>OY728143.1:1293613606-1303613606 GCA_963277665.1 Viscum album | reverse complement strand
ACATTTTATATGCTAGTTTTAATACGAATGTTTATGTTATGTTTGAACCTATTCACATGAGGAATGCAATGGACTTAATAAGTGATGGGTGGAGCCCGCTATAGCTCCTCGATGCATCGGTAAGTATCATTAGAGAAAATACTGTCTTGGAACAAGGACTTGAAAAAATTTTATTTGTAGTCTTGGCACAAGGCCTTGACTATGTGGTTATGATAGTCTGGCATTATACATTCCATCATTATGAAAGTGGTTATTGATATTGCATTTGATTATTCGACTAGTAGAATATCCATGTGAATACGTAAATGGAATTATTTAATTTTATTTATGCCATATTATTATGATGTTCATGTTTAAAAGGATTTTGTTTTAGTAATACATTGCCATAAATATTTATGCTTATTTATAAAGTTTCCGCTATATTGTTATCCTTACTGGGAATTTGATCTCACACCTTTCTATGTTTTAATTTTCCAAAGATTTGAAGATTTATTTTATGAATAAAATTCAATGATAGTATAAGGGGATATGAGGGTGGAGACAAGATGTTGTTGTAGTTTTCACTTTATGATGTAATGTAAACTTCATGAATGTATCTAGTGATTCCAAGGCTACTAAACTAATCGGTCTTTCGAGATTTGATATTTTGTGATCATTCCAATGTTATGTGATAATTCACCGACTCGGGGTAACTAGGGTCAGGGTGTTACATCCAATATTCTTTTTAAGCCTAACATATCATGAATATAATGATCCCATACAAACTGGTTCATCCAAACCATAAGAGATTGTCCACTTTACAGAATGATGACCTTTATTCGTACTACCAATGGTGTATCAATCATCGTTAAACCACTCACAAACTCAACATCCATACACAAAACATTAAAATTAGTTCATATATAAACAAATGAGATGAATCAGTATCATAAAATGAACTAGAATGTGTAGAGAATAAAATAATAGTACTGATAATCATCGATGGCCTAGGAACACTATAAAGATGTGTATGTAGAACTGCATACAATTATCCTACCCCTCTTCCAGGTGATGCAGTCCAAAACTAATGAGCAACACCACTCTAATAATACTGTTTCTCTTTTCCCTAAATCACCTCATCCATTTCCTTGAGTGTCACAACTAGTACAACACTAATTTAGAGACAAGAATGGTGTAGAGGACTAAATTCCCATACTATGGTTCTACCAAGATTCTCCCTCACTTTCTATATGTCATAGGTTCTTATAGAACCTCTGTAGATGTCCCATCATTCCACAAGCTTGGAAATCTTCTGTGGTTGAAGAAAATTCAGAAAAAAGTTACCCAACCAACCCACACTAGAGATAGATCACTTTGGAAAATTCTTGTGTAACTGACACTTCCCCATATTCATTCTTTTTTACATTACCTTTTATGGAATTTTCAAAAATATTCGTCATTATCTCGAAAGATATGCCTCATGATCACCTAGTAGAAACGAAATGTGTCATTCTAGAAGCCTCCTCCTGGTACCCCTCGAGAATTTTTTTTTGAAATTATATTCACCTACGAAATAAACTAACATTTAATCCCATCATGAAACTATTTCACCACTATCACCTCATCTCCTACCAATGATGGAAAAAATTTATGAACATATATAAATCATCCTTCATAGTCTATCATAGAAATACTTCTCTGGGTAAACCTCATAAACATAACATCCCTCTCTGACATGAGAATTTTAGGGTAAAATGTCTCGAATAACTTCTCTATAAATTCATTCCACTCCATACATTCATGTTTTCCATCTTGAGTATGGATTTACCAAAACTATATTTCTGACATTATAACATATATGTATCTATTATGACAATTTTCTCTGTAAGAGTCTCTATGTTGTCAATAATCTTCTAGATAGACTCAATCCAAAAAACTAATACCTTATGTCCACCATCCCTAATAAGTATCAAACGGTACTGAAACTAAAACTCCCATGTAAGGTTAGACATACTCTTCACAACCCACAAAGGGTCTCTTTCCATAATCATTATGAAGTGAGTAATGTTCTCTTATAACTTCTCTTCCTCTCCCTCAACCAGCACGTCTAGTGCCTCAGGTTCCATTACTAGAGGATCATTTCTATCAATTTCCTATTGTCATCCTATCAACAAGAGTAATCATTTTGGAATAAATATAATATTAAAAAATATGTATTATGAATACAAAAAATTACCAAATTTAACAATTTGGGGTCACATAAAACCATAAAAACTCATCATACATGTGAAACCACACTATCAAAACCAAGAAACTATCACTATATTTAACCATACTACATCTAGCTCATGGTTAATATAGGGTAACACACATTCAAAAATCATTTTTCCTTATATACACCCAATTTACATTTTTTCACCATTATGACCATTTAAAATTTCATATTAATGAACCATTTTCATTTAAATTTCACATGTATGTGAAAACATTTCAATTTTAACAACATACTCAAAACATGGTCTTCCATGAATGCTAAAAAATGATGCATTTAACATTAACTCTTGAGTACCTATAATGATTCATGCATACAAAACTATGATTTCATATTAGGCCTCATGTCATATCTTTGAAAATATTGGGAATAATAATCAAATCACAAAACATGTGCATCGCTCGATGTAAAATAACTTTCAACTATAATAACACACATCCGTAAAATCAACTACCACCCTGCGTACTTGGATATTACCCTGAAACATGGGTTAGATACTCCCATGCCTAATCTCTTAACCCATAATGGACACATCACATTCATTTATCTAACATTCACCAAATATTAACGAATAATAATGAAAATAAAACCCCGTTGACACCAATTTATAACATCCTAACCCTAGTAAAACATATTGGTGTCCCAATACAGTTGGTTATATGACCTCAAGCTTGCCATAATGTATGACAAAGGCTTCCAACTACCAGTGAGGGTCATATATACATCATGGTAAGACTATACCATGTTTGTAAAATCAGCACATAAGTGGAAATAAAATTCAAATGACCCAATGAAAACAAAAATAACAAGAATAATACTAGTATCACATGATGTCCAAAAATGGAATACAGTATCAAAACTAAAATAGAAAATATTTAATTCCTTACTATTATTCAATTATAAAATGAAACACCAAAATATAACGTCAGTAAAAAATTAATGTTGGATATGACACCATGTATGATTCCCTCATTCATTCTCCATTATAAAACATATATTTAATATTGGGATATTGAAATTATCTGATCCTCCAACCATGTACCCAATTTGAGTACTGATACGGTGGCTTGAGTATGGTGTGAGTTAAACTGGGTAGCACACAACCAATGGTGTCTAAAAATATTTTCATATAATAAAATTTTATGTTGTTATATAATGAATAATGTACATTTCATAAAGTAAATAGTTGTCATAATTTATTTTTTTTATTTAACCACAAAATTTTATGAGGCTCATGATTATACCTGAGACATTATTACCTTCTTTATCCAATGATGGAATCCGAACCATATCATATATAGAATAACAATTAAGCATTACATGTTATTTTTAATGCATTTTATTTCAATTCATAACATGGAAAATTGAAACCATAGTCCAATAACAACATTTTGGGACTAAAACTTCCTTGGTAGGACCCCAGGTGTATTTGAAGCATCGGTCTATGTCCCATAACCAATTTATTAATCAATAAAATAAATGGAACTTTGAATTATTATTCTTTTTCCCACACTCATTTATCAATAAATCACACAATTGTGATTTTAAAGCATTAATATCTTCCCAACAATTATTTCTCACAAGGGTATAGGAAAGGATTTCTAACACCCCGTGGGTATTTGAATCATGAGTATGTGTCCCCCAACCCTTATAAAAATCATTCACATATATCACATATAATATATTTAACATGGTTAATCATCATTAACCCACTCATCTACATTTCACATCATGGTATACACTTACAATTAGAAAACAATCATGGATAAACAATATAATCACATAGAATATTATAAACAATTCACAATTAAACCATTTTTCATCATTTAGTCATTTAATCCTTTATCCCTTTATGGTTATGAAACCCATCCCTTGATTCCTATAATTAATAGATACCATAATTCCCATTTATCATTCAATTATACAATCCAATTAATGAACCAATTTCATAATTAGAATATCCCATAAATTTCACTATCACATCATTCTATTTATTACTTATCAATTAATTCATAAAATTATATATTCAATTTCTAATCATTAAAATTGAAATCCCTTAAAATGAACAAACTATTTAAATTCATGAATATTTCATTTTCAATTTAGGTCACCTACCTCAAGATCATTGAATGATGCTCGCTAATGGAAATCCCCCTATTGAAGTGAATTGTTCAATTACACAATGAAGAACGAGATATATATCCAAAAACCAAGATAAAATACCAAAAAAATTATATATATCAAAACCTAGATCAAATCCATTTGAAGAGGATAACAAAACACCCAATTTTATCAATTAATAGAGACAAAAGAGAAATGATTCAAAATATGGAGAAATAACTTACTGGGAGAAGTGGATATACATAAAATTGATCTTAAATTCAGCATGAATGGAGATGGGAAGCCATTTGATTCCATCCAGGGGCCACCAGAAACGAGATAAGTTAGTTTGGATTGATCCAAGTTTTTTAGGTATATAATACATGGTTTTGTAAATTTCATAATTAATTTAATGGGGTTTATTTTCCCATGTTCACAATTGCTTGTATGTTGTATATAGTTTTCCCTAACTATGTGCCTCTTTTCAAGAGTGGCAGAATTACTACTTGGAAGGATCATAGTTTGAAATACCATGCACCAACCATGGAATTCCTCTTAGTCATTATTTTCACTGTTTTCTAGGGAAGGCCAGATGATTTGGGAAAACTATGTGCCAATTGTGTATGTCAAAAAACCCCTCTAAGATTCTCTATTGTCTCCTGAATTAACACTAATATAAAAACCAAAATTGGCATACCCCTAAAAATGGTAATTGAAAAACTGTAAATGAGTTCAATACATTTCCAGTCAGTGTTTGAGAACATACACACATTGTGGGGGGAGAAGGGATCTTGTTCTGATCATTGAGATGATTTAGATTGTCCTATGGATATACATATAGGTATGGGAATACATTTTTCTTCCCTTGGTGATTTTCATCAAACCATTTCCTTTCCTGAATATTTTAAAAATTATAATGAATGGATTGTGGTTTACCATTGTTACTCATTTCCAATTTACATATATTTCATTTATACACGCATAGTTCATTTTGGAATTCTTATTTATTAGATTTGAATTTTTATATTAGATGATAATGGATGCATAATAATCCTTGTACTAATATCAAATACATCCCTATATAAAAATTCAGGAAATCGTATTTTCTTATAAAGAACTACATTATGTCATTACATAAAGCATTAATAAAATATCAAGAGTGGCCTTGATGTTTTGTTATTTATACTAATATATTTCACAATCAGAGACCAAAAAAATATGTTATACAACAATTTATTTTCAATGGAATATAATATTATGGTTAATCGATATTTTAATCTACATTGGGTCTTGATATAAGGTTATATAAGAAACCATATATTCTATCCACTTATGAAAAATATAGTGTTTCATAAACCAACCTCTTATTGTTAAATCGTTAGAGAACATAATGTAGTGTGTGTTACTCACACAATGTAATGAGTGAACATTTTTTGGGGATTGATCATGATAATATGGTGAGGGTGAACATATTATCATGTGACCACTCAATTCCAAAATTTGCTAAATTAGATATTTTTTTGTAATTTGTCATCTACTTATAAATGATAATTATTTATTTATAAATTGTAATTAAATAATATTTTTATTGTATATTAACTATGTGAAATTATAGGTTATTTACATTTAAAGTTTCTATAATTATCAAATTATATATTTTGGAAACATTTGTTAATAAATATTAACTAATAAAAATAATTAATATTAAATTCCCATTCAATATTATACGGAATTATATATGTATAAAAATGAGAATTTTATTTAAAAAATATAAATGTAAATCTATTACAGTTTTATATTTATTTATAAAAAATTATTATATAATTCAACATGTTTGTATTTTGAAATCAATAATTTTTCACAATATGTGGAGTGTTCATATTATAAATATTTATTGAAGATATTATTATAACTACATGAAAATGGATTTTGATGATAGTTAAAATTGAATTTTAAATAATTTATAGTAATTGATAATTAGATTATTTAAAATTTGAATATAATAGAAATTCAATTATAAAAGGATTATAATTCATAAAATAACATAAATAGTAACTAATTTTTAAAGATAATTTATAACATGGATAGAGAATAGAATTTAATTATTGTAAAAGGGTTTAAATTCAAGAGTTTTTTAGTTTTTATAATATATAACCAAAATTATAAATTTTTTATGGTTAAGATTTAATATTTTGAATTGTTCTGAAATAATTAAATCATGTTTACATATTAGAAAATATCATTTATTATAATTTCATTTGGGAAATATAAATAAAAATAATTTTTTTTACACCATGAGTAATTTGATGCATTAATTTAATTATTTTTAATTTATTCTTGTAAAATATTCATAAATATCTTTACATAATAATAATGTTTTTATACGATTTAGATTTCAGTGACTATAACCTCATTTTTAGTTAATGTTATTTGCATAACATACGTTTTTTTATTAAGTATGTATCCATTTAATTTTTTATTCAACTGATTATTTTATCATAATAAATTCTCCCTATGGTTTAAGGAATTTTTTTGGAGCATCTAAGGCTTGTTCAAATCCCAAAGTTCTAGTCTTTGGAAGAAACAACAGAGGTGCACTGTTAGTGCATGTTCAGTGCTAACCATTCACCTCAAACATTGTATCCCTATAAGGGTTCTATATAGTTGGTCTAAATAGAGAAAGGGGAAATTTTTCATGTGGAGTTGAGACAAACGAGTATCATAGGATTTGCATGATTTTTTTAACCATTCTATCTTTGATATGCATCTTATGTTGCATGAATAGTGGGATTTATGTGATTGGTGCATGGTTTCTCCATCATATTTCCAAGATAAGAAACATTTAAATTTTGGTTAAAATGACATTTTTACCCTATCTATTTTTAAATCAACCCTCTTATTTCATTTCACTCTGATGCTTAGTACCCCACTCCCTTTACATCTTCCTCCAAGATGAAATCTATTCTTTGTTGATTGTTCTCCATCTTGAATATGAATCGCTTTTTATTAGTATCATTTTATTTCCACTACTATAAACTATATTCCAATTGAACATCTTGACTTATAATTATAATAATGAATTTATCTTCAGAAGAGATCATATACCCTATTTTAGGGTGTTTTTTTGTTTTGTCGGTTGGGCAATTCTAGCCTAGATTATATTTAAACAATGGGAGTGGAGTTGACTTCCATGATTTGGTTGGTTGTTTCGTACATTTCCCATAATTTACTGTTGTTCATATATAATTATTTTTCTGAATGCTATATTTTTTTATGAATATATTGTTAAAATGATGGAATCTTGAAAAAAATGGTTGTTGTAAAACTATATCACCCATGAAACTGGCTTATGAATCATTGGAGGTTATGGACCTTCAATTGATTCTCTAATTAGGGAATTTTTCAAAAATGGATAAAACCACCATGGGTATCCTATAGATTTTATTCACCATTTAGGTGAGATCCTTACCCCTTACACACGGATGTTAAATGAAATAGTTGAACTATAAATTGAATTTAACATAATAGGTAATGGAGGACCATGTCCCAAGTCCTTTGGTTATCATCCTCTCTATTGAAGGATTGAAAAGTTCAAAAAAACCAAATTCCCAATTAAGAAGAATTGGATGTTTCATGTTGTTAGTTATTTTAATGATAGGATATGATTTGATCCACCATTTAGGTGAGTTAAATTTTTTATATAAAATGTGATTCACATTTTAACATAATGTTATCTTAAATTTTATGGTTGGTCTTTAGGCCCATGACCAATATTGTTTCCATGTTGAGATTGTGACATGGATTCTGATTCAGAATTCTATTAATAGAATCATATAACATATTTAATTTAATGAAAAATAAATTAATTTCTCTAACACCATTCTTAATATATGGGTTACCTTATGGATTCCATGTAATAATTAAATTAAAATAAATATTATATATTCCCATGTGATACATTGTCTCCATTTGTGGATTTCTGAGGATAGAATAAAATGGAAGAATGTTACTATGACATGAGTTACACTAGGACTCCTTATCTGGACTTACAATGATGGAATCAGATATTATATAATTATATAGTCCTCGAGGGAGGCTTGGTATCTGATTATGGACTTTAATAGATGTACTCAGAAGGAAATGACTTTATAACACACCTAGTGAGATACTAGGGTTCCTATGAGGAATGATTTCTATTGATTGTAATGAGATAGGTCCATGTATGCCTAGAGAGATACATGTAATCTATGTTATGAATGACAAGGATGGGATCAAGTGGCCTTTTATTTGACTATTTCATTAATTATATGATGTGACCACTAATCCAAATCACAATTTTGTCAAATCCATAATTTTTATGATGGCCTAATACACACATTTTTATTAGATAGGATCCAATAGGGATTTTTGGGATATGATATAGTGACCAATCCATTATTATAAAGTAAACCATGACTGATTGATTACTTAGTTATATTTCATATTAGGCTGAAGCAGATAGTATAGGGTTGGTTCTTGATAAAAACCCAAACCATTGGGGATTATTTATTACTGCACTAAATTTAACACTTTATTGTACCACCACACTAATTATTTCGTATTCATGGCCTAGATGTCATTATAAAACATTAGTGGTGGCCAACTGAGTTTATCTCACACCCTAATCGGGGCATTGATTAGTACATGAAAAAATATCATGGGTCTTGGAAGGGATAAGAGAAATGACATGGTTGTCGATGCTTTAATTATTATAGCATTGGTTTTGGGAAGTACATGGTCGAGTTATAGCTCATGATGCAATCTAGAGACATGCATTTGTTAACTTTTTAGTTCTGCCAGTTTAACTATATGTATGTGTATATTCTTCTATGTATTCCATGATTTCCTTCCATGTATATTATCATGATATTTATTTTTTATATGATATTGATTGATGAGACAAATTGGTTATTTATATGATGGATGTTTACTATCACACTATTTGGTTGTCTAATATGATTTTTCTATTGATTGATAAGATTATACCATCATGATGTGCTCTAAACATGAGGGTACATGATATCCATTTTTACACAGTGGATCGTCACTTCTAGTCAATCCACTTGGTTTTTTGAAGATACATGTGTGAGGTAATTTCTAAAAAAAATTTGGTTACAATTGAGTAAATTGGGTCCAGGAAGTCAAAAAGTTGTGTCGAATTAATTTTTTTCATTACATCCCTTACTAAGGTGGACGTAAGAAATGAGAAATAGGATGTTCTGAGATTTGGTTATGAGATTGTTCCTAGGAGTTGCTAACCCACATACTTGGAAAAACTAAATTACCAAGGATTGGACTTGTTGTTATGTGTTATTATTATTATAGTTTCCTTGATTTCACAATTAGGTGATTGGATAAAAATAGTAATTTTTATTATTGTAGAAGTGGGAACACTTTATTAAAATACATTAAAGAAAGTATTACATAATAGATCATCATAGGAAAATCTTGTTTTATATGTAATAATATTACAAGTTGCGTTTTTGTTATTTTTTCATTAATTGTATCATGTTTTGCTAAGTTTATTAATATTTCCAAGAACTTTTTCTAATATTCCTTGTAGGGAATGGATAAATAAAATATTGAAATTAAATTTATTTCAAAATAAATTTATAAATTCTATGGTCCATTATAATTTTTGAATTCCAACCCATCCTAAAATACATGGAAATATAAATAAATATATATGTATATATATTTGAACATGTTCTTATTAACTAAAAAGTATAAAATTTTATATAAAAAAGTCACCATTAAATAGGGATTACCATTATAACATAAAGGTTCATTTCCTATAAAACATGAAATTGATGCTTTATATACCAAGAACTTTGACTTATAGTAGATAATGTTACTCAGACCTTACCGTAGTAGTTGAAATTAGGTAATTTCTCTTTTTATATGATTTGAATTTCTCCTAAACATGATTTTAGGAGGATGGGGATTGAATCTTAAATTGGAAGGCTTACACATACCCTATTCTTATATCTTCTGTATTAGTGGTTATTAAATATGGTATAGATTTGTGTGTTGGTAATTCATAATGAAAATTCACTACAATGTCTTCAAGTCGTGTGTTATATGGGGTGAAATGACCTTGACCTTTATGTGGTGGGACTTATGCCTCCAGTAGAACCTCAGTAGTTCTACTTGAGTCACATATAGTTAAACCTAATATAGAAAGTGATGCCCAATTTTCATAGGGTTTTATATTATTTATGGAAACTATTCTGGGATCTGCATTATGTTCCTAGACTATGAAAGTGTTTAATCATGTGTTTCTGAAATATCAACCGCCAATTTTTTCAGGGATATAAGTCCACAGTATCGATAGTCTTGTGTAGAGGCCATTTAATCAATTTTTTAGTATCCTGAGACACCTCCTGGGAGGAGATTAATTATATCTATATATTTTCATCAAGACTGTTCCAAAATACGGTGTGATGTTATTACATAGAAGGATCACAATTAGAATATGTCATGGGGGTTCCTATAAGGCCTTATTTGATTTTTTTCCCTGATATATTAAATTCCAATATTTCTATAGTGTTTATGCATTTGCAGAATGGATCCTTATTAGTCCTGGAATATTCATCCAATTTCCCAAAGCTCTAGTGTTTTAAGCCTATAATGTTATGTGAAGAGTCAACCAATGAAAGGTTATTTGAATATGTTCATGGGTATGAAATATGATTTCTGTTGAAAGTATTTCATCACACTACATTATCAAGGATGGTGAATTAGGTGCTTATCACTAAGCATCTCCTAAGATTGGATGGGGTGTATTCAGTGGTAGTTTAAAAAATAGTATTTTAAATGCATTGACCTACAATAAGAAGCATCATATAGAGAATCATTGTGGTGATATTAGTAGAAATTGTTCATAAATTTCTAGCCCTCTGAGGTTTCATCATTATGGTATACCAGGAGATATGAAACCCTAATGCACTAGAGACCCAACAGAGTGTCGATCTATAAGAATATGGGTATTAAACAATGATTTTGAATATATTTGACTCCAATATCCAACGATAAATGGTCTATAATGACTTCACATTCTAGAGTGGGGTAAGATACTTCTAATTAGGTAGGGAGCTAGAGCATAGTCAGCTGATTTGGAAAAGGACGTATCTAGGGCTAGGGTAGCCAGAAACCAAACTTAAATAAGAATTAGAGAATACTACCTTATGATATCCATGATTTATCTCATGGTTTTTGATTTTTCTAGATGAATGCAATGTGACCGATACCATATGAGAACAGTGTTGTACCTTCTACAATGATAGGTAATATATTATTTGACTCTACTTTATTTTCTAATTTTATAAATAATATTTATACCCATTCCATCATATCAATACCATTTTATATATCCTTGGTATGAATGTTCATTTTTACTATGGTTTGATAAAACATGATACTAAATTGTGGATTTGATTGGAGAGTGTGTTCCAATACAGAGAGTGCGCCCTTGAGTTAGGTGGCTTTCGCTTAATATAGGACCACATTGCCTTTGAGATAAAATGGTTCGATATCCTTCTATGGATAGATTGTTTGGTTCCCAATAATTCTTATGTGAAAAATATTCCTCACATCGAAGAAAATTAAATCAATAAAAGGTTGGGGTTTTATTAACAAGGGTGTATGGTTTGTCCAAGAGAGTCAATATATACTTGAGCATCATGACCTGGGTGGGACGATAGCCTAGATTTCTTGCTTATATCTGTATGACCATGGAATGTGTTATACATATTTCCCTCTAGTGGTATATGGTTTTATGTATTTATTCCTAGATGAATTATTATGTTTACATGCTAATATTTAGTAGTTTTTTCCATCATGTTATTTCTACAAGATACATCGGTATCCATTCCTCCTTATAGGATTGAAAATAATGAGTTATATGTGATATAGTGGTAGTTATATGAAATTGAAGAATATGGTTTTATAGGTCTTAGTTATTCAATAAGGAGTTTTTCAGGACCTTTTATACATGAAAGATATTGTTACCATTATAGTTTTCATGGATTATAGTCATCTCAATCAACTTATGGTAAATAACCAGTGTCCATTTATTTTCATAGATGACCTCCATGACCAACACTAATGAGCTAGGGTTTTCACTATGATTGGTCTGAGATTAGGGTATAATCATCTACATGTTTGACCATTTGATATACCACATAATTATTATCATAGTAAACATGTATTGTATTATTATTAGTTCATTCCATTTGGTCTAACAAGTTCACAAGCAGTTTTCATGGTACCGATGAACCTAGTTTTTGGACCCTATAAAGAATCATTTATGATGGAATTCATTGATCATATATGGGTTTAATGTGACACTCATCAACAAGAATCTAGAAAACATGAAAATGTTTTGGAAATAATGAGATATCATTAATTTTATCATATTATCAAAAATAACAACTCTTATATAGATAATTTTCACTTTTGGGAAATATTATCAAAGATAAAGGAGTATCGGTTGGCATAGAGAATGTGAGAGATACAGTTTCATATAATAATTCAAATAATGTATTTGATATAAAATGTTACTCAGGGAATTGTTGTTATTATGGTCTCTTCATTCAAGATCTCACACACCCAATAGCTTCAATTAAAATCTTGACTAAAAAGTGTGTGAATTTCATATCAAAATAGTCTTATGAGATAGCATTTCCTAATCTGTAAGGGAGACATACATTCATGCCAATCATACTAATTATCAATCTCAGAAGAAGAAATACTGTATATTGTAATTAATAAGGAATTTTTCTTGGAGTAGTTTTGATGTAGGACCAAGCCATGTCATACATGTGTCGTTATTTGATGCCACACAAGATGATCTACCCAATTCACAATGTTGAGTTTTATTTTGTTGTACACACCTTGGACTATTGGAGGTATTACATACTGGGAGAGTGTTTTTTGTCTATACGGACCACCAAATCCACTTGTATAATTTTAAATATACTAAAATAAATCATAAGATATGAAGGTAGATTGAATACCAGAAATACATTGACATTGATCTTTCCAATACCCTCAGGAAGGGAAATAATGTTTTTTTACTGAGTAGGAGGACTCAGAAACAAAAAATTCTAGAGGCCTATAGTGAGTGAAATATTATGGTCCTATATTATGGTAGGCACATAGTGTTTTGGGACCTTCTTATACGTTATGTAATTTTATATTTATCAATGAAATCATCATTTTTTGGAGAAATTGAAGATGAGGAAGCTGTTAGATTTCAAGGAATTAGGATTATATGTTAGTTTTGATGGTGGTGATGTGGCACTTAGTTATACCATTGACAAGGATGAGGTCTTTTACATCCATGGAAGTGTCTGAGTTCTTACAAAAACCTGAGATGAGTTGAAGTGAGCGTCACACACCGGTATATGGGTAGTACATCCAAGTCATAATGATATGTATCATGACTAACACTGCCAATACTGGTGGTCTAGGACTGAAAGAGTTATAGATGGATGTATTACATATTTTTTAACCTATCAGTAGGAGAATGAAGAACACCAGTCATTAGAAATAATTTAATAGCATTTAGCTAATATTGAATGGAAGTGGGATTAAGTCATCATGGATTGGAATATGAGACTACCAAAATCAACTTGGGGAAGAAACACTATATGGGTGATCATATATAGGTTGATAATGGCCACCCATATCTTTCCCATTCGGGTGTCATTTTCAATGTATATGCGAGGGAGTCTCTACTTGTTTAAGATTGAATTCCTTGAAAGAGTTCCATATTTTATCGTATTAGACATAGACTATTGATTCATGTTTCAGTTCTGGTAGGGGATAGAGTTAGCACTTGGTTTATATGTACTATTTAGTAAATCCTATAACCCAAAAACTAATGGTCAGTCCTAACATACTATAAAAAATTTATAGGAAATTATCTAAGAATGATTCCTTATTTTTTGGAGGTTCTTGGGTGAAAAACATCCCTCTCCCTCTAATCAAATATAATAACATCATCTAGGAGATGATATAGAAAGATCTAGGAGGCCCATTATGATAGGTTTTTATATTCACCCCTATAATGGTTATGGATATGAGAGATAGCACTATTGGGTCCATACCTTGTTTAGGAGAAACTAGAGTAGGTTTAATATATTTGGAATTAGTTATCTAGAGCTCAGTCTGGGAATAATTAATACATTGATCGTCATCATCGACCACTACAGTTCAATGTGGGGAGTCTTAAATTCTTATGTGTTTCACCAAAACTAAGGAATAAATGGATTTATAAATAAGATAATTTATATCCTCATCATGTTATATCTTTTTATATTCTATATAGAGTTGGTCCAACAACCTATTAGTTGTAGTTACCTCATAGGTAATGGTCCATGCATGATGCCTTTGACATATCGTAGCTTCTCTGATATCATTCTAATTTCTATAATAATATTAAACCATAGGAGTTTGATTTTGAGGGTGATGTGTATATTGATTAGAAAACAATCTATATTGTTGATCGGGGCATGAATTTTATTTGAGACATGTAAGATTATTTATTAGGAGGTTTATAGCATCACAGATGTGTATATAATGTGACATGGGAACAGGAGGTTGGAATTTGTCCCAGTGGCCGAAGTTATATTTGGATGATGCTTTACCACCCATATAAGGGAAATTTTGGGTTGAATTTATTTAATGGGGGATATTTTTCGATCCAATACTATATTTTTGGTATGTAACCTTTGAATTATATATTACACTATTCATTTAATATTGATAAATGTTCTCAATAGTTAATTGAAGGGTTTAGGAGTATCTAGGGATTTTTTGGATCATGAAACTCTATTTTTTTTGAAGAAACAATAGGGAATCATAGTTATCGCACTATTATTTCTAACCATGAACATCAAATTTTTCATCCCAATAAGGGTGCCACATGGTCCATCTAAAACATGAAATGGGTTTTTGTCATGTGGGGACGATGCATAGGGTGCACACTTGTTGTGCATGGTTTGTCTAATTGTGCACTAAAGGACATGCTGGGTGTGTTCCCTAGATATTGGTGTGTGCCTGGTTAGTCCATGGTTTAAAGAAACTTGAAACCAAACAATTGTCACATTATTTATTTGGTGAAATGAAATTTTTCTCCCACAAACACTTTATAACTCACTCACCCTCTTTCATTCACTCCCACACACCACAAACCTCTCCCTTAAATGATTCCTATATGTTTAGTTCTAGGTTTTTTGGATTATAATCCATCTAGAGTCCAATTAACTTTCCATTGGTCTCATTGAATGTACACCTATAATATCATTATTCCACTTTCACCTCTCAATGTTTATCTTTCTACCAATTGAGTTATTTTTTTCCATGCTCATATACTCTATTTTTAGGTTGTTTTTCTATTTACATGATTTCTTCTAATTTAATATATATTAGAGGAGAAAGAAAATGATGAGTCTACTACAAATATAAGGTTGGTGGTCTTATGATTTTCCCTCAATTTGTTATTGTTTATATATATGAATTTTTTTGTGGGCCATATTTTCTTAGTGCTACATGGTAAAAGGATTTTATTTTTTAAAAAAAATTGGTAGGCTTGACCTAAATGACCCCTAAAAACCATTTATGAATTATTAGTGGTAATGGACATTGAATTAAAAAACCCCTTTATGATTTTTTATAAAATGGTTAAAACCACCCTGGTTGGCCTATGAATTGAATTCTCTTAATTTTTGTGTTCGTTACCCCATTATTTGGGATCATAAATGAAATAGTTGAAATTAAATATAATTAAATATAAAAGGTAATGGAATAAATTTTCCCAATTTCTTTTTATGTCATCATCTTTATGACAGGATTGATATTATATTTAAAATATAAATTCCAAAATTAAGATTTATGGGAGGTTTCTGTGATGGTAGGCCTTATAAGGCTAGGATTAAATTTGAGAAAAATTGTAGGAGAGATAAATTGTTTTTTATAAAGTTTGATTACTAGTTTAATTTAATTTGAAGTCATATGGTATGGCTAGTCTTTGTACCAATCACCATTCCTATTTCCATGTTGAGAGTGAGGCAAGGGTTCTTATTAGGAATTCAATTAAGATGCTCATAAAGATTATTTAATTAAATGGTATTTAAAGGAATAAATCATAATCCTTTTGTGACACATGGGTTATCATATGGAATCCATGTATAAACTCACATTGCAAGTTGATTATATACTACCTTGTGATATTTGGGATCCCTTTATAGTGTAATAGGGATGGAATCATAGGGAATATTTTTATTGTGCTAATAGTGAAAGTTGGACTACCCATATGGACTTATAAAGATGGATTTAGAGAGAATATAGTCATATATGCCATGAGTGACACTTAGTATCCTATTTTTGAATTCCATGGATAGATCCTGAGGGGTGGTGACTTCATACCCCACCAAAAATGACACCAGGATTAGTATGGGAATTCATATGATTTTCTTTTATGGTGATGGGTTCATGTACCCAAGGATGGTACATGGGTTCCAAATTAAGAACTTCAATGATTGGGTGAGGTTTCCTTTGAATTAATTGTCACAATAATTATATGACATGTATACTATGGAAAAGTAAAATCATAGGTCCATTCAAAGCATTGATTTTTATAATAGGATATTTATACACATCTAGATTAGATAAGATTTATATGGGACGCTTGGGATAACATCTAGGACCCGAGTCATTATTATAAAATAATTCATGACTGAGTGATTACTCGGTTATATTCTGGTTTAGACCGAAGTTGGTATTAGACGATGGGTGTGCCATATGATGATGATATGTGTCATGAGGCCATAATGACATATAATTTTTGGACCTTTTTGTTCTTTCAGAATACTTGTATGTAGTTAACCAACATCCATGTCTTCTTATATTTACTTTTTTGTAGTATATCATGATAACTATTTTTTTTAACATTGATGGGTGTGTCTACATGGTGATTTTTATAATTGATGTTTACCCTTTAATTATTCAATTGTATTATATTTATCCATTATTTATTAATATTATTATATTGATTTCTACACTATGATCATGATGTTATAGTCTCCACATTGTTCAACCAAGGACCCTCACAGTTTTTCATCATCTATATGCATATAGGGATGCACACTTAAGGTCACATGGACTACTATGTTTATTTAATATTTTGTGATCTGAGTCTTGTATGTCATAATTAGAGTGAAATTATTTTTTCAATGTATTTTATATACATATTATGTTTTAGAGTTATTATTAATTTGAGTATATATTTTTTAAATAATCCCCATAGGGAGGGACTTAGGGATGGATATCCTATTAACTTAGAAGATACGAATTATTCTATAAAGGTGGGGGTTGACTATCTATTGATTTGGGATTACCCCTGTGGAGTTTGTAAATTTCATATAATTATAAATTATTACTTGAAAAGATTATATTCCACATCCCTAAAATGCATTTTGATTATTTTTTTAGATATTTGGATTTTATTTTTTAGTGAGTGACAAAAACTATTGTATAAGTAAGGAGTTAAACATTAATTTTGATGGACATAATTGTTTAGTAGAAGGAATAGAATTCCAAAATTTATTCATTAAAATAATTCCTACATATATGGAATAACCTGATAAAATATAGTTAGATTAAATCAACTTCATAAATACTAATTATTACATTCCATCCAAATCTTCTCTTGTCAATAACAGGGTCATTCACTACGGGTGACTGAAATGGTTAATTGACCATGAAACATATTATGTATGGGGGTTATATAACTTTATTACACATATGGTTATGTTTTTTTCATTTCATTTTAGTTACAATAATATGGGGAACCCTAAGTGATAGTATTATAGAGGAATAGTGTTTATTTTACCCATATATTGTATTGGAGAATGAGGTATCCACTAAATTAGCTTTGAAGAAAATGTTATATGATTTTTATAATTCCCTAAAAAATATATGGTGATAATATTTATATTTCTCATTAATTAAGTAAATATATATCCAGGACCACTAATGGATATGATTATTTGAAAATGGGTCATCATTCTTGTGGGATCCTAGATAATAAAATTTCATTAAAAATGTTAATCAAACATAATACACCTCTAATAAATGATTTTATTACTTATAATGAAATCATCGCAATCAAAAATAATATTTTTATTTTATCCTTTGGGATTAGAATCATAATGTCATCAACTCTTACAACTAGTTAATTATTAAAATAATTATGTATAAGAAAAATTCATTTGTTTTAGTGAAACACAATCTTATGTAACCAAGTGTTGTAGTTATTCAATAATTGAATCTAGAAGCCTAAAAAAGTATATAATTGTTTATTTAGGGTATCAAATTGATTTGTTAAAAAATAACCAAATTATTTTATTTCTCAATTCTTATACTCAAAATCATTGAATATGTTATAGTGTTTTTTAGACTATAGGTTTTTAAGGATTAAATTTGTTATGAAAATTTTCATGTTGTTATCTATAGAAATGTTCCAATAATATGAATTAGCTCAAGAATATTTTAACCATTATTATCAAATGTTGAAAATAGATGAACAGGGTTTGTGATGTCTTTGATCTGGTTCTAATTAAATTTTACAAGTGGGTAAAATAGTAAAACGGGGGAAGAAAAAATATTTGGATACCCCTAGGTTGTTTAATTGGATAACTGGTAATGTTCATTGAAATCGAAGGGAAGTATTAGGAAGAGATATTTATTTCATAGGATGGGATTATTACAGATACATGATTGTGTTTTGGAAAATCCATTTAATTTTCATGCTATGTATCATTGTTATAGGAATCAATTCCTCTTTTACAAAGGTATGTGAGACTGAATGTAAATTTTAAGATTATATAATCTCAAAGAGGAATATTTCATTTTATTTTCTTCCAAATCTATTATTTATCAAAATTGTGATATTTAATGTGGTATTTGAGTATTTTTGAGTGTCTGGGCTTTGTTAGGGGAACATAGTCATAGTTTTTGGAGATATAGAATACGGTACATTGTTTTAACATGGTTTATACAAACCGTGTGTCACAATAGTGCTACTCCATTATGGTGGTGCATGATTAGTTAAACTATGTGATAAGATTCAAATATATATAAAAAACCAAAAATTTATTGATAGTGTACTTAGCATCGGTAGTACGTGGTTTCTACTAACCATTCACCTAGCTGGGTGAGGGGGTGTCTCCATGGGCAGTTGTTGTCCAGAATTGGAAAATTGTTTTCCAGACCATTCCGCCATACCGTAAACCACATTAAAACCATTAAAAAATATTCATTTTTCCTATTTTTTCATAAATAATATATACTCCATATTCCATTCATTTATAAATAGTATAGGACATGCATGAAGTCATCTCTCCCTCTATTACCTAGTAATTGGAGGATCATTCCCTTTTTATCTTGGAAACAACCTTCATCCATCACATTTCGAATACATTAGTGAGTCTCTCATTTCTCTTATATCTTTTCATTTGTTTTCAACATGTATTGAATGATATTATAAGAATGTTAAAATTCTCCATTTCTAGGTAGATTTCCTATTTTATATACTTTCTGTTGTTCTCCTTAGAATTAATGGTTGATATTGGAAGATATACCATTATATAGTAGATGGTCTATCTATTTTCCATAAAATTATTTATTTCTATGTCATTTTCATTGTGATACATGCTAGACCATTCATGTGATTCACTTACAATGACAAATAATTTTAATAAATTTATACCACAGTGATAGGGCTGTCCTTAAAACCTAATTTTTATAATCTATAGTGGTATACAATGAGGAAAACCTCTGCTTTGTGTTAAGTTTTTAAAATTTTATACAAACTCAACAACTTATGAGGTAAATAAAACACCTTTTACGTGTATTTTATTCTCTCATTAAAATTAAGGTTTTAATTGAATTATATGAAATAGCGTGATACCTTTCTACGACCATGATCCTTGGATATGTAATAAATCAACATATAAGGATTGTTGAATTTCTATTGCAACTCAAATAGCGAAATGGTTTAAATGTAAGGTGAATGTTACTTGCATGTCACCTGGGTGATAATTAATTGTAATGTCTTATTATGATTATCATTATGATTGTAGAATCTTTATTAATTATTATATCATGATTGACTATGATTGTAATATTAAATAACATTATAATATAGAATTCCATGACAGATACATGGACTCTTTTTCTGTATTTCCATATATGTAATCATGGGATTCCAACTGATTCATTGATTGTATTCGATGTGAACGAACACACATAGATTTAGTCTCTATCTTTGATTTAGAATTCCCCATCTTTGAATTGAGGGTTCAAATATATTGCCAAATATTAAATTGAATGGATTGGTTGATTTTCCTAGGATTTGGATTCATTTTGTAGACCACCATGTATAATTCCCTGGGATAAATTCAATTATTCCACCAAGGAAAACTCAGATATGTTCTTGGGTATCAGGTAGAATGACCCCTTTAGGGTGAATTGATAAGTGCACACCCCTATGGATTTCACCCAGATTATAAATTATATGTTAAATAGATATTATGGGACCTTGTATGTTTATATGTATATATAGTTTCCATCATTATATTCCAGGCATAATGACCATATAAAAATAAAAAATAATTTAAAGATATAAAAGACATTATAGCTCAGGCCAAAGAATGTAGTATCATATGGGAATCCCTTGATGAACCATGGTCGACCTGGGTTATTTATTTACTATGAAAATTTATTAATATTTCACAATTGTTATATTATATTCACGAACTAGATACTATTAGTCACTATTGATAGTGGTCTAATGGCTTTTATGTATAACTAATTCGGGCCACTATTTGGTACCTGGATAGACTTCACAGACACATGTTGGGTTAATGAAAATCACCCACCAATGGATTCCTGATTTTATATACATGGATAATGTAATGGAGTATAAGACTGATATTATTCTTCTGATTCCATTGAAGATAGGTTTTTATATTTTTCTTTGTTTATTATTACATGTATGAAAAAATATAGTCTACTATTTTTTGTATAGAATCATGATTTCTTTTTTTAAATATGACACTATGGAAGAATTTATTCTATTTATTTATATCTAGATAATTATTTCCATTACATTGTGATATTTTACTATGTTATTATATTTTTTTACACTTAAATATACTTTTATCAATGTTCTCTACTCAATTAAAAAGGATATTGTCTCCCCACCATTCCACCATAGACCCTAGTTTCTAGTTGAAAGCCTTTGGAACTTAGGAAGGCACACATAGACCCATGAGGGAAATCAGACCACTCATATATCGATGAAACGATTCTATGATATGACCTCGTGTATCATATATATTTTTAATTTATTTTACTTTTTATGTTATTAGGAAGGATCCATTGACATGTTTAAATTTGGTAATTATTTTTTCCTTGGAGTAGCTGACACACATATATGGAAATTAAATGTTTCTAGGGATGTGACTTCTTGTTCTAGTTTTTATTTTGAATTATGGTTTACTTCATTTTAATGTATGGTGACACACATGTTTTTAATGTTTTTTATGATTATGGACTTTACTGGTGTCTGTGTACACTAAAGAAACATTTCTATGAAAGCATTATAGTCACCAATGGATTTATTTGTTAAGTATAAACCGTGTCATTTCTATTAATTTCATTCATTTGATGTAATGTGTGTTGTTAATTGTGTGTGTTCCTTGGTTATTATATTGAAATTTGACATATTTCTTTAACAATAAAATGAGAAATAATATATTAATTAATGTTCCTATATCATCCCAATTGGTTTTTTCAAAATAGCTAGACGGTGGAACCTTAACAAACAGATTGTGACATTTTTGAGATATGTAAATGTGGTGTCACAAGATGAAACACTATTTCATTTTAGTTAAATTGAAACAAATTTTAATTTATAATTATTATTATTATTTTGAAATGGTTGTCCAAATAATAAATCCATAATATATGGATTCTTACATTCTATGACCGAATATAAAAGTTTAGTTGTAGTTACAAAATGCACCAATTATAATTCTTAAATCATAAGTCATTATAACAAGGTAATGGTGACTCATATAATAATACCATTATATATATATTTATAAAAATAATGTTTCTAAAAAAGGAGGAGTCAAATGGATTCATTAAATTTGGGATGTGAATTTCATCTTAAAGAGTGTTTTCTTCTATAACACCCAATTGATACTCCATATACTGACACATTTGGTATAAGATATGAGAGACTGACCATGACCAAACCATTGTAATGTGTGGTCAGATTATATCTTATATATTTTCAAGATTAAATCTATTATGAAATTGTGCTTTGAGGTGTTTTTTATATTCCTCCATCACAACCTCAAGTCATGCACCGGGTGGGTGGTGACGAATATGCTCCAAATGTGGTGGGACCAAACCCAACTAATGTGATACCTATGGAACCTCTCTTTATTCCATGTTTGTGAATTAATTCTGAGAATCATGTGGTTTTTATATAGATAGTAAAGTCCACATAGGTATCATTGTGACCTAATGCAATATTTTCATAGTGGAAATGAGAGTTCTATTAGGGTCATTGTCCTACTTTTTTCGAGAAATATGTTTTCCAGGCCACCAAACAATGGATAGATTCCAAGTTATCTATATTTTATCCTATAGAGATAACTCTATAAAAGAGATTCAATATTTCCATATATATTCATGAAGGGTCTTCCAAGGGTTGGAGGGTTGTTTTGTCCGAGGAAAATCGGCATCAGGTTATTTTATAGAGGGATTTACAAACTACATTCTATGATTGGTTCAATCCTAATAAATTGAGGGTTATCCATGCCAGTGAGTTTATCCACCTTTAGTAGGGAGCATTATCAGTTAGATACTACTCTAATTATTTCATGGAGCACCAGTCATTCATTTATTCTCTCATTGGTTGTGTTTTTTATTGTACTAGGTTATTTAAAGATGGAATTTTGTTTTCTATTAAATTATTTATGGACATGTTTTTTTACTTAAATCATTGAGATTGTGAACCATAAATTCATATCAAAGTGAAACCTAATAAAATATGATGGTGTTGGGGAATATTGGTTTAGTCCCTTGAAAATGAATCATTTCATCTATCTTGAGGAAGTGATATTTTGAACTGTTAACTAATGGTAGTAGTATTGAGAGTGTGCACCAAGGTATCAATGTTATATTTCACAAATGCTATAGGTCTAGAAACATAAATTTCAAATCTAATAAGGATCATGTTCAAAGTCTGTACTGACGAAAAATTGGTCATATTTAGTAGTTTTACAGAACCTTTCTTCTAGTGCATTGTGAATGGTGTTCATTACTGACACCATGTTATAGATTAGTATCATAATATCCATCCCATGAATGGATATGGATTAATAATTATTGATCAGATCTATGAGGTAGTTGAGCACAAGGAATCCAGATGATCTTTATATCTCACTAATTGGGTGAACATTATCAGTTACATTTGGTTATAGCTCAAGGCCATGGATTGTGCGATATATATTTTTTTATATGAAACCTAAGGAGTAAAGTTTCATCTAATCAATGTTCCATGTAATGATTTCAATAACCTCAAATTTAGATCCAATTTTTTTAATAGAGGCTCTTCTCAATCATTTATATATGTGGATATAGATGAATGTCATGGGATAAAAATTTATTATTTTTATGGAATGATATCTCTTGAAACTGTATTGGGAATATGATCAGAATGTGTATTCCAAAGTAAGGAGCTCCACATGAGTTTTGTGTCTATCATTTCTTTTGGTTCATCTTAATCCTCTAAATGAGAGACTTTGATATCATTATTTGGATGGAATTTTTGGTACATTATTGTGAAATTTTTTATTTATATCACTGAAGGGTGCTCCTCACATCACCCGATGGGTGTATCTATATTAAAACATGGGAAAAGGATGTCCATGAATATTGTGTTGGAATAGAAAATCATGGGGTGAGTAAATGGGAAACCAATATTTCTAGTATTTTTCTATGTGAGTAGGAAACATGTTAGAAAAGTCTACCTCATTTGGTGGATCATTTCATGTATATTTTCCATGATTACATATTTTGGTCACCATATAAGGGAGAGGTTAAGATTATTATTGATATGGTTCTAAAGAAGAATTTGTATCTACTCTAGTTTAATGAATGGATCTTATTGAGCTTCTATAACATAGGATATAGATAGAGGACCTGGAAGATAAAGGGATTATACAACTAAGTGCATCACCTTGGGGTTCACCTGTGATCTTCACCGATAATGGGGATATTACTCTAATGTTATGTGTGTATTAATGGAAATTGAATCAGCTCCTGGTTATGAACTTTTACTATTTACGTCATATAAATGACCTCTTCCACTAACTTCTAGGAGGGAGGTTTATCTTGAAAATTAATTTGAGGGTGTGCTATCATAATTTATGATTCAATACTTTGGATATATTTTATAGATAATTGTAATTTAGATATGGCCTTTATGATTATTTAGTATTTTATTTGAATCTAAATAACACAATGGTAGTTTTTCTATCCATGATTAATTGTGTATTCCACCCATCAATAGTTTTTTCCATTGTGGTTATTTTGTTTGATGTACTAATGCATTATCAAACATGAAAATATCATGCCCAACAATTTGAAATCATATTGAATACAATGATACTGAACCATTTTTATACTAATATTACAAAATTTCAAATCTGTATTGAAAAATATAACTTCCTCGGTCACATCATTTCAAAATCATGGGTATCTATGGACCCAGAGAAGGTGAGATCCTCAATATCATGGAAATATCCAACGAACATATTTTGAATAAAGACTTTTTTGGGACAATATAAATATATAAATGTTTTAAATAGGATTTATCTTATCTTAAAACACCTCTTATTGGTTTCAAAAAGAATTGTATGAAATTAATTTGGTCAAAAAATTATATGAATCATTTGAGGATGTGAATTTGATGTTGAAATGCGTCTCGATATGAATACTACCTAAGCCCGGTATAGGATACACAATTTTATTGTAATGCATCAGTAATCATTACATTGACATTGAGTTTTCTTATATTCCTAATAATGTAAATAATATAGTCGATGAATATATCTAGACGGCTCATACACATGTTTGACATGAATCTAGAAGTGAATGGTATTTTATAATCCATATTTTATGAAATGAATCAATAGATTTAGGAGCCTTGTTGGAGGAATATAATTGAATATTTTTAGTGACCTATTCGCTAATGGATTGAGGGATGATGTGGATACTTTTTAATCCCAAATGATCAATCCTAAGAGAAATAATTTCTTGAGGGGACCTACCTTCTAGTTGGGTCATTGATAGGGATGAGGTCTTCTATATTCATGGATGTGGAAGGATTCATAAAGACATGTCATAGGAGATAATGATCGAATATAATCATTCTACTAGGGAAGTACATCTCGAAATAACCAATATATACCATGACATACAATATCAGTAATAGTGTATAGGTATGAAAAATGAGATAACATGTTTCATTGTATGGTGTTCCACCTATCAGCTAATGAAATAGGAACACTATTGTCCTTTTAGACATTTATAGGTGTTACCCATTCCAAATTGAAAATGGGATGGTGTAAATATAGTTTTCCGGATGATATTATAAAAATACCCTAATGGGGGTGATATAGATTGGGTTATCAGAGATAGGCTCTGGAATTTATCCTACTTCATTCCTATTCGGTTAATTTTATCATTATTAAAACACTGCAGAATGTATGTAAAGGAGACTACATGCCTTTATAGAGTTTCATGTACCACTTTTGTCGACATGAAAATGTGTTTTACATATCATTTTCACTAGTTGTGGATTGAGGATCTATGTTCACATGTACTTTTATGTATATTCTACCACCCTGAGAACCACACTCAGTTCGAGTATAAGATACATTGGGTTAGAGAACATGATATGAACATATATCTTGGATTTTTTTGGTTCATGGGATAAGCAATTACATCTTGATGAAGTTTTATTCCATAAAAGCTTCCAGGATACTAAACAGATAGAAAATTATGATCCATTATATGCTCAACCATGACGATCACCTTTTTTATTTATAAAGGAAGTGGAGGATGTGTTACCGTGACCTTGTTCATTTATGAAGGAATTTGTAAAAAATATAGATGATCCTGAAATTTATAGATATTTATTAATCTATGAAGAAGTCTCATTTTGATTATTACTACAAACATATAGAGTTTGAGGTGGGAGAGAATGTCTTTTGGTATGTTTTTCATATATTAGGTTATTAAAATGTTCATTGGTAGGGAATTTTATCTCCTAGAATCATCATAATTTTCGTATATTTGGAGAGGGATTGGTTAGTAGACATTCTTATATCCCTCCCTTAGAGATATGATGATATTATTAATATCATCTATGTGTTGCATTTCCATCATTAATATTTAGATCCATATCTTTTATATTATCTTAATGAGGATGAATTAGATGTTAATACTTCTTTTATAGAGTACCTGGTTAGTATTATTGATCATAGCATAACAACACTTTGAGGAATTCTAGTTCCTCTAGTTCAGGTGCTATAACATCATGGAAATTGATTGGATAAGACATCAAGGTGAGTGTTCGATGGGAATTCATGGTGTTATGAGTTATTCTCATAAGTTTCGCATTCAACCTTCTAAGTTAATATCATGGATGAGTTGTTTTAAGGAGTGGAGATTTTAAGATCTAATGTTTTTAGATAGGTATCAGTCATTTTATATTTTAGTCTAAACCTTTATGATTATCTATATCCTTATTTTAAAGTGGTCAATGGGGACCTTGGATCATTCAACCATATTTCAGGGCCTATTGTCCAAATTTTTGGAGAAATGAACTGAGGCACACGTTTAATACTAAATGTGTGGTACAACCATGTGACTTAGTGAGGGTGGTGCATGTTTCATTTAACCATTTGTGAGGTGGTTCATGAATATGAAAAAACTATAAAATATTTCATGTGTACTTATAATTATTGGGACACGATATCTTCTAACCATGTGAGTGGGTGCCACCTTGAGAAGTAGGTGTACATGATAGGCGTGTGGTTTTCAAAGCTATGTGGTCAAACCACACACCTCATTAAAATCCAATAAAAATATGATTTTCCCATTTTGTCTAAAAACTCAAACCCCATTCCTCATATTCATTCATACTAAAATGTACATGTAGAGAGATATCTCTCCCTATCCCACCTAGGTCTTGAATGATATTACATATCTAAGCTCAGAATCAACAATCATTTATCAAATTGGATTTCCATCAGTTAGTTTCTTATTCCTCTTGATTTTTTTCCTTATTTACCTCATCATATATAATGTTATCTACATGATAGATAATATTCCCTATTTCCAGGGTGTTATTTATTTCTTTTTATTTCTATAATTCTAAATAAAATGATTCTAATGGATGAATCATCTACCTGTAAAAGGTAGGTGTTATATAACTTTATCATAATTGTTTTGATTTCCATACAATGTATCATCAATCCATGTTCTAGAATTACCATACGATGCCCTTTTAATAAAAAATTTATATATCTAATTGGTATCATCATGAATTTAATTTATTTGCATCCTATGTTTTATCATTTAATGTTCTCAACCTCAAGGAAAACCAACCATTATGGTGCATTGTTTAAAATTTTATGAAAACACCATTTATTATTATGCAACTAAACTAACTATGAATTTTGATGGGTTTTGTTTTATAAAATAAGTGGTTCAATTGAATTTAAAAGAAATTTTTATACCATTATTGGCCCCAAGACTTAGATATGTAATAAAACCACACTCTAAGGTCTGTTGAATCTCCACTATAAATGAATTTGAAAAATTTTTAAATGGAATTGGAATTGTATAACCATGTAGTTAATCCATTATTTAATCATGTAGTTTTTTATGACTATCATTATTAATGTGGAATCCTAATTGATTATTATATTACGTTTAACTATGGTTACAGACATGAATTAAATTATTGGATTGGAGTTAGATGAGCGATAAATGGACTGTTGTTGTTGTTTTTCTAGGATGGGCTCATGGGATTCCAACAAATTCATTAGTGTGTATGACATCTAGAGGAACACAAATTGATTCAGTATGTGTCTAAGAATGCATCAACATGGAATTGAGGATTCACCTGTATTTATAGAAATTGAATAAAATTACTTGGGTTTTCTCCTTGGATTTTTAGTGATGTTATGGAACACATTGGACGATTCCATGGGATATTTTCAAGTCTTTCACTAAAGCTTCCTAGGAAACATTCCATGTATTTTTGTGATGTTACCCCTTAGTGTGAATATCTATCTAGACACACCTATGGAATAGACCCAACTTATAAAACAAAAATTACATGGAAATTATTAAAACATATAGGATTATCACTGTATATGGATTCCTTGGAAGGATGCCTCTGTTCCAGACCTCCTAAAAATAAATAAAAAATCGGAAGTACCTAGAGGAATTTTGTCTTAGGCTGAAGTATGTAGTATCAGGAGGCCATCCCATTTTGAACCCATATTGACTTGGTTTATTTATTTACATTCAATAAATACTATACTTTTATATGACTCATATTATATTCACATACTAGATAGTTATAGACATCATTGGTGGGGGCCTACTATGTTCTACACACACCATGTTCATGTTGGATTTGGTTCCCTAGAACCAACATCAAATAATTTTATGATAAACAAGTATTCATTGTTTTGAATATTTATAAACTACTTATGACATCATTATTGTTCAACTATATGACATATTATGTGATATTTTCCTAAGAGTAGCTATCACTCTAAACTGTCATAATTGTTCCCCTCTATAATGTGTACTCGAAAGTGCTATGCCTCTCTTCTTGAATATATGTTTTATAGATAGAAGATATCATCTGAGGGACACAAATGAAATAGGCTATCAGGGTTTGAGACTCATAATAATTTGAGTCACCTTCTCATGGTGTTATCCAATGGTAATATCCAGTACGGTATAATAAAAACATGACCCCCAGTAGGAAATCAACATTTATACGTGACATTGGATGTTTCTATATACAGACATGTGTATTTGTCCTTATACATTAGTCTTATTATTAATAGATATTATGATTTGTGTACTTTGATGTATTGATGAAAACTGTAATTATTAATGTTCATGGTGAGGTGGGTATGTTGGGTGCATCACAAGTAATATTGTATTAATGAATAATGCGAGAATATATTTTTTCCTTCTGTTCATTAACGGATGTTAATATCTTAGGAACCTTGATGGAAATGATGTATCACAAATAAATACAGGGTCATGGTGTTCTATATGAAATTTTTAATTATGTAAAGTCAATGAAAGTGATATTGAGCACATAGGTTGAGGGAATTGGAATGAAACCTGCTCAATTAGAGATATTGTGATAATGGTATTATATTACAAAATAAGAATCTATAATAGGGGAGATGTCATTGAAGAATTATCATATTTCTATGTGGGATTTTTTTTCTTATTGTTAGATGCTAACCTTAGTATTTTCGTTGAATCACTTAATGCCACTAAGAATGTGTCCTAGATTGTCACCCACAAAGAGTATCCAGAATCTCAATTAAATAATATATTATTATTTTATATTTAATAGGTTGAATAAATATTTTTCTAGTATTTGTTTTACTAATTATTCTTGTATTATTCATCGTATTAATTTCATCACTAGTTATCCGAGATAATTTATTACGAGCTTAATATTTAATAAATATATATTTTCTATTTATTGAATATAATAATTATTTATTTGTTAAAAAATAATAAAGAGATATTTATTTAAAAATATACATGGAAATTTTTCAAGGCTCGATAAATATTGTGGAGGAATGAAAAACTCAGTTTAATGATCTCGTGAGAAATGATAATATTGATTATTATTTGATTAAATATTTTTTAATTATAATTCACACATTCAGCGTTGGTAAACAATTAATAATATTACAATTATAATTTGACATGAGTTTTTTCTAGGGTTAAATAAATAATAATTGATCTTGTACAATTATTTTATTTTATATCTAGAAATATAATAACCTAATTAAGTCATGTTTTCCATGATCCCATTTAGTTGTGCACAATGATTCTTGGATAATCCTCTCTACCCAATATATCCACCTTCTCAATGAAATCTCCCAACAATAATGAGTAATCCTCCTACACTGAATTAAGCACAACCCTTTTGAAGAAATTCTCATGGAGATCAAGGTAGACAATTCAAGAACAATAATCTTTTATTCTAGTAACTTTAGACCCCTTTGATGATGTCCGGAGATTCTAGGAACTATTTGGGATCACATATAGAGAAAATATTCCCTTTTTTATACAACATAATAAGGTTGAACTACAGATCAATCTTCAGACTCATTGACAAAGAAGGAATTCATAAGAAATAATTATTTCTATAATTAAATATATTATTAAAAATATGTGTTGGTCTCCTCTATTTGGTTATGGTGTTACTATCCCCTTTCTATTTCATTGATTCAATTATAAGGATCATAATATTCATCATCTCATAGATCATTGATTGATCATTTATTACCAACCAAAATCATAGTTGGGAACCTCCCTTCCTACACATCTGTTGTTCCTGGAACCTTCAAGAGGAATCAGAGTAAGGGTATAATTGTTTAAAATTATTTAAAATCATTTTCACATTCAGAATTTTTAATTTAGTTTCTCAATTTATGTTTACTAATTATTTTAATACGAATTTTGGTATCTAATTCTTCCTACATAATTTCTCACTAGTCTAATGGAAACTATTAATTTATGATTAAAATAAGATTGAGTAACTCATTTGGAGGTGCTAAGGTTTCTAGCCAGAAAACACTAGACTACACACCGTGTAATCAGTGTTACTTGCCATGTAATCACATTCAACACATCAATACTGATTAATAAATCAATTCAAAATTGTGCATTAATTACCACATTAATTACACTATTTACACACCTTGTGTTGACCAACATTAAATGGAACACAGTCAGCTGAACTACATGTCGTGTGGCCCATTGGACATGGAGTATAATCCCTTTGTATAAGAGAAAATCCATTTATACCATAGATTTACTACTCAATTGGTGAACATGTATCAAATATTTAACATGGAATATGGTCCATTGGACAAACTGTGTACTCCAAAATATCTGGGAAATACTTCACACGCCGAGTCCCTAGGTACACACCCTGGATAGACTGAGAATGTTGTACATTCTATGTGGGTCATATCTACATGTTGTATACTTATACCAAGTAACACATATCTAAAATTTATTTATTTTACTATAGTAACCTTTAGTCATGTTATTTTGTGTGGTCATTAATATAGGACACACTAGGTGATAGGTTTTAATGTACTTAAGTCATTAATATTTTAATTAATATCTATGTCATTTTTAGATCTTCATATCGTGTATGATTTGTTTTACTAGTTGTCACTCTATAAGCATTTAAACCTATCAAATGACCCAAAACAAGGAATTCATGTAATCGTCCATGAATTACATGTTGTAAAAATATGTGATATGTTATGTATGATATATGTTGCAAGAGTAAAACAGTATACATGTATAATACGAGTTGGGTATATTTGGATTTGAATTCATCGTGTTTCCTCCTAGGTACATTTATGAATAATGTTATCATAAAATGAATTTGTTTAAATTGTTTAAATTTATAACAGATGAGAATATCATGTAAATTAAGATAAAGATGAAGATAAAAGGATTGATTAATTAATGATAATAATTAATATATCCGAGTTTGGTTTATCCTAAATAATAATGATTATGTATTTAATTCTATTTTTATTAAATGCGTAATTAGATGCATGCATATTGATGAGAATGAGATAGACTAGACCTTTTGTACATGATTGTTTTTATTCAATTTATTATTAATTTAAATTTTGGACATGCGTCCATTTTCTTGTCATAATTATGTTGGTCATGCATTCCCAATGTTTATTTTATATAATCCCCCTTTTCTTCTCACCTACATGTGAGTGAATACAATATATAATGGACGAAGGTCCTTGGCTAGTGAATGTGGATAAAGATGGGGGATAATGAGAAACCAATCCAAGTAGATGCAATGGTGGGTAGGTGGAAAGATGTAAAAAAATACCTCAATTAGTTTTATGTTTTTCTCCCCTAGGTCAACAGTTAGTTTATCAACTGCTAGATAAACAAAACCTCAGTATAAACTCATGACCATAACCATTATTATATTTCTATCACATTCATGGTTATTAAATTATTTATTTATTATCATGGTCACATTGTTAATGAATTAATATGTAGGTAAGAAGAAAATAAAATAAATTGTCTTATACAAAAATATTACATAAGATGTGGTTAATCACTTAATTAATCCCAGTTAATATTAAGAAGAATGTGATAAATATAATATATGAAAATTTATGCATAAAAGGATATATACACTCAATTAAATATTAATTTGGTATAGCCTTCCATTACTTTAGTTAGAATCAAACCATAGTTCCATGTGCTTGACTAAACAATGTTGGGTTGATTTCAATATTTAGGGCATTCTAACATGATGTTTTTGGTTAACATAACATGGTTCATATAAAGGGTTTAATTCTGATGTAGGACATGATGTAACTGAGATCAAAATGTACATAAACTCTAAATTAATGTTTCTTTATTAGTGATTCCACTCAATTGAATAGAAAAAAGTGAGATAATGTAGTTGGCATTTGGAATGCCTACCTAAAACCATTAGAATTGCTTGACCGACCAAAATTGGGGTAATATGAATGGAATAAAGTTATATTCCATAAAAATAAAAAAGAATTATAATACTCTAAAGACAATTGTGAGGTATATTGGGTTTTGATAAAACAGTGGGATACCAATAAATATAAATTTACTTTTTTCGTAATTTTATTAGATAATGTACGAAAAATCAACTCATATTTTTTTTGAAGAAAAAGTAATAATATGGCATCAAACATATCATTGTGATTCATAATTGAGAAGGAAAACCTCTTCTAGGGAACTAATTTCTCAATTTCTAATAGGAATCTATAGGTCATATATCACTATGAATGGAAATTGTATGTGCTGGAAGAAAATTTACCATTTATTTCTGGAAAAGTGTAAAGTGATGAACAATTATCTATTTATGAGAAATATTGGATTTAAATTATAGATGTTCAATTTTTCATGATATCATCAAAATCTAGTGATTTTTAAAGAACCACGAGGATATGTATTCCTATAGCATGATGTCTCACCTTTTGGAACTATATCAACAGAAGGCGTGACAAGAGAGTTCTGTGATATCCAATGCTTTATTCAAAACTATGCTTGGGGAATCTATTCCATCTGGGCCTCAAGTATTAAATTTTATTGGAAACATTTAATTTCTGGATATTTTAGAGATTAAATTCCCAAATGGGTAGTATATAGATCTCATACATTTATCACTTCCCAATACCTTTTCTAACATTATTGTTAATTACAATATGAAAAATAATTCAAAGAGTCTTCATAAACATAATATTTTAATACACCAAGTGGATTAGGACATGGGGCATGAAAAACAAATTGTCCTTATCATGAATATGAAAATTAAGAATAAATATAAAGATCATAATACCTATATACTATCTAAAGCTCTTAAACACTGACCATCATAGAAGAAAAACATTTTTAGACATGGAAAGGAAAATAAGGTCGTATGATTTTCAGGTGGAATTTCTGGCCACTATAAGAGGAAATGCACTCAGAGGAATGGGGAAGCTAAATGTTCATTCATTATTGAGTGTAATACTTCCATTTCTACACATTTATTAATAGATATAGCTTCTGTTTCTCACATCTATATCAAAATGTTGTAACCATGTATATTTTTATTGATTTTCGGTGGATAGGTGGAACTAAGAGCTTCCAAAGGAGTGAGGAAGGCGAACCTATCAATTTGTTACTACCACCATTCATTTCTAATATATTTTTTTGGTTTTATGTGATTGTTAGTATGTACCTATAGTTACCAAAAACATAATTTCATTATCATGATTATATACATATCGTTATATTTTCGAAATTGGAAATGAAGGTTGTCTGTTATTTTGGGAAAAAATATTTTATAGTATAGTGAATTTAAATAATAGTCTTTATATATTAAATTATGAAAAACATGTTTTGGAATTAGATAATGAATCATTTCACACAACTCATATCACACCCAGTTGTGGTGTCACCATCTTGGTCTTGTAAATGAGAAGTGTTTGACAAAGCATTGTCAATAGGGTTATTTAAACTCTTTTGATCTAAAATAATTTGATATATTTCATCCTTTTCTATGAAGAAAAATTACCGAACCACCATTAAATGTATTGGATGGATGGGCCATAGAGCTTCTAGGATTGGTATATGATGACATGTGTGTACCTTTATAGAAAAATCTACTGGTGGATATTCATAAATCATAACTTTTACTCATGAATTGAGTAGGTATGGTTGTGTCTACTTAATTTTGTACATGTCCCAGTACATTGAAAAATCCAATTAATTAAAGAGTGAATTAATGAATAAAAATGGTAAGAATATGAAGAAGATTTGATCAGATCAAGGTGGTGAATATAATAACCACATTTTCATAGAATTTATATGATATTTTGGGTTTCTATCTCAACTCACTCCACATTATACACCATAGTGGAATGGTGTTAGTCAAATAAGGAACCATAACTTTTTAGAAATGGTAAGTTTAAAGATGATTCATGCAGAATTTCCATTATACTTTATGGGATATGCATTACAAACTTCAGAAAACACGTTAAATTGAGTACCAATTAAATCATAAAATGGAATTCACTTTGAGTTATATAGTGGAATGAAACCCATTTTATCACATACACATGTATGGGGTTGTGAGGTTTTTTAATTAATTATTAGGAAAAAAACTAGCACCACCACACATGAGCTGTATAATTATATATTATACCAAGGAAGAAAAGGGATAGTACCTTTACGACCCCTTTTAAAATGAAGAGTTTGTCTAAAGAAAATACTTATTTATTTTGTGGGAGTACATCCTCAAAATGGATAGTGGGAGCAATATTGACTTCAAAAATGTTGATGCTCAAGATACATAAGAGTTGTTATGGGAACGTGTTCTACTATTCACCATGGAAGAAGTTGTTCTTGAAACACAAGTAGAGTGTAGGTTTTTAAGAGAGGTAAGTGAACAAGAGTTATATGGTTTTCTAGTCACATTGGATGGTGCCTCATTATTGGTTGACGATAATGAACCTCTCCCCTAGAAGGATATAGTATAGAACTCATAATCATCCATATAGTTAAAAGTTATGAATTCAGAGATGAATTCCTTGTTTTAGAACCATGTTTTGGTTCTTATTGATGCACCAGTTGATATAAATACTATTGGATGAAAATATTTATTCAAGATGAAACATGACATGGATGGTAAATTAAGTAACTATAAATAAAGGATTGTGGCTAAATAGTTTTAAAAAAGTCATGGAATTCAAAACAATGAATTATTTTCACTAGTTGACATGTTTAAATATATCAAATCATAAAATCTATAGAATATTACAACGATAATGAGATATGTAAGATGGATTTAAAAACATCATTCCACAATGGGAATAACAATTATGTTTTCTATATGAAACAACTAGAAGATTTTGTGACTCCAGGTGATTCCCAACAGAATTACAATTTTTAAATATCCATTTTTGGATTGAACTACCTAAAGTGGTCATGGAATATTATATTTGATGAATCCATAATATAATTTTGTTTCATTAAGACTGAATGTGAGGTATGTGTTTTCAAATGGTTTATTGAGAATACATTTGTTATCTAAGTTGTATATGTTGAGGACATATTACTCATTTGAAATGACATATTGGTATTACAATCTGCTATGGATAGGTTGATCAAGTGCTTCTCAATGAAAGACATTGGTAAAGCATCCTACATTCTAGAGGTCATGATCATTCATGATTGATCTATGTGTCTTCTTGGACTATGTCAATGTACATATATTGACCAACTAAAAAAGAGATTTAGTATAGAAAAATAAAAGATGGAATTGGTTCTAGTGTCACGTGATTTACATGTTTTTTTGAAAATGTGTCCCCATACACAATAAGAGAAATAGAGAATGAGTAAGATGTCATACAATCTAGTGATATGATCAGTAATGTATGCAACATTATTTACTAGATATGATTTTTTTGGAAACTAAGTATGGTAGGCGGATATCAACCTGATCCAGAAGAATATAGTTTGACTGTTGATAAGGCTATAACAACCCTACTATTTATTTTACATTTAAAAATGATTTATTAAATAATTTTCAATTTATAAAACATAGAATATCAAGTGTTATATTTTCATTAGGGATTAGAAAAATTAAACAACAACAAAAATCCTAAAATAAATCATCATTTTAGAATAATTATTTTACATGACCTCAAAATTCATTCATACTTACCACTTCAGCAGATAACCTAAGGACATACATCAGAAAATGGTGAGATATAAATCCCAATAAGGGAATAAACATTTAATAACATGAGGAAGACAATACATGTTAGTCAATATTCATATAAATGGAGAAAAAATTAAACATGAACATAATATCTTTAAATATCATGATAATCATAACATGGAAATGTGGCAACAACATTGAATGTGATATTAGCATTAGTTAAGGCTCATTTAATATGGATTTTATTGAGTAACCCATCAATGAACATTAATTACCATGAGTAAACCCTCATTTCACATGAATTAACTTGAGTAAACCCTCATTTCAAATGAATTTTCAATTTACAAAATATATCCCAATGTATTGGGTGCTATCAGGGAACACCCTTCACAATCATTTCATTTTCATGGTTAAGTGTTCCACATAGTTCATTCATTAAACATATCAATAGATCCCATGAATAAAGAATCTTAAATACATTCATTTATGTCCCCATTCAAAAATTTCATGAGAATGTGGTGAATACACTTGATGGGGAAAATGAGTATGGTGTTCACTACACGATGATTTTGGCCTGGTAATCGCAAGGCAATTTTGGCAGCATAACCCTGTCAAATATAAATTCATAAAATGGGTAGATGGGAGAGAAATGGAATCTCTCATCATTTATTTCATAAATGGATAGTATGGGGGTAGGTTTTAATGTATCTCATATTATGCAATTGGGAAATTAAATGATATATTATAAATCAAGTTCATGATAAAAGAGGAGAGAGAGAAGTCCCTTAAATAATTTTGGTATAGTAACGCCTTATTAAAGGGTTCAAATGGGAGAGGATAAATGATCCCTCATTGAAATAACATAATATGTAAAATTGGGGATAGATTATAAAATGATTAATTTATATGAAATTCGAAACTAATAAGACTAATTTCAATCATGTTTTGTGAACTGAAAAGAGTAGAGGATGGTGGGTATCCCTTATGAAATTTTGGCATGGTAACGGGTGTATATAAAGGATCAGGGATAGATTAATGATAGAATAAAGGATGTTTTTATTTTTGGTAATTCAAATATACTTTATGGGGAGTATGGGTGAACATATAACAACATATTAAAATTTAATTTAAAAGATATATCACAAAAGGAGTGCTTGATAAAAGAGGACAGTGGATATCCCTTACTTGGATGTGTGACTCCATAGGCTTGGGAGAGGATTATTTAGATATTTGGAGAACCTTGAAAGGATATTGGGATTATGTAAAAGATGGTGGTAAAGCATCAATGATTTTGAGTGAAGAGAAATGGGTGCTTGGGTGAATTAATATAGGAAAATAGGGGAATTTCATTATTATTTTTGTTTTGGATACCTCATAATAAAATATTCATTACCAAAAACAATCTCATAGTTTTTTCCATGGTTTCTAGAAAAGGTAAGTGATATAAATTATTTTATAAGTCTATCGGAAAATGATATTGAAAAATTTTGCACGATTATTTGGAAGTGAGTTATACATTCAAGTAAATGATTATAAAATCATAAAATATATAACATGTATTGAAGTATTCACTAAGGAATTATAAAATATATAAAATAAACATAAAATTACATTATTTTAATGGAAAAATATATATTTGGGAGAATATACAATTAATAGTATTTACTAAACCATTATTAATCCACTATGATTTCATAAAATACACTACATATTTATATGGTATTTAATTTTTACTCAATCATTTGACTCAAAGGAAATTATGACAAATTCACCATTGGATAATTTTAACATATTTATTCCAAAAATAATATTCATTTTAACTAAATAATTTTTTATATTTTTGAATATTCACTTTTAAAATAAGAAACGATTTTTTTTAAATTTGCAGGATGTGAATTTTTTTTAAAACATTATTAAAAAATACAATTGACTTCATAAAAATTATATGATAATTAATATATAGTAAATTTATTTAAATAATTATATTTTATAATCCTATTATTTATATCTAAAATATATTAATTTATAAAAATAGATTTCATAATTGAATTTTAATATTAACCAGAAATTCTATTGGGGAATAAAAAATCATTTACAAAGTAATAATAAAAGAATGAACGTATATTCATTATTCTAAAAAAAATGAAAATAATAATAATTATCTTTACTTATTATATATCCCTTTATTACAGAATCATATTCCAATAAAGATAGGTGTGTGGTTTTTGGGCATTCATGGGGTTTTTTGGTGATTATGGTTTGGGTCATGGTCCCAATGAGCATGAAATTTTCCAGTAAACGGGTTCCTTCTTGATTATTTTGTTGGATAATGGCATGGGGTCAGTTTAACAAAATTCCCCAAAATATATCTCCCTAAAAATATTTGTTAAATGGGACTCAAGGGTACTATGCTATAGGTTCAAGATGTCACTTTCATTGTTTGTGCCAAATGGATTGGTAATTCTCCAATGGTACCACATTTGGATTTTTTATGTGTGATGGGTATGGGATGTACATTAATAAGCGGGAAACATGGAATAAATCATGATCTTGAGATAAATTTTGTGGGAGTGCTAGTTGATTGGCCATTTCCCTAATGCGATCAAGGATTTCAACCGGGATGATGTAATTTTAACTAAGAATTTTCTTATTCCCAAATCTCATGAATTTGTTCCATGGAGATATTTGGAGGAAAAAATTTCTATAATAATGAACTTTAGGTCACATCGACAATTATCATCTTAGAATGTTTGTTGACTCTAAGTAGAATTGATGTTGGGCTGTATAGTCTTAACCTTCTCCACCATTTCATCAATCATTTCTAGAACAAGAAGTTTTTTCCCTAACATTATCCCATCATGACCTTGTTCTAAACCTCTTCCAATAAAGGGATTCATAATGATCAATTTGGAAGCTCGAATGGATATTATTGTTGTATGAGAACTCCACCAAAGGAAGTTATTAGACCTATATGAATTTGATGTCCATTGAGATAGACCTCAAAACTTCCACAAATGTTTGGATAGTCTATAAACAAATTCCATCAGTTCAAGGTCACTAAGTGGTAATGATATTATACTCAGTGTCTAGAGCATGTGGGAGACTTTTCCATAACATAGTGGTAAATCATGGATCTCGATCAGATACAATTTTTAGTTGTACTCGATGTAGCCTCACCACTTCTATGATGTCTATCAGTGATAGTTGATCTAGTGATAAATCTTCTTGAATTTAAATGAAGTGTTCACTCATTTTATTAAAATCCACAACAACCGGTATACCATTATTTCTTATGGATGTCTTCATATGTCCGGTGACAAATTCCATGGCGATGTCTTTTCATTTTCATCTTGGTATAAGTAATGGTTGCATCCCCTCATAGAAATATTCCTCTCATTCATCAGTGGGTTACATACCAAGTGAATTTATGTATATTTGGTGTGATCATTTTTCATGTTATACCACAAATAGTTATCTTAAAGATCATGAGACATCATTGTGTTTTTTGGGTGAATAATGAAATTAAAACAATGTGAATCATTCAAAAGTTATTTCTTTAACTCTGGATTTTATTGAATAGATATTATCGACCCAAATCTCACAATTCCATCTTAATTAACACTAATCTATGAGTATTTTGCTTTTATGGTAGTTTCTAAATTTCATCTAAGTTACTGCATAATCTTTTTTAGCTTCTTTTAACCTTTCCAAAACAGATGGTTGAGAAAAAAAATTTAAAAGGATTGATGATGTTCCATTCATTATGATTCCCATGTCTATTTTAATCAAATATAAGACTATTGGATCCTTTTCAATTCTCATTAATGAAAAAATTGTTGGCTCTTTTCGACTTAAAGAAACATTCACCTTGTCTGCTTTACCATGATTATAGTGGATTGAGAAGTTGTAATCTTTGTTGTTATCTAACCATATTCATTGGCATAAATTCAACTATTTCAGTTTGATTATATATGTAACACCCCAACCCCAGTTACCCAGAGTCGATGCATTATTACATAACATTGGCATGATACAAGGAATCATGTGTAGAAAGACTAATCAGTTTAGTATTATTGGAAATAAGATACATACATAAGTTCAACATTAAAACTTGAAAATAAATACAAAACATATATATTCCATTAGACATATTCAAGCCTCAAAGATTATGCCATCAATTCACTCATAAAAAACTTCTTTATTTCATGAGAAAATGAATCATAAGAAAGGGGTGCGCTCAAATGCTCAATAATGGTAAGCAATACAATGGAAGATAACATAAATATAAGTCTTGATGAATAATTCAAAACACAAGACTTTACAAATAATAAACAAGAACACTTTATGGAAGGAATATGAGATGAGTAAATAATGCCTTAATAAAACATAGTCATGGGTATTTGACTAGTCGAATAACCACATGAACCATCATCATTATTTTCATAATGAGTGAATATATAATGCCGGACATTCTAAAACATTTTTAAAGGCCTCATCCAAGACGTTGAAAAATGATTAGGGCCTCAAACAAAACCATATATCAAATTGGGAAAGGCCTTGTCTAATTCCACGTCTAATTGTCTCATGAGACCTACCGATGCACCGAGGAGCTATAGCGGGCTCCACCCATCACATATTAAGTCCAATACATTCCTTATATTAAAAGGTTGAAGCACAACATTACCATTAGTATTAAATCTAGCATACAAAATGTCAATAATATAACAATAAACCATGAATGGGGTAGAAATAACACATCCACAGTCAAACATAACACAAAACATTTAGTACAATATGGAAGATATGAATCATAATAAATCAACTTCAAACAAGTTTAAAATCAATCAATTGCTGTTGACATAGATGAAATGAAATCCATTTGAAATAAATACCTCTTTCAATATTGAAACAATTTAAGAGTCACATAATTATAAAAGAAAACCTTTTTTTCAAAATATTTTTATAATCTTGTAACGGACAATTCAATGATGCTATAATGGCGGGAAATAGCTTCACCCACCATATAATATGAAAAACATTCTTACCTTAATTTTTTCAAAAAGAAAATAAAGTAACTTGTTTGGAAAATGACAGAAAGATTCATTTCAAAGAATATATGGTCAAATAAGGGTATAAATGACATTGACACATAGTCTAGTAAATAGTAAAATTGTTTTGAAATATATTTTTATGAAAACATGGATGAAGATAATAAAGAGTTCCATGTAGATACTTACGTAAAAAACAACCTCAGATAATAAAGAGAATGTGAAATTAACCATTACCTTGTAATATTCCTTGGTCGAGGGTACATTAAACTCCTACATAATAGTTAAATCATTGTTATTAAATTATAAAAAACTATATACATAAATATGATATCATATCTGATCCTCTAATATTGCTTTGTTAATAATATTTTAGTAATATCTTCGTTTCGGGTGTTAACTGATCAGTTTTCTTTTAAATTCTCGTTTACATAAGCCATGTTTGTTATGGATAAGATGTATTTTATTCATATCCAGATTTATATTAAGTTCTTAATAATTAATTTTATTCATAAATTTAAAAATTATTCTTGAATTATTGCGATGGGGAATGAATCTCATCGCGTTTGTGGAGACAGTAATCTGTACGTACGCACGAGCGAAAAAATCATTATATTGATGGTGAAATCGTATGTAATGGGATGTTATATCATATATATAGAATAATTAACATGTTATATTTATTATTTTCATCAATTTTCCTCCATATTATTCCCATCCAAATAATGAAGTATTTCAATAACACACAATACCACGACGTGGAGACGGTAAGTCGTACGTACGCACGAATGGTGACATTGTTATTGATATGATGGATAGAACAATGAATATGGTTTTACCATTTTTATAAAAACATCATTGAATATAGAATATACTAGAGTTATTATTATAGAATGGAAACAACAAATAAAGAGGAAGTGGAAGAAGAAAAAGAACTTGAAAGAGGTGAAGAAATATTTACCTCTTCTTCAGTTTCATCCTTTTGATTTGATCAAAAGGGACCCTTAGGGTAGATTTATGACAAAAAAAGGCCTTTTAGATGAAATTGTAATGTTGGTGTGATATTTGGGTAGGGTTTGGCTGAGATGAATGGCTTTGGAGGTGTGAAATTATGAGAAGGGGATGAACCCTTTTATAAGAGAGGTGAGGGTCACCTTAAGAAAAACTTGAAATATTATTTTATAATATAATCATTTTTAGTTTCTAATGTCACCAAAATGATTTATTTAGAGGTTAAGGTGGGTATAGGGCGAAAAACTCTCAACCAATAGGATTTAGACAGGTTTGGGTCACTATATTAACCTTATCCTATAGATTTAACACTTAGTTAAATAGTTTTTACATTTAACAAGTCTCTTTTTATTTTTATATTATATGGTTAATAAACTTACTATAAACTACCTAGAGAACCCCAAGAGGTTCATTATTAATATATATATCCTTTTCAAAGTCCATTGGCTGAACCTTATATTTTTATGAGTAATATATCCATTAATAAAATAGTATTTTTTTAAAAACTCAATTATATCAATTTTGAAACTATTTAGTATTTGATTTTTTGAAAGCCATTAAAACTTTACCAATTAGAATAAAATTTATTTAACCAACCCTAACATGTCATATAAACTGAGAAAATTAGTTGAATTCATCATAAGTCTCAATTTACATTTATTTGGATATTTATAATATCAATTATTTTAATATTTCATTAATAAGGTAATTACTACATCATCATTCTGTCATAAATAAATTAAATTATTTAATTTCTAAAAAATATAAATAAAATACCTTTATTTATGATTTTTTTTATATTTTTAAAGAATATTTATATCTGAATATATATTGTGTGTAACCCGAAATTAAAAAATAGTTTAGTTATTATACATTGAATTTAACTCTTTTATCTCTTCTTTAAATAAAATAATAATAAATGTCCTAATATAATCCATTTGAACCAAAAAGGATCATATTTTATTCCTAGTGCTGTTTTTGGTCTTATTACACTTATCTAATAGAATTAGGACATATTTTAGGGTAATTATGATAACCTTTTTACTCTTAATTACCCATATTAAAATTTAACTGTGGTAAATAAAATTCAAAAGTTACTATTCACCAAAAATTATTTTATCTTATTGAACCACATTTTACATTTTGATATTAACCGTTTCTCAAGTATTTTTAAAATTAAACTCACAAAAGTGGTAAAATTATGTTTTATGAAAATTTTCAAATGCTCCTAGGAGGTGGGTAAGAGACGGTAAAAAGTTGAATAAAATTTTATATATCTAAACTTATTATAAAATTACTCCAATGAATTAAATTGAACTTATATAGGTATTATGTATTTATTTTGACCTAAAATAATTTTAAAAACAAAAAAAAAATATTTTTATAAAAAGTCTGTTTTAACCAATAACACATTGTTTTAACTATTCATCAAAAATATAATGTTTTTAGAAAAATACCAAAAATTCACCCTAAGCTAATTTCAAAATTCTGAATTCAAAAATGAAGACCATTTTGAAAAATAATATTTATAAAAGTTCAAGAAGTGGGGATTACTATTCATAACTTCTAGTTTGATTGGTCGTGGTGTGTTAAAATCTCGAAGTTGTGTACAATGAAAACTATTGCATTATTCAAAGGGAAACATGTCATGGAAGATTGGGTTGTTACATTCTTCCATCCTTCAAATAATTTCATCCTAAAAATTCCTATTATATAACTGTACATAAATATTTGGGTGGTTCTTCATCATAAGTTCCCCTGGTTCCCATATTGCATCTCCTATCTTATGGTTTCTCCACAGACCTTTTAGCAGATGACTCGTCCGGTTTCTTAGTACTTTTAATCTTGTATCAAGAATTTTGACAGTCTTTACATATTAATATTGAGAAAGTTCTTGTACAATTTCCACATATGTGAGGACATGCGTTGTGTTAGGCATGTATTTTCTCAACAGTGATACGTGGAACACATCGTGAACTTTGGACAGACATGGTGGCATTGCCAAATTGAAAGCTACATCCCCAATTAATTCTATAATTTCGAATGGTTCGATGAACCTGGGACATAATTTACCCTTCTTACCAAATCATATAAAACCCTTCCATGGTGATACCTTCAATAAAACATGATCTCCTACCTGAAATTCCAAATACTTCCTTCGGTTATCGGCAAAACTCTTCTACCTACCTTGGGCTTCTTTGATGTGGGTTTGGATAATCTTTACTTTTTCTATTGTTTCTTTAACATATTCTAGGAGAATGAGTTTTATTTCAATAACATCATCCCAACAATTTTGTGTGCAACATCTCTTTCCATATAATTCTTCATATGGTGGTATTTGAATACTTGAATGGATGATATTGTTATATGAAAATTCTACCAGAGGTGAATATTGATCACACATACCATCAATTTCAAGTGAGAAAGATCTCATCATGTTTTCTATGTTTTTAATAGTCCGTTCTGATTTTCCATTAGTTAGAGGGTGGTAGGTAGTGCTCAAACAAAGTTCAATATCCATGTATTTCTGAAGACATTTTAGGAATCCTGATATTAAACGAGGATTACGATCAGAAAAAATCGATTTAGGTACTCCGTGAAGTCTTACAACTTTATTAATATACAGTCTTGCTAAACGTTCATGTGGTAAATCTTCTTTTATAGCATGAAAATGTGTTCTCTTGGTACGACGATCAACAATGACCCATATTACATCATTCAATCTAGGAGTCTTTGGTATCCCCATGACAAAGTCCATCATAATATCATCCAATTTCCACTCAGGTATGGGAAGAGGTTTCATGACTCCTCTATGATGTTGTCTTCTAGCTCTCACTTGTTGGAAAACCAAAAATATTGACACAAAATCAGAAATATCTCTTTTCATATTGTCCCACAATAAATTTTCCTTCAAATTTCTAGACGTCTTGGTACTCCCATGGTGTATAGTGAAATTGGAGCTATGAGCATCATCCAAAAATTACATTTTTAGATAAGGTATATCGGGAACAAAAAGTTTCTTTCCTAATTTCAAAATTCAATCTTCATATATGAAGTCACTCAATATCCCATCATTTACAGCTTTAATCTTCTTTTGAATCTCCTCATCATCAGTCTGAGACCTCTTTATATTTTCTATTAACGATGGATTGATAACCATTTGATAAAATATTGATGTTTCACCTTCCATGCTTACTCCCTTATCAATGTTTACTAGATCCATTAAAATATGATCCCTTTTAACTCTCATTTTGTTCAAAACATTGTGGTCATTTCTACTCAAAGCATCTGCCCCCTTATTTTCCTTCCCCCTGTGGTAGTGTATAGTGCAATCATAATCCTTGAGTAGTTTAATCCAAATTCTTTTCCTTATGTTTAGTTATTTCTGTGAGAACATATACATAAAACTCTTGTGATCAGTATAAATCTCACATTTTTCACCATAGTGATAGGGTCTCCATATCTTCAAAGTGAAGATTACAGCCGCTAACTCATGATCCTGAGTGGAATATTTTTTTCCCATGAATTTTTAGATGTCGTGATGCATAGGAAATAACTATATCATTTTGCATAAGGACACAACCAAGTCATTTCTTTAGAGAATGTCTACAAATAACAAACTCATTATTCCCCGATGGTAGAGTCAAGATAAGAGAATTAACTAATCTAATCTTTAGTTCATCAAAAAATTCATCACAACCTTTTTTCAAAAACAAATTTAACCTTTTTATGTGTAAGCTGGGTTAATGGGTTAGCCAACTGGGCAAAATTCTGGATGAAACATGTTTAATAACCTGCTAAACCAATAAAAAGTCATACCTCAGTTATACTCATTGGTGCTGAACATTTATGGATTTCCTTGGTCACTGAAGGATCAACAATGATTCCATCCTTAGATACAATATGTCCACGAAAAAAAATCTCCTAAAGCCAAAATTCACACTTTCTAAACATCACATATAATTCATTTCTTCTAATAGTCTTCAGAATAATGTGCAGGTGATTTTCATGTTCTTCATATCTTTTGTAGTATACCTAGATATCATCAATAAATACCACTAAAAATTCATCAAGATATTCCTTGAAAACTCTATTCATTATATCCATGAAGACAAAGGGTGCATTAGTTAATCGAAAAGGCATTATTATAAACTCATAATGCCCGTACCATATTCAAAATGCGATTTTCATAATGTCTTCCTTCTTAAAACAAAACTAATGATTTCAAAATCGAAGGCCAATCATTGATAAATATTGATCTCCATGAATTTGGTCGAATAAATCATATATGTGTGGTAGGGGATACTTGTTCTTTATTGTTATGGCATTTATCTCCCTGTAGGCAATGCACAACCTCATAGATCTATCATTCTTCTTAACAAAAAGTACAGGGGATCCCCATGGATAAACAACAGAGGGATTAAATCCATTATTACTCGATTCCTCTAGTTGTTTCTTTAATTCCACTAATTCTATAGTGGCCATTCTATACAGGGTCATTGATATGGGCCTTGAACCAGAAATTAAATCAATGGAAAACTCAATTTCATGTTCTAGAGGATGCCTAGGTAAATCATCTGAAAACACATCAACGTATTCTTTCATAATAGGAATGTCCTCTATTCGAACATTGTTTTCTTCACCCATAATTATTTCACTCTCATCCTCCCCAATAATTTAATTTAGTTGAGATACTAGGGGTGGATTTAGATAATAATATGATGGTGACATTTCTACTCTAAACATAACGTACTCTTTATCATAATCGATAATTGTAACCTCCTTCTTCTTACAATATATTATCATATCATGGTCTGAAAGACAATCCATGACAAGGATTATATCAAATTAAATCACGGGGATGATGATTAGATCATAAGATAAATATCATTTATATTCCTTAATGGGGACCGATCAACTAAACAGTGTTGCAATGATATTCCCCTTAAGAGATTGGACTGACAACTCCCTTGTAAAATCAAATTGGAAATATCTATTTTTTTAGCAAACTAGGAGGATATGAAACAATGAGATGATCTAGAATCAAATACTGCTTTGGCTAAACATGAAGATACCATTAAATTACTTACGACCACATCTTTCGTAGATTCAACCTCAGTAGTAGTGATCACATAAGCGTGGCCTTGATCACTTAGCCTTTTCCGAGGTAAGTATCCCTGACGCTTAGGAAATTCATTTTCATAATGTCCCATATCCCTGAAATTATAACATTGAACATTAGTAGCTTCTTTCTTCCCCTTAAAATTACCAGCAAGATGGAATTTCTTTCCACATTTGTAGCATACTCATTTTCGTTTTCGATAGGCACCAGGGTGGTTCCCTCCACAATTATCAATGGGTGGAAATTCAACTCTTCCATTATTCCCTGTTTCCTTATTTCCTTTCCCATAGTGTTCAGAATATCACATCTTCTCTTGGTTTTCTTTAAATTATTTGGACATAGATAATTCCTTGTTTGTCTTGATAGCACATGAGACAATATTTTCATACGGTGATAAGGATTGCGAAACTAATGCTTGACAGATAATTTTTTTTAAACCATAAAATAAATATTCAGTCTTAATTCTTGGGTTCCTTATATAATCTGTAGTATGCCTATCTAACCTTGAAAAGTAAACTTCATACTTTCCAACATTCTCATCCTCCTTTTGTCTAAGAGTCATAAATTTCCTTTCTATGTCCACTCGATGGCCACCAGGAAAGTATTTTTGTAAGAAAATCTATTTAAACTCCATCTCTTCAATACATGATACTTCTTCATCCTCCTTTATGTTTTTAATTAATTACCACCATTTATTTTCATCTCCGGTGAGGCAATAAACTACCATGACAACATTTTCCCTTTCACTACTCCCCAAACCAGGACATATTTTTTCTTAGGAACTTATCCATTGTTCAGCTACAAATTGATTTGTAGACGCATTGAATTTTGGTGGTTATTGGCTACTGAAGAGTTCTAACATTGATCCTCTATGTTGTGGATCAAGGTTCTCTATATGAGTAAGGGTATTATTCATAACCTGTGTGAGTTTTCCTAGTTTGCTGATAAGCTGTTCAGTACTGGTTGCATCGCCATCTTTGCTATAATTATCTTGAGCAGGAGGTAAATCCCTACATAGATTACGTGCATTGATACCGTTTCCATTACTTCCACAAGGTTCTATTTCTAAACAATGACATACAGTAGATTAGTTTATGAACTGCAATACATAATTCTGAACATGTAAAATACTTAACATATATTGAACATTTTATGGATATAATCCATCATCATAAAAAAGTTTTCATTGGGGTGGTATATACATATAAATCCTTCATAATGGTTTGCAAATAAAATTTGAATTATCCTAATCATAAACCATGGGGGGGGGGGTCGTAACCAAGACTGTTGCAAGGCCCGTTGTCGTGTAGTAGTTCATGTTCAAGTCTAGCTCAAAGCGATGTTTTTGGGTTTTACCACTAGTTACATCTGTTTCCGATCCCCCTTTACCTGCTCATATCCATATAGGGATATATTTCATTGAAAACACACAAAATCACAACAGTTCCAAAATTTTGGGATGTTCTTCTATAGTAATCCTCAAAGTCTATCTTAGGGTAATGTCCTCTAATCGGAGTTTTTCTAAATCTAATTTCCATGGATTTTACTAAACTTCCTTTGATACAAACTGTAACACCTTGACCCTAGTTACCCATATTTGGTGATTTATTAAATAACATGGGAATTATACAAGGAATTATGTCCCAAACGACTGTTCAATTTAGTATTATTGGAAACTAGATATTTACATTAGTTCAACATTACAACTTGAAAAGACATAAAACACTAATTTAGCCCATTAGAAACATCCAAGCCTTATATATTATGCCTATAAGTCACTCAGACCTAACTTCTTCATATCCTAGGAAAATGAATCATAAGTAATGGGTGACCTCAAATTCTCAATAAGGGTAAGAAATAAAGTAGAAGATAACATAAGAATTAGGCATGATGAATAATTCAAAACACATGACTTTACAAATAATAAACATGAACACTTTATAGAAGAAATATGAGATAAGTAAATAATTCTATAATAAAACATAGTCATGGATATTCTACTAGTAGAATTACCACATGAACCATCATTACAATTTTCATAATAAGGGAATGTATAATTTCTGACATTCGGAAATATTTTTTCAAGGCCTCGACGAAGACGTCTAAAAATGATTAAGGCCTCGGCCATAACCATATATCAAATTGGGAAAGGCCTCAGCCAATTCCATGTCTAACTGCCTCATTATACCTACTGATGCACCGAGGATCTATAGCCGGCTCCACTTATCACATATTAAGTCCAATACATTCCTCATATGAAATGGTTGAAACACAACATAAACATTCGTATTAAAACTATCATATTAAATGTTAATACTTTAACCGTAAACCATTAATGGTATAAAAATAACACATTCATAGTCAAACATATCATGAAACCTACAACACAATATGGATGATTAGTATCCTAGTAAATCAACTTCAAATAAGTTTAAAATCCATCAATGGATGTTGACATAGATGAAATGAAATCTATTTGAATGAAATAACTCTTTCTATTTTGAAACCATTTAAGAGTCTCATAATTATAAAAGAAAACATTTATTTTCAAAATATTCATATAATATTGTAAGGGAAGCATCGATGATGTTATAATGGCGCAAAATATCTCCACCCACCGTATAATTTAAAAAACATTCTAACCTTAATTTTGTCGAAAAGGTCATAAAGTACCTTGTTAGAAAAATGACGGAAAAATTCATTTTAAAACATATAAGGTCAAATTTGGGTATAAAGGAATTTAAACCATATTCTACTAAATAGTAAAAATGTTTTGAAATATATTTCTAAGAAAACATTGATGTGGATGATAAAGAGGTCCTAGTAGATACTTACATTAAAACAACCTCGAATAATAAAGAGGTTGTGAAATTTACCCTTACCTTGTACATGTACTTGTTGGAGGGTATGTTATACTCCTATAAAATAGTTAAATCATTGTTATTAAATTATACAAAAACTATATTCATAAATATGATATCATATATGATCCTCTAATATAGATTTGTTAATAATATTTTAGTAATAACATCGTTTCAGGTGTTAAGTGATCCATTTTCCTTTAAAAGTTCATTAACGAAAACCATGTTTGTTATGTATAGGATATATTTTATTCATATCCATAATGATATTAACTTATTAAACATTTTTTTAATAATAAAATGAAAATTTTATCTTGAATGATTATGATGGGGAATGAATCTCATTGAGTTCGTGGAGATGGTAATCCGTACGTACGCACGAGTGACAATATCATTATATTGATGGTGAAATAGTATGTAATTGGTGTGTATATCATATATAAAGAATAAATTACATGTTATATTTATTATTTACATCAGTTATACAAATTATTATACCCATCCAAATAATGAAGTGTTTGAATAATACACTACACCACGACGTGGAGATGGCAAGTCATATGAACACACATATGGGGACTTTTTCATCCATATGATGGATATAAAAACGAATATGGTTGTGCCATTTTTATAATAACATCACCGTATATAGAAGATACTGAAGTTATTATTTTATAGTGGAAACAACAACGAAATTGGAAGTTGATATAGGAAAGAACTTGAAAGAGGTGATTAAATATTTACCTCTTCATCAGGTTCTTCATTTTGATTTGATCAAAAGGGATCCATAGGATGGATTTATGACCAATGGAAGGCCTCTAGGATGAAGGGAGGAAAGTTTCGAGGATATTTGGGCTAGGTGTGGCCGATCCAAATGGTATTGGAGATATGAAATTAAGAGAACGGGAAGTTCCCTTTTATAAGAGAGGTGAGGGTAACTTTAGGAAAATCTTGAAATATTATTTTATAATAAAATCATATTTGGTATCAAATGGCTCAAAAACTATTTATCTAGATGATACGGTGGGGATTGTTGATAAAATCTCAACCAATAGTTTTTATATAGGTTTAGGTCACCATATTAACGATATCTTTTAGACTTAACTCTTAGATAAATAGTTTGACATTTACCATGTCTCTTTGTATTTTTATATTATATGGTTATGAAACATACTATAAACTGCAAAGAGAACCCCAAGGGATTTCTTATTAATATATATAAGCTTATCTAAGTCCTTTGGCTGAGCCTTATATTTTTATGAATATTATACCAATTAATAATATAATATTTGTTTTAAAAACGCAATTATGTAAATTTTGAAAATATTTATTATTTGATTTTTTTTGAAATCCATTAAAACATTATCACTTCAAATAAAATTTATTTAACTGACCCTAAAAAGTCATATTAGCCAATAAAATTAGTGGAATTCATCATAAATCTCAATTTACATTTATTTGGATATTTATAATATCAATTATTTTAATATTTCATTAATATGGTAATTATTGCATCATCATTGTGTCATAAATAAAATAAATTATTTAATGTCTAAAAATTATAAATAAAATACCATTATGTAGGAAATATATTTATATTTCTAAAGAAAATTTATAGTCTAATTTATATTTTTTGTATCCCAATATTAAAAATGTTTTAGTTGTTAAACATTGAATTTATCTCTTTTAACTCTTCTTTAAATACAATAATAAAAAATGTCTTAATCTAATCCAAGTGGACCAATGTGGGTCATATTTTATTCCTAAGGCTATTTTTGGTCAAATTAAACTTATCGAATTGAATTAGTACATGTGTTAGGGTAATTATGATATCATTTTTACCTTTATTTACCCAATTTAATTTAACCGTGGTAAATAATAGTAAAAAGTTACTATTCACCAAAAATTATTTTTATCTTATTAAACCACAGTTTACATACTGATATTAACTAAGACTATCAAATTTTTAAAATTAACCTCAATGAAGAGGTAAAATTATCTTTTATGCAAATTTCCAAATGCTTATATGAGGTGCGTAAAAGACAGTAAACAGTTCTATAAATTTTTTATATATTTGAAAGTATCATAAAATGACTCTAATGAATTACATTGAACATATATATTTATTATGTATCTATTTTGACCTAAAAAAATTGAAATAAAATAAATTATTATTTTAATTAAAAGTCAGTTTTAACCAATAACGTACTGTTTTTCACTATTCATAAAAAATTGAATGTTTTTCGAAAAATACCAATAATTCACCATAAGGTAATTTTGATATTCCTAATTCAAATATGAAGTCCATTTTGAAAAATAAAAATTATAAAAAATCAAAAAAGTGGTTATTACTTTTCATAATGGCTAGTTTGATTGGTCGCGGTGTGGTAGAATCTCGAAGTTGTGTATAATGCAAGCTATTGAATTATTAAAGAGAAAAATACAATGTAAGCTTGTGGTGTTACAATATATTATAGAGTTTGGTGATCGGTATATATTTCACACTTTTCCCCAAATACTTAATGTCACTCTATTTTCAATGAAAATATCACATGTTCTAAATCTAGAACATTCATGGGAAATTTTTCTCATTAATTTTCAACTACATTAAGGCATTGGAATAGAATTTTTCATTTTCTATCAACACACATCTGAATCCCTTCGTAAAAGAATCACTGAATATTATGAAAAGATCTCCACTATTGGGTAGTTTCTGAATAGGGGTAGTGATAGAACTATTTTTCAACACCTTGAATCTTTCTGCACATTCATCATTCCAAGAAAACATGACTGCCTTCTTTGTTAGCTTAGAAAGAGGGTTTCACAGTCATGAGAAATGTCTCACAAATCAGCAATAATATGCAGCTAACCAAAGGAACCTACATATATCAAACAAATTTTTTTTCATAGAAGGATCCGTTGATATCCCATTGCATGTGATGATATGCAACAAGCATAATACTTCTTTCAACTAGAACTCGAACATGTTATAATTTTCAAGTAGATTAACTGTTCTAAAGGTTATTAGCATTGTGCTTAGTTGGTCCCCAGGATCCTCCATGGTTTTAGAATATATTAGAATATAATCTATTCATACTACCACAAATTATTCAATGTAGTCTCTAAAGAATATATTCGTTAAGTCCAAGATGATTGCTGGGGAATTATTCAGAACTAATGGTATCACTATGAACTCATATTTCATGTACCTTGAAAAAAAAGGAAGACATAGGGATACCCTCCTTCATCACCTTTACTATGAAATATCCCGACCACAGATCCACCATGGATAAGTATTGTGGTCCATGTAGCTGATTGAATATGCCATCAATTTCGGGAAAAGGATAACTATTCTTTATCGTGATTTTTTTGATCTAATGATAATCAATGCAAAGTGTAATTGACCCATATTTGTTCTTACTTAAGTGGACTGGTCCACCCCAGTGTGAAGTACTTGGGAGTATAAACCCATTATCCATATTCTCATGGAGTTGTTTCTTTAGTAACTGAAGATCCACAATTGTCATCATGTAAATTGTCTTGGGTAATAGAAAATCTATAGTATAAGATCAATGTAGAATTAAACAACTCTTTTAGAATAAATTCTAGGGAATTCATTTGTAAACATATCAGCAAGTTTATTCATAGTAGTCATGTCATCAAAGATGGTTCCTTCCATAGGCTCAAACATTAGATAAAGATACACATTGTTATAGGGTAGTAATGTACATTATTTGGATGATACTGTAGAAGAAGATCCATCCTTCTTCTTGCACTTGTATAGAACCAGGGAGTCAATTCACCATATGATGAGTTATTTCCCTCTCATTGAAATTTATGTTGTCTCTATATAGGTAAGGCCAATCCATGACAATAATTGAATCAAATTCCACCATGGAATATATGAAAAGGTTCAATGGGATGTTTAATCTATAAAATTTGATAGGGGAGGAGTTATATTTAATGAATTCAATAATTTCCCCATTTTTTGATTTCACTGAAATATCTACACAAGTTCTATGTGGTGTTATTTGTATTGTAATACTAAAAATTCTGGATATTAAATAATGTGTAGAAATATACTCAAAATTTACATTCACTATTCTTGAAAAAATAAATAGATTACATGTCACCACATTGTTTTTGAGTTTCACTTTTGTGGTAGTGATGGAAAAATATATTCCTTTTATCCTTGGAGGTTTTTAGTTTCCTACAAAAACCGTTGTCTTAGGGAACTAGTTTGCAATGTCCCATGACTATTTGTTGTTATAAAATTGGAAAATGTTTTTCTGGTCATCCAGATCATTCCTTTCATTTTTCATGTTGATGAGTTTCTCCTATTGGAAACTACTTTCCAGGTTCCCTACCTTTCATCATATATGGTTTTTCCTTGATCACCATAAGAAATTTAATGTGTTCTTAATTACACACTTTGGACAAGAAGGGTTCTATAATTTCATAGAATCATTGGATTTATCCATCGATCTTCTAGAATTAAATACATCATTCATATTTTCCCCCATGATACCCCTGAGATTCGTTTACCGCCATCTCAAATTTGGGGTCACATTGAACAATTCCCTCATGTATTTCAAAGTCATAGATTTCCAGGGCATTTCGTAGGCTAGGCTATAGCCCCCAAAATAAGCATTCAACCTTTCATTTTTGTGTAATGATAAAAATGGAGGCGTATCATGAAATTCTAGAAAAATTTTATCGTACGCCCCAAAATATTCATCATCATTTTTATTAAGTGCATGTAAATTTCATTCCATATTAAGATTGTGGGTAAAATGAAAATATTTATCAAAAAACATTTTCCAGAATTCCTTCTACTCAATTACATCGATCTCTTCCTTATTCTTTTTATTCCTAATCATTTTTGGCCACTAATCAGCTTCACCCTCCATATGATAAAATGTTTTAAGAACCTTCTCTTTTTCTTAAAATTGAATAATATAAAATATCTTTTCAATGTAATTGATGAATTTCTCCACAATTTAGGGATCAAATGATCAATTGTACGTATGAGGCCTTTATCACCTAATGCTCTAGAATGCATGTTTTTCATTCATGGGGGGGGGGGGTACTATTTATCCCGGTTTCAATTCAGAACATATGTGAAATGAGAGAGTATCATAACAAAGTATTCGATTCTTTCTTCTATTGGGTAGGGCATCGCATTGGGGAAATCCTCACAATTCCCTTTTCATGGTTTATTAAAATGATTCCTCTTATTCCTAAACATTGCCTAGAATAAAAGTAAGATTAGGTCTGATTGTATTAAAATTTTAAACATATTGATGTAATTCAAAAATATTATATTGAAAACATAAAAATTACATTTACCTCTTTATCTTTTGAGTTCCTGGGCCTCCATCTATGTTATCCATGATCTATATCCTAAACTGTATTTTTGGGGTCATTTTTTTATTTTCCCTTACAGTGGTTTGTAGTGAGGCTATTAATTTGACAAATAAAATCCCTTAAGAGATTAAAACCTGAAGTGCATTGAGGCCCGTAGCCATTCACCTGTTCCTGTTTGAGTATAGCTCCATGGTGTGTTTTCATTTTTTACCACTAGAAACATATGTGATAGAGCCACATAAACATTTTCATATCAATATAGAAATTTATTAGTTTCATTAATCACTTACATAATACTAAATACACTATGGATGTTTTTAATATACATAGTCTTATCCCTATGCATTTTCACTAGGGTTTTCTAATCCCAGACCCAAAAAATAACAAAATTTATCCTCTTATACCAACTCTAACAACCATCCCCTTTATTTCATATTTAAAAACAAATTAATACATAATTTAAAATTAATAAAACTAAAATTATTTATTGTTATAGTCTATTTTTTGATTAGGAACATTACATAGAAATAGAAAAAATACAACATCTTTATTGAAATATTCTTTTACATGACCATAACATTTCTTCATACTAAGCACTGCATGAGATAACGTAGGGAAATACATAAGAAAAGGGTGATATATATTGCCCAATACAAGAATAATCATGGAATAACATGAGGAATAAAATAAATGTTATTTAATAAGAATATCATTGCAGCAGAAATTAAAATGATCCTAAAGGCATGACATAGGGTGATTATTATAACATCGAAATGTTTCAAAAAATACAATATGATATTTTCATGATTCAATGATCTTTGTCAATGTATTATCAAGATTAAACCCTCATTTCAAATCAATTTTCAGTATTAAACCCTTTTTTAATGTAAATTAGAATGTGTAAATCCACACATCACGTGATATATCATTATAATAAACCTTGCATAATGTGTTAGAGTGCTACCTGGGTGAACCCTTGATAATCATTTCATTTTCATGATTAAGTGTTCCACACAGATCATTACTTATATATCAAAATCTATCCCAAAAAACAATAATGTGGAATACATAAATGTACGTACCCAATCAAAATTTACATGATCGTAAGTTGAATTCCCTTGAGAGAGAAACCGGTATAGCTTAAACTACACAATAAATTTTTCATGGAAATAGTAGTGCAATTTTGGTAGCATAATGACAATAAATAGATGTTTTTAAATTGGGATTATGTGAGCAAAAGGGGTATCTCATAATTTATTCATGAAATAGAAATTAATAGAGATCAGTAATAACATATCCCAACTTAATCAACAGAAAAATTAAAGTACATTTCATAAATGAGGTCCTTTATAAAAAGAGGTGACAGAGAATCCCTTTAAAGAATTTATGAATAATAATGGCCTATGTCAGTGTCCAAATGATGGAGGATAAATGATCCCTCATTGAAATATCATCAAACTGGTAGTCGATAATTGATTATAAAATGATTACAATATAACCAATTTGAAACTAAAAAGGAAAATTTCAATCAAGGTTCATGAATTGAAAAGAGGAGTGGAAGGTGAGGATCTCTTAAAAAATGCTGTCTTCGTAACGGGTATATATAATGGTTCATGGATGGATTAATGAGAGTGGAAAGTAATATGTAAATATTTATAATTAAATTGGATATTACACGGTGTATTTATGAATATATCAAAAAAATGAAAATTGATATTAAAAGATATATCATAAAAGGAGTGCTTGATAACAGATGAGAGGTGAAGACCACTTACATGGATGCGTGAAAAGGAAGGCTTCAGAGAGAATTATTATGAACTTTAAGGTGACTTTTATTATTCTATGGAGTAAGGGGAAGAGGGTGGTCATGCTTCATAGTGTATGAGTTAATAGAGGTGGGTTATTGGGTGGCTTTATATAGGAAAAGAGGTGCATTTATTTATTATTTTGGTTTTGGACACATCATAATAAATTATTCAAAACCAAGAATAATCCCATAGTTTTATCACATTTTTTCCTACAAAGGGTAGTGGCATAAATTATTTTATAAGGCGAAGGTACGTAGATATAAAAATATTTCACTTGCTTATGTAGAGGTGAGTCATACTCCCATGGAAATGATTTTATAATATAAAAATATATTATCTGTCTTGGGCGATTCACTAATTCTTTATAAAATAAATCAAATAAACATAATATTAAAATATTTTAAGTTAAAAACATATATGTTTTTTAAATTCACCTTTTATAGAATTTATTACATCATTACTTGGACACCATGATTTCATAAAATACACCGTATATTTATACAGTATTTAATTTTTACACAAAAATTCATATGTCTCAATAAAATTTTGAGAAATTCACTATTGGATAGTTCTGACATCCTAATTCTAATAATAGTATTAATTTTATCTAATGATTTTTCTAAATATTTCAATTATCAATTTTAAAATAAAAACAAACATTTATTTAGAATTGATTGGTTTTCTCAAAAAGTGATTTTTAAATTTTAATAAAATTAACATTTGTCTTCATAAATATTATATTGTGCTTTATATTTAGGGAAATTAATTTATTAATAATAATTTATTAGAATATTATTTATTTCAAAGATCTATTAATTAATCAAAAATATATTTCTTAGTTGACTTTAAATATTTTCCAAAAATGTAATTTTTGATTTATTAATAAGTTACAAAGTAACAACACTAGAATTAACATATATTAATTACCCAGAAAGTCAGTTAGAGGCTAGCCTCCAACCATTTAATTAAATAAAATAAAAGTCAGGGACAAGGAGACAAGAACAAAATAAAACAACTAGAAATCATAAGAACCTTACCCATCACCACCTACATGCTAGCGTGCTTCCTACGCAGTGGCTGACTCTCATTATGTGCTCCCATATTGTTTCAGGACTTTGGAATAATTCCTCATGACATTTAATCGCTCCAAAGAAATAAAATCATTAGAATATAGCATAATATTATTCACTTTTACCCTACTTTCTTTTATGACAGATGAACGAGTATACATCCACTTTGGAAAAAAGTGTAATCTTTCATTGGCCTTTATCGCGTTGAGGCGGTCCTCTTTTCCTAATTCTTTGAAATTTCATTATTCTAATCATAAATAATATACATAATCATAATTTTTTTCTCTTGTTAAATATCCCTATATTACTCCAGCATACAGCCTCAGTGTAAGGTGTATGATAGTGGGGATTTCATGTGGCCATTTAGTAAACATGGTTTGGGTTTTCATCTAAATGATCTTGAACTTCTCCCGTAAACAGTTTCACTCATGCTTAAGTTATTGGATCTCTGATTCAAATTGGTCTAGGTCAATGACCAAAAATTCTATCTCCCTCTGATGCTCTAATAAATGGGCTTCATAGGGTATGATCATACAGGTTAAGGCCATCACTTCCTTTGTTGGTGCCAAATGGATGTGTTAAGATCCCATATTTATACTAGTCATGGTGTCATTGTTCAACAGATTTATAATTAATGGAAATTATTTATAGAGGCAATTTAAAATAAAAATTCATATAATAAAATAAGTGCACATGTCTTCTACAACCATAATATATTTAATTAAAAGAAATGGAATTTTATTAATAAATTTTTAGGTCGTTACATAAGATATCCTTATGTATCTGAGATTATCTAAAGTAATGTTCCTTGTGTTTGAAGGATATGGTAACTAGGGTTTATATAGATGCTTCTTTTTAGAAAAAATAAAGATGAACTTAAGTCGCAATTAGGATATGTTTTCTATTTAATGGATGAGTTGTGACTTGGAAGAGTTCAAAACATCCAATTTTTATTGTATCTGCAGTGGATTCAGATTATATAGAAACTTATGATGCATCCAAACATTACATTTGGATTCTACTATTTTTCTAGTATAATAATGTTGTTCCTAGTAGTAATGTCCATATCAGATTGTATGGTGATAATACTGTAGAGGTGGCTCTTGCAAAGGAGCAAAGGTCACACTATTGGATAACGAATATACTCTATAAGTACCACCTCTTGAGTGATTTATCTCATAAGAGTGATTTTATAGTGAGAACAGAACCATGAAAAGAGAATATGGTGGCCACCTTGAATAAAGTCATATCTCTGCAGAATCATGAGTATCATGTTAGAACAATCATAATGAGGGTTATTAGTAATTGTCTCTATTTCATGTGTTATTCTGTTTTATTTGGTTCCCTTGAACCAACATCTATGTATATTATTATAAACAAATATTCATTGTTTTTAATATTAATAAACAACATTTCACTTCATGATTGTTCTTCTGTGTGACATAGCATGAGATAAGGTCTTAAGAGTAGCTATCACACTAAATGGTCAAAGTAGTTCCCCACAATGATGACAAACCATAAGTCCTATGAAACTATTTTAAAATATATGATCTATAGTTGGATTATATCATTTTAGGTACACAAATTATATAGTCTATCAGGATAAGAGACTTATCGGTCTTTGAGGAATCTTCACAGGGTGTTCAAACATAGAAATATCTAGTAGGATATTATGATAACGGGACCTGCAAATAGAAAATACACATTTATATGTCTCATTGGATATACCTATTTGAATATGTATGTATTGGTCCTTATACATTAATGTTATTATTAATGCATATTATAAGTCACAGACATGGATTTATTGATGAAAAATATTAAGATAGATGTTCACAATAAGGTTGGATACATTGGGCGCATCACGAGTAATATTGCATTAAAGAATAGTACAAGAAAGGATTTATCCCTTCTATTAATTAATTGATGTTAATATCATATTCCCTTTGATTTAAATTTTATATTCTAAATAAACTTATAGACATGGTGTTGTATATGCAAGTTCTATTTATAGGAAGTCATAGAAATAGATATCAAATTCATAGGTTGATGGCATTGGCATGCAACCAGCTTGATTAAATATAATGTGATTATGGGAATGTATTACACGGTTAGAATCCATTTGTTGTGTCATGTCATTGTGGAATTATCTTAATTATATATTGGTGCATTTTCATATTGTTAGACACTATCCTTGGACATTAGGCTATGTTTTCTTATTCAACTAAGAAAAAGGCATGGAGGGTCACACACTAGTATATCGAGAATCTAAACTAAATAATATATTATCATTTATTAGTTAATATGTTGAATGAATAATTTTCTCATATAATTTTTACCAATTATTCATTTATGATGATCTCATTTATTTCATCACTAGTTATTCGAGAGAATATATTTTGAGAAAAATATTTAATAAATATTTATTTTCTCTTTAATTAACATTATATATATATATTTATTTATGAATAATTTAATTATTTTTATTTATTAAATAAATAGAACTATTCAAAGATTGATGAATATTGTGGAGGAATGGCGGACTATGTTTAATGATCCAATGAGAAATGATAATATGGAATACTATTTAGTTAAAAAATATTCAATTATTATTAGAATGTTCTGAACATGTCGAAAAATATTAATATTACTATTATTATATGATATGGGGGATTTCTAGGATTAAATAAAATATAAGTGAACTTGGGAAATTATTTTATTTTAACGCCAGTAATATAAATTCCCAATTATGTCATTTTCTCATTATCCAATTCAGTTTTGAACAGCAATTCTTAGAGAATCCTCTCAATCCTAGATATCCCCCTTCTCTATGAATGCTCCCAAGAATGGTGAGTAACCCTCCTCTACTTGATGAAAGATAATTCGTTGGATGTAATTTTCAATACAATCAAGGTGGATGATGAAAGTGCAAGGAACTTCCATACCAGCTCTAAGAGACTTTTTCAGTGATGGTTTATATTTCTAGAACACGTGTGAATCACCGCCAGTGGAAATCTACCCACGGTTTGTATAACACAACATCTATTCCCAATAGACCTGTCACTGGACATATCAATGAAGAATGAATTACATAGAGGTAAATAATTATCTAATTAAAAGTTTTATTAACAGTATGTCTTGATCTCATCCATTTGGTTCCGTAATTATTATACACTTATTATTTATTTGATTAAATTCTATGGACTATGAGAGTCATCATCACATATGTTTTGGATTGATTATCGATTGTGGCCAAATATAATGTTTAGAACCTATATTTTTGATCTTTCTCAATGCTTGGAACCTACAGTTCAGGCTGTAGATTGGTGTCCCGATAAACATTACGGATGTAGGTAGTTATAAGGGAATGTTACACACTATAGAAACATGCTTTCAATACTAGAATGGGGTATGTGAGTAGAGGATCGAGATTCATCCCACAATTATATCTGAGATAATTGTTTCCCTTTTTGTATATTTTTTATTGCATGAGGTGTATTTGTACCTACACCCATTTTTTACAACAACATGCTATCATTTTTTATATATTACACTTCTGATGATTATTTTCAATTTATTTATATCTAGATGATTATTTCAACTTCCTTCGAATTTTCTACTCTTGTACTATATTTTCTCAGCTTATTTATTTAATTAATATTGTACCCCACTGTGATAAATATTTTACAGTCTACCCATGGTTTCAACATACACCCTCAATACTAGTTGGCACACTATAGAATATGGGGAGGCATGATTTAGGTTATGTGGACAACCAGATCAGTGAACTATCAATGAATAATGACCATGATGTCAAATATAAATTGAAGATATTTTAAATATAAATGTCTTAAAAATCAAAGGATGAATTGATATAGATTGTAGTTTTCAATCAAATGATAATGAAAACAGTCTCTATAATAGATAGTTGAATGAAGAGGATTTTTACAAGATCAAATTAATCATATTAGATAATGTGTCTCATCAATTAATCTTTAATATACGATAAGATAATTTTTATTAATAAATTTTTTATTGAAAATATGATGACTATTTAGATAAATAAGTTTTATGATTCATTAGATTGTATATTAGGATTTTAATATGTGATAAAAATAAAAAAAATATCCAGGATTAAGGGTTTCTCCATATGATTATTAAAATAGGGATGAAGATGATCCCATTGGATAGTAATGGAATATTTTAAAGAATAAAATATTATTTTTAGAGTAAAATACACCAAAATATATATAAATTCTTAGAGAGTAAATTAATTGGAATCTCTAACATTATTTAGAGGAATGGAAGTTATTTTTCAACATTTAACATCTTCTATAATGATTTAATGTTTCATGAATATATGTGTTAAGGATTTAATGGCTACCTATAAGATAGAGACATGAAAGTGTTTTAAATGATTATTAAATATGTTAAACATACAAAAAAAATGTTTATTTTATCTATGGAAAACATAATTTGAATTGAATATTTTATTTTGTAACAAAATTTCTTGAAAAAATTCTAGCATCAAGTGTCATTTTTTCTGAAATAGTTATGTTTCTGAGAGTTCAACTAAATAATTAATAACAACTTTATCTACCACTAAAATTGAATTTAATGTTTTTTAAAATTTATAATGTCTTATGAAAATAGTAAAGTCTTCTGGGGATTCTAAATTCAAACTAGAATTCTTGTGTCTTTCAGAAATTCTAATGTCTTAAGGGAATTATAAAATCCCCTAGGAATTCTAAAGTCTTATAAATAATTATAAATTTTTATAAAAAAATAAAAGTTTCATGATGTCCTATAATAGTTATAAAAAATTGTTGTATCTTATGAAAAACTAAAATGTATTTAATGTGAAAGAAATAAATTAAAATCATTAAGTTTTTTATTTTTTTTCATAGATTAAAATATATTTTGGATTAAATGTCATAAAACTTATATTATGTTAAACAAAAATCCAATGTTTAATGATTATTAAAATTTGGAAATGTTAAATATATTAGATGTCAATAAGATAGTTAAAATGATATTATTTATTACTTATGATTTTAACTATGTTACACATTTTTTATAAGAATATATTTCTTATAGGGAATACCACGGTTAAATGAGCTTCAATATAAATATTACTTTATAATGGGACATGTATCATCTAGTTAGTTGATTAAGGAGTATGAATAAGAAAAATTAAATTATCAAAAAAAAATGATTAAATATTTACTAAACAAATTAATTAATTTTTAATTGGTTTGATATTTAAATAGTAACATTAGTTAGTAGAAATATTTATTTTTATGCTAAATTTTTTATACGAATAATTTGTTTTTATAATATTACATATTATTATTATATATTGATGAAATATATTCATTAAATATATAGAAAATTTATTAATTAAAATATTTTAAACTATATCTAATACTTTGTTTTGTGAAATCAATGAAAGTAAACTTTACTTTTGTCAAAAAAATACATTTTTCTAAGTACAGTTTTGTTGTGTTTTTTTCAATTATTTTATAATTATTTTCTACCTCTTATTTAAAATTAATATTATAAAAGGAATTCCATATTTGGATTCATCTAAATTAATATAATTTAATTATTCCAAATTAATTTTTTCTATAATGAACATTAAAAAATTGTCAAATGGGTTATTATGGTTAGGGTTAAAATGGTTTTTTCGAGAGGTTATCCTAATATATAAGGCTTAAAATATCACAAAAAAAAGATAAAATTTAATGATTTCATTTAATATCAGTGCTATCCTTCATATAGTCTAATATATAACATTTTCAAGACACTTAACTTGAGAAAGACATTAATATATTTTAATCTATTGAAAAATTCCAAATATGTCCTCTCCCCACATAAAATTGGATTCCACCTCTCCAATATTCCCCTCACATCATGATACTTATATCTCATTAGAAAATTCCTGTAATAAATACCCAAAATAGCATATCGTTTCAAATATTTCATGTTTTATCATAATAAAATTCATTCAATGCTTAAGGAGTTCCACATCAAAGAGGTATAACTCTTAACCAAGTACTTCCAATTTTATTTCTTCTTCTAAATTAAATAAGATTGTGGTAAAAATTATAAAATAGCTATGTAATTATATTGAATATAATGAATTTTTTTTAAGATACTTTATTGACCATTTTACACCTTCATTCTATCAAATGGGAATGGAATGTATTACTCATGTGTATGTGTGGACTACCACCTCCACATAGTGATGTGATACATTTTCCAATGTCATTATTCATAGTTTGTTATTATGGTGAATTTAATTTTTATATAATATATATACGATATAATTATTATTATATAATTATATGAACCTATCTTCCTTCTTACATTTACTTTCATTGTAAAATGATAATAGAACTCATGGGTATGTGTGGATTACCGCCTCCATGTAACCACGTGATTCATTTTTCTGCAATTGTTTATATAAAAATTTATAAAATAATATTTGATAAATAAAGTGATAATTATTTCATGATTAATACTGGAGAGATTATGAAACAATTACCATGGTGTAGATTCTAAAACCCGTGTACTACAACATGCATGGAAAACAGACCACTTTCACATGAATGTTCATTTTAACGAAAAAATAATTAATAAATGGATAATTGTAAATTAGAATATGAAATTTATATATTATTTTAAATATTTATAATGATCTATAATAAATTTATAATAAATATATATTTAATATTTATGATATTTGAACCCGTATGATGTATTGTGGAAACTGAGTTATGTGTTTTATGTTACAATCTCATTTTTTGGATTATCTATGCTAAATTTACATTGAGTGTTATTATATTGATCATAATTTTTAGTCACCATATATTTTATTTTTTGTTGTTTATTTATGATTTTTTTGTATTTTTACCATTATCATCTCTTTGGTACATTAAATGATCTATAAAATGTTTTCAAAAAGAAATATGACCTTATTTGCACTTTGGGTGATGAACCTTTTTATCAACATCCCTACTCTTCAAAATTTTATTATACATTATTGAAGAATATCATTTTATTTTTTAAAGGAATATAAAAAATACATCATGGGGGTTGGGAAGGATAAATTCATCCCATATAATAAATATAATCATCAGGAAACGAACGAGTAAAAAAGGAATAAAAAAATGGGTTCATTTTTAATCGCCTTTTTTAGAATATATTTGCTATGAATATTCCTTCTCTACATGTGTGTTTCAACTCCACTACTTGGTTGATAAGAATTATTCAGTTTATGATTATATAAACCAGATCTAATTGATTATTGGATCTCCCGTGAATGTACCTCATCAGCACTTTGGATTATGACTCCACCTCTTAGATATTGATGTTGAACAACCTGCATATCATAAGACCACTAGCCATTTCCCTATCTTCTACTCCCAAATAGGCACCTAAATCATAAATGAAACTGAATAAAAATATAGTAGATCCTCTTCCATATCTAATAAGACCTCCAACTCTCAATTCTCAGGAAGTGTGGCATCTGTCCACATTTAATTTGAGGCCTTCTCTTATTAGATTATGACTCACTTGTGTCCCGTAGATCAGTCCACCTCTATATTCGTTTAATATCACAGTCCTTGGAATGAATCATCTAAAAGGGAATGAAATTTATATTTTTACAAGTGGACCACATAGTTTGGAAACACTAAGTCTAACTAATATTATAATGGACTTTTGAAAACTATATCACCCTTCCCTAGATTTTTTCTTGACTCCCATAAAATCCAACAAGATGAGAGAAAAATAATTTTGTAATCAATTTTCTCCAATTAATTTTTCAATGTTACTTGATGATAGATAGAACTAGCTTCTGTGATTTACTCTCCCTATACTGACAGTCCCACACCCTACTCAAATTATAATGAAATTTTCTCTTTTGTTTCAAAAAAAATGAATGATCATTTAACCATATTTTTCATATATGTAAATTTAATTTATTGATTGTAATGATACACTGTGATATGATATTATGATAAGATAAACTATATTTCTGATAATGTATTTTGTGCATTATGACATATATATGATTCTATGAAACTAGTTTCTTTCCCATGGGTTAAAACATTATTACATCTATTTTTCTTCCACGTTTTATGATATTCTGAAATTATGAAATGTTTATAACATTAAATTTATTTACATGGGTAATTTTATAATGATATAATGAATTGTTTTGGATCTAGTGGCACTCATTTTTATGGTTATAATTATGTGTTGTGTGGTCCAAGAATTATATATCCCTCCAGTGCATTGCTTTAACATAGATATCTCATGAGATAATAAGGACTGAATCTAGAGTTCACCCAGTTCAGTAAGGTACACTTTTATATACAATATTCTTGGGGGTGAACCTTTATTTAGGAGATAATACGATGAGGAGTGAACCCAATCCACAGTGATAGTCTTTTACGTGATCCTTGACTAAGTAGATTGATTTTTATGACAAATTGTATGCCACAAACATATGTCTTATTCTTATGATATGTTCTCATTACTCATGATTGATTATTGATGATTACAAATGCTTATAGATTATGAATTTTTTTAGAGAAATCCCTTTTCTATGATTTATTATTAATGATATTTGACATATTGGTTTTTAATATTGTATATTATGATCTTGTTATCATGATCATGGATTGGTATCCCTAATGTTTACCCCTACTAGGAATCTAACATCAAACTTTATTATGTTTCCATTCCCCATGTTTTTAATAAGGTTTTTATATACGGTATGTTTAATAATGTACTTTGTGAGAATATATTTTTGGGGGTATATTTAAGAATGTTCATAAAAAATATGATTATGTTTATAGTCTCCAAAAAATATAAATATTTTTGGTTGTGAGGTTTTTTTTGTTATGAGTTTTATAGAATATTCAAGAAACATATTTCATGTAAATGTATGAAATTCATAGGTCACCTGAGTTTGTATCCAAGTGAGGTTTAGAAAATATTCTGTTGTTATTATTATATATATTTTTTGAAAAACATTGGAATAAGTCTATGTTTTTAATAACATCTTGAATAATTGGTAAAGCAGACATTGTGGGGTATTTTGAGAAGATACATCCCTATATATATATTGGAAATTGAATCTCACAATGGAACATATTAACATATGGGTAACAAATCTAGTTGGGGTGGATTGGGTATTATCTCGATCATCATTAGTGTATGATATGGGTTTCAAAATAGCAAAAATTTATTGAATCTCTCGAGGGAAATGCTTTGGTTAATTAAAATTTTCATTATGAACCATTAAGAAAGATTTAAATATATGAAAACTATAAATGTCCTAGATTAAACATAAGGTGTCACAGATAGAAAAATTGTGTAATGGTTCATACATCCCATGAATGTTTTTTAGTAATTTCAGGATAAAACACTATAATAATTGATTCTCACACTATATTTTGGCCTTAGACAATAGTTTAACCTAAGATGACTCATGTTAAACCAAAATGTGATGCGAAAAGAAATTACCATCCTTAATAGAAACCAAATAAAAATGGATATGTGATAAAAATCATATTTCTTAGCTCACCCAAATAACTCAAGATATTAATGGTGAAATGAATTATTCTAACCTTTCAAATGAAGAATGGATATAACAAATCACTATTGATTCATTTATGAGGAAACATCCACGCTTGTCTAGGGGTTCCTCTAATCTTATAATTTCATTAAAATAGATTAGCTCTACTGAAATTATATTTTTGGATCTCAAGTGTTTGAAATATGAACATTTTTTCTTGATAGTATATTGTTCTAAGGTGAATCATATTAATGGTGGATTATTGACAATAATATTAGGCAAGTGGATGAAATTTATTTCATTATAGTGGAAGATATTTAGATTTTATTTTTGAAAATTTATTTTCCATAAACTATTTATACCAAATAAGAGAGGAAATTTCTATACCAAAGGAAGATTAATTATGAATCAATTAGAACCTATGTGGAATGATATCCCATATATTCAAGGTATATATTCATTATCATCATCGATTCTAAAAGAATTTTTTTGATAATATTTATTGTCTTGAGACTAATATCTGAAATATATTGATTAGAAGAAACATTGAAAGGTATTTAGAAATGATTTTACTTTCTCTCATGATAGAATTTTAAATTAAAGACTCAAAGTGTTCTAATGGTTTTGGGAATGAATGAAATAGATATAATTTTAAGATACTATTTGAATAAAACAAAAACAAAAAATAAAATTAATTATTGTTCATGTCATATGTGTGGAAGGAAGCACGAATGATATTTCCTTATGGGGTCTAATAAATGTATTAACTGTTGAAATGAAGTTCAATGAGAAAAAATATTTCCAATGTTATGTGAAGTATAATTCAATGAAATAAAAGGTTAAAAATATTAATTGAATGTTCCACCCACAATCCAATGGTATAATTTCAAGAACTGAATTCATTATGATAATAATTGAATAAATATAATGGATAATTAAGTCAAAATATATTAGTGAACTCTTAATATTATATATAAAGATGAAGGTATTGAAATAAAAAATGTGGAACTAGTTAATGAGAAAAACTTTGTGGAAGGTACAAATATCACCTGTTCTATAATTGTAATTATAGAATTTTATTTTAGATATAAACACCTATGTATATCAAGATAATTTTATAAACCTACCATGTAATCACCTCAGTAATAACATATTTAATAAGTAGTAAAAACAAATAATTTCATGATGATCACTTATCATTTATATATATCCTTTAAAATAGATGTTTGTGGGAATATACATCCTAAAAAACATTTCATTCCTCCTCTAGAATAATTTTAGATGATTCTGGGCATAGATTATATCCTTATATATGGAGCCTATATCAATTTCTAAGGAAGGGAAGACATGTTGGATATTCTGAATCAATCTCAAGTAATATTTAATTGCAAGGATGAATGTGACCATATAATGGATTTTACATCCATTGAATGGGTATTACTACCAATTCATGAGGTATATATGTCTAAAATGGTTGGGGAGAAACTCTAAATCGAATATATGTATATTGTCCAATATTATGATGATGTATTTTCTAAATAATTTTATTGACATCCCCCATGTTAGAATTTTATGTTTCAAATATAACAAAATCTATGTACTACACCTATTTTAAACCCACCATATAGGATGGCCTCGATTAAGTTTCATGAACTGAAGAAGTAGCACCCAAATAATTTTGATATGGGATTCATACACCAAAGGGTGTCCCCATGGGGTTCACTTTTCATTTTTTATGAACATATATGGGGTAATGAATCATATATTTGATTATCTAGAATATAATATGATCGTTATCAAGAATAAGTACATGTTACCAAATATTGAAGAATGGTTTTATAAATTTCGTGGTACTCCAAACATTTTGAAGATTGATTTTTATTCATGATATCATGAATTGAGGGTCTAGATGAATGATGTATCTAATATTTCCTTTCATGTGAGGTATTGTCATTATGAATTTATAGTGTTTCCATTTAGACTTACAAATTCCCTTACAATATACATTGATAAATGATTATATATTTCATATATTACCTGGATTGATTTATGCTATTATTTACCGATGATATTATTATATATTCCATGACACTATAAGAGAATGAAGATGAATTTGTGATTTTTTAGAAGACCATGAGTAAGGTAGAGTTTTATACTAAACTTAAAAAGTGTCAATTGTTTTGAGATAAATCCATATTATCATGTTATATAATATAATGTGAGGGTATATTGGCGGATACTTAAAATAATATTGTTATTGAACAATGTCACAGACCTACCATGATAATTGAGACCCATATATTTTCTTGGATGGAAATATACAACAGATTTAACACACCTAGATATTAAAATAATTTCAATAAATTCGATAGCATTTATAAATAAAAACACCAAGCATAGAATAGAATGTAACACCTCGAGAAATTATGAAATATTTCTTTTCAAATACAATCAATTTGTTTGATAGCTTGTGTATCACACAACATCGAGATTAAACAAACTACAACATATTATTAAAATATTATTATATAAATATTATTTCCTTAACCTAGATAAAATTTTACTAGGTATTAATATTAAAAACTAATTTATGAAATATGTATAATGTTTTTAATAAATATAAATTTATTTATAAACAATTAAGAAATTCTCATCCAATTGTTTTTAATGAAAACAATTATTTCAAACATGATTTTTATTGATTTTTGTGGAAACAATTATAATTAATTTTTTTAACTTTTAGAAATTTTATTGTCTTAAAAAGATCATAATTTTATGAATTATAATATCAATATTAACTGTGGGTGAATTGATATTTTTTTTAAAATATGAATCTTTCGGTTAAATGTAAAAGATAATTATTTTTATTAAACTGTGTTTTATTTTTAATAAATTATTACCCATTATGTATTCAATTTTATTTAGAATTAACATAAGTATTATCTATTTATAAAAAATCAAATAAATTATATTTAAATAATTTTTATATTGTATTTTTGAATAAGTTTATTCTTATGCTTAGAAATTAATTTGTCTTACAATTATTTTAAAGTGAATATTGACTATCCAATTTGATTTATTAAAATAACCCTTAATCAATAATTATTTATATTTAATTAATATTCTATATATCTATAAATATTAATTGAAATTCATTTAATTATGATTAATTTATATATAATTAATATAATATAATATGTTCTTTCAAAAATATTTCTTAAAAACTCATTTTTTGTGTAACATCTGCGGGTTTAATTTAAAATTAAATTATTCCTATTATGTGATTTATATGTAGAATAATAAATTAAAAAATTTTAATTAGAATAATTTGTTTTATCTAATATGGTAATCTAAATTTCTTACCATATTCAATAATGTAAAGAGTAAAAATTATTTACCACATTTTTGGTAAAAACGGGTTTGTAAAATGTTAAAATGAACCAAAACATTTCTAATTCTTGTTTTATGATAATATACATACCTTATATATTATATGGTTCATAAATGGACCTTTTTTATTCATTTAACGTTAGAAAAACTTGGGTAAATTTTTTTTCTTCTAGAAAATTTCATGTGTGTCCTCTCCCTACTTATAAAAGGAGACCCCTTCTCCTCTCCTATTTGGACATCCAATACCTATTGGTTAGGCTAATGCAAAACCAAATAAATTAATAAATTGATAAACTAATTATATATGCATTGTTTTTATCATAAACCCATCTGAGAGTGGTTATTGGGAAAACCTAAGTATTTTCTCTAACAAAGAGATGACATCCCTGAATAAATGTTTTTCTTTATTACTTCTTCCAAATCCTTCATATTTTACATATACATGATTCTATAATATCCTCATTAGAATACATATATTTAATTTTTTGTTAAGGTAATGCCATACAACAATCTCCTCCTCCCTCAAATGGGAAATGAAACAGTTTATTATAAGTGTGTGTGAAGGATTACTGACTCAAAAAATGATGTAATTCATTTTCCATCATTTCTTATCACAACTAGATATAATTATCTATTTTGTAGTGACACCAACCCCATAATCCCGTATAATTTTTCAGATTTAATACATTTTCATAATATAGTAGAAATTGTATCTCGAATGATCGAATAGTTTAGTGGTCATGGTATTTTTGATACATATAGTATTCCCATATCACATATGGATACACATATTACAACCTAATTTTTTTATCAAGAATATCACTATTCACTATATAATATTCAAGATTTTAGTTTATATAACACTTCATGGATTACTATGAAAGGAAAGCAAATATGGGTGATCTAAAATCCTCATTTATCGTTAAGTGCAACTAAATCTACCCTTAATCAATGAGCATAATGAACATGGAAATGTAAATAACTGAACCCACATGCAATTTAAATCATTTGAATATAATAAACAATATATAAATTAAAATTCTAAAAACCCATATAATTTAATCATTAACATGAGTATAATAATTTTATAATGCATGATAAAAATAGCAATGTAAATAACTGAAATAAACCGTCCATTTAATTAATAACTAAAAATTAAATGCATACAGAGATAATATCATTGTGAAAATATCATTGATAATAATAATTGAAATTTAAATGTAGTAAATTATTACTTATTAGATTTCAGGTTTCTCGTTCACATGACTCCTTTACCGTCATGATCTATACTGAATACTATTTAAAAATACTATGAAAAAAGCCCATCTAATTTAGACAACTAATTCCTCTCATTAATATAGAGATTCATCGAATTACTATTTATAACTCATCCACATTGATTTAATAAATTCTTATTACATTACACATATACATAAAAATATATCTAATTCAGAAATAATTTTCATTATCCTCAAGTATTCATATTGATTATAGGATTCAAATTTATCAATATTCCCCCAATTAAAAAAATAACATTCAATGTAAACACAGTTTGAAAAAAAAAGTTTATAGAAATAAAAATGATCATATCCATCATAAAAAATATATGAAAAATTAGGTTAAATGTAATTTTTAATGTAAAATGATAAACTAAAAGTCACTATTTCAATTTAAAGTTATCAATCACAAAAGAATGTGAGATTGCACAATAAGTTTTACCACTGGATTATTTTCATGTCAAATATCCTTGGATGAAATAAATAAAATGAAACTTAAAATACCATGTATGTTAAATGAACCATGATATTAAACATCAAAATATATTATATACACCATAAAAATTAAATTATGTATATAACATTTAAATACTCCTCATTGATGTGTAATTGAGACGAATACGGTTAAATTGAGTCTAACTCATCACATGTGTTCTGTATATTCCTAAATGATATACTTATATGATTTATTTAATTTATTGAAAAAAAATCATTTTACAGTGCATTTTATTTAACTTAGTCCAATTTTTTTAATCAATTAATTATACATTGATTATTTAAATGATATTTGACTTGTGTGTCAAAAATGAAATAAGAGGTGGAAAATTGGTATAAGTGGACATTATTTCAACATCTAAATTATAATAATAATAATAATTATTATTATCATTATCATATTTATATATAAATTTTAATTTCATGAACTATCATGAATTATAGTTCTATGAAATGAATTATGATATCATTAGGGAGATTGTAGGTCATTGTACACTTGAGTAACGTATCTATTTTTTCAATGATCATTATAGGAAGAAGGTAAGAAATATTTTTCATTTATAAAATGATAATAACAAAAAATATATCATTTATATATTTAAATATACATATATATATCATCCATTTGTGGGTTTGATGAAAAAAAGACACATCTTTTTCAGAAGGCAGTAGTCCATGTTTGATAGAGTTATTCCAAATACCCACAAGAGGGGGGGTGAATCGTGTCTTTTAAAATTCTTCATGAATCGTGATGATTTCCAAATCTATCCTTTAACATTATCATAATGTTTATGCAGTGGAAAATAAATATATTGAAAGACGCACAGATGACTAGTAGTTTGGGGATTAGAAGGCCCCTAGTCCACTCTACCAATGCTCTACTCCATGAGCTTGGTGATTTTCACTATCTACTCCTCTTATTAGCAGATCATCCACAATTTAGTGTACGTAGTTAACACCTATACAATTATTGATAAATCAGATCATTCAGGTTCATACACAGAACCGAATACACAACATAGTACAAGAATCCAATTACTCAAAATAAATTGAGTATTTGTTTAATAATATCATTCCAGGTGTTGTTAACAGATGCTATAGCATGAAAATGACAGTCAATAGATTGTCGTCTTTAGATAAAATGATCTTTAGTTAGAAGTAGTTATGAGAATATTTAATTGAAGTAGATCTAGAAATGAATTTAGAAACTTCAATAATAATATATTCATAATAGATAATCTATGTTGAATTGGTGAATCTTCAACGTGTTTGTTCTACTTCATAAAAACAGAGCTTTTGGTACTTTGTAATAGTAGATTTTTAAATCTCGAATGTCTTTGTAAACTGTAGTGGTGAAAAAACAAGAGATCATGTGATTTTTAACTTTTTTTGATTATTCTGTTCAATCTATGTAATAAAAAATATCACTAATATATTGAATAAAAAAGAAAATTTTCCTTTCAAATTCAGATCCACAAATGATTCCTTTAGAATTTTGATATTCAAATGTTTGCATAACAGAGAAGTTGAAACTCTCCTAGATATTCAGCAAGAAATTGTCATATAAAAATGATCCTTTGAATTATAAATAAATATCATTGAATCATCAAAGATGTGATTTCAAATCTGGTTTTTAATCTGGAATGAAATTAGCCAGATAATCCATATAAAGATAGTTTCTTGATAATGTCGTATTTTTATTCTCTGATTCCAATTGTAGGGTTGAACTCCATAGTATTTTTTTCTTAAAACATAATGTTCACAATGTAAGGCCGATCATCCATTCATCAAATGTAAGGTTGAGCATCCATACTTTTCTCTTTAACTCTCAAACATATTGTATATATTCCATAATTTTATCATCTTCTAAACGTAAGGTACATGATCCATACTTTTGGATAAAACATAATGTTGTTCATAAAAGTATGGATAAAGAACCATATTTTTGAGAAACAAACATAGTGTTACATACTAACATAGGGTTCTTCTTCCATACTTTTCTGATATAACAAATGTAAGGTTCATTCTAAATATAGAGTTACTTTACCCTACCTTTTTATAACATATGGTTGATTAACCATACTTTTCCAAAAAAGTAAGAATACATTTTTATCCTTACACTACACTCTTCAATGTAGGTTATGAATAGTGTTTCCAGAACACGCTAATATGCTAAAATGATTTTCGAACATGTAGAGAATGAAAAGTGTTTCTAGAACATGCTAAAAAGTTTTCTGAACACATTAACAAATATTCCACGTGAATTAAATTCTTTAATATTATTCCAAAGTAATAAAATAAAGAATATTAATTTTTTGAAATACCCTAAAATTAAAATCATTATATTAACAAATAAGGGTATTTGTGAATATCAAAATCATCTTAGAGATATAATATTGTTCTCAACAATCTCCCCTAATAATAATAAAGTATTATTGGAAAAATCATTTTTTCATCAATATCCCCCCTTTTTATTATAACAAAACCCATGAAATTAACCTAAAAAATTAATTCCATATAATTTAGAATTTATCAAGGATAAAAAAAATATTTAATTTTATCAAGATTATTCAAATAATAAATATACATAGTGTCAGCCAAAAATATAAGTAAATATTCAATTTTAAAAACTTCTCCCCAGTTATAAAGTAAAAAAATATCTCTTCCTTTATAAATAAAGAAAATAAAATTTTGTGTTTATCCAAAAATTTCACTCGAATAAGAAGGTTATGTTTATCCATAATTTCTCCATTCATGTTTATCTATATTTATCCCATTTATAGAATGAATGAAAAATAAAATTTCTTTTATCCTTATGAGTAAAATATTAAAAAGCATAAAATAAAATTTAAAATACTTAAAAATGTTGTGTTCATCCAAATTTCTCCCCATTTGTTGATATCAAAAAGAATGATAGAATGATGAATAGAAAACTCTTTAATGTAGCACTGAACATAAGTAAATGAGATAATAAACTATTTATCAATATTTGAAGTTGGATTACTAGAATTCAATCATAGACAGTATTGTAAAACAAATTAATAACACATAAACACTGCATGAAAATATTTTTTATTGAAAATATAAGTACAATTACAGTAATGACAATGGGAATCATGGTTTAGCTCAACAAATCTTTGAATGTGGTCTCATCTTCTTTGGATTACATCCTTGATTTCTGCTAATTGATTCCTCAGCCTTGTCATTAATCCATCTCCCAACTGAATAATTAGATCTCTTCCCTCATGATCCAGATGAATATCCTCAATCAAATTAACTATAAAGGACTCATGAAACCTTTCTTCCTTTTCTATAAAAATATTTAACTTATCTCTAAACTTATTCAATAATGTTCGTATTCTGGGTTTAACTGAAATTAACTTCTAAAAAATTTTCTTTTAGTTGTCTAACAAGATAGACAATGGAGAACTATTGCACTAAAGGTCCTCTAATCTCTCATTAATATTTCTCATTACTGTTGTAATTGCCTGAAATCTCCTTATCTTATCAGGCGATGTACCTGAGGTACCTGCATGACTGTTCATGAATGTTGTAAAATCTTCCTCTATGAAAATATTAAAATTTACCAAATCTAACTAAATTTCAATGTCAAATTTCAAATTGAAAACATCAGTCATCATATCCTTCTAAAAAAATTAAACTTCTTGTTTTGCAACAGAATCAGATTTCAATTTCTCAAATACTTGATTTTCATTTTCCAATGCTCTTCTCAATACATCATTTTCTGATTCATATCTAGTTAGCATTCTATAAATCTCCTCAACTTCTTCATTCACAGAATTAAAGGCACCTTTTTCTTGATCCTTAGTTTGAGCTTCCACTGGATTTAACAGAACTAAAGGAAATGATAGAGAACCAGATCTCTGATCTGTAACCTTATCCTCTAGTTTCTCAACATATTTTTCCTCGTAGTCATGAACTGACTCATTCATAGAAAAATTTTCATTTAAAACATCAATGTGAATATTATAAATGTTCTCTTCTTGATTCATATTATCATGTTATTGGTCCTCCTAATCATCTTCTTCATTAATTTACTCCATGACTGGATCCTCTAAATCTTGTTCCCCTTGAGCTAATTCCACTTGAACAATCTCAGTAGGTTGTATTGTTTGAACAAATTCAGGTCTAGCCACTTGAAATTATCTTAGATTTTCAACAGTTTGAGACACAATTTTTCTTCCACTTGAGAAGTCATTCCAGTAAGAGAAACTATTGGTTTTTCAATATCCTATACTATAGATTCCCTAATAAATGTATAAATTAGTAGATCTCTAGTTGTAAGAACTATATTTGGAGCAGATTACCCACCAACTGATATCTCTCACTTCCTTTAAATTTGATATCCCCCTTCATATGTAGTTGCGTTAACAACTTCAAATATTAATCTTCTTGATAGTACACTTTCTCTAGATTATGTCATTCCTTCCTTAGATTTAGTTGGTTGCTCCCCCTAAGCTGACTCATGGTCTTCCTCAGCTCTAATAGGCATAAGCATTATTTTCACAGTAATCCAGAAGAATCCTATCATCCTCAGAGCTCCAACATTGAAAACATTTTTGTGATGGAATATTACTTCGGTATACACCAATCTGATCATATCGTTCATGAAGATCAGTTTTAAAATTAATCCTCCAATGTTATAGAAGTTCAAACGTGATTTTGGTTGACAACAATAGTTAAGATATCTTACCATATATCTTAGAAAATTAAAATTGATTTCACTCATAAACAAAAACATTATATACATGTTAGGAAACAAAATCTTCTCTATCTCTGACATCCTTGGTGGAATCCCTATTGGCACAAACATAACAATAATATTCTTATCATGTTCCAAATCCTTCACTATCATTTTTCTTACATTTTTTGAACCAAAACGAAATGAAATAATGTAATCATACCTATGTACATTATCACCAATATTCATTATTTCTAAATGATAAACTCCCTCATGAGGGAAGATTAATATCTTAGTGATTTCCATAGTAGTGATAAAAAAATCTCGATATTCTATTTGTGAAATTATTCTATCTTCTTTCTCTCCCAGACTAAATTGAACAGTTTTGAAAAAGTGATCAATCCCTACCTCATATAGTAATTCTATATTTTCACCACTAAATTTTTTCTCGAGATTCTAAAATTTGACGGATTTACTCAGCATCAGATCTATTGGAAACAACCATTACAGGTAGATTACTTTTCCCTGTAGAATCTCTCTTCCTGTTGTGTGTTGATGCTCAGCTTTTTTTGGTTTCTCATTACTTGATTCTCTTTTTCTGGGCCATTTATATCACAGATTTCTGATGGTTCTCAGAGCTAGGGTTTGAAAAGTTTTGGGTTGGATAGAAAAGATCGATATTGATTTTTTCAGTTTCAAATGATTTTGAGAGAAATAAACAATTTTAGAATTTTTTAAACGGCTCTGCGAGCCGTGATTCCTGCGTCATTTACATACCTAATAATCATTAAAATATTTAAAATAAAATAAAATTTATTCGAAAAGGATGAAGTAGAAATTAGTATATTATTTTAAATAGTAAAGACTAAAATAAAATAAAAATTAATATTATCACGTAAAAATTAAAATTAAAATTTCATTTAAATTTTAATAAACCTAGCTCCCCCTTAATAAAATAAAACCTTTTAGTGGGAAGTGGATTAGTATTAATATCATCTAATTGAATTTCATTACATACAAATTCTAAAAATATAACCTTTTTAATTACATAGTCTCTTAGAAAATGATCTCTGATAATAATATGCTTAGTTCAAGAACAATTAATAGTGTTTTTTGAAATATTTATAGAACTTTTATTATCGAATAAAATAATTGTGTTATTAGAATATAGTCCAATGTTCATAAGAGTGTTTTTAATCCACAATACTTTTGCGCAACAACTTCCCACACATACATATTATGCCTCTGCTATTGACAGGGAAACTAAATGTTGTTTCTTACAAGACCATGACACTAAAAATTTTCATAAAAACTAAAAAGTCCCCGACGTACTTTTTACATCTAATCTACATATATCAATGTCAGTATATAAATACAAAATTAAATTTAAATTAAATGTTTTTGGATATATAATATATTGAAAAACAGTTCTTTTTAAATATTGAAAAACTCTTTTAACAACACTTATATGAGATTCTTTAAGATTAGATTGAAATCCTGCACAAAGACATACTGAGAACATTATATCTTGACTTCCTTTAGTAAGATATAAAAAACTTCCAATTATACCTCTAAATAACTTTTTGTCTACTCATTTTCCGGGTATATCAAAATCATGTTTTATATTAGTTGACATAGGAGTTGTATATATCGTGATGTATCAAGCCTAGATTTTATTTATAAATTTGTAATGTATTTTCATTGATTTAAAACACTTTCAAAATATTTTTGATAAATTTGAAGTCCTAAAATAATTTAATTCTCCTATCATACTGATTTAAAAAAAATTAATTAAATTTGAAAACTCATGACAATCTTTTTTGTGTACTGACCCAAAAATTACATCATCTATATAAATTTGAACCAATAAAATAATAGAGTTTAAATTTTCCTTAAATAATGTTGGATCTACCATTCTAACATTATAATCATTTTTAAAAGAGAAAAACTCAATATTTCATACTAAGCTATATGTTCTTGTTTATGGCCATAAATTGCTTTAGTATGATTAAAAACAAAATTTGGTTTTTAAAAATTTTAAAAACTAAGAGGTTTATCAACATAAACTTCCTCCAATAAATAACCACTTAAAAAGGCAGACATAATATCCATCTGAATTAATTTAATATTCATATGAGATTCATAGGCTAAAAGGATCCTAATGGATTTTAAACTTGCTAAAGGTTCAAAGGTCTCATCAAAATATTTACCTCCATCCTGATTATATCCTATAGCTACTCGTCTTGGTTTATTTCTAGTTATTATTCCTTGATCATCTTGTTTATTTCTAAAGGCCCATTTAGTTCCTATAACTGGATAGTTCTATGGTCTTTCAACTAATTTCAAAAATTCATTTCTTTCGAACTTGTTTAGTTCTTCTTGCATTTCTCTCATCTAACATTTATTACCCAATGCTTATTCTAATGTCTTAGGTTCTAATTGCGATAGAAAGGGAGAGAGTAACAAGAATTCCTAAATTTCCTATAGTTTTCATTCCAGTGTCTAGGTCTCCGAAAATAGTTTCTAAAGGGTCATTCTTTGGGTTCTTGACTCTCTAGGTAATACACTATTAGGTTCGTAAATTTCCGGTTATTTGGAACTAGACTGAAGTTCATTTATATCTTTTTCAAAGACATCTTTTATGTTCTCATGTCTCATGTTAACATTAGAGTTAGATTCATTAATTTGGTCTTCCCTTTTCTCAATGGGATCAGATTCATCCAATTTCACATTAATTGATTCTTCAACAATCATTGAAATTTTATTAGAAATTCTATAAGCTTTGGATGTTTCAAAATATTCTATGAAAATGCCTTCATCAGACTTTAAATTGAATTTACCAAGATTTTTCTTTTTGTTTAATGTGAAAACCTTGAATCCAAAAACATTAATGTAATTTACATTAGGTTTTCTATTATTCTTGAGTTCATAGGGTGTGTTTTTGAAAACAGGTCTAATTAAATCTCTATTCATTATTTAATAGGATGTCCTTACAACTTCTTCCTTGAAATATATAGGAATAATGCATTTATTTAGCATAGTCCTTATTGTTTCATGAATAGTTCTATTTCTTCTTTCAACATTAAATTTTGTTAAGGTGTTCTTGGTGCATAGAAGGTGTGTTTTATACCCATATTTTAGAAAAAATAAGTGAATTCCAGATTCTAAAATTCTCCACCATGATCAGTTCTTAATAAAATTATTTTTAAAGATTTTTCATTTTGAACAGCTTTGCAAAAACATTCAAATACAGTAAAAGCTTAATTTTTATGTTTTAGAAAGAAAACCATAGTAAATCAAGAAGATTCATTAACTATTACGTATACATATAATTTACCAGTCATGATTTCTATTCATGATGGTTCAAAGAAATCCAAATGGATATGTTCTAGAGGTTTAGAGGTAGCAATTTCATAAATAGATTTGAAGGATGATTTTTGATGCTTCCCATGTTGACATGCATAACAAAATCAATCACATTCAAATATGAGACTTTGAAAACTAGATACTAATTGTTTCATATATTACTTATGTAAAGCATATATATTGCAATGTACAAGTCTTCTATGCTAGATCCACGATTTTTTTATCTTAGAAATTAAGCTGTTTAATTTTTGTTAACACAAGGAATTTAAGTCCAGGGTATAAAAATTATCAGTTCTAGGTGCTCTAAATTTTGGCAGATTATCCTTAGAAATAGAACAACAGTTGTTAAGGAAATCAACATGATAACCATCATCAAAAATATGGGAGATACTTATCAGGTTGTGTTTCAATCCTTGCACATATATTACTCTATTGATTGAGATAGCTTCTGGATTTCCAATAGTTCAAATGCCTATAATTTTACAATTGGAATTTTCACCAAATATGACTAATCCACCAACATTTTGAGTTAGTATTCTAAAGCATGATGATTTTTCACTCATAAACCTAGTGCAACCACTTTCCTTATACCATATTTCAGTTCAGCTTCTATGACCTGCTTCTTCCAAAGGTAGTTAAACAAAGTTCAATTTTGGTACACATATTTTGTTGGGTCTAATAGTGTTATCCATCAAAGATGTGGGAATGCAGACTTGTATTGTTTTTCTATAATCAATATAATCATATAAACTTCTTGCAAAAAAGGATTTCTTAATCCCACTTATTTTTTGGTTGCCTTAAATAACAGTTTATAGATATGTGACCTTTTGTTCTACAGTAGTTGAAAATTTTATATTTTATAAATGGAGAAAAACAGTTCTTATACAGTTTGATTTTCTCACCATTACTACATATTCCATATCTTTCATTTTTAATCACATTCATTCCAAAATTTTTATTTATTATGCTTTCTCCTTTTATAAAAATAATACATTCACTTTTTTATGTATCTACTTTTTTTGTAGTATTTTTATTTGAGTTTCATTATTTGTACAGTTTGGGTTTGATGAGTTATATTTTTCAATTAACTCTTGATGTTGTTTTAGCAGAGTGTCTCTTTCTCCAAAACAGCAGTGTGAATATTTTTCAGTGATTTATGTTTCTTAAATAAGGAATCAAATTTCTCTTCTAGAATATTGTAGTGGGATACATGTTTATTATTTGAACTACTAGAACTAGAATAAAAATCTGATTAGTAATAATATTGTACCTCATCAGCTTCTACCATAAAGCACATATTTGATTTTAGATTCAATTCCTCCTTTTCTGATTTAGATTTTAATGATTTTTTAGAGTCTTTAGAAACACTCCATGTAGCAGTCATTTCTCTTTTTTCGTTATTCTCATAATCATTGTTTTTGAAAAAATTTCTTTTTCTTTTCTCCTTTTAATCGGGGACAGTCAAGTTATATGTGACCCATCTTTTTGCATTCATAGCATCTACCATCCTTGGGTTCTTTTTCATAATTTCTGAATGATTTTCGGAATCCCTTCTTCTTTATATAAAATTTGATGAACTTTCTAGCCAGCTAATCCAGTTATGCATCTGAATTAGATGAATCATAACATTCTGATTTCACTTTGATTTCATTCATAATCATTCTGCTATTCTTTTGGGATATTACATTCAAAGAGTTATTTTATCTTTTGATAAAGAATTTATGATCATTGTCTCCATCATTCATCTCAGAATCATACATCATCAAGGTTACAATTAATTCTATCATGGAAAGATCCTTGACTAGTGATGATTGCCTAATAGCAGCTAAAATTCAATTCCATTTAGGTGGAAGTACTGCCAATACATTCACGTCTTTATCTTCTCGTTTTATAGGATCTCCCAAGGAGGATATATTGTTAACAATTTATATAATCCTTCCATTCATCTAGGTGATTATTTTTCCTTAAAACATTCTAAATGTGTTGAATTTTAATTTAGAACTGGCTTACCTCATTTTTCTGACATTGTCAGTTCCTTCATAAGCAACTGCTTTTGTATTTCACATTTCATAAGTAGTCGGGCACTGAGATAATCTGTTGAATAGATCTGGTTCTAGACCATAGATGATAGCATTCATAACTTTTGAATTTATGTCGTACTCTACTTCTGTATCAGCACTCCATGTTTCAATTTTCTCTGGGATCAGATAGAGAGTTAGAATTTTTTTAGTATACTTTGTAACCATTTTTCTTTATGTAAATGGACATCCTTGATTTGAAGCATCCATAATTTTCATCAATGAAGTAGGGAGATCAAACCATTGACACACCCTATCGTGTATCTGCCATTTTGTTTTAAGTATAATTATATAAAAAATTCATCTTGTTATAGCTTTGAAAAAAGAACAAACCACTGATAAAATTTTTTGGATTGAGTTATACAAAATATGCACAAGAGGGGGTGAATTGTGTCTTTAAAAAATTCTTAATGAATCGTAATTATTTCCAAATCTATAATTTAACATTATCAGAATTTTTATGCTATGGAAAATAAGTAGATTGAAAGAAGGATGGATGTATAGTGGTTCAGGGAATAAAAGGCCCCTAGTCCCCTCCAACAATGCTCTTCTCCACGAGATTTGTGATTTTCAATATCTGGTCCTCTCATCAACAGATCATCCACAAATGAGTGTGGGAAGTTGACACATTTACATGTTATGGATAAAACATAGCCTTTTGGTTCCTACACAGAACATAATACACAGCTTAGTATGAGAATTCGATTACTCAAAATAAAATGTGTATTTGTTTAAAAACACATTCAAGATGTTCTTCACAATTTCAACATCACGCAAATGACAGTCGATGGATCGTCATCTTCAAAAATAATGATCTTCAGGTATAAGTAGTTTTGAGCCAATCTAGTTGAAGTAGATCTTGTAATGAATTTAGAAACTTCAAAAACAATAGAATCACAATATATAATCAATGTATAATCGGTGAAACTTCAATTTGTTTCTTCATTTTTAGAAAAACAGAGTTAGGGGATCTTTTTAATAGCAAATCTGTAAATCTATTATGTATCTGTAAATTTTAGCAGTGAAGAAACTCGAGAGCTTTTTGTTTTTATCTTCTTTTCGATGTTTATCATCACTCTATGTAATAAAAAATATCAGAGATATATAGAATAAAAAATGAACATTTTCTTTTTAAATTTAGATCCAAAAATTTCACCTTTATAATTGCAATAGTCAATTATTTTAATAACAGAGCCATTGTAACTCCCTTGAATATTTGGAATGAAAAGATCCTCCTAAACTGATCATTTCAATCATAAATAATTAGCTTTTATCAGTCAAAGATGTGCATTAAAATCGGTCTATTAATCTGGCTTGAAAATGACCTGATAATCCGTATAAAAACCATTTATAGATAAAGCCGTATTTTAAATCAATGATTCCAAATTTATGGTTGAACTATATAGAATTATTTTCTTAGAATGTATAGTTCAAAATGTAATGTCGATCATCCATTCTTCAAATGTATGGTTGATCATCCATACTTTTCTCTTCAACTCTCAAATGTACGGTATATAATCCATAATTTTATCCTATTTTAATCATAAGATACATTATCCAAACTTTTTTATAAAACATAAGGTTGTTTACAAAAGTAAGGTTGACGAACCATACTTTTGAGAAAAAAACATAATGTTCCATACTAACATAGGGTTCTTCTTCCATAATTTTCTGATACCCTGAATGTATGGTTCCTTCTAAACATAGGGTTCCATTACCATACCTTTTTTATAATGTATGGTTGATTAAAAAAACATTTCAAATAAATTATTTGTATATTTTTATCCTTACGCTACACTCCTCAACATAGGGTATGAATAGTGTTTCCAGAACATGATAACACTTTAAAATGATTTCAGTGCATATAGATCATGAACAATGTTTCCAAAAAATGCTAAAAAAATTTCCAAACACTTTTTCAAATATTCTATGTGGATTAAATGATTTAACATTATTCCATTATAGAGAAATAAAGAATATTAATTTTCTGAAATATAATCAATTAAAAATAATTAGAATATCAAATAAGTGTATTTAGGAACATAAAAATCATCATAAAGAGATAAAGTATTGTTCTCAAAAATCTCCCCCAAATAATAATAAAGTATTGTTGAAAACAACACATGCTCAACAGTCCACACCTATACGAATGACATTATCATCTCACATTGAGTGAAATGTTAATAATTTAAATGACATGTATTATATTTTCAAAATTATAAATATGTCATTAATATCATAATTTTCTTGTACTTCACATATAATACTTAACATTATATTTATCACTTTCCATGAAAATCATTTGGGAATCATGATTCACATCACTTCAGGAGGTGGAATTCTACCACGCACATGAGTGATGTTATCATATCCCCAATAGAATGGAATGTAAAAAAATTAATATATTATATAATGAATCCATAGGTATAATAACTTTATGAAAGTAATATATATATATATATATATATTATATACATCTTCAAATCAAACTGTGGGAGTTGTTAATAGAAAAACTAATGACATAGGTTTGTGAGGTAGTAGTCCACATTTTAGACAAGAGATGACTTCGTAACCCATTTTATGGAAGTGGATATTTTTTTGGTAATGGAAATATTATAACAACCTAAAAAAATTTGTAAGATACATATAATATTATATCATCATGGTTTAATAATAATTTATAGTGGTGGAGGATTAAATAAAAAAACGTATTTATGAATGTTACAACTTTTTATGGTACCCTCCTTAGGTATACCCCAATGTAATTCCTATGATTATTTATGCCAAAAATAAAGATTCAATGTTGAGGGTTGGGATGTCATGAATTTATTTTGGTAGGTAATGTATAGTAAAAAAAGGATTGAATGTGTGAAGATGTGAAGAGAGAGAGTATCCTTTTATAAATGATGTGAGTGGGACATTTTTAGTTTTTGAAAAAAGATTTAATTCCACCAACATTTCATTCTTCTCACAAATATCCAATAATGGAAAAATCTCTATCCAAGAAGATATAAGTCGGAAATATTGTCAAAAAAATATATTTTAGAAAAGTTATTAGGTCATTTTAAATATTATATTTTTTTATCCTGGTAGAACATATTTCTTCCTCTACCACAGTAAATAATTTTTATTACATTCAAGGTTTATTATGAAATTTTTTTCCAATGAATTATTTAAAATTAAAATTTATTCTGATTCCAATTATAGAATGAATTTTCCAAATTCATTTCACATAGGTGAATTTTTTTAATTTTAAATTAGTCATGTAGATGCGGTGAGAATGCGAGTATTTTGAGAGAAAATGTTCAAAATTTTATGAAGTTTTCATATCATAATTTCATATATAAATGATTAATATGAAATAAATTGGATTAATTGATATATAATTGTGCTAATATTACTTTTAAAACATAATAAAATAATATTTAATTATATAAACAATTTAATATATAAGTAATTATCCATTTAAAATCAAATATTTTTTACTACACATTGAAAATTAAATATTTTATAAAAATCCAAAAAAATCACTCTATGATACGTTTGATATAAAGATTTAAAAAATGATCAATATTTTTTCAAAAAACATCATATTAAATCTGTAATATTTTTATTTAATAATTTGGGTTGTTAGATATTTAATTTCTATATATTATATTTATAATATATTTATACTTCTATATTTTTGTATCACATATACTTTTTTAATTTCAATTCTGTAGAGAATTTGATAACGCTACTTGTGTATATAGTGGACTACCACCTCATGAAATGATTCGATTTGTTTTTCACATATGAATTACGTTAAAGGTAATAAAGAATAAATTGATATTAATATGTTATATTCATGTATATTAATAATTCTATAAAATAAATATAACATACACTCTATTACCTTACCATTAATTCCATAAATGATAAAATCATTCGTGTGTACAAAGGACAATTCCCTCACAAGGCGATGTGATAGATTTTTGTTACCACATCACATAGATGGTGTATATAAGAGTATTTAAATAAATAATATAATATTCATGATATGGTTGAAATTATGGAATGTAAAAATAACACTTACCTTTACTACAACATAATCATCGAAAAATTGAAGTGTCACTCATGTGTATGTATAGGTTATTATCAACATGATGGTTATATAGTTTATTTTTCCAAACCATCCTTTATAATTGGTTTTAAAAGTATAATTTATCTATATAAATGATAATTATGTCATTATTAAAATTATGGAGGAGATAAAATAATATTCTATTTATCCTTTTTCAACGTACCAATTTTTTTTCACTTAAGAGTCGTTTATAATCGAAATTACTGATGTGTAATTAATTGGGTATGTAATTGAGAAGAAATGGTAAAAAATAAAATTAAAGGAATAATATAAATAAAAAAGGATTTTATGATATTAAATAATGAACATAACATTGTTATTTAGTAATATAAGGAGTCTTCAGGATTGATTGGACTCGAGGTACGGGTTTTCATATGAAAACATCCTTCTTTGATAAAAACTTTCTTTTATCCTACTATTAAAACATTAATAAGGTTTATACTTATATTTTATATATTATTTTCTGAATTTTTTATATCTAATAATATTTTATATTACAATTCATCTACATAATTCAAGGGGGTTACGATTAGAAAGTTACTGGAGTGGTAACAGTTTATAATTCAATCTCATTTTAATTAGGATTTTTTACACTTAAATTTTGGTATTTGGAATTTATTTGTTAATTTTTTTTGAAAAAAATATTATTTTGTTCACCTATTTTCGTTAATTATATTTTCTTTTAAAATAAACATCTCCCTCTATTTATTACTTAAAATTAATGAGAACATTTATTTTAAAAAATATTACTTCATTTCTCTCTTTAGTTGAAAATGAATTTTCATCCAAATCCATATTTTCTAAAAAAGTAAAATATTTTTTCAATATATTCCTTTGATTTTAAATATATTTTTATCCATAATTGGATTAATATAAAAATAAAAAAACGAATTCATCTTAACAATTCCAAATAATGTTTTTTTGAATTTTCTTACAAAAATGATAATAGAATAAATATTTTAACATACCTGTCATAAATGGTAATTTCCCATAATCAGTAAAAATAATTTAATTGAGTATTCCTATACATGTTTACAAGGTTATTTACAAATAAATTTTTCTCTAATATTATGGATATTTTTTATTTTTAAAAATTATATTACAGGAAAAATGGGTATTCTACAAAAGAAGTGTTCCATGTAATATCTTAAAGAAATGATCATAAATGATGAAAACCTATGATGTTATGGATTAATTATAAATTATGTATATAGGAATGTGACTTATATACACATATTATTCTCTATCTTATGCCAGTGGTGTTCTCTCCTTAGCATTCTTAATCGACGACTTGTGGCGTGCGGCTTGCGACATAGTGGACTCGATCTTCCCGATGATTTCATTGTTGCATGCCTCCTATTTACTCTATCCACAAATCTAATAGGTCTCTTCTCGAAGACACGGTTATGTTTCATGGTGGAGTCCCATTTATATGGTTTTCAGTCTAATTTTAGTTTGGTGGGTGAGTTGGGAGATTTCTTTTGGGCATCAAGTTCGGTTTTGGAGGCGATGATAGAATTGCAGGTTTGGATTACTAGGGGACCATCATTCCAGTGTGTTAGAGTTTAGGTGGATGGATAAGGTGATGGATTTACACCCTTGAGATATTGAATCGAGTTATGTTTTTGGATGCGAATTGCAGTTAATACTGTGGTGTGTTGCATGGTTCATCTGTTTTGAATCTTCTTGTCTTGAACATGTTTTATTGGTGATTTTATTCTGGTTGATGTGGTCGTTGTGCGTCAACATTTACTGATTTGGTTGGTCTATAAGTTTGGATGATTGTAACACTGTTCTTGAATCGGTAGTCTTGGATAAAGACATAGGCTCTTACCTGATGGGTGTCTCTATGGGTAAGAATAAGTGATGTGCAGAATTGATTTTGGTCAATGGGGTATTGATTGGTTTTTGGTTTCGTTGTAGTGTCTGCGGAGTAGTGTGCGACGTTTTGATGGTTAGGTCTTCCTCATTCTGGTTTCTTTTTCACCCTTTGAGGATGTTCACTTTGGGTTATCTCACATTGCTAGAGGGGTTGGGTGAACTCTAACTGCAGTCTGCCGGCATGGTTGTGGATTTGGGCTGGTGTTGATGGTCGAACAAGTGGGAGCTCAAGAAAACTAGTTCTATGGATTTCCTAGATTTTCTAATGCTTGTGCTCCATAGTTCTTGGTACCTTGTCCTTTTCTTGATGATTTTTTCTCTAGCTATGAAGGTATGTCATTTTGAATGATTGAATGGATTTTCCATTGATTATTCTTGTATGTTGTTTGTTGTGAATCCATGTTTAGTTTCTAGTGGCGAAGTGGTAAAGTGGTGAAGTCATGTATATTTCCTCACTTTTTCCTCAAAAGTATCTACATAATAATAAAAAAACCATTTATAGTCATTATGAAATACCCTTTGGTTTTGATATGAGACAAGATTACAGAACCCATTTATTTCCATTGGTAAATATTACGTTATTTCTTATGGTTGATTTATATAATGTGTCACACATATGAATTTACATAAAATAAATTTTATGGGTGTGCTCAGAATTATATATCACTCCAATTAATTATGTAACGTTTTAGTCTCATCATACATCATTTATGGGATTATGGAGTGAACCAATTCCTTTATGGGACATTGTTCACCTTGTAATGTTGTCTCAGAAGTTAGCCTTGAAATAAACTTGTTACATGTTTCATCTTTCATACTTATTTATTATTATTCCTTAATATTATGATACCTTTTTTTTATTTTTCTTTCATATGGTTTCCCATTTTTCATATCTTTTATGATATCATGTCGTACCTTTTACTCTCATTTTATGATTTCGTATCATGTTTATTCCCATAATAAGATTCTTAGCTCACCATTTTTTCTTATATATTATCTAACTAATACCTTGTATTTTTTGAAGATTAAATGTATTTAGGATGTCATTATATAGAATAAAATAAAATATTTAACTTTATCTTGACATTTATGTATTATGAAACTTGTCTTCCACAGACACTATGCATCATGATATTTGGGTTATAATTAATATAAGTTTCTGATAAAGAAATGTAATGATCTGTGTAGAGGGGTTAGGTCTCTATAGTTTTTCTTGGTGTAATGGTTTAGTTAACATTTAAAAACTAGGAAGGTAAAGCTTTAGTTATAACCAAAAGGATAATTCTATGTATAAGAATAAGTATAGATAAATATCCTGGATGCATCATGATGTGTAGAGTGGGTTGTTTTTTAGAAATAAAATCCATGTATGAATAATTCATGTGGGTTTTGTTCTAGAAAATAATTTATTATGGTTAGTAACTAAAAAAGTCAATGATATAGTGACTTTATCATTACATAGTACATGAAAATAGGCATTTATGTGCACATAGTTTTAGTCTCCTGGGTTGTTTTATTTGGAAATTTAAAAAATAATTATCGACCATCATTGAGGAATTTAATATATGATGACAATTAATGACTTTGGATAATAATAAGGTGAAATAGATTGAAAATTTGGTGTCAATATTTATAAATATTATAAATATTTTTTACATGACGATGTTGTATCCCACTATGAATATTGTTTCTCACAGTGTTCGTTATGGTTGAATCAATAGAGGTAACTATAAGAAACTATGTTAATTTTGAATTTGAATTGAAATTTATTGATGATAAAAAAATGGGATGATGATTAGGGAAATGGTTATTGTAATTATTCTTAATTTTTTATCAATATATATGATAAAAACATGCACCTAAACCAAATGTCAGACTCACTAAGGAAGATAACGATATATTTCGCCGATAGTTCAGGTGGTACATGCCATAGAGTAAAGAATATATAGTTTCCTATATGTAAAGAATGTGGGAACAAACACTCAAGGGTAATTATCAAATCTATAAAGAGATGTTTAATAAATGGAGAAGAATGGAACAATGAAAGTAATTATTGAGAAAAAATGATAATTTTGGTTACAACAATGGATGAGAATACAGGTTACCCTAAGGCATCATTAATGGTTGAATGTTTTCAGTGTGAAAGGTATGGGAATTATTAAAATAGACTTCATAGAGAGGAAGTATAATAAGAATATCAAAAAGGATTTATGAGTAGAAGTTTTTATTTTTATGATAAAATGATTATATAGGGAATATGAACGTTAGGAGTTATTAAGGAATACGTTTATGAATCATTGTTAACAGTTTAATAAAGATGTTGAAATATTGAAAATTTTATGTATAATATTTCCTGAATTATTTAAATCATGGAATATATATATATATAATTAATGTTTTTTAGAGGTTATAAGTTAAGTATTTTCAAGAATAAAACCAATGGTACTATTTACCTATAAATGGGATTTAATGGTTAGGTGGTAATATATGGAAGAATATGTAACACCCCGAGATTTTATGAAAAATATTCTTTTAATTTCTCTGATTTCTTTTGTTTTACGCTACACCAAGATTATCTTGCGCTATATACAAAACCATATTATATTGTAGTATATGCAACACTATTCTTGGGTTGTGTTACACGCAAGAGAAACCACCTCGATAGCTTGTGTTGTACGCAATACCAAGTTTCACTAAACAACGATATGTTATTAAAATATAATATAAACCAGCCGTTATGAATAGTAATATACAATTTTTGAAATTTTATAAATTTTTTCAATCAAAATGGTCTTCATTTTTGGATTCAGAATACTGAAATTAGCCTATGGTGAATTTTTGGTATTTTTCTAAAAACTTTCAATTTTTGATGAATAATGAAAGCACTAAGTTATAGTTTAAAAAATTAAATAATTATTTATAATATTTAAATTTATTTTAGGTCAAAATAGATACATAATACCTATATATGTTCAATGTAATTCATTGGAGTCATTTTATAATAATTTTAGATATATAAAAGTTTTATTGAACTTTTCACCTTTTTTTACCCACCTCTTAGGAGAATTTCAAAATTTACATAAAACATAATTTTACCGCTTCTGTGACTGGAATTTCAAAAATCTGAGAGACATGTTTGATATCAGTAAGTAAAATGTTGTTCAATAAGATAAAAATGATTTTTGGTTAATATTAACTTTTAACTTTTATTTTACCACGGTTAAAAGTAAATATGGTAATTAATGGTAAAAATGATATTATTATTACCCTAACACATGTCCTACTTCTATTGGATACGAGTAATTAGACCAAAAACTATCTTAGGAATAAAATATAACTCTTTAGGTCCATTTGGATTAGATTAGGACATTTATTATTATTTAACTCAAAGAAGAGTAAAAATAGTTAAAATCAATGTTTAATAACAAAATCATTTTTAATATAGGGTTATACATAAGATAAATTAGACTATAAATATTAATTAGAAAGTTAAAACTATTTCCTATATAATTGAATTTTATTTATATTTTTTACACATTATATAATTTAATTTATTTATGACACAATGATGATGCAGCAATTACCTTATTAATGAAATATTAACATAATTGATATTATAAATACACAAATAAATGTAATATGAGACTTTTTATGAATTAAAATAATTTTATAGGATAACATATCATATTAGGGTTGGTTTTATGAGTTATTTTTCGAAGTAATAATACTGTTATGAATTTCGAAAAAAAAAACAAAATACCAAATAGTGTCAAAATTGACATAGAAGAGTTTTTAAAGAAAATATTATATTATTAATTGATATAATGGACTTAAAAATATAAGCATCCAAAAAACACTTATATAATAATATATATGACATTAATTATCCAATTGGGGTTCTATTGTAAGTTTATAGTATGTTTATTAATCATATAGTGTAAGAATACAAGAAGACACATTAAAAGTTAAATTATTTAACTTAGAGTTAAATCTAAATGATAAGGTTAAAATGGTAACCTAAACTCCTCTAAAACCTATTGGTTTATATTATTTAGACCCATACCCACCATAGACTCGAAAAAGTAACTTTGGAGCCATTAGAAACCGAAAATTAATTTATCATAAAATAATATTTTATGTTTTTTCTAAGGTTCCCCTCACCCCTCTTATAAAAGGGCATGCCCCCTTCACTCTAATTCACACCTTCTAAGACATTTGGATCAGCCATACTCTTCCCAAATACCCTATAAACTATAATACCTTAATCTTAGAGGCCTTCCTTTATTCATAAAGAAAACTTAATGAGCCCTTTTGATCAAATGAAAAGGAAGAACCCGAAGAAGAGGTAAATGTCTCACCACCTATTTCAAGTTCCATTCTTTTTCCACTTCCTCCTTCTTTGTTTTTTCCATTCTAAAATAATAACTCCATTATATTATATATAATTGTATTTTATTATTAAAATGTTACAACCATATTAGTTATTTTATCCATCATATGAATGAAATAGTCACCACACGTGCGTACGTACGGCTTACCGTCTCCACGTCGTGGTGTAGTTTGATATTCAAACATTTAATCATTTGGATGGGTATAAAAATGAGTATAAATGATATAAATAATACATATAAAATTATTATGATTCTTTATATATTATATACCATCCAATTTTATATGATTTTCATTTCAAAAAAATGATATTGTCGCTCGTGCGTACATACGGGCAACCATCTCCACGAATGCGATGAGATTCATTATCCATGATTAACCATTCAAGTATGATTATAAAGTATATATAATAAATAATCATGAAGTAAATTACATAATAATGATAATGTGTTTATGTACATATATTTTTCATTTACTTAATTCCATTTAATTCAATAAGGAAACGAAAACAGCGTTCATGCGTACGTACTGCTTACCGTCTCCATGAACGGTGTATTTCATTCCATTTATCGATCTATCATATATATTAATATACTGAATATATATTATATATAAATCATATTTTACATTATGTAATTTAGTAAATCAGGATATAAGTAAAAATATCATGAACAACAAGTAGAAACAAGTACAATAAATGAAACGATTTTACCCAAAATGCTGCATTAACATGGAATTTACCAAATAACGAGTAACATAAAGTCATAAGTAAATCATATATGATATCATAAATATTATTATGGTTATTTTAAAATTAAATAATATGATTAAACCAAATATACAGGAGTCTCAGACACATACAGAAGAAATTGGACCTATAATAAGAGATAATTTTGCAATCTCATTTTTATCTGTGATTGCTTATACGTAAGTATTAACTCGGGATATATTTTTCATCCATGCACATAAAAATGTTTTTCATACAGTTTTTAATATTTTCCATGTATGTTTAAATTCATTTTTACCCCTCTATGACTTTTACATTGTGTTATAAAAGGAATCTTTCTTTTGTTTACCAAACGAGGAACTTTTGACTTTTCCAGCAAAAGTACGATGTGAATGTTTTTTTAACTTATACGGCATGAACGGATTTTAACGATTTCATAACGCCTAATTTTCATGAAGCTTCATCTGAAAGATTCCAGGATTATTTTCATCAAAATCCATTTCTTTTAAATTTAATGGAATTTTATGAAAAGGAAATTATTTTGAATAAGAAAGGATATTTTCCTCAAGAATTCATTTCAAGTGCTTTGTCAACACTATTTTCCATATAATATGAAGTTATTTAATATGATTATGTTTCAAGTATAATTTCTCTATTATTTACATGGTTTGATTCTTCTTGTGATGAAATGATATCCATTTGTTTTTTATAGATTACGTTATGATGGGATGATGTTTATGAAACCCATTTTATCCTTTGGGTTATGATGAATGATTTATGTTTATTTTGCGGCACATGAAAGAATGATTTCATTATGAGTTGGTTGGGACCTATATCTCCCACCAATGCATTGGGTAATGATTTATATCTCATGAGATATACATGTCTAGAATGGCAAGTAAATCCAATCCAGTAATACTGGGCTGGAATGACATGTAAACCCGGTTCAGTAATGGAAATTTCCACTATGACGGTCTTGGAAGAAATGCCTTGGATAATTTAGAAATCATATCATATGCTTAATGGTTTTCCACAATTACATGTTTTATTCCCATGCTATTTTATCATGATTGATGTTCCACTATGATCTAAGCCTTACGTACTACTAAGATTTATTTCACCACTGAATATTTGTTTAAACATTATGTTAATTTTTTTATGTTCAAATGTATATGGTTTGTTTTATTTTCTCCATGCTTTCCCTTAATGAGCATTTGAGCTCACCTTTTATATTTTTTCTTTTCCCCAGGATATAAAGAATGGTTTTATGAAAGAAAACAAAAGGGTAAGATCTTAATGGGAGATGTTGAAGATCTTTCACCATGATTAGATGATTATGTTCCGAGTTTCCAAAGACACTAAACTATTATGGTCCTTGTGTGTTGGTTCTTGTTCTGTATTAGGTATTCCAAAATTATTGTAATTTTCATGTACGTCAAGATGGGGTCTCTATAGTTGGTATCAGAGGATAGGTTTAATTAACCTTTGGAAACTAGGATGCGAAAACATTAGTGAAATCTATAGATATATTTCTAAGGTATGTATAGGGATGTCTGTAAGGTTAATTATAAGTATAGGTTATAGTCCTAGAATTACGGTAACGATCTTAGAATTAAACCTAAGATGTTAGATATTGAAGGTACTCCCCCTTTATTATGTTGTTTTCCTAGTATGATTTTTCCTCTCAGAGTATTCTTTTTGGGTTTTAGAAAATGGCTGGAAATAGGAAGATTCACGATAATGGAAGATATGATGGACAATGGAATGATATTATTCATGAGCAACCAAATGAAACGGGATTTGGAAGTCCAAACAGCGTTATTATGCCTAATCAGAAATCTCATAATATGATCAATAATCTCAATATTGGAATTTTTCATGACTCAGCTAATAAGAGAATGATAGAGTTTCATGATTATCATAGAGGAATGAATGTTCAATTTCCCCCATGTAAATCATGTGAGAATAGGTATCAAGGAGAATGTATCAAAGAAACTGAAAGATGATTTGTTTGTGTAAACGAAGGACACAAAGGCAGTAATTTCAACGGAAAAGGTTCAGTTAACACCATGGACAAAGATACAGGTATTTCTAAGACATCAACAATGGTTAAATGTTTTAAATGTGGAATATACAAGCATTATGAAAACAAATTCCCTAAGGGAAAGTCTCATGATGAGAATCGTCTTGGATGTATGGGTAGTATTTATGTTGATGATGATAAAGAGACTAAAAATGATATATGAGATGAAAGAATTGTTTAATCTCAGTCAATTTTTTAATAAGGTAGTGGAATGATTTGTTTCTACCAAGAGTTATGTAGTATAGATAATTGTACTTTGGAATAAAGACAGATCAAAGGATTGTTACACTATTTTTTTTCCTAAATTATTTAAAGTATATTTTTAATAGTACCAGTAACCATGAAAGATTATTCAGATATTTTTAGAAATAAAATCATATGCACATAATGAAGGAATATAGAGAAAATGATTGTATTAACAAGATCATGACTGATATAAGGACAAAGTGATATCATGGTTTGAGTATATTGAATTTTTGGAATTTAGGTATGTGGAAAGAGTTAACTTTTGACAGCATTAATGAATTCACTAAAGTTCAATGGGTACTCATTTTTCATAAGAATACATTATTAAGGTATTCACATGTTTGGAATCTGACCAACAAGAAGATATATCTTATGATATATGGGGGAAAATGAAGGAATTCACATGCTCAATAGATGAAATTTCTAGTAATTGGAAAGAAGTTTTTTTGATAAGACTAAAGGTTGGAGTGGATTAATTTAGACATCATATAGTATTTCTTAAGGATATAACTCTTAAATTTCATTTCATAAATGTTATAATTGTATAGTTTTAGAAAAAGGACAACCCGTAGGACGGGCGACAACCCGTTGCGTCAGACAAGGATGTGGGAATCGAACCCACAACCAATGTGAGATAGGCCATTATCACTTACCATTGACCTACAAGAAGTCCCTGGTTTGTAGAAATTAGTATTATTTTATTAAGTGGTATTATAGAGGAAGTATAAATCTATTTTTGGAACCATATATGATTAATCTCACCTTAGATGGACCTATGTATATAACTATTTCTAACCTTATGATTGAGACAGATGGAATTACCTATCATTCTATCGCATGACCCGCTAACACTTCATAGAAGACAAATTCAACTTCAATACTTTAAGAGATGAAGTGGAAATTTTTAAGTCATTAACAATAGTGACACTATACCAAAATCAAGTAAGTATTACTTTTAAATTAAAAATTCTTCAACATTATAAAAATGATCTTAAAATCCAAAAATGTTGTCTTATTGCCCTCATATCTGATGAATCAGATAGTACCTAAGATCATCACAAATTTATGGATTTCTAGTTGTTGGATTTTTCATATCCATGTTCTCTACCACTCTCCATTTTAACTTGTTGGTTAGATTTCTCTTCCATATCTATATTTTCACATATGCTCTCCTATGTGGAATCCCAATGATTAGTTAATTTTGGTAACCATTATATTTCATACTTTAGTTTTTAAAGATATGTTTTGGTATTAATTATTACGATGTGGGTTTCTATTAAAGAAACTTTCAAGTAGTAAACCATTTATAACCTCGATTAATTTCTAGGGAAAAATTCATTTTAAGGGTGATATAATGTAACACCCCGAGATTTTATGAAAAATATTCTTTTAATTTCACTGATTTCTTGTGTTGTACACTACACCAAGATTATCATTCAATATACACAAAAGAGTATTAGCTTGTAGTATACGGAACACTATTCTGGGCTTGTGTTACACGCAAGAGCAACCTTCCTCGATAACTTGCGTTGTATGAAATACTGAGTTTCACTAAACAATGATATATTTTTAAAATATTATATAAACTAGCTGTTATGAATAGTAATACACACTTTTTGAAATTTTATAAATTTTATCTTTCAAAATGGACTTCATTTTTAGATTCGAAATATCGAGATTAGCCTAGGGTGAATTTTTGGTATTTTTCTGAAAACATTCAATTTTTGATGAATAGTGAAAAACACTAAGTTATAGTTTAAAACCGAATTTTTGTTTAAATAATTATTTACCTTATTTAAATTTATTTTATTTCCAAATTGATACATAATACCTATATATTTTCAATGTAATTCATTGGAGTCATTTTATAATAATTTTAGATATATAAAAGTTTTATTGAACTTTTCACCTTTTTTACCCACCTCTTTGGAGAATTTCAAAATTTACATAAAACACAATTTTACCGCTTCTGTGAGTGGAATTTCAAAAATTTGAGAGACACTGTTGATATCAGTAATTAAAATGTGGTTCAATGATTTAAAAATAATTTTTGGTGAACAATAACTTTTAACATTTATTTTACCACAGGTAAAAGTAAATATGGTAATTAATGGTAAAAATGATATTATTATTACCCTAACACATGTCCTAATTATATTTTTTAAGAGTAATTAGAAAAAAAACCTTACGAATAAAATATGACCCTTTTGGTCCACTTGGATTAGATTAGGACATTTATTATTATTTAATTCAAAGAAGAGTTAAAATAGTTAAAATCAAAGTTTAATAACAAAATAATTTTTAATATAGGGTTATACATAAGATAAATTAGATTATAAATATTAATTAGAAAATTAAAACTATTTCCAACATATTGGAATTTTATTTATATTTTTTAGACATTAAATAATTTAATTTATTTTTGACACAATGATGATGCAGATATTACCTAATTAATTAAATATTAACATAATTGATATTATAAATACCCAAATAAATGTAATTTCAGACTTTTTATGAATTAAAATAATTTTATAGGATAATATATCATATTAAGGTTGTTTTTATGAGTTTTTTTCGAAATAATAATGCTGTTATGAATTTAGAAAAAAAAAACAAAATACCAAATAGTGTCAAAATTGACATAAAAGGGTTTTTAAAGAAACTATTATATTATTAATTGATATAATGGTCCTAAAAATATAAGGTTCGTCTAAAAGACTTTTATAATAATATATATAACATTAATTAACCAATTGGGGTTTTATTGGATGTTTATAGTATGTTTATTAACCGTATAGTGTAAGAATACAAGATGACACGTTAAAAGTTAAATTATTTAACTTAGAGTTAAATCTAAATGATAAGGTTAAAATGGTAACCTAAACTTGTCTAAAACGTATTAGATGAGATTATTTCTACCCATAACCACCCTACCCTCTAAATATGTCACTTTGGAACCATTTGAAATAGAAAATGATTTTATTATAAAATAATATTTTCAGTTTTTCCTAAGGTGCCCCTCGCCCCTCTTATAAAAGGGCACTCCCCCTTCACTCTAATTCACAAGTTCTAAGCCATTACGATCGGCCAAACTCTGCACAAATACCATCTCAGCTATACTCTATTCATCCAATAGGCCTTCCTTTAGTTAGAAATCCAACCTAAGGAGCCCTTTTGATCAAATCAAATTGAAGAACCTGAAGAAGAGGAAAATGTCTCACCGCCTATTTCAAGTTCCATTCTTCTTCCACTTCCTCCTTCTTTGTTGTTTCCATTATAAAATAATAACTCCAGTATATTATATATAATGTGATGTTATTATAAAAATTTTATAACCAAATTAGTTATTTTATCTATCCTATGAATGAAAAATTCACCACATGTGCGTGAGTACGGCTTACCGTCTCCACGTCGTGGTGTAGTTTGTTATTCAAACATTTCATCATTTGGATGGGTATAATAATGATTATATATGATATAAATAATAAATATAAAATTACTATGATTCTTTATATATGATATAACATCCAATTTAATACGATTTTAATATCAAAAGAATGATATTGTCGCTCGTGCGTAAGTACAGACTACCGTCTCCACGAACATGATGAGATTCATTCCCCATGATTAACCATTAAAGTTTGATTATAAAGTATATATAATAAATAATCATGAAATATATTACATAATAATGATACTTTATTTCTATACATATATGTTTCATTTACATAATTCTATTCAATTCAATAAGGAACCAAAAACAGCGTTCATGCAATAGTACGACTTTCAGTCTCCAAGAACGGTGTATTTAATTCCATTTATCGATCTATCATATATATTTATATACTGAATATATATAATATATAATTTTTTTTTACATTCCAGAATTTAGTAAATCATTATATAAGTAATAATATCATGAATAACAAGTTGAAACACGTACGATAAATGAAACGATTTTACACAAAACTCTACTTTAACATGGATTTATCAAAGAACGGGTAATATAATGTCATAATTTAATCATATATAATATCATAAATATTATTATGGTTATGTTACAAATTAATAATATGTTTAAACCCAATACACAGGAGTCTCATAAACATATAGATGAAATTGGTCCTAAGGTAAGGGATTATTTTGCAATCTCATTTTTATCCGAGATTCCTTATACGTAAGTATTTACTCAGGTTATATTTTTCATCCATGTACATAAAAATGTATTTAATTAAGTGTTTAATATTCTTACATGTATTTTTAAATTCATTTTTAACCATCTTTGACTTTTAAATTGTGTTATGAAATGAATCTTTATTTGGTTTACCATACGAGGAACTTTTGTCTTTTCCAGCAAAAGTACGAGGAGAATGTTTTTTTAACTTATAAGACATGAATGGATTTTTATGGTTTCATAAACCCGAATTTTCATGAAGACTCCTCTACAATATTCCAGCATTGTTTTCAAAAAAATCCTTTTATTTTAAAATTTAATGGCATTTTGTGAAAAGAAAATGATTTTGAAGAAGAAAGGATATTTTCCTTAGGAAATCATTTCAAGTGTTTTGTCAAAACTATTTTCCATCTAAGATGAAATTATTTAATATGATTATGTTTCAAATATAATGCCTCTATTATTTTCATGGTTTGATTATTCTTGTGATGAAATGATATCCATTTTTTATATGGATTATGTAATAATGGGATGATGCTAATGAAACACATTTTATTCTTTGGGTTATGATGAATGATTTATGTCTATTTTGTGGAACATGTAAGAGTGATTTCAATATGAGATGGGTGGGACCTATATCTACCTCCAATTATTTGGGTAAAGATTTATATATCATGAGATATACATGGATGGAATGAAAAGTAAACCTGGTTCAGTAATATATGGTTGGAACGGCAAGTAAACCCAGTTCAATAATGGACATTGTCCACTATGATGGTCTTGGCAGAAATGACTTGGCTACTATGGAAATCATATCACATGATTAATGGATTTCGACAATTACAAGTTTTATTCCCATGCTATTTTATCATTATTGATGTTCCACTATGATTTATTCCTTACGTACTTCCAAGATATATTTCACCACTCAAGATTTTGATGTTTAAACATTATGTTCATGTTTTTAAGTTCAAATGTATATGGTTTGTTTTGTTTTCTCCAAGCTTACCCTTACTAAGCATTTGAGATCACCATTTATATGTTTTATTTTCTCTAGGATATAATGAATGGTTTTAGGTAAGAAAACAAAAGGTGAAGATCTTTATGGGAGAAGTTGAAGATATTTCACCATGATTAGAAGATTATGTTCCGAGTTTACAAAGACACTAAATTATTACAGTTATTGAGTGTTGGTTCTTGTCATGTATTAATTATTCCAAAAAATTAATTTATTTTCATGTACATCAAGCTTGGGTCTCTACAAAATACATAAATGAGGAAAAGATATTCTTATAAATGAAAAAGTTCTTGAGGTAATAAGTTGATTTTTGGGAAAAATAATGATCTGTTTTGAAAACCATAGTGGTTCATGAAATTATTTGATGAAAAGATTATTTTTTACTATGTTCATCATATACTAAAAAAAATTATTGGATTATCAAAAATTATGAATTTGATCATCACATATGATTTTTAATATATTTATATAATTGAAATCCAAACAAACAGGGTGAAACCCAATTGCATTAGGCAAAGACAAGGAACATAATATTTGAACTGAAGGGTGATATTGGTGAAACACCTACCTATAACACCCTGACCCTAGTTACCCAGAGTTGGTGAATTATTTTAATATATTGGCATGATTACAAGGAATCAAGTCCCGAAGGACCGATCAGTTTGCATTCATGGAAATTAGATTACATTCATGAATGTTACATTAAACTTTATGACATATAAAAAAACATAAATAATACTTTATGAATGCTACTATTACCATTTTCTTAACCCTTCATATCAATCACAATACACTTCTTGGAATCCTGGGAAAAATAAAACATAGAAAGGGCTGAGCTCAAATGCTCATTAAGGGTAAGCAATACAGTAGAAACTTCCATAAATAAGCATAAACATTTAAGGAAATGTATAACTAAATCAAAAGCCTTTAAAACTTTAAATTCAGCATAATATGACAAAAATAAAATGAAATAGTTCCATTTACTTATTCACATGGATATTATACTAGTTTAATAATAACATGAAATATCAATAACCACTTTCATAATGATAGAACTCATAATGCCAGAATATCATAACCACATAGTCAAGGCCTTGTTCCAAGAATAGAAATAAGTTGTTGTCAAGGCCTTATTCCAAGATATTAGTTTGTCTCATGGGACCTACCACTGCATCGAGGAGCTATAGTGGGATCCACCCATCACTTACTAAGTCCATTCATTCCACATATGAAAAGGTTTAAACATATCATAAACATTCGTATTAAAACATTCATACAAAATTTAAATACTTTATCCCTAAACAATGAATGGAATAAAAATAACACATCCATAGAAAAAAATATCACAAAACCTTCTATACAATATGGAAGCTTGTATCATAACAAATCATCTTAAAACAAGTTTAAAATCCATCAAAATATGTTGACATAGATGAAAATGATTTGTAAAACTCATTGAGAGAAATATCCCTTTTTCATGAAATCATTTAAAAGTCACACAACTTAGAAAGGAAGAAATATTAAAACATTTTTGAATTAAATTGTCCCATACCACTTTGAAACTTCTGAAAGGAAATATCATTTTAAAAACATTCATGTCTATATAAATAAATCCTTAAAAACCATTTAAAAAACAAGGACAATAATGATAAAGGTTTAGAAGAATAAATATTTAAAAAATTTAAAATGATGTTTTAGTAAAATATTATCTTTAAAAAATCCCTTTGAAAACTCTTTTATAAAACTTGGACATGGATAATAAATATTTCCCCATTGTTACTTACATAAAAACAATCTCTGATAATAAAGAGATTGTAGAATTAACCCTTAGCAATTTGGTAACATACTAAACATACACCCCATGAATGAGGTATCATACTATGAATATGTAAATACACATAAATTAAAGTGTATTAAACAAATAATAAAATTATGGGAAGTACATACACCACACAAAAGGTAATAGTGAAAATATGTCATGAACCTCACGGAATAAGGAGTGAGAAGAAAACCACTTACCTTGCACTTTCCTTTAGTCGAGGGTACGTTTAACCTCTTTTATAAGGACCATAGTATGTTATTAAATTATAAAACAATCATATTAATATTTATGATATCATACATTATTCATTTATAACTTTAAACTACCCATTTTAAAATATTTTCCATGTTAAATTAAAATTTCTAGTAATAATCGCTTTCTTTATCGTACGTGTTTTAACATGTTACTATTGATTGTATCACTTAGATAACGATTTAAATAGTTCCAGAATATATAACAGGATTTATATATCATATATATTTAGAATATAAATATGTATAATAGACATATATATGAAATGGAAAACACAGTTTATGGAGACGGTAGTCCGTACGTACGCATAAACGCTTTTTTAGTTTTCATATCGTATTGAATGGAAGTAAGTGAATAAGATATATGGAAGTATATAAATAAATATAAATAAATATATATATATATATATATATCCAGTAGCATTATTATTTCATATATTACATACTTATTAGTAATATATTTTTACAATCGTCAATGAATGGTGAACTTGGAAATGAATCTCATCGCGTTGTGGAGACGGTAATTCGTACGTACGCACGAGCGGCAATATCATTTCTTTAAAGGTGTGGAATTGGATGGTATATCATATATATAGAATCATTATCATGTTATATTTATTATTTACATAAATTAAGCATCATTATTATTCCCATCCAAATAATAATGTATTGAATAACAATTACACCACGACGTGGAGACGGTAAGCCTTATGTACGCACGTATGGTGACATGTCATTCAAAGGATGGATATAATAAAATATTTGGTTGTACCATATTTATAATAACATTATAGTACATAGAAGATACCGTAGTTATTATTTTATAATGTAAACAACAATGAAAAATGAAGTGGAAGAAGAAAGGAACTTGAAAGAGGTTGTGAGATATATACCTTTGTTTTCAGGTTCATTTTTTTTTGATTTTATCAAAAGGGATCCATAGGATGGATTTAAGACTAAAGGAAGGCCTCTAGGATTAAGGGAGAAAATTTGAGAGGATATTTGGTCTGGGTTTGGCCGATCCAAATGGATTTGAAGGTGGTAAATACAGTGAAGGGGGAGTGCCCTTTTATAACAGGGGTGAGGGGCATCTTATGAAAAACTAAAATATTATTTTATAATATATTCATTTTCAGTTTATAATGGCTCAAAAATAAATTATTTAATGGATAAGGTGGGTATGGGTCGAAAAAATCTCATCAAATTTGTTTTATATAGGTTTAGGTCACCATATTAACATTAACCTTTAGATTTAACTCTTAGTTAAATAATTTAACTTTTATCGTGTCTTCTTGTATTCTTACTCTATATTCTAAATAAACTTAATCTGAACATCCAAGAGAACCTCAAGTGGACCATTAATGATATATATAATATTATTTAATCCCTTTGGCCAAACCTTACATTTTTTAGAATATTATATGAACCAATAATATAGTATTTGTTTTAAATATTAATTTATGTCAATTTCGACACTAATTGGTATTTTGTTTTGGTGAGAGTCATCACAACTTCATTACTTCGAACAAGATGCATTGAATCAGCCCTATCAGGTCATATTACCCTATAAAATTCATGTATGTCCTAAGAACATTGAAATTATATTTATTTTAATATTTATAATACCATTTATTAGATTCTTTCATGAATAAGGTAATTAATGCATCATCATTGTGTCAGAAATAAATTTATGTATTTAACTTATAATAATTATAAATAAAATACCATGATGTAAGAAAGATTTTTATCTTTTTAATGAATATTTATTATTGAATTTATCTTATGTATAAGCCTATATAAAAAAATTTTATTTATTAAACCTTGATTATAACTCTTTTAACTCTTCTTTGAATTATATAATAATAAATGTCCTAATCTATTCCAAGGGGACATAAATTATAATATTTTATTCCTAAGGTTGTTTTTGGTCTAGATACACTTGTCCAATATAATTAGGACATGTTTTAGGATAATATTAATATCATTTGTACCCTTAATTACCCTATTTACTTTTAACCGTGGTAAATAAAAGTAAAAAGTTACTATTCACCGAAAATTATTTTCATCTCATTGAAACATATTTTACTTACTGATATGAACCATGTATCTCAGATTTTTGAAATTAAACTCACATAAGTGGTAAAATTATGTTTCATGAAAATTTGCAAAAGCTCCTAGGATGTGGGTATAAGACGGAAAAAAGTTCAATAAAATATTGTATATCTAAAATTAATATAAAATGACTCCAATGAATTACATTGAACATATATAGGTATTATGTATCTATTTTGACCTAAAATAAATTTAAATAAAATAAATAATTATTCAACTAAAAAGTAGATTATAACCAATAACTCAGTGTTCTTCACTATTCCTCAAAAAATGAATGTTTTTCAGAAAAATATAAAAAATTCACCCTAAGCTAATTCTGATATTCCGAATTCAAAAATGAAGTCAATTTTACCAAATTCAAAACATATAATTTTTATTTATTAATTGAAAATTAATTCCCGTTGTCAAATCCAAAAGGCGTATTTTTAAGAAACAATATATATCAAAAGATTGACAGTTGTTTATATCCAATCTCAGAGTGAAATTACTTACAATGACAAGCATTGGATTAAATGGCAAAAATATAATCTATTTATATTTCCAAACCAATGAAATGTATAATTTAATAGTATAAATTATTTTTATTAAAAAAGTTTTTTCTAGTTATAATATATTATTTTTCACTATTCACCCAAATATGAAGTTATCAGAAAAACACCAATAAATTATTGAAACTAAATTATTATGTTCTGATTCTAAATAGGATGTATATTTTGTCAAATATAATATATAAAAGTTACAAAAATTGGATTTAAAAAGTGCTCACCTTTAGAAGGAGGTAAAAGTTCTTTTTTTGTAAAATACTTCTTTTATCTCAAAAAAATGAATTAGTTATTACATTATGTCTAAGAAACTCATAATATGGATTATAAAATTATAAAGATTATATATATTTCACAATTCAGTATACTATTTGTAACCTCTTTTGAATGACTAGTTTTATAAGTTGTGGTGCGCTTGAACTCGGTGTTGTGTATAGTGCAAGTTATTGAATTACATTGAAGAAATAACGTACTATGAAATCATGGGGTGTTAAATTCATCTATCCTTCAATAAATTGTGTCCTTTCAATTTGAAATTATTCTTCGAAAATAAAAGGTTGAAAATATATAATACCTTTGTGGAAAACCCACATCGGAAATTGGGTTATAAAATTTACTCTTAATAAGAGGAAAAGTTGAATGAAAAAATCACCACCAAATAAGTTTTTCAGATAGGAGAACATTGGAGGCAATTATAAACACATAATTATAGGAAAAACATAAATATTTATAGGGACTGATTGAGGTCATCAATCACAAACAAGTGTAAAATTGAAGGTCTTAAAGCCATCAATCTATGATGACTTAAAATATCATCGTTTCAACAAAACACAAGGTATTAGGATAATACATTTTTTGTTTTAAGATCTCTTCCCTAAAGATTAACGATTAATTATATCATAGGATGAAAAAAGTATACATGGCATGTAGAGTTACATCCTTTAACTAATTTCTACCACAAACTAATCTTTCACTCTAAAAGACAATAGAACTTAAAATTATTCTATTTATTCTAATTGTATAGGGTTTCAAAAATAATGAATTAATAATTCCTATATCAGAACCTTTACAAAAAAAAACTACATTGTTTAATCCAGAACATCACGTGGGTCAGTTATAGATGATAAAACCTATCCTCCCTTCAATTGCAGGTTCAAGTCTCGCGGCCTTTCTGGATGTGATGGGTTCCCACCCGACCTCCGAGTTTTCCTTTTTATGGAAATACAAAAATAAACTTAACAATAGTATCCAATTTAAAACTTGTTCCATTCCAACCTTTAGAATTATCCAAAATTCATATATCCAAACTCTCAATCCTAAGTTTATAAAGAAGTTAAACATAATGAGGATCCTTTTTTCTAGGTAATAACATGTGAACGCCTTCATCGTGTTTTCTTTTACAACAACACAACATCCTGAATTACCAAAATCAACCATCTCTTATTACAAAATCACTGCCGCATTATCAGAAACATATTAATGATTACCTTTCCTTCAACCATTTATTATTCAAAAAGTATAGCTTGCTATTATGTCACTTTTTATAGAACCATATAATCTCATGTCCTCAACAAAATAGTACTGCAATACAATCTTTATTTATATTTATAATTCATGTAACCAGTATACTGTTGATACAACACTGAAATGAAATAATTCTATAATAACCACATAAGAACACTAGTCATTCCTCTTTATCTGAGGTAGTATCATAACATTATTATTATCCCATAACATCATTTGTGGTATACTATTATGAATGGTATATTGATTCACGTAGAGTCTCAACACCTTGCAGAGGAATCATTTTACATTTGAAAACTTTTTCATGCCCTCGAAATCACATACTTGATGTCCTTTTTCACCACACTTATAACAAACTCCTATTCCCATAAAGCATTTACCAAGGTGATTCATTCCACATTTATCACATATTGGAAAATCCTTCGTTCCCTTATTTCCTTTTATCCATCGTTCTTTCTACCATCCTTTTATTCTCTTGCTTCCCTTCAAATCCATACGATCCAAAGAATTCTTTACTGATCTAATGATACTATTTATTCATATGATGATAATACGTGGGAGACTATTTCCTTTAAAAATTTTGGCTTAATACCATGAATGATATAACCCATCTTACTCTTTGGATCATAGGTATTGCTGGAGTTCTCTTTCCTTCTACTGGGCGCCATTTCTAAACAATGGCATACAATTGGTCAGTTTATGAATCAAAATTCATTATTAAAATCATTTAAAATACCTAACATGAATTGAATATTTTATGGAAATAATATATAACCACAAAAATGTTTTCTTTGAAGAGTTATATACTCATAAAACCATCATAGTGGTTTGTAATTAAAATGAGAATTATCCTAAGCATATCCCCCAGGAGTGTCGTAACCAAGAGTTCAGCAAGGCCCGTTGTTGTGCACTAGTTCCCATTAAAGTCTAGATCAAAGCGGTGTTTTTGGGTTTTACCCCTAGGTACATATGTTCCAGAGCCACCTCTACCTGCTCGTATCCAGACAAAGATTTATTTTCATGGAAAACACACAATGTCTATACATTAGCAAAATTTTAGGAAGTCCTTCTATACTAATCCTCAAAGTCTATCGTAGGTTTATGTGATCTAATCAGATTTTATCCAAATCTAGCTTCCAAGGTTATTGATAAACTTCCCTTGATTCCAGCTGCAATGACCCGACCCCAGTTACCCAGAGTTGGTGCATTATATTAATACATTAGCATGATTACAAGGAATCATGTCCTGAAGGACCGATCAGTTTATCAATCATGGAAAATTTATTACATACATGAATGTTACATTACACTTTATGACATAAAAAAAATATAAATAATCATTTATAAATGCTATTATTCCCTTGTGTTAACCCTACATATCAATCACAATACACTTCTTGGAATCCTGGGAAAAATAAAACATAGAAATGGGTGAACTCAAACGCTCATTAAGGGTAAGCAATATAGTGGAAACTATCATAAATAATCATAAACATTTAAAGCAATGTATAACTAAAACAAAAGCCATTTAATATTGAACATAATAATAATATGGAAAAAATAAAATAAATAATTCCATTTACATATTCACATGTATATTTTACTAATCGAATAATCACATGAAATATCAATAACAACATTCATAATGATGGAATGAATAATTTCGGACTATCATAACCACTTAGTCATGGCCTTATTCCAAGAATACAAATAAGATTTTGTCAACACCTTATACCAAGACACTATTTTCTCTAATGAGACCTACCTCTGCATCGAGGAGCTATAGTGGGCTCCACCCGTCATTTCCTAAGTCCAATGCATTACTCATATGAAAAGGATTAAACATAACATAAACATTCATATTAAAACTAGCATATGAAATGTCAATACTTTATCCCAAAACCATGAATGGTATAAAAATAACACATCCACATTCAAACATATCACAAAACCTTCAATACAATATGGATGATTTGTATCATAATAAATCATCTTCAAACAAGTTTAAAATCCATCAAAAGATGTTTACATAGATGAAAATGATTTGTAAAACTATTTGAGTGAAATATCATTTTTCATGAAATCATTAAAAAGTCACACAATTTAGAAAGAAATACAGTTAAACACATTTTTTAAACAAAGTGTCCCATACCACTTTGAAAATTTTAAATAAAATTAACATTTTATAAACCTTCATTTCCATATTAATAAATCCTTAAAATGATTTTAAAAATATGGACATTAATGAGAAATGTTTAGAAGATTAAATAATTAAAACATTAAAATGATGTTTTAGTAAATAAGTATCTTAAAAAAAATCCCTATGAAAACTATTTTTTGAAACTTGGACATGGATAATAAATATTTCCCAATAGATACTTACATAAAAACAATCTCTGAAAATAAAGAGATTGTAGAATTAACCCTTACCAATTTGGTAACTTACGATACACAGACCCCATGAAAGAGGTATCATACAATGAATATGTAAATACAAATAAATTAAAGTGTATTTCACAGTGAATAAAATTATGGGAAGTACATAAACCGCAAAAAAGTTAATAGTGGAAATATGGCATGAATCTCACGGGAATAAAGAGTGAGAGGAAAACCCCTTACCTCACACTTTCCTTTAGTCGAGGGTACGTTTAGCCTTTTGTATGAAGACCGTAGCATGTTTTTAAATTATACCAGAACCATATTCATATTTATGATATCATACATTATTCATTTATGACTTTAAACTACCCTTTTAATAACAATTTCTAAGTTAAATTAACATTTCTAGTAATAATTGCTTTCTATATCATACATGTTTTAACTTGTTACTTTTGATTGTATCACATAGATCATGATTTAAATAATTCCAGAATATATAAAATTATTTATATATCATATATAATTAGAATATAAATATGTATAATAGACATATATATGAAATGGAAAACACCATTTCTGGAGACGGTAGTCCGTACGTATGCATAAACACTGTTTCCATTTCCATAACGTATTGAATGGAAGTAAGTGAATAAGATATATGGAAGTACATAAATAGATATATATATATAAATATATATATATCCAGTAGCATTATTATGTCGTATATTACATACTTATTAGTAATATATTTTTATAATCGTCAATGAATGGTGAACTTGGAAACGAATCTCATCACGTCGTGGAGACGGTAATCCGTACGTACGCACGAGCGGCAATATCATTTATTTAAAGGTGTGGAATTGGATGGTATATCATATATACAGAATAATTATCATGTTATATTTATTATCTATATCAATTACGCATCATTATTATACCCATCCAAATAATAATGTATTGAATAATAATTACACCACGACGTGGAGACGGTAAGCCGTACGTACACACATATGGTGACATGTAATTCAAATGATGGATAAAATAATGTATTTGGATGTACCATATTTATAATAACATTATATTATATATAAGATACCAGAGTAATTATTTTATAATTAAACAACAATGAAAAATGAAGTGGAAGAAGAAAGGAACTTGAAAGAGGTGGTGAGATATTTACCTCTTCTTAAGGTTCTTACTTTTGATTTTATGAAAAAAGATCCATAGGTAGGATTTAAGATTAAACGAAGGCCTCTAGGATGATGGGAGGGATGTTTTGATAATATTTGGGCAGGATTTTGTAGAGCCAAATGGCCTAGAAGGTGTGAAATATAGTTAGGGGGTTCCCTTTTATAGGAGGGGTGAGGGGGACCTTAGAAAAAACAAAAAATATTATTTTATAATAAATTCATTTTTTGTTTCTAATGGCTCAAAAATAAATTATTTATAGGATAAGGTGGATATGGGTCTAAAACCTCTCAACCAAGAGGTTTTAGACAGGTTTAGGTAACCATATTAAACTTAACATTTAGATTTAACTCTTAGTTAAATAGTTTATCTTTTACCGTGTCTTCTTATATTCTTACACTATATGGTTAATAAACATAATCTAATAATCCAAGTGAACCTCATGTGTCTCATTAAGGACATATTTAATATTATTTAATCTCTTTTTCTGAACCTTACATTTTTTGGAAAAGTATATCAAAAAATAATATATTATTTGTTTTAAATATAAATTTATGTCAATTTTGACACTATTTGGTATTTTGTTTTGGTGAAAGTCATCACAACCTGAATACTTCGAACAAGATAAATTGAATAATACCTATCATTTCCTACTCATGTAGAAAATTCATGGATGTCCTAAAAACATTGAAATTATATTTATTTTAATATTTATGATACAATTTATTTGATTCATTCATGAATAAGGCAATTTCTGCATCATTATTGTGTCATTAATAAATTTATTTATTTAAGGTCTAAAAATTATAAATAAAATACCATGATGTAGGAAATATTTTTATATTTCTAATGAATATTTATAATCTAATTTATATTTTGTATAACCCTATATAAAAATGTTTTAGTTATTAAACATTGATTTTAACTCTTTTAACTCTTCATTAAATTAAATAATAATAAATGTCCTAATCTAATACAAGTAGAACTAAATAATAATATTTTATTCCTAAGGTTTATTTGTAGATATATATTTTTCCAATAGAATTAGCACATGTGTTAGGGTAATATTAATGTCATTTTTACCCTTATTTACCCTATTTACTTTTAACCGTGGTAAATAAAAGTAAAAAGTTAGTACTCACCAAAAAATATTTTCATCTTATTGAACCAAATTTAACATACTGATATCAACCATGTTGCTCGGATATTTTGAATTCCACTCACAGAAGTGGTAAAATTACTTTTTATGAAAATTTGCAAAATCTCTTAGGAGGTGGGTAAAAGACGGTAAAAAGTTCAATAATTTTTTGTATATCTAAAATTAATATAAAATGAATCCAACGAATTACATTAAACATATATTGGAATTATGTATCTATATTTACCTAAAATAAATTTAAATAAAAGAAATAATTATTTAAATATGATGTCGATTTTAACCAATCACTTAGTGTTTTTCACTATTGATCAAAAAATGAAAGTTTTCAGAAAAATATTAAAAATTCACCCTAAGATAATTTTGATATTAAAAATTCAAAAATGAAGTCAATTTTACCAAATTCAAAGCATATAAGTTTCATTTATAAATTTAAAATCAATTCCCATTGTCAAAACAAAAAGGTATATTTTTAAGAAACAATATCTATCAAAAGATTGACACTTGTTTATGTCCAATCTCATAGTGAAATTACTTAAAATGACCAGCATTGGATTAAATAGTAAAAATATAATCTAATTATACTTCCAAACCATTATAATTTATAATTTGACACTATATATTATTTTGATTCAAAAAGTTGTATTCAATTGAAATATAGTATTTTTCACTATTCACCCAAATATGAATGCTATCACAAAAACACCAAAAATTTATTGAAAATAAATTCATATTTCCTGATTCTAAAGAGGAAGTTTATTTTTTCAAATAGAATATATAAAAGTTTCAAAAATTGGATTTAAAAAAATTTCACCATTAAAAGGCGGTAAAAGTTCATTTTTTGAAAAATACTTCTTTTATCTGAAAAAATGAATTAGTTCTTACATTATGTCTAAGAAACTCATAATATGAATTATAAAAGTATAAATATTATATATAGTTCAAAATTCAGTTAAAACTATTTGTAACCTCTTTTGAATGACTAGTTTTTTAAGTCACAGTGCTCTTGAACTCGATGTTTCATATAGTACAAGTTATTAAATTACTATGAAGAAATAACATACTATGAAATCATGGGGTGTCACATTACCAATTTATTACATGATGTAATAGTTATAATAAGTTTTTTAAATAGTTTTTGTGAATAAATTTAATTTTATTTAGGGATATTTTTTATTTGGTTGATTTATATATATCCATTAGTTTTAACATAATAGATTATTTAAGAATAATGATATTAGATTTTGGACATCTTATATGAAATAATATGAGATAATATTTTAGGTCAAAAAATTAATTAATATAGGGGATATTGAGGATATTTTGGATAAAGGGTTATTTTTAAAGGAAATGGCTTATCATATAACAATGGTTGTATTTTTGGAAATTTGTAGATTAATTTACTGATATTCACTTTGGGTATTATCTTACCTTCTGCAAACCAATTTTATTTTAGTAATGACAAATGAATAGTTTGTTTTTATTTTTAGCTTTATATGATCCGTTGTAAGTTAATTTTAATACTTATTAAGTAAAAAATAAAATTTTAATGATCGTAGTTTGTGAAAAAAGATAATATTTTTCTAGAAATTGACTAATTTATGAAATAATAATTTTATATTAGGATTTTTTTCTTATGCTCATGGTCTAGATTGTAAAATAGTTCCTAAGCTATATGGAAAAAAACCATGAACCAAAAAAATCATCATATTACCTTCATATAAAGATAATCATTGGTGATTTAACCAACATATATTTATGGTTTTGAGGTCCTTGACTATTTATAGATCATTCACATCTATTTGATCAAAAAAATTATATCATAGTCCACAATTATTTATGATTTTCTTCCATGTCTATATCATCACTTCCCACCAATATTCCCCTATGTCGAAACCTAGTTCATTGATGACCTTTATCTTTACAAATATGTCTTTTAAAATAATTTTATTGTATGTTTTTTTGTTATGTTGGTTTACAACAATGGTATTTTAAAATTTCAAACCATTTATTACCCGAATCAAGATTTATGACTAGGGTGAAATTAATTTAAGTGGTAGAATGTATAACCTGAAGATTTTAAAATTAAAAAACTATGTTTTATTACATATATAAAACAAAAAACTAAAATTTGACATTACTTTATCACCCCAATAAGTAATGATAAATTTATTTTTAATAAATTCAATTTCTTTAATGACTTCTTTAAAATGCATCACTTAGTTTAATCAAACCACGAAATATTTTTAAAATATTATAATTAAAATATATTCATTTTAAAATATCTATTAAATTAGTGAGGTTTTGTAGGATTATCTAGTATAGGAAATAAATATAAATTTTCTGATCAATATAAATTTATTTATAAATTATTAGTACACAATTAATAATTTATTTATTAAAAACATTTAATTCAAAGATGATTTTTATTTCTTATTAGAAGAAAATATTATAATATATTTTTAGATGTTAAATAAATATTTATTTTATTATATATGAATAATTTTTTATATCACCATTTCGATATTAACTTAGGGTTAAATTTTGGGATCTTTCAAAAATATTAATTTTTCAATGAATAGTGAAAAATAATGATCTTTATAAAATTTCCATTTATTTTTATTAAATTAATTATCATTGATAATTTAATTTGATATAAATTTAATATATGAATTAATTTTTTATATTATATTCAATTAATTACATTTATATAATATTTCTTCTAGATTTTAGTATATGTGTTTTCTTAGATAAAATACAACATTTTTCAGAAAATTATTTTTAAGGGAATCACATTTCCCCATTTTTATTTACTAATATAACAACAGATATAAAAAGATTTAAATTATAGATATATATTAAATATCAATAAATATTAATTTCAATTAAATTAATTATCATTACTTGTCATATATTTAATATGATATCATTTTTTCCTAAAAAAATTCATTTCTTGAAGAGCCCTTTTTATAACAAGTCTACATGATTAATTTTAAATTAGACTATTACACTAATATGATTTTTATTTTTAATGTTTTATTTCATATTATGAATCAAAATATTTTATATTTTCAAATCAGTTCAACATAATTTTGTACAATAATGAATAGTGACAACATTAAGAATATTTTATCATGGTAAAGGTAAAAACATATTTATCAAGGGTTAAAAAATATCATAGTTACAAATGACTCAAAACTATTCTAACACTAGTTTTTGGTTTTACATTGATATTATCTCTTATATGTACGTAAAATGGTTCATTTTTTACTGTTTTATAATTATAAAATTTTGCGTGTAATTATTTATTTTCAAAAATCCCAAGAGTGTCCTCTCCCCCTTATAAAAGGCCACCCCATATCCTCTTCACATTTAAATTCAAAACTCATAGGTTGATCCAATCCATTGCGAAAGAACTTCCTCAATTGCTTTATCATCATCTAATAATACATGGTTTTATTAAAAATTTATGCTATAAATTCTTTTTTTATAACATAATGTAGTTTACCGATGGAGAGGTAATATCCATAATAAAGAGTTTTAATTATTTATTCTTCAAACTAATTAAAATAATATAAGTAAAATTATGATTAAATAATCTATTTATACTACATACATGTATACTTTTTTATGTTAATTTAATTACCTTAAACAATATCCTCTTCAATCAAATGAGAAACAAAACCTTTTATCATTCGTATAGTGGACCCTGCCTCACGAACCAACATTATTTGTTTTCCAAAATCACTTATCACAATAGGATATAATGATCTATTTAATGAAAATATATATAATATTTGTAATATAATTATTATTATAGATTTATAATATCATATATCCCTTCTTACACTTCATTCCATAGAGAATGTAATATCATCTCCCGTGTTTATGGAAGACTAATGCCTCACGATGCGGTGGAATTTTTTTCACATATTAATTAAATATAAGTTAATATTGAATAATATTATATTTATAAATATTATTCATGAAACATAAATCCTTCTTTAAACTAAATATTAAAAATATTGTCTTAATTTGTCATCCAATTAATAAATGATAACATTGTTTGTGCGTATGGTGAACTACAGCCTCATGAAGCGATGCGATTCTTTTTTTAATACAACATCACATGGATTATATATTAAAGGTTGTTTAAATAAATAATATAATATGTATAAAATAATTATACTTATTTAAATATAAAATAACACTTAAATATTATCCATCATGATCATTTTAAAATGGAATCATTACTCATGAATATGTACAAAATATCGTCTCTATGATGGAAACTTAGTTATGTTTTCAAAATAATTCTTAATGGTTTAAATTAAAATTAAAATTTATGTATATAAATAATAATTATTTAATTAATAACATTCTATATATAATTAAATAAAAAATTATTTTACCTTATTCTTCTTACCAACGTGATTTTGGGCATATGAAAAGTTTATCGTCGAAATGTCAAATGTATAATTGTTTGGTTCCGTAATTCAAGATGAAATGGTAATAAATAAAATAAAATGAATAATCAATATGAAAATTTTCCTTTATAAATTAAATATTTAACATTATCTAATTATTCTTTAATATAAGAAACCTATGCGAGGATTTATTCTTAAGGTAATGGTTTTTATCTCAATATATCTCTCTTTGAGACACATCTTATTTTATGCACATAATTTCCATTAGATGGTGTATATACTAAATTTTTCCATATTATACCATAAATAATCCAAACTAAATGATATTTTACATTGCAATTATTCTAATTTATTTTTGGGAGTAATGATTCAAAAGTTACTTGTCTTGTAAATGTTTATGTTTCATCTCGTTTTAATCACAATGGTTTATTATTGTATTCCTATTATAAGAAATTTTTTTATAATTGACTAATAAAACCGTTTAAATATGTTATTATCTAATTATTCATGATATTTTAAAGTAAAATTAAAATTTTACTCTCTTTGGTACCTAAAATGATAGAGAAAATATTTCTAAGAATAAATGGCTTCATTTATCTCTTCGATAAAAAACTATTTTTCATCCAAATCCATATTTTGTGAAATAATATTTAGAAATGATATTAATATTCACCAATAATTAATTAAAAGATTTTTTTCCAATTTTTTGGTTTTTAAAATTATTTTTAATAAGTAATATTCCTATCATTTTCCAAAAAAGTAATATTTTTTCTTACAAAATTGCGAAAGGAATCTTTTTAAACACAATCAGCATGAATAGAACATTCCAAATATCAAGGATAATCTTATATTTGTATCTTAATTTTCATGATTAAAATGTCCTCGTAAAAAATTTCCTAGTGTTCGGGATATTTTTTGTTTTAAATTTGATGTTCAATGACAAATGGTTATTATTTTCATGATGCATTCCATGAAATATTTTAAATACATTTTTATCAATGACAACAAACATTGACGATATGGATTTATTTTTAATTATATATCTATTCCTCTATCATATATAGCTTGATTATTTTTCCATACATTGACTATGTAGTAAATGTATTATATTAATCTCTCAAAATACATTATTATGAAATTTCCTTTGGTTATACTTTGATACGTGATAATGAAACCAATTTATTTCCATGGTACATTCTTATTCTATGCCTTATAAGAGATTTGTGTTATGTGGCACACATATGCATGTCTATGAAATGAATGTGACATGTGGAACATATATTATATGTCCCTCCAATACATTTGTTAATAATTTAGTATCATGAGAATTCATGTATGGTATTAGGGAGTGAAACTAAACCATCATGGGACTTTGTCCACCAAGTATGGTTTTCTTGGCGGTTAGTGTTATCTTATGTTTAGGTCATGTTATATGTTCATGAAAAATTACCCATTATTCTATGATCTTATGATACAATTTTATATACATTATTTTTCCATTTATATACTCATGTACCTTCTCTTTTATGATATCATGTTAAACCTTTAATGCACATTTTATGCTTCCTTATCATGTTGATTCCCTTAATGGGTTTTTTAGCTCACCGATATTTTTCTATATATTCCCCATTTTCACCCTTGTGATTTTTGGATAATTAAAGTATTTTCGGCTTATTATGGAAAATAAAATAATTAAATATTATTTTAACCTAACTTTGATGTATTATTAACCTATTTATAAAAACATACTAGGCCACTTTCTTATTAGGTTGTAATTGATAGTTTTTTATTTTAGATAAATAATTATGATATGTGTAAGTGAAATGGGTCACATTAAATTATGATTTATAATATATTTATCTTAGAAATAAAATCTAGTAACTATTTAGACCCAAAACGTATCCAAGTTCCTTTTTATTTCTAAATTTGAGGAAAATATCATGTAGCTAAAGTTCTGTTTTTCTATCATGCATTTTCATAAACAACCATGAAGTCAATATGTTTTGGTGATATTTAGGGATGAATTAAAGAATATAATGGTATTATTCCTTATGAAGAGTGATTTGGATATATCTAATGCATTGGATTAATTGAAAATTGATGAGAAGGTTTTTTAGAAACTTGATTTGGAGAATGTAGAGGTAGTTTTTTTCACTGAAAATATGGAGGCATTACCATTGGGTCAAAATTTGTGATATATTTACTAATTATAGAAAATTGATGTTTATATTCACATATAAAGCGTTTAATATGTTAAAAAAGAGATTATTATAGTTGATTTACGATTTTGATAGCTCAATACACCACCACACATGGAAGAGAAACAATGTGCCTAATGCTCTTTGATAGAAAGAAACTACTATTTTACACATAATAAAAATTTAAATGGATCTATTATTTATTTATTTATAGAATATGAATCTTCAAATAATGAGGAAATTTGAATATCATATCATTCTAAGGTTAATTTTAAATCATCCCTCAAGAGTGCGACTAAGGAGGCACAAATGAGTATTTTGAACTACAAGAGTTGGTGATAAATATTCATAAGTTCAACCATGATTGTGATGTATTGGTAAGGATCGGGAACTGAGTATCTGTATAATAAATTATATACTTAAAGATGTATTTATTTGATATATCTCAACATTAATCATTCTCTATTTATCCATTATCTTGGATGATATATATGTATATGAAATAAAATATCATGTGGGATAACATAAAAAGTGATATTAGAGATCCTGTATCTAGATGATATGCCTGAAAATAATATATGTTTGGGAGAAATAAATCAATGAGGATGCTATAACCAATATTTATATGATTATGGAAACTAGAAAACATTAAAACTGATTTCATCATTGGACAACCAATATCTTAGAAAATAAGTTTTGTTATTTCGATTATTGTTTATCTCCTTGTGAATCCTGCATACTTATTTACTAGTAATGAGTATTTCTCTCATGATAATCCTGAAATGATATAAATTGAAGTTTATGTAATATTTCATGGAGTACCACTTTCAATTTTATCTGATTTGGATCCAAGTTTTTTCACAATGTTTTAGAGATGACTTCATCAGGATATATATATATATATAGTTGAGTTTTAGTACTTCATATCTTTTATATATATATATATTTTCTTTTGAAATAAGAACCATCAAACCCCCAATGAAATATTGATACAACATTATTAAAATTTTATTGTTTTCTGGGATCAACACACTTCTATGGTTGAATTTTCCTAAAATAATATCATTCAATGAAGTATTAAAATGAATACATATAAATCCATATATGGATGGTTGTGTATAACTCTAAGATTATAAGATAAATTTAGAGAATGAAATATACTTTTACCTGATATATATGAGGAAAATTTATAAATGTTTAGAGCTATTCATTTACACATCATATTATCTCGTAGTTGACAGAAAATTTATGTTAACAAATCAATGATGATATTTGGAGTTCAATTTTTACAGGAATGTATTCTTACAAATTTCTCCATGAATGTGGGTTATGATATTTATAAATTCGTAATAAATGTGATATATATATATATATATATATCTTTCCCTTATTAATTATTTATCAAATTAGGATGGTTTCTTATCCCTAGAAAATTTTACTGAGTCTCTATAAAGTCCAAATCAGCTTCCCTATATCTCTCATGAAGAATTTCATACTATATCATTAACATGTAATTAACTCATAGGTTTTACAATTGTAGTCTGATATCTATTATTAGGAATAGTAGTTATATATTCTTGGAAAAAGAAATGATGTGTTTTAAAATAATACCACTCACCTAGAAAATGTTTTTTAAGATTAAATTTATGGAAGCTATGTGAAATCATGAATATGTTATGATGTAGATAATCCTAATTTTTTTATATCATTGGGATAAAATAACAAGGTTAAAATTCTTATAAGGTCCTAAAAATGAAACACACTAATATTTTGAGATAATTAAATATGTTCAAGAGCCAAGAAATATTGTTTCTAAAAAAATTATTAGAAAATTGTGAATGTTTCATCACAATGGGGTTTACAAAATAAAGAATATATAACACCACAAACATACGGATCTATAAAATGTGAAAAAGAAATCTAGAATAAAAAAATACAATCTAGAACTAGCCTCTATAATTTCTCTATTATAAAGAGAATCTATAACCTGATTTCCCTCCTTATAAGCATTAGTGATATCCAATGGAATTTTTTCATAATGATAATGTCATTAAATCTAATATAAAATAATTGTATATAGATTATCCCAACATTGGGACTTCAAGAAATTCTCCATAGTAGTACCTTTAAATTCCTCCAAATGGTGTCTCTTGACATGATGGAAATCATTATTGATGTTCTTAATCATCACCCATAACTCATACTCAATGGAATATTTATTTCCAATGTAATGATAAAACAATACTTTAATAATGCATCAATGATTTTGGAAGAAAAAACCACATCTTGAAGGCCCATGTTCACCTAAACAAACCCCATATATTTTCACTACCAACCAATAATAAAATATAGGAATCCAAATTGTGTAATATCATCATTGTATTCTTTCCCATATAAATTACACCAATGTTTTTTGAAATAATAATTTCATATAAGTCATTATTCATGGAACATATCAGGATATTAGAGGAATGCAAGACTTTATTTAATAAGATATTAATTCCTTATTGAAAATAGGACCATTATTTTTAATTTAAAGAGAATTTCCTACATTGAAATTTTATTCAATATTGGAATCCATTGTAGTGATAAACATTTATTGAATTTCATCATTATGGCTTGCTTTAGTGATAGATATCATCACGTGTTCAAAACAATCTACTCAAAAAATGATTTAAAAAACATCATTAATATGGTCCTAAAATATGCATGATAAGTCAAATGAAATAGAGATGTGAATGATGGATCCCTCATAATAAAAAAATATAATATGAAGGTGAAATATGAACCATTTTTTATGTAGGGTCTATGAATAGGCAGATTGTATTTTCTGATTCTCCTAAAAAGATTCATATTAGATGGGGAAATAAATGGCTTTATAAAAATCTACATCGATGTAGTAAATGTGATAATAAAATTATTTTATACATGTAATAATTCCTTTATGTGAACCTTCCAATAATTTATGGGATCTATATAAGAATTTATGCCTCAATATAAGAGTCCCCATGGATATCAATCCCAATTTGAGAAGATAAAAAACCCTATAGATCACCATTACAATGCCTGAAACTAGTTAAAAAGTGTTCAATGAAGAGATTAATAGTCATGTAATCAAATATCTTCCTATAAATCCCTAGAGAAATCTATAATTTGGGACTGCACTTCTTATAATCCATCCAATAGGGACAAAACATAATCACATTATATAAATATTTTTTGTTGGAAAATAGTTGATGGAAAATATATTGAGATTCAATCCAGTAGTTTTTTCTGAAAATTTTATTGAGTGGAACTCTAGTAAACTATCACTAGAAGTTAACAAGTTCTAGGTGAATTTATTATAAAGATTTTCATTGAGGATTCTATGATATTTAAATACCATTCCTTGAATATTTTGAGATTAACATGTTCTATCCAATCCATGATGATGAGCTTCCTTTCATGAATGAATCCAATCCAATTTTATTTAATAATTATTGGAGTTATTTAATCAAATTTCTAGGACATATAAAAAAGAAAAATCATTAACAAACATGGATGTTATTACTAAATTAAATGGTCACATTATACCCGCTTGAGACAAGGATTTCCTTTACAGTGTTTCTATCAGATAAATGATCCTCAAGTAGATATTTTCATGATATAACCTTTTAAATTTATCATTGAAAAGAGAAGCCCTAAGATAATGGAAAGGAAGAGACCCTTTCTTCATTCAATGTGTTCGTTAAATCTTTTTCAGCTTAGATACATTCATTCCATTCACAATCACCAAAATAATTTATTCCTACTTATTATTTTTATAAAAACATTCTTTTAATGATAAAAATTATTTTGAATATATTTAATATTTATTCAATAATATTGACCATATATAAGAATATAATTAGCATAAAAGGAGTGTGAATGGGTAAAATGGTCCATTCGATCCATATTTTTTATATATAAATCAGTCTGCACAAGATTTTTAGGAAAAAAATCAAATAATATTCATCCATTAAAAGGATATTTCCATAGAGATTGTCCCCTTGATTGACTCCTCTAGATCACTAATATAAACCTCTTGTCGATCAATTAATATCAATAGAGAGCCTAGAAATTTTGATAATTATGGTGAAGAAATTGATAAATATGTCTGAAACACTATTAATATCAAGAATTGATAAAATGTATCTACACTTTTGTGTTTTAATATAATTATAGATATAAATTTTGAAATATAAACTACAATATTTAAGCTTCTTCTTCAAAAGGTTGGCACAATCATAGGAAGTGAAAAGGAAATTTTGAATTCACATTCATGGGAAAATCCGAATTGATTTGAAGTTATTAGACCCTTTGAAATATTTCACTATAATGTGGAAATTCTTTTGATAATATTTTATGGAACCATGATGCAAATGAAAAATTGTCTAAAATATCAAATATCCAATGCATCTTCCCCTTTCAGCATTAGAGTTATAAATATACTATTGAAATCATAGGGAATTCGGGAATTATTAAAGAACTCCATCAATGTAGTGGTGAGTACATTTTTCACAATGTACTAAAGAAACATAAATAAATTATTTGTAAAACCATCTTGTCCTTCCATTATATCAATTTTCAAGAAAAAGAGCGTGGTAATTGTTTACATATCTGTAGAAGCTTCAGTTGATATATTATTCTGATGTGTTTCAACAATTGGAGTAACATTATTTGATATTTTTTTAGTATAATATTCCCAAATCTCTGAATATAGTGTTTCAAATAAGGTGACCATGACATTGGACATCCCATTTTCTGAATTAAATAGAGAACTATTAATTTCATGGGACGTGTCCCAACTATTTCTATTATTCCCCCCATTCAATCAGTTAAATAATTAAGATTTTTTTCTGCATCCTAAATCTATTTGATAATGTATTAAATTTCGGATAAACATTATTTGAGAGAGAGATTGTTTTCATGGTCATATAGACATTGAATATTAGACCTAGAAGGATCATACTAGTTAGAATTTTCATTTTGACATTGTAATTGATGTTGTTTTTCATCCCTAATATCACTTTCCATATTCTTGAATGATGATTTTATCAATTCAAACAACATTCATCTTATATTCTTATGCATTATGGATATGATTATGAGTGGGATCGATAGAGGTTCAATATTAAAAGAATTTATGATAACTTCCCTATATCCATTCATATCAAGATATGTGTTATTGAACATAAAGGAAAGGTGAGTTAAAAATTATTTTCCTGTTCAAATATCCACCAAAAAGGGTTATGATTAATGTTAAATGTGGGAAATATGAGACTTGAGACATTGACTACATCATTTTTTTCATCAACCTGGGAAATGAATCTATCCAGTTGATGATCCTACATCCCATTAGGAGTACACAAAATCCATGTGAAATATTTTCTAGTAAAGGGAAATTCAACCTTATTTCATCCATCAATAAAGGAAGAAAACATAGTGGTATCAAACCTGTTAATGTGATAACTGGTTTTTACATCATGAAATAAAATAGTGTTAAATCACCCACCATCACCCAACTATGGGACATATGATCTTATGACACCTCCAAATCTATCCATATAACACTTCTTTTTAGATAAAAGATCTAAGCATAAACAATGGAAATTGAAATAAATGTTCCATAAATTCCAATATCAAAATAGAAATATTCTGTATTCTTCCAACAAGATTTATGGTTTGTATTTTTTTCATTAAAACCCAAAGATTCTCAAAATCAATTTTATGGGTGTTTTGTGGGATAATGGAATAACCTATGGATTCCCACACGAAGTTATTAAATTTTTAAAACATTAATCATTTGTCACCAATACCAATCATCATAGGTTTATTTATTCCAATGAAATGTCTCATGGTAGTTACAATGGGAGAGTTTCTAATCCCTTGATAGTTCTAGTAAATAATATTCATTTAATAGTACATGTTTTCCACCATGTTTTAGGCCCTTTACTATGTGGTAAGCCCACTTTTCTCTTATATCCCGTTCATTTTACTCCCCTTTTATCATTCATAGTGTGTAATAAATAATAATTTTTCTCAAAAGTATAAGAGGATACACCATTATTAGGAGGAACATCCTTATCATCAGACCATAATCAACCACAAAGAATAGTGAATTCATTATTGTAATTATCATTTACCATAAGTGTTGCCTTACTTATCTTGTATTTACTATATTTTCTATAGGGGACATGAGATATTGACACTTACTCATCATTTTGGAATGTTAGTTCATCAAAATGAGAAGTAAAAATAGTGTGTGGATTCACATTAATAAATTCTTGTTCATCGTTTTGGGATTTTTGGACAAAATAAGTTCCCATTTTGGAATAGGCAACACCCTCTATAGATGAATTACCAGATATTTCTTGGGAAGTATTGAAAACATTTAAAACTTCCAAATAATTACCCAATGTTAAATAATCATGTCCATCTATATGACCTCCAACATGAGAACCAACCTCAGGGATGGCATTATTATTTAACACTGCCTCAGGTGATTCTATCCTAGGAATATCCATTAGACTATATTGATAGGAATCCTGATGTTGCACCAAAATAAACCCATTTTCTCTAAGAACATGTCCAAGAGGATTGATATACACATGATCTGAAAGAATATTATCCTATATCCGAACAATATTCCATTAGTTATAATACATTATTCTATTATTTGACTCTAGACTCAATAAACCCTTAACAACCTGACCCAAGACTTGTTCAAAATTGAGTTCATGGGTGACAATAGCCTGCCGAGGAGGGTATGATTTAAAATAAGTAAGAGAGAAAGGGATATTTCATGGGTCATGATACTATAGAGAGATAGCCTCTTCTCCGTTACTTGAATTGACCAACTCCACTATAATAAGGTTATAGACCGCTTTATCCATAAAGATGAAATCATTCATGTCCACAACAACTTAGGGGAGCTGAGAGGATTGATATGAAGGGATTTTGTATCCTCTTACCATTCAAATCTTCCAATAAGGGGATCTATATCATTCTATAGTCTGATATTTTCTTCAATATGTGTTTTCCAATGCTTCCATCATCTTGTGGAATATGTGAGGAATTCTCATCCACCTTTCCAACATGAAATCCCATAATAACATGGGAATTTTCAGAAGATAGATTAAATTTGAAATGGTTTTGTCCCTTCCCTTAACCTTTATCAAAGACTCATCTACATGATGCATCATCTTACCCCTTATCATTGAATATGCAGCAAAATTTGGCCATATTTCATTTTGATTAATGATGATCATAGATGTTTCAATCACAAAAATCATATAAATTCATTCATATAGAATCTATGGTTTAATAATATTATCCCTAAAATTATGTATCACATTCCCAAAAAGAGTTACATCCATATAAATGTCTATCAAGACTCCCACAAAGTGACTGAACTATGGATTTTCAGTATGAATATCTATTCTGGTTTGATTTTTAACTGATGAGGCAATATCCCTGAGGATACTGGGATTCAAATATAACCTATTGATCATACATATATGAATAGATATTGGTGTATAAGAACTCCTATCATTTATGGGTAATTTTATATTCCCAATATATAATTCATAGAAATATAGGCCTCAATGGAATGGAACAAAAGCTCCATGCATGCCACTTAAGATCATCCTAGGGGAAGAAAATATGAAAATTTCCCCTTCCCATTGCAGTCACCCTCTAATCCATGAATCCCCAAGACACAATAATCTTATTCACAAGTTCATTGAATATCCACATAATTTTACTTTTTTGGAAAAAGACATGGGTGGTGGTGGAGTGTTATCATATATTATTCCTCTCCTCCAGGGCCTACTAATCTTAAGAGGTATTTTCTTTAGTATCATCTTTTATGAATATTTTAGGGGAAGGAATTCCAAAATTGTATAAATGGAATCCCATTGCAGATCTAACATCTTATAAAAAAAATTCTTCTATCAAGATGCTTCAAAGGGAATCCCACCAGTTAAGGTATTTTCTTTTATAGTGAAAATATATATAAATGTTAACTGTTCCAAAAAATATTACAAGGAATCACAGTCATATCTATTCTTCTAAACCTTGAATCGCCCTCAAAACCATCATGTGTGTGAGCTCCATACTGACAATATGGCCCCCCTTCCTTTTCCATTAGATCAAAAGTTTAAAAATTGTGTCTTTTATGATCTAATATGTTATGATATATTTCCCTTTAAAATAATTTTTTTGATACCATTATTTTTATTTACAATGTGTATAAATAAAATGTGATATAAATATTATTTTTTAATGTGCCAGTTGTAATTTACTATTATATTAGAGGGTATTAATAGGACTGACTATATTATGAATTTTTTTTACATATATATAAATTGAAATAATTATTTTTTTAATATGGTTAGAAATTAATATAAAATCATATTAATATAAAAATGATTCTTTTATAAAAAAATTATTTAGCTACAATTTTTTTTTCAAAAAAGATTAAATTTATATTTATATATGTAGCATTTTAATTAAATTTATTGATAATACGTTCAGTATACTATTTTATAATCAATCTAACCATTTTCACATGGCATGTTACAATGGTAAACTCAGTTTTATTATTAAAAATTCATTTTCCTAAATATGGATTTGTTATACATTGTGTAGTTAGTTTAACATAAATTTTCATCAGTTATAGAAATTAAAATTTTTAAAATTGATTCCATGTTATTAATCCTTAAAAAAAATTAATATCATAAGATTATTTCTGTCATAATGGATAGTTAACATATTGAAACTGTATTGCCCTAGGATTAAGGATAAAGCTATTTTATGCAGGTGATAATATCTGTTACAGGGTTCTAAATATCCAAAAATTCAAGAGTTAATTAGATTTTTGGATTTTATTTAATACATATAGTTATTTTAATTTTAAAATATTCATTTTTTAAAACATAACTTAACAGAGAAATTATTATATTTTAATGTTTTAAATAATTCCAAATATCTCATCCCCCCAATAAAACAATACAAATTATCCTCTCTTTCTCACACTTATTGAGAATTCTAGATCATAAATTACTAGCCTCAATCCCTTCATAAAATCATTCCTCACATCCTAGAGTTGATTGTATGATTATAATTTCATCATTTCAAGGATAATTGTGTAAGATAATGGAATCTTCTAAATGTGTGGTATAACTCTTAACAGACTATTTCAATTTAATTTCCACTTATACCTAATATAAATATATGTTATCCATTATAAAATTAGTTTTATATATCATTAATATATTTTATTATTATTATCGATTATTAATTTTCCACATTCATTCCATCAAATAGGAAATGAATGTATCGATCGTGTGTTTGTGTGGACTATCACATCTGCATAATGATGCAATTCATTTTCCATCAAAATCATTAATGGTCAGTTGTTATGATGAATTTATTGTTTATATATGACATTAATGTTATAATTATTAATCTAAAATTATAATCTATTATATTTATTTTTTATAATCCCATTAAATAAAAAATTATAATTTCACTCATGCAGAGGTGTGGACTACCACTTCCACAAAATGATTTATTAATTATTCATCCCTAATTTATGTGAATAATAATAAAATAGTATATAATGAATAAATATAACACTATTTTAATGATTAATATTCTAGATAGGATGAAACCATGACCAATGTTAATGTATTGAAATCATCACACTGAACCACGTGCAGAAAACTGACCAGTTCCCTCCAGGATGTCAGTTTTAAAGAAGAAATTTTTAATAAAAAACTAATTTGAAAATGTAACTGAATTAGAAATATTATTTTATGAATGAATATAGTTCTGGAATGTATTTATACAAAATATATATTTTTTGTATATTTTTATTTTAAAAAATTAATACAAAACATAATTTAATGGGTTAATATAACAATCTCATATCATTTTTACATTGTCAATGCTAAATTTCTATTCAGCTAAATTATTTATATATTAACCATCAAATACCACATATTTTATTATCCTTTTTTTAAATTTTCATGTATTATTATGATTTTCAACATTTTGGTACTTAAAATGACTGAGGCACACTAGTGCAAAAAACGTTTTTTATGTTGATTATTTTTCTTATTTTACGTCAGTTTTTAGCCAATGTTAATACGACCGACATTATAAATATTTTTTTACGTCGGTTATTTAAAAACCGACTTAAAAAATAAAACATCGTGGTGTTTATCACGTTGATTATTCAATAACCAACGTGATAAACTAGTTCGAGGGGTGTTTATCACATTAGTAATTAAATAAATGACATGAAAACCCAGGGGGGAGGGTTTATCACATTGGTTATTTAATAACCAACATGATAAAATTGTGAGGGGGTGTTTATTACGTTAGTTATTATATAACCGATGTGATAATCCTTGGGGAAATGGTTTATCTCCTTTGTTATATTATAACCGACATGATAAACCATTTCCCAGGCCTTTCACACGTCAGTTATTAAATAACCGATGTGGAAAACCATTCCACAGGTGTTCATATTTTACGTTGGTTATTTAAATTACGGATGTGATAAAAACTTCCCCATTCCTTTATCAGGTCAGTTATAAAATAACCGATGTGGAAAACCAATTTTTTTAAAAAAAGAAACCATTCCACTGCTCTCCCCGGAAACAACCAGAAACCAAACCAAGAATTCATACCAGAAAAACAGAAGTATAAAAAAAAGAACCAAAGAAAAATTAAGCATTTACATTAATAAAATTTAAAACTTACCCCAATTGATAGCCCCCCACCACCCCTTGGACAGCCCCCTCACCCCACTAGACATCCCCCACCACACCCCTGGACACCGCCCACAACCCTGTACTGCCCCCCGACCCCCTGGACTACCCCAAACACCCCTGGACATCCCCACCACCCCTAGACATCCCCCCCACCACCCCTAGACAAACCCCACCCTCATGTATACCCCCACCCCCTGGACAGCACTCCCACACCCCTAGACAACCCTCCCACACCCCTGAAACAGGAACAAAAAGTTGCCAAAAATAGACCAGAACCCCCTCACCCCACTGGACTACCCCCACCACACCCCTGGACACCCCCCATACCCCTGGACATCACCAGTACCCCCTGGACATCCACCACCCTCCTGTATACCCCCGACCCCTGGGCAGCACTCCTGTACCCCAGGGCAGCCCTCTGACACCCCTGAAACAGATCAAAAAAGTTACCAAAATAGTCCAAAACCCCCTCACCACACTAGACAGCCCCCACCATACCCCTAGACACCCCCACACCCCTAGACTAACCTCCACCCCATGGATATCCCCCAAAACACCTGGACAACCCCCCCCCCCCCCCCCACCCTCCTGGACACCCCCAACCCTGGACTTCCCCACCACCCCCTGGACAGCCCCCCACACCCCTGGACACCACAAACACCCCTGAACTGCCCCCACCATCTAGACAGCCTCCAACACCCCTAGACAACCCCCCCCCTCCCCACCCTCCTGGATTACCCCACCACCTCCCCTGGACAACCCCCCATACCCTACTAGACAGCCCCCACTACTCCCCTGGACACCCCCCACACCCCTGGACTTCCCCCAACCCCCTGGACCCCCCCCCACACACACACCCCTGGACATCCCCACCACCCCTAGATAACCCCCACCCTCATGGACTGCCCCACCAGGATGTTCGGGCTTTCCCAATGCTACAAATAATATATCTTTTCTCCCAGCAACTGTAAATACCCTTATGAGATTTTCTCCTCAAATGAGTCATGTATTAATTAATTGAACATTTCTGTAATTATTGAAATTATATGAATAAAATAGTTAACTTAAATAAGAAAATAGATATCTTACAATCTTCTCATCTACGATTCTCGATTCTTCTGAAAGATATTTCCCTTATTTTCCCATCTGACCTCTCTTCCATTTTTCATATCTTGATGGAGGGGATGGAGGGGCCACCTCTCCTGAGCATTAAGACTCAACTATTAGTTTTTATAATTTTCCCACCATCATTTGTTCTTCCAAAAATGCATACCCTCCTCGAGATAAACTATGAGGGTATACATTTTTAGATTAGATCTCCTAATGAGATTTCCTTATTTGGTGTAAATTAAGAATAAGAAATCATTAAAAACACATTAATAAGATCATTTATATAAGAATGCTTATAAAATTTTACATTTCCCTTACCAAAAATGACTCTTTTCTTCTACTTTCAACAAACTGTCTCCATGTGTCTTCATCTATAAAAGGATATATATGACATGGATTTTCATTACTACAATGACCAAAAATGAAATCTGATGAGAGGGATGATTTGAAATCCCTCATTCTCCTAGCAGCCATCAATAAGAATTTTGTCCTGACTCCCCTAGTTTCAGGAATATCAAATTTCATCTGATAAAGAAGAGGTTAATCATATTATATATACTATATTCATTTAATGAATATGAAAATAGTAGAAAAATATCTTACCAAAATTATCTCCCATAACTGAGAGATTATCTCTTTATCCACACTTCTCTTGTCATCATACAAAATTCTTACTTTTCTCTTACCCTGAGATGATATAAAACTCTTAAAATCTTTTTCATTTGGACCTCTAGGAATATCATACTCATTAAACTCAACGAGTATCCTCTGATTCTGCATACGGGCAAGTGATAATTTTGGTAAACGTGTGCACCCACATTTACCAACTATTGAACTCTTTGTCGTAATAGGAGCACATGAGGAAGATTGGGGAACATCAAGAGGAGCATGTGAATGTTCCTCCCCAGAGGTATGACTAATATGTGCATCTCTAGAATCATGTGGTTGATCAACTGATCGATCTGTCATTATCCTTCAAGTCAATAAAATAAACATTAGTTAACAAATATAAAAATTCAAATATATTAATACTACTGTAATTAGAAAATAGAAAATTTTACTATGTTATGTAATAGTAAACATGGTTAATATGGTTAGCATGTTAAACAATGGAAAAGATGGTAAAGATGGTCAGGATGGTAAACATGGTAAACATAGTAAACCTAGAAAACCTGGTAAACTTGGTAAAGTAATTGTCACTAAACAAAAATAATAGATATATAATTTATGTAATGGTAAACATGATAAAGTAAACTAAACAATCTTAAAACAAACAAAAAAGTATACATATTTTTTTTAAAACATGTTTTAATAAAGAAAAAAATAACAAAATCTAACATTTTATGAAAAAAATAAATTTAAACAAGAAATAAATAAATGTTACTTGTAATTTTAAGAATGTACAAGTGCATTGTTTTCCCAAATTCCTTCATCGTGATCGTTTCTTATGGAACAAACCATATCTTCAACATGCTCATCATTATGTTCTATTAATCATTCCATGGAAGTGGGGATCTCACATAAATCATCATCTTCATCAAGTTCATCCCCACTAACATATTGTTTTTCCCTTATAAAACAATAGCCCATTGCATATTTGATTGATCTACTACAAAGAAATTTTTTTTTCATGTGTTTCCATTATAAAAGAATCAGTTGTGTCTTCCAATCTATTCAGAATAACAAGTGTCATCCCAAATTCATCGTTTCTTACACTATTGTTACCGATAAACCATATATATAAAAAACAGGAACGTTAATTTTAATGTAATCAACCTCCCATATGTCTTCAATAACTCCATAATATGAACATAATGAAGAAATTGGGGTTTTGTCCTTAGCACTCGAAAAAATGCATTGCTTGTGTAAACACCAATACACCTCTATTTTGAACTGCACTTCTGTTGTCATGAGCTTTCGTATGAAATGTATATCCATTAATGTCATAACCGGACCATGTTATCACATTTAAACACAGACCACCCACTATCTATTTTAAAGTCTCTAATACATCTCATCTACCAAGGAAGGTCTTTTAAAGCCATGATTTTTTTTTGTGCTCATTAAAATCCACATTTATTTTGTTTATTGGATGAAATTGTTTCAACTCATTAATATGAAATGTTATATATGGTTGAGAATCATCTTTGTTATTCAAGATGTATGATTCTAACATTTTAATATGTTCAGCTGACAACGATTTGAATTTCTATCCACGAATCCCCTTTCCCCCATTATTATCTTGTTCATAGTGAGATGGAGGAAAAACTATGTGTTGTGTCATAGCCAAGTATGTCATACTAAACTCGGAAACCTCCTCAGAAAAATACTTTTCAATAATAGAGGCTTCTGGTCGATATGGATTCTTAATATACCCCTTTAATATTTTCATATACCTTTCAAAAGGATACATCCAAAGAAGATATACAGGTCCACAATTTTTCTTTCTTGAACCAGAAGAATCATTAAATTGACTATTATATCAACAAAAGATAGAGGAAAATACATTTCCAATTGACCATGTATTAAAATTTCTTCCTTTTCCAAAATGTACAAAGAATTCACATCAATCACCTTATTAAAAATTGAATTAAAAAATAACACAACTTCATTATATTCTTTCTGACACGGATGGACAATATTCCACACAATGCAACTGGTAGAAGTTGTTTCATCATGACATGACAATCCTGAGATTTCATAGCTATCAACTTCAAGTCCTTCAAAGAGACTAAAAAAATTAACATTTGAAGAATAACGATGAGGAACTTTTATATCCTAAAGACACTGAAAAAAGATAATTTTCTCCTTCTTTGATAATGTATGACATGCCGGGGGAAGAAATATTCTTCTTCCATTATAACTGGGAGCTAACTCCAAACGTATTCCCATTGAAAGCAATTCTAATCTTTCATTCAACCCATATTTTAGCGTTCCTTTAATATCTAACAATGTTCGAATCAAACAATCACATATATTCCTCTCCACGTGCATGACATCCGTATTATGTGTAACTTCATGATATCTCCAATATGGTAGCTCAAAAAATATTGACCTTTTCTTCCAAATATGTCTATAATTACCAGATTTCAATGTCATTCCCAATGTCACATCAAGGTTTTTCACCATCTCAAAATACATATCAGGGGATAAAGGTTTTGGAGAAATATCAAATTCTTGTGAGCCATTGAATGCCTTCTTTAGTCTTCTATAAGAGTTATCCATATTAAAAAACTTTCTATTACCCATGTACAATGGTTTCCTCCCATGATGAAATTGAAAATATGACATTTGTTGTTCGCAAATTAGACTTTCTTTATTCCCTTTAACAATGTATCCAATCAAAATTCCATATGATGGGAAGTCATTTATAGTGAACAGAATCATTGAATATAGTTGAAAATATTCCATTTTATAAGAATCATACACCCTAATACCATCCACCCATAAAAGTTTCAAATCATCAATCAACGGTGATAAGTAAACATCAATATCATTATCGGTTTGCTTTGGACCAAAGATCATTATACTTAACATGACATATTTGAACTTCATAAAAACATTAGGGGATAGGTTATAAATTACCAATAAAACAGGACATGAACTATGTGTGCTACTGAGGGTTCTAAATGGATTCATTCCATCTGTGCACAACCCTAGTCTGAGATTTCTAATTTGATTTCCAAATATAGAATTCTGGTCATCAATTTTCTTCCATTGTGGACAATCAGCTGGATGAAGTATTTTTCCATCACATAACTGCTCATCATAATACTATCATAACCTTTTTTCATCATGTGAATTAGCAAATAAATGTTTTAAACGATGAATTATAGGAAGAAACCAAAATACCTTCAAAGGGATCATTGTAATCTCTACATCGGCCTATGATTTTTCTTTCACATTATACCGTGATGTTCCACATTTAGGACACTCTGACAGAAATTAATATTTCTTCCAATATATCACACAGTCATTCAGAAAGGATTTTATTTTCTTATATCCCAATCCCATCATGCATAATATTTTCTTGTCCTTATAATGTGAATCTAGATGATCATTATCATTTGGAAGAATGTCTTTCATCAATTGTAGCAGCTCTGTATAACTTCTATCACTCCATCCATGTTTCGACTTTAGGTAAATCAATCTTAACACCGACTACCAAACCGTAAAATCTGTAGAACTAGGATATAATAGTTTTTCAGCATCACCATATAAACGCGAAACTGTCAGTTCTATCTCAATTTGTTCTTATGCAATATTGAAAATCATTTCTTCAATTCCATCGGATTTACCATCTTGTTAATCATCATCATCAGTGACATTTCGTCCAGTTTCACCATGCAAAAACCAAGGTCTATATCTCAGATTAATACTATGACAAATTAGATGATCTTTTATCTCTCTAGTTTTTAACATCTTCATATCCAAACATTCAGGCATGGAAATAAAAAAATTTCACTACTTGGAACATTTTGTTTAGCGAATTTCAAAAAGGCATCAACACCTTCCTCATAGTCATTGCTCATTTGACATGCCGTTATCCAAAATCGACTCATTATTACCTACAATAAATATCAAAATTATACATCTCTTTATGAGAAGACAAATCTATGTTTATATGAAAAAAATCATAATTTGAATGTAAAACAATTTTGAAATAAAAAACAAAAATATGTGTATTTAAAAAAATATGCTTGAATATGATTTTAAAAAGAAAATATAGTTAGATATAATAGTTTCAAATTCTATGGAATCAAAGAAAACAACGGGGCCTCCAAAGGTTGATATGAAATTGGAGAAAATGGAGTAAACCTGAGAATCAAATAAAAATTAAAATAAAAACTCAGATGGAGAAAATCACAATGTAAATCCAATAATCACGGCACAATGGGGTTAGGATAACTATGCATATTTGAAAACCAAGACATGGTCTCCCCCATAACCCATAATTTTCATAGAGTTGATGACGGGTAAAAATATATATAACCAATAGAATCATATTGCAACACTAATATCCATGAAATAGTACAATCATCATGTCATAATCTCAGAAACCATGATTCAATAATCAATCCCATATGACACTTATCCCTCACTGCCTGGACACCACCGCCCCCTTGGATATCCCCCCCTGGACACCACCCCCACCCCCTTGGACACCCCCTGGACACCACCAACCCCTTGGAGATCCCCCCCACCCCCTAGACACCACCCCCACCTCCATGGACACCCACTAGAGACCACCACACCCAGGGACAACCCCCCACCCCTCCGGACAACACACCCACCCCCTGAACACCCCCCCCCTTGGACACCACCTTGACACCACCAACCCCTTGGAAAGCCCCCACCCCTGGACACCACCCCCCACCTCCATGGACACCCCCTAGACACCACCACACCCAGGGACATCCCCCCCCCCCTCTACCCCTCATGACACCACACCCACCCCCTGGACACCCCCACCCCTCTTGAACAACACCACCCAACTCCTACCCCTTGGACACCCCCCATCCCTCTAAACATCCCCCAGAAAACCCCCAAATCCTCTGGAAAGACCCCCACCCCCTTGGACAGCCCTCCACCACCTTAGACACCCCCACCCCCTTGCCCCCCCCCCCACACACCCCTAGACTGCCCCTACATCCATGGACACCCTGGACACCCCCCAACCCTCTGAACAACCCCCCGAACCCTCTGGAGACCACCCCCACATCCTTGGACACACCATGGACACCACCACCCCCTTGGACATCCCCCGCCCCTCTGGACAGCCCCCACCCCCTGAACAGCCCCCACCCCTCTAGAAAGCAACCCCCACCCCCTTGGACACCCCACCCCTCCTAGACACCACCCCCACCCCTACCCCATTGGACACCACCTAGACACCCCCTAGACACCCCCAACCCTCTAGACAACCCCCCATCCTCGGGACAACCCCCCAAACCCTCTGGACATTCCCCTACGCCCTTGGACAGCCCCCACCCACCCACCCCTTGGACACCCCCAACCCCTTCGACACCCCCACCCCCTTGGACACCCCCCCCCCCCCCACACACCCCTGGACCGCCCCCCCCCCCCACCTCCATGGACACCCTGGACAGTACTCAACCCTCTAGATAGCCCCCAACCTTTTGGACAGCCGCAACCACCTGGAAAGCCCCCAACCCTCTCGACAGCCCCCCATAACCATGGGATTTTAACCTCAAGCAACTAGTTTTGGAATATCTAGGGATTTTAACCTCAAGATACTAGTTTTGGTATCATGCCACTATTCAAAATGAGAACCATGAACTGTATCTCCTACTAGTCTAAAATTATCTATTTTTCAATGAATCATGTTTTAATAGCATTTGAAGACCTGTAATAGTCCACGAAAATAAGCGACATAAATAGTTTATGGAACAACAAAAAGTGATACCCAAAATAGAAACCACCGAGGTTCCAAAACTAACATTCCACCATGAAAAGCCATATTTACTTATAAAATAAATCACATTGGAACATAGAATGGGTGTATCACAATGGTTTAGAAATAATTTGTAGTAATATAGGTGAATGAGATCATTAGTTGTCAATGAAGAGAAATATTACCATAAATGTAGGGCATCTGCGAAACAAAAACAAACGAAATAGAAGTAGGCGGGGATTACTTGAATATTGGGAGTAGATCAAATAGATCAGGTGATGATAACTAATATGATGATGTAAAAATGAGGTATGAGGGTTCAAAATTGAATAATCTTACCTAGTTTAAACAAAAAAATAACAAAACATAAAGATAGACTATCGGGGAAAAAACGAACGAAATAACATTGTGGGAGGCTTACCTGAGCGTTGCGAGTGGAGATGATAGATCTGAAGAGAGTAAAGATGATAAAAGATTATAGAAAAATGAGTTTAACGAAACAAGATCGAAGAGTCGATTCTAGGTTTTCTACGTAGGAGAGACGAGTCGCGGGTCTATCGATCGAAAAATAATAAATGGAAATCCACAGGGCGTGATAAATTTTTTAAATGTTTTATAATGTAGGTTATTTAATAACTGAGGTTATAAACTATTTTTTATTACATTTATAACATCAGTTATTATAATAACTGACATTATAAATGTTTCAGATACCACATTTTTTACGTCGGTTATTTTAGAACCGGTGTAAAAAATCCGTGTGTTGTTTTTTACATCGTTTATTCTATAACCGACGTAAAAAACACATCAGAAGCCACAGTTTTTACATCGGTTATTTTATAACGGATATAATAACTATTTTGTGTTGGTTTTTAACGTCGGTTATAATATAACCGACATAAAAAATTCTGCGGTTTGGGTTTTCACATTGGTTATTAAATAACCGACGTCAAAAAGGCCCCAGATGCCACCCTTTTTACGTCGGTTATTTTATAAATGATGTAAAAAAATTCATTAGATACCTCATTTTTTACGTCAGTTATCAAATAATCGGTGTTAAAAATTTACTCTCGGTATTTTTTAAGTCGGTTATAAAATAACCGACGTAAAAAAACACACATCACAGATTTTCACGTCGGTTATATATAACCGACGTCAAAAATGGTGTCGTTAAAAACATTTTCTGCACTTGTGACAATGTTTTAATTGAAATATTGACCTTATTTCCTTTTTGTTTAATGAAAATTTTCTTCCATGTCTATAACTATAAAATATATTTTTTGAAATTTAAGGCATATAAATGAAAATATTTTAAGGTTAAAATTCTCACTAATAGTTATTTTATTTATAAAGGTTTAAAAAGAAATATTTCTAAATGGTTTCTGAACAAGTCATTTATAAAATGTAAAAAATGTGTGAAAGGAATTTTTTAGCGTATACAAAAAGTTATTTTTTTCTATCATTAATTCTCTTTTCTTTGAATATTAAATTACATGATTCATTTATTTTTTAAATTTTATGTATCTTCTATAAATTTAGGGAACATTTAGATCATGTTTTATCAAAATTAAAAGGTTTTCTCTCATTTTTTTAGTGAATGTTTTGAATGAACTGCTAATGTTATTTTCTTTCTAAGACAATATTCTTTAATTAATGATATTATTTTTTAGGATATGATATTATGATAAAATACACTTTAGTTCTCTGGTTGTATTATGATGATGATGATGATATGTATGATTTTATGAAACTTGTTCTTTTCCTATAGGTTAACCATTAGAAAACCCATTTCTTTTCTACCAATAATATAATGATAAAATGATAACATGTCTATAAACCCTATTATCTTTACATGTGTTATGATATGATAATATGAAGAATGTGGTATTACCTTATTTCAAACAAATTTTTTTCTCATAATCTGATGGGGGTCCTAAAATTATATATTCATCCAATAAATTTAGTAAATATGGATATCTTATGGTATTACAAGGAAAAAAATAGGGGTGAACCAATATCAATAAGATACTATATCCAATAATATTTTCTTTGGAGTGAACCATGTATAAGGAATTGATGGAATGTGAAGTGAACCCAATCCATTTTGATAGTATTGGTAGTGATCCTTTACTTTAGAAATGGTTTTCTAGGCACATATATATGACACGAACTTACTTATTATTTTTATGATAAGTTCTCATGGGTTATGATTGATATTTGATTATTTCAAAAACTTATGACCTATATATTTTATTATGATGAATAATTATTCCATGATTTTTTATTAATGATCTTTAAATGATTGTGTATGATTATTTTAAGTTATGATCAGGTTCTCAAACATTTTTATTATCTAATGCTCACTTAGGATGTTAGATTGATATCTCTTACATTTACACTTATTATCTATCTATGTTAAACCATTCATATATTTTTTCCCTCATTTATGAATAATTTTTTTATATTTTGAATGTCTAAGAACTATAATTTTTATTATATCATTATGGTATATTTTATAGATCATTTAAAAAATAAGTGTATTATGTGTCTATTATCCAAATAATCCAAACCTTTACGGTTCATGTTCATGTTTTGTTATGAGTCATATTGAATATTCATATAAAATGTTGTAATATATATGTATGAAATTAGTGGATAAACTCAATATTCCTGGTATAATTTAATGTATTTTGATTAATTATTCACGGTTGATTAGCATGGAATCAATTTAGGACTCTATTCAATATTCTGAAAGATTATTTATAAGGAATAAGCAACTGTTATGTAGTTCGATATTTAAAGGATAAAATTTTGTAAAATATTATAATTATTCATGTTATTTATTAGTAGTTTTATTTATTTATTATATCAGGTGAAATGTTTTTTTATTAATTGTGAATTATTCTATCAATTAGAGTATGCATTACCATTAAATATTCTTATATAATGGGAACCAAAGTTTAAAGTGAGGTACTATGTTATTGTGAGATGAAATATGTGATAATACATTAAGTATACAATTGATTCATGATATCTAAGTGTGGAAATATATTCATGATATAATATAAGTACATTCCGGATCACTACTACCTTTTTTCAAGAGGTAAATTAATTTTTAAATACTTATTGTGCTAAAAAACAATTATACCTCATCATTTTTTGAATTATTTTTTAGTATTGTAATGTTTCCATATCAATTTTATTTATATGTAATTTTTTATTTTTTATGATTTTCCCTCAATAATGAAATCCCCTACTAGTTTAACCTCTATAAAAGGTAAATTTATTAAATTGGATGTGACTCTCATTTAATAATTTTGGTCATGTTTGGGTTGTAATTCCACTATAAAAGTTAACTCATAATAAGGTAGTGAATCCCATTCAATTTTAGGGTCTATTAGGGAATAAAATACCTATAAAGTATTGAAGGGGTTTTATGGTTTTATGTAGGATCCTTTTTTATCCAAACTACTATAAAACTATATTCTATATATTTTCATTTTCTACTGCTATATTATTTTTAACACTGATTTTGTTTTAAATGTAAATCAGATATTTAAACACCAATCACAATAGATAATTTTTACATCTTACCATTTACTATAACATATAAAAAAACCCTTTAGTATAGTTGTATTTTCATTACACATTTCTAAAGCCACCACAATAGCATAAATGAAATAAACAATCAACCTTCTTTCATAACTATCTTGTCCAATGAACTGTGTCATCTATTGTCTATTAACCATCTTACTTCTTCAAATAGACTATAATAAAATAATCACTGTGTACCGGTACTAATACCTAAAATTAGTTTTCATTGAATGATACAAGAGATATTTTATACTAACACAAAATCATAAAGATTGTTACTAAATCATATAATATTTACCACAAATTCATTGAATAACATGGAGAAGTCATCAATATATTAGACTTTATTAAATAAAATATTTCTACAGATCAGAATATAAATCTATAATATATATTATTTCAACTACACATTTCCTTTATATATATTCTCAAATATATCCCATATTATTATTTTTGGATTAATCCTCATGAAATTAATGAATTAATTTTTGGATAGTCATAAAATAATTTCATATCAGGAACAACCAACATTTTTAATATTCTATGAATTAGCCATTATCATCACAATAATTTCAATATGAATAATATTCCCATTTATTTTCACTTTATTTATATTCATACCCACAAAAAAGGAATGAAAACATTATATCAAACTATTTATGAGAATTCATAATATCAAACATTAATACACCCTTTCAATTTAGTAAATTTATGTTATACGTCATTATTATAAAACTAAGATCCAACCCCACTACAATAATATTGGGAATGACCCAATTCTAATGATCAAAAAAATTCATTTCAAGGAAACATTGAACAATAATATCATACTAACTATTGAGGATATTTTGATACCAATATGTTTTCGGATAATAATGTATTCACTAAAAAGAGGTAGAATCAATAAATATTTTCTTTTAACATTCCTACCACTTCAATCAATAAAAACATAGAAGTTCAAAAAAATTATATGGGGAATTGTACAAAATGAATGGATACATTATTAGTATGATTAGAAACCTTGATATAACTTATTCCAAAAATAATCATGGATTTAATGAGAAGTAATCATCCTTTAATTTTTTTTATATAAAAATTTCCCTTGACTAATGAAATGTGATCTTATATTATAAAACTAATCACATTTAATGATATTTCGTGGAAATTTTTTTTCATCCAACAATACACTAAAAATTTCTATAGACCATAAGCACCACTTCTTCTCTTATTCAAACACTGATGTTTTTATCAAATAGTGATTGATCAAAATATTTTACAATCAAACATATTCTTATCTTTTTCACATAATAATCTTGATGATGAATGAATCTATGATATTCAATAAGTTTGATTTGAATTAGAAAACCACATCACAAAACATATAAATATAACTATTACTCAAGATAATTCTATATATCTATTTGAATACATTCTTTAAATAATAAATTATTTTTATAATAAAATTATATACACATCATTTCGTTTTGGTTTCCTTTGCATTCTATTCTTTTGTTACTCCCTACCAAAACACTAGAATATGATTCCTCCACTATATTCTCTTCACACATTCAAAATAGCCTCAATTCTATATTTTTATATTTAAATTAAATTTAAAATTTTATAATAAAAAATTTTCTAATAACTTCAACCACTTTAATCTAAATTGTTGGATCAAAACTAACCTTCTAGAAACCCAAGATATGTTTTGGGTTCTTTAATAATCATGATTGAGTAGTGTATTGATATTATATGAATCCAAATAAAAAAATTCAAATCAATATAGAATTTATAAATCTTCATAAAATGACTATGTGCATTGCATTGTGACCATGGTCTTTATGGTGTAATACTATGCATTAGAATGTGACTAGGTTGTTACCCTCTAACTACATCAATAAATAGGAATTTTCATTGATGTGTGACCAAAAAAATATAACTCAATATTTTATAACCTTTACAAAATTGTAGATTTCTAATTATTTACATTATTTTACATTAAAAAATGGTATTGTGCTTCATGATGTTACACATGTTTTTATAGTGATGCCTCATTTTTTTATGAAACAATATATTCTTTGTCTATTAACAATCCCATCATCAACTGGAACATTATAATTTGATCTATGTCACTGTGGAATAAATTACTTCCCTCATTTCAAAACTTCCTTGCCCATGGTAAATAGTAAAAATATAAAAAATCATTGTATAACCAGTATAGAATAATATACATTCCCTGATAGTCTTTCTTAATAATAATCATAATTAAAATACAAATCATTGAATAAAAATAGGCATTTAGGAATGAATTATTTGGACTTCACTAAATGTTGTTCTTATGTGGACATGTTTTGGTGTTATTAGTTACCTTGCGATATTGTTTAAAATTATAATCCCAAAACATTAGTTTCAAAATTTAATCCTATATTTTTCTCTTCTAGATGTATTACATTTTTTCCCTATATTTTACTCAATTGAATACATTAGAGTTTTATCCTGATTCATTAGTTGATAATATACTATAAATTGTTTCAATATGATGACTATATAAGTTAAAACTAATATTATATATCACATTCACATTAATTATGCATCAAAAATAATCCCATATTACATAAAACCCATCAAGGGAAATTTCGATCACAAATAAGATTGTTTTAACAATTGGGATAAATAACATATATTGTATTTTTTTCTCATTTATTCAGGATAAAATAATATGGTTTTAAATTTTAATAATGAAATTATCTTATTTATAAATAAAATCTTAATTCTTATCATTTATTATTCCATTTTTTTGTCCTCTCCCATATGGCCTATTAGAGGAAATAATGAGGGAGTATATATAGAAACTTTAACTCATTGATAAAGAGTATTTTTTGGATCAATATATAATAGGTAGTACTTGAATCATTGTAAGTAAAAAAATTGAAAATAATTCTCCCACATATAATTATACCATGTAAGTTATGGAATGGAAAATAAATTAACTCTCAATGGGATATAGATAACTCTCAATCTGTGATACATTTTTTTCACTTTGGCCTTAGAAAAATATACTTGTGATAACATTTTCAAGCATAGATGTTATTATAGTGTGGATATTTTTTTCTATTATAAATGGTATCACACTAACTACTATGACTAGTTTTTCAATGAGGACATTGGGTCCTAAGGGGTTAGATTGTAAATATTATACATTAATTATTGAAAGGAGTATAAAGAAACTCGTCAGGGGTTATTGATAACTCTACATTGGAATTTACATACTAAAAATGGTTTGATGAAAACAAATACATTCTTGTAAGGCCCAATGTGGACAATATCATGGTGTTTGTATTACTGATTATTACACCCCTAATTTTTTTGAGAAATTTTATATAATATTCAATTTGATGATATTTATGTTTTTAAATTATGAGAAAATGTATAGTATATTATTATGGTCAAGGTAAAAACACCTTAAGAGGTTTTGATAATTATGTGCACTTTATCCTTGAATAACTCATTTTAGATCTTACTCTAATGATAAATAATGAATAAAATATATCATATATTGAAATTAATGCCTAAAACCCATGTATTGAAAATAATATACACAAAATCAAATATTTTAGATAATTAACTCATTGGAATATATCCAGGAATCATACACATTTCAATGTACAAATGTAGCAGTATTAAAAATCACTATATTAAATATAAGATTTTTCTTTTGTTTACTGTCAAAATTAAGGGAATCTCTATATTATATATTATTCAATAACAATTTCAAGAAATGTGAAATCAAAATAGAAAATTTGGACACTAAATAATGATAATGAATTAAATAAAACAAAAAACAATTAGTGGTTTGTCTCTTTAATTATGAATCTCAATGAACAAAGTGTTTGTATTCCCTACACGTCAAATTGTCATAATATAATATAATGAAGATGAATCTCTCTACCACTATTGGATAACTCACTATGTTAGTTTTCACACTATAATGTTTTTTAACTTAATATAGAAATATTATATATTCTTTGATATGTTTTCTTTTTGTATCATTTAATCCTCTTTAAAAGGGATCAGACTCTTACAAGTTTTTCTCTTGACTCATTAGTCAAAAATTTAATTCAATAATATTCTATTGTTTAAATTTCTGATAGATTATTATTTATGATATTGACTAGAATAGGGAAAATAAATATAAATTTAAAAATCCACTATTTTACTCATTTTATACCAATTAAATTCAAGATCAAAATATTTCATCAGATATTTATAAATCCCCAAAGTTCTTAATGAACAAAATTTTATTCAATATAGAATGTGACATGCAAAACATATATTTAAAAGGATAATAAAAAATATATATATTAATTTTTTTTTAGAATAAATCTTATTTCTTCAATGACTTTCCATACACACAATAAAATGTTTTTTGAAAGCTTTTGACACATGCAAACAAATATTTATAGAAAAACAATATACTATTAATAATATTATTTAATATTACAGTTATCCTCAAACCATTGTAATGGAACATTCAAATAGGATTAAAAAATTATAAAAATTATGGTCTACACATGTTTGTATAATTAATTCCATAGTGGCCAATTAATTAGAAATAACAATTAGAACCGCCTGGAATAAAAATAATGTTTTATGAAGAACTATTTAAAAAAAAGAATCTTTACCATCCATTTTATGAATTATTTAAAATTAATTTTTACCACTTATAAAAAATTTATTTAAAAAAATAAAATAAAAATTTAAAATTTATATTCAAAAATATTCTTAGTTTTTATTTTTGGGATTTTTATGAAATATATCATTTTTATGAATAGTGAAAATTATAGACCATTAGTTGAAAACAACCTTTTCAATAAAATTACATATAATGTTAAGTTAAAATTTTAATTGCTTTTAAGATAAAATTAGTTAAATCATATTTCAATTAATAAAATTTAGGTCATTGTAATCATTTTTATATTGAGATTTGATATAAGTTCATTGTAAATATGTGGATATTATCACTTTAAAAACATGCATTCTCATTGTATCTATGGGATTAATTTTAAATTAAAATTTTAAAATTGCATTAATTTAAATATAAAAATATATTAAATATTTGTAATAATCATAATTTATGACTTCTAATGAGGTAAACATATTTTTCACCCATAATTAATAGTGAATGCAGTAAAAATACATTGTTGTTATTATGAAAAAAAATTATTTCCTTGGGCTTAAAATAAAATTTTAAGCATAGAAATGACCTTTAAACATTTATTTAACATTTTTTATGGTGATATATATACCATTAAACATATAAGGTTTGATAATATTCTATTTTGGATCATTTTTAGAAATGAAAAATGTCGGAGTACTCAATTCTTTTCCAAATTGTTATATATGTCCACTCTCCTACTTATATAAGGTCACTGCATATCCTCTTTTAATCAAACCATAAAATTATTTGTTTTTTCTAGGACCTACCTAAACCAATTCCCACATTCACTCCCAAAATCCTAGAATAATTTTTATTCTTATAAATCCAATCATTGAAGGGTTTAGTATAATCCTAACAATGATACTAAAATATAGGGGAATGTTCTTCAATAAGAATCATTATTTTACTTCTTTCTCCACCTCCATCAATTTTATTTATAAGATTCTGATATAATTAAATTTTCATAATACATATATTGGGATTTAAAAAAATAATAATTATCCTTCTAAAAACATCTCCACTTCCTTCAAATGGGTTATGTAATCATTGTTACTATTTATGGCAGACTACCGCCTCATAAACTCATCTCGTTCGTTTTTTCATTTCCACAACTTAAGGTTAGGTTTAAACATGGATATAAATTATATAAATTATATTCATAACATATTTTTACCTATTTGGTAGATATATAATTTCTATAACTTTTACTTCAATTAATTAGGAGATAGATTAATGTCACTCGTGTATACCGTAGACAATCACCTCATAAAGCAATGTGATTCATCTTACACTACCATTTCACAAGGAATGTATTAAAGATAATATTAATGAGCGTGAAAATTTATTATAAAAGTTTTTGATCATGCTTAATTTTTTATATTTCTTCTTGGGATTGGTAATAAGGAAATTCCAGTGATTCTATCTCCCATGGAAGCTATGATAAATTGGCATCAGAGGGTATGATCATACTAGTTGAAGCCATCACTTCTTTTTTCTTTGTCAATTGGATTTAATCATGCCCCTGCATTTCTACTAATCATATGATCATTGTTCAATGAATATAATAAAAATGGTTATGATTATAAACTATAAAATAAATCCAATAGGATATAATAAAAAAAATAATTTCTTGAATTTTCAATTACCATGATATATACTAAGGAATATAATTCAACCATATAGGGAATTTCATCTTTAAATGTTTGTTCTGTTAAAATCCTCCTCCCTACAAAACATTATCCCTAGAAATTTTCCTTTCACACACTAGAAGAAATATGGGTAACTCTGATTCATCACATCCTCTAATTCCCATGGTAGTTCTTTAAACTTTATGTTTCTCCATGTCACTTTTACCAGGTGTATGGTCTTATGTTATAGAAATTTGTCTCTATCACTAATTATATTATCAGACTTAAATTTATATGAAATATAATTCTACAATGGTATAACCTATGGATTAATAAAATGTTTGGGGTCAAGTATATACATCCTTAAAAGAGATACATGGAACACATTTTGTAATTATTATAGGTTCGGTGGGAGTTTTAGTCGATAGGTTGTTTCTATAATGTGATTTTGGATCTCAAAAGAACCAATATATCTTCGAATAATATTTCACATCCTTCAATATATCTTGAATTTATTCCTTCGATATAAAAAGTAAAATAGATTATCTCCACCTCGGACTAGATGTCTCGTAAACACTTGTCAGTAGGTGTCTTTTGTTGAGTCTGAGTGGCCATTATGTGTTGGATTGTTTTCAGGACATTTTCTACCATTTACTCAACTATATTAGGACCTATATGTTTTTTCCCACAACATCATCCTATAATACAATTTTTCTACTCCTCTACCCATAAATATCTTAATAGGTAACCATGTAGAATCTTTAAGTGATATTTATATTTCTTGAGAACTCATCCAGAGGAACATGTTGATCTCATCCTTTATTGATGTCAACTGAGTATGCTCTCAACATTTCCTCTCCTATCTAGATAGTCTCCTTAGATTATCCATCTGTTTGATGATTATAAGATGTGATAAATTTCCATTAAATATTTATATCATGTTGGATACTCTTTACTAACATAGTTTTAAATAATATATATCGACTAGATTCAATCAATATTGGTGTTCCATGAATCCTCACCACATCATTAATGTATGTCCTTTCATGTGGAATAAGTTTGAACTCTACATGAATTGAAATTTAGTGAGTATTATTTTTTATATTATCTCCCAAAACACCTATGGCATTATTTAACCTTGATATATTTTTACGACCAAGGAAAATGTCCTTGTTTGAGTTTTTTTAATTCCATGTAATTATGGGTAATGGTTTCATCATCCTCCTAGAGTATTTCCTTTAATCATTAAATTGATGAAAAACAATACAGCTTGATGTATATTATTTGATCTCATAATTCATATTATCCTTCCAATAGTTCTCTCAAAGATCTCTCTACATCATTATGCTTCCAGGATGGATGGAAAAGTTCGAGATATGTGAATAATATCTCATATCCTTATTTAACTTTGTACTATATGGTAGAAATTGTTTTCACTAAAATCTTACATCTCCTTATTTATTAATTTTGAACTCTGAGGATTTACCTTTTCTTATAGCTTCTACCTTTTTCTAAATTTACACAAATTATATTTGGTAATACTTTTCCTTTTTTAGAGGGGATGGTTTAGAAATTATTTGTGAAAGTATTTATGATGTTCCTTCATTTATTAATCCCATGTATACACTTCTCAAGTCCAAAAAGACCAAATAATTCTCAATTATTATCAAAAATAAAATTGATGGATCCATTCTACATAGATCATCTTCCAAATTATTTTAATTCAAAAGATTGTAGTCGATTAAGAATTCATAATAAATAATCAACTATATCCATATTCATAATGGCATATTGATCTCCTTTTATGTGACTCAATACATTATTCTCTTATGATTCATATATAATTCACACTTCACCACAAAAACATAATGTTGTAAGATTTTAAACATGATAATCACTACAAAAAACATCATATCATTTGTTCAGTAGTAATATTCAGGAATCTTTAGTTTCCTTTATTCATAGGATATTATATTTCCATTCTTTATTTACACACAACCCAATCCCTTCTTTGATGCATCGCTGCACACTATGAAAAGTTCACCACTTCATGGTAACATGAGTAACATTATAGTGATAAGTCTATTTTCAACTCCATTAAAAAATCTTCAAATTAATCATTAACAAAACAATTACTCCCTTATGGGTAAATTTGGTTATATAGTATGAAAATCTTGATAATTTTCTCAAAAATAGGCGATAGTACCAATCTAATATAAGGAATCCACATATTTTTATCCCTATTATTGGCATCGACCATCATTAAATTTATTTTTTCATTGAAGGGCCCATATATATACCATTTATTATAATAATATTATCCAATAATAAGTTTTAATGAATCTAAAACTCACAAATTTTGTACTTTTCATAAATATTCCACTTTCATATTGTTTTTTACACATCGACCAGATACTCTACATGCTCCTCCTTTAATTGGGAGTATATTATAATATCATATATAAATCTACCACAAATATTTTGATGTAATATATAATGTATTTATTTACCAAGACAGTGAATATTTATAGGAAATTAGTGATTTGGAATGGAATTAATAAAAAATTATAGTGAACGTACCTTGTCCTAGAAGCAGGCTTGAAAATATACTCATTCTTCACACATATTTGATAATTCCCCAATCTAATATCCACCTTGGAGAATTATTTGGGCCTAAATATCTTATTAAAGAAGTTATTCATCCTTTAAATATGAAAATTTATTATTATAATTATTTTTTTGAGCTCACAATAATCAATAAAAGGGCGCATTGACCCATCCTTCATCTTGATGAAGATGACTTGTTCACCCCTAGGGAAATCACATGGGTCTATAGATCCACTATCTTTATTCTCCAATAGTTTTTCTGTATCTACTCATGTTCCACAATAGACATTCTATAAGAAGTATGGGATAATAGTAATTCTCCCAGAAGAAACTCAATTGAAAATTCAACCTCTCGACTAGGAGGAAGTCTTTGAAATTATTTGGGAAATGAATATGTGTATTACCTCACAATGTTAATGTCATGAACGATTATATTTTTTTAGACTAAATAATATTTATAGAAATTATTTCATATAGGGAAATAATATTCATTCATTTGTTATTTGTTTTAAGGAAAATTCATCATCCTCCTTACACTTGTAAATAAATTGAGTAAGATTCACAATATGGAGATTGTTTCCTTCTAAAAAAATTTATGTTTTCTCTATTAAAGTAAATTCATTCCATACATTTAATTACATAAAATTATAATAAAGGGGATATCATAATGATTGTTGGGAATTTCATCCAAACTTTTTTGATAAGGTATTTATTATATACATGAGATGGAATAATTTTCCCATCTTCAATTTTCACTGATATATCTACTTCAATGGTTTTGTATCATGTTATTATAGTCATAATAATCAAGAATGATATGATGGAATATGTAAAACTATGAGAGTTAACCATACCTTTTACTTTTTATTATGGTTCTAACCATTTACTTCATCAAAACTTTTCATATGGATGAAAATTTTAAATCTACTAAATACATAAATGATATTTCAATAACAATAAATTGATAACATATAAATTAAATTTATTTCCTTAACTTTTTACTGTATAGGCCCCAATATATATTATCCATTATCTTTTTGGAATCATAAACACTTCTGGGAATTGTTTTTCAAATAATATTACATCATAGGGAGATTTTGAATTTACCTATGCATATACCATAAGAGTGAAAATCCAGATGTCTATATAAGCTCATTTTTATAAACCATTTCATGATCAATTCTATCTTAATGTATTTTTTTAGGTTTTATTTCTAGGTACATTTGTGCTATATCCACATCATATTTTTGTATACAGAACTGTATGAATATTCATATTGACCACTTACTCAATACATTACCAAAGATTATGGATGTCTGCATTTTTTTATTCTTATCCCTAAGGCTTTCAATAGATTTTTCTAATCGTTATCCCAAAATAACTAAATCTTTTTTTGGTACTAACTATGAAAACCCTTCTTTTTATTTCACTTTATTTCCGGACTTAATACATAAGATAACAATCAATACCACCTAGAAGATAGATAAGTATATTTTAACCTTGAATTAGGTACATTAGGTAAAAAGTTAAAAAATATGGTATATAACCTTTATTGAAAACATCCATTAAATGATCATAATATTCCTTTGTACTAATAATTTCATAGTGTAACATGTGGACATACATAAGGAAGGGGTGTGTTACAAATTTTTCTTATAGAACACACAAGTAATAACACGATGAATGAATTAAATTTTATATAATTTTAATTACAATAGACTATATAATGCATGAAAAAAATGAACATGAAAAATGAGGCATGATAAATAAATATAACATAATGGAACCACTGAAATGTGGAAACAACATTAAACATGGAATCATAACAATAGGGTTAGGTTATCCTCTAGAACATCATAATGGAAAAAGTCTCATGAAGGATATGATTTACTACCTAATCTAGTGAATGAAATCTCATGTGATTAAGATATTACATAATTCATTTTAATGCTTTATAATTTTGGGCATTCTCATAACATTCATATTATTCACATGCATAAGTGTACCACATAGATCATACAACATGGGATAATTTTCATAAACTTTTATTACATGATTATAGTGCATGGAATACCTAAGAGTAATTCCATAATCAATAATGTATATTTTAATAATGTTGAACACCCTTTATAGTAAATGGGTATAGGTATTCACTAAAAAATTGTTTTTGAAAAATCACTGTGAAATTTTATCATCTTAACAAAAATAATAATAGATTAATAAAAATGATTTAATGAGAGTTAAATGGGTCTCTCATTCTTTTGAAATCAAATAAAATTTAATAGGGATGTGAAAAATCATATCCCAACAGTCATATTTGGAAATAAAAGGTATAATGTGAAGAAATATTCTTGATTTGAAAAAGAGGTGGGAGATGTCCGATACATAATTTCGACTTGGAAATGGGTGTACATAATGATTCCTAGAAGGTATTAATAAGATGGAATGGGGTCTGTAGTCCCATGAAAACACATATTTTTATAGGAGGTCTGTGTAAAAACATTCCCCAAAAATAAAAATAATAAATTAAAAATAGTGACATAAAATAGTTTCTAGAATTATAAGTAGAGTGAGAGATTCCTTACCTTGAGCTTGTGATATGAAAAAAGAATTAGTAGAATTTCATGATATCATCGGGGACCCTATTGAGGATATATATTTGGGAGGTAAGAGTAATGATATGATCCAATGTTCTTTTTTTGAATAGAAATGGGATCTTGTGTGGGTTTATATAGGAAAAGAGGATAAATTTTAATTATGTCCAAAATTAGGTTTTGGACACTATACAATAAAATAACCAACACATAAATCCATACCATGGTTTCCACCATATATTTATACCAATGATTGTTGGTTTTCATTATTTTATATGTCCATGGAGCTAAATTATTAACATATTACATATGATTATTTAGAAATAAACCATGCCCGGAAATAAATTTTTTTATAACCATAAAATATATTTTAGTTTTTAAAGTATTCAAAAAGGCTTTATAAAATAATGAAGTGATCCAGTAATAAAAAAATAATTTAAAAACATATATTTTGTAGGGTATAACATTTTTAGTTTTTATTACATCGTTTTTAAGTCATTATATTTTCCAAATACATACAATATTTAAATTCAATCCAAAACATTGATTGTCTCTATAAATATTGAAAAACTAACTTTTTGATGATATTGAAATTATGATTTTGAAACTTTTTAATTTAATATTAATAATTATATAAATATCTTAATTTCTACTTTTAAAATAGAATTTATATTTATTGAAAAAATGATTGGTTTTTACGAGAACAGTTTTTGAGCACTTATAAAAATTAGATTTGAATTTATAAAAATTATATTATAATTTCCATATAATAAAAATTAAATATTAATAATATTTTATAAAAATATAATTTATTTAAAAAAAAAATTTCATAGAAATGAAAGTCAAAATTTAAATGTCATATTATCTAAAAATATAATTTGTGTTTTATCAAATAAAAATAAAAAAATTATAATGTAAAAAAGTTATAAAAAGATTTATTTTTTATTTTATACTATATACATATTCATATTTTTAGTGTATTTATACTTATCCCTTTTTTCACCATAAAATTCTACAAGGGTAAGGTTCACGATGGAGAGACATTCATGGGGTTGTTCGTTGAACATGGTTTGTTTCATGATCTAAATGAGCTTGAAATTCTCTCATAAATGGGGTTTTTTAGGATTAAGTGGTTGGATATCATATTGCACTTGGTCTAAAGAAAATCTATTTTTTATTATTTCCCTTAAAAGCAAAAATAAATATGATTCATAAGGTACGATCCTATGGGTTTAAGTCATCACTTCCTTTTTTCATGTCAATTGGATTTATCAAATTCCTACATAGAAACTAATAAAATTAACACTACTCCAATACTACATTATCAACGATTATGATGATTAGTGTTCCACTAAATCATACATGATATAAAAAACCCCAAATAAGTGCATGGTTTTCTTTTAACCATAATACATAATATGGAATTTCATTCAACCAAAATGGTAACATTATTTAAAAATATCTGGTCATTAAATTACTCTTGAATTTTGGTGGAAGATCATTACTAGAACATTTTATAACAAACTAGTTATATTTTATTTTACTCTAGTTTTCCATTAGATTTTGAAGTAACACTACCATTTATAATATCTTTAGTAATTAATATTTGTGGAATATTTTTTAAGAAAATATGACATCATTTCTCTCCTTGATCAAAATTCTATTTTTTAACAATATTTTCTAAATCAATTCAAAAACGATTCAACCTTTAAAGAATAATTTATTAAATGAATTATCACCCATTTTTTAAGCATTAATTTTTTTCAATGGAATCCTTATGATAATTTTACAACAATTTATATTTTTCATTCATAGAATAAGTGAATAGAATTTTATTAACTTGTGTTCCATGAAAAGGATTATCTTCTATCATTATCATAATTTATTTGTAGCTTATATTAAAATTTTATGGGGTTTTTTTAAAGAATTTTTTTTATCAAAAAGTAATATTCAAATAAATGTATTTCAAAATGAAAATTTATTTTCCCCCAAATTTATTTAATAATATTTTAATTCTCGTTCATTTCACTATTGACAAAAATCATTGTTATTATGCAATATTTGGTATAAATTATACTGATAAAATCAATATTAATTCTCTATAAGGTTAGTGTTCATTTTGACTGAGGATAATATTGAAATTCACATCATTGTTAATTTTTTTTGTCATTATCATCCCCTTGTATGATTCACTTTCCTATGATAATTGGTCATTAAATTTCCCATAAATATTCATACTATTGTTCATGGATATTATTATTTACAAAACCATATTAAATTTTTACCTATGGTGTTTACTTTTAATGTTATTTGATTAACTATTGAAATAATGATAAATATATATTCTTACCAATATATGAATTTCATAGGGAACATGTTTTATGAATTAAATTTATTATTCAATATATGATTAATGCATTAAATATGTATGACATGGGTGGTGAAATTTTATAGATAGACCCCCAATGCATCGGTAGTCTCATGGGATGAATCAGTTGTCTAGTCTTAGTTATGTGTCTTTTTACGTAATGTGTTTTGAGTTATCTTTGAAAGGTCTTGATGGTAAATGTATCATGTACCTGGGAAACATGGCATCCGATAATATGCATTTCCTGCATTCAGTATTTATTTATTAAAATCCATGAAATTTTCACTATGAAATTTTCTCAAGATTAATTTAATGACCAGTTATTCACTAGATGACATGGTTTATCACTTATTTTTCTTTATATATTGAATATTCCTTATCTATACATTATATCGTCTTATTTAAATGAAATGTGTGTTTAGTTATTTACCTTTCCCTATTGATTATACTTATTAATTCTTGATTGATTCCATTATATTAAATCCTTAATAAGAATTTGTTATCACCCTTATTTTTTTCTTTCCCAAGGATTCCATGATTCTTACTATGATTAATATGTTGTAATATGAAAGATAGAGTAAAGTTATTCTCAATAAAAAAATTATGATTTAATTTATCGGTTCAAATGTAATATAATAATCATGTATATATATCTAGTTTTCCAAGACTACTAAACCAATGAGTCCATTGGGATGTGCTTACTTGTATCTTATGAAAATGTAATAATGTATGGAACTATCTACAGGTTACTCAGATCATGGTCACTGTAACATTTAATGATGTCATGAACAATCCTTAATGATACCCCTTCGTTAATTGGTGGTGATATGAGAGTGACACCTGAAGATCACTATAAATAAACTATGAGTTGGGGACTATCACAGATGACGTAAATTTAATAAAATTGAGGCATTACACTATAGAAAAAAAATTGTACTACTAGTAAATAAAAGTAAAATTGTGGACATTGACAATCGAAAAAATTGTCTATGCCAATTAATATGATAAATTAATGAATAACATTCAATATAAACAAGTTGAAATAAATTTAAATCTATGAAAAAACAACAATATAAAAATATAAAACATTTCATATACATTATGGAAAATTAAATAATAATAAAATCCATGCACTTTCTATCAACCTCATTCAACATGCTAATATTTCAATACAACTCTGCCAATAAATAAATAAAAATCAGAATATAAAATTATGGGTGAATATATCCACATACTCATTAGTCTTTCCCCTTTTATGAATAAAAAAATCAATATCATTCAATTATAATAATTAATGAAATAAATTCATAATAAATTGTTTATCTCATTGTCGGTATCCACATGAATTAGATCATAAATGTTGGATTTGGTGTCCTAGAACTAGGTTTTTCAATTTTATATTTTATTTATTTTCAAAGAGGTTAATATTAATCAAACACCTCGTTACATAACGGGTTTAATATGTTAGTATAATATAAAAATGTCCCAAGGTATCGTACACATTGAAAAGGGAATAATATTTTCCTACTATTAGGAGAACCATTAAATAACATTATTATATTCTTTAAAAATGGTTTATGATATGATAACATTATAAAATAGGAAACATAGTATATTTACTAACATGTATAAGTTCTCATAATAATATTACACTTTTTCTCATGATTTTTTCACATGGAAATATCAAATACATGATATTATGGGGATAAACCCATTTGTAGGAAATATACATGTTCATGTTCATTGGATATTCCTAACATTTAGTTTGTGTCATGATCGATATATTTTAATATTATTGTTAATATATGTCATCATTCAATCACTTTGTTGTATTTTCATAAAAAACGATGATATATTATCCCAAAGAAGTTGGGTACATCATGAATGATATATTATTAATGAATAATTTAGGGATGGATTTTTCCCTTCCATCTTTATTGAAGTTGATGTCTTTGACATTGATTAAAAAAGAATCGTGGCTTTAAATTAAATTTCCAATGTGTATCAATGAGTTTAATTATAATATTCGAAGAAATATGCATCAATTATATAGATTGATGACAAGGTAGTGAGACCAACATAGTGAGATATCAATAGTGATGGATTATATTAGAAAGTGAGTGTTAATAGGTAGTTTTTTCATTACGATACATATTATTCCACTATGGGTGTCCTAACCCATTTCTAAATAGTAATATTTTACTTTAGGATAGCCCAACTATTGTAACATAGGAAGGGGACTTGAGGTTAACACAAAAAGTTTTTTCCATGAACTCAATTAAATATTTTGTATATTTAACTACTAAAATAAATATTATTATCCAAACAGAAAATTAATTTTCATTCATTTTTAATTAAATAGAAAAAAGATTAATTGAAAATTTATTTCCAATGTAATTTTATAATTACATAAATATTTAACATTTACATGTCTCTAGTTATTCTCAGCATAATAAATAAATATATATTTATAAAATATTTAATTTATTTACTTAGGTGAATATTAATGAACTACTTAATTGCTATATTATGAAGAGAATATTTATAAATTTTTATAGAATAATATATATTTAAATATTCATTATAAGAATTCAATAAATTATGAGAAGAATAAAACACCCAGATTTTGTCAACTGAGGAATATTTATTTATCAAATTATAAAATAAATATTTAACATTTTGGGGGTTACTACTAATAATAAAATAATATTATAATATTAGTTTTTTATAGGGAATGGTGTATATTTTCTGTTTAATATTTTATTAAGAGACTCTATGAAATTAATATAATATTATACTCTAGTATTATGTTTCAAAATAAATGACAATATTAATCGGAGAAAGGTAAATCATTGTACACAAAAATTACATCCCATGATATAACTCCTATTCTATTCGTCTCATGACTAATATAAATAAGATAATTTAATTCATCCATGAAAGAGAATGAAGATATCATTGATTAGAAATCCATTTTTATTAATCTATCACATTATGACCGTCTTATTAATTAGTTATTATTCAAAGAAAAAAGTTGTATATGTTGATCACCACTAGAGGGGATATACATTTGGATCTCGTAACGCAATGAAAATCATTGATTCGGTTCAGAAGACCAAGTTAATTAATTAATAATTATCTCATGACAACGATACTCTTTCTTCTATCGTATTAAATAAATTATAAATTAACATGAAATATCTACTCTCTTGGTACCCAAAAAATTATTTATCAACATCCTTTTGAAAAAATTTCAATATCTACGGTGTTCATGTCATGTACATTTCCATTAATCTATTCAGCCAAAAAAAATCCAAGTTGACCATATGAATAATAGGTTCATCTTCTACATATATAATCATCAAGCGGTATTAAATAGGTCATGATGAATTTATAATTATATAATTATTATTAATAATTATTTTAAATACCCGTAAATTTAAAGGAAAATTTTTTCTTAATTTTATGTGAATTTTACAAGAACGCAGTTTCTAACGGCGCCTGATTCCGAGGCCCGGTGTGCCCGGAATCATTTTCCGAAGTTTGGCTATGGTACGTTCAGTGAACGAACGAGCGTGTTTTTCTAACTTTTGAACCGGTTCTTGGAATCAAATTCTGAGGGCACTGATGGAACCGCATTACCAGTATTTGCTTATGAACACCTATTCCAGAGTTGCGTTTACTCGAGAGAAGTTGATAAAAAATTGTGGAAGTTAAAAATAAAAATTTAACAACATTTCTTATTTTACTCTAAGTGTTTAAATCCTTTGGATGGAAGTTGGGTAACTACCCAACCTCCCTTGAGAGGTTATGAGGGTGGTGGGGACCACACGAACCCCACCCCTTCATATCCTCTAACCCCCTCAACTCACCATTAATATTGTTAACTTAAGTTAATAACTTATGACATTAATGTAGTGAGTTTAATGTGAGTTTTTGAAATTCAAACACTTGAATTTCAAAAGCCATGTTTCGTTAATAAATTAAGTGTGGCTTAATTTATTTTGGGTTAGTTCCTTTGTTGCTGGAGAGGACTTGGGGAAAAAGAATTCAAGGAGATTAGAGATCATATTATTCATCTTCGACGAAGAACACCATCCTTCCACGAAGAACAACGACGTGCCTTCCTTCCTCTTCACCGCAACACGTGAGGAGACACTGCTTCCTCCTCAGATGCACCCCGACGTCGTCTTCAAATCCTCTTTCCACGACGGTTTCCCTGCGACGAATTTCTCCACGATGAAAACCTCGATCAAGCTGTGCTCGAGGTAGGGGCATTACGTGATTTTCCTTACGTGTTTCTCTTCCGTCTTTTATCCGTGATATTTGGACTGCATGATATCAGTTAACGGGAGGAGGTCGGACCGCACAAACACGGTCACCCCCTCCCTTATTGTTTTCCTTGTTGTTGCAGATCGAATGAAATTGACATGGTGTCGTCGCACCGCGCGGTATCGAGCGGCAAGGATGTGCGACATCGTCACGGCACGCGGGATCGAGCGACAAGAATGCGCGACATCGTCACGCCGCGCATTCAAATTTTAAACTCTCATGCGTGGGTATTTGATTGAAAGGTGTTCGTATAATTTATTTTTGATAAATTATACCCTCATAAATGATTAAAATCACGTGTTATTATTTTCCAATTGATAACACCTAACGCGGAGGACGCGAGCCGAACAAACACCGCCCGACAACCCTCCACATCTTATTAATCGATGTGCGGATCAACGAACGATGACGAAGCTGATCTCTATGGCGTTTGAATCCCTTCGCAGTGAAGGTCGGGTCCCGGGAGGACCGTTGGCGAAGACGGTAGGAGAAACGGACCACCGGAGCGCGTCCGGTGGTCCGCGGAAGGCGGCGGCGGCGCGCCGCCGGAAGGCTGGCGGCAGCGGGTCGCCGCCGGCTTCAATTAGCGGAAAGGGGGGAACCGCGCAACCCGCCCGCGGCTTCCGCTCGGCCGCGCTGGCCGAGCCGCAGCCGGCCGGTCGGGCCGGACGGGCCGGGCCTGGCCCAGCCCGGTCGGACCCGGTTCGGGCCGACCCAGGGGGGTCGGGCCGGGTCGGTCCGGGCCCAGACCCGCCGTTTTCGGACCCTCTTTAGTCTTTTGCCCATATCATGGACTACGAACCTCCGATCGACGCACCATCAGTTGCGTAGAGATCCTTGGAACGAGCTGGTCGTTTCGGTATATCGCACAGAATGTTTCGGAATACTTTGGGTTTGTCCGGGTTGGTTTGGATACGAAACCAACTGGGCCCTCGGAGCGGAAACACTTATATCTTGAGCTCCGGACGTCTGATTGACGTGCCGTTGACTTTGATGGTTTCCTCTATGTGAGTCAGATCTTTTGGCTTACTCTACTCGAGGTTTGGATACCGTCGTAGTGCGGTTGGGTTGGTTCGCTAACGAAACCAACTGGGCCCCTAGAACGAAAAAGCCAATAACTCACAGATCGGGCGTCCGATTGACGCACCGTATGTCTTGTTGAATTCCTCTTGATGAGACGGAACTTTTGGTCTTCTTTACCCAAGTTTAGGTTGCTGTTGGATAGTGGCCGGGTTTGATTGTACCTGAAATCCAACCGGGCCCTTGGAACGGAAAAGCTGTTATCTTTCAGACCAGACGTCCATTTGATGAACCATCAGTGGCGTTGGTGATCACATTGAGAAACAATCCCTATGAGTATACCCTACGAGAGTTCGGGGTACAGTTGAGATATGGCCGGGTTGGTTCGCTCACGAAACCAATCGGGCCCCTGGGACGAAAAGACTAATAACTCACAGACCGGGCGTCCGATTGACGCGTCGTCTGTTGCGTTGAGACCCCTATGACGAGGCAGTCCTTTGAGATACTTCTTCGTGGGACTTTGATATACTTGGAGTACCGACCTATAGCTCGTGGAGCGGACCCTCCCGGAGACGAGCGTGCGGAGTATGGAGACCGTGTAGCCGACTTAGACCTGACAACTGCTTGACCGACTCGACATGGAGTGAGTTGACAAGCCTAGTGGACGGAGCACTACTTTGTTTGGGTGCAGACCGATGGAGGATGGAGCACTACTTGTGTGACAGTGGAGACCCACTGTACTCATCCATAGAGTACCTCAGCAGGCTCCTAGGGGGTGTGCACTACTCGGTTTGGGTGACATGCCCCGGCGGGAATCACTACTATGTTTGGGTGGCTGACCCGCGGTTCTCAACCGGAGGAGTACCTCAGCAGTCTTAGGTTAGTTTGCAGTACCTCGGAGTCGTGACAGGACCACTGTACACTCCAGAGACGGAGCTCTTCAATAGTTACAGTTTCGATAATGAAAATCTGGGTTTGAGCTGAGACTTTTGACCTTTGTGTTTACCTCATCATTGAGATGAGTCACTTGATAACATAGGTATATGTATGGGTATACACCTAGGTAGTGGTTATTCGTTGATTTCATGATCTTGGTGTTTACCTCATGATTGAGATGGGTTACTTGATAACTTAGGTATATTCATGGGCATATACCTAAGTAGAGGTTATCTGTTGTGATCTTCTTTGTGGTTATCCATGTTGGTTTTAGTGAGACCATGAGGGTCTCAGGGTCCCTACTAAGTATCGTTATACTCACCCCTACACGGGCTATGCCCGCACCTCATTGTGTTGGTTGCAGACGACGGGCAGTGCTAACTGAGGCCGAGTGTTCGAGGACTGGACGGTACCCGGAGGTGGACTACACGACGAGTCAGTACCCGGAGGTGGACTACACGATGAGTCAGTATCCGGAGGTGGACTTCACAGCGAGATGACACTCAGAGGAGGTTGACGGGTGAGAGCGTTGTGGAGGCTATCTGTACCTACCCTTCAGGTAGGATCTGTGGTGGATGATCCAAGAGCTGCGCCATCTGTACCTACCCTTCAGGTAGGATCCGAGGAGGACGACCCAGGATCCGCTTCTGTTATTCTAGCTGTTGTCTTTTTATGTTGTACCTTGTTCAGTTATAGTTGTACTTTCATTTGGGTTTGTATTCTGGCCCATTTACCTTTCAGCACTTCTCTTTGTACTTAGTGTTTTACTTCCGGTTGTACTCGGTGGTGTTTTGTTTACATTTATAAAGGCAATGCCTTCACAGTTATTGGGATTTTCGCCTTTGGTGCTTGTTTCCATCCCCTGGCCTATGGAAGGCGGGCTTGGGGTAGTCACGGCACGGGCCCCGAGGATGGGTCGTGAAAAATTGGTATTAGAGGAGTCAGTTCTACCGCAGAACTTATAACACTGATATCTTCTTTCTATGAAGAAATAGTGTTAAGAGTATCGAGTGTGGTTTTCAGTTCAGGGAGTCCAGTGTTGGTGCGGACGGCCGACGTATCCATACACCAGGACCCTGATAACTGAATTCTGACTTTGTGCACGAAAAGACATATTGCATTGTGTTTTCCAGATGTTTTATTTAAATAACAGCTCAAACCAGGTCATCTCACCAGGAATAATTGTTTGACTATGCCACATTGTTTCTTTCAGGATGCCTTTTCTCGGATGACCAGCTAGAGCCCAGAGGGATGTACGTACTGACAGCCTGTCGAGCGACGAGGCTTCAGTACAGGGCCCTCTTGCAGTTCAGTCACCAGCGGAGGCACCAGCGGTACTACCATACATTGGGCCACCGATGCCACCAGCCCCAGCAGTAGGCGATGCACGCCACATGAGCACACTGCACGAGTTCCAATGCCAGAGGCCACCTAGGTTCCCGGGAGAGACGGACCCGCAGGCGGCTGAGATTTGGCTGGAGGCTGTGGTAAGAGACTTTAGGCTAGTTGGGACGCCGGCAGACTTCATGGTGATCTTTGATGCCAGCCTCTTTCAGGCAGAAGCAGGAAGGTGGTGGAGCCACTTGTTTCAGTTTTGCGACGGGATGACCTTCGCATGGAAAGACTTCGAGACCTTATTCAGGGTGGAGTTTGTGCCAGTAGCTCTACACACCGAGCATGTACAAGAGCTTCTGCCTTTGTTGCGTGTTTTTCAATCAGTAGCCGAGTCATCTGTGGGAAGTAGACAGATGATGCAGAGGTCCAGGAGGACTAGACCTTCAGTTGGACGATCTCGGGTTTTAGGAACGATGGTGCGGGGCATTCGGGGTGGGGTCAGAGCCAGGAATGCCAGAAACAGATAGTGTTACTCATGCGGCGGGAAGGGTCACCTGGCACGTGACTGTCCGACTCCTCGTACAGTTGACTCGTAGGCGTTGGAGGAGCCACCGAGGCAGAAGCATCGACGAGTGATTGAGCAACAACCAAGCAGTGGACAAGGCAGTAGAGCTCCGAGAGCAGGTGGACATGAGAGGAACTAGTGGATACGTCCCTTTCACTTCTAGTTACATGATTCTATTGTATTCGTGTCTTTGTACTATGAGCTGCAATAATAAAAAGACACTTATCTTTGTGATGTTTTCTTTCCTGACCTTTTGTTTGGTTGATACTTAGTGGTCCCGGTTGAAACTATTGACTTGACCCTCACTTTCGATATTTCTACTGTAGGAGACCCAATGACCTCACACTGATGCCGACAGTCTGACTCGACCCTTGGAGGTGAGAGTGACAGTTGGATATCTTGGTAGTTACGTCGAGGCCTTACGACGTCATCCATGAAATGAATACATCATTCATGTCAGGATTGACTATATTAGGCAATGGGCGTGGTTCATCCAAGGGATGAGACCGAGTTTCTCTTTTCTACAAAGGAGAAATTTTATCAGCTCTTTCAGATTGTAGGAAAAGAAGGTGCAGATCATCCAGGAGCAGATGAAGACTGCACAGTGCAGTAAGAAACAGGAAACTGGCACCAGTCTTGGAGACTCAGGCATGTTAAATGTTTCCATAAAAGGATGCTTAAAGGAGAGATGAGTCTGCGAAGTATCAGACGTGGTGGCAGAGCCAGGAGAGCAGCATTAGGTGGTGTACATCTTAACATTCTACAACCACCCGCCTTAGTATCCCCGCCAGGCGCAGGGAGCTGGAGGGCGGAGGAAGAGTGCGACTGCATGCGGTCAAGGAGTGTGACCCAATGGCTATAAAAATTATTCAAGGGATAGTCTGTGTCCACTACTAGCTACTGTAGTAACAGACATTGATATGAATCATTCTTTGCTTTAACAAATCTCATTCCAGACCTAGAGTTTCCGGAAGCCGTACACTTGACCCTCATGTCTGGAGATACCTTGGGAGGAGACTCGATAATCACACTTACGACGACGGTGTTGTCAGACCCTCGAGGCGAGAGTTTCGGCTGGAATCTCTTAGTGGCAGCGTTGAGGCCTTACGACGTTGATTTGAGTATGGACTGGGCAATCACAGTTCATACACAAATTGACGGTATTAGGCAAAAATGTTGCGGTTTAACTATGACGTCGGGATGGGTTTTCCTTGGTCGGCGAAAAGGAAACCCCAGGCAGCGCAGGGTAACTCTTGCATAGGAGGGTGCGGCCGATCATTCTTGAGTCGGTCAACCTTACCCTCGTGGTAGCAGTCATTTTATGTTTCTGTTCTAAACAGGATTTGGAGACCACTGAGTTCGAGAATGACGATCACATCCTTATACGGGTCTCACCTCAACGAGGTTTACAATGATGTAGCCAAGGCGGTGAGATATCTCCGAGGTTCAATGCACCTTTCTAGGTCCCCAGCAGGGTAGGCGAGGTGTTTTACCACTTCACCCATCCACCTTAGTTGCACCAGGTGTACGACATCATCCACGTATCTCAGCTGAGGAGATACGTGCACGTCCCGACACAAATATTTGACCATGGGGAGCTATTCTTTGATGATGGGGTGATTTTGCAGAGGTTCCAGTGGAGATTGAGGTTCGACGGGAGAAGGTCCTACGAGGATTGTTGATTCCTCTTGTCCATTTTCGTAGGCAGCTTGGAATCTCCAGGTAAGCACATGGGAGTGGAAGGCTCAGATGCGTGCTCAATACCGCTTTTGTGACCCTAGTTTGTGTTGAAGCTTTATGGGGACGCAAATCCCTGAGGTGGGAGTAATGTAAATACCCATAAATTTCATGTAAATATTTTTATTAATTTTCTTTGAAATTTTACAAGAACGCAGTTTCTGACGGCGCCTGATTCCAAGTCCCGGTGTGCCCGGAATCATTTTCCGAAGTTTGGCTTGGGTACGTTCTGTGAACGAACGAGTGGGTTTTTCTAACTTTTGAACCGGTTCTCGGAATCAAATTCTGAGGGCACCGATGGAACCGAAAAACTGGTATTTTCTTATGAACGCCTTTTCCGGAGTTGCGTTTACTCGAGAGAAGTTGATAAAAAATTGTGGAAGTTAAAAAAAAATTTAACAACAATTTTTATTTTACTCTAAGTGTTTAAATCCTTTGGATGGGAGTTGGGTAACTACCCAACCTCCCTTGGGAGGTTATGAGGGTGGTGGGTCCCACAATAACCCCACCCCTTCATATCCTCTAACCCCCTCAACTCATCATTAATATTGTTAACTTAAGTTAATAACTTATGACATTAATGTAGTGAGTTTAATGTGAGTTTTTGAATTTCAAACACGTGAATTTCAAAAGCCATGTAGAGTTAATAAATAAAGTGTGGCATAATTTATTTTGGGTTAGTTCCTTTGTTGCTGGAGAGGACTTGGGGGAAAAAGAAGGCAAGGATCTTAGAGATCATCTTCTTCATCTTCGACGAAGAACACCATCCTTCCACGAAGAACGATGACGTGCCTTCCTTTCTCTTCACTCCAACACGTGAGGAGACGTCGCTTCCTCCTCAGACGCACCCCGACGTCATCTTCAAATCCTCTTTCCACGATGGTTTCTCTACGATGATTTTCTCCACGAAGAAAACCTCGTTCAAGCCGTGCTCGAGGAAGGGGGTTTACCATATTTTCTTTACGTGTTTCTCTTCCGTCTTTTATCCATGATATTTGGACCGCATGATATCAGTTAACGGGAGGAGGCCGGACCGCACAAACACGGTCATCCCCCTAGCTTATTGTTTTCCTTGTTGTTTCAGATTGAATGAAATTGACACGGTGCCGTCACACCGCGCGGGGTCGAGCGGCAATGATGCCCGACATCATCACACCACGCAGGATCGAGCTGCAAGAATGCGCGACATCATCACGCTGCGCATTCAAATTTTAAACTCTCGTGCATGGGTATTTGACTGAAAGGTGTTCGTATAATTTATTTTGTATAAATTATACCCTCGTAAATGATTAAAATCATTTTTTATTATTTTCCAATTGATAACACCTAACGCGGAGGACGCGGGCCGAACAAACACGGCCGACAACCCTCCGCAGCTTGTTAATCGATGTGTGGATCAACGGACGATGAAGAAGCAGACCAATATGGAATTTGAATCCCTTCACAATGAAGGTCGGGTCCCGGGAGGACCGTTGGCGAAGACGGCCGGAGAAACGGACCACCGGGGCGCGTCCGGTGGTCCGCGGAAGGCGGTGGTGGCACGTCGCCGGAAGGCTGGTGGCGGCTGTTTACTGCCGGCTTCAATTAGCGGGGAGGGGGGGAACCGCGCACCCCGCACGCGGCTTCCGCTCGGCCGCGCCAGCTGAGCCGCAGCCGGCCAGTCGGGCCGGACCCCGCCGACCGGGCCGGGCCGGACCCAGCCGGGTCAGACCCGGGTCGGGTTGAACCGGTTCGGGCCGACCCAGGGGGGGTCGGGCCGGGTCGGTCCGGGCCCAGACCCCCCATTCTCAGATCCTCTTTGGTCTTTTTCCCATATCTTGGGTTACAGACCTCTGATCGACGCACCATCAATTGTGTAACGATCCATGAACGAGATTATTGTTTCATTATATCTCACTCAAGGTTTCGGAATACTTTGGGTTCGGCCGGGTTGGTTCGGATACGAAACCAACCGAGCCCTCAGAGCGGAAATGCTTATATCTTGAGCTCCGGACGTCCGATTGACGTTCCATCGACTTTGATGGATTTCTCAAAGTGAGACATATCTTTTGGCTTACTCCGCATGAGGTTTGGATGCCATCAGAGTGCGGTTGGGTTGGATCGCTCACGAAACCAACCAGGCCCCTGGAACGAAAAATCCAATAACTCACAGACCAGGCGTCCGATTGACGCACCGTCTGTCTTGTTGAATTCTTTTTGATGAGACGGAACTTTTGGAATTCTTCGCCCAATTTTCATTTGCTGTTGTATAGTGGCCAGGTTGGATTGTACCCGAAATCCAACCGGGCCCTTGGAATGGAAAAGCTGTTATCTTTCAGACCAGACGTCCGTTTGACGAACCATCAGCGGCGTTGGTGATCACGTTGAGAAATGGTCCCTGTGAGTATACCCTACGAGATTTCAGGGTATAGTTGAGATACGACCGGGTTGGTTCGCTTACGAAACCAACTGGGCCCCTGGGACAAGAAGACTAATAACTCACATACTGGGCATCTGATTGACGCGCCATCTGTTGCATTGTGACCCCTATGACGAGGCGGTCCTTTGAGATACTTATTCGTGGGACTTTGAGATACATGGAGTATAGACCTATAGCTCGTGGAGCGAACCCTCCTGGAGATGAGCGTGCGGAGTACGGAGACCGTGTAGCCGACTGAGACCTGACGACTGCTTGACCGACTCGACTTGTAGTGAGTCGACTAGCTCAGTGGACGGAGAACTACTGTGTTTGGGTGCAGACCCATGGCGGATGGAGCACTACCTGTGTGACAGTGCAGACCCGTAGTACTCGTCCGTAGAGTACCTCAGCAGGCTACTAGGGGGTGTGTACTACTGTGTTTGGGTGACATACCCCGGCGGGAAGCACTACTGTGTTTGGGTGGCGGACCTACGGTACTCGATAGGAGGAGTATCTCAGCAGTCTTAGGTTAGTGAGAAGTACCTCGGAGTCGTGACATGACCACTGTACACTCCAGAGACGGAGCTCTTCAGCAGTTACGGTTTCGATAATGAAAATCCTTGTTTGATCTGAAAATTTTGAACTTTGTGTTTACCTCATGATTGAGATGGGTCACTTGATAACATAGGTATATGTATGGGCATATACATGGGTAGTGGTTATCCGTTGATTTCATTATCTTGGTGTTTTCCTCATGATTGAGATGGGTTACTTGATAACTTAGGTATATGGATGGGCATATACCTAAGTAGAGGTTATCTGTTGAGATATTCTTTTTGGTTATCCATGTTGGTTTTAGTGAGACCTTGAGGGTATTGGGGTCCCTACTGAGTATCGTTATACTCACCCCTGCACGGGCTATGCCCGCACCTCGTTGTGTGGGTTGCAGACGACGGGCAGTGTTGACAGAGGCCGAGTGTTCGAGGACTGGACGTTACCCGTAGGTGGACTACATGACGATTCAGTACCCGGAGGTGGAATACACGACGAGTCAGTATCCGGAGGTGGAATTCACGGTGAGGCGACACTCGGCGGAGGTTGACGGGCGAGAGCATTGTGGAGGATATCTGTACCAACCCTTCAGGTAAGATCCATGGTGGACGATCCAGGAGTTGCGCCATCTGTACCTACCCTTCAGGTAGGATCTGAGGAGGATGACCCAGGAGCCGCTTCCATTCTTCCAGCTGTTGTCTCTTTCTGTTTTACATTGTTCAGTTGTAGTTGTACTTTTATTTGGGTTTGTATTCTGGCCCATTAACTTTCAACACTTCTCTTTGTACTTAGTGTTTTACTTCCGCTTGTACTCTGTGGTGTTTTGATTACATTTATAAAGGCATTTACTTCCCAGTTACCGGGATTTTCTACTTTGGTGCTAGTCACCAGCCCCTGGCCTATGGAAGGTGGGCTTGGGGTAGTCACGACACGAGCCCCGAGGATGGGTCGTGACAATTATAGACATTTATAGTTATCTTTTTTCTTCATGATGCTTAGTTTTTATTCCAATCATCAATATCAATTATTCCACCCTTTAATTATCAATCATTAAATACAAATATGATTAAATGTGAATTAATAATATCCAATGAACCCATCCAATGATGATGATAAGTCTGGTCGGACAACATGTGATTAATATAGTGACCCATTATGGACTTATATTAACATTACATAACTTTTTCGGAATACTTAAAACATTGAAATAACATATACCTAAATATCGTATTAGTATAATGAATTTGGAACCATAGTGACATAAAAACTAATATTTAAGTGAGAAACATTATCCCCTACTGCGTTTATCAAGACTATCACCCTTTTTAGACACATAATACATAATATGTATCTTCATAACTCGGGGAAGGAACTATAAAAATTGGTGTGCTCATCTTCTCAGTAAGGGTGAACAAGGGATACATGTAAGCATAAACATGACTATAGGGGTATGAGAATGTGATAAAAAAATTATAATATCATACCCTAAAAATAAAGATTATAAACATTAATCATGACATAAATCTTTGTAATTCATAAGAAATGAATAGTATTTAAACAAATAACAGAATCAATGAATTTCTAATATAGAAATTAAACATGGAATTTGGAAAAACAAATAAGAATATAATACGGTTTCCATAGATGCCAAGGAATCTATGCCAATGGAATCATAGTAGAATGGGTTCACTCCACATACCATCTTTATATTCATGTCTCACTCCCATTTCCATATTAGTGACATGATTTCAATCATCATACAATCATTGTATTCTTTTTTAACCCCCACATCCATATTTGTAGTCAAGTTATACTTCCAAGACAATCTTATTCTATCTCTTAAGAAATAAATCTTTATCTAATGCCTTGGAGGGATATATAGGTCTTTCTTATCTCATAATTTAATTTTACATACATGTTCCACAAAATAATAAACCATCATATCGTAAACCCTGAAATGAAATGGGTACCATAAACATTCAATAATATCATAACCTATAGATAAAGATATGAGTTTCATAATTATTTCGTGAAAATAATAAATAATTAATGAGAAAATAATTTCATATAAATATTACTCGTGGAATAGAAATAGGAATCATAAGAATTATATCATAAAAAACCATTAAAGAAATAATGGGAATGGAACCTTTAGATAATTTCTTAGAAAAACATGAGTAACATAAACGGATGTCAAATTATATAGAAAACAATTTTCAAACTTCTTTTAAAAAATTTCTTCAGGATGATATCCTTTCATCTTTGGAAAAATATTTATAATAAATAAATCCATTGTAAAATAATTTTCATAAAAAATAAATTGAAATTTTTTAAAGAAGACATAAAATAATATTGAAACACTTTTTCCATGAAAACCTATAATTGAATCCTAAAAACATTTTGGAATTCATTTTCCTTAAAAACTTCTAAAAGAATCATGAAAATGTATTGAAATCCATTTCATTGAAAATAATTTTGATAATTTATAAATAAATATTGAAATTAGTTTACATTAATACTTATGAAAGAATATTTAATTTCTTTTGAAAACTATTTCATTGTAAATACTATGAAAACATACAAAACGTCTTGAAAATATTTTGGCAACCCTGTTCCTTGAAATATTATAAAAGATTCTGGAAAACGTTTTGAAAAACATTTCTTTAAAAACAAAATTAAAATAATTTCCTTGTAATTAACATTATAAACATGCAGTGGAAGTTTCATAGAAATTATGGGGGGTGGATCCATACATGTTTTACGTGATAAAGCCAACATTCCTTTTTTATGATAAAAGGGTAAAAAAATACCATGTTCGAAAAGAAACAATATGAATAATTTGAAAAGGATTTTAATTCAAAAAAATGGAAAATTTCCTTTTAATAATTGTAGGATAATATTAGAATATTCTTTGAAACCATTTTTACAAAACATGGTTTCGAAGGCACACAGGTTTCTGACCAATGATAAGGTAAACATTGGCTTTCTAGAAAACAATTTCATAATTGTATTATGTACAAAAGACTATCAAAATAGTACCAAAACATAAATAAATAATTATTGACCATATTTTAATAAACTTTATTAATTTCCTTGAGATATAGATCATAATATTTAATCAAAGGCAGAAAAAACATAGACAGTCTCGATAAGGGATGAGATAATATCAATAAACTCTTACAACATGGTTACATTGAACCATAAAACCCATGTAGGAAAATAAGATTAAATTAATATTAAACTATCATGGAAAGAATTAAATTCATTATGTAACATTTAATATGCACTATATATACCTCATGGATAAATATAGGTGCATAACATGGCGTGTGTCTCAAAGAAGGAAAATTTAGATAAAATTACTCTACCAATTTGGTAACGTTTGAAGCATATGTACCATGAAATAAATATGATAAAATTGATATATAAATTAACATAATATTATATATAAGTATAATATAATACATCCATTTTAAGTAAAACAAAATAAAAATGTAATTGGTGGTGAATAAAGAAAGTATCTCATTGGAATAAGTGGGTATATGGAATTACCTTACCTTGTGTCTCAACTCTCGTCGTACTTTTTCAATCATCCGATATTTTGAATATAAATTGGTTATAAATCTATCAGATAACCATATACTTTATTTTAATACCAGATATGTTTTAATTATGTCTCTTTATAACCTGTAGGTAAAAAATTATTTTTTAAGGTGTCACTTCAGGTATTATCCTCTCTTTTTTACGTGTCTTAATTTGTCATATCATTGGTCCTTATACTTATATCGTGATTTATAGAATATAAAACAGGATTTAAATATAATTTATATTCATTATATTATATTATAATAGTCCATATAATATAGAATTATAAAATGGGATACACAGTTCATGGAGACGATAGACTGTACGTTCCCGTGAATGCTATTTCTGTTAAATTTGGATGTTCGTAGAAAATAAAACAAAATGAGTTTATATATGTATATATATAAATATTAAATAATATGTATTATATCATATATATAATATACATTCTTTAAATCCATCTTTAATAAATTCTATGTAGTGTAAGAATGAATCACTTTTCTTTGAGGGGGCAGTAGTCCACACTTCCTCAAACGAAATTAACATATTTAAACCAAATGGAATTTAAAAAATATATGTGTTTCAAAATGGATAATGGATCATAAATATATAATAAATATAATATATGAAATATATAAATATATTTTTCATCATAATTTCCACCATGAGATGATGCAACAAAAATATTAATATTCATCGTTTTGTGAGGTAGTAGTTTTTCATACACATAAACAATATATTAATTACCCATTATATGGATTGTGTATAATTTTACATCAAGAAATTACAATTAAAAATATTTTAATTTTTAATATTCTATTTTTTATAAAATAATGGAATAAATAATATGGAGGGTGGATAAGGAATTATATGAAATGGGCTTGAGAGAAGACGATACCTCTTAATCGGGAAACTCCTTTTGGTTTGTACCAAAAGTCATAATTGGATTACATTATGCACAAGTAGATTACTCTAGTATTAATGGAGGGATATTGGAAGCTTTTTTCAGGATATAAGGGGGTTAATAGGCGTGAAAAATGTAATAATATAAGGGCTTTTATAGTAGAGGTGTGGAGAACTTGTAGTATTTTGAAAAGGGAATTCAATACAAGTTGTTCACAAGTAATGTGGATATAATAATAGAACAAACTCTAAAAATAAGGAGTATAGGGTCTCAATATGGATAGAAATTGGATCTTGGAATACTGTCTAGCTCTTGTTGGTTCTTAAATCTAATATTTAGTCCTTAGTTAATGATAATTGTTACTTAATCGATGTAGTTAATTTTAATTACTTCGAATAATATTTTTGGTCATAAAATATGTTGACCTCATTAGAAATTATAATTAACTGTGATTCATAATATGGAATCCATTTTTACAAATTTCAATCATAGAATTGGATGAAATTAATTTAAATTTAATCTCATTTATTGGATGACACAATGGGGTTTTAATGTAATAATGATATTATGTTTGATATGTTTTTATATCCAATTTGAATGTGAAATTGGTTGAAATTAACTAAATTGGATTAATTGGTACAAATATTATATAATTTAACATTAAATTCAATTGAAAATGTAATTTAAAATTATAAATTGATTAGATGAAAAATCCATTTTGAATAAAAATTTAGTATTTCTCACTATTCATTAAAAAAAATAATCATCATAGAAAAATATCAAAAATTTACCATAACTTAATTATTATCTTATTATTTAAAATATGAATTTTATTTTGATATATTACATATTTAAAATTTCATATAATTGTATTTGAAATGGGTTCTCCATTAAATGGTGGTAAAAATGCCTTCGTAAAAATTTAGGGTTTTAATAATAACATTAGGTTTTTTCTTATCTTATGTCTATAAAATATATTGGATAAATATAAAAAATATTTTATTAAATAGATAACATATATATAACATTAATATCACTCACTAATAGTAAATTTTTTAATTTAATATGGAGAAATGTATTTTGACCATAAACATAAACATATTTTATTTTTTATTCAATAGGTTTTCATATTCATTTATATATAATTCTTAAACCATGAATTAATATTATATTATTATAAGCCACATATTTTCATAACATTGTAATTAATTTTCATATTCACTGATTTAACATCTAGTTAATATCTTATTATTTATAAAATTGACATTTTTGTGACATATTATTGTTCCATAAAACTCATTCTTTCGTATTACATAAGATATTGTAGAATTTCATTGTTGTGTCTAACGTAAAATAACATCGTTTTTATTTACAGATAAATATAAAATTTTGGTTTTGTGTGGTAAATAATTAAATAGTTTTTCATAACATAATCTAATTATGGTGATTTAAAATAAAATATACTATTTTCAATGTTGTGTGAAATAAAGAATACAAAAAAATTAAATTAATTAAATAATAATAATTCACCAATGCTTGAAGGGATACATTATACCCCCCTTTAAATGAATTTCACCCTCAAAATTCATCTATTTTATCAACGGTTTAATACAAGAACGGTTCATTCATAAGAACTGACATCGTAAAAATGAATAAGAAATTTTACCTTAAAAGGGAATGTTGGAACCATAATGGTTACCCAAAGAAACATGTAACTCAGTTTCCACATAGGAAAATAAAGCATGGGAGTATTGATTCTACATGAAAAAAGGTGTAAATTTTTACAGTGAGTGATTGTGATCACAAATCGAAAAGAAGATAATGATAAAAACAGTCAAGTTCTTCAAAGTCATAAATATGTGATGATTTACAAGGCCATTCGTTCAAATGAAATTAAGGTCTTAGGTCTACACATTTTTTATCATTATACTAACATTGATTAATTCATTTTTGAACATGAATATAAGTAAATATAATTACTCTATATATTTATATAAACAATATATCATTCTTTAGTTGTGCTTTTATCTATTTCTAATTAATCCATTACATCATAAAATGGATTTCTAGAAATTACCTTTTACTCATATAGTACTGAATGTCACTTTCAGAAGATCTTAAGGACCATAAATGAATGAAATTTATATCTATTTGTTTCAATATACTCCTAAAAATCAATATGGTTAATACTTTAATCTGTAAACATAAAAATTAAATATACTATTTTATCATTCATATTTATTCAAAAATAATATTTACACATTAACCTGGACATCACTTAGCCAATTATTATGAATAAAACCCTTAAAATCCTTATGAAATGGGTTTAAGAACTATGTCATTGATAGACCTGATAGGTGGTCACGTGACATACATGATGTCCTTTACTAAACCAATACTATTATAATTTCCAAAATAAATATTATGGATATCCCTAAAATAATTTTAATCCCTAAACATTTTCTAACCAATGTTTTTAATTCTAACTCCGAACATAAATACTTTTTATAATGTTTAACATAATATTTTCATGAATTTTTAAACTAATAACCCTTATTAAAGTTGAAAATCCAACACTAAAAAAATAATATAATTAAATCCTTTTATCATTGATCTCATATATATCACCAAGTACCACTTGGTTGTCACATTACAAACATGTGAATACCCTCATCATATATTCTCATGAAGAAAGGTAGTTTCATAAATTATGATAAATACTTCTGGATAACATGAATGTTTCCTCATTAAAACTATATTGCATCTATTCCGTAAATACCAAAATTTTGGAAACTTTATCAATGGTAGCATAAACCACCTGTCCAAAATTCCATACTTTTTTGCAAGGTAATTGGTACTATCCAATTTAATTATTCCTAGACTACATATCTTTATCCAAAAAAAATTTTCATAACATAAATAAAATATTAAGGGTTTCCTTCCCTTAGTTAAAATATCCCTTTATTGTTAAATTGCATCACTAGTCTATCAGGAACATTCAACAAAATCATGTATTTAATAAGTGAAAAACCTATGTAGAACAATTCCATTATTCATTAAACTTCGGTTTTTAAACCAAATTCACAAAAACATCAATTACTACATACTTAATAAATTGACAAATATACCTTATCCTATTATATAATTCCTCATTCCTTTAACATTTTATATATAGTCTCATCGTCATCATCAATGTCACTATTAGTCGCACCACCTTACTGATTCTCTTCAGTAACATTCCTCTCAAGACATTTAGTTTCATAATGATCATTTATTAAACACATAAAAAACTTAATCATCAATGGTGTCTTATGGAGTAAAATATTTTCATCCATTTTTTTAACCAAACTCTTCATTTTTTCCTTGAAATAAATTGATTGGTGTCTTTCACTTCCATAGTCAAAACATCTTCTTTCTCCTATAAGACATTCACTTAGGTGTTACATTAAAAATTCTTCACACAAATGAAAACAAATATTCTATCTTCCATGGTCTCCATTACCCTAACTCTTAGAGAACTCCCTATTTCTCTTCATGGGTGAGTTAGAGAGTTGGTCAAAGTACACATTGTTAATTGTGTTCTTTGAAAAAGGATTAGGCATTGTCACCAAATATTTCACTCCATTGATCATCCCACATGAATACTCATATGAAAATCATCTATAACATTCAATATTATTCCAGTTACTTTATATGGACAAAGCCTTAAAACATTACTTAATCTTGAATTCAATGAATAATTTACATTGAGTATATTTTCAGGTTTAGAGGTTTATAAAATTAGGCCATAACTATTACATCTCAAAAGTTATAAAGTAGATATTTCTACCCAGTTTCCATTTTGTTCATAAGATAAAAACTCTTAAAAAAGATTCATGTCTAGTTACATGTTTTAGACAACATGAAATTCTTTGATCCCATCCTTGACCCTATTCCACTTTATGTCCTATGAAAAACATTTCAAAAACATGGGATGAGCATAAAAAGATCAGTAAGAAATACACAAATATGGAAACTATTAATTTTTGAAAACAACAAGTAATCCATGAATACCTAATAATAAGTAATACTCTTCACATATATGAAGTAGTAAATACTCTTCACTGAATAAAATCTAATTTCTTACCCTTTTGTAACCAAAATATCACTATAAAATCCGTATAAAAAATACATAACATATAAAGGTAACTTGGAACATAAAAATACATAAATGGAAAAACCTTATGGTCGACTTCCACACATGTAACTCAATGGAGTAGCCATATGACCGAATTCCATATCCAATTTATTGGAGGTTATAACAAAACCACCCGTCCTGGTTTATCACAGCACCACCCGTCATTTGGTTTATAACTTACCCACCTGTCAAATGTCCAAGTACCATTATAAAATCATAACACATACAAGAAATATAAAAGAAAGAAAACATTTCCACATTTCAATCACAATACATTATATAAATATATAGACATAACAAATCCATTATCAAAACCATTTTCAATACCAAAATACATAATAGAGTATATGGTATTTTTTCTTCTTTTTAAAAAACATTACGGCTTATTAAGGAAGATAAAGATCAAGTAATACTCACGGCGGTGGAAATGTCATTGTCCCCACATACATTAAAAGAAAAATTCCTATTTCATTTAGTGAAATGATTCGTAGAAAAATATACCCTTTAAATGAAATGAAAATTCAAAGGTTTTTATACAGTGTGTAAAAGAAAGTCTTGTATTAAAACAAAATTTTCCTTAATGAAAGGAGATTGAGGCGAAGTCCCTTACCTCATGTCCAACATGACTAGATCGTTCTTTAATCTCATGAATAATAAATTAGAGTAAATTTATACTTTCTTAATAACCTTTATAAAGATCATTATTCCTTTAATATCACTTATTACCATTTTATGAACATTATGTTATCATTTAAGTTAATAACGGCCGTTTTGTTGATATTTGGTACTTGAGTCAAAAATAATCTTCTTATAATTACAAGTTGTTCATGTGGTAAAATATCCACTATCTCCAGAATTATATTCATGATGTATATATCATGTATATAATATATATCTAGTATATACATGCCTTTATAATATTACATAACATTTCGAGGTAAGAAATGAAATGCACCGTTCATGGAGACGGTAAGCCGTACTTACGCATGAACACTACTTTCATTTCTATTTCGCATTTAATGGAATGAAAAAATTATTATATATAGCTAAGTTATAATTCCAGTATAATATAATATATAATATTATTAACTCCATCCTTTATACGTCCAATATATGGCATTAATGATTCAAATCAATTTGAGGGGGCGATAGTCCGCACTTCCTAAAATGAAATTATCGGGTTTATCCATTATGTAAACCATAAAGGTATTCCATAAATGAAAAATTCAGAGGCATAAGAAAAACATAAAAATTAAATATATCATATATAAATATAGTGACATCTTAATGTCCACCATGAGAGGCGGTAGAAGATAATTGAACAATCATCGTTTCGTGAGGCACTAGTTCCCCGTCCACAGAAACAGTATGTATTTCACCCATTAGATGAAGGTGTGTGTAAGTGTAGATAAAATACTTATCATAAAAACATCCTAGTATATTTAGGATACTGGTGTTGTTACAGAACAAAATAATAAGAATATTTTATGGGTTTGGAGAAGCAAAATAAAACAAAAGGACATAAGAGAAGACATTACCTTTGATTCTGGTAACTCCCCTTGGTTTGGACCAAAAGGTTTTCTTGAAGAACTTTAATCCTAAGTTAAGGATTATAGGTTTAAGATAGGGATCTTAGGAGCTTATTTGATTAGATTATGGACGATCCAAATGGCTTTATAATTGTGTCAAATGGGTAGGAGTGGGGACTTTTTATAAGGGAGAGGAGGGGCTCTTTTGGAAAGCTTGAAACGAATATTTAATTATATAATGCTTATCAGTTTCTAAAGGTCCAAAAATAATTAAAGTAGAAGATAAGGTGTCCCATGTTATAATTAAAATCATCCAATAATAATTGGACAAGGTTTGGATATTGTTTTAAACTTTATCTTCATATTTATTTAAATTATTCAATAATGGCGTAAACATTACATCATCATTGTGTCATAAATAATTTTATATATTTGAAGTATAAAAATTATAAACAAATTACCATTATATGGGAAATATTTTTAGATTTATAATGAATATTTATAATAAAATATATCAATTATATAACACCATGTAACCATTATTTTAGTAGAACAATACATGTTTGTGACATTTTTATTTTTACTTTAAATAAATGGTATTAATTTCATTATCTTACCCAAGTGGCTCCATGGGGTCCCAAAAATTGACCCATTGATTATAGTGGTCGTTCATGACTCATCCAATAAGGGTAGGTTAAGTGTAAAGGTAATTTAATATTATTATAACTTTATTTTTACCTTTAATACTCTTATTACCTTTAATCGCAGTTAATAAAACTTAAAAGTGATTATTCACCAAAAATTATTTTCATCCCATTAAAGAAACTTTTACATAAAAATGATAACCATGTATGTTGGATTTTTTAAATTCAATTCAGAGAAGTTGTAAAATTTCATTTAAACGAAAAATCAGTTTTTTAACTAACACTTAGTGGTTTCACTATTCACAAAAAATTGATGTTTTTCAGAAAAATACCAAAAATTCACTCTAAGATATATTTGATATTATGAATTCAAAAATAGTGTCTATTATAAACAATTCAAAATATATATTTTTCTTTAATGAATTTTATAATTAATCCCTATTTTCAAATCAAATAGCATGTTTTTAGGAAACAATATTTATCAAGAGATTGGCACTTTTTTAAGTTCAATTTCTATGTGAAATTAATTCCAATGTCCACCATTGGATTAAATGGTAAAAATATATTCTAATTTCACTTTAAAACCAATTAATAAGATAATAAATCCATCTAAATAAATTATATTAAAAGGTGCATTTGAATTAAAATACCACATTTTTCACTATTCATTTAAAAATGAACTTTATCTGAAAAAATAACAAAAACATACACAAAGTAAAATTTGATGTCCCAATTCTAAATAATAATTTAATTTGGTCCAATAGAACATATAAGTTTGACCAAATCTATATTTAAAAGAGGTTTCACCATCAAAAGGCGATAAATCGACCTTTTAGTGAATATTAGAGTATTTATGCTTAAAATTGGATTGATTCACATTTTAAGCCTCTAACATTTATTAGATAAATTTAAAAACATTTAAAAAACATATATAATCATATTTTAGTTATTTATATTCATTCACGCCAATACAACAGCTACGTGTAAACTTCCATTTAAAATAATATTATTATATTATTAGTGTGCAATATAAGATTTCAAAGAAATCTATTGTTGTGTATCGTATACGCCATCAAACAGAGCAACCCCATTAAGGAAACTTTAATAATTAATTCAAAAAAATTAATAAATATGAAAACGTCTTATTCTTTATTTACCTAGGATTTTACATCATTTTACCCATTTTGGTAGTTGTTTCCTCGCAATTTTATTCACTTATAAAATAAATGGTGGTATTTATCCCTCATAGAATTTTCCTATTCCCAAGTTGCCTCTTGAACCATATGGGTTTTCAACAAAACCTTCACCTGATTAATTACCTTATTCCGAAACACTTTCTCTATACGGTCATTATCTGGACTGGTTGTTCCTCATAAGAGAGATTCTCTTCCAACTAAACTATGTCTCGGCTGAAAACATGAGATGGATCTGACATATAATTTCTCTACATTGAAACATGAAAAACATTGTGAACCGAGGACAAACATAGAGGTAATGGAAGTCAGTAGGCAACTTATCCAACTTTTCCCAGATTTCATAAGTTCCAATGAACCTCGGACTCAACATTCCTTTCTTACCAAAATGGATCACACTTTTCCATCTAGAAACATTGAGAAAAACATGATCACCTACCCCAAAATAAAGTTCCTTCCTCCGGTTATCCATATAAAATTTATTGCCGACACTGAGATGTTCTTATGTGCTTCTGAATCAATTGAAAATTTTCTACCATATCATCTACCAATTCTAGTTCAATCTGCTTCCTATCCCCTACTTCATCCAAAAAAACTGGAGTTCGACACCGCTTTCCATATAATGCCTCAAATAGAGCCATCTATATACTGGAATGAATACTATTATTATATGAAAATTCAACCAAGGAAAGATGTTGGTCCCACATTCCATGGTAATCCATCAAGAAAGCATGTAACATATCCCCCAAGGTCTTAATTTTTCATTCTGACTGCCCATCTGATTGCAGATGAAAAGATGTACTAAAATTTAATTCAGAACCCAATGACTTCTGAAGGCCTTTAAAAAAGTTAGAAGTAAACCTGGGAAGACAATCAGATACATTGGAGTGGGTAACTACATGTAACTTGACTATATCTTTAGCATACAACCGCGAAAGTTGATCTAGAGGAAAAGTATCTTGAATAGGAAGAAAATGAGCAGATTTAGTCAATTGATCGACAATAACCCAGATTGCATTATTACCTTGTGATGTCTTTGGGAATCCCACAAAAAAGTCCATGGATATATTTTCCCATTTCCACTCTAGCACATGTAATGACTGAATAATACCTTTCGGTAACTTCCTCTCTACTTTAACCTGTAGACAAGTCAAACACTTCATAGTAAAATCAGCAATATCTCTATTCATTCCATCCCACCAGTAATACTCATGCAGATCTCTGTACATCTTAGTGCTGCCAGGATGAACTGAAAACAGGGAACTATGAGCCTCACATACCAACTCATTGATCACCAGTGAATCACATGGCACACATAATATCTTTCCAAACCATAAAACACAATAATTATCAATGTTAAATTCAGGAAACTTACCCTTTTGAACCAGCTCTACCTTTTTATGTAACCTACTCTCTTTCTTTTGCACTTGCTTAATTCTGTCTGATAGAGATGAACTTACTGAAACCTGAAACAAAATAGAATAAAATCATGAACCAACAACTTCTATACCAAATTTCATCAAATCAAAAAACAAAGGATCTCCTTCCAAATGTAGCATGGTTAATGAAGCATTAATTTTTCGACTCAAAGCATCAGCCACCTTATTTGATTTTCCCGGATGGTATTGAATTATACAATAGTAATCCTTGATTAATTCTATCCATCTCCTCTATTTCGTGTTCAATTCTTTCTGAGTGAATATATACTTTAAACTTTTTTTATCGGTATATATTTCACACTTTACTCCATACAAATGATGCATCAAAATATCTAAAGCACAAACAATAGCAGCTAATTACAAATCATGTGCAGGGTAATTAAACTCGTTAGTATTCAACTGACGTGAAGCATAAGAAATTACCTGATCATTCTGCATAAGGAAACAACCAAGTCCCTGTAATGAATCATCATTGTAGATAAAAAACTCACCATTTCTAGAAGGCAGTTTCAAAACTAGAGCATTCACAAATCTTCTTTTCAATTCCTGAAAACAATCATCACATTATTTTTTCCAATTGAACTTAACAACTTTTCGTGGTAACTTAGTCATTGGACTAGATAATCATGAAAACATTTCAACAGTCCTCCAATAATAACTTACCAAACCAAGAACAAAACAGATCTCGGTTATATTTGTGGTTTGTGGCCATTCTTCAACAACTTTTGTTTTAGCCAGATCAATTGTTATGCCATTTTTTGAAACAATGTGACCATGGAATGAAATTTGATGTAACCAAAACTCACACCTATTGAATTCTACATACGATTTCTTTTCCTTTATGTTTTTCCAAATAACTCTTAAATGACTATCATGTTCCTTTTCTACTTTTGGAAAAAACCAAAATATCATCAATGAAAACAACCACAAACATATCCAAGAACTTCGGAAAAATTCTATTCATTAGATCCATGAATACAGCTGGTGCATTCGGTAACCCAAAAGTCATAACTAAAAATTCATAAGGGCCATATCTAGTACGAAACACGGTCTTCAGACCGTCTGTTTCTTTTACTTTCAACTGATGGTACCCCGACCTCAAGTCAATCTTCGAACAATTCTGAGCTCCCTAAAGCTGATCAAACAAATCATTGATATGAGGCAAATGATACATTTTCATGATTGTGATGTTATTAAATACTCTATAATAAATGCAAAGTTTCATAGAACTATCATTATTTTTAACAAACAAGACAGTGTCACCCCATGGTGATGTGCTAGGTCGAATGAAACCTTTATATAATAACTCCTGCATCTTCTTCTTTAACTCTAAACGTTCATCTTGAGCCATTTGATAAGGGGTTTTTCAAATTAGCATAGAATCTATAACTAAGTAAACAATAAATTTAACATCCAGATCATGTATAATACAAGGAAACTCATTAGGAAAAACATAAAGATACTCATTTACCACTGGCACATCATTAATCTGAACAGTTCCTTTGTTTTCAAAAATATGTGCAAGGTAACATTTATTTCCATCTTTTACTAGTATCTTAACATCATGATTTTTTATCAAAAGAAAGGGTTCATTCTTGTACACAAATTGAAAATCTTCTTGAAACGAAACACCTCTAGCTCGGAAGTCAATCATAGCATGATAAAAACAATCCAATCCATGCCCAAAATAACATCAAACTCTACTAGAGGCAAAATAATAAGGTTTGCAGGTAGATTATTTCCACAAAAAAGGATATGAAGGTTCTTATAATTTTTTTTTGTCTCAACGTTTCCTCTGGGTGTTTTTACCATAAGTTCAGGATTCATATCTTGATATGGAATTACCAATTTACTAGAAAAACTCTCAGAAATAAATGAATGTGTAGACCCTAAATCAAACAACACAATGGCATAATCTGAACAAACAAATAGTGTACCTCGTACTACTTCATTCGATGGCCCAACATCTGATGAAGTAGTTGCAAAGGATTTCACCACCCCTTTATGCTTGTAGTATGTATGATTTCACTCAGTTGAGTTCTTTGTTAGACACTCATTTTCATAATGACCACTTTCATTACACTTAAAACATCTTAACGTCGGCTTTTCATAGCCAGCTTGATCATCTTCATTACGGTTATGAGCAATATGTCCAGACTTACCACACCAAAAGCACATTCCATACTTGGATAAATATTATCCAGGATGCATTCTACCACACTTCTCACATGATATATATTTTGTTTTCTTACCTCTAGGCTACTTTGATAATTCATTCCATTTTCCTGCCAACTGGAGCTCTTATTTTGTTTTTTGAAAAAGAACACATGATCATCAGCAAACTCCATTTCCACATTCTCCACACATCAAACATGTTTTTCATAACTTTTTAACTCAAGAGATGATAAATAACTTCAATAAATTTGATTTAATCCTAAGTAAAAATGGTTGATTTTACTATCAAGATCTCATATAAAATTTGGAGCATACCTTTCCAGTCGAGTGAACTTTGCTTCATAAGTAGCCACTGAGTCATTCTCCTGCCTCAATTATAGGAATTGTTTTCCATCCTAAGACGAACCACTATAGGAAAATATTTCTCATGAAACATACCTTTGAATTCATCCCAGTCAAGATCATCAATCTCCTCAGTATCCCTGATATTTTTCACCATCGACCACCAATGATCAACTTCACCTTTAGCAAGGTAAACTGCATAACTAACCTTTTGATGTTATGAACACCCCATGACATCAAAAATCATCTCTAGTTCTTTAATCCCTCCTTATGCTAGCACAGGCTCAGATTACCCTCTGAATGATGGGAGATGGTGCCCCATTAAATTCTCCACTACTGACATGTTCTTTTGTGCTTGATCTAGCTGATCTCATGTATGGATACCACCACCATTTATAGCCTAAGTCAATTGTGCCATCACTGGAACAAACTGTTCAGTTCCGATTCCGACCATCTCATGTTGCTGAATTGGAATGTTGTTTTCCTCCTGGTGTCGTCCCAATATAGCTTCCCTGCTTCCTCTACAAAAAACCATTCTGAACACAGAAATATCATAGGTGAAGCAACATGGTAATATTTAAATGCTATATCATTTCAATCATACCATAAGGTAATTTATGTCCATGAAATTAACAATATTCTAACTCTTACAGTTGTCTACACCGAACATTGATACCAACTATAAGGACCTAGCCTTAAAACATTAATTAATATTGAAATAAATTAATAATTCACATTGATGATCTTTTCAGGTTTAGAGTTTTATATAATTAGTCCATAACTATTACATCTCAAAAGTTACAAAGTAGACACTTCTACTCAGTTTCCATTTTTTCAAATGATAATAATTATTAAAAAAACATTCATGTCTAGTTCCATGTTTTAGATAGCATGACATTCCATGATCCCATCCTTGACCCTATTCCACTTTATGTCATGTGAAAAACATTTCAAAAAATTGGGATAAGCATAATAAGCCCAGTAAGGAATACATAAAGAAGGAAACAGTTAGTTTTTAAAAACAACAATTAAACCATGAATACCTAATCATAAGTAATACTTTTCACCTATATGAAGTAGTAAATACTCTTCACTAAATAAAATATCATTGATTACCCTTTTGTAACCAAAATATCACCATAAAACCCATATAAAAAACATATAACATATAAAGGTAACTTGGAACATAAACATACTTAAATGGAATAACCATACAGTCGACTTCCACACATGTCACTAAATGGAATATTCATACGTCCGACTTCCATACCTAATGCATTGGAGGTTATAATGGATCCACCCATCTTGGTTTATCATGAAACAACCCGTCATTTGGTTTATCACGTAACCACCTGTCAAATGTCCAAGTACCATTATAAAATCATAACACATTCAACAAATATAAAGGAAAGAAAACATTTCCACATTTCAATCGCAATATATCACCTAAATATATTGACATAAAAAATCCATTATCAAAAACATTTTCAATACCAAAATACATAATAAATTATATGGTTTGTATTTTTCATTTTAAAAAACATTACGGCTTTCTATGGAAGCCAAAGATCAAGTAATACTCACGACAGCGGAAAGGTCATTGTCACCGTGTACGTTAAAAGAAACATTCCTTTTTATCATTTAGTACAACACATCGTATAAAAAGATTCCCTTTGATTGAAATGAAACGTCAAAGGTGTTTATACAGTGTATAAAATAAATTCTTGTATTAAAACAAAATACGCCTCAATGAATGGAGATTGAGACGAAGTCCCTTACCTCATGTCCGACATGACTCGATCGTTCTTTAATTTCCTGAATAATAAACTAGAGTTAATTTAAATTTTTTTAAGAACCTTTTTCAAGTTCATTATTCCTTTAATATCAATTATTACCATGTTATGAAATTTATGTAATTATTTAAGTTAATAACGGTAGTTTTGTCCATATTAGTTACTTGAGTCAAAAATAAACTTTTTATAATATCAAGTTGTTCATGTGGTACAATATTCACTATATATAAAATTATATTCATGATGTAGATATCATATATATCATATATATCCAGTATATACATTAATTTATAATATTACATAACATTTAGAGGTATGAAATGAAATGAACCATTAATGGAGACGGTAAGTCGTACGTACACATTAACGCTATATTCATTTATATTTCAAATTTAATGGAATGAAAACATTATGATATAGAGTTACATTATAATTATAGTATAATATCATATATAATATTACTAACTCCATCCTTTATACATCCCACATATAGATTTAACGATTCAAATCACTTTGAGGGGACGGTAGTCCGAACTTCCTAAAATGAAATTATCGCGTTTATCCATTATGGAAACCATAAAGGTGTGACATAAATGAAAAATAAATAAGCATAAGGAAAACATAAACATAATATATATCATATATAAATATAGTGACATCTTAATGGCCCCCATGAGAGGCTGTAGGAGATATTTAAACAATCATTGTTCCGTGAGGCAGTAGTTCGCCGTCCACAGAAACAGTATGTTCTTCACCCATTAGATGGAGGTGTGTGTAAGTGTAGCTCAAATACAAATAATAACAACATCCTATTATATTAAATACACTTGTTTTTTTACAAAATAATATAATAAATATGTTTTAGGGGGTTGGAGAAGCAAAATAAAACAAAAGGACATAAGAGAAGACATTACCTTTAAATCGGGTAACTCCCCTTGGTTTGAAACAAACAGGTTTCATGAAGAGCTTTCTACATAAGGAAAGCGTTATAGGATTAATAGAGGGATCTTGGGAGCTTATTTGAGTAGATTTTGGATGAGACAAATGGCTTGAGAAGTGTGTCAAATGGGTAGGAAGTGGGGTCTTTTTATAAGGGAGACGATGGTCACTTTTGGAACGCTTGAAAATATTATTTTATAATATAATGTTTTTTGTTTTATAAAGGTCCAAAAATCATTAAAGAAGACTATAAGGTGTCCCATGTTCGAAATAAAATCATACAATAATAAGTGGACAAGTTTTGGATTTTTTTCTACGTTGTCATCTTATTTATTTTAATTATTCAATAATGACGTAAACACTCCATCATCATTATGTCATAAATAATTTTATTATTTGATGTCTAAAAATTATAAAAAATTACCATGATATAAGAAATATTTTGATATTTATAATGAATATTTATAGTCAAATATATTAATCATATAACCCCATGCAAAGTGTTTTTTAGTAAAATAATACATGTTTGTGATGTTTTTATTTTTACTTTCAATAAATGGTCTTAATATCATTATCTTACCCATGTGGCTCCATGGGGTACCTAAAATTGACCCATGGATTTTCTTGGTCGTCCATTACTCATAAAATAAGGTTAGGACATGTGTAAAAGTAATTTCATATTATTATAACATTATTTTTACCTTTAATTACACTAATTACCTTTAATCGCGGTTAATAAAACATAAAAGTTACTATTCACCAAAATTATTTTCATCCCATTGAACAAAATTTTAATTACTAATGATAATCATCTTTGTTGGATTTTTTAAATTCAATTCACAGAAGCGGTAAAATTTCATTTAAACAAAAAAATCAGTTTTTTAACTAACACATAGTGGTTTCACTAGTCACCAAAAATTGAAGTTATTCAGAAAAAAAACAAAAAAATCACCCTAATCTATATTTGATATTCTGAATTCAAAAATGATGTCTATTTTACAAAATTCAAAACATATAATTTTCATTAATTAATTTTATAATTAATTCATGTTGTCAAATCAAATAGCGTGTTTTTAAGAAACAATATTTATAAAGAGATTGACACTTGTTTAAGTCCAATTTCAAAGTGATATTAATTCCAATGTCCACCATTTTATTAAATGGTAAAAATATATTCTAATTTCACTTTAAAACAAATTAAAATGTTAATCCAACCATCTAAATAAATTAGATTAAAAGGTGCATTTGAATTAAAATAAAATGTTTTCACTATTCATTAAAAGTAAACTTTATCGAAAAAATAACAAAGACATACGAAAAGTAAATTTTGAGGTCCCAATACTAAAGAAGAATTTTATTTGGTCCTATAGAACGTATAAGAGTGACCAAAACTATATTTAAAGTGGGTTCACCATCAAAAGTCGATAAATCGACCTTTTAGTGAATATTAGAGTATTTATGCTTAAAATTGGATTCTTTCTCATTTTAAGCCACTAAATTTTATTGGATAAATGTAAAAACATTTAAAAAACATATATAATCATGTTTTAGTTATTTATATTCATTCCTTCCAATACAATGGTTTCATGTTAACTACCATTTAAAATAATATTATTATATTATTAGTGTGCAAGTAAGATTTCAAAGATATCTGTTGTTGTGTATCAGGTATTCCATCGAACATAGAATCCCTATTAAGGAAACATTTATAATTAATTCACAAATATTAATAAATATGAAAATGTATTATTCTTCATTTACCTGGGATGTTACATCCTTTCAGTTCCCATCTTTTACTAAAACCAAATGCATTGTGTGATCTTTACATAACATAGAATAAGACCATATAGTTATGAAAATATTTACTTATAGGATGTCTAAATATTAACACCATACTTAATCTGCGACACACTAGGTTAATCCTTGGTTATTCATATACAATATGTATTTAAATCTTTCTGATGGCTCATGATGAATTTGTGAATTTCTAATTCATATCCCCAAAAGTGTCAAAATAGGTGTGTAGTAAATCCCATTGTTGTCTATAAGAATACCCTGAATCAGGTCTAGGATATCTTTTTGAATTTATTACCTCTGGGTATATCTATGCTAGAGCCACATCCAATTGTGGTGTCCAGAGAGAGATGTGTTGCTAAGAAACCACTCACTCTATCCTTTACAAAAAGTCTAGTACATTTTTGAAAATTTAACCTCATCCTTATAATTATATTTAGAAAAATACCTATACATATCCTTAGAAATATACCTTGATATATCACTAAATTATTCCTATCGGAGTTTCAAAAGGTTGAATAAACATTTTCTCTCATACCAGCTATAATGACCTAGTATTAAAATATATTAATATTAAATAACTTTTTCATTATAGTTTAAACATTAAAAAAATAGACACACAATGAATATATTATTCTAGTACCTTTGTAAACATGGAATCATAATCATTGATATATAAAAGAGATAAATTGTCTCCCTTGAGGTTCTTCATGACTATCACTCTTTTTAAATACGTCATAATTAATACATGGGAATGAATCCTATAAAGGGATGAGCTCATATGGCTAGTAATGTTAAATAATGGAGATATGTAGGCATAAACATGAGCATTAGGGTATGCGAATGTGATGAAAACATTAAAAAATCATACCCTTCAAATAAAATATCATGAACATTAATTAGGGAATAAAGCCTAATAGTATGTAAGACATGAGTCTTAAATAAATAATGAAAATTTATATTAAATATATCATGGAAGAGAAATTTATCTCATAAAAATCATTATATCAAAACATAAATCTTTCATGAAAGAATATGAATGTAACCTATGGGTGATATCTTAAAAAATGATTAACATCAACATATTTCATCGTTGATGGAAAATAATTTTGAAACATCTCTCAATCATTTTTCCTGAGGAAAATATCCATTTTTTGAAAAAGGATTTTCAATACCTAAAACTATTTAAAAATAATTTTCCTATAAAATAACATTAAATCATAAATATAAGGCTAGAAATAATTTTGAAAACCTTTTTCTAAAAAAAACATATAAAATATTATGGAAAAAAATTTAAAAACCATTTTAATTTAACTATTATTAAAGAAGCATGAAATTGTTTTGAAACCCATTTATTATGAAAATAAATTTTAAAACATAAATAATTATACAAATTGATTTGAAAACATTTTTAAATGGAATTTTTTCAATGGTTCATGAAATATTTTTGAATCACATTTCATTGAAAATACATTGAAAACATATAAATAAGGCTTGAAAACATTTTGAAAACCATTTTAAATGAAAAAAATAAAATAAAAATGATTTTTTTAAAAAAATATTATTTTTAATTAATTTTTAAAACACATTCATAATAAAATAACTATTAATCATGATTAGAATGCGTCATAGAAATGAAAGCAGGTGAATCTGTACATGTGATATGACATAAAAAAATATCGTATTTTCACCATAAAAATGTGTAAAAAAATGCCTTTTTCGGAAATATATAATAATATTCCTTTGAAAAAATTGTTAAATGATAAAAACTCAAAAAAAAATTAATGATTACATATAAATAGTGTAATAATATTGGAAAACCTTATTTTAAAACATGGTTTTTAAGAAACACATATTTCTGACCAAAGATAGTGTAATGTATGGCTTTATTAAAAACTCATTCTTAACTATTTTATGTACCAAAGTGTCAAAAAATGATACCAATACATGAATAAAAAATTAATAACTATAGGTAAGGAAACTTCATGAATTATCCTGAGATAGGGATCCAGAAATTTCATCAATGTAATCATAAAAAACCTATCTTCCTAAGAAATGAGATTATTTCAATAAACTCTTACAATATGGTATCTTTGAACCGTAATCCCTATGTAATACAATGAGAAAATATTACTCATAAAATATCATCTAAATAATTATATTCATGATATAAAATTTCAAAATCAGTATATACACCTCAGGAAAAAATATTGGTGAATAACATGGAATGTGTCTCAAATTAATTAAATTGTGAAAACATTACACTAATAATTTGAATACTTTTGAAACATTGGTCCCATCAGTAAAATATCATAATAATTTTATATAAATACCCATAATTGATATTATAATTATCATATAATACATTTATGGGAAGTATAGACACCACACAAAAGGAATGGGAGGTGACGAAAGCATGTATCTTATATAAATAAAAAGTGAGATGAAATTTCCTTTCCTTGTGTCTTGACTCTCATCGTACTTCTCCAAACATATTTCATATTAAAATAAAACTTTATTATAAATATATAATATAACCATATTATATGTTATAATTCCATATATAGTTTGATTATATATGTATATTAACCAGTTTTAATAGTTATATGTTACGTTTTCACGTCGAGTAATATCTGCCTTCTTTTTCACATGTTCCTTAATTTGTTATATCATTGGTCCTAATACATATATAATGATTTGGAAAATGTTAAAAACGATTTGAATATAAATTATGTTCATTATATTTATATTATTATAATCTGTTGAAATTAATTTAATGGAATCGAATACATTGTTCATGAAGACGATAGGTCGTACATATGCAGCAATGTTATTTCCGTCTAACTATCATGTTGAAAGAAACAATGAAAAGGAATTATATATATATATGTATATAAAAAATTATTAATGAAGATTTATTATATCATATATATCATTTGTATTTAATAAACTTAACCTTAATACATTCCATGTAGTGTATGGACAAATCACATCGCTCTGAGGGGGGAGGTGGTCCACAATTCCTCAAATAAAATTGTCGTAATTACATCAAATAGAAAGTAAAAAATATATGTGTTTTAAAAGGAATAAATAATATTAATGAAATGTTAAATATAAAAATTTACATAAATAAATATATTGTTCATCGTAATGTCCACCATGTGATGTGGTAAAGGAAAAATGAACAATCATCGTTTAGTGAGGTGGTAATACATTGTATACATAAATTGAATGTTTGTTAACCCTTAGATGGATTTGTGTCTACATGTTGGTATAAATATTAGAACAAAAACATAATATTATATTTAATTTAATTCTTTTCTTATTCATTAATAGAATAAATATATTGGATGGGGTGGAGAAGGTAAATAAAATATAGGAGCTTTAGAGAAGACCTTAACTCTTAATCAGGTAACTTCTTTTGGTTTGTTCCAAAAGGAATCCTTGGATTTCTTTATTCCAAATATGAGACTTCTAAGAGTAATAGAGGTATTTTGGGATCTTATTGGAGAATATTTTTGTAGATCCATGGGTCATTATATGTTTCAAGAAGTGGGTGGAGGGGATGCATTTTATATTGGAGGAGTGGCACTCTTGTAATATTTTGACAAAGGAATTCCCTATAATATTTCTACATGTCAAGTGGATAAAATAATGGAAACATATAGGTAAAATTGAATATATGGTCTAAATATTGACATAAAAATGATCATTTACAAGTTTCTATATCTTTTTGATTCATAGATTTGGGGGTTAGTCCATAGTTTATCATAACATTACATTAGTCGATGTAATTAATTTTAATTAATTTCACTAATATTTTGGTAAAAAATTGTGATAATATTATAAATTATAAATTACTCTGATTCCAAAAATATAATACATTTTCCCAAATTAAAAACATATAAGTGGCATAAATTACTTTAAATTAAATCCCGCTGACAGGATGACACATAATGTTTTTAACGTAAAAATGATTAAATGTTTCAATGTTTTTATATATAATTTCAATGTTAAATTTGAAGAAAGGAACTCAATTGGATTAATTTATAAAATTATTATCTGATTAAAATTTCAATCCAATTAAAAACTAAATTTTTTCTTATAATTAGATTAGATGAAACATCAGTTTTTAACTAAAATTTAATATTTTTCACTATTCATTAAAAAATCAATCTTCATAGAAAAATACAAAAAAATTACCCTAACATAATTCCCATGTTTTTATTAAAATATTATTATTATTTTAACATATTAAATATATAAATATCAAAAAAAATGATTGAAAATGGGTTCTTCACTAAAAGGCTGTAAATATGGCTTAATAAAAATATAGGGTTTAAGCAAAACAATGGGTTGGTATTTATCTTATGTCTATCAAATATATTGGATAAATATAATATTATTTTGACTATATAACTTATATATGAAATTAATATCACTCAATAATTGTAGTCAATTAAATTTAATTGGGTAATAATCTTTTTGATGATACAAAAGTTAATATTTTCTTTTATATTCAATCAGTTTTCATATTCAATTTTAATTAATTGGTAACCTATGAATTCCTATTATATTTGTATAAACCATATATTTTCATAAATTATTAAATTATTTTCATAACCACTAATTTAATGTCTATGTTATATCTTATTATTTTAAATAATAATATTTTAATGATATATTATTATTCGGTAAAACTCTTTCTTGAATGTTTCACAAGCCATCATGGAACCTAATTATTTCATGTAACACCAGATAACCTCGGTTTTCGATGTAGATAAAAAAAATATTTTAATCTTTATTACAAGATTAACTTTTTTTTATATAACTCAATCCAATCACAGTGCTTTAATTTATAAAAAAGTATTTTATGTGTTGCAAAAAATTTAAAATTTAGAAAACGTTAAATTAATTAAAATTATAATAATTCAAAAAATCTAGAGGTGTTAAAATTAAATAGAATGTAACATGTGTATATTCATGTATAAAATTTCATTGAACTCGGACATATTACTAATTAATTCATCTACCACACAATGAAGAATATTTGGTTTACTAAATGCTCAGTTTGTTGGCAAAGATAGGTTAAAAAATGACATATGGGATTATACGTTGTGTAACTAGTTTACACTCCCTATAACCACATGTTTTTTCACAAAACGTTTTAGTCATATTTGTGTATATTAGTAAGTAAATGAAAAATAGGGGCTAACATTTTGATAAAAATGAGGTTACATGGTGTGAACCAACAATAAATTTTTTGTACCCTAGACATGTATATGCGATAATACACACTTAGTCCTAAGGAATGTATCATGGATATATAGAGACAATGAAATAAGTCATGCATCGATATGAAAATGGTTTTTTCCAAAACTCATCATGTATAAAATTATAATTTAATTTATTTGACCTTTAAACATCAAGAAAAAAAATTTGTATGTCATTTATTAACTCGTGCATGCCTTTCGGGAGGTTATATACAACAACAAAAAATATTATTAATGTATATTCCTTTGTTATATTTCTTTCATGTTGTATAATTTATATAAAACACATAGATAGCCCAATAAAATAATTATTCTAATAAATCAATAAAGAATGAAATAAGTTATATTTATAATAATAAAGGAAAAAATACCATTGGAATGGTAAACTGAATGTAGGAATTGTAATGTGACCATTATAAAAATTAATATGGTCATTATAATATTAAAATAACCTATGAAAGTATAAATAAAAATTCTGGATCATATAAATGAAAATATTACATATCCATATCATGGTATAAGTTAATATATTTTAAAAAAATGATAAATTATTTGTTGGTATTTTTATAAACATTAAATGTTTATTTATAACATTAAATATAATGTATTTATCAAAATGAAAATTAACATCCATTAAATATATTCATATATTAAAATTATGCTTTATTCTATTTATAAGATAAATTTACATGTCCTTACTAATATTTTCAATGTTCCATATAATTTTTTATAATATTAAAATCAATATTTTTTGAATAAAATATGATTTTAGATATTTTCTAAATTCCTTGTTTTTAAAAAATATTTTTATAAAATTGAGACAATTATTAAAATATTCACATCAAAAAATGGTTAGGTGTATTTTTTGGGATATTTCTAAAAATGTTGAATTTTTATGAATCGTGAAATACAATAATTTACAATATTTAACGCTATAAGTAAATAAATTAATTTTTAATCCATGTATGATGTAAGATCCCATTATCTTGAAATAAAATGATATTTTTACTATTTTTAGTCATTATAATCAACACTGTTGTTATTCTTGAGTCCAAATAAAGAATAAATGAATTAAATAATAAAAAACACCCATCTCCTCCTCGTATAAATTCCACCACACACCACCCCTATCGTCACAACTCCTAATAATTCTATCATGTGTAAGTTATTCCAAATCCCACGCCCAAGCCTCTTACCCACATATTTGCTTTATATTTTCACCAAAATACCACTTCCTACTGCCTCAAAGGTGTTCTACATGATACAACATACAAGAGGTGAAATCCTACATCTTTCTCCTTCAGTTTATTTTCTATTAATATCATATCCTATCACCCTCAATGAAAAGTGAAATGAAAACTCTAGTATCATATATAATCATTATTTTTATTGTGTTAATGGAATATACATCATTAATTATCTTCTCACTTCTATTTTAAAAATGAAAACATCACCCATGATATGTCGATTAACCGCCTTCGTGGATGACGATATTTCATTTTACATTACCTCATTAAGGTCTAGTCATAAAATAATAATAATGGTTAAAAAATACAATAAAAATTTATATAAGAAATTGTATCATGTTTTGTAACTAATATATATTCATAATATTAAATAATAAAACAAAACAAGTTCATGGAGATAAAGAATTTGTTAAAATAAACTAAATATTTTTCATTAACGTTTATTATAATTATTAAATATCATATAAAAAACATATTTATATGTGGGGAAATTTAATTTAATTTGATTATCTTAAGACTATATCATTCCACATTAGTATTTTTGGTTCTTTCTTACCATAAACCTCATAATTGTACTCAAGGGAACCAACCATAAACCCATGAAACGAACGCTCTTGAACATCAAAATTATACCTTTTAAATCATAAAAATGGACATAAATAATCACAATAAAATTATAATAAATAATATATATATATATATATATAATATTTTTTTAGTTAATAAATTATTTGATCTTATTTTATAATCCATTACATTTAGTGAATGTAATGGAAGCATTTGGACAAGAGGTAAGGGATCTCTTTGAACCCCCATTTTTTCATACGGGTTATTCTTTCTCTCTAGTTACACCAATGTCATACTAGTTTATTTATATATACTTATATTAAATTCTTTTTATAACTTCCAAATATGTGTATATATCTCCAATAATCTTTATTTTATGTGGAAGTTCATGTTTAAAGGGTTCCCTTCTCAATTCCACCAAAAATGAAATATTGATTAAATGGAACTTCCCATTTTGTTTACCGATTTTCAAGTAAACTCTATAATAATTATTAATCCATAATTTTTTTTAAACACTAATTTAATAATTAAAAAAATACTTGTTAATTTATTATTTTATAAAGAAACTTAATCATTTTATTCTTTAAATACTCTTTAATATTTTCACTTAAACTAAATTAAAGATTGTCATTTATAACGTTTCTTAAACACTCTATTCACATGTTTTCAATTATGTTTGAAATAATTTATGATGATCTATGTTTATTTTACATTATTAATGTCCAATTATTATTTAAATATATTTATTCTAGTACAAAATTTTGAAACACTCCTTGGTTATGTCTTATGACATGAAAACCATACCCATTTATCTCCATGTGTAACCCTTAAATTTATTTCAGATGTTTTATTATTAATATGGTACAAATATTACTGGAAATGTTATGATGGGTGAACCTATATTTTAATCCAATGAATTGGCTAATTTGTTAGCATCATGAGATGTTATTTATGGGATTAGAGAGTAAACCTCATCCATTATGGGACTTTGTCCACCATGTGACATCGTCATCGAAGTTAGCCTCAACTCCTATTTATGTCATGCTATTGGTTTCTTCCACATTCCTATGATTATGTGCTCAAATGATCCCTTGTTTTATATGTTTTGATTCCATATTTTTTCATGTTTCATGGATTCTTATGTCATCATGTTATTCCTTATAACCCTTGTATTATTCATTATTCCTATGCATATTCCCTTACTAGGATTTTTAGCTCATCTCTTTTTTCAATATATTCCCCTGGTGATCCTTTGATTTTGAATGGGATCATAGGAAGATAAGAGGTCATTATTGAATACTAATACAAATATGTTTTGTTTTATTTCTATGTTTTCTATTTTACATTCCTTAGTATCCTAAAGACACCAGACATTACGATACTTGTTTTTTATTTAATGGTTTAATATTATTGAAATCATGATTTGATATGTGTAAAAGGATAGGGTAATTATAATTTATATCAGAGGATGGTCCCATTAATTTTGGTCATTGGGACTAGAAAACTTTATTAAGAACACTGGTGATGATTCTGTCACCACGTATGACCTAGATTGAAACCTAGGGAATCACAATTCAAGAAATACTAATAATTTATATGTTTATCCATTAGTATTTATTTTTTACATTTTATATGTTTATTAAATAAGTATTAAATATACCCTAATTGTAATTTATTTTTCCTCGATAGTTGATGTAAATTGGAGAACTCGTGCCAAAAATCAATGTAATGGGAAATGTGATGATTTCATAACTAAATTTACAAATTTGATGTGAATAGTAGCTCAAAGCTTCTTTAAATTAATTGTTCAATTGGATCAATTTATGAATAATAAAATTAATCATGTGGAACACCCTCTTATTAATAAATATCAAGTTTATGTAAAATCCTTTATAAGATAAATCTATCTTATATTTAGTGGGTCTTATAATACTCTCATTGTGGAAAAATGGATTAACACCATTGAGAATATATTATATGTCCTCCAATTCTCATAAGTAGATAATTTTATTCCACTGGTCTATCATTTTTATAGGAAAACTAGTTAATGCTCGAAACTGATCAAAAACACAATGTATAAGAATTAACTTGATTACAAGGATTTGGAAGTATTCAAGTTAATATTTTTCAATAAATATTTTCTCAAAGATCTCCATGTTAAGATGGAGTGGTAGCTCCTTAGAGGGAAGAAAATAGAAGACAAGTCTATTTTGTGGTGAAAAAAAAATATTACAAAGCATGAATGATATTCCCCTAGCATTGTATTTACAACTAAAAGTTTGTTGGATCACTTCTTTGGTATATTAAAGATGAGATAAAAATAATAATTATTAATTGCATACTTTTACAGCTACGAAGAGATTTTCTGAGGTTCCCTAATGGTTGAGAGGAATATTTCTTACTCTTAGTGGCCTTTTTGGATTCAGTATAAAAAAGAACAAAGATAAATTTTAATATGGGAGGATCAAAATAGAAATCCTTAGCAAAATATAAAACCCAACATCACACATGTCAAAAGTGTTGGAAGAAGCCTCCTCAAAACTGCTTATGGGGTTCCTTAAGATGCTTCAATTATGGATGAGTGGGGCCCCATGTTGGTTTTTTTTGCAAAGGTATTTGAAGATTTTGAGTCATATGGTAGAAAAATGTATGGGTCATATTAGTACTGAACCAATATTGAAATTGTTCAACAACACATAACATGTGTATTTTTCAATTAAATTCTATAGGTCATGGTTTGTTAGAGGCAATCAATAACGACAACCACCAAGGAAGCAAAGTAGAAAGTAAGAGAATATGTTATCAATATTACTATGTTAGATACTGAAAATGATGTGGTGATAGAAAATATGGATATTCATTAAATAATGGGGAACATACTATTAGATTCTTCTTCTATACATTCTTTCATAATATTTATGTTGATAATAACTATTCAAACTCCACACCATGATATGATGGTTGATTTATATGTTATAATAGAAAATGTGGAAATTGTTCCATCCAAATTATATAATTTATAATAACCCTTCACATTATTTCATATTTAAAAATGATTTATTAAATTATAATTCACTTAATAAAACTCATAAGATTTATAGGACTAGTGTATTTTGGTATTTGGGTATAATACATGACAACTTAAAACATGAAAATAAGTATATTTGTTGAAAACATATTTATCAAGATGGAAATGTTCCTTAGTACATTACATAACATGGGATTACATGAGCAGATACATAAGGAATATGTGAATTGTAAATCCGAGTAAGGGAATAAACAAGGAATAACATTATGAATACATTACATGTTAGATGATATTCATATCAATGAATTGTGAATGGAATATGAATACTAAATTATTATAATTCAAGATAATCATAACATGGTAAATGTGGAAACAATATATTAACCCTACATCATAAACATGGGTCAAGGAAAATCCACCCAGAATTGAAGGTAGAAAAACTCCCATAAATAAATTTGTTACACCCCTATCCCAACAGGACATATCATGATACTAAACATTACCAAATTTGTTGGAGTGTTATATAATTCCTGGAACACCAATCATTTTCATTTCATTATCATTCTTAAGTGTGATATATATACCATATTACAAAGGATTCATTATACATTGTAATTTATTCCATGATGATGGAATGTTGAATAAATACATGTAAGTCTCTAATCAATAATTATATGTTCATAATGGTGAATACCCATGATATAAAAATGGTAATGATATTCACTACCCAATTATTTTGAAATGGAAAATCATGGTGCAATTTTGATAGCGTATCGACATCACATAGAAATCCATAAAATTGGTCTATAGGAAAGAAATAGGTATCTCATCATTTATATTTTAAATGAACATTAATATTGGAAAGAAAATACATTCCCCAATAATAGGAATTGGAAATTTAAGGCATAACATAATAAATATACTTAAAGAATGTGGAGAAAAGAAATAACTCTATTGAATTTATGACATGGTAACTGGTGCACTTGGGAGAAATTTATGGGAAGTAAAGGGGTTTCTCATCATTTAGAACTCATTAGGGTAGTATGTTGGATGTTTGAAAACATACACCATTATTAGGAACTAAACATAAAACAACATAATATAGAAGATATTCTTGAATAAAGTGAAAAAGAGAGTATCCCTTACATTAATGTGTGACTCCAAAAGCTTGGGAGAGGCTTCATGGGAGCTTGGGGGAACCTTGGTAGGACTATAGGGAAGATAGGATAGATTATGGATGTGGTTCAAGGAGTTTTAGTGAAGAGAAATTGGATCTTTGGTGGGTGTATATAGGAAGGGGGGGTTTAATTATTATTAAGGTTTTAGAATATACATAATAAAGTATTCAAAACCACATACAATCCCATGTTTTTTTACCACGGTATGTAGATAATGGGAGAAGATTCAATTATTTTATATTTCCAAGGGACATATATAATAAAACATTTACATTGTTTATGTGGAGGTGAATCACACTTTTAAAAAAATTATTTTAAAGTACTAAAATATAGTATAAGTATTGAAAGATTAAAAAATTATTTATAAAATAAATTAAATAATCTTATAATCACATTTTTTAATGGAAAACTTAGATTTTTATGTAGATACATTTTATAGGGTTTATTACATCACTATTGGTCCATTAATATGTCATAAAACACATCATATATTTATATGGTAGTTAATTTTTTCACACAAAAAAACTACGTCAGAATATTATGAAATATTCACCATTAGATAATTTAAACATCCTGATTCCAAAAATAATATCATTTTTATCCTAATAATTTTCTACATATGTGAATTCTGACATTTAAAATAATAACTGACATTTATTGAAAATGATGTTTTTTTTGACAAACAATGGTTTTTGAACCATTTTAAAAATTATATTTGAAATCAGAAAATTTAAATGATCATATGTATTCAACAAATATTATTTAATTATAATATTCCATTAAAATATTTCTTATTTCAAAAATCTATTAATTCATAAATCCATTGATCCGTAAAAATAGATTTCATAATTGAATTAGAATATTAACCTTAAATAATATTTGTACATTAAATATTATTTTAAAATTTTCCTTTGGGAGACTGACCAAGTGGTGAATTCTCCTCATAATCGTTTATCAGAACTAGTTCCAATCTAAGATGGAGAAATTTTATGCAAGAAAGTAGTGACCCTTGCATGTCACATGGTGGCACTGGTACATGCATGATGCAGGCAGTACAATGTAGGCATGATGCTACATAGGGTCTCTGAGAAAGATTTTGTACCTTTATTCCATGTAATGGTCTACATTACAACTTGACCAAATTCCCATGTACTGAGTAAATAAGTCATGAAGGGTGGTTTATCCCTTTGTGGGGGTATTACCTACCTTTCCTGTCTCTATTTTTTGTGTGTGTGTTTTTAATGATATTGTACCCCCAAAATGTTAAAATAATAGGATGAAAATATTTTCATTATTTTATAGAAAATAATTCAATATTTATAAACATGGTGTTGTTGCATATCCTATTATTATACCAACATATTAATTAAGAGATAGGTGTGCGATGGTGGGGCTTTCATGGGCTCGTTCGGTGATCATGTTTTCGGATGTGATCTCAATGAGCATGATCTTCTCTCATAAACAGTTTCTTTCATACATATATTGTTTTATCTCAGCTTCCGGTTGGTATAGTTAAAATCCCAAAAAGGATATCTCCCTCAAAATCTTGAATATATTTTCTTCATAAGAAATGATCCTAATAGTTAAGGTCATCACATCCTTTGTCTTGGTCAAAAGGTTTTGTTAAAACCCTATATATATAATAGCCTTGGGATCACGGTCTACTGTCTATATTATCAGGGGTAAATATACATAATGTAATTTTATATTTAATTATATATAATAATAAAAAGTTTATAGGCTTTCTATAACCATGCGATAATTAATTATATATAAAAAATTAATTTCATTAAAAATAGTTTGGGTCATTATAAACTTCCCCACTTTCGAACTTTCACCATTAAAATTTTATTATATTAAACACAAAATAGATTAATTTGACTCTGCTTCATCATTTCCTTTGGTTCCCACATTGCTTTTTCAAACACATGGTTTCTCCAAAACCAGTCAACGAGGGCATTGTATTATTTCACATAACTTTTTCTGTACGATATAAGTTCTTAACCGACTGCTCCTTCGAGGAAAGGTCATTCTCCAATGGTACCACATCTGGATTGAGTACATGTTATTGGACAATTATGAACATTATTAATTAGGATACTTGAAATACATCATGTATTTGAGGCTAGTTTTTTGGGAAATCTATTCGTTAGGCCATTGCTCTAATGCAATCAAGGATCTCAGAAGGGCCAATGTACCTCAGAAAAAGCTTTACATTCATCCCAAATCTCAATACTCTCTTAAATTGAGATATTCCAAGGAATACCATGTCTCCAACAAAAAACTGAAGGTAACATCAACAATTATTATCAAATCTCTTTTATCGAATATTAAAATCATTCATGTGTGGATATATGGGTTTAACCTTCTCCACCATTTCATCAATGATGTCAGGACCTAGATGTTTTTATTCCCCAACCTCATCACAACATGCTAGTGTTCTACACCTCTTCCCTAAAATGGTTTCCTAGGGATCCATTTGGATGCTCATTTGGAATCTATTTTTGTAAGAGAACACAACCAGAGGGAGATGTTGGTCTCATCCTCCTTTGAAGTACATTGAGAAAGATCTCAACATGTCCATGAGTTTTGGGATGGTTTTCTACGATTTTATATTAGTTTGAGTGTGATAATACATACAGATGGTTAACTCATTGTTTATAGCATACTGGTGACTTTTCCAAAACAAAGATGTGATTCTTGGATCTTCATTAGAAACAATCAATAGTTGTACACCATAAAACCTTACCACTTATCTAGTGTATATCCATACTAGTGGATCCAATCTGAAATACTCTCATATAGAAGTGAATCGTTCTATCTTTATAAGACTGTCCACAACAACCTAGAAAAAAATTCATTTGTTGGATGCCTTTGGGATTATAGTGAAAAAGACTATTGTGATATTTTCTCATTTCCATGTTAGTATGGGTAACGGATGCCTCATCCCCTTACACTTCTACCTTTCAGCCTTCAAATGAATACATACGATGCATATTGAAGTATAATCAGTGATATCCTTCTTCATGTTTTCCTACTAATAGTTCTCTCAAAGATCCTGATACATAATTTTTTTTCCTATGTGAATGGAGAAATTTAAATGATGTACATAATCTAATAGTTCACTCTTTCATTCAGGATTTTTCGTAACATAGAGTCTTGAACAAAATCTCCCAATTATATATTCATTAACAATGATCTTTGAATAATTCAATTTTATTATATTTTTTACTATATTTTTAATTCACACATCATCTTGTTGAGAATCCTTTAACATTTCATGAAGATACGGTTGAGAAGTCCCTTGTGAGAGGATTTACGATGTCCTTTTTTTATGTTTCCAATGAACTTCCTCTTCAAATATAAGAAGGTTGTATTCATCTCAATTAACATTCATGATAGAATTGATGGATCCTTTCCAAATAGATCATATGGAACTATGTTCACTTTCCCATGATGTTAGTGGATTGAGAAATTGAAATATGTGGTGAGTCCTATCCATCTTTATTAGTGTACATTCAACTCTTTTATTGTGAATATATATTTTAGTCATTTTTGATATTTAAATATTTGTATCTTCTCCCCCAAAGAGATAATACCAAAAAAAATTCAAAAATAATATCACTTCTTACAAATACATATCATTCTTTGTATAGATTTTCGCATGACATTTCAAATATCCTAAAGCATAGGCTATGGATTTTTCATTTAAATTAATCACACAACCCAATCCCTTCATCAAATAAGTGTTCAAACATACAAAAATCTCCCATATTGACTGTATTGTGAGCACAAGGGTAGTGATAAGACACATTTCCAAATCCATTATGCTTTCATAACAATCATCATTCTAAAAAAAGTTAACTCCCTTACGAGTTATCTTGGTATGTGGATTTTAAAATCGTAAGAATTTTCTCACAAATCAGTGATAATATCTATATAACCCAATGAAGATATAGATATCTGTCAAATATATTGGCCTCTTCGATCCATGAATTTTATTTTTATTGGAAGGATCAAAATATATACCGTATTTCATGGGATGATATTCCCATGTAATGAGACTTATTTTAACCAAAGCTAACATTTAATCTACATTTCATAATGTTTCTCCTTTCGTAAGGTCTTTAGAATAGTGATATTATGCACCTCTTAGTCCTCCTTTTTGTTAGATTATGTTATAATATAATATATAAATACTTCCAAAAAATTAAAGGTAATATCTTAAGAATAAATTCATCAAGTCAATGATGATTTCTAGGGAATTAGTGAGTTTGAATGGAATCCCTATCTACTCACAATGCCTATACCTCATAAGAAAAGTAGCCATGTGGATATCCTCCTTCCTCATTCTTAAATGGTAGTATCCTAACCATATATCTACCATGGATAAGTATTGTGCTCAATGTAGTTGATTGAAAAAGCTATCAAACCTTGGAAAATGAAACTTTTTCTTTATCATGATATTTTTGAGCTCATGATAGTAAAGGAAAAGGCACATTAACCTATCCTGATTCTTCATGAATATGATTTTTAAACACATGGTGGAATACATGGGAATATAGATACCTTATCTAGATTATCCAATATTTTTTATTCATATCATCATGATCCATAACATCCATCCTATACAGAATCTAAGATATTGACAACGCCATAGGTATAAGATCGACTAAAAATTTTACATCTCTTCCTGAAAGTTGACCAAGAAATTCCTTGGAAAAAATTAGTGTATTCCTTCATAATAGGTCAGTCTTTGAGAATAGTTCATTCATTTGAATAAATTATTTTTTCTAGATATGATTTCTAATAGAAAAATAATATCCATGTTTGGGAATATGGTGGAAAAGAAGATTCACCCTTTTCCCTGTACTTGTATATGATATGGGGTCTATTCACCATATGGAGATTATTTTCCCCATCATAGAAATTTATGTTGTCTCTATATAGGGAAAGCCAATCTAGGCCCAGAATCCATCCAATTCCACCAAGGGGGTATAAAAAGGATCCCTAAGAACATCATCACACAAACATTGATAGGGGGATATCATATTCTTGGGATACAATAATTGACCCATTTTATTTTTTCACTAACATCTCTACTTCCTTTATTTGCCCATGGTTATTAGATTATTCTACTAAACCATTGTGATATAAATTAATTTGTAGAACTATACCAAAAAATTATGTTTAGTATTATTTATTGAATAATAAGTGTACTTATTACCCCTTCATTGTTGGGATTCAAATCCCTGGTAGGGATATAAAAATGTCACCCTTAATGTATTGGAGGTTTTTGGTTTCCTCCAAAAACCCTCATCTTAGTGCACTAGTATAGAATGTGATCAGGATCCATGCAGCTAAAACATTGAACCATGCATTTAGGGTTGACCATTTCCTTCCATTCCTCTATCACATTGGTGTGTTTTTATATCGTAAATCATTTTCCAAGTTCTCTTCTCTTCTTCACCTAAAGCATTTCCTTATTACCATTTGGAAATTTATAGGGAGCCAATTTGTTCACCTTTTACATGTGGGATACATAAATATTTTATCACCATCGGATGTACCCATCAGACCACTAAAATTGACCTCCACTTTTTACTTCATATCACCATGATACCCCTGAGATTCAAAAATATTCATCTCAACATTGAGGGATCATCAGACAATTTCCTCATAGTTATCTAAGTCCTAGAATTCCATGTCTTTTTTTAGATTGGTTTCTAGTAACCCAAATAAGTGGCCAACCATGAATTCATGGGTAACAACAAATTCATAGGCATAAAATGCAATTATTTTTAATATTTCCTCATACGCCCCAATAGATTATTTTTCCTTGTGGTTGTGCTCAAGGAAATCTATTTCCATCTTAGGACATAGGGTGCATGTAAAATATTTATCAATAAACATTTATTGGAATTCCTTCCACTCCATTTCATAGATATCTCCCTCAGGATTTGTATTATTGATCAAATTCAGCCAAAGATCAGATTCACCCACCACACAATAAATAGATAGAAGAAAATTCTCATGTTCAGGAAATTAAAGTACGGAAAACATAATTTAAAAGGTGTTGATAAATTTCTCCTTGACTAAGGGATGACATGATTTATTAAAAGAATGAGGCATTTGTCACATGAAGCTCTCAATTTAAGGTTTCTATCTCTTGGGGTGTGTGGGAACTCTTATTGGTCTAGGTTAATATTTAAAACATGTTTTACATGGGAATATGTCGTGACAAAGTTCACAATTCTTGATCTCATCAGATTTAGAATCTTATTTGAGAAATCATCACACTTCCCTTCACATTGGTTATTAGAATGATTCCTTCTATTTTTGGCAATTTTCTTGAATAAAATGAATTTTATCGATGAGTATCGTAAACAATTAAGCATACAAAGGTGGATCATATTAGATTATATGGATAACATATTAGTTACATTTATCCACTTAACATAAGAGTTCTTAGGATTTAGTCGATGTTTTCCATGATCTACTTCTTAACAGATATTCATATAGGAATTTTTTTATCCCTTTAATAATGGTTTGTAATGAGATTATGAATTAACCCAAGAACATCCCCACGGAATGTCAAACCAAGTGTGTAGTAAGGAATTTTTTTATATACCAGGTTACCCCGAGTCAAGCCCGGAACACCTTGTTGGAGTTGTTATTCCTCGGTATATCTCTTCCTGAACCACATCTATTTTTTTTATCTATGCTTAATTTTATTTTTTTATTAAAAAAAATTCTCTATACTCACCAAAATGTAGGGATGTCTTCTTACAAATAGTTTTCTCCCAAAGGGATTTAACTATGGTTTACTAATCCTAATCCCAAAATTACTAAACATATCTTTTGATGCCAACTATAAAAATCCTAAAATTTATTGTATATTTAAAGAAGAGTTATTACATAAAATTTCACTTAATACAAATCATAAGTCTAAGAGTTCAAAAGTCATTGGGAGTTTAGTTACAATAAATTACAACATAAAACATGAAAAGAAACATCTTTATTTGAAACTTCATTTACATGATGAAAACATTCCTTTATACATAACAGTGTATGGGATAACCTGAGGTCATACATAAGAAAGGGGTGGCATATAAATCACAGTAAGGAAATACAAAAATCATAACATGAGGAATACAATTTATGTTAGAGAATAGGAATATCGATTTAGTATGAAAGTAACATGAATAATAAAGCTTGATGTGGTCTGATAATCATAACTTGGGAAATGTGGACACAACATAAATCACTAAATCGTAAACATAGGTCAAGGATAAATCTTCCAAGACATCATAGTGGAAAAAAGTCCCAAAAGGGATTTATTTACATCCATATCCCAACATGACATATCATGATACTAAATATTACTCAATTAAGTGAAGAACTATATAATTTCTGGTGCACCCGTCACATTCATTTCATTCTCGTTCTTAAGTTAGACAGATAGATAATATAACTTGGAATCATTAAATATAATAATTTAATACATGATATTGTAATTGTTAATATATACATGTTTGAATAAAGTAAATAATTATAGTTGTATAATGGTTAGTATCCTTTATATAGAAATGGGTATAGTTTTTAGTACACAATTATTTGGGCACAGAGAATCTCAGTGAAATATTGGCAGCATAACAACGTCGTATAAAAATCCATAAAGTGGATTGATTTGAGATAAATGGGAATATCATCATTTATATATGAAATTGATGGTCATATGTATATGGAAACACATGTATAGACAAAATTAATTTTAAATAAAAGGATTAACCTAATAAATAAATATAAAGAAAGAGAAGAAATGAAATGACACTTATGATTTCAACATGGTTACAGGTGTACTTGGGAGGTCTCAAAGAGAGAGAAAAGAGTCTCTCGTCCTTTAAACATCATAGGTGATTTAAGGGGAGGTTATAATACATTCCATATTTTTAAGAATTAAAAATAAAAGGTTATAACAGAAAGTTTATTGTTGAATTGAAGTGAGAAACAGAGGATCCCTTACTTGAATGTGTGACTCCAATGGCTTGGTAGAGGTTTCTTGGGAGTTTTTAGATGCCTTGGAAGGATACTAGAGAGTAGAGGGATTATTAAATATGTTCTTAAAAGAGTATTTATTAGTTGAAATGTGTCTTGGGTGAGTTTATATAATAAATAAGGGATATTTTTTATTATTCTGGTTATCGACTCTTCCTAATAATGTATTCCAAACCACAAACAAAACAATGGTTTTCCCTATGGTTTCCAGAAAAGGGTAGAAAAATATATTGTTTTCTAAGGCTATGGGTATAAGATAATTAAATATTACACTTTCTTGTGTGGAGTTGAATCACACATTCAAAGAAATGATTTTAAAATCCTAAAATTTATTTTAATTCATAGAGGAATGACTAAGGAATTCTAAAATAAATCAAATAAAATTTAATTCACATTATTTTAAATTTAGACATATCTTTTTCCATGTATAAATTTTATAGGATTTATTACATCACTATTGGTCCATTATTATGTCATAAAATACACTGAATATTTATATTGTATTTAATTTTTTCAAAAAAAATTGATTGTCTAAAAAAATTATGAAGGATTCACCATTGGATAACATTGTAAACAAGGCTCCAAAAATAAATTCCATTTTATCCAAATAATGATCTAAATATGTTAATTTTAACATTTAAAATAATAACCGACTTTTATTGGTAATGATGATGTTTTTTTTCAAATAATGGCTTTTGAATCCTTATAAAAACTACATTTAACATCATAAAAATTATATGATCATTCATATTCGATAAATATTTTTTAATAATAATATTCCATTAAAATTTTATTTTATTTTTCAAAAATCCATTAATTCATAAATTTATTTAATCTTCAAAAATATATTCAATAATTGAATTTGAATAATAATTAGAAACAATATTTGTGATTGAAAGATCATTAAAAATGTGATATCAATAGGATAAAATTTATTCAATATTTTATGAAAAAATTACATATTTATAATGCTAGGGTTTTGTTACATATCCCTATAATATACCAACATATTTCATAATTACAAGGGCCATGATGGTGATTCTTTCATGGGGTCATTCGGTGAACATAGTTTGGTTCATGTTCTCAATAATATTGAACTTATCCTATAAACAATTTTCATCATTCATATGTTATTGGATATTAGAATCATCTTGGTCAAGGGAAAATTCCAAAAATGACATCTCCCTTTGATGTTCTGATAAATGGGCTTCATATGGTATGATCTTACTAGTTGAGGCCATCACATCAGTTTTATATTTCAAAATGATTTGATGAAACCCAATACTTATACTTTTTAGGTTATCATAGTTCAACAACTATATTATCAATCTTAAATGTCATTAATAGTCATTTAAATCTACATGGATATTATAAAACAATATAAGTGAATTGTTTCTCTATAACTATAAGATATTTAATTTAATAAAAAAGAAAATTTGTATTCATAACAGTTAGTGTGGTTACATAAATTCTTTCTGGTTAATGTTTGTCGACTGGAACATCTAGTTAATCTGATCATAAATCTTTTAGTAGAGTTTGATGCTATATTGGGCATGGATGGGATATGTTTATATCAATCCAACATCAACTGTTGAAAAATGGATATCACTCGTCACATTCAAAGGAATCCACCATTTATGTACAAGTGTGGGGAGGATGAATCTTTATCATAATTATCATCTCAATTTTGTATATTATTGTCGTAGGATAAAGAATATATATCTTAAATAAATGATAAAAAATAGATTATTGAACTCAAACATATTCCAATTTCAATGTACTATTCTGATGTGTTCCTTGAAGAAATGGTTGATCTTCTTCATGACTGAGTGGTTGAACTCTCTATTGATCATATTCCTAGATCTTTTCATATATCAAATAACCCTTATTGGATGGCACCCATTGGGTTGGATGAACTGACGAAGTTGTTATAAGAGAATCTAGAAATGGTTTTTATATTATCAAGTGCTACACTATATGAATAACCAATATTCTTCATCAAAAATAAGGAGAGATTTACGCTCATCTATATTGATTTTCATCAAATAAAAAAATCACAATACGAACAAGTATCCACTATCATGGATTGATGAATTTTTCGATCAGATTTTTGGGGACATGTATTTCTATAATGGGACCTTTAATCCACATATCACAAATTAAAGGGTTAGAAGGAAAATATTCCCATGACTTCCTTTTGAATGAGGTATAGACATTATGAGTCATTGTGAATCCCTTCAGATTTAATAATGATTCATCAGTTTTTGCATACATAATAAATAGAGTCTTTAGAGATTACCTCGATAAATTTTTTGTAGTCTTTATGAATGATATTATCATATAATCTAAGATAAGGGAGGAGCATGAAGAGCATTTGAATTTTTTTCTAAAGACATTGTGAAGGGAGAAACAATATGAATATTATACTAAATCTGATTTATGGATTGAGTAAGTATAATTATTGGGGAATTTTATCACCAATAAAGTAATATATGTGGCCCTTTAAAAAAAATTAAATTATAGAGGGACCTAGGACAACATCTGTAACAGATATCAATATTTTCCTTAGTCAACCTAGGTTTTGCTGATGATTTTTGAAGAACATATCACAGTGGTAAAACCCAATAACTAAGCTAACTTGAAGGGGATTAATATTTTCCTACACTTGTGAATATGACCAATCCATTAACAAGTTGAAAATGAGGCTTATCACAACACCAGTACTTAGATATATGAAAAGTTGTTAAATATTTGTGGAATATATTCATACTTAAAAGAAGGTATTAGGATCTATACTGATGAAAAAATATAAAGTGATACCTTACACCCTAAGGAAGATAAATGTTCATGATAAAAAATATCCCAGATAATATTTAAAGTTGAAAATAGTGATATATTCATTGAAAATATTGACACATTATATTTATGGGGAGAATTGTGAGATATAAATGAATTATAAGTGCCTCTAGTATATATTCACATAGAAGGATCTTAATATGACCAGTGAATTTGGTTAGAGATTATCAAGTAATATGACTACTCAATCCACTACCACACTAATAAATCAAAAAAATAGGCATATGCACTATGTAAAAAGGTTATTCAACTATAACAATTATATGAATTTTGAAGGGTTCAAACTTTTTAGACATGAAAAAGATGTAGGACCCCGGGGCACCCTGAGAGGGGAGGGGTGAATCAGGGTGTCAACTTTTATTTTAAATTGATGGATCTTGATCCCACATTCGTAGGAACTAGTCAATCCTATATGATGGATACGATCAGAAATCAAACATTAACATGCAAAGAGATGACACATAACTTTTTACATGGTTCACCAATATGGGCTTCGTCCAAGGAGCATACGCCGGCAGGTTTTCGGTGGTAACTAATTCCACTATTTTTCACGAGTTTTGGATTAAAAAGGTTATAGAATAGTGACTATATCCCAGGATCAATGCCTTTACAAAATTTTATGGATAGACTACTGCGTCCCTTGTGTCACTCCCGTTTACTCCCTCTGGATCACTACCTTTGGTGAAGTCCCGGTTAGTTTATATACATGAGTGTCTCTTCAATAGATTTTTATTGAAGTCTTTGCCTCTGCTTAGCATGAGACTCTGTTCCATTGAAGTCCGGAAATGATGCTCTTGTACGCACTAAACCACTTAACCAGATAATCTAAGCATGCAAACAAGTTTCAATGATAATTTCACGTAACACCAACCCATTGCGCGCAATACATTACTATTTTGTGCAATATTTCCTTTTCGCATGGAAAAACATTTCGCGCAACAACACCCTTTTCCCTGTGGCCTGGAATTTTGATCGCACCTTATATTTTTCGTGCAAACTAGAAAACATTACGTATCATGGAATTTTTCATGCACCTCGATTTTTTCACGCAAATTGGAATTTTTTACGTAGCATGGAATTTTTCCCGCTAGCACCTTTACGTGAACCTTTTATGCACATAAGACCTTGGATCTTCTCTAGGTCATCAACCATACAGAATGAGGGGGGGGGGGGGTCACCTCTTATTTAAAGTAATTTCAGAAACCCATGCACAAAACCCATCTTGGTGTGAAAAACCCCTCATTTGGCGTGCCATACTTTTCACACAGGAATCGTTTTTCGCACACATCTCCCGATTTTTCGTGCAACCTATGATTTTGGCATTTTCTACATTCTGATTCCAAAAAACTATTTGTGCAAAAAACCTCACTCCACTATTTCATGTACCATGCTATTTTTTGTGCACGACCCAATACATTTCACACACACCACTGTTTTTCTGCGCACGCCACTGTTTATCACGCTAGCCTCCTTTATTTCGCGCAAGCCTCTTTTATTTCACGCATACTGCTATTTTTCAACACTATTGTCTACTTGAACTGTATGATCACTTTACGGGCACACATTCTAAACTTCCACTGATGATTTACAACAAACACAAACCATACTCCAATTAATGCATAGAATGACAATGGTTCCAGCAAAATAAATACATGGTAATCATTTGAGAAATAAACAACATTGAACATTTCTCAAATTAATTCTGAACCATCCATTTAACATAAGAAAAATTCCACTAAAATATATAATGTGGGGATTCAAAATAAGGAGTAAGATATCATAAATGGTCAATTCGTAAATATAAAACATGATGAGAATGAAGTTGTATGATTTGGGTTATGACAAATTGTTCCATAAAATCCCAAGATAAAAAAATATCTTTTGAATGATTCCCAAAGAATGATATTTTCTATCCACCCAGGGAGCACAGTGATATATCAAGATCTCTGATAGCACTATTGGTGGGGAAATATGATCAAGAAAGTCATTTAATACACATCAAAGTGCCTAATTTGTTAGAAAGTGAAGGGTGAGAAGAAAAATTATAAGGGTATGATGAAACCATTACCTACACCTACATGGAAATGAAAAAACATAATCATTTACGTTTTCACAATAGTTGTGAAGTCATACAAAGGAAATAATTCATTATGGGTTTGGTGGATTGTCTTATATTGAACGATAAAATTATTTAAATTCCAGAGGATTTCTCACTTGGACACCATGTATGGATACACATCACATTGGTTGTATGGTTATATGGAGCTCCATTTTCAATTATATCTAGTTTTAATCAGATATTTACCCCAATGATCTAGAAAATTATAAAACATTATCTAAACACTAAACTGAACCTTGGTTTATCTTATCATGCTAAAATTGAAAGAAAATCTAATAAAATAATTCATACAATAGAATATATTTTTATAACATGTTGTATGAAATATAAACGAGGATGTGATCAACATAATCCATTGTTTGATATGACTTTCAATAATAGTTTCTAATCAAGTATCCAAATGGCCCGATATGATTTCATTTATGGGAAAATATGAACAACATGAAAATGCTAGGATAAAGTCAATTAGTGTAAGCTACTAGGACTTGAAATGGGCAATTAAATTGTAGAAAGGTGAAAACCATTCATGACCTCATTAAAAAATCCAAAAGTAGATATAATAACTATGAATATAATCATCAAGGGTACATTGAGTTTGAGGTTTCTGAAAATGTATTCTTTTGTATATCTCCAGGGAAGAGTGTCGTGACATTTTGGTTTAGAGGAAAGCTATGTTGTAGGTACATCATCCCCATTGAGATTCTTACTCGCTTCAATGTTGTCGAATAATGACTATCACATCCACCAACAATGTCTTAAGTACATGATGTATTTCACGTATCTCTCAGGAGTATGTAAATTATTTATTCATCATATATACCAAATTTAGAGGTGATATTTTTAGAAAATCATCTCTCATATGAGGATCAACTAGTGAATATCTTGGACCATCGGGAAAAAGTTATACACAAAAAAACAACCGAACTAGTAAAATTAAAATAAAAAATCCATAAATATGAAGAGGAAACATGGGAATTGAAGAGAGAAATGAAGGAGAAATAACCTCACCACTTTTTACTTTTGTATATAAAATGAAAATTTGAGGGTGAAATTTCATAATGGGGAATAATGTAACAAGCCCTAATTTTTTCAATAGAAACTCCCTTCTTATAATTATTTCATATAGTGTAAATTATAGAAATCACATTTAGAACCCAATAAAAACATTATTCTCCTAAATTAATAATTAATTAAATAAGATGTATTTATAGAAATTATGAAATTAATTTTGTTTAAATAATCACCTGACCACTAGAATAGTAATGTTACGATTAGGATCAATTTAAGGAATATTAAAATAATATCCTAAAAAATTAAATTAAAAATACAATTGATGCGTCTTATAAATGAAAATAAGACATATTTATGTGATTTTATAAGTATATAAATGTTTTAAAAAAATGATAAATTATGTTTTGATATTTTTATAAAACGTAAATGTTTATTTTCAATTTTATAATTCATATAATGACTTAAAAAAATAATTTTCATAAATTATTTTCATAAATTAATATTATTTTGTATTATAAATATATTATATATTTACTATGGATTCATTAATTTTTCAAAGTGACATAAAATCATTTATATTATATAAATCTTTATCTTTCAAATAAATGATTATTTTAATTAAAAAAATAAATTTCTCAAAAATAAAAAAAATTATTCCAAAAATTGAATCTAACATTATAAAATACTCATTGAAAAATTATTATGGTGAAATTTTAATAATTTTGTAAAATAGGTGATTATTTGTGAATAGTGAAATATGGTGGTTTATGATATTAAACATTATAAGTAAACAAATGAATTTTAGAGTCATGGTTGAGTGATGGATGATGTATGTTTCTATTATCTTGAATGAAAATTCTCTAGTTCCTATATTTAGTCATTGTAATCAACACTATTGAGAGTCGTGAGCCAAAATAATAAACAAATGATTTTAATAAGAAAACAATTATCTCCTCCCCTTATAAATACCATCTCTCACCACCCCTTCTCCTCAAACCTTATAAGAAATTTAATTTTCCTATTTTATGGCCAATAACTCTGATAATATTTTTCCCCATGTCTTGGTCTAACATTTATCACCAAAAATCCACCTTTATGTTCCTTAAGGAGGTTCTCAAGGAGAAGATATTCAAGAGGTAAAATCATCTTTCTTTTTCTTTTACATTCTTTTATTTTCTTATCCAATAATCACCTTCACTATTAAAAGTGACATGATAACTCTCTTATAATTTATATACTAGAATTTTATTACTTTTATTAAATATCCCTCATCAATTCACTTTTATCCTCATTTTATTCTAAAAATGAATACATCATCTGTGATATGGTGATTAACTGCCTTCGTGGATGACATGTTTTTATTTTCTATTACCGCCTTCAAGGCCAGTCAGAAAACAATTATAATGGTTATAACAGATTCTGAAAAGTGTAATATAACTTGTTTCTTTTTCTATAACTAGTATATATACATAATATTATATAATTAATAAATACTAGTTTATAATGATTGACAAACCCTCAAAATAAACTAAATGTTAGTCATTAACATTTTTTATAATGGATAACATCCATGCATGAAAAAAATGATATATGTGACCATTAAAAATTATTAGACAATATTAATAACATTTCATTGCACTTCAGGGGTTTTTATTCAAATTCCCAAGAACTCCCATAATTATACTCAAGGTAACCAACCACAAAATATGTAATGAATGCTCTTAGTAGAGTAAAATTAAAAATTATTACTCATCAAAATGACAATAAATAAAAATAATAAAACTATAATATATTAAATATATGTAAAATAGATTCTAAATTTATAAATTAATATATCTAATTTGACTTCCTAGTTCATATGTTCAAATCACTTTTGAAAATAATGTAACAGATCTCTCTAGACCCCCATTTTTTTTCTTCGGGTTAAATTTATCTATCTTTACCCAAATCTAATACTTATTCATTTTTATATAATTATACTACATTATATCTATGGGTTCCAAATATGTTTTTATATCTCAATTCTTCTTTTTTGGTTAAATAAATGATTTATAGGGTTCCCATCTCAATTAACCATTAAAAAAACTCTATTAAAGGTAACATCCCAATTTCGTGCCCAATTTTAGTTAAACTCCATAATCTATTTTAAGAAAAATATATTTTAATTGAACAAATAATTCCATCATGATAACCAATTTTATTTTATTTTTTGTTTTATAAAAACAATTATTCATTTTCCTCTTTAAAGACATATTAATATTTTCCATTAAACTTCACTAAAGTGGATCATTTTTTATGTTTATTAACACTATTTTTACATGATTTAACTTATGTTATAATCAATTTACCCAGATCAATAACTGTTTTTCCTTATCACTTTCCAATTATGATTTAAATCCATTCTATCTAATCCACCTTTATGATACACACATTGTTTATGCCATATAACATGATTATGATACCCATTTCATTACATGGGTAAACCTTATTGTTATTCCTTCTGTTTGATTCTTTAGGTGGAACACATATAAATGAAAATGTTATTATGGGTGTACCTAGATAGCAACCTAATAAATTAAGTAATATTTTATTCTCATGGCATTTCATTTATGGGATTAGGGTGTAACTTAATACATTATGGGCCTTCATCCACCATTTAATATAGTAATGGAAGTTAGTCTCAACTAATATTTAGGTCATGTTATATGTTTTTACCCCAATCCATTTATTCTATGATCACATGATCCCATGATCATTATGTTATGATTCCATATGTTTTCTCATGATCCATGCCTTTTTATGTCATCATGATTTTCCTTCAACCCCATGAACTATGATTTATTTCTATACTTATTCCCTTCCTCAGATTTTTTTCTCATCCATTCTATCAATCTACTCCCCAGATTATTCATTCTTGATGTATTATCTCAAAGTGTAACTCCATGGTTCTGGAAGCCACCCAGAGGTTCCCCGTACCGGGTTGGTCGCACGGCCTCAAGCGGATTTCCCCAAACACCATAGGCTGCCGACTAATAGCGAGGGCCTTGGGTGTGATGGTGGGGAAACTATTCCCTCATTGGAAGAGTACACAGTGGAATTAAACATTACATGAAATATAGGACATAGTAACTATACAATAATAGTAAATAGGAGAAGACTGATAGAGAAACAACTCGAGAAAAAATAATTTTAAATGATGCATGGTATATATGTGTCTAGGAAATAAGACAAACAAGTCACAATGCTGAAAAAAGTACTACACCAAAGAACAAAAGAAAAAAATACAAGAAACTCATTAGCATAACAAGCCTCGTCTTGTTCCTATGCTCCCTATCTCCAATGTAATCAAGTACCTCAAGTTGAAGGGTGGTTTCCCTTGTCTATACCTGCAGCAATATTATCTATTTGGGCACAAAAGCATGACCCAAACAGGTTGTGAGACTAAATCCCAATAGGAAACCACCTGAAGATCTGTTCCTAACAGTCAGTGAGTATATGACAGGTAATGTATAGTAAACAGTAAACAACAAGTAGTAGACAAGACAATACATAGCAGTAAACAACCCGCAGATCAAATGATAAATAGTGAAGAAAACAGCCATCCACAAACATGAAACCCTCTGGGACGTACTCACAGCCATCCCCTCTGGTCCTATATAATAAGTACCAACAACCCTCTAGGCATTACACTCATCCTAACCCCTCTGGTTTGGTCATAAAAAATTATAAGACACTCTGAGGAAGCACACTCAGTCAATTAACTCTATAGTCTAAGGTAGTCAGGGACACTCGGAGGAAGATCATGTGGTCAATTCCCCTTCTAGCCCCAAGGTCTATAGACTCTATAAGGAAGCTCGCTCATTCAATTCTTATTATAGCATCAGTTCGTTCACAGACTCTCAGAGGAAGCTCAATCGGTCAATTCCTCTTATAGGCTGGAGTGGTTTAAGAAAATTCAAACAAAACAAAGACACTTTAAGGAAGCTCACTCTCTCTATCCCCTTATAGTCAATAAAGCTCAAGAATCATTGAGGAAGAACACTCGGTCTATCCTCCGGTAGTCTATAATATCCAAGACTCTATGGAAATCTCACTCGGTCTATCCCCTATAGTGTAAAATGTCCAAGACTCTCTGAGGAACCTCACTCGGTCGATCCCCATATAGTCTATAGCACCAGGTTCTCATGGCCCCGTTACAGTCGGTGCATAATAAATCTATATGGAAAAAAGTAATCCTACAAAGCTACATGGCTATCCACTCTACAACATCTCAAGCATGTCAGGGAACAACACTCTATCCAACGATCACAATGCATGAAAAATAGGTGTAATGTTCAATAGGCTAAACAAGACCAAAAGGTCAAAAACAGATAAGCATGGTCAAAACATCCATGGATAAAAATAATCAATATAAATAACCAAATTACCTCTACACAAGCATACATGCAAGGCAGGAAAACAACATGGGTAAAACAGTAAACACGCAATACCCTGTTCAAGGCTATTGGTGAAATTTGCACATAATACTCAAAGACATTGAACGGAAAGGCACAAACCACCTACCTTGATGCTAGGAGGTCAATATACTTAAACCATGAGGCTTTAATATCCTTATAACTTCATAGATCTAGGAAAATTAAAAAAATGTTCAACCCACGATAACTTGAAAAAGAGGTGGAATTGGAAAATGATGCTCTATAAGAAGGAAGATCTTACCACTGCGGTTCCAACACAATCGACAGTGGTCAATTCGGAGAATGGATGGAGGCCTGGGGGATCAGGGAATTCTCAGCATCGTATGGCTTCTCTCAATCGAATGAGACCTAGAAGAAAACAATTATGCCGATCAGACGTGAGCCCTGTCCATTTAATGAAAAAAACAGAAAGTACACGGCATGTACCTTTGGAGTACACGACATGTACTAGACTTTTTTGTACTCCTCTTTAAGCGGCCTCCACATCACCCCACACAACTGTGTGTGTGGCTCGGACACCGCCATCACACGGCCTCATGTGGCATTGAAGTACATGACATGTACTCATAAATTACAAGGCATGTCCTTCAAAAATTTCCAAAAACTCCTCTTTTCTCAAAGACTCCAGAAAAAGGAAAAACATACCTGAAATGAAGGTCTGGGTTCTTACAAACTTCCCCCCTTAATGAAATTAGGCCTTGAATTTCCCTATAGAGGCGTAGAAGAAGAAACCCCAAACAGATCTAGACACTACGATTGTACATCGACCTCCCTCTCCTATGTCTCGTCCTATACTCACTCGTGCTGCCATAGAACCTGTACCAGAGGAACAGACCGACCATGAAGAACTATCGTACTGCGATCGATAATCCAGATAGGATTATCCTCAAATTATTAATCTACTTCGAGCTCAACCTCCATAGGTTGAAAACATGAGAAAGGTCTAAAAAGTAACGTCGGAGATGGGAAACGTGGAAGACGTCATGCATAGCCCGGTACCTCTGAGGTACCTACAACTGATAGGCAACCAACCCAACTCTCTGTAACACCTCAAACTGCACGAAGTACCTTGTTTAAAGCTAACCCTATCTCTGAATCCTCTTGTGTCCCAACCTCAGTGTGACACGCTGGAAAACCTGATCCCTGACCTCGAACTCCAGAGGTCTTATCCACTGATCACCATAAGAATTTTGTTGAGATTGTGTCGTAGCCATCCTCTTTTGAATCAACTTTATCTGCTATAATGTCTCCTGAACAAGGAGAGGTCCCAACAAAGCTTCCTCTCCTGCCTCCACCAAGGATAAAGGTGATCGGCATGACATACCGTAAAAAGACTCATATGGTGCCATCTAAATAGTCACCTAAAAACTGTTGTTTTATGAAAACTCCACAAGAGGAATATGCTTCTCCCCAGACCCACCAAAATCTAGAATGCATTCTCAGAGCATGTCCTCAAGCACCTGAATCGTACGTTCCAATTGGCCATTTGTTTGGGGATGGTATGTTTTACTCAAAAGTACATGTGTACCCAAAGCCTTTTGAATCCCTTGCCAGAACTGAGAAGTAAAACATGGATCCTTGTCTGAAACAATGGAGTATGGAACTCCATGTAGATGTACAATCTCTCGGATGTACAACCACCCTAACTCATCAATGCTGAAAGACTCTGTGATCAGCAAGAAGTGATCAATCTTCGTAAGTCTATCAATGACAACCCATAATGAGTCGTTCCCTCAAGGTGACCTCATTAAACTGATCACGAAATCCATCGCGACGTCATTCCACTTTCACTCGGGAATGGGTAACTACTATAAAATCCATACTGGTCGCTTTGCTCTGCCTTCACCTACTGACAAGTGTAACACCTCATGATGAAACCAGCAACATCCCTCTTCATACCTAGGAACCAATACTGATAGTGTATATCACGGTACATCTTGCTGATACCAGGACGAACTACCCAAACTGAGGAATGAAAGTCTCGTATCATATCCTCGTGTATGTCCACTGGCACCCATACTCATCCCTGGAATCGCAGGATATCATCCTCACCTATGGTACACCTAGGAATAGGGTCTTATCCTGACACTCTATCCCATAGGACTAGGACTTCAGAATCTGATATCTTCCTCATTCGTACTCGATCAAGAAGGGTAGAGGTAACAGCTACAGAAGATAGAAAAGTCCACCCGTATCTATCGTGCACCTCCAAATGCATCTCAGATAACATAGACATAAGCTACCACTCACTACTAGCCTCCTTAACGGCCTGTATCTGAGTCCTCCTTCTCAGTGCATCAGCCACAACATTCCCCTTAACAGGTGTGAAGTCAAGCTCAAATTCAAAAGATCGAAGGTACTCAACACACCTTAGCTGTCTCAAATTCAGATCACACTGAGTGAATATGTACTTGAGACTCTTTTGGTCGGTAAAAACCACAAAGTGATCTCCCAGAAGATAATGTCTCTAGTAGCGTAGGGTATGAAAAAAAGATACCAACTCTAGATCATGCGTCGGGTAATTCCTCCCATGTGGCCTTAACTGCCGAGACCTATAAGAAACGATTCCATCTCCATGCATAAGCACATCTCCCAGCCCAAAACCTGAAGCATCACAATAAACGGTATAGCTCTTTCCCAGCTCTGGAAAGACTAGTATTGGGTCTGATGTCAACCTCCCTTTAAGCTCTTAAAATGATGACTTAGAAGTATATGACCATAAGAATTTTTCCCCTTTCTTGGTAAGACCTATTAGTGGTGCTTCTAGGCGTGAAAAGTACTATATGAAATGTATATTATATCCATCCATCCCTAGAAAACTCTGCACCTCCAATAAATTCTTTGGTTTTTCCCAGGTAACTATATCTCTCACTTTATCTTAGTCTACTGATAATCCTGCCTCTGAGATAACATAACCCAATAAGTGAATCTTGTCCATCAAAATATGGAATTTTGAGAGTATAGCATATAAATGATGCTCACTCAGTGTACTCAAAATGATCTCAAGATGGGTAGCATGGTCATGTCGAGTGTGAGAGTACACCAAGATATCATCCACGAAAACAACCATGAAGGAATCTAGGTATGGATAGAACAATCGGTTCATCAATTCCATGAAAACTGCAGGCGCGTTTGTGAGACCGAACAACAAAACCTAATACTCGTATAGACCATAACAGATCCAGAAGGCCGTAACAGGTATATCATATGGTCTAACACACAACTGATGATAACCGGATCTCAAATCAGTCTTCTAGAACACCCGGGCTCCTCAAAGCTGATCAAAGAGATCATCGATCCACGATAAAGGATATTGGTTATTGACCATCAACTGGTTCAACATCTGATAGTCCGCACAATGCCTGAGGGTACCATCTCCATTCATCACAAATAGGACAGGTGAACCCCAAGGAGAAGTACTGGGTCAGATGAAACCCTTCACCTGCAACTCCTCTAACTGCTTCTTGAGCTCTTGCAACTCAGGTGTAGCCATACAATAAGGAGGAATGGAAACTGGTGCCGCTCCTGGCATAAGATCAATAGAAAAGTCCACCTCACGCTCTAGAGGAAAACCGGAAAAGTCTTTGGGAAATAAATATCTGAAATGATCCACCACTAGAGGAAAGTCTAACTATGAATTCCCATAATCATCTAGATAAAGACTAGAGATCTAGTCTATAACTACTCCCAATCCAAGATGATCTAGACCCGCTCTTCTTGCCTGGACATCGCTTTCGCCCCTATGAAGAAAGGATCCACCCTCTGGTGATACAGAACACACTCTTCGATGATAATAGTCGACAAATGCCTTGAAAGGAACTAGCATGTCCATTCAGAGATTGACATCATAACCTATCATCTCTAGGACATAGAGATCCTAAAGGAAGTGACACCAACCAACCTCAAGAGGGAACTCCTTGCACTAACGTACACAAGTTGTCCTAGTCCCCACTGGTGTGTCTAGAGTCAATGTATTGGCAGAGGGAAACATGTTGAGACAAAGACTCTCCACAACCATGGCAGATATAAAGCTATGAGAATCCCATATATCCAAAAGAGCTGAAGATAAAACATAGGCTACTAATATTGTACCTAAAACTGTAGAGGGACTGGGATCCTTCTCCTGATGGGTCTACTCCACTATAAAGGCCTAGGCTTATCCATGGCCCAGTGACCCTTCCTGACCACTCTAAGCTAATCCACTCTATTTTTGCTGGTATCCTAGTGACTGACCACCACGGCCACGACCTCCACCTCGGCCCGAACAGTCGGAAGAACTCCAGTTCCTAGACTGGTGAGAAATTGGTGTTGCATATCTTGAATATGGGGTCATAAAAGATCCCCTACCACCAGTTGTAGGTGAGAATATCAGAAACAACACTGAATATGGCCTATATTGCCGCAAGATCGACACTCCATCAGGTCTCTTTGGCACTGAGGACTAGTATGCCAGCTACTCCAGCATTGGTAGCATACTACCTAGCTTCCTGAAGATACATTCTTCATACACTGATCTCTTCGAGAAGACTTCTTGCAGTTCTTCCAAGCTATCAGTAAGAGGAACACTAACTCTGGATGTCAAATTTTCTTGGCTCACTAGTCTAGAATCCCTCATATTGGGATCAGTGTTCTGCGCCTAGTTAACAATAGAGAATATCGAAGTCAACCTGAAGATGTTCACCAGTGATCAGATGTTGTGCCTCAGACCATCCTTGAACTTCCACGTAAGGAACAGATCATCACATCCTGGAATAGGCGTGAAACACTATAGCTCAGCAAAGCAAGACAAGTACTCCATAACAGAATGAGTACCCTGCTCCAAACTCATAAACTCCCAAGATCGATCAGCCCTCAAGGTCTCAGGGTAGAATTAATCGTAGAAGATGCACCGAAACTCATCCCAAGGCATACTCTGATGGCATCATGACTGTGAGATCACCTCCCAGCACCTCTTGGTGGAGTATCAGAGCATATAGGTAGCAAGCTTCACCCTATTCTCTAGAGGTTTCTCCATATGCTCGAAAATTGTCAATGTGGACTCTAGCCATGACTCTGCAGATGGAGGTCCTCCTTCCCCTGATAAAGTGGGAGTATGCTTCTGCTGGAAAACATGCGTCAACTCTGCCATCGACGGGGTAGGAGGTGGCGCTCCCTGGAAGGTCTACATAATCCTTATAAAATATTCCCTAAACTATGCATCGGTGCCTATAACTGATATATCTACTTGTTCCAAGGCTGTCATAGCAGCAGGATCTGCAGGAGGTCCCTGATCATCCATATTCGGTTTCTGATCACCGTCTGGCAGCTGACAGAAAAATAGAGGATGTTTCAGTGGAATAACTCTAGAAGGTCAAAGCACACCTTAGACCAGGATTATCAAAGACTAAGAACACAAGAGTACAAGAGGAGAAAATGAGAAATAAAAATTCATGTTTTACAAAACATGACTACATAGTGTGTATAAAAGCTACACAATGTGTTCTTTTAAGTGATTCACATGGCGTGTACCTCCGCCACAACTGGTCGTGTAATTCCCCAACCACACAGTGTGTTGTCCCCACACAGGGCGTGTTCTTGAACTCTATTCCCCTGCCCTAGTCTCCTTACTCGGCTAACCCACATGGTCCTCTTAATACCATACTACATGGCGTGTTCACGAAGGACACGACATGTACTAGATAATGTTTCAATTACTCATGTTTTTAGTTACCTGGATAGCTACATGGTTCACTCTACAAGGCATGATCCCTATGAACAAGACGTGTTCTTGAAGGTTTTCCCTGGCCTATGTTGTTCATGACATGGTCGGGTACACGGTTCACTCAACACGGTGTTCTTCTTATTCTCACGACATGTACATGAAAGATTTCATTGACTCGTGTTATTTGTGAAATGGTCGGGTACTTAAGTTACATGGCACTACATGTGAAAATAGGATACGACGTGTATAGTCGAAGTTTCATCTTTCTGTGTCAATAGTCACATACGTAGACACACGATCACTACAACACGACATGTACTTATCCTAGATGACATGTTCTTGATGATTTTTCACAACCCCGTGTTTCTTCCCACACAGTCAGTGACACTGTTTGAAAACTGCACTACTTGTATTCATAAAGTACATAGCATGTATTCTAGGTTTTTCTGGGCAATAGCCTTAGAAACTGCTCTGGAGGCCAGAAAACACAGAAAAAAAGTGTCAAGGTGCCAAATTCCAATATGTGGGGGACCATACTACCCGATAATCAAAGCATGACATCTCATACATATCATATAAAAGGGAACAAAGCCAACGATTCACCAAGTTCTGATTCATGTGGGCCTATAACACCTCAAGAATCAAAATTTGGCATTCATTCTAGTAAACCTCTACACAAACAATACCCAATCAAATAGTAGGTATTTCTATCAAGGCAACTATCACAACAATGTTCATATTTTACACATCATCTATCAAAACAACATGAAATCACTAATGCATCCTAGATGGCATGGTAAAAATGCATGAGATGTGATTTCTAGAAAGTGCCTATATGATGCATGAGATGGAATACCCTCATCTAATCGAGTTGCAATAGAAATAGAACCTCAATAATATAAGTAGTAACATTAGAAATCATGTGAGTCACTCAAGGTGAAATCAAATCAACTCTAAAAATTTCAAAACCTAATGAAATTGAAATAAACGAAGTAGATTGGCTTTTCACTGTACACGGCTTAGCTACTCCTGGGCACATCTTATTACCAAGTACCTATTATGTCATATCCCTGGATATAAGATCCATAGATTATGTCAGGAGAAAATAATAACTCTGATGCCACTCTGTTATGCCCAGGTTCCGGAAGCCACCCAGAGGTGCCACATACCCGGTTGGTCACATGGACTCAAGCGCATTTCCCCAAATGCTAGAGGCTACCGACTAGTAGCGAGGGCCTTGTGTGTGATGATGTGGAAACTATGCCTTCATTGGTAGAGTACACAACAGAAATAAACATTACATACAATAGCGGATGCAGTAACTAAAAAACAATAGTAAACAGTAGAAGACTGGTAGAGAAACAACTAGAGCAAAAATATATGTAAATGATGCATGGTACATATGTGTCTAGTAAAGCAGCCAAACAAGTCACAATTCTGAATACAGTACTACACCAAAGTAAAAAAGAAAAACTGATAAGAAACTCCTCAGCATCGCAAGCCTCGGCTTGGTCCCATGCTCCCCGGCTCCAATGCAATCAAGTACCAGAAGTCAATGGGCAGTTTCCCTTGTCTATACCTTCAGAAATATAATCTGTTTGGGCCTAAAAGCATGACCCAAACATGGTGTGAGACCAAATCCCAATAGTAAGCCACCCGAAGATCTGTGCCTAAAATTTAGTGAGTATATAGCATGTAAAGTACAGTCAATAGTAAAGAGTAAGCAGTAAAGATGATAATACACATCAGTAAACAACCCATAGATCAAAAAAGAAATAGTGAAGCAAACAAAAAACCACAAATAGGAAACCCTCTGAGAAGTACTCATAGCCATCCCCTCTGGCCCTATTCAAGAAGTACCAACAACCCTCTAGGTAGTACACTCAGCCTAACCCCTCTAGTTTGGTCATACAAAATTAGAAGACTCTCTGATGAAGCACACTCAGTAAATTCCTTTTATAGTCTAAGGTAGTCAGGGACTCTCTGAGAAAGATCACGCGGTCAACTCCCCTTATATCCACAAGGTCTAGAGACTCTCTGAGAAAGCTCACTCGATCAATTCCTCTTATAGCCTCAGGTCGTACATACAATCTCTGAGGAAGCTCACACGGTCAATTCCTCCTTTAGCATGGAGTGGTTTAAAGAAAATTCAAACAAAACAAATACTCTCTACGAAATCTCACTTGATATATCCCCTTATTGTCTATCAATGTCAAGACTCTCTAAGGAAGCTCACTCAGTCTATCATACTGTAGTCTATAATATCCAAGACTCTCTGGGAATATCACTCGGTCTATCCCCTCTAGTCTATAATGTCCAAGACTCTCTGAGGAAACTCAGTCGGTCTATCCCCGTATAGTCTATAGCACTAGGTTCTCATGGCCCTATGCCAGTCCGTTCATAATAATTCCATATGGCCAATGTAAACCTACATATCTACATGGAAAACCAGTCTACAGCATCTCAAGCATGTTAGGTAAAAACACTTCATCCTATGGTCATAATGCATGGAAAATAGGTATAACGGTCAATAGGCTGAACAATACCAAAAGGACATAAACAGATAAGCTTGGGAAAAACATCCGATCATAAGAATTATCCTAATAAATAACTAAATTACCTCTACACAAGAATACAAGAAAAGCAAGAAAACAGTAGGGGTAAAACTGTAAACACGCAATACCCTGTTCAAGGGTATTGGTGGAATTTTCACCTAATACTCTATGAAATTGAACAGAAAGGCATAAACCACATACCTTGATGCTAGGAGATCGATATACATGAACCAAGAGGCTTGAATCTCCTTAGAACATTTTAGATCTACGAAAACACACAAAAATTTGAAAACATGATAACTTCAAAAAGATGAGGAATTGGAAAATGATGCTCTAGAAGAAGGAAGAGCTTATCACTACGGTTAAAACGCAATTGACGTATATAGATTGAATGAACGGACAAAGGTTTGGGGGTTCGGGGATGTCTCAGCGTAGTATGACTTATCTCGGTCGAACAACACCTAGAAGAAGATGTTTATGGTGGCCAGACATGAACTCTATCCATTTAATGAATAAAAAGAAAGTACATGGATTGTACTTTTGGAGTACTACGTGTGTACTAGCCTTATCCATACTCTAGTTTATGTGTCCTCCACATCACCCCACATGACTGTGTGTGTGGCCCGAACAAGGCCAACACATGGTCTCGTGTGGAATCGAAGTACATGACATGTACTCATAAAGTACACGACGTGTACTTCAAAAATTTCCAGAAACTCCTCCTTTCTCAAATACTCCAGAAAAAGGAAAAACATACCTGAAAAGAAGGTCTAGGTTCTATCCCAAAGGATACTAAAATCTCATCATAATATATTATAATAGTAATTTTTTGTTTTATTTCTTTGTTTTCAATTATATATACCTAGACTCCCAAAGACACTAGATTGTAGAATCTTTGGTTTATATTTGATGGCTAAATATTCATAAAATCATGTGATAATATAAGTTAAAGTATAGAGTCATTAATATATCTTATATTTAATTAATTAATAATTAATTTCTATATAAATTTCAGAAATTCATACCATGTATTGTCATAATATGACGACTCATCTATGCACATTAATGTCATTATACGCAATAACACATTTCATGTCTTCTATCTGTCATTTAATTGACCCATACACACTATAATATTAAGTGATAAAATGTTTATTTTAAATTAAAAATGTGTAGACTATGTATGATATCTATAAAAGATTAGTAATTTAAATAGGTACTCACCAATTTTCTTCCACATAAAAGTTCTGTACATATTTTATTAAAATTTAAATTAGATTTTTTTTATTTTTTTTTTAAAATTTGATGTGTAACTATAAGAATGATTAGCTAGTGATTAAGATAAATTTAATTAATTGATTAATCATATATATAATAGGGTTTATTTTTATGTCTTTATCATAAAAAATGAAATATTATAATGAGTATCGAAAATTATTTTTAAAGTGTATTTTTATACCATTAGATGATCATAAGATTGGATTGATTTTTTTATGTGTATGGTTTCCTGAAATTTAATTATTACATGTGGTTTTACAATTAATTTATTAAATTAAATTTATGGAATATTAGTTATCCTCTTTTCAAATTATTTAAAGGACCACATATCTAGGGTTTCTTTTATGTAAATCAACTTTTGGGTCCCCATCACCAACAAGTGAGGTAAAATAATTATAATGATGAATCAATTTCCAGTATATAGTTAGTTAAAAATGTATCTAAGGGATAAACAAACCATGGAGATACACAAGACAATTTTAGACTAATGAAAACTCTATCCCATACAATATCAAGGTATTTTTACCCTATGCAAAACTGTTTTTTTTAACTCAGGAAAATGAATTCTAGTTAAAAATCATGATCAGTCCATGTATTATTAATATTTTTCATTTTTATTGTATGATTTATTTTATGGATTCATAATTGTGATCACTTAAATAAATCTATTCATATGAAAATATAGAATTAAATATTGTATTGTGGATAAATTTTTTATTAGTTCATTTTCAATCACCCATGTAAAATTAAATTAAAATTTAAAATTATTATACAAGATAAATAATAAAATATATTGATAATATAAAAAAGTTAACCATGTTACTATTATCATATTATTCCTTTAATTATCTTGGTTATGGTTGACTGGTAAAAAATGTGTCAATTTAGGCATTTGTGGGGTAAAATGTTAGTTTTATGGAAATCTAGAAAAGGATGCCTGGCTGAAAAACCCAAGATTTTATTATATTAAATATCCATTTATATTATATAAAAATTTTATAGGATAGTTTTGAGGAAATGTGACTCCTTATTTTAGAATTGTAGATTCTAATTAATGGAAAATGGAGGAACAAGTCCACATATGAATATACATCATACCTAAAAAACATATGAAAACATCCATTTCCTTTATATTGATTAAAATAATAGATAAATTGATCCATTCAACTAGAATGTATTATGGGATAATAAATTACAAGTCCAATGGTATGGTCTATTGAGAATTGATAAAATATTTGGATACATGATAAAATTAAAATTATTTTGTCTTATAGAATGTGTAATAAAAGTAATTACTAATAACATTCTATCTTATTAATTGTAGAATAATGTCAATTTCGTGAACCACATAATCCATGCTAAAAATTCATCATAAATACCATCTCATAACTAGAAATAAATTTCATGATTCACTTAGAAACCAAGGGTTAGTATTGATCCATGGATGAATGTTTTTAATGCTATAATCTAAAATCCATGATGTTCTTGGTAAAGATTCTAGTAATGAGGTGTTCCATGTCTATGAAAAACACTTGAATGAAGTGTTATATATTCATTGTATAATAATTTCATCCCAATCTATTTAACTCATTAAGACACATGAGAACATGAATTCCTATATCATTCTTTCCATATATCCATCACATTATCAGAATAGAGAAAGATAATTATATTTTTATATATTCAAGGTTGTCTTCATGGGAAAAAATATAGAAGGTGTTCCTGGTAGGCCTTAAATCCTCAATCACAGTGTCCACACTGGAGGTTTAGATATTCAATGGTTTATACTACCTGAATAATAGTTCATTTATCTCATTCTTCCAACACCCCCATAGAGATTCTCTAGTTATATTGTAGCATTCAGCATAAACAACATATATAAGTTTCACCGTGAACAACTCACCCTCATTTACCGTGTTTATAAGGATATGAATCATGAAATACTTGTATCCTTTCGTCCTTCTGCTGAATATATGGAAAGGTAAGTAAAATAGATCATTGATTAACTCTATGTCTAATCCTTCTTCATAATTCCCATCAATGAAGAAGCTGATCAAGTGGAAAAAAAGGTAACAAGACATTATATACTTTTCATGTTAAATGATGGGTCACTGCTAGAAAAATTGAACCCAAACAAAGAATAAAGGGGATGGTTTAGGTGCATTTTTCATCATGTTTAATATATTAATTTCCCCAAATTGGGTAATTGATTAAATATTTCGAGCTCACATATGTACTAAAATGTTGTAACCAAGTATATTATAACATATTTCTCAAGTTGAGGTAGACCATTGAGTAGAAAATGGAGCCATACATTCTTATTTGGTTTTTAGGGATGACCACCTCCCATTATCGAAGGAAATTTTCTTATCTCTAAATATTTTATTATTCCATATGATCATCTACCAAAAAAATTATATCAACTGTTCAACTTAATAAAAATAAATTTATATTCAAATTTGGGAATAAATGATGTATTTTTTACAAATATAGAATATTTTATAAAAAAATATACTTAACTAAGAATCTATATTTGTTTTATTACAAAAACAAAATAATTGAAATAAAAAATGAAATTACTTCACATGACACGTACCACAACAAACTATTGCATTAGTAACTGGTTTATGTAAATGAAAACCATTTGATAGGATCACACTATGATTAATATTTGGATTCATTTGAACCAAACCCACTTGTTATATATCTTGTATGATTAAAAGAAAAAACTTCCAATGAATCGTTTATTTGAAAAGTTGAAAGGTCTAAAAATATTATTGAGTTGATCTGTACTTGGTAATGTGGACAATTTCTAGTTAAACACGGGGATGGGTGCTCATCCTTCATAAATTTTACTAAGTATTTTTTAGGTATTTATATTTAATGTTAATTATGTATTAGTCATATTACATTGACCGATTCAAGGAATGTAATAATGAATTTCAGAACCATCCTTATTTTAAGATTAATGAACTCAAGTCAGGACTTGGTGAAGATATATTATAAAATAATTTATTGATTTTTTACAAAATGAAAAGTTTTATGAGAAATTTGGGACTAAAACTTATTTAAACTAGTTAGATCAATTATTAAACAGGTGTGACTTCCATTATCCTTTTATTGGAATGAACTATATATAGTGGGACATGTTGTATGATAAGTGAAAACAAAATAAAAAATTGTGACTCTATAAGAAATATTTTGCAGAAAGAAAATCTCATTGTCAAATTTGTGATTGTAGGGTTTTAAAGAATTTTTAATGTTATTTTTAGAATAAAACCATTCAACCATTAGAACCAGGTTTATATTTTTTATATTCCCTATGTAAAAAATATGATATTACTTATAGATCCTGTTAGATAGGAAATGTGCGGATAATTGGTTGCATAAAGTTCATGAAGGTGATCACATCACTAAAGAATACTATTGGAGTAAGACAGACATTGATGAATCATGGGCCCAATATAAAAAAGAGTTGTCAAAGAAATATATTCCAGAAATCCCCATGGAAAAGGATTTTTTGTGGACACAAGTTCTATGTAAGATTATGATTGATATTAGGGATCTTGAATAATATGGTTTTCTAGTCCCCAATGATGGTGAAGCATTATTAATTGATAATCATGATTATATTTCCTATAAATAATTAGTAAATATCACTAAATCTACCAAATAGAAATAAAATATGATTTCAGAAATGATTTCCTTGTACTATAACCTAGTCTTGGTTTTAGTAGATCCTATAGTTGATGTAAACAACTTTTTTAATGGGTATTCTATAAAAAATTAACAGTGATGAAAAATTCAATACCTATAATTCATATATTGTCTATAAGGGTTAAAAAAATCAATTAATCAAATATGATGAATCCTTTTCACCAGTTGTTATGGTAAAAGCCCAGAAAATTTCACTTCTCATTGAATCTTACTTGGCCTATGTGATATAAAAGATGTATTTTAGAACATCTTTCTTAAAATGGATCCTTTGGGAATATATCTATATAACACAACTAGAAGGGGTTGTAACTCGAAAATAAGATAACATGATATGAAAGTTGAAAAAATGGATTTTATTAATCATCTAGTTCAAGGAAAATTTTATTTTATGAAGCTGTAATTTAATTTGGTTTTATAAATAATGAATGTTAGAACTTTTCATTTTAGATGTTTAGTAGTGGTGTGGTAATTTTATGAATAGTTTATGTCATTGAAGTAAAAATTATTATATAGGAAATGATAGTATTATAGTATGTTATAGATTAGTCAAACACATAATTTTATATTTTTTATTTAGGACGTTTCATATATTCATAGGGTTAAGATCCATAATGATATATCTAATAGGTTGTTTGGAAAAATTTAAAGTATATATGTTGATAAAAAACAAAAGAAATATAGTGTGGAAAATTAAAATAGGTGATTGTTTACAATTTCAAATTGAATTAAAATTTTCAAGATCAGTTTCTCTTAAACAAAAAAGAGAATATAGTATATGTAATAGAATATATTGGTGTCATCAATTGATTTGGTAGTGTATGTTGAAATATCTACCAATATAGATGTTTCTTACACCTTATGTGTATAAAGAAGATGTGGAGATGACCCTAGTGACTAACATTGGATAAAATACAAAACATTAATTTTGTATATGAGGCATACTATGTATATTTCCCACGTAACAACCTATGTAATAATATAATAATTAACATTCAAGATTTTATTCATCAAAAAAAACATTAAGTAATTTTTAAGTAAAAATGAAACAGTTTTAACTATAATCTTTAATTATAATGCTTTATTTAAAAATTTTATTTCAAAAAAAAAATTTCTAAATAGTAAAAGTGAATTTCAATTTTAAAATCATTATATGAAAATTTAATTGTGTTAAATTTGGGAATTTTGAAAAATATAGAATTTTCATTAAATAGTGGAAAAAAGATTTTATTTTAAAAAAAATAATTAATTTAAAATCCCAATATGATTTTGTATGATTTGATGTAAAATAAGTATAATTTAGTTATATTAAATACAATAAATTAATTTTTATTCAAATTTATTTTTTATTTTCATGTGTTTTTTGGGTTTAAAATTTTGATTTTTCATAAAATTAGTTTAAAATGATTAATGTTTCTACATTTTAATTGATTAAGATAATAATTAATAATGAATGTTATAAATTATATATATATATATATATATATATATTATATAAATAAATTTTAATTTAAATCAATTCAGTGATTATTATTATTATAGATTCTATGAATAACATTTTCTTTTAAAAAATTGTTTTATTTTCATTTATTATTAATTGGTCACCAAATAATTAATTACAAGTACATGTTTAAAAGATGTTTTAATAATTAAGTTAACACTATTCATTACTTATATTATAATGTCCATGTAAAATTTATATAACATTATTTAGTTTGTTTAAGCTCAATGTGGCGTATCATATACACTACCAAACATAATATTTCTTTTTAAAAAACTCAAGATGTTACAATAACAATGATCCAATGTAACCCATAACCCAATTTCCATATAGGAGAATATTTTTTGGGAGTGAATATTGTACATGGAAGAAAAGATTAAATAATTATAGGGAGTAATAATTATCATTAATCACTAAAAATTGAAATATTAATGTAATGTTAAGAGCCTCAAAACCATAAATCTGTGATGATTTATAATACCACCAATTTAAATTAAATAAAGGTATGAGTATTAATATTTTTTAATATCATTTTCATTGAGTATAGTAATTATTTTTCTGTCTATAAACATAAATAAATACACTTACTTGATTTTATTCTTCTTCATATGTATAGTATCACCCTTTTGTCGTGACTTACTCGATTTCCAGTTCATCTCTTACTCGTATAAGTGAAGATGATTTTTTAATTCTTGATGTACTAACAGATCCTGAGCTAGAATGATATGTCCTTCCATTTTTATTTAGTTAATATCAATATAAAAATATTATCACATGTTACCCAACATACATAAATCCATGTATGGTGAGATAATACATTAATCTCACAAACATCATATGATGTTTAACTTAAACGTTCCATAAATAGTTTACCTTATAACCCTTACAAAAGAAAAAATAATAATAATAGAGAAGGTCAGTAAATTTCCCAAAATCATCATGACATTGATCTCCTATATATCATAAAGTATCTCTTTCTTATCACATACTGAACATGTGAATACCTTCATCATGAAATCTCAAGAAATATTGTAATAACTTTAATGACCATATTTCCTTATTGAAAACATACATTGTTCTTCATTATTTACATAAAACATTTATTTTTTGATATATTACATAAATCCTAAAATTATATTAATTCCATCCTAAATAGCGTAAACCACATTATCAACTAATGCTTAATCCTCACTAAGCTATTCCATACCATCTAATTTACTTATACATATCCAACATGTATTAATTCAAAAATCAGTGTCTCAACATTGATAACCTATTAAAGGTTATATTTTCCATAATCATTTGTTTTTTATGAATATTACCATCTAATTAAATAACTTTTTTAATCCATTGGAACCATTCAACCTATTACTGTCTATCCATAGTTAAACTCATAAATTGAACAATTATTATATATTTCACAACTCATAATTCTTGAATCCAAATAAGTAAACACTTTAGTTACTAAAAATCATTCTTAATCCATTAACAATGATCTCTCATCCTATATCTCAATAAAACATTCATTTTACATTTCACCTATATTCTATTCATCATCGGAAATATAACCATTACTCATGCTGCCATGAATATTATCATCATGACCTTTTTACCAGGTAAATAAATTTCCCTAATCCCCATTCATTAAAAATGTAAATTATTTCACAATCGATAATGTATTAGGGAGGCCATTATTATCATTCATTGTGTTAACCAAAACTTTCATTTTCCCTATTACAATTACCTGATATCTATTCTTCTTTTATATAGTGAAAACATCTTCATGTTCCTCTGAGAAATTTTCTTAGGTACCTCTTCCCACATTCATGATATTTAGGAATCTGAATCTACTTTCCTAGGTGGTATCCATTACACTAATTCTCAGTGAACTCATTCATTATCTTCTTTGGTTATTCTTATTGTTGACTATGTTACATGATTTTAATCATGCTCCATGAAAACTTATTATGAATAATTACAATGTACTTCAATCCAATCATCATCCCATTTGACTTATCATCAACAAATAGTGTGGGACATTCAAAGTTAACCCAGTTCATTTTGTTTCTGATAAAAACTAAAACCAAAAGTCATAGTATGAGCAACAATTATCATAGAAAAAACCACCTAATCATGAAAAAAACATATATTACGTAGAAATCTGGACACCTACTTATTAAATTAATGAAACCATAGGTTTATACTATATTTTTAATAATCGTAGTTCTTTTATATAGATTATTATAGTTCTTAATTATTTTTTACATTCACAAAGAATATCCCCTAGTAGTATCAAGCAAGGTGTTCATCATGGCCCATTTTTGTGGACCTATTCTCAAATGAGTCTTGCATAATTAGACATTTTTGGGGGTTATTTCCCCTATATACTTCTGTTCTAGAGAAACATGCACTTGTAGAATCAAGATAGGGATTCAATTCATGGAAACCACTAACTTTATCCTTTACCAAAATTACATGGAATATTCCAAAACATTAAGTCATTCTTGGACTTATCCACAGATAAATTCCAAGAAATATTCATAGGAATATCCCTAGTTGTCTCACTAATGTTTTCTCATATTTTATTTATAGGTTTTATAAACCATTCATTAAATACTAATTATTGTGGACAATGATGAACATTTATATATTAAATTATTTCATATGAGTATTCTCAACATTACAAAAGTACATGACCAAATACTGTAATAGTTTAGTGTCTTTAGTATCCTGGAATGACAATATTCTTACCCAGTGAAAGATATCGAACGATTCCCAAAATGATAGTACCATTTTCTACTCTTATATAAAACCTTTATTCATACCATTCGGAAAGGGAACATAAGAAAGGTTGATATAAGATGATCAATAATGGTAAAAAAATTGATATGTAATCATAACATAAGAATAATGGTATAATAACATGGTTATAACATTTGAAAATCATATCCTTTATATGAAAGATCATAAAAAAGAATCACAGAAAAAATATTGGCTGTTCATAAGATTGTAATACTAATGGATTAATGAGAATAATACATTAATTCAAAACATATGAATAAGATATTGAATTTGTGGCATGCATGTAATCATCCATAATCATTCCTTGTAAGTAATGGATCATTTCAAAACCCTATTAAGAAACTTCATGGGGGATATAACTACTAGGCAGTATACACCACCATCCCCAATCACATCAAATTCCTTATAGTGGAATGGTTTACTCCTCAAACCATCTTACTAGTAAAGGTTCAATTTCAATACAATATTAGAATTCAAGGTTCACTTCCAATACCATATTTCTAGTCCAGGTTCACTTCCAAGACAAACATAGAAAACAATTTCATTTAATGAACTGAGTTCACTCCACATTACAGCCTTGTATATCTCATGAGATATAAATCTATTATGAATTAAATGGAGGGAAATATAGGTCCCACCAATACCATAATGAATTCTTACCATCATGTTCCATAAGATAATAAAACATTCATCATATCCTGATCCATATTAAGAGATGGGTTTCTAAAATATCATATCATAACCCATTAAATGAAATTGGTATCATAAATATTTTATAATAACAAAACATATGGAAATGTTACCATTTTAATAATCATTTCATCGTTTAATACCTCGTTAATGGAATCTAGTTTCAAAACTACTTATCATTCTATAAACCATGGACAAGAAACATATTTTATAAACTACATGTCCTCATAATGATAAACCATTGAAAGGAGGAATAAGAATCATGTCATTGGATCATATCTCTATTAATTCATAAACAATATCAATGGATAACACCAAATATGGATACATATTTTGAAATATAACATATAAATTTTCTTATGGAAAATAATACTAATCTTTAAATAACATTTTAAAAAACATGAATCCTTTTCAAAATCCTTTTCTTCAAAAACCACACTGATGAACCTATAAAGGAATATTTTGAAATCATTTAAAACATTTTTTAATGAAAATATATTTTCCATAAATAAAAATTCTATTTCAATCATAAAATCTATTGAAAACTGTTTCTATTAAAATAATTGTAATGACATATAAGGGAACCATTGAAAATTATTTTAAAATTATTTTATTTATAAAACCATTTTAAAATCATTTTCCTTGAAAACATATAAGGGATTATTTTTAAATAATTCAATGGGATTATTAAAAATAAATTTTTTTTGGATTCCTTTTTCATTGAAAACTTAAAAAAGAATCATTGAAAATCAATTAAAACACATTTTAAACATAATTTTTTTTTTGAAAAAAATATTCTTTGAAAAAAACATTTAAAATGATTATAAAAAATATTAGGAAAAAATTTCCTAAAATAATAATATTGTAATCATTCAATGGATAATTATATGATATTATAGTTATGAGATTAGATAAATATGTACATGTCGAACATTCCTTTTTCAGTATAAAAAGTTTAGAAATTTATCCTAATTGAAAAATGACAAGAAGATTAATTTTATAAAAACAAATTTCTAGAGAGGTAAAAAATGTTGAAATATATATTTTAAATATCATATCAAATTCATACAACATTTTTTTCTATGATGTTTTTAGAATGAATGGTTTAGAAAAAACAGTTTACTGACTGGAGAGAGAAATAAAGTCAAATTTTAATAGAAATATTTTCTTTTTTAACATATTTACTAACAAATGGAATAATGGTAAAATTACATGGATATAACTTTAATAAAAAATGGATAATATAGTTAATTAATATTCTTGAGATACAGACCAAAATAGTTCCTCGATGAAAGAATAATCCTAAACAATCAGGATAAATGATGAGATTCTAGCAATAAAATCTTACCACATTGGTGTCATTGAATCCTAATACCAATGAAATATTAAAATTAAATGAGGCTAAAAATATCATGAAAATAATTATATCCATAATTTTAAATGTCAATGGTCCATATGTACATCTTATAAAATAATATTGGGGCATAACATAACATGTGTCTCAAAGAAAGAAAATTGAGGCAAAATTACTTTACTGATTTGGTGACATTGGAACTGTATGACCCATGAAAGATATATAATAATATAGATATTTAAATACCCATAGCACTATTTATAATAATCATAAAATATATCCATGTTCATAAAAAACACTGTATAATATAAATGACTCGTGAATATATCATAAGTCTCCCAGAAATAAAAGTGAAACTAGAAAACCCTTACCTTAAGTCTTGACATTCATCATATAGGTTAAATACTCCATTGTAATATTTATATTTTTATTATACATCAACAAAAATCCATGTTATTATATATAATAAAAAATATTATTTTATAATGATTTTATATTGTCTTTTTATTAATAATTTCATGAAATGTTTTTATTTCTTCTAATAATTGTTTTGTTTTTTGTATATATTTTGACAAGTTATTATTAAACCTCTTACATAGATCATGATTTAATTATTTCACGAATGAATAAAATTATTTAAATATAATATATGTTCATTATATAAATACATAAAATAATCTATATAATATATAAATATGAAATAGAATACACCATTCCTGCAGTAAGTAGGTCGTACATATGCATGAATGTTGTTTATGTTTTCCTTCAAATTATATGATGGAAATTATGTGAAATATATGTATATATATATATATTATCATTAATGTACAATTATTATTTCATATATGTCATATTATTATAATAAAGACAATATTTATTCAATCCATTGAATGTGTGAATGGATCATATTGCTTTTAGAAGATGGTAGTCTACACATCCACCAACAATTTTATCATATTCCCACAGAATTGAAAGCATAAAGGTAATTATTTTATACTAATTATATAGGAATAAGTAAATTAAATATATCATATATATGATACATAAATACTAATTTCATCATTATTCTCAAACATGAAAGGAGTTAATGGAATAAATATGACATTAGTTAACGAGGAGGTGGTCCACCATACACACAACTGATGATTGTGTATCCCCTTTGATGAAATTTTCATTCAATGTAGGTCGAACGATTAACATAAAAACAACTCATTATATATATGATATTTATGATTTATATAATCATTAAATTAAATTAAATTAATGGGTGGTAAAATAAATAAAACATAAGTGTTGGTTGAAGGATATTACCCCTTCCTTGAGTAATACCTTTTTGTTTGAACCAAAGGGCTTCCTTACATGTATTCTAATTTTTTTTTGAAAACTAAGATGAAGGTTTGTATGTTTTTATAGGACTTATAAATGTTTTCGATGATCTATATTCATGGAGTGTTTTTAATAAGTGTGTGCGGCCAGTTCCCTTTTATTATAGAGTAGGAGTTCCATTCATGTAAATATGAAAAGAGAAACAATATTGAGAGGTATCCCTTACATAATGTGCCTCAAAATAATTGTCTCTCATAAATAAATGGAATTATATGGTTTAATTATAGAAATAATATTTCTTTTGGATATGTTTCTAGGTTATTTGTCCCCTTAAGTTAATATTTAACCAATGTGTAAAATCAATTTAACTTTAATCCCAATAATTAATTACAATTATTTCCACTAATAATTTTGAAAAAAAATGTTGACATAAACAGGAATAATAATTAATCTTAATCAAAATATGGAATTTATTTTTAAATATTAAAATCTTATATGTGGAATTAATTAATTATAAATTAATCCAGTAAACATAATGGTAAAGCAAGTTTTAATATAAAAAAAAGGATCAAAAGTCTAACATGTTTTTATATCCAATTTCAATGTGAAATTTGATTAAATGAACTAAATAGGATTTATATTTGTATAATTTTACTAATTATACTTTAAAACCAACATAAAATATAATATCACTATATAAATAAATTAGATGAAAATGTTTCATTCAATTAAAATTTAGTATTTTTGATAATCCATTAGAAAATAATACTTCTCATAAAAGTAACAAAAAATTACACAAAATAAATTTTGATATTACACATTGAAAAATTTAGTTTATTTTTATATATAAATGTTATAGAAGTTTCAAAAAAAATATTTAAAATGTGTATTCCATTAAAATACCGTAAAATTACCTTTTTGAGAAAATATGTCTTTTTTATTCATAAAATTTGATAGAACATATAATATATAAATTTAATTAGAAACATTAATAAAAAGTGTTTTATTTAATTTACTATGATAAATTTTTTTTTTTACATATAAAAATTCTATTACTATAAAAATAATTTCGTTATTTTCAAATAGATCGTTCATTTATTTCAAACTCACTGATAACCAAAGGATTCATTTTTTATACATGTGTAAATTAAATTTTCAAAATATAGTTAATATTACACATAAATTAGATTCTAATGTATATATGTTAATATAAATATATTTTAATTACAATATTAATATTTTATTATATTTCGGTAAAACTCGAACATGAATGTAATGCAAGAAATGGAATGAACTCAGTATTGTGTGTAACCAAAGACAAAATAGTGAGGCATGTACCATAATCCAATATAGGTGTTGTGTGTAGTTAAGGATTAAAATTTTATAGGATGAAATACCAGATGAAATTATAGCTTTCATATGACATAAGTTAATTTTTATTATAAATTTTGTATCACTTTTTACAATGTTATAACAATTACTTAATTATTTTGGACCACATCATAAATTTTTATGATATTTTATACATAATTCCAAAATGGCATTGGTATTATGTCTTGTAAATGTGGTAATTATTCCATCATCTCTAGGATAATATTAATGATATAGTAATTAATTTTATACATCAATTATACTTTTGAATCCATTTATTACATTTGGGTATGTAAAAATAACAATGCTACCATCATGGAGATGGTAGGTTGTACCTATGCATGGGTAACATTTCCATTTTTCATTGGTCATTGTGGAAAGAAGTTTAAAATAATTTTAAAATTAATAAAGTATAATAATAATATCATATATATTATATTAATTCATTAAATATACATATATAGTTTATACAGGTGATATAGTGATGAAAAACGAATCACATTGCTTGGTAGACGTCCTTGTTCACGCGTATGCATGAAAGATTTTATCATTTTTAAACAAATGGAAAGGTTAGAATGTAAAAGATATATTATCTTTTCTTAATGATAAATTTTTCATTACTATTGCATATAAATGATAATTCTATCATTTTCATCGGCCTTTAGAGACGGTGATGGAAAATTAATTATATTAGTTCTTCAGATGGATATTCCTCAAACAAACAAATAATAATTATTTTCCAATCTTATGGAAGTGGATATTTGTTATTGTTATTAAATTAACAATATAAATTCTCAAAATATTGAGGGTACTGGTATTATTATTTTGTAATGGTCGATGAATATATGAAGTAAATGGAAGTAGAAATAAAACAGAAATACTTGATTAAAAAATACCCCTTTTTGACACCATTATTCTAAAAAATCTCTAAAATTTCAAATTCATATATAAATGATTTGGATGCTATTAATTATTTCAAATTATTTATAGTTTAATTTTTTATATCATTAATTTGATATTTCTGTTAATTAAACAATTACTATACCATCATTATGTAATACATTATGTAATTATTTATTTTCTAAAAAATAAAAATAAATTTCCAAGATAATGATAATAATTTTATCATTCAAAAGACTATTTATAGTAAAAATATCTTTTAATTAACCCAATATTAAAAAATGTATATTTATTAATGCATAATAATGACATCTTTGACATTTCATTAAAATAAATTTCATCAAATAGATTAAAGTCATCTAAGTGGATCCAAGAGGTAATAAAATAATCAGAAGGATTATTTTGATCAATAATAACCCATAAAATAAACTTAGGAAAAAATTAAGGTAATTTAATATTATTTATAAAATTATGCTTCACCTTAATTACCTTATTTAACCTTAACCATAAAAATAAAAAATTACTAATTTTACTATTCATAATTTCAAAAAACTAAATGGGGTTTACTAAATTTTAAAATTCTAATTCCATATATGGAATCAGTTTTTAAAAACTCAAAATTCATAGTAGAATTATATATATTGAAAATTAATCATGTTGATAGAATGTGGAAATTGTTTTTAAAAGTGAGAGGGTTCAAAATATTAAAATGTTTTTATATCCATATATATAGGTAAATTTATTCCAATGAACATGAATGGGATACTTGATATAAAATTTATAAAATTATTCGTTAATCATAATTAAAAATATATTCTAATAATAAAACGTATTTAGGAGAAAAAGATGTTGTCACTTAAAATGAAGTATTTTTTCACTATTCATAAAAATATGAAATATGTCAGAAAAATACCAAAAATTAAACCATATTAGTATTTTGATATTTAAATTTAAAATAAAAAAGTTTATTTTTTCAAATATAATTTATAAAATTGTTAATAATTTGATTTAAAACAAGTGTTCCATCAAAAGGTAGAAAAAATTATTTTTTAAGAATATAATTACTCTTTGCGTCCAATTGGATTTATTCTTATATCATGTCTAGAAAACACATAAGTCTAATTTGAAACATTATATTAAATATTATATATATATATATATATCATTAATATAATCCAACAATAGTGATTTTTCTATTTATTGTTATAAAACACACTTGTGCACATCTAAACAATTTTTTAGAAAAACAATTCCATTAAAAATGGGATTTATATTCATTTAAAATTAATTGGTCACAAAATAGTTAATTTTATATAAATTTGTAAACCATGTTTTCATAATTCATTTAATAATTTGCCTTCCGAAAATTCAAATATATAGGTAAAATTTAAATAAAAATATTTAGTTGTTCGTTTAAGCGTGATGTGGCGTATCATATAGGCTATCGAACAGAGTATTTATTTTATCAAAAAAAATTATGTTACATTACCCCCCCAACCAAATATTGAAATTGTCTCCACTGAATTTTGAATTCGGGAATTGTTATCCGGGTTCAAAATGTCATACTTCCTCTATTAGAATCCCTCATCAAAAAAGGATTAATAATACATACACTTTATTAGAGTGAAATAAAAGTGTGTGTATACCCTATGATAAGACATAATAGGATTACATGTAGTAGGAAATGGACATGGAACAGAAATCTAACTATCATGTTCTGATACAGAGTGATATAGAACATGATTATGATAAGTGAGAAATCACATATTTATAATTATTTTATGGGATAAAAGGTTATTGATTTCATGGTCATAAAAGTAAATGGATAACCTTTTGGTTTCTTGATTCTTTTCATATGGTTGAGGAATTGTTATACTATCTATACTATGAAGATATGTAAATATATTTTCATGAGATGTAGTGTTTAATCCAGTAATCAACATCCACCATACACTCATACTTTTCTCTAAATGATGAATATTTAAGATGAATTTCTCATTCATGATTAACTATAATTAAATTCCATAAAATTATATAATATCAAAAATATTATATATCAATTTATTCTATCTTTAGTAATTAAAAAAATCCAAAATGGTTAGAATCATATTAAAAAATCCCCAAAAATTATATATCATTATAAGAAGAAAAAATATACTCTCTAATATTAAATAGTAACACCAAGAGTTCATCATAGAAAATTATTTTAATAAATATCCTTAAAATCCCAAAAACAAAATTCTAGATAAATATTGAAACCCAAAAATCATTTGATCACATAGACTTCCAAGGTAGTGTTAACATTTATCACTAGATAAGATCATTGCCTCTTAAAGTCTCATACCACAATTATAATTTCCAAAATTTTATAATCTAAAAGTATGGTATCCATTTCAATAAATAATTTTTTTTAGTAAAATCACATTTTCCTAGAAAAAAACTCAAAAAATATTTTTGTAATAGAATCCCAAAATATTCTGTTTACATTAATTATAAAAATTTACCAAAAAGTGATTTTCTTTTAAAATAACATTTATTAATTAATCAGAAAGTCATTTTCCAATCCCATGGTTATATATTTAATATAATATATTTTCTTAAAATTATCATAAACATTATCCTTCTAATTGTTTAAATATGGAAACATTGTCTAACACTAACTAGAACATCAAACTGACCAATGATCGGCGATTCACCCTTATCGGACTTTGGTTGTGGGTTCAATTACAATGGACATGCTCAATATCATGAGATGTCACCCATTCAATGGGTTATCCTTTTTATAAGAATATGTTATTATAAATCATATTAAATTTCATAAATTTGAGAAACATCCAAAAAATTATATTTAATATGTTTTAACATCAAATGTTTTTTCATGTATTTTATTTTTCATCCCCATATCTAATAACCCATAATTCCACCAAAAATTAATATATCAGAAAATAACTTTAATCACCATATAATGTTATAGAAAAAAGCCTAAAAATGAATCTATTAAGCTTAGGATCAAACATAAAATTATGATCCATAAATATTAAGAAACCATAAATATATGATCAACCATGATGATATCCATAACTATAAAGGAAACATCTTAATCTCAAAAGATGTTGAAACCATCCTTTGAATCCAACATTAGGTCCTCGACTATAAACATAACAAATTATAGTGTTTTTGATTTAGAATTCATATTCAAGGATATTTCTTATTTTGAGTTTTATTGAATTAGTACAAACTTTTACAAAGTAAACTTGTATGTTACTAGTGTACACTTATACTCATTTTCTATAATTTTTCACCTATATAAACCCTTTCTAAAAAATATGTTTTCTTTTTACAAGGCATCTTTAATACTTTCATTATGAAATCTTATTTATCCTAACAAATATTTATTGCAGTGAAAAAAATTTAAAACATTTGATGTCGTGACCTGACCTCAAAACATCTGATGTTGGGGTCTACTACAATTACATTTGAATGATTTTAATAAATAAATTCTCTATGTACCAACAAATGTTTTAGTATTGGTAAACCAAATACATACATTATCATTAATTGCAAATGAATATAGTAATTTTTGGTCAGAGTGGACACTCAAGAGGGGGCGAATTGAGTTCCAATAAAAATTTATGTTAAAAATATTTCTATAAAAAAATATCCCAAATTTATAAAACAAATTAAACTGTAGTGAATTTTTAAATCTGTTAAAGTTCAATGAGGTTTTCAAAGATTGATTAGGTCTCAGATAATTTAATCAGAAGATTAAGTTAGCTTTTGAATCTAATCTATTGATTTACAATAGTTACAAACACTTGCTATATTAACTATCAATGTAACTTGAAAATAGTTTTATATTTCAAAGTAATTAGCAGCATAATATATAGTATACATTAAACTTAATCTAAAAATGAACAGTAGATATTACCAAGAGGTTCAGTCTCAAGCCAAGACTTAATCCTATCAAATTTATATATAAATTTAATCCACACCCAGGATCGGGGTTAACAACAGTTTACAAACAGTCCATGTACTCTGACCTCTACCACAATTATTTGTGGGAAAACCACTCAATAGCACACAGACTATCCAGGTCTCACTGGACCTCTACCACAATCCATAGCGGGAAACAAAAGAGATAAAATAGATGTGAGTGAGGATTTTGAAATCCTCAAGTTCAGTACAGGAGACAGTGTGTTTGTAAAATATACAGAGTACACACACTGCTCAAAAGGTAAATAATGAATCACTTAGAGAGAGTAGATAAGATTTTAGAATGCTCTAGTGATTAGCAGTGCAGCTCTGGGCTCCTTGGATTCAGCAAAAATGCATCTGAGTCCTTCTCTAGTTTTTATATTAAATAAACAGAGTGTTGTGGTTCAGCTTGATGTTCATCAAGAGTGAAGATGTTCTGTACTTTGTGTGTTCTTCAGTAGTGCCAGATTGCATGTATGAGACAATTCTCTCTCTGAAGATCATGAAATATTTTCCTCTTGATCGTGCTCAAGATTGGTGTTCTGTTCATTACAATGAATTCTTTTTTTTATCACGTACGTATGCTCTTCTATGTCTCTACTACAGCTCAATATTCCTTATATTCCACAAGCTCCGGCACTAGAATGATTTCATTTTCATAGGTATGAGGTATGGTTTCCTAACAGTCCATAAACTATCATTAAATATCATTAATTGCATTAAAAACATAAAATATGATCGTTAGAAATATTTAAATACTATCGACAAAAAGGTTAACGGTGTCACAGTATTTATGAAAATAGTGTCTCCTTCATGGTATGTCCTTCATGGTAGGTCCTTCATGGTATGTCCTTCATGGTACGTCCTTAAAGGTATGTTCTTCATGGTATGTCCTTCATGCTATGTCGTTCACGATGTCTGGCTCACGGTGCCTTAAAGACTGTGTCTTGCGAACTGTGTTTGGACCTTGGAAAAACTGAGGGTCCGGCTTACGGTTTCTATTCTTAGTGACTTTCTTCATGGTGTCAGGCTTACTGTGTCTGTCTTACATCATCATAGTGTCCCGTGGTCACAGTGTCTCATTGGTCACGGTGTCTGAGACTTAGTCTTCGTGGAGTCTGCTTCATTTTTTCTGTTCACAGTGTTTGTTTCTTGCTCACAGTGTCTGACTTACTGTGTCAAGCTTCACAGTGTCTTGTAATTAAAAAAACAACTGTATTTAGACTTAAACGGTAATATGAATAAAATGGATTGAGCTTAAGCATTTTAATGTATAAGATAACTTGAATAATAAATACACATGTGTAATAAGATATGTGAGATTTGTGATCTGTAATAAGATTTGTGAATAGTAAATAGATTTGTAAATATCAAAGATATTTTTAAAGAGTAAGGATATTTTTGATCATTAAAACATGATTAATACATGAAGATTCCAACAATCTCCCCCTTTTTGATGATCACAAATCATGTACAGGCAATGTATAAGTGAGATGAAGCTATAGAGAATATAACATATAGAAAAACATATTATATAATTACACATAACTTTTTTTCCCCCTATTGGGATTATCAAAAAGTAAAAATAATAAATGGAAAACAGTGCATAAGTCATTAAAAGTGTTCAGAATACATCATACAGGAGAAATACAAAAATCAAAGACATTCCCATCAAAAAAATTGTAGGCACTGGTCTTGTTCATGGATTGGTTGTCTCTTTTCATTTAGCAATAGCCAAGGATGAAGGCATGGAAGAGGTAGACACGGAAGACAATGGGAGACCTTCAAATATAGAGGGAGCCAAGGTGGGAGAAGTAGCAGATCGAGTCTGTGGCTGATCAAGAATGACTGGCCTGATCTGAGAAAGAGCTTGGCTAACTGACATGGCAGCGGATGCTAAGGCAGGCAGACCAGGTCTGAGTGGAGCAGTTGTAAGAGAAACAATAGCCATGCTCTGGACATGAAGGTATGGCTTCATAAGATTTATGAAATCTTTAATAATTTCTCCTCCATACTGCATTTCATTTTCAAAATCATCTTTATTCTCCATGAATTTTTCCAACAGTCCAGTGTACTCAGTTAGATTCTAAACTTGATTTTTGAAAGCTTGAGTCACAGGAGGTATCCTCAAATTTTCCACAAGATACTTTAAGTGATTTGTCATATCATATTTGGAGAAAATACAGTTGAGTTAGAAATATATCTTCTTGGTGATCTCATGTTGAGCATCATTGGAAATTTTATAATGTATTCGAACCAGTTCAAGCACTTTATCACTGTTATTTGCAATGACAGATAAAGGATATAAATCAATACCACTGAAGGAATTATGAATTTATTCCGTGATTAATGATTTGAGAAGAGAATCATCCAAAGAAGGAGTAGAGTATTTAGCGTAGGGATAAGAATCCTTTATAGAAATTGTTAGATCTTTGAGTTGTTTCAATACCTTTTGAAGACAGCGAGTGTATTCATCTATCAGCTTATTCAGGTTCTCCACAAGTTCTCTCATGTGTCGCAACATCTTTGTGTGCCTTAAACAAATATTTTCATCAAAAGATAACTAGAGAGGACGAATTTGGGACACAATATCTCGAGAAATGTTGGAAACAATAGGTTCAGGAGAAGCAGTAATAGGTGCAGGAACATGCTCTGATCTGGAATGCAGTTCTTTCTCGAGGTTTTCAACTATACCTTTCAGAGTTGCAACATCAGCACTAAGCATATTATTTTTATCTCTTACTTCTTGAATTTCATGGATCATCCTGGGTTGAATTTTTAGAATAATATTTTCCAAAAGAATCGAGGAATCTTCCTGACTTGGTTGAGTCACAGGACGAGGTTGAGAGGGCATAATTTTCTCAACTCCGGCTAAGATATTCTCTCAAAAAAAACATTCAAATCTTCTTACTAAGAAAATATTTCTGATCATATAAGGGTTCAGGTGAAGGTGGATGTACAGTTGCTGGTTCTGGTTCTAGTTGAGGTTTAGATTCAATTTCAGGTTCAGTTTCAGATTGAGGATCAGGGTGTGTGACTAACATCAATCGAAACAAAGAAGATTGGTCAATCCTAGATGATGTCACTCGCTATGATTCACTCACATCATAGAAGCTGGGGAATTCATATCGAGTATACATATAATATGACTCTATTGGTGGAGATACATCACCAGGCTCAGCTTCATCAATCTCAAGATTTTGAGGTTCATCCCCCTCAAAATGAGCTTCCATTTCAGATTCTTGAGTCTCAGGAACTAGGTTATGATTCATAGGATCATCTATAATCTCCTCAGACATTTCCTTCCTTGCTAACTGAAAGAAAATTTCCATACTTTTGATGGTAGGTTTGGATAATAAAAACTCAAAATTCATAAGAACTTCTTCATTTGGTCCAACTAATCCTTTGGAAGCTAGCCTAGTGGAAATCATCCTTGGGTAAAACAGGGAAGTATACTTGGATGTGACCTTAATCAATTCACACATATGGTGAATTCTTTATTTACACAGATTTATCTTATAGACATTATTCATCAGATGAATCATACAAACATCCTGATACTTTAATACAGAAAAGTCTCCTTTCTTTGGAATGATTAAATTTTGAACAAACTTGAACATCAGCCTAGTCTCACCATCCAGTTCAGCTATTAAGTCCCTTCACATGGTTCCATTTCCAGTTAGGATTTCTAGATCATTCTCTAGGTGAAAGATGTCGGATGTAGGAGGGGGTTATCTCTGGTAATCTTCACAAATTCCTTAGTGAGGAATCCTTAGGCATGAAGCCCATAACCTCGAAGAGAATGATCATTTCTGACCATAGACCCAGCTTGTTACCATATAGCTTTCTCCGGCATCAAAAGAAAACATTACGTACTGATAGAACTAAGATACCAACCTTGGGTAAATAGGTCTATCTTGTCTAGAAAACCATTCTATCCATCCTTGTTCTCTTAATACTTTCAGGACTAATTACTTTCTAGATAAAAGAAACTCATGGAAGACTTCCTTCTCAGGTACAACAGTACGCATTACTAGGGTTAGATTTAGGGCTCCTTCAGGTGAAATCTTCGGTGCTATCTTCTTCTTCATTGAGCATCGATTCTCAAGGGTAGATGAATACATGCACTTTATCCTTGGCATCCACTGAAGATTTGGGCGAGAGAGAAGGAGAGAATGTTTTCAAGGTAGAGAGGGTTCGAGATAAGGTATGAGTGAAGAATCGAGTGAAACCCTTGTGTTTTATCATTTGGGAATGGAAAACATCATAAAAATAAAAACGTGGGAAAGGAAATAGCGGTAAAATAAAAATTACTACGACACGAGTTAAGATAAATGCATAAATAATTTTAATGGTGACACCATGAGTAGTTTTTACGGTGCGATGGAAAAGGCCCGTCATGGTGAGATAGTCAATTGACGTCACAGTGAGATAGTGAATGGTTTTCTCAGTCAAGGTGAGATAGTGAAAAGTATGCTCAGTCACAGTGAGACAATGAGTAAACTGTTCCATCACGGTGAGACAGTGACAGACCGTGAGCACTAAGTTTTAACTATAAGACCGTAAGCAAGAGACACTAACCAAGAAACAGTGTCCCCGAAACAGTAAAATAAATTAACAAAATATTAAATAGTAAGGAAAATAAGATATCTATTTATTATTGATCATGCCAAGATCATCTATGATGTAATCTAATCTCTCGGAATTTAATGGTTTAGTGGATATATCTAGAAGTTGATATTCAGTACCAATGAATTCAAAAAGTGATATCTCCTTTTTGATAATGATCCCTCAAAATGTGATGTCTTACATCAATATGTTTTGTCCAAGAATGTGAAACATGATTTTTTGAAATGTTAATAGCACATGTGTTGTCACAATTTATTGGTACAAATCTGAATTGATATCCATAGTCTAGTAAAGTGTGTTTCATCCACAAAATTGGTGCACAACAACTTCCAGCAGCTATGTATTCTGCTTTATAGTAGATAAATCAACAGAATTTTGTTTCTAAATACACCATGATACTAGTGACTTTCCTAAAAGGTGACATGTTCCAGAGGATCTTTTTCTATCAAACATACAACAAGAAAAATCAGCACTAGAATAACTAATTATTTCAAATGATTTTCCTTCTGGATAGAATAGTCCTAGATTGGGTGTATGCTTGAGGTATTCAAATATTCTTTTTACAGCATTCAAATGTGATTCATTAGGGTTTTCATGAAATCAAGCACACATACACACACTAAAAATAATGTCAGGATGGCTAGTAGTTAAGTAGAGTAGACATCCAATCATTCCTCTATATTTGGTTTGATCAATAGATTTACCATCTTCAGCAAGATCAAACATACAGGTGGTACTCATGGGATTGTCACTACATTTAGTGCTATCCAATCCAAAAAGTTTTAAAAGATCTATGGTGTACATACTTTGAGTCAAAAAAATTCTATCATTATTTTGAAAGATTTGAAATCTATGAAATAATTTTAGTTCACCCATTAAACTCATTTCAAATTCGTTTTGCATTATTTTAGAAAAATATGTACATAATAAAGTTTTTGAAGATCCAAAAATAATATCATCTACATAGATTTGAACAACTAAAACATCATTAGAAATTCTTTTTTAAAAATAGTAGGATCATCTATTCCTTTTGTAAAACCATTAGAAATAAGAAAAGTAATTAATCTTGCATACCATGCTCTTGGCGATTTCTTTATACCATATAAAGCTTTTGATAATTTGAAAATATGATTTGGAAATTAAGGGTTTGTAAATCTAGGGGGTTGTTCAACAAAAACATCCTCACCTATATACCCATTTAATATTGCACTCTTAACATCCATTTGATATAGTATGAAATTTAGATGTGCAGCATAAGCAAGTAGAATTATAATGGCTTCATGTATTGCTACTGGAGAAAAATTCTCCTAATAGTCAATTCCTTCTTCTTGACTATAGACTTGTGCAACTAATCTAGCCTTGTTTCTGACTATATTTCCAGCTTCATCTACTTTTTTTCTAAACACCCATTTAGTGCCTATGGTGAAAGTGTCCTTAGGTTTTTCCACTAATTCCTAGACTTTGTTTCTTTCAAATTGATTAAGTTCTTCTTGAATAGCCATTACCCAAAATTCATCATTTATAGCATCATCAATGTTTTTAGGATCATGAAATGACAAGAAGTCTTGATTTTCAACATGATTTCTAAGAGAAGCTCTAGTATGTGTCCCTATATCAGGATTACCAACAATAGCATCTAAATGATGATTCTTTTGAATTATAGTTGATTTGGTAAATGTAGGACTAGAAATTTCATTTTCTTCTCTAGGTTCGGGTTCATTAGAAGCAGATTCTAAAATATTTCCAGAACTGGTTGTCTTTATAACAAGTTCATAGATCTTATCATTAAGGTTCAGAATATACAAATCTTCTTTATGATTTTCATGAAAAGGCATAGGTTTTTGTGGATTAGTTTCTTCAAATTTGATGTGAACAAATTCTACCACACACATGGTTCTTTATTAAAAACTATATATTCTTTTCTAGTTATAGAATATCCTAATAATATTCCTTTGTCACTTTTGGATGCAAATTTGTCAATATTACTCTTGGTATTTAGAATAAAGACTTTTCAACCAAAGACTCTAAAGTAACTAAATTTAGGATTCCTATTGTTCCAAAACTCATAAGGGGTCTTCTTGAGAACCGGTCTTATCAAGACTCTGTTGATGATATAAAAAGTTGTATTTACAGCTTCAGCCTAAAAGTAAATAGGTAGGTCATACTCATTGAGCATATTCCTTGAAATTTCTTACAGGGTTCTATTTCTTCTTTCTACTAAACCATTTTTCGGTGTTGTACTGGGGGTAGAAAATTTATGACTATATCCATTGTGTGAGTAATAAGATTTAAACTCTTGATTTTCAAACTCACGGCAATGATCACATCTCATGGTCTTATTCTTAAGTCCACTAAGGTTCCCTACAGACTTGGAGTATTTAATAAAGTATGAACAAGCTTCACTTTTCTGAGCTAAGAAGTATACCCAAGTATATCTAGAAAAGTAATCTGCTAAGACATAGACATAGTGCTTCACATTTAAACTAGAAACTCTATAAGGTCCAAACAAGTCCATGTGAACCAACTCGAGAGGTTGAGAAGTTGAAACTTCTTTCATTGATTTAAAAGATACTTAATGTTGCTTTTTCTTTTGACATGGATTACAAACTTTTCAATTTGGAAACTCTAGTTTGGGTAAGTCTCTAAATAAGTTTTTTCTAGTTAGTTTTCTAAGTGAATATATATTCCAGTGTCCAAATCTTCTATCCCAAATCCAAGATTCTTTATAAAAAGCATTTAAACCAGTAATATTTTATTTAGCTAATGAATTTAAATCAACTGCATATACATTTTCATTTCTCAAAGATGATAATACTAAAACATTTTTATAATTAAAAACATTAAAATAATTATTTTCATACATTACATTAAATCCATCATCATATAACTGATAAATAATTAAGAAGTTGTATTTAAATCCATCAAAAAATAAATCTTTAGAAATTAAAACTGAGTTAGTGTAAGCAATTTGGCCTAGGCCGATGATCTTTCCTTTAGAATTATCATCATAGGTGACATAGCCTCCACTAATATTTGTTAATCTTTTAAAGCATGAGTAATCTCCAGACATGTTCCTTGAACATCCACTATCCACATACCATGTTTTCTTACAGGAACTCTATAAGAATGTCTCCTGCAAAACATGTTTAGATAGAGAATGATTCTGGTACCCAGATTTCTTGGGTCCAGACAGGTTAGAAATAAAATCATTAGGTATCCCAATTTTTCTTATAGGTATCATATAATTAATGGATTCAATAGATTTTGACAAATAAACTCTATTTGATCTATAACTTTGTGAGTAACTAGTTGATACATATGAATTTCCAGAACTTGAACTAGCAGAATTTTTTCCAGATTTAGGAATAAATATATTTTTGGTAAACTTTATTTTTCCAGGTTGGTATCCCAAACAAGTAGTATAATTTTGTGCCACTTGTTTACCTAAAATTTGAGTTATAGTGTTCTATCCATTTGTGAACTTTTCTAAGTCCTTTCTTAGTTTCTCATTAGACATTTTCATTTCAGTATTTTCTTTTAACAGTTGAGCATTCTTTTCCTTTTCAATATCAAGGGTGGATTTAACAGTGCTAGATAAAGCATGATGTTTCTTTAAAGTTTTGTACTTGTCCTTAAGATCATTACATGTTTCTTCTATCATATTACAATATTGAAGAAGGTCCTCACTAGAAATGTTTTCAGATTCAGAATCAGATTCAATTCCATAATAATAATAATTCCGCAAAGGGGAAACATGTACCTTATATGTATTAGTCATGAAACACATGTTGGCATGATTATTTTCAGAATCAAAAACTTCAGATTCACTTGTGTTGTTTTCTGATGCACTCCTAGTTACTTTCATTCCTTTCTAATACTTACTATCCTTGTAGTCATGTTTCTTCTTGAACATTAGTTTTGTAGAGTCATCTTTTATGCGACCTTTTCTTTTACATTCATAGCAAACATCATCATCACTCATATCAGCTTTCTTCCAATCCTTCTTCTAATGACCTTTGTTGTCATATTTACCTTTGTAGTTTTATTTTCTGAATAATTTCTTCATCCAACAGAATTTTATAAATCTAAAGGTTATTTGAGCCATCTCATCATCACTATGAGATTCTGAACTTTCACTTGTTGATCTTTCAATCAATATGTGAAATTTCTCTTTGTCCTTGCTCATTGAGGCAGGAGACTTAAATTCCACTAACATCCTTTTAGGTTCATAATCTTCTACATTAGTCACCTTGAGTTCTTCCTCATACATCATAAGCTTACCACTTAGCTCTTTGACAGGCAAGGCACCAATGTATCATGACTCTCTTATTGAAACAGATGTGCCTCTCCATCGGTCTGGCAGACATCTGAATATTCTCATAATTTGTTCCATTGCTAGAATAGCCTTTCCATGGGAGCTCATAGTGTTGAAAATATCATTGAACATGAGATACATGTCAGAGATAGTTTCATCAGTATTCATTTTAAAATTATCATATTTAATTGTATAAGTGTTCAATATCATTTCTTTAACATTGGTTGTTCCTTCATGAGAAACAACCAAAGTATCTCATATTTCAAAAGCATTTTTGTAAGCAGATATTCTGTTAAACACTTCATCTTCTAAAGCACAATATATGGCATTCATTTCTTTACAGTTGTTATTATAATCTACTTTAGTAGGTTCATCCCAAGTAGTTATTTCAGGTTCTGGAATCTTATATTGAGTTTTTATAGAAGTCCAGATATCAAATCCCATACTTTCCAAACGGATTTCCATTTTATGCTTCCACTAGGCATAGTTTATTCCATTACAGAAAGGTGTCCTGTTGGTACCCGCACCTTCTAGTCTATTTTCCATAGATAGATTTTAGAAAATATATTTAGAACTAACAGAAATTTAAGCTCTTTTAGGGTGAAACTAAAATAAAAGTTAGAAAAAAAGGTTTTGAAATCTTTTAACCAAAACAATCCTCTGATACCAAATGTTGGTCGGAATGGACACTCAGGAGGGGGGTGAATTGAGTTCCAATAAAAATTTCTGTTAAAAATATTTCAATAAAACAAATATCTCCAATTTATAAAACAAGTTAAACTATAGTGAATTTGTAAAACTGTTAAAGTTCAATAGTGTTATCAAAGATTTATTAGGTCTCAAATAATTTAATCATAAGATTAAATTATATTTCGAAACTAATCTACTGATTTACAATAGTTACAAACACTTTATAGATTAACTATCAATGTAACATGAAAATATTTTTGTATTTCAAAGTAATTAGCAGATGAATATATTGTATACTTTAAACTTAATCTAAGAATTCATGGCAGATATAACCAAGAGGTTCAATCTCATGTCGAGACTTAATCCTCTCAAATTTATATATAAATTTGATCTACACCCTGGATCGCAGTTAGAAACAGTTTACAAACAATCTAGGTACTCAGACCTCTACCACAGTTATTTATGGGAAAAAAACTCAACAACACATAGGTGATCGAAGTCTCACTTGACCTCTACCACTATCCACAGTGGGAAACACATGAGATAAAATAGATGTGAGTGAAGATTTAGAAATCCTCCAGTTCAGCACAGGAGATAGTGTGTGTAAAATATACATAGTACGCACACTGCTTGAAAGGTAAATAATGAATAAATTTGAGAGAGTAGATAAGAGTTTAGAATTTTCTAGTGATTAGAAGTGCAGCTCTAGACTCCTTGGATTCAGTAAAAATTCGTCTGAGTCCTTCTCTAGTTTTTCTGTTAAAAAACAGAGGGTGGTGGTTCAACTTGATGTTCTTCAAGAGTGACGATGTTCTATACATTGTTTGTTCTTCAGTAGTGTCAGATTACATGTATGAGACAATTATCTCTTTGAAGAACTTGCAATATCTTCTTCGTGGTCGTGCTTAATATTGGTGTTCTATTCAGTACAGTGCGCTCGTGTTTTTTTCTCACATACGTACGTTCTTGTATGTCTCTACTGCCCATCAATCGTTTTTATATTCCACGAGCTCTGGCACTAGAATGATTTCATTTTCAGAGCTACGAGGTACGATTTCCTGAAAGCCCAAAAACTGTCATTAAATATCATTAATATCATTAAAAACTTCAAATATGTTCGTTAGCAATATTTAAATAATATTGAAAAAAAGGTTAAGAAACGGTGTCACGGTAGTTATGCAAACGGTGTCTTCTTCATGGCATGTCCTTCACGGTATGTCCTTCGTGGTATCTCCTTCATGGTATTTCCTTCACAGTATGTCCTTCATGGTATGTCATTCACGGTATGTCGTTCACGGTGTCTTGCTCACGGTGCCTTCAATACTGTGTCTTGCGAACTAGGTTTGGCACTAAGAAAAACTGAGGGTCCGGCTTACGGTTTCTATTCTTAGTGACTTTCTTTACGGTGTCAGGCTTACTATGTCCATCTTATAGCATCACAGTGTCTCGTGGTCATGGTGTCTCATTGGTAATGATGTATAAGACTTAGGTTTCACGATGTCTGCATCAGTGTTTCTGTTCACGGTGTCTGTTTCTTGCTCACAGTGTCTGACTTACTACTTCAAGTTTCACGATGTCTTGTAATTAGACAAATAACTGTATTTAGTCTTAAATAGTAATATGCATAAAATTTATTGATCTTAACCATTATAAATAATAAGATAAATTGAAACTTATATACACATGAGTAAAAAGATATGTGAGATTTGTGATCAGTATTTAGATTTGTAAACAGTAAAGAGATTTGTAAATACCAAGGAGATTTGTAAACAGTAAATAGAGTTGTGATCATTAAAACATGATTAATACCTGAGGATTCCAACAATAATTATGACAAAATTGTATTATTTCAATGATAAAATTACTCAATCGATGATATCCTTGAATAAATTTATTAGTTCACATCATGGAATCTTGGGGAAAGAAACAAAATATAGGTGAGCTCAAATTCTCAATAAGGGTTATGTATAGTAAAAGATATAATGAATCAATGAGAATTGTAAATATGGCATTGTAAATACCTGAAAAACATGGAATTTAATCATATTAGTAAGAATGAATTTCATCCATAGATAATTTCAATGAAAAAATGTAATGGATAATAAAAATATAATACTAAATGAAAGAAATGACTAATTATTAGACTTTATGTTTCCTATGAACATGATATTTTTTCCATCAATACATTTCACAAGATGTTTTAGTATACTACTATTACGACCTTTCATAAGATATTTTAAAAATGCAGGTAGAAACTCATTTCCACTACAATAAAACATATGTTAAGGGTTTATTGACAACTAATTTCATACCATGAGACTACCGAATCTTTAATAGGATGAATTTAAATTGTCCCCCACACATGTATTTCATGTCCAAAACATTCCTCATATATCAAATAATTGAATTAATTCAAAAACAATGTGTCTTATAAAATTTCCATATTGAGTAAACAATACAGATTTATCATTATCTACCTAGTAATTAAAATAGATACCAATGTAAAAACCATATTTAAAAATGGTATATAGTTTAGGAAATGAATATATACAAGATAAAATATATAGATAATTTGGATAAATTCAATTTTCAATGATCATAAGAATCTTACTATTTTACAGGGACTATAAAAACGAATCAAAGAAGTGATCCTCACTGCTATAATTTTCCAAATCAATCAAAAACAATACATATTACAAATGAGGATGGTAACAATATAACATATCCTATGTGTAGTAAAAATAATGGGTTAATCCCATTTATTAATGTAAATATTATAAAAATATTGTTTCAAAATATTCTAAAATAAAATATCATATTTATCTTGAAAAACAATTTGACATTCACTTACTATGAATTTAACTTTTCAAACAAAATTTATAAAAATTAACCTTTTAATATTAAAATTGAAGCTTCAAATAAATTATGGTTGGTAAATCCATACATGTCATACAAGGTAAAAAGAACATCATGTTTTTACAGTAAAAATGTATAAAAATTCCTTCTTTAGAAAGAGAAAAGAATATTTCATTGGGAACATTTATAAAAGAAAAAAAGGAAAAATATAAGTCATTGATAAATCATTTTGAAATGGTTAAAAACACTTTCAAAAACCATTTCATAAAACAATTTTACTATAATAAATATGTTATCCCAATAAAGTGGGAAATAAAGTTGGCTTTTTATAAAATATTTTATTGAACATTTTGAGTACCAAATAGAGGAGAGATGGAATTATTACTTGAAAATGATAAAAAATAACCATATGATAGTATAATTTAAGGGTTTATTAAGAAATTTATCATTAAAATTCATTTAATTTACTTTACAAAATATTAAATCTTGATTGGAATGATATTGTGAAATAATCCCTCAAAAAGAGCATAATGTTGTTGTGATAATTTGTAACTGAGTAGATAATGTGAATCAGCTGAAAATCCACATAAAAAGTGAAAATAAATCTATATATATTAAATATATGATTTACATAACCATAGAATATAAACAACAATAATGAAGTAATACAACCCGGTGAAAAGGAATCAGGTTACCAAATTTGTTACCACTTAATAACTTTTAATTCAGGTCCCATTAGTATAAATAATTGGAATTAAAACAAAAATTACCACGAAGATAAAATTAATCAAGATATATTATATCAAAATGGTAAGTGTATATACCACAATATATAATTATGTATTGAATATGAAATTTTTCTCAAATTTGTAAAAAGTGACATTAAAATACATTACCATGAATTTATATTCAGGTAAACATCATTTATCCTATTGTATAATGGTTTTAACTATATGTATAAATAAAATTTGAATAATAATAATATTTAAAATGTAATATAAAATCCTTTTATATAGTCTTATTACCCATATTTAAATAATTTTTAATTATTTCTACTTTATCGGGCATTAATTTCCTTGTTTTTCGAGTATTTATTGACTTGTGACTTTTTTTCTTATTTCATAGATCATGAATTAAAAATATCTATAATTTTAATGTTGAATTAAAATTTATATATATTCATAATATATTTATTTATAGTAATTCATCAAATTCGGAGATAGTAAATGAAATGCATTGTTCCTGGATAATATAGGTTATACGTACGCGTGAGTACTACATCCATTTCATCATCAAATTTTATAAGAATAAAATAAAAAATATATATACATATATTATATTTCCAATAAAGTTTATTTCATATATCTCACATAATATTGTTATAAAAATCCTTATTTCATTCCATTGTAGAATGAACAAATCACGTGAATTTAAGAAGGCACTAGTCCACACATCCACAAAATGATGTTATCTTTCTTACATTAGATGGAAAACATGAAGGTGTGTATTATATAATAATTAAAGAATAATCAGAAAAAAAGACATCACTTATTTTATATAAAATTATTTTTTCCATCACAATTCCCTACCATGATAGGTGGTAAAGCATAAACAAATTACATTGTTTCGCGGGGCTGTAGTTTCCCATACATGAATTGTAAGTTCATTACCCATTTTTCAGAATATATGTAGGTGTAGTTAGAACACCTAACATATAAAATATCAGTATATTTTTAATATTTCTATTATTATATAAGAGTTTTTTAAAATTAATTAAAGGATTGCAGAATTAAATAAGACAAAATATGATCACTGAGGAATGTTACCTCTTATTCGGGTAACTCCATTTGGTTAATACCAAAATTCATCATTGGATTGATTTCTTCTTAATGTGAGGATTCTAGGATTAGGGGAGCTATTTTAGATTATTACTTTTTTATGTTTTGGAGGAGATAAATTCCTTGAGAGGTGTGAATAAGTTGTAGGGGTGAGTGCCTTTTTATAGTGGATGAGGAGTGGCGTTCTTGTAAATTTTTGAAAAGGGAATTTCACCCATGTTTTTCCTCTTTTATGTGGCACCAGTAATGGTAAATATCCAATAAAAGGTCTTATAGGGATTAAATATGGGCATACCAGAAATTTTAGACATGTTTTAGGTCATTCTAGATCATAATATTAAGGTTCAGTCCCTTGTTAAGCTAACTTTACTCTTTATTGCTGTAGTTAAGTTTAATTGCATTCAATAATGTTTTCTGTCGAAAACATTTTTATATTATTAGAAAATATAAAATATTATAATTCTGTATATTCAATCAATTTTTACAAATTGTAATCATATAATTGGAAAAAAATTATTTTAAATTTAATCCCACATAAAGGACGACAAAGGGGGTTCTTAAATAATAATGTTCAGAAGTTTGAAATGTTTATAAATTCAATTTAAATGTGAAGTTGATTAAAATTACCTAAATTGTATTAATTTACTTATAGTTGATCAAAATAAACATCAAAATCAATTATTTATAAAATTTATTGGTATAAATAAATTTTATGGAAAAGAAGTTTGGAATTAAAATATATTATTTTTTCATAATTCATCAAAAAATGAATCTTCATAGAAAAATACCATAAAAATCCCCATAAGATAATTTTTATGATCCAATTTCAAAAAATAAGTTCATTTTAAAATAATGTTTTTCAAAAGTGCCATACATTTTGTTTAAAATATGTTCTACATTAAAAGGCGACAATATTTCCTTATTATAAAAATATATTTTTTTATGCATAAACACGCTTATTTATTATCCTATTCTTATAAAATTTATTTGAGGAATAAAAAAAATAGATTTAATTATATATATATGTATATATTTAATTAATTAATATCCATAATATTAATTAATTAAATTTATTATGAAAAAACACCTTTGTAAGTATAAAAACATTTTTTATAGTCAATTAGTTCTTATATTCATTAATAATAAATCCATTTCCAATGATTTCATATTATATGTGGGTATAATATATATTTTAATAATTTAGAAAATTTTATTCACAACAACTGTCACGAACCGTCCCCTAGGGCCCGTGTCGTGACTACCCCAAGCCCTCCTTCCATTGGCCAGGGGCTCGGGACTTACACAGAAAAGGTGTATCCTTAAAATGGGAAGGCATAGCCTTTTAACATGTACAGACACACAGTAAAAGAACACAACAAAAATAACCTATGAGGTAAACTGTTGTAGTAAAATTGTGATGAAAGTAAAGGGGTAGGAATACAATCCCAACTGAAAAGTACAAGTACAACTGAAAGTAAAAATAAAAATGAAAAGAAAAAAACAGCTCCTAGATCATCCACAGAAAATCATACCTAAATTGTAGGTATAGCTCATGATCAGTAGTCCTTACATCACGTCATTCCAAATCGTCCACCTCTGAGCACCGTACAATCCTAGCTTCCTCAGCCTCGATCACTGATTTTTGTCGCCTGCATGAGCCACAACAAGTTAATTGAAGCCCACACTGAGGTGAGTATTACAATACTCAGTAGGGACCCCGAGACCCCCATAGGTCTCCTTGAGTTCTACAAAGTAAAAAACACTAAATAAAGACGTCATTCTCAAAGCCTGAAGCAATATACATCAACTCTACTTAGGTATATTACCGTATATATACCTATGTTGTGAAGACATACTCATCTCATAAATGAGGTGAAAATACCACAATGGTAACACCACGATGGTATAAGTACCACATAGGTAACACCATGAAGATAGAAGTATCAAACGGTAACACAATGAAGACAACACAACGATGGTAGAAGTAACACACAGGTAACACCAAGAAGATAGAAGTACCACACCGGTAACTCCATGACGGTAAAATACTGGTCTCACAATCAGGTATAAATTATGTATAGAAGTATAGATGATTATTCATAAGCTATATCATCTTATTCTGTTAAGAGGCACTGCTCTTAACCCACACAGGATCGATAGGTACTAACTCCTGCTCACCCACACCGGATCTGACCCACACGGGATCAGTATGAACTAACCCACATAGGATCACTGAGCACTGAACAACAGAAGATCTGTTAGAATCTGACCCACACAGGTTCGATAGATGCTGACCCAGAAAGGATCAATGTTCTTTCTTCACGTTACATCTTGCCACAACATTCTTTACACCCAGTGTGCTCGAGTTTCGTAGAATCTGCTTCTCATGATATCGGCTGTACCTCGACCCCCACTAAGTTACAAAAAAGAGTAAACAAATGGACCACCATGTCGTAAGGGTTCCAATGTTAAAGACGGTGCGTCAATCGGATGCCCTGTATGTGAGTTATAAGATTTTTAGTTTAGAGTCCTGGTCGGATTCGGGTTCGATCCAACCTGTGTATAATCGATATGTCACTAAAACCGAAGTGAATTATACCAAAATGACTATCTTGATCACTGATTCGAACAATGTATATGGTTCTTCAAATGGATGTCAGGTTCTATATATATTTTCGCTTATGTGTTCTTGGATCCGGTGAGGCCCAGGTCCGGTCCGACCCGGTCGGACGGACCATGCCCGACACGGTCTGGGCCGACCCGACTTGGTTTGGGTCTGCCCCGGCTGGCTAGGGCTATAGCTGGCTCGGCCCATGGGCTGCGGTCTGGCCTGACCCGCAAGGGAGCGCGGCTGATCCCGCAAAGGGGGGTGCGGCCCGCCCCACAAGGGGCATCCTATTGGGCTCGTGCAGCCTGGCCTACATTGGAGTGCGGCCTGGCCCAAGGTGGAGCGCAGCCTGACTCACGTTGGAGAGAATCCGGGCTCACAGTGATGTGCTGGTGATAAAACACTATTTTATTGAATATTTCATTGATAATAAATGATATAATTTCCTCACATTGTGTTAAATATGTTTAATTATAAATTATTTGGGATTAGATCATTCATTTGAATATTTGATGAAAATTCTAGTTTTGCCCTTTATAGTTCACTATAGTTTTTCAAAGATACATATTTTTATATATATTATTTGAATTTTAAATTTTGTAACCGTGTTCCTAACTTAATTATATACAACCATTATTCAGGACACTAGAGATAAAGAGTGCATTTGGTTTTTGAAAAAGGTCAATGAAGTCAATGTTGGGCTGGACTCACCAGAATGGAGAAGCTTCTGTATTTCGGCCATAACGCATTTATATAGGCCTAGATTAAGCCCAAATTTGGAGAGGAGATAGACGACTCAAATCCTCACATTTTATCCTGCTAGAAGGCTGGCCAATTCACGCGTTCTGGTGGTCAAATGGGTAGTGAAATTTGGCATAAAATATTTGGCCGATATTCCCCATTCACACTTGAAACCACTTTGAATATAGCCTCCCCACCACTCTATAAATTGGATTTTTTCTCATTTGGTGGGGTTGGGGAGTGCTTTGGGAAGTTGAGGGCATAGGATAAGTGGATCCACTCCAATTCTCCAACAATTTCAATAAGGGTAGCTCTTGAAGAAAGGATCCCTTCGACGAAGCCTTCTTCTTCTCCTTCATGTTGTAATGATTTTGTTTGTGTAATAAACATCTTTGTTCTTCATTTATTTCTTCTTTTTTCTTCTTTATTGTTTAAATTTCTTCTTCTCTTAATATTACTCTTTGGGCTGGAATTCTTGGGTAGAGGCATTATTGGGTTATTCCCATTATAAGCCTTTGAACCTGCAAAACGCTTTTACGATGATTACGCCACCCATGGAAGAGTAGTCTTTTAGTAATCGATCTATCTTCTACCATCTTCATTTAATTATTTTGAATCAATGAGCTACTGTAATTCACATAATATGACCCATGAATTTTTTTTATATTACAAGAAACTAAGTAAGCAATTGAACAATTAACACAAGAACACGTGAGGTCGGGATTTTGTCTAAATTATGAGAGCGTAATCCTAATCGGTAATACAAGACCACACAAGATAAATTTTTAGAGTTAAAATATAATCCCTAAACACAATTCATCCTCATTTCCATAATGGATATTTTCTCTAATTAACCACTGACCATAAGCTATCCTTAGAACAACAATCAAAGCAGGGTGATGCGACTCCGTGTTCCGAAACTAGCCTAGGGCTTAAGTAATTTAATCTTTGTGGTTAAGTTAACTCTCGTAGGGTTCGAGGGATAAGAAATTAAGGGATAATAATTAAGTGAATACTGATTTAAATTATAATGATTAATATGTGAATGAAGAGGTAGAGTTAGATCAATTACTCCTTTTAAAATAGATTTCTAAAAAAAACATCTTCTTGTTGTGTCATTTTAATCAAAATTCATTTCAAAACTAAAAACAAAAAAAATACAATATTTTTCCATCAAACTTCTTCTAGATTCATAAACTATAAAAAAACAAATACTTTAAAGTAGTTTTTTTTATTTTTTTTCTCTTTTATTTTATTTTTAGAATACCTTTAATTAGTTGATAAATTCACTTACTCCTTTGAGAGATGACCTTGGTCAGCCACTCTGCTGCACCTAAGTACCCCAAAATCACATTAATCATTTGCGGGATCCCACGATAGAGCTATTTAAAATTTGTTCCATTTCCGGGGAGGCAAGTAAATATTTCAACCAATTAGAGGTATTTATTTTATTTTACATTTTATTTTCTTTCTCTCTTCTTTCTTCATTCTTTACCCAATCTGATTTTTCTTCTTTTTCTTTTATTTTCTTCTACTTATTTTTGGACCATCAACTCAAAATTCTCATTTTTATTTTTTATATGGTCCACTTTCTTTCTTTTCATTTTTATTTGATTTATGACACGAACTAATATCGAAGATCTCTAAGATCTTGACCCTGAGATTGAACGTAGCCTTAGGGGTCGAATCAGACATTCTCTGTCTACGGGAAGTTTCAATATTCAAACAGTTGGTGAATTCCTTTCTTCTGGAAACATTGAAATTGGAAGAAATTCAAATTAAAACATAAATGTGGAACCAATGGATGGAAATAATGGAAATGAACTTAATAGAACTATTTGAGAATTGGCTGCACCAGAAATTAACTATCAACCAAATTGTATTGCATACCCAATCCAGGAATCAGACATTGAATTAAAATCTGGATTAATTCACCTTCTTCCAATGTTTCATGTCTTATCTGGTGAGGATCCCAATAAACACATTAATGAATTTAATGTGCTTTGCTCAACCTTAAAACCATGAAATGTTTCTGAAGATCAAATAAAATTTAGAGAATTCCCATTATCACTTGATTGAGCTGCAAAAGATTGGATGTATTATTTACAACCTGAAGATGTAACATGTTGGAATGATTTAAAAAGTCTTTTCTTGCAAATATTTTTTCCAGAATCAAGGACCACATCCATTCAAAAGGAGATATCGGGGATAAAGCAAGCACAAGGGGAGTCAATGTATGAAGATTGGGAGTGATTCAAGAAGTTGTGTGCAAGATGCCCACATCACCAAATCAGTGAGAAAATACTCATCCAGTACTTCTATGAAAGACTCACACCTATGCAGAGAAGCATGGTGGATGTCGCGGCTGGAGGAGGAGTGGTGGAAAAGACACCAGTACCTGCACGTGCATTGATTGACATGATGGCCCAAAACTCCCAACAATTCGGTGATCGAGGTACACCACATGTCAGGGGAGTACATCAGGTAAGTCCTTCTTATCTTGAGAGTCATTTGTTTGATACCAAGTTAGAATAATTTACAACTATGGTGAGGCAAATTTATTTGGCACAAAAGACATCTCTACCCCCTCCTTCAAGGCCTTGTGGCATTTTCACTAAGACAAGCCATCCAACTAACTGTTGCCCACAACTACAAGAGAAAAAGGATTGTGCAGCAGTATTCCCTGGGAGACCATTTCAGCAGCACCAACAACCATATCCCCAAAATAAGTTTGATTCATTTTCTCCAACATACAAACAGGGGTGGAAGGACCAATCAGACATGAGGTATGGCTCTGGACAACAACAAAGTCCTCCCTTTCAATAAAACTTCCAACAGCCTCTTCCTTACCAGCAGGGTTTCCAACAACCCCAAAGGAGATTTGAATCTCAAACATCAACAAGACAACAACAAGGGAATCCCCCACCTAAGGTAGATTCTAACACTGATGATATTTTGAAGCAAATTTTTCTTAATCAACAGAATGAACTAAAGAGTCATGTTTCAGAGTTGAGGGAGTTGAAGACTCAAATGAGCCAGATTGCCACCACCCTCCATGAACTTGTGAGTAAGAATTATAGAAATCTACCTTCCCAACCCACTCCAAATCCAAAGGGGAATGTCAGTGCCATCACATTGAAAAGTGGGAAGCAAATGAACGATACATCTGTACCTACCATTCCACCGGGATTCACCTCAACTCCGGAGCTGCCGCATTCCAAACCAACTGATGAGAAATCCAAGGAGAAAGATAAAGGTAAGAAATATATTGATGATGTTCCTACTAAACCCCTTCTTTTTCCCAAAAGGGTTGTTCAAACCAAGAAGATGGCTGAAGAATCAATGCAAAAGGAGGTTTTGGACACATTCAAGCGCGTGGAGATCAACATTCCTCTACTTGAAGCCATTAGGATAATTCCAAGGTATGTAAAATTCTTAAAAGAACTTTGTACCAATCGAAGAGGGATCAAGGGAAATGAGAGGATCAACTTGGAAGGAATGTCTCAGCACTCATTACACCAACTCTAACAATGCCAATAATGTGAAAGGATACCGATACAGTCACCATCCCATGTACCCTAGGGTAGTTACACTTCTCTGATGCTCTTTGTGATTTAGGAGCTTCAATAAATGTGATTCCTCACTCTGTATTCTCTTCCTTGCCGGTTGGTGAGTTGAATCCAACAAGAGTAGTGGTGCAATTGGTGAATAGATCTACGACATATCCAGCGGGAGTTCTTGAGGATGTATTTGTCCGGGTAAGAGACATGATCTTTCTAGAAGACCTCTAGGTGCTTAAAATGGAGGATGATTAGGTAAGTTCTCATGCCCCCATTATCATAGGTAGGCCCTTCCTCGAAACTTCAAAAACAATCATAAATGTCAATGAGGGTACACTTTCCAAGGAATTTGGGGTTGAATTTTGATATTTAATGTTATGGATTCTATGAAGTATCCCTCAGAGGATCATTCTGCATTTGTTATCTCCCATTTTGAACCACCAAGTAAAAACACCATGGAATTGGATTGTCCTATGCTTAGGGAGATTATGAGTATTGGTTCTAGTTTGATGTCTGAAAGTACTTCCAGACCCGTTTCTAAGGAATAAGACTCTCTAAGATTTGATTTTGAAATGGAATCATATTCTGATTTTGATCATGTGAAATCTGTTTATGACATGGATATAGAGTATGATGACGGATTTGATGCTTTATTCTCTAATTTTGATGATGTATATTCTGATACTGATTCTCTTTGTGCACATATTTCGGTTCCTTCAATGTCTCCATCCATACTACACCCTACTTCATTAGAACTCAAGCCATTTCCACCAAATCTGAAATACTCATACTTGTTGAGTGGTGAGAGATTACCTGTTATCATTGCTAACAATCTCCCTTTTGAACTTGAATAAACGATTTTGAATATTTTCCGGGAGAACATCAGGGCGATTGGGAGGACCTTGGTTGAAATATCAGGTATTAGCCCCTCCATTTTCATGAATAGGATTCTCTTAGAGGATGGGGCTAAACCGGTGAGATAGCCACAAAGGAGACTCAATCCCACCCTCCTGGAAGTTGTTAAAAAAGAAGTTGAGAAATTGCTTGAGGCAGGTATAATCTTTCCCATTTCAGATTCTTAGTGGGTAAGTCCAATTCAGGTTGTGCCTAAGAAGAGTGGTGTTACTGTTGTTAAAAATGAGAAAGATGAGTTAGTTACAATGAGGGTGAAAAACAGTTGGCGTGTGTGTATTGATTATAGGAAACTAAATCATTCCACTTGCAAGGACCATTTCCCCCTCCCATTTATTTTTCAGATGCTTGAGAGACTAGCTGGGAAGACACACTATTGTTTCTTGGATGGATTTTCTGGATATTTTCAGGTTCCTATAGCTCTGGGGGAACAGGAGAAGACGACATTCACTTGCCCATTCGGTACCTTTACTTACCGAAGGATGCCATTTGGACTTTGCAATACCCCAGGTACCTTCCAGAGATGCATGGTGATTATTTTTTCTGATTTTATTGAGACTTTCATGGAGGTATTTATAGATGATTTTTCAGTGTATGGGTCTTCATTTGATTAATGTCTAAGTAGTTTGGGAAAGGTGTTGAATCATTGTATTGAGAAGAATATGGTCCTGAACTTTAAAAAGTGTCATTTTATGGTAGAGCATGGCATTGTCTTAGGGAATGTAGTGTCAAAACATGGGATAGAGGTTGATATATCTAAGGTAGAAATTATTTCATCCTTACCCTATCCTTAATGTGTGTGTGATGTTAGATCTTTCCTAGGGCATGCAGGATTTTATCAGTGTTTCGTCAAGGATTTTAGTAAGATCTCTCTTCCTATGTCACGATTACTTCAAAAAGATTCTGATTTTGTGTTTGATGATTCTTGTAGGACTTCCTTTGATGATCTAAAGAAGTGTCTGACCACTTCACCTATCATACTGCCCCCACGATGGGAGATTCCTTTTGAGATTATGTGTGACGCCTCCAACTTCGCGGTTGGAGCTGTCTTATCTCAGAGGGTGGAGGGATGTTCACATGTGATTGCCTATGAATCGAGGACATTGGATTCAGCCCAATAAAACTACACTACCATGGAAAAGGAGTTTCTTGCAGTAATATTTTCATTAGATAAATTTCATTCATATTTATTGGGCTCTAAAGTAGTTGTTTTTTCTGACCAAGCAGCTTTGAGGTACCTCCTAAAGAAGCCAGATGCAATGCCCAGGATGATTCGATGGATGCTCCTTCTTCAGGAATTTGATATTGAGATAAAGGACAAGAAGGGTTCAGAGAATTTGTTGGTAGACCACATGAGTAGGCTTACTCACACACTAGAGGATGACACCTTGGACCAGGTACCACTTCAGGACACTTTCCCTGATGAGCATCTCTGTACCATCTCAAGTACGCATCATTGGTATGCTAATTTAGTTAACTACCTTGTTTCCTCTGAAATCCCTGCAAATTTAAAGAAATATCAAGTCTAAAAATTAAATAGTGGGTCAAGATTTTATGTTTGGGATGATCCATACTTATGGCACATGTGTAGTGACCAAGTTATTAGGAGGTGTGTTCCTGATCATGAGTTTGAGTCTGTTTTGCAATTTTGTCATACACTTTCATGTGGTGGACACTTTGGACCCCAACGGAAATCTAGGAAGGTTTTGGACTCTGGATTATATTGGCCTAGCTTGTTCCATGATGCCCATGGGTTTTTTAAGTCATGCTCTCATTGTCAACACACTGGGAATATTTCTAGGAGACATGAGATGCCCCATCAACCCATACTATTCTGTGAGATTTTTTATGTATGGGGAATTGATTTTATGGGTCCTTTTAATAGTTCATTTCGATTTTTGTATATTTTGGTTGCTGTTGATTATGTGAGTAAATGGGTGGAGGCCAAGTCCACCAGGAGTAACGATTCTCATGTTGTTGAGGACTTTGTCAAAGCACAGATTTTTTGCAGGTTTGGAGTACCAAAGCGCATCATCAGTGACCAAGGGACACACTTTTGCAATAGGAATTTTTCTTCCCTCCTTTGGAAGTATGGGGTGACACACAAAACATCAACACCATACCACCCCCAAACAAATGCCCAGGCTGAGGTTTCAAATCATTAGCTGAAACAAATATTATAGAAAACAGTGCATCCAAATAGGAAGGATTGGAGCAAGCACTTGGATGATGCATTGTGGGCTTATAGGACAGCATACAAGACACCCATTGGTATGTCCCCATTTAGGATGGTTTTTGGGAAAGCATGTCATCTCCCAGTGGAAGTCGAGCATCAGGCATATTGGGCTATAAAGAAATGCAACATGGATTTATCCCAAGCTCGAATTCAAAGGAAGTTGCAAATTCAAGAGCTTGAGGAGATTCGACTGTCATCATATAAGTACTCAAGTCTCTACAAGGAATGATAAAAATCCACTCATGGAAAAATGATCTAACAAAGCGAGTTTCATGTTGGAGAGAAAGTCCTTCTCTATAGTTCACGACTCAAGATTATGCCTTGTAAGTTTCATTCCAGATGGTTAGGTCCTTATATTGTGACTAATGTTTTTCCTTATGGTGTAGTGGAGATCACACAAGAGGACACTAGAAGGATCTTTACAGTCAATGGGAAATGTTTGAAGAGATACATTGAGGTACTTCCTATTGATGTAGTGGATTTTATCATACTACTTGACCCCATCATCACTTGATCACATCAGGTTGTTCCTAACCCTTTAACTTTTATATTATTTGTCCTGTTTAAAAATTTTGTTGTTCATGTGCATATATAATCACATAGGTTAACATTGAGGAAAATGAAACATTTTATATGTGGGGGAGAGAACCTTTTAGTTTAGTAATTTCAATTGTTTTCCTATTTTAAAAAATCCAAAAAAATTGGTGTGTTTTTCATATTTTGTGTGTTCATTTTTCAATTTACTTTTTGTTTTTGAAATTTTTGAGCTAAAATGATTCTCATCACAATTTTGAAATGAATATCAATGAGTGAAACAATTTATCCCATGAAACTGAGCTTAAATGAATGCTGAAAATGAATTTGTTTCAAGTTCAAATATTTAGTAATTTCATGAAAAGTACACTGAATTTTGAACCTCATGCCACATCTCACTATCGTTATATTTTAAATCACTTTCCTGTGAGGATTCTGAACCATTATTTTCATATTATTTACATTCACCTCAATTCTTGAGAGAACCAAACCATGCTTGATTTAACCAAAATTTGATCTATTCCTGTCAAAACTTGAGGGTTTGAGGTACTTATGTTTAAATGATTGAGGCATTTGTTTGGTATTAAATCCCCTATTTCAAATAATCTTTTTTTATAATGGCCTAGCATGAACATTTAATCCGTTTTCCCTTAGAAGACATGCACATCCTGTTAGGTTAGCCACATTAGAATCCAATTTTCCCTATCTAACCAACTCTTGAAGTGAAATTGCATAATCTAGTTGAGCTTAAGTGTGGGGGAATCTATCTTGTGTTGTGCCACCACATTCTGTGATACCTTGGGTGGAAAATTAAATTCTTAAGAGATGTCTTTGCTGCTGAAGAAAGTCATTATATTGAAAGTCGTGCCTTTTCTGGAGCTTTCATGAAAAGTGAAGCTATGCCTTTTCTAGAGCTTCTAATTGAGGTGGAAATTTGTGCCCATTTGGAGCTTTCAAGAAAATCATGTTTGAGAAGATTGACATTTTTTTACTGAAATGATGAATGGTGTAAACTTTTCCAGACTTTTCATGATGATGGAGCTGAATTGATACTATGGGGATTGAGGATAATACCATATTTAAGTGAAAATTAGATTAATGCAATTTTGCTTCAAAAAGAGTCAAGCCCTCCTCATTCAGCCTCAGAATTTTTCACGTCTAAATCCTACCAACCAAAAGACACAGAACAACCCTAAAAAGTCCTCATGATAAATATATGTCCTTAACTCACATCGGGTGGCGATGTAGAAATCTATCAAACCTATGGTTACCCTTGTATGAGTTTGGATGAGAAAGACATTGCAAAAAAATTGATATTTGAGTGACGAGAGAAAATTCAAGCGAGGTAAGTGTTTTGTGAATGAGAGGATAAATGAAGTGGAAATATATTGAATGATATTAGTATAGATCTTTAAATAAGGTTTTTTATGAGTCATGATATCTTTTTATTCTTGGTGTGGAATTGATGGATCCCAATGATATGTGTTTTAAAATTGGTTTTGATTAGATATTAATGATTACTTGATATGAGGTTTTGCTCAGGATTGAAAAAGGGTAAGTGTGGGGGAGTTGATAAAACACTATTTTATTGTATATTTTATTGATAATAAATTATTTAATTTCTTCACATTGTGTTAAATATGTTTAATTAGAAATTATTTTGGATTAGATCATTCATTTGAATATTTGATAAACATTCCAGTTATACACTTTATAGTTCACTGTAGTATTTCAAAGATACATATTTTTATATTTATTATTAGAATTTTAAAGTTTGTAATAGGGTTTATAACGTAATTATCTACAACGTTTGTTCAGGAAACTAGAGCTAAAGAGTGCATTTGGTTGTTGAACATGGTCCATGAAGTCAAAGTTGGGCTGGACTCGCCAGAATGGAGAAGATTCTGTATTTCAGCAATAAAGCATTCATATGGGCCTTGATTAAGCCCAAAATTGGAGAGGAGATAGAGGCCTCCTATCCCCACATTTTATCCTTCTATAAGGCTGGCCAATTCACGTGTTTTGGTGGTAAAATGGTCTGTGAATGTTGGCATAAAATATTTGGCCGAGATCTCCCATTCACACTTGAAACCACTTTGAACTTAGCCTCCCCACCACTCTATAAATTGGTGTTTTTCTCATTTTCTGCTGTTGGTAAATTCTTTAGGAAGTTGAGGGAATAGGAGAAGTGGATCCAATCCAATTATACAACCATTTCAATAAGGGTATCTCTTGAAGAAAGGATTCTTTCGACGAAGCCTTCTTCTTCTCCTTCATGTTGTAATGATTTTGTTTGTTTAATAAACTTCATTGTTCTTATTTTATTTATTCTCTTTTCTTATGTTTTGTTTAAATTTCTTCTTCTCTTAATCTTCCTCTTTGATCTGGAATTGTTGAGTAGAAGCGTTATTGGGTAATTTTCATTATAAATCATTGCACATGCAAATCTCTTCTACGATGATTACGCCACCCATGGAAGAGTAGTCTTTTAGTAATCGATCTATCTTCTACCCTATTAATTTAATTATTTTGAGTCAATGAGATACTATAATTCACATAATATTATCAATGAATTGTGTTTTAAAATTATAGGAAACTAATCAAGCAATTGAACAATTAACACAAGAACCCGCGAGGTCGGGATTTTTTGTAAATTGTGAGAGCGTAATCTTAATCGGTAATACAAGACCACACGAGATAAATTTTTAGAGTTCAAAAATAACACCTAAACACAATTCATCCTCATTTCAAGAATGGATATGTACTCTAATTAACCACTGACCATAAGCTATACTTATAACAACAATCAAAGTAGGGTGTTGCGATTGCGTGTTCTGAAGCTAGCCTAGGGTTTAAATAATTTCATCTTTGTGGTTAAGTTAAATATCATAGGGTTAGAGGGATAACAAATTAGGGGATCATAATTAAGTAAATATTGATTTAAATTATAATTATTAATAATTGAATGAAGAGGTAGAGTTAGATCGATTACGCCTTTTAAAATAGATTTCTAAAAAAACATCTTCTTGTTGTGTTATTTTAATCGAAATTGATTTCAAAACTAAAAACAAAAAAAATATACAATCTTCTTCCAGAAAACTTCTTCTAGATTCATAAACTATAACAATCCCCAATCCATTAAAGTAGTGTTTTTATTTTATTCTCTTTTATTTTATTTTTAGAATACCTATAATAAGTTTTTAAATTCACTTCCTCCTTTGAGAGATGACCTTGGTCAGCCACTCTGCTGAACCTAAGTACCCCAAAATCACATTAATCATTTGAGGGAACCCACGATAGCGCTCTTTCATCTGGTCATAGGTGGTGCGGCCCGACTAGAGTGGGGCCCTCCCTAGCCGACATGGCGGGTGAGACCTTGGTTCTTCCGGAATGGTTGCAAGGGTCATTCAGTATTCTCCGCAGTAGCCGTACCACGTAGCACTACCAAGTGCCATGCAAGAACCTCTGGAGCAGGTCCTGCCTCCCATCGTGGATGGTCAGTGTCGGGCACCCTCTCAAATGGCGCACAACGGCATGCCGCTCCACCATCCGTTGTAGGCCGGTGTGTAGGTCGCCTCCCTCTATCCACCATGGCCAACGATCTATGCTCCCTATCCTCTAGAGGCCTTCTAGTCATGTCGCCCTCTTCTTTCGCAGCCGGACGGTGTTTCAGCCACCTCCTCTGGCCGTTACGGCTTCATTCGTGGCTCCTTGGTCACTGGCAGTGTGCCATGGCACACCACACCTCTTATTCGGCCATTCGGTGTCTTTCACCACCATCACATGTCTCCTTAGGGATTGTCCAACATGATGGAAACGATAGCGAAGAATTCACCAACTTTCAACAAAATGGGTGGAGGGACCGATCCTTGTTCATTTGGCCCATGCCCACCGTGTTAGGTTGATAACAATAGGGTAGGATGGATTCAAATTACTATTGAAAAAAATTTCATGATTAAACCCTACCTCAAGAATGATGGATAAATGCTCGCAGTTGGGGAAATGGGTCGGTGTTCGCCATCCATCGCAACTAGCATCCAATGACATCATTTGATCATCGATCTCCGGTTCGGGGTATCGGTGTCACTTTTCACCACTCTCTAGAACCACCTCTATCCTCCAATGGTTTGGTGTCTCGACACTTTACCATCACTTTGTTTCTTGGCGAAGTAGTTTTGACACCTCTCCCCAATCTCCATATTAATTGGAGAGGGGGGATGCCAAATGCTTCAAAAATTAATAGGGGATCATTAATTAGGAACCTTCCTAATTCCCCAAGGGTTTTTACTTAGTATTTAATTGGTAAATCCATTTATTAGATTGACATGTTGCTGGTCACACATTTTTTCTTTTCCATTAGAGAAAAACAATGGAATCAAAATAACAACATTATTTTGTTTATTCTTTTAAAAAGTCCAAAAAATTAACATTTTCTCAAAACCTACTGTTGTTGAAGTGAAGCTTCCCATAAGTGAATCTTGGCACTATGAATTCTAGGGTTCCCTCTAATTTTTAATCTGAGAACCAGTTCAAAAGTTAGAAAACACAACTTTTGAGTTTTCTAAATGTACTATAAAAGTTCAAAAATTAATTCCCGGGACTCCTGGGCTCAGAATCACATGCCGTCAATTTTCGAAGACTCATAATAATTCCATATAATTAAAAATATTTACATGGAAAATATGGGTCTTTAAATTCTCCCCACCTTAAGTATTTTCATCCATGAAATCCACAACATATACTAAGAAAACAAATGGTGGTACTGAGCATGAATCTAGGCCTCCTGCTCCCTAGTTCTCTCCTAGAGGTTCACGTGCTACCAGCAAATGAGAACCAAAGGTATCAACTGCCTTGGAAGGGCTTGCTCCTGTCGATCATCAATCTTTACTGGAACCTCTATAAACGTCTCCCCATCATCAATGTCCAGCTTTCTGTGGTTGAGGATGTGAGATGGGTCATGCACGTGTCTCATCTACTTGGAAACCTGGACGACGTCGAGCACAATTTCCCACTGTGGTAGAAGTTCAAAGAGGAATACCACCTTTCCTATCCTCCGAATTATAAAAAATGGTCTGATAAACCTTAGTGATAACTTGATACCTCAACCAAATATCTATAAACCATGTCGGGGTGAGACCCATCAGAATAAATGGTCTCCCTCCTCGAACTTCAATGGTCTCTACCTCCTATCAGAAAAAGACTTTTGTATGACATGTGTAGTCTTCTTCTTCTCCTGGATGATCTTCACATTGTCAGTGGTATCCCATACCAAATTTGGACCCATAAGTGTTGACTCCCCTATGTCCATCTAGTAAAGAGGTGATCTACAAGGTCAACTGTATTGGGCCTTCAATGGTGTCATACTAATAGTGGAGTGATAACTATTGTTGTATGCGAACTCCACCAAGGTAAATTTATCCTCCCAACTGCAGCCAATATCTAGGATGAAAGCATGAAGCATGTCCTCCAGTGTCTGTATGGTCCGCTCTGTCTAACCATCCTTCTGAGGATTAAAGGCGGTGTTCAAATGTAGCTGATTCATGAACACATCATGTAATCCCTTCCAAAACTAGGATGTGAAGCATGAATCACGGTCAGAGATGATCGTCAATGGAACCCCTTGAAGTCACACAATCTTCTGTACATAGTGGTGTCTCAAGACCTCTAATGATCCCTACTTTCAAATATGTAGGAATTGGGCCGACATGGCCAGTCAATTAGCAATCACGCAGAGTTAATCATGTCCCATGGACGTATGTGGAAGACCTATGACAAAATCCATGGAGATTCCATCTCACTTCCACTCTGGAATCTCTAGTGGTTGTGCTAATCCTCCTAAAACCTGATGCTCGGCCTTCACTTGCTAACAAGTGAGGTATCCTAAAACAAACACTGCCACTAATTTCATCATCCTTGGCCACTAGTGTTAAGGATGAAGATCTTGGTACATCTTCTCCACACTAGGTTGTACTGCTAGAGGGGATGTATGGAACTCCCTCAACACCTCCTCCAGTAGTTCCACAATTACCATGGTATGTCCTCTGAAGAGGATGATGTTCCCCCACCTTCATAAAATCTATCATGTGCATGTCCTGAGGATATCTGAGAATGTTGAGCCTCGTAGTCAATATCCCCAATCTATTCCACCCTTACTTGCTGATGGAGTGGGGGTGACTATCATAGTCTGGAGGTATGCTGGTCCATCTATATCAATGAAGGATGTCTACAATGCGGCTAGCTTCTATGTCGCCTCAATTAGCAACTGCTGACCAGACCTCCTGTTGAGTGCATCTACTACCATGTTCTCCACCCAAGGAGTATAGAATACCTAAAATTCATAGTCCTAGAGGAACTCTATCCATCGTCATTGTCTTGGGATTAGGTCCTTATGAGAGAAGATATTCCTGATACCCTGGTGATCATAGTGGAAAATTAAATGATCTCCCATCATGTAATGTCGTTGTATCATCATGGTAAAGACCAATGTTGCTAACACCAGGCCAGGGGTAGCGTAGTTCTACTCATGTTTCCTCGGCTGTCATGATCTGTAGTTGATCCCATCTTACTCTTCCATCAGGACACACCCACATCTGGTCACTGATGCATCACATTAGACAACAAACCCAACACCATCTTCTGGTAGACTCAAGATGGGGGCACTCTTCAATATCTACCTCATCTCCTAATAAATCTGTTGGCATCTCTCCATCCATACGAAGTTTTGTCCCTTCTTCATCAAGGTGGACAAGGGTGTCGCATCTCTTGAAAAGTCAGGCACAAATCTCCGATAGTATTCATCCAACCCCAGGAAACTATGCACCTCGGTCACACTCTTATGTGGATCCCAAGAAAGTACATCCTCTATCTTAACTAGATCCACTGCAACTCTATCCTCTGAGATAACGTTTCTCAGAAAGAGGACCTCTCGTATCTAGAACTAGCACATCGAGATATTACCATAAAGTTGGTCCTCTTAGATATTATCCAAATCTATCTGCAGATGATAGGAATGATACTCCTCTATCACTAAGTACATCAAGATGACATCGATGAAGACACCACAAAGCGATCAAGGTTTGGATGAAAGATCCTATTCAAGAGTCCAATGAACACTTTTGGGGAATTTTTCATACCGAATGGAATAACTAAGAAATCATAGTGTCCATACCAACATCTAAATTCCATCTTTTACATATCCTCGTCTCGTACTCTAAGTTGTTGATAGCCTAATCTAAGGTCTATCTTAGAAACCCAATTAGCTCCCTTCAACTGATCGAAAAGATCATAAATCCTACAAAATGGATACTTGTTCTTCACGGTCACCTAGTTCAGCCAACTATAGTCCACACAGAGTCTCAAACTCCCATCTTCCTTCTTAGCGATGAAAATTGGGGCTACCCACGGAGAAATATGGGCCCTAAAGAACCCCTTTCTCTGCAAGTCCTCTTACTATAACCATAAATCAAGAAGCTTCACGGGAGCCATCCAATATGATATTGTAGATATCAGTGTCATATCGGGGTACAGGTCGATGTAAAAGTAAACTTCTCTACATGAAGGTAGTCCCGGAACATCATTAGGAAGGATAGACAACTAATGTGTGATTGGATGCACCCTCATCTGGGTAAGTCCATCCTTTGCTGTAAAGGATCCCATCCCACCGGTGAAGGAAAACCTGGTCCCATCCTTGTGGAAACACCACACATTGCACCTAATATAGTCAATCATAGCATGGACAGTGGATAATGAGTTCATTCCCATGATGACATTGTTACACCTCAATGCTACTACTAGAATATCTCAGTCGAAGCTCTCGCCTCCTAGAGTAAGTTCACAATGTTGGATCCAGTGTGTAATCATTGAATCCTAATTTGTAAGAGTATCTAGCTATAAGGATTGAGAATATAGAACCACTTGAATATTTTAGCTCCAAACGAGGGTCGTGACAGTAAAAGAGTGGCTAGAACCTATGTCTATAAGTACTGTAGCTATGGTGTAGTAGAAAAAAATAATACTTCTAATCATCTCTTTAGTGTCGTTGTCATAGGCCTCAGCTACCTGGAGCAGAGCTCGTCCCTGACCTTCTGCTCCCTGTGGTCGGGGTGGACCATCAGGAGGTGGTGGCGGAAGAACCTCGAATCACTACCCACCACCTATTGCACAACCAGCTCCCCTACCACATCCACCTGCTACTTGCGGACCTCCCTGATCAAATCCCTACCTCTACCTTGGGAGTCCCTCGACTATCTGCTAGTCGTTCATATGGCAGGTTTGGAAATTGTGAGCCATGTGACCGTGCCTATGACATGATTAGCACTGCCTACACCTCATATGTCTTCCTCTATCCCACGAGCCTCGCACCACCGACACAGTATCTTGAGGTCATCCACCAGAAGGCCAGTCTCTCTTGGGCCCCTACGTCATCTGTTTACTGCTAGCCATAGATGAATCTATTACTAGATGTTCGGTGGTGGATCTCGCTATTAGTTCTTGTTCAGCTACGAATCTCTCCACAAAAGTTCCCTCTCTAGCAACCCAACATGCGTAAGAATGCTGAGTGTTATCAATGAGGATATAATCCCTCGTCGGAGACCCTGATCAATGTATTGGGCCCAAAATAATGGGCCTTATACCATGTCAGTGGAATAGAGAGAGAGATCAGGGAACCTCACCGAGTTGTCGGCCCCAGTCAATTTGCCCTGCTGTAAGTGTAGCAGCTCTTGTATACACATAGAGCATACGATCGTTGGAAAAATTTATACCCTGAATAAGCATTCATGTATGCCCCGATGAGGATCACTTCATCGTGTATCTAGAACATCAAGATCCACCATCTCACTACTACATTCTGAAAAAGACTAGCTTCTAGGTTCACCATGAGTTCAGCTAGTGTCCCAACTAGGAGGAAAACACTGACTACAACCTTCAGTCAGTCCTCACCCACATTCGGGTTAGTCTTGCCTAGAAACCTTGGAGGCCTCTACCACTGCAACTTGTGCAACTCACCCAGTCAGCATGCATCCTCTACTAGTGGGTCTGGTGTCAACAACAGCTCATCTAGTAGTTGTGATGCTGGTATACCACCCGAAGGTGCTAATTCCATAAGAGGGCCCTACATGGAGACCTCGTCGCTCAGTGGGCCGTCATTGCATACAATCTCAGGAAACCGGGATGGATGTCTACTTGGAGGCACCATGAAAGAATACAGGTGTACCACGATCAATATTTTATACTTGGTGAGCTGACTCAAAGAGATCATAAGAAAAAACTTTTGAAAACACACACAATCAGTGTTTTACGGCACTAAGTTGGAAATCAGAAGTCAAGGTCCTGGTGTATAGATACATCAGTCACCACACCAACACTGGATTACCCAAACTGAAAACCACACTCATAACACTTAACACTATCGCCACATAGAAAAGATCAGAGTCCTAGTTATTTAGTAGAACCGACTCCTCTGATATCACATTGCCACGACCCGTTCCCCAGGGCCCGCGCCGTGACTACCCCATGCCCGCCTTCTATAGGGTATAGGATGGTAAATTGCACCGGAAAGTCATATCTCTAAAATGTTAAGGAATTTCCTTTTAATGTGTATAGAGACACAATCTAGTAAAACAACAAGAAGTAACTACAAGGTAATCTTTTTTAGAAAAAGTGTACTGAATGTAAATGTGCTGAAATACATGCCCAAATAAAAAGTACAAGTACAACTAAAAGTAAATATACAACTAAAAAGTGAAAAATAGATCATGTATCATCCACTAAGGATCCTACCTGAAAGGTATGTACCACTCATGATCAGTAGTCCCTGTGTCAAGTCACGCAAAATGGTCCTCCTCTGAGCATCGTCTAGTCCTAGCTCCCTCATCCTTGATCACTGATGTACGTCGTCTACAGTAGACACAACAAATGTGGGTGAATCCCATGCAATGGTGAGTATAACAATACTTAGTATGGACCTCGATACCCCCGTAGGTCTCCCCATGTTTGACAAAGTAAAAACCACAAAGCAATAGCTCAATCTCAGAGCACGAAGTAATAGACAACAACTCTACTTTGGTATATTCCCATATATATATTTATGTTATCCAGAAATAATCCCCTCATACATGATGTAAAAATACCATAAAGGTAACACAAAGAAGGTAGATGTTCAACATGTAACACCACAATGATAGAAGTACCACACTGTAACACCCTGAAGACAAAACCACAAAGGTTGAAGTACCACATAGGTAACACCACAATGATAGAAGTATCACATGTGTAACCTGTTGATGGTAAAATAATAATCTCACAATTAAGTATAAAATTAGTACATAATTACAGATTATTATTCGTAATCTAGATCATCTTATTCTGTTAAGAGTCACTGCTGCTGACCCATGCAGTATTGATAGGTACTGCCCCCCTTGAACCACACAGGATTTGACCCACAAAAGATCTTAATGCACAAAACCACACATGATTTCTTAGCACTGACCCACATAGGATCTGATAGAAGGTGACCCACACATGATCGATAGATGCTGACTCACATTGGATCGATGTCCTTTCTTCACGTTACAGCCTGCCACAAGATTCCTCTCACCTAGTGTTCTAGAGTTCTGTTGAATCCACCCCTTGAGAAATCAGTCATACCTAGACCTCCAAAAAGCTCCAAAAATAAGTTACCCAAAGTACCACCATGTTTTAAGGGTTCCAACGCGATAGACGATGTGTCAATCAGATTCACAGTCTGTGAGTTATAATCATTTTAGTTCTGAGGGCTCGATCAGATTCGTGTTAAATCCAACTCGGATGTACACCAACTGTCACTACAACCCAATTAGAGAATTCCAAAAGGACTATCTTCATCCATGTATCCCAATGTTGTAGACAGTTATTCAAACGGACATCTGGTTCTCAAGATATGGTTCCTTAAGTGTTTACGGATCATGTTGGGCCTAGGTCCGGTCCGACCCAGTCTGGGTTCGACCTGGCTAGGGTGCACTGCAGTAGGCTCGAACTACTAGGTCGTAGTCCATATTGACCTACAATTGAGCACGACCCAGCCCATAATGGGGGGCATGGCCTTCCACGCAAGGGGGCGACCTGTGGGGTTCGCACGGCCCGACACTCAAGGGCGCGGCCTGAAGGGCTCACGCGGCCCAAACTGTGGTGGAGCGGGGCCCGACATGAGGTGGAGCGCGGCCTGGCTCGCTGTGGAGCGTGTCCTAACTCACGGTGGAGTGTGTCCTAGCTCGTGGTGGAGAGATACCCACAGGTGGCGTGGCCCGACTGGAGCGGGGCCTGATCGAGCTATCATGGGGGGGGGGTGAGACCCTCAGTCATGGCCATTCGGTCTTCTCCGTAGCGGCAGCACCATGTGGCGCCGCTAGGAGAAGTGCGGGAACTACAAGAGTAGGTCCTCCCTCTTGTTGTGGCTGTCCGGAGTTTCATCCCCCTCCATCAATCCACTGTGGCTGACGAGCCGTGTCCTGCATCCTTCAACGGTGCTCTGGTCACCCCGCCCTCTTCTTCCATGGCTGATCGGTGTGTCAGCCACCTCCTCCGACCACTTCAGCTTCGGTTGGGAGTCCTTGCTCACTGGAGGCACAAGACGGTGCACCACACATCCTCTAAGGCCAGACGGTGTTGGTCTTCGCTATCACTTTTTATCCCAGGGCTCATCCTACCTGATGGAAAAGCTATTGAAGTATGCACCAACATTCAACAAAAAGGGCTGAGTGACCGGGCCTTTTTATTTATCCAAAGACCTCCACGTTAGGTTGATAACAAGAGGTAGGAAGGATTCAAATAACTCTTAAAAACCAAGTCAATATTAAACCCTACCTCAAGAATGATGGATAAGCGCCTGCAGTTGAGGAAGAGGGTTACTGTTCATCGTCCTCCGCAACTAGCCTCCAACAATGTCACTCAATCGTCAATCTCCAGTTTAGGGTTTTAGTGTCGCTTGTCACTTGACACTACTTTTTGGAACTGGCTCCATCCTCTAAGGGTTTGGTGTCTTGGAACTTCAACAACACTTCATTGCTTGGTGAAGCAGTGCCGACACCTCTCCCCAAGCTCCATATAAATAGTAGAGGTGGAGGATGTCTAACGCACAAAGAATTGATGGGGGCTCTTTAATTAAGAACCTTCCAAATTACCCAACATTGTTGTTACATAATATTTGAACGGTCAAGACATTTATTATCTTATCACGTCATTATTCCCACATTGATTCTTGTCTGTTGGAGGAAAAATAACGGAAAAAATCACAAAGTTCTTTAGTTTATTCTTTTCAAAATATTGAAAGATCTACTTTTTCTATAGGACTACTACTGTAGAAGTGAAGCTTCCCATAAGAGAATCATGGAACTGCAGATTCCACAGTGCCCTTGGATTTTTAATCCGAGCACTGGTTCAAAAGTTAGAAAACACCGCTTGTGTATATAATGAATATTCCTTAAAAAATTTCAGAAATTCATTCAGGGAACACTGTGGATCAGAATCATGCGCTGTAAATTTTCACAAACTTGTAATAATTCCATATTATAAAAAAATTACATGGAAGATACAGTTCTTTAAAACCAATAATTTAACAGCAAGGTTATAACTTTTAATATTAAATAATAATATTTTATATTATATTTTTGTTCGATAAAACCCAATCATGCGTGTAGTGCATGTGATGAAAGCTAACTCAGTGTCTATTTCATTACAAGATAAATCATAGATTAAATTTATTTAAATTAATAAATATATTATATTTTATTAGTATATTATATTCCCTTTCACACTTTGTGTCACGTGTCATACATTCTTTCAAATAAAATGTTATTACTTTTTAATTTTAGGGAATTATATTCTCCCCACTATAATTAAATTGTGCTCGTGCGATTTAAACTTGTTCTTGAAAATCTAGGCTTTGATGTTTTGAAATTATTTTATTGAAATTATTTTTTATGAGAATAGTTAACAAAATATCCTCTTAATAATGGAGAATTAGAAGTAAAAATGCCATATGGAATGACATATAACTATATTTCTACAGATGAGAACATCAGTGGCATGTAAACATATAGATATTAAGTGAAATTATAAATATTTATAGCAGTGATTGAGACCATAAATCACAAAATATTTAATGACAAAATGATATTTTAGGACATCAAATCTATAAAACAATGATTATTTAAAATACCATTGATTCAACAAAAATTAAGGTATTAGGATAACATATTTTTATCGTTTTCCTAGTTTTGGGTAATTTATTTACTAACTAATAATATTAGGAAATATACTTACTTGATACATTTATATTTCAAATGATCAATTCCATTATATTGTTTTAATTCAATCAAAATCTAATTCATACCATATTCCATGAAATTGATATTCTCAAATGAACATCATTTATTAAAAAAAATTATTCTAATAGATCGTAATAACCATATAAAATTTAATTGAATTTTTTATAACTATTTTCAAAAACCAATATTGTTAATACATTATTCTATAAAAGTGATACCACTAGTTCATCATTAAAAATTATTTTTCTAATTTTTAACTAAAAGTAATAACACATTATCTAGGATATCACGTAGTCCAGTCGTAGGCATGAAACCCTTATCTTTCTTCGATCATGGGTTCAAGCCTCGCATTTTTTCCAGAACTGAGTGGTTTTCACTTGGAACATGGGTTCTCCATTTTATAAATTATATTAATATAATTTCCAAAATAAATATTATAGAAATCCTTGAAATAAGTTTAATCATTAAATAACCTTTTAACATTGTTTTTATGTACAACCATTTTTTGTAATTTTAAATAATATTATTTGTTTGTAAATACCAATGTTTTTCAATACAATTAATATTATATTTATAAAATGTAAGGAATTATTCTTCAAATAACTATTCCACTAAAACGTACACTAGACAAATTTTTCTCCAAAATTACCTTAATTAGATAAATCTAAATAGATTTTTAATAATTAATACTTATGTTTAACCATAATCTCATAATCCCATAAAGGTATCCATCACTCCTATGTAAGTGATGCCATATGTTCTTCAAAAAAATTAAACAATACTTATATGTTTCATGATTATTATAATTGTAATACTATTTGTAAAAAATTATTCTACAACTTAATTCTATATTCCTAGTAAATACTTAAACCATTTTATTTAAAAATAGGTACTTCTACGGTCTAAGGATTAACCTAGGAAATATATTTTCATTATATATTCAAATCCTTCATTATGGTTTTAAAGAAAATGTGTACTATCTAAATAATATCACTCAGGAGTGTCAAAATATGCTCACATTAAGGCCTGTTTTCATGTATTGGGTTATGCTGAAGTTAGAACCGATACTCATTTTCTGATTTGGTAATCCCTTGTACATCAATTCCAGAACAAAATCCACTTTTAGTTTCTATATTAGGATATACTTCTAGGAAAACCAAATAATCTCTATCTTCATAAATTCTAGGATTTTCATCTTTAATTATTCTAAAAGTTTACCTTCGGTCTATGTTCTATAATCAATGATCTTTTAAATCAAATTCCCATGGTTTCTGTTAAACTTACATTATTACCTACTCTATAAACACAACCCCATAAAGCTCAAATTCAGAGACTAATACAAATACATTAGAATGATTTCAAGAAATGAAATCATAAAGGCCTAATAAATTTATTCATATGGGTAAATAAGATAAATACATGAGTCTTTTATTAAATATTAATACACAAATTATTACACAATATCTTTCTTTTGAAGATAACTTTACTCCATCAATGATATCCTTGATTTTTTTAATTCATGGAATCCAAGCAAAAGAAAAAAACGGTAAGATAAAATTTACATTAAGGGGAAAGTATAGTGGAATAAATAATTAATCACATATAATGGTCAATATAGAATGGTAAATAACTGAAAAAAATTCCACTTAATCAATTAAATAATAATGATGTGTACCCATTATAATGCTCCAGCCATGAACATTACTTAATCTTGAGTTATGTTAATAATTTGAATTGCATTCACATTGATTGACTTTTTAGGTGTATAGATCTAGCGAATTAGACCATCAATCATATATAAAAATTAATATATTACAAATTAGACACTTCTAATCACATTTAATTTTTTTATAAAACAAAAAAAAAACGTTTAAAAATAAACATGGTTTCATTTCATGTTTAAACTTCATAACTTTTCCTTGGTCCCATTCGTGACTCTATTCTTCTTTAAATCATATGAAAAATATTTCAAAATATGGGATGATAATAATAAGCTATATAAGGGATACACAATGATGGAAAACTTTTAGTCTTCAAAAAACATGTAAACCATGCATACTTTATCAAAAAGTAATAATTTTTATATTTAAAAATATGTAAATAAACATCCCTAAGTATAATCTCATTTGTTACCCTTTGTGTAATCAGGAGATTTACTTAAACTCATATAGTTAATCATATAACATATAAAGGTAACATGGGACATAAACATACTTAAATGGAATAACCATATGGTCGACTTCTATAAATATCACTAAATGGTATAGCTATATGGCTGACTTCCATACCCAATGCAATAGAGATTCTATCATAACCACGTGTCCTTGGTTTATCACGGATCCACCCATCATTGGGTTATCATGTAACCACTCATCTTTAGTTTTTCACACAAGCAGCCGTGAAATGTCTAAGTAACATTATATAATCGTAACACATAAAAGTTCCTATTATCAATATTTTACTAATCAAATTTCATTTCCAATCCCAAGAAATCATTTCAAAATAGTCAATAAACTTTAAACAACATTTTAAAAACAAACACAAAAAATAGTAATAAGGAATTTATTTTCATTTCAAAAACATTAATGCTTATATGGAACGCTAATATCAAATAACGATTACAATATAAGAGAATTCATTGTCACTGCATACATTAAATAAACATTCATTTTGTCATTTTGTAAATTGACCAAAATGATTAATTTAAAATGATTACTTTTTAAAAACATTTATTTAATGAAAAGTCAAATTGGATGATTATACACCTTAATAAATAAGGTGGATTACAACACAAAAAATATGCCTCAATGAAACGATATTGAGATGAAGTCCCTTACCTTGAGATCGATTAGTCACTTATGTTCCTTGCTATAACTAAATAATATACATATATAAATTTATACATGCTTGATAACCTTTTAAATGTTTATTATTCCCTTTATTTCACTAATTTATAATTATATAACAATTTCTTAATTAGTTAGGTTTATGTTAGACATTTTGTTGATATTCGGTACTTGAGTAAAAAAAGTACATGATTGAATTTCTCATGTCCATGTAGTCATATGTCCATCATATCTAGAATAATATTCTTGAAATTTTTATAATTTTTATACATACATTATACCATTAAATCAAACCCTTAATTATAGTTATGTTAAATGAACAACGTTATATTCATGAAAATGGTAGGTCGTGCGTACACAAGAGTAACATTTTAATTTTTTATTGAACATTATGAAATGAAGATAAGTATTATTTTATCGTTAATGAATCTTAATAACATCATTAACTTTTTATTATTTATCTAAATATACTTATATATATCATACACGTTACATAATGAGTAAAAATGAGTCACATCACTTCGTGGATGTGATTATTCACATATACAGATGAATGACGTAATAATTTTTATGAACATGGAATGTAAGAATGTAATTGATATATTGTTATCATATAATTATTAATATGTCATTAATATAAAATATTTACATTAACTATATTTTTATTACCAATAATGAGAGACTATTGTGAAAAACTAATTTGATCGATTTGTGGAGGTGATAGTTCTCACGTACGCACAAAAAACTAATTCCTTTATCATTTAATGGAGGTGGATATAGATTTAGTTGATTATATTAACATAATACCATATAACTATATTTAGTATACTATACATATTATTTAATGATGGGTTAATTATATTATATTTGAGTGGAAGAAGACATAAAATAAGAAATACATAAATAAAAACATTACCTTTCCTTCGAATGAGGACCATTCTTAACACATTAACACATGTAAGTAGTGTGTTATGCCTAAATTAGGGCTTCAATAATGAGGTTGGGGATTATAGAAAAGGTTTCAAAGAGATAGATTCTGAGCTAAAAGGTTTTAGAAGTGTTAGTAATATATTGGAATGGGTAACATTATATATGAGAGGGGAGCGGGGCCCTTAGAATTATTAAAAGTGCATAATTAATATATGTTAAATTTCAATTCCAAATGGATAAAAGATTAATTTTTTTATGATAGTATGATATGGGGTCTAAATATAATCATAAAATGAAAATTTGATAAGTTTTGGATATTTTTTAATCCTCTTCTTTTTGTTTGGACCTTTTTAACTCTTACCATTTTATCAAGTAATTTATGATTTTAAAATTAAAATAATTACAAAATAATACAAAACGACCGATGAATGATTCATTAATGAAAATTTATAATTATCCAAAATTATTGGTAGATTATTTTATTTTTATAAATTTTATAACATTTAATTAGAATTTTTATATTTTATGTTTTGGATTTGGTAAATTTTGACACTATTCATTACATGAATTTAAAAAAAAAATCATAACAACTTGATTCATTAGACGAAAATAAATAAACTCATCAATTAAATTTCAATTTAATAAATAAAATTTGTGAATGGAATAATATATTTCAAATTATAATTATTTTAATTTTATTATAATCATTTATTTGATTATTTCTTTAATAAATCCATTACTACGTCAACAATGTATCATAATTAAATTTAATTATTTATTTACTAAAAATTATAATTAAATTTCCATGATTTAGGTAATATTTTTATAATTAAAAATACAATTTATTGTTGAAGATATAATACATATTTCCCCATGTTAAAATTTATTTACTAATAAGATACTGGGTTATGGAAGATTTTCCTTAACATTAGATTAAACATTATAAAAGTCATAATCACACCCAAGTGGCTTGAAAAGGTCACAATTTTGTCCCAATGGATGTAATAGTTTGATAATAACACATCTAATAATATTAGGATAACTTTTAGGGAAATTTTCTAACATTATAATATTAATTTCACCTATAATTACATTATTTTCATTTAACCATGGTAAATAAAATAATAAAGTTACTATTCATTTAATATTACTTTCATCCCATTGGACCATATTTTCCCTAATTATTACAAACATTTAGGTCAGTTTTTAAAAATTAAATTCAAAGAGGTGGTAAAATTAAATTTAAAATTAATCTTGTCATCAGAATGTGGAAACATGTTTTTTAAATAAAATGTTCAAAATTTTGCATAGTTTTTCTATTGAATTTCAATATGAAATTTCTTCCAATGAAAAACCTTTGATTAAATGAAAAAATGTAGTCTAATTAAACCTTAAAACCAATTAAAAAACAATATAACTATATAAATAAATTTGGTGAAAAATATGTTTTGAATTTAAATGCAGTATTTTTCACTATTCATTAAAATATGAATTTTTGCAGAAAAATACCAAAATTTCATCCAATGTAAATTTTGAAGTCCCTATTTGGAATAATATGTTTATTTTGCCAAATAAAACATATAACTATGTCAATAATAGATTTAATATTTGATCTCTGTCAAAATGAGGTAAAAATACCTTTTAAAAAATATTTGAGTATTTTTTTTAAATGGGATTTATTCTTATTTTACACCTCTAAAATTTATTAGATAAATCCGAAACCATATAAAAAACATCTGTAAACATAATATAGTTAGTTATATTCATTCAATCCAATAAAATTTCTAGGCGTTAACTACCATTTAATATAATTATATCAATAATGTATTATTTTTTTGTATAACTCGGTCTTGTGTGAAGCATAAGATTTCAGAGAAACCCATTGTTACATGTTAGGTACACTATCAGACATAGAATCCTTATTAAAGTAAAATTACTATCTATTTCATAAATTTTAATAAATTTGAAATGGTCTTATTCTATAATTACCTAGGATGTTACATCCTTTCTACCTTTTGAAAATTTAATTATCATGATTTTATTTACTTATCAAATAAGTAGGGGTATTTTTCCCTCATAGGAATTTCAGATTCCCAATATATCTATTCATCCATAAGGTTTTTACAAAAAAAATAACATTAAAAATAACCTTATTCCATAATACATTTTCTCAATAGTCAAGAATATGATATTTCTATTCCTCATAAGAATGATTCTTTTCCAATTGGACCACTTCTAGACTCCAAACATGAGATGGATCCACTATATAATTTATTAACATTACTAAATGAAAGATATTGGGAACCTGGGATAAAATATGAGGTAAGGTCACTCAATAAGAAACAAAACCAAATTTTATATGATTTCATGGGGTACAATGAACCATGGACTCATCTTCTCTTTCATACTAATACACGTCGAACTTTTCTAGGCTGAGAATTTGAGAAAAACATGATCACCTAACACAAAAGAAGGATCCTTACTCAATTTATCTGTATAGATTTTATTCTCAATCAGTGATGTCCTCATATGTATCTGAACCAACTAAAATTTATATACCATTTTCTCTACCAATTATGGTCTCATCAACTTTTTTTCACCCACTTCTTCCAAAAAAAGTTAGAGATATATATCAATTTTTATATAATGACACAAATGGTTCCATTTTTATACTAGAATGAAAACAATTACTATAAAAAACTCATCCTTAGAATGAAATCGATCCCAAATTCCTTAGTAATCCATTAAATATGCATATAACATATCCTCCAATGATTTAATTATTCATTATAACATCCCATATGATTTTGGATAAAAAATTGTAATGAATTTTTATTCAATACACATTGACATTTGAAGGCATTTTTAAAAGTTAAAAGTGAACCTGAGATCATTATCAGATAAAATGAAGAGGGTGACCCCATGTAAACTTATTATCCCATTAATATAAAATCTAAAATGTTGATATAGCGAAATAGTATCTTAAATATAAGGAAAATGATAAGAATTAGTCAGCCAATCTACAATAACCCAAATAACATTGTTACCTCGACAAGTCATTGGTAATCCCAAAAAGAAATCCAATGATATATTTTCCCATTTCCACTCTAGAACAAGTAATATATGATGAATACCATTAGAGTATACCACTCTAAATTAACCTATATACAAATCAAACATCTTAGGGTAATGTCAGAAATATCACTTTTCATTCTATCCCACCAGTAAAATTTTAAAAGGACTTTGAACATCTTAGTACTGCAAGGATGAACTGAAAATAGAGAATTATGAGCTTCAAATAATAACAAATTATTCAACTGTGAATCAAAATGCACACATAATCTCTTACCAAATCTGATAACCAAATTTTTTTCAATGTTAAATTATGGGAACTTTCCTATTTGAACTAATACTAAATTTTACTACAACTCACTATATTCCTTCTACTCTTTCTTAATTCTTTCCGATAGATATTTTTTTAGTGAAACCTAAAACAAAATATAGGAATTTACTACACCAACAACATCCAAACCAAAATTCATCAAATAATCAACCAAATGATATCTTTCCAAACATATAATGTTTAATGTAGCATTAATTTTTTGACTCAACGAATCTGCCACATTATTTGATTTTCCTCGATGGAAATGAATGGTGTAATAATAATCCATGATTAATTCCATATATCTTCTATTTATATTGTTCAATTATTTCTTATTTAACATAAACTTTAAACTTTGGGGATTATTATATACTCCACACTTACACTATACAAATGATACCTCTATGTTTTTATAGAAAAAAGAACATTAGAAAATTCAAAATCATATGTATGGTAATTAAACTCATGATGTTTCAACCAACATGAATAATAATCAATTAGATGATCATTTTTTATTTGGACATAACCAAGTCCCTTTAATGAAGAAAAAAATATATATAACAAATTCACCCTTCCTGTAAGGTAGGCCAGAAACAAGACTATTTACTGCTCTTTTTTTATTTCTTGAAAATAATCATCACATTATTTTTCCTAGATAAACTTATATCTGTTAGGTGTTAACATATTTATTGGGCTAGATAACTGAAAAATGTATTCCACCATCCGTCTATAATAAACAGATAATCCATGAAAGCTAATAATCTTTATGATATTTTTAAGTCATTTTTGTTCATTAACAAATATTGTTTTAGTTGGGTCAACTTTATGCCATCATTAGAAACAATATAACCAGGGAAAGAAACTTTTTGGAATAGAAATTCTATCTTACAAAAAATTCCATAATGTTTCTTTTCATTTATTATTTTAAAAACAATCTATAAGTGACTTTCATGTGCCTATTTTTTTTGAATATAACAACATATATTTTTTAAACACAACCACAAACTGATCCAAATATTGATGAAAGACACCAATCCTGAGATTCATAAATACTATAGGAGAATTAGATAATCCAAAGGGAATGAAAACAAACACATGATTCCCATATCTTATTCAGAGAATTATCTTTGAAATGTCACCCTCCTTCACCTTCGACAGATGGTACCCGTACCTCAAATCAATATTCGAAAAACATTGCGCTTCCTAGATCATATAAAATAATTCAACGATATGAGGAAACACATACCTGTTCTAAATATTTATGTTATTAAAGACTCTATAATCAATAAAAATTCTTATGAAACCATATTTCTTTTTCAGAAATAAATCATGAGCACCAATTGGTGAACTGTTAGGTCAAATAAATCTATTATAAAGCAATTCTTTCATCTTTTTTTAAATTACACCAAATATAATTGAGCCATTCTATAAGGTGGTTTAAAAATGGATTCACATCAGGCACTAAATCAATAGTAAATTCAACCTCCCAATCAGGAACAATACTTGGAAATTCATTATGAAAAAATCTGTAAATTCATTCACAAATAGAATGTCACTTATACAATTTTTTTTTCAACAACATGAGAGAGATAACATTCACTGAAATATTTAATCAATATTTTATCTTCTTGGAATGTTGTAAAAGGTATGAAATAATTAAATAAAATATTCTCAGCTTTTCAATCTATTTTATCATGATAAACTGAATGTTAATCCATTCATAAAATAATATCAATTTCCACTATGAAGCGTTAAACAAGATTTCAAGGAAAACCCATCCCACTAATTAAAATAGAAATATTCCAATAAATATTGTCTTATTGAATACTTAAAACTTGAGATTTTTCCAAAAGTTCTATATAACATTAAAGAGTTTATATTTTCAATTTAGATGAAAACCTCTCAGAATTGAATGAATGTGGAGATCCAGATTCGAATAGTGTAATGGAATGTTTTCAAATAACACATAAAATACCTATAGTCACATCATTTGATGGTCCCACATCATCCATAGTTGTAAAAAAATTTATTCCTTTCACTTTCTTTTGATCATGTCGGTTTCCACACTACGTTATCAACTCTGGACACACATTGGAATAATTCTCTAACTCAATGCAAATATAATATCTTACCGTCGGATTTTTATTTCTTTCCTAATCATCTACTTTAAAGTCACATGAAATATGACTAGTATTACCACATTGGAATTACTTCCTAGACATTGAGACACATTCTCTAGGATTTGTTTTACAACACATCTCATAAGAAGGAAATTTGGCTTTCATTCCTCCAGAATTATTTGATGAATGCTTTCCTATTGCTTACCAACTAGATTTATTCTTTTTTGTTCTCAAAAGGAACACATGATCATCATTAAAATCCTTTTCTACCTTCTTTTAATATAATAAAAGTTTCTCATTTCTTTAGAACTCGTGAGAAACTAAAGACCTTTGATATTATGGATTCAATCCTAAGTAAAACCAATTTATATTATTGTCAATATATTATATAACATTTTGGACATACATTGACAAATGGGAGAGATTTTATTAATATGCATCCATAGAATCATCATCCATTTTTCTCAATTTAAATAATAATGTTTCCATCCTAATTTGAACATCCTTAGAAAAATATTTCATAAGGAAGGTATTCTTAAATTCATCCCATTCCATGGCATCAATATCTTCACTTCCTCTGATATTTTTAACCATTGACCACCACTTAATAGCTTCACCTTCAAAATGATAAACAGAGAGACTAAACCTATGACTATATAAACACCCCATTGAATGAAAAATAGTATCTAGTTATTTAATACACCATTTATCTTATATAGCGGTAGATGATCCTTTGAATAATTGGGGATGTTGTCTCCTGAAAAGATCTACTAAAAACATATTCCTATATAGTTGATCAGGTAGATCATGGGCATGGACAAGACCACTATTAATCTCTTGAGTCAAATGATCCATCACTATAAAAAAACTATTCTGTTCAGATTCCTACCATCTCAAGATGCTGATTTTTAAGGTTTTTACCTCTGTATTCCATCCCAATATATATCCCATGTTTCCTTTATAGAAAACCATTTAGAACAAACATATCTTAGATGAATAACCATGTTAATCTTCAAATTATATATAATTTTAGAATAAAATAAACTTATTTTATGGATATTCTATTAACATTATTATAACTCCTAAAGTTATCTAAACTGACCTCTAAAACCAAAAATAAGACCCCAACCTTAAACATTACTTAAAATTGAGTTAATTCCATAATTTTAATTTCATTCACATTTAGGATCTTTTATGTTCTCTAAATTTAGTGAATTAGACAATAAATCATAGATAAAAACTACTATATTAAAAACTATAAACTTCTACTCACTATCCTTTTGTTTCATTAATTTTTTGAAAAGAAACATGGTTTCATTTCAGGTTTAAGAATCATAATATTTCCTTCATTCTATCCATGACTCTATTCTTCTTTAAATTCCATGAAAAACATTTCAAAACATGGTATCAGTATAAAAATATCAGTAAGTGATTCAAAAAGAAGAAAAACTAATAGTCTTGAGAAAACATGTAAACCATGAGTACTTCATCAGAATGTAAAACATTTCACCTTTAAGAAGTAGTAAATACACATCACTGAATAAATTCTCATTGCTTACCATTTTGATATAAAAAGATTTTCCAAAAACCATAGAAATAAAAATATAACATATAAATTTATCAAGGGATAAAACCATACCTAAATTGAATAACCATACTATTTACTTCAACACATATTCCTAAATGGAATAGCCATATGGCTGACTTCCATACCTAATGCATTAGAATTTTTAATGTAACAAATCATCCTTGGATTATCATAGAACCAACCTTCTTTGGTTTATCAGATAACCACCCATATTTAGTTTATCACGTAACAAACCATCAAATTTCCAAGTACCATTATATAATCATAATGCAAAAAAGAATGTAATTATCAACATTTCATTCATAAAAATTCATTAGGTATAACAAGAAATAATTTCAAGATATTGAAATAGTCAATCCACTTTCAAAATCATTTTCAATACCAAGACACAAAAAAAGTGAATAATGAATTATTTTCCTTTTAAAAACATTTAATATTATAGAGGAAGCCTCATATCAGATAACAGTTATGGCGGCTGAGAATTCATTGTCACCATAAATGTTAAAAAACATTCCTCTTGTCGTTTTCTAAACAAAGTAAAATGCTTCATATTAAAATATTTCTTTTTAAAAACAATGGATTGAATTAAAAATAAAATGGGTTTATTATAAATCTTAAAAAATCAGGTGGTGTATAACCTCAAAATATGCCTCGATGAAGGGAGATTGAGAGGAAGTCCCTTACTATGAGTTTTATTTATCACGTATGTTCCTTATTCTAACTGAATAATAAGTTTAGGATAATTTCTACTTTCATGAATGTATTTTTCCTGTTGTGTATTCCCTTTATTTCACTAATTAATTATGATAATACAATAACATAATTATTTATGCTCATGTCAAGAATTTTGTTGATATTCGTCATTTTAGTGGAAAATGAACATGGTTGGATGTCACTTGTCCATGTGGTCATAATTCATTCATCCCCAAATAATATTCATGAAATTATTATAATTTTATATATAAATTATAACTTTAAATAAATCCATGATTCTTTGTTATGAAAAATGAACAACATTATATTCCTGGGGATAGTAAGTCATACGTACGCATGAGTAACATTTCCATTTTTCATTGATCATTATGGAAAAAAATAGAGTATTATATTATCTTCATAGAAAGATCATAACATCATTAATATAATATTAATCATTTAAATATACTTTTATATATCATACATGTGATATAATGAATAAAAATGAGTCACATCGCTTCTTGGATGTGATTGTTCACATATATGTACGAACAAAGTTGTCATTTTTATGCACTTGTAAGAATGTAATTGATATATTATTATCATATAATGATTAATATTTCAGGAATATTGAATAAAAAAATAATACCATTATTATAACCAGTCATGAGAGATGATTATGAAATATGAATTACCTCAGTTCGTGGAGGTTATAGTTCACGCATAGACATGAATGATTAATTCCTTTCTAATTTAATGGGAGTGGGGAAGTAATTTGGTGATGATATTAACATAATAACATCTCAATATATTGAGGAAAATTTAGTTATTATTTCATTATGGGTGAGAAATATATGAAGTAGAAGAAGAAATAATATAGAAATACCTAAATAAAAATATCCCTTTTCCATATGATGAACACCTTTCTTAAAACAATAACACTTCTAAGGAGGGTGTTAAATCAAAAAATGTATTAAAGAATGCGTGGAATAATAATAGTATGGGGGTTGAGAAGTGGTTGGCCAATCCAAATGGTTTTGGAAGTGTAACTAATAGTGAATAATGCATTCCTTTTTATAGGATTGGGTAGGGGCACCCTTAGAATTTTTAATAATGTTAAATTAATATAAATTCAATTAAATTAATATTTTGGTCCATGTTGATTTATTTTGATGATAATATGATAAGGGGTCGAAATATAATCATCCAATAATAATTTGACAAGTCTTAGATACATTGTAATCCTTATGTTTTTGTTTGAACCTTTTTAACTCAAACTATTTTATGAAGTAATTGACATTTTGAAATTTAATATAATTACTAAATCATGAAAAATTGTAAAATCCTGAGTTTTAATAAATAAATAATATGTTCAATACCGTACATGATATGCTATATCGAGCATAAATGAACTACTAAATATTATTCTTTAAAAGTTACCTTTATAAACTAGTCGTTAGAATGGTGGGAATGATAAGTATTAACAATATTATGAAAATATGGTTTAGAAATGTTTATATAATGATTCATTGGTTACCAAATTTTTTATAAATCAAAAGAAAAACTAATTGAATATAAAAGGATGTGTTTTTATGAAAACATTTTTAAATGATAATTATTGTGTTTATAAAATCATATCACACTTTTTGGATTATATTAGTGAAATGTAAATTCAATGTGATTTTTAAAAATTAATATTATATGTTATATAGATAAGATATAAGAACAAATTCAATTATAAGCATAAAAGAAGATTTTTTCAAAAAAGTCATGTTTACCACCTTTTGATGGTAATCCCTTTTTAGATATTGTTTTTTTATAAATTTATATGTTCTATTTGAAAAAACTAAATTCTCCTTCGTGTGTGGGACATAAAAATTTACATTTTTTGAATTTGATTATTTTTATGATAAAATTCGAATTTATATAAATAGTGAAATATACTATATTATATTTACAGACTACCGTTTTTCTAATTTTTTATTGCATATATTGTCCTTTCAATTGGTTTTAAATTTTCATTGAATAAATTTATTATCATTTAATATAATTCTGAAAATTGGAGAAAATTTCTCATTGGAATTTGATATAAACACATGTCAATATTTTAATTTGTTTTTACCTTTAAAAAATATGTTTTCTCATTATGATAATGAGAATTAATTTTAAATATATTAATAAAAATTTTGTGTTTTGAATTTTGAAAAATTGATTCTATATTGGGAAATACAATATCCAATTTATATAAATAGTTCCCTTTTATTTTTTTACATTATGAATAGTAAATGTAGTAATTATTTTTATTTACCATAGTAAAAGAGTTAATCAATTAGATAATGGTAAAAATAATATAATAATAATATAAAACCACACTAAAACTTTTCATAATCATATTGGATTAGATATGTCCAATGAAGACAACCCTTCGTATGAAAATCGCTCCTTTGGAAGCCATATTGGTGTCATTTTGACGCTTTTGTATTTTAATTTAAAGTAAAAGAAAATATTTTTTAAACATATTTATTCTTACCAAAAAAATTAATATGGTTTTATATAAGTTATATCTTTGACAATAAATATTAATTGGAAATATAAAAATATTTCCTATAACATCACATTTTATTTAAAAATATAATACATTGAATTATTAAATTTAATTATTACACAATGAGGATGTAGTGAATTCCTTTTTAATGAATGAATCAAATATATGATATTGAAAATATTAAAATAAATTTTATTTGACATAATTTATGGAATAAACAATTTCTATAGTTGAATATGACATGTTATAAGATTGTTCAATGGTTTTTTATCAGTTATACCTCTTTTTAAATTTTATTTAAATTCAATAAAAATAATACTGTAAAAATTTACATAATTGATGTTTTATAAAAATAGTAATCAACTAAATTATTTAAAAATACTAAAAATATTTTAAAATAACAATGTTTCTATATTAAGGACTAAATGTTCATTAACTGTCCAATTATGGGAAATTTTCCCAACATAAGTAAAAATAATAGCCACATAAAAATAAAAATGTAGTTACAACAATAAAAATTAACAGAGAATAATTAAGGGTTAACCGAAAATAAAATCATTAAAATAAAATTAATACATGTATAAAGATTATTGTATGGGAGGATTTAGAAAAATCCTCATATTAACTTCAACATATCTCATTTTTGGTTGATTTCAATTAAATAAATAATTTACTTTAATTTAATAATTTAAGAGATTTCAAGGTTTCCCCTCCCCTCTCCTATAAGAAAAAATTGTAATGTATTCCAAATTACGTGTAATATTTTTAATTATATAGAATTATTATTAGAATAAATGCACTAATGGAACGTGATTTCAAGGCCTAAGGAGCCTAGAATGGAATTTTGAAATTTTTTATGGTATATTCTGTAAATGTGAGAGAGAGTTTTTCTTAATTTTTAACTGATGCTAATATAAAAAATAAAGGGGCACCCCTATACACGAAATTCCAGGGTTTATGATGAAATGGATTAATTTGGACATCAAAGGTTGGGAGGAAAAGTTATATTTCAGACTTTTTGAGAAAAATGATAAAGTTATTTAAAATAATAATTTTTTTTGTCATCGTTGAGTTACGGACGGCGACGCTGTGGTGCAGCGACGAGCCATCGACGGTCCGACGACGATGTGCATTAATGAGTTTTATTAATTTCAAATATCATGCTGCGTAATGATGAAATAATGGAGTTATAATAGTGAAAATGTTTCATAAATGAAACAATGTAACTATGAAACAGCGTAACGTAACTGAAACATTGTGACATAATTCTTTTTAATTTTTTGAAGTGTTGGTGGAACGCGGATTCATCCTAGGAAATTCTCTAATGAACCTCCAACAAAATCCTCTTAAAATGATGAACGATGCACCGGTGGATCATCACCGACTTCAACACTCCTCGAACAATAGAGTCAAATATGACGAGCGAAATTGAAAACTTGAATCCTTGAGGAAGAAACAAAGCAGCTTTGAACTTCAAAAGTAATCAGGGTCCAAGGCAGTGATGGTGATGACCTGGTAAGACCATAGGCGCAGAAAGATAAGAAATCAGACCAATGGAGAAACTCTGGTGACCTGCATAAGGGGTCGCTAGCGCGGTGCCATCAGTGCAGTGGCGCTCGGCCCACACCGGCTACATGGAGGGGGAGGAAAAATTCATACCCATGGAGGTAGGAGGAAGCTAGACCTCGCTGGCCAAGATGGAAGATAATGATGTACCCATCGGAGCGTAGTGGTGGAAGGATGTCTTGACCCTCTGGTTGCATCATCTGCGGGGTGAGGTGGTGCCAAGCGACACCGTGTGGACGGACCACCTATGTATGGGAAATCCAGAGGGTTCAACGAGCCACGGATTCATATCTTCTATAGGAGGAAGTAATTGAACGTCCACATGGAAAGCATGGACCGGACGCGGCAGCCGGATACGTCTCGACTAGGCAACTTATCACCTAGCCATACTGCATGAGCCAAGCTTTAGGTTGGTGGGCTCCGCCTCAGGCTAGCAGGCTGAACTGTAACATCCCAAGTAAATGAAGAATAATATATTTTCTTACTTATTAATATTTCTGAATTAAATATTAATTTTACTTTAAACGGTTTGTTATGTTCGATAGCATACCCGATACGCAACAACAGTTTTTTTAATCATACATTGCACACTAATGATATAATATTATTATTTTGAATGACAGTTAACTCCTAGCTATTTTATTGGTAGGAATATAAAAAAAATAACTAAAATATGATTATAAATGTTTGTTAAATATATTTACATTTATCTAATAAAAGTTAGAGGATTAAAATGTGAATGAATCTAATTTTAAGAATAATTTACATTAAAAGATCGATTTACCATCTTTTAATGGAAAAACCTTTCTAAATATAGTTTTGGTCACTTTAATACATTATATTTGACCAAATAAAATCCTTATTTTGAATGGTGACATCAAAATTTAATTTTTGAAATTTTTTTGGGATTTTCCGATAAAGTTCATTTTTTTAATGAATAGTGAAAATATAGTATTTTAATTCAAACCTACATTTTAATATAATTTATTTATATGGTTATATTGTCTTTTTAATTGGTTTTAAAGTTTAATTAGACTATATTCTTACCATTTAATCTAATTTTCATCATTGGAATTAATTTCACATTGAAATTGGACAAAAACAAGTGTCAATCTTTTGATAGTTCTTATTTCTTAAAAACACACTATTTGTTTTAACAACATGAATTAATTTTAAATTAATTAATGAAACTTCTATGTTTTTAATTATTCATTATAAACATCATTTTTGAATTTGGAATATCAGATATAGCTTAGGATGAATTTTTGGTATTTTTCTCAAAAACTACAATTTTTGATGAATAGTGAAACCACTTAGTAGTAGTTAAAAAACTGAATTTTTCATTTAAATGAAATTTTACCACTTATGTGAATTGAATTTCAAAAATCTGACACACATGGTTGTTATTAGTTAGTAAAATGTTGTTGAATAAGATGAAAATAATTTTTGGTGAATAGTAACTTTTGACTTTTTTTACCGCGATTAAAGGTAAGTAAGGTAATTCAAGGTAAAAAGAATATTATAATAATTCAAAATTACATTATCCCTTGTCCAAACTTTATTTGTTGAGTCATTTATGACCATGTTCATTTTTGGGTTAATTTTTAGACCCCATGGAGCCACTTGTGACTGATAATTACACTTTAGATTAATTAATTTAAAGTAAAGGCAAAAAAATGACATAAACAAATATATTTTAGTGAATTAATTTTTATATGGATTTATATAAGTCACATTTTTTAATATAAATATTTTTTATAAATCTAAAATTTTTTACTACATGATAGTAATTTTTTTATAATTCTTAGACATCGAATAAATCAAATTATTTGTGACACAATAATGATGGAGTATTTTCCTCATTAATAACTAATTTTAAAAAATAATATTATAATGATTAAAATATTATCCAAAACCTATCCAATTCCTATTGGATGGTTTTATTTCGACCATGAGTCTTCTTATCTTCGACAATAATGATTTTTGGACCTTTAAAACCCGAATATCATTAAATAATAAAATAATATTTTCATACTTTCCTAAAGAGCCCATCCTCCCCCTTATAAAAGGAGACCACTTCTAACCAATTACTCACACATCCCAAGCCATTTGGCTCATCCAAACTCTTCCCAATTAATCTTCCTACATCCCTCTCCTCCTTCTGGAAGCCTTACCTTAGGCAGACGGCACTTCATGAAGTCCTTTTGGTTCAGACCAAAGGATGTTACCCAAAATAAAGGTAACAGTTTCTCTTAACATATGTTGTTTTATTTAACTTCTCCAACCCATAAACACTTTTTATTACTTTCTTTAATAGAAACACCAGTATCCTCAATATACTATGATGTTTTTATAAGAAGTATTCGAACTAAAATTACACACACCTCTATCTAATGGGTGAAGAACATAATTCTTCTGTAGATGGAAATCTAACACCTCACAAATGGATGATTGTTCAATTACCTCCTACCACCTCTCATGGTGGAAATTATGAATGAACTGTATTTATATATGATAAATATTATGTTTATGATTTCCTTATGCTTCTAAACTTCCCATTTATAGCACGCCTTTATGATTTCCATACTGGGTAGATATGATAATCTCATTTGAGGAAGTGCGGACTACCACCCCCTCAAAGTGATGTGAATCGTTAATTCCTTATGTGTGATTTATAATGGATAGATTTAATGATATTATATATTATATAATACTGTCATTATAATATAGCTATGTATCATTTTGTTTTAATTTTCATTAAAATATAAATAGAAATGGAAGTAGAGTTCATGTGTACGTACGGCTTACCGTCTCCATGAACAGTGCATTTAATTTCTTACCTCCAAATGTTATGTACTATTATAAATACATGTATGTACTGAATATATATGATATCTAAATCCTAAATATCATTCTGGATATAATATACTATTAAACACATGGACAACTTTTAAAAATAAGGTGTTCATTTTTTACTCAAGTGCCAAATATCGAAAAAACCACCATTATTAACTTGAGATGATTACATAATGTTTATAACATGGTAATAAGTGATATAAAAGTAATAATAAACATTAAAAAAGGTTCTTATGCAAGTATAATTAACTTTAGTTTATTATTCATTAGATTAATAAACGATCGATTCAAGTCGTACACGAGGTAAGGGACTTCGTCTCAATCTTCTTTCAATGAGGCATATTTTGTTTTAATACCTGACTTTATTTTATATGAGGTATAAAAACCATTGAATTTTCATTTCATTCAAAGTTAATCTTTTTCGATGAAGAGTTTTATTAAATGAAAAAAAAGAATGTGTCTTTTTAAAGTAAGCGGTGACAACGCCTTTTCTACCACCGCGAGTACTATTTGATCTTTGGCTTCTATAAGAAGCCATAATGTTGTTAAAAGGAACAAAATACCATATACTATTTTATGTGTTTTTGGTATTCAAAATGGTTTTGATAATGGTTTTACTACATTAATATATTGAATTATTATATTGTTATTTCAATGTGGAAATGTTATCTTTCATGTATGCTTACATTATGTGTTATGATCATGCTATGGTTCATGGGAATTATTTACGTATACGGGTGGTTCTGTGATGAACCTTGAGTGGGTGAGCCCGAGATATCTCTCTAATGTCTTGGGTAACGTGACAGAGGTAAACGTGAATGTTTCTACTAAGAGATTTAGGGAATATAATGTGATGTGTATTCAAAAGTAACTCTCTATATAGTTGTGATAGCTACAATGTAAGTATGATATGTATGCCACATATTACCTTTATGATTGATGATATCTATGTGTTATTCATAAAATATTATGATTTCATGAGGTAAGTAAAATAGTTCATATTTTGTATGCATTTATGAACAAATGTTTTCATTCTTTGTTTTATAACCCTTACTGAGCTTTTTATGCTCATCCCATGTTTTCAAATGTTTTCACAAGACTTAAAGATGAATAGTGTCAAGGATGGGGTCAGGGAAAATTCATGCTATTTAAAACATGGAACTAGACAAGACTCTTTTTTTCATGCTTTTTTATTTTATACAAAAAAATGGAAACTGTATTGAAGTATCTACTTTTTAATATTTTGAGATGTAATAGTTATGTACTAATTCTCTAAAACTCGAAACCTAAAAAGGTACTTAATGTGAATTATTCATTTAATTCAATATTAAGCAATGTTTAAGGTCGGGCCCTTATAGTTGGTATCAGAGGTCAGTTTAGGTAACTTTATAATTTTGGGTATTGTTAAATTAATATCCATAAAGTAATTTATGTTAATATTGAAATCATATAGCATTTACCTATTACCATGTTGCATTGCCTAATATATTTCTGTGTTCAGAATGGTTTCCTAAAGAGGAAACCGAGTAGCTATGGTGGGAGGACATCAGGAGGAAGAAAACCTTCCAAATCAACAATCTGAGATGGTCAGAATCGGAACTAAATAGTTTATTATAGTGATGGCACAGTTGACTCAAGCTATAAATGGCGGTGGTATCCATGAACGAGATCATCCATATCAACCCAAGATGAACATGTTAGTAGTGGATTATTTCATGAGAAAACATCCCCCATCATTAAGGGTATCAACTGATCCGGTTCTATCATAATGGTGGATTAAATTAATTGAAATTATTTTCAATGGCATGGGTTGTTCAGGACATCAGAATGTATGTCTCGCTGTTTACAGTTTTGAAGATGAAGCAGATCAGTGGTGGTCGATGGTGAAAAATATCAGGGATAGGGAGGAGATTGATTCTCTTGATTGGGATGAATTCAAAGGTATGTGTCGTGAGAAATATTTTCCTAAGGTGGTTCGTCTTAGGATGGAAAAAATAATTCCTTGAATTAAAGTAGTAAGATGACTCAGTGGCTGGTTATGAAGAAACATTCACTTGACTGTCAAGGTATGCTCAAAATTTTATATGAGATCTTGACAGTAATATCAACCGTTTTTACTGAGGATTACATCCAAAGTATCAAAGGGATTTACCTTCTTGTGAGTTCAAAAGTTATGAAAAACTTATTCGTTGTTCTCAGAAGGTGGAAATGGATTTTGCTGATGATCAGGTGTTCTTTAAAAAACAATATAATAAGAGGTCAAGGTTGCAAGAAAAAGGGAAGAACTCTTCAAAAAATACTGATGGTAAGAAACTTAAGTTTATAATTTGTGAAAATTGTGTTAAAAATCATGCTGGGGAATGTCTTTTGAATTCGGGTAAGTGTTGCCGATGTGGTAAAATGGGACATAAGGATCGTAATTTCACAGAAAAATATCAGGGTAATGGTAAGACAAAATCTAATTTACAGTGAGTAAAATGTTTTAAGTGCAATGAAATGGGTCATTATGCAAATGAGTGTCCAATAAATAACTCAACAGAAGGAAAGAAGCTAGACTACAAGCAGAAAGTGGTGGTGAAATCCTTTGCAACTACTTCCGTAGATGTTGGGCCATCAAATGATGTTGTATCAGGTACACTATTAGTTTCTTCATATTATTCCAATGTGTTGTTTGATTCAGGTTCTACACACTCCTTTATTTCTGATAAGTTTTATAGTAAATTGGGAATTCCATCTCAAGATATGAATAGAGAACATAAGGTAAAAACCCCTGGAGGAAATTTTGAGTCAAAAAGAAAACCTAAGAACATTCATGTCCTTGTGTGTTGAAAGAATCTACCTGCAAACATTATTGTTTTGCCTCTAGTAGAGTTTGATGTTATTTTGGGCATGGATTGGCTTTCTGTTTATCATGTTATGATTGACTGTAGAGATAAACAGGTTTCTTTTCAGAATGATTTTATGTTTGTATACAAAAATGAACCCTTGCTTTTGATAATATATCAGGAAGCTGAGAAACTATTAATAGATGGAAATGAATGTTACATTGCCTATTTTTGAAAATAAAGGAACAGTTCATATTAATGATGTACCTATGGTTAATGAGAACCTTGATGTTTTTCTCAATGAGTTTCCATGTATAATACATGATCGAGAAGTTGAATTTACTGTTGACTTAGTTCCTGATGCTAAGCCAATTTCAAAACCCCCTTATCAAATGGCTCAAATTGAACTTATAGAGTTAAAGAAGTAATTGTAGGAGTTATTATATAAAGGTTTCATTCGACCTAGAACATCACTATGTGGTGCTCTTGTATTATTTGTTAAAAAGAAAGATAGTTTAAAAAGACTTTGCATTGATTATAGAGCATTGAAAAACATCACTGTTAAGAATAAGTATCATTTTCCTCATATCAATGATTTTTTTATTAGCTCTAGAGAGCTCAGTATTTTTCAAGATATATTTGAGGTCAGGGTACCATCAGTTGAAAGTAATGGAAGAATACTTTCCGAAGACCACGTTTCATACTCGATATGGCCATTATGAATTTATAGTTATTCCTTTTGGTTAAACCAATGCACCTACTGTATTCATGGATCTTATGAATAGAATTTTCCATGAGATCTTGGATAAGTTGGTGGTTGTGTTCATTGATGATATTTTGATTTATTTCAAAAGTAAATAGGAACATGAAATTAATTTAAGGTTTATCTTGCAAACATTAAATGAAAATAAACTATATGGGAAATTCATCTACTGTGAGTTTTGGTTACAAAAAATTTCTTTCTTTCATCACATTGTTTCAAAAAATGGCATAACTTTTGATAATTCTAAAACGAAAGTTGTTGAAGAATATCCAATACCCACAAATACAACCAAGATCTATAGTTTTCTTGGTATGGTTGTTTATTACTGGAGGTTTGTTGAAAACATTTCATGGTTATCTAGTCCAATGACTAAGTTAACTCGAAAAGGTGTTAATTTCATCTGGACGAAAGAATGTCATGATTGTTTTTAGGAATTGAATTGAATATTGGTTAATGATCCATTTTAGGCACTACAATCCTAATATGGTGAGTTTTTTATCTCCAGTGATAATTTTTTGAAAGGAATTGTATGTATCCTTATAGAGAATGATCAGGTAATTGCTTATGCTTGGTGTTAGTTGAAACATCAGGAGTTAAATTACCCTACACAGGATTTGGAATTACCTGATGTTGTTTTTTCTTTAAAATTTTGGAGGAATCATTTTTACGGAGTAAAATGTGAAATATATATTAACCACAAATGTTTAAAGTATATATTCACTCAGAAATAATTGAACATGAGACAGAGGAGATGGAAAGAATTAATCAAGTATTATTATTCCACGATCCATTACCATCCAGGAAAAGAAAATAAAGTGGAAGATTCTTTGAGTCGAAAAAGTAATGTCTCATTAGCCATGCTACATTTGGAACGAGGACCTTTGGTTTTTGATTTGATGAACTTTGGAATAGAATTTGTTGGTGAAAGAAATTCTTCTGTTTTGTTTCAGGTTTCAGTAAAATCATATCTATCAGACAGAATAAAAAAAGTGCAGAAAGAAGATAGTGAGTTGTAGAAAAAGCTAGTATTGGTTCAGAAGGGAAATTTACCTGATTTTAACATTGATAATGATTTTGTTTTTAGGTTTGGGAAGAGATTATGTGTGCCTTGTGATTCACATTTGAAGAAAGAGTTGTAATGTGAAGCTCATAGTTACCCATTTTCAGTTCATCCTGTTATTACAATGATGTACAGAGACCTTTGAGAGTATTACTGGTGTGATGGAATGAAAAGATATATTGCTGATTTTACATTGAAGTGTTCGACTTGTCATCAGGTTAAAGTGGAGCATCATTTACTGAAACGGATGTTTCATCCTCTTTCGGTGCCAGAGTGGAAATTGGAAAATATATCCATAGACTTTGTTGTGGGATTACCAAAGAAATCTTGAGGAAATAATGAAATCTGGGTTATATTTGATCGTTTGACTAAATATACTCATTTCCTTCCTATTCGTGATACTTTGTCTCTAGAATAACTTGCTCGGTTTTATATTAAAGAAATATTCAGGTTTCATGGAGTTCCCCCTTCCATTATATCTGATTGTGATCCCAAGTTTACTTCTTACTTTTGGAAAGGCCTTCAAAAGTCGTTGGGTACTGAAATAAATTTTAGTACACCTTTTCACCCTCAATCAGATGAGAAATTAGAACAAACATTTCATAAATTAGAGGATATTATATGTTCTTGCTCGATGGATTATCAGGGAAGTTGGGACCAACATCTTTCTTTGGGTGAATATTCTTATAATAACACTTTTCATTACCGTATACAGATGGCTCCATTTGAGTAATTATATGGAAATAGTTGTCTAACTCCCTGTTTTTGGGATGAAGTATGTGAAAGGAAGCTGATGGGACCAGAATTGGTAGATGGGATGACAGAGAAAGTTCAGTTGATTTAGAAGAACATGAGAACAACTCAGAGCAGACAAAAAAGTTATGCAGGTAACTAGAGGAAGGATATTTCTTTTGAGGAAGGTGATCATGTCTTTCTCAATGTTTCTCCCTGGAAAAGTGTGATGCATTTTGGTATGAAGGAAAAGTTGAGTATGAGGTTCATTAGACCTTATGAAATTATGAATAATGTTGTATCATTTGCGTACAGTGTGAATTTACCTCCATGTTTATCCTAGGTACAAAATTGTTTCCATGTTTCGATGTTGAGAAGGTATATACCAGATCCATCTCAAGTTTTGAGCCCAGAGGTAGTTCAGTTGGAAGAGAATCTCTTTTATGAAGAACATGCAGTCTAGATTCTTGACCGAAGAGAGAAAGTGTTGCAGAATAAGGTAATTCATCAGGTAATGGTTTTGTGGAAAAAACCATATGGTTGAAGAGGCAATGTGGGAATCTGGAAATGCTATGAGGGATAAATACCCCCACTTATTTTGATAAGTGAATAAAAATTGGGATGATGAAATTTCCAAAAGGGGGGAAGGATGTAACATCCCAAGTAAATGAAAAATAATATATTTTCATACTTATTAATATTTGGGGATTAAATATTAATTTTACTTTAAAAGGGTTTCTATGTTCGATAGCCTACCCGTTACGCAACAACCAGTTTCATTTAAATCATACATTGCACACTAATAATATCATATTATTATTTTAAATGGCAGTTAAATCCTAGACGTTGTATTGGCGGTAATGAAGAAAACTAACTACAATATGAATATACATGTTTTTTATATATATTTACATTTATCCAATAAAAGTTATAGGATTAAAATGTGAATGAATCTAATTTTAAGCATAATTTACATTAAAAGGTTGATTTACCACCTTTTAATGGAGAACCCTATTTAAATATAGTTTGTGTCACTTTAATACTTTATATTTGACCAAATAACATTCCTCTTTAGAATGGGGACATCAAAATTTACTTTATGTAAATTTTTGGAAATTTTCCGATAAAGTTCATTTTTTAATGAATAGTGAAAATATTGTATTTTAATTCAAAACTACGTTTTAATCTAATTTATTTATTTGGTTATATTATCTTTTTAATTTGTTTTAAAGTGTAATTAATATATATTTTTACCATTTAATCAATTGTTGGTCATTGGAATTAATTTCACATTGAAATTGTACATAAACAGGTGTCAATCTTTTGATAGTTATTGTTTCTTAAAAACACGCTATTTGTTTTAACTATGGGAACTAATTTTAAATTAATTAATGAAACTTATATATTTTGAATTTGGAAAAATAAAAATCATTTTTGATTTTGGAATATCAAATATATCATAGGATGAATTTTTGGTATTTTTATGGAAAACATCAAATTTTTATGAATAGTGAAACCACTTAGAAGTAGTTAACAAAACTAAATTTTTCATTTAAATGAAATTTTACCACATCTGTGAATTTAATTTCAAAACTATAACATACATGGTTGTTAATAATGAGTAAAATTTGGTTCAACAAGATGAAAATAATTTTTGGTGAATAGTAACTTGTGACTTTTTTTCCCGTCCTTCAAGGTAAAAAAGGTAATTCATTGTAAAAAAAATATTATAATAATTCAAAATCACATTGAAAATTGTCTAACCCTTATTTTTTGAGTCATTTATGAACATGGAATTTTTTGGATCGATTTTGGGTCCCCATGGAGCCACTTATTAATTATAATGACAGAGTAGATTAATTAATTTAAAGTAAAGACAAAAATGACATAAACAAAAATATTTTTGTAAATTAATTTTCATATGGTGTTATATAAGTCATATTATCGAATATAAATATTTTTTTGAAATATAAAAATATTTTCTGCATGATATTATTTTTTTATAATTTTTATACATAGAATAAATTAAATTATTTCTGACACAGTACTGATGCAGTATCTACTTGATTAATAAATGATTTAAAAAAATAATATTATAATGATTAAAATATTATCCAAAACCTAACCAATTTCTATTGGATTATTTTATTTCGACCATTAGTCATATTATCTTCGACTATAATGATTTTTGGGCCTTCAGAAACCAAATATCATTATATAATAAAATAATATTTTCACACTTTCCTAAAGAGCCTCTCCTCCCCCGTATAAAAGGAGACCAAATCTAACCAATTCCTCACACCTATAAATCCATATAACTCCCCCATAATCAGACCAATTAATCTCCCTACATCCCTGGCCTCTTCTTAGAAGCCTTACCTTAGAGATAAGGCACTTCAAAAAGTCCTTTTGGTTTAAACTAATGGAAGTTACCAAAATTAAAGGTAACAGTTTCACTTAACTTCTTTTCTTTTATTTTACTTTTCTAACCCCTAAACCCTTTTTATTCTTTTATTTTATAGTAAAATAATTATCCTCAATATACTAGGATGTTGTTATAATAATGATTTTAACTACACATAAACACACCTATATCTAATGGGTGAAGAACATAATGTTTCTATTGATGGAAAACTAACACCTCACAAAACAATGATTGTTCAATTACCTCCTACTGCCTCTCATGGTGGCCATTATGATGGAACAATATTTATATATGTAAAATATTATAGTTATTATTTCCTTATGCTTCTGTAATTCCCATTTATATCACGCATTTATGGTTTCCATAGTTGGTAAATTCGATAATCTCATTTGAGGTAGTGTGGACTACATCCCCTTCAAAGTGATGTGACTCGTTAATCCCTTATGTTGGATGTATAAAAAATGAAGTTAATGATATTATATATGATAAAATACTATAATAATAATATAACTATGTATCATTTTGTTTTAATTCCACTAAAATAAGAAATAAAAATTGAAGTAGCGTTCATTTGTACGTACGACTTACTATCTCCATGAACGGTGCATTTCATTTATAATCTCCAAATGTTATGCACTATTATAAATACATGTATATATTGGATATATATTATATATATGATATATAAATCATTAATATCATTCTGGATATAATGGAATATTGAACACATGGATAACTTGTAAAAATAACGTGTTCATTTTTTACTCAAATACCAAATATCAACAAAATGACAGTTATTTACTTGAGATGATTAATAATGTCTATAAAATCATAATAAGTGATATAAAAGGAATAATAAACTTGAAAAAGTTTCTTAAGAATGTATAATTGACTTAATTTATTATTCAGGAGATTAATGAATGAACGACTCAAGTCGGACACGAGGTAAGGGACTTCATCTCAATCTCCTTTCATTGAGGCATATTTTGTTTTAATACACGAATTTCTTTAATAATATTTATAGACACCTTTGAATTTTCATTTCATTTGAAGGTAATCTTTTTCTATGATGCGTTTTATTAAATGACAAAAAATAATGTTTCTTTTTAATGTTAGGGGTGACAACAACTTTTCTGCCGCCGCAAGTATTATTTGATTTTTGGATTCCTTAACAAGACATAATGTTTTTAAAACAAAAATAAATACAATATACTCTTTTATGTATTTTTATAATTGAAAATGGTTTTGATAATCGTTTTGATCAGTTAATTTATTGAAATGTTATATTTTAATTACAATGTGGAAATGTTATCTTTCTTATATGCTTACGTTATGTCTTATGATCATGTTATGGTTTATGGTAATTATTTACGTATACGGGTGTTTCTGTGATAATCCTAGGGTGGGTGAGCCCAAGATAGCTCTCCAATGCATTGGGTGACATGAAGGAGGTAAATGTGAATGTTTTTTCTATGAGATTTAGGGAATATACTATGATGGGTATTCCAATGTAACTCTCTATGTAGTTGTGATAGCTAAAATGTAGGTATGATATGGATGCAACAAGTTACCTTTATGATTTATGATTTCTATGTGTCTTTCATAAATCTTATGATTTCATGGGGTAAGTAAAATATTTCATGTTATTATGTATTTATGAACAAATGTTTTCATTATTTTTTTATAACCTTTACTGATCTTTTGATGCTCATCCAAAGTTTTGAAATGTTTTCATAGGACATAAAGATGAATAGGGTTAAGGATGAGATCAAGGAAAAGTCATTATGTATAAAACATGGACCAAGACATGAACTTATCTACAAGAGTTTTTATTTTATGCAAAAAAATGGAAACTATGTCGAAGTGTCTACTTTGTAATCTTTTGAGATGTAATAGTTATGTCATAATTCTCTAAAACTCTAGACCTGAAAACATCCTCAATGTGAATTATTCATTTAATTAAATATTATTTAATTTTTAAGGTCGTGTCCTTATATGGACCCTGACCGACATGAAGAACCAGCACCCAACAGGCGGGACCACCGCCGGTAGGTTGAAATGACTGGGTTGCCAAGAGACCCGGTGGGATGGACCATTGGCCAAACCGGGCTGGGTCTAGTGAGGCCCATTGGCCTGGATGGAGTGGACCGAACAAGACCCAAACTAACTTCAATCAATTTTGATAAATTAAACCAGGATATGTGGGTCCCCCAGACCAAGTTGGTTAGGTCAGTCCAATCGGGTCGGACCGAACCTAGAAGCAATCGGCCCTCATTTATTAAAATTCTAATAACATGAAAACCAAATGTCTAATCAACTATCTATTTGCGGCGTTGGGACCCTCTCAACAATGATGATTTTTTAGAATGACTTAATGAGGCTTAAATGGAATTTGAGATGCGAATAATTGCTTCATAAGTGCTTATCTAAAACACGTAACCTACAGAACCTTGCAGTTGGCTTAGACCTAAGAACTACTATCTTTCGACTCGATATGACTCGACTATGGCTTAGTGGGAAGAACTTCTGTGTGACTTTTCATACCAATTTTGGTAATCAATTCTGTATGACTTTGTAGGACTATCGTACACAACAAGAGTACCTCATATTTCTAATATTAGTAGGAAGCACTTCTATATGACATTGCAAGCCCACAGTATGCAATGAGGAGGTTTACCTAAGTAATCCATGTTTAGTGGGAAGAACTTCTGTGTGAAATGGTAGGACCACTATACTAGATAGTGGAGGAGGTATCCAACAGCTAAGGTGTTCGATGATGTGACTGATGATTCTTATATCACTATACTAAATGTATACCTGGTGTGACATGTCTTGTTCATTATGCTTTACCTTGATGATTGTTGTGTGGTCTTTCATTTTGGTTTTGTGGTCCCTAGTGAGTACTTTGTTTCTCACCCCTACATGGGTTTTTCCCACACGTGTTTTATCTGGTGTAGATGATCGATATTTCAACAGATACTTTGGTGGAACAGGACACATAGGTGTTGAGGGAGACATGACTGACACATCATACAATAGTGGACTTGGTGGCCTAGGACCAGGCGAGGCCCAATAGGATCGGATGGACGAGATGTTCTACATCGGCTTCCAGAAGTTAGACTACTCTCGGGATCTGGTGGGGTTTTCTGTGGATGGTCATCCGAGTTTCCTTTCTGTACCTTGATATTTTCATTACCATTTTTGGGTTTGTATTCTATCCCACTTGTATTAGTTGTACTTAAAATATAGTTTGTTTTAGTGATACTTGTTCCTTTTCAATGTGTGGGTTTTGGTTAGTCATTGGTTCGCATACATTTCCTCGAGAAAATTACTCCCACCTATATGTTGACACCTTCGGTGCTAGTCTCTATCCCCTGACCATTGAGAGGCAGGCTTGGGGTAGTCACAACATGGGCCCTGAGGGAAGGGTCATGACAGAACCCTCTATTCACTAATACTCACAAATCCAAAGCCTTTTGGTTATACCATGATCATACCAAACCTCTTCCAATAACCCCCCCCCCCCCACATTCATGATGCCTTAGTTTAGGCTAGACAACATTCATAGAGGTGTTAAGGTGTTCTTCAATGGTGATCAACTAAAGAAGTGGAATATAAAGAACCTACAAGACAAGTCAAACTCAAGGTAAGGTGAATCTTAACTCAATACAAATTTATTGAGTTATATATCCATGTCATTGGTTATGTTTTTTCAATAATATGTGTGAATGACCTGTAATTGTTTACAATAAATATCCACTTATATTGTTTTTTTTTAAATTTTTCACACATAATTATTTCATTTATTTATCCTTAATCTAAATATACGATCCATGTAATGGGCTTCATTTCAATCCCCAATTATTAAGGAATAATTGGATATTATACACCACTTTATTTTATACAATGTATAGGAAACCACTATTAATTTTAATTTCATTAAATGGGTTTCAAAAGGAATCTTTTTGTATGATGTTTTTTACTAAATTACAAAAAGAATGTTTCTAACGTTCGCGGTGACAATAAATTTTTACACTTCCAAAACCATTATTTTACATTACACATCCTCCTATTTCCATAATTTTTTTAAAATAAAAATAAATTCAATATACCATATTCATGTATTTTGGTGTTTAAATTGGTTTTGATAAATGATTGTTTGTGTAAATATCTTGAAATTAACTATTGTGAATGCAATGAGGAAATGTCATTTTTATATTATGATTTTTAATGTGTTTTGATTGTGTAATGGTTCCTGGGAATTATTTATGTATACGGGTGCTTACATGAAAACCCGAGGATAGATGAACCCATGATAGGTCTCTAATTCATTATCTAATGTGAATGAGGTAAACGTTATGGCTTCCCCTAAGAGATATAGGGAATATACAATGATGGGTATTCCAAAAATAACAATGGATGTTACTATATATGTAGTTATGAAGTTACAATGTAAGTATGATGGGGATTCAATAAGATACTTTTATGATTTATTATTTCTATATGTTTTTTAGGAATTATATGATTTCATGGAGTATGTTAAATAGATTATGCATTATGGGTGAAAATTATTCTTTTGTGAAAATTTTCTCATGGCTTTACAATATTAATGGACTGAAGGTTGTATTCCTTATTTTATATTCCTTACTGAGTAGTTTATTTTCATCCAATGATTTGGAAATATTTTTCACAGGGTATAAGGATGGGTAATATAAAAGAACATGTTAGGATTAATTTTATCAAGAAAATAGGTCATATATATTTTCCAAAAAGATATATATTGTAGAAGAAATGGATATTGTCTTATTTGTATCCACATTGTATAAATTTGATTTTTTTATGTAATAGTTATAGCCTAACTCTCTAAAAAACTATACCTGAAAAGATCCTCAATGTTATTTCTTGACTTAACTCATGCTTATGTTATTTTTTAAGGTTGGGGCATTATATTTGGTATCATAGTATTGTTTAGGCTACCTTGGAGATTAGGTTGTTATCTTAAAAGATTGGGATATGATCATTGGTTTATAATTTTAATGTTGATCACATGTTCAATGTATTAGAAACCCCTTTTGAGGATTTGTGATCTAAAATATTAGGGTGACTAATGGGATTTTTAGAGACATTAACCTTTGCTGAAATTATTGGTTATTAGTCTTTGGGATGCAAAATGAGATGTATGAAATAAACTTTAATGTTAAAACATTATTGGTTATTTTTTAGTCTTTTTAATATATTTATAATATTATAAGAATTACATTATTTTAGAAAAAGGAAAAAGTAGAGGATGGTTCACAACCCATCATGTTTGGAATGGCCGTAGGAATCAAACCCACAACTGAAGGATAAAAAGGGTGAATCACCTACCACTGGCCTATGTGAATTAACTTATTAGTAATAATTTTTCTTTTTAGTGAAACAAGTTTATGGAATAAGATGGAGTTGATTTTGGGATGATATGTTATATAAATTGGATATCGTTTGTATTGGAAATGATATAGGGATTGAGTGATACATGTTATTCCAGATGGAATTCACTATTTTGGGATCCCTATATACCTAATGAAAATATAATACAAAGGGGTTTTATTTGAGGAGTAGTTTTTGAATTTTATTTTTGATGAATCAATTTTTTAAGGGAAACCTTTTGAAATTTGTTTATTTATGAAATTCATTAACCAATCCTGGAGAAAATGTGATTATGTTAATTACTTTTGGGTGCAATGCAATAAGAGAGGTTGATGTTATTTGGAGATAAATGTTATAATTTATCATGGTATCAAACCCTTCGATTTTTTTTATTTCAACCTTAGTTTGCAATATTTTTAGAAATTTAGAGGACAATTATTTATCAAATTGTCCTTGTTGAACATCAGATGTTACTATCGAATTTTGGAGATTAAATATAGTTTTTCTTCAAAAAATGGATTATTATTTTTGTTTAATTACATTATTTTATCAAAAACTTTTTTTTGTTTAATATTTCAAGAACAGATGATTATATAGTTAATATCTTGTGGTTTTTTTGATTCTTTATATGTCGATTTTAGTGCTTTAGGTGTGACCAATTCATTTTGGATACTCATTATTGGGAGAAAATATGATTGTTTTTCTAGGAATTTATCAAAGGATGAAAATATACTTAACAAGTATATATATTACCTTATTTTCTTATTCAAGCTTATAAATAAATTTCTCAACATTATGAAAATGATCCTAAACCATCTTTTTTTCATTTAATTTTCCTATAGTGACATCTATGACCATTTAACCCATCACAAGTTTATGGTTTTCTAGTTAACAAATTTCACCTGATCATTTTTTATATGACTCTCCATCAAGACTTAACACTTATATTTTCTTCCATATACATTTTTTTTAACATGGAATCCTAGTATGTGTTCAATCGGGTATAATTTGAACATTTCTTTCTTTCATTTAAAGTGGAAGATTTATTTACCCTTTTTCAATGTTGGTTTATAATAAAGGAATTTTGAAATTACAAACTATAGTAACCATCCCCATATTAAAATTGTGAGGACTTAATTTATTAATGGGGGTTGATGTAACATCCCTTGTTTTAAGAACGAAAAACTTCATTCAATAGCATATATGATACGCTGCATTGAGCGAAAATGAAAAATTAAATATTATAATTTAATTGTTACCATTATAACCAAGCTGTTGGAATGGTGGGAATGAAAATTATTAACATAAATATGAAAATATAGTTGACACTTTTTTATGTAATTATTCACTGGTTACCAAATTTATTAGAAATGGATATAAAAATCGATTGAGTATAAATGAAGTGTTTTTATGGAAACCGATTTAAATGAAAATAATTGTGTTAAAAAAATTATATCAAACTTTTTCGAATGTATTAATGAAATATATACTCAATGTGATGTTTAAAAATTCATATTATATGTTTTTTATGAGAGATATAAAAATAAAATCAATTTTCAGCCGAAAAGAAGTATTTTTCAAAAAAGGCATTTTTACCACCTTTTGATGGATAACCCTTTTAAATATATGTTTGGGAAATTTTATATATATATTAAAAAATAAACTTTTTAATTGGAATATGTAAATATAAATTTAATATAGTTGAATTTTTTTATTTTTCTGATAAAATTCATTTTTAATGAATACTGAAAGAAACTGCATTTTAATTGAAAACTGCCTTATCGTTTAATTTTTTTATATAGTTATATTTCAATTTAAATGATTTTAAAGAATAATTGGATTTATTTTTTATCAATTAATACTATTTTTCTCATATGAGGTAATTTTTCATTGTAATTTGATATAAACACATGTCAATATTTTGATGCTTTTTTTACTTCTAAAAACATGTTTTCTCATTTAGACATCGAGATTTAATTTGTAATTAATTTCTACAAATTATGTTTTTTGAGTTTAGAAAATTTTATTCCAAATTTTGAATCATAATGACCAAATTATGTAAATATATCTATTTTATATTGGGATATTATAAATAGTAACTTTTGTTAAAACATTTACTTAGCCATGTTAAATGGTAAATCATGAAAATAAAGGTAAAATAATATTATAATAATATAAACCTACCCAAAAACATTTCCTAATCCTATTGGAAGAGATATGGAAATCCATGAAATCCCATGGAATGAAAATTTGGCCTTTGAAGGCCACTTGGGTGTGATTATGAAACATATAACTGTTAATTTAATGAAAAGATAAATATGTTATCAACATATATCTTCTTACTAAAATAATTTTAATACGGGTTTATCTAATTGATCTCTGTGACTATAAATATTAATTAAAATTTTAAAAATAATTCTACATATTTTTATTTTATTTAAAAGTTTTAGGCATTAAAAATTAGATTTAATTATGACATAGTGATATTGTAGTGATTTCCTTATTAATTAAATAATCAAATAAATGATATTATAAATATTAAAGTAAATATTATTTGACATAATTTATGACATAAACGAATTTTATTGGAGTATATGACACGTTATAAAGACACTAAATGGTTTGGTTCGATGTTATCTATCTTTTTATATTTTATTTAAATTCAATAAAATGAATAGTGTAAAAATGACCTAACTGATGTTTTATAAATATAGAAATTTATGAATAATTTAAAAATCATAATCATATTTTAAAATAAAAAATAAACCATGATAAGTTCGAAAATTTCATTAATTCCCATTTATTGGGATTTTTCTACATAAAAGAAAAATTAATAGCCTCTAAATAATTAAAATTTTTATAACATAATTAAAATTAAAAGAGAACAATTATGGGTAAACTAAAAATGTAAGGCTTAAAATAAAAACAGTGAATGTCTAAAAATTGTAGGATGAGTGTATTTCAAACAATCCTTATTTTATCTTTGACGTATCTCAGAGTGGAGCCTTTTAAATTAACTATTTAATTTATATTATTTTAATAATTAATGAGTTTCCAAGGTTTCTCATCCCCCTTCTTATAAATAAGGTTCCATATCTTATCTAATACTCATGATTTTAAATCCTTTTGGATTCTTTATTACCTTTCAAAAACGCTTCCAAGATTACCACCCCACATTCATAAGAACTTATTTTAGGCATAACACCCTTTTTAGAGGTGTTATGATTTTCTTCAAATGTGATAAACCGAAAATAGGAAACTAATGAGCGTGTGAGACAAGTCTAACTCAATATTAGAGAAATATAAACTCATTCTCCATTCATTTAGTTAAATATACATGTCATTATTTTTTTCATGAATATATGTGAATTACTTATGATTTTTTCACACTAAATATCCACTTATATTCGGTGTATTTATATATTTCCCACAAAATAATGTCATTGATTTATCCTTTATCTAATGATACAATCATTGTAAGGGAAATCATCTCAATCTCATTTCATTGAGGCATAATTTCATATTACCCCACTTTCTTTTATACAGTGTGTAATGAAAAACATTTAAATTTAATTTTATAAAACATTTTTAAAAGGAAATCTTTTTCTACGAAGCATTTTACTAAATGCGAAAGGAAGGTTTTTTCATGTACGCGGTTCCAATGAATTTTTCCGTTTCCAAAGCCATTATTTTATATTTTGAATCCTCTACAATTTTTAATTCTTTTAAAAGATAAATAAATACCCTATACCGTAATCATGTTTCTTGGTTTGGAAAATGGTTTTAATAAAGGATTTATTGTGTCATTATATTTAATGATCTCTTATGATTGCAATGTGGAAATGGTATTTTTATTTATACATGTTTTATATGTTATAATTATGTAATGTTTCTTGGGAATTGTTTATATATATGGGTGGTTCCATGATAAACTAAGGGAATATGAGCTTGTAATAACTCTGCAATGCATTGGGTAATTAGATAGAGGTAAATGTTAAGGTTTATCTCAAGCAATTTAGGCAATATACTATGATGGGTATTCCAAATGTAACAATGAATGTTATACACTATGTAATTATGAAAGCTACACTGTAATTATTATATAGATTCCAGAATTTACCTTTTGGATTTTTCATATGTGTTTTTATGGAATCTAATGATTTCATGTAGTTTGTTAAAGTCCTTATGTTTTATGGGTGAAAAGTATGATCACTTAAAAATGTTTTCATGGGTTTAAAATATTCATGGACTAAGGGTATTTCTTGTTATTTTATATTCCTTAATGATACTTTTATGCTCATCCCATGTTTTGGAAATGTTCTCCTTAGGGTATTAGGATGGAAGAGAAATAAATAAGTTTGTAAAAACTTTATCAAGAAAAGAAATATTGTTTATTTAAAAAAATTATATTATGGAAGAAATGGATACTATTTTAGTTGTATCTACTTTGTATAAATTTACATTTATATGTAATAGTTATGGAATAATTCCCTAAAAATATATTCCTGAAAAGATACTCAATGTTAATTCTTGACTTAACTCAACAGTATGTAATGTTTAAGATTCGAGCCTTATACAAATGACCAATGAACGAGCCATTAATGAAATTTTTGGATTTATCTCAACTATTTTGGTGAATCCTATATTTTTATATAATTTATAACATATATTTAGATATTTTATATTTTAAGTTATTAATTATGTCAATTTTGATATTATTTATTACATGAGTATTTTATAAATAATAACAACTTGATTAATTTGAAAAATAAAAATTAACACATTTATAAAATTTCAAAGTAATCAATAAAATTAGTGGATGAAATCAAATATTTCAAATTATATATTTTTATTTATACCATTTATTTGATTCTTTCTTTATTAAATCTATTGTTGCAAAATCATTTTTTCCTCTTTAAATATAATTATTTAATTCATAAAAATTATAAATAAATGACCATGATGTATGTAATTATTTTAGATTTATAAATACTATTTATAGAATATGATATCCCTTATATTATCCCATATTAAAATAGTTTGACTAATAAGAGACATGGTTAAGGGATATTTTCATTCATATTTTATTAAATGTTATAAATATCATAATCACACCCATGTGCCTTCCAAAGGTCCTAATTTCAGCCCAAGTATGTTCTTGGTCGATAATAACACATCCAATAATATTAGAACATGTTTTAGGGTAGTTTTTTATTATTAAAATAATAATTTCACCTTTAATTACCCTATTAATCTTTAATTGTGCTAAATAAAATACACAAGTTACTATTCATAAAAATATTTATCCTATTGGACCACATTTTTTATAATTTTCATAAGAATTTATGATATTTTTTAAAAATTCAAAACACAGATGTGGAAAATTTTTAATTTAAAATTTATTACTTTATCTGAATGAAAAATGGGTTTTTTAAAATTAAGTATTCAAGACTTCACATGGTTTTTCTATTCAATTACATTAGAAAATTTCTTCCATTGAATGAAATTGGATTAAATGATAAAAACAGAATCTAATTTCACATTAAACAAAATTAAAAATAAAATATAACTATTTAAATAAATATAATGAAAAATTAGTTTTTAATTAAAATACATTATTTTTACTATTCATTAAAATATTAATTTTAGAAGAAAATACCAAAATTTCAACGAATTAAATTTTGATGACCCTATTTCAATTAATATTTTTATTTTGTCAAATAATACTTTTAAAAGTTTTAAAAATATATTTAAAATGGGTTCTTCCTCAAGAGGTGGTAAAAGTAAATTTTAAAAAATATTAGAGTATTTTGTGCGTAAAATTTTATTTATTCTCATGTTAAGAATCTAAAATTAATTGGATGAATGTAAAAATAGTTGAAAACACGTTTAAACATATTATAATTAGACATTTTCATTTACACCAATAGAATGTCTAGGTGTTAACAACCATTTAAAATAATAATATTAATAATATATTATTTTTTAGTATAACACAATCTTCTATGAAATGTAAGATTTCGGATAAACCCATTTTAGCATTCCAGGTATGTTATCGGACCTAGAATCCATGTTTAGGTAAATTCACTATTAAATTCAGAGTTATTAGAAAATATGAAAATGTTTTATTCTATAATTACTTGGGATGTTACACCCCTAGATAATGTCAAACATCACTAATGTATATTACTAACAGATTAATAAAAAATTAAAAAGATTAATTATCAAATGTCATATTTTCTAGGAATATTATAACCTTACCAAAAAGACCATTCACAAGATGTTTTATCATACTACTCTCAAGACCATTCATAAAATAGGTTAAATCTTTAGGTAGTTACCCATTAATTATTCTTGGAAACAAACTTGAAGGGTTTATCACTAATTGACTTCATCTCATAAGAATACCAATTCCTCGAGGGGATTAAATTAAATGGACCCTAACCAATGCTATTCATTTATGAAGCATTCCTCATATATATAATAATCAATTCAATTAAAAACTATTTTCCTATTCAAATAACCATTTTGAATAAAGGATACAGATTAACCCATATTTTCCAATTTAATCAAAAAACATTCTAAGAAAATACTATTTTTAAAAAATAATATGTTTTAGCCAATGAAAATGTTCAAGATAAATTATATAGATAAATATGGGATATTTAATGTTCAATGGTCATATGAAATTGAATATTTATTTGCCCAAATCAATCAAAAACCATCTAGAAGAAGAATAAGGTTGGAATTAATAAAAAATATCCCATGTTGAGTAAAAAAAGGTTTATGTATTCTATTGATGGAAATATAATAAATATATAATTTAAAAACATTTTTGAGGAAAAAAATGCTTTTTTTATTTTTAAAAATATCATATAAATAAATTTCCTCGGAAATAACATTTCAAAAACCTTTTTTTAAAGTACCCATTTAAACATACAAAGGAATCTTCTCTGAAATGACGGCTTGTTAATCAATAGATTCCATACAAAGTAAAAATTACATTCCTTTTATATGGTAAAATGTTATCAGAAAGTGATGAAAAGATTCATTTGAAAATATTTGTAATAGATGGAAGGGGTACAAATTAATTTGATAAATCATTTTTTATTGGGTAAAAAAATTGGAAACCTTCTTAGAAAATATGGTTTTTATAATAAAAGAGGTTCTCCAGATAAAGAGAGAAATAAAGTTATGTTTTCTTGAAAATGTTTTCTAAACAATTTTGAGTTTCAATGTAACACACCGTCCTTAGATTCCCAGATTCATTGCATTATTTTAATACATTGGCTTTATTACAAGGAATCAAGTCCTGAAGGACCGATCTGTTTAGTAGTCTTGGAAAATATATTACATGCATGAATGATACATTACACTTTATAACATAAAAGAAAAAAATATTAATCCTTTGAGAATGACATTGTTCCCTTAGCTTAACTCTACATATCTAACATAAAACACTTCTTGGGATTTTGGGAAAATAAAACTTAAGAAAGTGGTGAGCTCAAATGCTCACTAAGGATAACAATATAGTAGAAACATTCATAAATAAGAATAAAAATTTAAGGCAATGTATAAAACTAAAACAAAAGCCTTTTGAAAATAAACTTCATCATAATATGTAAAATATAAATCAAAATAATCCCATTTACATACTCATATGGATATTCTAATAATCGAATAATCAAATGCAATATTAATAACCACTTTCATAATGATGAAATGCATAATTTCAGACTTTCATAACCACATAGTCAATGCCCTGTGCCAAGACTACAAAAAATATTTTGTCAAGGCCTTGTGCCAAGACACTAGTTTGTCTCATGAGACCTACTGATGCATCAAAGATCTATAGCGGGCTCCACCCATCACTTACTATGTCCAATGCATTCCTCATATGAAAATGATTAAACATAACATAATCATTCATATTAAAACTAGAAAACTGAATGTCAATACTTTATCTGTAAACCATGAATGGTATAAAAATAACATATCAAAAGTCAAAAATATCCCAAAACCTTCAATACATTATTTGAATTTTTTATCATAATAAATCAACTTCTAATAAGTTTAAAATCGATCAAATGATGTTGATATAGATGAAAATGATTTGTAAAACTGTTTGAGACAAATATCTCTTTTTCATAAAAACAATTAAAAGTCACAAAATTTAGAAAGGAAGACATTTGAAGACATTTTTTAATTAATGTTTCCCATACAACTTAGAAACTTTAGAAAGGAATTAAAATTTTAAAAACAATCATGTCCATATAGATAAATCCTTAAAAACCATTTTGAGAACATGGACATTAATGAGAATGATTTTGAAGAATAAATATTTAAAAATTTTAAAATAATGTTTTAGTAAAAAAGTAACTTAAAAATAATCCATTTGAAAAATATTTCCAGAAACATGGACATGGATAATAAATAGGTCCCAGTAGATACTTATGTAAAAACAACCTCAGATAATAAAGAGATTGAGAAATTAACACTTACCTTGCACTTTAATTTAGTCAATGGTACATTTAACCTTCTGTATAGATACCGTAGTGTGTTATTAAGTTATACCAGAACCATATTAATATTTATTATATCATATATTATTCATTTATGGATTTATACCACCCATTTAATAATAATTTTCATGTCAAATTAACATTTCGGGTAACAACTTCTTTCTTTATCGTATGTGTTTTAACTTATTACTCCTGATTGTGTCACTTAGATCATGATTTAAATACTTCCAGAATACAAACATTGATTCATATATCAAATATATTTAGAATATAAATATTTATAATACATAAATATATGAAATGGAAAACACCGTTTATGGAGATGGTAGGTCGTACATATGCATAAACGTTGTTTTTGTTTTCATATCGTATTGAACAGAAGTAAGAGAATAAGATATGTGTACGTAAAAAAATACATACATAGATATATATATATATCTGTTAGATTTATTATTTCATATATTACATGCTTATTAGTAATATATATTTTTATTATCGTCGATGAATGGTGAACGTGCAAATTAATCTCGTCACGTAGTGGAGATGGTAATCCGTATGTAAGCACGAGCGACAATATCATTTCCTTAAAGGTGTGGAATTGAATGGTATATTAATATTATAGAGACATTAGAATTCTATTTTTATTATTTATATAAATATTACTCATCATTATATCCATCCAAATTAAATACTGTTGAATATCAAATTACACCATGGCGTTGAGACGGTAATCCCTACGTAAGCACGCATGGTGAGATTATCATTTTTAGGATGAGTAGAATAATGAATATGGTTATTTCATATTTATAATTACATTACAGTATATATAATTTAGCGGGGTTATTATTTTTTATGGTAAATAAAAGAAAGAGTAAGTGGAAGAAGAAAAGAACTTGAAAGAGGGTGGTGAAATCATTACCTCTTCTTCGGGTTCTTACTTTTGATTTGATCAAAAGGGATCCTTCCGATGGATTTCTAATCAAAATAAGGCCTCTAGGATGAGTCTAGGATATTTGGGAGGATATTTGGGCAGGTTTTGGCAGAGCCAAATGACATTGGAGTTGTGAATTTTAGAGAAGGGGAAGTTCCTTTTAATAAGAGGGGTTAGGGGCACCTTAGGAAACAATTAAAATATTATTTTATAATAAATTAATTTTATATTTCTAATGGATTAAAAATGAAATATTTAAAGTATAGGGTGTTTATGGGTCTAAAAACACTCAACTAATAGGTTTTAGATAGGTTTGGGTTACAATATTAACCTTATCTTTTAGATTTAACTCTTAGTTAAATAGTTTGACATTTACCATGTCTCTTTGTATTTTTATATTATATTGTTAATAAACATACAATAAACTTCCAAGAGAACCCCAAGTGTTTCATTAATGACAAATATAATAGTATTTAATCCCTTTGGATGATCCTTATATTTTTATGAATAGAATACCAATTAATAATATAGTATCTGTTTTAAAAACTCTTTTATGTCAATTTTGACACTATTTGGTATTTTTTTCGAACTTCATAACAACATTATTACATTAAAAAAAATTTATGTAATCTACCCTAATATGTCATATTAACCTATGAAATTAGTTTAATTCATAAAAAATTTCAAATTACTTTTATTTGTGTATTTATAATATCGATTATTTTAATATTTCATTTATAAGGTAATTACATCATCATCATTGTGTCGTAAATAAATTAAATTATTTAATGTCTAAAAAATATTAATAAAATACAATTATGTAGGAAATCTTTTTATCTTTCTAATTAGTATTTATAATAGAATTTATCTATTGTGTATCCCTATATTAAAAATGATTTAGTTATTAAACATTGAATTTAACAATTTTAACTATTCTATGAGTTAACTAATAATAAATGTCCTAATCTAATCAAAGTGGAACTGAAGGATCATATTTTATTCTAATATTTCTTTGGTCGAATTACATTTATCCAATAGAATTAGGACATGTGTTAGGGTAATTATGATATCATTTTTACCCTTAATTATCATATTTACTTTTAACCGTGGTAAATAAAAGTCAAAAGTTATTGTTCACCAAAAATTATTTTCATCTTATCGAACCACATTTTACATACTGATATCAACCGTGTATCTCAAATTTCTGAAATTCAACTCACAAAATCGTTAAAATTATGTTTTATGAAAATTTAAAAATACTCCTAGAAGGTGGGTAAATGACTGTAAAACGCTCGATAAAAATTAATTAATCTAATTTTATTATAAAATGACTCCAATGAACTACATTGAAATTATATATGTATTATATACATATATATTTCTTTAAAATAAATTTAAATAAAATAAATAATTATTTAAATAAAAAGTCGGTTTTAAATAATAACACAGTGTCTTTCACTATTCATCAAAAATTGAATGTTTCAGAAAAATACCAAAAATTTACCCGAAGCTAATTTTGATATGATGAATTCAAAAATGAATTCCATTTTACCAAATTGAAAAAATATAATCTGCATTTATTAATTTAAAATTAATTCCCGTTTTCAAATCCAGAAGATGAATTTTTAAGAATTAATAACTATCAAAAGATTGGAACTTGTTTATGTTCAATTCCAAGTGAAATTACTTACAATGACCATAATTGGATTAAATGGTAAAAATATAATCTATTTATACTTACAAACTATTAAAATTTATTATTTAACACAATAAATTATTTTTATTAAAAAAGTTTTTTCAGTTAAAATATAGTGTTTTTCACTATTCACCCAAATATAAAAGTTATCAGAAAAACACCAAAAAATTATTGAAACTAAATTAATATATTCTGATTCTAAATAAGAAGTTTATTTTGCCAAATTGAATATATAAAAGTTTCAAAATTTTTATTTAAAGTGGTTTCTCCATTAAAATACAGTAAAATTCCATTTTCATGAAAAATATTTCTTTTATCTGAAAAAAATATATTTGTTCTTAAATTATGTCTAAGAAACACACAATATAGATTCTAAAATTATAAGGATTATATAAAGTTCAAAATTATGTTAATACTATCCATAAACGCTATTGAACGGCTATTTTGGTATGTTAGGGTGCGCTAGAACATGGGGTTGTGTGTAGTGCTAGTTGTTGAATTACATTGAAGAAATAATGTACTATGAAATCTTGGGGTGTTACAACCAAAGAGTTGGAAAATGGTACTATTAAATTAAAATGGTAATGAATAAATATAATATAATATAGTGGATGGTTTTACTGAACAATTATTTTATATATTTCTTGAATAGAATTTCAATAATAATAAATCTCAATTAGAATGAGATTATGAAATAACCCCTTAAAATGATCCTAATGTGGATGTGAGAATTAATCAATGATGATATTATGTGTATCAAAAGTAAATATAGATAAAATAAATTTAAACACTTCAATATGAAGTCAAATTCACTATACACATATTCATAGATTACTAATTACAATGAGGAAGTAATATTACCCAATAAAAATGAATCGTTTTATGAAATTATTTACCACATAGTTACTTTTAATTCAAATCCCATAAAATGAATATTTTGAATTCAAACTAAAAAAACCACGAATATATAATGATTAATTATGTAATATATCAAAATTTTCAGTAGATACACCACAAATAATAAGTTAGTGGTGAATATTACATTTATCTCACAAATGTAAAAAATGAGATGAAAATCTATAACATTGCATTTCCTTTCAAGAGAACATCCGTTATCATCTTGTGTAATGGGTTTACTCATTTCATAAAGTTATAACAGAACCATAATCATATTTATAATATCATATATTATCTTCTTATAATATATTATCACCTATTTTGTAATAATCAATGATTCTTTTTCCTATATCTGGTGTTAATTGCATAGTTTTTTCAGGTATGTTTTGACTTGTTTCTATAGTTACTGTTACATATATAAATATTTAATCATATCTAGTTTGTAAAACAATATTTAATTGTTATGTAGATTAATTATATTATTATTTATATTAATCCATAAAATTTGGAGATAGGAAATGAAATGCACCATTCATGGAGATGGTAGACTCTACATATGCATGAACGCTACTTCCATTTATTATACATATTTTAAAATAATGTAAATTAAATGATATATATGTATATTGTACTTATATTATAACATTAATGTCATGTATTTCACATAAGTCTTTTAAATCCATCCTTAATACATTCCATGTATTGCATGAGAAAATCACATCGCTTTGATGAGGCAGCAGTCCACACGTCCACAAACGATGTCATCATATTTAAAGAACATTGAAAGAGTGAGGGTATATATAATATAATAAATCTATATGTATTAAGAAAAAAATAAATTTCAAATATATCATAAAAAACTTTTTTACATCAAAATTCCAAACCACTAAAGTTGGTAAAGGAAAAAATGAAAAACATGGTTTCATGTTGCGGTAGTTTACCATAAATGAATTGTAAGTTATTATCCATTAGATGGAAGTATGTCTAGGTTTAGGTAAAATCCTTAAAAAACAAAATATCACTATATTTTTATACTTTTTAGTATTATAATCAGGGTATAAAAATAATTGAAGGGTTGGAGAAGTAAATGAAACAATAGATGATCATTGAAGAATGTTACCTCTTACCTTGGTAAGCCCTTTTGGTTTGCACCAAAATAATTCATTGGTTTTATTTATTCCCTAATGTGTGGATTCTTGTATAAGGGGATCAATTCGGAGAGAATATTTTTTAGGTTTTTTATGTTTCAAATGGCTTGAGAGGTGTGAATACGTTTGAGGGTTGAGCGGATTTTTATTCAGGAGGAGGAGATGCATTCTTGTAAATTTTGTAAATGGTATTTCCATCCAATGTAATAAAATCTAGAGTGGCTAAAATAATATTCCAAATTTGATAAATTGTAAGGATATGTAATTAATATGGACATAAAATGGATTTGGGACAAATATATAGGTCATTTTGGAACATTATATTAAGGATTGGTCACTTGTAAGGCTATTTTTTCTCTTAATCACTATAATTAATTTTTATTACGTTCACTAATATTTTTTTCAAAAGATAATTTGACCTTTTTATAAATTATTAATTATTATGATTCCAAAAATTTCATAAATTTTTCCAAATTTCAATAACATAAGTCGCAAAAATTAATTTAAATTTGATCAAGGTGGGACGACAAAGCAAGTTTTTAAAGCGAAATGTTCAAAATATTGTTATGTTTTTATATTCAATTTCAAATTGAAATTTATTAAAATGACCTAAATTGGATTATTGTATGTATAATTTAACTAAATAAATTTTAAAAATATATATATAATTTAAACTATAACTAAATTAGATAGAAAAATAGTATTGAATTAAAATTTGGCATTTTTCACTATTTATCAAAAAATGAACTTTCATTGAACATTAACAATAAAAGTCACCATATGATAATTTTTATTTTACTATATAAAAAATTATGTTTAAATTAAAATATATAATTTATAAATATTCCAGAGTGGATTTATTATATCTTTTCCATTAAAACAATGAAATATTTCATTTTTGGAAAAATATAATTTTTGAAGCATCAAACTAGATTTATTCATATCCATTGATTATAAAATATATTGGATTAATATCAATATTATTTTATTAAATATATTATATATATATTTCATTGGTATCATTTAATAATAGAAAATAATTTAATTTAATCTCATAAAACCCCTTTGTGAGAATAAATATATTACCTTTATATTCAAATGGTTCTTATATTCATTTATAATAAATTGATTACCAACAAATTAATTTTAAATTTTTGTAAACCATATATTTTCATAAGTTATTTATTCCTCTTAAATATTTCTAATTTAATGGCTTCGTTATATGTTATTATATTAAATAAAAATATTTTAATAATATATTGTTGTTTTGTAAAACTCAGTAATGGTTGTAACGCATGCCAACAAAGAAAGTCAGTGTGGTGTACGATGAAATCTTAATCATGATCACATGAATTTAAAGATATATCATATATTTAATTTATTTAAAATAGTAAATATATTTTAGTTTCTGTTGATATTATATTACCTTAAGTGCTTGATGTCGCATGTCACACATTCTATAAAAAAATACATTCTTTAGAATTTTAGGGCATTTCATGGGATGAGGGAAGAATATGAGTAAGAGATATAAAATAATGAAAACTATTAGTCAAGTTAAAAACATGAAAACCCATTAAAAACATTTTCTTGAAACTCGTTTTAAGGAAACGAAAAATCATTTAGGTCCCTTGGAAAATACCATATAACATTTATATTCACCCTTATAAATAGAATAACCATTCGCTCATCTTCCATATATGGATTACACAATGCCTTGGATAGATATAATGATGGTCACACTTCATAAATGTTATATCGGGCTCACACATTTTTCATGTGCTATATTATGGAGAAACCTCTGTATAAGCTGTATATGGATCACAGATGATCTCTCAATGGTATTAACCCTTTGTAGATAATAACCAAGGACCAAATAATTAATATAAATCTTGAAAATACATTCAAAAACTTGTGTAAAACACTTTTAGATATAAAAATAGCTTTTCATGTTTAAATTACTTTTAAAATTAAAATACTGCATACACAATTAAGAAACAACATTCTTTGGAAAGAACTATGAGAACTTATAATGTAAAAATTAGTGAATTAAAGTGTCCTGAAATCAAGGGATAATGTTCATGTTGTATAAATTAAAAATACATTCCTTTAGGCTTCTGTAAAAATAATTCATAGAGTAACTTTAATATATATATTTAAAATATAGTTCATGAAATAAATCCTTAAAACATTCTTTTTTTATAACATTTGTGGGAAATTAGATAATTTATATTTTTAAACATTCATGTACAAATTAATAAATTTATAAAAATCATTTTAAAACGTGGAAATGATAGATAATAATTTAAAAAATAAATCTATAAAACATTTAAAATAATGTTTATTTAGTTAAAAAAATACCTTACCGAGTGTATGAGTCATAATGTATTAATTTATCTTCCAAAATAAAAAAATAGGCTAATAATTTATTTTATTGAGAAACCTTTTAAATATTATTATTCATTTTATATCACATGTTACCTTTTTATGACAATTAATTATTTATATAAGTTCACATCGGTCGTTTTGATGATATTTCGTACTTGAGTCCAAATTTGCATTGGTATTATATCTATAATCAAAGTTTCAATTAATCCATCATCTAGATTATAATATTAATGAAATAATAATCACATTTAATTATCAATTATACTTTTAAATCGATCCATTGTATATAGATATGAAAAATGAACTACGCTACAATCACAGAGTGGGTAAGCCATACGTATATATGAGTAGCATTCCTATTTTTTTAGTGATCATTATAGAAATAATTTTAACATGATTTTAAAATTTTAGAATTTTTATAATATCATATATATATTATTATTTCTTCAAATATATGTATATATATTATACATGTGATGTGGTGATTAAAAATGAATCACATCCCTTCGTGGAGGTGACAGTTCACACGTACCCACAGATGATGTTATTATTTTTCTATGTATGCAAAGGTAAGAACGTAAATGATATATTATATTTTAATTTTGATAAATATCTCTTGAATAAAATATATAAAATTAAATTATATCATTATAACTATTATTGATAGACAGTGAAGGAAAATTATTTATATTGGTTCACAAGGTGATAGTTCACCTTTCACATGAATGATAGTTATTTTCCCATTTTATGGGAGTGGGTATAGATTTAGGTGATGATATTAACATAACAACATCTAATTTAATTAATGATACTGTATTTGTTATTTCATCATGGTTTATGAATATTTTATGGATGTAAAATAATAAATAAAACATAAATACATGATTAAAATAATATCTCTTCTTCGAATTATATCCTTTTCGTAACAACTTAAAACTAGTAAGTGTTGTTTTACTCCTAAAAAAATAGATCTAGAATTTTTTGAGTGATTATTGGAAGGTATTTGGGTGAATCTGGAATGTACTAAATAGGTTTTGATGTGTAATGAAAATAGAAGAAGATGTTTCCTTATATAAGAGAAAAGAGCGGCACTCTTGGAGTTTTTGAAAATATTAAATTAATATAAAATCATTTTATATAAAAAAATGTAATTAAAATAATTTATTAAAAATATATGATGATAATTAGATGAAATCCATTCATAAAATTAAAATTACAAAAAAATAACTTAATATTTTTTAATTATTATAGATATTTCATAACCCTTATTTAACCCATTTTACTCTTACCCAGATAACATATATTTTTAATCATTAAGGGATAATAAATTTATTATAAAATTTCAAACGAACCATAAATGGATAACTTATTATGTTTTCAATATTATCCAAATAATTTTACCTAATTTTATATTTTTTATGAATTTCATATCACATAATAAAATATTATTTATTTTAAAATATCTTTAACGTCAATTTTGACTCTATTCAATACGTGCAATTTTTAAAACATCATAAAAATAAGATAAAATAAAAAATATATTATAAAACATCACTACCACGTCAAATAGGTCTAGAAATACATTTATGACATTACATTTTTGTAATTATAATTATTTTAATATTATTAATATCATTTATTTGATAATTTCATTAATTAAAAAATTATTGCATCATTATTGTGTAATCCTTTAAGGTATTTATTTCTTTTGAAACAATATAAAAATAAATTCCCATGATGAATATGAAAATATTAAATTTAAAAAAATCTATTTATAGTCAATAATATATTCTAAAAAACACTTTATTAAAAAATATATAGTTATTAAAACTTAAGTATGAAATATTTGTCTTTTATTTAAAACAAATTACTATAAAGTGCTTACTGTTCAGAATGTAGCCTAGAGGTCATAAAATAGGAAAAATGAATTTTTTTTTTCAAAAATCACCCATCCAATAAAATTATAAATATTTTTAGGGTAGTTTTATATGATTTATAACATTATTTTTTCCCTTAATTACCAGATTTACCCATAACAGTAGAACTAAAAAATTTACAAACATTACTATTCAAATTTTCCAAAAATAAAAGGTACCTATTTAATAGATTTGTAACTTTTTATTCATAATATTAAATCATTTTTCCAAAATTAAAAATAAAAAATTTTATAAAATTAATTTAAAATTAATCATGTTGACTGAATGAGGAATCATGTATTAAAAGTGATAACTTTTAAAAGATTGAAATGTTTTTATTCCAAAACATAAGATGAAATTACTTCTAATGGCCTATATTGTAATAAAATGTATAAAATTGATATATTTTTTCTTCAAAGTCAAATAAAAATATAATTTAACCCTATAAATTATTTATATGTAAATGATGTTTTCAATTAAAATGCATTATTATTTCAATATTCATCGAAACATGAAAGTTATCAGAAAAATACATAAAATAAACCGAATGTAAATATTTATATTACAGTTTAAAATATCAAAATAATTTATTAAAATAGAATTTATAAAATTGTTAAAAACTATATTTAAAACAAGTGTTCCATCAAACGGTGGAAGAACTGCCTTTTTATAATAATTCTTATTTTATATAAAAAAAAGGATTTCTTCTAATATCAAATCTCTAAAAAATGAGGAATGTTAAAAAAATTATTGAATATTATATATATATAATTAAAAAATATATTCCCAAAAATAGTTATTTTATTATTTATTGGTATAAATCACATTTTTTACATTTAAATTATTTTTTAGAAATCATTTCCTTTTAAAAAGGTTTTATTATCATTTGCAATTTATTGGTCAACAAATAATTAATTATATTTTCATTTTCAAACCATGTTTTCAAAATACTGTTAATACTATCATTTCATTCATTATAATGACCATGTAACATTTATATAATAATATTTAGTTGTTCGTTTAAGCATGAGGTGGCGCATCATGTACATTATCAAACAAAATATTTCTTTTTTAACAACTCAGGATGTTATAATAATGGTAACCCAATGTAACTCATAAAAATGTTTCAGAATATGATAAACCAATTGGTGGGTAAATATTTTACAAGGAAGAAAATTGTAAATTATTATAGGAAGTGATAAAGATGATTTATCACCAACAAGTTAATGAACAATGGAAAGTTTAGAGCCACAAAACCCTGGATCTAAGATGATTTATAATATCACTGATTCAATAGAAATGAAGGTATCGTTATTAATATTTTTCAATATCAATTTCATTGTGTTGAGGAATTATTTGACTATCTTAGAATATATGGAAATATACTTAATTTATTATATTTTATTTCATATGCACAATATCACCCTTTTGATGTACCATGATCGATTTTCACTTCATCTATTACTCCATGAAATGAAGGCGGTATTTTCATTCTTGATAAACATACAGATCATGAGGTTGAAATATTGGTCACTACATATAACCTTACTAACTAACAGAACAAAAAGGTTAGAAAACGTTACTCAACAAACAGAAATACTCATTTGGTAAGATAATACTTCAATCACACAAACATCATCTGTTGTTTAACATAAACATTCCATAATTAGTTAACCTTATAACCCTTAAAAATATAAAAACAGCTTTAGAATGAGGGTTATATAATTTCTTAAAATTATCTTGAAATTGATACCCTCATATATCACAAAGTATCTATTTGTTATCACATACCAAAAAAAAGTAATACCCTCATCACATATTTTTTAGAAACATTGTAAAAACCAAAATTACTATATTTCCACATTGGAAACATACATTATTCTTAATTTTTTACATAATACATACGTTATTCTATATATTACTTGAATCCTAAAATTCATTAAATTACATCCATCATAGCATAAATAACTTTTTCAACAAATGCTTAATTAGTTCAAATGTAATCAGTACTGTCCTATTTACTTATTAATATCCCAAATATCTTTTTTAAAACAACATAATTTAACCATAATCATGTGTTTGAAATGAATAAAATATTACCATTAAATCACCTTTTTATTCCATTAGAACCGTTCACCATATTATTATAAATCCATAGTGAAAATTATAAACTGAATAATCCTTATATATTTCACAACTCAGAATTATAGAATATGAATACATAAAAACATTGGTTAATCCACTTCATCCTTAATCCATTAACAGTACATCCTCATCATATAACTTAATAAAATATTCTTTTCACCCTTCCCCTATAGTCTCTTCTTCATTGGTAATATAAACATTACTCATACAACCATTAAGATTCTCTTCATGAATTTTCCAATTATGACATAGATTTCTATAGTTACTATTCATTAAGAATTTATATAATCTCACCATTAGTTATGTATTAGGGAGGTCATTATTATTATTCATTATGATAACTGAAAATTTCATTTTCCTTTTGTAGTTACATGTTCTGTGTCCTTCTATTACACAGTAAAAACATCTTTAAATCCCTCTAAAACATTCACTTGGGATCTTCATCCCACATTCATGAAATTTAGGAAACTAAATATTATTTTTTATGTGGTATCCATTACACAAATTCTTAGTGAACACTTTCCCTATCTTATTTGGTGAGTTTCAGAGTTGATTAAGTTACATGTTGGTAATCATGATATGTGAAAATTGAATAGGAATAATAAAAAAGGTCATTCACACCAATCATCATCGCATTTTACTTCTCATAAAAAAATAATATGTCACATTAAATTTTAACCCTATTAATTTTGGTTCCCTATATTTAATAAAACCATAAGGCATTGTGTGAGAAATCATTATCATAGAAAAAACCTAATAATCATTAGAAAAACTTATATAATGTCTAAATCAGTACACCTACTTCTTAATTAAAATAATCGTTAAATTTATCCTAGTTTATTCACAATAATAGTCTACCTAAATCGTTCATGATGGTTTTTAATGATTTTGTGATTTCCCAACACATAAATCCTATATTATCCCGCTAACTGTGTATTAAGAACCATTTTCATGCACATATTCCTGATATATTCTTACTTAATATGATATATTCAGGGCTTATTGACCCTATATACATCTATTATAGAGAAAAATATATTTTTAGTATTTAGATATGGATTTATTTCATGGAAACCACTATCTCTATCCCTTCAAAAAAATTTAATGGAATATTCCATAACATTAACTCATCCTTGGACTTATCCTTCATGAATTTCAAAACATATCTATATAAATACACATAGGAATCTCACTAAATATTTCTCATCCTAGTTTATATAGGATGAATAAACCATTCCTTTGATTCCCAAAATAGTGACCATCAATTAAAATAAATGGATATGGCATTATTTTAGATGAATTTCAGAACATTACAAAAATACATTCCCAAGGAAATAAATAGTTTAATGTCCTTAGAATCATGGAATCCCAATATTTTAACCTAGTTAAAGATATTTAATTTTTCCCACAAATATCCTCCCATTTATTACTCCTATATAAAACTATTATTCATAACCTAGGTAAAGGTAACATAAGAAATGGTGGGCTTGTATGACAAACAATTGAAAATAAATTATATACATAAGCATTAAAGAAGAATAATTTTATGATATCATGTGCATAACATTGGAAAATCATAGCCTTCGTATCAATGATATTGTACATGAATCATTTTAAATATTGGTTTTTCATAAGACATTAATCAAAATAGAATCAATACTATTTTAAATTAAAGAATAATATATGAATAAGTAAAAAAAATTGAGTCTTACATGTATTCATCCAAAATCATTCTATAAAATTATATGTTCATTTCCAAAACCTATTAGGGAACTTCATTGCAGCTATACCTAATGGACAGTACACACCACCATCCCTAATCTCATCATATTTCTTATAGTGTAATTTTTTACTCCTCAAACCATATTAGTAGTAAAGGATAGATCCTAATACTATCTTAGTATTCATGTTCCACTCCTAATACCATCATACTAGTCAAGGTTTCCTCTAAAGACCATCTTAGCGAACAGAGTCATTTAGAGAACAGAGTTCACTACACTTTCTATCCATGTATATCTCATGAGATAAAAATAATTAAAAATTAATTGGAGGGAAATATAGATCACACATGTCATAATATAAAATCATACAAACATGTTTCACAATATAATAAAACATTCATTATATCATGGCCCATAAAAATAGATAGGTTTAATAAACATCATTTCATAACCCATAAAATGAAATGGATATCACAAACATTTATCATAATATAACCAATAAAAAACAGGCTGGTTTCATAATCATTTAATCATAGAATAACCCATTAAGGAAAGCTTGTTTCATTATCATTTTATCATGATATAATCCATAGAAGGGAAACATATATTATAAAAAAAATTCAACGTAATGATAAACTATTCAGAGAAGGGATATGTATTGTTTCATTGGATCATATCACTATTAAATCATTAAATATATAAAACCATTACATCTTATATGGATTGGGAATTTGAAATATAACATGGAACAATTTATAATGAAAAAAGTACTTCTTTTAAACTCACATTTAAAAAATCATGAATTTTTTTCAAAATAAATTTCATTGAGAACCACTTTTAAAAACATGTGAAAGAAGATTTTGAAATAATTAAAAACATCTCTTCATGAAAATATCCTTTCTCGATTAAAAAAATCAATTTAAATCATAAAACCTTTTAAACCCATTTCCTGTTAAAATAACCTTAAAACATAAAATGGATGCTTTGAAAATCATTTAAAATACATTTTAATCAAAAAAACAATTTAGAAATATTTTTACATTAAAACATATAATCGATGATTTGAAAACAATAGAAATCAATTATAAATTATGAAACATTTTCTAAAACATTTTTCCTTAAAAAAATAATAAAGAAACTTTTAATATCATTTCAAACTCTTTTTAAACATAAAAAAAATTAAAAATTGTTTCATTGAAAATAACATTAACAAAATGAATATAAAAAATATTAAGAAAAAAAAATTTCTTAAAAAACACTCTTTTAATATTTTAGTTAATTATTTGAAGAAGTGATAGTCATGAAAGGGGAATAAATCCATAAATACCAAACATTCCATCTTTTCCATAAACTTTGTGGAAAATTTTATTGAATAGAAAATGACCAAAAGGTTCATTTTTTTAAACCCGTATTTTTAGTGAAGTAAAACATGTGTAAATATTTATTTTAAAGAATATATGAGATTAATATAACATTTTCTCTTAGAAATTTTTAGAAAACATGGTGTGAAACAAAAAATATTTCTAACTGGAGATAAAAATAATGACACATTTTCATAGAAACATTTTATTAATTATCACAAGTATTGAAGAGTATAAAAAGGGTACCATTACATGTATATAACATGAATAAAAATATGACAATATAATTGAAGAAAATTTTTGATATATGGACCATAATATATTATCAAAGTAAGGATAAAACTAAAAAGTTCTAATAAATTATGAGAATGTAGCAACAATATCATACCACTTTGGTAGCATTGAGTCCTAATAACCATAAAATACTAACATTATATGAATCTCAAAATATCATAAATATAATTATATGCATGATTCAACTTGTAAATGGTCAGTATATACACCTTGAAAAAGAATATTGGTACATAACATAACATGTGTCTCAAAGAAGGAAAATTGAGACAAAATTGCCTTATTAATTTTCTAACTTTTAAAATATAAATCCCATAAATGATATATAATTAAAGGGATATGTAAATACCCATAAAATTTAGTATATGAATCATAAAAAAAAAATTTAGGTTCATTATAAACACCACAAAAAAACGAGTGGTGAATATGGCATAAGTCTGGCAGAAATAAAAGAGAGTCTACAAAACCCTTACCTTAAGTCTTGACTATCTTCGTAGATGTTCAAAAAACCACTATAATATGTATATTTTTTATTATAAATAAACCAAAACGCATATTATAATATATAGTACCACAAATTATTGGCTTATGACTTTATATTTCATGTTTATTAATAATTTCATGATAATGTTATGTTTTAGCTAATAACTAGTTTGTTTTATGTACATATTTTGACCTGTTATTATTGATCCTCAAGCATAGATCACGATTTAAAAATTTCATGAATGTAAAAAATTATTAAAATATCATATATGTTTTTTATATAAGTATTTACAATAATCTATTAAATACTTATATATGAAATGGAATACACCGTTCATGGAGACAATACATCATATGTATAAATGGGTGGTGTTTTTATTGTTTTTACTCAAAGAAATAAAATAAGTGACATATTTGGATATATATATATATATATTATCATTCTATTAGAATTTTTTTTCATATATATCATATTATTAAAAAAATATCATTTTTATATATTCCATTTAATTTTTGAATTGATCACATCACATTCAGAAGGTGGTAGTCCACACATACACAAACAAAGTTATAATTTTCCCACAAAATTGAAAGCATGAAATTATGATATATATAATAATTCCTCAAGAAAATATATCTTAAATTATCATATATATCATATAATTATAGTAATTCTATCATGATTGATATCCTTGAAAGGTGGTAATGAATAAAAATGGACATCAGTTTAGGACGCGGTCGTTTTCTGTACACACGAATGTTGATTATGTATCCGATTTGTTGAAAGATCATGTGTATTTACATTATAAAATTAAAAAAATAACACCCTATTATATTTATTATACTAATTATGAAATAAGAATAATTTAATTAGTGTAGAAATATATAAAACATAAGTTCTTTATTGAAGGATGTTACCCCTTATTTGGGTAACACATTTTTGTTTCCACAAAAAGGATTCATTGGATGTATTTCAAACGAATGTGAAGATTATAGTATTTAGGGAGGAATTTTGGTAGATTATTTTTAATGGTTTTTAAGATAAAAATTCCTTTATAGTTTTCAATTAGTGAGGGTTGTGACTACCATTTTGTAGTGGACGAGGAGTGACATTCTGGTAAATATAAAAAGGTAAACAATATTGAGAAGTATCCCTTACATAACGTGCCCCATATATTGATATATTTTCAATATATTGGTGCATAGGGTCTAAATATGTCCATAAAATATATTTTGTATATGTTCCAAGGTTATTTGGATCTTTATGTTAATGTTTAACCATTAAGTAAACTTGTTTTTACCTTAATCGCTGCAATTTAATTTAATTACTTACACTAATATATTAAGTCAAAATAAAATTGGAACTCACTATAGATTATAATTAATCTGATTCAAATTATATAATCCATTTTCAAAAATTCTAATCATATATGTTGAAAAAAATAATTTATAATTAATCCCATGAACGTGGTGGGAAAGCAAAATTTCACATTAAAAAATGCTCATAAGCATCAAATGATTTTATATCCAATTTCAATGTGAAATTTACTTTAAGGAAAAAAATTGGATTTAATGTTGTATTATTCTACTAATTATACTTTAAAAACAATTTCATATCTAATTTCATTATATTAATAAATTATATGAAATAATAATTTTCAATTAAAATTCATTATTTTCCACAATTCATCAAAAAATTAAACTTCTTCAAAAAGTAGCAAAAATTCAATAAAGGTAAATTATGATATTATTCATTCAAAAATTAAGATTACATTTTCAAATAATATTTAAAAATGTTTCAAAAATTCTATTTAAAATATGTACTCAATTAAAATCTAGTAAAATTACTTTTTAGAAAAATACATTATCTTTATTCAGAAACATTTATTGGACATATAATTTATAAATTTTGTTGAAAACATTAATCAAAAGTGGATTATTTAATAAACTAAGATTAAATTATTTTTAATGATAAAAAATCCTTTATTTAAAAATATGATTTCTTTATTTTAAAATAGTTCTTACTTTCATTTCAAATTAATTAATATCCAAATGATTCATTTTTTTTACATATGTAAATTATATTTTCAATTTTTTGTTAATATTTTTCATAAATTATTTTACAATGGATATGTGGTGACAATAAAAATATTTTAATAACAATATTACTATTATATTTTGGTTTGGAAAAACAAGACCTTTCATGTAATGCATGAAATGGAATAAACTCAGTTTGTTGTGTTACCCAATCCAAAATAGTGGTGGATGTACCACAAGATTATATAAGTATTGTGTATAGTTCAATATTAACTTTTTATAAGGTGAAAATATATCTGAACATAGTCTTTTCCTATCACACGATCTTTATTCACTATTTCATGAAATGCATAATATTTAAAATATTAAAATATTTCAAAAAATATATTTAAAAAAATATCATGGAGTTACATTTCAATAAATAAGTGCATTGATATGTATATCTTTATGATCACCCTATAATATTGAGGTTGTGAATTTTTATTTCTGCTCTAGAATTCAAAGAATCTGTAGTCATGAATTAATGGATAGAGGTAATTTCACCATCTACCATGACGTTTTTGAGGTAGTGAATGGGTTACTAAATTTTCACACTATAGTGTACTTATTATGACTTGAAGACTGTGATCACACCACTAGGAGTATGGTTATGTTGTAAATGTGAAAAATGTCCAATGTTTGATTATATTACTAATGTGGCCCCCTAGATAACTTAGATTATGATCTATCTTAAATATTCATGTTCCCAAAATAAATCAGTGTTGATAAGAAGGTCTGGTTTGATCCATTTTATTGAAATAATGTTTTAGAATTTAAAAATGATGTTATGTGTTTTAATTTTAAATTAAAATTAATATTTTTAATAATTTGATGATCATTTTTATGAATATGCGATAATATAATAAATAGGAAATTGATTGTATGAATTGATTATAGAGAGAAAAATATTAGAAAGATGCAGATTGTTAGAGGAAGAGAAGGATGAACACTCACAACATTATGGAAGTGTACTTTGGATGTAGGCCTTCTTATTGATTATATTTCCCAAAATCTTATAATTATTTATATAATAGAACATTACGTAAGTCAATAATACGCATTTTTTAATACGAGTATATGGAAAACCCCTAATCAATATATCCAACATGATTAATGTTGGATCAAGTGATCATGTATTTTTTAACATCATTCCACAGATGTACATATTCGTTTTGAGTGAACCATGTAAAATTCATTTTGAATGTTGGGTTTTTGTATTTTATTTGGGAATATATCTTCAAATAGTTTTATTTTTAATTTTTTTAATGTGTGTGGAATTTTTTCTAATGGTGAAAATATTGAATTGAATGTCTTTATTCACACACCCCAAATCTCAAATAATTCCCATTTTTCATATGGGTCTTCAAAAGTGGTGTCAAATCATTATAGGTTCCCTTCAAATATATTTATTTTTGTTACGATTTTTCAATGGATTATTCATTCAATTTTTTTATAAAAATTTCCATTTTTTAACTTCTTTGTTTTACATTTGTAACACTAAATTTTTATATGAGTTTTATATTTCATAATGAATTTGAATTTGATTTTACTAGATGGGTGAAATTTTCAAAAAAAATAGGGAATGGAATTCCAAGAGCTATAAATCATAAAATTTGTTTTTGATTTGAGTAATGATACTAAAGAGGTATACCAATTGTTAAGAAATTAATTGGATAATTTAGGTTACGTTTTGGGGGGTTTTATTATTTTTACATGGGTACATGGTTTTGTGGGAACGATTTAGGAGAAATTGTGCCCCACCCTGATACTGAGTTGTTTTTTATTTCAATTTGATTATAGAACATTTATGTTGCAAAGACAGATTAGGGATTGGGGAAAGCCATTTACTTAAAATAGTAAACCATGTGATGTGAAGGAGGGTTTGATATATAGTGCATGGACTATGAATGGATTTAGGACAACTGTGTGCCTTGTCATAGAGATTTCTCATTGTGGTGTGCACGATTGAAGTACGGTTTGACCAAACATGTGTCTAAACTATGCAGTGGATTGTCATTTATAGTAAAAACTATATGGTATTAAATAACTATATAGTGACCTAGATTTAATTAAATGGGTACTTTGGATTTTCCAACACCTTTCATCCCCATTTGGTGTACATGGATAAGGGGAAACCTAACCCCATTCCTCTATCCACCCATACATTTGGGGTTTATTCATGATGTTTCATCAGTGTTTATGGTGAAGTTTCTCTTCCTCCTCTTTTCCTTTCCCTCCCTCAATGGTTCTTCATAATTTCATATTTATGTTTTTATGTTTTTAGTTACGATTCAACCAGATCATGGAGGAATCATACAATTATGACGAGGATTTTGGTTGACCTGTATAGAAGATATCCTAAGATAAATGCTACACATATTTGTGTTATTCTTAATTATTATATTTTGTTGTGATTAATTTCCTTTGGGGTTTTATAATGGATTAATTTAACTATATTTTGATGTGTTTTTCCACTTAGGTGTTTGAATATGAATGGTATATAGAGTCTATTTTGTACCTTTTTGTGGTGGGTTCGTAGATTTTCAATAAGTGTTTGTAAAACTAGAAAATTTTACCGCATTATTCTTTGTTGGGGTTTAATTTCCTAGTTTATTTTTTATAATTAATTAATTTTGGTTTCTCAATGTGAGACTAGATATCATCTGGCTACTGACATCTCAATTCGATTCTTAGAGGTTGTATGGGAAAAATTGATAAAGAAAAATAATTATGTGCCTAGGAAATGTTTTGGAAATATTATATGATTTGGTAAGTTGTCTATGATCATTATCCATAATCTTGTAATTTTATTTTCTTGTGTAACCAATATGTTCTGTAAAACCATGTGTTGTGTGTTTTCATCCATCGATTGAGTAATTTTGTTTTGGGACATGGATTTATACCTTAATCCTTCCATGAATCGTTTTTGATATGTTTTGGTTTATAAGACCAGATATATGGCCACCCATGGGGTGCACCATTTCCTGGAGTGTGTAAATTTCTTTTTTAAATGAATATATAGAGTGAGTTATGAGATTTACCTAGAATATCTCATTGGGTGTCTTTATTGAGTGATTAATGGATACTTCGTATCAAATAGGGATATATTTTTTAAAAATTATAATAAATGGATGATTTGGAATGATTTTATCTGTTAAGAATTTATGAAAAATCCTATGAGTCTATTGAAATGGTTTTAAATATGTGCATTGGGTTTTGACCCAATTTTTTGCATAAAACATGGAAATAAATGTTTGGAAATGGTTTTTGTTTCTAACTGAGGTGTTGACCACCACGTGGTTTATGGAAAGGGGTTTATTAATTAATTTAAATGTTTATTTGAAATGAGTTTGTGTGTATTCACCTTAGTTAAAATGACATGATGGATATTTTAATGATTTAATGGAATTAAATGATTTTTCTTTTTTTTGTGTGAAAGGCACGTAGGGAAATTGGTAGATTAAAATAGTTTAAAAAGTTTCTTTTTTTGTTTCTATTGTATTATAAGGTCAAAATGTTGAACCCTAAAATTTTTTGTAGGTGTAATGGTTATAGGTTTTTTTTCAATGAGTTCCACATTTATAAAAAGAGTTGTTAGACATGTTGTTCAACATCATTATTTAGTTGTTGGCCCTGGCGGTCTACACCCATGGTTTATGATTTTGTCCAGGGTGTTCCACATAGTTTTTGGGTTATTTTTCATAGAGGTTCATACCGATTTTTTAGGATTATAGTCTTAGTGTTCCAAATCATTTTTACATTTTTGTTCAAGGAGGTCCCAACCAATGGTTTAGTTTGTTAGACATGGTGGTCAACATCATTGATTGGTATTGTCGGACACGACATTCTGTGTACTTGATTTTTTTTCACGACTGATTATACCTAAATTATTAATTTTTTATGTGTGTAGATTTTCTGAAAATAAGGCAATAAATAGTTTTTTATTTTAAGATTTGATTTATGTATATGATTCTCTAAATCAGTTCAAATGGTTTTGTATATATTTTAGGTACTGGACCTGCAATAAAACCATGTGATTATAGGGTGTTATAGATAGTGTTCTATAAAACCCCCTCTTAATTCAATTAATTTTATAAATTTGAGGGCGGTGTGCACAACCCATAAAAGCCAACAAATTTGAATGGGGTTCAAAACCCCTTCTAAAAATATTATCCTTGTTTTATAAATATTTTCTTGTATTTTAGAGGCACTTATGTCAAAACTACCACTAATTTGATAATTAGTGGTATTATATTTTTGGTTTGAATTTAGAGGATCTATATATTAAATTAGATTTTTGATTATATATATATATATAATATTTTATTTGAATTAATAAACTCTCTCTCTCTATATATCTATTGGAATTTGTTTTTAAGGAAATAGATGGGTTTCACAACCCCTTCTGATCTCTTAAAATAGAGGGTGTTTTGGACCACCGCTAAAATGAGATATTAGATGGGGTTTCGAAACCATTGCTAATCCCTTATACTATAGAGGGTATTTAAGACCCTATGTTTTAATAATTTAGAGTGGGTTTAAACCCCTTCTAATTTATGACATTATAGGGGTTTATGAACCACCACTATCGCTTATATTAGATGGTGTTTTATCACCCTCTAATGTTTTTAAAATAAATCTCATAAAATTAGAATTGTTTTATATATAAATATATGTGTGTGTGTGTGTTATTGTGTGTGTGTGTGTGTTCATTACATAAAAAAATTTATAACTATATTTAAATATATTAAAAACATATATATATATATATATTATAAATACTTTATGTAAACTCTTTTATATATAAACAAAAATGTATACTTATATAAATACTGGTATACAAGGGGATCTCCTAGGGGTGTGTTTGCTGAAATGTGGAACAAGGGGTTCAAGGGACAATAGGAGTGATAGTGGAAAAGTGTAGGTGTCGAAGAACACGTGGGGAACCTAGGGGTTTCCTCATACAAAACAATGTTCTTGAGTGTGGGGTGAGGGTGTGTCGCTAGATAATGGGCCACCTAGGGGGTCTTGGTGAATATGGGGTGGGGTCACAATGGCATGATGGTGTTAAAAAATGAAAATAAAATAATACAGAGGCTATTTGAAAGAATTACCACCTCAAAATTGTCTACATTCTATAATATTATGGAAAATTATATGGGTATAAAACCCTTCAAAATAAATTCCTTTAAATTGAGTGAACATTTACAAATTATTATTATAAAAATACCATAAAATTATATGGGTTCACATTAGTGTAATTCTCCCATTACCACTACTACTATTTTCATAGGTGGTTATAACCCCCTCTAAAAATGGAAAAACCCCTTCTAATAGGTTTCAATTGATACAGATGTTTATGTATCCAATATATGGATGATAAATTTCAATCCAATTTTGTTATTCATATTACATATCACCCTATTCTTTTCTTTTATAGGACTGGGGAATGAAGGGAGGTGCTGGTGGACAAGGGAAGCACCTAGGGGATTTAGCGGACAAGGGGGAACTTGGGGGTGTGTTTCTGGACATGGGGGAATATGGGAGGTTCTAGGGACAATAAGAGTGTCATGGTAAAAGTGGAGGTGTTGTAGAACTTGGGGAGAACATGGGGTTTTCTTAAACAAAGTGAGGTGCCTGGGGTGGGGGTATGTCAACATACAATGAGGCACCTACGGGGCTTTGCGAATAGGGTGTTAGGTCATAGTGACTAGATGGTGTTAGAAAATTGAATATAAAAAATATAAAAATTTTATTTGGAAGAATAAACACCTCTAAATTGTCTATTTTATATAAATTTAGGGAATATAAAAGGGGGTATAAACCCCCTCTAAGATAAACTCCTCTAAATTGAGCTAAAATTTACAAATTCTTATTAAAATCTTCCCACAACATGATAGGGGATTATATTTTTATAAGTTACCCATTACCAACACTAATGGGTTCCGATGGGTTTATAAACCCCTTTAAAAATGACAAAACCCTTCTAACATGGGTTTTTTATAATTTGGATTGAGGTTCTAGTCATCATTGATACTGATTTTTATGTATCCCTGAGATAAATGATAAATTAAAATCCATTTTATTATTCACAGTACGTATTACCCTGTGCTTATCTTTTAGAGGACTTGTTTTGGTTAATGCATGTAGGTTAGGCAAGCTGTCCCCATGGAGCTCGATGGAAACATAGATACTAGATAAGACAATGTTTCTTTTGATATTTATTTTTCTTTATTTTACTCTATTTTTATTTCACTATTTAACTACATAAATATATTTTTAGATGGTTATTTGATTAAGACACCATTATATGTTTCCTACTAATTTGTACTGAAAAACTGCTTGGGCCATCACTACCTATGGGTAATTAAGCAGCTCTTGTATGTTTATTTCAGGGAAAGTTTTGTGTTGGTCAACCTATTGAGAATTTCATGATTGTGTAGGTTAATTAGAATGGTATTGTTGTTTTGGATACTAGGTATATGTCATGTGTTATAGTTTTTTGTAGATCACAATGTTTTTATTTTTTATTTTATTTTTTTATCTGTTATTGGCCCAATGTATTATTGATGTTGTATGTGTGGCATGACTATTTGGGTCTTCACATTATTTAATTTTATTCAACGATGTTTCTATTTTAATATACATGTAATTTAATGTGTATAATATATGGTTATTTACATCTGGTTGTGTACCCTGATATGTGGGTATAAACGCTTCATTGTTCCACCTTATACACTCAATGTGAGTTGGAATCCCCTACCACGTGTGGAGGTGAACTTGAGGTCATGTGGAGAACTAGATTAGGGAACCAGTTTTTCAGAATCTAGTTTGGGATGTTATAATGTTGAATCAGAGTTGTTACTTTCTTTTTTACTATTTGGGATTTAATAGACGATTGATATAGGAATGTGTTAAAACTTGTGATGGATACGAGGCTGGTGGGTAACGAACACCTATTACCATTGGAATTCCATGTTTTACGGGCTAGGATTGATGTTTTTCGTATTCAATGTAATATTTTAATATTATTTTCTCTTTGATATAAACACATGTGGTTTGTATTTGATGAGTTTTTATGGATTTATGGATCTTTTCCCATTGGTAAGAGGCCAATGATTGATTCTAACTCGAATCTTATAGAGGAAAGTGGTGTATCCTACATTTTGATTCGAATATAAGATCACTATGTTATAGGATAGCTAATGTTAGATTTATATATATATATATATATATTCAGATGTCATGTTATATGGATCTATAGTGATACACTTGATGAAAAAGACATTGATGAAGTCCTTAAGAGTGGTAGGTGCAGGGAACCTGACATGTCAGCATGGTATGGGTATATTTCTTGGAAACTAATGGTGTTTTTTGTCAAAGGTTTGTTATACTACCTAGATATCTATTGGTGATTTGATATTCATATGTTTGGAGAGGATTGGTATCCTAGATGTGGTTGTTTGTTTTGATATATAACTTCATTTGGATGTGGGAACATAGAAATAGTTTTTTGAATTGATGAGGTCATATGATGTTGGGATGGGAACATCTTCATGAACCATGAGTTTTTATATTTTTTCATCTAGAATAGTACTGCATGGTTGAAAATAATTACTTGTTTTCATACTTTTCCAATATAGCAAGGTGGGAGAGCTCAGTGTCCTCTTCAATGTGACACAAGTTTGTGGAGCTAGTGCCGTTTGATTTTTGAGGGTGACCCATGGGAGGAGTCATTCAATTTTATAGTTTTTTGGGTGTGTGAGGCAAGGGTGGATGCTTTAATATATTGATATTGATAAAAATAAGGACCATCATTGTATTTTTTCAGCCATGTTGGATTCCCTTTTTTTTAGAAAGCGCACTTTTGTTCTCATACTTCATTATAGAGGTGGGTTTCAAAAGGGGTAGTTGGTTCTACTGCATAGGTTGATTAATATTTATGTATTTGGGTTATACATAATGGTTATGAGTTAGTACAAGAGCACATTAGGAGCACTAGGGTATGTGGTTTCAGTTCTTTAGGTCTTCTTAGGTGATGGCCATGCAGGTGAAGTAGACCTGGTAAGATCATAGTGTGAGACATGCAGAGATATATGGTTTTCTTGAGATCAAAATCATTTAGATTGTTATTGCCTCTATAGAATGTGTGGTTTTTGAGATAATAGTTGTTTAAGGATCTAAATATTCTATCATTGGATGAGAATTTAGGCATTTAGTGACACAATAGATGATCATAGTTTTTCTTTTGAATAGTGCTTAGGTTTTGAGTGTCCATGTAAGTGGTTTTGGATAGATGATTTGTATTTTGTTTTGGAAAGAACCAATAGTTCTCTTCAGTAGTTGGGAGGGTCATGGGAAATATCTAGGGCTATTAAAATTGGATTTCAATCCATGAATTCATGAGTTGTTACATAAAATATCTAGGGACATTTTATTGGTTACACAAGACCGTGTAATTGTTAACTATTAATGGGATATTGGAGACATGATCGGGTGGTGACAAGATGTGTCTATTAGTATGTAGACTGTAAGATACATGGGTTTCGAAAAAATGTTCTTAATTAGAGAAGGTATCCATGAGTAATATGATATGTAATTTTATTGTGATAATATTATTGTAGGAAAAGAGGCGTGTAGATTTTGTAAGGGTTTGACTTACTTTATAGATAGAGGTCACATTGGTTATGGATGAATTGTTGTAATATTTATCGATGAAAACATATTTTAATCTCAGTTTAGAGATTATCAAGAACAATATATTAAGATCATCCTTGGAACACCTAGATATAAATGGATATATTGCATACTAACTAATTTTTTTGGTTTGATGTAGGGCCTCATTGGAGGTCTTGCTCATGGTATGGTTAGAATGAATCATTAGGGTGGGGGTCACCATTATCTGTGGTAAGTAACGACTTATGATGGTCTAAAGATCTGAGAATAATGTTGGAGACCTTCTCAAAATCATGTAATGGGTGATAGTGGGCATTTAATTTTGAAACTCTAGTTAGAGTGATATGACCACATCCAATTCATAGGCAAGTAATATCTAGACCATGGACTATGGTAGTTGGGGTTTCTTGACTGAGGTGATGAAAATTAAACTATTATAGTGGGGAGTGATATATTAGTTTCAAATATATAACCATTATATAGGAGGGATATCATCGATGTAATTTGTTTCATGGATCAGTTGTGGTGGCCTGGTGATTCCAGTGATGAATTATTTTGGTTGGTACTTAAATTCTAGAGGGAATGAAAATAGGGTATTAGTTATGGTGGATTAATGATCCGAGAATTGAAATTTAACATGATGTGTTTCGAAAATATAATTTTAGGTTCTTGTGTGAGAGGTGAATTGATGGGTGTCATAGGGAATGATGATGTTTTTGGGATAATTGAGGACTTGATTGTGTAATCCCACTAGTTTTCATGCATATACTATAGTGGGAATGATTTAATATTCATGGAATGCCTCCTCGAATGAAAGAATTATGATTAAGTGAGGCATAAGCATGCCAATAGTAGAATTCATATGACTTTGGGATGAGTTAGCTAGGGACTTACCGAATAGGGTTAGATGTTAAAAAAATTGATTCGAATTTTTTAATTTTCTCTTGATGAAATGTTGAATCATCATTAGTGCATGCTTGGGTTACAGATATATTTTCTCCAAAAATGGATTTTTAGGACGATGATGTCATATAATTTTGATTCAGTGTTCTCATTGGTATTGGGAATGGTAAGTTGAGACCCATTTTGAGCACATTGTGGGAGCATCAGTTTGTGGGTCTTTTGAGATTTTCCAATGTCAAAGGATACATGAATCTGAGTTTCATGATATAATATGAAGCATATGTGGGAGAGCACCATATCAATGACAAGTTCTTAGATGTTTACATGATCGGGTCATTGGATGGATGGTCTCATTTAAACACCATATTGGTGTTTAGGGTTTGATAACGGGTGTTGACATGACTTTTGGATTGGTGCCATGAATTAAAGGATTTGATTTGTCTATATTGCAGGAATTTAGAAACGAAATGAGCCTACTAGGATATAAATGTTGAGTGAAGAAGTTCATTAGATGCATATATATGACCATCAGTACTTCTAGAGGATGATAAGTATTGCGTTGGGAATTTTTTAAAATCATACATTCATACAAGATGGAAATTTATGAATGAATTTTAATTTTAGTTTGATTGATATGTTAAATTATAGAACGTGATTCAAAATGAAATTTTGAGATATGGAAAGAATCAATGTGGTTTTTGAGATGATGAATATTTCTTAAGAGGTATCAGGGGTGTTTGGATGAACATTGGAGACTTTTGGATATCTTTCTTGTGTTTTGGAGTGTTTTGGCCAGGGTGCATAGTTTTGTGTGAACAATTTATGAGAATCTACAAACAACATTGATATGTAGATAATTTTTAGATCATTTTCAATATATCAATATTAAGTTTCTCCGTTTGATCATAGATTGGGTTAAACCATATGATACAATGGGGAAACCATGTGGGGTTACTATGGTTATATGACATGGTTCATGACTTACACATGGTTTTAGATCAACAATGTTAATGGTTTAGAGGTTCTCTAGTGAGCTGAATATAGTTGGTAAATTCTTTGGCCAACCATGTGTCCAAATCATTCATGGGTGTTGGCATGTATATTTCCAACCATAAAGTTGATTCACATCTTGTAAAACCATGCATCCAAACCATGTATCTTCCTATATTTCATTAAATTGGGGATTTTTCTATAATTCCCCCATCGGGTTTTGGGTTGCTCCACCACTTTCTTCCCCACCCATTGTCCACGGACCATGGGGCTCCCAATACTCTTCCTCCTTTCACCATTCATTTTTGGGTGTTTTCATGGAGTGTCATAAATGTTTAAGTTGAAATTCCACTTATTCAACCATCTCATCCCCCCTTATAGAGTTCATTGTAATAACATGTGTCTAGGTTTAGTGGATTAGTTGTAATTCCATTTAAGAATAATGGAATATGAAAAGGATTATGTAGCCTCTATTCGACTTTGTTAGAGGAGATCTTGAGACAAAATCCACATGTTTTTGTGGAATTTGTATAAGTTGTGTTTTAATTTTTAATTTTATATTTTTTATAATGAATTATTTTAATTATGTTATAATGTTGTATTTCATTTTATAGATTTTATTATTATTGGTATTGAGAATTCATTATGAAACATCCCTGGTGGGTACATGGAATTCCAATAATAGTTGACTGGCCTAGTGGGTTTTTTGGAATTATACCACATTGAGGTTTAATTTCCAAATATTTTTTTATAATTAATAAAATTATTTTAATAATGTGAGGATAAAGCCTCGGTAGTTTTAGAAATCATGGTTGTATGCTAAAGAGGTCACACATGGCATGCATGAGTCTTAGAAATGCCTCTATGCTAGTAAAATTCATTGGAATTTTTTTTGATGGTGTGGGTTGTAAAATAGCTTTACCCATAGTCATATTAATTGATTTCCATGTTTATGTATTATTTTCCACTAATCCCATGTTTTGTGTGTTTTCATCCTTATAAGAAGTAATTTTTTGGCCATTTTATTGATACCATTTTCATTATATAGATCCCATTGGATCATTGGGTATTTAATATATAGAACCTAAGATATCCCCTAGGGTGAACCATTTCTTAGAAATGGTAATGTGGGGTTATAATAGCATAAAGAGATCGTGTTATGATGTTAAATGAGTTTAGATAATTAGAAATCAAGATTTAATGATTAATAGAATCTTTTTGGAACTTGGGATCAATTTTTTAAAACAATTAATAATTAAATGATGATTTAGGTTTATTTTATATGTATTGATTTTTTGAAAATTCCATTAAGGATTTGGAAATAGTTTTAAATTTTTCCATTGTTTTTTAATCGATTATAGGTGTCAAAGGTGTAAAGTAAGGTTTTGAAATGGTTCTTATTTAAAAATAAGTTGGTGAAGTCTACATGGTTTATAGAAAGGTGTTAATAAATGGATTAAAATGGTTGTTTGAAATGATTGTGTTATGTTTCCCCTTTCATAAAAATCATTGATGGTTCTTTTAATTATTTTTATGTAAGGGTTGGATTTGGATTTTTCCATGTCCAAGGAATTTAGGGACCCTGGAAACTGAAAATGGTTTAAAAAGTTGTTTTTATTTGTTTCTAAATTCATCTTATGATCATCATATAGGACCTTGAAAAGTCGATGTTGGTGTAATGGTTAATTGTGTTTGTCATGGAGTTCCATGACAATGGAGTGTTATGCTAGTTATGGAGGTTTACATTGTTGTCGGCCTGTTGGTCATGTCAGTTCACATCATTTTTGGGTTTCTGGTCATAGAGGTCCACATCTTTGTTGTCTTGTTGGTCATGTTTGTCCACATCCAAGGTTTAGAATGTTGGTCATTATATTCCACATCATTTTTGGGCATCTGGTTATAGAATTCAATACCCATGGTTTGAGATGTTGGTTATGGTGGTCCCCATCCTTTTTTATTTGATGGTCATGGAGTTTCATACCTTGCATTTAGGATGTTGTTCATGGTGGTCCAATTCAATAATTGGGATTGATAGACATGTTGTTGCATATCCCTAATTGGATTCCTAGACTGGTGCCCCAGATAATAATATTTTATCATATACATAGATGGTAGAATTATGCTCTGGGAAGTAATGTTTGGTTTAATTATTAGATTAAAGGATACAATTCTCTAAATCAGTATCAATGGATTAGTATATTGTTTAAGTGTTGGACTGAGGGTCTAGATATTATTGATACTTATTTTTATTTTACCTGATGATTAATGATAAATCAAAATCCATTTATTATTCAATGTACATATCACTTTGTGGTATGCTTTTAGATGAGAAGTTTGGGATGAGGAATATTGGTTGGTCTGGGTGTCACTTGAGAACCAAAGAGATGCTTGGTTACTAGATAAAACTATGTTTTTCTAGATGTATTTTCCTTTAATTCAATCATTATTTATTTCAATGTTAACCTATATACACTACTCTTTGTACTGTTACTTTCTTTTCAAATCATTAGTGGTGGCCTACTGGATTATACTCACTACCTTATCAGGACTCCACTACTCATGGGTACTCGAGTAGCTCTTTAATGTTGACTATAAGATAATATTTGGGTAGAGTGACATGTCGGGTGTTACCTAATCATGCAGGATTAGCCATATGGTATTATAATTCTTGTGACATGATATATGTTATGGTTATGAGTTTTTTGTAGAGTTGGATGTAATTAATTTTCAATCTATTTTTTATAGGTTTTATTATCTCAGTAGGATATCAATGTTGTATATGTGGCATGACCCTTCAGGACGTCATTGTATATCAGTTTATTATAGCATACATTTGTTTTAGTTTCTATATAATCTAATTTGTATTTTTTTTGTTATGTAAATCTTCACGGCCAATCTAGCTTGTGGGTATAGTCCCCTCATAGTTCCACCTTATTCCTCCATTGCTAATTGGTTTCTAATGTCTTTTGATGAGATTCCCTTGAGGTCTTGTGGGAAACTGGATCAGGGCACTAGTTTAGTGATGTCATGGTTGGTACATTATAATAAAGATGACATAAATTCAATAAAATAAATCGGTATTCCCACTTATAAGGGGAAAAATATTATATATTGAAATATAAGATGTTGAAATATTTGTTTTCAATCTGTATATATATATTAGAGGACAAATAAGATTGATTTAAATTTATTTTTGTATATGATTCAGGGATAGAATTTGATAAAAAACTATAAACTTATGGTTTTCATTAGAATTCAATCTTGTTATATTTTTTATAAAATAAGTTTCTTAATATAAAAGGGATTTATACGGCAAAGGGAGTATTGGAGAAAATTTAAAGCATTTATAATGGTTATGTGAATGTAAATGTAAGATTATATTTAGGTTTATAGATTGAAATATAAATTTATTAATATGACTAATGATGAATAGATGAATGATTTCATTATTATAGTAAATAAATTCATAATAAGAATTATCATATTTGGATCAAAATTGTATTATTATACTGTTGTCTAAAATATACGATGTCTATTTTGAAAAAAAATGCTATAACGGATCCATGCTTAAAAAATATAATTCTAAAACACTTTCATTAGATGGGTTTTAAAGAATTTTTATTGGTAATTAAAAGTGGAAATTTATTTATATTAAGAATAATTGTAAAGATAATAATTAAATATCCTTTAAACCAAAAAACTATATAATGGAAGGAAATAATTTAATAATAAAAATATTTAAGTGATAAATTAAAATTAAAATTAAAATTTTATTTACATATGTTATTCATTTCAATATGTGTGATAATATTAAAAGGAATCTTTCAAATGAAGCTTAAACTCAAGTTTTTCAAGTGTAGATATATTGGAAAATTGAAAAAAATTCTAATGTTAAAAGAAGAATAATATTGTGATGATTAAGAACTGAGTTAAATGATTTAACTAAAGTAAAATACTTCAAAATTTGGAAAGTTAAATATTTTTAAATAGGGGAAATGTATGAGTTTCTCTAAACCCAAAAATGTAAATTTTTTATATGTTTTAGGACAATGATAATACTGTGGATTAAGGAAAAAGTTGATTCATTAGTGAAATTCATAGAAAAATGTTCTTTTTAAAATTAATTAAAGAAGATATAATTAATAATGAGAGTAATAATTCTAAATGGGATGCAAAATGAAATATAGTTTTTAATAAATAAATAACTCAAGGAATTTCATTCAAATATTTTGAAATCTGAGAGGGAGAAAAAGTGTATCGGTAGTGATTTCCAATCACCAATAAATGAGGGAATCATATATATTGAATATGATTTCAAAATTGATAAATTAAATTAAATGACTGAAGACTCTATTCACCAAGGAGAAATAAGTGAACATTTTCATGGAATAAAATATAATAAAAAGGGATAAGAAGCTTCAATTTTATCAATAAAATTTGATTTATATGGGGAGATAACTAAATAAGTACAAATCTATCCTTATTGAATTTTTTGAAATTTTTAGAGAAATATTGATGAAAAAGATAATTGAAATAATTAAATTTTAAATGAACATTAATAATCATTGGGAGAATTATTATTTTTATAAAATCAACACAATTGTTAGAAACATAGAAATTCATGGATGATAAATTGAATGGAAAAATTTGTACAAATGGAGGTCTTTAATGTTCATTAAAGAATATTGGAACGAATAATAAATTGTTGGTGGTAGAAAACATTCTTTTTGAAATTATAGCCAAAATTAATTTTCATGTGATGAATGAAACGTTAGTAACATGGAATTGAACACAATGAGTTTACATAGGATAATACTGATTTTATAAACTTTTCTTGTATTTTAGAGTCTTTTTGAACATTTTAAGGATATTTCAGTTCCATTATAAATATAACTATGATCCTAGAATATATTGAAGGAAATTTTTTTAGATTATTAGATCAAATTTATGAATAAAAGTTTTAAAACAATCTTATATTTCTATATTTAAGGATGAAAACAAGGTTTAATCATTGGATAATGTTTGTGTAAGGTGTGATCAAACAGATTACTTTACTAAAATAATCAATCAATATTTTACCGTACAACAAATTATTAATTTAAATATATAATAGTATACAAATAAGAAAAAGAAACATTGTACTTCGTGTTCTTGATGGAAGGAAATGGATTATGAAATTAAATATTTGTTCAAAATGGTAAAAATAATATGAGAATTATTACAAAACTAAATAATTCTCATGTTGTAAAAATTATTATGAGAGATATAGAAATAGAGAGAAATTAGAAAACCCCATATTTATAAAAGGTTGATATAATTAACAGTTGGGAAAAGAATGTAGAGATTGAAACATGTCACTCAATTGAGATCGTTAATCACATTTCCAATAGACTATGGGGAATAAATAGAATAATTAAGATAATTTTATTTTTTACTTTATTTTTTAATTAACTCAAATAACATTAATTATGATAAAAAATCATAAGTTGTAGGCCCTAAAAATGAATAAAATTTTAAAAACATCTGCATAAAAATAGTTTGGTTTATCCTTGAAGAAGATTCAGATAGATAATAATGTAGAATAAAAAAGTGGTAAATTTGAATCATTTGTTGAAAATAATGTTTTTCTCCCTTAATTTATTTCACGAGATACCCCCAAAACAAATGTATGTTATTTAATGAAAGAACAAAATCCTAGTGTAAATAATTTTCACTATGTTTATGGAGAATAATTCATTCTGAATTTTTGGAGGCATGTCATTTATATAGTGGTTCAGATCTAAAATCCATTTTTTATTAGAAAAATTAAAATATCTATTCAAATGATATTTATTATGTGAATAAATTTAGATAAAAATACTTAATGGTATACAATGACCCTAATATTATTAAGGTAAAAGATTAAAACATGGGGATATTTGAGAACAGAGTAGTTAAGGGTATCTTTCTTGGTTATCTATAAAATATTAGAGGATATCATTTCTACGAAAAAAGAAATAGGAAAGAACATGTATATTTATAATGTGAATTTTTTGAAACACTTGTTTAATAAAGATTAAAATCAAGAACAAATTTCTATAAATTAAGATGAGTAAGATAAATTTATTGATAATAATAATGATGTTTCTAAAAATAATGAAAAATTTAATAATACACACGATGAGTATATTGATTCATCTTTTTATGGTGATGAATAAAAATATCAACTCATAAAATGTTGAGAAGTTATGTATAGGAACATAATAATAATATAGATCAAGGATATCTAACTGAAACAAGTATAACATTGAGGATTACAATAAATAACTCACAATTTTCTAAGGATAATCTATGATATTCAAAAAATGGTTTAGAACATCGTGAGTAGATTGATTATATGAATTAAGAGTTGGATATTATTTAGAATATTTATAATTTTGGAATTGGTTTCCAATCCAACTAACAATAATTTTATAATTAAAAGTAGTTATTATATTACATATGGAATGATAAAAATTATATCTGATAAGAAAAAATGACATAATTGTGCGTAAAGTCTACTCATAAGTTGAATGGTTTTCATTATATGAGACTTTCATAATGGTTTTTATTATTTTAAAATTTTGAATTTTTTATTTTATCACAAAAATGATAATAAATGACCATCCAAATGGATTTCAATTCAGTTTTCCTCAATAGAGATTTTTAAGATAAAGTATACACTAATAATACCAAAATGTTCTCACATTGAGAAGATTAATTATGTGATTATATTTGTTAATGGAGGCTCTGTATGGGTTAAAATAAGACCCAAGAGTATGGTATTCAATATTATACACTTTCGTGAATTTTTTAAAATTAAAAATGGATGAGTGGAAAAAAACCATTAAATCAAAGACAAAAAAAGGTATTTCCCATTATTTTTATCATTGTAGATGATAAAATGTTAATAAGGAATAAATATTTTTTTATAAGGTTACTTTTAAAATGAATAAAATATTTGATATGATCAAGATTTTGGAGGTTAACTATTTTTGGTCTCTCTAAATTCCTAAAGAGAATGATCATATTTTCCTTTATAAAAAGATTCATACCATAAAATATATGAGAATATTTGGGAGGGATGATTAAAAGTATGTTCCCAAACAATTTTTTTATGAAAAAACCTATCAAAGGATTAGTATTAAAATAATGTATATTCAATAGATTTTAAAATTTTAATTTTTAGCTTATCCTACTAGAATTATTTTTGATCAAATATAGTTTATATTGTGAAATTATGTGCATGATTTTAATATTCACTGAAAGAATTATATATTATTACTATAAAAACAAATAATAGATATATTAAATACATGAGAAATTTTGGAATGAAATAAAATATCATTGTGAGGATCTCTCTTTATGTATATCCATATTCATTTAGGATGTACATATTTATGATAGATGATTAACAACTAGTGAGGATTTCTTTACTTGATAATGGTGTGAGAAGTGGAATATAAATAAGTATAATTCAATGATCTTTAGTGTTTTTTTTGTAAATTATTTTATATAAAATCAATAAACAATCTAATCAAAGTGGATTAAGTTTAAATTGAATGGTATTATAGTGTAAAGGACGTTTTCACTACTTTTAGGATGTGATAATAAAACTCCCAATAATTTATTGAGAAATCTAGTTTAACACTGTAGATCATTGAATAGTAAAAAAATGTACCATATTAATAAAAAATTATTACATCAAGGAGTCTTGAAACATGAGTTTTTTAATTATTATGTATCAAAAATAAAATGTGTTCACTGATACACTTACAAAGGATTAATTTTTTAAAAAATCATTTTTATAATGGGAGTTCACCCTCAATCTATTCAGGCATAAGGTGTGGTGATCCTATCTACTTTATAAATTTTTATTTGGGTATTTTCTATCAAAGGGGTTTACAAAAACCAAGAATCAATTTATATTACATTCCTTTTAACCTTTATTTTATAATCATGGTAAAAAATTTCAATGGTGTATAATGATAATATAGAAATAGAATCTAAAGATAAATATTAAAATTAATCTGAATTTAGGGGGAGAATATATTTTGGGCGTGTTTCTAAAAAGGAAATCAATTAAATGGGCATGTTTATTTATGATTTCTAGGAACTATTTTAATTCGATTTTTTAATTTTTATATGATTTATTTTACAACTATAATGAAATTTTTTAACAGTTGAAAAATTTTAAGAAATGTTGTTATGATGGAAGTGGTTGGAAGTGCATGTGAGTTAATTTAATTGTTATATTTCATATTGATATTCATATATCTTTCTTACTATATCATTTACACTAACATAATATCATAACTATTGACTATTATTTAACTAATAAGTAGAAATGTTGACTAATGATCAAGTGTTGAAAACAAACTGATGGATGTAGTGGTTGATGATAAGTATTTTTGAATTTAATGGTTCAAAACACAATCAAAATAGGAGATTATTTAGACCAAGAATATAGAAGATATTTTATAGATCATGTGTTGGTCAGATGATGTACATTATCCAAAAATAATGAGTTCATTAAAGGAATAGCTTGTTTACTGAAGTGAATTTTAAGTGAATATGGTTTATGAATTTCTTCACTAATGGTAAATGGGGATATCCCTATGCATCTAGACCCATGTTTTAGAGAATCTATGCATATATAGTTCATGTAAAAAGATATACCCACAATTTTTAAAAATTGTTTTTATAGGTTGGACTATAATAATGGTTTTTTAAAATTTGTGGTTATATAAGAATAACATATCAATATCTCCCTCCCCGCTTAATCAATGATCCATAATCACTCATCCCATCCTACAAGCCACGACCTCCCCCTCCCCTCCTTAGGTGAAACTACACCCTCATTCCAACTCTTCTTCTTCTATTTCTAGAATATTTTGTTTCCACCTTTGAGAGGTAAGATTTCATTAACTTTTATTCCTTATTATCCCATAAATGAAGGGTTGACTGGTTGTCTTCTCTAGTCTTCTCCCCTAATTCAAGGATTTTTTTATTACAATCACATTAGACATCAAATTGTAGAGTTCGGAATATTTTTTCTCTTCCGTTGGCTTTTATTTTCTTTTTTATCAATGCATGTGATTGTACTAGATAATGTTGGAATCACCTTTAATATCATGTTTTTAAATTTATAGTATAATAGACACGAAATGTCACCTGTTAAATTCCTATGAGTAATATTTTCATTATAATTTCCACATTTTGAAAAATATTCTAGGGATTCATTTGAATTTAACATAAATTTGAAATTATTTTGTGGAATATTGTATGGTTTTAGATATTTTTAGTATTTGGAATCATATCTTTGTTCACTATATGGGTTAATGTTGGTTTTTATGATACATTTTGTTATAGTATTTTGTTTTTTAAATTTAATTTTTTATATCATGATCCTTAGTAAAACTATTTATTTGATTTTTTAACGCAAAAAGAAATAATTGTATGATTATGTGAAAAATTATATCATTATATGAAAATTTGAAATATTTCTTTATCTATGAAGTTTTCTTCTTCAATAATTCATTATTTTATTTATATTACATTTCATTCGTGTTTCTTATAATTCATTAATATGCTTTAGAGATGAAATCATAACAAAATATTCTATTAAATAATTAAATATTTAAATTTAAAATAGATAAGAATTTGAAAAACTTTATTATGAATATATATTTATATAAGATTTTGGAAAATTTCATGAAATAATTATATAATTTGTTTTAGAATACTACATTAGTTTATTTATCATTTTTTCTGTGGTTATCCATTTATTTTCACTACATGTTAAATGAATTAGAAAACATATAACCACACTTTACCTCTAATTAAGATTTATCATCTGTAGTGTTGTAATGTATGGGTTTCATAAAGTGGGATGAAAGGGATTTAATATTCAACAATGATGGATCATTCCCAAATCAAATATATCCTAAATTGAAATAGAACATAATGTAAAATCTTTTTTCTGTGTGTTTTAATAATATAAGTGATGTTAACCTCAAATAAAATCCATTTAATAATAAATGTTATCCTCAATTATATTTTTAGATGGGAAGACATATTTGTATACTAAATAAAAATTTTCCTACTAGAATTTCATTTTTGTTATTTATTCCAAAACATGAAACTTTTTTCGAATTTATAAGATAATACCTTGGATTTTATTATAATATTCTTAGTTTTTTATTGATGAATAGTAGTATTATATAATGGTCACTTGCATTATGCATTTTATTCAATTTGAGTTCATTAATTTTCTCTATACAATATATTTATTTTTTCATTGAATTTTGATATAATTATAGAATTATAATTACTGTAGAAGACTAGTTGAACCACGTTATGCATGTATTTTTGGATATAAAATATCTCTTTTGTGTATATTAACTGATAAAAGTTTCCAAAATTAATTTTTGTTGTGTTTTATGTCAGGATACATAGATTGATTAAAAAAATGAAGAAAACATAATGAATTAAATTTGTTAAAAGCAGTTAGTGCCACACTATGAATTGGTTCAGTGAAACACTAAATTTTTAAAGTAACATTGAAGAAGAAACATAGTCAAGGATTGAACCTAGAACTTAGATATAAATAATTAAAATGAATTAGTATAATCCAAATGTAAATATAAATTACATGACGTGCTAGTCATTTACATGACTCTTAATTGGGGAGCTTCAAAGTATGTGAATATCTACACAGTGTGAAGAAATCTCACACCCCCACACATTACACATTGTGTACACAAATTAAAAGACACATATAATCATTGTAAGATTACATAAATTATTATTTATGAATATGTTTTTGGATAAAATCATATCTTTTGACTTGGTATGACCAATTATGACCTGAGACAATTTAATAGACAATTTATAACACTCAGGGTATATATTTAAGCCCATAAAGAAAAAATATGGTCGATTGAAGTATGATCAATTAGTGATGAAAGATTTATATGATGGCCTAATATAGATTTATTTCCAAAATTTCCTTTTCTTTTATATCCCTTATTCTATGATGAATACCTTCCCCAAAATAAACTTCTCTTCCCCATCCATGAAGGGGTTGTTCATTTGAGTGATCTAGACAGGGGTCGGTTTGACCTATGTTTCTATTGTATATTTTTTTATGTCTAAATTAATATTAATTTCTTATTTCTTATTCCACTTAGTTTCAATTTTTTATTAGTGTTTCTTCCAAATGAAATTTCTTTAGGGTTATATTCTGTTTAATTCAATTTCCTCCGTAGGTGATCCTTTTATCCCTCCATCCAGATTTCATCTATATATAGTGGAACAATTTAGAGTTATATGGTTAGTTCTTAGTGATCGTCAACACAAGCATGGAATTGGGGAATAAGCTATTGGTTGATTAGGGAATAATAATACATGATTATGTATTTCCTTAATTAATCAATTGGACCCACTTTTATGATACACACATTTGAACAAGAGTATTAAAATATAATATTTCTATTTGGGTTATTCTCACAATCACAACCTAACCAAGGGATTGTGAGTAATGAATACCTAAATTGCACACTTACAGGAAATAAGATGAATAATTGGTGACATTTTAAAAAACCATGATTTCATTGCTCTAGGTCTATCTAGTCCTGGTTTGATCACTGTCTTTCTCAATTGCTTTCAAATCTATCAAATTAATCTATTTTACACATTCAATTTCATACCCAAAAAAATAAAACCAGTTTTTTCTCAATCAATACAATAGTGAAAAACTATTTTTTTCACTCCCCTTTGGGAGATTTCCTAGGGTTATCCACTAAACTGAATTAGGTAACTCAAACATTATGTTTTCAATGCCCAACGATAGGTGTGCATCATATAAAATTTATTTCCCTATTATTAAGAATATTAAATGGGATATATTTCTATTTTATATCCCCTAATATGGTATTGTAGCTAGTGATTAATATGTTTTGAAATAAGGGATACGTATTTGGATATACAAACTCTATATGTAATAGGATCATAGTGCTCTGACACTTCCCAATTTTCCCTTTCACAATGTCATGAGATTAATGGTGTCTTAAAAAATATACACATTCCCATTTCATTTATCATTCATCTTCATTATACAATCTCCTTTATTCCATTTTTTATATATTTTTATTAATGTATAAATCATAGTTTCTATGATATTGGGATTGGATAATTATTTATATTTATATCAATTATGGTAAAATTTATAGGGTATTAATATACTAGGTTTTTTTGTTTTGATGTTGGGTGACTCATGGTTTTTATTTTTCAATAAATGTTTTCCATCATAAATAAAAGGTTATTTAATTTGATTAATTTAATATTCATAAGACTTGTGTTTGAAAAAAAATTGTTTTACAGAGACAAATGTATTTAATTGAATTGTATAGTAGTATTTTCTAATACCATGCCTTATATTTTTTTATGGTTTTTTAGTTATAGAAATCACTTATAGAATATGTTGTTTCTCCTATTTATTATTTTTCATGGAACTACCATTCCTTGATGAATTTCATATTGAAATTAGAAATAAATAATTTTGTTATTGTGGTTTTCATTTTATATTTTAATATATAATTTTTCACATATAATGGGTTGGATAGAGGGAGAATTTATCATACCCCTCATATTTCTACCTATTTTGAAATGAATTTGGATATTTTTTTATATTTTGTATTTAACAATGAATTAGATTAAGGAAATAAAATTTTTCATGTTATAAATTTTTTTTAATTGTAAACACCCGTAAATTTCAAGGAAATGTTTTTTCTTAATTCTTTGGAATTTTACGAGTCCACAGTTTCGGACGGCGCCTGATTCCGAGGCCCGGTGTGCCCAGAAGCAATTTCTGAATGTTTTTTGGGTACTTTCAATAAACCTACATGTGGGTTTTTCTATCTTTTGAACTAGTGCTCAGAATTGAAATATGAGGACATTTATGAACTCACAGCGCCGGTATTCGCTTAATGGGACCTTCACCACAGTTGTGTTTTATACGAGTTGAGAGTTAATTTTTTTAGAATTAGAATAAAATAAATAAAATTATGAAACACAAATTTTATTTCTCTATGGTAGTTATATCCTACCAAGGGGAGTTAAAGGTGGGGCCCACTCAAACCTAACCTCTCATGAGAGGATTTAGTGTGGTGGGGCCCACACGAGGCCCTATCTTCTCACATCCCCTCAACTCCCTTACACCCCCTTAATGTCGCCTTCATTAATTTGACTACCCCCCTTTATTTGTGTGATCTATTTACCTTCCACTCTCCCTCTTAATTTTTTCCAACTCTTTTAACTAATGAATTTAGCTCTAATTAATTAATTAAGGAGTTTTAATCATTTTGAAAATGCATGGAAAGTTTATTTAAATAGGGGGAGCCTTAAGATAATATTTTTTTGACAAATATTTTGGGGCGGAAACTCTGGAGGATTATAAATAAGTGTTCCTCTTATTTAAGAATTCCTCCAACGTAGAACGATGCCCTCTTCGACGAAAAACGCCGATTCCACAGAGAACAACAACAGCTCTTCTTCCAATGTTGACGGGACAACACTGTTCTCCACGATGAAATCTACTGCGATGCTCATCTTTCACATCTCAACGATGTGTGACGTCAATTATTTATGTAGGGGTTTGTTTCAATTTTATTTGAATAAAATTGTTCTTCTTACCTCATTGAAATCATGTTTTATCTTTGGCCATTTGATACCGCCTAACGCGGAGGGTTCAGACCGAATGAACATGGCCCGATGACTCTCTGATTGTTATTGGATTCTTTGGCGGCAACAACAAGAGGTGATGGCAATGAACGGAAGCGGCGGTTCTGCGCCGACTGCGTGAGGAAGAACCGCGGCCCGTAACCGGGGGTCGCTCGACCGACGAAGAACTGGTGGGCTAAAGCCGGCCGGTCCAAAAGTGGACCACAACACCAAAAGCGGAGTCACGCTGTAGAAGACCGCAGCCCGTGTTCCTCGGGCCGCCTGGCGGGAAAACCAAACGGCAACCGGCCAGCCGGGCTGAGGGGAACCGCAGTCCCAGGAGGTTGCTACGCTGGATGAAACACATCATGCCCGAGTGGGCCGCTTGCACCAAGAAGGCCGGCCGGATTCGGCTAGAAATTTTGGAGGGCGTAGCCGCAAGTTCGGGAAAGGAGCCCCCCCCCCCCCCCCTCGAACCGCTCAGTCGTTCGGGTCGAGCCGCTCGACCAGCTGGCCAAGCCAGCGGGGCCACACCCAGCCGGGTATGGATGGGCCACATGCTAGGGTCGGGCCTTTCCCCTTCAGTCCAGGATGTGCTCCTTAGGCCTGGTCGTGTGACTCACCGGGCTGGTCCGACCCTCTTCCAGGTCGGACCCACCAAAACTGCGTTGACCCGACCCACCAGCCCACTGGGCTTAACGGGCCGGGCCCATTTTAACATAAACGTGCATAGTGATAAGACCGCACACATGATCGACACTCCATCTGTGGCATTGGGAACCTTACGACTGGGAGGTACTTTTGCGATACTCTATGTGAGTTTCGGACAAATTTGGAAAACAATCGGGTTTGGAATGAGCATCATTCCAACCAAGCCCCCGGAACGGAAAAGCCAATATCTCTCAGACTGGGTGTCTGATTGACGTATCGTCTGTCGTGTCGGGTTTCTTTTGATGAGAAGGAACTTCGGGATTCATCAAATCTAGACTTCGAGACAGTTGATGTATTCATCCCCTATGACTTGAGGAGCAGACCATCCTAGAATCAAGCGTGTTGTGTGCGGGAACCCTAGAGCTGGCTGCGACTGCGACGACTACCATACTGGAATCCTTCGTGGGTTCGAAGATGATGGATAATGTATTGGAATCCTCCAAGGGTTTGATGGTGATAACTACAATTCTTGTATCCTACGTGGGTCCGATAGTTTGACTACAGTTATGGTATCTTACGTGGGTCCGACAGTTTTACCTTTGTACTTGTATCCTATGTGGGTCCGAAAGAGTAGTTGGACTAGTATCCTACGTGTGTCCAACAGCATAACTGGTCTAGTATCCTACGTGGGTCCGACCGCTTAGATGAATTAGTGACAGAATCTGATCATCTCTATCTCTATACGAAAGATGTTTACCTGTGTGAGCTGAGTCTTGACTTTCAATCATTATCATTGATGTGATTGACTATCTTTCCTGTGTGGACCGGGTTGTGCTTGAGCTCAAGTGTTAGAACCGAACTTGGATTGTTAACTTTGGTATATGTATGGTCATACACCTATGTATAGTTGGATGTTAATTCGTGCTTATATATTTCCTTTTTGGATTATCCTTAGTGGATTCTGGGAGACCTTCGGGGGTCCCGGGGTCCCTACTTACTATCGTATACTCACCCAGGCATGGGTTATGCCCGCACTATGCTGTGTTGGATGCAGACGATGGAAATCACTGATCGTGGTTGAGGCTTGTGGAGTTGGATGGTACCCGAAGGTGGAACACTTGGCGAGACATACACGGAGCAGACGGATGGACCCGAGGTGCCGAGGAGACCAACTATACCCGCCCTTCAGGTGGGATTCCCAGAGAACAAATCAGGGGTTGTTGCTTTACTTTACTGATGTTGTACTTGTCTTTCAGTTGTACTGTACTCACAATTGGGCTTGTATTTCTGGCCCCGTTCTTTCCAGCACATACTTTTGCATATAGTTTTACTTTGTTCTTACTTCTATTGCGTACTCTATGGTGTTGGTTTACTTTTATAAAATAAATTCCTTCCCTTTTTTCGATATTTTTTCCTTTGGTACTAGTCATCATTCCTTGTCCTATGAAAGGTGGGCTTGGTGTAGTCATGGCATGGGCCCTGAGGACGGGTCATGAAAAATTGGTATTAGAGGAGTCGGTTCTACCACAGAACTCAAGACACTGATCATTTCTTTCTGTGAAGCCATAATGTTAAGAGTATGGAGTGTGGTTTTCAGTTTAGGGAGTCCAGTGTTGGTGCGGTGGCCGACGTATCCATACACCAGGACCCTAACCCCTGATTTCTGACCTAGTACACGAAAACACTTATTGCGTATGTGTTACCTTTGAATGTTTTATTTGTGATTACATTGTATCAGCTCACTAAGTACACTGTTTGACCATGTCACACCTGTTTCTTTTCAGGATGGCACCATGAAGGAATCCAACTCGGGTTCCGAGTCACGTGCAAGAAGGTAACCCACCGAGCAACAAGGTCTCGGTGCGGGGCCCCATCACAAAGGAGGCGCTAGCGGTACCACTACCAGCTAAGTCATTGATACTACCAGCCAAAGCAGCAGAGAGTACATGCTGCCTGAGTGAATTGAATGAGGTTTAGCGACAGAGGCCGCCCAGGTTCTGCGGAGAGACAGACCTTATTCAGCATAGGATTGGCTAGAGGCTGTCGTGAGAGTCATCATATTGGTACGGACACCAGCCGACCTTATGGTGATCCTCACCGCGAGTCTCTTGCACGCAGAAGTAGGTAGATGGTATAGTTTGATGCTCCAGGTTCACAACAAGGCATCTCTACTTTGGATAGAATTTGAGAGTCTCTTTTTCTCTGAGTTTGTTCCTGCCACCCTTAATGCAGTACAGATCCATGAGTTAATTCTTCTGTAGCAGGGAAGCATGACAATACCTTGATACTCAACGAGGTTTACTGACCTCTCATGCTACTCCACAGACATTGTACGAGACCCATTATTCAGGGCCAGGACCTTTGAAAAGGGACTGAGGCACGAGATCAGAGCTTTGATGATTCCTCTCAACATCCCGATGCAGGGGAGGGTGCTAGAGCGAGCCCTTCTAGTGGAGAGCTTTCTCGCTGAGTAGACTTCAATAGCAAGACCCACCACAGGGTGACACATAGCGGTGTCTTCTGCAGCCGGCAGTAGACAGATGTCGCAGAGGTCCAAGCGGACCAGGCCATCAGGTGGGAAACCTCAAAATAAATGTTCTGTTGTGCAGGGAACACGAAACAAAGAAAACTATATGAGGATCAGACAGTGTTATACATGCCGTGGGCAGGGTCACATGGCTTGGGATAGCATGAACCACCATGCAGACGAGCAGCAGACAGTAGAGGGACCTCCCAGGCAGAGGTAGAGGTACAACCATGGAAGTCCGCAGGGAGAAGGCGGATGAGGCAGAGGAGATGGCCAAGCAACGGGTGGTGGATGACGTTTCGAGGCTCTACCACCACCACCACCAAGAGGTCCACCTCGACCACAGGGAGTTGGCGGACGGAGGTGGGCTCATCTCCAGGCAGTCGAGGCCCACGACCACGGTGCAGCTGAGATGATTCAAGGTACTATCTGTGTCTACTCCACCCTTTCTATAGTACTTAAAGACACAATTGTGAGTCATTCATTCATTGTCGCTTCCCTTGTTCGGAGCTCAGAGTTTCCGACAGAGACGTTGGATCGATCCAAACGGATATAGACTCTTATGGGAGTAGACTCAACGATTACGCCCTGGTGCCAGTAGTGTGAGCTTACTCTAGGAGGGAAGTGCTTCGGTTGGGATCTTCTTGTAATGGTATTGAGGCCTTACGAAGTCATCTTGGGTGTGGACTGGTTATCAATGCTCCATGCTCAGATCGACTGTATTTGGCGTAAAGTGCAGTGTGTCTACACAGATGGGAGAAGTTTCACCGTCACCGGCGAGAAGGGAGCCTTTACATCATAGGATGGACTGACGTAGAGGAGAGGGTAGCCGATCACAAATTAGCTGGCTAGTCTCATCCTTGGAGTATTTGATGTGAGGAGTCCGATTTTTCCTGTTGTGGTGGATCAGTATGCAGATGTTTTTCCTGATGACGTCTTGAGACTACCTCCTCTCTAAGAGGTAGACTTCTACATTGAACTGGACCCCAAGACAACACCGATATCTACTCCAGCATATCAGATGGCTCCCACTGTGCTTTGTGAGCTGAGGGTACAACAGGAGGACTTGCAGGGGAAGTGATTTATCCGACCCAGTGTTTCACCCTGGGATTCTCCAATTTTGTTCACCAAGAAGGTGAATGGGAGCTTGTGACTATGTGTCGACTACCGTTGCCTGAATCAGTTGACCCTGAAGAACAAGTACCCACTCCCAAGGATTGTTGACCTTTTTGATCAGCTCAAGAGATCATGATGTTTCTAGAATATATACCTTAGGTCAGGCTATCACTAGCTCAGATTTTGAGATGACGATGTGTAGAAGACGGCCCTTAGGTGTCAGTTTTTCCACTACGAGTTCTTGGATATTCCCTTTGGCGTAATCAACACACCAGAAGTGTTCATAATTCTCATGAACAGGATCTTCCAGTCTTACCCTGATCGCTTTGTTATGGTATTCATTGATGACATTCTGATTTACTCTGTTACAGAGGAGGAGCACGCCTACCACATGCGGGTTGTACTGGATAAACTCTGAGAGTACTAGCTTTATGGTAATCTCTCGAAGTGTCAGTTATAGATTCGAGGGGTTTACATCCTAGGACGCGTCATCTCGGAGGCTGGGGTAGTAGTGAATCCAGAAAATATTGAGGCAGTTCTTGCTTTGGAAACACCCAGGAGCGTGATGGAGGTGCAGAGTTTCCTAGGTCTGGCTGGATACTATTGGTGATTTATGCCAGACTTCTCCAGAGTTTCAGCACCACATTTAGCTTTGACAAAGAAGGGGAAACCCTTTGTGTGGTCAGATAGATGCTAGTAGATCATCCAGGAGATAAGGCAGAGATTGACTAGTGCGCCCATCTTTAGGATACCAGAGGAGGTCATTGAGTGAGTAGTTTACTGTGACACGTCAGGGACCGATATCAGGTGTTTCCTGATGCAGGAGCGAGTAGTGGTCACTTATGATTCATGGTAGTTTAGGATGCACGAGAAGAACTATGCTACACATGACCTGCAGTTAGCTGTAGGGTTCTTCGCCTTGAAGATGTGGCCGCACTATATGATGGATAAGCTCTTCACAGTTTATTCTGACCACCAGAGTCTCAGGTACATCTTCTCACAGAAGGACCTGAACCTGAGACAGCGGTTATGGCTCGAGTTCCTATAGGACTATGACTTTGAGATAGTCTATACTCCTGGGAAGGGGAACATTGTAGCTGATGCTCTCAGAAGAAGATCAGGCATTCAGCTACTATGATAGGTGACAGAGCAGCTAGCCACGTTGTAGATATATTTTGTCGATAATGATTGAGCAGCCTTTCTTTAGTCTCTCACAGTCACTCTTCCACTTCTTCTACAATTCAGGGAGGTGAAATTTGGGGACGTTGATTGTGAGACGCGATGTGCTCAGATATCCTCAGGGCAGGCACCTGATTGATTTTCTAAGGGAGGGGAGCACGTCATCCTTTTCAGGGGATGTACTATGGTACAAGTTTCACTGCAGGAGGTGGTGCTAAGGGAGTTTTACACTTCCCCTGTAGCGGTACATCTAGGAGTGACGAAGAAGTACAAGTACCATAGACAATAGCACTGGTGGTCAGGTATGAAGAAGGATATAGCATACTTCCTTTCATGATGCCTCACTTGTCATCAAGTGAAGGTGGAGAACCAAGTACCATCAGGCTTGGTACAACCCTTAGAGGTCCCAGAGATGAAGTGGGATGGGATATCCATGGATTTCGTGATGGGGCATCCATGTATATCTAGAGGACATGACTCTATCTGGGTGATCGTCGACCGACTCACCAAGTCGGCCCACTTACTACCAATTCGAGAGTAGGGCTTAGTAGAAATCATGGGACGCCTCTACATTCAAGAGATTGTACGATTTCACAGTGTGCCATCGACTATTATTTCGGATCGAGACACTCATTTCACTTCCTGTCTATGGAAGGGGTTACACGAGGTTTTTCGGACGTAGCTACGTCTGAGCACCGCCTTCCATCCTCAGAAGGACGGCCATACAAAGAGGACCATTCAGGATCTCTAGGACATGCTCCGTGCATGTGTCCTTGACTTTGGTCGTAGATAGGAGGATCACGTACCCTTGGTGGAGTTCTCATACAACAATAGCTACCACTCCCCAATTGGAATGGAACATTATGAGGCACTATATGGACGACTTTGTAGATCACCTCTGTGTTGGACTAACCCAGGGGAGTCCGCACTTGTAGGACTAGAGATGGTTCAGGCTACGACAGAGAAGGTGTAGATCATCCTGGAGCGGATGAAGACTGCACAAAGCAGACAGAAGCCCTATGCTGATAGAATACATAGACCACTAGAGTTCGAGGATGGTGACCACGTCTTCTTATGGGTCTCACCTCGACGTGGTATACGGAGATTTGGACGGGGCGGCAAGTTATCTTCGCGCTTCATCGGGCCTTTCCAAATCCTCAGCAGAGTAGGCGAGGTGGCTTACCACCTGGCCCTTCCACCTCAATTGCACCGGGTGCATGACGTCTTCCACATATCTCAGCTGAGGAGATACGTGCATGACCCATCCCACATCATCGATCACAGGGAGATGGACATCGATGACGGTATGACATTCATGGAGGTCCTGGTGGAGATCAAGGATCAACAGGAGTAGGTCCAACATGCACAATAGATTTCTCTGGCACGCATTCGCTGGCAGCCCAAGAACCTCTAGAAGAGCACATGGGAGCGGGATGCTCAGATGTGTGCTCAGCACCCCAATCTGTTTCCCTAGTGTGTGTTGTATCTTTACAGGGATGTAAATCCCTAAGGTGAGGGTAATGTAAAAACCCCTAAAATTAAATGAAATTTTTTTTCTTAATTATTTGGAATTTTAAAAGTCCGCAATTTCTGACGGTGACTGATTCCAAGGCCCAGTGTGCCCGGAATCAATTTCTGAAGTTTTGTTCAGGTATGTTCCATAAAGGTACGTGCGGGTTTTTTCAATCTTTGAACCGGTGATCATAATTGAAATCTGATGACACCGATAATCTTGCAGCACTGGTATTCTCTTAAGGGGACCGTTACCGCAGTTGCGTTTTATGCGGGTTGAGAGTTAATTTTATTGGGAATTAGAATAAAATAAATAAAATTGTGAAACACAAATTTTATTTATCTATTATAGTTCTATCCTACCAAGGGGAGTTAGAGGTGGGGCCCACTCCCAGCTAACCTCCCATGAGAGGATTTAGTGTGGTGGGGTCCACACGAGGCCCTAACACCTCACCTCCCCTCAACTCCCATAAACACCATTAATCTCTCCTTCATTAATTTGACAACACCCCTTTATATATGTGATCACTTCACCTTCCACTCCCCCTATTAATTTTTTTCCAACTCTTTTAATTAATGAATTGAGGTCCAATTAATTAATTAAAGAGTTTGAATCATTTTGAAAATGAATGGAATTTTTTTTAAAATAGGGGGAGCCTTAAGAAAATATTTTTTTGACAAATATTTTGGGGTGGAAACTTTGGCGGATTAAAAAGAAGTGTTCCTCTCTGCGAAGAATGCCTCCAACGAAGAACGATGCCCTCTTCGACGAAGAACAACGATTTCACGAAGAAGGACAAAGGCTCTTCTAACAACACAAACGGGACGACACCATTCTATGATGCCATCTACCGCGACGCTCGTCTTCTGCGGCTCGACGACGTGCGAAGTCAATTATCGAGTTAGGGGTTTGTTTCAATTTTAATTGAATAAAATTGATCTTCATCCCTTGTGGAAATCATGTTTTATCTTTGGCTATTTGATGTCTCCTAATGCGGAGGGCAGGAGCCGAATGAACATGGCCCAATGACCCTCCAATTATTCTTGGATTCTTTGGCAGTGTCAATAAGAGGTGATGGTGATGAATGGAAGCGGCAGCCGTGCGCCGGCCACGTGCAGAAGAACCGCGACCCGCAACCTCAGGAAGCTCGGTCGACGAAGAATCGGCTGGCTAAAGACAGCTAGGCTGAAGGAGGACCGAAGCGCCGCAAGGGGCACCGAGCTGTGGATGACCGCGGACCGCGTTCTGCAGGCCGGTTGGCGGGGGAACCAGCCGGCAGGCGGCCAGCCGGGCTGAGGAGAACATCGGTGCAAGGAGGGCACTGCGTTGGACGAACTGCGGCCCACCCGAGCTGGTTGCCTGCTCCAAGATGGTCGGCCGGCTTCGGCAGGCCGGTTGGGGCGGTGGAGCCGCTCAACGCTATGGGTTTAGGAAATCCCCCCCCCCCCATCATACTGCTCGGTCGTTCGGGCCAAGCCGCTTAGCCAGCTGGAAGAGCTAGCGGGGCTGAGCCCAACCAGGTCGGGTCGCGCCCCACTGGGCCGGGCCGCCTGCTATGGCTGATCCAAGCCCCTTCAGGCCGGGCCGCACTTCTCGGGCCAGGTCGTGCGACTCACCGGGCCAGTCTGACCCTCATCCAGGTCTGACCCGCCAAAACTGGGTTGACCCAACCCGCTAGCCAACTGGGCTTAACTGGCCAGGCCCGTTTTCACTTAAACGTGAATAATGATAAGACCACGCGTCAGATCGATGCGCCGTCTTCAGAATTGGGACCCTTAAGATATGGCGTTCCTTTTGAGATAATCTATGTGAGTTTTGGACAATTTTGAAAAACGTACTGGTTTGGAACGAACATATTTACAACTGATCCCCCATAATGGAAAAGCCAATATCTCTCAAATTGGGTGTCTGGTTTACGTGGCGTCTATCGCGTCGGGTTTCTTTTGACGAGACGGAACATCGGGATACATCAACTTTGGAATTTGAGATAGTTGATGTATTGACCCCCTATGACTCATGGAGCGGACCCTCCCAGAATCGAGCATGATGTGTGTGAGAACCCTAGAGCTGGTTGCGATTGCGACGAATACCATACTAGAATCCTCCATGGGTTCGACGATGATGTCTAATATAATGGAATCCTCTAAGGGTTCGATGGAGATGACTACGGTTCATGTATCCTATCTGGGTCTGGCAGTTTTACTACTGTTCTTGTATCCTACGTGGGTCTGACAGTTTGACCTCTGTACTTGTATCCTGCGAGGGTCTGACAGAGTAGCTCGACTAGTATCCTACGTGGGTCTTACAGCTTAGCTGGTCTAATATCCTACTTGGGTCCGAAAGTTTAGATGAATCAGTGACAACATCTAATAATCACTATCTCTATACGAAAGATGTTTACCTGTGTGAGCTAAGTCTTGACTTTCAATCATTATCATTGATGTGATCGACTATCTTTCTTGTGTGGACCGGGTTGTGCTTGGGCTCAAGAGTTAGATCCGAACTAAGATTGTTAACATAGGTATATGTATGCGAATATACCTATGTAGAGTTTGACGTTACTTTGTGGTTTATCCTTTGTGGATTCTGGGAGACCTTCAGGGGTCTCGGGGTCCCTACTGAGTATTGTATACTCACCCCTGCACGGGCTATTCCCACACTATGTTGTGTTGGATGCAGATGAAAGACATCACTGATCATGGTCGAGACTTGTGGAGCTAGACGGTACCCGGAGGTGGACTACTTGGCGAGACGTACATGGAGTGGACGGACAGACCCAAGGTGACGAGGAGACCATCTGTACACATGATTTAGAGGGGATTCCTGGGGGATGACATAGTGGTTATTGCCTTACTTTACTGTTGTTGTACTTTTCGTTCAATTGTATTGTACTCACTATTGGGCTTATATTTCCGGCCCCTTTCTTTCCAGCACTTACTTTTGTATACATTTTTACATTGTGATTACTTCTGTTGTGTACCCTTTGGTGTTGGTTTACTTTAATAAAGGCAATGTTGTCCCTTTTATTGGGATTTTCGCCTTTGGTGCTAGTCGCCAGCCCCTGGCCTATAGAAGGAGGGCTTGGGCTTGTCACGACATGGGCCCCGAGGAAGGGTCGTGACAGAAATACCATGGTTATTTCAAGATGATGCTAGTTACCAAGAAAAATCTGAATTTAAAAACTATAATTAGGTATGGAATCAAAATATAGAGACAAGAAAATATTATACCATTTATGAATGGAAACAGATAAGAGGAACATAGAATTTTATATTTGATCAGACTCTATTTGTGTATCATCATGAGGGAGAGAGTATGTCGAGGAAATAAGATAATGATATCAATACACATGAAAAAGAAAACGAATTTTATGATATTGAGAGAGGGAAAAAATTAATAGATGATGTAAGAACTTTGATATATCATGAAATTACTAAAATAAAAATTCTTGAATTTATACTTTTTTTGATAACATGGAAAAAATTTATGGAATTTCATACACTACCACTAGTTATATTGTTTCCATTCTGAAGTAATTTCTTCTTGTGGTGTAGAAAATCCATCAAAACTTTATAAGTAATTAAAGTCAATTAAATATCTTGTACTTTCTATAAAATTAAATCCATTCTTTCCTAAAAGAGTGAAATTTATTTTTAGAGGAAAAATAATACTTTAATGACTATAAATAATTTTCTACATCACGATGGATTGAAAAGAAATATGGAGAAAATCATTTGTGCCACATAAATTCAAGTCGCACTTTCCGTTGATTCCAAGAATTCAAAATATAATCATTTCTGGGGAAGTATCTACCAATATGAAATTTCAATATTCTGAGATAATTAAAGAGAATAAGGATTCGGTTCATCCTATAGATGGATTTTCATTGAAAACAATTGATGCACAACATCCTGATTTTACATTTGTGGTGCACAATATCTGGATTGGATTATCATATAATGGTTTTAATCTATTTTTTTAGATTCTCACTAGATAGAGCACATATCCTATTGTTATTCATGTTTATAATCATCCTCTATGGAGGTGTATGAAAAATAATTTTGATTTATTTATTATAATAGTATCTAGAATTTCTGATACTGAAAATGATATATATGTCTACTAGCATTCTTTAATAAGAGAGTTGAAGAAACTTTAGTATATGGGTGTCTGCACATTCGATGTTTCATAAAAAATTTCAAATGAGTGTTCCCCTTCTATCGACAATAAATGATTTCACTTATTATGAAATGATGTTCGGTTGGAGCATGAATGTAAGACTATAATTTTCTATTTGTATGAAGAATATTAGATCAAGAAGATTTAAATATTTTTGTAGTTTCAGTTTATTCGGGAATAAACGATTCTTTCCAACGGGCCATCAATATAGGAGGAATATTTAGATGTTTAATGAAACTATTAGCACTAAAAAACCACCTCAACATATGTTATGAAGTGATGTTCTTAATTAATTGAAACATTTTTTTCGACTGGGGAAATGTGAAATGAAATATAAAAATAGGATGAATGTTGACACTAAAACCACTAATAATTCGAAAAAAAAGTATCATTTATGAGATTCTATATTGTTCTACCAATAATTTACATCATTTTTTACGTAATTCACATTTTGAATAATATATGTAAAATTATCGTTAAATTATTCTAAATATTATGGGGATAATGAAGGATGAAAAATGATCTCACCGAGACTTGTTGGATTTCTAATTTCGATAGAAATTACATTCTACGAGTTTCAGTAAAGAAAAATAGATAGTTCCTTGTTCTTATTATTTGATAGAACCATTAGAAAAAAAATAAATTTCTAAATGTATGGGATAATATCATGGTTTTTATGGTTATTCCAGTAAATTATTTAAATGATTCAATAGAAGAGAGTTTAAACTAAAATACCTAAAAACATATGATTACTGCACCTTTTATTGTGAATTGATTCCAATGGAAATCTGGAATTTTCAATCCAATAATATAAGGGTGGTGGAGATTTTCTTGTTCCATCTTTGGATCGATTTGTGCTAAAAGTATGTCGAATTGATTATTCGTGAAAATTAAGAGAAATGTTACATTAATTTTGTGTGAGTTGGAAGAAAAAATTCTTCCATAATTTTTCACTTTTATGTTGCATTTAACAGTTCTTCTTCCAACTAAAACACTTCTTGAGGGACAATTGATTTTCAGTGGATGTATCCTACTGAAAGAAATATTTTCATAGTGAAATATTATTTTTAAAAGAAGAATCATCGTTAAGGTTCTATTGTTAGATATTATCTAGCTCAAGAATGCATGGATTACTATTCAATGTATTTTTCTGATGTGAGATCAAGACATTACCATCCAATGAGAAATAAATATGGGAATTACGGAGAATTTGATCCATCATTTCCATTTATTCCCCAAACAATGGGATTTTTTTATTAATTTTTATTCACAACATTTAAGAATTAAAGAGTGGGATATATCACATATCATGGTCTTGTTTTACAAATGTTTGTTTGATTTCTATATCATGTATGTAATTTAAAATTTTATATTCTTTCTCATACTTTTTAATTTAACATATACCATAATGTTTTTAAATATTTCATCTAGGGAACATAAAACAAATTTAGGTGGAGTTAATCAATAATTTTGTATGATAATGAGATAGGATTTTCATCACAATGAGTTTCTTTTTTGGTTGAAATAAAATGTATGACCATTAAATTATTTAACTTAAAATAATTATTTTCCTTTATTATATTATTTATATGTATATCAGGTATTAATTTTACTTTTTGACTTTGTTTCTCATGAATTAATAGTGTTGGATTTTGGACCCTAATATTTGGTTCGTGAATTAAAATATCTAATAATCAATGGGTACAATTTTTTTTCAATTGACCGAGAGGTGAAAAAGAAAACATCGAATGATTCTGTTATGATAACTAAAGAAATAGACTATTATTATATTAAATTAGATTTTAGGCCTCAATATGAAATTTTTTCTTATTATGGACATATTTAGAAAATATTACTTTTTGATTACTAAACTCATGCTTGAGTCATTATGATGAAATTTAAATTATTTCATTCAATGATGTGACATGGTAAATTTATTAAGAACTATGGATTTGATGTTATTGAAATGACATGATTCATGTATACCAATGAACAATATATTTTATTTTTATTTAAAAATAGTTGTTTATGAGAAAGATCATATGAGACCTTATCATAGAGAAATTATTTAAGTAACCCCAAGAAATATTTTTCATGATGTTGGGGGAGAAATTGAATCCATTGATTCCCCCATTGGTCATCAAAAAAATATTTTATATTATGACTCAAATTTCCCAATTGCGAGAATTGATGTTGAACTTGAAGTAGTGGTGGGTATTATATACAAACAACCATATGTATTAACTGCTTATTCAGTTTTCCTTGAGGTTGGATTCTCATGTTTTTACTACTGTAATTAAATTAATTTTGTTTCATTTTGGAATGATAAGTTTTAATTAGTAATTTTTTTTCATTTCATTTAATTATATTTATTTCAATTACGAAAACTACAATTTAAATGAGTTTTTAAAAAACCTATAACTTTTATTAAAATAATAGTTGTTAAAACATGTTATAGACTTATTTATGACATACGTGACATCTATGTCGTAACAATAATTTTTATAAAGTAATTTTAGAAAATATTTATTTCATTCTTATTAAAATTATAACTGATATTGTAGAAGTTTCATGGAAGATATTAGATATTTTTGATCAATAGATTTGTCAGCTCGATTTTCCTCATATGGTTCCCTTAGTGAGTATAATCATTGTAATATTTTTCTTTTACATTAAATTTAATTTGATGTTTTTATTTTTTATCAAATTTTGTAGGTAAATTAATCTAAATATGAGTATAATTATCCTCAAACATAAGGTATGGGTCTTAGAAGTTGTGCACTTAGATATAAATGGAGCACCCATCATACCCATTAACACTCTAACCATCCAACAGACACCCCGTGTAACACACATTTTCATCCTCAACATGAGCCTCCTGATATGTTCCAACCTATTCATCTATCATATTTTCATTTAACAAATTATTCCAATACCATGTCTATGAAATCTCAAAAGATGCCCCCACATATACTATATCCATATCCAATGGTGTATCCACATCCCTTAAATCCATATCATACCTTCTGTATTCCACCACTTTTGTCTACTATCTATCCGGGATATAATGATTCTATTCCTCCATGTTCCACTCCAGTTCATGTAAATGACCATTTCCATGTGTTAGAATTGGTGTATCTTTCAAAAGATTTCGATTCATAATTTTCCATGGAACGTTCAGTGCAGAATGAGTAGCCTTCATCGATTTTTATTATTATATGTGTTTTAAATTATATCACATCATTTTTTTCATACTATATTTTGAATTATTATTTTTTCTTTTATATTATTTAGTGGTGTATTCTAATTGGAGATGTAGTCACACCTATATGCATGAATCCTGGAATTTATAAACATAAATAATGGTGGGTTACAATGAATACAATCAAATTATATGTAAAAATTCCCTAAAGTGTATATGTTTTGAGGGAAATTTTGTCATGTACACTGATTTCATTCTAGTGTAACCATTCTCATGGAGGCATATATGAAATGAAATGAAAGATAAATATTGGGCTGAGATATTTGTATGAAAATATGTTAATTATATATCTAAATTAATATCGAGCTAACCTAAATTAATTTTTCGTTAGAGCCTTGATATAACATTCCTGCTAGTGAAACTATTAAGGTCGCAAGGTTAATGGATATGGTGGAGTTTTGGTTATCATATTCAAAAAAATATATATATTGGTTGAAAGAGTAGAGTCAATTCAGTTTTAGAGGTTGTACCAGTATTCCTTGACTTTATAACAACCTGATTTCATGAAATGGTCGCATATTCAAATATTAATGAGTTTAAGGTATTCATAATATTTAATATTTTTCATTTAAAATTTAATTATTATTAATTATATTGAATTTTATTAGGATGTTTCTGGATGAGAAAAATAAAAAATATGTCCTAACATATTTACACATAATGGGGGAAACTACAATGGCTGAATATGAGAAGTATCAGGTACATTATTATGAATAAAAATTATATCTACATTTTTATCTTTACATATGTTTAATGGATTTATTTTATGAAGTTAAAATTGGGGGGGTTCTATTCTAGATAGGCTTCAAAAGTTTTCATGCTAGTATTGAACTGAAATAAAATATTCTAGAAGAATGAAAATTACCCATTTAGTTTGATTTTTATGCTGAAATTTATGATTTCTTTACATAAAACCCTATTATATAAGAATGAAAATTACCCTTTAAATTGAGGATATATTTTTTATGTTTTTTTAAATAAGAAAAAGGTATTTAAATTCTTGGAATACATTTAACTAGTTGCTTTTTATAAAGGAAAATGGTTTTCTAAAATTATTCCACGAATGTAAATAATTTTCACAAAGTGATGGATATTTTGATATAATTAATGTTTTTAATGTAATTTGGCAGAGTGTATTATAAAATTTTATAAGTTATTTAAAATAGTAATTTACTTCTGGATAAAGTATTTTGATGTTTAATTTTATTTAGGAAAAAAAAATTACAAAATGAACATATATCCAAATGAATAAATGCCTAAATGTTCAAATAATAAAATAGAAAAATGTCCAAATGACCAAATTAATAAATGAGAAAATGAAAAAATCATCAAATGGACAAATGAACAAATGACCAAATGTCCAAATGGAATAATGACCAAATTTCCAAATGGAAAAATGGAAAAATGGACAATTTTCTATTTTTCCAATTTAAAAATTGTCCAAATTGCAAAGTATAAAAATGAAAATTTGGAAATTTAAGATGGTCAAGTGGCCTTGTGGCCGAGTTACCAAATGGATAGATGGAAAATTTCTCAATTTATAAACATCCCAATTTCCCAAATTATCGAATTCCAAAATCCACAAATGAAAAATGATCAAATGATAAAATACTCAAATAGAAAAATTAAAAAATAATGAATTGGCAAAATTTCCAAATTTCTAGATGGACAAATGGAAAAATAGGTGGTTCCCCAAATATCCAAATGCCAAATTTTCTAAATGGAAATATGCCCAAATTACCAATTGAAAAAATGGGATGACGGAAAATTGAAAAAAGGGCCAATTTGACATATTACTAGTTGAAAAAATGGTTGATTTTACAAATTACCATATTCCCAAATGGCCAAACGGAAAAATAGCCAAACAACATAACTAATAGGTGATATTAATGACTAAATTATATAAATTACTATGGGACTAGATATTAAAATGACATAAAACTAGTATAATTCTCTAAATGGGTAAGACAAATTTTACAAAAACTCAATCTCCTAAATATTCAAATTTCCAAATGTGCAAATGGACTAATAAAAAATGTAGAAATTATCAAACTACATAACCAAAAAATTATCTAGTTGACCAAATAATCAAATTACTATGTGACCGAATATAAAAATAATTTAACTCAAATAGAATTAAACTGAAATAAATAAACAAGTGGAATCCATATCATTAAATATTTATAATACTATTTTTTATATATTGATTATATTATGACACTAGTATTAAATTTCTAATTAAATGTATATTTAGATGCTTCTCTATTTTATGGATTTCCTCAATAGATAAAATTCATATTCAGGTATATTTTATCAATTTTCTATTATTTAATAATATACTATAGTAATAATCAATGATATTTGAAGCATTTGGTGTTGGGAATCAATGGTCATGTTCCTCAAGTAAAATTATTTTTGTCAGGTAGGAATAAAAATGATGGAAGTGTTGTAAGTACACAAACACAAGAAACAACTATATGTATTTTTATTGATATTTTAAATTTTCATACATGGTTCATAATTGAATATATTCTTTATATGTTAAATAGTCAGTCATGGAGGCCCATGATGAGAAACAAGATGAAAATGTTGGGCTAAATGATCATTTGAGATATGTATTAGGTGGGGAGAACATGGGGAAAGTCTGACGCCGAACGTTAAAAAAAAGTCATTCTCACTAGGTATTAGATCCTAATCTGGTGCCTATAAACCCCATAATTCCATTTAGATACAATATTCTCATGAAGAAGTAGCTGCGGCCAAAAAAATATTCATATAATTTCATGAAATATGTAAACTAGTCACTGATCTATTCTGGAAATCTATATCTGTTATATGTCCCTCACATCCATCAGAGGATGAAACAATTTGTTATTCATGTATTCCATAAATTATCTATGTATATGATTCCTTAAGTGATGTCAATGTGGGTTCTATTGGCGGTCCGGATGATGGATCTATTAGTGGGTGGTGTTGGAGGTGATTTTGATGATGTTGATGCTCTAGGAGCTGATGCTGGTAATGATTATGATGGAACTGGTGGTGATGTGGGACATAATGATCCCTCAATTTTAAATTTTAGGTAAGGAGACATGTGTGGATGAATATTTAAATGTTGATTTTATATGTATGTTAGAATATTTTATATGGTTTCAAAACTATTTATAACTTTACTATTGAATGAAAAATATATAATAAGTGTATTGAATTAAATATGTACCTTGGTTTGTATTTTATTTCTATATTCTATGAGAGGTGTTGTATGGTGATTTTGTTGTATAGTGGGGTAGGTCTCTATACCCATGGTACATAAAACCGTGTCTATACATGAATTATGGACACCCATCTATACCCAGGGTTCCAGAAACCATGTGTATAGACTTATACTTGGATTTTAATGTAATCCATGGGTATTAATAAATCCTCATTGACTATACCTATAGTTTAGAATCATGGATATTTGTTAATATTATAGTAATGGTTGTCAGATTTTTTTTTCAAAAAACAACATTATATTAATTTTAGTAAATGTAAAGTGATTGAGGGTGTTTCAATTGAGGTGAATTTTCTTTATATGTTTAGAAGACCATTTAAGGTGGTCAGAAATAAAGATATGGAGTTTTTTTGGATGTTTTAATTTTGTAGAAGATATCACACTATAATAAAAGTTATCACACTATATGGAATAGAATATGAAATAAAATTAATGTTAATAAGAGTAAGTCATTTCTTAATGGTTTTATTAATTAAATGATTTGATTTTTACATCTATTTTTTTATTTGGTCCCACATGAAATGGTTATCGCATCACAATACAAAAATTGTGATTTTACATGCTCATGTTATGTTGAGAGAAGGAATGATTTAACTATAAGGAATAAAGTTATATTATAAGTCACCAAGATAGGTAAAATCAAAATGAATGAGTAAGTTTATATTCCTCCATTTTGAAATGGATTACATCATGGAACTTTTTGATCATAATAAATTTTTGATTCAATGATTGTTTATTTCTCCTCTGTAATGGAAGATGGTTTTTGTTAAACATTTATGAATAGAGGTCAAATGATTGGCTATTTATAAATTGTGAAATTGTTAAAGGGTAATTATAGTGTCATGTTATATTACAACTTTTTTATCTTGTAAATAACATTATCACACCACATTTATTATGTTTGAAACCCTAATATTTTAGAATATATTTCATTAATAATAGTTTGATTTTATTAACATTTTTTGTAACAATAAATACTATTTATAAACGAACAGTGATGCACTATTGTAATATTATTTTTTGATTATTATTGCTAAGATGTCCAACTGGAATGTATGAATTGAACTACATTATTTAAAACTTATTATCACATATTTATAAAAAATTTCATTAGATATAAATTAATTTTAAAATAAACAAGATTTGAAAATAAAATATATTTTTTAAGACAATTTTTATGAAGACAATGTATTTTCATCTTAAAAAATTAAATTATTCACTACTGGTGAATTATTTTACTGAAATGTACATATTTTAAAATTAATAAAGAAAATTAACATTCATTTAATATTTTTTATGCATGGGAAAATAATAAACCCATTTTTATTCATTAAATTGTACTTTTCTAAAAATATTTTATCATCATGTTTTATGGTTTTATTTTTAAATGAATTTATTCCACATAAAGGTGTTAAATTTGACAAAATTGATTTCATATTTATAATCATGAAATTAATATTTGGATGATATTCCCCTTTTTCTTGGCATTATTAATAGTAATAATGGAAAAAGTTATCACTATAGTAAACGGTAAATTGTTATTATCTAAGTTAAAACTAATTGATAGGGCCATTATTTTTTATCATAATTCATATTGGACTATGTTAATCTGACCATGACCACCTCTGTATCAAAACTATGTATTTAATGGATAATTATCCATGAAAATGACCTATATAATTTTTAATTAAAATAATGTTATAATGTGTCACTATCTTAGTTATAAATATCTATTGTGTGTCCCTATAAGAACAAAAGAAAATAATGAATGAGTAAAAATTTTAATTTTGTGAATAATGAAATCATAACGATTTTCTCAATCTATTTATAAATTTTTGTGGTTAAATAATTAACATAAAATCATATGTAATGATAATACAGAATTTATTCTATTAAGAGAATAATACTATAAATGATTTTAAAAATATTAAAAGTAATATTATCTAAGTGAGGTAGAGTGTTCGAATAATTTTTTAGATAAATATAAACAATTAATATGTAAAATTATTATATTATTATTAGAAATTTATATTTTATGTTTTTTAGTTCAAATTAAATCAATAGCATCAAAATTGACATTAATGATATATTGTAAAAATATTGGGTTATTAAATTATTTAAAAATAATAAACAAATTTATATAGGACATGAAAGATAATATATGGTCAAAAATTCTTTCCCTTTTACATTTATGAACCAATTTTTTCCTTATGAATTAATTTATAACCCCTTAAGAGTAAAACAATACATTATCGTGGTTATGTTTAAAATCTGTAAACCATCAAGTTGATAAAAAACATACAGTTTAAAATGACTCCAAAACCTATAAATAAATTTTTGATTGATGGTATTTAAACTGTAACCTTACATGTATTTTAATACCAATTAATTCGTTAAAAATTTTCATGAGAATGACTTCATTATAATTTAATCTTTTAATAAATTTCAAAAGTTCACCTCCTCTCAATTATATAGGGGAACCCCTCCTTTCTCTTAATTAAACGATATTAAGAATTTTATCTCAAACATTACATGAAAATAAAATTTTTAAAATTAATTAGTTGCATTATATAGGTTTTTATCTTCCCAAAATACCATATATGGGATCCCTAGTAAGGGATCCGAAATAGTTCTTCCACAGAAGAGGTAATCTCTTTAACCGGTCACAATCATTTTACATCTTATTTACTCCCTATAAATATATTATATTTATTATAAAATAAAAAATTATATATCCTAAATATACTTGATTTTATTATTATTATAGAATCACCATTATACACCCACTTTCGAATCAAATGGGATGTGAAACTATCACTCATGTATACACACAACTTATCATCTCAACATATTGATACAATTAATCTTCCACCATCATATTTTATGGATGTTCATATTTATAGATTCAATGTTTATATATACTAATTATTATATAATGATACTTCTTGAATTATATAATCACATATACCTTCTTACCATCCAATTTTTTGGTAGACTATAATGTTGCTCGTGCGTACTTGTAAATTACCACATCCATGAAACAATTTGATATATTTTTCATTTTTGTTTTAGTAGGACAATAATAAGGATTTATTAAATTTATATAAATTATTTATATGATATAATAATTATTATTTAATTATGAATTATTATTTACATATCTATCATTCCATCTATAAAAATATGAAAACATCCCTTATGCATGCGTACAACCTACTGTATCTATGAGTGGTGCAATACATTTTTCTTTATATACGTTTATAAATAAATATAAATATGTGTATAATTAATATATATGATACCTAAATCAATATTTTCACTCTATATACGACAGAACCATAATAAACAATTATGTACCAAAACTGCTAAACCAAAACATACATGAAAAACTAAGTATATATCACTCAGAATAGTTATTTAAATAAATAATTATTGATAAACTTGTTAAAAATTATAATAACTATATCTTGTATGGTATGATATTTATATTATATTTATGTAATATATTTCTAATTTTATAAATCATTTTTTCTTTGTTCTATTTTTGAAAAATTATTATGAAAATTAAGAGACGAGGCGCTGACCTGGTGTCCGATTCTCTGGCCAAGAGTGCCCAGAATGATCCATTAAAATATGTTATTTTTTAAATAGTTTTCGTAAGAGGTCTTCTAAAAAAATTGAAAACTATTAAATAGGTTCCCAAATCAGAAATCTGAATGCAACATTGCATTTGTGATGATGGGTTTACCATAGATACAACTTATGTTTAGTCGGCGTGAGTCTCCATTGAGAAAAACCGTAAATGAAAGAATTGGAAATAAAATAAATAAATAAAATTATTTTGTTTTTAAAATACTTATAACTCAGGAATGGTGACTCATATTGAACATTGAATACCACCATTGAGCTCATAAGAGCGTTCTTTCCTTATGCAGTGCCTAACATTCGCTGGCGTGAGCCAATAGTGGAAAGTTGTTCTTAGGATGTGACTTCAAATAAAATAATTAAATAAAGTTTATTTTATTTTTAAATCCTTAAAAATCATACTTGGTAACTCGAATTGAAAAAATTTTAGAGTACCCTTGATCTTTTTTGGGCGTTCTTTCCTTAAGCAGGGCCTAACCATGATCGATGAAAGTTGAGGGTAAAAGTTAATTTTTAGGCATTTCAATGAAAAATAAAATAAAATTCAGAAAGTTTATTTTAATAAAAAACAGTTTTTTTCTGCATGGAAAAAACGATAGTGGTAAAACACTGATATTTTCCAATGAACAATCCAGCCATAACAAAGGGTTGTGATTTGATTCTACACATTCCTCATTCAGGGTTTTAAATGACCAATGTAAATCAAGAAACTAATAGGTTGACCCATAGTTGGATCATTCTTGCAATAGGTTCTTGACTGCATGATGTTTGGGGAGAATTGAACTTCTTCTATGTTGGATTTTTATGCTAAATCCTTCTGATGGTGTGGATTAATGACATGAATAATGATGGTTGAGGATTATTCCTCACTTTGATTTTTGGTTTTCCTCTCCTTGTTGATGCATGTTCTTCGTGTTCTTCATACAGTCGTGAATAATGATTCATTGTGCTTCTGATTGATAGTGTAGTGACCCCAAATCAAAGATCAAATATCGTGATGAACCGGAGGAGGTATTGTAGTTACAAGGATAGATGGATCGATGTGGAACCTGAGTTTCCTACACATGAGCGTTTGTTAGAGGATTGAGTTTTAATGTGGATTCGAGCCCACACCGGTGAAGAATGCAACACATCGATCTAGAGCTTCTTATGATTTGAATAACAGACCATCTGAGCGCGTCTGGTGGCCCATGGAACAACACAATGGAATACCGGCATAGGCACATGGATGTAGCCAGAGGAACCCATGGTGGCTAAGCCATGGGGAGAATTGCGGGCCACAGCCAGTGTGGGCCGGTAATGCGGCACCACCTCGTTGAGCTGGTGGCATGCGATCAATGAAACACATGCGGGGTTTCCGGTCCATGTGATTAGACTGGCTGGACGAGGGGTAGGAACCATTTCTCCACATTTAATAGAGTAGATACAGTAACCTGTAGTGTTTGGGGAAGACAATCGGGGCCTCTGGAGCGTGTCGCACTAGAGACACTTCCAGTGGGCTGGGTCAACCCAGTGGATCACGTAGGCGGACCCCTGTGTCGGGTCAACCCAACGTGTTGGGTCGGACTCTGAATTATGGACTAGTCCATAGTCGACTAGGGTGGTCAATCAGGACCCGTCGTTAGTGAAGCTGTCTCGCAGCCACAGCAGCTCATCACCGGTCGACCACCAGGTCAATCCACGGGTCATTGGCTCTTTTTTGGACAAACATCCATAACATTCAAATAACCATCTATTTTACAAGTTGTCTATGGTGTTGGGACCATTGAAAAGATACATGAATTTTTAGATACTAAAAGTGAGTTTTTGTGCATTTTTAAAAATGTCCTATTGGTTTGAGGTGTCAATCCTTACAGTACAAGCACACTTCAGTGGGAATCAATGTGTTCTGTAATGTTGGGACTCCCCACATCGTGGGAGCAGGTTTGTTTTCTTTTGGTAGCTTCTTTAAGAGATGTTACTACCCTAGGGAATGTGGTGCAGGTTCATAATGATTTTCATGTAGGAAGGCTAGGTACTCACCTATAGGACTAGATCACGTGTTGTCCAAATATAACGTACATAGAGTCAGAAATCCCCTACCGAGTCGAGTTAAGGTTATCTATGACATGATTCAGTAATCCCCCATTGTTCATGGGAACAGGTCCTCCAAACATGAACTGATATGTTTGGTACTCCCTTGTCATACCCAGGTGTAGATCCTCTAGTCACTGAGTAGTACTCCCCTACCGGGTAGGGTGTGGGTCCTCAACATACAAGGTCGTAATCCCCTGCCGGATCAGGGGGTGAATCCTTCAGGAGTCATACACCCATATGGGATCAGGGTTAGAATCCTCACATATAAATGTGCACTCCCAGATCATGGATATCAGTAGGGGTGGGTCATCCATTGGAGTCATAGCTCCCTTGGTTATCAGACTTAGTTTCAAGGAGTGGGCCCATCCACTTGGGTAGAACATTACCTAGATTGGATCTAGTGCTCCCTCGATGGACTGAGGTCTGGAAATTTTTTTATAGGAATGAAAAAAATTTCTCAAGATGGTTAGAATATGGGATCCCTCATCTCTGTACAGTGGTAAAGGCGGGCCTCTTCACTTGGGTGTCGTTAGACTTACGACAGGTGCAAGACAACAATGATTAAACCTCACGAGCTGGGCACTAGAGATAGACCCAGTAAGATGTGCCCGATGGAGCACATTCACTTATAATTACCATTAGTAATGGAAGAGTTGTTCCAAATGGATTTTACCTCTTAAACGGGTGCCATCATGGATGGATGAGCTCGTGGAGCGTGTTTCGGCTGGTTTTGGGTGTTGCATTTCGAACCTATGATGAGAATCCTATTGTTGTCTATGATGTTGGAACCTTATGGTTCTTATTGTCTAAAACAAGTATATCTGGATTTTATTGGTATATGTATGGGAATAAACCTATGTTGAGATGGTTGTATCTTCTTGGTGGTGTTTCTATTGTGGTCTTTTACCTTGTAGTTGATTGGGTCCCCTAGTGATTATTGTTTTACTCACCCCTATATTGGCTTTTCCCACACGTGTCATGTATTGTGCAAATGTTCAACGCTTTGAAGGAGTATAAGTATGGCTAGGGCTAGGTGGTGCTCAATGAGATCAGACAAACAAGGTGTAATCCTATAGCATCAGGTAGCTACCCTTAACTTAACCTTTAGAAAGAGTTCTCAGTGGATAAGCTTTAGGGACATGGAGTACTACTTGTGTTTTCTCTTTCCATTGTTGGGCTTGTATACTGGCCTAGTTTTCCACCCAGTACATTAATTTTTATTGCACTCTCATTGTGTTTTACATAGTGGTCTGCATGAACATCTTCCTTGGATTTTTTACTTCCCAACATCATTGGTTTGGAGTTGTATGTGTGTGTGAAGGTACATATAAATTTTCCTCCCATATGTGGGATATTCTTACTCAACACTAGATGTCAGCCCCTGGTGTATTAGAGGCGGGCTTGGGTATGTCACAGAACGGAAGTCGAGGGATGGATTGTGATGGAGCAGTATTATAGAAGTTATGTTATACCTTAAGAACCCAGAGTCTATGTGTTTAGTTAGGGGAAACAGTGTTATGTGTTTCTACTTTTTCATTCGGGATAGGGAATCTAGTGTCGGTATGGAGGTTGACATATCCTTATTTTCAACTTGGTACATACAAACACTTATTTCAGGGAGAAAATGATGGTACATGCATCATATAGGAATGGGTTGAGTTTTCTATGTCCTTGAGTCGGCTCACCTAGTATAGTATATTTATTGTGGTACATCATGTTTTTTTAATGATATTTCCACACACATATCCATTTAAGGCTCCACCGCATGATCACAAGGATGGTCTATGGGGTCATGAGATGGGTACATGGGTTCATACCAAATACTACACCACTGGGTTGTGTACCAGTCATAAAAAAACCTATTGAGTATCACATGGTACTCATAGTTCAAGCTGATGAGATGTGTGGGATGAGCGCCTATCATGAATTTCATCAAAAAAAGACCCCTTAGGTGATATGGCGAAACCAAATCACATGCATCTAAGCAATGTCTTGAGGTGGTGACTATATTTTCCGTCTAGTCGGTATATAATTAGATCTGATGGTGGTCCTGGTAGTGAGCCTTCCACATGGCTCGGTAGAGTGATGGAGGGGTTTAGATTACCTGATGTTATGATGAGGTGACTTTTCTATGGAATGATATTTAGAAACTCTCTTCGAGAAGGGTCCCTTTCCATAAAATCTAAGGGTTATGGGTTCCCAATAGCTTCCACAGCTTCGTAAGGGAAACATGTTAGTAGCTGAGTATTCGTCGAGGCATACCGACCTTTATAAGTACTTGATTAATATGATACGACCACTGTTTAAGGTCTTAGACCTCTGACCAATATGTGTTTAGGGAAATCTGAGCTAACACTATGCTTTTGTGTATTACAATATATTCTAGGGTGTTAAAGAGAACATTTGTGGTTGAAGGTCGTTTTTTTGAGTGGATTCAACCAATGGATGTTAGAAGTTGGAATGCAGGAAGCCGATGTCAGTCTCATGGACTTGGACATGTGAGACATTCTGAGAAGAGGTCCCAAGGTAGTGGACCTATAGATCAAGGATCATATGGTGTGTCTAGTTGGGCTATAATGAGGTAATGATTTTCAAAACATGGTAGGGGACATCTTGCTAGAGACTTTCCAACCCATATTGATGATAGTGAAACTGTGGATGGGCCACTAGGGTAGAGACAGTGATAGGAATAGAATAATCTATAGGGTTCCAGATGTGGCAGATGAGTGGGGATAGCAGCATGTTGCAGTATACATTTCGATATGATACAACCACCACCCTAGTGTGGTCCACACCAGGATTCTGGATCAAGAGGAAAAAGGATGGGGGTAGCTGCATGTGGTCTAGGATTATGACCCATGGGATCCAATAATGATTCAAGGTATGGTCTATGTCTACTTCTAGTTTTTGTTTAAATAGAAACATTTTCTAATCATCCATTCTCATCAAAAATCATTTTCATGAACTATATTTCATATTAAACCGTTTTCTTTACCATTAAGTCTAGAGATACTAATCAGAGGATACTAGATAATCACTCTTATATTTATGGTGTGATATAACCCTTGACCTGAGAGTTTCTATAGGAATATCTTGGGGGTAGCATCATGGTCCTGTGACATCATTCTTGGTATGGACTACTATCATTCATTCCCATATTGACTATTTTGGAAGAAATGTATTTTTTATCCATAGTAATGGAATGGTGTTTCCTTTATTAGTGAAAGGGAAACCTAAGAAGCATTGGATAGACTCTCTCATAACACTTATAGAAAAAAATATCCTTCATGGATGAGCTTTCCCCTTAGTGTGTGTCCAAAGACAGAACAGGGATATTAAAAGAAGCACATGGGAGTGGTAGGCTCATATTCGTGCTTGGTACTCACACCGTTTGATTGAGAAAATATTGTTTGTATTTTTAAGGATGTAAATACTTGAGGTGGTGTTAGTTTAATGGCTTCGATATTCCCAGTTCTATTTTTATCAATTTGTTGGGAAAATTACGAGACAAGTCACTAAGACGACATATGATTCTGAGGTTGGGAGTACACAGAATGATTTGTCAAAATATGTTGTGTTTTAAATAGAACTTGTAAGATTTTTTCCTAAATTAATTGAATAACACTGAAACTGGTTTCAAGATTAGAAATCCAGTGGCACTATTGCGTCTAGGATGGCTGGTTTACCCTAGGCGCGACTTATGTTTAGTCTGTGTGGGTCTCTAGTGAGAAAAATCAAAAATTGAATAACCATAAATAAAATAATTAAATAAAATTATTTTAGTTTTCAAATCCTTATAATTAATGAACAGTGACTCTGGTTGAAAATATGAGACCCCTGTTGAGCTTGTCACGACTAGCTTTCCTTAGGAAGATTCTAACATTGGCCAACACGGGCCAACTATGGAAAGTAGTTTTTGGGATGTGGTTGTAAATAAAATAATTAAAAAATATTATTTTATTTTCAAATCCTCATATCTCATATAGGGTAACTCATATTGAAAATGTGAGAGTATTGTTGAGTTTTCTAGGGTTTTATTTCATTAGGCAAGGCCTAACCTCGATCGACACATGTCGAGGGTAAAATTTAAATTTTAGGTGTTTAAAAAAAATAAATCATCTTAAAAAATTTACTTTATTCAAAAATATTGTTTCACTGTAATGAAATTTTTATTGAGGTGTTCCAATTCATAAATGAAATTGGGTAACAACATTGAAACTCAAGCGTAATAGAAACACTCTTTTATAAATAAAAAAGTGTAATGATGAAGTGAATAAGTGTAACAAAAAGGATGAAATAAATTTCCTCTATATAATGGAATAAAAGAGTACATGATCATTGGAAGAGATGCATGGTTTCTCTAAACAAATTTATTTAGCGTTGGAAAAATATTTTCGAAAAATTTCCCGTAATGATTATTACCATTCTCCCTCCATCCTTCCATCCTTCGATGTATCACCAACGCCGAAAGATTTCATATCAAGAAAGACTAATGATGGAGGTGAAACTAATATATTCACCAATTAATTATCCAACATTAAGGTAGGGGTTATTATTTGGTTCTAATATTTCTCCATTATTGGTTTAAAATGATGAACGCGGATTAACCCACAAATAAGTTGACTCGAAGTTCAATCCTTCTTGTGGGAGGTTCTTAACTATGGGATGGCTGGGGAGAAATGAAGTTCTTTTATGCTTGATTTTTCTTCTAAATCCTTATAACAGAGTGTATTAATCCCATAACAAATGATGGTGAAGGTTTTTATTCTCTTTGTTGTTTGGTTTTCCTCTCCCCTTTAATGTGTGTTTTTTATCTTCTTCATCGGGTCATGAACAGCGGATCATTTCACATCTGATTCAAAGAGAAATGATCCCAAATCAATGATTCAACCTCTTGAAGACCTATATTAGGTTTGTCAATGACAATGATAGATGGATTGAAGTGGCATGTGAGTTAACGACACTCGATCGTTTGATGGCGGAAGGAGTTGCAATGTCGATCCGAGCCTACGACAATAATGAATGCAACACATAGATCACATATCTCCTTTATGTTCAAAAACCTGGCCACCAGAGTGCATATGGTGGCATATGGAACAACTCACCACCATTTTGGTGGAGGAAAATGGTGGTGGCCCTTTTCTAGTGTGGCGGAAGCCAGCGGCCCATCGTGGTGTTCGGAGGAACCTGCGGCGGCATAGTCACATGTGGAATTGGGGACCATTTCCAGGGTGGGCTGTAAATGCGGAAGCTCTGTGTCGAGCCAGTGTCACCAAGTCAATGAAATAGGTGAGGGTGTTCAAGTCTGCAAGAGGGGAATGACTAGATGTGGGGGCGATACCCTTGCATCATGTGGCACAGAGAGGACTTGGAAACCCATTGTGTCTAAGGAATATGATCCGGCCCACTCTGAGTGGGCCGCGTCAGACCCAGAAAGCCTAATCAGGCCATGGTCAATCGTGATGGTCGAACATGAGCCACAGTAAGTGAAGATTCCATACAACAATGAAATCTCATCAACAGTCAACCGCGAGGTCGGTCCATGGGCCACTGGCCCCATTTTCCCCAAACTTATGTAACATTTGAACAGAACATCTGTTTGACAAGACATCTATGTCGTTGGGACCCTTTCGAAGAGACAATCCTTTTGAGATACTTAAAGTTTGATTTTTAGGAATATGATAGATGTTCTAGTTGTTTGAGGCATAATTTCTCTCTGTATAATCACACTTGAGCAGGAATTGGTGTGTTTCGTAATGTTCGGACTCCCCACATCATGGGATTGGGTTCGTTGGATTTGGGAAGCATCCTTTAGGAGTGTTACTCCCCCGAGAGACTAGGGTGTAGGATCCGAAGGATTTTGGTGAAAGAATAGAAGGTAATCTATTATAAAACTAGGGTGTCTTCCCTCCATATCTAACATACATAGATTCAGAACTCCTCTACCGAGTAGGGTACAATTCCTCTATGATTGGGGTCATTAGTCCCCTATTCGACAGGGTGTGGTTATTCCACACATAAACTGTTAGGGTTGGTACTCCCTATTAATACTAGGGTGCATGTCCTCTAGTCACTGAGTAGTACTCCACTACTGGGTAGGGTGCTGGTCCCCCACTTATGAAGTCGTACTCATCTATGAAATCAGGGTGAGGGTCCTTCTTGAGTTATACTCCCATAAGGGATCAGGGTAAGGGTTCTAACTTATAGAGTTTCACTCCCCACTCCCATGTAACAGTGGGGAGTAGGTCCTCCATTGGATTTGGAGGTCCCTCGGCTATCGGACTCAGTTGGGAGGAGTCGGCCCATTCACTTGGTGAGAACATCGCCTATATAGGATCTAATGCTCCCTCGACGGACTGAGGTGTTGGACAATCTTTATATGAGTGAAAGAGGTTTCCCAAGATGTTTAAGATTATACCTCTTTCTTCTATGTATTTAAGTGAGGGAGGGCCTCTCCACTTGGGTTTCCTTAGTCTTGCATTTGGCACAAGATAGCGATGACAAAACCTCTGGTGCTAGGCACTAGAGATAGTCCTAGTAGGATGTTTTCAAAGGATCACTTTCTCTCATACATACGATTATGAATGGTAGAGTTGTTCCAAATAGAGTATAACTCTTGTATGGGTGACATATTTTATAGATAATATTAGAAAGTGTGTTTCTCCAAGTTTAAGGTGTTTCCTTTCAATCCTATGATGAGAATACTTTTGCTGGCAATGACGGTGCAACTTTATGATTCTTAGTGTCTGAAAAAAAATCTAGATGTTCTTGGTATATGTATGGGAGTATACCTATGTTTATATGACTATATATTATTGGTGGTTATTTCTTTATGGTCTTTTAACTTGTGCTTTTTTTGGTCCCCTATAGATTATTGTTTTACTCACCCTTCAATGGGATTTTCCCGCAAGTGTCGTGTCTTGTGCAGTCATTTGACACTTTGACAGAGTCCAAGGAGAGTGTGAATTGGATTCTTCTTAGTGATATCTGATACATGAGGCATAATCCTACAGCTTTAGGTAGCTACCGTTCACCTACCCTTTAGGAAGGGTTCTCAGCCGATGTGTTTTTAGGACTTAGGGTGTTACTTATGTTCTGTATATCTTTTTGTGGGCTTGTATGCAAGCCTGGTTTTCCAATTTGTACATTAATTTCTATTTTAGTATAGTTTCTTTACATAATTGTCTTCATGCATAGATTCCTTGGAAATTTTACTCCCCAAAATCTTTGGTTTGGTTTTGTGTGTAAAGACCCGTAAAATTCAAGGGAAATTTTTTCTTAATATTCTTTGGGATTTTACAAGAATGCAGTTTTTGATGGAACCTGATTCCGAGGCACGGTGAGCCCAGAATAATTTTCCGATGTTTAGCTCGGGTACGTTCAGTGAACGAATGAGCACGTTTTCTGAACTTTTGAACCGGTGCTCGGAATCGAAATCCAAGGGCACCAATGAAACCGCAACGCTAGTAATTTTATATGAAGACCATTACTGGGGTTGCGTTTTCTCAGGAGGAGTTGTTAAAAATTGTGGATTAGATAAAAAGTAAAATAAAATTGAGCTACAATTTTATTTCTTTTTACTAAGTGGTTATATCCAATGAAAGGGAGTTGGAGTGGGACCCATTGATAACTTAACTCCTAGGTAAGATATTAGTATGGTGGGGCCCACATGAACCCCACCCCTTCATATTACCTATCCCCTTAAACTCTCCATTTAATATGACAACATATGTTTAATTAATTATGTGGTTTCTTTTTTTTTGAAATACATGGATTGAGTAATAAAATGAGAGGTGTCTTATTTTATTTGGGTTTGAGCTTGTTGTGTTGTGTTTTTTGGAGAGTTCTTGTTTTCGAAGAACTTCATCATCTTCCTTGAAGAACGCGAAGAACCCTGACGCGCCTTCCTTCATTTATTCTTCCCGCGACAAAGGAAGGGAGACACCGTTCCTCCTCAGACGATCTCTGTCAACGTGTACGGAACCCTCTTCCGTGACACCTTCTTCTGAGACGTTCATTTCCTCGACAAACCATCGTTCAACGATTTCATCTAGGTACGATATTAATTGTTTTTGTCGTGAATACTTTCATTGATGTTCATCATTTCCTAATTGAGCCACCTGTTATCGCAATAACAGGAGGAGGTCAGACCGCACGAGAACGACCGACTCTCCTCCCCCCTTGATGCTTGATTTTTGTTGCGGCACGAGAAAGGCAGCGTGGTGCCGTTGCACCACGCGGAAATAATGAAGAATTGGTGGAGAAGCGCAGCGTCGTCGCGTCACGCCATTGAAGTCGAACAAATTCGTGGCATCGTTGTGCCGCGCCGATCGGACAAGGCCGTGGCCTATGGTCGCAGTGGTGCCGGGAGAGGATGTCGGAACCACCGGCCTCCAAAGCAAGGAGGCGGGACCCGCAAGGGGGGTCCCGCGGTGACTCACCGGCCGGCCAAGCCGGCTGGTTACCATGAAGGCCAGGGGTCGTAACCCCCAGCTGGCCAAAAGAGCGCCCCCCCCCCCCCCCCACATGGGGGATGTGGTTCTTCAATCAGGGGGCAGCATGCCCCCAATGTTCCACCCAACTTGACAACGACCGAGCTGGCCCCGCGGGCCGCCCGAGCGCGCCCAGGCCGGGCCGGGCCGCGCAGGCCAGGCCGGGCGGCGGCAAGGCCGGGCCGGGCCATGCAGGCAGGGCCGGGCAGCACCCAAATGGGCCGGACCTGGACCCGGGTTGAGTCGACCCAGTTTGGGCAGACCTAGGCGGTCTCGGGCCGGGTCGGTCCGGGCCCAAAACCCCTTTTTTCAGACCTCTTTCGGTATTTTGCCCATATCATGGGCTACAGACCTCCGATCGACACACCGTCAGCTGCGATGTGATCATTGGATCAGGACGGTCGTTTCGGTATATTAAATTCAAGGTTTCGAGGAACATTGGGTATGACCGGGTTGGTTGGAACACGAAACCAGTCGGGCCCTCGGAGCAGAAACGCTTATAACATGAGCTCCGAATGACTGATTGACGTGCCGTTGACTTTGTTGGATTCATCTTAGTGAGACAGACCTTTTGGCTTACTCGGCTCGAGGTTTAGACGTAGTTGGAGTATGGACGGGTTGGTTTTGACTTAAAGACTAACGGGGCCCCTAGAACGAAAACGCCGATAACTCTCAGACTGTGCGTCCAAATGACGCGCCGTCTGTCACATTTAGTTCTTGTTGATGATACAGAACTTTGGGATACATCATCTCCGAACTTCGTGTCCGTTGATGTATCAGCCCCTCGGCTCGTGGAGCGGACCCTCCCCGGACGAGCTTGCTGTGTGCGGTAACCCTGGAGCTGGCTGTGACTGCGACGATAATGATGACTGTACAGAAATCCTCTTTGGGTTCAACAGAAACCACTACAACACTCAGTGATCCAGAGTGGATCAGTGCTACCGATCCGGTGTGGGTCAGATCGTGTGTAGGTCAGCGCTCAGAGGTCCTGTGTGGGCAAGCGCATACCGATCCTGTGTCGGTAATTGCGGGGGTTAGTACCTATAGATCATGTGCGGGTCATTGCGGGGGTTAGTAACTATCGATCCTATGTGGGTCTGACGGCTTAGATGAATCATTGGAAACATCTGATCATCTCGATCGTCTTACGAAGATGTATACCTGTGTGAGCTGAGTCTTGACTTCAATGAATATCTTCAATATGATTGACTTACTTTCCTATGTGGATTGAGTTGTGTTATCTAGTGTGGATTGGGTTGTACTTCTATATGGACGTGATTGTACTTGGTATGGATGTTGGAGCCGAACAGAAAATGATGACTTAGGTATATGTATGGGCATATACCTAAGTAGTGTTGGATGTTACTTCGTAATTGTATCTTTATTTTGTGGATTTCATGAGACCTTCAGGGGTCTCTAAGTCCCTACTAAGTAGCGTATACTCACCCCATCACGGGATATGCCTGCACTACGTTGTGTTAGTTGCAGACGACGGACAACGCTGATCGTGGTTGAGGCTGGTGGAGTAAGTCGGTACCTGGAGGTGGACCACTGGGCGGAACGTACTCGGAGCGGACGGCTGGACCGAAGGAGCTGAGGAGGCTATCTATACCCACCCTTCAGGTGGGACTTCCAGTGGACGGATTGACGTTTCGGCTTTACTTTTCAGTTGCTGTACTTCCTTTTTCAGTTTTACTTCACTTTCAGTTTGGGTTTGTATTCTAGACCACTTACTTTTCCACACTTAATATTGTACCCAGTTTTACTTAGTGTTTACTTCTGCTTCCTTACTCTGTGTGTTTGTTTACTTTATAAAGGCAATGCCTTCCCTTTTTATCAGGAATTACGCCTTGATGCTAGTCTCCAGCCCCTGGCCTATGGAAGGCGGGCTTGGGGTAGTCACAACACGGGTCCCGAGGACAGGTCATGATAAATTGGTATCAAAGGAGTTCGGTTCTACCGCAGAACTAAGGAATATGATATTTTTTTATGTTAATAAATAGTGTTAAGAGTATTGAGTGTGGTTATCAGTCCAGGGAGTCCAGTATTAGTGCGGCAGCCGACATATCTGTACACCCGGACCCTGACTTCTGATTTCTGACTTAGTGCACGAAAACATTGATTGCATGTGTGTTTCATGTTTTCTTTGTGATTACTTTGTGTCAGCTTACCAAGTATATTGTATTAACCATGGAGCACCTGTTTCTTTTCATTATGGACCCATGACGGAAGCCAACTAGGGTTTCAAGCTTTGTGCAAGATTGTAGCCCACTGAGCGACGAGGCCTCGGTGCAGGGCCCTATTACTACGGAGGCACCGGCGGTATCACTACCCGCCGAGCCACCGATTACACCAGCCCCAGCCGCTGAGAGTGCAAGTCACCTTAGTGCACTGCATGAGTTCCAGTGTCAAAGACCACCTAGGTTCTGCAGGGAGACGGACCCTCAGGCAGCCGAGGATTGGCTGGAGGCGGTTGTGCGAGTTTTTAGGATGGTGGGGACACCATCAGACCTCATGGTGATCCTTGCAGTGAGCCTCCTGTACGCGGAAACATGCAGATGGTGGATCTTGATACTCTAGGTGCACGACGAGGCATCTCTCCTCTGGACAGACTTTGAGAGCCTCTTTCCCTCAGAGTTCGTCTCAGCCACCCTCTGTGCGGTGTGCATCCAGGAGCTTCTAGAGCTGCAGTAGGGAAGTATGATGGTCGCCCAGTACTCGACGATATTTACCGATCTCTCGCGCTATTTGATGAACATGGTACAAGACCCATTCTTCCGAGCTCGGACCTTCGAGCAGGGACTGAGTCATGAGATCAGGGAATCACTTATCTCCCTCAGCATTCTGACGCAGGCAGGAGTACTGGAGCGATCCCTTCTCATAGAGATATTTCTTGCTAAGCCTACACCAGAAGCGAGACCTACTGCAGGGAGGCACGTAGAAGATTCTTCTACAAATGGAAGTAGACAGATGTCCCAGAGGTCCAAGAGGACTAGGCCATCGGGTGGACGACCACAGGATAATGGCTCGGAGGTGCGGGGCACATGCGATAGAACCAGTCTTACGAGTGGAAGATAGTGCTATGCATGCGGCGGGCAGGGCCACTTGGCTCGTGACTGCCCGAACCGCCATACAGAGGGGCAGCAGACGGTTGAGGAACCACCCAGGAAGAGGCAATGGTTCGACCGTGGAGGTCCACAGGGAGCAAGTGGACGGGGCCGAGGAGCTGGTCGAGCGGCAGGTGGTGGACGACGTTTTGAGGCTCTACCACCACCACAACCAGGAGGACCACACCGACCATAGGGGAGAGCACAACTTCAGGCAGCTGAACCTTATGATCATGGAGCTCCGGAAGGTGGTGGACAAGTGCGGGACTAGCTCCAAGCATGGAGGCCTTTTCCCATAAAGCCTCTAGCTTCGTTGTTTGTGTTGCTTTGTGACCTTGTACTTTGAGTTTCAGTAATAAAAGACACTTACAATAGTGATGTTTGCTTTCTTGTCTTTTGTATGTTAATACTATGGGGTTCTAGTTAAAAACTGTTTACTTGACCCTCACGTACGAGAGTTCTACTGGAGGAGACCCAGTGACCACACACTGATGCCGACAGTGTGACTCAACCCTTGGAGGCTAGAGTAACGGTTGGATTCTCTTGTTAGCAGCGTCGAGGCCTTACGACGTCATCCATGGCATTAATTAACTGATCATGATGGGATTGACTTTATTAGTCAAGGAATGTGGTTCATCCAAGGGATGAGACCAGATTTCTCTTTTTGGAAAAGGAGAAATCTTTGCATCTTTGCAGAACGTTGAGGAAGAAGGGGAAACCCTTCGTTTGGTCTGACAGATGTTAGCAGAGCTTCCAGAAGCTGAGAGAGAGGTTGACCAGCGCACCTATCTTCCAACTACTCAGGGAGGCGAATGAGCAGCTAGCCTCTTGCAGATATCCTTCGTGGATAGTGATGGAGCAGCCTTTCTACAGTCACTCACTGTCACTCCTCCACTTCTACAGCGGGTCAGAGAGGCACAACGTGGGGACAATGAATGTGCGACATGGCATGTGCATATATCCTCAAGACATGCACTTGATGGATTCTCTATAGGAGGAGAGCACTTCATCCTTTTCAGAGGACATACCATGGTACCAGCTTCTTTACATGAGGAGGTGATGAGGGAGTTCCACACTTCCCCTTTAGCGGTACAACCAGGAGTGGAAACGATGTACCAGGACCTTAGACGACATCACTGGTGGCCGGGTATGAAGAAGGCTGTGGAAGAGTTCGTTTCTCGATGCCTCACCTGCCAGTAGGTGAAGGCAGAGCACAAGGTACCAGCAGGCTTGGTACAACCCTTGGAGGTCCTGGAGTAGAAGTGGGACGGGATAACTATGGATTTCATGACTGGAAAACCACGCACATCCAGAGGTCACGACTCCATTTGGGTGATTGTCGACCGACTCAACAATTCGTCCCACTTCTTACCCATCAGAGAGCAGGGCATAGTAGAGAACATGGGCAGCCTTTACGTTCAGGATATTGTACGGCGTCATGGTGTACCATCATCCATTCTCTTCGATCGAGATGCTCGCTTTAATTCCTGGCTTTGGAAGGGGTTACAGGAGGCATTCGGGACGCAGCAACGTCTGAGCACTGCCTTTCACCCTCAGATAGATGTTCAGACGGAGATGACCATTCAGACTCTCGAGGACATGCTCTGTGCATGTGTCCTCAACTTTGGTCATATCTGGGAGGACCATCTATCCTTGGTGGAGTTCGATTACAACAAAAGCTACCACTCCACCATTGGGATGTCACCATACGAGGCATTGTATGGCTGACCTTGCAGATCACCGCTGTGCTGGACAGATCCTGGGAAGTCAGCACTTTTGGGACCAGAGATGGTCTAGGCCATGATAGAGAAGGTCCAGGTCATCCAGGAGTGGATGAGGACATATCAGAGCTGGAAAAAGTCTTATGCTGACAGGAGGCGTAGGCCACTAGAGTTCAAAGATGGCGACCACGTCTTCATGCGGGTCTCACCTCGACGTGGATTGCAGAGATTTGGCCGAGGCAACAAGTTCTCTTCATGCTTCATCGGACCATTCCAGGTCCTCAGCAGGATTGGTGAGGTGGCTTATCGCCTGGCACTACCACCTCAGTTGCACCGGGTGCACGACGTCTTTCACGTATCTCAGCTGTGGAGATATGTGCATGACCAGACGCATAACATCGACATTGGGAAGCTGGAAATTGATGATGGGGTGACTTTTGCGGAGGTCCCAGTGGAGATCGAGGATCGACAGAATTGGGTCCTACGTGGACGGTCTATTCCTCTAGTGAGCATTAGATGGCAGCACGGGAACCTCTAGGAGAGCACATGGGAGCGGGAGGCTCAGATGCATGCTCAGTACCCACATTTGTTCCCCTATTTTATGATGTATCTTTACAGGGACGTAAAGCCCTAAGGTGGGAGTAATGTAAAAACCCGTAAAATTCAATAGAAATTTTTTCTTAATTTTTTTTGGGATTTTACAAGAACAGTTTCTGACGGAACCTGATTTCGAGGCCCGGTGAGCCCGGAATAATTTTCCGATGTTTAGCTCAGGTACGTTCAGTGAACGAATGAGTGGGTTTTCCTAACTTTTGTACCGATACTCGGAATCAAAATCCGATGACACCAATGGAACCGCATCGCTGGTAATTGCTTAAGAAGACCTTTAGTGGGGTTGCGTTTGCTTGGGAGGAGTTGTTAAACATTGTGGATTAGATGAAAAGTAAAATAAAATTGAGCTACAATTTTATTTCTTTTTACTAAGTGGTTATATCCTATGAAAGGGAGTTAGAGTCAGACCCACTGATAACCTAACTCCTAGGTAGGACATTAGTGAGGTGGGTCCCACACGAACCCCACCCCTTCATATTCCCTAACCCCTTAAACTCTCCATTTAATATGACAACATAAGTTTAATTAATTAAGTGGTTTCTCTTTTTTGTTTGAATTTTGTATTTTTGAAATACATGGCTTGAGTAATAAAATAAGAGGTATCTTATTTTATTTAGGTTTGATCTTGTTGTGTTGTGTTTTTGGGAGAGTTCTAGTTTTCGATGAATTTCATCATCTTCCTTGAAGAACGCCAAGAACACCGACGCGCCTTCCATCATTTCTCCTTCCCGCGAAAAAGTAAGGGAGACACTGTTCCTCCTCAAAAGATCTCCGTCAACGTGTACGGAACCCTCTTCTGCGACGCCTTCTTCCGTGACGTTCATTTCCGCGACGAACCATCATTCAACGATTTCATCAAGGTAGTGGATTAATTGTTTTTGTTCGTGAATACTTTCGTCTACGTTCATCGTTTCCTAATTGAGCCGCTTTTTATCGCAATAACAGGAGGAGGTCAGACCGCACGAACACGACTGACTCTCCTCCCCCCTTGATTCTTGATTTTTGTTGCGGCATGAGCAAGGCAGCGTGGTGCCGTTGCACCGCGTGGAAATAATGAAGAATGGGCAGAGAAGCGCCGTGCCGTCGCGCAGTACTGTTGAATTCGAACAAAGCCGTGGCGTCGTCACGCCATGCCGGAGAACCTCGAAGAGGCCGCGGCCGAATCGGGGTCGCGGCAGAAGGGCGTGGTGCCGTCGCACCGCGCCGATCAGACAAGGCCACGGCCTATAGCCACGGTGGTGCATGGAGCGGCAACCGGAACCATCGGTCGTCGGAGCAAGGAGGCGGGACCCGCAGGGGGGGTCCCACGGTGACTCACCGTTCGGCCAAGCCGGTCGGTTACCATGAAGTTCGGGGGTCGTAACCCCCGACTGGCCAAAGGAGCGGCCCCCCATGTGGGGGACGCGGTTCTTCAATCTGGGGGGCAACGCCCCCCCCTGTTCCGCCCAGCTCGGCACCGGCCGATCTGGCCACGTGGGCCGCCCGAGCGCGCCCAGGCCAGGCCGGGCCAGGCCGCGCCCAAACTAGCCGAACCCGGACCCAGGTCGAGTCGACCCAGTTTGGGCCGACCCAGGGGGTCTCGGGCTGGGTCGGTCCGGGCCCAAAACCCTTTTTTCGGACCTCTTTCAGTGTTTTACCCATATCTTGGGCTACGAACCTCCGATAGATGCACCGTTAGCTACGATGAAATCCTTGAATCGAGATGGTCGTTTCATTAAATTACACTCAAGGTTTCATGGAACTTTGGGTATGTCCGTGTCGGTTCGAACACGAAACCAATCGGGCCCTCAGAACGGAAACGCTTATAACTTGAGCTCCGGGCATCTGATTGAAGTGTTGTTGACTTTGTTGGATTGCTATTAGTGAGACAGAACTTTTGGCTTAATTTTCTCGAGGTTTAGACACAGTTGGAGTATGGCCGAGTTGGATTTGACTTTAAAACCCACCGATACCCTGGAATGAAAAGGCCAATAACTCTCAGACCGGGCGTCCGAATGACGCGTCGTCTGTCACGTTGAGTTTTTGTTTACAATATGGAACTTTGGGATACATCAAATTTGGAATTCGTGTCAGTTTATGTGTCATCCCCTTGGCTCGTGGAGAGGACCCTCCCCGAACGAGCTTGTTGTGTGCGGGAACCCTAGAGTTGGCTGCGACTGTGACGACGATGACGACTGTACAGAAATCCTCTGTGGGTTCGACAGTGACGACTACAGCACTCAGCGATCTTGAGTGGATCAGTGCTACTGATCCAATGTGGATCAAATCATGTGTGGTTCAGTTCTCAATGGTCCTGTGTGGGCTAGCGCATACCGATCCTGTGTAGGTTAGATCCTGTGTGGGTCATTGCAGGGGTTAGTACCTATAGATCCGGTGTGGCTCATTTCGGGGGTTTGTACCTATCGATCCTGTGTTGGTCCGACGGCTTAGATGAATTATTGGCTACATCTGATCATCTCTATTGTCTTACGAAGAAGTATAACCGTGTGATCTGAGTCTTGACATCAATCAATATCTTTGATATGATTGACTTTCTTTCCTATGTGGATTGAGTTGTGTTATCTTGTGTGGATTGGGTTGTACTCCTATGTGGATGTGATCAAACTTGGTATGGATGTTGGAGCCGAATGGAAAATGATGACTTAGGTATATGTATAGGAATATACCTAAGTAGTGTTGGATGTTACTTCGTGATTGTATCTTTCCTTTGTGGTTTATCCTTTGTGGATTTTAGGAGACATTCAGGGGTATCGGGGTCCCTACTGAGTAGAGTATAATCACCCATGCACGGGCTATGCCAGCACTATGTTGTGTTGGTTGCAGATGATGGACAACACTAATCGTGGTTCAGGCTTGTGGAGCAAGTCGGTACCTGGAGGTGGACCACTGGGCGGAACGTACTCGGAGCGGACGACTGGACCCGAGGAGATGAGGAGGATATATGTACCCACCCTTCAGGTGGTACTTCCAGTGGATGACTCGACATTGAGGATTTAATTTTTAGTTTTTGTACTTCATTTTTCAGTTGTATTTTACTTTCGGTTTGGGTTTGTATTCTGGCCCACATACTTTTCTGCACTTACTATTGTACCCAATTTTACTTAGTGTTTACTTCTCCTTGCTTACTCTGTGTGTTTGTTTAATTTATAAAGGCAATTCCTTCCCTTTTTATTGGGAATTTCACCTTTGGGCTAGTCGCCAGCCCCTGGCCTATGGAAGGCGGGCTTGGGGTAGTCACGGCACGGGCCCCGAGGACGGGTCGTGACATTGTGTGTGTGTCTGTGTAGGTACTTAGGATAATGCCTCTCATTTGTGGGATATTTCTACTCGGCACTCGATGCTAGCCCATGACATATTGGAGTCATGATTGGGGGTAGTCATGGTCGGGGCCCCAGGGGATGGGTCATGACATATAATAAATATATATTAATTATGCAATATTTATTAGCATGTACAATGGAATTCTGACTATAGGTAAGGGATATTACTCTCACCTTTATTTCTATGACACACTTTCCTTATCCACCTCTTGTTTCTTTTATGTGGTATATATTCTTCTGATGAATGTAATTTAGGATGATTCTTATAAATGCTATGTCTATTTATATATCCATATAAGGTTATCTATTTCATGGGTATTACAATTCAACTGTTACCAAATAGTAAACGTTTTTATGTTTCAATATCATTGGTTATCAAGATTTTTTATGATTAAGCTTCTCAGGATTAAATATTATGACATTTCTTTCATTAAAATTTTTATTTTATTATACTGTAGTTATTTATGTAGAATATATATTTCTCATTTCATTTTCATCTTTTTAAGAAATCATGACACCAAAATAATGATTCTAATGAAAATAAACTTCATTACTCTCTTTGGATGAAAAAATTTTATCATTCATTACCATGTTTTATACAAAATATTTCAATAATTTTTCTAATATTTATTAATGATTGAATATATTCATTTGAACCCATGTTTTATTTTTTATAAAATGGATTAAAATAAATATTTTATTCATTTTTTTGATGGATGTACATTCCATTTTTTACCAACAATGTGAAAGGAATAATTTTTTTATCATATACATGATAAACTGAATTTACCTTCGTCATGATTTCTCAATTATTTGATTTTTCCCCTATAATTTTCCAAGATAATTTTAAAATCATGTTTTTCTTTTAGTATTTCATAAATTTTTATATTTTGAATAAGTTATTAGAATTTGAAAAGTATATTTTTCTCAGGAACTGTTCCACGTGACATGTGAAAATAATTTTCTATCTAAGATATCATCCTTCGATGTTTCTTAATATTTATTGAAGATATGATCCAATGATTATTCATTATTATTTACCTATATTGTTTATTATTATGATGATAATATTTATATGAAACTTTTTCTTTTCCAAATGTTATATTATGACGAATTAATGAAATTTTTATGAACTTAATTTTATTTCTATGGGTTGTTCTAAGATGAATTTAGGAAATTGTTATGGAACTGGTTTCATTTCCACTGGTTATTCTATTATGAAATGAAACCCATTTCTCTTCATATATTAGTATATAATGACTATTTTTGATATTTTGGAACAAATATATATGATTTTCATTATGTGACTGGTGAGATGGAATTATATATCTCTCAAATAAATTGGGAAAACATAGAAAACTCATGAGTAATATATGTTATGTGTGAAATTTATTACATGCTCAAAATTTTATATCTATACATAGATTCCATTTCCAAAACATTATTAATTGAAATATAATTCATGTCCATAAGATTATTTTTGGACCAGTTTTGATATCCATAAGTTTATACAACCTCCAAATTTTATATCCTTAACATAATTAGTGAACTTGTTTCTGTTCAAACACATTCAATAAAGTTATAAGATTATGTTTTTTCAACATTACTATATATTTATTATATGATATTATGGATCATTTTATTTGATTCCTTTATGATTCAAGTCTTATGAACCACCAATCCTTATTAAATGACTTGGGATTATAAAATTTGATATCCACTGTATGGTTTTTAAATGTAATGTTCATTTTCTCAAACACATGTACTCATATTTTTCCCAAGTGAAAACTATTATCTCTCTTGTTTACTCTTACTACGAATCTAACATCACCCTTTTATTATGATTCCATTCCTTGGGTTTTTTAGAAAGATATTAAGCATGATATGTACAATAGTTGTCCTATTTAGGAAGAAATTAATGGGAGATTATTTATTTCACTCAGGCACCATTTGTTATTTTAACCATGTTTCCAAAGGCATATGACCAATATGACTTTAGAGTGGATAATTACATTATGTAATGAATATTCATCTAATAATATATGATATAAAAGTACAATAAAGTATAGGTATATATTTTTGGTATCATAAAATGGTTCACATACCATTGAGAACTATTAAAAGGTATCATTTGTGAGAATTTTTTTTATAATTATAAGTATAAGATAACATCTGAAGGTTTTGGTAATAATCCTTGACGAGGAAGGTTAATCAAAATGTGTAGTAGATTGAAAATTAATTTTCAAGTTTTATAAAATCTATAAATAAGTTTCTATGATTCCACTCTATGAATATTTTTTATCACACTGTAATTTTTTTTTTAGTTAATGGATGGACCCAGGAGGATTCATGTTAACACTAAAGTACAATGGAATAATTGTCCATGTCACGACTGGCCTTCATTAAGATCATGAAAGGGAGATAATGTCTACGGATTCCTGCCATCAGTAGGCCTTAGGGTAGAGACCAACACCAATGGTGTATAATCTCAAAAAAATGGAAGGCATTACCCTTTTTATAGGAAAAAATATTGGGAGACAAGAGGGTCCATCCCAAAACACTCCAAGCACTGTATATATCAAAACCAAAATCCAACAAACTTGAATGTTTTAAATAGAACAATAACAAGGTACAAAGAAAATCTAATGTGATATACCAAAAACAAGGATAAGAAGTTAAATGAAAATAGTTCAGATGTTCGAGCTAGTAAGGTCCACCATGGTCCCTGTAGTCCCCTTGGAACACAGAAAACAATTTTATATATGATGGGTGAGAATACAAGTCTAATCATTTGGAAAACCATAGTCTCACATGCACAAGTAGAGTATCATACTAACCACCCTTGAGAAACAAAAAAAATCCAAAATCATGTAACAAGGTATACTAGCAACCCAAACATCAACTAAGGAATGATCACCAAATAATACAAGTGATGTAAAGTAATATAGTAAGACAATAGATGTTTAGGTACCCCACACCACTTCCCACAAGTTCACTTCCCATCATGAATGAATGATTCCCTGATGCTACCATGCTATTCCACAAGCCCCACTGTCACAACCTGCCCACACACACATGGCACACAATCCACATCCTCCCTTGAAACACCTGGTCCAAATCTACATCCCACCCAAAAACACATGGACCACAACCGCAACCTAATATCAATGACACCTGGGAAATCCCAACACTTCTCATGCATAATATAAATAAGAAACAAGATCTCTTCCATATACAATTGGGCCTCACAAGTGCACCACAACCCACTGGAAGTGTATTGGGCTACCAATGCCTAAAAGAGAGTGCAAGGAAGGGCCAATAACCAGCCAGCCATCCACACATTGGGTTGTTGGGAAAGAAACACTCCGCTATAATAATGGTGGGTTTAGTCACGTAATACTCAACAAAATTGGGTGTATAAAAAATAATTATGAAATACATATATATATATATATATAGGTATCAAACACTTAGCCCAATATATGGGTTTTCTGAACAACAACTAGCACACAAAATTACTAACATGCTGCAACCTCTAAATGCACAATAACACAAAAAACCACAAACCAATTAATAATCTCATCCAATTCATTTAACTAATTACCATTTTCATTAAGTATATTATTAATTTGTTCATTCAATATGTACCCAAAATAATTCCAAAAACAACACAAGAAACAACCATGCAGATAGAGATAAAACCCATCAGGAAGAAGGACCATAACAAAATAACCCACTACAAATTATCATTGTTAAATGTAATGGTTCCATGTCCTTTCTCACATCATGAAAACCCCCAATATACATGTGCACCCCTCAACACACCTTATCAAAACCATACTGGGCATTCCTACTATATAAAAAAACACACCTAGTAACATAAAAAAAGAACAATGAGAATCTGCAGCCCTTCTCCCCAGGTATTGTCCATCCATTCCACAATCAATCAATATCCCAACATGAGTTACCATTTTACCACTCACATCACCTAATAAACACCCATGATCTCAATAGCCACAACATAAAACCCGTATATAGAAAAGATAGAAAATGTCCACACACAGCACACAACAAATGTTGTTCAAAAGCTATAGTGAAACATCAACATCCATGAAAACCTCCTCTGACATCTACTACCCCCAACTAACTAGAAGACACATCATATGATCACTAAATACACACTACCTAGATAGATGAATTAGGGGTTTCTTCTATCCTTGTTGAGAAACTATTAGCTCTAGGAAACACTGACTCACCTGCATGAGTTTAATCACATCTCTATTATTGGGTATTGATTAGGAATAAATTCTTACCCATTACACATGTCTTGATTTCATAAAAAAATATAGAATAAGGAATAAACTCATTTTATAGAAAAAATGAACAGGCATTACATCAGAAAAAAAACAAAAAAAAAACTCTATGTATTGGGCACACATCTGCGCTTCTCACTACAAAGTACTCTCCTATTGGTCAATATACCTCCACGACACACAAACCAAAGGAATGTTTTGTCCAAGAAACACATTATCCATATGATCATGGATCTCCACTAGCCATTCCATGAATATTGTGTCATCTTTAAAATCCAACTCTCCCAAGTCAATGACCTAAGAGTCCTCGGGAAGATATCGACGAAGTTGTGATACATAAATGATTGTGTGGATCCTCATATACAATGGTAGAAATGAAAACTAGTATGCCACCACCCCAAATCACAAAAATACCTCAGAGGGTCTAATGAACCTCAGAAAACGATTCCTCCATATTCCAAACATCCACTAACCACATCAATGGGAAAACATTAGAAACACATGTTCCCCAACATTGAACTCTATGGGAATCCTCCTATGATTGGAATATGACTTCTTCCGGTCTTGTACATCCATCATCCTCTCATGAACAACCATAAACATATTTTTCAGGCTTTTCACTATCGTAGAGCCAAGATCAATTGTCTCTCAAACCTTTATCCAACACAATGGTGAACGAAACGGTCTCCTGTATAAGGCTTCGAATGGTGCCATACCAATGGAAGAGTGGTAGATATTATTGTAAGAGAACTCTAACAAGGATAGGTATCATATCCTTGATCAACTAAATTCCAATAAACATTACTAAAACATGAACCCCAATGTTTGAATGGTATTCTATATCTTCCCATCAATCTAAGGGTGGAAGGCAGTGTTGAGGCACAACTGAGTGCCAAAAGCATGCTACAATCCCCTCTAGACTTGAGAGGTAAAATGTGCATCTCAATATGAGATGATGGATCTCAAAAACCCATGCATATGAATCGCCCCCAAACATATACCTTCTCACCAAGGTATCCACTACACTCAACTCCGTAATTTCTAAGAAGGGATCTGAATTCGTAAGTCGGTCCACCAATACCAAGATAGAATCATAGCCTCCCTAAGCCTAGGGTATCCCTATGATGAAATACAATGAGATGTAATAATAGTTACACTCAGGGGAATCTAGGGGATACCAAAAACTACTGGGAACATGGTTCTCAGCCTTCACCTACTGGCTCACTAGGAATCTTGTCAAATTCTCTGCCACTGTATGATTCATACCATTCCACCCAAACAGCTACCACTAGCCATAGAACATCATGGAAATCCATGAGTGTACTAATATGAGTGATATATGAAAATCATGGGTAACTCCATTGTTCATCACCAATATAAAGAATATATTGTCTTAGAATATCATTTGGTTCTTACTATCCTCCAACCATCACTCCTGATCATCTCCCTGAACTATGTGATCAGGCCTCACCTTTTCCTCTAAGTCTCCCCATTGGGTCTCCTCCACCTAAAACCTCAGAGAAGACTTCACCATAATCTGAAATTTATAGCCTCTACTACCATCCATTACTAAATCTATTTGTAAGGTGTTAAACTACTCCATATCCTTCCATGTGTCGGAAAATTCCCAAAGAGCCTCCTTCTGTGACTTCCATCGTAATGAATCGGACACAATATTTCCCTTCCCTGATGTGTAAGAGATATAAATATTGTAATATTTATGAAACACCATCCATATCCACTATTGTGAGTTTATATCTCACTAGGGAAAGATATACCTCAAGATATTTTGATCTGTGAAGACCACAAAGAACTCCCCAATAAGGAAAAACTGCAACGACGTTAGCGCAAATATGACCACTTTTAGCTCCAAATCTTGGATGCAATAGTTAAATTCATGTCGATATAGATATCTAGGAACATAAGAGATAACTCCATGTTATTACTTAATCACACACCCATAGCCTAAATGGTAAGCATCACAATACCCCTAGAACATCACACCTTCCTATGGAAATCGGAGCACTAGAGCACTGACTATCTTCCCCTTCAGGTAGTTAAAAGCTTCCTAACACTACCCTCTCTGCACAAAGGCCTATTACTTTCTAGTAAAAGTTGTCAGTGAAGAAAAAACTCAAGAAAATCAAGAAAAAATATCAGTAAATAACCTACTAGACAAAGAAATCTACAAACCTCTATGAAATTTTTGGTGCATCCTAATAAACATATACCTCGACCTTTGACAGTTCCCTAATGCACCCTCATGAGTCACCATATGTCCATGTATGTTTACATATATTGTATAGAACATTAACTTGGATAACTTACCATAGAGCTAGTGTCATCAAAATACTTCCAAGACAATCTTGACATACTTAGTATGCTCCTCCTCTGACTTCGAGTGGATTAGGATATCATCAATTAATATGATTACAAACTAGTATAGGAACTAATTAATGATAAGGTTCATGATCCCCATGATCTTGGATACTGTGTTCATAACATCGAAAGACATAACCATGAACTCAATGTTATCATACTGACACCTGAAATAAGTATTTATGATTTCACCCTCCTTCACCCACAACTAGTGATACATATACCATATATTGATCATAGAAAATGAAGAAGCTCCCATCTACTAGTCAATAAGAACATATATCCTTGGTAGAGGGTAACGGTTCTTGACCATCACTCGATTCAACCTCAGGTAGTCTATGAACAGCCTCAGACCACTGTATTCATTTGTTGCGAACAAGACCGGAGCACCACATGGTGACACATTGGGCCAAATAAATTATATCTTCATCAAATCATCAATAATAATTCTCAACTCCCACAGCTCACAAGGTTTCATCCAATAAGGAGCCATCAAAATTGGAGAAGCACATGAATGCATGTCTATCCTGAAATCAACTTCATGTTAATGGGATAGAGTAACAACCTCCTCAAGTAATACATCAACGAATTACCCAATAATGTTGGGAACCATCTTCATCTCAGCATCCACCAATTCACTAATATCTTGACCAATGATGAAATAAGAGGCTCTACATATCATCTACACTTCTAATGACTCCGCTTTCCAATGAAATCCACACATTCACCATCCACATATGAAAAAACAACCCTTATCCCTAAAAAGTATATAGTACAATTCACATAGTAAAACTAATCAATTCCAAGTATGACATCATAAAACAACATATGTAATAGGTATAGTTCCCCATGGGACTGTTGCGGCCCGATCATCAGTCTAAATCCCTAGCATACATCAAACAAGATGGTTTAGAAACTCTCTATATGTCTCATCACATAGCATGGGACAGAGTGGGTGTAATGAAAGAGTCTAAACCTCTCTAATCTGAAAATTACAGTCAATAGTATTGATCAAGATAATCATACCACGAACGATGTTGAATCCTACTAGATCTACAACCTCTACATTGTGAAAATGACCATTCCCATCTCCTATACCCCTTTATTAACAATTGAATCCCTTAACAAACATAGGTTTAGGTCCCTAAAGAACACAAAGTGGTTGGCCAAAACATGTTCCCCCTCCTCTCTGTGGAGTAGAAGCGTATTGTCCTTGCTGCTGAAACATCTTGAATGACAAATGTTGCTGAGGCGGTCGCTGAACCTACCCACCTCTATCATTCTGAGATCGAACTAGGAACTGACTCTAATGGTTACTATAGCCTACATAAGTGAAACACCTCTTTCCAAATCCTATGTGAAAAGAAATAGGACCAGATGGTCGAAACTAAAACTGTTAAGGTCGACTCCCCAATGATCGATCGCTCAAAGGAAAGAGTGCCATAAACCTACCACTGGAAGCCTTTTCCTTCAAGAAACCATGTTGTCTCCAATATTTTGGTACAAATCCTCGCTAGTAAATCCTATAAACCACTTTATCCATCTTCTGGACCTATTGGTATGTCAGTAAGGTTATAGGAGTAACTATGTACTAGAATTAAGGATGAAGTGCCTTCTCTAAGCATCTCCCCCATGACTGCTCATTTGGAATGAGATCAAGAGAAGAGAAAAGGAGATCCTAGAACTGGATCCCCAACTCCCTTACTGACATACATTCATACTAGAGGGGGAGTAGCTTCTATAACTTCAAATCCACCATGGTTGAAAAATGGAATTCTTCATGAAGATCCTTATTGAAATTGGTCCACAAAACATCAGCCTCACTTCTCTCCCCAAGGTATAACATCCACCACTGATGAAAAGATCCCCTCATTTGACTATCCTCCATCAGAACCAATTACTCTGTTAGAGCCAAAATCAGTATGAAGGTGATGTCAAGCTCCTCATGATAGCTCTCTATCTCCACATCTGAGACACTACCCTCATTCCATACCAAGTTCTGCCATTGGAAATCATGTAACATTTTCTTACACTGGTTTACCTCCTCCTCTAGATCAACCCTCCATCGATCATCTAGATCATCCTGTTGAACCTCTAATTCAAAATAACCTCATGGAAAATGTTCAGGTTCCATAGGTGAAAAGTAAACAAGGGATTATAAAGCCCGATTAGAATGGAATTTTTGATAAGAATCATTTTAACACGTTATTTATTTAAACTCCACCAAATACCCAATTCAAACAAAAACACAAATCATTATGATGCATGTACCTCTCATAGGGTCTCTACACTATAAATAGTGTATCTTCACATAGTCATTTGATAATCTCAGAGTACCTACATAGGATCATGATGGGCCCTAAAATCCCATGTAATAGCTGGTCATCCCTAGCCAACATCACACACCAATGTCACTAGTCACTGTTTCCCAACCATCCCATTCAATCTTCACTCTGCCTAACCCCAAACACCACCGTATCAATCAACCATCACACGTAATACCATTTTTCCATGAACCACCTTCTTCAAGATGAAGAAATAGAGATGATGACCCTTGAGTCCTGCCTTCAGCAGGCCCTGGGATGCCGACCAGCACCAAGGGTGTAGAATCTCACAAAAATGAAAGGCAATACCCATTGTATAGGAAAAAAGATCGGAAGATAATATGCTCCATCCCAAATAAATTCAAACACTATATAAAGAATATCCAAAAATACAAACCACATGCATGTTTTAAAAAAACTGTCACAAGGTACAATAAATCTCCAAAGTGAAATAACAAAAATAAGGCTGAGAAGTGACATGACAACTGTCCCAATGTCCATGCTATAATGGTCTAGAATGGTACTTGTGATCCCCTTGGGAAGATGAAAAAAGTTTTATATATGTAGGGTGAGCATACGAGTACACTGTTGGAAAACCATTGTCTCTCTTTCACAAGTTCAAAAGCATACTAATCCCCCTTTGGGAAACACCAGAACCCAAAATCACCTAACGAGGTTTACAAGGCACCACAAAGTCACCTAAGGCAAGGTCACTAAATAATGCATGTCAAGTAAAGTAATTTAGTAAGAACATCGATGTTTGGGTAACCCATACCACTTCCCCTTATTTAATCGCTCATCCCTAATGGCGAACGTCCCAACACTACCATTTTATTCTACAGGCCCCACTATCACAACTTTTTCATACACACCTGGTTCACAAACCACACCCCTCCCAAAAAAACCGAGTCCATAACAACATCCTTCCCACAAAGACCTAATCCACAACCACAACCTTATCCCAAATACACCTGGGAAAACACAATACATCTCAACATGAATACACATGGGAAATCACACATCCCCCATAGACCCCAAGGCCTCAAAACTGCATTACAACCTGTCCAAAGAATATTGGTATACAAATTCCAAGAAGAGGGATTAAGGAATATCCAATAACCATCCATTCATGTTCCCACCAAGATGTTATGAAAGACGCCCACCCCTGTAATACTAGTTGTGATCGAAACATAGTGATCAACATGGGTGGGGTGAGTAATTAAAATCTGGAGTAACTACACACACACACACATATATATATATATCAAACATGCATCCCAAACAATGGGGTTTCCGAACAACAATAAGTACACAAAATTTCCCACTTGCAGCAACCTCTAAATGGAAAACCACACAAACAACCACAACCCAATTATTAATCCAATAAAAACATATTTAACCAATTACTATTCTATCATTAAGAAAATTAATCATTTATTCATTCAATCCCCACTCTGGAAACTACCAATCATAACCAAAGAAATAGAAACACGGGAAACCATAAAACACACCAAGAAGAAAGACCATTGTAAAACAACCCATTGTACATTATAATTGGTCAAATTATTCTCTCCATGTCTTTTATCTCAATAAGAAAGCCTCCAACATAGTGAAAAAATCCACAATAAACCTCATCACAAACATACTGGGAAACCCTACTACATAACAAAACCACACCCAATATCATAAAAATAAAAAATTAAGTATATTTGGCTCCACTACAAAACCACTTCCCATCCATTCCATAGTCAATAAATCTCTCAAACAGAGATACCATTTTACCACCTGTATCACCACAACAACACCTGTGATCTCAAAAACAACAACACCCATCCAATAAAAATCATAGAAAAAAAGATACCCACATAGCACATAGCCACACCAAACAAGAAAATCTGTATTTATATTTAACACACTCATAGTTCAATTCCACATTGATAAAACATGGGTTATCACAAAACATGTTTGATCCTTGGGAATCCATTTATTTAACCAAGTATATGTGGTTAATAAATTTAATAATTCTAGAAGTTCAATAGGGGATCCATAAAAACTATAAATCATCACTATTGTTAAAGAAAAGACCACCAATGAACATGATTTTCTGAAGGAATACAATCCACAGTATGGATCAAATATAACAGATAAAACAAACAATCATCATCGCCATATTCCATGCCCCTCATTTATTACTAATGATAACAAAATCCTTTATTATAACATGTCAGATTATCATCAAAATAGTCTTAATTAAATGATGGGATTAAACCGTATTCACAAAGATACATTAGCTTACCCACCTCGTATGATTCACATATAAAGAAAGACTAAGGGATCCCTACCATGAAGATCACATGACCATAAACTCCTCCTTGCGTAAAAATAGGTGGTTAATCAAATAACAGGAAAGTCACCAAGGGAAAACTCAACTAAAATCTACAACAGAGATGTGACTACCTGGGGAAGAATGGTTTTAGCTACACTAATAGAAAATGGAAGGTTTCAAGTAAGATAAGATCTCTTTTTAGAACCACCGAGATCATATATCAATGGAGGGGAGATAGATTCAATGTTCTTAAAATTCAGATCATTGTCATGCCTATGCATTTAGGCCAGTTCAATATCTCTAGGGCATTGAAATATTAAATATATGAATAATATACTTTGAAACTTTTGATAAATGGTCAAACCAGGTTTTAAACTCGATTTATGTCAAATAAAATGAAAGACTGGGGTGAAACTATAAAAACTGGGAAAATATTTAAATGACTCACCATTTGGTGAGCCACCGACAAGAATCATTGATGGTTGAGTCGCCATCAGGGGACTCTTAGCTTAACAAGTCATCAACATGACCTGATAACGCCACCTACCGATGCCACTAATTCACTCCACCTACTGTTTCCACTTACCAACACCACCTACTAATTCCACTCACATATGCCACTCACCGGCGCCACTCACTGACACCACACATTGATGCCACTAACCAATGCCACTCAACAATGTTAGACATACTGATGCCCAACCAACGGATGTTTGACCTACTGATGCTAGACGTACCGATTCTCGGCCTATTGACACCAGATCTACCATTAGAGAGATAATTACTTTTTTTTAAAACACTAAAATGAGTCACTGTGACCCCACATAACACCTAAAACACTTAATTTTGAAACATTTGTGGACCTAAGGGGTCTGGGCCATTATAATCAAAGTGAGAACCAAATGAAAAGGGAGATAAAATTTAAAACCTTATGATTATTCATAATAATTTATCCTATTATATGAATAAAAACTTATACATGGGTGAGTTTTTTAACACATATAATAATAGATAGAAGGAGTTTCATGAAGACTATTAGGAATTAAGATTTATTATCCTACATGATATGAATATGGGATAAAGCACTCAAGGGGATGCATCAAAGTAATGGGAGAATTTTTATGTGTAGAAATAAAGGTAATAGATTAAGTAATTGATGAGGAAAAATTAACATTTAATAGAGAAAAATTAATTCCATACTATGGTATCATTTATTATTCAATTTCCCATGTGTGGGGGATATTGGCTTTATCCGATCAAAATTCCCTAATTTAAGGGTTAACTCTAAGACTAAAGAATGACTGTTTCCATTCCACTATTTTAAATGATTGTATTTAAGTTTTTTTAAAATTGGATTCACAAAATATATCAACGATATTTTGTGTATAAGAATCCTGAATCATCTAAGGTTTTTCTATAGTAGTTTTCGTTATGGATTTTAAAAACAAATTTTTAATGGTTCAAATAACCCTAAAAATGAATTTTGTTATAAGATGATATCATTTAGTTTGAAAAAAATAAATGATTTAAATAAATGGGATAATATTTTTTCCCTGGACATTGGGATATTATTTGATGACAATGTAATTTAGATAAACATTGATTAATCTTAATGTATTTTTTATTAATGGGATATATTCAATAAAACTATGATGTTATTTGAGGAATTTGAATTATGTTAATTTTTGTAGTATATACGTTTTCATGTGAGGTTATAAAAACATTTATGGACACCATCTTAGGGTTATATGTTTAAGGTTAATCATAAGTTTAAAGGTATTAACACTCCTTTTTTTATATTTTATGTGATGGGATTTGGATGTGATTTGAAACATCTGATAGGTTTTTAGAAACAACGCCATATTAAGGTTTAAATAAACATTTGGGAAAATCTTATGATATAACAGTTTTGGTCTATTGGATAGGGGTATAATGATAAACTTGATTATTGAGAAGTAATTCATTGACAACGATATACTTTGATGATATTTATGGTCATGATAATGAGTACCTTTTAGGTTAGTATCCCAATTTGATATACGATATTTTGGAGATATTTAATTTACAAGAATATTATATAGTGATATATCATACTAATTAATGATATTTTGGGAAATGTTTCTTTGGGTTTAGGAATATGCAACCCTTAGGATTAAAAAGTGAATTAACCAAAAATATTTTTTTTGAAGAATGAAATTAAATTTTTGGGCATGTAACTTGAAAGATATGAGATCATCATTAAGGTTAATAAATTATTAAATTTTGAGTTTATTGTTTTTATTTGGGATATGGGGTTATTTATAAAATGATCTATGTGGAGCCATATTTTTTATTCATGATATTTTGAAGTAAATGTGTAATTAAAAAATTTTATTTTTTGAAATTATATTACCTTATGCCAAAAATATTTTGCTTTAGAGAATTCATAAAGATATGAGTCATATCATGATATTGTTTTTGATCCATTAGAAGATTATTTTTGTGCATCGTGAATAAAAAATCAGTATGAATACTCATGTTTTTTGATAAATAGAATATATTATTGTGGGAATTGATTAATGGATGAAATTATACGTGTCATGTGAGTTTATTTACGTAAAATCATAGTATATATGGTAATGTAATGAGTCAAATCATGGAAATATATCATAAAAAATTCAATTAGCTTCAATTTTGAACAATTTATGTTCTTTTCCACACCTTATCGATTTATGATTTTGTGGTCATTAACATTACAATAATTATTCAATTTCTTTTGATAAATGTTCACTATCTCTCTCCATACCTATATGAAAGTTATGTTTTTCTTATATGACCAAATTTTCAATTCTCTCAAATTTTCTCTGATTTGGAAACCTAGTTTTTTGTTATTCCAGATAAACTTTTTATTTATCTTTCCCTATTTTTAAGTGGATGTTATTAAGATTTTTTTGATGTGGGTGTTAAAAAATATTAATTTTCCAATATCAACACCAGATTATATATAAAGAGTTTTATTAAATGTAAAGTCTTATTAATGTGTCGGAGAAGGTTACACCCTCTTATTTTAGAATATATTTCTCCTTAAATAATTTGACTTCTTTGATATATTGTGTTTCACACAACACAAAGTTTAAAAAAACTGTGAAATACTATTTAAGGATTATTATGCTATAGTTATCAACTAGATATTATATTAGTGAGTATAAAAAGGAAAAAAGAAAATTATTAAAAATAATAAGGCTATATATGTATAAAATAAATTTATTTGAAAGTAATTAATTATAAAATGAAAATCATTTTAAAATAAAATCAATTCTGAAAATAGTTTTGTATGAACACAATTTATTTTTATCATAATAAATTAAAACAATAACTACTAGTGAATTATGTTAATTAAATATATATATTACATAGTCAATGAAATGTATTAACAAATTTTTTAAAAAAAAATTAGGCATGGGATAAGAATAAACCATGTTTTAGGCTTAAATTGAATTTTTCTAACAATCAGTTATCATTGCATTTTACCAAATTATTTTTAAATTAATTTATACCATATATAGTTATTAAATTTTAAAAAATGGATTTCATTTTCATAATATATTAGATTTAATTTTCTGAATAAACCCCTTTTATTTTTTGGCATTGTGAATAGTAATTTTGATACTATTCATCACCGTGGTAAAAGGAAACTTGGAATAATCTAGGTTAATGCTATGTGATAAGGCCATGATTTTTCACCCTATTTATTATTTCATAAATTTATTTTCACATTTATCACCTTTGTATTGAAAATTATTTTTTTAATAGAAACATTTCCATGAAAATGATCTATATGATATTTAAATCAAATAAAGTTACAAAGTAAAATTCTATTAATTTTAAATTTCTATGATGTGTCGAAATAAGTACCAATAAAATGAATTAAAAAATATAAATTTTAATTTAATGAATAATTAAAATATCCTCATTCTTGTAATTTATTAATAATTTTTATTGATTAAATAGTTAGCATGAATGCTTATGTGATGCTAATATAGTTATTATTTAATTAATGAAACATGAAATAAATAGTTATTAAATATTAAAAGTAATATAATTTGAGTCATTTATAGTGTTCCTAAATTTTTTTATATTAATATAATACATTATTGATGTTTAAAGGTATGAGATTTTAATTCAAAAATATTATTTACTTATTTTATGTCAAATAAAATTAATCATGTCAAAACCGATGTTGCTACTATTTTAACTAAAAAATAAATTATTAAATGTTTTAAAATTCATAAAAATTATTGAAATAGTAAATTTTTGATATTATATAAATAAAATTTTTACCATTTATCCCTTTATGAAAAAAACTATCCTATAAATGAAATTAAAACCCTTTATGAGTAAAAAATAGGTTACTTCGAATAATGTTAAAATCGATTAATCGAGTAGTTAATCAAAAAAATAATGTTTAAAATGACACCAAAACCAATAAATTTTTTATTTTAGGATAATATTTCATCCCCATAATATATTATATTCTAATACCTAGTAATTGGGAAAAAATATTCAGAAGAATGAGTTTATTATAATTTAATCTTTTATGAAATTCAAAAAGTACGCCTCCACTCAATTATAAATTGTCACCCATAATTTTACTTACTCACACCACATTAAGACTTATAGGTCAATAATAACCATAATTAATAACTTAAAAACATCATTAGAAACATTATAGGAATTTTGGAGTTCCCAAAATACCAATGATAATATCTTTAAAAGGTGGTCTAAAAGAGTTCTTTTAATGAAAATATAATCAGCTTAACCAATCACTTTTTTTAAATATTTTTTACCTACTCAAAATATGATATATTTATCATAAAATAAAAAACTAATTATCCTAAATATGATTTTCATTTTTTATTTTGAAATAATAATTATCCACTCTCATTCACATCAAATTGAGAGTGAAACTATCGCTCATGCGTGTGTAAGGTTTACCTTCCCCCCATAGAGATACAATTCATTTTCCACCACCGTATTTCATGGATTGTTATTATGATGAGTGTAATTTTTATATATGGTAAATTTTAAGATATTATATAAACATAATTATAATATCACATCTACCTTTTTACCTTATAATAAATTTGAAAAATATAATGTCAATTAGGTGTATGTGTGCATTGCCACCTCCAAAAGTGAGTAGATTTTTATGATTTATGTTCTAATTAGATGTTAATAATGATATATATTGTTAATATAAATGTTATATAAGATAGAATAATGGATATTAAAAGGTTAATTATTATTTAACATTCTTTCATTCTATCTATCAAAAAGAAAAAATAGTGTTCATCATTACGTATAACCTACAGTCTAAACGAGTGTTCTATTTCTGTTATATATATATATATATATATATATATATATTTATGGGCGACTATAAATTTGAATATAATTAGTATATATAATATTTATATCATGATTTTTTTACATGATGGTACCATGATCAAGCTACAAAGATCAAAACTGTCAAACCAAAATATACTTGAAAAATGAAACAGATATCTCCCAAAACAGATATTTAAAAAGACCAGAAAATAAAAAAGTGATATATGTTTATAATTAAATCATATATGGTATGATATATACTATTATGGTTATGTAATATATGTATAATAAATAAATATTCATTATATGAGAGTTTCAAACATATACCAAAGGAGTTAATCCTAAGGTAATATATTTTCATTTAACTTTTATTTATGTGAGACACAATCTGTATTCTCCAGTTGTTTCATTTTTGTCATACATATACAACACATGAATTTAATTTTTGATACTTCATTTGAATTTAATATAAATTTATAAATACATATATGAATATTTATTTCATGCGGAATATAATTCATATTATACCAGAGCGGTAAGGGTGTTATGTTATAATCTAAATGTTTTTCGAGATTGGTTATTATTAAATTTATGATTATGATGTGTTATAATATATCTCTCAAGAAACTCATGAATTTTATTATCATAAATTTATTTATATGTTTTTCCTTTTAATTTTTTATATTTATGTACTAAAACGGATGAAATAATTTTTTTATAGAAAATAGATTTTATTTACCTCCTCAGATGAAACTCTTTTATCTTTAAAAACCATGTTTTATAAAAAAACCCAATGATATTTTTTATATTATCCAATTATTTTTCAAAATAATTTTCACCCTTATTATAATTTTTATAAAATTATTTATAAATAATATTCTTTTCATTTTATAAATGAGGTAATTTTGAAATTTTACCGACAATGTTAAAGGAACATTTATTTAACGAATATGACATTACTGGAATTTACAAACATCATGACCTCTCAATTATTTGAAGATTCCATAAAAGTATTTTAATTTTATTTTAATAGAATCTTATTTCTTTAAATTTTGGGATAATTTTATATTTTAATTAAGTTATTTCAAAGTTAAAATGATATTTTCTTCATGATATGTCGCAATATACCTTTTAAAATAATTTTTTATATAATATATCTTCAATTTTTGTTTCATAATATTAACCAAGGACATGATCCAATGATACCAAATTTATTAATTATCTACATGGTTTATTAATATTATTATTAAAATATATTTATGAAACACATTCTTTTTTCATGTGTTATGTTATGATGAATAGAAAAAAAATTAGGAAACCCATTTATTTTCTGTGACTTCTTCTATGATAAATTGATGAAATTATTATGAAACCCATTTATTTTCCATGATATATTATATGATGAAATGAAACCCATTTCTTTTCAACGTTTATGATGTGGTTAATGTTTTATGAACTTGTTCCACATAAATATATGAATTTTATTATTTGATGGTGGGATAGAATTATAAATATCTCCAATTAATTTGGTAAATATTGATAATTAATGAGTTATATATGCTAGGTGTAAGTATGATTTAATGTCTAAAATTTTAATCATGGGCCTATATTTCTAGTCATTAAGATTAAGCTTTGACCTAGATTTTATATTAATAAGATTAAGCATTGACATAGTTTTGTGCCCATAAGTTTATGGGAGGTCCTAATTTTTTGTCCTAATCTTATTTATTGATACTTTTTCTATTTATTCATATTCAAAAACTTATAAGATTATGTTTTTTAATTATTCTAATGTCTATGGTATTCTCTCATAGAATATTTTCATTCATTCATTTAAGATTCATGTCTTATGAACCATCATGCCTAATTTAATTACTCATTATTATAAACCATGATATACAGGGTTGGGTTTTCAAATGTTACGCTCATTTTAACACTTTAGTTTTCTCATAGTATTCTAAATTTATTGTAGATATCTCCCTTGATTGGCCTTATTAAGAACATGATCTCACCCTTTTTTTCTTTCCCTATGTTTGTAACGACCCAATGTTTTTCAATGGATTTTCCCTTATTATAAATTATGTCATCAAATCACATAAAGACACAAAATAATGAAAAACTAAGTGCTATGTGACCTCTAAACATTTTTTTGTCACTTATGTATTGGGAATTTTAAAAATCTGACATATACAGTTTTCTTCAAAACGATTTTTGGAATCTAATAAAATAAAAATAATTTTTGGTGAATAGTAACAATCCCTTATAAATAGAGATATACCCTAATGAATATTAACCTTACCTATGATAGTATAAAATAGTATTCAAATAGAATGTATGATGTACCTATATTTTAGAACAACTAAATGAATGTTTTAAAACATGTTTTTTAATAATAAGTTTTGATTTCAATTAAATATTAAATTAATCATATATATATAAAATTATTTTAGAAAAATGGACTTCATTTTTGGATTCTACATATCGAAAAATGGTAGGGGTAAATTTTTGGGATTTTTCTAAGATAATTGAATTTTTGATGAATAGTGAAATACCGTAATTTACAAAAAAAATAAGCTAAATATGCTAATTATAGTGTCATGTGTGATTTTCTGCTGATGTAAGCCCACTTGGATCAGGATCACATGATAAAATTACTTTTTTTGGTCCTGTAATACTCACTATTCCTTGCCTTGTGGAGAAATAATAAACAAATGAATTTTATATTAAGAAAACCCATCTCCCCTCCCCTATAAAAACCACACTTCACACCCTCATTTCCTCACACCTCTCAAGCTCCAAGACTTCTATAAACACTACCCAAAAACCTACCCTAGACCCTATCTCACGTTCAAGAGCTACTGGTATCATCAAAAGACCAAGCCTATCTTCCTTAATGAGGATATCAAGAGGATGATTTAAGAGGCAATTTCTCTCCCTCTTCTCCTTCAATTTCATTTCAAGTTCAAGTTCATTTCTTGATATCTCCCCACCAATATTCATCCAAATGGTATTCTAACTCTAGTATTATACATGTACTGGAATTTTATGATGCTAATAGTATATCATATCATCCAACCCTATTCCCTCTTCCTTTTATTTTATTAAAGAGAACGTTGTTCGTGAGGTGTTAATTTATCACCTTCAAGAATGAAAAGTTTTCTTCTTCAATTTATACCTTCTGATATGGTCATGAAACAATTTTTATGGTTGAAAAAGAACATTTTATATGTATTATCTCCTATTTAAAGTTCTGTAACTTACTTATGACCATATTTCTAGTGATAAAATAAAACAAGTTCATTATGATCAAAAAATTGTTCAAATTAACACAAACAGTCATCATTTAATTATTATCTAATGATACATCCACATGGATATAATATAAATCATTATAAGATCATTCAAACTCCTTTAATATCATTAATAACATGATATATCCAATTTTTATGTCTACCCATGTTCTACCTAAACTTGAATTTAAAAATATATGTGAACCACTCAAGAAAACCAAAAAAACAAACATTCCCGAACAATGTTTTTAAACTCTATAACTCCTCCAAAGGAAAAATCACATAACAAAACAATAATAAAACATATTAATGTACACAAGGTTCTGGATTTCTAATTAATTAATATAATTTTATTATACAGTACATTAAAGAAAAGGAAGCATTCAAATAAAAGGTAAGGGGAAATTCTCGAACCCAACTTTTACCCTTCGGGTTCTCCCTCTTTCACTAAATTTTTGATATGGTTACTACTTCAAGATCATTTATTCAGCATTTTCATTCCTTTTCTGGGATATAAAATTTTTTCCTTGGTTTTTATTTCAAACAAAATGTTTTCCAAAAGATCTCTCCTTTTAAGAACACACCTTTTATTTCTCACTCATAGTGAGTGGTTCTTGTAACATGTATGTTATTACCTCTTTCTATTGGGAACCCAAAGTTTATGAATTTGTTCTTATGACATGAAACCCATTCATTTCCAATGGTTTAGTTATGTTCATTTTTAATATGTGTTCTATGTGTAATTCATGATAATTATAATGTTATGATATGACGGGTGTTCCCAGAATTATATAGCGCAATATGAATGTTTCAAAGTGACGAGTGTGCCTGGAATTATACAGCACTCCAATGAATTGGGTAAAGAGAAAAATATCATGATTAAATTTGAAATGATGTGTGAAAAAGATTCTATATTATTTCACAAAAATGTGTGGTAGTTAACCACTAAGACAAGATGTTACATTTTTATGCATTGCCACATTTCAAGTATTATGTTTATGCTTCCTCACATGTTCATGATCTTTCTCCCATGTTATGATTATTCTCACCCCATGCTATATTGTTCTTATCTATACTTATACCAGGCTTTTAGCTCACCCCTTTTGATGTATATCCTCAGGTGGCTACATGTACTATGGAGAGGACAAGTGCCAATAATAAGCTAGAGAAGAAGAAATTAAATAAATGGTTATGCATGATGTTGTAATTGCTATGTATAGTCCTAGTTTACATAGGACACTAAACCTTTGGATCCTCTATTTTTAATACTATTATGTTTTTTTATCTTTAAAATGGTGTAATAGTAATGTAATAAAATTTTGCGTCTCCATAGTTTGTATCAGAGGAAAGGTTTAGTTAATTTGTAAATTCAGATTAGTGAACCCCAGAGAAAACCTATAGCATGATAATAAGTACAAATGTGAACACAAGAATATTTATATAGGGATCCCATATGTTATTGTTTGTTAAAAATTATTTAAATGAATAAGCTATTCATGACTTGTTTACTTATGTTTTGTTCTAACATTTTTTATTTTAGAAAATGGTGGGAACCAGGAGAAATCAGGCCAACAACTCATGCGACGGAGAATGAAACGATTGCCCAAATGACATCCCTAATTATTTGGGAGGGGTAGTTCAAAAAATTAGGGCGATGCTTACCCAATTATCTCAGGTTATGAATAGTAACCATAATAATGGGGAAGCTCCTCTTTCACCATAGAGGTAGAAACTGGCTATCGATTGTTTTATGCAGCAACAACAACCGATGTTTAGTGGATCTTCTGATCCATTAGTTGCAGAACAGTGGATCAACTCCAGGGAGACGATATTTTCAGTGCTTCACTATTCTAAGAAGTAGAAGGTGACCCTAGCCGTTTATCATCTAGATGGAGAAGCTGATCAATGGTGGGATTTGATTAAGAACACCATGCCAAGGGAGGAAATTGAAGACATGGAATGGGAAGACTTTAAGATAATGCTTCTTAATATGTATTTCCCATGAACTCTTCGTATTAAGATGGAGATATAATTCATAGAGCACAAGAAAAAAGAAGGAGAATCTATCACAACCTATGAAGAGAATTTCATAAGGCTTTCAAGGTACTCTTTAGGTGTTGTTATCATCAATGATATGAAAATTGACATATTCTTTAGTGGATTAAAACCACACCTTCGAAAGGATCTTGAAATTCGAGACTTTGGGAGTTTTGAAGAATTTGTTCAGTGTTCTCTCAAAGTGGATATGGAGTTTGGAGAATGTTCCCATGGATATGAGGATAAGAAACAAAATATGGAGTTTCAATCTAGAGGATCTAATGAAAAAAGTGGGAAGAAAAATCAATGACCTGCATTCCAAAAATGAGGGAAGTTACACCATGGGAACTGCCTCAAAGGGAAGGGGATGTGCTATAAGCATGGGAAAGATGGACATCGAACTCAAGAGTGTCAAAAAGACACGAAACGGACGAAGAATGTTACCAATGAATGGAGAGAACCACTCATGATTCAATGCTACAACTATAGGTAGATGGGGATCTATGCTTGTTAGTGCACTAAACCTCGAGTTCTCAGGGGTAATCAATGTCAGCAACCACTATAGCCAAAGGAACAAAGGAAGGTATATGTTATCACTACTTCGGAGGTGTAGCATGATAATGAATTCGTATAAGTTACACTTCCTATTCACTCAAGAATGAAAAAATGCTTATTTTATTCTGGTTCTACACATTCATTTTTATCTTGAATGTCTACTAGAACTATAGAATCGAAGCCCCAGAACATTGAAGAAGAGATATCTGTAAAAATACCAGGTTTTGAAATCATTGCAACCGAAGTGTTTGAATCATCTCCTGTTGGCATATGTGGGAAGATTCTTCCTGCGAATCTCATAATACTTCCCTTGGTGGGAATCGATGCTATAATTGGAATGGATTGGCTCTCGTTATATGGATAACATATCAACTGTTGGGAAAAAGAAATATCTATTCATATTCTGAACCATCCCATTCTTCTCTACAAATGTAAATAAGATCATGAATCTTCTTTCAAATATACTTCAATGGTGTGGGTGTTGATTTCCTATGAATAAGCATACCTCACCCAAATTGTTGAGTCAAGGGAAAGTTCAAACCTTGAGGAAATGGTCATCGTGAGGGAATACTGCAATGTATTTCCCTATGTGTTACCCGAAATTCCCCCAGATCATGTGGTATAGTTCTCAATTGAACTCATACCCATAGCTACTCCTATCTCGAAGTTTCCATATAGGATGGCTCCTATCAAACTGGAGGAGTTAATGAAGCAGCTACAAGAGAAACTGGAAAAAGGGTTCATATGCCCTGGTGCATTACCTTGGGGTGTGCCAGTGATCTTTGCGATAAAGAAGGATGGAACAATGCAGTTGTGTATCGATTATCAGTAACTCAAAAAGATAACCATAAAGAACAAGTATACTCCACCTAGGTTTGATGACATGTTCAATCAGTTAAGAGGAGTTCAATACTTCTAAAAGGTGGTTCTTCATTCTGGATATCATCACGTAAAGGTGAAGAACGAATATATTCAGAAGTCTTGCTTCTGAACAAGGTATGGGCACTATGAGTTTTTGGTGATGTCCTTCGGACTTACTAAGGCCCCTGAAATCTTCATGGATTTGATGAATAGAGTCTTTAGACATTACCTCAACAAATATTTGGTAGTGTTTATTGATGATATTCTCATATACTCCAAGAGAAAGGAATAACATGAAGAACTTATAATACTTTTGTTAGAGAAATTATGAAAGGAGAATTTGTATGACAAGTAGTGAATTTTGGATGAAGAAAGTCACGTTCTTGGGACATGTGATCACAAGTGAGGGAATTTATGTAGATAATTCAAAGAGAAAGGAAATTGAGGATTGGACCAGGCCCTCTAGTGTAACAGAAATCCGTAGTTTTCATGGATTAGCTAGGTACTATCGACATTTTGTGAGAACCTTCTCACGGTTGTCAATCCCGCTAACTAAGTTTACAAGGAAAGGGGTAAAGTATGTCTAGACAGGAGAATGTGAGGGAAGCTTCAAGGAGCCTAAGTGAAGGCTGATCACTGCACCTATACTCAAACTACCGAAAAGTGGATAATGTTTCATGATATATAGTGATGATTCAATGAAAGGCTTGGGTTGTGTACTCATGCAAAATGATAATGTGATAGCCTACGCCTCATGACAGTTAAAGATCCATGAGTAGAACTACCTGACACATGATCTAGAGTTAGCAGCCATGATTTTTACCTTGAAAATTTGGCATCAATATCTTTATAGCAAAAAGTGTGACATATACACTGACCACAAGATCCTAAAGTATATATTCACACAGAAGGAGCTAAATATGTGTCAAGGGAGATGGTTAGAGATAATCAAGTATTATGATTGATCTATTCACTATCATCCTGGAAAGGCAAACAAGGTAGTTGATGCTCTATGTAGAAAAGAACTTTCTACTCTATCCATGCTATGGATTGAGAAAGACCTTATATTCATGGAAATGTAAAGAATGGATTTGGAAATCATAAGGGTAGAGGATACATCCTACCTTGAAAAAATGATTGTGCAAACATCAATCTAGGAGAAGAGTAAGGAAGCACAAAGGGATGATGTGGTGATAAAAAAGAGGGTGACTGATGTAAAGGAAGGGAAGCTACAAGAGTTCCATATCGACGATTATGGGGTGATTCGGTTTGGAATTTGGATTTGTGTGCCTTCATCTCCCGGGGTAAAGAAGGAGCTATTGGACAATGCACATAGCTCAAATTTCTCTATCCATCTTGGGAGTACCAAGATATACCGTGATCTCCCAGAAATCTTTTGGTGGGATTACATGAGGAAGAAGATTGTGGAATATATATCAAGGTACTTGGTATGTCATAAAGTTAATGTTGAGTGACAAAAGTCCAAAGGTATGATGTATCCATTTACTATACCCATGTGGAAATGGGAAAATGTTACTATGGAATTTGTCATGAATCTCCCAAAGACGTCGAAGGGAAATAATGTTATATGCACTATGGATGAATGACTCACGAAGACTACCCATTTTATTGCTATATGGGAAGATCTCTCGCTTCAACAACTTCCAATGATATATGTGAAGGAGGTGGTGAGACTGAACGGTGTTCCACTCTCAATTGTCTCTGACAGTGATCCAAGGTTCACATCTAAATTTTGGAGGAGCTTTCAACATGCTTTGAGTATTAAATTAAATTTCAGCACGACCCATCACCCCCAAACTGATGGCTAGTCTGAAAGTACCATTCAGATGGTTGAAGATATTCTAAGAGCTGACTCCTTATAATTCAAATGTGGATGGGATCAACATCTCCCATTGGTGCATTTCTCATACAACAACTTCTTCTACTCGAGTATTCAGATGGCTTCATATGAAGCTCTGTATGGAAAGCAATGTAGAACTCCAACATATTGGGATGAAGTTGGAGAAAGAAAGGTACTTGGACCCGATCTTGGTCACGAGATGACAGAGAAGGTTCAAGTCATCCAGAAACACATCAAAGCTACTCAGAGTCGACAAAAGAGCCCTGCTAACAAATTTTTAAGGGACTTGGAGTTTGACGTTGGAGATAAACTCTTCCTGTGAATATCTCCATGGAATAGAATAATGCGATTTGGGAAGAAAGGGAAGCTAAACCCAAGGTACATTGGCCCCTTTGAGATCCTTGTCCGCATAGTATTCATGGCCTATCATCTTGCACTTCCGCCAAATATAGATCAAGTGAATGATGTGTTTCATGTATCACTCTAGAAGAAGTACATACTAAACCCCTCACATGTACTAAACTTAGAGTTGGTAGAGCTGGAAGATGATCTCTCTTATGAGGAACAACAATTAGTGATTGTAGATCGAAGAGATATGGTACTACACAATAAGACAACCTACCTTTTTAAATTGTTTTGGAGGAACCAGAAGTTTGAAGAAGCTACTTGGGAACTAGAGAAGGTGATGAAGGAGAATTACCCTCACCTATTTGTGTAAAGTGAAATTTTGAGGACGAAATTTCTTTAAGGGGGGGAGAATGTAACGACCCAATGTCTTTCAATGGAAATTCCCTTCTTATAAATTATTTCATAAAATCACATGAAAACATAACAAAATGAACTAATAAGTGCTATGTGACCTCTATACATAACTTTGTCACTTTTGTATTGGGAATTTTGAAAATTTGACATACACGGTTAGGTTCATGATGATTTTTAGAGTCTAATAAAACAAAAATAATTTTTGGTGAACAGTAACATACCCTTATAAATAGTGATATTCCCTAATAAATAGTAACCTTAGCTATGATAGTATAAAAATATTATTCAAGTGAAAGTATGATGTTCCTATATTTTAGAATAACTAACTGAATGTTTTAAAACTGTGTTTTTAATAATAAGTAATGATTTTAATTAAATATTAAATTAATCATATTTAAAAAATTATTTTTGAAAAATGGAATTCATTTTTTGATTCTACACATCGAAAAATGGTAGGGGTTAATTTTTTCTATTTTTCTCAGATAATTGAATTTTTGATTATTAGTGAAATAACGTATTTTACAAAAATAAGCTAAATAATCTAATTATTGTGTCTTGTGTGATGTTCGACTAATGTAATACCACTTTTTTTTGGGATCACATGATAAAATTACTATTTATGTTCAATGAATACTCATTATTCCTTGTCTTGTGGACAAATAAAAAACTAATGAATTTTATATTAAGAAAACCCATCTCCCCTCCACTATAAAAACAACCCTTCATACCCTCATTTTCTCACACCTCTCAAGATCCAAGCCTTCTCTAAACACTACCCCCAAACCTTCCCTATACCCTCTCCCACGTTCAATTGCTACTGGTCTCATCAAAAGACCAATCCTAGCTCCTTTAAGGATGATCTCAAGAGAAGGATTTAAGAGGTAATTTCTCTCGCTCTTCTCCTTTAATTTCCTTTCAAGTTCAAATCCATTTCTTGATATCTCCCCACCTATATTAAACCAAATGGTATTTTAACTCTAGTATTATACATGTACTAGAATGTTATAATTATAATGGGATATTATATCATAACCCTTTTCCCTCTTCCTTTTATTTTATTAAAGACAACGTTGTTCGTGAGGTGTTAATTTATCACCTTCTATAACGAAAAGTTTTCTTCTTCAATTTATACCTTCACATCGGGTCATGAAACCCTTTTTATGGTTGAAAAAGAACATGGTATATGTATTATCTCCTATTTAAAGATCTGGAACAAACTTATGACAATATTTATAGTGATAATGTAAAACAAGTTCATTATGATAGAAAAATCATTCAAATTAACCCAAACAATCATAATTTAACTCTTATCTAATGATACATCAACATAGATCTAATATAAATCATTATAAGATCATTAAAACTTATGTAATATAATTAATAACATGAGATATAATATCTTGATGTTTACCCATGTTCTACCCAAACATCAATTTAAGAATACAAGTGAACCACTCAAGAAAACCAAAAAACAAACATTCCCAAACAATGTTTTCAAACTCTATAACTCATCTTAAGGCATAATCACTTAATAAAAACATAATGATCCATATTAATGTACACATGGTTCTGGATTTATTATTAATTAATATAATGTTGTTATACAAAAACATTAATGATAAGGAAGTATTCAGATAAAAGTTAAGAGGAAATTCTCGAACCCAACTTTCATCCTTCAGGTTCTCCCTCTTTCACTCCATGTTTAATATTGTTACTGCTTAAAGATAATTTCATCATAATTTTCGTTGATTTTATGGGATATAAATGTTTTTCTCTGGTTTTTATGTCAAACAAAATGTTTTCCAAAATAACTCTTCTTTTAAGAACACCCCTTTTACTTCTCACTCAAAGTGGACGGTTCTTGTAACATGTATGTTATTACCTATTTATTTCGGGAACCCAACATTTATAAATGTGTTATTGTGAGATGAAACCCATTCCATTACATAGTTTAGTTAGGGTCATTTTTTATATGTGTTCTATGTGGAAATCATGATAATTATAATGTTATGATGTGACTGGTGTGCCCAGAATTATATAGCACAATATGAATGTTTCAAAGTGACGGGTGCACGAGGAATTATATAGCACTCCAATGCATTGGGTAAAGAGATGAATCTCATGAGTAAATTTTGAATGGTGTGTGAACAAGATTATATCTTGGTTCACATGTATGTGTGGTAGTTAACCACTGAGACATGATGTTCCATTTTTATGAATTGCCTCATTTCAAGTTTTATATTTATACTTCCTCTCATGTTCATGATTTTTTTTCCATTTTATGATTATGCTCACCCCATGCTATATTGTTATTATCTATCCTCTCAATAGGCTTTTAGATCACCCCTTTTGATGTATATCCTCAGGTGGCTACATATACTAAGAAGAGGAAAACTTCCAATAAGAATCTAGAGAAGAAGAAATTAAATAAATGTTTATGCTAGATGTTGTAGTTGCTATGTATTGTCCTAGTTTTCCCAAGACACTAAAACTTTGGATCCTATCTTTGTAATAATATTATTTTTTTTATCTTTAAAATGATGTAATAGTAATGTAAAAAAATGTTAGGTCTCTATAATGTTAAAATGAATGATTTTAAGTTTGATATGTCTCAGAATATTGGGCGTAATGATTAATGTAGCCGTAGTTGATGTAGTTCACATAGTCACTAGTAGTTAATATATATTGGTTTCCATAGGCACCAGACCATTACGATTCTATAGTGTATAGTTATCTTATTTAATTAATAATCATCTAATAAGATGTGATATCCATGTGTGAGAAATTTTGGTAATTTATATTTATGGACATGTGTCGATGGTGGATAATGTCAATAATTTTAGGGTATTTATATTGTGGATTCATAGATTATGAGGATAATAATCTAATTCGAATATTAAATTCCTAAAAATACATAGAGGGTGATATTAAGTCCTCATTTAATCCAATGGATTGAAATTACCTATGAGAATTTGGAGAGAAGTCTATTTGAATGAATTTTAATTTAAAATTGAATTTTTTATTATAGATATTAAGTCTATTTTACAAGATTTTAGTGTGTGATAAATTAATAATATATTATATAAACATAGGATGGATATTAAACTAAGAGAAATAAGAATATTATAAGAGGATATTAGATAATAATAAGAGGAACAATCATGAAAAAACACATTTTACGTATACATTATATAAAGTATCCCTTTTTGTTTTCATTTTGTAAATAAACTATCACTAATGAATTGTATTATTATGGGATGTAAATTCTTGATATAATTTGAATTTTACATTTAGTGTATTTTTTTGATAAAATTGAATCAGGTTGGGTTCCCAAGCCTTTGAATGTCTCATAGGGATGAATTCAGAAATAAATTCATGTTTGATGGATTCTCCAATGGCCCGAGGAATAATCGGTGGATTAATAGTATGTTAGGTTTGCTAAAAACTATAATATTCACCAAGGAATTAGTGGAACCAAATGTGGCCCAAGGCCCTGCATGGGATCACCAGCCTTTTAGTGGAGTTGGGGATGATTTTTTTAATGGGGTTTGTTTTTTAATATCATTGGGGTTTCTAGTTGAAACCCCATAAATCTCATCCTACTCCTTCCATGAGGGGAGACGGGAGATAGCCCCCTTGGATATTCCATTATTCTCCCATGGTACCCCTTAATTTGGTTGATTCTAGAGGGTTTCATCTGGCTAATTCTTGTTAGGATGACAACAATCTTCTCCAATGAACATCATCTTTCATACTTCTTTGTTGTTTTGGTTTTCTCTTTAAGGTTTTGGAAAGGATGATTTATTCAGAGTATGGAGAAATCATTTCACCCATCAAGGCTGCCATATATGGCTCATAGAAGGCCTCTAAAGAAGTGGAAAACTAGTAATCAATCATTATTTGAAACAAGTTATATGAATCTACAATTTTTTAACGATTTTGATTATTATAGGAATAAATGGACATTGATTTAGGGTTTTAAATTTGGGATCACGACTTACCTATAATTTTTGGTGTATCAAGAGTGGATCACTCCTGGTTCATGGTAATTAATTCATCATTATTCTGCCTAATGGGGTTTGGGATGTATTATTAAAATTTGGGGTTATGAATTAATTACAAAAATAAATAATTTAATGGTGTTAGTTGGTGAGAAATAATCTCAAAGACTTTATTGAGGTCTATAGAGGAAACAAATAAATTATTATAATTTTAGATGAGGTATAGATCCTTTCTAGGGTTTGAGTTCCACCTACATCGCTGGAAATTCGACGTGCACATGAATTGTGACTCATCTTCTTCCGAAATCTGGATACAGATTCTAGGCTTACCACTGCCATTCCAAAATCAGGCTCTCCTACATTCAATAGGCAATCCAATTGGTTGATTCCTTTGTTTTGATCGGCGAACTGATTCCATGTTACACCCGATTATGGAACGTATTTGCCTCTAAATGGATCTCTCCCAGCCTCCTCCCGATAGGGTTTAGATCATGGTTGAGGGACACTATATGAATGCTCAAAATATTCTCTATAAATTGTGGTCGTCATTCTATTCCTTCTGCAATAGACTGGTTCACTATTTCAAGGAGTGTCACAAGAGGTCAATGGTGATGGATTCGGGGGAAATTCCAGCGGCAGTTGAAGGTCTCTCAGTCCAGGATGAGGGCGGGGGTTCTTGCCCTGTCGAAGGCTCTTGCTTTGTTATGTGAAAACAGGGTTCCAAGGAGGTGTCATTTGCTCCTCCTGTCCAGGATGAGGAGCCCGGTGTCGTGCAGGAGCATGAGTCTCCTGTTCAACCGGGGGTGGAGATGTCGCTGCTTTCTTCCCCCTCTGAAGAGGCCCCTTCTGCTTCGGGGAGGGTGAGTTTTTTGGATTAGTCTTGGGAACATCTTGTAAGGGACTTGAGGCTGAGGTGCTGGTGGCCCTGTCTTGTGTTTCAGCCAAGGATTGGGAAGACCAGTACCCTCAGTTTCAATTCATTGGTCGAGTTTCTGAGAAGTCTATGCCTTTAAAGAATCTGTGGTAGGGCTTACAGGTCATCATGTCCTATGCTGGGATGGTCAAGGTTGGCGGAATGTCTTTTCTCTCTCCTAACCACTTTGAAGTGTTGGAAGATGAAGAGAATCCTGAGGCTGAGGTAGGATATGAATAAGAGTCCGACCTAGTTAGGGAGTCTGATTCGGAGTCCAAAGAGGAACCAATTGAAGTGGAACTGGCGGAGGATTATATCATATTATTCATTAAGAAAGGGAAAAACACCATATTTAACCCGGAGGGGTTTATAAATCACTCTCTGAATGCAAGGAAGAGAAAATATTATTCATTCTTTATTATCCCTCCTATCACTAGATCCTCAAGAAAAATCCAATTTCCTCAGTAAGTTGGTGTCCTTGGTGGTATAGATAATGCCAAGGAGAACAATAATAAGGGGTCTCGATTGGACGATAGGGAGAATCCTCAGGGGGATGATACGATGAGGTTTACGGAATCTATGGAGGAACAATAGGATATTATTATTCATTCTGAGGAGGAAATGTTGGAGACATCATTTCCTTTCAATGACTTAGAAGATGATTGTGGGAAGTTGTATGAGAGAGTTCTTCAAGTGGCTACTAGTGAGGTGCAAACGGCATGGATCAACAAGCAAGATCGAATCATGGCAAGAGGGTTTAATACAGGGAAGTTAAACAAGGAGGACTTGTTACAGGAATGGGATAGGTTTCTAACCTGGTTTGAGGATCTCATTATAGAAGACCCAGACAAAGAGGCAACATGGCTTTTATGGAATCTTTTGTGGAGCAATACTTCTAGTAGGCTTAAGCATGATTTCAATGGCTCGTCTATCTGTTTTGTTGTTTGATGTTGTGTTTCCTAATTGGTCATGGACTCTTTTTTGTAAGGTTTCCACTCCCCGAAAAAGTGGTTTTTTGAAAATAATAAAAATATATGATTATGACCATGGTGTCATAAATTTTTTATAAAAGGGAATTTTGATTCATTTTTTAAAAAAAAATTAAAATTGGATTTTATTGGGTTTTAAATTTCAATGGAAAATTGTGATTTTCAAAATGAGATTTGAATTGTATTTTAAAATTATCATGGGGTTTTTAGAGATATGTTATTAGGATTATTCCCCTAAAATTATTTGTTTATGGTGGAATGTGATGTGTCTTTAAAAACACATGCAGTGCCACATCATTTTAACTAATTTTTAATTTTTTAATTGTTTATTTCTTATGATTTATACTAAATATTTACAATTTATTGTTTTTATAAATAATATTATCAATTAATCAACTTTAACAATTAAACATGTATTATAAGAATGAAAATAATTAATTAATTTTTTTCTTTAATTTTATAGACTAATAACTTTTTATTTAGATTGTTGCTCTTATTCTGCATAGTTAATATTTTAACAGTAATAAGCTAATTAATTAATTCAGAATTTGTACTTAGATAATGTAGTCTTAATCTGATATCTCATGTATTAAATCTCATTTTATTAAAGTATCATAATATAATTATTATTTGTATTATAATAATTTATTAAATATAAATTTATGTTTAAAAAGTTTATACTCTTATTTTAATCTATTTAATTTAATTACATAAGTTAACATAAGTATTTTATTACAAAATTAACTACAAATTTACCTTAATTAATTTAATTTGTTAAAGTAACTATTATAAATAGTTTAACATTGTCTTTTGTGTGCTTTATCCATATTCACCATCATCTTCCACCAAAAACACAATCCAATCTACATTTTTTTCAAACTAATTCCTTTATAAATTTCAAGAACCAATTATACTCTAATCACATTTATTCACTAGACCTGGAAATAAACTCGAATACCTCCGTTGAAGAAGAGGAGTATCGCCTACTATAGAATATCTGAGAATATTTCACTTTTCTGAGGCCGGTTTAAGGATGGGAAGGAAAAGCCGAAGAGGAGTACCTCCGGAAAGGAAGCTGAGGAGATCCATGGTCAAATATGATCCTCTTATCCGAAACTACCTCCCGCTGGAGTCCTCATTATCTAAATTTCACCACAAGAGGTTGGAGTTCGAATCCATAAAATATCCATAGTTGAGCTTCATATTTCACAATTCTTCCGCCGAGGAGGAGTGATATCAGAGCCACGATGTCACATAATGGGAAATCATGTAGAGGGGAGGAGTTTTGACGCCTTGGGAGCAGGGATTTGTAGAATTCCTTCTAAGAGAAGAATTAGAAGATGACCCCCCTACATCGCTATGATTTGGGTGGGGGGAGAGAAGCTTAATTTATAAAAAACCAATTAAACAATTCAAAAAATAATATTAGAAATTTTCATAATTAATAAATGGTTAATAATTAATTAACTAAAATATTTAACTAATTACATTAACTAATTAAACTAATTTGTAATTTAGTTTAGCATTTTATAAAAAAAATTAATTGATATTAGTCTAATTCTAGAATTTGATTATATTAACTAATTATTAATAATACTTATATTAATGATAATAAAATTAAAACATAATAATTTAATTTAATTAAAGATTAAATAATAAATCAATAACTATAATTCTAATAAATAACTAATATGTAATAATTAGTTTCATCTAACTTTTTATAAATTAACTTTAGTTTGTTTTCAATAAGTTTTATAGCATTAGACTTTAAAAAATAACTAAAATTCAAACTTCTTCATGTTTTGATTTTTTATTTTATTTTTGCTATGTAGGTAAATTCAAGAGGCCGAACCCCCTCCATGTTCTTTTTAACTAACTCAGTGAGAGTTAGTTACGAGGGGAAAACATGTGCGATGTGCCTTTCATGAAAGAACACACATGTGCGGTGCGCAACTAAGGGATTTTTGAAGTTGGTTGAATTGTGCGGTGACAATCAGCAGATGATGGAGGATATAAAACAGAGTAAGCAGCGTAATTTGAGGAGGAGAGGCACTCTCATATTTTTCATTCGACGATCACATACTCCAAAGAGGAGAGGTAAGGAGGGCTCATTCATTCCACAAACACACCACTAGAGAGCAGAGCCAACATTCTAATTCCTCATTCCACGATCACATTCATCCAAGAGAAGACTCGGAGGAGCAGCACTGAAGTCAAGCTGGAGACATGGAAGCAAATGAGCCCGAGAGCTGAGCATCATTGAGGGACTTCTTTTCCCTTCTTGTACTCAATTTCACAGTACTCTGTAATCAATTTTTTTCATTTCTATAATCGAGATGATCAAAGGATGAGTTTTATTTTTTCGTGAATTCAATTCTGTTATTTAGTATTTTAAACATCTTCCTTCACTTTAAAATTTTCAGAATCATAATCAATCTGTGAGATTGAATAATGATCCATTTTTTAGTTGTTTGACAGCTTAAATATTTAAAAAATTCACAAATTCAAGATATAATGGAAAGGTAGTTATTGAATACTTTTTCTAAGCGTTAACATCTTTAAATATGTAAATTTATGGTGAGCTTATTTCTGAATGTTATCATTTTATAATTGTATAGTAGTTTAATTGAATTTGTTGTGGCGAACTCCGAATAAATGTTTACTGAGTGTTGATTTCTCTAGAGAGGGAGGTTTTCACATTTTTTTGAGGATTGATTCAAAAAATTGTAGTAGAGAAGGTATCTGTTAATGTAGTAGATTTGAATTCTCGAGAATTACATTTGATCTATGCCTTCGACCTTTCTTTTTTATTTTAGTATTTTGTTCACTTATGTTAGTTTTACTGTATTTCTCTAGTTTATCACAATTAGTGTAAATTTTAGTTTCTTTGTAAAAATACTTGTTTAATAATCCTATTTCCACTTTATCTTTTAAAAAGTAAAAAGTAAAAAATGCTCACTTCCTCCACTTTTGACAATAGTGGAGTTTACCTTTGAATAAAATCATAGAATTCACTCATCTGTCTTCTTTGTGGATCGACCCTGCATCACTTTGCTATTGTAGGTTAATAAATATAATTTTGAGGGTCGTGATGACCTTCGGTCAGTTCAAAATTTGTCGTCGTTGCCGGGGAAGGCACACACTAAGAATCTAATTTTTAATAAAAAAATTAATTTTTTTAAAAAAAATATCAAAAATGAAATTTCTGTGAACATTTTCTTCTTGTGTTGTCTGTTTGAGTTCTATTTTAATTTTCTTTGTGTTTGATCTAAATCATTCAAAAAAATTAATCATTATGAAGAATAAAACAACTGCATTGGACATTACTGTGTTTGTTATGGAGATTATGGACAAACTGCTTGACAGTGTGTCTATAACTAGCCACAAAAGGATTTTTAGTTTGAAGAAAATGAAAAACATGAGTCTAGACCTGACACCCAAGCTAAATTTGAACTAATTGATTCTAAATTGTATGCTAGGGTGGAACTAATTAAAAATTGGTTTGATAAAACCCATGAAATTCAAATTAGAGATTCTCCAAAGCAAGATCAAAGAATGAAAAGGTTAGAAAATGTGCTTTTGGAATTACAATAGAATGTTAAGGAACAAGAACAATTTCAAGAAAATGAAAAAGAAAATGTTTACAAAATATTTGAAAATCAAATTGAAGAAGAGAGTGACTGTGAAACTGGACAAGAAACCATTTACATTGAAGAATCTAAATCTATTGAACACAATCTAAAAGTAACCAACTCATTAAAAAAAGAACACATTGATGAAGACCCTAGAATAAACATTAATGTTGTTGAGTTTGACAATTTTGAAGATGAATTGATACAGATTGAAAATTAATGTTCAGTTATCTTCATAATTCCTACATCAGAGAAAATTCACTATTTTAGAAACTTTGATAATGAAGTCATTCAGGTAGAGGAGATTCTTGAAACTAAAAATATGAATGTTAAAAACTCTTCCCCCAAAATTTCTGAAATTATGAACATTGACTCTGAACATGATATTTGGTATAATCTGGATGAGAACATTAAAGTAGATAGCATGGAATCTGAAATATTTGAAATTTAACTGAACATTTCTCTTCTATGTTTTGAAACTCCAAACCCATCTTTTTCTAAAATGATGTTGGCTTATTTAGAGGATGTTGGAATGATGTTTGAGGAAAGACTAAATGATGAGATTTCATCTTCCTTTTCTCGGATTTATTGTTTTATAGAAACTGAGTGTACTGAAATTGAATGTAGTGATGTTTTACAAGGGGTAAATGTTTAAACTTAAAAATCTGGAAATTGAATTTATTGAAGTTGAATCAAACATTACTCCCCCTGATTTGAACATCTTGGAACACACTACAGACTTTCTTTTGGAAAGTGATATTTTTGTACATGAACTTAACGTATAGGTTGAACACACACTTGAATTATGAAGAGTTGATTTGTTAGAAGCAGTATATGTTCAATGTGAGTTAACAGATGAGGATCTTTTGGAGGAGATTTACAGCATGGTTTTACGTGAATCTATTTGTGATAAAATAAATTCTCTTCCCTATCTATCATTTACATCCTCAATTATGAAGGGTGATGAGGCTTTTCATGATACTGATAGTATCCCAAATGGGGAATCACACTTTTTATCTATTTTCCATGATTCAGTTCAGCACTTAATCGAATTCCCTCCAGAACCTGCTAATCAGAATTTACCCATTTACACCATTAAATTTGAACCTGTTAGTGTTAAGGATAAGAGAGATATCTATGTAGTCAATTCTATGCCCTTTGAATCACCTAGATCTATGTTTTCCCTTCATGTGTATTCAATGATTAAAATATCTGAACTTATTTTGGATGTGGACAACACTATACCCACTACTGTTTAAGGGTGCTACATAGGGGTTATTTTGGGTTATGAGAGTTTGGTTTTAGTCTACCTTAGTCTTGTTTCCCACAAATCTCATTTTTATGTTATAAATATTTGGGCCAAACACATGTGGTGGTTTCTATTAAGGAAACCACATCCACCTAGTAACTACGGTTAGTTTCTAGGTGAGTCTGGCTTGGGACTTTAAACCTAGATCTGCATGGGAGGAAACCCATGATCTTCGTTGTGTTAGTAAATAAAAAAATTATAATAAAATAAATTCTAACTGAAGACATTAAATTTAGTGCTTCATGGGATTCAACCCATGTTCTTTCTTTTGTGTTTAATTTTATTTCTGTTCTTGTTTTACTTTTAATAAATTCATGTTGTGTTGCCTCCTGTATGCACTGTCTATGATGGTTATTTTTCTGTAGTTTTCATGCTCTGTGTTTTTAGGATGTTGTTGTTGTGTCATATAAGGAGTGGAATTATCATTATAATTTTTGGAGAAGAACCCAGTCAGGGAATCACTTCAACTTTTTTCATTTATTTCTGCTCTTGTTTTTTCTAATAAAAAATTTCTCACTGAAAAATTCTGTTTCTATTAGAAAATTTTTCTTTAAGTTATTTGAAAATTCTGTTGCATGATTTGAATTGTATTAAAAATCTACTGCATTTCTTTTATAAAAAATTATTCTCTATATGTTGTGGCTCTAAAATAAATTATGCTTACTTAAAAATTTTGTTGCATATTTTTTTCCACTACAAAATTCTATTTTTATTTAAAAAATTCTTCATGTGCCTTTTGTTGTGAACTGAAATTCATTCTTTAAAACCAATTCACTTCCAGAATTTAAGTGTGGGGGGTACATGCTTTCTGGTAGTTGTTTTTTTCATTGGAACCAATTAGTCTATAGAGTGATTAACATGCATATTTATTCTATATTGAACATCCATTTGAATCATACTTTGTTAAAATGCTTACACCCAATTATTTGTTCACATACACCTTTTATGCTACTTCTAATATATAATGAAAAATCTTTTTCACTGGACTTAAATATTAATTCATGTACTTGCTAATGAATCTGATGTTAATTTATTCCTTGTTGTGAACACAATTTTTGAACTTTAATGTAACCTTTATACATGTCATAAATCTACTTATTTGAAAATCTATTTTGAACCTTCAATGTTTAATTGTTCTTATCCATGTTTATAAGTCAACTCTGGGGACACAGTTGGGTTTTAAGTGTGGGGGAGGGGGTTAATTCGTGACTGTGCTAAACTGTTCATAATTGAAATCCCATCAATTCCAATTGAAATTCAAAATTTCTTGTAACAAATAGTTAAAAGTTTTCAAAATTCTTGCATAATTTTAGGCTTTACTCTATTCTAAAATGGGTCTTTCCTTAGTGAAAGTACCTTGCTGGAAGTTAAGATTTGTTTTGAATCTGACATTAGTGATAATGGTTGATTTATTAGTGGATTATCTTAGTAATATAATAGAAATTATGGTTTTGGAATTACTTATGAGAGTTACATGGGTGATCGGTTAATGGAATTATGATCATAACTCTGGGAATTGGAAATTTGATTTTGATCAAAGGCAACTCATTTTTTTAGTTTATTAAAGTAATCATCTTAATGAGCCAATTTAAATGATTTTTATAAGTCTTTTGAAACTAGAGAAATTTGGGCATCTGGGATCCCACGGTGAGTCTCTGAGACCTTAGATGCTAGGTGTGTTTCTGTTTACTAAAATCCCTCTATACACTTTGAATAAGTGCATTGGATAGTGCTTATCACAATGATACATGGCTTGGGAGGGTCAAAAAACGAGGTCATTATGGTGAGTAGAATGATGAACACCAGATGAAGAATGGGTCAACTTGTTTATATGGGAATCATTTAGGTCGTATCATTGTGGTGAATCACAAAAAAAATATGTCTTTTTGAAACCTAGATGAAAAGGTCAAAGTATAAGGTCCCTATTGGCAAGTTCTTAATTACACATAAATTTTACCTCTTGTCACCCTCGGACATTATACTTAAGTATGGATTAAAGTTAGTCATTAAGCATTACCACATATGAGGCATGAAACTTTCTTTTCTTATTGATTCATTATACTCATGACTACCTTTGAGTATTTGTTCTAAGTGTGATTAATTTGATAAATTTAGTTTCTAATAGCCTAATGAATTTCTTGAAGTCCTCTGATGAAAGTTCTCAACATGTTACATTTTGATCAAAATCATTAGTACCATACTTTTGTTTTCAATGAAAATAAAACATGAGATTGTTTGAGGACAAGCAATGTTTAAGTGTGGGGGAATTTGATGTGGCCTTAAAAACACATGTTTTGCCACATAATTTTAACTAATTTTTAATGTTATAATTGGTTATTTCTCATGGTTTATATTAAATATTTACACTTTTGTGTTTTTATAAATAAACTTATCAATTAATCAATTTTTATAATTAATTTTGTACTAGAAGATTTAAAATTACTGATTTATTTCTTGCTTTAATTTTATATATTAATATCTTTTTATTTAGATCATTGTTCTTGTTCTGCATAGTTAATAATTTAATAGTAATAAGCTAATAAATTAATTCTGCATTTGCACTTAGTTAATGTAATTTTAATCTGACTTCTAATGTATTAAATTTCAGTTGATTAAAGTAGCATAATATAATTATTATCTATCTTATAATAATTTATCAAATATAAATTTCAGTTTAATGGGTTTCTACTTTTATTTTTATATATTTAATTTAATTACATTAGTTAAAATAAGTGTTTTTATTACAAAATTACTTTCTTTTTACATTAATTAATTTAATTTGTAAAAGTAACTATTATAAATAGTTTATCTTTGTTTTTTGTGTGTTTTAATTTAATTTTAAATTTTAATAATTTCAGGGCTTATTATTATTTTTTAGTTTAAGTTTAGTGACTATTTCAGTTTCATATTTTAAAGTTAATTAAAATTTAACTTATGTTAATTTGGTTTTAAAAGTTTACTTAAATTTATTAGTATCTTTATTTTCATTCGTTTTAATTAATTTTTAGTTTATACTAATGATTTTATTAAGCATTTAATTATTTTTCAACTTATTTAGTTTGTCTGTTTGTTTTTCAGTGTTACGATGCCACAACAACCATTGTCTCTCACCGGTTCATCACACGTCATTTCTTCCATTTACGACCTCATTGTAATCTAACTCATGGTGCCACCAATAATCTCTCTTACTATCTCACCTTTTAATCCCTGCCAACTTATTCAATTTATCGCTGCCACAACCACACAGATTCTCTTCACGGTTCCACCATAACTCCAGTGACCATATCTCTTTTTATGGTTCCTTCTCACACTATATTGTGTCATTCTTCTCACAGTCTTTCATTCTTCTCACAGTCTCACCGTGTTTCTGCTAGTCTCTTCCCCTTTCCACATTTCACAGTCTTACAGTAACACCAGGCGTTGTTTCCCCATTCTCTCCTTCATGGTCTCACAAACACCACTACGTTTCTTTATCCATTTTCACCATCATCTTCCACCATAAACATAATCGAACCAACAATTTTTTCAAACTAAGTCCTTTATCAATTTCAAGAACCAAGTCAACCCTAATCGAATTTCTTTACTGGACCTGGAAATAAACCTGAATACCTTCATTGAAGAAGAGGAGTATCGCCTGCTGCAGAATTATCAGGTAGATTTCACTTTGCCGAGGCCGGTTTAAGGATAAGAAGGAGAAGCCAAAGAGGAGTACCTCCAGAGACGAAGTCAAGGAGATCCGCTGTCGAATTTTCACCTCTTATCTGAAGCTACCACCCGCTAGAGTCCTGATCACCTGAGGGTAACCAGAAGAGGCTAGAGATAGAAGCCATCACAGATCTTCACTTGATCTTCTACTATCACAAGTCTTCCGCCAAGGAGGAGCGATATCAGAGCCACGACGTCGCCAGATGGGAAACCGGGTAGAGGGGAGGAGTTGTGATGCCTTAGAAGTTGGGAGTTGCAGAATTCCTTCTAAGAGAAGTATTAGCATATGACCCCATGTAGTGACATGATTTGGTTGGTGAGATTAGCTGAATTGATAAAAAACAAATAAACAATATAATATTAAAAATGTTCATAATTAATAAATGGTTAATAATTAATTAACTAAAACATTAAACTAATTAAATTAACAAATTAAAATAATTTGTAATTTAATTTAACTTTTTATAAAATAAACTGTTTGATATTAGTATAATTTAACAATTTTATTATGTTAACTAATTATTAATAATACTTATATTAATGAAAATATATTTAAAACATAATAATTTCATTTAATTAAATATTAAATAATAAATCAATAACTAAAATTCTAATAATTAATTCATATGAAATAATTATGATCATATAACTTTTTATTAATTAACATTAGTTAATTTTTAAACTGTTTTATAGCATAAGACTTTAACAAATAACTATAATTTAATCTTCTTCATGTTTTAAATTTTTATTTTATTTTAGCTATGCTGGTACATTCAAGAGGCAGATCCCTATCCTGGTTCTTTTCAACTGACTCAGTGAGAGTTATTTACGAGTGGAAAACTAGTGCGATGTGCCTATCGTGAAAGAACGAATGTGTGTTTTGCACAACTGAGGGAGTTTTTAAGTCAGTTGAATTGTGCAGTGACAAGAATCAAATGACAGTGGATATAAAATAGAGAAATTAACAGAATTTGAGGAGGAGAGGCTCTCTCATTTTTTTCATTAGATGATCTCATACTCCAGAGAGGAGATCAATGGAGGGATCATTTATTCCACAAACACAACACTGGAGAGCTGATCTGACACTCTCATTCCTCATTCCATGATCACATTCATCCAAGAGAAGACTCCGAGGAGCAGAACTAAAGACAAGCTAGAGACATTGAATTGAAGGATCCCAAGAGCAGAGCATCATTGAGGGAGTTCTTTTCCCTTATTGTACTCAATTTTTATTTAATCCAAATGATAAAAGGATGAGTTGTCCTAGCATGAGAATTCAATTATAATAGTTAATCTTATAAACTTCTTCAATCACTTTACGATTTTCACAATCATAATTAATCAGTGAGATTAAATAATGATTCCCTATTTAGTTGTTTCACACCTAAAATGTTTAAAAAATTCATAAACTCAATATCTTCTGGTGAGGTAGTTCTTAAATACATTTTTTTATATTGTTAACGTATTTATATCTGGAATTTTACGATGAGTCTATTTCTGAATGTTATCATTTTATAATTGTACAAAAGTTTAACAGAATTTGGAATAGAGAACTTCTAAAATTAGTGTACTGAGTGTTGAGTTTACTGGCGAGGGATATTTTTCACATTTTTTTTGAGGTGTGATTCAATAATGTGTAGTGGATAAGGAATCCTTTAAACTAGTAGATTGGAATTCTATAGAATTACATTTGATCTTTTCCTTCGACCATGCTGCTTTATTTTATTATTTTTTCTCTTATGTTATTTTTAGTGTATTTCTCCAATTTATCAGACACAACGTAAATTTTAGTTTCTATTTAAAAATATTTATTTCATCATCCTATTTCCACTTAATCTATTAAAAATTAAAATGTAAAAAATTATCACTTCTTCCATTATTGACAAAAGTGGAGTTTATCTTTGAATAAAATCATAGAATTCACTCATCTTCCTTCTCTTTGGATCAACCCTCCAAAACTATGCTAGTATAGGTTAATAAATTTAATTTTGAGGGCCGTGATGACCTCCAGTCAGTTTAGAATAATATGGATTTATAAATTATATTAACAATATTAGTTTAGATGGTTTCATAATTAAATATTGTGAGGTCTTGGGAATTGGTTTTAGTCTGCTTGAACTGGTAGGTGTGATACCCTATTTTCTAATGAAAAAGTTCTTTATGTTTTCTATGTTGATTTTTCGTGTGTTTAGTTTTATTCATGATGATTCATGTTGTGTGGGTAGCCCTGTTAGAAATTTATCTATGGTATAAAAGTGATAGTCGGTCCTGATGGTCATCAAAAAACCATTTGATGTTTGAGTTGGGTCTCGAATGTGATTGAGATATAGGGATAGATAACAAGGAACTAGTTCCTTAATAGTGATCTTGTGAGTTATTAGAGGGTTCTTGTTCCCTATTTAATGTTTCTTATTTATTATTGACTACAGAATCCATAGTTTCTATAAGGTTGGGAAACCTAATTGATGTGACCTCCCCATAGTCTACATATATAATTTGGTGAGATTATTATGACCTGGTCAATCAAGTATTGTTTCAATTACCTTTCCAGATGTGGATTAGTCTAATATTCATGACTGAATTTAGGATATTCCTAGAGTGATAAGGTAGTGTTTAGGGATGTTACCTTATCCTTGAGTAAGAAATCATACCTAAAAATTTCATGAGTGAGAGAGTGCAAGTTCTCATAAATCATATTTAATTTACCTCCCTAATGTTATTATGGATGGGTTGAGGATCAATAATGTATTAATGTTCTATATCCCTTTATGTAGTGGGCTGAGGGTTGAATGGTTCCCTACCCTGGGACTTTGGGTTTGGGAAGGACATTGTCTTATTTGATACCATGCCCTATGTATTCATGTATGGGTCGAGTTATGGTATGAGGTGAATCCTTTCGCCTGATATGGTGCCAAATTATATTGTGTATGGGTTATGGTATGACATGTAATATATAATGGTGATAAATTATGTATTTTATCTATATTGGTACAATGTAGATCTTGAAAATGTATCAATGCAGGTATATTTGTGTTTGCGTTGGTTTTTATGGTTCCATGTTGGGTTGTTTCATATACATAACTATTCCATATTTATATGTATTCCATTAACATCCACTTGATCACAACAACACAAAATATTGTTGAGGAACTAGGGATACCTACTAAGTTGTTAGACTCACCCCTACCAATGTACATGGGATGAGTTTCAATTTAAATTGGTAGATATCCATGTATTTTCTTAGGATATAGGTGTGTCATGGGGCAGGACACATGGAACATGTCTAGTATATCCTATTAGCACATATATCATAATAGAAGTTTGAGGATTCATAGTTTTTATTAGTGGGAATAATGTGATATTATCTTATGTTATTTTTTTATGATTACTATATAATATATATTATTTTATTTTCATCCTTACTAGACTATGGGTGGACTTATGGTCTCCTGGTATTTTGTTTATAGGTTTTTGGGATATGTTTTAAAGATACTGATCATGCCGCATTTTTTATTGAATATGATCATAACCCTTGAGGAATAAATTAGATACAATATTATCCAATGTAGTCTCTTAGGTCCTCACTACTAGTCTATAACATCTAAATTTTAGGGAAGAATTCCTGAGGTTATGTTTAATCCTTGTGTGATTTTTTTTAGGTGGCCTGATTTGAGTTGTTACACTATCTTTCTTCATGAAATAAAATTACAAATGTTGAGAAGGATGATTTTGTATTATATCCAATAGGTTGATACTAGAAGAATGTTTGATCATGGGTTTTACCTGTTCATCCCAAGGATTCACCCATTCATTTTGAGTATATGGGCTTATATAATTTTATTTTTCTTCAATGTTTATGCCTTAGTGTTGGAGTGGATCTTGGATATAATTTTTTTCACTATAAATAGTGGTGAAGGATTTGTTATAGTGAAATGTATTAGGAAGTGAATTAACTTATTCACCACCCCTCTTAGTGAATTCCCATTTTTAATCTCGGTCCTAAAAAACTATTATCATACAAAAAGGTATAAAATATATGTGTATATAGAATATTGTTTGGAGTATTTGATTTTTTAATAATATATTTATAATACATATTATTACTAGAAATGAAATATCATTCTTAAAATTAGTTAAGTCTACGTTAAATAAATGTTACTATATGAAGGGAATAGATAAAATTTTCCATATTCGAGGATCTTTATATATATATATATCCAAGAGGTTTTTTAATCATTTTCAAATAATAAATATTGAAAATTTATTGAAATATACAATATAGAGAAATCAAGAAAGGATTTTTTCCCTATGTCACCAGGAATAAGTAATGGGATTAATTCTTTTTTCATTAATGATTGAATTTATCATTTATGATATTCTATATACATGTAATCCCAGAACAACTAAATTTATATGAAGATAATAAAATTTGTATGGGACTTTTACATAAGATAAATTCTTATTAGATATAGAAGATGTGAAACTAGATTTGAGGGGATACATAGCTAGTTTCTACTTATTTAACCTGATATTGGATTTAAAATAAATAAATTGAAATGGAAAATAAAATATCAATGTCTCTTGTGGAATTTATTTCTATATAATCCATATACATCATTGCTTCTAATTCAACTAAATAAATATTATGTATATATTTTTCAAATATTGTCACCTGTGAAATTTTTCAATATAATATAATTTAATAGTTAGAAATATTACAATAGATTTATATGTTGAATTCCCCCATTACTGAATTCATGCCTAAATAGAATCATTAATATCATGCAAGAGATAATGACTTGAGAAATGTTAGTTATTGTCTCTGATATATGTGGGAGATTTTAGGAGTTAGATCCCTATAAATAACTTTATTATCAACATGGAATTTCCAAACTATATTCTAATACCATACTAAATTTAAATTTATATGTTTAAGATGATAATTTTCTTATAGTATTTGTGAAATTAATGGGTTCCAAATTTTCCCCACAATAATGAAAACCTATAGATTACATATAAATTATTTTATAAATTATATCATATGGACTTGATACATCATTATTATGGTATACAAACAATGATTTCCTATATAGTTTTTGGGGTACATAAGTATTGATAATTATTCTCATATATATCACACATAATGATCTCCAAGAAGCATAGTTCTAAGGGTAGAACCTCTAATAGAAATTTCACATATTATATGTGGCATTAGAATTTCTACCTGTGAGTGTTTATATTAGTTCTTTTGGTATAGAACATTGTTAATATATAACATGAATCCAGAACATTGATATATATATATATATATATGAAAAAAAGATGAAATATTCTAATGTTGAATTATCATACATTCCTTACAAAATATGTGATATGAAATTAATATAATAGTTTAAGAAATATTTATTCCTTCTACATTAATTTAATAATATATCACTCACCTTTAATAAAATGAATGGTTTTGAAATTTTTTTATAGAAATATTGATCTCAAGAAACTCCTTTTTCAATGTGAAATAATGATAGGTTAAAAATATATAATCATGTATTATTTATATATATTATGTGATGAGATATTGGATAAAGAAGATATTATGCAACATAGTATCATTCATGGGGGATTTTTATTTTAATTACTTTTTTAATTCATTATGGGGGTCATTATTTGATACTTGATACCACTCTTGTTTTTTTTATTTATGCATACATATATTTAAAAAGGATTTCATAGGGTAACATCCCCTACTGTATCATTATGTATATTATATTTAATGGAATATATTTTTTAGAGAAAATAATTTTTTTGTAATGATTTTATTCAAGTTATATTGTAAAAAATTCAATCATAATATTTATAAATTCAAGGGTAGGTGATTCTAATTTTATGTCTTATTTATTCAAAAAATAATTAAATATAATTTTTTTCTATATGAGATAATTAAATATAATGTTTATTTGAAAAAATATATATTTATTCAAAATTTGTGACAATTAAATATATATTTTTTTAAATGGTTTTAATTTTATTATTCAACGTATTATAATATTTATGGAATAATTTGGATTGTGTTAACAATATTGTAAAAAAATTTGAGTTTATTTAAATTCATTTTTATTTATTTATTTTAAAATTATACTAATATAATAAATTTCATATAAAATAATAGAGGTTTTATTAGTAAATTTCGGTAGGAGACATCAGGTTTTTATTAATGATAAATTAAAATAAAAAAACATAAGTGCAATTAATTTAATTTTAATATATTTATAGAAACTAATTTCTATTATTTATTTGATATGGGAATCTCATTCATTTTAAATAGCCTTTAAATATATAGAAATAGAATCTTCCCTATTCTCTGAATATTCTAAAGAGATAATGTAAGATATTTCTACACATGCTCTTGAATAAATGACATCAAGCCCTTTTTCCCCCATGTTGGTACCTACAATATCTAGAACATCATTTGGTGTTTTGTAGAACATGTGTGAATATTGTTAGGAGGAGTTATCATTTGGATTCATGAAGCAATGACAACATAAACATGACCAAAGAATTGGTTTTTTGCACTAGTGATGAGAGAAAATCAAATAAAAAATAAAATAATATTTTATTTAAAAAAATAATTAAAATTTACATATATGTACCCTTTTAATGGATTTCCGACAATTTCATTGAATTTAAATGGATGGTTTTTAAATTGGCATCCGGTCCTACATTCACTATTCCTGAAACCTTCGTATGTTAAATGGGAATATCTCTTAAAATAGATTGTTTAAGGAATGCTGGGAAACATTAAAATTATTTTTTTATATATACATATAAAAAATTATATTTAAACTTTTTATGATAGTGAGAAACTAATATAATTGCATTTTCCTTTTAATGTCGATCCTAATCACATTCATTTTGTGATTGGTTTGAGGTATCCAAATTAGGAAAGACATGAAAACATCTTCAGACTTCTATTAATGATTGGGTAATGGAATAATCATAATTTTATTCTTATTATGTTTATCATTCAATTTATAATAATAGATGTACTGAAAACAATTGACAATCCCCTTTATTGTAGGCCACAAAACTAAAATTTAGTATCATAATACATCTTCATAGAATCTGGATGAATCAAACAAAAATAATGGTGGCTATTTTTCATTACCTAAAACCTCAAAGAAAGATATGCCACATGTAATTTCATAATGCAATAAATTTTATCAAAATAAAGGGAACGATCACTATCCCCCCAACATTTTATATTATTTTTTTGTAAGAATTTTATGATCAATGATATATTTTTTTGAATTAAATGAAGTAGATAAGGAGTAATTTTAACATTTAAGAAAAAAACCTATATTATATAAATTCTAATTGATAATATGAAACTATCTAATCGACTTATGTCCATCACTATAATTTTTTTACTTTGTATGCTATTAACAATATCGAAAATGACATTATGTACCCTGGGTGTATATGTTATGCTGAAATAAAATGTCTTAATATATTCGACCCATCATCATTATCATATACGTAAATATTTCTATGTAAATATTTGACATGGACTCCTATAAAAGGTACGGATAGTGAATTTCTCACTAAATGTTTATAAAAAATTTGAGAGCATGCATTCCCGCCACTAATGTAAGTTCATGATTTTGGAAATTATTGTCTCCTATATGAAACTATATAGATACATGGCAACACCCTGAGTTTTTATGACTTTTTCCTAGATTAATTTAATTTCATTGAATGAATGTGTTACATACAACACCATTTTTTACCAACCAATGATATACTTTTAATATTATTAATTAAACATGAATGTTATAACAACGCCGTTAAATATATTAGTATAAGTACAAATATAAAATATTAAAATATTAATTATAAAAGTCATATATAAATAAAAAAACACAAATAAAATTTAAATTACCTTTTAGTAATGTATTTATATGTTTTGAAAATACTATTTTCTCAAAAAAGTATTTAATTGGTTTTTTTGAAGAAAAAAAATTATTGTTCTTTTTTCATATTTTATAAATTTTATTTCAAAATAAAAATAATTTTTTAAATATTTTTGTAAAAATTTTATTTTATTTAAGGTATTAAATTTTTTTGAAAATAAAAATTTATCTAGGAATTATAAAAATGTTGATTTTTATTAAGAAACTTCTTTTTGTATAATGAATTTCAAGATATATTTTATTTTTTATACAGTCTTAAAATTAATATTATTTCATATATATATTTATTTATTAATCCAATATATATCATTGTAATGAACTTTATTTTGAATTTGGGTATTAAAACATTCTATACTTATTAAATGTTTCTCTTTAAGAAACCACTATTTCATTGCTTTTTTGAGTTTAATTTTTAATTAATTTTCCAATCACTTTGAATTGAAAATTTAAAAATGGAATAATTTTTTTTAATCATCATAATTAATAATATATAATAATTTAAATAATATGTTTACTCAAAATGAACAGTAAAAACTGTAAAAATTATTTCTCTTTTTTATTTTTAAAATAGATTTACACAGGGTTAAACTAAATATTTATGGGTTAAAATGACCTATAAACATCTCAAAATTCCATTATATGGGTATAAATGAACATTATCATTTATATTGTTCTAAAATTATCAATTATGGATCCTTTTCGTGATTAAAAAAAAGGTTATACTTTATCTTTTCCAAAAAAATCATTTTTGTCCTCTCCCCCACTTATTAATATACAACAATCTCCTCCCCTATTAACCCTTCAAAAAACCATTGGATCATCCAATTAATAAAATAATATCCTAATTAATTCTATCCCCAAATCATAGATGCCCATGTTTTTTTATTAAACCTTCCTGACATTATTTATAATCATAAATATGTTCTTCAGAGAAGTTGTGAAATTCTTAAACATGTGTTTTTGTTTTAATTATTCATATAACTCATTCAAATAATTTTCAACCATGGATATATAATAACATAATTATCTCCAATTTAATTTAATTTTATTATTATAATGTCTTGACATACATATTTCTCTTCTTCTATCTAGTGGGAAAGAAATCATCGATCATGTGTGTAGCATACTACCACATCGTAAACAGATGTAATTTATTTTCCATCACCACCCATCAAAAATTGATATAATGATGGATTTAACATATTAATATGATATTTATTTAGAAATTATTTTTATTTAATTATAATATCAATTATACTTTATAACTATAAAGTCCATGCAAATACAATAACATCCCTCCTGGGAACGGTGGACTACTACCTCGTGAAGCTATTTTATTCTTTCTTCACATACACATTAAATGGATAGAAATAAGGATATGATTAATTATAATATTTTATATTTATAGAATATTTTTAAAAAAAATTTAATATATTATATTCACTTCTTTAATTTTATCAGTTGATAAAATGGAAGCAATATTCATGTATATTTACGGTCTACCTTCTTCAAGAATGGTATAATTTATTTTCTATCCAAGAAATTATTATATTACAATAAATAAATATATAATTAATATATATGTAATTTATATCTTGTTATATATTATGGATATAATTTGACCTTGATTAATGTAAATGGACTTAAAAAATAAAACCAAAACATAAATGGAAAATAGTGCAATTATTATTTAATAAGGAATTGTTAATAAATGTGTAATAAAAGTTCATAAGTAAATAATATATTGAATTCCAGATTTTATTATGTTTCATTTTATATGAACAATTAAATTTATATTTGTTATACCAGATATTCTGACATGCATGAATGATGTTGAGACTTAAGGTAAGATATATTCATCTCCATTTTATTTTTATGGGATACATGTCTTATAACCAGATCGTATCTTTTGTGTGTATTATATAATACAAATTAATGTATTTTATTATCAACATATTTGTTATTATGGGATATATGTACATATAATTTTATTTATTTCATGGGAATTACTATGGAAAAGATACCAAAGTGGTAAATTTTTAATGTTACAATCTCATTATTTAATGTGATATATTATGATATTCCACCAATGATGAGATATTTTGATCAGCCTCTTAAGAATTCTATATATATAATTCTCCAATGTTTTTTCCTAGAAAAATTATTTTTTACTTTCATTTTCCACTCTTAAAATATTAAGGTGACTAAAACAAGGTTTGCAATAAAAAGTGTGTTTACTATTCTTTTCTGTCAAAAATGATATTTATTATATATCCATGTTTTCTAGAAAAATATTAAATAATGTTTTTAATATTCTAAAATTATTTTTGAATGACATTTTTACCCATTTTTAATTATTAGAAAATGGGTTAAAAGGAATCTTCATTTCATTTTCAAAATAAATCTATTTTGGGTTTTACCGAAATGTGATTGGAATTTTTTGGACACATAAAGCATAAAAGGAATTTTACACCATCATAACATATGAATTATTTAAATATTACATTCTAATTTTTAAATTTCATTTTAAAATAAAATAATTTTAAAAATTTTTAGGAAAATTTTTACTTTAAAAATCGATTTTCAAAGTGGTAAAACACTTTTCCTTATTAAATGTTCCAAGTGATCTTTCAAAATCATTTTCAATATAAGATGACATAATTTGATGTTACTTGTGATTTAATGGGGATATTATACAATTTTCAAATCCATAATATTTTATGGATATTTTATGATAATGATGCAATAATATTTCTGAAACTCATTTATTTTCTATATGTTATTCTTTGGTGAATTAATTTTATGATTATGAGACCCATTTCAATACTATATGTAATGATATGATGGAATATTTCTCAGATTATTTTCTTTTAACGTCTAATGTTATGAAAATGTTTTATTAAATTATGGAGTGCTTATATTTTGTTTCCACTATGTAAAGGTGGTTTATTTATAACCAAATATAGTGATAATGTTATAACCAGGGATAGTGATTATCTTATAAAAAAGGATGATGGTAATATTATATACAAGGATTAGTGGGACCGATATCTCTATCCAATAAATTTTGTAAATATTTATATCTCATGAGATTAAAATTGGAAACAATTATATGAGCTTGGTTCATAGTGGGAAATATTATTATGATACACAATGGAAAACTGGTCAATGAGCTTTACCCATAATTTGAAGTAGGTGATGAGGCACAGTCATATATGTTTTATGGCCATGTTTGTTAACCATGAAAACTGGAATGGTTTCTAAACCTATGTTGGTGGTACACTTTTATGACATGATCTTATGGATCATGAATTATGTTTATTTAACACTCTTATAAATCAAGTTATTTGGAATGAAAATTATTTATTACATTACTCTTGTTTATGATCATTGAGAGGTTGTGTATTAACCTTTAATGTTATGTTCATGGCGATATACAATCATGTATATCTTGTACTTTCATTTGACCATTGAATGATATCACTCATTCGAACCCTTACTGAGAATCTGAGTTCACCCTTTCTTATGTTTCATTTACCTAAGTTGTGATGAAATGTTTTAAGTAGGGTATCTTCATAAAGTTTGAAAAAATGGAAGATATTTTTTGGATATATTTAATATCTTTCTATAATTAATAATATTATATATCTTATCTCTAATAAAACTAAACCATTACAGTCATCAAGTGTGTATTTCTAAATTGTAGTGAATATTCATCAAAAAATATGTAATAGTTTTGTATAAAAATAATGGTTCGATATAGTTAGTATTAGATTAAGGTTTAGTTAACCTTTGGAAGTTAAGAATATAAATAATTGGTGATAACCCTTAGGATGAGTATGCATATAATATAGATACTTATGTTTTGGTAAGGAAATAATTTTGTGGTTTACTAAGAAATATATCCCAATATAGATACTATAAGTAGGAATGGATCTAGAATTGATGTACCTAGGGGTAATAACTCTCAAAAAGTAATGTCATTATTGAATTGAGAATTACCAAGTACATGACCATGGGACATACTACACACCTCATTTAACACTCTTGGGGGATGTGAATTTGTTAAATCAATTTTTTTACAAACTAGCTAAATGGATTTCAATAGATGATGATCATTGATATCATATGTTAAACCTAGAGATTAATATATTTAAATTAATGTGTATTTATTTAGAAAACCTATAAATTATTATTCGCAACTATGTGTTTAACCATATTTATGTTTTCCCACACAAGACATTGTGGATTCAGTAAATGAATTAAAACCCAATGGAATTGATAATGTTCTGAAAGTGATGGATTATGAAATGATTGTCCACTGGAGAAACAAAATTTGATGATATAATTGATTAAAAAATTTATTATTATTCTCAAAATTATTTCTCAATTCATGAATCATTCCATGCTTCAAATTATCAATGGTGGGAAAAACATTATATTAAATCCTTCATTAGATAGCACCCATCCTCTTTAAGTGGGTCTTCAAATCCACTTGTGGATGAGAAATAGACTAAGACCGTTGATAATATAGTTTTTATTCTCCTATTATAAAAACAAGAAAAGGTTTTCCAAGCTATTTATTGTTTTGAAGGTGAATTAGATCAATATTGGGACCTTGTTAAGAATATAAGGAATGAGTAAAAAAATTACTCAATTGAATTGGATGTGTTGAAGAGGGTATTTATTAGTGATAAATTCCCTCATATTCTATATAAAAATATGGGTAATAAAATAATTGTACTTAATCAAAATGATGTTGAATCTGATGGTTCCGTTGAGGCTAATTTTATAATGCTTGATAGGTATACCACTTTTTTAATGCTGAACCCTAAAAATAAAATTTAACAATTATTTTTTGGTTTTAAACCATGTCACCGATATTTTTTATCCAATATTAAATTTAATATCTGTGAATAAGTCCTCTAATTTTCACAAATTCTATAAATAAAAATTTGAGATTCCCACTATTCCCCTGGTTTTGATAGGAAAGTGAATCTTAAGTCTCATGAAATCTCAAATAAATAACATGAAATAAATAAATTCTATCTATTTACAAACTAAAAATGTGAGAAAAAACATATATGGAATTGTTTAAATGGAATTGTGAGGTTCTTCAAAAGTGGAAGGGTGTGTCATAAATCAAGTAAATATAAAAACTCAATAAATGAACAGGTTAATGAAATAGAGGAGAATAGAGAACCAAATAATGCACCACCCACTCTCTAATGATTAAATGAAAGGAGTATGTGTATTATAGAAACTAGTAAATGGATTCAAAGGATTTTGATCTTTAGTTTTAACAGCCTCATAAGACAAATAATAAATAAAAATTTCATGTGATCATGACTACTGATGTTGGTTACAATAATAATGTGATGATATGTACACTCATCAACCACTATATAATGGAAAATGTCTTCGTTGATTCTAGAACATCTCTCTTTCTATATTTAAATATTTTAAAATAGGTATTGAATTACCAACTCAATGATTAGATATTGAGTTAGTAGTAAAAACTATTAATTGTATGATGGTCACATCATAAGTGTATAGTTCCTCTGTGATTGATGTTTATAAGAACTTAATTCTCGTAAATCTACTTGATTATTCCTTTACATGAATTTTATGTGATTATGGGAAATCAATTGATTTCACAATATTAATCCCAAATTAATTTATGAGAAAGGGATGTCACAAATCATATTCCAAATAAACCCATTATCATTTATTATTGTGATGATGAATAAAAAATTCCAATGGGATGTACATATAACATGTGGGTCATAATTCCTATTAATGAAGGCCACTGGTCATAAATGGATGGTGATAAATATGAAATCAATGATATGGAAACTATGAAAGAGTGTGTTGATGTCATTCTGAATTATTTTCCAAGTCTCCCAACAAATTGTAAATTTTTCAGTTCTCAATAAAAATCATACCTAGTGTTTCACCCATTTTAAAGACTCTATATAGTATAGTCCTAATTGAGTTGTAATAATTCAAGAATCAACAACAAGTTAATCTTGATAAAGGATCTATACACCCTATTGTGTCATCGTGGGGTGCATTGGTTCTATTATTAAATAAGAATGATATATCGATGAAACTTTGCACTGATCATTGAGAGGTGAACAATATTGTATTTAATAGAAAGTATCATCTACATCATAATGATGAATTTTGTGATTTACTACTTAGATCATAAGACTTTCCCAATATTTACCTTTATTCTTGATATCATACATTAATGTTAATGAAGTATGATATACTAATGGTAACATTTCATATAATGCGTGTACACTATGAGTATATAGTGATTCAATTACTTCATAAAAATTATCCCACTATCTTCATATATTTAATGAATATAGTCTTTATTGATTACCTTTATTAGTTTCTAGTAGTCTTTATAGATGATATTTTTATATATTAATAGTTTAATAAAGAGTAAGAATATCAATTAGCAATTATACTAAAGACCAAATGGAAGGATTAACAGTATGTAAGTGTTATAAATTGTGAATTTTGGGTAAAAAGGTCCCATTTTTAGTCATAAAAACTCATGAAAGGGTATATATATAGATCCATCAAAGTATAAGGCTATTAAACATTGGACTAGAATAACCACGGTTACCCTGATTTGATGTTTTCTTGGTTTGGAAAGATATTATCAATGTTCTATGGATATATTCTCATAACTATCTAATCAAATCACCATGTTAACATAGAATGGAGAGGAGTCCCTCTAGATATATAAATGTGAGGAAAATATAAAAAAAAGTAAAGAGAAGATTAGTTAGTGGATATACTATAATAATTCCTTGTATTATAGAAAATGTTTTAATATATTGTTTCACATCAAAGAAGGGATTTGGATATGTTTGCATGTATGTTAACATGGTTATAGCTTATACCTTGTGACAATTGAAGTTTCATGAAAAATATTATCCAAATCATGATTTGTAGTTAGCTTTAGTAATATTTTGTTACATATAAATAGGCATTATCTTTACAGGGGAATTATGAAATATATATATTAATAAAAAAATATAACATATATATTCACACAAAATTAGATGGACATGTTCCTAAAAATATGGTTAAACATAACTAAGGATTATGACTGCTCAATACATTTAAACCATGTGGAATATAACATTGAGGAATATGGTTTGAGTGAAAATGATTATGCTAGAATATATATGATGAGGATCATAACATAACAAATATTTTTTGTATTTGAAAAGAATGGATCTCGAAATTATGAAGGAAGGGGAGAAATCTTATCTTTCTTAAAAATGTGTTTAACCAAATATACATGTGATGATTAAGGAGTCATTGAAGGAAGATGTGTAGCTACAATAAAAGGTAATATATTTTATTAAATTTATCCAGGATAATAATTTAATGAAATTGTTTAATAACCATATATGTGTTCTATCAATACCATATTTCAATAATGAGCTATTTAAAGAGGCACATAGTCCTTTAGTCCAAATTTATCTCAGAATTACAATGATTTATAGTAATTTAAATGACTATTTTTTTGTGTTGAAATGAATAGATATATCATAGATATTCTATATCTATTTGTCGTATGTCCATAATTTAAGGAGGAGAGACAAAATTCTATGGGGATGTTACAACTATTACCCATACTAAAATGGAAATGGGGTAACATCGCAGAATGTTTTTTCAGCCAACTCCCCAAAACAAAAAAGAGAAAAATTATATATGGGTTTTAGTCAATCACATTAAAAATTCATAAAACTATATCTCAATAATAAAATATTTATATATTTATCATCTTTCCATGACATACATTAAGTAAGTTGAATGGTTTCATGTATTAACACATTCTACTACATTTCTTCATGATCTGTTTTTTTACCTAAATGTTCTAGAGAAGTATTTATCATACAATGGGTATGGGTTGAATTTTATCACAATGTATCATCATCATAATGAAGGTACGACTTAGAGAATAATTAAAACCATAGAGGATATGTTGAGATCCTATTTTACAGATATCAATGGTTGGTGGGATCAACACCTTCTTCTTATTGAATTTTCTGAAACCAATAGATTTCACTCAAGAATAAATATGAATACTTATGAATCCGTATATGGAAATACATTTATAAATATGACATTTTAGGATGATGTAACACTGGAAGATTCTAAAATGACAACATTTTATTCAATATCATATGTCCAGGCTTAGAAAAAATTGGACACTCTCATACTTTACGATATATTTATTTTTATGTAAATTAATTCTCAAAAATTTCTTATATTACACAAAAAAATTATGTTTATCTTTCATTAGAAACAACATTAAATTTATGTTTCCTTATATGAAACACTAATTTTATCTTGTGTTACATGTGATGCCATGTTTAAATGAAATGTGAAATATTTATAAAATATAATTATTTAATATAATAGTTACAAAATATACATTAAATTTGAGGTTTTAATAGTAAAAAACTAAATGATGAAAAATTTGGTAATAAATTTATTATTAATAATATGAGATTTATTTAAAAGAAAAATAATGTTTTCTAAAACACGGCATTTTTTCTATAAGGCGGTTTAGATGCACTTTATTTACATAAATAAAAATTCATTTTTACCTGTGTTAAAAAATTTATTTAATAAAATAAAATTTATTTATGATATTAGAATATTAGAAATATCTTATGGTAAATGTTTGTGATTTTTTTAATGTTTCATTTTTTCTAAATAGTGAAAAAACAAAATTTTAATTGAAAACTATGTTTTCATTTAAATAAATTGTAATTTTAAATTATTTTTTTTGTAAAAGTGTTAATGTAAAATTAGTTTAATTTGATAATAATTAATATATTTTATTTCAACTGAATCATTTTTCAAATTTAATTTAGATTTAAAAACATTATATACTTTTCAATATTTTCAGTCTGAAAACCCACGTTCTTATCACATCTACATGATTATTTATAAATTATTTTTCCCACTTCATTAAATTTAATTTTTAAAAATAAAATATAAATTTGTAATAACAATATTTTATAACTTTTAATATGGTTACCTTATTGTTTCTCCAAAATAAACAAAGAAAATATAAAAAATTAACAATATTGGTTAAGGTAAACACATATTTATCGTGGGGTTAAAAAAATAATTAAGGTAAATATAAACAAGAATCTTGTGAAACAAATTTTGACTGGCCATATTACTATATAATACTTCACAATATAGATTATATTTCCATTTGGAATCAATTTTTTGGTGAATCACTTTAACATTTTGTATCATTTTGGGAAATTCCCATTCAATTTTCAAAAAGCATTTATTTCCCCAATTATAAAATGTCACTCTATTTCCTCAATTATTCAAACATCCCAAGCCCTATGATTAAACATGTACATAACCAATTATAACCCAAAATAGATAGATATATTTTATATCTCATTATCTTCCAATTATACCATCACTAAAGTCCTAAAGAGGATATCCAAATAAGGTTTATCATAGAGAAGATAATTGTCTTAACAAAGGTCTTTCATTTCCTTTTTTATTCTTCCACCATAAAAAATTTATTAAAAAATAAAATATAATAAATATTGTATATATAATATACTAAGATGTTATTAAATTTATTTAATATTAATTTCTCACCTCCACTTCTATCAAATGGGTTATGAAATCATCATTTCTGTGTACGACAGACTATCGCCTCGCGAAGCGATGTGATTTTTTTTTCAATTACACATTAAATGAATTTAAATAAGGATAAAATTAATGTATAAATTATATATATATGATGTTATATTTATTATTTAAATTTAATATATCACCCACTTTATTACCCTTTCACTCATTAATGGAATGATATCGTCCCTCGTGTGCATGTATGTCCTCCCGTCTCTATAAAGCGATGTGATTTGTTTTCCATGTTCAACTTTCATAAATGGGACTAATAATTTATATGATAATTAAATATGATATTTATAAAATTTATATCATTTTTGAGGTAATATATTTACATATACATATATATTTATAATATATGCAAATAAACCAGAACATTGGGGAAATACATGCATGATAACAAAAGGAAATTAACACCAGAAATAATAAAAATAATCAAATCTTATTAACAAATGTGTATTAAAATTTAATAAATGAGCCATATATTATATTATATGTATTAATCTGGTTCTTTTATAAATTAATAACTTGTTTGAAACCATTGTACATTATATGCAAGAATGTTCAACTGAAAGTAAGTGTGGGGTAATGAATTCTGTCTAAATTTCCATTCATTAAGACACATTTGTATGTAATCCACCAATTTCTTTTATATAGATTATACAATTTCCATTTCACATATCATACATGTATAATTAATAATTCAGGTTATTCCTTTTTAAAATATTAATTATTTCATCGATATAGATTTTTCTGGAATATTACCAAGTTGTAAGGGACATTGTCTCAATTTCCCTTCATTAAAGAATACCATATTATTGTGCACCTAATATCATTTATATTGTGTATCTAATTCTATTTAACATTTAATATCACAATTCATTCATAATTCATGGTATTTATGGTTTCAATTTGTGTCAATTCATCCATGGGTATTTGAATTTAAAACTACCAACTGGGAAATGTTATTGTACAATCTCACATTCTTTTGTGATTATTAACTTTTTCTCGAAATAATCAATTTTATTTAATATTTTTTCGATGTACAATAAATTTATATTTTAAATAAATATTAATTAGTGATGGATATTTTTACTCACTAAAATGTATACCATTTTAAAATATGGTTCTTACTTGGAATGTTATTTGATTAAATGGTAAATTGTTGGTAAATTTGTATCTAATACTCAATATGGATATTTTATGATAAGTCACATTGTTTATGAATTAAATTGATTATTATGTATATGAGGAATTATTTTTGACATTAAATATATTATTTGGAATATATATATAAATCCACTCGATTAATCAGTTGGTATCATGAAATTAAATCAGCAGGCCAAGAACAATTATTTAGAACCATGTGGTTTTAAATTGCATTGTGAATTATATTTATAGTAGAGATTTGTTTGGTCAAACTACATTGGTTTTTACTCAATAGTTTTGGACCATCATTAGACTTTTCTAGATGTTATAGGTATTGTGTTCCTGATACTTGATTTATAATAATTAATAATTTCCTTTATTACGAATTTAATATTTATTATCCTTCAGATTTTCACAATTATATTATCTTAAACTAAATTTAATTATTAATTTTTTGATTAAATGGAATGTATATTCAGTTATTTACCTTTTCCATAATAATTATTTCTTATTAATTTTTATAAATGTTATGTCTGTTCAGTTATTTACCATTCCATGTTGATTATTCCTTATCCAGTTGTTTAAATGCAATGTTTGTTTGGTTATTTAAATTTTCATATTTATTATTCCTTATCTAGTTATTTAAATATAAAGTGTGTTTGGTTATTTACCCGTCTATATTTATTATTATTTATCAATTCACGAAGTCAAGTAAGTCGAATGGAATGTTTTTTTATTTATTTGCCTTTATATATTTATTATTCTTTATTGATTCACAATTTCTTTTCATGTACTTAACCCTTAATGAGAATCTAGGATCAGCCTTGTTTTTTCTCCATTCTTAGGAATCCAGGAATATTACTATTATTTCTATGTATGTATATACTAGAGGTAATAATTATATTCTCAAAAGATAATATGATTTAATTTTTATATTCAAATATATTGAAAAAATCATTTATATGTCTAGTTTACCAAGGCTACTAAACTATTATATCTTTCGGGATGAGATTCCTTGTTTCTTATACAAATCTAATAAATAAATCACTAGCTCTGGTCTACTAGGGTCATGGTATCTATAGTTCATATAAGTTGAATTTTAGTGGAACCCATCGGATGTAGATTTAGGAAAATATTGATTAGGTAACATTACCCTTTAATATAATCTTACAATAAGTATAGAGAAGAACTACAATGGTTTGGAAAGGATTATATTATGTGTTTTTTTCCTAGAAAATACATCCATGTCTAGATAATATAATTTCATGTGATTCTGGAATGAATTTAACTAGGGGTAAAAAATAAAAAAGTGTGTATTTAACTAAATCAGATCATCACATGGTGCACAAAACATTCCTTATTACAAACCTAGTTTGATACCCTCATGTGATATTATAAATAATTCAAATTTCATTATAAAATTTTTTATAGGATTTGAATAGATGAAGACAATGAATGAACTAGTCTTAACATATTGTGTCTTAAATTGAAAATAAAGTATATAAATAGAATTGGAAAATTATTTATGTTTGAAAATATAGGGATTAATGAAATAAATTTAAGTTGAAAAATGAAGAGTACGATTGAAGAAAATAAACTTCATTTTGGGGATGCATTTATGGATTGATATCTTAAATGTGGTTAACTTGGGAATTATTTGTGTTAGTTCCATCTTCTAAATGGTAAGACAATGACCATGGAAAGACATATGTGTAAATTAATGGAATGAATTATTTATGTATTTTGATTCAAGTATGAAATTGTATAATTATTTTAAAGATGGTATTTCAATTATAATAATCATGAAACATATAAAGATTATGTTAATTTTTTAAACATATATGTCTTCATTAACATAAGAATTATTGATACCATCATTGTTTGGTTATTTTAAGGATGATAATAATTTCAATGTCTTAAACATCGCCTTATGGTTTTATTTAGTGGGAGTATACCAAAATTATGTACATTTTGGGAGATATTTAAGAAAATACAACCCATTGGTTTAGTATATGTTTTAGTTGAAATTTATATTATAAATAAGGCATTTTCATTTTATATACATAGGTTTTAAAGTAATTACAACATTTTGGGTTAATATGATCATCAATGATATTTTAATAATATTCAAGTAAGATTATTACTCTTTGTGGAAAAAAAATGTATAGAATTTTTTTTTAAAAGGGTCACTTAATTATTAGATTTGTTTCAAGGATGCCCATTATATTTTTTGGGAACATTATAAGAAAATTATCAAAACTATTTAGAAAAATGTAAACCTGCATTCTAGGAGAAAACCCAGCATGTGTAGAAAGGCTATGGGGGTTGAACCCATAGACGAAGGATAATAAGGGTTTATAGCCTATAGCTAGCATAAAAATGTCCTAATTAATAATTCATTGTAATTTGTTAAATGATTTGAACAATAAATATTAATGATAATCTAGTGGTCTTGTTTAGAGGTTTAGAGATTAATTTATTATATTTCAGAATTTTTACTAACCATATTGGTTTTGGAAAATAGTTGTAGATAGAATAAAATATTTTCCAAAATTTTATGGATCTTATGATTCATTAAAAGTTAATTTTAGTGCTTCTATAATATGAAGTTTATTTTTGGATATTAATTTCTTAGAGTAAGGGATAAATTTTCAATTTATCAAGTCACAATAAAATGCTGAAATAATTCTTATTAAATAAAAATGTATCATGTATGTGTGTTTACTTAAATTATTAGATAGTTAAATAATTATTCATCTTCAGGAAAAGGATCTTGAAACAAAAAATTTATTCTATTGCATTTCTATCTGATGAATTATATAGTCGTTTAAATCATTATATATTTCAGGTTTGGAGGACCTTAACATTCCATTGATCATTAACATTTTTAAGAACCATGACCTTAATAAATCTCTTTAATTATTTAATGTTTTAATCAGTTTCTATATATTCACTTTTCATTAATTTTCTTTTATGTAGAAACATAGTTATGTGAAATTCCATATGACCTTTTTTACTTCCATTTCTCACTTATTAATATGATATATTATTAACCCAATTTACAATGTGGGGTTTTCAAAAATCATATTTTATAATATAAAACCCTTGATTACCCATATCAAGTTTCAATTGAGTGGATTCAATTTATGTTATGTGGGGGTATTTTAACACCTTGAAATTATAAAATAAGAATATTATATTCGACAGTTTATGTAATATGAAACCCAATGATGAACAGAACATATGACACCATGAGTCTTTTTTCTAAATTCATTTTCAAATAAATTGAATCACATCAATAGATATTTATACAAAACACACTAATTTTATCATTCATTACATACATCACTGTGTTTATCATTCATCACATGCGACATAGTGTTTGGCTTACGTAACAGACAATAATGAGTTTAAATACAATGTGAAATATAAATAATATATTATTATTTAATATAATTGTTATAACATGGATGCTAAAATTGTGGGTATGAACAGTAAAAAAATAATTATGAAAAATATGGTTATTTATTTATTATTTTTAATATTACAATCAATTAAAAGAAAAAGAAATTTTTTCTGAAAAAATAAATTTTTCCAAAAAGACGGTTTAGTCACTCTTTAAGCACATAAATTAAATTAAATTTAAATTTTTTTTAAAAAAATTATTTTATAAAATAAATTTCATTTTTATAATCATGTTATCAAAATTATCTTATTGTAAATTTTTTTTGTTTTTTGGAAATGTTTCACTTTTTTATGAGTAATGAAAAATATTGAATTGTAATTAAAAACTAAATTTTCATTTAAGTAAGTTAAAATTTTCAATTATTTTTTAAATTGGTTTTAATGTAAAATTATATCAATTTTTTATCAGTTAATCTAGTTTAGTTCATTCAAATCAATGTCATGTTAAATTTCGATATAAAATCATTATAAACTTTTGAACATTTTCTGTTTGAAAACAAGCTTTCTCAGTGCATTTGTGGGAATATTTTTACTTAAAAATATTCAAATTATGTGAATTGAATTTAAAAAAATAGATTCCATATTTTGAATGATAGTAATTTATAATAAAAAATGATCAACTGTATTTTTTCTGAAATTTAATATTGAAAATAGTACAAATTAATTATCATAGTTATGGTAGCAATTTATTTACCACAGGGTTAAACTAAAATGATATGGGTTAAAATTTCCTAAATAATTGTAAATGTTTACTTTTATGGGAATATTTTAATATTATAATTCCTATTTTAGATTATATGTCTATTTGGATTCATTTTTCATGATAATGAATTAAATTTTTTGGATTCTTTTTCGAAATTTCAATATAATTTCCAAAAGGTTTTCATTTAACCACATATAAAATGAAACTCCCATCCCTCACTTATTACCACTAAAATTTATTTTTATAATGAAAAAACACTGACCAATAATATCACAGACATTATTCGTAACACGTTATGGCTTCTAGTCCTCCTAAAAGTTCATCCCTGGGGTCCTTAAAGGGAGATTAAATGAAGGTTTCCCTTAGAGAATGTAATTATCATAAAAAATTTCTTTTGTTTTATTTCTTTTTTTTACACCTAGAATTATGAACTAACTCTTTAAATATATTAACACTTGTATGTGAAATATAATTATATGTTATTATGTTTATGAATTAATAATTATCCATATCAACTTCTACTAAAGTGGTTATGAAATTATCATTTGTGTTTAGGGTGGACTAGCACCTCATGAATCATTGTGATTAATTTTTCATTTATGATTTACATTGAATGAAATAAATATAAAATTAATGAATTTATTTGATATATATGATATTATTTTTTTAATAAAAATTAATATATCACCCACTTTTTTACCATTTCACTCGTTACGAAAATAAAATCATCGCTTGTGCATATGTAAGGCCTACCGTGTCCACGAAGGGATGCGGTTCATTTTCTATGTTTAACTATAAAAATGGTCATAATGATGTATGTAATGATTAAATAAGATATTTATAATAATAATATAATTATTTATAATATTTATATTTTTTATATTCAACTAAACTAGGTCTTTCATGAAGAAAATGAACATAATAAAACAATGAAATTAACACCAAGAATAATGATAACAATGAATTATTATTAAGAAAAGGGTTGAGAAATGTAATAAAAGGATCATATTTGAAATTATAAGTATTAATATTGTTATTTGATAAAATTATAACATGATTAAAACCATTATTCAAGAGGTTAAATCACCTTCAACCAAAAGCAATCATGAGGTAAGGGATTTTGTCTCAATTAACATTAATTGGGAAATATCTGTTTGTTATCCACTGATTTATTTTATATAGGGTATACAGATCCATTTTCACATGTAATATCATGAGTAATTCATTATTCATGTTATCCAATGTTTCAATTTTAATTATTTCATTCAAGTGGATTTGGCTTGTATATTACTAAGTTGTAAGGGACTACAACTCAATTTTCCTTCATTGAGTCGTATCATATTTTTCTAAACCTATTTACCAATTTATGTTGTATATACTAAATCAATGAAATGTTTTATCATGATTCATTCAAAAATCATGTTATTTTATGTTTCACTTTGAATCATTTAATCAAAGGCGATTTGATTATAAAAATACCAAGTGGTAAAAGTTATTATATAATCTCAATTTATTTTTTGATTATTAAATTTATCATAGAAAAATCACTTTCTAAAAGTTATTTTATATTTTAAATTTATTTTATACTATATATAAATATTATTGAATGATTTATGTGATTATTTTGTATATCGTATATCATTTTTATATATGTTTTTTTATATTTAATTTTATTTGATTAACCAAGAATATGCTGATAAATATGTTTCCTTTTATCAATAATGATATTTGATTATATGAAAAATTATTCATGAGTTAAATAAATTAATAGATATATGAGAAATTTATTTGACAGGAAATAAATGAGTGCAGTACATATATGTATTTACCCTCGCTACATTGGTAGGTCTCATGAGATAAAATTAAATTGGAAAACCCAATGACTTTGTACACATTATTTTTAAACTGTCTTGTAAATGGACATAAAAGTAGAGATATAGTTTGCCAAAACATGTTCTTTTATACCCTTTACTTTTAAATCATCTTTTGAATGGTCTTCGTGTAAAAGGTATCATTTCCTTCAGTCCTAATATAAAATAACTAACCATTTACTTCATTATGAATTTTTTTATTATTATCCATGAGATTTTTATAATGATATTATATCTAGAATCATTTCATAATTAGTTTAATGATTAAATATAATGTTTTTCCATTTATTTTCATTATCATATTAATATTCATGTTTATTTATATAAATCGCATGTGTGGAAAATTATTTTCCTAGTAATATTTAATTTTCCTTTTATAGTTATTTAAATGGTGTGTTATGTTATTTACCTTTTCATATTGATTATTCCTTCTCCAATTATTTAAATGTAATTCATGTTCAATTATTTACCTTTCCATATTGATTATTCTTTAACTTTTAATGCATTAAATTTATTTAAATGGATTATTTTTTAGTTATTTACCATTCCATATTGATTATTATGTATTGATTCATGATGGATTCTAAAATACACAACCCTTGCAGATCATTTGAGCTCACCCATATTTTATTTCATATCCTAGGAATCCAAGAAGATTACATTTATTAATATGAATGGAAATACTAAAGGGAATAATCGTATTCTCTAAAAAAATGTATTTTTATTTTTATATTAAATTTAAATGTAATACTCATGTATGTATTTACTATTCCAATACTACTAAACTATTCAGTATTTCATGATGAGATTCCTTATATCTTTTGATAATGTAATAAAGAAGACACTGGTGCTGGGATACTAGGGATAAGATTAAAATATAAAAAGATGGATAAATAATGTTATTGTTATCATAGCTATTGGGTGAAATGATAGAGAAACATAGATCCATTTAGTAATATATAAGGGTGGCATAAACTCAAAAGAAAATTTATGATGATTATCATCAAAGTGATATGGAGTTTGATGTCAATGATCATGTGTTTCAAGTATTTTCTCCAAAGAATAAGGTAATGTGATTTCTATGTAATGGTAAAGAAATCTATATGTATATTGGCCCCATTAAAATTCTTGATTTTATTGGGACTATTGCTTATCGCTGGGTGCTTCCACTAAACCTCTTTTGAGTTCATGGTGTGTTCTGTGTATCTCTCTTCCAGCATTACATACCTGATCTAGCACATGTATTGATCTCAGATTCCATACCACTAGAGTACGGTATTTTATACGAGAAGAATCCAGTGAACATTCTAGATCTTATATTGAATGCTCTATGATGTAATACCTCTTACCTGGTGAATTATTTGTAGAAAAACCACCACCTTGAGGAAGCGGTGTGGGAACCAAGACATGTGATGTCGAAAAATTATCCTAAGTTTTTATACCAGTACGATTTAATTTTTAGTTTAAAATTAATTCTAATGGTGTTATAATGTAACACACATACATTTTATGTTATTTTTTCTAAATAAATTTAATTACTTTGATAGCTTATGTTACACAAAACATTGTGTTTTAGAAAACTATGATATACTATTAATATTATTATTCAAACATGAGCATTATAACATATCAACTAAAATTTATAGTATGAATTTAAACAAACAGAAATTAAATAATAAGTGTAATTTTTTTATATAAATAAAACAAATTTATAAAAACATAATTAATTTTTATTAAATTATTTATCTTTTTTTAAAATAAGATTTTTTTTAAAAAAATTATTGGTTCTTGTGAAAAAATAATTAAAAAATAATCCTCTTTATTTTTTATTAACAAAATAATATTATTTTTTAAATTCTACAGGATTAAATTATCTTTGATTTATTTTTTTAGAATATTTTGAAATGATTGGTTTTCTATTGAATAATAAATAAATACTATTTTTTATTAAAAACATAGTTTTACTTTTATGGATTTTTAATCACCATTTAATATATATATATATATATATATTTATGGTTTGAAAAGTAAAATTATTTAAATTATATATTTACTAATGCAATTTAGGTCATTTTATTTAGTTCCTTGTTTTGTTCTCATAATAAAACATTCTGTATTTATGAAAAGTTTCTCCTAGGAAACCCTCTATTTCATTGTATCTGGGGTTTAATTTTAAATTTATTTTTTTAAATGATTTTATTTGAATTTTGAAAACTATATTTCATATTTTTAAGTACTATTATTAATATTATAAAATATATCAACTTAATATTCCATCCAAATGACATGTAAAAATTAATTATCTTGGTTATGGTTAAGATAGATTTATAGGGTATTAAACTAAAAAAGAAAAGGGATAAAATGACCTATAAACTTGTATAATAAAATATCATGACACATTTCAACATTATGTTATAAAATTATTGATGATTATTAATTATTTGTCACTTTATCATGTAAAAAACATGGGTACAATTTATTCTTTTAAAAAATTCCTTGAATGTCCTCTCCCCCAATTATAAAAGGTTGTCCCACATCATATCCTCTTCACACATAAAAATCCTTTTGATTAATCTATTATATACTTAACTATATTACAAAACTCCCTTCCCACATAATTGAGGGATTATTTTGATTAGTGAACCCTCCTAATAAGGATTTGTGTATGAACCTTAAGAGGTTCTTAGAATAATATGTAAAAGTATTAAAATTGTGTTTTTAAATTATTTATTCCTCTATAACCATAGAATATTCGTTAAATTTTATGATATAATAAAAAAATTACATAAAATATGGAAATATTTTATTATTTTAACTTCATAACATAAAGCTATCTCTACTTCCATCAAGTGGGAAATGAAACTGTTAATCATGTGTTTGGCGGACTACCACCTCGCGAGCTGATGTAATTCATTTTCTATCACCACATATAACAAATATATATAATTATTTATTTATTATATATATATATGATTTTTATGAAGTAAATATACTCTTGATATTATAATATCACATATACATTCTTAATTTCCATTTTTTTGAATATAATTACTCTACACCTATGTACGGTGAACTGCCACCTCACGAAGCAATGTGATTCGTTCTTCACATATACATGACATGTAGGGTAATAAGGATAGGTTTAATGAACAAAATTAAAATTTATGATAAAAATTATTTTCAAAATTTAATATATTATATATATATCCCTCATTTCATTGGTCTATAAAATATAAGCAATGTTCACACACACATACGGCATACTATCTCTATAAACGATGCCATTAATTTTCTATTTCTTAATTTATGGATTATTATAAATTAATATTTAAGTAACATATATGATACTTATATCTTGTTTAAAATTATATATATTATTGAATCATGATCAAAGTTAAAGGACCAAAAATACCAAACCAAAACATACATGAAAATTAAAGGAGTTATAACTCGAAATGTGATTCTAACATGGAATTATTAATAAACAAGTAATAAAAGGTATAAGAAACTATTTATGGCTGGATAAATTTGTGTATGGTTCCATAATATATATTTTATAAGATTATATTTATTATATAGGATATTTCATTGTGTATGAAATGAGTCGAGACTTACGGTATGGTATGTTTAAAGAACTTTTATTTCTATCAGATAAATGCCTTATTCACTATTTTTTTCATTTGTGTGATGTATATACATATATTGAATGTATTTTATAATATTTATAATTATTATTATGTTATATAAATAACCATATAATTTTTTTTATTCAATTGTTTTTATTTTTAAAATGATACCAATGTTGTAAAGGATTAATGTTACAATCTCATTGTATAATGAGATTGTTTGTAATATAACTCCAATAATGAGATATTATGATATACATCTCAATAAACTAATGTACATTATTTTAATTTATTTATTTATCGAAAATACATTTTTTAATTTCATTTTAATCTATTAAATTATTAAATAGACCAAAATATTTTCATTAATAAAAATCATCATTATTTCTCACTTCGGTTGAAAATTATTTATCTTCCATATTAATATTTTCTAAAAATAATTTTTAGAATGATTTTTTAATCTTTAGTTATTTTTTAAAAACATTTTATGACATTTTTTAATTTTTAAAAAATTAATTAAAATGGATTTTCATGTCATTTTCAGACAAGGGATTTTGGATTTTACAGAAATATGAAAGGAATATTTTTTAACATATACAACGTTGAGAGAATTTTACACCATTTTGACTGATAAATAGTGTAAATATTTAATTATAATATTATGATTTTATTTTAAAAGAAAAATATTTTGATTTTTTTTGTAAAATTTTAGTTTTGAAAATGGATTTTCAAAGTGGAAAGGCTTATTTCTTCAAGAAATGCTCCATATGATATTTCAAAATCCTTTTCCATCTATGATGGAATCCTATAATGTTATTTACGATTTAATGTTGATGTGATCCATATATAATATCATTATTATTTTTTCTGGATTTATTATTATTATTATTAAGATATGTTTATGAAACTCATTCTATTTCCATGGTTTATGATGTGATTAATTAATGATATTATTATAAGGCCCATTTATTTTTTATGGGTTATGATATAATAGAATTTTTATAATATCATTTTCTTTTCATTGTTCATGATACGATAAATTTTATATAATTTTATGGAACACTAATTTATAGTTTTAATTATGTGATGGTTGTCACATTATAACCAAGGACGACAGTAACATTATAACAAAAGATGGTGGTTATAGAATAACTAAGGAAAATGGTCATGTTCTAACCATGAATGAGTGGAAACTATATCTACCTATAATTAATTAGTTCTATATTTATATATCATGATATAAAAAAGGGAATGAAATATACCTTCTTGATCCACATTGGGAAATAGATCTATGGTCTTGATCCATAATGGGAAATATGATGATGGGTTTGATCAATAATGGGAAACATGCTGGTGGGTTTGATCCACTATGGTTGATTGTATTTATAATTAACCAGAACAAATGAAATTTTTTCAATACCAATGTTTGTCACACATTTTTTAACATGGGCATATAGTTCATGAATTGGGATTTTTTTACACTCTTCTAGATCATGTGTTATGGAATGATAATGTTTTATACCGCGAATCATTTTTATGATCTATGAAATATTGGGTGTGAACATTGTAAGTTATGTTTATAATATCATACTTTTATGCATATATTCTAATTTTATATGATCATATAATGATATATCTCATGTTCACCCTTATTGAGAATATGATATCACCCTTTCGTTTCTTTCTTTTTCCAAAGTTATGAAAAATGGTTTTATTTAGGGTATGATTATTAATAGTATAAAAGAGGTAGATATTTATGGGTGACATTGAAGAAATTTTATTAAATAAGAAGATTTTGTATCTGGTCTCCAAAGACAGTAAACAATTATAGTCTTTATGAAATTATTTAAGATATTTATTGAATATTCATCTAAAAAAATGTTATATACTTGTATAAAAATCCATTTTTCTTATATACATATACCACCATGTGATTATTATGAATATAAACATAACACCTACCCATACCTGATGTTTCATAAAAAAATGCATTAAAAATACATGAGAAACATTTAATTCATACATTAAGTCTATGTTAGTCTAATATCCTAATAATATTATTGAATTTTAGAAATTTATATAGATTTTACTCCATTGTGAGGAAGAGTTGTCAATGGGAATACTAGCTTAGAGGTTTTATTCATAAACTACCAAAAATAACATTCCAAAAAATAATCTCTAAATCACAAATACATCAATTGGAGTGTCCCGATATATATAAACTATAATATTTTTAGTATAAACTAAAATTCCCTATTCAAAAATCACGTAACAAAATAATTCCACTTCCTAGTTCTGAAATTAGAATTTATATTTCTGGGAACAAATGTAGTGCTCATTAATAAATTCCTAAATGATCACAAAGTGATAATATTTATTATCCTTCAACTCCAAGTGAATAATTAAATCAAACAAAAATATCATTCTAAATGTACTATGATATTTATAGAAGATATAATTTATAAGCCCCGTGAATCTTTTATAAAAATTATTAGGCAAAATTGAATTAATAATACATGAAATTCCCATGTCAACTCTTAAAAATAGTCTTAGGAAAAGGAAACTCTTTAATATATAGATGAAGAGACCAAATTATTTGATCAATTTTTTAAAACTATCTCCCATAATTTAGATAATAAAAGTGGTCATAAATATAGGTAAAGGGGTTCTTAATCATCAAAATCAACTGGATTAGATACCAATAACAATAAAAAACTCATAGAATTTATTTTTTTCCTTCTATTCAAATAGCACAGGAACTACCACAGTGATTGAATTTGATGAATAAATCCATTTAACTTAACATCCTTTTACAAAAAAATTCATGTTCCTAAATTCCATAATTTTCAGATTATAATAATTAAAGGATATCATAAAAATTCCTTTTATTATGATAAAATTGTAATTGAATAGTATTCTTAGTTAGTAATCCCAATAAACATTCAAGGAATACTTTCAAAAAAACTAGTACTATAGGAAGATGATAATTCCTTGAAGTCTATCTTCTAAAATTTAGAATAATATATAGAAACTTATAAGACAATTAAATATCCATTAGAATAATTATTCTAACCTAAACTAACATAGGATCCCATTCTCATTGAAATAATTTGGATTTTATTTTCATGGGAAGAAAATGTTCATATTATTTATAATAATCTATATAGGATTTAAATTCAACCATCCAATCCCTTTCCAAAATATGTTTGGACATGTCCATGAATAGAAAGAGAAAATTTAAAGAAATATCAACATCAAATATTTATCAAACATGAGTTACATCATATTCTTTTCTACTTATTATTTCCAAGAAAAGTAGAAAAACTATTGGAAATTAACCCATTTAACAACCATTATTTTTCATTATTAACATTTTTTAAAAATAAATTTTATTAGATCCATTGATAAAAATATAGTATAAACTTTGGTTTTTAAAAAACAACATTGACACTTACATTCCATATGGAATATTAAAAAAAATCACTGAAATATCAAAAATATAAAGATGAAGAGTGACTTTCAATGTTTGATTTTGTGAAAACCAAAAATTAATGTCACATCCTACATTACATTTTTAAATAAACAACTTTGAAAAATTTACATGATATAATTATAAATAGAATTTAAATAATGTGTTTCATAAAAAACATACACTAAATTTAAATTTTAATTTAAATTCATATAATAACTGATATCCAATATAACATTCAACATCAGTTGTCATAAAAATATATATAGAAATTTCAATGAAAATAACAACATAATCATCAATTTTTATAAAAAATTTACATGAAAAGTAACATTCAATGTCATTTATTCTGAGAACTGATATTGAAAGTGACTTTCAACATTAGTTTTCAAAATAATAATTTTTTAATCCAAATTAATCTTTTAAAAATATTAATATAAAATGTCACATTCCCTATAACTAGAAATTAAATAAAATAAAAAAATTCATAAAAACCAAATGAAAAGTTTACTACAATATCATTTACCATAAATAATACACATATAAGAAACATCAAGATATGAATGTGTAAATTAATAGAGCCTATAAAATAGTCTATAAGTAATCCTCCAAAAAAATTAAATTTAGTTGTCGAATATGATGAAGCATCCTAAAAAACTAAAAAATGATAAATATTATAAAATTAAAATATAATATAAATAATTTTAAAACATAATTGTTGTAATATAACTAGAAATGTGAAAAAATATCATTGTTCTCTTCTACATGATCTAAAATTTGAATCATAAGAAAATAACTACATTAATAACTTCTTCTTTGATGATAACATTATGGTTATCAAACAAAACATTGAAAATAAAAAACCCTATATATATTATTATATCTCTAAAATGATTCTTTCATTGCCAAAATCACTCAATTATGTGTCAAATTGATTCGTTAGAGTGTATAATTATAACTTTGTTATTATTCTATTTGTTAATGTTATCAGTCAATCAAAAAAATATTTTTAAAATTAGATGGTCATATAGAAGACTTTGATAAGGTTATATAGTTTTATTTGAAGTGTTAATGTGTCACATCCATGAATTCCTCCAAAGATAATTTTTCATTTAACAATTATTCTTGATTATTTTTTGTGGGTTCCCATGTAGTTTTTGAGGAAAGGGTGTGTTCTCATGATTTAGGCCAAACCATGAGCTCATTTCATGATTTGAAAACAAATTTTCTTTTTTTTATAACTCCTTAATTTTTTAAAATTTTACACCCATCCCACATCCCAATTGGAATCCCCTAGTATATTAAAAAAACCATATCAATTTGGACCCCATAGGAATCCATAATAATGGTGGATTTGGGTTTTTTATTAAGGTATTGGGTCATCCCGTAAGCACATTTCCTACATTAAATTATTATTTTAATTTCTCAATATCTAATTCTTTTTTTACACTATTTTGGTGCTTCCACCTCCCTCCCTAATCGAAAAACCTACGACGAACCCCAATTATCGATTTTTACTCTTTGGGCCTCATCTCCCCTGCAGATTAGGGAAATCATTCTGAGTCTTTATTTAATCTCCATTATTTGAATAGATAAAATGTTTCTTTATTAACACCTTCAATTTTCTCTCCTTTCCCCCCATTTCCATACCCAAATTACCTAATAAAAATTATTAGAGCCTCCCTACCAGTTTTCACTCCTTCAAGATTCAACGATTGGTGGACTAATGCCGATTTATTCAGGATCCATTAAGTTAGTGGGTTTCCTTCCTTCCTCCCCATATTTTCAAAGGGGGTCTTCCATATTTTATAAAGTTATAAATTTCCTAGAAGTTAGAGTTTATACCTAGGGTTTAACCTTTGTTCTAATTGAGAAATATTGGGATTTTAGGTCAGTTTTCAATCCCTTGTGGTGTTGGGGTGGTGCGATTGAAGTTTCACACAATGGTTTCGAGTTTTTGGAATAAATGGTAGCTGATTCCATGTGTAAAAATTATTGGGGGAGTAATTTTTTCTGGATGTATATTTTTAGAATAATTATCATCCATTTTTTTATACGAAAACTATATTTTATAGAATTTGTTAAGCAGATGGTTTTGAAGTGGAATTTGTGTGCAAAAAATGAATAGTTTTTGTGTGTTTTAATTTTGTGTTCATTGGGGTTATTTTATGATTCATGGAATTGTTTTATTAAATGATGTTGTGGATACCAATTATGGTTTGATGTGATATTGATATTTTTTGGTCTTCAAATACGGGTTTTAGAATTATTTTATGTTAAAAACATGGTTACACTCTTTGAAATTGTGCTATGAAGGTTTTAAATGGTTTCTTGATTATTGTAAGAGGTGAAAGTAAATTGACAAATTATTTTGGTAGGAGTGTAATTTTAAAATGGTCTATTTTAATTTGAATATATTTTCATGTGATGTGTACTATCATGGAATAGTTTTATAAAATTGTTTAAAGGGTTTTTTGAAGTGTGAATGGGTGGTGAAATGTGTTATGGGCTGTTTTGGTGTGAGTATGATTTCAAAAATTAATTTTAATAAAAATAGGGGATCATGTGACATGTGTGTGGGTTTTTTGGTGTGTTTGTGAAATGGAATTCGTATTTTCATGTGAAATTTGTATTTTATGTCTTATAGAACTTTTTTTAGCACAATAGGGAAAACTCGGGTATCTTGGTGGGTGGATGTGTACTAGTATGCTAGCGATCATGTAGGGTTTGGCCCCTGTTTCACATAGAAATTTTGATGATGATAACACTAACAAAACTATGATTATTATGATGTTGGGTGACCACTAGGTTATGGGTATGATCCCAACTAGTGTCTCATGTGCACAATAATAGATATTTGTATGGTTACTTTCACCATGTACGAGGTACATGGGATCCACAAAGAGCTAGTGTCTAGGGTTGTTTTCCCATTACAAGAACTCATTAGATATTTTATACATACCATTGGAATATGGTATCTTTGGCTGGAGAAATTCAGTAGCTTTTTCATTCTATTAAATAGTTATGATTTCTTTTAAATTAGCCCACTTGAAAGCTATTTTTATTTAAAGTTTCATCTTTAAGAAATTATTACTCTCATTTCTTGTTTGTAAAACATTCATGATTTTATCTTATTGTGATTATCACATGGATTTTTTTTGGTGGCATCCTACTAGGATTTGGATCACACCATATGTATACCATTGGGCGCAAGTAGAGTTGGTTATTTTGTCACAGGATTGGGTAAAGATTTTTGTACCAGTGGTTCATGTTTCTAGCAGTCCTTCTTGGCACTGTGTCATGGAGATGGATTAGGGGAGGTGAACCTTGACATGAGGAGGTTCATGGGATGTCCTTTTTGACTTTTTTCCTTTTTATAGTCTTTTAGTTTTTCTCTAGATTATGTAATTCAATTCTAAATTTTTGTAAAATATGTTTTGGTTTGAAAAATAAAGATTTGGTTTATAGGATTCCATAGTTTTTTTATGTTTATAAACTCTGGTAAATTTTTCCCAAATATCATTTTTTTGATTCTCAAGAACATTTTCCAGCCCGTGGGGATCAAGAATACCCTTTGGGAATTGTCACAAGCTGGGTTTAGTTCAAGTTTTTATGGCGACTAGATTCAGTTCACAACATAATTGTTTTTTGAAATACATGAAAGTATGGTTCAATATTAATAAAATTATTGAATAAAATATATGAGGTTGTTATTAAAGATAAAGGTATAAGGAAACATAAAATATTTAGTTTATAGCCACCGGGTAATTAGTTGTGTGGATAGAATCTTTATATGGTCTATGAGTACACTGGCTTGCATTTGGAGGTGAACAAGCTAGCCGGTAGTAGCAGGAATAAGCTAGAATACCCTAATTGTATTATTGGCTAGTTAGTGGGATCATAGTTCTCATTCGTTAGGCATGTCTAATAAGTCAAAATTCATCAATTTTATTTTCCTCTATTTTCTTAATGAGTCATTCATTAAAACTAATGATCAATGTGAATTATTAATGTTTCATAATAGTTATGGAGGATAAAAATAAAATATGTTGAAGGTTCTATCAATTACTAGTGTACTAAAAAATTATTTTGTGCATCCCAATAAAAAATTAAATAGATTATAGGTACCACTCTACAAATCATATTAATGAATTGATCCAATTTCCTAATATCGTGGATTTGGTACCATTTACTCTATATATATCCTCTCATTTACACTTTTCATTTCAATATATATGGGATCTTATTTATAATAAATTTTTAAAAAGAAAATATCTTTTTTTCACCTACATTTTACAATGACTGTCTTGATACATTGGGTAAAAATAATGGGAGAAAAGTTATTTCTACCAATTAAGTAAGAGATATAGTTTTCTAATTAATTATTAAAAATATCAATGGATTATATAGTTTCTAGATCACTAATAAATAAATGTAATTAGAAAAACCTCTCCACCCAAAGGTTAGAGGCATAGGGGATCACATAGAGCTATTATCGAATTATTTATCATCTTGTGTTTTATCTATATTTAATTTTCGGAATTACATCATTCATTATCCTTACATATAATGTGAAAAAAATTGATATGTTAATTTTTATTTTTCTCAATAGATTTATTGGAATTTATATTAACTATATAATGTAAATTAAATTTATCACATTATCTCTTTATTGTATCGAAATCTTTTTTTATGTTCCATTTTAATTTACTATATTATTTTTTAAAATTTAATTCACCCCACCCCCACCCACTATGTCTTTCTATTTATACTGTGAAGAACATTTTTTATCAAAGGATTCCTTTATCCTCTTCTCAAAACCCCATTTTTTTGATTTTTTCAAAAAAATCATGTTTTCAAAATTAGTTTTAATTTTTTAAATATTAATAAATTTCATGGTATAATTTAGTTATGGAATATATATATTATGATCTTAATACTTCATATGATGGAATAGGTTACTCTTAATTTAAAATTTATATCTTAATTTCTCTTAAATGTGTTAGATATCTCGTCTTGAATAAGGTTTTTCACGGCAATACCGCTACAATATAAATGGAAGAGATAAGTAAACTCTATGATACTATTTATTTTGAATTAGATGGTAAATCTATGAACATTGTGCATTTTATTCTCAAAATTTTATTAAATATAATATCTACATGAAAAATGGATTATGAGATCTAGAAACTATTACAAGTTTCTAATGGATGCACAAAAAAATTCAAAGATAATATGATTGATTTATATTGAAAATATATTAAGGGTTTTAGTATTAATGAAAATGAATATAGTACTGATATTTTTAATCACTTTATAAATATTTACAATGGTTTAAAGTCTCCCTGTGGTTATTTATTTAAATAATCATTTTCATGTAAAATTATTTTGGTTTTAAAGAGCTCTTAGGAACAAAGTTCATAGATATATAACAAAGAAAAGATATTAATGATATTTTTTTGAAAAAAAAATTACTTCCATCATGAATTATGAAATTAATTTGAATATTAAATATTATATATAAGCTAATGTGGCTATAGAATCTTAATAATCCAAAATAAGAATCTATTTTAAAGCTATTAATGATAAAAATTCATCGCAAAGTGAATCTTACATTGAACATTTGGAAAATAATTTTAAATTACTCTTAAAGAATATTAATTCAACCATTATTAAAAAAATATAAATTCATGTATTGAAAGTAAAATGTTATATATTCAAAAAATTTACATATTACTCTTGAATTAAACATATATAATAATAATACTAATGAGAAAAAATGGAAAGTAATACCTTAAAGTGTCAACTTCAAGTGACAGTAAATACTCCATGGACTCAACCTCTATAACAAATTCAAGTGATTCACATCCAAAATGCCTCATGGATGATCAAAATATTGTTGATGAGGTTAGTTATCATATTTTTGACACTCCTTATCAATATTCGTATTCTACTTCATTCTAATATTATAATCAGCATAATAAATTTAATATTTTTTTGAAGAAAAATCATTTCTAAACATAAAGATATTACAAATAATTAAAATTAATTATAAATAAAAAAATTCATTTTAAAGGATCACCTTTCCTAAGAAAATATTTTTTTGGTTTTGAAAAAACATAAACAAAAAAATGTTGAAAACATAAAATCAAAAAAAAAGATTATAAATAATCCTACTGCGTTCACCCATGGTGATAAATTCTTAATAGTATTTTTGGTCCTAAATATCATTTAAAAATTTCATTGTTTAATTTTCAAAGAATATATTTTATTTCTAAAATACTAATTTTGTAAAAGGATACACAAAAAATAAGCTTTTTAATTAATTTCATTGAATCAACAATTTGAATGATAAATAGTATAGGTAAAATTATAGATATGGGTAATAAAAATATATTCTTATTTTATCTCATATAACTCAAATAAAATCACAAACTAAAAAAAAAATCCTAAATATTTAATTTTAAATATTGTTGGAATAAATAATATTTTTGTACAACACTTTTTATTAATTAACACTGTCAGACTGGACATTTGAATACCAAATGTCACTCTTAGTTGATATATTATTGGAATGTTCCTAGAAAAATAATTATTTTATCATAATGAGTCTTCTAATTTAAAATGAACTATCAATCTCTTGAAATAATATGATCGACTATTACCTCTTGATATCATTGTTAAATGTTCTAATTCAGGGGGAACCTTATCTAATAAAGATAAGGGATGATCTATATGTGAATAGGTTTTTTAATATATTGATTTTAAAATTAACATCTTGAACAAATTTATAGATCACCATTCACTCTATCTCATATATATATATATATATATATTATTCATAAAAGAGTAGAGATTATACATGTAAACTTTTTTATTAAATCACTTTATTTCTTCTCTTTATTTCCCTTGAACTTGATTTTGAATATTTTGTATCAATTTTTCAAATTTCATTTTCATATATCTTCTAAAATTATATTTTAGACTCATTGAAATATTTTTCAAATATTGAAATTTTATCTTATAACTTTATTTTAAATTTCACAAATTCTATTTGAAATTTTTCATTAAATATTCTCAATTTGTGATCATGTATGTTTTATCAGCAATAATTCTCTTGATTTTTAAATTTTTATTCCTTATGAGTTTCCCATGATTTACATGACTTGTTATCTTAATTTGGTATTTATTATAATGATAAAAATTAAGCATAAGGGGTGATCTATTTCTTGTAATCTATAATTTTACCTTATTTTCAATTAACTTCTCATTATAGTATTTTTCCCTCCCTGTTTTATTTTTGATAATTATAAAGGGGGATATGTGTTTTAGATATTTAAGGGGGATAAGTTTTTATTATTGGGAATAATATTTACCTATTTAAAATATAGTTAACATAGATTTAGTTATGTTATGTTTATCTCGTGAGAATAATGAAAATATTTTAGTTAATCTCTTGAGAATGTCTAATATATTAATATCTAATTTCTTGAATTTCTTTTAATTTGGAATCAAATTTAACAATTTTTTACTATTTATTTTGTCTTTTTATGTTAAGTGTTTATGATAATCAAAAAGAGGATATTGTTTTACATATATCTCTCTCAATATTTTTTCATGGTCTCAAACTATCAAATTTGTATCCAGTGGTTTCTTTTATGTCTATTATAGGTACTTTTTTAAAATTCTATATGTTAATATTTTTAAATGATCTATTGAATATTGTGGAAGTTGGATGATCATATTTAATACCATAATGAGGCTTGGAAGATTCATGTAATGTGTTAATGGGGTTCTTGAAGCAATGCAACTAAGTTTCAACGATCAATCCATGGTCTTAATGAATTGGAACTGGCTCTTATTGAAGGTCAAGGTTTCTAGAAGAATAGAATTGTAGGTACAAATACATTTGGTAGATGGTGGTGTGTAGAGAATCTTAATATGATCAAGGGGACTAGTGTCCAAACATTTTTATCAAGAATAACCTATAAGATCTCTGATGTTTCATATTCTTGCTAGTGGATCTAATCCAGCAAATTTGAATTCATAAATTCTATGGGAACCTATCTTGTTAATAGTTTACTGATGGATCTTAATGATCTATTATAGGATATATATATATATATATAAAATATGCAATAGATCATTTAAATTATTTATAGATTAAAAAAATGGTCTATTTAATACCCTCATCAAGTCAAATAGATCTTATCCACCTACCTCACAGACCACTAAATGGTCTAATTCTCATTTCCCAATATCAAATGCTCTTACCTCCCTTCCTCTATATCTATCTTCAAAATTTTACTTTTATTAAAGAGAGGAAAGGTATAGTATTTGTAATAGATTTTAACTTAATAAAACAACTCGTCTTCTCACATACCTTCTAGAATTGGTTTCTTTCTACAAACATAAGAGAAAAAGGGAGATGGGTTCTTAATATCATGAATGTAAGGAAGGTGGGTTTCTAGCTACTTCTATTAAAAAATGATGATGTGGTTTACTGATATCCATTATAATCAAGGGAGTAAAAAAACACTCAACTTGAGTGGAGGAGACTTTAAGTCTCACACTGATCTATTTTCAAACTCCATTATCAAACTATGTTTTCAATTTATTCAATTTTATGCATCTCATCATCCATTATTGATAAACATAAAGATAATAAATTGGATATGTCTATTTTTCACCATTCTTGTTCACTTAGTTAAATTTTTTTATGGAAATAATAATGTGTATTGAATTAATACAATTTTCACTTCATTGTAGAAAAATCACTTTGTAACGAATTTACACTTTATATTTATTGTTTTATATTTTTAATTGAAATTTAAACCCCCACATCCACCAAACCACACCAAAATATTTTAATTTATACTCTAAGAAATATATGTAATATAATAAAATTTTAAAAAATATATAATTTTTCAACCTACAATCACAGATAATTAATTACATTTGGATTATTATCGACAAGTGAACCTAGTTAAACACCTTCCATGACTTTTTGATTCTCATATTTTAATTACCAAAACATATGTAATAATAAAACATTAATATTTAATAAGTTATATAATGAAATAAAACAAATCAATTCAAAAAATCATGAAAATTTTCATTAACTTTACATAATAAAAATAATAACTAACATATTATACATTTGTTTAGGTATAATACACATAACATATAATCACCAATAAAAAATAAAAAATTCAACATGAATACCATTATATTAAAATTTAGTTCATAATTATATAGTTATGCTTATTTATCAATGAATTAAAGCAACCAATTCTCAATATCATCATTCTACAAACATTAAAATATATATATTTATCACATGAAGGCACCTTCAAGTATTCCACATGTGTTGAAATATATATTGGATCAATAAGACCATAAACTAAAGTGGTTTATTTTTTAATAAAAATAGATTTCGGATACAAAATTAGATATGTTTTTAATTAAATCACTATAAGTTATACTGACTTCATGAAATAAGTGAATTTTAAATTTAGTTACAAATAAAAAAAATAAAATATGGTTGACGGGAGATCATCACCCATAAAAACCATCAAGTGGAATTTTTAAATATTATTAATTGATTTTCTCTCACATATATGATATATTTCATTGAAAATTCATTAAAATTATCAATCAAAAAATAATATGCTGCAAATTTTTTTATCACGTAAGAAATTAGTGAAATATTTAAAGGTGTGAATTCCAAAAAATAATTCATTCTTTTGAAATGATTCCTCATATTTCAGATAATCTGATAGATATTAATTATAATAAATCCTTGAAAGGTATTTGAAATAAAAATTAAATAAAAATTTAAAACACATACCTCAAATTTTAACATGAGAATATTACTTATTTAGTTGAGTGATAAATGACTCAAAACTTTTCCTACTTTGTCCACCTCTTTAATAGGAAATGAAACTGGTGTACTTTGATCAGTAATATCTTATACCATTACTCATAAATGAACTGTCTATATAATTTTATTATATTCATAATACCCTATATTATGTATGATTCAATATCCTATAATATATAAATAGGAACCCCCAATAAGAGACCCGTAGTATATATTTAGGTTTAAAGGAGGAGTTGGTTGATTTGGATAACAAGGCTATATATGTTGTGTCTACCTCACCATTTCAATAAAAATATATTATATATATTATTTAATATTATCATTTATCAAAAGACTCGTATCTCATATTTTTTATGTCTAAGAAATTTTTTTTACTTCGAATCCTAAATCCTTCAAATTCATTCTAGGATTTCTAATAAATTTTCTGATACTGACACCCAACCAATATCCTCTTATGTGGCCATGGCGTTCTTGCTTACCTAAAGCATTCATAATAATTCCCATGTAAACCTCATAGAAAAAGTAAAAGAATATAACAATAGGTTAAAGTGAACTATAAAATAATATATGTGAATTTTATATTAGTTTAACGAATTTACAATATATTAATATCCAATAAAAATCATAATTAATTTATTACAATCAGATATGCTACCTTTTTATGGATCATTAAGAAATATCCAATTTTTTCATTCTCATATTTTTCTATTTTTCATGATTAGTGGGGGAGATAGAGGAATAAACTAAACATATTTATAACCACTACTAGATTTAGTATATTATTTTATAATAAAATTGACAATCATTTTCTCCTCAATTAAAGGATTTTCTTTATGTGATAACATATGAAGGTGTAAATTTAGTGATTAGATATCATAGTCAAATGAACTAGACAGACAAAAGAATAAATGAATAATAAATCAAGTAATTAAAAAAAATTATAAATTTATTTTATAAAAAATAATTATAATACCAAAAAGTATTCCTCCAAAATGTTAGTGAAAAATTTCTCTCACGTCTCTGCATCCAAAAACACATATCTAAAGGATGCATTTTCAGTATTTTTCTCACTAAAGAAAATAAATTGAATTCAATTTTTATTTTAAATACTTTCATCTAATGATAGTAAAATATATCCACCCCATATTAACTTCTTTTTGTTTTGGGAATGTTTAATGTCATCAAACACTGAATAGATATAATGTTTCTCACAAAAAATATTTAATATTTAAACCATGTTAAAATATAAAATAGTTGAGATATTTTAATTTTATTCACCCCCATCACTAATCTTCTATTATTAATTCAATTCTCCCCTAATCATATTATAATATAAAAATGTTAATTTTTCTCTTTATGGCCATAAAAATTTTAAACTGCTTCTCATTTGGGCCTATCAGGCTATTTTTATCATCTAAATTAATTGAAAACCTCTATAACACATGAGAAATTGAATTTTTTTTATTGTGTAATTCCATTTCTACTAATATTGGGTATCATATTCTTGGGGTAAGAAGAATAATATACAATATTAGGCCAACCGATAGTGCTACAAATAATTTCAACAAATATAGGTTTAATTTAATTAAATAATTTAATTATTGAATCCATTATATGCTGTAAGATAAAAATTCATATTTAAATGATCATATACCTCTATTTCCCCCATTTAAATAGATTTATGAAACATTAATGAAATTATATGTACCGGTTTTTTATTTGAATTAAATAATTATTATGTGAAAAAATTTAATTATTCATATTAAAAAGTAAATTATGTCTATTCTATTAACTAATATAGAAGAATAATAGTTGACACCTAAAAAATATGGGAATAACAAAATAGTCAAATAAAAATAATTATTTCAATCTTCTTTGACTAAATGTTTTTCAAATAAATCTGATGAATATAAAAAATAATTTATAAAAGGAAGCAATGGTCAACATTTATGGATATAAATACCCAAGTTAAGAAAATAGTGTTTTTTATGTGTAAGTTTCCAAAAAAAATAATATATTTACCTCAATAATTATCTGAGTGATGAGATCCACCATTTTCAAACTATTATCCTATTTTACAATTAATATATCCCCACTAATGATTTAAAAAAAAGTCAATTAATTGATTTTTTTTACTATACTTTGAATTTAATTTCTTAAATGATTAAATTTTTTATTTTAATTATTTAATTCACATAGAATTTATTTCAAAATATATAAATTGGTATTTTTAAAATCAAGGTATAATATTTTGAATGGTTTTTAATTCAATATTTTTTAATTACATTGTATTTTAATTTAGAAAAGGCCTACATGGAATTTTATTTTCATGATATAGAGGTATAAAATTTATTATGGGATTTAGAACATAATAATGTAGTGTTATCACACAAATTAAAATACCATGGTCAACTATATAACTTTTCTATGAGTGTATGCTTTTCAGGAGACTATGTCTAAGATTGGAGTGAGATTAACCCTATGTTTTTCAGAATTTGATGGTCCATATATGACTTTCACAACACAAAAAGGTTAAATTGGTTCATTAAAACTCATACCATAAGACATATAACACATTTATGACTTTAGAGTATTCTTTTTTTCAATCTAGTAATATATCCTATGTCTATAAATTTCCACCCAACACTGTAATAATTTCTAATCATGTACATCTTTTTCCTGAGCATATGACTTTATCTAGGATGTATATGACATTTCTTGAGTGTATGGCCTAGTAATTTTCTAGTTTTCTAACCATGAAAATTAAAATATAAATTTCCTACTGTTGATTATTTTAACTAAAATAAATCACATTTCCTTTACCATCCCAAATTGGTAAAAAATGATCTAGAGATTTTATATAGCCATTTTACAACAAGATGAAGAAATAGAATATCCTATTAAGTTAAATCATGAATAATAATATTCAAAAGGGTTCTTGATGAGGAGAACATAAACCCCCAACCGAGATATGTTGATGTCATCTGAATGTATGTGCATCAGGCACTAAATCTGAGAAGGATCCTAAAGGCACTAGAACTGATGAAGTAGGAAGAGGAGGTCTATGATGATCACATGGGAGATGAATATATAAAAGCATGAAAGTATCCTCTGATAACTCTAGTACTTATATAAATAGTACTACTATTACCCAAAAGGGAGGATGTCAATCATTCAATTTATTAAGAATAAATTTGATGGAGAAATTTTTCATTTTTATTTCATTTTTTGTAACCTCACTAATGAGGGAATACTAAACACATAGTCATCAAAAAATGTTTTTTTCTCACCCACTATAATGAATTCTTAGTATTGATGATTAATTCTATCAGATTTAGTCTTATGATAAATTATTGTGCATTGTATAAATTATTATGTTTTTATTATTTATCATATTTTCATTCATATGGTTTTCCTTATCCACTAGTTTACACACACAAGCCCTACGGAAATTATTCTCTACCCATAAAGGATGTAAGTGGTGACATATTTATGAGTGATTAGAAATACATGATTAATTCTCTAGAAAAGTTGTAACGACCCAATCTTTTATTAATTAAATTTATTCTTAAACTAATTAAATGTCTTACAATGTAAAATGGTTAAAAAACATATGCACTTGCATAGTTTTATGTTTTCATATTTTAAAATACTATTATGAATTATTATTATTTCTAAAATATAAATTTAAAAGTGATCACATTATTAGAATAAATATAGGTCATTAAAAAATCTAATTTTCACAGATAGAGGAAGAGATGGCATCATCCAGAAGAATTTCTCCAAAAAAATTCCATTTGGTGGACCTTAAAAAAGAGGTTGACTCGCTGGGATTTTCTCTTTACCAAGACCAACATGAGCTTCTACGCGTTATTCTTGAACGGAACCGCATATGGGAGAAGTGGAAGTTAATAGAAATTACCACCCAAGCGATATTATCTGAGCTGCGCCAATATTCTATCATTATCGCACACCAAACCCTTAAGTCTTATGCGGGTGGTATAAGGGGTTATTTAAAAATACCCTTGAACTATGATTATGTGCATTATTTTTGTACAGAATAAAGAATATACATTTATTTTGTTATTGTTACATTGTAAATGGGTTTTAAACAAAAAATAGTATTTTTGGTTAATCTTCAATTAAAAATATATTTCGATGATTCAATGTTTTTTTGAGTTAAATAATAATTTACTAAAATGTTAATAATAAATTACTGTATTAAATATAAATGATTGTGTACTTTTTATTAATATAATTGTAATTTTTTTATGGTTTGAAAGTTGTTTTTGTCAAAACGCATGAATTTTATATAAATATTGGTTTTCATTTTAAAATAATGAAATAACACATTTAGAAAATAATTTAGATAAATTGAATATTATTTTTGGATTCCGGACATCAAAATTATCTAGCATTGTATTTTCCATAACATTATGAGACAGTCAAATTTTTTTTGTAAAAACTAAATACAGTTAATATATAATCTGTTTTAGGACATCATAATGGAAATATTATAATTTAATAAAATAATATAAAATATATTTTCTTCCAATATATGTTTTAGATTTAAAATAATGTGATTTTACATTTGTTTGATTAATTTTATGGTTCCTTAGTTGACCCTCCAAGACTTATAAAATATTTCTACTTTTTGAAATGATTTCCTTGATAGTGTGACTCCCCTCAACATAATAAAGACTAATATTTTAATATTTTGGTTCATTGGACTTATAAAATAATTTTCTTTACTCCCCTTTGGGGAAAACCATGGTATTGGTTTTGGTTTTGATTATTTTAATGTGTAGTTTCTAAATCCTAAATAATAATGAATTCTCTATCCATTCCTATATAAACCCATTAAATCTCACATTTCTCTTCACTAAAACATTTTGGATCTTAACCAACCCCTTACCTCTTTCTCTATAATACTCCCAAGGTTCCCTAAGCTCCCAATATTCCTCTCTCGAGCCTATCCCAATCTTTTGGGATCACACTTCCATGTAAGGGATCCTCAATTTCCTTCCTTCTTTATTTATGTACAATTTTTCTTATATTATTAGGCCCTTTTATATTCAATTAAAAATGTTGGGTTATGATTTTAAACCTCCCATAAACTCCCCTCCTTATGTATTAATGATTATATACCCCTTTCTCTCTCATTAATTCCTCCCATGTACACCTGTTACCATACTGAAATTATGTAAGGGATTTCTCTCTCCTCATTTACATTGAAAAATAATTTTATATTCTGAATCTAAATTACATTACATATGTTGGAATATTATATTCTATGACCCCGTTACTATCCATTTAATGTATAAATAATAATATACACCTTTCTCTCTAATAAACCCATTTATGAATTTCTATTTGGTGTTGTTATGCTGCTGAAGTTACACCAAAATTTCCATGCCAAAATCATCATATAAGCGAATACCATACCCATTTATCTATAAAGGTTATTTTTCTTTGGGAACATGTTCATGTTGATTGAAGAATTACATTTATATATTCCATATATCGTATCTATGGAACAAATTATTATGTTTAATGAATCCATGTTGTATGATATATGTGGCACACTTATGCCTGAAATGAAATGAATGAGAAAGGTGAACCGTGATAGCACTCCAATGAATTGGGTCAATTTTAGTATCATGATACCTCATGTGAAATTAGGGTTACTCATGAAAATTCAAGTGCAATAAGGGTTTACTCATGCTCCATGTGCAATTAGCCTTGTCTCATTCAAATGCCATGATAAATGCAGTTTCAACATTTCCATGTTATGATAATAATTCTATATCATTCCTCTATGTTCATGTTTCTCTTTTTCTCCATTAATATTCCTATATTATAAAATGTACCATATTCAACTTGTTATAACTTGTTTATTCCCTTACTAGGATTTATATCTCACCCTTTTCTTATAAATGTCCTCATGTTATCCTAGGAAATGATGAGTATCAATAAATGTTGTGGTCATGTAAAAGAAGATTTCAATAAAGATGTTGTATTGTATATTCTAAATTGTGATGTAAGATTCCTGATTTCCCAATTCAATAAACCTATAGATCCTCAGAGTTTTCTTACGTTCACGTTTTTGTAATAAATCAAGTTCATGTGTGTAATAAAGGGTCGGGTTGTTATAGTCAGTATTAGAGGATAGGTTTAGTTATTTTTGGGAATAAGATTAGAAAACCCTAGTGAAAGACTTATGGATTAAACTATGTATAATAATAACATCCCTAAATATTGGTGGTTATAGTGTATGTGGATTATCAATAAAATACATATATGTCTTGATACTAACATGTAGAGGTCGCTATATCCTAGATGTATCTAGGGGTAAATCACAAAAACACCAATTTGAGGGAGATTTAAATAGGAACTGGTGAATGAAAACAGACCTTCCTTCACTCTTAGTTCGACACTCTCGGGGATATTCTTTGGTAAATTCATAAGATTAGTATGAACCATTATTAAGGGATTGAAAATATTCCCCAAAGAATGTATGTTAGGAAGTAGATCATGGATAACATTGAATGAAACATATAAATTCATATGTTAAGTAAATAAATGTAATTTATAATTAATCCATTTTTGACATTTTATTCCCCTTTTTGTGTTACCCCTAACTATCATTTTATTCCATCTAGTGGCCAATAATAGGAGGACTCGGGCAAACAACCGATGTGAGATCAATGTGATGACTATTCTAATGATATTCTCAATCTGATGGTAGTGAGAATCACAAGCATTGCCATGATACACTCTTAGTTAACTCATGTTTTGGATATAATCAAGGATCAAATTGAACTTCCAACCCCCCTATGAAAGAACAAAAAACAGTGGAGATCTTCATGATAAAAAGGCCTCCTACTCTTGATGGATCATTCAATACCTAAATCTAAAAACAATAGATCAACTCTATTTAGAAGATATTCTCCATCCTTCAATGTTCTGAAAAATATATGGTTCTTCTGGATGCTTATCGTATCGAGGGTGAAACAGATCAACGGTGGACATTGATCAAAAATATGAATCATCAGGAAGTGATCAAGGCATTGGAACGGAAGAATTTCCAGAAAATGTTTTTGGAAAAATATGATCCACGTACCCTTTGACTTATGACTAAAATGGACTACCATTCTCTCATGAAAAAAGATGATGAATCCATCGATGCGTACAAGGAAAAATTCACAATGCTTGCACGATACACATCCCTCTCTATCGTTACCCTTGAATGTGAGGTTGACTGCTTCTTTGGTGGAAAAAAACCATGCCTACGGAAATACCTATTGATCTGTGACATCAATACTGTCATGACCCGTCCTCAGGGCCTGTGCTGTGACTACCCCAAGCCCGCCTTACATATGCCAGGGGCTGGCGACTAGCACCGAGGCGTATTTCCTGGTAAAAAGGGAAGGAATTTCCTTTTTAAAGTAAACAACAAACACCATAGAGCAAGAAAGCAGAAGTAAACACTAAGTAAAAAAACTGAGTACAGCCGTAAGTGCAGAAAAGTAAGTGGGCCAGAATACAAACCCAAACTGAAAGTAAAGTTCAACTGGAAAGGGAAAACAGCAACTGAAAGTAAATCCGCAACATCAAGCCGTCCACTAGAAGTCCCACCTGAAGGGTGAGTACAGATAACCTCCACATCTCCTCGGGTTCAACCATCCGCTCCGAGTACGTCCCGCCTAGTGGTCCTCCTCCAGCTACCGTCCTACTCCATAAGCCTCAAACACGATCAGTGATGTCCATCGCCTGCAACCAACACAATGTAGTGCGGGCATAGCCCGTGCAGGGGTGAGTATAAGCTACTCATTAGGGACCAAGAAACTCCTGAGGGTCTCTTGAATCCACAAAGGATAATCCACAAAGGAAAGATACAATCACGAAGTAACATCAGACACTGCTTAGGTATATTCCCATACATATACCAAATTCATCAATTTCAGTTCAGCTACAACACTCGAGCTCAAGTACAACCCAATCCACACAGGAAAACACAACCCATTCCACATAGGAAAGAAAAACGTAATCCACATAGGAAAACAAGTCATGATTTCAGCTCACACAGGTATACGTCTTCGTATGACGATAGAGATGATCAAATATAGACACGGATTCATCTAAGTCGTCGGACCCACAAAGGATCGATAGGTACTAACCCCCGTAATGACCCAAAAAGGATCTGACCCACACAGGATCGATAGGTAACTAACCCCCACAATGACCCACACAGGATCGGACCTACATAGGATCTGTAGGCGCTGGCCCACATAGGACCGCTGAGCGCTGACCCACATAGGATCTGACCCACACAGGATCGGTAGCACTAATCCACGTTGGATCACTAAGTACTATAGTCGTCATCGTCGAATCCACTGAGGATCTCTGTACAGTCGTCATCGTCGTCGCAGTCGCAGCCAGCTCTAGGGTTCCCGCACACAGCAACTTCATTCGGGAGGGTCTGCTCCATGAGCTGAGGGCTTGATACATCAACTGACACATTTTCTGCAGTTGATGTATCCAAAAGTTTTGTATCGTCAACAGGAACCCAACGTCACAGACGGCGCGTCAATCGGACGCTCGGTCTGAGAGTTATTGGCTTTTTCTTCCCAGGGGCCCGGTTGGTTTTTATATCAAAACAAACCCGACCATACACCCACTATGTCCAAAACTCAAGCAGAGTAAGCCATTAGTTCTGTCTCAATTAGAGGAATCCAACAAAGTCGACGACACGTCAATCGGACGTCCGGAGCTCAAGTTATGAGCGTTTCCGCTCCGAGGGCCCGGTTGGTTTTGTGTATGAACCAACCCGGCCGAACCCAAAGTACTCCGAAACCTTGAGTGTAATATACCGAAAATACCTTCTCGATCCAAGGATCACATCGTAGCTGACGGTGCGTTGATCGGAGGTCCGCATCACATGTTATGGGCAATAGATCGAAAGAGGTTCGGTAATAAGGGGTTCGGGCCCGGTCCGACCCAGCCCGATACCCCCACGGTCGGCCCGAACTGGGTCGACCCAAACTGGGTCGACCCGAACCGGGTCCGGGTCCGGCCCGCTTGGGCGGGGCCTGGCCTGGTGGCCCGGTCTGGGGGACCATCCAGGGCAGCCGGCCCGGCGCGCTGGCCAGGGGCTCGGCAGAACGGCCGAGCCGTTCGGATGCGGGGGGCGCTGCCCCCGCGTGTACCAACCGCGGCCCCTTAATGGGGCCGCTCACGTCTGGCCAGCCGGGGGTTTCGAACCCCCGGTTCTTCCACGGTCCGGCCGGCCCACTCCGGCTAGCCGGCTTCTGCCACCACGGGACAGGAAAGGCCGGTCCCCCCTGCTCTGATGCGGGTGGCCCAGAACCGGTCGTCGGTTCCCCTGCTCCGCCGCGACCCGGAACCGGCCGCGACCTTCGTCCGTCCGGTGCATCATGACGGTGCCGCACCCCTCCGTCGCGGCACTGCTTCGGTCCCGGTGCTTTCGTAGTTCTCCGGTGCGGCGCGACGATGCCGCATCTTTGGTTCGTCTTCAACGGCGCGGCGCGACGGCGCAACACTTCTTCCCCTTCTTTAATATTTTCCACACGGTGCTTCAGCTCCGCATTTCCATGCTCATGCCACAATCAAAATCAAACCAACAAGGGGGAGGAGGGTCGGCCATGTTCGTGCGGTCCGACCTCCTCCCGTTATTGTGATATTAGGCGGCTCAAAAGAAAGTAAGATGGCGACGGAAGATATCAAAAAATAATCCCCTACCTCAGCGTTGTCGTCGAACGAGAGTTCGTCGCGGAATTAACCGTCACGGAGAAAGAGGATCGTTGCGGAAGGAGAGGATCGCCATGGAGGAAAGCTTCATGGAAGGAACGTCGTTGGAATTAGGTGATCTCCGAGGAAGGAATATCTCATCGTTGTCCACCGTCGAAGGTCGGCGTTCTTCGTCGGAGGCGGTGTGTTCTTCGCGTTCTTCGTCGAAGAACGAAGAATCCTCAAGACTCTCTTTTTCTCCCCAAAGGCTTCCACAACCAGAAATCCAACGAAATAAAATAATTTCAACCCTTATTTTATTATCATAACCTAAGATTTTGAAATTCAAAAGAAAAGAAATGAACAATTAATTCAATGAATTAATTGAAACGATTTTACGGCCCAAATTAATGAGGCGTTTCTTAACGAGAATAAACGCACGGTTTCAATTCATTTAAAAGGGGGGTGCAGGTGCGTTACTTATAAGGAAAGAAATGGTGGGGGTCGTACGGGCCCCACCTCAAAAATATCCTACCAAGTGGGTAGGATATTGTGGGTTCCACCTTATCCTCTTAACTTAGGTTAAGCCGCTTTAAGTAAAATAAAATAAATTGTCGCACCAATTTATTTTATTCCTTAACATAACCCCAAAAATTAAAAACCACACCCGAGAAAACATAAATCCGGAAATGGTGTTTCTACGCAATTACCGGTGTTGAAATTCCATTGGTGACCTCCGAATTCGATTCTGAGCACCGGTTCAAAAGTTAGAAAAACCGCTCGTTCGTTCATGAACGTACCCGAGCTAAACTACGGAAAAAGATTCCAGGCACACCGGGCCTTGGAATCAAGTGTCGTCAGAAACTGCGTTCTTGTAAAATTTCTAATAAAAGTAAGAAAAAAAATATTTCCTTGAATTTTATGGGTCTTTACTAATACTTATGTGGAAATTATCCAAAGTGTCCTTAATGTCGAAATAAATATTGATGAATCTCAGGAGTATCATAGGGATAAGAAGTGGAAAGTAAGCTTTAATTCTGGAAGTCTAATGGATAAATACAATGATGATAAAAAATTCCAATACCCCACATTCCAAAGGTGTGGAAATATGCACCCTGGAAATATCCTGAAGGGGACAAGGAAATACTTTTGGGGTGGAAGAGAAGGGAACCTAGCAATTGTTTTCCGGTAAGAAAAACCCACTACTGCGAGAGAGAAGAGGAATGGTCCATTCGACCATCAACGCATTGTTCATTACTTCAACTGCAAAGAAACGTGGAACTATGTAAACCAGTTCCCTAAGCCATGGGTTTTTGAAAGAATCCAAAAACCTCTAAGGAAAAAAGGTTGAGTTTTTTCCATCACTACCACCAAAGGGAACCCTAGAAAAGAAGTGGTGACATGTATGATAGTTATTAATTAAAAAATTGTGAAATTACTTTTTTATTATTGTTATAAAAATTATTTTATATCCCAACGGTTTAGTAGAATTATCCCAACAACACCACAAATCATGGAAGTAGTGATGTCGGTGAGAATAGAAAATGGGGAAATTATTACATATCATTAATACAACTCCTCCCCTGTTACAATTTTTGGATTGAACTTCTCTTTTAACCTCATCATACTCCCTATGGTGGAATTTTAATTAGTTCATGGAAAGTATTGGCTTTCCCTTTATAGATCTGCCACAAATTTCCATGAATGGTAAATCACTCTCTTTATAAAGAGTCTCCCCCCAATTCTGTACAAGTGCAAGAAGAGGAATGAATATTCATTAGAACCATCATCCCAAGAATGGGTATTACTTCCCTATGAGAACATGTATCTTTCTCAGATGAATGATTCTATGGAATTGACCATCATTGAAGAAATTTTTATTGTGCGGAAATTCACTGAAGTGTTTCCTAAGTAATTTCTTAGTCTTCCATTTAGAAAATATATTTAATTATTGATTGATCTTCTACCTGAGGATTTTCCAATTTCCAAGACTCCATATATAATGGATGTTGTGAAGGTTTAGGAGCTAAAGAAACAACGATAGGATAATCTAGATAAAGGGTTTATATGCCCAAGTACTTCACCATGGGGTGCACCAGTCCTTTTCACCAAGAAGAAGGATGAGTCAATGAGACTTTGTGTTGATTATCATGAGCTCATCAAAATCAGGATAAAGAACATGTATCCTCTACTACAAATTGATGACTTTTTCTATCAGCTATGTCTAGCACAATACTTATCAAAAGAGGATTTATAGTCGGTATATTACCAAGTAAGGGTAGAGAAGGAGGATATACCCAAGACTTCATTTCATACAAGGTACGGGCAATATGAATTCCTAGTAATGCATTTCAGACTCACTAATGATCCATATATCTTTATTGACATGATGAATATAGTAATTAGAGATTACCTCAAAAAAATTGGTAAACATTAAATAATATATTCTAAGATACTCTATATACAAGGAGGAGCATGAGGAGAATATAAGTACTATACTACAGACCATGAGAAAGGAAAACCTCTATGAAAAGTATTGCAAGTGTGAGTTCTGGTTGAAGGAGGTCTCATTCTTGGTTCATATCATCTCAAGCAATGGGAAATTTGTTGATCCCTTTATGAAAAATGAAATTGAGGTATAGTAGAGTCCAACATCTATGCTGGATATCTATATCTTCCTTAGGTTATCTGGATATTATTATGTATTTGTGGGAAATTTCTCACGATTATCTAACCCTCTTTCCAAGATAACATGGAAGGGAATATTGTTTTCATTGATTGATGACTCTTGATATGGCTTCAAGGAGTTGAAAAGAAGGATTATCACTACAACTGTGATCACACTACCCAAAAGTGGGGAACTTTTTGTTGTCTTCAGGGATGCTTCGAAGAAGGGAATTTGCTTTGTGTTGATGCAAAATGAACAGTTAATTGCCTATGCTTCAAGGAAATTTAATGTTCATGAGAAAAAAGAACCAACACATGATCTAGATTTGGATACATTATTATTCTCTTAAAAAGTTTGGAAAAATTACCTATTTGAGGAGTAGTATGAAATATATACAGATCACAAAAGCCTTATGTATATATTCACACAAAAAGTGTTGAGTATGTGCCAAAAAATATGGTTAGAGATGATCAATGTTTATGACTGCTCAATCCATTACAACCATAAGAAAGAGAACAAGTTATAAGATCCCTTAAATAGAAAGGACCAAGTGATTCTATCGTTGATGAAAATTCAAAAGGATTTAAAATTCATATATTTGATGAATATGGGAATGGGAATCATAATGAAGGGAACATCATCCATCCTTTCCTGAATGATTTCTCAACCATCTATTTTGGAAAGGACAAAGGATTATCAAATTTATGATGAGGGAATTCATAAAAATGTGGAAACTATTAGAAAATAGAAATCCTCAGATTTCAATAATAATTAAGAAGGAACTGTGAGATTTGACTCAATACTATATTGTTCCTCAAATATAGAGTTAAATAAAGATCTTTCGGATGATACACATACTTGGAATTTCTCCCTTATCACAGGAAACACAAATATGTATAGAGATCTCTGAGAGAATTATTGGTGGGATAACATAAAGAAGGAGATTTTAAAGTATACATTAACATGCCTAGTGTGTCAGAAAGTGTAGGCTGAGAGGAATAAGTCTAAGGGGATGATGAAACCATTACCCATACCAATATGGAAATGAGATAATATCACCATGGACATTGTCACCAGACTTTTGAAGACATCCAAATGTAACAATTCTATCTGGGTTTTTGCGGATTGTCTTACAAAGACTACACATTTCATTGAAATTCGATAAGATTTCTCATGGGATCAACTAGCACAAATATACATCATAGAAGTGGTAAGGCTTCATGGAGTACCACTATCTATTGTATCCATTTGAGATCCACGATTCACCTCTATGTTCTTGATGGGTCTCCAACATGATCTAAATACTGAGCTAAACTTTAGTATAGCTTATCATCATCAAATGATTTCCAATTTGAGAGTATTATACAAACACTTGAGAACATGTTGAGAGAATATTCACTGGAATTCATGAGAGTATGGGATCAACATATTCCTCTCAATAAGTTCTCTTACAATAACAATTTCCACTCAAGAATCGAAACAGATCCTTATGAATACCTTTTTGGGAATTGGTGCAGAACCCCAGTATGTTGGGATGATGTTGGGTGGAAAAAAATTCTAGGTATATAAATGGTCAATGAAATGGTGGAGAAGGTTAAACTCACATTAATGTAGCACAGAGTCGACAAAAGAGCTCTACCGACAATAGTTAATGAGACCTAGAGTTTGATGATTTATACATAGTATTCTTCTGCATATCACTATGGAAGAGAGTTATGAGATTTTAGAAGAAAAGAAATCTTATTCCATGGTGATTTATCACTTTTGAGATCCTTGATCATATTGGAGTAGTATCTTATTGACAAGAACCCCCAACGAACCCGTCTCAGGTATATGATGTATTCCATGTATAAGTCTTGAGGAAGTACATACCTGACCCATCACGTGTACTCATTCCATATTTGGTACAATTGGATAATGAACTTTCCTATAAAGAGAAGCCGATTAATATCATATATTTTAGGGAAAAAGTTATACGAAATAAGACAATTCTACTCGTCGAGGTGTTTTGGTGAAACCTTAAGTTTTAAGAGGCATTGTAGGAATCTGAGGAAGTGAAGAAGCATGGTTACCCTCATCTATTTTAGTGATGGAGAATGAAATTTTTGGGGATAAATTTATTAATTAGGGAAGATTTTTATGACCAAAAAAATTAGTAATAAATATTTCATTTGATTTAATTAAATGTATTATTATGTAAAATGGATATATAAAATATATGAACCTCTATAGTTTTATTTTTTTGGATTTTAAAATAATGTTTCGAATTTATATATTTACTAATATAGTCATTGAATAGTGATAACATGATTATTATATATATATGGATTTAAAAAATCCAATTTACTTAGATGAAGGATGTGATGGACTCATCCCGAATAATTTCTCTATACAAAGCCCATTTTTTAGAGCTCCGAAATGAGGTCGCATCACTAGGATCTTCTCTTGACCAAACCCAATCTGAGCTTCAACATGTTATGATTCAACAGAACTGGCTATAGTAGAAGTAGAAGTTAATAGAGATTACCAGCCGAGTGATGGTATCTGAGTCGCCCTAAGAGTCTACCACCATCTCAAACCTTACCCTTAGGTCCTATGCTGGTATTATAAGGGTTTCTGTAACAATACACTAGCACTATGATTATGTTCATTGCTTTTTTATAGAATAAACAATATAAATTTATTTTTCTATTGTCACTTTGTAAATGTTTTTTGAAATACAAACAGTATATTTAGATAATATTGAATTAACAATGTTATTTTGATGAATTAATGGATTTTTGAATCAAATAATATTTTAATAACATATTATTACTAAATTGATTTTTATTAAATATAAATGGTCATATAATTTTTACGAATACAATTGTAATTTTTATAAAGGATTGAATATTGTTTTTTCATAAACCCATGAATTTTTTATAAATGTTTAATTTTATTATAGAAGTAAAAATTCATATACTTGGAAAATTATTTAGATAAAATGAATATTATTTTTGGATTCAAGATTTCAAAATTATCTACGTGAATCTTTTGTAATTTTCTGAGATAGTTGAATGTTTGGGTAAAAATTAAATATCGTTTAAATATATAATATGTTTTATAAAATCATTAAAACCCAATAGTGATGTAATAAAATAATATAAAAGAGATAATCATCCAATATATGTTTTAACTTTAAAATAATGTGATTTTATATTTTTTTCTTAATTTTATGGTTTCTTAGTAGACCCTCCAAGCCATAAAAAATATTTTCACTTTTTAAAATTATTTCCTTGAGAGTGTGACTCACCTCCACATAAAAAATCCAAATATATTAATATGTTTGGCCATTTAACTTATAAAATATTTTTTTACAATCCCCTTTTGCAGAAACTGTGGGAAAAACCATGGGATGGTTTTTGGTTTTGATTTGTTTAATGTGTACTGTCCAAAACCTAAATAATAAATAATTCCCTCTATTTTTCAATATAAACTTACTCAAACTTCCATTTCCCTTCGCTAAAACCATTTGTAGATCGACCAACCCATTCCCTTATCTATCTAGAATCCTTGAAAGGCACCCTAATCTCCCAATAATCATCTCTCAAGCCTCTCAAAATCTTTTGAGATCACACTTCCAAATATGGGATCCTAACTTTCCTTTCTTATTTATGTCAAAGATTCCATATATTGTTTATACAACATGGAGCGCTATTAGATAACACCTAATGCAATATAGAGATATTAGAGAACACCCTTCTAAATCATTTCATTTCATGAATAAGTGTTCCACACTGACTATACAACATGAATTCATTAAAAATCATAATTGTTTCCCTGAATAAGATATATAGTATAAAATAATGTAATTACATAATAAAGAAGTAGATATGGATAAAGGTGAATATGTTTTTTTTAAGATTTATCCACATCTACTTCTTTATTATGTAATTACATTATTTTATTCTATATATCTTATTTAGGGAATAAATTATTATGCTTAATGAATCCATGTTGTATAATCAATGTGGAACACTTATTCATGAAATGAAATGATTTAGAACGGTGTTCTCTAAATAAATCTTAAAAACATATAAAATTATTGTCTAAAACTAATAAAAATGGGGATGTTGAAATAAGATCAATTAATAAACATGGAGGCCAACAGTTTAAGGTGTTCAAACAAATTCAATGGTGGCAGGATCAGTCCAATGGTGGTGGAACACAATTGAGAGAATAAGAATGAAACCGATGGATAAGGAAAGTGGCCAGGGAAGGTATAACATGTAAAAGGGACATGATTGTGATGGTGTAATGTGGTCGAATTAAGATGAGGGGGTGAGTATGAGTAGTTTATTTTGAGGATTAAGAAAATAGGGCATCAGGGAAATGAAGAGAAGAGACTGAGATATCTATTTCAGTTTTTGGGATGATATTTAACATTTGTTATAAAATAAACAATGGTAAATATCTATTATAATGTAATTTTTATATTAATATACATTAAAACCATGGGTATTAAACATTGGAAATATCAATATATGACATTATAACATAGTTTTAATTTAATTTATATTAATAATTGACAAAAAATCTTCTTAAAAAGGGTTTTTAGCATTATTTTATAAAAACATATGATAAAACCGTAATGAAAATGTTTCTTTTTCTACTAGTGATATCTACATGACTTGTAAAATTGTATTATATGGAAGATTAAACTAATTTACCACTTTTGAGAAAATACAAAATTAGGATGTATGCATATCAAATAAAGAAAAAATAATGGATGATTTAGACTCATCAAGTTCATGTACTACTAAAAAAACACTAAGACTTTAGTTGTAATTGAAATTCCCCATGGTAGAGAACCTCACTACACATATGAATCTTTCTATAACAAGGTTCACTCTTTACTCAGTATTAATGGGAGTGAGGTCACAAAATTTTAGAACAATTAGATTCTAAATTTGATCCTTTTAGAGCTGTTTAACCAACTCGAGTATTTTTTTATAATTCATACAGTAGTACCTTCACTGATGGCCCATATTGAAATATAATTGGAATGTTTTTAGAGACTCCTAGAATTAATTCCTAGAGTTACCTATATTATTTCACTAATAGCATACAATTTATTTATTACATGTATTCTATGATGAAGCACACTTTCATGGTCATATATAACTACCATAATTACTCTATTTGAATTCATCTCTATTCCCTCTCTTCATAGAGAATCCAACTTCACTAATGAAATTTGTATAGACATTCATGAAAGTATTTAATAATCTATCTCAACCATAAATTCCGTTTAAACCACATACATATGGGAAGTTATGTAGTCAAAAATATAATTAATAATATATTAGGGAAACCCCGCAACATTAAACATAAATATTTTAGAGTTTAATTAGTTGCAAGAAAATTCACAACATATATAATATTTAAAAATAAATTCATATACTCCATAAATATCCAATATTCCTATTAAATATATAGAACCTACCTTGCCCTTTATATATTCATATTCATGAAATAACTACCAAGTAAGCATCACCCAGAATTCATTCCAAAAAAAATCCCTATACAACTTATCCAGAGGCTTTAATCCCTCAGTAAAGGCTTAGATTTTCTTGTCCATTTACATATTTTTTTATATTAGAGGTATCGGGAAATTCTTGGAGAATGTATTGAAAAATAGAGGAGGAGTTTTAGAATATATTTTAGATTTTATACATAATAATCCAATGATCATTGGGTGTTATATCATGATTAATTATATGGGTAAAATGGTTTTTAAGTCATATGCATTTCACCCAGAGGTGTTAAGGTAATGGTGTGATTAAAGTTCCATAGTCTTGGGTAAATACCATGATATTTAATAGTTTTAGTTTCTAGTTGATTGAGATTTATTGTGTAATGGTGAGGTATTTTTATTATTAATGACACATATTTAAGGATAATTTTATTATGGGGATGGAAATAACACCATGGATTTTCGTATTAACCAAATAAAATAATATAAAATTAAGAGGTTTTTAGTTTTGTCGGTAGAAATATTTACTAGTAAGATTTTGGGATTATTGAAATTTATGTTGACGGAAGTTACACTTGAATAATAAAAATAGAGATATTAAACTTTCCACCATTAATTTTATTATTAATTCCAATATAAGTATCAAAGTAAAAGATTGATTAGTGGATGTAGTTTGGTGGGTGATAGTTGAAAACAATTGGAATCAATGTCCAATTATGGGAATTCATAAGGATAAATCTCTATAAATATGCACTTAAAAGATGAGGAAATCAACATGATAGAGTGATATTGATGGAAGGTGTATTTATAGAATGAGTAACTAGAGATATGAGGGTGTTGGATGTTAGTTTATCAATTAGGAGATAACATATTGAAATATGACTATGGTGAAAAAATTATAGGGATTCAATAGAAATACATAAGAGTAATTAATTACGATGGATAAGAGTATTATAAAGAAAATATAAAAGTAAATCCATAGATTTTTTCAAAGGCATAATAGGTCACTGAGTGGATAGGTTGGGGTGAAAATTGAATTTCACTAAGTTTAAGGATTCCCATGAAGAAAATACTGTAGTGGAATTATCACCAAAAATATCAGAAGTTGGTGGAATTGATTGTTACTAATAGGTTGTTATAGAGAATGACTATAAGGATTATATGGGGACCACATGTTCTAGGGTTATGAGTATGATAAGAAGTCTTTAAGAGTGAGTGATGAAATTACACATACCTTATAAAGAGGATGATTGGATAGCATATATCCATATAGGCGGACTTCCTATAGAGTTCTTGTGGAAAGAAGGAGTCTCTTGAGGCGTTTCTAAAGTTTATTAAGTATGGTATCTAAGAGGACTACTATAGAACATGTCAATTATGACTCGAGTTGGGTAGAATAACTTGGTGATGTATATTTACATATAACATAGTTTTCTCAGCTTAAAAAATGATTTAGTTTATTCCACAATAGAGTAGCACTAACATATGAACCATGTAATACTCATGTGTTGATATATTATTGTATATATTTTGTTTTATTTTTTTTGTTCATTGTCTCATAAGATATATCATGTTTAATTCTATGAGGTAGTCAGAACCTGAGGAAGGATTGTTTAGCTTAGTGGCTAGGGTTTCTGGACTTTTTAGTTATAGATTTTAGTCCATATGGGATGTTTTAATCAGAAGTTGTATCTTATATGGATCAATATTAAATGTAAAGACTCAAAAATTTTTATCATATAATAATAAAAACCACATAGTATGAATTTTATTCTGTTTTACAAAATCCACTATCATGTGGTAATGAGTTTGGTTATAATAATTATAGTTACCTCTAGTCTAGTGGTTTAAAATTTTCCATAAGGAATGTTCACATTGAATATGAATATAGTATGAGGGTTTCTATGAATATATAAATCTATACATGTACTAATGAGTCTATAATCTTGTTCTGTTTGTCAACATGGAAGTTGTAGATTTTTTCAAAGACTATCAGAGGCCTCCAAATGACAGAATTGTTGCCTTGTGATTTTTGGATTCAGTAGGACCTTATTGTTTAGAGAGGAAGGAAATACAATCGGAAAGGTATGGATTTTTTTATGGTAAAAGATATGTAATTTATATGATACTAGGGTTTCAACTTTTGGATATTTTTCATGTTCTATTGATGGTGTATTGGTTTTATTTGATTTTATTATGGAATTTGGAACTATGATAAAAGAACATAAAGAAATTTTCTAGATGGTTTATCCAGGATAAGTGGAATATGATCTTCACAGAAGGATAACATGTTAATAAAAATCGATTGGTGAGAGGTTTCATATATGTAATTATGGAAGGAAATGGTTTAGTAGAAAACTACTAAGTATATAAGTTTTATATCATAAGGTTATCATCTAGAGGTTATAAAAATTCCCCAGCTGAGAAGGGGTAGAATTTTATAACTAGGGTTCACCATCATTAATGAGTTGGGTGTTCTAGATCTGGGTTTTACATCCCACATGATATAAAAATAAAATATGGTAAATACATCAATAGAATCACTTCAACTTCTCTTAGTATCATTACTGATGGTGCTGAATAATTGAGCATAATTTTTTCGTAGTTTAGAGTTAGTGTATTTTTATTTTTCCTTTAGTACATTGATTTATATAATTATGTTTCTGAAAGTAATTTAATTCACACATGTGGCTCATGGTTGTTTAAAATTGTGTAATATGTTTTTAATTTTTCTATATGTATAAAATTGAAAAGTGAAAAAAATTATAGAGAAGAATACATCTATATGGAGTTTGTGGAATCGGCATCGCAATCGCACAAAAATGAGAAGTAGGTGAAACCCATAGTTTTCTTAAGGATCCCTAAAACTCAGATATAGTTAGTATGGAAACATAATAGAGTGAATTAATTAGAATCAATGGGGGTGTTCCTCTTCTATATGGGGGAGGTTCCTTGAATCCAAGATTGTCTACTTTTAGTTATTCTCATTGATCAATTGTACTTTGTAGCTTCATCAATGATGTGCCAAGAGTTTTTTGGTGTTATTTCTTCATGATCACATGTAAATTGTGTTTAAAAACCCTCACCAATAATAACCATTATTTATAAGGTACCATAATATAGAAACATTGATTTAATAATAGACCTTGGAGGATGAGGGATTAAAATATGATAGTGTTTCAAGGGATATGTTTTTGTGGATTGCCCAAAAATTTAGGAGACTAAACTGGAAACATACAAAGATTTCTTGTAGTGGATGATAACTAATGTTAGAGAATTAATTTTTAGATATAATCCATCTCCATAAGTTGGATTTCTATTTTTTCTATCATTTGAAAATGCTTTTGGAATTTTTCTATAACCACAACAAAATAAAAACATTAAAAACACCATTTCCCAAATAAATTTATTAGAAAATATGTGGTGATGAAGACATTGGGGTTTTTAGCTCTATGGAAATGATATATGATAGAATAAAATATTTTCAAAAGGACCCCTAGGATTTGGGCGAGCATTGAATTGAATAGTACATTAATGGAATATAGTGCGAGAAAATTATTGCATGTACCTTACGTACATTGAGAAATAGTGATCAAAATGTTTCAGGTTGTTTGAATAAGATTTATTCAGTTTGGTGTTATTATACATTCAAGATTTTATGTTTGAAATAGAGGTTTGTTTCTGATGGTACCACTAGAGTTCAATATATTAGATAGATCTCATATTATCAAAAATCGGTTATAGATTCTTTATATGTGTAGGTCATATAAGTAGTGGGGTCACTGACATGGTAAATGGTGCATATTATTATATTATTTCATCAAATTTTTATGGATCTCATGCTTGTTTTTTTATAGGAATCCATGGAGGCTTTCAAAAGTTATCATCAGAAAAAATAATGTTAGATCATATCCTACATGACTTGGGATGGTTTTTTCTTAGAGGTGACCAATATGATTGGAATAATGGTAGGGAACCATGTGAAAACTATAGTGGGAGATATATTATTAATTTTATGGTGGGGAATCTTTTGAAGCCTCAATAATATTATTTATTTTAAAAATCTTTAGTCTTATCCTATGAAAATATTTCCAATGTTGGAGACTCTTAGGTTTTGGTGTGGGAACTATTTTATAGTCAAAAAATGGGATTCATGGTAGTTACCTCTTGAAAAAATACACTTGAATAAGGTATGTTGAGATAGTATATCTTTATTCATGGATGTTCAAATTCAGACCAATAGAATATGTTGTGCCTAATATAGTTAAAAAAGTGTAGTTCAGCAGATGATATCCAAATGAAAGTAGTTGTAGTATCAGTGGTGTTCTGGTGTGGGAATGTTGAAGGATGAATATATAAAATCATTCACTAATGAGATCAAACATTATATAATATATCCAAATAAGAACAAAATTGGAATATTTTGAATTTGAGATGGGAGTTTATAATGACCCAAACTTTTATCTATTGAAATTCCATTATTATAATTATTTCAAATATTATAAACAATATAAAATCACTTTTATAACACAATAAAAATATTATAAATGATTAATGAATGAAATAACAGGTATTTCTATAAATTTAGTAACTTCTCCCGATTGAATAGTAATGTGACCCATGTATTAGTAATATTATCATTAGGAATAGTAATTCAGCCAATAGAATAGTAACCTCATATATGAATGTGTGAATAAAATTTAGGCATCATATAAATGACAATATTATATAATTTTATCATAGTATAAGTAAATAAATATTTAAAAATTATTAATTTAGTGTTTATATTTTTATAAAACATAAATGATTATTTGTAAATTTTTAATTAATATAGTTATTTTAAAGAAAATTTATTTTAATTAAAATGTTTCATAAATTAAATAAATTTTTCTATAATTATAATATAATTTTATGAGACCATAATAAATTTTTCAACGTGTTTTAAAATTACTTATAATTTTAAAATCATTATTTTCCAAGAAAATAATGATTTTAATTAAAAAAGGAAATTTATCATTTTAAGAAACTTATTATCTTAAAATAGTGTTTTTTATTCAATTATACACATTGGAAAATGGTTAGGGTTAATTTTTGGTATTTTTATAAAATACTTGAAAATTTGGTGAATATTGAAATTCAGTAATTTATGATATAAACTAAATGAAAAAGTTATTAATTAATAGATGAGGTGAGGATTATTTAAACCCAAAATTTGAAAACCACTACCATTATTATAATATATTTTGTCATATTTTTCAAACTATTCATAGTCTTCAGAGAAAAATAATAAACTAATGAATAAAATAATGAGAAAGAACCCCTCATTCTCTATAAATACCACCCCTTTTTGCCTATTCTCCTTTCACCTAAAAAGAATTAAATCTTGTCAAAATTCTAAAGATTCCTTTTACCTAGACTCTCTACAACATACTAGATCCTTTGGTCTAAAAAAATAAAAATCCACTTTCCCTATAGGTGTTCTCAATGAGTAGAATTCAAGTGGTAATTTCATATTTCTTTTTCATTTAATTTGTTTTAAATTTCATTTTATTTCAATTTCTATCCTCACCTACCCTTATCCAAGGGGAATTAAAACTGTAATAAATTTTATATATTGTAATGTAATTATTTTATTATAATAATCCATTATTAACCCTCTTCTCGTCTCCTTTATTCTAAATATGAAAACATCATCCATTAGGTGTTAATTTATCACCTTTGAGGATGAAAAGTTTTCGTTTTCCATTACTACATTCAAAGATGTTCATAAAACCATTAAAATAGTTGTCACATATTTTAAGATTTATTTTATAATCCTTTTTATGTTATAGAACTAACTTATGTACAAAAAAAATAAATAATGAAACAAAACAAGTTTGTAATGATCGAAAAACGGCCAAAATAATCTAAATGATTATCACTAACTCCCATTCTTTTGGTTTTCCAACATTCACTCCATTTTCAGTATAGATGTTCTTTTAATGTTCCTTAAATATCATTTTACCTCCTATTTTCTATTATTTTATATCTATGTTTCCAATATATTATATAAAAATGAAATTATTTTTCTAAAAAAACTCTTCTGTCCAAAATACATCTTTTAATTCTCATGATATTTTTTATTCTTCAGTATTGATTGATGAATATTATACTAAGTATTATATTCACCCATTCTCTTTGGATCCCAAAAGTTTATTAAATAATGTATGGTTTTTGAAATGGAACACATTCTTTTCCATGGGTTTTTTATGAGTAAGATTGACATGTGTTCTATGTTGTATGCATGTTAATGTAATTGTTGTGATTCGATTGGCGCACCTATAATTATATATCTTAGGTAAATGTTATTGTGTGGTAGGTTATCCTTGAATTATATAGCTCTCCATAAAATTGGGTAGTGTGATATATTTCATGAGATAAAGTTAAATATGTGTGTTAGTTGATCACTAAGTCATTAAGTTTCATTTATATGAATTTCCACATTCCATTCCTTTATTTAAAACATCATCTCTTGATTATGATGACAATGATTTGCTTATATTATAGTGGTGATCATTATGCTCACCCATGTTTCATGTCACATATTCATCATATTAATGGGATTTTATATCACACCTTTATTTGAAGAATATCCTCATCTGATTACTTGTATTAAAGAGATCATGAGGACCGCAAAGAAGCTAGAGAATAATGAATTTAATATATTTTTATGATTATAATGTAAATGATATGTAGAGACCTAATTTTCCCAAGACTCCAACTCATTAGATCTTGGTTTTATACCTCTACTATTTTTTATCTTTAAATTGATGCAATCATCATGTAGGATAAGTAAGTTCCTTATACATGGTATTAGATCACGACATAGATTATTTTATAATTAATAATAGAGAATTTTAGTAAAAAGCCTTTTTCTGAGACTAAGTATATGTAAGCACCAAATAATATTTTGTTAAAAAAATGATAAACATACGGATCCCACAAGATATACCTTTAGATTTATCTTCAAATATTGATAAATTTTTTATTCATTACATGTTGACTAATGATTTTTTAAACCTTTTATATTTTAGAAAATGGTGGGAACTAGGAGAAACTAGTTCAACAACCCAAGTGAGGGACAATTTAGTGATTGTCTAGATGACATCTTTTATACCATGAGAGGTGGAGTTAAAAGTTTTATTACGATTCTTACCCCTTTATTTTAGGATATGATCAATAACATGAATAATGTGGAACTTTTTTCTTCTCCTGAGAGGGATAAAATATCTATCGATCTATTTACATGGAAAATGACCACTGACATTTAGTGGGTCTTCTGATCCACTAGTCATATAATAGTGGGTCAACTCAGTAGAGAATATATTTTATTTTCCTCTCTAATCTAAGATATATAAGAGTACTCTATAAATTTATCATCTACATAGATAGGTAAATAAATGGAGGTATTCGATTATGAAAACTAACCTGTACGATGAAATTGAAGAGATAGAATTGGGAGACATTAAGATAATGTTTCTTAACAATTATTTAGATTAAAATCTTATTATAATGTTGGATATTGAATTAATCAAGATAAAGAATAATTAATTTGAATCATTCATGGCATGTGAGTAAATTTAACAAGGATTTCAATGCACACTATAGGTTTAGTTGTCAAATATGATATACAAAATGATGGATTATTAAGTGGTTTAAAAGCACACCATTGAAAGGCTCTATCAATTTGATACTTTGGGTGTTATGTATAAGTTTTTCAATGTAATCTCAATGTGAATATAATGTTCAGAAAATTATACCATGGATATAGAAATAATAATTGAAAGTTGTAGTTTCACAATGGAGGATCTAATGACAAATATGGGAATAAATCTCAACCACTCACATGTGAAAAATGTTGGAAAAAGCATCATGGTAACTAACTCAATGGAATGGTAAAATTCTATAAGTGTGGAAGATAAATCGATCTAGATTATAAATATAAAAGAGACATAAATAATTCATTAAATATTATTTAGGAAAGTGGATAACCCCCCATGGTTCAATGCTAAAACTATAGGTAGAAAGGGCATAATACAAGCCAGTTCTCGAAACCATGAGTCCTTGATGATAATTAGCCACATCAACCACAAAATCAAACAAAGAAAGAGGAATCTAATGCCATCACTAATGTGGATGTGGAAGAATAAAATTATATCATACAAGGTACACATCATATTCACTAAATAATGGAAAAATTCATATTGGATTCTAGTTCTACACATTACTTTATACCATGCATGTTTTATAGAACTATTTAATTGAAGCCCCAAAACACTGATGTTGAGAAATCTAAAAAAACACATAGTTCTGTAACAATTGTAACTTAAGTGTTAGAATCTTATCCTATTGGTGTATGTTTGAAGATTCTTCTAGAGAATATTATGATACATCCCCTGGTGGAATATGAGGAAACAATGTGGATGGATTAGATCTTTTTATATAGTGATCATATCAACTATTTAAAAAAGGATATTTCTTTTCAAATTCCAACCCATCCCATGATCCTCTAATAATTCAAGTAATATCATGAATATCCATGGTAAATTCCTTCAACAGTGTGGGTTTTGATTCCATGTGTTGAAACACACTTTGCTCAAAAGATTGATTTTAAGGAAGTTATCAACCGAGAAGAAATTGTTGTTGTGAGGGAATATAGTGATTTCTTTCCTGAAGAGCTACCCAGACTCCCCCAAACTCATGATGTAGAGTTCTCAATATAATTCCTACATGTATCTACTCCTATATCAAAATTTACCTATAGTATGGCCATGATCAAACTGGAGGAGTTGATGAAATAGGTAGAAGAAAATCTAAACAAGGGTTTTATATGCCTGAGTGCTTCACCATGGGGTACACCAATAGTCTTCATCAAGAATAAATATAGATAATTGTGTGTCTGTATTTATTATTTGGAGATCAATAAAAACATGATAAATAAAAATTACCCCCTTACCTCTATAGATCACTTGTTCGATCAACTGTGTAGGGAAATCTATTTCTCTAAGGTGAACCTTTCGTCAGAATATCACAAATTGAAAGTGATTATGGAATATATTAAAATTATTAATTTTCACACAAGGTATTGATATTATGAGTTCAAATTTATTACTTTAATAATCACTAATGTCTTAGAAATATTCATGTACATAAATAAGGAAGTATTTATATATTACCTCAATAAATTTGTTATAGTCATTATTGATCATAATTAGATATACTCAAAGATCAAGGGGGACATGAGGAGAATTTTAATACTGTGATAATAGATTCTCAAAGGGATAAATTGATTAAAAGGTATAGAAAATGTGTGTTCTGGAAGGAGGAAGTATCATCCTAGGGGTATGTTATCACTAATAAGAGATTAATTATGAACCCTTCAATGAAAAAGGAAATTGAAGAGTGGAACATGCCATCATTTATAATAGAGATCCCTAGTTTCATAGTCTAGCTGGGTATTATGAGGGATTTGTGCAGAACATATCATGATTCCAAAACCCACTAAAATTGATGTCTGAAAATGTTGAAAAGTATCTATATACCATTTAGTGTGATGACTACATCAAATAGGTAAAACAATTCTTATTATTTTTCCAGTACTCACACATCAAAAAACTTGAAAAAAAATTTGTATTATATAGAAATTATCCAAAAAATGTTTTAGGATATTTACTAATGTAAAATAATAAATTGATGGACTACACCTCAAGGAAGTTGGAGATATATGAGAAGAACTACCCAACTCATTATTTGGAGCTAGCAGCTGTTATTGTTTCATGAAAATATGGGGATACTACATCAATAGTGAGAAGATTGACATGTATATTGTCCATAAGATCCGAAAGTATATATTCGCACAAAATAACTCAACATACGTCAAAGGATATGGTTAAAATAAATCAAGTACTATGATTTCTCTATTCACTATCATTCTAGGAAGGAAAATAAGGTAAGTTGTTCTATTAGTAGAAAATAACGTGCTACTCGATCAATTATTTAGATTGAAAAAGACCCTATCCTCATGGATTAGAAAAGGATGGATTTTGAAATCATAAAAAAGAAATAAATCATACTTCCTCAAATTTTTTCACAACCATCTAACCAAGAGAATGTTAAGGAGGAAATAATGGATGACCCAGAGTTAAAAAAAGATGAATGTAGTATTAGATGGGAAGCACCAAGAGTTGTATATCAATTGTGATGGGGTGATTTTTTCTGTAACAAGGATTATTTTTCCCTGATCACTTAATATAAATACTGAACTATTGGATAATTTACTTAACTCCACATTCCTTATCCATTATGGTAGATTCAAAAAGTGTCATGATAATTAAGAATAGTTCTAATGGGAAAACATGAAGAAGGATATTGTGGAGTATATCTGAAGGATCTTGATTTGTAAAATATTTAAAGCACAATGATACATATCCATGGGTATGATGAAACCATTATCTATACCCATATGGAAATGGGAGAATGTCATTATAGACATCGTCACTAGTCTCTTGAAGAAACCCAAAGGATGATATACTATATGGGTTATAGGGGATTAACTCACTAAGACATCTAACTTTATCTCTATTTGGGGTACCACTTTCAATCCACTCAGATCATGATCTAAGGTTCACATCTAATTTCTAAATAATTCATTATCAGGATTTTAGTACTGAATTCAACTTCAGTATTTCTTCTCACTCCCAAACAAATTGACAAAAAAATGACTATTCATTTGAATCTAAGAGCATGCTTAATGAAATTAAATATTTGAAGGTATCATCATATCTCATTGGTTGAGTTATCATACAACAATATCTTCCACTAAAGTATTCATATGGCTTTATATGAAGTTGTAAATGGACAGATATGTTGAACTCTAACCTATAGGGATGAAGTTGTGAATGAAAGTTACTGGGAACTGATCTTCTCCATGAAATGATAGATAAGGTTCAATCCATACAGCAATATATCAATGAATCTCAGAGTCAGAAAATAGTTTTGTTGGAAACCATCAAAGGGACTTTGAGTATGATGTTGGTGAAAAAGTATTCCTTCAAATCTCACCATGGAATATAGGAATGTTTTTTGGAATGAAAGGTATGCTAATACCACAATATATTGGGCCTTTTGATATCCTAGAAATCATAGGAGTTGTGGACTATCAGCTTGCACTTTCACCAATTATAGCTCAAATTCATGATATGTTCCATGTATCTCTCATTAGTAAGTACATACCAAATCCTTCACATGTACTGATCTATAAGGTGGTACAGATGGAAGATTATTTCTCTTATGGGGAGAATCTTGTCAATATTCAGGACTAGAGATATATTATTTTATGAAAAAAGACAACCCACCTTTTCAAATTTGTTATGGAGGAAACATAAGTATGAATAAGTTACATAGGGACCAGAATAGGTAATGAAGGATAAGTACACTCACCTGTTCTCTCCAAAGTTCATAAAATGAAATTTCGAAGTTGAAATTTCAATAGGGGAAGAATGTAATGACCCAAAATTTTATCAATGGAAATTTTATTCTTATAATTATTTCATATAGTATAAACCACATAATATCACATTTAGAACACAATAAAAAAATTATAAATGAAGAATTAATTAAATAAGTTGCATTTCTAGAAATTAAGGAACATATCTCGATGGAATAGTAACCTAACCCTTGAAATAGTAGCACAACCATTAGTAATAGTAATTTGGCTAATAGAATAGTAACCTCATCTATTAGGGTAAAAATAATATTTCTACCTTTTACAAATACAATATTATATATTTATATCATAGTATAAGTAAATGAATATTAAAAATTATTAATTATGTGTTTTTATTTTTTAAAACCTAAATGATAATTTATATTTTTATAAATAATATATTAATTTTAAAAAAATTATTTTTATAAAATAGATCCATTAATTAATTTTTCATGTTGTAGGATTATAATATATTTTTATTATGCCTTAATTAATTATTTAATGTGTTATAAATTCAATCATAATTTTAAACTCAATATTTCCCAAGTAATTGATGATTTTAATTAAGAATTAAGTTTCACATATATTGAAAATTATTTTCCATGAATTTTGTTCATTTTTTAATTCTACACATTGTGAAATAGTTATTTTATATTTTTTATATTTTTCTAAAACCCTTCAATTTTTAGTGAATAGTGAAATACAGTCATTTATGATATAAGATAAAAACCTAAATTATTGAGTCATATATGATATATGGATGATGTAATCCCAAAATTTGAATTATCCTGTATAATTTTAATATATTTAGTGATAAGGTATAAACAATTCATAGTCTTGGGCCAAAATAACATACTAATGAATAAAATAATGAGAAAACACCCCTCTCCTCCCCAATAGGTATCACCCTCAGCACTTATTCTTTTGAATCCTAAAAATCTATGAAGCTTCGCCAAATTCTTCAAAATATCCTTCTCATGCCTCTCCCCCATAGGCCTCAGCCTTTATTATCAATAAAAGATCAAAACCAATTTCCCTATGGAGTTTCTCAAGGATGATAATTCAAGACGTAATGTCCTCTTTCTTTTTCATCTAATTTAAATTATATTTATTTTATTTTATTATTCACACATTAAATCCCCTTTTCTAGGTGTAATGATAACTCTTTTATATTTTATATAATATTATTTTATTATGTTAGTATAGTAATCAATCATTAATAATTTTCTCCCCTCCCATTTATTCTAAAAATGAAAACATCACCAGTGACGTGTTAATTTATCACATTTGGGCATAAAAAAGTATTAATTTTCATCTACCTCCTTTAAATATGGTCATAAAATAATTATAAGGGTTGTTAAATATTTTAAAATGTAATTTATAATCCTCTCTTTGATTTGGAACTAACTTATAAACAAAAAAATTTATAACAAAACAAAACTAGTTTGTAATGATAGAAAATAATCCAACTAAATCGAAATGATTATCCCTAATTTCATATCTAATTATTCATATTAAAACCATATTTCCGAATGATATATATATACATTTAAAATTTTTTATTTTCATTAATAACATATTTTTTTCAATTATTAATAATTATTATCATTTTATATGAACTTTAATACTACAATACAAGTTGTCCAATCCAGAAAACCAACAAAATAAACACTCCCTGATAATGAAATTGAACACTATAACCCATAAAAAGGTAATAAATGAACTCAATAAAACAATAAAAAATAAAAAAAATTAATAGGTTCTGTATTTTATTATTAATTAATTTGATTTGATTATCCTGGATATTAATGTGAATAAAGATGTTGGACCTAAGGTAATGGGATTCTCATAACCAACACTTTTTCTCAGGGTTTTTCATATTTTACTACATTCTTAGTATGCATGTTTCATTAACTTTCCTTAAATATCATTTCATCATTACATACCTTTTTTTCTAGGAAATATATTTTTCCAATCTTTTTATGACAAATGAAACTATTTTTCCAAAATAACACTTCTTTCAAAAATTCATATTTTACTTCTCATGAGATTATTTCTTCTTCACTCAAGATTCATGATTCTTAAACACCTATGTTATTACTTATTTATATTTTTTTAAAAAATAATTGAAATTTTATTTTTTAAATGAAACATGTTCCTTTCCATGAGTTATTTTATGTCCAAGTTTGATATATGTTCTATGTGGAATGAAAGATAATATAAATGATGTGATGTGACTTTTGGACCCATATTTATATAGATCATGTAAATGTTATGTAGTGAAGGGTGTTCCAAAAATTTAGAAGAAAACTAATTCAATGTGAAATATGATCTTTATCATGAGATAATGTGAAATATGCATTGTATTTGATCAATTAGATATGATATTTAATTTTTATATATTTCCACATTCCATGCCTTTATCTAAATCATCCTTTAATGATTACGATAATGATTCTTTTCTTCTGTTATGATGATGATTGTAATTATCACCCAAGTTTCATGTCTCTTCTTCATCCTCTTACATGGATTTTAGATTACCCCTTTCTATTTTGTTTATCCTAGGTTAATAGTTGTACTAAGGAGAACACGAGGGCCATATAGAATCTAGTGAAGAAGGAATTAAATATATGATTCTTATTTATTATTAAATGATATCTTTTGAAATATTATTCACAATACACTAAACATTTTGATCGTCATTTTTTAACGCTATTTTTTTACAATGATGTAATAGTCATGTAATAAATGTAGTTCCACTATAGTGTTTGGGAGGGGTTTGAAGTTGGATGATCCCTCAGTGTTGATCCATCAAACGTTTGTCCATCAAAAGCGGATATATCAAAATATTATTTTTACCAGGTAAAAAAAATCATTGAATCAAAAGGATTATGTATGATTTATTCCTAAATATAAGTAAGAGTCTTATTAAGGAATATTAAGGGTCAACCCCTAATTATTTTAAAAGGTATCATCGATCACTGTAAGAACCAATTGAGGAAATTATTACCATTCACTATGTGGATAGTTTCTCATTAAGATTAGAGTGGAGTGTCATTTAATATACAGGGATCCGAAAGTGGGGGAATGGTAAGTCACCAACAAATTTATATAGATTTTTTCTATAAATATTAAATGAGTAACAAAATTCATATAATATAGAGTGAGATATAATATCCTAAAGAGTGGAGTGTTGGTAGTTTAGACATATCTAGAGGAGTAAGATATGAATATTTCCATCCTAGTGTGGGGACATCCCCACCTATTTTTTTTAGAAGGAGTAACTAGTGTAATTGTTAAATTTCTTAATCTATGGTGACTAGAAGTAGTGTTAAATAATTTTTCCCTTATAACTCAGTCTAAGATGGATTATTGAATTTCATGGATTTCCATGTAACATTGATTTCATTTAATAATGGAATGTTCCAATGTGTTTCTCCATGGAGTTTGTATAATGTAAAGACCAAGTAATTTCAATGTTTTGTGTCATTGTTTTTATTTTATTTTTTCATTTAATTTTATTATTTTTGGTTATATAGGTAATATATTATTTAAGGTCATGAGGTGACCAAAACAACATGAAGGGTTGGTCAGTGTGGTATCTTGTTCTCCATAAATACCTAGTTTTGGATTTTTATATAGGGGGGATATATTTGTTACATGATGTATATTTCAGTGAACAATGGTCCCCAGAATTCTATAACATTAGTGTTTAGGTTATTAATTTCCTTAATTCATTTTATTTGGGGTTAGTTTTATAGTAAGGTTTATCTTTCTGCCATGAGGATTTTATCCAGTGTAACAAGTATAATGGATAGATGAGATTCATGTCATGGTTCTTTGGTTTTTTTTTTGCATCATGGGATTATACATTTAACTGTGACCATTTTTGGGAGTATCAATTATAAATGAGAATATACCCTAATATTTGGGTGATATATTATAATATTTTCAAGATCTGGCCTTTATATCTATATAAGAATCCCCATCACACTGTGATTCCATATTTTTCTCGAATAATATTATATTTGGACCCTTTATTGATTTCATTCATATTTCCCTAACTTCATTCAAATCCAAGGTTACTATTTTTTCAAATTTGGAGATACTTGGTGGTCCTTAAGTTAATTTACACCCTATACTTATAGATATCTACTCATTATTATCTTAGGGGAGCTCCCCTAATTTTATCTTATTCCATTCTTAATATTTATTCTTGGTGGTTATGGTAGGGGTTTTTATTTGGTATTAGTGTTTTGGGTGATTTTTTTAAAGGTATTGGTCATGAATATTATTTTTTGTTTGTCCTCGTGTTTGGGGTGGTGTTTGATCAGAGTATCATCTTTGTCTCGTAAAATGGTTGTTAAAGAATCATTTGTGTTTTATGATTAAATACTTATACATATTTAATTATATATGGATGTGTACTAATAATACTCTAGATATCATTAGGAGTATATTTATATTAACATAAACAATATACTAGATAAAACTGATGTAATTGGAGGGTAAATATAATTCACATGTGTTTTACATGTTTCGTTGTTGTTATATATAAGTGGATGATTCCTAATTGATGTCTTTTAATCTATATACATTGTATTTGTTTTATATTTTTTAATGACCACTCATAAACGTTTAATAAAATTTTGAGGATAATAAAATGGTGGAGTTGAAGTATTGAATTATAATTATGTTTTATTTTCTAATAGTGATTATGTAGTATGGACGTGCAATTAATAATAGGTTGAACAATATGATTTTTTCGATTATTTACATTATTCCATACTATATATGAGAATATTTCATCACTATTAGAGTGGTTTATGTGGTTTTTTGTGGCTGGATATGAGAGGAAGTGGGTTTTTTTCTTGGTGGGTAAGGATGGGTTATTTTTTTATTTTTGTGGGAGTGAAATGGATAATTTTTTGGAATGGTGATAGAAGTGTGCCCATTATGGTATTGATTTTATCAATTCTAAGGTTTTTTGAATTGGTTAGTTTTATGGTTGATGTGATATTGTGAGGAGTTGGTGTGGTATATTCATAGTTTCTCGTTAACAATATTGAATTATAAAATGAATCAATGACCGAATGAATAAGTATTTAAATGAATGTGGGATATATTAATGGGTTAAATAGGTACTAAAAATCTTATTTTATGGAATAGGAAATTAATATTTCGAAAGGAAGTGGTTTAAATGAAACATGTGAGTTCTGTAATAAATTTAAGATAATGATGAAAGTATTATTTTACATTAAATATGGTAAAATTAAGAAAATGTGGCTAATAATTATAAATATTGAATTTAATAATGATGCAACTAAATGGGTTGTTGTTTACATATTTTATGGTAATTCTTCTTGGTTTATTGTAATTTCTCAGTGGTGCGGTATAGTTTTTTAGTGTGAGATGGATAAAATATTGTGAAATTTATATATAGTGGAAATTAAGTTGTTTTATTAATGAGAAAAACCATAAGTTATGTTTTTCTGTATCATTATATCATTTTATTATTTTGTTACATCATACACACTGCCACCTAATTTAGAAATCCATATTAATTCACATATTGTAATAGGGTTTCTGGGTGTCTTCCTCAACATCCAGATTATACAATGAATGGATGGTCGATTTCTCCTTCCTTTCTCTATCTATAAAAAATTTATGGGTTGTAATAGATAGAGTAAATATATATATATATTTGTGTGTGTTTTATAATGTATTGTGTTATAGTATATATTTATATATAGTCTGATATGGTTTTCGTATTCTAATATGGATACATGGTTGGGTATTTTCATAGATGAAGGAGGGATTATGGTTGATATCCATCAAGTTTGTGTTATCTTGCAATGATGAGGCTATGGTGTGTAGTAGTTATGTGTTATGTAGTGTGGGATATATTTTTATTTCTATTATATCTTATATGGTTATTTATATATGAGGATGTATAAGGTATTAAGTCATGGGTGTATGTTTTTGGGAAGTGAGAATATCTGGATTATGGGGGAAGTGGTTATGGGTTATCAACTAGATTCTTTTTTTGATATTATGTTAGTACAAATGGATGTGAAACTGGGAGAGTGAGACATGTCAAGGATGGGTGATATTTGACCTTTTATATGTGCGAGTTGTCTTTTATATTTATTCACTAAGGAATTAATACATTTCATTCACATTTATAATATAGGTTTTTGTGAAAATCTTATTATTTATATTTGTATTATCACTCTTATATATCTTTTTGTTTCAAATTTCTTCATGTAGTTGGTGACTAAGCTCCAAATCACAATATCATAGATCTTGTCGCCATTGTTCTTCTGTTTCTTCTATAGGATTTGTTTTTGTTACTTTGGAGTTTATTTATAAATATGAAATTACATGATTCTGTGGGATAATTGTTTTTTATATTATATAGGGATATTTTTTTATTTATTTGTTCCTGAGATTTATACATTTATTTTCCCCTACATGTTTATTTTCATACCCGTAGTTTTAGTCTCTAAATTGTGAACCTTTTTAGATAGGATTCAGCGGTCACTCTCATCTTCATTGCTAGACCAGGAGTGGTATTAGTGGGATTAGGTCATGAAAAAGTGGTATCAGAGCTTTGGGTTAGCATTACTATAGATATTAGAGTTAGGATATGGTAATGACTGTTTGAATTTTCATTGGAAAATGAATTGGTAAAACTTTAATGATGATAAATAAATAAATGATAACTTGAAAACTAGAATTTAGGGCCTCACATGAGGACCCTAAGCTTACTAAATGAACTATGTAAGATAATATGTCTTGCTGGGTAGATATATAGGTATTTTTTAGTAAAATTATTCTTCTTTATTGTCTTTTATTTGAGGTGTTTTATAGAAATTATGGTAATTAAATTAAATGATTTTAAATTAAATTCAAATTTCTATGATTATGAGTTACCTTGTTATGTGTGGGAATTATCTTAGGTGGTCATCATTCATATTTATTTATGTTTGTAAAGGTGTAGTATAATTTTCATGTTATCCATCAGATGATTTAATTAGTATAGTAAGATACATCTTCGATGAGGATGCATTGTTAGTTCTAGGTTCATATCATAGTTAAGTACAATGGTAATATCTCTAATTAGGAAACATTGTATTTTTTATAAGTTATATATACTTAATTTAGTATTATTTGGGAATAAAAGGAGTATTGGAAACCATTGGCCATTATTTAGCTAACTAGTGTTTAACTCCATTTCATGTCATTAAACCTAGGTGATCATTAGGATTATGAGGTTTCATGGAATTATTTTCAAAAGAAATTACATATAGGGTTTCTCTCTATTTGGAAAGTGATCATGAGTTTGTGGAAGCTTGGATTTTGGGTTAAGAATATTCTTTGGCATTCCTTGGACCTCTTCCATCATGAGGAAACTAGGGTGTTGTATTTTGAGGAGGCATTGTGACTTTTTATTCAACATCAAGTCACCCCATTTATGTTACCAATATATAAATTGGTGTTATCTATATTAATTATGATTGATAAAATTCATGTGCGGTCTCCTTAATTTCATGAGGGTCATCAATTATTTATAAGGAGTAGAGATGCAGATGAAGGTCTTCAATAATAGGGGAAGACTAGGATTTGGATAGAATGGATCTTGTTTTATATATTATTTCTTCTCTTGAGATAGTTGTTATCATTAATCTAGTAGATGATAAAAATGATGTTTTACATATAGAATTCCAGTTAATTGGTGGTTTCTATGTCAAACCAGTCTCTATGTAATGCACAATGTAGGTGTTCATCTTTCTATGCAGCCTTAGTAAAAGTTGGCTCTGAGACCATATCAGTGAAATGACTAGTATGATTTTTTCAACCAAGAATATAGATATTAGACATAGAAAAACCTTATAAAATTCCACATTTATTGGTACATAGGGATTAGTGTGTTCATAGTGGTGGTTTTTAGTTCGGTCGATGAGGTAGAGGTGTAGGTCCAAGTATGTTTCATGCTACAATGATTCCAATACAATGATATCTATAGATCATTTGAGTTACAATATGATTATCTTATAGAATATGTTATGCATGTTATGATTTTTTTTATATTCACACTCCTTAATATTTATTTCCTTATTTTGATCTCTAGGACTCATTATAGATGGGATCAAAGTTCCCTTATTTCTTTTTAGACTAGTTAGAGGTCATTTTTTTAAGATTTATGTGTGTTGGGGTTATGATATAATGTTTGGTCAGTATCAGTCATAAGGGGATTTATTCATTCTATAGATAAAATCATAAATTCTCATTTTTTAAAAGGATTTTTATATTATACGTGTAAAATTATAGATTTTTTCTGAAGGAGAGTTTAATTCTTGGATGTAATTGGATAAAATGTAGTTTCCATGGTGAGTAGGGTCACCAAGTGTGTTATCAATGTATGGATACCTTGTATTCTCAACTAGAAGAGTTTTATTAGTTTGGTGGAATTACATTTGTCTGTGTTCCTAATATTTTATTAGGACTTTAGGGATATCTTCTCTGAGGAGGTTGTGATGATACCCCCTTCAAGTGATAACAAGATCAATACATATTTATAATAGTAAAACACTTAAATTTAAATTAATCTTTATTATATTTTTTCCTCTGAGTTATTAGAGTTTAGTATTTAAATATATGATCACGATCAAAAGGGTTTCATCCAACATAATGTGTCTCCTTATGGTGATTTGGTGTTTTATTGAAATGGTATATAATTATTTGTGGTTATGTATAATATATTAGTGGTAATTTTAAGTAATGGTGAAGATATTTTACCCTTTTAAGGATATATTATTTTCTAAACTAGTTTATGAGAGCTAGTTTTTTTAAATCAAAGTATATTATAAATATCATATGATGAGGTGATGTAAAAATATATCATAAATTCCATATTTAGGTTTTGTTGTTGGTAATTAAAAAGTGTGGTTATACTGTTCAGAATAAAAAATTCCCTGGATATTTTTATAGAACAAATAAATCCATGTTTCATGAGTATATACATCGTTTCATGGTATTCTTCATCAATGGTATCCTTGTGTACTCAAAGTTATGGGAGGAACATGTTATAAATTTTAGGGTTATTTCTAATGTACTTTAGAAACATCATTACTATAGGATACTATCCAAGTTCATTTTTTAGTCTCATGAGGTTTATTTACAAGGGAATATGTGACCACAAAAATTTAGTATCTATGGATCATTAAATGATTAACGAAGTTTTTTCTTAATCATCACCTAAGAATGTCACTAATGATTTAAATTTCCTTGTTCTTATTTGATATTATCTATGTTTTGTGACTAATTTGTCTTAGATTTCGTCCCATTTGATACCCTTAACTACGAATGGATAAGACATTTAAATAACTATAATTTTTTGAAATCCTTTGAATGCAATAATGAGAATATATTCATCATTATTTTCCTTGAGTTTCTATAGGAATAAGTCATGCTCAATGTTTTCTGAAGTTCTTATCATATCATCATTGGATAAATATTCATATAATTATGGTTAGAGACCTCATATTGGGAATAGAAGTAGCATCCCCATTAACATTACTATACCTCTAATTTTATAGATTTTGTAGTCTTACTATTTTATTTAAATCTATGTCATATTTAACTCATCGATAAAAACATTATGGTGTTCATAAATCATAAAATTCTATAACATATATTACCTTTAAAATATTTGAATATTCGTAAATTGAGGTTAATGGGATTATTATTATACTATGTATTTTAAATCCCATGGACACCTAGGACATGTAAATTGGATGTTTATTCACAAAAAAATATGTCTTATGGAAATGTTTTTCATATGTTGTGAAATCCATGTTTCATAATGGATAATATTATTGCCATGAATCATAGAAAGGTGGTTGGTGATTGTGATTTCTATATGAGGATATAATGAAATCATACCTATTGATTTAGGTTTATGATTTATAATATATAGGTCTTTAGGTATAGGTCTATCATGATCATATATTTTGTGGTAATGGCCTAGAGGGAGGGTCATATTTTAGTCAAATTAATTTCTTATTTTCAATGAAGTTTTTTACCTCAATAGTGATATATGATGTGGTTGTATATTAGATCTATAGCTCACCCTTATTTTTATATATAGGTATATCAAAGATGGACCATAACATGATGGGTCAATTCTGGTTTCCAAAGATAAAGAAGTTAGATATAGAGTTTGGTTCATGGTGTTTGGTCTATCAGTGGGTGAAGGTTGAGAAATGTATCCTTGGAGATTTTCTATAGTCATTGAATATCCTGTTGTGGGAGTGGTAGGATATATTTATAGATATCATTAAAATTTTCTAAAATTTCAAGGACTCTGTGATGATATTTTTTTATTTTGGATCTGATGATAAATTCAGATAATTTCATGGTGATCAAACACTATAGTGTTTTTGATTATTTGGTGAGGAGATATGTGTAAGAGATAATGATGGTCATGGTGGTACTGAGGACTATCTTCTTTGACTAAAATATCAATACTACCAAATTTGTTTTGGGAGGCATTCAGCATGATTTTATCTTTTGGTTATTCCTTATCAAATTTTTCTATCAATAGATGGATGATTAGACCAATACAACTATTTAGATGTTATAGTACATTGAATGAGAATGTGTTCCTGGTTGTTGATATTTTTAGGTGAATAATCTTCGTTAGGTTATGTTTTTTTATAATAATGGATATCATTATTCCCTTGGCATGGATCTATATAATTTATTTTATGGGTTACTATGTATATTTCTATTGTGTTAGACAAATATTAGAGATTTAGTGGTCCTTGTTATAGATGTGTTGTTGATAATAATCAAGAAGCTATAGATGAATAATGAGAAGATAATTCTGGATGAGGACCATAAAAATTATTATACTAAAAAAAATGATGTTTCCTCTAGAGTTTGAGGTCGTAGGTCAAATGATTTTCAATGTTTTTTCTTATCATTCCTAGTAATGGTATGGTCAATGAAGTAAGTTTTAAACTTAATTTATCAGTCTATTTGATGCGTTAAAGAGTATTTTTGAGGTCCTGTATTATTTAGATCTTCCCATATAGTTGAATCATATAGATGATATCATCTGTGTGTCATGATTTCAAGGGTATCTCAATGATGAATCAAATTTTTTTTATTAGGTAGAGTTTTATGTTGGGAAGGAGTCAACATTCATTGATAGGTTTATCGAGATTCAAGATCAATATGATAATATATTTCATGGGTACATCATTTCTTTATTAAATTTCATATATATTCATATAAAATTAAGGAGTGTGCATGGAAGAATTATTAATAGATGAGTGATCATAATAATAATCTATTTTAAATCCACTTATGTTTTATCATGATATTGGATACTTTATTTTATACTGATATGATTGAAGATTCTTGTGAGGTGTTTGAGTTCCTATAGAGGCAAGATTCCCATTTCAGAGGTGTCTGTCAAGGGATTTTGGGTTTTGGTTTATTGTCTTATTTGTAGGATTGGTTTTGATTCTCAGTGACAAGAATAGTCTTAAGGGAATATAATTAAAGTATTATATTTTTCAATAGCTTTATTTTTCAATAATTAGATTTTGATGGTGTCAATTTAGGCGTAATGGATGTTCGGTAGAATATAATATGATTTTTAGATGATTTTTTAGTTGTGGGCCCTAATCATTCCATGATCATTGGGTATTGTGGAATGGTTATTCATATTAATAAGTGAAGTTATTGTATTCAAGTGTATTTCTCTATAAAGGGTTGAGGTTGTAGTATTGGGAATGTGTTGTTCTTTGGGGTTGAGATCCTGATAATTATTATATTACCAATCTAGATAAATGATTTTTATTATATTGTGGATGTATTTTTTTGATCTTGAAGGATCCTTAGTAAGGGATAGTGTTTCAATTAAGATGGGATATATGACATGGGGTCCAAGTTTTCGAATTCATTGGTTCTTCCAATCTAGGGTTTGTTATAATGTGATGTTGATGGTTGTGTCCTAGGGATTTTTTGAAATGTATCATAACTAAGGGAGATTGTAATGTTTATTTTATGATCCCTGTGTTTTAAAAATTTTGGTGTGTTCAAATGAATTGCACCATTAATGTTGTTGGGTTTATTGATTTTTAAGGTTGTTTGACCCATGTTTTTGGGGGATATCAGATCGTGTTTTCTAAATCAATTCTTTACTCATGTGTGATCATACCAATTATAAGGTGATTCCATATTTTTTCTATTATAATTTTAAATTAATTCCTAATAATGAATTTTCCCTGATTTCCCTAGAATTATTTAATCCCTATGTGACATGTAGTTTGTCATTGCAAATAATTGTCCATCCTTTGGTTAGTTTTGACCCTCATATTCAATATATCTACTTTTTATGTTCCAAGGTGATATAGCCTCCTCTTTTCCATGTACCTTCTTTATCTTTCATCTTAGGGAGTTAATGATAGTGGTGCTAATTTATTTTTTGTGTAGTTGGGTTTTGGTTTTGATGGGGAAAATTCAAACGTAAGAATTGTGGCTGGTCCTCATGTTTGGGGAGTTATTTGGAATTAGCTCATCATTGTCTCATGTAGTTATTGTTGAAGCATAATTCATGGTAAGGGTTTTGAGAATTATACTTCTTTATTTATGTGTAGATTTGTATTAATCATACTCTTACATTTATTGTGTGGATAACAAAATTATCCTAAATAATTTATTGAATCAAAAAGAAGTAATTAATGTTTATAACGGGTGATTCACATGTGTTTGGGATGTTTCTATATCATTTCATGTATGTTTATAATTCTTTTTTAATGTTTATTGTAATAGATCCCCTGGAAGTTATTATTGATATATAAATATAATGTTTCATAAAAGTTTAAGTAATTCATGATTTTAAGGAATTAGTGTTATGATAATTTGTAATTATATTTATTTTTTATGAATACATTTAATTACGAATGTTTTATTTTTTATTATAATAATAGGTTGTTCAATGCGATTTTTTTACGATATCTATTGTTTAAATCTATATATAGGTTCATTCATGTTGTGGTTATAGTTGTGTAGGTTGGTGGTTGTGGATGTTTGGGATGATGAGGTGTGGCTATTGTTGTAGTGGTGATGGATGGAATGTTGTGTGGTTATTATGGGGGTGGCATTAAAAATTATATGAAAATGGGATTTTGGTGAAGTTGATTTGGTATTGTTGGCAAAGATGTGATGTTTGATGGAATGGTTTTGTGTGATGGTTTATGTGGTGTTGTGAGGAGTCGATATAATTTTTTCATAAATTATTGGAAACTTGGTTTGATGCTAAAAATGAAAAAACGGGTAATTAAATGAAATTGGGAGGGGTTGATTGGTTAAATGGATACAATAAATATTTGTTTATAAAAATAGAAAATGATATTTATTATGTAGGATATTTATATTAAATTTGTATAGGGAATGATGGATTATGGAAAATGAATAATGAATGGTTGGACATTAAATATGGTTAAAATTGTGTAATGTGGATAATAATGGTAAATATTGGATTTAACAATGATGTGAATGAATAGGAATTTATCTAAATATTTTTCAACTATTTGGAATGGTCGGTTATGGTTTTTAGTGTTTTGGAGTCTATTTTTGAAGTGAGATATCTACAATGATTTGAGTATTTTGGTAGGAGTGATTTAGGTGTTCTAATTGAGATTTAATCCTCAGTTTGGACTTGTGCTGATTATTATATCATTTTATTTTAATGTTACATTATAAAAAACACCACAAGATTCGGGTAACCATACTACTACCCATATGAGGACATGGGTTCTATGTGTCTTCCCTAATATCTAGGTTGTAGATGAATGGATGGATGATTTATCCCTCTTATCCACACTTATATAAGACATAATATTGGTTTTTATGGACGAAAGACAAAATTATATATATGTATGGGAGGTAATGGCTTTAGATTATATAATATATATGTTACATGGTATGGTTTTATGGTTTCGATGTGGATATATAGTGTGGGATGTTCATGGTACGGGGATGAAATGAGGTTGATTCCCATTATTTTCAAGTTACCCTATTATGATGAGGTTTTGATGTGAGGGTGTGATATAGTGTGAGTTAGTGGATATGTGTTTATGGTTTTGATGTGGTATGAGTTTATGATGATAAATAAATATGAAATGGATTTATGACTATGATTTAAGTTAGTATTGTTTGAGAGGGACCAAACTAGTTATAATGTGGTTATCAGGTACCTTCATGACACGTTTATTCATAAAATATTACTACACATGGAAGCAATATTGAGAGAGGGAACCTTATAATTTTTTTTTTGATAGTTATCCTTTTGATTGATTTGATTTTTATATTTATTCATAGAGGAATTAATATTCCTTTTTCAAATTTTTCATGAGTAGTTTCGACGATGATCATACTTTTTATATGAGTATTTTTGTTCCTTTATATATATGTGATTCTATTTTCTAATTTTTTTTAGGCAGTTAGGGACCAGAGTAGACATTAATATCTCATGGATATCATGGATAATGTTCATAGATTTATTTCATTATAGTTATTTTTGTTACCTAAGAGGTTATTTAAGTGAATGATACTACATGAATTTGTGGGATACTAGTTTTATTATTATAAAGAGTTTATTTATTGTTCTTCTTTATACGTTCCTAGTATTACTGGGGGGAAGTTCCTCCCATGTGTTTTATTTCAAACCATGAAGTATATTTTACAACTTATGGCCTATAGAATAGAGATTCCATGGTCACTCTCGTCATCACAACCAGTTTTGGAGGGGTACGGGTGGTGGCGGGTCATGAAACCACCCATTTCAACCTTAAACCCTTGAGTGTACAAGTTTGGAGATACCAAAAAATAAGGGGGTGAATAAGTTTTCCCAGTCCAATATTATTTTTTCTTACTTTTATAACATCGTTCCCATGATTCTTTTATGTTTTTACATACTGTGATGATTAATGTAATAATGATAATGAATTTTTAAGGTAAAACGAGTTAGAGAGTAAATCACATGGAAAATTTTTATGACATGGTTCATATACTCTTATTATCTAGTGGATATGTTCTCTATCATCATTGTGTGACCATTTCATAGGAATATCCTTAAAAAATTATAAAACACTAGTTATCTATATTAATGGTTGATTAAATCCGTCTTTCAAGGAGGTGGGCCTAGAGGCTCACTATCCTATCACTTATGATTTTGTTTTGTTTTTCTATTTTTAAAATTTAAGGCAAAGATAGGTGGTTTTGATGCAAGTAACACAAATTAAAATGAGAATATAAGACATTATGAGTGTGAGAATGAATAAAAATAAGTATTTAAGTACAGGGATTATTCATTATATCATATATTTGTCTCCCCACACTTCTATATGTTTATTACAACTAGATGTGCATGGCCTCAATTCATTAATCGGGTGAATGGATATCAAACATAGAGATTTACAATTATAATTAACCCCCAATCTCTCAAATGAAAAAAATTGTGACTATATCCAATAATAAGACTAATAATCCCATAAAACATAAGAATTACTAATAGTGGGAGAGAAAATTATTTTATTAATTTGAAATAAAATTAGATAAGGATAAACTCAATGTAAAATCTTTTCTATTGTCCCCAAACACCCATGTTATTAGAATAAAATAGAAAATAAAGGCCATGTGCAAGGACTATGGTTCACTACTTTTAATCTACAGGGTGATATTGAGGGTAGAACCTAATCAATGATGCGTTCTTGAGAATCATCATTACATCATGGTGAGAGAATATATAAGAAACGTAGAAAGTATTGAATAGTAAAACACATGAATGAAAAAAATGCATTTAATTTAAATGATGAAATTAAATTTTCTAAATCTAAAAAATTTTAGGTTGAAGGAAAATGTATTGTATCCAAAAAAATTGGTTGAGGAAAAAATTTATAAGTATCAGAGTATATTTTTCCTCATATTTCATGAATTAAGTGTAGATCAGTGACCCTTTTTATTCATCATATTACTTCTATATGCCTAAGATCAGGGTATTGATTTCTTAATAAAGAAATTACATTAATATTTTTCTTGGAACATTTCATTCCCATGATAATCATCATCTCTATCTCATTGTATAATCACGGTTTAGAGCCAATGGAGAGAATCCATCTGATTTGGGAAGACCAGAATACTGGGAATTTTATATTCAATCAAGATATATCATTTTCAATAAAGGTAGTTTTTAGTCTCCTCGTTACAATGTAATAACCCTCTTGTAGTTATATTTCATTGTATATAGATCCTATGTAGGTCTCAATTCCAACATAGTTCCCATATTTCAATAACTAGTTACATTTAATCAGTGTAAATTATCCTTACATGGGTCATATATAACCCTTTAATAGAAATTGAAAACTATAGAGGTGCCCTTTTGTAGTTCTTTCCAGTAGAAGTTACATTTACGTGTTAGCTCTATAACCTTAATGAAGTCCTAATTTATTTAATGATTTTCATACAGTATCTTTATTACCTTAATGAAAAATGTATCACGTGTGAATAACCTTTACGTATCTCGCAAAACACCATGTTTACTATTAAATGAGTTGAATCTGACCATTATTCAATATAGGGAAGGCAGTAATTACCCTTATGAATCCCCCTGATTTCCCATAAATAACTCTATGATGTAGTGAGGACATTTATGTATCAATTTTTCTATGGGGATAAATTAATACGATGTAAAATATGATGGGAAAATGATATATTATGGACTCATTTATCATCTTTTTAGATCTAAAACCATGAAAATAAATCAAATAGGTGTAGGCTTTCATCTTAATTGAATCAAAATGAATTAACCAGTTATGAAAATCATGATATGATACATTTAATAAGTTAAATATATATTTATAAATTAAAAAAATATATAAATTAATTACTTAGCTATTAAAACCATTATTCAGATAATTTATAATGAATTATAATTTAAATTATTAAAAATATTGTCTCTCATCACTCTCATACACTGACACATTTCACTCCAAGGAAATATAATGAATTTATAATATTAAAATAGTTTTTTATTATCTAGTTTTAAACATGTATAATAGAAAAGGTAAAATATTACATCCATCGTGGAAATTGTTATGCCTAATCTATGAATCTATGGATATTACATTAGTTCAATTAAATAAAATTTTCTAGTCTCAACAGGGTGAAAATATTAGATCTTTAGTGGAACTATTATTTTAACAAATGATACCTTCCCGAATTACTCTACACTAATTATCATTTTCCAATGTTTCTTTTCAAACTTATATGATTTTATGTAAATGAAATTTATACATATCATCTGCAATTTCATGTACAAGGTAAACATTCCCCCAAATATTTTATCCCTTTTTCAATTGGAATTTATTTAAATTTTCATATCCATGATTTGGGGAAATAATTATTGGATGAGTGTAGAAAAACATTTAAATAAATAGTCAAAACGAAAAAAGGTAACCCACAAGACTAACTGTAATATTTAATATAGAGAATAAACACATGGGAAGCCAACTCACAGGTCACGCTAACTCTTATTTGATGGATAATACACACATATGTTTTTTTGACTAAGGAATATTTCTAGATAAATTTACTTATTCTTATTTTACTCATGTTCATATGATAAATCGAAATGTATTTTAGGGAGGTTCTATGTAGTTATAAATAAACTCCATGGAAATTTTAATTGACTATAAGTTAACCAGTCTAGTTTTCTCTAATTATAATTTTGATTCCACAATGTTGTTGTTTATCACTGTCATATCCCTAGTTATAAGAGGAAAACAAATCCATGAAACAGTTGTGAAATTCACTCTATAATTCTCTAAATCCAAAAATTTATGAATCTATGAATCCAATAAAGAATGAATACATGATTAGTTTTAAAAGGAATGAAAAAATGAGTTTAATTTTTTTAGTAGCTTTGTGATAAGCTCTCCCCTAGTGTTTTGTAGAAATCCTAAGCTAGCCTCATTGGTACTATCCACGAAAACCATTCAAAAAATTGATTTATAAATTATAAATTTTATTGAGTTATAAATAATTAAATCTTGTTTTAACCACAAATTAAGTTCTAGGATGTTGCTTCTAGTCATATGATGTTCTAAATATTAACCCTAATCAGTAAGGGGTTGGTTTCTTTCATAAAAACAATCACATTTTTTCAGGGTCTATGAGTGGAAACTTATTTAGGGAAACACAATGAAATGAATAAAAAAACAACCCCAAAATATATATAATTAGATATTTTATAGGGTAAATAATCTAAAGGGCCTCCCTATTTGATATATTTACCTCCTCTGATAGTTGTCCATGATGCAGTTGAGTAGGTTGTGGCCTCACCATGGTCCTCTGAAATTCTTAATCATCATCAGTGTAAAACCCCGAAATATTTTATTTTATTTCACTATTAAAAATTAATATCTTTGTTAGATTACATTACATGCCAACCTAGATTAAAATAATTTTGAAATATTATTATGTGATCATTATAAATTGTAATTAAAATTGGTGGGTGTGAATAAGATAAGGTGTATTATAAAATATATAATATTATAACTCATTTTTAATGTAGAAATTAATTACAATTATAAAATTATGTTACATATATTTACATATTATATTTTCAATAAATGTAATTTGTATTCATTTAATATATTTTATTGGTATAAGATAAGAAAAAAAATCAAATTTGACGCATAAAAAGATCAATTTTTCTAATGTCATTTTTCCACCTTTGAATGTGAACTTATATATAAAATAAATTCTGAAAATTTTATATATTTTATTTGAAATAAAAATACATTTTTCGAAAGGGGAATTTTAAAATTATATTAGGTTGAATTTTTGGTATTTTTATGATAATATATTTGTTTGTATGAATATTGAAAAATATTACATTTTAATTATAAACAAACATTTCATCTAAATATTTTAAACTGTTAAATTTTATTTTAAATCTGTTTTAAAGTAAAATTAGATCAATTAGGAAAATATTAATCCAATTTAGATCATTTCAATCATTTTCATATTTAATTTATATATAAAACCATTTCATGATTTTGAAAATTCTTCATTTCAAACACCCCCTTTCAAGCCTTGTCTATAAGAATATTTTTTAATTAATTTTATCCAATTGTGTATTTTGAATTTGAAAAATGGATTAAATTTTTTTAATCATATGTATGAAATTTGTAAAATAGGTCTCTTTTATTTTTTGATAATATGAATAATAATCTTAGTAATTTTTTTTACCATTATTTAGAATAAATCAGTCAAAAATAATAAAAATAATTATGAAGAATTTTTAAAATTACATTAAAACTTATCCTAAATTTATTTGATGAGTGAGTCAAAAAAATTCATCCTTATCCTGAATTTATTCCCTATTAGAGACACTTTTATGAAATTAATCCCCTTATAGTGTTTTATTTTATGAAAAGTAAAACTTATCACACTAATATTTTAAATTATAATAAAAATTTTAATATATGATAACGTAAAATATATATTCAAATATAAATATTCATAATAAATATAAAATATTTTTCTTAAACATGTTAATTTATTATTATTATTATTTAGTGAATATTACATTAAATGCATACATAACGTTGATGAATAAATTATTATATTAATGGAAAAATAAAATAAATGATATTGAAACTAAAAAAATAAATATAAATTGAGATAATTAATTACATCCACTAATTTTATAGATGATATTTACATATTGAGGATGTATTAAAGGTGTTTTTCCAATATAAGGTTTTGAAATGAATTTTTGTAAAAGTTAAACTAATGAATAATGTCATAATTGACATTAATGATATTTAAAAATAAAAAACATTTTATTAAATGATATAAAATTTAAAAAAATATTAAATTCAGAAAAATGATTGATATAAGGTTGAAAATTTCATAAATGATCCATTTATGGGTCTTTTCCTGGTTTATAGTATACATATTTTCCCTCAACGAGTAAAAATCCATGTTGTCATGGTAAGAGTTAAAGTGATTAAATAAGGGGTTAAACCGAATCATAATGGTATGAATGTAACATAAACTTGTCTAAGAACTGATGTATGCTTTTATTTTAACCCATAATAATCTTATATTTTAAATAAATCATATATGTTTTATTTTTAATTAAGAATTAATTTATATTATTTTAATCTTTTGACAGTTTCTAAAAGTGACCCTTACCATAATTATAAAAGGTAACTCATTCCTTCACTTGTTTACACCACATCAAGTAACTGAGATAGAAAAAAATATTCTAATTTATCTTATAATAATTCTTATTTAAGTTCATGAGGTAATTTTCCTTCCAAAAACCTACCTAGGGACCATTAATTGAATTTATACAGGAAGCCAGCTGAAGAAGAGGTAATCGTCTTTACCGAATATTTCATGTTTATGACTTCTTCTACTCCCTGTTCATGTTTTCATCCATTTAGAAGTAATAAAAATAGTAATATATATATACATATATTTTATTATGATTATGGTAGAACCAAATTCCACCTTTTACCATCCAATAAAAAATTAAAGTACCATACATGTGTACATATGGATAACCATATCCACTTCCTTACCATTTTACAATTAATGGAATGATATCGTCGCTCATGCATATGTACGGCCTACCATCTCCATGACATGATGTGATTAATTTTCATTATATCAAATGAATAATTATTATAAAAAGGTATAAAATGGATAAATATGATTTATATGACCTTAATATCATTATAGAGATAATTTTACTATATCGTATGCACAATAACCAGGAAATACCTGACAAAACATTCATAGGAAAATGAAGTAGTTAACACCCAAAACAAAGGTAATAACAAAATAGTATTAACAAATAGGTGATAATATGATATAAAAAGATCATATATAATAACATAAATATGAATATTTTTCTTTTATAAATTAATTACATTCTTTAAACCATTATACAGGGGTTAAATCATGTTATACTAATATAAAGATCAGGGTAAGTGTTTATCTTCTCACTTTTTTCAGTTAGATATATACTAATTCACCCCTTATTTATTTTTTATGGTGTCATTACCCTTTGATATATCATATCATGAATCAATTTATATATATGGTATTCAATTTTTCATTTGATAATTGTATATTTTATGGGGAAAATGATTTGACTGATTACAATGTAGTAAGGTATTTTTTTAACTCAATTTCCATTTATTCTATTAAACATATACTTTATTGATTATGGCATGCAATAATTATGTGTGAAATGAATTCTTTTTATATTATGTTCTATTTCTAATTTTTATACATGGATTTATAGAGAATAAACATGATTAATTCATTTGAATAATTCCCACTTAAATTATATTATATTCTTAAGAGGTATTGTCTTAATTCCACTTCATTGAAGAATATTTTAATATTAAACACCTAATTTAATTTATATGTTCTATATACTACCCATTGAATTATTTATGATAATTATTCATTTAAAATATCATTTTTCTTAAATAAACATATTTTTTATATCATGTATATGATTATTATAAAATACATATACCATTTATACATATAGAGTATACTTTTAGGGTTATTTTATTAACTTGCTAAATAACATTAAATACATATTAATTGATCAATAAGAATATTTGTTCACAAGGGACACTGGTTATGGATTAAATTTATTATTCAATATTATATGAATTCTTAGGACTAGTAGACATGGGTGGGGTCTGGTGATTAATAACCCCTCGATGCATCAGTTGTCTCATAGGAAGAATCAGTAAACCTACCATTAAATGTTTTTTAAAAAGAATTCAGCAATGCTTCATATAATGAAAAAAATTAAATCCGGGTTACAAAAGTATGAAGGAAGGAAGCTTAAATTTATCTCTTTAAAGGATAGGGAAAATCTCATGAGGAGTTCTGGAATGATAGGTGAAAATTTCACCATAGGATCCCATGTTTGCAAGGAAATCAACAAGTCATTTGGATTCACATTAGATGTGTGTAATGATATAATGTAGTGAAGCAAGTATGTTAAGGCACTTAATCCATTTCTATGTTAGTTTCCCACAAAGGTAAATTAGACCCATTCTAACCGCTTGTACAATAGTGGCAGAGTCACTTTCAAAATAAATTTTCCTTTAATTTATTCGATGAGAAAAATAAATTGCTTTTATGAGAGCCATCATCTCTGCTTCAAGAGTTTTGGGCAGTCCACACGAACCATGAACCCCATCAAGGAAGTCACCATAATGATTTATGAAGACAAAACCATATCCCGAAGGCCATAGATAACCTCTCGAGGCTACATCTGAGTTGCATTTAATACATGCTACAAAAGGAGGAAACTAGAAGACTTATATGGTTCCAAGAGGTCAAGGATAGTTACCTTGCACATGCAGTTTTATTGGAACAGTGAAATATCTTATTGAGTTGTCGCATTTCTCTGTATGTAAATTGTTTTCTTGTTGATCCGCAAACAAAATTTCATAGATCCCCACCCTATAATTGATTCCAGAATTTTTATGGTGAGCCATGTTTATTCACTTCCAAATAACGTGAATAACTTCAACAAATGCATCAAGGAAGAGAATTCAAACCTGCTTCGATAATTGGGTCGCTGGAATTAGAAGCAGGAGGTCAGTGATGTTGTTCACATGCGGAAGATTAATCTCAAAACAATTGAATATTTTATTCCGGAGTAAGGCTTTGTTCTTACAAGATATGAACAAATTATTAATATCATCTCAGTTCTGATGACAGAAGTCACATCTGGAGTAGAGGGAGATCCCAACTCGCTGCAGGTTATTGTCTACTGGAAGTTTATAGAGATGGAGGTGCCAGAGGAGTGTAGATGTAGATGGTGGCAACCATTTTCTATTGTAATTAATGGTTCCATTACCGCAACCTTGTAGAAGATTATTGTAGAAGAATTTGGTCTTCAGAATCCTATTTGAGCTCGGTTCCCAAATTAGTATGTCATCTGTGCCTAGAAAATCATAGGAGGACAGCATGTGGGTAATCTGAGTTGGAAGCTAATGATACTGCTCAAGATGGTTTTTAATAGTGGTATTGTAGTTTATAGAGGGATCATGCATATCCACACTACCAATCAAGGGGGTACCAGTCCAGTTATCCCTCCATAATTCGGAGGAGGAGTGTATGATGACCACCTAGAAAGACAACATTTTAACCTTCTAGAAAATCTTTTTTAGACCAGAACAAACTAAGGATTATATGTAGTTCACCTTCCCTGCAATCAGCCTTCTTAAAAGCTTAGTTCTGAGGAACTCCATGGTTTCTGATTTATCATTGATAAGCCACAAAAGCAAATTTGCATGAAGATATTGGTTGAAGAGATTAATTTTTTTAATACTCGGGACTCATATGGTATTTGGAAAGCAGAAAATGTTCCATGGAGCAGTTATAATGTTCCTTTCAATTAAAATTCCACTACACAAAAAGTTCATCATGATGGTGTTGATAGTTTTAAGCATGTAAGCTAGGTAGTAGTACACCATGAAGGAGTAGACCAGCTTTGAGACAATGACATGTTTAACCAGGTAGATTATCCCTTCCATTGAGATTGAAATACAGTTCTATGTGTATAGAGTTCTTCTAAATTGGCTCACAACATCAGCAAAATAAGAGGTCCTAGGTTTTCCAAGGAGCTTTGGGACTCCATGTTAAATAAAAGGAAGGGACCCTTCCCTTATAACCAGCTCATGAGCTATACATTTCATCCTTGTGGCTAAGAAGTTTTTTGCATAGAAAATGAATGTCTTTCTCCGATTGACCTCTTGGATAGAAGGTTTTTCATAGTGAATATGAGTTATCTTAATATTTTTAAGCTTCCTCGTATCTCAATAAGTAAACAGAATGATATCATCAACAAAAAGAGGATTAGAGGGGGCGGTCATACCTCATGCAGCATGGATTTCTTTGATCTCTCCTTTGTTAACTCTATCGAGGATAAGTCGACTAAGATAATATTTCGAAATTTCAAAAATAATAGTGAACAAGGGTCCCCCCTACCCCACTCCTATAGAGAATTTAAAGTATCCTTAATGAGATCCATTAATCAAAATAGAAATATGAGTATAGCCGATCAAAGCATTATCCCAATGAATGAATCTGCTATGGAAGCCAAAATCATGCAGGATACGACCAATAAAACCCCAGTCGATGGTTTCAATGGCCTTCCTAATATCAAGTTTAAGAGCAATGTTTCCACCCCGTGTGGTATTTTGAAGGGGGGTTATACATTCAAAGTCATTTATAAAGAAATCTTGAATCTTCCTTCCTTTGACATAACCATACTGGTTCCATGAGACAATTATTTAAGAAATATGAGTGAGGCGAATGGCCATGATTTTGGTGATGATCTCATGAATAGTGTTGATAAGAGAAATATGCAAAAACTGACCAATATCACTTTAATTCTCTACCTTAGGGATTATGGAAATGAACTGACCATTAATGCCTTGAGTTTGAGATCCCTCTATGAATAAATGATTTACCATTTTACACACATCATCTTGTATAACCACCCAATAGAATTGGAATAAATGATTAGTGAAACCATTGGGCCTTGGAGAGATTTATTTTTTAAGAACAAATATTTCTTCCCTGATCTCAATATCCATTAGAGTCTAGGTTAGAAGAGTGTCATCCGTATCAGTGACCAACCTGGGATAATTACATCAATCAATTCTTCATTTCTTGTGGGGATGTTGAAAGGATTCATATAGAAAGAGAAAATATGGGTTGAGAGACTCGGTCTATCATCAATTATATAGTCTCCATCATTCCTAAGAGATAGAGTCATGTTGACTTTTTAGCTCATTGAAGTGCATTAAGAAATTTGGTATTCCTATCACCATCAGTAAGCCCCTTAACTTTGAACAATACTTTCTGAATGTTATCCCTAAGCACAATGAGTTTCTGGAGTTCAGAGGAAACCTTCTCCTCATGGTCATCATTTCCAGAGAAGTTTTTGAAGGTATTGGTACATGTTCTATAAACGATGATTCAAATAATTATTCATTTCCCTCACATAGATTTCAGGTATATTATCCATGGTATTTTCACTATGACAAAATACATTGATAAATTTCATTGACAGTTTAATAATTAAATTACTTGTGGGTTTTTTTTTTCTAGCTTCCAATGTTGATTATGTTCATTTATTCATGATAGATTCCATTGTATGAGAATTAGAGCACACTGTTCTTTTTATACCATTACCTAGGTTATGAAGAGAATATCGTTGAATGAGTTTTAAAGGATGAAATTTAATTTTTTTGTTATGTATTATTTTTTATATTCTTTTACCAATGAAAATTGGAGTTCATGATTGTTATCTAGTCTCCAAAACTGCTTAATCGATTTGTACTTTCGGATTTGAATCCTATATCTATAGAAATGTAAAAAATTTAGGAACTAGCTCTAGGATACTGGGGTCAGGGTTCTATAATTGGTATCAGAGAAAAATTAATAGAAACTATGGGAAAAGATATAGGAAAATTTTGTATAATGAACATAACCCTATGATATAATTTTATGATAAGAATACGATAACATCCCAAAGAAACCATGTTTACTATTATGATATTACATCTAAAAAATGTTTTTAATTTATGATATACATTTCACTAGTTTTGGGATTCTAAATTATGATTCGTAATAATAAGATCTAATCTATTGTATGCCATTATTTTGATATAGAACCTAGAAGAAGGTATGGTAACTAAATAAACACACAAAATACAAAGATTATAAATGGTCATTTCATTGATGGTTTTAATACAATATTTTTAAGGGAACTACTCTCAAAAACATACTCATCCTACAGGGACATTGTATCATGTACTAATGAAATAGAGAAAGAATTTTATTTGTATAAGTGATTTGTAGGGAGGCACAAGAATAAGAGGTGGTTGGGGAAAATATGGATAATGGAAAGAATATAAATTAGTATTCTCCCAAATTTGATAATAATATAGTGGAACATCATGGTACTTAAATAAATGTAATAAGAGTCTGCTACAACTATGGAGAGAAATCCCACTGTTCTTGTGACTTAAAAGGTAAGAAAAATGATCCCAATATATAATGATTATACTACATAAAGATGGGAAACAATGAAAATCAATGTCTCAAGCATCAAATTAATATACCATAAATGATTTTAACAGATCATGGTGAAGCTTATGCTACTACAAAAATGAATATGAGTGATTAATATTCTAGTGTTTCAATTAAAGAATTGTTTTATTTGAGTATTTTATAAATGATGTATTATTTATAAGAATAATTAAATATATAAGGATTGTAATATAGTACTATTTGTTAAATGATTTTAATTAATTTATATAATGGTATAATGGAAATTGATAGAGTGTAAATTTGAACATTTGGGAAAGCACATTGTTGAGTAATAGATAACCCATAATATTTGATGGATTTTTAGGAAAATAATTACAAAGAGATGGTCATGGGATAGTATTGATGACTGTGGAAGAGGTTAGTGATTTTATGGTTTATGTTATCCCTATTTGGTTTACTACATGTTTGGGTTTAATAATTATAGCTGAATTTTTATATTATAAGAATTTGGGTTTTCATTAAGGGTTTAAAAAAATCAAGGAATTCATATATAGGGTATATGAAAATAGGATCTACGTTATATTTTTTTAAAGAATCTAATGTTAAGATTGATTTTGGGAATTCAGTGAACTTTTTTGTGTGAATTTAGACATATTTATTTTGGATGAGTCTTAAAGTTATAGAATTTCAGAATGGATTAAGTTGAAATTTGGATATTTTTATTTGAGGTTAAATTATGATTTATCATAATGGATAACCATTTATAACTATTTTTCTCTCTGTAGATTTTTAGAGGTCAAAGGAATGACTTATGGTTTATTGAGAATAGAAAAATAATATTGAATATCCATCAACAAATATAATTAATGATGTGGAGATAAATTGAAGCATATCCAAAGGATGATATTATGTATATGAGATAGAATGAAATCAAGTTGGTTATTTTCATGAGTTCTTTTTCAAGATACTAAATGAATCCCCCAATTCAATTAAATGGATTTTGAAACAATAAAATTGTATGTTTACTTTTCTTAATGATAAATCAATGGCCTTTTAAGTAATAACATATTTATGGTTTCTTAAAGTTCAACTCTATAATCACCATGTTCTCTACCACTCTTCATTATAACTTAATAGTTTTATTTCTCTTACATATCCATGTTTTCACATACCACTGATGGTATTCTATTTGAAAGCTTGATTTTATGGGGACTTTTTTATTTACTTTCCCTCTTATTAAGATTTTTTTCATTAAGCTTATTTATGAAGGGGTTTTCCCATAAAGTAATTTTCAAGTATGAAATATTTATTTTTGTAGATTAATTTCAAATTGTGAGGACACAAATTAATGAAGGAGGGGAAAATGTAACACCATGATATTTTATGGTATTTATATTTTTAAATTTAACCAATTATTTATGTTATTTTCAAAAAACCCCCATCTTAAACAAATAATGAAATTTTATTATTTAGTCCTTATAAACATGTCGTTAAATTAGAAGGTGGGAATAAAATAAACTATATTATGAAATATATAAATTTTAAAATTGTTTTTAATGTATTAATTAATTAAATTTTTTGATTTATAATAATTTAATTTATATATTATATATTTAATCCATGTTTCAATATTCATCCAATAGATTTTATAATCATAATATAAGAACAAATCAAATTTCATGCAGAAAAAGATATAATTTTCTAATGGTAATTTTTCTTACTTTTGATGGCTCACTTGTTTTGAAAATAAATTTTTTCAGTTTTATAAATTTTATTTCACAAAATAAAATTCATTTTTTAAATATTAATTTCAAAATTATCATAGTTTTAATTATTTGTATTTTTATGATATGTTTTATTTTTTTATAAATATTGAAAAATACTACATTTTAATTGGAAACTGATTTTCTTGTAAATAATTTATAATATAAAATTATATATTAAAATTATTTTAAAGTTAATTTAAATAAATTATGAATATATTAATCCAATTTATTTAATTTTAATAATTTTTATATAAAAAAATTTCATCCTTTTTAACATTTTCTCTTTAAACCCCTGCTTTCTTGCACCATATATAGGATTAATTTTTAATTAATTTCAGTTAATTCTATGTTTGGAATTTTGAAAAATGTATTCCATAATTTGAATCAGAAGTTAAAAATTTATGAAATAGGTCCCATTTTTGTACAAAATGAATTATAAACTTAGTAACTTTTATTACAATGATTAAGGATAAACTGGGTAAATACGGGTAAAAATAATTATGATGAGGATTAAAAATTACACAAACAATTTTCATAATTTTATTGGTTGATTTATTTTCAAAATAAATCATTATTTTTTATTATGACCTCCTGGAGCCACTTGGATTATTTTATGCGCCTCATAGTATTTTATTTTAAGAGAAGTCAAACTTATCACACATAAGTTTTTAATAAGTATTAATTTTTAATATATTATTATCCAGAATATTATTTTGATTATAAATATTTATTTGAAATCTAAAATATTAATATTCATCATGTATATTTATTTTAATTTTTTATTGATCAAATAATTACCTTAAATTATAACACAACTCTGATAGAGAAATTATTTTATTAATGGAATCCTCAAATAAATGATAATAAAACTATTGAAATAAATATAATTTGAGAAAATTAATATCATCCCTTAATATTTTAAATGACCATGAAATATTATAGATTTATTAAATGAGTAGGATGAATGATATATTTTTGGTATTAAGTTTTTTTACAAGTCAAATTAATGAATAGTGTCTTGATTGGAATTAATTATATTTTAACATAAATAATATTTTATTAAATGATATAAAATTGAAGAAAAATATTATATAAGGAAAATTAATTTGTATAAGGTTTTAAATTTCATAAATGATCCATTTATAGGACTTTTTCATTTTATTATAACTTTACTAACACCCAAAGTGTTAAAATTTATATTATCACGGTAAGAGTAAAATAGATTAGATAATGGTAAAACCCAAACTATTTGGGTACGAATCTGAAATAAACATGTATAAAAATTATTTGATGATGTTATTTAGTCCCATATTCATCGTATATTTGAAATAAAAAAAATTGACCCATTTGGAATTGAAAATTAATTTATATTAACTTAATATTTTGAGTTTCCATAAGTTCCTCTCACCTCAGTTAAAAAAGGTTACTCCTTCCTTCACTTATTTACACCACATTGATCTAAATATCTCAACCAAACGATGATTATTTATCTTATAAATATCCTTATTTAATTACTTTATTTTATTTTATTTTCAAAAAAACCAACCCTCATTCCCAAAATATAGTATATAAAGGAAGTCTACTGAAGAAGAGGCAGTCATATCTACAAACACTTTAAAGATTATTTCTCTTTATACTTCCCATTCATGTGTTTTTTACATGATAATATAGTAACTATAGTATCATATTTTTACTTAAATTTTATTATGATTATTGTAAAAATATATTAGACCTTTTATCAATCCTATGAAAAATGAAATCACTGCACGTGCATAAGTATAGATTACCTTCTCAAAATCAGGGTGTAATTTTTTTGGATCACCCAAATTATTTGATTGGTATAATGATAGAAACAATATATATATATGATAATTATGAAAATATTTTTAGTAATTAAAATTTACTATACCATCGACTTCTATACCTTTTCATAATTAATGAAATGATATCATCGCTCATGCATACGTATGGTCGACCATCATCATGATGAGATGTGATTTATTTCCCATGTTAACCATTAAATATTGATTATAAAATGGTATATAATGATTAAATATTATTTTTATGACATTAATATAATTTTGGAGATTATGTAACTATATCATATTCACTTGAAGTATGACTTACATGATAGAACATGCATAATAAAATGAAGCAGTTAACAAATGAAACATGGGTAATAAATAATTATTATTAACAAATGGGTGATAAGAAGATATAATAGAATCATATATGAAACATTTAAAATTTATATGGTTTTTTAATAAATTAATAAAAATATTTAAACCATTATAAATGATTATAAATCATTTTCAAATAAAGAGAGTTCAATGTAATGGATTATCATCTCACTTTTATTTTATGTGTGATATATGAATTATTCACCACTTATTTCTTTTTTTGTGGTAAACTTACCTTTTGATATATAATATCATGTATATATTTATAATAATGGAGTTAAAAGTTTGTTCAATAATTATAAATTTTATAAGGAATATTATTCGACATATTACAATGTGGTAAGGGGTTTGTTAACACAATTTCCATTCATTAGGTTAAACTTCTAATTTTTTGATTACGTCTTGTTATGATTTTTTGTGAAATAAAATTTTATTATCATATGGCTTATTTATACTTTATATGTTTATTTATAGTGAATATATATAATCTAATCATTTCAATGATGCTCATTTAAATTATATTTATAAGGGAGTTTATATCAATTTAACTTTATTGAGGCGTATTTTAATACCATGGATATGATTATTATATAAGCTTTATAGATTTTTTCGCAAATGGTATTTACATTCAAAGTTATTTGATTAATTGGGAAAATAATGTAAGATATGTATCAATTTATCAATATGTATATTTGTTGATAAGGCACATTGTTTATTAATTAAATTAATTGTTTGATATATCTAGGATTCTTTGGACTAACAAAAATGGGTGAAGTCTGGTTATAAATAGTCCCTCGACACATCGATAGTATCATGAGACGAATAAGTTATACTAACATTAAATGGGTTTATATATATATTAAACAATATTCTCAATGGTCTTGAAGTTAGTGCTTCGTATGCCAAAATAAATGATCTCTAATAATTAATCATTGTTTTGTTAAGCATTCAGTTATTATTATCCATTATATTTTCACTATGACAAAATATATTGATGAATTCCATTCATAGATTATTGATTAAAAAGAATTTTTGTCCTGTTATCTTCCATTACTTGTTGATTATTCCCATTGATTCATGATATCCTCCACTATACATGACCCTTACTGAGAATTTGAGCTCACCCTTATTTTGTTTTTATTCCCTAGTTTATGAATAGTAGATATTTGAATGAGTTTTCAAGGATGTAGTTTATTATATATTTTATGTATTATGTAATATTTTGGTTTCCCAATGTAAAATAAGTTTCATATATGAAATCTGGTCTCCAAAAATGTAAAATTGGTTGGTCCTTTGGGATTTTAATCATGCATCTATACCTAGCTTATAATTTAAAGCATTGGCCCCATGATACAAGGGTTATGGATGTTACAGTAGGAATTATAGAATGTTTAGTAATAACATTGGGAACAATATTTAGTAAAATATTTAATATGGAACATAAACCTATAATATAATTTGAGGATAAGTATAGAATAACATCTAAAAGAAACCATGATTATAATTATGATCTTATATACACCTAAATATTTCAATTTATGATATGTATTTCACTAGTTTTTTTTTTATAAATAATGATTTTTAATGATATTATTTAATTTATTGTATTCCATAATTTATAAATATTTCCTAGAATATTTAATTGGAACCACATCAATTCATACAATAAAAATAGTAAAAATAATTGTTTATTTTATGGTTCTTAGACAATAATTTAAAGGAAACCATTCTCCCAAACGTTATCATCATATAAGAATATTATATAATCTATTAATGAGACAGAGAAAGAATTATCTATGTATTATGTATTCAAAGGGAGACACCAGAAAAATATAATGGTTGGGGAAATATTCATAAAGGAAACAAGAGAAACACGTATTTTTTCACATGTGATAATAATGGAATGAAACATCATGGTACTTACTTAAATGTAATGTCAGTTTTTTTGAACTATGGGGAGAAAGGACATCATTATTTTGATTACAAAGGTAATAAAAAGTTTTGCAATGTAAAATTCTTCTACTGCAAGGAGATGGGACACTATACAACTCAATGTCTAAATAGTTAATGTACTATACCTCAAAGGAGGATGATGGATCATGGTCTATCTAATGACACTACCACAGATGAAGTGGAATTATTTACATTATTGTGTTTTGAGTCAATAATCATAACATTTGGGTATTTTATCTTTGACATATTCGTTATAATAATTATGAAATATATATAAGGATTTTATTGGAGAAATATTTCATAAAGGATTTGAAAGAAAGTATTTAATGGTACTATAATTATGAAATATATATAAGGATTTTATCTTTGACACATCTTGCCGGTTTTGTGCATAATCAAAGGCTTTCCCAAGAACATGCCTCAACTAGTTCTTCTCAAAGTCAGGCATACAAAGAAAAAGTTGTCGAATTTCTTTTGCATCAAGGAAATGAGAATATCGAACAAGCCTTTCATTTAGAGCATGCACATCGTCAGGTGATAGAAGTTTCAGAAATCATACAATAGTCATTTGAGACAGGTGATTTGAGTGGGTGTAGGTTGATGCATCCAGCCAATTTCCGGACCAAAGTCCACAAAATCAGGAGACCTTTTAAGAAAGTATCAAATGTAGAAGCTCAAGATCCACCTCAGCTTTCCATACTGGGGACTCTTTTAATCCAACCCTCAGGATCAATAGATAAGATCCGAGGAGTTAAGCAGAAACAGCCCCAGTCCACCGGACTGGGGAATTTTTCAAATCCTCAATCTCTTCCTCAGCGAAATTCAGTCTTCTATCAATTAGGGAAGAATACATAATAGGAACGTAGAGATGAATTATTAGGAGATTCCCTCCAATTTACGGTTCATCAAGAAGTTCCTGAGGGATAAACTCAACCAAAGGTAATGTCTCATCAAGGACATGGAAGAAGGCAGTATCGTAGAAATTCTGATAGAAGGGATGAAATGTTTTATGCATAAATAAATGTCATCAATGTTGTTGTTTCTAATCCCCTAGAAAATGATGTTCTCTCAGAGGAATCAGATGAAGAAGTTCATGTTCAAGAAGCTGTATGCACACACATAAATGAAGAACGTGTGCGTACTAGAAGGCAGAGAGATGCCCAGGGGAAAGATATTCCTTCGGGAAATTCCCATCCATACTCCAGAAAGGCACATGCCAAGGAAAAGGGAAAAAGTCAGGATACATCCAACCCTGCCTCTGGAGAAGTCCTATCACTCACATTAGAGGAAAGGTTTGCACAGCAAGAAGAAGAAATGAAGGAGTTAAGGAGATTTAATGCAGAACTACTTCTAGGTAGTCTTCCTCCTAAGCGTGCTGGAACTAGTAAGTTAAGGGAATTCATTTCAATTACTGGGATAGATCAAGAATATCCTCCTTTACAAGTACACCCTCATAGGTCCAATCCTATGGGTCATGCACAACAACAACTAGTAGTGCTACCATTAGTTGCAGTACCAGTCACCACACCTATCCAATCTCCAGTTATTACACATGCTTAGGTCCAAGCTCAACCAGATGTTTCTCATAAGTTAATAACTACTATTGAGTCATTAATAGCTCGGTTGGAAGCTATGGAAGAAAAATGTGCACAAGTTCAACCAGAAATGAAATCCTACACTGAATGGGTTGATGAAATTCCTCCCCCGTAGAATTTTTCAAATACCACATTCCCAATTTTTAATGGTTCGGGAGACCCAGAACAACACTTAACACATTTTTTTTTCTCGTTGTGATCATATGATGGGAACTCCTCAACAACAAGAATCTATTAAGCTCAGATGTTTTGTGCAGTCATTAAAAGGGCCTTCTTTTTTCTGGTATACAAGTTTGCAGTCTCAGTCAATTACATGGTGGGAAGATCTCCGTCAACGATTCCTTCTTCAGTTCAGATCAATGTTGCCAAAGACAACAGTTTTTGATCTTACCAATTGTAATCAAAGGTAAAATGAAAGTGTTTTGGATTTTATTGCTTACTGGAAGGGATTAACATATTCGTTAAGTTTATAACTCCATCAAGAAGAGTTGTTGCCAATATATGTGGAAAATTTGTGTGATGAGTTATACACACCTTTGATCACTGTGAAATACATAGGAGGGTTTTGACACCTTACTTCGATTGCTCAACTGATCAAATATTCTCTTTCAAAGACTAAAGATAAAACTTGTGTAATTCCATCAGCTCGACCTCCTGAGTGTTAGAAACAGAGGCCGTCTCATAAAGATGATAAAAGAGATCAAATAAGAAAACAATTTTAGGAGTTAAAGAAAAGAATTTTTACTTTCTGAAATAAACAATTTCCTGGTTACTTAATTTTGGCTCTAGAAAATAATTTGGTTCAGTTACCAAGGCCCAAAATTCTGAACAAGGAAGGAGGTGAAGAACTTCCCAACTATTTCTTATTTCATCAGATGTTGGGTCATCCCATTCAAGAGTGTTTTGACTTCAAAGACCTCCTGTAAAAAATGGTGGACTCGGGACAGGTAAAACTGGAGGGTTATTCAGCCCAGGTAGCATGTGTTACTACTACTAATCCAGAGGAAGTGGGTGAATGTAATGAATTCAAAAACCAAAATTCACCGAAATATGATGATTGGATGGTCAGGAAAATGATCAACCAAGCTCATGCCATTTTAAGAACACAATTGAAGAAACAAATTGTGTCTTCTGCTATGAATGCCACAAAAAATCCCCCTTCATCAGAAGGAAAATCCTCAAAGAGGTGGCATAATTCAATGAAATAAGAGCATTCAGAAGAAGCTGAGCTCATGTCAAAGCCTAATTTTTCTTTGAATCTTGCATATTTTATGCCATCTACTTCAAAGCCACAGGCACCACCCCACCAAATGGAACAACCTAAACTAGCTAATCAGGAAGAGTCTTCATCAAATGAAGAGTTGATCTTTGGTTCTGTTAATATGATTCACTTAAAAAAATCTATATTCCAGTCACAGTTTCCATATTGATGAGCCTGAGTTCCCTGTATCAAACCGAGTAAGGAGTTATAGAGGTCTAGGATACAGGGGAAGACGTGGATATTTCAGAAGCCATGATTCCAATTCTACCTCTGTTAGAACTGTATATGCAGTAGAAACATGTGTCAGAGCCCTTTAGTGGGCCCAACTGGAACAATAAAGTTACTTCACACATGGAAGCTTCAGTCCTGGCACAATTATTTTGGAGGATTAGTTGGAGGTTACACCTTATTCCTCTCAGCAAGTAAATAGACCTATTCGGTATAATCTACCAAAGCCATGAGTATTCTCAACTCCTACCCTGGTACAAGATTAATCTACTTCCAAAGTATCAACTTCTAAGTTACCTGTGAAACCATATGTTCCTATTGGGAAATGCAAACCTTTTGACTAAAATTATGATGTCTTGAAACATTTGTCCCAAGTACCAGCCAAGTAATCAATTCTGGATGCCCTAAATCTATCAAAGGATCTTCGGGAGGCACTCATTGAGGCTTTTTCAAGTCCTCAGGAATTCAAAACTGAAATTATTGTGGCTGATGTCTACCATATATAGAATGATCCTGCAGAATGTAATGCAGTGATATATTTTATTGATGAAGATAAAGATGATGTTGTGTATGGACATATTAGACCTTTGTATTTATCTGTCAAGGTCAACGATGTATACATCCGACGAGCATTCATTGATAGTGGTTCAAGAGTCAACCTCATCCCCATTCACACTCTTCTTCGATTGGGCCTCATTGAATCTGATTTATCTCCTTCTATTTTGATGTTGCAAGGATATGATAAAAATGAACCAGAACCTCTGGGTGAGATTACACTTAGAACATAGATTGGACACCTTGTATCTAATTTATATTTCATGGTTTTTCATCATGACACAGCCTTCAACATTCTGCTTGGAATACCTTGGCTACATCAACCTGTGGTTATCCCTTCATCAGACCATCAATGTCTCAAATATTGTTTCAATGCCCAGATTGGGACATTGTATGGTGATAAAGCCCCATTCAAGACATGGGAATCTCAATACATTGAGGCCAAATTCTATCACATGGAGTGAAAGTAGAAATCCACAATAAGGGAAGTTACCAAAGTTAATGTTCCAAATGGTTTGGAAAATATTCCTGTAAATCCATCCATACTTGTGATTACAGATTATGTGTTTCCTATCAGTCAGATTGATAAGATAGAACCAAATCCAAATACACTGATGGAAATTTCCATTATATCAATTATGGAAACCAAGCCAGGCAGCATGGGAGAAATTGGAGACTCACCAGGCAATCATGAAATCTCAAATGTAAATTTATTCATTTCAACCGCTGAAATCCAGCAATTCTATACTTCCTCAACCAGTCCAGAAGAAGTTATAGCAATGTCAGGGATGAACGATGATGTTGATTATCAATCCATCATCTCCTCTTTATTACCCAAGGAAGACCCTTCATCATCAATAGGGTCATAAATGATGGCCTCTTCTTTAAGATGTTCAAATTTTTACTTCACTCCTAATCATGTAAATCTTGCTTCATCATCTACAATGCAAGTAGAAATGGAAGAAGTAACACATTTTGAAGAAGAAGAGGAGGAAGATCTCAGGGATGCTCCTCCAGCTTTTATGTGGGTATCTCTACCACTGTGGATGAACACAGAGAAATAAATCTGGGTAAAAAGGAAGATCCACACCCAAGTTTAATAAGTATGGCCATGACTCTTGAAGAGAAAGAAATGTATATTTCATTTTTAAAGAAAAATAGAGATGTATTTGCTTGTAATTATACAGAAATTCTAGGGCTTGATCTTGATGTTGCTACTCATAATTTGGGTTTTCCAGAAGAACATCGAGGATTCATGTAAGCTGTAAGAATAACACACCCAACTTATGATTCCAAAATAGAAGCTGAAGTTGATATGCTTATCAAAGATAACTTCATCAGAGAAGATCAATATCCCAAATGGTTGGCTAATATTGTCTCTGTGAAAAATAATAATGTACAAATTACAGTTTTCATTGATTTCAAAGATCTTAATCGGCATTGTCCCAATAATTATTTTCCAGTTTCGATCACATAACTCTTAATTGATGAAACAGCTGGCTATGAATAACTTTCCTTAATGGATGGATATTCCGGGTATAATCAAATCAAAATGGCTCCAGAAGATGAATAATCTACAACCTTCAGAGCCCCTCAGGGTGTGTTTTTCTATTGGGTAATTCCCTTTGGCCTGAAGAATACCGGAGCAACATATCAACGTGCCATAAAATGTATCTTCAAACCCTTTTTAGGAAAATTTGTTGAATGTTATGTGGACGATTTGGTGGTTAAATCCAAAAAATGTTCTAATCACTTGGCTGATTTGGAAGTCATATTCGACAAACATCGACAACACAATTTGAAAATGAACCCCTTAATATGTGCTTTTGGGGTAACCTCAGGAAAATTTCTCATCTTTTTTGTATTCCATCGTGGTATTGATGTTGATCCTGATAAAGAAAAAGTCAATCCTTGGTATGTCACCTACAAGAAATTTGAAGGAATTGAGAGGAATTCAAGGACACTTGGACAATATTTGGCGTTTCATCGCCAATTTGGCTGGAAAATGTTTACCCTTCACCAAATTAATGAAGAAGGGAGTCACTTAATAGTGGACTGAAGAATGTCAAGAAGCATTCAATATTCTCAAGAAATATCTCTTGAGTCCACTGGTATTAATTCCACCTGTTGAAGGAAGACCTCTTATTCATTATGTGACATATTTAGAGCGATCATTGGGTGTCTTCCATGACCAAAAGAATGATACTAGGAATGAAAATATCCTTTACTATCTTATTCAAACTATGCTTGAGGCAGAAACTTGATATTCAAGTATTGAAAAGTACTGAATAGCGTTAATATTTATAGTTCATAATTTGAGACACTACCTACAACATCATGAGGTCTAATTGGTATCTTGCAATAACCCACTCAAATTTATCCTTTTTAGTCCAATGCTTACAGGTCTTTCGGAAAGGTGTGCAGTTATTTTGTAGCAGTTTGATATTTAGTATGTGTCCCAAAGGAAATAAAGGGCCCTGCTCTGGCTGATTTCCTTAATGAACACCCTTCAGTAGAAGATACATCTTTAGATACTGAACTTCCTGATGAGGAAGTCTTCTCTATTCAAGATGATCTTAAAACATGTGAAATGTAATTTGATGGTGCTTCCAAAAGTCCAACAGGGGAGAAAAAAGAATATCCTAAATTCAACAAAGTTGGGTTAGGAATTGTGCATATTTCCCCAGAAAAGGCAATGCTACCCTATTCTTTCTTATAGTTAGAAGGCGGTAAAAACAATGATGCAGAATATCATGCTCTCATCACAGGATTGGATTTTCTCTTCAGGCACAGGTGAATCACTTAAATGTAAAATGTTATTCAGACGTGGTAATCAAACAAGTCAATGGGGACTATGCCATTAGAAATGAATAGTTAATCCCTTTGTATTATTACATCATAGAGTTAATGGTGGAATTTCCTTCGGAATAAAAATTTTATTATGTCCCACGATCACAAAATACTCAAGCGGATGCACTGGATAATGTAGCCACAGCTCCGGCAGATCCAAATCAGGATGAGACAATCATCAGTATTTCCCACCATTGTATAGTTTCACCTTATGTTCAAATCAAAACAGATGAAATCAATGAATTTAGAACCATTTATGATCTATATGGTCATACTACATGATAGATGATACCTTTCATGGAATACCTTCAAAATGGAACACTCCCACCTGATAGATCTAGGGAAGATCAAGTTTGGTGACGTGTGGTCAATTTTACTCTTTCCGATAGCCCAGATCACCTAGAGAAAATTCTCTATAAATGTGGTTTTGATGGAATTCTCTTCAGATGTATTGATGGTGAAGAGACAATGGTTGTCTTGAAAGAAGTACATGTAAAAGTCTGTGGTTCCCACCAGTCTAGACATAGACAGTTTGATCAGATTCAAAGGCATGGATACTTTTGGCCTTCAATGATACAGTATTGTGTTGATTTCACTAAGAAGTGTCAGTCTTTCCAAGTATATGCCAATTTCATTCATCAACCCCCATAGTTTTTTCATACAGCTAATTACTCAAGGAAATTTTCCACATGAGGAATGGATGTGGTAGGACCTTACCCTTCTGCTACATTCAAGCAGTTTAAGTATATTCATACTACTACTGACTTCTTTTCCAAACGGGAAGAGACAATACCTCTCAAAAAAGTTAGTTCTAGAAGCATTTTTTATCTTCATAAATACTAACATCATTACCAGATTTGGTGTCCCTCATACCATATTGAGGGACAATGGCAGCAACTTGTGTTCATATGAGGTAAGAAAGTTGTATCAATAATACAACAACAAATACAAACATTCATCTCGGTATCATGTCATGACTAATGGTCAAATTGAATCCTTCAATAAGACTCTTTCAAACATACTGCAAAAGATGGTGGATAAATATAAGAATTCATGGCCTGATAAACCTTTTCATGATTTATGGGCTTATCGGACCACTACCAGCACTGCTACGTGGTCAACTCCATATTCACTGGTATATGATACAGAAGATGCCTTGACCATTGATGTTCAATTACCCTCGCTCAAGGTTTCCATTTGTGATCAATAATCTACAGATGAAAAATCTCAAAAGTGATTGAATGAATTGGAACGATTAGATGAAAAAAGATTGTGCACCTTACACCACTTGGAAGTCTATCAAAATCGAATAGCATGATCTTTTAACAAAAAAGTTCATCTTTGTTCATTTATTCATGGAGAATTGGTATTGGTCCTCAGAACTCCAATGATACCAGGAAAGAAACATCAAAATCTTGAGTCAAAGTGGGAAAGACCTTACTCAATACATAAGGTCTACTCCAATGGAGCTTATTCTTTAATCTCAATTGATGGAAAACTCATCACGACTCCAACCAATGCCATATTTCTGAAGAAGTATTTTTTATAACACAAATAATTCACCTTCGTCCAACAAGATGTTAAACTATTTCCCCCTTCCATCATCCAACATGATGTAAAACTGTGTCCCATTTTTCTTCCTTGCTATATGAGGTTAAACTATAAAGTCCTTGTCCAAGATACATGAATCTAAAATGTGTAGAATTGGTCTATATATATGACCTTAAACTATTTTAGTCCTTACTACAAGACTCTAAACTTTATAGTCCCTTATAGTCCATGCTGTAAGACTTTAAACTTCACAGTCCATACATTGTCCAACATGAAATTAAACTGTTTCCCCCTTCCATCATCCAACATGACGTTAAACTATGTCCCCTTTTTCATCCTTTCTATATGATATTAAACTATATGGTCCTTGTCCTAGATACATGTCATTAAATTGTTCAGTATTGGTCCATACATACGACCTTAAACTAGTTTAGTCTTTACTGCAAGACTCTAGACTGCATAATCCCCTATAGTCCTTGCTGCAAGACTTTAAACTGCACAGTCCATCCAATTTACAACATGATGTTAGAATATGTCTCATCCCATATATGTCATACATGAAATTAAACTATGCATCGTTAGGGTTGTTTCTACCTCTTGTTTCTCGCACCAAGTATAACTCACGTGATCTTAGAGTAAAATTTAACCATAACACCTTCTCTGGGACACAAACCGCGTGTAAGTTCCAACACAATTGTTTAGGTCATTGTCCTCAATAACAACTTGATCACCAATTCATTCATCAATAGAACTATGTGGAATTTGATCCTTTCCTTCTAGGCTAGGTACGTAGGCAACCTCCTGAAGTTCAATCCCAAAACCAATATCTTCACATCAGTTCACCTCCATCACATACGACGTTGATTCATGAAGCAATCCCCAAAACCAATATCTTTACATTGGTTCATCATTGTCCTTTCTATATGAAGTTAAACTATACAGTCCCCCATTTTCCTCACTACTAGACATTAAACTGTATAGCAATACATCCAAGCTACATGACCCTAAATTGTGCATCATCGGTCCATGCATATGACCCAAAACTATTCGTACTTTTTTCATGTTTGAAAATAAAATACTACATTCTTTGACACCCTCACCTGAGAGGGAATCATCATTAACATTGATCTCTAATCATGATATTTTACAAAGACTATGTGCATACATGGAAATGCCCAAACCTTTTATCTTGGGTCAAACTAAAATTGCACTAAAGTCCCTTTTCACCCTTCACTTGTACGAACCAAATCTGTACAGAGGGTATTTAAAGAACTATGCTGGCTTGATTCCCATCCTTATAGGATACGTAGGAACATTTCGGCATCCCTCGAATCCAGCCCCAAGTCTTTAAGACTAAACCCAAATTCCACTTTCAGTCCCTTGGCTGAAAATTCCCCTTGTGAAAACTTGAATGTGGTATGAAAACCTTGGTCTTCATTCACATTAAGTTTATCAAACACACAATGTGTATTCCTTATTATGGTCCAAGCTCTATGACCCTAAACTATGATCTCCTACACTCTCGTCCCACATGATGTTAAACTATATTTCAAGAACTACGTATGACTTGATTCCCATCCTTATGGGATATATAGTGAAGTCCGTCACCTCAATTCAAGACCCAGCCACAACATGATTATAGTTAGAATTGGTTTATGTATCTCTTTCATGAATTGGACAATTCCCATTTTTGATGTGTCATACTCCTAAACCTAAATACTTTTAGATCTCCATAACCCGTTTCTTGACTTCTGGTCACAAAATGTATGATACCTAAGAATTCTTTTTCCTGACTATGCAGCATGTGCCCTTAGGTGGCCTTTCATAAGTAGTCTACATAAAATACCTATCAGCCAAAAGATGCTATTATTTGACTATATAGCCAATTCCCTTAAGAGGCCCCGCCTAATTCAACTCCCTAACAGATTTTTTCAAATAGTGGTAACTTCATTCCTGGGAGGAAAACCTTTTTTCCTTATTTTTCTTAAAGAAAATATGAAGGGATCTAGAAAAATATCAATCCTTATCATATTTCACCCATACTCTTTTTCATGATTAAAAATTATTTATGTCTATGGTTTACAATTAAATTCCCTACTTTTGGGTCAGACCTTCATAGGAGTGACATTCAACAGATTCTTTGACAATCTTGATTGGAAATATCCTCTCTATATTCAAGTACCTCTCTCCATACAGGAGACTCTATGATTTGGAAAATTTGAATCTCCATAAACATTCACTGGCTTTTTAGCAATAGAACCGTAAAATTTCTGAGAGTTCTTTTTCTTGACTATGCAGCACATTCCCTAGGTGGCCTTGCATAAGTAGTCTACATAATGGACCTATCAGCCAAAATATGTTATTATTTGACTATGTAGCCAATTCCCTTAAGCATCCCTGCATAATTCAACCCCCTAATGGGTTTGTTAAATAGTGGTAACTTCACTCTTAGGAAATACTTACTCTAATTCCTTTTAGCCCTTTTTCATATCATTTCTCAGATACAAAATTTCTTAAGTCCTAGTTTACATGTTTTCTCTCATACTTGAATGTGGTAATATGTTTTCAGATAAATTACTAAGAAATTGAGTCAATTTTAATCCATTTGGTCAAATCTATTTCGACCCTAAATATTATCCTTTTTATGTCCAACGTGCATGACTTTAAAATGCTCACAAAAGTCAAGGGAACTCTAAATAAAAGTCACGTCCCAGCTCACTAAACATACATTTCGTATGATTTAGGTAATATTGAGAAATTAAAAGATGTAAAGTTTGTAGGGTTATTTTTATAATCCTAGAAAAAATCAAACTATGCATACTAGGCCCATTGGCTTAGGTAGAAAAAATTAAAGTAGGTAGAAAAAGAATGCAGGCACAAATAATAAAATAATAAAGTGTTTTTTCATTGATGCACAAGAGTTTTAATGACATCCATAGACTGGAGTCTCTTCTCTTTTTCAAAAACTACAAGAGGCTTTCAACATAATTATTCATTTGATTCACGACATCCCGAACTTCATCAGCAGCCACTTGAAGCTCATTAACTCGACTAGCTTCACTCTTTTCAGTTTGATGGAGTTATTTCTTAGAATCTTCAATGGATTTCATACCATTCATTTAAACTCTATCAAATGAATTATTAAGATGGTCAAGTTCCTCAGTAATAGCATCTAACTGTTGATGAAGGTGCATCTGCTGGACAAATTTCTCCTTGATCTTATTCTTCAGGTCCTTCAACTTTACTGCATGACCAGCCTTAGCTCGGGACACCACAGCCTCGAATTTTCCAATTTTTGTCATCATCTTCACCCTGGTCAGATATTGAAATTTTTTTCGCTCCTACTCCCTCCTTAAGATGAATTGTTTCACCGCGGCATGGATCTCTTGATATCCAAAACCACCAAGTCCCAACAAGATGAACATGGATGACAGTCGCGGAATCTTCGAAGACAACCCTTCAAATGGAACTTCAGATATGTTCTTTTATATGTTCTTCCATGCCTTGGAACGTGAAAATTGGAGTGACTTTTGTACCTCTGTGTCTGATTGAACATCACTATCATAGGAGGAGTATAGTTCAGGATTAATGCACTTAGATAAGTGACATGTTCTGCTCCTTCCCCCTGACCCTTATTACTTCAATTTCTTTTCCCACTGGGGCGGAGGCTGAAGCTTCACCTCTAGATCTAGACACTAACATTGACGTCCCTGCATAATCAATTGAAATCTTTGGTTAGTTTCAAAGGATAAAAAAAGTTGATTGGTTTTCTTGCAAATTAAGTACAGTAAAAAATATTGTTATCTATTACCCAATGGTAAATAAAGAACATGAGAAGGATACTCCCCGTCTTTCCTAGCTTCAATAGGATTTTCAAGACAGGTTTCAGGAAGCTCGTTCAGGTTAAGCTCTACTTGATCTAGTGTCTCTGAAATAATAGGGTTGTCTCTATCCCCTTCAGTCATTGGAAGTTCAGCAGCGTGCTAAGATGGAACTGCACATTTCAACCAATCATGGTCATAGATGTAATAAGAAATTTTTAATAGGACGAAGGATAACACTCGCATCCAAAATATTATAAATTACATGGTAATTTAATATGATTTAAAATGTCTTCGAAATATGTGCCAAGTTCCATCATTTCATCCTATGTTATCTCAAATTCCTGGTTAGTATCAAAAGTGGGATCATTCGATACGTCTTCTTGGTAACCCTTATTCTGCGGCCTCTGACCCCAGACAGCTTCTTCAGATAAGATTGTGGCCTCAGTTGTAGTGGCCTCCAAATATTCTGGTGCAGGTGTTGAACATAATGTATCCTAGAATGGAAGTCAGTTGATATTTCATTCAACATTTTAGAAAGCATTTTTAATTTACCAGAATCGGACTCCTCTATCCTTGCAGTATCAGCAGGAGAATTACTGGGAACAGACGTTGGCTCTTCTTCAGAAACAGCCAAGTCAGTATTAATTTGTGACTGTTCACCAGCACCCTCCATCGTCCTCGTAGGAGGGTCAGTCCTCTTCCTTAGAGGGGAAATTTAATAATCCCTTGCAATCCCAAGAATAATGAGAAATTTTTTCATGAGTTAGAATTCATGACTATCTGAAAGACTTACAACTACTGATGAAGCATTTAGATATGGAATTCATCCTTCAATGTGTTTGTTTATTTGGATTCTTGGGAGTGTTGACATCGTCATCTACAAATACAGCAATTGGAGGATGAAAAGCCCTGTCTACTCCTCTTCCATGGCCTGCCAGCCTGGAGATACCTCGCTCAGCTTACGAGGATATTCAGTAGCTCTGATGGCAGTGCCACCAAGGCTATATTGTGGTGATGTAATCTCAGCAGTTCCTTTCATTACAAGATGTAGGATAAAGAAAGTAATTTCCTTGAGTGACAAAGCTTTAACTGAAATCAAGTTGAAAAGAAAATAAGGAAAGAGACTTACATATTCAGGAGCCACGTAATCATGCCCCACCTCATCTTCAGAATCAAAAGGCCCCTCAGTGGTGCCATGATCCATCATTTCCATCACCCTCTTGGTGATAGGAATGGAATCATCGATGGTATATATTAGCATCTTCATCTCTCTAATGTAAGCCCGCACTTCATCGGGTTTATCCTCGAAACGGATATTAGTAGAAGCCTGAAGAGTCCCTACCTGAGGGATGCGTAGCCCTTCTCATAAGTCCATCCAGGAAGTTTCAGCATCACAATATAAACTCCACCATGTCCGGATAGCCTCTAGTCATAGATATTAATCATTTTCACCAAAAGTCTGTGATGAGGGTCCTATGATCTTGGACTTCAATTTCTTCCCAGTTCTTGAAATCACAAATAAAGGATAAGAAAATGAAATTTGCTACTCTATAAAATAATGGAGATTAAATTTCCCCAATAATCCAACTCAACAAGAGTTAATGGAGTGGGTATCTTGATTCTGGAAAGAGGATTATATATTTCACGAGGCTGCTTTGACGCATGTCGTGCATCATCATCCCCATCCTAGGAATCCGACAAGTCAGCCCTGGGTGAGGAATTCAGTGAATCTGCTCTGGGTGTGGAAGAGTCACCTTCCAGACAAAGGGTTTATTTCCATACATTTATCTTCTTCTTCCCCACCTGAGGAACCGGATGATTCAGTAGCCCTTCAGGGTATGATGCAACCCTATTCTCAACAAACCATGTAGTCAAGATACTCGCCGCTCCAACAACTGGTAGATCAAACATTGCCTTGGTCTTCTCCACAGCTGTCAGCAACCAAAGTTGTTGAACAACCATTGGATGTTGTTCTGACCTGACAAGCATAGGAGGGGATATGACAATCCACTACAGACATTTGAATTGGCATGAAAATATTTATAGATCATAGGCCTCACATATAATCTCTCCATCAATTCTAGCGGCCAATACACCATCTTTGCAAGCCAGCATGTATGACCTCAATTCTAGACTGGTTGTTCCATCATCAACAAACTGCTCCGTTGGAATGTTTCCATAAAGAAAGAAATGGAATTCCTTGAACATTATCATCCTCACCTTTATATCATAGGGGTTTAGGGACAATGGAAAAATTCTAGAAAATTCCTGCACTAATGGCCTGAAAGAAATTCTAGGAACCTGTACTCCTCTCTGTACAGCAAAAGTCCGAAATTGAGTGGCGATCCATCCCCACAAAACTTCAAATGGTTCCATTATTATCAAAAGATATTTACCCATATAGACATGGAGTAATCTCCTGTGAATATTCTCCAAAATTTAGGTGGACAACCCAATGATTTTCCTCTTAGAAAACATGGATGCAACAATGAAGTTCCCCGGCCTGACGCCTCCCTTCGAATCCCTAACTGGAAGAAGATAAACACTAAGCCACATGGCTAAGAATAACTCTATATGGGTATTCTCTAGGATTTACTGATTCACTTCGTACACCCACTTTTCAAACTCTCCCGCTTCCAGGGTTGGCAAGAATGTGCCAAGAAAATCCCTCTTCTCTGTTCTGGGGAAGCTAGTAGGGTGAGTATAGGTGGGCCCATTCTCCTTATTCTTAACAAGAAACATATCCATCCACTGATCTGGATGAATATCCTTTCTAGAATGAGTTTTGGAGGTCTTTTAATTCTTATTCTTGTAGAACATATTCAATAATTCTCATGCCAAAGCCGGAGTCTTCTCTGAATCATTCTCGGTCACCTTGTGGGGGAAGAATTCATCGTACATATCACCCAAAATTGGAGCCCCATATATATTGTAGACATCCCAAAAACTGATTCCTACTTCCACGTGAGTCAGATGGAAAGAATTTGTTTCTGGGCTCCAGTGGCTGATCAACTCCAACACAAAGTTATGAATCCTTAGATATATGTATGCCCAGCCCAGATAACTTCATATAATTTAGCCCTTTTAAAATCCTTGACAAACTCTGCACAAGTTTATGACACCCAATATGCCCACATCCAGGTCGTCTTCACACCTCCTCCAGGATAGAAATCCCAGCTCTTTTTCCATCCCTTGGATTGATCCATCTGAGAATCTCGGAAGATTGACGGATAACAATGTGGTTGCAGCTCAGGCTTATGAGGTTTCAAATCTATGGGACATGGGCTATGATGCATTATGTACTCCTTCTCCACTGTTCAAGTATTTGTGAATGATCCTCCAACTAAGACATTTTATGAAGTAAAATTGGTGTACGTATGAGACCAAGAATGTGGGAGATAGTTCTTTGGCTCTGGAACGTTTACTCCTTGCAGATGACCATGACCATATAAAGGCAAATAGATGCTCTGTGGGAAATTAATATGATACTTCTTCAAGTACTTGGGAAAATTTTGGAGAGTGATGTCGTAGATATCATTGTAATCGTGGCTAACGATGTTCATCATATCATATATCTGCTTGCTGGACAGCTCATCAGTTGTTCCAATTATTTTGGGAGCCATTGAATCTACACAATGATCAAATAATTAACTTTTAAGTAAGTTCATTTTTCATAAAATTTGTGAAGAAAATTGGAAAAAATGGCTAAGGAATTAAGTCACGCAATAATAAAGTTTGCACGCAAGTCCAAGTGGGTCACGCAAGTTTCATCTTTCTAGTACCGGCACGCAAGTCAGAAACTCACTACAGAAGCATGACACAAAGAGAACTGCGGACGAGCGATCAGCCGGGTCACTTGCGCAATGAGAGCTACCTACGAGACGAGAGCATAAATCTTTGGAAGTATGGTGATTTGTGTGAGTGTGGAACCCATATTTATAGGCGGTGTTGTACCCCTACACTCCGTACTCCTTCACACTAGACTATGCACGCTATAAGAATACTTGTGTGCCTCATACCTATGCGCTGCGACACCTTGTTTCTCCTTTACCTCAGAGTCAAATCCTCTTTCCATTTTTGAATCCAACTCTCAGGGGGACATTTGTTGACACTCCTTTCTGTCACAGAGTCTAACGATTAAAAAAGAGGAATACCTTAAGCACAAAGAGATTTATCCTTTGAAGAACATCAGAATTTGACAAAGGCATGAACAGGGAATTTTTCAAATATGGGTCATGCAATTTTTCCCATGGTCACACAAGTATACTTGCGCGCCACATATGGGTCGTGCAAGTCACTTGCGCGCCCTAATTGATATTTTTTCCAAGGTCCTCAATGGCCTATAAATACCCCCTGTGGGCCCCCCATTTCAGAGACGAAAAATTAGAAACTCATATTCAAGTTCTGGTCACCCAAGTCTCCGTCTGAAGTCTTCCAAACACTTATAAGGTAATTATTTACCTATAATGGAAGTTCTAAAGAGGATGAATAAGGCCTAAGTGTTGAAAATAATCAATACTTGTGCGCCTATGTGTTTAAACCTTAAGGTAATTGAAGACACTTGCGCGCCTCCTTTCGTTTTCAATGAAACTTGCGTGCTACCTATCTGAAAGCCTCTAGGGATGAAACTAAGTTCTCTAATTTATGGTCTCCCATGTATCACTTCATAGGTTCTTCATTGCCCAAGTGAACTCATGTCACGCAAGTATACATGCGTGACCAAGACTTGTGTTCCAGACCAATACTTGTGTGCCTCCTTCCAATTCACTTCCTTTCCTCAAATTCACCTCTCCTCTTCAAGATTTAGCCTTCAAATCCCTCTTCAAAGTAATTTATGGCATGGTTCCTTTGTTGGATTCCTTATATGAAAGTAATTCTGTAGAACATCTCTCAAAACCTTGTGATTTACATAGCTTTATATCACTAAGGTTAAAAATTTCCTTCATTCAACTGCATCCTTTAAGATGAGAGGATCTTTAATCTGGGCATCCTCTTTAAGAGTAATCCCCAAGTTCCCTATTCATGGGGATCCTCCTTAGAAGTAAGCCCCTATTTCCCTATTCATGGGAATCCTCCTTAGGAGTAAGCCCCAATCATAATTTCCCTTAACTTGGGCCTCCTTCTCCGGAGTAATCCCCAATTCTCAAGTCCTCTTAACCTGGCCCTCCTCCTGAAGAGTAAGCCCCAGTCATAATTTCTTTTGATTTGGGTTGGCATCCCTCTCAGGAGTAAGTCCTATGTTAAGTATTCAAATCTTCATAAAGTACATATACCTTTATACACCTTGTTCTCAGGTTTCTTCCCTGATGTAAGTCCCAATATTCATCTATTTGGGTAGTCATACATACATAATCCCCACACCATTTCTTATAATTGCATATTTCATGGCACAATCGTCAAGTATTACTGATACCTCTTATTTCTCACACCGAGAAGGACTCACGTGATCTTAGAGCGTAAAAGTAATTATGAAATCTTTATTTGGGCCATCAATCATTCATAAACCCTATACTTCATCACTCAAACTATGAGGGTTCTTATTCCTTTTCTAAACAAGGATACGTAGGTATCCCATCTGCGAGTACGATCCCAACACTAAAATAATCATGTACTTCTGAATGAAATTAAACATCAATTTCCCCACTGAGTGGATTTAAAACCATTATGGTCATCATAATGACCAAGAGAATTCTATATAATGTATGGAAGGATACCATTGAATAAAAATCACTAATTCATATAGATGATTCTCTATTGATGAAGAACCTCAAATATGTATAAAATATTATCGAAATCTCCTACAGATCAATCATTGATTAAAAATTCTAAATGAAAAACTCATTTTCATTCTTGATAATTTAATAAGGATTCGTGAACATAACTCGAATCTATAAAGAGCGTCCCAGAGTAGACAATAATTCCCCCCAAAAAGGTGTGATGAGTCTGACCTCCCATCCTCTCGACCAATGAAAATTATTAAGCATCATAATTCTATAACTAATGAGCACCTACCATTGGAATGTAGGTCCAAATGGATATAGAATCATTGGATATTTCCGGTTCTATGAATAAACCCGTTAGAAACTGATTGGAAAGTTTGAAGCTTAAACAATCAAAGGACATCCCCTTTTCTAGAAGAAACAAACATATCATCATCATTAAAGTAATATTAATATTTAATTCACAAATTTTAAAAAATATGAAAATTTAATATTCTTTTTTACTTTGGATGTTACAATTTAAATCATCCTGAAGGACCAAATAGTTTATCGGTCTTGATAAAATAGATACATACATGAAATTCACATTATAATATAAATATAAAATAAACAAAGTGTTTTCTTTCTAAATGAAATTATTACACTTAGAATATTCCCCAATATAAATAAAAAAACTCTTATTTGTATTCTAGGGAAAATAAAACTTAAGATAGTGGTGAGATCAGATGCTTAGTATGAGTATGTGTACAATTAAAACTATCACAAATAAATAAGCTTAATCAATTTTGAAATGTAAATAACTGAAACAAATTGAATGTAATCAATAAACTAATAATATTTTTTCTTAAATAAATGATGCTCAAACAAATACACATAAATATTCACATAATATTGGAAATTATCATGTATATTATAACATATAAAGTAATCACATGGAAATAACTAATCATATAATAAGGGAATGCATAATTCCAAACATTTGAAACTATCATGACCTGAATCAATAAAATTTTACATATTTTGGTATAAAATCATTTTATTTCTCAAAATGATATATCACATGAGACCTATCGATACATTGAGGCACTGTTTATAATTATCCCCACTTATTACTTACTAATTCCAATTAATTACTCATTGTAAAATATGAAACATATTCAAAAAAACATCCATATTAAAAAACTAACATATGAAATGTTAATACTTATGCCAATCAACTAAACATAATCATAAACCATCCAGAGTAATATGGTGAATGGTTATCAAATTGTAAATCTTTAGTCAAATCGATGGAAAAACATATAAATAAATAATATGGATAATTTCAATATAATATATTCTTATTGGACAATAATTACTATAATGGTTTGACTTCATTGATGAATATAAATACCATAAAGATGTTATTATAAATGTTTTTTTGGAAAATAACATTTATACATAGAGAAAAAAATTTAAAACATAAATCCAAAATACATTTTGAAAATATTATTCATGTAAATTAACCACATAAAAGTTGTAAAATAATACATAAAACAAGGATTTTTCATGATGGTGAAAAATTAGGTTCATGCGATACACATTAAAATAATAATTTGTTTCACATTTTCAGTATAATCCAAAACGGATTTGTTTTGAAAACCAAATGAATATTATTTCCAAAGAAAATTCAAAAAAAAATATTGTGTAAAAAATTCATTAATAAATAATTTTATAAGGCTTATAAATAATTTAAAACATTTCTATAAAACATAAATTTCGATAAAAAGGGATTTTCGATCGAAGAGAGAAATAAATATAGATTTTCATAAAAACATTTTATCGAATATTTTAAATTAAAAAGAGTGTAAAATGGTACTATTACTTTAGAAAGTTATCTAATGACCATAGGATAAGAAAATATTTTAATTTTATGATTTAAATATAAAATAATTCTACTAATAGAAACTTAATCAAAAAACAATCCTAAAATAATGAAGAGATTGTGAAATAAACACTTACCACATTAGTGACTTTGAATTATAAGCCCCATGAAGGAAATAACTAAAAATAAAACATTAAATTCCATTAATATAAATATATTTATTATATTTCATATAAAAAATGGGTTTTATACCCACCACACAAAGGAATAAGTAGTTAATATGTTATATTTCTCGTGAAAGTAAAAGTGAGACGAGAAACCCTTGCCTTAGGTTTAAATTCATTCATATGTTTATGAACCAATTATGTAATAAATATAGTTTCATTATAAATATTTTAAAAAATAATAATAATATTCATCATTCCATATATGATTTAATTTACTCTTTTATCAACAATTTAGAAACAATTCTTTTTAAAAATCACAGATTTGCGTGATAATAATTTCGTTTTTCATGTATATTTTAGTTTGGGGATTATGGCCATTTTAATTTGATCATGGTTACATAATATTTAGACTATTAAACATTATATAAATAAATATTTTATTCACTATACATGTATTTATATTGTTCTATTGATGTTAGAGGTAGAAAATGGATTACACTACTCATAGAGATGGTAGCTCGTACGTCCACATGGACATTATTTCCATTTTTGTCAACGGATGAAATGAAAAGAAAATAAATATTAATTAATATTTCTATAATCAATATTATGGAATTTATATAATTTATATTGATAACATGTATCCTTATTACCATCCATGTATAAATAAAATGAAAAATATTTCACATCGCTATATAGAGACACTAGTTGACACATATGCACAAACAACATTTTTGTTTTCCAATGGATTGAAAGGTAAGGATTAATATATGATATTATATTTATATAAGTATGGTAAGATTTAAATATCTCATATATTTATTAAATTTTACTTTACTACCCTTTATTTAAAGCGTATGAGGAAAATAATCACCCTGCTTCATGGGGAAGTAGTCTGTCGTGCACATGAGTGATGTTATAACATTTACCAAAGAATGGAAAGTAAGAAGGTATATCTGATATTATAATTACATGAGTATAAAAATGTCATAAATGTCATAAATATATTTTACATCAATCATTATATCCAACTATTAAAAGTTTCTATGGAAAATGTATTACAGTGATTCGTGAAGCAGTAGCTCGTCATACACATGATTGATGCTTTTGTTTACCATTTGATGGAAGTGTAGATGGATCTAGTTAATTACATTATAATAATAAAATATAAGTATATATTTTTTATTAGACTTATTATATTATCATATTTGAATATGTTTTTAAGTATTTGGAAGATGAAATGAAACAAATACACATGTTTATGAATTTTACTTCTTCTTTGGAGAGCCTCTTTGGTTTTATAACTAAATAATTCATACAATGGATAAATAACAAAATTAATACCTATAGGATATTTTGAGAAAGTTAATGAATTGATTTTTTCTGGGATTTAATCAATAAATTTCTTTTTCAGTGTGAACTGAGGAGGATAGGAGTGGCATTTTGTATGTTGGGGAGAAGACGCACAAAGAATATTTGAATAGATAAAGTGATATACACATTGTTATCATAACAAAATCCTCCAAAATGGGTAATTATTGAACCTTAGAGGTGATAATTTCTAAATATTTCCATAAAATAGTTTTTTGGACAATTTTTAGTTCATTTTAACCCTTATCATCAAATTTTAACACTCAGTATACCCAATTTTTCCTTAACCAGTGTAATTAATTTTTTTTATTATTTTCACTATTCATTATAGGAAAAATTTAGGACGATTTTTGTAGATCATATAAATTATGGTGATTCCAAATCTAAATTCATTTTTTTTCAAATTAAATTCATAAAAATTTCATAATTCAATTTAAATTTAAACCACAAAAATGGTGAAAGTTCATTTGTCCAAGAAGAAATGTCTCATAATTATATAATATTTTAATGTCAAAAATAAATATTAAAATTATATAAATTACCTAAATTAGTTAAATTTTAATATAATGAAATTTTTTTTACATTTAAACCAATTTAAAATTTATTTTTTACTTTGAAAATATTTTAAATGAAAAAGAAGTTTTAAATAAAAATCAGTATTTTTCACTATTTATCAAAAATTTAATTTTTTCATAAAAATCCCAAAAATTCACCGAAAGATAATTTGGAAAATATATTTCCAAATATAAATTTTTCCCCAAATAAATTTTCTAAAATTTGTAAAAAAAATAATTTTAAATTCTATGCGAAAAGCATGACTACACATCCTTTTCGAAAAAAGAAAGTTTTTTAGGAATCATATCTTTTTTCTATCAAAAAAATATTTTATTTATAATATGTTGATAAAACATTAATTTATTTTATAGATGATTAACTCATATTATTTTTATAATTTATTTATTATTATTCATACACTCCAACTTAACATCTAAGTTATAGTGTTCATAATAATATTTTATTAGAGTATCATATTCCATTTAAACAATGTGTTGTGTGCCTTGAAAGATATCAAAGAGATAGAATTTATTTAAAAATAATTATATTGTAAAGTCCTCAGGAGTCACATTATCATTTTAATCGTAGTGTTACATATCTTATATTCTATCAAATATAATTTTCCTCTTTTAAAATCATTGGGTGTAACATTCGACCCCCTTAAATAAATTTAATCCTCGTAATTTAATATTGGTCTTGGTAATCAATAGTATGAAATTTGAAAATAACCTTCTTGAAACCTCACTATATAAAGGGGGTTAAAAAAATTCACATGATATGATAAGAAGGGAAGTATGATGTTTGTCTTGAATAACATATACTATGTTTCTAAATAGTATAGAATTGGTGGAAAGTGTAGATATGGGCATATAATAAAAGTGTAAATAATAATGAAGAGTGATAGATATAATTGTTCACAAGAAAATTATCCATAATCCATTTTTCTATTATATTACAATTCCACTTTAAGGGTAAGTGGGAACCTACATAACCATTCCATCAGCAAAAGACACGCCCACACAAACCAAACATTATGGAGTTCAAATTTAAAATTTTAAAATAGAACCATCATCATGCCAAGATCGACTCAACCATACTATATCCGAAATAAAAAGGAACCAATATCATAGCTTCATCACTAATCTTAATCCATAATTCCTCTAGCGAGATAGCCATTTCAAAAATTGAAAATAAAAATGCAGTTAGACAATCATCACTTCTCTACCAGTGTCTTCTGGAGATTCACAAACTTACACCGAATATTCATCCATCAGACCAATGTATCCACCTTAGACCCACAATGTCACTGAGATCACCATCGTCTTCACCGAAGAATACCACTAAAATCGATCATCATTGTCGAGAACAAGACCAATAGAGATCTTAATCTCCATTGGAGAAGATGGAATCGTCACCTTTGAGAACAGAAACCCTTCATCATCATCGTATACAATGTCATCGAGCCACCAAAGACGTCAGAAGTAGAATCCTGGAGAAGACACCATGGGCAGAGCACCCTGAAGCATCAGACACCTCGGTATCAATTAGACTAGTGACATCAGCCACGAGAACTCACCATCACGGTTTTGAACCGACCAAAAACATAAGATCTGCCTGAGGAACTCATCACCATTTTCATCGACCTTGCTACACTGAAGACCTCCAAGAAACACCGACACAACACTGAAGAAAAAGAGGGGAATCCAATGGATGAAACCCTAAAATATAAAAACAGGTAAAGATACCGAGGGACATAAACCCTAAATGAAGAAGAGAAGAAGTGCTAAGAAGACCCTACATCGCCAAATCACTATACCAAATCTTTGGTGTGCCCATCAGTCAAGATCTAACCTAGAGTGGAGCGGTTGAATGCAAGGCCAGAGTGAAAAAGGCAGCTAGAGATAGGCCTTAACAGATCCAGCGAAGGAATGAGATGACCATAACTGATAAGAGAGAGAGCAACAAAGACTGGGAGATAGTAAGGAAAAGTAGAGGGAAATAGATGACCAGATCCAGTGAGAGAGAGAGAGAATGAAAATAAAGCATCATGAGAGATCATGTCAAAGACGAACAAGAGGAGAGAAGAGAGAAACCGAGAAACAGGAGTGGAAATTCCAATTCCATCAGGGAGAAACCCTTAGAGGAGGAGGAAGGCGAGCCAAGATGATACCCAAAGATCATCCCTATAAAGGGAGGTTCCATACCCATAATAGTAGAACTATAAATGGAAATGAATTAACAATGTTAATCATCTTTAAAATTTAATTATCACAAATAAATAAATAAATAATGTATCAAAATGCCATCTGTTAAGTAGAAATGATGTAATTATGATAACATTTATGTTTCTATATCCTTTTCATAGAGTTGAGAAATTCCTTTACCATATTGACTAAGAAAAAATGAAAATATACTTACCTCATATATTTTTATTTCATATGCATAATTTCATCATTTGGAGATTATTATATCAGTTACCAATTCCTTTTATACTCCATGTACACAATTTCTAAAATGAATTTTTATGAATGAAACACATTTATCTGATCATTAGAATGACATGTAATTCATAATGTCTCAATATGTTTTTCTAAATGAAATGGTTAGAAAAATGTATCTAATAACATCCAAATTTCATCCTAATCCAATGTGAATATATATATATATATATATATAACCTTAAGAATCATCAAAAATATATCTTTCCAAATTCAATGTCCAAAAATATTAAAGGTTGGTCACTAAATAAATATTATATTCCAAATAAAATATAATGTGGATCTAAATGTCACAATAAAATTATATAAAAACATTTTTCATCAAAAATACATTATAAAATCCTACATGATTCCAAAAAATAAAATCTTATATTGTCTAATATATTCAATAAATCCAAACATGCAGTAATTTCTAGCAACGATAACATAAACCATCGAATCACTAACAAAATTCAATGTTTCCAATACTATCCCATAAATAGATATTTATAATTATTATCTTCACATAGTACACATATTAAGGGTTATATTCCCCCAATAATGTGATTTATAGAAATATAAACATACAATTCAATAAATTTTCATGGTTATCAGTATTATTCATCATATTATTTAATGTCTTTAAGGAAAATGTATAAAGTACAATAATTATACATTTTATGATACATATAATGAGAACATCATTAATAAAAAAAATTGTTAACATATTTCCTAAATCCAAATTAAAGAACATTATTCATTCCACTTCAGTTATATTAATAGAATAATCTTGACCTTGATCTATTATCTTCTTTCCCAGTATATTCCATTGACTATTGGTACATTCATCTTAATAGATCCTAATCTCCTTATAGTTGAAGAATTCAAAATTTGAAACATTATTCATCCCATTAAAATCATAACTGTGGTGTAATTTTTATCCATGATTATAGAAAAATCGGATTCCTTTCAAACAAGTACCATGGTGTTTCATTCCACCATTATGACTTGTAGGAAAATCCTTTTTCCCGTCTTCCCTTAATAAATCTTTTTTCCAGTTGTCATATCTTCCCCTTAATCCCTTTAAATCCATAATACATGTATAATTCCTTCAAAATATTGATTCCAAAAGATATTATATCCTCATATGATGATTAATTATGGGAGAATACTGCCCTTATAGTAATATTCTTAATACAATCAAAGATATTTCCAATATTTTTCTTCAGTTTATATACATTGTTTGTATGATGCCTTTATAACCTTATAAAGTTAGATTAATACATTTCAATATGTTCGTATTCCTTTTTTATTAGACTTGAGAAATGTCTCTCTATATTATCTCATTGTGGGAAAGAAAAATACTTTTACAAGAATACTTTCTTAAAATAAATCCATTCTGTTTATGTTATTTCCTCTTCATCCATAATGTTTTGAATCAATGGCCACTATTTATTTTTATCTTCTAATTGAAGAAAAAATTTACTAACTTTTTCTCTTTCATTACTATCCATAGTGAGAAAATATATTCACCAAGAAACTTGTCCATTTCGTAGCTAAAAATGGATTTCCCCCCCTTAAATGATAGAAGTTTTTAATACATGAAGAAGTCTAGCATTATTTCACCACATTTTTGATTAGAATGATGAACCATTTATGATATTTTATTGCTCATAACCTAAGTCGGATTCCCTAATATGGTTATAATTTGACCATTTCTAGTTATACCTCCATCTATAGATTCATTACCTTTCCAATGAGGGAATACCTATATGGGGTACATGCATTGATTTCATTATCATTCATTCCACTATGTTCCATTTCAAGATAATGGAATACATTGAATTAGGAAATATAATTATTAAACATAATGCATAATCACAATACTAATGATATAATTAATATAAATTGGAAAATTTATAAATAGCTAATAACATAATAATAAACATGGTTTCTTTGGGAATGTTTTCAAATAATAAATATATTTTCAAACCCTTTCTAATTGTTTTTAATGAAAATGTGAATTTATTTAAGTATATCTATTTATAGTGTCTAACCAAGTGCACAGTAAGGCCCATTTTCATGTACTAGGGAATTTCTGGGTGAATCCTGATGTTCCTTTTTGGAGTTATTACCCCTAGGTAGATATGCTCTAGAATCATGCCCACATGTAGTATCGTGATGTGTTGTATTTCTTGGGAAAACCAAAAAATCTATACCTTACCAAAACATTATGATGTTCTTCTATAAATATCCTCTACATTGATCATAAGGTTATATTCTCAAATATATATTTTTTTAAATCAAGTTTACAAGGTTTGAATAAGCCTTCCTCTAATACCAATTCTAATGACCCCTACTCCAGTAACCCGAATTCATTGTCTAATTTATTACATTTAAAATAGATACAAGTTATCTCATCATGAAGGACCAAATATTTAACTGGTCTCTTTAAAATAGATACATACATAAAATTAACACTATATGTTGAACATAAAATACAAAAAAGTGTTTTCTTTGTGAATTCGATTATTCACCTTAGCATATCCCTATATTTTAATCACAAAACATTTAATGTTATCTGGGGGAAAGTAAAACATAGTAAATGGGTGAGATCATATGCTCAATATGGGTATTTTACAATGGATAATATTATTAATAAATAAGAATAATAAATATGTTAAGGTAGATAACTAAAACATGTGTCATTTAATCAATAAATAGATCACTATATAGAAGACATAAATGATGATCAAATAAATCCATATAAATAATCAAAAAATCACAGAACATATCCATGTATATTACCAATAATATTATAACAACATAGAAAGAACTAATATCATAACGAGGTAATGTATAACATGAGATATCTAAAATTTTGAATACCTTTCTCAAGATAGATTAAATCTATGTGTATAAATTCATCTAATTTCACTAACTAATTTATAAAATGAGACTTATCAATGCGTCGTAGTGATATTTATAATCATTCCATGACATTAAATACTAAGTCTAATAAATTACCCATATAAAATTGGTGAAACAAAATCAATATAAACACATTTATTGAAAAAATTACATAGGAAATATAAATACATACCCCAGTCAAATAAACATATCCATAAACCATCCAAAGTAATATGGTGAATTGAAATAAAATAGTATGTTCTTAGTCAAACTAGACATAAACCATCAAAATTAATAATAATTAAAATTTAAATATAACATATCCCTAGTAGATTATAATTACAATAATTTTTTCATTTCATTAATGAATATAAATACCCCAAAAATGTCAATTAAATATTTTGAGGAAAATATCCTTTTCACTTTGAAAATAACATTTTAACATAAAAAGTTTACAAAACATTATGAAAATAATTTTAATTTAAAATAAAAATTAAAAAAATTATAATTTACTTTAAATAATTTTTTATTCATGAAGGAGAAAGATTATATTCATGTTTTACACATTAAAACAACGATTCTATTCACATTTTCAGTAAAAGCCAAATGGGCCTTGTTTCAAAAATTAAATGAAGATTCCTTTCAAAAAAAATTGTAAAATGAAAAAATGGGTAAAAATTTATTTAGTAAATCATATTTAAAGGTTACAAAAAATTTAAAACATTATTATAAAACATGTATTTTTATTAAAAATGATTTTCTTTCAAAGAGAGAAATAAAGTTGGATTTTCAGAAAAAACATTTTATCAATCATTTTAAGTAACAAATAGTGGGAAAATTGTAATATATCATGAAAATATTCATGAATAACTTTATTGTGTTAAAAAAAAATTATAAGATATAAATATCAAATAATTCCAATAACATAGACTAAAAACAATCTCAAATAATGATGGTATAGTGAAATAAACCCTCACCACTTTGGTGACATTGAATCATAAGACCAATGAAAGAAATATCATTAAATTATAATTTAAATACAATTATGAAAAATATATTAATAATATATCATATCAAAATTTTAATTATATATACCACATAATTAACTAAGTGGTAATTATGGCTTATGTCTCACATAATTAAAAGGGAGACGAGAAACCCTTACGTAATGTTTGACTTCCTACATATATTCCTGAACCTCATATATAATAAATCTAAGATTATTATATATCTATTAAATAAACATTATCATATATATCATAACATTTATTATTTATATATATACTTTTATCACTGTTTAATAACAATTCTTTATTAAAATCGCTATTTTTTAGGATAATTACTTTGTTTTCATATATGTTTTAGTTCTGTAATTTGGGTCCATTTAAAATATTACCATGTCTGCATCATATCTATAATTTTATACATGATATAAATTAAATATATATATTCCTTATATATTTATTTGTATAAATCTATTAAATTCAGACATTGAAAATCGATTATATTGTTCATGGATACAGTAGGTCGTACGCACGCATAAACATTGTTTCCATTTTTCTCGATGGAAAGAATGAAATGAAAAAATAATAATTCATATCTAAAAATTAATTATTGTTTAATATATATCATTTATTTTAACCAAAAAAAATATTTTTATAATCCTTGTAAAAATAAAATTAAAAACATCTCGCATCGCTACGTGGAGACGGTTGTTGACACATGCGCACAAGTGACATTATTTTTTTAAAATTGATTAAGAGGAATGAATTTATATGTAAAATTATATTTACATAAGTATTATTAGATCATAAATATTTCATATATTCATTATATTTAACATTACTACATTTCAATTAAATTTTATGTTAAAATTAATCAATCGCTTCACGAAGCAGTAGTCTATCGTACACACGACGTTATCGTATCTCCCAACAAATAGAAGGAAATATGGTATATGTGATATAAAAATTCTAGTACTATAATAATGTCATATATATAATATAAATATATTAAGTATGTCATTATATCTATCCATGAATGTTGGTTATGAAAGACAAATTACATCAGTTCATAAGGCGGTAGTCCTCCGTAGACACGATCGACTATTTGATTTCTGATTAAATAAAAGTGGGGATGGATATTGGTTATGAAATTACCATAATAAAATCTCAGTGTATATTATATATTATAATAATAATTTTTATTATTATTTTTATTATTTAAGAAGATTTTAATTTGGTAGATGAATAAATAAAACAAATATACATGTTTCTGGATTTTGCCTCCTCTTCAGATAGCCTCTTTAGGCCTATACATAAATTTTTATTATGCGGGATAAATAAAAAAACTAATGTATATGGGATGTTATAAGAGGAGTAAGGAATGTATTTTTTAGTTATTCCCTAAACAAAATGTTTTTCTGAGGGTGAATAAGGGAGGAGAGTGGTGGCCTTTATAAGTGGGGGAGAAGACACACATGGAATTTTTAAAATCATAAATTGATATCTATATTTTTTCTCATTCAAAAATCCTAAAATTGGTAATTATCAATACTTATAGGTTTTATGGTGGAAATATTTCCATAAAATATGTTTTTGGAAATGATTTGGGTCATTTGTTTCCCTTATTTACTTGGTTTAACACCCCAGTAACCCCATTTTAACCTTTACCAGAGTAATTATGTTTCTACTATTTTCACAATTTATTATGGTAAAGAATTTTGTTTACCATATTAGATAATATAAATTTTTTTTATTAAAAATATTTAATACTTTGTTCCATATTAAATTCACATAATTAGAAAAATAAAATATAAAATTAAATCACAGATAAGATTATAGAGCAGTTTTCCAAAGAGAAAATTCTCAAAATTATAGAATGTTTTAATTTAAAAATTCATTATCAAGTTTAAAAACAATGAACTCAATTAGTTAAATTATAATATAATTAAACTAATTTTATGTTAAAACCAATTTAAAACATTATTTATTTATTAAAATAGTTTAAAATAAATGATGTAGTTTTTAATAAAAATTTGTATTATACACTATAAACCAGAAAATTAATATTTTTTAAAAAATAAAAAAAAATCACCGAATATTATTTTTTAAATGAAGATATAAAAAATTAATTTTATTTGTCTAAAATATATTTCTAAAATTAGTAAAAATTAATTTTGAATTATGTGTGCAATGTGAGACTATATCGCTTTTTAGAAAAAATATTTTTTTATAAAACATTTCTTTTTATCATTTCAATGGTTCGTATTTTATTTCTAATCAATTTATAATAATTGAGTATATTTTATCCTTGTGTAAACCATATAATTTTCTTAATTTAGTTAGTACTATTCATATTATTTAACTTAATAGATAAGTTATAATGGTCATAATAATATTTTAGTAGAGTATCGCATTTCATTTAAACCCTATGTTGCTGGCATTTAAATAGATCGAAGAGATTGAATTTATTTAAAAATAAATATATTTTAAATCCATTTGGTGTCCCATTATCTAACACTATTGGTCTTTCATGTCATATACACTATCTAATATGATATTCCTCTTTTAAAATCATAGTTTTTTATAAATTATATGGATATTAACCTTTAACCCATATTTATTTTCTTCTCAAATGGTTATTTCTGAATTTTTTTGTATTAGTACCACTTCCTCTATTTTGTGCTTAAAATAAATGATAAAATATTTGAAAAGAAAACCAAACATTATTACCTATTTGGATAGTGATTATTTTCATCCATGTTTATAAACATTTAAATTATATTATAAATGTCATTAATTATAATTGAAATGTATTTAAATTCTCATTTTTACTACGTTGGATGTTATTTTCAAAGTTTTAAAAAAGTATTTTTTAAGAAATTTTTTTATAGACAATTCATATTTTAATTTTTTTTAAATGATTTAAAAGATATTTTTATTTTAACATATATAGAACTAATGGATTTTCCCACCGTTGGGAATTTTCTTTTCTTTAAAGGTTTCTTTATAGGTTTCCTGGGTTATTTTCAAAGAAAATTATTTTCTCTATATTTGAAGAATTTTCAATTAAAATTTTATTAAAAGAAAAATATATTTTCTTAGGTTTTGAATGAAATTTTTCATTGATATTTTATTATTATTTTTCTTATTTTACAACATCCTTTATGGATTTTGATGTTCCAGTAAGGGTGGAATATTATGATACTATACACTGTCTTTCCCTATATGGATAATGATGATGATGATTTAAGGATGATTCTATGAAACTGATTTCATTCCCATATGTTAATTAAATTATGATGAATCTATTATGAAACCTATTTTTATTATGTATGTTATTCTCTGATCACTAATACAAATAAGTCTTTTAAAAGTGCTAGAAAATACTTTTAACAGCATATGAAAAGTGCTATTAATTTTGGAAAAGATTATGGGGTGAGGGTCCCCATTATTAGTGCTAAAAAATCACTGAGATTAGGGGCCCTTTATCCATGCTAAAAAAAGAGCTGATAATTATCCCCCCTTTGTCAATGCTTTTTTAGGACGGATAAATGGAAACCTTTATCAATGCTTTTTTACTGCGGATAAAGGACCACCATTATCAGCGCTATTTTGAGTGCTGATAAAGGCCCAATTTATTAGCGCTTTAATTACCACTGATAAAATGGGCCTTTATCAGTACTCAAAATTGCAGTTATAATGTCTTAGTTGCTTGTAATTTCATGTTTATTCAATAGCACACCTAGTACCCGCACACCTTCAAAAAATAGCACCTCCACATGAAAAGAGCACAGAACAATGAAACAGTGCATGCAAAAGTTTGGAAAACAATACTATATACATTTACATAACATCATTAATAAAAAAAAGACAATGTTATATACATTTCAAGTAATATTTATATTGTTATAATTACAATTATCCTACAAAAATTAAAAATATTAATGTTTCATCCTTTGGCATATGTGATCCCCTCTCAAAAATTGAAATATATGGTTTTAGTTGTTGAATGAAGCATCTGAAATCATGAAAAAAATTACACCAATAAAAGAAACAAAATATTGTGTTAGTAATACAGTAATGAAATAAATTAAACATTAATATGAAATAATACATTAATAATGATTCAATTTTGAGTAAAAAATGTACATTTGGAGTTATACTGGTCACACCATGGTTCGTATTGAGGTGGGGTTGATTCCTACACATAAAAAATGATTTATAGATCCCTTTTTTAAAATATTAAAACAATCTAAATGGGTTTTCTAGGTTTTGAGTATGTCACTAGATATTTTACTAAAATTAATATAAAATTTAAATGACACATTTTGATTTAAATTGGTCGCATGATTCATTGTATTGGTGTGAAATTGATTCCTACATGTCACAAATGACTGATTTTTCATTTTCCTAAAGTATCAAAAAAAATTAAATGTGTTTTCTTAGTTTTCTGTATGGAACCTGTTTTTTATTTTCTAAAATTAATGTCAATTTTAAATAAAAAGAGACACATTGAGATATACCCGTCGCATTATGTATTAAATTGTGGTTTCGTAGATTACTACATGTCAAAAATGACTTATGTATCATTTTCCTAAACTATTAAAACAATCTGAATGTGTTTTCTCAGTTTGTAGTTTCTCAGTTGTGTTTTTTTACTAAAATGTCATTTCAATCTAAAAACATGCATTTTGAGTCATTTCGGTCTCATCATGCATTTATTTGATATTAGAATGCAAATTACATGTCACAAAGAACTTATGAATTTTTATCCTAAATTATGAAGACAATTGGGGTGGGTTTTATTGGTTTTCAGTGAGTGATACATTTTGAGCTAAACTGTCAATTTTAAATTGATAAAAGAAGCTTTTAGCCATACCAGTCACACTATGAATTAAATTGAGGTTCGTTTGATTCCTACACATAAAAAATGACTGACAGACAGTTGTCCAAAATAATCCAAACAATCTGAATGTGTTTTCTCTGTTTATAGTATGTCACTTGGGGTTTTTTCTAAAATTATTGTGAATTTTAAATAAAAAGAGACACTTTGAGTCATAATAGTCGCATTGTGCATTGAATTAAGGTACGGTTGATTCCTACATGTCTCAAATGATGTATGGATTGTTTTCCAAAAGTATCAAAATAGGCCTATTGTGTTTTCCTAGTTTTTTGTATGTTAGTTGTGTTTTTGACTAAAAAGTCATTTCAAAATGGAAACACACATTTAGAGTCAAACCGGTATCATCATGTGTTGGTTTTATATGATACTACCTAATAAACATCACAAAGAACTTATGAATATTTACACTAAATTACAAAGACAATATTGGTGGATTTTCATGTTTTTCAGTTAGTGAAATGTTTTGAGCTAAAATATCAATTTTAAACTTATAAAAAAACTTTTAGCCATAATTTTCACACATTGTGTTGGATTGAGGTGTGGTTGAGTCATGCACATAAAAAATATCTCATGGATTATTTTCCTAATGTATCAAAAAAAATCAGAATGAATTTTCATAGTTTTCAATATGTCATTTGTGTTTTTTTCTAAAATTTAAGTCAAATTGAAATAAAAATGACAGTTTGAGTCATACCAGTCACATTGAGTGTTGAATTGAGGTTTGGTTGATTTCTACATGTCAAAAATGACTTATGTATTGTCTTCCTAAAGTATCAAAACAATCCAAATGTTTTTTCTCATTTTTTATTTTCTTAGATGATTTTTTTACTGATATGCCATTTCAAACTGGAAACAAGTATTTTGAGTCATACCAGTGACATCATGTATTGGTTTGATATGAGACTACATCATACACATCAAAAAGAACTTATTAATCCTTATCCTAAATTATGAATATAATTGGAGTGGGTTTTCTTGGTTTTTAGTGAGTTACACATTTTGAGCAAAAATGTCAATTTTAAACTAGTAATAGAAACTTTTAACCTTATTGATCACATTGTGTGTTGGATTTAGGTGTGGTTTATTTTTGCACGTCAAATATGACTCATGTATTGTTTCTCTAAAGTATAAAAACAACCCCAATTCATTTTCCCAGTTTTCAGTATGCCACTTGTGTTTTTTTCCTAAAATTAATGTCAATTTTAAATAAAATGAGACACTTTGAGACATACCAGCCACATTGTGCATTGAATTTTAAGTGTGTATGATTCCTAAATGTCATAAATGACGTATAGATCATTTCCCTAAAGTATCAAAACAATCAGAATGTGTTTTATCAATTTTTAGTTTGTCACTTTTTCTTTTTACTAAAAATAATGTTAATTTTATATAAAAAGAGGCACTTTGAGTCATACTGTTCACACCATGTGTCATATTGAGGTGGGGTTTATTACTACACATTTCAAATTTCTTATGGATCATCTACCTATTGTATCAAAATAACTGAATTCATTTTCTCAATTTTGAATATTGAAGTGCATTGTGTTGCATTTGTTGTCAATGAGGCATGAAGTTGTCTTGGAATGAATGGATGTCAAGGAGTCAAGATGTGAATGTCAAAGGATGTGATGGTGATGGTGATGAAGGAGAATGTCCATGATACTAAGATGCATGTCACTTAGGAGATTCACTAAGTGGTATTGGAAAGTGTGGTTGAAACATTCTCCATGAACATCAGACGATTGTAGAACTGATCTTAATGTTCCAATACTTGTATCAAGGTGATACTAAGTGACAACACTTGAAGAATGCTGATGGAGCATCATAACATCTGACGATTGTTGAGCTGCTCTTTAAGTTCAAAGAACTTGTATCCTGATGATACAATGTCACAACATTGTTTGAAGACCATGCATTGTAGTGACAATGCATGAGGAGTTGAAAGGAGTTCCATCCACAACTACTAAATGGATGATGTGCATTAATGAATTCCATGCACTAACACTTAGTGCATGTGAATCTGAAGAAGTCCCAATTTGATCTCTGATTAGATCAACAAAGATAATTGAAGAATTATTTGATTCAGGAGCTTCGGTTGATGGAGATCCTTGAGAATTCTCTCCTAAGTAGAAAATGAAATGATGAAGAAGAATTATAAATTGAGGAGTTGTTTCTTATCAAGAAGATTAATGTTTGAATACTCAAGAAGAAGATGAAGGAGAAGAATGGCTTAGAGAAGTGGCTTGGAATGTGGCATTTGGCTTAACTCATATGGAGGAGAACTTTGTTTTATAAAAGTCTTTACATTTCCTTTGCCAAAAAAATATGGCCAGCCCGTGGACACCTTGAGGGTTCAACCCCAAGGCTCATGTGGGCCTAAGGCGCCACGCCCAAGGGGGAACCCGTGGGGCGAGTCCAGGGCGGCAGGGCGCACCTGCAGACACCGCATGGGCGCCTGGGGCACGCCCGGAGGAGCGCAGAGGGGCCGTGTGTAAGCCCCGGGCCACGCAGGGGATCAGTTCCTGCGCGGCATGGGCGCCAGTGGCGCGCCCGGAGGGTGCATAGTGGGCGCCAGTGGCGCGCCCGCAGGGAGCATAGTGGGCGCAGAGCGCGCCCGCAGAGAGAACCCGGTGCGGGGCGGCACCGGGAGGGGAGAAGTTCAACTGAGCGCTGAGAGGCAGCACTTAGTTGATAAAGCGCGGATAAACCGCTGGAGAATTCGATGTGGGACGTGGATTTTTCCCGTGGAAGAGATCCTGGCCGTCCATCTCATCGCGCGCCAGATCCGAGCCGCTCATCTAATCGCGCCACTAGAGATCAAATCCAGGCCGTCCGAGGATAATTGATCACCTGATCCAACGGCGAACAACTCGTCTCCTTCGTCGAGCCACCCCGAAGCTCCCCGCGAACTCCGTTCGAACCAGGAGTAACCCGAGCAGTGTTTTCGAGCTCCCGGCCACCGCTGATCGAAGTAAAGCCTCCATGGTGATCGTCTGGACCTACTGAACCAATCCATGCTTAAAAAATACACATGCATGCAATGTTTGGGAGATTTCGATGAAGGCCGAAGCAAACCGAAGGTGCAAGGCCATTCAGTGTTGATGCTCTGCATGGTTTGGATCGAAGGAAGGCCGTGCATGCGTTCTAAGTCGCATGCACGTGAAGAAGGCCAAAAAATAAGGGAAGCCGCGTGAAACCGAGGAGAAACAAGATTTTGGAAATCTTGAAGATCCGAAGATCGCGGGTGTTTGAAGTTATTTCACGCGGATAGAACCGACTCTCCTCTGCCTATATAAATTAGGCCGAGCCCTCGAGAATGTTTGCTGATGTTTTCATTGAAGATCTGTTGATCCGCGTGTGCCTCTGCCTCGCGAAGAAGAAGCCGCCGCGCAAAGATTTGTGTGACTGAAGTTCCTTGCGCGCAACCTCTATGCGCGACAAGAAGAGGAGGAAAAGCAGCGCCAACTTGCGCGCCCCCTCTGTGCACCGTGCCTCCTGCACGGTTAGCACTAGTGCGGCCAAGGTATCCTTGACACGCTTGCGCACCCGCGGTGTTATACCCTGCGCGGGTTGCACTTGCGCGCCCCGCGGTGCTCATGCACCTTGCGCGACTGCCCCTTGCACTAAGGACTTGCGCCAGTGTTGAGGAAGATTGGCCGCACCCCTTGCGCGCCTTCATTTGAGACAGGGAGTTCGGGATGTGTTCTACACACATTGTGTGTGTGCCAAAGAAGGCCGAGGCCTTGCCTCGTGTGTGTGGTAAGAGGATAAGAGAACTACCCGAGGCCTTTAAACAAGTGGTCGTAGCCCTTGTGTGTGTGCCAAATTGAAGAACACATCTTGTGTGTGCTAAGTACCCTACGGGCAGTGGGTGTGAGCAAGACAAGGCCATACCTTGTGTGTGGATTTGAAGAAGAAGGCCGTAGCCCTTGTGTGTGAAAAATGAAGAACCAAGTGTGTGCATAAGTGAAGTGCACACTTTGAGGAAGATTAAAAGAACAAGGAAGTGAGTGTGCTTTGCAAGTGAAGTAGGCCAAGATCAAGTGTTTGCCAAAGTGAAGAAGTTTTGTGTGCAATGAGATAAGGAGGCCGAACCTAGTGTGTGTGCACTAAGTGAAGTGAACACACTTAGAAGAAGGAAGAAAGAGGAGACCCTCACACTAAAGTAAAACACACTTTTGAGTGTGTGAGAAATTTGAATATAGTGTGTGAAGATTGTGAAGGAGGTGTGTGCTATAGTTGACTACACCCTCTAAGGGTTTACTGCACCAAGAAGAGAAGAAGGGGAGTGCATGCATGCATGCATGCACGTGCGCACGTGAACAAAGCTAAATCAGGTTGTGTGCATTTGAGGAGTCCAAGACCAGAAGATCTTGAAGATATTGTGATGCCATGCATTCAGTGCATGAAGTTGTTTTGAAGTGAGACTAGACCAGACTGAAGTTAAAGATATCAGTTGTCTGAGCATTCAGTAGTTGGAAAGAAGCCAGGTCATCCTGAGAAAAAGGAGATAAAGCCTGAGTAAGACGAGAAGACCTGTTCACCACAAGTGATCAGAAGAAGAGCAAGGCCAGTAGTCTTTATCCCAGGCTGCTGAAGATACTTGAAGAAGCTTAATGTGAAGAAGAGCTACTCGTGTGACTCGAGGAGCCAGGAGAAGACCACTGTGAGACTCAGGGTGGAGGAAGTCTTCAGTGGGATTCTGGAGCAGGCCAGTGGGACTCTGGTAACACTGTGGGACGCAGTATAAAGACCCTCATGTGGGACTCAGGAGAGATACGGTGGGAAGCTGTATCGACCATTGTAATTCTAACAAGTTATAATGGGAGAATCCATGCTGGGAGAGCATGGCAAGGATGTAGGCCTTTGGTGCCGAACCTTGTAAATCCTTGTGTCGTGTGCCTTTTCATTACTGCATTATCCGGGAAAGGTTGAGAGATACAAGAAGAGTGGATCGAGGCTTTAACCAGCCATAGAGGTTTAATTGATTAAGAATCAATTAGTAAAACGTTTTAAGGGATCACTGATTCACCCCCTCCCCCTCTCAGTGATTCACACTGATCTGGGCACTTCAATTGGTATCAGAGGTTGGTTACCTCTAAAATATCCAAGGGAGTCTTTACTAAGTGCAGATTTGAGGAAATGATCAACCAGCCTCAAATGGAGATATCTGCCAAGACTCAGAAAAATAGAAAGAAGAAACAGGCCAAGAAGATGAAGAAGAAGGTTGATGCAATCAGAGAAACTCCTTCTATGGAAAGAAATGTGAAAGTCACATCAGATGACAATTCCTTTTATCATTCTTCTGATGAAGCCTGTCCTAGCTGTGATGAAGATGGAAGAAATAATGATCTTCTCAATGCTATCAAATATCTTCAGAAGACAGTCCCCAAGGAAGTGGAAATGTGTATAGCTACAGGCATCCTTGATCTTCAAGAAGAAAAATCACAGTTAGAAGAAGAAGCCAATGCAATGGAAGATCAATTGGCTAAAAGGGTTGGCATTACCAACACTCTCAGAAAGCTGGTAAAGGCTAAAGATGAAACCGTTTCTCTTTGCAATGAAAGATATGAATACACTGCTGAAGAATTGCAGAGAAGCCTTTCTGAGAAAGAATTCTTTAAAGTAATGATCAAAGATGTTTTCCATGCACTGGAAAAGAGGCACAGAGTTTCAATGGTTGTCAAAGATGCTCAACTTGAAGACAAAGCAAAAAGGGTGAAGGAGCTTGACAATTCATTGCTTGAATTGAAGACAGTGCATGATGACCAGATGAATCAGCTGGAAGAGAAATGGGAAGGAAGGCTAAGAACTATTGAGGATGAGAAGAACTCCCTCAATATGAAATGCTTAGAACTGGAGGTGATATTGAAAAATCAGCAATCACCCAAAGTCCAAGCCTCCCAGACAGCTGGAAGAAGAAATGTTGCCACTCAAGTGAGTTTTGAGAAGGATGATTCTAAAAGAAAGACATCCTCTAATAAAAGGGCAACATCTTCTAGAAAGAAGGTACCATCCATACCATCTTGTACTCATGTTTCTAAATGTGTTTCCACAAAAAGTGCAGGATGGAAGAATGAATCCAAACAAATATGGACGAAGACAGTAAAGAAGCATAGCTCTCCTGAAACAGCACAACAGGTCAAGAAAAGTACCCTACAATCAGAAGGACTGAAGAGGTCAAGATTCGTGGGACAATGCTGGTGTTGTAACAACTATGGGCATTGTGCAAAGGATTGTTGGTACAATCCACTGAATGCCAAAGCACAGAGGAAGCCCATGCCTAGGGGGAGCAAGCCAGAAGAAAAGAATCAGCATCCACAGGTCCAGAGACATCTGTTTACTACAAATAGATTTGGATTACTTGACAACATCTGGGATGGTTGCAAAAGTGGTCAACAATTTGATACATGTCAATCTCCGAATGTATCCAAAGCTGGAAAGAAGAGAAGATCACAGAACCTGGTTAAGAGAGATTCCTTGGGAAGAAAGCATAAGAATGTGGAAGATGCTCCCAAGAAGATTATGAATAAGGAAGAGAAGTCCTTGGAGTCTGAGTCCAAGAAGGGTGAGTCATCTAGAAGGACCACCAAGAAAATATGCTTCTACTGTGGGAAGAAAGGACACATCATGGATCTTTGTAAGGAAGCCATGAAATTTAATAGAGGCAGACTGAACTCAAAAAGACAATCAATCCAGAAGAAGAAGGGATTGATTGAAAACAAGTTGCCTAAGAAAGGTAGCTTGACAGCATCTAAGGAACCATGTGGAACTTCCAAAACTTAGGCCACACTTCCAAATGATTTACTTGTCATATGGCCACATCAGTTGCAACTTGCCAGAGAACTACAAAGAGTTGAAGATGAAGCTCTGGGAATTTCTAAAGCAAAAGGGAAGAAGAAGGTTTCACATGAAGATGTTTTGAGAACCACACCAGCACAATCATCAATGAAGATCAAATGTGCAAGTGTGAAGACTAGTGAAAATGGGACATCTCGGTTGAGAGAATCTTCTCAACCTTGTTGTTCACATTGATGAACCAAGGAGGTTCCATATTATTCCCTTACACTATTGGTATTTACATGTGCTGACATTGCAGGGAATTGAAGATGATGATCATTCTCAACTGGATGATGGTTTGGACAGATTGGAGTGCACCCCTTGAGGGGGAGCCAACCAGAAGAAGATGGGATTCTAAGAATTAATACCATCTTGAAGAAAAGTGAAGGTATTCCAATCATACATTCATCCCTTGTTTCTTAATTGAGTTTATCTTGTCAATTAAGGGGGGGTATGGATTGAAGACAGATGGATGAAAGGGGGAGCTTTATCTTTGCACTTGAACTTTCTAATGTGTTTGGTGAAGTATGTGCAGGATTTAGCAATTCATTGAATATCTGAAAAATTTCAACCCCTAAGCATGATCTCACATGTGTAGAGAATTGTGGACAGCTTTGAATTCCTTGGTCATATCACTCTTGTTTTCTACACCGGGTTAGCCCAAGTAGACTTAGAGTTGATTTACTAAAGGTTCTTTTCTAAAGAAGAACATGTGGCATCATCCCTCTCTTAGTGATTTTCAAGAAGATGCTATTCAAAGGGAAGAAGATATTTTTGAAAGAGAACCACACCACACCTTTGCATTTGATTGCCAATAAGGGGGAGAAAATATTGGCACACATATTGACCCATTCATATGTGCTGAAGGAGTGTATTGACAACAAATACAAAGGGGGAGATTGAAGTGCATTGTGTTGCATTTGTTGTCAATGAGGCATGAAGTTGTCTTGGAATGAATGGATGTCAAGGAGTCAATATGTGAATGTCAAAGGATGTGATGGTGATGGTGATGAAGGAGAATGACCATGATACTAAGATGCATGTCACTTAGGAGATTCACTAAGTGGTATTGGAAAGTGTGGTTGAAACATTCTCCATGAACATCAGACGATTGTAGAACTGATCTTAATGTTCCAATACTTGTATCAAGGTGATACTAAGTGACAACACTTGAAGAATGCTGATGGAGCATCATAACATCTGACGATTGTTGAGCTGCTCTTTAAGTTCAAAGAACTTGTATCCTGATGATACAATGTCACAACATTGTTTGAAGACCATGCATTGTAGTGACAATGCATGAGGAGTTGAAAGGAGTTCCATCCACAACTACTAAGTGGATGATGTGAATTAATGAAGTCCATGCACTAACACTTAGTGCATGTGAATCTGAAGAAGTCCCAATTTGATCTCTGATTAGATCAACAAAGAGAATTGAAGAATTATTTGATTCAGGAGCTTCGGTTGATGGAGATCCTTGAGAATTCTCTCCTAAGTAGAAAATGAAATCATGAAGAAGAATTATAAATTGAGGAGTTGTTTCTTATCAAGAAGATTAATGTTTGAATTCTCAAGAAGAAGATGAAGGAGAAGAATGGCTTAGAGAAGTGGCTTGGAATGTGGCATTTGGCTTATACTCATATGGAGGAGAACTTTGTTTTAACAAAGTCTTTATATTTCCTTTGCCAAACAAATATGGCCAGCCCGTGGACACCTTGAGGGTTCAACCCCAAGGCTCATGTGGGCCTAAGGCGCCACGTCCAAGGGGGAACCCGTGGGGCGAGTCCAGGGCGGCAGGGCGCACCCGCAGACACCGCATGGGCGCCTGGGGCACGCCCGGAGGAGCGCAGAGGGGCCGTGTGTAAGCCCCGGGCCACGCAGGGGATCAGTTCCTGCGCGGCAAGGGCACCAGTGGCGCGCCCGGAGGGTGCATAGTGGGCGCCAGTGGCGCGCCCGCAGGGAGCATAGTGGGCGCAGAGCGCGCCCGCTGAGAGAACCCGGTGCGGGGCGGCACCGGGAGGGGAGAAGTTCAACTGAGCGCTGAGAGGCAGCGCTTAGTTGATAAAGCGCGGATAAACCGCTGGAGAATTCGATGTGGGACGCGGATTTTTCCCGCGGAATAGATCCTGTCCGTCCGTCTCATCGCGCGCCAGATCCGAGCCGCTCATCTAATCGCGCCACTAGCGATCAAATCCAGTCCGTCCGAGGATAATTGATCACCTGATCCAACGGCGAACAACTCGTCTCCTTCGTCGAGCCACCCCGAAGCTCCCCGCGAACTCCGTTCGAACCAGGAGTAACCCGAGCAGTGTTTTCGAGCTCCCGGCCACCGCTGATCGAAGTAAAGCCTCTATGGTGATCGTCTGGACCTACTGAACCGATCCATGCTTAAAAAATACACATGCATGCAATGTTTGGGAGATTTCGATGAAGGCCGAAGCAAACCGAAGGTGCGAGGCCATTCGGTGTTGATGCTCTGCATGGTTTGGATCGAAGGAAGGCCGTGCATGCGTTCTAAGTCGCATGCACGTGAAGAAGGCCGAAAAATAAGGGAAGCCGCGTGAAACAGAGGAGAAACAAGATTTTGGAAATCCTGAAGATCCGAAGATCTCGGGTGTTTGAAGTTATTTCACGCGGATAGAACCACCTCTCCTCTGCCTATATAAATGAGGTCGAGCCCTCGAGAATGTTTGCTGATGTTTTCATTGAAGATCTGTTGATCCGCGTGTGCCTCTGCCTCGCGAATAAGAAGCCGCCGCGCAAAGATTTGTGCGGTTGAAGTTCCTTGCGCGCAACCTCTTTGCGCGACAAGAAGAGGAGGAAGGGCAGCGCCAACTTGCGCGCCCCCTCTGTGCACCGTGCCTCCTTCACGGTTTGCACTAGTGCGGCCAAGGTGTCCTTGACACGCTTGCGCACCCGCGGTGTTATACCCTGCGCGGGTTGCACTTGCGCGCCCCGCGGTGCTCATGCACCTTGCGCGACTGCCCCTTGCACTAAGGACTTGCGCCAGTGTTGAGGAAGATTGGCCGCACCCCTTGCGCGCCTTCATTTGAGACAGGGAGTTCGGGTTGTGTTCTACACACATTGTGTGTGTGCCAAAGAAGGTCGAGGCCTTGCCTCGTGTATGTGGTAAGAGGAGAAGAGAACTACCCGAGGCCTTTAAACAAGTGGTCGTAGCCCTTGTGTGTGTGCCAAATTGAAGAACACATCTTGTGTGTGCTAAGTACCCTACGGGCAGTGGGTGTGAGCAAGACAAGGCCATACCTTGTGTGTGGATTTGAAGATGAAGGTCGTAGCCCTTGTGTGTGAAAAATGAAGAACCAAGTGTGTGCATAAGTGAAGTGCACACTTTGAAGAAGATTAAAAGAACAAGGAAGTGAGTGTGCTTTGCAAGTGAAGTAGGCCAAGCTCAAGTGTTTGTCAAAGTGAAGAAGTTTTGTGTGCAATGAGATAAGGAGGCCGAACCTAGTGTGTGTGCACTAAGTGAAGTGAACACACTTAGAAGAAGGAAGAAAGAGGAGACCCTCACACTAAAGTAAAACACACTTTTGAGTGTGTGAGCAATTTGAATATAGTGTGTGAAGATTGTGAAGGAGGTGTGTGCTATAGTTGACTACACCCTCTAAGGGTTTACTGCACCAAGAAGAGAAGAAGGGGAGTGCATGCATGCATGCATGCACGTGCGCACGTGAACAAAGCTAAATCAGGTTGTGTGCATTTGAGGAGTCCAAGACCAGAAGATCTTGAAGATATTGTGATGCCATGCATTCAGTGCATGAAGTTGTTTTGAAGTGAGACTGGACCAGACTGAAGTTAAAGATATCAGTTGTCTGAGCATTCAATAGCTGGAGAGAAGCCAGGTCATCCTGAGAAAAAGGAGATAAAGCCTGAGCAAGACGAGAATACCTGTTCACCACAAGTGATCAGAAGAAGAGCAAGGCCATCAGTCTTTATCCCAGGCTGCTGAAGATACTTAAAGAAGCTTAATGTGAAGAAGAGCTACTCGTGTGACTCGAGGAGCCAGGAGAAGACCCCTGTGAGACTCAGGGTGGAGGAAGTCTTCAGTGGGATTCTGGAGCAGGCCAGTGGGACTCTGGTAACACTGTGGGACGCAGTATAAAGACCCTCCTGTGGGACTCAGGAGAGATAAGGTGGGAAGCTGTATCGACCATTGTAATTCTAACAAGTTATAATGGGAGAATCCATGCTGGGAGAGCATGGCAAGGATGTAGGCCTTTGGTGCCGAACCTTGTAAATCCTTGTGTCCTGTGCCTTTTCATTACTGCATTATCCGGGAAAGGTTGAGAGATACAAGAAGAGTGGATCGAGGCTTTAACCAGCCATAGAGGTTTAATTGATTAAGAATCAATTAGTAAAAAGTTTTAAGGGATCACTGATTCACCCCCTCCCCCTCTCAGTGATTCACACTGATCTGGGCACTTCAAATATGTTAGTTACTCTAATACTAACTATAATGACCTAAACATTTCATATATTGATATCACATATTAATAGATTAATATTCCTTACATAAAAGAAACAAATTAAACATAAATATTTAATAATAAATTAATTCTATGGACAATGATTTTACTATGAAAACATCAAGATTACCTCTGTGATTGACCAGACACAGCATCATTTCTCTTCTTGTAGAGGTTTTTCACATGGACAGAAATCTTCTAAAATAAACAACCACTGCAGGGTTTAATGAAAATAAAATCAATGTTTTATTATATATTGTTTTGTTAAAATAGATATATTATATCATAACATTACCTTTTAATTATTTTCAAATAACTTATTTGGTCCAGATATAGGCTAATAATCAAACTAATGATTCTTTTTTCACCTCAATACTGTTGCTTAACTACTACTTAGCATAGCATCTAATTTGAAATTCTAATCCCACCTCCCCGTGATGATCTCATCAGACAACATCTCTATGATATATTCATTCAGTGATCAGTTTTTCTTCACTTTCTGCACCCATTTTCCTATAAATGGGTGCAGGAAGATAAAGAGAAGTGAATAGTGAATGATAATATCATAGATATGGTGTAGGATGAGAGAATCACGGGGACGCTGGATCAGAATTTCAGATCAGATTTTATTCTATGTGGTAGTTAACCAACAGTAGTGATAAATCCATTATTTTTTTATTAAATTTGTGATTTATGCACAGAAAATATTCTTCCAACATAGTACATCAATATAAACAAAAGCTTAAATGACCAAAATACTGAATATAAATGATCCATGCCAAAATATTTTAGGTCTAGTGCTTTTCGAAAAATGGAAACATAAAGAACTTGTTCAAAACATTCTCTGATTAAGTTTTTCTTTACTTGGAAGAGAAATCATTTCTAAAACAATTCTTCATAACCTAAGAATATGTAACATAATAAAGGGTGATCATAGATGCTAAATAATTATAAACAAGGTAGATATCAATGATAATATAAGGATAACACAAGCAATATGAATTCACCTTCATCCTATTTGTGTACAATCTTCCATCAAGTATACTGCCCATTCGCTTCTAAACACATCTATATCATCTTGTGAATATGAGTTATTTCAAAAGTTATGGTAATAATAAAAAAATATAAATAGACAAAGGATTAATAAATATTTTAAATTAAATAGTAATTATTTTCAAAAATACCTCTTTAGGGATGCTAGTTTTTTGATGAACTATAATCTCTTTCAAAAAATTTCAAAAATAATAACCACAGTTCTTTCCGTTTGTTTGTTTTGGACACTACAAAAACATTGAGAAAAATAAGTATTTTTTTATATGTGTTTATATAGTGTAATATTATTATAAATACCCTGATACTTGTCTAGTTTTAGATCATGATTTCATTCTTGTCCTTAGGCCCTGGATTCATTCCATGAATTAGAGGACACTAATGCACCTCTCTATCATAACTGAATCCTCATTAAAGGATAATATAAATTATATAACTAGATTGTTTTTCTAAAATATGGGATCTAGTGTATTATAAATTGAAAAACACCATCATTTGTGGTCAGTTTGTTGGATATCCATGCATTGAATCTAGAAAATAAATCACTAGTGTCCAAATTGACTACAACAAGTAGCCAATGCTTCCTAAAAACAAAAAAATGAATTATTAATGAACGAAATGAAAATATAGTTGATATTATTAAATTTTAGAGTTTTACACCTATATAGTTTTTATTAAAAAGTGTATGTCACCCCTAATTTTGTTTTCAAACAATTTGAGCAGGGAAGACATCATTTCACCCTCTTTATCGAAATTTATTTCTTCTTTGGAAGAGGTGATTTGAGGACTAACACGTCCAAATTTTTTTCTCATGAGGAAATCCCTTCAACTATTTTTCATTTATATTCCTGTAAAAAAATATGAAATGTATTATTCATAATTATTATAGTGTATCATATTTTGAAAAATAAAATCATGAAAACATACCTCATGTATACATTTACAACTGATGTTCTTAGCCATTCATGTTTGATGATTTCATTTACATTGTCAGCACTAATGTAATCTGATTCTTCCCCTCCATACATATTTTTTTCAAAATAAACTGTGTGAGTATTTCCTTTAATCAACATTGTATCCAACTAAGCCTGAAATGATATTAAATGTGTATATAGAATGGGTGGGTTGAATGTGCTCTCAGTAGATCGTTTTGATCAGTTGGTGATCCCTGATATGGTTTTGATCAAATCATTCATTTCACCCCTTCCCTTTTTCCTTATTTAATAACATTCATTATTTCAGAACTTTTTCTATTAAATATTAAAGGTGCAGATTGAAAAATAAATTGGAAATGAATACCTCATTCTAGACATGTTTTTTTACAAGAATTGATAGCAATGGGATGAATGTTCAATAGATTTTTCAACCGTATGAATGTCATCATCAACATTTGGAACAGGTAGCTCGATGTTCGGCTCATGAGCAATGATAATCGATGCTCGGATAAGACCTATTAGAAGTGGTTTGTTGTTTAGTATGTTTTTCTTCATATTTAACATCATATCCCATCGCTAAAATGAGATGGTTCCGAGTTGATAGATATAAATCATAGTCATTTTCACACTGAAAATATCAATATAGGAAATGTATCATTGTCTATGTGATTCACATTTCATAGAAACAATTGTTAGAACATAGATTACCTCAGCTAAGTTAGGTTTTTGAGGGGAATGGATCCCCTCAAAGCTGTTGGGGTGGGGCGGGATCTTTACGCAATGGTTTTTCTTGAGTTGTTTCTTCTCTTCTCCTCTCCCCCATAAAAGTTGATATCATCTCTCTTTTCCATTGGAATTTTTCTTCAATGGTATCTAGTCTTTATATCATCATTTTTATTTCTTCATTTTGATATTACTATTGTTTTTTTTCTAAAAAAATTTCACGGTATCACCCCAAAACTCACACCTCTGACGTGGACATACTGGTTTGGCTACTTCAAGGATGCTTAAAGAATATCAGCATTCGGAGCTGGTGTTATTGATTCTTGTGACTATGTTAGAATGAAAATATAGAAAAATAATTAATCATTGTTATATAATAGTGATATAATGTAAAAAATTATATAATGTCATACTTACACATGTTTCATAGACTTATTGTGTGTTTTCATCTATCAATATACCATATTTATTTACACAAGCCTCCTACCATTGCATATTGAATGATATGAAAGTGTCATTCAATTTAAACTCTTCTATATGAATATAAATAGAGTAACATGGTTATTGTGTTGTTTTATGTCACATAAAAGTGTTACAGTGGATTTAAAATACATACCAATTTTTTCTCAAGTGAAGTATTCCCTATCCTTACTTTTCAGTAGGGGTAAACTAGTTTTGTTACCCGTTCCTTATTTTCAACACATAATTGCTATTTTATAAATAAAAAACTTGAAATAAGTGTGATGAATACAAGAAACATTAAACAATGTATTATTATACATAATGTACCTGAAAAGTCTACTCTCTACGACGGCTGCTAAACGTATCCCACACTCCTTGGGATTTAAAGTGTGGAAAAAGAGGAGGTGGGAGCGGGTTGATTTTCCCTTCAGCATTATTAATATGATATTTGGTTAAATTGTGAATAAGCCTCTATAAATCCTTCCTATAACTATTAATAGACATTCCTTGTGTAAGAAAACTAATATAAATGCACTCTCCAAGAGATGATAAAGAGTATGTCAATTTTCTAGTATTTTATTTTATTTTAATAAATTAAAGAAATGCTATGATAATGTTAACTTAATCTCTTCCTACATTAGTGGCTTAATCCTGATAACAACATGCTTCCAATACTATACATCAATTGGCATGCATTGCTGAGTGATGATTCCAACATAGCTACTAAACATGGCTTTGTTTGGGTTAACATACTAGCCTTTCTTATTCCATCCAAACTCAAATTTGATTCCTTTTTCTTTTTCCTTAAGGATTTTGGCTAACACTGTCCAACTATAGAACTCATGGTTTTTTCACAGCTAAGCTTAAATTTCCAACCATATAATTAGTTTCAGTATCATCGTTATGTTCCTCTGGAGCACTAGCATCAGCACTGGGACTAGCAGCAATAGGTGGAGAAACCTATTGTAACTCATTAGTAGAACCCTTAGCAATAGGTTGAGAAACCTATTGTTCTTCTACAGTGGGACCAATAGTAGTAGGTTGAGAGACCTATCATGCCTCGGGATTGGGTTCATCAGTTAGTGCAGAATTCATTATCTGTAGATGTGGTTTAACATTTAATTTATATTACATAAAAGCTGCAGCGAATAGATAATAACAAAAGGTAACATAATGTATATTATTATAAAAAATAACCTGATTATCAAAATATCTTTTTTTAAGACTGAAGATATTTGACCCCTCTATTGACTATCCAAATCCCTTCATTATCTTCACCTCTGACATACAAAATGCCATCTGCATTGGGACTGTTGTGAAATTATTACAAAGTCCCAATGAAAGGGTCTTCCTCTGTTGAATTTTCATCTGACCCTCTAGTTTTTTCGGTTGATAATAAAACAACTGACCAGTTTCGGTTTGCGGGGTCGGGAACATAAAATACTTGTACTACCTGTGATACCATTATAAATGGTCCATCTTTCTCCCCTTCCATACTAAAATAAACTTTCATGAATCCCAATTCATCTATTTTAACATCACTCCTATTATCAACCCACATCCATTGAAAAATTGGCACATTTAATTTAGTATAATCAAACTCCTATATTTGTTTTATGATTACAAAGTATGACATATTCGTATAAATTATATTTATTTCCTTATCACTGGAAACATGCATCACTTCATCCATAAGTGTAACCCCACTATTCTTTATGGTATTGTCTTTATCATGTTCATTTGTATAGAATTTATAGCCACTCACTACCTAAGAATTTTAAGATATTACATACACACTTGGTCCTCCGGCTATCCATCAAATTCGTTCTGAAATTGATTCCGTATTTTCATCTGTCTTCATGAAAATATGGTCTCGAAACTATCCTATAAATATTGATTATGTGTATATTATATCCATTTTCAGACCTAGATGGATTCAAATGCCTAATAATTTCTTTGTGGGTTTGAACATATGGGTCAACATCGAAAATGTTTTACAAAATGTAAAGGTGGTAATGCTCTCGATCTATAATATTTATTGTGACAACCAGTCTTCCAGATATTTCTTCACCCTGAATCCACCTACTGTGATGATATTTCTATAGGCCAATGCTTTCCACACCAAAAAGGTATTGGGAATAGAATTAAAAGTCTTCCTCAACAATATATTTCTCCACAATACAACCCTATGTGCAACTTTAAATATTTACATACCCTTTCAAAATATTCATATAATGTTCATTGGGGTACATCTATCTATAATGTATAGGACCACGTAGTTGAATCTCTCTCACCAATTGAACAATCAAATGAACCATCATATCAAAGTATTTCAGTGGGAATCACATTTCCAATTCGCCTAATATGATGTCAATTTCTCTTTCCATAGTTTGAAATTTTGGTGGGTCTATAACCTTACAGCATATAGCTTTAAATAAGGAGCAGAGGTTCTTTAATGTATGATGGACATTCTTGGGAAAAATAAAATGTAAATATAAGGACCTTTCCTTATTACATTACTTATCTTGAATTTAGTCAAGAAATCAATAAATTTAATTTTATGATCTTTTCTTATTTAGATATTTAAAGAATTTGGACATAATATATTCATAACATTATAGATTAATATAGAGTGGATACCATAAAAATAGTACTCATTTCTTCCAAAATATAAAACTTGTAAATATAACATGGTTTTCTTTGAAAATTATTCAATCATTTAAATTGGCTTCTTTCTCTGTCCTACACATCCTTATAAATTGTAAAAATCATTTCAAAACATGGGATGAGAACAAAAATCTTAGTAATGGATATGAAAAGAAGGAAAGCACATATTAGACCATAAATACATGAATCATATTAAATCAATTTAAAATACATACTTGTTACCCATATATACTTACTTTTTAAAACATGATATTTCCACAAGATCCCTGAAAAACATAAGAACATAAATATAACCATAATGGTATCTTGGTGAATTTCTTACATAATCTTGTAACCCTATTGACTACCATATAATTTGTAACCCTCTTGGATACCTTACAATTTGTATAGCCATCACAGTTACACATGGAGTAACCATACGTCCGACCTCCAACATATACGTAACCAATGAATTGGAGGGAAACATAGGTCCCTCATTTCATCATAATAAATTTCCCAGAACCATAAAATAATCATACAACATGAATTATTCCATAAAAACATTTCTTTTGAATTTTTTAAAACATAATTTTAAATGAAGTTATTAAAAGGAAATCCCCTTATAAATGTCATATAATTAAAGTGAGACTTAATGGAATGTATAGAATATGTATAAATTATATAAATAAATATAATTAAATATAATATAAACAAAACCCATCACCCAAACAATTTTAATACAACATAAATAAAAAGTATAAGGATAACCCAAAGAATGGAAATCGGTTTAAGAATTCCTTTACCTCAGGTTTGTCTTAATTAAAACTCATATAAACCTAATGTATAATGGTTAAAAGAGTGTTTTTAATCACTTACAGAGACATATCCGACTTTATATGATCTTTTTATTACATTATTTCACCCTTTAATTGTTAGTATTTTGTTCCATGTATTGTTTTGGGTGTGTTCTTTACATGATTTCCATGATCGGTTCATGATGGATATTCTTGTTCACTGGGAATCAAAGCTCTTGAATTGGAATGGAGTTGTATTTACATATTTACCGAATGATAAATTATTCCAATTATCATTTTTATTTCTATCATGAGTATGGTTCATGAGATAAAACATTTTTTATATTTGTTCTATTCATTTTGACAATTTTTCAATAGTAATGAACTCGTTTTTTTATAAATTAATAACATGTGTATAAAATGATTTCAGAACCATATATAAGATATAATGAATAAATTATAATCTTTTTCAACCATAAAAATGGTTTCATGATTAGTCTTTAATGATCTAAAAGAAATTGAAATAACTTCATCCATGATGTTGGTAATTCGACACATCCTAGACGGTGTTTTATTTTCTTGAATAAGTCAGAGAGGAGAAGAAATGTAATGGTGAGTATTTCTTAAACATGATAAAATAAAGAATATTTAAGATAATGGATCATACATTTTACTTGGATAAGGGGAGGTGAGGAAAGAAAAATAAAATAATGGAATCTCTAAATAAAAGAAAAGTTGAGAAATCCCTTATGAAAATTTGGTAGCCTAACGACATCGCTTAAAATTTCAAAAAATATTTTGATGAGAGGAAAGGGGTCTCTCATCATTCATAAAAAAATATGGGAATTAAAATGGATATGGAATTACATATCCAAACATAACAAAAAGGAAATTATAAATAATAACATAAAATGAATGAAAATAAAGAAAACAAATATGGATATTTACCTCTTGATCTGTTCTCCTAGAGATCATTTTAAGGCATTTTGTGTTGTCTTTTTGGTGAGACCAATATCTCTAAGATGTAGGGAAGAGACTTTTTAGGATTATTCAGAATAACGTAGGTAAATCTCAAGGATTTAGACGTGTGGGAGGAAGAAAGAAATGAGGTTGGTATTTATAGTGTAGTAGGGAATGTATATTTCATTATTTTAATCATTATTATAATATTTTTTCTCAAGACTAGTAATAATCTTAATTCATGTGACCCAAAATATTAATAATGGAATTTGAGTTCAAACCAAGTGGTATAACATCACTTTTTATTCCATAAATAGTGTATTTAACAAAAAATTTGAATATACGGTATTTTACCGTATTTCACTATTCATAAAAAATTCAAGAATTTCAGAAAAATCCCAAAAAATCACTTTAAAATTTTTCAACAAGTAGAAATCAAAAATGATCTCCATTTTTTAAATAATTTTCTAAATATCATTGATTTAATTTTTAAATAAAACCATACTTTCTTCAAAAACTAACAATTTTAAAACTGTAACTGCTTTTATATCACATTGAAAAATTAATCAACATGTCATTATCTTAAAGCCTTTAGAAAATAAAATAATAATACAATTTACTATTCATTAGGGTTATATTACTATACATATTTCTCTTCATATGTGTATGTTACTCTTCACTAAAAAACGTTAGTTCCATCAAACATCGAATAACTTAATGAACACAATTATATATTTTTATTTCTCAAAATTCAAAACATAAAAGTGGAAAAATTATATTTAAAATATAGTTATAAATATCTACTTAAAACAAAGATTCATTAATTTCAATTTATTTTTAAAACCCTTGGGGTGTTAAATTATCCCCACTTTTTAGAAATTGCATCCTCGTAATTTTATTTACTTTCTAAACAAGTGACAGTATTTTTATATCATATCATTTTCAAACTCCCATGTTCCTTCTTCAACCATGTGGTTTCTCCAAAAAAACATTACCTGATGTATTTCATTATTACCCAACACATGTTCCCTTCAATTAAGAATCTAAGCAGGTTTCTCTTCATAAGAAAGGTTCTCTTCCAACTGAACTACTTCTGGACTCAAGACATGAGATGAATCTGGAACATACTTCCTAAACATCAAAACATGAAAAACATTATGTACCTAATATAAACTCAAAGTAAAATATTCTCATTATGAAATTGGTCCAACATTCTCCAAGATTTCAAAAGAAATTAGGAAATGCGGACTTAGATTACCTTTCTTACCAAAACTCATCACACTTTTCCAAGGAGAGATTTTAAGGAAAACATAGTCACCTACCTCTAGAGAGAAGTCCTTCCTTATATTTTTTGCATAAATGTTTTGCATTCTCATATCTGTCCCCTTTTTCTACTAGATTATCTTTACTTACTCAGCCACTTTCTATACTAATTCTGGCCCCATCAACTTTCTTTCACCAACATTATCCCAAAAAGATGGATTTCGAAACATCTTCCCATACAATGCCTCAAAAGGTTCCATCTGTATACTGAAATGAAAACTATTGTTATAAGAAAACTCAACTAAGGAATGATCTTGATCCCACCTTCCCAGGTAGTCCATTGAACAAAATTTAAGCATATCCCCCAATGTCTAAATCGTTCACTCTAACTCTCCATCTTATTGATGATGAAAATATGTACTGAAATTTAATTATGTGCCTAATGACTTCAAAAGGATCTTCCAAAAGTTAAAACTGACCCTGGTATCTCGATAAGATGGAATAAAAATAGGAACTCCATGAAACCTAACAATATATTTGAGGTAGAGTCGAGAAAGATGATCCAAAAACATTGTATCTTGAATAGAAACAAAAGGTTCATATTTATTCATATGATCAACAACAACCCAAATTGCATTATTACCTCAAGATGTATTTGCTAGTCCCACCACGAAGTCCATGGATACGTTCTCCCATTTCCACTCTGACACTGGAAAAGGCGGAATCTTCCCTTTCAGTAACTTTCGCTTTGCTTTAACCTGTTGACATGTCAAACATTTGACAGTAAATTCTACAATATCCCTTTTCATTGCATCCCACCATTAATACTCCTGAAGTTCTTTGTACATCTTAGTAATTTCAGGATGAATTGAAAATGGAGAACTATGAGCTTCACACAACTAATTCAATTGTTAATTCTACTTCTCGATCAGGTATGACACCGGGTAACTAATCAGGAAAAACATAAAGCTATTCATTTTCTACTGGCGCATAATTAATCTGAACAGTTCCCTTATTTTGAACAATATGAGAATGATAAATTTGATTTCCATGTTTCAACAGTGTATTAGCTTCCTGATATGTTATCAATTTTATGGGGTTGTTCATATATACATACAAAAACTCTTTCTGAAAACCAAAATTTTTAGCTCTACAGTCAATCTTTGCATGATAAATATAAATCCAATCCATTCTGAGAATAACATCAAAATAGAATAAGTAAAAAACAACAAGGTTTGTAGGTAAATTATTTCTACACACCATAATAGAAATACTCTTATAATTCCTCTTTTCTATAATATTTCCCCCATGTGTTTTAAAAATATGTTCTAGTCTTATTTTTTGAGGTTATATTTCCATTTTATAAGAAAATTTCTCAAAAATGAAAGAATGTGTAGAACCCATATCGAACAAAACATTAGAGAAATATGAGTAAACAAACTAGGAGCCTAATACAACTTCATTGGATTGCCCATAATCATCAAACATTGTCTCAAAGGATCTCACAACACCTTTCTTCTTATAGTATGGCTTCTTTCAATCATTAGGATCTCTCTTTCGGAGGGAATTTGCATAATGACCCATCTCGCCACATTTAAAAAACTTAACAATTTTCTTATCAGGATTAGCCTTAGGATCATTTTCATTACAATCTCAGTCCATATATCTAAACATACGACATCAAAAACACTGACTGGTTTTGGTATGAAATTCCACAGGGTTCTTCTTTCCACTCTTTTCACAAACCATAAATTGGATTTTCTTACAATCAGATTTATTTTGTTGATTCTTACCCATTTCATTCCATCTGGACCACTTCTTCTCATTATTTAAAAAATGCACAAGATATTGAGAAAACTCCATCTCTACCCTCTCATCACATTAGACAAGTTCCTCATAACTTTTGAATTCATCGGAGTCCAATGACTTTGATTCCATAGATTAAATCCTAAGTAAAAGTGGTTTATTTTTCTATCAAGATCCAAAATAATATTTGGAGCATACCTCGCTAGTGGGGTGAAGTTTACATTATACACAGCCACTGAATATTTCTCATTCTACTTTAATTAATGGAATTTCTTCTCCATCTTATGTCTCACCACCTAAAAAAAATATTTTTCAATGAAAAGACGTTAAAATTTATCACACTCTAAGGCATCGGCATCCTCTATATCCCTAATATTCTTGACCATTTCGCGCCACTGATTAGCTTCCCCTTCAAAATGATAAATGGAAAGACTTAACTTTTGATTATCTGAACATCCCATAACATAGAATATATTTTCAAGGGCTTTAATCCATCCCACATTCACTACTGGGTTAGATGATCCACTGAATGCAGGTGGGTGTTGTCTCATAAAATGTTCCAGTATCTTTGTGTCCCATTCGGGTACCTATGGTCATTTTCATTCATTGATGCCACCACCATTTCTTTCATGTTTCATCTAATCCATTATAATCACAAATTTCTTTGTTCAAATACCTACCATTCTAGCCTACAGATTTGGAAGGATGTCATGCTGTCGGTGCCTCTTCTCTTTAGCTTACCTGTTTCTTCTACGGACAACCATTTTGAACAAACATATCATAGTCGAATAAACATTGTAATATTTAAATTTTATAACAACTAAAATTAAACATAGAATAAAAAACATTTATGTTATTATATTTACATCATCCTATACCCTAAATTTACCTAAACCATCCTCTGATACCAACTATTAGGGCATGACCTTATTACAATACATAATCTTGAATTAAGTAAAGAAATCACTTTCTTTAACATTGAGGATCATTTCATGTTTAGATAATTAAATAATTGGTACTTAATACATTTATAACATTATACATTAATACAAATTGGTTATCGTAAAAACAGTATTCATTTCTTCCAAAATATAAAACTTTCAAATATAACATGTTTCTATTTGACAATTCATCAATCATTTAACTTGGATTCCTTATTTGTGCTACACATCTTTATAAACTGTGAAAATCATTTAAAAACTTGGTATGATCACAAAAAAGATCAGTAAGGGATATGAAAATAAGGAAAGAATGTATTAGACCATGAATACTTGTAACATATGAAATCATCTTAAAAGACATAATTGTTACCCATATATACATACTTTTTGAAACATGATATTTCCACAAGATCCCCACAAAACATAAGAACATAAATATAACCATAAATGTATCTTTGTAAATTACTAACATAATCTTGTAACCCTCTTAGCTACCTTATAATTTGTAACCCTAATGGCTACCTTACAATTTGCGTAACCATTACTTTTACACTTAGAGTAACCATACGGCTGACCTCCAACTTACACATTATTAATGCATTGTAGGGAGATATCGGCCACACCCTTCATCATAAAAAATTCCCAAAAACCAAAAAATAATCATACAAGTTGAACAATTTCATAAAAACATTGCATTTGAATTTTGTAAAACATACTTTTAAAATATGTTTTTAAAAGGAAATCACCTTATAAATATCATATAATTGAAGTGAGACATAATGGAGTGGATGGAATATCTATACATATTGTAAATGAACATTATTCTACATAATATAAACAAAACCCATCATATAAACAATTTTCATACCACATAAATAACGAAGTAGAAGGTTAACCCAAAGAATAGAATCGGGTTAATAATTCCCATACCTCGGGTATGTCTTACATTAAACTCATTTAAACCTCATATATAATGGTTAAAAGAGTGTTATTGATATATTAAAAAAACATATCCATCCTTATAAGACATTATATGATCATTTAATTACATCATTTCACCCATTAATTGTTATTATTTTGTTCCTTGCATTGTTTTGGGTGTGTTCTTTACATGATTTCAATGATCGGTTCCTGATGGGAATTCCGGTAAATTAGGAGTGAAACTCTAGAATTGGAATGGAGTAGTATTTAAATTTTCTAGAAACATAAATTATACCATTTATCATTTTTAGTTCTATCATGTGGATGGTTCATGAGTTAAAACATTATTGATATTTGTTTAGGTCATTTTGGCGATTCTTCGACCCTAATGAACTAATTTGTTTTAAAAATTAATAACAAGTGTATAAAATGATGTCAGAACCTTATATAAGATATAAATTATAAATTATATTTTTTTTCAACCATAAAAATGTTTTTCTAACCATTATTTTATGATGTAAAAGAAATTGAAATCACACCATCTATGATATCGGTAATTCGACACATCACAAACGATGTTTTAATTTTTTGAATTAGTGGGAGAGGAAATGTAATGAAATGGGGATTATTACATAAACATTATGAAATAAATAATATATAAGATACTAGATCATTCATGCCCCTTGGATAAGGGGATGTGAGGAATCAAAAATAAAATAATGGAATCTCAAAATAAAAGAAAAAGAAATATTGAGTAATCACTTATAAAAATTTAGCAGCCTAACGACGTCGCTTAAAATTTCATAATATATTTTGATGAGAGAAAAGGGGTATCTTATAATTATTAAATAATATGGGCCATAAGAGGGATATGGAATGAAGTATACCGAAATAATCCAATGGAAATTAAAAATAATAGCATAGAATGAAAAAAAAGAAAAGAAACAAAATAGGATATTAACCTCTTGATCTCTTCTCCTTGAGATCCTTCTTAAAGCCTTTTTTTTCCATTTTCGTGAGGCCAAAAGCTCTACAACGTGTGAAATATCATTAGGAGGAGTATTGGGTAGAACATAGGTAAGGAAAATTTCTTGGGAGGTGTAGGGGAAGAGGGAAATGAGGGTGGTATTTATAGTGGAGGAGAGGAGATATTATTCATTATTTTAATCATTATTCTAAAATATTTTCCCAAGACTATGAATAATATTAATTCATTAGACCCAAAATCGTAATAATGGAATTTTAGTTCAAACCAATTGGTCTTAAAAAAATTATGATGTCATAAATTGTGTATTTAACTAATAATTTGAATATACAGTATTTTACCGTATTTCACTATTCATAAAAAGTTCAAGAATTTTAGAAAAGTCCCTAAAATTCAGCCATACCATTTTTTGATGTGTAGAATTCAAAAATTAACTACATTTTTTAAAAATAATTTTATAAATATTATTGATTTATGTTTTTAATAAAATCATACTTTTTAAAAAAATTATCCTTTTTTGAACTATAACTACTTTTATAGCACATTGAATAATTAATCAATATCTCATTATCATAAATCCTTAAGAATATAAAATAATAATATATTTTACTATTCATTAAGTTCATATAACTATTCATATAACTATTCATAATGGTTTTTTACTATTCACTAAAAAACAAGTTGGTTCCATCAGACTCCAAATAACTTACTGAACATAATTGTAGATAACTACTTTTCCAAATTAAAAACATTGAAGTGGAAAAATTATTTTTAAAGGCTAGTTATATATATCTACTTAAAACAAATTTTCATGCATTTCAATTTAATTTTAAGAAACTTGGGGTGTTACAAGAACGCAATAGGAATTATATCTTGCATCAAAACATGAAAGTCGTGTGATTTCAAACCCTCTAACTTTAAATCGCTCATTAACACGGTGTTCATGCTATTTTATGATTACTCAGATGTAACTTTTACATCATTCAAAAACATGAGAAACTTATATTTCTACTACCAGTAAAGAGTGTAATCAGTTGGAGGAATAAATGTTTTTTTTCACACTTCACTATTGCCAACTCTTCTTGTATTCCCATCTCAGCCATGTCCAACCTAGCCTTAATTTAATCCTTTATTTTTCTGGGGGCATTTAGAAATGTGTCAATGACACTATCACATACATTTTTTTCAAAATTCATAACATCAATAAAATGTTTGACATACATATAATTCCAATATGGTAATTCAAAAAAAAATATCTCTTTTTTATACTGGTTTTTGTAAGATTTTTCAAAAATGGTTTACCCAAAGTATTGTTCACATCATTTAATTTCTCAAAAAACTAATCACACATTAGTATATATGGTGATTTACATTATTCTTAACATCCATTAAATGTTTTCCTCCATGATCGATACATATTTCATCAGGGTAGAAATATTCGATATCCTAGAAACAAGGTTTTCAATGAATGTTTTATCCAAATTGACTATATACCTTGTTTGAAAATAGGACACCCTTGAGTTCCTTTAATGTTATATCCTGAAAAAATTCCATAATAAGGAATTTCATTTATCATCTTGTATAATATGACTTTGAAGTTGAAACCTTTATTTTTGTAATCATCATACAACGTAACAACTAAATTCCACAATAATTTCAAATCCATGATCAATAGAGACAAATAAACATCAATATAATTATATAGTTGTTTTGGTCCTGATATAAGCATAGATAAGATGATGTATTTTCATTTCATGCATAACCCTGGTGGTAAGTTATAATTTACCAACATAACCTGCCAGGTACTATGTGTGATACATTGAAAACCAAAAGGATTCGCTCCATATATTGATAACACAAGACGAAGGATTCTCGACTCATTTACAAATTCAAGATACTCATGATCAATTATTTTCCACTAAGGAGAGTCTTCCTGGTGACGTATTTTACCATATTTAATTCTTTTATCTGTATCCCATGTCAATTTTACCATAGTCTCCTTACTTACATATAGGCTCCTAAACCTTGGAATGATTGGAAAGTACAATAAAGCTTTTATAGGATTGGATTTATCTTTCTTATATCAAGAAAAACCACACTTTGGTCATTATTTATGTGATTTGTGTTCCTTGTGAAATAGTATATAGCCATTCAGAAGGGTGTGTATTATTTCATAGATCATACCCATCGAGTATAACATTCGTTTGGTGTCTTATGTTCAACTTTAGATCTCATTATCTTATGGGACCATGTCATTTAAGAGATCAAGTAGTTCCGTAAAACTAGAATCACACCACCTATTGCCTGCTTTCAAATTATATAGCATTAGTGTGTCTTACAATGTTTTATATTTAGTATAACTAGCATACAATGGAATCATTTCACAACTCTTTAACTTCTCAAACAATTTTCGCCAATCACGAAGTTCATCTTCAAATTTCCTTTTCATTTCTTCAATACGAACTCCATCATCATTCACATATGTAATCACATCCTCTGTACGGTCATCTTCGTTGTTCATGCTTGTAATCATACCATATGATCCATAAAATGAAGTGTTATCCCATCCACTACCTACACTTCATTTTTTCTCCGTTTTTATGCAAATATTTATAATTTTGACATATTTCATGATAGGTCAAGTGTTCTTTCAACTCCTCTGGACTAATTTGTATTCAATTACAATAGTGTAAATAGGTACAAAGGATTTTAGAAGGGTCATATTCATGATATTTTACAAACATGATAAACTCTTTCACACCATCTTCATACTCTTTTGTCAACCGATTTGCATTTATCCCTTCATTATTCATATTCATCCTATTTGACTCTGTAATATTAATATTTTACAAAATAATTACACAATAGATGTTCAACTATAGTCACTATCCAACTATAATCAATGGAACTTGCTATGGTAAACAATACCATTACCTCTCCATGCATTACTCGGGACCAAATTAGATCACACCCATCCTCTCAACCACCTAATCAATGGAACTATCTATGAGAAACCCTTGCACTATAATGTTTTAGTATCCCACATGTAATCTATATTCATTATTGTAGACTGGTTTTTTAGTGTTTCTATTGAAACATAATTTCTCGAGTCAAGAACTATGGTACTAAACTAGTATATGGTTCTATTTTATATATATTTCTTGCAGGTGGAAGGATTCATTACATGTTGTGTTATGGTTATTTGACTTGGGTGTCCATAAAGTGTCCCATAGAGTCCTCTAGTGAAGTGTTTTTATAAGATTCAGTGGAATTGCACTAGTAACAAAGTGGTGGTTCTATTGAAATGGAATGGTTGGGATTTATATTTAATGGTGGAGGAACTAAAACATGGGAAAAATGGCATACCAATCATGCCAACAACTGCAACACAATATAAACACATAATCGTGCTCACAATTGCAACACCATACAAACCAAACAAACAGATTTTCAGATTTTATAAAGCATCCCTTATTCAATTCCCATTTTTAATTCAGGAGTTATCACCGGTGTTTTATCAACTTGGGGAATTAATTCATTATCCATGTATACATAAATTATCCATTTCAATATTCAATTATTCAACAGGGCCCAACAAACATGCAATTCATTTAGTGTGTAAACAAGGACCATGAAAGACCACGATTTTTATTTGGGTGTTTAGCCTATACAATTAAAAACAAAACCATCAATATGAAACATTAATAACATGTGAAAAAGTGGAAACCAATGAGTAAGAGGAGAAAAATCCCTGCGAAGGAGTGGTTCAGCACGGGGTGGAGGTACGTTTGTGGCAGAGGAGAGGTGTGCAACATGGGAGATTTCTAAATGATAAGAAAACATAAAATAAGAACCCATATATTATACCTATCCAAAATAGGTCCAATGAGATTTAGGAATAAGACATGTCTGGTTAAATAGTTTTTTTGGTTAATAGTGGGATTTTATTTTTCATTTATGGTATCTGCTTCCTATTTATTTATTTTTTGTATATCTAATATTTTCCTAGACATTCATCTTAAGAATGGAACATGTTTGGTTTTTTGGAGAAATATTGTTTTTAATTTACTCTAATTTAGGGGTAAAATATTCCATAATAATTCTATCTTTTTTCATGGTGGTCATTTCTATCCTCTGGGGATTATGAATGACTATTAGGATAGTGTAAAGTTAGGTCAGTTGTTGGTTATGATATGAGACTGGGCTGTATCATTACATTTCCAATTGTAACTGACCCGTTTCCATTTAAATATAGGATTTTTGGGGGGGTGTAAAACACAAATATATTCCTAACTCCACTGGAGTTTATATGGGGTGTGGGGCTTGATAATATCATATCTGTTAAATATTTTCTAGATTGGACATTAGAGTAGTCACTGCTAAGTATTTCCTCATTTCTATGGTAGTAATTTTGTTGAACCTAGTGTGTGAAGTAGACATCCGAAACAAATTGGTGATTGAAACTTATGTGATGACTTCATCACCTATGGACATATATAGGAAATATCTTACAACCCTCATTGAATCTTAATATTTTTGGTTGCATTCATCATATAGTTACAAGTGATGTGGAATGTGTAAATGATAAGCTTGGGGGATGAATGATGTGGAGATGTTGATGCAAATGTTGATGTCGTAGTGTGATTAAATATTTATTGTTTATTTTTCATTATAATGAGTTTGGTTTAGGTAATTGTATTTAAGTCAGTTTTGTTATTACATTATTATTTTCAATAAGAAGAGGTGCCTCAAGAATCAAAGTTTGTGCATTATATACTAAAACTAGAGGCTGGGAATGTAACGAAGATATCCTTAAGGGGGTTCTATATATAGAATTTTTTACTGTATGATGGTTTTTTGTAAGTAACTTTACATAGTAATGGTTAGATAAATTTTATATTGTAATTCATCTATTCTAAACTAGAGATCTACTTCATGTTCTTTTTGGGGTGAGTTTGTTTTGATGCTCAATGTGATAGAGTTTATAGAGATTTTGAATATATATTGATGAGTGTTGGGTTGTTTGTGTTTGTATATATATCTCAATACATGACTTGACAAAGGAGATTTTAACGATGATCTTAGTAGAGATAATATTTATATGAATTTTTTTATATCTATAATTATAGTTCTCTAAAAATGAGATTTTTTTGCTATTATGTGGTATATAGATTACTTTCATAATTGATTCATCATATGAATATTTTCTTAATAAAATTCAATCATGTTTATTGTAACTATTTTTTAAGGTATTATTTATATTAAAATATTCATGGATGATTTGGATGCTCAATGGGGTTGAGGGATATTTCAAAGTAAATGTGTTCTATCGAGTTAAATTGAATCATGGTATGAATAATATGATTTTTTTCATGATGGTAATGAAAAAATTGACAAGTTTACTCATACATATAAAATTCATGTATGTTCAGACAATGTTGAAAATTATCACCCTAAGATGATAGGTTAATCTAGGTGTTTCATATTAAGAACTATTATCTTGATGATGTTAACCTCTTTTATAGGATATTTTTACCCCATTTAAATAATATTATTAAATCCTTCACTCTTAATGGTCAACTCACCAAAATGAAAACAAGTGAATAAATATAATGAAGACAAGTATTTTAAATGGCTTACTACAAAGGGATACATATAAGGAGAACACATCATTGATGAGTCAATGTGAAATAAATGTAGTATACTCACCTTTAGTGGATTAAAATTTTAGTGATAGGCATTTCATAACAAGGTTATTGTGAGGAACAATGAATAGCCATAATGATATGGATGATTTGAGACACAATGTAAAAAACACACAACCATGAGGCATACAAAACCAATAAAAAATCTACACATGGAATCGCCCCCCCCCCCCCTAATCCCTCTTGAAAACCCAAACATATGCTAAAACCTTTTCGAAACCAACAAATACCACTTTTACATAAACATGTCCAAATGGGCCTTTAAACCAAGGATTTACCAACAACTGACCAAGTGACTTTTTAAGCTATGTTAAAACACACAAAGCATATGAAAGTGCCAAACAGGCCCTTGAGATTTAAACATACACACACCTAAACATTTCACAATTTCTAAAAGGGACTTTATCCTTTCCAAACACACACCAAATAATTTCCATTCAAAATCAATAAAAACTCTAAAATGATGACACCTTTATAAAAAATACCAAACAATTTATCAACAACTGTACAAACAAACCAATCAATTTATAAACAATTCTATAAACAAACCAATCAATTTATAAATAATTTTATAACAAACTAACTAGTTTATGAACAATTTTTTGCAAGCCAAACAAGGTGTAAATAATTTTATGAGAAACCCAAACAGTTTACTTGCAATTCTATAAACAAATCAAAAAATTTGTAATCAATTTCATAAATGAGCCAAACAATTTATAAATAATTTTTTATAAACAATCCAAATAGTCTATTAAAAAACTTATAAACGGATTAAAAAAAATTACAGAAACTAGAAAACACCATAATAAACTATTCAAGATTAATATGAAGGTGCTTTTCATGTTGAAAACATTATCAAAACAACATTTTATATCCACGAAACACAATTTCCATAAGCACACATCAAAAAACAAGGGAAAAATACTTCAAAACTATTTTTAACAAAACCATCTAACTTAAAAACACTATAGAAGAGTAAACAAGTGTATTGAAAGTTGTGAATCAAGTCAAAGATTTAACTAAAAACATTTAAGAATCAAATTGAATTAATCAGAAAGGAAAACACAAGTTCTCCTACCTCGGATGTGTAAAAATGTGATGGTACTTTAATATAAGGGAGAATAAGGCATCATAGACCCTTCACACACCCTAAAAACCAAAGGAAACACATCAAACCTAAACCATACCGAGAAGGGTTTATCCAAACACTACACACCTTATGGAAACCAGGGAAACTAAAATAGAGACTCACTGGGGGGAATATGTGTGCTGTGGAGGAGGCTATCGAGATGGTCGTAGGATGAAGTGGGTGCACCAGAGCAGGTTAGGTGGAAAAGGGGAAATCCATGAGGAGGAGGAGGATGATGATGCGGAGGAGGAGGAGGAGACAGCGGAGGAGGAGGAGGATGAAGCGGAGGAGGAAGAGGACAAGGAGGGGGGGTCTCAGTGGAGGAGGGCTCGACGGTGTAGGGGTCAGCTTCCGTGAAGGATTGAAAGGGTGTGAGGGAGGAGGACCCCGTTAGGGTTCTTTTTTGAAACCTTCTAGAACCTTTATCAGTGCTAGAAGAAGCGCTGATAAATGTATGTTTTATCACTTCTTAAATAAAAAGCGCTAATAAAACATACCTTTATCAGTGCTAAAATTATAGCACTGATAAAGAAATCTTTTATCAGGGCTTTTCTAGCATTGATAAAGGTATAATTTTAATAATTTATTTATATTTATATATTTATTTTAAATGATATATTGGACAAATATATATATATTTATTTATTTATAATCATAACTATAAATAATTATTTATTTATTTATACATATAAAATAACAATTTATGTAACTATAAAATTATAATAAATAGACTTATTATATATATGATTATAAAAATATTTAAAATATATATATTAATTTTATATATTGAAAATATTATAAATATATATAACTATATTTCTTCAAATTATATAAATATTTATATGAAATATATATTTATTTAAAAATATAATTATAAATATATATATATATTTATTTATTTAAATAATTATAAAATTATAACATATTTATATATCTGATATTTAAAATTTTTTAACATATAAAACTAATATATTTATTATAATTTTAAAATTACATTAATATATATGTATTTATTTATAACTATAAATACATTTGTATTTATTTATCCATATTTGGAAAGATATTTATAAATATATATTTATTTAATTATATATAACTTGTCGTATATGAAATAATAAATATATATTTTATAAATTAATAATTATTTTCATAAATATAAATTTATTTGTATTTATTTATAAATATTTGTACATATTTATAAATATATATATTTAATTATATATTTATAACTTTATGAGTAGTATAATAATTATATTTTTTATAATTTTATAATCATTTACATATATATTTATTTATAGTTACGATTATAACTATAAATAATATATATTTATAAATATTTGTATATAATTTTTAATATATATATATATATATATATTAATAAAATTATAAAATTATATGTATAATTCTATAATTATTTTTATATATAAATTTATAATTATAATTACAAATATATTTGAAAAGTATTTATATATATCATTAAAAATATATTAAAATATATTTTTTAATTAAATATATTTAAGGTAATTTTATAATTAATTTTTTTTAGAACTTATATAGTTCATAGGGGTTACATTATGAATTAATCAATATACGACATCAATGGACAATGTGACGTAAGGTATAAATTAGCATTCGTGCATGATACATAACATATACGCATGATCAATATATTCATTGACCAAATTCATTGGAAAACACACATATATTCAATAATATTAATTATAAATATATATATTAAAAAGTATTATATATTTATAAATAAAAAAAATTTATTAAATATAAAAAATCTAATAAATATAATGAATTACTCTAATAAATATAATAAATCTAATAAATTAATCTAATAAATATAAATATACTAAATCTCTAATAAATCTACTAAATCTAATAAATCTAATAAATAAAATAAATATAATTAAGATAATAAATATATTTATTATTTAATGTAATTTATTATAATCTTAGAATTATATAATTATATAATTATATAGATATATTTAATTATAATCATTGAATTACTTTTCTCAATTAAAACGTTATATATATTTTTTAATTATTAAACAAATATTAATTATAAACATGTGTTTTTTATTTAATTTATATAAATAAACATTATTTTTAAATATAAATATAATAATTTTATATAAAATAATAATATTTTTTATCAAAAACTTTTATAATCACTAATAATAGTGAAGATAAATTTACCCTTTATCAGTGGTAATAAAAACACTGATAAAGGGTATACCTTTATCTACGCTTTTGTTATCACTGATAAAGGGTACATTTATCACTGATTTTAGCTAGTGCTGATAAAGGCATGCCCCTTTATCCATGCTTTCTGTTTAGTGTTGATAAAAGGTATTGCTTCCCTTGCCCTATTTTGTGGTAGTGGATGAAATGATGAAATGTTTACAAAATCCATTTCCTTTCCACGTGTTATGATATGATGATAAGTTAATTTTTTTATGAACTTAAAGCGCACATATTTTAAATATTAATTATGTGATGTATGGGCCCAAAATTATATATCCCTCTAATTCATTGGGCAACGATGGATATCTAATGATATAATAAGCACTGTAATGGGGAATTAACCAATTTTTATGCGACTCTATACGCTATGATGGACTTGGGAGTGAACCATAACTACGGAAATGATGGAATTATGATAGAACTCAATCCAATATAATAGCCATGTAAGTTATAATTGACTATGGAAAGGATTTTATATTCTAATTTTTTTAAATCTTATGTATTATTCTTAGGATTTGTTCTCAGAGCCCATGGTTTATTTTTTTCTCATTTTTCGCACTTATGATTTCTGTATTTTTTTATGATAGAGAGTTATTCAATTATTTATTATTAATTATATTTGAATTATTGGGTATGATTTTTGTATGCGGTGATCATTTTTATCATATTATTATTCTAATATTATGCTCACCTATAATCATTGATTAATATCTTTTATGTTTAGCCTTACTGGGTATCTGAGCTTTCTCTTTCTTATGTTTCGTTTCATCTGGTTCTGAAAAATGGATTTAAGTATGGTATTTTCATGAAGTGTACTATGTGAGAAAAAATTATTGGTATAGGTCGAATAAATATCATTAAATAAGATGATTATGTATCTATTTTTAATATAATCTAATCCTTTACATAACTTTGGAATGTATTATTGTGAACTATATTGATAATTAATCTAAAATTATTTAATATTAATGTATGAAATTCTTGGGATGCCTCGCAATATCTATTTATTAAATTAGTGTATTCTGGAAAAAAAATGTTAAGTAGTATTAGGAGACTAGATACCTAAATGATCATTTCATTAAATTGGAATATAAAATAAATCATAAAAAACATGAATATATGTTATTCCACCATTTCTTATACTTAAATAATACATAGAAATACTCCTAGTTTCCGAGTGAAATAATAAAATAATATAAAGGGGGAGATCATACCCATTATATGTGGTAGTGTACAATAAAAACTATCATAACATCAATAATACATACATAATATAATAGAATTAAAAATAATAATTCCTTATAACTTACATCATCAGCAGAATATTTCCATGGATAATTTAATAGTTGTAATAAATAATCACATTGATAGTAATAAATATTATCATAGTAATAGAATTCATATTTTTGGACATTATATCCATACCACAAATTCCTTGTCCAATTAATCATACATAAATTAGTGGGTATATAGAAAATACCCATATTATTTTGTCTCATGAGACATTCCAATGCATCGAGGGGCTATATAGTCACATACCTCGTTTTTCGCATAATAAATATAGTTTATTAATTTTATACAAATAATAAATAGAGAAAAAATACAATAGAACTTGTACATTAAGGAACCTCTTACATAAACATGGCTACATAATAAATAATTATCCATATTGAATAATTGAAATAGATATTTTCAATATTTCCCCACTCAAATATATAGACTAAATTCTTAAGTAAACACCATCCAATCTATATTAAGACATATAGAATGTCAACATAATATAATGTAATGGGTATATAGTCAAGTCAAAAATATATAAACCATATAAATAGAAAGAAATTTCTAGAAAATATCCATGAGATTAAGAACATAGGCACATAATATAATGATATTTTCAATAGAGACTGATAGAGAATATAACAACAAGAATGAAAATGGAGTCAAAGATACATCCTAAAATAAATATTTTGGTAATGAGATAAAAATACCTCAAAAGATACAAATTCTATTAAGGTATAATTTCAATACTTTTTTGATAGGATATAAAATTTAATACAGAAAATAGATAAATAATAGTTATATAGATTGTGGATTTTAAAAATAAACCCTTACTTTAATAAAATAATTACTTATGAAAAGGGTATGATGTAAAGGAACGAATAATATTTCATCAATATTGAATAAAAAGAATGAAAATAAAATTGAATTATAAGTATTAAAATATATCAAGTGGTCATTTTAAATAGATTATAATAAAATAATTATAAAATCTAGCGGATAGGATTAGGAACCCCTACATAAGAATAAAAGTATATTTGTAAAAGGGTATAATGAGGTGAATTGTGTAAGATATAATTGATAATATGTTAAATGGATTATAAAACCATTGAATTATAAACATTTCTGCATATAAATTATATTTTAAAAAGATATTACTATAAAATGATCGTAATTGAAAAACAACGGGGATAATTAAGAATCCTTTAAAACAAGGTATAATAAACAATTTGAATATATAATAGAGGTATGGAGAAAGTTATTTCATAAAAAATAAAAGTAAACATAGTAAGTAACACCTTTTAAATTTTTGAGAAATGATATAATGTATATTATAGATAATAAATAAACAATTTAAGCTATGAACGAAGATTTAAAAGATAAACCCCTTACCAAATTTAAAGAGATAGGTAAAACATATTTTCAAGAAATTAAAATATTAATTATTTAAAAAAAACTAAATTGAAATATATTATTAGTACTATAAAAATAGTATTAGATACTCATAGAGGAATAATGTAATCATGATAGGAGATACAAATGTAAATAAAATAAAATATGAAATGTTCCCTTTATATAATTTTAAAATATTTATCTTAAATGATATTATTTTAAATATAAATCTAAAGACAAAAATATACATAGAATAATGAAATATAAAATGAACTAAAAATAATTAATAATATGGGTATATATAATATTTAAAAAGAATAGGTATAAATGGGAACTATTAACCAAAATAAATATAAATTTTAAAGAGTCCACATTCGAATATTATCAAAATTGGGATAAGAATGATTGAAATAGAGAGAATTTTAAAAGGTAAAATTAAATCTCTTGAAATAAAAGAAATATTACCAAAGATAACTTCATTGTAAATTTATATATTATACTGATAGAAAATAAGGATTATATTTCCAAAAATTATAGATTGAGGTGATAATTCTCTTACATTGTGTACCGACTAACATTGTACATCCTCTATCGTATTAAATAATAAATTTTATTAATTATTAACTTGATTCATAACCTTTTAAATGTTTATTTATTTATTATTATTAATTTTAATTGATTTTTTATTATATAGTATTCTTTTCATATATTAATGTTTCTTTCATTACTCATTTTGATGTTGTTTAGTCCACAGTTCAAATATCTATTCCATATAATGTTAATGACCTATGATATTTTTGTAATGGTTCCAAAAAGTCTATAAGTATTTAAATTTTTATTATTTGAGAATATATATTTACAAAAGTTTTATATGTCAATATATATTCTATAATATATTCAAATCATGAAAGTTGCCTTAGCATGCTCATTTTCAGTGATTAATTTGTTGTTGTTTGGTCCACACTTCTAATATCTCTTCGATATAATGTTAATGACCTATGATATTTTTATAATGGTTCCAACAAGTCTACATAATTAAATTTGTATTATTTGAGAATATATATTTATAAAAGTTTTATATATCAATATATATTCTATAATATATTCAAATCATGAACTTTGTCTTAGCATGCTCATTTTGAGTGATTAAATTGGAAACGATCGATAATTATTAATTAAATTTATATAATGAGAAATTTATCATTCTAGAATACTAATAATTTAATAAATATTATATTTATTCATTAAATAAATTTTTAAACAATATTTTTATAGAGGTAATATAATTTTTATAACATCATCCATATATATAGTTATAATCAGTCAAGATGGGATGAATGTTATATAAAACTATAAAAATTTATTTTATGAATTATAAAATTATATAATTCATATTGAAATAGAATTATATTTACAATTAAATGATTAAAGTCTATTTTTTAAAAATTATAAGTATTAGTTCTAAGGAATAAGGGAAATCAATTGAAAGTTCTAAGAAATGAAATACTTAAATTCTTTTTTTGATGTACCTTCCCTATATTTCACCATAATAAATGTTAGATTATAATTTTTGTGTATTTATTCTAAACCAAATTGGAGAGTTAAAGAGGTATTTTGGTAGAGTTTAAAATACCTAATATGCTTATTTTTTAGGAGATGTGGGATGGTGTTGGGTAGTATTTTTAAGTGGGGGAGAGGGGTGTTCTTGAATAAAATATTCAATAGTTTATTATTTTTTCTCAACCCTACCACAAATTATGATTTTTTTACTATATAGAGTAATTTATGAATTTTATTAAGAGATAATTAATTATTAAATAATATAGTATGAAATTTATCATTTTATCAAATTATAATGTAAAATGTTGCATTTCCATATGTTTCACTATTAACCAAAATTTTAACTATGTCCAGAAAATATGTGAAATTCAACCTAGGATAATTTCAATGTACTAATTTATAAAATAAAATTCATTTTTTATAAAATATATGTCTATATTATGTTATTTTAAATTTTAATTCATGAATTAATATTACTATTTTATTAAATATTACAAAATTTATTTCACTAAAAATGTACACATATTCTTTCATTTTTTGACATTAATTTAGAAATTATTTTAAGGTATTTTGTTATTTTATTTACTTATTTAATTGATGAAAAATTTTATTTACAAAGTTAATTCATCGTTTACCCAAATACTCATTATTATATTCCATTGGACATGCCACTATTCTAAAAATCATATTATTATTATAATGATTATATTCCCAATCGAAATCTACTCTATTTATAATTTTTTCAAATTTCTTATAATTATAATAAATAACCATTATTTCATTTATTTACCATTTACCAAAATTCCTCTCTTTGTTGTATGGTTTATATTTTCAAAATTTTAATTATATTACTAATGTTTTTTTTTCATTTTTAGAGTATTGTTCACATCCATGATAATTTTCGAGAACCATGATGTACCAAAATATCAAGTTCCGGATATTATTATTTTCTTGTGTTTATTATCCCATTATACAATTTTCAATTTTATGTATAATATTCATACTCTATATTTAATGTCTTATGATGGAGACATTAAATAATGATTGTCTCTATGAATTTTCTACCATATATTTATGGTGTTCCTTTATAAAAGAATTAATTATTAAAGACACTCATATATTTAATAAAGGAAAGTAATTTAGTAACAAATATGTAAACAATTTCTATTCAAATCAACATAAACAAAAGAAATTAAATGAATTTAAAATTTACACAAATATAATTTAAGGTGAAAATTAATAAAAATATAAATAAACATTTGTGGACATCACATTCTCCCCACCATAAATAAATTTCATCGTCATAATTTTAATTAACACTCCCTAGAGAAAAACTTGTGAAGGACTCAATAAAATAGGAGTGACTCCATATATGAGATCATATTGGAGGATTCGTTATTTACCTTAAAATGTGAATGTGTTGATTTTTTCATTAGTTTAATCCATTTTCTTATGCATCAATATTGAAATTATTGAGTTTTTATAGAATTACCATTTACCATTTTATTTTCATGATTGCGTTTACAAAAAAAATTATAAATGCCTATTTTGTAGCGTGAGTAACGATAATATCTAATAAAATAAGAGTAAATAAACTCAAGAATGTGAAAAATTAATCCCAATATTTCTGACCCTAGGACACCTTTTGTTCAAAAATAAATATTATAGTTTAACCTAGGTCATTTTGTATTTTTAAAATATGAGATTTTATACTAACCAAACCGATTATAAAGTTTTTCATGGAATAAAATTATTCCCTTATTATTTATAAATCATTCCATAAAATTCAACCATTGATATAACAATTAATTTTTCATTGATATAAATTTAGTAAATTATAATATATACATCCTAATATATTTTTATTATAATAGGATTTCTTGTCTCCATTTTATTGTAAAAAATACTACCCTGAGTTTTCTAAGGATAATCACTACAAAGATTATGGGTGTTGAAATGATTTTTGTTCCTTATATTTAGTTATATTTTTAAATAATTTAATATACAAATTATATTATATATAAGACTATAAGTTATGATTCATAGTATATAAGTCCAATAAATTTATTAAAAATTAAAATCTAATATTATCTAGATTCTAATGAAATTTCTATAATTTATTTCGTGGTTATCACAAAGTTTTTTTCTCTAGATATTTGTTTCTAAATCTATTTTATAGATTTTCTATTAAATTTCACTAATAAAAACTTTAAAAACCTCTATTCCATCTACCCAAAGTTAGCGACTATTTATAATGTTGGAATATAATAGAATAAAATTTTAATAACCTCAGGATACTAAATACATAATTGATAGTTAGAATACTTTTTATTATAAAATACATCATTAAAACACTAACATATTTTTTATTATTAAATTTATTATCCTTAAATCATATTTAGAAATAATTAGGGTTTTCTATGAAAATCATTAATAATAGAAAGACGAGAGCTTAGATACTCAGTAAGGTGTAGTGTGCAGATGAATCTATCATAACACCAATAACACACACATAATATTGAAAGAATAAATAAGAAAATAAGTCCATACAACTATCAACATGATAATAATATATTAATGGATGATATAAAAATGGAAATAAATAATTATATGGTTAGAAATAAATAATTTCATTGTAATGGAATGCATAATTTTGAACATTATAACAACATTTTATAGGCTTCATCTTAAAAATAATACATAAATGAGTTGGATTAAGGAAAATACCCAAGATAGGTTTTCTCATGAGTCCTACTAAATCATTGATGTGTTATATAATTCTTAGACCAACACATAAATTTATAATTCCAATGAATCCATCGTATTAAAAGAATACATGGATAAAAATAAAATACATAATGTCCAATAAGAAACCTCTTACATAAAAATGGTTACATAATCAATATTCCTCTGATTTGGATCAATGTTAATATGGATTTTCAATATTTACCTAGTAATATAATTTTAATAACATCATAGGTAAAAACCCTTCAATATGGATTAACATATATCTAATGTTCAAACTTTATAGAGTAAAGGTTATATGGTTAAGACAATTATATATAAACCATAAAATTATAGAATTGTTTTTGAATATATCAATATGGAAAAGAACATGGAAATATAAGAAAAATATATTATTAATGGAGATAGATAGAGAGTGATAGATAATATAATCACAAGATATGATAATGAGTGGGAGAGACCCATTAAAAAAATAACTATGGTAATGAGATAATAATACCACTAAAGTAAATGAAAAGCAGGTAAGTTATATTTTAGTACATTGATGATCAGATATAAAATAGAATATAGAAAATAGATAAATAATTAATGGATAAAAAATAAATTTAGAATAAAAAATCATGCTTCATCAAATTAATGGTTTATGATAAGAGTTTTATAAAAATGAAAGAATAATATATGATAAAGAAAAATCCAACCCACCAAAATAAAATAAAATTATAAGAATTAATGTATATCAAGAGGGCAGTTTAAATAAATTATAAAAAATAATTATAAAATATTGTGGAAATGATTATAAATCTTTAAATTGAATTAAGAATGACATGGGAAAAGTGTATAATGAGGGGGATTGAGTAATATCTAGTTGATAATATGTTTAAAGTACAATAATACGGTGGAATTATAATCATTTAATAATATTAAGATGATTTTTAGATGAAATTATAGTGAAAGGATTAAAATATGAAAATTAGGGGAATTAGAAACCCTAACAAACATTGTAAAATAAAAGAAATATGTATATATAAGAGAGGTGTAATGAAATGAATTATGAAAAAAAATAAAGGAAATATAGTAAGTAATACCTTTGAAACTTTTTATAAAAGATATAAAAGAGATGATTGACCAAATAGAAACAATTTAATATTTTAAAAAAGATTAAGAAAAATAAAACCAATTAAAATATTTAAAGAGATGTGTAAAAAATATTTTTTTAAAAATAAAACAATTAGTTTATAACAAAAAATATAATTGAAAAGTAAAATTATATGTTTAATAAAATTGTTTTACTTATTCCTGGAAGATGAATATAATCATTATAATAGGTATAACTAAAAAATAATAAGATACGAAAAAGGAAGAATTGCCTAAAATAAATATAGAAGAAACATAAGAAAAAAGGGGAAGTATAACATAAAATAAATAGAATTTGGTGGACATTGATATATTTTCTATTATTTTTATAATTCCTATTTTAATTGGGTTGAGATGGAACTCTTATATAGCCTGAAGGCCCATATTTCTAGAGGTGCACAAAGGCTGTAGAATTACATGGCCCATATGCCATGTGACAGAAAGATGTTATAGGTTAATTTAGTCCAGAATATACTCAGAAATCCCTTCCCATCACTTTATTTAAGTATAAACTAAGCTCACAATGTAATGTTTCTATCAGTTAGTAGTACTGTACATAGATCTGCATGAGCCGATAGTGTGTCCACCATATACCTCCTTTAATATTGGGTTTGGTTAGCTCCACCTAGGGATTTTTACTCCTCTAATCCATTATCTAATGGTTTCCCCAGTATAGTTAAACATATATTGATCCATGTCCCAGAGTCCATGTGTTCAAAAGTAATATGATGTCCCAAAGGATTTATAGATCAAAGCCTTATTTTTTACCTAGAATCCCATTCAGTATGAATAGTAATGTTGTTATAGTACACCACTACCATACCATATAAAGTACTAACAATTCTACTATGATGTGGTACTTCTATAATACCTACTTTAGTATTCTTATAATAAATATTCTCCCACTCGTTTTTGAACCTGGGTTTCATATAGTATAATGGGTGACTTTACTACTCAGGTAAGTCCCTTATTGTAAAAAAAGATAAAATGGAAAGATATCCCTTTTAAATATTATAACAAATGATATAATAATGATTCCAACATATAGAATATAAAAATGGAAGGAAAATATTTAGAATTAAATGGAATTTTAAATAACATAATTTTATTGTTAAATTTGGGGAGGATTGGATGAAAAGTGTAAGTACATTTCCAAAAAATGGAGAGTGACACAATAATTCCCTTACCTTGAGTCTTAGATTTCATAGAACATCCTTTAACTTTTTGATTAATAAATATTAATTAATTGACTCCATTATTAATAAAATTTTCATGTTTATGTCATTATTACTCTTTTTAACTCATTTTTATCATGAATTATTTATTTATTGTATTAATTTTGATTGTGATAATCGTTTTAAAGTTGTTCGGTCCATAGTTATATAATGATTTTTGTACTATAGTAACGACCAGTGGACTTTATCAATTGGTTCAAAAATATTCAGATGTAAATAGATATGGATTAATAATAATTACTGAATAAGAAAGTTATATTGTACAATTTATGGTCCAAAATAGCTTCAAATCATGAAAGGTGTCTCACTACACTTGTTTTGGGAGGTTAAAATAGACAGGAACATTTATTGTAATTACCATTGATGTAATGAGCAATTTATCTTTATTATATCATAATCATGTCATAGAAATTATATTTATTCATTAAATTCATTTCTAAATTAACATGTCTAAGAGATTAATATATTTCTTATAACATCATAAATAAAGATGATTAAAACCATTAGTGATGGGATAAGTGTTATAAACAACTATAAAAATTGATATTTTTTTATTATGTGGTGATGAAATTCATATTATAGTAGAATTTTATTATTAGTTACATGATGATTTTTTTTGAAAATTATAAAGATAATGAGTAATTAATAATGGAAATAAATTGAAAGGTGTATGAGATGAAAGATTTACTTTCCGTATTTGGCATGGCTCCCATATATTAACGGTTAAGATTTATAATATCAGTCTTTTTGTTGGAAAACGGATTCCAAAAAAATTTTACATTATTTTTAGAGTTATTTTTACATAATTTAATAAATATTGTTAACTTATGGTGTTAGGAAAAGTGGGGTGGTGAGGGAAGTTTTTATAAGTGGAGTAGTAGGGTATTTTAGAATAAAATTTTGATTGTTTAATTATTTTTTATCAATAATAAAAATAGAAATGATTCTTTTGAATATATATACTAATTGATGCATTTTGATTCAATTAGAATGGTTTATTACATAATATACAATGTAACTATTCATGCATTCAAATTATAATGTAAAATCCCATATTTTATTATAATTCAATATTCATTGAAAACACAATTTTTTCATAAAAATAGTAAAATATAACCCAAAGATAATTTCAATCTAAAAATTCAAAAAGGGACATTCATTTTTAAGGAATTTATTTCTAAATTATTGAATTTTTTAATTTAATTATTGAAATAAAATTATTATTTTATTAATTAATATAATTTTTTTTCTAAACTATAGGCATATACATATGAATTATTAAATTTATTTAGTAATTACTAGGTATAATTTTGATAGTTTTATTTACTTATTTAATTAATTATAAAAATTATTTAGAATTTTAATTCATCATTTCTCATGATGGTCATTTTACTTTTCCAACGGTCTAATCATTACTCTCATTGTCATATTTCAATTCCAACTATATTATTTCCAATGGATATCTATCCCATTTATAATGGATATAAAGGCCTTATTCATCCTATAAATACCTATTATTTCTTCCATTCGTAATTCACTATAATTTCTCTCATGGTTTTATATCTTTCATTTTCCAAATGCTATTTATTTTATTAAATTTGTCTCATTTTTTATAGTGTTCTTTTTATACGTGTTTATTTCTAAGACCACAACATATTATAATATCTAATTTGTGTTTTATTATTTATATGTGTTTATTATCCCAATATACACTTTTTCATTGTATGGAGTGTATTCATACTTCATATATAATGTTCTCTACTAAAGAAATGAAATAATGAATGTCTCGTTAAAAGTTGACTTCAATTTATTTATAATATTATATTATATGAGAATTAATATTAATAACCACGCATAAATTTAATAGTGGAACATAATATAGGAATAAATATATATTTTAGGATAAAATAATTAAAAATAAAGTAAATTCATTTCATTTAAAATTTATACATATATAATTAAAGTTGAAATGAATAAAATATTAATTGAAATTTTTGGATGTTTCAATTATAAACATAGAAACAAAATAAAAAATAAAAAATATATGGTTTATTGTATTAAAGCTCAAAAAGGTATGGATCGTTGAATTAATTCATCGTAAAACAAATTCATAAATGTGATTTCCAATAGAGTAATACAAACTCAAGTTACTTCTTGTAAATATTTTTAAATTTTTTTACCTAGAATTTTCCTCACCATGTTACATAATAGAATAATAGAAAAAGGTTACTAAATCCTAATCAATGAATAGTATGAGTTTATATTTCTCTGCACAGATGGGTCCTCTTAATTTCTATAAAATAATATTTACCCATCCTTGATGTATTATCTTCTCTACCTCAATGGGACCAATCCATCATTATGTAATTATTCTGGAAAAATAAAATGTAAATTTCTAATCTAACAAAAAACATGAGTTAAATTTTATCTAGTCATTCATAGTATATTTTATACCATCCCATATCTTCTCAATATACCTTTTTTCCACCTTCCATTAATCAATTTATATTTTTTTATTTACATTAATACTATCTTTTTTATCATAAATAGTAATAACATACTCTATAATCAATTTGGTTTCCTCACTCAAAAGCTCTAATTCTTCATCAACATTCTTTATCACCCAATGAATATTTATCTTAACCATACCACCAAAAACTCACACATTTAACTCTAAATAAAAAAATAATTAATCACCCATTTAAAAATAAATCATTCCAAGTATATATTTTTTCTATCTTTATCTATTTTAAGTATTTAAAAAGAGACCAAAAATAAAAATTTTTAACATTAACTAAAAACCTATAATAAAACCTTATGAATATATCCATGTTCTGTCCACTAATTTTATATAACCCATTATGTGTTCATCATGTTTTGATTAAACGATTTAATTAATATCTTTTTGAATATGATTCTCACAAACATGCATATTTATATTGGAAAAATTAAATTATTTGGGTTTTAATATATTAATTATTTGAATAAACATTCTAATATTAGAAGAATATTAACTCTTTAATCCAAGGGAGAATATTTTTTGTCAAATAAAAATTCTTCTAGACGAGTCTTATAAGTAATCGAGAAAAACATTATACTCTATGTTATTAGGTGGAACGTGTGGTCTAGGAAACAAACATTTGCAGTAATAGTATAGATCAAAAACCCTATTTTTAGAAGAAACCATATATTTTTGGAACATATGTATGGTTAATCATCCCTACATTTTTAACAAATGGTATGTTATCAACCCTATTTTTCCATTTTATCACTACATAGACAAGCCCAACATTTTACTTGGTCAAAGATGGAGTTTTAAATAATGATTTATTTCTACAATTTCTACAATGGTCTATCCAAAATAAAATATCCATTAAAAGCTATTTAAAGACCAATTCAATGGCTCATGGTAAACAGATTAAATCTTTCCTATTTTTATAGGATGTTATGACTCTATATGAATGTTTTGAATTCAAATATCTTTGATTTATAATATGATATTTCTAGATCTGTTTGACATGAAAAAAGTTCAACCGTTTTGATAAATATCAATTTTTTCATTTTCTATATATATGAATATATTCTTCTTATCTAATATGTAGATATATAAATTGAGATATATGTGTTTAAAAATCATATTAAAGTAAGAACATTTCATTGCCTTTAGAGATACACCTTGATGATATACATGTTTCGATCCTTTCTTATTTGACTGTTGTTACTGCTACTGTATTTCACTATTAATCTTTTATTGCAGTTGAAAAAATTTCTTACTTGAGATACACTTTCAAGAAATAAATGTTTTATCTTCTGTCTAGTTTTTTCTTTACTATTGTCCAAAAAAACATTGTTTTATGTTCAATATTTTACTACTACTGTGTTTCGTGGAATATCATATTTAACTATCAGTTGCTACTACAACTATCTGATAAATTTTTTTTCAACAACAAAATCATGATCAAATATATGATTCAGAGTATTTTCTTCTCATGATTAATAATTGATAAAGTTCTAACTTCATGTAATATGATATATATATATTTTTGGTTCCTTGTAAAATAACTAGAAGTCCTTGTATGTGCCTTGATTATAAGGTGTCAAATTACTAAACTCAGTTTTAGATTTCCATATAGAAAGGACTTACTAATGAAAAACACCAAACTCCTAGAGAGAGTATTGGTGGAGTTAACTAGGGGATATTTTTTCCCTGAACCACTATACATCATTGTGTTCTTTTCTATTATTTATTTTTGATTTCCATTCATAATTAACATATAAGGAAGTTATCTCTTCATTTAAAGGGGTAAGTTTGATTTTGAACAAGTTTTAAAGGAACACAATTCAACCCCCCCCCCCCTGTTTCTTAATCATACCAATTCTAATCTAAAAAGTTGTATTATTTTTTGGGATTCATTGGTTACATTTCTCTAATAATAAATCCTTGAATATTATAGTTTCAATCTAATATTATCAAACAATATCATAGGATTATAACTTTTGGAAAATTTAATATTTCATTTGGTTATAACAAGAGAGAGTAAAATATTCAAATAATGAAAAATCATAATGAAAAATATTTGAGAATTTTTTTCAATGATTCATGAATATTAATTTAATTTCAATAATTATAGGTGCTGGAAACCATGATTTATTATTTATTCAAAAAATATTGTAATAGGGGTTTATTTGATGATTGTAAACCCTTATTAAATTCTTAAATATGATCTATAAAAATGGAATAATGTTAAAGAAAAATATTTTTGTCTTAATTAATGATCAATTAATGCTAGTCTCTATGGTTTAGGAACTGATGAATTTAATCATGTGTCTTAGTGTGCTATTTCGTATAAAATGTGGAAAATATTTTTTTCTCATAAAGGAACTGATAAATTTTAACACTAAATATATAGTACTTCAAAATTAAGGGTTAATAATTATATAATGATTGAATATGAAAAAACTACTCATATGAATTGAATATTTATAGAATTTTTCAGTGATTTTAATACCTTAGGAGATCCAGTTAAATAATTATATTAACTATAAAATATTCTGAGAGTTTTACATTATATATGGAATGTAATATCATCTTCTATTAGACAATCTATAACAGTTAAAGAATTAAAGTTGAATGAATTTATTAGAACATTGAGAATGTATGAATATGGTATGTAGGATAAAGATTAAAATAATATTTCTATAAAAAATGATGAATATGAACTTTGAAAAACTATAGATGAATCATCTAATTCAAACAATCTATATACAAATAAATATTTATCATATATATGAAAAATGTATAATAGGAATAATAAAAATAATAAAAAATAGATTATATGAATGTAAGGTGATAGGTAAAACAAAGTTTAAATGTCCTATTATTAAATATTAATGAAATATAATTAAAAAAGGAAACGAAAGAATGGCATGAAGACTAGCTGAAGTGAAAATTGTGATTTAAGTGATGAATCTTTCATAAACTATGAAGGTGATCATGGAAAGAAAATTATAAATCTATATCTTATGGTTCCTTTTTATGATGTTCAAAATTATAGATCTGATTCATAAAATTAATCTTATGATAATATCTATAAATATTGTTTTTTTCTTCAAAAGAAATTTGAATCTCTAAATAAGGAGCATAAAATAATTTTTAGATATTATGATATTATTTTAAAAGATAAAGAATGTATAACAAACTATATTTAAAAATTAAAACTAAATATTCTTGTGATCTATATGAAACAAAAAATAAATAATTATTATATAAAATATATACTTTAAAACAATAATTGAGAATACTTATTAATGGATAAAACTATTAAAATCAAATTCTTAAAAAAAATTCATAAAGGTACACTAGGAATATGTAGTAATGCGGAAAACCCAAAATTATACAGAAATTATTCTGTTATTGGATCTGAAAAAAAATGAATTTCTACTGTAAAATTTTTTTATTGTGGAATAAATGTTAATTATGAAAGTGATTGTTATTTTATATTACCACTATTTTACATCATTAACCGTTTTTATTATTCACGTGAATTATCTAACATTAAATATAAATATTTTACTAAGAAAAAACACATCTTTTAGACAAAAACATTGATTTCTAACACTGTCAGAAATAAATATATATGGGTATCAAAAAGAATTTTAATTTGATATATTATATTTATGAACCACTACACTTCATTGTTAAATCATAACTGGTTTCTTAATGTTTATGTTAATTTTTTATGTAAGGTTCATGAAATATATATCTCTTAATCCAGGAAGTATTTTTATTTTAGTATTTTATTTAAATACACTAACAGTTTTATACAGGGGTAGAGAAAGTTATTATATTGTTTAAAGTAATTTAATTTATTATTTTAGTTAATACTTTAATATTTTAAAATATTGATTATACTATTTATATTTTTTGTTTCACAATATAAAAAATAATTTTTCGTAAACATTGATGTATATATCTTATATATCTTACATAAAAATATTCTCTGAATATATTACATGGGAGAATTAAGTACTAGTTTATTTTTAAAAAATAGATTTAAGAAAAAAATATATTCTTAATTTAATTTTTTAACTTTCATTTTTTAAAATTTATTTTTACTAACAAATTTATTAAATTACATAAAGTTAACTTCAAAAAATATTTTCTTACGTAAAACATTCTTTATAAAAATTATGATTTCAAAAGATTAAACTTTATTTTTAACTCAATAATATGAAACATAGTCTACAAATTACCATATTGAAATGTATTGTCTTACTATTTCAAACCCAAGAATATTCATCTCAAATCATCTTAAATTTTTTATCTTTCATCTTCATAATATCAATTTTAATGACATAGGTATATACTAGTATGAGAAAAATGAAGCGATATAGAACTTCAAGTTCACAAAAAAAATATTTCTCAAAAGATAAAGTGGTTTAATCCTTCTTCTAATATACTTGAGTAACAGATACTTTCCTTCATTAGGGATTATATATAAAAACATTCTAGAAAATAGAAGGAAGTCCATGGTTATGACGAACCAGATATTTCATCATTTAAAATGGTTAAAGTTGGAATTTTTACTAATGATCTATTGTTCATGATTAATATTTTAAATGAATAAATAGTAAAGTTTCAAGAAGATCTATAAAAATCTATGATTTTATAAAAAAATCTAAAATAATGTGTTTAAAAATAGTTTTTTATACACTTCAGAGGTAGTAGTAGGATATTAAGGAAAGCTCGATTTCTATAGTTGAATTTAAATAATTTTAAGTAGACCTGAGAACTCATGTGGTGTCACTCAAAAGTGAATCTATTACTTAGTTGGATATTGATGAGCTAAAAGATTTTTTAGTTAAATAGTTATCATCTTCTTTGTTTATTAAAAGATCTACAGATGTTCAAAAGAGAATAGAATAGCTTTCAATAGTTTTTTATTTAATGATTTAAAAAGTTCAGTGATTTGAGAGTATAGACGATCAGTCTAACCCTTACAAAAACCCCAAATATTCATTATATCTGTAGATTATTCCAAGTCAATATTGTATTTTTTATGTTTCTATCAGTTTCGGTTTTTTTTATATATTCTTTATGATTATAAATTATATAAATGGTTTCATGATTATTTTTTGATTTCAGAAATAGGGGTATATTTATTATAAATTTAGTGAAATTTTATAAGAAATTTAATTTACTAATCATCCAAAAATGTGTATTAGAAAGGGGAAGAAATATTCTTGACATTTATTTTTATTTTTATTTGTAGAAATTTTATCTCTTATTTTTTGTAATGTTTTATTTTTGTTTTATGGGTTTTGTGATCATCAAATAGGGGTAGACTATTGTTCATGTGATTATTCAACAATTTTCTTAATTTATTTTCGATTTTGATGCACAAAAATACCCACATTTATGTTTCCAATAAATTTACATTAAGTGGATTTATGGATATTAATTAATAAAATAATTATTCTTTTTCTTGAATAATATTTAATCTTTAATCTGTGGGGGAATATTATTTTATTAAAGTAAATGTATTCTTGACATGTTTTATAATTAATATGGAATAATTGTTCTTACCCTATATTTATAAGCAAAATTATGTTCTCGGAACCATACAATTGAAGAAAAAATGGATTAGAAGAACTACTTTTGGACGCAACCCTAAATTTGAGGAATAAATGTATGGTTCATTGTAACAACCTAAGATTTTATGAAATATATTATTTTATTTTCACTGATGTTTTGTATTGTACGCTACACCAAGATTATGTTGCGCTATATGCAGAACTGTATTATCTTGTAGTATACGCAACACTATTCTTGGCTTGCGTTACATGTAAGAGCAACCTTCCTCGATAGCTTGCATTGTACACAATAACGAGTTCCACTAAACAAAGATATGTTATTAAAATATTATATAAACTAGCCATTATGAATAGTAATAAAGACTTTTTGAAATTTTATAAATTTTATCTTTCAAAATGGACTTCATTTTTGGATTCAAATTATCGAAATTATCCTCGGGTGAATTTTTGGTATTTTTCTGAAAACATTCAATTTCTGATGAATAGTGAAAAACATTGAGTTATAGTTTAAAACCAAATTTTTATTTAAATAATTATTTATTTTATTTAAATTTATTTTATTTCAAAATAGATACATAATACCTATATAAGTTCAATGTAATTCATTGGAGTCATTTTATAATAATTTTAGATATATAAAATTTTTATTGAACTTTTCACCTTTTTTTACCCACCTCCTACGAGAATTTTCAAATTTAAATAAAACGTAATTTTACCGCTTATGTGAGTGGAATTTAAAAAATTCGAGAGACACGAATAATATCAGTAAGTAAAATGTGGTTCAATAAGATAAAAATAATTTTTGGTGAATTGTTACTTTTAACTTTTATTTTACCAAGGTTAAAAGTAAATATTGTAATTAAGGGTAAAAACGATATTATTACCCTATAACATGTCCTATTTCAATTTTATAAGTTTAATTCGACCAAAAACATCCTTATTAATAAAATATGACCCTTTAGGCCCACTTGGATTAGATTAGGACATTTATTATTATTGAATTCAAAGAAGAGTTAAAATAGTTAAAATCAATGTTTAATAACTAAAACATTTTTAATATATAGTTAAACATAAGATAAATTAGACTATAATTATTCATTATAAATATAAAAAGATTTCCAACATAATTAATTTTTTTAATATTTTTTAGACAATAAATAATTTAATTTATTTATGACACAATGATAATTAAGTAATTACCTTATTAAAGAAATATTAACATAATTGATATTATAAATACTGAAATAAATGTAATTTGAGACTTTTTATGAATTACACTAATTTTATAGGTTAATATATTATATTAGGGTTTGTTATATGAGTTTTTTTTTTGAAGTAATAATGCTATTATGAATTTAGAAAAATACAAAATACCAAATAGTGTCAAAATTGACATAAAAGAGTTTTTAAAGAAAATATTATATTATTAATTGATATAATGGTCTTAAAGAACTAAGGATAGGAAAAAAGACTTATATAATAATATATATGACATTAATTAACCAATTTGGGTTCGATTGGAAGTTTATAGTAATTTTATTAACCATATAGTGTAAGAATACAAGAAGACACGGTATAAGTTAAATTATTTAACTTAGAGTTAAATCTAAATGATAAAGTTAAAATGGTAACATAAACATGTCTAAAACCTATTGGTTGAGAGTATTTCGACACATCCCAACCATAGACTTGATATACGTAACTTTGGATCCATTAAAAATGGAAAATTAATTTATTATAAAATAATATTTTATGTATTTCCTAAGGTGCCCCTCACCCCTCTTATAAAAGGGAACTCCCCTTCACTCTAATTAACACCTTCTAAGCCATTTGGCTCGGACAAACTCTGACCAAAAACCCTCTCAACTATCCTCCCTTCATCCTAGAGGCCTTCCTTTAGTCATAAAGCCACCCTAAGGATCCCTTTTGATCAAATCAAAAGGAAGAACCCGAAGAAGAGGTAAATGTCTCACCAACTATTTCAAGTTCCATTCTTTTTCCACTTCCTCCATATTTGTTGTTTCCATTATAAAATAATAACTCCAGTATATAAAATATAATGTGATGTTATTATAAAAATTTTATAACCATATTAGTTATTTTATCCATATTATGAATGAAAAAGTCACCACATGTGCGTACATACGGCTTACTATCTCAACGTCGTGGTGTAGTTTTTTATTCAAACATTTAATCATTTGGATGGGTATAATAATGAGTATAAATGATATAAATAATAAATATAAAATTATTATGATTCTTTATATATGATATACCATCCAATTTTATACGATTTTAATATCAAAATAATGATATTGTCGCTCGTGCGTACGTACGGACTATCGTCTCCACGAACGCGATGAGATTCATTCTCCTTGATTAACCATTAAAGTATGATTATAATGTTTATATAATAAATAATAATAAAATATATTACATAATAATGATACTGGATTTATGTACATATATGTTTCATTTACTTAATTCCATTTAATTCAATAAGGAAATGAAAACATTGTTCATTCGTACATACGACTTACCGTCTCCATGAATGGTGTATTTCATTCCATTAATCAATCTGTCATGTATATTTATATACTAAATAAATATTATATATAAATAATGTTTTAAATTATATAATTTAGTAAATCATGATATAGGTAATAATATCACGAACAAAAAGTTAAAACACGTACGATAAATGAAACGATTTTACCCAAAACGATGCTTTAACATGGAATTTACCAAAGAATAGGTAATATAAAGTCATAAGTGAATAATATATTATTTAATAAATAATATTATGGTTATTTTACAAGTTAATAATATGTTTAAACCCAATATATTGGAGTCTTGGACACATACAGAAGAAATTGTACCTAAGGTAAGGATAATTTTGCAATCTCATTTTTATCTGGGATTGCTTATACGTAAGAATTTACTAGGGTTATATTTTTCATCCATGTCCATAAAATAATTTTAATAAAGTGTATTATATTTTTAAATGTATGTTTAATGTCGTGTTTACCCCACTTTGACTTTTACATTGTTTTATGGAATGAATCTTTCTTTTGTTTACATACGAGGAACTTTTGTACTTTTCCGGCAAAAGTACGAGGAGAATGTTTTTTTAACATATAAGGTATGAACAAATTTTTACGGTTTCATAATGACTTATTTCCATGAAGCTTCCTCACCACCATTTCAATTTTATTTTAAAAAAACATTTTCTTTTAAATTTTCATCACATTTTGTGAAAAAGAAATGATTTTGAAGACGACATGATATTTTCCTCAAGAATTCAATTCAAGTGTTTTATCAAAACTATTTTCCATCTAAAATGACATTATTTAATATGTTTATGATTCAAGTATAATGTCTGTTATTTAAATTGTCTGGTTTTTCTTATGATGAAATGATATCCATTTTATTATATAGATTATGTTATGATGGGATGATATTTATGAAACTCATTTTATTCTTCGGGTTTTGATGAATGATTTATGTTTATTTTATGGCACACATAAGAATGATTTCTATATGATATGGGTGGGACCTATAACTCCCTCCAATTAATTGGGTAAAAAATTATATACTATGAGATAGACATTTCTGGAAGGGCAAGAAAATCTGGTTCAGTAATACACGGCTAGAACGGCAAGTAAACCTGGTTCAGTAATGAACATTGTCCACTATGATGGTCTTGGGAAAAATGCCCTGGATACTATAAAAATAATATCATGTGCTTAATGGTTTTCCACAATTACATGTTTTATTCCTATTCTAGTTAATCATGATCAATGTTCCACTATGATCTATACCTTACCTACAACCAATATTTATTTCACCACTCAAGATTTTCATGTTTAAACATAATGATCATGTTTTTAAGTTCAAATGTATATGGTTTGTTTTATTTTCTCCATTCTAACCCTTACTGAGCATTTGAGCTCACCCTTTATAAGTTTTGTTTTCCCCAGGATATAAATAATGGTTTTAGGTATGAAAAAAAGGGGAAGATATTTATGGGAGATGTTGAAGATCTTTCACCATGATTAGAAGATTATGTTCTGAGTTTCCAGAGACATTAACTATTACGGTCCTTGAGTGTTGGTTCTTATTATGTATTAAGTATTCCAGAAAAGTATTTTAATTTCCATGTACGTCAAGCTTCAGTGTTTACAGTCGGTATCAGAGGAATGTTTTAGTTATCCTTTGGAAACTAGGATGCGAAAACTTTAGTGAAATCCCTAGATATATTTCTAAGGTATGTCTAGGGATGTCTCTATGGTTAATTATAACTATAGGTTATAGTCCAAGAATTACGGTAACGATCTTAGAATTAAACCTAATATTTTAGATATTGATTGTACTCCCCCTTTATTATGTTGTTTTCCTAGTATGATTTTTTACACTAATACTATTCTTTTTGGGTTTTAGAAAATGGCTGGTAATATGATGATTCACGATAATGAATGATATGATGGACAATGGTATGATATTATTCATGAGAAACCAAATGAAACGGGATTTGGAAGTCCAAACATCATTATTATGCCAAATCAGCAATCTCATAATATGATCTATAATCTCAACATTGGTAAGTTTCCTGAATCAGCTAATAAGAGAAAGATGGAGTTTCCGGATGATCATAGAGGAAAAGAAGTTCAATTCCCCCCATGTAAATCATGTGGGAAGAGGCATCAAGGAGAATGTTTCAAAGGAACTAGAAGATGCTTTGGGCGTGCAAAATAAGGACACAAAGCCATTAATTTCAAATTAAAAGGTTCAGTTAACACCATGGACAAGGATAATCGTATTTCTAAGACATCAAAAATGGTTAAATGTTTTAAATGTGGAATGTACGGGCATTATGCAAACTAATTCCATAAGGGAAAGTCGCATGAAGAGAATCATCATGGTCATATGGGTAGTATTTATGTTGATGATGATGAAGAGACTACAAATGGTATATGAGATGAAAGAATTTTTGAATCGCGTTCAATGGTTTAAGAAGGTAGTAGAATGATTTATTTTTATCAAGAGGTATGTTGTATAGATAATGGTACATTGGAATAAAGACAAATCTAAGGATTGTTACACTATTGTTTTTTTCTAAAGTATTTGAATGTATATGTTGAATGGTACCGATAACCATGAATTATTATTCAGATATTTTTAGAAAGAATATGATATGCGCATAATGAAGGGAGACAAAGAAAATGATAGTATTAACAAGCTCGTGACTAATATAAGGAAAAAGTGATATCATGGTTTGATTATATAGAATTTTCGGAATTTTGGTATGTAGAAAGAGTTAACTTTTGACAGCATTCATGTTTACACTAAATTTAAATGGGTATTCATTTTTCAAGAGAATACATGATTAAGGTACTCATAAGTTTGAGTTGTGACCAACAATAAGATATATCTTATGATATATGGGGGGAAAATGAAGGAATTCACATGCTTGGTAGTTGACATTTATGGTAATCGGATAGAAGTTTTTTGATAAGGCTAAAGGTTGTAATGGATTAATTTAGACATTAGATAGTATTTCTTAAGGCTATAACTTTTTTATTTTATTTCCGAAATGTTATAATAGTATAGTTTCATAAAAAGGACCACCCGTAGTATGGGCAACAACCCGTCGCTTCAAACAAGGATGTGGGAATCGAACCCACAACTGAAGTGTGATAGGCCTTTATCGCCTACCATTGGCCTACTGGAAGTCCCGGGTTTGTAGAAATTAGTTTTATTTTATTAAGTGGTATGATTGATGAATTATAAGTCCATTTTTGTAACCATATAAGATTACTCTCACCATATATGGACTTTTTTATATAACTATTACTAACCTTATGTTTGAGACAGATTGAATTACCTATCATTCAGTCGCATGATCCGCTAACACTTCACGGAAGAAAAAATAAACTTCATTTATTTAAGAGATGAAGTGGAAATTTTTCAAGGCATGAACAATAGTGATATTGTACCAAAATCAAGTAAGTATTTATTTTAATTCAAAAATTACTCAACATTAGGGAAATGATCTTAAAATCCAAAACTTTTGTCCTATTGACCTCATATCTGATGAGTCAAATAGTACCTTAGAACATAAAAAAAGTATGGATTTGTGATTGTTGGATTTTTCATAGCCATGTTCTCTACCACTCTCTATTAAAACATGATGGTGAGATTTCTCTTCTATATCCATATTTTCACCTATGTTATCCTCTGTGGAAACACAATGATTAGTTAATTTGGGTAACTGTTACGTTTCATAATTTAGTTTTTAAAGATAATTTTTTGTATTCCTTTTTATGATGTGGGTTTATATTACAGAAACTTTCAAGTAGTAAACCATTTATAACCCCGATGAATTTCGATGGCGAAATTCATTTCATGGGGGGTAGAATGGAACACCTCGAGATTTGATGAAAAATATTCTTTTAATTTCACTGATGTCTTGTGTTGTACGCTACATCAAGATTATCCTACGCTATATAAAAAATCGTATTAGCTTGCAGTATACGCAATACTATTCTTGGCTTGCATTACACGCAAAATTAACCTTCCTCGATATCTTGTGTTGTACACAATACCGAGTTTCACTAAACAACGATATGTTATTAAAATATTATATAAACTAGCCATTATGAATAGTAATACACACTTTTTAAAATTTTATATATTTTATCTTTCAAAATGGACTTAATTTTTGGATTCAAAATATCAAAATTATCTTAGGGTGATTTTTTTGTATTTTTTTGAAAACATTCAATTTTCGATGAATAGTGAAAAACACTGAGTTATAGTTTAAAACCAATTTTTTATTTAAAATTTTATTAATTTTATTTAAATTTATTTTTGGTCAAAATAGATACATAATTCCTATATAATTTCAATTCAATTCATTGGAGTCATTTTATTATAATTTTATATATATATAAATTTTATTGAACTTTTCACCTTCTTTACCCACCGCCTAGGAGAATTTGCAAATTTACATAAAACATAATTTTACCGCTTCTGTGAGGGGAATTTCAAAAATCAGAGAGACACGGTTGATATCAGTATGTAAAATGTGGTTTAATAAGATAAAAATAATTTTTGGTGAATAGTAACTTTTAACTTTTATTTACCATGGTTAAAAGTAAATATGGTAATTAAGGGTAAAAATGTTATTATTATTACCCTAAAACATGTGATAATAAATTTGGATAAATGTAATTCAACCAAAAACAACCTTAGAATAAACAATGAACCTTTAGGTCCACTTGGATTAGATTAGTACATTTATTATTATTTAATTCAAAGAAGAGGTAAAATAGTTAAAATCAAAGTTTAATAACTAAAACATTTTTAATATAGTGTTATACATAAGATAAATTAGACTATAAATATTAATTATAAAGATAAAAATCTTTCCTACATAATTGAAGTTTATTTATATTGTTTAGATATTAAATAATTTAATTTATTTATGACACAATGATGATGCAGTAAATAACTTATTAATGAAATATTAAGGTAATTGATATTATAAATACCCAAATAAATGTAATTTGAGACTTTTTATGAATTACACTAATTCAATAGGTTAATATATCATATTAGGGTTGGTTATATGAGTTTTTTTTAAGTAATAATGCTATTATGAATTTAGAAAAAAAACAAAATACCAAATAGTGTCAAAACTGACATAAAAGTGTTTCTAAAGAAAATATTATATTATTAATTGATATAATGGTCCTAAAAATATATGGTTCATAAAAAATACTTATATAATAATATATATGACATTAATGAACCAATTGGGGTTTGATTGGTAGTTTATAGTATGTTTATTAACCATATAGTGTAGTAATACAATAAGACACGGTAAAAGATAATTTATTTAACTTAGAGTTAAATCTAAATTATAAGGTTAAAATGGTAATATAAACATTTATAAAACCTATTGGCTGAGAGGATTTCTACCCATAACCACCCTAGAACTAAAATAAGTCACTTTGGATCCATTATAAACCGATAATTAATTTATTATAAAATCATATTTTAAGTTTTTCCTAAGGTTCTCCTCACCCCTCTAATAAAAGGACACTCCCCCTTCAATCTAATTAACACCTTCTAAGACATTTGGCTCAGAAAACCTCTACCCAAATACCCTATAAACTATCCTACTTTCATTTTAGAGGCATTCCATTAGTCTGAAATCCAACCTAAGGATCCTTTTTGATCAAATCAAAAGGAAGAACCCAAAGAAGAGGTAAATGTCTCACCACCTATTTCAAGTTCGATTCTTTATCCACTTCCTCCTTCTTTGTTGTTTACGTTCTAAAATAATTAATCCAGTATATTATATATAATATGATGTTATTAGAAAAATTTTACAGCCATATAAGTTATTTTATCCATCATATGAATGAAAAAGACACCACACGTGCGTACGTACGGCTTACCATCTCCACGTCGTGGTGTAATTTTCTATTCAAACATTTCATCATTTGAATGGGTATAATAATGAGTATAAATGATATAAATATAAAATATAAAATTATTAAGATTATTTATATATGATATATAATCCAATTTTATATGATTTTAATATCAAAATAATGATATTGTTTCTCGTGTGTACGTACGGACTATCGTCTTCACAAATGTGATGAGATTCATTCTCCATGATTAACCATTCAAGTATGATTATAAAGAATATATAATAAATAATCATGAAATATACTACATTATAATGATAGTGTATTTATGTACATATATGTTTCGTTTACTTAATTCCATTCAATTCCATAAGGAAACGAAAATAGCATTCATGCGTACATACGGCTTACTATCTCTATGAACGGTGTATTTAATTTCATTTATCGATCTATCATATATATTTATATAATGAATATATATTATATATAAGTAAGATTTTATATTCTGGAATATAGTAAATTAGGATATAAGTAATAATATCATGAACAACAAGTTGAAACATGTATGATAAATGAAACGATTTTACCCAAAATGGTGCTTTAACATGGAATTTACCAAAGAACAAGTAATATAAAGTCATAAAAAAATCATATATGATATAATAAATATTATTATGGTTATGTTACAAGTTAATAATATGTTTAAACCCAATATATAGGTGTATAGGACACATATAGAAGAAATTGGACCTAAGGTAAGGGATAATTATTCAATCTCATTTTTATCCAGGATTGCTTATACGTAAGAATTCACTGGGGTTATATTTTTCATCCATGTTCATAAAAATGATTTTCATAAAGTTTTTAATATAATTACATGTATTTTTAATGTATTTTTTACCCATCTTTGATTTTTACATTGTTTTATGGAAGGAATATTTCTTTTGTTTACCATACAAGGAACTTTTTGACTTTTCTGGAAAAAGTACGAGGAGAATGTTTTTAATAACTTATACGGCATGAATAGATTTTTACGGTTTCATAATTAATTTTTTAAAAGAAGCTTCATCTACACTATTTTGAGATTATTTTCAAAAAAAATCCTTTTATTTTAAATTTTCATGGAATTTTGTGAAAAAGAAAAGATTTTGAAGAAGAAAGGATATTTTCATCAAGAATTCAATTCAAGTGTTCTGTCAAAACAATTTTCCTTCTAAAATGAAATTATTTAATATGATTGTGTTTCAATTAAAATGTCTATATTATTTACATGGTGTGATTTTTCATATGATGAAATGATATCCATTTTTTTATATGGATTATGTTATGATGTGATGATTTTTATGAAACTCATTTTATTCGTTGGGTTGTGATTAATGATTTATGTTAATTTTGTGGCACATGTAACAATGATGTCAATATGAGATGGGTGGGACCTATATCTCCCTCCAATGCATAGGGTAAAGATTTATATCTCATTAGATAGACATGTATGGAATGAAAAGTAAATCTGGTTCAGTAATATAGGGTTGGAACGAAAAGTAAACCCAGTTCCATAATGGGAATTGTCCACTATGATGGTCTTGGAAGAAATTCCTTGGATACTATAAAAATCATATAATGTTCTTAATGGTTTTCCACAATTACATATTTTATTCCCGTGTTATTTTATCATGATTGATGTTCCACTATATGATCTTTTCCTTACATATTTCCAAGATTTATTTCACCACTCATGATTTTGATGTTTAAACATTATGTTCATGTTTTTAAGTTCAAATGTAAATGGTTTGTTTTATTTTCTCCATGCTTACCCTTAGTGAGAATTTGAGTTCACCCTTTATATGTTTTATTTTCCCCATGATACAAATAATGGTTTTAGGTAAGAAAACAAAAGGGGAATATCTTTATGGGAGATGTTTAAGTTCATTCACCATGATTAGAAGATTATGTTCTGAGTTTCCAAAGGCACTAAACTATTACGGTCTTTGGGTGTTGTTTCTTGTTATGTATTAAGTATTCAATAAAAGTAATGTAATTTCCATGTACATCTAGCTTAGTTCTCTACAGTCGGTATCAAAGAAAAGGTTTAGATAACCTTTGGAAACTAGGATGAAAAAACTTTATTGAAATCCCTGGAGATATTTCTAAGGTATGTCTAGGGATGTCATTAAGTTTAATTATAAGTATAGGTTATAGTCCTAGAATTATGATAACGATATTAGAATTAAACCTAAGATGTTATCCATTGAAGGTACTCCCTCTTTATTATGTTTCTTTCCTAGTATTTTTTTTCCTCTCACGCTATTCTTTTTGGGTTTTAGAAAATTGCTGGAAATAGGACGATTCACGATAATGGAAGATATGATGGACAATGGACTGATATTCTTCATGAGAAACCAAATGAAACGGGATTTAAAATTCTAAAAATCATTACTATTCCTAATCATCAATATCATAATATTATCAATAATCTCATCATTGGTAAGTTTCCTAACTCGGCTAATAAGAGAAAGATAGAGTTTCATGACGATCATAGAGGAAAGAAAGTTCAATTACCCCCATGTAAATCATGTGGGAAGAGGAATCAAGGAGAATGTTTCAAAGGAACTAGAAGATGCTTTGGGTGTGGAAAAGAAGGACACAAAGCTAGTAATTGCAAAATAAAATGTTCAGTTAACACCATGGACAAGGATAATGGTATTGCTAAGACATCATCAATGGTTAAATGTTTTAAATTTGGAATGTACGAGCATTATCCAAACCAATGCCCTATGGGAAAGTCTCATGAAGAGAATCGTCATAGTCATATTGGTAGTATTTATGTTGATGAGGATGAAGAGACTACAAATGATATATGAGATGAAAGAATTGTTGAATATCGTTTAATGGTTTAAGAAGGTAGTGGAATGATTTATGTTTATCAAGAGTTGTGTTGTATAGATAATGGTACTTTGGAATAAATACAGATCTAAGGATTGTTACACTATTGTTTTTTTCTAAAGTATTTGAAAGTATATGTTGAATGGTACCAGTAACCATGAAAGATTATTCATATGTTTTTAGAAAGAATATGATATGTGAATAATTAAGGGATATAGAGAAAATGATAGTATTAACAAGCCCATGACTGATACAAGGACAAAGTGATATCAAGGTTTGTGTATATAGAAATTTTGGAATTTTGGTATGTGGAAAGAGTTAACTTTTGACATCATTCATGTTTTTAATAAAGTTCAATGGGTATTCATTTTTCAAGAGAATACATGATTAAGGTATTAACATGTTTGGAATGTGACCAACAACAAGATATATCTTATGATATATGGAGGGAAAATTAAGGAATTCACATGCCCGATAGATGACATTTCTAGTAATCAGACAGAAGTTTTTTTGATAATACTATTTGTTGGAATGGATTAATTTAGACATAATATAGTATTTATTAAGGCTATAACTTTTTGTTTTTATTTCCGAAAGGTTAAAATAGTATAGATTTAGAAAAAGTACAACCCGTAGGATGGGCGACAACCCGTCACGTCGGACAAGGATGCGGGAATCAAACCCACAACCAAAGTGTGATAGGCCTTTATCGCCTACAATTGACATATAGGAAGTACCTGGTTTGTAGAAATTAGTTTTATTTTATTAATTGGTATGATAAATGAATTATAAGTCCATTTTTGGAACCATATACGATTAATCTCACCATAGATGGACTAGTGTATATAACTATTGCTAACCTTATGTTTGAGACTGATGGAATTACATATAATTCTATCGCATGATCCGCTAACACTTCTCGGAAGACAAATTCAACATCATTTCTTTAAGAGATGAATTTAAAAATTTTCAAGGCACGAACAACAGCGAGATTGTACCAAAATCAAGTAAGTATTTCTTTTAATTCAAAAATTTTTCAATATTAGAGAAATGATCTTGAAATCCAAATATTTTGTCCTATTTCCCTTATATCTGATGAATCGGATAGTACGTTATATCATCACAAATTTGTGGCTTTGTGATTGTTGTATTTTTCATAGCCATGTTCTCTACCACTCTCCATTAGAACTTGATGGTTAGATTTCTCTTCCACATCCATATTTTCACCTATATTCTCCTATGTGGAAACACAGTGATTAGTTAATTTGGGTAACTGTTAAGATTCAAAATTTAGTTTTTAAAGATAAGTTTTGGTATTCTTTCTTACGATGTTGGTTTCAATTAAAGAAAATTTCAAGTAGTAAACCATTTATAACCTCGACGAATTTTGAGGGAGAAATTTAATTTAAGGGGGGTAGAATGTAACACCCTGAGATTTTATGAAAAACATTCTTTTAAATTCACTTATGTCTTGTGTTGTACACTACACAAAGATTATCTTTCCCTATATGCAAAATTGTATTAACTTGTTGTATAAGAAACACTATTATTGGCTTGTTTTACACATAATAGCAACCTTCCTCGATATCTTGCATTGTACGCAATACCGAGTTTCACTAAACAACGATATGTTATTAAAATATTATATAAACTATCCGTTATGAATAGTAATACACACATTTTGAAATTTAATATATTTTATCTTTCAATATGGACTTCATTTTTGGATTCGGAATATCGAAATTATCCTAGGGTAAATTTTTGGTATTTTTCTGAAAACATTCAATTTATGATGAATAGTGAAAAACACTATGTTATAGTTTAAAACTGAATTTATATTTAAATAATTATTTATTTTATTTAAATTTATTTTAGGTCAAAATAGATACATAATACCTATATAATTTCAATGTAATTCATTGGATTCATTTAAAATAATTTTAGATATATAAAAATTTTATTGAACTTTTCACCTTTTTTTACCAACCTCCTTAGAGAATTTGCAAATTTACATAAAACATAATTTTACCACTTCTGTGAATGGAATTTAAAAAATACAAGAGACATGGTTGATATCAGTAAGTAAAATGTGGTTCAATAAGATAAAAATAATTTTTGGTGAATAGTAACTTTTAACTTTTATTTTACCACGGTTAAAAGTAAATATGATAATTAAGAGTGAAAATGTTATTATTATTAACCTACCACATGTCTTAATTAAATTGGATAAGTTTAATTCGACCAAAAACAACCTTAGGATTAAAATATTACCCTTTAGGTCTATTTGGATTAGATTAGGACATTTATTATTATTTATTTCAAAGAAGAGGTAAAATAGTTAAAATCAATGTTTAATAACTAAAACATTTTTAATATAGGGTTATACATAAGATAAATTAGACTATAAATATTCAATAGAAATATAAAAATATTTCCTACATAATTTATGTTTATTTATATTTTTTAGACATTAAATAATTTAATTTATTTATGACACAATGGTGGTGCAATAATTACCTTATTAATGATATATTAACATAATTCATATTATAAATAACTAAATAAATGTAATTTGAGAGTTTTTAAAAATTACACTAATTTCATAGGTAAATATATCATATTAGGGTTGGTTAGAAGAGTTTTTTTCAGAGAAATAATTCTGTTATGAATTTAGAAAAAAAAACAAAATACCAAATTGTGTCAAAATTGACAAAAAGGAGTTTTTAAAGAAATATTATATTATTAATTGATATAATGGTCCTAAAAATATATGGTTGGTCCAAAAGACTTATATAATAATATATATGACAGTAATGAACCAATTGGGGTTATATTGGTAGTTTATAGTAAGTTTATTAACCATATAGTGTAAGAATACAAGAAGACACGGTAAAAGATAAATTATTTAACTTAGAGTTAAATCTAAATGATAAGGTTAAAATGGTAACCTAATATTGTCTAAAACCTATTGGTTGTGATTATTATGACCCATACCCACTCTAGACTCGAAATAAGTCACTTTGGATCCATTAGAAAACGAAAATGAATTTATTATAAAATAATATTTTACGTTTTTGCTAAGGTTCCCCTCACCCCTCTTATAAAAGGGCACTCCCCCTTCACTATAATTCACATATTATAAGCCATTTGTCTCATCCAAACTCTACCCAAATACCCTATAAACTATCCTCCCTTCATCTTATAGGCCTTTTATTATTCATAAAGCAAACCTAAGGATCCATTTTGATGAAATTAAAAGGAAGAACCCGAAGAAGAGGTAAATGTCTCACCACCTATTTCAAGTTCCATTCTTTTTCCACTTCTTCCTAATTTGTTGTTTCTAATATAAAATAATAAATCCAGTGTATTATATATACTGTGATGTTTTTATAAAAATGGTACAACCATATTAGTTATTTTATCCATCCTATGAATGAAAAATTCACCACACATGCGTACGTAGGGATTACCGTCTCCACGTCGTGTTGTAGTTTGTTATTCAAACATTTCATCATTTTGATGGGTATAATAATGAAGATAAATTATATAAATAATAAATATAAAATTATTATTATTATTTATATATGATATATCATCTAATTTTATATGATTTTAATATCAAAAGAATGATATTTTCTCTCGTGCGTACGTACGGACTACTGTCTCCACGAACGCGATGAGATTCATTCCCCATGATTAACCATTCAAGTATGATTATAAAGTATATAAAATAAATAATCATGAAATATATTACATAATAATTATACTGTATTTATGTACATATATTTTTCCTTTACTTAATTCCATTTGATTCAATAAGGAAACAAAAACAACGTTCATGCCTATGTATGGCTTACCGTCTCCATGAACGGTGTATTTCATTTCATTTATCGATCTATCATATATATTTATATACTGAATATATATTATATAAAAATCATGTTTTACATTCTATAATTTAGTAAATCAGGATATAAGTAATAATATCATGAACAAGAAGTTGAAACACGTACGATAAATGAAACGATTTTACCCAAAAAGCTGCTTTAACATGGAATTTACCAAAAAATGGGTAATATAAAGTCAAAAGTGAATCATATATGATATCATAAATATTATTATGGTTATGTTACAAGTTAATAATCTGTTTAAACCTAATATATTGGAGTCCCAGACACATACCGAAGATATTGGACCTAAGGTAAGGGATAATTTTGCAATCTCATTTTTATCCGGGATTTTTTATACATAAGAATTTACTGGGGTTATATTTTTCATCCATGTCCATAAAAATGATTTTCATAAAGTGTTTAATATTTGTACATGTATTTTTAAAGTCTTGTTTACCCCACTTTGACTTTTACATTGTATTATGGAAGGAATCTTTCTTTTGTTTACCATAAGAGGAATTTTTGACATTTCCGGCAAAAGTACGGGGATAATGTTTTTTTAACTTATACGGCATGCACGGGTTTTTACAGATTCATAATGACTTATTTCCATGAATCTTCCTCTACAATATTTCAATTTTATTTTCAAAAAAAATCTTTTCTTTTAAATTTTCATGTCATTTTGTGAAAAAACATGATTTTGAAGAAGAAAGGATATTTTCCTCAAGAATTCAATTCAAGTGTTTTATCAAAACTATTTTCCATCTAAAATGAAATTATTTAATATGTTTATGTTTCAAGTATAATGTATCTATTATATAAATGGTGTGATTTTTCTTATGATGAAATGATATCCATTGTTTTATATGGATTATGTTATGATGGGATGATGTTTATGAAACACATTTTATTCTTTGGGTTGTGATTATTGATTTATGTTTATTTTGTGGCACACGAAAGAATGCTTTCAATATGAGATGGGTGTGACCTATAAATCCCTCCAATGCATTGGGAAAAGATTTATATCTCATGAGATAGACATGGCTGGAATGACATGTAAATCTGATTCAGTAATACAAGGCTAAAACAGCAAGTAAATTGGGTTCAGTAATGGACATTGTCCATTATGATGGTCTTGGAAGAAATGCTTCTCAGCTATAAAAATCATATCATGTGCTTAATGGTTTGACATAATTAAATATTTTATTCTCTTTCTATTTTATCATGATTGAAGTTCCACTATGATCTATGCCTTGCGTACTACCAAGATTTATTTCACCAATCAATATTTTGATGTTTAAACATTATGTTCATGTTTTTAAGTTCAAATGTATATGGTTTTTTTATTTTCTCCATGCTTACCCTTACTGAGCATTTGATCTCACCCTTTATATGTTTTCTTTCCCCCATGATATAAATAATGGTTTTAGGTAAGAAAAAAAGGGGAAGATCTTTATGGGAGATGTTGAAAATCTTTCACCATGATTAGAAGATTATCTTCCGAGTTTCCAAAGACACTAAACTGTTACGGTCCATGAGTGTTGATTCTTGTTATGTATTATGTATTCTGAAAAAGTAATCTAATATCCATGTACACCAAGCTTGGGTCTCTATAGTTGGTATCATAGGAAAGGTTTAGTTAACCTTTGGAAACTAGGATGCGAAAACTTTAGTGAAATCCCTAGAGATATTTCTAAGGTATGTCTAGGGATGTCTCTAAGGTTAATTATAAGTATAGGTTATAGTCCTGGAATTACGGCAATGATCTTAGAATTAACCCTAAGATGTTAGATATTGAAGGTATTCCCCCTTTATTATGTTTTTTTTCTAGTATGATTTTTTCCTTTCACACCATTATTTTTGGGTTTTAGAAAATGGATGGAAATAGGAAGATTCATGATAATGGAAGATTTGATGGACTGTGGAATGATATTCTTCATGAGAAACCAAATGAAACAGGATTTGGAAGTCTAAAAATAGTTATTATTCCTAATCAGCAATCTTATAATATGATCAATAATCTCAAATTTGGTAATTTTCTTGACTCAACTAATAATAGAAAGATGGAGTTTCATGATGATCATAGAGGAAAGAAAGTTCAATTAACCCCATGTAAATCATGTGGGAAGAGGCATCAAGGAGAATGTTTCAAAGGAAATGGAAGATGCTTTGGGTGTGGAAAAAAAGGACACAAAGCCAGTAATTGAAAATAAAATGTTCACTTAGCACCTTGGAAAAGGATAGTGGTATTTCTAAGACATCAACAATGGTTAAATGTTTTAAATTTGGAATGTACGAGCATTATGAAAACCAATTCCCTAAGGGAAAGTCTCATGAAGAGAATCTGATGGTCATATGGGTAGTATCTATGTTGATGATGTTGAAGAGACTACAAATGATATATGAGATGAAAGAATTGTTGAATCTCGTTCAATGGTTTAAGAAAGTAGTGGAATGATTTATGTTTATCAAGAGTTATGTTTTATAAATAATGGTACTTTGGAATAAAGACATATCTAAGGATTGTTACACTATTTGTTTCTAAAGTATTTGAAAGTATATGTTGAATGGTACTGGTAACCATGAAATATTATTCAAATATTTTTAGAAAGAATATGATATGCGCATAATGAAGGGATATAGAGAAAATGATATTATTAACAAGCTCATGACTGATATAAGGACAGATTGATATCATGGTTTGAGTATGTAGAATTTTTAGAATTTTGGTATGTGGAAAGAGTTAACTTTTGACAGCATTCATGTTTTCACAAAAGTTCAATGGGTATTCATTTTTCAAGAGAATACATGATTAATGTATTCACATGTTTGAAATGTGACCAACAACGAGATATATCTTATGATATATGGGGGACAAATGAAAGAATTCACATTCTCGGTAGGTGATATTTCTAGTAATCGGACAGAAGTTTTTTTGATATGCCTAATGTTTTTGAATGGACTAATTTAGACATCATATAGTATTTCTTAAGGATATAACTTTTTTATTTTATTTTTAAAATGTTATAATGGTATAGTTTTAGAAAAAGGACAACCTGTAAGACGGGCAATAACCCATCTCGTCGGACAAGGATGCTGGAATCGAACCCACAACCAAAGTGCGACAGGCCTTTATCGCCTACCATTGGCCTAGAAGAAGCCCCTGGTTTGTAGAAATTAGTTTTATTTTATTAAGTGGTATGATAGATGAATTATAAGTCTATTTTCGGAACCATATATGATTAATCTCACCATTTATGGACTTGTGTATATAACTATTACTAACCTTATGTTTGAGACAGATGGAATTACATATCATTCTATCGCATGATCCCCTAACACTTCACAAAAGACAAATTCTACTTCTTCTCTTTAAGAGATGAAGTGGAAATTGTTAAAGGCATGAACAACATTGAGATTGTACCAAAATCAAGTAATTATTTCTTTTAATTACAATTTTTGTTAACATTAGGGAAATGATCTTGAAATCCAAAAATGTTGTCATATTGCCCTCATATCTGATGAATCAAATAGTTCCTTAGATCATCACAAATTTATGGCTTGGTGATTGTTGGATTTTTCATAGCCATTTTCTCTAACACTCTCCATTAGAACTTGATGGTTATATTTCTCTTCCATATCCATATTTTCACCTATGTTCTCCTATGTGGAAACCCAGTGATTAGTTAATTTGGGTAACTGTTATGTTTCATACTTTAGTTTTTAAAGATATGTTTTTTTATTCCTTTTTATGATGTGGGTTTATATTAAACAAACTTCCAAGTAGTAAAACATTTATAACCCTGACAAGTTTCGAGGGAGAAATTCATTTTAAGGGGGGTAGAATGTAATACCCCTAGATTTTATGAAAAATATTCTTTTATTTTCCCTGATGTCTTGTGTTGTACGCTACACCATGATTATCTTGCGCTATATGAAAAACAGTATTAGCTTGTAGTATACGCAACACTATTCTTGGATTGCGTTACATGCAAGAGAAACCTTCCTCGATAGCTTGCGTTGTACGCAATACCGAGTTTCACTAAACAATGACATGTTATTAAAATATTACATAAACTAGCCGTTATGAATAGTAATAAACACTTTTTGAAATTTTATAAATTTTATATTGAAAAATGGACTTCATTTTAGGATTTTTAATATCGAAATTATCCTAGGGTGAATTTTTGGTATTTTTTTGAAAACTTTAAATTTTTGATGAATAGTGAAAAACAGTGAGTTATAGTTTAAAACTGAATTTTTATTTAAATAATTATTTATTTTATTTAAATTAATTTTAGTTCAAAATTGATAAATAATACCTATATATGTTAAATTTTATTCAGTGTAGTCATTTTATAATAATTTTAGATATATAAAAAATTTATTGAACTCTTCACCTTTTTTTACCCACCTCCTAAAAGAATTTTCAAATTTACATAAAACATAATTTTACCACTTCTATGAGTGGAATTTAGAAAATTCGAGAGACACGGTTGATATCAGTATGTAAAATTTGGTTCAATAAGATAAAAATAATTTTTGTGAATAGTAACTTTTAACTTTTATTTTACCACAATTGAAAGTAAATATGGTAATTAAGGGTAAAAATAATAATATTATTACCTTAAAACATTTCCTAATTTAATTGGATAAGTGTAATTAGACCAAAAATAACCTTAGGAATAAAATATGACCCTTTAAGTCTACTTGGACTAGATTAGGACATTTATTATTATTTAATTCAAAGAAGATTTAAAATAGTTAAAATCAAAGTTTAATAACTAAAAAAATTTAATATAGGGTTATACATAAGATAAATTTGACTATAAATATTCATTATAAAGATAAAACAATTTCCTACATAAGGGAAGTTTATTTATATTTTTTAGACATTAATTATGATAATTTATTTATGAGACAATGATGATGCAGTAATTACCTTATTAATGAAATATTAACATAATTGATATTACAAATACCCACATAAATGTAATTGGGAATTTTTATGAATTATAATAATTTTATAGGTTAATATATTATATTAGGGTTGGTTATATGAGTTTTTTAAGTAATAATCCTTTTATGAATTTAGAAAAAAAAATAAAATACCAAATATTGTCAAAATTGACATAAAAAGAGTTTTTAAAGAAAATATTATATTATTAATTGATATAATGGTCCTAAAAATATAAGGTTCCTCCAAAAGTCTTATAAAATAATATATATGACATTAATAAACTAATTTGGGTTCTAGTGGTTGTTTAGAGTATGTTTATTAACCATATAGAGTAGGAATACAAGAAGACATGGTAAAAGTTAAATTATTTAAATTAGAGTTATATCTAAATGATAAGTTTAAAATGGTTACCTAAACTTATATAAAACCTATTTTTTGATATTATTTCTACCCATACCCACCCTAGACTATAAATAAGTCACTTTGGAGCCATTAGAAACAGAAAATTAATTTATTATAAAATGATATTTTAAGTTTTTCCTAAGGTTCCCCTCACCCCTCTTATAAAAGGGCACTCCACCTTCACTCTAATTCACACCTTCTAAGCCATTTTCTATTCCAAACTCGGCCCAAATACCCTCTCATCTATACTTCCTTCATCATAGAGGCCTTACTTTAGTCATAAAGCCAACATAAGGAGCCCTTTTGATCAAATCAAAAGGAAGAACCCGAAGAAGAGGTAAACGTCTCACCACCCATTTCAAGTTCCATTATTTTTCCACTTAATCCTTCTTTGTTGTTTCCATTATAAAATAATAACTCCATTTTATTCTATATAATATTATTTTATTATAAAAATTGTACAAACATATTAGTTATTTTATCCATCCTATGAATGAAAAGGTCACCACACGTGCCTACGAATGGCTTACCGTCTCCACATCATGGTGTAGTTTGTTATTAAAAAATTTCATCATTTATATGGGTATAATAATGAGTATAATTGATATAAATAATAAATATAAAATTATTATTATTATTTATATATGATATACCATCCAATTTTATATGATTTTAATATCAAAAAAATGATATTGTCGCTCGTGCGTACGTACGGACTACCGTCTCCACAAACGCGATGAGATTCATTCTCCATGATGAACCATTATAGTATGATTATAAATTATATATAATAAATATTTATTAAATATATCACATAATAATGATACTGGATTTATGTACATATATTTTTCATTTACATAATTCAATTCAATTCAATAAGGAAACGAAAACAGTGTTCATGCGTACATACGGCTTACTGTCTCCATGAACGGTGTATTTCATTCCATTTATCGATCTATCATATATATGTATATACTGAATATATATTATATATAAATTTTTTTACATTATATAATTTATTAAATCAGGATATAAGTAATAATATCATGAACAACAATTTGAAACATGTACGATAAATGAAACAATTTTACCCAAAACAATGTTTAAACATGGAATTTACAAAAAGTACAAGTAATATAAAGTCATAAGTGAATAATATATGATATCATAAATATTATAATGGTTATGTTACAAGTTAATAATTTGTTTAAACCCAATATATAGGAGTCTTGGTCACATATAGAAGAAATTGGACCTAAGGTAAGGGATAATTTTGCAATCTCATTTGTATCCAGGATTGCTTATACGTAAGAATTTACTGGGGTTATATTTTTCATCCATGCACATAAAAATGAATTTCATAAAGTTTTTAATATTCTTAAATGTATGTTTAATGTCGTGTTTACCCCTATTTTAATTTTACATTGTGTTATGGAAGTAATCTTTCTTTTGTTTACCATAAGAGGAACTTTTTGACTTTTCCGGCAAATGTACGAGGAGAATGTTTCTTTAACTTATAAGGAATGAACGGATTTTTAAGGTTTCATAATGACATATTTCCATGAAGCTTACTCTACACTATTTCAAGATTATTTTCAAAAAAAATCCTTTTCTTTTTAATTTTCATGTCATTTTTAAAAAAATGATTTTGAAGAAGAAAGGATATTTTTCTCAAGAATTCAATTCAAGTGTTTTATCAAAACTATTTTCCATCTAAAATGAAATTATTTAATATGTTTATGTTTCATGTATAATTTACATATTATTTACATGTTGTGATTTTTCTTATGATGAAATGATATCCATTTGTTTTATATGGATTATTTTATGATGGGATTATGTTTATGAAACTCATTTTATTCTTTGAGTGGTGATGAATGATTTATGCTTATTTTGTGGTACACGTAAGAATGATTTCAATATGAGATGGTTGGGACATATATCTCCCTACAATGCAATGGGTAAAGAAGTATATCTCATGAGATAGACATGGCTGGATCGGAAAGTAAATCTGGTTCAGTAATACAGGGCTGGAATGTCATGTAAACCTGATTCAGTAATGGACATTGTCCACTATGATGGTCTTGGCAGAAATGCCTTGACTACTATAAAAATAATATCATGTGATTAATGGTTTTGCACAATTACATGTTCTATTCCCATGATATTTTATCTTGATTGATGTTCCATATTGATCTATGCCTTATGTACTGCCAAGATTTATTTCACCACTCAAGATTTTGATGTTTAAACATTATGTTCATGTTTTTAAGTTCAAATGTATATGGTTTGTTTTATTTTCTCCATGTTTACCCTTACTGATCATTTGAGCTCACCCTCTATATGTTTTCTTTTCCCCAGGATATAAATAATGGTTTTAGGTAAGAAAACAAAAGGGGAATATCTTTATGGGATATGTTGAAGATCTTTCACCATGATTATAATATTATGTTCTGAGTTTCCAAAGACACTAAACAATTAGGGTCCTTGAGTGTTGGTTCTTGTTATGTATTAAGTATTCCAAAAAAGTAATTTAATGTCCATGTACGTCAAGCTTGGGTCTTTATAGTTGGTATCCGAGGAAAGGTTTAGTTAACCTTTGGAAACTAGGATGTGAAATCATTAGTGAAATCCCAAGAGATATTTCTAAGGTATGTCTAGGGATGTCTCTAAGGTTAATTATAAGTATAGGTTATAGTCCTATAATTACGGTAATGATATTAGAATTAAACCTAAGATGTTAGATATTGAAGGTACTCCCCCTTTATTATGTTGTTTTCCTAGTATGATTTTTCCTCTCACACTATTCTTTTTGGGGTTTAAAAAATGGCTGGAATTAGGAAGATTCACAATAATTAAAGATATGATGGATAATGGAATGATATTCTTCAGGAGAAACAAAATAAAACGGGATATAGAATTCCAAACATCATTATTATGGCTAATCAGAAATCTCATAATATGATCGATAATCTAAACATTGGTATGTTTCCTGACTCAGCAAATAAGAGAAAGATGGAGTTTCATGATGATCACAGAGGAAAGAAAGTTCAATTTCCCCCATGTAAATCATGTGGGAAGAGGCATCAATGAGAATGTTTCAAAGTAATTGGAAGATTCTTTGTGTGTGGAAAAGAAGGACACAAAGCCATTAATTGCAAATAAAAAGGTTCAGTTAACACCATGCACAAGGAAAATCGTATTTCTAAGACATCAAAAATTGTTGAATGTTTTAAATGTAGAATGTACGGGCATTATGCAAACAATGCCATAAGGGAAAGTCTCATGAAGAGAATCATCATGGTCATATGGGTAGTATTTCTGTTGATAATGATGAAGAGACTACAAATGGTATATGAGATGAAAGAATTGTTGAATCTCGTTCAATGGTTTAAGAAGGTAGTGGAATGATTTATTTTTATCAAGAGTTATGTTTTATAGATAATGGTACTTTGAAATAAAGACAAATATAAGGATTGTTACACTATTGTTTTTTCTAAAGTATTTGAAAGTATATGTTGAATGGTACCGGTAACCCTGAAATATTATGTTGATATTTTTAGAAAGAATATGATATGCGCATAATAAAGGGATATAGAGAAAATGATAGTATTAACAATCTCATGACTAATATAAGGACAAAGTGATATCATGGTTTGAGTATATTGAATTTTTGGAATTTTGGTATGTAGAAAGAGTTAACTTTTGACAACATTCATGTTTTCACTAATGTTCAATGGGTATTCATTTTTCAAGAGAATACATGATTACGGTATTCAAATGTTTGAATTGTGACCAACAATAAGATATATATAATGATATATGGGGGACAAATGAAGGAATTCACATGCCTGGTAGTTTACATTTCTAGTAATCGGACAGAAGTTTTTTGATAAGGCTAAAGGTTGGAATGGATTAATTTAGACATCAGATAGTATTTCTTAAGGCTATAATTTTTTTATTTTATTTCCAAATTGTTATAATAGTATATTTTCAGAAAAAGGACAACCAGTAGGATGGGAAACAACCCGTCGCGTCGGACAAGGATGTGGGAATCGAACCCACAACCAAAGTGTGACAGACCTTTATCGCCTATCATTGGCCTACTGGAAGTCCCTGGTTTATAGAAATTAGTTTTATTTTATTAAGTGGTATGATTTATGAATTATAAGTCCATTTTTGTAACCATATACGATTATTCTCACCATATATGTACTTTTGTATATAACTATTACTAACCTTATGTTTGAGACAGATTGAATTACCTATCATTCAGTCACATGATCCGCTAACACTTCACGGAAGAAAAAATCAACTTCATTTATTTAAGAGATGAAGTGTAAATTGTACAAGGCATGAACAATAGTTATATTGTACCAAAATCAAGTAAGTATTTCTTTTAATTCAAAAATTACTCAACATTAGAGAAATGATCTTAAAATCCAAAAATGTCATCCAATTTCCCTCATATCTGATGAATCAAATAGTACAGTAGATCATCACAAATTTATGGCTTTGTGATTGTTGGATTTTTCATAACCATGCTCTCTACCACTCTCCATTAGAACTTGATGGTTAGATTTCTTTTCCATATCTATATTTTCACCTATGTTCTCCTATGTGAAAACCCAGTGATTAGTTAATTTGGGTAACTGTTACGTTTCATACTTTAGATTTTAAAGATAAGTTTGGGTATTCTTTTCTACGATGTGGGTTTCTATTAAAGATAATTTCAAGTAGTAAACCATTTATAACCCTGAAGAATTTCGAGGGCGAAATTTATTTTAAGGGGGGTAGAATATAACACCCTGTGATTTTTTGAAAAATATTTTTTTTTAATTTCACTGATATCTTCTGTTGTACGTTACCCCAAGATTATCTTGCGCTATATGGAAAACTGTATTCGCTTCTAGTATATGCAACACTATTATTGTCTTGCGTTACACGCAAGAGAAACCTTCCCCGATAGCTTATGTTATACGCAATACCGAGTTTCACTAAATAATGATATGTTATTAAAATATTATATAAACTAGCCGTTATGAGTAGTAATACACACTTTTTGAAATTTTATATATTTCATCTTTTAAAATATGCTTAATTTTTGAATTCTGAATATTGAAATCAGCCTAGGGTGAATTTTTGGTATATTTCTGAAAACATTCAATTTTTTATGAATAGTGAAAAACACTAAGTTATAGTTTAAAACCGAATTTTTATTTAAATAATTATTTATTTTATTTTAATTTATTTTAGGTCAAAATAGATACATAATGCCTATATAAGTTCAATTTAATTCATTGGAGTAATTTTATAATAATTTTAGATATATAAAAATTTTATTGAACTTTTCACCTTTTTAACCCACCTCCTAAGAGAATTTGAAAATTTACATAAAATATAATTTTACCACTTCTGTGGGTGAAATTTCAAAAATCTGGGAGACATGGTTTATATCATTAAGTAAAATTTCGTTCAATAAGATAAAAATAATTTTTGGTGAATAGTAACTTTTAACTTTAATTTTACCACGGTTAAAAGTAAATATGGTAATTAAGAGGAAAAGTGATATTATTACTACCCTAACAAATGTTCTAATTCAATTGGATATGTTTAATTCTACCAAAAACAACCTTAGTAATAAAATATGACCCTTTAGGTTGACTTGGATTAGATTAGGACATTTATTATTATTTAATTCAAAGAAGAGTTAAAATAGTTAAAATCAAAGTTTAATAACTAAAACATTTTTAATATAGGGTTATACATTAGATAAATTAGACTATAAATATTCATTTGAAAGATAAAATTCTTTCCTACATAATGGAATTTTATTTATATTCTTTAGATATTAAATAATTTAATTTAGTAATGACACAATGATGATGCAGTAATTACCTTATTAATGAAATATTAACATAATTGATATTATAAATACCCAAAAAAATGTAATTTGAGACTTTTTAGGAATTACACTAATTTTATAGGTTAATATATCATATTAAGGTTGGTTATATGAGTGTATTTTGAATTAATAGTTCTGTTATTAATTTAGAAAAAAAATACCAAATAGTGTCAAAATTGACATAAAAGAGTTTTTAAAGAAAATATTATATTATTAATTAATATAATGGTATTAAAAAATTAAGGATAGTCCAAAATACTTATATAATAATATATATGACATTACTCAACCAATTGGGGTTCTATTGGAAGTTTATAGTAAGTTTATTAACCATATAGTGTAAGAATACAAGAAGACACGGTAAAAGTTAAATTATTTAACTTAGAGTTAAATCTAAATTATATGGTTAAAATGGAAACCTAAACTTGTCTAAAACCAATTGTATAATATTATTTCGACCCATACCCACACTATACTCTAAATAACTCACTTTAGTTCCATTATAAACCGAAGATGAATTTATTATAAAATAATATTTTAAGTTTTTCTAAGGTGCCCTTCACCCCTCTTATAAAAGGGCACTCACCCTTCACTCTAATTCAAACCTTCTAAGCCATTTATCTAGTCCAAACTCTTCCCAAATACCCTCTCAACTATCCTACCTTCATCATATAGGCCTTACTTTAGTCATAAATCCAACCTAATGAGCTCTTTTGATCAAATCAAAAGGAAGAACTCGAAGAAGAGGTAAATGTCTCACCACATATTTTAAGTTCCATTCTTTTTCCACATCCTCCTTAGTTGTTTTTTCCATTAAAAAATAATAACTCCTGTATATTATATACACTGTGAAGTTGTTATAAAAATTTTACAACCATATTAGTTATTTTATCCATCCTATGAATGAAAAAGTCACCACACGTGTGTACGTACGACTTACCATCTCCACGTCGTGGTGTAGTTTGTTATTCAAACATTTCATCATTTGGATGGGTATAATAATGAGTATAAATGATATAAATAATAAATATATAATTATAATTATTTTTTATATATGATATACCATCCAATTTTATACGATTTTAATATCAAAAGAATGATATTGTCACTCATGCGTACGTACGGACTACCGTCTCCACGAATGTGATGAGATTCATTCGCCATAATTAACCATTCAAGTATGATTATAAGGTATATATAATAAATAATCATTAAATATATTACATAATAATGATACTGTATTTTTGTACATATAGGTTTCATTTACTTAATTCCATTCAATTCAATAAGGAAACGAAAACAGCGTTCATGCATACGTACGACTTACCGTCTCCATAAATGGTGTATTTCATTTCATTTATCGATCTATCATATAAATTTATATACTCAATATATATTATATATAAATCATGTTTTACATTATGGAATTTAGTAAATCAGGATACAAGTAAAAATATCATGAACAATAAGTTGAAACACGTACGATAAATGAAACGATTTTTCCAGAAACGCTGCTTTAACATGGAATTTACCAAAGAACAGGTAATATAAAGTCATAAGTGAATCATATATGATATCATAAATATTATTATGGTTATTTTAGAAGTTAATAATATGTTTAAACCCAATATACAGGCGTCTCGGACACATACAGAAGAAATTGGACCTAAGGTAATGGATAATTTTGCAATCTCATTTTTATCAGAGATTTTTTATATGTAAGAATTTACTAGTGTTATATTTTTCATCCATGTCCATAAATAAAAATTTCATACAGTTTTTAATATTATTACATGTATTTTTAATGTAATTTTTACCCCACATTGACTTTTAAATTGTGTTATGGAAGGAATCTGTCTTTTGTTTACCATGTGAGGAACTTTTTGACTTTTCCAACAAAAGTACAAGAAGAATGTTTTTATAACTTATACAGAATGAATGGATTTTTACTATTTCATAATGACTTATTTCCATGAAGCTTCCCCTACACTAGTTCAATATTATTTTAAATAAATCCTTTTATTTTAAATTTTCATTGAATTTTGTGAAAAAGAAATGATTTTGAAGAAAAAAGGATATTTTCCTCAAGAATTAAATTCAAGTGTTTTACCAAAACTATTTTCCATCTAAAATAAAATTATTTAATATGTTTATGTTTCAAGTATAATGTCTCTATTATTTACATGGTGTGATTTTTCTTATGATGAAATCATATCCATTTTTTTATATAGATTAAGTTATGATGTGATTATGTTTATAAAACCCATTTTATTCTTTGGGTTGTGATGAATGATTTATGTTTATTTTGTGGCACACGTAAGAATGATTTCAATATAAGATTGTTGGGACCTATATCTCCCTCCAATTAATTGGGTAAATATTTGTATCTCATGAGATAGACATGGCTGGAATGACAAGTAAATTCGGTTCAGTAATACAGGGTGGGAACGGCAAGTAAACCTGGTTCAGTAATTGACATTGTCCACTATGATGGTCTTGGAAGAAAGTCCTTGGCTACTATGGAAATCATAACATGTGATTAATGGTTTTCCACAATAACATGTTTTATTCCCATTCTATTTTATCATGATTGATGTTACACTATGATCTATGCCTTACGTGCTGCCAAGATTTATTTCACCACTCAAGATTTGGATGTTTAAACATTAATTCATGTTTTTAATTTCAAATGTATATGGTTTGTTTTATTTTCTCCATGCTTACACTTACTGAGCATTTAATCTCACCCTTTATATGTTTTCTTTTCCCCAGGATATAAATAATGGTTTTAGATAAGAAAACAAAAGGGGAAGATCTTTATGGGAGATGTTGAAGATCTTTCACCATGATTAGAAGATTATGTTCCGAGTTTCCAATGACACTAAACTATTACAATCCTTGGGTGTTGGTTATTGTTATGTGTTATGTATTCCGCAAAAGTAATTTAATTTCCATGTACATCATGCTTGGGTCTCTACATTCATAATCCCTACTTTTATAATCAATCATATGATGTCAACCATACTTTTTGAGTTTATCACTATGATGATAAATCCTATGTATAATTTATTCAAAAATAGAGTTTTGAATTATGATTTTTTATTTGTTTTCTATAACATTATATCCAGAATAAAATATCTCTTTAAAGCTATTTATAGACTGATTAAAATTTTATTGGTCAATGGATTAAATCATTCCAAAATTTATGGGAAGTTGTGACTTTATTTGAATGTTCTAAATTAAAATACCTATGATTTTTATGCGATATTTCTAGAGTTATTTGACCTAATGGAAGTCCTACTATTGTGTTAAATAATGAGTTGTTCATCCTGTACCAATACACAAATGTTCTTTTTATGAAATATATAGACATATACATAGATAGATGTGTGTTTACAAATCAAAGGAAAATAAGAACATGTTATTGACTTTGGAGATACATGTTAGAGGAATACATGTTATGGTCCTCTACAATTCGAATGTTATTGTTGCTGTTGTATTTCACTGTTAATATTGTATTACATATTGAAAAAAAATATTATCAAAGATATAATTTAGAGACTGTTTCCAATGCTTCCATTGGGGGGTGGGGTGCGTCCATCTATTCGAGGTCGATAATTCTTTTTTTTCCCACATTCCATCTTTCCATAGGCGGGCATCATTCATTCCTTCTTCAGTGACGTTTTCTCCATGATTTAAATGGGATGATGGGATGTCGGTTCTTCCTTCTGTGGATTACTCCTCAGAACTCATCACCTAATCCGGGTCTCCCTTATAGATTAAGATGTTGTTCGTGAAACTCTTTTCAGTGTCATCTCTTCATGGACACCAATTAATTACACTTCTTCTATCAGGACATTCCAAGGGGTCTAGTCAGGGAAGCAACCTTTGGTTAGGGGATTAGTCATATTGGACATCACTGGCATGTCTGGATGCTGGAACACTGGTGTGTCTGGGTTTCATCCCGTTATTATAGGGATTCTCGAGGGCGCGGAAGCCCAAGGTATCCAATGTCGAACGCGGGGAATTTTATGCTATAGACATGTATCTGGGTTTTTCCTCAGCTTCCCATGTTTAACACAGGGTATGCCACGAGTTTATCATCTAGTGGAGATGGATCAGACTGATTGGAACATTGACTAGAGCTGATCAGGTGAATGAAACCGCTAGAGGGAACACCGATGTTGGGGATAACTCATGGTTAGCTACCTGATTGTTGTTTAGGGGAATGGGGAATGAGGTGTAATGATCCCACCGGGATGTTGCGGTCCTGGTAGGAACCAAAATGGATGAGGGATGGTTAAGTTAAGTGGGTAGATAATGAGATGGATTCGACTTGAGGATGTTGGTTTTGTTGGGCCTGAGTCTCTAAGAGACCTCCTATGTATCCCTGTGGTAGGGAATCAAAGTCCTCGTAGTTTACCCCTGACAATGGCTTATCGTCGAATGGGGTTGACAATGGCTTACCACTGGATGGGGTCACAACAGCTTATCACCAGATGGGGTCAAAATTGCATAACACTGGATGGGGTTACAACAGCTTACTGTTGGATGGGGTCACAACCGCTTACCACTGGATGGGGTCACAACGACTTACCATTGGATGGGGTTGAACCACAGGGAGGCTTCCTACGTACCTTATCTCTGAGACAAGGATCAAAGACCACATAGTTCGGGAATGGTGAATGCAGTTTAACGTTGTGCAGGACTAAAAGGGGGCATGCAGTTTAGTGGCATGCAGGAAAAAGGTGGTCCGACGTGAAGGGGGGTTGGAACTCATGGTTTTTGGGCTTGAACCTTAGAGAGGCTTCCCATGTACTTTGCCATGGAAAGGATCGTAGACCCTGTAGTTCATGTTGGGTTTGGTGAACCGACATGATGATGGTCTGGACCAATGGTTGTTAGGCTTAAACCTCATGGAGGCTTCCTACGTACCCTACCTTAGAAAGGATCAAAGACCTTGTAGTTCAAGATGGTAGAGTGGGAACCAATGTGAAGAGGGTTCGAGACCAATGGTTGTTGAGCTTGAACCTCAAGGAGGCATCCTACGTACCTTTCCTTGATAAGGATCAAAGTCTACGTAGTTTGGGATTGTCCGGGAAAAACAGCGTGAAGGGGGTCGGAGCAACTGGGTTTTGGGATTGAACCTCAGAGAGGATACCTACATACCTTGCCTTGGGAAGGATCAAAACCACATAGTTCATGATGGTTTGGGTGAACCAACGTGAAGGGGTCGGAGTGACCGGGTGTTGGGCTTGAACCTTATGGAGGCTTCCTTCATACCTTTATTTGGCAAGATCAAATACCATGTAGTTCATGATGGTTTGGGTGAACCAATGTGGAGGGGGGAGGAGTGACCAGGTGTTGGTCTTGAACCTCAGGGAAGCTTCCTATGTACCATGCCTTGGTAAGGATCAAAGACCACGTAGTTCATGAGAGGTGTGGGTGAACCAACATGAAGATGGTCGGGACCAATGAGTGGTGGGCTTGAACCTCAGTGAGGCTTCCTACATACCTCACCTTAGCAAGGATCAAAGAACTCATAGTTTAGGATGGGTTTGGGGCTTACATTCTAGGATTCATGGAGAGGATGTCATAGTCGATACATACTCTATGCCAATGTGAGTCATGCTCAGTGTGAGAAACAAGAGGCATAAAACACCTGACATTCACGTCACAAAAGGTGTGTTCATGGGAAGTGGACTAGGGATACACGTAGTAGGTGGCTCAAAGAGGAAACAGGGGCTTACGCGTGGTTAGCAGCCTAAGGTGATGGAGATTGGGACTTACTCCAAGATAGAGGCCCAGATGGTGACAAAGCCCAGCACGAGAAGGATTTGGTACCCAGGAAGAGAGGAGGAGCAGGGGTACCATCTCCTGCAAGAAATGATAGAGGTTTACACAAGGGTAGTTACCCTTTCCCCATGGATGGATGTCGCTTCAATAACGAGGATGTCGTTCCATGTGAGGAATGATCTCACTCCCATGGATACTAGTGGACGTAGAGAATATCTGAGATGGGCACCCTGCGTGCATGGCACAGGGCGAGGTCACTGTTTAACGTCATGTACTAAGGATGACAGTGCTTTCCAATTTAATACCTGGCTGCTCGGATTAAGTGGGTGCACTCTGCACCCCTTGGACTTACATAACCAATACTCTCCCGACAATAAGGGAAGGAACGAATCAGAAACACTGTTGCGAAGGGGTGTCATGAGGTGATCCCATTGGGGATCCATGTTAGCATGGCTATGAGAAGAAACAATAGACATTAGTGTGTCTGGGTGACACTAAAAAGTGGCAATGATGGATGGGGATTACGCAAGGAAGCTGCCCGGGTGCCTCTAGGGAGTGGCAATGGTGAATGGGGCTTACGTAAGGAAGTTTCCCGGGTTCCGCTATGGAGCAGCAATGGTGGATGGGGCTTATGCAAGGAAGATGCCTTGGTGCCACTATGGAGCGACGATGGTTAATGGGGCTTACGCTAGGAAGATGACCTGGTGCCACTATGGAGCGTCATTGGTGAAGGGGGCTTATGCAAGGAATCTTCCCAAAGGTCTTCCTTATATCTGTCCATGAGGGAATCCAAACTTTGTGGTGGGTTGAGGCCTTCACCTATACGCTAGTGCACAAGAGGGATAATGCCAAGGGTGTTGGAATCAGTCTGAACAAAAGGATAAGAAAATCATGAATCACATGCATGACATTTGGAATATAGTGAGGGAGGCGTGACAATTGAGGATAACTATTGACCATGTTCGAAACACAGCATTCATATCGTGTTAGCCTGAAATGGGGACAAACAAATGAGGGTCGACTGCTGACCATGTTCAAAACATAGGACATGACTCAAAGTGTTGTCCAAAGTCTTACGGGGTGTTGGCCCAGGATGGTGGGTGAGCTGATGTGGCATGGGACCTGGCCGTTAGGAGATCACTTCAAACATGGAAGTGAATTAAGATCCAAATGAAGGACACACAAAGCATTTGGTGGAGTGATTGAATGTTTGAATGGATTTCAACTCTCTTGAAATTATTCCACTATAATCAAGGCTTTAGGTATCTTATTCTTTGAGCATTAGGCTTTTCTTTTTTGGAGAAATAGGTGTCCTATGTTTGGCACATATGGTGTACTAGAGTTTATAGTAATGTAGATAGGGCTATTGGTATCTCATGCTTGGATTATATGGAATCTATTATTTTGAGCAAGAGGCATCCTATGTTTGGAACATAGGGAATAATACACTTTAGAGTCATGTAGAAAAGACTATTGGCATCTCATTCTTGGAGCCTAAGGAATCTCTTGTTTGGAGCAAGTGGCATCCTATGTTTGGAACATAGGGCGTACTAAATTTTATAGTCATGTAGAAGGGATTTTTAGGCATTAGGCACCTAGAAATGGTTGATGATGGGACTTGCGCAAGGGCGACCCTTTCTGGTTGAACCTGGCATAGGAGTCAGGTTATGGGGTCTAGATGAGTTGCTTGAGGAATGGTTTAACTCAAGGTACTCAAGGGGAATTGATGATGAGAATCTCATCTCACGACATGGGAAATGAACCAAGAAGAATATGTCGACTGAAGGTGTTTCATGGTGTGCGGAGGAGTATCTGAAATCATGGTATTCCATAGGTGGAAGGTGGGTGTGTACAAGGGCACAATGGATAATGTCGACGTCCCGGCTCGAAAAGTTCAGGCTGTGACTCTCCATTTTTCATGGGGGTCAGTGATGGAAGTGGAGGGACCGACCCAGAGGGTCAGGATCACAGCCGAGCACTGAAACCGAGTGGGGGTACAGGGGTGCAGCCCCCGTGGTATGGACTAGTGGGAACATGCCTGTATACTATTGCACATAAAATGCACTACATGCAGGATAGGCTGCGCGCAATATTGCACTATGCGGAATAGGTGCGCTCAAGATTGGACATCGTGGCACTTTTGCACATAATAGGGAAGGTAGGCGCAAAATAGGTAAAGGATTTGCACGCAAGAGGGAAGGATTTATCACAATAGGGAAGGTGTTCATGAAATATGGGAGATGTGCACGCAATAGGTTGTCGTGCGCGCAATAAGGAAAGAATTGTGCACAATATGGGAGGTTGGTACGTAAAAGGGAATCTTTGCCTGCAATAGGGAATGTGCATGCAATAGTGGTCTATGCGTGCAATAGGGAAAGAATTGTGAACAATAGGGGAGGAATTGCGCACAATAGGGGAGGTGTGCGCGTAATTGGACAGGTGAAACACTAGTGCAAAAAAATGGGCATCGTGGCATTATTGCATGAAAAAATCATGCTTTGCATGTAAAATTGGAAATGTTGGCCCATTTACATGAAAAAGTGATGTTTTGCACACAAGATGGTGGGTTTTATGCACAGGCGTAGAAAATGCAGACTTGCGGGAATTAGACCGGCGAAAGATCTCTGAGGGCCCCTCGAGAAGAAGTGGGTGCACTTGTATTTATAGGTGAAGCCTTGAATGTTAGTGCGCATAAAATACCATTCTAATTTTCTACCGAAATCCATTTTATGCTCAAGATTCATTTTTTACGTGCCAAATTCCTTTTTTACATGCAATATTCCATTTTTATGTGCAAGATTCCCTTATTGCGTGCAAATCCATACTTTGCTCCAAAACTGTCATGGATGGACATTTCCTGCAACCCAACTTCGAACAACCATAACTTCTAATCCATAACTCAATTTGGGCTCCATGACTAGAAAAATAAAAGCATGTAGAATGAGTTACGCTCCAGGATAATTTGTGGAAGCATTCAGTGAATTTCATGGAAACATTTTCTGGTGCCTACAAATTCCCCCCTAAGAATGGGGTCCAACGGGGACGAGGAGTGTGAGGCGGACCGCATTCCAAGGAAACGTCTGAGGAAAACGCATGCCTTAGGGTCCATTGTATCTTAATCGCATTGATGAAATAGCCGACCAAATCTCTAAGCATGCATGAGCCATTCTTGCTGCAGGAAATAGATAATAGAAGGTAATTCACCTATACGAGAGTGCTAAACAATGGAAGGTGTGAGGGGATCAGAATTGGAAATTTATCACCATTGGGAGAATCCTTAAATAGGGATTGAATATGGGGAATGGGGATCTCTGAATAGTTGATCAAGATTTCCATGGAGAAAGAGGGAGACCTGACTAGAGAATGAAGCTCTTAGAACATTCAAATTAACACCTTCCCAGTGTTCTCTAGAACACGAGCGGGGAAACTCCATGGGCATTAGAGTTAATCCAGACATAGGGGAGTGTAAAGTGTGAATCACCATACCCCAGATTGGGAACACTATTGGGTGGAATGATAACAAAGGATAACTGATGACCATGTTTGAATCACAATATCTGTATTTCATTAGCCTAAAACGAGGATAACAAATGAGGATCAACTGCTAACCATGTTCAAAAAATAGGGCCTGACTCAGAATGTCATACATTAGTCTTCCAGAATATTGGCCCAGGACAGTAGGTGATCTATAGTCTGAGCATCCATACTACTAAGGGGTTCTTTTGGGCCTGAAATAGGATGATGGTCCGAATAAAGGGCATGCAAAGTGGACTGTGGAGTGGTGGTTTGTTCAAACAGAACCCAACACTCTTGACATTGCGCCACCGTGGTGGAAACACATTAGGTCGGTGTATCTGTCCGATCAGGGATCAAACATGCATCCGAATAGGACTTCTTTGGTAAGGACCTGGAAGGACCTGTAGTTTTTCATCATACAGTAATGACAGTGCACTTAGTTTAAAGGTCATACTGCTGGGACCAAGATCGGGCCCAAGGGTCCAGGAGGGTTAATGACCTTGAGGCTATGCCCAAGGAAAGATGTCTGGGTGTCTCTATGTATCCCATAAAGATGAGAATCAGGCCTAAAGTAGTTATGAAAGCATAGTTTTACATCATGTCGGATAATGAAGGGCATGTATGGCATGGCTGCCGCAGTACACATCCTACCAAAACTACTAATCCCATGTGAGTCATGCTCGATGTGGGAAACAAGGAGTAGTGGTGGGACATTCCTAACACAGAAAGGAACGTGTTATGGGTGAGAGGAAGCTTGTTGAACGTTGTCCCAATGATGATAACCCATCCATGTTACGCGCCTAGATGCACGAAGAAGTAAAGCCGAGTATGTCAGAATTCAACTTGGACATATGAAAGTGAAAATATGTGAATCATGATGCTCGATATCTGGACCACAATGATGGTGGAGTGACGATAGGGGATAACTGTTGGCCATGTTTGAAACATATTATCTATATCGTGTTAGCCTGGAATGGGTACAGAAAAATGAGGGTCGACCACTAACCATGTTCGACACACGAGACCTATCGCAAATGTCATCTGAGGTCCTCAGGGACATTGGCCCAATTCGGTAGGTAAGCCAATGTGGCATGAGACCAGGCCATAAAGGGGATCCCTTTAGAAGTTGTAGAGGATGAGGATCCAAATAACGGGCTCATGAAGTTTGGACATGAAACGAGGTGAATTTCCTTGTAAAAATTAAACACTTTAGACACTACCACAACGCATCTAAGTATGAAAGTAAGACGCATCATATAGAGGTAGTTGAGTAACCCTCCAAGGAAAAAGGTCATGATGTTGTATTATTCCAACATAATGGTTGTAGTATGGGCCATTAAGGGGTATTGATTTAATGGAATATGCACAGGGTAGCGAAGTGGCCAAACATGACGTACAGTTCCCATAGGAAGATCTTCAATTAGGGTCATAGAACTTGGACCAGGTGGGGAAAAGACGTGGGAGGAACATGGTGCAGCCTTTTCAAAACCAGGCATTAATGAGGACCGATGAGGTACTTTCCACACCACACAATCCCAAAAGAGTTCAGGCTGAGGGGATAAAAGAGAGGGGTCGGGATTTTGGATTCCTGGGGCTGGACCCAGAGACAATGTGTCTGGGAGTTCCTACATATCCCATTAGGATGGGAATCAAGTTGTACATAGTTCTTGGAGCCCACGGTAGGATTATAGTTTCAAAGATAATAAGGTTGTGCGGGTTTGGCCCTTGCACCAAAAGAAGTGGTATTTAATAAATCTTGTTTGTCCTTTAGGATGAATTTGTTTTTTTAAGGGATGGACCTTGGATAAGAATTCCAGGCATCGCCATAGGAATCAAGCCAAATGCAGGCATTGACAAATGGTATGGTGTGTGACCGATACCAAACTTGATGCCCCTTGAGTGAGGATATCACGGTGTACTGCCATTTTTCATCATGTGGCTAGGATTATAATGTCACTGTTTAGGGTCATGTGATGGGACCAACCATGTATTTTAACATCAAGAAATATAGATGCAATAGTTTAAAGTCATGGGGGACTAGGCATCATAGTTTAAATTCATATGGCTCAGACATATATAGGAGACAAGAGGTTCCATTGGGAATGTGCATGGGATGATAAAGAATACCCGACATGATTGAGGATGGGGTCCACATCATACCCTGTGAGATTCTGAGGAGGAAACCTCGGGTCGAGGGGCCATGAAATCTTAGAGGATAAGGGGTAGGAGAAACTAGATCCTAGTTGAGTTGGACCTAAAGATGAGATGTTTGGGTGTTCTTATGCATCCCATGAGGGTGGGAATCATGCCACACGTAGTTCTTGAAGGTGCCTTTTAATGTCATGTGGGGCAATATATAGTTTAATGTCATGTAGGACAAGAAGTAGGGGCAACTAAATCCTAGAAAGGGGTGTAGGTGGTGTGGCTATTGCAAACCTGATGTGAATGAGGGCATAAGCCCACATGCGCCACACCACGCGGTCCTATAAGAGTCAGATCCCAGAAGGCAGAATAGAAGAAGTAAATTAGTGGAACTCGATATGGACCCAAAGACAAGATGTCCATGCATTCTTATGTATCTTATGGTAATGGGAATCAAGCCATACGTAGTTCTCAAAGAGATCTTAGTTTAAGGTCTTAGATCTCAGACCATAGAAAAGAGGAATCCTTCCAAGTAAGTGCAGACCTCAACTCAATACCTAAGCCCACGTGAGTCAAACATAGTGTGGGAAACAAGGGTGGAATAGGTTTTTTCAATACATGGAATGCAAACCAAAGGGAAGTCGGTGCAGAGCCCCAAATGATGCCTTTACCGCAGCTTTTGTCCTCCTAATGTGAAAATATGCACTGAAGGATAGTTCCAGTAGTGTCAAAATTCAATTTGGAAATGATGGGGTAGAAAATAATGTGAATCATGCAACCAACATTCATGGATTGAAGGTGTTGGCATTACGATGGAGGATAACTATTGACCATGTTCGAAACACAACATATATATCATGTGGCCTGAAATGAGAACAATAAATGAGCGTAAACTGCTAACCATATTCTCAATGCGGTACTTGTATCGATTAGTGGTCTAAAACCCTCGAGGGTGTTGGCTCGTGGTGGTAGGAGAGCCCTTAGGCTTATAATCCATGCTATTTTGGGGTCCCTTCAGGTGTGAAAGATAATGGAAGCCCAAATGAAGAGAAACACAAAGCCTGAAAAGTTGGCGAAAGCATGTCCATGTAGAATCTGACCCTCTAGGTTCTAGACCAAAGTACTCATGGTCCAATTGGTGAATCACCAAAGAGGGAAGAGGGGCCCGACTTTAGGGTAGCCAACTCAAAGAGATGAAATAAAGGAAAGGGAGTGAAGGTCACTTGGGATAGAGAGAGATGTATGTGGCATGGTTGTTATAAATCCGATGTGAATGAGGATGTGAGTCCATAACACACTATAAACCCCTCTTCTAGAAGAAGATGGGACAAGGGGACAAAATTATAGGGAGGTTTCTATGACATGGGGCTGGACCTGAAGACTAGATGTTCGGGCGATCCAACATATCCCATGAGGATGGGATCAAGCCACACATAGTAGTTGTGGAAAAGATGATGCTCATAAGGGTAAGATACCCCAACAAGGGTCAAGAATGGAATGGAGAGTAACCTGACGTGAATGAGGACATAATCCTACACCACATCGTACAACACTAGGTGAGAATTTAGGCTAGGGGCCCGAAAAGGCCAAGGAGCCTAAGGATGATCCATGGACAGAATGTCAAGGCCAGCTTACAGTTTAATGTCCCGTAGTGAGGATGAAGGTAGGGGTAAGGTATCTCATTCGGGGATGTGTACAGCATGGTGAGAAACTCGATGTGAATGAGGAGATATTCTCGCACCACACCGTACACCCCTAAGTGAGAATTTGGGCCAGGGGCCCGAAAACGCCAAGGGACCTAAGGATGGTCCATGGACAGAATGTCATGGCCATCTTGCAGTCTAAAATATTTTAGTGAGGACGAAGGTGATCTTAGTTTAGGTTCATAAAGGTTGGACCAGAGATTCCTAGTTTAATGTCATATGTATGGGATAGAGATAGTGAATCAGTGTGCCTATGGATGACCACAAACCGGAAATGATGATAAAGGAAAACTGTTTACCAGGTTTGCAACATAGTATCCACCCTTGTGTGACTAGAAGGGGAAAATAATTGAGCATCGACCATTAACTAGATTCAAAACATGGGACTTGTATCAAGTTTTCACTCATAATCCTTGAGGGAGTTAGCTCGTAAAGGTAGGAGAGCCCTTGGGTCAAGCATTCATGCCATTCGGGGGCCCTTCTGGATATAGTGGGTGGCGAAAACCCAAATGATGGGTTATGCCAAGCTTGGTAGGGCCTGTGCTCATGGGATGGATGATAAATGAAGTAAGGGAAATCTCAAGGGGATATGGGTGGCATGGTGAAATAACCCAATGTGAATGAGGACGTGAGAACATACCGCACCACACAATCCTGAATGAGAACTTGGGCCAAGGGACCAAAAGGGCTTGAAGGACCTGAGGCTGAGCATCCCAACCAATTGTAGTCAAATGATCTCTCATGAGGGCATTTCCTTCATAACTATTAATCCCATGTGAGAAATGCTCTGTGTGGGAATCAAGTAGTGGGATTAGGCTTTCCCCATCGCATACGTGTCTGAAATCTGGAATTACTCACCCGCACGAAGTAGACCAAGATTTGGAGAGACGACGAGGCAGAATGACCCACTACTCCATGTTTGGGATATATGGGGGTGGCGAAAACGACTGAAGATAGATTTTGACCAGATTCAAAACACAATATCTATATCATGTGACCCGAAATTGGAACAAAAAATGGGCGTAGACCACTGACCAAATTCACAACCTGGGACTTGCATCTATTTGTTGTCTGAAACCCTTATGGGCATTGGCTTGAAAAGATCGGAGAGCCCTAGGGATAATTATCCTTATCATTTGGGGGCCCCTTTGGATGTGAAAGATAACAGGAACCCAAATGATAGGGTGATGGAGCATAAATGGGCCCATGTAATCTCAACACAAGTTGGATAGAAGAAGAGACAGATATTTTCAAGGGAGAGAGATACATGGCACGATCATGATGAACCTGACACGAATGAGGGAAACGGTCTATGCCACACCATGTGTTTTGTCCCAATGTAAGGTCCCTATGTTTTGGGGTTGGGCCTATGGATGAAATGTTTGGGTGGTCCTACGTATCCCATGAGGATGTGAATAAAGCCCCACGTTGTTCTGAAAAGGCCATGAAGTTTAGAGTCATGCGGTTAGGACATGGGAGGATTAGAAGAATGAAGGAGGTAACATGGTGCAATCATTGTAACCCTCACATGGGTGGGTCTTAAGAATCCTACACGGCGCCATGTGAGATCTCCCAAAAGAATCATGCCTAGGATGGAATAGTCAAAGAGGGAGCTTGGGATGGACTCAGGAAGAGGTGTCTAAGCATTCATATGTATCCCATGAGGATGGGAATCAAGTTGAATGTTGTTGTTAAGATGCATTTTAACGTCGTATAGGACGATGCATAGCTTATAGGCATGTAAGACTGAACAGTTTAAGGTCATGCTGGACCATCATGTAGTTTAGGGTCGTGTAGGGCCAGCACTTTGAGGTAGTACCGGACCATACAGATTGAGGTCATGCTAGACCGTACATTTTATAGTCATGCGGGACAGGAGATCTCAAAAAGGTATTTCATGAGGAAATTTTCATTGGTGGGAGGAGTTATACGCTCACCATCCATGGTAACCAGTGAGTATGCACCATTGGAGTAAACCTTGTGAATTAGGGAAGTTCCTTCCCATTTGGGTTCTAACTTGGGTGGTTTCTTTCCAGGTATCATTGGTGCCCTCAAGTCTAATACCAAGTCACCTTGAAATAAGGAATAGAGGAGAAATTTCTTGTTGAAAGCTCTGGCTATCTTGTTCTAATGCCTTTCTAGATTTTGTAGCGCATGAATCATGTTCTCATCGAGCACATCCAACTCATCCAGACAGATTCTGGATACTTTATCAGGCACTTGATGATCATATACAGATATGCACAATGAGGGAAATTGAATCTCGATGGGTAGGATGGCCTTCGTCCTATACACTAGGGAATATGGGGTCACCTGGGTGGAATTGCGAGTCACTGTCCAATAAGCCCAAGGGGAATTGGGGAGCTTGTCCAGCCAACTCTTGATATTTTGACCAACCATTTTCTGTAGAATGTTATAGAGGGTCTTGTTGAATGCCTTGATCTATCCAATTTCATGTGCATGATAGTGAGAGGTATGGTTAGAATGGATGTTGTACTTAGCGTTCAATTTCTTCATCTTAGCCGCTCGGAAGTTCATTCCATTATTGGTGAGGACAACATGAGGGGCCCCAAATCGGTAGATGATGTTGGAGCTCACAAATTCAACAATGGAACTGGCCTTGACCTCTTTGAGAGGAACTGACTCTGCCCACTTGGAGAAGAAATCTGTGGCAGTCTGGATGAACCTGCACTAGTGAGCTGTCACTGGTGGATATGGTCACATGACATCAATTCCCCACACTAAATATGGACAGGAGTACATGGTGGAGTGGAGAGGTTCTGGCAGCTGATGTATGAAGTAATCCTGAATCTATCACATAAGGCATATTTTGGAGAACTCGACGTAGTCTTGGATCATGGACGGCCAGAAGTACCCCAATCTTTGGATCTGGTGAGATATCTTCGGTTGGGTCTAATGAGCCCCATAGGAACAGGCGTGAACCTCATTCCTGACCTGAGAAATCTCTACTCCCTGAATGCAATAGAGGAGAACCCCATCACACCCATGCTTGTAAAAGAGTTCCGCATGGCCAGGGCCATCCTGGAGGGTCAACTGCAACGCGTGGTGTCAGATTCACTCGTGCTTGGCCTGATCATCCGAAAGGTAACCATTTTGGGGATACTCAACAACGAGGGCTCTCTAGTTGAGAGTTACTTCACTCACTTCATCTGGGGGTACAGAGGTTGAGGCTTCAACTATAATATGGCCCACATGCAAGCCATCGTCATCATCTGGGCTGACAGGAGAAATGACTATCTAATATTCCACATGCTCGGGTTCTGTAAGTGATGATGCCAAGTCGGCTAGGGCATCAGCTTGACCATTCTGAGATCGAGGAACATGAGTGACTTCTGGACGAGATGGGAACTCCACCATTAGCTGGATAGTGCATCCCAACAATAGTACGAGCTCTGGATTTCTAACGACATAGTCACCGTTGATCTGTTTGATGACAAGTTCAGAGTCCCCTCTCATATGCAGATGGGGCACATCAATCTTGAGAGCCAGCTCGAGTCCAGTGATGAGAGCCTAACTCTCTGCTTCATTTTTGGTGAAACCTTCTAACAATAGGAATGAGTATGGTAGGATGGATTGTGATGGGGTAATGAAGATGATACCAAGCCTACTCTGTTTAGCCTGGGGTCATTGAGCCTCTGACCAGTGGGGGTTTGGGAAGTACAATAAAAGTGAATCTTTCAACATGGCATGGCTTGGTCCAATGAGGGGATCACCTCATCGGGGAAATCGAGATTCAAGGACTGGTCTAGAAGCCATTTATTTAACACATATCACTTCTTGAGAGTGTTCCCTAGGATCTGGTGGTAGGGGCTGTAATTAGGGTGATCAGTGAGTTTTTCCTCTTATGGTCTTCTACAATCAGGAAAACATAGAATCCCCTACTCCAAGGAACTATGGAATTAACTGGGGACTAGTTCCTCATTTAATGAGTAGGTTCGGTTTCTCCTTTATAAAAAGTGAGCCCTTGGATCTTGACCTTGATGAGGGGATGGAGGACCCTGTCGAGGAGGTGGATCTTGGTTATCTCGTCTAGGCAGTGGTGGTGCATTGTGTAGGGGTACCTACTGATTCTAGGGTGCTTTCTTTTGGGCCGATGGCTGCACCTGAGGTAGGGGGCCTCTACAAGGATATGGAGGCAACTCCACTTAAAACAACTCTATTCATTTGGTGGCCTTAATTTGGGACACTATGGCAGGATCGGCCCTGTCGGCCCTTCTCGCGGGGATCGCATGAGGCAATGAGCGTGCCTACTGGGCCTGTTGTAAGGCTTCCTCTAAGCGGTGGGCCTTATCAAAGAAGTCTCGGAATCCCCCGGGATAGTTATGGGTGATCATAGAGGGGACCAGCTATGTCTTGACATTCCCTAAACACATCATCAGCAATTTCTCCTGAGTCAGTGGCATGTCAAGGGAATACATGAGTCCTTTCCACTAGGCGAAAAAGTCAGCGACACCCTCATCAGGCCTTTGTTTTCACTTTAAGAGGTCTGCGATACTCATCTTCCACGTGGTGGAACTGAACTGGTAAATGAATTTCCTTTGTAGGTCCTCCCATCTTGTTACTGATCCAATAGGGAGCTGACTGTACCAGACAAACGCAGGCCCTTCCAATGTCTACACAAAACATTGGAGCTTGGCAGCCTCCTACTACGCCGGAGTTCCCAACATGGGGCCACACCATGAGGTAATGTGGTCCAGGTGCTGTAGCGGGTCCCCTATCCCATTGAAGGGGGAAAAGTGGGATTCTAGAAACCCAGAGGTGTTGGCATATCATCCACCCATGATGGATATGGCTTCCCATCGGGCTGGAGTGCCACTTGTCACGTCTCTAATGCCTCAATACGGGAAATGAAGGCCACCATCGGATCATCTGGGCATGGGTTCATGTCTTGATGGGGATCCCTAACTTCCAATGCGTTGGCGGGTTCTTCAACATGATAAGGTCGCCCAACGGCTCATGGTGTGGCTCATGGAATTACCTATGGGGAAACTAGGGGAGCCCGAGCTGGATCCTGAGGGTCATTACACCGGTCAGGAGGATTTTGTAATACATACCACTCACTCGTGTCGTAAGCTCCGGCCTCAAACCTATATGTGTGGGTAGGATGGTTAGGGTCAACTAGAGGCAATTATTCACGGGTAAGTTGTCTATGCCCCTGCTTCCCCAGCCTAGGATCACCATAGTCTGGCAGGCACTCTACAGCGCGTTCAGTGAGGAGGTCATCAACCACCTTCTTCTATTTGGAAAGTTGCTGACGCAACAGGGATTTTTCATGGTCTTCCATCATCTTCTACACTGAGCCAGATGAGTCATAGGGCTTAACAACTCCAAGGAGTCCCTTTCCCTTACTATGATTCCGGCTAAGGACTAATGCCTCGGTGGGTGCGGGGAGACCTAGTAGGCTTCTATGTTTGTGAGTAACCCTCCCCAATGAATCCAACATGTGTGGCATGCCATTAGAAGGTAGGTCCCCACCAAGGATCTCTAGCCCATTCTCCTCTTTTTATTAGTTGTCCATGTTGACGGCGACTCTACATGGGGGCATGTCCTTGATATCACTTGGAAATACGGGCTTCCACCAGATAGAACTAAAGAGGAGGGAATCATATTGCCCCCAACCACATATTTTCAAGTGGGGGGAAGCCTTCTTGATAATCTTGTAGTGTTCCTTGAAACTCTAGACACATCATTGTAGGAGGAACTTACGGAATCCTGGTGACTTAGGGTGTGGGGTCACGAGGAGTGCGGCCAGATCAACCAGATGGCATTGCTCACCGATGTCCTAGAAATGAACTTGACTCCTAGGATAAGCCACTTTCCAATGAATAAGGTGAAAGTTGATTTCCCAAAGGTTTTCATGGAATGAATAAACTTCTTCTGGGGTGAGGGATTCCAGCACGCAGAAATTCGGTGCTCCCATGTGCCAACACATCTCAGGGTAGTGGTCCACTACAAGGATATTATATAAGCTCCTTGGCTCTGATTCAGGGTCTTTACCTTCACTACCCCACTCATCAACTGGAGGTGGATGAGGAACCAGTAGCAGTACCAAAGCAGACCACTGGGATAGTAGGAATTCTAGTGGATATTAAAACAAGCGATCTGACAAACCACCGCATCTCGAGCTATCCTCCGAAGAGTGTAGCGACTTAGCCACCACATCGCGGTAGGACAGGATGACGAATCTAATTCTAGGTGTAGGTACTAGGGCTACTGGTGATGGATCGTTCTACTACTCATCCACCATTAGTCCCTACAATAGCTCTTAGTGATCTTTATATAAGGTAGATAGTGCTTCTGGTGATGATGATGGTGATTGCACGACCGTAACCTACGGGGTTTCCAAATTTTCTTCCTCCTGGATATACCTATGGAGGGAGGTGATAATCCAATGGACCTCACATTTTGGTAGTATTAGGATGATGCACCTTGTTCCGGCCCCAGTCATTGACACAAAGGACCTGGGTGAGTGTTCCATTGTTGAGTCATATTCGGCTTTAGAATCTAAGAAGTAAACCGGTTTGATCTTAGTCTGAATCTTCATAGTGTTCCTTTTATGTAAGTGGCGACCCACACTCCTGCCTCGGGATTGTTCTTCAAGGTAGGGTAGATTTCCAACATGAGGAGGACCTTCATTCATACTAGTGCTAGGGTGGAGAGGGCTTCCACCTGAGCAAGCCAGAGTGTGAGGAGCACTGGGATAGTATCAAAGGGGATATGGGAAGGACCTATGTGGGAAGTGTTGGAGTAGGTAGGACCTCCACTCGAGCCCATAGGATCACCGATAGGATCCCAATTCTTTTTTCCCCTAGCAACATCAGTTTGAAGAATGTCCTTGTACTGGTCGAGCCGAACATGGGTAGGGCCTCCGTGCTTGGTGCCGATGAGGCGAGGCTGGCCTTCACCCCTCTAGTTTTTGAGGCTAGAAGGACCTTCTCCGGCTACTCTAAGAACATAGGGAGGTCCCCAACGTTGGAGATTGACCAGATGCACAACATCCCCACACCGACAGTCTGTGGAATGTGGGATAGCTTCATACATGATGTAATGAACACGGGAGAGGCTTATGTGCTGGGTGTCACCATAGTAGGGAGGTCCCTCATTCAGACTGATAGTATCATGAGGTGGACCTCCATGAAGAGCTTGGAAGTGAGGAAGACCCGCATTCTCCATGGTGGAGGTATGAGAAGGGCCTCCATACTGATGGTGGCCATTACCTGCACTGGTGGCTAGGAGAGTCAACCCATCCAACCTGTGGAGCATATGGGGACTCGATATTGGAAGGATATACAAGTTCCCATTCTCAAAATAAGTAAGTGGTTGACGATATACGTCAGAGGTGGCGCATTTCACAATAGTTGCTGATGTTGATGCCCCGTGGTAGACTTCATCCTTATCATGTTCCCGACGCTGGCATCGGGTCAACTGGACTAGAGTCAATAGGGTAGGTGCATGGATTACCTGCTTTTTGACTCATGGGACCAGGTGGTGGTCCTAATACAGCCTAGTGGGATCCCCCCTTGGGGTCCATAAAAAGGGATCCCGACTGGGCTGGCCCTAACATCCCCTACCTAGTCATCATAGGGGAGAGAGTCATTGAGGCATTCTGGGGAAAGGCTCTCAAAACTATTGTATGATGGAGTGGGGAACAGTGTCTCCATGCGCGGCCCTCCGGGATGGAATTGGTGGTGAGGCGCAGATGCCTCTAGATCATGGTGGGCCACATCCATAGTTGTAATAATCCCCTCCTCCTCGTACCGATGTACGAGTTCGTTGATCACTCTCCACAGAATAAATATAGACGGATAAATGGGGAATGGGTGCCCGGTGTTTTTATGCATGGAGATTGTTGTAAAAGCGATGGAGTCGCACGAGACTACTACATTGGCATTTCCCATGCCCCTATGTTGGTGAGTGGGTGGTGATCGAATTTCTGATGTAGCTTGGTTCCTAAAAAGCAGGGAGATTAACCCATTAGTGCTGAAAGGAAAGGAATCGATGACCAGTGACCCAACACCATTCCATCTTCTATGGCTGGTAAGATGGATCCATTCTGACAAAGTCAGAGACCGGGATGTTCAACTTTTTGACTGTCCCAACTTCTTGTGAGTTTAATGCTAGGCCCGCTGTTTGCATGGCGGGACCCAACACTAGATAGCTGGATCTGGTGACACACTAATTCACTAATGTTTCGAACACTACTAATATTCATATTGAGGATAAGAACATCACATCTGGTTCACTATTTCTATTTCTGATGCTTTTTCCAGGTCGCACACGCCTGTCTATTCAAGGTCGAGGATGCTGTTTGTTTCCCTGCATTCCCACTTTCCAAAGGCGGGCAGCATTTGTTCCTTGTTTAGGTACTTTTTCCCCTTGATCGAAATGGGATGATGGGATGTTAGTTATTCCTTCCATGGATTCCTCCTCAGAACTCGTCACCTAATTTGGGTCTCCCTTATAGATTAATACATTTTTTGTGAAACTCTTCCCAATGGCTTATCTTCATGGACAACAGCTAATTACACTGCTTCTCCAAGCACATTCCAAGGGGTTTGGTTAGGGACGCAACCTTCGTTTGGAGGAGTAGTCACGTTGTACATCCATGGCATGTCTAGATGTTGTACTACTGGTGTGTCTGGGTTTCTTCCCCTTATTGTAGGGCTTCTCAAGGGCATGGAAGCCCAAGGCATCCGACGTCAAACGCGGGGAATTTTATGTCATACACATGTATCTGAGGTCTTCCTTAGCATTCCATGTTTAACATAGGGTATTCCGTGAGTTTAACGTCTAGAAAAGACGTATCAGACTGATTGGAACACTAACTTGAGTGGATCATATGAGTGAAACCCCTGTAGGGAACACCGATTTTGGTGATAACGCATGGTTAGATACCCAATTGTTGTTAAGGGGAAAGGGGAATGAGGTTTCATGATCCCATTGGGATGTGGTAGCCTGGGTAAGAACCAAAATTGATGATGGATGGTTAAGTGAAGTGGGTAGAGAATGAGATGGAGTCAACTCGAGGATGACAGCGATGTTGGGATAGAGTCTCGAAGAGACATCATACATTTCCCTGTGGCAGGGAATCAAAGTCCACATAGTTCACCCCTAAAAACGTCTTACCATCCAATGGGGTTAAAAACGTCTTCCCACTAGATGGGGTAACAATGGCTTACCGCCGAATGGGGTCACAACAGCTTAATGATGGATAGGGTCACCACAGCTTACCACTGGATGGGGTCATAATGGATTACTGCTAGATGGGGTCACAATGGATTACTTCTTGATGGGGTTGAACCTCAGGGAGGATTCATATGTACCTTATGCATGAAACAAGGATCAAATAACGCATAGTTTGGGAATGGTGAATGCAGTTTAACGTCATGTAGGACTAAAAGGGGGAATATTGTTTAATGTCATCCGAGAAAAGGTGGTCCGACACAAAGGGGGGATCATAACCAATGGTTTTTGGGATTCAACCTCTGGGATTCTTCTTACGTACCCTGCCTTGGGAGGGATCAATGACTTCGTAGTACAGGTTGGGATTGGTGAACAGATGTGAAGATGGTCAGGACCGATGGTTGTTAGGCTTGAAACTCAGGGAGGCATCCTATGTACCCTTCCATGGAATGGATAAAAGACCATGTAGTTCAAGATGGTGGAGTGCGAACATACATGAAAAGGGGTAAGAACCAATGGTTGTTGGGCTTGAACCTCAGGGAGGCTACCTACGTACCTTTCCTTGCCAAGGATCAAAGTTTGCGTAGTTCGGGATGGCTTGGGTGAACCGACGTTAAGGGTGTCGGAGCGACCAGGTGTTGGGCTTCAACCTTAGGGAGTATTACTCTGTACCTTGCCTTAGAAAGGATCAAATACCTCATAGTTCTTGATTGTTTGGGAGAACCTATGTGAAGGGGGTCGAAGTGACCGAATATTGGGCTTGAACCTCGGGGAAGATTCCTACGTACCTTGACTTGGAACGGATCAAAGACAACATAGTTCATGATGGTTTGGGAGAACCGAAGTGAAGGGGGTTGGGGTGACCATGTTTTGGGCTTGAACATAGGAAGGGTTTTTACATACCTTTCCTTGGTAAGGATAAAACGCCACATAGTTCATGAGAGGTGTTGGTTAACCGACGTGAAGATTTCCAGGACCAATGGGTGGTGGGCTTTAACCTCTCGGAGGCTTCCTACGTACCTCGCCTTGGAAAGGACCAATGACCTTGTATTTCAGGTTGGGTTTGGGGATTACACTCCAGGATTCCCACAGAAGATATCATGGTCAATGCTTACTCTAAGTCCACGAGATTCATGCTCGGTATGAGAAAAAAGAGGTAGTAAAGGCTTGACAATCACGCCGTGAAAGGTACGTCCGTGGGAAGTGGACTGGGGATACACATAGTTGGCATCCCAAAGAGTAAATAGGGGCTTATGAATGGTTATAAGCCTAAGGTGATGGAGAATGAGACTTACTCCAGGATGGAGGCCTAGATGGTGACAAAGCCCAGTGGGTGAGGGATTTGGCACCCAGGAAGAGAGGAGGAGTAGGGGTGCCACCTCCTGCAAGAAAGTTTAGGGGATTACACCAGGGTGGTTTTCCTTTCCCCACGGACAGACGCCGCTCTGATAAAGAGGATGTTATTCCATGTGAGAAATGATCTCACTCCCGTGGAGACTAGTGGGTGTAGAGAATGTATGAGACAGGGCACCCTGTGTACACGACATAGGGCAAGGTCACAGTTTAATGTCATGTGCTGGGGACAATGATGCTTGGTAGTTTAATTTTTTGCAGCTTGGATGAAGTGGGTGTGCTCCGTACCCCTATAACTTACATAACCAATACCCGCCCACCCTTTAGGGAAGGATGGTATTGACAATGGCATGGAAAAGGGGTGTCATGAGGTGATCCCATTGGGAGTCCATGTAAATGTGGCTATGCAAAAAAATAGTCGTTAGCGTGCCTGGGTTCCACTAAGGAGCGTCAATGATGGACGAGGCTTATGCAATGAAGTTACTGGGTACCACTAGGGAGTGGCAATGGTGAATGGGGATTATGTAAGGAAGCTACATGGGTGCCTCTATAGAGTGGAAATTGTGGATGGGGATTACTCAAAGAAGCTCCCTAGGTGCCGCTATGGAGTGGGAGTGGTGCTTGGGGATTACGCAAGCAAGTTTCCCGGGTGCCACTATTGAGCGGAAATGGTGAATGGGGCTTACGCAAGCAAGCTTCCCAAAGGTCTTCCTCCTATCTGGTCATGAGATAATCCCAACTCAGTGGTGGTTTGAGGTCTTCATCTATGCACTAGTTCACAGGAGGGATAATTCCTAGGTCATTGGAATCAGTCCGAACAAAGGAATATGAAAAGCGTGAATCACATGCCTGACATTCAGAACGCAGTGAGGGTGGCGTGACGATGGAGGATAACTGTTTACCATGTTCAAAACATAACATCCATATCGTGTTATCCTAAAATGGGGAAAAAATGAGGGCCGACTGCTGATTGTGTTCAAAACATAGGATCTCACTCGAAGTGTTGTCCGAAGTCTTATGCGGCATTGGCCCAGGATAGTAGGAGAGCCAATGTGGCATGGGACCAGGCCGTTAGGGGGTCCCTTTAGACATGGAAGTGAATGAAGATTAAAATTAAGAACACGCAAAGTGTGGGGTGGAGTGATGGAATGTTTGAACAGATTTCAACGCTCTTGAAATTACACCACTATAATCATGGCATTTGGCATCTTATGCTTGGAGCATAAGGCATTTCTTTTTTGGAGCAAGTGGCATCCTTTGTTTGGAACATAGGGTGTACTACAGTTTATAGACATGTAGATAAGACTATTGGAATATCATTCTTGGAGAATAAAGCATCTCTTGTTTGGAGAAAAAGGCATCCTATGTCGGGAACATATGGTGTACTACAGTTTAGGGTCATGTAGAAAACTTTGTTGGCATCTCATGCGTGGAGAATATGGCATCTCTTTTTTGGAGTTAGAGACATCCTATGTTTAGAACATATGGTGTACTACAGTTCATAGTCAAGTAGAAATGGTTGTTAGGAATTAGGCACCTAGAAATGGTTGATGATGGGACTTATGCAAGGGTATCCCTTTCTAGTTGAACCTGACATAGAAGTCGGGTTATGGGGTTCAAATGAGTTTCTTGAGGAATGGTTTAACTCAAGGAACTCAAGGGAAATTGATGATGATAATCTCAACTCATGACATGTTAATAAAAAAAGAGGAATATGTCGACTCCAGGTGTTTCATGGTGTGTGGAGGAGTATCTGAAATCATGGTTTTCCATAGGTGGAAGGTGGGTGTGCATAAAGGTGCAATGAAAAATGTTGACGAACCATACTGAAATGTCAATGGTGCGACTCTCCATTGTTCATGGGGGTCAGTGACGGAAGAGAAGGGACTGGCCCAAAGGGCCGAAACCGCAGCCCGGCATTGACCCCGAGCGGGGGTACGGGGGCATTTCCCCTACAGTATAGTCCAACGAGAACATGCTTGTATATTATTTAACGTAAAACATGCTACAGGCAGAGTAGGTTGTGCGCAATATTGCACCGTGCGACACAGGTGCGCACAAGATTGGGAATCGTGCCACTGTTGTACATAATAGAGAAGGTCGGCAAACAATAGATAAGGATTCACATGCAAGAGGGAAGGATTGCACACAATAGGAGATCTGTGCATGCAATATGGGATATGTGCACACAATAGGTGGTTGTGCGCGCAATAGGGAAATAATTGTCCGTAATAGGGGAGGCTGGTGTGAAAAGGGGGATCTATTCCCTCAATAGGGAATGTGCATGCAATAGGGGGCCATGTGCATAATAGGGAAGGAATTGCCCACAATATGGGAGTAATTGCACACAATAGGGGAGGTGTGTGCACAATTGCACAGGTGCAACACTAGTGCGTGAAACATTGGGAACCGTGGCACTGTTGCGCACAATAATTGTGCTTTGTGCACAAAATTGGGAATGTTGGCCCATTTACATGCAAAAATGCTGTTTTGCACACAAAATGGGGGTTTTACATACATGCACGGAAAATGCGGACTTATGCACATTAGAGTGGCGGCCGACCTCCGGGGGCGCTCAGGAAAAAGGGGGTGCACTTATATTTATAGGCAAAGCCTTGAATGTCGGTCCACGTAAAATTCAATTCCAATTTTCCGTGAAAAGCCATTTTTTGCACAAGATTCCTTTTTTACACGCAATATTTTATTTTTACATGCATGATTCCCTTATTACACGCAAATCCATACTTTTCCCCAAAACCGTCCCAGATGGCCATTTCCATCCGCCTAACTTCGAACAGCCATAACTTCTGATCCATATCTCCATTTGGGCTTCACGACTAGTCAAATTGAAGCTTGAGGAATGAGCTATGATACAATATCATTTATGGATGAATTTAGTGAATTAAATGGACGTGTTTTCCGATGCCTACAGAGACATACATTTTTTGTCATTTTTCCATTATTTTCTTCATTTTTTGTATAAATAAATCTTTTTTGAGGTTCAAGACATTTTTACAATTATTTTATGTTGAAAATCATATAAAAATATCAATTGGTACTAAAGTTGTGTGCCAATGTTTTTTCAACATCAATTTCATGATATAATATTTCATTTAGAGTATTATCTTCTCATGATCACATATTGGTAGAGGGTCAACTTCTCAAAATATGTTTGTGATATTTCAGTTTCCCTGTAAAAAATGAGAAAGCCTTGTAAAAACCATGATTATAATTTTTTAACTACCAGTACTTAGTTTTATATTTCCCTAGTGAAATTATATACTAGTGAAAATCAAAAAGCATATTTAGAGTGCATTGGCGGAGTAAACTAGGGGATATTTGTGCCATGAACCACTTTACATCATCATGTTCTTTTCTATTATTTATTTACACTACACACTCGTATTTTAAAAATAATGAAAGGATCACTACATTTTAAAAGGGTTATTTAGTTTCTATCAAGTTTGAAAAGAATGAATTCCCCCCCACCTTGTGTCTTTATCATAGCCATTTCAACCTAAAAGTGATATGATAGGTTGGGCTATACTTTTTTATTTCACTTTTTTGAAATCCTTAAATATTCAGTTTCTATATAATACTATCAAATAATATCATAGGTTTGTATATTTTATCAAATTGAAGCTTTTATTTTCCTCTAACAAGCTTTAGATAATTATTTAGATGAATTAAAATCCTAATGGATTATCCTAGAGAAAATATGTCGATTATTCATTCACCTTATTTTAATGGTGGTAATTATGGGTGTTGGAAAGCATGAATGATTATTTATTTTAAAAATATTATAATAAGAGTTTATTTGATAGTTGTAAAGCCTTATGAAATTCCTGATGTTTATTTTTTATAATGTACTAATTTTCAAGAAAAAGATTATTATCTTAATTTGAGTGCAATGAATTCCATTGTCTATGGTTTAGGAATAGATTAATTTAATAGTGTTTCTCATTTTTCTACATAATATGAAATGTGGTAAAATATTTTTTGTTTCTCTTAATGGAACTAATAATGTTAGACCATTAAGATACAATACTAAAAAATTGAAATTTAATACTTTTAGGATTATTTAATATGAAATCATTTCTCAGATGAATGTCAAATTGATTGGGGATGTTAATGATATTAATATATTAAAAGTACCAATTAAACAACAAGAGACGCCTTTAAAAATTCTTATCATTTTAACTTATAAGTAGAACGTATTGTCAGCTACTATTTTTCAATTAACACTAGTTAACGAAATTAAGATGAAATAATTCATTGGAACCTTGATAATTTATGAAGTTGAGATGCAGTTTAAAGATGAAAATCATATTTCTATCAAATATAATCAAGATAAAATTAGAATAAATATGGATGAATCATCTAATTAAAACTATCAATATTCAATCAATGAATTATCATATCTTTCAAAAATATTTTAAAAAAATTAATACATGAGGATTCAAAATTAAAATATAAATACATATATGCAATGAATGTAAGGAGATAGATCACACCAAGTCTAAATGTATTATTATTAATGATTAAAGTAAATATAATTACAAAATTAAATGAAATAAATTCATAAAGAATAAATATATTAATCATTCTGATTCTAGTGATTAATATAATATAAACTTTGAAGCTAAGAATAGAATGAAAATTCTAAACCTATGTTTAATGAATCATGTTAGTGAGGTACACACTTATAATTCTGATTCATAAAATTTATCTTAGGATGAACATGATAAATATTTTTTTCATAAAAACAAATTATAATGCTTAAATAAGGATAATAGAATACTTATAAATCTATGATATTATTTTAAAATATAAATAATGATTAAAAAATAGGTTTGAAGTTTGAAATATAAATGTTATTGTGATCTGTATGAAACTAAAATTAATTTATTATTGGATGAAATAAATACATTAAAATTATCCTTTGATATTTTTATTAAAGGATAAAACTATTTAAATATGATTCTTGGAAAAAATAATATTCATAAAGGTAAACTAAGAATACATAGTAATGGAGAAAAGAAAAAAAATTATAGAAATTATTTTTTTCATAGTTATAAATGAGAAAGAATGTCTAATGTCAAATTTTTTTATTATGTATTCAATGGAAACTATGTAAATTACTATTATGTTAGAAAACCCCAATTTTCAATCATTAATCATGTTTATTATTCCAAAGAATTATCTAACATTAATTTCAAATATTTTACCCAAGACAAAAAAATCTAGTTTCCAAGAAATTTAATGTCTACCATTGTAGGGAAAAAATGTATATAGGTACCAAAAGGTAGTGGAATTCTATATATTATAGGTATGAACCAGTGGAATTCATTGTTAAATAATTAAGTGTATGCATAAGTATTATGGATATTTTTTTCTAGAAACTTCATGAAATCTAGAACCGTTGACCCTAGAAGTATTTCAATTTTATTATTTCATTTAAATTCACTAACTATTTAATACATGGAGAGAGATACTATTCAAACTTTTTAATATTATTTAATATATTAATCCACATAATATATTAATTTTATAAAATCTTGATTATAATCTTTATATTTTTAACAGCATGATAAAAAAAATAATTTTTTTTAAATATTTATGTATATATCATACTTAAAAATATTATCCAAAATTTTTTTAGGGGAGCATGAAGTTCTTGTTTATTTTATAAAATAGTTTTTTGTAACTCTATATTATTAATTTAGTCATTCAAATTATACTTTTTTATTTTATTTTTCTTATAAGTTTTATTCATTCATGTTTTGTTTTCATAGTTGAAAATTTTATTACAAAAAATTTTCTTTTCCAAAATTGAGACTTCAAAATATTAATCTGTATTTTTATCTTGAGAATAATAATAATAATAATATATAAACTGGAAAATTAAAAAAAAATATTACTATTCATAACCCTAAAATATTATTCTCATACCTCTTAAATTTTTTATCTTTATTATTCCAAATATCAGTTTCAAATAATTCTAAAAAACTCGTCTGGGTGAAATGAAGGGATCAAGAACTTCATGTTTAGAGAAATTTAATTCTTAAATTATATTTGAGGGTAATCCTCTTTCTGATCTATTTGTATAATAGTTTGTTACCATTGTTAATTATTATTTAGAAAAATGTTCTATATAAGATAAGTAATTTCATAGTTATGAATAACCATAAGTTTTATCATCTAAAATGGTAAAATTTTGAATTCATTTTGATGATATTATTCTAAAGATTAACCTTTTAAATGAAGAAATGGTAAAGTTTCATGCTGGTTTAAAAACATCTTGGATGTTATATGAAGAGTTTAAAAAAACATCGATTTCAAAAATAGTTTTTGACGCACTTCAAAGGGAGTATTAGAATATAATGAAAATATCATTTTCTAAATAGAAAATTAAATCATTTATAGTGGACATGATATTTCAGGTGGAGTCACTCAGATTTGAAGATATCATTATGTCATATCTTGATGTGTTAAAATATTTTTTTTGTTAAATAGTTCTCATATTCTTCAATGATTCAAAGATGTTTATTTTTAAAAAATATAATAGTTTTTATGAGTTGTATCATCTATTAGTGAAAATTTAAAATATTGGAGAGTGTAAATGATATTTATAACTCTTTAAAAAAATGTGACTCTTATTTAACTCTATAGCTTATTCAAATTCAGTATTATATATTTTTTATTTGCTTCCCTTAGTTTAATTTTTGTTCATATATTTTCTAGGAATAAAAATGATATAAAATATTTAATGACTTATTTTTAATGTCCCAAAAGGTGGAGAAATTTAGAATATATTTTGGGAAATATTATAATAAATTTATTTGAAAAATATTTCAAAAATTTGTATTTAGATGTTTGAGAATTATTCATGAAATTTATTTATATTTATATTTTCAAAATTTTCATCACTTGATTATTTTAATTTTAATTTTTGTTATATAGGTTTTTTGATCTTTAAAACGGATATATTGTTAAGAATGGTTGATTCAAAAATTTCATTAATTTAATTTTTTTATGCACACAAACACCCATATTAATGTTACTGATAAAGTTACTTTAATAGGATTTTAAGATATTAATTACTAGAACAACTGTTTTATTCTAGAATAGTATTCAGTTTTTAATCCATTGGATATTATTTTTATTCTCAATGATAATGTATTGAATATGAGTTTTATTTGTAATTTGGATCAAATGTTCATAACCTATGTTTGTAAGTAGAACATATGGTTTGGGAACCCTATGTTTAAAGTAACTGTATGGATTGGAGACCTTAATTTTTAATAAACCCCTAGATTTGAGGAATAAAGGTATTGTTTATCATCCATAAATTTTTAATCAATCATATGCTTTCAACCTTACTTTTTGATTTTATCAATATGCATAAAAAACCTACATTTTCCTTGGTTGAAGACAAATAATTAAATTATGATTTATTTCCATGTTTTACGAAATGGTATCTCCATATAGAAATATCTCCGTAAATATATTTGAAAGCTGACTCAAAGTCTCATGATCAAGGGATTAAATCATTTCTATTTCTATGGTAAGTTATATCTATATCTAAATGTTCAAAATTTAAGTATATTCTATTTATCATGCGATATTTTATGAGAGTTTTTACAAGAAGGAAGGTAAACTATTTTGATAGATACCTTGTTTTTCATATTTTATAAATAATCAGATGTTATTCATATAAAATATATTGATATATACAAAAATAGATGTGTGTTTAAAAGTATAGGAAAATACAAAAGTGTCATTTCCTTTGGGGATAAACCATGAAGACTTATATGTTTTGATCCTTTATTATTCAACTTTTGTTGATACTTCTTTTTTACATTATTAATATTTTGTTTCAGTTTTATAAAATTATAATCGGATATAAAATTTGGATACTTAAATATTTTACCATATATCTAGTTTTTTGTCTACTATTCTCTATTGACATCTTGATTGACATTGAATATTTATCTCCTATTGAGTTTCATTGAAAATCATATATAACTATCAGTTTCTATTGTAACTATATTCCAAATCTATTTTAATATCAATATCACGATAAAACATATATTTTTATGTATTGAATTCTCATGATCATTCATTGGTTGAGATTCTACTACTCATACAAAGTTGTGGATATTTTTGGTTCCTTGTAAAATAAATATAAGGTCTTATAAAAGCCTCAATTTTAATATGTTAATTTTCTACGCATAGATATAGTAGTCCCTGGAGGAAATACTTACTAGTGAAACTCATCAAGATAGTGTAGAAAGCATTGTAAGAGTGGAATAAGGTATCTAAATTCCTTGAACCAATATACATCGTCTTGTTATTTTCCTTTATTTATTTCCAATTCTCACTCGCCTTTAAGGGATAGGGAAAGGATCACTTCATCTGAAGAGGGGTGTTTTGTTTCCATTGATTTTTAAATAACATAATTCACCCACCTCTAGTGTCTTCATAATAGCCTTTTTGGGCCTACCATTGTTGTCATCATCTCCTATAATATCATGCTTCTGAGTATTAATTATGAAATTATTTCTAAAATTTCCCATAAATCACACAAATCTTTTCAAAACTCTTAGGATCCAATGTTAATGGGAATTGAAAAACTACAAAGATATTATTTCTTATTTATTATATTCCTTAGTAACATGGATGTACAATCTCCTATTTCTAGTCTTTTACCCATATGCTCAATTTTTCTATTGTTTAAAACTGACTTCTTCATAAACTTTTCTTATATGGGCATGTATGTTAAATCTTCTGTAATAAAATTTTTAATTTGATGTTTTTTAAAAAATATTATAAAATTTCTAATTTATTTCCCAATCCTTCCATGCTTTATCTTTTCTATAAATAGTAGTTTTTGCTTGCAATGATATGTATAATGTTCCCAAACATCCATTTAATATTCATTCACTTTCTCTACAGTTTTTTAAATTTCATTCTCTTCCCTTTATACTTTATTTGCTTGTAATTTTATTCTTATTTCAATTCATAATTAAAAAATCACTATCTCTTACTTCTCAACTTTGTTTGATATCCATATCACTTTACAATACTCCTATAAACCTCTCCTCAAATTGATTTTCTATTTTTATTATGTTATTTTCTAAAATTATTATAGAAAAAGATTAACTCATTGAATTGAAACCAAACTCATTGATAGTAGTATAATTTTTTCTTATGAATGATAATAAAGTTTCATCGAATTAACTTATTTTTAATTGGAGTGTTAGTCCTTTTTTGGAACATTAGTTCTCCTCTTATTTATTAAAATTGATGATTTATTATTGAACTTCATCCCTAAAAAATATTTTAGTATTTAAAATAAATATAATCACATTTTTTGGTATATATATATATACATATATACCTTGGTATTAGTTCATTTCCATAACCACATACTCCTTTTTATGAAGTTCATCAGTTGTGTATCCACCCAACCATTTTATTCAACTATGTGAACTTATTTTCTATGTTTATCTCCTTATATTATTTCATTGAAAATTACTGAAATATATTTCATGAAATAAATCATATATCTATCCTAACATATTTTTCATCAATGATCCTCTTACCTATTACTTTGAGAAATAACCTCATAAATTTTTTGAATTACTGACCATATCTCTAATATATGAAAGAGGAACTTTCTTAAAAAGTCCATAAACCACTCACATTCTAAATAAATTAATTCCTCATAAAAATTGATTAAAATATATAAATTTTTTATTCAAATTTTCATATATTTTGAGGTATTAAAAATATAATTATTATATTTTTCTATTCTATCCCCTATTACAATTGAATGTGGCACCAAAATTTGAATGAACTCCTTATATTTTTGTTCTATTGTTAAATTAAATAAATTTACCCTTTCCATATCATCAGAAAAACTATTGATTTTAAAATTATTATAAATTTAAATGAAATTTAAATGTGTTAATTTGGTACTTCATTCAGTATCCCAATTATTTTAATAAAATTATAAATCAATTAAACGATCATAAAATTTATCTCAAGGTTTTTTATAGTGACGAGAGGTGTAACATGCCAAAAATTTTAAAAGAGAAACTTTTATATGATAGCCTATAATATATCAATAATTTATGGTATATTTAATATTATAATCAAAATTAAATATATTTAATATCTTTCAATTCATGTCATACTAGGTTATCTTGCGTTACACACAACAAATACATTCTTTAATAGCTTGTGTTACATGCATGATAGAGTTTTAATGAATAATAAAAATATTATTTAATATAATAATATATAACCTATAAATTTAATTATATTTTATTAATATGATTAAAAACATGTTAAGAGATGTGTTTTATACAAATATAATGTGGATTTATTGATAATCAATTAATTAGAAATGAATATAAGAACCAATTGATTATAATGAAAATGTTTTTATGCTTACAAAGGTTTTTATCAAAATAAATTAAATTAATTACTATTAGAGAATGATATTAATGAAATATATATATTATATTAAATAAAAAAATTATTCATTATATGAGCCACTTGACATGGAAAAAACATCGGTGGAATTCGCTTCTAAAAAATTTATAATAATTCCACCCATCCTCCACTATAAAAAGGCACTCACCCTCCCACATATTCACACCTCCAAATAAAATTGTCTCATCCAAACTCTTCTAAAATATGCTTCCAAAATCCCTAAATTCATCTTAGTATCCTAACCTGGGGCATAATAAAACCGAGTAGGTCTTTTCGTATAATGAAAAAGGTGTTACCAGAATAAGAGGTAAACTTCATCAATGATGACTTTGGTTTCATTTACTTATACACCCCATAAATTATCCTTATATCATGATTATATAATAACCTCAGTATCGTAAATTTACTAATATTTTTTATGCTAATATTTCAAGTTATTTCTACACACACATCTATTAAATGGGTAACAACTTTATAGTTCATGTATGGTGAACTACTACCTCATGAAATGATGTCATTAAATTTTCCTTTACCACCTATCATGGTTGGGAATTATGATGTAAAAACTATTTTACAATTAATATATAACACATAACATCATGCCTTCTACTTTTTTTGAATACAATAACATCGTTTGTGGGCTTGTGGACAACTGTCTCCTCGAAGCGATATGATTTCTTCACATTGTACATAGAATGTATTGAGGATGATTTTAATAAAAATATGTCAGATATATGTCATAAATATAGTACTATAATTAAAATATAAATATATATCATCTAATTTTCATTCTATTAAATATGAAAAACAAATGGAAGTAGCGTTCATGTGTATGTACGACCAACAGTCTCCATAAACAATGCATTTCATTTCTTATCTCCAAATATTATGGATTACTATAAATACATATATACTGAATATATGTAAAATTTGAATCATTTTTTTTATTTTTTAGATTTTTATAAATTAATATAAGTAATATGAACCAAAATAAAAAGTTAAAACATACCTGACAAACTTGGAAATTAACACCTGAAATAGTGACAATAATGAATGATTGTTATGAAATGAGAAATAAAATGTTTTAAGAAGATAATAAATGATATAATAAATATTATTATGGTTATATTATAAGTTATTAATATGTTTAAACCCCTTATATTGAAGTTTAAATGATTTTCTCCTGAATAGAAATGTGAGGTAAGGGATTCTTGTCTCGCTTTTCTTTTCATGAGGTGTACACCATTTTCACCAATTATTTATTTTGTGTGGTGTATATAATACTCCTAATTTTATTTTATATCATGAATACATTAATCTTCCTGATATTTATAGTTTCTTATGAAATTATTTATTTCCTTGGGTTTATAATTCAAAAGTTACCATATAGTAAAGGTATTAGTCTCAATTTCCATTCTCTGAGGAATTTTTTATTATTATGCTCCTAATTTATTATATATGGTGTACATCCTAATAATTTGACTTGTAAAATCATTATTAATTAATTATTCATGATATTTGTAGTTTTAATTTAAATGGTTTCATCTTTGGGGATTTACACTTAAAGTTACCTAAGTGGTAAATAACTTTCACAACCAAATTTCTTTTCATTGGGTTATATTACATTTTAGTTATTGTTAAGATTATTTTATTATGTGCATAATCACATTTAATGTAAATTTATTTATTTACACATCTTTTATTTTTATTTATAGTTCATACACATAATCAATTCATTTATTAATTCTCATTTCGACGTTTTGGCCATTTTAACGGTTTATTCAATAATCTAATTCTAATTGAGATTTCTTATTATTGAAATTATATTAAATTAATTTATATGAACATTGTTCAGTAAAACCATTAATTTTATTATTCTATGGTTATTCACAACCTTTTTCGAGTAATAATTCCACTTTTCCACTATTACGACTCGAAAAATTATGAATAAAATTATTTTTCTTTTAATTAAATGTATTATGGTTATAGAAGACATGTGAACTTATTTTAGTATATACAAGTCGATTTTAAATTAACATTAAGTATATTTTCCATTTATAATATAGTTTTTTAGTAGTGATCACATCACTAGTAAAAATATGGGATTTTAACATATCCTTTCGGCGCTGATAAAGGAAGTGATGGCCTCGGCAAGAAGGATCATACCCTATAAAGCCCATTTATCAAAGATTCTAAGGGAGATAGTATTTCTGGTATTTTTTCTAGACCAAGACCAAGATTAAATCCAAAAACTTATGTATGAGAGAAAATTTTTATGGGGGAAGTTCAAGTTCATCGAGATCCCAACCCAAACAATGTTCACCGAATGGCCCCATGAAAGCCCCACCATCGCACACCTTACTCTTATGGATTATGATGGTGTAATAAATGTATCTGTAACAATACCCTATAATTATGATTATGTACATTATTGTTTAAATAATAATGAATATACAATCATTATATTTTTGTTACCTTGTAAATGATTTTTAATGAACAAAAGTATTTTTTTTGTTAATATTCAATTCAATTAAGAAATTTATTTTTATTAATTATTAAGTTTTTTAAATAAATAATATTATTATAAAAAATTATTATTGAATTAATTTCATTAAAAATAACTGATCATATAATTTTTATGAAGTCAATTTTTATTTTTATTAAGGTTTAAAAACTCTTTTTGTCAAAACCCATCAATTTTAAATAAATGTAAGTTTGTATTTTTAAACTGAAAATTCACATATTCATAAAATAATTTAGATAAAGTTAATATTAATTTTGGAATCAGAATGCTGAATTTATCCAATGGTGAATTTTTCATAATTCTCTGAGAGAGTACAATTTTTGGGTAAAAATTAAATACATTATAAATATATAGTGTATTTTAAGACATCATAATGGCCCAATAATGATGTAAAAATTACTATAAATGGTATATTTGGAAATATATATTTTTTCATTTAAAATAATTTAATTTAAAGTTTATTTTATTTATTTTATATCTCCTTTTTGAATCATCCAAAACTTATAATATATTTTAAGATTTTAAAATCATTTCCTTGAAAGTATGACACGCCTCCACATAAGTAAGGGAAATATTTTAAAATATTTTACCCTTAGCCATATCAAATAATTTATACCACTCCCCTTTTCTAAAAATCATGGGAAACTCGTTGGATGGCCTATGGTTTTGAATATTTTATTATGAGGTGTCCAAAACAAAAATGATAATGAGATCTCCCTCCATTACTATATAAATCCACCAAAGATCCCATTTCTCTTCACTACAAATCTTTGAAACAATACCACCATTTTTTTATTACTCCCTAGTTTCCCCTGAAGGCTCCCCAAAGCCCCTATGAATCCTCTCCCAATACTTTGGATTCACACATCCAAGTATGGGATCTTCCACTCTCCTATTTTATCAAGCACTCCTTTTGTGATATGACTTTTAATTTCAATTTTCATATGTTGGAATATGATCATAAATACTTACATTACATACCATTAAATTTATAAATAGTTATATCTTCCTTAAACTCTCATTAATCTATCCATGATCCATTATATACACTTTTTACCATGTTGAAATTTTGTAAATGATTTCTCTCCCCTAATTCCCATTCAAGAACCTCTTTTATATTATGCCTCTTAAATTCAACTTCATGTGTTGAGGAATAATTTTAAATGATCCCCTTATGATCCATTTCATGTATAAATGATTAGAGACCCCATTATCTCTCATCAAACCATTTTACAATGTTCTATATGATGCTGTTATTCTATAGAAATTTCACAATGATTTTCCATGCCAATGTCGTCGCGTAGTCAATACCATATCTATTTATCTATTAAGGGATTTCAACTTTATGGTTGTATACTTATTGATTTTTGAATTAAATTTATTTATTCCACATTCTATGATCATGTAATAACCTATGATGTTGAATGTACTCAAGTTATATCATCCATGTGGCACACTTATTCATGAAAATGAAATGATTATGAACGGTGTGCCCTAATAGTGATCCAATGCATTAGTTAATATTTAGTATCATGATATTTCATGTACAATGATGGTTTTATCATGATAATTATGTTAAATGAGGGTTTACTCGTGCTAATTCAAGTGAAATGAGTGTTTACTCAGGCTGATCCATGTCCAATGAGCCTTGACTCATGCTAATATCTTGTTGTATATTGTTTCCACATTTCTATGTTATGATTATCACGCTTTTTCTTTCATTATGTTCACGGTTATTTTGTGCCCCACTGATAATCCTATTAACTAACATGTATTTACTGTCTCATGTTATTCCTTGTTTATTCCATTAATGTTCTTTATAGCTCACCCTTTTTTTATGTATATCCTTCGGTTATCCCATGAAGTGCTAAGTAAAAAAAGGAATATTGTGCCCATATAAAAAGAAGTTTTAAATAATGATTTTGTATTTTATAATTTAAGTTACAATGTAATGTTTAATCCCCAAAGACCCTAGACCTCTTCATCATCTGAGTTGTTATATGTTAATATTATGTAATAAATCAGGTTTAAATATGAAATAATGAGCATGGTAGTTATAGTTGGTATCAAATGATATGTTTAGTTATTTCAGGTATAAGGATTATAAAAACCTAGTGAAAACCCTTCTGGATAAGAATAAGTATAATGAATACAACCCAAAATTTTGGTGAGTATAGAGTAAGTGTTTTATCAAGAAAATACATCCATGTATGGATATGAACAAGTGGACGTGGCTCTAGAATAGATGTATCTAGGGGTAAAACCCAAAAAACGCTTTAATGTAGACGCAAATAGGAACTGGTGCATGACAATAGGCCTTCATTTACTCATTGTTGTAACTCTTGGGTGATATGCTTTGGTAAATTTATAAGCTCACTACGAACCATTATTAAGGGAACACAAAATAATGCCCATAAAAATACATGTTAGGAATTAGATCATTGATAAATTAGACTCAAGCATAGAAACTCAGATGTTAAGAGATAAATATAATTTATTAGTTATCCCTTTACTATCATTAGATTCCCTCTATATGTTTAACTTTTTATGATACTCGTCCCTAATATTCCTTTTATTCTAGCCAACGGTTTCTAACAGGAGGAATCATGTTAACAACTGATGCAAAGGCCAGTTTTAGGATTTCCATAATGAGATTCCCAAATCAATGTGAGCATGAATCAAAACTTTTGTTATGATAATCTATCAGTTAACTCGGGTTTTGAATCGAAACCTTGATCAAGAGGATCAACCCCCCCCCCCCCATAGAGAGAACAACCTGCAGTCGATACCTTTATGTGACAATGGCCTCCTATATTCAATGGATTATCTGATCCCTTAATCATGGAGTAATCAATCAATTCAGTTGAAAATATCTTCTCTATCCTTCAATGTTATGAAAAAGAGAGGTTTATTCTGGCTATTTTTCATATAGAGGGTGAACCCGATCAGTGGTGGACATTGATCAAGAATAAGAATACTAAGGACAAGATCAATGTAATGGAGTGGAAGGAATTCTGGAAACTGTTTTTTGATAAATATTTTCCCCACACCCTCTATCTTCAGAAGCAAAGAGACTTCCTTGCACTTAAAAAAAGGATGATGAATCTGTTAGGGAATATGAGACAAAATGCACAAGAGTTTCACGATATGCCTTCTATTTTTTTGTTACCCCCAAATTCAAGTTTCAATGCTTCTTTGGTAGGATAAATCCTAGATTATGAAAATCCTTATAAATATGTAACTTTTAAAGTTATAAGAAAAATGTATGATGTTCCCTCAAAGTCAATATGGATATCGGTGAATCTCAAGGGAATCACGGGGATAAAAAGTGGAGATTTGACTTTAATTCTAGAGTTATAATGGATAAATCCAATGATACTAAGAAATTACATCACCCCACATGTCAAAGGTGTGGAAAGAAGCACCCTATAAATTTTTTAAGGGGATCAAGTAAAAGTTATATATGTGGTAGAGAGAGACACCTTGATAACAGTTGATGATAGGACAAACCAATCAACATGATAGATGAAAGGAACATTTTGTTCGGTCATCAACACATTTTTCATTACTATAACTACAATAAACCAAGTCACATTTTGAACCAGTTCCCTAAACCAAGGGTTTTTAGAGGTAACCAACAAACTCTAAGGTGGAAAGGGAAATATTTTCCATTTCTTCCACCAATGTGAATCTTGAAAATGAAGTGGTGATAGATATTCTAGATATTAATTCAATATTAATGAATGTACTTCTTGATTTTGGTTCTACACATTATTTTATACCCTGAATGATTTTAAGAACAATACTAACACCACAAAAAATAATGAAAGTAGATATGGTGGGTGAAAACAGAAAATAGGGAAATTTTTACATCCCATGAATATAACTCCGCCCCAATAAAAATTTTGTAGATTGAACTTCCCAGGGAACCTTTTCATACATTCCTTGGTGGAATTTGTTTTAATTCAAGTCATATATTTGATTTCCCTATATAGAGACAACATAAATTGTGGTGAGAGGTAAATCATTCTCTATATGGAAAATCGGCTCCCGATTATATACGCATGAAAGGGGGAGGATTAATCTTCCTCAGCACCATCATCCAAAACATGGATATTACTACACTATAACCATGCATATCTTTCTCAGATTATTGAGTCTAAATAAGGAACCATCATCCAATACATTTCTATTGTGAGAGAATTCATTTATGTATTTACCAATGAATTTCCTAGTCTTCATCCTAGAAGACATGTTGAATTCTAGATTGATATTATACCAAGGGAATTGGAAATATCCAAGACTCCTTATAGGATTTCTCTTGAGAACATGAGGAACTAAAGAAAAAAATACTATATAATCTAGAAAAAGGGTGTATATTCCCAACTCATTCACCATGGGCTTCACCAGTCCTCTTAGACAATAAAAAGGATGGGTCAATGCACCTTTTCATTGATTATCATGATCTCAACAAAATCACGATGAAGAACAAGTATCCTTTTTCCTAAATTGATGAGTTTTTCGATCAGATATGTGGATCACAATACTTCTCCATGGTGGATCTGCGGTCATGATATTACCAAGTAAGGGTGAATAAGGAGGATATCCCCATGAATGCTTTTCATTTAAGGTACAGGCATTATAATTTCATAGTGTTGTTATTTGGTCTCACAAGTGCTCTGTAAATCATAATGGACTTGATGAATATAGACTTTAGAGATTACCTTGAAAATTTTATGGTAGTATTTATAGATGATATTATAAAATAAAACAAAACCTAGGTGGAGAATCATGAATATATGATCACTATGCTAAAGACCTTTTGAAAGGAGAAGCTATATGAAAAGTACATAAAGTGTTAGTTCTTTTTGAAAGAAGTATCATTCTGGGGGAATATCATCGCATGCAATGGGATATTGTTTTTATCCTTCCAAGATAAACTAAATTGAGGGATGGCCTTGGATAACATCTGTTATGGATATCTATAGTTTCCTTGGGTAACTTGGATATTAACTCTGATTTTTGAGAAATTTCTCATTATTTTCAAACCCTCTCGCCAAGATATCTCAAAAATGATTCAATTTTTCAATGAATGGTGAATGTGAATATTTCTTAATGGAGTTGAAAAATAGGATTATCACTGCCCTGTGCTTACACTACCCAGAAGTGGGGAGAATATTTGTAATCATTATTGATGCTTCAAAAAATGGATTGGGATGTTTGTCGATGAAAAATAAAAAATTCATTTCCTATTCCTCAAGTTAGTTGAAAATACTTGAGAAAAAACTATCCCATGAACTGTTTGGAGATGGAATATATTTTCTTTACATTAAAAATCTAGAGAAATTATCTCTTTGGGGAGAAGTGTGAAATATATATGGATCATAAAAGTCCCAAATATATATTCACAGATAAAGAGCTGAATATACCCCAATGAAGATGGTTAGACATCACCAAGGATTACCACTACTCAATCGACTATCATATTAGGAAAAAGAATAGGGTAGTGGATGCTCTAAGTAGAAAGGAACCAGAAATTTTATCATTAATAAGAAATGAAATGGATCCAATCTTATTAGATTTTATGAAGATGGACATGAGAATCATAAAGAATGGAACATCATCAATTATTTCACCAACTATTTCTCAACCATCTCTTTTGAAAAGATTAAGGGATGCTCAAAAAGATGATCAGGTAATTTATAAGAAAGTGGAAAACTATTAGAAAATGGAATTCCTTAGAGTTCAATGTTAATGAAGATGGAATTATGCGATTTGAGCCGATACTATGTGTTCCATCAAATCCTATTATAAAGAATGATCTTTTGGATAATGGACATAGTTCAAATTTCTCCATTCACCCAAGAAACACAAAGATTTATCAAGATCTTTGGAGAACTATTTGTGGGATGACATGAATAAGGATATCATTGAATATACATCAAAGTTCCTGGTATGTCAGTAAATTAAGGATGAGAGGCATAATTCTATAGGGATGATGAAAACATTACCCATACCGACATGATAATGGGATGATATCACCATGGAAATAGTCACTAGACTTATAAAGGAATCAAAAAGAAATAATGATATCTAGGTTTTTGTGGATCTTCGTAAAAATATTGCACTCTTCATTACGATTCAAGAGGATTTCTCACTAGAAGAACTGGAACAGGTATAAATTAGAGATGTGGTAAGGCAGGATGGAGTATGAATATATATTGTGTCTAACTGAGATCCAAGATTTACCTATAAGTTTTTGAAAAGTCTCGAGCATGAATTAGACATTGAGCCTAACTTTAGTACGACTTATCTCCCTCAAACTAATGTCCAATATGAGAAGACTATCCAAACACCTAAGTACAGGTCAAGATCTTGCTCAATGGACTTTAAAAGAGGTTGATACCAATTTCTTCCTTTGAAGGAGTTATATTACAATAATAGTTTCTATTTGAGCATCCAAATATCTCCCTTTGAATCCCTTTATGGGAAGAGGTATAGAACACTGGCATTTTTGGGATGAATTTGGGGAGTAAAAAATTATAGGTGCGGAAATGGTTAACGAAATGTTGGAGAAGGTTGAGACCATACAACCTCACATTAAAGATGCTCGGAGATGGAAAAATAGGATTGTTGGAAATTGCCGATATGACCTAGAGTTCAATATTAACGACATTTTGTTCCTCCGCATATCTCCATGGAAGAGAGTCATGAGATTTGGGAAGTATGAAAATCCTATTCCAAGGTACATCGACACTTTTGAGATCCTTGATTGCATCGGAGTAGTGGCCTATCAACTAGCATTCCCACCAAACATATCTAAAGTGCATGATGTATTCCATGTATCCCTCTTAAGGAAGTACATCCCAGACTAATCACCTGTACTCAATCTAGAGGTTGTACCATTGAATAATAAACATTCCTATGAGGAGAATCCAGTGGAAATCATAGATCATTGAGAAAAACTTCTATGAAATAAGACAATGCCCCTCATCAAGGTGTTGTGGAGGAAGAACACGTTTGAAGAAGAAATATGGGAACCATAGGAGGTGAGAAAGTCAATTTACCCCCATTGGATTTATTACAGAAAAAGAAAATCTGAGGGCCAAATTTTTTAAGTGGTTAAGGTTGTAATGACATGAACATTTATGAATAAAATTATCTCTTTTAATTAAATGTCTTTATAGAAGACAGTTGAACTTATTTTATTATACACAATTTTATTTTAAATGGACTTTAAATATATTTAATGTTGATTATATAGTTATTTAACAATGATCACATGACTAGTATAAATATGGGATTTTAATAAATGCATTAGGAAAAAACAAAGGAAGTGATTCCCTTACCAGTAGGATCATACCTAATGAAGCCCATTTATTAGACTTTTCAAGGGAGATAGCATTTCATTGATTTACCCTAGACCAAGACCAAGCTTAGATCCAACCACTTAAGTATGAGTGAAACCATTTATGAGATAATTTCAAGTTCATCGAGATCACATCCCAAACCATGTTTACCGAACGGCCCCATGAGAGCCGCACCATCACACACCTAACTCTTAGAGAGTTTTCTTGTGTAATGAAAAGATATGTAACAGGACCCTAGAATTATTATTATGTGTATTATTTTTTATATCATAATTAATATACGTTCAATATATTATTGTAACTTTGGAAATAATTTTTTAAGAACAAATAACATTTCTCGTTAATATTCTAATTCAATTAAGAAATCTATTTTGATGAATTAATGGATTTTTAAAAAAAATAATATTATAATTAAATATTATAATTAAATTAATTTCATTAAATATAAATGATCGTAAAAATTTTATGATGTCATTGGTAATTTTTATTAAGTTTTAAAAACTTTTCTGTCGAAACCCGTCAATTTTCAATAAATTTTATTTTTTATTTTAAAAGTGACAATTTTCATATTTAGAAAGTTATTTATATAAAATTAATATTATTTTTTTAATTTTTACATTTAAGTTATCCAATATTTTATTTTTCCAAATTTTATGTGACAATCAAAATTTTGGGTAAAAATTATATACAGTACAAATATACTGTGTATTTTATGACATCATAATGGCCAAAAATGATGTAATAAATACTATAAAATGAATCTTATCCAAAATTTTGTTTTTAATTTAAAATAATGTGATTTTAAGATTATTTTATTCATTTTATAAATCCATAGTGAATCCTCTAAAACATATAATATATTTTAATATTTTAAAATCATTTCCTTGAATTTATGAATCACCTCCACATAATAAAGGGAAATATTATAATATCATCAAGCCTTAGACGTATAAAATAATTTATACCAATCCCCTTTTCCATAAACCATGGGATGGTTTGTGGTTTTTAATATTTTATTATTAAGTTTCCAAAATAAAAATAATAAAGAAATCCACATCCTTTCCTATATAAACCCATCCAAGCTCACATTTCTCTTCACTAAATCCCATTTAAGCTTGACCAACATATTATCCTTACACCTTAGAGTCCTCCCAAGTCACCAAAAATTTCCCAGGAATCTTATCCCAAGATTTTGGAGTCACACATCCAAGTAAGGGATCTCCCACTATCCTCTTTTATCAAGCACTCCCTTTGTGATATGCCTTTTAATTTCAATTTTCATTTGTTGCGATATGTTAATACATACTCCCATTAAATTAAATTAGATTTATAAATACTGATATCTTAATATCAATTTCATTAATCTATCCATGATCTTTTATATACACCTGTTACCATACCGAAATTTTATAAGGTATTTCTCTCTCCTCATTCCCATTCAAGAACATCTTTTATATAATACATCCAAACTTTCATTTCATGTGTTGGGGTGTAATGTTACATGATCCCCTTACTATACATTTCATGTATAAATTATGAGAGAACCATTTATCTCTCATCAACCCATTTTACAAAGTTTCATTGGACGTCGTTATGCTTCGGAAATTGCACTACGATTTTCCATGCCAAAGTCATCGTGTTGTGAAAACTGTACCCATTTCTTTACCAAGGGTATTCAGAATTATGATAATATAATTATTGATTGGGAATTAAATTTTTTTATTCCAAATTTCAGGATATTTTAATAACCTGTGATTTTGAATAAACACATATTATATGATCTATGTGGCACACTTATGCATGAAAACAAAATGATTATGAACTGTGCACCCTGATAGTGATCCAATGCATTGGGTACTATTTAGTATCATGATAAGTTATGTGAAATGATTGTTTAATCCAGCTAATTCATGTGAAATAAGGGTTTAATCTGGATAATTAATGTACAATGATGGTTTACTCTTGATAATCCATGTGCAAGGATCCATGAATCATGCTAATATCATGTTTTATATTGTTTTCACATTTCCATGTTATGATTATCACACTATGTCATGACTTTAGTATCATGATTCATTTTTGCTCAATTTATATGCCTATTGACTAAAATTTATTTTCATCCTCATGTTATTTCATTTTTATTCCCTTTCTATGATTTATAGATCACCTTTTTCTTATTTATTTCCTCAAGTTATCCCATGCAGTGTTAAGTACGAAATAATGTTGTCATCAAGTAAAAGAATTATTTAATAAAGATGTTATATTTTATGTTTTTAGTTGTTATGTAATGTTCTTATTCCCCAAATACAATATAACTCATTATAGTCTGAGTTGTATTATTTGAAAATTAAGTAATAAATCATGTTTTAATATTAAATAAAGAGTTGGGTTATTATATCCACTCTTTTGTACACAAAATTCTTTATAAAATGTATTCAATAAAACTAGACAGAATTTATCTCTATAGTTGGAGAACCTATTTTCTTCTAAAAACCATGTTTTCTAAAAATAAAAAAATTAACCTTTTCAAAATGATTTATTACATAAATAATTACCCCTTTTTTCTTTTACAATTTTTTTAACGGAACCTTCTTCTCTCCTTCCGCACAAGGAAATATTCTGACCTTTTTACCATGCATAAGGAATGTTCATTTTACCTTGTATGGAATGTATGGATTTACCCACCATAATTTATTTGATGTTTCCTTTTCATGTATAAAATTTTACTTTTTAAAGGAATTTTTTCAAAACTGATTTAAAAAAAACGATTTTTATAATTTTTCTCAAAATGAAAACGATATTTTCCCAAAAAAATATTTTTAAAAGTTATTTTTAAAGTATTTATATTAATAATTGATAATAACACTTTATTTTTACTCAACTTGTGATATGTTTTATTAATACCATCCTTATTCTTTCTATGTAAGGTTTATTATTGATTTAGCCAAGGATATTATTAACATTCACTAACATGTTTCCTTTGTTAGTACCCTCAAAACATTCAATTTTCTATGATCATTAGACATTGAATTTACCCTAATTATCCATATCATTTATCATGGATATGTTTATTTCCTAAACAATATTTCATTTTTACATAATATGGTTACTCTGAAATTTATTTTATTATATAGGGAAATATTTATAATTAAGTATTCTTCATTAAATATGAATATTTGATAAGGAATATTATTTATTAGTTAAATTGATTACTCAACATGACGAATTCTTTTGACATATAGTGACTAGTTGGTCCCGGACATTATATATCCCCTTTATGCCTTGACAGGTTCTCATGAAATAAACTAGTTTTGAAAATTAAATAGTTGTCTACCAATAGTTTTAAACTTTCTGGAGGATAGATCTTGATTTTAGAGGTTTTCATATGCACAATACATGATATCCAATAATTAATAATTACCTTTATTTTGATTCAGTATTTATTATCCATGATATTTTCACATGATAAAATCTATACAAGTATTTCATTCTCAGTTTATCGATTAAATGGAATGTTTTTTACTTTCTTACATTACCATATTGATTATGCCTCATCTAGTTATTTAAATGAAATATGGTTCTTGTTATTTACCTCTCCATATTTTTTACACAATTATTTATCATTTTATTGATTACATGGAATTTTTATTCATTTATTAATTTTTTTTATATTCACTATTATCATTGATTCATTATTTCTTTTACTACAATTGATCCTTACTAATCATTTGAGTTCACCCTTCTTTAGTTTCTTTTCCCAGGATTCCATAAAGTGTAATAAGAAATATATTCAAGTATATAATAGATAAAATAAATTTATCATCAAGATAAAAAAATATGTTTTAATTATTGTATTCATCAGTAATACAAGACCTGTGTATATATCTAGTTTACCAAGACTACTAAAGTCTTTTGTACTTCAGGATTTGATTCCTTGTAATCATGTGAATGTAATAGTAGTAGACACTAACTCTAGGCTTCTTGGATCAGGTTTCTATAGTTGGTATCAGTGGAAGTTCACTAGCATCCAAGGGAACTAGATTTAAGAAAGCTTAGATTAGAGAATATAGAACTAATGTAGAATTTAAGGATAATTATAGAAGAACATCATAAAATTTTGGAAGGGTAGATATTATGTGGGTATTTCTAGATATAAATCCATGCATGTATATTATAAGTGGATTTAGTTTGGGCACAGATGTACCGAGGGGTAACAACTCTAAAAAGTTACACTAGGCCAGACTCAAGAGTAAACTGGTACATGATAACAGACTATAATTCACACCTATTTTGAAACACACGGAGGATAGGCCTAGAAGGGAAAATGTTTGGTTCCATTACATTGCTAAAACTATGGTCTTTGAGGTGTTTGGGCGGAATCCAGGGTGTTTTTGGGATTTGTGAGTCCTTCAAATGGTGATTAATTTCAACAGTTTTCCAAAATTCTATTTGTCCAATGGTGACTCATCCTAGTAGTGTCTCCCTAGTGGTCCTCCCTGGAATTTACTCTCTGGAGAATTATCTATGGAAAGGGATCCCTGGTGATGGCTCCCTAGTAGTGTATCACTGATGGTGTCCTGCTAATAGTGGCTTGATGACGGTGGATCTCTGGCGGAGACTTATCCTGGTGGTGGATCCCTAGCTGTCGTTCCTTGGAGGTCACTCCCCAGAGAATGCTCCCTAGTGGTGGATCCCTTGTGATGGATCACTATTGGTGTCTTTAAGATGGTGGGTCCCTGTTGGTGGATCCCTAATCGTGGCACCCTAGTATTCGATCTCTAGATGTGTCTCACTGGTAGTGTCTTGTCTTGTAGTGACTCATATGGTAATGGCGGTGACTCATTCCAGTAGTTCTCCAAATTTCTTGAATTTTCCAGTTTGTCCAATTTTTCCCTTTTTACATATGTTTTGATGATGAATGGATTTAATGCAATATTTACGAATATTTGAGACTGATTTAAAGGTTATCTATCTTATCTTAAATTTCCCAAATGTTGGGAGAGTTTTAAATGGTAAAACTTAACAGTTTTTTGAGATCCACATTTAATAGAAATTCAATCAATACATCGAATCCCAAACATTAAATATCTGGTATTTCTAAAGTGAAGACTCTTCCTACTCTCTCTCGATAATTCGTTATATTTATATAAGACATACCAAATACTTCTTCTCATAGGAGTCCTGGAATGAGGTGTTACAATTGGTTCAATTCCCCCTGAACTAGTTTCCTCTTATACATGCCCCCTATTTTGGTGCAATATGTCTACCAAAAAAGATTATTTTTTCCAAGTAGGGTTTTTATTCCTTTATCTTTATATGTATCATGTGATATGGGTTTATTATTGTTAAATATTGTGAACATTGTTTCAACTGAATTAATAAATATAATGAATCAGTTTAAATAAAATTTATAGGGTAGAGGAATGTGAATTATGATGTCATAGTCTTTTTTGATTTGATTTAATCTGGTTTTATGTTATTATCGTATGGGTGTAATTACTTGATAAAAACGGCGTCTGATTGTGTCATGATTATGTTGCAAAATATTCCTTTTAAAATCATCTTTTTGGGGATTTAATGGTTTCATTGTAAATAAATAAATGATTAACCCTGTATATTTGTTTAATTAAATGGATTCTCTAGGATCTTATGGCATCTGTGAAAACACCCTTAAATAAAGAAGTGAAATCGAAAGAGATCCCCCCTACAAACCCTGAATGTGTTTTGTTATGATATGTGATGTGATGTGTGGAATTGTTATGTTTTGTGTGTGTGTGATGAATCTAATGTGCAGTAGCTATATTTTTTTGTGTTTGAGAGAAGTGAATGACATGTGGTTATATGGTGGGGTTGTGATGGGTGTGTTATTGTTACACAAAAGGGTTGTGAAAATATATATGGAAGTAAAGTGATATGGAAATGGATGTTGGGATGTCGTGTGGTGCTTATGATATGTGGTTGGTTTTGTTACATCTACCCAGGAATTAATAAAATTTATACTACATGTTAATAATTTAAAGTGGTAATGTTTAATGAAGAAATTTATGATGGGAGGTGTTGTTTAACTAGTTAATGTTTATAGATAAATGAATGGGTTGGAATATGAAATAAGATATCTTTCTAAATGAAATTGGTTTTCTTAATAATTTTTATTACAAAAATAAAAAATCGATGATAAAGTGGAATTTATTGATAAAACATATACTCTTAAATATTGATTAAAGACAAAATTATGGATTTTGGATTGTGTTTTTTTATATTTTTTTTATGAATATAGAGGTGGCAGCAATTTTTTAGATTATATGAGATGGTTAGTTCTTATTATAAACCCATAGGATGGGATTTTTCACTATAAATCTATATTAATATACATTGTACATTTTAATGATCTTTATAGACACCACACCCTCATCGATTACTATGTGATAACACCCACACAGTCACGCATAAGGGTGTCTTTCCCAAACATCTCTGTGGGAGGATGGATGCTTGGCCACCCTCGCTTCCCGGATCCCTCTCACAGGCACTAGTGGCACAATTTTCTTTAGGACTGTTGTGATTTATGGTCCTAGCTATCTTCAGGATGAGATGTGTTGTGTTGTCCTAGGTGTCTTCATGATGGGATGTGTTGTGTTGTCCCATGGGTCTTTGGGATGTTATTTTTTGTGTTGTCCACAATTTTTTTGGGATTATATGTGTTGTGATGGACCAGGTGTGTACGGGTGGGAATGTGACATGTTGTGATATCCCATGTGTGTGCGGGGGGGGGGGATGTATTGTGTTGTGATGGCATAATTGTGTGTGTGAAGAATGTGATGTGTTAGGAAGATCCAAGTATAACAACCCAAGGATTTACACATAAATTTAATATTTAATACATGAAACACTTAGTCTCTACAAAAAAACACTCTGTTATAACTGAACAAATAGTTATATTTTCCCACTTCTATTATTTGAATTTCAAAAATCTGACATACACGGTTTCATTTAGGGTGTTTTTTTGAAGACTAATAGAGAAATTTTTATTTTTGGTGAGTAGTAAACTACCATTATGAATAGTAACCTACCCTTGTGAATATTAACATACCCTTACGAATAGTAACGTTACCCTCATGAATAGTAATATGACCCTTATGAATAGTAACCTCATCCATGAAAGTGTAAATAAAATTTAGGCACCTTATAAATGAAGTATAATATTTTATAAATTATTATTTAAGTATTCATATATTTGTGATTAATAAATATTTAATTATAATTTTAAATTAATAAATTAATTCATTTTTATAAAATGGGTTCCTAAATAAATATGTTTTCCTATGATTTTTAGATAATTTAAGACACCATAGTTTATTTTTTAATGTATTATAAAAGCAGTTTAAAATATAAAATCTATATTTTTCAATAAAATAATGATTTTATTTAAAAATTAAATATCACATATTTAGGAATTTTTTTGATAAAATTGAGTCCATTTATTTATTCTACATCTCAAATTATGGTAAGGGTAAATTGTTTTGGATTTTTCTAAAATACATGAATTTTTTATAAATTGTAAAATAAAATAGTTTAGGATAAATGCTAAATACATGGTTTATTTGAGTCATAGGTGACATAAGGATGATGTAGGTACACTTAGTTCAAACTCACATGCACTTATTACTATTTTTTGTCACGTGAACCAAAAATATTCATATTCTTGAGTAGAAATATTAATATAATGATTAAAATAATGAGAAACCCCTCCTCCCCTACACTATAAATAACACACCTCCTTACCTCTTCTATTCACTCCTTTCATGAATTTTTCATTGACTAAATTATGCCCAAATATCTTCCCAATATCCTCCCCCACTTCCAATATCCCTTGGTCTCATAAAAGGACTAAATCCTCTCAACTAAAGAGGCTCTCAAGAAATATTAATTCAAGATGTAAATTCCTATTTTCCATTCTTTAACTTTCTTTTCAAGTTCCTTTGTTTTCTTTTCTATACTAAAATCTTCTAATCCAAATTTTATGAAAACTCTAGTACCTTACATGGAAGTTAATTTTTTTATGATTATGTAATAATTTGTTATAATTTCTCCTTTACCATTCTTTTATGCTAGTAGTAAAAAAACACCATCCAAGATGTGCTAATTTACCACGTTCATGGATGATGTGTTTTCAATTTCTATTATAGTCTTCAATTATGGTCATGAAATCATTCTTATGGTTTAAACATACTAAATAAATGTATTGTGTCTCATTTATGGTTTTTTAATCTTTCCTTACAAATGTTTTTTATTTATAGAGAAAAAATAGTTCATTGTGATCTGAAACCACTAATTAACCCAAATGGTTATAATTAAATAGATTATATAATGATTCATATTCACTCCAAGTAACCAAATAAAATTTAAAACCATTTAAACTTATGTATTTAAACTAATAATATATAAATTCAATTCTGTACAACCATTCTCATTTCACACGATTCTACTTTAATGTATATAAGTATACCGATCATGAAACAAACGGACATGAAAAATGTAATTGAACCTCTTAACCCATCATAAAGGCCATGAATAAAATTAATAAGGTTATAATAAATAAATTACATGGAGGATATTTTCTTTATTTATTAATTAACTATCCCAAATTTGATTATTCAAGTCATTAAGATCCTGTGGAGAATACCCTCAGACTTAAGGTAAGGGTTTCTTCATCTCACTTCCTTTTTTTGAGATATTCTATATTCAATACTACAACTTGTGTATTGTGTGTGTATACTGACCACTGATGTTTTATATCAAGAATCTATTTATTTTTATAGTATTCAATCTATCATTTGATGATTATTAATTTTGGGTCAAACGATTCAATTGATTACAATGTTTTAAGTATTTTATTCCCGAACATCCACTTTCATTTGGGTTACTCTTATTCTATACTCACCAAATGAAATTATTATTTATACCTATGTACTTCTCATAAATTATATTTAAATTTTATATTTATGTGTACCAATCATAATCCTTCTTTATTTTAAGGGTAGTTACATGTTTTAAAATAATATTTCAAAACGATTATTCTAAAATGAAATCCTGATTCAAGGAACTTCTCTAATTCTTACTTATTATAAAGTTTTCTATATAATATATTTTAAAACATATTTATATTTATAAAATAAAAAAATTAAAATTAAAAATATATTTTTTTCATTTTGGGATTATGAATGAAAAATTCCTTTGCGCTTTAAAATCCTTGAATATTTTCCTTAAACCACACTATAATGTTTTATTTCTAATTTTTCATTAAAAACTACATTTAAATGATTTCTCCGAAATAAGACTTTATTTAAGACTAAAATATTTTTTCAATGACCTTCCCTTTTATTTTTCGGAAAATGCATTTTTATAATCAGATTTCATGAAAAATACAAATTATTTTCCAAAAGAACACTACTTTCCAAAGTAAAAAATGACTTTTCTCATCTCACATTAACTTTTATGAGATATATGTCTTGTTCACCAATTATTTATTTCTTTTTATGTATGTATTTCCTTTTGGTATATCATATCAAGAGTCTCCATATTCTCATGTTATTCTAATGGATTATAATTTGAATGTTTCAAGGTGGTATGAGATACTTTGGAATGATTAAGGATTATTTCCCCAATATTTTTTCAATGATCTCATTTAAATGTGTCTTTAACTATGTCAAAATACCTTGTTGAATGTTGTTCTTTATTTATGTTTTTATCTAATTATATCATTTACAATTTGTTTTTGATTGGTTTCTGATTAGTTTGATTGTGGATGTTCTAACTTAATACCCTTCACCATATTAATCCAAATGGTTAGTGTATTTGTTAAATTATTGGGGAAAGTTATTTACATTTCATATGGTAGATTCAATATGAATTTATTTGTTGATTATGTTTACCCCATTCATTTGAAGAATCCATTGGACATATTAAGTGACCGGCAGGGCCTGATATAGCCTCTTGATTCATTGATAGGTCTCATTAGACAAATAGATATGGACTTTTCCAAGGCCATGCCCATTTTTAGATATGGTTTTGATCAAAGCCTGAATCGTTTTTAGATGAATAGGTCAAGTCCTTGATAGTAAGTTTTAGAATTTCCATCATATGAATTTCACTAATTATGTTACTATTAATTGAAAGTACATGTGGTTATTCGACTAGTAGAATACCCCTGACTAGGTTTTATTATGGAATTATTTATTCATCCCATATTCCTTTCATAGTATGTACAAGTTTATTTTTAAGGGCATGTGTTTTTAGTTATTCACCATGAAAATTCTTTATGTTTATGATATCTTCTTCTATATTGTTTTTCCTTACTAAGAATCTGACCTCACCCCTTTTCTTTTGTTTTATTTTTTTCCCAATATGCAAAGAGGTGTATTATGAATGAATTTCAGGGATAAAATTAGTGTTGTGGATGTTCCCAATAAATCATATATGTTGTTTTTCATTTAATGTTTTAATATTAAACCTATGTGTCTATCTGGTTTTCTAAAACTACTAAACTATGTGGTCATTTTGGATTGGACATCCTTGTAATCATTCCAATGTAATGAATTAATGAACTGACTTTGGGATTCTGGTTTCAGGGCATTATATTTAGTACCAGAGGAACTTTATTAGAAATTTTGGAAACTAGATTTAGAAAAAACATATTTGAGATAAAAACCCTAAGATATTATTTTAGGATAAGTATGCATAAAGATACTAGAATTTTGGTAAAGATTAGATTATGTGGATCTCTATATAAAATACATCCATCTTTGGATACTACAAGTGGATGTGGTTCTAGAACAAATGTACCCCGGAGTAACAACTCTGACAAGAGGTTTTGGGCTTGACCCATGGTCTCCTAGTATAAGACAACATGCCTTAATGTATACCTGGTTTGACACTCATTGTGGATATGATTAGGATAATTTAAAATTTCCTTACAAACCATTATTGAGGATTTAAGACCCCAAAGTAACCAAATTATATGGTTCTAGGATTTATGATGCATTTATTTATTCTATACTTATAGTTATAGAGAGTTAATAATTTTATGAGCTAATATATTTTATGGAATTGATTAGAAATGGTTCCTAGTACAAGGAATGAAAACTTCACCAATGAAAGTGATGTAAATAGTAAGAAGGATCATATCAATTATGGTCTTAAGACATTATTTCTAATGAAGATAGTCACCAAAGTATACTCATCATATGAGGAAATATTATCATGTGTTAACAAGATTTTTAAATAATTCTCTGAGTCTTACGACATTGAAGTGAAGCAAGAAAAGAAGAGGATGGCTAAGAAAAATATGGATAATGATAATAAGGGAAATAGGGGTTTTCACGCATGTTACAGCTATGGAAATAATCACCCTCATAAATGTTTGAATAGAATGGGAGTTTGATATAAGTGTAGAGAAAAATGACACCAATTTCATGATTGCAAAGTCATGAAAAAGGTTTTTAGTGTACAATGATTCAACTACAAGGAGATGGGACACTATGTGAATCAATTTCCCAAGGATCGAAGGAATATGCGAAGATGATGTTACTAGACAATGATAAAGTCTTGATACTATCGTAGATGAAGTGGAATGATTAATATTCCTCTTCAAATATCATGTCATTTAAATATTTTGTCATAAATTTACCGGTTATAATAATTATTTAATATATGAGGATTCTACTTCAATACTATTTAATTAATTATTTTAGATTTTATTTTGAATTGTACTAAGGATATGTGACTCGATAGGAAATTAAGGTCTTGGGAAAGTATATGGTTAAGGGGAAGAAAACCATAGATATATTCCTTATGATCAATATAATGATGAAGAAATTGTTGATTTGGATAAGTACTCGCTACATCAAACTGATTACTGACTTTTCTATATTAGGTATATGCTATCATTGATGGAGTTTACCAGGTTTATATATGTGATGAATATATTCAATAGCATGTTTAAGTATGGGTGCATGTTTCCTGTATGGTTTTATGGAAATTTGAGTTATCAAAATATTTCCAGAGAACACAAGATAGAGATATTCACATGTTTGGAATGTGTAAATTAAGGACTGCTTCATTTTCATTAAAGGAAAATAAGGATGAAGATTCATTGAGCATGATAGATCATGTATTTCTAATCAAAATTAAGATTTCCAAGGACCTTGTGTATGTGGATCAAGAAAAAATGGATATGGGAATTATTCAAATGTATTGGATCATGATATTTTGGGAATTTAAACCATTTATGAAATCATTTAAGTTGATAATTGTATGATTTTTATAGCTTAATGTCACCACATGATGAAATGTATGCAAAGAACAGATGTATTTAAGGTTCAAGGCACAATCAAAGGATAAGATTGTATTTGTGAAATAGAAACATATATTTATACTCTTATGGAGTGGAATAATTCCTCAAAACTCATAAAATGGTGTAAAATAAAAAAATCCCAATTATTATATTTTTTCGTGATACCAATTAATTTTTTCAAAACTGTAGTTTATGGTTTTGTGTTAATGATATTTCATCAAAGATTGTTCTCTATCACTTTCTATCAAAACAAGATGGTTTGATTATTATTCCCTAGTTGTGTTATCCAATTAGCGTGTGTAGTTTTCTAGTAACCAAGGCATTTCCTTTTCCCATTTATTAAGATGGAATTTTTTCCATATTTTTTATGTGGATTTCCCACAAGGTAATTTTCAAATATCAACCATTAACTATTAAAATTCAATCTCAAAATTTAAAGGAAGAAAAATTTTAAGCGGCGAAGAATGTAACACCCCAAGGATTTACCAATGAATTTAATATTAAATGCATGAAACACTGAGTCTATACAAACAAAAATTGTTATAACTCAGCCAATAAATATAATTTTTACACTTTTCTGATTTCAATTTCAAAAATATGAGATGCACGGTTGCATTCAGGGTGATTTTTGGATTCTGATAGAATAAACATAATTTTTTGGTGAATAGTAACATACCCTTATAAAAAGTAACTTACCCTTATGAATATTAATATACCCTTGTGATTAGTAATTTTACCTTTTAAAATCATAATATGACCCTTATGAATAGTACCCTCACCCATGAAAGTATAAATAGAATATAGGAACCTTATAAATGAAGTAGAATATTTTATAAATTACTAATTAATTCTTCATATTTTTGTGAGTGAAAAATATTTAATTACAATTTTAAATTAATAAATTATTTCATTTTCATATAATGGGTTCTTAAATAAATTTTATTGTGTCCTCTGAATTTAGGATAATTTTATCAGACCATAGTTAATTTTTGAAAGTATTATAAAGGCAGTTTTAAATATAAAATTTTTATTTTTCAAGTAAATATTGATTTTATTTAAAAATTAAATTTAAAATATTTAGAAAATTATTTAAATAAAATTGATTCCTTTTTTTGATTTTACATCTCAAAATATGGTTGGGGAATTTTTTGGATTTTTCTAAAATAAAAGATTCTTTTATGAATAGTAAAATGCGATATAACTTATGATAAATGATAAATACTTGTATTATTGAGTCATAGGTGATATAAGGATGATTTAGGCACACTTCGTTCGAAATAACATGAACTTATTGATATTTTTTGTCGTATTAGTTAAAAATATTCATAGTCTTGAGAAAAAATGTTAAACTAATAATTAAAAAATTGAGAAACCCCTCCTCTCCTTCACTATAAATAACACCCCTCATTACCTCTTCTCTTCACTCCTCTCAAGCCTTGTACCTTGTACATACTCATCCCAAATCTCCACTTAAGATCCTCTCCCATGTCCAATATCCCTTCGTCTCATAAAAAGAAAAAACACTCTCCCGTAACAATGCTCTCAAAGAAGATTAATTCAAGAGGTAAATTCCTCTTTTTAATTATTTAACATTCTTTTCAAGTTCATTTGTTTAATTTTCTACCCTCGCCTCTACTCCTCAAAATTTTATGAAAAATCCAAAAACATAAATGTACTCTAATGTTTTTATGATGATTTAATAAGTTATTATCAACTCTCATTTACCCTTCTTTTATGCTAGTCGTAAAAAACACTATCTGAGATGTGTTAATTTACCACATTGATGGACGATGGGGTTAAATTTCTATTATTATCTTCAATTATGGTCAAAAATAATTATAATCATTAAAAACTATAATATATGTATTAAGTATCATATATTTTTTTGGAATCTTTTTGTACATAAGTTTTTGATTTATAATGAAAAATGAGTTTGTTCTATTCAAAACCGCTAGTTAACCCAAACAGTTATCAATAAATATTTTATATAATTATTCATCTTCACTAAAAGTAGACAAATTAAATTTACAAAGATGTATCCTTTTTGTGTTAAATAATAACATATAACTTCAGTTCTGGACAACAATCCTCATTTTACATGATTCTCCATTCATGTATATAAGTATACCAATAATGAAACAAACGGACCCGAACAATGAAATTGAACCTCTTAACCCCTAAAAAAGAACATGAATGAACTTAATTGGGTTATAGTAAATCAAGTAAATGAATATGATGATTGTTAATTATTAATTAATGAATATAAATTTTATTATTTAGATCATTAAGATCAAGCAGATGACACCTTTGAACTTAAGGTGAGGGTTTTTTCATCTCACTTCCTTTTATGTATGATATTTTGTATTCACTACAACTACTTGTGTATGTTGTATGTATACTGACCATTTATGGTTCTTCTCATGAATCTATTTATTTTCATGAAATTCAATTTATAATTTTATGATTATAAATTTTGGGTCATAAGATTAAATTCATTACAATGTGTTAAAGATTTTCTACTCATACCTCCATTTTCATTTGGGTTTCTCTTATTATCTACTCACCACAATGAAATTATTATTTATTTCTATGTAATCATCAGAAATTCTATGTTAATGTTCTATATATTTGTACTAATAAAAATCTGTCTCTATTTTATGGGGATATACATGTTTTAAAATAATATTTCAAAAAAAAATATGAAATTCAAGCCTGATTAAAGGAACTTATATCATTCATAACTATTATTATGTTAACTCTATAATCGATTTTAATCCATATTTATCTTTCTAAGATAAACAATTTTATCATTAAAAAACTATTTTGGTTCATTTTTGGTTTTATGATAGCAAACATGCCTTTGTGCTTTATGAGATATATGCCTTGTTCACCACCTATTTATTTCTTATGGTGTATGTACTAACCTTTGGTATATCATATTAAGAGTTTACATATTCTCATGATATTATAAGGGATAATTATTTGAATTTTTCATGGTGTTATGGGACACTTTGAAATGTTTAATGATTATTTCCACAAGAATTTTTCAATGTTCTCATTTCAAAGTATCTTTATCTATGGCAACAACCCTTGTGGAATATTGTAATTTATTGAGGTTTATAGCTTATGTTATCATATAAAATATACTATTAAAGGGTTTTTTGATTAGTTTGAATGTGGATGTTCTATCATGATACCCTTCTCCATATTACTCCAAATGGTTAGTGGTTATGATAAATGATTGGGGAATGTTATTTACATTTCATATGTTAGTTTCAATATGAATGTATATATTGATTATGTTCACCCATTTCATATGAGGAATGCATTGGACTTAGTAATTGATGGTCGGGGCCTGTTATAGCCACTTGATGCATCATTAGGTCTCGTGATACAAATATATATGGACTTGGCTAAGGAATTACCCATATTTAGATATGGTTTTCGTTGAGCCCTTAATCATTTTTAGATATCTTGGTCGAGGCCTTGATTGTAGATTTTAGAATGTTTGGAACATACATTTCCTTCATTATTAATCTTGTAATTTAAAGTTCATGTTGTTGTTAGACTATTATAATAGCCATGATTATGTTTTATTATGGAATTATTTATTCAGATCTTAATCTTTCCATAGTATGTAGATGTTTATTTTTAATGGAATGTGTTTTTAGTTATTTGCCACACCTAAGGGTTATGTTTATGATATTTTAAACTGTATTGTTTACCCTTAAATAGTGTATGTGCTCATCCATTTTCTTATTTTTTAATTTTACATGTTATCTGATGAGGAGTATTCTAAATGAATTGCAGGGAAAAATTAGTGTTGCAGATGTTCCCAATATAACATATATGTTTTTTTATATCATGTTGTAATTTTTAACCATTGTATGTATCTGGTTTTCCAAGAATACCAAACTATTTAGTCCTTCATGATAATACTTCCTTGTAATCATTATAATGTAATGAATTAATGCACCGACTTCAGTCTTCTGGGTTTAGATAATTATAGTTAGTATTTGGGAAAGTTTACTAGAAATTTTGGAAACAAGATTTAGAAAACAAAGATTAGAGAAAAAAACCATAAGATAGTCATTAAGGATAAGTATACATGAAACCCCTGTAATTTATGTAAGGAATAGATTATGTGTATCATTCTAAAAAATAAATTCATGTCTAGATACTACAGGTGGACGTGGTTCTGGAACAGCTATACCTTGGAGTAACAACTATGACCAGGAGTTTCAAGCTTGACTTGGGGTATCCTGGTACTAAATAATGGGCATTACTACAAACCTAGTTTGATACTCCCAGGGGATATGCTAAAGATAAATCACATTTTATTTACCCACCATTATGAAGGATTTATTCCCCCAATGTAACCAAAGTATATGGTTCTAGGATTTAAAGTGGCATAATTTATTCTATGTTTTGAGTTACAGAGAGTTCGTAATTTTATGAGCTAATATATTATATGGAATTGGTTAGAAATGGTTCCTAAAAAAAATGAGAACTTCACCAATGCTAGTGGTGTAATGAGTAAGAAGGACTATATCTATTGTGGTATTAATCCGTCATTTTGATGGAATATATTCTCCCAAGAATCCTCCTCCTATGAGGAAATATTATCATGCATTAACCAAATATGTAAATAATTCTCTAAGTCCTATGACTTTGAATGGACATAAGAAAAGAAGAGGATGGCTGAGAAAATTATAGTTAAAGGGAATAAGGGAAATAAGGGGTTTCCCACATGTGATAATTATAGAAAGAGTCACCCTGGTAAATACTTGAATGTAATGGGAATTTTTTATAAATAAGGGGAAAAGGAAACCAATTTTGTGCTTTCAATGGAAAGAAAAAGGATTCCAATGTACAATAATTCATCTATAAGGATATGGGATAGTATGTGAATCAATTTCCAAAGTGTTAAAGGAATATGCCCTAGATGATTTTATTGGATAATGATGATGTCATGATATTGCATTAGTCGAAGTGGTGTGATTATTGTGCATTATCAAGAGTCACGTCATTTGAATATTTTATCAACAATGTACTGGTTATCGAATATATTAGGATTGTACTGTAGTAATATTTCATTAAGTATTTGAGGTTTTATGATAAGTTTTACCAAGTAAAAGTGACTCAATAGAAAGTTAATGTCATGGAAAAGTATATGGTTGAGGGAAATAAAACCCTAGATATATGCCTGATGATCAAGATAATGATGGAGTAATGATTTATTTGGATAAGTACTCACTACCTCAAAACTGTTTATTGACTTGTCTACAAGTGGTTTATGCTATCATTGATGGAGTTTACTACATTTATGGATATAAGGAATATATCAAATAGCTTGTCTAAGGATAAGTGCATGTTTAAAATGTGGTTTTATAGTAATTTGGGTTATTTCTATATTTCTAGAGGACATGTTATGGAGAAATTCACATGTTTGGAATGTGAAATTTTTGGGCTGTTTATGTTGATTAATGAAAAAGAAGGTAGTTGATGCATTGATTGGGGCAAATCATGTATTACTAAAAATTAAGGATTTCACAGGACCTCGTCTACATGGATCTAGAAAATATGGATATTGGAATGATTCTAATGTTTAGGATCATTATGTTTTGGAAAGTTAAAAAATTTTTGAAATGTTTTAAGGTGATAATTTGATGAGGTTTTGGAGATTAATGTCACTACATAATGGAACCTATGCTCATAAGTTATGTATAGTTAGTTAAAGGCACAAAAAAAGGATAATATTATTTTTATGAAATAGAAACATATATTTGTACTATTATATAGTGGATTAATTCCTCAACTCTAAAAAATTGTCTTAAATATAATTGTTGTCCTATTATCATATTCTTTCTAATATCAACGAAATTTTTCCAAACTGTTGTTCCTGGTTTTGTGGTAATGATATTTCATCTGAGCATGTTCTCTATCACATTCCATCAGAACATGATGGTTTGATTATTCCTCTCTGACTATGTTATCCAAATAGAATGCGTAGTTTTGTAGTAACTAATGCATTTCCATTTACCACTTATTAAGAGGATATTTTAACCATACTTATGATTTGGGATTCCCACAAGATAATTTTCAAGAAACAACAACTAACTTTCCAAATTCAATTTCAAAATTTGAGGACAATATTTTTATAAGGAGGGGAGAATGTAACACCACAAGGATTTTAAAATAAATTTAATATTAAATTCATGAAAAACTCAGTTTCCATAAAACAACACTTTGCTATAATGAAGCCAATAAACATAATTTTTTCACTTATGGGATTGGAATTTCAAAAATCTGACATACACGGTTGCATTCAAGGTGATTTTTGGAGTCTGATAGAAAAACAAAATTTCTAGTGAATAGTAACCTACCCTTATTAATAGTGACCTAACCTTATGAAAAACAATATACCCTTATGAATATTAATGTTACCCTTATGAATCATAATATAACCCTTATGAATAGTAACCTCGCCCATGATGGTATAAAAAAAATTTAGGCACCTTATAATTAATGTATAATACTTTATAAATTATTAATTAAGTATTCATATTTTTTTCAGCGATATACATTTGAATACAATTTTAAATTAATTAATTAATTTATTTTCTAAAAAATTGTTCATAAATAAATATTTTTTTGTCCTATGATTTTAGGATAATTTTATGGGACCATGGTTAATTTTTAAAAGTATTATAAAAGTAGTTTAAAATATAAAATATCTATTTTCAAGTATATAATGATTCTATTTAAACATTAAATTTCCCATTTTTATAATTTTTTTGATATAATGGATTCCCTTTTCTAGTTTTACATGTCGAAAAATGCATTGGGTTAATTTTTTAGATTTTTATAAAATACATGAATTATTGTTGAATAGTAAAATATGATAATATACAACAAATACTAAATAAATGGTTTATTGAGTCATATGTTTTGTAAGGATTATGTAGGCACACTTGTTTATAACTCACATAAAACTATTAAGGTCTTTGGTCACATGAATCAAGACTATTCATAGGATTGAGAAAAACTATTTAACTAATGATTAAAATAATGAGATACCCTCCTCTCCTCCACTATAAACAACACCCCTCCTTACCTCTTCTATTCACTCCTCTCAAGCCTAGTGCCTTGTATAAATTCAGCCCAAATATCCTCCCAAGGTCCTCCCCAATGTACAAAACCTATTTTTCTCAAAAAGAGACCAAATCCTCTCCCTAAAAGAGGATCTCAAAGAATATTAATTCAAAAGGTAAATTCCTATTTTCAATTCTTTAACCTTCTTTTTAAGTTCCTTTTTTTTACTTTCTATCCTCACCTCTAATTATCAAAATTTCAGGAAAAATAAAATAATTTAAATTTACTGTAATTTTATATGATTATGGAATAATTTATTAGCATCTCTCATTTACCCTTCTTTTATGTTAGTTTTAAAAAACACCAAGTGAGATGTGCTAATTTTCCACATTCAAGGATGATGGGTTTTCAATTTATATTACCATCTTAAATTCTAGACATGAAAAAAATATTATGGTTGTTCCAGACTATAATATATGTATTCTCATCTATGGTTCTCTAATCTTTCTATACATTTGTTTTTGATTTATAATGAAAAATGAGCTTGTTGTGTTCAAAAACCACTAATTAACCCAAATGGTTATCATTAAATAACATACATAATGATTCATCTTCACTCCAAGTAACCAAATAAAATTTACAAACTTGAAACCTTATATATTTTCAATAATTACACATGACTTAAATTCTGGAAAACCGTCCTCATTTTACATGATTCTCTGTTCATGTATATAAGTATACAGATCATGAAACAAACAGACCCGAACAATGAAATTGAGCATATTAACCATTCCAAAAGGCCATTAATGAAGTTAATAAGGTTATAAAAAATCTATTACATGAATAGAAGGTTCTTTAGATATTAATTAATGAACCTAAATTTTTATATTCATGACATTTTGATCAAGTCGAGAACACCTTCGGACTTAATGTAAGGGTTTCTACATCTCACTTCCATTTTAGTGAGATATTCTCTATTCAATATTACTACTTGTTTATGGTGTATGTATATTTACCATTGATTTTTAATATCATGAATATATTTATTTTCATGATATTAAATTTATCATTTTATGATTCTTAATTTTGGGGAAGATGATTCAATAGATTACAAAGTTTTATGTATTTTCTACCCAAAACTCCATTTTCATTTCTGTTGCTCTTATTCTCTACCCACCTAAATTATATTAATATTTATTACTATATAATCCTAAAAAATTCTGTGTTAATTTTCTATAAATATTTACCAATCATAATTCTTCTTTATTTTATGGGGAATTACATGTTTTAAAATAATCATTCAAAAAACTGTTCCAAAATGCAAACCCAAATCCAGTTATTTCTCTAATTCTCACCAATTATAAAGTTCACTATATAATCAGTTTTAATCCATATTTATCTTTATATAATAAAAACTCTTAACATTAAAAAGGTATTTTGGTTTATTTCTGGTTTTATGAAAACAAACATTCCTTTTCACATTAAAATCATTTAATATTTTCCTTAGACTGCACTAAAATGTTTTTTAAGTTTATTTAAAAACTATTTTTAAATTATTTCACCTCAGTAATACTGTATTTGGGCCTCTAATATAATTTCAAAGACCTTAAATTTTATTTTATGTGATATACATATTTACAATATGATTTCATGACAAATACAGATGATTTTCTAAAAGAACTCTTCTTTCCAAAGTAAAAAATGACTTTTCTCGTCTCACTTTAACTTTTATAAGATATATGCCTTGTTAAGAACTTATTTATTTATTATGGTGTATGTAATACCCTTTGGTGTATCCTTTAAATAGTCTTCTTATTTTCATGATATTTTATGGTATTATGATTTGAATGTTTCAAGGTGGTAAGATACATTCTGGAATGTTTAGGGATTATTTTGAGAAAAAAATTTCAATGGTATCATTTAAAATTATATTCATCTATGTCAACATCGCTTGTTGAGTATTTTAATTCATTGAGGTTTATCTCTTATGTTATTTCCTATAAAAAATTTTTTATGGTTTTTGATTTTTTTACTGTGGATTTTCTATCTTGATACCATTCACCATATTACTCAAAATGGTTAGTGTTTATGTTAAATGATTGGGGAAAGTTATTTACATTTCATATTTTTGATTCAATATATATATATATATATATATTAATTATGTTCACCCCTCTCATATGAGGAATGAATTGGACTTGGTAATTGATGGATAATACCCGGTATATCTAATTGATGCATAAGTAAGTTTCATTAGACCAATAGATATAGACTTGGTAGAGGCCTTGCCCATTTTTAGATATGTTTTTGGCCAAGGCCTTAATCATTTTTAAATGTCTTGGTTGCGGCCTTTACGGTATGTTTCAGAATGTCTGGCATATGCATTTCCCTCATTATGAATATAACGACCCATACTTTACATACATTGTTAATACTTCAAAATTGAAGCACACTTATTACAACATATAACAAAACCAGTAAAGGACTGTATAGGTATAGTGTCTTTAGAAATTGGGAAACATTAAAAACTGGTTCATAAAGCTTCTACATTTTCTCCCATTTATTTCATCATATCTAGAGACCCTTTTGGCATATCCTACTTAATAACCTTCTTCCTGACCTGGGGAAAGAAAACATACAATATAGTGAGCTCAAATGCTCAGTAAGGGTATACAAAATAAATATCAATCACATCCTATTCATAAGAACATAATATTTTGGAAATCTCAACCTGCAAAAGAGATCATAATTTCATAACATGGGATAAATCATAGCAGTGAAATGTAATACCAATAATAATAACTTAAAACATGAAACATTGTGGAATACACACATAATCATAGAGAATCATTTCTTAGTAGTCAAGACTCATAGTCAAGACTATCTTAGCGGACAAAGTCCATTTCTGAACAGAGTTCACTCCTCGTTTCATTCCTGTTTCACTTAACCAGTGTAACCTGTCGTTCCATACATGCACATCTCGTGAGATATAAACCTTTACCCAATTCATTGGAGGGATATATAGGTCCCACCCATCTCATAATTAAACCATTCTTATGTGTGCTACAAAAATCATAAATCATACATCATTGCATAACCCATGTAATAAAAATGGGATTGTTAAACCTCATGACGTCATAAAACAATTCATATAAGATAAAGTAATTTATAAAAATAATTCCATCACAACATAATAAAATCAATGTAATAATAGGGATAGAAACAGAACCTTATATTATCTTAGATGGAAAATAATTTTGATAAAACACTTGAACTACATTCTTGAGGAAAATATCCTTTATACTTCAAAAACATTTTCCTTTATTAACATGTCATACAATTTTAAACTAAAAGAATTTGATTAAAAATAAACTTGAAAACTTGTAAAGGAATATTCTTGGAAATAATGTTTTAAAAATCCATTCATGTCGTATAAGTTAAAAACATTCTTCTCGTACTTTTGTCGAAAAAGTCAAAAAGTACCTCGTACGAAAAACGACAAAAGATTCCTTTCATATATTTTACTAAAAACTCACCGAAGGGTAAAATTGGATTTAAACAATTTTAGTTGTATGGAAATAATATTAAATACTGAGGAAACATGGTTGTGGATGATAAAATATTCCCCAGCAAATTCTGAAGTACAAGCAATCTCGGATAAAAATGAGATTGCAAGATTTTCCCTTACCTTAGGTCCGATTTGCTGCGTAAGTGTCTGAACCTCCTGTATAATGATTTAAATAATGTCATTGACTTATTCCAGATTCATAATCATTGTTATGATATCATATATGGCCATATTATTAGCTTCTTATTAGTAATATTTCATTGTTACTTGTTATTTGGGTGTTTATTACTTTTTGTTCTTATGCGTGTTTTGTCGAATAAATTCGTATTCTTCTCTTTAGGTTATAGATACCTCATTTCTAGAATGGTATTAATTTAATATATATCATATTCATTCATTCAATTAATTTATATAATCATTATGCAATGAAGATCATTTAGAACGAGTCACATTACATCGTGGAGACGGTATTCCGTACGTACGCACGAGCGATGATATCATTCCCATGATAGTTGAATTGTATTGGAGTGTATTTATACTATTTAAGAATCAATATAAATTTACAATAATCATATATAGTTATTATTTACACCATTATACCCATCCAAGTAAGGTGGTGGTGGAAAATAGATTACACCACGGCGTGGAGACGGTATTCCGTACGTACGCACGAGCGGTAATTTCGTTTTCCGTAGGATGGATAGATGGTGAAATATGGTTGTTTAATAATTATAATAACATATCAGTATATGAGTGATACTGATTTTATTACTTCATAATGAAACAACTAAATAATAATAAGTGGAAGAAGAAATAAAGTTGAAAGAATCGGTAACGAACATTACCTCTTCATTGAAGCGCCTCTTTGAGACCTCCTCTTAGGGCACTAATATTGGTCTTTGAAGAAGACCAGGACCTCTATGATGTTTCTATGGAAGTGGATAACATAATTTTTCAGGGTTTGGACAAGCATTAATGCTCAAAGTGGTGTGAGGAAGAGAGGGAGGAGGTGCCCTTTTATAAGGGAGGAGAGGGGCACCTTTGGAAAAACAAAAAATATTATTTTATTATAAACTCATATTCGTTTTTTAATAGCTCCAAATTGATTTATTTCGAATATAAGGTGGGTAGGGGTCTATATCCTCTCATCCAATAGAATTTAGACAAGTTTAGTTATCTATTTTAACCTTATCATTTAGATTTAACTTTAAGTTAAATAATTTAACTTTTACCGTGTCTTCTTGTTTTCTTACACTATAAGGCTAATAAACTTACTATAACAAGCCAGACGAACCCCAAGTTGTTTATTATTAATATATATAACCTTATCTAAGTCATTTTTCCGAACCTTATATTTTTAGTAACAAAATAACAATTAATAATATAATATTTGTTTTAAAAACTATTTTATGTCAATTTTGACACTATTTGGTAATTGATTTTTGTGAAACTCATAACAGAACTATTAGTTCGAATAAAGTTAATTTAATAAATACTAACATGTCATATTAACCTATAAAATTTTTTTAATTCAAAAAAAATCTCAAATTACATTTATTTGGGTATTTATAACATCAATTATGTCAATATTTCATTTATAAGATAATTACTGCATCATCATTGTGTCATAAATAACTTAAATTATATATTTTCTAAAAATTACAAATAAACTACCATTATGTAGGAAATATTTTTATCTTTCTAAAGAATATTTATAGTCGAAATTATCTAATGTATAACCCTATATTAAAAATTATTTAGTTATTAATATTTGATTTTAACTATTTTAACCCTTCTTTAAATAAATTAATAATAAATGTCCTAATCTAATCCTAGTGGGCCTAAATGGTAATATTTTATTACTAAGGTTGTTTTTGGTCGAATTAAACTTATCCAATAGAATTATTACATGTGATAGGGTAATAATAATAACATTTTTACCCTTAATTTCCCTATTTACTTTTAACCGTGGTAAAAAAAAGTAAAAAGTTACTATTCAACAAAAATTATTTTCATTTCATTGAACCACATATTAGTCCCTGAAATTAAACTTGTTTCTCGGATTTTCAAAATTCCACTCATATAAGCGGTAAAATTAAGTTTTATGTAAATTTGCAAATTCTTCTAGGAGGTGGGTAAAAGACGGTGAAAAGTTCAATAAAAATTTTATATATCTAAAATTATTATAAAATGACTCCAATGAATTGAATTTAACTTATATAGGTATTATGTATCAATTTTGACCTAAAATAAATTTAAATAAAATAAATAACTATTTAAATAAAAATTCGGTTTTTAAATAGTAACTGAGTGTTTTCACTATTCATCAAAAATTGAAAGTTTTTAGAAAAATACCAAAATTTCACCCTAGGCTAATTTCGATATTCCGAATCAAAAAATGAAGTCCATTTTGAAAAATAAAATTTACAAAATTTCAAAAATTGGGTATTACTATTCATAACAGCTAGTTTTAGTAATATATTAATAGAATATCGTTGTTTAGTGAAACTTGGTATTGCGTATGACGCAAGCTATCGAGGAAGGTCGTGATTGCGTGTAAAGAAATCCAAGCTAGTGTTGTGTGTAGTGAAAAAATTACTTTGATGATTTATATAACATAAAAACAAAATATTTCTCATTAATGTCTCGGGTGTTACAATGAAGCTAGTAATTGAAAGTTCGTGTGGTTATTAGACTAGTAGAATACCCATGATTATGCTTTATTATGGAATTATTTATTCAACTCTTGTTCTTTCCATAATATGTACTAGTTAACTTTTAATGGAATGTGTTTTTAGTTATTCACCATTCCTAATGTTTATTTTTTTGATATCTTCCATTGTATTGTTTACCCATACTGAGAATCTGATCTCAAACCTTTTCATATGTTTTATTTTTTCCTAGGATGCAAAGAGGTGTATTATGAATGAGTTTTAGGGATAAACTTAGTTTAGTTAATGTTCCCAATAAAACTTATATGTTTTTTTCATTTCAAGTTGTAATTTTGAACCTATGAATGTATCTGTTTTTCCAAAACTACTAAACTATTTGGTCTTTTGGGATAGGACTTCCCTATAATCATCATAATGTGATAAATTAATGCACTGACTCTGAGCATTAGGGATCAGGGTGTTATAGTTGGTATGAGAAGAATTTTAGTAGAAATTTGGGATGATAGATTTAGAAAACATAGATTAGAAAAAAAACCTATAAGATTGTCTTTGAGGATAAGTGTGCATGAACATGCTTGAATACTGGTAAGGAATATATTATGTGGATCTTTCTATTAAATACATCCTTTTCTGAATACTACAAGTTTATGTGGACCTGGTATAGATATACCTAGGAGTAACAACTCCAACAAGGAGTTTCGTTTTTCCCTGGGGTATCCTGATACAAAACAAAGGGCCTTACTGCACACCTATTTTCACACTCCTATGGGATATACTTATGGTAATTCAAATTTTATTTAACCATAATTATGAAGGATTTATGCCACCAAGGTAACCAAAGTATATGGTTCTATGATTTATGATGCATTATTTTATTCTATGTCTGAATTTATAATGAGTTCATAATTTTATGAGATAATATATTATATGGAATTGATTAGAAATGGCACCTAGTAGAAGGAATGAAAACTTCACCAAGGAAAGTGATGCAAATAGTAAGAAGGGTTATATCTCTTATGGTAATAAGACATCATTTCGAAGGAAGATAGTCTCCTAAGTATATTCGTCATTTGAGTAAATAGTATTATGTGTTAACAAGATATGTAAACAATTCTCAGAGTCCTATGGATTTGAAGGGATGTTAGAAAAGTGAAGGATTACTGAGAAAAAGATGTATAAAGGGAAGTGGGGAAAGAATAGTTTTCCCACATGTGATAAATATGGAAATAATCATCCGAGTAAATTCATGAATAGATGGGGAATCTGTTATAAGTGTGGAGGAAAAGGACACCAATTTCATGATTTCATGGGAATGAAAATGTTTTCCAATATACAATTCTTCAACTGCAAGAAGACAAGACACTATCCAAATCAATTTCCCAAGCATCAAAATAATTTGACCTAGATGATGTTACTGGATAATGATCAAGTCATGATACTATCGCAGATGAAGTGGAATGATTAATATGCCTCTTCAATAATTATTTCATTTGAATATTTTATCAGTAATGTACAGGCTATAAGAATTATTGAATATATGAGGATTGTATTGCAGTACTATTTCATTAAGTATTTGAGGTTGTATGATGAATCGTACCAAGGATAAGTGACTGAGTAGAAAGTTAATATCTTGTAAAAGTATATTTTTAATGGAAATACAAAACCAAGCTATATTCCTAATTATCAATATAATGGTGAAGAAGTGATTGATTTGGATAAGTACTCACTACCTAAAAAATGAATATTGTCTTGTCTATAAGAGGTCTATACGATAATAGATGGAGTTTACAATATTTATGGATATAAGTAATATATCTAATATCATGTGTAAGTATGAGTGAATGTTTCCAATATGATTGTATAGTAATTTGAGTTATTACCATATTTCTATAGGACACAAGATCAAGTTATTCACATGTTTGGAATAAAAAAAAATTAGGGATGCTTCATGTTGATTAATGGAAAAAAAGGTAGAAGATTCATTGAGTAGGATATATCATGTAGTACAAAAAAATTAGGATTTTCAAGGACCTCATGTACATGGATCTATCAAGAATAGATATCGAAATGATTCTAATGTATAAGATCATGGTATTTTGGAAATTTTAACCATTTTTGAAATGGTTTAAGTTGATCATTGTATGAGGTTTTAGAAATTAATGTCACTATATGATGCAACATGTGCTATGAAATGAAGTATAGATAGTTCAAACCACAAACAAAGGATAATATTCTGTTTATGGAATAGAAATGTATATTTATACTCTTATAAATTATAGTAATTCATCAACTCTATGAAAAGAGTCTTAAATAAAAAATTTATCCTATTATAATATTTTTCATGATATCAATGAAAATTTTCAAAACATTAGTTTATGGTTTTGTGGTAATGATTTTTCATCAATGCATGTTCTCTATCACTTTCTATCAGAAAATGATGGTTTTGTTATTCTTCCCACACCATGTTATCTAATTAGAATGCATAGTTTTTTAGTAACTAATTCTTTTACATTTCCTACTTATTAAGAGTATATTGTAACCATATTTTTTATGTTGTTTTCCCACAATGGAATTTTCAAGTATCAATGATTATATTTAAAATTCAATTTTAAATTTTTTAGGCTAATGTTTTTATAAGGAGGAAATAATGTAACACACCAAGGATTTAAAAAAATATTATTGAATGTATAAAACACTGAGTCTCTAAAAAACAAAAAGATCAATTATAACTGAGCCAATAAACATATTTTCCCTACTTCTGTGATTTGAATTTCAAAAATCTAACATACACAGTTTTGTTCAGGTTGATTTTTGGAGTCTGATAGAACAAACTAATTTTTTGTGAACATTATCCTGCCCTTATGAATAGTAACCTAAGCTTGTGAATAGTAATATACCATTATTAATTGTAATGTTAACCTTATAAATAATAATATGACCCTTATGAATATTAACCTCACCCATAAAAGTATAAATAAAATTTAGGAACCTTATAAATAAAGTAGAATATTTTATAAATTATTAATTAAGTATTCGAATTTTTGTGAGTGATAAATATTTAATTACATTTATAAATTAATTAATTAACTAATTTTCATAAAATATGTTCCTAAATAAATATTTTTTTCCAATGGTTTTAAGATAATTTTATGAGACCATAGTTAATTTTTGAAAGTATTATAAAAGTAGTTTTAAATATAAAATATGTATTTTTCAAGTAAATAATGATTTTATTTAAAAATTAAATTTTACATGATTAAAAAATTATATTGATAAAATGGAGTTAAATTTTGGATTCTTCTTGTTAAAAAATTTTGGGGTTAATTTTTTGGATTTTTCTAAAATACATGAATTTTTTATGAATAGTAAAATATGATAATTTAGGATAAATACTAAATACATGGTTTATTAAGTCATAGGTGATGTAAGGATGGTGTAGGGACACTTATTTCTAACTCACATGAACGTATTACTTTCTTTGGTAACATTAATCAAGATTATTCATTGTCTTGAGAAAAAAATATTAAACTAATGATTAAAATAAGGACAAACCCCTCCTCTCCTATACTATAAATAGCTTCACTCCTTTCCTCTTCTCTTCACTCTTATAAATCCTTCTAACTCATCTAAATTATACCCAAATATCATCCCAATATCCTCCCCCACATCATGCATACCTTGGTCTCTTAAAAAGGCCAAATCCTCTCTCTGAAAGAGGCTCTCATGGAATATTAGTTCAAGAGGTAAATTCCTCTTTCCAATTATTTAAATTTATTTTCAAGTTCCTTTATTTTCTTTTCAATCCTCTCCTATCTTCATAAAAAATATAGGAAAATTATATTACCTTACATGTACTATTATTTTTTTATGATTATGTAATAAGTTATTATCATCTCTCCATTACCCATATTTATGCTAATAGTTAAAAAACACCATATGAGATGTGCTAATTTACCACATTCAAGGACGATGGGTTTTCAATTTCTATTACCATATTCAATTCTGGTCATTAAACCATTAATATGTTTGAACTAGACTATAATATATCTATTATGTATCATATATGGTTCTGTAATCTTTATGTACACATGTTTTTTTATTTATAATGAAAAATGAGTTCCCTGTGTTCACAAATCGCTAGTTAACCCAAATAGTTATCATTAAATAATGTATATAATAATTAATATTCACTCCAATTAACGAAATTAAATTTACAAAAATGTGACCATATTTTTTTTACTAATAAAATATAACTTTAATTCTTTTCAACCATCTTAATTTTACATAATTCTTCATTCATGTATATAAGTATACCGATCATGAAACAAACAGACCTGAACAATGAAATTGAACCTATTAACCCTTCAAAAAGGACATGAATGAACTTAATAAGGTTATAATAAATAAATTACATGAATATTATGTTCTTTAATTATTTATTATGAACCTAAATTTAATTATTCACATCATTAAGTTCATGTGGAGAACACCTTCGAACATAAGGTTGGGTTTCTTCATCGCACATCCATTTTTTGTGAGATATTTTGTATTCACTAATGCTACATGTGTATGGTGTATTTATATATACCATTGATGTTTAGTATCCTTCATCTATTCATTTTATTGATATTAAATGTATCATTTTATGATTATTAATTTTAGGGAATACAATTCAATTGATTACAATTTTTAAGTATTTTCTACTCAAACCTCCATTTTCATTCGAGTTGATCTTATTCTATACTCACCTCAATGAAATTATTTTTTATAACTATTTACTCCTCATAAATTCTATGTGAATTTTCTATATATTTTTACCAATCATAATTCTTATTTATTTTAAGGAGATTTAGTTGATTAAAAATAATATTTCAAAGAAATTGTTCCAAAATGCAATCCAGATTCAAGGAACTTCTCTAATTCTTAAATATTATGAATTTCAATATGTAATCTATTTTAATCCATATTTACCTTTATAAAATCAAAAAAAAAATTAACATGAACAAATTATTTTGGTTAATGTTTTATTTTATTTGAGAAAACATGTCTTTTCACTTTAAAATACTTTAATATTTTTGCTTAAACTGCACAAAAATATTTTATTTCTAAAGATTCATTAAAAACTATTTTTAAATTATTTCACCTAAATAAGACTTTATTTAAGACTAAAATATAATTTCAATGAACTTAACTTTTATTTTCTTTGATATACATGTTTACAATATTATTTCATGACAAATACTAATAATTTTCCAAAATAATGCTTCTTTCTAAAGTAAAAAAGGACTTTCTCATCTCACTTTAACTTTTATGATATATATATACCTTATTCACCACATATTTCTTTCTTGTGGTGTATACACTTCACTTATTTATATCATATCAAGAGTCTTATTATTCTCATTACATTCTTAGTGATTATGATTTGAATGTTTCAAGGTGGTATGGGACACTTCGGAATGTTTAAGTATTATTTCCTCTAGAATTTTTCAATGGTATGATTTAAAAGTATCTTCATCAATGTAAAAATACCTTTCTGAATCTTGTACTTCATTTAAGTTTATCTCTTATGTTTTTATCTAAAATATGTTATTGAAGGGTTTTTAATTAGTTTGACTATAGATTTTTTATCTAGATACCCTTCATCATATTACTCTGAAGAGTTAGCATTTATGTTAAATGATTGGGGAAAGTTATTTACATTTCATATGTTAGTTGAAATATTAATTTATATGTTTACTATGTTCAAACCTTTAATATGAGAAATTAATTGGACATATTATGCAATTGGTGGGGCCCACTATATCCTCTTGATGCATTAGTGGGTCTTTTGAGACAAATAGATGGGGACTTGGCTGAGGCCTTGGCCATTTTTAGATATGGTTTTGGCCAAGGCCTTAATCATTTTAAGATTTCATGATTGATGCCTTTATGGTATATTTTAGAATGTTTAGAAAATGAATTTCCCTCATTATGAAGATAGTAATTTAATGTTCAATTGGTTATTTGAATAGTATAATACCCATGATTATGTATTATAATGGTATTATTTATTCAATCTCTATTCCTACTATAATATGTACATATTTATTTTTAATGGAATGTGTTTTAAGTTATTCACAATGCCTAATTTTTATGTTTATTAATTCTTTCACTATATTGTTTTCCTTTACTTATAGTCTAAGATCACCCTATTTCTTATGTTTTATTTTCCCCTAGGATTAAAAGAGGTGTATTATGAATGAATTTTGTGGATAAACATAATGTTTTGGATGTTCCGGATAATACATTATGTTGTTTTTTATTTCAATTTGTAATATTGAACCTATTTACGTATCTAGTTTTCCAAAACTAATAAACTATTTGGTCCTTCAGGAAAATTCTTCCTTGTATTCATTTCAATATAATGAATTAATTCACTAACACTGGTCTTATGGGTTCAGGGAGTTATAGTTGGTATCAGAGGAAGTATAGTAGAGATTTTGGAAACTATATTTAGAAATAAATATTAGAGAACAAACCCTAAGATATTATTTGAGGATAAGTATACATGAACATCCTGTAATTTTGGTAGGAAATATATTAAATGGAAATTTATAGAAAATAAATCCATGTATGCATACTACAATTGGATGTAGTTTTGGAACAGATGTACCTAGGAGTAACAACTCAAATAAAGTGTTTTAGGCTTGACCTAGGTATCCTGGTACAAGACTACTGGTCTTACTATGCACCTTGTTTGACACTCATGGGGGTATATTCTTAGGATAATAGAAATTTTATTTACCCACAATTATGAAGTATTTATTCTCCCAGTGAAACCAAAATACATGGTTCAAATTTTTATGATGCATTAATTTATGCTATTTTTAGAGTTATAGAGAATTCATAATTTTATGAGCTAATATATTATATGTAATTTATTAAAAATGGCACCCCGAAAAAGGAATGAGAACTTCACCAATGAAAGTTATTGAAATATTAATAAGTACCATATCTCTTATGGTCTTAATCCATCATTTCGAAAGAAGATAGTCTCCCAAGTATCCTCATCATATAAGAAAATAATATCATGTGTTAATAAGATATGAAAATAATTCTCTGTATCCAATTGCTTTAAAGGGATGTAAGAAAAGAAAGGGATGGATGAGAAAAATATGGATAAAGGGATAAAGGGAAAGAAGGGTTTTTCCACATGTGATAACTATGGAAATAATCACCCTATTAAATTATTGAATGGAATGGGAGTTTGTTATAAGTGTGGATAAAAAGGTCACCAATTTTTTGATTGAAAGGGAAAGAAAAATGTATCCAATGTACAATGTTTCAACTGCAAGTAGATGGGATACTATGAAAATAAATGTCCTAATATTTAGAGGGATATACCCCAGATAATGTTATTATACAATGATCAAGTCGTGATACTACTGTAGATGAAGTGGAATGATTAATATTCCTCATCAATAATCGGGTCATTTGAATATTATATCAGCAATTCACTAGTTATAACAATTATATAATAAATAAGTATTGTACTGTAGTACTATTTCATTACGTATTTGAGGTGGTATGATGAATTTTACCAAGTATAATTGACTCAATAGAATGATAATATCTTGGGAAAGAATATGGTTGAGGGAAAGACAACCCTAGATTTATTCTGGATGACCATGATAATGAGGACGAAATGATTGATTTGGATAATTACTCACTACCTCAAAACAAATTATTGACTTGACTACAAGAGGTATATTATATCATTTATGGAGTTAAAAACATTTGTGGATATAAGGAATATATCTAATAGCATGTGTAAGGATGATTGCATTTTTAAAATATGGTTTTTTGGTAATTTGATTTGTTACCATATTTCCATAGGACACTTGATGAAGATATTCACATGATTGGAATGTGAAAATTTAGGGTTGATTCATGTCAATTGAAGTAGAATATGGTTTTAGATGCATTTAGTAGTATAGATCATGTTATTCTAAACAAAATGAGTATTTCCATAGACCCCATGTAAATGGATCTTAAAAGGATTGATATGGTAATGGTTCTAATGTATTGGATCATGATCTTTGGAATATTTAAACCATTTATGAAATGGTTTAATTTGATTAGTTTATGAGGTTTTAGATCTTAATGTCACCACATAATGGAACCTATACTGATAAATGATTTATAGATAGTTCAAGGCACAAACAATGGATAAGATTGTGTTTATGAAATAGAAATGTATATTTATACTCTTATATAGTGGAATAATTCTTCAACACTAAGAAAATAATCTTAAATAAAAATGTTGTCTTATTATCATAATTTTTCATGATATCAATGAATTTTTTCAAAATTGTAGTTTATGGTTTTATGATAATGATGTTTCATTTGATCATTTTCTTTATCACTTTCCATCAGAACATGATGGTTTGATTATTCTTCCCTTACCATGTTAATCGATTTGAATGTGTTGTTTTGTAGTAATGGATTCATTTCCCTTTCTCACTTATTAAGAGGATATTTTAACCTTAAATCTAATGTGGGTTTCCTGTAAATTAATTTTCAAGTATCAACCATAAACTTTTGAAATTCAATTTCAAATTCTCAAGGATGATTTTTTTAATGAGGGGAGAATGTGACAACCCTAGGATTTGCAAAAAAACTATTATTAAATGAATGAAACACTAAGCCTCTATAAAATAACACATTATTATAATAGAGCTAATAAAAATAATTTTCCACTTTTGTGATTTGACTTTCGAAAATTTGATAGTTACGGTTGTGTTCAGGGTGATTTTTGGTGTCTGATAGAACAATCATAATTTTTGGTGAAGAGTAACCTACCCTTATGAATAGTAACATAAAATTATGAATAGTAATATACCATTATGAATAGTTATATTGCCATTATTGTCACGACCCCCTCCTCACAAAGTGTACCCCTCTTGGGCTGGCAATGTGAAAAGGGAGATAATGACCCCCTGAGTCCCGCCTCCAATAGGCCCCGGGTTAGCAACTAGCACCGAGGGTATAATAACATACAAATGGGAGGCATTACCCTCTAAGAGAACACATGCAGAAGAGAGAGATAGAATAGACTCCAATCAACTCCAACTCAGTACTGAAATATAAAAGGAAACCAACTACATATATGAAATGTCATGCAAAAGTACTACAACTGAAGGGGAAACTAAAAGTACCCAAAAGAAAGAAAAACGGCAGCGACCACGAGCCCGAAAAGCTCCTCCTCCAACCACAAGCTAGTAGTAACCCGCTTGATCTCCAAACTGCTCCAAGTGACCTGAAAAACAGTTTATATGTACATAGGGTGAGTATAACAGTATACTCAGTAGGATTCTCCCCAAGCCTCTCGTGCAAAGGTAATGAAAGCATGCTAAAGCCCAGTGAACAACAAGTGAAACTAACTCGTCACCTAAACTGGTATACTATGTTCCCAACCTCACCATGGCTACTCTCACCAAGTAACGCATACAAGAATATAGCATATAGTAAAGAATATCAAGGGTACCCCACTACTACTTCCCATGTGGTTTGCCGCTTTGCCCCAACGACATACGTCCTGTGCATCTCTCTCCAAAGGCTTGCCCGCAGACACCTAGGCTAAGCTCCACAATCTGCACCTCGTGCACCACATAGGCTTGCCCGCAGACACCTGGGCGAAGCACCACACCGTCCTCACAACCAAAAGTAACCAGGTAATTTCTGGGAGCCACCACAGCTCGCATAACGTGTATCATACGTCGGGTATAATACCTCAAGCCATTACAGCCCATACGTCGAGTAAGGATCCTCAAGCCATCATAGCCTATACACGTTACACCTATAGTAGTCCGTAGGATACTATATCCAGAATATATGTGTGTGAATAACCACAAGCCATTACAGCCCTCTACACACATATATGGGGTAACTAACCGTTGTGCCTCATGGCACAAGTATCTACCAAGAGAAGAGAGTGGGGCCAAAGGGGGTAGTCAGCCATTCAACCTCCCATCAGAATGTTGGGGAAAACACCCCCCCAGGGCTCAGAATCCCCGGGGTGTCAGTTGCCCTTACCGACAGGGTGGAGTAGCGTATAGAAACACAAAAAGTACAGAATATATAAGTAACTCACATCCACACTATGGGCATTACCTAGTCTTAGATACAACTGCAGCTAACATCTCTCAGACTCCAGGCTGCTACTTCAAAGACTAGGTATCCTATAAGCACCCAACCAATTGAAGAGGTTTGTTATATTACTCCATTATCATTTATCAGTTCCACTATACATTAATTAATTATTTAAACATTAATTAAGAATGAACAATTACACATTAAACTGAACTGGCATCACTTTCAAAAACAACTGCTCCTTTTTAAGATTCACATCACCTTTAAATTCCAGCATCTCTATCCCCATGGATTTTCACCATTTAATCAAACATTCATTACAGAATTACTTTTCCACATTCCCAGGAATTCTAGAAAAACATCCTATGCTTCTAAACACAAAGGAGGCTCAACACGGTGAGTAGATATACTACCCGTTGAGTCTTTTCCGCCTATAGAAAGAGAATAGACCCATCCTCCATTGATAGGCTAAACACGGAATGCATGTGGCATACCCCGCGTGTCTTCGCCTCCTTCGGAAGGAGGGTAAGCAAGACCAGCTGCATTGAGCAGCGCGGAAAAGTAAAGCCAATAAAAAACCAAACCAAACCACCAACATCAAACCATCACATTCATCTCATACCATCACACTTGGTGTCCTCCCCGACACCCATATGCATAAACCGATGCATCTCGCCACACTAGGCGTCATCCGCTGCCACAACCACAGGTCTCCATGCCTCCACATATCACAACAGTCATCCATGCTCACATCACAGCACAAGCAGCAGGAAAACAAACATCACAAAATGGTCTCTTGGCCCTTTAACAAGGCATTCAACCTTCAAACACAATGAGCACTCAGAGCTCCAAACCACAAGGCATTCAGCCTTACAAGAAAGCGGGTAACTCAGAACCCTTTTGAAATTCCCACATAATCTGTTTTCTAATCCATATGGATTTGGCAGATTTGTTATTCGTAGGTTCCAATCATGGATACCTAATCAGAAAGCTATCACAATTAAATAACCATGCTTACTCCCTGATTTGATTAACCTCAAATTAGAACAACTACAACAACTGCAATAACCAGATAAATTTACATGCCTCTTTATCTTTAGCCAATTAATTAACAATTAATTTCCAGCTTTACGTTCATTATCAATTTCTATCATGAACAAACAACAAATCAAAGAAAAAATTGATATCACTATATCTAGGAAAACATGAGGCAAACCGTTATCATGGTATAAAGAAACAGCATGCAATCAACCAATTCTTTTAATCCGGTTCAAGTATTTAATTTGGTCAATTTCATTGTGATCCAAAGGGATAGATCATGATAATTCTACGATTGCACATATACAATTTAGAGAATCCATGAATCCCCTACCTCGAAGAGTTCTTGACGTCCTTTATCCACACAGCGGGCCACAATCCTTCTCTCGCGACAACTTATGTGGAAGAATGATCGACACAGCTTGGTTGCATCAAAACAAAGCAGAACCAATCCTAGGAGTAAAGATTGATTTTGCAACTCCTACAGAAAGGATTGAAATGTTCTAGCACCTATTAGTTGAGAACAAAGGGAAAGAACAAGGGAGAATGATATCTCATCACTTTTTAAGATTTAACGAGGTGGCGGTTTAAGATCCCGTTAATTCTCCATTAAAAACGGACCGCATTAACCCATGCGGTTTGACCAAGTAAAACATTCCAAGCCTTAGGAATAATTAATACAGGATTTATGGAATTTTAATTGGCCTTAAGAGACCTTAAATATGGCTTTAAATGTATTTTACGTCAAAGGAAACGTAGAAAGGGGAAAACTGTAGGAGTCTGGAAACACTGTTCACCCATCATTACTGTACATGAAACCGATCTGTGAAACTGATCTGTCACACCGATCTGTGAAACCGATCTGTGAAATCGATCTATGAAACTGATCTGTGAAACCGATCTGTCACACCGATCTGTGAAACCGATCTGTGAAACCGATTTGTGAAACTGATCTGTCACACCGATCTGTGAAACCGATCTGTGAAACCGATCTGTCACACCGATCTGTAAAACCGATCTATCACACCGATCTGTGAAACTGATCTGTCACACCGATCTGTGAAACCGATCTATGAAACCGATCTGTCACACCGATCTGTGAAACCGATCTGTCACACCGATCTGTGAAACTGATCTGTCACCCCGATCTGTGAAACTGATCTGTCAGACCGATCTGTGAAACTGATCGGTGAGACCGATCTGTCAGACCGATCGGTGAGACCGATCTGTCAGGCCGATCTTTGAAACTGATCTCTCAGACCGATCAGTCTCACCGATTGGTCTGACAGATCGGTCTCACCGATCGGTTTCACAGATCGGTCTGACAGATCAGTTTCACAGATCGGTGTGACAGATCGGTTTCACAGATCGGTGTGACAGATCGGTTTCACAGATCGGTGTGACAGATCGGTTTCACAGATCGGTTTCACAGATCGGTGTGACAGATCAGTTTCACAGATCGGTGTGACAGATCGGTGTCACAGATCGGTGTGACAGATCGGTTTCACAGATCAGTTTCACAGATCGGTTTCACAGATCGGTGTGACAGATCAGTTTCACAGATCGGTTTCACAGAATGGTGTGACAGATCAGTTTCACAGATTGGTTTCACAAATCGGTTTCGCAGATCAGTTTCACAGATCGGTGTGACAGATCAGTTTCACAGATCGGTTTCATATACAGTAACGGTGGGTGAACAGTGTTTCCAGACTCCTACAGTTTTGCCCCTTTTGACGTTTCCTTTGACGTAAAATACATTTAAAGCCTTATTTAAGGGCTCTTAAGGCCGATTCAAATTCCATAAATCCTATATTAATTATTCCTAAGGCTTGGAATGTTTTACTTGGTCAAACCGCGTGGGTTAATGTGATCCGTTTTTAATGGAGAATTAACCGGATCTTAAACTGCCACCTCGTTAAATCTTAAAAAGGGATGAGATATCATTCTCCCTTGTTCTTTCCCTTTGTTATCAACTAAGAGGTGCTAGAACCTTTCAATCCTTTCCGTAGGAGTTTCACAATCAATATTTTCTCCAAGGATTGGTTCTGCTTTGTTTTGATGCAACCAAGCTGTGTCGATCATTCTTCCACATAAGTTGTCGCGAGAGAAGGATTGTGGCCCGCTGTGTGGATAAAGGACGTCAAGAACTCTTCGAGGTAGGGGATTCATGGCTTCTCTAAATTTTATATGTGCAATCGTAGAATTAGCATGATCTATCCCTTTGGATCACAATGAAATTGACCTAATTAAATAATTGAACCGGATTAAAAGAATTGGTTGATCGCATGCTGTTTCTTTATACCGTGATAACGGTTTGCCTCATGTTTTCTTAGATATAGTGATATATATGTTTTCTTTGATTTGTTGTTTGTTCATGATAGAAATTTATAATGAACGTAAAGCCGGAAATTAATTGTTAATTAATTGGCTAAAGATAAAGAGGCATGTAAATTAATTTGGTTATTGCAGTTGTTGTAGTTGTTCTAATTTGAGGTTAATCAAATCAGTGAAGTAAGAATGGTTATTTAATTGTGATAGCTTGATAATTAGGTATCCATGATTCGAACCTACGAATAAAAAATCTTCCAAATCCATATGGATTAGAAAACAGATTATGTGGGAATTTCAAAAGGGTTCTGAGTTACCTGCTTGCTTGTAAGGCTGAATGCCTTGTGGTTTGGAGCTCTGAGTGCTCATTGTGTTTGAAGGTTGAATGCCTTGTTAAAGGGCCGAGAGCCCATTTTGTGATGTTTTTTTTCCTGGTGCTTGTGCTGTGATGTGAGACTGGATGGCTGTTGTGATATGTGGAGTCATGGAGACTTGTGGTTGTGGCAGCGGATGACGCCTAGTGTGGCGAGATGCATCGGTTTATGCATATGGGTGTCGGGGAGGACACCAAGTGTGATGGTATGAGATGAATGTGATGGTTTGATGTTGGTGGTTTGGTTTGGTTGTTTATTTGCTTTACTTTTCCCCACTGCTCAAGGCAGCTGGTCTTTCTTACCCTCTTTCCGAAGGAGGCGAAGACACGCGGGGTATGACACGTGCTTTCCGTGTTTAGCCTCTCAATGGAGGATGGGTCTATGCTCTTTCTATAGGCGGCAAAGACTCGACGGGTAGTATATCTACTAACCGTGTTGAGCCTCATTTGTGTTTAGAAGCATAGGATGTTTTTCTAGAATGCTTGGGAATGTGGAAAAGTAATTTTGTAATGAATGTTTGATTAAATGGTGAAAATCCACGTGGATGGTGATGCTGGAATTTAAAGGTGATGTGAATCTTAAAAAGGAGCAGTTGTTTTTGAAAGTGATACCAGTTCAGTTTAATGTGGAATTGTTCATTCTTAATTAATGTTTAAAGAATTAATTAATGTACAGTGGAACTGATAAATGAGAATGGAGTAATCTAATAAAGCTCTTCAATTGGTTGTGTGCTTATAGGATACCTAGTCTTTGAAGTAGCAGCCTGGAGTCTGAGAGACGTTAGCTGCAGTTGTATCTAAGACTAGGTAATGCCCATAGTGTGGATGTGAGTTACTTATATATTCTGTACTTTTTGTGTTTCTATACGCTACTCCACCCTGTCAGTAAGGGCAACTAACACCCCGGGGATTCTGAGCCCTGGGGGGTGTTTTCCCTAACATTCTGATGGGAGGTTGAATGGATGACTACCCCCATTGGCCCCTCTCTCTTCTCTTGGTAGATACTTGTGCCATGAGGCACAGCGGTTAGTTACCCCATATATGTGTGTAGAGGGCTGTAATGGCTTGTGGTTATTCACACACATATATTCTGGATATAGTATCCTACGGACTACTATAGCTGTAACGTGTATAGGCTATGATGGCTTGAGGATCCTTACTCGGCGTATGGGCTGTAATGGCTTGAGGTATTATACCCGACGTATGATACACGTTATGCGAGCTGTGGTGGCTCCCGGAAATTACCTGGTTACTTTTGGTTGTGAGGACAGTGTGGTGCTTCACCCAGCTGTCTGCGGGCAAGCCTATGTGGTGCACGAGGTGCAGATTGTGGAGCTTAGAACAAGTGTCTGTGGGCAAGCCTTTGGAGAGAGATGCACATGACGTATGTCGTTGGGGAAAAGTGGCAAACCAGTGGGGAAGTAGTAGCGGGGTACCCTTGATATTCTTTACTATATGCTATATTCTTGTATGCGTTACATGGTGAGAATATCCATGGTGAGGTTGGGAACATAGTATACCTGTTTAGGTGACGAGTTAGTTTCACTTGTTGTTCACTGGGCTTTATCATGATTTCTTTACCTTTGCACGAGAGGCTTGGGGAGTATCCTACTGAGTATACTGTTATACTCACCCTATGTACATATAAACTATTTTTCAGGTCACTTGGAGCAGGTTGGAGATCAAGCGGGTTACTACTATCCTGTGGTTGGAGGAGGAGCTGTTCGGGCTCGTGGTCACTGCCGTTTTTCTTTCTTTTGGGTACTTTTAGTTTCCCCTTCAGTTGTAGTACTTTTGCATGAAATTTCATATATGTACTTGGTTTCCTTTTATATTTCAGTTCTGAGTTGGAGTTTATTGGATTCTATTCTATCTCTCTCTTCTGCATGTGTTCTCCTAGAGGGTAATGCCTCCCATTTGTATGTTATTATACCATCGGTGCTAGTCGCCAACCCGGGGCCTACTGGAGGCGGGACTCGGGCGTCATTATCTCCCTTTTCACATTGCCGGCCCAGGAGGGGTACACATTGTGGGGAGGGGGTCGTGACAATTATGAATAGTAATATGAACCTTATGAATAGTATCCTCACCTATGAAAGTATAAATAAAATTTAGGCATGTTATAAATGATGTAGGATATTTAATAAATTATTAATTAAGTATTCATATTTTTTGTTAGTGATAAAAAATTAATTAAAATTTTATATAAATAAATTAATTAATTTTCATATAATGGGTTCTTAATAAATATTATTTTTCCCTATGATTTTAGGATAATTTTATTTGGCCATGGTTAATTTTTGAAAGTATTATGAACGTAGCTTTAAATATAAAATCTGTATTTTTCAAGTAAATAAGGATTTTATTTAAAGATTAAATGTCACTTATTTGTACAATTATTTTGATAAAATTGAGTCTATTTTTTAATTCTAAATGTCTATAAATGGTTCGGGTGAATATATGAGATTTTTATAAAATACATGAATATTTTATAAATAGTAAAAAACGATAATTAATGATAAATGATAAATACATGTTTTATGGAGTCATAAGAGATGTAAGGAAGATGTAGGAACCCTTAGTTCAAACTCACATTACTTATTACTATTTTTAGTCACATTAATAAATATTATTCATTGTTTTGAGAAAAAAATATTAAACTAATGATTAAAATAATGAGAAACCCCTCCTCTCCTCCATTATAAATAGCACCCCTCCTTACTTCTTCTCTTCAGGCCTCTCAATCCTTGTGATTTGACTAAATTATGTACAAATATCCTCCCAAGACCCCCCCCCCCCACGTCCGGTATTACTTGGTCGCAAAAAAAGACCAAATACTCTACCCTAAAGTGTCTCTCAAAGATGATTAATTCGGTAGGTAAATTCCACTTTTAAATTCTTTAACTTTATTTTCAAGTTCCATTGTTTTCTTTTCTAACTTCACCTCTACTCATTAAATTGTTATGAAAATTATATGAAACTACATGTAATTTAATTCTTTTATGATTAAGGAATAATTTATTATCATTTTTTCTTTACCCTACTTTTATACTAGTAACAAAAAACACAATTCGATATGTGTTAATTTACCACATTCAAGGACAATGGGTTTTGAATTTATATTACCATCTACAATTATGGTCATGAAACCATTTCTATGGTCGAAATAGACTATAATATATTTTTATGTCTCATCTATGTTACTAGAATAATTTTGAAAAAATTGTTTTTATTTATAAATCAAAATGAGTTCGTTTTGTTCAAAACCCGCTATTTAACCCAAACAGTTATCATTAAATAATTTATATAATGATTCATCTTCAGGCCATATAACCAAATGATATTTATAAACATGTAAAATTATTGATGTTTACTAATAATATATAACTTCAATTCCATACAACCAACCTCATTTTACCCAATTCTTTATTCATGTATATAAGTATACCAATCATGAAACAAATAGACCCGAACAATGAAATTAATCTTCTTATCCCATCAAAAAGGCCATGAATGAACTTAATAAGGTTATAAAAAATCAATTAAATGAATAGGATGTTATTTATTTATTTATTAATGAACCTAAATTTGATTATTCATATCATTAAGATCAAGTGGAGAACACCTTCAGACTTATGGTAAGGTTTTATTCATCTAACCTCCATTTTTGTGAGATATTTTGTATTCACTAAAAATACTTTCGTATGGTGTATGTATAATTCCAATTTATTTTTAATATAATTAATCTATTTATTTTTATAATATTCAATGTATCATTTCATAATTATTAATTATGGGGAATATGATTTAAGTGATTACATTGTTTGAAGTATTTTCTACGCAAACCTCCATTTTCATTCTGGTTTCACTTATTCTCCACTCACCACAATGAAATTATTTTTTATTCCTATATACTCTTCATAATTTCTTTTTTAATTTTATATATATGTGTACCAATCATAATCCTTCTTTATTTTACATGGAGTTTCTTGTTTTAAAATAGTCTTTCAGAAAAATGTTCTGAAATGTAAGCCTCATTCAAGGAACTTCTCTAATTCTTACTTATTATTATGTTCACACTATAATTTTTTTAAGCCAAATTTATCTTTATTAAATCAAAAAAATTAACATGAAAAAGATATTTTGTTTTATTTCTGGTTTTATGAATGCAAACATTCCTTTGTGATTTAAAATCCTTTAATATTTTTCCTTAAAACACACTAAAATGTTTTATTTCTAAAGTTTCATTAAAAACTATTTTTAAATTATTTCACATCAATAAGACCTTATTTAAGCATAAAATATAGTTTTAGTGTCATTTTAATTTTATTTTCTAGGATATGAATTTTTACAATTTGATTTCATGACAAAGGCAAACGATTTTCCAAAAGAACTCTTCTTTCCAATATAAAAAAGGACTTTCTCATATCACTTTAACTTTTATGAGATATATTCATTTTTAATAACTTATTTCATTGTTGTGGTGTATGTACTTACATTTAGTATATCATATTAAGAGTATCCTTATTCTCATGATATTATAAGGGATTATGACTTGAATGTTTCAAGGTGGTATGGGACACTTTGGAATGTTTAAGTATTAATTCTTCAAGAATTTTTCAATGGTCTCATTTAAAATTATTTACATCAATGACAATATCCTTTACCGAATATTGTACTTAATTGAGGTTTATCTCTTCTTTTATCATCTACATTATGTTGTCAAATATTTTCTGATTAGTTTGACTATGGATGTGCTATCTGGATACCCTTCACCATATTAATCTGAATGGTTCGTGTTTATGTTAAATGATTATGGAAATTTATTTAAATTCCATATATTATTTTCAATATGAATGTATATATTGATTATGTTATCCAATTTCAAATGATTAATGAATTAGACTTATAAAGTGATGGGTGGAGCCCTTTATATCCACTCGATGCATCAGTATATCTCATGAGACAAATAGATATGTACATTGCTAAGGCTTTTCCCATTTCTAGATATGGTTTTGGATGAGGACTTAATCATTTTTAGATGTCTTGGTCAAGGCCTTGATTTTATGTTTCAAAATGTCTTTCATATTCATTTCCCCATTATAAAACTAATAATGGAAATTTCATGTGTTTATTCGACTATTCGAATACCCATGATTATGTTTTATTATGGAATTATATATTCAACTCTTATTCCTACCATAGTATGTACAAATTTATTTTTAATGGAATGTCTTTTTAGTTATTCACCATGCCTAATGTTTATTTTTAGGATATTTTATTCTGTATTTTTTACTTTTATTGATCATATGAGATCACCCCTCTTATTATGTTTTATTTTTCCATAGCTTATGAAGAGGTGTATTATTAATGAATTACAAGGATAGACTTAGTGTTGTGGATGTTCCCAATTTTACTTATATATTGGTTTTAATTTTACGTTATAATATTTATCATATTTATGTATCTGGTTTTCCAAAACAACTAAAATTTTTGGTCCTTCGATATATGAATTCCTTGTAATCATGCCAATGTAATGAATTAAGGCACTAACTCTAGGCTTCTAGGGTTGAGGTGTAACACAAGGTGTGTGAGGCTGGGATGTGATTCAATATATTCAAAAGTGGTGGGAGTTCCAACAAATTTTCCATTAGGGTGTGAGAGTGTTTAGTTTATGTGAAAGTGTTTTGGGTAACCCTATCATATATGTGCTTGATATTATATATTATTATACCTTTATGCATTATTTAGTGGGTAATTCTTGGTTTGTTTTGGGGTTTTGGTTAGTATACCTATTGAGGTGCTTTTTGGTTTTACTACTTTAAAATGGGTGAATTAGTATGATATTTTCATATGTGCATGAGAGAAATTGGTTCTTCTACTAAGTATACTTGTATTCTCACCCTACGTATATAAAAAATGTTCTCAATATTCTAGGAGGACATTGTTTAATGTGCTGGACCTTTCTTGTTTTGAAATTTGGAGCTATTGTTGTGTCACTTCATTAACATTTATTTTTTGGGGATTTCATTTATATACATTATATATATATATATATTAGTTTTTATTTATACATTCATTTTGCGATGGTTTTCCTTTATTTTATATTATTTCATGGAGTTTTTTGTTGTTGATTCATCCTATATCTTTATCTTGTTTTATTATAAAAGGAAATTCCACCCATATTGTGGGAGTTTTATACCACAGTGCTAGTCACCAACTCAGGGCCTAGTGGAGGAGGGAAATGGGGTTCATTATCTCTATTCCCTTATTTTTTTATCATTGGGGGAGGGGGTTGTGACATAGTTGTATCAGAGTTGATGGTTGAGAGATAGGGTAATGTTCAGAGTTTGGCACGGTGAGGAATGCATGGGTTGGTATGGGAACAATTTCATTTGACCTTGGAGTGTTACATAAGCTAGGGACACCGGCTAGGAAATGGTATTTTAGGACCCCCATGATCCAATACACGAACTCTAATATTATTAAATGACCATGTGATATGGGTCTGCTTGTAGGGTAGAGACCTAGGAGAGTTGCATGAATCATGATGACTTGTGTTCTTATTTTAATTATGTGATCATAGAAAGTTAAAATGAATTAAATAAATCATGAGATTTTATGAGTTTTTATATGAAATTGCCCTCATACTATCTTTGCTAATAAATTTTTATAGTTTTTTTAATTATTCATATAATCAAAAGGAAAGAGTATTATGATAGTTAATTGGTTTGAATAGATTGTTTGGAACCTTCTTGGGGTTTGGATGTGTTGTTGCCTTTCATATTATAGCACAATTCTTAATGACTTGGATTTTTATTCCATTTTTTGAAATTTATAATATGTCATCAAGTTTTTATAATGTTTGAAATTTTTATAGAAGCCTGATAATCATGTTTAGTTTTGATAAACTATTTAATTTTGAATACCCTTATGAAGTATGTAACCTATTGGTTCATTTCACACTAGAATGGTAAAATAAATTATGTTTAATCCATGATTTTAAGTGTTCTAGTTTCCATGTGAGTTAATATTCCATGAATTTCATTACATTTGTAATATATCATAGCCATGTGTTATTGAATTGTTGTTAAATGTGTCTTTATACAATAAAACTATGACATTCTTGAAAATGTTTGTCTTAATTATTGATAATTCCCTTGAATTTGAAATCCAAGACCAGAATAACATGATCCTTGTTTTTATTGATTACAGTTCTATAGTATTGATGTAACTATATGTTTTAAGAATGAGTTGGGATAGAAATTATTGTGAGGTTTATTTCTAAATTTTGTAAAAATGATAATAATGCGTTATGGTAACTTGTTTAGAAAGATAACTATTTAAAATATTAAAATTATTATTTTACGATTTATAAGATTTTTTAAGTACTCAAATAACCATACTCACATGTCATGTTATGTGTAGATTGTTATGGGAAGCATTCCTAAAGTTTAAATCATTTTTGTGGTAACAAGGGAAGTTCTGGTACAAGATAATTGATCTTGTGGTTTGTTTAATATGTTTAATTTAAATATTTAATTAGAAACCTTTTATCCTTATTTTTGAATATAATAAGTTTTTTATAATCTATTAATATGATTAAAGAATGTTTAATACAAGTGCTATAATGCATGAAACATATTAATACAACATGTTCAGTTTTATATTTGTCTCCAGAAAGCATGTGTTTTTTATGTTTTAAAAATCATGTAGTGTATGTAATGTGGTATTTAAATTTAATAAGAACCTTTCATGTCCCAAATTTTAAGTGAATATTGGAGGAACATTTCCTTTATAATAGTATACTCCTATGATTCCTTGTCTAGTCTTGTTAAACAAGGTGTGTGAAGAAAACTTGTATGTGGTTTCTTCTTTAACATGGACACATGTTAGAACTATTTTAATGCATGCAATGATGTTTTATTAGAGATAATCTGAAAATTTTGAGTGTTTTTTTGGATTCATTATTATTGTTTCATTTTTTTTATATAAATTGCTAAAATAATGGTTGTTGGGAACCCTTCTAGCTCTATGATTATCAGGGATTATAAGAACCTTGATACGTCTTCTTGTTTAATCTCACCGTGTATTAAAAGTATAATCACTTATATATAGATAATGAACTGATTCCACATATAAAATTTAAAATTGTTTAAAAGTTCCCATGCTAAATAATGAGATGATGAAATATAATCCATTGGATAATTTTGGAAGATGCTACATGTTTCTACTATATCTGATTATTTTTGTTGTGATTCCTTTTGTGAAATGTGATTTAAAACATCAAGCATGTGAATAGGTGGAAACCAGATCCTTAATTGAGATGTGTTATACTTTTAAGTTATTGAAACTATGTGGGTGAGTCAGTTCCACCCAAACAGCATAATATCTAGACATGGGAAGTAGAATTTCATGATTTATGTGTTTGGGGATTTTTGTTTAATGATAATTATGATTGTTATATGGGGAAGTTTGGGGTATGATATGGTGAAAGTGGTTATGTGAAAAATATGGTTTCTTGTGGAAGATATTGTGGTGTGGTGATGTGGTTTTCAAGAATTTCTGATGAACATTTTCATTAGATAGTATGTTTGGCATGTGGTTGGGTTGTGCAGTGTTAGAGATGTGTGGTGAAGATATGTCTGTTTGTTGTGGTGAGATAGATTTTTTTTTGTTGTTTTGTGATTATTTTGATGTAATCCCTAACCTCCCATAAAATGGTTAATAACATAAAGTCAGTAATAAAATTAAATGGTTATTTCAGAAGTCATGAAATTAATAAAGATGGGATTTCCTCCCATGCCTCAATCTTTTTATTAAATATGTAATGAGAATTTTTGAATACTATCTTGTTAGTTAGTTCTATTGTGTTTTATTTTTTATTTTTTACATTTTTTATGAAATTAAATATATTACTTCAGGGAAATTATTTCCTGCATCATGATGCATTATATTACAACACATTTTAAAAATGCACAGGCAAGGCAATATCGCCCAAATTGGTCAATATAATGGTGAAATGGATGTGTTCCACTGATTTTTATTCATACAGAAACTATGTAAATATTAATGTGTATTCTTATGTTGGTGTTTAAATATTATGAAAAATTTTATTCATTAATATGATCATAGTGATTAATTTTTTGTTACAAAACATGGGAAATTTTATAACTATATAAAATGGATTATTCCAGCCTTCTGTTTTATTTTGTTTTCATGTCATGTGTAAAATTTGAGACATGTAATAAATTATATTAAAATAAATTGCATGTGTGATGAAAACCTTTTATAGTGACTTAATAAAAATAAACAATTTGTTTTATTTTTCAGAAAAATCTTCTCGATTTGAAATAATGATTTGAAGAAGTATATTGGTAAAATAAAAAGGGTGTGAAATGTTTTATGATTTGAGTTGGGTTGATTTGAAATGAGTAGAATGGTTTTTCAAAAATAGAAATTTTTATTATTTTTTTCAAATAAAATCCATGTAATTATAAAATAAAACTTTAAAAGTCTTTGAAAAAATAGGGTGGAAGAAAAATTTCTAAAAAATAAAGTGACTAGATTTTAAAATAAGGGAAATTTTGAAATGAATATAATATTTTTGAACTATGAAATGATGAATTTTGATGAAAATATTACTTTTCTCATAATTTTTTTGTATTTATTTCATTACATCACCATTATAACCATCTCTATGTCCTTGTTCAATTTGAGAGGTATCTTCCCAGGGATATTTTTTTAAGGTATTATGTAGATTTACACTTATTTTCCCTTATAGTTATTGTGTTCCAAATATATCAAAAAACATGAGTGGTATCTCATCGGTTTTTTTAAAACAACCATTAAAATTCATTCTAATTGTTTTGTTCTTAAAGATGAACCATTCCACTGGTTTGGGTTTTGGGCAGGCATGGTGTCATGGAGGAGAGTACTCGGGAAAGTGATAATTATATGCAATCCCAGTACCTAAAGTTATTTTGAGTTTTCCATTATCTATTTTCTTTGTGGTTTTAATTTTAGAACATAGTTTTTTATGAAATATGTTGATTTCATCTTGATTTTATGTGTGTTTTGTGATGTGTAATGATGTTTCAAAATGAGAAAAATATAATACATGATTCCTAATCAAGACGCATTTTACTACAATGAGAATAAACAAGTGTGGTCAATTCAGTTTCACCCAGGCTGGATAATATCTTGAAATGGAGAATGGAATACCCTTATTCATATGTATGGGAAAGATTTTTTTTTCAATTTCGTGGTGTTTTGGTTTGGATGTTTTTATTAGTGGTGGTTTTTCAGGTGTAACGATATCCTTGAGAGGTAGCTCGATGGATGGTTGTTTGAACCATTCCTCTCTTTTCTTTTGGGTTGGTTTTAAGTTCATGAGGGTAATAATTGTTTTAATGGTATCTAATGTAATGTATTGGACCTTTTATCCCATTAATCATCCAAAAATATTATGTTTGGGGAATCCAAGGGGAATCCTGGGGTGTTTTTAGGACATGTGAGTCATTCCAATGGTGACTCATTTCAATTGTTTTCCAAAATACCTATTTTTCAATATTGACTCATCCAAGCAGTGGTTCCTTGGTCATGGCTCCCTACGGGTGGATCCCTGGCAGTGTCTCTATGTTGGTCACTCCGTAGTGGTCTCTCCCTAGAGGTGGATCCCTAGTAGTGGCTCCCTGGCAGTGGCTACCTAGTTATGTCTTGTGGTGACTCATTGGTAGTGGCTCATCTGGTGGTGACTCACTGAAGTTGGATCCCTAAAGGTGACTCACTGGCAGTGAATCATCTAGAAGTGACTCTCTAGTAGTGACTCATCTAGCTATTGTGGTGAATCATTCTAATAGTTTTCCAAATTTCCAAAAATTTCCTACTTTTATAGTTCTTCCCTTTTTTGACTATTTCGATGATAAAAGGGTTTATTTTCATATTTAAGAGTCTTTGAGACCAATTCAAATGATATCAATCATATCTTAAATTTATACAATTCTTGTAGGCTTTTAAATGGACAAACCACATGGTTTGTAAAGATCCTCCCTTAATGTAAATTCAAATAATGTCTCTGACCATAAATGTTCTAGATTTAGTCTTTCTAAATCTAAGACCCTACCTACTCTCTTCTGATCATTCTTTCTCTTGATACATGATGTACCAAATCCTTCATACCATAGGAGTCCTCGAATAAGGTGTGGCAGTTGGTTTGATTCCCCTAGTAGTAGTTCCCTTCAATATGAACCCCCTATTTTGGTGAAACATGTTTGTAAAAAATGATTCTTTCTTCCAAGTAGGTTTTTCCCTTATTTCTTTTTATGTGTATCAAGAGAGATGGGTTTATTATTTCTAAATATTTTTAAAATTGTTTCAAATAGATTAAATAAAGATAATGAATTGGTGTAAAAAAAATTTAAACGGGATGGAGAATATTAATTATGATGTTTCATCCTTATTTATTTAATTTGAATTGATCTGATTTGATATTGTTATTGTATGGTTGTAATGAATTGATAAAAATGGTGTTTGTTTGTGGAATGATTTTTCTATAGTAACCTCCTTTTGAAATCCTCTGTTTTTTTATTCAATGGTATCATCATAAATAAATAAATGATTAACTATATATATTCAGTTAATTAATTGGATTCTATAGCATCTTATGTCTTCGGTGATAAAACCCTAAAATAAATAAGTAAAATTGAAGAAGAGACACCCCTTTTCTTAACCTGAATGTGTTGTGTTATGATATATGATGTGGTGTCTAGAATTGATATGGTTTTTTATGGGACAAATGTAATGTGCTGCAGCTATATTGGTATGTGTGTGGGGGAAGTGGATGATGTGTGGTTGTACAGTGGGGTTATGATGGGTGTGGTATGGTTATGCAGCGGGGCTATGGAACTAGATATGGTAGTAAAGTGATGTGGATGTGGTATTTGGGTTGTGGTAATGTGCTTATAATATGTGGTTGGTTATATTATATCTACCCAAGTACTAATTTAATTAATACTGCATGTTAGTATATTCAAATGGGTATGTTTAATGAGGAAATTAACGATGGGTTCTATTTTTAAATGGGAAATGTTTATATATGAACTAATGGGTTGGAATAAGAAATATGTTGTCTTTCTAAATAAAATGGGTTTTATGATGAATGTTGATAACACAATTCAAAATGGCTGATAATGTGTATTTTATTGTTAAAACAAATACTTTGGAAAATGTATTAAGGACTAAATTAGGAATTCAAGATTGTGTTTTGTTTGTGTATTTTTATAAATTTAGAGGTAGAAGCAATTGTGTGGATTTTTTGATATGGTTTGTTCTGGTTATAAACCCATAAGATGGGCTAGTGCGCTATAACTCTATATGTATATACACTGTATATACTTATGATTTCTATATCAACCCCACTCACATTGAGCACTATTTGGTGACACCTATATAGTCACACAAGAGGTTTCATTTCCCTAACATCCATGTGGGAGGATGGATAGATAGCCATCCTTTATTACCTTCCCCCACTTCTAGATAATAGTGGCACATGTGTCTTCGAGTGAGTTTTGTTTCATGGTCTCACATGTCTTTGGGATGAGATGTGTTGTGTTGCCCCATTTGTATTCAGGATGAGATGTGTTGTGTTGTCCAAGGTGTGTTTGGGATGAGATGTGTCTTGTTGTCCCATGTGTCTTCGGGATGAGTTGTGTTATAATAGCCAAATTGTGTAAAGGAGGGATGTGATGTGTTGTGATGGCCCGGGTGTGTGTGGGTGGTATGTGATGTATTTTGATGGCCCAGGTTTGTAAGGGTTGTATGTGATGTGTTGTGATGGACTAGTTGTGGGTGGGTGGGATGTGATGTTATATATTCAGAAGAGGTGGGAGCGCCATGATGTTTTCCATTGTGGTGTGAGAGAGGCTAATCCATGGGAAATTTGTGGAGGGTACCCTATCCTAGATATGCTTCATATTATATATTATTATACACAGATGTGTTATTCGGTGTTTGTTCCTTAGTGAGGTTGGGGTTTTGGTTAATATACAAGTTTAGATGTTATTTGATTCTACTACTATAAAACATTCTCATTAGAATTCTCGTATCACATGTGCAGGAGATACTTTTCTTTTTTATTGAGTAACGTTTTATTCTCACCCTAAAAATATAAAAACTATTTTCAAGATTTTAGGAGGAATTTATGGACCATGTTGTATATTACTAGTTTAGAACTTTGGAGATGGTGTTGTTTCACTACATTAGTTTTAACTCTTTTTACCTTTCATTTGGAGACTTTTTATGTATCATTTTTTATAAATAAATTATGGGATGGTTTGGCTTTATTTTATATTTTGTCATTGAGTTTCTTGAGTTTGATTCATCCAGTCTCTCGATCTAGTTTTGTTATAATGGGAAGTGAAACAAAAATTGTAAGATTTTTATACCCTCAGTGTTAGTTACCAATCCAGGGCCTACTGGAGGTGAGAATAAGGGTTTATTATCTCTCTCCCTTAATTATTGTATTTTTAGCAGGAGGGGTCATGAAAATATTCTTAGGATAATTCTAATTTTTATTAAAAACCATTATGACGGATTTTAATAGATAATGAAAATAAATAACCTATTTAGAATGAAAATAAGGTTCCCTGATTTAGATATCCTATAAATGATTATATGATTTTCTCACTATAACTATTGCTTCTCATGCTATGATTTTGGTTCTAGTTAATGGATTGATCTTGAAGGATTAATGTTAACTTTGAACATGAATGATGGGGTGTTGAAAATCATAAACCAAACGATGTATTTATAGGACTGAATGATATTGTGTTTATTCCTAATCATATTTCCCAAAAATTGATTAATGGCATATACCATAACCAACCCCTAAACTAATGAAAGAAGATAAGGATGGAGGTTTCTAAGATCTTGATTTGTAGAGACCATATAGAAAATAAGGTTTGATTTCTACCATTCAAGAAAAATGGAAGGAGACACCAAGTAAAGTGACTCAGTGGAATAGGGAAATACATTATGTGTGGGAAATAATGAAAAAATTAAAATAATTACCAAGGATAAATGAAAGATATGATGGAAGGAAATAAATATCCTCCTAAGGACGCATTTTTTGTTTATTGACTTAAATTTTAGGAACATAGGCATTACCTGAGTCAATTTCCTCTTTTATAGGATAAAATCTAGACTAAAACGAGAATATGTAAAAATAAATGGATGAAGTATTTATTTATTTAGGTTTTAATTAAAATATTTGTTAAAAGGATATTTAGTTATTAGCCATATTTCATGGATTCCCATCATATTTATTATCGTTTTAGAAAAAGTAAAACCTATATACTGGTTGAAAACCCATCAAATCTATAAATGTGGTGGGGCTTGAAACCATGACTGAAGAAAGATAAGGGTTTCACGCCCACCACTAGCCTACGAGATTCCCTAGTTAACTTGTCATTGTGTTTAGTTTAAAAATTTGTGAAATAAATATTAATGATGAACCATTAGTGATACTATTTAGGTTTGTATATTTATTTATTAGACATATTTTCTTTGGATAATAGTTGTAGACAAATGGAATGACATGTCACTCTTTTATGGGCTTTACGATCGATTAATGGTGTATTTTTATGCCTCAGTCATCAAATATAGTTTTAGGATATCCATTTCATTAAGTATGTAATAAATTATAATTTGATTCAAGAAAAAACAATAAGTTAAATTGTTAATATGAAATTTAAAAATATAAAGTAAATAAATTCTTGGTTAATAAAAGTATTCCCTGACCCTATGAAAATGATAAAAAAATCCTAATACCTTAATTTTTGTTGAACTGATGGATTTTTAAATTGTCAAGGATTTATGGCTTTTTGTTTCTCATCCTTCAATTTATAATTCAAATTTTTGTGTTTATTACCTCAATCACTTACTATAATTATTTATGATTTTCCTCCAAGTCCATGTATTCACATTCCTCTAATGTTCTCATGTGTAGAAACCTTGTTGTATATTATTCCATGTGATCTTTTTTACTTATCATGATCTCTTATTAGGATGATATTTTATTAACTCTTCTCATGATGTAGTATTTCAAAAAGTTAATTTTGCAATTATAAACTCTATATTTATGAGATCAAGTTTAAATTGTTAGGATGAAATTTATTTATGGTGGAGAGAATTTAACACCTTGAAAATAATTATGGAATAAATATTATTTAATAGTTTATAAACAACCAAGACATTATGGTATATTTAATATTTTAAATTAAATTCAATATATTTTATATCTTCCAATGCATGTGATACTGATTTTTCATGTGTTATATGTAAAAAATTACTTTCTTTAATAACTTGTGTTACACGATAGACCAAGTTTTACAAAATACTTCTAATATTATTTAATATAATAAGAAAAAACCCAGATATTTAATTAGATTATATTAAAATTATTAACTAAATTATGAAAATATATGGTTTAAACAAATTTAAAACTAATTCATTGGTAATCAATTTATTATAAATGAATATAAGAACCAATTAAATATAAATGAAATATTTTTATCTTAAAAATGTGTTTTATCTTAATAAATTAAACTAATTACTATTAAAAATGATATTAATGAAATATATATATATATAGTATATTCAATAAATTATTTTTTATATTAATCCAATAGGTTTGATAAGAATAATATAAGAATAAATCTAGTCTTATACTTAACATTTGAATTTTTTTGAAATGAAATTTTAGAACATTTTAATGGAGAACCTATTCTAAATCCAATTTTTGGAAATATGATAAATTTTATATTTCAAAATAAACATTAGTTTTTAAATAAAAACATAAATATTATCTTATGGCGAATTTTTTTTATTTTTCTAGGTTGTTTCTTTTTATGATAAATAGTGAAAAATATTTAATTTTAATTCAAAACCACTTTTTCATGTCATTTATTTAAAAGGATAAATTATTTTTTATTAGTTTTAAAGTTTAATTAGATCCATTATAAAACAATTAAGACAATTTATTTCATTATAATCAATTTAACATTCAAATTGAATATAAAAACATTTCATACTTTTGGACATTATTACATTGAAAACCTGTCTTATCCTCCTGTCTATGGGATTATTTTTAAATTCATTTATCTCATTTCTATTGTTTAAATTTGGAAAAATATATTTCATATTTTATATAACCATTATTTATAATTTATAATAATTTAGAAATATTTTTCATCAAAAATATTAGTGAAATTAATTAAAATTAATTACATTGATTAAGAGAAAAAATAGCTTAACAAGGTACTAGACCATAAACAGAATATCAAAAATAACCTAGAAAGATGTCCAAAATCCATGTTATGGCAATATTTTGACCCTATACTCCATTATATCTAAGTTGGTTCATTATTTTAGCCACATGACATTGGAAAAACGTGGGTGGAATTCTTTTTTCAACAATTTACAAGAATGTCACTCATCCACTATAAAAAGGCAGTCACCCATATAACTTCTTCCCACCTCTAGATCTCTATGTATCACTTAAACTATGGTCAAATAATCTCCAAATATCATACCCCTCATCCTAAAATCATCACATTGGTCATAAATCTAACCCATAAGGTCTTTTAGAATAAACCAAAAGTTTTCACCCAAATAAGAGGTAACCTTCTTCAATGATTAATTTTGTTTCATTTGCCTCAACACCCCTTAAATTATTTTTACATAATTATTATATAATATAATTATAATCATAGATATACTGATAATATGTTATGATAATATTTTAACCAACAACTATACACACTTCCATCAAAGGGGTAATGAACTTACCATTCATGTATGGCGAATTACCGCATCAGGAAACGATATCTTTTGTTTTTCCTTTAACACCTCTTATGGTTGGTAATTATAAGGGAAATGATGTTTTTATATTATATATATGAAATTTATGTTTTATTAATACTTTTTAAATTTTTATATAACACATACATTTATGATTTTTATTTTGTGTAAATACGATAGCATCGTTTGTGGATGTGTGGACTGCCACCTCCACAAAGCAATGTGATCCATTCATGATTTGCATCAAATTTATTAAAGATTATTTTAATAAACATATGTTATATATATGACATTAATATTATAATGTGACAATAATATACATATATATCGTTTACCTTCAATTATTTTAAAGACAACAAATAAATTGAGGTAACGTTCATGCGTATATGTAGCATACTGTCTCCATTAATGGTGTATTTCATTACCTCTATCAAAATATAATGGATTAATATAAATTCATATATAATGAATATATATATAATTTACATCATGGTTTAAATTCTAGATATGATAAAATCATGATTTATTTAATAGGAACAAAAAAACAAGGTAAAACATACCCAAAAAACTAGGCAATTAGCTCACAAAATATTGTAAATAATGAATGATTGTCAAAAAAAGTGATAATATATAATTAGAAGAAAATATATGATATTATAAATATGATTACATCTATTTTATAAGTTATTAACATGTTTAAAACCCCTATAGTGGATGGTAAAGTACTTTTACCCAAAATGAAATGCAATGTAAGAGATTCTTCTCTCACTTTTCTTTCCATGAGGCATACACCATTTTCACCACTTATTTCTATTTTGTGGTATATATAATGCCACTTTATTATATTAAATCATGAATAAATTTTTCTTCAGGGTATTTATAGTTTCATTTTAATGTATTTCTTTCACAGGGATTATAATTCAAATGTTACCATGTTGTAAGGGACTTCGTCTCAATTTCCATTATTTGATGAATATTTTATTTCTATGCACTTAATTTCTTATATATGGTGTAAATAATGATAATTTGACATGTAATATCATGATTCATGATATTTAGGTTTTAAGTTTAATTATTTCATCTAAGTGGATTTATACGTAAAGTTACTCAAATTGTAAAGAAATTCCATAACCTAATTCTTTTTCATTGGTATATATTACATCCACATTATCGTTAATATTATATGATTATGTGTATAATGAAAATGAATGTATATATATTTATTTCCATTTATTTTATGTGGATTTATATTTGAAACACACAATCAATTCATTGATTAATTATCTATTCCACTTTATGACCATTTTATGGTTTTATTCAACAATATCATTTTAATCAAGATTGCTTATTATTGAAATTTAATTAAAGGAATTAATTTGACTATTGTTCAATAAACCCTTTAATTTTAGTCCCCTTTTGTTATTCCAGACCTTTTTCAAGTAATAGTACCATTTTTTACACTCTTTGGTACTCCAAATATTTTAGAAAATGTTTTCAGGAAAACCCGGTTTCATGAATCTCTTTTGTCAGATAACATGTTTTCTTCTAAAAACTATATTTTCTGAAAATATTTTTTAAAAATTATTTTATCCTTTTCAAAATTATTTATAAAATATATTTTTACATATTTTTTCTTTTACAATTTTTTTCAAAAAAAATATTTTTTTCTCTTTCCAAGCAAAGAATTTTATAACCTTTTTATAATGAAAAAGGAATGTTTTTTTACCTTTTATAGAATGTATAGATTTACCCATATTCGTTTTTTCAAAGATTCCTTATCTTGTTTAAAAGGTTATTTTTTAAAGAAATTTTTTTCAAAAGTGATTTTCTAATAAAATGTTTTTCAAAAAAAGACAAAATGAAAAGGAAATTTTCCCCATGAAAGTTTTAAAAAGTTATTTTTATTGTATTTTTATTCATCAATGAATTCAACCCTCTATTTTTACTCTACTTGGGATATGTTGTGTTGATACCATACTAATTCTTTCTTTGGATGGTTTATGATTTATTTTTACAAGGATAGTATTTACATTCACTTTCTTGATTCCTTTGTTATCCCCCCTTGAAATATTCAATTTTTAATGATCATTAGACATTAAATTTCCCCTAATTAACCATATCATTTATCAAGCATATGTTTATTTCATAAAATGTATATCATTTTTTACATATGGTGTTTACTTTGATAGTTATTTTATTATCTAGGGAAATATTGATAAATCTATATTCATTATTCAATTTATATATTTTATAAGGTAAATTGGTTATTAATTAAATTGATTACTTGATATAAGGAATTCTTTAGACATGCAGTGACGGGAGGGACTCAAAAATTATATGGCCTTTTGATGTATCGACAAGTTCTGATCAGTAAAATTTGTTGAAAAAATTAAATAGTTTTATACCTATAGTATTAAAATATCTGAATGATCGATCATGATAATTGAGTTTTCATGTGACTAAAACATAACAACCAATAATTAAGTATTTATTTCAATTTTATTCGGTATTTATTATATATGATATTTTCACATGATAAAATATATGGATTCATTTCATTATAAATTTATTGATTAAATGGTGTGTGTTGTTAACTTCTTACCATTATATGTCAATAATTCATTATCCAATTGATTAAATGGAATTTGTTTCTAATTACTTACCGTTACATGTTGTTTAAGAACATCCTTCATAGATTATTGATTTCATGGAATGTTTCTTCAGTTATTACCTTTCCATATTGACTATTCTCATTAATTTATTATTGATTCTATTATACTTGAACTATATTGAGTATTTTAGCTCGCCCTTATTTTGTTTCATTCCCTAGGATTCCATCAAGTGTACTAAAAAAGATATGCAAGGATATTATAAATGGAATAAAGTTATCTTTGAAAAAAAATATGTTTCAATTTGTGTATTCCTTTTTAATAAAAGACTTATGTATTTATTTGTTTTAATAAGACTAATAAACTCTTTATTACTTCATAATTTGATTCCTTGTAATCATGAAAATTTAATGGTTATATACACTGACTCTGTACTTATGGGTTCAAGTTTCTACAAGCGGTATGAGAATACATAGTTTTATGTCCACACCTAAAGCTAAACCATACCCCATAAAATTTTTTATTTATAGGTGGTTTCCTTTTATAGAATGTTTCATCACTATAACTTGATCAAATTTTAAAATGTTCCCTTAATTATTTTCTTCCTTAATCTATCCTAAAAAATAAGATCATACTCTAAAATTCTCTATTTATATTTAGAAACTTTCTCATGAGTTGATTATTCTTGAATCAATAAAAACTATAATAAATTTCAAAGTATTACTAAAAAAGATTCTATAAAAATTTAAAAAAGAGTAAGAAAATAATTATCTTATTCTATATAACTTAATATTAATATAAATGAAAAAGTCTTTATAAAGGATTCCAAAAACATTTATCATTCATGAGGCATCATTAATTCTCAAAAGAATCATGTATTGAAAATTAAAATGATCTTATTTAGAATTAAAACTACAAAACTTAGTATTTGTCAAGTATAATTTCAGACCCAAGAAGACTGTGATCCTTAGCATAAAACGTAATTCAAAATTTTTGATGAAGAATATAAATGATAAAAATAACTAAAATAATTAAATGAATTTGAAATAATGATAGTGTACTATGATTTTATAAATCTATTATCATGAGATAATTGAAACTCCAACTCTCTTATTGAATGATCTTATCATTATTTTTGTTTGAAATATATAATAAATTCAATCTATGTTGTGGTATTATAAACCACATCAATAATTATTCTTCAGTAAACCATGACATAGTGAGGTTCATTCTGCTATTTTTTAGTGTATTCCAATGCATGTGTTTTGAGAAAATTCACAATTGTACTAGTTTTCTTTAACTTAAGCTATCTTTATTAGTTTAGAATATCATTTTAAAACATTCAAAGGAATGTTTATGAAATTTTATGAAATATTTAAAGAATTAAATATTTTATTGAAGTTGGTCTAATGTTACAAAATTGTTTATAAAATTTTACATATTTTAAATATTTATTTATGTTTTTAATGATGAAGAAATGAGTTCTTATAAAACATTCATCCTTCATTTTTTTTTCTTGAAGCCTTTATAAGGAGTTCAATGACAAGAAACTAAAGATATATAATTTTTTTCATTGAATAATACTCTAATTAATGTTATTTTTATCACACATTTTTATCTAATAAATTAATTAATTTTTCTAGTAGATCGTGTCTTGAAACAACCTATTCCCAAGCATTGGGAGATTCACAAAAGACATGGATACCCTAAGATGAATTATTATTTTTAGATTAATATTATGGATTAATCAATCTTGTTTTATTGTTTCTCATCTCTATGGATGAGTTTTTTATGATCTAAACCCCCTTAATGGTTTCATAGAAAATTCTATATCACTTAGATTTAATTTTTAGATAGATACCGAAATTGGAGAAATAATATCCCAAACCCTAATATGTTTTATGAAAATTCTCATGGTTATTAATATTTTTTATGACCATGGAATATTTTAAGTAGAAAAATAATAATTTTATAAATGTAATAAAACCATATCATGGTTTGATAAAAACTGGCATGGAAAATGTGTCAAAAAAATAGAGAATCATAAGATAATAATATTATATCGTGATTCACCTATATAAAACTCATGATTAGTAGTGAAATGTGATTTCTATAAAAAATCCATGATATAACTATGAAAAATAACATCATGGTTCATTTCTGATGCTTTTCTCTAAGGTGTGCCACCGCACATATGTGTCAATAGTGATGGTTGTATTTTACCTCACATTTATTCTTCCCAAAGGTGGGAAGAATTAATTATTTATTTAGAGATTTATACTCCTTGATTGAAATGGGAGGATAGGATTTTGGTCTGTCCTCCGTGGATTCCTCCTCAGAATTTTTCACTTATTCTAGGTCTCCCTTATATATTTGTGTGGGTTTTCATGAATCTATTCCTGGTTCCATCTGTTTTTAGACACTCTTTAATTACTCTGATTTTGTTAGTAAATTCCATGGGGTTGAGTGAGGACATCAACCTTTATTTAGGATAGTAATCACATTGGGCATCACTGGCATGTATTGATGATAGAACATTGGTACACATGAATTCTTACTTTTTAAAAGGCTTATTTAGGGTGTGGAAGCTCAGGGCATCCCATGTCAATCACAAGGTATCCTATGCCAAAGGCATGTCTCCAGGGTTTTCCTTGCCTTCCCATGTTTAACATGGGATATGCTGCAAGATTAACGCCTGGAGGAGACAAATCTGTCTAATCGGAACACTAAAAGGAGTGGATCATATTGGTAAATTCCTAGGAGGGAGCACATGGAATTTTTATTGGATGGATGGATTAGGACACCCAAGGAGGACGGACCTGGGATAGTGTGTCCCAAAAAGGTAAAGTTTCACACTGTGAATGTTGATTGGGACATCGCAAAGGATGGATCAGGGGGCACCCCAAAAATGGGAACACCATGGTTTACCATTGGATGGGATTAAACATTAGGTTGGATTCCTATATAGCCTTTTTACAAGATAGTGATCAAAACCCACGTAGTTTTAAGGGATGATTTGGGGCTTACACATGGTTCAAAAGTGAATAGATGTGAATAGATGTGAAGTCGTTGGAATAGATGTATTGGGTGGAGTGAATGGATAAAACCTCAAAGAGGCTTCATACATACCCTATTTAGAAGATAGGTGTCAAAGTCCATATAGTTCAGGATGAATAGGGGCATGGGGCTTATTCATAGTTTGCATCCCAAATAGGATGTCACAGTTGTTGCTTACTCTAAGCCCACATGAGTCATGATCGATGTGAGAAACAAGAGGTGACAATAGACCTGATGTTCTTGTTGCAAATAGATCATCCACGAGGGATGGTGTGGGGATTTTGTAGGGATATAAGCCTAGGTAGATTGATATTGGGACATCCTCTAGGAGGGAATCCAAAGAAGGTGTGTGGGGCATATGTGAAGACTGACCAAGGCATGAAATTACATGTGAATTATATAGGGAGATACCATAGTTTAACATAATGTGCTGAGGATGATGGTTCTTATTATTTTAACATCCTATAGCTTGGATGTTGAGGTCTCACTCCTCATCCCATGGACTTACAAAACATGTACCAACCTGCACTTGGGGAAGGCACAAGAAATGACCAATGGGAGTGAGGTGGAGGAGTGGTAAATTGAGTGGTCCATGTTAGCATAACTATGTGAAGATGCAATATTTGTTAGCATACTGATGTGAAGATGAATTTGGTAAGGAAATTCAACCTGAAACACCACTTTAAGAACTAATAAATCATTAAACACAATCCGAGAGGTTCTCATAGAGGAGGTTCATGCAAGATAAAGGTGTTTTATGTAATAGGGGCTCGAACATGGTGCCTTGAGATAAGGACAACCTATGGAGCACATAAGAAAGGGTATACACAATATTAGGTACTTGTGCACAAGATGAGGGGGTCTGGGTGGAAAAGAAAATATACAAGGAAAACTCTTGCATGCAAGAGAGGTTTTTTTCAAGAACATACCTTGGTGAAAAAGGAAATGGGTAAGGGTTAATCCCTAGTGGGCCTACACAAAGGGGGCCCATTTGGGACTTACCATGAAAGATCCAATTCCTTGCAGTTGTGGATTTTTCATGATTGCAGAAGGGATCATCTTGCTCACATGGGAGCGATGGTTCGACTTCGTATCATTACCCTAAAGGTTGGGGTTAGCCTCTATTTATAAGTGAAAATATCGATGGTGGAATGTAATAAGACTATCATAAAAGTTTCCATTTGACATCGCATTAGGTTCGATAGAACATTGTGCACGTGATAACCCTTTTTCGCAATGTTGAGTCTTCTTTTGATCCTCTACCTTGGCTATTTTTCTAGACATCGTAGTGAAAGAGGGTCTTCGACATTGCATTTGGTCAGAAAGGTTCTTGCATGTGGATTTCCTTCTTTTGTGCATGATCCTAATTTTGCGTCCAAATTCATTTGGTTTCTCAGGATCATCCGTTGACTAAAATTATGCCTTTAATTTTTTCAAATATTCCAATATGTGACATCAATCAGAATTTGGGGCCAAAAAACTCTCCCCATCTGAATCTGAGCTGAAATGGGAGTAGAAGGTCAGGTTCCAAGGAAGAATTCCATAGAAAACAATTCTTCTAAGGTGTTGGACGCAACATGTTGAATTAGGCATGTAAGACACTTTTTTTGTGCATGGAAGACATGTTTCATGCCTATAAATACGTGAAGGGTCCCAAGTCATCGTACCCTAACTTTTAGTATGATAGGTGATTCTCTATCATATGCAATGTAACGACTCAAACGTTTTTAATTAAAATTCCTCTTGGTCTAATTAAATGTCTTATTATGTAAAATGGTTATATAAAATATATTCACTACCTTGGTTTTATGTATTTAGTTTTTTTAAATATCATTAATAATCATTACCATTGCTAATATAGCCATTGAATAGTTATCACATGATTAGTACAATTATAAGTCTTTAACAATTACTGTTTACTTAGACAAAGGAACTAATGGCCTCATCCTGTATAATTTCTCCATACAATGCCCATTTATTGGAGCTTGTAAAGGAGGTGGCATCACTAGACATCTCTTTACCAAGCCCACGCTGAGCTTCAACACATTAAGCTCAAACGGAATCGCCTACGGGAGAAGTGGAAGTTGATAGATATTACCACACGAGCGATGTTATCCGAGCAACCCCAAGAGATTTTCACCATCGCACACCTTACCCTTAGGTCTTATATAGGTTTTAAAAGGGGTAATTTAAAAATACCCTAGCACTATAATTATGTGCATTATTTTGGTATAGAATAAATAATATACATTCATTTCGTTATTGTTACTTTGTTAATGGTTTTAAAGCACAAATAGTCTTTTTTGTAAATATTCAATTAATAAATTTAATTTGATGAACTAATGGATTTTTGAATTAAATAATATTTTTATAAAATATTATTACAAAATTAATTTTTTAAAAATATAAATTATTGTATAATGTTTTTTAATATAATTTTAATTTTTATTATGGTTCAAAAACTGTTTATGTCAAAACCCATGAATTTTCAATAAATGTCATTTTTTATTTTAAAAGTGAAAATGAACATATTAAGAAATTATTTATATAAATTAATATTATTTTTGGAATCCACACTTTGATATCTTCCAATGGTGAATTTTTCATAATTTTTTGAGACAATCAAATTTTTGGGTAAAAATTAAATACCATTTAAATATATGATGTGTTTTATGAAATCATAAATACCTAATGGTGATTTAATAAAGTAATATAAATTGATTTTCGGAAAATATATGTTTTAAATATTAAATAATGTGATTTTATATTTGTTTTATCAGTTTTATGGTCCTTATAGGACCTCTCTATGACGTATACAACATTTTAACTTTTAAAATGATTTCCTTGAGAGTGTGACTCACCTCCTCGTAAGAAAGCATAATATTTTGTGATATTTGGACATTCTCATTATAAAATAATTTTCCCCAATCCCCTATGGAGAAAACAATGGGAAAACCAAGGTTAGTTTTGTGTTCTTTATTAGTTTAATGTGTGGTGTCCATAAGCTAAATAATAATGAATTCCCTCTCTTTTCCTATATAAACCCACCCAAGCTCCCACTTCATTTCACTCAAAAAATTTTATGCTTGAAAAATCCTGATATCCACTCTCTAAAATCATTCTAAGGTTCCCTAATCTCCCAATAATCCTTTCTCATTCCTTTCCCAAGCCTTTGGGATCACACTTCCAAGTAATGGATTTTTTCCTTTCTCAGTTTTTTTCCAAATTTCATTATATTTTTATACCCTTTTTTCAATTAAAATGTTGGGGTATGATTTATCACCTCCCCCATACTTCCCCCCTTATGTTTGAATTATGATATACCTCTTTAGCTTACATTAATTCCTCCCATACACACTCATTACCATGCTGAAATTCTGTAAGTAATTTCTCTCTCCTCATTTACATTCTAGTAATTCTTTTGTATTATGAATCTAAATTCCATTACATATGTTGGGGAATATATCTATATGAACCCTTTAATGTACATTTCATGTGAATATTATGAGAAACCCCTTTCTCTCTCATCATCCATTTTTATGAATTCTTTTTTCATGTCATTATGATGCTGAATTGCACTACGATTTTCCAAGCCAAAGTCATTGTGTAGTGAATACCATGCCCATTTCTCTATCAAGTGTATTCACCATTATGCACATTTACATATTTATTATAGAGTTTAATGTATTAAATCCACATTCCTTTATCATGTAATAAATGATGATGTTTAATGAATCCATGTTATCTGATAAATGTGGCACACTTATGCATGAAATGAAATGATTAAGAAAGGTGTGCCCAAATAGCACTCTAATGCATTGGGTAATGATTATTATCATGAGACGTCAAGTTAATTGAGGATTTACTCATGATAATTCAATTTATATGAGGGATTACTCATTCTCTATATGTAATTATCCTTAGATCATGCTAATATCCCATTAAATGTTGATGCCACATTTCCATGTTATGATAATAATTCTGTATCATGCCATTAAGTTAATGTTTCTCTTATATTATATTGATATGCATATTTACTAACATGTATTGTATTCTTAATGTTATTCCTTGTTTACTCCCTTACTAGGCTGTATAGCTCACCATTTTCTTATGCACGTCCTTAGGTTATCCCATTCAATGGTATGTATAAAGGAATGTTGTGGTCATGTAAAAGAAGTGTTCAATAAAGATATAGTGTTTTATGTTCTAAGTTGTTATGTAATGTTCCTAATTTTCCAATACACTAGAACTCTCTATCCTCGGATTTTTCTTGAGTGAATGTTTATGTAATAAATCATGTTTAAGTGTGTAATAAATTGAAGGGTTGTTATAGTTGTTATCAGAGGATAGGTTTAATTATTTTTGGGATTAGGATTAGAACCCCCTAGTGAAATCCTTAGGGATAAAAAACAGAATAATAAAAACATCCCTAAATTTTGTTGAGTATTCAGTAAGTTTTTTATCAAGAAAATACATACCTATATAGATACGAGCAGGTAGAGGTGGCTCTCACATAGATGTATCTAGGGGTAAAACACGAAAACACCGCATTGAGCTAAACTCAAACGGGAACTAGTACATGACAATGTGCCTTGAAGCACTCTTGGTTACGAAACTCCTGAGGGACATGATTTGGTAAATTCACAATCTTAGTGTGAACCATTATCAAGGGAATTAAAAAAATCCCCCTAAGAATATATGTTGGGAATTAAATCATGGGTAACATAGATTTAATCCTATGAATTCATAATTTAATGAAATATCTATAATTTATATGTTATCCTTTTTTGTATTTGGATTCCCCTTTTTGTGTTCAACAAACATAAGGGAACTCATCTAGAAGCCTAGATTGGATAGAGTAGAACCATAATCAAAAATTGAAATGTAGGGTTATCATCCAGGGTTCTATGCAGTCTTTTATATCTCAAAATATTAGTAGAACAATCCCAACATTACCATAAATCATGAAATTAGAGATGTCAGGGAGAACCGAAAATTAGGAAATCATTGCAACCCATGAATATAACTCCTACCCAATCACAATTTGTGGTTTGAAATTTTTGATGAACCTTGTCATACTCCCTTTGGTGGAATTTGATGCAATTCATGGAATGGATTACCTTTACTTATATAGAGCCAACATAAATTGTCGTGAGAGGGAAATCACTCTCCATATGGTGAATCGACCCTCGATTTTGTACAAGTGCAATGAAGAGGATGAATCTTATTTAGCATCATCATATCAAGTGTGGATATTACGGCCTTATGAGCATGCATATCTTGCTCAAATTATTGATTCTAAGGAAGAAAATATCCTTGAAGACATGACTATTGAGAGGGAATTTGCTAAAGTGTTCCCTGAGAAATTTTCTGGTCTTTCTCCTAGAAGAGATGTTTAATTCTCCATTGATCTTATAACTGGGGTGTTTCCAATATCCAAGACTTTGTCTAGAATAGCTGTTGTGGATCTTGAGGAGCTAAAGAAACAACTACAATAGAATCTGGATAAAGGGTTTATATGACCAACTGCTTCACCATGGTGTGAACCAGTCCTCTTCATCAAGAAGAAGGATTGGTCAATGCACCTTTGCATTGATTATCGTGATCTCAAAAAAATCACGATAAAGAACAAGTATCCTTTTCCACGAATTAATGACATGTTGGATCATCTAAATGGATAGAAATACTTATCTAAGGTGGATTTGCAGTCAGGATGTTACCAAGTAAGGGTGAAGAAGAAGGATATCCCCAAGACTGCTTTTCAAACAAGGTACATGCACTATGAATTCATAATAATGCATTTTGGACTCCCTAATGCTCTAGAAATCTTCATTGACATGATGAATAGAGTCTTTATATATTACCTTGACAAAGTTGTGGTAATATTTATAGACGATATTATAATATACTAAAAAACCAAGGAGGAGCATGAAGAGTATCGAAGCACTGTACTAATGACCATGAGAAATGAGAAGCTCTATGAAAAGTACTGCAAGTGTGAGTTCTGGTTTAAGGAGGTCTCATTCTTGTGTCATATCATCACAATAAATGGGATATCTATGGATCCCTCCAAGATAGATGTTATTGAGGGATGACCGAGGCCAACATCAGTGATAGATATCCATAACTTCCTGGGGTTAACTGGATTTTATCATTGATTTGTGAGAAATTTCTCATGATTTTTAAACCCTCTTACCAAGATAACTCATAAGGGAGTCAAGATTCCATGGAGTGATAAATGTGAATAGAGCTTCATGGAGTTGAAAATGAGGCTTATCACTGCACCTATTCTCACAATACCCACAAGTGGAGAACGTTTTGTGGTATTTAGTGATGCTTAAAAGAAGGTCATGGGATGTGTGTTGATGAAAAATGACCAATTCATTTCCTATGATTCAAGGAAATTGAAATTTCATGAGGAAAACTATCCAACTCATGATCTGGAGGTGGCTATAGTAATATTCTCTTTAAAAAAATTTCAACATTACCTCTTCGGGTAGAAGTGTGAAATATATGTGGACTAAAAATCCTCATATATATAATCACATAGAAATCACCAACGAAGATGGTTAGGGATGATAAATGACTATGATTTCTCAATCCATTAACACCCTGGGAAGTGAACAACGTGACAGATTCTCTAAGTAGAAAGGACCCCGCAATTCAATCATTAATGAGAATTTAAAAGGATCCAATCTTCTTTGATTTGATGAATATAGATGTGGAAATTATAAATAAGGGATAATCATCAATCCTTTCACAAATGATTGGTTAACCATCTCTTTTGGAAAGGTTAAAGGGTGCTAAAAAGGATGATGTGGGAATTTAAAAGAAAGTGGAAACTATCAAAAAAGTGAAATCCTCAGAGTTCAATTTTAATGAATATGGAATTGTGATATTTGGTACAAGACTTTGTGTTACATAAAATTTGGTGTTAAATAATGAACTTTCGGATGATGTACATAGTTTGAATTTCCCCATTCACCCAGGAAACACAAAGATGTATCAGGATATCTAAGTGTATTATTAGTGGGATAAAATAAAAAAGGATATCACTAAGTATACATAAAAGTTACTGGTATGTTAGAAAGTGAAGGCTGAGAGGGAAAAGTCTAAGGGGATGATGAAACCATTACCCATAGTAGCACGGAAATGGGAGGACATTACCATGGACATTGTCACCAGAATACCGAAGACATCCAAGGGAAAAAATTTTATCTGGTTGTTGTGGATTATCTTATAAAGACATAACATTTTTTTAAAATTCAAGAGGATTTCTCATTGGATCAACTGGCGTTGATATATATCAAACAAGTGGTAAGGATTCATGGAGTACCACTATCAATTATATCCGATCGAGATCCAAGATTCAACTTTATGTTTTGGAAGAGTCCTCGACATGCTCTGAATACTGAGATGAACTTTAGAATGGCTTATCATCCTCAAACTAATTTCCAATCATAGTGAACTATCCATACACTTGAGTACATTTTGAGATAATTCTCAATGGACTAAAAAGGAGGATTGGATAAAAATCTTCCTCTAGTTGAGTTATCTTACAATAAAATTTTCCACTTAAGCATCCAAATGGATCCTTATGAAACCCTTTACAGTAAGAGGTTCAAAACACTGTCATGTTGGGATGAAGTTGGGGAGAAAAAAGTCATAGGTCCATAAATGTTAAAAGAAATGGTGGAGAGTGTTAAGACCATCCAGCAACACATTAATGTTTCTCAGAGTCGACAAAATAGCTATGCTGATAATCATCGATGAAACCTTGAGTTTGAGGTCAGGGACATGGTATTCCTCCATATATCTATATGGAAGGGTGTTATGAGATTTTAGAATAAGGGAAAGATTAGTCCAAGGTACATTGTCCCTTTTGAGATCATTGATTTCATTTGAGATGTGGTTTATCAATTATCACTCCCACTGAACCTGTCTCAAGTACATGATGCATTCCATGTATCACTCTTGAGGAAGTATATACCTGACCCATCACATTTACTCAATCTAGAGGTGGTAATATTGGAGAATGACCTCTCCTATGAAGAGAATATGGTAAAGATATTACATTGTAGGTAAAAAGTTCTATGAAATAATACAATGCCCATCATCAATGTGTTATGGAGAAACCACAAATTTGAAGAGGCAATGTGGGAATCGGAGGAAGTGTTTAAGTAGAGTTACCCTCATCTATTTTAGTGTGGGAAAAGGAAATTTTGAGGGTGAAATTTCTTAAGGGGGGAATATTGTAATGACCCAAACATTTATTAATGAAAATTTCTTCTTGATCTAATTAAATTCCTTATTATGTAAAATGGTTATATAAAACATATACACTCCATGGGTTTTATGTTTTTTTATATTAAAATAACTTTAATAATTATTATCATTACTAATATAGCCATCGAACAGTCATCAGAAGATTAGTATAAACATTGGGCTTTAACAAATCCAATTTACTCATAAAAAGGAAGTGATGGCCTCGTCTAGTCAAATTTATCCATATAAAGCCCATTTTTCGGAGCTCGGAATGGAGGTTCCATCACTGGGCTTCGATCTTCACCAAACATAAGCCACACTTCAAAATTTTAAGCTCAAACAAGACAACCTACGGGTGAAGTGGAAGTATCTGAGGCACCCAAATAGAGTGTCACCATCGCACATTTTACCCTTAGGTCTTATGCGAGTATTATAAGTTGTTTTGTAACATGACCCTATCACTATGATTATATGTATTATTTTTTTATAAAATAAATATTATACATTCATTTCATTATTCTTACTTTGTAAATGATTTTTAAAGTACAAATAGTATTTTTAGTTAATATTCAATTGATAAATATATTTGGATGAATTAATGGATTTTTTAATTATATAATATTGTAACAAAATATTACTACTAAATTACATTTTATTAAATATAAATGATCGTATAATTTTTATTATGGTTTCAAAACTGTTTTTGTCAAAACCCATTAATTTTAAATAAATGTCAATTTCTATTTTAAAAGTGAAAATGAACATATTAAGAAAAAAATTTAGATAAAATGGATATAATTTTTTTAATTAGGATATTGAAATTTACAACAGTGAATTTTTCATAATTTTCTGAGAGAGTTGAATTTTTGGGTAAAAATTAAATACCATTTAAATATATAATGTGTTTTATGATATCATAATGACCTAATAGTGATGTAATAAAATACTATAAAATGCATATTCGGACAATATATGTTTTATCTTCTAAATAATGTGATTATATTTTTTTGATTAATTTTATGGTGCCTTAGTGGACCCTCCAAGAGTTAGAAAACATTTTTACATTTAAAATGATCTCCTTGAGAGTGTGACTCACCTCCACATAATAAAGCCTAATATTTTAAGATGTTCGGCCACTGGCCTTATAAAATAATATTTTTCACTCTCCTTTCACGAAAACCCTAGGACAAACCATGGTTTGGTGTGTGGTTTTAATTATGTTAATGTGTGGTGTCCAAAACCTAAATAATAAATAATTCCCTCTCTTTTCCTATATAAACCCACCCAAGATCCCACTTATCTTCAATAAAACCATTTGTAACTTGACCAACCACTTCCCTCCTCTCTCTATAATCCTCCCAAGGTTCCCCAATCTCCCAATAATCCTCTCTCAAGCCTTTCCCAAGCCTTCGGGATCAAACATCCAAATAAGGGATTTCTTCCTTTCTCATTTTTGTCCAAATTTCTTTATATTTTTATACCCTTTTGTTTTGAATTATAAATGTTAGGGTATGATTTAGTACGTCCCCCATACTTAACTCCTTATGTTTCAATGATGAGACGCATTTTTCTCTCTCATTAATTCCACCCGTACACACCCGTTACCATAACAAAATTCTGTAATGAATTTCTCTCTTATCATTTACATTCATGAAATTCTTTTGTATTATGAATATAAATTCCATTACATATGTTGGGATATATACCTATATTACCCCCATTATTATACATTTCATGTACATATTATGAGATGACCCTTTCTCTCTCATCATCCAATTTTATGAATTCTTATGTCATGTTGTTAAACAGATGAAATTGCCCCGCAATTTTCCACGCCAAATAAATTGTGTAGTGAATACCCTGACCATTTCTCTATAAAGGGTATTCACCTTTAGGAAAATTTACCTATTCATTATAGAGTTTCATGTATTAATTTCACATTCCTTTATCATGGAGTAAATGGTGATGTTTAATGAATCCATGTTATATGATCAATGTGGCACACTTATACATGAAATGAAATGATTAAGAAGGGTGCACCCTGATAGCACTCCAATGCATTGGGTAATTATTAGTATCATGATACATCAAGTGAAATGAGGGTATACTCATTATAATTAATGTTTAATGAGTGTTTACTTATTCTCCATGTGCAATGAGCCTTGTCTCATGCTAATATCATGTTAAATGTTGATTCCTCATTTCCATGTTATGATAATCATGCTATATAATCCCTTTATGATCATGTTTCTCTTATGATCTATTGATATGACTATTTCCAAACATGTATTGTATTATTCATGGTATGCCTTTTTTACTACCTTATTGGGATTTATAGCTCACCCTTTTCTTAATCATGTCATTAGGTTATCCCATGAAATGCTAAGTACGAAGGAATGTTGTGGTCATGTAAAAGAAGTGTTCAATAAAGATGTTTGGTTTTATAATCTAAGTTGTTATGTAATGTTCCTAGTTTCCCAAGACACTAGAACTCTTGATAATCAAAGATTCCTTATGTGAAATTTTATATAATAAATCATTTTTAATTGTCTAATAAAGAGCAAGGTTTTCATATTTGGTATCAGGGTATATGTTTAGTTATTTTTGGGATTAGGATTAGAAACCCCTAGTGAAATACTGAGGGATAATAATAAGCATAATAAAAATATCCATAAATTTTGGTGAGTGTTGAGTAAGTGTTTTATCAAGAAAATTCATCCATGCCTATATATGAGCATGTAGAGATGGCTCTAGAACAGATGTATCTAGGGGTAAAACCCAAAAACAACGCTTTGAGCTAAACTCAAAGGAGAACTGGTGCATGACAATAGGCCATGCTACAATCATGGTTATGACACTTTCGAGGGATATTATTTGGTAAATTATTAATCATAGTATTAACCATTAATAAAGGAATATAGAAAATCCCCTAAGAATATATGTTGGGAAATACATCATGGATAACATAGATTGAGGCCTAGGAATTCATAAGTTAAGGACATTAGTGTAATTTATAAGTGATCCCTTTTTTTATTTGGATCCCTCATTATGTTTTAAAAAATTTATGTGTAATCATCTAGAAGCCTATATTGGATTGAGTAGAACCAAAATAAAAAAGTAAAAGTTATGGTTATCTTACATGGTTCTACGCAATCTTTTATATCCTGAAAGATTTGTAGAACAATACCAAAATCACCATAAATCATGGAAGTAACGATGTCGATGAGAACGACAAATGGGGAAGTCAATTCAACCCAGGACTATAACTACTCCCCTGTCACAATTTGTGGTTTTAACATCCCAGGGCACCTCATCATACTTCATTTACTATAATTTGATTTAATTCTTGGCATGGATTGGCTTTCCTTATATAGAACCCACATAAATTTCTGTGATAGGAAAATAACTCTCCACATAGTGAATCGACCCCCAATTTTGTTCAAGGAGAAGTATAAATCTTCTATTGTCGCCTCAAGCATAGATATTATTGCTATGTGATCATGAGTATCTTGCTTATATGATTGAGTCTAAGGAATCAATTATCCTTGAAGACATGCCTAGTGTGAGGGAATTCACTGAAGTGTTTCTCGAGGAATTGTCTGGTCTTCCTCCTAGAAGAGAAGTTGAATTCTCAATTTATCTTATACCTAGGTTATTTCTAATATCCCTGAATTTGGATAGAATAGATGTTGTGGAGCTTGAGGAGCTGAAGAAACAACTACAAGAGAATCTGGATAAAGGGTTTATACACCCAAATGCTTCACCATGTGGTGAACCAGTCCTCTTCATCCAGAAGAAGGATGGATCAATGCTCCTTTGCATTGATTATCAAGAGCTTAAAAAATCACAATAAAGAACAATTATCTTCTTCCCAAAATTGATGACTTGTTTGATCATCTATTGGAGAAAAACAATTTTCCAAGGTGTATTTGAGGTTGGGATATTACCAAGGTTGAAGAAGGAGGATATCCCCAAGAGTGCTTTTTAGAAAAGGTATGGGGACTTTGAATTCATAGTAATGCCTTTAAGACTCACTAATGCTCCAAAAAACATCATGGACTTGATGAATTGAGTCTTTAGATATTACCTTGACAAATTTGTGGTAGTCTTTATAGATGATATTATAATATACTAAAAACCAAGGAGGATCATGAATAGAATCTATGTATTTTACTAGAGAACTTGTGAATGGAGAATCTATATGAAAAGTATAGAAAGTGTGAGTTATGGTTTAAGGAGGTATCATTATTGGGTCATATCATCACGAGAAATGGGATATCTATGGATACATCCAAGACAGCTACAATTGAGGGATGACTATGGCCAACATCGGTGAGAGATAAGCACAGCTTCTTGGGGTTAGCTAGATATTATCATTGATTTGTGAGAAATATCTCAAGATTGTCAAACCCTCTTAGCAAGCTAACTCAGAAGGGATTCAAGTTTCTTTGGAGGGATGAATGCGAAGAGAGCTTCAAGGAGTAGAAAAGGAGGCTTATCACTGCACCCATGCTCACACTACCCACAAGTGGAAAATTGTTTTTGGTATTTAGTGTTGCTTCGAAGAAGGGAATGGGATGTATGTTGATGAAAAATGAAAAATTAATTTCCTATACTTCAAGGAAATTGAATGTTCATGTGAAAAACTATCCAACACATGATATGGAGTTGGCAGCAGTAATATTAACTTTAAAAATTTAGCTGCATTACTTCTTTGGAGAGATGTGTGAAATATAGAAGGACCACAAAAGACTCAAATATATATTCACACAGAAAGAGTTGAATAAGTTCCAAAGAAGATGGTTAGAGATGATCAAAGACTATAACTTCTCAATAAATTACCACCCTGGGAAAGCGAACATGGTGGTGAATTGTCTAAGTAGAAAAGACCTAGAAATTCTATCATTGATGAGAATTGAAAATGACCCAATCTTCTTATATTTTATTAATATGGACATGGAAATAATAAATAAGGGAACATCATAAATCCTCAATCAAATGATTTCTCAACCGTCTCTTTTGGAAAGGTTAAAGGGTTATAAAAAGGATGATGTGGGACTTTAGAAGAAAGTGGAAACTATCAAAAAATGGGAATCCTCATATTTTAGTGTTAATGAATATGGAATTGTGAGATGTGTGTCAAGACTATGTGTTACATAAAATCTGGTGTTAATGAAATATCTTTAGGATGATGCAAATAGTTCGAATTTATCCATTCAACCAGGAAACAAAAAGATGTATTGAGATATTCAAGAGCATTATTGATGGGATAACATGAAAAATCTGATCACTGAGTATACATCATAGTTCCTGGAATTCCAGAAAGTGAAGGCTGAGAGGCAGAAGTCTAAGGGGATGATGCAATAATTACTCATACCAATATGGATATGGGAGAACATTATCATGGACATTGTCACCAGACATCCGAATAAATCCAAGGAAAATAATTCTATATCAGTTGTTGTGGATCATCTTATAAAGACTACACCCTTCATTTCAATTCAAGAGGATTTATCATTGGATCAACTAGCACAAATATATATCAGAGAAGTGGTAAGGATGCATGGAGTACCACTATCTATTATATCCAATCGAGATATAAGATTCACCTCTATGTTATGGAAGAGTCTTCAACATGCTCTGAATTCTGAGATGAACATCAGTATGGCTTATCATTCTCAAACTGAGGGTTAATCTGAGTGTACTATACAAAACATTAGGACATGTTGAGAGAATTCTCAATTAACTTTCAAGAAGGATGGGATAGACATCTTCTTCTGGTTGAGTTCTCTTACAATAACAGTTTCCACTCAAGCATCCAAATGGATCCTTATGAATCACTTTATGGGAAGAGGTGCAGAACACCATAATATTAGGATGAAGTTGGGGAGAAAAAACTCAAAGGTCCATAAATTGTTGAAGAAATGGTGGAGATGGTTAAGACCATCCAGCATCACATTAAAGATTCTTAGAGTCGACAAAAGAGAAATGACGATAATATTCGATGAGACATTGAGTTTGATGTTGGAGAAATGTTGTTCTACTGCATATATCCATGGAAGAGAGTCTTGATATTTGTGAAGAAGGTAAAGCTTATTCCAAGGTAAAACGACCCTTTTGAGATCCTTGATCTCATTGGAGAAGTGGACTATCGACTAGCACTCCAACTGAACTTATCTCAAGTACATGACGTATTCCATGTATCACTCATGAGGATGTACATACCTAACCCATTGCATTTACTCAATATAGAGGTGCTACCATTGGAGAATGACCTCTCCTATGAAGAGAATCTGGTAATGATCTTAGATCATAGAGAAAAAGTTCTGCAAAAATAGACAATGCCCCTCATCATGGTGTTGTGGAGAAATCACAAGGTTGAAGAGGAAATGTGAGAATTAGAGGAAGTGATGAAGTAGAGTTATCCATATCTATTTTATTGTGGGAAAAAGAAATTTCGATGGTGGAATTTCTTAAGGGGGAATATTGTAACAACCCAAACTTTTATTAATGAAAATTCTTATTGATCTAATTAAATTTCTTATTATTTAAAATGGTTATATAAAACATATGAAAGTCCTTAGTTTTATTATTTTTTTAATTTTAAAATATCGTTAAGAATTGTTACTATTTCTAATATTTCCATTGACCAGTTATCACATGATTAGTATAAATATAGGGATTTAACAAATCCAACTTACACAGACAATGGAAGTGATGGCCTCATCAAGTAGAATTTCTCTGTACGAATCCCATTTGTTAGAGCTCAAAAAGGTAATGGAATCATTGGGCTTTGATCTTTGCCAAGCCCAAGCCAAGCTTCAAAATGTTAAGCTCAAATGGAACTGCCTACAGGCGGAGTGGAAGTTGATAGAGATTACCACTCAAGCGATGTTATCCGAGCCAACCCAATTGTCTGTCACCCTGGAACACCATACCCTTAGGTATTATGTCAGTGTTATAAGGGGTTATGTAACAAGACCCTATCACTATGAGTATTTGTATTATTTTTATATAGAATAAATAATATACATTCATTTCATTATTGTTACTTTTTAAATGGGGTTTAAAGAACTAATAGTATTTTTAGTTAAAATTCAATTAATAAATCTATTTTGTTGAATTAATGGACTTTTGATTTAAATAATATTTTAATAAAATATTATTACTATATTAATTTTTATTAAATTTAAATTATTGTATGATTTTTATGAATACAATTTAATTTTTATTAAGTTTTGAAAACTGTTTTTTTCAAAACCCATGAATTTTTAATAAATGTTAGTTTTTATTTTAAAAGTGAAAATGAACATATTAAGAAAATTATTTATATAAAATAAATATTATTTTTTGAATTAGGATGTTGAAATTTTCTAATTGTGAATGTTTCATTATTTTCCGAGACAGTCGATTTTTTGGGTAAAAATTAAATACCATTTCAATATATAATGTGTTTTATGAAGTCATAATTACTCTATAGTGTTTTAATAAAATACTATAAAATTTATGTTCGGCCAATATATGTTTTACCTTTTAAATAATGTGATTTTAGATTTTTTTTATTAATTTTATGGTGCCTTAGTGGACCCTCCAAGACTTGTAAAACATTTTTACCTAAAAAATCACCTCCGTGAGGGTGTGACTCACCTCCACATAAGAAAGCCTGATATTTTAAGATTTTCGGCCATTTACCATATAAAATAATGTTTTCCATTCCCATTTGGAAAAAACCATGGGCAAAAACCATGGTTTGGTTTATGGTTTTTATTAGTTTAATGTGTGGTGTCCAAAATTGAAATAATAAAGAATTCCCTCTCTTTTCATTTATAAATCCTCCCAAGATCCCACTTCACTTCACCAAAACCATTTTGAGATAAACCAACCCCTACCCTCCTCTTTCTATAATCCTCCCAGCATTCCCCAAGATTCCACAAAGCCTCTCTCAAGCCATTCCCAAGCCTTTGGAATCACACTTCCAAGTAAGGGATTTTTTCCTTCCTCATTTTTCCCCAAATTTCTTTATTTTATTATACCCTTTATTTCAATTAAAAATGTAGGGGTATGATTTCACACTACACCCATACTTCCCTATTTATGTTTTAATGATGAGATACCTCTTTCTCTATCATTAATTCCTCCCATACACACCCGTTACCATTCCAAAATTTCTTAATGAATTTCCCTCTCCTCATTTACATTAAAGAAATTATATTGTATTATGAATCTAAATTCTATTACATATGTTGAGACATATATCTATATGACCCACTTACTATAAATTTCATGTAAATATTATGAGACACCCATTTCTCTCTCAACATCAATTTTTTATGAATTCTTATGACACATCATTATGCTTCTGAAATTACACCGCGATTTTCCAAGACAAAGTCATTTTGTAGTGAATATCGTGCCCATTTCCCTATCAAAGGTATTCAACACTATGTAGATTTAAATATTTATTATATGGTTTCATGTATTAATTACACATTCCTTTATCTTTTAGTGATGATGATGTTTAATGAATCCATGTTATATGATCCATGTGGCACACTTATGCATTAAATGAAATGATTAAAAAGGATGCGCCCTGATAGCTCTCCAATTCATTGGGTAAAGATTAGTATCATGATACATAAAGTGAAATGAGGGTTTACTCATGATAATTAAAGTTCAATGAGGGTTTAATCATGCTCCATGCTCAGTGATCCTTGTCTCATGCTAATATCATGTTAAATGTTGATGCCATATTTCCATGTTATGATAATCATGCTATATCATGCCATTATGTTCATGTTTCTCTTATGATCCATTGATATGAATATTTAATAACATGTACTCTATTCCTTATTTTATGCCATGTTTACTCATTTACTAGGCTTTATATATCTCCCTTTTCTTATGTCTGTCCTTAGGTTATCCCATTAAATACTAAGTACGAAGGAATATTGTGGTCATGTAAAAGACATTTTCAATAAAGATATTGGGTTTTATGTTCTATGTTACTATGTAATGATCCTAGTTTCCTAAGACACTAGAACTCTTGATCCTTATAGTTTCCTTACGTGAAATGTTATTAATAAATCATGTTTAATTGTGTAATAAAGAGAAGGGGTTTTATATACACAAGTTGATCATTTCTGTGCGAAGGAAGTCAAACTCATTTTCCTCCTTCTGCACTATCATAGAATCACGTGCGCTTCTAAAATAGTAATATTTTATAGCATCCAACACTCGATCTTGTGAAAAAAAAATTCATAAAAAACATAAATATTTTATGTCAAACCCTTTGTGTATCCATGACCTGGCCGAGATGGCCAGTGAAAAAACTAATGTCGAGAGGGGGGTGCATTGGCTCCATAGGGGGTCAAGATGATCACAAACCCTCAAATTATTCATGTGAGAAGGATAAAATTTGACAATAGAATGATCATATGAATGTTGAAATAGGATCAAAATGATTATTTCTTGATCGATATCCTCCCTTTATGGAACTTCATCATTTTGTAGGAGGTATTGATTCTAGGATTTGAGTTTGATGCACCACGGTCATGAGTGATGCGTAAGGATAGAAATTACTGTTTCAATATCAAAAATAATGGCCACCCTAATAGGGATACTTGTGATATAACTTTTTAATCCTAGACCCAAAGACCAGGACTGTCATGGGGAGTGAACTAACTTCTGAAGAATTTACAACCCACTATGTGAGCACTTTTTGGAGTTGGATCACGGATGAGAGAAAAGGTTGTAAGGAGGACCGGAACCTATGGTCCGGAGTAAATTTTATAAGTGAGTGGGAATGTTAATATCGAGTAAGCCTAATATTTGAGGAGTTTAGAGGGTATCTTCAACACATTATACTATTTGAAGTTGTGTTTTTTTTGTAATTCCATTTCTACGTCAAGAAGGACCCGGTGCTGGAGTTGTTCAACCCGTGGTCCCCTGACATAGATACATTACACCACCAACATGGGGAGGTTGGTATCATCCTTTGGGATATTCACTGCATTGGATACATTCATCCAGATGGAATCATGTCTGATAAATTCATACCATTCGAGAACGTCGGGGGAGATAGGACACGAACTCCCATTCTGACATGGTATCTACTGGATCTGGTGAGAAGTTGAAAATAAACTATATCATAATGGATATCTCTTATTATAAATGGTTTAGACTATTATTAAATAATGATAAGTTTATGAGTATTCCATAGGGGCAGTGCTTGAATGCATCACATATGGGTAACGCATGATCATATTGGGTGGTCCTGGAAGTGGGTGAATACTGATCATGGGGAATTAGTGTAGAAAAAATTAGGGATACACATGTGTGATATGTTGGGTTACATTCTTCCTTACTATGTAGGTGGATACTAACATTAATATATATGAGGATGGGGGTTTGTTCGGGTATTCTGGTGATGGTTGGGGTCATGGAATCCCAAAACTGGGTCAATCTGGGAGTGTTTGTACATTCCATGCTATATAGAATCTTGGGATTCATTTCAAGAGGAGGAACGCCTAAGATAATTTTCAAACCATTCCAATTCCTTTATTATTATTTTTGTGTCTCACTTCAGTAGGTAAGACTTCCCAAATTCTATTCATCCTCCATGTGATGGCCTACATCCATCTCTACTGAATATCAATGGGGTTCGACCACATATGCTCAGTGAAGATGGAATTAGGATTCAGATTATAAATCACACACTTCATATTTCACCCATTCTATACCCCAGTCAATCAGATGGTGGAAAAACTATGAGGTTCACTAGAGTAGATGGAGAATCTATAGAGCATAAGAGGTGGTATGCTAGTAGCCTATATTGATGGGAAGATCTTTTGGGAACCCAATGTGTTGTCATGGGTTCTCAAGATGTGTGGGTGTCTGCAGAAGATGCCAAATAAATTATACATAGATGTTAGTGAGGAAAAATATCCCTTCATCCTTCACTAGTTGTGTATCATGTTTATAACTTTCGGTTTTAGTGAGATAACTACATTTCCCCGCACTAATGTCGATGTCAAATTATCAATGGAATATGTTGACCACTGGGTGGTGGCGTATCTAGAGGAAGTTTTCCAAAAATCACATTCAGAAAAACTAGGCAACATGAATATAGTCTGGATAGTGAGAGAGAATGTGAGGTGTTTCTAGGGAAGAAAGGCCAGAGGAATGTTTTGTGGTTGGGGCGACATAAGCTGGAACCCTGATGGTTGGAGTATCATAAGGTTTGGTCGCACCTCTTCCTTCTGAAGGTAGGTGGTCCCATATGAAACTTCACAAGATTGATATGTAATCCCCCTAGAAGAAACTAAGATGTCTTATGTATCCAACTTATGAATCCATTTTCCCATCCCTATGGTCTAGTTGGAGAATGTTGTGATAATCAATGTCACCTAAAAAGATGTGGGGATAATTGGTACACATTGGGCATGATCTGTCAGACGTGGTGCGCATTCTAGTGGTGGACATGTTTCACTTTTCTCGCTGACACACATACCTAAATTCCATGGATGACTATGAATGCTAAAGGGGGTGATATAAAGATCCACGTCTCTTGGTAAAGTAATTATTAGTCAAGAGAATGAACACAAAGAAATTCCTCCTGGGGATGACGATGATGATGATGAAGAAGAGGGGGAGGAGGTGGAGGAGGAGGAAGATGAAGAACTGTAAGAGGAAGTATATGAGTCTAAGGGGGAGGATCCTAGATGTAAGGTACCTCAGTAGACAGTGGTCCATAAAAGGAGACTACATGAGAGTGGTGAAATTGTAGGATCTAACAAGGAACTGGCTAGACATCTCGAGGTAAGACTCAACTCATATTTCTCTTGATATATTTTCCCATCATAACCTAGATTCACTAAAAAAATCATCCTATTTAGGAACACATTGGTGATGATGATCAGGGATATCCCACTATAAGGGTGAAAATATGTTGATGGATGTCGAATGGTGCATCCCTGAACCTCTGTATGGGGATGAGCAAGGTGGAGGACCAATTACAGATGAAACGGTCAGAGGAAAACTAGTGGGAGTGGTCGGAGTGACATCCTCAGGATCCCAGGCTATCCTTACCATTCAAAATTAACTAGTTCCAATCACTGATCTGACAAATGCTACTGGATCTCCCATGATAGAAACTCATGCGGTGACACATGCACTTGATTCGGATGCACTTATCTCTTATAAGTCTCTATTTTTAAAGTCCCACATCTGTTATTCTAGAATATGGATGAACAAGGTTTCTAGTCATATTGCAGTGATTATATGCCTGGAATCCCAACAAACTACCGATTCTGGGACATCTATGGGAGATCTATCGATGATTGTACCTATATGTGAGGAACTGAGCATTCAAACTACTATGGCATTGGCACTCGTTGAGTAAGAATTCACGATCACATGTGATACCACTATCAGGGTGGATCCTGAATCTGGTGATGGAGAAACTATCAAATATGATATGAGAGAATATGTTCACCCACATGTCATAGAGCCCAGTCCATTAGAAATAATTTTTGAGGAAGGCCCTGTCACTAAACTTCTGACAATATTTCTTGAATATATACCTGGAGACCCAATGGAGATGGATAATTCTAACACTGATTCTTCTAAGGAGGGTCGTATGACATAGCACATGGAAAGTAAGTGTATCAAGAACTTCCTCAATCTCTCAAAGGAAAAATGGTTGAGTCATATGGGGTCACTTCTCACCAAGATTCACATTATCTCTATCGTGGGGGGCTTATTCTCTCCATCTTCAAATAATTATCCATAACTAACTTGCTAATAATATGTGGGATAGAATACAACACATAGAATATTTTTGGTGCCAGAATAAATCTAAGAACTTCCATAAGCTCTAGGAGGTTGAGCAATAAATCTGATACCTTGACAAATTGACGGGTGAATGTGACACATTCATCATGAATCAATGTGAGCTTATTGAACAACTGAGAGTCTAACTAGTAGAATCCCAGAAGAAGATATTGCATGAGAGTCATAAAATGGATAAAATCCAAGATGAGTGTCCATGAATAAAGATTGGGTCTATTGATCTTCGCTCTATGGTTTTCAATGAGGAAAAGGAGCTCAGGGAGTGGAAAACAACTCTAGAGGCCACATGCCTTATAGTGGCGGTGCTGAAGCATTCCATCGAAGGGGTTGATTCATAAGGTCCATGTTTCAGAAAGACTCAAGAATCATACTTTCCCTCTAATTTGTTATTCTGTATTGTGTGAATGGGTGCACATATTTTTCTTATTATTATTACATCTCAATAATAACTGTGAAACAACTAATAATCAATCACTAAGCTCATGTGGGTCATACCCAGTGTGAGAAACAATGGACAATCACATAATTATCAACTTTCTATATGAGAGTGTCATCTAAACATAAAATACGTAGGTCCTACTATTATTAACTAACCACCCAGAGTATTCTGGATGGAAGAGAGGGGAAGTGACTAGAGAATAGGGTTCTTAGAGCATCAAACATTGCTTTCTCAGCACACTCTAGCACACGAACGGGATAATGCCAGGGGTGTTGGAATCAATTTGAATAAAGGGTAATGAGAAGTATAAATATTGATACCCAAAATTCAGAATACAATAATGGTGGAATGAGGATGGAAGATAACTGCTGACCATATTCGAAAAATAGAATCCATATCACATTATCTTAAAATGGGGAAAAGAAAATGAGGGTCAACCTATTACCAAATTATAAAGCATGGGTCCAAACTCAATGTTTCATCCAATATATTTCATAACGTTGGACTATAATGGTAGGTGTTCCCTAAGGATGACTATCCATGCCATTTTGGGGTTATTTTAAACATGAAGGAGGGTGAGGATCTTAACAAAGGGCACGTAAAGTGTTGATATGGCATCATAGAATGTATGAGTGGATTCCAGCACTCTTTAAATTATGTCACCGTGATGAAAGCACATTGATTGTTCATATTCTTCTAAAACAAGTTCAAGCCTACTTCTAGACAGTACCTCCCTGGTGATGACATTTAATACCTTTCATTTTTACATCATTCCAATAAGGATGATAAATATATAGTTTAACATCATATGGCTAGGACAATACATGTAATTGTTTAACTTCATATGACCAGGATGTTGCACATAGTTTAAGGTCATACTTCTTAGACCCTGGATAACAGTTTAAAATCATTATGCCTAAACTATGGTGTCTATTCCAATAATTTTTTCTTGGAAGGAAAGAGATGAACCCAATGTGAATGATCCAAAGGAGGATTTACCACCATACAAATATCAAGGAGTGGAAAAAGAGGAGGCATATGTGATTATGTGAAGGACAAAACCCAACATGAATGCAGGCCAAGGAGACCCATTTCGACAACACATATCCCGATGAAGCACTTAATTTAAGGCCATAGAGTTCAAACTAATAGAAAGAAAATGAAGGGATTATAATCTCATGGATGGTCCTAAGACAACATGTTAGGGCATTGCTACGTATATTACTTGGGAAGGAATCAAGTTATATGTAGTTCTTGAATTATGTGTGGTTTAATGTCTTGCGGTTGGAACGAAGATGATTTTCCATGAAAGGGGGATATATTGTTGAGTCTAGACTAGAGATCAATGATACAGTCAACACTGTGTATCCCATATGGATGGGAATCAAGACACACATAGTTCTTGGGGGTGTTTAGTCCTAAACCATGCATAGATATAAGAGGCATTAGATGTTTATTTTTTTTATTTTGTTGCGTTTTTTTGAGCCACCATCCCAGGATGAGAATTCCGAAATCATTGTAGGAATCAAGTTATATAAAGGTCTTGAAAAGTGGTATGGTGGATGACCAGTACCAAAGGCAACACCCTCTCTAGTGAGAACACCATAATGAGATGTTGTTTTTTATTGTGTGTCCAGGAAGATGACATCATAGTTTAAGATCATATGATGGACTAGTCCATGAATTTTAACATCATATGGTAAGGATTCAATAGTTTAAATTCATGAAGGATGAGGCAACATGGTTTAATTTCACATTTCATGGATATAAATAGATCTTATTTTAAGTTCATAGAACTTATACCATGGGGTTTCATAGTTCTCTATATGGGTATCACCCTACAAAATCTCTTAAACCCACATGAGCCATGCTCGGTGTGGGAAAAAAGAGTGATGTAAGGCCTTACCGTTCATATGGTAGTGGAAAACCATGAAAAAGAAATGTTGGGTGGTAAATTCTGAACCAAGACGACGTTTGTACTTGACGTACACAGATATATGGAGGAACAACACTAGGGGTGTTGCAGACCCATAAGAGAATAAGGTCTGGATAATATAAATAATTGGACCCGATATTTGGGACATAATGGGGATGAAATAATGATAGAGAAATTTTTTTGACCATATTAAAAACACATTATCCATATCATATACCCTAGGATGAAAATAAACAATTGATGGTCTGTTGTTGACCATGTTCGAATTGCGAGATCTGTCTCAAATTTCATTTGAGATCCTCTAGAACATTGGCCCAGAATGGTAGGAGATCTATAAGTCCGAGAATCCATACCTTTTAGGGGTCCTTTTAGATGTGATAAATAATGGAGACCCAAATTATGGGACTTGTAAAGCATGGTCTTACCCCTGTAGTTTTACATCATGTGGTAAGTATGCAAGGAGAAGTGCATCAAAGGGAGTTACAAGGAATAACTACAGTAATCCTGATGTCAATGTGGTCCTAGGAGGTCTCAAACATTCCACATACTCCTAGAAGAACCTAGAATAAGAGGCTAAAAAGATAAAAGGTGTGGCTGCTAGAACACATAAAAATGATATATGTATTCCTACATCTACCATACATATGGGAATGAACCCACACATAGTTCTTCAAGACAGCATGGAAAACAGCCAACACCAAAAGGTGTGATATCCTCTCAAGTGAGAAAATATTTGTTGCTACACTGTTTATTGTCATGAAAACTTGAACAATAAAAATCTTAGTTTAATTTCATAGAGTTCAGACCTTTAGAGGAGGAGAGGTGAAGCATAGCACCATGAGGCTTCCAAATGTAAATGAGAATAGAAGAGGCCCTAATCGACCACACCTTTCTAGGGTGAAAACCCATACCAAGAAGGGGGTGAAAGATTCCATAACCCAATGGCTAGAATTGAGTATAACATTTTTTGGCATCCCTATATATCCCATAAGGGTGAGAATCAAGAAAAACTGAGTTATTAAATTAAATTATGTTTAACGATATGTGGTAAAGATGAAGGTCCTTTCATAGTTTATCATCGTACGATAAGGACATAATGGATCTTATTTTATGGTCATGGATCTCAAATCATAGGATGAGACCTACAAAATGGGAATATGTAGTGTGACACCATAAGGCATCCCGATGTGAATTAGGACCAAAGATATCCACACCACACCATGTATTCCCAAGTGGAGCATAGGCTAAGAGGCTGAAGAGGTTATTCCCTCTCAAATGAGGACATCAGGGAACTATGTAGTTTATCAACATGGAACCTGGATGAAATACCAGTTTAACATCATGTGGGATGGGGAAGAATAACGTCATATAGAAGAAAGGGATATTTTCCTATTAACGTATTTCGAAAATTACCATACACACTATGAAGATTAATATCTTATAGGGAATACACAACGGTTTATCATCATGTGTATTGGAAGAGATCATTGTTTAAGATCATAAAACTTATACCATGAGGAGGAAATGCATAGTGTTGGAATCCTAAAGTAACCCAACATGAATGAGGATCAGGAAGACCCATGCCACACCCCACACCGCCAACCAAAAATAAGCACACCGTTTAAGGTCGTTTTATTTGGACCATAGGCGGACCCATAAGCCCATGTGAGCCACGGTCATATTGGAAAACACGTGGCGGAGAGTATCCTCATGACAAATGAATGCACAAGGAAGTGGAGTTGTAGATTCAAGGATGACCCCACAATGTTGGTATGCCCTATCAACGAGCAAAGGTGCACATAGGGATAACATTGGGGGTGTTAAAGTTTTGCCTTGACATAAGGATGTGAAATGGGATATAAATCACTACATCCAACATTTGAGAGATAATGGGGGTGGCATAATGATGGATGGTAACCACTGACCATATTCGAAACATAGGATCCAAATCATGTAACATGGGATGGAAACAAAAAACAATGTTCAATCACTGACTGAGTTCTAAAACATGGGTCCAAACTAGAAATGTCATCCGAGATTCTATGGGATGTTGGACTAGAATTGTAGGTGATCCATGAGACTGAGCATCCATACCTTTTGGGGGGTCCTTTTAGATGTGAACAATTATGGAGACCCAAATAATGGGTCACGTGAGGCATAAATATGGAATGAGAGAATGTCCATGTGTAATCCAACACTCTAGGTTCTACACAAAAACTTGTATAAGCATGTTAATGAGGCATAATATAGGTCAAGGTATTCAATTAAAGGAAGGTGAATCGAGAAGATGAGTGCAGGGAAGAAGAAAAATGGGTTGGTAAACCTGGAGATAAACCCGAAGATAAAATGTTTTTGTGTTCCTAATTATCTCATAAGGATGGGAATCAATCCATACGTAGATCTTGAAATTATATGTAGTTTAACATCATGTGCTAAGGAAGATGAGGGAATGGTACCCCAAAGGGGATGTGTGTGGAGTGGTAAAAATAAACCTAACATGAATGAGGAAAGTATATATCCACTCAACACCACACACTCCCTAGAGAGAACATAGGTCAAAGGGGATGAAAGGATGGAGGAACTTGATAGACCTAGGGGTTAGACCCAAAGGCAACATGCCTAGGCATTCCTATATATCCCATCAATATTAGAATCAAGCCACTCATAGTTCCTAAATTTCGTGAAGTTTAAAAACATTACGTAAGGTTTGAAATGAGGGAAATATATGAGGTAGGAACAAGGTTTGGATACTGTAAACCTGACATGAATTAGTACCAAGGAGGCCTTATATCACACCACATTATCCCAGTAAAGAACTCAAACCAAGAGCCTGAATAGATGGAGGAACCTAGGTAACATGGGTCTTGGACCTGAAGACAACATGTGTGAGCATTCCTATGTATCCCATAAGTATGGGAATCAAGCCATGATGTTATTAATATTTTCATGATTTATTATATACTCCCTTTACTTATTTTATATGAAATGTGCATAATTTGTGTGAAATATTAATGTTTTAATACTAAGTATAATATTTGAGCATTTTTATAAGTAGTCCAATTGAGTCAGTTTACTATTTTATTTATAAATCTCCCCTTACTTATCAAAATTGTGTGGTTATTTCTTTGTAGGATTTCTAATTTAATATTCAACATTTCATTAGAAGGGATCATGGGACAATTTTTCCATTTGAAGGCCCATATGGACCACACAAGATGACACAAAGAATTTATGATGAAACTGGACCATCCATGATGATTGAGTTACTGGTCTCACTCTCAAGGCCCATATTTTATGAAACTCCACCATGTGATCTTTATTATCCAAAATAATCTTGGATAAAATTTCAGGGCCCAACTACAAGAACAAGGGGCCCAAATGATGCTTTTAAGTCCAGCCCACCATTCAGTCCAGGAATTAGAATCAGTACACTGTCGATGACATATCTCATGATGTTATCATCAAATAGATCTGAGATTTTGCAGTGAGAAAGAGGAGATATAGGTGGCCGACTTTGTTGAAGAATTCATTCGTTTTGGAAGTCATATTCCTATTCAAAAACCATTTCACGTTTTAGACTTCAAAAAGACTGGATTGAAATGGACATATTAAAATTGTTTAATCAACTGACTATAACATTGGGCCCATAGGTCCAAATGACTCCAAATGTTGAGAGGTCAGAAAAAATTATTATCTAAAACTTTGAAGTAGGAGATATCTCAAGATTTAGCTTTCTGAATGTCCAAATCGTTGATCCAATTGGAGAGACATATTGGGAATGCAAACAGTCCACTTCCTTGGGCTATAAATACATCCCCCTCCTCTCCTTCAAAGGAGTTGGCATTTAAGAGGAGAGGAGAACATATTGGCACGTAAAAAGCCTTAAAATAGGTTTTTGAGGACCTTCCATACTCAATATTGTACTTGAGATACCCTTCCTCCCCGCTTTGTTTCCTTTCACTTTTGTGTTGTTCTTCGTTTGTAATCATGTAAGTTTGTGTTTTGTAATTCTATTTTAATGAAAGTTTCTTCTTCAATATCTCTTATTCTAATCCACATTCTGTAGTTTAATGTTAATGTTATTCAAATAGTTTAAATATTGTTGAATCCCCTTCCCTTATTTTTCTTCCTCATTCAATCGAATATCTGTTTTTAATTATCATCATTGTTCGTGTGTGTGTGTTCGATGCACCACTCTTTTCTTATCCATTTATATTTCTTCTCTTCTTAAATTATAATCAAAATCATTATAAACAGATTATTAAACACCCAAATGGATGAGTAATTCTATCATTGGGGTAAGTTATAATTTATGTATGTTAAGTGATTGAGAGCTTTTGCTCGATGAATTTTTTTTTGAATTAACATTCTGTATGTTGGACTTAACATGTCATGGATTAATGACTTGTTTTGTTTAACATGTGTTTTACATGGATTATTGGAACCATAAATACAACACCATTAATATGCTATGATTGATATTAGAACCTTATGTTAAGTTAAGGCTTGGATTAAAGCCTTAACACTTAGGAATTCTAATCAACATCATCTTGTGGCATGGGTGTTAATTTAATGCAATATAAAGAAAATATCAAGGATATCACAAGCTTAACTACCTAATGATGAACTCACCCAAATATTTATCAATTTGTTAAATCAAACATCATCCATATATTATTTCATAATCTCTACAAACAAACCCCCCAATCATAATACAATCAACTAAAAAACAAACGACTATTACAAAGTATCATCACCGAGGATTCGACCCATGTGCTGCTATACACATTAACAGAGAACTGGAACCTTAACCAGTCGATAGGTGACAATCGGCCGTGCATTTTAAATGGCTCTATTGCTAGCGATGGTGCATTATGTAGTCATTAGTTTCTGGTTATTTAAAAAAAACACCCAAAAAACAATGTTTAAAAAAAATTGAAAAAAAAACACAAAGAAAAACCCGCCTTCCTCATAAAAATCATAAACAGAAAAAATATAAAGAAAAAATCATCTTCTTTTTTCTTCCAACATCCTTCTGAATTCCCCGTAGCATCCCAAACAATCCCTCAGATTTGTTTGACCCTAAAATTGAGCGAACACTCTTCCAAATTGAGAGAAACATAAGGGATAATCAAATAATTCAAGAATCAGCCCTTATTCAACCAATTGAATTAGATATGGCCAATCCTAGGGAACAAACACTTAAAGAACTCGCTGCTCCTGATATGAATTACCAAACTCTTGGTATTCAATATCCAAACATAGAATCTGACATCAACCTCAAATCGGGTTTGATTTATATTCTTCGTCATTTCCATGGGCTAGCCGGTGAGGATCCACATCTCCACCTTAAAGAGTTCCAAGTGGTGTGCTCTACCATGAAGCCTCAAGGGGTTTCTGGGGAACAAATCAAACTCCAGGCATTCCCTTTCTCCGTATTTGACACTTCTAAGTCATGTCTTTACTACCTCCCTCATTGTTCCATAACCACATGGAATGATATGAAGCGAATTTTCTTAGAGAAATTCTTTCTTGCTTCTCGTACTGCTTCTATCTGAAATGAAATAAGTGGTATCCGTTAGTTCCCATTTCAATCACTCTATGAGTACTAGGAGAGGTTCAAAAATCTTGTCGCAACCTGCCCACATCACCAAATTCCTGACCACCTCTTGATCCAATACTTCTATGACGGGTTATTGGCTATGGATATAACTCTCATTGATGTTGTAAGTGGTGGTGCTATTGTTGATGAAACTCATGCAGCTGCAAGAGATCTCATAAGTAACATGGCTAAAAACACACAACAATTACATACTAGATAACATGCTCAAGTCAAACAATCCCATGATAATCAATCAATTGAGCCGAACAAGATGACCGAGTGGATGAGTGGACATACAGGTCTTGTGCGACAACTAGTTGTGGCTACCAAATCCACAACCTCATCTTATCCTCAATCAATGTTTATTGGACCTATCAAAAACTGTGGAATCTGCAACTCTTCATCTCATCCAACTGATACATGTCCACAACTTCAAGAGGACCAATTTTATTCATCTGGACCAATGGAGCTCAATGCAGCATATGCTCAGTGGAACTCCAACCCTCAACTATAAGGTCAGTTTGTTAGAAACTTCAACCAACCTCACTCTGATCCCTTCTCATCTTCCTATAACCAAGGCCTTAGGTATGATAATCTCATATCTCATCCATCTCAATTCCCTCATCAAAACCCAAACTAGTTTCAATATGCTCAAAGTTTTGGTAACTTCCAACAACCTTATCCTTTTATTCCTCAGCCTCAAAGGATCAATCCTCCTCCTGGATTCCATTATCCTATTGAGCCTTCCCAATTCCAAAACCAATACAATATCTTTCCCAAGAACCAAAATCAAGGTATTCCCAATCCGGGAAAAGCCTCTTCTTCCAAGAAACCATGGGAAAGCGATGTTAAAGATCTTTCCTCCTTCACCCATTCTAGTCTCAAGAACATTGAAACCCAAATTGGTCAACTTGCATCCCACCTTAGTCAGTAGCAACCATCTAATTCTTCCCAACTCCCAACTCAACCATTACCCAACCCCAAGAGTAATGTAAGTGCAATTTCACTTAGATCAGGGAATCAAATTTCTATACCTCAAGATAAGTCCTCCAACCCCCCTTTAAATGTTGACCTAGAACATGAAAAGAAAAAGAAACTTGAAAAGGAATCTAAAACCATTCCCTCACCTCTTTCAATTCAACTTAGGAACCCAATTCCTTTTACTCAAGCCATTTCTAAGCCAAAGAAGTCTTTTGAACCCGATCCTGAAATGCTTGACATGTTTAGACGTGTTGAAGTCAACATTCCCCTCTTAGATGCCATAAAACAAATTCCTAAGTATTCCAAGTTTCTCAAGGATTTGTGTACCCACAAGAGGAAACTTAGGATCTTCGAAAATGTTTCCACCCAGCAGTCTATTCCCATAAAGTGCAAAGATCCAAGGACATTTATGGTTCCATGCCAAATTGGAAGTTCCAACTTTGATGATGAACTCATAGACCTAGGAGACTCAATTAATGTCATGCCCAAATCCATATTCTCCAACCTTGGTATAGGTCTCTTACATCCAACCGGTGTTGTCATTCAATTGGGAAATCGAGGCACAGCCAGTCCTGAGGGAATAATTAAGGATGTCCTTGTCCAAGTCAATGATCTTATCTTCCCTGCTGATTTCTATGTCCTTGACATGGAAGGTGATATGAACTCTTCTCGATCTCCCCTAATTCTAGGAAGACCATTCCTCATAACTATGAGAACCAAGATTGATGTCCATTCATGCATCTTATCCATGGAATTCGTTGACCAACTGGTAAAGTTCAAAATTTTCCATTCCATGCAATACCCATATGAGGATCACTCTACATTCTCAATCCATGCTTTTGAGGACACTTCTAAGAGTCATTTGAACCCCAATCCACTATGTTATTCATGTTCTAATGACAAAGGATCTTGTGAAATTGTACCATGATTAACAAAGTCATAAATGATGAAGTTAATGTGGAACATTCATTCATAGACTCTATCAATCTAGACGATCATGGAAACTATCTTGAATCCCACATCAACTCTGATCTCTACTGCACCACCTTGGAAAGTATTAAGGAAAATGAATCTGAAGCAACTAAAGTCCCTTATTCTATTCCTAAGTTTTCTAGCCCAAAAGTGAAAGATGAGACTGATCTGAAACCTCTACCTACACACCTGAAATATGCATTCCTTTTCCAATATCACTCATATCCTGTCATTATCTCTGCTTCACTTACTGAAACCTAAGAGTCCAAACTTGTTTAGGTGTTAGAGGAAAACAAAAAGGTCTTAGGGTGGACCCTAGATGACATACCAGGAATCAACCCTGCCCTTTGCATACATCACATCCATCTTGTTGAGTCATCCAAACCAATTAAACAACCACAATAAAGACTCAATCCACTCATAGTTGAGGTAGTTAGGGAAGAGATCACAAAGCTTCTTTAATATGGTATTATCTACCAAATTTCTGATAGTGAATGGGTTAGTCCAATTCAAGTTGTATCTAAGAAGGGTGGGATAACTGTTTTCACAAATGAACATGGGGAGGTAGTCACAACTCGAGTGAACAAATGGCGTGTGTGCATCAATTATAGAGAATTAAATGTTGAAACAAGAATATATCACTACCCTATCCCATTCCTTGATCAAATTCTGGAATGATTAGTCGGAAAGTCACACTATTTCTTTCTTGATAGATACACCTGCTACTTCTAAATCCCAATCACACCTCAGGACCAAGAAAATACTACTTTCACATGCCCCTTTGAAACATATGTATATCTAAGAATGCGTTTTGGCCTTTGAAATGTTAAATAAGTATAATTTTAATAAAAAAATTCTATTAATTACATATTAATAAATATTTTATTTTATTTTGGTATGAAATAATTTCTATTCTTCAAAATTAAATTTTTCTAAAAATGAGGTTTCATTGGGTTTTTCACTCATATATTGAAACTAACTTCTTCAACTTCTGAAAATTAAATCTTGAAAAATATAATTAAAATTTGGAATTAGGGGGATAAATTTTTAAAATGTTTTCAATTTCATTTTTTTCATAATGAGTTATTACCATGGTAAAACGTTTTCACCACAGTACGGGTTAAAATTGTTAATGAGGGTTAAACTAATAGATAAGTCATAAAATATATCTAAAACATGGATAAATATGATTGGTTTATTGGATTATTGGATTGATACCTTACACTATCTTATATTCTAAATATTCTCATATATTTCCACATAATTTTTATAAATATATTTATCATGTTTAATGGTTTAAGGTATTTATTAGATTTCCACTCCCCTACTTATAGAATTTCACCTACTCTCCTAAATTCTTCACTCATTTTGATCCATTTAGTTCAAAAAATCAAAACCAAAAACCCTTTTAAACTATCCACCCCAAATCCTATAGGTCTTGGTATTATCAAAATACCAATCCTATAGGGATTAAGTTGTAAAATAAAGTTAGATATCTGATGAGTTGGTATAAGTCTTAATTGAATTATTCCAAGTTTAGGTATTCTTATAAATCCCTGAAATCTGTTAATAAAACTATAAAATAAGGAAATTATTATATTATATATAGTAAAATTTTATTTTGTTTATTTAAAACCCTATTAACTCTTTCCCATCATTTAGTAAATAAAAACATCACTCATACATACGTATAGTCTACCATCACCGCGAAGTGATGTGTTTTGTTTTTTATTACCACCTCACACAGATAGTTAGAAAGACATAATTAGAAAATATATATGATTTTTAAAGATGTTATTATTATTCTTGAGAGATAATATAATATAAAACTAACCTTATTACCCTTTCCATCCTTTATAAAATGATAGCATCGCTCGTGCATATATGTGGAATACAACCTCTCTGATGCAATGTGATTTTTTTCATTACCGCCTCACATGGTTGGTCAGGAAAATTGATGTAATGAATAAATATGAAATTTATAACAAAATATGATTCATTAAACTTAAAATATTATTATCCTTATTTATTTTCCATCTTGTATAAAAATGGAAACATCTCTCATGTGCAACTGTACGCTACTACCTCCATGATACGACATATTCAAATTTTCACATTCCCCATACACAAATGGATTTAAATATGTTTTTAATTTATATAAATATTGATTTTTTATTTTTCATATTATGGATATGAAATAATAATGATCCATTTGACCTTATTCAACATATCAAAGTCATTTTTTACAAATAAATCAAATGTACAATAGGAACATAATCATTTTAGTAACCTAGTGAAACATTGTAACAATTGAAATATTGGAAATAGTGATAATATAATTAACATAAAAATGTTCTTAATAAAGTATTAAACTAATATAATTGAATTACTCAAGAGGCTATATATATGAACGAAACTAGTTGATGCACTATTAAAGGACTTTCTTTTGAAAGTTGTGTAATAATGTTTTCCTTCCAACACTTTTTCTTATATGTAATGGTAATTTTAGTCTTTCATTAATTATATTATGTATGCTTCAAATCTCTCTAAAGATCATTTTTTACTATTTTTAGCTTTAATTTAAAAATGGTTTAAAAATGAATCCATTTAACATTTTCTATAAGATTCAAATTTTTCTATTCGTACCAAAGGGTGATATGAATATTTATTTTATATATTTTTGAATGAATAAATTTTCATAATATCATAACCATTATTCACTTTGATTATTTATTTAAAATTTTCCATAATTATTTTTCAATAAAATATTTTCACAATATTTTTCAAATATTTAATTTTAAAAAAAAATCCCATGGAAATGGAAATTTATTCTCATTTTTATAAGATAACTAAAACTATTATTGTTTATGGGATTCAATTCCAATTCAAAAGTGTTTTATTTTGATAAGTTAATGTTTTATGTGTTTTATTCATTCTACTTTTAATGTACATTTTATATGAATTATGGATGATCCTAATATAGCTCTAATGATGGGTGAGCCTGGTATAGTTATCCAATGCTTTGGGAGAAGTGATAGATATTACCAGTGATAGTTTACCCCTAAGTGATGTGGGAATTATCCCATAGTATGATTCTATTTTAAGGGTTCTTGTAAGGGTGAATATAAAGATAATTTTCTAAGGTACCTACATGATATTCTTGCAATGGTTTATAAAATATATTTTTTATTTTAAATGGTAAGAAAATGAGATTATGATTTTATGTAAATTTTATAACCTTTTATAAAAAAAATAATGGTGAATGGATTTTTTTCAATTAATGTTATTCTTTATTTTTCATGTTTTCCAATAAACACTTATGATTTTTATTTTTTACTTTATGATTTCATATGAAATTTTTCATGAAGGATATTGATATATTAAGTTGTTTTCATGGAAAAGTAAATAGATATTTGAGGTAAAATTTTTATTATGAAAAAAAACATTCATATCGATTTTTGGGTTTAAAAATAGATTAATGGGTTTATCTTATTTTATGTCCCTTAGTGAGATTTTTTTTTCATCCCACCTTTTCAAATATTTTTCTTAATAATGATAGTGTTCTTGTTATAATTGTTACCTTGAACAAATAAAGTGTGTCTTTATAAAGATAAATTTTTTGGTAAAGATGAAAACTATGTGGAAATTCTCGATTTTTAGCATAAAGCATTTCCTAAATACCTAAAACTTTCAACCTAAAAAGGTATTCAGGATGTAAGTGGTGAAATATATTCCATAAATCATGTAATTTATGGGACAGTTATTTGAATTTTGTTTTTATTGGTATCATAGAAAGGGTTTAGATAAAATTTCATGTTAGGATGATGTTAAAATATACTCATAAGATATTCAAATTTAAATTAATTTTATCATGAGATAAATTTTAAGGATTTATATATTGGTTTATCTAAAAAAAATTATTTAGAATGGTTTTCCATAAAGTAAATAGGGAATATAAGGTAGAAAGACATCAAGAGGATAATATATTTTTAGACCATCAACTTAGAATGCTTAGAATTGGAACCAAGTAGTTTCTAGTTGTTTTCAATCAGTTAATATAAGTTATTAATGGACGTACAAATACATGGGATTGACCATATTTTCTATAGAGTAATATTTTGATGGTATAGAATTTCATAAAATAGAACCCTTTGGATTTTTGTGGATCCACTGACCTAGTGATGGTTGAAGGGTTAATTAATGCTTTGGAGAAGATATTTGAAGTTCTATGATGTTCAGGACATTAGAAGGTAACCCTTACTGTTTATCATTTTGAAGTTGAAGATGATTTTTGGGGGTATTTTATTAGGAAAACTAACTAAAAGGATCAAATTTATTCAATAGAATGGATGTTATTTAAATATATCTTCATTAAAAATTATTCACTTAAAGTTACCAACATATAATTTAATGTAAGTTCCTAGAGTTTTAGAATTAGGATAAGGAATATGTTCCCACCTATGATGAACATTTTTCTAGATTAGATAGGTATGAACCAAATTTAATTCGATAACATGACAGTGAAATTTATTGATTTTGAATAAGAATTAATCCAAGTTTATGAAGGTATATGGTTACTCTTGAGTTTGAAGTTTAGGATAAAGTTGGGTAGTGTGTTGAGAAATTCAAGAAGGATTTGAGGAATTTTTCAAGAATAAGGATATGAAGTGATCCAAGTGGTGAGAAATGGGGAAGTATTCTTAGAATAAAAATGAACGTAATGAAATTAAATTACTCTATTATGATAATTTTTGTAAGAAGTATTCTATGGAATGTCTTATGAAATCTGGTAAGTGTTACTGATGTGGAATCTTGGGACATTAAGCTCAAGACTGCAATGAAAATAGCCATGGTAATGGTGAGACCAGCAATGAAAAATCGGCATTGAAATGTTTTAGTTATAATAATATGGGATATTTATTAAACCTATGTGAGTATGATGTTGTATTAATTTTCAATATAAGAATAAATCTGATGTTTCGTGCACCAATATTCCAAATAACCAAAGATTAGTATTGGTGTATAAAAGATACATTGTATACAACAATTGAAAGATGCTTCATTTTATTCTAATTTTTATTGTTTCTAAGTATTTGACATAAATTCAATTAATATGTAATAAAATAACCACAAACATCTTATGTATATCATTATTGATAACATATTTCACAAACCTCTTGAACGTTTTCAAAAAAATTATCTCTTTAACTTTATTCAAAGGTTTTTTATCCTTTTGTTGAGTTTTTATCAGATTTTATTTCCACCCCCTGGATTCATAATCCCTTCTTGATCCTCTTAAAGATATGTTCTACCAATAATTGTATGATTTATAAAAAATATTCCACAACTCAATCAATAACCTTGAAACATTTTTTAAAATAGTTGTTGATATTATTCCCTATTTTCAACTCTCATTTTTGTTTTTCATGTTATATTTTCTTTTGAATTCCATCTTTGAGATTGATTATAAAAATTGTTATTCTTCCATTATTAATTTTTTCCCTTTCCAAAATAAATTCTGATTATCTCAACATTTCCTATTTTTTATACTCTTTTGAAATAATGAATTTATTCTAATCTTTATTAAAAAGAACATTTTCTTCAACACTTATAAATTTTTTGATAAATATTAGTTTTTATAATCTATGGTTTAGAATAGTGTCCTTTATTTATATTCTCATTCAATTAATGCCTCTATTTTTCTTTCAGTTTTCCAATTTTAGAAAACTTTTTCCTTAGGTTATTAATTTTCGCATTACCAATAAAAATATTAGAATTCATGTCTTCAATAAATTTCCCTCTCTTGTCAAATTCATGATTCAACATCTTAATTTATTAAAAAAAATATCCTTTTCAACTTGGTGTTCACTTTTACTATTTTATATTTCTTAGAGTCAAGTATTTTCTTTTCTCAACCTTACATTTTCCTTCATGTACATTTTTATTTCCATTCTCACAATAAATTCTTTAGCAGTCTCACCTTCCTCTATATTATATTCACTATTGTACTATGAATCATCATCTGATGAAATATTTTCTTCTTCTTATTCCATAAACATTATTTATAAGGATCCTATGAATGTATTTATATCAATAATTATTTATTCACTTTCATTGACACCATCTTAAATTGATAAAAAAAATTCTTCTAAATACTCTAGGTGGGAACATATTCTTTCACTTTAATTGATTTTTCATTACTGAATCTCTCTTATAATTCTTCTTTATATTAGTCCCATTATCTTCATCTTCTTCCCTAAAATTAATTTTACAATTTATTAAAAAATTTCCAACCATTCTATAATTAAAAATTTTGAATTAAATTTTACTTTTATAATAACCTCTCCCACATGTGAATCTTCTTGTCATTTGAGAAATTACTTCAGTAAAGCATTCCAAATTTCCATATTCATTGAGAAAGTTATATTCTTACTCTTTTAAAAAAAAATCTTTAAATTAAATCATTGTTTCCTTTTTACATTTTTTTATAATGCTACTCCTCTTCTCATCTCATTGTTTATGAGTCTATTTTGAAGTTCATAAATAGTGAATTTATTGATATCTCCATCTTAAAGAGGGGATATTTTGGCATCAAATATATCTAGAAATATTCTCAGTATCTCATTTACAACTATAAATAATTAATAGATTCTTTAAATACTCTTAAAGTTCTTATAATAAGATGAACCCTTGTAAATAAATCATTAATTAATTAATCTTCATGCATTCTGATATCTTCAAATTGTTATCTATTGATCAGAATCTTGGATTCATTTACCTTTACAGTTCCTTCATAAATAATAAAAATATTCTTCCAAATATAATTGGTATTTCTACATTCCATAATGTTTTTTTAACTCCATTTCAGATAATGAAGGAAATAATGAATTTCTATATTTTCAACCACATTAAATACTTTTCCTATCAATAACAGACCAAGCCAAGGACTCTCTTGGAACTATAAATCTATATTGAGAATAAACAATTACATCAATTCCAAGGGATATTAGGTAAGGTACAATTTTCTCTTTCTATGTTTGAAATAATTTTCCATCGAATTTGGGGATTTTCATGTTTTTAACCAAATTCTATCGATCCATATAAGAAAATTTGAGAGAAACAACAGAGAGTAAACCTCCCTCTAGTACCAATTTAAAGTATCACAAGATGGGTGATAAACACTAACAGGGATGTTAAATCAGTGTTTAATAGTTTTTTAAAACTTTTTATCTCTAGTTATTATTCAACACTTGTTATCTCAAAAGGTTAGCCAGTATATGAAATAAATAAACATTGAAAATTTGTTTACAATGTTCCCCTCCTTTTAGGATAACTACATACTTAGTGTGTCGTGGTTTTTATTCAATTAATAAGGCAACCATTTTATTATCAATAATAACTCATAAAATGGAATAAACTTGGACACATTTCAATTTTTGGTTCAAATAATTACATATTAGAACAAATGATTCCCAATATACATCAACTATATGCTCCTCCACAAGATATCCAAATGTATCTTCTTTTCATTATCCTCAACATTATCTTCATCGTTGTCATCTTCTTCATAGAAAAACATGTGTCAACAGACTCACAAACCATTATATATAATTGTAACGGAAGTCTATATTCTTCCATGAATGTATATTTTTCTAACACAATAGTTTTTATTCTCACCTAAGTTGTGCATATAACTTTTCTCATCGCTTTCTACATCCAATCCACTTTTAATGGAATGTAAAGTCTCATTCAAAAACCCACTCAAATATTCATTTAAAACCCCTGGGGACTCATGATTTATTCTATCTGTAATGTGATATTTAAATATCATAGATCTTATTAATTCATTAAAACTCCCATTGTATTGAAGCATGGTAATTGGAATAAAGTCATTTCCTCTATAGTATATCTAAGAAATCCTTACAACATAGTATATCTTTTATTGTGTGGCACCCTCAAAATTTCCAAAACCACAAACATTAAGGTGATTAATGTGGTGAAAACTCAAGTATCATGACTTATCCCATTGTACCATTAATTAATTTCATTTATAGAATGTTTACCTTCCACAATATAGGGACAAGTTGTAGCCTAACCCAATGTAGGATAAGGTATCTTTGAATTATTTTATTCTAAAAAATTTGTAACTTCTATGATGTAAGAAAAAATATATTTCATGAGAATATCAATTTTTATAGGACTATGGGGATATGCTCATCCTTTTGGTGTAAAAGGCCTTCAGGAACCCTTACGAAATCATCTTCAAAACCTAATGTGAGCAGAAAATGCATGATTAAAATAGAAAATATACCCCTACATGATCTTTCCAGAACCTTTATATAGACTTCAACTACCTTAAATGAGATTACACTATCCTATATAACTTTATACATGAGTCTTTTTTACCCATATGTAGGTAATGGAAAACTCAGTATACCTTTACATGGTACCCTTACGCAACCTGTTTACCTTTACATGTGATGGGATTTACCTATACATAGTGAATATTCACCCATATGAACCCTTAGCAAGCCTAGTGACCTTTACATTGAACCCTTATGTAGGTAATTAGAATTATTTCTAACCCTTATTCATACACCCTAACCTTTACACATCTTCTCAGTACACTCAGGCATGTGTTTGGTACATTTACGTAGCATAATATCAACCCTTTTGTAGGTATAATGACCTTTTATGTAGTCTCTGAAAGTTCAAAATTAAATTTATGTAACATCATGAGTTTATCAATAACTTTACATAGTTCCCAATATACATTTACATAGTTATAAATTACCTTTATATAAGTAATTTAATTCTCAATTTTACCTTTAAATATGTAATGAATCTTGATCAAACATATTTAGGGACTTCTTAAACGCCTTTTTCTCAAATATGAGGACTTTAAACATCATTTACATGTCATAGAAAGTGTCTCCTTCATCCACCAACACTTTTATTGGATTCATTGGAAGATCAGTACAAAAAAATCAAATTTATTATTTTATTCACAATAAATACAACTTCATCCTAGCATTGGATCAATAATCTACCCCTTTATGTTTTTTTGATGCATAATCCATCACTCCTCCCCATTATTGAAAAAAAACCAAAGTGCATAAATGAGATAAATAAGTAATAAAAAGAAATTATTCATGAATTGATCTACTCTAAGTCTACATGATCTAGCATGGTGTAGAAAATAAGAGTGAACAACACATACATCATTGTTACCATGAAAACAATATACCCAAGTCTTCTTAATTGTAAACCAGAAATGTAACTTAAAAAATATTTTTATATTTCTTTCTCGCACCACTTAATATACACATTAGAATAGTTCACCAAGTAAGGGGAACAAATTTCACCCTAGTATATGACATATCCTCAATAATTTAAGCATGAAAAGTATTGGAAGAAATAGAAGTGAAACATACCTCATTAGTGGTATGTGGGATGCACTCCCATTTGTATACTTATCTTCTAAAAAGATTTAGTAGTTAGTGGTTTGTTGAGAATTTAAATAATCTATTCCTTAGAAGGAACATATTCTAGTTTCAATATTCCATCAGCCACCTTCTCTTTTAAGAAATGATACTTGATATCATTATGTTTGGATTTATAATATTGAAATGGATTATTTGATAGATCTATGGAACTAGGATTTTCACCTTCAATGATTAGATCATTTTTATCTTCAATACTCAAATATTCAAGTTGTTTTTTTATCCAAATCATCTAATTATCTACCTGTGATGCATCCACATATTTATCTTTAGTTGAACTCTACATAACTGAAGTTTATTTCATTTATTTCCTTGATACATAACTTCTTGAAAAAAATAATTCTCTACTAGATGTGTACTTTCTATCATCAAATGGATCTACCCTGTCAACATCTATAAACCCTTTTAAATCTATCTCTTCTATCTTCTTATACATCAATCCATGATTGTATATATTTATATGTATCTTAGGATTATTTTTTATTCTATGATATGTGATTCCTTAGGATTATATTGATATCTTGAAGAGAGAGTGAAAACATATACAACATCAAGCTTGGTTGGTGTTAAGTGTATTCAAATATCAATAAAACATCTAAATTGTTTTTCATTAACATATTTTCATTAAACATACTTACACAAATTTAGACCTACCCGAGTAGTAGTGGAAACACCTCCAAATTCTTATATATAAAACTTATTCAATATATCCCTTTAATATTTATCTTGTGATATAAATATATAATTACTTTCATGGTTAATTTGTAATCGCAATAAAAATTACATCTCACTAAATATTTACATTTCAAATCTCTCCTACATATATGTTTAAAATTCCAAACTTAAATTTTCTCCATTACTAGAAAAAAAATTCATTAACATACACAAGTATAAATTGTGATGTGGTTTTTGTCTTTACAAAAAAATTGTTTCCAACTTGGACCTTCATAAATGACATTATTCTTTATTATTCATCAAGATTAAATTACATAGCTCTTAGATCTGGTTTCAATCCATAAATATATTTATTCAGTATACCCTGATTCCATTTAAATATAGTAAGAATCCCACTATCTATTACATGTATAATTTTTCATTAAGATAACTATTTAATAATGATGAATTAACATCCATTTGAAACACATTGAAACTTCTATAAGCTATTATAGATATGAAAATACTTATAGAATCAAGTCTTACCACAAAGAAAAGGTTTCATTAATGTAAATTCCTTCAATTTTTTAGTATCCTTTGGAAACTAGTCTGGCCTTATTTATAGAAACTTCTCCCTTATCATCCAATATGTTTATGAAAACCTGCTTTATTATAATCGCTTTATTTTCCTAGGGTATATGAGAAATTTACCATGTTTAATTCTTCTCAATTTGGTTTAATTCTTGATCTGGTCTATTATTGAACCTCTAGATGAAGTGGTGAAAAGTAAATTACTTGTTTAATCTAAGTATGACAATGTATTTTTTGATTCAGTATCTACACATTCTTTTATTTATAATAAATTTTATAATATAATGGATATATCACATTAAGAAGTCAGGACCATCATTTAGGTAAAAAATCCTAGTGGATGTGTTAAAGTAAAAATATTTATGGTAATATTCAAATCATTATATGTGAAATGGATTTTCAAAAAAAAAATATTGTTTCTATGACATTAGTGGAGTTTGATTTTATTTTGGATAAGGGAGGGTTTTATTTGTTTTTCTTGCTAACATTGTAAAGATAAATAATTCCCAATAAACCTCAATGTGAATTTAAATTTTTATATAAGAATGATTTTATTCCATTGATAATATATTATGATTCTGAGTAACTAATTAATGATGGTAATTAATGTATTCTTATACATATTTCTAAAAAACGGAACCATTCAAATCAGTGTTGTGATAGCTCCAAATAAAAACATTAATGTATTTTAGATGGTTTATATAGTGTTATTCATAATAAAGAGGTTAAATTTACTATTTACTTAGTTATTGATTCTAATACAATTTCAACACCACCTTATGAAATTGATTCATTTGAGTTCTTATAATTGGAAGATAGTTACGGGAGCTTCTTGATATGGTTTTTATCAGCCCTGTCACTTTACTGTGGGTTTATAATATTTTTTTATTAAAAATAAGGATAGATCTATGAGTCCTTCCATTTATTATAGATAAATAAATAACATTTTCTTAAGAGAATGAATCTTCAGCCTCTATCGAAGGCTTTTTTTATTAGATATTAGGAGTGCCGTATTTTTTCAAGATTGGTTTATAGTTCAAGTTCCATTAGCTAAATGTAAAGGAATAGGACATTCTAAATATGTATTCTTAGACTGTGTAAGGTAATTATGAGTTTCTGGTTATCCCTTTTTAGATAACAAATGCACCTTATATATTTATGGATCTAGTGAATATATTTTTCCCAGAGTATTTGGATAAATTTTTAGTTATATTTATTGAAGATATTCTGGAATATTTTAAAATATATGAAGATCATGAGAAAATCAAATTAATTTTTGAAAAATTTAAAATAAAATAGGTTGTATTGAATTTTTAGTAAAATTAAATTTTGGTTATATTGGATTTATTTTCATAGTCATATTATTTATAAATATGGAATAACAGTTGATCTTACAAAGACTAAAGTGGTGGTTGAGTGTCAAAGAACTAAAACATTCATGGAGATTCAAAGTTTTCTTATGTTGGAAGGTTACTAATGATTATTTATTGAAAACGTTTCTCAATTATCTATCCCAATGTACAAGTACATGTGAAAAATAGTTATGTTGTTCTAAATAAAGGAATGTGATGAATGTTTTTAGGAATTGAATACATTATTGGTTAATATTCCTATGTTATCAATTCCATCTATAAATGAGGAGATTATTATTTAAAGTGATGCTTATTTGAAGGTAATTGGTTGTTTCATGATGCATAATGATCAGGTTATCATTCATGCATCTCATCAATTGAAACACCATGAAAATAATTATCATACACATGATCTTGAACATCTGTATTAGTTTTTTCATTAAAAATATGGAGGCATTATCTCTATGGGGAAGATTCTAAAATATATATTGGTCATAAAAATTTAAGTTTATATTCACTAAAAATAGTTTAACATGAGGTATATAAGATGGTTTGAACTGAATAAGGATTATAATTACACAATTCACGATCATATATGTAAATTAAACAATGTATCTAATGGATTGTTTCAACAATATAATTAAACATTAACTATACTATATTTTTAACACTATATATTAGTTAATTATTTAATAAAAGTTTGCATAGAAATTTTTTAAACAGAAACTCCTTCCTTTTTGGATCGGGTAGCTATTCATTCATCTTTTTCAGAAAGATGTAAGGATGATCAGAAGCATGATCATGGTTTTCTTAAAAGAGTAGTTTTGGTAAAAAAAAATTATGTTTCCAAATTTTCTATTTATGAAGAAGGTGTTATCATATTTTCGAAGAGGTTATGTGTTTCTAGTTGTTCCTAGTTAAGGATTGAATTTTTAGATGAATATTACATCTTTCTCTTTTATGTTAATCCTAAAAGCACTATGATATATAGAGACCTTTAAGAATAGTCTTTGTGGTAAGGCATGAAGATAGATATAACAAATTCTTCCATGAAATTTTTTGAATATAGATAGGTAAAAGTTGTAAGAAAACTATTGAAGGGGATATTTTAGCCTTTTTAGTTCCATAATAAATATGAGAGAACATATGCGTGGTTTTCAAGGGAGGATTACCAAAAATATCATGATGAAATAATTTGATTTGTTTTATTATTGATTATTTAGCTAAATCTATAAATTTTATTCCTATTATATACATATTATGTATTTGTATCATCTTTCAATAATTTATCTTAAGGAGATAGTTAGTTTACATGGAGTTCCCCTCTCCATTGTATTTGATCATGATCTCATATTTACATCAAAAAATTTAGAAAGGACTTCAGAAGTTGATGGGTGCTAAAATAATTTTGATATAGCATTTTATTCTCAATATGATGGATAGTTGAAGTAAAAAATTCATAATTTATAGTATATTATTTAAGAATTATCATTATATTGTTAAGGAAGTTGGGATTAGACTTTTTATTTAGTTGAATTTTCTTATTGTAAAAGTTTTTCATTTCAGTTTTTAGATTTCTCCTATTAAGGAATTATATTAAAGCGGTGTAATAATGTAGGATATTGAGATAAATTTAGTGAAAATAAATTATTGGGACTAGAATTGATAGAACATATGGTTTAGAAGGTAAAAATGATTTATCACCACATGAGGGTTACACAGAGTATGAAAAGTAGTTACGTAGAAAACTGGAGGAAAGAGATTTTATTTGACGCAGGTGACCATGTCTTTCTTAAAATGGATCCTTTGAACGGTTTAGTGAATTTTGGTAAAAAGGGAATGTTGAGCCCATGGTTCATTGGACCTAATAAAATTTAGGATAAAGGTTTATCATTTTATTATTGGGAAGCATTTCCTCTAATTTTATATCAGGTATATGATTTGTTTCATGTTCTATATCTAAGTAAGTACACACTTAATGCATCACATCTTTTGAGCCCTGAAGTGGTATAGTTAGAGTATAAAATCTCATAAATGGAAAGAATATTTATGATTCTTGATCATAAATATATTTTTTTTAAATAATTGAATTTTTTGGGTAAAATTTTTATGGATAAACTATATGATTTAATAATTAACAACGTAATCTGTAAAAGTTAGGAGTTAAAATACAATCACTTTTTTAACTAATGAATAAAACTGTGAAGATACAATTTCTAAATGGGACAAGGATGATAATACTTGGGTATTTTTAATAATAAATCAATTTCATGTCTTACTAATGTTCATTAATACATTTTATGGGTTTGAATATAATATGATAATTTAATATGATTTTTCGGTTGGAAAAGAAATGGTTATATTATAGTAGGAATTATTTCTATGAAATATATGGATTTGTTTAAAAAAATAAATTCATAAATTCATTATTTTTTAATTTATAAAATTAAAATCATTTTTTCATTTATAATATCCTAATTATCTTATGTTTATTTTTTTGGTATTTCTGAAAATAATTATTTTTGATTGAATAGTATAAAATACCTATTTTTATAAAAACTATATTTTATTTTCAGAATCCCACTCAATTTTAGATTGGTTTTAAAGTTAGATAAGTCTCTGTGATTAAAAATATTCTAAATAATTCAATATGAGTTAGTATAATATTTTATTTTGGTATAAAACCATTTTTATTATTAAATTGAAATTTTTCTAAAATTTGTTTTTTATTGTGTTTTACACACATATATTAAATTTAATTTATTAAAATTATACCAATTAAATATTTAAAAAATTATTTAGTGTTTTGAATTATGAGTTTCAAATTTAGTAATCTTATCAATTTAGTTTTTGGTCATACTGAATAGTTACCGTAATAAAACATTACCACCCTAGTAACGGTTAAAAGGGTAAATAATTATTAAACTAAGTGATAAGGCATTAAATATATCTAAAAATTGAATAAATGTGACTAGTTGAGTTTATTTATACCATAACCTATCTTCGATTCCAATTTTTTATATTCTTCACCACCTGGCCATGAGAAAATCATTTATTATATTTAAATCTTTAAAGTATTTACTTGTTTTCCACACCTCTTACTTATAGAAGGGATCCTCCTATACTCACTTATTCACACATTTTGATCCACTTATCTCAACCAATACATGATAAAAACCCCTTACCAACTATACTAACAACATCTTATAGGTCTCATCCTTTTCAAAATACCAATCCTATAAGGATAAATGTGTTAGCCAAAGGGGTATACCTGAGGAGCTATAAGTCCTAACTGACCTATTTCCAGTTTATTTATTATTATACCTCCATTAAATCTATTCAAAACACTGTAACATAAGGAAATTATTATCTTATATATACATTAATGTTTTAATGTTTACTAAAAAAATATTTTCTATCTCTTTTCCATCCTACGTGAAATGAAAATATCTCCCAAGTGTATGTGTGCAATACCATATCCACGAAGCAATGTGTTTAATATTCCATAAAAAACTCACACTACTGTTTATAAAATGTAATTAATTAATATATAATATTTTTTATGAATTTTTTATTATTTTTTAAGGATAATATATTAATTACCTTCTTAGCCTTTTTCTTCCTTTGTAAAATAACAACATCGCTCATGTGTATGTGTCTAATACCACCTCTATGAAGCCATGTGATTCATGTTCCATTAAGGCCTAACATGGTATGTCATATGTATGATAATAGATAATAAATATAACATTTATAACCGCATCATAATTCTCTAAAATTAAAATATTATTTACATTATTTATTTTCAAACCATTATAAAAATGGAAACATCGCTTGTGTAAAATTGTGCACTACTACCTCAATGATATGGTGTATTTCATTTTCTATATTCACTATCCATGGTTGTTTATAAAAAAATTAATATAAAAACATAAAAAAATTCATGATTATGATTTTCAAATGATGTAAGAATGTTTTCTAACCTACCAAATTTATTTTGGACTTATAAATCGAATTTCCTCAAAACATCCAATGTGAACATTACAATTTTAGTAACTAAAACAAATATTGTAGAAAATAAAATAAAGGGAATAATGATAATGGAATGAAAAAGAAAAAAATTATTATGAAATTATATCTAATATAATTTTATTTCTTGGGACTATAGATATACAAACAAAATGATTCGGGACTTGAGGTAAGGGACTTTAGTTTAAAATATTATTTTAAATTTTTACATAAAACTATTTTTCTTCAATATATATATACTATTAAATATCTCAATAATGTTATTATTTATATTTAAGGGTTTATAACATTAATTTTTTAGAATTTCTTACTTTCATTACAAGGTCTAAAAATATAATCTTTTTATAATTTTCTATACGATATGTTTTTTACAGATTTTTACCAAAGTGTGAAAAGAATATTTGTTTTAATGACTATTTAATAAACATAATTTACAACCATAATGACCAGTCTATTTTATGAATATTCATATAAAATTATCCATGATTTTTTAAATATTTTTTTTATCAATAATCAATAATTTTTTGTTTTTTAAATATTTTCTTAAGAAACAAAAAATTTCTTTTCATTTTTAAGTGATAATTGAAAGTTTAATTTATTATTAGATTGAATGCTAATGCAAATGATTTTTATTTTTAAATTAAAGGATATATGTGTTAATTAATTCTATGTATCTTTCATGTTTTATATTAATGATGTGTAATCCTGATATATCTCTCATAAAGGGTGATCTTGGTGTAGCTCTCCAATGCACTGGTGAAGTGATGAAGTTTATCGATGATAGGTTACTCCTAAGAGATAAGGGAATTATTTGGTTATTTGATTCCATTATAAGGGTTATTATAAGGGTAAATATTATTATAATATCACAAGGTACCTACATGATATTATTCAAATGGATTGACTTCAAAAGTTAAGAAAGTGAGTTTATGTTTTAAGGAATGTTTATAACCTTTTTTTTTATAAAAGTGAAATGATTGTTTTTCAAGGAATGGTATTCAGTAGTTATCATGTTCTCCAAAAAACCTTATGACTATGATTTTACTTTATTATTTCATGTGAAATATTTTATTAAATTGATTAAGAAGTTATGTTTTTTCATGTAATAGTACATGGGTATTTGTGCTCAAATGTTTATTATAGGAAACATAAAATTTCTTAAGGATTTTTAATGTTTAAAAATTTGAATAATTGGTTTATTGTCTTTTATATACCATACTGTGATTTTCTTTTATCGTAACACTTTTTAATATGTTTTTTAAATGTCTTAATAATGATTAGGAATGTTAGTATTTTCAGAATTCTAGTTATGGGAGTTACCTTGAATGAAGTAAGTGTGTCTTCATAAAGAACATATTTTATAGAAAAAATGGAAACAATATAAAAATTTCTACATTTTATTGTAATAGATTTACTAATTCTATAAAAATATAAAACTAGAAAGTCTTTTGGGATGTAGGTGATGAAATATATGAAATAAATCATGTATTTTATGGGGCAGCTGTGTGTCGGTTATTATACCCGGTGTTGGAAACCAACTCCTTATCATATTCACCTCATGTGGAGACAAAAATTCTGTACTAAAATAATATTACCTATTAAAATATGTTTCTAGAGATTATCCTAAAACTAGTTATCCCAGACTATAAAGAAATTCCTAGTATTACATATGCATTCCTAGAACTACGTCTCATAACTCTTTGATATTTGTATCCCACTTATTCTTTCACAACCCCCATAATTTTTAAGTAGCTCTTTTAAAATACACATGATGTCACTAAATCTAAATAATTTTCCTATCTCCTCAACATAAATTCATAAACTACATGTATGTCATGAATTATGATTGAAATAAACATGGATTTTGGTATCCTACTTAGTTACCAGTTCTTTTTAACATGCTCACAATATTCTCACATTCATTACTTTGACAAATGAACTTGACTAATAGTACTCAAGTCATATTATTCATCATTTATTTTATTTTATTTCTTTTATATTTCACAACTATCGGCTACATGGACCAACTCTTTATTCTACTTCAAAACCCACAAATTATGAGTGCATCAATGCCTCAATTCTCCTTCCCTTATATTTCATTATAGTATATATATAATTATACTAATAATTCTTCTATGAGTGTCTTTATTATTCACATGGTACACTCACTAAATCTTTATCATCTTTCAATATATATTTTTCCAACTGCCCTACAACCCACTTCACTATAGTGGCTCCCAAATCTTCTTAAATTTCATTATTTCTCTATATTCCCACTTTTTCATATACATGAGTGACTATATAAATTTATCCTCTAATTTACAAAACCTATAAATGGAAAATTTCAACTATTATTATAGAGAAAACAAAAAGTATATTCATTTTTAACTACTCCATGGTCTTCATTTTCAATGAAAATGATTTTAAAAAATATCCTTAATGATTGAAACTTTCGAGGATGAATAAATTCTTCTTTTATTCCCCCAGAAGTTTTATCTTATCTTCTTCTAAAAATAAACTTACAGTAGCTATAAATAACATCTTCTTCGATGTATTTATATGGAATACAACAGTTTCTCATACATATGGATTCCTTTTCTTGATCTTTAGTGAATCCCCTGAAGATATATCCTGATTCCAGTTTAATCTATATGCGTTAGTGGAAGATGAACTGCATACTCATTTTTTTGAAGCCTAAATCACAAATACATCTATAATATTTAATCCCAGGAAAGTACAACACATGCATAAACTAATTTTTCATTTCTATATTTAGTTATATCTATAATTATTCTCATTTAAGTCTTGGGGGAATTATTATAATTATATCGTGTCTTGATATCCTTTATATCATTCATAAGGATTATAAACTCGCTAAAAAATCTCAGAACTCAATAATTTTGTAACGATTTAAACACTTTTTAACACATCAATCCTCTATAGAACTTAATCTATAGTATTTTTGAAAACCAATAATGTTTCTTTTTAATTATCATGAATATCATCCTATTGATCTTGTAATAAAATTTCATGAATCTTGGATATAAGTGGAATCTCGATATTTATAACATGAAATAATAGTTTAAATATATTTATATGTAATTTTAAATAGAATAATTGAAATCCATGAACTCAATTTTTGGCTTTAAAATGTCTCTCTAATTATTCTTATTTATTTGATATTTTTCTCCAATGCATGAATATCTGATCACATAGTTGTTATCCTCGAATAACAAAACTTTCTAATTTTTTGTGTTTATTAGAATAATGAATATAATTTTAGTAATCATCACATTTTATTTTCATCTTTAGATATGATATTTAAAAAAACATTTTTCATGCTGCAACACTCTCAAAACTTTTCGAAGTATTAAATTCATATATAAAAATACAGATCACATTTCATAATCTGTTTGAAGTCCTATGAGGCATAAATGATTATTTTTTAAGACATTGTATGTCTAGAGGTTTCATTCCTTTAAAATAATTTTATAAAACTAGTATTTTTTAAAACTTGTGAAGTTATATAAAAAAAATATGAAGTCATCCATGGACACCTCAAAGAAATATTTTGGGACTTCTAAAGTCATATGTGATTTCCTATGAAGTATTATGAAATAGTTGAAGTGTTATGAGATAATTTTAAAGAATTATGAAATATGTGAATTCCTAAAAATATCATTCAAAAATTTATAAATAAATTTCACACTTATACAAAATATTCTTGACTTGGAAAATTTTTAACATAAACTCTAAAATACAAAATTTATAAAATAAATTCAAAACATCTTCCAAAGGTTTTAGGGATTTTCTAATCTTCTAAAAACATCATAAGATTAATTTTTACACTAATTTTAATAATTGAAACCTTTAATATTATTTTTATGAATCCTTTATTCTTCAATAATCAAGCTTCCATTTTGGGTTATATTTTTATTTTCAAAGTACATATATTCAATCTTCTTATGTTATATATCCACTTTGGAATTTTTAAAACAATCATAGATTATAACCACCACTTTAGTAAATGTATTTGACATAAATATAAGATCTCCAATAATCATATATAATGTTTCATTAACCAACTTAGGTCAACCCCAAACCTGTTACACGAGCGAACAGACGACAAGGCCTGAGAGGCATTCCCAATCCTCCCAAGCTGGAAACTAGTTTTGGGAATCAAATATGTAGTTTGGAATGATTTATCCCATTAAAATTAGACAAATAAAAAATTATATACTGAATAATAAAAATAAAAACATACATTGGATAACTATGAACTACTACTTGTACCTCCATGTTACCTCATGGGTCACCTCCAACCATAGGATCACACTCACTTCATGAGAAAACCATAGTGAGAAGCCGCACCAGAAGATAAAAAAAATAAAGCTATAGTAATAAGTATTAAAACTAAGTATATGTGCCCAAATAAACTATTCTTTATTCCATCCTCTAAAAAAACCTTAACATGAAATATTGAATATAATACATAATAAAAAAATCATACTTTTCAAATTCAAGGAACAAATTTCCATTTTTATTAAAACATTTTATTTTCCACAATATTTCCAAAATAGTTTCCAAGAATAAATATGAATTTCAAAATGAAAGGATGTAGATTAAAAAAATGGTTTCACCACGGAAGGAACAAGAAAGAAAAAACTGAAATGGAATTCTCATTATATGTACCATAGGAAAACCCATATAATCTAGGTTAGTGGAGTCCTAGGATCCTTGTACCTTTGTGATAAGCACATCTTACCAAACCCCATAGTTTCCTCATTCTGTAACCACTAGAGGAGAACACATCCCAAGTTATAGTGGTCTCCAATCAAATGGAAAACCCCATAGTATCCTCATTTAAGATCTACTAGATGGGAACACATCCCAATGTCTAGTGGTCTCTAATTATCAACATATATTTATTTAGTGTTGTTGCTTCAATCCTGTTGGGGGAACTGAACCTCAGCCCTTCCGATCTAGCAAGTATACTGGACCTAGTTTGGCCACCTAGGTAACCTGTTTTTCATGTGCTCTATTTCAAATGGTGGTGGGTTTTTATCAAGATAACATATATTTACATGTCATTTTATTTACCTAAAAAACCATCCAACTTCTCACCATTGATCTCCCTAATTGAGTGCATCCCCATTTTAATATCACACAATAATTTGTAAGCCTCTTCACATGGCACATATAACATATCACCCATTTAGAACAAACATATTATTTCCAAAACAAGGGGGCATGCCTCATGAGGGGTTTTCCACTTCCATAAAACATTCTAAAAGTTCCAAAAAAATCCCTATCTTTTCAAAAGAAATATTTCCACTCAAGAAAACACCATTTCCCAACACACATAAATTTTTAATCCATTTAAAACACCAATGTAATAACTAATGCACCAAACATTTTAAAAAATCTTGAAACCTTACATAACTCAAAGAAACCTAATTTATAAAGTTAAATCATTATTTAACCTCGGATTCACACTAAAACTCATTCAATTGTCCAAACTTACCAAAAAATTAAATTTCCCCCAATTAAAATCACATATGAACATATTTTTACTCAATTCACCTTACAAAACACTTTTATCATACAGAAAATATATTTGGAAATACCCATTACACACCCAAAACCATTTTGGAAACCAATTTTAAGAATTTAAAATTTAAATCATTCTAAAACAAAATATGAAGCATAATTTAATAAATAAAACACATGTCAAAACTAGAAGGTGAACGTGATAAACTAAGTAAAATCCAACACCAAGAATCACCATCACTTTTCATAGAATATGAATACTATTTAATATTAATGAAACTTTTTAAAACACTCATACAGGTAAGGAATTCAAATTAAAGGCCTTGGAATAGGGTTCCTAACTCAAACTCAAGGAATGCTACTAAAAATGATGGAAACTCGATCCTTCCCTTTACTGATTGTAGGGATATGAACTTTATTATATATGTAAGGACACATAACCCCTATGTACATATTTTCATTGCCAAATATTTATAATGGGATCCTTACACATATTCTTATACGTGCATATACCCCTTTAAAATTAATTGCATATTCATTTTCATATATATATATATATATATATTTATATATATAAGAATAGCTAGCCCATATATATTTATTCATCATACCATGGGTGAATATATATAATGTGGGAACTTACATACATACATTCTGACCTATGTATATGCATGTAAGCCTTTTTTGGAAAATGAAAACTTGAAACCACCGCAACATGGTCCAACACACTCTTGAAAAACACCAGAAACTAAAAAACAAAAAAAATAATAATTTAAAATTGAACCAAAGAGAAAGAACCAAAACCCTTACCTATAAAACATGTAGAACCCACTACCCTTGACAATGGTGGCTTTAACTGACCTCAACGGGACCCAACAAACCACGATCATCACGCATTTCCCAAAATAAAACCCCCAAATGAGTTAGTGTTCAGCTAAACCATATGCACCCCATGAAAGAGAATAAAACAAAAAAATAATCAATATGAAGGGATAAGAGACTCACTGGAGATGATTTCACACTGAATTTAGAGAAATAGAGAGCAGAGGGAGAGGTGAGGATGTGGTGGCATGCCATAGGGACACCTCTGGGGGGCCGATCAAGTGAGGGGAAATGGGGGAAGGGGAGAGGGCATGGAGAGGGGGAGGAGAACCCACTTTAGGGTTATTAATATAAATAATAATAATCAAAATAAAAATAAAAAATATTTATAATAATAATATACATCATACTAATAATTTTATAATTACTTTTATTATGAAAAAATTCTATTATTTCCATTTCTTTTTATTTTATTTTCATTTTGTTTTGTTTTATTTTGTTTTGTTTTTTGAACTCATGGCATGCTACAATGTTTGGTCGCACGGTCTTCCAAACAATGTGCTAACCATGTGCACCCTATAAGAGAGAAGGTTCCCTTACACAGCTTGGTCGCACATTTTTAGAAACCATACGCCAACCATGGAACTCAACTCTATCATTTGATAGATCTATTTAACATTCCTATCACATGGTTCCCTATAACAGTGTTTAATCCATACTGCACCAAAGTAAGCCTGCAGGGCTACTACTGGTCCTTGCACGGTTTGATCTAAACCATGCTCAAACCATTAATAGGGACAAAAACCACCCAAAGACTACAAACCTCAAAAAATAAAACCAAGAACTTGAATCAAACATCATCCAAAAAAATCCAATGCTAAGAAAATAATAAAATTATGGAAAACTATGGTTGGGGTGTGATAATTTTCCCTACCATAAAAACATTCTACACCCATAAAGTCACTCATCCATATGATGAACGAAACTAGACCTTGAAACTACACAAGGAAAAATGGAACCATAAACCTTAGTGTGACTATTTAACTCCACAAGTCACACCTGACCATCTCTAGAGAGAAGTAAAAATGAGGAACAATAGGGGAAATATGAGGGTTCTCCCCACCATAAGAACCCAACTAGCAAGGCCAACATTGATACTCCCAGTAAGATCCAATTCTAGAACTACCAACACAAACCAAAGTGGGAACCCCAACATAGACCAACCTAAAAACTCTCCTCACAGACTAACCCCCACCACAAGGGGGCCCCGATTATAAATCCCAAGTCGAGTATCGAACCAAACCACAGTTCATCATCTCAAAAAGAATCAAGAATATCTAAAAAAGAATAACCCAGAACTAAAACCAATCCACAAAGAGACCACCATTCAAGAGTTCGTATCCATAAGGAATTACCACAACTATAAAGGTTTATAAAGATACACGACCACCCAGTCTTTCACAATCATAGGGGGAATTTCATGAACCAGGAAAACTACAACATATAAACATTCAAAACAAAGAGTACTGCAATAATTAAATGAGGCCTAAAAACCTTCTACAAAAAAAATGATCCTTCAAAATTGAATAAAACTTCAATAGAGAAACTTAAACCATCATCATTCTAGCACTATAGAGAAAAGATGGATCATGGTCCCCCGCACCCAATGATTCTTGACTATGTGAAAATATTCACTCTGAGACCTATGGATGGAGGTATGATGTCTTAAAGTATCTACTACCCCATAGTAAGGATGGGCGATATTTAACAAAAACTTACTCTTTCTATAGTATGGATTACATAACCCCTTCAGATGACACTTTAAACCATGATTAATGAAAAATAGTTTCATAAGACACTATGAATGATACATTATTCTATCTATTAACTAATAAAGGTGGGTGAAAAACCAAGAAGGCACTGGTGTGTTCCAATTTCTATAAATTCTCTGGCACTAGAACTCAATTCAATGTTTGGGTATATTCATCAATGGGAATACTCAGAGGAACACTTATCCATAATTTCCTCAGAATATCAAGACACCATAATTTTGACAAGTTCAAACCTCTAAATGATGACCAACACTAATTCCCAAACCCAACCTTCACTTAAACATGTACAAAGGCATCCTAGAGGCTAACTGTCTTCTCCTTACCATGAATTTTTTGGGATATATTTAAAAACAAGAAGCATAAAGCTGAATCAAAACAGATCATAAATCAAAATTCCACACTTCAATCGACAACCAAAACCCAACTCAAATCACCATTCTGGACATATTTTTAGCATGAAAAAACCAAGATACCATGAAATTTAATTCCAAACATGAAAAGGAAACACTAAACAATTTCTCATTCACTTTTCATACCATTGAAATCTCTATTTTTGAAAACCATTTATACAAAAACAAAACAACTTAAATACTTATCATTGGCACTCCATGAATTCTAACATATATACATCCTTGCACTGGATCAAGAACCCATCCACACATACCACCAATTATCTAACTTCCAAGTGAGTTCATCCATATATGTGGTCATTCATTGAAATACCAAGGGTCAACAAAACATTTATCATTTAACAAATATACCATTCATATCAAATCTCATATTTCCAACCAATTTGAATATTACCCACCCAATATCATTAAAGAAACAAATTTCAAAATTCAAAATCAACCTTTATTTCACCTTCCAAAAATTATTTCAAAAATCCCAAAATGAATTCAAAAACATCTTCCTTTATTCCATTCGAAACTACACATTCCTTTAAAAGAAAACCATTTTGAGACGTCATTTTCAATTCATAAACTATTTTTTCCCATTACAAATACCATTTTCCCTTTTAAAAACCCATTTCTTAATAACAATTATAATTTTTAAAATATAATCACACCAACCAAACTATGGAAAATCATAAATCACACAAAAACTTCAAGAATAAGAAACTAGTGGCTATGCCTAACCCAACAACATGGCTTTGAAGACCATGCTATATGAAAGATTCAGCCACAATAAGTATCATTAATAGTGCAATCGAGCTTCACATCGATCTATAATAAATTAAATCTCATCATGTAAAACTGTCTTACTCCCATTTTCATCCCATATCCATATATACCATACCGAAAACTCAAATCTTGGACTACCTTTAGAAACTCAAGGTTGAGGACGAGAAAGTGTTCATGAAATCCTTCCCGCACCTACCTCTTGAGTCCTGATATTCATAATCTACAACCTATTTAACACCCCAGATCTTAAGGTTCTTCTCTGATACAATTTTTTCAAGAACCAACATGGGTAACCCCGAACTGGTTACCCAATCCAACCCGTGACATAGCCTAAAAGGCGTTCCCTATCCTCACAAAATGGAAACTAGTTTCAAGGATAAAAATACATAGTTTGGAATTATTTATCCTAGGAAAAAAAGATAAATTAAAATATATAAACAGAATAATAGAATAAAAAAAATAGAAGAAAGAAATAAACTCCTACATGTACCTTCATGTGACCTCATGGGTCACTTCCAACCATTGGTTCACACTCTCTCCGTGAGAAAACCAGAGTATGAAGCAGCACCAGAAGCTAAAAATAAAAATAAAGATATTGTGTGATCATTAAAAATAAATATGTGTTCCCAAATAAAAAAATTACGTATTCCTTCCTTTAAAAATAAAACCAAGAAATTATATATTGAAAATAATCCATAATAAAAATAATGTTTTCTACTTTTTTTAAATTCAAGTAACAAGTTTCTATTTCCATGAAAAACACTTCTTTTCCACCACATTTCCAAAATCATTTCCAATAACTCATATAAATTTTAAAATGAAAATAAAAGATTTATATTAAAACATATTTTCAAAAAGAAGGAGACAAGAAAGAAGCAACTGGAAAGGAAATATCTTCATAATTACCATGGGAAAACCCTAAGAATATTGGTTATTAGAGTCATAGGATCCTCATACCTCGATCATAATCCCACCTAACCAAAATTCATAGTGTCCTTATGAAAGATCCAAAAGAGGGGAACAAATACCAATGTATAGTAGTCTCCAATAATATACCAAAACCCAAAACATCCTCATGCACAAGCCACTAGAGGGTAACACATCCCAAGGTCTAGTGGTCTTTGGTCATCATCATATGTTTAGTTAATGTTGTGTCATCAATCCTTCTAGGGGGAACCAAGCCTTTTCCCTACAGATCTTCCCAGCATACTAGCCCTAGTCTTTCCACCAGGGTACGTAGGTTTACCATGTGTTTTATTTAAAATGGTGGTGAGTTTTTATCAAGAAAAAATATTTTTACATGTCATTTTCTTTACCCAAAAACCCATCCAAATTCTCCCCAATGATCACCCTCCTTCAGTGCATCCCATATTTTAAGTCACACAAAAAATCACAAGCCTATTCAGTAGGAAAATATCATAAATCTCCCATTTAGCACACACGTCACATTTTTAAAACAAGGGGGAATTCCTCAATATGGGTTTTCCACTTCCATAAAATATATCCAAAGTTCTGAAAAGACCTCATCATTTGAAAAGGAATATTTCCATTCTATAAAACACTATTTCCCATCACTTTTAAATTTTAGAAACATTTAAAAGACCAATGGAACTACCAAGGCACCACACATTTAAAAAACGAATGAAACCATTATTAACTCAAAGTAACCCACATTAAAAAAAGGAATATCACCATTTAAACTTGAATTCACACCAAATCCATGAAATTTTACAAACTTACCAAAACATAAAATTTACCCTCTTTAAAATCAAATACAAACCAATTTTCATTCAAGTAAACATTTACAACTATTCTTCACACAGTAAACATATTTGGAAATACCCATCACACACCTAAACCCATTTTTGGAAACCACTTTTATGTATTTATAATTTTTAGAATTCTAAAATGATAAGGGAAGCAAATTTTAATAAAGAATACACCTATAAAAACCTAAATGTGAATGTGAAAAATAAAGGAAATTCCAACACCAAGAGTCTCCATCTCTTTTCATTTTATATACATACAATTTAATTTTTAAAACAATTTTTAAAACACTCAAGCAGTTAAGGAATTAAAATTAAAGGCATATGCATAGGGTACCTACCTCAAAATCAAGGTGTGCTTCTAAAAATAATGGAAACACGAACCCCCCCCCCCCTTTACTGTTTTCACACATATACACCTTCACTTTTATGAAAGGACACATATCCCCTATGTACATATTCTCATGGTCAAATATGTATAAGGGGATCCTTACACAACTACTTATATGTGTATATACCCATTTATAATTACACATGTATTATTTTTCCTATGTATATAATCACACCTATTCCCAATATATATATTCATCCTTCCATGGGTGAGTATATATAAAGGGAGAACATACATACATACATGCCTAACCATGCATATTCCTCTATGTATTTTTTCTACTATGGAAACTCAAAATCATGGCAGTGTGGTACAACACACTCTATAAAAATAAATGGAACTCAAAAACCAAAACATACAAACAATAAAATTGAAAAAAAAAAGTGAATGAATGAAAAAACCTTACCTAAAACACATGGAAAACTCACTTCCCATGAAAACGGTAGCTAGAACTGGCTTTAACGGGACCCAACAAACCCCGATCATCTAGAATCGACCAAACTAAAACCCCTAGATGAGTTAATGTTAAGACAAACCATATGCACCCCATAAAATAGAGGAAAACCTAGAAAATAATTAAGAATAAGGGATAAGAGAGTCACTGGATATGATTTTACACAAAATCGAGAGAAGAGGCAACCGAAGGGAGAGGAGAGGAGGCGGAGGCACGCTGTGGGGTTCCCTCTTAGGGTCGATCGAGCGAGAGGAAAGGGGGAGAGTGGGTCATTCTAGGAGAGGGGGAGGAGAACCCACTTGAGTGTTCTTAATAAAAATAATAATAATACTAAAATTAATTATATTAACAATCTTAATAATAATAATCATAATTATAATCATAATCATAATAAAAATATTATTGTTATTATTAAAACGTCTTCTTAGATTTCCATTAGGTTTACATTTATTTTAATTTTATTTTTGTTTATTTTTCTGAACTCAAGGAAGGTTTTATAGTTCTATAGCATGGTTTACCAGAATATTCACTAACCATGTGCACCCTATTTGATATAATGGGCCCTCACATGGGTTAGCCGCACTATTTGAGAAACCATGTGCCAACCGTGTAACTCAACTCTGTCATTTGACAGATCCATTTTACATGCTTGTCTCATGGTTTCCTCAAACCATGTGCAATCCATAGTCTTCCAAAATAAGGGTTCATAGTTACAGCTATGTCTTTCATGGTTTGAGCCAAACCATGCATAGGGTCAAAAACCACCCAAAGACTACAAAACTCAAAAATCTTCACTGAGAAATCAACTCAAACCTCATCTGAAAGATCCAATTCTAAGAAAATAATTGAATTTTGTAAAATTATCATCTATGTTTGACATAATGGGATTCACACATTATATCCAACTCTTCCAACTTTATTACCCATATTTCATGGGCATCCTCCTCACATTATTTAGGCCACATAATTTGGATACTTCTTTGCATATATAATGGTAGATTCCAATATACATTTCCAACATACATTGATTCTCACTAATTGATATCAAATATAACATCAACTTTGGATATCCATTGTCACTCCATATGGTAAGGATAGTCTGTATGGGTTCAAACTTTGTCTTGATAAATACTAAATTTTTATAGTTCTAGTTTTAAGGAAAGTATTTTAATTTTCTAATACATGTTACTATGAGAAATAATGATACCTTGTAGGTGATGTGATATCCATTTAGGTGAGAATAATGTGATATTATTATTCATCTAAGTGAATATCTTGTGGTGTGTTGATCCATATAGACAATCTATACTCATATAATCAAGAACATATGAGTATTCTATATGAGATTGGAATACTATGTCTCATGGACACTATATGTATTATCAAAATGAATTATATGATTATTAATAGTTATATATGATACAATAGGTGGAGAAATTTATATACATACATGTTTTTCATCGAGATCATCCTATATCCCTTTGCATATTGAATAACATTAACACATTTTTAAGGACTACACAATACCTACAATTATGGATTGGGGAATTCATAATTATTTTAAACATTACTAACTATTGTGAGGTTATACTTTGTGATTATATGATTTACGATTAATTTTTTTTATAAATTTTTCTTATAAAACTTATAGATCTACCCTAAAAGTATTTTAGAGAATATACAGAATAATTTTTTGTTATATTTTCACAATTCGTTACATATGATGTAACATGTTGTGAAAATTGATGATAAATTTTCCAAAAGGAATTTGGGATATAGTTTTAAATGTTATAAAATATGATGAGGAATAAGTTGAAATTGTAATAATTCTATTTTTTATTTATTACAGGTGAGAGAATGTAAAAAAATCAATAAATCCAAACAATAAAATGGTGATATAAACTACATTATGGTTTATGATGGTGTAAACTATGTCATAGAGAGGGTCACTATGCCATAGTTTAGTGTATGGAAATGAATGGATTATCTAGATTGGGTTTTAATATAATTTTATGATATTTATATAAGTTTTTATGATATAATATAAAACATTTAAATAGTTAAACATTTCATTGATGTTGTTCTAATGTTACAAATGGGTTATAAGGGGTTTCATATATCAAATGTTTCTTGATGTTTGGAATAATGAAGAAATGATGTTAATAAACTTTTATCCTATAAGTAACATTATTTAATCCTATATAAGTAGTTAAATACCATTATAGTTTGTACAACATTTTTCTAGAGAAAAATGTGACCCTTAATCTTCAATTATAGTGTTTCTGGCGCTTTTGTTGGGGTGCACGCATCCGTTTGTGGAGGGCACGCAGTTGTTGCCCCACATTCCCCCTTTCCTATGGTGGGAGACATCCATCACCTATTATGGGAAGTTTTCTCCTTGATTGAAATGGAATGATGGGGTGTCAGTTCCTCCTTATGTGGATTGCTCCTCAGAACTTGTCACCTAGTCCGGGTCTCCTTTATAGACTAAGACATTGTTCATGAAACTCTTCCTAGTGTCATTTCATCATGGACGCCGGTTAATTAAAATTCTTCTATTGGGACATTCCAAGGAGTCCGGTTAGGGGAGTAACCTTCAGTCAGGGGAGTAGTTACGTTGGACATCACTACTGTAATGTCCCAAACTTTTTAAATATTTCTGTTTCTTAAATTTGTGTGTTATTTTATTTTATACTCAACAAAACTATATCATTTAATTAATGAAGTGGGTATAAATAAAATGATACCATTTGGTTTCGACTGTTATATTATTGTTGGTAAATATTACTGTTGGAAACTATAATCTTAATAGTGTGTTTTTATAAATACAGTTATCTTGGTTAATTAACACAGAAAGAAGATTGAATGGCCTCATCCAGTGGACTCGGGCCATATGAAGCCCATCTGTCAGAGCTTGGGAAGGATGTATCATCATTGGGATTTTCTCTGGACCAAGCCCAAGCCGAAATTCAACATGTGAATCTTGAACGAAATCGCATATGGAAGAAGTTCAAGCTGATAGAAATCACCACTCTGGCAATTTTGTCCGAACCGCCCCAAGATTATATCACCATAGCACACCTTACACTTAGGTCCTATTCTGGTGTTATAAGGGGATATGTAACGAGACCTTAGCTACTTTGTGTAGTCCTTTTATATAAATAAAATTTTTATTTTGTATTATGGCAAAGTTTGTGAATTTCAAATATTCGGATAAATATAGGATGTGTATTATTGATGAATTTTGGGAAAAAGGGTATTTTAAAATATTTATGTAAACATTAAAGAATTAATAATGTGAAATGATTTTCAAAAAATGGTCTTCTACAATTGTGATCAGTGAGAAATTTAGATTCTAATAATATCAACTTGAATTTTAGTAAATAGCAATGTATGAATAGTAACATACATGTATGAATAGTAATAAATACTAATGAATAGTAAATTGGGAAAAATATAGAAACTTCACCCATGAATGTATAAATTCTATTTAAATATCTTCAAAGTGAAAAACGATCATAGTATAAGTTTTGGTATTTTTGTATGTCATAAATAATTTATTTACAATTTTGTAATTAATTTAATAATATAAAATGGAAATAAATTTTGATAAAATGTAATCATAAAGTGTTACTTTATTGTATTATGGTTATATGGTAATTTTATGGGACCTTGATTGCTTTTTTAAGGTTTTACAAAATGAGTTATAGTTTTAAAGTTGTATTTTTGGAATGAATAAGGATTTTATTTAAAAATTAAATTAAAAATATTCAGAAAACTATTTTCATAAAATAGAGTTAATTTTTGAATTCAGAGCATTGATATTAGGTTTAGGTGAAGTTTTGGGATTTTTCTGAAATAGATGAATTTTCGGTGAATATTAAAAATACAGTTCTGAGTTTAGGGTGTTTAATGACATCATTAATCATGTTATAATGATATAAGATTTCTGTTCGACTTATTAATAGTGATATATGCTATGAGGTGTCCCAATTGTCCAATACCATGGGAAAATACCGTGGGAAATCCCATGGTTTTGCAAATACCATTGATGAGGTGTCTCTTGGAAATTAATAATTTATTCCCTCACTTTTCCAATAAATACCAAGCCATTTACCTAATTAATTTCATTACAAAATCCTTCTCAATGATGTTCTGGCCTCCTTACCTCCCAAAGAGTCCTCCCAAGGTTCCCTCAAGCCTCCTAAGGTCACAACCTTCACGATTTCGAAGTTACTCTTCAAGGTAAGGGAACCTTTCACCCTCCTCTTTTAAGTCATGACTTCCGTTATATTATGTCTTATAGTTCCATTTTATTATGTGGGGTATTGTTATTATATATCTTTAATACATTCCATTTCATTTCCAAATGATGAGATACCCTTTCCTCTCTCATCCATTGAGTTTCTGAATTTTTAAGTGACGTTGTTAGGCTGCCGAATTTTTCTTAAAGGAAATCGCATCTTCTCTTTCCTTTCAAGTTTCCTTTTCATGTGGTATGACATTAAAATATTCATACCATGTTATTATATCCATTTTATTCTGCCTTTATATTTTATTATGAGTGGGTTACCCTTTTACCCTCTCTTTTTAATGTTTTCTAAAACGTTGTTATGTAGCTGTTATGCTGCAGAATTTTCATCTCAAAATCTGTATCTTTTTATTCTCAAGAAATAATATTATATTATTTATATTAATAACCAATTCTATTTTCATTTCTAGGAGTATTTATCAATACATAAAATTGATCTATTTGATTCTGGAATTGACATACATATAACCCTCACTCTCTTTCCATGGGTTATAAATGACATAATGATCTTATTTTTAAGTACTTTTAAAATGTCATGATTTTGAAATGAAACCCATTTATTTTATTCTCTATGGGTTATTTATGAAATGTTTTATTATAATATATGTTTATCACATGAAAATAAATACATATTAATGGTGCGCCCTAATATCACTCCAATGCATTGGGTAAAGAATTAATCTCTAGAGATGACAAGTTTCACGATACCTTGGTGAATAACCTTGGTAAATTTTTTATGAAACCTTGGGGATGAACCTTGGTGGTATGTTCATGAATGTTTAATTGTAATGTTGTAGCCAAATATTCAAGTTATGTTTCATGTTATTTTCATTATCATATGCCTATTATTTCATTTCTCTTTTCTTTATGTTTTTTTATCAAGTTCGTATTGATATCACAAGTAAAATGATTTCCTTGTTTACCCTTACTGGGCCTTTAGCTCACCCTACCCTTTGATGTATGTCTTCAGGTTATGATATGTAGTAATTGTTCCTAGTAAGAACTTATGATGAAGCCTTAAAAGTGGATTAGAATAATTTTTTTTGTTATTTTCAAGTTTTATGTTCCCAGTTTCCAAGACACTAGACTTTAAAAGATCCTCTATTTGTAAAATGTAATAAAAAGTTATGTAATAAAAAGGAAAGATGCCATAACTGGCATGTCTGGATGCTAAAACACTAGCGCTTCTAGGTTTCTTCCACTTATTATAGGGCTTCTCAAGGGAAATGATGCATGAGGCATCCCATGTCGAATGCAAGGAATTATATTCCATAGGCATGTATCTGAGTTTTTCCTCAGCTTCCCATGTTTAACACAGGGTATGCCGTGAGTTTAACATCTAGCGTAGATGGATTAGACTAATTGGAACAATGACTAGAGTAGATCAGATGGGTGAAACCCCAGGAGGAAACACCTATGTCATGGATAACATGTGGTTATTTACCTGATTACTGCTAGGAGCAGTGAAGATATGAATTGGCATGATCTCACCGGGAAGTGGTGGCCTGGGTAAGAATCAATATGGATAATGGATGGTTAAGTGAAGTGGATGGAGAATGGGATGGAGTCTACTCAAGGGTGAGGGTGATGTTGGGATTGAGTCTCGAAGATACATCATATGTATCCCTATGGTAGGAAATTGAAGTCCACGTAGTTCAGGATGGGGTTATAGAATCGGGGTGTGCATAGAGAAAAGCGACCCAATGATATATGGGGGATTACACATGGTTAGCAGCCCCAAGTTGGTCTTACATCACTGGGATGTGACAACGATATGGATCCCAACAGAAGGGACGACAGTGACTTACCACTGCATTTTGGGTTAACAACGGCTTACCGCTGAATGGAGTTCATAGCAACTTACCATTGGATGGGGGTGTGACGACATACCGTTAGATGAGGGCGCAACAACTTATCGCTAGATAGGGTTTGAAACAGATTACCGCTGGATGGGGTCACAAGGACTTACCGCTAGATGGGGTTTGCAATGGCTTACCACTGGATGGGGTCACAACGGCTTATCGCTGGATAGGGTCACAATGGCTTACCGCAGGATAGGGTCAAAACAGCTTACCACTGGATGGGGTCACAATGACTTACTTCTAGATAGGGTCACAACGGATTATCGCTGGATGGGGTCGAACCTCATGGATGCTACCTACATACCTTGTCTAGGATATAAGGATCAAATCTCATATAGTTTGGGATGGTGGATGCAGTTTAACGTCATGCAGGATGAAAAGGGGGCATGCAGTTTAACAACATGCAGGATGAAGGTGGTCTGACGTGAAGGTGTTCGGGACCAATGGGTGTTGGGATTGAACCTCGGGGAGGCTTCCTACATACCTTGCCTTGGCATGGGTCAAAGTCCATGTAGTTCAGAATGGAGTGTTAACAGACGTGAACATAGTTGGGACAAATGGTTGTTGGGCTTGAACCATAGGGAGGCTTCCTACATACCTTGCCTTGGGAAGGATCAATGTCCACATAGTTTAGAATGTTGTGGGAACCGACGTGAAGATAGTTGAGACCAATGGGTTTTGGTATTGAACCTCAGGGAGGATTCCTACATACTTTTCCTTGGCAAGGATTAAATTCCATGTAGTTCATAATGGAGTGGTAACCGATGTGAAGGTGGTCAGGACTAATGGTTATTGAGCCTAAACCTTAGGGAGGCTTCCTACGTACCTTTCCTTAGTAAAGATCAAAGTCCACGTAGTTCAGAATGGGGGTGGGGCTTACGCTCTAAGATTCCAAGAGAGAATTTCATGGTCAATGCTTACTCTAAGCCCACGTGTGTCATGATCGGTGTGAGAAACAAGAGGTAGAAATGGCCTGAAGATCAGGTCATGGAAGTTGCTTCTGTGGGAAGTGGAATGGTGGGTACACACGTGGTTACTGGCCCAAAGAGGAAATAGGGGCTTATGCGTGGTCCGCATCCCGGGGAGATGGAGATTGGGACTTACTCTACGGTGGAGGCCTGGGTGGTGACAAAGCCCAAAGGGAGAGGGATTTTTCACCGAAGAAAGGTGGACACAACTGCACATCCCCCCCCCCTCTAGTCCTTGGCACTGAGGAATAAAGGTGGAGTAGGGGGGGCTACCTCCTACAAGAAAATCTAGGGGCTTACACCAAGGTGGTTTCCCTTTCCCTGCGGACAGACGCCACTCTGATAAAGAGGATCTCATTCCATGTGAGGAATGATTTCACTCCCGTGGAGACTAGTGGGCATGCAGAATGTCCAAGCTGGGGAACCCTGTATACGATGCATGGGGCGAGGCCACAGTTTAATGTCATGTGCTGAGGACAATGTCTCTTGGTAGTTTAATATCATGCAACTTGGACGATGCGGGTTCTCTCCGCACCCCTATGACTTATATAACTGATACCCGCCTACCATTGGGGAAGGGAAGGCATCAGCAACTCCATGATGAGGGGGTGTTATGGAGTGATCCATTTAGGGGTCCACATTAGTGTGGATATGCGATGAAGCAATATCCTTTAGCATGCCTATGAAAAGAAGCATGAGGAGAATAAATGCAACGAGAAGCACCGCCCAAGGGACTTGGATGTTACATCGTGAAAACCTAGAAGTTCGCATGGGAAATGGAGTTGTGGAGAAAAGGGGATCGTAGGTAGAAGTCTCGTGAGTTTCTGGTGCTTCATATAGTGTAGGGGCTTCATGAAGGTGTATACTTCCTGAAGTGATGTGTTCTATCCTAGTCGTAGGGTATTGGTGCATATGTAAAGTGCTTCATGAAGTGGAAAGGACCTCACAAAGTAGTACTTCGCGAAGTAGGGGTACCTTGTGAAGCATAGTATTGAAAAGTAATGTTCTTCATGAAGCACAGAGACCCTACCTTGGCATGTGGGTCATGTGTGCATGGAGGGTGATTTTTAAAGAATTAGGGCTCCATGAAGACCCAAGTCCCTTTGGGAATCCCCTTCCTTCGTGAAGGCTCGTGGGCTCTGCGAAGGGAATCCCTCTTTGAAGAGGGGACGAATTCAAGCAAAGGGGGAGGCGCTTCGTGATCAAAAAGTACCTTGAGAATCGCATGGTTTGTAGAGTATAAATTTCGTTGCGATTTGAGAGCTAAGAAGGAGAATGGTCGGATGATCCATCCTTTGGGATCGAGGAGAGCCTGGTATTTATCAGCAAGAGGCACCATGAAGCAGAGCTCACTCGGTGTGAATCCATGTAGAATTTTGTAATAACCACAAAGCCTCCCGCCACCTTGATCTGTGGTAGCTTCGAATATGTTAAAGGGTGTTCACAGAGCCTCTCCTCTCCTTTCTCCAAGGAAGGTTTGCGAATGTCAAATGGGTTTGTAGAGCCTCCCGCCTCCTTGCTCTGTGGAGGGTTTGCAAAAGTCAAATGGGTTCATGGAGCATCCCACCTCCTTGCTCTGTGGGGGGGGGGGGGGGGTTCATGAACATCAAATGGGTTTACAGAGCCTATCGTATCCTTTCTTTGAGGTGGGTTTGAAAATGTAAAATGGGTTCGTGGAGCCTCCCACCTCCTTACTCCATGCCGGGTTCGCAGAGGGGAATCTTGGTGTTGGTCGCGATGTCGTGAGGCTCCGCGAATGAGCTTCGTGAGACAGTACCTAAGGGTTTCCATTTATTCTTATTCTTCCTAGATTTTGGCACCAAAAAATTCCCCCCTCAGACTTGGAGTCGAGGAAAATTCAAGGGTTAAAGTCTGAGGGTTAATCGCCAAAATCCCTCAGCCAATCGCAAAGCTGACTCACAAAGGAGGCTCGCAAAACAGAGAGGTGACAGGCAGGCCAAGCGCGTCGCAAATTTTTCTGCCATTAGATGTGACTCTAAGTACCAGGGGTCCTCATGTATAAATATGGGAGCTAAACTATCTTTTCTCCTTTCTCTTCTCCATGTTTTTGGAATTTAGATATATCTATTTGTGAAGATCTACATACTTCGCGATTGATCTCTACGAATCGGGACTTTTGCTTCACGGCACATAGTAAGTCATTGACTCTACGACGGTGTGATCTACGGCTTGCTTCTGAAAGTCGGTGCAAGGATTTCTGATTCTGTTGCTGGGATCGAGCTATGTGAATGGTCTCTGCGAATGAGCTCTGTGAAAGGGATTCACAAAAGTTTTCCAAATATTAAAAATGGAATGGATCACCAAGAGGCTTCCAGGGGGTCATTGCGGATGCTTCCCAAAGGGAGGATATGGCGAATATCTTGGGTCTAGGGGAGTGGTACGGAGCCACTCTGACCATGATTCATTGGTGAAGCTACTATCAGAAATCTAAAGGAATTATCTGCTGTGTAAGAGGCTGCCTCTGTATGGTTTTGGGCTGAGGGATGACGTCTTCATCTTTAATGCAAGTAGAGGCGAGCCAGCTTACTAGTTTAGGAGCACATCATGCCAGCGCCAGTGGTTCAGGGTGACTGATGGCCATGCCTGAGAGGACTTCATGCCTCTCAACACTGACTTCCTCTAAAATCACTTAAACAATGTTTACGAGAAGTAATTGTAGCCAGATACATCCCCCCTCCCTCTGTACTAGATGATCTTGAGGTCATCCCTAAGGAACCTAGGGAAGGGATGGTCTGATGAGTGGGATCTACGCCATGATAGTAACTTCACAGATGACTTGGCCTAGGTCTACTGGGTAGGTGCCTCGTGTGAAGAGTTTGGGGCAGAGATGAGAAGAGTGGGCCTATATGAGTAGGCTTGGACTTCCCAATTCCATATCTATCAACCGAAGAAGCTGATTCTAGAGTTGTTGATCAGGTGGTCATTGAGGACCAATACCTTCCACTTACACTATGGGTAGGTTGGCATCATTTTATCTTATGTGCATCAGATCTCAGGGGTCCCGATACTGGGGGAGAAGTATGATGAATTCCTCCCTGTTATGGGTGCATGGGAGGATCCATAGAAAATGCCACCATTGGCGATGGCGTTGATGGAGCTGGTGCCAGGAGAGGACAAGGAAGTAGTGAGGGATGTCCATTTCAGGAAATGGTTCAAGAAGTTCATGAACATCCTGAAAGATATGTAGTTTTGGGTGAGGCCTTGAACTTACCCGAAGGGGGATCAATGAGGCAAGGAGCAATCGTACTAGAAACTCTTGGAGGATAGCCAGTGGAAGATGTGGGTATTAAACATCAATACCTAGAAGCAACTAGTAGTTAGGTTGGCCACATTCATTGCAACTCTCATCTATGGTTGGACCCTACCAGTGAGGGATACAAACATGGGAGTGCGCCCAAGCACGTTTATCATCGAATCCATGTTGGCGACAGGAGGGCGGGTCAACCTCAGGATCCCCATGCTCGCTAAGATATACAAATTTTTTTGGCATATCAGCGAGGGGAAGAGGATACAGAGGATATGAGGGACATTATACCACCTATAAGGGTGGATAGAGGAGCATGTCATGGAGCTCTATGAATATCCAAACCCCATCTCCCCTCTGGAATCTAACTTCTTCCCATCCATCCTAAATGTCCTAGGGAGATTTTTGGACAAGCTAACCATGCAGGCAGTACCGAACCATGTCTGGAAGGTAGAGGAATTAAACTTTTATCCATTCCTACTGCCAATGGGTGCTTTCATAGATGATGGAAAAGGAACGTAAGAGCACCAGTCCTATCTCTTGTCCTTTCAAGTTGGCGTCCTAGTGGCAAGAGTGGACTATGATCCCCTCTTTGAGCCGTACACCCCACACCGATTCGCCAAGAAATTTCATTGTATGCAGCGACTAACCCCAAAGGTCTATTTAGGGGTACGCCAAAAGGAACATATGTGTGTGATGAGGCAGATGTGTCTCATGTTCACATGGGAAGATGGGAAGATGAAGAACAAGATACCTCCGCCCACCACTATCTTCGAGTTGGTGAAGGAGTACGCCAAAATCTGGGAGGTGTCCTACCTGGGGGAGATGCTGAAGTAGCCAACTATTTGGGACGGTGATGGTGTGCTTCCCCAATCTCGAGGCTGGGGCCGGATGGCGGAGAGGAAATCAAATGGTGGTGGGGCTACCATGGTAGCGATGCCTACACCAGTTGAGGGGGAGGTAGTCGCAGCAGATCTAGCAATGGCAGTAGACCCGGTGGTCCCAGAAGAACAGATTTATCTAGAGGGGATTCCAATGAGAGGATTCCATAGAATATCCACTCATGCTCCGGGGAAGAGGCTACGCCACATAGACCTGCCAGAGAATGTTGTCTTTATGGAGGCCTGGGACAACTCGGAAGTCAACAGGCAATTCCTTGTCTCGTCCGAGAAGTGGTGACACTTTAACTGTTTCAGGATGGATTTTTCTGGGATATTCCCAATCAAGGCTAGCTTTACGGTGTCCCAGAAGGAGGCGAAGCAATACCTGGAAGATCTGGAGGACTTTGTGCACTCCCAAGGTGCCCCACATCCAATGAGAGGTTTGATAAAGGTGTTGTTAGATTGAATGTCCCCTACGTAGTTGTTTGTTGTTGAAATAAGAGAGTACTTCCCTCTTACGGAAGAATCAGATGATTCCACCTGGTGTGAGGATTCTAGTAGAAGGATCCCATTGGAGGAGGGAGAAATTGGTTATTTGAACTCAGCCCTTAATTATTTTTTCAGAGGCTCTTGAGGTAAAATCCTGAGTCCCTTCACCGGTATCTGCTTCCAGGCTACCTTGGAACCCTTAACAATGTTGAAACTATGCATGAGAGCCTCATACACAAACCATGTTCTCGCCCCTTAATAGAAACAGATGCGGGGCCTTCAGGATCTATGCTTGTGGTGGCATCAATTATTGCATCCAGTGGGGCTAGGACACCTGAGGTGGCTCCTCCAGAGTATTTAGAACTTTCGATAATATACAGAGGGCCACACCTCAAGGTCCCAATGGCAACAACCCAGGATCGAGACCGAGAATTAGATCTCTATAAGTCACCTTTACAAAATTAATGATTTCCACCCATTGATTAGATTAACTAACATCCGTGCCCTTCTTGTTATGCATAGTTCTTCAAATGGTGTGGGCTTCCTTGGCGAGGTTGGTTGGTAACTCTGGCGGTGCTTTTCCCAGGGGGGTGTCGGTGGTCATGGAGGAAGATATCCAGACTAAACAAGCGGTAGCACTCCCAATCACTAGTGGGACCGTTAGTATGGTTGGTCCTGTAGTTATTGAAGTGGGATCGGACGATGAAGAACGATCGGACAACGCGGGTCCTTCCATACCTAATTCGACACTAGATGCGGACCCTACTGACGAGTTCTTGGGGGAATTCCCCATGTATGAGCCTACCAACCCCGTAGACTGGGAAGAAATGGCCTCTAATGAAGAGGATAGAAAGATATATTGTCGCCGATCATGGAAGTTGATCAAGAACTTCATCGATGACACCCCTCATGCACAATGGATATACCAGATGGGGATACTTGATTCACGACTGTGTGAACTGTGTGCTGGGGGGTGAACACCCAATGTCCCCATATGAATGTCCGAGATCTCCTAGCGGAGAAGATTCAGGAGTATGACAGTGGCCTTGGCGTGGTTTGGCAGCAGAGAAAAGCAGTGAACATCAAGAGGCTCAAGGAGGCTAAAAATAAGATTCAGCGGCTGCGCATCCAGGTAGATGAATATTCTTCTTCGCTTAATGCACATTCGGAGATTATATCACGGCTAAGGGGCCAGCTGGCGAAGGCCGAAGATCACATGAGGCAAGCCTTCGAGGAGATGACCATTATCCAAACCAATGGGGAGGGGGCCCAGGTCGCAGCTGAAAAACTGTTCCCCCTCGCTGCCGAAGAGGAGCGGGAACTGAACAGGCGAAAGCGAGTCCTAGACACCATAAGACAGATGGTGGCAGAGCTACAATGTTATTTTGACGGGGTCAACCCTTCCATGAGAGGTGTTGTTCTTAGAGTACTATGATGCATGCAACTTTTGAACACAATTTCATGCTTTGACTATTTATGCTAGATGCATGCATGAGTTCTATTATTCGTTTGGTTTATTTCATTTTCGTTATATTCATGGAACATCTAGCGATCAGTCCCTAAGTTCACATGGGTCGGGCCCGATGCGAGAAACAAGGGATGGCCACCTTATCATTCCACCCGAATATAAGAGTGAAAACCAAGCTCCGGGCATCCGGGGTTTGAAAAACCAATCTATATTTCCGAGGAGAAAGGGAGAGACCCAACTGGAGGATGAAGCTCTCAGAATAGTAAAATCATTGCTTTCCCAATGTGCGCTAGTGCATGATCAGGGTAACACAAGGGGCATTGGAATTAATTTGAACATAGGGGAGTAGAAGGTGTGAATCACGATACCCAAAAAATGGAACACTGTAGGGATGGCTTGAAAATGAAGAATAACTATTGACCATGTTCAAAACACAGTATCCTTATTGTGTTAGCCTGAAATTGGGATAACAAATGAGGGCCGACTGCTGACCATGTTCAAAACACAAGTCTTGACTCAAAATTCCATCCATTAGTCTTCCATAATGTTCGCCCAAGATAGTAGGCGAGCTATAGGCCGAGCATCCATACTATTAGGGGGTTATTTTAGATGTGAAATAGGACAAGGGTCCAAATAAAGGGAATGCAATGCGTGGAGTGTGGTGTGATGGGTTGTTCGAATGGATTCTATCACTCATGAAATAATGCCACCGTGGTAAAGGAACATTAGGTGGGCGCATCGGTATAATCATAGATTATACCTACTTCAGAATAGGAACTCTCTAGTAAGGACTTGGAATGACACGTAGTTTTACGTCATATAATGAGGACGGTGCACATTGTTTAAAGGTCATACTTCTTGGACCAAGATCAGGGATGAGGGTCCCAAAGGGTTAATGACCCTGGGGTTTGGCCCAAGGCAAAATTCCTAGGCATCTCTATGTATCCCATAAGGATGAGAATCAAGCCATACATAGTTCTTGAAGAATGGTGTGGTCAGAGTTCGACGCAGGTCGGGAGAATCCTCTCTAGAGAAGAAACTGATGTATCCCATGATTAAAATAGGGAATCCTGAATCTGTTTAGGGAAGATTCACATTTTAATGTCATGCATTAAGTACATGGCTACCCGGGAATGAAATGTATAGTGCGTTACATACCCTGACGTGAATGAGGACCATATGAGTCCATGCCACACCACATGCTCTTGGGAGAATCCCTAGGTCATGGGGCTGAATGTGAAAACTGGTATAGGCCCAAGACTGGTTGTATGGGTGTTCCTACGTATCCCATGAGGATGGGAATCAAGCCATACGTAGTTCGGAGAGTTTAGTTTAACATCATACGGGATGAAGAAAGGCATGTGTGGTATGGTTGCGCGAGTACACGTCCTACCAGAACTACTAAGCCCACGCGAGTCATGATCAATGTGGGAAACAAGGAGTAGTGATGGGACTTCCCTAGAACAGGAAGGCACATGTCACGGGTGATGGGACACTAGGTGAATGACGTACCATGTTGCCGACCCACCTATATAGCGCACATAGATACGTGAAGGGGTAAAGCCAAGTATGTTGGAATTCCACTTCGACATAAGGAAGAAGAAATGTGTGAATCATGATTCTCAATATGTAACACCTCAATATTTTATAGTATGTTATCTCTTCAATGTATTTCAATAACTTGCACTACACGCAACAACGAGTTCGAGCGCACCACGACTTATCAAACTAGACTTTAAAAAAAGTGGTTATGAATAAACTTAACTGAATTTTGAATTTAATATACTCCATATAATTTTGGATTTCAAATTTTGTGTTTCTTAGACATAATATAAGAACAAATTCATTTTTTCAGATAAAAGAAGTATTTTTCAAAAATTGAAATTTTACCACCTTTTAATGGAAAACCCTTTTTAAAACCAATATTTAAAACTTTTATAAATTAAATTCTTCATTACAATAGGGACATAAAAATTTAGTTTGGATAAATTTTTTGTACTTTTTTGAAAACTTTCAATTTTTGATGAATAGTGAAAAATACTAGATTTTAATTAAAAACAACTTTTTCAATCAAGAAAATTTATAGTGTTAAATTATAAATTTGAGTGGTTTTAAAGTATAATTAGATTATATTTATATCATTTAATATAATTTAGGTCATTGTATGTATTTTCACATTTAAACTGGACATAAAGAAGTGTCAATCTTTTGATTGTTATTAATTCTTAAAAACACATTTTTTGTTTTGACAACGAGAATTAATTTTAAATTATTTTTTTCCTCTTATTTGTTTTGAATTTGGAAAAATGGATTCCATATTTGGAATAAGGAGGTACAAATTGTGTAAATAGTTAACTTTTATTATTAGATATTATGAATAATTACTTCGGTAAATATTTTATTTACCGTGGTTAAAGGTTAAATACAGTAAATAAGGGTAAAAATAATATTATAATAATATTATAATAATATTAAATTACCCTAACATGTTTCCTATTACTAATGGTTAATCATTTCTGACCATGGGATTCCTTGGGTCAATTATGGGAACCCATGGAGCCACTTGAGAATGATAATGACACCTTATATTAATTAATTTAAAGTAATGACAAAAATGACATAAAACATATATCTTTTAGTAAACAAAATTTTATATGGGGTTATATAAGTTATCATTTATACTATTAATACTCATTGGAAAGAAAAGAATATTTCCTAAATAATTATATTTTAATTATAATTTTTAAACCTTAAATAATTAAATTTATTTATGACACATTCTTGATGCAGTAATTACCTTATTAATGAAAGAATAAAATAAATGGTATTGTAAATATTAAAATAAATATAATTTAAATGTTTTGATGACATAAACTAATTTTATAGGTGAATATGACATTTTAGGGTTGATTAAATGCATTTTTTTGATGTAATCAAGTTTTTTTAACTTTCACAATAACTAAATACCAAATAGTGTCAAAATTGACATAAATGGTTTTTTAAAAAAAATATTATATTATTAAATTATATAATAATTATAAAAATATAAGGTTCTACCAATGAACTTATATAATTATAGGCATGTAATTAATGAACCACTTATGGTTTTCTTGGCATTTTATAGTAAGTTTATTAACCAATTATTATAATAATACAAGAATACATGGTAAAAGTTAAACAATTTAACTAAGAGGTAAATCTAAAAGATAAGGTTAATATAGTGACCCAAACCTATCTAAAACCTATTGGTTGAACGTTTTTCGACCCATAACAACCTTATCCTAGAAATAAATCATTTTGGAGCCATTAGAAGCTGAAAATAATTTTATTATAAAATAATATTTCAATCTTTTCCTAAGGTTCCTCTCACCTCTCTTATAAAAGGGAACTTCCCCTTCACTCAAAATCACACCTCCAATTCCATTTAGATCAGACAAACCTTGCCCAAATATCCTAAAAACTTCCCTCAAATAAACCTAGTGTCCTTAATTTGATCATAAAGCCAACCTAAGGATCCATTTTGATCAAATCAAAAGGAAACACCTGAAGAAGAAGTAATAATTTCACAACCCTCTTTCAAGATCTTTTCTTCTTCCACTTCCTCTTTCGTTGTTGTTACCAAACCAAAATAATAATCCTAGTACCTCCTACATACTGTGATGTTATTATAAATATGGTACAACCATATTCATTATTTTTCCATCTTATAAATGACAAAGTCACCATACGTGCGTACGTACGGCTTATTGTCTCTACGTCATCGTGTAGTTTATTATTCAAATACTTAATTATTTAGATGGGTATAATAATGATTATAACTGATGCAAATAATAAATATAACATGTTATTGATTCTGTAAATATTATATACCATCCAATTACATACAATTTCACAATCAATATAATGATATTGTCTCTTGCTCGTACGTATGGATTACCGTCTCCACAATGTGATGAGATTCATTCCCACATTCACCATTCAATGATGATTATAAAAATATATATTATTTATAAGTATGTAATATATGACATAATTATTATAATATATATATAAATATGTGTGTGTGTGTATTTATTTATATATATATATGTACTTATATATATCTTATTCACTTACTTATGTTCAATACGATATGAAAATAGAAACAACGTTTATGCGTACGTACGGCCTACCGTCTCCATAAAGGGTTCCTTCCATTTCTTATATCTATCTATTATAAATATTTATATTCTAAATATATATGATTTATAAGTCAATATTTATATTCTAGAATTATTTAAATCATTATCTAAATTATACGATCAAGAATAACAAGTTAAAACACGTTCGATAAAAAAAGCGACTATTACCCAAAATGTTAATTTAACATGGAAATAATTGTTAAATGCATAGTATAAAGTCATAAATGAATCATGTATGATATAATAAATATGAATATGTTTCTATTATAATTTAATAACATACTATGGTCCTTATATTGGAGGTTAATTGTACCCTAGACCAATGAAAAGTTCAAGGTAAGGGTTATTTCTTCAATCTCATTATTTTCCGAGATTGTTTATGTGTAATTATTTACTGGGACATATTTATCATATATAACCATATTTAATAAAAATGTTTTCAAAATTAATCTTTTAAGGTTTTATGGGAGGTTCTATTTTACTATATCGTCATTTTAAATGTTTTAATGATTTATCTTTCTAAATCCTTTTAATTAATGTCCATGTTTTCAAAATGATTTAAAGGATTTATTTATATGGACATGAATGTTTTGAAATAATAATTATTTTAAAAAGTTTCATAGTGATATGGGACACTTTTATTCAAAAATAAATTTTAAATTACTTCCATTATAAATGTGTGACTTTTAAATGATTTCAAAAAAAATGATATTTCTCTCAAAATGTTATACTGATCATTTTTAACTATGCTAGCATCCTTTACTAGATATTATTCTTGATTGAGGCTGATTTATTATAATACAATCTTCAATATTTTATTGAATGAGTTATGATATGTGTGATTGTGAATGTTCTATTTTTATACCATTCATGGTTTGTGGTTAATATATTGACATTTTGTATTCTAGTTTTAATACGAATGTTTATGTTATATTTCAAATTTTTCATATGAGGAATGTGATGGACTTAGTAAGTGATGGGTGGAGCCCGCTATAGCTCATCGATGCATCAGTAGGTCTCATGAGACAAACTAGTGTCGTGGCACAAGGCCTTGAAAAAAAATTATTTGTAGTCTTAGAACAAGGCCATGACTATGTGATAATGATGTCCAGTGTTATTCATTCCCTCATTATGAAATTAGTTATTACATGTGATTATTAGACTAGTAGAATATCCATGTTCATGTTTATATGGTGATATCTGATTTACTTTTTCTATATTATATTCAATATTATGTTTAAAAATGCTATTATTTTTCTTATACATATTACCTTAGAAGTTTATTTCTTCCACTAAATTATTTAACCTTAATGAGCATATGAGTTCACCTATTTCTTATGATTTATTTTCCTAGGATTCCAAGATGTGTATTATGATTTATATGTAGGGTTAAGCTAAAGAGCATAATAGAGTTCTCAAATAACTATCTATGATGCGTTTTATTTTTGAAAATGAAATGTAACATTCATGTATGTAATCTATTTTCCAAAACTACTAAACTGATCAGTCCTTCAAGACTTGATTCCTTGTAATGATGCTAATGTATTAAAATAATGCACTGAATCTAGGCTTCTAGGGTCGGGGCATTACACAAGTTCTGGATTACAATGATAGTGGCATGCCAATGGGGGATAATTGTTGACCATGTTCAAAAAACAGTATCTATTTCGTGTTAGCTTGGAATGGGGACTAACAAATGAGGGTTGACCATTGACCATGTTCAAAACATGGGCCCTGTTGCGAATGTCGTCTGAGGTCCTCGGGGATGTTGGCCCAAGATGGTAGGTAAGCCAGTGTGGCATGAGACCATGTCGTAAAGGGGGTCCTTTTAGACATGGAAGAGGATGAGGATCCAAATGATGGGCTCACGAAGCTTTTTCATGGAATGAGGGAATGTCCCTGTGAAGATTACACACTTTGGGTGTGGCCACATTGCATCTATTTATGACAAAAAGACGTATTAGATAGAGGGAGTTCAATCCCCCTCCAAGGACAAGGGTCTTGAGGTTGTACACTTCCCAAATTAATGGCCATTAGATGCGCCATTAAAGGGAGATTAATTTAATTGACTAGGTGAAGGGAGGAAAAGTAACCAAACCCGACGTGTAGTTCTCATAGGGAGATCTTAGTTTAAGGTTATAGAACTCGAACCGGAATGGGAAAAGGTGTGAGGGGAAAACGATATGGCTATTGCAAAACCTGACATGAATGAGATCCCATGAGGTACTCTCCATGCCACAAGTTCCCAAAAGGGGTCGGGCCTAGGGGATGAAAGAGAGAGGATGGGATTTTAGATTCTTAGGGTTGGACCCGAGGAAAATATGTCTAGGCATTCCTACATATCCCATGAGGATGTGAATCAAGCCGTACATAGTTCCGGAAGATGTTATGCAGTTTAATGTCTTACGGAAAGGACATGGAGTGATCTTAGTTTATGGTCATTGAACTCGGACTAGAGATGGTAGGGAATGTGGGAGACACATGGTGAGTTAATTATGAAACCCTATGTGAATGAGGACCTGGAGTCCATATTACCATATGTTCCTTGGGGTGGTTTTAGGTCGAGGGACCGAAAATGAAAGTTAGGATGGAACTGAGGAAAAGTTCACAAGTGTTCCTACATATCCAATGAGAATGAGAATCAGGACACACTTAGTTATAGGGAGGGAACGATAAAATACCAGTGCCATAGATACTAAGTTCATGCAGGTCTGGCCCTTGCACCAAAAGAATCGACATTTGATAGATCTTTTTTTGTCCTTTAGGATGGATGTATGTTGTTTTTTTTTGTGAAGTGAGAAAGTCTTGGCGTAACCACAAGAATCAATATGTGTTTATGCATTGAAAAATGGTATGGTGTGTGACCGATACCAAACATGATGTCCCCTCAAGTGAGGACACCATGATTTAGTGTCGTTTTTTCATCGTGCATCCAGGATGATAATGTCACAATTTAGGGTCATGGTATGGGACCAACCATGAACTTTAACATCGTGCAATATAGATGTAACAATTTAATGTCATGTGGGACTATGAATCATAGTTTAAAGTCATATGGATCAGAAAAATGCATGAAAGAAGAGGTTTAGAATGGAATGTGCACGGCGTGATAAAGCATACCTGACATGAATGAGGAAATAATCCCATATCACATCACACGCAATTCTAAGAAAGAAACCTCAGGCCGAAGTGGCCAAAAAAGGTTAGAGAATATGGGGTAGGAGAGACTAGCATTCAGTTGAGATGGTCCCAAAGACGAGATGTCTGGGAATTCCTACGTATCCCATGAGGATAGGAATCAAGCCATACAAAGTTCTAGAAAGTGCAGTTTAACATCATGCATGACAAAGGACATGAGGTAGGAGGGACTAGCTCCTTGAAGGGGAGTATGTGATGCGGAAATTGTAAACCTGACGTGAACGAAGGCACAATCCCATACATGCCACATCACGTGGTCCTATAAGAGTTGGGGCCTAAAAGGCATAACAAAAGAGATAAATTACTAGAACTCAAGATGGACCTAAATATGAGATGTCTGGGTGTTTGTATGTATCCCATGGGAATGGGAATCAAGTCATACATAGTTCTAAAATAGATCATAGTTTAAGGACATAGATCTCAGACCATGGAGAAGTGGAATCCTTCCATGTAAGTGTGGACCTCAATCTGATCCCTAATCCCATGTGAGTCAAACTCGGTGTGCGGAATAAGGGTAGAAGAGGTTTTTTCAATACCTAAAATACATGCCAAAGGGAAGTCGGTGCAGAGCCCTGAATGACGCCTTACCGTGGCTTTTTCATCCTAATGTGAAAATGTGCACCGAGGGATATTATGTGAGGGTTGAAATTCCACTTGGACACAATGTGGTGGAAAATGATGTGAATCTTGTAACCGACACTTAAGGCTTGAAGGGGTTGGCATGATGATAGAGGATAAGTTTTGACAATGTTCAAAACAAAGTAACCATATCGTGTGACCTGAAATGGGAACAACACATGAGCATCGACCACTGACTATATTCAAAACATAGGACTTGTATCGATTTGTTGTTTGAGGCCCTCAAGGACGTTGGCCCATAATTGTAGGAGAGACCTTATTCCTAGCATCCATGCCATTTGGGGGTCACTTCAGATGTGAAAGATAATGGAAGCCCAAATGAAGGGGAACATGAAGCTAGAAAAATGGGTGAATGCATGTCCAGGAAGAACCCGACACTCCAGGCTCTAAACTAGAGTAATCCTGGGCACATTGGGGAATCACCGAAGAGGGCCGAGGGACCATACATAAGGGTAGCCAACTCAAAGAGATGAGAGTAGGTAAAGAGAGCGAAGGCCGCTCAGGAGAGAGAGGTATATGACATGGTTTTCATAAAGTCGATGTGAATGGGGACATAAGACCATACCATACTATATAATGCTTTCCTGGGAAAAATTTGGCCAAGGGTCCAAGATGATAGGGAGGTTTCTAAGAGATGGGGCTGGACCTAATGACCAGATGTTTGGGCAGTCTTACGTATCCCATGAGGATGGGAATCATGCCACACGTTGTTCTAGAGAAAAGGATGATGAAAATAAGGGAAATATACCCCATTTAGGGGCGTGTACGACATGATGAGTAACCCGAAGTGAATGAGGACATAATCTCATACCACACTGTATAATTATAAGTGAGAACTCGGTCTAGGGGCCCATGGCTAGCCTACAAACATAATTTCATAGCCAGCTTCCAGTTTAATGTCTTGTTGTAAGGACGATGATGATATTAGTTTAAGGTCATAGAGCTCGGATCATAGATGCCTTGTCTAATGTCATATGTGTGGGATAGAGAGGGAAAATCATCGTGCCTATGGAAGACCACAAAGCAGCAATGATGATAGAGGACAACTATTGACCAGGTTCGCAACAAATTAAGGGAGGTATGTCTCGAGGGGATATTTTTAGAATAGAGAAATATCCTTACATGAATAAGGACATGATTCTATACCACATCATACAATCCTAAATGAGAACTCCTGCTTGGGGGCCGAAGGGCTCAAAGGACCTGAGGCTGGGCGCCCCAGCCAACTGTATCCATATGACCTCTCGTGTGGGCATTGCCTCATCATAGATCATAAGCCCATGTGAGCAGTTCTCGGTGTGGGAAACAAGGAGAAAGACTAGGATATCCCCATCACATAAGGGTTCAACATCTAGAATTACACTCCTCCTCGAGGCAGACTAAGGTTTGGAGAGACAACTGGGTTGAATGAACCACTACACTCCATGTTTGGAACATATGGGGGTGGTTTCAACAACAAAGGATAGCTATTGACTATGTTCGAAACACAAAATCCACATCATGTAACATGGAATGGTCTTGATGAACTCGATTTGAATGAGGGAAAAGGCATGCACCACACCATGTGTTTCATCCCAATGAGAGGTCCTAAAGTTTTAGGTTGGGCCTATGGACGAAATGTATGGGCAATCCTACATATCCCATGAGGATGGGAATCAAGCCATACATAGTTATGAAAGTTCCGTGTAGTTTAACATCATGTGGTAAGGATGTGGGAGGATTAGAAGAATGAGGAGGGTATCATGGCATGACCTTCCTAATCTTGCCACTAGTGGGGAAAAAAATCTTAGGTTGCGTCATATGAGATCCACCAAGGGATATACACCTAGGAGGGGTAGCCAAACGAGAAGAGCGTTGGGCTGGATTTTGGATGAGGCATCTGAGAGTTCCTATGAATCCCATGAGGATGGGAATCAAGCCATACGTAGTTCTAAAAGGTGTAGTTTAATGTCTTGTAGGACGAAACACAATTTAATGTCATGGGGGACATTTCACCATTTAAGGTTGTGTAGGACCGGAATGTTTAAGGTCCTATAGGACCTAACAGTTTAAGTTCATATAGGACTCTAATGCAGTTTAGGGTCGTACGGGGCCATTATGAAGTTTAGGGTCATGCATGACCGTATAGTTTAAGGTCATGTAGGATCAGGGGACTTAAAAAAATTATTTCTTGAGGAACTTGGAATTTTTTGGAGGAGTTATATGATCACCATCCATGGTAAATAGTGAGTGTATGCTATTGGAGTAAACCTTGTGAATGATGTAAGGTAATTCCTATTTAGGCTCCAACTTGGGTGGTTTCCTGCCAGGTATCATTGGTGCCCTCAGGACCAACACCAAATCACCTTGAAAGAAGGAGAGGAGGAGAACTTTTTTGTTGAAAGCTCTAGCTATTTTGTTCTGATTCCTTTCCAGATTGTGTAGGGCACAAAGCCTATTATCATCGAGTGCTTCCAACTCATCTAGACGAATTTCAGCTACTTTATCTATAATTTTTTGATCATAGATAGTTGTGCGCAGTGAGAGAAATTGAATCTCGATGGGAAAGACGGCCTTTGTTCCGTATACTAGGGAATATGGGGTCACCTGGGTGGAATTACGAGTCATTGTCTGATAATCCCATCGGGCATTGGGGAGCTTCTTCGGACAACTCTTCTTATTCTGACCAACCATTTTCTATAGAATGTTAGATGGGTTTTTTTTGAATGCCTAAATATTTCCATTTTCTTGCACATGATAGTGGGAGGTATGGTTAGAACGGATGTTGTACTTAGTGTAAAATTTCATCTGCTCTGCTTCTTGGAAGTTTGTGTCGTTATCGGTGAGGACGGAGTGAGGGAATCAAAATCAGTAGATGATGTTGGAGCTCAAAAAGTCAACAATGGAACGAGCCTTGACCTATTTGAGTGGAACTTCCTATTACCAATTGGAGAAGAAATCTATAGTAGTCAGGATGAATCTGCAATGGTGAGCTGTCATCGGGAGATATAGTCCCATGACATTGAGTCCCCATACCACGAATGGGCAAGAGTACTTCGTGGAGTGGAGAGTCTCTGGTGGCCGATGCATGAAGTAAGCATGAATCTAGCACACATGTCACCTTTTGGAAAACTCGATGCAGTTATGGCTTGTGGAGGGCCGAAAATACCCCAGTCTCTAGATCTGGTGATATAGCTTCGGCCCAGTCGGATGAGCCCCCTAGGAACCAGCATGAACCTCCTACATGACCTGGGAAATATCAGCTCCTTGAATTCAATGGAGGATTACCCCATCAATCCCACACTTGTAGATGATATGCTCATGACTAGGGCTTTCCTGGAGGGTGAACTGTAATGTGAGACATCAGATTCGCTCGCACTTGGCATGATCTGTTAGGAGATTTCCATTTTGAAGGTACTCGACAGTGGTGTTTCTTCAGTTAGAAATCACATCAGTCACTACATTGGGGGATCTGGGGGTCCTAAATTGGAGGCACCAGTGGTAAGGTGTCTTACATGTAGGTTGTCATCGTCACCTGGAGTGATGGGAGCAATGACTCTTCGGTGTGCCACGTGGATAATCAGGTCATCGTGTTCGGGCTCTGCAAGTGATGTAGCTAGGCTGGCCAGGGAATCTGCTTGATGGTTCTAAGATCGAGGGACATGAGTAACTTCTGGCTGAGATGGGAATTCGGCCATTAGTTGGAGAGTGTGTTCCAACAATGGCATGAGATATGGCTTTCTGACGACATATTCATCATTGATCAACTTGATGACTAGTTCTAAGTCCCCTTTCACATTCAAATGGGGAATGTCTATCTCGAGGGCCAGCTCGAAGCCAGTGATGAGAGCCTAATACTCTGCCTCATTGTTGGTGCAGCCTTCTGACAATAGGAATGAGTATGGAAGAATATCTTTTGTTGGGGTAATGAAGATGATACCCATACCTACTCTATTGAGCATGGGTTCATTGAGACTTCTATCGATGGGGCTCTGGGAAGCACCAACGAAGTGCATTTTCCATCACGGGATAGCTTGTTATAACGAGAGGATTGCCTCATCAGAAAAATCAAGGTCCCGTGACTGGTCTGTAGGGGCTAGATGGGCAGCAAGAAATTCTTCCAATGCTTTCCCCTTAATATCCTTCTAGGGGAAAACCTGATGTCGGACTATTGGAGAATCAATTCCCACCAAGCTAGGAGGCCTGTCAACATGGGGCGGTTCAGGATGTACTTCAGCAGATCTACTTGGGACACCAACTGTACCTTGTGGTGCTTCAAGTAACGTCACAACTTCTACACTGCGAATATGAGCACAAGGAATATCTTCTCGATAGGGAAGTATCTGGTCTATATATCGAGGATCATGCTACTGAGGAAGTGGAGGCTATTCTACATTCCCTTGTTATTCTTCTTGGTAAGAAGGGAGCCAAGAGATCACTCTAGAGTAGTCACATAAAGGACCATCATCCTTCTATAGATGGGTGACATTAAGACCAGAGTCTGGAGCATATACTACTTGATTTCCTTGAAAGCAGTCTGACACTCTTTGTCCCACTCATATACAGTGCTTTTCTTCATGATCTGAGATAAGGGCTTACACTTGTTGGCCAAATTTGCGATGAATCGGCCTATGTCATATTAGTGGCCTTGGAAGCCTCGAAGCTCCCGAATTTTGATCGGAGGAGACATTTTGATAATGGCCTTTATCTTCTCTGGGTTGATCTCAATGCCCCTATATCTGATAATGAAGCCGAGAAACTTTCCAGAGGTGACTCCGAAGGCACAATTCAATGGGTTCATCTTTAGGTGATGGGAATGGAGGAATCCAAACACTTTCGCAGGGTCTTTGAGATGGTACTGACACTAGAAATATTTGACCACCAGGTCTTCTATGTTACATTCCACCAACGTTCCAAGAATTGTCTTAAATATGTGATGCATAGCCCGTTGATAGGTGGCACCTGCATTCTTTAAACTGAAGGGAATGACTTGGTAATAGAAATTACCTTGTGGTGACTTGAAGGCTATAGACTCCTCATCCTCTGGGGCCATTTGGATCTGGTTATACTCGGAGTACCCATCCATGAAAGAGAGGGCTTGGAACCCAGTTGTAGTGTCGATCAACAATTCCATCACATGAAGGGGAAAATCATCCTTCGAACAGTGATGATTGAGACCCCGGAAGTCGATGAAAACTCTGATATGTATGTACTTATTTCTTAATAGCACAATGTTGTCCAGACACTTGGTGTTCTAGACCTCCTTAATTAAATTTTCTCTGATGATCTTATCAACTTTTTCCTCAACCATGGCATCGTGAGAAGGGTGCATCTTTTTGGGAGTCTTCTTGAACCTGCGATGATTTGTTAGGAGACCAAGGTGGTGGATGGATACCTAAGGATATAGTCCTGGAATCTCATCAAAACAATAGGTGAATACATCACGGTGTTTTTTAAAGAAGTATATGTACTTCTGTTGATCCTCGAGGGGCATGGCGGCACTGATCAATGTGGGTTTCGGGTTTGCCTTGCTACCAAGTTTCACCTATACCAAGTTGTTAACCATGGCGGAGAAACCCTCTTCAAAAGTAGGGGGAGCATACACTAAATCCTTCTCTTCAATTTTGGATGGGGGATCCTCAGTGGGAGGAGATTCATCTGCATTGATAGCTCCCTATTGGAGGATGGTACCAGTCTGAGCGACAGTGGACACTGCATCAGGGAACTCTTGTGATGCCGCAACCATAGAGATGAAGGTTGTTAGTCCAATACCATCTGGTCATTGGACAAAGGGGCCACACATGATGATATAAAAGCAATAGTGTCATGTTAGCTTGATCTGGTTAATTATGGCCCAGCAAAACAAGCAAGTATGACATATTGTTGTTGCCATGGGGTGGACATCCCGATAACTTATGGGAGTAGGAAGCTCTGGGATCACCTAAGCCTAGTTTGTATAGGAGTATGAGGTGATCTCCTGGTGTGTCTTAGACTTGGGAATGTCCTCCCCCCTTGTTCTAGAAACAATGAATCATTTCCCCATGTCCAAAGTTTTACCCTCAAATCGATGGACTGGAAAAACATATGCATCATCCAGATCTGCCCACGGGTCGGTCGTAGTCATATCATGCTTGACCTCGCTACTCTGAAACTACTTGTCCCTGCTCTTGTAGTAGTCGACATCTAGATAGAGGGATTCACAAGAGGAAAATAGGAATTAATCACCTTGAATCACACCCACTCAACCATTAAGGAAGTACTTAAGGCACTGGTGATATGATGACGGAACCACCGCATGCAGGTGGATCCATAGCCTACCCATCAACGTATTGCAGACGGTTTCCTAAGAGACAACCATAAACTCAGTGCTGGAAATTAAACCACCAAACTGGGTCTTCAAATAGATATTTCAAACTAGTTTTTGCTCCTACCTATCATAACCTTGGATTCTTAGGCTATAGGGGATTAGATCATCCTTAGACAATCCCAGTTTACACAGTTTCCAAGTATGGATTAGTATGATTCAAGAGCCTGTGTCAACAAGACAGCGACAAAACTCCATACCATTGAACTGGATGGTGATGTACAATGGGAAAATGTTCCCCTGGATGGGAGAGCCTTCATCTTCTCTAGAGAAAGAGATTATGGATCATCATTCGGAATTCTTGATCGTCTTAGAATGAAAGGATTTTGTGGCTGCTTCCTTTGTCTCAAACTAGAGGGGGCTTCTTAAAGCCTCGACAAGGGTGTCATGAATATATGATGACAAGAGAATGGACTCTAGGACGGAGAGATTTGCTGTAATGCTGGAAAGATGTTTTAGAACTTCATACTTCCATGCTAGGTGTGAACTTCTTCTTACAGGAGGTCACTCTATGACTGGGGGTATGGTGGGCCCTGCCGGCTGGGTCGACGGCTGACTGGTGCTAAGAATATCATATTTCTCACCAATCAAAGATTGCAGAGTGAATACCAGATGAGGGAAAGATGACTGACATAGGCTTGTAGTAAAGAGTAGCTGGTCACGGCATGGTCGAGGTGGCTCTGCCTAATCCAGCAACACTAACGGCGACGAAGGAAGACCTGATGTCACCAGATGAGAAGGATGTGTATACTGAGCTCTGCGCTAGGCCTACTTCCAGGTTTCGGTCGCATGGATAGCCTAACTGGAAGTACTGACTAAGGCACTCCAAAGGCACATATTTTGTGCCTTTATTGACGCTAACGATGGATGGGGATGTTAGGAGGATCCTCTTGGAGCTCCCCATCGTCAGGAATCATGTAGGGATTTTCCATCTATATATTATTAACTGAGGTGTACCCTTGACCTTCACTAGAAGATTCATCCACTACTAGATGGATTATGGGAGGGATCTTTATCTCTAGGGGTATGAAGTTGCTAAGAGTACGGTATGACGATGGCATTGGAGGGGGACTTTTCTTTCCCTTACGTTGTCGGTGTTTTATCTTCTGGGAAGAGGACGGTTGAGACAACGATGCAGAAGTAGTTGTTGTGGATTCTGAAGGCTCTGACTGATTCAGGCATGCACAGATAACACCATAGGAACGTGTGCCTATTTAACAAGCCATCCAGTCATCATACTTCTGGGACCTGTGGTTAGAAACCTGATGCCCCTCACCTTCGTTGTCGCTACTGATATCTGGCCTCACGAAGAATCATGCCACGTATGCTGGAGCTGGGCTCAACCATAATATGTTTTTATACACTTGGTCTTGGAGATATTATTTAAACACATATCACTATTTGAGGGTGTTCCCCAGGATCCATTGGTAGGGGAAGTAATTAGGGCGATCAGTGAGGTTCGCCTCTTCTGACCTTCTGTACTCAGGAAAACATACAATCCCCTACTCTTGGGCACTTTAGAAATAACCAGGTATTTGTGCCTCCCTGAACAACTAGGTCTAGTTCCTATTTTATGGGAAGGGGGACCTTGGAGCCTGACCCTGATGGGGGGTTAGAAGAGCCTACTGAGGATGAGGAGATTGGTCATCTCGACTAGGCAGCGGCGGCGCATTTCGCGGGGGTACCTATAGATTCTAAGGTCGGCACTACTGGGCCAGAGGCTATGCTTAACGTGGAGGGACCTTATGTGACTATAGAGGTAGCTCCACTAGTAATAACTCTAGTTTCCCGGGTGCCTCTATTTGAGCCACTGTAGTGGGCTCGTCCATGGAGGCCCTTCTTGTTGGGATTGTAGGAGGCAACGGATGTGCCTGTTTGTCCTGCTATAAGGCTTCCTCTAGGCTTTGGGCCTTATTAGATAAGTCTATGAATCCCTTAGGGTAGTTATGGGTGATCAGAGAGGGGACCAGCTCCATCTTGATGTTCCCTACACACATTTTCAGTAACTTCTCCTGAGTCAGTGACATGTCAAGAGAGTATGTGAGTCCTTTTCACCGGGTGACAAAGATAGAAACACGCTCATCAGGTCTCTACATGCACTTGAAGAAGTCTGTGATACTTGTCTTTCGAGTGGTGGAACTAAACTGGTAGAGGAATTACCTATGGAGGTCCTCCCTATTGTCCACTGACCCGATGAGAAGCTTATTGTACCATATGAATACTGACCCTTCCAATGTCTGTACGAAACACGAGAGTTTGGCTGATTCCAGCTGCGCTGGAGTTCCCAACATGGGGCTACACCTTGAGATAATGTGGGTTAGGTGCTGTGGTGGGTCACATGCCCTGTTAAAGGGGGAAAGGGTGGGATTCCTGTAACCCAAGGGTGCTGGAATACCATCCACCCATGCTGGGTATAGCTTTCCATCAGGAAGGATTGCCACCTATCAAGTATCTAAGGATTCAAGGCAGACGATGAGTACCGCCATTGGATCATCCAAGTGGGAATTCCTATATTAACGGGGTTCCATGACCACAGGTGCATTTGCAGGTTCTTCAACATGATGAACAGGCCTAGCGGCTGATAGAACGGCTCATGGAACGACCTGTGGAGCAGCTGGGGGAATCTGATCTAGGTCTCGAGGATTTTCACGCTGTTCTAGAGGGTTTGGTGACACATATCATGCCCTCTTGCTGTAAGTTCCAAAATCAACCCTATCTAGGTGGGCAGGATGGTTAGGGTCACCTAGGGGTAGTTTGCCAAGGGGATGTTGTGCCTGCCCCTGCTACCCTGGTCGAGGATCACCATAGTGTGGTCATCACTTAGTAGTGTGTTCAGCAAGGAGGTAATTGACCACCTTCTTTTTTATAGTGAGTTGTTGACGCAATGCAGCTATTTCAGGGTCATCTTCAACCTTCTACACTGAGCTAGATAGGTCGGAGGGTTTGACGGCTCCGAGGAGTTTCTTTCCCTTGTTGGGATTTCAGGTGAGGACTAGTGTCTCGTTGGGCATGGGAAGACCCAACAGATTTCTCTGCTGGCGAGTGACCCTTCCCAACGGATCTAGTAGCTGCAGAATTCCCTCAGGGGTTAAGTCCCCATCAAGAAGATCCAACTCATTCTCTCCCTATGATAGGTCATCCATGTTAATCGTGACCCTTCCTGAAGGCATATCCTCTATGTCACATGGAAAATCGGGCTGGAACCAGATGTAACAAAAATGGAGGGCCGCGTACTGCCCCCAGGAATATATTTTCACATATGGAGAATCCTCCTTGAATATCCTATGGAGAACTTTAACGCTCAAGATGCATCTTTGATGGAGGGTCTTATGACATCCTGGTGACTCAGGGCACTGGGTCATGAGGAGTGCGGCCAAATCAGCAAAACAACATTTTTGGCCGATATCTTCGAAGTGTGACTGACTCTTGGGTTAGGTCACTCGGCAACGCCAAAGGATGAAATGAGTCTCCCAAAGGTTATGGAGAATGTATCCACCCTTCTCCCCGGTGAGTGCTTCTACTGCCATAAAATTTGGCGTAGTAATTGGCAAGAACATCTCTGGGAAATGGTCCACTACGAGAATATCCCACAAGATCCTTGTTCCAGATTTAGGGTATATACCTTCATTTCCCCATGGTACGCACGTCTCAGCGCATACAATTTGAAAATTATTTATAACCAACTGGCTACTGTAAAATTTTCAAGAAGGGTAGAACCATAGAGAGCACAAAATCTAATTCACTAAAAATATTTCGTTGGACAAAGATTAGACGGACAAGGTTTGAGGGGATTCCTATTTTTGATTTTTTTTTCTTTTTAATTAAACTAAAAGGTGAGAAGACAAAAGATAAAAAGAAAATTTCAAATGAGAATGATGATGGAATCTAAGTCAAAAAAATGTGTTGGGGATACTGGTGTCACAATTAAATTATCAGGCAAACATGCAAAATATTTTTTTATGTGATTAAATATTTATTCTATTTAGTTATCGCCAATTCCGAAAATATAATATTTTTTAGATGCTCAATTTAAAATTCCTAATTTATTTAAAGTCTCATTCTCTGGTGTCATAAATAAATTAGTAAATTCGTTCAAGTCCCGAACTATACGGCGAAATGACACAACCAGTTTCTCACAAAGTTGTGTCACCAATTTGCAGCTACCATCGGTCTACACGGTTTAACTTCTTGGACCACCGCGTCGACTTATAATTAAAAGTGTCAGTTTCTATTTCAGAAATTAATTAAGTGAAACAATAATTTAAATAGATAAAAGTTCCATTGAAATAAATTTAATTGACAATTAATCATCAAACAATACATTGCATGGCATGCGCAATAATTTTTATTTATCAACCAACATCCCGACACTAATAAAATTACCCCAACATCACAACTGAAAGAAAAAAACGAAGTAAAATGAAATGTCATGTGGATTAACACTACGTTACCGAAGAAATGATCATGTTTGTCTCTATTTCAACCGCGCAAAACAACCCTAGGCATGTGATGACGTCGTGCACCAACTATGCGACCACCGGAACGAAGGATATGAGCGGTGAGTAGTGTGCGACTGCTGGTCGACTCCTTGGATGGCGGTGAATGGTGCATGGCTGCTGGTCGACTCCTCGGATGGTGGTGAACGGTGTGTGGCTGTTGTTCGAATCCTCAGATGGAAACGGTGCACTGCAAAGAAAACAGAAGCAGGGGGTGCGACAGGGTTAGGTAGGGGATAGGAGATGCCGACAGCGGGGGAAACCGGGGCGCCGGGATGGAAGGGGTGATGGCCGAGTGGATAGGGGAAGGGGGGTAATGGGTTAGGTCGGGGTGAGCGGGGGGATCGGATGAGGGGGGTGGCTGGGTGATAGGAGGAAGGCAGGGGGCGGTCGGGTGGAGAGGGGGGAGTGGCAGGGGGCATCGGGGTAGGGAGAGTGGGGTGAGTGGGAACGGAGGGGGTGAGCGGGGGAGAGGAGCGGGGTGCAGGGAAGAAGAGTCGGGGCGGCTGGGTGATAGGAGGAAGAAGCGGGTGAGTGGGGTGAAGGGAGAGATAAGGGGGGCGGCGAGTAGCGGGTTGATAGGGAGAGATGGGGGCCGAGGGAGAGAGAGGGGATAGAATAGTGGAGCGGCCGGGGAGAGATTGGAGAGAGGGTTTCAAAAAAAAGGAGTATTGCATGGAATTGGTGAGAGAAATGAGTGGGGTAGAGGGAATGGTGATTGGTGAGAGAAAAGGGGGAATAGGGAGGGGTGACATGGGAGAGGGTAGGGGGTTAAAAGGGGAGGGGGTGGTGCGTGGATAGGGGGAATGAAAAAAATAAAAAAGTTAAATCTAAGTTTTAAAATTCAAATTTTAAAATAATATATTAGTCTAAATGTTAAATAATAATAATCATATTTAAATATAAATGCACATTTAATTAAATATAATAACAATAAACTAATAAAAAATACTATTTTATTAATACAAGAAAATAATGAAATAAAATAAAATACAAATTAAAATATACATACTAATAAATATTAATAAAATAAACTAACTAAAATTAGAGAAACTAATAATAATAAAATAGTGTTAAATATAATATATAAAATTAATATAACTAATAGAAATACTAAATTACTAATATAAGTATATAAATTAAATAAAAATTATCAAAATATCTAAACTACTACAAAACTACAAAAATAAACTAGAAATATAAAAAATGATTAAACTAATTAATTAAACTAAGTTAGAAAATTATACAAATACATGTGAAATCCATGTACATCAAATACCCCACACTTAAACTTTTTCACTTCTAGGAAAAACAATCAGAATGAAAACACAAGTGGTCATAGATAAATCAAAACATACAAGGTACAAGTTCAAAATTTTTCAATCTATTTTTCCCATAAAATATCATGCTTCATTTAAAACTTCAATTTTTAAAAACCATTTTTTTCACTTGTATTCTTTTCAAAACAGGTACGTGCACTCATTAATCATGTGACCTACCTCTCCATCACTCTCATATCTCTAAAAAATTGATCAAAGTTTTTCTCTGTTCTCATACACATACAGGCTTACCATAGTCTTGCCATGAATTTCACATCTCCACTAGTGTAAATCAAAAGAATTCACCAATCTAAAGGACTTTACATGAGGTTCAAATGTTTCTGAAGCTGTGGGACGATGGGTTTTAAAAAAAAATTGACATCTTTTTCGTAAAAAGGATAGTCCAATCTTGAAATAAATGCATGACAAGTCAATCCAAATTTCTCCCTCAAACTCACGCTCCCCCACACTTAAGACACTGCTTGTCCCCAAGAATATGATAATCCAATGTTTCACTCTTTTTTTTCACTCTTCTTTTTAAGACACAACTCACTCGAATAATATGGTCAAGAAAAACTGGTGAGTATCAACTCAAAAACCCCATGAAATAAATGTCATACAATAATACCAAAGAATGGTATACAAGTAGCGCAATTGATGTAACATCTTAATGAAGCTAGGTCATATGGAAACTATCTAGTTCCTGGAGTAATGGATCCTCACTTTAATAGGTATCCCCAAAGGTGAGGGTTACCACATAATGACCACCAATGTACTCATTGTTGGAACCAAAATGATTCTATATTCCCATGTCAAAATACATGCAATGAATGTGGCTACTGTGAAAAATAACTCATATGATCAGGATGGGATAATGTCACTCTAGGTACATCAAATGACTCACTGCCCCTCAAAGAACCCTCTCCATGAGTAAATCTCTCCCCCACACTTAGATTGAAAAGTATCATGCAAAAAAATCAAGAAATTGGTAGGGAAGGGTATAGACTTGGTATCATCCTAAAATGATCCTTCATGGCTTCTAAGGGCTATACTATGGAGAAAAAGTATGGGTGGCTCAGTGGGTCAACAGGGCTGAAAAATCAAACAGATGCCTTGATCATTTTAGTGCAACTTTCAAAAATTCCTATCGCTTTGATGGGAAAACATGACATATTCTAGAAGACATAACATGGTTGACATTTACCTAAATAAAAATATAAATAAGAGATGATGTAAAATGGGATAGATTCCTCACGGGTATGGAAATATAATTTTGGACAGCATAGATAAGAATGAGTGTAAATAAGTGTCTCAAAAAGATACAAGTTTTTGAAAAACATTTTCCAAGCATGAAATAATATCAACAATCATCTAAGTCATGAGAGCAAGGATCAAAGAATTCCAAAACAAGAATCAGGTGCTCAAACTGCCTAGGGACACAAGTGGTATGTTCCCAACTATGTTGCAACAAACATACAACAATTTTTATGTGGGTTCATCAATGACAAGAATGTTAGTTTTTTTTCATAAAAAATGTCTTGTTTTTTTAGTTTACATGGTTTACATGGTGTTGTTGGAAGCATAAAATATGAAAAAAATAAAACACTTCCCTGTGTAAGTGCAGATAGACGTGGAGAGGCTGTTTGTATCCAATGAAGCTCCAAAAATGGTGTACCTATAAAATCTACACATGGACAACACATACCCTCATCATATCATAAAGATAACACCAAGGATCACAAAAATGGAAGCAGATATGCAGGTGAGTGACAAGTGCACACAAATATCAACAATAGCTAAAAAAATTCATGCATGCCATGTTTTATTTTCTCAAAAAACTAGAACAGTTAAACGAAGAAAGGGGGAATATGAAACTGGAACATGGGTTGCCTCCCAGGAAGCGCTAAGTTTTACATCTTCAGCCAGACGGATGGAAAATGTTCAATCATCTTGGTCCATCAGCTCAGAATTCCTCTGCCACTTATGAGAACTAGTGGTTGTGTCATCAATCTCATGGGGATGCTTACTAGGATTAACCACCTCTGGAGCGTAGTGAGCGTGAAGCTGGTGAGGAAGGAATGTAATCTGTTCTCTTTGTGGTGGTACCAATTGCTGAGCAAGAATCTCTAGTGAATGTTCCTCAAGTCGGCGCTCAATATCAGCCATCTCCTGAGTCATCCATCATACTAAGTCAGAGGGAGAAGGAACAAACGCATCGATGACCACGGAAGAATTAGAAGAGATAGAAATTTTTTTAGCGGCATCCACAAAATAGATAGAGAGATAGAGATAGAGTAAGAAAACAAATATCAAAGAATGAAGAAGTAGTCGGGTTGCCTCCTGATCAGCGCTAAGTTTAACCTCTTCAGCCAGACGGATAACTTCTCATTGAAATTGTAGTTCTTCAATGATGCATATCGTATCCGAAGTGTGGTAAAGTTTAAGGTGTTGACCATTTACATTGAATGGAGGAATATTCCGATCATAAATTTCGACATCACCATGGGGATAAAAAATTGTGATGGTGTAAGGACCCGACCATTTCGACCTGAGTTTTCCTGCCATGATTCGAAGTCCTGAGTTGAAGAGGATAACTTTATCTCCTACTGAAAAATTTCTTTGTTGGATCTGTTTGTCATGCCAAGCTCGAGTTTTCACTTTGTAAATCAAATCATTGTCATATTCTTCTCTCCTCATCTCGTCTAGTTCATTCACCTGTAGAAAACACTTCTCTTGGGCAGTTTTGAAATAAAAATTCAGTTTCTTCACAACCTAATAAGCTTTATGATAAAATTCTACAAGTAAGTGGAAGTTTTTTCCAAAGACCAACCTATATGGGGACACTCCAATAGGTGTCTTGTAGGAAGTTTTGTAAGCCCAAAGTGCATCATCAAGTTTGGTGACCCATCTTTCTTAGATGTATTCACAGTTTTCTCCAAAATACCCTTAATTTCTCGGTTTGAAACCTTAGCTTGGCCATTGGTCTGTGGATTGTATGGGGTTATCATGTAGTGGTGACATCCATGGAAAGTCATTAGCTTCTGAAATAGCACATTATTGAAGTGGGTACCCTGGTCACTGATGATGAGCCTTGGAATTCCGAACCGGGTAAAAATTTGTTGCTTCAAAAATTTAATGACGACTCGAGCAGTATTTTCTGATAATGCTTCAGCTTCCACCCATTTTGACACATAGTACACATAGACAAGGATGTAGTATTTCCCAAAAGATTTAGGAAAAGAACCCATGACGTCAATTCCAATGCCCATGATTGAGTGTCGTGGCATTTCGTGCTTCCAGCTTATACCCCCAGTTTTTTGGCATTTGTCACAATTCATGACGAATTCACGAATATCATGATTCATGGTCAGCCAGTACAAACCACTTTGTAGCACTTTTCTGATTGTTCGATGAATCCCATGGTGTCCCCCAGCTTCTCTAGTATGGCACAAGGTCAAAACACTATCAGCTTCTTCTTCAAGGATGCATCTTTTTATCATTCCATCCGCACAGTCTTTGAAAAGTAAAGGATCATCACAGTAGTAATGTCATGCTTCATTCAAAAATATTTTCTTCTGTTCCTTTGATAAATATGGATGTATCACACATGAAGCTAAGTAGTTCACGAAATCAGCATACCAAGGTGTGATTGTCTCAATGGAATAGAGTTGTTCATCAGTAAATGTTTCATTGATTAGTTCGACATTGATTTCACTTATATCATGGTCGAGTCGTGATAAATGATTAGCAATGAAATTCTCTGTTCCCTTTTTGTCCTTGACTTCAATGTCAAATTCTTGAAGTAACAGTATCCATCGAATAAGTTTGGGTTTTTCATCTTTCTTGGTCATCAGATACCGAAGTGCAGAGTGATCCTTATAGACAGTGACTTTTGAGAACAACAGATGGGATCGAAATTTATCAAAGGCACAGACAATTGCTAGCAACTCTTTTTCAGTTGTTGTGTAGTTATGTTGAGCCTCATTCAAAGTGATGCTGGCATAGTAGATTGGCCTAAATATCTTTTCTTTTTTTGTCCCAAGTCAGCACCAACTGCCCAGTCACTGGCATCACACATTAACTCGAATGGTTGCTCCCAATCAGGTGAAATCATTATCGGGGCTTCAACTAAACGTTGCCTTAATAATTTAAATGCTTCCTGACATTCAGGCACAAAGTGGAACGTGACATATTTTCCCAATAGGTTTGTAAGGGGTTGGGCAATAATAGATAAATCCTTAATGAATCGTCTATAGAATCCAACGTGCCCAAGAAAACCTCGAATGGAATGAACTGAAGAAGGAATGGGTAACTCAGATATTGCACTAGTCGTTGTGGCATCGACTTCAATTCCTTTCTTTGAAATTTTATGACCTAAAACTATTCCACTTTGTACCATGAAGTGTGAATTTTCCCAATTATGCACCATATTATTTTCTTCGCATCTTGCCAAAACCTTATCCAGATATTCCAGGAAGTCATCAAAAAAATCTCCATACACAGAGAAGTCATCCATGAATATTTACAAGAACTATTCAATCATGTCATGGAACATTTCCATCATGCATTGTTGAAATGTGGATGGAGCATTGCACATTCCAAAAGGCATTCACCAATAAGAAAATGTACCATATGGACAAGTGAACGTGCTTTTCTGTTGATCCTCTAGTGTCATTGCTATTTGAGTATAGCCTGAGTATCTATCCAGAAAACAGTAGTAATCTCGTCCTGCCAATCGTTCAAGGATTTGATCAATAAAGGGCAATGGGAAGTGATCCTTTCTGGTGGCATCATTCAATTTCCGATAGTCGATGCACACTCTCCATCCAGTCATTGTTCTTGTGGTTATCAATTCTCCTTTATCATTCTCAACCACTATGGTTCCACCCTTTTTAGGTACCACTTGCAATGGGCTAACCCACTGACTATCAGAGATTGGAAATATTAAACCAGCATCAAGAATTTAATGACTTCTTTCTTGACGACTTCTGTCATGGGAGGTGTCAAGCGTCGTTGTGGTCGCCTGCAAGGTTTTGAATTATCATCCATATGTATTCTATGAGTACAGATGGAAGGACTTATACCTTTTAGATCAGTAATCGTCCAACCTATTGCTGGCTTCCTTTGTGATAGGACATTGAGCAATTTTCTCTCTTGTTCACTCGAAAGATTGGCATTGATGATGACTGGTAAGGTGTTAAAATATCCCAAGTAACTATATCTCAGGTTTGATTTAAGGGGTTTATGCTCAACTATTGGAGGCTTTTCAAGTGATGGAGTGAGTGAGGTGAATTCATGTCTATCTAAAGGCTCGACTATGTTCTTGATGAATTCCACTACCTCGATTGATTCAGTAAACTCTTCAGTTTCTCTATGAAAATCCGCGAGATCCAGTGCATCGCTTGCTAACTCATACCATTCTTCAATCGTATCTAGGAAATGATAGTCTTCTATATATGGTTTCTCTATAGCCTTTAGGACATCAAATGTAATGTTCTCATCCCCAATTCTAAAAATTAACTTTCCCTCTTGGACATCAACCAGCGCTTTACATGTTGCTAAGAAGGGTCTCCCGAGAATGAGTGGGATGTCCATGTCTTCTTCCATATCAAGGACAATGAAATCAGTAGGGAAGTAATATTTATCAACCATGACAAGTACATCCTCTAGAATCCCTCAAGGATTCTTCACTGATCAGTCAGCCATTTGCAAGGCGACTCTCGTTTGCTTTAATTCGGTGATACCAAGTTCTTCATGGATTCTAGACGGCATGAGATGGACACTAGCTCCGAGGTCACACAAAGATTTTCCGAATTGACATCCTCTAATATTGCAAGGAATAGTGAAACTCCCAGGTCTCTTAGTTTTGGAGGTATGGATCTGGGTATGACCGCTGAACATTCCTCGTGCATTATGACTATTCCCACATCATCTAATTTTCTTCTTTTTGATAGAAGTTCCTTGAGAAATTTAGCATAGTGGGGCATTTGTGTGATGGCTTCCAAAAAAGGAATATTTATTTGAAGCTTTTTGAACATCTCCATGAATTTTGAAAATTGAACATCCAACTTCCATATCTTTAGTATTTGTGGAAATGGAGGAGGTGGTATGTGGGATTTCGCTCTTTCGTTGAGTGCCTCGTTTTCCTTCTCCTTTCTTTCCTTTTCATTTTTTGCAAGTTTGTTTTGATCTTCATCCTCTTTGATTTCAAGTAGGATTTCTTTTTTTGTTGAGTCTCTATCCTCAGTGGAAGGTATAGGCGTCTCATGTATTGGTTGAACATCAGGCCTTTGGTTCTCTGGTAACTGTGTACCACTTCTCAATGTGATGGCTTTTGCTTCTTCTCTTGGGTTGACTCTTGTGCTTTTCGGTAGAGTTCCTTGTTGTCTGTTCTGCATTTGTGTGGCTATTTGACCAACTTGATTTTCAATGTTACGCATGGAAGCCTTCCGGTTGTGGGTGTTTGTCTGCATATTTTGAGTTGTTGCTTGCAAATTTTGGGTTGTTGTCTGCAAATTTTGAGTTTCCATCTCTTGTAACTCAAACCTTTATTGATTGGACATCATTAGTTTAGCGATATTTTCTCACCAATCTTTTTGTACTTGCATTGCATGAGGGGACAAGTCTGTTGTTTTCTTTTGTTCCTTATATTGTTGTTGTTGTTGAAATGGGGTCTGTATTTCTGTTGATATCCTTGCTCTCGCGATTGCATGGCGGGTCCGAAGGAAGATTGAGCAGTAAATCCAGGTGGACCAGTGTTCTGGTTCATTGGTTGAGTAGTTGATGGCTCCTTCCAACCTTGATTTTGGTTATTTCCTTGCCAGTTTGTGTTGTAGTTGTTTCCATAATTCCCTCTGTTGTAGCTGAAAAAGTTATCTTTAGACATCTTGGTCTCAGATGTGTTATATAGACACATGGTATAATCATGAGGGCCACCAAAGTGTGGACAATTTTTATCTTGAACAACATGGACTGATTTAGGCGGGTTTATTGACAAGTTTTCAATCCTCTTGTTGAGAGCTTCAAATTGTGCAGCCATGAATGTGTGGATATCAACGTGATGCACTCCTGCCTTTCTTCTTGAAAAATATTTTGGCCACTAGAAACTGTGTTCAGCCATGTTTTGAATTAATATGTATAGATCTTCAGGATCCATTTCCATGAACACATTTCCAGTAGTTGTGTTGATTGCAGACTTACTCTTGGGTTGAAGTCCATAGTATAAATCTTGCAACTAGTTTTCCAACTTCATCCCATGATGAGGACAACTTCTTAACATGGACTTGAATATTTCCCAAGATTCTCCTAATGATTCGTATTCAATTTTACAAAAGGAGTCGATATCTCTCTTGTTTTTCAAAGATTGAGTTGTTGTGTAATATCGATCAAGAAATTTCCTTCTCAGCACTTCCCAAGTGAAAACTATTTCTGATTCGAGACTTTCCAACCAGTCCTTTGCTTTCCCTTGCAATGAGAACGGAAATAGTTGCAGGATCAATGCATCATCTATCACTCTGTTATATTTAAATGTGTCACAGACTTCAAGAAATCTATTCACATGCATATAAGGGTCTTCGCTAATCAATCCATGAAATTGTGCATGTTTTTGGAGCAGGTTGATCGTGGACGGCTTCAATTGAAAGTACGTTGCTTGGATTCTGGGTCTTGTTATGCCTGAGCTAACTCCGACTATGTTGGGTCGCAACTCCTGTCTCATAGTAGTCTTAGGAATTTTATTATCGGGATGGTTTTGGAACAGTGGATGGACTAGTCCACTAGGAAGTGTCGGAATGTGAGTTTCAACACTTTCCTCAGGTGGATGCATTGCATTTGCGACTAAGGTACCAATTTGTTCTTTGCCCTTTCTTTGATGTTCATGTTTCGGATCATGGGGTGGGTCATTCTTCGATGGATCAGAATTACGAGTGTTCACCATTTAGGTGAACAGTGCCTAAATTAAGGTCTACTTGAAATTTTCCTAATGCTAGACGTGCGCGTACTCCCCGGAAACGGTGCCGGAAATTTGGTACATGCGTCGCATCGCGTCCAATTTTCAAATTTTTTATAACCGACTGGCTACTATAAAAGTGGCGAGCGAGGTTGAACCATAGAGAGCACAAAATATAGTTCACTAAAAATATTTTTTTGGACAATGTTTAGATGGACAAGGTTTGAGGGGATTCCTATTTTTGAGTTTTCTTTTTTTTCTTATTAATTAAACTTAAAGGTTAGAAGTCAAAAGATAAAAATAAAATTTCAAATGATAATGGTGATGGACTCTAAGTCAACAAAATGTGTCGGGGATGCTGGTGTCACAATTAAATTATCATGCAGACATGCAAAATATTCTTTTATGTGATTAAATATTTATTATGTTTAGTTATCTCCAGTTCTGAAAATATAAGCATTTTTTAGATGCTCAATATAAAATTCCTAATTTATTTAAAGTCTCATTCCCTGGTGTCATAAATAAATTAGGGAATTCGTTCAAATCCGGAACTATACGGCGAAATGACACAACCCGTTTCTCACAAAGTTGTGTCACCAATTTGCACCTACCATCGGTCAACACGGTTTACCTTCTCGGACCGCCGCATCGACTTATAATTAAAAGGTCCAGTTTCAATTTCAGTAATTAATTCAGTGAAAAATAATTTAAATAGATAAACATTCAATTAAACTAAATTTAATTCACAATTAATCATCAAACAATACATTGCATGGAATGCACAATAATTTTTATTAATCAACCAACGTCCCGACACTAATAAAATTACCTCGACATCAAAACTGAAAAAATAAACGCAATAAAATGATATCTCATGTGGATTAACACTGCGTTACCGAAGAAATGATCGTTTCCATCTCTATTTCTGCCGCGTGCAGCAACCCTCGGCACTTGATGACGTCTTGCACCAACTATGCGGCCACCGGAACGAAGAATATGAGTGGTGAGTAGTGCGCGACTGCTGGTCGACTCCTTGGATGGCGGTGAATGGTGTTCCGCTGCTGGTCGACTCCTTGGATGGCGGTGAATGGTGTGTGGCGGCTGGTCGACTCCTCTGATGGGAACAGTGCACTGTAAAGAAAACAGAAGCAGGGGGTGCGACGGGGTTAGGCTGGGGAAAGGAGAGGCCGACAGCGGAGGAAACCAGGGCACCGGGCTGGAAGGGGTGCTAGTCGAGTGGAGAGGGGCAGGGGGGTAGCGGGTTAGGCCGGGGTGAGCGGGGTGAGCGAATAAGGGGGCTGCTGGGTGATAGGAGGAAGGTAGGGGGCGTCCGGGTGGAGAGGGGGGGAGCGGCAGGGGGGCAGCGGGGTAGGGAGAGTGGGGTGAGTGGGAACAAAGGGGTGATGTGGGAGATGGGAAGGGATCAAAAGGGGAGGGGGTGGTGCGTGGATAGGGGGGAATGAAAAAAATAAAAAAGTTAAATCTAAATTTTAAAATTCAAATTTTAAAATAATATATTAGTCTAAAAGTTAAATAATAATAATCATATTTAAATATTAATGCACATGTAATTAAATATAATAATAATAAACTAATAACAAATAATATTTTATTAATACAAAAAAAGAATGAAATAAAATAAAATACCAATTAAAATATACATACTAATAAATATTAATAAAATAAACTAACTAAAATTAGAGAAACTAATAATAATAAAATAGTGTTAAATATAATATATAAAATTAATATAACTAATAGAAATACTAAATTACTAATATAAGTATGTAAATTAAATAAAAATTATCAAAATAACTAAACTACTACAAAACATCAAAAATAAACTAAAAATATAAAAAATGATTAAACTAATTAATTAAAAAAAGTTAGAAAACTATAAAAATACATGAAAAATCCATGTACATCACCCCACTCATATACTGGAGGTTTTTGGGGAACCGGTAGTGGTACTGATGCGGACCGCTGAGATGGAAGGCTGGCCGGTGGAGAATGCGGTGAGTGAGCTGACAAGTCACCGCATCTTGGGTTATCCTCTGAAGAGTGTAGTGACTTGGCAACCACATAGTGGTAAGATAGGATGACAATCGTAGTTTCTGGTGTAGGTATTACAGCTGCTGGTGATGGGTTACACTGTTTCTCATCCACCATTGATCCCCAGAATAACTCTTTGTGATATCTAGTCAAGGAAGAGAGTTTTTTTGGTGATGATGGTGGTGATTGCACGACTGAAACCTGTGGGGTTTCTAAATGTTCATCCTCCTAGATGTTCCTACGGAGCGAGGCAGGGATCTGATGGACCTCACATTCTGGAATTATGAGACTGATGCTCCTTGTTCCTACCCTGGCCCTCGACACGGAGGATCTAGGCAGGGGTTCTATCACTGATTCGAATTCCACCTTAGAATCTAAGAAGTAGACTAGTTTTATCTCAGTTTGAATCTTCTCGACATTCTTTTTATAGAGGAGACGACCCACCCTCCTACCCCGGGATGGTTCTTCGGGATAGGGTAGATTTATGGAACAAGGATATCCTTCGGCCGTACTGGTGCTGGGGAGGGGTGAAATTCTGCCTGAGTGAGTTGGGGTGTGAGGATCACTTGGACAGATATCAAAGGGAACACGAGGAGGACCTCCATGAAGACCGGTTGATGTGTGGAGGGGACATCCGCAAGAAATTGTGGAGTGGGTAGGACCTCTTTTGGAGTTGATATGAGCATGGGTAGGACCTCAATGCTTGCTTCCCCTGACAACGTCAGTGCGAGGAGGGTCGTCGTACTGGTCAAGCCGAACACAGGTAGGACCTCCGTGTTGGGTGATGGTAAAGTGAAGATGACCTTCACTCCTTTGATTGTTGAGGTGAGGAGGACCTTCTCCAACTACTGTAAGGACATAGGGAATCCCCCCATACTAGAAATTGATCGGATGCATAAAATCTCCATATTAGCGGTCTATGGTAGGAGGAATGACCCCATACCCAATGTAATGAGCGTGGGAGAGGCTTCCATACTCAGAGTCACCATCGTGGGGAGGACCCTCGTTCGGATTGAAGGTAGCACGGGGCGGACCTCTAGGCTGAGCTTGAAAGTGGGGAGGACCGATGTTATACATGGTGACAGTATGGGGAGGACCTACGCACTGGGTGTCGCTACTGTAGGTCAGTTTGCGGTGGGTTCTCCCTACACCGGCGGCTGAGAGAGTTGACCCAGCCTGCCCGTGGGGCAGTTGGGGCATCGATTCAATCCAAGTATATAATTTCCCCTTCTCAGTGTTCATATGAGGTTAATGCTACATATCGGTGGTGGCCTAGGCCAAAATAGTTGCTAACATCGATGCCCCTTGGTGGGCATCCTCCTTGGCCTGCGCCCGATGCTGGAGTCGGGTCAGTCGGACCGGGGTCGGTGGTGCAGGTATATTGCTTACCTGCTCTTCAGCCTGTGGGACTGGGTGGTGGCGCTGGCGCGGTCAAGTGGGGGCCCTCCTTAGGGGCCCCTAGAACAAGATCTTGGCCGGGATGGCCCATACATCCCCTACCTTATCGACTTAGGGGAGGGATTCATCGATACGTTCCAGAGATAGGTTCCCAAAACGATTGTACGTTAGGGTGGGGAGTAGTGTCTCCCTGCGCGACTCTTGGGGGAGGCGGTGGAACTGAGGAACAGATGCCTCAAAATCCTGGAATTCCATATCCCGAGTCGAGATAACCCCCTTCTCCTCGTATCGGTGTACGATCTCACATATCACCCTTCATTGTATGAATTTATAAGGGGAGATAGGGTGTGTGCACCCAGTAGATGTGGGTGTAGAAGCCATCATAGAAGTGGTTGAGCCACATGGGATTTCCGCGTTGGAGTTTCCCCTGCCCCTACGTTGGTGGGAGGGTGGTGATCGGATTCCTAGTGCAGCAGCTTGGTTCCTTGAATGCAGGGAGATTAAACCATTAGTAATGAAACAAAGAAACTGACGTCCAGTTCCCTAGTGTCTTTCCATCTCCCAAGGCTAGTAAGAAGGATCCACGCTGACAACATCACAGATTGAGATGTCCAATGTTTTGACTGCCCCAACATTTGGTGAGTTTTATGTTAGGCCAGCTATTTACTTGGAGGGACCCAGTGCCGGATAACTGGATCTGGTGACACACCAACCCACTGATGTCTCAAATTCTACTAATCTACACATTGAGGAGAAGATCTTTAAGTTGGGTTTTCCATTTCGATTTCTGATGCTTTCGTCAAGGCATGTGCATCCGTCTGTGGAGGGCGCGCAGCTTTTACCCTGCATTCCTGCTTTCTAAAGGCGGGCGACATCTGTCACCTATTCAAGGACATTTTCTCTTTTATCGAAATGGGACGGTGGGATGTCGGTTCCTCCTTCTATGGATTCATCCTCGGAACTCGTCTCCTAGTCTGGGTCTCCCTTATAGACTAAGACGATGTTCATGAAACTCTTCCTAGTGCCATGTCTTCAGGGATGCTGGTTAATTACACTACTTCTGTTGGTACATTCTAAGGGGTCCAGTCAGGGCATCAACCTTCGGTCAGTGGAGTAGTCACGTTGGACATCACAGGCATGTCTGGACATTGGAACACTAGCGTGTTTGGGATTCTTCCCATTATTATAGGGATTCTCAAGGGTGCGGAATGCCATGGAATCCCACATCAAATGCAGCAAATTATATTCCATAGGCATGTATCTGAGGTTTTCCTCAGCTCCCAATGTTTAACACAGGGTATGCCACAAGTTTTATGTATAGAGGATATCGATCAAACTGATCAGAACACTGACTAGAGTGCATCAGCTGGGTGAAACCCCTGGAGGAAGCACTAATGTCGGGGATAACACGTTGTTAGTTACCCAATTACTACAAGGATCAGTGAAGAGATGATTTGGCATGATCTCACTAGGATGTGGTGGCTCGAGTAAGAATCAATATGGATAATGGATGGTTAAGTGAAGTTCATGGAGAATGGGATGGAGTCGACTCGAGGGTGATGGTGATGTTGGGCTTCAATCTTGAAGAGACCTCCTACGTATCCCCATGGCAGGGAATAAAAGTCCACATAGTTTAGGATGGGGGTATAGAATTGGGGTGTGAATAGAGGATAGTGACATGATGATATACTGGGGCCTAGGCATGGTTAGCATCCTGAGGTTGGTCTTACGCCACTGGGATGGACCAGCGATATGGGTCCCAACAAAAGGGATGACAACGACTTACCTCTAGGTTTTGGGTTGAAAACAGCTTACCGTTGAATGGGGTTCACAACGGCTTACCATTGGATGAGTGGAAAATGGATTACCATTGGATGAGGTCACAACGGCTTACCGCTGCATGAGGTTTGCAACAGCCTACCATTGCATGGGGTTTGCAATGACTTATAGCTGGATGGGGTCGCAACCGCTTTCCACTAGATGGGGTCACAAAAACTTACTTCTAGATGGGGTTTGCAATGGCTTATTGCTGGATGGGGTCACAACGGCTTACCGCTAGATAGGGTTACAATGGCTTACCGCTGGATAGGGTCAGAATGGCTTAACACTGGATGGGGTCACAATAGATTACTGTTGGATAGGGTCACAACAGCTTACTGTTGGATGGGGTCGAACCTCATAGAGGCTTCCTACGTAACTTGTCTAGGAGACAAGGATCAAAGCCCATGTAGTTTGGGATGGTGGATGCAGTTTAATGTCGTGAAGGATGAAAAGGGGCATGTAGTTTAACGTCATGTGGGACGAAGGTGGTCCGACGTGAAGGTGGTCAGGAACAATGGGTGTTGGGATTGAACCTCAGGGAGTCTTCCTACGTACCTTGCCTTGGCAAGGATCAAAGTCCATGTAGTTCAGATTGGAGTGGGAACTGACGTGAATATGGTCATGACCAATGGGTGTTGGGCTTGAACCTCAAGGAGGCTTCCTATGTACCTTTTCTTGGCAAGGATCAAATTCCACGTAGTTCAGAATGGAGTGGGAACCAATGTGAAGATGGTCAGGACCAAGGGGTGTTGGGCTTGAACCTAAGGGAGGATTCCTACATACCTTGACTTGGAAATGATCAGAGTATATGTAGTTTAGAATGGAGTGGGAACCGACATGAAGGTGGTCGGGATCAACGGTGGTTGGGCTTGAACCTTAGGGAGGCTTTCTACGTACCTTGCCTTAGTAAGGATCAAAGTCCACCTAGTTCGGAATGGGTGTGGGGATTACGCTATAGGTTGCCTAGAGAGAATGTTATGGTCGATACTTACTCTAAGCCAACATGATTCATGCTCGGTGTGAGAAATAAGAGGCAGCAAAGGCATGATTATCACATCATGTAAGGTGTGTCTGTGGGAAGTGGAATGGGGGGCTTACGCGTGGTTAGTGACCCGAATAGAAAACAAGGGCTTATGCGTGGTCCGCAACCCCAGTAGATAGAGATTGGGACTTACTCTAGGGTGGAGTCCTGGGTGGTGACAAATCCCAAATGGAGAGGAATTTTGAACTGAATAAAGGAGGATTCCGGTGCCAATCCCCCCTCTTTGGTCCTTGTCACCGAGGAAGAGAGGAGGGGTAGGGGAGATACCTCCTGCAAGAAAAGCTAGGGGATTACACCAAGGTGGTTTCCCATTCCCTACAGAAAGATGCTTCTCTGATAAAGAGGATCTCATTCCATGTGAGGAATGATATCACTCCTGTGGAGACCAGTGGGCGTGGATAATGTCCAAGGTGGGGAACCCCACATACGATGCATAGGGAGAGGTCACATTTTAATGTCATGTGCTGAGGGCGGTGGTGCTTGGCAGTGTAATGTCCTGTAGATCGGATGATGTGGGATCCCTTAGCAGCCCTAGGACTTATATAAATGATACATTCCCACCCTTGGGGAAGGGAAGGCATCAGCAACGCCATGGAAAGGGGTGTTTTGGAGTGATCCATTGAGGGGTCCATGTTTGTGTGGCTAAGAAAAGAAGCAATAGCAGTTAGCATGCCTATACGAAGAAGCATGAGGTGAAGCAACACAATGGGAAGAACCACCCAAGGGACTTTGAAGTTACTTTGTGCAAACCTAGAAGGTCGCACTGGAAAAGGAGTTGCGGAGCGGAAGGGCTCATAGGTAGAAGCCTCGTGATGTGCTGGTACTTCATATAGTTGAGGGGCTTCACGAAGGGGTATGATTTGCGAAGTTAAGTGTCCTAGCCTAGGCGTAGGGTATATGTGCATATAGAACGTGCTTCGTGAAGTGGAAAGTCCCTCATCGAGCAGTACATCGCAAAGAAAGGGTTACTTGTGAAGCATAGTATTGTGAAGAAATGTTCTTTATGAAGCACAGTGACCCTCCCTTAGCATGTGGGTCATGTGTGCATGGAGGGTGCTTTGAAAAGCATAAGTTCTCCACGAAGACCTGATTCCCATTGGGGATCCCCTTCCTTCACGAAGTCTCGTGGGATCCGGGAAGGGCATCCATCCTTGAAGAGGGGCCGAATTCAAGCAAAGGGGGAGGCAATTCACGATGCAAAAGTACCTTGAGAAGCTCATGGTTCGTAGAGCAGAAATTGCAATGCGATTTGAGAGCTAAGAAGGCGAAAGGTCGGATGATCCATCCTTTGGGTTCGAGGGGAGCCCATTATTTATAGGCAAGAGGTGTTGCGAAGCAGAGCTCGCTTGGTGTGAAGTCACATGGCAGTTTTTCATAAACGCGGAGCCTCCCTCCTCCTTGCTTCGTGGCGGATTCGCAAATGTCAAAGGGGGTTCGCGGAGCCTCCCGCCGATTTTCTCTATGGTGGGTTCACTAATGTAAAATGGGTTCACGGAGTATCCGGCCTCCTTGCTCCACAGCAGGTTCGTGAAGGTCAAATGGGTTCACAGAGCCTCCCACATCCTTTCTCCACAGCAGGTTCGCGAACGTTAAATGGGTTCACAAAGCCTCTCACCTCCTTGATCTGTGGCGGGTTCGTGAATGTAAAATGGGTTCGTGGAGCCTCTTGTCTCCTTGCTCCACAGCAGGTTTGCAGAGGTGAGGCTTGGTACCGGTTGCGGTGCCACAGGGCTCTACGAATGAGGTTCGTGAGATAGTACCTCAGGGTTTCCATTTGTTCTTCTTCTTCCCAAATTTTGGTGCCAACATATATTAAATAGCATTTTCTTTCTAAAGAAATAACAGAATAATGAAAATAGCTATATTTAGGAATTTGATTAAAACCTAAATTACAATATTTTTTAAATTTCATTTGATAAAGTGAATTTCATTTTTGAATTCATCATTTCAAAATTATTTTAGGGTGGATTTTGGATATTTTTTAGTAATATTTGACTTTAGGTGAATAATGAGAAATACCAATTTTAAAAAAACTGTCACTTTTATGATATTATAATGATTTTAGAATAATGTAAAATTGTAGAATTCTTTTTGTAACGAATACAAATTTAATAATTAATTTAATTAATATAAAAAATTATTTTAAAATATAGAAATATATGGTTAACATTTTGTAAATTTAAGTAATGTTTTTTTTCAAATGAAAAACTATTGTTAGTTATTCTCTTTTAATCAAGTATTTACAAGGTTAATTAGGGTTTTAGTTTTGTTTCAAAAAAATAATTCTCCATTAATTTAAAATAATAAATTTAATACCAATTTAATCAATATTAAACATTATTTTTTTATAATAATTTTTATTCCTAAAATAATCATTTTTCTAAAAATGGTTTTGTTTCATTTTATGAACATATCTTAAAATTAAAATTTACCACTTTATAAAATTTATTATTTTAAATTTTATTTCATATTTTCAATAATAATTATTAGTATTAGTTAATATTTTCATCTTAAATTTTTTCATAATGAATCGTAAAAATAGTAAAAATGTGTTACCAGGGTTAAGGTTAAAAGGTTTTATTGCGAGGTTAAACTAAGAGATAGGGGTTAAAATGATGCCTAAACGATTATAATTTTTTTTAATATATTTTTAGTTTTATGTTATCTTAACAATGAATTCAAATCCATTCAGTTTTCCATTCATAAAAATATTACTTTATTTTTTAAAATATTTTAAGTAATTTTATGTGTATCCCTACCCTCACATTTAAAATAGAAACTATTCTCCATACTTATTAATAAACAGTGAGGCTTCTATATCAAAAAATATATACCAAAATACCCTTTTAGATTCATTCCCTTTATTCATAATCTTATTTTCTTACCCCAACCCCATCCTAAGAAGTCTTAGTGTGTAATCCAAAGGAGGTCACTCAATGAAGAGGTAATCATGCTACTGAGAACTTTCAAAGTTTATTTATTCTTCTACTTCATATAAAATATATTGTATCCATACTAACATAATAATTAAGGTTTTATTAATGTATTGAAATGTTACTCTAATTATGGGATAACCATTTCCCCATTCTTTTCATCAAATGGGAAATTAATGTATTTCTCCTGTGTATGTATGGACTACCGCCTCCACATAACGATATGATTCATTTTCCATCATCGATTAAAATTGATGAATATAATAAAAGATTTAAAAAATATATATATGATATTTATGACATGATTATAACATTTATTGATAAAATTTTAGTTACCTTTCTTTCCTTCTTTTCTTTAGAAAATTAAAACAACGTTCATTTGTACGTACAGACTATAGTCTCTGTGATCGGTGCAATTCATTTTTATATATCTACCTTTTTGGGATGGATTTATATATTTATACAATGAAGATATATGATATTTAAATAATTATTAACATATTTTCTATGATGTAATCATGATCAATATGTAGGGACCATAATAACTAAATAAAAACTTACATTAAAATAGAGCAGTTAAACACCCAAAATGATGATGATAATAAATTATTGTTAATAAACAAGTGATAATATGTTATAAGTAAAACATGTATGTTATTATATGTAGGAATATTATTCTTATATATATTTATAATAAATTTAAATTCATTATTATGGAGTTTAAAAGAATTTATGAATCAAGTCAGACTTGAGGTAAGGATTTCTTACCACACTTTTGTTTCCATGAGACATATGTTGTATTCACAAATTTTTTAACTAATATGGTATATATACCCAAAATTTTATATTAAAAATCATTAATATATTTATATTAATGGTATTTTATATATTTATTTTATGTTATCTCTTTAATGGGGGTTATAATTCAAAAATTCACCATGTGGAAAGGGTTTTATGTTATAATCTCACTTTTTATCAGAATTGTTTTTGCCTAAATTAACATTGAGGAAATTATAAGATATAAACCTGAAAAATATTATTTAATTTATAATTTTATTTATATTTATATAAATTAAAAGTTTTTATTTCATTTTCCTCTCTTTAAGTACTCAAATTTCTAAATAAATTTGTTTGAGGAAAATATACTTTGTTTTCAGTCGGGCATCTTTTTCTTCCATGTAAATATTTCACTTGAAGTGTTTTAAATGATTTCTTTATTACTACACAATGATTGATTAATTTTATATTTATACATTTCTTAATATAAAAAAAATGTTTAAAATGCATCTTCATTTCATATTATAAATTGGTATTTTTTACCGAAGGTGTGAATATAACCATTGTTTTATCATTTACCACACTAATAGATTATCCCACCACCATGAATTATATTTACCATGAATATTAATTTAACATTTTACAAAATTAATTTCAAATAAAATAGTTTCCCTAATATTCTATAAATTTTTAGGTTTTAAATAATTGATTTCAAAATGAGAAGGGTATTTTCCATAAACAATGTTCCAGTAATATTTTAATAGTATTTTCATATTTTTATACATAATTTTATGAATAAAATGATTTACTCGAGATATAGTATAATGATACCATCTTCCAAATTTCTCTTGATGGATAATAATCATTTTCCTACTGTGATTTAATTGAAAAAAATAACATTTTATATTCTATTTTTTTATACAGATGAATATGTTTATAATTTTTTTATTTACTATTAATTTTATTTATATAATGAATACATTAGACTTATTAAGTGATATAAGGGTCCCATTACATCCTAATTATGCATCAATATGTATCAAGAGATAAACTAGTTTATGTATTTGGAAGTCTCCTTTATTATTTATGTAAGAGTTCTTATCACAAGGCCTTGGAGGTAAGATTATAATGATCAACATTATGCATTCTATAAATATGGAACAATTATTATTATCCATGTGATTATTTATGTTGTTATTTCATCCATGCATATATTCCACTTCTATTATATTAGCTATGTGGACTATTTGATTATTTTTTATATCATCTATATTATTGATGCTTTATTTATTTTATGATAGATTTTTTGTATACTTTCACTTAATCGGTGTCTAAGCTCACCCATTTTCATGTTTTCCTTTCCTCGTGATACTAATAATGGTTCTATGAATGATTTCAAGTGTACATTATAAAAAATAATAAGTTTATCACTATAATTTTAAGTTTCATTTCATTTTTTAAAATTTAATGTGATAATCATCTATGTACCTAGTATGTTATCTATTGTATCCTATACCAATGTATTAAACTTACCCCCAAATCGGTGTTACTAGAGTTAGGGTGTTATATTTGGTATCATGTATTGTTCAATATAAACCTTGGGAACAATATTTTGGAAAACATATATTTGAGAACATAACCCTATGAGAGACTCTAAGGATAATTATATGTATATGATAATATTATAAAGATTTAGTAAGGTGGTTAGTGTGTTGTTTCCTAATAATTAAAGACTTGTATATCAAATTAAATATTTCATTTTAAGAAAAATTCAATTTGGGTGGTTAAGTGATGACCCAAACCAATTAAAACCATCTCAAAACCCCAACACACAAAAACCACAATACATAAGAAACTGTAAGAGATCAAAAAACTATTAAATCCACAAATAAGTCTATTAGAATCCTTATTAAAATATAATTTCTAGTATAGTTCATTGTCCTTTGTTTTCAGATCAACCTTGATAAGGTCTTCAAGGAGATAATCCAACGTGTCCCGCATTTGAATAAATTCCTCAACATTAATTTTCCTTTCATTGAAACAACTTTTTAGAATGATTTATTTCATATTTAACCACCCCCTATGCTTCTCATTAGTGTCCACTAGTTGAAATATATCATATATCATGTCTTCATTTTCTTGGGGGGGGCATAATCACTATGTCCTCATCTAACATTTATTCCCACTAGTGTATAATTATATCTTGTTTCTTGTAATTATTTGAAAACTATTTATCCCTTTCCTTGTATTCACCCTTTTTATCATACCTTGTCTCCATTGGCTTGGTAAAATATGAGCAATCCTTCCTCATTTTATATTTCTTCCCTTTGGGAAATATACAATTTCTACAGCCTCGGTTTCCATTCAAACATTTATTCCTTCTCTAGAAGTGAATTTATCTTTTGTGTCATTACTCTATACTATCTACAAATAAAAATATATCACTCTCATCATTTGTCTTTTCCCCATATACTCATTTCTCCTCATTGAAATTCTCCTCCATCTAGGAATCTCTTTATTCTTTTGTATGACCCTCAATTTCAAGCCCTTCAAAATTATTACCAAGTTTAATAGTGTCCATGGTCCTTATAGAAATAGAATTATTCACTATATTCATCCCAACCACCTAAACATAAAATGTTCCCTACATTGGAATCTCCTAGTCACTACTGCTGGTTGGACCACCCTCACATGTCTATAGATTTGAGTAGAAACACATACTAGTCTCACAATGTCTGTATATGAGGAGGAGAATGTTTTACTACTATTAGTAACCACAATATACCCATTCACCCCCCTGGTTTATAATGATACTTCTTTATCGAATTACTATCACCCAAATCATGCCTCAAATGATCATAGATGACCACACTCTTCAGCTTAGGATGTATGGTTCTCACCTATTTCAAAATGATAGGAGAGTTACACATATCCATAGTACCCACTTATTCCACCTCAAAGTCTTTGAATGATAAAAAAATAGTAGAGTTGTTTAATAAAATATCTCCCACAACCTACAAAGTATGAACCTATACCACTGTGTCTAATTAAAGGGAAACTATATAATTTTGAATTGTTCCTTATCTGCGTTTGTAGGAATCATGTACAAGATTTCAATAATTAAAACAAAATGAGACCCACGATTCATATAAAAACTTTTTATTCCAATGTACCTCACATTCAACCTCAATGATAATAGAATCCATCAGGTCCTTAGAAACTTCAACTTCAACACAGATCCTTAGAGAAATCAGATGGTACACATCATGGGTATGATGATCTGTGTAGAAGAAATGTCCCAATATATTGTCAATAAAATAAAGAATCTCCATATTCATAAATGAAAATGGAATACTAGGAAGGGTAATAAATATCACCATAATTGGGTGATATCATTTTAAGTGAAAATATAATGAATATTGAAAGAGGGAAAATAAAAACCTGATATGACAGGCAGAGAATTCTCCCATGTGTATATTAGGTTGTCTTCCATCAAGAATTAAATCATAAAATACCCTGAGTCCTAAATCCCTATAATCTTAAGATCTTGAAATTTATGTGAATAAAATATGAGTCTTTCAAAGACATCAATAGAGGGTCATTGTTGTACCTCTCGTACCCCTCGTGGTTTAATTTTCATGATCACAATCACTTTCTTATTTATCTAATCTTGTTTTAAGTGTTTTTGTTGATTGGAAAAAGGTTTCCAAGGAATTGGGCCAAGAAGGATTGAAAGTTGACTGAAAATCAGTCCACCGGCCAACCGGTGGATGACCACCGGCCAGCCGATGGAGCCTGGACAGAAGGCATCCCCTCTGTCCAGACCACCGGCCAACCGGTGTCCCATCACCGGCCAGCCGGTGGAACCTAGACAAATAGTGTCACCTACTGTCTCAGCACCGGCCAACCGGTGGCCTCCTCACCGGCCAGCCGGTGGTGCCTTGGCAGAAGGCTCTTCTTTTTTCCAAGCACCGGCCAACTGGTGGCCAAGCACCGGTCAGCCGGTGGAGCCAGTCAAACTAGCCGTTGGGCTTTTACCAGACTTGTCCACTTGACCCCCAACGGCTCCGAAGGCCTCTCCAACGGCTCCGAAGACCCCCAAAGGCCATTTGAGGGTTCCCCCTCTATAAATAAAGGACTAGGAAGCCCCAGAAACGTACGGTAGCCCACGGTAACATTTTTCAATCATTTGGCAAACCTCCGGTGCATTCCTTCAAGGAACCTCAATTGCTCCAACCCACTTCCACATCCAAGGAGCACCACCATAGAAGCTTGGGAGCACTCTTAATCAACTCCAATCAATCCATTGGCGCCCAAGGCTTCTCTTCTTTATGGTTTTACATTATTTATCTTTTTGAGAAACAATTTGGGTTTGTGACTACAAACCCCCATTTCTTTTATCCTCTCTTTGTTTGGGTTTTCACACCACCTTCAAGGTGTGAAGAGGTTAGTCAAGCCTTCCCTTTAAAAGGCTTGAGTCATATGTGAGCTAGCCTTCACCTGTAAGAAGGCTAGTGGGTTCTTGCTCAACCATTAAAAGCAAGTGGGTTCTTGCTCAACCATCAAAAGAAAGCTGTAATAGTTTCTAGACTACCTTAAAGTCTAGTGGGTTTCTTGCTAAAACCATTAAAAAGAAAACGGTAGTAAATCTCTCAACGGTTGAGTTGGGAGCGGAGACGTAGGCTTTGGTTTAAGCCGAACTCCGTTATCAAGTTTTGTGTCTTGCCTCCTTTATTTCCGCTGCACTTTGATAATTGTTTTAAATTGTTAATTATTTTTTAAAAGGCAATTCACCCCCCCCCCCCTCTTTCCATCACTCTCCACCCAACAATTGGTATCAGAGGCAAAATTTGAGTAATACCTTAACCGGTTTCAAATTCAAGATCCTTTGTGATGGCTTCATCTTCTTTTTCCCCCGAAGGTTATTCATTGGGTCGTGCTCCATTTTTTGATGGAACCGACTATACCTATTGGAAAACCCGCATGACCACTTTTCTTAGAAGCATTGGTTATCCTATTTATAGAATTGTCATGCATGGTTCTTCTATTTCTTCTCCCGATGAATCCAAATGGACTCAAGCCGATATTAAAAATTTCGAGCTTGATGGAAAAGACATGAACGCTCTTCATTGCGGCCTTGATCGTAATGAATTCAATCGAGTTTCCACATGCACCTCATCACATGAAATCTGGAAACTTTTGGAGGTTACCCATGAGGGGACCAACAAAGTCAAGGATACTCGATTGGACATGTACCGTCAATATTTTGAGTCTTTTACCATGCATCCATCTGAAAATATTACTGAAATGTTTACTCGTTTTACTGACGTTTGCAATGGAAGAAAATCTCTTGGAGATGATGTTTCTGCAGAAATTATGGTCAAGAAGATCCTTTGGATCCTACTAAGCTCATGGGCACCAAAAGTCACGGCAATCCAAGAAGAAAAAGATGTCAAGAACATGCCGGTCGAAGAACTCATTGGATCACTTATGACCTATGAGATTACCATGAGGAGGCAAGCTGAAAAGGAAGGAAACCTCATCAAAACTCCAAAGAACATCGCCTTCAATGTTCAAAAAGAAGAAAGATCATCCTCCTCATCTTCTTCCTATTCAAGCGGCGATTCAGAAATGGAGAACCTTGCCCACAAAATGCACAAATTCATGAAGAAAAACAAAAAGAAGAAATCTCGCAAGGCTCAACCCAACGAAAAATCCGAGCCCGAGGTAACATGTTACAGGTGTGGCAAGAAAGGCCATTACAAGCCCGATTTCCCACTCAACAAGAAAAAGGCCAAGCAAAAGGAAAAGAAGAAGGCTTTTAAGGCCACATGGAGTGATAGCTCCACATCCTCCTCCTCCTCCTCCTCCTCAAGTGACAACGGTAATAAATGCCTAATGGAATTTCATGAGGTATCCTCTTCCGACTCCTCATCCTCTAGTTCTTCCAATTCTTTTAATCATCTATCTTATGAGGATCTCCAACATGCTAGAGATCAATTGGAGGAAGGTTTTCACGAAATTTCTTCCAAATTTTTTGTCTTAAAAAAGAATTTCAAAAAACTTTCTTCCGAAAAGGAACAACTTCTCAAAGAAAAGGAGGAGTTGTCCCTCAAGATCCAAAACCTTCCCGATGTTGATTCTATGGAATCAACAATCAAGGATTTAAGGGAATCCCTAGCTAAGTTCACCGAAGGTGAACATAACCTTTCGAAGCTCCTTGGTTCCCAATGCATATCTAGAACCACCCAAGGGCTTTGCTATTCCAAGCAAGCTTCCTTTTCCCATGATCCAACTATTTTTGTAAGGGGGAGCTCCCAATTTAAATTTTGCAACTATTGTAAAAAACCGGGGCACTTAATTTATGAGTGCGATTGCAAAAATGCCCGGTATGGAAGGCCCAAAACCATTTTCTTTAATAATGAATTTCATAGGAGAAGACCCGCCACTAGAAAAGTTTGGATTGAAAAATCCCTTTTAGCGAGTCTCACCGGACCAAAATTTGTCTCGGTTCTAAAATCCTCTCCCCAGTGATTTGTTGTTTTTATTTAGGGGGAGTTAGGATCGTTTAAGCCTTTTTGCTTTATTTTCAAAATTTTCATTTCAAAATTTTCATTTCAAAACTTTCAATTTTCAAACATTCAATTCAAAACTTTCAATTTTCAAACATTCAATTCAAAACATTCAATTTTCAAACTTTCAATTCAAAACATTCAATTCAAAACTTTCAATTCAAATTTAAAAATTTCAATTGGTTTAAAATCTCTATCGTGTTTTTCAATCTTTTCCCTCAATCAAGTTTTATGCCCCGTGCTATTTTTATAATCACAAAGGGGGAGAAATTCTTGGTTGATTGGGGGAGAAATCTTTCTCTCATGCTTTTCTTTACTTTTTAATTTATCCTTTAAAACATGCCTTTCATTTCAGTCTTTTACATTGCTTGTTTTGGTGATTGTGATCATCAAAATAAGGGGGAGATTGTTGTACCTCTCGTACCCCTCGTGGTTTAATTTTCATGATCACAATCACTCTCTTATTTATCTAATCTTGTTTTAAGTGTTTTTTTTGATAGGAAAAAGGTTGCCAAGGAATTGGGCCAAGAAGGATTGAAAGTGGACTGAAAATCAGTCCACCGGCCAACCGGTGGATGACCACCGGCCAGCCGCTGGAGCCTGGACAGAAGGCATCCCCTCTGTCCAGACCACCGGCCAACCGGTGTCCCATCACCGGCCAGCCGGTGGAACCCAGACAAATAGTTTCACCTACTGTCTCAGCACCGGCCAACCGGTGGCCTCCTCACCGGCCAGCCGGTGGAGCCTGGGCAGAAGGCTCTTCTTTTTTCCAAGCACCGGACAACCGGTGGCCAAGTACCGGTCAGCCGGTGGAGCCAGTCAAACTAGTCGTTGGGCTTTGACCAGACTTGTCCACTTGACCCCCAACGGCTCCGAAGGCCTCTCCAACGGCTCCGAAGACCCCCAAAGGCCATTTGAGGGTTCCCCCTCTATAAATAAAGGACTAGGAAGCCCCGGAACGGTACGGTAGCCCACGGGAACATTGTTCGACCATTTGGCGAACCTCCGGTGCATTCCTTCAAGGAACCTCAATTGCTCCAACCCACTTACACATCCAAGGAGCACCACCATAGAAGCTTGGGAGCGCTCTTCATCAACTCCAATCAATCCATTGGCGCCCAAGGCTTCTCTTCTTTACGGTTTTACATTATTTATCTTTTTGAGCATCAATTTGGGTTTGTGCCTACAAACCCCCATTTCTTTTATCATCTATTTGTTTGGGTTTTCACACCACCTTCAAGGTGTGAAGAGGTTAGTCAAGCCTTCCCTTTAAAAGGCTTGAGTCATAGGTGAGCTAGCCTTCACTTGTAAGAAGGCTAGTGGGTTCTTGCTCAACCATTAAAAGCAAGTGGGTTCTTGCTCAACCATCAAAAGAAAGCTGTAATAGGTTCTAGACTACCTTAAAGTCTAGTGGGTTTCTTGCTAAAACCATTAAAAAGCAAGCGGTAGTAAATCTCTCAACGGTTGAGTTGGGAGCAGAGACGTAGGCTTTGGTTTAAGCCGAACTCCGTTATCAAGTTTTGTGTCTTGCCTCCTTTATTTCCACTGCACTTTGATAATTGTTTTAAATTGTTAATTATTTTTTTAAAAGGCAATTCACCCCCACCCCCTCTTGCCATCACTCTCCACCCAACAGTCATATCTTATCAAAGTGGTCCATCAATGAAAGAACCATATTCTTGAAAGCATTCATGAACTATAGGGAAGAAATAAACATCGTAAGAACCCCATCCATGCACGAATATAAAATAGGGAAAACATATATGGATGGTAAGAAGGGTAGGTGACAAGGATATGTGAAAATATTGAAAAAATAAGGTTGAGTAAATAGAGGAGTTGGAAGAGGACCCTCCCCCTACCGGGAACGGATAAGGAGGGGTGGTGATGACACATGCATCACTTAGGTCATCTGAGGTGAAAGAGAGTGGAGAAACGACATAAATTAAATGCCCTATCTAGATTCTAGAAAGTGGATTTGAATGTTTCATAGATTCTCCTAGGGGTAAACACCTTGAAAAATTCTGGTTGGTTATAAAATCGATCTTAAATCTATGCATGATGAGTGGTCCTAAGACTATAAACCTACCTAGAAACTCCCATGAGATATGTTTTGGTTGATTCAAGTACAATTTATAAACCATTATGAAATATTTGAATATATTTTTATGATCTGAGAATATTCCCAAAGATACAAATCTTATAGTTTTGGGATTAACTATGCAAAAAATTTTAATTTACATTAACTGTTACACCATATTTAGAATTAAATACTCTTATTTAAAATTCATAATTTTATGAGCTAATTCAGTATATTCCATTGATTAGAAATGGATCATAGTTTAAGGAATGAAAACTTTATCAATGTACGTAATCTGGTTATGGATTTTATTCCTGAAAAAGATAATGAAGAAGGATCTAGAGTAGGAGATGGATTTGAAAAAATTACAACTATATTATGGTATCTAATTTAGGTTATAACCAATAATTTTTCCCTTATGGAGCAGATTGTTGGTCCCTACCATTATAAGAAATGTTGGACCACTTCTAGTGATAGAAACCTATATCAATCAATGGGATTACTAGTCCATTAGTAGCTAAGGAATGGTTCAAGTCCCTAGAAAAGATATTTTTCTCTTTAGGAGGTAGTAAAAGTGATAAAGTTATCATTATAGTTTATTTTTGTATGATTGATAACTTTAATGATGTCTTAAATACTATCCTTATAATTTAATTAGTATCTTTTAATTTTTGGTATATTAAGATATAGTATAAAGTGTTATCGAGAGAAATAAATAAGTATTCAAGTATTATATTTTCTGTAGAAAATAAAAAAAATAAGTGGCCAAATGAGAACTTTGAAAAAAAGAAATATGGAAAAATGGAAAAATTTAAGGTGGTATTTACAACTTTTAATAAATGTGAAAGGAAACACAATGGAACATGCTTGATAGGAATGGGAGTTTTCTTTATGTGTGAAGATAAAGTACACAAGTCTATTGATTTCAAGGACAATAAAGAATCTACCAAAGTATAATGCTTCAACTATAAGGATATGGGGAACTATTCAAATGAATTCCCCAAGTATCAAAGGAACTTTATTTAGAAAATTCCAAGAGATAAATTCAAAGTGTATATGATCACTAAACATGATGTTTAAGTTTCTAAATATGTGGGGGCCAGTACTTTTATTATAACCTCAAATTTAGATAATGATTTATTTGATTTTGGAACTTTACACTCTTTTATAACCTCCCTTTTTCCAAGAAAATTAGATATTTCCCTGGTTCCTGAAGAAAGTAGTTTTTAATCTAGAATCTTAGTGTAAATATTATTTCAACAAGGATATTTCAGTTACTTCCCATTATGAAACATAGACATGCCCAATTTGAAAACTTGATTGTCATACATATGGTTGAATTTAATATAATCCATGGGATAGAATATTTTTCAATTTAAAATTTAAAAATTTATTAATGATAGAAAGATATTATGATTTATGGTATATATATGGAATCTATTATCTTTAGAGGGGAGAATAAACCATTTAAATCATGTCTAGATCCTCCTTTAGTAGCTACACCTAATGAAATGTTTTCACTACCTTCATCATTTTTTTGCATGAGGAAGGCTCTCAGTGACCGCTCTAGGGTCGTCATGTATAGGATAAGAGGTCTTCCTTCAACCGGTGGCATGAGTACTGATGGGATTAAGAGGTAATTCTTCAGGATGTCAAATGACTCTTAGAAATTTTCTATTTATTGGTACGTAACCCCCTTTTTCATTAACCTGGTGAAAGGAAAACATTTACCCTCCAGGTTAGCTATGAAACGCCTAATGTAGGTCAGGTGTCCTTGGAGTCCTCTCAGCTCAGTGAGATCACGGGGAGGTGTTAAACCAAGGATATCCTTTGTCTTTCCAGAGTCGACTTTGATGTCATGATGGCGTATGAAGAAGCCAAGGAATTTACTTGAGGTAACCCTGAAGGAACACTTCAAGGGGTTCATCTTCAGGCTATGTTGTCGATGTTTGCTGAAGATAGTTTCAACGTCCAACAGGTGATATGAACGCTGCCTTGACTTGACCACCATGTCATCTATGTAACATTCGATGAATCTCCCCAAGAATGGTTTAAAGATATGATGCATGGCGTGTTGATATGTGGCGCCAACGTTCTTGAGACCAAAGGTCATGACCCTGTAGCATAATATTATTTGGGGGCCTTGAAGGCAGTGTCTTCTTCATCTTATTGGTCCATCCTGATTTGATTACACCCAGAATAATCATCCATGAAGGAGAGAGCCTCATATACAGCCATTGCGTCGATTAATAACTCGGTGATCGGGACCGGGAAATCATCTTTCGGGAAATGCTGATTTAGATCCCTGAAATCGATGAAGACATAGATTTTTCTATTCTTTTTCTTGACGAGGACAATGTTGGATATCCAGATGGGGTATTAGACCTCCCGAATGAAGCCTGATTTGATAAGCTTATCGACTTCAGCCTCTATTCTGGCAGCATGCATGGGGTGCGTCCTTCTGGTGGCTTATTTATAGCCCTGGTGGTCTTCTGGAGGACTTAAGTGGTGCGTTGCCACTTCTTAATCAAGTCCCGACATTTCTGTATAATTCCATGAAAAAACATCTTGTTTTTTCCTCAAGAAGGAGGTGTATACCTCGTGCTCCTCGGAAGACATGACTTCACTAATTAGAGTGGGCCTTAGGTCTTCCTCAGTACCCAGGTTTATTTCCCTGAGCTCGTCCATAGTGGTGGAGATACCTTCCTTGAATATGGGAGGTGCATCCCAGAGATCTTCCTCTTATACTCCCACATCCTCATATTCTTGATTCGACGGGGGGATATCTATTGACATGGGCTCTCAAGAGTCTAGAGGCGAGGCATTATGGGAATCCTTGCTCAAGTGTTCACCCTCAAATTGAGGGTTAGCAGTCGTTTCTTCACTTCTATGCTCGGGCGTCATGACTGAAGTCATGAGGACAACTAAGTATGTGTTCGTACATGAAACCTTGCTCTCAACATGTTTGATGGATAGTACGTAGTATTCACCGAGATGCGTGAGGGGATCATTAGAAACCATTTCTAGACCATTTGGAGCAGAGACCCAATAGATACCATCGATCGAAGGTTTATTTTTCTTTTTCTCATAAAACCTGGTGTCGATGTAGTGTGACTCGGAGAGCTCAAAAGTGGCCTTGTCAGCATGAAATGTCCCACCATGTACATTGATGCAATAATTGATACACAAGTGGTATGATGAAGGAATGGCCATGTGATTATGGATCCACGGCCTTCCAAAGAAAGAATTGAATGTTGTGTTCTGCCGAAACACCAGGAATTCTGAGTAGGATACAAGGTCTCCAAAATGGGTTTTGAGCTTGATTTTTCCCATCGACTTATGTTCACTCTTGTCGTAACACAACCGAGTTGTAGTTGAGGGTATTAATTCATCCTCACTATAGCCCAACTTATGGAGCATCCATAGGGAAAGGAGGTTAACTACAGAGCTGTTGTCAATAAATAATTTCCAGATCTCAACATCATTTAGTGTGCCAGACGCATATAGTGGCTTTATGTGTCCTTGTATGATGGAATCTTCATCATTATCGGTGAAGGAAATCACTACATTGCATTCAGTCGGGCTAGTCTCCGTCCAGTAAATCTCGGTGGCGAGTACTTTGGGATGAAACTCCTGGGGGTTGGGCAAGGCTTCTATAAGCGCCTCCCTGAGGTCTGCTGACAAACTCAGGGAATCCAGGATTGAAAGCTTGGCTGGCACTAACGCCATCTGCTTAAGGATGTCGTATTTTTTCTCCAGCAGCCTATGCTTCTCCATTGGTGGGAGAGTTTTAACAGGCACTTTGGGAATTGGAGTATGCGATGAGGAGGGAGCGGTCGCGGTGTCATATTTTGATGGTGTTCTCGTGTTCTAGGGACTCGTCCTAGATGGTCTGTTTGTGCGCACTAGGCGGCTAGACACTTGTTCCTCATTTTATGGGTACCGCAGAATGACGGGGCCAGAGTGGCTACTTTTGGCGGTGGTGGGATATTCTTTCTCTTGGTGAGTCTGTTGAAGGGATCTCCGATGGTTTTCTGTGATATTTAGGGTTTGGGCCGGGGTAAAACCATAGGTTTGGTTTCGGCTGCGACCACGCCTCCCATGGTACCCCCTACTTATGTGATTCCTCCTCACGGTCCCTTGGGTTAGAAATTTGGGGTCGTAACCTTACCCTTCATCAGGGAACGGTTCTATTAGATGGAGAAAGTTTATGGAACCAAATATTATCTCCTCGTCCTGCGATGGGTCAACCTGGTTGGTTGTCCCTGATGGTGCCGTTTGGTGGGTTGGTGCCCGTGGCGCCAAGTTTGAGGGCATAAAATCCGATAGTGTTAGGGATAATTTAGGCTTTTTTGTGGACTAATCTTCTTTCTCTTGCTTCCTCCCTTATTTATTATGCTTGGATGACCCACTTGTGGAGGATTTTGAAGCCTATATTGTCGGTTGTGCGGTGTTAGGGGTTGTTGGAGGCACCACCAGCTATTGTAGATGAGCTCGGTTGACAGTCTTCTTAGTCATCTAATCATAAAATTTCTACCTGTTTTTTGCTGGTGACTTCCTGCCACCCCTCCCCTTCGTTGAGGTTGGGGGTAGAAACGTATGTAATGTGAGACAGGGGTGGTCCCAGCTTGACCTGCCCGGAGACTACCATATTTTTAAGGAGGTCATTGAAGACAAAGCATTCTTGGATATTATTTCCCAACATTTAGTGGTGGGGACAGTAATCTGGCCTACCGTCGCGACCGACTTCTTGGGGTTTCCTTGGCTCCGGGTGGTGGAGAAAGTTGCGCTTCATGGAGGTGATGAATTAGCCACAGACTTGGTCTTCTCGAAACAAGTATACTCTATGTCTTAGTTCCTCAAACTAGTTCCACCTAGGTCCTCTCTGATCGTCCCGTCGGGGCGGAGGTGGCCGCTAAAATGCAGGGGTCCCTTGACGATTCGGTGGAGGCCTAGGCAGTGGAGTTGGCGCAGGGGATGGCTTGAGCGTGACAGAGGACGCTTCAGCCCTAACTGCTCTCTTTACAAGAGCCTGTGAGGCTATTCGGTACTTCAGATTAGTCCACTGTAGGGAGTCTTCAATTCTCTGGGTGATGGAAGAGAGATTGCGGAAGCCAGTGGTGCACTCTACTGTTATGAGTTGTGTTCGCAGCTCATCTCGGAGGTTATCAATGCATATAGTGAGCATCTCATCCTAGGGTAGTGGCTTGTTCATAGAGTATGCCAGGCCCTTCCATCTGTCGATGAAGTCTGATACCCTCTCGTTCTCACTCTATTTGAAATTTATAAGGTTGCTGACTATTGTTTTAGGAAACGTTGAGATGAAGTGGAACAGGAACTTCTGCAGAAGGTCTTCCCAACTCTTTATTGACTGAGCTGGAAGGATCGTATACGAGACGAAGGTATATCCTTGTAAGGTTCGCACAAATCATCTATGTTTGATTGCTTCTTGTTATTCCAGAGTTCCCATCATGGGGTTGCAATAAGATGCGTAATGCATCAAATATTGTTCTGGATCGCCTGATCCATTGAATATAGGAAATACAGGGCTCCCAAAGTTGGGCAGAGGAGGCGTGTTGCTCACCAAATATGGATATGGCTTTAACTTTGGCTGTATCGGAGCGCGCCGACCTTCCATCGCTTCTAGCCTAGATGTCAGTGCCTCGATAGTGTTGTCGAGACCCTGATTTAAATCTTGTTGAGCTCGGTCTTGGGTGGGTATAGCCCGAGGAGTTTCTTGAGGATCCAACTCGGGCAGAACAAAGGGTGCACATTCCATTTTTGGCACCTTCGGAGGGTTTAAACGTACTCACTCTGGTTTCTTCCTGAGTTCAGGGAAGTCTTGGTATTCATCCGAATCGAGGTTCAGATAGTTGGATGGGCCAGGCTCCGTATTGGGCAAGGACCCTGACTGTGCTTCGTTTGTCAGGGAAAACCTTCGTATTTGAGGTGCACTGACTGGGAGTGAAAGGTGAGAATATTCTTGGGAAACACTTTCTATAAGACGGTTGCTCTGGAGCAGCTCAGCATTGATCTGTCTCAATTCTTTTATCTCCTCTTCATGTCGAGTGAATCTCTCCTCGAGCGTAAGGGGCTCGTTTCTACTGAGAGGAGGCGGGTTAAGGGTAATTGGTCCTTTGTTCTTATAATTGTTGGGGACTCAAAGGGTAAGTGGAGGAGGGTTGGCTGGAGGGGAGGCCATATTTATGGAGGCCCTCTGGTTCCGGGTGTGCACACCTGATGGTTCATTGTGGGTCACCGCCTAAACGGAACAATTGTCTCCTGATCCATCCGAATTTGCATCATCTTCGGTGTCACCCATGGGGTTAACCTCTATGATGTTTACAGATTCATACCACAGGGTGGATGAGATGTTATCTTCCAAATATAAAGAGGATCTTCCACTCCTTTTACTAGTTATCCCCTTCCTATCCCGGGATTGCATTCAGCCTCCGTGACAAAGGGTGACGCAGAGAGTTCTTTGATGCGACCTTACAGTATGCCTCCCTCTCGGAGAGGGTGGTGATTCAAAGAATAGGATAGTGCAGGAACCCTCTCTTCTGATGGTCCTCCCCAAATGAGAGAATACTAATTATCATGGGGGAGGTTGTTGTTGAGGTAATAAAAATGCCCCTAGCCCTGGGGGCTGGGGTCGGCTCCATTCCTTGGATATTGCATCTCTTCCTGCTTTTATTGGTCTTATGGGGGTATTTTTTGTTGAAAACTCCCCCAGACCTGTAGGTTGGGGTTGGCCCCAGATTTCGGCAATGGCTACTACTATTGCTACCTGCCTGGTCTTGAGTGCCCCCACTTGGGGGTGAACTGGATTTGGTGTCGAGTTCATCTGTGAATCAATTCCCTCTGGGGAGGCAAGAAATGATTACTGATTGGACTCTCTTAGGTGAGAGGCTTGTTGTATGATTTTAGTGTCCTGATTTAGGAGTTCATGAATGGATTGTTCCCGTAGGGCCTGACACTTCTAAGACTTACTCAAGGCCTGTCTCTGTCGGGCGGGTCACCTTTCCTGAATAGGGACCCCACTCGATTGGTGTCTTGAAGCGATGACGTTGCAATATGTTATTCCGAACGGGTTATGTTGGGTGGGGAGCGGAGTGAAATTCAGAGCTCTGTGTTCTCCCCATTCTCTGATATGGACTCCCGTCGAGGCATCACCGATGAGGTGGCGCAACTAGTACAGTGTTCGGAAGCATGCTAACTCAAGGTTTCCTTTACGCCTCTCTTATCGTGGTTAATGCGCCGAAGGAAGAGCTTCATGGTCGATGTGACACAGGAGGTCTCCTATCATCTTGACATGGTCTACATACCCATCATAGGGTAGGAAACTTGATTTCAACTGGAATAGGGTTGTCCATATATTGGAGCGGATGTCATGCACACACTCTTCTAACAACATTTTGGGTATGTAGAATTGAGAGGTGGTCATGGGAAAAAACATAACTGGTACATCATCCCTAGCCAGTAATTTCCTCAGGTGAAACATGTTGTCTCCTCCAATGATTCCGCTACCTGGTCAGCCCAACTGAGACGCTCACCGATAGTGTGGTCAGAGGTAGTGGGGCTGGTAGGTATCAAACTATCATGTGGGCGGTTCCGAGGTGGATCAGAAGATGATCGTGGTTCCAGACCGCCCCCTGATTGAAGAAGGATGTCGTTGGTGACTGGTTGGAAATATGACATGCTGGATCCCGTCCTTCTGAGTGCCTCGACATAGGAGGGCTTTTCTATGCTTGATTCAGCAGGGGGAGAACCTCCATGTCGATATGATATGTCACTGCGGGGAGGACCTCAGCAATTTGCGATGTAATGGCGAGGGATACCATTACAGCTGGATGCCTCACTGCATAGAGGAATTTTGCAGGACATACCCTTGGGAGGACCTCCAAGGCATATTGTGTCAAGGGGATGACCTTCTGGCTACGTCACGCTATTACAGGGAGGACCTTCACAACAACTGCCATCATGGTGAGGATGAAAATCATGTTTTGACGTTCAATGTGTATCCTGGGGAGGAACTTCAAGGAACACTGCAACAAGGGGAGGACCTTCTTGTTGCTGGAGGACATTGCAGGTAGGACCTTCGCAATGGTGATCATCGTGGTGAGGACTACCATCACAACTACTGAAATGACGAGGACTACCATTAAAGCTTCCACAGGTAGAATATCTATGTGGTACACCTTGGGGGTGGCCTTCATAATGTACCGCAATGAGGGGGGGGGAATTATCATTGCTTGACGTCTCTGCGGGGAGGACCTCTGTTATCAGAGTGGCGAGGACTACCACTGCGATCTGATGCCTGGCTGCACAGAGTGTCATTGCAACGTAACCCCTGGGGAGGACCTTCAGAGATGGCCACAGTAAGGGGAGGTCCTTCTTATTATGATGAGACATCACTGTGGGGAGGGCCCCCGTAGTTGCGACTTTGATAGCGATGGCTACTATCATAATCTATGGTCCCACTGCATGGAGAGTTTTTGCAGTGTATACCCTGGGGAGGACCTTCAGGGTGGACCACAGCAAGTGGAGGGCCTTCTTATTGCTCGGTCTTCTGGTCACGTGGAGTTATTTTGTGACTCGCATCAAAAGATAAGCTCTCGTGATCGATCGTCATATTCCTATGGGGGAGGGACCCGTGGGTGCTCTAGGGAGGACCTTCAGAGCAGCTGGTAGAGACATTGTGTGGAGGACCTCCGCAACTGATACCGCCACTCCAATAATTTGGTAATGGGTGGGCAGGGTTCTGAGCCTTTGACATGTGCTTAGCAGAGTCGGGAACCCCATATTCCAGCAGAGCGTTGTCATGAACCCGCTCTTTATTTTCCGGCTACCTTCGGCGTGTTCATGGAACTCTCTTGTGGGCAGCGTGGACCGTCTGCTATTGATAACAACTTTCACCTTTGGGTCCCTGTCTAATTGGGTCTCGTGATGGTTTCGGGATATGTGAACAAACATCTTGAGTTTTATCGGGGATATATGCCCTCTCTGGAGCATCCACCGTGATGGACGGGTGTCCCCCAGTTAGAACGAGCGAAGCTTCTTGATCTGGTTGCCCTTATATCACAGGATATGGACAACGACCCTCATGGGAGGAAGCAGGGATGAAGATCTACTCCGAGGTGGCTATCTCATCTCTTAGATGAGTCACCTCAATTGGAGAGACGGGATCATGGGCCTGAGTCCTTGTTGTTGTTGCTGATGCAATTACATTCTGGAAAGTCTGTAAGATATGATGTGGGATCGATACCTGCTCCTCCATCATTGCCAGGATATGCAGAGAGACATCTTTGGATGGAACAGGTATGAGGCCCCATTTCGGTATCAGAGTAGGAATATCCTGCTTTGGTCCTCTAGTGGTCATTGGGTATTGATAATTCTCTTGTGTCGGGGCATGTGAACGAGTATGCCCCTGTGTCGGGATATGCCGGTTTACTTCTCCGTTTTCCACCACATCGGGGTGGCGGAATTTACTTGCATCTGCAGGGAGTTGGCCCTGCATATGTTGGTTCCCCACCATATCGAGTCGGCAGCCTTTGTTGGCAGGGAGACATGCCCGCCTATTAATTTCCACCACATATGGATGGTGGGATTTGTTGATTACCACCATATCGGGATGGTAGTCATCAGGAGCATCTACTAGGAGTTGGTCCTACAGGTGTCGGGTTGCCACCACGTCTAGTTGGTGGGCTTCATGACCCCGGGCAGGGAGAAGTACATGCCGAGTAGGTGTCGTCCTATGTGGGTGATGGTCTTGACGAAGCTCGGCGTGAATACTCACCTTCTCATATGATGCCGCCATTTCAGGATGGCAGGCTTTGGAGGAGCGGACAGGTGTATGTGCCTGCTCACGATATGTCTATGTGACTAGGCAGTAGAGATCCTCCTTAGGGACAAGGGTGATGACTAGTCCCTGATTGCACGTTTTCCTCCCTTGTCGGGAGGTCCGAGGGGCCGGAGCTCAGGGAGCATGGGCCTGGATCCTCATGGTGATATCCTCCCTAGTGTGAGGATATTGAGTCACGAAGTAACCACGACGACGTCTTATAGTGGGAGCCTTAGAGTAGAACCCCCGTTCAGAGGGCATGAAGTCCTCAGTGTCAGCCTCATATGCCTCCCTAAGATAAGGGACGTATGCATTGTCCCGTTCTGGGGATAGACTCTCGAAACGGTTTGAGATGGCAATAGAAGCCATCTGGATTTGCTTTCATGGCCGCTGCTGGGCAGGTGGCTGTCGGGTCTTGGCTAACTGGAGGGCACGCATGGCCGCCTCCAACGTCGGGAGAGTATTGTTCAAGTGGTACTCTCAGATCAACGCATCTGAGACCCAACGTTAAAGATGTTGAGTAGGTGACGGGGTCCTTCATTGGTTGGAATACTCAGTCATTTCGTTTCGTGAAGTACGCATCTGTGAGTTCCTTCCTGATGCCATTAGATCGAAGGGAGTTCTGATTGGTACCTATAAAATATTTTAACAAATAAAAACAGAAAACCTGTCAAAGTAGTATCTCATAGTCCCATGTGTAATTAATGACCTTGCTTGTCCCTCCTCATGAGTATGAGGGGGTACAAAGTGCGATTAGGGTAAATCCGTCATGCTGGTTAAAGATTCACGTCGGGTTCACCATTTTTTGTTTCAACGTAGGAGGGGAAAAACACTTCTACTGAAAGTTGATGTTAAGAAGGTAGGGTTCTATTTAATCACTCATGTCGGTTGCATCCTTTTTTCTTCAATGTTCCCAACGGTTCCATATCCAACAATACATGGACCTGCTTTCCAAATTCAGGCGTTCACTGGGAAATTTTTCCAACAACACTTAAGAACTCACATTGGTCGAGAGGATGGGAAGTCGGGCTCATCGCACCCTCTTGGGGGGGATCTTTTCCTATTATGGGACTCTCTTACAGATTTAAGACATATTCATATGTTTTTGAATCTTTGGTTTATCCCCAAGCATAGTATACACATATTATCCTTGGTTAGGAATGATCAACTGAACGTAGGGATTTAGAATCATTTAGGCTTGAGGTTTACCATCCCTCATTGGATTAATGACTCTGAGGAGTTTGGAATCATTGAGATAGTACATGATTAAAGCCTCATAACTGGGCACTCTGGAGTTTATTGTCATCCAATGGGGATAGATAATGACTTGAGTGTTTGGATCAAACCCGTGATACGGGCTTCCTACGTATCTTTGTGAGAGGAATCAGAATCCTCATAGCTCGATGCCACTCAATGGGACACATCTCCTTTTAAGTTCGTATGATAAGGACCTAAATATATTGTTTAATGTCATGTGGCAAGGACACCCGGGCGAGAGATGACTGGTCAAAGCTGGTGTAGGAAATACGCCGAAGATTCCTGGAAGACCCAAGGGAAGTGATTTACTAGGCCCAAAGATGGTCCTACTGGGGTATAAGGACATGGTTTGATAGGTACTAAGGTGTATGATAGACTTAATGATCTAGCTTGCACCTTGGGAAAATTTACTATGTATCCCGGTTGGCCGGGGATCAAAGTCCATGTAGTTCTGGATATGGGCGCAGGGCTTACACTCTGGGCTGCCCAAGGTGTTGGTGAACCAATGTAAAGATGGTCGGAGAAACTGGGTGGTGGGATTGAACCTCTTGGAGGCTTCCTACGTACCATGCCTTGAAATGGATCAAAGTCTTCATAGTTCAGGATATGGGCATGTGGCTTACACTCTGGGCTGCCCAAGGTGTTGGTGAACTGGCGTAATGATAGTCGGAATGACCGGGTGGTGGGTATGAACCTCGTGGAGGCTTCCTACGTACCATGACTTGACATGGATCCAAGTCCTCATAGTTCGAGAAGATTAGGACTTACACGTGAGAGTTTCCTATTATTGGGATTGAATCTCAGGGAGGCGTCCTGCGTACCCTGTTTGGGAGACAGGGATCAAAACCCACGTAGTTCGTTTAACCGCAGCAGTTGTGTGAACGTTTCGGCCACCACAAATCTCTAAGCCCACGTGATCCATTCTCATTGTTAAAAATAAGAGAATTCAATAGACTTGGAAAGCCTCACACTTTTTCCTCTAAGGGATGGTGGCCTGAACCACAAGACTCTCCATCTCCCTGATGTCAGAGTGGGGCAAAGGTAGTAGTCGCACGGTAGAGACAATGTCCATAGCGGTGGAGAGAAAGGGTCGGTGCCGCTAGATTCTCCCTCTTCTCGATGTTTAAGGGAGGTAGAAGTCATGCCCTCAAGGGCTGGGGATACGACGGCATAAAAATGAACCCTCCTGGAAGGGAGGGGAAGTCCATTGACTCCCAGCGAGGATGGTTTAGGGCTTACTCTAGAAGGGATTTCCATCCACTCCCAGGAGAGGAGAGAAGTTCTCACCGTTGGTCCTCGTCAAAAGGAAAGGCTAGTGGGATCCCTCAATCCTGGCCAGTGGAGAGGCACACAAAGGGGACTCCCGGGCTCAGACCCTGCACTATTGTGGGAATGTGAACCCAGGAATGCTTCGGGAATCCAATCAAGGTTCGGGGCATCCCCTTTTCCTCGCCTACTGTAAGTATGTTAACTCATAGTGGCACGCTGACATGCATGAAGGTTTCATCATACGGGTCTGGAGGCTTCAGTATAGGCCTTGGCTCGGGGCCAGTGAATTGGCCAAGGAAGGGATTGCAGAGGATCGGGCCATATTGGAAGAGTTTTATCTAGCTCGGGGAATGGAATCAAAGAAGGAGTTGGTGGGACACATGTGTGTATGAGAAGTGGTGCCCTTCATGTAGGGGAGTGCTACGCGATTGGAGGGGTCGTCCGTGACCAGGGTGGTATGCGGACTGATGGGTCTTCCACGTACCAAGGTGGTACGCGGCTTCTAGTTTGGCCTGCCTACCAAGTTGGTATGTGATGCTGGAGTCCGCGCGAGAAGCGGCGGCTAGGGGCACCACCGGTCAGGGCTGCGTCCGTGTAGGAGGGTGCTACATGGCGCATCGGATCAGAAAAGGGGAATAAACTCCCTGGTTCGCTGGGAGTACATTCGTATAGGGGCCATGGCTTGTGGATTTAATTGTAGTTCATGGTTCACCAATTTATTATGCGTTTTTCGGTTCTTTATCAATTCGTTTCCAGTTCTATACATGTACCGGTCCGTGAAGTGGAACTTCACGGTTCACGAAATCCTAAGCTCCTTCCTTCAAAAAGCCGCCCCTTAAATATCCTCCAGCCTTAGAATATACAAGCATCCGAATTTTAATACCCTTTATTCTTCCCCTAGAAGTTCATTTATAGAGGGGGGAAGGGGTTGTATTGTGGTCATGTGACACATTTTTCAGAGGCCCATGACCGAAAACCAGGCCTATGGATGAATTGGTCAATCCGAGGTTCACGGGGGTTTATTGAATGCACCTCACCCGCGAACCCAGTCTACTCGAGGGGCGCTTTGCAGCCGTGTATGGCTCCATCTCTGTTCCGCGAATGACAATGCGCTAGGCACAGGACGGTCATGTGTGGTTCATGGTAGGGGAGGTTCGCGGCTGGGGCGGATCGCGACTGTGGAATGGCCTGGAATTCGTCCTGGTCTGCGCCCACGTAGGGGCTCTCGTCTCCATTTCGTAGACGATGCTGGTCCGCATGGGGGATCACTGAACTGGCCGCGTGCCACTGATGTTGAACTGGTATGTGGACCGGTCGATCCTTTTTCAATTTTGAGAATTCTTAATGTTTTTCCCTATCTTCTAAGGGGAATTGGGTAGAATCCTTTCTCAAATTAAGAGGGATTCCCATTCCCCTTTGTGGATTTTTCAGGACCCTAAAATTGTGTTTCTCATATGATTTACTAGGTAAAATATTAATATTTTGTGTGCTTGGTTTCTAATATGAATATTTATTTTTATTATGTATTATATGTTTATTAATTTATTTAATGTGATAAATGTATTCAACTTAATAAAAGATGAGTAGGGAACTTTATACCCTATATGAATCATTAAGACTCATGAGAAAAAATAGTTTGGGTACCTATAATACATGTTACCTATTTGTGAAATATTTCTTAGAAGGAGACCTTGGTGGCAAGATAATGATGTCTAGTATTATGCATTCTATAATTATGAAACTATTTCTTATTATCCATGGGATTATTTATGTTTTTGTGTCATCCATGTATATGTTCCCCATTTATTATATTAGTTATATAGAATATTTTATTATCATTTTCCTCTTATATATTATTCATGCTTTATATATTCAATGATATATTTTGTTATATTATTTCTCTTACTGAGCATTTGATCTCACCCTTTGTTATGTTTTCCTTTCCCAAGGATACTAAGAAGGGACCAATGGATGATTTTAGGTATATACTCTAAGAAATAATAAATTTTTCAATGACCAAAATCTATTTTTTGTATTTTAAAATGTCACTTTTAAAAGGTAAGTGTCATCCCTAACAAATTTAACTAATTAAAAACATAAACGTAAAGTCATCCCATATAGAGACTACAAGAACTTCCCCTCCCTAGAAACTACATCATTATGTCAAGCCTCCACCTTCACAAGACATCTTGGATAGTCATCCCATGAAGGGTTTCATGGGATTGATACCGATGGAAAAGTCTATACCCTCTCATTCATCTAAATCTAGATGGCTAAGATCTGGTGAACATTTCACACTCAGACTCCTCGTCTAGGGCGATTCCTCATTGAGTGTGTTACGAACAAACCCGAGATGACCCTGAACTGGTCACCCAAGCCAGACCACAACATGGTCCGAAGGATATTCCTGATCCCCACAGTCTGGAAACTAGTTTCATGCATCAAAACTAAACAAGTGGGAACGATTCAGCCTATAAATGAAAGACAAATAAATAAATAAATGAAAATTTAACAACATAGATAATCACTAACACAGAAAAAAATACAAGGTATCACAACCAAACATACCTCCAAGTGGCCTCATGGTTCACCACCTAACATGAAACTATTCTCTATGAAAGTGTTATCCAAAATTGGGACCTGAAATAGAAGATATAATGTTGGGGTTAGCACTGAAATGATCTGTACACAATCACCACATAATCTAAGTATTTTATTTTCCAACACTATCCATTTACACTAATTTGAAAAAAAGTAATATAAATTTGTCTTCCACAATTTTTAATAAAAAAATAGCTTTCCCTTTTTGAAATAAAACACATGTCACCTTCCCTTTCCAAAAAAAACATCCATTTTATAAATAAAACCCAAACCAAAAGATACTAGGGTTGTGCTGAAAATAAATAAACAGGGTAAAAATAAAACTAATTGTAGAATAACACTAAAAAAATAAAGTAAAAAATTAGCATAAATAATAACCATAGGAAATCATAAACATCCCTAGAAGACCCATGGATGCACTTGGTTCAGAAACACTTGTCGTTGTATGGTGAATCCCCTAAGTCAATAATCAACTATCTTCCCTAACATGGCATCACTAGTGGCCTCGTTGTCTGTCTACAACTCCAAGAGTGTACTAACCCATATAATCATGGCTAGAAAGATATTGTCACTCGTTTATCTAAAGGATTCCTAGGTACCCATGGTGGTAGTAATACTATTTGAGTAAGAGACCCCTGCTCACATGACACACCTTACCTGATGTCACTGCACTTGTCTACCCCAAATAGGAACAAAAACTATATGATAACCCATGAAGGGAAATCATAGATAGTTTTTCTCATTATAATTATATTTATATATTAATTTCACAACAAAAAAGGAGCCAACTGGTCCGTTATACCCTAAAAACATTCAAATAATTTTATAAAACACTTTTTTTTTTCAATCGAGCACACACACGTGCCAAATCCAATTCCTTTCTAAAAATCAACACAAACACCACTTTTGAGTTGGAAGTTTCAAATGGTCCTTTAGCTCGACTTAACTAAATTCATTTACCAAAACATCCTAGAAACACTACTTTTATATATATGATTCCAAGAAGGCCCTTAAGTTCAAAACACAAACCCAAACACTTCACAACTATCAAACGGTCCTTTACCCTTTTTAAAATCATGAAAAAACATGTTTCGCATCCAAATGGGATAAATCATGAGGAACACATTTAAAACCATTTCCAGAAATCACACAAGGGGACCAAATTTATATAAAAACTAAAATCCATTTTTGAAACTAAGGTTTATAGAGGATAGCATTTTACAAGTTCCATCTTCATTTGAGGGAACATCCATGTGTGCACCTTATGCACCCATGGATGTGAAAACATCTAATGGAACACTACAACATCCAAGTAAGATACTCAAAAAATAATTTTTACAAAGTCACCATTTGATTTCAAACCAAACCTAGACACACACCAAAACATCTTTCACCCATCATTTTCATTTCAAACAAAGTTTGATAAATCATTTACCCATTAAATAAAACATTTCAAAAGAACATATAAAATGATTACATAAATATTTCACCCATTCCACATGTGAATTCCATTTTATAATCAATTTCATATCCAGACACTTCAAAAACGTCTTTTTCACCACACTTAAAAACTATAAAACATGATAAAGAAAACAATCAAGACTAATAAAATCATTAAGAAACGTTTAATAATAGTATCACTTAAACATAATCCATAAAATTATTTCAAAATATTTTTCTAAAAAATTTCACTAACATAAAAACAATATAATAAGATAACTACGATACTTATGGAGGTTCAAATTACATTTAACAATTAATTTAAAATAATAAAGTGCCTATGGGTTATACTGGAAAGGAAAATTTTGGAAACACCTACCTCAACAAGGGAGAGGACCAAGCCGAGACACTTCAGTGGTTGACAAATTTGGTTGATACAACTCAAAACCAACCCACACTTGCATGAACATACCTATATATATATATTCCATGAGTGAATATGTACATGAAGGACATATATATATTATATATATACATATCTTAAGTATATGTGTGCGCACCCTTAAAGACATCCAAAATTAACATCAACAAATATTAGGAACCATATAAACATCACAGCAAGGTAAACACACTTAATATAAACTACTTGGACTCATAAATTACATATCCCCCAATTATAAATTAATCACCAATGATGAATGAGGGAAAAAATCACCCTAACCCATTGGCGGAGAAGCAAATCGAATCGATCCGGCTCACCTTCAGCGAAAGATGTTGGAATATGGAAATTATCATCTCAGGTTGGGCTCTCGACCTGACCCTCAGGTTGGCCGTTGGATGGCTGCCACGTGGTTAAGAAATTGGGGGGGGGGTCGTTTGATTAGTTTGGTCGGTGATATAGACTGAAATCAGGTTTCCAAAAATTCATTGGCCGTATCGGTGGAACCCTACAACCCTGGTTCAGCAAAACCCTCGGTGAAACTAGTCAGAGAAGCTGTCGGCCGATTTGATCGACATCATCACACCAACGTGAAATCTAGAAAACCTCTGAGAAACCCTTGGTGAGGAAACCGAAGGCGAATCTCTCGGAGGAACCGATGCACGTCGGTGGAACCGTACAGTCGTGGTTTGGTGAAACCTTCGGTGAAACCCGTCGGAGAAACTGTCGGCCGATTTGTTCGATATCGCCGCACCGAGGTGAAAGTCATTGCACCTCTGTGAAACCCTCGTTGAGGAAACCTGAGGTGAATCCCTCGGAGAAACTATCTGCTGATTCCCTTGGACATCCAATTTCTGAAGGCATTAGTGATGTTGTCGGAGAGCCTTTGTGCAGTTTCAACGAACGATGACAGAAGATGTCAGGTGGTTTATTTCATTTCTATTTCTCTTCTTCTTTGTTCTTTGTGTGAGTAACTGGGATTCATTTCTATTTTTGTTCTTCTATGTTCTTTTGGTTGTAATAATACAGTTAGTAAGGATTTTTGTGCTTTAGAAGTATTACACAAACTGTTAATGTTTGTTTTACATTTTCATTATAACTTTGTAGTTTGAATTTTTACTGTTAGTTATTTTCCTTAATATTTTTCACTACTTGTGTGTAGTTTCCTCTAGTAGTCTATAGTGGGAAATTTAAATTTAAATTTGCATTGGGTATTTTCATTGTAAAATTGCATTCCATTTTTCTATGACAATTTATATTTCATTAACTGAATTGATTTCTAATTCCAAATTGATTCAAATTAGAAATTTCATATGTCAATTTTCAGTTCCAATTATTGGTTGAATAGTTTTTTAAAATTCATGTCATTCTACAGTGTGGATTCCCAATGGATATTTCTTATGGGTAACTGGGAATTTGTATTCACTGCTTTTTTCCAGTGACAATTTCCAGTGCTCATTCAGTGTTGAATTCTCCATGGATACTCCCATTGGAAATTTCCTTTGGGAATTCCCAATGGTAATTTCCTTGTATTCATTGAAAAAATATGGAGTGATCATTCGGTACTGAATTTCCAGTGGGAATTCCCATTGGAAATCCCCATTGGTAATTCTCATTGGAAATTCCCATTGGAAATTCCCATTGGAAATTCCAATGGGAAATTCCCAGTGGAAATTCCCATAATTCCCTTGTATTCACTAAAAAAATATGGTGACAATTTCCAGTGATCCCTGTGCTGAATCTCCAGTGGAAATTCCCAGTTATTCCAGTGGAAATTTTTTCATAATTTACAACCACGAAACAATTTTTGGATTTTAGTTGAAATTATATTCTATTAATTGCCTCTGTTGCTATGGGGATTTCTGCTGGCAATTCTGACTGGGAATTTCACACGTCTCGTTTTTCTTCCAACTGGGAAGTCGCATTCAAATTCATTTACAATTTTTAATTTCTGAATAATTAGTTTTTCAATCACTTTTTGTTTTGATTCGAGAATTTCCAGTGCACATTTGGCGTTGAATTCGCACTAGAAATTTTCTCTGGGGTTTTCCAGTGGAAATTCCCACTGGAAATCCCTACTGGAAATTCCTAGTGGAAATTCCAAGTTGAAATTTCCACTGGATTTCCCACTGGGATTTCCAAATGGAAATTATCACCAAGAAGTTGGATTTCTATGCTGTTATAACCTGGAACTACATATCAATTTATATAATCTGTTGAAATTGTAAAGCTGGAATTCGTAATTGTATGTTGGAAATTCACAGTGGATATTCCAACTGGGAATTCGCACATGGAATTTATAGTTTAAATTATCATTGGGAATTCTGAGTTGCAACTTCCTGTGGAAATTCCCACCTTCATTTCCTACTGCCTTACCTCTGGAAAGAAGCCAGTGGGAATTGTCAGTGGTAATTCTGGGACTGGGAATTTCCACTAGTGCCACAGGAAATTATCACAAGAAATTCCCACAGGAAATTCCCACTAGAAATGTCCACTGAAAACTCCCACTGGAAATTTCCACTCTAAAACCCCACTTTAAATTCCCTGGAAATCTCCACTGCAAATCCCCACAGTAAATCCCCACTAGAAATACCTGCTGTAACTACCCATTGAAAATCCCCACTGGAAAGCCCCACTTTAATTTTCTAGTGGTTGCAATTTTGGTGTTGAATTGTCACATGAACTTACCTCTAGAAATAAGCATGTGGGAAATCTCAATGGTAATTTTTCGGAATTCACACGAGAAATTCCCACTGGGAATTCCCACTGGAAATTCTCACTGGAATTCCCACTAGGAATTCCCACTGGGAATTCCCACTGGAAAGTCTCACTCTTATGGAACTATAATTTGAACTATGATTTTTGTTGGGATTTCTAGTGTTAGTGTGAACTAGAAATATATTATGTCATTATCATCATGAATTTTGATTGGTCCACTTATTTGAAAGTAGTCCTTCAAAGTCATGTCGTATTTCTGTACTTTAGATTTTCTGTGGCGGTTTTATGTTTCAACTCTTATGCATTATTTTAGTATTCCAATTTTCTTAATGCTAATTTGAAGGGATATTGTTTTTTTATGGAAGCAGAACTGTCTACATCAGCTAGTAACCACTACCGGTCTTCGATGACTGGGCTGTTCATAATTTTTAATGACATTAGGCCTAATATTAATGGAAATCATATTAAATATCTTCAATGGATGCCATTTTGGAAGTTGTTTAAAGTGTTTCTTGATAACTTAATGTCATTTGATGATTTCAAGAAAACTGATGGTTCCGTGTTATTTTTACTAGAGATGTTTAATGTGGATTTAAGAATGTTTGAGATAGCTAGTAAGCTGATGGATTTAAGAGTTTCTTACATTTCACATATTTATGGCATTGAGGGTGGCGAATTACATGCCTCTGTTGCATATAAAATACGGCCTAATAGTTCTGTGTTGTTGGTAAGGAGTTTTTCTAATGACGGATGACTATTGTCCCAAGGTGTGTTACGGAGAGAATTTCTTGAGGCTGTTGAAGCTAATGAGGAGAAAGACTTATCCGATGTGGATTCTTTGCTTTCTCTATTTGCGTGTCCAACATTATTTTTCCCAACTTCTAGGTCTTATGTTGGTTGGAATTTTGTTACATATTTGAAGATGAAGCAGAAGTGAAGAATTATTCTTGGATTGCTGCTATTCATGAGCAGCTTCACACATCAGTGAATTTTTTTTCATAACTCCCTTAAAAGTTTTTGGTTGTCTTGTTTATTTACTAGTAAGGTCTTCAATTATATTTAAATTATTACTTTTTCTATGTTAGTAGAACATTTCTTGATAATTGTAAATTTTATAGTTTTGGTTTGCCAAAAAATCTGAGAATGTTTTTCCCAAAAGGTAGAGTGCACCATTATTCATATGGTAGAGTCTGCAAGATATTGTTGTTATTGTGAAAGCAAGTTCCAAGTTATTGTTACTATTTTAATTTTTCAACTAGTCCATTATTATCATATTAATTTCTGAAATCGAAATTTTTGTTTTCAATATCTATTATAGACTCAAAGGACCCTGAGAAAAAGCTCTAGGTTGCAGTCAAGCCCTTGTGAGGGTAAAGAATGTGTTCAATAGATAATTAAAGGGAAAAAGTTCATTTAACTGTGACAGCAGCATTGTAAAATGTTTCAAAGGAGGAGAGTGTCAGGCTGTATATGAAGAATGTGAAGCTAAACAAGAATATTAGAAAACTACAGGCGCAAATAAAATTGAAGAACATACAGATTATAGTTTTGAGATAAAGACTAAAGATGAAGGATGAGATGAAAGTAGTTATTGGAAAGGGGGAATAAAATATGTTCGAAAATGATTAGATTCCAGATATTGAAGTTGAAAATAAGCCAACTTCATCTGCTGTTATTAACGGCAGCATAGAGGAAACTGTTGTAAATGAGCTGAAGGAAGGAGATGATGTAGATATCAGTTAGGAGGAGGATGTGAATGTTGAACTTCGCATGGATGAAAGAAAATGTGTTGTGCAGCCCACTGTAACTTGTTCTACCTCTAATATACAGAACTCATTGCTAAGGGGTGTGAAGAGTAGATCATGGAAGCTGAAGTGTCAATCTCCCTATATATCCACAAGTTACAACCAAGAAGAGGGTTACTTTGACCCTCAAACTATCTCAGGTATTTCCTCAGTGGGTGAAGCAGTATAATATAGTGATGTCTCATGATAGAAGGCTCATTTCTATGCTTTTTTATGGTGATGGGGAGAGGTATTGTAATTTATTTATTGTATTTATTATATATTTTTTCGTCTTTGACTATTTACTGATAAGGGAAATGACTTTCTATGAAAATAGTGTCGTTGTATGGGAATGAAGTGAAAACTCGTTTGTCATCAATATTAAAAATATAATTGATTTGTTAAACAAGAGATGCACTTCTAGTATGGTATGTCTTCTATTACCTTTTGTAATAACCTTTGGTGTTTTAGTTTTCATTGAGTTCTTTTTTTGTACACAGGTTATTGATGCATATAGCGTTATTATTCAAGAAAAATGTCACCTTTGGAGTATGGATCACATTGGAGAAATGATTAGTTTTTTCCTTTATGCCGAGCACATTCACTGTAAGATTGATGTTTGGTTATGACAAACTATTAGCTTAGATTTTTCTAGATTTTCATTTCTTGTATTCCATGTTTTATGTAAACTATGAGTATATTCTTATACTCTTGTATTATTCGCTTATAGGGAGTTTTGTATTCGTCAAATGAGAAATTAAAGGAGACCTTTTTGAAGTGGTTAGCAGTTGAGAACATGAAGAACTCTCATTTTTTATTTTTTCCAGTAAACTCTAATAACCTTCATTGGACCTTGTTAGTTATGGATTTAAAGAATCGGGTTTTTAGATATTACAATTCACTGTAACCAGTTAGAGGAACCAGATCTAGTGATCTATTTATAAAAGATGCATTTAGTGTGGTAAGGTCTTCTAGAATGCACATGACAATTCATAATACATTTCAAGATGGTGTGCTAATTGTTGTTATTTGCAGAAATATTTCTTGGAAGACTTGATCTGTGGATAAGTGAAACACAAGAAATGGGAGATGACAACTGAAAAGACGTCACAATAGGGAGACTGCAGTTTGGATATTGGGGTGATTATTTGTTATGTGATGGAGTGTTTGACTATAGGTGTTGTAGTTACATAGAGTTTGATGGAGAAAGAACATGTTGAGTGGTGGTTGGTTATGGTGCATTATTTATTAAATGATCTTGGAAGGAGTACCTCAGTGGTTGATGTGGAGAGTAAGATGTATATGGTTGCTTCCAGAGCTGATGGAAGTGACTGAAGAGCTTTTGAGTGAAATTAATATTTCGGTTGTTGTTGTACAAACTTAACTCCTCAAAGTTATTGTAACGGTTTGGATGGATGACTGTTTGGGTGGGTGGGGGATTCAGGTTTTATTCATTGATGCAGATATTTTTTAAGTTACAAACATAACTGTTGTGACTTTTTACGATGGTGGTTGTTGATTTGGGGGTGAAATGGTTAATTTATTTTCATGATGAACAATCATTAGTTTTAATATAAGTGTTTCTTTTTTATTTGTCTTTTTTCTCTGCACTATGTTATTTGAATGACTTGGAAACTTGTTCTATATAGAATTATTAATAGGGAATTTTAATTGAAGGGTGTTAAATTAATATTTGTCTTTGTAGTATCTAGAGTCACTTCCTTAACTTCTTGTTTTATGTTTCGATTCACAATTTTCCAATGTTAACAGTGGTTCAGTTCTTTTAATGCAAGATGGTTGTGTATATAAATTCTAACTTGGGATTTCCAGTGGGAACTCCCACTAGAAAATTTCAATGGGAATTTTCAGTTACATTTACATCATTTTATTAGGCATACAAATTTCAACTGGGAATTCAAATTGGTATTTTCCACAGGATTATTTCATTGAAAAATGGGAGGGGACATTTCTAGTATGATCATGTACAAGATGATTTTTACAATTTCCCTATCTGCACCAACAAATTCAATTATAAAAACTGATTTTCAAAAGAAGTTTCATATTCTGATGACATCTTCAGTTGATGCTATATATCAATTGAATCCCGAAATTCTTACAATGAGTTATGTGTCCTCATATTTAGGTTGTCATTCCCATTTTCAGCTTTTGCTGAATGATGAATCGTCAGTAGTGGAAAATTCCTCCTTGTTGGCTCCTAATTTCATCAATAATTATATATTAACAACTATAATGATAACTAACAAAAGGGTTCCATATGATTTCAAATAGGAAAACATATCAACTACTATGAACTGTTATTAAATTTGTAGGTTTTGAAGATACAGAACAATATGTACTTACATTGACATATATGAAATTATCATCATGGTAACCAGCATTAAACGCTTCTGTTGCATTTCCCTACAAGTGTTGTGATGTTGGTTTCAATATCAAATGTTTTGTAACCTAATGTACAGTACTTACATTGACATATGTGAAAGTCTGTCTATTACAACCACTATTTTCCAGTTCTTTAGTTGTTACCTGCAATAGAATTATAACAATATTTAGTCACAAAAACATTAAATGTATTATTTCAATAACATAAGTATATAATAAAAATGCATTACCAGTTCTGTAGTCTCTTGATTTCTGATTTTTCACCAGTTTGTGATGTGTTTTCTTGCCCTCTCTAGACAACTTTTGTGCCTATCACCGCCTTTCCTTTTATCTTTTCTCTTAAATGATGTTTTACACTGTTGTCGACCTTGGTTGTTAGCCTGTTGTTCACTGGATTTTGATGATACATTCTTTTTGTCGTCCTGCAATTCCCTAGTATAATTGTTCAAATTTGACATTCCAATTCTATATCCTTCTTCAAAGTAACAAGATTATGTTACAAGCTTTATTTACATTTGTTCCAACTGTTGGTAACATTGAGCTTTTCTTGCTACAATATCTTCTTCGACATGATTAACGGTGATGTCTACCAACTTGATGTCAGGGGCTTGTCTTGTCCATCCCTTACAGATACACAACTCTGGCAAGGATTTCACATCCAACCTTTCTAATATTTTCAAATCATGACAACACAAATAGCCATAACTTTCAAATTTCAAAAAAGTACATCCAATTCTGATAGGTGATTGTGGGTAAAATTTTACTCTATAGTCATTTGACGAACCTTTCATTGCCACAAGATACCATTTTGGGGAAACAGTTTCATTACAACACTTTAGGAAACAAACACCACATAGTTGGCATTCATGTGGAAAAAGATCAAATATCTTTTGAGTGTACAAATGACTTGCTTGAACCATGATCGGATGATATGGAAAATGATTGTGTGGCAGATTTTCCCTTCCATCAAATTTAGCTTTCATTTCTCAATACCGATTCTTCTCCAACACATGCTCAAATTTTTGGAAGAATTCCATGACACTAAGTTTATGATTCAAAAAATCCTTTAATACACTATTGAAACTTTCACTTAATTGTGTGCTTCGAATTCCTATTTTCAATACAGTTTTTATAAAACAGTGAGCCCATTTTTCTTTGAAATTGTACATATCTTCTATCCATGTTGAATTCGTATCACTACAATGTAGTTGTATTTCTTTCCACATTGTTTCAAATTTTGAAATCTTTGCAGTGCCATACATGCATTTGTTCAATTTTTCCAACACGGTCGAGTCATACTTCATTACATGGGCCAAGTGTTTCAAGCCATTTTTCATTAGGTGCCAGGTGCATAGTCTGTGTCTTATTGTAGGTAGTGTCAAACCAATTTCTTTAGACATAGCTGTATCTTGATCTTTGAAAATTGTCTTTGGACGTTTGCCTCCATGAAAATAGACAAATCTATTAAAAAACCAACTAAATGAGTCTGCAGTCTCCTCATATAACAATGCTACACCAAAAATTACAATCTCCTTATGATTATTTATACCATCAAACACTCTTAAAGTCATAGACTCCTTGTTTGTGTTGAAGGTAGTGTCAAACACGACAACGTCTCCAAAATGCCCATAATCAACCTTCATTCTCGGGTCAATCAAAAAAATGTTGCTAATTTGACCACACATGTCAAGTTTCACTGAGTATACGAATGACATGTTCTTTCTTGATTGCTTCTCTAGGTATTGTAACATACCATCAGCATCACATAGTTGCAACTCCCTTTGTCTTTTGGACCGTAGATAGTTTAGTTGGACCACTAGTGTATATCCAAGGCTTGCAGAGCCAGCTGCAATAACTGTTGCAAGTGAGAACGAATCACCGGGATTCAGACCAGCTATGTCACTAACATCCAACTCGGCACCTTGCACATCACTAATGTGTCTTTGTGTCCTCATGAAATTCATAGTCATGGGAGCATGTAAGGGATGATTATGCTCCTCAATAAACTGTGTCCACTCATATTGGTTATTGGACATGAAGACAACTCTCATTCATGTTGGACAATTAGTCCTTGTTTCTGCACGTGGATTTTTGACATTGACATCACGTTTGTCTACTCTTCAGCATCCTTCTTTGCTGCATGTATACAATGTGGATGTTACCAAACTTCTGTCCTTTTTATATTTTTTAACATAATGTTTCTGTACACTGAAACCCACAATGCCTCCATAAGCAACATAAAATGAATAACCATCTGAATCTTATTTATAAGACACCCCAATACTTGGTCTACATGTATTGATTTCTTTATAAATGTTTTCACATGGGGTGACTTCTTCTGACTCTGGGACTTCCTCTATGTTGATGCTAATCTCTACACTGCTCTTTGAGTTTGTAATGTCCTCATTGCTATTCTCTGTGACGTAGCAGTCATACTAATTTTGAACAACATTTAAATCAAATGAATTTATGGCCTCTACACCTTATAGAGAATTCAGAACGAGGTCCCTTGTTGTTATTCTGGGATGTACAATTTTTCTACAAAAAGTGTTAGATAACAATTTTCTATAATTTTTTTTAATTTTTTTTCCTTTGGATCTAGTGGAAATTCCCATTGGAAATTGGAGTAGCAAATTCAAACTACTATTTCCCACTAGAAATTCGCACTACAAATTTGCACTTCCAATTCGCACTGCCAATTCACAATGCCAATTCGCACTGCAAGTGCACACTGGATATTCCCATTGGAAATTGTAGTTGAAAATTCACAGTACTAACTCCCAGTTGAAATTCACACTGGAAATTCGCACTGCAAATTCACACTGGATATTCCCATTGGAAATTGTAGTTGCAAATTCACAGTAGTAACTCCCAGTTGAAATTTCTACTGGAAATTCGCACAAAAAATTCACACTGGATATTCCCATTGGAAATTGTAGTTGCAAATTCATAGTAGCAACTCCTAGTAGAAATTCCCATTGGAAATTTGCACTGCAAATTCCCACTGGATATTCCCATTGGAAATTGCAGTTGCAAATTAACAGTAGTAACTCCTAGTTGAAATTCTCACTGGAAATTCGCACTAAAAATTATCACTGGAAAATTTCCAATGGAAACTGCCATCAGACATTCCAATTGGAAAATTCTCATTCAAAATCTCAGTTCTCTTCTTTGATTCTTTTGAAATTTCACACTTAGAATTTCAATTGTCAATTTGTAGTGACATTTTGCAGTCAACGTATAATTTGAACTGTGATTTAATGATGTTCTTTATAATAGATAACGGGACTACCTGAATCCCAAACCTTGATGGGAATGCCTCATGGAAATTGCTATGCTCTTAGAAAGCGTTTTTGAAAATTTGTGCTGAAACTGCTGCGTCCGAAAACCTCCTGTGAACGAACCTTCAGAAAGCCCCAAACGTGCATGGTTTATTGCTGCCCCTTCTGAACAAAATATGAAAATGTCACCTGCAAATGCTGAGTATTGATTCCATCCCCTGTAATTGTGAATAACCCGCACGGATACAGCCACACCCGAAAGGTGGACCTGAGTCGATGTAGGCGCGACTAGAAAAAAATCGGGGGGAGTTCTACGGGATTCTCGACATCGAAACCCTCAATGAGCTTCTCAGCCGTGTCTGAGTCGTGGTGCCATCGTCGGTCAGAAATATTTTTGTCACCTTTGTTTAGGTAGAAATTTTTCTAACCCTCGGTTTTCTCTTTACTTTCCCAAACTAATCGAATGGTCCCCAATGTATTAACCACGTGGCGGGAATCAAGCAGCCAACCTGACGCTCAGGTTCAGGTGTCGAACCTGAGAGGATTTAAATCCATTGGAATAAACATGAAAGAGTCTCGAGATACCTTCCAAAAAACCTAACATTGAAGGAATAACCCAAAATTAGGTTAACCCCGACCTAGGGTTGGGCCAAGATGGAGAACACCCCCAGAAAATTGAAATACAAATGAACTGGGGGAGGGTTCCACACCGAGGAGGATGACTGGGAGAGAGGGGCATGTTGGTAGTCTGGTCGCACCAAAGGTAGGTCGACCAGAGGAGCGTGGTGTACCAGGAAGGTAGTCCGACTAGAGAAAGTGACGTTCGCAGACGGGGGGGGGGGGTCGCACTGCAGGCCTCCATTGCGAGTAGGGGGTTCATGCAAGGGGAGATCTGGCATAGGAAGGAGGGGCATTGTCATATGTGAGCACTAATGGGGAGGATCTCCGGCCAGAGAAGGGGAGTGCGCAAGGCATCTTTCTCAAGGGAAGAAACAGGGGGTGGCATCACGACGTGGATGGGGAAGTGGAGGGACTCCTAGGGTTTCATTTTATTATTATTATTATTATTAAAAGACTATTGATTGAATAAATTAATAATAATAATAATAATAAACTTAATAATGATAAACTTAATAATAATAATAATTATTATTATTATAATAATAATTGTAATAATATTAACATTATTATTATTATTATTAAATATTTATTTTATTTTATTTTATTTCTCAATTAAATTTTATTCTTCATTTAATCTTTATTATTATTATTTTTGACATAGAGCAAGCCGCACGGTCTGCTAGGCTGTGCACTAACCGCGCGCAGGCCAAAAACCCACCTAAAATATCCAAGACAAAGAATATATTAAAATAAGGATGTGTCCAAGGTCATGGTGTGAAAATTATCCCCAACACAAACACTTTCTATCCCCAGAAAGTCACTCATCCAAAAGATAGATAGAACCTGAATCTGTCCTTAATTAAAACCGAAGGAAACCACGAACCTCAGGGCGATAGTTCACTCCACTAGTCACACCTAACCAACCCATAAGAAGATACAACGTAAGAGAATGAGGTAACGAGAGAGGTTTATCCCCACCATAAGAACTCAAGCATCACATAAATTTCAAAGCCAAACATACCAACCTATGGGGGAGACTAATACGGGAACTCCCAATTGATCCAAACCAACTTCTATAGCATGAGTGAGGCAACACCTCTACTAAAACATGGAACTCTAGACTCAATCCAAAACCCTCAAACACTGGGTAAAACCCCATGGAATGAACTTAACCAAAACATCTCCAAATTAGTATAGCTGAAACCAAAACCAAAATGGACATGTTCCTCCACAGGCCAAACAACCCTCAAGGAAAACAAACAATTTAGAGATGCCACACTTAGAACAGACACAACCAATTGGATTGTGATAAGTAGATTTCATCACACCACTACAACAAGGGTCGAACTTACACTAGAAACAAGACTAAAACAATGAAATTTCAGATATTTCCACCCTAAAGAGGGAAACATAATCTAGTACAAGGTTTCATGATTAAAAACTAAATGAGGCTAATATTCATTGTTAATATATATAATATTCATGTGATTTATTATTCATAAACACCATTTTAGTGTATTTTACACTTTGAACATCATTCCACATTATGATTGTAATACCTTCTTAAAATGCACTATTATGTGGTACATTTTTGAACATCATTTAAAGTATCCATTGATGCGTCTAATTTTAAGGAATATAATTATCAATATTTTAATTTTATATTGTGGTAAATTTATCTAAACTTCAATATGAACATGTTTTATTCAGGGATCAATGGATAATTCATTGAAGAAGATGGGGATATTTTGTGATGAAAGGAAGCAATTTTAGAGAAGGAAGAATGGACATCATCCCACTCATGAGAATGTGGGACCCACATTACAAACCCAATGAACCCCAAATTTGGTGTGAGTCTATAATAAATATATAGGAACAAATAATTATTCAGGATCCAGTGATAATTCGGCCTCCATTGTTGTCATTTATGCAGACTAAGTTAGAGATAAAATTCTAGACCAGATTTAGTGGCCCAGAAAAACATCCCACTAATCTAATCATATCTCTGAATACACAATTAAAAATGATCCCAAATTTTACAGGAGGTTATGAGACATCAGTTCCTCAATTTTCTTCTTATATGGACCACTCTAATTAGGCCATCTAGAAGGTCTTACAAGTGCGTATGTTCGGTGGATGAAAGTTGGATTCCACCTCGGGTCAAGGGTGGAAAAATCAACACTTCCTCAACTTTCCACTCACCTATGGCCTGCCAAAATTAATTGAGATGCTTTGTACTGTTGGAGGATCGACCCAAGGCTCCTAAAATTCCTATTTATGTTAGTTTTGGTGGAGGAGTTTGTCATCTTGGATGTTTGGTTTAATTGTATTGTGATGCTGCCACTTTGTGTTTGTAATCGCAATTCAATTTCCATGTAAGTTTCCTTTTTGTACTTCTTTGTTCTTAATAATCATCTTTATCTTAAATTATTACCATTTCTTTCATTAAAACTTTATAATCACAAATAACAGTGATATCTCTTTGTTTTTCTGAATTAGTTCACACATGGGTGTGAATTTCATTCACACACACGGAGGAGTGCTCGTTATTTCCGCGGTTTTAATTTCTTCAATCTAATTCTTGTAAGCCATATTCCGCCCACCATTGAGAGTATACAATAAATGGAGGTCTAACCCTTTAATGGGTTGATCTTAGTACGATGAAAAGTCCGGATTTAATGTTAATTTATGAATGAATTGTTGTTAATTTGTTAACTAATTTAAGACTTCCATTCTTCAGTTATTTCCACTCTTCATATTCACTGTGTTTGAGGAAGATAAATCCAATTACTAAAATGACCATATACCTTGGATACATCAGGAAATTGGTTCTATAAGTATGTAGGGGATTAGTAATTGAGTTTAGTTGCATCAAACCAGAAAATGATGAAGGTAGTTTTATTTGGAAGAATGGATTCATCAAGAATTAATTAAACCAAAATTTTATAAAGAAGTAAAATTCATTCAATCCACCCCAAGCATAATCTTAAGATCAACCCATTTTAATTTAATTGAATTCACTTAGGTTTATTAGTGTTCTTTAAAACCATCCAAAATCAAAACCAAGTTGGAAACTTTATAACCAAAAATCCACCTCATAGGTTGTGTGTCTTAGGTATCTTCTTAGGTCTCAATGGATTCGACAACCCAATCTAGACTACAAGGACCATTATACCTTCATCTCTTGGGTAAATTTAAGAATGAATCATTTCACATATCCCTAGAAACTCATGATTTTATGTGGGATTTACCCTAATACCTGTGGATGAGGCTTTGATGGCCAAAGCATCTTCTTCCTCGTAGTTAGGCACTAGCATCCCCCGATCAAAACTCCTTCCTCAAACGACACTTCCTACCGAACTTACCCTGATTACCCGAATGACCACAATGATGGAAATAATTTTGATGGATGTGAAAAGACGGATTGTAATTTTTTTAACTAGCCATACTGATGGAACACTAGAAAGAGGTCCGATGAACTAGATTTTAGAGCCAATAAAGATAGCTTCTTATAGACAGGTTCCTATGGCATGTGCTCCTTGCCAAATGGGGAACCCTCACAAAATCCAACAACCATTAACCACACCCCAAGAACTGACCCTGCTAAAAAATTTGCCATCCACCAACCTCTCAAAAAAGGTTTCACTAGATAGCAGCACATTTCCTATAATCTATGGGTGAGAACTCCAAATGAAAATAGGAACCATCTTTTCAAAGTGGTCATCATAATCTTTTATTGACCGCTACCCGAACGAACATCCTACAACTCTCCCACCTTCCTTAACTTCACCTCTTTGGTATAACCCTTAGAGGAAGGTGACCTTGGAAATTTCCCATGTCACCCAAAATTCCAATGATTATGAGACATAAAACTTCCACTAATCCAAAATTGGACCCTCAAACAAACCCAAAACGTCACAAACTTTAACAACCTAGTGAGTTCCCAAAAACCTAAAGACATGCTCTACTTCCTTCAAACCACTTCACTGCCTCTAACAAACCTCTATCACTTTGATGAATAGGTGAAACCTAAATAGAACTAGAAACTTGGAATGGATCAATGACAATATAAAGGTTCCTTTATAGATGGCATACTCTAAATAACATGTGGAGCACAAAACCCAAACTGGTATCACAACAAAACACAATCGAAAATAACACCCTGAGCTGAGAAAATCAGCCCAGAAGACAAACAAATACTAACATAACCAAAATCATCATTTTCAAAATCATAATTTTTCATTGAAATTCCAAAACTACCTTATCCCAAGGCCATTTTCAAATACAAAAACCACTTTTTTCAAGTCAAAAATCCACTCATCGAGAAAAAAAGAATTTACAAACCCTTTTTATTTCAAAAAATCACACATGAAATCCTATATATCATCAAATGTGTGTCAATCCATTTCTGTCCCCATATTACATGAACATGTTCCTCACAAACTTTCCATACATACATACATTCATGTGATCCTCCATAAGGGAACACCAAGTGTTACATCCTTTCATTCCTCAACAAAACCCAAGAATTTACCAACTTTGCAATCCAACCCACTTCCATTTATAGAACTCACTCTTACAATTTAAATCCATTTAAAACAAACCATCTCCATTTCAAAACCCTTTTAATTTTCAAAAATTAACATATAAAAACTAGAAAAAAGACGACACTCAACATTCATCAAAGTTTTGGAGTGAGGGACTAGTAGTTATGCTTAACCCGGAGACGTGGTAATGATCCATGACCCAAGTAAGAGTCAAAAACTAAGAGGAGATGAAATTGTGTAATAAAACTACACATGGGTTACAAATCCATGTAAAATTACGATGTAACACCATCTTGCCTCCATTGTCATCCCTCAATCCCAAAAAAGAACAGAAAACTCAAATCCCAGACTACCCCTAGAAACTCGATGTTTGGAACGAGCAAAGGTCCATGACTCTCTTCCTGTACCTACCTCCTGAGTCCCGCCAATCCTAATATATGTCTAACAAAAATCCCAAATAACAAGGGCCCCATATGATACAATTTTGTCATGAACAAACCTAGTTCGACCTTGAACCGGTCACCCGATCAAATCTGTAGCATGGCCGAAAGGGCGTTCATGATCCCCATGGGCTAGAAACTTGTGTCGGGCATCAAAACTAAACACGTGGTAAGGAATTAGACCATAAATGAAAGAAAAATAAAAAAAACTTAATGGAAAATATAATCACTAACACCATAAATAAGATAATGTCACATAGCCAAATTTACCTCCAAGTGACCTCGTGGGTCACCACCTAACACAAAACCACACTCGCTAAGAGAGCGATCCAAAAATGATACCTGAAAATGAAAAGCTAAGGTATGGGTGAGAACTAAAATTATCAGTAGGCAATCACCACAGAATCCAAGTATTTCCTTTCCCAATATATTCCATTAACACTAGTTTTAAATATAGTAATAAAAATAATATTTACACAATTTTTAATAAACAACCACAGATTTCCCTTTTTTAAATCTGACAAACACCACCTTCCCATTCCATAACAAAATACCATTTTTGTAAATAAATCCCAAACCAAAAGATACTAGGTGTTTTCTAAAAATAAAAAGAAAAGGAAAATATACAACAAAATGAAAAAATACTAAAAAAAATAGAGAAAGTAACCAATAAGCATAAATAATAACCATGGGTGGTCCTAAACATCCCTAGAAGACTCCTGGATGCACTCGGTTCGGAACCACCTTTCGACCTATAGTGAATCCCCTAAGTCAATAACCAACTAGATTCCCTAACCTGGGCTCACTAGTGGCACATCCCTCCAGGTATGTCTAAAACTCCATGTGGGTACTAACCTATCTAATCAAGGATAGTATGAAACCATCACTCGATCATCTAAAAGATGCATAGGAACCCATGGTTGTAGTAATACTATGTAAGTAGGAGGGCCTCACACGCATAACCCACCCTTCCTTCCCTCACCATACTTTTCCACCACAAACACAAACACCAACTATATGATAACCCATGAAGGGAAATCCTAGATAGGTGTGACCACTATATTTATATTTAGATTTTCATTTCACAACAGAAAAGGTGCCAACACAACTGCTAAACCATAAAAACATTTAAATCATTCCATAAAACACTTTGTTTTCCAATCGGGTACACACACTTTCCAAATCCCATTCCTTTTTAAAAATCATCACAAACACCACTTCTGAGTTAGAAGTGTCAAACAGACCATTAGATCAAATTAACTAAATGAATTTACTAAAACATCATACAAACACTTCTTTTATATTTACTATACCAAGAAGACCCTTAAGATCCAAACACTTCAAAACTAACAAACATGCCTTTACTCTTTTTAAAATCATGCCAAAACATGTTTCAAGGCCAAATCATGAGGAAAAAATTTAAATCCATTTCTAGAAATCACACAAGGGGACCAACTTTATTTAAAAACTAAAATCCATTTATGAAACTGAGGTTTATAGAGGACACCATTTTTCTAGTACCATCTTCATTTGAGGGAACATCCATGTGTGCACCTCGTGCAACCATTGATGTGACAACATCTAATGTCACACTCCAACATCCATGGAAGATACTAAAAAAACCATTTTCACAAAGTCACCATTTTCTTTCAAACCAAACCCAAATTCACACCAAAACACCTTGTACCCCTGCTTTTCATTTCAAACATCATTTAATAAATCATTTACTCATTTAATAAAAAAATTCAAAAGAACACAACAAAGGATTACATCAAGATTTCACCAATTCCACATGTGAATTACATTTTAAAATCAATTTCATATCCAAACAATTCAAAAACATCTTTCACACCACACACATAAATTATAAAACATGATAAAGAACACAAGAAAACCTATTAAATTCATAAAGAAATGTTTAATACTGGTATCACCTAAACATAATCAAAGAATTATTTCAAAATCTATTTCTAAAATTTTTGACTAATATAAAAATACTACAATAAGTTAACTATGATACTTATGGAGGTGAAAATGAAATTTAAAAATTAATTTAAAAAACAAACATCCCCATGGGTTGTACCGGAAAGGAAAAATTTGGAAACACCTACCTCAACAAGGGAGCAGACCAAGTCGACACACTTCTGCGCTAGACAAATTTCGCGGTGACCACTCGAAACTATCCCTCACTCACACGCACATACCTATATATATACACATAATCTAATAAATGTATTCCCCAAACCATGAGGGAATACATAGATGGAGGAAATATGTATATTATATATATACATACCTTATATATATGAATGTGTTCCCATAAAGACATATAAAACTAACAGCAACAAATATCAGGAGCCATACAAACATCATGGCAAGGTTAACGCACGTAATGTAAAATACCTGGACTCATAAATTAAAAATCCCCCAATTATAAATTAAGAACTAATGAAGAATGAGGGAAAAATCACCCTAACACATTGATGGTGATCCAAATCAAATCCATCTACCTCACCTTTGGTGGCGTATTCCATAATAAACACCAAGGATTCCCGAGGGACCTTCCGCAAAACCAAACATCGAAGGAATAACCCAAAATCATATTAACCCTGACCTAGGTTTTAGAAAAGATGGGTAAACCCATAAAATAATTGAAATGAAAATGAACCAGAGGAGGGTTGCGTATCGAGGATGATGGTAGGGAGAGGAGGGCATGCCAGGAGTCGGGTCATGCTGAAGGCAGGCCGGCCAGAGGAGCGTGGTGCACCTGTATGGTAGTTCGGCTGGAGAAAGTCAGGTGTGAAGATCGAGGGGTCGTGTTATAGGCTGTCGTTGTGAGCAGGGAGCCTGTCCAAGGGGAGAGTCAGCATGGGAAGGAGGTTCATAATTCAAAGGGACCTTCATCGGGGAGGATCTCTGGGTGGAGAAGGGGAGTGTGCAAGGCATCGTGCACAAGTGGAGAAACGGGGGTGCCACTGCGACGTGATAGGGGGAAGGGGATGGACTCCTAGGGTTACCTTTTTTTTAAACACTACTAATTGAATAAATTGATAATAATAATAGTAATATTAATAATAATAAGCCTAATGATAATAAATTTAATAATAATAAACTTAATAATAATAACAATAATAATTTTAATAATATTATCATCATCATTATTATTATTATTATTATTAAACATTCCATTGATTTTATTTTATTTCTCATTAAAATTTTACTCTTCATTTAATCTTTATTATTATTATTTTTGACACAAAGTGGGCCGCAATGTCTTCCAAGACGTGCACCAACCGTGCCAAGGACAAAAAATCATCTGAAAAATCTAAGACCATGTAAAGATTAAAAAGGTCAGGGTGTGATAGAGTGTCTAGGTTCTTTCACATTATAGAAAAAAATCTATGCTAGAACATCACATCCATGATGTCATCAACCTCTAGGAGAAAATATAGGTAGACCCACCACATGACGTCTACAAATGCTCTGCCTCAGATCCCAAAGCATCGTGAAGACCACCACTCAGATCCACCTCAGAGAGATTGGTGGAGTCTTAGATCAAGATAAGAGGAATGAGCGGCCAATTCCATTGACAGCTAAAGTCTCCAAAACCCCCCAACACCAACGAACACCACTAAATACAATGAAAGAACATCAAAGAATCCAAAAATACCAAACACAACATATCCAACAGCACCAGATCTATGAACCTTTCACCGAAAAAATCCTCAAAACAACGCAAGTCGAAAACAAGATTCTATCACCCAGACCACATCAACCAAAAATGGGATCTAACATTCCTACTACTTTATGAAATTATCACTTATATCATGTTCCCATATAGTAAAATAACCACAAGCGATAAGTTATTTCAATCAGTGTGTTACAAAAAATCCTTAAAATAAAATCCACTTTTTCTCTTTTTTCTTCAAGCCTTTAACCAAAGTGTTTACTAGGTAATTAATTGAAATAAATCATCACCTCGTGTTGTTATAATCACAAAACTAGTGGATAAACTAATAGGAAGGATTCTATTGGAAACATCTTGGTGATCTCTATCAAACTCATATGAAAGAATCCTGAACATATTTGATCATCAATGAAAAGGAATATATTCTTAATCTATTTTATTAATTCAAAATTTATATTTGGATCTTATGGGAAAAACAATTATGGTTGATTGTTTTCAAAACCATTAAACAATCAATTTCCCTTTCAAAAACCATTAATTATAATAGAATATAAATAAAACCATGGTTGTTTTATTGTTCTCAAATTATTAAAATTATATTTTATTATGATCAAGTAATTTTATTTATTTAATAATTTGTTGATCCAAAAACATCTTTAGACATATCCTACCCAAACTTATTCCGTGTTCATGAATAATTCAAAAAACTATTTCATATATTTGATAGAAAATATAAAATCAATAAGAAATGATTATGAATAAAGAAACTATAATAAATATATAAAAATGATTAATTAATAAACGAAATAAGAAATCACCATTAAAAATAAAAAAGAACCTAATCATTTAATCACCCTACATCATAAAACTCGGTAGAAGAAAACTAAACCTCCATAACTCTGCTCAAATCCAAATATGAATATAAATTTATCATGGTAGAGGTTCTTAATCTATCTTAACTAAGAAAAATGGAAGAGATTCAGGATTCCTTGATGTCTAATAAAAATTTCTATATTGAATGAATGATGATTTATCTAACTACAACCACCTCTATTTAAATAAAATTTCTAACCAAATTACATTACATAGGAGAACCTTCATTATATCATAATGAATTGCATCTCCAAAAAGTATGATGTAATCACCAAAATATTTGTTCGTGATATAAAATTAATATCTTATATATCATTTTAGATATAAAAAATTATGTAATAGTACATAGTATATAATTTCAAAATCATAAAACCTTACAACTAAACCCCATATTCTATGTAAATTATGGCTAGATCATCACAATGTAATTTATATAGCAATGATATAATATATAAAACTATAAAAAAATCACTACCCTATGATTCCTCCTCTAAATTTTGTCCATAAACACTCATTCTACTCACATTATCATGTCTTAATACATTTCATCAATTCAATCTTCTAATACGCAAAACTGACCGCATCATAATAACACATGGTTAGATTGTGATGTACACTTTTGTTCTTCAAATGCGTCCAAATTTGAGTGATTAAATGTATTAAGATGAATAGGAAAGATAATAGAAAGATTATAATGAAGTATATAAATAATGATAATATTTTATGTGTTCATATTGAATGAACCCAGTTTTCCCACGGTACTAATTCTCTCAATTTTCGGTGTAATAATATTATATATGTTTCTATTTTAATTTTTTTAATAATAATGTGTATAAGTTATGAGCCACTATAATTAAATTTCATATAACCTTATAAAAGGAAATATTGTATCTGATTCATTGAGTATAACGATTTAATCTCAAGAAATAAAAGATACTAAAGCAAAAAGATATTTAATGGGAATTTTAGTTAATTCATACTTGTAGATAAATGAAACAGAGAATGGTGTAGTTATTTACAATTTGAATGTGAATTCTAAATTACCATAGAAAGTGAGAGATACATTTTTTACTGGCCCAAAGTATAAATTAATGAGAGAAACCTTTTATTGTTTGGAGACCATTAATGAGTGGTGGATGGAATCATATTTTATTCTTCATTTCAAAAATATAATGGTTGTTCATATACCATTAATGAAATTAGTTATGAAGAGTTTTCATCATTCAAGATTGGTGGTACATCTAGGAATATCAAATATTTAACATGATATCAAATATATTTTCATTCACATAGTATGATAAATAATTTTGATAAGTATATTTCATGAAAATTTTTTTTTGAATGGGTGATAGTGAAACACCAACAACCAATTGGGTTTTTTTCATCCCTTACATATGCTAGATTGGAAGTGGGAAGAAATTTGTTATATACTTTATCTGTGGTTAACCTAGACCATACTTAAAATCATGATTTTATTTTTGTTTTAGTGGATCAACTCAAAATTTCAATACACTTTTTTCCTATTTAGGACACCAATTCAGTTCAGGATCTTGGAAAGTTGTATATTAAGGATATTATCAAACCACATGGACTTTATAAGTCTACCATTTATGATAAAATTGCTTGTTTTAGGTCAATATTATAAATGGTAATTTTTAATGTATTAAATACCCAATTGACATTGAATGTGTCATACCATAATTAGAAAAAAAAGGTAAATGGAGTGGATTATATATATTTTGAAAGATATGCTTTGATCATGTGTGGTTTATTTTTCAAAATCTTGAGAATATCACCTTTACATAGTGTAATTTTCCTATAACAATCATTACCAATCCTCAATATATATAGAACCATTAAAGGCTTTATATAGTAAGACTTGATGATAAACATTTAATTATGTGGAAATAGATGAAGTGTAATTTTTTGGACCTATATTTTTTGTAAAAAACAACAAGCTAGAATTAAATTTATTTGGAAGAATATAGTGAAAACATATAAATGGGAAACGTCATATATATATAAAAAATGAAAACCCTTGGAATTAAATATGAATTATTATATATTATAATGATTTTATCCTCATTTAACACATGGAAGACTTGATGATTAATGGAATCCGGCATCTTCATTTATTGGTATATTTGAAATTGTCAAATAGATTACTGAATTGGATCATCATTTGGAATTATTTACATAATATGATGTAGTTCATTATGTATTTAAATTATCATAGGTAAGGATATATGTGCAAAATCCACCTCCTAATCTATATTATAAGTTAATAGAGCTAGATTTAGATATTTCTTTCATTGAAGACCAGGGTAAATCATGTACAAGAGAATGTGTTATGGGTAAAGTTTATTCCTTTAGTTTACCTATTTTGTGAACTCATAAGTTTTTATAAAGAAATACTGGAGAGGTAATATCACATTTGGTGTTAATGACCAAATATTTTAGAGGTAACTGATCAAATTTCAAAGGGAATAAATACTTTATGGGAGAGAGAATTGTAAAACCAGTTTTGTTTAGACTTTTTAATTTTTTGGATTTTTTAATTAATTTTTTAGTGATAGGGAGTGATATTAAGAATGTATTTTTTAATTATTTAATATTACATTTTTACCACATTATTTTTTAGCATTAGTTAATTATATGGTTTGAATAATTAATTAATGAGAACTATTATTCGAATATTGACATAGAATTATGGTTTAATGTAAATATTTAATAATGATATATTTTTTGTATATAGATGTATTTTGTGAAGATATAATTAATTAATTTAATTTTTAAGTATATTTTAAATATTTAATGTGGGTATTATTGACATGATACAGATGGGGATTTTGGATAATTAAATCATGGAATCCATTGAGGTTTTTGGGGTTTAAATAATTAAATGGTATTAATGTTTGTCTACTATTTTGAATTATGATAATTTTTATAGGGTTGGATAGGTGATTTATTTCATAGTATATTTTAATTAAGGGAATAATGGAGGAGATAAGGAACCAAAAATTTACTGTGTAAATTATGAGGTTGATTCTAATTATTGTAGAGATTTTATTGAAAAATAATTTTAGAGAGATGGTATAGTTTTAAGATATGGGTTCTCTTCTTTTTCGAATTCCTATAATCTTGAATATATTATCTCCCATCATCTCTCTATCCATAAAATCAATCTATGGTAAATGATTTTATGAAGAACAATGGTCTGAAGTTAAAGAATCAGTTGTAATATTCAAGGTGTGTGGTGCAGATTATTTAATAGAATTTATTTAAATTATTTAAAGTGTATAGTAATGTTCCATTGTCAGGAAACTATGTTCTTTTAATAATCTTATTCTATAATAATTAGAATATGGGTTTATTACAATTTTCAAGAGACATTCCCTTTTGGGATAGGGATCATGCCACACACCGGATAATTCTACTAAGACATTCTCTTTTTCTAAGCCTCAAAACAAGAGAGTTACATTTGGTATTTCCAAGTTTCACTATTTTATTCCACTCTTTAGAGGTTGTGTATCATTATACAGATAGTTATATGACCATCTTGTTATATAATATGGGTCGTGTCACAATGGAATGAGGTTCATTCTAAATATGCACATGTCATTCTAAATTTCCTTTAAAATATAGTTTTTTTTAATTTTTTTCTAAATGTTGATTTATGGAGGAATCTTGGTGATAGTTCTTTCTTGTTTATCGTATAATGATAAACAAATTGTGGTTTTGTGTAAATTCCAATGAATATGTAAGTGGCTTCAACATTTTATGATGGTCAGCTAGTCTTTACATAAATTATTCCTGGATTTTAAAATTAATGATTTTTTATATATGATTTGTGATAAAAATTTGTTTAATTTTATTGAATAATTATTTTTTAAAAAGATTGATTCATAGTAAAATGGGGGTTTGATATCTATATTTTTTATTTATCAATTAGGTATTTCAGGTGAAATGGGTTGTCATGATTTCTATTGTTGTATTTATTAATTGATTTTTTTAATGGTAGGTTATGTTTTGGAATTAATTCTAAATGGGGGTTTTATTATGATGTTTTCCATCATTTTTATTTTTAAAATGTACAAATTTTGGAATTTATTTGGGGAATCAGTTTTTGATTTCTTTTAAAAACATGTGATTATATTTTTCATTCGTGGGATTTACTAATATTTTAAATCTTAGATGTTATGTTATTTATATTAAGAAAATAGTATGTGATTGAGGTTTTATAGATAGTTAATATATTATTTCCTATGCTCTAGAATGTTATGACTTAGTGTGTACGATCAGGTGGTTTCTTTATCCATAGAAATAACACATTGAATGATGGTTTGTTTCAATTGGCTTGTAACTGCTATAATGTTTGTATTCCATTTTTAATATCTCTCAATATGTTTTTGATGTGATCTAAATAGATAAAAGGGGTCTACCTTCCTATGGGACTTATTATAAATATACGAAAATTGTGGATCATTACCTAGAAAATGAATCATTCTTCATAATATAACACCTACCTCAAAAAGGGAGAGGACCAAGACAAGAAACTTTAGTGGTTGAAAAATTTGGTTGATACAACTCAAAACAAACCCTCACTTGCACACACATACCTATATATATATATGTGTCATGAAGGAATACATACATGAAGGAAATATATATATTATATATATACATATATAATGTATATGCGTGTACACCCTTAAAGGCATCCAAAATTAACATCAACAAATATTGGAAACCATATAAACATCCCGGCAAGGAAAACACACTTAATGTAAACTACTTGGACTCATAAATTACAAATCCCCCAATTATAAATTAAGCGCCAACGATGAACGAGGGAAAACATTACCCTAACCCATTGGCAGAGAAGAAAATTGAATCAATCCGGCTCACCTTTGGCAAAAGTTTTTGGAATACACATGAAAGAGTCTCGAGATACCTTCTAAAAAACCTAACATTGAAAGAATAACCCAAAATTAGGTTAACCCTGACCTAGGGTTTGTCCAAGATGGAGAACACCCCCACAAAATTGAAATAAAAATGAACTGGGGGAGGATTCCACACCGAAGAGGATGGCTGGGAGAGAAGGGCATGTCAGCAGTCTGGTCACACTGGAGGTAGGCCGACCAGAGGAGCGTGGTGTACTAGGAAGGTAGTCCGACTAGAGTAAGTGAAGTTCGCAGATGGGGGGGTCGCACTGCAGGCCGCCATTGCGAGCAGGGGGTTCATGCAAGGGGAGATCTGGCACAGGAAGGAGGGGCATCGTCATACGTGAGCACCGATGGGGAGGAGCTCTGGCCAGAGAAGGGGAGTGCGCAAGGCGTCTTGCTCAAGGGAAGAAACAGGGGGTGGCATCGTGACGTGGATGGGGAAGGGGAGGGACTCCTAGGGTTTCATTTTATTATTATTATTATTATTAAAAGACTACTGATTGAATAAATTAATAAAAATAATAATAAACTTAATAATGATAAACTAAATAATAATAATAACAATAATAATAATAATAATAATTTTAATAATATTAACATTATCATTATTATTATTAAACATTCATTTAATTTAATTTAATTTCTCAATGAAATTTTATTCTTCATTTAATATTTATTATTATTATTTTTGACATAGAGCAAGCCGCACGGTCTGCTAGGCTGTGCACTAACTGCGTACAGGCCAAAAACCAACCTAAAAGATCCAAGACCAAGAAAAGATTAAAATAAGGGTGTGTCCAAGGTCGGGGTGTGACAATTCTCCCCAACACAAACACTTTTTGTCCCAAGAAAGTCACTCATCCAATAGATAGATAGAACCTGAATCTATTCCTAATTAAAACCGAAGGAAACCACGAACCTCGGGGTGATAGTTCACTCCACCAGTCACACCTAACCAGCCCAGAAGAAGCTACAATGTAAGATAATGAGAGAATGAGAGAGGTTTCTCCCCACCATAATAACTCAAGCATCACATAAATTTCAAACCCAAGCATACCAACCTATGGGGAGGACTAACACGGGAACTCCCAATTGATCCAAACCAACTTCTATAGCATGAGTGAGGCAAGAACTCTACTAAAACATGGAACTATAGACCCAATCCTAAACCCCCAAACACTGGGTAAAACCCCATGGAATGAACTTAACCAAAACATCTCCAAATTAGTATAGCTGAAACCAAAACCAAAATGGACTCGTTCCTCCACAGGCCAAACACCCCTTAAGGAAAAAAAACAATTTAGAGACGCCAAACTTAGAAAAGACACAATGACTTGTATTGCGATAAAGAGAGTTCATCACACCACTGCAACAAGGGACGCACTTACACTAGAAACATGACTAAATCAATGAAATTTCAGATATTTCCACCCTAAAGAGGGAAACATAATCAAGTACAAGGTTTCACATATCCCTAGAAACTCATGAGTGTGTGTGGGCTTCACCCTGATACCCATGGATGAGGCTCTGATGGCCAAAGCATCTTCTTCCTCATAGTCAGGCACTAGCATCCCCCGATCAAAGCTCCCTCCTCAAACAACTCTTCCTACCAAACTTCCCCCGATGACCCGAATGACCACAATGATGGAAATACTTCTGATGGATGCGATAAGACTGATTGGAATTTTTTTTAACTAGCCATACTTATGGCACACTAGAAAGAGGTCTGATGAACTAGATTTTAGAGCCAATAAAGATTGATTATTATAGACAGGTTCCTATAGCATGTGCTCCTCACCATATGGGGAACCCTCACGAAATCCAACCACCATTAACTACACCACAAGAACTGGCCCGAGTAAAAAATTCACCATCCACAACCTCTCAGAAAAGGTTTCACTAGAAGAGATCACCGTTCCCATAATCTATGGGTGAGAACTCCAAAGGAAAATAGGAACCATCTCTACAAAGTGATCATCATAAACTTTTATTTACCGCTATCCCTACAGAACATCCTACAACTCTTCCACATTCCTTAAATTCACCTCTTTGGTATAACCCTTAGAGGAAGGTGACCATGGACATTTCACATGTCACCCAAAATTCCAATGATTTTGAGACATACAACTTCTACTAATCCTAAATTGGACCCTCAAACAAACCGAAAACGTCACAAAATTTAACAACCTCGGGAGTTCCCAACAACCTAAAGACATGCTCTACTTCCTTCAAACCACTTCACTGCCTCTAACAAACCTATATCACTTCGATGAATAGGTGACACCTAAATAGAACTAGAAACTTGGCACAAATCAATGGAAACATAAAGGGACCTTTCTAGATGGCATACTCTAAATAACATGTGGATCACAAACCCCAAACTGGTATCACAACAAAACACAATCGAAAAGAACACCCCGAGCTGAGAAAATCAGCCCGGAAGACAAAAAAATAAAAAAATAACCAAAATCATCATTTTCAAAATCATTATTTTTCATTTAAATTCCAAAACTACCTTATCCCAAGGCCATTTTTCAAATACAAAATTTACTTTTTTCAAGTCAACAATCCACTCATCAAGAAAAAAACAATTTACAAACCCTTTTAATTTCAAAAACTCACACATGACATCCTATATATCATCAAATGTGTGTCAATCCATTTTCATCCCCATATCCTATGAACAGGCTCCTCACACACTTTCCATACATACCTATATGCATGTGATCCTCCATAAGGAACACTAAGTGTTACATCCTTTCGTTCCTCATCAAAACCCAAGAATTTACCAACATTTAAATCCAACCCACTTCCAATTATAGAACTCACTCTACCAATTTAAATCCATTTAAAACAATCCATCTTAATTTCAAAACCCTTTTAATTTTCAAAAATTAACATACAACAACTAGAAAAAAGACGACACTCAACATTCATCAAACTTCCAGAGTGAAGGACTATTAGTGATGCTTAACCTAGAGAGGTGGTAGTGAGCCATGACCCATGTAAGAATAAAAAACTAAGAGGAAAGGAAATTATGTACTCAAACTACACATGGGTTACAACTCCATGTAAAATCATGACGTAACACCATCTTTCCTCTGTTGTCATCCCTCAATCGAAAAAAAGAACAGAAAACTCAAATCCCAAACTACCCCTAGAAACACGATGTTCGAAACGAGCAAGGGTCCATGACTCTCTTCCCATACCTACCTCCTAAGTCCCGCCAATCCTAATATATGTCTACCAAAAATCCCAAATAACAAGGGCCCCCTATGATACCATTTTTTCATGAAAAAACCTGGTTCGACCATGAACTGGTCACCTGAGCCGATCTGTAGCATGGCCCAAAGGGTGTTCCTGATCCCCACGGGCTAGAAACTTGTGTCGGGCATCCAAACTAAACAAGTGGTAATGAATTAGACCACAAATGAAAGACAACTAAAAAACATAACAACACATATAATCACTAACACTAGAAATAAGATAATTTTACATAGCCAAGTGTACCTCCAAGTGACCTCATGGGTCACCACCTAACACATAACCACACTCTCTATAAGAGCGATACATAACTGATACCTGAAACTGAAAAATCTAAGGTATGGTTGAGCGCTAAAATTACTAATAGGAAATCACCACAGAATCCAAGTATTTTATTTCCCAATATAGTCTATTAACACTAGTTTTAAAAATAGTAAAAAAAAATAAGATTTACACAATTTTTAATAAATAACCATAGATTTACCTTTTTTAAATATGACAAACACCACCTTCCCATTCCAAAACAAAATAATATTTTGTAAATAAAACCCAAACCAAAAGATACTAGGTGTGTGCTAAAAATAAATAGACAAGGTAGATATAAAACTCAATGAAAAAATACTTAGAAAAAAATAAAGAAAGTAACCAAGAAGAATAAATAATAACCATGGGTGATCCTAAACATCCCTATAAGATTCCTGGATGCAATCGATTTGGAACCACCTATAGACATATGGTGAAGCCCCTAAGTCAATAACCAACTAGATGCCCAAACCTGGCCTCACTAGTGGCACATCCCTCCAGGTATGTCTAAAACTCCATGAGGGTACTAACCTATATAATCAAGGATAGCATGAAACCAACACTCGATCATCTAAAAGACGCATAGGAATCCATGATTGTAGTAGTACTATGTAAGTAGGGGGGCCTCACACGCATGACCCACCTTTCCTTCCATCACCATACTTACCCACCACAAACAGAAACACCACCTATATGATAACACATGAAGGGAAAGCCTAGATAGGTGTGACCACTATATTTATATTTATATATTCATTTAACAACACAAAAGGTTCCAACCCCACTGCTATACCATAAAAACATTCAAATCATTCCATAAAACACTTTGTTTTCCAATCGGGTACACACACTTTCTAAATCATGTTCCTTTCTAAATATCATCACAAACACCACTTTTGAGTTGGAAGTGTCAAACAAACATTTAGATCAAATTTACTGAAAGCATTTACCAAAACATCCTAGAAACACTGCTTTTATATTTATGATACCAAGCGAACCCTTAAGTTCCAAAAGCATCAAAACTACCAAACATGCCTTACTCTTTTTAAAATCATGCCAAAACATGTTTCAAGGCCAAACAGGCCAAATCATGAGGAACACATTTAAATCCATTTCTAGAAATCACACAAGGGGACCAACTTTATTTAAAAACAAAAACCCATTTATGAAATTGAGGATTATAGAGGACACCATTTTTCTAGTACCATCATCATTCGAGTGCACATACATGTGTGCACCTCATGCAACCATGGATGTGTCGACATCTAATGTCACACTCCAACATACAAGGAAGATACTATAAACACAATTTTCAAAAATTCACCATTTTCTTTCAAACCAAACCCAAATTAACACCAAAAAACCGTGTAACACTGATTTTCATTTCAAACATCATTTAATAAATCATTTACTCATTTAATATAAAATTTCAAAAGAACACAACAAAGGCTTACATCAAGATTTCACCAATTCCACATTTGAATTACATTTTAAAATCAATTGCATATCCAAACACTTTAAAAACATCTTTCCCACAACACACATAAATTATAAAACATGCTAAAGAACACAAGAAATAATAATAAATTCATCAAGAAATTCTTAATCCTAGTATCACCTAAACATAATCAATGAATTATTTCAAAAGATATTTCTAAATTTTTTTACTAATATAAAAACACTACAATAAGTTAAATATGATACTTATGGAAGTTAAAATGAAATTTAAAAATTAATTTAAAAAAAAAATATCCCCATGGGTTGTACCAGAAAGGAAAAATTCAGAAACACCTACCTCAACAAGGGAGCTGACCAAGTCAACACACTTCAGCGCTAGACAAATTTCATGGTGGCCACTCGAAATCGGCCCTCACTCATACGCATATACCTATATATATACATAATATAATAAATTCATTCCCCAATCCATGAGGGAATACATATATGGAGGAAATATATATATTATATATATACATACCTTAAGTATATGAATGTGTTCCAATAAAGACATCTAAAACTAACTCCACCAAATATCGGGAACCATAAAATAATCATGGCAAGGTTAACACACGTAATGTAAAATACCTGGACTCCTAAATTAAAAATCCACCAATTATAAATTAAAAACCAATTATGAATGAGGGAAAAACTCTAAATCATTGACAGTGAACCAAATAAAATCCATCTACCTCTCCTTTGGTGGCAGATTCCATAATACACACCAAGGAGTCCCGAGGGACCTTCTGCACAACCTATCATCGAAGGAATAACCTAAATTCATATTAACCCTAACTAGGTTTTAGAAAATTTGGGGAAAACCCAAAAAATAATTGAAATGAAAATGAACCATAGGAGGGTTTCACATCGAGGATGATGGTAGGTAGAGGAGGGCACGCCGGGAGTTGGGTCATGTTGGAGGTAGGCCGGTCGGAGGAGCGTGGTGCACATGGATGGTAGTTCGGCTAGATAAAGTGAGGTGTGAAGATTGAGGGGTCACATTACAGGATGTTGTTGTGACTAGGGAGCCCATGCAAGTGGAGAGTCAGCATGGGAAGGAGGGTTATTATTCGAAGGGACCACCATTGGGGGAGGAGCTCTGGGTGGAGAAGGGGAGCATGCAAGGCGTCGTGCACAAGGGGAGAAATGGGGGTGCCACCATGACGTGGTAGGGGGAAGGGGAGGGACTCCTAGGGTTTCCTTTTTTTAAACACTACCTATTGAATAAATTAATAATAATAAACGAAATATTAATAATATTAATCCTAATAATAATATATTTAATAATAATAAACTTAATAATAATAATAATAATAATTTTAATAATATTATCATCGTTGTTATTATTATTATTAAACATTCTGTTGATTTTATTTTATTTATCATTAAAATTTTATTCTTCATTTAATATTTATTATTATTATTTTTTACACAGAACAGGCCGTAAGGTATTCCAAGCCGTGCACCAACCGTGCCAAGGACAAAAACTCACCTGAAAGATCTAAGACCAAGTAAAGATTAAAATAAGGGTGTGTCTAAGGTCGAGGTGTGACAGAGTGTCTAGGTTCTTTGACATTCTATAAAACAATCTGTGGTAGAACATCACATCCATGATGTCGTCAACCTCTGTGAGATAATAGAGATAGAACCACCACAAGACATCTAAAAATGCTCTCCCTCAGATCCCAAATCACCATGAAGACCACCACTCTGATCCACCTCAGAGAGATTGGTGGAGTCCTATAGCAAGAGAAGTGGAATGAGTGTCTAATTCACTTAACAGATAATGTTTCCAAAACCCCCCAACACCAACGAACACCACCAAAATCAATTAAAGAACATCACATAATCTAAAAATACCTAACAAAACTCATCCAATAGCACCAGATCTCTCATCCTTTCACTGAAAAAATCATCAAAACAACGCAAGTCCAAAACAAGATTCTATCACCCAGACCACATCAACCAACAATGGGATATAACATTCCTACTACTTTGGGATATTATCACTTTTATCATGTTACCATATAGTAAAATAACCACCAGCTATAAGTTATTTCAATCAGTGTACTACAAAAAATCCTTAAAATAAAATCCACCTTTTCTCTTTTTTTCTTCAAGCCTTCAACCAAAGTGTTTAGTAGGTCATTAATTGAAATAAATCATCACCCTGTGTTGTTATAATCACACAACTAGTGGATAACCTAATAGGAAGGATTCTATCGGAAACATCTTGGTGATCCCTATAAAACTCATATGAAAGAATCTTGAACATATTTTATCATCAAAGAAAAGGACTATATTCTTAATTTATTTTATTAATTCAAAATTTATATATGGATCTTATAGGAAAAACACTTATGGTTGATTGTTTTCAAAACCTTTAGACAATCATTTTCCCTTTCAAAAAAATTTAATTAAAATAGAATCTAAATAAAACTTTGGTTGTTCTATTTTTCTCAAATTATTAAACTTCTATTTTATTATGATCTAGTAATTTTATTTATTTAATAATTTGGTGATCCAAAAACATCTTTAAACATATTCTACCCAAAGTTATTCCATGTTCATGAATAATTCTAAGAAACTATTTCATATATTTGATATAAAATATAAAATCAATAGGAAATGATCACGAATAAAGAAACTATAATAAATATATAAAAATGATGAATTAATAAAAGAAATAAGAAATCACCATTAAAAATTAAAAAGAATATAATCATTTAGTCACCCAACATCATAAAACTCGGTATAAGAAAACTAAACCTCTATAACTCTGCTCAAATTCAAATATGAATATAAATTTATCATGGTAAAGGTTCTTAATATATCTTAACTAATAAAAATGGGAGAGATTCGGGATTCCTTGATGTTTAATAAAAATTCCTATATTGAATGAATGATGATTTATCTAAGATACAACCACCTCTATTTAAATAAAATTTCTAGCCAAATTACATTACATAGGAGAACCTTTATTATATCATAATGCATTGCATCTCAAAAAACTATGACGTAATCACCAAAATATTTATTCGTGATATAAAATTAATATCTTATGTATCATTTTAGGTATAAACAATTATGTAATAATACACAGTATATAATTTCACAATCATAAAACCTTAAAACTAAACACCATATTCTATGTAAATTATGGCTATCTCATCACAATTTAATTTATATAGAAATGTTATAATATATAAAACAATAAACAATTACTACCCTATGATTATTCCTCTAAATTTAGCCCATAAACACTCATTCTACTCACTTGTTCATGTCTTAATACCTTTCATCAATTCTATCTTCTAATATGAAAAACTAATCACATCATAATAACACATAGTTAGACTGTGATGTAAACTTTTGTTCTTTAAATGAATCCAAAATTGAGTGATTACATGTATTAAGATGAATATGAAAGATAATAGAAAGAATATGATGAAGAATTTAAATAATGATAATATTTTATATGTGTTCATATTGAATGAACCTAGTTTTCCCACGATACTAATCCTCTAAATTTTCGGTGTAATAATATTATATATGTTTGTATTTAAAGTTATTTATTAATAATGTGTATAAGTTATGAGACACAATAATTAACTTTCATATAACCCTATAAAAGGAAATATTGTATCTGATTCTTTGAGTATGAAGATTTGATCTCAAGCTATAATAGATACTAAAGGAAAAAAGATATTTAATAGGAATGTTAATTAATACCCACTTGTAGATAAATGAAATAGAGAATGGTGTAGTTATTTCCAATTTGAATGTGAATTCTAAATTACCATATAAAGTGAGAGATTCATTTTTTACTGACCCAAAGTATAAAAGAATGGTAGAAACCTTTTATTGTTTGGAGACCATAAATGATTGGTGGTTGGAATCATATTTTATTATTCATTTCAAAAATATAATTGTTGTTCATATACCATTAAGGAAATAAGTTATGAAGAGTTTTCATAATTCAAGATTGGTGGTACATCTAGGAATATCAAATATGTAACATGATATCAAATATATGCTTCAGTCACAGAGTATGATAAATAATTCTGATAAGTATATTTCATGAAAATAAGTTTTTGAAAGGGTGATAGTGAAACATCAACAAACAATTGGGTTTTTTACATCCCTTACATATACTAACTTGGAAGTGGGAAGACATTGTTATAGACTTTATCAGTGGTTAACCTAGACCATCCTTAAAATCATGATGTCATTTTTGTTTTAGTGGATCAACTAGAAATTTCAATACACTTTTTACCTATTTAGGAAACTAATTCAGTTCAAGATCTTGAAAAGTTGTATATTAAGGAGATTATCAAACTATATTGACTTTATAAGCCTACAATTTATGATAAAATTCCTTGTTTTAGGTCAATATTATCAATGGTAATTTTAGAATGTATTAGATACCCAATTGACATTGAATGTGTCCTACCATCATTATAAAAAAGGGTAAATGGAGTGGATTATATAATTTTTGAAAGATATTCTTTGAGCATGTGTGGTTTATTTTTGAAAATCATGAGAATATCAACGTTACATAGTGGAATTTTCCTAAAATAATCATTACCAATCCTCAGTATATATAGAACCATTAAATGATTTATATATTAAGACTATATGATCAACATTGAATTATGTAGAAATGGGTGAAGGGTAATTTTTTGGACCTATATTTTTTGTAAGAAACAACAAGCTAGAATTAAATTTATTTAGAAGAATATAGTGACAACATATAAATGGAATACGTCATATATAGATAAAAAATGAAACCCCTTGTAATTAAATATGAATTATCAAATATTATAATGATTTTATCCTCATTTAACACATGGAAGACTCGATGAGTAATGGAATCTGTTATCATTGTTTATTGGTCCATTTTAAATTGTCAAATAGATTACTGAATTGGATTATAGTTTGGAATTATTTACATAATATGATGTAGTTAATTATGTATTCAAATTATTATAGGTAAGGATATATTTACAAAATCCACCTCCTATTCTAGATTATAATTCAATAGAGTCAGATCCAGATATTACTTTCATTGAAGACCAGGGTAAATCATGTACAAGAGAATGTGTTATGGGTAAAGTTTATTCCATTAGTTTACCTATTTTGTGAACTCATAAGATTTTATAAAGAAATATTGAAGAGGAAATCTCACATTTGGTGTTAATGAACAAATATTTCAGAGGTAACCGAGATAATTTACACGGGAAGAAATACTTTATGGTAGGGAGAATTGTAAAACCAGTGTTGTTTGGACATTTTAATTTTTTGGATTTATTAATTAATGTTTCAGTGATAGGGAGTGATATTAAGAAATTATTATTTAATTTTTTAATATTACTTTTTTATCACATGATTTTTTAGCATTAGGTAATTATATGGTTTGAAGAAATAATTAATGAGAACTAATATTCGAATATTGATGTAGAATTATGGTTTAAGGTCAATATTTAATAATGATATATTTTTTGTATATACATGTATTTTGGGAAGATATAATTAATGAATTTAATTTTTAAGTATATTTTAAGTATTTAATGTGGGTATTATTGACATGATACTAATGGGGATTTTGGATAATTAATTCATGGAATTGATTGAGGTTTTGGGGCTTCAAATAATTAAATGGTATTAATGTTGGTCAACTATTTTGAATTACAATAATTTTTATAGGGTGGGATAGGTGATTTATTTCATGGTATATTTTAATTAAGGGAATAATGGTGGAGAAAAGGAACCAAAACTTTACTGTGTAAATTATGAGGTTGATTCTAATAATTATAGAGATTTTATGGAAAAATAATTTTAGAGAGATAGTATAGTTTTATGATATGGGTTCTCTTATTTTTTGTATTCCTATAATCTAGACTATATTATCTCACATCATCTCTATATCCCTAAAATTAATCTATGGTAAACGATTTTATGAAGATTAGTGGACAGAAGATAAAGAATCAGTTGTAATATTCAGGGTTTATGGTGGAGATTATTTTATAGAATTTATTTGAATTATTTAAAGTGTCTAGTAATGTTCCATTGTTAGGAAACTATTTTTTTAATAATCTTATTCTATAGGAATTAGAATATGGTTTTATTAAATTTGTCAAGATTCATACCCTTTTGGGGTAGGGATCATTCCACTCACTGGATAATTCTTCTAAGACATTATCTTTTTCTAAGCCTCAAAACAAGAGAGTTACATTTGATATTTCCAAGTTTCACTATTTTATTCCACTCTCTAGAGGTTGTGCATCATCATACAGATTGTTACATGACCATTGTGTTATATAATATGGGTCGTGTCACAATGGAACAAGGTTCATTCTAAATATGCACATGTCATTATAAATTTCCTTTAGAATATAATTTTTTAATTTGTTTATGAGTGTTGATTTATGGAGTAATATTGGTGATAGGACTTTGTTGTTTATCCTATAATGATAAAAAAATTGAGGGTTTGTGTAAATTCTAATGAATATGTAAGTTGCTTCAACATTTTATGATGGTAGTCTTGTCTTTACAAAAATTATTCATAAATTTTAAAAGTAATTATTTTTTATATATGATTTGTGATAAAAATTTCATTGATTTTATTAAATAATTATTTTATAAAAATATTGATTCATAGTAAAATAGGGGTTTGATATCTATATTTTTTATTTATCAATTAGGTATTTCATTTAAAATTGGTTTTCATGATTTCTATTGTTGTATTTATTAATTGATTTTATTAATGGTAGGTTATTTTTTGGAAATAATTCTAAATGGGGGTTTAATAATGATTGTTTCCCTTGTTTTTATTATTAAAATGTATAGATTTTGGAATTTATTTGGGGAATCAGTTTTTGATTTCTTTAAAAAACATGTTATTATATTTTTCATTGGTGGGATTTACTAATATTTTAAATCTTGGATGTTATGTTATTTAGATTAAGAAAATAATATGTGATTGAGGTAATATGGATAGGTAATATATTATTTCATATGTTCTAGAATGTTATGAAATAGTGTGTGTGATCAGGTGGATTCTTTATCCATAGAAATTACATGTTCAATGATGGTTCGTTTCAATTGGCTTGTAATTGCTATCATGTTTGTATTCCATTTTTAATATCTCTAAATACGTTTTTATGTGATCTAAGTAGATAAAATGCGTCAACCTAACTATGAGACTTATTAGAAATAAATGAAAATTGAGGATCATTACCTAGAAAATGAATCATTCTTCATAATATAATTTAGTAACCTTTTCATTATATATATGGGGATGTTGTTATTGAACTTTAAAAAATGGGGGTTCATTCTTATAACATTAGGTCATTTTATTTGATAATAACTATTTGTTGGGTTAATATATTTTATTAATTAATAAAATATTTTTTGGTTTTCCTTTAAATATTTAGTTATATGACTTTATATTCAAATAAGTAGATTTTTATTTGAATTGTTTTGATAAATTATCTATAATATTGTTTCATAAACCTTGAATTGGATTTTTCATATTTGAATTACTCGGGAATGGGGTTACTTTGGATTACTAGAGGAATCCTACAGAGTCTATAATCACTCCTTAAATGTGAATTTCAATATTCATGTAGATGTTATTTGATGTAATACAAGAAAAAGGAATATTTCATTCTTTATATGTAATGTGTCTGAGATCCATGATAGAGATATAAAAGGAGAAGTTTGGTGAAATAGATATTTGAAACACTTTATTATGGCATAAGCATGTTATCTATTTTTATCATTGGTTTGTAAAACTTTAATATTTTCAACCACAAGATTTTATAATATTAGTTTTTATAAAAAGTGTTTTAAATATATATATATATATATGTAGTTAATTTATTTCATGTGAAAATAATTTCCCAATAGTTTATTTTTTTCCTTGAAACTAGTTTTTATCCTTAAGTGATCATGGAGTTCACTTGAGGACTTGTGGAGATTAGGTTTGAGTATTTATATTTAAGGACTTGTGTTGGATCATTACATATATCAATACTTACATAAATAATATGAATAAAAATATAAACAAGATTCGTCTTATGTGGTGAGTAATGATATAAAGACATCAAATTGAAATAAAATAGGCCATCAATCTCTTCATGACATGGGACTAAATCTACATCCTACTATCTATATAGATTTTCATCAAAATTGTGGTATAACACATATCAAAAGGGAATTAATTCGCATAGCTACATGAAGAAAGATAAATTGAATCAATATATACACCATAAGTATATATATATATAGTTAGTATATAACACAATAAAATTCTTCCTAATATTATATATAGTTCCATTTATAAGTAAAACCCTTGTAATAGTTTGAAAATAAATAAATAAAACAATTTTTTAAATAAATGAGGGATTTATTAACAAAATATGTATACTCACTAGTTCATTTTAAAATCACACACACACACACACACATTTCATGCCTTTGATAAATAAATCATAATAATTTAAAATATACTCACCAACTACTTATAAAATTAAATCCAATTCATCATCACCATCATGTGATAATCCTATTATGAACTAAGGGTTCAATTTAAAATTTAACACCCAGACATTTGTTTTTTTAATATTATTTAATTTTGGGGTCATTTTTAATTTTGGGTGTTTTGGGATGGAATTTTAAAAAATTTATGGTTTTATACTTTTTTACAGTTATCACAAGGTTAAAAAACCATCAGGATTTCAGTTTAAACCATCCGAATGGTGTAATTACTTACAAGTGGGTTTTTTCATGACTATCACATAGTTTTAAAAACTATACGAGGTCTTTAGGTAACTATTTATATTATATTAGTATATATTTTTCACTAATCCATTTGGGACATGGTTAGTAGAAACGATATAGTAAAACCCTAAAAATTACTCATATATAGGGGAGTTCAACACAATTACTACCATGCATCCAAACCATGTGACCTTCCCAAAATCACTTAAAATTTATTTTAATCATTTCCCACATTGATTTATGATTAATTTTCCCTATCCATTACCATTTTAATGTTCATCCTCCTCACAAGATCAAAGAGAGTTATATCTTCTTTTACCTCTGTTTTTGGATTCTAGTTTTTGATTTTGGAGTGGTTTTCATGGTAACATGTCTTTGTTTTTCCTCTTTTCGATTATCCACTCATCCATCATCTTTTTATCCTAAGGTTTTACTTACTCTTAAAATGTTAATCATTATAAATATGATTAATGGTTTTTATTGGTTCTAGACAAGGTTTTTTGTTGTTCAGAGATCATGGAGGGTGGTTCCTTGCTTATTCGGGTGTTCATCGTAGAAAGAGACATGTTGTGACTTGATTATTCTTGGATTTAGGTGGGTGTTTATATGTTATTACATTATTTTGAAATTCATGATGTGTTTTTGGTTTTAAAAATCACTTTTATGAATGTATACCCATTTATGACATTTATGATTGACTAATAAATTGGATTCATGAATTTTATTCTTTGCGTAATAGATTTTATTTATGAAATTAATTCATTTCTTGGAAATCAAATGATTGTAAATGCCAATAATTTGTGGAAATTCATATGATGAAATTTTTAATGGTTTTTGGGAAATATGTATGGTTTAGAGCCTATTTTGAATTTTAATATATAGAAATCATGTTTTTAAAGAAATGATTTGGGATGAGGAATATTGTTTCCTTCTTATTTATTTTAATGTTTTTCTAAAATATCTTGGTTGCAAGAAGTGGAATTTCACTTTAAATAATGAGTATGCATTTTGAGAAAGCCTACTTAGAACTTTATAAAATGAATGGTTTGATACTTGGGGGACCACATTATTGCTCTCTTGTTCTTTTTTATCCCCTTTAAGGGTTATTAATTTATTATGTGTTGATTATAAAATATAAAATGGGTTTTTATGAGGGTATTGTAGGTGAGGTGATATTTATTGTATATAATTATGATGAATGTGATGAATACCATTTTAATATTTTCTTGCCTTCATATTGGTTTGGTCAAAGGAGCCTAGGTAAATAAGTGGTAGATCTTGATTCATACTATACTAGTTCATATCAAACATGGTATAATTTCCCTGTATTTATGTTATGAACCATGGATAGAGGGGTATTCCCATGATGAGGCTAATTTTGGATAGTCAGGTGATTATTTTTTTGTTTATGATGCATTATTTTTAGGTAGTTATTCCCATGTTTATAATTTCATTACATTCATCTTTATTTTTGACCTATGAAGTTTCCCATGACACTAATTCCTTGATTAGTGGTTTATGTTGGGAATTTTCTTAATTTATATATATCACCTTACTCTTATTTTCTATACCACACTTTTTTACTTTATCATTGTTCATTTTTTTTATCATCCTTTGATATAGTAGTGTCTACTTGTATCCCAATCTTATTCTTCCTGGTTTGATTGGAATCTTAAAAGGATATGAAAAGTTATTTGTAAATGTATTCTCAAATAAAAGATAAATTTTTTATTTTATGAAATATATTTAATGAAATTATTTTAAAATGAGGTTAGATGGGGTTTTATTTGGTTTTTTTGTCACTTTAAAGTTACTCCCTTTCTAATTTTCTAATGTTTTTTTCATTTATTAAGTGGAAATTTCATGTTGTTTTATTAAAAAAATAAATGCTTTCTTTACATGTGATTAAAGGTTTGTATTTTGGTTTTTTTGAACATTTAGAAAATTTAAAAACTCATTTTTCATTGTATTTTAAACTAGTATTTTTTACTTTTAAATTTGATGAAATTACATAGACTCTTTAGTGAGATCCTATAGGGACTGTAAGCTCACACCCTCAATACGCACCCATGTGCATATATGAGACTCTTATATTTTATATAGGTTCTAGATTTCATTTTAGTTTGTCTATCTCCCTCTTTGTATGTGGATTAGTGAGTTGGGATGTGTTGAGTGACCATGGATTGCATAAAGTTGATCTTGTGGTTTGGTTTGAGTTTTTTTTATTTTTGGATGTGAATATATTGGCTAGGTCACACTTTTTTATTTGTATTTAGTTTCTTCATGTTGTACCATGCTGTATATTTATTTATAGATGATGTATGTATGATGATATGAATGAGTTGTATGGTATTTTTTTTACTCTCTGTTATTTAATTATTATTATCTTTTTTTGCATTGAATTATAACATATAGATGTTCCTTTTTAGATTTTTAGTATGGATCTATGGGTTTTACACTAATTTGAGGTTGAAACCATTCCTAGGGTGGATTCCTTGATGCCTAAGCACTAGTTATCAACCTATGGGGAGCGGGAACTCCCTACGGGCCTTGTTTCAGGTCAGTTCTGGTGATGCGATATGTCACTCATGATAGTTCATGAAAAAATAGTATCATAGAAAATGTTTCTAGAAGGACCAGTTTCTTAAAAATATTTATTATTATTTGTGGAGTCTCATGGTAAGGAGAAAATTAGGCCGGGACTCAAGAGGTAGGTGTTGTGATAGTATTTCTAGTTCTTTCTCATTCAGAACTGCAAGTTTCCATGGGTATTTGGGACTTGAGTCCTATATTTTGATTCTGTTATTGATTGTTTTTATTTTATTTTGATGTGGTAATATGGTATTTGAATCCCATATGAGTATGTAAGTAGTTTGGGGTTATTTTGAGTTTTGGGGTGAAACTCAAAGAAGAAATGGAGCTACATAATTAGTTCACATGGTTTGGTAAACCATATAGAGCCCATGTAGAATGTTCTGAGGAATTCATCTATATTTATTCATAATTAACGCATGTACTAGAAAACTATGTGTTCAAACCATTCCTATCTATTTATCCCTCCTCGATTTATTTTTTCTACCTATTTTAGTTTCATATTACTCATGTAGTGGTTTCCAATAAATCAAGATTAATTAAAGAGGGTTTTGATAGTGTTTTGAGGTTTTTGGAGTTGATTTTTTATTTTAAATGTCATCTTTCATTTCATCCTGATGTTTTGAAGGTCATCTTTGTGTGAAAATGGGTGTTTCATGAAATGTCTAATTTTAAAACCAGTTGAGGTGAGTGTCTTGAAAATGAATTCCTTGTTTTCCATGATGTATTTTTTAGAGTGATTGATCTTATTAAGCGATTTGGAAAATTATTTGTTTTGGGAGTGGGACTTTAAGAAATTAATTTAACATTATTCCATTTAATTTAAAAATAAATTTCAATTTTGATAAATTTATGAAAGGGTTTCATTAGTTTTTAATTGGAATTAAGTATTTTACCAAGGTTGGTTTATTTTAAAAAGAAGAAGGTTACCATGTTTTTCAAATGTTTAACTTGGAAAAGGGGGATTTGATCTTTTCTATTTTATTTTGGAAAAAATTTATGAAAATAATATTTGGAGTGCATGAATGGTGTGTTTTTATTTGGTGGAATTATGTTTTTGAATTTTTAGCTTGGTTTGTAAGGGGATCATTTGATTCAAATTTATCGAGCATGACTTAATTATGTTCTTATCATGAATTATGTATAATATTCCTATGATAATAGTCAAGAATGAAAAAATAATATTTGTTCATAAGGATTATCCTCATGGTGAATCATATCATAATTTGGAAAAGATCCATTATGTTTTGTATTCTACCAAAACTCTGAATAGAGTGGCAGCATAAAAACATTCTCTTCTCTTAGGACATGTCTAAATCTTCTTGAACTTGTATATATCCTCTTTCTATAGAGATTATGGTTCATTTGAAGTGGTGTAGTAGTGAGAAAGGATTAAAGGGATCCTATATTCTCTCAACACTCTTAAGGATTAAAGGGTGAGATCCATGATGTTATTTCTTGTTAGACTTAGTTGATTGTGGTGTAAATATATGGTTCCTTCTCAGTTTCATTAGGTAATATCGTACGAATTCTTCAATATAATGTCCATTCAGTGGTTCTTTATTAAGGACATGAAGGTGATGAAATCATTAGAGTTCATGTTCCTTTATCAAGATGAGTGAATAGTGAAGGAGTATATCAATAATTTCTTATAGTTTGTTTTACATTCTACTAATCTAGTCATTGATGACTCAAAGAAATGTCCTTTATTTAAATGAGTTCCTAACTCAGACATTAGATCTGTTGTGCTTAGATCTGTCCTAACGTATTTTGAAGAGGTGGTTGAGAGGGATATATAAGTGGAAATGATCAATTGAGGAAACCTATGGTGGGTAATTCTCTGGGTAATTCCCTGGATCTATCCTGATTAGATGTATAGGTGAGAGACAGTCAACATTCTTTGGGAATTTTTGTCCCTCATGAGAAAAAGATACCACTTAGATGCTTTTAGTACAATTCTCTAGGGTACTTTAATCTCTCATTCTTGAAATATCTAAGTACCTATTTATTTTTTTTGTTTCCTAGGTTATCTTTAGATATTTTATAAGTTTTTTTTTTCAAAAAATTATTAGATGTAGTATATCTTAGAACACTTCTCTATTTTATTATTTCCTCTTTTTCTAGTTTCTTTTTTGAGTTTGTATTATATTTAAGCTTTTTGAGTAATCCTTATTGGATTATTTTTTTATGTTTATCCTAGATTATTTATTATGTGATATTTTTAATTATTTAGTTCTTCTTATTCCTAAGTGATTGGATCTTTTTCTTAATAATTTTGTGTGTGGTGTTGGATGCGTTAATAATTATTTTTTTTGATGTGATGACATGGGGAGGGACTTTAGTGAATACTTACATAAATAGGGTGTATGATACTCCAGTTCATGTTATATACTAGATAGTGTTTGGTTTGGATCTTATTGGTATTTTCATGAGTCAGTTTTCCATGTGTAAGTTCCTAGGTTACTCATTTCTCCTCTCTTGGACCTAAGGATAAATCCATGTTTCTCATTATTGTGGGTGGTTACAGTTGGTTTCTTTTTCCATTTAGGTTTGGCAGATGTTGGTGGATTTTTTGATGATTTTTCATGAGATCAACTCATTTTTTATATTTTGTGTTGAGTTTCTATTGGTTTTTTATTAGTTCCTTTTTGGATGGTCATTTGTGGCTGGTGTTAGATTTTTCTTTTCTTTGGTGTTTTTTATAGGAGTTGGTTGTCTCATTTAGAGATCTACTTTTTTGAGTTTTTCCCCTTTTCTGTACCATTTTATATTAATTATAAATGGTGAGAAGACTTTTTATAGATCTCTATTCATTTAGGGATCTTAGTTTAATGGTTTTGGTTTGACATGTTCATGGAGATTCTTTGTGGCGTGTAACGTTTGGAAATATGTTGTTTAAGGTTTTTTGAAGGGTGTCTAGTGCTCATTTGTCATCAGACCCAATCTTGTTCTTCTCTAACCCACACACCCTGTGTATTATGGTGTAGTAGTTTTAGTATTCTGTTTCCTTTTATTTTTGACCAAGGGGGTTCTTGGGGAAGAATGTGGCATGGTGGAGATAATTACAACACCCTGTGCTGCGTTTTTTATAATTTTATTTAATTATGGGGGTTATATTGAATTTTCAGAGTTTTTAGATAGAATTTTGAAATTTTAAAAGTTTTTCAATTATTATATATTTTTCATGCAGTTATGAAAAAATATGTGGATTTTGGAGTAGACCATACAAATTCCATAGTTACTTATTAGGGATGTTTTCACGGCTGGAAAAAGTTTCCTAGACTATGTAGGGTCTCTATGTGACCATGTGGATCATATTAGTGTGTTTTAGTGACTCTTATAATGTCCCCACCCTGGTCTAATCTGAATAATGACTAAACTAGAGAGTTATTGGACCTTGAATACACCTCACATACACAAAGGTTTCTGACTAGCGACGAGGACCAAAAATAGCCATGGGTGACTATTACCTCAAACCAATGTGTGAAATAATATAAGAAATAAAAAAATTACATCCATAGTAGAAAATAATTATATTACATGGAATCAATTAACAAGAATCAATAATATTCAATTAAATTAATTAGAATGAATATATTAATACATACTCACTGGTCTCCCACTAGGCCAACCACACATGAAAAAATACAAGATTCTAAACAACATCCCCAAGATGAACATCAACCTAGTCTCCAAACATCTTACATACCTATCCAGATAAATGAACCAAACTCGATCATCCACCCAACCTGAACATATAATTAGTGATATCTCCTTAGGTACCCATGTGTAAGGGCCACCTGAGCAAGATGTGAGTATAACTGAGTTGGGAACTGCCAATGTGGTTCCATATATTACCAGTAATGAAATGTATATGTGTGTGTGACATGATTGGTGGAAATAATAAATAAACTATTAAAGCATATTGAAATAACCATTATCCATCCTCAGGTTCTTATAAGAAACTAGAGATCAACCCAAACATGTTTCTTCCAGTGATTGGGTGTCTCTGAGCATGTCAAAAAAATCATCCCAAACAATATCAGTCCCATATAAAATCCCTAGGTGCACACCCTATGTGATCCCAAAGAATGTATCATCTAAATTGACGAATTGTGTCTAAGGAATTCCAAATTTTATCTCACATGGATCATGGGAATTTTTCCCATTAATTTCATATGATATCACATTTTATTCTTAGTATCCTATCCTAGGAAATTCAAAATGCATCACTTCTAGATCCATGGATCATGTTTAAGGTATCTCAATCCTATAGAATAATGATTCCTTGGATCATGTACAAGAAAATCATGTTTTATCAAGATCATCATTTCGTTCCAAGGCAACTTGGGGAATTCATATAGACCTTAATGGATAAATCCTAGCATCTTGGTCATCTTATATCATCTCAAAACTTAGGGGATTTCCCTATCAAGAAAAAAGATCACATTATAACACCTATGGATCCATGATTCGTGTCTAAGGAACCAAAAACATGTCTCATAACGATCCATGAAGCATGTCTAAGGCATTCCCACTCATCCACCCATGAGACAAATCCATGGAACATGTTTGAGGAATTCCAAAATGTTCTTGGGCATGAAGTTCAAATCATAGGATCATGTCCTAAGCATCTCATCTATCATAATACATATCATTTGGAAAAACTCCCCACCTAAACTTGTTTTCTGTATTCTTCGATTCAGGTTCTACCGTATCACCAACAATCATCACTACTTATTTCCCATACGTACCCTCATTAGGGTCAGTGTATCACTTAGGCACCCACCTTGGTCCCCTAGGTCGCATCATTGCATTGTTTCCCTTCCAAGGTCCCCTTATACATTTCATGCATCGTAGGTCAGCACCCATCACTCAGGGGGTATAGTGTCCCTAGGCCTCATCAATGTCCCATCAAGGCTTCATTGGCATCTTAGGGAAATCTTACAAGGCTGATGACCTCAAGAACATACCCTTTCTAAGTCACTCAAGATTGGTTTGAAAACCCAATCCATCCATCAATCTCTTCCGGCCAACCCACTTGGGTAGTCACATCTTAGTGGGGGAGGAACGCTCACCCCACACCCATCTCAATTCGACCAAAGGCTCTAAGGAATCTCATTATTCTCACCTTACTTTCACGGTCCAACACTACTAAATTTTCCATTTTCTACAAGGGGCCAATAACGATGGATTTATGTCACTAAAAAATCATTCGCGACGGGAGTTCATTAATCATGCACCGTGGTAAAAAATGGTGTCGTAATTTTGTTTATTTGGGAAATCTATCGAAAATAAACACTAATTGGGATAGATATGCAATCCGTCATAAAAAAGGTCACAATTTATTTAAATATGCAATTGCGACAGACTGTCGTAACTGATTATTTGCGACATACTGTTAATTTGTCGAAAATTATAATTCTTTCAAAAATGAAATAGCAAAATTAAAAATGATTTAAAAAAATTAAAAAAAATTAATGTTAATTAAAATTAATTAACAAATTTACAGAAAATTAAAAAATTAAAAATAATTTAAAAAATAAATTAAATTAAAAAATTAAAAAAATTAAAATCAATTAAAAAATTAAAAAATAACTAAAATATATTAAAAAAATAAATATATTTAAAAAAAATTAAAATCATTTAAAAATTAAGAATATTTAAAATCAATTAAAATTAATTTAAAAATTAAATATATTTATAAAATTAAAATAAATTAAAATAAATAAGAATAAATAAAAAATAAAAAAAGTTAAAAATATTTAAAAATAATTTAAAAAATATTTAGAACTCATAAAAAAATAAAAAAGATTAAAAGAGACATAAAAGTAAAAAATCGCTTCAAACCTAATATGTTTGTCATCACAAATTAAAAAAAATAGTCATAAAACATCAGAATTCATCAACTTTCATCAAGGGATGGAGGATCACTTGAAGTATCATGGGGAGGAAACTCCATACCAATGCGATGTGCAAGTTGCATCATATACTCCGACATCTGCTCATATCTCTGATACTATTGTTCACGATCCTCCTCCGTCTCTTTCAGCATCTATTGTATCATCTAATCTTAATCTCTCAACCTCTCCTCATATTGTACTACAGACGACAACATCGATGACGATTCTCGATGAGCTCCATTCACGCTCACTGATGAAATCACAGAAGTTTCATAATAACTTCTATGTGTTAGCTGTGAACTAATACCAATCACCTAGCCTTTCCCAACACCATGAAAAGTCACCTCTATCTAGGCCCCCTCATCAAAACCCAAATCACCAATGGCATCATGTTTTCTCTCTGCTTGACTCTCCCATGAACGAGAAGTCACAACCTCACATGTTTTCCTTAAATGTAATGATAAATTAGAATAATAATAAAATTAAAATCCATGTTTTTTTAAAAGACCACTAACCACAATTTGCACTGTCGGTTGGTTTTTTGGTTACATGTCATACGAGGGTAATTCATTTAATATTTTTATTATAATTTTTAATTAAAATTTGTAGTATCTTTCAAATTGTGTATCATATGAAAAATCAGAGACCACCATTGGGTATAGTATGGGAGGATTACACTAGGCATGACATAACATTTGTGAGTGTCATGTGTTTAGTTACATTTCACACTAGGGTAATTCATTTAATTTTTTTATTATATTTTTTATTAAAATTTGAAATATCTTTTAAAATGTGAATCATATGAAAAATCAGAGACCAACATTGAGTCCGGGATATAAGGTTTACACTAGGCACAAAATAATATTATTGAGCGTCTGGTGTTTGGTAATGTCGCACGCGAGGGTGTCAATTTTAGTATTTTATTAATATTATATTTATATATCTTTTTATTTATAAAAATAAATAAATATATTACAAAATTTATACAAATTATTAATATCAATTACTTTAATTAATTAAATAGTTATATGAAATATCGTGAATTTCTAATAGTTATTATTTTTTATATTTTTTACAAGTTTTGAAAAAAAAAATTAGTAATTTATTACATATATTTTTTAAATTTTTAGAAGTTGAATTTTTTTATAAGTAATACTAATTTTTTGTTATATATTATTTTTATCTGAATTTATAATAAATGTTACTAATATTTAATAGACTCATATTTTTTCTTTTACAGATTTTTAAATATTTATGTAGTTTCATAAATTTTCAAATTATTGATAATAATTTATAACTAAAACTATTATTTAATTTGTTTTTATTAATAATATTGAAAAATTAATTGTTATAAATTATAAATTTTGTAATGATTATTAATAATTATTTAAATAATTATTACAATTTTAATAAGTACTATATATATATATAATAATTTCTTAATTAATATAAATATATCAAATATATTCTAAATCATTTTTAAAAAAATATAAAAATATCAAATATATATAAACACACACACACACATATATATTTATGAACATATATGTATATATATAATTTATAAATACTTTTACCAATAGTTAATTTTGATTATAAATAGATTTGATTATCTTGAATTAATAATTTATATAAATAATTTAGTGTTAATATTTTTGAATTATTTATTATTTTGAATTAATATTTATTTTGAATTAATAATTTTTTAATTAATAATTTTTACCCTAGATGCATTATAATTGTTGTGTGAGTCAGGTGTTTTTTCTGAAATTATTTTAATTATTAATACTAATTATTTTAATTAATACAACATTTATACGAATTATTGTTAATTTTTAATAGTTGTTATATTTTTTTTTAATTTTTTAAAAATTATTATTATTATTATCAATAATATTTATAATTTATTAATTTTAAGGACTCATTAATTATTAAATAATATAAACCATATAATAAATTTTACTAATTATTTAAATTAATAATACATTTTTGATAATTTATATTTCTATGAATTTTAAATAATTCTATGTATTCGTAAATTTTTTTGAAAGTATTAAAAAAATAATCCTAATTATTATTACCAATTTTTTTTAATAAATATTACATATTTTAAATTTTTATTTTTTGTTCATAAAACACCTTTTTAGCATTTAAAAAAAATTATAAATAAATTTTTGTTAAAACATATTATTTAAATTAATTTTCTCGTCATTATTAAAAACCAATCATTTATATTTATTTCATATGTTATGTATATATATATATATATTACATTATTTCTAAATCAGATCTATTCACATCAATTTTATTATTACACATTTTTTAAACAAATTACCATATCAAATCAATATACATACATTCACATGCACGCGCACACACACACACATGCACACCCACACACACACATCCAAATGATTACAAACTTCCAACATATTTCAATAATCATCATATTTCAAATAATAATATAAAATAATAAACATCGAGCGTCCCTAAACACCAAAAAAATAATCTATTAAATCTAAAGATCAAACAATGAGAAAAATACTTTAAATCAAATTAAATCATTTTTTATGGAACCAGGACACCCAAATAGGGAATAATAAATTTATATTAACCCAAAATATCAAATAAATTATAAAATTCGGGTAAATATTTACACTTAGGTTTTGAACAAAGAAATATTTACAAAAAATATCCAAAATATGCAAAAATAATGATGAAGAAGAGAAGCGCTGTCCATACTTAATAGATATGAGTTGAAAATAAAAAAAATCAAAAGTAATGAACATTTTTAGAGTTTCACACAGTGGGGCGACCAGGTAGGGTGATCTGAGGTGGCATTGCATCGTGGTTGTGTGGGAGAGGGAGTGTCGTAGTGGCATGTTGAAGTAGCGGAGTGGAGTAGAGGTGCGGTGGAGTGGTGTGGTGGAGAGACGCATCAATGTGATGCGGAGGAGGGTAGGATCTGCAGAGCGGCTATGCAGAAGAGGAGGAAGAAGAGAGGAGGAAGAATAAGGGGGTCACATTGGTTAAATGAAATTATTATTTGTGATAGATTATTTGTGAAAGAATTAATAATTTTACAAATAGTCATTTGGTCAAAAGTATTTGAAATGGGAATTGAATTCGGTCGCAAATACTTCCGATTCAATGGGTATTTGCGACGGGCATAATAGTTCATCATAAAAGCTCATCACAAATGTGTTTGGTTCCAGGAGGGGGGAATCACCGCCAAATCTATTTGTGACGAAACAATTTCTTACTTTGTAAATAGGGAGTATTTTCAATGAAATAAGCGTTTAGTTGAAAATAATTTCAATCTAGAGACAATTGGTGATGGGTTATTTTTCCATCACAAATAGTCAAATTTCTAGAAGTGAAAACATCCCATTCTAACACTCTCTTATGCAAGGTGTAAAAATATCCTACACCAGGGACACTATTCTAAATACACATTAATTTTACAGTTCTATATTAATGTGCCACTCGGAATAAAAATAAAATCATGGCCTCATCCATCAGTAGCAGAGGAAATAAATCTAGTTCACAATGGTATATCATCACTCGTGGTACATTCTTTAGTCTACTCATATAAATTTAATTTTAATTAAATAATTCATTTAATTTAAACACTTGTTAAACCTCCCTCAGTGGTATGAACATATATTACATTCCCTAAAAAAATTATAATACCATATGGAATATATGAGGTTCCACTTACCCCGTCCATGGAGCTACTCCCTTTTCAAATCACAGCCAAACAACTATTCTCAAGCTCGTCCAAGTCCAACTGGTGATCTTTTATCCACATAAGGCCCTAACTCACATCCAAATAATAAAATTTATTAATTATAACCAATTATAATTAATTTATCGTTTAATATCAATATTAAACAATTTTATTTAATTTTGAAATTTAATTCCATTAGGGATAAATACTAAATAACTAATCAGTCAACCCCATTGCATATAAACCACAACCAAATGAAACTGGGAGGTATATGATGAACTCCCAAAATTGTCCTGGAAATAATCCATAATAACTAGACCCTATACAATATTATAATTAATTTAATTAAATCCATAAGGATTTGAAAAATTTCCAAAGTTGCATACCTCATCAAGAAAATGTGTGCCAGTATACAGATTATATAGTGTTATTTCCTCTATGTAAGCTAAGTAAAATCCCCAAAAATGAATGATTCCACTATACTCTGGTGGAATTGGAATGAAAACACCAAACATAGTGTTTCAAATTATTTCATGGGGGCATGGATCATACATGTTAATGTAAATTGGTGGGAATGTTACCATGCATTCCCGTTTTCCAAAGGTGGGCGACGTTCTTCACTTTTAATAATGATGTCTTCTCCTTGATCAAAATGGGATGATGGGATGTCTGTTCCTCCTTCCATGGATTCCTCCTTGAAAATTTTCACCACTTCTGGGTCTCCCTAATAGAGAAAAGTCATGTTTTTAGAACTCATTCAAGTATCATCTCTTTATGGACGTTAGTTAATTACATTGATTTTGTCTAGACATTCCAGTTTGTCTTGATAGGGTAGTAACATTTGGTCAGGAGAGTAGTCACATTGGGAATTACTATCATGACTGGATGATGGGAACATTGGTCACCAGTATTCTTTCTCTTGGGTGGGCATCTCATGGAGGCATCTTATGTGTGGAACCCAAGGTATCATGTGTCGATCATGAGGTATCTAACATCAAAGGCTTATATCTTCCAATTATTTCACCTCAGGCATCCCATGTTTTGAATGAGGTATGTACTTAGGGTCACAAGTTTAATGTCTTGTGGGGATAGAGTGTATTCATAAAAACACCCTGTAGTGGTGGATTAGAGAGGTACATCCCTAGGAGGGAGCACCTGAAAGGTTTATAGATGGATGGATCTGAATTCCCTATAGAGGAGAATTCGAGAGGTGTATTTCATAAAGGTAATATGTCACACTATGAAGGTTGATCAAAACTCCTCTGGGGTGGATTAGAGAGGTACGCCCTTAGGAAGGGGCACCTGGGTTTACCATTGGTCAAGATTAAACCCTAGGGAGGTGTCTTATGTACCTTATCTTGGAGGAACTGATCAATACCAACATTGTTTATGTCACAGTTTAAGTTCGTGTGACTGAAATGGTCCATGTAGTTTAACATCATGTGGTAAGGATGCTTACTTCATGAAGGCAGTTTCAAAGAAGGATGGTGTGGGTCTTACATAAGGAATCTACGCTTCGCAAGAGGATTTCTCTTAGTTGGAGGGTGTGGGGCTTACACATTGAGTTTCTCGAGGGGCCTAGAGGATATATGGTCTCCCATGTTAGGGGAATGAATTTATTGAGGATTTTGTTGAGGGGAAATTAAGATGGATGTGGATGTTGGGTTTGGACCTCTAGGAGGCTTCCTATGTATCCCAGTTAGTTGGGAATCAAATCCCACATATTTCTGAATGAGATGGGGATTATACCAAAGGATGAGGCCCAAGGGAACATGTGGTTGGGGCCTAAACATGAAAGTGACCCATATGGTGAGTATGGATCTTGGGCCTTATGCATAGAAGTGGCCCATTGGAGGGGAGGTTGGGGATTATATCTGTAGAGAAGTCCCATAGGAAGGTGGAGATTGGGGATTACACTAGATATGAGGCCCATTGTAAGGTTTGGGGGGATTTCATTCTCACCACTAACCTCTAAGACCATGTGATTCATGCTCGGTGTGAGAAACAATAGGAAGTATTAGTCCTTGCACTCAAGTCGTGAATGAAGCATCATTGAGAGATGATGTGGGGCTTACACATTAAAGCTACCCAAGGAGGATTTCATTCCATGTGAAGGGGATCTCATTCCCTATGATGAGGATCTCATTCCCCATAAGGGTAGGCAATGTGGAAATCATCCCATTCCACTCACACATGGAGAATCATGTGCATATTGCAAATGGTAAAGTCACAGTTGAACATCATGTGTTGAGGATGTTTGGACTAGGATGTTTTATGTCATACAACCTAGACATGGGGGACTCAGTCCCTACCCCTTGGTCTTACATAACAACCACTCATGTACATATGTGTGGGGATTGGATTTGTCAATGTCAGGGTATGAAAATTGGGAGGAGTGTCCAATCACGAGGTCCACATTACAGTCCCAATTATAAGAAGAAATAGGGGTTATAGTACCTATGATGACATGAAATTGGTATGGAAACACATGAACTAGAGGCATATGGGACACCCCGTGAGGGACCATGGAATTGTTTCATGTAGGTTTGGAGGAATGTGATAAAGAGGTGCACGTAATGTATGTTTTTTTGCGTGAAAATGTGGCTCGAACATGGTGCACTAACACAAAGGAAAACCATGGAGATTCAAAAGAATGGGTGAGCACAAGATTTGTGGTTTCATGAAATTCTAGTGTTGTACATAAGAGGATCCTTTTTGCACATCTAACTTAGGTTAAATGATGAGGGGTGAGTATTACTCAACTGTAGGTCCAGTCAATCATGGGCCCATAGGGAACCTGTCGTGCACATTTTTTCAATCATGAAAGAGGTTTTATACACACCTTCTTCCTTTTATGCAATGACCATCCACAGAAGGCAATGGTTTGACATCACCTTTGGTGTATAACAGGAATGTGTGTGGATTAGGAATATTTTATGAAAATAAAATATGTTTCACATGGTTTCCTTGGATGTTTGAGTATCCTTTGAGGAAGAAATGAGAAATTTCATCGTATAGGGCTTGAAAGGATTTTTTGGTGGAATCTTATATTTTATGCATGAGCTAAAACATTTGTATGTTACCCTTATTTTTTTCAGAGTGCTCTGTCAAGTAGGATGATTACTTTGGTTTTCCCAAATTTTTCTGTGTGTGGATGTAGCTAGAATTCAGTGCTAAAAAATCCCCCCACCCTCATAATTTGAGCTAAAAGTGGACTAGAAGGTCGGGTTTTGAGATAAATTCTGTAGATAGGGATTTCCTTTCATGGGTGCATGAAAAATTTATTTTTTGGCATGTAAGGCACATACACACATGTGAAAAACCATGGTTCATGCCTATAAACATGTGAAGGGGAAACTATATGGAACTTTGACTTTCCACGATATAGGATTATTCACTCTCATGTGTGTATGTTCTCCTTTTGTGAAAAAAACCGAGCCTCGATAATTTATTTCACACAATATCCCACTTTTTCACAACTAATTTTGCTATGGGATGTTGATATCACACACCTATTTCTAGACTAGAACACACAAATGCTTCTTGTGAGCAGAATCCTCCTTCTTACACGCATTGTCCTTGGATTATTTAAACTTATACTCATCTGTATTGACTGAGCAACAAAACCTTGCTGAGATTGAATCTGATGTCACTACTCAAAGATCTAAAATAATCAGAAATCATTAGATCCCTTAAACTAGGAGGGTCATGTGAAACAATCATATGCTCATGGCCATACTGGTAGAGATGCTGAAGATCTATTCAATAAGTGACTATCTCCCACTATGGAATTTTAGGTTTTTGGATGAGATCACCACCACATACATTGGAGTTGACACATCGTGATTATGGTTCACACGTGAAGATGATCTCAATCATTAGAACAACATTGTTCATGTCCATCCTTCCAGTTATCAAAGGGATATTCCCATTTAAATGTTGAATGGGAAGATTAGGATGCTCATAGGAGACTATCCATAGGTAGAAGAATTTTCCACCCACTATGTTGCTATCTTCCAAAGCAGCAAGTAGGACAACATCTTAGGCTAGCACAAGGATTGTGACATGAGGTATGGTGAAAACATACCATTGAATGGGTGTGGGAATACTGGGAATGCTACATGTTATGGGAGTACATGGTGGAGATATATCATATCGGGCTGTATGAATAGATGTGGATGTCGCAGTTCCACTTTTACCATCAACAGAATCTTGTGTTATAGCTCCTTAACTGATGGTCCCCAGATAAGAACACATTCCATATTCATCATGGGGAAGTCAGCATCAGTTTTTATGACATCATTTCATTGGTAAAATTTTACTAGAAGGATTCTAGTATGACAAGTTCCATCCATCAAAGAATTTTTGATATGATAGGCAGCAGACTCCTCTCTCGGCGAAACACCTTCTAGAGGCACTAAAGAAGAAGTTAGGCCATGCTCCCATCATTCGTAGGGATATTAGGTTTAAGTAATTGTTCGAAAAGTTTCTGAAGGAGGACCCTAGTGTGAGGATTCTAGGTTAGGGAAATTAATGTACAACCACATCATAGAGGAGGAAGTCATGATCATAATGGTTGATCCTGGAATAAGGAATGTTCCAGAAATAGGGGTACAATATAGTGGGAGGCTAGGATCAACTGGTCTGCTACACTTTTTTTCATGCCACATTCATGAGTTGTTGTTTGTTATAGGTCAAAAACACATGGATGGGAATCATTTAAGGGACACTGGTGATGGTAGAGATTCTATCAGTGGACAACAGATTCAAATTGAGGGTACCCATGCTGGCTCGACTATACTGCATATTGGGTCATGTTGTGAGGGGATGCATGCCAAGGAGGATCTTCAGACCATTCTGGTTCTTACATGGATAGATCATAAAACACCTTGGGTGTTATGAATTCCCAAACACCATCATCCCTCCAAACACTGGTATGTGACCGTATTTATTGAATATTGATGGGCTCTAGACGATAACGCTTAATGAGGCTAGGATCGTAGTTTTTATCTATAACCCTAAAAACATCAACATCCACCCCTTCTCATCTATGGTTGTACTAATGGTGGAAAACTATCAAGGCACATTGGAACATGTGTACCAATAGATTTTTTTAGAATTGGAGTGCTGCTGGCCAGGATCGATGACCATGTCTTCAATATTCCATACTCATTGTCCCTCTTCTTTAGTTTGTTTGGGTGACTTCAACAAGTAATAAAGGGAGTATAAATTGGGATCTGTGAGGAGTGACACCCATATAACCTTCGTTAGAATCATATATGATGGATAATGAAAGCTTAGGATAAACCATTGTGCTACCACTAAACAACAATGAAACTAGTATGTTGAAGAAATATGCTAGAAACTAGAATCATATTTAGGAGGTCGAACAGGAGAGTGAGGAGTCAGAGTATAAGGGAAGTAGGTGACCTTCCCCCTAATGGATGACCCATGCATCTATGGTAGCTCAAGATGGAACTGTGGTGGGGATGGTGGAATGAACAGTCACACCCCCACCTCTAGGAGGAGAAGGGTTTTGAAAATGACCTTGAGTGCAAGAAAGTGGATTTCATGCTGAGAAGAGTAGGGCCTAAGAGGATCTTAAAAATAATATCAGTTATCTATTATAGTTGTCTACTGATTCCATCTTTACCTCTCTTTGGGATTCTTAGAGGATGCTTCGAATGTCACTATTGACAAAAGAATTGTGAACAATGCTAATGAGAGATGGGATCGAGCTATCAGAAAATGATCCCATTTGGATCACATCCAGGGTGAGATTCCATTGGATACATGTATATCTGATGGATATGGACACCTACACATGTCATAAGGGGAAATATAAAGCTATTTTCACCCTGGTGTGAGTGTTGTTTGGCTACATGTTAGATCTGAAGGATATTCCAACTATTGATGTTTCATAATTTGAGGAGGAACCAACTAATAATGACACATGGGAATATAGTAATGTAGAATCCTAGGTGTCATCATTTCAAAATGGAGTCCCTCGGAAAGTGGTGACATCATATCCTCTAAAAAAGAATTAGCCAAATTTCACAAGGTAATCCTTAACTCACTCACCTTTTTTTAGCCTTCCACTTTAATTATCCAGATTCTCTAACTAAGACTTTTCTTGAATATGAGAATATTAATAATTATTAAGGGTCCCCTACTAAAAGGGGAGAAGGTTCACTAATGGGTGTGTAAAAGCACGCTCTATGGCCTACATCTAGGGCTAAAGCATCTGGTGGGATCATCGAGGAGGTTAGGGTGATGGCCTCAGAACCACAGGTCATTCCCGTCATCTATGAGGGACTTTTTACTTGCATCCCCATGGTGGTGCCTACTAATTGAGAGGTAGTGCACCCGAGATGGATCATTATTGTAATTCCGCCACGTTAAAGTAAGGGAACACCTTGAGTCACTTGGACCTTATCAGATTTTCATGGAGCCTTTGCATCAATGTGAATTCACTCCTCATGTATCTTCTTTCCAATCGACATAGGAGGAGATGGTGTTGATAATTGAAGTACCATACAATGTTGAAGGGTATCATATGATGGAAATATCTACTGTGACTTATAAGATAAACCTACCATTTCTATGCTCCTATAATTACTTCACTTTCATGAAGTGATACTTGTCATTTTCTGTCCAAGTTTACTGATGCATTTTTATCCTAAGAAATATTTGAAAGTTTTAATTCCCAATGAGTATAAAAGTCTAGTAAATCCATGTAAAATTATCTGATAACTGTACTAGTTCATGAGAATATTTTTTTTCCAAACTAATTTGACCTTGGTCCCAGACGAACAGTCGGCTATACCTGAAGGTGATTCCACTTGTGAGGTAAAACTTAAGGCTAGTGAGGGTGAAGCTGGTGAAGAAGATTCAAATGAGGATGGACAAACTCATGATCTGGATCCCAACCCATCCAAGAGAATTATGATGGAATATATTTTTCTGAACATCTTGAGTCTTTTCCCAAGTCCAAGTCTTCATCATCTGAAGAGCTAGAATACTTCGACCCTGGAATGGCCAAAGGGAATTGTATAATCCATAATATTTCAAGTAATTTCACACAATTATTCATTAAATATAATTTAGAAACATAAATAGTGTTCCGGATGGGGTATCTTCACCATTTGATGCACAATTTGTGTGTCTTAGGGTTGGATGCTCCTGGTCATTATGTGCTAGTCTGTGACTTTCTCATTGAGAGGGTGCATGATGGAAGACAACATCTAGACATTTCATGGTGTTAGGAGAAGTCTGATAGAATTCTAAATTTCCATGAATCCAATTAATAAAATCTAGTATCTAGAGGAACAAACAAATGATATTACTACTTCACTTAACATGCAATCATAGATTTCCATCCAACTGAGAGTTCAACTGGAGATGGGTGAGAACCAAATGATTAAGGTAACTACTCATATATCTGATCTCCATGCTGAGTGAGACCGGGCATAGACCAAAGATGATGATATTCATATAGTGGAGGATGGGGAGGAAATAGATCTCTGTAGGTGGAAGCATACCTTAGAGGCAACATGTCATAGGTTGGAAGATAATCATTTCTCAATTTCCGTAGCAGAGCTGTAGGAGAAATTTTTCCAGAACTCAATAGAGGATATAATTTGTGGATGATCCTCATCAATGCCACAATTTTCATGGTTGATGTTGAAACTTTTTTTCATGAATAGACACATTTATTTTTCTACTTTTAATTATTACACTTCAATCATATTCAGGAGACAACCAATGACCAATTACTAAGTTAACATTATCCATGCTTGGAGAGAGAAATAAGAGACAACCATATAATCCCTCATTCATATTAGATTACCAGATAACCCTCAAACACTCGAGGTATACTATTATTGACTAACCACTAAGATTTTTTGGGTTGAGAGTGGCTCTGGCTGGATAGCAGGACCCTCTAAATAGCTGACAAGATTTTCCAACATGCTCTAGTGAACTAATGGTATAACTCCAGAGGCATTGAATTCTACCCAAACAAAGGGTAATGTGAAGGTTTGAATCACAATTCCAAAAATCTATAACACAAGGATAGTGGAATGGAGATACAAGATAGTTGTTTACCATGTTCAAAACACAGAATCTATACCATTAGTCTTGAATGGGAAAAAATAAATGAGGCTCAACCATTGACCATGTTTTAAATGTGGAACTTTTCTCATAATGTCATCCAAATTATTCTAGGATTTTAGAACAAGATGGTAGGTGAGCCACTAAGGCATGAAATGATGCTATTATGGGGTCCCTTCAGACATGGAAGAGGATGAGGATTCAAATATGAGGCAAATGAAGTGTGGAAATGGAGTGATGGAATGTTTTAATGGATTTAAACACTTCAGAAATTATGAACCATGGATTAAAACACATTAGTGTAATTGTGTTGGTCTAAACAAAGAAAAACCCATATTCTAGGGGGCATCATCTCAGATGTCGACCAATAGTTAAAAATGTGAATAATGAGGTAGATGACCAACACTAGATGAGAGGACCACTCATGTGAGGGCCTATAATTTTTTTCAGTTTTACTTCATGAAAATGAGGATGATAAACACACTATTTAATGTCATATGGTAATTACATTTCACAAAAAAATTAACATTGTTCGGTGAGGACGGTGTGTTTCACATTTTAACGTCATGTGATCAAGATGCATCTCATAGTTTAACATCATGTGACTAGGTTGTGGAGTGTGTGGGGATTATTTAATGGGTCACCCAACATTTCATCCTCATTTAAGATTAGGAGGGATCCCCATGTTCATTGAATAGGGTAAATTTATTGGTTTAACATTGTGTAAAAAAGAATGTAGTGAACTGATGTGAATTATACTTGTCTGACCGTGAGATTCAAGGGTGAATAAGGGTAGCATGATGGCGGAACCCACACAAAGAAATGAAATATGTGGATGGTCATGCATAGTTTTATATCATGTTTCATGGACCATGACTCCTTGTTTAAGGTCACAAAGTTTTTACCGTAATGAAAGTACTCCAAATGAATATGTGAATCTTGATGAGTTGAAAACCCCATATGAATGAAGACCAAAGAAGTCCAGCGCCATACCACACATCCTTGGAACTAGCTACAAATAGTTTATGGTTGTATGGTATGGAAAAAAGAAAATAGTTTATAGTCATGTTTCACAACCTATAGGGGAGGCAAAGAGTTTAAATTCATAATTATTGGACCACTGGCTCTTAGTTTAAAGTCATAGAGTTTGGAACAATCACTCAATTTAACATTATGTGATAAGAATGTGGAATTGTATTTTAAGGCCTTATAACTTGGACCATGTTATTCTCCAAATGGATATGTGTAGTCTGGAGAGTTGAAAAAACCCAATGTGAATGAGGGTTAAGGTGTCCCACCACTACACAAAACATTCCTATGAGGATTAGTACATAGTTTAAAGTCATAATTCTTTGACATGGGATATTATTTTAAAGTTATAGAGTTTAGACCATATCACTACATTGTACATATCAACCACATCAATAAACACCTTAAAAAATGCATATTCTCACATGATCCATTCTTGGTGTGGGAAACAAGGAATGGTAATAGGGTTTCCTAACATGTGTAAACACACATTAGGGGTGAAACCAATAGTGTTGGAATTCCACTAAGATATAGGGAAGTGAAAAATAGTTAAGACGAGAATTTCAAGATATAGATTAGGGGTGACCGATAGGTTGGGATTGACTATTAACCGGATTCAAAACATAGGCATCTCGACCAAAAAATTATAGAATGGGGTGAGAAAATGCATGATCAACTATTGACCATGTTCGAAACAGAAGATCTGTTTTTGGTTACTATAGATCCATCAATGAGTTTCCTCGAGACGAGGTGGTGGGCCTTGGCTAGACCCCATATTTATTATGGGGATTTATTAATTTTAATGATAACTGAAATCCAAACCAAGAAAGACTCAATGTGTGGAATGGGGCATATCAAAAAGTAGGATTCAAACCTAGGTTTTGCAAATAGTTTAAGGCCGTATTGAGTGAACCATAGGGAGTGTCCCAAGAAGTAATATTCATAGCACGGTAGAGTGAAAATACCTAGGTTAATGATGTTTGAAGATCTCCAACGCCACACCATTCATTCCCAAGAGGACTTCTATACAGTTTACAGTCGTGATGCATGGACTGTGAGAAGCTATTATTTTACAGTCTTAAAACTCAAACCAATGATGGGGGCCAAGGGACTGAATAATTAAATGAATTTTTGGTTGGTCCCAAATATAATAAGTCCAAACATCGATAAATATTACATAAGTATAAGAATTGATCCACACAAGGTTATAGAAGGTAACACACATTGTTTAAGGTTGTATGGTCTGGATTATGGAAAACAATTTAAAGTCATATTGTTTGAACTATAGGGGAAACGTTCAGTACAATGGTATGTATGGAACTCAAGAGGTAAGATTAAATATTAATGAGGTAAAAGGAGGCCCACATACCACATACACAAAATATGATAAACTACATATAGTTTAAGGTCATAATGCTCAGACCATAACGAGGTCGAGGGGCCCAAGGGTTAATGAATTTGTCGCTGGGCCACAAGATAAGAAGTCTAAACATCACTGCTTATCCCATTAGTATTGGAGTCAATCCAAATTTAGTTCTAGAACATGATGCAATAAGAGACCAACATTGGTAGGGTGATCCTATTTGATTAGGGAATTGAGGTGTCTCACAGTTTTTGTGAGGAATCCCATGTTTTCAGCATGGGGTAACATTTTTTTAACTATCTCATACTTAACGTTAGGTTCCTAGAACATGGACCTATAGTTTAATGCCATATGGTAAGGAATATTTATCTTATTTTGTTTAATGTTATACAAATTGGATGTTGGAACTATTTATTTTGTCATCATATGAATGGGATGAGGATACACAGTTTAATGTCATGTGGTAATGAAAGTGGTTATAATGTAGTTTAAAGTCATTAAACTAGGATACTGGTGCAATGTATTTTATTTCCATGCATATAGGACATGATGATGGCTCCTCATGTGAAGAAAAATTGGAGAAACTTGTTATTGAAAGGGGGAGTAATGCTCTCTCTATACATAGTGATCAATGTGTATGCACCATTATAATATACCTTGTGAATGATGAAAGGTCCATCCCACTTGGGCTCTATCTTTGGTGGCTTCTTTCGAGGTATAATATTAAATATAAGGTCCAATACCATATCAACTTGGAGAAAATATTAATGGTGAAATTTATTATTGAATTCTCTTGCTATATTGTCCTGATTCCTCTCTAGATTGTTCAAGTCCATGAACATGTTCTATTCAAGGGATTCCAACTCAGCTAGATGGACTTCTACTATTTTTTCTAATGTCTTCTGGTCATAGACATCTATTCAGGGTGATGGAAACTAAATCTCAATGGGTAGGACTACCTATTTTTCTAACACTATGGAATATGGAGTCACATGGGTGTAACTTCAAGTCGTCATTCAATATGCCCCAAGGGTGTTGGGGATAATATTCGGAAAACTCTTCTTGTTCTAACCCAAAATCTTCTATAAAATTTTTGATAGGGTATTATTAAATTATTCAACATTTACATTTTCTTATGCATGATATTAGGATGTATGGTTAGAGAGGATACTATAATTTGAGTACAACATTTTTAGCTCAGCATCCCAGAAGTTGGTGTTGTTGTCTATGAGAATGGTATGAGGAACTCTAAATCTATGAATGATGTGGGAGATCAAAAATTCAATCAGTTTCATGCCTTAAATTACTTAAGAGGATCTTATGACTACTTAGAGAATAAATATATCATGATCAGAATTAAGCTACATTAGAAATTTGTTACTGGTGGATAGGGTCCCATGACATCAATTCCCCATACTATAAAGGTCCAATAATACTTGTTAGTATGAAGAGACTATGGAAATCGATGAAAAAAAAAGTAGGCATGAATCTTACACACATGAAACATCATAGAGAACTTGATTCATTTAGGGACTATAGGGAGATAGATGTAGCCCATCATTCAAATTTGGTAAGAGAGCTTTAATCCCACCCGATGAGCACCACATGACTTGGCATAAACTTCCTACATAACATGGGGAATTTCATCTCCTTGCATGCAGTAGAGGATAATTCCATCAAATACACATCTATAGATAGTATTCTCAAGATTAGGCCCATTCCAGAGGTTGAACTATACTTCATGATGATTGATTCACTCACATTTGGATATATATAGTGAGAGAGTGTCATTATGGAGATACTAGATGAAAGGGGTTGTCCAGTCCTAGATTTATTCTACTATGGGGGGATTCAAAAATCCTGATGTAAAATCATAAGTGGTCATCTAGTTTACCTATTGGTTGTCATCTTTTTTAGGGTTGATTGAAGTGATGACCCTTTATGTTCCACATGAATTAATTGGTCATCCTGGTTAGGCTCTACAAGAGACGAAGCTAGAATGGACAAGGTTTTGACTCAACCGTTCTATGACTGTGGAATATGAGTCACTTATAGAAGATATGGGTACTTGTCCATTAAAATATAGTATGCCTGAGCAAGGGCATGAGATCTGACTTTCTGATGATATAATCACTATTGATATTTTTTATGACTAACTTGGGGTCTCCCTTCATATGAAAGTGGGAGACATAAATCAATGGTCCATCTCAAGACTGGTAATGAGATCTTGATACTCTGACTCATTGTTAGTGTAGCCTTCTAACATAGGAATGAGTATAGGAGAACAACATGTGAAAGGTTGATGAAGACAATCCTTAGGCCAACTATATTTAGATTGGGATTGTTTATCCTTCAAAGAGTTGGGATCTGAGAGGCACCATAAAAATGTATCTTCCAACTTGGAACAACATTATCTAATAACATGAAAAACTAATATTTGTAATTGAAAACTAGAGGAAATTATTTAGGAGATAGATGAGAATCTAAAAATCCATCCAATGACAAGCCCTTTATGGATTTCTATGATCAAACTTGATGTCAAACTGATGAAGGGTCACTACCTATTGATCTAACCATCCTGTCAATATTGGGAAATTTAGTATATACTTTAGCGGATCCACACAAGACACCATTTTTATCTTGTGTTGTTGTAGATAGTGCCTTAACTTTTTCACTATAAAAACTAGAAAAATTCAACTCTAAATGATAGGAGAGTATATGGCCTCGGTATCTAGGATCATGTGACTAAGATAGAATAAATTATTCTCTATGCCTTTATTGTTTTTTTGAGAAAGAAGGGTGCAAAAGGACCATTGAAAGGCAGTCACATAAAGGACTAGGGGATTCCTTGAGGCATTTGGCATAAAAAATGACGGTTGTAGTAGATTCTTCTTGACTTCCTCAAAGGTGGTATGAAACTATTCATCCCATTGGTAGAAGGAACCTTTATTCATGAGCATAGAAAATGGATTACACTTTCCAACTATATTCATGATGAATCAGTGTATGTAGGATAAGTGGCCTTGAAGACCTCATAGATCCTAGAGGTTTCTCGGAGAAGGCATTTATATGATGACCTTGATATTCTTTGGGTCAATCTTGATACATCTGTATCTGATGATGAAACCAATAAAATACCCATAGGAAACCCCAAATGCACACTTCAAGGGGTTCATCTTCAAATTCTAGGAGTAGAGGAAGCCGAACACTTTATCTAGATCTCTAATATGGTCCTAACACTAGTGGGATTTAACCACAAAATCATCCAAATAACATTTGACTACCATCATGAGGATCATTTTTAAGATGTGGTGCGTGGATCACTGATAATTGACTCCTACAATATTCATACTGAAATGAATTACTTGATAGAACAAGGCTACTTATAGTGATTTGAATGTGTTAGACTCCTCATCTTCTAGTTCAATATAGATTTGGTTTTATCAGATGTATCCATCCATGAAGGAGAGATCCTAGAACACTTTTGTGGCATCGATTAAAGTCTATGTCACTGGAAGGGAAAAATAATCCGTCTAGAAATGGAGGTTGAGGTCTCAGATGTTGATACAGACTCTGATATTCCCATTCCTCTACCTAAATGGAATGATTTTTTCTATCCATTTCAGGTTATAAACATCCAAGATGAATTTGGATTTGATAACCTTATCATCTTCGGCCTTGAACAAGGAACCATGATAAGGGTGCATTTTCCTAGGAGGTTTCATGAACTCGTGATGACTCGCTAGGAGGCCAAGATGGTTCACAGGGACATGAGGGTCTAATCCTATAAAATCATCAAAACTATATGAAAATAAATCATGATTTTTCTTTTTCAAAGCCACATAATTCTATTTCTTTTTTAGAGGCATGACCACACTGATCAGCATTGTCCTTGAATCTTCCTTGGTATGAAAGTTTACCTAAATCAGCTCATCAATAGTTGTGGAGATTCCCTCTTCAATTGTAAGAGGATATTCATCCAAATATTCTTAATCTTCTTAGGACTTGGAATCATTGGGAGGATATGGAACATTAGGTCCAACATATTCTGGGGGAGTAGTGGTGCCAACTAGTAGGGATGTGGAATCCTCACTAGGGAACTCTTGCTCTACTCAAATAATAGAGACATAGGCTGTCAAAAAACATGAATAACCCCTTTGACCATAGAGTCTATAATTGATATCAAATCCATGGTTTTGGGTTAGTTTCTAGTGAATGAAACCTACTCGATGGAATAGATGAGTATGATGTACAATGGTGGCCATATGATGGACCTCTCTATACTTTACTAGGGTAGGGGCTTCTGGTATAACTCAATCCAGGACTATGTAGGAGTATGAGGTAATCTTCTGAAATTCCTTATACTTAGGGACACAAAACCCCTCCCTATCAGAAAATTAAAAACAACTTCACAAGTCTAGTGTCATAGTCTTCAACCGGTGAATAGGGAGGATGAAAATGTCATCCAATTTTTCCCATGGGTTAGATACAATGGTTGTGTGCTCAACATAATTGGTTTGAACCTGATTTTTTATTTTTCTTTTAAGAGTATAAATCTATATAATGGGATTCATATGATTCAAAGGGATTTGAAAAACCCTAAATTATTCTTACTTGACCATTGAGGGAGTAATTTAGACATTGGATATAAGATGAGGGAAATTTTTCAAGCAGATGAAGCCTGGGTCTACCTATCAATTCATTGTAGGTAGTATCCTATGAGAGAACCATGAATTTATAACTTTATACCAAACCTCCAAACAAGTTATTCAATTATATTCTTTCACATGGCCTTTTCATAGTCCTATCATAAGCCTGAATAGTTAGGTTAGAGGGACACCAATATTCTTTAGTCAGTCCCAGCTTGCAAAGTGTTTGGGTGAGAATGAGATTAACCTCAGAACCTATTTAAACTAGGTAGTGGTATATTTCAATGTCTATAAATTGTCTTGTGATTTAAAAGATGAGAATTTTCCCCTAAATGAGGAATCTCTCATCTTCTTCAGAGAAATAAATGAAATCATGGAATTCTTCTTGCACAACCTCTTTTATATAGTAAGTTTCTACGACAGCTATATCTGCTTCAAACTGGAGGGTCTTTTCAAGGCTTTTGAGAGGGACTCACACATCTCATTAGACAAGATGAGGGCCATTAAAATAAACAGCCTTGAAGGTATTCTAGGTAGGTGCTTTAGCACATTATACTTTCATGTCAGATTCACATTCCTATCGTAGAGGGTATCTCTTTGGCAGGAGGTATAATGGGTGATGCCTTTTATACCACTAGATTATTGATGGGTATGGAAATATCCTATTGCTCATCGTTACTCATCTGAAACCACCACCAATTTATTGTTGGCTGGTTGAGGCCAATCTTTGGTTGGATATAGTTGCTGACAATACGGTTGTGGTTTCTCTACCCGGGTAGTTAACACAATCAGATATAGAGGCATATCTAACAAAGTGGGATGAGAGTATTATTCATGTTTATCTCCACATAGGACCAATTTACTAGTCTTTTTAGCATGCAAATCATGTCCATAGGCGTTGGCATGCGTATTCCATTGGTTTTCATGACTTTGACCAATCCTTCAATGGCATCTACGAGAGGAACTCTAGGGGATTTCTAGATATTCCTCATCATTGAGGACCATGAAGGGATCTACCAACTTGATGGTGTTCACAAAGGAATACTCATTCTCATTACCTGAGGGGATATTAAATGTTGGGTAGACCCTAGGAGTGATTCCTAGCTCTGGATACATGAAATAATTAATAGTATGGGATAGATTAGGTGTCATAGGGGGACTCTAACTTACCTTAATCCATCATCACCTACTCTTCTAAGATTTGTAGGGTTATGATGTGGATGTAAAATAATCATCTATTAAATTCACACCAGCTTTAGGAGGTTTGGTCCGACCTTAGTGGGAATAGATGATGTCATGGGTGCAAGTGACTACCCTTTGGGTCAACCAGTATTCATACTTATGAGTCCCACACTTGGAAACATGTTTTCATTCACTTGAACCCTCATTATTACTATTGGGATCAATGGAGATATGTTCCACCTTTACCAATACATTTACCAATGTGAACAATATGTTATCCACTTGGTCTTGGAGCCAATCCTTGAACACATAGAATTGTTTGATGGTATGTCTAAGGATCATGTGGTATGGGAAATATTCAGTGCAATTGGTATGCTTGGCTTCATGGGGCTTCTTTTACTCTGGAAGATTTTGAATCCCCTATTTTAGGGCCCTAAGGAAATAATAGGAAACTTGTGCATCCTTAACGATATAATTCTTGTTCATTCTATATAACAAGGGTACCCTGATAGCCTGGACATAACGTGGGGCTATATCCTGATGAGGGACTAGAGTCGCATTTTATTTTCTATGTGGTTGTTCTTGGTGAGGTGGTGTCTACTAGTTCTTCACTAGGTGATGTAGAGCTTGGTGAAGTTGTTGAAATCGGCGTGGTTCTTCAAGAAGAGGGGCCAAAAACTCTAGAGGATTGGGGGCCTCTACCTATACAGTAGAATCAATCTCTTCCTTGGTTATTCTTCTTGTATGATTTTGTAGTGGCAATATACATTCCTTCTTGTCCTGTTGTAAGGCCTACTCCAAGTGTTAGGCCTTGTTAGTGAAATCCTTGAACCCAACTAGGATGTTCTCAGTAATGAGGGTAGGACCAACTTAGTCTTGATGTTCCCTATGCACATTGTTAGCAGATAATCTTGGGCCAACAACATATTGAGTGAATACATGAGGCCTTTCAATCAGGATATGAAGTCGGTAACATGCTCATCAGGGATTTTATTTCTCATGAATAGGTCAAAATTAATTGTCTTGTGCACGGGGGAGTTAAATTAGTAGATATCGTGTCCTTTTCCTCGAACCATGTGGCTGCCTCACAGTCTCCCGACAAGGAAATTTAGGGGGACTCTATCTCTTATGGAAGGATTCTGTCGACGTCAAGATTTTTTCCTTTTCCTCGAACCATATGGCTGCAAGAATTCATGTGGATCACACCCCTCCATGAAAGATTGTGGGATTCTATGGTTGGTCGTCCCAGAATTAGAAGTGGAAATCATGGGATCTTTTTTGCAAGCTTCGTCATGAGCTTTCGGGCCCTATCCTCTTCGGAGGGGACTTCAATGAGATTATGTTTAACAGGGAAAAAATAGGCGGTGTCGTCTGAACTTTTGCGTCGATGTGAAATTTTAGGGATGCGGTCTCTAGGTCGGACCTGGTCGACCTGGGTTACATGGGTAATCTGTTCACATGGTTTCGGGGTACTATGGATGCCACCCACATCGCTGAGCGGCTTGACAGATTTCTAGGCTCGTCAGACTAGAAAACTATCTTCAGCATGATTCACATCGACCACTTGTTGCTCAACTGTTCAGACCACTGCCCAATTGTCATTGACTGCACTCATAGAGAACGCTACAAGCGTGCCAGTAGACCCTTCAAATTTTAATGCTTATGGTCAAAAGACCATGAATGTGAAGATGTTATCAGATCAAGCTGGAAGAGTATTCACAGAGACGTGAGATCTAACCTCCAGTAGGTCACATCCGATCTGAGATCTTGGAGCAATAAGAAGTTATTCCATCCCAATAGGCACTGTTATTTCCTTGAAAGAAAAATGCATTACCTTCTCAAACAACCCCTATCCATTTTCAATCTCTCTAAGATTGGTGCCACTCAATGAGATTTGGATGCTGCCCTGCGCGTTAAGAAAAGTTTCTGGGCAATGCGGGCGCGGGACACCCACATTACAGAAGGGGACGCCAACACCTGGTACTTCCACCAAAAATAATGAGATAGGCACTGGAAAAATTTTATCCTTTTAATAGCGGAACCTGATGGTAGCAAAGTCTCTGACACCGAAGGAATCCAGGAAGTCTTTGTTTGTTTCTTTCAGAACCTCTTCACTGCAAGAACTCCCTACATTTCATCTAAAGTGGAGGATTGTATCAGACCTGTGATCACTAACGGGATCAATCGGGAGCTCTCCAAAGATGTGACGGATGTGGAGATAAATCTGGATCTAAAGAATATTCATCCTACTAAGGCCCCGAGCCCGGACGGATTCCACACCCTTTTCTTTAAGTAATACTGGCACATTATTGGTCCCGACATCTTCAATCTAATGAATAATATTTGGGCAGGGATAACAAACATTGCCTATATTAATGAAACTATCCTCATCCTCATTCCCAAAATTAGGAAACCTCTTGCGATCCCATATTTTCGACCTATCAGCCTCTGCAATGTCTTATACAAGATTTTTTGAAAGATCTTTGTTAATCGGCTATGAATTTGGTTACCTCACATCATTTCAGAAAACCCGAGCGCCTTTGTGGCTAAGAGACTAATCATGGATAACGCAATTATGGCCCATGAAGTGTTCCATTCTATGAAAACACGCTCCAGGGAAAAAAGAGGAACCATGGCCTAGAATCTTGATATGACCAAGGCCTACGATAAAGTGGAATGGCATTTCCTCAAAGTCGTGATGCTGAAAATGGGATTCTATCCTAAATGGACAAATATGATCATGAACTGTGTCATGTCCCTCTCCTTCTGAATCAATGTCAATGGGGAGCTCACCCAAGGCTTCCCACAACCCGTGGCCTACGCCAGAGAGATCCTTTATCCACTTTTCTCTTTATCTTAGTGGCTGATGTTTTTTATAACCTCATTTCTAGGGTGGCATCCTATAATACTATCCATGGGGCATGGGTGTTCCCTGAAAGCCCACCGGTTTCACATATTTTCTTTGCTGATGATTTCCGTCTTTTCTCCAGATCAACCAATAATGAATGTTGGGCGATCAGTCATGTGATCCATCAATACGAAAGGGCATCTGGACAGTCAATAAACCATGGAAAATCAAGAAGAGCTCTATGCAATGATAGACATTCATAGGGTTGAGAAACACCATAAGTATCTCGGGCTACCCATGGTGATTGGCCGCTCCAAAAAATAAGTCTTTGCATATTTACTGGATAGGATTGAGAAAAAAATTCAAGGCTGGACCCCTAAAAGAATTTCCAAATCTGGCAAGAGACACTCATTAAACCCACCATCCAGTCCATCCCCAGCTATTATATGTCCCTTTTAAGCTCCTGTTGACTGTGGTCAACCAGATCCACGCACGCATAGCCAACTTCTGCTGGGGAAAGCATAATGGAAGGAATCATACCCACTGGATTGCCTAGGAGAAACTCTACGCTCCAAAATCTGAGGGAGGATTGGGATTCTGGAACCTCCTTCACTTCAATGATGTACTACTGGAAAAGCATGGTCGGCACCTTATTAATCGTCCATTTTCCCTCTGTGCATGGGTTCTCCGAGCTAAATATTTTCCCTACAAGGAATTCCACAAATCCTCTCCTGGCCCCCGTCCTAGTTTCCTCTTGAGAAGGATTTGGGGTGCCCGTTGTCTACTGAAAAAAGGGTTGGGCTGGAGGATTGGGAATGGCTCAACTATTAATATCTGGACCAACCCCTGGCTGATTGATAAGGATGTTTTGCAGGAATTCTCCCCTGCCCAACCAGGTTATAAAGATGCCACATTTAGGTGCCTCTTTTCTGATTAGGGATCAGGGTGGTGTTTGGAAATGATCAATGCTTGGTTCCAACGAACGTGACAAAAGAATTGTCCTAAGTACCCCTGGGTCCCTGACACGTGACCCGACCATATCTTATAGACTAATTACCTTTCAATAGAATACACAGTGAAATCTGGCTACCAGCTCTCCATTGGTGCTCATCTAGCTGATCGGGAAGTGGGGCCCTGGAAATCACTTTGGAAACTTAACATCCCCCCCCCCAAGATTCATCACTTCTGGTGGTCGATTTGCATGGGAACCCTCCCTATAATGAGACTTCTTGTTTTCCGACATATTTCCAGTGACGACTACTACCCCTTCTTCCCAAACGTCCCAGAATCCCCCTCTCATGCCATCATTCATTTCCCGGGGGATAAGGAATTTTCGAATAAATGGGACCCTGAATCTGATGATTTTATGGACATATCCCCTACCTCCCCTCTATCTTGATGCGATGGTGCTCCTCTCTCTCATAGAATAAAGTGATCTCACTTTGTACCCTGGCCTGGATCATTTGGGTCCGTCGAAACGATGCAGTTTTCAACCACGTCCACAAACCACCTGAATTCTGGATTGATCGGGCCTCGTCATGGATTGAGGGCTGGTAACATCACAATGGACATAAAAATTTCTTTGGAGCCATTTCCTTTTCCTCCCGATGGTGCCCGCCAATGGAATGTTTTCTTAAGATTAATGTGGATGTGTCTCTCCCCACGAATGGACCTGTTTCCATCAGCCTTCTGGCCCGAGATCATCAGAGACAAATCATGGAAGCCAAACATGAATAACATTATGCTTTTTGGGAACCTATGGCAGCCGAGGATACAACCATCCTCGCTGGTATGATGATCGCTAAAGATCGTGGATGGGATAATATCAACCTTGAATCGAACTTCCTTATCATAATCAATGCTATCAACCACAACAACGGTGAGATCCAATCATTTGGATCCCTCATCAGGATAATCCTCTCTCTCCATCAAGGCTTTTCAAGATGCACCTTCTCCTTTAGAAAAAGGGAAGGAAACAATTCTACCCATCAGCTAGCAGCCTTTGTCCCCTTTGATGGAAACCAGCTCTGGCTGGACCACTTCCCTACATGGATTCGCGTTTGTACGTATTCTAATCTTCAACATTAATGAATCCATCTTTTATAAAAAAAACCAGTAATGGACCCAATGAGTAACTAGTTGTACTAGAAAAATATAGAACCTTGCAATGTATGTATGAAACATCAGGTCTTGGTGGCCTCCTCCTACTCTAGGGTTCCCAACATGGGACCACATCTTGAGATGTAGTGGGCCAAATGTTGTAGTGGTTTTCTTATCCCATTAAATGAGGAAAATCTAGGGTTCCCAAAATCTCGGGGTTATATCATTTCATTCACCCATGCCGGGTACAGATTTTTTTTGGGTGGGATTTCCACCTATCACATATCTAGGTCCTCAAGGTGAGCGCTAAGAGAATATATCAAATCATCTTAGAAAGGGTACCTATCTTAATAAGGATTGTTAACCACCAATGAGTTGATAGGCTCATCAACTCGATAGGCAGGATTAGAGGCCCATGGAGCGGGTCAATTTGGGACCTGAGGAAGATGATCAACCTAATTAGGGAGATTCAGTGACTCATATCTTGGTCTCTTTCCATAAACTCCCACTTCTAATATATCAGGATATAAAGGATCACTATGTTCAACTGAGGAAACTGGCCATGTAAGACTTATGCCTACCCATGCTGCCTTAGTGGATGAGGAACATGATCCTATCAAGGAGCTCCATAATTTAGGCATCAATTAGCAAGGAGTTCATCAATGATCCTCTTATGATTTGTGAACTGCTGGAGTAAGACAATGATTTTAGGATAATCCACTGTATTCTTCATTATATAAAATGGGATGGAGGTCTTAGTGTCCCCAATATTATCTTTACCCTTATTGATGTTTCAACTAGTAGGAAATAATGTGAAGGGATCCCTGAGGCCAATTGTGTGCCTTTTTTGGCGATTGCGGACACCTGTATGAGGGTCTACCTGGTACTGTGCTAACCAGGGGTGGGGTTTCCTTGTCAAAACCTATATCAAAGTCAATGTTTTCATGTAACTCAAAACTGATGATGTTCACTATAACATTTCCCAAAGGAAAATCATCAATATCATTGGGAAGGTCTAGTTTTCATAGGATAGGGATGAAGTGTAGCATAAAATATTGTCCCCAACCCTAGATCTACACATTTGAGGAAACCTATTCCATGATTCTATAGTGCACTATAAGGCTCTTGACGCATATCTATTAGAGGGTCCAGTGGTAGCTGGGAGAAGCAGGGTGTTGAGCCGCTAAGAGTGTTTCCAACTCAACCATGTTGAACCATTGATCAATATCATCGAAGTGATATGACCTTATTGGGTAGAATAACTAATGGTCACAGAGGTGATGAAGCACCATCCAGATAGTCTGATAGAATCACACAACTGAGCCCTCAGTGAGGGACTCTGGAATATAAATGTTAGAAGTTCCATTCATCTATAATACTATTGAAACCAGATTAGTAAATAGAGTCTCCCATGGGATTTATTTCTCAGAAGTAGGGCCCTAATCTTTATTAGATCAAACTTCGATCGATGCTGGTTGAGAGATTAGGGGTGGAACTGATGTGAATCAGTGTGATGACCGGCTAGTTTGTGGATGATTTTTTTTCCTGAGTCGTCTATTCACTACATGCTGGTTTATCTCTCGAGGTTGGTACTAATCGCATCATTACATCCTTATAGGACTGGGTGTTTTCCATTGCATCATGTGAAAGAGTGGCAGAAATCATCATCGATTTAACTAGATTCTCGCCATCTATCCCATTCTATAAAAATTCATCGTGTTTTTAGCTACATGTGGAGAGGAAAACTGGTGATGGTAAAGATGGTTACTCTATGAGACCCTATGATGGAGCCAAATCTTCCTCCACCTTCATGTACCATCAAAGGTATTTGGGGATCCTATGAACCTCACCTTATGGGATGATGAACTTAATCTTCTATTCCCCTACCCTAGACTCTAATGCTGGTGACTGAGGTGAAGGTTCCATCATTGAATTTCATTCCCTCTCAGACTTTGAGAGGCTAGTGGGGTTGACAATAATTTGGAACTTCCCAAGATTTTTCCTTCAGTGATAGAGGTTTTTCTTTCTTCCTTAAGATGGTTCTTCAGATTAGGTAAATTCTCCATCATGGGTAAGATCTCTATATTGGTGGGTGACAGCATGGGGATGAACTCCACTTTTATTAGTTGGGATATAGGGAGGGCCTCTGTATGGATTGTTGTTGGGGCTGGGAGGACCTCTACTCTGAATACTATAACAGTGGGGAGGACCTCCACTTTGGTTGTTGATGAATCAAGGAGGGAATCTACTCTACATGAAGGGTACATAGAGGGGATCTCAGTGTTAGCTGTTAGTAATGTAATTTTGAAGACCTCCATAATGGCGAGTTGAAGCATAATGAGGACCTTCACAATGATCTAAATGGACATAGGGTGGACCTCTGTGTTGATAAACTGGAACCAGAAGAAGGATTTCACACTAATTTTAGAAAGCATGGTAAGGACCACTTCTTTGACAAGTTGAAAAACGAGGAGGGACTCTATATTGACTGTTGAAGGAGTGATAATGACCTCTACATTTATTGGATATATAATGGGGTGTACCTCTTTATTGGATGATGGTGATAGTATGGGGAGGATCTTCATACAATTGTTGATGAAGTATGGAGGACCTTATGTATAATCGATGATGGAGTGGGGAGGATCTCCACTTGAGATAGGAAGATACAAAGGAGGAAATTCATACTTATTGGTTGTGACATGATGAGGGCATTCATGTTGATTGGTGGTAGGGACAATAGGAGGACCTCTGTACTGGTTGTTGAAGCGGGGAGAACCACCAATTGAACTAGGAAAATCATGAGGAAGACCTTTGCACATATTTTTAGAGAAGGGAGGGCCTTTTATTTGGGTTGGTGATTGGGTAGGTTGGACCTACACCCAAAAACTGATCATAACATTTTTTCCCATAATAGTTTTTGGTGGTGTCAGCGATTGAAGGAGTCAACCCAGCCTGCATGTGGGGTGGATGAGGTCTCCAACCCTTCCAGTAATGGATGGATCTCTACTCATCGATCATTAGAATCAAGAAAAATGTGTTGGATATGGAACGGTTCACAAAAACCATGTAAGATGATACCCCTTTTTAGGCATTCTCCTAGTCTTGGGACAGATGTTGGCATCAGGTGGTTCGGGATGAGGTCAGTGGAGTATCAGTATATTCAACTTGTTCTTTGACCTAAATGACCATCCATTACTACCATTGATGGGGCCTGGTGGGATCCCTTCATGGTAAGTACCAAGTGGTATTTGCATCTATAATGACTCATGCATCCCACACCACCTCTGTGTAGGGGATCATGTCATAAGATCACTCTAGGAAGAGGCTCCTAAGGTGATTCTATATTTAAATGAGGAGGGGTTTCTCCATATGTGGCCCTTGGGGAAATGGTGTCAATGAGGCACTGAAGCCTAAAGGTATTGGTGGGCTATTTCTCTCATGTAAATGATATCATCCTGCTCATACCGATGTATAAGGGTTTCAATTACCCTCCTCTATATGTTTTTAATGTGTGAGACGTGGTGTGGGTGACATGTATTTGTAGTCATAGTGGAATTGTGGTAGAGGTAGTGTTGTGTGGGATTGCCGCATTAAATTTCTCATACCCCTATGACTATGGGTATTGGGTGTTTTATTTATAGTGCCTTGGATCCTATAAAGAAAGTGGTTTTATCTATCAGTACTAATATAATAAAATCAATATACAACACCCCAATGTTGTCCAATATTCCATGGATGTAGAGAGATATCCACACTGATAATATCACATACCAGAATTCTCAATGTTTAAGTTCCCCAATTTATGGTGAGTTCCATGTCAGGACTACTATTTTTTTAGTGGGTCCTAGAACCAGATAGATGGATCTAGTGACATGTTAATCTACTGATTTCTCTAATGCTACTAGTCCCGATGTTGAGGATAATAGTTTCACATTGCCTTCACATTTTTTATTTCTGAAACTTTCTTTGAGGTGGACCAACAATGTGTTAATGTGAAATGGGGTGCATGTTATCCCTAATTCCTACTTCCAGAGGTGGGATTCTCTCATTACTTTCAATGATTATGTCTATGCCTTGATCGAAACGGGATGATGGGATGTAGATTCCACCTTCCATGGATTACTCCTTTGAACTTGTATCATAGTCCAAGTCTCCCTTATAGATTTAAGTCTTGTTTATGGAACTCGTTCTCGATACCATCTCTTTATGGATTCCAGTTAATTACACTTATTCTCTCTCAACATTCGAGTTGGTCTAGATAGAGAAGAAACCTTAATTTAGGAGAGTATTCATGTTGGGTATTGTTGTCATATCTGGATGCTAGGAACATTGGTCACCTGTATTATTCCTCTTGGGAGTGAATCTCATGGTGGAATCTTAGGTGTGAAACCCAAGGAATATTATTTCGATCAGATGGTATTTAATGCCAAATGCATATATCGTTAAAGGATTTCCCTCAGGTATCCCATGTTTTTCACAAGGTATGAATTTGGGGTCACATGTCTTGTGGGGATGGATTGGATTGATCCAAACACCTTATGGAAGTGGGTCAGGGAGGAATATCTCAAGGAGTGATCACCTAAATGGTTTATCGATTTATGGATCAGAACTCTCCATGGGTGAGGATCTTGGAGGTGTATCCCATAAATGGAATATTTCAAATCTTGAAAGTTTATCAGAACACCCCTAGAGGTGTATCAGTGAGGTACGTCCCTAGAAGGGAGAACCTAGGTTTTCCATTGGTTGGGATTGAACCTTAGAGAGGAATCATATGTAACCAGTTTAGGATGAAGGGATAAAAACCCATGTTATTTGATGCCACATTTTAAGGTCATGTGATAGGACTAGTCCACACAGTCTAACATCATGCAGTAAGGACACTCGCATCACAAAGGGAGCATCAAAGATGGATGGTGTAGGGATTACACATGGAAACTACTCTTTTCATGAGGACTTTTTTTGGTTGTAGGGTGTGGGGCTTACGCATTGAGCTACTCAAAGTACCTGGAGAATATGTGGCTCCAAGGCGAGGGGAATGATCATACTAGGGATGTGGCCTAGAGAAAAAACAGGATAGATGTGGATGTAGGGTTTGGACCTCATGGAGGCTTCCTACATCTCCCAGTTAGTTAGGAATCAAAGTCCACATAATTTTGAATGGGCTAGGGATTATAACTAAGGAGGAGGCCCAAGGGAACATGTGTTTGGGGCCTACATGTGAAAGAATCCCATATGTTGAGTATCAATGTTGGGGCTTACACATAAGATCAACCCATTAGAGTGGAGTTTGGGAATTATACCTATAGAGAAGGACCATTAGAAGGTTGGGACTGGGGAATATACTATATGGGAGGCCCATAAAAAGGTTTAGGAGGATTTCATGGTCACCAATAACCTATAATTCCACTTGATTCATGCTCAGTGTGAGAAACAAGAGGAAGTATTATAACTGACACTTGTGTCATGACAGAATCACCAATGAGAGATGATGTGGGGAATATGCATTAAATCTTCACAGGGAGGATGTTATTCCATGAAAGAAGGATCTCATTCTATGTGAGGTGGATCTCATTCCTTATGAGGGTAAGAAGTGTGGAGACCATCCCATTAAAATAAAAAATGGAGCATCTTGTGCTTATTGCATAGTGTATAGGCACATTTTAAAGTCTTTTTTGGGGACATTGGAACTAGGAAGTCTTACATCATGTATTTCTGATGTGGTGGATCCACTCCCTACTACTTGGGCATATATAACCACTACTCAACCAACTCTGGGAATGTCATGGATTTGGGAATTCTAGAGTATGATGATGGGGAGGAGTTTCCAATAATGGGGTCCACATTATAGTCCCTATTCTGAGAATAAATAGGTGTTATCATGCCTATGTTGTTAAGAAAGAGGTATTAAAACACATGAACTAGAGGCATAAGGGACACCACGTGAGGGACCAAGAAATTTTTTCACACAGGTTTGGAGGGATTTGTTAAAGAGGTGTGCACAAGGTATGGTTTTGTGAGCAAAGGTGGCTTGAACATAGTGCTCTAACAGAAAGGCCAACCATGGAGCATCAAAAGAATGGGTGTGCACAAGATTTGGGGTTGTGTGAGAGGTTAGTTTTTTGAACCCAATGAGACTTTTCATGCACCTTACATGGATTAAAAGATGATGGGTGAGTATTACTCAATTGTGGGCCCAATACATCATGGACCCATAGGGAACCAATCAAGAAACAGTTTATACCTTGAGGGTTCCGTGATTGCGTGATTTCATGGAAGATTGGTCTTACATGTAGCAAACTGACGCTTCTTCTTCTAGAGATTAACCCCAAATAATGTGGGGTGATATTTTATTTATAGTATAAGTCTTCTAAGATGGGAATGAACAAGTTTTTACATGCACCTTCTTCCTTTTTCCAGGAGACCATCTATAGAAGGGAATGTTTTGATGTCACCTTCGGTGTGTAGGAGGATTTTTCATAGATTGGGACTCTTGCATCCAACAATTACATCTTGCACATGGTTTTCTTGGCTATTCAAGTGGTATTTGGGGAAGGAATGATAACATCCATTGTATTTATCATGAAAGGATTTTGCACGCAGATCTTGATCTTGCATACATAAGCTGAAAATTTCACATTCCACCCTAGTTGTTCTCAAAGTGGTTTGTTGAGTCAGATTATTTATTTTGTTTTCAAAAAGTTGTCCTTGTCATGATTTAGCTGGAATTTGACGCCAACACTTGGGTATCCTAAATTAGTGATAATCTGAAATAAGTTATGAAAGAAGTCCAATGGAGAAGTAATATCACCTACAACTCAAATAAATCACATCCATGAAACCCCAACATCAAATGCGGAGAGGTTGGTTGGTCATCTAGGGTGAACACATGAGGGAGAGAAAGAAATGGGTGCCTCAATCCCAAAAAACATTTGATGGGAAAAGGGTGATTTCCCTTGAAATTGTAAAATGCGGAGGGGAAAATAGATTGTACCACTCCATAGGCACCACTCTGGTCATTGTTTATTATTGTGTCTCCTACCATATAAAACACCTAGTAGATGGGGACCATGGTGTATTTAATACAAATTTCCCTATGTTTCTGGTTGACTAAAATGGCCATTGTCATGGAATAGGGAATTCCCCTGGTCATTTTCCACATACCACACTCAGTGAAATGGGATTTTCTCTATATATATTTCTCACAAGTTATTCTCCCAAGCAACTTGCCTAGTATAGGATACTACACCCAATATCTAGGCATTTATCCCTCCATCATAAAAATCTCCACACTATGGTGCTATTCTTTTCAGATGGGAACAATCCTCGAGTGATACATGCTCACTCAAACTTTCCCCAAATTCTACTCATGAACCCATATGCTCCTCAAGGTTCTTGTAATACATTCCAAAAAAATATCTTTCAGATGTTAAAAACTCAAAACATCAATCTGAACCCAAATTTGAAAAACAAACCCTACTCGAAACTTGAAAATTCAAATTCATCCTATAATTCATAACCCATCTAGACACTAGGTATTGAAATATCTCCACTATAACACTTTTTATCCTCATGAAGTCCCTATGATCATTATAACAATAACTCGAACTATCCCTAGTTTCCATCATAAATAATACTAATTGATTTCCACTCTAGAACATCGAATGATCTTCCACTACACAACTCCAAATGTGAGGTACACCATTCATAAAAATTCAATCCATCACCTTTCACTATCACCAAAACATTAAGACAATTCTCAACTACACTAGAATATTCTATGACACCATGGAATCATCAAACAATTCATCATTGGGATCATAGTGATTCCCACCAAATGTATTATCTCAAAATGGCTAAATATAATCCATGGTGCTCCCCATAAATAGAATCACCTACCAGAAGCATATTCTCATTGGTCCAATGACTCACTTGATGAGGTTTCCATCTTATCACACCAAATCATATGAAAATCACTTTTCAGACCTCCTTTGGATGAGTATTCTTGAAAATGATCTGTTTCACCCACATATACACTATCAAATCACCTGATAATAATTCTTGAACTCCCAAAGGAATCCTGAGATCATCCAATACCTACATAAGACACTAAAATGAACTTCTAGTGTAATTCTGTAGTAATGTCCCCAACTGATGAAAACTGTGACTATGCACTCAATCAAGCACTGGTTCACCAACCAAATGAAACACCATTAGGAAGTATCAAAACATATTGATCTCGATTGCAACACATTAAATTCATCCAAAACATCATCTGAATCCCATATCTTGTGATCTCTATAGAACCAGATATAATCAAATTTACCTTCTCACTGGCATCCACACGCCACCTCAACCATGTAATAACCTACCCCACGCACCCAAAAATATACCCATATAGGGGTTGTATCTCCATGACCCATGATTTTCCTATTACTACATGTAATTTTTAGAAAAAGTCATTTCACTCATACCCAACACCCAATACAAAACAATAACCACTAACCACTCCCGAGAAACATGGAATTCCATCCTTGGAATCTGCCCAAATTCCATCCATGATGAGGGCCACATCCTCCAACATCCAAAGGTGTACACCCCACTATATGGCTTCTCTTAGACCACTCCTCATGAAAACCCTCACATATTCCAATATCACATGTGTGTCTCTCCTCTCAAGCCACACCCACCCGTCCAATCAATACTGACATTAGTCCTCCTAGAAAATACATATCAAGGTTCAACCTCAGGTCGGACATACCATGGTACCCAATACATATCTAGAGACAAACCTCTACATAAGGAGAATTTCTCACTTTTATAAACATTAAGAACAACTCCACAATAATCTCCCTAAAATCTATCAGTCCTTATCTTTCACATAGTCACTCATTGATTTCCATTTCAAATGGTACTACATGTAACCGGAACATACTATCTTATCTCGTTAAAAAACAACATGGGTAAATTCCATACCTAAATCGCACTCTCATAAGTTTCATGTCATCATTCCTAGGACCATATGCATAATCAAACAACTATTCTCTATCTACATGTCAAAAACAACCATACAAAGCATCCTAAGGTTCCACCCCAAAAATTGGTCATTTCACTTATGTCAATGTCTATAAAATGATCACCCACTGATATGAGCATTATTCCCAAAACCACAAGAATCCATCCATGATATACTATTGCATGACTTAGAATCATATGAAAAAATAAAAAGGTAGAGGCATCACTCTATTTATTCCCTTGAGACCATACATCGATACAAAACGCCCTAGCACTCAACATTCTGTATCTCAAAAGTATAATTCATCATCATTCCTATATCACATACTCATTAGAGACTCACATGACCTTATATCATAACACAAATAATATACTCATGCTTATATCAATAAAGGCTCCCACAAGCCTGGGCCAACCCCTCTCATGGGTTTTCCTCATATGTCACATCTCATGTCAATCACTCATCTAACTAATATCCAAATATATATCTCAAAAACCAGGCTCTCTTGGATATCCCATAAATCAAACCCCATTAGGTCATATCTCATGACAAACACCAAGTTGTTCACGTCTTGAATATCACATGATAAATCGCATTCCAAACTATCCACTCCTGGTTTTTCATGTTCATCTCAAGAATCACATGGAAAATCACCGCCTATTCGGGTAATGATTCTCACCTGGCATCCACATACGGGTCTACCCCCTTAAGAATCATAATCTTAGGATGGTCCTCATTGGTACTCTACATAAGAGTTCCACCCCCACAAGAATCAAAGTCTTATATTCCATAACATAGGAGAATAAATACATCACCCTACCATGATATATATTTAGAAAAATCATAGTCATTGATTTTGGTTAAGTAGAATGCTTCCACCAATCTATATGGGAAAACACCATATAGGTTGTTACTAACACTTTAAATAATCAACCCCTTTCTCTTTTTAGAACTAGTATCCTAATTAAACTCACCCACAGTGATTTCATCACTAAGGTATCAAATGACTTCACCAACCTATTGGTTTCACTACACATCCCTTGTATTGATGGATTTCATATTTGTCAAAATCGATCATTTCATCCTAGATCCACACGACCTTTCATTAGAAATAAACTATATTGTGGTCCATATAAGTATAATTCATCAAATAAGATATATTGGAAAACACTATTTAGGTTGTTACTGGCACTTTAAATACATGAACCCTATCATTAGTGATATTGAAAACACATAGTTAGACATATTTCACATGAATCTTACATAAAAATATGATTTATGTACATAGGTATAACATCCCAATGCAGATTCCACTAAAAAGAGAAATGGGTTGCTGGGTCACATGGCCTCAAGCGCATCTCCCCTAATTCCATAGGCTATCGACTAACAATGAGGGCCTAGATTGTGTTTGTAGTGAGACTATTTTCTTATGTCAGAGGGTAACACAATGGTAGCAATAATACATATCAATAACAGAAGCAGTTAAATAACTATATAGATGATAATAATCGAATATGTGAATATATATCAATTCCAAAAGTAATCTCACACGCAATGATGTGTCATGTCATGTCTCTAAAAATCTGTAAAATAGTTACAAAATCATTTAGTACAATAAATGTATCAAAATACCAAGAGACTAAGAAGAAACTATCGAAGCTAGAACCACATACCTTAGCTCAGTCATGTGATCCCCAAATCCAACTCATAGAAAAAACAAAGCGTTGTATTATGGTCACTTTTCATGGTCCCTACCTGTGTCCATTTATTATATCCAATTACCTAACGGTGGATCTAATAGGGTGTGAGATAACACTTAGTAGGCCACCACCAATGGTGTATATAACAAATCTAGGTTGTGGAGTACAAGCTAAAGTAGTTTGCAATGCATATCATAGGTATAAAAACACTAAAATTAAATTGAATCATTTAAAGTGATACCTTCATCCAAATAAGGATCCCAACAATTTTCAGGCTCCCTTATCAAGGGAAGTCGTTAAAACATAAAAAAAAGTGATATTATCAAGTCTAACCACTAGGTTCAAATACCCATCATAGGGGTACCTAAAAATAAAGAAAAATACATCAAATTCACATCGTATAACCAAGAATATAACATCCATCATAGCCACATTGTATAAATAAGTGTCCATAGAGAACTTTCCTTATAATCAAAATTTTCATACCATGAAGGGTCAGATCCAAGGTATATAAGACCAAGGCATCCTAAATGAGTCCCAAGATCATCTCGGTGAAAAATCAATAAATACATGGGTGGATTCCAAGGATCATGTCAATAGAAAATGTCAAATGCGAGTCTAATGAAGTCAAATCCATGGTGTTGAATGGCCCAAGTCATCCTACGAAATCAAGAACCAATGAGAAAACAAGTCTAAAGAATTCACTATTGCATTTAAGATCCATTGAAGAAATTTCCAGGGAATCTAATAGAATCTGGACCCATGGTATACCAACCAATTCATACAATACTATTTCATTTGACTATCTCATTTCATTTATCAATTCATAACCAATTAAGATTAATGATTTCATCAAACTCATATTATCATTTTCAATATGAAAATTTTAATCATAGAAATCACATGCAAAGAAGTAAAATCCATCTCTTAATAAATCAAATCAATTAAATAAATTTATAAAAGGCTTCCTCTAACTAGTAAATCACACACACACCCCATGGGTGGTATAATAATTGGAAAAAACAAAGGTACACACAATGGGTGTCCTAATTTAGGGAAACAATCTCTGAAAACTCAAAGGAACTTGTGGGAAACCCTAAAAGGTTCCAATTCCTTTAATCATGGAATTAAATTCATTTTAGGTTCACTGACAGAATGTTCAGTGTGTGAAACAACTGCAACTAGGCATATAAAACACCAAAACATGTGGGAAAGGTATATATTACCTACCATAGGTTTTTAGTAGATTACTCCTCCAATATCATATTCTGATATGATCCAGATCAGAAGAGAAACGAAGAATGGACAAAGAACCTGGAAATAGTTCATATTATTTTCACCTAAATAACTTCTTCAATACAAATTCATATTAATAATAGAATAAGATGAATGAATAAATCACCATCTAAAATCCAAAAAGACCGATGGAATTTGATTCCGAGTTTAGATAGAGAAATGGGATCAATGTCTATGGAATAGATTCAAAGGAGACCTCTCAACACCTCAAGGTTATCCACTAGATGAAGAAATAATTAGATTTTATGTTTTAAAAAATTTTATGCGAGTTTTTTAAATTTCACTAAGAAATACTAGAATTAATTTTTTGGCCACACCATCATTCAGTTCTTCTTGGGGATCCTCACATTGTTTTATGCACACAGTTTTCTAAACTACATGCAAACTATGTTTTTAGTTTCTGTTAAATGTCTACAAAAAGTCACACGAGAATGTGCATGAGGGTTCATGGTTTCCTAAAACCATGTGGACTCCTGAACTCCATTGTAAATACTTGCACAGTTAGCGGTAATATTTATTTCTATCCCACATGATTTCTCCTAACCATGCGGCTTCTCTATTTTTCTCAAATATCCAATCTATGGTCTCTAAACTAGTCGTAGACACCCCTAATTCACCCATTTCCTCATTAAGCATCCTTAAAAGGTCATAAAAAAGAATTTAAACTAGAAAAAAGAACTATACATCATATGAAAACTTATTATCAAATAATAAGACTCTTTCTCAGGGACCAAGATCCAAAACCATAATTGTAACACCTCATTATTTTAAAATAATGCTATCTTTGATAGCATATGTTTCAAAGAACATTGAGCTAACAAAAACTTCAAAATATCATTATTTTGACCCAACTATTATAAACTAGTCATTAAATTTGAAGGTATGAATAATATTAATCATATTATGAAATAAATATTAATTTTATATTTAATAAAAATTTAATTTTTCTTCAGAAATAAACACATAATTTTTAGTAAATTATTTTTATTCATAAAATATATGTTTTCTTCAAAAAGATATTTTTATTGATTTCTATGAGAAAATAAATATAATTAATTTTTGCCACTATTATAATATTTATTTGAAAAAAAACCTTAATTTTTGGACTCATCGTATAAAAATTAACTATGGGTAATTGATTAGAAATTTTCTAAAAAATTTTATTTTTAGGTTAAAAAGAGAAAATACAGTTTTTATGAAATAACAAAACTCTTATGAAATAAATATTATATGATCATGATTAAAAATTTATTGAAATTTCTTCTTGATAAAAATTTATTTAATTAATGACATAATATATACAGTTTTACAATTAGAATTACAAGCTTAGAAATTGCTAAAACAATGATTTTAACCTTAAAAATGATTTTTATGAACTATACACATAACATATTTAGAATTTATTTTTTTAACTTTTATAAATTGAATAGAGTAAAATTTATTTTATATTTGAAATCATGATGTAAAAATTAAATTATAATAACATTTACCTTTATAATCATAAAAAGGTTATTGTGGTAAAAAAAATACCGTAGTATAGGTAGAATAATGTAACAGGTTAAAGTTAAAATGTAAAGGCTTAAAACGACTAAAAACTAAAAAATTAAATGTGTGGTTGATGTGTTTATAAACAGTAAATAGTATTTAAAAAATTAATTATTAACCTAATTTTTTTAATTAATTCCACCCAAATGTGTTTTTCTTTAAATGTAAAATAATCATTATTTAACAACTTAAACCAACCCCTCCTCAAGTATAAATACCACTCCTCAACACCCATTTTCTTCTAAAATGCCATAAATATCTTAAAATATATAACAAAACCTATAATATCCACTCTAAATATTTCCATGTACTTATAGTCTAACCTAAGGACCAATTCCATGTTTCTTAAGGAGTCCTTCAAGGAGGTGATATTCAAGAGGTAACTTTCACAGACAACATCTTTTAATTTCATTCCTTTATCCACCTTCTCTTCAACTCCTTAATGATTCAAGTAATAATAAATATAGTATCATTTATATACATTAATTTTATATTTATAATGTAATTTATTATATTCATCCCTTTTATTAGCTCCTATTATTTAAAGAAAAGGAAAACATATCCCAAATTATTACGGTTAATCGTCTCTCTGGATAATGATTTTTTATTTTACATTACCACCTTCAAGTCTAGTCCAAAAATAATTATTATAGTTTATAAATATTTTAATAGGTATATTAGAATCTATTTCATGTTTTGGAACTAAAATATAGACAAAATGTTCCATAAAATGAATCTAGATCACGATAGTCGGAAAAACCACCAAATTAAATTAAACATTTATCGTTAACATTTTATCAAATAGATTATCATCATGTAAGAAATAGAAATGATATATGGGGCCATTTAAACTTTTTCACGTTCTTTAGAAACATTAAATTTGAATTCTATATTTTTATTTCTATTTGAAATGAAAATCCATAATTATACACAAGTTAAACAACTCTGAAACCATCAAATGAACACACCTGAAACAATGAATACAATGAAAGATTATTAATCAAAGGGTGGTAATATTTTATAAAGGTATCATATAAGGTATTATAAATATTAATTTTAATTTTTAATGAATTAATAACATTATTTAAACCATTATATTTGTGTTTAAAGTATTAAAAACTAAATAGAAGCATGAGGTAAGGGTTTCTCATCACACTTTTACTTTTGTGAGATACATGCCTTATTCACCACTTATTTCTTTTGTGTGGTGTATACAACACCCTTTGATATATCATATCATTAATATAGTTATCGTCATCATATTTAATGTCTCATTTTATAATTATTAATTTTATGTGGTATACGATTCGACGTATTACAAAGTGCTAGGGGAATTATTAACCCAATTTCCATTCTTTTGGTTAAAATTATACTTCCTTGTTTATAGCATACTAAGAATATTTGTAAATTTAATTTTATTATCTTATGTTTTATTTCAACTTTTTTATGTTTATTTATTGAGAAATCACATATTTGATTCATTCGATTAATTCTCACAACAATGATATGATATTTATTAGGGAAATTCTTTAAAAAATATATTTTAAAAGTTTCCCCTAAAAATATATTTTTCTTCTATTGACCTCACATGTTTTGATAATATCAATTATGTTTTAATATTAATTGAAAATTCCAAATAATGTTCATTCATATATTAATTAATTTTTCATCCTACTATTGAGTTGATAAGAATATCAAAATGATCTTTGGAATATGTTAATCAATGTTTATCTATGTTTATATGCACTTTGAAATAATTCTAACTCAATCTGCATATGTGTTGCATAGAACAGATAAGTGTTATGTGTTGCATTGAACAGATAAGTGTTAAGTACACTGGTATGCACAAGATACTATTACAAAAAAACAGACACTTGGTCTTTGGTACAGAACAGAGCTACTAGTATGTATAAGTCTACCGGTATGCAAGTCTACCATTACAGAAAGGTCACTGATACACAGATCTACCGGTATGTATAAGACCACCGATAAGAAAATGACACTGATAGATCAACTTTACCAATACAGACAAGCTACCAATATGAAGTCCACCGATAAAGGTCTGTTGATACAAAGTCTACCGATAAGTATAGTTACTGATACAGACAGAGTCACCGATATCAGCAGCTACTCGTACAAGCGAGTTACTGATAGACGAGAAGAGCTACTGACAAACAGCTACCGATACAAGAAGAGCTACCGATAGAAGGTGTTAATGATATGCAAATCTACTGTTACACCGAGTAACCATTACCATTAGAAGTCTACCGATAGAGAGCTCACTGATACTCAGATCTACCGATACAAGTCCACCGACAGAGAGCTACTGATAGAGGATAACTGTTAACCAGTCACTGTTACTCAAATTCTATATGTTTTCAATATTATTAGAATAATACTAATGGTTATATTTGATGATTTTAATGAAATTAATGTTATTTAATGATAGTTGTTGGCATGTTAGGGAACCGTACCTCATACCTATCAAAGGTAATCATTCCCATTGTCTGAGCTCAAGGAATAAAAGGGGATATCATGCTATTGGAGAAAAACAGGATAAGACATGAACACACATAGAAAGGAAGATAATATACACTCGTACATGCAGAGAAGAACACACAGAGAACTAGAAGAACCCTCATACTCATCAAGAACGGAAGTTCAAAGAAGAAGCTTACGTGCTAAAAAGAATACTCTCCTACTTAAGCTGAAAACCTACACTGGAAGTGAATGAACAGAACTACGACGCTCTTTTTTTCTTGACAAAAACTATAGAAGGACTTAAAGCTTCAACTGCTTCAAACCAAGGAGTCCAGAGCTTCACTCACAACAAATAGAGAATTCTAAACTCATCTTTATTTGTTTGGCTCTATTGTGTTTCATTCATTTACATTTTGAGCAGTGTGTGTACTCTATATATTCTATACACACACTGTCTCCTGTGCTAAACTAGAGGATTTCTAAATCCTCACACTAAACTTCTTTAACTCTCTTGTATCCCACTGTGGATAGTGGTAGGGGTCAAGTGTGACCTGGATAGCCTATGTGCTATTGGTCTTGTTCCCACGAAAAAATGTGGTAGAGGTCTTAGTACCTGGACAGTCTCTGTACTGTTTTTTACCCCGCTCCAGGGTGTGGATCAAAATTTATATAAATTGTTTGAGAGGACTAAGTCTCAGCTTGAGACTGAACCTCTTGTTTTAAAACTCTGTGCTTAATTATTTTGGTTTTAACCTATATTGAATATTCCGCTGCTAATTACTTTGAAATATAAATTTTTTTTAAAGTTACATTGATTGTTAATCTAGAATGTTCTTTTAACTATTGTAAATCAGTAGGTTAGTTTCAAAAGCTAATTTAATCTTCTGATTGAATTAACTATGGCCAAATCAATCTTTTGAGAACCTAATCAAACCCTTATATTTTTACAAATTCACTACTGTTTAACTTAGTTTTTAATTGGGGGATTTTAATAGAAAATTTTTTAACAGAATTTTTTTTGGAACTCAATTCACCCCCCTCTTGAGTATCCTCTCTGACCAACATTTGGTATCAAAGGGTGTTTGTTATTTATAAAGGATATCCAAATGATCTGTTTTTCAACTGTGATTTTAGTTGTATCTTAAATATCTTAATTTTTTGTTAGTTCTAAATTTTATCTCTTTAAATATATTTGCTAAAATCTGATTATGGATAATAGACTAGAAGCTACTTCTACCAACATGCCACCATTATTTAATGGTAAAAATTATGTTCAATAGAAACTTAAAATGAAAATTCATTTCGAAAGTATGGGATTTGACATATGGACTACTATAGAGATTCAATATTAGATTCTAGAAACTGAAAGGACAACTTGGGATGAACCTACTAAAACTGCTTACAATAATAATTGTAATGAAATGAGTGCTATATACTGTGCTTTAGGTGATGAATAATTTAATAGAATATCTGCTTGTAAAACTGCTTATGAAATCTAGTACACTTTGGCTATTTCTCATGAAGAAACAACCAATGTTAAAGAAATGAGACTAAACACCTATACTATTAAGTATGATAATTTTACAATGAAGTCTGATAAACCTATTTCTGACATGTATCTTAGGTTCAATGAGATTTTCAACACTATGAGCTCACTTTGAAAACATGTTCCTACAAAGGAGAAGATTATGAGAATACTATGATGTCTTCCAGAAAGATGGAGAGGCACATCTATTTAAATAAGAGAATCATGTGATATAAGTTCATTGCCTATTAAAGAATTAATTGGTAAGTTGATGATGTATGAAGAAGAGCTGAAAGTAAAGAAGGAATAATATTATGAACCAAAGAGGAAGTTGGTATCATTTAAATCTACTACCTCAAAGAGAAATGACAAGGAGAAATTTAACATACCTACTAAAATCTCAAAAAGTGAAGGTTCAGATTCTGATACTGATGAAGCGATGGCTCAGATAGCTAGACGGTTCAAGAAGTTTTATAGGAAGAATAAATTCTTCAGAAAACAAAATTATAAAGGAAACTATGACAACAAAGGTCATTGGAAGAAGGATTGGAAAAAAGCTGATAAGGATGATGAGATAGTATGAATTAATTCAAAATTAAAGGACACATTAAGGTAGAATGACCGAATTTAAAGTTCAACAATAAATATGACTACAAGGACAAAAAATATAAGAAATCCATGAAGGAAACTGGGAGTTCTTCAGAAGAAAACCCAAGTGAGTCTAATGTTTTTGATTCTGAAAAGAATCATGCCAACATGTGTTTCATGACTAATACTTCTGAGGTACTTTTTCCCCTATGATGAATGATTATTATTCTGGTAATGAAATTAGTGATGATAATATGTCTAAATCTGAATTGTTTGAATACTGTAATATGATAGAAGAAACCTGTAATGAATTGAAGGAAAAGTATAAGACCTTGAAGAAACAACATTCTTTGACCAGCTCTGTTAAATCTGCACTTGATATAGAAAAGGAAACGGATGCTCAATTACTTAAGGGAAATACTGAACTAAAATTGTCCAATAAGCAATTAAAGAAGGACTTAGAGAAATTCAAAAATGGAAAGAATACTCTATCTCGAATGCTAGGAAAACAAGTGGAACCAAAATATACCACTAGAATAGGCTATCATCTTGGACATAGACAATTTACTAAAAATAGATTTATTTCTAAATCTGGACAGAATGCTGCTAGTTTTAGTCTAGAAATACATATTCTTTAACTAGTTATTCACATGTTTATAAATCAAATCAATTTTATCTTTCAAAATATTTTGAATCTATTGATTGTATGAGACCCATTAGACAAATTTGGGTACCAAAAATTCTGATTTCTAACCTGTCCGGACCCAAGAATATCTGGGTACCAAAATCATTTTCTGTTTAAACCTGTTTTGTAGGAAACTTGCTTGAAAATTTCCCATAAGAATGTATGGTACTTGGAAAGTGGATGTTCAAGGAATATGACTAGAGATTACTCATGATTCAAGAGTTTAATCATATTTTATGGAGGCCATGTCACCTTTGGTGATAATTCAAAAGGAAAAATCATCGGCTTAGGCCAGATTGGTAACACTGATTCAGTTTTAATTTCCAATGTTTTATTTGTTAATGGACTTAAGTATAACCTGTTAAGTGTTTCTCAGTTGTGTGATGATGGTTTCAATGTTAAATTTGAAAATTATTCTTGTAATGTTTTTAATTCTAAAAATATTTTAGTATTTTCTGCTTTGAGAAATGAAAGTGTTTATGCTGTTGATTTGAATTACTTGGATAAAAAACCATTACTTGCTTGAATACTTTTCATAAAGAGTCTTGTCTATGGAAAAGAAGATTAGGACACTACAATGTTCATTCACTTAGAAAACTGACTAGGGAAAACTTAGTTAGATACCTACCTAAACTTCAATTCCCAGCTGATAAAGTTTGTAATACCTATCAAAAGGGAAAGCAACATAAAGTTTATTTTAAATCAAAGAAAAAAGTTTCAACTTCTCAACCTCTCGAGTTGGTTCACATGGACTTATTTGGACCCTCTAGAGTTTCTAGTTTAAATGGGAATCACTATGTCTATGTCTTAGTAGATTACTATTATAGGTACACTTGGGTATACTTCTTAGCTCACAAAAGAGAAGCTTGTTCTTACTTTATTAAACATTCCAAGTCTGTGGAAAAACATAGTGGAATTAAGATTAAGACATTGAGAAGTGATCATGGTCGTGAGTTTGAAAATCATGAGTTTGAATATTATTTCTCACACAATGGATATAGTCACAATTTCTCTGCCCCTAGAACACCTCAGCAGAATGGTGTAGTAGAAAGAAGAAACATAACTATTCAAGAGATTGCAAGAACTATGTTTAATGGGTATGACCTGCCAATTTACTTTTGGGATGAAGTTATAAATACAGCTTGTCATATTATTAATAGAGTCCTGATTAGATATTTTCTCAAAAAGACCCCTTATGAGTTGTGGAACCATAGGAAACCGAAGGTTAATTACTTTAAAGTTTTTGGTTGCAAAGTATTTATTCTCAATACAAAAGATAATCTTGACAAGTTTTCATCCAAGAGTGATAAAGGAATTTTCCTAGGTTATTCAATTACTAGAAAAGCTTATAGAGTTTTAAATAAAAGAACCAAATGTGTGGAAGAATTTGTTCACATCATGTTTGATGAAACTGATCCACATGAACCCAAATCTTCTATTGAAAATCTTGAAGAAGATTTGCTTGTTTTGAACCTTAATGATAAAATCAATAAACCTGTTGTAATGACATCTAGTTCTAGAAACTCTTGAGAACCTTTTTCTGTAGAGCCTGAATCTTGAGAAGAACCAGAAATTTCTAGTCCTACCTTTACTAGATCAACTAGGATTCTAAAAAATAATCCTTTAGATGTTGTTGTTGGTTGTCTTGATAGAGGGACACCGACTAGAGCTTCTCTATGAAACCAGGTTGAACATCAAGCTCTTCTTTCATAGTTATAACCTAAAAATATCAATGATGCAATCAATGATGAATTTTGGGTAATGGCTATGCAATAAGAATTAAATCAATTTGAAAGAAACAAAGTCTGTGAATTAGTTGACAGACCTAAGGACACTTTGACCATAGGCACTAAATGGGTTTTTAGAAAAAATAGTTAGAAACAAAGCAAGGCTAGTTGAACAATGGTATAGTCAAGAGGAAGGAGTAGACTATGAGGAAACCTTTGCCCCTATAGCTAGATTAGAATCTATTAGGATTCTAGTTGCCTATGCTACTCACTTGAATTTCAAGTTATATCAAATCGATGTTAAAAGTGATTTTCTAAATGGTTTTATAATTGAAGATGTTTTTGTTGAACAACCACCTAAATTTACTAATCCTTATTTTCCAAATCGATTTTTTTAAACTATCTAAATCTTTATATGGTTTGAAACAAGATCCAATAGCTTGGTATGATAGACATAGAAACATTCTTATTTCAAAAGGTTTTACAAAAGGGATTGTTGATCCAACTCTCTTTATCAAAAGAATTTATAAAGATGTTTTTATAGTACAAATTTATGTTGATGATATTATTTTTGGATCTTCTAAAAATACTTTGCGTATTAATTTTTCAAAGAGTATTCAAAATGAATTTGAAATGGGTTTAATGGGAGAACTCAAATATTTTCTTGTATTTCATGTTTTTCAAAATGAAAATGGATTTATTTTAAATCAAAGTAAATAAACAAAGGATCTTTTAAAACTCTTTGGTTTAGATAGTATTAAGGAAAGTGATACACCCATGAGTACTACATGTATGTTGGACATTGATGAATCTGGGAAACCAGTTGATCAAACAAATTACAGAGGTATGATTGGAAGTCTACTTTACCTTATTTCTAGTGGACGAGATATTATGATTAGTGTGTGTATGTGTGAAAGATTTCATGATAATCCAAAAGAATCACATTTTCTTGGTGTTAAAAGAATGTTCAAATATCATAAACATACTACAAATTTAGTTTTGTCTTATCCAAAAGGACAATATTTTGATTTAATAATTTATTCAGATGCTGACTTTGCTGGTTGTAAGTTAGATAGAAAGAGAACTTCTGGATCATGTCATATTCTAGGTAAGTACCTAGTATCGTGGTATAGCATGAAGCATAATTCTATTGCATTGTCTACTGTTGAAGCAGAGTACATTGCTGTTGGTAGTTGCTGTGCACAAATTCTGTGGATAAAACATACTTTTTTGGACTACGGATATCAGTTTAAACATGTATCAATAAATTGTGATAACACAAGTGCAATTAACATCTCTTAGAATCCCGTGTCTCACTCTAGTACCAAACACATTGATGTAAGGAACCATTTTTTGAGAGATCATTACCAAAAAGGTGATATTACTCTTGAATTTATGTGTACTGAATTTCAATTAGCTGACATTTTTGCCAAGCCTTTAAGTTCAGATAGGTTAAGGTACATTAGACATGAATTAAGAATGATAGACTCTGTTTGTTAGGAACCTCACCAGTATGAAACCTCACTATTATACTTCACCGGTATGAAACCACACTGTTATACCTCACTGGTATGAAACCACACTGTTATACCTCACCGGTATGAAACCTCACTATTATACCTCACCAGTATGAAACAACACTGTTATACCTCACTGGTATGAAACCTCACGGTTATACCTCACCGGTATGAAACCTCACTGTTTTACCTCATTGGTATGAAACCTCACTGTTATACCTCACCGTTATGAACCTCACTGATATCCCTCACTGTTAGTGGACCTCACCGTTAAGAATTCTCACCGGTATACCCTACCATTAGTATGCGCTATTTTAAACTTCTATCTTTAGCCTCCAGAATCTGTATCATCTATATTATACATATTATGTTTTATTTATTTATTTTATGATTCCTAAATGATAAAAAATATGTCTTAGTTACTTCTCAATCCACCGAACACTCTTATCTCAAACCCAAATCCTTGAATCCATGAATCTCACGAGAACCCTAAATTCATCAATCCAGAGATGGCAAAAACCAAATGTCTGACTATCAGAGATGACTTTGATGAGCCAAATGCGAAGAAAAAGAATACCGGGCCTGAAGAAAGTAGAAGTGTTAGTACAACATGGTTGGGGAGGCGTCTAGTGAACCCACATTTACAAAATAGAGATATTGTAATCGAGAAAGAGCTATGCGCAGACTGGCTGATGTCTAGTAAATTGTTAGTTCTAGAGGTGATGGAAGATCATAAATGGGTAGAATGATTCTCGAAAAACAATGGACCCTACTATCCAATGCTATTAAAATAGTTCTATGAGTTTGTGAGTTTTGAGAAATCTGATGAGGAAAATAGAATGGTTTCATGGGTAAATGGAAAAAAATATCCTTTTTATCTGTTCAGTGGGCTGAGTACCTGAGGGTACCACATGAATGATTTTTTGGATATTCCTCAAATACAGTACCATATACAAGTGACATATTTGATTACGAGACTACCTTAGAGGAGCTCACTGGCAGTGGAAAGAAGAGAAAGGTGGTGGCTACTGAAATGGATGGAGAAAATAGATTTTTGTTCAAATTTGTGCAACATGTGTGAAGTCCATGAAGAGGGGACTTTGAAAATTTGAGATATCAAGATATCTATCTGTTACAACTCTTGAGACATGGTGTGAAGGTGAATCTGTGCAGGATGCTAATGATTCAAATGGAGGATATGACCAGACCCAAATCAAAGAACAATGCTTTATTCATTGCCAAGTTGATTTCGGTTATGATTAATGTAAAGGGAGTAGCTGAGTCTTAGGATGAGACAGTGGTGGTAAGAAACAACTTTTTTATCACAAGAACAGTGTGTAAGTACATGAAGATAAGCTGGAACCCAGGGATAGGAGAGTGGGTTTCTGATGATAAGAAGTTATACGATATGTTTAATCCTGTGGATCATCCTTCTTGGCCTAAGGATGTGAGGGATCCAGGTCTAGGACCTGATGAGGAGGATCCATAGTATAGTGATGATTCAGAAGAAGAGGATTCCTCTGCAATAGATGGAGGAGATCCATAATTTCCTTCTATCCCAACTCCTAAAATTGTATCACATGAAAATGGAAGTGCTTCTTTGAACCTACCAATTACAAAAACTGTTTTGGGTGTAAGCAACGAAGAGGTACCAGTGGATGAAGAAGAACAACAGAGATCAGATCAGGAAGAGGCTTCCCCAGAGAATGAGGAAGAAGAAAGAGAATCTAAAACTGAAGTATCTGCTTCTGCCACATTGAGTTTGAGTCCTATGATTGTAAGTTCTGATGTGCCTTTAGAGGATATTCTTGATGAAGTTGATAGACCTGCTCCTATTCATGAGGAGCCTCCTACTGTTGGAGAAATGGAGATGGTTGTGCAAGATTCATCCGAGGAAGACCGAGCAGCTGAGGGTTGTATTTCTGTTCAGGGAAATGCATCAGTTGAGGGGGATCATCCAACCAGATTTAGCAGTGATTCTGTTGCTATTGAGATTGAAGACTGGGTAGAGGACCCAGGATTTGTAGTCTGTGGATTGGATTACCCAAATTCTGATAATGAGACGTCCCTCAATCGACCAAAAGTTAATTATGATATTCTGTCTGAGATATTACCTGAGAATGTGGTAAGAAAAGATGATCTAGATCAGTTGAAGTCTGATCTTAAGACATATTTTGTAGAATATATACGAAAAATGGAAGCATCCTTAGTGTCATCCATTCAATCAGTTATAAATGACTCAGTGGAAAGTATTGTGTCTGAAAGAGAACCTATTTTTGTGCCTGCTTATATAGTCACCAGGGATGACTTAGAATCTTTGAAGGCTGAGATGAAAGAGTTTTTGAGTTCTTCTGTTGCCGAGTTAAAGAGTCTCTTTTTTTAAGAGATGAGCAATATGGAAAAGTCTTTTGAAACTCTCTTGGTTGTAATGTGTCAACCTTTGTGGCAGAGATAGTGGATGAAATCACAGATTTCTAGAATCATGTTTCTAGCTTGGTAGAGGATGTTGAAGTTATAAAGAGATCATTTATCTCTCTGGAATTCTATATGAGTTCTAAATCTCATGAAGAAATGGTTTTTGGCTTATGTGAAGAGTGTAGTCAGCCTAATGGACTCAGTTTTTGAGGAGTTTAAGCATTCCATAACAAATCATGTTAGCACACAAGATTCTGCAGTGAAAAATCTTATTAGTGGGATAACTAAGAATTTCAAGTAAACTGTGACTTTTTCTATTGGTTCTCTTGATTTGAGACCTTCAATAGAAATGGATCGGATTAGAGCTTTCATAAAGGAGGAGCTTGGATCAACTTCAACCAGTAGCTCTGTGGACTCATCTCCCATGACCCATGTGGTGTCTACCACTAGAGATATAATGAAGATTTTCCAAGATTACATGATAGAAGATTATGCTTCTCAGAAATAAGTGAAAGACAAGGTAGATTACTATTTCCAAAGGGTCTACACCAAGCATTATCTCAACAACCATTTCAAGCTTATGTCAGAGAACATGAAGCTACCTCCAGTCACTCAAGCTTTCAGAGAGCAAGTCAGCAAGATGAGGGGGTTGAATCCAGCTTTGAAAAAATTTATAGAAAGCAAGGATGATTTCATTTCTAACATGGAGAGAGGAGGAGGAATCATTATGGATTTTAGAAATCTCTTATTGCCCGTCTTGCATGTTGATGCTCGACCAGTGATTGTACCTCCTGCTCTACCTTCCTCTGCCTCTGTTACTTCTCCTGCTCAGATTACACAAGCCCAAGATATCTGCATCCTTACTCCTATGATCACTCTGAGAGCTGCACAGTACAGGCCACAAATATTTTCAGTAGCTCATCCTCATCTGATCATTTCTGGTGTTCCTAAGACTCCACCTACATCCACATAGTCTGAGTCTACCTCGGATCCCAAAGGAATATCCTACATGGACATTTAGGAGGTGGATTGAATAGTTGTTAAGACATTTGATAGGAATCACTTTCATTCCTTTTGTTTCATTTTTGTATTTCTTTGTATCTTTTTGCACCATGAAATACCAATGATCTTTTTCCCTTTTCCATTATGTTATTTCTCTCTTTGTTTGTTTCCTTCTTTTTTTCTAATCACAAAGGGGGAGAACAGACTTGATATGACAAAATATGGAAGGACAAAGGGGGAGAAAAATGAGAAGCTAGATATATGAGCATAAGAAATGGGGAGACCTATGAGACTTATGATAAATATAATTTTACCTTATAAAACCTCTAATACATTTGTTTTATAATTCTAGTACTTTTTTTATTTTATTTTTATTATTATCTCTGATACAATTGGATTTAGTTCTATATCCTCTAATACATTACAAATTATTTTGGGATTATAATATCATATGTTTTGATTATCAAAAAGGGGGAGATTGTTGACCTCACCTGTTTTGATAATCTCAATTATGTTTTAATATTCTTTGAAAATCCCAAATAATGTTCATTAATATATTAATTACTTTTTCATCCTACTATTGAGTTGATAAGAATATCAAAATGATCTTTGGAATATGTTAATCAATGTTTATAAATGTTTATATGTACTTTGAAATAATTCTTACTCAATCTGCATATGTGTTGCACAGAACAGATAAGTGTTATGTGTTGCATTGAACATATAAGTCTTAAGTCCACTAGTATGCACAAGATACTGTTACAGACAAACAGACACTTGGTCTTTGGTACACAACAGTGCTACCGGTATGTATAATTCTACCGGTATGCAAGTCTACCATTACAGAAAGGTCACTGATACACAGAGCTACTGGTATGTATAAGTCCACCGGTAAGTAAATTCCACTGATAGATCAAGTCTACCGATATAGACAAGCTACCAATATGAAGTCCACCGATAAAGGGCTTCTGATACAAAGTCTACTGATAAGTGTAGTTACCGATATAGACATATTCACCGATATGATCAGCTATTGGTACAAGCGAGTTACTGATAGACAAGAAGAGCTACCGACAGACATCTACCGATACAAGAAGAGCTACCGATAGAAGGTGTTACTGATACGCAAAGCTACGGTTACACTAAGTAACCGTTATCGTTACAAGTCTACCAATACAGATATCACGGATACTCAGAGCTACTGATACAAGTCCACTAACAGAGAGCTACTGATGGAAGATGACTGTTAACCAGTCATTGTTACTCAAACTCTAAACTTTTTCAATATTATCATAATAATACTAATGGTAATATTTGATGATTTTAATGAAATTAATGTTATTTAATGATAGTTGTTGGCATGTCAGGGAACCATACCTCATACTTGTAAAAGGTAATCATTCCCATTGTCTGACCTCAAGGAATAAAAGGGGATATCAAGCTACTAGAGAAAAACAGGAGATGACACGAACACACATAGGAATGAAGAGAATATACACACGTACATGCAAAGAAGAACACAAGGAGAACTAGAAGAATCCCCATTCTCATCAAGAAAAGAAGTTCAAAGATGAAGCTTAAGCGATACAAAGAATAATCTCCTACTCAAGATGAACACCTATACTAGAAGTGAAGGAACAGAACTATGACACTCTGTTTTTCTTGACAAAAACCAGAGAAAGACTCAAAGCTTCAACTACTTAAAACCGAGGAGTCCAGAGCTTCACTCACAACACATTGAGAATTCTAAAATCATCTTTATTTGTTTAGCTCTGTTGTGTTTCATTCATTCACATTTTGAGCAGTGTGTGTACTCTTTATATTCTATACACACACTGTCTCCTGTGCTAAACTGAGAAATTTCTAAATCCTCACACTAAACTTCTTTAACTCTCTTGTATCCCACTATGGATAGTGGTAGAGGTCAAGTGTGACCTGGATAGCCTATGTACTATTGGTCTTATTCCCACAAAGAATTGTGGTAGAGGTCTTAGTACCTGGAGAGTCTTTGTACTGTTGTTTACCCCGATCCAGGGTGTGGATCAAAATTTATATAAATTGTTTGAGAGGAATAAGTCTCAGCTTGAGACTAAACCTCTTATTTTAAAACGGATGTGCTTACTTATTTGGGTTTTAACCTATATTGAATCTTCCGCTGCTAATTACTTTGAAATATAAAATTGTTTTAAGGTTACTTTGATAGTTAATCTAGCAAGTGTTAGTAACTATTGTAAATCAGTAGGTTGGTTTAAAAATCTAATTTAATCTTCTGATTAAATTAACTGAGACCTAATCAATCTTTTGAGAACCTAATAAAACCCTTACAGTTTTACAAATTCACTACAGTTTAACATAGTTTTTAATTGGGGGATTTTAATAGAATTTTTTTTAACAGAATTTTTTTTGGAACTCAATTCACCCCCTCTTGAGTATCCACTCCGACCAACATCTTCCATGTTCATATTTTCTAAAATTGATTCAAAAGATGTTTTAACTAATATAATATGATTTTTTAAATTCATTTTTAATCATGTTTTAAATTTTAAAAAATATTTTTAACGGTAAATTTTTCAGTTTTCAAAATAATGTTCTTTGAGATGTTTTCAACAAAAAATATAGAAGGAATGTTTTTTTAACATATAAAATATAAACAGCTTTTCCCTCTGTCATGAAGCCATAATTTTTTTAATATTACTTTGAAATTTTAGAAGTTTATATTTAAAAAAAATGTTTTCCTTTAAAATCTCATATTATTTTAATCATATGTTATTTTCAAAGTTAAAAAGGGTATTTTCCTAAATAATTTTTTAGTGATCTCATTTAATGTATTTTCATCTATGTGAAAACCATTTGTTGAATTGTATGATTCATTTATTTTTATATATTTTGATACCACATTATATAATTTATTAAATCATTTATGATTAGTTTGATTGTGGATATACTATTTTTATACCATTTATCTTATTACTCTGGATGGTTTGTAATTATGTTTACTATTTAGGGAAAATTATTTACATTCCATATGCTTATTTCAATAAAAATGTATATGTTGATTATGTTTCACCCCTTTCATAATAGGAATGCATTAGACTTTGTATGTGATGAGTGGGGTCCTTTAAATATCCTTGATGTATCGGTAGGTATCACGATACAAACTTGTTTGGGTATTGGCTAATGTATTTCCCATTTATGTATAGTATATTGGTTGAAGATTTTATGGTATGTTTATGATGTCTCTAATTATTTATTACCACATTATGAGATTAATTGTTGATTTCCATGTTATTATTCTTTTAGTATAATATATATGGTTATGTTTTCTAGATCATGTGATTGTTTATATGGCATTAATTTATCATCTTTTATTCTGAACATATTATGCTCAGGTTATCGATTAATGATTTGTGTTTAATTTATTTACCTTTCCAAAATTATTTATGCTTATTTATGTTATTCTTTTGAACTTATCACTTACTAAGAATATGTGATCACCCATTTATTATTCTTTATTTTAACCCTAGATTTTAATAAGTTTATTATGAATGATATGCAGATTTAATATAGGAGAATAATGGTGTCCTAAAATGATTCTCTATGTTTTATTTTATATTTTCAGTTGTAATGTAAGGTTCATGTATACATGTAGTTTTAAAAAAACTACTAAATTGTTTTACCCTTTCATATTTGAATACTTTCATATTATGCCAATGTAATAACTAACCACTGACTCTGGGATACTATGTTTAGGGTCTTTACAGTTGGTATCAAATGAACTTTAGTAGAAACATTTGGAACTAGATTTAGGAAACCATATATTATAGAGATAAACCCTATAACAGAATTTGGAAATACTTCAAATGAAACCAAACTTATGATTTATCGACTATTTCAGCATAAATTTTCAATATATGTTAATTATTTTTGAGATTATGAATTAAGTTTCATAATTTTATGATCTAATATAGTGTATTACATTATTTACAAATAGATATTATCTTAAGTAATGGTAACCATATTAATGCACGTAATCCATGCAAGGGTTTCCCTTTTGGGAAAGATAATGAAGCTAAATTTGGAGCTTCAATTAGAGATAAAAAAAATTATAACTATATTGGGATAGATAACTTGATTTATCATCAATAACATTTCCCATATAGACCATCCTTATAATCCAAAATGTTTTGAAATAATGTTATACCACCTTATGTGACAACGACATATATCATTCACTATAACTATGAATCCACTTGTATATGAGAAATGGATATGTTCCTTAGAAAAGATATTTATCACCTTGGGAAGTAATGAAAGTGACAAGGTTGTCATGGAAATTTATCATCTCTTGGGATATGCAGATCAATAGTGGTTATTGTTTTAAAACACTAAGGAGGAAAAAATAGAAAACATGGAATGGATGTTTTTTAAGGAAATTTTCATGGAAAAATATTTTTCATGCGAACAGTGAGAGGATATGGAGAGATAGTTCCTGAGTTTGATAAAAAAAGAGGATAGGAATGTTGATAAGTATGAAGAAAACTTTACTGGGTTATCAAGGAAAGATATGAACTACATATGCAATCTAAATATCAATATTGAAAATTTCTTTGATCATCTTATGCCAGTTATTAAAAGGGAACTAATCTTCCAAACATTCTCGTCATATAAGGATATAATATCTTGTTCTATCAAGACTAAGAAAGGATTATCCAATTCGTGTAGTTATGAAGTAAAGTAAGGGAATACATGGAAATAATAATAAAAAATGTATAAGGGAAAGAAGAGAAATAATGATTATCCCACATGTGATAATTGTGGAAAGAAACACTCTGATACTTTCTTGAAGGGAATGAGAGTTTGTTAAATGTCTGGAGAGAAAGGCCACAATGATCATGATTTCAAGTTAAATAAATAATTTGTGTACTATTTCAACTATAAAGATATGGTGCCCTATGAAAATGGATTCCCTAATCATTAAGGTAATATACCTCAAAATAATTAATGGTATCAATGTCGATCTTATGCTATTAATACAGGTGAAGTGAAATTATTACTCTGATCATGTATTTAGATTCATGATATATGTTGTAAAAGTATTATATTGACGATTTTCTCGAAACATATAAGGATTATATTATAGTAAAATTTATTTAAGATTTTCTAGAATATATTGAATAGTACAAATGACTTGGAAAAGTGATTCACTAGAAATATGATCTTTTTGAAAACACATGTTTGAAGGAATGAAACACTTAATATGTTCTTGATGTTGAGATAATAATTTTTAGATGAAGAGATGATGTACCATATATATTATTGATTTATTAAAAAAAATTTATGATACCATAGATGGAGTTGACAACTTTTTTGGATTTAAAGAAAATATCTAATAATCAATTTTTTACTTAAAAATTAAAGAAGCAAGAATTTTTTTTAAATGATTTATGGTGATTCAGGCTATTAATATGTTTCAATATAATAAATGAAGAAGGTATTCCCATTTTTAGTATGTGATGATAAGATATACTTCATGTTTTTTGAGTGATTAATGGTAAGTTAGTTTTAAAAATGTAATAAAATTCTTTCGAAATTTTTGGATCTGGATATTTTGGAAGGTTCGTAAGGTTAACCATTTAAGAAATTATTTAAGTTGAACATTGGACGAGGTTTAAATATTAATTTGTTTATACATATTAAATAACTCATTCTTACTATATTGGTTTTGGAAAATAGTTTGATACAATCAGAATGAATTATCACACATTTTTGAACTCCGTATCCATAAAAAGTTAATGCTTAAAAAATAATTATTGGGTAATAATTTCTTATATTAATGGATGAAATTAATTTTTCCTTGATTTACCAAAGACTCCAAAAAATAATGATACCATATGGGAATGAAAAATGAAACATATGAGATATCCTTTAAGGTTAAAACATTTTTTAATTTTGAATATAATAAGGTTATTTTTTAAAGTTATAAGTATTGTATTAATATAGTTTTAGAAATATGATAACTTGTAGGTTAGGTGACAACCCGTCACATCTAGTAAATCCATGATACTTGAACCCACAATCTAAGGGAGACAAGGGTGAATTTCCTACCATTAGCCTATGATATTTCCTTATTGGTATAACATATTTTTCTTTATTTAAATGGTATGATAGATAAATTATAATATCATTTTGGGGAACCCAATATGATTAACATAAATAGAATATTTTGGAATTTTATTGACTTTTGGAGAAAAATATGAGTTTGTGGTGGAAATTGTTTAATGGATTAAACTTTACCTTTCAAGTAAGTATATTTCCCTATGTTTTTACTCTAGGAATTAAGATAATTTTTCAACTCTATGAAAATTATTTTAGAACAAAAATTTTATTCGTTTAAGTTTCTTAATGATAAATCAATGACCTTTTAACCCATCAAAAATTTATATTTTCGTGATTGTAAACATTCTAATGACCATGATCTATATCAATATACCTAAAAACCTGATAGTTATTTTTATTTTTCATGCCCATATTTTTACTTTCCAATAATGATCACCTATTTCGAAACCTTATTTTCTGGTGAACTTCACATTTTTCATTTCCCACATTTAAGAGGACTTTTTACTAACACTTATTATGATGTTGGTTTCCCACCAAATAATTTTAAAATATATCAATCTATTTCTATGTGAAATTTTGAAATTTGAGAATTAAATCTATTAAATAAGGGAATAATTTAACACCTCGTGATTTTAAAACAACACCATGTTTTATAATTCATGTTTCATAGAACACTGAACCTAAATGAACTCCAAAATATCAATATTTTTACATGGTTGTTATAAAGTAGCTATTAAATTTGAAGCTGTGAAAAAAATTAACTATATAATGAAAATGAATGTGAATTTAATATTAAATACAAATTTAATTATGCTTCTGAAATGACACATAATATTTAGTAAATTTATATTATTCTTCAAACATATATTTTCTTCAAAAACTTTTTTTATTATTTTCTATTAAAAATAAATTGAATTAAATTTTAAAACTTTTATGAATTTTTTTAAATATAAACTTCATTTTTTGTCTCATGATTTCAAATTTATATTAGTTTTATTGTTTTTTAATTTTATAAAATGTTTATTTTTGGATTAAAAAGTGAAAAAATTATTTTTAATAAATACCAAAACTCTAATCAAATAATTATCATATGATCGTGATTTAAAATTTATAAACCCTGATTATTGATAAAAAGTATTTAATAAATTTTATAATAAATAAGGTGTAATATTTAGAAACACGTTCTTATCAATTTTGAAAACTATGATTTTAACCTTAAAAAACTTTTTTGTAAGTTATATGAAAAAGATATTTAGCATTGAATTTTATACTTTTTATAAATTGAATAAAGTAAAATAGATTCTATATCTGGGATGAGGAGTTCCAAATTATGTTATGAGTTCATTTTAATTTTTATACATAAAAAATTAACTGTGGTAAAAAATATATTTACCACTGTATAGTTAAAATAACGAACCAGATTAAATTTTAAATGTAAAAGCTTAAAATACCTAAAATTATATAAAATTAAATGGGTGGTTGATGTGTTTCTCAACATTAACCAGACATTAAACATTAATTTTAAATAAAATTATTTTAAATTAATGTCCCCCAAATGTGGTTGGATTTAAATATAAAATAATCATTATTTAATCACTTAAAACTATCACTCCTCAAATATAAATACCACTCCTCACCACCCGTTTCTCCTCACAAGACTGGAAGATCTTAAAATATCTTCTAAAACCTATCCTTCCCAATCTAATCACTTATAAGTTTTTCTAGTCTCACATAAATACCATTTCTATGTTCCTTAATGGGTCCTTCAAGGAGGTGGTATTCAAGAGGTAATTCTCTCAAACAACCTCTCTTAATTTATTTTTTTTCTCTACCTTATCTTCACATACTTCATCGATAAAGGAATAATAAATCTAGTGTCATGTATATTTTAGTTTTTTATATTTCAAGTGTAATATCTTATATCCATCCCTATTATTACCTCCTCTTATTCAAATAAAATGAAACCATTTCCTAAATTATGGTTATTAACTGTCTCCACGGATAATGATATTTTGTTTTACATTACCACCTTCAAAGATTGTAATAAAAGTATTATTCAGGTTAAATAATATTTTAATAATAATATAATAATCTATTATATGTTCTAGAACAAATATATATTCATAATATTAAATAAAATGAAATTATTTCATGATAGTCGAAAAAACCGGCCAAATTAAACTAAACATTTATCATTAACATTTTATCAAATCAATCATCCTTATGTAAGAAATAAAAATGATATATGGGACCATTAAAACTTTTATAATTTCATGAATACCATTTAATTTCAATTTTTCAGTTTTATTTCAATTTTAAAATAAAATCCTTAATTATACACAAGTGAATCAACTGTGAAACCATGTAACGAATGCACCTAAAATAATGAAAATAATGAAATATTATTAATAAACGGGTGGAAAGATGTCAAAAAGGTATCATATAAGTTATTATAAATATTAATATAGTTATTTAATTAATTAATAACATTATTTAATATTTCATACATGTGGTTAAATTATGAAAAACCAAACAGAAGCATAAGGTAAGGGTTTCTCATCTCACTTTTACTTCTGTGAGATATATACCTTATTCAGCAGTTATTTCTTGGATGTGGTGTATATACTGACATTTGATATATAATATCATAAATATAATTATATTCATGGTATTAAATTTTTAATTTTATAATTATTACTTCAATGGGGCATATGATTCATTAGATTATAAACTGGTAAGGTAATTCTTAACCCAATTTCCATTCATTGGGTTAAACTTATACTTCCTTGATTATGTCATAATAAAAATATTTGTGAAATGACTTTTGAAAATATTATTTTTTATTTACACTTTTTTATCTGTATTTATAGTGAATACACATATCCAATTCATTTTATTAATTCTCACTTCAATGATATGATATTTATAAGGGGATTTTTTAAAAAAATATCTCTTTTTAAAGTTTCCCATAAAAATATCTTTTTCTTCCATGCCTGTGTTTTCTAAAATTATTTCAATTTTTTACCAATATACAATGACCATTAAAGTAATTTTTTCTTATGTTTTACTTTTTATAGAATGGTTTGAAAGGTATATTTTGAAATATTTAAAATAATGTTCTTTGAGACTTTTTTTTTTGACAAAAACATGGATGTAATGTTTTTTAACTTATATGGAATGAACAGATTTTCCCACCACCATGACGCCTTAATTTTTTGAATCTTAATTTAGAATTTTTTATGTTAATTTTTAAATAAAATGATTTGTTTTATAATTGTGTGCTATTTTAAACATATGTGAATTTTAAATTGAAAACAGGTATTTTCTTAAATATTTTTTCAATGATCTCATTTAAATTATTTTCACCTATGTTAACATCCTTTTTTGAATCATATAATTCATTGAGGTTGATGTCTTATGATAATATATTCCATAATTAACCATTAAATAATTATTTTATTATCAAGGATAAGTACAAGGAAAACACTGGAAAACATAAAAGGTCTACCCAGGATCACGAAGGTCTGAATTAGTGATGTCTAAGATTCTCTTCTCTAGCATGGTTGACCCCCTTATGAGGAAATGACCCAATACTAGAAAAATAATAATAATTATCACATTGTGTCACAATGGATGCAATAAAGTTAGAAATGGAGTTCCCTTTGTTCCACATATTTAACATAACCATTTGGTTGGTCATGAAACCCTTTCACCATCGAATAGTATACGCAACAGAACAAGGGATGGTTCCAATTCCATGTAATGAATTGTAAAGTTATTTAAATTTTGTATTATAGTTTCAATACAATTGTATATATTTATTTTGTTTGAAACCTTTCATAATAGGAATTATTTTTACTTAGTATGTTATGGGAAAGGCCTGATATATCCCATTGATGCATCAATAGATCTCATGAGACAAACTTTTTTGGGATTTGGCTAATGTCTTACCAGTTTCTGTATGGTGTTTGGAAAAATCCTTGATGGTTTTTTTATGATGTCCCCAATTATGAATTCTCTCATTATGATATTAGTTATTGATTTACATGTGATTATTTGATTAGTAGAATATGCATGGTTATGTTTTCAAGCTCATGTGATTATTTATATTTCATTAGTTGACCGTATTTTATTCCATCCATATTATTCTTATATTTTCAATAAACATATTTTGTTTTAGTTATTTAACTTTCCATAATTATTTATGCTTATTATGATAGATTTTTATATGCTTAATCATCTGAGATCACACCTTTATTATGTTTTATGTTTCCCTTAGGATATCAAAAAGTTTATTATAATTGATATATAGTGATAAGCTAGGATATTAATGGTTTCCAAAAGGGATTAACTATGTCATATTTTATATTTTCAGTTATAATGTAAGGTTCAAGTATGTATCTAGTTTTCAAAAATTATTTAACTATTCGGTCCTTCAGGATGTGATTTCTTATGTATAATGAAAATTTAATAATGTTACCACCAACTCTGGGCTACTGGGGTTAGGGTATTTTCAATAATAAACCATAAATCATAAAATCCAACCACATTTGTGCCATACTAAATGCAAATAATAAAAATTTAACACCAAAAAAGAGAAATAACAATCCCATATCATTGGTAATTTATACTTTATACCAGAAAAGTTGTCCTCGATACACCAGTATTATATCTATTACAAATTCTGACACATTCCTATGTCACCTTTCTACCATCTCCTCAAATGGTAAGATAAAATAAAATATCTGATACACTTTTCAGATCATCCATATAAACTTGGATACCACTTTGTAATTTCTATGACCTAGTCCACTCGGAACAATGATTACACTATAGATTTAATAAGCCTCAGGTTCACCTCTTCATATTCTAGAGGATGTTGACTAGCAAAAAGAGCCTAGAGTAGCCACGAAGAGACTATTCCCTCAAATTAGAGTGTTAAATAATAGTGTAAATAATCAAATGAATTCCTTATAATTTAATAATCAATGTAATCATAAGTAATAAAAATGAATTAACAATAATAAAGGAAATTCAGAACTCTCTAACCATGATGAGTGAATAAAAAATAAATAAATGAAATAAATACAGGAGGATCTAATAAATTCTCAATCCATACCTCATCCCATTCATGAAACCCTATCCAAGAATGTCTATCTGAATGAACTAAACCTACAAATCATCACAAACTAAACCTATGATTAGAGAAATTTTCCCATGTATCCATGTGCCATAGTCACCCTAGAAGGTTTTGAGTATAACTCAATAGGAAACTGCCAATGTGGTCATATAAATAACCAGTAATTTACTTTATATGTTCAAGTGACATTCTTGGATAAATAAATAAATAATCTATGGAATCATAATAAAATAACCACTTTTAATTCTCAAGTTATCACATGAATCCCAGGATTGACCCAAACCTTCTTTTGCCCGTGTCGAAGTGTATCTAATCTTGTCATGGAATTATTAAAGCCAATATCATACCCAAGGATGATTAATGGGAGAAAATATAGGGTGATCTAATAAAACGTCTCATCTGAATCCAGGGATCACATCCAAGGCATTCCAAAAAATATCTCACCCAAATCATGAGAATATGTACCTTGAATTACATAGTATATCACATTTGATTCTTAGGATCTATTCCTATGAAATCCTAATTTTATCACATCTAGATCCAAGGATCATATAAAATTTCTCCTAAATTGATGGAATAATGTTTCCTAGGAGCATTTCCTAGAAAATTCATTAGTGTCTGGATTAAAATATGATTCCTTGGAAACCTATAAAATCTAGTGGTATTAGGATTGGTAGTAGATTCTCCTGCATCATGGGAAATCCATATAGACCTCAACAACTAGATCCCAGTATACTGGGTATTCGATCTCATTCGACATCTCATCGGATTTCCTTTATGGTAAAACAAGTCACATTAAAGAACCTATAGATCCAAGGATCATGACCATGGAATCCCAAACCATATGTTATATGAATCCATAAAGCATTTCCAAGTAATTCTCACTCAGTCTCCTATGAGAGGAATCTAAGGATCATGTTCAAGGAATTCCAAAGTGTTCTCGAGCATGAAGGTTGAATCATAGGAGTATGTCTTAGGCCCCCCAAGCATAACAATATATCTCATTGGGAAAGAGTCCCACCTAAACATCCCATGTATCTTCATAGATTTGAGTTCTAAGTTGACACACATAATCATCAATACTCGTTTCTAATATAAACCCTCATTATGGTCAGTATATCACTGGGCACCCACTTGTGTCCCCTAAGTCTAATCATAGCATAGACACCCTTCCTAGGTTCCCATATCTATTTCCCATCTATCATGTCAAAAATTGTCACTCATGGGGGTATATTATCCCTCAACATCATCAAAGATTCATTGAGGCCTCACTATCCTCCTAGGATACCTCACAAGGGTGATTTCCTAAAGTCAACCCCATTTCTAAGTCACTCTAGGTTAGTCTGAACACTAAAGTCATCCATTAGTATATTTGGTTAAACCCATTGGGGAAGTCTCATATCGGTGGGGGGGGGAATTCTCATCCCACACCCATTTTAATTTTTTTAAAGGATCAAAGGTAAATCTCGATTCTCACATGGTCACTATGGTCCAAACTTCCTAGTCCAACACTATCCTATTCTATGAGGTGTCTAAGGATCCTATACTAGGTCCAATACACTAAATTAACTTTAATTATACTCCTTAGGGTCTATGTATTACAAAGAATAAAAATATAATCACATAATTGTCCATCGGTATCCAGGTAAATCAAGCTAGTTCATAAGGGTGAATCATGGCCCTTGTCACATTATTCGGTACACTCATAATCATTTCAATTTAATTAATTAAATAATTTATTTTAAACAAAATGTTTATTGTGAGACCACAGATCAAAAGACATAATAATAATAATAATAATAATAATAATAATAATAATAATAATAATAATAATAATAATAATACCATAGGCATGTAAGGGGGACCGCCGACCTCATCTATGAAGTTCCCCCCCCCCTTCAAATCTGGTTCTTAATCTCTACCATGTATTATCTAAGTCAAACATATCATTTTAACTAACATGATTCTCTAAATCACGTACAAATAACCAAATTAATTAATTATAATCTAATTATAATTAATTAAAAAAAATAAAATTATTCTTAAACCATTATAATGAATTATATACTTTAATTTCATTGGGGATGGACACCAAAGATCTCATTGATCAACCTCATCACACGGGAACCAAAACCAAACACACACAAGAGGATCGTGATGCACTCTCAGTGTCATCTCAAGAAAAATTCCCAACAAATGAAACAAAGATAATCACTGGATTAATTTAATTAAGTCCAATTTTTCTTTAAAAAATATCCATGGTGAAATACCCCACTAAAATGATGTGTTTCCAAATGTAGATTTTGTCTTGGGATGCAATTTATGACATTCAAGAGAAATCCCCATAAAAAGGGCTGATTCCACCTTGCTTTGGAGGAATCAGAATCAAAACCCTAAACCCGAGTCATCCAAATGAGAGAGAACCCAAATGAAATTAAGAAAAAAATCCAATGGAAGAGTTTAACCACCTAAAACTCAAAGAAATAACATATAATAACCCCAAAATCAAAGGTAAAAAAGATTTTTTGGAGGGAGTTCAGTCAAGTAGGGTATGTGGATAAGGGAGAGAAAGAAAAGGGGGCATAATCCCCTAAATAATTCAAAGGTAAAATGGGGTATTCCCACAGAAATTTTAACATTTGGAGGGAAAACTGACTGCACCATGTCGTAGAACCCTCCCTACTTGTTATTTCCTACCAAGGATAGTCCTAGAAAAAAAATCCAATGATTGAGGACTATATTGTTACTAATCTCCATTTATCAATGCTCCAAGGTAACTAAAACAACCACCCCCATGGAATAGGTCCTTCACCCTGGAAGTTTTTCATACACCACACCCAGGGAAATATAAGTTTCTCCCTACCAATTTCTCATACGTTCTTCCCAACAACCATGCCCAGTCCATAGATCCATTACATATACCTTGGAATTTATCCCTCTATCATGGTTATACCCAAGTCATGGTTCTCCACATTGTTTATAAGAACAGGCCCCATGTTCCACATTATCACTCTAACTTGCCTCAATGTCCACTCAAGCATACATATACACCTAGGGACTTGTTCCATACTCTAAAAACATCACCTTAAGATGTTCACACACTTGAAACGTCAATCTAAACCCTAGTTTAAAAAACAAATCTCACTATGAACTCAAAAAAAATCAAATTCCTCCTGAAATTTATCACTCGTATAGACATAGGTTATTACCACTCACATGGCTGGGACATGGATAGTAAAAACAATGAAAATTACTCATATGTAGGGGAGTTACACTCATTGGATCCTACACTATTGGTACATAGTTGGGAAAGCTATGTGGCTAAACTATAATCACATAAATAGTGATTTTACCCTTTTTCCCTAGATTTTAACTTCCCTTCCTAATCCTATCCCATACCATTTTTTATTTGAATTCCTCCTAATATCAAGGATAAATCTGTCTTCCACATCCACTTTTACCTTATCCTCCTAGATTTTAAAGTGTCTTTCAGTGTAATCCATCCTCTCTTTCCCTATTTTCTCTTCTCCTCTCTTCCCTCTTAGATTTATCATATGGTTTTCCTTACTCTTATAACCCTAATAATTAAGAATTTGGGTTTAAGGTATATAGTTGGTTCTAACCTTGGTTTTGGGGTTCTTTAGGCTTGTATATGGTTGTTTATTTTGTATTTGGTTGTTCTTATTAGAAAGAGACACATTGGAACTTTATTCCACTCTGATTGAGGTTGGTGGTTCTATATTATTGCTTTATTTTACAATTAATTAAGTACTTAAGGTTTAAAAATTCCATTTATATGGAATTAGTTCTATGTATGATGTTTATAATGTATTTTTAAATTATTTTCGTGAATTTTAATATTTTAATAAATGTTTTTCTTTTTAATATTCATGAGTTTCTTTGAAATCAAATGTTTATACATTTCAAGTGTTTGTGGGAATGAATAAATGGGAATTTAAAATTGTTTTGGTGAAAATTATATGGATTAATCACTATTATATATTTCAAAGGAAATAAATCATGTTTTTAAAGAAATATTTTGAGATGGGGAAAGTTGATTCCTTCTTATTGATTTCTAAAGTTTGTTTTAAATACCAAGGATTCAAGAAGTGGAGCATACCTTGGAATACTGAGTTAGAATTTTTGGAAAACATGTTTTGAACTTTTAAAATTAATTTATTGATGCTTGTGACACCTTTATTTATTTCCATTATTCTTATTTTATTTGAGGGTGATGGAGGTGGGATGATATTTATTTTTCATGCTTATAATGCATGTGATTACTATCATTTGATTTTTTTCTCACCTCCATGATTGTTTGGTCATGGAAACCTAGGTAATTAAAATATAAACCCATAATTTTAATACATATATATTACATCTTATTAGATAAATATTCATTATATAGCATTATGATCCATTCCAAAACTATATAGGTTTATTATCTTTTGAAACACGGACAAATAAATAATTTCTTCATAAAATATCTCCATCATATTCCACTAATCTCATCACAAATAATAGTCTTCTTAGACACATAATTCATAAAACATTTCTTTATAACCTAGGGAAAATAAACATAAGAAAGGGAGATCTCATATTCTTAGTAAGGGTAAATAAGGGAGATATCAATGATCACTTAAACATAACATGGGCATAATAGTAAGAGAATAGAAGATAAACATTTCAAACTTATACCCTGCATATCTGATATTATAATCTTGAGTCATGTAATAATAATGGTAGTTCATAAGACATGAATCATAAAGGAATAAAAAAACATGATCTGTTAGAGAATAACATTGGAATAAGATATAGATTTGTGGCATACAAATAAGTGTAGAAAATAATTTCCCTAGTAGAAAATGATTACTACCTAGGCTACTATAGTGGATTGGGTTTACTCCAAATTCTACCATATTAGTCAAGGATCACTCCCAAGACTATCATAGTGAAAAAATTACCTTACTAGACTAGTTTTACTCCCCTTTATGGACATGTTTATCTCAAGAGATATCCATCTTTATCCAATGCATTGGAGGGATATATAATTATGGGACCACCTGTCACATAATGAAAAACATACATATATGTTCCATAAGATAATAAAACATTAATCATTTCACAACCCGTGAAAATGAAACCAGCTTTATAAAAATTTCATCATATAAAAACCCATGGAAAAGAAACGGGTTTCATTAATATTTTATCATTTCATCATAGCTTAACTAGTGGAAAAGAAATGGATTTCATAAAAATCTTATCTTCATAATAATAAATCATCCATTGGAAGAAAACAATGATATCATTTTATTATATCCCCAATAAACCTTATGTATCATCAAAGGATGTCATCTTATATTAAAACTTTATTTAAAAGATCACTTAGAATATTTCTTGAGGAAAAAACCTTTTAACTTTGAAATAAATTATTTAAAGTTTAAAAATTTAGAAAATATTAAAGGAAATATTTTATTAGAAAAGAACCATTGAAAATTTTAAATTACTCTTCAAATAATTTATTGTCCAGTAAGTAGTAAAATTTGGTTCATGTCATATTAGTAAAAAAACATTTTTTTTCACTTTTATAAAAAAAATGTGCCTCATTCAAAAAATGAAAAAAAATATTTCTTTTAAACCATTTTTTTAGTTAAATTATGTTTCAAGATGAATTTTAACAATAATAGGATAATATTAAAAACATTTTTTTAATCATTTTTTTAAAATATGTATATGTAAAAAAATTTATTTTCAATTGAAGAAAGGAATAAAGTTGGTTTTACTTAAAAATATTCTTTAAGTCTTCTGAGTACTTAAATAGAGGAAAATGAAATGAACAAATTTAATATCAATAAATAAACAGAGTATAATAATTTTAATTTTTTTATTGAGAGTCGTATAAAAAAATATCATCATCAAGAACTTAATCATAAACAATCCAGGTAAATGATGAGAATGTAACATAAAACCATTACTTTGAGTTTGACTTCCTTTAAAAGCACTTTAACCTATTGTAAAAAATATCTATTTTTTTTGTAATTCTAAACCTGATTCATTTACATACTTATAATACCATATATTATCTACTTAAAACCTTTCAACACTAATTAATTAATAATTATTTATTAAAATCATCATTTCCAGGTGCCAACTATTTCATTTTTTATGTGTATTTTAGTTTAGTAATTATGTTTATTGTACTTTTATCATGGTTAAATCCTCAAAAAAAATGTCACTAGTGATATAAATATCATTTATATTCGTTATATCCATATCCAGTGTCATCTAAACAAGATAGAGAACGAAATGTGAATTGTACTATTCGTGGTGACAGTGAGTTGTACGTACGCCTGAACTTTGTTTTCACTTTTCAATGGATGGAATGAATGAAAGGTAAATAATAACTCACCATTAAATAATTATTATTATATCATATATATTTTCATTAAGTATATACTTATTACTATCTAAGTAAAATATAAATGAAAAAAACCACATCGCTTCATGGAGGTGGTAGTCCACACATACGTTCGACTAACGTTATGATTATCCAACATATTCAAATGTATGAAGGTAGATGTGATATTATAATTACAAAATAATAATTATGTTATAAATATCATATATAAACCATAAACCCACCATAATAATTATCCATGAAAGTTGGATAGGAAAAACGAATTACACTGCTACAGAGAGACGATATGTCGTACGTATGCAAGATTGATGTTTTCATTTTACATAAGATGAAAATGGGATAGAAAATGGTTGTTTCATAATGATAATTTAGTATAAATATATTTATTATACATTAATTATTATTTTATAATTGCTAAAATATATTTAGATTAATTGTAATAAGAAATAAATTTTAAAGAGTTAGTAATGATGATTATCTCTTCGTCGATAGAATTCCTTTAGATATCCTCTTATGGGGCCTAAGTTTGGTATTTTAGGAATTAAATAACCTATATAACTTGTCTAAGGATGTTATAAAATATAAATTTGTGGTTTATGTTCAATATAGTTTCCTCAAAGTGGTGTACATAAAAGAGGGAAGGGGTATCCTTTTATAAGGGAGGGAAAGGACACACTTGGAAATTCCAAAAAGATTAAAATATACTTAGGTAATTATCAAGAAATATTTTACAAAATTATTATAGATTCAAATAAAAAGAGTCTAAAATTAAAATATAATAATCCAATTAAATTTATATAGGTTTTTTGTTTCATTTTAAACATTATCATTTTTATTTACCTCTATGTTAACCATTTTTAACCTTAACCGTGAAAACAACATTTTCAATATTAATGGATTATCATTTTACTTATAATATTAACATTGTCTAATAAATTTAAAAGGTATGAGATTTTAGACCATATATTATCCAGCATTTCCTATTTCAATGTAATATGATTTTTAAATAATTTAATAAAATATTATTTTCATATAATATCATTAATATCATTTTTGACACGATTCATTTATTTTGACACTAAAGACACCAAGAAAAATATGTAATTTGAATATAATACTTTTAAAAAAAATCTAATACATAATATTTATCTACAACATTAGTTTAAAATAATAATTATTCTAAAATTTATTACTTTTACAATTTTTAAAATAATTTATTTTATTTTTTTATTAATTTAATAAATATTGTGTCAAAGTTGTGTAGGAATTCAAGGTAACTATTAAATCAAAAGAAATTATAAATAAATTAATATTATAATAAAAGAAATTAATATATCAAAAAAACATTTAGAATTTAATTTATCCTCCTTTTATCCTTATGTAAAAAATTTAATGAAATTAAGGTCAAGAGAGAGACATTTTGTTTTATTCTTTTCATAAATCAATATAAATGTCATATTCAAAGAAAAAGTCTCCAAGTGTCCATATATTTGAGTATTTTATATAAATGTATGAAATAAACCAGTCCAATTGGATAAATCCAAGTGTTAGATAAATTTTAATGTTGTATCCAAAAGTTTTAACCCAATTTTACTAATTCTACCCTTACCGAGGTGACAACAATTTACAACGGTTACTATTAATATTGACCAAAAATAAAAGGGGTCAATTTATCAAATTTGATCATAATGATTCCAAAAATTGAATTTTTTTTCAAAATTCAATTTTATAAATTCATTTTAAAATAGGGGCGCAAAACGAGATGAAAACCATTATTTTGAAAAATACTTTTTCTAAGAAGAAAACTGGATATATATTATTATCGCATACATTTAAAATTTATTATATTAATGTTAAAAAATTTCATTTATTATATAATATATAAATTTCATTAAAATAATACACTAATAATGATGAATTTAATTTATTAAAATAAAAACACTTTTCATGCATAAAAACGAATTTTCAGAAAAAAAAAACATCTCTTTTAATTTCAAATGATATTTATTTCCATCTACAATAATTGATAACCAATGAATTAATTTTATACATGTGTAAAATATAAATTTTTCATAATTTATTTAGTACTATTAAATTCAATGGATAAGTGATAACTATGACATTAAATAATAAAATGTTAATAATACATCACAATTCGTTTATACTCATTATTGCTTGTAAAGAAAGCTATCAAACAAATAAAATTTATTTATAGAAAACTATGACAGAAAATATTGGGGTGTTTCATTCCAAACCCCTTAAATTGAATTTATCCATTGAAATTTTGTCACTTATATATAAATGAATAAACATATCTCTATTCCACCACATCCTTAGGTTCCCAAGTAGCTTCTATGAATTTATAATTGACCTAGAAAAAATTAACCAAGTGAGTAGTCTTGTTCCTTAACAATTTATATATATGATAAAATATTTATATTGGTTGTTAATTTTAGGGATAATCATTATATATTGGTTTTAGATCCATATTTAGTACATATGGTACACCCACCAAGTTTAGTACCTGGAAAAAATTGTGAACATAAGAGAGGTTAGGTGGAAGAGTCAAGTGATAAGATACCACCCCTACTCAATCAAGAATATAGAAATGGATAATATTCCTAGGGCTCATATTTCCCTTATTTGTTTTAATCTCATAACCTTATTCTTTGGATAAATTCACATTAACACCTTCTCACCAACTAATAATTCCACATTTCTCTAATTATTGTCAACATAGATTTTATACCGACTCCGGGTAGTTTTGATGTGTTGTTGAATGAATATGAATTTCTCTACCAATTCCTTAAATAGATTAGGTCCTAATGGATTTCTATATCTAGATTCATCCTATCACACTGAAGTTCTATAATTTTTTCAATAGAGGTGCTCATAAGAAGTCATCTGAATGCTCGAGTGAAAGATATTGTTGTAAGAAAACATAACTACTGGAAGTTGTTCACCACAACCACCATTGACATCCATATAACAAGATCCCAATATATCCTCTATAGTTTGAATGGTTCTCATAGACTAACCATATATCTATAGATGATATGAAAAACTGAAACATGATGTTAAATCTATATCTTGCAAAAGACTTCACCAAAACTTCTAGGTAAACATTTGATCCTACTCAGATATAATAGAATGTGATACTCCATGAAACCTTACCACTTATTTAATGTATATTCTAAAAATATGATCAAGATAGAAATATTATATTATATCAATTAAGTTTTTTTAATTCATAAGGTGATAAACTATCACCCAAATAGAATTTTGGCCTTTAGAAATTTTGGAGAGTCAGAAAACAAAATCCATGGTGATATTTTCCCATTTCCATTCTGGTATTGGTAATGGTTATAACATCCCTTTAGACTTCTATCTATCAACCTGAAATTTCTGACATACCAAGTACTATGATATATACTCATCAATATCTCTCCTAATGATTTCCCACTATAATTACTCATTCAGATCTCTATACATATTCATACTTCCATGATGAATAGAAATGATGAAATATGTGCCTCATCCGATGAATCCTTATTTAAATTTTTTATGGTTAAAACACATACTTGGTTCTTGAACCTTGTCATTCAATCATAATAAAAGTTTATATTAGGAATATTTATCACTTTATTTGGTAGTTCTACAACTTCCTTCTGTACCTCTTTAATCTTCTCTTGGATAGATGGTTGAACACTCATTTGAGAAGGATAATATTTATCCCTTTCCATAAAGATTTCTATATCCGTTCTTTTCAAATAAAAAAACATTGGATTTTGTTTTATTCTCATAATAGATAATAAATCATGATCCTTTTGACTTATATCATCTGACACCTTATTCATTTTTCCATGGTGGTAATGCACTGATAAGTCATAATTTTTAATCATCTCTAACCATCTTATCTAGTTCATATTCAACTCTTTTTTGATAAAATATACATTGAAATTGTATGATCATTATATACATCACACATTTCCATTTAAATATAATATGTATATATCCTTAATGTAAAAATTATTTTACCTAAATCCAAATCATGATTTGGCTATTTTTTCACATGAAACTTCAATTGGAGTGAGGCATAATCTTTCAACATATCATTATTCATGGTAATGAGTCCCAATCCATTCTTTGATGCATTATTGTAGGTAAAAATCCTCCATATTTTTTGTTAATGCAATTACAGGTGAATTGACTAACCTTCTCATTATTTTCTTGAAATTTTGATCACATTTATATATCCAATAGAACATGGATCCCTTCCAAATTAACATGGTTAGGGGATTATATATACATGATAAATTATCTATAAATAGTTGATAATATCCACACAAACCAATAAAACTATGGATATCAGTCATATATGTTGGTCTTTGACAATGTTCAATAACTTATGTCTTTTATGGATCCACTGATATACCCTCACTTGAGATTATATAACCAAAAAATGAAAAATTTTGAATTAAAAAACACACTTTGTAAATTTATCATACAAAATATTCTTCATTAGGGTCTTCTGTACAACCCTCAAGTGATATTAATTCTCTTAATTTATCTTTGAATATATAATAATATCATCTATGAATACAATCAAAAATTGATCAAGGTAATCTATAAAGAATCTATTCATTAAATCCATGAAGATATAGGGGGGATTAATAATACCAAATGAAATCACTATAAATTCATAGTGTCCATAACTTGTATGGAATTTTATCTAATGTAAACCCACCTTTTTAAACCTCAGTTGATGATATCAAAAATTAATTTAAATCTTGTAAATTTATTGGGATTCAAAAATTTGATAAAATAAGTCATCAATATGGGGAAGAATATGTTTTTTATTGATATTGATCTTATTAAGTTGTCAATAATCAATGAAAAGTACCATTGAACTATCTTTAATCTAAAAAATAAAAACCCTCACCCCAAGGTGATTCAATTGGCTGAATAAATCCCTTTTAAATATTATCCTAGAGTTACTTCTTCAATTCCTACAACTCAATTGGGGAAATTTTATAAGGAGTCTTTGAAATTGGTGTATCACCATGTATGAGTTCTATTGAGAACTCAACCTCATGATTTGGGTGATGACTATGAAACTATTTTGGAAATAAATCAAAGAACTCTCATACATTAATAATATAATTTATTTATAATTTTTCCACAAACATATAATTTAAACACCCCATTTTAATAGTAATCAAGACCCATATAATGGATGCAATTTCCATTGGAAGTACATATTTATCATCACACTAATTGGTGATCATAGGTTGGTTTGGAATATAAAACGTGAATTCCATTCCTTAGAAATTTATATGGGGTTTATATATTGAAATATAATCCATTAATAACTTAACATAAAATTCCAATATATAGATAATAACAAGATTTTTAGGAATCACATTCCCCCATACTTCACTTGAAGAAGAACCATAGACTTAAGATGTGATCTTTGTACCTTTAAGGGTATTCCCTAATAATTGAATATCTAATCATTAAGGTGGTATTTGTATACCCTTATCAAATTATTTATATATAAAATAGTTCGTAGATCCAAAACCAATTAAGACATTAACAGTTCTAGATTGGATGAAAAGTGTACCTTTTACCACTTTATAATCATACCCATCATCAGAAATAGTGATCACATGAGATTTCTATTTGTCTCTAGGATTACGAGGTTTATGAAATCAATAATCATAATTAACCTTAATTTTTGAGAAATGGTTAGAATAATTCCCATTCTCCTTTCATTTGAAACACTAGAGTGTGGGTGGTAAATTTTGTGGTGTTGTTTTTCTATCATTGGATAACTTCTTGTCATCACTTTAACATTAAATTTCCTGATAATCTTCCTTTATACATATAAAAATTTTACCTATCACCTTAAGACAATTAATTTTATGTTTCCTTAAACACTTTTATCATAAAGAAAATATAATCTTATTCTATTTATAGTTTTTATAATTACCTTTGAATTATATCTTTCCTTTCAAATCAAAACCATGAGATTGATTATTAACTCCAATATTTGTCTCTTTATTGATAAAACAAAAGATGATTTATCCATATATAATAAATTATATTAGGTATATATATCCATTTAGATACTTGGTTTTAATCCTCTAATAAATCAATCAATATTACTTTTAGGTTGGATGATAATGACATAAGTGTATATAAAATGTTTCACAAACCAACCTGGGTTGACCCTGAACCGGTCACATAAGCCTGTTTGTGGCGTGGACCAAGGGGTGTTCCTGATCCCGACAGGCTAGAAACTAGTGTTAGCCATCAAAATATAACCACTGGGATTAATTTTTCCTAAAAACAATAGATAAACAGATAAATAAAAACTGAGGAAAATAAAAAAAATAGTAGTGGAAGGAAAGTAAAACTGTACATACCTCCACGTGACCTTCCTAGTCACCACCCAACCAAAGGCCGAACTTGATCTAATAATGAGCAACCCATCCAAGATAACATTGGCAAGGGAAACCTGAAATGGAAATAATAGAATAAGTGTGAGTAAAAAAATGCTCAGTAGGGATGCCAAAAGTGAACCATAGAATCTATGCATTTTCCAATTCCAAAACAGACCAATAATACTAGTTTGAACTAAAATCATAAAAAAAATATGGTTTTCATATATACAATTCATTTTGAAAACTAACAATCACAATTCCATTTTCATTTCCCTTATAATTCAAAAACAAGGAAAATAAATAAATAGGGGAGCACACAAACTTTTCCAAAACAAATACTTTGAAATCCTTTTTAAAACCAACCATACATACAAAGTTTTTCCAAGAAAACACCAAAACCATGTTCAAGGGTATGATTCTACACATATTAAGGGAAATGGTAAAAATAGTACCTATATAAAAGGATCACAGAAAACCTAAAAACTTAGAGGAAGAATATAACATACTAATACCAATGACTCCATCCCCGGTAGCATGCCATACACGATAGAATCAAACACCCTAGTGTTCAGACACCCTTTCTCAGGTTAGACTGATGGGCCCAATCCCCATAGCAATAATCCCAAATATCCACCTACTATGGGACACTATATAGTATATGAACTTCTGGTCCAACAATCTTTCTTAGTAACCCCCCTGTTATGCAAGGTTTTTGTGCTATGTTCACAAATAGGTGTTTCACACATTCAAACAACAAGCCATATATATATATATATATATATATATATATATATATATAACCAAGCTCTATACACAATCTAGCACCACCCTGACCACCTAAAGGTTAGTCTCATGCCTTAAAATAAATGCTCTCAAAAGGAGTCCCATACTGAGGACCCTCCTGTCTCATGATCAAACTACAAGGTGAGAGACCTAATATAAGAGGGGTTTTCCAAACAACCCATTCGATGATTCCAACCAAGCCTTTAGACATTTTTACAAAACCATACTTTTATAAACAACTAGACACATAAATCACTTTAGTTACACACATTTTTTTACAACGACAAAGAGGCATCACATCAAGAATTTAACATGAAAAAACATTTAAAATCACATATCATCATTTTTATTTCATGGAAATTACACTCATAAAAATAAAAATATAGTTCTAAAGATTATAAACCATATGCAAGAGGTAATTGGGAAACTCAGCCAATGTTTGGTGTGAAAAACCTAACAAAACGCATGGAATGTTAAAAACAAATTTTAAAACCATACACATCATAAAACAACCTCCAAACATGTTTCCCACCCCATTTATAATTTAGTAACCCATTAAATAACTTTATAAAACCATTTTATGTAACACCCCAAAGCATCTATATCGATACACACCCAAATCCCTCTTGAAATACTAAACACACGCCAAAACCATTTCCAAAATAAAAAACACTACTTTTACATAAATATGGACAAATGGGCATTTACACCATGAATTTACCAAAAAAAAATTCCAAGTACCTTTAAAAGCCAAGATGAATGACACAAAGCATACAAAAGTTGAAAACAGGCCCTTGAGTTTCAAACACACACACACCCCAAATATTTCACAATTTCCAAAAATCCCATAACTTTTCAAACACAAACTAAATCATATCCCTAAAAATCCATGAAAAATTTAAAATTATGATTCCTTTATAAAGTAATCCCAAGAATTTATCAACAATTATATTAACAACCCAACTGGTTTATAAATAGTTTTATCAAAATCTAACTAGTTTATGAACAATTTTTATATAGAGGTCAACCAAAGTATATATAATTTTTATAAGAAACCAAAATAGTTTACTAGAACACCTATAAACAAATAAAATAGTTTACAAAAAATATTATAAACAGATCAAAAAAATTAAACAAACTAAAAAAACACTATAACAAATTATTTTTAACAAAACCAACTAACTTGAAAACAGTAAAGCATATTGAAAAATTGATTTTTAAAGGCATTATTAAAGTAAAAGAATTAATTATAAACACGTAATAATTATATGGAATTATTTAGAAGGGAAAATGCAGATTTTCTTACCTAAAAGAAAGAGTAGACAAGACAGAACCTCAATGGAACGAGGATCAATTCCCTACGGACCGAGCACTAAAATGAAGAGAAAAATTACTGGAACGTAAAACAAACATAAGGGTTTTCTAAATTTTAAGGAAGAATGAAAAACAAGAGGAAGAACACACTGGAAGGGTGGAGTCCATGAGCCAGAGTGGAGGTGGAGGTGCTACAAAGGAGGTTCGAGTTCAGACCGTAAGACTGTCAGAATCTTGGCGCACAGGGGGGTGTTTGGGCTGCTGGAAAATAGGGAACATAGGGGGGGTGGGGTAGCAGGTTGTCGGACCGTGTCCTGGCCGAAGGTGTACAAGGCCAGAGGCTAGAGGAGGGAGTAGGAGAAGGCTATGGAGAGTGTGGCTGGACAACGTAAGGTGGAGGGGGTAGGGGCGACATGGTGCACTGGGGTGTGAGGTGAGTTCAGTGACTAAAATCCAGGGAAAGTCCAGAATTAGAGGGTGAAGGGGGTGATCAAAAGGCTGGATGGGGGATGAGGGCAGCATGAGGATGGTGCGGTGAGCTGACATAAGGAGGAGGCTGGGTGTAGGGAAGTGAGGGCAGCAGAGGGCAGCAGTGCGGGAGAAGCCGGAGGCGGCTGGGGGTGATCATAAAGAAGCCGAAGTCAGGTACCTGGAGGGCGAGGAAGATTCTAGGTGTGAGGAGGGTCGTTTGTGTATAGGGTGAGTGTGGAGCTAGTGTTCGAGGGTAGAGGCCACGTGACGCAAGGGAGAAGGTAGTGTTGAAGCACATGAAGGGTCTCAGTGTAGCATCGCTATGCGCAGGGGGTAAAGTGGGGGGGTGTGATTAGGGTTAGGTTTGTGTTTTTTTCATTCTTATAATAATAATAATATTACAATAATAATAGTAGTAGTAAAAATTATAACTATTCAAATAATAATAATAATACAAATAATAATAATAATAATACCAAAAATAATAATAACAAAATGACAATAATAGATATAAAAATAATAAAAATGAATAAAAATAGAAATAATAATAATAATAATAAAATAAATACAATAATAAGAATAGTGAGAAATGAGCTATTTCCCAACTCCTGGGCTGACTGCGTGGCTACCGCCAACCGCGTGGTGACCACACACGCGTCTGAAGCCCTGTAAAAATATTTAATGATAAAAAATTTCATCTGAGACCCATCTCGGACCTTGGTTAAAGAACCTAGAGCCAAGAATTAATAAAATTAAAATTAATTTAATAATTATGGACATGAAAATTCTCCCCACCACATATACTTTCTTCCCCTAGAAAGTCACCCAGCCGAACAATAGATCGAATAAGAACCCATACCCGAATGAAACCAACAGAAAAAAAATAAAAGAGAACAGGAGAACACGAAGGGTTCTCCCCACCACAATAACTCAACTAAAGTAGAAAATTGACACTCAAACACACCACCCCAGAAGGGGGTGATGTGGGAACTCCCAACTGATCCAAACTAACTTTTATAGAACGAGCGAACAACACATTCGCTGAAACTTGAAACTATCAACCTAGACTAAAAACCTTTAACACTAGTGAAAATACTACGAAAAAAACATAACCTAATAAGTGAATGTGAGTATAACTACAAACACTTACTCTTCCATAAGAACTTACATCTCCAAATGAACACAGCTAAACCAAGATCAACCCAGACAAGGGCCAAACACAGTTTTATAAAAAACTCACAATTCAGAAAACCAAATCCGCACAAACAGGACTACTTGGACTATAATATGATGAGTCCATCATAAATTCACGACAATATAATGAACCTACAACAATTTCAAAACTTTAACAGCAGAAAAAAAATAAAGAAAAGATGTTAAAATGTTCCACTACCAACACGAAACTCAAAACCCGAACATAGGCTTCACACCCTCAGAAACTCATGACTACACGCAAGCTTCACCCTAAGACCTATGGTTGGGGCTCTGATGAATGAAGCATCTCCTACCTCATAGTCATTCAATGGAATCCTCTGGTCAGAGAGTTTTCTTTAGGAGTCACTTCCTATAGAACTCCTCTAGATGAACCAGACACCCACAATGATGGAACGTCTTCGGAGGGATGTGACATAATGGATTCATGTGCCCTAAACACCCACACTGATGGCACATCATTGAATGGTCCAATGGATTGGAATCTAGAACCACTACAGAGGACTCTTTAGAAATAGTTCCCTCTGGAAAACCCTGCTCCCCCGATTGGGAAGCTTCGTGAGCAACTGGATATGATGGATTTCCAAGCATCGATGCTCCGGAGCCCAACTCAGTTAGGAATGCCTCATCTGCCAGATTTTTGAAATAATGGTCCTTGGAAGGGAAACCCCGCTCCACAATCTCTGGATGAAGACCCCTGATGAGGAGATTAATCTTTATCAAATCCCACGACACTACCTCTAGAGAAAAGGAAATCAGTTCCTTGAAATGGTCAACATAAGCCTTCACAGCCTGTTGGCCATGTTTAATACACACGATCTCTTCCCTTTTCTTCATCTTCACATATTCAGGTATGAACCATCAAAAGAATATGGATTTAAAGACATCTCACATCATCCCAACTTGCATTGATAATGGGAAAAAATCCCATTCATCTAGTACTCGACCTTTGAACATACCCAACACAGCATGCAATATGACAACTTCAGTAGTTCCCAACATCCTAAATGCACACTCGACCACTTCAAAACACATAACTTCCTTTAAAGTACCCTGTTCACCATTAAGGACAGAAAATGTCAAAGAAGGAACAAAAATTGGGTATGACTTATCAAAAACCTTATGGACCTTTCTAGGTAGCATTTCCTAAACAACATATAAAACACCAAGTAGAAACTGGTATCAAATCAAAGTATAATTAAAAGCAACATCCAAAGCCAAAATTACTGACTCAAAAACCAAAAAAATACAAACACAACCCAAAATTCTCTTTTTAGTTTAGATTTCAAAACTGCCTTCTTTCAAGGCCACTTTCCAAATACCAAACCCTCTTTTCAACGCAAATTCAATTTCAAAATTCATTTTCCCTTTAAAAATCACTTTATAAAACAAGGTCAAGCATTTAATTCCAGGTACACACCCCATCCCATGAATTGTTCCACATTCCTTCATCCACATTCATCCATACGCACCAACACACACTTCTCATGCATCCCCTCACATGTTCAAATGTTCATAGAGTATTGGATGTGGCAGAGAACTCATTCCTCTACCAATTCCAAGAAATCAAAATATTTTTAGACCAATAGCTTTTTGGTTTTAAAACCCATTTCATGAATTTAAATCCATTTAAAAGAAATAATTCCCATTTCAAAAACGCTTTTTCATTTTCAAAAGTTTACTTACTTCAACAAAAAACAAGACGACATTCAACTTGCATCAAACTACGGGAGTGAGGGACTAATAGTAATGCTTATCCTGGCGACCTGGTAGTAGACCATGCCCCATGTAAGTTTTAATAACTAGGAAGAACTAAAACCATGTACTCAAACTCCACATGGGTCACTACTCTGTGGGAAATCATGATATAACAACAGCTTGCCTCCATTGTCATCCCTCAATCTAAAATAAACCATAATGAGACAAGGACTCAATTTATGGACTACCCTTGGAGACTCGAGGTTCAGAACAAGTGAGGGTTCATTACATACTTCCCATATCTACCCCTCAAGTCCTTATGGTCCTAATATTCATCTATCGGACAACAGAAATAATGAGGACCTCCTCTTATACCATTTTGTCACAAACTAACCCGGGTTTACCTTGAACTGGTCACCCGAGCTAGTCTGTGGCATGGCCCGAGGGGTGTTCCCAATCCCCATGGGATGGAAACCATTGTCGGGCATCAAAATTTAACCACTGGGAATGATTTGGTCCATGAAAAAAAAAAGAAAAATAGATAAATAAAAACCAATGATAAAAAAACTTGCAGGAGAGGGAATGTAAAACCACACATACATATACGTGACCTTCCAGGTCACTACCCAACCAACAAATGACCTTGTTCTAATAATTAGAAATCCATCCAAGATAACTTGATAAAATGGACCCTACAACTGAAATGAAAGAATAGGCATGGGAATAAAAACACTTTGTAGAAAATCCAAAAAAGAACTATAGAATCCATGCATTTTCCAATTCCAAAATAGACCAATAATAATAGTTTGAACTACAGTTTAAAAAAAATATGGTTTTCATATATACAATGCATTTTGAAAACTAACAATCACAATTTTTTTCCCTTATAATTCAAAAACAAGAAAAATAAATAAAGAGGGGAAAACACCTACTTTTCCAAAACAGCTACTTTGAAATCCTTTTTAAAACCAACCATATATATAATGTTTTTCCAAGAAAACATTAAAACCATGTTCAAGGTTATGATTCTACACACAGAAAGGGAAATGGTAAAAATGGTACTCGTATCAAAGGATCAAGGAAAACTAAGGAACTCGGAGGAAGACCAGAACATACTAATACCTGCGACTCCATCCCTGGTAGCATGCCACACACAATAGAATCAAGTGCCCTAATGCCTAGACACCCATTCTTCATTCAGGCCGAGGGGCCCAATCCCCTATAAATAATCCCAAATATCCACCTACTATGGGACACAATATAGTACATGAAATTCCAATGCAACAATCATTCTCAGTAACCCCTTGATATGCTATGTTTTTATGCTATGTTCAGAAAAAGGTCTTCTGAACATTCAAACAATAAGCCATATATATATATATAACCAAGATCCCTACACAATCTGGAACCACCCCAACCGCCTCAATGTTAGTCTCATGCCTTAAAATAAATACTCTCAAAAGGAGGCCCATACTGAGGACCCACCTATCTCATGATCAATCTATGAGGCGAGAGACCTAATAAAAGAGGGGTTTTACAAACAACCCTTTCAAAAATTCCAACTGGGTCTTTTAATATTTTTATAAAACCATACTTTTAAAAACAACCAGACATTAAAATCACTTTATTTCCACACATTTTTTTTGAACGGCCAAAGAGGAATCACATCGAGCACTTAGTGTGAAAAACAATTTAAAAGAACCGATCATCATTTTTCTTGCATGGAAATTAAACTCATAAAAATAAAAATATAGTTCTAAAGATCATAAACTATATTCAAGAGCCAACCGGGCTAATCAACCAATGTTGGGTGTGTAAATCCCAACAAAGTGCACGACATGTTAAAAACTACTTTTAAAACCACACACACCCCAAAATAACCTCCAAACATGTTTCACACCCCTTTTATAATTTAGTAAACCATTAAATCACATTATAAAACCATTTTATGTAACACCCTAAAGCTTCCATATCGATAGAGACCCAAATCCCTCTTAAAAGACCTAACACGTGCCAAAACCATTTCCAAAACAACAAACACCACTTTTACATAAACAGGGCCAAACGGAAATTTACACCATGAATTTACCAAAAAGTTTCCAAGTACATTTTAAAGCCAAGCTGAAATACACAAAGCATATGAAGGTTCAAAACAGTCCCTTGAGTTTCGAACACACACACACCCCAAACATTTCACAATTTCCAAAAGGACCTTAACCTTTTCCAACACACACTCAACCATTTCCATAAAAATCCATCAAATATTTAAAATGAAAAAGCCTATATAAAAAATGCCAAATAATTTTTCAATAGTTATATAAACAACCCAACCAGTTTGTAAACAGTTTTTTCATAAGCCAACTAGTTTATGAAATTTTTTTATATGAAGGTAAAACAAAGTATAAATAATTTTTATAATAAAACCAAATAGTTTACTAGAAATCCTATAAACAAATCTAACAGTTTACTAAAAATTTTATAAATAGATCAAACAAATTACATAAACTAAAAAAACACTATAAGAATTTATTTTTAACAAAACCAACTAACTAGAAAACACTAAAGCATATTGACCAATTAATTTTCAAAGGCATGAATCAAGTAAAATAATTAATTAAAAACACACAAGCATTATACAGACTTATTTGGAATAGAAAACATGGATTCACCAACCTCAAAGTAAGAGCAGGCGTGAAAGAACCTCAATGGAATGAGGAGTAATGCCCTGTGGACCAAGCACACACCTAACACAAAGAGAAAAACGCAAAAAACATAAATCGAACACAAGGGTATGGTAAATTTTAAGGAATAACACAAAACCAAATGAAGAACACACTGGAAGGGAGGATTCCGAGTGCCAGAGGGGAGGCAGAGGCACTACGAAGGAGATTCAAGTTCGCGCCGGAAGACCACCGGAAACAGTGCATGCAGGGGGGGTTTGGGCTGCTAGAAAATAGGGTACACAGGGGGGGTTCAGAGCAGTGGGGCGTCAGAGTGTGGCCTGGATGGAGGTGAGGAAGGTCAAAGGCCGGAGGATGGAGTGACAAGAGGTCATGGGGAGTGTGGTCGGCTGGTGCAAGGTGGAGGTGAGGTAGGGGAGACTTGGTGCGCTAGGGTGCGAGGTGAGGTCGGTGACTAAGAATCAGGGTGAGGTTGGAATTGGAGTGCGAAGCGGGTGAGCACGAGGCTAGATAAGGGATGAGGTTGGTGTGAGGGTGGTGCGGTGAGTCGGTTTAAGGAGGAGGCCAGGTGAGGGTAAGTAAGGGCAGCAGAGGGTAGTAGCGCGAGAGAAGTCGGAGGTGGCTGGGGGAGAGCATGAAGTAGGTGGAGGCGGGGAATTGGAGGGCGAGGCAGATGTTGAGCGTGAGGAGGGCCGAGTGTGTGTAGGGTGAGCACAGAGCTAGGGATCAAGGGTGGAGGCAGCGTGAGGCTACGTTGAAGGGAGGGTCGAAGTGCGAGAGGGGTCTCAGTGTCGCGCCGCTATGCGTAGGGGGTAAAGTGGGGGGGGACCAGATTAGGGTTAGGTTTGTGTTTTTCTTTCATTTTTATAATAATAATATTATTACAATAATAATAGTAGTAGTAAAAATTATAATAATACAAATAATAATAATAATAAATAAAACCAATAATAATAATAATAATAACAATAATAATAATAACAATAATAAAAATGAATAGAAATTAAAATAATAATAATAATAATAATAAAATAAATAAAATAATTATAATAGTGAGAAATGAGCAGTTTTCTGACTCCTGGGCCGACTACATGGCTACCGGAAATCGTGTGGTGACCACGCACAGGTCCGAAGCCCAGTAAAATATTAAATGAAAAAAATATATTCTAGGACCCTGCTCGGACCTTGGAGCAAGATCCCAAAGCCAATAAATAATAAAATAAAAATTAATTTTAAAAATCGGTGCATGACAAAAAAAGTCTTGTAAAAGTTTCCTTATATTTACTAATGAATATATCATCCTTCTGTTTTAGCTCAAGGAATTCCTTATGTAACATCCCCGGTAATTATAATCAATACATTTTCATATGTAATAATATTAATGAATTAGATATTTATTCTAGTTAAATGGGATGTTATGTATGATAACATACTCGACACACAAAAACGGCTTTCTCTAAAATCTTATGTTGCACACAAGACTAATTTATACAAAAAAATACATTATTAGTATAATTATTTTAAATTGTAGTTATGGATTACTCGTTATATTGGAGGGAATGAATAGAAATAACTATATTATGTTTAAAAAGGTTTATTAAATGTATTTTACTTTCATATAATAAATTTTAGAGGCTTAAAATGAGAATAAATCAAGTTTTAAGCATAAAATATTCTAATATTTTTTAAAGGTAGTTTTATCGCCATTTGATGGAGAACTCGATTTAAATCAAGTTTTTGGAACTTTTATATATTATATATGTTAAAATAAACTTCTTATTAAGAAGTAGGACATAAAAATTTACTTTGGTTGAATTTTGGTATTTTTATGATAAAATTCATTTTTTAGTGAATAGTGAAAATACATCATTTTAATTCAAAACTGTATTTTTTTCTAATTTATTTTTATAGTTTGGTTTTCCTTTGAATTGGTTTTAAAGTGTAAATGGACTCTATTTTTATAATTTAATCCATATTTTGTTCAGTTTAACTAATTTTACATTGAAATTTGATACAAAGGCATGTCAATCTTTTGATGGTTTTTACTTTTAAAAAAAACTCATGTTTTACCGATTAGAAAATGGGCATTAATTTTAAATTAATTACTGTAACTTCTAGGTTTTAAATTTGGATAAATGGGTTATATATTTTTAATCATAAGGTCCAAATTATTAAAATAGTCCCTTTTTATTTCTGGACATTATGATTAGTAACTTTTGTAATAAATTTTATTACCACGGTTAAATGTAAATAGGGTAATTATAGGTAAAAATAGTATTATAATAATATAAAACTACCCTAAATAAAATGATACCTTTCCCAAAAGAAAAGATATTTTATTGAAAAATAAAAGCTAGCTTACACAAGTCTAAAAATGGGAGATTTGTCAGGATCCCTTTAAAGAAAATTAATAAGATCATCAGGAGCCTGATCAAACTAAGAAAATTCAACTCTGTTGATGACCTTATTTGCAAGTCCATCAGCAACCAAATTGGATTCCCTATAAATGTGAGTAATGATATGATTCAATCCAAGTGGGAGAGAGCCATCCTCATGGAAGACAAAACCATGATAGAATCACTCTCACACAATAAATTATTCTAACCATGATCCTTGGCTTTATCCACCACAATAATGATGCTAATCATTTCAGCCTCAAGTGAAAAAGTAAGACCACAAGAACCATGAAAACATCCAAGAACATCCCCTTTATGATTCCTGAAAACAACACCATATCTAGAAGGACCCATATTACCTATAGAAGCTCCGTCAGAATTGAATTTTATCAATCCTTACCATGAGCATTCTTGGGTTGATTTGAGGATCACTTGTAGCTAGTTGGATGACTTTAATGCATTTATAATATTATATTCAATAAATAGTTAGTTTTGTTACACTTTTGTTTTAAGAAAGTAAATTATTTTAATATGGATTTATATAGGGGATCTCTTCAACTATAAATATTAATTAAAATCAAAACATTTTACCTAAATCATGGTAATTTTTTTATAATTTTTTAAAATTAAATAATAAAATTTAATTATCACATAGTGATGATATAGTAATTTCTTAGTTAATGAATGAATAAAATAAATGATATTATAAATATTATCTGATATAATTTATGCCATATAATAGTTTTATAGATAATTTAGACATGTTTTTTATGATTTTAAGGAGTTGGTTAGAACTTAAATTCTATTTATGATATTTTTAAAAATCAACTAATGGATAGTGTCAAAATTGACACTATTGGTATTTTAAAATATAAAATATTTTATTAAATGATATTAAATTTCTAAAAATCTAATATTTTTCAAAATGGTTAGGATAAGTACAAATATAACATAAATGTAACTTTTTGGGTCTTTTTACATGTTATGGTAATTACATTAACCCACAAAAGTGTAAATAACATAATATCACTGTAATATTAATAATGGTAAAATGAGGGTTAAACCAAAAAGATAAGGATTAAAAAATATTTAAAAGCTATATTATTTTAATTAGATGATGTATATTTGACCCAACATAATCATATCTTTTAAATAAAATATTTTGGGACCATTTAGAACTGAAAATGAATTTATATTATTTTAATATATTAAGAGGTTCCAAGGGTGACCCTCCATTCTCCAATAAAAAGGCACCCACTCTTATCTAATACTCAAACTTCCAAAGCATTTTTTTGTCCAATAAATTCCCAAAACTCTTTATAAAATCTATACCCAGGTTATTGAGGCCTTATTTTTGGTAGAACACCCTTCTTAGAGGTGTTAAGGTGTTCTTCAAAGGCGATCAACTGAAGAAGAGGTATCATTTTTTAACAGTTTCTATTTTATTTCCTCTTCCAAATCCTTTAAATATTATTATTCCTAGATTAAATAATAACTACAGTATCCTCAATATACTGAGATGTTATTATGTTGATAGAATCTCCTAAATTCATCTCTACTTCCATCAAATAGAAAGGGAATTAATCATTCCCGTGTACATATAAATTATCACTTCCACGAACAGAGTTAGTTCATTTTCCATTACCATTTATCAAGATCAGTTATAATGATGGAAGTAATATTAATATGTGATATTAATGACATATTTATCATTTTAAAATAATAAAATTTCAATTATGTTTTTACCTTCCATGCACATAAAAACAATAATGGTGTTCATGCGTATGTGTGAACTATCACCTCTACGAAGCGATGTGATTTTTTTTATTCACCATATCACTTGTATGATATATATAAGTATATTTAAATGATTATTATGATGATATTATTATTATTATTATTATTATTTAAATATAAAATAATAATTACCATATTTCTATAATGATTAATGAAAAATGAAAATGTTACTCATGTGTATGTACAACCTACCATCTCCATGAATATAATGTTGTTCAGTTTTCATGAAAATAATTAATAGTTTGATTTAAAAAGTATGATTAATGTATAAAAGTGATTATTATTCCATTAATACTATTCTGTATATGATGGAATTATGACCACATGGACTGGTGACATTAAAACCATGTTCATTTTCGACTCAAGTACCGAATATCGAAAAAAATCCGATATAAAGATTAATAATTATATAATTTTTATAAAATGGAAATAAGTGATATAAAATAAATAATAAAAATAAAAATGTTTCTCAAGAAATTATAATTTATTATATTTTTATTATTCAAGAATATAAATATTTTGTGTGATGAGTCGAACTCATGGTAAGGGACTTCGTCTCAATCTCCTTTTATTAAGGAATATTTTGATGTATACATAATGTTATATTATACGGTGTATAATCAAACCCTTTGACTTTTAGTTTTATTCAATGGTTTTCAAAAGGAATATTTTGTATAATAATATTTTTACTAAATAAAAAGGGAATGTTTTTTAACATATACGGTGACAATGACCTTTTCATCATTGTGACCATTATTTTCTATTTGGCTTCTTCTACAAGCTATAATGTTTTTAAAATAAATTTAAAAACCATATTCCCTTTTTTGATATTTTGGTATTAAAAAGGGTTTTTATAATGAATTGAGTATTTCTTGGAATGATATCTTATTATTTCAATATGGAAATGTTATTTTCCCTTTATTCATGGTTTAGGTGTTATAATTATGTTATGGTTCTTGGGTGATGCTTATGTATTTGGGTGGTTCCATGATAGACTGAGAGTATGTGAGCCTGTGATAGCTCTCCAATACATTGGGTAATTAGATGGAGTTAAACAATAAGGTTTCTCCAAATAGATTTAGGGAATATACTGTGATGGGTATTCCAAACATAACCATGAATGTTACTCCCTATATAGCTTTGGAAGCTACAATGTAAGTATGATATGGATTCCATAAGTTTCCTTTATTATTTATGATTTCTAAGAAGTTATTCAAAATTATTATAATTTAATGGGTTTATTAATATTCATGGACTAAAGTTTTCTTTCCTTATTTTATATCCCTTACTGAGATTGTTTTTCTCATCCCAATTTTATAAAATGTTTTCATAGGTTATAAGGATGGGTAAGATAGAGGAAAAAGTTGAGAATATTCTTGTCAAGAAAAATAAATCATGTTTACTTTTAAAAAATTTGTATTTCAAAATAAATGGATATTTTTTTAGTGGTATCCACTTTGTATAAATTATAGTTATTATATATTTGTTATTTCTTAATTCTCTAAAACTCTATACCTGAAAATATCCTCAATGTGAATTGTTGACTTAACTCAAGATTATGAAATGGTTAAGTTTTGGGCCTTATAGTTGGTATCAAATGTAACTTTAGATAACTTTAGGTGTTAAGATATTATTAATAGACTATTTGTAACTTTTTTTTAATTTATGGACAAATTGAAATGATATATCATTTAAAGATTACCATGTTGCTTTGTCAAGGTTATGTTTCTTCAGAATGGTTTTCTATAGAGGAAACATGGTAGCTATGAAGGGATGACATACAGAGGAAAATGATCTTCCCAATCAACAGCTTGATATAGTCAGAATCAGAACTAAATAATGTGTTATAGTGATGGAACTATTAACTCGGACTATAAATAGCGGTGATGAGATCATCCAGATCAACCACATATTAACAAGTTATTATTCGATAATTTCATGAGGAAACATCCTCTATCATTCAAAAGAATGTATCACCATGTTCTATATTAATTTTGTATTAACGCGCTAGAAAAGATTTTTTATGTCCTAGGGTGTTCAGACAATCAAAATGTTAGTCTTTTTGTTTACCATTTTAAAGGTGAAGCTGAACAGTGGTGGTTTATGGTTAAGAATATTAGGGATAGTGAGGATATTGATTCTATTGATTGGGATTAATTAAAATTAATGTTTCATGAGAAATATTTTCTTAAGGGGGTTCGACTTAGGATAGAAAAACAATTCTCGGAATTGAGGTAGGAGGACGACTCAATGGCTACTTATAAAGAAAAATTCACTCGACTAGCAAGGTATGCTCCAAATTTCATCTTGGATCTTGATAGTAAAATCAATAACTTTTACTCATGATTAAATCCAAAGTATAGAATTGTCATTTTATTCTCATGATTTCAAAAGTTATGAAAATCATGTTTAATGTGTAGAGAAGGTTTAAAAGGATTTTGTCGATGATCATCCTTTCTTTGACAAACAACAAAATAAGAGGTCGATGTGGTAGGTGAAAGGGAAGAATTACTCAAAAAAGTACAATGGTAAGAAAATTAAGTTTACTATTGTGAAAATTGTGGTAAAAACACACACTAAGGAATTCCTTTTGAATTCTAGTAAGTGATTCGGATGTGGTAAAATGGAACATAAGGCTCAAAATTGCACTAAACAAGCTCAGGGTAGTGGTAAGACAAAATATGATTTATAATTAGTAACATGTTTTAAGTTCAATGAGCTAGGTCATTATGAAAATGAGTTTCCGATGAAGAACTAAACTAATGGGAAATAGTCAGACTATATGCAAAAAGGTGTGTTAAAATCCTTTGCAACTACTTCAGCTCATGTTAGGACATCAAATTAACTGGTATTAGGTACATTGTTTATTTATTTAGATTATTCTAATGTGTTGTTAGATTCTGGATCTACACATTCTTTCATTTATAATAAATTTTCTTTTAAATTAGGAATTCCACCTCAATAAATGAATCTAGAACTTATGGTAAAAAATCCTGGGGAAAATGTTGAGACAAAAAGAAATTATAAGAATATTTGTTTCCTCATATGTAGAAAGAATCTACCTAAAAAACTTATTGTTTTCCTCTATTATTGTTTTATATTATTTTGGGTATGGATTGAATTTATTTTTACCATGCTAATATTGATTGTAGATTTAAAGAAGTTTCTTTCTAGAAATAATTTTAGTTTGTGTATAATAATGAACCCTTACCTATGATAACATATCAGGAAGCTGAGAAACTACTAAAAGATGGAAATGAATTCAACCTTACACATATTTTTTTAAATAAAGTAATTTTTTAGACTAATGATGTTTTAGTGGTAAATGAGTATCTTTATGTTTTTTCTGATGAGTTTCTTAGTATTATGACTGATCGGGAAGTTGAATTTACTATTGACTTAGTTCTTAATGCTAAGAAAATTTCAAAAACCCCTTATCAAATGGATCAAATTGAACATTTAGATTTAAATAAGAAATTGCATGAGTTATTAGATAATGTTTTCATTCAACCTAACACATCACCATGGGGTGCTCCTTTCTTGTTTGTTAAAAAGAAATATGGTTCAAATAGACTTTGCATTAATTACAGAGCCTTGGATAACATCAATATTCAGAACATGTATCTTTTTTCTCATATTAATGATTTGATTGATCAGCTTCATGGATTTAAGTATTTTTCGAAGTTTCACTTGAGCTCAGGGTACCATCAGTTGAAATTAAAGGAAGAATACATTTTGAAGACTAAGATTCATTCTAGATATAGACATTATGAATTTTTAGTTATGATTTTTGGGTTAACTAATATACCTTTTGTGTTCATGGATCTTATTAATAGAATATTCCGTGAGTTCTTGGATAAGTTTGTGGTTGTGTTAATTGATGGAAATTTGGTATATTTTAGAAGTAAATAGGATAATGAAAGTCATTTAGGGGTTTTCTTACAAACCATAAAAGAAACTAACTTATATGGGAAATTTATCAAGTGTGAGTTTTGGTTACAACAAATTTCTTTCCTTGGTCACACTATTTCAAAAGATGGAATAACTATTGATCATACTAAAATAAAAGTTGTTGAAGAATGTCCAAGACCCACAAATATAACCGGGATTCATATTTTTCTTGGTTTAGTAGAATATTACCTGATTTTTTTTGAAATTTTTGCATCATTATCTATCTCACTGACTAAGTTAACTCAAAATGGTGTTATGTTTATCTGGAAAAAAGAATGTGATGATATTTTCAGGAATTTAAAATAATATTGGTGAATGATCTAGTATTGGAATTACCTACCAAGAAAGTTGAATTTGTTATCTACTGTTATGCTTTGTTGAAAGGACTTGGTTGTATCTTAATGCAGAATGATTGGTTAATTTCTTATACTTCACCTCAGTTGAAAACTCGTGAATTATATTACCCTGCACATGATTTTGAATCAACCACGGTATTTTTTTCATTAAAAGTTTTGAGAAATAATTTGTATGGAGTAAATGTGAAATATATGCTAATCACAAAATATTGATGTATATATTCACTCAGAAAGAATTGAACATGAGACATAGAATATATTTGGAAATAATTGAGGATTAAAATTTCACGATTCATTACCATCTTGGAAAAGAAAACAAATTTGTCAATGCTTTGAGTCAGAAATATAATGCTACATTAACCATGCTATATTTGGAACATGATACTTTGGTTAATGATTTGATGAATTTTGTCATGGAAGTTTTTGTTGTAGGAAATTACTCTATTTTTTTAGGTGTCAGTGAAATCATCTATATCATATAGAATTAATAAATTATATAAGGAAGATAGTGAGTTGTAGAAAAAGGAAAAATTGGGTCATAAGGGTAAGTTTCCTTAATTTAACATTGATAAAGATTGTGTTTTGAGATTTGGGAAGATGTTATGTGTGCCTTATGATTCACAATTGAAGAACAATTTATTATGTGAATCTCATAGTTCTCCATTTTAAGTTCATCCTTGTAGTACTATGATGTATAGAGACCATCGAGAGTATTATTGGTGGGATGGAATGAAAAGAGATATTATTGAGTTTACTATGAAGTTCTTTACATGACAGTGGGAGAAAGTATAACAAAAGTTTCCAAAATGGATGCTTCAACCTTTTATACTACAAGAGTGGAAATGGGTAAATATATCCTTGTATTCCTTAGTGGGATTACCAAATACTTCTCAAGGTAACAATATGATTTGGGTTATTATAGATATATTGACTAAATCTTATCATTTTCTTCCAATTCGAGATACACTATCTCTTGATAAAATTTCTCACTCATATATTAAGGAGATAGTTAGGTTACATAGAGTTCCTCTTTATGTTGTATCTAATCATGATCCCAGGTTCACTTCTAACTTTGGGAAAGACCTTTAGAAGTCATTGGGTACTAAATTAAACTTTAGTATAGGTTTTCATACTCAATCTGATGTGCAGACAGAACGAACAATTTAGACATTGGAGGATATGCTAAGTGATTGATCAATAGATTACTAGGGAATTTGGGACCAACATATTTCTTTGGGTGAGTGTTCTTATAATAACAATTTTAATTCCATTATAAATATGGAACCATTTTAGGCATTATATGGAAATCAATGGCAAACTCCAACTTTTAGGGATGAAGTAGGTGAAATGAGGTTGATGAGACCAGAATTGGTAGAAGAGATGGTAGCAAAATTTTAGTTGATTAAAAAACACCTGAGGATAGCTCAAAGAAACTATAAAAGTTATGTGGATAACTAGAGGAAGGATCTTTATTTCGATGTAGGTGATCATGTCTTTCTCAATGTTCCCCCAAGGAAAAGTGTGATTCATTTTGGTGATAAGGAAAAGTTGATTTCCCGGTCCATTGGACCCTATAAAATCTTGAAGAATGTTAGATCAGTTGCCTACAGAGTGGATTTACCTCTAATTTTATCCCAAGTACAGAATTCTATTTATGTTTCAATGTTGACTATGTATTTTTTGGATCTATATCATGTTTTGAATCCAGAATTAGTTCAGTTGGAATAGAATCATTCTTATGAGGAACATCAAGTACAGATTCTTGACCGCATAGAGAAGGTGTTGTAAAATAAGCTGATTCTTTAGGTTAAGATTTTGTGAAAAAATCATATGGTTGAAGAAGAAACATTTAAATCTTAAAATTCATTGAAGGGTAAATACCCCCACTTATTTGATAAGTGAATAAAATTGCGAGGACATAATTTCCAAAAGGGGGGAAGGATGTAACATCCCAAGTCATTATAAAATAAGACATTTTCATATCTATTAATATTTATGAAATAGATATTAATTTTACTTTAATGTAGTCACTATGTGTGATAGCATACTCAACACTCAAGAATTGGTTTCTCCGAAATCTTATGTTCCACACAAGACAGAGTTGCACTGAAAAATAATACATCATTAGTATTATTATTTTAAACAGTAGTTATATCCTAGTCGTTGTATTGACGAGAATGAATATAAATAACTATGTTATGTTTACACATATTTATTAAATGTTTTTTTCTTTCATATAATATATTTTATAGGATTAAAATAAGAATAAATCCGGTTTTAATCATAAAATACTCTAATGTTTTTAAAATGTAGTTTTACCACCTTTTGATGGAGAACCCCTTTTAATTCTATTTTTTTCACTTTTTTATGTTCTATTTGTAAAAATAAAAATTTTATTTAGAAGTGTGACATTAAATTTTACATTGGTTCAATTTTGGTATTTTTATGATAAAATTTATTTTTTAATGAATAGTGAAAAATACTACATTTTAATTCAGAACTACTTTTTCATCTAATTTATTAATATAGTTAGGTTATACATTTAATTGGTTTTAAACTATAATTGGACTATGTTTTTATCATTTAATAAAATTTTGGTTAATCGAATTAATATCAAAAAGAAATTTTATATAAATGCATGTCAATCTTTTGATGATTTTTACTTTTAAAAAACCCCTCGTTTTATCATTTTGACGATGAGGATTAATTTTAATGTAATCAATGATACTATAGTGTATTGAATTTAGAAAAATGGACTCCATATTTGTAATCATAAGTTTCAAATTATGTGAATAGGTCCCTTTTATTTTTGGACATTATGTATAGTAACATTAGTAATAAATTTTATCACCATGATTAATGGTAAATCAGGTTATTAAAGTTAAAAAAAATATTATAATAACATTAAAATACCCTAACACTTATCATAATTTATTTAAATTAGTTTATCCTGACCCTGATCATCCTTGGGTCTATTTTAGGACCACTTGGTGCCACTTGGATGCATTTAATGCATTTATAACATTATATACAATGAATAGTCATTTTTTGTTACACTTTTGTTTTTAAAAAGTAAAGTATTTCAATATGGAGTTATTCAGGAGATATTTATGACTCTAAATATTCAATGGAAATATAAAAATATTACCTATATCATGAGAATTTATTTCTAATTTTTTGAAATTAAATAATAAAATTTAATTATGACATAATGATGATGTAATAATTTCTTAATTAATGAAAGAATCCAATAAATGATTTTATAAATATTAAAATAAATCTTATATAAAATACTATATGCCATACACAAATTTTATGAATAATTTTGACATGTTTATTATGATTTAAATGATTCTTTGAACTTGTCTTCATATTGTGATATTTTAAAAAAATTACTAATGAATAGAGTCCAAATTGACACTTTTGGTATTTTAAAATATAAAATATTTTATTAAATGATATTAAATTCCTAAAAATATAATATTTGGCTAAATGTTTTTTATAATTAAAAATATGACATAAATGGAACTTCTTTGAGTATTTTTACATGTTATGGTAATTAAATTAACCCACAAAGTGTAAATAACATAATATAATGGTAATATTAAAAGGGTGAAATAAGGGTTGAACAAAAAAGATAAGGATTAAAAAATATTAAAAACCAGTCTAATTTTACTTTTATGATGATTATTAGACTCAAAATCATCATATATTTTAAATAAATTATTTTTGGACCATTTTTAACTGAAATTTAATTTATATTAATTTAATATTTAAATAGTTTCTAGGGGTTCCCCTCCCCTGTCCTATAAAAAGGTGTCCACTCTAATATAATACTCACATTTCCAAAGACTTTTTCATAAGAAAAGGTATGCCTAAAACTCTTTCTAGAATCTATCCCCATGTTCTTGAGGCCTTATTTTAGGCATAACACCCTTCTTAGAGGTGTTAAGGTGTTCATCAAAGGTGATCAACCGAAGAAGAGGCATCGTTTTTAAGAGTTTTTATTTTATTTATTCTTACTATTCCATTAAATATTCTTCTTCCAAGATGATATAATAAATACAGTATAATAAATATACTGAGATTTTATTATATTAATATCATCCCCTAAATCCATCTCTACTTCCTTCAAATGGGAAAGGAATTAATCATTCGTGCATCCGTGTGAATTATCACCTCCACAAACTGATTTAGTTTGTTTTATATTACATTATATAAAGATCAGTTATAATGAATGAATTAATATTTATATGTTATATTAATGACATATTTATCATTGTAAAACAACAATATTTCAATTATTTTCTTACCTTCCATGCACAAAAAAACAATAACGGTGTTCGTCTGTATGTGTGAACTATCACCTCCATGAAGCGATGTGAATCTTTTTTATTCACCACATCACTTGTATGATATACATGAGTATATTTAAATTATTATTATGATTATAATAATATTATGATCATTTTTTAAAGATAAAATAATAATTACCTTGTTTTCATAATGATCAATGAAAAATGAAAATGTTACTCATGCGTACGTACGGCCTACCATCTCCATGAATATAACATTATTATTTTTTCATAACCATAATTAATGGTTTGATTTAAAAATATTAATTAATTTATTAAAGTGATTATTATGTCATGAATACTATTCTGGAGATGATTTACTTATGACCACATGGACTAGTGACATCAAAACCATGTTCATTTTTTACTCAAGTACCGAATATCAACAAAACATCCGATATGAAATTAAATAATTATATAATTCTTATAAAATTGTAATAAATGATATAAAATAATAATAAACATGTAAAAGGTTCTCAATAAAGTATAAATTAATCTAATTTTATTATACATGGATATAAATATTGTACGTGATGAGTTGGACTCACGGTAAGGGACTTCATCTCAATCTCATTTCATTAATGAATATTTTGATGTTATACACCACCTTTTTTATACAGTGTATAATCAAACCCTTTTAAATTTAATTTCATTCAATGATTTTCAAAAGGAATGAATTTTATATAAATCATTTTACTAAATGAAAAAAGGAATGTTTTTAACATTTATGGCAACAAGGACCTTTCCACCCCCATGATCAGTATTTAGTATTTTGCTTCCTCTATAAGCTGTAATGTTTTTAAAATTAAAGTAAATAAAATATTCCATTTTTAGGTATTTTGGTATTGAAAATGGTCTTGAAAATGAATTGATTATATCTTGAAGTGATATCTTATTACTACAATGTGTAAATTTCATTTTCCCTTTATGCATGGTTTGTGTGTTATGATTATGTTATGGTTCTTGGGCATTGCTTATGTATATGGGTGGTTTCATGATAAACTAAGGGCAGGTGATCCCATGATATTTCTCCAATGCATTGGGTAATGAGACAAAGTTAAACAATAAGGTTTCTCCTAATAGATGTAGGGAATATATTGTGATGGGTATTCCATACGTAACCATGAAGTTTAACCCCCATGTTAGTGTGAAAGCTAAAATATAAGTATGATATGGACTCCGCAAGCTTCCTTTATGATTTATGATTTCAATGAAGTTTTTGAGGATTATTATGATTTCAGGGGTTTATAAATATTCATGGACTAACATCTTATTTCCTTATTTTATATCCCTTACTGATCTTTTTATGTCCATCCCATGTTTTTAAAATGTTTTCACAAGGTATAAGAATGTGTAAGAGAAAGAAAGAAGTCAATAAAAATTTTATTAAGAAAAAGAAATCATGTTTAATTTTAAAATTTTATATTTTAGAATAAATGGATAATCTTGTAGTGGTATCCACATAGTAAAAATTTGAGTTATTATGTATTATTTATGTCTTAATTCTCTAAAACTCTAATCTTAAGAACATCCTCAATGTGATTTTGTAACTTCTCGGTTATGGGTGCCACCCAAAGGTGACATGTACCCAGTTGGTCATATGTACTCAAGAACATTTCCCTAAATGCTAGAGGCTTCCGACTAGTAGTGAGGTCCTTGGGTGTGATAATGAGGAAACTATACCCTCATTCGTAGAGTAACCCCACATAAACAAATAGTAAATAGTACCAGAAATAGTAATATCATGCAATAGAAGTACATGGTGAAAGAATGATAGTATAGAAAACTGTGACATATATAAATAAATGATGCATGTCACATGTATCTAGGAAACAACCAAACAAGTCATAATGCTGGAAATACAATACTAAAACCAAAGTATAAAAAATAGTAAACTCCCAACAGCATCCCAAGCCTTAGATTAGTCCAATGCTCTCCAACTCCAACAGAAATCATGTACTTGGTGAAGAAGGGTGCTTTCCATTATCTATACCTACAACCAAATAATCTGTTTGGGCCCAAAAGCATGACCAAAATAGGGTGTGAGATGAATCCCAGTAGGCAACCACCAAAATATTTGTACCTAACTATCAGTGAATATATATAGAAGTTAATAATTATAAATAAATCAATAAACTAAGGAGTAATAAAAGTAAAAAATCCCACATTTTTCAATTACATTCATTCACATTCATTAATTATTCAATATATTGAATAATGAAATATTAGGATCTAGCCTAAGATTTGTATCCCCTGCATAATATAACAAACAGATGTCTCAAAATACCATATAAATAATCAAGTATGACTAAGTCCAAGCTTTTACTATGTCTTGGAAGACTCATCACAATCAATCATTCATTCATAAGCAACATTCTGGGAATGTTCTCACATTCTAACCCCTCTGGTTTAACATATCATCAATTAAATAAAAAATGACCCTCTGGGAAAGCTCACACAGTCTAACCCCTTTGGTCCCACATGTCACTAATCATTTACAAATGACCACCTAGGTATCTCCCATGGTCAGTACCCCTTTGTCTTCTTCGCAATGATAAATTATAATGACCACCTGGAATCTCTCATAGTCAATTCCCCAAGGTCCAACATTTATTTAATAATGACCCTCTGTGTAGCTATCATGGTCTAACCCCTCTGTTCTATGACCACCTGATAGCTCTCATAGTCAATACATTTGGTTCAACAAAACAAAAAAAATTATACATAAATGAGCCTACATCGGGAAGCATTCACAGTCAATTCCCCTTGATCACACTTTCACAATGTGAAACACATGCATCTCATATAATCAGTAACTCCATCTTAACAAAATGAGGCATGGAAAACAAAGCAATCCTAACAGGCATTCTAGACCAAATTTCGAAAATGAACAATCAAGGGAACTCACCCCTGGGGTGTCCCATAATAAGGTAACTAAGATTTCACACAAAAACCAACCCTTTCTCAAACAAAAAAGCCATAATAAGTATTAAACAGGGTTAATTTCCAAAATACACAATGCCCTAAACATGGGTATTCAACACTTTTAGCATATATATCTGAAGACAACCAAAGAAAAGGCACAAACCACGTATCTTGATGTTGTATGATGAAAAATCCAAAACGTCAATCCTTGAATCAGCCTAGAACCTTGTAGATATACAAAAAGGTTAAAAACATTTAACATTGGATAACTCAAGAGAGAGGAGAAATCTGGAAGAGAGTATCTATGGGTAGAGAGAAATCACTGGTGGGAATCCAACGCACCTGACGACATCTCAATATGAGCTCAGACGGAGGAACGAAAGGATCTAAAAGTGATTTAGTTGTACGTCACTCTCATGTATGTAACACAGGGAGAAGAAATTGTTTCTAGACATGAGACGCAACCTCACGCCGATATAACAAATAAAAAGAAAAGTACATGGCCTGTTAATTTAATGTACACACCCAGTACTAGCCTCAACCCCCCCCCCCCCCCCCACTTTAGGCAGTCTATCAGGTTGCCTACACAACCATGTACTCAGCCATTACATGGCCAGTACAAGGCTACACATGGAAACCAGGTGCACGGCGTGTACTCAAAAGTACAGGGGGTGTACTTAGAAAGTTTTCCCTTTCTTTCCTTTTCCACAAAACAACCCAAAACAACAATCCATACCAGAAATGAAGATATTGGTTACTAAAATCATCCCCCTTAAAGAAATTAGTCCCCAAATTTCCCTTTTAAGGGTGGTGAATAAGAAACATCAAATAACTCTAGCCACAATGATTGTATGTCAGCATCCATCTCCCAAGTCTCGTCATGTACTCACCCGTGCTGCCATAGAACTCGTACCAGAGGAACAAACCGGCCACATAGAACCATTGTGTTGCGATCCAAAATCCAAATAGGGTGCTCCTCAAAGGATGAATCCTCCTCCAACTCAACCTCCTTGGGTTGGAAAACATGATATTGGTCTAAAAAGTAACATTGTAGTTGAGAAACATGAAAGACATCAAGCATAGTGGGGTACCTATGAGGTAACTGCAACCGATAGGCAACCAGCCCGACTCTCTCCAAAACCTCAAATGACCCAAAGTATCTCGGTGAAAGCTTCCTCTATCTCATAATCCTCATATGTCCCAACCTCTATGTGACACGTAAGAAAACTTGATCTCTGACCTCAAAATCCAAAGTTCATCCTCGTCAATCATCATAAGATGTATATCGAGACTATGTAGTAGCCATCCTCTTGTGAATCAACTCCACATGCTCAGTGGTCTCCTGGAAAATACAAGGTCCTAGCATAGATTCCACTCTTTAGTCGATCCAACATAATGGTGATCGGTATGTCCAACCGTACAAAGCCTCATAAGGTGCCTTTTGAATCATCTCCTAAAAACTGCTATTGTAGGAAAACCCGACTAGGGGTATATGTCTCTCTAAATATCCCCCAAAATCCAATATTCATGCTCATAGAATGTCCTATAAAACCTAAATCGTACATTCAGACTGGCCATCTATCTAGGGATGGTAAGTTGTACTTAGAAGTACCAATGTACCCAATGCGCTTTGTAGTCCCTACCAGACATGAGAAGTAAACCAAGCGTCCCTATCTAAAACAATAGTCTGTAGAGCCCCATGAAATCGTACAATCTATCAAATGTAAAACATTAATATCATCAACATTGAAGGTTTCCTTGATCAGTAATAAATGTGAAACCTTCACGATCCTTTCAAAAACAACCCCAACTACATCATTCCCTCGAGGTGACCTTGGTAAACCTATCATGAAATCCATCGCGACATCGTTCCACTTTCACTCGGTAATGGGTAGCTGCTATAAAATCCCTCCTGGTCATTGGTGTTCTACCTTCACCTACTGACAGGTGGAACATCTCATAAAAAAACAAGAAACATATCTCTTTATAACTGGCCACTAATATTGATAGTGTAGATATAGATACATCTTGGTGACACCCGGATGAACAACCCAAACCGAGGAATGAAAATCTCAAATCAAATCCTCATGTATGTCTCGTGACACCCATATTCTTCCATGAAAATGCAAGATCACATCGTTGCCTATGGTCCAAAAAGGTGTAGGTTCCATTCCTGGAACACTCTCCCATAGGAATAGGCCTTTAGAATCTGATAGTTTCTTCATTCGAACCTGATCTAGAAGAGTAGAGGTAACAGCTACAGAATAAAGAAATATTTGTCCCTATCTATCGTGCACCTCCAAATGAATTTTAGATAATAGATCCATAAGCTTCCACTCACTACTGGACTCCTGAACTACCTATATCTAAGTCCTCTTACTCAACACATTAGCCATTGCATTGCCTTTCCTAATCATATAGGAAATCTCAAATTGAAAATACTGAAGGTACTCAATCCCCCTTCACTGTCTCAAATTCATATCACACAAGATATAATTGAGACTTTTATGGTTAGTGTACACCAAAAAATTCTCTCCCAAAAGATAATTTCTCTAACTGCGTAAAGCATGCACAAGTACAGCTAACTTGAGATTGTGTGTCAAATAATTCCTCTCATGTGGACTCAACTGCCAAGACCCATAAGCAACGACTCATTCCACTTTCATAAGCACTGCTCCAAGACTAATACCTGACACATCATAGTAAATGGTGTAACTCTTTCCCGACTCTGTAAAAATCTATATCGATGCTAAATTCAATCTCTCTTTCAGCTCTTAAAAGGCTGAATCATAGGAATCTATCCACAAGTACTTCACACCCTTATTAGTCAGGCCTATCAGTGGGGATGCTAAGTCTGAAAAGACCTATATAAAGTTCTTGTAGTAACCATCCAACCCCATAAAATACCATACCTCAAAAATGTTCTTCAGTTGATCCCAGTAAACTACCGATCTCACCTTCTCTGGGTATACTGATACTCTAGTATCTGAGATAACATGACCTAAGAATTGAATCTGGTCCATCCAAAAGTGGAATTTTGAGATCTTATCATATAACTGATTCTCTCTTAGTGTACTCAATACGATCTTAAGATGGGTGGCATGGTCGTGTCGAGTGTTAAAGTACACCAAGATATCGTCTAAGAAAACAACCACAAAATAATCCAAGTAAGGATGGAGAACTTGGTTTATCAGTGCCATAAAAACTTTCTTCTCATTCATGAGACCTAAAAACTTAACCGAATACTCCTATAGACCATAGCTACTCTAAAAGGATATAAGAGGTATATATGATGGTCTAACATGAAACTGGTGAAAACCAGATCTCAAGTCAATCTTCAATAGCACCTGGGATCCTCAAAGATGATCAAAGAGATCATCAATCCTTGGAAAGGGATATTGCTTCTTAACCATCAACTGGTTTAGCTTCCGATAATCCACACAAATTTTGAGGTTATTGTCCGTCTTCTTTTAGAAAAAAATAGACAAGCCCCAAGGAGAAGTATTGGTTCTAATGAATCCCTTTACTTAAAATACTAGGACTGCATCTTGATCTCTTGAAACTCGTATATAGCCTTCCTATAAGTAGGAATGGACATTGTTGCCACTCCTGGAACAATATCAACAGAGAAATATACCTCTCTCTCCAGAGGTAAACCTGAAAAGTCATCTGGAAAGACATATTTGAAATGATCCACCACTAAAGTAAAGTTAATCTATGAACTACCCTAGTCATCAAGATATAAACTAGAAATCTAGGTTGTGATTCTTCCAAATCCATGATGCTCAGGTCCATCTCTTCTCGCCTGGACATCCTATTCACCCTTTTTTTGAAAGGACCTTCCCACTGGTGATATGAAACTCGTTATACGAATATATCAGTCAAAAAAGTCTTGAAAGGAGACTAACCAGTCCATTATATGAATGACATCGAATCCTGTCATCTCTAAGTCATAGAGTTCCCATAAGAAGTGACACACACCAACTTCCAGAGGGAACTCCTTGCAGTGACGTACACTAGCCATCCTAATCCACAACAGAGTATCTAACATCATAACATCCTTATAAGTAAAGATGCAAAGACCAAGGCTCCCTAGAATGAAAATAGATATAAAACTATGGTAATCTCCTATATCAAAAAGAGTATAAGATAAAATAGAGGCAACTAGAATCATACCTCTAACCGTAGAGGGTCCGAGATCCTGCTCCAGCTAGGTCTGCTTCACTACAAAATAATGACATGTACTGCAGGCCTTTGACCCTGCCTAACTACCCTATGTTGATCCACCCTATGTCCCTAAAAACCTGTAGCTGGACTAAAACGGCCATGACCACCTCCTTGGTCTAAACATCCTGACAAACTCCAATTTCCAAACTGATTAGAAATTGGTGGTCCTACTCTTGAATGTGGAGTCATAGAAGAACACTTATTTCTCACTTCTAGTGAAAACACCTGGAAAAAATGCTGAAGATTTCCAATATTTCCATAATCTCAGCACCTAACTGGGTATTTGAGGCGCTGAGGTCTCGTATTCTCACTCACCCCACACTGGTATCATACCAACTTGCTACCTTAAGACTCGTCGTGTGAAGGCTCCCTATGGCACTTCCTTATATCTTTCGAAGGAGTACCATTCCTGGATATAGAACTTCCTTGGATTTAAGCTCCTAAATCCCTCATATTACGCTCAGTAATCAGCACTTGGTTCTCTATAGTATTCACCGAAGTTATCCGAATGAAATTCAACTATGATCAGATTTCATACCTAAGACCATCCTCAAATCGCCTACCCAAAGATAAATCATCACCACCCATAATAGGTGAAAATCACAGAATATGTATAAAGGAATAAGAATAATATATCACTGAAAGAGCGCCCTACTCCAAGTGAATGAACTCTCGATCTAAATCAGGCCTCAACGTATAAGGATAGAAGTAATCATAGATGGTCCTCTGAAACACTTCTCAAGTTATATCCTGGTAATGTCTACCTTTGAGATAACAACCCCCATATATTGGAGGTATCACATAGCATGTATATCCTAAGATTAACCCTCCTATCTAGAGGCCTCTTCAGATGCACAAATATAGCAAGAATGGCCTCCAACAATGACTCTGCTGCCTATGGTACTTCATCCTCATAAAAAGTGCGAGGATGCTACTGTTAGAACACCTGCATAAACTCTTCCATAGATGGGGCCAAATTCGGTTCTCCCTATAAATTTAGTAACATCCACATGAAGCCTTCATAAAATTTTGCATCAGCACCTATGTCTGATATAACAGTTGGTGTCAAAATGGGAACAACTGGATGATCTTCTTTTAGTCTCTAGTCTACCATTTCTAGTGTCTGATCACTGCTCTGTATGACTCTTCAAGGTCAAGCACACACCTTAGTTCAATATTATCAAGGACAAAAACTTATAAGTCAAATAAAGAAACAAGAAAATAAACATTAATGGTTTACAAAATAGGGGTACAAGACGTGTATAACGTTTACACGGCATGTTACCTTAAGCTTTTAACATGGAGTAAGCTTTTAACATTGTGTGTACCTCTGCCTAACCTATTCATGTAGCACCCATACTCACGACATGATCCTCCTAATAAACGGTGTGTACTTGAATATTCCCTCATGCTCAGGTTCCTCTACATGGCTCGAACCACATGGTTATCTCCTAGGTAACACTATACTATGTGTTCACCCTACACATGGCGTGTACCACTTAAGTTCTATCCACCCGTTTAATTGGTCACATGGTTGGACACATGGTTTATAACTACATGGCATGTACAATCTAGACACAACATGTACCACCTAAGTTTTATCCACTTGTGTCATTGGTCACATGGTCGGATACACAGTTCTTGATAACATGGTGTGTACAATCTAGACAAAAAAAATTTCTACAAAAAGTTTCGCAACCCTGTTTCTCTACTCACACAGTTAGTGACACAGTCAATAACTACACAACATGTACTCCTAGCACATGGTGTGTACTTAATAAAACATTGTTATTATCAAAAAAAATAACACATGTCTTGTGTTCATAACACCACACGTCGTGTTGTCCATGTTTTCGGATAGTAAGCCTCTGAAACTTCTCTAGAACCCTTAAATACATAAAAAATTTTGTGAGGCATGAAATCTTATGAACTGCAAGATCCCATACTTCCGTGAATCAAATTTTATCATCCTTATTCATATCATAACTTGAAAAAATTTAATTAAATGTCAAACATTATCCACCAAATTCCGATCCAAGAGGGTCCATAACACCTTAGGGACCAAAGTATGGCACCCATCCAAATGAAACATTACATATTACAATACCCTATAAAAATACCAGGTATTTCTATCATGATATCTATCACAACTATATGCATATCTATCACAACATCTATCACAATGGTATGCAATTAGTAATGCACCCTAAATACCATGACACCAATGCATGATATGTGATATCTAGTAAGTTCCAATATGATGCATGATATGGTATACCCTCATATCATCGGGTTGCAAGAGAAATAGAACCATGATGATATCAATGATAATAGAATAAAGAATGTAGATCACCAAACAGTGAAATCAAATCAATATTAACAATTGAAAAACCATAAAAATTGTAATATTCGAGGTAACATGGCTTTTCCCTGTACATGGGTAAGCTACTCCCAAGAACAACTTATTACAAACTAACAATTCCATCATATCCCTATCTATAGGATCCAAATATTAAGACAAATTAGAAAAGAACTCCTTTAATACAACTTTTCAATGCCATGGTTTCGAGTGCTGCACAAAGGTGCCCCGTACCCAATTGGTCAAATGGCCTCATGCACATTTCCCCAAACCCCAGCGGTTCCCGACTAGTAGCAAGGTACTTTGTGGTGATAGTGGGGAAACTATTCCCTCATTGGAAGAGTGACACAACAGAAAGAAATCGTAAAAATTAGCGGAAAAAATAATACCATACAACAGAAGTAAACAGTGGAAGAATGATAATATAAATGATTACAACATATATAAATAAATGATGCATGTCACATGTATCATGTAAATCATCCAAAAAAGTCACAATACTGGAAATACAATACTGAAACCAAATTATAGAAAACCTTAAACTCACTACAGCATCGAAGGCCTCAGCTTGGTCCCATTCTCTCCAACTCCAACATCAATCATGTACCTAATGAAGAAGGGTGCTTTCCCTTATCTATACATGAAACCATATAGTCTGTTTGGGCTCAAAAGTATGACCCAAACAGGGTGTGAGATGAATCCTAATAGTCAACCACCAAAAGATCTATTCCTAACTGTCAGTGAATATATATATATATACATGGTAATAAGAATAGAGGAATCAATAAACTAAGGAGTACTCAAAGTAAACAATCCTACAGTTTTCAATTACATTCATTTACATTCGTTAATTATTAAATCTATTGAATAATGAAATATCAGGATCTATCCTATTCTCTGTATCCCCAGTATAATATAACAAACATACATCTAAAAATTCCATCTAAAAAATCAAGTAAGACTGATTCCAAGCTTGTTCTTTGGCTTGGATGACTTGTCACAATAAATCAATTATCCATGAGCAACCCTCTAGAAAAGTTCTCACAGTCTAACCCATCTAGTTTAAAATATCATCAATTAAATAAAAAATGACCCTCTAGAAAATCTCACACATTCAACCTCCTTTGGTCCCATATAGCACTAATCATTTACAAACGACCACCTTGGTAGCTCTCACAGTCAATTCCCCTTGTGCTTCTTAACAACAATAAATTATAATGACCACATGGAAGATCTTACTGTCAATTCCCTAAGGTCCAAAATTTATTTAATAACAACCCTATGGGTAGCTCTCATGGTCTAACCCCTCTGGTCTATGACCACCTGATGGCTCTCACAGTCAATACCTATGGGTCAACCAAACAAAAACTTTATACATAAATGACCCTAACTCAGGAAGCTCTCACTGTCAATTCCACTTGTTCACGCTTTCACAATGTGAAACACATGCATCTCATATAATCAGTAACTTCATCCTAACAACATGAGGCATGGAAAACAAAGCAATCCTAACAGGCATTCTCTTCCAAATAGACAAAATCAATAATCAAGGGAACACACCCATGGGGTGTCCCATAACAAGGTAACTATACTTTCGCATAAACAATAACCCTTTCCCAAAAAAATAACCCATAATAGGTATTAAATAGGTTTACTTTCTAAAACACACAATACCCTAAACATGGGTATTCATCACTTTTCGCATATATAATTTAAAGAAACCCAAATAAAGGCACAAACCACCTACCTTGATGTTTTATGATGAACACTCATAAATTCCAGCACTTTAATCAGCCTAGAATGATGTATATATATAATGTTTTTAAAAATATTTTAACCATGAATAACTCAAGAGATAGGATAAATCAAGAAGAGAGGCTCTATGGGAAGAGAGAACTCACCGGTGGGAATCCAACACACCCGACAACATCCCAATAGAGTCTTGGATGGAGGAATGGAATGAGATCAAATTTATTCGGTCGTAAATCAATCTCATGTATGAAACATAGGTATAAGGAAGTGTTTCTAGATGTAAGACGTGACCCCACGCCAATATTACAAATAAAAATAAAATTACACACCATGTTCATTTAATGTACATGTTGTGTACTAGCCTCAATCGGCCCCCACTTCAGGTAGTCTTATAAGTCACCTACATGTCCATGTACTCGACCGTTACTTGTCCAGTTTATGGCTACACATTAAAATTGGGTATAGGGCATGTACTCAAAAGTACATGGCGTGTACTTAGAAAATTTATCATTTCTTATATTTTCCTCAAAAACAACCAGAAAAAAAGGTCCATACCTGAAATGAAGATTTGGGTTCTTACATAGTTCAAGACTTAACTTAATATTATACAATGTTTAAGGTAGGGGCTTTATACATTTTCTATTTTCATAAAAATAATACGAGGAATGTAATTATTGAAAAATAAAATTTTAAAATCAACTTACTCCTTAGAGTAAATTCTTTCCTATTTTATCACGATCATGATAAGAGTTCACCATTGATCCAATTCACCTTACAAATGATAAATATATAAAATAATTTTTTCATGTTTCAAACACTATGGAACAAAAAATATTTTTTCAATGGTAGTAATCCATTTTTAATAAACTAATGGATCATTGGACCCACTAAAAAAAGGTGGATGTTACTACATTAATGAATCAACTGAATATTATTACCTCGTTTACTCATTTAGAATATTAGTATGATTCATAGCCCAAGAAAGTTTCATAATCATTAAAATAACATTTTTCATTTGAACTTCAATAACATTTGGTTGTTATGGAGGATAATCATTTCATTTTCCATCACATTCAGCATTAACACAATTCCTTCAAGTTCCTCCCATTGACTAAAACTAAAATACATAGTGTGAGAAACAATAATCATAGTGGGAAACAAAAAAATGGGAAAAATAATTTATAGGATGTCTAAATAAAGAAAACATATTTTCAATCTATAACACCTTATTTTTATCCTAATTCATCCATGATCATCATCAATTCAAATCCTTCTTAACAGTTAATAAATAAAATAAGATTTAATCGATGCATATCCCCTAAGAGTATCAAAACAGGTGTATTATAAGGACATCATACACCAGAATGGTGGATGAGATATACTCGACCAACTCTTTTCAATGTTATTACCCCAAGGTGCATCTATGATAAAACCATGTCCACTTGTAGTATCCCGATAGTGATTTTTTTCATGGAAAACTACCCTACATTGTTTACCTTAACTTAATATATTCTTCTTTTCATAGGATTATCCTAAGGGATATCACTAAATTTTTCTTATCATAGTTTCCAATGGTAACTAAAAATTTCTCCCATTAAAACTATAGTGACTTTTGCTTTTCATACTAAAATATTATATCTTATTAGATAAATATTCAATAAATAAAATTATGGTCCATTCGAGAACCATATAGGTTTTGAATCTTTATAAACTTTTACATATAAATAACTTCTTAAAAAATATCTACATCATCATCCACTTAGTTGTTCATAACTACAATGATTTTTAGACACTTCATACATAAAACATTATTTATAACCAGAGGAAAATAAACATAGGAAAGGGTGAGCTCATATTCTCAGTAAGGGTGGATGGGGGATATATAAATGATCACTTATACATAACATGAGAATAAGGGTCATAGAACATGATCTTAAAATTTAAGAACCATACCCTGAATATGAAATATCATAATCTTGATACATGGATTAAATCCTATCACTTCATAAGACATGAATCATAAAGTAATAAAATAACATGATTCATTGGAGCATAACATTAGCATAAAAAATAGATTTTTGGAACACACAGAAGCATAGAAAATCAATTCATTTGTATACAATGATTACTTCCAACACTATCATGGTGGGTTGGGTTTACTCCTAATTCCATTGTATTAGTCAAGGTTAACTCCTAAGACTATCATAGTGGACAGAGTACCTTACTGAACTATTTTCACTCCCCACTCTAATCCTACTTATCTCAAAATATATCTATCTTTATATAATTCATTAGACAGTTATATAATTTTAGAACCACCCATAACATAATGAAAATCACTCATATGTGTGTCACAAGACCAGAAAACATTCATCATATCATTACATGGGATAATTAAATGGGTTTCATAAATATTTCATTATATCATAACTAGTAAAAAAAGAAATTGGTTTTATAATCATTTCATTATTTCATCATAGTATAACTCGTGGAAAATAAACTATTTATATAAACTTATTATAATTATAATCATAAATCATATTATGAAAGAATAAATATGGTATCATTGGATCATATCCCTACTAAATATTATGTAACATTAAAGTATGTCATATTATATGATACATTCCATTAAAATATCACTTGGAAACATTCTTAAGGAAAATACTCTTTTTTACGTTGAAATCACTTATTTAAATTTTAAAAATTTCCAAAATATTATAGAAGAAATTTTATTTTAAAATAAACATGGAAATATTTAAATTATTATTAAAATCCTTGATCAGTCATGATAGAATTAAATTTCTTTTAGGTCTTGTAATTTAAAAATAAAACATTTTTTTCACACTTTCTCTGAAAAATGTCAAAAAGTACCTCATTCAGAAAAAAATAATAATCCTTTTAAATAATTTATTAAAAATTAAATCATGGAAGAAATTTTAATTTGAAAAATAATTCAAGAATATTAAATGAAAACATTTTTAAAAATATGGATGTAGAAGAAAAAGGATTTTCAACCATAGAGAGGAATAAAGTTAGTTTTCCTTAAAAATATTACTTTAGTCTCTTGAGTGATTAAAGAGAGTAAAATGAAATGAAAACATGTAACATATAAAAAACTATATTATAATATAATTCATTAGTTTATTTATAGTTATATCATATAATTTCATCATTGTAAACTTAATCAAAAATAATTCAGATAAACAATAATATTGTAACATAAAACCCTTACCTCAAGTTTGGCTTTCTTCCAAATAACTTTGAACTCCTATATGATAAATTTAAATTTATTATATTTCTATTACAGATTCATTTAAATATTTTTAATATCATACATGATCCACTTATAACATTTCAATACCCATTTATCAATAATTTCTTATTATAATCATTTCCAAGTGTTAACTGTTTAGTTTGTCATGAGTATTTCAGTTCGATAATTCCATTCCCTATACTTTAATTATGGTTTCATAATCTCAATAATTTTAATAATTATATAAATATAGTATATATTCATTATATACATATATATAGTCATCCAAACAATATAGATATAGAAAAATGAATCGCATCATCTATAGAGATGTTAAGTCATACTTATGTATGAACACCATTTTCACTTTTCAATGGATAGACTAAAAGAATGTTAAATAATAATTCACCTTTAAATAATATTTATTATATAATATATATATATAATATATAATAATTTATTCTATATTTATTAGCATTCAATTAAAATGGAAATGAAGAACAAATAACATGTTTTTTTGAGGTGGTGGTCCATATGTACACATGAGTGCCATTATCTTTTTCCAATGGATTAGAATATTAGAATTTTGATGTGATATTATAATTATATATTAATAATTATATCATAAATAATATATATAAACCTTAAACCCACAACATTAACCATCCATTAAATATGATGACGAAAAATGAATTACCCCACTATGTGGAGATCATAAGTCATACACACGAGTGATGTTTTCATTTTCCATAAGAGAGAAAAGACATAGAAAAAGGTTTTAAAATAATCATAATAACATCTTAGTATATTTATTATACTGGATTTTTTAGTTTAAAATGTTTATAATATATTTATAGGAATTATAAGAACAAATAAATTGTAAAGAGTTGGTAAACAAGATTACCTCTTCTTCAGAATAATTCCATAAGATCTACACTTAAGGGGCCTAGGGTTGGTCTTTTGGGAAGACCATAACCTCTATAAATATTATAAGTATGTTTATAAAAGAAATTGTTGGGGTTTTCTTGATATATACAGATCAAAATGGTTTAAAGAAAAGTGATAAGGGGTGTCAATTTATGAGGAAATGACACACTTGGAAATACTAAAAATATTAAAATATAATTAATCCATTCCCAAGAAAAATAATTCAAAATGGAAATAGATTTGACTAAAAAGAGTTCATGGTCTAAATAACATCAACCGATAAAAATTTGATAGGTTTTTTTTTCATTTTAAAACTTATGTTTTTACTAACTCATTCATTAACCATTTTTAATCTTAACCGCAGTAATGGCTTTTTCAATATTACAGGTATCTAATTTAATTATAAGTTAAAAATTATCTCAAAATGGAAAAAGGATTATATTTTAGACTATACCTTATCTACCTTGTCCTAATTCAACATTTTTATTATTTTTAAATCATTTAAGAAAAAATATTTTTCATAAAATATCATTAATGTCATTTTTGAAACTATTCATTTAATTTGACACTAAAGATACCAAAAAAAAGATGGAATTCAAATATAATCCTTTAAAAAATCCCCAATGTGTAATATTTATTTAACTTCACAAAATACAATAATTCATCCAAAATGTATTACTTTTAATAATTAAAAACAATTTATTTCATTTTGTTATTAATTGAATAAATATCATGTTAGTGTTGCGTAAAAATTTAAGGTAAATATTAAATAACTAAAATTTAGAAAAAAATTACTATAAAAAAATAATTTATATTTCAGATAAAATATTAGAACCGAAATTAACCTATTTTTATCCTTATGTAAAAAATTTAGAGATACTAAACTCAAAAGAATGACATTTTTTGTTCTTTTATTATATTAATATAAAGGTCATATTCAATGAAAAATTAAAAAAAATAGGCATTTACATGAGTCTTATATGTGAATATAATAATTTCACTCATATAATAGGATAATGCAAAGGGTTAGATAAATTTTAAATCCTTATCCCAAAACTTTTTACACCTTTTACCTATTTTACCCTTACCAAGGTGATGAAAAATTATTATGTCCACTATTAATATTGAACAAAAATAAAAGATACAAATTTCCATATTTGATCCTTCTGATTCCAAATATTGAATACATTTTTCAAAATTAAAATTTTATAAGTGGTAGAAATTCATTTTAAAATAAGTGTACAAAACTTGAAGACAACCGTTTCTCGAAAATTATACCTTTTTAAAGAATAAAATAGGATACATATTCTTATCTAATGTCTGGAAAAAAATATTAGATGAACGTTAAAACATATAATTGGATATATAATATATAAATTTCATTAAAATAATTCACCAACAGTGACCAGTTCAATTTATTAAGATATAAAATATGACACGCATAAAAATAGTTTTTCTGAAAAAATATCTCTCTTACTTTCAAATGATTTTTTATTTTCATTTTTGGTTAAATAAGAAAATTTTCATTTATTTTATAGAGGTATAAACCATAAATTTTTCATAATTTATTTTTTCCTACTGATACCCACCAATCAAACAGCTAGGTGATAATTTTCACTTTAAATAATAATATTTTAATAGTATATCATGGTCCGTTTAAACTCAGTGTTACGTGTAAAGAAATATATCAAAGAAATAAAACTTATTTATATAGAACTATATCATAAAATATCAATTTATTACAAATAATTTGAATATTTTTATTTATACTACACTTTTTCAGATCACAAATGGGTTAGTGTTTCTTTTGTTGTATTACGGAATAGGGCTAGAGGTGGGCCTGATGAGTCTAGTGTCACCAGGTCTGGAGGATTATGTAACTTTTTAGGATGAAAATAGGCTGAAATATAGTCTAGTGTTTATAATATCATTAGGGTAGTCTCACTTTAGGACCTAAGGAGTTTCTCATGACACCCATTCCTTGATTGTTGGTTTATACAAAATATTTTCTCTATTGGTACATATCCCCTTGTGATTGTTTTTATTGTTGCACTAATTAATTTATTATTGTTAATTTTTTTAGTATTTATTTGGTACTATGGTGACTTCTTGTATTATTCTCGTATTCTTCATGGATGGATTGGTTTCATCAATTTATTCCAAAACTTATTTTGAAGATTATTTTCAAATAAAAAAAGAAATGATTACTTTTATGAAAGTGATTTCATTAAAGGTTTCAGAAATGAGAAAAAAGGGATTTTATTTGGTTTTTCACCTCATTAAAGGTCCTAAATTTAAAATTTCTAAAAATGTTCTGATTTATTAATTGGATATTTTATTTGGAATTATAAAATAAGATAGTTTTTTTTATTATGATTAAAGGAATGAGTTTTTTTAGGATTTATAAAATTTAAAACTATATTTTCTACTATATTTCAAAATGGAATTCATAAAATATTTATTTTAAATAATTACATATACTCATTGGTGAGATCCTACAAATCTTATTAGCTCACAACCTATATAGATAATTTCATGTGTGTGTGTGGAAATCCTATGTTTTATATAGGTTTTAAGTTTTTTTCGGTTTGGATATCAATTTATTGGGTTTTAAATTGGTAAGTTGGGGTGTGGTGAGCTACCATGGGTTATATAGAGGAAATATTGTGGTTTGGTTTAGATTTTTCTTTATTTTGGGATGTTTATGTATCGTCCAAAATAACCCTTCTTTTATTTTTATTTATTTCTTCATGTTATATTGTGTTGTATATTTATTTTTTTATGATGGATGTATGTTGATATGAATTATTTGAATTGTATTTATTGGTTATGACTTTTTTATTACTACCTATTATTTGATTTTACTTATCTTTTTTTTCATAGACATAAAACGTATGGATTTTCCATCCAAGATTTTTATTAAGTATATTTTTTATTTATTACTCTTATTTGATCATAAAATCATCTCCAAAGTGAATTCTTTGATTCTTAGACACTTTTTGTCTATTCGTGGGGATTGGGAACTTTATTCAGGTCTTTTTTTGTTCGGTTTGGGTGATTTCAAAAGTTAAATTATGCCAGTTTTTCACATATTACCTAGTTGAAGTGGAACAATATAACTTTATTTGATATAATCCTACCCAAACACACCTGACTTAATTAATATATTCCTCATTGGGGTACCCCATCTACCTAGAGAAAAATTATAACTATAGTTTCTATTATTCATGTTTAAATTATAACTAATGGTACTAGTCAAAGTGAAATCAAAACTAGTGAATCATTTTCACTAGAATTCAAAAATAAGTGGCTCATGTCCTCCATAAAGTTTTGTAAAAAACAAAAATAAAAACGTATATAAAAATTATCAAGTAACTCTACTCGTACTCTATCTCCTAGAAATAAACCCAAACTGAAATGTAAATAGCAATTCCATGTCTCAAATAATCATAAATATAATTTAATTCTATCGAATATTAACAAGGTAAATTCATATGATAGTAAAAATACAAAAAATTAGCATTATCAATCTGAATATGTACTTAAATCATAAAAAAACTTTTATCCACCCATTAAAAATAGTTTAAAATTAATATAAACTATTTTAAATATTTATAATATCCAAACACAACTTTATCACTTAAAAAACATATTATAAACACTTTTCAAACATGAAATACTTTAACATATTCTATAATAAATAACTTTATGCTATTTTATAAATCCATTTCAAAACATTACAAAGAAATTATATTATTAAAGAACCCCAAAAAGGCATTTCCCAATTCAATCCATCATCATTAAAAGAACAAGATACATAAAAAAATCACTAGCATGAATTTTTAAACATGAGAAACTCCAAGAAATGTATTTAAAAAACCAAATCATGTGATTTCATATACATGAATGGAAAACTTATTTAATCACAAACCCTATCAGTGCTCAATGATACTCACTAAGTATTACCCACGTAATAACCATCATTGAAGGCTATATCATTATTAAAAACAACCATTAAAATAAAAACACTAATTTCAAGTAATATATCAAATACTAGAATAGTTAAATTATATTTTTTTAATTGAGTGGTTATACAACCACTAAAGAGGTGGATATAAATTTTAGAACAATCCTGTAAACTCATTCATCAAAATATTTCAATTTACCAAAGGTTTTCCCTCAACATGGAGAAACACCCAATTTATTGAATCTTTGAGAATAGAAAAGTTTCACAAGAGGGAGAGGGGAGAGATGGTGAAGAAAGATAATGGGAAGAATGAGATGAAATGGAAGGACCTTTCCTCACTTCCTTGATAGATCTTCCCAATAAAATGAGAATAAGAAGAAGAGAGAACAAGATGTACATCCTCTCTTAAATTGGTCCATCTAACTATGAATGAGGGAGATAGAAAGAGTGGTTCCTATTTTACTTAATTTAATACTATTAAATATAATAATAAAATTATAATAATAATAAATTGAAATAAAAAAAATGATAATGATAATATTTTCTACTATTATTTGGGTGTACAAGGAAAGAAAACTATACACACACCTACACAATCACCTATTATATTTGGTCACTACCCCCCTAGTGTTACCCCCCTCTAATTATCCCTTTTTTTTACACTTGGCCTTAAGTCCTACACATAAAGGCCCAATTCCATTGAAAACATGGCCAAAAGTCTTCAAAAAATAGGACTCGATGGGCCTTTTTTGAATAGTTTCTAAACTGCTATAGTGTCTTCTATAGTGTCACTATAGTGACTGGGAATTTTTCTCATGTTTAGGCTTGAATCCTAGTTTCCAAGATATATTCACTCACCCCTTACTGCTCACCTATAAGGATGGGTGTATAATAATAATAGAAATAATAATAATAGTAATAATAATAATAATAATAATAATAATACATATCTCAATTTACACTAATAATAATAAAATTATAATACATAGCACATAACATTATTTTTTATAAAAAAAACTTGTACTAACATATCTATAACACAATCCAACATCCAGAATCACATAAAATTACAAATAATAACCTAATATCATCCCATAAATTGACTATGGTGGGTCTTGGGATATTTATAAGAGAAAAAATCCAGGCAACTTTTTAATAATGCTCATTTAGAATCACTGCTACAAAATCATGAAAAATAGTATTGGCCTTTATCAATTCTTATAATAAGTTTTTTAAATACCACTGTCATCAATGCTAAATGTAAGTGCTAATAGAAATAGACCATTATTTGTGCTTATTTTAGCATTGATAAAAAATATAGTTATTTAATAAAATTAAAATTTTAAAATATATATGAACTATATACATATATAATTTAAAATATTATATATGTGTGTGTGTATTTTGTGTATCTATGTGTGTGTGTTATTGATTATATTTAATGTATTATTATAAAATCTTTATTGATATATCTATATATATTTAATTTAAATTTTAAATGAAAAAACCATTTAAATAAATAGTATATATATTTATGTGTGTTTGTGATTATGTATCAATATCTGTGTGTGTGTGTGTGTTTAATTCAATATGGATTAATATAGTATTATTATAAATTCAAATAATATATAACTTTAATTTATTAAATTAATTAATTTAAATTTTAAAATAAAATATATATCATATAAATAAAATTTTATAATTTATGTATAATTAATAAATTAATAATATTTATTTGTAGTTAATATTGTTTTTCAATATAATTATATATATCTATATGTATTTTTTAAATACAAATAAAAATATTTTATATATAATTAATAAATATATGTATATATAATAGATATTTTTTAAATAAACTTAATAATGTAATTATAATTATTAATTAATAGTGATTTTTGGAATACAATTAATAATGTTATTATTAAATATATAAATTTAAAAAATCATTACAAATTTAATTATTTATAAATATTTTTGTTAATATTTTTAATATAATATGTTTCAATATAAATAATGATATTTTTAAAATTAATCATACATTTTTAGAATTAATAGTTTTTAAAATATATAATTTTATATAATTAATAATATTTTTTAATATAATTATACAATGATAAAGTTGGAGATATTATTAGATATAACTAGAATATTTAAATATAATTATTAATTGATAAAATTATATATATATATATATATATAATATTAATAAGCATATTTTAAAAATAATCAATAAAATTTAAGTTTTCTATAATTATGAATTGTATTTAAATATAATTAATGATATATACACACACAAAAATATGCACCTGAATACATGTGTGTGTGTGTTAACGTATGTGTAATTAAATAAGTTAAAAAAGAAAGTGTGTATATAAAATAATATCCTAGAGTATATATATTCAAAATAAAACTACAATATAATACTAGATGAGATTTCTAGTTGAGTGGTTATCCAACCACTCTTTAGCTTATAGTGGCCATGATTAAAACTCACTGGCCTCCCAAGGCTATTGTGTGTGTGTGTGGCCCTTATAAGTAATTAGTTTTTTAATTCTAATAAATGATACCTTTATAAATACTTTCTAAAAGTTACTGACAAAAAATATTCCCTTTTATAATTTTAACCTATTCATTGTGTCTTTTCTTCTCCTTCACCAAGCTCTACACTGCACAAAGCCTTGGTGAAATTTCAATCAATGTTTTGGATGAATTGACTTCTAAACCTACGTTATGTACTCAAAACATTGTTTTGTTGGGTTTTTATGGATAAAATATGTTTTTATGTGATTTATCTTAGTTCCATCATGGTTTTCTTACATGCACACAAATATACATACAAACATACATACATACATATAAATATATATATATATATATTTTGTGTGTGTGTGTGCATTTGAATATATGTTTGAATATATATATGTGTATATATATGTATATATGTGTTCTTGTGTGTTTGTTCTTTTGGGTAATATTATTATATATATATATATAAGAATTTTATATATATATATGCATACATAAATATAAACATTATATATATACCTAAAAATATATAAGTATTTATTAAAATATACTTTAAATATATAGTTTATACATTGTGTACTTTGTTCCTTATGTACTTTATAAAGTATAAGTCATATGCATTTTTTTATTATGAATTTTAATATGTTTATAATTTATATATATACAATATAGACTTTATATTCATTTTTTGTACGCTTTATATATGTATACACTACAGGAAATATGGTATATACTAATGGACTTATACCATTGGTTAGAAAAACCATTGGTAAAGGGTTCTTACATCGATGGATCATTAAAACCACTGGTATAGGTTTCACCAATAACAACATTTTGGATGAAACTTTGTTATATTTCCCAATAATTTTGGGCACATATACTAATTGTTTTAGAAAATAATTATTATAGGTTAAAACTTTTTTTTTGTATAATAAATTAAATAATTAAAATTTTATAATTAATGTTATAAATACATATATATATATATATATCAAATTGTGGTCACATGGTAGTGGTTAAGTTGTTCAATAATATCGGAGAGGTCTTGGGTTCAAAACTCACTACTGTTTATTTATAGTACATATAGTAATAGTTTGACAACTGTTATTATAGAGGTCTATACTAATTATTATAGAAAACCGTTGGTATAACACAATACCAATAGTTTTATACCCACTGACTTATGAGTCTATTGGTACACGCAATACTAATAGTTTTAGAGATTATACCAAAGGTTCAAAATCATTGGTATATCCTAAATTTCAAATAGTAATATATTATATTTTATAAGTATTTTCATTAAATGTATACTTTATATAATTTAAATATGTAAAAAATTATACTTTATATGCATAATTTTCAAATATGTTTCTATTTTTTAGGGAAATTTGAATCCTATTCAACCAAATGGGATCAATATGATTCCTCAAATCTCTTTTTTTTAATTTTCTAAAATCCACTTTATGGTAGTGGTAACTGTACATCAGAATTACAAATTTCATTTTTTTGGATACAAAATTCAAAATTTAACCAAACAAGATCCAGGAATTCAAAAAAATTGATCCTTAAATCCAACAAAATCATCACCTCGAAGTCCACGAGATACACCAAATGGACCGAGGACAGGCCTGTCAAGTCGCATCCACATAGTAATCACCATCATCGCATCACCTAATACAATGTCCCTTCACAATCATCCCATCTCCAAGTACTGTTGTCATGAACTCCACCGGCCATCGACCAGAGGAACCGTCGGCCTGTATCAGTACCACAGAACAGAAACACCAGAAAATTGAAGAAGGGAAAAACCAATAAATCATCACCCCACTGTCCTCACCACCAAATGAACTCGGCACAATCATGTCGCCGACTTCAAAACATCACAAACACTGAAATTTTATCCTTAAGACTTCACCAGATACACCGTCGAACAGAGAAAACATTGAGAGACACAAACTGATGATTCCTCTGTTGCCACTAGCTCATCTTCATGCCACTAACGATCAACACCAGAGAATGAAACCTCCACCATAGATCATGAACCACCATCGAGGAAGAACACAAAAAGATAAACGAAACTAGCGAGTAACCCTTAATGAAGTCGAATCAGCAGACAACTGGGAATGAAACCCAAACAAAGGAAAACAAAAGAAAGCCGACCTGGAGGACTCCGCGACCGCCTAACCGCACGACTCAAAACCCATGTGTATCCATCGCTCCAAATCCGACCTGGAGATGAGTGGTAGAACGTTAGGTCAGAGAAAGGTAAGACGGACAAGAAAGAATCCCTGGTACAAAACCCTATGAATAAATCCTAACAACAAAATTACGAAACTGGGATGGAACCCAAGTAGGAAGAGCCGACTCCGGTAGTGATTGGGAATCCATCATCCGCCAAATCGCTTTCCCAAAACCTTAGAGTATCCCTCCCTCCAAATATGACCTGGAGAGGAGCAAAGGAATGAGAGGTTAGATCATAGAGAGGTGGCCGGGAAGAAACCAAAGCGCCTCACAGAGTAGGGAGGAGAAAAGAATATGGGAAACCCAAAGAGGAACGAGCGATAAAGAAGAAGGAAGTTAACGATCTATGAAAATATGTTAGTGTATATTGGTTGTTTTAGAGTTTGTTTCCTAAGACAAACTATTTTTAATTTTATTACAATAATATTGAATGATTTAAATATTAATAAAATATCTTATTACATAGTGTACATTGTTATGCATGACATTAATGTCATAATGTCCTTGCCTATTTGTTCCATTGATAAGGTCATAGCAGTTTCATGTTATGATGAGAAACTTGAAATTCCATGATAATATTCTTAATTATAATCCTATGATTGGATAAAATATTATGATAGCAAACATGGTATGTAGAGAATTAGGTGTGAGTACTCATCAACAGATTAGGCTTCTGCTCATGAAGTTTATACTTGTTAATCTCTAAGAAGAGAGATTATGAGAATAGTCCCACTTGTTTGAATTTGGCATGTTTTGGTGTCATCATATATTCCTATTTGGGAGCATTTTTAAAGGCCCTTAGAAATTAATATTATTATTATTTAATGTTACAACTTGCACACTCAAATATATTTCCTAAACCATGATGGTGCTAGTTCATAGGGAAGTTGGATATGTTTGGTATTTTATAAATGTCATGTTATTAATGAATAAGTTAAAGAAGGATTTTTTTCCATATTTATGGAAGTTTATATATCATCCCACTGATTGAAATAGAACCATCACATTAAATTTCATAGCCATGGTGAAACAATATGTTTATTTCAGATAGTCAAAGAAAGACATATCGATCACATAGGTTGATGACATAGATATGAAACCTACTTGATGTGATATCAAGGAAAAGAACATATATTACACAGTGAGTATGAGTGTGTGGTTTTCATCATTCCAAATTTAAATTATTTATCTTGGGTGGCTTAACTTGTTTCTAGGCTATAATAGTTAAATTTAGGTGATCCTGCCTATTGAAAATAAGAATGAATCCTATGGGGATACACACTAAGTGTTTTTATTTGTCTCAATTAAATTAAATTAATAAATATTATTCTCAAGACTGATGAGTAATTTTATTAATTTTTTATTGACTGGACAAATTAAATAAATATTTACTCACGATATTGTGAATAAAATATAGTTATTTATTTATTTTAATATTTAATAAATATTTATTCACTAGTTTATTGATAAGATATTTATTTATGAATAAATTCTTTATTATAGTAATAAATAAATGTCAAAGAGTTATAATGGACCAAGACCTCATTCGATAACAAATATTAATTTACAAACCTATTAAATAATAATTTTTATTGCACAAGCTAGTGTGCACGCCACAAAATAATATTATTATTATTATTATTTTGGAATAGGGTATAATAAATTTTATTATATTATTTAATGGTTACCATGAAATTAAATAATGTTTTAACCTAAAATATAACTCTATAAATATATGGTTATGTCTACTGTATAGGGTTAATCAAAAATTGAGAATAGAGAATCATTGTGCACAATAGGCTTCTCTTTATCTCTCTCGAACTTCTCTTATCTTCTTCTCAAGAATTAGAAGAACTCCTTTAATCCCAAAGGATCTTGGAGTGATCATGAAGAAAAATAAAATATGATTTATTCACCGTTATCTCACCCATAAATCAATCGAAGTTCCTCAAAGATCAAAGGAGCGCATATGGATCACCACTAGAGGTATTCTACACTTGGATCTTTAAAGTTAAAAGAAGGTAATCCGAAAGGGTTTTTGGAATATCAAAAAATTCATTAGAGAAACTATCCTAATATAAGTTAATAATTTCTTATAATCATAAATAAATAAATTACAAATATAACATGCAAGATCCTATATTGGTGTTTTGGGAAACTCTAAATTAATATAAGTTTTAATTTAGCACCCATAAATTTCTCTTTCGCTGCACCTAGAACTAAAAATTTGTACCTGATATAAGACACTATCATCTATACGAAAATGATATAATATTAAGTATAGAAACAAATGGAGTGGCACCATATTTATAGAACAACTTTATCTCTTGATGGATATTTTATCAGATGAGAATAAGATTCCTTATCAACTATATGAAACTAAAAAAAATATTATGTTCTATGGGTATAACCTTTAGAAATCTAGGCTTAACATACATGTATATTACATCACTTGAGATGAATATTCAATATCGTATAAAAATAAATGCCTGAGGATTGTAACATTTTAATGTATTTAGAAACTTAGAACATAATCTTCTAATCTAGTGAAATATTTTCAATGTATCCAGTAAAGATCTTCCCCTTTAGTAATCCTACTTAAAAACAATTCTTCATAACTTGGGTAAAGGAAACAAAATAAATAGGTGAGATCAAATGCTCAATAAGGGTAAACAAGGGAGATATATGAGAACAAAATGATTATAATGGCATGAGAACAAGATCGTATCATTAGAAGATCATACCATGAATATCAAAGATCGTAAACAAGAATCATCAAATTTATATTAGCAGTTCATAAGGTATGAATCATAAGATAATTGAAAACATAATCCATGAAATTATAACATAGGAATAAGGCATGGAATTGTGGCATACAAATTAGCTTATAACATTGTGAACATGTATTAGTAAAAACAAGTTCACTCATTAAGTTAGGGACATGAAATCAGGCCCTTGCATAAACTTTTGGACAAGAAACCAGGTCCACACATAATGTTGTAAACATGAAATAAGGTTCACTCAAAACATTGTAAACATGTAATTAGGTTCATGCATAAACGTATGGACATGTAACCAGGTCCATTCATAATAGTGATAACATGTAATCAGGTTCACACATAACACTTTGAGCATGTAATAAGGTTCACACATAACATTTTGAACATGTAATTAGGTTCATACATAAACTTATAGACAAGAAACTATCTACATACATAACATAGTGAACATGTAATCAGGTTCACAAAAAGCATTTTGAACATGTAATTAGGTCCATGCATAACACATATACTTATGAGTTCTCCGTAATTTCCCAATGCATTTTAGGGAGATATAGATCCCCCTATCATATAATGGAATCATACATACATATTCCAAAAGATTAAAAATCATTCATCATATCATGACCCATAAAATTAAATGGGTATCATAACCTATATAAAATGGATAGGTTTCATAATAACTTCATCAAAGCATAACCAGTGAAAAGAAATTAGTTTCAAAAGAATATAACACATTGAAGAGAAATGGGTATCATAAACATCATTCCATCAAAACATAAACCATTCAAGAAATAATATGAATGGTATTCTTATATTATATCCCCTTTAAATAACAAACTGTAATAATGTATGTCATCTTATACGGTGGATGAATTTTAAATATCACATGAAACATTACTTAAGGAAAATACTTTATTTGAATATACTTTTTATAAAACCATTTCAAAATAGATTTATTATAAACAAGGATCTATAATTTAATTTAAAACATTTCTTCAGGAAAATATATTTTTTTCTTTGAAAATTCCTTTTAAAACATAATCATTTTGAAAAACGTTTTCCCTTGAAAATACCTTGAAAACATAAAAAATGCTAAAAATATTTTTGGAAACCCTTTTCTAGAAAATTGTTTGGAAAACCTTTAAATAAAACATAAAATCATTGAAACCATTTTCTTTGAAAATAAACCTTTGGAAATTAATAAAAGTATATTTGAAAATCATTTAAATCACCTTTTAAACATAAAACATTTTTAAAATCTTTTTCTTTGAAAACCACTTTAAAATAAAGAAATTTTGATATAATTGAGGAAAAACTTTCCTTAAAAATAAACTTTTAATATTACAAAGTAATCTTCATGGAAATTAAGGTCATGATAATGGTTAAATTCATATATATTGAACATTCCTTTTTCACTTTAAAAACTCTAGAAAACATTCTTAATTGAACAAAATCAAGGAGATTCCTTTTAAAAATGTTTTTTAAAAATTTAAAACATGGGTATAAATTTCCATTAAAAATCATAGGTTAATAGTAGAAAAGTTGAATTTTTTTAAAAAAAATAAGTTATTTAAATAATATATTTTTTTGACCGAAAGTAAAAATAAAGTTAGATTTTCATAAAAACAATTTCTTAATTATATTAAATACAAAAAAATGAAAATGGTAATAATACATGAATATATGATGGATAACCATAGTAGAAGAAAATTCATGAGTTTTTTTGAAATATGGATTATAATATTTCATAAATGGAAGCATAATCATAATCAATATCGATAAACGATGATATTTTAGTGATAAACTGTTACCATTATAGTAACATTGATTCATAATACTATGGAAATAATAACATTCAGGAAGTACAAAATCTCATGAAAAGAAGTAGATTCATGATATAACATGTCAACGGGAATTATATACACCTCATAGAAAAATATAGGTTCATAACATGTCATGTCTCTCAGATAAGAAAAATAGAGACAAAATTACATAACCAATTTGGTAACTTTCGAACCATAAACCCCATGAATGAAAGATCATTAAATGGAAATGTAAATAACCATAAATTTAAGTATATGATTCAAAGAATAAATTCTTGGGTAGTATATACACCACAAAAAATAAATTATAGGGGAACATGACTTGTGTCTCATGTAAAATAAAAATGAGATGAAAAAACCTTACCTTGAGTCTAACTTGTCACAGGTGTCTTTATCTTTGTCATCCTTGGGTAACTCTTTTTGGTTTGCACCAAAGGTTTTTTTAGATGGATTTATTTCCAAATTAATGATTCTAGGATGAATGGAGTGATGTTTGGATCAAATTATTTTATATTTTGGGAGAGACAAAGGGCTTGAATAATGTGAATAAGTTGGAGGGGTAAGTGCCTTTTTATAGTGGAGGAGTGGCATTCTTGTAAATTTTTGAAAAGGGAATTCCACCCACATTTTTTCCAGGTCAAGTGGCTACAATAATGAACCCAATTTGATCCAAGGTATGATACAGTATAAATATGAACATCCAATGGCTTTTGGACAAGTTTATAGGCCATTTAATCCCTTAAGTTTGAGGTTTAGTCATTTTTATGCTAATTTTCCTCTTGATCACCATAATTAATTTTAATTTATTTCGCTATAATTTTAGGAAAAAAATAATTTGACCATATTAGACATTATAAATTATTATAGTTCCAAATATGGATTAAATTTTTCCAAATTCCAATCCCAAAAGTGGTATAAATTAATTTCAAACTAATCCCGTATAGGGGATGGTAATGCGGGTTTTTAAATTAAAAACATTCAAATGTTTGATAAGTTTTTATATCATATTTCAATTTTAAATTGATTAAAATGTAATAAACTAGATTAAATGATATAAAATTGGTCTAATTTAACTATAGAATAAAATAAAAACATAATTTAACTATATAAATAAATTATTTGAAAAAGAAGTTTTGAATTAAAATTCGTTATTTTTCACTATTCATTAAAAAATGAAACATCTAATAAAATTACCAAAAATTCACCCAATGTAAAAAATAAAGTTTAATTTTTAAAATAAAATTTATTAAAGTGTTAAAAAATATATTTAATCTGGGTTCTCTATTAAAAGGTGTTAAAATGAACTTTTAGAAAAATACGTCTTTTTATTAATAAAATTGGATTTACTATTTTCTTATACAAATAAAATATACTATATTAGTATAAAAAATATTGAACAAATATATAATATATAAATTTTATTGAAAAAATTAATCAAAAGTGGTTTTTTAATTAATTTAGATAAAATTGTGTTTGTATATAAAAAATAGTTTTCTTAGAAAAGTAATTTCTTTATGTTCAAATAGTTATTTCATTCATATATGTTAATTGATAATAAAAGGATGAATATTTGATACATATTTAAATTATATTTTTACTATTTAGTTAATATCATTATTAACTTCCATTCCAACAGCTAGGTGGTAGCTATAATAATATTTTAACAATTTAATTAATAGTATATTGTAGTTTGGAGAAACATGGCCTTACATGTTATGAAACCTATTAAAGAAACTCAAAATTGTGTGTAACACAAACCAAACAAAGTGTTTTATGTACCAAAGGTCAATCTAAGTGTTTTATATATCATAAACATAACTCACTGTTGTGTATAATGCATTCCAAACATAGTGCTTTTATATATATGAAAAATCTATATTCAGTGTTGTGTGAAATGAAAAATATCCAAAATATTAAATTAATTCAAAAAAATCACAAAATGTCATGGTGTTACATTATCCCCACCCCCATTAAAATTAATTTTCTCCTTGAAATTCATCTAGTTTATCAATGTTATAATCATTAAAAAACCTCACTGAATCCTCCGATCCATCGCCAACTAGGAGTGGCGCAGAGGATCGTGAAGCTAGAGTAGGACTAGGGCGGCCTAGGGCATCCAAAACACACCACCTTCAATGGAGAAGAAAACCCACCAAACAGAGCGCCGGAGAAAAGAAACAGGAAAAGAAGGAAGACAACATTTCAAGCACTACCGGAGTCGGTTTTATTTTTCTTGGATTTCTTCTAGTCTTATGTCGCTTCGTCATCGCTGGTGTTCAGAACCCTCTGGCTTTCCAAACCCTGCTCTGACTTCGGGTTCCTTTGTGCCTATCCCTATCGGATTTGGAGCGGGGGTTTCTATGATGTTTTGGGATGTGCGGTTCGGCGTCCTTTGGGGCTCGATGCGCGGGATGAGTCGATGACCTCCGGTGAAGACGGTTCTTGGTTTTTTCAGATCTATTTGGTGATTTGTCCTCAATGATTTTGGCGAAGGTTTGTAGTGATTTTCTGCAAATGCTTGATCTGTTTAATGTTCATTCGGTGGAAAAGTCGTTTTGGCATCTGGTTTCAATGTTATTCGTTACTGTTTCGGTGTGCGATGTCGGCTTGGTTGGTGATGATGAGTGTGAAGAAGGTGGTGTGGATTTTGTGAGTATGACGGAGGCACCATAGGTCCCTGGCTCTGACGGTCTCCGATGCGATAGTAGGACGACGATGAAAAAATGTTAATGGATGGAGATGACAAAGTGGTACTGGTGATGATGATGACTGGCAAGCAACAATGGTTGGCTTCCGATGGTGGACGACGAGGCCGATGATGGAAACTCCGGTGACGATGAAGGTGGTGCTTCTGAGAAGCGATGATTAAGGAGGTGACTGGATGTTGGTTTGCTGTCAGATCAAATCGAAGCAGGTGAGTGAATTACACTTCTCAAGGTGGATCTTGGTTCAACCCATAATGATGCAGTTGGCACGTGATATGGAAATCAGTTTTAGGATTTTGAGATTTGAATTTGAAACCATGTTCGTGGCGCAGCACTTTGGTTTTGAAGAAGTGGGAAGTGATGGTTTTCTATTGTTTTTGGAATGCGGTGCATTTTTGTAATATGGTGAAGTTTTTTGAACCTTATGATGTATGGTTACCACTTACCCTTAAAGTGTCTATTAGAAAATAACAAAAAATATATTTGGAGTGAAGAGCCGCATAACCATAAATCTATGATGATTTATAAACCATAGGTTAAATAGAAATGAAGGTATTAAGATAAATATTTTTCAATATCATTTTTCTAGAGATGTGGAATTATTTTACCATCTAATAACATAATTAAATATAATTACTTGAGTATATTCCTTTTCATATGCACAATCATACCCATTGGTTCTGCCATATTCAATTTCTAATTCATCTCTTACTCTAAGAAATGAAGTTGAATTTCTCATTCCTCGAGCATTAGCAGATCATGAGATCTATAAATATAATGATAGGTCATTCTATCTACATTTATCAAAGAAAAGGTTAGCACATGTTATCCAATATGAATAACTCTTCATATGGAAATATAATGTCTTAAATCTCAAAAACCTAATATGAAGTTTAACATATATCGTTCCTAAAATAGTAATCCTTATAACCCTTCCAAAATATAATTCACCCTTTCTTCCTTAAATATGATCTTATCTTATACTAAAAATATTTTTATTGGATACTTGGGTTCATCCTTTCACCGATAGAACATTAAATATGATTTTGTTATTCCAAAATCCATATAGAGGGATATAATCCCATAAAACATCACTAAAAGATGAACAATAGTGTTTTCATAATGATTATTCAAAAATAATAAAACATGAACTTCCAAACTAAGGGGGGATAATTTTTCTCTAATTATAATGATTCACTTCATCCGTTGTGATTACATAATATTTAACTTTTCCTTTTTCCTTAAAGGTTGTTGTGTCTTATCATCCATATTTACCATTGAATTTGGGAATTGATTTTCATAATGACAAACTCCATGCACTTAAAACACTTAAGTGTTTTTGTTTCATTATATTATGCTTTATCTTGATTAATTTGATTGACATTCCTCTTCATATCAGTTTTACATTAATTTTCTCTATGGCTAGGATTAACACATTTGAAACACCTTCTTGTTCCTTTTAGACACTCACCTAAGTTCTCTTTCCCATTGTTTTGGAAAGTAGGAGTTTGGAAATTTTTCTTCTCTCTATGTGATATATCATTGGATTTTCCATAGAACCCCATTTTCCTTTTTATCACTAAAACCAAGAGGGTTTCCATCTTTTGTTTCCACTTTTAGTGCACATAGAATGATTTCTTTATAGCATTCAAAGTCCCTTATGGTTAACTCCTTTTAGATAGTTCGTTTCAAGCCACTGAATAATCGGTCGATCTTTTAGGATGAATTATAATACTATAATATTACCATGAAAATCTTGTAAAACTTTTATCATAGGAACCAACAAATTAATCATCCCTTTGGTTAAGCTCTAGGAATTACTTCTCCATCTTCATACAAAGAATATAAGGAATGTAATTATTGAAAAATATGTTCTTGAACTCTTCCCAATCCATGGATTCAATTTCATATTTTTATACATTATTATTTTTAAGATTTTACCATTGATATACCTCACCTTACAGATGGTAGACAACGAATGTAAACGTTTCATGATCTTAATACTAATGAAAAAAATATATATTTTTAGTGGTATTGATCCATTGCTCAGAATCTAACAGATTGATGGAACCACTAAAAGAAGGTGGGCATTCCCTCATGAATGACTCATAAAATCATTGTTCCATTTTTTTTTGATTGGATATCCACTATGATTCATATCTTGAGATAGAATAGAAACATAGTTTTTCATTTCAACTCCCATAACACTAAGTTTCTTAGGAGGAAAACTATTTCATTATCTATTAAACTCCTAATTAACGTAGTTCCTTCAGGTTCTAACAATTTATTGAAACTAAAAATTATATGATGAGAAGAACAATCATGGTAGAAAATCATATAGTCATTAAAAATTACTCATATTATTCCTAAATCAGGACACACAATTTTAAATCTATGACACCTTAGGCTTGTCCTTAGAGACATAATTAGACATATCCTTTTAATATCCCAAGGGATCTTACTAAATTTTTCTCATACTAGTTTCCAAAGGTTGACTAAACCTTTCCGTTGATAACAACTATAGAATCCCCAGCTTAACATACAAATATATTACACCATTTTAGATGAATATACATCATGTTACTAAAGTACATGCCTGAGGATCGTAATAGTTGACTATAATTGGAAACATTGAGTACAATCCTCTAATCTGGTGAAAGATCTTCAATGTCTCTAGTAAATATCTTCCCCTTTAGTACTCTAACATAAAAACCATTCTTTATACCATGGGGAAAGGAAACATAAGAAAGTGGTTAGCTCAGATTCTCAGTAAGGTTAAACATGGGAGATATGTAAGTATAACATGATCATAAGGGCATGAGAACATGATCATATAATTAGAATATCATACCTTTAATATCAAAGATATTAAACATGAATCATGGATTAAATATTAACAGTTCATAATACATTAATCATAAGATCATCGGGAACATAATCCATGAAATAATAATAGAGGAAAAGGACATGGAATAGTGCATACACATAAGCTTATAACACTGTGAACATGTATAAATATAAACAAGTTCACTCATTAAGTTAAGGAAATGAAATCAGACCCTCGCATAAAATTATGGACATGAAACTAGGTCCATACATAATATTGTGAACATGAAATCAGGTCCATGCATAAAATTGTGAACATGTAATTAGGTTTATGCATAAACATATAGACATGAAACCAAGCCCATGAATTAGATTGTAAACATGTAATCAGGTTTACACATAACATTTTGAACATATAATAAGGTTCACTCATAAAATTGTAAAAATTTAATATAGTTCATGAATAAACTTATGGAAATGCAACTCAAGTCCATGCATAACATTGTGAACATGTATTCAGTTTCACACATAGCTTTGTGAACATGTAATCAGGTTCATGCATAACACATATAATCAAGAGTCATTTATCATTACCCAATTCATTGGAGGGAGATATTGGTCCCACCAATCATATAATCAAATTATACAATCATGTGACACAAGATAAAAAACATTCATCATATTATAAACCAAGAAATGAAATGGGTATCGTTAATTTTTCATAACATCATAACCTATGGAAAAGGGATAGGTTTCATAATCATGCCATCAAATCATAACCCATAAAAAGAAGAGGGTTTCAAAATCATATATCCTATTGAAGAGAAACAAATACCATGATAATCATTCCATAAAAACATAAACCATTCCAGAATGAATATGAATGGAATTCTTGGATCATATCCCCATTAAAACATAAACTATAATAAAGTAAGTCATCTTATATGGAGAAGGATTTTAAAATATCACATGAAACATTGCTTAAGGAAAATATCGTTTCTTTAAAAATCCTTTTTATAAAAAAATTTCAAAATACTTTTCTTATAAATAAGCCCTTAAAATTTCATTTAAAACATATCTTAAGTAAAATATCTTTTCCTCATTTAAAAATTCTTTTTAAAACATAAATCATTTTGAAAACTTTTTTTATTTGAAAATACTTTGAAAATTTAAAAAAAGACTTCAAATCATTTTAGAAACCCTTTTAAAGAATTTTTTTTGAAAACATATAAATAAAATATGAAATCAATTAAATCCTTTTATTTAAAAATAAACTTTTGAAAACTTATAAATGAATATCTAAAAATAATTTAAAACAATTTTTAAAAATAAAACATTTACAAAAATCCTTTTCTTTAAAAACCACTTTAAAATAAATAAATTTCCAGATTATTAGTAAAACACATAAACTTGTAAACATACAAATTAATCTTTAGGAAAATTATAATCATGGTGGCTGGTAAGTTCGTACATGCTGAATAATCCTTTTTCACCTTAAAAATATTAGAAAAGTTCCTTGATCGGAAAATTTCCTGAAAATTCATTTTAATAACCATTTTGTAAAGAGGTAAAACATGGGTAAAAATTAACTTTAAAAAAAATAGGACAATCATAGAACTTTTTTGAAAACTTTTATAGGAAACATGGTTTTTAAAGAACACATATTTCTGATTGAAAGGATAAATTATGTTAGATTTTTATAAAAAGATTTTCTTAATTATATTATGTACCAAAGAGTGGGGAAATGGTACTAATACAAGAAGATATCAGGGGTAACTAGAATATAATAAAATCAATGAGTTTTATTTATATATGGATCATAATATTTCATCAATGTAAGAATAATCATAAACAATCTCTACAAACAATGAGATTAAAGAAATAAACAGTTACCACTATGGTAACATTGAATCAAAATACTGTGGAAAGAATAATATTTAATGAAGCTCAAAATATCATGAAAAGAAGTATATCCATGATGTAACATGTAAAATATAAATATATATACCTCATAGAAAAATATAGGTGCATAACATTGCTTGTGTCTCATATAATACAAATTGAGACAAAAATTACTTTACTCATTTGGTGACTTCTGAACCATAACCCCCATGAAAGAAATATCATAAAATAGATATATAAATACTGATAAATTTAGGTATAAAAACCATTGAATACATTCATGGGAAGTATATACACCACAAAAAATATATGATAGTTTAACATGACTTGTTTCTCATGGAAAATAGTAGTGATATGAGAAAACCCTTACCTTAAGTCTGACTTGTCATGTGTGTCTTTATCTTCATCTTCTTTACGTAACTCCTATTGGTTTGCACCTAAGGGATTATTTGGGTGGGTTTGCACCTGCAGCACTTGATGTTGTCCAGGTTGAGCAGCCTCTGCGCATGGAGCATGCGTTTGTGAAGATTGATGGCAAGCAGACTTCTCAATCGGATGGAGTGTCAAAAGATCAAGATTTAATGCCAGTGAGGAGGACAGAGGATGGGGGAAGGACCTGATTTGTCCCCTAAGGCATGGACTTCGGTGGAGGAGGATTATGGATGGGTAAGGGCTTCTCCTGGACTGAAGTCACAGCCTGTGCAGAAGGCTGCTAATGTTGAAACCAGCAATTTCTTCTCTGGTCTGATAAATGAAGAGGTGGATGAGGGGCGGGGCCAGCTTGAAGGAGAGGTTCCTACTTGGACTGATGGAGAGAAGCTGCCGGGTGAATTGCATATGCAAGATGCAGATTCTGGGCAGTCACAGTGCATGGAAACACTTGACAGTTCTAGTCATACTGGGCAGGAGAAGGGTGAGAATAGCAGTCTTCAGAATGTGATTCTTCCTGGAAAATGGGGGGATATTTCTGACAGTGAAAAAGAAAATGGTGATCGAATCCGTGCTTCATTTAGTGATGTGGTGCAGCATGGGAAGAAGACAGTAGCAGGAAATGGGGATGTTGTGTCTGCCTCACCAAGAAGAAGGCAGCGGAAGGATTACTCCTCCATGCCAAAGCCAATGTCCACCAGGTCCTCGTTAAGTAAAAGAAAAGGTATGATTTCTTATGAGGAATTGGTGTGTTTAGAGAAGTTAAATCTCAGAAGAAAGTACGTGAAGATATTGAAGCAGTATGAAAGTTCAGAATGGGAATCAGCTACCACGGATGAGGCGTTTGACCCGGGTGATGGCGATGGATTTGGTGATGCGTATGGCTTCTGATTTGTAACTGTTTGCACTTGTTTCTTGTGTTCGTTTGCTGTACTTTTTGGTTATTTTAATAAATGGCCAGAGACTTTGTCTCTGGCTGGACCTTTTTCGTTTAAGGTTTAGTCTCTTGTTATGCTAATTTTCCGCTAAATCGTTTTAATTAATTTTAATCACTTTTTCTCATATTTTTTTTCAAAAACAAAGTTGAACTTATTAAATATCATAAATTATTCTGATTCAAAATATGGAATCCATTTTTCAAAATTCCAATCACATAAGTGATAGAAATTAATTTAAAATTAATCTTCTAGACAGGACAATAATGTGTGTTTTTTAAAGTAAAAATGCTCAAAATTTTGAAAATTTTTATATTCAATTTCAATGTGAAATTTATTAAAATGACTTAAATTGGGTTAAATGATATAAAATTGGTCTAATTAAACTTTAAAATCAAATCAAAACATGATTTAACTATATAAATAAATTATTTGAAAAAATAGTTTTGAATTAAAATTCAATGTTTTTTACTATTCATCAAAAAAATGAAACATCACAGAAAAATACCAAATATTAACCCCAATAAAATTTTGATATTAAAATTTAAAAAATAAAGTTTAATTTTTTAAATAAAAATTATAAAATTTGCAAAAATTATATTTAAAATGGGTTCTCATTAGAATGCGGTAAAATTGCCTTTTTGAAAAATGTGCATTTTTATTCATAAAATTAGATTTATTATTATCTTATTACTATAAAATATATTAGATGACTATAAAAAATATTTATTCAATATATTATATTTAATTTTTATTTTAAAAACTAATCAAAAGTGGTTTGTTTAATTTATTGAGATAAAATTGTGTTTGTACAAAGAAAAATAGTTTTCTTAAAAAACTAATTTCTTTATTTTCAAGTAGTTATTTCATTCACTTACAATAATTGATAACAAAATGATTCATTTTATATATTTTCATAAATCATATTCTCACAATTTAGTAAATCATATACTTAACTTCTATTCCAACTTCTAGGTGGTAGCTATAATAATATTTTAACAATAATATCAATAGTATATTATAGTTCGGTTAAACTTGGTCTTATGTGTTATGCAAGCTATCGAAGTAACTCAACATTGTGTGTAACACAATTCAAATATACTTTTCCATGTACCAGAGGTTAATCTATGTGTTACATGTAGTTAAAGATTAAATATGTGTTTTGTATGATGAATCCAAACTTTGTGCTTTTATATATAGAAAAAGATATATTCAGTGTTGTTTAAAATGAAAAAATATCCCAAAGATTAAAATAATTATAATAAAATCAAAAAATCTTTGGGTGTTACATGTCCTATAAAAATATATTTTTGTTTATATGATTGTATATTTTTTTAGAAAGGGATATTGTTCATATAAAAAATTCCCGATGTGTGATACAAATAAATATAATAAAGATGAATCAGGTCCTTGAAAATTTGTATTTTATTTTCCAATAATTACATTGTATAGATAATTTTATGGATGTGAGGAGATTATAAGTCAAATTATATTATTCATTGATAAAATAATTCATGGTTGGAAACTTCAACACTCAATAGATGCTCCTGAGTGGAAAAAATGATCATTAGTATCCTAAATTTTGGAATGAGATTAGAAAATTCCATCTTTCCTTATTTATAGATGCAATTAATACTTTTGATATAAAAATAAACACTCACTATACATGATTTGTTATGTTGGTAAATTAAAAAATTTCCCCATTATTATACATGATGCAAAAGAACATAATGTTTTCCTTATATTATTTAAGGATAAAATAGCATATAATGATATTGATGTTTATTTTCTTCCATTTAGAAATGGCATAAAATTGATCTGGGATATGTTATTACAATGTATAATTCTTATAAAATATAAGTGATCATGCTCAGATCCATGTTGTTCAAGATGGTAAAATTATTTTTTTTCCTATTTTAAATTTTTAAGGAAAAATATTAAAGTAATTTTTGGATGTCCCGTATGTTAAAAAGTTAAACACTCAAATAAGTTAAAATATTTTATAAAGATAGTATTTCTTTTATATTATAAATTTTTACCTAGATGGCATAAATATTGATTATGGAAAGTAACATTTAATGTGAAGTCATAAAAGGTGTGACATCTTCTTCATTAACAAGTGATGAATAATTTGAGAAGGTAAAGGATATTGTAGATATTTTTAGTAAAACATTACTGAAAAAAATATAAAATAGGTTAGAAATAGAGATAAATATTCACAGAATTAAAATATTTTCATTTCCTGTATGTTAGAAGTTTTCTTAGCTTCATGCATATAGAATAACAATATATGTGATATGTCATTGGATCATTACTAAAAACACTATACATGATGAAATACAGAATTAATTATAGGTTATACAAGATTAATATGGGGAAAAGGTAATAGATGGTTCCAATGAGTGATAAAAGTAAAATTTCTATTCCTCTAGTGGTTCACATTCTTTTTTTGAAGAGCAATTTTGGTTTTGAAACTTCATAAACAATGTAACATTTTTAAGGGGGTATTCATAAAATATTAATAATGTTATGTCAATGAATGACATAAAGTCAAAGGGTCTAAAATCACATGATCGTCATGTTTTGATAAAATATATTGTGGTTATACAGTATGTTTTTTTCAAAAAAAATGAATCCTCATAATAACAAACATTCACTTTTTTCAAATTTATATCGAAAAAAGTTATATATAAGGTGAAGTTTCTATAAATAGAAAAATAAATTATCATCATTTTATGTTAATTAGTGATATTCTTACCAACTTTATTCTTTTATATAATAGTCTATTTGATGGTTTATTTAGTTAGAGAGATTTGAATGTGTTCTCCTATATAATATAAATAGATATACCCCATTGAATGGTATATATTGATATTTAAAGCATATATAAAAAAATAAAAGTATTCTAGAAGGTTTTATTTTAGATAAGTACCTTATTGTATATTATATTTCATTTTATACTGAATACTTATCTAACATGAAAAGTATTGGGCTCTAAAACCCTCATCCAAACATATGTATAGAGGTTTATGTAATTTCAAGAAGAAGTGTTTCCACAATTATCATTATATTTTAAGATAAATATCACATTTATGCTTTATATAAAAGCGTGGAGGTTGTTCCATATGTTAAAACTAACAAAAAAATCTTAGGTATTTGAATTCATCAAGGGATAAAAGTTTTATATCAAATTCATATAAATAATAGTTTATATGGTGGTTTCAAAACAATATTTTTTAGAGTTATCTTTAAATATAAAATCAATTTCTAGAAGAGTATGATGGTCAGCCATAAGACCAAGTGTATATGTATTATATTATAATGGTTATTCTATTACCAGTTATACATTATATATAAATGAACATGATGAATGATAGATTGATAAAAAATTGTGGATTTAATATTAAATAGGAATTTATTAATGTATATAATACCCATTATACAATTATAATTTATATGAATATTTCAAATTTTGTTATCATTGAAAAACTATAAAATTTTGCTTTTATATTATTCTCAATTCTATTTTTATATAAATTGGTTTATAATATAAATGTTTATAAAATTAATGAATTGGTATTTCTGAAAGTAAATTTCAGTAAAAAATAGAACAAGGATAAAACCTTCATTATTAAATCATATGTAATATAATAATTTTATACATTGGATATTTCAAATAAAAAATTAGTCCATTATTTATTTGGTGACTAAAAAAATATAGAATCTAATGAAAATTAAACGGAGGATAATCCTTCCTTTGGTACATCACAAACATTTCTTACCAGTACTAATACATATTGTGTCTTATATATTAATGGGGACCAAAGGTAGGGGACATGGATAATTTATTGAGGGGTTAAATCCCATTAACCAATAAATAAAATAATAATATTATCATAAACAAGTTTGAGGTCTCAGAGAAGTTTTCTATATACATTTTTTTCACTATATATTATGTGTTTACTATAAAATTAACATAATTTAAATTATTTCTTACAGTAGTCATGTATACAATGGATTATGAACTTATTTTTACTACCCATCTCATGGAAAAAAGATAACATTGATATCGAAGAAGAGATGTAGTTGGAAAGTGAGCAACATATTGAAGTTGAACAATATGATAAAGGTGAGAAATAAAAAAAATGATAACATTGAGAAAATAAAATAGAATCATCGCATAATGTTGTTAGAAAAATTATCAAGGAAATAAGTATAGGTTAAAAATTAAATGTTAGATTTAATATGTTTATTTGAACTATAGACTGAAAAAAAACCATTTACATTAGCTACATCGGGATTATTACTTTAATGAATGTTCTAATTGACATAGATACCAGACACAATGTTATTCCTATAATGAAGGAAATAATTTGAGAATACATTAAAGAATCATTTTAATATACTTTATATATATTACTTAAAATAAAAAAATGTTGTTTTTTTCATTTTCACATATAGTGAACATTAAAATTAAAAGATTTTAATATGAAGTTCATGACCCTCCCCCATTGTAAACACCTCATGGGACTATAATGAAGATAAGAGTAACACCTTAATCCAACCACTAATAGGAAATGGGTTACTGACTAGCACTAAGGATATAATCACAAATAAATGGGAGGCATTACCCTCATAATCTCGGTAACAAAAGAAAAAAACACCACTCAAATCCATATAATATAAGTTAAAACTAATTCACAATTCATGTAAATATTAAATATAACTAAATTTCTCAAAAATTAAATTCCAAAATGAAACTCCTGAGGTATTAACTCACAAACAACAATGTTACCTTAAGCTAGTATGACCTAGCTCAATCACCAGATCCCGCCTAAAAACCTATAAAATAGTTGTGTATATATAGAGTTGAACATACAAGTATACATATAAGGATAATCCTTAAAATATATAATGTAAATGTTGAAGAATTATACTAATGTCTTACTGAAACCTATGTTAGGTCAACTATCACCCAACCATGTCAAGGATCACACACACAGTAATGAATCCATGTTTAGTAACATGGTATCAGAAGAATATATCAAGGAGGTTCCCTGATTCCATTTACCCAATGATTTGATCACTCTTATAGGTATTGGGAATAGTGTAACCATCCTTTGATTTCATGACCAACTCATCTTTTAGTATTAATTTACTTGTAATCATTTCCATAAATGATTAAAACATCATGTCTAATAAAAACCCTAGATTATTTCACTAGATTATAACATTGAAACTTGAAGAGGAGGATCTTCACATGTAATTTATAATTAATTTTTGAGTAGATATAAAATCACTAAAAATTGTAATTCATAATTTTTGATGATCCATTTAACTAGATCAAATTGTACCATCACTACATTGAAAGATCCAAGTGCATAATCCCTCTGCAATGATCCACCCATTCACAACAATCTATAATCATTATTTTAGAATCATGGGGTGCTAGAATGACTAATAAATTAAATTATTCATCTTTAATCATAATATTATGGTAACACCCTGAGTTTTTATGAAATATGTTTTTGAATAAATTCAAATTTTTTTGATAGCTTTCATTACACACAACAATGAGTTTTAACAAACCACAATATATTGTTAATATTATTATATAAATATGATCATTATAACATATCCATTAAAAATGGTGAAATTAATAGGAATAACCAAGTTATAAAAATTATGTACAATGGTTTTATATTAATAAATCATATAGATAAAAAAGTACTTATTTGTTAGAAAATTATTTTGATGTTTCTAAAATACAATTTTCTCAAAAAATGTTTTTATCGCTTTTTGTGAGAAAATAATAAAAGAATTTTTTCTATTTCCAGAACATTTATTTGAAAAAATAAACATCATTTTTAAAACTATATATAAAAATTATCTTTGAGTGAATTTTTGGTAACTTTTTACACAGTTTAATTTTTCGATGAATGGTATAAAAATATTTATTTTTATTAAAACTACCCTTTCATTTCAAGATTTTACAGGATATATTTTATTTTAATATGATTTTAAATGTAAAATTTGTTAAATAATATATTAATTAATCCAATTTAGTTTATTATAATCAATTTCATATTTAATTTTGGTATTAAAACTTTCTATACTTATGAAAATCTTCTCTTTGGAAAATAGCTTTTTCATCGCATCTAAGGGTTTAATTTTAAATTAAATTTTCCAATTATAAAAATGGAATTAAAAAAATTATTTCATATTTAGAATATTAATAATTAATATTATATAAAATTTTCAATATAGTTTTTGGTCAAAATTAAGTGTAAAAACAGTAAAAATTAATTATTGTTGTTAAGGATAAAACGGGTTTTCTGAGGGGTTAAAATAAAAAAAGAGGTAAAATGACCTAACAATTTATCCACATCCATTTTTATGTCCATATATTGACCTTATCAAATCTAAGGTTCTATAATTGTCCTTTTTAGAGCCTTTTGGAATGTTTAAAATAAGGGTACATTGGAGGTAATCCCAAACCTAAAAGAGGGTACATGGGAGGTTATTCCAAACATAAGACAAGGGGAACATGAGGTTATCCCAACCCCAATAGAGTGTAAATAGGATTTTATCCCAATAATGAAAGAGAAAATATGGTAGTTTAATCCAAGCCTAAAATAGGGTACATGGGAGGTTATTCCAATCCTGAAAGAGGGTACACAAGAGGTTATCCCATGCCTATATGAGGTACACATGTGGTTAGTCCAAGCCTAACATGTTATAAATGTCTTGGTGGGTATCCTTTATAACAAACCAAACACCATTAACCAAAAGTTGATGTATAATTTATTACACTTGAATAATATATAAGGAATCCCATCTAGAAATACCAAATAGTTTAGTAGTCTTGGTAAACTATATACATATATGATTACTATATTACATTTGAATAAAAAAATTAGAACGTATTTTTTTTAAGAATATAATTATTCCTTATATCATATCCTTGAGTGTCATTCATATTATGCTTCCTAGATTCATGGTAAAGGATAAAAAATATGGGTGATCTCAAATTCTGATTAAGGGTTATGTATGGTGGAAGCTATCATAAATCAATAAGAATAATCAACATGAAAACACTACAACAAAATAGTTGACTAGTAGTGGTAATTTTTTACATTGGTTGTGTTTTAAACTACTACCAAATTGTTCCATGCTGGTTTTTTAAAAACACCACTAAATTTGGAATCAACATCCCATCATGGCAGTTTTTCTCATTTAGTGGTGGTTTATAGGAAGTGTCACATATCTATTTTTTAGAGGTGTTTATTTTGTTTTTAGATGTGTTTTTTCTTCTCAAAACTGTCAAGGTTTTAATAGAAGTTTCAACTACAATGACATTTAATAATATATAGTGGTGGCTTAAACCAGCACTATATAGCACTACTAAAAAACTAAAATCATCAAAAACTGCACCCCAAAAACAAAATATATAAAACTACAATTTATAACCTAAATTTACTGCATACAAAAGTTCTATAATAATTTACATTCACATAAGTATACAAAAAACATAAAATTTGGACCCATATAATAAGATTCACTAATGTATTCATGAAAACCACATTTAAAAACATATATTATATTGGTAACACATTAATAAAAACATAAATAAAAATTCCCAATCCAAATATCTATCATATACAATATTTAATATCATTTAAAATATTATATAAGTTAACCATGATCTATGTAGATAAGGAAAACTATTAAAAATGGTTATATTGTTAACCGAAAACAAATATCAACATAACATAGAAATTAATAAACCAAAAAAATACTAATAATATATATTTTATTTCACATAATGTTGATAAGACATATTATGCATTATAATCATGTATAAATAATGTAATAATATGAAACTGAGGAATTATCATGTTATATAAGTGTATTCTCAATAAAATAAATGTTTATATTGTAAAAAAATATTATTAAAAAACTTACACATGAGCCTACCGGGTCATGTAAGTGTAACCCCCCAACCCTTAAAAGTGGTATTATCCAAAAATCAATGAAAATATAAGGCCTTAGAACTTTCAAAGGGAAACAACCATTTTTAATTAATATCATTCATCCTCATACCTCTACTTGTCCAAGAATTGTAAAAATATAGATGTGAGGAGGTTTCACCCACCTAAACTTTTGTTCAACCTATTTTTATAGCCCAAAGGGAACAAGGAACGTCATATTCTAAGTGAAAAAATAACATAGGATAAGAAAAATATAAAATTAAATCCCCACCAATAAATAAAATAAAAATAAAGAACAATGACCCATCCCCTTACCTCAAGAATAACCAGAAAAAGATATTTTCATCATAAAGAAGAAGGATGAGTTTAATTAGTTTATAATGAGTTTAGTTACACATCACCATCACTAAATCCAAATTTCACTCTCATCACTACCCTAAGAACTAATATCAACATAATATTTTTCTCTATCCCCACTCCCAGCTATCATCGCCAATATGAAAAATTTCTTAAAAAATAAATAGTATTTTATATTTAAATTTAAACATAAAACCAATAATTTTTTTTGTAATAAATGATTATGTAATTGTGTGATTTACATGCTCACTCAAACCATACATTGATGTAATTTAATCGGGAACATATCTAGCCATATTCTGATATAATTAAACCAATGCATTATGAAAATTAATGATCTTTTCATCCTGTTATTGTATTTGAGCCCCCTATTGTAGGATTGTGCTCCCCTATTACTTAATTATGCTTTAAATTACAATAAAATTCCTCTGAGCATCTCGAGGTAAGGAGTAACTAAAATCAGGAGTAGATGATACTAGAATTCTTAGTGACCTTCCAAATACCTCATACGTTAATGGTCCTGAACCTATCCAACACAAGGAACTAGGATGCTCCTTCCAAAGGAATTGACTAACTGGATCACCCTCGGAGATGAATAAGGACTGTGCAGAATTGGAATCCCATTTTCATTTATTTTTAAATATAAATAAAATATTAATCACATTTAAAGTGATACATATTAACAAACTAACAACTAAAAATAAGTTATTACAATAAAAAAGGAATTTATACCCCAACTTATTTAGTAAGATCATTCACATAAACTCGGTCAGATTTCACATGAACATATAACCAAATCTCTATTTAAGAGAATTAGTTCCCAAAATTATTTTACTAAATTCAAAAAAAATCAAAAATATTAAATATTAAATATATATTTTTATCTTATAAATATTTAAAATAATGAAAATATTACCATAGTCGATCCGTTTCTTGAAAAAATCTTTGAACCGACAATGTGGGTGATGGTTTGTTTAAATCAACATGATGCATTTGTTATTAAAACATAATTAATTAAATAATATGAAATTTATTAGTATTGTATGAAATTTCATCTCCTCATCATATCCATATATATATGTAAAATAATATTAATATAATAATCTATTTTTCAATTTCATGTTCTTATCATGGGGGTTTATATCAATAAACACCTTCCACTACTCTTTAGGTACCCCTTCAGTTACCATATCTTATTTTTTATAAGGGGTCTACAATGTATCATTGAATTCATTCCATAATCTATATTTAAAATCGTTCCATTTCATACCCAAATTTTTCAACGTCCACTTTCATACGATAATGTCAATAATAGTAATCTGGAATAACAGCTATAAAAAGAGGTTCATTTTTAAAATGTTATAATTTAATTAAATAATTTCATTCAATTTTTCCATAATTTATATAAATTACCATTATCTAGGAATTAAATACATCATTATTCAAAGATTGAGGCATATGCCTCCAATCAGACTTTGAAATTAGATGGGTAATTAGCTCATCTGCCAAATGAACAAGAATATGGCCAAATAATCCCAAAAATTCATCTATTGGGAACCCAATAATAATCTAAGGGGAAAACTATCTTCAATCCATTCAGATTCTAAGCATATTAACTATTTATATTTTCCTCATTAGTGACATAGTTTCTATATTTTATAAAAAATATACTGTTTGTATAAAAATTTCAATAGATTTATAAAAATTAAAATTTATAATTATAACTATCACCATTCAATATACTCATAAAGAAATATGAGTGAACACATGTTCTATAACTACAGACTCAATGTGTGTTGAAACTATTTAATTGGGAGGCAATGTTCCAGATGCTTATTAGACAGAGAAGGAGGGTGTACCAAACGTAGACTGGAGGGAGACAAATGGTGTGAAATATATTAATGGGGGGAGACAGAGGGTGTCACAGATACTATATAGAGGGATCTTGATGGATAATTATGTTTTATTTTATTCAAGGGAACATTAACTGGGAGTTTAATAGGATAATTGAAACACTTCTTCCTTGGAATTTATTTCATTTAAACAAGTAAAAATAACTTCAGAATACATAATTAAAAAAACCATATAGGATAATAAATTTAGAAATGATAACATATGTATAGTACTAACAAACATAATATACATAGGTATGATAATTAATTACTACACATACAAACAAATATAACATTTACTTTTTCAAAATTGACCAACACATGCATAAAAATCAATTAAAATATAATAACACATCCATAGTACTAGAAGTTAGTAACATATAACATAGGTGGTTGATAAGTTAATGGATGACTTCACATAAAATAATTTATTTCTTCAATCATATTGTTATCCTATACAAACATTAAATTATCTACTTCATCCACCACTATAAGACTAATATTTTCAATATCATCATGAAAAAATAAGTCAGTTTATTGTTGTTGATGAGATTCAATGTCATAGGTCAAATCTTCTACATCATCACTCATATCATACAAGTCCCTTTCTTAAAATGTGAACAACTAAACTCTACCTTTAATCCATGACATTTTTCATATAATATACCATTTTTACATGTGATGAGAAGATATACGGATCATGTAATTCATGGGCACTAATATCCATCATGCGAGAGTAGTTCATGCTAGTAAATTGAAATGAATCCCTTTTAATACCTATAGTAATATCATCCCACTTGCATTAGAATAAAAATACTAAAAAATGGATATGGTAGTTTAATTTGATAATATCAATCAACTTTCCATAGTATCCTAGTTTGAAAACTATAAAGATACCACTATTTTGTGTTTTTAAACCCTCTTCCGGATTGAATGTATGAAATTTGAATCCATTAAAATTGTAAGCATGAAAATTTCTAGCCTATTTTAGAGGACCTATATCCAAAAATGTAAAATATTATGAAAAAACATCATGAGTATCATTATTTATGATCTAAAAAAATTAATATACATTATTATATTTAAAAAATATTAATTTCAACCAAATATTTTTATTGATTTCAATATTTATGATATTACACGATTTGAAAACCATTCTATAATATATTTATTGATAGCTTGTATCATATATTTCTCATTTCATATTATAATTATCATTCATATCTTTGTTTTTATCTTAATACCATTAATAAATTGATCTACAGTTTCACTATTCAATAGCACATATCTATGTGCCTTTGATAATTCCATTTACGTCAATTTAATATAGAAGATCCTCATGACTAATCGAACAATAGTATGAAATATTTTTGATTTCCTTTGTAATTGAGATTTATTCAATATTTTATAAACACATCCAACTCAATTGAATCATATCTTAATAACATCAAAGTATCAATAAAATAATGTAAGCCACTCCTATACTAAATAACCTTCAGAAATAGAGCCTTCAGGTTGAGATTTATTTTTCACATATGATTGCAAATAACTAAAGTATCTCTGAAATAAAATAAATAAAACAAAATTATGTATTTAATTATATTTCATGAACTATTTACATTTTTTGAATAAAATATAAATAAATTACCTCTCAATTGTATTCATCCATCAATAATGTACGGGACCTCATAATTTAGTTTCCTTGTCAAAATGCATAGTTAAATGCATCATGACAGTAAAAATGATGGAGGAAAGATCATATCCACTGAACAAAGTTTCATTACAAGTCTATCCTGATGTTTTTCAAGATCTTATGGTTTAATATTTTTCTTACATATTTTTCTAAAGAATGTGAAAAATTGTATTACAACTATAGTAACCTTTTCATGAAATAATGTGCGTAATGACAATCGAAGTAACTACTATAAAAAATATGTGAATATTGACTTTTTAATCTATGAAACCTATACTGATTTAAGCTAAAACACCTTGAGATGTTACTTGAGTATCCATCATCTACTATCACATGTTTTAAAATTCTAAGGAATGTATATTTATCCGTTTTTCATTACAAAAATTGTTAGAGAATACTTTCTATTATTATGTGACTATAGATCATGCTTTATATTCATTGTTTGTGATTCCTTCCAAGAATTGAGATGGTTATTTTATTATACATGATCATTAAGTTATGTGAAGATAAAATTTTCAAAAAACTTCTTCTCTATATTCATAACTTAAAGATTATGAAGAAACAAATTAAATTCCCAACAATGAAGTTTAAAGAATACACATTTTTTTCTTCCATTGATGTATTTTTATTTCAATTGATGATGAACTTAGAATTTATTTCCCACTATCATTAAAATGATTCACCTTCCCAAATTATGTTTCAATATTTACAATTTTTTCAAATATTTATTAACCTATCAAGAACTTTCGAGGTTGTCTAAGATCAATAGACCAATTGATTTTTCACTTTTTCAACTGAAATCTATGAGATGTGTCTAAAAAACTATGATGAAACAAGAAGAACCATTTTTTACTTTAATGAAGTCATTCAGGATTAAAATCAAAGTTACAAATAAGACAATCCAATCCCAAGTAATTTTTCCAACTAGATAAGTTCCCAAGTCCAGGGAAGTCACCAAATGGTCCACATTAGAGCAACGTGCATTTTTAACATTGTTCTAGAATATTCATCACATATCTCAACACTATTTTTGTACAAATATTTCAATTCTTCAATTAGATGTTGAAAGTATACACCAATTCATTTCTAGGTATTTTTTTCTATGAATAATAATTGAAATTATAAAATAATTTTTTTTCAAATACATCTAAAGAGAAAGCTTTTAAGGGATCAAAACAGTCATCCAAATCTTGTAACTGGTACTCAAAATCCCAAATGGGTTGAATCCATTTGTATTCAATCATAATCACACATTCCTATAATGATAAGAGAAAACATGATGTAATAAATCAAATTTCTTCCATGATTTTGAATCTATTGGTTGTTGAATTAAATAATCATTTTTATTATCTATAGAATGCCACTTCATGTACTCGGTGTTTTTTGATGACATTCATAATCTTTTCAATCATGGTTTTAAAGGGAAGTAGTGAAAAATATTTATTAGTGTGTTATTTTTCTTCTTCATTATAATAGTATGTTGATTCATACTTCTAACATTATCCATTAACTACCTTCTAGAAAAAAAATCAATCTTATCTACTTGAATCATCTCCCTAATAAAGTATGTAATCATTGGGAAAAGCATGTATTTTTATATAATTTATACTAAGATTTGTAAAAATATTTTTCTTATCCTAAAAAGACTTAGGGATATTAGTTTTAGGAAATATCACACACAATAATTCTAATATCATGTACATCACATTATTTTTAATTCCTTGTAGGCATTTGATATGGTAAAACGTTAGTAGAAATGAAAGTTTTAAATATTTTTTTGTATCGACCATAAAACTCTTTATTTCCATCATCAACTAGATTATAAAATCAATTTTTTCCTTACTGAATTTATCTCTTATATTATTCTTCACATAATCAAGGGGAGGATCTAATGAAATTTTATAATCTTGATCTAGTAGTCTTATAGTCCCAAAAACATCATTTGTCAAGTTACTATTTATATCACCCTCATCTAGTTGTTCTGATATGTTTTGGTATTGATTCAATTTCCTTGGAATCCCAAAATAATTATTTATTAGGTTTTTTATTTAATTTTACATTGTCTATAAAGTTGGGATCTCATTTTATTGACTGACATCAGTGCTCAAATGTTCTGTAATGTTTGATTCTCCATGCCAAATTCATTAGAAATATTGAGTAGGGGATTTATTCAAAATAAAGTGTTAATAAACATCATGTATCTTCATCTATCTTCTAAATTTACATTTATGGAATCGACATATTATTTACCCATCAATAGATAGATTTAAAATTAAAAAATCTAAATAATTTTTCAACCACTTAGCATACTATGGTTTGTTCCTCGGTAATGTGATCCATCTTTTATCCATATAACACAAAGTGCCTACACTTTGTTAGAGAAAATTAAATAACATTAGAAATATTATGTCATTTAAAAAATTAATAATTTATTCAAAATCAATAATATAAAAAATTAATTATTCTTTTTAATTTGATTACATTTTTTATCAACATTTTTCATTTATTTTAATTAGAATGTTTATATTCCGTTAAAAAATTATAGCTTTTCTATAAGTATGTCTTGGATTTTTATGGCATGATATCCAGTGGTAGGAGAAATAATTTAAATTATTTATTAGCCTATACTTATTTGGTTTTTTAATCTCTAATAAATAAATAATGTTTTTTATAGTGTTGAAATGAATTATCCAGGAATCTAAAAATTATGAAAGGAATAGAACTAATTATTCCAATTCCAAAAGTCACATTTCATTTTATTCATGATCATGTCTTTTTTTTACATTAAATCATGTACATAACTATTGTTTTTAAGGGGAGGAAATGAATTGATTTTTATTGACTGAGAAGTTTAGATTTGAGTTGTTGATGGATTGAAAGTGATAGTAGTAAGATCTTATTTTCATGGATTCCTTTCTTATGATAGTGGAATTTTATAAGATTATTTTGATTAATTAAATTGTATCCTTCAAAAATTATGATGTTACTATAAATTCTCATAATCTACCAGGATATTTGTATAGAATGGGCATAGTTTCCAAGTCATCCTATAGATTCTCTTCACAAATTTCCAATATAATCTCATAGTTTGGTTATATGTCCAGTGAATACATTATATCCTTTCATTTGGTGACTAAATCTATAAATTTCTCATTTATACACTATTTTAAATTAAATAGATCCTAAATTATTATTTCTATCATTGTAAAACTGAAATGAAAAAGTAATTTACAATAAAGATCCTTTAAAATATCAATTTATCTAGCTATTAGGTTTCCATAATAAAAAAATGAGATACCTTACAATGTTTACTCAAAACATATAATTTTAGCTACTACCTGTTGTTCACGAGTAACCACCAACTTAATGGATCTACAGTGAGGTCTCAATAATGAATCCTCAGTTTTGAGTGATTAGTGGCTAGGAATAAATGTGGAAAATGTAAAGGGGGTAGTTAAGAGGGCTTAGGGATGGGATAAGAGGGTCTGGGGAGGAAACTATGAGGGTTCTCGAGCTTGGGGTATGACGAATCAAGGAGGACTAGAAAGGGATTGAAGAGGGATTGGGGATAAGTTGCGATGAGGGCAGGGAGAGCTGTTGTGTGGTCACGTTCTGGAGAGGTAGTAAGGGCCGTAGGATAGACAGGGTGGAAAAGGGGAATGGGGTGTTGGGAAGGGGGTTGGGGTGGTGAAAATGGGGAATAGGGTGGTGTAAATGTGCATTGGTCAATGAAATGGTGGAAAGGGATCAGCAGAGAGGGTGGTGGTAAAGTCTTTGTGGAGAGGGTTCTTGGAAACAAGAGGGGACCATGGCGGTGGAAACAAGATTCAGGTAGTGGTGGGGTAGTGAGGGGTAAGGGGCGGAGGTGAGGGATAGGAGGATCAAGAAGCAGTGGGGTGAAGAGTGTGAACATGAGGTGGTTAGGGAGAGGGATTGGGCTTAGGTGGTCTTAGGGGAGAATGGGGTTATATAGGAGTGGGTTTTTTAATAAATTAAAAATATTTAGTGGTAGTTTTTTAAGAAAGTACCACAAATTTTTTTTTAGTTTTTTTTAGCATCGATTTAAAAAAACCTCTACTAAAACCCCACCATTAAACATTAAATTTGGTGTAGTGTAAGTTAAATAATTAAACACACATTTTGTTTAAATCCTTTGACTATCATGATTATATAATTCATAATCATTATGGAAAGGTGAATAGCTGATAACATATTCCATTTAATATATAATATGAGAATGAAAATTCATCTAGAGAAAATATCATTGAGAAAATATTAGGGATAAAAAATATTTATTTTTTAATGAAGTAAATTCTTAATTATTAGTTTTCATGATGTTATGAATCATGATACCTATACTATCAAGAACTTTCCCAAGATAGTTTAAAATTGATCAGTTGGTATACATTAGAAACCCATTTAATTAAGGAAATCCTACTGATTTACCCTGTTACACTACTAATTCCTTGAGGGTATATCTTTAATTGGGTCTCACATATATATACATGTCCAATTAATTCATCATATATCAAATGACTGGTATATTTCATGAAAAAAACTCCTTATCAATAAATTTTTTCATTGAGTATGGAATTCAAATTAATGATAATTTCCCCAATAAATCATATAACTTTCAAAGTAATATATCATATATAGAAATTATATAATGTTTAATTAAATGATAAATAATATGGACACTTATGGTAAATTTAATGTCCAGTGGTAAGAATATAGTGAACGTTTCAAAGGATGGTTAATCATTACAAAAATTAATTAGGAAATAGAATTTCAATACATTTCCTAGGAAAACTGATCATAAACCATACATAGAAATAATAATTATGGTATCAATACAACATCTACCTAGTGGATCATTAATAAAATAAAGTTTTGATGTTTTTTATGAATATAAATAAAATAAAAATGTCATTAAAATAATCATTAAGACAATAACCTTTTTATTATTAAAATATTTTTAAAACTTAAGGTTCAAAAAATATTTTGAAAATACATTTCATTGAAAATAACCTCTAAAACATATAATTTATTCTTTAAAACATTGAGCATTCATGAGTTCTGGAAATTATTTTCTTGTCATACACATTAAAACAAAGTTACCTTTCACTTTTCAAGTCAAATCCAAATGGTCCTTGTTTAAAAAACAACATGAAGATTCCTTTCAAAAAAATTAAAATTAAAACATGTGTAATAATTTATTTTATAAATAATTTTGATAATCTTAAAAACCTTTTTGAATTATTTTGAAGACATTGACTTTGATGAAAAATTACTTTTGACCGAAGAAAGAAATAAAGTTGGATTTACATAAAAACACTATATTAATAATTTTAAGTAATAAAGAGAGTAAATAGAATTATTAATTGAAAATTTAATGAATAATTAAAGGATAATAAAATTGAATGGGTTTTTTATACAATAATCAAATAATTTTCTTCTATGCAAATTCTCGTATAAACAATCCTGATTAAAATGAGATTGTGAAATAGACCCTAATAAAGATCATAACATTAAAGTAATAATTAATCAATTAATCAATTATATGCATAAAATTTAAATACACACAAAACAATTTTAAATAAATTATAAGATTTTCAAAACTCTTTAGACACATAATATTATAATGTCAAAGACAATGAAAAGGTAATATAAACCAATGAAAAAAATTGAGTTATGAAATTCTTTACCACTTGGTGAATTTCAAGTAAAATCAACGTAGTTTAAATAATTAAAATTAAAAGTTAAAATAACATGAATTATAAAGTTTACAATGAATTATATGAAATGTTTTCAATATATACACCAGATAAAATAAATTAAGTGCATAAGATTATAATATGCTTCCATGAAGGAAAATTGAGATGAAGTCTCTTACCTCACACTTCATTTTGGTTAAACATGGTTTAACCACCTATATAATAATTTTATGAATGTTATTAATTATTAAAATAATCATTTTCATATTTATAATATCATATATGATGATATTATTACATTTTACCACCTTTTTGTTAATAATATTCCATTATTTTTATTTTTCTGGTATTAATTGCCTTATTTTATCAAACGTGTTTTATCATGAAAGTTATAATTTTCACATAATAGATAGTTAAATAATATAAATAATTATATTAATGTTATAAATGTTATATTTACTCATTAGATACATTTTTATAATCATTATTGAAATTTCAATATTGATAATGCATCACATCGCTTCATAAAGATAGCAGGACGTACATATGCACGAGCGATGTTATCATATCCCTAACAGGTGAAATGGTAAGAAATTAGGTTGTATATTCATTTTAAATAATCATTATCTTGTCTTATATATCAAATATATTGATTAAATTTACCATTATTTCAATCCATGTTAAGCATTGGTGAAAAACAAATCATATCGCTTCGTGAGGTGGTAGTTTGTTGTACACATAAGTGGCATTATCATAATTTAAATAGCAAACAATGTAAGAAATTTTATGTTATATTATAATTATAAAAGTATAATAACATCATAAATATTATATATATACATTAAATACTTTATTATATATAATTTTGAGATGCATTGATGGAAAATGGGTTACAACAGTTCATGAGGTGGTAGCCCTCCGTACACACGATCGACAATATCATTTCTCATTTGATGAAGGAAGAGATGAAAAAATCTTATTACATTAACATAATAAAATCTCATTTTATTTTCGATACTTTTGATATTATATTATTATGATTGAAAAATATTTTGAAGAGCTTGAATAAGAAATAAAATAAAAAATATCATTTAAGAAGGTACCCACTTCTCTGGATGACCTCTTTAGGTTTTCTCCAAAAGACTTCTTAGGATAGATTTATTATAAAAAAAGTGATCTAGTATTTTAGGATTATATTAAGTAAGTTATTTTTTAATTCTTGGCTGAATACAATTTTTTTAGTGATAATAGAGGTGGAGAGGGGGTGGGCTCTTATTAGTGGGTGAGAGGTCACAAATTGAATTTTTTAAAAGAATTAATTACACCCACTTTGTATCATGCCACAAGACTATAAAATGGGTCATTATAGACTATTATATGTAATAATGTTGATATATATCCATTAAATGGGGTTTTTTCAAGTTTATAGATCATTTTAACCATTATATTTTCAGTTTAACCCCCCTCCATCAATAACTCAGTTTTTACCTTAACCGCAATAATTAATTTTTATTTATTTTAATATTAATAATGTTAAAAATATAAGTTGAAATTTTTATATAAGATAAATTATTATAATTACAAATATGGAATCCATTTTTCCAATTTTAATTCACATAATTTCCAAAACCCAATTTAAAATTATACCCATAGACGTGATGAAAAAGTGGGTTTCTAAAGTGAAATATTCTCACAAGTATAGAAGGTTTTAATATCAAAATTCTACAAAAATTTATTAAAATGAAATAAATTAGTTAAATTTTAATATAATTGAACTAACTTTACTTCAAACTCTATTTAAAAAATAATTTAACATTGTCAGTTATTTAAAATAAAAAGTTGTAATCAATAAAAATCGGTATTTTTCACTATTCATTAAGAAATGAACCATTTTAGAAAAAACCAAAAAAAAATAACTTAATATAATTTTGTAATGATGATTTAAAAAATTAATTTCATTTTATCAAATAAATTTTATATTAGTATTAAAATTAATTATAAATTATGTGTGCATAGCACAACTAAACCGTCTTTTATAAAAAATAGAGTTTTTTCATAAAACATTTCCTTTTTATTTAAGTAATAATTATTTTTTTTCTAATAAGTAGATGACCATAGTTTTCATTATTTAGTTAGTACTATTCATAACCTAAAATTTAATGGTTATTTTATAACAGTATAAAATATTATGGTTCATTTAACTCAAGTGGTACATGTTCCACAAACTATCGTAGAGATCAAATTTATTTAAAAAGAAATATATCTTAAAGTAAGAGGGTGTAAAATTATCATCTATGACCGATGTCTCATTTCATATACTTTATCAACCCCAAATATATTATTTTAAAAACATTGGGTGTTACATTCTCCCCACCTTCAATAAATTTCATCCTCACAATTTAAATTTGATCTCAGTAATCAAGGGTTTCACATTTGGGAATACCATTACTGAAAAACCCACATCATGAAAAGGTTAAAAAACAACCCCTTAAAATAGGGAAAGTTAAATGGTAAATGTAATCGTGAATAATAAATAACTAGGTTTCCAAGTATGAGAACATAAGTGGTGTGTGAAGATATGGACATGGAAGAAAAGTGTATTTCCAAAATAATGATTGGGGTGATAGAGTTCATTGATAACAAGAATGTGAATGATCAAGAGAAATTCAACAACCACAAAACCACAAATCTATTATTATTCATAAGACCATTTATTTATTGGATAGGAATGTAATATAATAAATTTTTTGATTCAAGATCCTTTTTATAATGTTGAGGAATTCTTTTACTCTCTAAGAATATAAGAAAATATTATTACTTGATATATTTTTATTTCATAATCACAATTTCATCCAGTGGTTTTGCTTCGATAAATTTCCACTTCACATCCTACTCATATAAATGAATATCCAATAATGATTTTCTATTCCTGAGGTACTAAAAATAACTTTTAATGGATTATAAGATCCAAAAAATAGAGATAAGTTATTATTTATATTTCTAAATATTTTCCAAAACCAATATGGTTAGCACAAGTTATTAGTCTCTAAACATCAACATTAAAACCATTGTTTAATCATTAATATTTATTCCTAAAATTGTTTAAGTAAAAAAATTTCATATTAACTACAACATATTGTAGGCTAGTGGTAGGCTCTAAACCCTTATTATCCTTCAGTTGTGGGTTCAAGACTTGTGGCCTTGCCATATGTGATGATTTTTCACCTGGTATGTGGTTTATCCTTATTCTAAAATCATATTAATATAATTATTATAATATCCCCAAATTATGATGACCCATAATTATTATGTTTAAAAAAATACCTCCTTTTTGTGTTTTTTTGGTTGATTGTGTTTTTTGATGAGGTTTGAGGTTTTTGACAGAGGATGGTTTTCAAAGGAGGTGTAAAGTGTGAGTGTGAGTGTCTAACTGATCTCACATAGCATGAATATCTTATCTTACATACTATGAAATGTTTGATCTCATAGAGCAAGAAATTTTTAATCTCATGGAGTGTAAATTTCTAATCTCACAGAGTGGGAATTTAAAATGATCTCATGGAGTGTGAATGTCTAATCTCATAGAGTTTTAATGTCTGAACTGATCTCATGGAGTGTGAATGTATAAACAAATCTCACGAAGCACAGATATCATAATTTACCTCATAGAGAATTCACACAAATCACCACATGTTTTTAAGAGGATATCACATTGAGATTATGTGAATAACCAGAGTACATCACATTATTGTCATAGGATCTTGTAGAGAGATCATGGGTAGAACTTTAAGACATTTCATGATTTTCATAGGATCTCATGTATAGATCACATAAATCGCATGAAGATAATGAATATTGAAATTATGGAGATATCATGCGGTTGTTTAAAATTACACGAATTCATCATTTTCTTTAGATCATGTGATGGGATCTCATGAAACACTGGAAGAAAATGTAACTGACTATACAATTTTCATTAGATCTCATGATGGGATCTTGTGAAGAACTCATGATTTTATTTGGATCTCATGGTGGGATCTCTTAAAGAATTAGAAGATATTGTCACTGACCGCATGATTTTTATTGGATATCATGATGGGATCATGCGATGAACTCATGATTGTCTTTGATATCATATTGGGATCACATGAAGCTTTGGATGAAAAGGAAGCAGACTACCACATGAATTCATTTGGATCTCATGATGGGATCACATGAAGCACATAATGGAGAATTCCATGGTGGTGTAATGGATGGTTGTCGATAATTTGTGAAGTTAAGTTGGTGGAATTTTTTTATAAGTACCCATTGACCCAGTGTTAATATATAACAAATATTTTCTTAAAAGATCTATATGAAGTAAATTTTTGAGAAGTGGTTTCTTATGAAGTGATTGTGTATATACGATTGAAATAGAGTAAGTGTTTCACACGATCAGAATGATATATCGCATTAGAATCACATGATCCATATAATTAAAACAATATCTTCGAAAATGGTTCTTGTGATGTTATGATGTGAAGAGAAGCATGTGTAGGGTGTTTGCATGCATATGAAAACTCATGGACATCAAATTATCCACATAACCTGAACAAGGTATTTCTCAAGATTCATGAAATCTACATGAATAAATCAATGTATTTTGATTTGTGATAACAGAACAATGTCTCATGATATGTGTGAATAGAGAAGAGTCTTGCGATCTATGAGAATTGAACAAAGTATTACGATTTTCAAGAGAAGAATATGATCTCATGGAGGGATCTCAAACTAGGATATCCTGAAAGTATTACATATTAAGATATAACACAAGGGTTACATTCCAATATCTCATGTAATGGGTTTCTCACTAGGATCTCATGCAAGGGTCTCATGTAAGGATATCACACAAAGGGTTATGCTCCAAGATCTCATGCATTGAATTACACACCAGGATATCACACAAGGGGTTGCATGCTAGGGTATTACACTAGAAGATACACACCAATATTTCCCTATGAGTAATATCATTATCATATCTGGATTTTTAAGAATAAGAAGAAGAATATAGAGGATAAGAACTATTTGGAAATACTTGCAGAAATAATTTTTTCATTGTTACATCCAAGGTAGTGAAAGGAATTCTTATCTTCTATTGAAGGACTTTCCAAAGTGAAATAGATTTTCCATGATCTCTCATGGAAGGGTGATACTTGAGGTGATTTTCACATCAAGTATATTAAAGAGAACGTGAAGTTCAAAGTAACCTATTATATATTTGGTGAAACTCTCAATAATAGAAGATATTTTTCCTTATCCTACATGCCAATTGTTTTTATTTATAATTTAGAGAGCATAATAGTGTAGTGTGAGGAAAGTGATCCTTTGGTATATAGTCCATATACCCCAAACATTATAAGGGAAGTGATATAAGGAAGGAGTGGCATGGGTTAAACTAATAGTAGTGTGCTTTAGGGGATTTGGTATACTGGAACATTCCCTTTGTATGCTCCTTGGATGTATCCTAGTGAGAGTAAACTAAGTAAAAATAAGTGTTTCTTTATGATTTATTTCTTTCCTTAAATTTTATGCATCATCATCAGATAAATATGGAAATGATAAGAAAAATATAAACATTGAAGAGTAATATAAGTGACCCTCATAATAAATAGGTTAAGACTGAGTGGGGTGGCAACAAGTTTAGAAAGAATATATATACCTTGATTCACCCCCCCCCCCCTCAAGGTATCTGAGCCCATTTTGTAACTAACATACTACAAAATAAAATAGAAGATAAACCTTAATGGTTTCCAATACCTTTAATCTTAAATCCAAAACAATAAAGGCATTATTCCTTGAATAACTTTTTCATAAACTAAACCAATGGTTTGTATTCCCATTAATGTATTTTAAAAATATGCTTAATCATGTTATATTACTACCACACAAATTTTTAAAAGGAGAATTTATGACTTTGAACTTATGATCAATATTAAACTCATAAACCCATGATGAATCTATAAATCTTAAGTTAATGAATACATATATGCTTCTAAAATTTAACTCATTCCTTATATATTTCCTGATTTTTTATAACTAAATTACCATTGGTAAAAGAAATTACTTCTAGAATTTAATTCTTTAATCCCAATACATTAATACTTCATCCATTTTATTTCAACATATGTACATACTTAGTCTAGGGGTTAACCATTAAAAGGGTTCCTTGACTTAGATAATTCCTAGGTTCCCCATATTTAAGATGATGAACTGTATATAGATCCCTAAGATGAAATTTATTTCCTTCCATTATACTCTTTATTTTTCCTAAAAAATTCATTATTTATGGCCTTATTTTCCACACATAAAACATTTTCTAGTTACTTTGAGACACATTCTTGGATATCTCTTTCCACATTTCAGACATGTGATAAACCTGTACTTATTTCCTCCATGGTCCCCACCACTCAATCTCTTAGAGAAATCCATCCTCCTCCTCTTTGGTGAGTCTGGGATTTGGTTAAGGTATACGTTGTTAATAATATATAGAATAAGTAATTAAGAATAATCATGATATATTCCACTCTTATCATCATCCCATTTGGTTTCTCATTGTCACCAAATTTTCATTCATATTCAATATTTACACAGCTCCTATAGGTTATAACTTTTGATTAAAACAAAAAATTATACATTGAGTATTAATAATTGTAGTTAGAAAACCATATAATTATTTTTAAGATTTCTAAATCATGACATATTATTTTCAATCTAATAAAACTTATGTTTAATCTTTATCATTAATTATCATCATCTATTCAAAGACTTGATAATGGTTTGTAAATAAAAAGTGAATTTTCTAAATCATATCCCCTAAGAATGTTAAACCATGTGCCTAGTAAGACTCGTTTTCATGTACTAAGTAATGCTCAATTCAATACTGACACAAAATTTTTGAAGTTATTACCCCTAGGTATATCTTTTCTAGAACCATACCCACTTTTAGTATCAATACAGGGATGTATTCCCTAAAAACCATATAATCTCAACTATACCAAAAAATTTTGGATGTTTTATATACTTATCCTCAAATTATATCATTGTGTCATGTTCTATAATGTATTTTTTTTTCAATATAATTTCCAAGGTTTATACTAAACATCTTCTAATAAAAAATGTAATGATCTCAACCCCAGTAAACTAAAGATAGTGTCTATATTATTACATTGAAATAAGATACAAGGAATGATACCATAAAGGACTGAATAGTTTAGTAGTCTTGGTAAAATAGATACATACATGATTCACATATTACATGTGAATACACAAATTAAAACATATTTTTAAAAGAATATAATTATTCCATCTAACATATCATTCATATTACACTTCCTAGAATCATGTGAAAGGAAACAAAATAAAGTTGAGATCAAATAATCAGTAAGGTTTAAGTATAGTAAAATTTATCATGAATCAATAAGAATAATCAACATGGTAAGGTAAATAACATAACACACATTCAATCTAAATAATTTTAATATCATTATTATATAATTCATAACCAATATGTCATGATAAATAAATAAAAACACATTTCATTTCATTGATAAAATGAGAATCAAAATTCATACAGAAAAAATATCATTAAAAAAATATCATGGATAATAATAAATTCATTATTAATGAAAGAAATGTTTAATTATTGGATTTCATGATCTCAAGAATCATGATACCTATACTATCAAGACCTTTCACAAGATGGTTTAAAACTAAAAGGTAGATCTACACAAGAAACCCATTTTACTAAGGCTAGAAAATTGATTCACCTCATTAGACTATCGATGCATTAAGGGGATATATATATTTGGGCTCCACCCATATCTGCATTTCAAATGGATTCCTCATATATCGAATGATCGATTTAATTCATGAACAATATGAATTGTCAACAAGTTTTCATTTTGATCAAGGAATATGGATTAACAATAATTTCCATGATCAATAATATAACTTTCCAAGTAAAAAACCATATATATAAATGATACATGTTTTTTGTAATAATTATTTCCATGAAAAATAATATATATATATTAGGGTAAATGTGACTTCCAATGAAAATAATAATTTGAACATGTTAAGTAAAATTTAATGATTACAAAAATTAATAAAGAAAAATAATTTTAATATTCTCCCTAGTCAAAAAGAACATAAACCATCTAGATAAACAATAAGGATGGTATAAATACCAAATATCCTCAGTGTATCACAAGTATAGTAATTTTTATGTCATTTATGAATATAAATACCATTAAAATGTCATTAAAAACATACTTGAGGAAAATAACCACTTGAATTTAAAAATATTTTTAAAACTAAAAGTTTAAAAAATATTTTGAAAATAATTTTATTTTAAAATTACCTCTGAAACTTATAATTTAATATTCAAAACATTGAGTTTTCAGGACAACTAAAAATCATAATTATGTCGTACATGTTAAAACAAATATTCCTTTCAGTTTTTCAGTAAAATCCAATTGGGAATTGTTTGGGAAAAACATGAATATTACTTTCAAAAATAATTGTAAAAATTAAAACATGGATAAAAATTTATTTAATAAATCATTTTAAAAAAATTTAAAACAATATAGATTTTTTTTGAAAACAATGACTTTGATGAGAAAGGATTTATGACCAAAGAGAGAAATAAAGTCAGATTTAATTAAGAACATTTTCTCAATATTTTTAAGTACCAAAGAGTGGTAAATGGTACTAGTACTTGAAAATTTCAAGAATAAATAAATGAGGAGAAAATTAAATGGGTTTTTTATAAAATTATCAAATAATTTCCTTCAATTTAAATTCCCACATAAACAACCCTGATTAAAATGATATTGTGAAATAAACCTTTACAAAGATCATAAAGCTAAAGTGATAATTGATCTATGAATAGATTAGGTGTATCAAATTTATATCCACATAATGAAAACGGAAATATAGTATAATATATTTAAAAATATTTATGCACATAATCTTATAATGTCAAAGACAGTGAATAATCAATATAACCCAATGAAAATAAATTGAGTTATGAAATTATTTACCACTTGCTAATCTTCAATTCAAATACCCATAGATGAAATAATTCAAATTAAAAGTCAAAATAACATGAATAATTAAGTTTTCATGATATTATATAAAACAAATTCAGTATATACAGCCTATAAAATAAAATATGGTCATAACATTATAATATGCCTCAATAAAGGGAAATTGAGATGAAGTCCCTTACTTCATGCTTAATTTTGGTTTAATGTGATTTAACCTCATGTATAATGGTTTTAATCATGTTATTAACTTACAAAATAACTATATTAATATTTATAATATCATATTTTATCCTTTTATGATACTTTACAACATTTTCGTTAAAAATATTTCATTATTTTCATTATTTTAGGTGTTACTTTCATTGTTTTTTCATGTGTGTTTTGTCTTGGAAGTTAAAATTATTATGAATATTATATAGTTACAACACCTAAATAATTAATATTAATATTATAAACATCATATTTAATGATTCAATGAATTTTTAGAATCATTATTTTAATTTTGAAATTGAGAATATATCACATTGCTTAATTGAGATGGTAGGTCGTTCGTACGCATGGGCGATGTTATCATTTCCTTAACAGGTTAAAGTTTAAGGAAGTATGTGATATATTAACTTTAAAAAATAAATATTATGTCATACATATCACATATTTTCCTGAAAATTTTCTTTTTTACAATCCTTGTTAAGAATAAGTGAAAAATGAATCACATCTCTTAGTAAGGCGATAATATGTCAGTCACATGAGTGATTCTATCATAATTTAAACGGCATAGAAAGTAAGAAGGTTTATATAATATTATAATTATTTAATTTTAATAATATAATTAATATTACACACACACATAGATATATATATATATATTCCATCATTATATATAATCTTGAGATGTGTTGTTGGAAAAAAAGTTACATCAGTTCGTGAGGTGGTAGTCTGCCACACACATGATCAACAATTTCATTTATCATTTTATGGAGGAGGAGAAGGAAAATGGATACGACGTTAAAATAATAAAATATCAATATATGGTAGAAACTTTTTATATTTTACTATCATGATTTAATAATATTTGAAGGAGGTGGGATAACAAATACAAAAATAACGATCAATTAAGAAAGTCACCTCTTCTTTGGATGACCTCTTTATGTTTCAAACAAAACCCTTACTTGGATGGATCTATGATCAAAAACGTTATATAGGATATTTTTAGTGGAGTAAGTAATTTATTTTGGCATTTATTGGATGAAAAAATGGCTTTTAAAGTTTGAATAGGGGAGGATATTGGGTGTCCTTTTATTAGTCGGCGAGAGGACACACATGTAATTTTTTAAAGAATCAATTACACCCATTTTTTAACATGAAAAAAGCCTCCAAAATGGGTAATTATAGACCTTTATAGGTGATGATTTCTAAATATATCCATAAAATGGGTGTTCTATAAATTTTGATGTCATTTTAACCCTTATCATTTTAGTTTAACCCCTTGGTAAATCAGTTTTTTCCTTAACCGCAGTAATTAATTTTTATTGATTTTACTATTAAAAATGGAAAGAAATTAATTTGAAATTATTAAATAATATAAATAATTATTATTCCAAATAAGGAATCCATTTTTCCAAATTTACTTCACAAAAGTGGAAAATTCAATTTAAAATTATTCCCGCATAAGCGATAAAAAAGTGGGTTTCCAAAGGGAAAATTCTCATGAGTATAAATAGTTTTAATATTAAAATTCATTATAAAATTGATTAAAGTTATCTATTTTAGTTAAAATTTAATATAAGGGACCTAATTTTAATTTAAAACCAATTTAAAATATAATTTAACTATGTAAATTATTTAAATGAATGGGAAATCTCAATAAAGTCAGTATTTGGCACTATTCCTCAAAAAATAAAACATTTTAGAAAAATATAATAAATTCACCTTAGAATAATTATGATATGATGATTTCAAAAATTAAGTCTATTTTTTCAAATAAATTTTCTAAAATTTGTAAAAATAATTTTAAATTATGTGTGCAAAGTGTGACTAAATCATCTTTTAAAAGAAGAAAAATTGTTTTCAGAAAAAATTTATTTTTATTTTAAATTATTCTTATTTTATTTATAATAAATAAATCAACATAATTTTCATAATTTAGTTAGTAATATTAATATCCTCTAATTTAATGTTTTCATTATAAAGGTATGTTATATTACTGTTCAGTTAGACTCAGGGTTTTGTGTTATGCAAGCTATCGTAGAGATCAAATTTATTTAAAAAGAAATATATCATAATGTCTCAATGTGTTATATTATCATCTTAGACTGATGTTGTGTTTTATATATTCTATGTAACCTAAAATTATTCATTTAAAATCTAGGAGTGTTATATCCTTGAAATAATATTTTCTATCCTTATTTTTATGCCACAAATCTATGTCTAATACCAAAGTTTTGTTCTAATGGATCGTGTGTTGGATCATAAGAGATTACAATGGATAAAAGGGGGGGTTAAATTTTAGTTTTAAAATTAAACTAAAACAAAACAAAATTCCTCCTAAGTAAAAAAATGATTGGACTCATAGATCTTCTGATGATCAGAGTTTTGGAATCAATACCAGAAAGCATCTGATTATTTCAGAGTGTTATCAGTCTCAAGGTCACATTGATAAATAGTTTTTTAATAATATAATTATAAAAACAATCTTTTTAATACACATGCATAGTGGAATAAAAAAATTATATAAATAAGAAATAAAAAATCTTATAAAAGTAAAAATTACTTATAATATTTAATAAAATAATTTACTCTTTAACTATAAGAGTTAAGGTTGTAATAAATATTAATTAAATATATCCATTGTTTTATACCTAGTTTAAGGATTATATTTCATTACTAGGAAATCCCTCAATAGAATGATCATTATTTTTTTCTTTATATCCCTAGAAGCCCTCAATATGATTATCGGTATCTATATTTATTACCCTAGAATACATTTACCCTATAGATCAAATTCATCATCTTTCGATCCCTAAAATCCCTAGATCAGTACATGATCATAAAAAAATACAATAGAAATTTTTTTTATAAGGAATTTATAACTTTCATAAGTATTCATTATAACTTCAACAATCTAAATAATTACAAAAAATAGGAATGATATGTTCATGAAGATAAATAATTATAAAACTTGAGTTTTGAATTGTATAAGCTCACATCTCTTCAAAAGACCTCTTATTTATAGGTGTATCTTCAATGATCATATTTTATAGTTGGTTGCAATTGTGTTAGAAATATTTCACTTCACAGCTAATAATGATCTAGATTAACTGAATATCCAATATCATTTTTTTGGCACTATTATAATTCTATTATGTATTCTATGTTATAGAAAAAAAATCTATAAACTCTGATTATAATCTATGGATACTCTGATAAACTTCCTTATTATTTTTCAAACTGATAAACAAAAAAAATTTCAGTCCAATGAATTCATACCAATGTCATACTGATGGTAATTACTATTTTCAGTTTTATAGACAAAAAAAATTAACCACTCCTTAGAACATAAGATGTTCGGATGTACCAGATTCACTTTCAGTCTGATGGATCAGATTGAGTAATATAATTTTATATTTCGATTATATTTGATCTATTTCATTATTTGGTATAAAATAATTTTACTAAAAAACATACAAAAACACTTTGGATTTTTTTAATAAAAATGGTTTTAAGAAAGTGTTTGTGATTTCCAAAACTAAGGAATAGAAAAGTAGAAATTAAAACATTTGACTCAACAACCTCCATTTTTGGAAAGAAAAAAACACAACACTAAAATAAAAACAATAAATTTGAAAAACATAATTCCCTTTACTCTTTTAGATGATTAAATATATACTTTATATCTTACCTTTCATTGATTTTATGTCTTCTGTGTGATCTAATTAAAAGTATGGTATGTACTTTAAATTCTCCCTTCTATGATAATAACTCCCCATTAAGAAAACACTTTTCAAACTTCTCCCCAAATACTTTTTTAAAGACTTATCCCTATAGATATTTCAATCCTACTTAAATAAATATTCTTTAAAATTTCTCCCCCTTTATGATTTACAAAGAAAACGAAAATTATATTACTAGAAAAGTTAAAAAGTAATAACATATGAAACAAATATATGTGAATAAAATATTCAACTAAAAACTAAAACAAGGACCATACATCCAAAAAAAATTGGAAGGAATTCAAACATAATGAATTTTGATAAAGATTTGTTCACATTCAACATCCATTCAAAAGGTTTCAAAATATTATATCAAGAGTTTAGAAGAAAATGTTCATTATTTCTTTATTAACATTTTTACAATCACGTTCATTTTCTTGAATTCATCACGATCCTTATGAGCCTCTACGACTGAAGATTGAATCTTCATGATCTGGTCCTCCATCATTGCCTACTTTTTAAATTCTTACTTTAGCTTCTCAACTTCCTCAATGATCTTTTTATTATCATCCTTCAAAATTAAAATCTCATCTTTATGTGTTATGAGTATGCTATTTTATAACATCAAATTACGAACATTTTCATTTAAAACCTTTAATTACTCATTATATTCATCAGTCATATCTCTTAATTTTTCAAAAAAAGATCACTCAGTCTGAAATAATGGTAAATAACTTTTCAAAATATTCATCTACTTTCAAATAAAGTTTCATTACTTCAAAAAATTTACCATAATGATCCTTGAGTTAACTGTCAACTTGGTTTGATGACATAACCATATGATTTTTGGATATTTTCTATACCTTGTTATTTTCTTTAAAACTTTTCAATTATTCCTCAATGTTAACTACTGATTCAGTAAAATATTTCAGAGACTCTAAATTTTCATTAAGACTATTCTAAATCAGTTTACATCTTACCTCTATCTTTCCAAGATATGGAATTGAGTCACTTAACGTTTTCAAGGTTTGGAGGATTTAATAAATTCATTTCTAAGAAATTATAGCATCAGAATTCGATGATCTTGATAAAACTTTAGGATCATTTTGTCTGTAGGATCTGGTGTTTGGTTTTTCTTTCAGATCAACTTAGTTTTTGCCTTTTATAAAACATTATCATCTTATAAAACTTTTATAATACCCACTTTTTCATCTAATTTAAACTTTTATGCTACTTTCATATGAGTTTTTTTGATCTTCTTCATATTTATTTAAATATGAATATACTTTCTCTTTTGATGATGATTTTCATTCTTCTGGTCCTTCTAAGCCGATATGCTTATCAAATTGGGAAGGTAAAGGAGTTGAAGAAGATGATTACTCTGATGTTTTCTTCTTATTTGTCTCTTCATTAGTCTCTATTTCTTCATTATAATTTTCTTCTTCTTCTTCCTCATCGTATTATTTCTCCTATTATCACTCTTCTTATTCTTTGATTTATTTATCTAACTATCTTATAGTTATGAGAACACCTTTACCAACATTTTTAGAGGTTGACTGTTTTATGGAACAAATTGTGTAACTTATTTAACTATTTATTTTCCTTAACCCCTTTCAGCAACAGATGTAAAGATTAGAGGAATTAATGATGTTTCTTCAAACTATAGTCTAGAATCAGGGTGTGACTGAGTGGCATGAGTCTGATGGGCCACTAAAAATGGTGAAATTAAAATAATTTGTTTTTATGCACTTTATACACCTTTCACTTAACTTTCAACAATTTTTTCCTCACGTAATATTTTTTTTATTTTTTTATTTTTTGGATTATTTTAACTCATCATCTATTCAGATTTTCAAAGATTTAGCCTCAGCCTTATCAATCCCAAATTCAAGATCCATGGGATTATTTTTAGCCTTTTTTTCTATGAACTCTTGAAATTATTTATCAGTCATTGTCTTTTATTTCTTTTTATTTTCTAGTGGAGAATATTAATACTATTTTTATCTTAACAACCTACACTTTCTTAGTAGGTTGTACTTCAGATGCATCTCCATATACCTTTTCAAAAAAAAATTAAAATTTTAGTCTAATACTAACTTCATCTATTGATATGGTCTCTTCACCAATCAAGGAAATTTTTTCCCTCATCATATAAGTCTAATTATTAACCTTTAAAAAAAATTTACAATTCACAAGGGACTTATTGATAAAACTTGAAAACATTAGAATCTTGGATTTCATTAAGGCTTTCTTAATTTCTTCTACCATAATAAACCCAAACTCACTAGGTTTATTTTCCTCATGTTCATCAAATTATCCAAAACAAATATTTTTAAAAAATTTAGGGTTTATCTATCACCCTTTCTTAGTATGATATATCCCTACATCCACAATCTAAACAGCCTTACATCTGGTGTTATATGTGAAAATTTCTTGATTTTTTTATAAGAACGAAAAAAGGTTGTTTTGACTTCAATTTCAAAAAAAATCCAGGCTTATAAGGCAATTTGTGAGAAAAAAGATAAGACTCCCCCAAATAATGAAATTCTATAAGATATGAAACTTGTAGATAAGAAATATTATATTATTGACTAGAAAGTATGAAAAAAATTTCTTTCTTATTATCATCTGAGAGAAATGTTACTAAATCATATAATTCTATAACAATTTCAAGTTAATGTATATCGAAATATTTTTCTTATTTTCAATAAACAATTTCTCTCATCCTTTAAAACTAAGGATATTTTTAAGAATAGAATCATACATTTCATAACAATATCACTTGACTAATATTTATCTAAAAAATCTCTTTTCGTGAACTTTTGTGATGTCATCATTGTACTGATACTTTTTCTAGTTGAACAGATGAATGGAAAATACTTCAAACTAAGAACTTAATGGAGGGAAAGATTTTGAGAACTGATCTCTGAAAAAATGATATGGTACATAAGTTATCCCACCCTAATATTGGCATAAGTTCATTCATTAATCTTCTATATTCAAATCAATTGTCGATATTAAAACCCAAATTTTCTCTAATGATCACGATTTAATCGAAGAAATAGTTTAAATTTAATTCTTAACTCTTATATTTTTAAACAAAAATTATCAAAGTGAATAAAAATAATATTATAAATATATTATGTTTTAAAAATTTCAAAGTATTAAAAATAAAATAATATGTACAACAACAATTATAAACTAAATAAATGTATTAATACAAAAACTAAAAGAATGGAAGCATACCTTTTAGAGTAGGAAAGTTTCATCAGTATGAATTATAGAGACCCTTCATTTTCTTACATTGCTATTACATCATTAAAAATATAAAAACCATACTATTATTTCACAATGAGGATCCAAATTTTTAGTTTCTTTGGTAAACTAGGACCATACATAGCATTTAAAATGTAAAATGTAAACATTTATTTAATCCATTCTTCTCTAACTTCTTATTTTCCCATGAAATATCCTTAGTACACATAATCACCTGAGGATATACATCAAAAAGGAGTGATCTAAAATCCTAGTAAGAGGATATATATGAAAAATATAATAATGGGTGTGTATAATCATAACATAGTCAATAGATCATGAACATGAGAGGAAGCATTAATAAATTACTTGAAATGTGGCAATGCTTAAAAATGAAACATCGTGTCTTAGTGGTAAACTACCACACATAGTTTTTAAAAATGCTAGAATCATGTTCACAAATCTTTTACCTTTAAATCATTAGATTCATCACTTTACCTAATGCATTAGAGTTTTGTATAATTTCGGGTGCACTCGTCACATTCAAACATTCATATTGCGCTATATAATTCCGGACACACCCGTCACAACATAACATTTTCATTACCATGCATGCAACATAAAAAATATATGAACATAAATAACCCATGGGAAGGAATGGGATTAAAATCATAAGAACACATCCATAAACTTTTGGTTCCCAAATTAAAGAGGGAATGAAATACTTGATACAAGAACCATCAACCTTGAGTGAGAAGTAAAAGGTGTGTTTTTGAAAGAAGAGTTCTTTTGGAAAACATTTTGTTTGACATAAAATCCAGTGGAAAAAATTTATATCCCATAAAATTTATAATTATGATTAAAAAATTATTTTTATGGATTAACCATACCAAATATGGAGTGAAATAAGGAGAACACAAATAAAGAAAGTTGGGTTTGAGAATTTCCTCTTACCTTGTATCTGAACGCTTTCTTCACTTTAATGTCTTGTATGACCACATTAGATTAATTAATTAACAATTCCAAAACCTTTTATACATTAACAGGGTTCATTGTTTTTTCATTAAGTTCTTTTATGGTCCTTTAGATGAGTTGTATAGTTAAAATTTATTTTTTTGGAAAGTTTGTATTTATAGTTTTCTTGAACGGTTCACTTTTATTCATGAATGGAATTTCATTTAAGATGTGAATAAACATCCATAATTTTAATTATATTTTATTTATCATTTTATAGAACTTTAAATAATCTTATAAATAATTTTTTTATATACAATTATAATGAATCATTATATAAGAATTTAATGATGATCATTTGGGTTAATTCGGGCGGTTTTTCGAACACAACGAACTTGTTTTGTTTAATCATTTAGTAATATGTATAAAATTTATTTAAAGAAAATTAAATAGGATATAATAAATATAAAATAATTTGGTTAAACTATAAAAATAGTTTCATGACCATATTTGAAGGTGGTAAGGGAAAATGACAACATGTCATTCTTGAAGGTGATAAATTAACACCTCACACACAACGTTTTCCTTTCTAAAATAAATAGAATAAGAGAAGTGTATTGGATGACATATTATCCCATTAGTATCATAAAATTACATTATATTTAGGATACTAGAGTTAACATACCATGTGTATGAGTATAGGTGGGGAGAGATTAAGGAAAGAACTAGAAATTGAAAGGAAATTAAAGGAAAAGAGAGAGAGGGGAATTGCCTCTTGAATACTCCTTAAGGCACCTTATATTGGTCTTTTAATGAGACCAGAAGCACTTGGACGTGGGGTAGGGGTTAGGGAAGATGTTTGAGAAGATTTTATAAAGTTATTAAAGATGGAGATATGTAAAGAAATGAGGGTGTGAGGGGTGGTATTTATAGTGGAGGGAGAGGGGTTTTCTCAATATCATATTCATTAAATTATTATTTCTCCACAATAAAAGTAATATTGATTTTTCCCTGACCAAGAATATTAACAAGTACATGTTATTTCGAACCAAATTTTATTACATTATTATAACATCATACATGACTCTATAATTAGTGTATTTATCTAATTTTGTAAATTATTGTATTTCACTATTCATAAAAAATTCACATATTTTAGAAAAATCACAAAAAAACACCATAACTATTTTCTGATGTGTATAATCCAAAAATGAACTAAATTTTTTAAAAATAATTTTCTAAATATTATTAATTTAATTTTTAATTAAAATAATAATTTACTTAAAAAATGAAGATTTTAAAAGTAAAACTCATTTCATAATGCTTTCAAAAATTAGATAAGGTCTTATAAAATTATATTAAAACCATAAGATATATAATTTTTAATTTATGAAAACACTTTAGGAAAATAAATTTTCTTCTAAATTAATTAATTAATTATAAATAATTATTTATGACTTACAAAAGTACCAATACTTTTATTATGGTCATATTGTCACTTATAAGATGCCTAAATTTTATTTATACATTAATGGGCGAGGTTACTATTTTTTTAGAGGGTCTGCTATTCATAAGGGTCATATTACTATTCATAAGGTAGGTTTCTATTCATAAGGGTAGGTTATTATTCACCAAAAAAATTAAGTTTTCCCTGTTGGACTCTAAACATCTTACTGATCGTAACCATGTATGTCAGATTTTAGAAATTCAAAACATAGAGGTGAAAAATTTATGTTTAAAGGTCACGTTAAGAATGATGTGGAATTGTGTTTCCTAATGTGATAGATTACTAAATTACTACAAAAAGGAATAAATTTAATTGATAAATGTTTGGTTCATTACATTCTTCCCCCCTTATGAAATTTCACCCTCGAAATTTCGTTTTACACAAACAGGTGAGGGTTCTTCTCCTTAATTGCCTCCTCCAGTTCCCAAGTTACTTCTTCAAACTTACGGTTCCTCCACAACACTTTGACAATGTGGGTTGTCTTGTTGTGTAGAAAATTATATCTCTAGTCTAGAATCATTATTGGATGCTCCTCATAATAGAGATCATCTTCCAATTGTACCACCTTTGAGTTCAGTACATGTGAGGGATCGGGTATGTACTTCCTCAAGGGTGATACATGAAACACGTAATGAACTTATTCCCTATTTAGCGGAAGTGAGAGCCGATAGGTCACAGCACCTATTTAGTCAAGTATCTCAAAGGGGCCAATGTACCTTGGGCTTAGATTACCTTTCTTTCCAAACTGCATGACTCTCTTCCATGGTGATATTTGAAGGAAAACTTTATCTCCAACGTCGAACTCCAAGTCCCTTCGACGATTGTCAACATAGCACTTTTATTGACCTTGAGAAACTTTGATATGTTTCTGGATGACTTGAACCTTCTCTATCATCTTTTTCACAAGATCAGTTCCAAGTAGCTTTCTTAGTTGGAGCTCTATATCACTTTACATACAAAGCTTCATATGGAGCCATCCGAATACTAGAGTGGAAGCTATTGTTGTATGAGAACTAAACCAATGGGATATGCTGATCCCATCCACCTTTGAATTATAAATAGTAGGATCTTAGCGTGTCTTAAATCATTTGAATGGTACTTTCAGATTGGCCATCAGTTTGGGGGTTATAGGTCGTGCTAAAATTTAATTCATTACTCAATGCATGTTGAAGACTCTTCCAAAATTTAGATGTAAACCTTGGGTCATGGTTAGATACAATTGACATTGGAATACCATGCAGTCTCACCACTTCCTTCACATATATCTTTACAAGTTGTTCAAGTGAGATATCTTCCCTAATAGTGATAAAATGGGTTTTTTTGGTGATTTGGTCAACCACAACTCATATCTCATTATTTCCCTTAGATACATTCGGGAGACCCATGAAAAATTCCATAGTGACATTATCCCAATTCCACATGGGTATAGTCAATGGTTTCATCATCCCTTTGGACTTTTTTCACTCTAATTTAACTTGTTTACATACCATGCACCTTGAGAAATATTCTAGAATCTCTTTCTTTATGTTATCTCACCAAAAGTGTTCTCAGAGATCTCATTACATCTTGGTGCTAATAGGATGGATAGATAATGTTGAGCTATGTGCATTTTCAAATAGATCCTTCTTTATCTTGGGTGATGAAGGCACACAAATTCACGTTCCAAGACAATTCACACCATCATCATCAATATGGAACTCTTGCATCTTTTATTTCTTTACCGCATTCAACTTCTTTTGTAACTCCAGATCATCCCTTTATTCCTCCTTAATCATCTCTTGGATTGATAGTTGTGTAATCATTTGGTAAAGGTATGTTGTATCCCCTTCCATTATGATTTCCAAATCTATCCTTTTCATATCCAAGAAGATAGGGTCTTTCTCAATCCGTAACATGGATAGAGTAATAGGTTCTTTTCTTTTTAGAGCATTATCTACCTTTTTCACCTTTCTAGGATGATAGTAAATAGATCAATCGCAATACTTTATTAGATCTAACCAACTTCTTGACATATGTTGAGCTTCTTTTGTGTGAATATATACTTTAGGCTCTTGTGATCAGTGTATATTCCACACTTCTCAACATAAAGGTAGTTCCACCAGATGTTCAAAGAAAAAATCATTGCTTCGAACTCTAGATCATGCGTCAGGTAGTTCTTTTGATGGAGCATCAACTTTCGTGAGGTGTAAGCTATCACATTATCATTTTTCATGAGTACACAACCCCGAACATTTTTTAAAGCATCACTGTATATCACAATACTTTCTCCACTTTTCAGTAATGTGAGTACAAGCATAGTGATTGGCCTTCTCTTTAGCTCCTTGAAGCTTCCCTCACATTCTTCCGTCCAGACATACTTTAACCATTTCCTTGTTAACTTGGTTAGAAGGCTTGACAATCATGATAAATTTCTCACAAAATGTCAGTAGTACCCAGCTAATCCCAGAAAACTATAGATTTATATGACAGTAGATGGTATGGTCCATTCCTGAATTGCCTTTTTTTAAGGGTCCACAAGAAACTCCTTCACTTGTGATCACATGTCCCAAGAATGTGACTTTCTTCATCCAAAAGTTACACTTTATAAACTTGGTGTACAAATTATCCTTTCTTAATTTATCTAACACAATTCTTAGATGTTCTTCATGTCCCTCCTTTCTCTTGGAGTATATGAGAATGTCATCGATAGACACTACCACAAATTTGTCAAGGTAATGTATAAATACTTTATTCATCAAGTCCATGAAGATTATAGGGGAATTAGTAAGTCTTAATGGCATCACCAGAAACTCATAGTTCCCATACCTTTTAGGGAAGGATATCTTTTGAATATCTTCCTTCTTCACCATTATATGATGATATCCAGAACTAAGATCCATCTTTGAGAAGTATTGATCTCCTTTTAACTGATCGAACAAGTCATCTATCCTTGGAAGAGGATACTTGTTCTTTATGGTGATCCAGTTGAGCTATCAATAATCAATACATAGCCACATTGATCTATCCTTCTTCTTTACAAGGATCACTAGAACACCCCAAGGTGATTAACTAGGTCATATGAACCATTTCTCCAAATACTCTTTCTTATACTTCTTTAACTCCTCCAGTTAGATAAGATCAGACCTGTAGGAAGGTCCGGACTGATCTATTTTCTCCAATAGGATAACTCGCTGATTTTATGGATGGACTGCATTTTCAAAGATCCACCTTTGAAACAATTGAATGGTGATTTTTTTTGGTTGTCTTCAAGAACTGGTTTTTTTATTGAGTATTTTTTGTAACCTCTTTAAATCCCTACTGGTGTAAGTTCTTTACACCTTGAGGTTGTACTGTCCTTTTTTTACTTTAATAAATTCCATAGGAAACATGAATTGGGAAACCAATTATGTCACCAATTTTCTTAAAAAAAGATCAGACCTGTAGGGACACTTTGAGATATGAGTAGCTCCGAGTATTAGTTCTATTGAGAACTCTACCTCATGATCTGAGGGAAGTTTAGGTAATTCTTTAAGAAATACATCATTGTATTCCCTCATGATGGGAATTTCCTCATGTTTTTCACTTTCCTTTGACTCAACCATTTGGGTGAGATATGATTATTCATAGGGTATCAACACCCACACTATTGAATTATTTTTTCATAGGTGATTAATGATCTTCCTTACATTTGTATAGGATCATTGGATGGTTCAGAATATGAAAATATATTTCATTTTCTTTATAGTTGATATGTGCTCTATATAAAGAGATCCAATACATTCCCATTATAGCATAAAATTCTAATAAGGGAAGTATTATGAGATTCTCTTGAAGAATCATCCCACATACGCCCACAGGAGAAGATTTAAACACTTGGGTTGCAATTATTTCACTACTTAGTGTTTTTAATGATATCTATACTTCAAGATTTTGGTCCTTCAATTATAGAGTTCCAAAAAACTTGTAAGATATAAAGGAATGCGTAGAACCAGAATCAAATAAAACCTTTTCCATTATTGAGTGAATAAGAAGGGTACCTAGTACGACTTCATTATCTTACTCCACTTACATAGTAGTTATGGAATAATACTTACCTTTTTCCTTTGTATTTTGTGGCTTCTAATGCTGATTACCCTCAAGGAATCGAGGTTTAGTGCACTAGCTTGTATAGTTCCCTTTCTCCATACAGTTGTAGCATTGGACCATGAGTGGTGCACCCCTTTCCTCCACTACATTCTCCTTCCTTATCATGTCATTTCGATACTCTTGAGAATGGTGGCCTTCTTTCCCACACTTGAAGCATTTCCCCATCCCTTTGAGGAAATTCATGTGATGCAACTTCCCACATTTTTTGCATGTGGATTGTTGAGTTTTCTTCTCACCTTTATCATTAGATCCTTAGAATTGAAACCCCATCTTTCGTTTCTTTTCACCGTAGATAGGGGACCATTCTCCAAAATCCATATATAATTTAAGTGCACACCAAAAAATTTCTTCATAACTACCAATGTCTCAAAATTCAAGATCCTTTCGAAGGTTAGGTTTTAATCTACTAAATAATATATCAATTATTCCATCATTATTGATAATAAAACCCAAAGAGTAACTTGAAAGCCATGTTCAATTTTCTTCATAGGTCATGAAATATTATCCTTCCTTTTTCTTTAGCTATATAAATTCTATCTTTATCTTTGCACAAATATTTCACTGGAAATACTTGTTAAGAAACATGATATTAAAGTCTTTTGATTCCATCTCTTCAATTTTTTCTCTTGGCTTTGTGTTCTTAATCATGTCCCCCCATTAATCGGCCTATCCCTATAGACAATAAATGTCTAATGTCAACTTCTCCATATCAGAATAGTAAAGCACATAAAATATCTTCTCCATGGATTTGACCCACTATTTAGTAACTAGTGGATCAGAAGATCCACTAAACATCGGTGGTTTTTTCCATATAAAACACTTGATATCCAGTTTCTCCCTCTTTAGTGAAGGAGGAAGTTCCTCATTATTTAGGTTATTATTCATAACCTGATATAGTCAGGTAATAATTTCCATGAATTTCTTAACTCCACCTCCTAAATCATTTAGGATGACATTCGGGCAATCGTTTTATTTTCCCTCATATAGGTTGTTGACCTGGTTTCTCCTAGTTCCCACCATTTTCTAAAATAGAAAAGGTTAGAAAAAAACATAAGTCAACAAGTCATGAATAAATAACTCATTAATTTGTAAAATTACACTAAAAGAATAAATTATGGGATCCATATATAAAACTTCCTGTATTCATATTTGTACTTAGTCTCATACTAGAGGTTTTCTCTAGGGTTCACTAATCCTAATTCACAAATTAACTAAACCTTTCCTCTGATACCGACTATAGAGACCTTTCATTTTCTTAAATTACTATTAAATAATTAAAAAGATAAACAAAATAATAGTATTACATAATGAGGATCCAAAGGTTTAGTGTCTTGGTCAAACTAGGACCATACATAACATTTACAACATAAAACATAAACATTTATTTAATTCATTCTTCTCTATCTTATTATTATCCCTTGAAAACTCCTTAGTATACATAATCACATGAGGATATACATAAAAAAGGGGTGAGATAAAATCCCAATAAGATGATAGATATGAAAAATATAAAAATGGGTGAGCAAAATCCTATCATAGGCAATGGATCATGAACATGAGAGAAAGCATTAATAAAATACTTGAAATGTGGCAACACGTAAAAACAAAACATCATGTCTTAGTGGTAAACTACCACACAGTTTTGTAAAAAATGATAGCATCATGTTCACACATTATTTAAATTTAACTCATGATATTCGTCACTTTACCCAATACATTAGAGTGTTTTATAATTTTGGGCACACCCGTCACATTCAAACACTCATATGGTGCTATATAATTTTGGGTGCACCTGTCACAACATAACATTTTAATTACCATGAATGCCACATAAAACATATATGAACATAAATAACCAATGTAAATTAATTGATTTAATCTCATATGAATTCATCCATAAACTTTCGGTTCCCAAAAGAAAGAGGTATTGACATACTTGATACAAGAACCATCAATCTTGAGTGAGAAGTAAAAGGTGTGTTTTTGAAAGAAGAGTTCTTTTGGAAAACATTTTGTTTGACATAAAATCTAGTGGAAAACATGTATATACCATAAAAGTAATGATAATTATGAAAAATTTATTTTTAAGGAATAATCATAAAAAATAGAGTGAAAGAGGGAGAACTCAAAGAAATAAAGTTTGGTTTGAGAATTTCCCCTTACCTTGTATCTGAACGCTTTATTCACTTTAATGACCTATATAACCACATTAGATTAATTAATTAAAAATTAAAAAACATTTAATACATTAATATGGTTCATTTTGGTTTCATTAAGTTCTTTTATGGTCATTTGGATGATTTATAGAGTTTAAATCCATTGTTTGGGAATGTTTGTTTTTATAGTTTTCTTGAGCAGTTCACTTGTATTCATGAATGGAAGTTCATTTAAAATGTGGATAAACATCCAAAATTGTAATTATATGTTATTTATGATTTTAAATAACTTTAAATTATCTTATAAATATATATATATACTATTAAAATGAATCATTAGATAATAATTTAATGATGATCGTTTGGGTTAATTCGGGCAATTTTTCAACCATAGTGAACTTGTTTTCTTTAATCATTTAGTAATATGTAAATAAGTTAGTTACATAAAATTGAATAGGATATAATACATATAAAATAATATTTTTCAACCATAAATGTTTTTCATGGCCAGAGCTTAAGTTAGTAAAGGAAAATAAAAACATGTTGTTCTTGAAGGTGATAAATTAACACCTCATGAACAACGTTTTCCTTTCTAAAATAAATAGAAGAGGATAAGGAGAATATATGATATATTATCTCATTAGTTTCATAAAATTACATTATATGTAATATATATGAGTTACCAAACCATGTGTATAAGGATATATGGGAGAGATTAAGAAAAGAACTTGAAATTGAAAAGAAATTAATGGAAAAGAGAGGGGGAAATTACCTCTTGAATCCTCCTTAAGGAACCTTGGATTGGTCTTTTGATGAGACTAGAAGATATTGGAGGTGGGGGGGTATAGGGAATAATTTTGGTCAGATTTCAGACAAGTCCTGAATCTTTATAGTTGTCAAGAAATGAGGGTGTGAGGGGTGGTATTTATAATGGAGGGGAGAGGGGTTTTCTCAATATTATATTCATTAATTTATTATTTCTGCACAAGAAAAGTAATAGTGATGATTACATGACCAAGAATGGTAATAATTTCATTTTAGTTTTAAACAATTGGTATTACATCATAATACCATCATACATGACCCAATAATTAGTGTATTTAGTTTATTTTGTAAATGATAGTATTTCACTATTCATAAAAAATTCAAGTATTTCAGAAAAATCCCAAAAATTCACCCTAACAATTTTTTTGTGATATGAATCCAAAAATGAACTCCATTTTTCAAAAATAATTTTATAAATGTGATTAATTTAATTTTTAACTAAAATAATAATTTAATTGAAAAATATATATTTGAAAATTAAAAATGATTTCATAATGCTTTAAAAAATTACAAAAGGTATTATAAAATTATATTAAAACTAGAAGACATAGAATTATTAATTTATGAAAACATTTTAGAAAAATAAAATTTATTTTAAATTAATTAATTAATTATAAAAAATTATTTATGACTTATAAAAATACCAATACTTTTACTATGGTTATATTTTCACTTATAAGATGCCTAAATTTTATTTATAAATTCATGGGTGAGGTTAATATTTTTTGAAGGGTTTAATATTCCTAAGGTTCATATTAGTATTTAAAAGAGTAGGTTACTGTTCATAAGGGTATGTTAAAATTCGCAAAAAAAATCAATTTTGTCTTGATGGACTCCAAACATCTTACTGATTGCAACCGTGTATGCCAGATTTTTGAAATTCAAAACATAGAGGTGACAGATTTCTATTTAAAGGTCATTAAGAATGATGTGGAATTGTGTTTCCTAATGTGATAGATTATGACATTACTACAAGAAGGGGTAAACTTCATTGATAAAAGTTTGGTTTGATACCTGAAAAATCTATTCTTCTTGGTTTGTTTACTAAAAACTAATTATGATAAATTTTATAATGAACATATTTTCCAAAAAAAATATAATTAATTTTGTGTCTAGAAATTTTGTTTAATACAAATTATTTTTTAAGAAATTTTGACAATGATAATTTTAAATAAATTAAGTCCATAAATGTCTATAAATTGTTTTAGTCTGATTAGTTTATTATAATAAAACTTATAGAAGATAAAAATATTTTATAAAAAAGAATTATTTTTTGGAAAAATTAATTTAATGGAAAAGTAAAAGATTTATAAACATAAAAAAACAATATACTACCCCTTTAAGAAGGAGTTCATTAATGTAAGGAGATTATTAAAAAATACGTAGATATGAATAATCACATGATATTGATAATTTTTAGCTTCTATTTAATGTAATCAAATATATCAGAACTAATGGGTTTTGTAATAATATCAGCAAGTCGATCTCATGTTCTAATGAATTGTAAAATTATATCTCATTTTTTGTGTGATCTAGATGGAAGTGGTGTCTTATGTATATGTGCTTATCACGTGAGTGATGTGATAGGTTTCAACTTAGGGAAATAGTAGTTTTGTTGTCATAATGTATTTGAGTTTTAGTGAAACTCATGTCATAGTTTGTGAGTGTATGTTTCATCCACAACACTTGAGTACAACAACTTCTAGCTGACACATGTTCGTCTTTAGAAGTGGAAATTTCTACTGAGTTTTGTTTCTTACATGAACATGAAACTAAAAAATCTCTTAATAAAAAACATGATCTAAATATACTTTTACTATCCATTATTTATCCACTAAAGTTATCATCTAAAATACATTTTAGTTCAAAATATTTTCCTAAAAAGAATAGAATAATCCTAAATCCATAGTTCCCTTAAGATAATGAAAAATAATTTTATAGATTTAATATGGGACTCTTTTGGGATTGGATTGATATCCTACTCACAAGAATATTGAAAACATTAAACCTGGATGACTAACAGTTAAGTAAAGTATACTTCTAATCATACCTCTAAAAGTCTTATGATCAACTGGTTTCTAAGTTTCATCAATATCTAAAGTATTTGAGGTTTCTGTAGGAGTACTAATACTTTTAGTGTTTTCATACCCACATTTTTTAAGTAAATATTTTATATACTTATGTTGAGATATAAAAGTTCCATCTAGTTTATGTGAGATTTGGAAGCCTAGAAAGTATGTTTACTCACTCAACATACTCATTTCAAACCCATATTCCATAAGATCTGCAAAGGATTCTATTAAATTTTTTTATTTAAACCAAATATAATTTCATCAACATATATTTTTACAATTCTATTATTTTATTAACTTCTTTAATAAAAATATTTTGATCTGGAGCTCCCTTAATAAAATTATTTTGTAACAAAAATTTAGTTAACCTATCATACCAAGATCTAAGGGATTTCTTAAGTCTATAAAGTGATTTGGTATTTTTATAAACATGTTATGAATGTTTTTTATTTTCAAAACAAGAGTTTTATTCTACATAAACATCTTCCTAAAAATATCCATTAATAAAATAACACTTCACATCTATTTGAAATAGTTTTAGATTTGAGAATGCTACATAAGCTAAACATATAAAATAGCATCAAGTCATGCTACAGGAGGATAGGTTTCACCGTAGTCTATTATCTAATGTCAATTATAACCCTTATAAACAAGTATAGATTTATTTCCAACTATTATACCATTTTCATAACATTTATTCTGAAAGACCCATTTTACTCTAATTATATAAGTATCTCTTGGATGTTCAACTAAAGTCTATACTTGGTTCCTTTTAAACACATTGAGTTCATATTACATTTATTTTTTCCAATCCTCATCACCTAAATCCTCATCAAGATTCTTAGTTTCGAATTGAGATAAAAAAATTATATGTTCAATTTCATTTCTAAAGGAAGTTCTAGTCCGAAATGGTTGATCTTCTCCACCAATGATATTATCACTGAGAACATTCCTACGAAAAAAAATAACATCTTGGGTTTTCAAAAGTATGTTCTTCAAAAATAGGTTGAAAATATTCCTATGTATTTACTTCAAAAACATATTATTATCTTATTTATTTATGATAAGATCATTCTAACATAGGTCAAAAATCAATTTTATAAATAAAAAATAAGGATTTAGGTTGGGGTTGTTTGAAAACAAAAGGATTGGTTTTGTCAAACATAAAATTTAATATTTCCTCAGTAGTACATTTATTTTCATTAAAAATATATAATTATTAGTAGTTGTGGAATAACCTAAGAATATTCCTTTATCAGATTTTGGATCAAATTTGCGTAAATTATCTTTAGTATTCAAGATGAATACTTTACATCCAAAAAATTAGTAGTATGAAACTCTTGGTTTCCTTCATGTCCATAACTGATAAGGAGTTTTATTAATAAAAGGTAAAATTAAAACTCGTTTTATAGTATTTTAGGTATTACTAAAAGATTCATCCCAAAAATATATAGCAACTTGTAAGAACCTGGGTCTTCTTTTTTAAGTATGGAAATTCATTTCGGGTGTTTTTGAGAAAAATGAGAGTTTTTTAAAATTTTAGGAGTACACGTTGTGTACTTAGGAGTACACATCGTGTAATGAGTTGTTGCGGGTGGTCATGTACTAGCCATGTAACGACTGAGTACAAGGCCATGTGTAGTGACCTGGAGACCGCTTAAAGGAGAGGCCAGTTATGGCATGTACACGATGTGTACATTAAAATAACACACCGTGTACTTTCATATTTTATTTTTTAAATCATAACGGGGTCACATCTAATTGCCAAAAACACCTTATTCTAGCCTCGTCTCATCTAGGAGTGATGGGAATCATAGATTCTTCTCTGAGCCACCGACCTGCCATCCGTTCTCCATATCAAACATTGTCGATTGCATTGGAATCACCTCAGTGAGTTCTTCATTCTTCTAGACCCTCTCCTCCTGATTTTTCTTATTTCATGAGATATTTTCTGGTTTATTGTTTTTGAAGTTTTTATACATCTACAAAGTTCTAGGTCAAATCAAAGGCTAAGATTTAACTATATAGATCTTACAACATCAAGGTAGGTGGTTTGTGCCTTTATGTAGTTGTCTTTGAATTATATGTGAAAAAAGTGTCAAATACAATAGTTTAGTTTATTGAGTGTTTTATAAATATAACCCTAATGATGAATTCTATTGTTTGGTTGTTATAGTAAGGGTTTTGGATTGTGAATTAGGTTTATTACCTTGCTTATGGATGTGTTTTTCCATGCTTATTGATACTGGTTGTTGGGTCTAGAATTTCTTGTTAGGATGTTATGCTTTCTATGATAAGTGTTGTTAGGATGGAGTTGATGTTATATAACATTCTTTTGGTATGAATTGTAGTGTTTATCCAAGTATTCTTGAGTTTAATTTGGCTTCCGGATATCTTTTGTGCACAAATGTATTACACAGGGCAGAGGGGACCTGGTGTGGTTAGACCATAGGGGGAATGGATGCTAAGGGTTTCCCCATAGTGTCTGTTATACCTTTCATGTTGTGATACCATAGGGGGGATGGACATGAGTGATCCCTCAGAGTGTCGGTAGTTTCATGTTGTGAGACCACATGGGGAATTGGACGTTGAGTGCTTCCTCAAAGTGTCTTTAGTTTACCATTAAAAGACCACAGGAGGAATTGATAGTGAGTGCTTCCTCAAAGCATCTTTATCTAAGTTGAACAAGAGGGGTTATATTGTGATAACTTCTCGTAGGGTTTTTTTTAATGTTTGGTTGATTAGATAAATAAATTTAAATGAATTTAGTTGAAAACTGTAGGATTTTTTACTTTTGAGTACTTCCTTGTTTATTACTTCATTTTTCATCTTTCCTGCTATGTATATTCACTGACAGTTAGGCATAGGTATTTTGGTGGTTGCCTACTAGGATTCTTCTCACACCTATTTGGGTCATGATTTTGGGCCCAAATAGATTATATGGTTGTACTTATAGATAAGGGAAAGAGCCCTTCTACTTCAGGTACTTGATTATTATGGAGCTGGAGAGTATGGGACCAAGCTGAGGCTTACGATGCTGCTGAAGTTTATTTGTTTTCTTATGCTTTGGTTTAGTATTGTATTCTAGTATTGTGACTTGTTTGGCCACTTTCCTAAACATATGTGGCATGCATCATTTATATATGTGCTCCAGTTGTTTATTTACTTTCAGTCTTCTATTGTTTACTTATTGTGTGGTATTACTACCTCTGCTATTATTATCTATTTGTTTCTACTATGTTACTATTCCAATGAGAGCATAGTTTCCCCACTATCACACCCATGCCCCTCGCTGTTAGTCGACAGCCTCTAGTGTTTAGGGAAATGTTCTTGAGTCCATGTGACCAACTGGGTACAGGGCACCTTTGGGCGGCACCCAGAACCGGGATGTCACAAAGTGGTATAAGAGAATTTCTTTACTTATTTGACTTCCTTTTTGGGTCCTATAGGTAGGGATAGGAAGGAATATGTAGTTGGTAACAAGATGTTCCCGAGAGTATCTAACCCGTATAGAGGGAAAATCCAATATGCCTCGACTATTTTAATTTTCTGGTCTTTCAATTTTTACAGTTAATTTGATTTCACCATTGGGTGATTCACATGTTTTGTGTTGTTATCATTGAGGTTATTGAGTTTCTATTCCTATTTCAACCTTATGAGATGAGGGAATTCCATCTCATGCATCATATAGGCACTTGTTATAGATCACATTTCATGCATTCTTTTCATTCCATTTAGGTTGCATTACCAAATTCATGTAGTTGTGATAGATGTTATGCTAGATATGCATGCTGTTGTGACAGATTCCTTGATAGAATATCTACTATTTTATAGGGTATTGCTAATTGTGTAAGTTTTTGTTTCAATAAACATCAAAAATTGGTCTTAGAGGTATTATGGGACCTCATGGATCAGAATTTTGTGGATCATGTGATTGATTGCATTGTTTTAATTGTGATATACATGAATATGATTACAAGCTTTGATTCGCGGGGAATATGGGCCCCCACATATTAGAATTTGTCACTCTAATGTTCGTTTTAGTGTTTTTATGGGTTCTAGAGTAGTTTCTGAGGCTTACTGTCGAGAAAACCCAAAATACATGGTGTGTACTGATTAATACACCTCAATAATCCTTATATTTGGGAGGGAAAAACATTTATTAAGTACAGACCATGTACTATATGTACATTCCATGTAGTCCTAAACTTTGTGACTGGATATGTGGGAATAGACACGGGGTTGGAAAATGTTTGGTGAAACACGTCGTGTACTTGGAGTACACGTTGTGTTATAAGAGTCGTGTATTCTGTCGTGTGACCAACAACACAGATGGATGAATATTAGGTTGTGCATGACGTGTTCTGTTCTTACACACCATGTAGAGTCAACCATGTCACCAACCTTGTGTCTAATGACACAGATGGTTATGACTTAAGGGGTACACGATGTTTATAGGGTGCACACACCATGTAGAGTTACCCAGGTAGGAGCCGTGTGTATAGTCGTATAGAGGACCTCGGGAATGGGGGAAATGATTCAAGTACATGTCATGTCTCAAGGATGACATGCCATGTGTAAGGGTGTTACATGACCAGGTTTGGAAGAAGTACATTCCCAAGTAAAGCCTTAAGGAAACATGTCGTGTTGGGGTCAAACACACTGTGTATCCATGTTTTATAAATCTTGAATGTTTTCTTTATCTTGTTCCTCTCATACACTTCTAAGTTTCAATACTTGATAATCTTGAATTGACATGTGAAATTGGTATTGCAGAGTCATGCCACCAAGATTTCCTCTGGTTGTATGCTAGATACCGGGCAATGATTAGACACCGAAAAATATAGATCAGGGACTACCAGCAGATACTCTTGAAGGTTTTATCTTAGCACCATCTGTTACTCTGGATACAAGTTCTAATTCACAGTTATGAGAAGAATTCATGAGGTTTATGTAGAACTTCTTGGGAGCACCATATCTTGCCCCATCTATGGTGGAGTTTACATAGGTTTTTCAGCAGCAACATCCTCCCACTTTCTTAGGGGATATAATATCTCAAGCTATAGATTCATGGTTAGAATCCGTGTTTTCTATCTTCAATCATCTCAAGACGCCTCCAAAGAGTAGGGTGAAACTCACTAAGTACATGCTTCGGGGTTCCTCCAAGAGACAGTGTGATGTGATATCACTAGAGGGACACCAATAGGTTATGGCTTGGGATGACTTCTAGTGTGCCTTATATTATTACATTTACCTGGAAACTTTGAGGGACGATCGAACCCAAGAGTGCATGATTTTGGAACAGTGTACTATTTCAGTCATGGAGAATTATTCTCGCTTCCCAGAGATGCAGTGCATCGCACCCATTTTGGGGGGTGATGAGTTATTTCTGGTGAGTATGTTTGAGGATGGTCTCAGGCATGACATTCGATCTCAGGTGAACATATTTAGGTTGACTTCTATCACTTATATAGTCAACTAGGAGCATATCACATAGCGCAACCGGAGGAATTCTGGAGCTGTGAGCTAGGGAGGCACCGCATCCAGAATTGGTACCCCTCAGACTGACAATAGGAAGGGTCGTATGGACTCTATACACATAGATCCGAGTAGGTGATATAATCCTTCATGTGTACAGGTGGTATTATACCAGTGCGGAAAGAGTGGTCTTATGAGTCTACATTTCCTGAGAGACCCAGTTGAGTGCCGATCTTGCAGCAAGATGGGTCATCTTCATCTTTTTTTCCAGATTTTATCACCAGTAGCTAGTGATATGGGTTTTGTTTCAACTCCTCATACTAGAGAAAGACCACTAGTTTATCATCAATAAGGGAACTAGAGTTTGTCTGGTCATTTGGGCTGAGGTAGAGGTCATGAACACAGTGGTCAAACACAGGTTTTTCAATATACATAGGGTGGATTAGCTTAGGTATCACATACATTCTCACAAGGTCATGGCACAGTTCAGGCTTTTGTGCTAGAGAAGACCCAACATAAGAAGGATCTTAGACCCTCTACAGTTAGAGGTACAATTCTAGTAACCTCAATTTTATATTCTGAACTTTTCAATATAGGGGCTTCCCATAGTTTCATATTTGTTACTATTACAGAAATACTTGAGCTCTGTATCTTTAAATCTGATGATATCTTGATGATGGACACTCTATTGGGGACTATAATGGCTAGTGTGTGTCAGTGATAGGAGCTCCCTCTTGAGGTCGGTGGGTGTCACTTCTTATGGAACCTTTATGTCTTAGAGATGAAAAATTGTGATGTCATTCTCAAAATAGACTGGTTGGTTCCCTTCCATGTTTTTGTCAATTTATATCATTGTAGGGTTAGTTTCATGTCACCATAGGGTGATTCATTTATATATAAGGGAGAATGGGATGTACATGCGAGCAGAGCTAGACCTGAGCATCATGGGTTGGGGGGAGTTATAGACCATATTTCTAGTCTGTATCTGGATGACCAGAAGACTTCACAGATTGACTTTCCTCATGTGGTGGAACATTTCAGAGATGTATTTCTAGAGGACATTTTAGGTTCACCTCCAGAGTGAGAGCTATATTTCTCTATTGAGCTTGTACCAGGAGCATCACTGGTTTCTATTCCTCCTTATAGGACAACTACAATAGAGTTATAGGAGATCAAGAAGCTTTTAGAGGAGTTACAAGAAAAGGGTTTAATCCACCCCAGTACTTCTCCTTAGGGTTCTCCTATCCTGTTTTCAAAGAAAGTGGACAATACCCTCATACTTTGTGTGGATTATTGAAAGTTTAAACAGTTGATGGTCAAGAACTGATATACCTTACGGAGGATTGATGATCTCTTTGATCATCTTCGAGGAGCCCAGGTGTTCTTAAATATTGAATTGAGATCCGGTTATCATCATTTGTCAGTTAGACCATTAGTTATAACTCTTACATAATTTCGGAGTAGGTATGGTCTATAAGAGTATGTGGTTATGTTGTTTAGTCTCATGAACGTGCCTATAGTTTTCATGGCACTAATGAACATAGTATTTTATCCATACTTGGATTTTTTCTTGGTGGTCTTCATGGATGATATCCTGGTGTACTCTCACACTCAACACGACTATTCCACACATCTTGATATAGTTGTGAGTACACTGAGAGAGCATTAGTTATATGTTAAGATCTCAAAAATCTGCTTTTGGATAGACCATATTCACTTCTTGGGTCATGTCATCCCAGAGATAGGAGTATCAGTAGACCTAGAGAAAGTGAGGGAAGTAGTTTCCTAGTATAAAATGAAGAAAGTATTTGAGGTATAGAGTTTTTTAGGGATAGATAGTTACTATAGACATTATATACATGAATTTTCATGCTTACCAGTGCCACTAACGGGCCTAACTAAGATGGGTGAGAAGTACTTGTGGACATATTCCTACGATTAAGCCTTCTAGGAACTGAAAGGGAGGTTGAATGCAGCACCGATACTAGTTTTTCCAGAGCCAGTCAAGATTTACACTATTTACTATGATGCATCGGGAATTGAGATGGGAGTAGTTCTTATGCAGGGAGAGGGAGTTGTTGCATACGGGTCTCGAAAGTTGAGTCTGCATGAGAGGAATTACCTGACACACGATAATGAGTTGTATGTACTTGTTCATGACTTGCACTATTGGAGGCATTATCTATTAGGAGAGAATTGTGTGGTTTTCACTGACCACAAATGTCTCATGTATATCTTCACTCAACGTGATCTGAATCTTAGACAGTGTATGAGGGTTGAGTACCTACAGTCCTTTGAATTTGAGATTTCTTATACACCTGGGAAAGGCAAAGCAGTGGCTGATGCGTTGAGCAGGAGGACTCAGATACAGGTAGTTCAGAAGGCCTGCAATGAGTAGAAGATTATGGCGCAGTTCTCTGATATGTATTTGGAGGTGAAGGACAGACAGGGGTAGATGTTTCTTTCTTCTTTAGCTGTTACCTTTACTCTACTTGATCAGGTGTGAATGGGAAAACTATCATATTTTGTAGTCCTAGTTCTATGATAGAGTTTCAGGAGAGGACCCTATTCCTTGATGGACCATAGGAGAGGATGATATATTTGCTTCCATGGATTCATATGGGTGTTAGTATACATATGAGAGAAGATTTTGAGGGATTTTCATTCCTCAGTTTGGGCAGTTCATCCTGGTGTCACCAAGATGTATCGAGATCTACACCATCATTATTGGTGGCCCAATATGAAGAAAAAGTTTATGGTTTTTTGATGAGGTGTTCCACCTGTTAGTAGGTGAAGGTAGAGCATCAGCGACCATCAAGGCTTTTGCAGTAGTTGTCCATTCTTGAGTGGAAGTGGAATGATGTCGCGATCGATTTCATAATAGGTTTTTCGAGGTCACGTCAATGGATTGATTTAGTTTGGTTTTTCATTGACAGGATCACAAAGGTTGCACAATTCTTACCGATCAAAGATACCTTCATTGTTAATTAACTAGATAGTTTCTACATTCAGGAGATTTTACATTTATATGGGGTTTTTCACTCCATAATTTCAGAAAGGGATGCTCGTTTTACTTCTCATGTCTGGCAGGGACTACAGAGGGCTTTGGGTACCCAGGTACTTCTGAGTATAGCTTAACATCCCCAAATATATGTCCAGTCCGAGCATACGATTCAGGTTCTGGATGACATGATTCGAGCCTACGTCCAAGATTTTGGAGGATCTTGGTTGAAGCAAATACCTTTGGTGGATTTTTTCCTACAATAAAAGTTTTCAGGAAACTATTCAGATGACACCATATGAGGCTTTGTACAGTAGGCCATTCCGATCACCCCTATGTTGGCTATAGGTAGGAGAGGCAACTATGCTGGGACATCGTATTGTCTAGGAGACCACAAAGTAGGTCAAGTTGATTCAGAAAAAGATGGTTACTGCACAGTCATGGAAAAAGTCTTATGCAGATCATCAAAGATGACCTCTGGAGTTTGAAGTCGGAGATCATGTTTTCCTACATGTCACACCGAGGTTGGGACACATGAGTATTATGAGATAGGGTAAGCTTTCACTAAAATACATTGGGTCGTTTGATGTTTTTGAGAGAGTCGAGCTAGTTGCCTATCGATTGTAGTTACCTCCGAGGTACTGGGATATGCACAACTTCTTCCACATTTCTCAGTTGTGGAATTACTTCTCAAACTCATCTCATGATTTCCAACCCAAATAGGTTGAGTTAGAGGTAGACTCGTCGTTCGAGGATCATCCTATCTGGATTTTTGATCACAACGTGAAAGTTCTCTATGGTTGATTTATTCCTCCGGTACAGGTGTTGTGGTAGCACCGGTGAGTACAGGTTGAGACTTGGGAGAGGGAGGCTGATGTGACATCATAGTGGCCAGAGCTATTCAAGGATTCTTCTTCTATGACTCATTGTTAGGGAACTAAAGGATGAATTTCATTAAGGGGTAAAGTTTGTAAGAACCCATATCATCTTTTCATGTATGGATCTTGATTTCAGGTATTTTTGATAAAAAGGAGAGTTTTTGAAATTTTAAGGAGTACTCATCGTGTACTACGGAGTACACTTCGTGTACCCAATTGCCATGGGTAGTCGTGTACTTTCCATGTAATGGACAAGTACATGGATGTGTGGAGTGACCTAGAGACCGCCTAAAGTGGAAGCTGGTAAAGGCATGTACACAGTGTGTACATTAAAAGAACACACCCTATACTTTTCTTTTTATTTCTTAAATCAGATCAAGGTCGCATCTAATTGCCAAAAACACCTTCTTATAGCCTCGTCACATCTAAGAGTGATGGGAATCACTGATTCTTTTCTAATAAACCGACCTTCCATCCATTCTCCAAATAAAACATTGTCGATTGAATTGGAATCTCCTCGGTGAGGTCTTCCTTCTTCTTGAGCCTATCCTCTTGATTTCTTCTATTTCATGAGATTTTTCATGTTTGAGAATTTTTTACTTTTCTGTATATCTATGAAATTCTTGGTTGAATCAAATGCAGAAATACAACTATATATATCGTACAACGTCAAGGTAGGTAGTTTTTTCCTTTCCATAGTTTTCTTTGAATTATATGTGAAAAAAGTGATGAATACCCTTGTTTAGGGTATTAAATGTTTTGGAGATCTAACCCAGATGATGCCTTTTATTTTTTTATTCTAGATTAAGGGTTTTTTATTCTGAATTATGTTTATTAACTTTCTTATAGATGTGTTTTCCCATGCTTGTTGATACTGGTCGTTGGGTCTAGAACTGCTTGTTAGGCTGGTATGATTTCCATTCTTTGGGTTTTTAGGATAGAGTTGATATTATATAACATTATTATGATATGAATTGTAGTGTTCAGACAAGTTTTCATGAGTTTAGTTTAGCTATTGGATATTGTTTGTGCATGAATGTATTACATAGGGCCCAGGGAATCTGGTGTAGTTAGACCATAGGGGGAATGGATGCTGAGGACTTCCCCATAGTGTCTGTTATACCTTTCACGTTGCGAGACCATTGGGGGGATGGATATGAGTTATACCCTATAATTTTTATAGTTTCTCATTGTGAGACCATAGGGTTAATTGGACGTTGAGTGCTTCCTCAAAGAGTTTGTAGTTTACCATTAAAATACCACAAGAGGAATTGATGGTGAGTGCTTCCTTAGAGAGTCTTTGTCTAAGTTGAACTAGAGGGGTCAGACTGTGAGAACTTCCCAGAGGGATTCTTGTGAATGTTTTATTGATTAAATAAATAAATGTATATGAATGTAGTTGAAAACTGTAGGATTTTTGACTTTTGAGTAATTCTTGTTTATTACTTCATTTTTAATATTTCTTGCTATATGTATTCACTGACATTTAGGAACAAGTATTTTGGTGGTTTCCTACATGGATTTGTCTCACACATGTTTGGTTTATGCTTTTGGGCCCAAACAGATTATATGGTTGTAGGTATAGATAAGGGAAAGAGCCCTTCTACTTTAGGTACTTCATTATTGTGGAGCTAGAGAGCATGTGACCAAGCTGAGGTTTTCGATGCAACCAGAGTTTATTTGTTTTCTCATACTTTGGTTTAGTATTGTATTCATGCATTCTGACTTGTTTGGATGCTTTCCTAGACATATGTGATATGCATAATTTATATATGTGATCTAGTTGTTTATTTACTTTCAATCTTCCAATGTTTACTTATTGTGTGGTATTACTTCTTTTGCTATTGTTATCTGATTGTTTTTATTGTGTTACTCTTCCAATGAGGGAATAGTTTCCCCATAATCATACCCAAGGCCCTCTATGCTAGTCGACAACCTCTGGAATTTGGAGAAATGAAATTGAGGCCATGTGACCAACTAAGTTTGGGGCACCTTTGGGCAGCACCCAAAACCGGTACATTACACAACTGAGTATTTACATAGCATGGTTCTAGTAATCTCTTAAAGAACTATATTTAATCTTTTGACTACACCATTTTTGGTCAATTTATAGGTGCTAAAAAGTTGTGTTTAATACATTTCTTGTTACAAAAAAAATCAAAATTATAATTTAAAAATTATTCATCATGATCCCGATTGATATTTATAAATAATATGTTTTTATCATTTTTAAATATGGTGACATAAGTTTTAAAATGACTAAATGATTTGTATTTTCTTATTATAAAATATAATGATGCATATCTAGTGTAGTCATCAACTAAAACATATGAATATTATTTTCCACCAATACTTACAGTTTTTGTAGGACCAAATAAGTCCATATACACTAACTATAAGTCATTGGAAGTTGAAACTTCACTAATAGATTTAAAACATGACTTATGTTTCTTACTAATTTGAAAAGGATCATGAACTTTTGAAGAATCAAACCTAAGATCTAGAAGATTTATTTTAAGTACTTTATTAGTAAACTTATCTAAATTTCTATGTTTATAATGTTTTAACCTTCTATTCCATAACCAATATTGATCTTTTATATCACTTAGGAAAGTTAGATCTTAGCTCCTAAAGTCTTTTATGTTTAAAGTGTAAACATCCTCATTCCTATTGGCAGAATGAATAAACTCAAATTTTGAACTATGAAAAGTACATTTATCATTTTTGAATTTCACAATATTACATTCATCACATAATTTAATTATACTGATAAGGTTTTCCTTAAGTCATAAAACAAATAAAATATTTGAAATTAATGCTTTCCAAGAAGTACAATATTACCTATACCAATGATTTCTCCTTGAGAATTATCTCCAAACATTACTTTTCCACATTTCATGTTTGTTATATTTTTAACTAAATCTTTGTTTCCAATCATATATATGTAGAAAACACTATCCATGTACCAAATATTTTTTTTTTACTTTCTATATTTTTCTGTAAACAAAAATAGTAGTTTTTCAAAACCCAAACATTCTTGGGTCCAGTGGTATCAGAAAATAAGATTTTACAAACCACATTTTTATAAAATTACTATATAGAGTAACATACATTTCCTATGAAAATTTATATTTATAAAAACATATATATTGAAATTTATTCGAAGAACACTTATTTTAAAAAAATTTATTACTTTTAAATTTTATTGAAAATGGATAACTTTTTGGAACAAAATATTTATTATTAAAAATAGGTTTTTATAAGTAAAACTCATTCCATAAATATCAATGTGAGGTATAATGTTTTTATATATCCTATCAAAGTTTTCCATTTCTGTGGTAAAATTAGATAATAGTTTTTTCAAACTAGAAATTTCATAATTCAGTTTAACAATGAAATATTTATCCATAGTAGTATTTGTTTTCGAATTACGTTTCACAAAATCATTATATAAAGAGTTTTTTTCAAAAATATATTTTTCAAGATATTTAAAAATATTTTATTTTTCAAAATTGTGTTTATACATATATTTATAAAGATAATATATTTTATTATTAAATGTAGTTATCCATGATATTGTCTTTATAATCTTTTCTTGGGAATTATCAAGTTTTTTAAAAACTTTATAATTATTATTTTATATACATTTATCAAACCTAGATACTTATTCATAACTAGGTATAGTATTATTCTCTTTATATGTGGAATATTATTTATCATATGATTTATAATTTTAATCATTATTACTATCAGGATTGTTTGTATTAAAATTAATATTCTTAAGGGATTCAACAATTTTTACCTTTTCTATGAAAAAATTATTCACCATTGGAATTTTAGAAAAAAGTATAATATTTATATATCTTGAAGAATTATTGTCTAAAGATTTATCTATAGAAATTTATCCACCACTGTCACTCAAAGTGTCATAAAATTTCAAAATTTTCTTATTTTTCTACTTGTAATACTTTTTATAATTTCTATCTGAATTGTTATCTTTCTTATATTTCCTTTTCATCTTAGGACAATCTGGTCAAATGTGTTTTGTAATCTTAAATTCATAACATATAACTTCATAATATTCTTATTTATCACTCTTATACTTTTAAATTTTCTTTCATCTACACTAAAATTATTTCTTGAAAATGATTTTATTCATCCTTCTATAAATATTTTCTAGCTCATTTTTAAAAGGTGCTAATGAAATAGAATCTGATTCAACAATCACTTTATTCTTCTTTAAATATTTCACAAATTTTTCAACAGACTGAGATTTAGTAGAAACAATATATGTTGTTTCAAAATAAAATCCACCATTCTTATTTTTAATTATTTTATCACCTTCTTTAAATATTCCCTCATATTGTGTGAGAGTTCCAATAAGATAAGCAAGATTAAGATTTTTATTATTCCTTATAGCATCCGAGGATATACTTTTGTATTCCCACTCATTAGGAATGATTTATATAATCTTTTAAACCAATATTTCATCTCTTAGATCTTTCTTTACAAGATAATGAAAACTATTTACAATAGCCATAAATATTTGATGCATTCCTACTACAGATTCTCTAGGTATGAAATAAAAGGCTTGATAAACTTCTCTTATCATAGCTCTTATATTATCAATAAATTTGGAAGTTCCAAAGTAAGTAATTTATAAATTTTTCTATATGTTATTAATTACTACACTCAATTTTATTTGTCTATATATATTCCTTTTCATAGAACATAATAGAGTATTCCTTACTCTATTATTCAGTTGGTATTCTTGTTTTTTCTAATGAGTAAAGGTAGTAAATTCCTTCTCATGAATTTTATAATCTCTAGTAAGCATAAAAAATGATCAACTCCAATGTTAATAAAAAATTTCTTCATTTAATCTTTCCAATACTCATAATTAGCACCATAAAAGATAGGTGGTCTAATCATATTCATATTTTCAAGGGTTATAACATTTTACCCTACCATTAATAAAGATATTTGAAAACATTTTCTTTAATGACATGTTAGTGTAATAAAAATTAAAAAACAACAAGTTTATAAAATGTTCAGTTGATAATGTAATTAAAAATTCAGAATGTAGGGAAGTAGTACCTCCTTTGATACCAATTGTTGGATCGTAATATTTTACGATGGATAAAAGAAGTGTTGAATTGTGGTTTAAAAATTAAACTAAATCAAAACACAATTCCCATTAAGTAAAAAAATTGTCGGACTAACATATCATTCGGTGGTTAAAGTATTTGAATGAAAACCAAAAAGTGTTTAGTTTTATCAGAGTCTTATTGATCTAACTGTCACACTAAAAAATAGTTTTTTAGGAAGATAACTGTAGAGCTAACTTTCTAATACACATGCACAGTGGAATGAAAAAATTTTATAAGTAATAAATACATAATATTATAAAAGTAAGAATGAATTAAAATATTTAATAAGAGAATTTTCTCTTTATCTTTAATAATTACGGTATTCAGAAATCCTCACTAAAGATATCCATATTTTTATACCTAATATAAGGTTTGTCTTTCTTTACCATGAAATAACTCGATAGGATAATCAGTATGGTTCTATCTTCATATCCCTATAATCCCCCAATATGATTATAAGTATCTATCTTCCTAGCCCCAAAATCCATCAATCTGATGGATTATATTCACCATCTTCTTATCCATGTAATCCCTCGATCAGTACCACAATTATACAACAGATACAAAGAAACATCTTTCTATGGAATTTACTGCTTTCACAAGTATTCCTTAGAACTTCAACTCTCTAAATAATTACAAAGACTAGGAATGAGATGTTTATGAAAATAAATATTTAGATGATATGAGTTCCATATTGTATCAGCTGCCAAATATTCAAATAACCTCAAATTTATAGGTGAATCTACAATCGTCATATTTCAAATTTGGTTTCAATGACCTTGGATAGATTTCACTTGATAGATCATAGTGATCTAGATTAACTGAATATCTAATGTTGTTTTTTTAGCACCATTACAATTCTATTCTGTATTCCATCCAATAGAAAAAAATCTATATACTCTAATTGTAAACTATGGATTTTATGATAAACATCCTTATTATTTTTCAAATTGATAAACTAAACAAAGGTTAGTCTGATGAATCTGTACCAATTTTAGCCCAATGGTCATGAATTTTCTCATTTTCATAGACATAACATAATTCTAACTACTAGTCAAAACATTGGTCGGTCTAATACACCCGACTCACTTTTAGTCTAATTGATTGGATTATGTAATGTTCTATATTTTTATCATATTAGATTTGTTTCCTCATTTAGTATAAAATAATTTTTTATATAGAAACATACTAAAACACTTGGGAAAAATAAAGTTAGTAAACATGGTTTTAAGAAATTGTTAATGATTTACAAAACTTTGGAAAGAAAAATTATAAAGTATAACTTTCAAATCAACATCATGCTCTTTTATTACATTATGATTCATGTCTTATGAAGTTACAATATTTATTCCATGAATTATTTTTATGATCTGTGATATATAGGGTATGATATTCAAATTTTATTCTCATGTTCTCATACCCTTAATCTCATGTTATGTTGATATCTCCTTTATTTATCTTTATTGAGTATCTGATCTCACCCATTATTATGTTTCCTTTTCCTAGGTTATGAAGAAAAGTATCATATCATATATGTTTAAGAAGGGTTCTAATTATGAAGAACTTAGTGGAAGATGATATAGTTCACTTATGAACTAGTTATTTATGTATCCAAGTTTCCAAAGGCATTATCCCAAAATTATTTCAGCATTGATCATTATTTTATGTAATGAATATGTATCTATTAAGATTTAATATATATATATATATGAGAAATGAAGTCCTTTATAGTTGGTATCGGAGTAAGGTTTCATTAACCTTTGTAAAATGGGATGAGAAATATTTAATGAGAACCATAAGGATAAGTCTAAGTATAGGAAAATATCCTAGAATTTTGGTTAATGAAAGCATGCATAGTTTCTGAGAAATTACATCCATGTCTGGATAAAACAAGTTGATGTGGCTCTAGTGTAGTTTTACATAGGGGTGATAGCTCTAAAAAGTTCATATTGATATGGAATCAATTATCACCCAGTGCATTACAATGAGCCTTTTTGCATACCTAGTTTGACACGCCTAAGGGATATGTTTTTTAAATTCCCAAACACTTTATAAACCATCATAAAGGATTTTAATAATGACCATGAATGGCCTAGGTTAAGCCTAAGTAGTCATAGATTGAAAATAAAGTCTCAAGATTTATATATCTTGTCAGTCATTTTTCAAGATTATATGGTTCCCCACTATAATTATTATTTCTTAAACTATTTTTTTAGTGTTATTTAGTTGATAGAACATGAATGGACTTTTTTGATTCTAAATTTTTCTAACAATGTAATGATTCTCTTCCTAAAAATACAGACGTTATAGGAGTAGGAATACCAAATATCACTACTATACTCACACAACTTTCTCAAGCTATGAATCATTCTGAACTTCCAAACTAGAAAAGTAGGGAAAAACATTTGGTTGAGTCCTTTATGTGGGAAAATACACCTTCTTTTAGTGGTTTTTCTGATTCACTAGTTTGTGTATAATGGACAAGTACCACTAAAAAGATATTTTCTATTCTTCATTTTTTAGAAAATGAAAAAGTCATTTTATTTGTCTATCATTTATAAGGTGAAGTGGATCAATAGGGGACTCATATCAAGAATACAATGAAATAGGAAGACATAAATTCCATGGAGTGGTATGAATTTAAGAGAATATTTTTCAATAAACACTTTTTTTGTATTCTATGTAACAAAATTGAGAAGGAATTCCTTGAGCTAAAACATAATGCGGATGAATTTATTAGTACCTATGAGGAAAATTTTACAAGACTTTCAAGGAACTCCTTTGGTATTATCATCCAAACTAAAAGTAATGTTGATCGATTCTTTAGTGGATGAAAAACAAGTCTCTAAAGGTAATTATACATAAGGCACATCAGTTTCTATGAAGAAATTGTTTTATTTTATATCAAGGTGGAAATAGAAATTGGAGTTACCCATCAATTTCATGGTTCTGATATGAAATGAAAAATAGAATTTAATGAAAATCCTAAAAACCATGGAGAGAAGAATATGAGCCTTCCTTTATTCTTTAAGTGTGGAAGGAAACTTGGTGGAAATTTTCTTAAGGGGAAAAATAAATGGTTTAGGTTTTTAAAGGAAGATTATTCAGTTTCTTAATGGTGAAGTGATATGAAGAAGTTAGATAATGATGAAAATAAAGATAAATCTCTATAGAATGCACTACCCACACTCTAGTGATTCAAGTAAAAATAGTAATGGAATTATGTGATTTAGTGTCATAATCCAAGGGCTAATGGGGATAATAATATACAAAAACCTCTAAATACAAAGGAAAAAGTTAAATCTTATACAATCACAATAGCTGAAGTGAATCATGATAAAAAGGGAACACATAACCTCCACACTAGAGTTGGTAATTTCATGTAATTTTGTTATTGAATAATCCCTATGAAAATATTATTATTTTTCCTTTATTTAAGTTTTATTTGATTCTGACCATTGATTATATCCCTCTATATGGATTCAGGAATAATGAAATCACTTTTGATATTTTATCGATGAAACAATGGACATAATATCCCAAAGGAAATGTTTTTATCTAAGAGAATATATTAATTAAGGAATAATGGAATAATTATATTATGTAAGGGTATATGTATCCATGTAATATTAACTTAATATTTGTGGATACCATCATGGTTTTATGAGTTTAAGGTTGTTCATAAGTTCAACATATCATATGGCTCCAACTGAGCTGATAAAACTACAAACTACACCACCTATATACTAGTACTCTACTGCACATCCTTGGTCTTCCACTTATTACCATCAGAAGGAAATCTCATAGCTGTTATTGGAAACTCGCTCGCTAGCCCTTCATGGTCTATGATTAATCCTAATACCATGTCCTCCTCTATTCCCTTCCCTAGGGTGTATTACTATCCGGATTCATGATAAATCTTGGTCACACCAGGATGTAATTCCCATCTAGAAATCCCATATGAGGTTTTATAAGATTATTTTGTATCAATATTAAGGATATTTTGAGCGATGTTTCTGTAAATACAACCCTTTAGTTTTGTATATGTTTTAGTGGAAAAGTTATTTGAGAGGGAATATCTTTACATTTTATGGACATATGATTAAAGGTATTGGAAAACTTTATGGTTCATCTTATCTTTAAATTTGAGGTAATTATGGTTTATTTCAATTTTGGGATGTTATAATAATTATATTAATATATATTTGGAAAAATATAACCCACATGTTGGGTGACAATTTGTCACATCTGAAAAGGTCATGGGGCTTGAACCCAAAACCAAAGGATGAAAAGGGTATAACGACTATGACTAGACTACGTGAATGGGTATTTTTGGTTGGATAGAATGAAAATATATATTGTAGAGTATGTATCTTGGTTCTTAGTTTGATAATAAGTTATGTCTTAGAGACAAAATTCTAAGGGGATGTTGTAACCATTATGCATACAAGAATGGAAATGGAAAGATCACCATATATTTTTCCATCAAAATTCCCAAAAAAGGTTAAATAGAATAATTCTATATGGGACGTAGTTAATTTCCTTTAAAATTCAGCACATTTAATTATTATTAGGTATTATCTCTCTCTAGATCAGATTTATATGATGTACATTAAGGATGTAGTATGGTTTCATGGAGTACTTCATTATATTATATCTGATTGGGATCTAAGGTTTACCTCAAAGTTCTAGATAAATCTTCATTAGGATTTGGACATGGAGTTAAGTTTCATCATATATTATCATCCTTAGAAATATAGTAAATCTAAGAGAACAATTTTAACCCTATAGGATATGGTAATATCTTTTTCTATAGATTTTTAATGTGGGTGGGGTCAAAACCATCATCTTGTTGAGTTTTCTTAAAACAACATCTTTCACTTGAGCATTCATATGTATCCTTATGAAGACCTCAATGGAAATAATTGTGGAACTCCAATGTGATAGGTTGAAGTTGGAGAAATAAATCTATTGGGACCTAAGTAAGCCGGATAAATATAAGAGAAGGTAAGATATATTTAGTAGTACATCATCAATTCCCATAGTCAATAGAAAATTTATGCTCACATTCATAGGAGTGATCTAGAATTTGAAGTTAGTGATAAGGTGTTTCTAAAAATTTCTCCTCATAATAGTTTAATGATATTTGGGAAGAAATGATAGTTTATCCTTGGGTATATTATCCCTTTTGAGATTCTTAATTATATAAAGATTGTTACTTATTACCTATTGCTTCCACCAAAACATTCTCACGTTCAAGATGTGTTCCATGTATCTCTCATAAGGAATTATATACCTAAACCCTTACATCTACTTAACTCAAAGTTTATACCACTAGAGAAATATCCTTCTAATGAAGAACAACCGGTGTAGATTCTAGATCATGGAGAGAAATTTCTACAAAAAACCACTTACTTGGGAAATGCTTTATGGAGAAAACACAAATTTCAAGAAGATATTTGGGAACCTAAGGATATGATAGGAAAAAGTGTCCACATTCATTTATATTAGTGTGATGAATTTTAAGGAGGGAATTCATTTTAAGGGCTGTAGAATGTAACTCCCCAAATTTTTATGAAATATTTTTTTAAAAAAATAAATTAAATTTCTTCAATGGATTTCATTACACACAACAACGAGTATTAACAAACCATGATAGACTATTAATATTATTATTTAAACATATACATTATTACCTAGGCATTATACATGGTGGAAAAAATAATAATAAAAACATTTTAAAAATTATGTACAATGATTTTATATAAATAAATCATATTTATAAATAAGTACTTAATTTTTAGTAAATTATTTACATGTTTCAAAAATATTCTTTTGTCAAAAAATAATTTATTACTTTTTGTGAAAAAATATTAAAATTTATTTATTTTACTTTTAGAAAATTTATTTTAAAAAAGAAACTTGTTTTGAAATCAATAAGTCAAAATTATCTTTAAGTGTATTTTTTATAATTTTCTTCAAGGATTAATTTTCCGATGAATAGTAAAAAATACTAATTCTTATTAAAAACTGAAATTTCATTTATAGAATTGACAAGATAAATTTTATTTTAAGATGGTTTTGTAAGTAAAAATAGTTCAATAATATATTTATTAATCCAATTTAGGTCATTGGAATCAATTTCATATTGAATATTTATATTAAAACTTTCTATACTTAATAAACTTTCTTCTAGAAAACTACTTTTTCGCCATGTCAATGGGATTAATTTTAAATTAAATTTTACAGTTATATAAATGGAATTTGGAAAATGGATTCCATGTTTGTAATTATAATAATTAATATTATATAATAATTTCAACTTAATTTTTTTTCAAAATGAATAGTAAAAACACTAAAAATTAATTACTGTGATTAAGGTTAAAACCGGTTTACTGGGGGGTTAAAATAAAAAGATAAGGGGTAAAATGACATAGAAAATTTTCCAAATCTAATTTTCTAGTCATATTTAAATCTAATATCTTATAATTTTCTAGAATGATCCTTTTGGAGCCTTTGTTCATGTTTAAAATGAGGGAACATACGAGGTTATCCCAATCCCAAAAGAGTGTACACGGGAGGTTATCCCAAGCCCAAAAGAGGGTGCATGGGTGGTTATCCCAGGAGTGAAAGAGAGTACATGGTAGGTTATACAAATCCCAAAATAGGGTATAGGGAAGGTTTTACCAGTATTGAAAGATGGTACATGGGAGGTTATCCCAAACCCAAAAGATGATACTTGGGAGGTTATCCTAAGCCTAAAAGTGGGAACATTGAAGGTTATCCCTAGCCTAAAATATGACACATGGGGGGTTATCCTATGAAAAAATTAGGTACATGAGTTTTTATCCCAATCCTAACATGTTATGAATTTCTTGGTAAGTATCCTAGACATAATATTTTCTATACTTATGTGTATTCCAAAAATCTATGTCATATGCCAATGTTATGCTCTCATGGATCATGTTATTTAATTACATTATGATTCATGTCTCATGAACTAACAATATTTATTCCATGACTCATGTTTATGATCTATGATATGTATGGTATGGTTTTCAAATGATATTATTAGGTTCTTATAGCCTTATGCTAACATTATGGTGATATCTCTCTTGTTTACACTTACTAAGCATCTGAACTCACCTTTTATTACATTTCCTTTACCCAGGTTATAAATAAATTTATTTTTTATGATATTTCTAATAATGTTGGTAGTTTTGGAGAACTTAGTGGGATAAGTTGTATTTCACTTATGAACTAGTTGTTTATGTATCTATGTTTCCAAAGTCATTAGACCTAAATTATTTAGGCCTGGATCATTATGTTATGTAATGAATATTAATTTATTAAGATGCAATATCTATGTATGATAATTGTGGGTTTTTAGAATTATTATTCTCTAAGGTATAATAACTCTTGGTTGTCTCTCAAAGTCAAGAGAGATAAGGAAGAGAGGTTTCAGTCTGATTTCCATCATGGAAATTTATCAATACTCAAATAATAACTATTTAATAAATAAATGTCACTGAATTATTCTATGATAAATATAATAAATATTATATTATAAAAACCTGAAAATATTTATTATTATTATTATTTAATTTTATTATACTTTTTAAGAACTTATGATTAAATTATCATGATCAACCAAACCCAATTAAATATTATTTATTTTAACTTGTCAAATTCATTGCACGAATTTAATTAAGATTGCAGATACACTAGGTGTGTGACCCTCTAGGAATCTTTCTCAGTGGCATTAGGTATTATTTCCAATAGGCCAAGGTTATTATCTAAAAACACACCAAGTCACCCATAGAGAAATTAGTTAACTTCGTAATGACATCCAACCTCCTATAAACACTTACCATGTAATATAATACTTTCATAGTGATATCTTAAATCAAGTAGGTTTCATGTCAGTGTCATCAACCTATATGTTTGATGTCTCTTTCTTTGACTTTCTAGAAATTAAATCACCCATAGAAAACCATGGTTATGGATATATGATGGTAGTTATATTACCAACAAAGGTCCTGAGATATATACTTCTATCAGGGGACAAAAGGGATTAATCGTTTATTACTTTATCCATTAATACAATATAACACATGGTGTACCCAATGTATCATAAATCATCATGAGCACATGTTATCACAGTTTTTGTCAATACAAAAAATTACACGAGTCATTATATCTTCAAATGATAATCTTAAAGTCAAAGGATCAATACACAAGATTGTATATAGGAACATCCAATGACACATGGTAATGTGGATTTTCTATTTTATGTGTCTATTTTGATAACCTCCTATGTTGAATATTACTGATGTTGAACACCTTGATAAGCTGTCTAAATGTATTATGAGCCTCTTACCCTAGAAATAGTTTTTCTTCTATATCATGTTAGAAAAATAATCATCTAGCTATAGAAAAATGTTCAATAATAATGTCATGGAACCTCTAGGTTCTCTTCATAGAGGTGGATGTCTATGAACTTTCAACACAACATATATTATTAGGAAACTATCACATAAAAATTTCATGTAGATAAAAAATAATAATTTCATAAGAAAAATTCATTAATAATGAAAACATGTAATCAAGTACTAAACAAGTTGGTACTAAGGAACCAACTCAAACCAATTCCCACTTATACTAGAGACAACTAAAAATATCTTTCAACCCACTAAATATTAAATGATAATCATGTCTCTATTGAGATAAGTCCTAGGTTAGGGGTTCATCCACATTTTCCCCTATGGATACTCTAATCACCATAATTTCACCTCATTGAGAAAAATATCTCAAGAGATAAAACTTATTAAGTATGTGCTTTGTAATTTTGTGTGACCTCAGATATTTGGAGAGAATCACCACTATAGGGTTATCATTGTAAATTGTGGTAGGATATTTATTACTAGGTACCACATCAATCTCTTGGACAAAGTCATGAATCCAAACTACTTCCATGGATTCATTGAACATTGCAATATACTCAGACTTCACTCTAGAATCAATAAAAACTATCTATTTTGAACTCTTCTAAACCATAGATCCTCTATTGAGATAAAAGATATATCTAGACTATAACTTTGAATCATTATGATATGTATGAAAGATATAATCTTTTTAACCCATGATGAATAGCTCTTTATCTCCTCTATTATCCATGAATATATCCTTAGTTTGCATCCTATACTTAAGGATAACCTGAAAATTTATCCAATGTTGTTCACTTAGATCTTCTTAATATCTACGTACCATGACAAAATCATAGGAAAAATCAATTCTCATACATAACATGGAGTATATTATACATCATATTGTAAAATTATATGGAATCTAAATAAATATCTCTCTTTCCTATTGTGTCTAAGGACACATTTTCATGGAAATATGTATACCATTTGACACTGGAACCAATTCCCTCACAGATTTTTCCATACTAAACCTCTTCAGTATTTGGTAAACTTATATTCCTTGAATTATTCCATGTAACCTCTTGGAAATTTCATGCATGATATTTACCCCTAGAATATAGGTTATTATACCTAATTCCTTCATGGATAAGCACTTTATCAACCATGCCTTAACCTCTTGTATGGTCATTATATCATTTCTAGTTAGTAATATTTCATCAACGTATACTACTATAAAAACTACCGTACTCCCACTAATTTTTTTTAAATACATGGAACACATTATTTATTAATTAAACCAAATAACTTTATGGATTCATCAAATTAAATATTTTATGACCTAGATTCTTTCTATAATCCATAGATGGATCTCTAAAACTTTCATACCCTTTTGGAATTCCCTAGATTCACAAAACCTTCTAGTTATGTCATATACACATCCTTATAAAGGTTCCCATTAAATAATATAGTTTTGAAATCCATTTTCCAAATCTCATAGTCATGGTATGATGCTATGGAAAATAAAATTTAGAAGGAATTAAACATAGAAACTAGAGAAAATGTTTCATCACAGTCAATTCCTTGAAGTTATCTAAACCCTTTATCTACTAGTCATGATTTATAGGTATTTACTTTACCTTACATGTATAAATTTTTCTTGAATACCTATTTACACACAACAAGATTCACATTAATAGATAGATCGATTAGAACCCAAACTTGGTTTTGATACATGGAATCCATCTCATAATTCATGACTTCATTCTATCTTGAAACTTCAGAGATCTCTACTACCTCTTTGTTAGAGAGAGGATCATTATTATATACCAATAATGATTTATGATAATTAGTGACTAGGAAACCATATCGCTCTAGTTCTCTTGCCTATCTTGTGCTCCTACCGAGCCCTTGTATTTTTGGAATAGATTCTTCTATAGGGACCTATGGAATTGGTTACTATACTAACACTTGTATATCTTGAGAATCAACTTCATTAAAGATAATATTACTCCCACTATCCTCCTTGAGGATGTGCTCTCCCTTAACAAATATAGTCTACCCTACAATAGTCACTTTCTTGTCTGAAGGGTTGATTAGTAGTATCCCCTTGTTTCATTGGGATACCCTATAAAGATACACTTCATGCATTAGGGTTCTAGTTTGTTGATTGATCTATCCTTAACAAATTATTCACAATCCTATGCATGAATATGTGAAAAACATGTTTTTCCACACCATAAATCCTAGGGAATATCATTTTATGTATTATTTAGTACTTGTTTTAGTATGTATAATTCCTTATGTAATACATATCCCCAAAAGTATAATGAATAGAATGCATGAATCATCATCAATTTTAGAATTTCCAACATGGTATGGTTCCTCCTTTCACTAGAATGATTCCATTATAGTTTATAAGGTGGATTGAGTTGAGGTAAAATCTCATACTCTCATAAAAATTAGATAAATTCTGGGATAATATTTTCAACACATTGATTTGATCGAAGTTTATTAATATTGTTACCAAGAGGATTCTCAAATTCATTCTTAAACTCTTTGAATTTATCATAGGATTCAGACTTATAACTCATTAATTAGATATAACCATGCCTACTCAAGTAATTGGTAAAAGTAATAAATTATAATAATCCACCACTAGCCTCTACTTGAAAAGGTATTCGCACATCTGTGTGTACCAAATCTAAAAGATCTATGGTTATTTCATATTGAACACCAAATAGTGGTTTGTTCATCTTACCTTGTAAAAAATTATGACATATTTCAGGTGGATTAATCTCAAAGGAGTCTAATTAACAATCTTAATATATATTTGTTCAAATGATTCTCATTTACATGACCAAGATAGTGATGAAATAACTTGGTGTTAAATGAGTCACACAAATTTATTTCATTATCTATTTCCAATATTAGGTTTATATAATTTAATAAATAAATATTTTTACTCAATTATGTCAAACCATAACATATTATATATTTATAAAATTAGCACCATAAATTTCCAAAGTTAAAAAATTCCATCCATATCTAAAAAAGAAATAGAATATATGTTATTGGTAACACTAGGTATATAATATAAATTATTTAAAACAAAAAATCAATATTGTCATTAATGTGATATAGTATTCTCCAATGTCTAGATAATATTTCCTCACTCTATTAATAGCATGTAGATCCACCTTATCTCTGGTAAATTTTTAAATATACTTGGTTTATATATTTAGATAAAAATGTGAGGATCACAAGTAGCATCTAATACCCAACTTTTAGATATAGAAATATTACACTAAATAACGAAAACACATAAATCTTCCCCTTTATTTTTAGGATGAGTTAAAATACTATTATAGAGGTCCTTATTGCCACATACCACATCCTATTCCTTTCTAAGGCTTTGGATCTTATTCTTATTAGAAGGATGGTGCTCCAAAGATTTATACTTTGGAATGAGTCTTTATCCCCTTTTCCTTGTTCCACCGTTTTTTATTCACTATAAGGACAAAAAGTTTTTCACTCCTCATGTCTTTATCGACTTGGTGAACAAGTATAATAATTTCTGAATGTGTCTTCTCATTATTGATAATATTATAATTCACAATAAAACTGGACAAGTTCATGGGTAGTGATGATAGAATAATATTTGTGCACTAATCATCAGGGATCTAAAAAATTCAATATGTCTAGGTTCTCAATGTAGAAAATCATCTTGACTACATAGGCCCCATCTAGTGCCAACTCTCCAATATTTCACATGAATATTGTTTTATAGATCTCATATATCTCTGATGTCTCCTTCTCTTGATACAGATACTTAAGGTGAGAAATGATGTTATATGAATCCATCTCCTCATATTTATTTATAATCTCTTAGGACATGGGTTATAGAATTAAACATTGGACATACATTATGTTGTATTTTTGTTTTAAATATAGAGATACTTCTTTATCATCTACCTCTTTGGATAATGACTCAGTATGTGGGATTTCCAGCACGTATGATTTCCATTCATGGCGTAGTATAATGTTTAAGTTCCTACACCATTCATAGAAAACAAAATTATTGATAAGGTTATCATTATCTAATATTTATTGTAGTGATATTGAAAAAATCGTTTGATTTCCTATTTCAAAAAATTAAGAATAGATAAGTAGTGTTTTTTTATTACAAAAAATAGATTAATAAATATAAAATTAATTAAATTCTTATTAATCTTCCACTATTTTTCAAAACCTAATATCCCTCACCATCAGTTTTGGAATATATTTTTGATTGGAAATTCTAGTCACAAGGATCCATATTCCCCTTATTATAACCTAAACGTGTGTCGAACTATCTATTTGAAGGGTCTTAGGTAGGTGTAACTTTACAATTTCATTAAATCATAATTCATTGATCTTTTGAGTGGACTCCCTAGTCCTAAAATCCTTATTTTAATATTTTCTCAACCTTTTCCACTTATTTACACTAATTACTACTTGGTAAGTTAACAATATATGTAAACTAAGTTAATTCAACACAAAACATCAAGATAATATTTCCACGATAATTGAAAGCACCCCAAACTTGGGTTGATCAAGCTCTTTGAACTATGAAGTTGATTGTAACTTAAGTATTGAAAGTATATACTGACATAATATTTTTGTTGATGTGTTTTTATCCTTATTCATAAATCATATTTTATCTTTTCACATTCCTTGTTAATATTAAGAGAATTTTAATTAAGTGGTTAACCATTTCAGTATAACAATTTACACATAATCTGGTTTTATTGTATTCCATGTTTCATTCTTGTAAATTAATTTTTTAGGTTATCATGTAGTATCAAAAAACCTGAATAATTAACTATAAATATAATATAAATAAAATATTGTTGTTGTGATCATGATATTATCTAATGGTTACTTTATCTAGAAAATGATAAACTACCCCCCCCCCCCAACCCTAGGGGAAAACACCTTGAAGCATGGTTTGGTTTGTGATGCACTATTCCACATTTTCTTATATGTATAATTTGATTGATTTTTCCTCAACTATTGAACTTGGACTTCCTCCTCTCAACAAGGATCTTTAGCCTTACATTAGATTTTACTCACATTCAGGTAAAGGGAACCAATGGATTGGATAAAGGGGTTTTACATAAAAGAAACTATGATCCTACAAACCCTAATATAATAAGGGACAGGGTATGACTAATAAGCCATCATTTTAATTTAATCATAATATATTAAAAGAAACAAATCCCATACAAATGGTTAGTCTAATCACATGATTATCCATACAATCAGAAAAGAACATACATTTTAAATATTATTATCAATCAGGTTGATTCATTCTTAAATTAAGATAATGTGCCAAAAAATAATCCAATTAACTAAATTTATCTTAATTCCATCCAAGAATATTTAACTCACCATCATCTATAAATTTAAATCAAATTAATTTCATTTAAAATCAATTAAGTACACAAGTTTACTTAGAGGAAACTTTGTGTTATTATCCCAAATTTTAACACATAATTGATTTAATATATAATTATCAATCCTATGGAATGGTGTGTAATTTTTCAAATAAATGACACATGTAACACGTATAAATAGATTTGATTATATATTTAATTTTTCTCCATGAAAACTGGACACACTATCTACAATAGACTACACGGAATTTAATATAGTACACAGTATGTACTTTATTATGCCTTTGTTCATAACACATTCCTTAGGACTGGGAACGTTTCCTACTATGGACGTGTTCAAAGAACCCACCATGTTTTCCAACATACACAATGTGTATTATCATTTTCCTATGTCAAGAGACTATCCCTTTAGACTAGGTGTGTTCCCTTATTATGGAAAATATCAACATACATAGTGTGTACTAGTAATACACAATGTGTGTCCTTAAATTTTCATGGCTCTATAGTCCCTGTTTCATGTATCTAAAACATAGCACACTCGGACACCCTATGTTCAGGTCTGTGATAAAACAGGGACTACATGTTGTATATAGTTGTTACATGACATGTAGTTCTTTAATCAATGTTTCAGTATTCCTAGATCTACAAGTCTATCTTCTTTTGTCATATCTTAGATCCAAATACCTCATATCAATTCAACTTTATAGCATGATATGGTCTCAAAAAAATAAACAGCATGTATTATGGAACTACGTGGTATGTACTCTAGTTTTTTCTAGGAAAAACATTTGGAACCACCATATGGTGTTCTTCAATGATTATTTATTTTTAAAATTTAACATATTACTGGTTAGGTTTGTGAGAATGAAGAAATAAAGATAATAAAATGTTTGGATATTAAAATGAATCACTTTATGTAAAATAAAATAAAAACATGTTTAACAAATTGAAAAATAATAACTTTTTATAAATTAAACTTGCGACTATTCTAAAACCAATTGCAAGGTATTGGGCGTAGTGAAAGCATCCTTTGATTGTATGACCAACTCAACTTTTAGTATTAATTTATGTGTAATCATTTCCACACATGATTAAAAAATTATGTCCAATAAAAACTATAGTTTAATTTTCTAGATTAAATTCTAGAACCATAAGAGAAGGATCTTCACATGTAATTTATAATTAATTTATTAGCTGATATAGAATTACCTCAACTTGTAATTTATCTTTTATTGATGATTCGGTTAAATATATCTATCCATACTATCTTTGTGATGAAATATCTAACTGAAAAATAACTCTAGAATTTATCCACACATACACCATAATCTCTAAATGTCATTATAGAATCATCAGGTGCTAGAACATATGATCTTGATCACTTATGTTATTCATGGTTGATCACAATAATATTCTTTATAAAGGAGGAAAAACTCTTGTTTATCTCTCAAAGTATAGAGAGAGGAGGAAGAGAGAGCTTGTCCTATATCACTAGATCTCTCTATTATGCACACCAAAAAGTGAATTATGGAAATTAATATAATTATATATTTATTATGGTAGGTTTAGGGTTGGAAAATTTAACACAATCCCTTAACCATCTTTAATATTATCTGTTGACCCCATGTCCATTAATAATAATAGTATTATTATTAATCACCTAACATGTGCAATGGGTTATAAATTTAAATAAATATAAATTACACAATTTTAAATCTAACCATTAAGCTAATTACTCTTTCCCTTAATGACATTTTCCAATCAACGAATAAATATTATTTAATAAATAAATGTCACTGAATTATTTTATGATAAATATAATAAATATTATATTCACCAAAAATAAAAATATTTATTATTATTGTTTAAATCACATATTATTTTGAAAAAATTTTGATTAAATTATGGACATAAACCAAAAAAAATCTTATCTCTTTTATATTGTTAAATCCATTACTTAAGTTTAACTAAGATTGTAGATACACTAAGTGTGTGGACCTCTAAGCATCCTTCTTAGTGGAATTATCCATAACCACCCAATGTCCAAGGTTAAAATCCAGAAAAATGCTAAAACACCCATAGAGAAAAAAGTTATTGTCTCAATGATATCCAACCTCCTACAAATTCTTACTGTGTATTATTTTTTTTATCATGATATCTCAAATCAAGTAGGTTGCATGATGGTTCCATTAACCTATATGCTCAATGTATCTTTCTTTGAATTTCTAAAAATGAACTCTCCCACCAAACACCATGGACATGGATTTTTATAGGAATTTCCATTCCTACCAAAGGGCATGAGATATCAATTTTCATTAAGGGATTTAATGGATAAATCCTTTCTCTTATTATCCATTAATGAAATATCAATTATGGCACACCCAACATATCCTACCTCTCCATGATCATTTGTACTCATGGTTTTCATTAAAAGATAAAAGTACATAGCTCATGATATCCATTAATGATATTCTTAATGTCTAAGTATAAATACACACATTTTTATATTGGGACATCCAATGACACATGGAAATGTGTATTTCTTATTGACGGGTAAGTTCTCATAACCTCCTTTCTTGGAGATTAACAAAGTCGAACACTATGAGAAGGTGTCTCAATATCATGTGAGCCCCCTACCCATTATATATTATATATTTTTTGTCCCATTATACAATATTTTCCATCCATAGAACAAGTTTCTATAATAATGTTGTGTTTCCTCTAGGTTCTTATCATAGAGATGAACTTCTATGACCTTTCAATGCAACATATATTATAAGGAAATTATCACATAAAAACGTAATTCAGATAAACAATGATAATGTTATAAGAAAACCTCATTAATAATGATAACATGACATCAAGTGCTAAAAAAAGTTTTTTTGGGGAACAAACTCTAATAACTTTCACACCCCCAACGACAGACGCCATGTTATAAAATCCCTTCCATATCCACAAAAACACATGCCATATCACGTCAATAATCACATATCCACCACCAAATACCACATAACAGCTATATATCGCATCATAATCACAATAGGGTAACATGAACATGAAGAAAATAAACCCCATGTCCTCCTACTACCATGCACATATCTAACCATGTATCCACATCATGATAACAAAAACCATTCCAAGTGGTATATATATTATAACATTAATCCATTTCTTCCCATATATAGATACAAACCATGACCCATCATATCCCATAATACATTTAAAAAAATATCTGGGAAGATGTAGTAGTTAACCATTTGTTCCCTCTAAAATCTAGATGTTTGGGAAGATGCATGGAACTGATATCCTCATATGAGTTTTGGTAAGGTTACCAAACTTAGGTGGCGGTGAATATGGAATTAGAAGAAAATAAAATGATATTATAAGATGAACTATCCAAAAATAAGGGCCAAACTTTAAATAAGAATACCCTAGTCATCATTACCTAAAAAATTTACCTCATCCCAACCATCACACATTGAAAATTTTTTCTACAACTAGACAATCATTCCTGGAGCATCCAATTCTAAAAAATGGCAACCGAGTGAGGGGACAACTTCCTATTTAATCAAATCATTTATCAATTTCTAGATTTAACATTTACTAACCAATTTACATTGATTTAAACATATTTAACATCTACCACTCATTAATCACTAGTCACATTAATTCTTACTATTAGATTTCTATACAAACCATTGTATTTCATTAAATAAATCATTAATTATCAATTTCATCCCATTTTACATTACCAATTTCATTAATTCCATCAAGTTATATTACATAAGATAATGAAAACATAAAACCACAATAATTTTTTTTCCAAATAATAGTAATCATCACAAAAATAATGCCAATTTTTAATATGATAGACATGAAACCACCCCCTTGTAAAAAACCCATTTATTCCACTGCAACCATGACCATAAAATGTATCATTCACCACTACCACAACAACAACAACACCTCATAATCCTAACCAAACACTAAAACCAGTCAATAACACTCTAATAATATCAATAATTACTTAAAAATCAATATAAAACTAAAGAAAACATAGTAATAATCTATTTTAAATATTAAACAATAATTCATTCTTCCCTATTAATTCAACACCTCTTCTATAAATAGAATCACCATAATTATTGAATCCAACATAAATGATTTTATACCATATTTATGTTATTAAAATTTAATGAAATTTGATTCAATTATTCCAGTAGAATAAAATATGGTTTATCATAACAATAAACATGAATCTAATAAGAAAAAAATATAATAATAACATAAGAACTTGTAATCAGATGTGAATCACCCCCTTTCCCCCTTTTTAATTTCTTAGTAAATTTACTATATTAATTTGGTTAATCTATACCACTCACATGGTAAGAATAAAAACATTATTAATATTCAAATAAACATGATAATATAATATATATATTTTTGAATATCCTACATCAACTAGTGATTTAACCAATGCAATATAGGTATGAGAATGAACCAATGATCAAACCCCACCAAACTTTAAGGGGACCACCACAAGACCTAACCACATCAATCTTACATAAAAAAATACAACCAAATAATAGACTCTTAGAAACAAGAATGTAATTAATGAATAAATAAAGAGATTTAAATAGGGAGATAAACACACCTCATCTCAAAGGATCCCAATCACGCTTAACCAAGGATCAAAGCTCTAACAAAGGATGACTAATGGGTACCTAATTTGAGCTATTAGAGGCCTAATGTTTAAATAAGGTTTAAGGGAATATAAAAAATCTAAATTAAATTTAAAATTTAAACTTAAAACAAGATAAGAAATTATCATGACATGATAGCCTTTGTCACACAGCAATGGTGGCCCAGTCTAGAATTCATGATGTGACCTCCCCTAGATATCGAGTAGTCGAACTGATTAGATTCAATAGAATTAAGTATAATCATAGGATCATTAAATACTTTACACTAAAATTCCAAATTCTTGTGGTTCATGAAATAATCCTTACCCTCATAATTACACATGATAACTTTATAGAATCACATAATGGATCAACAAAAACTTATATGAAGAAAAAACCAAAATATAGAACCAGAAAATAGACCACTTGGGATTATAGGACAAAAAAATTATAGTCACATTGTAATAAACCACTGGTCATATTAACCCAAAAATATCCCAAAACCTCTCCACATCATAACACAATACACCATATCACAATATCCTTCACAAAAGATTAAACCTAAAACATCCTAACACTCTATATGTCACCGCACAACACACCACATTGAAACATACCTCCATTAGGTAAACATAACAAAACCAAAATATAATGGTTAATCCCCCATTCCAAAAAAACAGATGAACATGATAAAACCTATGAAATCACATTGCAACACGCCAGACTCCTCTTATCAAGAAAAATTATCACAATGAAACACTTAACAATTATGGTGAAACCCATGATGGAAGATAATTATGAACCCCACATTGTTTCTCTATATCACCTCCAAACTCCATCTCAACAACATCAACAATTAGGAAATGAAAATTAAAATTTATGAAAGTCTATATCATTACATTAGATGCCTATGATATGATTCTCATCCTCGTGAATCAAAACTAAACACTGGGAAAAGAATGAAACAACTAAAAAATCGACACAACCTCATAAGATCCCTCACATACACAGATCCTACCATTAATAAAATCACATAATTGAATATAATAAAGGATAAACTCAGTCACACTGTTTAGTAATCAAGCATCACACAATCAAAGTAATAATTCAAAACAACTTGTGATATTGAGAATGCATTTGCGACTCATTATCTTATGTACACTCCTCTAATTCACCATGACTCCACTATTGGAAATTAACTAAAATTAAGAATATCATATTTTACAAAATACCTGAGTTAAATATATTGATATGGGTATATGGATTCCCCAATCATAATATATGATAGGTTTCTATCATAATGTACAATATCGCATGCATGTATTCTCCCAAATCTTTTTAATCGGTTTTCTCAAGTTATGAGTAAATGAGATTGATTCACTTATAACTATGAATTCATAGTGTAATTAGTGAATTATTCAAGGGTTATAAAACTTCAACAGAATTTGTGTTACTATAAAACATGTCATATTCCTTGAGATAGTGTTTGATGCTCTGACTCTGTTCATTTAATGAAGAGAGTATATAAAAGGGATGATATGACCTTATTTATTTTACTATGATTTATGATATCCTAAGATGAATATTTATTTATTTATTTATTTTTTCTCCATTCATCTTCATTGAGGAATGTTCTAGTATGACTTTGATGAATAAGAGTCCTCTCATTATGAATGAGGATCCAAGGAAGCTGTAATTCCCTTAGATACATTATTCTTTCAGATACATAAAGTAATACTTATCAAGAATACTCTAATGAAGAGTAAATATTGGAACAATTAGTATTAAATATATCTAGTATTCTATGTTCTTCATATATATATATATATTTATTTATTTGGTTGATGATAAATCAAGAATTTTATGAGTTTTTTTCTGCTTCTATGATCATGAGATGATCACCCAAAATCAATTATTGTTATAATATCGACCTTCATCAATTATTCAATATGTTATTCTATTTTTTAAATAGAACATTTTAGTCTTAATCTTCTTTAGCCATATATTAACGCATGATATGAATATTTTGATCTATTTTTCTTAGTTATAGTGTATGGATTCTATATATCATAGGGTATGATATATTGAAATCCTGTGGTTTTTTATTATGTCAGAAGATATCATATAATATATCAAAATCTATGATTAAATCATAGGTTTCATAAAAAAATTGCATTGTGTCACATTAGATATATAGGGGATATCGTCAAATATGACTAGCAACTTATGACTGCACTTATCAGAAGTGTTGCTAGCAACCATAGATTACTATTGATTATATTGTAATATATGATTTGATATATAAGATTCATGTGTATTTACATTTACGTGTCACTCATAACTTGTGATTGATAATTCCCATTATCAGTCATAAGTTATGATAAAACTAAAAAAATTTAAAATTTTAATATTTTTATTTAGTTTATTATAGTTTATAAAATTTTATAAATAATAATTTTTAGGCAGTATAAATATGAGATATTAATTCTTATATTACATATTAAATGATCATATTAATATATCATGTTTAGAAAATAAATAAAAACTTTATTTTTTTTACTTATTTGAATATTAATATTTATAATGTTTTTATAAAAAGTGGTTGTTATGAATGCTTTAATTTATGTGATAAATTAATTCTTATAAATTATCAAACCATGCATTACATTCTAGGTATGGAAACATAAGATTTAGTTATAATACACCTTGAAATTATTTTGTAATTAATGTTATTTGGTTGAATTTATTTGTTAAATATGGTTTATCCATATTAGGTTTTAGAGTTACAATGAATTGGATTCTCTCTTTAGTTTATTATCCCTAGGTAGAGGGACTTTGGATCATAATTCCCTCTATTATATAGGCATATTACTTGTTCTAAAAAGTTTTGGGTTGGCTATCTGTGGTGTGAGGCTTACTTATGTAATGATTTTTAATCTTACATAATTGTAAACCTTTACATGAAAAGTTAGTGTTCCTTTTACGTAGGATGCATGTGGATATTTATAAATATGTTTGGATTCTATTTTTGGTTTAGTAATACAAACTATGGATGATGGTTGTAATATGGATTCAAAAATTAATTTTTAGAATCATCCATATATAAAAGAGTAAATCATGAGATAATAAATATTTAATGAGATGAAATGGTTATGAATTTAATATGCATATGATGTGTATTAAATTTGTGACACTTCTAAAATAAAATCCCTCAAAAAATAAGTGTGAGATTCCTTGCAAATAGGTAGTTTTCAAGACCTCAATAATCAAATTGGGTTGTTTTATTCCAAATTTGGGTGCCTCAGGATTATCTTGTGTAAGGAAATTAAGTTATGGGTAAACCCAATTAGATTAGGTATATGTTCTTGGTGTTTTATTTGGGTTACACTTGGCTGGGAGATCCTAATTGGATTGGGTTACTGGGGGAATAGAGTTGAGTTTTTTTATATGATAGATATGGATAAAGATATATCCACTCAACTATCCAAGAGTCATATAGAATATTATTGGGATGATTCCCTAAAAAATAAAAAAATATTGTGGTGAATTCCAAAGAAAAATCATTACATAGTAAAATATGTATATTGAATCACTAAATGGGTGTGATGTTTGGGGTCATCACTTTTTAAGGGAGTAATTTCATTAAAATTCCTTGATGAAATGGTATAAAACACGGTAATCACCCATATATATGTTTGTTTTATATATTATGGCATGAATCATGTATATCATTTTGAGATCTCTTATTTGTATGACCTATAAAAAAATTGGTATATAAGGATTAGAAGTGTACTCAAAGAGAATTATTTTGAGCATCTTAATGTGAATGTTATAGATATTAGTTTCTATAACTCTAACTCATGGTTATTATATATTGCGTTTTCATCACACATTTATGTTGATAAACACAAAATCCTAGATAATAGGGGATTAAAAAAGTGTAAAGCGGATCTGCCTATTGTAAATAGAGAAAGTGTTGGTGTAATGTAGGTTATCAAATATTATCTAAATCTACCTTGTGGATTACTTTTTGAATTAGAAAACCATTATTAAATTCCCACTATTACTAGAAATTACATTTGTATATTTAGTTTGGATAAGATAGTATTTTCAGTCATTACTAAGAAAAAGATTCATTTTATATATAATAATGATATTTTTTATGGCATTGAGAATATGGTAAACATTATATATATATATATATATTGAATATGGATAATATCTATAATATAAATAATCTCTCATTGCATGATATTTTAGATAGATCATAGAGCACTGATGTTTTTCATGAGGATTTTGGAATGATCCAATATAATGGGAAAGAGATCGATGCGGTCAAGTATGATCAGAATTGAAGCTAGAAGACTCCCAAACAATGGAAAATAGGCCGACATCCAAGGGTTCGGGGTGTCCCTTATCGAAAATGTTGTCGAATCAAAATATGGTAATGATATAAGTGTCGTGGTGTTTATATGTCATTGTAAACCCTATCTCTCTTGCATATACTTTACTTTTATAATAAATTTTGGGGGTCCATAGACTTCATGGTCCTAACCATCATGGTTATAATATCTATAACATTTATAATAATAAGTTTAGGGTTAATAAGAAGGTCAGGGTTCTTTGGTATTATTTCCTTGGACATATAAAGGGGAAAGGCATTCAAAATATTTATAGAGATAATTTTTTAGAGTCATTTAATTATGAATTGTTTGATAGATAAGAATCTTGTTTATTACGAAAGATGAATAGATAACCTTTTAGTTTAAAATGAGAAAGTAATATTGGTTTATTAGATCTCATACATAGTGTTGAATTTAGACCAATGAGTACGGAAGAAAGTGGGGTATTTTTTTTAATTTGTAGCTTTTCTCAATGACTTTAGTCAATATGGTCATGTGTTTCTTATGAGACACAAGTATGAAACTTTTTAAAAGTTTAAATGGTTTTATAATGAAGTATATAGTCAAATGTAACATATTATTAAGATCCACCGATTAGATCGGGGTGGTGAATAATTGAACAAATAATTCACTAGTAGTTTATGGTATTGTGGAATTTTTACATAGCTCACTCAACATGAAACACCAAAGTGGAATGTTGTATCTGATAGGCTGAATTATACCCTATCCTAAATAGTTCGATCAATGATGATTCAAGGTAACATTTTTATTTTATTCTGGGTATATTCTCTTGAAACTACTAAAATCCTTATTAACCACGTTCTGTCTAAAGTATCAATAAAGACACCATATGAGATATAGACTATAAAATGTACCAATGTGTATTTTATAAGGGTTTAGGGATGTGAGGCACTTATATGATGATTGTATTTGGATAATCTTATACCTAAATCTGATAAATTATTATATATTATTTATATTAAGGAAAATAATATATATTACTTATGAAATCCTACTAACTATGAAGTATTTATGGAAAAAAATGGTTCTTTCCTTGAAATGTGGAACATAAGTAGAGTATTTAGAGGGAGAAAATTTTAAATTAGAGAAATTCAAGACCAAAAAATAGAAAGTGTTTCTAAGATGGAAGTTGTTTTGGTTCCATAAAGAGTTATGGAAGAAGAGCTCACTTAGGTTATGCAACTACCTCAAAGGTTTGGTAGGATTCATCAAGATCCAATGAGATATGGATTTCTTTATAGAGAATTACAATGAAGTAATTATCATAAGTAATGAAGCTAATACCTACTGATAGTCCACTAAGAGCTCTGATTTCGAGATGTGGTTAAACTCTATGGATACCCATAGGGTGAAATCGGGTTTTTAACAAGAAAATTAGTATGGGTGGAATATTATCTGCCTATAAATCATTCCTAATGTTAAATGATTATAAAAAATCATGTTTTTAACTATGATGAAACATTTTCACCAGTTGTGATGATAAATTCCATTCAAATATTTCTTTCCATAACTGCACATTTCGATTATGAGATATATGAAATGGATGTAAAAATTTATTTCCTTAATGGGAATTTATAAGAGGGTGTGTATATGATACAACCATAAGGTTTTGAAGTGATAAATGATTTCTCTATGGTTTTCAAGTTTCAAAATTACAATTATGGATTGAAACATGCTTCTCTAATGGGGTCGGCGGTGTCCCCCCCTCCGTCTCTAGCCAGCGCGAGGGGGGGGGATCCTCAGCTTCCTCGCAGTGGCCGGCAATGCATGTTCCACACCTTCACTAACCCTGCCTCTATCCCGAGGTTTCCTGAGATTTCTCTTGGTCCGAAGGTCCCTCGATGTCGAAGTTTACAGAGGCTAAGATCCTCCTGAATCTAACTCTGGTTGCTAGATTCATGAACAATCGGCCTTCGGTAGATGACTTTGACAGGTTTGTTTCCGAATCTTGGGGGATTCAGGATTGAGCGGTGGTCGGTCTGTTGGATATAAGGCATATGATGGTTCGTTGTTCTTCATCGGAGGATCTGGTTAGTGCTCTGTTGTGTGCCCCTAGAAGATGTGGCGGATGAAGTTTCTTCCTGTTTCTATGGAGCTATGACTTATACATGCATCATGATTCTCCAATTCTTCCAGTTTGGGTAAGTCTTCCGTAACTGCCTCTCCCTTTCCAAAACCCGGAAATTATTCACATGCTAGGAAATATTTTGGCTCATTTTCTTTATGTTGACTCACATACTGCTTCGGTGTGCCATCCGTTCAACCCATGTATGTGTGTGGAAGTAGATGTGTCAAGGCCGCCGGTCGGTTTTGTATGGATTGATGTTGTCGAGGAGGTTAGATGCAAGAAACCAGTGGTATATGGTCATTGGGTGGATTTTTGTTCTTCTTGCTATATACTGGGTCACACGGCCCTTTCCTGTAGGTAGCGTGATCAGGGGACGGATTCAGTGTAGGTGAGAGCCCCTGCGACTTCTGGCCGTGATTGCACAATCCGAGACAGGGTATCTGTGGTGCAGGTTGATACTATGATGGATCTCCAGTTGCGGGACAGTGATGTTTTGGGTGAGCCAGAGGAGGCGCACAACGATGTTCCAATGGCGATGGTTCCATTCAACCTCTAGGATTCTTCATGTGCGGAGGCCATAAGTCAAAATCAGTGTCCCCCTTTGGTTTCTTCAGTGTCCGTGAATACTATGAAGCCGAAGGGGGCATAACCGTGGGTTGCAGACATCTTTTCCCGGTTGAAGCTTGATTTGGGGCTCAATGGAGTTGTATAAGAAGTTCCTTTAGCAGATGCTACGGTGAACTTACCAGTTACATCCAATAGTATCGAAGAAGGTAAGGCAAGCTTGGTTGGGAGTGATGTCCAATGTCTCGGTGAACAAGGTTGCGGTTGAGAGGATTCAAAAAGTTATCCACAGTTAATGGGTTGCGGTTATGAACATCCCATAGGCTCAACCTTGGTGTAGGGAAAGTCTTTCTTGATGCATGAAACAGAACCTCAATGTGGACAAGGGAGGCTGGATAGTGAGAGTGTCTTGGGGCCCTTAAACCCAAACGCCCTTGATGCTTCCCCCGCTACACGTCTGAAGGTTGGGGCTAGGGGGAAGAATACTAGCTTGGAGGATAAGGAAGGTAAGGAGGGGCCTCCTTGTAAGAAGATGCCTCTCAAAGAAGGCATGACGTTGAAGCTGGAGAATCTTTTTGAGCGGTTGGAAGTTCATGAACCATCACTGTCTTAGGAGGACGATTCTTCAGGTGATGACAGCTATAGACATCCTTTAGTGGATAACATGGATCTAATTCAAGTGAAAGGTCCCCACAGCCCTCGAAGGAAGAAAGGGAAAAAAGCCAGTATTGATTCAGGTGAGTGGATCATAGTTCAAGGGAAAAATTCTAAGGGACACAAGGATTACTCCCACTTGCCAAAACCAATGGATAATAGGTTGGCCAAGAAGGGTAGAAACAAAGAAAATCACATACCTACAAAAAGGGTAAAGCGATGGATCAAGTAGGAATTCAAGAGACAAAGAAGAAGAGCCTGCGGAGTGCTTGAAACTTATCATGCACTCCAAGGAAGAAATTATTGAGCAAGCTATACAACCTAATGTCTCAGATAAATAGCTCAATAAAATCTACGAACGAAGGTTAAAAGTTGATGCCATAGAGGATAAAGAAGTGTGGTTAGATAAACAAGTTAGAATACTTGCTTGAGGCTTCAATCAGAGTAAAATCAACTCAGAGGAATTCATTCATACAATGGAAAGGATGATCTCTCACCTTGAAGAGCTTATCAGAGAGGATCCAGATACCCAGGTTTGTACGTTGAACTGGGAACTCTATAGAGTAGCTGGGTACAGTAATATTAGTCTTGTGTTTAACCATTTTGTGAGCCCTTTTCAGCACATAGTGGTACCTTTTGTGAACTTTGGTTTCCCATTTTTCCTAAAAATGGCTTCATAATAAAAAAAATTAAATTTAGAGGTGAGTTGGAATACATGGGTTGATGATGAAATCAAATAGTTTTCATTCATCATCAATGTGGATGATTCTTGTGTATAAAATCAAGTTAAGGGGAGTGTTTTAGTATTTATAATCCTACATGTGGATGAAATACTTCTTATCAGAAATGATGTCCCAAAATTACACTATCTAAATATATGGTTGGAAAAATGATTCTCAATGAAACACATGAGTGAATCAGCCTACATACTATGTATAAATATATATAAAGATATATATAATTGGATTCATGGGATAATTCAGAACGCATATATTGTTAAATTGATAAAGAAGTTTATCACAGAGAACTCTAAAAATGGGTCTTTACCAGTGTTATATGGATTAAAACCTACAAAGATTAAAGAACCTTTTAAATTTTTAGAAAGGATTGATAGAATTACCAATGTTTCTACCATAGGATCTATCATGTAATAAATATTTTTGTAAGATCTCATATTTTTTCTAGTACGACTCTTTTTAAATTTTTGGTTAACTCTCTTTCAATATGGGTTTTCTTTCTTTTAAATAGGGTTTTCTAGGCCTAGATTCATGTTGGATAAAGTGTTACAGGGTTAAAACAGGAATAAGTTGTGAGTTATAGCTAAAAAACAAATACACGTCATGATTCTGATTCATGAGGTTAATTGGTTGTTGTAGATCCTGTGAATTTAATTCATGGATAGAATTAATTCACATCATCCAAAATTTACACACCTTGAAAATAGTTTTCATGCCATTTCTACACATGGTGAAAACTATTTTCATAACATGTTGAAATGTGGTGAAAAATATTTTTGTGACATGTTGATATGGGGTGAAAACAATTTTTAGGGTGTGTTAATTTTTGAGGAAGTGAATTAATTCAAGTCGTCAATTAAATTAATAGGGTCTACCACAATGAATTCACATCGTAAATCAGAATCACGATGTGTATTTGTTATGCATACATAACTCACCACTTATTCCCATTTCACTACTAAAACAATTTACCCAAACTGAATCTAGGATCAGGGAACCTAATTTAAAAGAAATAAAACCCATCTTGAGTGAGATTTAACCAAAATTTAAAAAGAGACATACTTGAAAAAATATGCGATCTTAAAACCTCCCCACCATATAATAGCTCATACTAGAGTTGTACTCCCAATATTCTCCAATATTCTACGTCAAAATTATTGGGCCACTGATCCCTCATATCAACTTCTCCCTCCTATGTTTTCTCTTTCACATGCCCATGTTTCCACAATATACGAACTATCGGCATGGTATTTCCCAACAATACTTTCTCATTGTGATCTAACACATGTATAAGATGCTCCTTAAAGGATGCATCTATCTCAAGCTCAACATCCATAATGTAACTGATGTTTTTCTCAACTCATTGTGCCCAAAATCCATAGGAACACTATCCAACATTGGAACTCATCCTTTCCATTAAAAATTCCTAGAAAGGATGTACTTCCATCACCTTCAAGGTCCCGTAGCCTTTCGTTGAGGGATTTAAACATGTGCCTAAAAGGTTCCTCATTGGAATTATGATGCTACCACTTCCAACCCCTAGTCTTGCTCCATAAACCTACTACTAATACATTTCTCCCTACATTTGGAGTTTCATTAACATTACTATATTGATGGTGTACCTCCCACTATCCAACTCCACATGTACCTCTTAATAAGTGAAACCTCTAAGAGGCCCCATATCTAACCAAAACACATTTAGGTATCTTGGAATAAATCCATAGCTTTCTCAGCATACCCAAGATGATGTCATGGTAGGGAACATGATCGTCACAAATTAAAAGAATGGTAAGAATAAATCGGGGAACACCATAAATAATCCTCCAACACTAATTTTTCTTCCCACTATGGAAACACCTTGATCTATAAAAAGTCTTGGGATTCCCTGCCCACCAACATCTCACTACACTGATAAAAAACTAAATGTTTCCTCAAACAACCTACAGCTGAGTTCTCAAACTAGGGAATACTTACTACCCAAACCACCCACATCAAGGGCCAAATCAATATCACAAAAGTATTCTAATTTCACCACAATAAAACAAGTATCAAGAAGTATTTACACAAAACCATAGCAATCCATTCTCCCTTTTTCATGACACATGGTCAAAACTGAGGCACTATCACTACCCTTAACCATCCTACATCTAGGTCATGGTTCAAAAAGTGTAAAAACATTCTCATTATTCAATTTTCTCATTTAGACACCAATTGTTTTCATCTTGCATCATTTTAAAATCTTTCTCAATTTCACATTAGGTGCCATTTTCAATTCAATTTAACAAGAAAGGAAAAATGTTCAAGTTCAAAAACTTACCCATAACCTCTTTTACCATGTGTGCCTAAAATGATGCATGTCATAATAACCCTAAGTTCCTAAAATGATGCATGAAAATTCAACCCTCATTCCATAATAGGCCATAAGTCAAATATCAAAAAAAATATCAAAAAAATAACATCACACTACAAGTGTGTCACTCAAGGTGAAATAACATAAACTGTAACAACAAACAATAATAACAACAATCCCACTCTGGGTACTTGGGTTTCCGCCTGTGTATGAGTTATCTATTACTATGAACAATCTCATAAACAAGGTACAACTCTTCCAATTATCTTTTCTACCTTTCCAAAATAGTAAGAAAAATAAAATAAAATAATGTTGGGCTCTTATACAACTTTGTAACGTCCCAACCTAGGTTCCATGCACTGGTGCCTCAATTTAGTTTTCTACAAAACCTCAGGCATGACTCCCTATATTCCAGATATTTCCAACTAGCAGTGAAGTTCTAATATCAGTCATGGGGAGACTATACACACTTTGTTTGAGTAAAATAGCTATGGAAATAAAATAAACAATAACCAAATATTTAATAACAACCAGAAGGATGCCAATATCATATAATGACCAAAAATGGAAATACAATATCAAAATAGAACAACAGATGTACAATGAAATTGTATGTGTCAAGTGTTAAAATTAAAATAAAAATTAAAGACATTGACAAATCCTAAGAGGGTCCTGAACAATGTATGGTTTCCTCATCCATGCTCCATCCAAAATCAGCCACCAAACATAGGGCATTTTCCCTAATCCTATCCTACAACCATAAAATATATTCAGGTACCGATCAGGCAGCCCAAGTAGAGTGTGAGTACAACTCAGTAGTCCATAACTAACGACGCCTAAAACAACATCCCGTCAAATAACAGTTTATTAATTTTTATAGAGAATAAACCACAATTCACAAATAAATAGTTATCACATTATCAACTATTATTAATTTAACAAAAAACCCCAACTTCCCATAGATGCATGTATCTCAATTCCTACTTCAGCCCATGCTAGAGTCTGAACTATTCCCATGTGATATCATATCTTAGAAGGCCATTGTTACCATTCTTTAATTCATACCTGAATTCTCATGTTACTATTCAGACTTTTCACAAAATAATGGCCATGTTCTCATTCTATAATTCATACTTGAACGCATATGTTACCATTCATATGTCACTTAAAATAATGATCATGTTCTCATTCTTTAATTCATACTTGAATGCCCATGTTACCATTCATACTTCACAAAACATATTCACTATGTTCCCATTATTTTATTTCACAACTAAATAACCAAGTTATCATTCATCAACATATAGTTAATTAAACTTTTAATTATCCAAAAAAAATCCATTCCTAATTTAACAATTATTTAAACAAAATAATTCTATTAGTTAATAAAACAATTAACTAATCACATCAACAACATTAATTAATTCAATAATTAATTAATTACATCAATTCCTCTAGTTAATTCAATAATTAACTAATCAAATCAATAATATTAATTAATTCAAAAATTAATTAATAACCTCAATTCCTCTAATTAATTCAAAAATTAACTAATCACGTCAATAATATTAAATAATTAGATAATTAATTTATCACATTAATCTCCTTAATTAATTACCCAATTAATTAAGCATATAAATTCCATTAATTAATTCACCAACTAATTAATCAAAATTCAGAAACTCAATATTCCATAATTAATTTAACAATTAATTATCCAAATTAATAATTTTAATATCTCATAATTAATTTAACAATTAATTATCTCAAATCAACAATCTCAATATCTCATAATTAATTCAACAATTAGTTATCCAAATCAAACATCAAAATTTCTCATAATTAATTCAATATTTAATTATTTCATTTCACAATATAATTAATTCATCAATTAATTATTAAAAATAACAATCTCAATATCTCATAGTTAATTCAATAATTAATTATTCCAACTCACAAATCAATATTCTATAATTAATTCAACAGTTAATTATTCCCCTAAATACCACAATTTCAATACTTAGATAATTAATTATCACCATTAACATAATCACAATGATTAATTAATTAATTCAACAACTAATTAGTTCAAATCAACAATAATAACATTACCTCCATCAATGAATTCACTAATTAATTGCCCATGGCAATTACATTAATTAATTCGATAATTAATTAATCACATTCAATTCTTTCAATTAATTCACCAATTAATTATCCATGCTAAATTCCACTAACTAATTCACAATTAATTAATCACATTCAACCCCTTTAATTAATTCACCAATTATTTATTCACATCAAATTACATTAATTAATCCAAAATTAATTAATTACATTTCTTCTATTAACTAATTCATCAATTAATTAATCACATCAATCCCATTATTTAATTTAACAATTAAATAATCACATTACTCAGTTAATTAATTCATCAATTAATTAATCCCATCAATTCAATTATTTAATTCAACTATTAAATAATCACATTACTTCTAGTAATTAATTCATAAATTAATCAATCCCATTATTTAATTAAACAATTAAATAATCACATTACTCCCTTAATTAATTCATCACTTAATTAATCGGGTCTACAGTCACAAAAATTCCCATAATTAACTCATTAATTAATTATTCTAACTTAAACAATTCAATAGCCTCAATTAATTCATAAATTAATGGTTCCATCTCAAAGAACCAATTAATTTTATAATTGATTGTTCTATCTCAATCAATTCAATATCACCAATAAATTCATCAATTAATTGTTCCAACTTAATTAATTGAGGATATTGAATTGATTATGTTGGAATAGTTAATTGATAAGTTAATTGGGGATATTGAATTGATTGAGATTGAACAATTAATTGGAGAATTAATTGGGGGATATTTAATTGATTGAGATAGAACAATTAATTGATGAATTAATTAAGGTTATTGAATCGTTTAATTTTTAATAATTAATTAGTGAATTAATTATGAGAATTTTTTGATTGTGGATATGATTAAATAATTAATGAATTAATTAATGGAGTAGTGTGATTGTTTAATTGTTGACATAAATAATAGTATTTATGGTATTAATTAATTTATGAATTAATTAATATAAGTAATGTGATTATTTAATTTTTTAATTAAATAATGGAATTTGTGGTATTAATTAATTAATGTATTAATTAATCGAATAGTGTGATTATTTAATTATTAAATTAAATAATGGGACTGATGGTATTAATTAATTGATGAATTAATTAATGGAAGTAATGTGATAAATTAATTGTGAATTAATTAATATATTTTTTGTGAATAATAAATTTGATAATTAATTGAAGGGGTTGAATGTGATTAATTAATTTTGAATTAATTAATGAAATTTAACCTGAAAAATTAATTGGTGAATTAATTGAAGGGATTGAATGTGATTAGTTAGTTATGGAATTAATTAATGCAATTAACATGAAGAATTAATTGAAGAATTAATTGATGGAGGTATTGTTATGATTATTGATTTCGATTAAGTAGTTGTTGAATTAATTAATGAATCATTGTGATTATGGAAATAGTGAGTTGGATAATTAATTGTTGAATTAATTATCGAAGTATTAAAATTGTGGTATTTTGGGTAATAATTAATTATTGAATTAATTAAGTAATATTGAATTGTGAATTGGAATAATTGATTATTTAATTAATTATGTGATATTGAGATTTTTAATTTGAATAATTAATTGTTGAATTAATTATATTGTGAATTGGAATAATTAATTGTTGAATTAGTTATGGGATATTGATATTGTTAATTTGTATAATTAATTGTTGAATTAATTATGAGATTTTGATATTGTTGATTTAGATATTTATTTGTTGAATTAATTATGAGATATTGATATTTTTGATTTGAGATCGTTAATTATTGAATTAATTATGAGATATTGAGATTTTTTACTATTATAATTAATTTTTGAATTAATTATGAGATATTGAGATTGTTGGTATGATTATTTAATTGTTGAATTAATTATAGAATATTGACTATTTGAATATTGATTAATTAATTGGTGAATTAATTATTGTAATTGATGTGATTAATTAATTGGGAAATTAATTAAGGAGATTTATATGATAAATTAATTAAGTAGATTTATATGATAACTTAATTGTTTAATTAATTAATATTATTGATATGATTAGTTAATTATTGAGTTAACTAGAGGAATTGATGTGATTAATTAATTGTTGAATTAATTAAATTTTTTGATGTGATTAATAAATTATTGAATTAACTAGAGTAATTGATGTGATTAATTAATTATTAAATTAATTAATGTTATTGATGTGATTAGTTAATTATTGAATTAACAAATGGAATTATTGTGTTTAACTAATTGTTTAATTAGTAATAGAATTGATATTGATAATTAATTAGTGAATTAATTATGTATTGATGAATGGTAACATGGTCATTTGATTGTAAAGTTGTGAATGGTAACGTGCTCATTTAGTTGTGAAATAAAGAATGGGAACATAGTCAGTCTTATGTGTGAAGTACGAATGGTAACATGGGCATTCAAGTATGAATTAAAGAATGGGAACATGGTCATTATATTGTGTGATGTATGAATGGTAACATGGTAATTCAAGTATGAATTAAATAATGAGAACATGGTCATTTTATTATTAAAAGTCTAAACGATACAATGGGAATTCGGTTAGGAATTAAAGAGTGGTAACAATGTAATTCTGAGATATGATATCACTTGGAAACATTTCAGACACTGACACTGGTGGAATAAGTTATTAAGATATGTGTGTCTATAGGAACCTTGGGGTTTACGTGGTTAAATAAAGAATAGTTGATAATTTGATAAATGTTTATTTATGCATTGTGAATTATTATCTATATAACTGTATATAATATTATTTGACTGGACATTATTTTAGATTTCGTTGGTGGTGGCCTAATGGGGTATACTCACACCCTACTTAGACTTCCTGATCCGTACTCGAATATATTTCATAGTTGTAGGACAGGATAAGGTAAAAGGCTCTGTGTTTGGTGGATGAGTTAGGATTGAGCATGGATGAGGAAAATGGATGTGTTTTGAGACCCACTTTGGTAGTTTTTAGTGTCTTTAATTTTTATTTTCAATTTGATACTTGACGTGTAAATTAGCATGGAATATCTATTGTTCAGTTTTGATATTTTATTTCCAATTTTTATCATTATGTGATATTGATATCCTTCTGGTTATGATTGTATATTTTTTTTTTGTTTATTTTATTTTCACTGGTGCTTTACTCTGCCAAAGAGGGTATAGTATTCCCATAACTGATATTAGACCCTTAATGTTAGTCAGAAACCTCTAACATATGGGGAGGCATTCCATAGGTCACATAGAGAACCGGCCCAGTCCATCGATGTGTAGCACCTAGGTCGGGATGTTACAGTTGTGTACTTGAACTAATGACACTTATTATCTGAGTTTAACAAGTAGATTATTGAAGTTGGTTCCCTAAAACCAACATATTTTTATTTTATTATTACATTTATTCATGTTTTTAGAATATTAATAAAGTTATTATCACGTCATGGTTGTTCTTATACTTTAAATTGTATGTGATAATTCCATAAGGGTGTGTGTCACACTAAAAGGTCTTGGAAGTTCCTCACTATGATGAGAACCTAAAAGTGTAATGACTATATTCTTAAATATATGTTATATGTTTGGATGATTTTACTTTACAGGACACAAATTATACATTTTATCATGGTTAGGGTCTCATAAGTTATTGATACTTATTCTCATGAATTTCATCCTTAGAAATCTCCATGATAAGAAAGTTATGAAAACATGACCCACTAGTAGGAAATCCAAATTTAAATGTGTCATTGGATGTTTCTATTTTAATACATATACATTAATACTTATAATTTAATATTATTATTATTTCATATTATCAATTGTGTACTTTGATGTTTTGATTAAAACCATGATGACATATGCATGTGGTGAGGTAGGTTATAGTGGGTGTGTCACAAGTGATATTGCATTAATGAATAATGTGAGAATGGATTTCTCCCTTCCTAGTTAAGTGGAATTTGATATCTTAGGACCTTTGATATAAATGGAACTTCTTGATTAAGTCTATGTCCATAGAGTTCGGTTAGAAAGCTTATTTATAGATAGTCAAAGAAAAATATCTTGAGCATATAGGTTGATGACACTAGTATGAAACCTACTTAATTAGAGATATAAAGATAAATAGATTATATTACATGGCGTGAATTAATATGTGTTTATTATCATTGAAACATTTAACTTCTTTCTATATTAGTGTCTTGACAAGTTTCTATAACCTAACCTTAATCTTTAGGGTTAACAATGTAATTTTATTGAGAAAGGGTCCTAGAGGGTCACACAAAAAGTATATTCAAAACCTTAGTTGAATTATATATTAATTTAACAAGTTGAAAAAATATTATTCTCATATGTGGTTTAATAATTTTTTATATATTATTTATCACTGAAATTAAAACACCTGTTATTTGAGAGAATATATATGTGAGTTTAATATTTAATAAATATTTATTTTAAATTTTATTGAATATAATATTTATTAATTTATCAGTGAATAATACAATGAAATTTATTTATTTAAATCATCATTTTTTATTCAAAGTATGATAAATATTTAGGAGAATGTGGGATGATTTAATGTTATAATGAGAAAATACATATTAAATCTTATTTGAATAAATAATGATTTATTTATTTGGAAAAAATATTAATAATTTTAGATGTAATTTTGGTCCACGTCAAGTAAATAATATTATTATTATAGTATTATACATTGGGTTTTTAGGGATTTATAAAAATAACAAAGGCATGTGTGAAATTATCATATATCTAACCCTATAACTAATTAAATCAGATTAATTCATTTCTAAACAATATTGACATCATACAAAAATAAACTCTATAGAGAATTATCTCAATCCCTAAAGAGATATTCTCCAAGAATGCTCTCAGGAACATAGAGTGATCCTCCTCCACCAATATATCATGACTAGAGAGATCAAGAAGATTCCTTTCACCCAAATAGATTCTTGTGTTGGTCATCAAAGATTGATGCAACTATCAGTATATTTCATTCTAGTACATGAGTATTTTTATGGCGATGTTTATAGTTTCATGATGCATGTGTGGGTCACCACAAGAGAGATTATAAACTTGAATTATCTCACTATATTGATAGAGTGATAATAGGTGGTTTCTTTATTCATCAATGAAGAATTAAATTCAATGTAAGGTATTTCTTTATCTAAATTAATTAATTATAAATTATATGTGATGATCATGTCTTCTGGGTTTCTATATAATAGATAATTAATATTCTATTTAATTCTGTTGGTCTTGAAATTCATTGTCATGTGAATCTCTAATTATTCATTGATTATGAAAACAAATTGAGTTAACTATGGCCCAAAGGTGCTTTCGTTTTGTCCGGAACCTTTAAGTGGTATCATAGTGGTCACATAATTAATTTATAATTATTTATTAATCATTGATCGATAATATGTGTTTTCTCTTAGTTTTCATTTATGGATTATTTTTTCATAAATATGAACATTAAAATATTATCTTATATTTATTTTTTCTCACTCATATAACTAATAAAAGGTTAAATTAACATGAAGAACATTTTAAGACTCCATCAAGAGTTGTTAAGGGTTTTGGATATATTACACAAGACTACATAGTGTGTATCCCATCAGTACAAATCATGTACCCATGTTAAATGCACTAGGATGAATATTTAATTAATTTAGTGTGCCATTCATTAATTACATGCAGATAGAATTAAATACACAATACATATTTATTTAGTTAGGTTGTCACATGGTATACTAGACTATATTCTATGTAACTCACTTACATGATGTGTAGTCCACATTTTTCTATGAAAAAAACACATGGTTCAAACCGTTTCATGTGTTTACTACATGACATAGGGAAAAATCATGAAACATAAAGGTTTCATGACATATAGTTAGAATACATTTCATGTATCTCATACACATCTTTGACCAATAAATACACCCATTCCTTAGTCATGTGTCATAGACATGGGAAGAAGAGATCTCACAACGTATAACCCTTGTTTACGAAGTGTATCCTATTATAACTCTTGTGATTAATTTAACATTAAAAGAAAATTCATGATATAATCAAACCTAATCAACTTATGTCTATGTGTCATTTATTGGTAGTACACTCCATGTGATAGGATTTTTAATTATATATTAAATTAATTTTTGTGCTAAATTCTAAACTGCATGTTATGTATGGTATTTTCATATATTGAACTCCTTGTGTGTTAATATCATTAAAAATGTGTAATTTACATGTTTATGTATGAAACTTATTTATATTACATGAATTTTAATTAGGTTTCCTTCCATGTATGATGAATTCCATGTTAATACATATTATAGGGACTATGTCAGGTAGTTTTGATGGGTATATGTCACTACCTCTAAGTATACATGTGTACTTTATCAATTTTAAATAAAATTAATTTATTTAATTTGTATTGAATTATGTATGATGGAAATTTCAAATATAGTTTATATTGAATTTAGATAAAATGGATTAATTGGTTAATAAAATTATTAAATGGATTAGTTTTAGTCATTTTATCTTAATGAATGAATGAATTAGAATTAATTCTAATTATATTGAAAATATATGATTGTTTCATGTGTTTCAGTGATCATGATATTATATTATACTTTTGTATCGATTAGCTTCCTTTTAATTAATTATTATTATTAAATTAAATTGATATTATTTATGTTGTCCCATCCTATCATTATGTAAGGGTATGTATGCCTCTAATTTCATTTATGTAAACCCTATAATCCAGTCCTTTGCTTCCCTTCACATGTGTATGATTAAAGATTATGTATGGGATGGATATCCCATGAGATAGGAGGTGGTTAAAGTTTTAACCCAAGGAGAAACCAATCCATGAGATACATAGGAGGACATATGGAATATTGTAGCACGAACCAAGTTATTGTTCAAGGTGTTTTCCCATAGGGTCAAGGTTTACTTTATCATCCTATAGATATACTAATCTTTATAAAAGCACATTATTATAATACTTTTATAATTTTATTTCTATGACATAGCATAGCTAATTTATTTATAGATGTATTTTCTTGATAACGTATGTTTCCAAATTAATATTCATGCAATATAGAATTAATGTAAATTGGATTGTGTGTAATGTTATCAAGACACGATTAATTACATGAGTATAAAAAAAATTAATATTAACATTAATGTAATAAGATAAAATGGGAAATTTATGAATAAGATTAAAAAACTATTAATCAAAATATAAATTTTGTGTCACCTTCCATGTGTAAGAACCTTGTTTTTGACTCAGGTGTGGATCCTTTAAATTTGTTCTAATACTTTATTTTTGACCAAATATGGATTCCAAATGATTTCATGAGTTTCTTGGGGGTGTGCGGGTCTAGTTTGGATCCCAGAGAATAGATCTTAGGGAGAAAAAGGCATGTCACATGGTTAGTAAGAACCGTGTGGGGCTAGCCGCATAGTTAGGTCTAATCATGCGAGGTTGGATATTGAATTCCTACAAGTTGCACAGTTAAATGAACTATGTGATATAGGATGCACAACCATGTCAATAACTACAAACATGTTGTAGAGGATTTTTTCATAGTTGAAACATGGTTTCTCTAACCTTATGGTTTAAATGTGAAAAATGCTTCTACATACAGTAGATGATGTATGGTTAGCACACGGTTTGGAAAACCATGTGGACAAACCATGAAATGCCTATTTTTTAGAGATTTTATAATTTTTCCTTAACTGATCTAATTAAATCAACCCTCTTTTCCATTTTCTCAATCCATCATTTGGAGATCCTTTTTATCCCATTTTGAGCCATCTTTAAGCCTAAGATAACATCTAATCCTGACTCCCCATACGAACTTTGATTTAATCTTCTCTCATCTAATTGGATCCACGTTGGTAAGTACTCGGTTCCTATTTAGTTGTTTGTCGTTCTTATTTCTATCAACAATACTATTTATATGTAGGAACATATACTATATTTTTAGGTTATTAATCTATTCTTCATATCTCATCTAATCCAGGACAATCTAGAGGATGATACTAGATGAGGGTAGTCATACCAGTATGATGTAGGTGGTATACAACTCATCCTTAAAGAATATTCATTTTATAAATTACTGAGTGTGAGCACTAATTTAATTGGGCGTGATCTATTTAATTTATATTCCCTCATTGTAGTCATTAGGACCATGTTTTAAGACCCATGACTTATATTTTATTCATCATTAGTGGTTACATCCACGATACCAACCACCCCAAGTAGGGTGACTTCCAGAATCGGGATTTTAGTGGTTGACATGTTAGTCTGCTCCACCATTCGGGTTTATGGATTGAACCTATTGTTGTTAATCCCTTTTAATTAGATGAATTACGAATTGATTAATGGAAAGTACCATGTATGTATATCACTAGAACTACCTAAGGTGTGTTTTTCAACTTGATATCTCAACCTTAACTAGAATGTTTATGTATATTATATTTTTAATTTGGCCTAATTGAATATAAATTAATGGCTCGGTTTCATGTGTGTATCACCCCTTTCCATGTATTATAGAAGGTATCAGAGTGAACCTTAATAAATTATTATGACTTATATGAATCAATTATATAGTTTCATTCCTAGTTATCCTTGTCACACTAATGAAAGGTAATGGATTAGACCAAATGAATTATCAAATGGTGTGAGTAATTACATGGCCTAATTAATTAAATGAATTTAATATATGGTTCCTATTGCGTGTGAACCAAATCATTATTATTAGAGTGTTTATACTCGAGCTCACCTTGGATTCCCAAGGGAATTCCTTGACACTCATGGACACCATTCTGATTCAAGGATGTTGGTTTCCATGGTTGAGACCCACCTTGGAACTTGATCCTAAAATATCATTGAATTCCCATTATGACATCGAAGGATCCCTCCTTTTTTATTATATCTTTCCTCAGATATGATCTTTGAATCCAACGTGACTTCTATGGAAATGAGGTGCCTAAAATACTCCCTTGGTCCTAGTGACTGCTCATATCATTTTACCTTAGATATATTCATTGTACTAGGTTAGAATTATATGATTGTGGAATTACTTGGATGATTCTTCTTGGATTACTCTCTTACCCCTATAGTCAGGTTATAGTTACTACTGAGTTATAGGCCCTTAAGGTCAAGTTTTCCTTGGTTAATACCTTAGAACCTCTCTAATATTATTAGTATCACATGATGCCTTCTTATTTACTGGATCCCTCACTATCATTATCTTTTCAAGATTTTAGTGCTGGTTTCATCTCACATGACATAATTATATAAACTGGAACTTAATTAATTAATGAATGGATTAAATGTTCAGACAACAACTGAGGGGTGAAGTAGGTACTTGGGTATTTAAATTACTATACTACTCTACTTTTATATGTGCATGATTTCACTCTGTTTTAGTTTATATTACATAGACAGGATGTTATAGACGTCGTTGGTGGTGACCTACTTAGATTTATCTCACATCCAATTCAGGCCACCATTTAAACATGGTTAGACTACATGTATATAGGTGTTGAAAATGTTAAGCATACCAGTTCAGACACATGATTGATTAATTTAGGATGGATATGGTAGCATATGACCAAGCTAAAGTTCTGGATGATGGGGATATTTTTTGACTAATTTTTTCTAATTTATTAAAGCATTTATTTTTTGTTACTTTGTATCCATGATTTCTATCTTATTATATACATGAAATATCATTATTAGCTTTTCTATTTGATTATTAGTTGTTCATTTGATTATCACTCTTTTCTGCTTTTTTTGGGACATATTATAATTTATACTACTTCTGTTTTTTACCAACTATTTCATTTATCCGTTGTGCTACACTCTGGTAATGAGGTCATAGTCTCCCCATGAACACACCCTAGGTCCTTGTTTCTAGTCATTAGCCGCTCGTGTTTGGGGAGATATGTTTGAGGCCATGTTCCCCATTGGGCTCAAGGAACCTCTATGTGGCATTTGAGTTCACGAAATCACCCCATGGATAAAGTTAAAATATAATCATAGTTTAAAGTGTTTGTCTGAACAAAGTTGGGGTTTTTCAATTATTAGGGAGTTTTAATCCAGTTTATGGGTTGATTTAACTTAGTTTACATCAAGGGTTGACTGTCAGAGAAAGAATTAGTGTAATGAAGGGTAAATTGTTAATGAAATATAGGTATAGGATTTCAGGATCATAGAGTCCACTCAGTGGATCATAGTGCTTCAAGTTAATGAAATTGAAAAGTTATGCATACCAAAAATACTTTGAATAGATTTTCTGGCCAAAGTTTGGGTTATGGAAAGTGGAATATGGAACCTTTCCACTAGAATATCCATATAAAAGGATATTCCAAAACTAATGGAAAGGGATATTATATTTTGATAAAATAGGGGGAGATTGATAAATTTAAATTTTATTTTCTACTTTTCTTAATCCAGATAAAGTGATAAAATCAGGATCTTATTTATTATAGAAATGGAAATCCACAAAACTTTAACTATATCACAGTGATCCAAAATATATTAGGATAACCTTCTCATAAAATTGAGTTTACATGAATGGTATAGGAACTTTCATATTATAATATTACATGATTATAAATTAAGCATGTTGGAAGCCCTTGTTTCTAAGTAACTTTCTAATGAGTCTATTAAGGAAGAAGCATCACTCTAACTTAAACTTATAGATGAATCCATAGATTTATAATGTTTCATGTTATCATCCTTGTTTAGTTAGCTCATGAAGAAACATGAGGAAATGGATGTATATATAAATATATATCACATTGGTAATCTTTTTCAAGATAAGGTGGGATAAAGGGGATATGAGATCTCTGATACACTATTCATGTCTAAGCTTGGAACATCACACTAGTTAAGCCTTATATAGTCAAGATGATTGGATACATAGAGTTATTGGGAATCTTTAGCTTCAAAATCCCTAATAAAATGCACACATATCTCATTTTATCCCCACTACCTAAATGTTTTTATATTTTCATTATGAATTTTAACATGAGGAATAGTGAGAAGACTCTTTCAAAACTCCTTACTTTTATTTTCCAAGTTGGTAAAGACATGGGACGTGAAAATATCATGGTACTTGTGGTATATAAAAGTAAGAAAAGGGTGAAGATATCCAAGAATAAATCGATGTATAAATCTCCTAAGAACCATCATTCTAAGAAAAGGAATATCCATGTATAAGTGAGGAACAAAGATACAATATTTTTTTCATATGGAAAGAAAGACTACTAGGTGAAGAACCAGAACAAGATGAACTATCAAAGAAAATATTTAGTTGTGTCTATTATTAATTGAAATATTTCTATATATGTACATTGAGAATTAGATATAGATTATGGTTCTCATATATGTATTCAAATGTAAGAACTAAGTTTATTTCAAAATATTACATGAGGGGAGGTGGATTTATGAGTATCCAATAATGTGAGGTTGGATACTCTATCCATTAGAGACTACCACTTCACATTTACAATAGGGTTAATTTTTGTTTTGAAGAATTATTATTATGTGCCTAGTGATACTAAGAACATTATCTCTATTTATTGACACACCATGGATGGATTTAATTTCAAATTTGGAAATGAATAATGATACTTTTACAACAATGTAATGTTTTTTCAAATGTAAAAACTAATAATTTTATGTATGTATTAAATTATAAAAACTAGAGTTAGAAATTGATAATGAATCAAATTCCTACCTGAATGGGCTGAAGGCATTGATTTTTATTCATTTTATATAATCTATCTTTTAAGGGTTGTTGGGAAAACCTAACATGGCTCATAGGCTTCGTGACATTACAAGACTCGAAGGTCTTAAAGGAATTCATTACAGACTATGACTACTTGAAAATGCCCCACCCTAGCATCTACATCATGATCAACTCTCCACCTTTGTATGGTTGTTTAGCTAGCTATCATGTGCAGAGGTGTATAGGCCTGGTACCGATGGAAAATGGAATACCCTCTCATTCTTTCAAATCTGTTATCTATGCTCTAGTGAATACACCTTTCTTTGAATCCTCTTTTGGATCTTATTCCTTATAGGAATGGTATGGTTTGCATATTCACATTAGGTGGACCAAAGTTCTTGAGGTGGAATGAAGGCCTTAAGGTGGCCCAAAAGCCTTACTGACCCAAAGGCCTGTGTGGCCCAAAGGCCTTAAGGACTATTGGCCAAAACCGGTGGCCTGAAGGTGAATAGTTTCAGCTAATACAGAACTGAACAATACCTACTATAGTACTTGTTATAGTAACTGCAATAGTACCTTATACATTACTACTATAGTAATCTGGAATTATGCCACCACTCGGATTCGAACCTGAGTCTCATGAACGCACTTGGAGAGTCCTCACCAACCGTGTTGAGGCACATGTGCTAATAAATCAAATTCACATAACTCATTTCACACCTAGTTGTGGCATCACCGGCTTAGTCATGTAAATGAGAAGCATTTGAAAAAATCTATCAAGATTTCTATTTAGGCACTTTTTAGCTAAACCCACTTTACATATGTCATGATTTTTTAGAAGGAAAGATGATAGAACGACCATTTACTGCAAGAGGTGAAAGAGTCATATATCATCAATATTTGATACACAATGATGTGTGTGAACATTTTCCTATAGAATCTTGAGGTAGGAATTTTTACTTCATAACTTTTACAAATGACTTGAGTAGATATGGATATATCTAACCGATGAGGTATAAGTCTCAATATTATGATAAATTCAAAGAGTTCAAGAATGAATTATAGAATAAATTTGGTAACAAGATAGAGAATCCTTAATATGATTAAGGTAGTGAATATCTTAACTAGGAGTTATAAATATTCTATAGGATTTTGGGATTCAATCCCAAATAAAAAACATCTTATACACCACAATGGAATGGTTTTAGTGAAAGGAGGAACCATCATTGGGATATAAATCCTTTTTTCAGGTCATTATAAGTTTAAAGAACAATAATTTTAAGCATCAGATTTATGTTCATAAAAACTTTGATCAGTAGCAAGTGGTTGGGCTCAGTGTGAAGGCAATAGAAACTCATCTCTTTAGTAGAAGTAGGGCCATCAGAAGCTTGTATCCTCTGATAATATCATAGGAATTCTAGAATATTGTAAAAATATAAAAATAAATCCTTATTAATAATAATCTATAATTTTTATCAGGGAAACCAGTTGAGGTCAACAGTGTTATGGGTGATCAAAAGTGACATTACATTTTGAGGCTTATCCTTGAATATGGGAAGGTGGTGTGATCAAAACAATTTTCTAAGTTTCCTATGAAAGGAAGTGGGAACCAACACTGAATAGTGTATCAATGTTTGTAATAGATAATCTGATACTTACATTGTGTGAAAATGAAATATATCACGTTATTTAATTAATTCAAAAAAAATAAATGATTTTAAAAATACTAAAGCTAATATAATTTAAAATAATTAAGGTTTCCCATGAATTTTATACATATATATGACATATTATGGTAGTATTAAAGGATAATATTCTAATTAACCTTTTTTATTGATATATGTAAAGTCAAATTGAATGAATAGTGTCTGAAATTACATTAATAAAAATTAATAATAAATAATACATTATTAAATAATTTAAAATTCATAAGAATATTCTGTTCATCCAAATAAATTTAATATGGTTTAAAAAATCATTAATTTTCCATTTATGTGTTAGTTTTTATTTTATAGTAACATTATTAATCCTTAGAGTGTTGAAAACGTTAATAGTATGGTAATTGTCAAATGGGTTATAGGTAGTTCAAACTAAAAGATAAGGGTGAAAACATAACCAAAACTTGTCCAAATTTTATTAGATGAAATAATTTAGACTCATAATCATATTATATTTTAATATATATCAATTTGGAACCATTTTTACCTAAAAACTAATTTTTATTAATTTAATACTTTAAGAAATTCCAAGAATGTCCCTCCCCTCTCTTATAAAAGGAAACCCCTTATCTCAATTAGTCACAACACTTTGAGCCATATAGATTGACTAAACCCTGAAACATTATCTTATAAACTTACTTATATAGGTTATTTAGGTTTTGGTATTCTTAAAAGATTGACCCTAGGTCCCTTAAGAGAATATATAAAGAGCACTTTTGTAAAAGAAGTAATCGTCTTACCAACTCTTACATGTTTATTTCTACTTACACATCATATTAATATGTTGTACCCATAATAAAATAATAAATAAAATATAATAAATATGATAATATTTTATTATTATTTTGGGAAACCCATAGTCCATCTATTTTATATTATATGAATAGAAAAAAAAACATCACTCGTGTGTGCATACAGCTTACCGTCTCGACATAGCAGTGTAATTCGTTTTTCATCACCACTTTAATTGGATGGTTATAAAGATGTAAATAAAGAGTATATATGATACTTATAACATAATTATGCTTCTATAATTATAATATCATATATACCTTCTTACCTTCCAATCCTTTTTAAAACTATAACGTTTTTCATGCGTACGTTTGGACTAGCACCTCTATTAAGTGAGGTGAATTGTTTTTCATTTACACTTTACATGGATGGTAAGAAGGTTAAATTTAATTAATTGTATCATATATATTATATAATAATGATTCTTGAAAGTTGAATTATTATTTACACTTCCTTTTTCCATCCATCAAAAAATGAAAATAGTGTTCATGAGTACGTACAATCTACCATCTCCATGAATAGTGTAATTCATTTTTCTATCTATTTATTTAATGGATGACTCTAAATATCTATATATTGAATATATATGATATTTATTAAATGAATAAAATTATTTATATTATTTAAATATAATAAAATTTCCAGGATTGAAACTATCAAATCCAACATACATGAAAATGAAGCACTTAATACCCAAAATAATGATAATAGTAAAAAAGACCATTAACAAAAGGGTGATAAAGTGTTATAAATGGATGATATATGAAATTATATATGTGTATATGGTTATTTTATGTAAGTTTAATAAATATATATTTATTATATAAGATATTAAAATCACGTATGAGGTAATTTGAACTTGAGTTAATGGGTTTACTAACTTAACTTCCATTCATTGGGTTATACTTCTACTTCATTGACTACATTATTACATGATTATGTTTGAAATAAATTATTAATTTTTTATGTTTTATTAGCACTTTTTTGTGTATATAAAATTTTCACACATAATCAATACATTTATTAATTTTCATTGTAATGATATGATCACTATAAGGGATTTCATCTCAAATTCCACTCCATTGAGATATATTTGGTAATATGAAACCATTTAATTTTATGTGGTTCATATATTTCCCCTTTGATTTATTTAACATGAATATATATTTATTCATGATAATTAATGATTCAATTCAATTTACTCTTTCAAGAGGAATGTTTAAAAGTAAAGATGATCTTATTTATCTTCTTGATTGGGTTTCATGTCTATATTTTTCAAAAAAAAATATGAAAATAATTTTTATTTACAAAAATGATTTATTAAGTATATTTTATGTCATCCTTGAATTTATAAATGGTATCAAAAAGAATATTTCTATTTTTTTAAAGTGTTCATTTTCAACTTTCTTTTCAAAAATTCAAAAGGAATGTTTTTTTAAAATTATATGATGTTATCAAACTTTCCCATCGCCATAACCATTTTACACTCTTTAGATTATTCTAAAAGTTTTTTATAGTTTAAAAGGAAAAATATTTAATAAAAACTTATTTTAAATGTTTTATTTTTATATATTCTTTAAAATAATCTATTTTATTACAAGATATACTCTTTTATGGTATCTATCATCTCTTGATTAATATGAGGGATATTAAATTTCTCTTGAAACATTCACTTTATTTTGATCATTGAACATTATATTTTCCTTAAATATCTATTTTTATACGATTATTTCCTAAACTATATACCATTCATACAAATAGTGTTTTAATTTGAAATTTATTTGATTGGATGGGGAAATATTGATATTATATATTCTTTAATCAATATGGATACTTATTGATAAGGCATATTGTAAATGAATAAAATCAATCATTTTATATATGAGGAATGAATTATACATAAATTTATGGGTGGGTCTTGGAATTATATATCCCCCAATGCACTAATAGGTCTCATGGAACAAATCAATTGGACAGATTAAATGGGTCATTTCCCATAGTTTTTAACTATATTGGCATAAGTTATAGACGGTAGATATATCATCATGTCTTAGATCATGACGTCCAATAGTATGAATTTAATTAATTGATAATTAAATTATTGTTATTATCCATGAGATTACAACATCAATATTTTTTCATCGGTTCATTTTGATCTCAAATTATTGATTAAATGGAATGTGTTTTATTTTATTTACCTTTCCATATTGATTATTCCTTATTTACTCATGATAGATTTCACTATACAAAACCCTTACAGATCATTTGAGCTCACCCTTATTTTTTTACTTTCCCCAAGTTATGATCATTTATTAAGATTTCAATTATATATAACATTTACTTTTGTTATGTTTATATTTTATTTCCAATGTAAACTGGTGTTTCCCTTAGAATTTGGGGATGACCTCGTTGATTGAAGGTTCAAATATTCCAATCGGTTTCTAACGGGTTTGTTCGTAGAGCCGGAAACATCCAATGATTCCACATCCATTTGGACCTACTTTCCAAAGCTAGGCGCTCATTAGTTTGTGGACTGATGAGGCTTAGAAATTTGCATTGGTCGAGAGGATGGGAGGTCGGACTCATCACACCTTTTTGAGGGGAATTATTGTCTACTCTGAGACTCTCTTTATAGATTTAAGTTATGTTTGTGAATCCTTATTACATTACCAAGTATAAAATGATCTTTCCTTCAGATTTGACAATCAATGATTAAATATGTAGGAAATTTAGAGAATCTTTTATATGTATTCTAGGTTCTTCATTGATAGAGAATCATCTGTATTTATTAGAGATTCTTGGTCAATGGTATCCTTCGACACATTTATATAGAAGTATCTCGGTCATTATGATGACCATGCTGGTTTTAAAGCCACTCAGTGGGGCACTTGAAGTTTATTGTCATTCAGAAGGACATGGATTATTTTAGAGTTGGGATCGAACCCGCAGATGAGCTACCTATGTATCCTTTGTTTAGAAAAGGAATCAGAACCCACGTAGTTCGAGTAAGGGAGTATGATGTTTATGATTGAAGGCTTAAATGAAGATGTCATAATTACTTTTACACTCTAAGCTCACGTGAGTCATGCTTGGTGTGTGAAACAAGAGGTATTGTTAAAAACCAGACAATTGTGCCATGAAATATGCAATCATAAGAAATAATGTGGGGATTATGTATGTATGACTACCCAGATAAATGAAGATTAGGATTTACTTTAGGGAAGAAATCCAGGAATAGGGTCCATAAAGGTATATGTGCTTCATGGAGATTTGAATACTCTAACTTGGGGCTTACTTCTGAAAAGGAGGCCCAAATTGGGAGAGGACTTATGATTGGGTTTTACTCCTTAGAAGGAATCCCAGATCAAAGGTAAATTAGGACTTGTTAAGAGAAATTAAGACTGGGGCTTACTCATGAGAAGGAGGCCCAGGTTAAGGGACTTGAAAAATTAAGGGACTTGGGGCTTACTCCAAAAGAGGATTCCCATATTTGATAATTTTGACTAGGGATTATTCCTGAAAAGGAGGCCCAGGTTAATGAGTTCTCTCATCTTAAAGGATGATGTTGAATGAATGAAATTTCAATCTTTAGTGACATAAAGATGTGTAAATATCTAGGTTTTGAGAGATATTCCATAGAATTCCTTTCAGATAAAGAATTCAAATCAAGAAATCATGCCATAAATGGATTTGAAGAGTGTCTTGAAGACTGAATCTTGAATAGGAGAGGTGGAATGGCATAAAATGGGTGAAATGGGAAAGAAGGGCACCCAAAAAGGCAGGGGCGCGCAAGTCCTGGTAGGCGCGCAGGTACTGCGTGGGCGTGCAAGTCCTGGTCGCGCAGTTATACTTGCATGACACATGGGTACATGCGCGTTTGTAAACCATCATGGTAATACTTGGGCGATCCTTGAAGAATGCCTTTTGAATTATCCCGAGGTACTTCCAGAAGAGAGGCGCGCAAGTTTTGGTGAGGAAGTAGGGCAGCGCGCAAGTATGTTCATTTCCCTTAATGGTAAAACACCTTAGGCGTGCAAGTGTTAGTGAATTCTAACACTTATACCTTACTCATCTTGTTTAGACCTTCCATTCTTGGTAAATAATTACCTTAGAAGTGTTCGGAAGACCTGAAGAAGAGACTTGGGCGTTCAGAGCTCTAAATCTGAATTCTGAAAAACAATCCTCCCTGAATGGAGGGCCCACCGGGGGTATTTATAGGCTGGAGAAGACCCCGAGCAGTTATCCTTTAGGGCGCGCAAGTCACTTATGTGACCATTAGGTTGCGCGCAAGTATACTTGCACGACAATGAGGGAACCTGCGCGACCCTTGTGCTTTTGAAGCCTTGTTCATGCCTTTGTCATTTTTTTATGATTTCTTCAAAGGATGAATCAATTTGTGCTAAGTCATTTCCCTTTCAATTTTTTAGACAATGTGATGAAAGAGATCGTCAACAAAAGTCCCCCCTCAGAGTTGGATCCGAAAGAAATGAGGATTTGACTCTGAGGAAAACGAGAATCAAAAGGAAATTGGGGCGTACAAGGTCTAGCACGCAAATGAGCTTCGGGCACGCAGGATTTGGCGCGTAGGGGTATGGCCTTTGGTCGCGCAGGGTATGGCGCGCAGGGTTACGGCCTTGTCTATAAATAGAGGGCCTCACTTCCGTACAAAGAATATGGATTTGAAACTTTCGATCTCTCATGGCGCAAGTTGCATTTTCCGCGCAAGTTGCTTTGTTTCCCACTGTTTCCTTGATTCCACGCTACTGTCAAGGTATCTGGACCTGCACGGTGATACTTGCGCGCCAAATACTTGCGTGGCACATCCATACTTGCGCGCCAAGTTTAGACTTGCGCGCCTTAATGCCTTAGCCATTTTTCTGAATTCCTTCACAAATTTTATGAAAAATAAACCCATTTAAGAGTTAGATTATTAAACTTTTGTGCAGATTAAATGGCTCCCAAGAGAATTGGAATGGCTGATGAACTGGAAAGCAAGCGGATTGATGACATGATGAACATTTTTGGCCATGATTACTATGATATCTGCGACAGAACTCTCCCAGATTTGGCTAAGTACTTGAAGAAATATCATCTTAATTTCCCACAGAGCATCTATCTTCCTCTATGTGGTCATGGTCATCTACAAGGATTCAATATTACAGAAGCAAAGAACAATACATCTGAGATGTAGCTTCACTGCTACTCTTCTATTTCGGTAATGATGTGCATTAAGAGAAACAACAATGGTGTGAACTTTCAAATTTTTCCTCCATGTGATTTCCTTGCTGATATGAAAATGGCAAACCCATGGGCTGAAATGTTTTCCGTTGTCGGTTGGTGGAGAGAAGACAAACATGGAATTAGAGAAATATATGAAAAGAGTACTCTCTCTAAATGGATCTTTACTTCCAATGCTCCATTCTCAAATCCATGTATCCATCTTCCAAGTCTCTTGGACAGAAACAGAGTCACTGTTTGATCAGTAGAAAATTTTCTCAAACCACACTCAAGAACATCCTTTTACAATTGTTCCAAGAAGAGCTGGTATCACTGCATCTCTTATTGTATCTAGTTGAATGAATGAATTCTAGGTGGTTGCTGATGAAGCTCGGGATGCCATAAATCAAATGAAGAGTTATGTTGAAAGCCTCTTGTAATTCTTGAAAAAGAGAAGAGACTCCAGTCTGTGGATGTCCTTCTATCTCCTGTGCATCAATGAAAAACACTTTCATCTTCAATCATTTATACCTTCATTCTTTTTCTACATGCTTTAGATTTTTACTTAAGATAATGGGCCTAGTAAGCATAGATTGATTTTTACTAGGATTATTATAAATAACCCTACAAAATTTTAATCTTTTAATTGGTCAATATTACCTAAATCATACAAAATGTATGTTTAGTGAGATGGAACTTGACTTTTATTCAAAGTTACATTGTCTTTTGCGGGAAGTTTAAATTCATGCATGTCGGACATACATAGGATAATGTTTAAGGTCAAAAATAGATTTGACCAAATGAATTAGAATTGAATCAATTATTTGACAATTTATCTAAAAACATATTACCATACTCAAGTATGAGGGAAAATATGTAAACTATGGCTTAAGAATATTTGAATTTGAGGAATGATATGAAAAAGAGATAAAAGGAATCAGAAGAAGTAGTTTCCAAGAATGAAGTTACTATTATTTTAACAAACCTGTTAGGGGGTTGAATTATGCTGGGCCACCTAAGGGTATTGGTTGTATAGTCAAATAAATGGAATCTTTTGGCTAACAAGTCTGTTATCTAGACTGTTTATGCAAGGCTGCCTAAGGGCACGTGCTGCATAGTCAAGCAAAAGAACTCTCAGAATTTTACATTCCTAGTGCTAAAAAGCCATTGAAAGTTTATGGAGATTCAAATTTTCCAAAGTATAGAGTTTATTGTATGGAAAGAGGTACTTGAATATGGAAAAGATATTTCCAAACAAGATTATCGAAAAACTAGATGGATATCACTCCTACAAAAGTCTGACCCAAACGTTGGGAAGGAGAATATAAACCATAGACTTGAAATACTTTCAGATCCTGAAAAAGGATATGGGACAAATATGTTAAGGATGGCTATTTTTTGTGGATCCCTACATACTATCTTTTAATACCAATAAGGAAAAAAGAGGCTTTCTTCCTAAGAATGAAGTTACCAGTATCCAACAAACCCGTTAGGGGGTTGAATTATGCAGGGCCACCTAAGGGCATTGGTTTCATAGTCAGATAATAGTATCTTTTGGCTGACAAATCTGTTATGGAGACTGTTTATGCGAGGCCGCCTAAGGGCACGTACTGCATAGTCAGGTAAAAGAACTCTCAGAAATTTGACATTTTTGTGACTAAAAGTCAAGAAAAGGGTTATGAAGATCTGAAAATATTTAAGGTTAGGATTATGAAACGTAAATATGGGTATTTTCCATTGTATAAAAAGATACACAGATCAATGCTAACCATAATCATATTGTGGCTGGGTCATGAATGGAAATGTTGGACTTCACTACGTATCCCATAAGATGGGAATCACACCATATGTAGTTCTTGAACTACAGTTTAATGTCATGTGGGACAAAAGGATTAGAGATCTTAGTTTAGGGTCATAGATCTTGGACCATTGTAAGAAATACATAGTGTGTGTTTTCATGGGGACTTTTCAGCCAAGGGACTGGAAGTGGAATTTTGGGTTAGGCCCAAAAGACTTGGGGCTGGATTCGAGGGACACTCGAATGTTCCTACGTATCCCAAAAGTATGGGAATCAAGCCCATGTAGTTCTAGAAATATCCTCTGTACAAATTTGGTTCGTACATGTGAAGGGTGAAAGGGGACTTTAGTACAATGATGTTTTAACCCAAGATAAAAGGTTTGGGCATTTCCATGTATGCACATAGTCTTTGAAATGAAACATGATTGAAAAATCAATGTAAATAATGGTTCCCTCTCAGGTGAGGGTATCAAAGAATATTGTAGTTTATTGTCATACTGGACAGAATTGTTTTATAGTTTAACGTCGTATAACAAGGACGAAAGTGAACCAATGTAAAGATATTGATTCTAGGGGTGGTTTCACGAATCAACAGCGTATGAGATGGAGGTGAACCGATGTGAAGAGATTTGTTTTGGGATTGAACATTGGGAGATTTCCTACGTACCCATCCTGTAAGGATAGGATCAAAGTCCGCGTAGTTAAATTAAATAATTAATTAATGATCAAGTTTTTCTTGGGGACAACGACCTAAAAAATGATGTTGGGACTTATGCGTGGTTAGAGGCCCAGAGAGAGTGTTATGGTTGAAATTCTCTCTAAGCTCAGGTGAGTCATACTCGGTGTGAGAAACAAGAGGTAACAACAACCTTAATGATGCACAGTTTAATGTCATGTAGGACATATAAAGGGACTATGCAGTTTAAGGTCTTTCAGTTTGGACTATTGGTGCTGCACAGTTTAGTGTCATGTAGTAGGGACAAAGTACAGTTTAATGTCATATAGGACGTATCAAAGGACTTTCTGTACAGTTTAGCGTCATGTAGTTAGGACGATGGAGACAACACAGTTTAATGTCATCTTGGAAAAAAAGACGACTGTGCAATTTAATGTCAAGTAGTAAGGACAAAAGAGTACACCATTTAACGTCATGTTGGATGTATTAGGGAATTTTTTCATAGTTTAACGTCATGTTGGATGAAAGGAACAAAAATAGTTTAAGGTCATATGCATGGACCGTGGATGGTGTAGTTTAACGTCGTGTGGGACGAAATTAGTACAAATAGTTTAAGGTTGTATGTATGGACCCTGGATGATGCAGTTTAACATCTTGTTGGATGGTGGTGCAGTTTAAGCTCATACCGGACCATGATAATATATTTTGTGTTTATACAAAATACTTCTTCAAAAATCTGGCATTGGTTGGAGTAGTGATGAGTTCTCCATCCATTGAGATTAATGAATAAGCTCCATTGGAGTAGTCCCTATGTATTGAGTAAGGCCCTTCCCATTTGGGCTCAATCTTGGGAGTTTTCTTTCTAGGTATCATTGGAGTTCTGAGAACTAATACCAATTCTCCCTAAGTGAATGAACGAAGATGAAATTTTTTGTTAAAATCTCGTGCTATTCGATTCTGATAGACTTCCAGGTGGTGCAAAGTGCACCATCTTTTCTCATCTAACTATTCCAATTCATTCAATCGCTTTTGATATTTTTCATCTGTAGATGATTGATCACAAATGGAAATTCTGAGCGAGGGTGGTTGAACTTCAATTGGCAAGACTACTTCTATTTCATATACCAATGAATATGGAGTTGACCGCGTTGTAGTACGAGTGGTAGTCCGATAAGCCCATAAAGCATGAAAGAGTTTATCAGGCCATGACTTCTTATCTTTATCCACAATCTTTTGCAGTATATTTAAAAGAGTCTTGTTGAAGGCTTCTATCTGGCCATTGGCCACTGCATGATACCGAGATGAATGGTTGGATTTGATGTTGTATTCTTGATACAACTTCTTCACCTCGGATGAACAGAATTTGGTGCCATTGTCCGTCAATATGGTATGAGGGACACCAAATCTGGTTAGGATGTTAGACTTGATGAAGCTAACAACGCATTTTGAACTGACTTCCTTGAGATGTATTGCCTCTGCCCATTTGGAAAAGAAGTCATTAGCAGTAAGAATGTACTTAAACTACTTTTCCATAGCTAAAGGGTAAGGTCCCACCACATCCATTCCCCATGTGGAAAATGGCCATGAGTATTTAGCTGTATGAAGAAACTCTGGAGGTTGATGAATGAATTTTTCATGTACTTGTAATGAATGAAACTTCTTTATGAAATCAACACAATATTGTATCATTGAAGGCAAAAAGTATCCAAGCCTTCGAATCTGATCAGACAATCTATATCCAGACTGGTGGGCACCACAGACTCCTGCATGCACTTCTTTCATGAAATCCATTGTCTCTTCACCATCAATGCATCTGAAGAGAACTCCATCAAAACCATGTTTGTAAAGAATTTTCTCTAGGTGATCTGGGCTATCATAAAGAGTAAAATTGACCATACATCACCGTATTTTTTCTTTCTCCGCTCTATCAGGTGGAAGTGTTCCATTTTGAAGGTATTCCCTGATAGGTGACATCCATCCTGTAGTATGACCATATGGTTCAGGAATGGGACTAATTTCATTAATTTCCTCTGTTCTGATTCGAACATAAGGTGAAATTGCATGAAGGTGGGAAATACTGATGGTTGTCTCGTCTCGGTTTGGATCTTCCAGAGCTATGGCTATATTAGCCAGTGCATCAGCTTGAGCATTTTGTGATCTTGGGACATAAGAAAATGTCAATTCTGAAGGGAATTCCGCCATTAACTCTCTAACATAATCATACAAAGGGATTAGTTCTTCTTTTCTAATGGCATAATCCCCATTGATTTATTTGATTACCAGGTCTAAATCACCTTTCACCTTTATGTGATTCACTTGTTCTTGAAGTGCTAATTCCAAGCCTGCGATGAGATCTTGGTATTCTGCTTCATTATTGGTACCACCTTCCCAAAATAAGAATGAATAAGGTAACACTACCTTTTCTAGAGAAATGAGCACAATTCCTAAGCCAACTTTGTTGAATTTAGGATTTTCTATTTTCCTCCCTGTTAGACTTCTGGAAGCACCATCAAAATACATTTCCCATGCCTGAGGACTTTCTTGAATAGAGAATACTTCCTCATCATGGAGTTAAATATCTGAAGATGTGTCTTCCACTAAAGGGTGTTCAGCCAGGAAATCAGCCAGAGCTTGACCCTTTGTCTCCTTTTGAGACACATTCTGAATGTCAAATTGCTGCAAAATAACTGTCCACCTTGCCAGACGTCCTGTAAGCATTGGACGACTAAGGATGAATTTGAGCGGGTTATTGCGAGACACCAATTGGACCTTGTGATGTTTCAGGTAGTGTCTCAACATTTGAACTGCAAAGATTAATGCCAGGAAGCACTTCTCAATACTTGAATATCGGGTTTCTGCTTCAAGCATAGTTCAACTGAGATAGTAGAGGCTGTTTTCATTCCCAGCATCATTCTTTTGAACAAGAAAGGCACCCAATGATTGCTCTAGAGCTGTCACGTACAGGATAAGTGGTCTTCCTTCAAAAGGTGGCATGAGTACTGGTGGAATCAAGAGGTATTTCTTGAGAATATCGAATGCTTCTTGACAATATTCAGTCCACTGGTAAGTGACTCCCTTCTTCATCAATTTGGTGAAGGGTAAACTTTTTCCTGCCAAATTGGTCATGAAACTCCGAATATAGGCTAAGTGTCCTTGAAGTCCTCTTAATTATTTCAAATTTTGAGGAGGTTACATACCAAGGATTGACTTGGTATTCTCAGGATAGACTTCAATACCACGATGGCGTACAACAATGCTGAGAAATTTTCTTGAGGTTACCCCAAAAGCACATTTTGAGGGGTTCATCTTCAAATTATGTTGTCGAAGCTTGTAGAATATGACTTCCAAATAATCCAAGTGATTATAATTTTGTTTGGATTTAACCACCAAATAGTCTACATATCATTCAACAAACTTCCCTAAGAAGGGTTTGAAGATACAATGCATGGCACACTGATATGTTGCACCTACATTATTTAAGCCAAAGGGAATTACCCGGTATAAAAACACACCCTGAGGGGATCTAAAGGCTGTGGATTCCTCGTCTTCTAGGGAAATTCAGATCTGATTATATCCAGAATATCCATCCATGAAGGAAAGTGCTTCATGGCCTGCTATTGCATCAATTAAAAGTTCCGTAATCGGAACTGGGAAATCATCCTTAGGACAATGCCGATTAAGATCTCTGAAATCAATGCAAACTCTAATTTGTCTGTTCTTCTTCTCTACAGGGAAAATATTAGCCAACCACTTGAGATATTGAACTTCTCTGAAGAATTTAGCTTTGATAAACTTATCCACTTCAACCTCAATTTTGGAAGCATAAGTTGGGTGTGTTCTTCTCGCGGCTTACTTAAATCCTCGATGTTCTTCTGGTAAAACCAAATGATGAGTAGCAACATCAGGATCAATCCCGGGCATTTCTGTATAGTTCCAAGAAAATATATCTCTATTTCTCTTTCGAAAAGAAATATACATCTCTTGCTCTTCAAGAGTCATGGCCGCACTGATTAAAGTGGGGAGTGGATCTTCTTTTGTACCCAGATTTATTTCTCTAAGTTCATCCACAGTGGTAGAGATACCCTCTTCAAATGTTGGAGCAGCATCTCTGAGATCTTCCTCTTCTTCTTTATCATGTTTTATTTCTTCCATTTCTACTTGAATAGTAGATGATAAATCATAATTTTCATGATCGGAAGAGATGTAAAAATTTGTACATCTTGAAGAAGAAGCTTCCATTTCCAACCCGATTGATGATGAAGGGTCTTCTTTGGGTAATAAAGAGGATATGATGGATTGAGAATCGACATCATTTTTCACCTCCGATGTTGCTATAACTTCTTCTGGACTAATTGGCGAAGTATAGACTTGTTGGATTTTAGCAGATGAAATGAAGATGTCACCATTTGTGCTTTCATCACTACTTGGTGCGTTACCAATTTCTCCCATGTTTTCTGGCTCGATTCCCGTAATTGACATTATGGATATTTCCATAAGAGTATTTTGATTTGGGTCTATCATGTGAATTTGACTGATAGGAAACACATAATTTGTACTCACATGTGTAAATGGATTTACTGGAATCTTCTCTAAAACATATGGAGCATTAACTTTGGTAATTTCCTTTGTTGTGGATTTCTCCCTTGCCTTCATGTGATCGAATTCCGCCTCAATGTATTTAGACTCACATGTCTTGAACGGGGCCTTATCACCATAAAATGCCCCAACTTGACCATCGAAACAATATTTAAGACATTGATGGTATGATGAAGGGATAGCCGCATGTTGATGTAGATAGGGTCTTCCAAGCAAGATGTTGAAAGTTGAGTCTTGATCAACAACCATGAAATCCGAATTGGATACAAGATCTCCAAACTGAGTTATGAGTGTAACTTCGCCCAGTGGTTCTTGTTCATTTTTATCATATCCTTGTAAAAGCATGGTAGAAGGAGATAAATCAGATTCTGTGAGGCCCAATCGACGAAGTGTACGAATGGGCATTAGGTTGAATCCTGAACCATTGTCAACGAAAGATCTTCGGACGTCTATGTCATTGACCTTTCTAGATAAGTAAAAAGGTCTAATATTCCCATGCACAACATAATATTTATATTTATCAGTAAAAGATATTATTGCATGGAATTTTGTAGGATTATTCTCGATGTGATAGAATTATGCTGCAGTAATTTCAGTTTCAAACTTCTGAGGACTTGACAAAGTCACGATGAGTGCTTCCCGAAGATCTTTTAACAGATTCAAAGCATCCAGAATTGATAATGTGGCTGGTACTTGGGCCAAGTGTTTTAATACATCATACTTTTGATCCAGATGTCTGTGTTTCCCAACAGGAATATGTGGTTTAGAAGGTACCTTGGAAGCAGATGATTTGGAAGTTGATGCATCTTGTATTGGGATAGGAGTTGACAATATTCTTGGTTTTGGAAGATTAGACTGATTAGATCCATTTACTTGCTGAGAGGAAGAAGATGGAACCTTCAACCGGTCTTCCAAAATAACTATGCCAGGACTGAATTTGCTATTGGTAGAAGAACTTTCTTGTTCTTTCTGAGATTACTGAAGGGCTCTACCATGAGTTTCTGCTGCGTACACAGTTCTAGCAGGGGTAGAATTGGAATAGTGGCTTCTGAAAGATCCACATCTTCCCCTGTATCCTGAGCCTCTGGAACTTCCTCTAATTCCCTTATTTGATATAGGGAATTCAGTCTCATCAAAATCGAAACTGCAACTGGTATATGGATCTTTTAATTGAATCATATTAACAAAACTGAAGATTAACTCCTCGTCTAATGAAGACTCTGCCTGATTATCCTGTTTAGGTTGTGCCGTTTGGTAGGGCAGTGCCCATTGCTTTAAAGTAGATGTCATGAAGTCTACTAGAGTCAAAGACAACTTAGGCTTTGACACATACTCATCTTCTTCGGATTCTTTTTCTTTCTTTGAATCATGTCGTTTCTTTGAAGAATTTCCCTCTGATGAAGAGGGTTTTTCCGCAACATTCATGGAAGAAGACACAATCGGTTTCCTTAATTGTGTTAACAAAATAGCATGAGTTCGGTTGATTGTCTTTCTGAACATCCAATCATCATACTTGTGTGCATTTTTTTTTTGACTTCTTGTCATTCACCTTCCTCCTCTGGAACTATAGTAGTAACACATGCTACCTGAGCTGAAGAACCTTTCAATTTGACTTGTCCTGAGTGGACCATCTTTTGCAAGAGGTCATTGAAGACAAAACACTCCTGGATGGGATGCCCCAACATTTGATGAAAAGGGAAATAATTGGGATGGTCTTCATCTCCTTCCTTGTTTGACCTCTTAGGACTTGGCAATTGGACCAGATTATTTTCTAGAGCCGAAATGAAGTAACCAGGAACTTGTTGATTTCTAAAAGAGTATGTTTTGCTCTTCAGATCCTCAAATTATTTTCACCTCTGATCTCTCTGATCATCTGGATGAAACAACCTTTGTTTTTGGTGCTCAGGAGGTGGATCCCTTCAAGAAGATGAAGGTTTTGATGTAAAAACAGGTACAGGTGCTTGTTTAAGCATAACTATAGCAGTTTCTGCTTTACCCATTCTCCTTCCTGGAGCTGATGGAATTACATAAGATTTATCCTTAGCCTGTATAAGGTAATATTCAATCTGCTAAGCGATTTAAGTAAGGTCTCGAAACCCTCCTTTGTATTTCATAGGGATTAATGGCGTTCATAATTCGTCACACAAATTTTCCACACAGATTGGAAACAATTCCTCTTGAGGGAGTGCTAAGCTTAAGGAATATGTTAATCCATTCCAGCGAGCAATGAAATCTGAGACCCTTTCATTCTATATTTGTTTACAGTTTGTAAGATCGAAAAGTGTCATCTTTGGAAAAGTTGAGTTGAACTGAAGGAGGAATTTTTGGTGAAGATCCTCCCATCCGGTAATTGGCCGGGATTGCAAGATTGTATACCAGACAAAGGCTGGTCCTTGTAAGGTCTGTACGAAACATCTGAGTTTTACTGCTTCTTTTTGCTCCGAAGTTCCCATCATAATATCATAACAAGACACATAATGCGTCAAATGTTGTTTTGGGTCGCCTGACCCATTTAAAATAGGTAATACAGGGTTCCCAAAACTAGATGGAGGAGAAATTGAATCTACCCATTCATGGTAAACTTTCTTTTCTGGTTGAACCTGTGCACATTTCCCTTCCATAGTCTCTAAATGAGCTGTTAATGACTCAATGGTAGTTATTAACTTTTGAGAAACATCCGGTTGAACTTGGACTTGGGCAGGTGCAATGATTGGAGCTTGGACAGATGTGGTAGTTGGTGCTGCAACTGATGGTAGCACTGCCAACTGTTGTTGCACTTGACCCATAGGATTAGACCTGTGAGGGTGTACTGATAGAGGAGGATATTCTTGATCCATCTCAGTAGCTGCAAAAAATTCCATTGGCTGATTGAATCCAACATGCTTAGAAGATGACTACCCTAAAGTAGTTCTGCATTCAACCTTCTTAATTCCTCCATTTCTTCCTCCTGTTGTGCAAACCTTTGCTCTAGTGAGAGCGATTGGCCTTCTCTAGAGGAAGGATATGTATCCTGATTCTTTCCCCTCCCTTTTTTGGATCCTTTTCAGAGAGGGGGAAGTAGGTTACTTGAAGGATTACCTAGGTTCTGAGTAATCCTTTGATTTCATGTACGCACACCTTCTTCATTTCTATCGGTGCGTACATCTTCTTGAGAAAGAACCTCTTCATCTGAGTCCCCAGAGTGAGCCTCATCTGGTGGATCAACAACAACGGCATTTATGACATTGATTGATGAATAACTCATCACATCCCTTCTATTATCATTTATGTGATATTGTCTTCTTCCATGTCTTTGACAATACATTGCCTTTTGTTGATTTGATCCCTCAAGAACTTCTTGATGAACTGTAATTTGGAGGGAATCTCCTGATAATTTGGCTCTTTGTTCCTCTTGAGCCTTCTTCCCCTATCGAGAAAATACCGAATTTCTATGAGGAGGGGATTGACGATTTGAAAAAGTCCCCAGTCTGGTGGACTGGGGCTGTTCCTTCTGTTCCCGCTCAACTCCTCGAATCCTATTTATTGATTCCAATGGTTTTTTTAAAAGATTCCCCAGTCTGGCAAGCTGGGGTGGATATTTACATGCTATGTCTGAGACTTTCTTAAAAGCTCTCCTGATCTTGTGAACCTTAGTCTAGAAATTAGCTGGATGCATTAACCTGTATCCACTTTTATCACCTGGTTCAAAAGACCGTTGGATGATTTCTGACACTTCTGTCACTTGATGATGTGCTTGCTCCATACGATAGGCCTATTCAATATTATCGTTTGCTTGATGCAGGATTAATTCAACAACGTGTTCTATGTATGCTTGATTTTGAGAGGAACTAGTTGAAGAATGTTCTTGTGAAAGCTTTTAATTACAAAAAAATCCCATTGACTTTGGTCGGCCATGGGAAATAACATTGCATGAGACCATTTTCAGCGGGCTTTGCTAAATGGAGAGCACAGTGAAATGTAGTACTCCATGAACACCCCATCCTATGACATGAATACCAGATGGGGCATTGGCAATCAACTGACACAATCTTCTTAGTGAGTCAAGGCATGAACGTTGAAGGGCTCTCTGCTGCTTTTCAGCCTTCGGATATCGAGAGACTGATAGAGATGCCAAATCAATATGATGTTGTAACCCTTCTATTATCTTAAGATGATTTTCATATTCATCATAAGATAATACTTTCTTCTTCAACTGACAAATGGTTTTCCATATGTTGAGACGAATATCATGAATTACATCTTCCATCAACATCTTTGGAATGTCATACTGAGAGTCAGCTAGAGGCCAAAACATGACTGGTACTTCACCTTTTTCAAGTTCTTTTCTCATGTTCAACATTTCCTCTTTATCATTAAATGAAGATTCTTCTACCTGATTTGACCAGAGCTGGTGCTTCCTTGTTACTTCATCGGATTCAACAAGATTGGTAGAGAGATCACTAATTAAACTAGAAGATGCATGACTTAGGGGTGGTTTGGAGAATGACCTACACCCTGGTCTATCTTCTGATTGAGAAAGTATTTCACCTGCTAGCGATGAAGCATCAGAAATGAATGGTTTCGCATTTGGAAGTGCCTTAAGATAAGAGGGATTTCTCGGCACTACATTGTCCACTGGGGCATTTTTCGGGCAATGTGCATCACTACTACGGAGAGGACTTTCGCAGCGAAATTCATCATCATGGGGAGGACCACCATGGTGGGTTACAACAAAAGATGAGATCTCTTTCTCCTTGGTCTTCTGGACACACAGAGGGTTATTGTAGCTCTCATCTGAAGATGAAACTTTGAGATTGACCAAATTGTCATGAAGCAGGCCTTCATGAAGAAGTGTCTTTTGAAGACCTTTATAATTAATGTTCCCACTATTGGGAAATGAGGGAGTAGAATCTTTAATTCCAACAGATAACTATCTATGGGATTCAAGAACTTCAGCATCGAGCAATGCCTTGTTACAGATTGGCTCTTGATCTCCTGACTGTGTTGGGTGGGTCTTCTTCTTAGACGCCTTCTTACTCGCCTTGGAAACCACTTGTTGATGAATGTGGCTGCTCTGATTAGGTGTATGTGCCTGATCAGGAAATATGGCCAGGTTAGGCTGACGAGCTCCACTCCAATCAAGTGTATGTGCCTGACTTGGTTTTCCGTATGATTTGGGGGAGTATGCCCCACAACCCTATTGGACTGGAATAGATGTGTGTGTCTGTTCCGGAGTGAACTATTGATGTGTCACTCCACTGGTAGGGATAGATTTATGTGTCTTTCCCTGAGATGCTGCTGAAGCTGTTATAATATCCAGGAAAGAATCCAGAATATGAGCAGGGATTTTCTTCTGCTCTTTCACCATTAATAAAATATTCTTGGTGACTTCAGCTACCGGAACATGGATATACATCCATTCCGTGATTGGAGTAGGTGTATGTGCCTGCTCGTGTCCTCCTTTTCCTGTCGGTGAATCCTGACAGTACTCAAGTGTGGGGGAAGAAAGTTGAGTCTGCCTTCTGTTTGTTGTCAGGGCTTTCCGACTAACTTCTCCGAATTCTACCAAGAGAGACTATTGGTAGGATTGATTAATACTAGCAGGTGTATGTGTCTTCTGATTGCACTTCTCTGAATGTGGTTGACAAGCTCCATTATATGTAGTCAGACGAGCCTGCTGACTAGCCCATGATGTATAAATAGGTGTATGTTCTCGCCTATAGTACTCCACCGGAATTTCCTGGTGAGATTGGTATGATGCTGCCAGACGAGTCTGCTGGACAGCGGAATTAAAACGGGCAGGTGTGTGTACCCGCTTGTTGCTTTCCACCAAGTTAGGTTGGTGGACTTCTTCGGAGATGGCAGAGATGAGAACCTTCTCACTGTTAACCAGATTTCGCCTCTAGAGATTCTTCTTGCCTGCTCAGGTTCGAGGAACCTGAGCCGAATGCCTGGAGTCGACACCCTCATCATGTTGAGGGCACACTCCGACACGAGTCTGGTGGTGATTGTTGATGGGATCCCCTGGGAAAGACTCCTGCTTCCTTGAATTAAGGCCCTGAGGGACCTGCTCATTCACCTCCCCAGAATATGGGAGTGAATGGTGATTGCGTTCTGGGGATAACGACCCAAAATGGTTGGAGAAAGTGGTTAGAACCACCTGCTTCTTGATCACTGGTTGTCGTTGTTCGGACTATCGGTGTGAGTTGTTCACTTGGAGGGCTTGTCAGGAAGCCTCCGGAGTTGGGATAGTATCATGTTGATGGTACTCCTTAACCAGCACATTTGATACCCAGCGTTGAAGACGCTGAGTAGGTGATGTCATCCTTAGAGCGGATGATGATTTAGCAGGAGTAGCAGAAGCGGCATTTGCAACAGCAGTATTCACAGGTGTGAACTTGAGAGCAGTCGTTCTGGAAATGCAGAAGATCTTGGAAAAGAGTTCCTGTTTGATATAACAGACGTAATCAAGATAAATTCAGCCCCTACATCTTTTGTATGAGCACATATGTCAATGATTTTTTTTGTTGGCCCTCTCATTGAGTTTTAAATAGGGGCCTAACAAATAGGTAAAACGTCATTTTAACTTGGTTAAGGATTCACGTCGGGTTCACCATTTTTTGTTTCCCTCGGAATTTGGGGATGACCTCCTTGATTGAAGGTTTAAATATTCCAATCGTTTTCTAACGGGTTTGTTCGTAGAACCGGAAACATCCAATGATTCCACATCCATTTGGACCTAATTTCCAAAGGTAGGTGCTCATTAGTTTGTGGACTGATGAGGCTTAAGAATTTGTATTGGCCGAGAGGATGGGAGGTCGGACTCATCACACCTTTTTGAGGGGAATTATTGTCTACTCCGGGACTCTCTTTATAGATTTAAGTTATGTTTTTGAATCCTTATTACATTACCAAGTATAAAATGATCTTTCTTTCAGATTTGACAATCAATTATTAAATATGTAGGAAATTTAGAGAATCTTTTATATGTATTCGAGGTTCTTCATTGATATAGAATCATCTGTATTTACTAGAGATTCTAGGTCAATGGTATCCTTCGACACATTTATATAGAAGTCTCTCGATCATTATGATGACCATGCTGGTTTTAAAATCCACTCAGTGGGGCACTTGAAGTTTATTGTCATTCAGAATGACATGGATTTTTTCAGATTTGGGATCGAACCTACAGATGGGCTACCTACGTATCCTTTGTCTAGAAAAGGAATCAGAACCCACGTAGTTCGATTAAGGGAGTATGATTTTTATGATTGATGTCTCAAAGAAGAATGTCATAATTACTTTTACACTCTAAGCTCACGTGAGTCATGCTCGATGTGAGAAACAAGAGGTATTGGTAAAAACCAGACAATTGTGCCATGAAAGATGCAATCATAAGAAATAATGTGGGGCTTATGTATGTATGACTGCCCAGATAAATGAAGATTAGGATTTACTTTAGGGAATAAATCCAGGAATAGGGTCCATAAAGGTATATGTGCTTCATAGAGATTTGAAAACTCTAACTTGGGGCTTACTCCTGAAAAGGAGGCCCAAATTAGGAGAGGACTTATGATTGGGTTTTACTCCTTAGAAGGAATCCTAGATCAAAGGTAAATTAGGACTTGTTAAGAGAAATTAAGACTGGGGATTACTCCTGAGAAGGAGGCCCAGATTAAGGGACTAGAAAAATTAAGTGACTTGGGGCTTACTCCTAAGGAGGATGCCCATATTTGAGAATTATGACTGGGGATTATTCCTAAAAAGGAGGCCTAGTTTAATTAGTTCTCTCATCTTAAAGGATGAGGTTTAATGAATGAAATCTCAATCTTTAGTGACATAAAGATGTGTAAATCACTAGGTTTTGAGAGATATTCCACAGAATTCCTTTCAGATAAAGAAGTCAAATGAAGAAATCATTCCATAAATGGATTTGAAGAGTGTCTTGAAGACGGAATCTTGAATAGGAGAGTTGGAATGGCATAAGAGGAGTGAAATGGGCAAGAAGGGAACCCAAAAAGGCAGGGGCGTGCAAGTCCTGGCAGGCGCGCAGGTACTACGTGGGCACGCAAGTCCTGGTCGCGCAGGTATACCTGCGCGACACATGGGTACTTGCGCGTTTGTAAACCAGCATGGTAATACTTGGGAGATCCTTGACCAATGCCTTTTGAATTATCCTGAGGTAATTTCATAAGAAAGGCGCACAATTTTTTGTGAGGAAGTAGGGTGGTACGCAAGTATGTTCATTTCCCTTAAGGGTAAAACACCTTAGGCGCGCAAGTGTTAGTGAATTATAACACTTAGACCTTACTCCTCTTGTTTAGACCTTCCATTCTAGGTAAAGAATTACCTTATAAGTGTTTGGAAGACCTGAAGAAGAGACTTGGGCGTTCCGATATATAAATCTGAATTCTGAAAAAAAAAATCCTCCCTGAATGGGGGGCCCACCGGGGGTATTTATAGGCTAGAGAAGACCCCGATCGATTATCCTTTAGGGCGCGCAAGTCAGTTGCACGACCATTAGGTGGTGCGCAAGTATACTTGCATGACAATGAGGGAACTTGCGCGACCCTTGTGCTTTTGAAGCCTTATTCATGCCTTATTCATTTTTTGATGATTTCTTCAAAGGATGAATCAATTTGTGCCAAGTCATTTCCCTTTCCATTTTTTAGACAATGTGACGAAAAAGAGTGTCAACAACTGGGTATCATGTATATGTCAGGTTCTCCAAGACTAATAAAATGATTGATCCTTTCAGATTAGAATCCTTGTATATATATTTCAATGTAATAAAGTAGAAATTGGATATGGGTTACTAGAATTGGGTTTTTTACAATTGGTAACATAGCAATTTTATTAGAAACCTTGGTAACTAGATTTTAAATGAATATTGATAACATGAGAATTATGATAATCCCTTATAGTATTTGAATAATTTTAGTGGGATTTTTATTTTAAGGATCAATATTCATGATAATTTTGATCTAACTATGTGTTTTCCATTGTTTAGAAATTGATCCTAATAGAATAAAGAAAATCAACACCCATGATCAATATAGGTATTGCCCCATTGAGAAAACCAATACAGTTGTTATTGGACCTGAGTAGATCATGGCTATGTTAGGTAATTTGACCCATGTTATGTCTAATAAACTTGCACATATGAAGAAAAATTATGTTTCATGTAATGATACACCTACACTAGATCATTTCATAAGATAGAAGCTCACATATTTTAGTGTAACTAATAACCCAGTGGTAGTTGATAAATAGATCAAGTCTACTGAAAAAATATTTCTCTCCCTAGGATACAATAAAAGAGATAAGGTAGTACTGGTAGTGTACTTTTTTATAGGTGATGTTGATCAATGGTGGTCACTGATCTAGAATACTAGGTTGGGGGAATAAATATAACATATAGGGTGGAGATATTTTAAATTAATATTCTTTGAAAAATACTTTCCTCATGAGAAACAAACTCAAATGAAGAGAAATTTCCTCAACTTAAAGAAAATGGAGGAATAAATTTTTACATATTATGAGGATACCTTTACCAGAATATCTAGTTATACTATAGATTATATACATAATCTATAGAGTAACATTTACTATTTCATTAAAAGACTTAATCCAAACCTTTTAAGGAAACCAATTTCTCATATTTTTCATCATATGATGAAATAGTATTATAATCCATCAAAACAAAGAAGGAATTTTATAGATCTTATATTTTCAAGGGGAATCAATATAAGAATAGGTCAGTTGAGAACCATGGAAAAGTTAAAGCATCAAAAAATAATAATGGAACCAAAAAACTCCATCGTGTGAAAATTTTGGAAGGAAACATCCTATAAAATTCCTAAAGGGAAAGGTATTATGTTACAAGTTAAGATATAAGGATCATTTAGAAAATGAATTCAAGGGGAAGAAACAAATAAATGGAATCCACTATTTAAACTTTAGAGAAATTGTGAATTATTCATACAAATTCCCCAAAAATCATGGGAATGTATCTCTAGACGCCAAAAAGTTCTCAAATTCTAAAGAAGGTTTCCAAATGACAAAGAGAAGTCATATTTGGATCTGGGGACCCCATTTTGGGGGGTTCGGAGGAGGTGTGTGAAAAAAAATTGGAAGTGCGTGAAAAAAATATGGCCAGCGCAGAAAGTTCTGGGTTTCGCGAAGTCTTTGGCGTAGGTGCGAAATAATTATGCACCCCCGCCCCACGCGGTTGATCTTTCGCACCACCAACCTTGGCACATAATTATTTTGTGCCGACCTGGTTTCTGCACCCCCCGAGTTCCTATAAATAGAAGGTGAACCCTTTCCATTTCGGGGCTGAAGAATCTGAACCGGCTCTCGTGAGAAAAATTCACCTTCCACGCGCGCAAAGATGTCCTTCAGGTACGGTTCTTTTCACGCTAAGTCACCACGGGGTCTACCTTTTCTTGATATCCCCATGGTTTAGACTGATTTTCAATCCCTTTAGGGTCTTCCCCTTGCACGCAATTCCTTCCACTTGCGCGCAGGGTGGCCCATTGTGTGCAACCCCTTCCATTGCACGCAACCCCTTCCATTGCACGCACCCCATCCAATTGCGCGCAATACCTTAAAATTGTGTGCACCCCTATCATTACCCTTATTCTCTCCTACTTGCACACATTTCTGCCCCTTTCCTACAATCCGTCTAGCTGCGCGAAAAACTTTAGCTCCAATTACGCGCAAGCATCACCGATTTCACACCAGCCTAGTGTTTTTCATGCAGGTATACTTATTTCACGTGAAAACCTCAAAGGTTGTGTGCTATTCCCTGGGACCCCTCACTGCGGTGCTCCCCAGACGTCCCCATGCATGAGTTCCAGATGCTCTTCTTATGGGTGTCGTTCGGGGGTGTCCTTCACACCATGGGTATCCACATCACGCATCATCTTCTCGTGCGACATTCTAGGATCGTATTAAGTAACTTCAAAGTCACTTGGATGACACTGCCCATTGAGTTTCTTCTCCTCATGCTTCTTCGTATAGTCATTCTAACGGCTATTTATTCTTCTCATAGACATGCTAACGTGGACCCCTCAGTGGTTCGCTCTATGACACCCCCCAACATGGCCTTGCTGATGCCTTCCCTTCCATAAGGCGTAGAGGGTACCCGTTATATAAGTCCTAGGGGTGTGGAGTGAACCCACTTCGTCCAAGCTGCAAGATGTTAAACTACCAAGAACCATCATCCTTAGAACATTATGTTAAAATGTGACCTAGCCCCGTGCCTCACATGCAGGTTCCCCCCACTTTGGACATTCTCCACACCCACTCATCTCCACGGGGATGGGATCACCCCTCATAGGGGATTATATCCTCCTTATCGGAGTGGCCTTTGTCCACGGGGAAGGGCAGCCACCTTGGTGTAAGCCCCTAGTTTTCCTTCTAGGAGGCAGCGTCCCCCGCTCCTCCATTCATCTTCGACCCCCAAGGCCAGTAGAGGGCGTGATAGGGACTGGGGATCCTCCTTTATTTGGTCCCAAATCCCTCTCTCGCTGCGCTTTGTTGCCTCAAGCCTCCATCATGGAGTAAGTCCCGGCTTCTTGGGCCGCCTCAGCACCTGAGCCTCTCTCCACTTCTCATAGACGCACCTTTCGCGACGTGATCCTCGGGTCTCTGCTATCTCTTGTTTATCACACCGAGCATGACTCATGTGGGCTTAGAGTGATCACTGACCATGGAAACCACCTTGGGCCTCCTCAGAGTGTAAGCCCTAATCCATCCCAAACTATGAGGACTTTGATCCATGTCAAGGAATGGTACGTATGAAGCCTTCACGAGGTTCAAGCCCCACCACCTTGGGCTGCCTTAGAGTGTAAGCCCCAATCAATCCCAAACTATGGGGACTTTGATCCATGTCAAGGAATGGTATGTAGGAATCCTCCATTAGGTTCAAGCCCCACCACCTTGGGCCACTTTAGAGTGTAATCCCCAATCCATCCTGAACTATGAGGACTTTGATCCATGTCAAGGCATGGTACGTAGGAAGCCTCCACAAGGTTCAAGCCCCACCACCTTGGGCCGCCTCAGAGTGTAATCCCCAATCTGTCCTGAACTACGGGGACTTTGATCCATTTCAAGGCATGGTACGTAGGAAGCCTCCACGAGGTTCAAGCCCCAAACACCTTGGGTTGCCTTAGAGTGTAAGCCCCAATCCATCCCAAACTACGGGGACTTTGATCCATGTCAAGGTATGGAACGTAGGAAGCCTCCATGAGGTTCAAGCCCCACCACCTTGGGCCTCCTCAGAGTGTACGCCCCAATCCATCCCATACTACGGGGACTTTGATCTATGTCAGGGCATAGTACATAAGAATCCCCCACGAGGTTCAAGCCCCACCACCTTCGGCCTCCTTAGAGTGTAATCCCTAATCCATCCCAAACTATGGGTACTTTGATCCATGTCAAGGCATGGTATGTAGGAAGCCTCCACGAGGTTCAAGCCCCACCACCTTGGGCCGCCTCAGAGTGTAATCCCCAATCCATCTTGAACTACAGGGACTTTGATCCATGCCAAGGCATGGTACGTAGGATGCCTCCATGAGGTTCAAGCCCCAAACACGTTGGTCCGCCTCAGAGTGTAAGCCACAATCTATCCCGAACTACGGGGAATTTGATCCATGTCAAGGCATGGTATGTAGGAAGCCTCCACAAGGTTCAAGACCAACACCCGGTCGTTCTAACCATCTTCACATCAATTCTCCCCCATCTCGCATGATGTTAAACTCTATCCGCCATTTGAACTATATGGTCTTTGATTCCTCTCAATGGGGATATGTAGGAAGCCTCCACGAGGATCAAGACAATCACTCATGTCTAATCATGACCTCTCCCTAGATACTATGTGTCTCAGGAAGCTCATGCCCCAACCTGGAAGTTACACTTCCTCTCAGTCCCATTCATGCATCCATTCTCATGGGCCGCCTCCTCAGGTGCCCCATCGTCGCATCGAACTACACAGACTTTGATTCCCTACCATGAGGATATGTAGGAAGTATCTTCGAGGCTCAAGCCCAAAACCATCATTACCTTGATGAAGGTTCATCTCATTCACACTCCACTCCATTCAACCTACCATCGTCCACCCTGATTCTCACCCGAGCTGCCACATCCCGGTGGGATCATGCCACCCCATTCCCTATTCCCACAAATAGCATTCGGGTAGCCGCCCACGTGACGTCCCCAATATCAGTGTTCCCTCCAGGGGGATCCTCCATCTGATCAACTATAACCAGTGTTCCGATCAGTCTGATCTGTCTCCGCTAGACGTTAAACTTGCGGCATACCCTGTGTTAAAGATGGGAAGCTGAGGAAAACCTCATATACATGCCCATGGCATAGGATTCCCCGAGTTTGATGTGGGATGCCCCAAGCTTATGCACCCTCGAGAAGCCCTATAATAAGGGACAAAAGACATACATGCCAATTCCCCAGCATCCAGACACGCCAGTGATGCCCCAACGTGACTATTCCCCAACCCGAAGGTTTCTTCCCTGACGTGACCCCTTGGAATGTCCTAACAGAAGTAGTGTAATTAACCGGTGTCCATGAAGATATGGCAGCGGGAAGAGTTTCACGAACTACATCTTAAATCTATGAGGGAGACCTCGACTAGGTGATGAGCTCCGAGGAGGAATCCACAGAAAGAAAAATTGACATCCCATCATGCCATTTCGATCAAGGAGAAGACGTCACTGCACAAGGAACGGATGTCGCCCGCCTTTGGAATGCGAGAATGCGGGGTAATAGCTATGCGTCCTCTACGTGACGGATGCGCGCGCCTCAGCGAAAGCATCGGAAACCGAAATGGTGAACCCGAGGTGAAAGTCTTCTCCTCAGCATGGAGGCTAGTAGCGTTTGAGGCATCAGTGGTTTAGAATGTCATATGACCCCGTCATCTGGTACCAGGTCCCACCAAGCAAGTATGACATGAAACTCTCCAGAAGTTGGGATAGTCAAGATGTTGAGATTTACATTCTGCGACATTGTCAGTGTGGTTCCCTCTTATCGTCCATGGAAGACGGAACGATGTTGGGGAATTGGTTGTCGATTTATTTTCCTAGCGGTATTAATGTGTTCATCTCCCTACTTTCAGGAACCAAGTTTTTTCATCCGGAGCTCGATCACCTGCCCAATGGCGTAGGGGAAAGGGAAATATTGACATAGCTATCCCACGCGGTTATGCCTCTTCCATGAAATCCTCGACCGCCACAACTTCTGGGTGCCCATGCCCCCTCTCCACATCAGAAATTATCCAGCAAAGGGTAATTAATGACCTTGTACGCAGGTACGAGGATGAAAGGGTCATCCCCACCAGGGATATGGCCCGCCTAGATCTTAATGCAGCAATGACTCACCATCAATGCCACCCCCGAAGGCTGCGTAGGGAGACACTTCTCCCCACCCCAATATTCAATCGTTTCGGGAGCTTGTCCCTGGAGAACCTTGACAACTCCCTCCCCTATGCCAATCAAGGTAGGGGATACCTCAATCAGCCCGATCAGAGTCCCGCGTCAAGGGCTCCCAGTAAGGGCCCCCACCAGGCTGCGTTAGCACCGCCGTCTGGTTCCCCGAGTTAAGGAGCAGGTAATCCATACGCCTGCACCACCGGCTCCAGTTCATCTGACTCAGCGCCAGTGCCGGACGCAAATGGAAGAGGACGACTGCTGTGGGGAGTCAATGTCAGCGACTACTATGGCTCGAGCCACTATTGACTCATATCCCCAACTCCCTACATACGTTGAGTAGGGGAAGATTTACGCCCGGCCTGGATCAAGGCCCCAACCGCCCCATGGGCAGGCTGGGTCGACTCTCTCGGTCGCCAGCATAGGTGATGGCCTCCACGGAATAATCTGCAGCAATGCCACCCCACGCGGAGGCTCACTCTGTGCCACCACTATAGAAGCTGAGGATCCTCCCTTATTCCAACCACATCTTGGAGGTCTTCCCCGTGCCACCTTCAACCCAAGAGAGGGTCTTCCCCGTGACAGCAACACTCTGTATGGGGGTCTCTCCCATGCTCACTACACTGGGTACGGGGTCCCTCCAGATTTCGCAGACTACCGGTGTGGAGACATTGCATGTCTTGTCACTCGCCAGCACAGAATTTCTCCTCGTGTCCCTTTCGAAATTTTCCCCGATGCTCCTCGCACCGCGGCCCACCCCGACAGGAGTTCTCTCCACCCCAGCACTAGTGCGGCCTGAAGACCCCATGTCGGAGATCAGCCCTATATCGAGGAGCCATCCAGGGAAAGGAAGGTGGTTCGTCGCCGCCGCAAGAGGAATTTTAGGGAGGGCCGGACAAGAATCAGTCTAGTCTTCTTCTCATACTCTAAGGTGGAGTACGACTCAGTGCGGGAGCCCTCCCCTCAGTCCTCCGAGTCAAAGGCTGGGGCAGGAACAAGGCGCATCAGCCTCATACTCACAGAATCTAAGATCCATAGGATTCTTGTCTCCCTCCGAAGGTATATCCAGGAAGACAAGAACTTGGAATGCCCTCAGGGACCGACCATGTAGTCTCCACTGTTATCTCTGGAAGCACCCTCCGCCATGGCTAGAGACTAAGGAGAGCTATTTTGGGGGTCAATGGCGGAAGATTCGTGGAATAACCCACCCTCAGTAGACGCTGATGCTGTTTCAGGATATCTTGTCATCGGTCCATCCTATCGTGATATGGCGGCCAGGTCACTACAATCCTCAGAGGACAACCCAAGGTTCGGCGGCCAATCAGCCCGCTCACCGTATTCTCCACCAGTCAGCCTTCCATCCCAGTGGTCTGCCTCGGTGTCGTTGCTAGTTCCTCAGCCACCCCCAGTTGACGAGTGGGGAAAATAGGGGATAGACCCTGAATCTGAGCAGAGGAACTTCTGGACCATCCTCACAGCGTACCACTTCCATTAGAAGTGTTGGCCAGTCGCAGGACCAAATTTTTGTGCACTGGAATCGCTCACCCCGGCAGAGTTTGAATGTTTCTTCCAGACCCTATGGGCGAATCACTTTCACCTTCACCACCAGCGAGTGTCTTACCCTAGGATCCAAGTGAAACTTGAAAAAATCGACGAACAATTCCATCTAGTGGACCTAGTTGTGCTCCCCGTGGTCCAGCATCCTAGGTCACATGGTCACTACAGGGACCTCCAACAACAATGCGTTCAGAGTTTCCAAGTACTCCACAATGTTATTAAGGAGGCTACCCCCCCACCATGCGCAAGTACATGGATGGGGGCAGTACGCTACCCTCCTCTTCAGTGAAATTCGTCGGCATCCCAAATCACTAGGCGACATGAGGACATGCCCCCAAGAAGGGTTGCAGTCAACATGATCAATCTGTTGGGAGGGGAGAATGATCTGGAAATTATCGTTGGGAATATCCTCCCCGAGGACATGCCACCACTACTGGACCCATCAGGGAGGATTACTCGTCAGTAGAGGAACCTCCCAGGTCTCCCTCCACCCACCAAGGAACTGGTTCTAAGCCAGAATCCTGATAAGGGAAAAGAGAACATCGGAGTTGTAAAGCATTCCGACCCATCCATTTTAGTGCAGAAGATGGAAGAGGACCCCGAGAAGGCCACATTGCACTAGCAACTTGCTGAGTAGAAAAATTTGGTCAATGAACTCTTGGCTAAACGTGTGGCAGAGCGACGACCTGCCTACGGTGATCCTAGGCTGGGGCAGAAGGGGCATGAATAGCTTCCCCTCAGCAAAATTCCCCCAAGCCACCCTGATCATGCCACTCTCACTGACAGGGCAGAATCCGGAGCTCATGGAAAGAGGGTACGGTATCTCTCTCCAAACCCTCCTGAATGGTGAGATAATCCAAGGAACCCCACTTGGACTCTCCTGGCTGCCCCAAGGGTCACTCCACCAGCCGCTCCACGAGCCGCTGAGCTTTTCTACCGTATTGAAGAACCCGACAACGTGCTCATGGTTAGGGATACCCATCCAGACTGGGACCCCCATCTGGATTATCCAATGGCAGCACTCATCGCCCGCATAGAGGCACTAGAAACGGGGCAGGTGGCCATCCCACTTGATGGCAAGCCGTACCCAGCATGAGTGGATGACCTGCCGGCACCTCCGAGTTTTGGGAATCCCACCTTCTCCCCCCTTTAACGGGATGGGGGACCAGCCGCAGAACCTGGCCCACTTTAACTTGAGGTGTGGGCCTATATTAGAGACCCATGCACAGTAGAAGGCTGTCAAGCTACGTTGTTTTGTTGAGACGCTGGAGGGGCCATAATTCGTCTGGTATAGCCATCTCCCCATCGGATCTGTGGCCAACTGGGAGGACCTTCGCAGGCAGTTACTTTACCAGTTCAGCTATACCACCTGGAAGATGAGCATCGCAGACCTCTTCAAGTGAAAACAAAGGCCTAATGAGCGATTCGTGGACTTCATCACCTGTTGGAAGGGGCTCATATACTCCCTTGACATGCCACTGACTCAGGAGCAATTACTGACGATGTGCGTGAGGAATTTCAAGACGGAACTGGTTCCCTCCTTATTCACTCAAAACTATCCTGGAGAGTTCTGAGACATCTCGGATAAGGCCCAGTGCTTGGAAGAAGCCCTGCAATAGGCCATCTAGGCACGACCATTTCCCCCTGTGATCCCAGCGAGGAGGGATTCTAAAGCCGAGCCCGCCACGGTGGCCCAAATAGAAGACCCTAGTTAACTATAATTTATACCAGTAGCACAGACCCGGTATATAGCATCCTGTCTTTTTATAACATAAACTTTCATTACATTATACAGAACTGAGGATCTTTAAGGTTTAGTGTCTTGGAAACCAGGAACATAATACATGAAAACAACAAAAAAAATTATTCTTAAACACTTGAAAGGCTTCTCCTTAATTTCATCCTAGGTTCATTATTACATCTCACAACCTGGGGACATACATCAAAAGAAAGGGTGAGCAGAAGGCCCACTAAGGGAAACAAGAGGAACATTTCACAAGTGAACTTGTGATACTTCAATAAGGTCATGAAAAGAACTTTAAGGCATGAGAAAGAAATCATGCGATATATCATAATAAAAATAAAATTTTTCATAACTTGAAGATGTGGCTGCAACATTTAATATTGACAATCATTTCGTTTCACCAAGGTCCATCCCCAAGGTGTTATTAAAAATTACCAAGGTTATTCACCAAGGTATCAGTCTAAATGGCCATCTCTAGAGATTAAGTCTGTACCCAATGCATTGGAGCGCTATCTAAGAGAACCCTTGACATGTCTTTATTATCATGTGATCCACATATATCATCATCAATCATTTCATAAACAACCCATATAGCATAAAAGAAATGGGTTTCATTTCATAATCATAACGTTTTAAAACTGCTTTAAAGACATGATCTTTATGTCACATTAAACCCACGGAAAGGGAAAGAGGGTTTCATGTATGTAAATCCCAGAATTTAAAAAAGAAAATTTTGATATATATGTGAATACCCCTATATAATTAAGAGCTTTGATTATTCATGGAATGACATAAAATAATTTTGAGAAAAAGAGAGGCATTTTGAGACGAAATTTCTGTAGCATAACGGCTACGTTACAGGGTTTTAGAAAACGTTGAAAAGAGAGGGGAAATGGGTCAATCACTCATAAATGATCTATAAAAATATTATAGGGACAGAATATAAAGGATGTGAATCATGGTAATGAAATTTGAAGGACATACCATTTGAAATGAAAAACATGGAAGTAAGATAAAAATAAGATTTCTCTTATAAAAATTCGGCAGCCTAACGGCGTCACTTAAACTTCAATAAAAATGAATTGAAAAGATCAAATAGGGTCTCTCATCATATGATAATAAAATATCAGTATGATAGATATAGATATCATACCCCAACATAATAAAAAGGAACTTGAAATACTTGACATGAAAATAGAACTTGAAAAATGAGAAGGGTGAAAGAATCCCTTAAGAATTCAGCAGCCTAACGACGCCACTTAAACATTCATAAAAAAAAATGATGAGAGTAAGAGGGGATCTCTCATCATATGAACATGAAAGGGGTAGTAAGGGGAACATAAAATAACATCCTCCCACATAATAACATGGAGCATAAAAGGAATGACATAAAAGAGATTATTTGAAAAGAAAGAGAGAGGTCGGACCCCTTACCTTAAACGTAACTTTTAAAACTCAAAGGTTGGGACCTTGAGGGCTTGGGGGCACCTTGGTAGGACTCCTTGGGAGGTAAGGAGACCAGAACATCGTTGAGGATGATTTTGGAGTCCAAAGGATGAGAGGATGGATTGGTATTTATAGGGAAAGTGAGGGGACAAGGCATTAATGGCCAAGGGACACCTCATTGGTGGTATTGGAAAAACCATGGGCTTGACCATGGTATTTTCCCATGGTATTGGCCACTTGGGACACCTCATACCTTATCTTACTATTAATAAGTCGACCATATTGATTACATACTTAATACATCATTTAATGATGTCATTAAAAACCCGTAACTTAAAAACTGTATTTTCACTATTCACTGAAAATTTATCTTTCTCAGAAAAATCCCAAAATTTCACCTTAACAAAATATCAACACTCTGATTACAAATATGAACTCCATTTTATAAAAATAACTTTCTAAATATTTTTAATTTAATTTTTAAATAAAAAAACTATTCACTGAAAAATCATTTTTTCAGAAAAAACCCCAAAAATTACCATAACATAATATCAGTGCTCTGAGTTCAGAAATAAAGTCCATTTTATAAAAATACTTTTCTAAATATTTTTAATTTAATTTTTAATTAAAAAAAACTATTCAAACCAAAAAACTAATACTTGACTAATAATTTATGAAACTGTTATTTACCCATTTTATTGAATCACATTACTTAATCTAGGTGTCTAAACTATATTAAAACTTTCTTTGAGTGAAATTTATAATCCATTTGGTCAAATTACTAATCCTAAGCATAAAATCACTATTCATAATTTATTATTCATCAAAAATTTAGTTGATTTTATTAGACTCCAAATTCCTTGCTGAACACTTTTGCAGAAGACCTTTTTTTGAAAATCATTACACATCATTAATTATTTATGGTTTACATAAATATTTTAAAATATCATTTTTTTCAAAATTCATCAATAAATACATCCTAAAATTATCTGGACATTTGAAATTTCACAAACTTCACTAAAGGAAGAAATCTCAATTTATTCATCCCAAAGGATTACACAAAGAATCTAGGGTCTCATCACATAGCCCCTTATAACACCAGCATATGACTTAAGTGTAAGGTGTGCTATGGTGAGAGAATCTGAGGGAGGCTCAGATAACATTTCCCTAGTAGTAATCTCTACTAACTTGAACTTCTCCCGTAGGCGTTTCCGTTCAAGCTTGACACACAGGAGTTCGACTTGGGCTTGGTCCAAAGCGAAGCCCAAAGATTCCAACTCCTTCCCAAGCTCTGATAAGTGGGCTTCGTAAGGTTCGAGTCTACTGGATGAAGCCATCGACTCCTATTTCTGCATTAACCATTAACATCTCTATTAAATCATTATGAGTAAGTTAATATACTACTCAAAAGGTTTGGGTCGTTACATTCTACCCCCCTTAAGAAATTTCGTCCCCGAAATTTATACTTGAGGCCTAGTCGAAAAGGTGAGGGTACTTTTGCTTCATCGTTTCCTCAGGCTCCCAAGTCGCTTATTCATATTTATGATTCCTCCCCAACACTTTCACAAGGTGAGTAGTCTTGTTTCTTAGAACCTTGTCTCTACGGTCTAAGATCTCCACTGGCTGCTCCTCATAAGATAAGTCATGTTCCAGTTGTACCACTTCTGGGTTCAGTATATGCGAAGGGTCGGGTATGTACTTCCTCAAGAGAGATACATGGAAGACATTGTGAACTTGAGCTAGGTTCGGTGGAAGTGCTAGACGATAGGCCACTGATCCTATGCGATCAAGGATTTCATAGGGGCCAATGTACCTAGGGCTAAGCTTCCCTTTCTTCCCAAACCGCATGACTCTCTTCCATGGAGAAATTCGAAGGAATACTTTGTTGCCAACACCAAACTCCAAGTCCCTTCTACGATTGTCAGTATAGCTATTATGCCGACTCTGAGCAGCCTTTATGTGTTATTGGATGGCATGAACCTATTCTGTCATCTCTTGCATGAGATCAGGCCCAAGAAGCTTTCTCTCACCAGTTTCATCCCAATAAGTAGGAGTTCTACATTGCTTTCCATACAGAGCTTCATAGGGTTCCATCTGAATACTCGAATTGAAACTATTGTTATAGGAGAAATCAACTAATGGGAGGTGTTGATCCCATCCACCTTTATATTCCACTAAGCATAATCTCAGCATGTCTTTGAGTGTCTGAATAGTTCTTTTAGATTGGCCCTCAGTTTGAGGATGATAGGCCGTACTAAAATTCAATTCAGTATTCAGAGCATGTTGAAGACTTCTCTAGAATTTTGATGTGAATCTTGGATCATGATCAGACACAATGGATAGTGGTACCCCATGCAGCCTCACCACTTCCTTTACGTATATCTTGGAAAGTTGATCCAGAGAGAAATCTTCCCGAATGGAGATAAAATGGGCAGTCTTGGTGAGACGGTCCACAATAACCCATATCGCATTGTTTCCTTTAGATGTTTTCGGGAGACCAGTTACAAAGTCCATAGTGATATTATCCCACTTCCATACTGGTATGGGTAGCAGTTGTAATACCCCCTTAGGAAGTTTTCGTTCTGCCTTTACTTTTTGACACACCAAGCACCTTGTAGTGTAATCAGCAATCTCCCTCTTCATGTTATCCCACCAATAATGATCATGAAGGTCTCTATACATTTTAGTGCTTCCTATATGTATAGAGAAAGTAGATCTATGAGCTTCATCCATCAGTTCTTTCTTTATCTCCGGAATAGATGGAACACATAGTCTTGTATGAAATTTCAATACACCTTCTTGATCAATATTGAAATCAGGTAACTTCCCATATTTTATAGCCTCCAACTTCTCCTGCAGCAAAGGATCTTCTTTTTGAGCCTTCTTGATCTTCTCTAGTAATGAAGGTTGAGAAATCATTTAGGATAGGGTTGATGATGTCCCTTTCCTTATAATTCCCATGTCCAGTTTTACTAGATCTTTAATCAAGGGATCTCCTAGGATCCTCATTGTTGCCAGAAAAACAGGGTCTTGCCGGCTTAACGCATTCGCGACTTTGTTTGCTCTTCCAGGGTGATAATGAATTGAACAATCATAGTCTTTCATAAGCTCCAACCATCTCCTTTGTCTCATGTTCAATTCTTTCTGTGTGAAAATATACCTTAGAATTTGGTGGTCAAAGTATATATCACATTTCTTCCCATAGAGATAGTGCCTCCATATCTTTAGAGAAAAAACAACTGCCACTAGCTCTAGATCATGCATAGGATAATTCTTCTCAAGAATCTTCAACTGTCGAGATTCATAATCAATTACCTTGTCATTTTGCATGAGGACGCACCCAAGCCCTTTCAGAGATGCATCGCTAAAAATAACGAATCCTTCTCCGATAGAGGGTAGTGTTAACACAGGTGTAGTAACCAATATCTTCTTCAGCTCTTGGAAACATTCCTCGCATTCCTTTGTCCAGATGAACTTAACCCCTTTTCGAGTCAACTTGGTTAGTGGATTAGAAAGCCGTGAAATTTTTTTCACAAACCTCCTATAATATCCCGCTAAACCAAGGAAACTAAGAATCTCAGTAACTATTGTGGGTTGAGGCCACTCCTCTACAACCATTGTCTTTGCAGGGTCAACCGAGATTCCTTCATTGGTTACGATGTTCCCCAATAAAGCCACTTGCTGTAACCAAAACTCACACTTGCTAAACTTTCCAATAAGCCTCTCCTTCCGTAGAGTTTTCAAAATAACCCTCAGATGATCTTTATGCTCCTCATGACTTTTTGAATATATCAAAATATCATCAATAAATACTACCACAAAGTTATCAAGGTAGTCCTTAAAGAATATATTCATCAAATCCATGAAAATAGCAGGAGCATTAGTCAAGCCAAAGGGCATAACAGTAAACTCATAATTCCCATATCTTGATCGGAAGACAGTCTTTGGAATATCATCCTTCTTCACCCTCAGTTGATGATAACCAGATCGAAGGTCAATCTTAGAGAAGAATTGAGCCCCATTAAGTTGGTCAAATAAATCATCAATTCATGGAAGAGGGTATCTGTTCTTCACTGTGATCCCATTCAGTTCTCTATAATCAATGCATAGCAGCATTGATCCATCCGTCTTCTTAAAAAAGAGAACTGGTTCTCCCCAAGGAGACACTCTTGGTCGGATAAACCCCTTCTCCAAAAAGTCTTGGAGTTGTTTCTTTAACTCTTCTAGCTCCACATTTTCCATTCTATACGGGGTCTTTGATATCAGTTGAGATCCAGGTACGAGTTCAATGGAGAACTCTACCTCTCTTTCTGGGGGAGGTCCAGGTAACTCCTCGGGAAATACATCCATGTATTCCTGAACAATTGGAACATATTCTATTTGTATGCTCCCTTTTCCTTCTTCATCATCACTGATTAACTCCATAAAGAAAGCTATAGGAGGTGCTTCTAGATAGGGATCAGTTTGGGATATCTCTCCTTGGAAGATAACTGTAGGTTGTTTATTCAAGACTACTGAGATTTCCTTACATCTGCATTTGATCTTAGCATTATACTTTGAGATCCAGTCCATCCCTAGTATAACGTCGAATTCTAACATGGGAATGACTACTAGATTTGTGATAAGATTGTGCTCACTAAAGTAAACACTAGAGTCTCTAAACACTGTTGATGTGTGGATAATCCCACTTGGAGTCTTGACTGACAACTCTACCTCAAGCAGTTTGGGGATTGATTCTATGTTCTTTGCAAACTTGGAGGAAATAAAGGAATGAGTAGAACTAGAATCAAACAAATTAGTTTCTAGCTTTGAGAGGACAACAAGAGTACCTGATACCACGTCATTCGGAGCTTCAACTTCAGTTTTTGTGATAGAAAAATCACGACCTTTCTCCCCTGGCCTTTGCTAAGGCTGATGGTGATTCCCCTCCACTACCCATGGATTTGGACAGAGATTAGAATAGTGCCCAAGCTGTCCACACTTGAAGCAATGGACTTCAGGTAAGGCTAAAACCATCTTTCCTCTGTCGTTAGTGTTGGGGATTTTAGGCTTCACCTCACTACGAAAATTCTGAGCAATATGGCCTCCTCTTCTACACTTGTAGAACTTTCCACTTCCAATCAAGCAGTTGCACGGATGCTTCTTCCCACATTTATTGCATGTGCTAAGTTGCATTTGCTTTCCACCTCTTCCTTGATCAAAAGTCTTCCCTAAACTGGGTTCCAACGATCTCTTCTTTTCATTTGATTTATGAGACCACTGTGTATCACCAAACTCTAGCTCGACTTTCATTGCACTCCGCACTATATCCTCGTAGCTATCGTAGTCCCGATTGGCTAAATTCTTCCGCAGATGAAGTCTCAGCCCACTGAAAAATCTATCAACCTTCCCACTTGGATCCATGACAAATCTAGAGGTATATCTTGAAATTCGGGTGATGTTCATCTCATAGTTTCCGACAGATTCGTTCTCCTTCTGCTTCAGCTCGAGAAACTCTTTCTCCATTCTTGTTCTCAAGGAACGAGGAAAATAATTATTAAAGAATATTCCCCAGAACTCTTCACACTCCATAGCTTCCATCTCTCCTCTAAGCATAGTGTTTTTGACCAGTGACCACCACTGATCAGCTTCTCCCTCTAGGCGGTAAACAGCAAGGGTGACTTTTTCTTGTTCTGAACAAATGAGTACAAAAAAGATCTTTTCAATAGAGCTTATCCATTGTTCTGTAACCAATGGGTCAGTAGATCCACTGAATGATGGTGGTTGTTGACTCATGAAGGACTCAACAGAATGTTGTTCCCTTCGTGGTGAGATCAGCCTCTCAGCTTGATTCAAGTTATTACTCATAACTTGAGTCAGTTGGTTCATCATTCACATGAATATTTCCATTCCGGCTTCCATCGGAGGGCCGTCAGCACTTGGTGCATTGTGGTCACCATTGGCATGGTTCCTCCTATTTCTCGCTATTTTCTAAAAGAATAAAACCTTAGTGATAAACTTATTTCATTTATGAATCTTTTAATTAAGACTTCATTCTTAGACAATTACATTTGTCTATAATTCCTTCATAATGATTCATAAAAAGCTTGTGATTAACCAAACATATCCCCCGGGAGTGTCGTAACCAAGAGTGTAGCAAGTCCCATTATCGTGCACCAGTTCCCATTCGAGCCTAGCTCAAAGTGGTGTTTTTGGGTTTTACCCCTATGTACATTTGTGCCAGAGCCGCCTCTACCTGCTCGTATCCAGACATGGATGTATTTGTTTGATAAACCACTTACTCAATACTTACCAAAATACCAGGAAGTTTTCCTATATTTAATCTTTTCTATAGGGTTCTTCCTAAATTTTTTATATCCTAATTTCCACAAATAACTAAACCATCCTTTGATACCAACTATATCATCCCGTCTTTTTATAACATAAACTTTCATTACATTATACAGAACTGAGGATCTTTAAGGTTTAGTGTCTTGGAAACCAGAAACATAATACATGAAAACAACAAAAAACATTCTTCTTAAACACTTGAAAGGCTTCTCCTTAAGTTCATCCTAGGTTCATTACTGCATCTCATGACCTGGGGACATACATCAAAAGAAAGGGTGAGCAGAAGGCCCAGTAAGGGAAACAAGAGGAACATTTTACAAGTGAACTTGAGATACTTCAATAAGGTCATGAAAAGAACCTTAAGGCATGAGAAAGAAATCATGAGATATATCATAATAAAAATAACATTTTTCATAAGTTGAAGATGTGGCTGCAACATTTAATATTGACAATAATTTCATTTCACCAAGGTCCATCCCCAATGTGTCATTAAAAATTACCAAGGTTATTCACCAAGGTATCAGTCTAAATGGTCATCTCTCGAGATTAAGTCTTTACCCAATGCATTAGAGCGCTATTTGGGCGCACCCTTGACATGTCTTTATTATAATGTGAGCCACATATATCATCATCAATCATTTCATAAACAACCCATATAGCATAAAAGAAATGGGTTTCATTTCATAATCATAACGTTTTAAAACTGCTTTAAAGACATGATCTTTATGTCACATTAAACCTAGGGAAAGGGAAAGCGGGTTTCATGTATGTAAATCCCATAATTTAAAATAGAAAATTTTTATATATATGTGAATACCCCTGTATAAGTAAGATCTTTGAGTATTCACGTAATAACATTAAATAATTTTGAGAAAAAGAGGGGCATTTTGAGACGAAAATTCTGTAGCATAACGGCTACGTTACAGGGTTATAGAAAACGTTGGAAAGAGAGGGGACATGGGTCACCCACTCATAAATGATCTATAAAAATAGTATAGGGATAGAATATAAAGGATATGAATCATGGTAATGAAATTTTAAGGACATACCATTTGAAATGAAAAACATGGAAGTAAGACAAAAATAAGATTTCTCTTATAAAAATTCGGCAGCCTAACGGCGTCAGTTAAACTTCAATAAAAATGAATTGACAAGATCAAATAGGGTCTCTCATAATATGATCATAAAATATAAGTATGATAGATATAGAGATAATACCCCAACATAATAAAAAAAGAATTTGAAAGACTTGACATGAAAATAGAACTTGAAAAATGAGAAGGGTGAAAGAATCCCTTAAAAATTCAGCAGCCTAACGGCGCCACTTAAACATTCATAAAACAAAATGATGAGAGTAAGAGGGGATCTCTCATCATATGAACATGAAAAGGGTATTAAGGGGAATATAAAATAACATCCTCCCACATAAGAACATGGAGCATAAAAGGAATGACATAAAAGAGATTACTTGAAAAGAAAGAGAGAGGTCGGATCCCTTACCTTAAACGTAACTCTTAAAACTCAAAGGTTGGGATCTTGAGGGATTAGAGGAACCTTGGGAGGACTCATTGGGAGGTAAGGAGACCAGAACTTCGTTAAGGATGATTTTTGAGTCCAAAGGATGATAGGATGTCTTGGTATTTATAGGGAAAGTGAGGGGACAAGGCATTAATGGGCAAGGGACACCTCATTGGTGGTATTGGCAAAACCATGGGTTTGCCCATGGTATTTGATCATGCTATTGGCCACTTGGGACACCTAATACCTTATCTTACTATTTATAAGTCGACCATATTGATTACATACTTAATACATCATTTAATGATGTCATTAAACACCCGTAACTTAAAAACTGTATTTTCACTATTCATTGAAAATTTATCTTTCTCAGAAAAATCCCAAAAGTTCACCTTTACTAAATATCGATGCTCTAATTACAAATATGAACTCCATTTTATAAAAATAATTTTCTAAATATTTTTCATTTAATTTTTAAATAAAAACACTATTCACCGAATATTCATTTTTTCAGAAAAAACCCCAAAAATTACCATAACATAATATCAGTGCTCTGAGTTCAAAAATAAAGTCCATTTTACAAAAATACTTTTCTAAATATTTTTATTTTAATTTTTAAATAAAAAACACTATTCACCCCAAAAAAACTAATACTTGACTAATAATTTATGAAACCGTTATTTACCCATTTTATTAAATCACATTACTTAATCTAGGTGTCTAAATTATATTAAAACTTTCTTTGAGTGAAATTACTAATCCATTTGGTCACATCACTAATCCTAAGCGTAAAATCACTATTCATAATTTACTATTCATAAAAAATTTAGTTGATCTTATTAGACTCCAAATTCCTTACTGAACACTTTTGTAGAAGACCTTTTTTTGAAAATCATTACATGTCATTAATTATTTAAGGTTTACATAAATATTTTAAAATATCCTTTTTTCAAAATTCATCAATAAATACAACCTAAAATTATCCGGAAATTTGAAATTTCACAAACTTCGCTAAAGGAAGAAATCTCAATTTATTCATCCCAAAGGATTACACAAAGAAGCTAGGGTCTCGTCACATAGCCCCATATAACACCAGCATATGACCTAAGTGTAAGGTGTGCTATGGTGAGAGAATATGAGGGAGGCTCAGATAACATTGCCCTAGTAGTAATCTCTACTAACTTGAACTTCTCCCGTAGGCATTTCTGTTCAAGCTTGACATGCTGGAGTTCGGCTTGGGCTTGGTCCAAAGCGAAGCCCAAAGATGCCACCTCCTTCCCAAGCTCTGATAAGTGGGATTCATAAGGTTCGAGTCTACTAGATGAAGCCATCGACTCCTCTTTCTGCATTAACCATTAACATCTCTATTAAATCATTAAGTGTAAGTTAATATACTACTCAAATGGTTTGGGTCATTACACGGTAGCCTCGTAGAGGCCCTCCACCTCAGGCACAACTTCTAGCTCAGTAGCGTCCTTAGAATCGGCAAACGCCTCCGCATAACGTGTCGCCACCGCCTAGGCGAGATAATCAAGTTCCGCCTCCTTGGTAGGACCCTCCGGTCCCATGTTAGGGGCAGCCTCCTAGATCCCCCTATCTGGAAAGAAGAAATCAGACCTACTCATTCAACGAGGTTCAGGTCCCCAGTTACTTCTGCAATGCCTTAGAGAAGAGAATTGTACGACAGCCTGAGTGTAGAAAGCCAGAAGAGGCACATCTCACTGATCACCCCAACTACTTCCCTTAGCACCAGATCCTTGGGGACACCCTTAGGTAATGCTATGTGTTCAAGGACTGGATCCAAGACTAGATTGACAACAACATAGTTAGGTTGGGCCCGGCCCCGACACAAGTGGCGGGTGTCTTTGTAAGGTCAGATAGCGGTAGCGATGGTGAAGGAAAGTGGCAGTAGGTTTCTGACCACGGGTCTCAGAATTATAGCGACTGGATGGCCCAAAAAATGGTTTCCCACACCCATGGAATCATTTGAGCATGCCTGAATCAGTTGGAGCCTTCAGAAGCTGCAGCCACCACTTCGTATCGCCATCTCAATCGGCCTCTTCCCAGAAGAGCAGGCACCGGCGGCACAGGAAAAAGCAAAGTGCCCCACCAGTGTCATCGTTGTCCCGCACTCTCGGTGACTTTATGCTCCCATAGATGGGGATCCACCCCAGAGTCCACCCAATGGAGGATGATTCATCAAGTTATAGCCAAGGGTATGCTTCAGTTAACACCGTTGAGTTGGTAAACCCCTATATGACTCTCGATGAGGGGGAGCGCCAGGAGAACCTCCCCAATGTCCCCAGCCGACGCCAACGTTGGAAGAGTCGCGACCATATGGTTCATTGGAGCATGTTAGTTGGAACCTCTAGCCAGGCTGTGTATGTCGCTGAGACCAGACAGCAGGCCCAGCGTAGAACTCAGCATGCGCAGCCTCTTCATCTGGTGTTGACAAGCCCACATCCACCACTATTTGTGCTACTAGATCAGGCAGAACTGCTTCGGTCGTTCCATGACCAGCTTCACCCCACTATAGGACAATCCTAGCCATCCGGTCCTTATCTAGAAGCTACCCTCTGAGCTTTGACTAGTGAGCAGTGGAATATACCTAGTACCAGTCAGCCGTCGGTCCGACCGGAAGGGCCCGCCATGCCTTTTATCACAGAGCGGCTTCCCGCAAGTAGAAGTTTGCTCCTGGAGTAGAAGTAAGATGTTCTCAATCACCTATATAGCATCCCAATGAGGATTTCCATCCTTTAGGTCCTTCGCCTGTCGCCAGATATGTGTGAGGCACGCACTGAGGCTTTAAGAAGCCCCCTCCAGTTTGAGATGGAGGTAGCAGCTGCAGAAGATTTCCATGCTGAAATAGTTGAGGATGCCGAATGCTCGGCCATTATTTCATTCTTTGGAGAGGACTAAGGCTCCCCCATACAGGGGCACATCCGCCCACTATATATCACTGGCCAATTCAACGGCGTGGAGGTTCTCCGCTGTATTTTTGAAACCGGCTCTGGGATCAATATTATCCCGACACGGACACTGTGGAAGTTGGGGTTATCCAAAGATAACCTGACTCCCTAAAATTTAAGAATCCATTGATATGACAGGATAGAGCAGACCCTGGTCGACAAGATCTGTCTGAAGACCGATTTCAGTGGCTTAGTTTCCAGCACCGAGTTCATGGTTGTCTCCCAGGACACCGCCTATAATGCATTAATGGGCAGTTCATGGCTCCACCTTCACGCAGTGGTCCCCTCATCATATCACCAATGCCTCAAGTACTCCCTTAATGGTCAAGTAGGCGTACTCAAAGGTGATTCATCTCCTTTAACCTCTTGAGAATCCCACTACTTGGACACTGGCTATTACAAGAGAAAGGATAAGCAAGTCCAGGCAAGTAAATTTGAGCCTATCACCGCTACGACCGACCCTTGGGCAGGCTTGAATGACGCCTACATCTTCCCAATGCATCAGTTGGAGGCCACGACCCCTGATATGGGGAAATGTTTTGTCATTTCTGGGACAAGGGGAAACCATTCTCCCAGATATGGGTGGCGTTGGAAGATCACTTTGTATTCTTATAAAAATCAGGCTCTAGTGATCCTGGAGCCTCCCACTCCCATCAGGCATCGGGACGTCCATCTCATGGCAACAGCGGTACGTCATACTTGTCTGTTTCACTAGGCAGCAATAATTCAACTTCGGCCGACGTGCCACTACTGCTTTGATATTTTCTAGAATGGACCCTTGGGCCAGAAACTAGATGGGATCGGGTCGACAACCTTCATCACCATGGTCTCAGCAGTGCCGGAGTTCTCTAATTTAATGACCACTACTGCACAAGATGGTACAAGCCTCCCATTAGGGTCTAATAACTCAGAAACAACTTCCCCTGCAGACGATCGCATGGAATATCCCTCTATAAGTGGAGAAGAGGATATAGGGGATTCCCCCCCCCCTTCCTTTGAGGAAGGCATCTCCTCCACAGTTGATGAGTTAGTACAGGTGAACCTCGGAAGCGAGGTAGATCGGAGACCCACATTGATTAGTGACGCTATGTCCCCTGAGGAGCAGAAGTGGTACATGGGATTCTTTAAATAAAACTATGATGTATTCTCCTAGAGTTATGACGAGATTCCAGGACTAGATCCTCAGGTAGCCATCCACCGGGTCGGTCTCCTGAAAAATCATCACGGGTTCAAGAAACCTCCCAGGAAGATGCACCCTTCTCACAGTGCCATGGTCAAGGCTAAAGTTGACAAGATCATCGGGGCCAACTTCGTCAAGGAGGTCTAGTGCCTCAAATGGATGGCCAACATTGTACCATTCAAGAAGAATAATAGACATATCAGAGTTTGTAATGACTTAAAGGATCTCAATATCCATTGTCCGAAGGATGACTTTCCCCTTCCAGTGATATAATTTTTGATCGACGCTGCAGCAGGGTTCCAAGACCTCTCCTTCATGGATGGTTACTCTGGATATAATCAAATCCGGATGGCCCCCCAGAATGAGGAGTCCACAACTTTCAGGGAACCCCAAGGTACTTTTTGTTACTAGTTTATGCCCTTCGGCCTGAATAATGTAGGAGCCACCTACCAACGGGCCATGCATTTCATATTCAAGCCAATCCTCAGGACATTGGTGGAGTGTTATGTGGATGATCTAGTGGTCAAATCTCACCAGCGCCAGGACCATCTCAAGGATCTTGGGAAACTGTTCATCTTCCTTCGTTTCCTGCCACCTAAAGATGAACCCATTAAAGTGTGCTTTTGGGGTCACCTCTAGAAAGTTCCTTGGATTTGTTATCAGGTACCAGGGCATCAAGATTGATCTGGAGAAGATCAAGTCAATCAGCCAGATGCATCCCCCAAGTAAAATTCGGGAGCTTTGTGGTTTCCAAGGCCACTTGGCTGACATACATCGATTCATTGTGAATTTGGCTGGAATGTGTAAGCCCTTTTCTCAGCTCTGGAAGAAAGGCGTCGCTTATGAGTGGGATGAGGAGTGTCATACTGCCTTTGAGAAAATCAAGCAATATTTGCTGCAGCCTCCAGTATTGATTCCACCCGTCTTCGGGAAGCTTCTGGTCCTCTATGTCACCGCCCTGAAATGGTCCCTTGGCACCCTTCTCACCCAGAATAACAATGAGGGGATAGAGAACAACCTCTACTACCTCAGTCTCATGCTCCTTGATACGGAGACCGGATACTCTCCCATCGAGAAGAATTGCCTTGCGCTCGGGTTTTCCGTACATAAATTATGAAATTACCTGTAGCACCATGAGGTACAGCTAGTATCTTGAGTAGACCCATTGAAGTACATCTTAATTCATCCCTTGTTGACTAGATGTCTAGTGCGATGGGCGGTCATCCTCCAGCAGTTCGACATCGGGTTTTTCCCTCAGAAGGCCATTAAGGGATAGACATTGGCAGACTTTCCAGCTGCGCATCCAACCCATGCGGACCAGTCCTTGTACTTGGATTTTCCTAATGAGGAAATCCTATTGGTAGATCATTCCATTTCATGTTGGAAGATTCACTTTGATGGTGCTTCCCGGAGCCCCACAGGTAGGAGTCTCAACGGTCCTAGGCTTAACAGAGTGGGCATGGGTATCATCTTCATTACCTCAGTGCAATCCATTCTGCCGTACTCATTCCTATTGTTAGAAGGTTGTACCAACAACGTGGCAGAGTATCAGGCCCTCATTACTGGCCTCGATCTGTCCCTTGAGATCAATGTGCCCCATTTTTATGTGAAAGGGGACTCCGAGATATTCATTAAGTTGGTCAACGACGGCTATGTTGTCAGGAATCCAGGGCTCATACCATTTTTGGAGCACACTCTCCAGCTAATGGCCCAGTTCCCTTCTCGGCCAGAGGTTACCCATGTCCCTTAGTCACAGAATGGTCAAGAATATGCTTTGTCCAGCCCGGTTGCATCACTTGTAGAGCCTGAGCATGATGATCTAATTATCCATGTGGAACATCGGAGAGTCATTGCTCCTATCACCCCAGAGGATGATGATGGCCTGTGGGAAATCCATCTTACTTCTGGATCTTCCACATTAGTAACCCCAAGTTCTTTAGATGCATTGGTTGAAGCGACTCTCGACTGGAGAGATCCTTTTGTCGAGTATTTACAAAATGGTTTCCTCCCATCAGACCGGGCTGAGTACAAGCAAATATGGCACCACGTGCTGCAGTTTACCCTCCAGAGTGATCCCAGTCTTGAGTAGATCCTCTATAAATGTGGGTTTGATGGTGTTCTCCTCTGTTGCATTCAGGGAGTTGAGATTCCATAGGCCATGCAAGAGGTTCATGCTGGTTCCTATAGTGCCCATCAGGCTGGGCCGAAACTGTCTCACTAGATCCGAAGACTAGGGTATTTTTAACCCTCCATGATCCATGACTGCATCGAGTTCAACAAGAGGTTCCATGCGTGCCAAGTTTATTCTAACTTCGTGCATCAGACACTATAGACTCTCCATACTACTAAGTAATCTTGGCCATTTTCAGTCTAGGGATTAGATGTCATAGGACTATACCCACTGGAAACGGCTCGCCAATGCTGATTCATTCTGACCGCTACGGATTTCTTTTCCAAGTGGGCAGAGGAAATTCCGCTCAAGGAAGTCAAGGCTCGTTCTATCATTAACTTTGTGAGTTCTAATATAATACATCAGTTTGGGGTTCCTCACACTAGCCTCACCGATAACAGCACCAAATTTCGAGCAGCCAAGTTGAAAAATTTGTACGCCAAGTACGACATCCGCTCCAACCATACCTCTCACTACCACGCGCAGGAAAATGGACAGATTGAGACATTCAATAAAACCCTCTATAACATCCTGTAGAAAATGGTTGGTCATAACAAGAAGAGTTGTTCGGATAAGATCCCCAACGCCCTCTGGTCTTATTAGACGATGACTCATAATTCCACCTAGGTGAACCTATATTCCCTGGTGTACGGAGTTGAGGCCGTCTTACCCATTGAGATTCGGTTTCCCTCATTCTGCATAGCGGTCTATGAACATAAAGCACCAGATAGAGTAGTTGAAATTTGTCTAGCTGAATTGGAAGCACTTGACAAGAATAGTCTTTGTGCCCTACACAACCTAGAAAGGCATCAGGGCAGGATGGCTCGAGCCTTCAACAAGAAGGTTCGCCTCTACTCTTTCCTCCAAGGCAACTTGGTACTGGCCCTCAGGGCACCAATGATCCCCAGCAGGAAACCACCCAAGTTGGAGCCCAAATGGGAAGGACCTTTCATTGTTCATAAGGTTTATCCCAATAGAGCATACTCCCTAGTGACCATAGATGGTGAGCGTATAACTCCTCCCACTAATGTCAGGTTCCTCAAGAAATACTTTTCCTAAGCACCACAGTCCCGCACAACCTTAAACTATTAGTCCTGCATGACCCTAAATTGCATGCTCGTCCTGGTTGACTCTAAACTGCATGCTCTTCCCACATGATGTTAAACTGTATGTCGTCCCACATGACGTTAAACTGTATTTTCAAGAACTACGTGTGTCTTGATTCCCATCCTTATAGGATATGTAGGACCGCCTAAACATTTTGATGTCGGGTCCATCCCCATCTCTTAGAGATCTCTCGGTCACCTATGCTCTTTGGCCTGTTTCTTTCCACAAGAAGGATGTGTAGGTGTGATACAGGGTTATTCCCTCTTTCGCATTGGGTTTTTGGTTCCATGCCCCCCCCTTCTCCTGGGAATCCGCCATCTCTTGGCCGCTCTCAAAATTGAGTCCCTCGGCCCTATACAGTGGTTCACTGATGTGTTCAAAGAGTAATCTGGTCTAGGACCTGGAATGTCAGATTCAACTTGGACAAGTTTCATTCACTTTTCAGGCTTCGTGTTCCCCTTCATTTGGGCCCCATTATCTTTCACATCCGAAGGGACCCCCAAAACAGCATGGATGATAAGCCTAAGGGCTCTCCTAACATTATGGGCCAACTCCCCTGAGGGTTTCAGACAACAAATTGATACAAGTCCTGCATTGCAAACATGGTCAGCGGTTGACGCTCATCTATTTGTCCCCATTATAGGCTAACACGACAAGATGTTGTGTTGCAAACATGGTCAGAAGTAATCCTCTGTCTCCACACCAGCCCTTTAAGGCCTTGAATGTTGGTTATATGATTCACATCATGTTCCACCCCATCATGTCCAGGTGTAATTTCGACACTCTTGGCACTATCCCTCAGTGAACCTCCACACGTTAGGATAACAAGGTGCAATACAGTGTCCTCTGGGGCTCCCACGTTTCGAGTTCTAATACCATAAACTAATATATTCTCTAAGAATTATGTATGGATCAATTATCATCCTCATGGGATTCATAGGATCACCCAAGAATCACATCTCCGGGTCCAGCTCGGCTGGGAGCAAGCTTCTGTTGACCCTTATCCTCTGACACTCGCTGGTCTCTTGACCCGAGGCTCATTTCCTGGAATTGTGCACGGTGATGATCTGTACCTCATCCTTAGTCATGTTGGGTATGCTTTATTACATCATTTTCATTCCTCCATGTCCAATCCATATTACTTTAAACTGTGATGTTCGGTCCTATCACATGACCGTAGACTGTGATAATATCATCCCGGCCGCACGACGAAAAACGGCACTGCGTTGTGATGACCTCATCATAGGGGGAATCATGTTGGGTATCAGTCATCAACCATAACATTTTTCAATGCATGTATATGGCTTGATTCTTGTGGTGAATCCAGGAATCTATACACTAGGCCTGTCACTTCGCAAAAAAAATCATTCACCTCAAAGGACAAACAAGATACATCAAATACTGCTTCTTTTGGTGCGAGGGCCAGACCCGCACACCCCTTTCATCCTTGGCACTAGTACCTTACCGTGTTACCTTTCCAAAACTATGTATGGATTGATTCTCATTATCATGAGATACATAGGAACGCCCAGGAACTACCCCACAGTCTCAGCCTAACTTTCATGTTCAGTCCCTTGACCTAACCACTTCCCCGAGGAATACATACTAACCTGGACTCATGTCCTCATTCACGTCGGGTTTCTTAATCACCTTACCATGTGTCTCCTACATTCCTTACTAATCCATGGTCTGAGTTCTAAGACCTTAAACTAAGACCCTTTTCAGAACTACATATGGCTTGATTCCCATCCTTAAGGGATACATAAAAATTCCCAGACATTTTGTCTCAATTCCGGCCCTGGGGATCACAAATTTTAGCCCTTATCACTGTCGACCCCTTGGACTGCCCCTTTGGGAGATATGTAACTATAGAATTTGCCTTGAACAAGTTCGGGAGGCCCTATAATGACATTGGGTAGTGACAGTTCCCTCATTAGAGAGGTCCTGTCTAAAAGTAGGGATGATCCATGATCATATTAATGCGCCTTCCTAATGTGGTTCCACCATAGTGGCGTAATTTCTTAAGTGTTGGATTCTATTCAAAAAAACCATAACTTCATTTTCCATGCTTTGTGTGCCCCTTTATTCAGACTCTCATCCTCTTTAACATCTGAAGGGACCCCCTAACAATATGGATGCTCGACCTATGGTCTGCCTACTATCATGGGCCAACGTTTTGAAATACTGATGGATGATACTTGAGTTAGGTGTCGTGTTGCAAACATGTTCAGCAGTTGACCCTCATTTGTTTTCCACATTTCAGGCTAACGTAATAGGGATGTTGTGTTTCGAACATGGTCAATAGTTGTCCTTTATTTCCACGCCCCTCCCATAGTGTTCCGAATTTGGGTAATGTAACTCACATTTTTCATTCCCCTATGTTTGGACTGATTCCAATGCCCCTAGAATTTCCCCAGTCGTGCGCTAGAGAACATTGAGATGACGATACATCAATCAGTCTGAGGTCCTCTTCCTTTGATTGGGCCTCCCTCTTCTCCTCAGAAATCCGTATTCGAATCTTGAATGCCCAAAGCTTGGTTGATGCTCCCGTGATCAAACGAAGTGATAGTGCGAGCATCCCTTGTTTCTCACATTTGGTATGGCCCACATGAGCTTAGGGATGGATTTCTATTTATTTTAGGATTATGATTGAGCATGTTAAACCAAGGGAAAAAGTAAATAAATTTGTCCATACATACAGTTAAAAAAATGAAGCAATAAAAAGAAATAAGTTTATGGGTTCGGCCAAAACAGGGCCCTTAAGGGTCTTCTTCCTGGATGGATCGTTCTAACGCTGCTACCCTTTGGTTGGTGGCCTCCATGATCGATTCCCACCCCCTGAGTACCCTCTCTTCATCAGCGGCCATAGAGCGCAGTTCGCAGACTTTAGCTTGTGCCCGCACCTATTCATTCTAAAGATCAATTATCTGGTGGCTCGCTACCACGAGTTTCTCTTGGGCGTCTGCCAGCTGGGCCCTCAACTAATCCATGAGCTCAGAATAGTTTGCGATGAATATCTCATGTTCTTTCACTTGTTCCTCGAGGCATTGAACCTCCAGCTCCACCCTCAGAAATGATCGGGTACTTCTCGACTCCTCCCGACATCGGGTAACATCGGAGTGTCAGCTGCTCTCGCACACCTTCTCGGCCATGTAATCAAAGACCGTAAAGTGAATGCGTTGAGAATCCTCCCCTCCAATGCACAAGAAATGTATCCAGGTGTGGAGTTATCCCATACGCTTCAGCCATTCCATATGAGGCTGACTGAGAAAACCTCGGATGCACTTCCACCCCTTGCGTCGCGTCATCCAGCTCTCCTCAGCCGCTTCCAAGTCTGAATCATCGATTTCCTTGGGGTCAGCGGGCCGGTAGATAGGGAAGATAGCCAACAGGCTGGTAGCAGGGTCTTCCTCAGCTACTCCTCCTAGGGGATTATTCTCTTCGGTGTTTGAGCGACCTTCCTCTCTCACCTTGACCCTAGTGGCACCTTCGTCAACTCCCGGCCTTGCCCCAATGGAAACACCACTGGTATCCACCTCCCCCTGCTCACCAACTACCTAGGCCGACTCAGTGTGGGAGGAATGTTCTGGAAAGGGCAGTACATTTTCCATTGACCCACTTGTGGATAGTCCAGGATCAGAAACCTGACGAGCCTCTAATGTCAAGATCATTGTACAAATGAGGAGCACCATAATCAATTGAGTCCTCTGACAGTAAGTACCAGTATCAAAGCAAGGAACTTACGGGAACCCAAGGCGCCAGCCTCCAGTGTCTTAGCCAGTACAGGTGCTATCATGGTAGGAAATCCTTCAGTGATCGTCAGTTCGATAATGGACGTCGGTTCCCCACCTTGTCCCATTGGCGCTTCCCCTCCTTCGATTGGGGACTCTTGATCGGCACCAGCACCAATATGCTCCTTCGCGAGACGAGGTGGGTGGATTATGGATTACAAAGGAAAGTGTACAAAAGGAGGAAGATAGATAAGGGTTAAAACATACCTTGAGTACCTCGGTCACATCCATATCAAAGCTGAAAATCTCACCACTCTCTCATAGACTCCCTTGGTGGGATGCCCCTTAAGACCCTTCACCTTCAGGATACTCTCCTTCACCTTCTCCTACACCTTCTCTTTTTGCCTCCTCCTCTTCTGTTTCACCACTCTTTGACTCATCATTGCTGTCATCATCCCCCGAAGACATCATTTTTGGATCATGCTCTTGACCGAGCATCACTTTCACCAAGAAATATGTCTCCTCAGGCCGACCCTGTTGGCATGCGTACGTTTCCATGGTTGTTAGATATGCATGTCGTCGATGGAAGTTCACTCTGTCGACAACCCAAATGAGCCCGACTTCTGGTAGTTGGATCCTGTCTTGCACTATCATCTGCCACAGGGCTTTAATGCTCACCGACTACCGCAGGGTTAGCCAAGCCGACCATAGTGTGGGGAAAATGGAATCTTGAGAAGGTTGAAGTAGATATCTTATTTGATTCCCAGGAAGTTCTCTAGCCTCTCTGTGGGACCGTCCTCCTCTAGGCGACGAGGGTGTGGCTACGCCATGCGATGTTCCCACTACTGAGGTCCCGGCCTCTGTGGGGGCCGTTGTCCTACGCACTTCTGATCTTCCCCCTCTAGAGGCACTCTGCATGCTCTCCCGCCGTCCGGGTTCCACGTTGGTAACCTTGAGTTGCCGAACTCGCTTCTGCAAGAGCCCATTAGGGTATGCTATGGTCTAATGTTTGGTATACTCGGTTGAGATACCATCATCGACTACGGTGGGAGGAAAGGTGATGACGTCGCCGGAGCCATTGGTCGTGAACTTCATCCAAAGCGGACAAAGAACACAAGGATTCCTTTCCTCCCAGACATCTGTGTATACTTTCTTCAGCATTCGCTGGAGGCACTCGAACTTCCTGGAAAACCTAGATGGCACATAAGGCTCACAGAAGATCTTCCCATCAAATCCGGGCCAGAAGCACCCCGCCTTTGATGCTCTGTAAGTACTCCTTCTTCCCCAGTGATCCTTGCCCATTGTCTACCATCTAGCCAGTTGGGGTGGGGAATGGGCTGAAGGAGAATTTGTCATGATTGCGAATTTTGATCCTTACTCCCTCCTCATTGAGCGTTAATGGCATGACCTTGGAAATGTTCAACAGGGAAGGTCGCATACCGTTACCTGGAGGGCAGATGGCATTCGGGAAGGTGTATCTGTCGCAATGAGCCGTAACCCAGCCGTAGAAGATCTGGAAGGGGCCACAAATTCTCCTAGGTGACCCCCCTCTTGAGATGTGTCCCAAGATGGCGTACAGATGAGCCAGCACGGGGACTCAGAAATGAATCTTTTGTTGGCAGCCGTGATTCTTTCCATCAAGAGGGTTTCTGGATGAACGTTTATCCTTGCATACCTCACCGAAAAGAGACACCTTCTCATGAATGTGGAGAGGAATCTGGCGTACCGCATATTCGGGTACCGAATCTCATTTATATTATATCCCCACGACTAGTATCTCCCTGCTTCCAGGATCCTCCAGTATGATCCACTCTTGCTCTTCTATGCTGCGATTGGACACCGTCTTCCCCGCCCTGGCATCTTGAATGCCGGATCCCTCTCCAAGAACAAGCTAAACCAGTTTTTATAGGAAATTTCCTTCAGGAAGTCCTTGACCCCCAACCTCTCCTTGGCCAACTCCAGCAGGTGCCACGTCAGTATGGGGGTTCGTGATCTGTCACCCCAGGTGCTCATCGGCGGGAGGAATTCATCATATTGGTGGACCTACAAAGGGATACCCCTGATGTAGTGAATTTCCCAGAGCCTGATACAGACTTCCCCATGGTGAAGGTGGAAGGTGTTGGTATCGGGGGACCATCGGGTGAACAGTTATGGCCTGAGCTGAGGATGGAGGTAGAAGTGAAATTGTGATGTCTACACCACCTCAAATAGACTAATATGCCACATCTCGACCCCAAATTGGTCACATGTATGGAGAAACTAGTATGCCCAGGCCCATTTTCTGGTGAAGTTGCCTCCAGATTGCAGGTCCCAGTCCTGCAGCCAGCCTTTAACCTCGTCAATAACGCTCTGACGAAAAGTGCTCGCGTAGAGGGACGGGGAACTCTCTGCAACAGGGTCACCCCCAGAAATGGTACTAGTCATGGGATTTAGGACATAAACATCCATATTCCTGGTTTCTATGGAAGTATGGCCATTTTTGGTGATGTTGTATCAAGGGAGATCATCTTCACGGGTCACCCATGACCACGGTGTATCCACCTCGAAGACCAGCAAAGGAACCTCCTCCAGGATGTCGAAGACCCATAATGGTAGGTTGTTGGACAGGACGTACCCATTTTGGGTAGGGGTTAGCATATTGAATATGGTATGGTTATTAGAGAAAATAATTTTGGCACCGTAAACCTCTAGGTTGGAAACCATTTCAGCCCTTCGAGCAGCAGCTTCTCCCTCACCAGCATGGTTTGTGACCATATTCTTCAGACAATTTTTTGGGTGGTTGGTGCGAAATATAAGAGGATGGCATGTAAAATCAGCAGGCGTCGCAAAATTTCAGACTACAGTGCAAAAACCCCTGGGTTTGCGTGTAAAATGACACCTGACTTTGCTGGATTTACGCACAGCCAGAGCTGTTTTTTGCGCAGAGCTGGAGAAATTTTCACACATGAGATCTTGGATCCTATCGCATGAGAAGGTTCATATAGAGCATGGGAAATGTGGTGCCTTTTATAGGCAAGGTCCGATTTACGCGCGGGCACGGAATGTGGATTCTATTCCCTCCTTGGGTTATGCATGCCACTCCCATTTTTTTTTCTCGCATGGACCCCGCGGAGCCCTGCATTTTGGCGGTTCCCTCGGAATCTGATCGTTGTGACCCCTTGTCGATCCAGTTCCGAGGGGGCCATTTGTAGACGCTAAAAAGTGGTCAAGTTCTAAATAAGGCTTCCAAATGACAAAGAGAAGTCATATTTGGATCTGGGGACCCAATCCGGGGGGCTCGGAGGAGGTGCATGAAAAAAATTCGAAAGTGTGCAAAAAAATATGGCCAGTGCAGAAAGTTTTGGGTTTCACGAAGAGTCCTCGGGGTAGGAATTCGCGCCCCCGCCCTACACGGTTGATCTTTCACGCCACCGACCTCAGCATGCAATTATTTCGTGCCAAACTATTTTCCACACCCCCAAGCACCTATAAATAGATGGTGCCCCTCATCCATTTCAGGTCTGAAGAATCTGAACCAGCTCTCGTGCGCAAAATTTTCCTTCCACATGCACAAAGATGGCCTTCAGGTACGGTTCTTTTCTTGCTAAGTCGCCCCGGGGTCTGCCTTCGCACGAGATCCCCATGGATTAGACTGAGTTCCAATCCCTTCGGCGTCCGCCCCTTGCACTCATTTACTTCCACTTGCGCGCAGGGCGTCCAATTGTGTGAAACCCTTTCCATTGTGCGCAACCCCTTCCATTGCACGCACCCCAGCCAATTGCACGCACCCATGTCATTGCGCGCAATCTCTCCTACTTGCGTGCATTTCTTCCCCTTGCACGCAATCCGTCTTGCTGCGCACAAAACCTCGGTTCCAATTACGCACAAGAATCACCGATTTCGTGCCATCCCAGTGTTTTACGCCCAGGTCTACTTATTTTGCGTGCAAACTTCAAAGGTTGCGAGCTATTCCCCAGAACCCCTCACCGCAGTGCTGCCCGAACCTCCCCTTTCGTGAGTGCCCAATGCTCTTCTTACGGGTGCCGTTCATAGGTGTCTGTCATGCCCTGGGTATCCGCATTATGCACCGTCTTCTCGTGCAACCTTCTCGGCTCGTACAAAGTAACTTCAAAGTCCCATGGACGATATCGTCCATTGTGTTGCTTCACCTCATGATTCTTCGCATAGGCACACTAAAGGCTATTGCTTCTTCACATAGCCATGCTAACGTGGACCCCTTGGCGGTTTTCTCTATGACACCCCCCCCAACACGGCCTTGTTGATGCCTTCCCTTCCACAAGGAGTAGAGGGTACCGATTATGTAAGTCTTAGGGGTGTGGAGTGAACCCACTTCGTCTGAGCTCCAGGACGTTAAACTGCCAAGCACCATCTTCCTTATCACATGGTGTTAAATTGTAACTTGGCCCCATGCCTAGCATGTAGGGCCCCTCTGCTTTGGACATTATCCATGCCCACTCATCTCCATGGGGATGGGATCACCCCTCACAGGGGACGATATCCTCCTTATCGGAGTGGTTTTTGTCCGCGGGGAAGGGAAACCACCTTGGTGTAAGCCCCTAGTTTTCCTTTCAGGAGGAAGTATCCCCCGCTCCTCCTTTCATATTAGGTCCCCAAGTCCAAAAAAGGGCATGATAGGGAGCGGGTATCCTCCTTTATTCGGTCCCAAATCCCTCTCCCGCTATACTTTGTCGCCTCGGGCCTCCATCCTGGAGTAAGTACCAGCTTCTTGGGCCAACTCAGCACATGAGACCCTCTCCACTTCTCACAGACGCACCTTTCATGACGTGATCGTCGGGTCTCTGTTATCTTTTGTTTTTCACACCGAGCATGACTCATGTGGGCTTAGAGTGAGCATTGACCAAGGCAACCACCTTGGGCCACCTTAGAGTGTAAGCCCCAATCCATCCCGAACTACGGGGACTCTGATCCATGTCATGGCATGGTACGTAGGAATCCTCCATGAGGTTCAAGCCCCACCGCCTTGGGCCGCCTCAAAGTGTAAGCCCCAATCCATCCTGAACTATAGAGATTTTGATCCATGTCAAGGCATGGTATGTAGGAAGCCTCCACGAGGTTCAAGCCCACCACCTTGGGCCGCCTTAGAGTGTAATACCCAATCCATCCTAAACTATAGGGACTTTGATCCATGTCAAGGCATAGTATGTAGGAATCCTCCACGAGGTTCAAGCCCCACCACCTTGGGCCGCCTTAGAGTGTAATCCCCAATCCATCCTAAACTATGGGGGCTTTGATCCATGTCAAGTCATGGTTCATAGGAAGCATCCATGAGGTTCAAGCCCCAAACCCCTTGGGCCGCCTCAAAGTGTAAGCCCCAATCCATCCCGAACTATAGGGACTTTGATCCATGTCAAGGAATGGTACATAGGAAGCCACCATGAGGTTCAACCCCACCACCTTGGGTCGCCTCATAGTGTAAGCCCCAATCCATCCTGAAATAAAGGTACTTTGATCCATGTTAAGGCATGGTACGTAGGAAGACTTCACGAGGTTCAAGCCCCGCCACCTTGGTCTTCCTCAGAGTGTAAGCCCCAATCCATCCCGAACTACAGGGACTTTGATCCATGTCAAAGCATGGTACGTAGGAAGCCTCCACGAGGTTCAATCCCCACCACCTTGGGCCACCTCAGAGTGTAAGCCCCAATTCATCCTAAACTACAGGGACTTTGATCCATGCCAATGCATGGTACGTAGGAAGCCTCCATGAGGTTCAAGCCCCAAACACCTTGGTCCGCCTTAGAGTGTAATCCCCAATCCATCCCAAACTACGGGGACTTTGATCCATGTTAAGGCATGGTACGTAGGAATCCTCCACGAGGCTCAAGCCCAACACCCGGTCGTTCAGACCATCTTCACATTGGTTCACCCCCATCCTGTTGGAACCATGGTCTTATATGCATGATTTGGAGTGTGGTTTGTGTTTGTTGTCAATCCTTAATGGAAGCTCAGATCGTGTACTAGAAAAGAGGTCACACCGTTCAAGCGGACAACAGTATTGAAGGTGGCGTTGTTTCCCAGTGTTTGCCAAATTTTTGGGGTCCAAAATCTGGAAGTTATTGAGCATCGCGAAAAGTGGATTTCCCTAAAGATAATAATTAATTATGGATAAGGCTTGAATTTCGCGAAGAGAGGATGGATGGTTTGGAAATCGCGAAGACCAGAAGAATAGAGGCGGTGAGTCTTCGCGATTACGTCAAAGCTTCGTGAACGGCAGAGTTGAAGCGCATTGCGGTGATGAAGGGCTTTGCGAGGGAGCTTCGCGGCGTGCGAGGGAGCTTCATGGTGAAGTCTCGAAGGTATGTTGCCGGTGATACTTCACGATTACATCAAGCTCCGCGAATGGAAAATTGTCGTGGTGCTTCGCGATTTGGACAGAATTACGACGGAAACATTGGAGCTTCGCGATTTGAGATGACGTGGCGTTGACTTCACGCGGAAGGGACGAGGGTTGGTGGAATCACCTATATATAGAGGCCGACCCCCTCGAGAGAGAGGGAGAGAATTTCATAGAAATTCCTTTGCTCTCGGTTCGCAAAGGTCTCTCGCGAAGGCAGTGTGCTTCGCGAAAGAGGAGCTTTGCGGCGGCTATTCTAGCTCCGCGAAAGAGGTGCGCCCCGCGTTGGCACAGTGAGCTTCGCGAAGAGGCAGGAGCTTCGCGATAGCCAAGCATTGTGAAGGCTGGAGCATCGCGATAGTGCTTCGCGATTGAACTTCGGGAAATGGCAGGGGCTCCGCGAAGGCTTGTTTGAGCTTTGCAATATTGGGATCCTCGCGAAGTAGGGTACTTTGCGAAGGCCCTCTTTCAAAGGTTGTTTGCCCCGTGGACAAGGAAAAAGGGGGTTTTCTTCATTGTTTGGAGTTTGGATCTTAACAGAGCATTAACGCAGGACTCTAATGCAAGCAAAGTCTCATGCTGAATAGGAGACAATAAAATTCATGACTATCAATTGAAGAGACCTTCATGTCTATAAACTGAGTGAGACTTCACCAACGGTAGTGAGCTAGGGGGAGTCAACCGGAGTGACCCGAGGGAAGCAGTGATCTATCCCTTAACCTTTGTAAAGTAAGTGAGCCTAGGACAGAGTGACTGTACCCAAACTTTTGTAGTTTACAGCTAGTGAAGCATAGTGTTTTTTGGTATGACCGACAACCTGTCGGCGTATGCTCCTTGGACGTAGCCCTTAGTGGTGAACCAAGTAAAAAGGGTTGTGTCTTCTCTGTGCTTATGAATGCTTTATTTCTAATCATAATCATCATACAGGTTCAACAAGTTCCTACCATCATGGGAAAAAGATCCATCACATTAAAAGAAAAATTGGTCACCCTGATTCACCCCTCCCCTCTCAGGGTGTCCCGGGGTCCTTCACATCCCACATGATGTTAAACTGTATCCGCCATTTGAACTATGTGGTTTTTGATTCCCCGCCATGAGGATACGTAGGAAGCCTCTATGAGGCTCAAGCCAATCACTCATGTCTCGTCCTGACCCCTCCCTAGAGCCTATGTGTCTCGGGAAGCTCATGCCCCAACCTGGAGGTTCCACTTTTTCTGGGTCCCATTTATGCATCCATTCTCATGGGTAGCCTCCTTAGGTGCCCCATCATCACATAAAACTATGTGGAAATTTATTCCCTAACATGGGGATACGTATGAAGTCTCTTTAAGGATCAATCAAAAACTCATCGCCACCTTCATGATGGTTCCATCTCATTCACTCTCCACTCCATTCAACCTTCCATCGTCCAACCTGATTCTCACCCAGTCCACCACATCCCGGTGGGCTCATGCCAACCCATTCCCTATTCCCACTAACAGCATTCGGGAAGCCGCCCACATGTTGGCCCCAATATCGGTGTTCCCTCTAGGGGGATCCTCTATCTGATCAACTCTAACCAGTGTTCTGGTCAGTCTGATTCATCTCCGCTGGACGTTAAACTTGCGGCATACCCTGTGTTAAACATGGAAAGATGAGGAAAACCTTAGATACATGTCCATGGCATAGGATTCCCCACGTTCGATGTGGGATACCTCGGGCTTCTGCACCCTCGAGAAGCCCTATAATAAGGGACAGAAGACAGACATGTCAATTACCCAGTGTCCAGACACGCCAGTGATGCCTCAACGTGACTACTCCCCTAACCGAAGGTTGATGCCCTGACCGGACTCCTTATAATGTCCTAATAGAAGCGGTGTAATTAACTGCTTTCCATGAAGATATGGCACTGATAAGAGTTTCAAAAAATATGTCTTAAATCTATGAGGGAGACCCGGACTAGGTGACAAGCTCTGAGGAGGAATCCACGGAAGGAAGAACTGACATCCCATTATCTCATTTCAATCAAGGAGCAGACATCCCTGCACAAGGAACAGATGTCACCTGCCTTTGGAAAGTGGGAATGCGGGGTAACATTTGTGCATCCTCTACGTGACGGATGCGCGCACCCCAGCAAAATCATCGGAAACAGTATCATAAAAGATTACAAGGGGAGAAATCCAATATTATGAGTTCACTATAGTTTAGGCTGAATTTTCCAATGATATGGTGTAAGGTACTTTAATCATATACTCAAATTTAAATAATAATTTATTTGATTCTGGATTTTCTTAATATTTTATATCTTCCATGTTTTAGAATAAAATTAGTTATTTTTCTAGAACGTTAAGAATATATTTGTTAGTCTAAACTCATAGTTTAAATCTCACAACAAAAAAGATGTATCAAAAATTTCTTATCAGGACCAATAAATGTGCCATATTTGTTGTCTTTATCATTATACCTATAGTTTATTTTTATATAGTTATTGTTATGGATTGGATTTCAAAATATAATGTAAAAAATTATTATAAAGAGAATAAATTTATGATTCACAATGAATATATGTAATTCATTATCTTTATAGGGGATACTTTATCATCTAATTCATGTCAAGATCCACTTAAAGTAGCTCTTTTGAATGAGATTCTTAGGGAAGAAGATAAGAAATAATATATGGATAAAAAATGGGATATTCAAATTGAGGATGTTTCTATTTTACATGAATACATTGATTTATCTTATAAGAAATTTCCTAGACATCCACCATAGTGTGAATTTGAGTTTTCCATTGATTTAATCCCTGATATGAAACCTATATCAATGAATCCCTATAGAATGGCCACTATAAAATTAGTGTAGTTAAAGAAGCAACTGGGGGGGTTTTCTAGTAAGGTATTTATTCACTGTAGTGTTTAACCTTGGTGATCCCCTATTATTTTCGTTAAGAAGAAATATGGATTAATGATTCTATGCATAGATTATAAGTAAATCAATGTTATTATGATAAATAAAAAGTATCATCTTCATCGCATTGATGAATTATTCGATCAAATTCAAAGAGATAAATATTTTTAAAAAAATTAACTTTATTAGAGGTAACATCAATTGCATGTAAAGAAGGAAGATAATATAAAGATGGAATTTTTTATATGGTATGAACATTATGAGTTTATGGTAATTCCATTTTGATTGTCTAACACACCCTCTTTTTTTATGGATTAAATGAATAGAGCATTCAAGGAATATATTGACAATTTTTTGTCATATTTATTGATGATATATTTTTATACTCTAAAATTAATGAGGATTATGAAAATCATTTTCGGATCATTCTTGAGACTCTTAGAAGAAAATTTCTATATGGTAAATTTAGAAGTTGTGAATTATAGCTCCAGAAAGTTTCTTTTTTGGACATATTATCTCAAAATATTGAATCTTAGTTGATCCTGAAAAGATAAAATCAATAAAAAAATGTCCTACACCAACCAATATGGATAAGGTACATAGTTTCATTGGTTTGGTAGTTTTTTCTTAGAAATTTGTTTAAAAAAATTCTGATTGGATAACCCATTAACCAAGCTAACTTGTAAAGGGGTTTAGTTCATATGGAAATAGTAACATAAAGAATGTTTTAAAGAATTGAATATGAGATTGGGTAATGATCCAATTTTGACTCTACCATATGGAAAATATGAATTTTTTATATATAGTGATATATCAAAGAACATACATCATTGTTTCCTTATAAAAATGATAAATTTATTTTTTTATACATTAAGTTAGTTAAATACTCGTGAACAAAACTATACAACTCATGATCTCGAGTTAGAACCTATAATATTTTCTTTGAAGATATTGGAGACATTGTCTCCATGGTGAATGATGTGAGATATAAAAAGATCATAAGAGTATAAGATATATATTTTCATAGAAATAACTCAACATAAGGAAAAGATGATGGATTGAGCTTGTCAAGGAATATGATTTCTCAATACACTACCTCCCAAGGAAGGAAAATAAGGTAGTATTAGCATTGAGTAGGTAATATCATGGAGTCGTAACCAATATGAGGATTAACAAGGATCCTATGTTAAATGATTTAGTAAATATGGATCTTAAAATTATTAAGGAAGGTGAAACACCATTTTTTCAAATGATTTATAAAACATCCTTGTTAGAAAATATAAAAATTTCTTAGTCTGGTGATGAGAATGTTTAAAATAAAATTAATCTTTTAAATGTTGAGAAATTAAAAGATTTTTTATATGAAGATGAAGTTCTGAAATTTGGAAAGAAGTTATGTGTTCCATATATACCTAATATAAAAAAGGAATTATTAGAAGATAATTATAGCTCTAATTTCTCTATACACCCTAGTAGTACCAAGATGTATAGATATTTGAAGGAACATTTTTTGTGGGAAAATATAAATCATGAAGTTACTGATTATATATCCAAATGTATGGTTTTTCAATAGGTGAAGTCTAAGATATAGCATCCTAGAGGAGTAATGAAACCTATACCTTTTCATATATATAAATGGTATGGAATTACTATGGACATTTTCACTAGATTACTAGAGACACCTAGGAAGAATAATGAAATATGGGTTATTGTTGATCACCTTACCAAATCTAAACATTTCCTCACTATAAGGGAATATTTACCTCTTGAGTGCCACACAATTCTCTATATTAATGAAGTTTTAAGATTTCATGGTGCACCAATATTAATTTATTTGGTTTTGATCCATGATTTACATAAAAATTATATAAAAGTATTCACAAGGCTCTGGATATTGAGCTACACTTGAGTACTTCCTATAAACCTCTAACTAATGGATAGTCCAAATGACTATTAAAACTTTAGAATACATGTTGAGTTCATTCTCACATGACTTTAGAGGTATGTGGGCCCAGTATTTACCTTTTATAGAGCTTCCCTATAACAATAGTTTCCATTTGGGTATATAAATAGTGTCTTATGAAGACGTATATGGAAATATATCTCATAATTCAAGTGGGATATAATTTTTATGGAAATTATATCCATGTAGGGGTGTTATAAGGTTCATTAAGAAGGAAAAAATGATCTTTGAGTATATCAAACCTTTTAAAATTCTATAAATGATTGGAATGGTGGATTATTGATTAGCAATGACATCAAGCCTCACTAAAGTACATGATGTGATACATATCTTGTTATTAAAAAAGTACATGTCAAACCCAATGTGTGTGATCACCTCTGAATAAATAGAACTGGAACCTGATTTATCTTACTATGAAGATACAATCTAGATTTTGGACACTAGAGAAAAAGTTTTTAGGAATCGAATGATTGTTCTTGTAAAGGTACTTTGGAGATATCATAAGATAGAAGAGGTGACGTGGGAACCTAAAGAAATTATGGTTAATAAATACCCAGATCTATTTATGGTGTAACATTTTGGAAGTTTTATGGAAAAGATTTTTTTAAGGAAGGAAGAATGTCACACCTGAAATTTTACTGTATATTTCATTTTAAATAAATTTAATCACTTTAATATATTGTGATATAAGAAACCCCGATTCTAAATGAACTATAATATAATATACCATTATAACCTAGCAATTAAATTATTAAAAATGATTAGTACTAAATAAATTATGAAAATTATATGTTTTAGGCTTTTATAAAATAAATTCATTAGTTTTCAATGAATCAGAAATAAAAATAGAAATCATTTGAATGTAATAGAAATGTATTTCTAAATAATTATTTTTGTATGTTTAATATGTTTTTTTCTTAATAAATTTAATTATACTCTATTATTTTATAATTTTAATGAAATTTATGTATTCAAAAAAAATTAACATTTATCTAATATTTTTACTATGCATGGGAAAAGAATAAATCCAGTTTTATGCTTAAAAATTTTATTTTTCTAAAAAGTGGTTTTCATTGCCTTTTGTGAACTTGTATTAAAATTATTTTATTCCACTTATAGGTATTTAATTTGATAAAATGTGATTAATATTTGGAATTAGGAGGTTTAAATTTGGTAAATAGTTACCTTTTATTTTTAGGTATTATGAATAGTAATTGTGGTAAAATTTATCACCTTGGTAAAGGGTAAATCAAGTTAATCTAGGTTAAAACTAAGTGATAAGGTCATAATTTTTCATCCTAATTCTTAATGGATGAATTAAATTATACCATTATCACATTATGTTCAAATTTTATTTTTTTTAATGGACACTTTTCCATGAAAATTACCTATATAATATTTAAATCAAAGAAAATTTCAAAATGTCACTCTCTTAGTTTTAAATATCTATTATGTGTCTAAATTGGGCCAAAAGTAAGTTATGAATGAATAAAAATTCCTATATTGAGAATAATAATTTTTTTTCCTGATTGTGATTTATTTATAATTATTATCTATTATATAATTTCCTTAAATTTTTAAAAAATGTTGATGTAGAATTTATTTAATTAATAGAAAAAATAAAATAAATTATTTTAAAAATACTATAACTAAATTAATTTGAAATAATAAATATGTACCATGAATTTTATAGATCTATATGATATATTATGTTATTTTTAAAGGATTATATTCTAATTAATTTTTTTTCTGGATGTATTTAAAGTCAAATCGAGTGATTAATGTCAAAAATGATATTAATAATATTTTATAACAAATAATATTTTTTAAAACAATTTAAAATTAATAAAAATATTAGGTTCATAAAAATTAATTTAATATTGTTTAAAACATAAACCATGGTAAATTTATGGTTCTTTTTTCATTTTATAGTAACATTACTAACCATTAGAGTGTAGAAAACTTTAATTGTATGGTAACTATCAAAAGGGTTAATGGGGTGTTAAAACTAAAATATTAGGGTGAAAACGTAACCAAAACGTTTCAAAAAATTATTAGAAGATAGTATATAGAATAATAATAATATTATACTCAAATAATATAAATTTATAACCATTTTTACATAAACAAATGTATATTAATTTAATACTTTAGGAAATTCTAAGAATGCCCCTTCCTTCTCTTATATATGGACACTCATTCTCTCAATTCTTCATAGCACTTTTATGCCATATAGATCAGCAAAACTTTAAAATTTTATATTAAAAACATACTTATATAAGTTTTTTGGGGTATAATATTTTTAAAAAACCAATCCTATGGCCCTTAAGAAAATATCTAAATGATCTCTTTCATGGAAGAGGTAACCATCTTTACCGACTTTTTCATGTTTATTTCCTATTCTACTTCCAATTAATGTGTTTTACTGATACTAAAATAATAAATATAGTATATTAAATATAATGATATTATATTATGTTTATTTTACAACCATATTCAATATATTTTTTATCCTATGAAAATTGAAAACAACAGTCGTGTGTACGTATGCCTTACCATCTCCACATAGCGGTGTAATTTTTTTTTCATCAGCACTTTACTTGGATGGTTATAAATATGTAACTAATAAATATATATGATATTTATGAAATAATTATTCTTCTATAATTATAATATTATATATACCTTCTTACCTTCCTATCCTTTAGAAAACTATAATTCCACTCATGCGTACGTGTGGACTACCACCTCCATGAAGTGATGTGAAATGTTTGTCATCTAAACATTAAATGGATGATAATAAGGTTAAATTTAAGGAATATATATGATATATATGAAATATTAATTATTATTTAGATGTGAATTATTATTTACCATTCTTTCATTCCATCCATTTAAAAATGAAAACACCATTCATACGTACGTACAACCTACTGTATCCATGAATAGTGTAATTCTTTTTCCTATATCTATATTTTATGGATGAATCTAAATATATATATGTTGAGTATATATGGTATTTTTACCACGAATAAAATTTTTTAGATTATGGAACCATAATAAAAGTGCAAGGAATAGAACTACCAAATCATAACATACATGAAAATTAAAGTAGTTAACACCCAAAATTATGATAACAATAAAATGATTATTAATATATGACTGAAAAATGTTATAAATGGATAATATATGAAATTATATATTTTTATATTTTTATGTTTTCTAATAATAATAAATATAAATTTATTATACATGTGATTAAAATCACTTATGACTCAAGTTGAACTTGGGGTAAGTGGTTTCTTAACTCAATTTTCATTAATTGGGTTATACTTCTACTTCATTGACTATGTTATTCAATGATTATGTATGAAATGAATTATTTTATTATATTGTATTTACACTTTTTTGTATCTTTACATTTTTCAGAAATAATCACTACATTTACTAATTCTCACTTTGATAATATGATCTACGTAAGGAATTTCATCACAAATTCCACCCCATTGAGATATATTTGGTAATATGCACCTATTTACTTTTATGTGGTGTATATATTTCCCATTTTAGTTATTTAACATGTATATATATTTATTCGTTATGATTAATGATTCAATTAAAGTTAATATTTCATGATGAATGTTTAAAGAAAAATTTGATCTTATTTCTCTTCTTGATCAGGTATACTTTTCTTCTATATCTATATTTTTCAAAAAAAAATACAAAAATACTTTTTATTTACACAAATTATTTGTAAATGATATTTTACGTTATCATTTAATTTTTAAATTCTATAAAATTAATCTTTCTAATTATTTTTTATAAGGGTTAATTTTAAAATTTCTTTTAAAAAAGTCAAATGTAATGATTTTTTATCTTATATAGAATTAGTGTACTTTCCCACTACCATAGCTATATTATAACATTAAGAATATCCTACAAGTTTTCAACTTTTTACAAAGAAAACTATTTAATGAAATCTTATCTTAAATGTTTCATTTTCATCTTTTTTTAAAGAATATATTTTATTACAAAATTAACTTTTTGATGGTTATCTCTCATCTCTTGTTTAATACCATGAATATTATTTTTACCTTGAAACATTCAATTTCTTATTATAATTCAACATTAAATTTCCCTTAAATATCTATTTTAGAAATAATTGGTTCCTAAACCATATAACATTTATACATATGATGTTTTACTTTTAAATTTATTTGATTGAATGGGGAAATATTGGTATTCCGTATTATTTACTCAATAAGGATATTTTTTATAAGGAATACTGTTTATGAAATAAATTAATCATTTAATATATGATTAATACATTAGAAATAAAGTGATAGGTGGGTTCCATAATTATATATCCCCTCGATGCATCGACATGTCTCATGAGAAAAATCGGTTGGCTAAATTAAATGGTTATTTATACATAGTTTTAAACTGACTTGGTGTAAGGTCTTGATGGTAGATATATCATGATTTTTTAGATCATGAAATCTAATGGTATGAATTTATTTCATTGAGAATTCAATTATTATTATTATCTATGAGATTAGTGCATTAATATTTTCCATGGATTCATTTGGTACTCAAGTTATTGATTCATTGGCATGTGTTTCCAGTTATTTACCTTACCATATTGATTATACCTTATTTACTAATAATAGATTCCTCTATATGTAAGACTTATTGAGTATCTGAGCTCACCCTTATTTTTTTCCTTTCCCAAGGTTATTAAGAATAAATTTTTTAATGTGTTTTCAAGGATACAAAATGTTTACTTTTGATATATTTATATTTTATTTATAATGTAAAATAGGTATCATGTATATACCTAGTTCCCCAAGACTAATAAGTTGATTAATCCTTTGGGATTAGACTCGTTGTATCTATTCTAATGTAATAAGGTAGAAACTGGATCTGGGTTACTAGAGTTATGTTTGTTACACATTATTTGGGGTAATTCCAGTACTGTTGGAGAAAGATAAGTAGAAGTGCTTGGATAGAAAACCGTTGTCCCAGGTAAGAATGTATCTATCAAGAAATTGTTATTTCAACATTCAAGAGATTAAAACCATAGTTTATTTTATGAAGGAATTGGTAGACATGTATGAGAAATCAATGGTCATCAAAAATGTTTTTATGTTATTAAAGTTTCTCATATTAAGGTTTTCATAAGGAGTACCATCAATATATCATTTTAATGATTGTAGCATGATTTGTGGTCAGATCCAATTAGAAAAGGAAACTTTTACTAATGATGTATGAGCATTAATATTTTTATCTTCTCTTCTAGATATTTGGGATGTTATTGTTACTATATTTAGTAACTCCAAATTAAAAACCAATCTAGTATTTTATGATATCTAGACCTAAGTATTGAATAAATAACTAAGGAATATAAATGTTCAAGTACCAAAAAACAGTTCCCATAATACCGATGTAAGGGGAAGGTCACACCATCATAAATATAAAAATAAAACAATGGAAGAAAATTCCTATGAAATAAGTTGAAGTAATTCAGTTGGTCCTGGTCCAACCAACTAGAAAAGTGAGAAGAAAGGAAATATAAAAACGGATTGTAAGATTCAAATGGAAAACACCAAAAAGGAGTCCATGTCTAGTATTTCATATTCTATTAATACAACAGAAAAAAGTCCATCTACCAAGTTTTAATACTCTGGTAAATGATTGAGTGATTGAATTTAGAACATCCTATCATCTAACAATATATCATATATTCATATTCAATTATGTATTTGGGAATTTTGGGAAAGTCCATCTAGTAGATGATGAAATATTATAAATTTTTGGAAAAGGAGATACCAACATTTGGATGAGGAATTGAGGATTATTAAAGTTAATTAAATTTAATCATCTCCCTATCCTTAAAATAAATATATTTTTTATTAAAAAAAATTGTGATGTAGGATATGAGACTAGAGTTTTCAATGAATTATATAAGGATACATGAGGATCAATAATAGTTGCATGAGGATTAAATTATGGTACATATTACATTACCGTAAATTCAAATGGAATGGTAGTTTCCGAAAGTGCAATTTCTAATAATTATGAAGTATGGAATTGAATTTTTGGTCACCTTAGTGAAAATAATATTAATGTTCCAAAGTAAAAGGGAATAATAAAGTTTTATTACATGGAAATTGGAAAGTTTGAACATTGTGTATTGGGAAAGCAGAAAAGTGTATTTTAACTTATATGGTCAGAATCTTGGGAATCTGAAGTTTGATATTTTACACTCATATGTTTGGGTACCAACCCTTGTTCAGTACTATGGTGGTTAGCTATATTTCTCACTTTCATTAATGATTCCTCTGGGAAAGTACAAATTTATTTCCTAAAGAATAATTTTGATATATTTCATGTTTTTACTCAGTGTAAAGAATTGATAGAAAGGGAGTGTGGCCAGAAGTCAATGTTCATCTAGAAGGACAATGAAGGTAAGTACACCAGATGAAACTTCTATAATTTATGTATAAACTATCTAATAGGCATGATAATATTGTTCTTGAAAATCCATAACAAAATAGAATAGCTAAAATAATTAATTTTACTTTGATAGAGATATTTAGAATTATGAGGTTGAACTCAAGAAATCCTAAGGAAGTTTAAGAAGAGGTACCCAACATGGTGTCATATCTTATCAATAAAAATTCATCAAAAGTTTTTGGGTTGGAACTTTTATAGGATATATGGTCTAGAAAATGAAAAGAATCAAAATTTCAAAAAGTTTTTAGTAGTTTAAAATATTTACATGTAGATGATAAGGACTATGATAAACATGAATCAAAATCCAAAATATATTTTTCCTTGTCAATGAAGATGAACATTTTGGATATCTCTTATGGGATGGTGATAGGAAACAAATCATAATATGTGGGGATATTAGCTTTGATGGGAAATTTTTTTTGAATGACCAGAACTTGGTTGATCAAGAAGCTAAAGGAGAATAAACTATTGAAATCTTGGTTGATCAGAGTATTGGTAATTCATAAAAATCATAGAACTAAAATGTGGGTGCTCATGGCACCAAATTTCTAGAAATGAGACCATAAAAAGATAGTAAATTTCAATAGTAGATAAATCTTGAGTGGGAGCACTAGATTTACATTGCCTAAAAGTGTGATTACTCTAAGTTTAGGTACTAGCAGAATGAGTACATCCAAAAAATTCAGTTCAATAAATTCAATTGAGGAGATCAACCAAAATTAAGAGACTAGGGTAGAGGTTTTTCCATGATTTAAATTTTCTACTCCTAATGAATGTTGGAGAATATAAAAAATATAGAGGAGGTGATTTATTTTAGTAACACTAAGAAGTGTATATTATCCATGAATGGGGATATGGATTTGTTAAATTTTAAAAACCATGGGATATGGCTAAACTACAAAAGGGTAAAGTGGAACTTGAGAACAATTGGATTTACCAAATTAAGGAATAGGTTGATGGAAAGAAAAGTTACAAATCATGGTAGGTAGTGAAAGGGTTTTCAATATAAGGAAGGGGTATATTTCTTAGAAATATTCTCACTAGTAGTTAAATATTCTACCATTAGAATATTTATAAGTATAGCAGCATCAATAAATCTATATCTAGAGTAGATTGATGTTATAATAGATTTACATAATGGTGGGATAGAATATTAAATCTATAAGAAGAAACCACTAGGTTTAAAAGAATTTTTTAACTATAATTTAGTTCCTAGATTGAAAAAAGATTATATGGATTAATATAAGCACCACAATAATGGAACCAGAAGTTAAAATCATTTATGAAATAAGAATTCTTCAGTAGGTGTAACTTTGATCATTTTTGTTACCATAAGCAATGGTATTATAGAACTTTCATAATTTTACTATTATATTTTGATTACATGTTGTTGGGTAGACCGTATGTTTAGAAGATTTGGAAATTTAAAAAAAAAATCTATAAGTTTTGAGAGGAAATATCATAGTCAAGGAAATAAGATATTAGGGATGATGATAGAAATAGATAACAAGACTAAATCTTTGGTTCTATATCATAAGGAGTATATGTAAAATCGTTGAAAGGTTTTCATGGATGAATGAAACCCAATTTTTAACCATATATTTTGGACACTTAAAACTATCCAAGGCACAAGAACCTGCAATGTAAGAAGAGCATAGATACATGGAGAAAGTGATTTATTCTTCACCTATAAATAGTATAATGTAGGCAATGATTTTTACTCGATCAGATATTTCATTTTTAAAGTGATTTATAGAAAGATTTATATCCAACCTATGAAAGGAACATTGATAATACTTCAAATGGATCCTTTAGTATTTGAATGAATAAAAATATGAGGATCTTTGTTTTTGGGAGGAACATCTTTTATAAGTTTTTTATGTTGAATTTTATGGAGACTTAGATAGTTGAAAGAGAATATTAGGATTCATAATTACTTATATATAAATAGTTATAAGTTATATATCATGGATATAGAAAATTATCACATTATGTACATCAAAATAAGATTATATAATAGAAAAAGAAGACAATAAGAAGATGGCTTTGTTGAATTAGTTTCTAAGGGAATTGGGAAGAAATTAGAAAGGAAGTATTATTTTATGTGATAGCCAAAGTATAATACACACATAATAAAATTTGTTTTTCCATTCAAGAAAAAATATCATCAACCTAATGTACCAATTCATATAAAATATTCTAGATGATAAAGTTTTAGATCTTTGAATGATTTATGGTAGCCAAAATATGTTGGTTATGTTCACCAAGAATTTCACTCAAGAAAGTATCATATACCATTGTGCATCAATATATATTGGGTGAACATAAGAAATAAAATATGGAGGAACAATGAAGAGGAAAGAAGGTAGTTTTGGAGGATGGTTACTAAGGTTGTATCTAGAATATGTCTTTAAGTGGGATATTATTGTGATGTGAATCTTATCCATACCATTGGAATTTTATAGCATCATAATTTTGAGCATCAGATTTACATTCACCAGAAATTTTACCAGAAGTAGGTGGTTGGGCTTAGTGTGAAGGTAGCAGTAGTTCCTCTCCTCTACAGTATCAAGGTCATTGGAATTTTATACCCTCCAATGACATCAAGGATGATACCGAAAATTGGAAAATTCTCTTGAATAAATTATCTAGAAATAATAATCTAGAAGTATTTACCATGGAAAGAGATTGAGGTCAACAGTGTTATGGGTGATCAATAGTGACATTCCATTTAGAGGATTATTTTTGAATATGGAAAGGTGGTGTAACAATAAATATCATCTATGTTTCATATAAAAGGAAGCGGGGTCTGATACTAAATAGTGTATTGAAGTGTGGAATAGATAATCTGATGCTTTCAAAGTGTACCAATGAAATATACAGTGTATCAAATTTTTTACATAGCTTTAATCATTTTGTAAGAAATATTACTAATGGGTTTGTATGTTAATGTAATTCTCTATAATTTTTGTTATATAAAATAACTCACAATGTTTCCTCCCACGTTTATAGGAAATGCCTTAAACACATTAAATATCTTGTGTTTATTTATTAATTTATATAATTATATTTCATGTATTACCATTGTTTGGATTTACATTTAATTTATTATATCTATTGAGGTGTGTGAAAGGAAAACATAGTGTGGTGGGTAGGATGTAGTGTCTTATTACTTCCAGTACACTTATTCGAGGGGAAGAAAATTTATGGAGATTTAATTTTTCCTTTATTCTGATCTACATAGGAACTTTTATTGGCCAATTGATCATTATTCCAATGTTTTTATTAAAATAATGGAGGTTATTTTTTAACCAATCATTCTCCAAAAATCATACCTTTCTTGAAATGGTGAGTTCTATGATAAGTCATAAATTTCTTCCATTATCCTTTTGGGGATATTCATTACAAATTGTGGAATATAACTAAACTAAGTTCCAATTATATCAAAAGATGGTATTCTCATTGAGTTATAGAGTGAAAAGAAACTACTTTTATCACATATTCCTTCATGGAGTTGAAAATAATTTTTTAAGGACACCTATGAAAAAACTCTAGCACCTAAAAGAATAAATTCTCTCTTTATAGGATATATCATGGAAACTAGGAGATAATACATATATGACTCCTTAGATAAGAAATTCCTTGGTGCTATACAAACTATTTTTTCTTGAGAGGGAGAAAATCATTAAGAAGGATAGTAGGAGAAATATTGAATTCAATAAAGTTAACACTCAAGATATATAATAGTTGGTATATGAATTCATTTCATAGCTCCCTATGAAATATGACATTATTGAAACAAAATTACTAAATAGGATCACTATAGAGGTTTGAGAACTAAAAAGATATGGTTTTATAGTCATAGAGGTTGATGAATCAATATTGGTTGACAATAATTATCATATTTACTACAATGAGGTTGTATAAATCTCCAAATATGCAATCTGGAAGTATAATATGAATTCTGAGATGGATTCCATATATAAAAATAATGTTTGGGTTCTGGTCAATCTCCAAATTGATGTAAATCCAATAGAGTGAAATTAGGTATTCAAGAGAAAACTGGACATTGAAAATAAATTGAGTATCTATAAATAATGACTAGTTTAACACCCATATATTTTAAAATAAAAACATTGTGTTTGATAAAATATATGATATGCAATACCATGCTCAAAAGACCCGTGAAATATATTCTTTAAATATGACCGTTATAACCTAGCTATTGAATTGGAGGGTATGAATATGATTAATTTAATTATGAGAAATATATATATATATATATATATCCTAATAAATATAAATTTATTGATAAATTCTTATTAAATAATCCCCCAATTTTTTAGTGAATCTATTTTATGCTTTAAAATACATTTTCTTTAAAAATTGTTTTATTTTGCATTTTATGTTATGGAATTACAATTAATTTATACCACTTTTAAATTTTATTTTATAAAAATAATATCATTTTTTAAATAAGTATCTTGAAATTTTACTAGGGTGAAAAATTTGGATTTTTCAAAAAAGATTTATTTTTCAGAGAATAATGAAAAGATATTCCTTTTTGAAAAACAGTCATTTATTTTCAACAAATTAAGTAAATTAAAACTATCATTAAATAATTATTTTAATTTAAAAGTAGAAAATTTATTAAATATTTATATATAAAATAATTATTTATATTTTAATAATTTTTATACCTGATTTTGGTATCAGATTATTCTTAGGCTTAAAAACACAATTTTAGAAAAACTGTTTTTAAATATGAACTATTTCTCCATTTTAATTAGTTAAAATAACCACTAATAAGGAAAAATTTAAGAGAATTTATATATTATATATATGTAACTATATTTATTTAAATCCATATCATTATGATTACTATTCATATAGTTAATATTAAATTTTCTTATGCTTGAAAAATGCATTTCTTGAAAACCCGTTTTTCGACATGATTTTCATGTTTATTTTTAAATATAATTCTACCAATTCTGTGAATTGAATTTTATAAAATGGATTAATTATTTTTCATCATAATAATTAATATTTTATAATAATGTCAAATTAATTTTTTTCATAATGATTAGTAAAGTCTGAAAACCAATTTACTGCGATTAAGGTTAAAATAGTGTTTTGTGCATTACATGCACTTGTGTTAAAATTACTTTTCCACACATATGGAATTTTTATTTGATAAATTTAATTTCATATTAAGAATAGTTGTTTACAAATTATCTAATATGGATCATTTTATTTTATAATTAAATGGTAAATTACCTAAGTTAAAAAACTAATTACCGTTGTGAAAAATAAAATGGTAAAAGTAAGTAAACTTAGATAATAAGGAATAACATGTTTAAAAAATATTTTATTGTGGTGGTTTTTATCAACCTCAAATTCCCTATACTTCATTATTTATCAATTTTGGAGTCATTTGGGGTTAGATTGACTTACCATTATTGAATTGTTTTTTGTATTTATAAAAAATGTCACTCTTCCTCAATTATAAAAGGGAACCCCCTCCCCTAGAATCTTCACACCTCTCAAGAAATGTTTATTGAAAAAACACTACAAAAATATCTCCAAAACATAATTATACACATTCTAGAGGAGATTTTATTCAAAAAAGTCCAACTATAGAGGTTTCTCAAAGAGAAGGTAATCATCTTAACGAAGCACTTTATTTTTTGTTCTTCCATTAAAACCATAAATTATGTATGAAAAAATAAAATATAATAACCCTAATATCTAAAATATCCTAATATGTTTTTTTGTTTATGATATGATATTTATATATCCCCTTCTCCATCAATGGGAAACAAATCCATTGCTCATGTGTATGATGGACTACCTCCTCATGAACTGATGTAATTTTTTTTCCATAAACAAATTACAGTGGATGGTAATAATTAAAGAAATAATGAATATATATAATACTTATGAAATGATATTTTTTTCTCGTGCATACTCATAACCTACCGTCTCAACAAACCGATGTGATTCATTTTCTATGTCCAACTTTCAAAAATTGTCTTAAAAATGTATCCAATGAATAAATATGATATTTAAAACATTAATATAATTCAATAGATGATGGTTCCATATCCTATTCACAATAACTATAACTTTCATGACAAACCATTAATGATAAAACAAGGTAATTAATACCTAAAACAATGAAAATAATGAAATATTATTAACAAACAGGAGGTAAGATGTTATAATAGGATCACATATGATATTATAAATATGAATATGGTTATGGTATAAATTAATAACATGATTAAAACCATTATATGATAGTTTAAATCACATTAAACCAAAATGAAGCATGAGGTAAGGGATTTCATCTCAATTTACATTCCATTGAGGCATATTTTTTATTATACACCAATTCACTTTTATTTCATGTATATGTGACCCATTTGATCTATTTAAAATGAATAACTTTATATTAATTATGGTTAATATTTCAATTCAAGTTTATTATTTCATGGGGTTACAATTTCAATGTTACCAAAGAGGTAAGAATCTATTTTACAATCTCACTTCCTTTAGTGATTGCTTTTATTCTCATTGAAGGAATCTTATAATTTATACTTCATAAGATCTAATAATTTTCTTATCTAATTTATATTTAATGAGTTTCAATATTTTATTCCAAATTTTCCTATCTTTCGTACTTGAGTCAAGAAAATAAATGTTTAAAAGCAAACTTGATTTATTCCTCTTTAAATTAGATATATTTTTCTTCCATGACTATATTTTCCAAAATTATTTTAGAAAATACATTTTATTTACTCAAATGATTAATTAAAGGAAATTTATGTTATCCTTGACTTTTAAATGGGGTTTAAAGTAATATTTATTCTATTTTTAAAAATATTTTTTTCAATAAAAATTCAAAATGAATGTTTTTTTAACCTATATGGTGATAAAAGACATTCCCACTTTCATAACCATTTTATGAAATCTAGAATCCTCTATATGTTTTTAATGGTTTTATAAAGAAAAACATTTTATTAAATATTATTTTAATATTTCACTTGTATTCCCTTTATTCTTCCAAGAATCAGGATTTTATTACAAAAAACTATATTCCTAATGAACTGATTGTCACCTCTCATTTCTTGATTATTTTTTTCATCATTAACCTTCTCTTGAGACAATCACTTTATTGTGATCATTTTTCATTGGAAATTAAATTTATATTAAATATACATATTCATTGTATCATGGATATAATTATTTACTTAATAATATACCATTTTTACATATGGTATTTACTTTACATGTTGTTATATTAACTTGGGAAATATTTTTAAATCCTTATTTCTTACTCAATATGAATACTTATTCATATGTCATACTGATTCATGGATTAAATCATTAATTCAATATTTGAGGAATGATTTGGTCATGTAGTGATGAGTGGGTCCTAGAATTATATATCCCCTCTATGCATTGGTATGTCTCATAAGAAAAATCTGTTCGACAAATTAAATGGGTTGTACCCATAGTTTTAAACCATATTATGAAAGGTCTTGATGGTATAAATATCCTAATGTACAAGATCATTATGTAAAATATTAAGAATTTATTTCATTTATAATTTAGTTATTATTATCTATGAGATTATTGCATTGATATTAACCATGGATGAATTTTGTGATAAAGTTATTGATTAAATGAAATGTGTTTTCAATTATTTACCTTTCTATATTGATTATTCATTATCTAATTATGATAGTAAAATTATTGATAAAATGGAATTTTTGATCAATTATTTACATTTTCATATTTATTATGCCTTATTTATTCATGATAGATTCTATTTTACATAACCCTTATAGATAATTTGAGATCACCCTTATTTTGTTTCCTTCCCCTAGGATATGAAAATGAATTCTTTGAATGATTTCAAGGATAAAAATTTTTTAATTTCACTTTTTTTTCAAATATCATGAAAGACTCCAGTATATATCTATTTTACCAAGACTACTAAACTATTCTGTCATTCGGGATATGATTACTTATATCTAGTAACAATGTAATAAAGTAACCATCGGCACTAGGCTACTGGGGTTGGGGTTGCTACAGTTGGTATCAAAAAAAATTAGTAGAAGCCTTAGGAACTAGATTAATGAAAACTTAGATTAGGTAACATAATACTATGGTATAATTTGAAGAGTCATTGGGGTGGCCATCAGGGATTCAGTAAGGCGGACCAGGCTAGTGTCTCACAGAAATGTCTATTTGCTGATCTGGAAGGTTCCCAAGTTCTGAGGTCGGGTGGAGAGTAGGTCCCTGATCAAGAGGCTTCACCTTCAGCTTCCTAAGTTGAGCCCTCACCTGCTCCCTCACTTGTCATATCAAGTTAAGACAAGTCCATTTTTCCTTTTCATCAGTCTAGGTTTATCATCTCGAAAGATTCATATGCTTCCCTTCTCATCAAACTGAAGAGGTTTTTCAAGTATGGGCCCTTTCTCAGATCTCCTACATCTCCCTAGCTTCCTCCTCCTATTCTTCTATCCATTCCCCTGAGCTTACCCATGACAGAAATAGGGTCCCTCCTTTGGTCGCCCCACCATGCCTTCCCTCCCTCCCCCCTTGTACCCCTCCTTCATCACCCCCCCCCCCATCTTCTGATTCCAGAGTCTCCAACTCAGGGGAAGCTTGGATTAAACCTCCTCCTCAGACCCATAGGCATGTATGAGGCTTAAGGTATCCCTTCTCTATAAAAGCCTTGACTCTTACCCTCCTCCCTTCTCATTATAGTGTAGGGAGGAACAAGCAAGTGCAATCTAAGAAGCTGAGGGAAATTTCTTCCTCCTCTCTAAAGGCCAATAGTTCTAGTCCAAATGTTAGGACACAATCTGTCCAATGATTACTATCATCATATAGAATGCCTGAGGGATCAGGGAATGACTGAAAATGGACATCCTGGCTTTAGATTCCCAGAAACACAAGGTCAATATCATGGTTGTTATTTAGCATAAAAAAATTGTTCTAGAATTACAAACTTCTCTAGACAGATCACGATGCATGAGCACTTGCATGAGGAGCCATCAAACCAGAATATCTGGATTTTCAGGAATTGGAGCATCTCATTTGATCTTTTCCTTTTAGGTGACCAACATATTACCACAAAGGTATCTCATGATAAATATGTTTTCTATATCTATTTCATTTATAAGAGTTGCGACTTCCATCACCGCGGCGTTCTATGGTAGGAACTCTCACTTTTTGATCCTGGAAGCTTCCCCTAGTTTCTTAGTGGGGACTTTAACATCATTACAAACCCAGAGGAAAAGAATGTAAGAGGTCCCTTCTCCAGGAATTCTAGCATGGATTTTTTTCATTTCATGGCAGACAATGGGATTTTGGATATCAGATTTTCTAGGGATTGTTATGTGTGGTGTAATAATCAACGCGGCCCCCACTGCTCATGGATCCATCTCAATTGTTGCTTGGAAAACTTGAAGTATATCTCAAAGTATCCCAATATCAAAGTCTGTCACTTGGTGCGTGGTATTTCTGACCACTCCCTGATTCTTTTCAATATCTCAGTAGGGCATGCTACACTAGACTCCTTCAAATACCTTCATCATTGGCATTTCCTGCTTGGATTTCATGAAGTTGTTAAGGGGTGTAGAATACACCCACTTAGGGGAGGATCTGGATTTCCTTTCACAAAAAACTCAGAAGTATTAAATACAATCTTCATAATTGGGATGATATGGAACCTCATAGAGACACAGAAACGATCGTGCAGGAAATTCAGCATCTTGAAGTCACCCTCAAGGGAGACTGGGATGATCAAACCTTTGATGATCTTACTTTGAAGAAAAATATTTTCTCTGGTTTGATTCTATTTCAGGATTTAATGGCGAGGTAGAATGAGAATATTAGGTGGATGGAGGAAGGGGACAGAAATACAGCTTTCTTTCATGATTATATCATGGAAAGAAAACGTCTGGTTCAACCCAACATTATGATGGAGGATGAGTCATTCTCGAATTACAGGGTGGAGGTGGGGAGGCTGGCTTATTCTCATTTAAAAGATCTCTTTGCGGGCCCGAATCTGTGCATTCTAAATGGTTACGTGGGGGTGAAGCGGAGTTTACGGAGGCCATTGCTGCCCAGGATTATTCTCAGGACAACGAGATGATGTCAACCATCCTAGAGGAAACATATATTCATGAAGATCTTTTACGCCTCAAATGTTACAGTGCCCCAGGCCCTGAAAGATTCCCAAGTTCCTTTTATAGGGATGCCTAGGGGTGGTGAAATCTAACCTCATTGCGGCCATCCAGAATTTTTTTTCAGGGTGGTAGCCTACCAAGAGTTGTCTACACTACTGCCTTGGTGCTTCTTCCTAAAATTAAGAACCCCTCCTCCATCCTCCACTACCGCCCAGTTAGCCTTTGTATTTTCCCTTTTAAATTCCTTGCAATCATCCTTAATTATAGATTATCGACTCATCTTCCCTGATGGATTTCAATGGAGCATCATGGTTTCATTAAGGGTCACTCAATCTAGGGATCAATTGTATTGGCACAAGAGATGATTCATTATATTAATACCAAGTATCACGGCTCAAACATGGAGATTAAGCTCGATATGAGAAAGCCCTATGATTGGGTGGAGTGAGGTTTTATCAACAAGGTCCTCTTAGGTATGGGCTTCACTCCCTGGGTGGTTGATATTTTCTTTCGTTGCTTCAGTTCTTCTTGGATGGATGTTCATTTTATGGGTAAATCCCATGGTTTATTCAAGTAAACATGGGGTCTAAGGTATGGAGACCCTATCTCTCTGAGTCTTCTTATTATTTATCAGGATATTCTCAGTTGCCTTATCCATAAAATTATTTTTGTTGGAAAGATCCTCCCTTATAGAAGGAAGGGAAGAGTCCCCTCAATTTCTCATCTCATATTTTCTAATGATACTCTTATCTTCTTGAATGCTTCTAAGCGATAAATTTGTGGGATTATCCATGTTTTGTAGGAGTATTGTTGTTGGAGTGGGAAACTTATCAACATAATCAAGAGTAACTTATTCATCTCAAGGGAATGTGCCCCCTCTCAGATAGCCTCTATTTGAAACCTTATGGAGATTCACTTGGGAAACTAGTCGATGATGTACTTGGGTTCTCCTTTGTCTTCTGGTCGGATCAGAATTCAAGACTTTGATTATATTTTTTGTAGGATAACAGATATAGTCCACAACTAAAAAAACAGATACCTGTCATTTGGGGGATGGATCACCTTGGTCAATAGTGTTCTCCTTAGTACTCCTGTTCATGCACTTTCTGATGTTAAATCTCTTAAAGGAGTTATTTAGAAGATATAAAGGGTACTTTATAACTTTATTTGGGATGCCCGGGCAGAGGGAAAGCATGTTTGGGTGTCTTGGGGAGAGAATAGAGAGGCCCATTCCGGGAGGAGGGATTAATGTTCATAGCCTTACTGATACTCTCATCTTTTTACATGCCAAACTGGCCTAGGAGCTTCATGAATACAGAACTATTTGGGGAAATACCATGGGTAGAACCTCGGTGGATGGTGTGTTAATAGAGGGAAGATTTGTGTCTCCTTTTTTATCCATGATATTTCCCCTCTATTATTCCATCGATCTCCTTGTTCAGTGGATCATTGGGGAAGGGAAAGTCTTCTTCTGGCATGACAACTGGGTAGGAGATATCCTTGGATTCACAGGCTGTCCTGCTTATAACATCTCTTACTAAGAGGCTAGAAGATTTCCAGCCTTTATGGAGGCTATTCTGAACAAGGAACAACTGGATACTCTCCACCTCATTAATATCATGGAGGAACCTGATAAATGTATTTTTTCCCCATAAAGCTCAGGCAGTTTCTCCCCTAAAGATTTTCATCATGCCATGATGCCTCAATCATAAGAGAATCAGCTGAATGAACCCATTTGGTCTAAGGGGATTTTGTCTAAGTATAACTTCCTCACTTGGAGGATCATACATGCTATAGTTTCTATGGATGAGAACGTCAAGAAATGTGGAATTGTGTTGACTTCTTGTTTCATGTGTTGTGTTTACCATAGGGAGGAAAGCATCGATCATCTATTACTTGAGGGAGAGTGGGATCATGTGGTATGGTTTGCCTTTGGTGACTTCATCGTTTCTCTTCATCCTTCTGTTGATCCCTCCTTCTTCGTTTTCTAGTTTCATGGATCAGGGGATAGGTAAGTGGAAAGAACAGTAAGGTCGATTATTTTTCATATTGGGTCATGGTGTATTTGGAAAGCTAGGAACAAATCTAGATTTGAGGGAATATGGTTCGTCTATGAAAACCATTATTTCCCATACTCGTAGCCTACTGCATGACCTGACTAGGCGTCTGCATAACAGGAGTGAGGCACCTTCTCTCTAGGCTCTACTTCTAGCTGTTCAGACCATCCCCACTATTAGAATCCCTCTCGGTCATTGGGTCTTCTGGAAACCACCTCCCTCTGGTTTGAAACTGAACACGGATGGTTCATGTATCGCATGAATTATGAGAGGATGATGAGTGGTTCGTGACGTCTGGGGCTTCTTTGTGTTCACTTTCACTGTCTTCTTCGGCAGAGTTTCTTCTCTATAGGTAGAATCTCTCGCTTTTCTTTCAGGCCTTTCCCTCTACAGGCATGGGTGCATTTGCATTACAGAAGTGGAAATGAGCTCTCTTATGCTTCTCAAATCACTACAAGTCACTAGTAATAGCCGTTGGTCTATATCTTACCCCATCAGGAAGTATAGAGCTACCATTCCTAACAATGTTCGATTGAGACACACCTGGCGAGAGGGAAACAAGGTGGCCGATCATCTGGAAAAACTTGCGTCTCATGGATCGGGTATGACATGTTTCTACAATGAAAATTAATTGACTCTTGGGGAGTTAATCTAGTTAGAGGGGATTCTATTGTCCTTCATTATTTCAGGCCCCCATAGATCTTTACTTTCATTATGTTCCCTATTTATTTCCTCCTTTTTAAAATAAAGAACGATGATGATGATGATATCATAAAATTATTTTTATCAATGGTATCTTGTTTATAAGAATCATGACACATCTAAGGATTGTGTTAATTTTTGGAATAATATATGTCTTAATCTAGTATTTACTATAGACACCATCATGGTTTTATGATTTTAAGGTTTATCATAAGTTTAATGTCTTAAAAACCTTTTTTTAGGTTTTATGTGATGGTGAGTTTATCAAGATTAATTGTATTTTGGGAGAAATTTATAGAAATAAAACCCATTGGTTTAGTATATGTTTTAGTGAAAAAGTTAATTAAGGAAGAATGCCTTTATATTTTGTGGATATAAGATTAAAGGTATTAGTAACCTTTAAGGTTTATCTTATCTTTGATGTTGTGATAATTATTTTTCATTAAAATTTTGGAATGTTATATTAATTATATTGATATAGTTTTGGAAAATGGATAACCTATATACCATGTGATAACCCATCGCATCTGTTAAGGTCATGAGGATTGAACACACAACAGAAGGGTGACAAGGGTGGATCACCTACCACTGGCCTATGTGATGTTTAAATTATTTTACTAATAGATACTTATAGAATGTATTTAGTTGAATTTTTTATATTACTATTAGTATTTTATAGATTAATGTATTGTATTAGATAACATTTGTTAACAACTTTGGTTTTGGTAAATATTTAGAGACATATGAAAAGAAATGTCACTATTTTATGAATATTATGATATAATAAAATTTAATTTTTTTGATTCATGCATAAAAACTCATATTGGATATTGATTCCTTAGAGTAAGATGTGTAGTGTAAATTGATCAAATCATAACCTAAGGAAGAAATTATGGTTATAAAAATAAAAATATATCATGTAAGTGTATTTATTGGTGTTATTTATTTTGATAGAAAATAATCCATCAACTTTAATAAAAGGATCTTGAAACAAAAAAAAATTATCTTATTACATTCACATGTAATGAATAAATGGTAATTTAACTCATCACAGATTTATGGTTCTATGGTCATTGACATTCTCTTGATCATTCACCTTCTTATGATCAATTATCTCTATCAATCTCTATTATTATTTAAACTTTTCTTTCATGTCCATATTTTCACTTCCAACCAATGTTATCTTATATGAAAACCTTGTTATTTTTTATTCCAAATGACTTTTATATTTTTCATTCCTTATTTTAAGAGGTAGTTTTATTAACCCTTTTTAAGATGTGGGTTTTCAACAAAGGTATTTTTAAATTTAAAACCCTTGATTTCCAAGAAAAAGTTCAAATTGTGAGGATGAAATTTATTGAATGTGGGTTGAATATAACACCCCAATATTTTAGAATAAGGGCATTGTGTTTGATAGTGTATATGATACAGAACACCAAGATTAAGTAATGTGCAAAATATATTATTTAAATATGATCATTATAACCTAGACATTGAATTGTTGGGTATGAATAGGATTAAAAAAATTATAAAATATATATAGAGAGAGATAGAGATATAGATAGGTACCAATGAATACAAAGTTATTTATAAATTCTTAGTAAATAATCACTTATTTGTTTAGTAAAGTTGTTTTATGCTTCAAAATACATTTTCTTCAAAAATGGTTTTATTTTGAATTTTATGTTTGGAAATTATAATCAATTTATACCAATTTTATAAATTTTATTTTATAAAAACAATATAAAAATTTAAATTAGCATATAAAAATTATCTTAGGGTGAAATTTTTTGTATTTTTATAAAAAGAGTGATTTTTCATTGGATAGGGGAAAAATATCGTTTTGTAAAATTATCATTACTTATCAATAAATTGTGTAATTTAAATGTATAATTATGATTTTAATATGATTTAAATTTAAAAAAATTATTATTTAGTTATATTAAAAATAATTAATTTCATTTTAATCATCTTTATACTTGATTTTTGTATAATTTTATTCTTAAGTTTAGAAATATAATTTCTTGAAAATGATTTTTAAAGGCGTAATGTTTCTCCATTTTAATTAATTTAAACTAAAAATAATAAGGAAATATCTAAATAGAATATATATATATATATTATATCTAACTATATAAATTTATATCCATATCATGATTATTACTAGTTATATATTTAATATAAGATCATCTTATTCTTGAAAAATCTATTTTTGGAAAAACCATTTTTCGACACGATTTGTGGGTTTATTTTTAAATTTAATTATACCAATTATGTGAATTGAATATCATTAAATGGATTCCATATTATAAATTATAATAATTACTATTATATAATAAGTTTAACTTAATATTTTTTTCATAATGATTAGTAATGACATTAAAACTTATTTACCACAATTAAGTTTAAAATGTGTTTTTGCGCATTACTTGCACTTGTATTAAAATTAATTTTACACATATGTAGAATTTTTATTTGATAAATTGGATTTAATATTAAAACTAATTTTCTACAAGTTATCTGATAAGTATCATATTGTTTTAGTCTTCAAGGATTAATTACCTAGACTAAAAAAACTAATCACCACGGTGAAAAATAAAATGATAAAATTAAGTAAACTTAGAAGATAAGAAATAAAATGTTTAAAAAATGTTTATTTTTTGTGTCGGAGGTGTTTATTGAAATTAAATTTTCTAAAATGAATTATTTATCAATTTTTAATTCACATGGGGTGATATTTACTTCTCATTATTTAATAGTTTTGGGTATTTACAAAAATGTTACTCCCCCTCAATTATAAAAGGGGACTCCCTCACCTCACTTTTTCACAACAATAAATCCATTTGGATTGAAAAAACCCTTCCAAAATCTCTCCAAAAAAATAATTATACACATTCTACAGGTTTTGGTATTCCAAAAATACAAACCCTAGGGTCCTTAATAATAGATCCAAAGCATGTTTCTCTAAGATATGGTAATCGTCTTAACAAATCACTTTATTTTTATTTATTCCTTTAAAAACATAAATTATGTATTAAAACTTAAAATATAATAACACTAATTTATATTATATCCTTGATGTTATTATTTTTATGGAAAAATATTTATTCATTTATTTCTCTATCAGATGGGAAACAAAGACATTGCTTGTGTGTATGGTGGACTACCGCCCCACGAACCAATGTAATAATTAATTTCCATCACCAACTCACATGGATGGTAATAATGATGGAAATAATAAATATATATAATAATTATGAAATTATATTTATTCATTAAAATTAATATTCCATCCACTTACTTAACCTTTCACCCATTAAGGTAATGATATCATCACACATGCATACGTACGACTTACAATCTCTACAAAGTGATGTGATTCATACTCCATGTACAACTTTCAAGAATGGTTTTAAAAGGGTATAAAATGAATAAATATGATATTTAAGACATTTATATAATTCAGGAGATGATTTTTTCATATCCTATACATGTTAATCATAACTTTCATGATAAAAAATTCATGATAAAATAAGACAATTAACACATGAAACAATGAAAATAGTGAAATATTATTAACAAACAGGTGGTAAGACGTTATAAAAGGATCATATATAATATTATGAATATTAATATGGTTATGTTATAAATTAATAACATTATTAAAACCATTATACTGGATTTTAAAGTAAGTTAAACTAAAAAGAAGCATAAGGTAAGGGATTTCATCTCAATTTTTATTCCATTGAGACATTTTTGTTATTATGAACTAATTCAATTTTATGTGGTGTATATGCTTCCACATTGATTTATTTACATGAATAACTATTAATTATTGATGGTTAATGTTTCAATTAAATTTTATTCTTTCAAGGGTTTACAATTTTAATTTTACTAAATATGTAAGAATCTATTTTACAATCTCACATTCTTTAGAGATTTCTTTTGCAATTGTTAAAGGAATATTATCATTTATCATTCAGAAGCTCTAATAATTTTCTTTTATAATGGATATTTAATGATTTAAAATTTTTTCTTCTAAATTTTCCTTTATCTGGTACTTAAATCAGGTAAATAAATGTTTAAAAGAAAAACTGATTTATTTCTCATTAAATAGGATATATTGTTCTTCCATGTCCATGTTTTCAAAAATTGTTTTACAAAAGAAATTTTATTTAATAAAATGATTTATTAAAATAAATATTAATTTATCATTGACTTTTAAAAATGGTTTTAAGGGAATATTTTTACTATTTTTCAAAATAGATATTTTCAATAAAAAATTCCTAAGGATTGTTTTTTAACGTCTATGGCGATGACAGACTTCCCCGCCACCATAACCATTTTATGAAATTACCTTCTTATAAATGATTTAAAGTTTTTTAAAAAGAAAAAACTCTTATGAATTATTATTTTAATATTTCACTTTCATTCCCTTTATTCTTAAAAAATTATTGATTTTATTCCAAAAACCTATATTCCTAATGCACTGCTAGTTACCTCTCATTTCTTGATTAATTTTATTATTGTCAAATTTATCTTAAGACAATCACTTTATTGTGATCATATTTTATTAGAAATTATATTTATATTAAATATTAATATTCTTTGTATTATGGATATGACTATTTCCAAAAACATATACCATTTTTACATATGGTTTTTACTTTGAAAGTTATTTGAATAACTAGGGAAATATTGTTAAATCCATATTCTTTACTCAATTAATATATTTATTAATAATTCATATTGATTCATTAATTAAACCAATCATTTGATATGTGATTAATTATTTAGACATGTAGTGACAGTTGGGGTGTGTAATTTTATATCCCCTTTATGCTTCAGTAGGTCTCATGAGACAAATCGGTTGGCCAAATTAAATGAGTTTTTACCTATAGTTTTAAAAAATATTATAAAAGGTATTTGTGGTATAGATATTATGATGTCTGAGATCATGACATCCAAAATTAATCATTTTATTTATTTATAATTTAGTTATTATTATCCATGATATTATTGTATTGATCTTATCCATGGATGCATTTTTTGATAAAATCATTGATTAAATGAATAAAAATAGTTATTTACCTTTCCATATTGATTATTACTTTAAATAATCATTATATATATGTTATTTATAAAATGTAATTTTTGTTAATTAATTTACCTTTCTATATTGATTATTCCTTATTAATTCATGATAGTTTTCGTCGTGTGTAACCCTTACTGAGAATTTGAGCTCACCCTTATTTTTCTTCCTTTCCCCATGATACGAAGATGGATTATTTTAATGGGTTCAAGGATATAGAATATTTACTTTCAATTTTTTTGTAATTTATTTTTTCAACTGTAATATAAGAATCAAGTATAAATCTATTTTACAAAGACTGCTAAACTATTCGGTCCTTCGGGATGCGGTTCCTCATATCTAGTGCCAATTTAATAAAGTAACTACTAGATCTGGGATACTGGGGTCAAGGTTTCTATAACTAGTGGATAAAGGGTTTAAATAGTATTTAGGCACATACTATAGTGAAACCATTTTTATAGTATCCATGTTTAAATCCATTGGAATTATACTTGTATTAGAAGCTTTCCATGACTATGATATTTGATGGATGGATTTCAAAAAAAACTTTATTTAATTTAAGACTTAATGAATATGTCTATATAATATAATTAAAAGGTTATGTGACTCCAGTTAATGCCAAAATGGTACAAATGTTTCGAAGATCCATTTATAGATTGAAGAAAGCATTCAGGCCATGGAACATTTGGTCTAATGAAGCTATAAAAGAATGAATGTGAGACATTTTGTTACAATTGGTTTAGTGGGAGTGTGTTTATTATCCACATAGTATATATCAATGGAATATTACTTATTGGAAATGATGCACCAATCTTACAGTTGGTTAAGGACTTGTTGATTAAGTGATTATCCATGAAGGGATTAGGTGAAGGAATCTATATCCTTGGTATCAATATCATTTGTGATATATCCAAGAGGCTTCTTGGGTTACGTCAAGGTGTATACATTGACTCGATAGTAAAGGGATTTAGTATAGAACAATCCACAATTGGATTAGTTTTATTGTCACATGGTATAAATATTTCTAAGAAAATGCTTCCTCATACTTAATAGAGAAGACAGAGAATGAATAAGATCTCAAATGATTATGTGATAGTATCAATAATGTATTTCATGTTATTTACTAGGATTGATGTTTGTTATACAATAAGTATGGTAGGTTGATATTAAGATGATCCAAGTTAAAACACTGGTCCACTTTTAAGTCCATCCGTAAGTGTATAAGTAAAACTGAGGATATGTTCCTAGCATGTGGAGGAGATAAGGAGCTAATCATCAGGGGTTATACAGATTATAGTTTTCAAACATATCATAATAATATGAAGTCATAGACATGATATTTCATCAGTATCAATGAAGGAATTATGAGTTGGAAGAGTTCAAAGCATCCAGTTATTATGGATTTTATAATGAAGTTTGAGAATATAATGACTTTTGGTGCATCCAAAGATGCTTTTTTGATATAAAACTTTTTCAAAGAGCTATATGTGGTTCCTATAAGTAAATAACTTATCAAATTATATTATGAAAATACTATAATGGGGGCTCTTGAAAAGGAGACAAGGTAATACTAACTGATAAAGCACATACTCTAGAAGAATCACCTCTTGAGGGATTTTTCTCATAGGAATGAAATCATGTTGAGTAGGGTTTCCATAGAGGAGAATGAGGCATAACCCTTATCAAAATCCTTTTCTCAATAAAAGCATGAATATCATGTGAGAGCTAGTTGACTAAAAGTTATTAGTAGTTGGATCTAGTACAAGTGGTATTTTTTTGTGTTGGTTTTGTAGAACCAACTTATATGTATTTTATGATTACCTATATTCATGGGTTTTGAATATTAATAAATTTATTATCACATCATGATTTTGTTTTTCTATGTGTCATTGTATGTGATAATGTCCTAAGGATACCTATCGCACTAAAATGTCAGGGAATCTCCCTACTATGATGAGAACCTTTAAGTGTAACAAAATTATTCTTAAATACATATTTTATGGCCTAATTATACTATTTTATAGGAAACAAATGATACAAGATATCTTGGTCTAGGTGCACATAAGTTATTGATACTTATACTCATGAAGTTCATCTTTTGTAATCTCCAACATAAGGAGGTTATGAGAACATGACCCTCCAATATGAAATCCATATTTATATGTTTCATTTGATGTTCATATATGTGTACATGTGTAATTATCCTTATTATTTAATATTATTATTAATTTAATTCATGATTTTTTTACTTTGATGTATTGATGAAAACAATGATGAAATATTCTCATAGTGAGGTAGAATATATTGGGTGTGTCCCAAGTGATTTTACATTAATGAATAATGTAGGAAATTATTTTCACCTTTCGATTTTAGTGGATGTTAATATATTAGTATTTTTTATGGTAATTTAACTTATTGATTAAGTACATGGTCATAGTATTCAATCAGAAATTTCATTTCTAGAAATTCAAAGTAAGAGACATCAACACATAGGTTGATGACAACATCATGAAAACTGATTGATTAGAGATATTGAGATAAATATATTATATTACATAGTATTTATTCATATGTAGTTATTATCATTTAATAATTTAATATCTTTTTCTAGGGGTTCCTTAGTTTTTTACTAGATTAAAACCTTGTACATTAGTTGTAAAAAAAAATTACATTGATAAAGGGGCTATAAAGTCACACAGTAAGTTTATTCAAAACCTTAGTTAAATTCTATTTGAATTTATCATGGTGAATAAATTTTATTACCATGCCGAGTTTAATAATTATTCATGTATGATTGGTTGCAAATATTTAGTCATAAGTTATTTTATAGAATATATAAGTCAGTTTAATATTTAATAAATATTTTTTTGTTATTTTAGTTTATATAATATTTTTTATTTATCAGTTAATAATTTACTGACATATATTTATTTAAATAAATATTCATTATTCATGGTTCGATAAATATTAAAGATGATGTGGACCAAGTTATTGTCATGTTGAGAAAATTCATCTGAAATATTATTTAAATATATATTTATTTATTTATTCAAGGATACTAATATTTATTTTTCCATCAAGTTTAATGCATGTAAAGTGAACAAAAATATTATTATTATATTAGATATGGGGTTTGATGGGGATTTAGAAAAGTAATAATGTAATGGGTGTAATTATTATTTTTCTAACCCTAGATTTATTTAAAATAGATTATTTCATTTCTATACATAATCATCTTTTTACATAATTAAACTATAGAGAGAATTATCTCAATCCCTAGAGATCTCCAACAACCTCTTAATATTATTGATATAAAGAAGAGTCTTTACAACTGAATCTATACTTGCGAAAATCATCAATGAATGATGTGAGCATCAGAATCTTTTACACTATCATATGGGGATTTCTATAGTGATGTTTGGATGTTTTCAGTGCATATGTGGATCCACACTAGAGGTATTATATACTTGAATCCTCTTACTATATAAATGGAATGAAAATAAGTGGTTTACTAATTCATCAATGAAGAAATAAATGAAACATAACATATTTAGTTATCCAAATAAATTAATTGTAAATTATATGTTATGATCTTGTATTCTTGGTTCTATCATAAAAATTATTTAATATTCAATTTAATTATTTTGTTCATGAAATTATTCATCATTTCCATCTCATATTATTAATTTATTATAAAAAAAATCAAGTTAGTTATGGAATGATGTCACTTATTCTTTGTTAATAACAAGTCCATACCAATCCAATACTAGTGAGAGTCATTGGATTCCTATTAACAACATCCTTAAGTACTTGACAATAACTAAGGATATACCCATAGTATTTAGAGAAGAGTAAGAGATACGGGTAAGGGATTACACCAATTCAAGTTTCAAATAAAATAAAATATGACATTAGATCTCAATCAGGTTTCATGTTTTTCTTGAATGGTGGATCTATCAGTTATAATAGTTTCAAATTGGCCACTATAGCACACTTGATAATAGAAGAAAAGTACATCACAATATCAGATCTTGTGAAGGAATCTGTTTGGATCAAGAAGTTAATTTTGGAAACAATAATTGAGTTATTTCTAATGTTAAGGAACCTTAATCTCACTAAAGTTCTAAACACATTGTTTATAATTACCACTTAATTTGAGAGATTATTTAATGGGGTGATGAAAATATTTTTTGGGCAGATATAGAGGAAAATGTAGTAGATCCATTAATCAGTCCATTATCACACTATAAGTATAGGGGTCATGTTGAATCTCTTGGTAAAATAGATATGATGGATTGAATTTAATGGTTGTATAATCTATAATGATTTTATAATAAATGAAATATCCACTTATCATTCATTCATGTGTGCTAAAAATTATGTTAAATGAATAATATAGTGATAATATTTCCTAAAAGTATGACTTTGAGTTGTCCCTATTCGATGATCATCAAGGATTATTTTTTGTTATGATGATAGGTTAAGGTTGGAATGAGTAAAATATTGTATTTGATATAAAGAGTTGTATATGTGATTATAATAATAGAAGCATTAGATAATAAGAGAAGATTTATTATTTGGACATTATTGCCAAAGTATATCTCATGGAATATCATATAGTCATTGATGTACCTAAGGGTTTATTATTACTATCAATCCTCATTACCTGATGTTGGAAAGATACCTAGAATGAGAACCTTGTTACTTGATACTTATATTATGAAACCCTTGAGGCATAGCTAATCTAGGGGTGGTTGGGTATGTTGTTAATGATGTCATCAGTTAGAGATCTACCAAATGGTATTTTTCACTTAATGATAAGATAAGACATCTAGGTCCTTAATTGAATTAGATTTAGGAAATTCATGTCTATGCTTATTTGAGTCACATGTGATCTTCTCAGCTACTTGGATGAGGGACATGTGATGTTATCATCTTATAGATGAATTATATTTGATGTATTTATCAACATGTTTAGACTATTTCATAGAATCATGAATTTATGGGATGTACTATATAAGATTAAAATGTTTTATGTCTTTTGGTCACTTGATGTCCAAGAAAAAGGGAATATTTGGGTGGAAATATGATGTGTATAATACATCTTGTGGTGGATATGTTCATATAGAGAAATGAGTATGTTTGATTGAGATAACACTAGACCCCTTTATAGACGAAGTAGCACTGATTATTTGATAGACGGTTCTATTTACTTACATATATTAAATCAATATTTTATATTTATTTTCAAAGAAATAAATTATCATAGGGTCACACTATTAGGCCTTAGGGTAGGGATTAAGTTTTGGAAAAAAAATTATACCAAGATAAAGAGAGTTTGAAAAATCTTATAAAAAATAATTTTGAATGGATTCATAAAGATTTGTAAAGTTTTTTTTAAAGTAAATAAAGGAATTTAGTGAAATTTGGAGATTATTTTCAATTCACTAAAAGTATGGATATCATATTTTATGATATCCTTGAGTTGTAGGAAACAATATGGGAATATGGATTACTCAATAATATCCTCAAATTGGGTTCATCTAATGTACGATGGGCATGTGATATGTGATATTTCATGCATGCATTTTTTTCACATATTCTTGATCAGTTCACTTCAATTCTGAATCAATGAGATTGATTCATTTATGGATATGAATTAATAATATAATCATTGAATTGTTTAATGGTTATATAACTCCAATAAGACATATTTTACTGTAATTCATGTTGGTTACCAAGAGATAGAAGCTGATACTCTAAAACTTTTCATCTAATTAATAGAATGTAAAAGGTATGGAATCCCCCCATTTATTATACAATGATGAAAGCTACCCTAATATAAATCTCTCTTCAGTTCCTGGTTCTTCATTCAACTCCATCGAGGAAGGTGTTAACACACCTATGTCTAATAGGATTCCTCACATTATGAATGAGGATCCAAGGTTGATGTAAATCACTCAGATTCATGAGTATTTTGGCCACTGTGAGTCATATTTATCAAGTATACTCTGATAAAGTGTAAAGGATAGAGATATTTGTATAAAAGGTACACCTATATTTTATATTTTTCATATACATTTTTATTTTATTAATTATAGATCATGAATTTTATGGGTTTTATTCTATTTCTAAGATCATGAAATGATCATCCAAAACCCATCAATCACAAAACATGAACTACGAAAATGAAATTTCCATGTAACACCTTCTCTTACGAATCAATAATCTCAACCATCCACTCAAAAAATTCATATACTCCTTAATATCCAACTCTCTCCAATCAATGACATAAGAATCATCAAGAATATACTAATAAATCTTACATAAATAAAAATTATAACAGATTCATTCCACCTATGGAGGAAGAACTAACCAGTACTCCACCACACTGACATGGTTTAATTACTGAAAAGTTCTAATGAACTGAGATGATAACTTAATCCTACGACCAAAACTCTACTTCCCATTATGAGGAGAAACTTTCAGGAACACATGATCACTACCCCAAAATACATAGGTCACCACCTCGGACCATTATAACACTTTCAATGGTCTTGATCCACCTTAATCTTCTCATTAATCACCTAAACCTTCTCAAAGATACATTTCACCACATCCGGTCCAAAGACTGCCAACTCTCCAACCTTAATCTATCACAACAAATATATTCAATAATTATAATAAAACTCCTCAAAAAAATTAAATCTAATGGAATAGTGATAGATATTATCATATGTGAACTTAGTCAAAGGTGGGTGTTTCATCTCTAAACTAAAAAAATTTAGATCGAATGCATGCAACATGTCTTTTAGCATCTTAATGATTCATTTGGTATGATCATCTATCTGAGGAGAGAAAGTGGTTACAAAGAACACCTAATATCCAAAATCTTATTAAAGGTCTCTCCAGACTCATGAGGTAAAATGAGGATTCTAATAAAAAGTGATCATCCTTATAACACTATGAGTATTCACCATATCATTCATGTACTTCTTAGCCAACGTACCACAACACCTAACTCCTTGATCACCAATAAATTATCTGAATTCATCAACTAATCCAAAAACACCCAAATAGAATCATATACTCCTTAATACTAAGGAAAACTAGTGGAAAATCCATGATATGTACTCCCACTTCCATTCAAGGACATATAATTGTTTTAGTAAACCTTTAGGAACATGATTCTCTCTCTTTACCTACCGACAAAACAAACATCACAAAACAAAATCTACAACTAATCACTTCATCTATGGACACCAAAACTGACTACTAAAGGAATGATATATCTTGGAAAATTCATGATTCATATCAAAGGTTGAGATATGAAACTCATATAGAAACACCATATTCAATATTTATAAAATAAACTACTATCCATAAAATACTACCAAATTTTTATCATCCTCTGACCATCCCTCTAGAGCTTCACCTCAAATGATAAGATAATTCTAAACCTCTACCTCAATATCGATAAACTATGATTCATAAACTTTCAGTAATAAGGATGATAGAATATTATTTTTATATAGAAAACCACTACCACTATATCCTCCATATCAAGATGAAAATTTATATGCTCTTCTATCACTCCCCATAAATCTTTAGAATATCAAATAGCACCACCATGATACTTCTAGTTCAATATATCAGCAACCACAATCCCTTTTCTTAGGGTGTACGAGATATCAAATGCATAGTATTGAAAGAACTCTATCCACATCAATTGACATATATTAAAATCCCACTAAGATAATATATTCCTTAAGCTTTTATGATCTATAAGGACCATAAGGAACTCATCAATAAGGTAATGTCACTACAGTTTCATAGAAAACACCACAACTAAAAACTTGAATCATGGGTGTAATGGTTACTCTCATGGGGGTATAATTATTGAGACCCATATTAGATCACTATACTCTATTTTATTAAGACACAGCCTAATCTAAGATGTGAAGCATCACATTAATCCCTAAACAATAATCCTTCCTCTAGTAACTAAAGCATAGGAGTACTGATTAGATTTTACTTTAGCTAGTAAAAAGTTACCTAACAATAATAAATCCATACAATGACTTGGTATTTCTTAATCAAGGATATAAATGGAGTCACAATATGATATAAATTTGACATTAAACTTTGATAAAAACTTGAAATACCAAGGAAACTATGAATCTCTTCAACATTTTTGAGTGTCACCTAAGAAATAATCGCTTCAATTTTTAAGAGATTGACCATTACTCCCTACTGAGACACCACATGTTCAAGGAAGTATAACTCACAAGTCAATAATTTTCACTTGGATATATTCTCATAGAGTTTATGATGTCAAATGACTTTTTAAACAATTCTTAGATTCTCAGCATGATCCTACTCATACCTCGAGTATATGAGGATATCGTTGATGAAAACTACCATGAATTTATCTAGTAATTCAAGAAACATGGAATTTAGGAGTCCCTTTAAAAAAATATAGAGAATTTTTAAAATCGAACAACATAACTAAAAACTCAAAGTTCTCATAGAATCACCTAAAAGTATTATATGATACATCATCCTCCATTAAACTCATTTAATGGTACCTAGACCATAGTTTGATCTTCAAAACCCAATTTGATCCCTTCTAATGGTAGAAAAAATCATTTATCCTTATAAGGGGGAAATTTTTCTTTGCCATTACCTTTCTTAACTTTAAATAATCTATGTATAACCTCAAACCACCATATTTCCTCTTTTTGAACAACATTGAATCCCTCCAAGGTGACACACTAGACTGAATGAAACCATTTTACATAAAATCATAAATCTAGATCCTAAAATCCTATAACTTAAAAGGCTTCATATGATAAGGATCTATCAAAATTATAGAAACATCCAACTATAACATTATCCTAAACTCTATATAACTTCAAGGGGTAGTATCACAAACAATTTAGAGAAAACATATATAAATTCCTCATAAACTCTCGATAATTCCAATGCATGCACTTACATAACACTCAATAAAAACTCTTCCAATTGAGATAAAAAATGATATGAATGCATACAAACTATTTGATAGTCCTTGTTGAAAAATACCACATATTATTCTTCTATATCAAATAAGGAAACTATAACATCCCAACCTAAGTGCCACATGTCAGTGCCCCAAGCTGGCTTGTTATGTGACCTCAAGCACGCCACCCTATATGCCAAAGGCAGTCGACTAGAAGTGAGGGTATAATATGAAACTTGGGGAGACTATATCATCTTTATCAAAGTGGAAATACAAAATAAATAAATAAACATTAGCGAAATGATAATAAAAATGATCAAGATAATATCGTAATCAATAATCAACCAAAATCACATAGACAAATTGAAAATATGGAAAATGACCATAAACAAAAGTATTAGATATTTCATACCATATAAGTGTCAAGTTTCAAATGAAACCCAAAATAAACACACACTAGAAGATCCTCGTTGGGTCCCGAAATCATGTTTTGTTCCCTTAACCATGATCCATCTCGAATCCCATATCAACCATATAACATAGGGTTTTTTCCCATGTCATGTCCTACAAACATAAAGTTCATTTGGGTACCAACTAGGAAGACTGAGTAGGTTGTGATTATAACTCATTAGGCTACCACTAATGGTGTCTAAATAAATATCCAATCTTTAACAGTGTATGTATTTTTATAAATAATAAAGTAAACAGTTTTCACATTTAATATTCTTTAATCAACTGCGTAGGTCCCCCGAGTTCATGGTGACACTCAATCCAATCATACCTACTTCGGCCCATACCAGAGTTAGAACCACATACTATATAGAATCACAATTTATTATTTTATGGATTTCATTATTCATTTAATTATAATTTTATATTCATGCATTAGGGAATAGAGTAGAAATCTAGCACCCCGTGGTTATTGGGAACATCGGTCCCTGGACTATACCTCATTGTTCATATTCACATATAAATATATATTGGAGGCCTAGAGAATCATTCTATCACCCTATGGGTATTTAGAGAATCAGTCCTTATCAATCAATCATGTGCATGCACTGTGGGCTTGGAGCGTTAGTCTGAAACCCCATTGGTATTTGGAGTATTTGTCTCAAGTCCACATCTCATTTATCAATCAATCACAAATATCATAGATATAATATCCATATCAAGGTTCAACATCATTAACCTTATATTAAATAATTCTCATCATGGTTCACCATTTTAATTATCAAAAACAACCATGGTTCTTTACTTAAATCACTTTAAATAACATGAATAATTCACCATTGATCCAATTATCAACAATTAATCACACAATTCATTAACCCTTCAAGGTTAATCCAACCAAACTTTTAATTATCATTTTCAACATGAATAAGAATTTAATTCAATATTAGTAACCCATTATTCCCTATTTCACATTCCATAAATCATCATTTTATGGATATTATCACACCCAATCAGTTTCCATCAAGTATGGCCTCACAATCTACAAAGGGTATAATGGGATCTGTGAAGGGATTCTAGATTTCATAGAATTAAATTCACCTTTTCAATTTAAATGATATTTCACAGCATGGTAACACAATGGTATAATTACATACACAAGATCAAAATCATGACTATCTGAATTAGCAATTACATCACCTACCTCAATTTTATTGATGAACACTCTCAAAACTATAACCCTCAATTTTGTGTCAAATAGTTGGATTCACAACAGTATAAGAGATCTGGGATCAAAACCTAGGACAAAGATATAATGAAAATTAGATCCTTCAAAACCTAGATCTAAAAAACTGAAAATAGTGGAAAATTATAAGGACTCGTCCTTAAACATTACATATTCAAGTGTTTTGAACTATAATTCACATTCAAATATCTTTTCAGATTATATTTTTAGAAAATTAGCTCATAATTTGTATATGAACATCCCTCATTCAGACAAAGTGGATAATAGAAAAACAATATCCATTTTTTCCAATATAAAACATTTTAAAATAAAACATGGTTTCTTTTTCATGAAAAATATTCTTTGATGGTTTTGGGTGCAGTGGAAGCATGCGAAGGTGGGTGATATATTAAAATTTATTTTAATGAAAGTTGGATAAAACCAAGAGTTAGGATCTTACATGTCAAATTTATAATTAATTTATTTAATATTAAAATAAATAAATACTTGGGATTAGGAAATTTCTTTATTGGTGAATTTTGATCATCTGAAAATACCCTTTTAGATTACCATCATTGCATTGTGAGGGTCCAAGGATAGAATCCCTATAAAGATTATCTATATGTGCTCCTATGATATCTGAGCAACACCACTCAATATCTGAGTGCTAACATGTAAAGTCAAATGTTTTTCATTGTTTTTTCTTGATATCTCATTCTTCAATCTTTAATAAATCTCTATTAAACTTCTCATTCTTGAGATGGGGAGAGAAGTCTGAGTTTAGAGAGAATTTTTTGTGCACAACAATTCTTTACTCTCAATTTTGGATACTCTACACAATAGACATATCCTTCTATTTATAGATTTAGGATTTAAGTTAAAATATTATTTAATTTCATACCGACCATTAAATAACATGTATTACCTTTAATAAACTCCATTCCACGTAATAAAAATTATATTATTACTATTTTTTGGTGTGCACCAACTTGTGCTATAAAAGATATTATGTAATATTTTTGTTAATTAATATTTGAAATCAGACTCGATCTTGGTCCATTAAAACTTCTCCATCATTTATTGAATAACTAAATAAAATGTTTATTCATAAATAATTATTTTATTCACAATCTAGTGAAAAAATATTTATTAAAATATTAAATAAATAAAATAAATATTTTATTCACATGTTAGTTAATTAATATTTATTTAATTTATGTGATCAATAAAAATTGAATAAAATTATTACTTGGACTTTAGAATCATATTTATTCCATTAATAAAACTCAAATATAATTTAATCTAGATCAATAGAAACACCTAGTGCATGACCCTCTAGGATTATTTTTCATTGGCATTAGGCGGGCTTGCCTAAAGTCCAAGATTACTATTTTGAAATGGGTTGAGGCACCCTAGATAAAGAAATTAATGTTGCAACATCAATAACCACAAATGAATGCTCAATGTGTAATATAATACCTTTGTCACAATATCTCATCAAGATGGTTACACATCTGTGTCACCTACCTATATGCTCAATATGTCTTTCTTTGACTATCTGAAATGAGCACATCATTACACCATGGCCATAGAATTTAATGTAATGGTTATACTCTAATAAAAGATTTGAGATATCATCTTCCATAAATATGGAAGGGAAAAATCCTTCCTCGAATTATTCATTAATGAAATGTCACTCGTGACACACCCAACGTATCCAACTTCGTTGTGAATTGTTGTCATCATGTTTTATGAAATACATCTAAGTATGTGAGTTGTAACATGAATTAATAATATTAATATAGTCTAATTACCATCACACACTCTCTTAAATATGAATTTATGATGACACAAAAACATGTGGAATTCATGTGAGTCTATTCTCATAATCTCCCGTCTTGGATATTACCAAGTGAGAACTTCACGAGAAGAAGCCCCATCTTCTTATGAGTGCTTTCACCTGACAGTCTGTGTATTATGTGTCTCTTCGTAGTATGTTATCCAACCACATAACATTATTTCATAATATCATCATAGAACATCAAGGCTCTCATCATAGTGGGGAGCTTCTATGACCTTATCAATGTGATGTATATTGTAGGACATTATTACATTAGAGTCATGAATAATAATAAAAAAATATGTAATAAGAAGTTTTATTAATATTCAATAAATAAAATATTTATGTAATTAAAGTAAAAAATAGTTAGTCCTAGGACACCAACTCCAACAAACTCCAACTTATACTAGAACCAACTACCTATGACCTTAATTCTTCTAGACCTCACATGATAGTAATGTATCTGTTGAGTCAAGGATTTAGTTGAGGGGTATACCATGTTGTCTTCCAATGAAATATTTCTCCCTATAACTCCACCTCTCTGAGAAAAATACCTCAAGATATGATACTTTTGAAGTTTGTGTTTCATCCATTGATGTGACATTGTCTCTTTTGCAAGAGCCACTGATGTATTATTATCATCAAGAGTGTGATATGATCTTTACTTCTTGGGACCACATCAAGCTCTTGGATGAAGTTTTCCATCCATAATACTTCTTTGTCTACCTTAGAACCCACAATATACTAAGACTCTACTATATTATTTCATCTCATAACACCTCAATTAAAAGTGAATATATATTTCATTTGTGACTTTATACCATCTTGATCAGTTTGGAAACTAAAATATGCATATACTCTAATTACTATTTCTTCATCTCTTCCATAAACCAATAACATATACTTATTACGCCTCAGATACTTAAGGATAGTCTTTAATTCCATCCAATGGTGGTCACCTGGATCAGGTTGATATCTTCATACAACACTTAATTTGTAGACAACATCTAGCCTAGTACATAGAATAGCGTACATGAATGACGCAATCTCTAATTTATATAGAATAATTATTATTCTATTTCTTTTCTCATGTTTTTGAGGACACATTTTCTAGGAAAGATTAATTCCATGTGATGTTGGAAATAATCCCCTCTTGGATTATTCCATACTGAATCTCTTTAGTATCTTGTTAATGTATGTACTTTAACTTAGGCTGAGAAAACTATTGGATCTATCATGATGGATCTTGATCCCAAAAATATATGTTGCCTCACCCAATTCCTTTATATAGAATCATTTATTCAACTATTCCTTAATAGACTGTAAAACTAGTATTTCATTTCCGATGAGTAATATGCCATCAACATATACTATTAAGAAAATTATTTCACTCCCACTAAACTATTTATAGACACATGGCTCGCATTCATTCTTTATGAAACCAAATTCCATTATGGCCTCATAAAAATGAATGTTACATGACCTGGATGCTTTCTTCAATCCATTAATAGATCTTTTCAACTTACATACCATGTTGGCATCCTTTGGAGTCACAAACCATTCAGGTTGTGTCAAATAGAAATCTTGCTAAATGTTTCTATTAAGGAAGGGTATTTTGAAATCCATTTTCCAAATATCATAATCATGGAAATCCACAATGGTAAGTAGAATTATGATGGATTTCAGTATCGTAACTAGTGAAAAGGTTTCTTTGTAGTCAATTACTTGACCCTATTTAAACCCTTTTTCAACCAACCATGTCTTATAGGTACTGAATTGTCCTTCCATGTAAAATTTCTTCTTGAATACTCATTTACAACCAATGGTATTTACATATACTAGAGGGTCTACCAAAATCCAAACTTGGTTTTGGTACATGGAATCCATTTCAGAATTCATGGATTCTTTCCACTTAGAAACACGTGTGCCAGTTACTGCTTCATTATAGGTTAGAGAATCATTATTATCAACTAATAATTATTCACCATCCTCAGTTATTAGAAAACCATATCATTCTAGTTATCTAACTTCTCTAGTACTCCTATGTAGTAATTGTGTCTCTAGAACAATTTATTCTTCCATGGGGATTTGTGGAATTTTTTCATATACCGACTCTTGTGTATCTTGATCCTGGACTTCATCAAAGTCTATCTTTATCCCACTATATCTTTTAGAGATAACATACACCACTAGAAATGTGGGAAATCTATCAACCACAACCTTTTTGTATAAAGTATTGTATAAGTAGTATCCCTTTTTTATTTTGGATATCCTATAAAGATACACTTTGTGCCTCGAGGTGAAATCTTGTTACCTAGAGAGGCCTTAAAAAATGCTTCACAACCCATCACATTTATGTAAGACAGCATAATTTTCATTCCATTACATAATTGGTCTGGTATATTGTCTATTTCTTAATTTTTTCCTCGGTTTAGTGTGTATGTTTTTGTTTATAATGTGTGTCCTTAAAAGGATAATGAAATAGTTGCATAAATCGTAATTGATCTAACCCCATCTAACAATATGTGGTTCCTCCTTTCACATACTCCATTACACTATGGCGTATAAGGAGGAGTGAGTTGAGATAAAATCCAAAACTCCCATAGATAATCAATGAAGTCATGATTAAGATATTCTCTACCATGTTCTAAGTGAATTTTTTAATCTTCTTACCAAGCTAGTTCTCAACTTCATTCTTGTATTCATTTATTTTTTAAAATAATATGACTTGTACCTCATTAAGTATACATATCCATATCTACTAAAATATTCAGTAAAAGTTTTGAAGTATGAGTACCTACCCCTTGCTCCAATAGAAAATGTTCTACACACATTTCTATGAACTAATTCAAGAATCTCATTAGTCATTTTACCTTTCCCAATAAATGGGGATTTGGTAATATTTTCTCATAAACATGTGTATCATACACCAATTGGTTTTAGTTCAAAATAATCTAAATATCCATATTTATGTAATTTATTCAAGTGATTTTCATTTACATTACCTAGCCAGTGATGTCAAAATTGGGTGTGGTGTGAGTCATGTGAAGTTACTTCGTTATCGATTTCCATTATTTGGTTCATGTAATCCAACACATAAATATCATTATGTAATTGTTCCTTAACATAAAAATGATATATTTATAAAAGAAGAAACATTTATTCCCAAATTTTAAAATAAATTCATTTATATCAAGTTTGGATAAATAAACAATGTTTTTGGTAACTGAAGGAACATGATAAAAACTAATTAAAACTAAGATAATTAATGTTGAAAATGTGAGGTGGTAGTCCGTGATATCTACAACATCAAGTTTAGCTGTGTTGGATGCTCCAAGATCTACCTATCCTTGGTCAATCTTTCTGAATCTACTTGGTTCCTATATTTGAATACATATGTGATAACCAAAATCTATATCTAATAACCAATTTTTAGAAATAAATAAATTGCACTTGATAACAAATGCACCTAAAACTTCCCCTTGCTTATTTGGATGGGTGAATTTCTTTTTCAAGTGGCCCTTATTACCACATGAAAAATAGAAAACATCATGTTCCCTTACTTTCCCCTTGATATTCCTCTTCATGGAAGGGTGTGAAGAAGCTTTGGGCTTAAATCTCTTCACTTTACCATTCCATTTGTTCACCATAATGACAAAAGGGTTTTCACACTTCGTAACCTTATCTACTAGGAAAAGAAGAGTAAGAAGATTAGGAAGAGACTTATCAAATGTTGTTCAAATTAAAATCCACAACAAGTTGAGGAATCTATGAGGGAGTGGTGCCAAAATGAATTCAGTTCCTAGTTCTTCAGGGATTTTAAACCCTATGACCTATAATAGATCAATATAGCCAATGATCTTGGCTACACGAGGCCCAGCTAGGGAACCCTCTACAAGATTCTTGGAAATATCACCTTGGAAATCTCAAAATGTTCTTGTCTAGATCTATCTTGGTAAAGACAACTAAGGTTCTCAATCATTCCATACACATCCATGTTTTCATGGGACTTCCTTAGTTCACTAGACATCAAATAAAGCATCAAAATTTGAATTTTGACCGCATCGCTCAAATGTTCTTTATAGATAAAGAACTCTTCATTAATCTCCTCTTTAGCAGGTAGATTAGGCATTGAGGGTTCTAGCATGTAATATTTCTATTCATGGTGTAGCACAACACGAAGGCATCTAAAACACTCTTGGAAGTTGTTGTAGGTTAGGAGGTTATCTTTCTCCAATATTGATCATAGGGATAGTGTGGATTATAAACGTGTCATTTTATTCTGAAATTAAAAATAGAATATTATTAGTACTTTTCTTGATTACAAAATAAGTGATATATAATAAATTTAATGTTTTTATTTATTTTTTCATTAAATATACAACTAATTTATCAGGTCTCAATAGCTCTCACCATTGAACTTGGAATATCTAGTTTCTTTAACATTCTAGTGGAAAGGATCCCCATTACTTTTATTAATGATCCAAACATTGGGCATGAAAACCATAATAATGTAATTAGGTAGGTGGTCTTTCCAACTGAGAACTTGTAGCTTCTTGATCTATTGAGTGGATTCCCCTATCCTGAAATTCTTACATGGATTTTCTCAACAATTTTCTTCAAATCTGTATTGAACAGACTTTGGTCATTAAACTCAATACAATTTTGGCTAAGTCTACCCAAAACTCTCATGAGAACTCATTGATAAAAGTAATTGTCCAGACTTTTGTCATGTACTACACTTAGTTATATGGTTTCATTCCCAATCAAGTAATGAAATTCTTACTATAATATAATATTTAATTGAGGGATTTTAATTTATTATGAATAAATTTTCTCTTATTTTATAGTTTAAAAATCTTGTTAATATTAAGTGGATGTTACTTAATTAAGTAATCATGTTGGATAAAATATTTATTCATAATTCATTTATTTAATTACTTTCTTTTCACATTAATTCATTTATTTATGTGATCATGATCTTGCATCCATAAAATAAATAATTGAATAGATAGAAATAATTAATTAAATAAATAACTCATTCACGAGCTTTAGCTAACAGTTGATTTAATGAGAAGGATTTAAATCAACATTTGGACTAGGGTAAATAACTCATATTTTCAGTCTTGGAATGAGTTATATCATTCCACATGTCCACCTATGTATCACCTGGGTTTGAATCATTATTGTTCTATCTTGAACTGCCTCCATGCGCCTTGGGATGATCCATTAATTACAATTATTTATTACTCACATGCCGGTGAAGGGAACTAAATGATTGGTTAAAATGGGTTACATAAATATCCTTGGACACGTAGGTCCTATATAATAATAGATAGAGGGATAACTCACAGGCCATCATTTAATTTAATATTAAATAATCCTAAACTCATTCAATAAATAAAATTAAATTTCCAATACATACGCTGGTCTTGGTCGAGCTCATGAATGGTTATAAATACAATGAATACACAAAAGTAAATAGATAGCATTCATTTCTTTATTCATTCTTTTCTTATTTAAGATAATCATTCTTTCATTAATTAATTAATTAATTAATTAATTAATTCCATTTCATCTAAATGATCATCTGTTATTATTTGAAGATACCCATCATTAATGACATTCATGGAAAATAAATGACAGAACCAATAATGATATATTAATTGCAATAAATTAATTGAGCATTTAAAATTATTTAAAACCATTATTAAATTTTCAAACACACAATGGTGTTCCAACCAATAAAATAAGGTTTTAATGCAGTAATTTTAAAATTTAATGTAATTTTAATTGTGTTCATTAATGGTAGACTAAATGGTGTGTACATACAGATAAATGCTATGTACATCAGTTGTTTTATATCAAAGTCATGTGTCTGGGGCTTCGGTGTGTTAACTCAACTGGACTACACGGTGTGTACATTCCAGCTACACACCCCGTATTTTCTTACCGAGTGCCAAGTTGTCCTAGTCAACATGTGGTGTGAAATAAAAGCACCACATGCAATTAATTTATCTATTCATTTAGATACAATTTTCATGGGTATATGGTGTGTTCTCCAGCCACACGCAATGTAACCTAGTTTTACCGATCAATGATTTGGAACTTTCGAATGAAATCTCTGGTCATTATTCATTTATTCTTAAACCTTTAAGAAAATGAAACACTGAACGAACATGATTAATATGTCGATAACATGTTAATTCAAATCATATTAAAGAAAGAATAACTTGAAATGAATATCTAACCACAGTTATGCATGGATCAACAATCAAATAAATAATTATAAATTTAAATGTAACTACTCTGATACCACTTTATGTTTTTGTGTATAGTGGAAGCGTGTGGAGGTGGGAGATATATTAAAATTACTTTTAATAATCATTTCCATAAACCAATAGCAAGGATCTTACAAGTAAAATCTATAATTAATTTATTTAATATTTGAAGAAATAAATATTTGGGATTAGAAAAATTCTTCATTTTTGAATGTTGATCATTAGAAAATACCCTTTCAAATTACCTTCATTGTTCTGTGAGGATCCAAGGATAGAATCCCTCTAGCAGTGATCCACACATGCTCCTACGATCTCTGACCAACACCCCCTCAATATCCGGGTGCTAGCATGGTATGTTGAATGTCCTTCATTGTTCATTCTTCATCACACATTCTTAGGTCTTGAAGAAATATATCTTAAACTTCTTGTTCTTGAGAAGGAGAGAGAAGGAGGTGTTGAGAGACAATTCCTTGTGTATAAAAATTATTTATTATCAATTTTGGATACTCTTCACAATAGATATAGTCATCTATTTATAGATTTAGTATTTAAGTTAGAATATTATTTAATTTCATGTCGGCCACTAAATAACATTTATTGCCTTTAATAAACCCCATTTCACATAATAATAATTATATTATTACTATTTTGTGGTGTGCGCCAACTTGCGTAATAACAAATATTATGTAATGGTCTTATTAATTAATATTTTTCACTAGACTCAGTCTTGGTCCATTCGAACTCCTCCAACAATTATTTAGTAACTGAATAAATATTTTATTCACAATCTAGAAAATAAATATTTATTAAAATATTCAACAAATAAAATAAATATTTTATTCACATGTGGGTGAATAAATATTTATTTAATTTATGTGATCAATATAAATTAAATAAAATTATTTCTTTAATTTGAGAATAATATTTATTCTATTAATTAAACTCAAATAAAATTTAATCGAGATATATAGAAACACTTAGTCTGTGACCATCCAGTATTCTTTCTTGTTGGAATTAGGTGGGATTTTCTAAAGTCCAAGATTACTATCTAGAAACAGGTCAAGGAACCCAAGATAAAGAACTTAATGTTTCAATGTCGACAACCACATAAAAATGATCCCTATGTAATATATTCTCTTTTTCAAAATATCTCATCAAACATGTTTCACATTCATGACGCCAACTAATATTCTCGATATTTCTTTCTTTGACTATCTGAAATGAAAAACATTTTTACACCATGGACATGGAATTTAATGTGGTGGTGCTATTACAATAAAATGGCCAAGATATCAACTTACATAAAGATAGAATGGAAAAATCCTTACTCAACTTATTCATTAATGATATGTCACTCATAACACACCCAACGTATCCAACTTCACCATGAACTGTTACCATCATGGTTAACAAAATGTATCTAATTACATGAGTTGTAACATTAATTAATAATAATCTTAAAGTCATGAACCGTCCCCTGGGGCACATGTCGTTACTACCCCAAGACCATCTTCCATAGGCTAGGGGATGGCGACTAGCACCAAAGGTGTATTCCCTAAAACTGGGAAGGCATTTCCTTTAAAACCTATAAACACACGCAACCAAACACACAGCAAGATATGTAGACAAGTCAACTGTATTATAAAAAAGTGAGTACAGTAAGTAAAAAGGGGCCAGAATACAAGCCCAACTGGAAAGTACAAGTACAACTAAAATGAAATACAACTGAAGAAAGAGAAATAAAGCTACTGGATCGTCCTCTGAGGTTCCTACCTGACGGGTAGGTACAGATCTCCTTCTCAACACTCCACGTCCACCCATCTCCTCTGCGTACCGACACGCCAAATGGTCCACCTCCATGCATCATCCAGTCCTGGTACCCTTGTCCTTAGTCAGCGATGTATGTCATCTACATGCAAGATAATAAGGTGCGGGCATAGCCAGTGCACGGGTGAGTATAATGATACTCAGTAGGGACCCCAAAACCCTTAAGGTCTCACACAATTCACCAAGTATAAACCACAAATTATGAAATAAATTTTCAACCCTACTTAGGTATATTCCCATACATAAACCTAAGTTATCAAGTAAACCCATCTCAATCATGAGGAAAACACAGAGTCTAACTCAAAGGCCAAAGCTCAACTATTCCACAAAGGAAGGATACCCATGAAGGAAATTACTACACAGGTACGCCACAAAGAAGAATACCACCAAGGTATTACCATAAAGGAAAGTTCCACACATGTACGAATTCATCTCACACAAGTTATAACTTAGGTACAGTAGTAGAGATGATTAGTTATAACTACGGAATCATCTTACTCTATTAAGAGGATTTGTTGCTAACCTACACAGAATCGCTAGGATCTGACCCACACAGGATCACTGGAGCTGATGCACACAGGATCTCTAGAAGCTGACCCACACAAGATCGCTAGGAGATGACTCACACAGGATCGCTAGGAGCTGACCCACATAGGGTCGCTGGAGAAGACCCACATAGTATCGCTAAGAGCTGACCCGCACAAGATAGATAGGAGCACTCTTCTCGTCACAGCCAGCTACTGGGTTTCCACACTAGGCTTTCTCGTCTCTGGGAGAGTCCTCTCCCCAAGCCACTGGGTTATTCTCCAACTTCTACGATTTACCACAAAGAAGTATCTCAAAGGAAATCCATGTCATAGGGGTCTCAACGCAACATACGGCGCATCATTCGGATGCCCGGTCTATGAGTTATTAGCCTTTTCATCGTGGGGGCCCGGTTGAATTCACGCTCGATCCAACCCGACCATTCCCCAACTTTATCTAAAACTTTGGTGGGGGTATACCAAAAAGACCGTATCACTCCAAGGTTTCCATTTTCGCTGGAGTTTCGTCAATCGAACATCTGGTGCCAAAGTTATGGCCCAAGAATGTAAATGGGTCGTAGTGAGCCCGGGTCCGGTCTGACCCGGTCGAACTGACCCGGCCCAACCCGGCCTGGGCTGACCCGGTTCGGGTCAACTCGGCCCGATGGGTGGCCCGACCCATTGGGTTCGGCCCGGCCTGCTAGGTCTGGCCCGACAGGCTGCGAGGGGCCGCGGAGGGCTGCCGAGGGCCGCGGGTGGCCACGAGGACGTGGAGGGTGCTACGAGGGTGTGAGGCCACGGGGTGGCTCGGTCGGGGTGGTTTGGCTGGAAGGGCGATGGAGGCTCGACCCAGATTGTAATGACGGATCAACCCAGACGACGATGGCGGATCAGACGGTGGTGGTGACTCAGACGGTGGTGGCAGCTCTGCCCGGCGACGGTGGATCGGACGGTGGTGGATCGGGTCGCCTCAGTTGCGGACGGCGCGGAGCGGCGGAGGCTGCAGGGCGGCGATGGTCGTGGGATAGCGGTGGCCATGGACGGAAAATCGTTGCAGGGTGCGGAGGACATGGGGTGGCGGGGCACCGTGCCTTCGTCGGTGGTTCTCGAGTTCCACCAGTGCCGACCGCCGGCACCGGTCACCGTCACCAAAGTCGCAATCTTCCATCGTGAAGGATACACCATTCAAGAAGAACGGAGGAGGGGTTGGTCCATATTTGTTTGGCATGCATCCTCTAGGTTAGAGCGGTAGCAAGCGGCTCATCAAGAACAAGAACGTGTATGGAAGATATTTAAGAACTTCAATCCCCACAACCTTCGTCAATCACTAATCTCATTCTCATAAAAGAAAATAAGAAGGGAAGAACATGGAAAAAACCCCTACCTCATTTGATTCATCTACGGAGGTCGTGAGAAAGAAGTCGAAGAAGACGGAATGGGGTGTCAATGATTTTTTCTTCTGAAACCACGCTTCGATGACAGGCTCGTAAGTCATCCTCTTCTTTGATTTCTGAAGAACATTATTCTATGAAGTTCTTCATTTGTGTTCTTTGTTAGCATTCTTCATTGGTGTTCTTCGTTGGAGAGCTTTATCCCAAGGCTCCAAGTTTCTCACTTTTTTCAAGATATTCCCCCAATTCCACCAAAAAAATAATTAGTCAACATTATAGAATATGTTGGCTTCAAATTGGGATAATTAATTACATAGGTTGGCATAATTAATTATTTGCTGGGTTGGCACAATTAAGGTAGGAGAGATTCCTAGAGGTTTCTCACACTTATGAGGGGAGTTCAAGAGGTTTCAAGCCTCAGGTGGTCCCCACCATAATAACCTCTCATGGGAGGTTAGTTCGGGTGGTCCCCACCACCATAACCTCTCATGGGAGGTTTAGGCCTGGTGGTCCCCACTTCTCAACATTCACATGTGGGAGGTTTTAAAAAATAAAATAAAAATAAATGCAACACACTTTTATTTTTATTTTATTCTTTCACGAATATGTAAAAAGGTAACTTCCACCCTTGACCTACTGTGATCGAGTTGAAAGTCTCTTTAAGTGAATACAGGCACTTTGATTTCAATGGTGCCCTCAGATTTCAATTCTGAGCACTGGTTCAAAAGTTAGAAAAACCCACTTGCACGTTTACTGAACGTACCCGAAAAAAGTTTGGAACATTATTAACAATCACCCTCAACCTGCGTCGGTCGAGGTTCGGTTCTTCCCAAGTGAAACACACCCCAACGAACATAATGGTACTCTTGGGTTTCCAATCTGAGTTACCATTTAAAAGTTATGGATTTTACAAAAAAATAATTTTCACTTAATTATTTTATTTATGGCCAAAAACTAACTTTCACTGGTGGCTCGCACCGGCCAAAATTAGTATCTGCTTAAATAAATCATGCCCTTATAAGTTCATCATTGGTATAAAATTTTCAATCTGAGCTACCATTTGTGAGTTATAAGAATTTGAACAATAAAATAATTTATTTAATTATTTTATTTACAGTTATGTCATTTTTGGGTTTTCTCACAGGAGGCATGTGCCGACTAAACTAAAGTCGCACCTAGGGTAAACCTGCCATCCTAAACGCAATGATGCCCTCATATTGCATATCCGAGTAACAATTTAACATTTATTAAACTTTCTTAGGAAAACTACTTATGCACGCTATTTAAAGTTTAACAAAACTTCGACGGACCATTATGGGCACTCCGGGCCTCGAAATTATGCGCTGTCAGATTTGTGGTCTCAAAATAATTCCCTATAATTAAAAAAATTATACATAATTTCTGGCACATTACATTCTCCCCAACTTAAGGATTTACATCCTTGAAAGCCAAAACAAAGGGAAAACAACCAAAATAGGGTACTGAGCATGAATCTGAGCCTCCTGCTCCCATGTGCTCTCCTAGAGGTTCTCGTGTTGCTAGAAAATGCGCACCAGAGGTATCGACTGCCCACAAAGGACCCGCTCCTATCGATCCTCAATCTATACTAAAACCTCTTTAAACGTCGCCACATCATCAATGCTCAGCTCACCGTGGTCGATGATGTGAGAAGGGTCATGCACAGAGCTCCCTAGTTGGGATACGTGGAAGACGTCGTGCACCCGGTGCAACTGAGGTGGAAGAGATAGGTTGTAAGCCACCTCGCCAACTCTGCTGAGGACCTAGAAGGGTCCGATGAACCTCAGAGATAAATTTCACCCTCATCCAAAATTCTGCAAACCTCATCGAGGTGAGACATGTAGGAGTACATGGTCTCCCTCATCCTGTCGGCAAAAGTCCTCTGCCGGCTCTGAGCAGTTTTCACTTGCTAACAAGTGAGGCATCGTGATACAAAATCTTACACTACTTTCTTCATCCCTGGCCACTAGTACTGATGCCAAAGGTCCTGGTACATCTTCACCACACCAGGATGTACCGCTATAGGGGATGTGTGGAACTCCCTCAATACTTCCTCCTGAAGCGACACTGGTACCATGGTACGTCCTCTAAAGAGAATGACATGCTCCCCACCTTTGGAAACTCCATCAAGTGTATGTCCTATGGATATCTGAGAATGTTGATTCTCGTAGTTATTATCCCCACACTACGCCTCCCTGAATCACTAAAGAAGTGGGGGAGTGACTATAAGAGACTAAAGAAAAGCTACTCCATCCTGATCCACAAAGGATATCTACAAAGCGGCCAGCTGCTCTGTCACCTCACCTAGTAGATCTACACCAGATCTCCTACAGACTGCATATGCTACAACATTCCCCTTCCCATAAGTATAGACTATCTCGAATTCATAGTCATGGAGGAACTCAAGCCAACATCACTATCTTAGGTTCAGGTCCTTCTGAGAGAAGATATACCTGAGACTATTTTGATCAGAGTACACTGTAAAATGCTCTCCCATCAAGTAATGTCACCACATCTTCAAGGAAAAGACCGATGCTGCTAACTTCAAGTCATGGGTAGTGTAGTTCTACTCATGTTGTCTCAGTTGTCGAGAAACATAAGAGATAACTACTCTCTCCTACATCAAGACACATCCGAGTTCAGTCCCTGATGCATCGCAATAGACTACGTACCCAATGCCCTCCTCTGGAAGCCTCAAGATGGGGTCACTAGTCAGCCTCTGCCTCTACTCCTAAAAACTCTGTTGGCATCTCTTTGAACAAACGAAGGGTTGCCCCTTCTTCATCAATGATGATAAAGGTGTCTCTACCCTGGAGAATTCAGGTACCAATCTTCGGTAGTACCTAGCCAAAAATAGATGTCCCTCTCCCTTCAGGGAGGTATTCCTGGAAACATATTTTCAAAAGATGTCCCCATGCTCTACCACTCTTGTTTGGAACTGAAAACTAAAAACTTCTGCTACCATGAGGGTAAGTCTGGCTAACTCAAGAGTGATCGGTTGCACCTTACTATGCATGAGTTTATCCTCTTCTGTCTGGGTTTCCTTTTTCGCTGACCAAGGAAATAATCACTCCAATGTTATAGGTAAACCACAACATTTTTGCCTAATATAGTCAATCTGAGAATGAACTATGGATGTCCAGTCTATACACAAACTAACTTCGTAAGTCCTTGATGCTTCCACCAAGAGGTTTCAACCGAAACTCTCACCTCACGGGTCAGATCACACCGTCGGCATAAGTTTGATTATCGAGTATCCTCCCAAAGGTATCTCCAGACGTGAGGGTCAAGTCAGTGGTTTAACTGAAAACTCTAGGTCTTGGAAAAGATTCTTGGAAGGAAGGAATGATTGGTAACTATGTCTATTGATACGGCCGCTAGTATTAGACACAAACCGTACCTCGAATAATTTCTAGAGCCCTTTGGTCGCACTCCTTGACCGCATGAAGCTACTCTCTTCCCTTGTCCTCCAGCTCCCTGAGCCTGGTGGGGTCCACAAAAAGGGGATGGTTGTGACATGTCGAAAAGTAAACCACCTCATGCTACTCTCCTAGATCTGCTTCCACATCTACTACCCTGCAGATTCATCTATCCATGTCACATCCTCTTCCCTAAACATCTTACACACCCAAGTCTCTGAGAATGGTGCCAGTTTCCTACTTTCCCACTGCTAACATTCACTGGTTGTATCTACTCAACCAAAGAACATTCAACCGAAAAGGTTCTCTCTAGAACCCTAACATAAGTAAGAATGCATAGAGGAATAGTACTGACTCGGATGTCCTTAAACACACCTCACTCGGAAGTCCAAGCCCTGAAGCACTGATCATATCATATTAATCGAGTACTAAGAATGGTCGTACGCTTCGATTAATACTCAGCTACCGACATGTCGTCCTGCTGAAGCGGTAAACGTTCTAGAGAACTCTCAACCACCTCCTCAAGCCATTCCTCAGTTGTCTGTGAGTCCGTATCACCTCATAACCAGAGAGTTATCTGATGCTGAAACTCACGTAAGGAAATAAGCCTATATGTGTCCTTTACCGGTACCGCCGGTCGTAACGGTTGACCAACGGGTAGTGATATAGCTGACACACTACCCGAAGGTACTATCTTGGTTAAGGGTCCACGTACTGAAGCCTCATCACTATGTGGACCACCCTCACGTTCAATCACTGAAAATACTAGTAGCTAAGATCACCATCTACTCTAATGGTGTCTCAACTAGGCAGAAAACTCTAGCAACCGCCTCCATCCAGCCCTCAGCTATGTGGGAAACTGTCTTGCCTCGAAACCTCTGAGGCCTCTGCTGCTATAACTCGTGCAACGCGCACAGTTGGCGTGCACCGTCTTCCAGTGTGGATGGTGGTATATGCTGCCCAATTGGTGGTGGTGTTGTTGGTACACCACCCGAAGGTGCAAACATAGTAAGAGGGCCATGCACCGGAGCCTCATCATGCAGTGGGCCGTCATTGTGTACTCTCTCAAGAATCCTAGCTGGTTGTCTACAGAGAGTAATACTGATAAGGAACAGGTGTTGCACACTCATTAAGTTATACCTAGTGAGATGACTCATGAAAACACAAGAAAACTTTTCAAAACACACACACAATCAGTTTTTTCGTGCACTGAGTTAGAAAATCAGAAGTCAAGGTCCTGGGGTACGAAAACATCGGCCACCGTACAAACACTGGATTCCATAAATTGATAACCACCCTCACTACACATAACACTATTACCATTAAAAATATCAGAGTCCAATGTTCTACTGTAGAACTGAATCCTCTGATACCATTTTGTCACGCCCCGTCCCCCAGGGCTCGTGTCGTGACTACCCCAAGCTCACCTTCCATAGGCTAGGGGCTGGCGATTAGCACCAAAGGCACATTCCCTAAAACTGGGAAGGCGTTGCCTTTATAACCTATAAACACACGCAACCAAACACACAGCAAGATATGTACACAGGTCATTTTTATAGTAAACAAGTGAGTACAGTAAGTAAAAAGAGGCCAGAATACAATCCCAACTAGAAAGTACAAGTACAACTGAAGAAAGAGAAATACATTTACTGGGTCATCCTTCAAGGTTCATACCTGAAGGGTAGGTACAGATCGCCTCCTCAGCACTCCACGTCCACCCGTCTTCTCTGCATACCGACATGCCGCATGGTCCACCTCTGAGCACCGTCTAGTCCTGGTACCCTCGTCCTTAGTCAGCGTTGTCCATAATTTGCATTCAACACAATAAGGTGTGGGCATAGCCCGTGCAAGGTTGAGTATAACGATACTCAGTAGGGACACCAAGACCCTCAAGGTCTCACAAAATTCACCAAGGATAAACCAAAAATATGAAATCAACAATAAACCCTACTTAGGTATATGCCCATACATAGACCTAAGTTATCAAGTAAACCCATCTCAATCACAAGGAAAACACAGATTCCAGCTCAAAGTCCAAATCTCAACTCTTCCACAAAGTAAGGATAACCACGAAGGCAAGTACCACACATGTACGCCACATAAAAGAATACCACCAAGGTATTACCATAAATGAAAGTACCACACAGGTATGAATTTAGCTCACACTAGGTATAAATTATGTATGGTAGTAGAGATTATTAGTTATAACTACTGAATCATATTACTCTATTAAGAGGTTCTTCTACTGACCTGTACAGAATCCCTAGGAGCTGACCCACAAAGAATCATCGGAGCTGACCCATAGAGGATTTCTAGGAGCTAACCAACACAGGATCGCTAGGAGATGACCCACACAGGATCGCTAGGAGCTGGTCCACACAAGATCACTGGATCTGACCCACAGAGGATCACTAAGAGCTGACCCGCACAGGATAGCTAGGAGCACTCTTCTCATCACAACCAGCTATTGTGTTTCTGCACTAGTCTTTATCATCTATGGGAGAGTCTGCTCCCCAAGCCACTGGTCGATTCTCCAACTACCATGATGTCCCAAAAAGAAGTATCTCAAAGGACCGACACATCATAGGGGTCTCAACGCAATGGACGACGCATCATTCAGACGCTCATTCTGTGAGTTATTATCCTTTTAGTCCAGAGGGCCTAGTTGTATTCGTGATCGATCCAACCCGACCATTCCCAAAAATTATCCAAAACTCTAGTGGGGTATACCAAAGGGATCGTCTCACTCCAAGGTGTCCATCCCCATTGGCGGTTCATCAATCAGACATTTGGTGCCAAATTTATGGCCCAAGAATATAAACAGGTCGTAGTGGGCTTGGGTCTAGTCTGACCCGGTCAGACTAACCCAACCCGGCCCATCTAGACCCGTTGGGTCCGGCTCGGCCCATTGGGCAGACCGGCCCGGCCCACTGGGTCTGGTTTGGCTGGCCGCGAGGGGCCGTGGAGGACTATGGGTGGTCGCGAGGCCGCGGAGGGTGCCGCGAGGGCGCCAGGCCGCGGGGTGGCTCGGTCGGGGCAGTTTGGCCAGAAGGGTGGAATCGGCTCGGGCGGTGGCTCAGCCCGGAAGGTGGAGGTAGCTCGGACGACGGCTCAGCCGGGCGGCGGCGGCTCGGGCGGTGGCTCGGCCCGGATGGTGGTGGCGGCTCGACCCGGACGGTGGCGGCGGCTCGGACGATGGTGGCGGCTCAGGTTGGCTCGGTTGTGGACGGCGCGGAGCGGTGGAGGCCATGGGGAGGCGATGGTCGCGTGGCGGCAATGGTCGTAGACGGTGGAGTGTCGCGGGGTGCAGAGGCCACGGGGCGGAAGGGTGTAATGCATTAATCGGTGGTTCTCAAGTTCCACCGGTGCTGACCGGCAGCACCGATCGCCATCACCAATGTCACCTTCTTCCATCATGAAGGATACACCATTCAAGAAGAACAATAGAGGGTTTGGTCCATGTTTGTTTGGCCCGTAGCCTCTGTGTTAGAGTAGTAGCAAGAGGCTCAATAAGAAAAAGAATGTGTATTGAAGATATTTAAGAACTTCAATCCCCAAAACCTTTTTCAATCACTAATCCCATTCCCACAAAAGAAACATATAAGGGAAGAACATGGAAACAAAATCCCTACCTCGTTTGATTTGTCAGTAGAGGTTGCGAGAAAGAAGTCAAAGAAGACAGAGGGGTGCCATTGATTGTTGCTTCTGAAACCACGCTTCGATGACGGGCTCATACAACATCCTCTTCCTTGATTTCTGAAGAACATTCTTCGATGGAGTACTTCGTTGTCATTATTCGTTGGCATTCTTCATTGGAGATCTTTCTCCCAAGGTTCCAAGTTTCTCCCTTTTTCAGAGAGTTTCCCCCAATTCCACCAAAAAAAGAGTTATCCAACATTATAGAATATATTGGCATAATTTAAAATTGGGATAATTAATTACATAGGTTGGCATAATTAATTATTTTTTGGGTTGGCACAATTAAGGTTGGAGGGATTCTAAGAGGTTTCTCACACTTATGAGGGGATTTCAAGAGGTTTCAAGCCTCGGGAGGTCCCCACCATCATAACCTCTCATGGGAGGTTAGTTTGGGTGGTCCCCACCACCATAACCTCTCATGGGAGGTTTAAGACTGGTGGTCCCCACTTCTCAACATCCACATGTGGGAGGTTTTAACAAATAAAATAAAAATAAAATCTACACAATTTTATTTTTATTTTATTCTTTCACGATTATGTGAAAAGATAACTTCCACCCTCAACCTAATCTGGTCAAGGTGAAGGTATCCTTAAGAGAATATCAATGTTGTGAGTTCAACGGTGCCCTCATATTTCAATTCCGAGAACCAGTTCAAAAGTTAGAAAAACCTGCTCGTACGTTTACTGAACGTACTTGAAAAAAAGTTTGGAAAATTATTAACAGTCACCCTCGACCCGTGAAGGTCGAGGTTAGGATTTGCCCCAGTGAAACATGCCCCAACAAACCCAATGGTACTCTCATTTTTTTAATCTGAATTACCTTTTAAAATTTATGAATTTTACAATAAAATAATTGTCACTTAATTATTTTATTTACGGCCAAAAACTAACTTTCATTGGTGGCATGTGCCGGCTAAAGTTAGTATCTTATTAAATAAAGCATGCCCTCACGAGTTCAGTGGTGGTCTCGGATTTTCAATCTGAGCTATCGTTTGTGAGTTATAATCATTTGAAAAATAAAATAATTTATTTAATTATTTTATTTACAGTTATGCTATTTTTGGGTTTTCTCACAGGAGGCCCGCGCCGACTAAACTTAAGTCGTGGCTAGGGTAAACCCTCCATCTTTAATTCAATGATGCCCTCATATTTCTAATCCGAGTAACCATTTAAGATTTATTACCCTTTTTAGGAAAACTGCTTAAGCGCGCTATTTAAAGTTTAACAAAACTTCGACGGACCATTCTGGGCACTCTGGGCCTCAGAATCATGCGCCGTCAGATTTCACGGTCTAGAAATAATTCCATATAATTAAAAAAATTATACATAATTTTTGGGACATTACACTTAAATTATAAGGACCATCTCACATTCTCATAGATAGGAATATTTGATGACACCAAAACATGTGGAATTCCTACTGGTGGGTCTGTTCTCATAATCTCCTATCTTATAGATTACCTAGTGGGAACATCATAAGAAGAAGCCTCGTATCCTTATGAGTACTCACACCAGACAGTCTATGTGCTATGTTTCCCATCATTGTAGGTTATCTGACCGCAGAACATTTTTTGAGAATATCATCATAGCACATCATGGTTATCATCATATTGGGGAACTGCTATGACCTTATCAATGTGACATATACTCTAGTACATTATTACGTTAGAGTCATGTAGAAAAAAAACATCATGTAATAAGAAGTTTTATTAATATTCAACACATAAAATATTTATGTAATCAAAGTAAAAATAGTTGGTCCTAGGAAAACAAGTCCAACATTCATAACATTCCAGTTCACTTTCTTCTTTCTCTTATCCATCCTTATACCCTATGAAAAAAAATTAAAACTTGGGATGATTACAAAATCTCAGTAAAAAACATAAAGAAAGAAAATCGTTATTCCAATGAAAACATGAAAACCCATTAAAACTATTCTATTAAAAACTCATTATAATTAACAAAAAAAATGCAGGTGCCTTGGGTCATAATTACTATATCACTCTTACATTTACCCTTACAAATGGAATAACCTTATAGTCAACTTACTTCTCTGGAGTACCCAATGCATTGGAGATATATAATGGGGTTCACCCATAGTATCTTGATCTATAATGTGGATAAAATTGTCATATATTAAGTTATAATGAACATGTCATTAATAAAAACCTTGAAACTCCTTTAAACACATGATCAAAACATTTTTAGATATCAAAATACCTTTTTCTTATAAAAATAACTTTTAAAATATAAAAAATGAGCACATAATAATGAAAAAATTTTATTAAAAAAGAACTATGATCATTTATAAATAAAACATTAAAGTAATAAATAATCATTAAATCAATAAAAACCACTCTTGTTATATAATTTAAAAAAACATTCACTTTTACTTTTGTAAAAGGAACTTTAAATGAGTGTTTTTTAAAGAAAGTCCCTTACCCTAAGTCTGAATCATCACGTACAATCTTTATCCTCCTGGATAATAAATTAAGTAAATTAATTACTTGATTGAGATCATTTCAATGTTTATTATTACTTTTATATCACTTATTATTATGTTACAACAATTACATAATTATTTAAGTTATAGTCAGACATTTTGTCGATATTCAGTACTTGAGTCCAAAATGACTTTGGAATGATGTCAATAGTCAAAGTGGTCATTATTTAATCATATAAAGAATAAAATTCATGACATAATAATTAATTTTATACATTAATTATACTTTTAAATCAAATAATTTATGCATGGTTATGGAAAATGAACAATATTGTAATCATGGAGACAGTAGGTCGTATTTACGCATGAGTAACGTTTCCATTTTTCAATGATCATTATAGAAAGAACGTAATTAATATTTTTTATTTCTAGAATGATCATTTTATCATAAATATTATATTAACAATTTAAATATACTTATATATATCATCCATGTGATGTGGTGATGAAAAATGAATCACATCGCTTTGTGGAGGTGATAGTTTACACATACGCATGAATGAAGTTATCATTTTTATGTGAATGGAAAGGTAAGAACATAAATGATATATTATTCTTTTATAATGATAAATATTTCATGAATATCATATATAAACATTAATTCCATCATTTTAACCAGTCTTGAGAGATGATGATGGAAAACGGATTATATTGGTTCGCAAGGTGGTAGTCCTCCATACACACGAATGAATAATTCATTTACCATTTAATGAAATTGGATATATATTTATATGATGATATTAACATAATAAAATATCATTTTATTGAGGAAATTGGAGTTATTATTTCATCATGGTTCAATAATATTTTAAGGAAGTGTAAGAATAAATAAAACAGAAAAACTTAATTAAAAATGATACCTCTCCTTCAGAAAACCTCTTATGATTAACAACTTAACACCTATAAGGAGGGTGTTATGCCTAAAATATGGCCTCTATAATGTGGTTATAGATTATATTAAGATATTTGGGAAGATATTTGCAGAACCTGTAATGTCCTAGAAATTCTATGTAATTTTTTTTAATTATATGGGAATATTTCGAGACCAGGAGCTCAGACGGTACTTGATTACAAGGCCCGGTGAGCCCAGAATAAGTGTTTAAACCTTTTTTATTTTATTTAAAATATCACAAATGATTGGTTTTGGAAACTTTTAAATGGTTTCCCTGATTAAAAATCTTAGGGCATCATTGCATCTGGAATGACGACTTTACCTAAGAAAGAACCTAACCTAGACTGACGCGGGTTGAGGGAAAAAGTAAATTTTCATACTTTTTAAGAAATTTTAATAAAAGAATTTTCTTAAGGAAAAAATAAAAATAAACTTTTAGTTTATTTTATTTTGAATTTAGAATTTTTCTGTGGCATAATGATGCTACAACCCAAGAATAACATAAATTTTGTTTCATAAATGAAATAGTGTAATGATGTTGTAACACAGCGTAACAGAAACGTTGAAATTTGTTTTCCCCATTTAAAGGGTTAATCAAATATGGGATAATTGGAATAATTGAGGATCACTCTAAATTTGTAGATTTGTTGTTGGAAAGCAATGATCGACAGATCGCTGCGATGAAGAACAATTTTCTTCTTCCCTACCTCTGTTCTCCAATCCTTCGAAGGATCACTAACAACAAAGGTGGGATGTGGATCAAGGAACGATGAACGACAGCAGTGTGATCTTCATCGATGAATGATCAAACCTCGAGGTAGTGTTTTTATTCCAATTAAATTTCTTTTCCCCATTCATGGAATTGTGAGACAAATGCGGGTCAACCCATGAATAGGTGACCCGCAGATCGATCGCTTATGCGGGAGGGGTTTGATCTTAGGGTTTTGAATTAGAGATATACATGTTAGATTCTAAAATATTCATCCAACTTGTGTATAAATTTTAACACAGAGAGATCGGGACAACACGAACAAGGCCTGAATCCCTCCATTGTGGGCATTCATGTGTTATTCATGACCGAACCCCTGAATTGATGGCAAGATAACTTTGAGCTTGTAGTAGTGATGAAGACGTTCTCAGGATCCCGAATGCTCTCTCAGATTGGAAAATAGACCACCAGAGTAGATCTGGTGGCCCATGGAAGAGACTGCCGGTTGCGGCACTGATGATGGCCAGTGGCGGCCACGTGTGGGAGGTGACGCATGCTGCTTTTGAAAATGTGGGCTTCGGAAACCACTACTGGCAGAGGATAGGGGCCGGTGGTGGCGCGAGCGGATGCAGAAATCCGGGCCACGTCTCGGAAAAACTAAACCAGCCCTCCCAGGGGGCCAGACCCGCTTCCCAATCGGTCCAAGCTAGGCCTAGACAATCCGGGCCAGGCCCAGCCAATCTGGGCTAGGGCCGGTCGGTCTAGGCCAGGCTCAACAGACTGGGTCGTATCTGGGTCAGGTCGGACCCAGGTCGGTTCTTCTAGGTCAGACATGACTCAAACCCCACCGGCCCTTTTTTACTAAAATGTCCATAACTCCCAAACCAAGCATCTGGTTGATGAGATGTTTGCAGCGTTAGGAGCCTCGCAATAAGATTTTCCTTTTGACATACTCCAAGTGAGGTTTCATGGAAGTTAGTATACCACTGATGGATTGAGGATAATATTCTCCTAGAATTAAGCATGTCGCGAGTGGGAATCCTATGGCTGGTTATGATGTGAAGGAAGAGATGATCGGACCTCAGTGTCCTAGCTGTCTATGACGTGAAGGAAGTGAAGAGAATACCTCATTGGCCCGATAGACGAGTGGAACTCAATGGCCTGATAGACAAGAAAACCTCAGTGGCCCTGTAGACAAGAGGATCTCAATGGACTGACAGACGAGCGGACCTCAGTGGCCTAGTAGATGATCAGACCTCAGTGGCCCAGCAGATGAGAAGACCTTAGTGGCCTAACAGACAAGCCAACCTCAGTGTCCTGATAGACAAGCTGACCTCAGTGGCCCAGCAAATGAGCAGACCTCAGTGGCCTGACAGATGAGCAGACCTCAGTGGCCCGGCAGACGAACGGACCTCAGTGGCCCCATAGATGAGCAGACCTTAGTGGCCTAGAAATGATGAGCAGACCTCGATGGCCCAAAAGACCTCAGTGAATCATTGGGGATGATTCCCATAGCAGTACAAGACATTTATCATTACAAATGATAGTTGTGATTTTAATACTTTAGGTTATAACTGTGTGAGATTTCCATTACTTTGTGTGTAATTTCCTTTGTGGTCATTTCTGGGTGGTTTGGGGTCCCTTGTGAGTATTTCGTTACTCACCCCTACACAGGCTTTGCCCACACATGTTGTGTCTTGGGTAGATTATTGATGTTTTGATAGAGACCTTGATAGTCTAGGACCAAGTGGTTCCCATTGAGATCGAACAGGCGAGGAATACTCTTACGGCTTCTAGAAGCTACTCTTCACCTACCCTATAGGTAGGGTTTTCTATGGACAGATTATCATAAACCATGTAATCACTTGTTTACAGCTTGCCTCTTGTTGGTTTTGTATTTTGACCCATTTAACTTATAGATTGTACCTCTACTCTGAGTGGTTATTTTAGTGGTATTCATGTTTTCCTTTTCAGCATTATGGATGGGGTTGTGAGTGTGCATGTGTACAGGTACTTAGAAAATGCCTCCCACTAGCAGGATAATGCCTTCAGCGCTAGTTGCTAGCCCTTAGCCTTTAGGAGGTGAGCATGGGGTAGTCGTAGCATAGGCCCCGGGGGATGGTTCGTGATAGAACCAAATAGGTTTTTAATTGTATGGTAATGATAATAATGGGTCCCTTTTATAAGAGTGGGGAGGGGCACTCATGGAATTCTTTAAAATATTAAATTAATATAAATTAATTTTCTATTAAAAAAGTCTCAAAATGATTTATTTCTAATATAGTATGATTTTGGGTCTAAATTCCTTCATACAATGAAAATTATCTAAGTTTTGATTATTTTTTAAATCCTTATCTTTTTGTTTTAATCCTTATTTAACCATTTTAACTCTCACCATGATATCATGTAATTTACACATTGAGTGTTAATATAATTACTATAAAATGTTAAAAGACTTCTAAATGAGTCATTGATGGAATTTTAAGACTTATACCAATAATTTAGACAAAATTTAGATTTTCCAAAAAATTATATCATTTAATAAAAATATTATTTATTTTAAAATTTCTATAATGTCAATTTTGACACTATTCATTACATGACTTTTTAAAAATATCATAAAAACAAGATAATTTCAAAACTATATTTATAAAACATCACTAACAAGTCCAATCCATCTAAAAAAATCTTTTATTACTTTAATCATCTCAAATTATATTTATTTTAGTATTTTTAATATAATTTTTTTGATATTTCCTTTAATAAAATAATTAATGTAATATCATTGTGCAAGCCTTTAATTTAATTATCTCATCACTAAAAATTACATATAAATTATCATGATAAATATAAACATTTCATCTTAAAAATAGTACTTATAGTCTAAAATATCCCCTATGTGACCCTATATTAAAAATATTTCACTTGTTAAAAACAAAAGTATGAGAAAATTAACTTGCCTTTGAATATAATATTATAAAGATTATATTCTCATCAAAAGGCCATAAATGGTCACATAATAGATCCTTTAATTATTATATATGAAAAATACTCATCCAATAAAATTAGGACATGTTTTAGGATAATTTTATAATATTTATAATATTATTTTTACCCTTAATTACTCAATTTTCCTTTAATCGTGGTAATAAAAAAATTAAAAAAGTTATTGTTTATATTATCCAAAAATAAAAGGGACCTATTTAATAAATTATGAACTTATAATTCCCTATATGAAATCCATTTTTCAAAATTCAAAATACATAAATTTCATAAATTAATTAAAAATTAATCTCAGTGACGGAACGAGAAAACATGTTTTTAAAGTAAAAATGTTCAAATTTCACAAAGTTTTTATATCCAATTTCAATGTGAAAATGATTAAAATGAAAAATATTTTATTAAATGATATAAAATTTATCTAATTTTACTTTAAAACCAATTAAAAATATAATTTAACACTATAAATTATTTAGATGAAAAATAAATTTTCAATTAAAAATGCAATATTTGTTCACTATTCATTAAAACATGAAACTTATCAAAAAAATCAAAAATTCAACCAAAATAAATTTTTATATATCTATTTCAATGAAAAAAATTATTTTTTTCAAATATAATTTTTAAAAGTGAAAAAAAACTAGATTTAAAACAAGCGCATCATAAAAATATGGTAAAACTACTTTTTAGAAAAATACATTTTTAAGCATCAAACAGGATTTATTATTATATAATATCTATAAAATATATTGGATGAATGTAAAAAAATTATAAAAGATTATAAAAATATTATATCATTACCCAGGTTGTCCCAAAAATCATCAATCTCAAAGGGGAGAGAAGATAGGAGAGAGAGGAATCTAAACGAGAAGAGATCGCATACTAGAAGAGATATTGATTCCTTCCACCGGATATTCAATTCAAATTGGAAGAGGTCAAAGTTTTTTATTAATCCTCTAGTGATCCTTTAAAATAAACAGAATATGTATTAAGTCAATCTGAGAAAATTTATGATAAAAACCAGGAGTTTGGGAATTTTTAATAAAATTTTATAGGGTTTAAAATCCCACGCACACAATTTCTTTGGTGGGGTCATAGTTTTCCAAACCATATACCTTAACCATGTAACCATAATTATGGGGTGTGCGGTTACTCCTAGGTGGTAACATGGTTCTCCAAAACATGTTCTAATCATGAACACCCCCTATGTCTGAGGGTGAATTGTTTGGAGAGGGAGGTCACGTGGTTTGGACAAATTGTGTACCACATCCTTTGGCTCCAAAAGGGGTGCACGATTTCCTAGGGAAAACCGCATGTTTTTCCATAAATGTGCACCAACCGTGCATAGACCCATGGGCTTCCAAAATTATAAAAATTCACCCAAAATTTCCCCAAATAAAAACCCAAACAATTTATGATCAACACAAGGGTAAAATAATACCTAAAAGTAATTATAGGGAATCTACAAAAAGGTTGAGATCATACATTCTCCCCATATTATAACATCTCATCCTCGAGCTGTACTCCTAATAATCACTAAGAATTTGAGGTAAAAAGATCAAGAAACCAATCCCACTTATATACTTCCCTCTCCTGTGTTTCATCCTAAACACATCCATGCTTCCATAGTACTTGGACCAATGGGACGACCTTTCCCCACAACATTTTATCACTATTATCCACAACATGAATTGGATTCTCCTCAAAGGATGCATCAGCATCAAGATCAACATCAGTAATATAGATCACATGAGAAGGGTTGAGATGATGCTACTGAGGCTATGACCCATGAAAACAATTATTAATAGAACTATAAGTCTATGGAATATCCAATCCATATGTCATCGATCTGATTATATCCACAATTACAAATAGTCCAATATACATGGACACCAACTTGACCTGCTTCCAAATCCAATGGTGACCCAATCTTGATGACACTTGAAGGAATACACAATCACCCACTATAAACTAAATGGTTTGAAGACATCGATTAGAATATGACTTATTCCTACTCTAATATATATCCATATGTTTATGAATCATCTGAACCAACTCTAATGTCTCCTTCATGAGAATCAGTCCCAACAAATCATACTTACCTGCCTCCATCCAACAAAAAGGTGATCTAGATATCCTATCATAAATTTCCTCATATGGAACCATCTGAATAGTCTCCTGATAACTATTGTTATAGGTGAACTCAATCAGTTCCAAGTGCTTCTCCCAAGTTCCACCAAAATCAAGGGTGAATTCTCTTAGCATATCCTCTAGCACTTGAATAGTTCACTCTGATTTTCCATCTATCTACATGTAAAAATCCATACTCAAAATCACATGCATACCAAGCACCTTTTATAATCCTTAACAGAAGTGAAAATTAAAATGAGATTCATGATATGAAACTATACACTATGGCACCACGTGAAAATGGAATATCTCTAGAGCATACATTTCACCCAATTGATCAACCGTGAAAGTATCCCAGATAGGAAATAAATGGGAAAAAATTTCAACCAGCCCACAATCACCCATATTGTGTTATTCTTCTAAGGACTCCTCCAAATACCCATCATGATGTCCATAGTAATTCCATCCCACATTCATTTTGGAATGGAAAATACACTACTACAATACTAGGTTTATCCAGTGCTAGGGATTTAACAGTGCTAGCTAAAAATGCTGTTAAATACCCCCTTTGTCAGCACTAAAAAATTGTTGTCATAGGGGGTTTTTTAAAAGTGCTAAAAACCACTTATAAAGGGGGACCTTTATTAGTGAGTTTTTACAAGTGATGATAAAGACCCGCCCTTAATCATTTATTTAAAAAACATTGATTAATGATGTCTTTTATCAGCACTTCTAAAAAATATATGATAGGGGAGGGGTTTAATAGTGCTTTTTTAGAAGTATTGTTAAAGACCCCCCCCCCCCACCCATCAGTGCATTTTTACAAGCGCAGGAAAAATTATACTTCAAAAAATTATATTCCATTAAAAATAATATATTTATATTTATATAAATTTAATAAATATTTTTTAAAATATGTTTTAGATATGGTAAATAGACATTTATAATTAATATATAAGATATTTAGTGAAAATTTCTTATTAAATAATTTAAAAAAAATTAATTAATAATTTTCTTATTATTACTGAGTAAAAGTAATTTAATATCAATTTGAACAAAAAATAATCATTAACTTAATAAAATATCTAAAATAAGTTGAAAATGTAACTCAAACTTCAAACGGTCATAAATTTTGATTTAGGTGTCTATTTGGGCTCTACCACATATCAAATCGAAGCATATGACAAGATATATGTCGTTAGTGACACAGGTAAACCTATGTCACATTTTTTCATGAACCAACTCGAGTTGACCCTGAACCGGTCACCCGAGTCGGTTCGCGGTATGGACCGAAGGGCCTTCCCAATCCCCACAGACTGGAAACTAGTTTCGGGCATCAAAATATACAAGTTGGAATGATTTAATCCCCAAAAGAAAAAAGACAAATAAATAAATAAAAATGAACAATGAAAAAAAAATCTAACAGCGATGAGAAAATAAAATTGTACATACCTTTATGTGACTCTATGGGTCACCACCGACCTCAAACCAACATCACACTACAGTGACTGAAACTGAGCAAGAAGCAGCACCCAAATCTAAAAAAAGATAAAATATAGGCATGAGTATTAAAACTCAACATGCTATCCTGATAAATTATTCCCAATTCACTTCATTTAAAATAAAATAAACATCAATTTTGATGTTTGAACTACAATATATTAAATGATGCATTTATACTCATTTTACCTAAAAGAAAATACAGCTCATTGACCTTTTTCATTTCCAAAACCAAGTTTATTCTATTAGAGATTCATTTACATTTTTAAAAAAGAAAGTAATGCTTTAATTTTTTATCACGAGAAATATTATAAAATACTTCTACTTGAAAACCTTTTTCAAAAGATTTTAGAAACGAACACATAGCTTCCAAGAAAACACTACACAAGAAATCACCACAATATTCTTATAACAAGGGAAATGAAAATATACATACAAGTATCACATGCATTACTACAAGAAACTAAGATGTAATGGTAATAGGTGAACCCAAGAGATCAAGAACAATCCAAAACATATTAATACATGAGACCCCATCCCTAGAAGTATGCCACACACAATGAAAACAAAAATGCTCAAAATCCCATCCACCCTAACTCAGGACAGACTAAGGGGGCCAATCTCATAGCAATAAACCTAAATATATCCACCTATTATGGGCCACTGGTCATTAGGTCAACTACTAGTGTAGCAATCATTCTAAGAAAATTTTCTCAATATGCCAGGTTCGCATGTATAATTTGTGTAATGGAGGTGAGCCAATCTATGTCATTTAAGCATCCAATCACAACATATATATATATATATGATAATAATAATAATTCACAATAGATCTCACCTCGAGTCTCTCCAAGGACTAATCTCATGACTTAGAATAAATATAACACACAAGGGTTTCAACCAAGGAACCCTGATAATGGATCATGAGGATTCAATAATAAAGACATCCCATCCATTATTAATAGACACGACATGAGAAACATCCATCTCGTGTTTTCATAATGAACATTTTTATCAATTTCACCATGTTTTCAAATGAGGTTTTAAGCATTTCACAAAACCAAATTTTATGAAACATACAATCCATCCTTTAAAAGAAGTGTAACCACACCATTTACCATTTCAAAAAATTCACAAAAACTCCTTGACATTTCAATAACACCTTTAAAACAAAACATTTATTATAAAAATTCCAAACATTCCATTTATCAGCGGCACATACCAAAACACCTTAAAATTCAGTTTTCATATCTTTATAAAAAAACCAAAACCATAAGGAAAACCCATACAAGGAAACCCCAAACACCATTTTACATCATCTTGATACATATAAAAATACAAACCATTAATTTTACCTCCTAAATTACCCACAAAATCCAATGGGTCATTTAACTAAGAAATTGGTGTGTGCTATTTACCAAAACAATTTCAGTTATCACAAAACAAGGCTTAAAACACTAATTTCACACCAAACAATCTAATAAAAGGCTTATATATTCATATTTATAAATCAATTTGGGTTCAAAAAGCAAGAAAATAATGGATATTAAATTAAAAAGGAAAGTTCATGGGAAATCCTACCTTAAAGGATGGCCAATCCAAAGCTTTCTAACTCAATCAGCATCCCACTCACACACATTCACTTCCATATATATATATATTTATTTATTTATTTAAATTTATGCATGTGTTCCCCGATCTGTGAGGGAACACCCACACATAAGATACATATATTTATACATATCCATATACGGGAATATGCTTGTGTGCCTTCGAAATCGACCGAAACTCCCTATGATAAATCCTTGAGACTCAAAGACACCATAAATCCATAAAATAAAATTAATCCAAACAAAGAAATCAAGATACAATTCAAAAACCAAAAAAATATATTTAAGAAGAACAATTTTAATGGAAAACACTATTTTTAAAGTACCCTCTTCATTTGAATTCACATCCTTGTGTGCACCTAGTTCACCCATTGATGTTCCAAAATCCAACAACACATTCTAATATCCATGAAAACACTCAAAATAATCATTTTTACAAAAATACCATTTACAATCAACCAACCTAACAACTCCATTTAATTAAAAAACAAACAATACCTTTCAAAACAAAGAGTATCCTTTCAAAAACACAAAACATATCAAGGATAAATACTATAACAAGGATTGATTTCACTTTTAAAGAAAAAAAAATATTTTATCAAATACAAAGGGTGCATAAACACATAGTTATAAACAAAATGTATTTCTAAGGCTATTTTTTAGAAAATTAATCTATCAAGAAAGACACCACCAGAATTTTAGCAATTGTATTATCAAAGTGAGAATCATATTTTAAGAATTATCAATGTAATATTTGACACTTGATCAGGAAAATTTAGAAAAGGCATAACTAGAAATAGACCAATAATTTCCTCATAACATATCTTTAACAAGTTCTAAAAATTTAAAAACACTTTAACAACTAATTAAGGGTAACGTAAAGTTGTGAATCATTTTTAAAAATCTAGTAAAGCATTTAAGCATTACGAATTTTATTCAAAAAGGGGAATAACATGAAATTTTATACCCCAATGGCATGAAAATGTGGAAAAACCTTTGGTGGAAGGAAGAATAAGGCTCCACGGACCAACTGCAACCCCCTAAATCCAAAGGAAAACAAAGATACAAATTAACCCAAAATATAGGGTTCATCCAAAGCCAATGAACCCCTTGAAAATCAAGTAAAGACACATGGAGACTCACCAGGGGAAGAAGAGGGTGTGACTGAAGGAAGGAAGGCCACCGCCAGAGGGAGCATACTCACTGGATAAGGAGGGTGGTGCGACGGTGGGAACACCAACCTAAAGGGGGAGGTTGTGCTAGACTAGAACGATTAGGGAAGGGGTGTTATCAGATGGATTTCAGTCAGAGGGAGGGAGCACAGCCAAAGGGAAATATTTCTAGAGAAGGAGGGGTGTCAAATGAAGGTACGAGTAGGGGAGGGTCGCGCTGGGAAAAAACATGAGGGGGAGGGGGTTCCGCTATGAAAGTTGACGGGGAGAGGGGAAATAGGGTAAAATAAAATAAAATAATAATCATCATCATCATAATCGTCATCATATTACTAATATTCATTTCATTAATTTAATAGTAATAATACAAATAATAATATCAATTTAATAATAATTTTATTATTATCTACAACAATAATATTATTATTATTAAGGTTTAAACATTTATAAAATTTATTTATTTTAAGAATCTGGTAGTCACATGGTGAATTGGGATGACTTCATGGTTATCTCTAACCGTACGGTGCCCGTGCACCGGCCCAAAACCCACCAAAGATAACAAACTTCAAAAAAAAAATATCATCACTCATCTTGAACCTCGAAGAGAGTAACCAAATCCAAGAAATAATAAAATAAAATAATTTTAAAGGTTGGGGTGTGAAAATTATCTTTACCACAAAAAATTCCTACCCCATAAAGTTACTAAGAATAAATTTAATAAAAAATTTATTTCATGCTCAAATACAACCAGAAGAAACAAGGAATTTTGGGGTGACTATTTATTCCCCAAGCCAAACCTGACTGGTCAAGGTAAAACCACAACCCAAAACAAGGGGAGAACATGAGGGAGTTCTCCCCACCACAAGGATTCTAATAACATGGAAATTAAAATCCAAACATACCACTTTGAGAGGGGGTAATGTGGGAACTTCCAACATGGACTAAACGACTTCTATAGCATGAGAGAAGAAACACATCCACTGAAAAATGGAACTCTCGGCCCATAAAAAAACCCCCAACATTAGGGAAAACCCACGGGAAGAACTTAACCTAAACAGTGAACCTAAAAACAACTAGAACCAAAAGCGAAACAAACCCATGTGAGGGCCAAAACGCATTAAGAAAAACAAATGGTTCTAGAAGCCACATTCAGATAAACAAGTCTGTTTGGATTATAATAGAACATGTCCATCATAACTTCACAATGAAACAGTGAACTTACAATAATAGAACAACTTTAACAATAGAAAAATAAGAATGAAAATTTGTTAAATGTTCTAATCCAAATACGAAACACAAAACCCAAACTGAAGCTTCACGCCCTCGGTAACTTCTGTCTACCTACAAGCTTCACTTTGAGACCAATGGTTGGATCTTGGATCGCTAAATAATCTCTTTCCTCACACTCTGGTATAATAATACCTCATTCAATAACTCCTTCTTCAATAAACGCCTCCTACAAGACTTCTCCCAGTGGCCTAAAAGGACACATCGAGTGCAGGACTTCAGAGGGACGCAACAAGATGGATTCAAATTCTCAAACCCACCTTACCTGTGGAACACTAAGAAGTGTTCTAATGAACTAGATGATAAACCCAATGAAGAAGACTCATTATGAAGATGTTTCTTTAGACTTCACTTCCTTCCATATAGGGAACCCTTACAAATAATAATAGGTTCTAGATTTCAAACAACCACTGACTATACCCCTGGAACACGATATTTAAAGTGGTCAACATAAACTTTTACCAACCTTCGACCCTACTGAACATCCCTCAACTCTCACACCTTCATCAACATCACCTCCTTAGGTATGAACCCTCAGATGAAGGTGGAATCAGATATTTCCCACATCACCCAATATTCTAATGAATATGGGAGAATCAACTTCCACTAGTCCAAAACTAGGCTCTCGAACAACTCCAAAACAAAACAAACCCTAATATCCTTGAGAGTTCCCAACACCCTAAATATGTTCCCTACCTCTTAAATCCATAAACCTTCCTCTAACAGACCTCTAACATCACAAAAGATAGGCAACCTCTAAGAAAACTTAGGAACTGGGAACATTCTGAACAACATGAAAAACAAAAACCAAAACCAGCATCAAACCAAAGCACAACCAAAAGAAACACCTTAAGCTAAATCACCAGGCTTGAAAACTGAAAACATTCCAAAAAACCCAAGATTTGTCTCTTTTCAAAATCCCCTTTATATTTTTATTTTCAAAACCATCCTATTTTAATCCACTTCCCAAACACAAAACCACCTTTCACCAAGAAAAACCCACATTACAAAACAAAAACCAATTTATAAAACTATTTTCTCTCTTGAAAATCACTTTAGAAAACAAAGACAAGACTTTAGTTTAAAATACAAACCCAAGGAATCCTATGAACCAACATGTACTTTACACACACATATTATCACACATGAAGACATTCATAAAGAGTACTAAGGGTTGCACTCAATCCATTTTTTTAGAAAATCCAAACATCCACCAAAATTTTCAAACTAAATAAATTTCCTTTAAAACCCATTTCACCAATTTAAATCCACTTTAAAGAAAAAAAATTGCTTAAAAACCCCTTTTTTATTTTTAAAAACACACTTACACCAACCAGAACCAAATCAAACCACAACTTGAGCCAAAATACCAAAATGATGATCTAGTTGTTATGCTTAACCCTACATCTTGGTATTGAGCCATGCCCCAAGTAAGCATCAACAACTATGAGGAGATTAAACTTTGTACTCAGACTCCACATGAGTCACTACTCCATGTGAAATCATGATGTAACACCAGATTTCCTCTTTTTTCATCCCTAAATCCAAAACGGACAAAGACAAGACAAAGGATTGATTCCTAGACCACCCTTGGTAACTCAGGTCTCATCCTGAGTGGTGGTGATCAGGAACCGACCCATAACCAACCTATTGATCCCCAACAATCATAGTCTAAAACTACCAAACACCCCAAATAACAAATGGTATATTCTAATACAATTTTTTCATGAACCAACCTAGGTCGGCCCTGAACCGGTCACCTGAGTTGGTCCACAGCATGGCCCAAAGTGCGTTCTCGATCCCCATAGGCTAGCAACTCATGTTGGGAATCAAAATATACAAGTGTGAAATATTTAATCCCCAAAAGAAAAAAGAAAAAGAAATAAATAAAAAATAAACAATGAAAATGAAAACTAGAAGCAGCGAGAAAATAAAATTACACATACCTTCAAGTGACTGTATGAGTCACCACTGACCTCAAACCAACGTCGCACTACGGTGACCGAAACTGAGCCAGAAGAAGTACCTAAAGCTAAAAAAAAGATGAACTATAGGTGTGAGTATTAAAACTTAATCGAATATACTAATAAAATATTGCCAATTAACTTCCTTTAAAATAAAAGAAACAACAATTTTCAAGTTTTAACTACAATATATCAATGAATTACTTTCTACTCATTTTACTCAAAACAAAATACAACTCATTTTTCTTATTCATTTCCAAAACCAGGATCATTATATTAGTGTGATGTTAACATTTTAAAAAGGTAAGTGATTCTTTAATTTTTTATGGAATGAAATATTATAAAATACTTCGACTTGAAAACCTTTTTCAAAAGCTTTTAAAAACCAACACATCACTTCCCAGTAAACACTACACAAAAAAGAACCACAATATTCATATAACAAGGGAAGTGATAATATACATACAAGTATCACACTCAATACTATAAAAAACTAATAGATAATAGACCTAGTTGAACCCAGGAGATCAAGAACAATCCAGAATATACTAATACATGAGACCTCATCCCTGGTAGCTGGCCACGGATGATGAAATCAAAAATGAACAAACTCTCGGCCACCCTAATTCAGTATAGAATGAGGGGCCCAATCCCATAGCAATAAACCCAATTATATCCACCTACTATGGGTCACTGGTCAGTACGTTCACTACCAATGTAGTAATCTTTCTCAGAAAATTCTATCAATATGCCAGGATCCCATGTATCATGTATATAATGGTGGTGATCAAACTGATGCCAGCTGAGCATCCAATCCCAACATATATATATAATAATAATTCATAATAGGCCTCACCCTGAGTCTCTCTAAGGACTAATCTCATGCCTTATAATAAATATAACACATAAGGGTTCCAATAGAGTAAAAATGATAATGGATCACAAGGATTCCATGTTTAGGACATCCTATCCATTATGCATATACAAGGCATGAGAAACATCTAGTGGGGATTTTCATAATAATTTTTTTTATTGATTTCACCATGTTTCCAAATGGGCCTTTAAGAATTTCAAAAAACTAACTTTTATCACATGCAATCCATCCTTAAAAATAAGTTTAACCACACCATTTACCATTTCAAACCATTCAAAAAAACTAATTAAAACATTTACATTACACCATGAAAATAAAACATTTCTTACAAAAATTCCTAACGGGCCATTTATCAGTGGAACATGCCAAAGCACCTTAAAATACAACTTTTATATCTTTATAAAAAAATCAAAACCAAAAGGAATCCCATACAAGGAAACCCCAAAACCCATTTCACATCATTCCAATATATATAAAAATCCAAACCATTCATTTTACCTCTTAAATTACCCACAAAATCCAAAAGGGCATTTAACTAAACAATTAGTGTGCACTATTTTCCAAAATAATTTTAGTTATCATAAAACAAGACCTAAAACACTAATTTCACACCAAAATATCTAATCCATTTCTCATATATTCATATTTATAAACAAAACAGGGTGAGAAAGGAAACAAACTAATGGATCTTAAAATAAAAAAGGAAAGTTCATAGGGAATCCTACCTCAAAAGATAGAAAAGAAAAAAATTCTATCTCAAACAGTAGCCTTCTCACATGCATCCACTTCTATATATATATATCCTTAAACTGATGCACGTGTTCTTCACTCCGTGAGGAAACATGCATACATAAGATATATATATTCATACACATCCATATCTGGGAATATGTGTGAGTGCTTTTGAAACTGACTAAAACTCCCTAAAAAAAATACTCGGGACTCAAAAACATCATAAATCCCTAAAATAAAATTAATCCAAATAAATCAATCAAGATATGATTCAGAACCCTATGATACATTTAATAAAAAAAATGTTAAAGGAAAACACTATTTTTACAGTACCATCTTCATTTGAATGCACATCCATGTGTGCACCTAGTGCACCCATGGATGTGCCAACATCCAAAAGAACATTATAATATAAATGAAAACACTCAAAAGAATTATTTTCAAAAAAACACCATTTATAATCAACCAACCTAACAACTCCACTTAATTCCAAAAACAAACAATCCCTTTTAAAACAAAAAGTATCCTTTCAAAAACACAAAAAATATTAAGGCCTAATACTATAACAAGTCTTGGTTTCACTTTTAAATAACACAAAATATTTTATCAAATAAAAAGGGCACATAAACACATAGGTATAAACAAAATCCATTTCAAAGGATATTTTTTAGAAAATTAAGCTATCAAGAAGGACACCACCATAATTTCAGCAATCGTATTATCAATGAGTGAATCATATTTTAAGAATTTACAAAGTAAGATTTGACACTTGATCAAACACATTTAGCAAAGACACAACTAGGAATAAACCAATAATTTCCCCAAAACATATTTTTAACAATTTCTAAAAATTTAAAAACACTATAACAAACAAATTAAGTGTAACGTAAAGTTGCTCTTAAAAATATAGAAAAGAATTAAAGAATTATGAATTTTCTTTGGAAAGAATAATAACATGGAATCGCCTACCTCAATGGTGTGAAAATGAAATGAAACTTTAATTGGAAGGAATAATAAGGATCCACGGACCAACCACACCCCCTAAATCTAAAGGAAAACAGAGATACACATTAACCCTAAATCTAGGGTTTATCCAAAGCCAAGTCACTCTATAAAAATTAAGGAAATCCGCACTGAGACTCACTGGGGGAGAAGAGTGTGCTTCTGGAGAAAGAAAGTATGCCGCCAGAGGGAGTGTGCTCGTTGGATAAGGAGGGTGGCATGATGACGGGAACACCAGCTTGAAGGGGGGGGGTTGTGTCAGACTTGCATGAGCAGGGTAGGGGTGTCGTTGGTGGGATGTCGGCCAAAGGGAGAGAGATCAACTGAAGGGAAGGATTTATATAGAAGGAAGGGGGTGATGGCCGATGGTGTGAGCAGTAGAGGGTCGTGCTGGGAAAAAATGTGAGGGGGAGGGGGGTCTGTCGTTGTGAAAGTGGAGGGGGAGAGGGGAAACTAGGGTAAAATAAAATAAAATATTAATATTAATATTAATATTAATATTAATAACAATCATCATATTACTGATATTCATTTCATTACTTTAATAATACTAATAATATTAATAAAAATTTAATAATAATAGAATTAATAAAAATTTAATTATCTTATTATTAATAACAATTTAATAATATTATTATTAATAAAAATTTAAAAATAATAATAATAATATTATCTTCAATAATAATATTATTTTTTTATGGTTTAAACATTTATAAAATTTATTTATTTTAATAATCTAGTAGTTGCACGGTCACCTGGGCTGACCGAATGGTTACCGCTAACCGTGTGGTGCCTGTGCACTGGCCCGAAACCCACCAAAGTTAACAAACTTCAAAAAACTTTAAACCAGCACTCAGCCCGAACATCAACGAGAGTAACCAAATCCAAGAAATGATAAAATAAAATAATTTTAAAGGTCAAGGTGTGACATTTTTCAAGGCAAAAAAAGGCCCAGAAGGCCTCTAAAACTGAGTTTTTAGTCGAGGTGCCCTAATTTTTTAACATTAGATGGATTTTCAACCTCATTTAAGGGGGTATTTTTGTCCTTTTTTTATGGGGAATGAATTTATTACCAGGTCTTACATTTATATTAATATTATGGTTTTTAAATTTTACCATTTTTCATAACATAATTTTATTTATAATTTAATATATCCATGATTTCTTATATTTTCTTATAATAAATCACTCATATAAAGACATATATCAACATATTTACATAAAAATGTATATTCTAATATATATATAAATAAATTAATATTCTAAAAATGTATTTAAAACAATATCTAACCATTTTTTATATTATAAAAATATATTTATAATGTTTATATATACATATATGTGTGTATTAATAGACACATATATATTTATATTATATTCTAGTATATGTAAATATATATAATATATAGTATATTTAAAAAAAATATAAGTATATATATATATCACACACACATATATTGTATAAATGTATTTAAAAATAATTATATATATATATATATAAACATAAATATCATTAAATAGATAGAAAAACAACTTGGCGTAGTGGTAAAGGCATTCCATATTCAAAGGAGAGGTGTAGGGATCAAATCCAGGTAGGCTTGCATGAGGCTAGAAATTCACAAAGCATTGATAAAAGGGGTGGTGGGGTGAAAAGAGCTAATAAAGGGGGTGGATCACTGATAAAGGGGTTCAAGCACTCATGGACTTCTAAAAATATTACCCCATTTAATAGTGTATCTTTTATCAGTGATAAAAAAGAAATATTAAAAATTTAGGGATACTAACCATGCTCCGATTATCATTGATTTTTTAGTGCTGATAAAGGCATATTCTAGTGCTGTTAAATGAATTTTTGTTCATAGTGACAGTTGTAACAAATCAACAGGTCATTTCTCAGTCTTCACCTACTGATAGGTGTAACATCATGTTATGAAACCTGTAATATTCTTTTTTATGCCCATCCCCCAATACTATTGATGTAGGTTATGGTTCATTTTGTTCAAACCAAGATGCATCGCCCACTGAGAGGCATGAAACTCATACATCATCTCCTCATGCATACACATTGTCACAACAACATGGTTCTAGACAAAGATAATCTCATCCTCATGTATAGTCCAATTGGAAGGTGAGTCCCAACCTTCAAGGATTTCCCTCAAGGAAAAACACTCTGGATCCTCATACTGCATCTCCTTGATCTGACTCCAAAGTATGGACTCCACTAATAGGTACATGAGGGTCATCTAATTCTGGCCATCCTAATCCTCTATATTCATATCATTCATCATGGTTATCATCTTCCACTCAGAACTAGATTCTTGGACTATCTGATTCTATGTCTTCCATCTTAAAGAGTCAACAACACTATTTTTATTTCATGGTGTATAAGCTAGATTGAAATCAAATGACTTCGTATACTCAACCTATATCTATTATAGAAGGTTCAAATCTTGTTGTTAAAATATAGACTTTAAGCTTTTTTGGTTGGTATACACAGTAATATTTTATCCCAACAAGTAATGTTTCCAACACTTTAAAGCATAAACCACCACATCCAACTTGAGATCATGTGTAGGATAATTCTTCTTATATGGACTCAACTATCATGACCCATATGCCACAAATAGATCCCCTTGCATCAACACTTCTCCAAGTCCAATATCATATGCATCATAAAACATGTTATACTCCTCACTCAACTCAGGTAGGATCAAAATTGGTGTAGTATTAAACCATTTCTTTAACTCCTAGAAAGAATTCTCACATGTTCCAAACCATTCGAACATGATATCCTTCTTGGTAAATCCAAAATTTTGTGCTGAAAAATGGTAAAAGTCCTAGATAAACCTCTGATAATAACCTGCCAACCCCATAAATATTTAGATATCAATTACATTCTTAGGTTGACCCCAAGAAACAACTTACTGAACTTTATTTGGGTCCACTAACACACCTTCCTTAGAGATAATGCAACCTCTAAAATTTACCACGTCATTATAGAATTGACACATAGATATCTTGGCATATAGATGATGCTCTCTCAATGTACTCAGGATAATGTTAAGAATTTGGGAATGATCATCAAGAGTATTATAGTACACCATGATGTCATCTATAAAAAAACAAATTGATTTAGGTATAAGTGAAAGATTTGGTTCATCAAGGCCATAAACATAGCTAGATATTTTGTTATCCTGAAAGGAATCATGATGAAATTGTATAGAACATACCTTTTTCTAAAAGAAGTTTGTGATATATAGAAAGGTATAACTCTCAACTGATGGTACCCTAATCTCAAGTCAATATTATAGAATATGCAATATCCTCTCAACTATTCAAAGAGATCATCGATGTGAAAAAGAGGATACCAGTTATTAACTATCATTCAGTTTAACATCTGGTAATCAACACATAAATTTAATGTTCCATCATCCTTCATAGAAAAACACCATAGAATCCCAAGGATACATACTCGGATGGATAAATACCTTATCCATAAACTCTTATAATTGAGTATTAAGTTCTAAAAGATCTATCGGTTCCATTTAGTAAGGTGGAATGGAAACTGTTTCATCTTTAGGCATTAGATAAATAATAAACTCAAAACCTATCTCAGGTGGAATCCTTGAAAATTCCTTAAGAAATGCATCCTGAAATTGATCCACTATAGGTGGAAAGACACTTTTCTTCACACCCCCTTCATACAAAATTTTTTTCACAAACTGGGCGGTGATATCCCCCATTTGTTGACGAATTGGACCTACATGTCCTTCTTAGATATCCCATTCTCCATGATGAATATAATTTTTACCCTCAAAATATGTAAAGGTTACTCTCCTATGGTAACAATCAATGTGGGTACTTTATGATACCATCCAATCCATACACAAAATCAAGTAAAAACCTAAAACATCAAGTATGTAAAGATCCCAAAGGAAATGATACTCACTAACCTCAAGATAACATCCCTTTCATAAATAGATGCCCCTTGACTATACACCCATTGGTGCGTCGATCGTTATAACCCTAATCACAAACTCCACCACCAGACTCAAATCATTCATAAGTTATGAAGATATAAAAGAATGTGAGGCACCTATATCAAATAATGTTATAGAAATAATATAATCTACCTGAATAGAACCTCTGATTGTTAATGGAATGACCTTTCTATCCACAAGTGGATGTTGAACTACATGAAAATGTCCTACCCCTCTTCCATGTGATCTAATCTGAGTCCCTTAAGTTGCACTACTCTACTAAAATGGGTGATCTTTCCCTAAAGTACTATTTCCATCTCCTCAACCTATACATCCATAAGAACTCTAACTTCCATACTAGTATAGTGTATAAGAACCCCTTACCATGCTCTAGTTCATTCTAGCTCCATTATCACTTCCCATCTATTTCAGGTTCCTACAAGACCATTTTAGATGTCCCATCCTATCGTAATCTCATCTCTCAACCAGTGGTTGGGGACACTGATTATGATAGTGACCCATCTTACCACATTGATGGAAAAGCAGTCGAGTATTTCCCTTAGTAACTAATCCTTCCCCCTATCTACTCTGTTTCCCATTACTCTGGTTCCTTTAGGTCCCCTTAGAATATAGATCTAGATTCACTACCTTATCAAACTTCTTCAGGTGAAAGATATTAAACTAGGACTTAATATCACAATTAATTCCATCTTGAAAACATCTTGTTATAGTTTCCACAAGTAATTACAATGCTAGAAAAAATGATGCAAGTTAGTTAAGAAACCAGAATAGTCCATCATGGACATACTCCCTTATGTCAACCATATAAACTCTTCTACCATTTCCTATCATAGTTTCTCTAGATAAAAGTTCTCCGTGAACTTCTCTTAGAATTTATTCCATACCATTCCCTCCAACATATCATCTCGAGCCTAAATATTCCACCAACACTTCACTTGACCATGCAATATATAAGTCACCAACTTGACCCTATTCTCAGCAGGAGTCTCTATATGTTCAAGAATTGTCTGGATAGACTCAATCCAGAACTCAACTACCTCGGGCCCACCCTCTATGGTGAACATCGGAGGGTGTTGCAACTAGAAATTCCCTGTCAAGTCCGAAATAATACACACAGTCCACCCTGGGTTTTTTCCATGAACTATATAAAGAGAGAAAATTTCTAATGGAACTTCTCTTTCAGCCCTTCACTCAAAACAATCTAGTGATCTTGTCCCACTTCTGGAGTCACATTTCTAACCATGTCCTCTTTTCATCCTATCAATAATCATTATCAAGGAGGCATGTATATACAATGAAAAACACATGTCGTAGGACACATAACACATCATTATCACATTTTTATAAGAGGGATTCACCTAAATTAATAAAAATCCATCCCTCATACACTATCACGTGGTCAAAACTTAGGAACTATCACTACCCTCAACCATACCTCACCTTGGTCATGGATAACATAGGGTAAAACACTCACACATTATAAGTTTCCCAATAGACACCCATTTTAACAATTAAATTTAGTTCACTTAGCATCATTTTCAATTATCAATTCTTTATTTGTAAACATTTCATTTTAAATTAAAAAAATAAAGAAAATAATTTTTATTTCAATAACTCACCCAAAACCTGCTTTTTTATGCGTGCCTAAAATGATGTATACCACAATAATTCTTTAGTGCCTAGAATGATGCATATATACTCAACTCCCATTCTATACTGATCCATGAGTAAAATATTAGAAAAAAAATAATATCACATAAAAAATTGAATCACCCAAGGTAAAATAACATCCAATTATAAGATCAAAAATCAATAAAAACAATTCCAATCCTGGTTATTTAGGTTTTCCCCCACACATGGGTTAGCTACTCCCATGCACAAGCTCATGAACGAGGTCTAACTCATTATAATCTATTATCTACGTTTCTTAAATAGTAAGACAAAATAAAAGAAAAAAATCTTTGGATACCACTTTATAACATCCCAACCAAGGTGCCACATGTCGGTGCCACGATCTGGTTTGTTACATGACCTCATGCATGCCTCCCCATATGCTAGAGGCTTCTGAATAGAAGTAAGGGTCTAATATGAAATGTGGTGAGACTATACCTTGTTTATCAAAGTGTAACAATAGCCTAAATAAAAAAACAGTATCTAAATGATAATAAAAAATGACCAATATAATACCATAGTCAATAATCAACCAACATCACATGGATAAATCCAAAATAGGGAAAATGCCCATAAACCAAAGAAGTAGATATTTCATGCCATATAATTTTCATGTGTCAAATGAAACCAAATATAAAGACACACTTAAATATCCCAAGAGAGTCCTGGAATCATGTTCGTTTTCCTCATCCATGCTCTATCCTAAATCCCAACTCATCTATTCAACAGAGGTCCCTTCCCCTTATCATATCTGGAAAATAAGAAGTCTATTTGGGTACCAATCAGGTAGCCTGAGTAGGGTGTGAGTAAAACATAGTAGTCAACCACTAATGATCTCTAAAGATATATCTAGTCTATAATAGTGTATGCAGTTATATAAAGAATAAAGTAAAAATTATAAAGTAAGTAGTTTTCACATTTAATATTATTTAATCAGCCACATAGGCCCCAGGGTTCATGGTGACACATGAACTAATCATACCTACTTTGGCCCATGTTGGATTCTAAACCATATAAGATAGGGAATTGTAATCCAGTCTTTCGTGGCTTTCATTATTTATTTAATTTCAATTTCATATTCATGCATCAAGGCCTATATTATAAATCTAGCACCCCATGGGTATTTGGATAAGTAGTCCATCGCCCATACCTCACTATTCATATTCACATATAAATATATATTAGGGCCTAGATAATTATTCTGGAATCATATGGGTATTTGAAGCATCTTTCCATGTCCCACAACTCATTGTTCACATGCATGCATCAGGGGCCTAGAGCATTAGTCCATCACCCCATGGGTATTTGGGGAATCAACCCCTAACCCACACCTCATTTATCAATCAATCACAAATATCACCTACACCACATCTATATCATGGTTCAACATCATTAAACTTCTATTAAATAATTCTCATCATGGTGAACCATTTCAATTATCAAACACAACCATGGTTCTTTACTTTAATCACATGGAATAATATGAAAAATTCCCCATCAAACCAATTATTAAAATTTTATAACACAATTAATAAACCCTTCATGGTTAAGAAAACGAACCTTTTAATTATAATTATAAACATGAATAAGGACTTAATTCAATATAAATAACCCATTATTCCAATTTTCACATTCCATAAATCATAATTTTAGAGATATTGGAACACCCCATGGGTTTCCATCAAGTCTGGTCTCAAAATATCTAATGGGTCCAATGGGATCTGTGAAGGGCTTCCCAATTTCATAGAATTAAATTCACCTTTTCAAATTAAATGAAATTTAACAATTTATAAAGAAAAAGAGATAATTACATACAGAAGAATATAATCAAGGCTATGTGAACTGTCAATCAGACCGCCTACCTAAATATTTTTTTTGAATGCTCACCAAACTGTAACTCTCAATTTGGTGTATAATGGTCGAATTCACAATGGTGGAAGAGTTATAGGATCAAAACCTAGTACCAAGATCCAATGAAATGATATCTTTAAAAACTATATCTAAACCATTGAAAAAGGAGGAAAATAATCACTCCTGGAGGGGAGAGAAAGATTAAAGAGATAGAAATATAAATGAGAATAGATCACATACTAGAAGAGAGCTCGATTCCTTCCACCAGATATTAGATTTGTACTGAAATAGGTTTGAGGAGCCTTATAATCCTCCTAATAGCCTCCAAAATCAAGGTAATCCATAATAGTTCAAGATAGGGTAATTTTTGATAAAAACCAGGGATTTGGGATTTTTTAATAAAAAATTTGGGGGTTTAAAATCCTGTGTGAATAGTTTCTTATGTGGGGTGCATAGTTTGTCAAACTATATACCTTAATCGTGTGCCCATACTTATGGGGTACATGGTTACTCCTAGGTGGGCACACTATTTTACAAACTATTATCCAACCATGAACCCCCCCCCCCCTTATATGAGGTTTCACGGTTTTGGGAGGGAGGTCGCACTATTTGGAAAACCCGTACGCCACCTCCTATGGCTCTAGAAAGGGGTTCATGGTTTCCAGGGTAAAACTGCATGATTTTCTCGAATCGTGTGCCAACCGTGCAAAGCCTCATATAATTTCAAAATTCTCTAAATTCACCCAAAACAACCCCAAAGAAAAAACCAAACAAGTTATGATCAAAACAAGGGTCAAAGAATACCTAAAAGTGAGTGTGAGGTGTCTCTAGAAAGGTCGAGATCTTACAAAAACTCTCATTTTAAATAAATCAAAGATTTCATATAGAAAGTATAACCAATCCAAGTTAATAATGAAATTATATGGTTATATATATATTAATAATAAATCCCATAATGACTTATGTTTCCCCATCATTAGCTCATAACCCCAACATACATCATAAAAACTATACTGACCTCCAACTAAAATAGTCAACACTGGGGGTACTAAAAGACTCTCTACCTTAAATCCCAAGTCATGGACAAAGGTAGGTGAAATAAAAAAAGTGTGAATATACTAAATCAAATAATCATAATACCAAGGTATAAGATAGGAATATGGTACCTCAGATAATTTTTGGCTCACTTGGTACAAGTAATTCCATGGAATGCAGCTGACTATTATATACTCCACTACCTCACTAGTTGTTCTAATGATAACCTCCAAAACTACACTCATCCTTATACCCCTAATAAAAATAGGAATATCATAGGGTTTTCCTCTACTCGATCCATCTCCCTTCTAATTGAAATCCTTGTATCCATGTTATTGATAAGGCCTTGAAGGTAACTGTAGAATAGGATTAAATGAAAGATGACCACCCATCCTATACTGATAACCAAGGGTAGTTAGGTAATGAATCCTTTTATAGTCATTACCTCTATAAGAAAATTACACTAGTTCATAACTTGTAGTAGAATCCCAAGAACTTCCTCATCTAGAAAATTTAGCAGAAAAATAAGAAGAAAGATAGGTTTAACCCCCTGCCAACCAAAACCTCAAGTATCCCATCATCCATGATACTTTATATATAGCTATGATAAAAGGTAATTTATAATGAATACCCTCTTAAAATTATCTAATATACACGTGTATCTTCTTGATCACCTCATCATTAGCCAACACCTGAAAATAAGTTACAAGGTGAACATGGTGACCTGATACTACACCACATGATACAGTACCTCCTTGAAATGCTAATCCATATCCTTCTATTCAAGAAGAATATTGGTAGGCTTATGTAGTAGGTCCTTAAACTAGATCCTAATCTTTCACATACTCAATATCCCATGTTGGAGGGGGTCCAATTCTTCCTATTTGGTCATCTTATATTTTGAAAAAATAAATTTAGTACGAAATCACCTCTAAAAATCATCCCATTATACCCCAGAATCCTCTTGATCTCCCATAATAAAAAACCACAATTGAAGTACAAATCCTCTCAACTGATTAACATACAATAGAATCTAGTGTTCCTTCTTATAAAATATCATTTTAAATGTGTTCTTGAACTCCTCCAACCAGTGTCCCATATCTTGATTGAATATGGGATTTTCATAGTTCACAAAGATCTAACATTGGAACTCACACAACATCTTCCTCCAAGGCTCATTATCCTCTACTGGGTTAACCCTTATATGGAAAAATGGATCGTCATGTTTCACCTCTCAAACCTAAACCACATGAGTATAATTAACACCATCCATCTCTATAACATAGAATGATGAAACTTTTTATCCTAGAATCATGGTTTAAATTTAATATCATTTAAGTAAAATCAATTAATTTCCCTAGAATCAATATAATCCAATCATAAGAATTGACAAAATGATGCATGTAACACTCCTAGGTCCATAACCTATAATAAACATCATATTTCTATAAATGTTTAGTAATCATAAGGTCCTTTCATTGAATCACATGGGGTATAAATACCTATATCCCAACTGGTCTCTCTCGCAACATCACATGTTATGTTTGATTAATATGGTTTCCTTACCAAATCTATGAAATCATAACCACTTATTAACTCCAATATATAACACAATTCTCAATCATAGCTCTGATGTGACTATATCATGACCTTCTCCCACTAGGAACCCCTCTTGGTCCTGTAGTGAAGATGAGAGTGACCCCCAAATTCTACCTCCAATAATCCACAGGTTGTTGACTGGAACTGAGACACCTCAGACCTGCACTCCTGAATCTGGTGCTAAAAATATATTATTTTTATATTGGTTTGATATTGACTAAATAGACCCAAACTTAAACATCCATAATTACAATATCAATCAAAAATATTGAATCACTTGTAAACCTAAGAAATTTTAGGATTAGATTTTTATAGAATTAAAAAAAATAACTAAAAAACAATAACTTTCCCATAAAATGGGAATTTTTTCCACTAAACCAATGATTCCTTATTTTATAATAATTCTTAAAAATATATCATAAAATTATTTACACGTGATACTCATCTAGACATATCATACATTATACTCTTATTCATAACCCGGTGAAAAGTAAACATAAGAAAGGTTGATATAAAATTCTCGATAAGAGTAAATTTAATAAATAAAAATTTAAGATCATAAGTGTGTATAAGAAAAACATGTGGGTATGAGAACATAATCAAGGCTCAAAGACATAATTTAATAAAATCATACCCAGTGTAGCATAGATCATAAGTAATGAATCATAACATAATTATTTTGGCATAAGGAAGTAGATATTATAATATCATGGCATCATAATATTGTGGAAACAATATAAAACAAGACATCATGAGCATAAGTTAAGTCTCACTACAAGGAGAAAATAACATAGTGTGTCAGGGATACTTATTAGGAACCATACATGGTATCTCATGAGATGAAACCATTACAAATGAATTGGAGGAATATATAATTCCAGGACCACACATCACATCATAATATATACATGAATGTGTGTTCTACATAAGGAAAATATATATAAATAAATCAACAATAATTATATGATAGACTCGTGGAAATTAAAAGGGTATTCAATGAAATTAGGTAAATCTATAGGTAAATACCCTTTAATTGAGATAATAAAGTATAATTTATTTACAATTTATAGATAAAGGGTATATTATTTATTAAATAATTTCCCTAATAAAATAATGTATGGGTATCTATGTGATCAACATTTAATCAAAATAATGAAATACATGGTATTTATAAAGGAAAGGCATTAGAATAAAGGTTATGTTTATGCACAGTGGATGATTAGGAAAGAAAAATGAAGTGGTGGATCATTTAAATTATAGAAATAATTTAACATCTCAATTTTTTAAAGTAATACTTTGGAATAATTATATAAACATTTAATGAGTCAGGCACTGAGACATCATGAGATTCTAAGGCCCGATGATCCTAGAATTAATTTTTAAAATATATTAAATAAATTAATATCATGTGTATGTTCCTTTCTTAAAAATTGAAATAAAACTTAAATATATGATAAAATAAGAAATATGAGGCCTCTGTTGAGTGAAGAGCATGGGATTTACCCTAGGTGTGACATAAAATTTGTTGGCATCAGGTGTTTGGTTAAATTGCAGTCATGGGAGAATTAATAAAATAAATTAAATTAAATTATTTACTTTATTTCATTGATGCAGTGACCTAAATTTTACTCTTAAAATATTTTTTTATAACCAATTCTCAAGGTCAGACTCATAACCCTGATAATTGATAGGAGATCATATAGGATCATTGGAAAACAACAATATCATGGATTGATGGATCAATATTTAGTGATTAATGTTCCAATGTAAATCAAGGATCTCATTAGTGATAAGGATTTAGATTAATTATTCATTAGTGATCGATCCAAATTGAGGTAGGATGTTTGTTTTTTGGATTTATTCCCATTTCTTATCCCATTATGAATGTGAATCAATCAAATAATGGATTGGTTTGTGGTTCGGTCATTTTGAATCTATGGGTTTAATTGCGAGATTTGGGGAAAATTATTATTATTATTTTTGTCGATATATTTACCTATTTGTTCATCCTTTCCATGAAAATGGATTAAGGCTAAAATGAAAATAGTATGAGGTTCGTTCTTCAATTTTATGGTTTATGATTTTCACTCCCCATTCTACATGTGTTCACCATTTTCATTTTATTATTACCTATGATTCGACATTTACTTGGTGAAATATCAGGGAACATTTGGTCTTTGGTGGAAAAATCTCTAACATAGGTTTGGGATAGAGATTCAATATCATAGTTATGGTTCGTGATGATGGAATTTGATCCACAGATATATCAAGATTCTTGGTTCACATTTTTATCATGCGGTACCTGTGAGGCACGACAGTGGTGGTTCATGAGCACCAGATTTGGATGAAATCTATCCAACAATGGAAATGAGGTTCAGTTAAACTTATATTTTCATCATATAGTGTGATTCAAGGTGGAATTGGTGGTTTCAGATAAATCAAGTGAAGATGCATGAAATTTTTATAATTTCTATGAAATTATAGACTACAAAACATATATTCCTATAAACACATGCTATATACTGATTCAGTATAGCTCTATGGTTTTAGTGTGGAGATAAGTATCACATTTTTTGTAACACATGTCAAACTCCATGTGAGCCTTAGCTGACCAGCTCAATGTGTACAGGGGGTGAATTCTCAGGAGGCTATGTGGTGTTACATGTCGTGTGTTCCCAGTCACACACTATGTAACACGTGGTGGATAACTCAGTGTGTACAAGGAGTACATTCCCAGGTGGACAAGTGGACCCATACGCCGTGTACTTGGGAATTACATGGACATAGTCATGTACTTGGACATCACCAAGTACATGTACATGGTCCGATGTACACGATCATGGGTAGTACATCATTCTAAGTTTCAGGGTGACATATACATGTTGTGTACCTCAGGAAAACATCAAGTATTGTGGAAAAGTGAATTTCATGTGATCATGAGACATGGTAAGTCCTAGGATTAGTGAGACACATCATGTACCCCAGATACACATTCTTTAATCCTTTGAGGATGGTTTGGATACCTATTTCTTCTCAACTCAACTTTGTTGAGATTTTCTGTGATCTTCCTTAGACTATGTAAAAATGTTAAAGTGTTTCGAGTATGGATCTCAGGCCAGGGTGTTCAGTGTTGGTGTGGCGGACAACATATCCATTCACTAGGAACCTGATAACCTTCTTGTTAAATTATTATATGTTGACACTACTTACAGGGAAAACTTTGGTACATAAATCATATAGGAATGGTTTGGGGTTGCAATATCCTTCTTTATTCATCTATACATATATAATCATTTTTTATGGTACATCATTATAACCTTAAAAATGTATATGTGATGGGAAAAAGATAGGATTACGATATAGATTCCTAGAGATGACCAGTTGAGTGATGATGTTTCAGTTCAGGAACCCACTCATGAGGTGTTTACTCCAGGTGGGAACCGATAAGTGTTACCACCTGTTGAGCAGTGTATGGACCCTTTTAAGTATCAAACAGATGATCATCCACATGTTGAGAAATAAATAACTCTAGGAGGATAATATTATGGTATTAATAATCTTATCACATTATTTTACTTCCAACGATAGAGATCCCTGAGGTTCTACAATGAGATAGGACCTTAGTAGAGGTTTCACTCAAAATAGTGGTTTAGGTTTTTGATGTGTGTAGACCCTGACTGGTCAGGTGGTTGCACTTGTGACCCATTTTCTTCATATAGAATCAGTTGCATCTGGTGGTACTATAATATGACACACTTATACTAAGTGTGCATCATGGGTTCCAGAATTATAAATCTCCCAGGTTACATGGTGGGATAGACCCCCTTTTAGGGTGTTGGATTACTAGCATGAGCCTGTGTTTTGAATGTTCTAATTGTATAATACCCCTCCCTGATGGTGGTCCAAGCGATGAGACATCTCCATGGTGACACGAGGCTTTGTTATAGCCCTGTGTTGGTGATTAGTTTCTCTAACTCATGTTTTTGAGGTTTTTGAAGTACTATGGTGTTGGAGAAATCCCTAGTTGTGGTAAATAGATGGGATAGGGAAAGAATGAGTTCCAAGAAGTAGGATCTCATAGAGGCTTCAAGTGTAGTTTGAGGTATGACATGTGTCTTCACTACCCCAGTTTCAGTTTTTACATAGTGTTATGAGCCACTTTTCCTTAAGTGTATCCCCTGTTTTAGACCTAGAGATATTAGTGGATCCTTTTTTCTCAACCCTTGTTTTGGAGGATCTTAGAGAGAGAGATCCTTGTGTGTAATCTCTTCATAATTGCAATGATACCGTATAATTTTTTCCTCAGTAGAGTATGTTTGTTTACTATCCATGCTTATATTTTTGATACCGGTGAGAGTAACAGTTCTTCCAGTTTGTTGGGATGGATTTTTCCTCATTTGAAAAGGAGTAATCCCCAGAAGATTAGGATGAGATCATGTACAAGATGTTATGATCGACTTCCTATCAGTTGGATAGTGATACCTTTGGAGGAGGATGAGTGCTTGAGGTTGGGTTTGGAATGGTGTCTTTTGGACTAGGTGACATGAGGGAAAGTATCAACTCTTGAGAATTAATGACCCATTCACCCAATGGGTGGAGGCAAAATAGATCTCATATTTTGACCTTAGGATAGATTATCACCAGCTCCAGGTTCAAGATATGGATATAGAAAGCATATATTCCTAGAGAAACTATAGTTTCTTTTCATTCTTGGTGATTCCTTTTGGTGTGTTGAATACCACAGTAGAGTTATCAAGACTTATGAGCTGGATACCTAACCAAACTTGGATCAGTTTATGTTATTCTTCTACGATGGTACCCTTGTGTCCTTAGCATCATATTTAGAGAATTTGAGACATAGTAGAATGGTTCAATACATTCTCTAGGAGTGATAGTCATATGGAATCTATCATGGAGTCTATTATAGATTTGAAGGTCCAATTATTTGTATATTTATTATCAGATAATAGATTAACATTGGACACTTTATAGTTTGAGGTTTCGTGAGCTTGATGGGACGAAAGGGCATGGACATGGTAATAGTTTATCACGACAAGGTTTTCCATCAGCTTCTGTCAAGCGAGGTGACAGAGTAGTTTACCTCTTTGCAGTTGACCCTATATGGTGGAATTGGTGAAGTATACCTCAAATCGATAGTTATTACTCTTTTTTTATTCTGAGAGATAGGGAGGTACGACTCGGGGATATCGATTGTGAGATATTTCATAACCAGAAATCCATTAGATATGTTCTTGATAGATTCCTTAAAGGATGGAATCAAGTTATCCTTTCTCTAGGGATAGATTATAATTCAGGTCATCATGCGAGAGTAGGTGATGAGGAGGTTGTTTCCCTTATAATTACATCTAATAGAGGTGAGGATGTAAAAAGATCTCTTATAATTGGTTGGATAGACAAGGGAGATGCAGTAAGTTTCCAAGTTAAACTCTTCTTGTTTTATCCATCAATGGGTGATCAGCAGTAGAGATTTGTGGAGAGTTTGCGACACCTATGCATGTATAAGGTAGTTCAACTTCAGATAATTCCCTCAAAGATAGATTGTGATGCTTACTTCATGACATGATTAGGGATATTATGATGGAAGAATTTGAGGATTTAGTTTCAGTTGATCACATTGTTTTACCTCAGCTATATAGCCAAGTAAAGTGGATCGTTCAGGTTATGCTGAACATGATTTGGGTTTACATGTTGGTTTTTGAGCCATATCTGGTAAGTGAAATGAATTGTCTTGGGTTCTTTCAAATGATATGTGATTGTTGGTTACTTAGGTGCAGCAGAGTGGCTGACCAATGTCGTCTCTCAAAGGAGGAAGTAAATTTAACAACATATTAAAGGTATCTTGAAATTAAAATAAAAGTAAATAAGAACATTAAAGTATGGGGTTGTTTATAGTTTATAAATCTAGAAGAATTTTTTTGGAAGAATATTGTATTTTTGTTTTGTTTTTAGTTTTGAAATGAAGTTCGATTAAAATGACACAACAAGAAGATGTTTTTTTAATATTTAAAAGGCATAATCGATATAGCTCTACCTCTTCACTAAATTATTTTTCATTATCATTTAAATTAACATCCACTTAATTATAATCCTCTAAATTTTTAACATCAAACCCTATGGGATTTAACTTAACCACAAAGAAGAAATTACTTAAACCCTAGGCTAGCTTCAGAACATGCAATCGCAACACCCTTCTTTAATTGATATTATTTGGTTAGATTATGGTAAGTTGTTAATTAGAGCACATATATACTCTGGAAATGGTGATTAATTGAGTTTAGAGATTATATTTGAACTCTACAAATTTATCTCATGTGGTATTTTATTACCGATTAAGATCGCACTCTCACAATTTACACAACTTCCAACCTCGCGTGTTTTTGTGTCAATTGTTCAATTTCTTGATTAGTTTCATTTAAATTAAAAAATCAATTAATAGATCATATTAAGTGAATTATAGTAGCTCATTTATTCTAAATAAATTAATGAATATATTTATAGGTAGATTGATTACTAAAAGGAACTACTCTTCCATTGGCGGTGTAGTCATCGTAGAAACGTTTTGCATGTGCAAAGGTTTAGAAAGGGTAGAACCCAATAAATTTTCTACTCTTGATTCCAGAACAATTAAGAAGATTAATAGAAGAAACTTTTTGAACAAAACATAAGAAAATTGAATAAATATGATAAGAACAAAGAAGTTTATTATGAAAATACAAACATTACAACATGAGGAAGAAGAAGAGGACTTCGACGAAGAGATCCTTGCTTCAAGAGATACCCTTATTGAATTACTTGGAAAATTAGAGTGGAACCTCTTCTCCTACGCACAAAACTTCATAATTCACATTTCAATCCCACCAAATGAGAAAAAAACCAATTTATATAGTGGTGGGGAAGCTAGGTTCAAATTGGTTTCATGTGTGAATGGGAGATCTCGGATAAATATTTTATGCCAAATTGCAGAGCCCATTTCACCACCAAAACGCAAGTATTACTTGTCCTTCTAGAATTATTATTCGTGAGAAAACGGGTCCTAGAGATCCTCTCAAAATTTGGGCCTAATCCAAGCATGGATGAATAAGTTATGGCCCAAATATAGAACCCATATCTAATCTAGAGAGTCCATCCCAACTTTTAGTTCATGTCCCATTTGCACCAACCAAATGCATGATTTAGCTCTAAAGTCCTAAATTAAAGTTGTATAAAATTATGTCAGGAACAAACTTACAAACTATTAGTTTCAAATAATTCAAATAAAATTATTTATGTTTGAAATGCTACAGTGAATTTTTAAAGGGTAAAACTGGAATTTTCATCAAATTTTCAAATGAATGATCTAATCCCAAATATTCAATAAATGAACATAGTTAACACAATGTGAGGAAATTATATCATTTATTATCAATAAAATATTCAATAAAATTATTTTTTATCAACTCCCCCACACTTACCCTTTTGCACTCCTGAGCAAAACCTCATATCATGTATTCTAAAAAATTGTGACAAGTAAACATCAATATCAAATCAAAACAAATTTTAAAACACATGTCCTTGAGATCCAACAATTCCACACCAAGAAAAAAAAATATCATGCCTCATTAAAAAACATTATCTCAAGTTCTCTATTTATATCATTCAATATATTTTCACTTCATTTATCCTCTCATGCACACCAAACACTTACCTCACTCGAATTTTCTCTTATCACACAAATGTCAATTTTTCAGCAATGTATTTCTCATCCAAACTCATACAAGGGTCATCATAGGATTGATAAATTCCAAAATCACCACCCAATGTGAGTCAAGGAAATATGTTTATCATGAGGACTTTTCAGGGTTTTTCTATGGCTTTCGGTTGATTGGATTTAGATGTGAAAAGCTCTGAGGCAGAATGAATAGGGATTGACTCTTTTTGAAGAAAATTTTCATTATTCTAATTTTCATTTAAATATGGTCTCCTCCTCAATCCCCATAGAATCAAATCAGGTTCATCATTATGAAAATAAAGTAATTTTCACACCATTCAAAATTTTAGCAGTTAAAATTCCAATCTTCTCAAACATGATTTTCTTGAAAGCTCGAGATAGGAACAACTTTCACTCTCTATTAGAAGTTCCGAAAAGGCACAACTTCACTTATCATGAATGCTCTAGAAAAGGTACAGCTTTAAATATAATTATTTTCTTTAGTAGAAAACATATCTCTTCAAAATTTAATTTTCCACTCAAAGTATCACATAATGTGGTAGCACAACAAAATACAACTTCCCCCACACTTAAGTTCAACTAGATTATAAAATTTCACTTCAAGAGTTAGTTAGATAGGGAAAATTGGCTTGTAATGTGGCAAACCAAATAGGTTGTTCATGGATTCTAAGGGATAAAAGGATTAAATTTTCAAGGTATGCCATTATAAAAAATTATTCTTTGAAATGGGGATTTAATACCAAACAAATGCCTCATTCATTTAAACATAAGTACCTCAAACCCTCAATTTTTAACAGGAATAAATCAAATTCTGGTTAAATCATGCATTGTTTAGTTCTCTCAATATATGAGTTAAATATAAAGAATATGAAAATAATGGTTCAGAATCCTCAAAAGAAAGTGGTTTTGAATATAAAGACAGTGAGATGTGGCATGGGATTCAAAATTCAGAGTACTTTTCATGAAATTGCTAAATATTTGAACTTGAAACAAAGTTATTTTCAGAATTCATTTAAGCTCAGTTTCATGGGATAAATTGTTTCACTTATTTATATGATTTTAAAATTTTTTATGAGAATTATTTCAGCTCAAAAGTTTCAAAAAAAATTGAAAAATAAACACACAAAATTTGAAAAACACACAATTTGTTTTGAAAATCATTAAAAAATAGGAAAACAATTGAAATTACTAATCTAAAAGGTTCCCTCCCCCACACATAAAATATTTCATTGTCCTAAATGTGAACCCATGAGATGATATATGCACATGAAATGTATAATTTTAAATATTACAAAGAATAAAAAAGTGAAAGAGTTAGGAATAGCCCGATATGCTCAAGTGATGATGGGGTCATGCAATGTGATGAAATCCACTGCATTAGTAGGAATTCCCTCAATATATCTCTTAAAATTTTTCCCATTGACTATAAATCTCATTAATGTGTCCTCTTGTGTGATATACATTGCACCATAAGGAAAAACATTAGTCACAACATAAGGACCTAACCACCTAGAATGCAACTTACCAGGCATCAGCTTCAGTCGTGAACTATAGACCAAGACTTTCTCTCCAACTCGAAATTCTATTTTATAGATCATTTTTTCATAAGTTGATTTTGATATTTCCTTATACATCCTTGAGTTATCATATTAAGACAATCGAATCTCCTCAAGCTCTTGAATTTGCAGCTTCTTTTGGATTCCATCTTGGGCCAAATCCATGTTGCATTTCTTTATATCCCAATAAGCCTGATGTTCAACTTCCATAGGGAGATGACACGCTTTCCCAAAAACAATCCGAAATTGGTACATACCAATGGGTGTCTTGTATTATTTCCTATAAGCCTACATTTCATCATCCAAGCACTTGCTCTAATCTTTCCTATTTGGAAGCACATTTTTCTCCAAAATTCATTTCAACTCATGATTTGAAACCTCATCCTAGCCATTTGTTTGGGGTGGTACGGTGTTGATGTTTTGTGTGTCACCCCATACTTCCAAATAAGGGAAGCAAGATTCTGATTATAGAAGTGTATCCCTTGGTAACTGATGATGGCCTTTGGTACTTCAAACCTGCATAAAATATGCTCTTTGACAAAGTCCACAACAACATGTGAATCATCAGTCCTGGTGGTCTTAACCTCCAACCATTTACTCACATAATCAAAAGAAACCAAAATATACAAAAAAACAAATAGATCTTGGAAAAGGAACCATAAAATTGATGCCCCATACATCAAAAATCTCACAGAATAGTATGGGTTGTTGAGGCATCTCATGTCTCCTAGAAATGTTCTCAGTGTGTTGCCAATGAGAGCATGACTTACAAAACACATGTGAATCATGGAATAAGCTAGGAAAATATAATCCAGAGTCTAAGTCTTTACTAGATGTCCGTTGGGGTCCAACGTGTCCACCACAAGCAAGTGTATGATAGAATTGTAGAACAGACTCAAACTCATGATCAGGAACACACCTCCTAATAACTTGGTCACTACACATGCACCATAGGTATGGATCATCCCAAAAATAAAATCTTGACTCACTCATTAATTTTTGTACTTGATGTTTCTTTAAATTTGCAGGGATTTCAGAGGCAAAAAGGTAGTTAACTAAATCTGCATACCAAGGATGCGTACCTGAGATGGAATAAAGATGGTCATTAGGGAAAGTTTCTTGAAGTGGTACCTGGTCCAAGGTGTCATCCTCTATTGTGTGAGTAAGACTACTCATGTGGTCTGCCACTAATATTTCTGACCACTTCATGTCCTTTATCTCAATATCAAATTCTTAAAGAAGGAGCATCCATCAGATTATCCTGGGCTTTGCATCTAGCTTCTTCAAGAGGTACCTCAGAGTTTCATGGTCAGAAAAAAAAACTACTTTAGAGTCCAATAAATATGAATGGAGTTTGTCTAAAGTGAATATGACAGCAAGAAACTCCTTTTCTATGGTTGCTTATTTTTATTGGTCTGAATCTAGTGTCCTCGATGCATAGGCAATCACATGTGAACATCCCTCCACCCTCATAGATAAGACAGCTCCAACTGCGAAGTTGGAGGAATCACACATAAGCTCAAAAGAAATCTCCCACTGTGGGAGTTGTATGATCAGTGGAGTGGTCAAACACTTATTTAGCTCATTAAAGGAAGTCCTTCAATAATCATCAAACACAAAATCAGAATCCTTTTGAAGTAATTGTGACATAGGAAGAGAAATATTACTAGCATCTTTGATGAAGCACCGATAAAATCCTACATTACCTAGGAAAGATCAAACATCACGCACACATGAAGGATATGGTAAGGATGAAATGATATCTACCTTAGATCTATCAACCTCAATCCCATGTTTTTACACTACATGCCCTAGGAAAATTTCATTCTCTACCATGAAATGAAACTTTTCAATGTTCTGGACCAGATTGTTCTCAATACAAAAATGCAACACCTTTCCCAAACTACTTATACATTCATTAAATGAGGATCCATACACTATAAAATTATCCATAAATACCTCCATGCAGGTCTCAATAAAATAAAATAAAAATACTCACCATGCATCTCTGGAAGGTACCTGGGGCATTGCAATGTCCAAATGGTATCCCTAGGTAGGAAAACGTATCAAATAGACAAGTGAATGTTGTCTTATTTTGATCCTCCGGAGTAATAGGAACCTGAAAATATCCATAAAATCCATCCAATAAATAATAATGTATCTTCCCAGTGACTCTCTCAAGCATTTGATCAATAAATGGGAGGGGAAAATGGTCCTTACAGGTGGACTGATTTAGTGTCCTATAATCAATACACACACACCAACTATTTTGCACCCTCATTGGAACTAACTCAACATTCTCATTTTTAACAACTGTAACACCACTTTTCTTAGGCACAACTTGAATAGTACTTACCCACTGACAATCTAAAATGGAAAATATTATACCTGCCTCGAGAAATTTTTCAACTTATTTGTTAACAACTTCCAAAAGAGTTGGATTCAGTCTCTGTTGTGGCTACCTAACCGGTTTAGCTCCATCCTCAAAAAGAATTCTATTCATGAAAATGGAGGGGCTAATACCTGATATTTCATCCATGGTCCACCCAATTGCTCTGATGTTCTCCCTCGAAAGATTAAAAAGTTTTTCTTCATGTTCAAAAGGGATATTGTTAACAATGATAATAGGTAATTTATCAGCACTCGACAAATATGAGTATTTGAGATTTGGTGGAAATGTCTTGAGTTTCAGTGCAGGGGGTGGTGTATAGATGGAGACATTGAAGGAACTGAAATATGTGCACAAATAGCATCAGTATTAGAATATAAATCATCACAATCAGAGAATAAAACATCAAATCCATCAACATACTCAACAGCCTTGTCATAATCAGAGTTCACTTGATCAAAATCAGAATATGAATCCATTTCAAAATCAAATATAAGAGATACTTGTTCATTATAAAATAATGTGGAAGTAATCTTAGACATAAAACTAAAACCAATACTCATAATCTTCCTAATCATGGGACAATCAAAATCCATGGGGTTTTTATTTGGTGGTTCAAAATGGGAGATAAAAAATGCAGAATGGTCCTCTGAGGGGTAGTTCATGAAGTCCAGAACATTAAATATTAAAACTTCATCTCCAAAATCCATGGAAAGTGTACCATCATTGAAATTTATGATATTTTTTATAGTTTTGAGGAAGGGTCTACCTAAGATAATGGGAGCATGAGAACTATCCTGATCGTCCTCCATGTTAAGCATGTATAAATCTGCTAGAAAGATCATGTCTCTTACCTGGAAAAGTGCATCCTCTAGGACTACTGCTGGATATGATGTAGCTCTATTTTCCAATTGCACCACTACTCTCGTCGGCTTCAACTCACCAAACTATAAAGAAGAGAATACAAAGTGATGCATCACATTTATGGAAGATCCCAAATCAAAAAGAGTATCAGAAAAGTGAAACTCCCCTATGGTTCATGGGATAGTGAATGTCCCAAGATCCTTGCACTTTACTGGCATTTCTTGAGTTGGTTTAATGAATACAAACACATTCCTTCCAAGATTGATCCTCCAATTCCCCTTGAGTCCTCTTTGATTAGTAAAAAGTTCTTTTAGGAATTTGGCATACCTTGGGATTTTCTTAATGGCCTCAATAAGGGGGATGTTTATCTCAACACGCTTGATTGTGTCCAAAACCTCTTTTTCCATTGCCTCATCAGCCACTTTCTTGGTTTGAACAACCCTTTTTGGAAAGGGAAGGGGTTTAGGAGGAACATCATCAATATGTTTCTTACCTTAATCTTTCTCCTTTGGTTTCTCTTCAACCGGTCTTGAATGGAGCTTCTCTGGAGTTGAGGTGAATCCTAGTGGAATGTTGGGTGCAGAAGTATCATTCATTTCCTTCCCACTTATCAATGTTATGGCACTGGAATTTCCCTTTGTATTTGTATTAGGTTGGGAAGGTATATTCCTAGAATTATTACTTACAAGTTCATAGAGGGAAGTAAAAATCTGTCTCATTTGAGTCTTCAACTCCCTCAGTTCTGAACCTTGACTATTTAGCTCATTCTGTTGATTAAGAACAATCTGTTTCAAAATATCATCAGTATTAGAATATACCTTTTATTTAGAAGCACATTTTTTTGGATTGATGATGCTTGAGCTTCAAAATCTCCTTTGGGGTTGTTGGAAACCTGGTTGGTAAGGTGGAGTTTGTTGGCAGATTTGTTGAAAAGGGGGCCTTTGTGGTTGTCCAGAGCCATACCTCATGTCTGATTGATCCCTCCACCCTTAATTGTATGATGGTTCAAAGGAATAAAACTTTTTTTGTGGATGTGGTTTTTGTTGTTGTTGTTGATATGGTCTCCTAGGAAACACTGATGCACAATCTTCTATTTCTTGTAGTTGGCAGCAACAGTCAGTTGGGTGGCTTGTCTCAGTGAAAATTTCACAAGGCCTTGAAGGAGGGGGTTGGGATGTCTTTTGTTCCAAATCAATATACCTCACCATAGTGGTAAATTCTTCCAAATTAGTATCATTCAAATGATTTTCAAGAGAGCAAGTACTTTCCTGATGTACCCCCCTGACATGTGGTGTACCTCGATTGCCAAATTGTTGGGAGTTTTGTGCCATCTTGTCGATCAATGCACATGTAGCTACTGCTATCTTGTCTACCAATGCCCCTCCAGCTGAAGTATCCACCATACTCCTCTCCATAGGTTTGAGTCCTTCATAGAAGTATTGTATGAGGAGTTTCTCACTAGTTTGGTGATGTGGTCAGCTTGCACAAAACTTCTTGAATCGCTCCCAGTACTCATACATTGACTCCCCTTGTGCTTTCTTAATCCACAATATATCTTTATGAATGGAATTGGTCCTTTATGATTGAAAAAATATCTATGAGTAAATACAATTCAAATCGTTCCAACAAGTTACATCATCAGGTTATAAATAATACATCCAGTCTTTTGCTGCTCCATCAAGTGAAAATGGGAATTCCCTTAGTTTGATTTGATCTTCAAATACATTTCTTGGTTTAAGGTTTTAGAAAACCACATTAAATTATTTAATGTGTTTATTTGGATCCTCACCAGAGAGGCCATGAAATTTTGGAAGTAGGTGAATTAACCCAGATTTCAGTTCAAAATCTGATTCGAGATTTGGGTATGCAATGCAATTTGGTTGATAGTTAATATCAGGTGCATCCAATTCTTGAATGGTTCTATTAATTTTATTCTCATTATTTTAAGCCATTAGTTCTTATTTTAAGTTGTAATTATAAGTGTTTCCAATTTCAATGTTCTTGGAGTGGAGTAATTCTTCAACTGGTTGAATGTTGAAACTTCCCGTAGACTGAGAATGTCTGATTCGAGCCCTAAGGCTGCATTCAATATCCAGGTCAAGATATAGGAGATAATTGGGATTATTCCATGTCATAAATAAAATAAAAATGAAAAGAATAATATATTACCATGATAAAATAAAATATGATATGTTTGAGTTGATGGTCCAAAAATAAGAAGAAGAAGAAAACATAAGAAGAAGAAAAATTCAAATTGGGTAAAGAAGGAAGAAAGAAGAGAAGAAGAGAATAAAATGTAAAATAAAATAAATACCTATAAATGGTTGAAATAATTACTTGTATCCCTGTAAATGGTTCCAATTTTAAAGGTGATGTTATGGGTGTTTTCAAATGATATGTGATTTCTGGTTAGTTAGGTGAAGCTAAGTAGCTGACCAAGGTCGTATCTCAAAGGAGGAATTAAATTTAACAACATATTAAAGGTATTTTGAAAGTAACAAAAATTAAATAAAAAAATTAATTAAAATGATGGGTCTTTTATATTTTATAAATCTATAATAAGTTTTCTGGAATAATATTGTATTTTTGTTTTTTTTAGTTTTGAAACTAAGTTCGATTAAAATGACACAACAAGAAGATGTTTTTTAAAAAATATTTAAAAGGCGTAATTGATCTAACTCTACCTATTCACTAAATTATTTTTCATTATCATTTAAATTAAAATAAACTTAATTATAATCCTCTATTTTTTTAACCCTCAAACCCTATGGGGGTTAACTTAACCAAAGAGATGAAATTACTTAAACTATAGACTAGCTTCGGAACATGCAATCACGACACCCTGCTTTGATTGATGTTATTAGGTTAACTTATGGTAATTGGTTAATTAGATCACATATACACTCTATAAATTAGGATTAATTGAGTTTAGGGAATATATTTTAACTCTAAAAATTTATCATGTGCGGTCTTTTATTACCGATTAATATCACACTCTCACAATTTACACAACTTCCGACCTCACGTGTTTTTGTGTCAATTGTTCAATTTCTTTATTAGTTTCATTTAAATTAAAAACTAAATTAATATATAATATTAATTGAATTATATTATCTCATTTATTCAAAATAAATTAATTAATAAGTTTAGAGGTAGATCGATTGCTAAAACGAACTACTCTTCTAAGGGCGGTGTAGTCATCGTAGAAATGTTTTGTATGTGCAACGGTTTAGAAAGGGTAGAACCCTATCATGTTTTTAATCTTGATTCGGGACCAATTAGTAAGATTAATAGAAGAATAAATTTGAAAAAAACATAATAAAATATAATAAATAAAATAATAACAAATAAGTTTATTATGAAAACACCAACATTACAACATGAGGAAGAAGAATAGGGCATTGACGAAGGGATCCTTTCTTCAAGAGATACCCTTATTGAATTTCTTAGTGAATTGGATTGTAACCTCTTCTAATCTTGCCTAAAATTCATAATTCATGTCCCAACCCCACCAAATTATAAAAACACCAATTTATAGAGTGGTGGGGAGTCTAGGTTCAAAGTGGTTTGAAGTGTGAATGGGGAATCTCAGCCAAATATTTTATGCCAACTTTAACCACCCATTTGACCACCAAAACGTGTGAATAAGTTGTCCTTCTTGGAGTATTATTCATGATAAAATGGTTCCTCGATCTCTTCTCAAAATTTGGGCCTAATAAAAGCATGGAGTAAGACATTATGACCCAAATACAGAACCCATATCCAATCTAGCAAGTCCAGCCCAACTTTGACTTCATGGCCCATTTTCACTAACCAAATTAATGATTTAGCTTCAATGTCCAAAACGAAAGTTGTGGAAAATTATGTTAGGAATATATTTACAAGTATTAGGTTCAAATAATTCAAATAAAATTATTTATGTTTGAAATACTACAGTGAATTTTTAAAGGGTAAAACTGTAATTTTCATCAAATTTTTAAATAAATAATCTAATCCCAAATATTCCATAAATGAACATAGTTAACACAATGTGAGGAAATTATATCATTTATTATCAATAAAATATTCAATAAAATTGTGTTTTATTAGTAGGATAATCTACCATCAGTGGGGATTTTGTATCATGATGATTAATCCACCATTAGAGTATCACCTTTTTAAGGCCATGTATGAAAGACCTTGTAGGATACTGTTATACTAGTTGGATCTAGTAGTTAACAGTGATTGGGTCCTAGTTTTGGTCCTAATGATGGTTTTAAGAGGTTCAGTTCATCCAACGGAGGTTGAGGACATCCTGGTAAATGCTAAGATTCCTCGTTGGACTGATGGTGAAGGCCTTTTGAGTTGGAGAGTTATGGATTGTTATCTAGGGTAGTAGGATATCTCTAGGGATCATAGGACCTTTATTTTTCTATTTATATGTTGGGTTAGTGAGGTAGTATACCAATTAAACTTGTTTCCATGATAGTTTTGGATTACTTAGTGTTCTCCTCATGTTGTAGCTGAGGAGGTCTGTGCATAACTCATTGTATGATATCAACTTGGGTAAGATAAGCCACAAGAGTGGATTTTCATTTTTAATGATATGATGAAGATGAGGAATATTAGTAAAAACCTCTTTTTGGTCAATTTTTTCCTTGGGTACGTGTTTTTTGATAGCACAAGGAACCGTTGGAGAACTCAAGGCAGTGGGAGACCCAGTTGAGAGCTTGGTATTCCCAAATTTTTTCTTTGTTCATGATTTTTGGGGATTAAAATCCTTGAAGGAGGGAATAATATAACATAATATTTTTTCTATATAAAAATTTGTAATATTTCTAGAGCCAGGTACTGAGACAATGTGAGATTCTAAGGCCCGGTGATCCCGAAAATAATTTCTAAAATATACTAAATATATTAATATCACCCATGTTCTATTTTCTTGAAAATTGGAATAAATATTAAAAGGAGTTTTGGATCAAAAATTTGAGTCCATCATTGATCTTAGAGCGTGGTCTTTACTATATGAGGGACATAAACTTTTTCGGTGTCATACATTTGGATAAAGTGAAGTCATGGGTGAATTAATAAAATAAATTAATTAAATTATTTATTTTATTTAATTGATATAGTGAAATAACTTTTACTCTTTAAATATTATGTTACAACCAATTCATAGGTTTACCCTCATAACCAAGAGAATTTAAAGGAGAGCATGGAGGATCATTGGTGGACATCAAGATCATGGATCGACGGGTTGAGATTTAGAGATCGATGTGCCAATAGAAATCAAGGATCTCACCATTGATAATGATGAAGATTCATTTTTTTAGTGATCGATCCAAATCAAGGTAGAAAATTTGTTTTATGGATTTATCCACATTTATTATCTAATTAATAACTTGAGTCAATCAACTAATGAATTGGTTTATGGATTGGTTGTTTTGTGGGTATGGGCTTAACTGTAGGATTTGGGGATAATTATTTTTTGTTTGTTTGTTGATGTTTATAGATATGAATTAATCCTTTATATGATAATTTATCAAGGATAAAATGAACAAAATTTTAGTTTTTTTACTCACTTTTATGGTTTATGGTTTTCTCTCCCCATCCTACGTGCATTCGTTGTTGGCATTTCCCTTTGGCCTATAATTCGATGTTTACATAGTTAATGATTGTTGTGAATTCAGTCTTTGGTTCAATGGATCACTATCATGGGTTTAGGATGGAGATTATATTTCATGGTTGTAGTTCATGATGAAGGCATTTGATCCACGGATAGATTAGGAAATGCAGTTTGCGTTTTTGGCATATGATACCGGCGAGGCACGATGGTGGTGGTTCTTAAACACTGGATTCGACTAGAATCTAGCCAACAACAGCAATGAGTTTTATTCAACCTCGTATACATATCATATGGTGTGATTAAAAGTGAAATTGATGGCAGAGGATAGCTCAAGTGAATATGTGTGAACTTTTTAGAATTTCAATGAAATTCTGGAGTACACAACATGCAGTCCAATGAACAAATTCAATGTAGCTGCATCGATGAGTTGATAGGGTTTCAGCGTGAAGATCAGAATCAAAAACCATGTGACACATGTCCCATACCAAGTGACCCTTATTCAACCAACTCATCATGTATAGGGTCTACATATTTCAGAATCTATGTAGTTTTACATGTCATGTGTGCCCAGTCACACATCGTGTAATATGTGGCAGATGGATCAATATGTATAGGGAGTACACACCTAGGTCTACATGTGTAGCCAAACAACATGTACTTGGGAAGTATATTGTAATACCATGGTACATAGTAAGATTCAAGTTATTATACATCGCCAAGTTCACCGACACAGTCTGGTGTACACAAGAATGGGTAGAATGGCATGTCGAGTGCCAGGGTGACATCTATAGGTCCTGTACCTCAGCAACATGACATGTATTTTGGAAAAGTACATGATGTAAGATGATGATAAATGGGTACTTCTAGTCTTATTGAGATACATCGTGTAACCCAGGGACGTTCCGTGTACTCTTTTGAGGATAGGTTAGATTCATATTTCTTCTCCACTCAACTTCATTGACATCTTGTATGGGATTCCTTGGACTAGTATCAGTTGAGTGTGATCCCTTGGTCCATTACTATGAGGTTTAAATAAAGTATCCCATTATAATCATAGATATTGACCCACCTATAGCTTATTGATTATTTTTTCAGTGAGGGTGAGTTCCCTTTTTCTGGAGTGAGTTGTCCCGGACTTCTTCGACTACTGACTCAGCGTCTTAGAGCATGTATCCATCCAAGAGGCCCAAAGTGATCCTCATTTCCTTTCTTTTCCTATATAGGGTTTTTTGGAATTAACATGACCAATATTTAAATGGTAGTTGATCCCCTATCTAAAAATATGTTTCCAATAGGGTTCAGTGTCCCCCAGTGATCCCTAAGTATTGTCCCCCTATCTGTATATTGAGATCTGATCTTTCTAATGGGATATTAGTCTGATGGGGTGTGTATATTGGGTGAATCCCATCAGTATCCATAAAACATTTCTTTGTATCGAGAAAATATGAGTGTGACCTCTAGGATGAGTTTCATCAGAGGAAGTGTAGTTCAGGGTGCGATTTTTCATCTGGATGAGCATGTTCTCTTGGTTGAGTGCCATTAGGGATGGTAGGGCTCATAGAGAGAGATATCTTAATTGAGTGTTACCTTAAAACCTTATAGTGGTTCGATGGTTGGTAGTTTTTATGACCATGTGGGATATGGCATCATTCTGAGTAGATGTTCTATTTCATGTATCTCATTTTTATTGACATATCATGTGATGAACTGACTACTCATGGTTCTTTGTGTTTGGTTATTTTAGGTTATCTTACCGGGTATTGTTATTCTCACCCTCACATGGGATTTTCCTATACATGTCATGTATTTTGCATACAATGAACATTTTTTGGAATCCTTGGTGGACTAAGAGTAGGTGGAGATATTTTTGGATAGAAATACCTAGGTGTATACCATTGTTTCATGTGACAACATTCCCCTCCATCTGAGCAGGTATGACTATTTTTCTAATAATGGGTGGGATTTTATTTGGCCACTTTTTATGCTTTCCATTAGTTTATGTCATACTATGATTATGGGATTATAGATGTATGAATGAATTTTTATCATTTTTTTACATTTATTTATTTTATGAGCTTGATGATGTTTTCGTTCATATAAGTACTTTAGGTTAATTCCTCCCATGCGTGTGAAATTCCTTCTTGGTGTTAGTCGCCAACCCCTGGCCTATTGGTGGTGTGATTGGGGTAGTTACGTATCAGGACCCATCGGTTCAGGTAATGATACTTAATTTCTATCAAAATACATATAAATAAGAACATGAATAAATCATAAAAGTATTATTTTTAAATGGATGAAAGAAAACCTTTAGAAGTACATTAGAAAATCACTTTGAAAAATAAAACAAAATACCATTTTCTTTTGATAACTTTTAAAAATGAAAAATTATTAGAATAATGGGAATAGAATTTACTTTGTAAAAATATTAAAAACTTAAAAAGGAAGCTTGATAATACATAAAATACATAAAATCAATAAAATACCTTCATGTGGAGAACATTAAAAATGAATATTTTTTCACACTTTTATAAAGAAAGTCAAAAATAACCCTTGTGTAGAATGTTTAAATGAATCCTCTTAAAACTTGGTTAATAAAGTAAAATAAAATTAAAAATGAAATTATTCAAACATTGAAATAGAGAGATGAACTTTTTTGTATGAATATATATTATAAACATGGAAGATAAATATTACTGACTAAAAAAGAAAAGATAAGGTCTTTTACACTTACAGAAAACCTTTTGGTTAAATTGTAAACCTAAGGGAAGTGGAATGATAATAGGTAATTTAAAACCCACAAATAATAATGGAAAAAATTAAATAAGTGGGTTTTTAGATAAAAATAAAATGCAATTACCTCAAGTAGAAGCTTAGATATAAAAAATCCTAAAACCAAGAGAGATTGGAGAAGAAACTGTTATGGATTTTATAAAATTTGGATCAAAGACCAATGAAATATAGAATATTAAATAGATATTTAAATACCATTAATATAGATATAATAATGATATAATATGTCAAAGTGTCTATATATACAACATATAAAATGAAATAGGTTCATAATATGGAATATGTCTCAAAGAAGGAAATTTGAGTCAAGAAACACTTGGGACTTTGGTATTATCTGAATAAAAAGAGAAAAAATGGGAGATCATAATATGGAATTTTAAATCTCATGAAATTAATGGTTTTTATAAAAAAATAATATAATAAGGTATTAATTACACCATCTAAATGAAAACATGGTACACAATATGAAACATGTCTCAAGGGATTGAAATCGCGACAAAGAACTCTTACCTTGGATTTTCACATAGTAAGAAACACACTAACTTATTATATAACAAAATAATACTCATTAATCATATATTTTATAACCTTATTAATAATTAATACCTTTTTATTTACCTTTTTTATTCATTTATTACATATTTATTACTTATTTTTAGATAATATTGGCCATCGGTTATAGTAGTTTTAAATATTCCTTTTCTATTTCGGTGTAATGATTTTGATTCTCATTAGATGTTAATGATTTAATTATATCTATAATTATATATTTATATATTATTTATAATTATAGTTTCACAAAAATTATAAATTTCAATATATTTTGTAAAATAGATAAAAATTATAAAAGATTTCTTTGTATGCTTTTTTTGCAGTTAAAATCACAATAATCATTTATTAGTAATATCAATAATATAATGGAAAATTTATCTTTAAAACATATTAAACATTTCATAAACATCATATTTATTCATTAAATATATTTTTATAACCATCCATGTAAGGTGGTGATGAAAAATGAAATACGTTGTCCATGGACGCAGTGAAATGACCATAACACTAGAATCTTTTTTTTTTTTGAATAGATGGGAGGAAGGTAGGTAATGGTTATTATGTCAATATAATAACATTTTATTATATTAATTATATATATTTAATTATATTATTTTGGGAATAATCGATTTTGAGTACGTGTAATAGGAAAGACACTTGAAAGAACTCGGTTAAAACAATTACTTCTTCCTTAGATATCCCCCTTTAAACCACCCCTTAAGGATTCTTAGATTGGTCTTTTGGTAAGAACAAAACCTATATAACATGAACAATTGGGTTATATAAGGGTTTTTTTAGATTTTTTCTGAACTAGGAAGCTTTAGGTGTGAGTAGAAGTGGGGTAGTGAAGGGGTCCATTTACAACTGATAGGGGTGGTATTCTGGTAAATATAAATTTATTAATATTAAAAGGATCATATTATTCAGGGAAATTTGATCCAAAATTGGTTATTTGTGAGGATAATATAATTTAATTTTTATAAATCCCTCTTACACTCATTTATATATATGTATTTGAGATATTTTTTTGATATTACGTCTAGATTTGACACTTTTACCTCATTTTAACCATTATTATGGTGACTAATTTTTACCTTGATAACTTATTTTTATGTCCTAAAATTAAATTGAATTTATTACCTAATTTGGAAATTTTGATTCCAAATATTTAATCAATTTTATTTTATTCAATTTTTAAAATTTTAAAAAATTAACTTTAATATTAAATTCATAACATAAGAAAGACCATTTTAAAAAAATGTATTTTTAAGCATAAAAATAAATTTATTCTTATTTAGTCCAAAGTTTATGAATAGTATTTATTTTATTGGTCTATTATTATAAATTTAGGTTTATTTTATTTTCAAACCAATCCAAAAATGAATGGAATCTTGTAAATACTTAATTAAAGGAAAAAGATAAAAAATAGCTTTTTATCAGAATAAAATACAACTTAGGTTCCAAAATTTCAATCATAGGTCTATAAATTCAACATATTATTTTTAAATGAATTATTTTACTTCTTAAATACATATTTGGATGAAAAAAGGTTTCATATATTTTTAATTCATCCTTATATCATGATTATGTCATAAATGTAACGATATTTATAAAAAACAATATTTTTAATATTCATCAAAAAATAAACCTTTTTAAAAAATACCAAAACTTCACCCTAATATAATTTTTAAATTTTAAATAAAAAAATTAATTTATTTTTAAAAATTAAAATTTTATAATTTTATAATTTATCTTTTAAATGAAATCATAAAATATGATGATAAACAGTTTTTATACAAAAATGACTTTTTTAAAATTTATGAGTTCTTGATCTTATTCCATATAAATTATAAATTAAATGGTTTTTGATCTATTTGTTTTTAAATTGAAAAATTTTATCAAAATAATACTTTAAAATAATTAAATTAAATTTATTATGATAAAAATACATGATATATAAAAAATACAATTCTTTGAAAAATAGGCATTTTAATAATAAATAATTTTAATCACATCTGTTAATTAATTAATTTCTATCCATAAAATTTATTAAATTATTTTGGTATTAGAACGCATAAAATTATTTTTTTAAATAATAGTAATAACATTTTAGTAATTAAAATAATTCATTTTAACTATCTTTTTATTTTCTTGTGGTTTTACTCTTCTTGTAATTTTCTTAATGATATTCCACATTTTATTCTCATGATATATTAATGTTTATATTGAATTGAAGAATATATCATGGTTTATTTTATTTGGGTGTTATGTATAATACAATCTATTCAACATAGTATTTATTTAATGGAAACTTCATACTAATATCTTAATGTGATACATTCTACCCCGTTAAATAAATTATTTCCTCATAATTTTAATATCTCTCACTAATGAAAACATATGAGGTTATTCTTAATATAGTCATGAATTATAATATAAAAATGTATTCAAGTCCTTTATAATAGTTTATAAAGTGATTGTGACATATCCAAATTATATCCTCTAGGAGTCTCCAACCAGATGTGTAGTTAGGCCCTTTTGTTGTGCACTGAGTGGAAATCAAGTTAATACCCAGCGAACATTTTTCAAGGTTATTACCCCTAGGTGCATCAGATCCAAATACTACAATCAATTTTATAATCCTGATAGGTATTTTATTACTATAAACCCACGTATTATTTACATTACCAAAATTTTAGGATGTTTTCCAATATTTAGATTTATCCTTAGGGTTTCCACTAATGTATTTTTCTCTTAATTCCAAATAATAATTAAGCCAAAACTTATCAAGATCTTTATTAATATGTTAAAAACCTAAAATTCATTGAAACCTATAGTCCAAAAATTCAACTTAACCTTTATCCCCACATGGCATTAATCACATACTCATCAATCTGTAATCATATATACTCCAAAAAAGATATTAATATTTTCCCAAAATAACCTCAATTTACTTATCATCAAATTAAATACCAAACCTAACAAATACCTATATCTATATCATTTATTCTTCATAAAAACCCAATAAAAATACCTAAAATATCATTAATCGCCTAAAAATCCAATCACATAAGAACTAAAAAGGGTTATTTATGCCTTTAGGCTTATGATAAACCTAAAATTTATTATCCCATGACAATATCCACAACTCTTAAATTATCCTCAACTAATAAAATCCTAACCTATAAAGTTATATAAACTCTACTTTGATACCAACTGAGACACCCCAGACCCTCACTCAAAGATCTGGTTCTAAAAACATATTCTTTTCATATTTTTTGATACCAACTGAAGTAACCGAAAATTAAATATCCATAATTATAATATGAATAAAAATATTTTAGTCACTTACATACCTAAGACCAATTAGGATTGGATATTTTGATAATTAGGATAAATTTTAACTAAAACCCCATATCTTTCTCATAAAATGGGAATTTTCCCCCTAAACTAGGGATTATTTATTTTATAATAAGTATTCAACTTCTCCAACAAAATTCTACCAACATGATACCCATCTGGACATATCATACATTGTAATCTTATTCATAAACTAGGTAAAATGAAATATAATAATGGGTGAGATAAAATTATTAGTAAGGGTAAACATGGTCAATAATAATCAAAGATCATAAGTATTCATAAGAAAAACATGTGTATATGAGAACATAATCAAGGTGTAAAGACATAACATAAAATAATTACACCCATTAAAACATATATCATAAGTTAGGAATCATAACATAAGGTTTTTAAAATAAATAAGTAGATATCATAAGATCATTACATCATAATAATGTGTAAATAACATAAAACTTGACATCATAATCATATGTTAAGACTCATTTCTAAGACAACATAACGTAGTATGATAGGCTTACTGCCTATGCACCATTCATGGTATCTCATGAGATGAAAACATTACAAATTCATTAGAGGGATGTATAATTTTTGGACCACCCATCACATCATAATATTTACACGAATATGCTTTCCATAAATGGAAAACATATATAAATACATCAACAATCATAACATGGTAAACCCATAGAAGTTAATCGGGTATCTAAGTAACTCTCTAGGTAAATACCCTTAAATTAAAATAAATAATCATAAGGTATTTACCCCATATAGATAAATTTTATATGGTTTAGTCAATATTTTCCTTATTCAATCAATATATGGATATCTAAGTCAACACCCTTTAATCAAAATAATGAAATTCAGGGTATTCATAGTGGAAAGGAATTAGAAGAAAGGTTATGTTTATTCACAATGAATGATTATGAAAGTAAAAGGTAGTGGTGGATCATTTAACTTATATATATTTCACTTACATAAAACTCTACATATATAATAACATGTAAAAATAATCAAATTATTATTTTTATATATATTAAAACACCTTTAGAAGTATATTAGATAATCACATTGAAAAACAAGAAGAAATACCCTTTTATTTTGATAAAATTTAAAAATGAAAAATTCATAGAATAATGGGAATATAATTTAATTTTTTAAAACCATGAAAACTTATAAACTAATCTTTATAATTAATAATGGATATAAAATGGTAAAGGCGTTCATGAGGAAAATGTAAAAAAAAGAAGATTTCTATCACACTTTTGTAAAGAAATTCAAAAATGAACCATGTAGAAAATGTTTAAAAAATACTTTTAAACATTGGAAATTAATTTCAAATATAATAAAAAATTACCTCAAGAAATCATTTAAGTATATAAAACAACATTCTTAAATTAGTATAAAAAATATGGATATAGAAGAGGATAATTCTCGACTGAAAATAAAAGAAAGGGTCAATTTCAACTGTGGGAAAACTTTTGGTTGAATTGTGAACATAAGGTGAGTGGAATGATATCAAGTATTGTAAACCCTATAAATAACCATGAAATACTTAAAAAAAATTAATTTTTAGAGAAAAATAACACACAATTCCCTCAAGTAGGGACTTAGACATAAATAGTCTCAAAAACAAAGTTAGAGAAGATACCCCTATAGATTTTATAAAATTTGGATCAAAGAACCCTAAAGAATATGAAATGAAATAAAAATTTAAATACCTTTAATAAAGATATTATCATGATATAATATCTCAAAAAATCCTATATACACATCATATTAAGGAAATAGGTGTATCATAAGAAACATGTATCAATGAAAACAAATTAGCTGAGAAACACTTACGAATTCGGTATTGTATAAAACACAATAAAATTAAAGGTGCGTCATGATATGGAATTTAAAATATCATTAAATGAACAGTAATTATTATAAATTAATACAATAGGGTATTAATTACACTATATTTAATAAAATATGGTGCACAAAATGAAACATGTCTTAAATAATTGAAATTGAGATGGAGAGCCCTTACCTTGTTTTTTTCTTAGTAATACGCACTCTAACCTCCCATATTATAAAATAATGCTAATTAATCATATATTTATGATATTATTAATTTTTTCTAATATTTATATGAATATTTTATATTCATTTATTTAATATTTTTTACTTATTTTTAGTCAATATTGATCATCGGTGTTAGCAGTTTTAAAAGTTCCTTTTCTATTTTGATATAATGGTTTAAGTTATCATTACATGGAATGATTTAGTCATATAAATAACTATATATTTATAGATTATTTATAATTCTAGTATTATAAAATTTATACAGTTTAATTTATTGTGTAAAATAAATTCAAATTTTAAAAGATGTATCGGCATGCTTGTTTTTTGGGTGGCTAAAATCACTATAATCGTTTATTACTAATACCATTAATAAAATGAAAATTTTATCTTTAAAAATATTAATAATTTAATAAATGTCATATTTATTCATTAAATCTAGTTTTGGAACTGGTCATTTTAGGTGGTGATGAAAAATTAAATGCATCATCCATAGAAGTGGTGAACTGACCATAACAAAAGTAGAATTTTTATTTTTCGAACTGATGGGAGGAAGGTTGATAATGTTTATTAAATAAACATAAAAACATTTAATTATAATAATGATATTTATTTAATTATATTATTTTAGGTATTATATATTTTTAGGAGGTGGAAAAAGATAGAAACCGGAAAGTACTCGGTTAAAACAATTACCTCTTCCTTGGATATCCTCCTTTAGACCGCTCTTTAAGCCTTCTTAGATAGGTAATTTTTTAAGAAAAAAAAACCTATAATGAATGGGAAATATGGTTGGGGATGGTTTTTTTAGAGTTTTATTGATCAGGGAAGCTTTATGTGCTAGAAAAAGTGGGGTAGTTAAGTGTTCCTTTTATAAGTGAGAGGGGTGGAATTCCTATAGATATTAATTTCTTAATACTAAAAGGATTGAATTATTCAAGGAAAGTGAATCCAAAATTGATAATTTATGAGTATAAGATAAGTTAAGGTTAATTAATCCATTATACAATTATATATTGATTATTTTTTGAGATGTTTTGTGACTTCTATTTATTTAACACTTTTACGTCGTTTTAAACTTTACCTTGGTGACTAATTTTTACCTTGTTGACTTATTTTTATGACCTAAAATTAAATTAAAATTATTATATAATTTAGAAATTATAATTCCAAATATTAAATCCATTTTATCTAATTTAATTTCTAAAATTTATAAAAATTAACTTTTATATAAAATTCATAACGTGGGAAAGACAATTATTAGAAAAAATATATTTTTAAGCATAAAAATGAATTTATACTTATTTAAGACAAAGATATGAATAGTATTTATTTTATTGATTTATGATTAAAATAATTAGTTTTATTTAATTTTTAATCAAAGACAAAACCAAATTTAATCTCGTGAATACTTAATTAAAGGAAAAGGGCTAAAATAGTTTTTTATTAGAATAAAATATAATATATGTTCCAAAATGTTAATCATAAGTGTCTAAATTAAACTTATTATTTTTATATGAATTATTTTACTCCTTAAATACATATTTAGTTAAGAAAAATGTTTTATAAATTTTTAAGCTGTGTTTATATTATGATTATTTCATAAAAGTTACAGTATTTATAAAAAAATATTTGTATTATTCACCAAAAAATCAAGATTATAGAAAAATACAAAAGAATCACCATAAGATAATTGTGAAAATATTAATACAAAAATAAAGTTAATTTTTTAAAATTAAAATTTCAAAAATTAGAAATTTTACTTTTAAACATAAACATAAAATAAAATGAAAATTTGTTTTTATTGGTAAATAGTTCATATAAACTTTAATTGTTTATAACCTTATTTCACATTAATTATAAGTTAAATGATTTTTGGTCAATTTATTTGTAAATTAAAACATTTTATTATAATAATAATTTAAAAATTTTAAATTTAATTAGTTAAGTTAAATGTACATATTATCTAGAAAAATAAAATTCATTAAAAATAGTCCTTTTAACACTAAATGATTTTAATCACAACTATTAATTATTTATCTTCTAACAATTAAATTTATTCAATTCATTTGGTATTATAACAAATCAAATTATTCTTTAAAAAAATAACATGTAAGTAATTAAAATAAGTCATTTTAACTATCTTTTTATTTATTTGAGGTTTTACTCTTCCAATTTTCTTTATGATATTTCACATTTTATTCTCATGATATGTTAATTTTTATGTTGAATTTTAAAATATTTCTTGGTTAATTTTATTTCAATTTCATGTATGATATAATATATTCCATATGGTATTTATAGTAAAATACATACTAAAATCTTAGGGTTTTAAAGGCATCGAGGGTACAATCACATATAAATGGGAGGAATTACCCTCAAAATCTTAGGAACATAAGACAAAACTACCAATCGAATCCAAATAACATAAATGAAACCCAAGTCATAATGAATGTAAATTTCATACATAACCAAAGTTCTTAAGGTGAAAATACCAAAATGTAACTCCTATAGTAGAAACTCACAAAAACCAATGTCATTGTAGGGTCCTAAAAATTCCACCAAGGGAAGAAAATACCTCCAAAATCACTTTGTATAAGGAAGAAAGTACTCCTAAAAGTCTAGAAAGGTAAATGGAATCAAATTGAGTTTCAAATTTCAGAATAAACTTTAGGAGATTCATGTTTTCAAATAATTTAAAGTGGCCCACATACCATCACCGGGAAAGGTTTGCAGACCGTCTGGATCGCGAACCACCAGGTAAATGGAACGATCCGTGAGCCGCTGGCCCATGAAGATATGGATAGTGAACAAGGTGTACCATGAACCGCATCACCTAAGTAATAATTTGCACGAAATCTATCCACGTACCATCCAATAAACTCATCAGTTTGTTGAAAAAGCAAACCAATAGGGTTCTGCGAGCCATTATTGTGAACCAAAGCCTTTGTAAACCCTGGATTGACCAAGTCTTCCACGGGTTAGGATATCTTCTCTTGGGCCTCCACAAATGGTGTTGCATGACCATAGATACAATTTCCCTAATGCTTTATAAAATGGATCACATAACAAGGATAAGGGGTATGGATGACGAAAGATTTAAGGGGACTCAGAGGTTGGAATTAAGAGTTCAAAGAAGATTCCGGCTTCAGTCTTGATTCATCGGCGGAGCCCGAATCGCGAACCACACTCTCCGTAGGTACAACTGTTCGGGAACCATAAAATTGGGGAATTAAATAATAATAATAATATAACTACAAACCGAATTGGTGAACCGAGAACCATGTACTTATCACAGATGAATTCCCTGAGAACATCAATCCCCTGGACCCTCCTTCAATATGGTGCTCTACATAGTGTACCAATATGCAGATTCAACCTAGCACTACGTACTGCATTAATACGCGGATGGAACCCAAAGTGGAATTATGGGTCACATACCACTATGGTACACAGTAGTCTATACTCATTCCCACATACTACATCAGTATAAATATGGACCATCTACCCACATACCACTACCGTATGCGGAGCCTCCCCTATCCCGCATAAGAAATCAGTACACAGAATGGGGTATTTTCGGGTATTATTTCCTTTGGTTCCAACCTCACCCCACCATTATTGTCCAGTCCTCCATAATACCTCTATGAACTAGTCCTCTGGAATTAGGCCAAATCCTCCTCTAAAGCCACAGAACCCATATGATAAGACCATCGGGTGCATCGGTGTGCCCCTTTGAGTCTACCAACCCATGGTAAGTGGAGTAACGAAGGCTCTCCCCCCAATAGTTTGGGATTCAGGAATGCCTGTGGGTCTGCATTCCCATGGTAACCTAGAGTCCAACCTTGGGATTCCAATGTGAACCTCCCCATTCTATGGATTAAGGGTGATCACTTTTTTTTTCATTTAATGAGGAATATTGATCAGTCAAAGGATTTATGTTCTCTTCTCCTTTGATGAGGACGTAACTCCTCCCCTTTCTAAGAATGTATTCTGGGGCCCTCCCACTGAGGTAAATCCATAATTTTCCAAGGTCGGGCCACATGACCTTTAATTCCATTTCAAATGGAAAGGATCAATACTTTTCACCCTCACCCACAGTCGCCTAGGCCTCGTCCACTATAGGCTCTCCATCTCAAACCAATAGGAGAGGAAGCATGTACTCTATTGAATCTTTTACATCCTCTTTTTTCTCACAATGAGCATGAATCATGTGGGCTTAAAAGTTCATCATTATTATAATATCTAGATAAATATGAACTATGATAACTTTGATTCTTGACCAAATTAGGATACGTAGGATGCCTACCTGAAGGCCCAAGCTCAAAAGGGTTCCCATCCAAAAGCGTTCACCCAATCATGTCCCATCAAATGGGAAGCTTCCACGCGTAAGCTCCAGCCCATCCAAACTATGTGGGTTCTAATTCCTCTCTCAAGGATACGTAGGAAACCCATCTTATGGGTCTGATCCCAACATAAAATCACATTTCATCCCTCGTGGATGATGATAAACTCCAGAGTGCCTCATTGTATGGCTCAAGTCAGCATCATCTCCATAGCATCAAATCTGTATGCATGCCTACGAAGATCCTACAAACAAAGGGTATCCCATGGACACCCTATTTGGTAATGAACCAAGGATTCATGAACATATGAAAATGACTTAAATCTATAAGAGAGTCTGGAAACATGCAATAATCTTCCCCTGGAAGGGTGTAGTGAGCCTGACTTCCCATCCTCTCGACAAATGGAGTCCTCAAGTGTCATTGGCAGAATCATCAATCAACGAGCACCTTACTTTGGAAAGAAAGTATATGAATCATGGATACCAGGGTCGTTGGGTGTTTCTGGATCCATGAATAAACCCATTGGAGACCATCCAAGGAAGTTATATCTGAGGAGGACTAATTGCACAAGTACTTTACCCCATGAAATTGCCTACTGGGACCGACTGACTGTGGCATATCCTTCGCAATGTAAAAGGTGTAAATTGTCCATTCCTCATGGGGTTAATCCAACCTTATTTAAAGGATAATGATGCAGAATGGGTCAAAACAAAAGAAATGGTGAATTTGATAGGGAACCATCTCTAGAAAAAGAGATGGGAGATGATCCTCATCAGACCATTTCTGCACTACCCGAAACACGCCACCTCGAAGGTGGAAAAAAATGGTGAAACTAATATGAATCCTTAACCAATGTGGCGATTCTACCCCAAAAATAGTAGACAAAATAATATTTCACATTGGACCATTTTGTTCACCCTGGTATGCCCTAAACGCACCACCTCAAATGTGGAACAAAAATGGTGAAATCAGCGTGAATCCTTAACCAAGATGGTGGTTCTAACCCAAAAATAGTAGAGAAAAGGATATTGCACATCAGACCATTTTTTTCACCTCGGTACGAACTAAATGTGCCACCTTGGAGGCAGAATAAAAATGGTGAACTCAACATCAATCCTTAACCAAGGTGGCAGTCTTACCCCACTCAATCCCCTTCACCACATAATAGAATAAAGAGGGAAGGGGGCCAAGCTGAATCGTCAGATATTCATATGTTTAAAAGAATTATACTTTGACGAGGTTTTGTGGTCTATATGTCATATATGTTTGTCATAGTTTTCCTCAAAGAAACCTTCAGTCCAAATGAAATCTTGGCGACTGATGCAGACACACACATAAGAGATCCTGTAGGTGGCCAGGGCCCCAACAAAGAGAAAGACCCCCTTATGACCCATCATCTTCGATGCTGGGTATGTAAACCACTGATCAAAGAGTACCACCAAAATGGTACTATCACCACACTGGAGGTCATGAGACAAACCCTCCAGTCTGCAAAAGTCCACTAGATGCTACCTCAGCTACGACTAGAACCCCAACACATGGCGGCCTCAGGGGTCGTCTCAAAGCGTTTAAAGATCTTGTCCCCAGAACGTGACAACGAGTACATCCCTTATCTTAGGGAGGCAGATAAAGTTGATACTGAAAAATTCAACTCAACTGCATAGGGGTCCTACTCACATGCCCCTGCTAGAGAACATCACCGTTGACAACGGATGACCAAGCCTTCTCCCACTGAAAAGGACATTATTCTGAGGGAACCTGCCAAATTCCAGGAGATCTGGGGCCCTCGGGATTCCCGACCAAGGTGGAGAATATAAAATTAGGAACACACGATCACCCTTTTTCTTGGGGATAAACTTTGTCGTACAAATGAGGCAACATTCAACGGCCAGACATACGATTATGCCCTCTCCCCTCAATCCCATCGTGGAAATAGGGTCGCACAATACGAGCACACAAACGTCAGTGATCCTGCATGTCAATACCCATCCTCGGGGCCCGTGACGTGACTACCCCAAGCCCGCCTTCCATAGGCCAGGGGATAGCGACTAGCACCAAATGCGTAAATCCCTAAGCTAGGAAGGCATTGCCTTTATGAAAGTAAACAAACACAATAGAGTACGCAACAACAAGTAAACACTAAGTAAAACTGAATACAAAATAGTGTGATGGAAAGTAAATGGGCCAGTATACAAACCCAACTGAACAATAAGTACAAGTAAAGGGACAAACAACTGAAAGTAAAGAGCAGCTCATGGATCGTCCTCTGGGGATTCCTACCTGAAGGGTAGGTACAGTTGGCCACCTCAGCACCCACGTCTGTCAGTCTCCACCATATGTCGACTCATTTCTAGGTCCACCTCTGGGTACCATCCAGTCATGGCACTCTCGGCCTCCGTCAGCGTTGTCTGTCATCTGCATCCAACACAACGAGGTGCGGGCATAGCCCGTGCAGGCGTGATTATAAAGATACTCATTAGGGACCCCGAGACCCGTTAGGTCTCAAAATATACACTAAGGATAAGTAAAATAAGAAATATAAAACCACAAATTATCAACCAACCCTACTTAGGTATATGCCCATACATATACCTAAGTTACCAGTCATAGTCCGGCTCCAACTTACGAGCCCAATCACAACTCAGTCCACACAGGAAGTAAAGTCAAACACCATGATGATAATGGTTGAAAGACATGACTCATCTCACAATGGTATTCCACAATAGTAGAGAGATTAGATGATTAGATGTAGCCACTGGATCATCTAAGCTGTTGGACCCACACAGGATACAGTCCAGCTAGCTGTCGGACCCACACAGGATACAGTTCAACTATCTCTTCTAAGCTGTAGGACCCACGTAGGATACAGTCTAGCTATCTCGTCTAAGCTGTCGGACCAACACAGGATACAGTCCAGCTATTCTAGAGTAATTATGATGATCAGATGTAGTTACTGATTCATCTAAGCTGTCAGAACCACACATGATATAGTCTAGCTACTCTGTCAGAACTATCGAACCCACACAGGATTCCGGTACAGTTGTCATCGTCATCGAACCCATGGACGATTCCAGTATGGTAGTCGTTGCAGTCGAACCCACACAGGATTCTAGTACAGAAGTCGACACAGTCGCATCCAAATCTTGGGTTCCTGTACACAGCACGCTCGATTCCGGGAGGGTCCACTCCTCGAGCAAAGGGGTCAATAAATCAACTATCACGAAGTCCTGATCTGATGTATCCTGAAGTTCTGTCTCATCAAAAGAAACCTAATGCGATGGATGGTGCATCAATCGGACGCCCGGTCTGAGAGTTATTGGCTTTTCCGTTCCAGGGGCCCAGTTGGATTTACGCTCGATCCAAACCCATCCATTTTCCAAATTCTTTGAAAACTCACTTAGAGTATAACAAAATGACCGCCTCTTCGTGAGGGTCCCAGTGCCATAGATGGCGCATCGATCGGACACGCGGTCTAGAAGATATTTGCGTTTAAGCGAAACGGGTACGGCCCGTCAAGCCCAGTGGGCTGGTGGGTTGGCCCGACCCAGTCTGGCGGGTCCAACCCGGCTAGGGGTCAACCCGACTCGGTGGATCGCAGCCCACCTAGGGATCTGTCTTGACAGGTCCGACCCGGTTAGGGGGCCGGCCAGACCTGGTGGGGCGCGGCCCACCCGCGGACCCGGCCCGGGTCGCGGGCTGGTTCGGCTCGCCCAGTGGTGCTGAGCGGCACCGCCCCTCCTTGCTGCCCGGCCAACCAAAGCCAGCTGGTTTTGTCCGGCGTGAATGGCCCACGATTGTCGGTCGCGGTTCCCTTCAGCCCGGCCGACAGGTGGCTGGCCGGTTCTCCCGCCAAAGCGTCCCGCCCAGCATGGGCCGTGGTCTTCTCCACAGCACGGTGCCAAGCGGCGCCGCAGTCTCCTACCCAGTCGGTCGTAGCTGGCTGGTTCGTCCAGCAAGCGGCCCATGGATGCGGGCTGCACCTCCTCTACGTGGCACATGTGGGTGTCACGGTTCACCAGCCCATCCAGCTGTAGTCAGCCGGTTCTTCAGCCCGAATGGACCTCAGTTGCGGTCCACGGTTTTCCTCTAATCGGTCGGTGCGCGGCTGTCGCTTCCGGTCGCCGCCTCCTCCGGTCACCGTTGCTAAAATAATCACAAACCAACGGAGGGTCATCGGGTCATGTTCGTTTGGCCCGCGCCCTCCGCATTAGATGATAACAAAAGTCCAAATACAATCCAAATAATTCAACAAGAATGAGATATAATTTTATTCACTTAAAATTATACAAAAACCCCCTACCTTGATTCTGATGTTCGCTTGTAGGTGTCGCGGGAAGAGAATTCAAAGACGACGTCGATTCATTGACGTCGGGGTGAATTTGAGGAGGAAGCATAGCCGACATTCCTCATGGGCATCTCCTCCTCTTGTGGCTTGGATGAATATCGAAGACTGTTTCGTTGTTCTTCATTGGAGAAAAAGGGCGTTCTTCGTGTTCTTCGGGGAAGAATGCTCTTTCCCTAATTCTCCAAAAGTTCCACCATAGAATATTCGCCAAGGAAAAATATAATAAAAAGGCTCCCCAATATTATAATATTTCAATGAATTTCAAAACAATTCAAATGAATTGTTGACACCACAAATTAATTAAATATGTCTTTAATTAATTGTGTTGGCACAATTAATGGGAGGGAGGTGGAGAGGCTCAACCATTATGTGGAAGTTCAAAAGTTAAGGGAGGGGTTTAAGGTGTTAAAGGGGGAGTTGAGGGGTTAGGTTCTCATGTGGGCCCCACCACACATTATCCTCTCATGGGAGGTTATATGGGTTGTGGGCCCCACCTCCATCACCTCTTTGGAGAAGATAACCACCCCCTTAACAAAAATTATATAACACATAATTTTTATTTATTTTAAAAAGAAAACCCAAAAAAACTTCTCCTCCTGACCAAACGCAACTGCGATAAAGGTCTCTTTAAGTGAATATCGACGCTGCGAGTTCATCGGTGTCATTGGTTTTCAATTCCGAGCACCGGTTCAAAAGATAGAAAAACCTGCACGTACGTTTAGTGAACCTACCCGAACAAAACTTCAGAAATTGATTCTGAGCACATCGGGCCTCAGAATCAGGCATCGTCAGAAACTAAGGACTCTTAAAATTTTAAAGAAATTAAGAAAAAAAAATCCTTGAAATATCCAGGTCTTTACATTACCCCCATCTCAGGGATTTACGTCCCCGTAAAGATACAACACACACTAGGAAAACAAAAAGGGGTAATGAGCAGGCATCTGAGCCTCCCGCTCCCAAGTGCTCTCTTGAAGGTTCCCATGATGCCAGTGAATGCGCACCAGAGGAATTGACCGTCCACGTAGGACCCGCTCCTGTCAATCCTCGATCTCCATCGGGACCTCCGTGAATGTCACCCTATAATCGATTTCCAGCTCCCTGTGGTCGATGATGTGGGATAGGTTGTGCACGTATCTCCTCAGATGAGATATGTGGAGGACGTCGTGTACCTGATGCAACTAAGGTGGAAGGTCCAGGTGGTAAGTCACCTCGCCTACTCTACTGAGGACCTAGAAAGGTCTAATGAATTGCGAATATAACTTTTCACCTCGGCCAAATCTTTGTAGACCCCATCGAGGTGAGACCCGTAGGAAGACGTGGTCGCCATCCTCGAACTCCAGTGGTCTTCTTCTCCTATCAACATAGGACTTCTGTCTACTCTGTGCAGTCTTTATCCACTCCTGAATGATCTGCACCTTCTATGTTATATCCTGCACCATATCTGGTCCTACAAGTGCTAACTCCCCTGGGTCAGTCCAGCACAAAGGTGATCTGCAAGGTCGGTCGTACAGTTCCTCGTAAGGGGTCATCCCGATGGTGGAGTGGTAGCTATTGTTGTACGCAAACTCCACCAAGGGTAAGTGATCCTCCCAGCTACAACCAAATTCAAGGACACATGCATGGAGCAAGTCCTCGAGAGTCTGAATAGTCCTCTCAGTCTGACCATCCATCTGAGGATGGAAGGCGGTGCTCAAGAGAAGCTGCGTCCCAAAAGCCTCCTGTAACCCCTTCCATAGCCAGGTAGTGAAACGAGCATCTCGATCAGAGACGATAGTCAATGGAACACCATGAAACCGTACGATCTCCTGAATGTAGGGGCATCCCATGCTCTCCCCTAATCCCTGCTCTCTGATCGGTAGGAAGTGGGCTGACTTGGTGAGTCAGTCGACAATCACCCAGATAGAGTTGTGTCCTCTGGATGTACGTGGAATTCCCGTCACAAAATCCATGGATATCCCATCCCACTTCCACTCTGGAACCTCTAAGGGATAAACCAATCCTGCTGGAACCTGGTGCTCCACCTTCACTTGATGACAAGTGAGGCATTGAGAGACAAACTTTGCTACTGCTTTCTTCATACCTGGCCACCATTGTTGTCATCTGAGGTCCCGATACATCTTACCCACTCATGGATGTACCGCTAGAGGGAAAGTGTGGAACTTCCTCAACACCTCCTCCTGTATTGCAACTGGTACCATAGTATGTCCTCTGAAGAGGATGAGGTGCTCCCCACATTCATAAAACCCATCAAGTGTCTTCCCTAAGGATATCTGAGCACGTCGCACCTCACAGTCAACGTCCCCATGCGGCGCCTCTCTTACTCGCTGAATAATTGGAGCAGTGACTATGAGAGACTGCAAAAAGGCTGCTTCATCTCTATCCACAAAGTATATCTGCAACACAGCCAGCTTCTCTATCACCTCTCCTAGAAGTTGAATGCCTGATCTCCTGCTGAGAGCATCTGCTACAACGTTCCCCTTCCTAGGTGTATAGACTATCTCTAAGTCATATTCCTGGAGGAACTCAAGCCATCGTCATTGTCTCAGGTTCAGTTCCTTCTGCGAGAAGATGTACCTAAGACTCTTGTGGTCAGAATAGACTGTAAAACTCTCACCCATCAGATAGTGCCGCCACATCTTCAAGGTGAAAACCACTACTGCTAACTCCAGGTCATGGGTAGCATAGTTCTGCTCGTGTTGTCTCACCTAACATGAACCATACGCAATCACTTCTCTCTCCTGCATCAGGACACACCTGAGTGTGGTCCCTGATGCATCGTATTAAACAATGTACCCTACACCATCCTTCGGTAGCCTCAAGATGGGCGCACTAGTCAACCACTATCTCAGCTCTTGAAAGATCTGCTGGAATCTATCTGACTACATGAAGGGTTTCCCTTTCTTCGTCAAAGCTGAAAGCGGTGCTGCAACTTTGGAGAAGTCTGGCACAAATCTCCAATAGTACTCAGCCAGACCTAGGAAACTCCGCACCTCCATCACACTCCTAGGTGACTCCCAAGCAAGTACTACCTCTATCTTCACTGGATCCACTGCAAATCCAGCCTCCGAGATGACGTGTCCCAAGAAGTGAACCTATCGATTACAGAACTGGCACTTCGACATTTTACCATAAATCTGGTGCTCTCAGAGTATATCCAGTACCACCCACAAATGGTAGGCGTGCTCCTCCTCAGTAGTCGAGTAAATTAATATGTCATCGATGAAGACTACGAAAAAACGATTGTGGTAAGGCTGGAAGATCCAGTTCATGAAACTCATGAACACTACTGGAGCGTTGGTTACGCCGATGGGCATAACCAAGAACTCATAGTGGCCATACCGACACTTGAAGTCCGTCTTCTGCATATCCTCATCTCAAACTCTGAGCTGGTGATAGCCTGATCTAAGGTCTATCTCTGAGAACCATCATGCTCCCTTGAGCCGATCAAAGAGGTCGTCAATCCTCGGAAGTGAGTACTTTTTCTTCACAGTCACCTGATTCAGGAAACGGTAGTCGACACATAGTCGCAAGCTCCCATCTGCCTTCTTGGAGAAAAAAATTGGAGATGCCCAGGGTGAAACATTGGGTTGGATAAATCCATTCCCCTGCAAATCCTCTAGTTGTACCCGCAGCTCACAAAGCTTGGCGGGAGCCATCCGATATGCGGGAGTAGATATCGGTGTTGTCCCGGGGTACAGATCAATATATAAGTCTACCTCTTTGTGAGGATTTAGTCCTAGAACATTGTTAGGGAAAACATCCGCGTACTGATCCACCACAACAGGAAAACTCGGACTCCACACATCAACTGCTCTGAGGATGAGACTAGCCAACTGATGTGGGATCGACTGCCCCCTCCTCTACGTATGTCCATCCTGCGCTGCAAAGGCTCCCTTCTCGCTGGTGAAGGTGAACCTAGTCCCATCCATGCGGACACACCGCACTTTGCGCCTAATACAGTCGATCTGAGCATGGACTGTAGATAACTAGTCCATACCCAAGATGACTTCGTAAGGCCTCAACGCCGCTACAAGAAGATCCCAGTCGAATCTCTCGCCTCCTAGAGTAAGCTCACACTACCGGCACCAGTGCGTAATCATCAAGTCTGCTCCCTTAGGAGTATCGATCCAACAGCTCCATCGGAATCTCCAAGCTCCGAACAAGGGCAGTGGAAATAAAAGAATGACTCGAACCTGTGTCTATGAGTACTGCAGCAAGGGTGGGGTAGGCACAGATAGTACCTCAAATCATATCAGGTGTGCCTTGGTCATAGGCCTCGACTGCCTGGAGCTGAGCCCGCCTCTATCCGCCAGCTCCATGTGGTCAGGGTGGAACTCCTGGTGGTGGTGGTGGTAGAGCCTAAAAACGTCGTCCATCACTCGCTGCTCGGCCAACTCCTCTTCCATGTCCGCCTTCTCCCTGCAGACCACCATAGTTGAAACTCTTCCTTTGACTGGGAGGTCCCTCTACTATCTGCTGCTCATCTGCATGGCGGTTCGGGCAGTCACGAGCCATGCGACCCTACCCACCGCATGCGTAGCACAGCCTGCTCCTCGTATATCTGACTATGTCTCGTGTGCCCCGCACAACCAAACCCGTATCCTAGGATCGCCCACCTGATGGCATGGTCCGGTTAGACCTCGGTGACATCTGTCTACTGTCGGCTGTAGAAGACTCTGATATGTGTCACCCTGTGGTGGGTCTCACCACTGGTGACTACTCAGCGAGAAAACTCTCCACTATAAGGGATCACTCCAGCACCCCCGCCTATATCGGGATGCTGAGGGGAATCGTTGAATCCTTGATCTCATGCCTGAGTCCCTACTCAAAGGTCCAGGCCCTGAAGAATGGGTCTTGCACTATATTCGTAGAGTAGCATGAGAGGTCGGTGAACCTCGCTGAGTACTGAGATACTATTATGTTGTCCTACTGCAGATGTAGTAACTTCTGAATCTGCACAACATGAAGGGTGGCTGGAACAAAATCCGCCTGTAACAGGCTCTCAAAGTCTGTCCAGAGTAGTGATGCCTCTTCATGCACCTGGATCATCAGGCTCCACCATCTACCTGCTACTACATGCAGTAGACTCACGGAAAGGATCACCATAAGGTCATCTCGTGTCCCTACCAATCTGAAAACTCTCATGATAGCCTCCATCCAATCCTCAGCTTCCTGTGGGTCCGTCTCTCCAGAGATTTTGGGCGGCCTCTGTCGCTGGAACTCGTGCAACGCACTCATACGGCATGCACTCTCTGCTGTTGGGGCTAGTGGTATCAGTGTCCCAGCAGGTAGTTGTACCGTTAGTTCCTCCGCTGTGATGGGTCCCTGCACTGAGGCCTCATCGCTCGGTGGGCTACCATCTCATACGTAACTCGAAACCCTAGATGGTTGCCTTCATGGAGCCATCCTAAAAAGAAACAGGTGTGCCACGGTTAAACAGAATACCTGGTGAGCAAACACAAATTAATCACAAAGAAAACTTTTCAAAGAAAACACACACGCAATCAGTGTTTTTGTGCACTGAGCCGAAAATCAGAGGTCAGGGTCCTGGTGTATGGATACCTCAGCAGCCGCACCAATACTGGACTCCCTGGACTAAAACCCATGCTCAATACTCTTAACATTATTTCTTTATAGAAAAGAATGATCAAAGTCCTGAGTTCTGCGATAGAACCGACTCCTCTGATACCAATTTGTCACGACCCATCCTCGGGGCCCATATTGTGACTACCCCAAGCCCGCCTTCCATAGGCTAGGGGTTGGCGACTATCCCCAAAGGCATAAATCCATAAGAAGGGAAGGTATTGCCTTTATGAAAGTAAACAAACACAACGGAGTATGCAACAGCAAGTAAACACTAAATAAAACTAAATACAAAAGAGTGTGCTGGAAAGTAAATGGGCCAGTATACACACCCAACTTAACAACAAGTACAAGTAAAGGGACAAAAAGCTAAAAGTAAAGAGCAGCTCCTAGATCGTCCTTCAGGGATTCCTACCTGAAGGGTAGGTATAGTTGTCCACCTCAGCACCCACATCCATCAGTCTCCACCGTGTTCCGAGTCATCGCTAGGTCCACCTCCAGGTATCGTCCAGTCGTGGCGCTCTCATCCTCTGTCAGCGTTGTCTGTTGTCTGCATCCAACACAACAAGGTGCAGGCATAGCCCGTGCATGGGTGACTATAACGATACTTAGTAGGGACCCCGAGACCCAAGAGGTATCACAATATCCATTATGGATAAGCAAAAGAAGAAAGATACAACCACAAATTATCAACCAACCCTACTTAGGTATACACCCATACATATACCTAAGTTACTAGTCACAGTCCGGATCTAACTCACAAACCCAAGCACAACTCAGTCCACACAAGAAGTATAGTCAAACACCATAATGATAATGGTTGAAATACATGACTCATCTCACATAGGTATGCTACAATAGTAGAAAGATTAGATGATCAGATGTAGCCACTAGATCAGCTAAGCTATCGGACCCACACAGGATACAGTCCAACTAGCTGTCAGACCCACACAGGATAAAGTCCAGCTATCTCGTCTAATCTGTCAGAACCACACAGGATACATTCCATCTATCTCGTCTAAGCTATCGGACCCACACAGGATACAGTCCTGCTATTCTAGAGTAATAGAGATGATCAGATGTAGTTACTAATTCATCTAAGTTGTTGGACCCACACAGGATACAGTCCAACTACTCTGTCAGAACTGTCAAACCCATAGAGGATTCTGGTATAGTTGTCATCATCGTCGAACCCACGGAGGATTCCAGTACGGTAGTCGTCGCAGTCGAACCCACACAGGATTCTGGTACAGAAGTCGAAGCAGTCACAGCCAGCTCTAGGGTTCCCGCACACAGCACGCTCAATTCCGGGAGGGTCCGCTCCTCGAGAAAAGGGGTCCATACATCAACTATCATGAAGTACTGAGCTGATGTATCCCAAAGTTCTATCTCGTCAAAATAAACCCAACGCGACAGATGGCGTGTCAATCAGATGTCCGGTATGAGAGTTATTGGATTTTCCGTTCCAGGGGCCCGGTTGGATTTATGCTCGATCCAAACCCGGACATTTTCCAAATTCGTCAAAAACTCACTTAGAGTATCGCAAAAGGACTACCTCGTCATGAGAATTCCAGTTCCACAGACGGCGCATATATCGAATGCACGCTCTAGAAGATATTCGGGTTTAAGAAAAAAGGGCCCAGTCCATCAATCCCAGTGGGCTAGCGGGTCAGCCCGACCCAGCCTGGTAGAGCGCAGCCCGCCCAGGGACTCGGCCCGGCAGGTCCAACCCGGTTAGGGGGTCGGCCCGCCCTAGTGGGGCGCGGCCCACCCGCGGACCCGGCCAGGGTCGTGGGCCGGTTCGGCTCGCCCGGTGGTGTCGAGCGGTGCCACCCCTCTTTACTACCCGGTCGGCCGAAGCCGACCAGTTTTTTCCAATGCGAGGGGCCCATGGTTGCAGGCTGTAATTCCTCTGCACATGGAGCCCATAGGCGTCGCAGTTCCCTTCAACCTATCCGGTAGGTGGCCAGCCGTTTCGCCTACCGAAGCGGCCCACCCAGCGCGGGATGCGGTCTTCTCCGTAGCATGGTGCCAAACGGCACCACGGTCTCCTGCCCGACCGGCCGTAGTCGGCCAATTATTCCAGTAAGCGGCCCGTAGATACAGGCCGCACCTACTCCGCACGGCACCTGCGGGTGCGGTGGTTCACCAGCCCGGTCGGCCGTAGCCGGCTGGTTCTTCAGCCAGAGCGGCCCGCGGTTGTGGACCGTGGTTTTCCTCCATGAGACCGGTGCATGGCCACCGATTCTCGTCGCCGCCGCCTCTAGTCGTCGTTTCCAAAATAATCACGAACCAACGGAGGTTCGTCGAGCCGTGTTCGTTCGGCTCGCGCCCTCCGCGTTAGACGATAACAAAAGGTCGAATACAATTCAAAGCATTCAACAAGAATGAGATATAATTTTATTCACTTAAAATTATACAAAAACCCCCTACCTTGATTTTGATGTTCGCTTGTCAGTTTCACGGGAAGAGAATTTGAAGACGAAGTTGATTCATTGACGTCAGAGTGCGTCCGACGAGGAAGCATAACTGATGTTCCTCACAGGTGGCTCCTCCTCTTGTGTCTTGGATGAAGATCGAAGACAATTTCGTCATTCTTCATTGGAGAGAAAGGGCGTTCTTAGTGTTCTTTGGGGAAGAATGCTTTCTCCCTAATTCTTTAAAAGTTCCACCGCAGAATATTTGACAAGGAAAAATATAATAAAAAGTCTCCCCAATATTATAATATTTCCATGCATTTCAAAAAAATTCAAATGAATTGTTGACACCACAAATTAATTAAATAATACTTTAATTAATTGTGTTGGCACAATTAATGGGAGGGAGGTGGAAAGGCTCCACCATTATGTGGAAGTTCAGAAGTTAAGAGAGGGGTTTAAGAAGTTAAAGGGGGAGTTGAGGGGTTAGGTGCTCATGTGGGCCCCACCACACATTATCCTCTCATGGGAGGTTATGTGGGGTGTGGGTCCCACCTCCATCTCCTCTTTGGAGAAGATAACCACCCTCTTAACAAAAATTATGTAACACATAATTTTTATTTATTTTAAAAAGAAAACCCAAAAAAAACTTCTCTTTCTGAACAAACGCAACTGCAGCAAAGGTCTCCTTAAGTGAATACCAGCGCTACGAGTTCATCGGTGTCCTCGGTTTTCAATTTCGAGCACCAGTTCAAAAGATAGAAAAACTCGCACGTATGTTTACTGAACGTACCCAAACAAAACTTCAGAAATTGATTTCGGGAACACTGGGCCTCAGAATCAGGCGCCGTCAGAAACTGTGGACTCGTAAAATTCCAAATATTTTAAGAAAAAAATTATTTGAAATTTTTGGGTCTTTACACTTCAGGTGGTTAGGTCCTCAATGAAGAGAAAGGCCCATTCACCTACCTGGAGTCTTCAGCACTGGGTATCCAATATGATGATTAGGGATTACCCCCAAAACAGTACTCTCCCTACGCTGGAGGCCTCAAGACAAGCCCTCCAGTCTGCAAAGGTCCGCCAACCACCTCTTCAGCTGTTGTTGTCACCCCAGCATAAGGCAGTCCCGGTGGTCATCTCAAACCCTTTCGGGAGCCTATCTCTAGAATTTGATAACAACTAACTCCATTACCTTAGGTAGGTAGATGAATTAAATGATAACAAATTTATATCAACTGCATAGGGGTCCTACCCATGGGCCCCTACCAGAGAGCATCACCGCCGACACCGGACGACCAGACCCCCTCCTGCCGAGGAGGGCCTTATGTAGAGGGAACCCGCCAAAGTTCAGGAAACCCGGGCCCCTCGGGCTGCTTTCCAAGGGTGGTGAATATATAACCAGGAACACGCCATCACCCTGGTTCCTAAGGAGAAATTCCTTTGTACTAACACGTTGGCATTCAATGGGCATACATACGACTATTCCCTCTCCACTCAATCCCACCATGGAAATAGGGTGGAAAAATATAAGCACACGCACATTCCTACTAGTTCTCTCTAGTCTCTCTGTATAGACAGAGTGGTTAGCTACAGGAAGATGCAGATATCTTCCGATGAAAAACAAGCCCACCATCCAAATAGGGCGGAAACCATCTATACGTAGGCACAAATACTTGCTGATTCACTAAAATGACAACATCCAAATAGGGCAGAAAATATAAATATATAGGCACAAATACCTACTGATGCACTAAAAGCCCACCATCTTAATAGGGTGGCAAACAAATATGAGCAGAGTCAAATTCTTGCTGATGCATACAAAGATCATGAGAAAAATACAGTGGAGAGAGAGAAGATGAAAATCCCCACTCATGAATATGAATACCACCAGTTAAATATGGTGGAAACCAGAGAATAAAACCAGTGGAAGACTTGTTCCTCTATCCTGACATAGGGGAACTTCCAGTATCAACAGGAAACTAATGGAGGTCTAGAGCAGGCATAAACTCATGCTCTGATATCGGAATGGGGCTTCATTCCCATTCAAGCCAAAGATGTATCTCAGAACATCTTAGCAATGATGGAAGATCAGACATTGATTCCAGACCATATCTTCCAAACATACCAAGATATCATTGCATCAGCAGCAAAGGTGAGAAATCAGGCCCACGACTCGGTTTACTCAAATGGAATAACTCACTCGCAAAATGATTTAGTCACTCCAGATTAATTATGCATCCTTTCTCTAGTCTAGGAGGGTCGACGGAAATATCCTGTGATATACAGACAACCAGATCAGAAACAAATACCTATTCCAACTGTGGGATGTCGGTCCAATGTGGTGGATGACCTAGGGTAGGCATATATCCCTTCCAAAACTCAAGATGTCCATCATCGTATCTCGGTGGCATCATGGGACCCAAAAAAGACAGGTTTTGTATATGAGGGTCATTACCAATAGTAGATGGCCCCAGATTCCCATAAGATAGCCCCCAAAAATGAAATGTGCCAAAGGAAACCGAAAAATGAAGAGCACATACATGATCCTGCTCTACTGGAATATGGGGTTCTTGATGCCCTCAAATATATATATTAATAAAGTCTCAAGCCCATGTCAGTCCATTACCAAATTATGGAAGTTGAAGTAGCAGTTGCAAAGACCCTCCCCGTAATGTCGCTACCAGCTACTCTGAATGTCCTCCACAGAGCACCCACAAGGGTTTACTCTGTGGTCTAGTAATAATCGATCACGAGATCCTATCTCCTGATTCACATCGGTATATCCCTCCCCTCTACCTGAATATTAGACAGAAATAAGTTCATCCCCTTATTTTCGTCCCCTGATGGTCCTCCCTAGGGTATACACTATAGATATGCTTCTCCCTGTAGTTGGACGTAAAGTCATGATGGTATTCCTCGCCATGATGACAATCATTGAAAATGTCCTCCCCACAATGGCAGTTTCTATGAAGTTCCTCCCCATAGTAACGAAAAGCAACGAGATGGTCCTCCCCTTATTGCAGTATATCATGAAGACCCTCCCCAAGATGTGAACTGTAAAAATTCTCCCTGCAGCCACACATCAAGTCATGATGGTAGTCCTCAACATGATGAAATTCATTGTGAAGTCCTTCCTCGCAATGATAGTTGCTATGAAGGTCCTCCCCATAGTAACATCAAGGAGCAAGAAGGTTCTCCCCTCACTGCAGCCCACCCTAAAGGTCCTCCCCAAGGTATACACCGTCAAGAAAATTTTTGCAGTCGGGAATCAAGGTTAAATAGTATCCCTCACCATTGCAGCACCAATTTTGAAGGTCCTCCATGCAACAAAAATTCATACTGGTAGGAAGGTCCTCCCCTTTCCGAAAAAAAATGTGAGAAACCTCTCCTATGTTGAGGCACTCGAAAAGGATTCATACACATCAAGCACTCCATCTATAATGAGTGATATTATTTCTCAACTAGAGGATGACTCAGGGCCACGTACATCTTCTGAGCCACCCCTATGGCGTCCAAAAATCAATGAGCCTCCCACCAGCCTGGTTTCTTGAAATGAAATTATTAAGAAGTAGTCTAGATGTGAATATCAAGTAGAGGAGCCTCCAGAAGAACAACAACAAGATATGTTGCTTGTGAGAATACAACTAGCCAAGGATAATATACCGGTGATGTATTGGCCTATGGACAATTATCATTTTGACATACTATGATATTTTTCTGAGGAATGCACGAATAAAATTTGCCTCAATATATGGACAACCCATCACCAGCTGAAAGAAAAATTCATTCCCTATAAAGGTTATGCAGACCATGTCAATAAATTAGGGGAGCTTCGCTATCTAATCGGCATGGAATCCCTCTCATCTTCAAGGAAGCCACAATAAGAAAGGTGAAAGAAAAACCTTAAACTGGCTTACCTCCATGCACTGCATAGGTTGTGTCTCCTCATTGGAAATGCCCTAGCTGGAGTTCACAATCATGAATGGGGATAACATAGAGCTCTACACTTCACCCCTCAATATATCTAGCAGGCCCCGTTGGAAATTACATCATGCAATTTCATCACCCAAAGGCAACAATCAAATGAAATCTCTACTTAGGAAAGATGGGATACTCAACAAAAATTGGCCTGGAGTAAGTCTCAAAAGCATCAGGGCCGAAGAGATCAAGCCATCAAAAAGCTTCTCAGTTAGGCAACCAAGAACATCGAGAAGGCTTCCCTCCTAAGGGAAGCCAACCAGCAAGCAGTGCTCAGGTCCTCAAAAGACCATAGACTCTATATAGGCCCAATTCCATACTCATCCCACACCCATGCATGAGTAAGTGAAATTGAAAAGGTGTCAATAGCATCAACTGCCACCACAATATGGGAACAACCCCATCCCACAGGGTTGGGGGAATTTTTAAATTAAAATTCCTCTGTAATACCAAGAAATATGGGATGTGATGCATCAACGAGAGAATGGGAACAACCCCAGCCCACAGGGATGGGGGAATTTTTAACTCAAATCTATGCATAATAGATGTCTATTTTCTATCGTTTAGGAAGAATGATGGAAAGCAGAGTCACCCATTCCACCCCTTCTCATGGTTCGCACCCTACAAGACAAAGGTGTGTTATGAGGTTAGAAAAGGGCTCCCTTTGGGTTAATCTTAGTGAAGAAACCCAAAGAATACCGCATAATGGAAAGAGAAATTCCAATAAAGAACACATAAATACTTCCTACCATTCAGCATCAGGTACACCACCCCCAATGTGGTATTCCTCAGTGAACGTGGTAAATGTAAACTCCACGGATCTCACAGAAAATGATGCAGATGGATAGGGTGAAAAGGAAGACGGTTCCCTCCCAGATTCACCCCCACACTGAGCCTGATGGTTTTCACACATGGAACTAGAGAGCGGTCCAAAATCTAGGCACCCCCTCAGTCAACCCAGCATTACCTCCCACTCGAAACCCCAACAAGGATAAGAATAAATCTAAGGTCATCTATGACCCACCTTCTCCTCCCCCTAAAAATGTGTCCCTCACTCTTGAGGAAAGGTTCACCAAACATGAGGAAGAAACAAAAGAGCTCAGGAAAATTAATGTTGAGCTATGTCAAGGGAGCTACCTTACTGGATGTGTTCCTCCCGCGGAATGTCAACAGGTACTCCTATAAGAGGTGCTCATACCACAGGCACTAATCCCAGTGAATGCAGCCAAGCTCGTAGGTCTGTTAAACCTGGCCCCGGAAGGACATCAAGACTTCCCCTCACTGAGAAGATAGCCAGAATATATTTAGGTAAACCCACAAATGATACCCCCGGCTGTGTATCAACCCCAAATTCCAGCAGCACCGACACGCCCAGTTTTGGCCACTGCCGCACCAGCTCAAGCTCAAGCTTGATAAGATATGCATCATGGTATCTTGAACACCATCAAGTAATTAACATCTTGAATAAAATCCATGGATGGGTGGTGCACCCCAATACAGCTAGAGTGAAAACCCTACCCTGATTCGGTGAGCAATGTTCCATTGTCGCCAAACTTCGGAAACCCATTATTCCCAATATTTGATAGCTCAGGGGACCCCAAACAAAATTTAATTCACTACACCTCTTAATATGATCCCATGAATGGAACTCTAGAGCATCAAGAGGCAGTAAAACTCAGGTGCTTCATACGAACCTTGCAGGACTCGCCCTTCGTATGGTGTACTAGTCTTCCATCCAATTCAATCACAAGTTGGGATGACCTCTAGCGAAAGTTTCACTTCCAGTTCAGTTCAACACTACCTAAGAAAATAGTCAGTGATATCATGAACTTCAGATAGTGATAGAATTAAAGATTCTCGGACTTAATTGCTAGATGGAAAGTCCAGACTTATTCCTTGAACCGTCTTCTCCCCTAGGATGAGATGCTCTCCATGTGCATCCATAACCTTCAGGATGAATTGTAAACACTACTCATCCCAGTGAAGTACACAAGTGGGTTTAGTTATTTCTCTACTATTACATAAATAATAGAAAACTCATTTCAAAGGACCAATATTTTTTCCCGAGTGGCCCCATCATCCCTTGGGAAAAGATCCGGAAAATCCGAAGCAGCTTTTGTCACACTTAAGCTGCCCCCAACACCAGCTCCAGTTCTGAGGCCCCCACCAAACTGTGCGAGGACCCCTGGATGCCAACAACCACCCCCAACTCAGCAAGATGATCGATGGGATGCTAAAATAAATCAATTCGAAGAACGAAGAAATAAATTTTACTCATTCTGAGACGGCCAGGTCCACGACTATTTCATAGCCGCCATGAATTAAAATTTTCTTCAGCTACCAAGGCCAAAGCGAGCTGATGAAGTGGGTCTTCAAGATCATCCAAATTATTGTTCCTATCACCGGATATTGGGACACACAATCTAGGAATGCTTTGTTTTCAAGGATCTCCTACAAAATATGGTGGATTCCAGGAAAGTCAAGTTGGGCCCGCCACAAGCACGAGTGGGGTATTTTTTTACATCATACTCAAGAGAGGAAGAGGAATGGAAAACAATCACCAGTAAAGAGAAAAGGTTTGAAAATTGTACGACTAGAAAGAGTGTCAACATATTCCATGGAATCCTCGAAGAGCAGTTGAAACAACCAATTATTCCCCCAAAAGCTCCTGATACAACACATCATTCCTCCTCAGCCCCGTAGCCCTCTAAAGTCCATAAGGGAAGAAATAAAGAGAAAGAAGATGGGTTGACACCAAATTTGAAGTCAGTTTTGATGATTTTGGAATTCATTCTAGTAGACTTGGCACAACGGGTGTTGCCCCGCCAAATGGTACAACAAGCACCGCCCCGCTAAAAGGCACCATCAGAAAGGATATAGTCAGACATAAATAGTGTCAGATCAAGAACTAATCTTCATCTCCATTAATGTCATTCACTTGATGGACCCCTTCTCAGATGGAGACTATGGCCACAAACCCGAATTCCCCACGCCCAATTGGGGAACTAGAGGAAGAGGCCATATATGCTAGAGGTTTCCTAGAAGGTGTGATCGTATAAGGAGTCAAATTCCTAGCCATGCCATAAATCAAACTGTTAACATCTCAGAAACTCATGGAAGGACCCTTCGGCAGACACAATAAGAATCAAAATGATCCTCCTCACCCATAAAAATAAATTCAAGCCCAACTATCTTGGAATACTCGTTAGGGTAAGAAAAAATATCAAATCGCCCAAGGCATGCAAGAGGACTAGTTTGGCCAAACTCAGAAAGGACTGTAGCACCACCGACCCCAACTATAGAGGCTGAATCATCCATGTCCAAATCCCAAATCCCTAAAGTGTCTATGAAAGGGAAACCCTGAGCCAGGAATCACTGACCTTTATAGCATAATATGATATTCTAAAGAAGCTAACTTTAGTACCAGAAAAGCTATCAATCATGGATGTGTTAAGCCTATCAATAGATCTTAGGGAGGCACTTATCGAAGCCTTACTAAGTCCCCAGAAGTTTGAGGCTGAAGTAGCAGTAGATGGTGTCTATCATAAAGAGACCATTCTTAAAGAACGTCATTTTGTTATCTCCTTCACATATAGGGATGAAGATTAAATCATGAAAGGGAACATAAAACCCTTATATGTGTCTAGAAATATAAATGGAGTTGATGTCCAAAGGATCTTCATCAAAAACAGCTCTGGAGTTAACCTCCTCCCACTGCAAATGCTTCGTCGGCTAGGCTATGATGAAGATAGTTGACACCCTGCACCACAAGTCTGCAGGGATATGACAAAAGCGAGCAGAATCCATTAGGAAAAATCAAGATTAAAACTCGACTCGGAGTCCTCAGGTCGGATTCTGAGTTCCTGGTATTATGAAAAATTATGGACTTTAACATCCTTCTAGGGAGGCCTTGGCTGCATCAGCACACTGAAATTCTGTCATCATACTATCAGGGCATCAAATATTGTACTAATGGAAAAAACAGGACATTGCATGCTGATAAATTCCTATTTGAGTTCTGTGAGTCACATTATATCGACATAGGGTTATATGAATCATAAAAAAACATCTTTTTTCCAATGAAATTGATTGTATTACTACCCTGAATGGATTGGAAACAACTCCTGCTGAACCCCTCCAGCATCTTAGGGAAGAGTATGTACTACCCATCAACCAAGTTGAATACACAAGTGAAAGTCCGGATGTAGACTCAATTGTCTACATGATCTCTGTCGCAGCCTCTAATTCCAAAGACATGGAAGAGCGGTATGACTCCCATGATTTCAGGAAAAGCCCTATCAAAGATGCTCCCATCCCATCCTCGATAGCTCAAGCTACCCTCGCTTCACTCACTAAGGTAGAAGATGATTTCTCCCCCAACATTGGAGAGTTTGTATCAAAAATATTTTACCCATAAGAAGATGAAGATGATGATGAAGAAGACGAATAAGAAGAGTAAGAATCCCTCAAAGATTCCCCTACTGCATTTGAAGAAGGTATCTCTGCCATAATTGATGAACTTAAGGAGATAAATCTGGGAACTAAAGATGACCCGCAGCCCACTGTGATCGGTGTGGCTATGCCTGTCGAGGAGAAGGAGGCATACACCTCCTTCCTAAAGAAGAATTGATATGTGTTTTACTATAATTACACCAAAATGCCAGGCCTCGATCCTGAGGTTTCCAATCATCATATGAAATTACCAGAAAACCATTGGGGCTATAATTAGGCAGCCTAAAGGACCCACCTGACGCATGCTGCCAAAATAGAGGCTGAATTTAACAATATGATCAAAGCCAAGTTCATATGGGAGGTCCAATATCTGATCTGGATGGAAAACATAGTCTCTGTCAAAAAGAAGAATGGACATATTATAATATGCATTGACTTCGAGGACCTTAATTGGTATTTCCTGAAAGATTATTTCTCAGCCCCGATCATAGAATTGTTGATCGATGCAATAACTGTATATGAGGCTCTCTCTTTCATGGATAGCTATTATGTATACAATCAAATCTGGATGGATCATAGATATGAAGAAGCTACCTCTTTTAGGTCCCCTCAGGGAGTTTTATGATATAAAGTGATTCCCTTTGTTCTAAAGAATGTTGGCGCCACATATCAGTGCACCATGTATCGCATCTTCAATCCCTTCTTGGGAAATTTCATCAAGTGTTATGTCAAAGATTTGGTGGTTAAATTATGACAATGCTCGAACCACCTAGCTAATCTTGAAACTGTCTTCAACAAATTGTGACAGCATAGTTTAAAGATAAATCTCTTAAAATTCTCCTTTATCATTTCCTTAGGAAAATTCCTCAGCTTCGTCATACTCCATCGTGGCATCGAATTCGACCCCGAGAAGACAAAATTCATCCTTGGAATGTCCCCACCTCACAACCTCACCGAGTTGAGAGGTATCTAGGAGAACCTCACATACATTCATTGCTTCATAGCCCAGTTGGAGGGTAAATTTTTACCTTTCACTAGGATCATGAAGAAAGGAGTTACATATGAGTGGGATAATGATTTCCAAGAAGTGTTCGACAATCTCTAAATATATCTCCTAAGCCCACTGGTGATGATGCCACCAGTTGAGGGGAGACCACTCATATTGTAAATAACCTCCCTAGAATGGTCATTATGAACCTTCCTCACATAGAAGAATGATGTTGACAATGAGAACAGCCTCTATTACCTCAACTGAACAATGATTGATACTGAAACTCAGAATTCAAAAATTGAAAAGAACTACCTAGAACTAATATTTGTGATTCATAAACGCAGGCATTACCTGCAGCACCATGAGGCACAACTGTTTTCCCACTACAACCCGCCCAAATATATCCTCAATAATACCATGATAAATGGGAGCCTATCACAATGGGTAGTCATCTTACAACAATTTGACATATGGTACTTAACCCAGAAGTCCATAAAAGGCCATACATTAGTAGAATTACTGGTCGAGCACCCCTTGGAAGAAATAACACCATTGGATACCAAAATTCCAGATGAAGAAGTGTTTTCTATTCAAGAGGACCCCCAGACATGGGAGATGTACTTAGATGGTGCTTCCCAAAACCCGACAGGAAAAACGATGGAGGATCCTAAGATCAACAAAGTGGAGTTGAGAATTATACTTATATCCCATGAAAAGGTCATATTTCCTTATTCTTTTCTGTATTTGGAAGGGTGTATAAATAATTAATAGGAATATCAAGCCCGCATTGTAGGCTTGGAACTGGCACTTCATGTGCAAGCCAAACACCTAAAAATAAAGGGTGATTCAGAGCTATTCATCAAACAGGTCAATGGTGACTATGCCATCAATAAAGAAGTATTGGTTACCTTAATGAACCATGATTGAGAAATGATGGAAGAATTTACATCAGAACCAATGTTGAATTACGTCCCCCAGTCACAAAATTCCCATGATGACACTTTGGAAAATACATCCATAGCCCTGGCTGATCCTGACCAAGATAAAATGGTCATTAGCATTGCCCACTGCTGAATGGTCTTTCCATTAATCCAGAGCAATATAGAGGAAATTAAAGAAATTATCCCCATTTTTGAGCCTCATGGTCACACCACTGGTTGGATGATTCCCATTGAAAATTACCTTCAGAATGGGGAACACCCACCAGATAGGGCTAGAAGGGAGAAGGTCCAAATATGATCAGTCAAAGCTGTCTTGTAAAATGGGGTAAACCAAAAAAATATCTATAAATGAGGCCTTGAATGGGTACTTCTCATGTGTATTGATGGCGAAGATACTTCCACCATCATGAAATAAGTGCACATTGGAGCTTGTGGAGTGCATCAATCAGTAACCAAGCTCTCTCACCCAATCTGAAGGCTTGGTTATTACTGGCCCACAATGATACAGGATTGTGACATATTCACCAAGAAGTTACATTCCTTCCAAGTTAATGATAATTTCATACACTGACCCCTAGAGTTACTTCATACAGATAAGTACTAATGGCCATTCGCCACCTGGGGGACAGATATTGTGGGAACATATCCTCCCACCACAGCCATACAATTCAAGTTCAAACTCATAGAGACTGACTTCTTTTTCAAATGGGATGAAGCCATACCCCTTATGGAAGTTAAAGAAAAAAAAATCGTTATCTTTATAAAATCCAACATCATTACCATATTTTGTGTCTCTCATACAATACTGACAGACAAAGGTACCAACTTATGCTTTACTGAGTTGGACAAGTTATACTAAGAGTATGGAATCAAAGCCAACTATTCATCCTACTACCACACAGTGGCCAATGGGAGGATAGAGGCTTACAACAAGACTTTTTCCAACATACTCCAAATGATGGTTGATAAGGATAAGAAATCGTGGCTAGATAAGATCCTTCATGCTTTATGGGATTACATGACCATGATCCGCACCACCAACCAGGTAACCCCGTACTCACTAGTATATGGGGCAGAGGTGGTTTTACCTATCGAAATTCATGTTTCATCACTTTGTATGGCCATTTCTGATCAACTATCCATGGAAAAGCAATCCCAGATATGATTTTATGATTTGTAGGAGCTAGACAAAAAATGGTTGTAAACTTTACACCATTTGGAAATCTACAAAAACCAGATTGCATGAAACTTCAACAAAAAGGTTCGCATTTGATCTTTCCTCAAAGTAGAAATGGTGTTAATCCTTAGAACCCCAGTGATACTCGGGAAGAAGCCCCCAAATCTTGAACTAAAGTGTGAAGGACCATATGTCATACATAGGGTATATTCCATTGGATCATACGCCCAGATATCAATGGATGGATAGCTCATCATGGCTCCCACAAATGCAAAGTTCTTGAATAAGTACTTAACGCAATGGCAACGCCCATGTCAAGGTCCAAACTCTAATACACTAAAATATGAGTTTTTTTACTGACCACATTATGTTAAATTGTACGGTATTAGTCCATGCAACATGAAATTTAACCATGATGTCATGGTCTAAGCTCTATGACCCTAAACTATGAGTTATTTTCCTTTCCACATGATGTTAATCTATAAGGAACTTATCCCTGAAACATGACATTAAACTGTGTCTCATGTGGTCATCGTAAATTGTTAAACTACATGGCATAAATCGTCATAATCGCATGACAATAAACTACATGATCTTTCATAGAACTATGTACGTCTTGATTCCTACCCTCGCAGGATACATAGCGACGCCTAGATCCTTGATCTTGGCCCAACCCCCACAAAAACAAAAATTCCTCCATCATATTCTCTACCTCCCCACACTTGTGAAGGAAACACTATGTCCACTCCTTATTTATCACATCGATTATAAATCATGTGAGCTTAGGATCAATGGTAAGGATTCTCTTATGCAAAAAAGTTATAGAGAAGTATGTTAGACATGGAACCTGTATCAAATGAAACAAAAAATGTCCCTACATATGGACCGAGCCATATCGGTACAGGGAAAACTCAGAACTACGTATGGATTGATTCCTGCCCATGCAGGATACGTAGTGACACCCGGATTTGGAATCCCGGACTAGCCATCATATAAAAAAATTCCATCACATGTCCTTGCACATCGATAAAAAATTTGTAAGGAACATTCAGAACTATGTGCGTCTTGATTCCTACCCTAGTAGGATATGTAGTGACACCCAGATTTGGAATCCTGACCCAACCACCATAAAAAAAGTGCCCATTTCCCTATGCGTTGGTCAAAATTGTACGGGTTTTCCATGAAAGGTCATAACCACAGGAAAATAAACTACGAAATTCTTCAAGAGTTATGTGTGGCCTAGTCCTCAGTGCTACAAGATCCCCCGCTTCCCCCCCCCCCCCCCACTCATGAGAAGTCAAAAGATCCTGCTTCCCCCTATACATATGAGTTAAACCTATGTGGAATCTCTAGTAGTTCATAGTTAATCATGGTTTGGTTATTCTTTACGCTCCCAGGAATATCTTTCCCATTTGTTAAACTCCATTCCCCGGGAACACTTGGAATCCCCATATTCATCCAAGGCCATCTGAGACGGAAGGCTAGTGTCCTGTAGACACCTTTGTTTCACTATGCACATCATGTCCCGGAGGCTCTGAATATGTTTCCCACAAAAATCACCATAAATCAAATGAAAATTCATCCCCAGGAGATTCATATCCTATCTCAGTATTCCCAATGGCTTCCAAGCCCCATGTAATTCCTATGGAATCAAGTTTTCCCTGGGACTATGGTTTACACCTTCTATCATCACTCACGTATGAGGAATACTAGAACTTACTAATTATGATTAACTCAAAACTATTAAATATATCTATGATAGCATAATAATCCTCAATGAATGACTCTAAACTTCATAGAATCATTTCCTCACCGCATGACATTAAACTGTGAGGCCAAAATTGTCCTTGTTGTACTACGTTAAATTGTATAGCAATGGTTTAAGACTAAATTTCCCTATGATGTTGATTTTTAATTCTTAGGAAATGACATGGAGTCCTTGTAATCCTTTGTTTCTTACACCGAGCATAGATCACTAAGATTAGGGATCTTAATGAGAGATCCACCATGACATTATAGAAAAATAGCCCAGGAATTTGGTCCTAGCAGCATGACCCTAAAAGGCATGTCACAGTTCCCTTCCCCATGAGGAACCCCACGTCCTGGCCATATGATGTTGAATGACCAGGTATCCCAAAGATGGAATGAACACCTCACCCTATATATGAGTCAAATTTACATAAGGTACACCTAATTCCATGAGTAAATAATATCCCAAATGTCCCCAATATTTCCAGATACACTCCTTCCATATCTCAAACTTCGTGATTTGAGAAATATTGAATCCCCATAATCATTCAAGGCCATCTGAGATGGAAGTCCAGTGTCCTAAGGACACCTTTTTTTTGCCTATTCACATCATTCCCTGGTGGCTCTACATATGTTTCCTACAAAAATGATCATCAATCAAAGGAAAATTCATCCCCAGGAGAGTGCTCTCTTATCTTAGTATGCCCAATGGCTTCCAATTCTTGTTCGATTCCTTGTGATTCAAGGGACCTAAAATTCATGGTTTACATTTTCCTTCCTACACACATCCTGGATATATCAAAACATATGGGCCTAATTCATCTCTGTTCTCTTTTGAGGTTTCTAAAGATACCCCATCCATATGCCTGAAGTTGATCCACATACAAAAGAAGAGTGCCCCCACTCATTTCTAGGTTTCCCCCAAAGAAGTTCAGTGAAAATTCCCCTTCTCATGTTCAGGTGAACCCTTTTGTCAAAGGTCACATACCATATTCATAGAGTTACCAATCTCCATAATCTGTCATAAGACATCAGATATGGAAGGCCAATGTCCTTCGGACACCTTTTCTTGAATATAAACATCATGCCCCAGTGGATCTGCGTATGTTTCCCACAAAAATGGTTGTCAATAAAAGGAAACTTTGTCTCCAAGAGAGTCCTTTCCAGCTTTAGTATGCTCAAATGACATTCATTTCCTGTCACACCCTCGAATTTGTAAAATATTTGGATAAAGGATTTCATGACTTCTTCTTTTCTAATTCCCCTGACATAAAAAGGACTTCTAACTAAATTGATCATTCACCAGCTCTCCCTCATGCAAGTAAGAACCATGTAGGAACATCTACCCATCTAAAGCCGACATGAATGTCCCTAATGTTTTTAAATAGCACTACTTAGGCCAGTCACCCATCGTGGATCCTGAAATCAAAATAAATTCAAAGTGCTACAAATATCACCGGGAAATCAGAGATAGAAGGCCAGTTTTCTATGGAAACCTTTGATTGACTATTCACATCATGCCCTAGTGGCTCTGCATATGTCTCCTATAAAACGACCGTCAATCAAAGGAAGATTATTCCCTTGGAGAGTCCTCTACTACTTTCGTATGCCAAAAACATCTTCTGAGGCTCATGTATGTCCAAAATCCACAAATTAAGGGTCAATAAAAATCCCCAATACATGTCTGAAGGATATAAGAACATTCTTGGCCGAAGATCCTAAGTCAGGTCCCTACCTTGAAAAATTTGGTCAAAGATGTTTGACCAAAAACATAAGTAATGATTTTTATTAGTAGGACTATGAACTACCGATGAAAAATACACTATACTTTCTAGAGTAAAAATCTGCATAAGGAACCTCTGGGTAAACAAATTAAGTATCGGTTTGTTAAAAAACATTGAGCCTTTAAAAAAGTCATAAAGCTTTTTAGGTTGAAAACCCATAAAGGGTGGCCTAAGTAAAATTCAAGTTATGCCCGCTAAGCCCACGCCAAGAAGTATTAGGAAAAAATTAGGGTAATAATAAAAAAAGATATAAAAGTTCATGAGGTGTTCCATAAAACCTTATAAATATTCGACCTACACTCGTTGAGTCCCGTGGCTCAGGAAAAAATTAGAGCCCGATTCGATTATTTCAGTTTACTGATTTCAAATCATGGTTTAAAATTAATACCTGATTGAAATGATGTTTATATGACTGATTAGGATCAATTAACATGAAAAGAAAAGGTAAAGAAAGAGGATTTAAAGTCAAATCAGTTTCATTGAGTTCAAAAAAAATGGAGGAGCATCCCAAGTTCGAAATCTCTCCAAACTATCAAAAAAAGAAGAGTACATATCATGATTTGGGACAAAACTAAAACAATGCTCGGTTCTCCATTTCTAGAAGGATGGAAAGTGATTTCTGTGGGCCATCAATAGTTTGCTCCAAAGAATCTCTCACCTCCATTTTGGCATTGACCATCGGACACACCTTCTCTAGAATGAATTTAAGGTCCTGCCCTTTCTTCTAGATGGCTTCATAGTTAGCACATGAAGAGTCCAGTTGATACCTCAACCTTACCACATAGGCTTTACACTGCTGCAGTTATTCCTCTTGGGTATCCCCCAAATCATGATCTTTCACCTCCTCAGCTGTTAGATGATCACATTCTTCTGAAACATCTCGGAAAGTCACCACCTGGTGATGGTAAGAATTGAACTTGGCCAGATTGTCCTCGTAGGAGCAAGGTATTCTCAGGCTATAAAAATTTGGTAGATGAGGAGGTGTAAGTGATGATAATCAAAACCATTGTAATCTATCTCGGTGAATAATTTCTGAAAATTTTCACCCTTGTCGGCAAAATTTTCCATAGGTGTCTTCATGGAAAGAGAACATAACTAGCATCATGCCTCTTTTCGCACTACCTGGTGCCTCTCTGCAACACTATTACCTTGATCCTCCCCACCATAATGTGTCTGTAAGAAAGAATCATCATCACAGGAGTGAGGAGATACCAAAGGCAGGTCACCCAAGATGGGAGGACTCTCTTTTCCCTCAGATGGCTCAACCACTGGAACCACTTGTGGAGGACTAATCGCAGCTTCTAAGGTGGTTGATAATACTCTGATGGTGCCAGACTCATTAAGGTCTTGGGTGGTATCGTCGGGAGGGGATTAGTCTAAATCACTTCCCAATGAGATAGGTTTTACTAATGAGGCCCCTACCAGACATTTCTGATGATGAACTAAGTATCTTCTTACCATAATGGTAGGATCAGTTGGTGTATCCATCATGGTTGTTGCAGGGATAGAAGTATAAGTCGCAACTGTCGCACTCTTCACAGTAGAAGGAATGTGTGGAATTTTCATTGGTGCAAGTATGGGTTAGGAAATGGTTAAATGTTTCTACACTCGCTAAACTAGTTCTTTCATCATCCCATTTGGGTAACAATCCACCCAAAGTCGGGTATATTTGAGAAAAGTGGATTATGTAGTATTGGGTATGATAACTTCTATAGCAGCACCATCATGCATCATCATGAGCCATAATTGGTGAAGGACTATAGGATGAGACTCTCCCATTAATTGAACAGCTAGAAGCAGTGCATTTTGTTGAAGGCATCCAAATTTCCTAGAAAATCGGTAGGGGAGGTATGTCTCACAAATGACTAATCGATCTATATGTATGGGGTGAATTCCATCCCAAAGTGTGATGAGGTATGAACATTCCTCCAAAGAACTATCCATGTCACCTCTTAACAACCCATGAGGGGTAGGATGCGGTGAGAAAGAGAAACGTGAAGCGTTGTTCAGTAACCCAAACACATCATTAAATCTTGGAGTCTTAAGATGAACAACGAAAATGTTGAGAAGCATGGGTTGAAAGTCAGAATGAGGAACCTTTGTAGTATTCCAGTATTCATAACAATAGCAGTGTTCTTCCATCCCCCGATACATAAATTGAAACGGTCCATGGAGATGGTGTGGGGTCCTACCTTCCTGTATTTTTCCCAAAAATTCATAAAGCCTGGTGAGGGTAGAAAGGGAAAAATTAATGGGAAGACCCTCTGCCAGCATGGCCTCCATCATCAAAGTATAAACCTGAACCCCGGTATACACATCACGGGATGGGAAAATCCATCTACTCAAAAACATGGAGATGAAACCTTCTAATCTAAGATCAAGTTATATGCCTGGTTGAAGCTCTTATCCCCATGTGGTATATCATCTCACTTCAAGGGTAGCATAGTATGACCCTGTAGTCTGGTGGGAGTGGAAGGATGGGTGAGTTCGGCTACAGCGAGCCCTCAGCTTGGGGTTGTTTTCCTGCAAGAATAACCATATCCACATCTCGAATGGGATAAGTAAGTGAGCCTGAAGGGGATGATCAAGTAATCCCTCTTCCATGCCCAGTAGAATCCTTTTCAAAGGGGACACATGGTCAGTTTCATTCTAGGTAGTGGCTTCCGGGAGAAAATCTTCATACATCTCTCCATGGATAGGGAGTCCTCCGATCTGGTGGATATCCCATATGATTATTACCACCTCCCCATGCAATAAGTGGAAGGTTTTGGTGCTTGAACACCATCGACTTAGCAAATCAAGAAGGATTTCACCTGGGTAGAAGACTACAAACTGAGAAACCTAGGCCGCCTGATACAACCCCACCGCATACAACTAGTCGGGGGACTCTAAATAGGTCTGATGTGCCCAGAATTCCCAAGCCTATTCATCAGAGAAACATCCTCCAGCCCGCATATCCCACTTTGTGCTCTACCTTCCATTGGGATTTTCTTGGGAAATGTTGATAATGGATGGGTACTCTCAGACGCTTAGTCTCGGGAAACCATCATGACACTCGCGGTTACCCTAAGTCCATGCCGATCCTCCTAGTATAAAGATGTTCTCTTGAATTGGAGTGGTGATGACTTCTCTTACTGGGGAAATTTTGGTGTGATCATGTCCTTGTGGTGCCTCTAAGAGGATGAAATGGGTATCGGGGTCATCCAATGGTAGAGGAACATCGTCAGGGAGACCAAAGGAATAGTGTTTCAACTATACAGATAACGGATTGGCTAGGAGCTCTAGCGTCATGAATTCCTTTAAGAAGCTATCACGAGGAAGGATGTGGGATCAAAGATGATCCTCACTATTCCCATACATGGTCTCCCTTCTCTTAGTCGATTTTATCATAGCCTATGAAGAATCCATTGTAGCCTGCACAGGAAGATCCAAAAGCCAAAAAAAGTTAGTCTAATAAAAATTTATGTGGGATAAAGGCTATGGAAGAATGGATAAAGGACTCAAAATATGTCCACATAAGGATCCGCGTACTGTTTCTGGAAATGGTATGAGGTAGCCACATCCCGCGTACAACATAGTGTGTGGGAGAAACCCCGCCTACAGCTACGGTACATGGATGAATTTCACCGCATACATCCATGTTATGTGAACCATCTGTAAGGAATTGGATCACAGATCATTGGTCGACAAAAATAAAGGTTCATGGAAGGTGCGTACCATGAACCTAGGCCTTGATTAAGTTCATGTTCAAAAGTTACGAATTAAAGTTTAAGTTCGGATTATTAGTTCTTAAAGTTTGGTTCGTCGATCCAAGTTCGGTATATGGACACGCAAGCCACATATCATCCTCCTATGCAGAATCTAGATTTTAATTATAATATTCCATGGCACCATTCACGAAATCCAAAATATGGTATGAGGGTAGAAGAATGGTAGAAAGTTATATTTAAAGAATGTACGAAACAATTCATGAACAGGATTTTTCCAAGGAGCACGGTACGCAAAAGAAGAGGGAGATGGGGAGGTTGAGAGCACTTTTCACTACGAGAAATAGTAAAAGAAAAATGACATGGGCACCTATATATAGGTGTAGTCCCCTCCTGCCAATCTCATCTGTTCTACTGTGAACCATTTTAGTTCAAGACTGCTTCTACATTAGAATAGTCCCCGTTTTGTTCTGAACAGACCCTATTCCGATGGGGGGCATTTGTAGGGTCCTGAAAATTCTACCAAGGGAAGAAAATACCCCCAAAATCACTTTTCAGAAGGAAGAAATTACTCCTACAAGTCCAGTAAGGTGAATGGACTCAAATTGAGTTGAAAATTTCAAAATAAACTTAATGAGATTCAATTTTTCTAAACATTTCAAGTGGCCCACATACCATCACTGGGAAAGGTTCGTGGACCATCTGGATCATGAACCACTAAGTACATGGAACAATCTGTGAGCCGTTGGACCGCACAACGATGGACAGCGAACAAGGCATACCATGAACTGCATCGCCAAAGGAATCATATATGTGAAATACATCGGTGTACCATCCTGTGAACTCGTCAGTTCACATACAAAGAAAACCAACAGGGTTACATGAGCCATTATTGAGAACTGAAGCCTCTGTAAACCCCAGATTGACTGAGTCTTCCATGGGTCAGGATATCTTCTCAGGATCCTCTGCAAATGGTGTTGCATGACCATAGATAAAATTACCTTGATGCTCTATAAAAGGGAGCACAAAACAATGAGAAGGGGACGAATGATGAAAGCTTTAAGGGGAATAAAAGGTTGGAATTAAGAGTTCAGAGAATATTCTGGCTTCATTCTTGATTCATCGGCAAATCCCAAATCACAAACCACACTCTTCGCAGGTACATCTGGTCATGAACCCTAAAACGGGGTGTTGGACTCCTCATGTATTAATCATGTTTTAATGATCACAAATCTTATTCAACCTAGTTAACTCCTTTAAATTATATCCAATCATGTGTATTTATGTTTCAAGTTATATCATTCTTTATAATGTTTAATCTCAATCCATTTCATGCATATCACTGTTTAAGTCTAAATACAGTTATTTGCCAAAGTACCAGACACCGTGAAGCAAGACACCGTGAAGCCAGACACCGTAAACCAGACACCGTGAAGCAATACACTGTGAAACCAGATACCGTAAACCAGACATCGTGAAGAAAGACACCGTGAAGCAAGACACCATGAATCTAGACACTGTAAACCAGACACTGTGAACAAGACACTGTGAACAAGACACTATAAATGAGACAACGTGACACTCAGACACCGTGATCTGTCTAGACACTGTGTAAAGGAGACACCGTTTTCATAACTTACTATGACACCGTTTCTTAAACTATTTTGTCGTCTTTCAATTTAATTTCTAACATTCATATTTTATTCCTTTAATGCACTGACATAATTAATTTTTCTTTGTAGACATGGTATGAGGTACGAGGTGCAGAACACATAGAACTTGTCAGCTAAAACTCATGCATTCGAAGATAAAGAGTGAAGTGTGCCCAAGAACAATAGAGAGTGATACTGAACGAAAAACAAGCATGTGATCTTGAACATAAAGAACATATTTTAAATATTTTCAAAAGGAATCATTGGCACATGCATGCAATCCGACTCTACTGAAGAACATACGAAGTACACTGTAATCTAGAGAACATCTTTGAATTATCAAAACTTGTGAAGAACACAAGCTGAATCATGACACTCTGTTTTTCACACAACTTCCAAAGAAGGACTCAAAGCTTCATCTACTTCAATCCAAAGAAGTACAGATCTGCATTGACATCACACAAGAGCATTCTAACATCATCTCTATATTCTTGCTCGACTGCAATCATCTTTTTATTTACATTATGAGCAGTGTTTTCCCCTGTCTGTTTTGACACACATTGACTTCTGAGCTGAACTGGAGGATACTGAAATAAATTCACCAAAATCTTTATACTTTTGTTTATCCATGAAAAACTATGGAAGAGGTCCCTGTGTGGCATGGTTATTATTTTTGTTAACCCACGAAAACTATAGAAGAGGTCCCTTTGTGACCTGGACAGCCTATGTACTGTTGTTAACCCCGATCCAGGGTGTGGATCAAAGTTTATTTATATAAACTGCTTGGTGACAGGTGATCACCAAGTAGAGTGGATTAGGTCTCGGCTTGAGATTGAACCACTTGTTTCATATCCGTTGTGCTGTTTAAATTCAGTCTTCTCTGTTTTACTGCTTTATTGCATAATCAAGAAATCATGAATTTCACTTTGATAGTTAGTCTTGGAAAGAAGTTATAACTGGTTTGTCTTAGTAGGATAACTTCAAAAGTAATATTAATAATACAAATTAAGATTACTGAGAATTAATCAATCTTCTAAGAAGTTGTTTAAAAAGTAAAACTCTTATAACAGTATAACCTTGATTAACTGGGTTGTATCTTTTTTTGGGGAAATCATTTATTTTGAAAATAATATTCTTTTAAAAGAAATTTTTTATAGTTACTCAATTTACCCCTCCCCTATTTAGTAAACTACTCCGACCAACATTTGGTATCAGAGGTTTCTTTATTAGGAATCTGTGTAATCTTACTCAACTGTGATTGTAGTTTTACTTTAAAGATCTGTAAATTTCTGTTAATTCTAAATTTCTATCTCTTTTAAAGTAATACGTTAGTATGGATAATAGATTGGAAGGTGTTGTAACCAATAGACCACCATTCTTTAATGAAAGAAACTATGATCAATGGAAAATTAAAATGAAAATGCATCTAGAGAGTATGAGTTTTGAAATTTGGTCATCCATAATAGATGAATAAAAACTTTATATGACTGATAAAATTGCATGGGATGAACCTACCAAACTTGCTTATAATAAAAATTGCAAAGACATGAATTCTTTTTACTATTCCTTATGAGATTAAGAATTTAATAGGATTTATTCTTGTAAAACTTCCCATGAAATTTGGGATACCTTGCCTGTCTCACATGAAGGCACATCTAGTGTAAAGAAAATGAGACTTAATACTTATACTATAAAATATGATAATTTTAAAATGAAACCTAATGAGCCTATTTTTGACATGTATCGTAGGTTCAATGATGTTTTCAACACAATGATTTCTCTTGGAAGAGAAATCACTACCAAAGAACAGATCATGAGAATCCTTAGATGTCTACCTGATAGATAGAGGGGAACCACTGTCTCTATTAGATAATTTTGCAACATTAGCAAGATACCTATAAAAGAACTCATTGGGAAACTGATGATTTATGAGGAAGAGATGAAAGTAAAAAAAGAAGAGGAGGATGAACCAAGGAGGAAATCTGTAGCATTCAAGACCACCTCCTCGAAGCACAAAGACAAAGGGAAACTAGAAGCTTATGTAGAAAGTTCCACCACTGAACAATCATCACCTGAAAGTGATGAGGAGATGGATCAACTGGACAGAAGATTCAAATGATTTTACAAAAAGAAGAACTTTTTCAGAAATCCTAACTTCAAGGGAAAGTATGATCTAAAAGGAAATTGGAAAAAGGACTAGAAAAGAAGTGAAAAAACTGATGAAATTGTATGTTATGAATGTAAGTGCAAAGGACATATAAAGGTTGACTGTCTAAAGATAAAGTATAAGAAGAAATATGAGGAAAAGGACAAGAAGTACAAAAAGGCAATGAAAGCAACCCGGAGTGCCTCTGAGGATAGTTCAAACGACTCAGATACCTCACATTATGAATAGGCTAACAAAGAAAATATGTGTTTTATAACAAACACATCTGAGGTAAAACTGAACTCTTATGTACATAATTCATACTATTCTGAAGAGGAAAGTGACTCTGAAAATATGACTAATTAATAAATGTTTGAATAATGAAACAAGCTTGAAGAGACATCCAATGAATTAAAAGATAAATATAAATCATTGAAGAAATAGCATGCTCTCACTGTAAATGTTAAATCTGAACTTTCTACTGAAAAGGAGAAAATTGCTCAACTGCTCAAAGAAAACAATGAATTAAAAATTTCTAATGAGCAATTAAAAAGTGACTTAGAAAAGTTTACTAATGGGAAAAATACCCTTAGCCAAATGATAGGAAAAAAAATAGCCCCTAAATATAATACTGGAATTGGTTATCAACCTGGTAAAAGAAACCCTGGTAGAACGAATTTTGTTTCAAAGTCTAGGACATGTAGTTTTGTTCCCAGTTCTAGACACAACTCAACTAGATCAAGTCATGATACATATTCTAATGTTTAAAGTTTTTGTGGACCAAATACAGTTTATTTTTCAAATACTTTACATAATGATTATAGGAAACCTATGAGACAAATATGGGTTCCTAAAGCACTCATTACTAATGTTACTAGACCCAAACAAGTATGGGTACCAAAATATGTCTTTGCTTGATCATGTTATAGGAAAGTTTCTTAAAGAGATCCTACAAAAATATATGGTACTTGGACAGTGGATGTTCAAGGAATGTGATAGCAGAATACTCATGCTTCAAGAACCTGATAAAAGTAGATGGAGGACATGTCACATTTGGTGACAATGCCAAAGGTAAAATCATTGGATTAGGCCAGATTGGTAACACTGATTTGATTTTAATTTATAAAGTACTTTTTGTTAATGGATTAAAATATAATCTGCTTAGTGTCTCACAATTATTTGATGATGGATATCATGTTAAATTTGAAAATGATGCATGTAATGTCTTTAATTCTAATGATGAATTAATATTTTCGGCATCAAGGAATGAAAATGTTTATTTAGTTAATTTATATTCTTTAGATTATCAAAATGCTTCATGCTTAAGTGTATTTCATAAAGAATCTTGGCTCTATCATAGGAGACTAGGACACTGTAATGTTCACTCCCTTAGAAAGCTAACTAGAAAAGGCCTAGTTAAAGACTTACCCAAACTTGAGTTTCCACATGAAAAAGTATGTAATCCTTGTGAAAAGGGAAAACAACACAAAATCGCTTTCAAAACAAAGATAGAGGTTTCTACTTCTCAACCTCTCGAATTGGTTCACATGGATTTGTTTGGACTATCTAGAGTTTCTAGTTTAAATGGGAAGTATTGTTTTTATGTTCTGGTAGATGATTTTTCTAGATATACCTGGACCTTCTTCATGGCTCACAAAAGTGAAGCCTGCTCTTATTTTACTAAGTATTCCAAGTCTGTATAAAATCTTAGTGGCCTTAAAATTAAATCTTTAAGAAGTGATCATGGCCATGAGTTTGAAAATCAAGAGTTTGAATCCTTTTTATCACAAAATAGTTATAGTCACAATTTCTCTGCCCCTAGAACACCTTAGCAGAATGGTGTTGTAGAAAGAAGAAATAGAACCCTACAAGAAATTTCTAGAACAATGCTTAGTGAATATGACTTACCTATTTACTTTTGGGCCGAAGCTGTTAATAGAGCATGCTACATAATCAATAGAGTCTTGATTATACCAATTCTCAAAAATTCCCTGTATGAACTTTGGAACAATAGGAAGACTAAGGTTAATTACTTTAGAGTTTTCGGATGCAAAGTCTTTATTCTGAACACTAAGGATAATCTTGACGAATTTGCATCCAAAAGTGTTGAAGGAATTTTCCTAGGTTACTCAATATTAAGTAAAGATTATAGAGTATTAAATAAGAGAACTAAATGTGTGGAAGAATCTATTCATATCAAGTTTGATGAAACAGATCCTCATGAGCCTAGAACCATCCTAGAAAATCTGGAGGATGATGTATCAAATCTGAACCTCAACTCAAATTCCTCGAATTCCTCTATGAAAGAATCTGTGAAAACTTCCAATTCTGTAAATTCCCTACAATCGAGTCATAATGAACCTGAATCTATTGATGAACCTGAAATCACTAGTCCCTCTTTTTCTAGAAAGGTTAGAACCCTTAAAAACCATCCCTTAGATATTTTTGTAGGAGACTTAGAGAAAGGAACACAAACTAGAGCTTCTATTAGAAATCAGGTTGAACATCAAGCCTTCTTGTCACAACTTGAACCTAAAAACATTGATGATGCCATCAATGATGAATTTTGGGTAATGGATATGCAATAAGAACTTAATCAGTTTGAAAGAAACAAAGTTTGGAAACTTGTTGAAAGACCCAAAGACACATTCATCATAGGTACTAAATGGGTGTTTAGAAATAAGGTACATGAAGCTGGAAATATAGTTAGGAACAAGGCTAGATTAGTTGCATAAGCCTATAGTCAAGAAGAAGGAATTGACAGTAAGGAGACCTTTTCTCCAGTAGCCAAACTTGAAGCCATCAGAATCCTACTTGCCTATGTTGCACATATGAATTTTAAACTATATCAAATGGATGTTAAGAGTGAATTATTAAATGGGTATATAGCTGAGGATGTCTTTATTGAACAACCCCCTAGATTTACAAATCCTCATTTTCCCAATCATATTTTCAAACTATAAAAAGCTTTATATGGTTTAAAGTAAGCTCCAAGAGCTTGGTATGACATATTGAGTACTTTTCTCATTTCCAAAGGTTTTACAAAAGGAATAGCTGATGCTAACCTCTTTATAAAATGAATTTCTAATGATGTTTTAGTTGTTCAAATCTATGTAGATGATATTATTTTTGGATCTTCAAAAAATTCATTATGTATTGATTTTTCTAAAATGATGCAAAATGAATTTGAAGTGAGTTTAATGGGTGAAATAAAATTCTTTCGCGCATTTCAAATCTTTCAAAATAATGATGGAATTGTTTTAACTCAAAGTAAATACACTAGAGATCTTATAAAACGTTTTGGACTGTATAGTACTAAAAGTAGTGACACTACCATGAGTACCGCCTGTAAGTTGGATGTTGATGAAGATGGAAAATATGTTGATCAAACCACTTATAGCGGAATGATTGGAAGTTTACTCTAATTAACTTCTAGCCATCCGGAAATTATGTTTAGTGTGTGTATGTGTGCTTGTTTTCAAGAAAATCCTAAAGAATCTCATTTAAATGTTGTAAAGAGAATTTTCAAATACCTCAAGCATACACCCAATCTAGGATTGTTCTATCCTAAAGGACAATCATTTGAAATAGTTAGTTATTCTGATGCTGAATTCGGTGGTTGTAAGTTAGATAGAATGAGAACCTCTGGAACATGCCACCTTTTAGGAAAGTCACTAGTATCATGGTGTAGTAAGAAACAAAATTCTATTGCATTATCTACTGAAGAAGCTGAATACATAGTTGCTGGTAGTTGTTGTGCACAAATTTTGTGGATGAAACACACATTACTAGATTATGGATATCAATTCAGACACGTACCAATAAATTGTGACAACACAAGTGCTATTAATATCTCAATAAAATCCTATTTCACATTCTAGGATAAAACATATTGATGTAAGACATCACTTTTTGAGAGATCATTATCAAAAATGTGATATCACCTTGAAATTCATTGGTACTTTATATCAACTTGCTGATATATTCACTAAACCATTAAATTCTGTGAGAATAGACTACATCATACATGATATTGGCATGATAAATCTCAAATAGATATCTTAATTGTCTTACTATTCAACATTTTACTATGTTATACTTTACTGTTTCATAATTTCAGTTTCTCAGTTACTGTCTCTTATGTTTACAGTCTCACCATTAGCACTTTGTAATTATGGTTTGACATTTACTATCTCATCGTAACACTCACTGAAAAGTTCATTTATTGTCTCACCGTGACAACCACTCATTGTCTCATTGTGATGACCACTCATTGTCTCACTGTAACGACCACTCACGGTCTCACCGTGAAAATTATTTATGTTTTTATTTAAACCTGTATCGTGGTAATTATTATTTCACCTCTTTTATTTTCCCTCATTTTTATTTTTGTGACGTTTGTAATTCCTGAATGATAAAACAAAAAGTTTCACTCGGTTCTTCACTTGGGCTTTCTCATATTCACTCGTTTCAAACCCTTTCAACCTTACAACCCTCTCTCTCTCACTCTATAACCTTTATTGGATGTCAAGAATGAAACGTCTGCCATCATCCACACCTGAGAAGCACAGCCTGAAGAAGAAGAAGATTTCACCTAAGCTGGCACCTGAAGGACCTTTAAATCTGAATCTGGTAAATCGTAGTGTTGTACCTGAGAAAGAAATCTACCCCGAATGGCTTCTAACTAGCAAATCTCTGGTCTTGAAAGTGTTAAAAGAACAAGGCTGGTTATAGTGGTTCTCAAGGGAGAATATACCCATATATCCTAGGTTAGTGGCTCAGTTCTACTAGTACGTACACTTCCCTTTTGATTCTGGTGAAATTTATGTTGTGAGGAGTTGGGTTAATGGCCAAAGATGCTCCTTCTCTTTGAGGTTATGGGTTGCATGCCTTAGGATACCTCATGAAGGTATATGTGAGGATTATCAGACAGAACCTCCACCTTCAACCGATTTATTTGATCTAGAAGATGCTCTAAAAACCCTAATCAGAAATGGAACTAAGAGAAGGTCCATCACTGCTGAACTAGATGGAGAAACAAGGATTCTGTTAAAGTTTGTTCAAAATATTGTTAGTCCAATAGAAGGTGATTTTGATGTGTTAAAATATCAAGATGTGTTTTTGATTCACCTTATGAAAAATGGACATAAGATCAACTTGTACAAGTACATCATTCACCATATGTGTAAGTTGATCAAGGTTACATCCAAGTCCACTTCTCTGTTCTACTCTCGGATGATATCAGCCATGCTTTTTGCAAAAGGCATGGTTAGACCTAATGAAGAAGTGCTTATGGACTGTGAGTACTATATCTCTAAAGCCATAATCAAGAGAATGAAGATAAACTAGAATCCTTGGAAAAAGGAATGGGTGGAAGACAATGATAAGGTTTATGAGAAGTTTAATCCTATGGATTATCCATCAAGGCTGAAAGACATTTCTGATCCTGGTTTGGAACCAGATGAACTTGTTGAGTATTTAGAAGAAGAGGAAGAATAGGCTGAAGTATTATATAGGGAAGTAGTTATTGTTGAGGAATAAATGACTACTGTTCCTCATGTTGTTCTTGAAAAAGAAGTTCCTACCCCTAGAGACGATGTCAATCTATAAATCCAACCTGAGGCTGAAAAAGAATCAGTTGTCACAGAATCTGAGAAGAAAGCCATGGAAGAGCCTACAGTAAAAGAACTCCCTGTTGGGCAAGAATCGAATCTGGAGGAACTCCATGTAGAACAATATGTTCTTGAAATCATTCCCTCTGCTAAAGAAAGGATGAAGCTGGTCTTTCAGCTAGCTAGACAATAAATGAATGAGGAACTTATAGCTAAGTATGTGGATTTAGACCATGCTCCTAAGCCTCTCAGTCCTGAGAATGAGGCACCTCTTGAGGGGGAGGAAACCCCAAATCTTGAGCCTGATGAAGCCTCACATCCAACTTAGTCAATTCCTATGGAAACTCAGTACAAATTGTCTAGTTTATATGATGTGAATGAGTCTCATTAGGTTACTGCACCCAGGCTTGATCTTTCTTCCCTATTTCAGTTGAAATCATTCACAAACTTTGCACCTGAGAAGGAAAATGAACTTGAACCTGACCCTATACCAATTCCTACACCTGAACCTTTATCTGAACAGCTGTCCTTTGTCAGTAAGTATGATCTGAAGCAATTTTTATATACTCTATTATCTGGAATTTAGAAAGTTTTGAACTCCCAACCTCGTCCTGTGACAAATTTACGTGATAGAGATGCTTTACTATTATTGGAAAAGATTATTTGGCGAATACAACCTAAGATTCTCCATGAGATTCAAGAAGTATGAGTTGAAAATAAGCTACTCAGTAATGAAGTCACAACCCTGAGAAGCATGGTTGAAGACATGAAGAAAGAGCTACATTCGAGATCAGAGCTTGTTACTGCTCCTCTAGCACCCACTGTTTCTCAGATCCCTCAAGATGTTGTGTCTCATATTCAGCCTTATCTGGAATCCTTCAATGAAAAGGTTGTGGAAGGGCATAAACAGATGTTAAAGGAGATGAGAGAGCTTGTGGTGAACCTTAATAAACTCACTTATGAGTACACTGGTTGTCTTCAAAAGGTACTAAATCAGCTCAAATCTTTGACAATAGCCGTCAAAGCTTCTAATACCTCTGTTCAATCCTCTACACCTTCTCTGGACAGTAATTTGCTCGGATCTATAGTCAAAGAAGAGCTTCATAATTTTTTCAGTGGGTTTAATGTGGCTTCTTTATCTGAAGTTTTCAAGAACAGTGATAGAGTTCTTGACCTTGTACAAATTCACTCCAAGATTGCAAATGATTCCCAGGAGTAGATTTATAAGAAAGTAGATTTCTATTTAAAACAAATTTTCTCCAAGACTGATATGACCAACCACTTCAAATACCTTGTAGAGAATCTGTGAATTCCTCCTATGACTCAATCCTTCAAAAACCAAGTCCAAAAGCTAACTGAGTTTACCTGATTGTTGGACAAGTTTATGGAAAACAAAGATGACTTTGAAAAATACATGCAGTATGGTGGAGAGATTATTGCAGACTTCATCAAACTTATGAGACTTTATCTTCATGTCCAGAGTACAGAAATTGTTTCTCCAGCGGCTGCACCTCTTAGACCTGGGTTGCCAACCTTCACCTCTGCCTTAGCCTCAACTATCGTGTCTGTTGGTCAAGCTCTCAGTCAAATCAGGCATGTGATTCTTGATCAGCAACTACCTAGATCTTCTACTACTCCTACCTTGGCTCCCTCAGTCTTTGAAGATCTCACTTTACCCTCTTTATCTACCACATCTCTACCTTCTTCTACATCAACCACTAGCCCTATGGCTTCCTCTTCTGCTGCTGATAAAGGTAAAGAGAATTCCAGTCCCTAAAGAAGATCAGTGCTTACTCTTTTTTGATGGGCATGCCATTGTTTTTGTATTTCTCCTTTATTTTGTACTAAACTATGTTTACTCTTAATGGAATGTGCACTATTTTCACTCTCTTCTTTCCACTTTTTGATAATCCCAAAAGGGGGAGAAGTTTCTATATGTTATTTTCTCTATAGTTTCATCCAATTTACACTTTAACTGTACATGATTTTTGATCATCAAAAAAGGGGGATATTGTTGGACTCCTCATATATTAATCATGTTTTAATGATCACAAATATTATTTAACCTAGTTAACTCCTATAAATTATATCCAATCATGAGTATTTATGTTTAAATTTATCTCATGCTTTATAATGGTTAAGCTCAATCCATTTCATGCATATCACTGTTTAAGTCTGAATACAGTTATTTGCCTAAGTACTAGACACCGTGAAGCAAGACACCGTGAAGCCAGACACCATAAACCAGACACCGTGAAGTAAGACACCATGAAACCAGACACTATAAACTAGACACCATGAAGCAAGATACCATGAATAAAGATAGAGTGAATCCAGACAATGTAAACCAAACACCGTGAACAATACACCGTGAACAAGACACCATAAATGAGACAACGTGACACTCAGACACTATGATCAGTCTAGACATCGTGTGAAGGAGACACCATTTTCATAACTTATTGTGACACCATTTCTTAAACTATTTTTTCATCTTTAAATTTAATTTTTAATGGTTATATTTGCTTCCTTTAATGCACTGATATAATTAATATTTCTTTGTAGACATAGTATGAGGTACGAGGTGCAGAACACATAGAACCTGTCATCTAAAACTCATGCATTCGAAGATAAAGAGTGAAGTGTGCCCAAGAACAATAGAGAGTGATACTGAATGAAAAACAAGCTTGTGAGCACGACCGTGAAGAACATATTTGCAATATTTTCAAAAGGAATCATTGTCACATGCATGAAATCCGACTCTGCTGAAGAACATATGAAGTACACTGGAATCTAGAGAACATCTTTGCATTATCAAAACTCGTGAAGAACACAATCTGAATCGCGACACTCTATTTTTCACAAAAATTCCAAAGGACTCAAAGCTTCATTTGATTCAATATAAAGAAGTCCAGAGCTGCATTGACATCACATGAGAGCATTCTAACCTCATCTCTATATTCTTTCTCGACTGTGATCACCTTTTTATTTACATTATGAGTAGTGTGTGCCCCTGTCTGTTTTGAAACACACTGACTCCTGAGCTGAACTGGAGGATACTGAAATCATTTCACCAAACTCTTTATAATTTTTTTTACCCATGAAAAACTGTGGAAGAGGTCCCTGTGTGGCCTGGTTATTATTTTTTTTACTCATGAAAATTGTGGAAGAGGTCCTTGTGTGACCTGGACAGTCTGTGTACTGTTGTTAACCCTAATCCAGGGTGTGGATCAAAGTTTATTTATATAAACTTCTTGGTGGAAGGTGATCACCAAGTGGAGTGGATTAGGTCTCGGCTTGAGACTGAACCACTTGTTTCATATCCACTGTGCTGTTTAAATTTTGTCTTCTCTGTTTTACTGCTTTATTGCATAATCCATAAATCACGAATTTCACTTTGATAGTTAGTATTGGAAAGAAGTTATAACTGGTTTGTCTTAGTAGGGTAACTTCAAAAGTAATATTAATAATACAAATTAATATTATTGAGAATTAATAAATCTTCTAAGAAGCTGTTTAAAAAGTAAAACTCTTATAACAGTATAACCTTGATTAACTGGGATGTATCTATTTTTGGGGAAACCATTTCTTTTAAAAATAATATTCTTTTAACAGAAATTTTTTATAGTTACTCAATTCACCCCTACCCTCTTGAGTAAACTACTCCGACCAACATGGGGGAATTGAATAATAATAATAGAACTACGAACCTAATTGGTGAACCACGAACCACATACTTTTCATGGATGAATTCCTCACGAACATTAATCCCCCAAACCCTCCTTCAATATGGTGATCTGCATAGTGTACTGTTATGTGGACTAAACCTGGCACCACGTACTGCATCAGTATGCAGATTGAACCCAAAGCGGCATGATGGGAAACATACCACTATGGTACATGGTCTTTTATACCCATTCCCACATACTCTATCAGTACACAGATGGCCCCTCTACCTACATACCACTACGGTATGTGGTGCCTCCCCCATCCTGCATAAGAAATCAATATACAGAATGGGGTATTTTCAGGTATTATTTCATCTGGTTCCAACCTCACCCCTCCATTACCATCCAGAACTCCATAATCCCTCCATGAAACAGTCGTCCGACATCAGGAAAAAGCCTCCTCCAAAGCCACCAGACTCATATGATAAGACCATCAAGTGCATCATCATGCCCCTTTGAGTCTACATACCCAAGGTAAGTAGAGTCACGAAGGCTCTCCCCACAACGGTTCAGGCTCTTGGAATGCTTGTGGTTATACATTCCCATGGTAACCCAGAGTCCAACCTTGGGATGCTGACATGAACCTATTCATTTTGGGAATTAAATTTGATCACTTTCTTTTCCATTCAATGAGGAATAGTGATCAGTCAATGGTGTTATGTTTGCTTCTCATTTATGAGGACAGAACACCTCCCCTTTCCCAGAACGTATTCCAGGGACCTCCCACTAAGTTAAGTACCCAATTTTTTGAGGTTGGGCTACATGACCTTTAATTCCATTTCACATGGAAGGGTTCATCGATCCACACCCTCACCCATGGTTGCCTTGGCCTCGTCCACTATAGGCTCTCCCTCTCCCACCAATAGGAGAGAAAGCATGTGCTTTGTTGAATAGAAATACTACATATAAGGCTTTTAAAAGTGCTAGAAACTTCTTTTAATAGTGCTATAAAAGAATTGTTAATTGAGAAGAAGATAAAGAGGGGGTCCCCTTTAACAGCACTGATAAATGCCTAATTTATCAGCAGTTAATTAGAGCTAATAAAATGGGCCTTTTTCAGCACTAAAAATAGCACTGATAAAGGATGAGTTTCCTGTGATGTGATTTTTATTTAATATCACACCCAACATCTACACACCTGTACATAAATAGCACCTACACACAAACAGCTCCTGCACAAAAAAGCAAAAAACAACACCTACACACAAAACAACACATGCACACCTCCACACCTACACAAAACAGCACTTGTACACAAACAAATCATAGAAGAACGAAACATCACACCCAAGAGTTTTTAAAACAATGAAATATACATTTAATTGACATCATTAATAAAAAACACATGCCTATATACATTTCAAACAATTTTTTATATGGTTACAATTACAATTATCCAAAAAACAGTTAAAACATTAATGTTTCATCCCTTTTTCATCTATGATCCCCTCTAAAAAATGGTCGTCCATGGTATTAGTTTCCGAACAAAGCATCTGAACTCAAGAAAAAAATTCCACCTATATAATAAAACAAATATTATGTTAGTAATTCAATAATGAAATAAATTAAACATTAATATGAAAGAATACATTAATAAAATGTCAATTTTTAATAAAAAAATACACATTTGGAGTTATACCGGTCACACCGTGCGTCGTATTGATGTGGGGTTAATTCCTACACATCAAAAATGAGTCATAGATCATTTTTTTAAAATATTAAAACAATATGAATGGTTTTTCTCGGTTTTGAGTATGTCACTTGTTTTTTTGAGTATGTCAGGACTGCGTACATATCTTATGTTTGGGTACTTTCATCCTTATGCACAGGGGATAGACTAAGTTTCCAACAAAAGTAAATTGATGTTTTAATTTTCTATTTTAAAGTTGATTTGATTTCCACCTCAGGTGGCACACTTGGGTGCGATATTTAGCTATTATTTGGATTTTGACTATTATCCCAGTATAGAAAGGGAGGTTTGATTATGAATCATGATAGGCACTTAGGATCATATGATGTATGATTTATTATGATTTTTATTGGGAACATGGATTGATCTAAGAGGGTTTGGACTGTTTAAAGTTTCAGCAAGAAGCTAAATAGTGATTTCTTACTTAGAATCTTTTGGTGGAATTCTACTCAACAAACCCAAACATGTGGTTCCAATGAGATCTGTATGTGACTTTATATACATCTAATATATAGTCCTGACCCTGGTAAGGGTATAAATTGATGATGATTGGGGTTGATTTGTTTAAAGTGTCAACAAATAATCTAAATAGTGTTTTTGTTGTATATCCACTTCAGTGAAATTATACTTAGCTAACCTGAATTGATACATGAGATTTGATGTCTAGCCTTATCATGGGTAGGTAAGGGTCCATGAGGTCGGATTATATGTGATTCCTAACTCTAATGTGGGTAGGTAGGGGGCCATAATACTAGATGATACTTGATACCTGACCTTGATATGGGTCGGTAAGCAGCCTTGAGACCAGATGTTGTGTGACATGGTGTGGTAAGGGAGTGTAAGGGTGGTGACATGTGTTACCTGTTACAACCTTTTCTATTAGAGATATTTTTATATAAAAATGATATGTCTGTTTGGTCATCATGATTTGTATTAAGTGGGATTCCAACTAGATGGGATTTGGTGGAGTGTCAGGAGGGTGGAGATACGGTGATTCTTAAGTTTTCATGGGATAAGGCCCCTGAGAGTTGGGATGATTCCCTAAAGGGTCAGGATGATCATAATATCTAGGTATAGGATTCGGTACATGCGAGAAAGATGCAGATGGAAAAATTTATATAGGTCGTTGATAGGGGATCCCAGGTAGATGATCCATCTATGGTGTACTTGACTCGAGAATTACAGTCTCAGCACACATCACTATTTCAGAGTGAGGGTGGACCTCAAATAACAGAGAACTTGATAGATTTGGTATAAACTATCTTTGACCAGCTTGAGACACCCCAGGTCGGAGGGTGCGGCTGGTGACATACATGCTTAGAGGAAAGACATAACACTTGTGGGATGTATAGGTATAGGCGGGCAGACACAAGGGACTGTCTCAAAAGGATTTTGAGGCCAGATTCATTGAGTACTTCACCAGAGACACTGAGGGTAGAGATATCTTGTGAGTTCATGAACCTCTATCTAGCGTATACTTCTGTCATGGACTATGTATCAAATTTCACTAACCTTTTATAAGTTTCACCTGATATGGTGGGAGATGACATCACTAGGGTGCAGCGTTTTGAGGGTGGATTGTGACACACAATCAAGGTGTATGTCAACATCTTCATACTAAAATCCTTCTCAGAGGCAGTAAATTGTACACTGGTAGCTGAGGGAAACTTCACATACTGGTCTTATTCGAGTCGGGTGAAAGTGACAGGTGAGCTAAGAAATGATGCTTTAGGAAACACAGAGAGATGTTGTGAGGAGTCTCAGTAGGGCTGTCAGGCCAGAGACTCAGGTAGACATATGAGGAGTAGGTTTACAGTACTATTCTTTTAGTGTAGGAATCTCGGTCATGTTCAGACCCAATGTGATAAGGTTCTGAAGGAGTTTCATGTGTGTGACCAGATGATCCATATGGATAGGTTATGTAGGAATCCTTATCAGACAGGTGGGAGCTAGGGAATATGGTATACTTAGTGATCTGAAGTCGGACTAAGAGCAGTACTAGGAGTGGGTAGTTGGGATTTAGCTACACATGGAGGTCTTATAAAAGATAGCGGGACCCAGTAGTGGGATCAGTGGCTAGAACTCAGGTAGTCGGGCATCAGGCCATAAGCACATTATAAAGCTATTAATGTAAGAGTAGTATGGGGATCTAATGATAGTTAGTGGTACATTGTGGGCATGACTGTGCTTTTCTTTCATTTTGGATTTGGATAGTTTTGGTGTATGAGGTGCACGAGTATAGTTTTTGGACTAACTAGGAAATGATTACTAGGTTTCCATCAATTATGATGTGAGATGTTTATATATATGTGAGGTGCGTCGGCATCGAGATTTATGTGGGAATCTAAGTGATACAAATTTTATTTAAGGTGTGTACGCATTTTGGAATTGATGTGATGCAGGTTCTATATGAGGTGCGTAGTCACCTAGATTTTGATGGGCATGCATATGTATATATTATGTGGGTTTATTTGAGCAATTTTTGAGATTCAAGATCCATGGCATATGATGATATGCGGAATTTTATGAGTGTTGTGTATGGAACAAGTATATATGGGCATCTGATGAGATACAATATTGGATGGGTGTTAAATATGACATGGGTATTATTTGATCACCTGATGAGGTGAAAGAATGATGATTCATCGTGGGAGGAATTTTGAGTCCAGGGATGGTTGGTGGACTATCAAGACATTTGAGTTTTTGGTCAAGAAGTGACCAGGTAGGTAACTCCTAAGGTGGGAGTTCCTTGAGGGGAGTTGACCTATGAATTAATGACTGGGGTAGATCGGGTTGATTTTGATGAGATGATTATATGTGGTACCATATGCGGTAAATATTGATAGATTGGGGATGAGATTTGTTAAGGTGGGGAGATTTTAATGTATTTGGTTTTTGAGCTGGTCAAAAAAATCCTCAACCTATTTGAATTTTTCATGTCTGATGAGTGGGCCATCTTTTTTTTGATATTTGGAACCTAATTATGAGAGTTTGATTGACCCAAATCTTTGTTTTTATATGTATTTTAAGGTTCAAAAAGTTCCTTCTGGTTTTGGGTGCAATGGGGCCTAAGAACTCCATTTCAGGAAAGCACAGATAGAGGTACACCATTTGGAAAAACCATGCGGTCTCCTAGAAAAAACCATGTGGGCCACTATAGACACTTGACATGGTTTGGAAAACTATGTGGTTGGGGTGAACATCCGTGTGAAATATCTTCAGTTTTTAATAGAGTTGATTCACATAGTTTTTTCATAGTTTGTAAAATTGTGCATCTAACTGTGTGTAGTGTGGTGCTTAGATGGCGGGCACCGTACGGTTGGCACATGGTTATCCAAATTGTGCGGTCAACCATGTGTCCCTTTAAAAAGTGGAAAATTAATTTTTTTCAGCATTCACTATTTTCTTCTTTCTCCTCCCTTTCCTCCCATTTACAATGCACAACAGAGGGAGCTCCTCCATCTTACTTCTCCCTAGGCTTTGAGGGAACTCCATCATCCAGAATTTGATGTTTGATCCGTTAGTGGATATAGATTCATCTCAATAATACCTTCAATTTTCTAGCTTCTATTTTCTATTTATATTTCTATATGGAGCGCTAAATCCATGTGAGCCCTTTTTCCCTATTTTTAGGGCATTCATCTAAAATGCAATTTTCTTCCGATTCGGATTGATTTTGAGGACGATATCAAACGAGTGAGTGCATACTAGTACAAGGTAGGTGGTTCCTAGATTTCTCCTTGATTTTGTGAGTTTTTTGGGGGTGCGTTCATATACACTGTGTGGGTTGTTTGAGTGAGAACATAATTAATTAAATACATGCTTATTAAAATTTTCTAATGATTATATGAGATTCCTATAGGCATTATCTTTCTCCACTATGATTGGTTAAGCTGGATAATAGGTTTGAAACTAACTTGTAAAGTTTAGGCTGAGTGTAAATTTGAATTAAATCATATTTTTATATTGGTTATTTGATTCCATGGGAATGTAATGGTATTGGCCTTAGAATTGATGTGGGTGCTGATCATTTGGATTGAAGCGATGTGGTTCGTCAAGTGGGGCTTGGATCAGATACTTGGAGTGATGATGATCACTAGGTTGAGGCGACTTGGTCAACGGGATTTGAGGTGATGAAGTCATTAGGACAAGGTCATGGATCTTGATACTTGAGATGGTGATGACCGTCATTATTTTAGGGACATGGTCATAGGGACATGAGTTTTCAGATGACGTGGATTAGGTTTTTTGGTGATTTTCACTCATCATTTTTTGTTCGATGTGTTGTTGGAGTCATGTTCACATAGATAGGACATAGTCGAGGTGTTTTTGACCAATTGTTGTGGGTGGAGGCCCCCATAGACTATGCAGTTAGGTGATGGTGTTGACCATCAGTATGTCACTTGTGCTTTTTTCTAAAATTAATGTCAATTTTAAATAAAAAGAGACACTTTGAGTCATACAAGTTTCATTATGTGTTTAATTGAAGTGTGGTCGATTCCTATAGGTCAAAAATGACTTATGGATCATTTCCCTAAAGTATCAAAACAATCGGAATGTGTTTTCTTAGTTTTTAATATGTCACTTGTTCTTTTTACTAAAAATAATGTCAATTTTAAATAAAAAGAGACACTTTGAGTCATACTGGTCACATCGTGTGTTGTATTGTGGTGGGGTTGATTACTTCACATTTCAAATGACTTATGGATCATCTCCCTAAATTATCAAAACAACTGAATGCATTTTCTCGATTTTGAATAGGTCAGTTACTTTGATACCAACTATAATGACCTAAAATTTTCATACATTTATATCACATATGAGTAGATTTATATTATTTACATAAAATAAATAAATTAAATATAAATATGAAACAATTCATTAATTCTATGGATAACAATTTTACTGTGCAAACATCAAGATTACCTCTGTGATTGAGCAGACACAACGTCATTTCTCTTCCTACAAAGGCATGTCACATGGATAGCAATCTTATAAAATAAACGAAACCTACAAGGAATAATAAAAATCAAATCAACATTTCATTATAATTTTTTGTTAAAATAGAGATATTATATCGTAACATTATCTTTACATATTTCCAAAGGATTTATTTGGTCCAGATATAAGCTAATAACAAAACTAAGGATTCTTTGTGCACTTCACTACTGTTGGTTAACTACTGCTTAGCATAGCATCTGATCTGAACTTCTGATTCGGCATCCCCATGATGCTCTCATCTGACACCATCTCTATGATATCATCATTCATCATTCAATTTTCCTTCTCTTCCTACAACCTTTTGGAAACATGGAAACATAAATAACTAGTTCATAAGAGTCTCTCATTAAGTTATTCTTTACTAGAAATACATATCATTTCTAAAACCATTCTTCATAACCTAAGGATATGAAACATAATAAAGGGTGGTCATAGATGCTCAATAAGTGTAAAAAATGGAGATATCAATGATCATATAAGGATTACATAATTAGTAGGAATTCACCTTCATCCTATTTTTGTACAATCTTCCATAGGGTATGTTTCCCATTCATTTCTAAACACATCTATATCATCTTGGGAGTATGAGTTTTTTGGGAAGTCATGGTAGTACTGAAAAAATATAAATATATAAATGAATAATAAATATTTTAAATGAATTAGTAATTATTTTCAAAAATACCTCTTTAGGTATACTAGTTTATTGATGAAATACGATCTCTTTCATAAATTTACAAACATAATAACCACAGTCCTTTCCATTTGTTTGTTTTGGACACTGTAGAAACATCAAGAAAAATAAATAAATTTTTATATGTGTTTGGATAGTGCAATATTATTATATATACCATGATACGTGTCCACTTGTATATCTTATGGGAGTTCTTGTCCTTAGGCCCTAGATTCATTCCATGAAGTAGATAATATGTATTCACCACCCTATCATAACAGAATACTCATTAAAATATAATATAAATTATATAACCAGATGTTTAGTTCTAAAATGTTGGATCTAGTGTATTATAAATTGAAAAATGCCATCATTTTTTGTCAGTTTTTTGGATATCCATACATTTAATCCATAAAATAAATCTTTGGAGTATCTATATTGACCGCAATGAGAATCCAATGCTTCCTAAAAACACAAAAATAAATAAGTAATGAAATAAATGAAGATATAGTTGATATAATTAAATTGTAGAGTTTTACCCTGGCATCATGGGTATTAAAAATATTCTGTCATTCGTAATTTTTTTCCAAATGATTTGAATAGGGATGAAATTATTATAGCCACTTTATCATCATTTATTTCTTCTTTTGATGAGGTGATGTGAGGACTAACAAGCCCAAATTTGTATTCATGGGGAAATACCTTAAATTGTCTTTCATATATACACCTATGAAAAATATGAAATGTATTTAGTCATAATTATCATAGTATATCAACTTTTGTAAAATAAAATCATAAAAACATACCTCATGTATACATTTACAACTGAGGCGCCTATCCATTCATACTTGAAGATTTCACTTACATTTTCAGAACTAATGTAATCTAATTCTTCCCCTCCATAAATATTTTTTTCAAAATCAACTATGTGAGTATTTTTGTCTATCAACTTTGCATCCTCATGATCCTACAATGATATTAAATTTAGGTATAGAATGGGCAGGGTGAAGGTGCTCTCAATATATTTTTTCGATCGATTGGTTGATCCTTGAAATATTTTTGAGCCGATATTTCATTTCACCCCCTTATCTTTGTCGTTATGTAATAACATTCATCATTTTAGAACTTTTTTTATTAAATGTTAAAGTTTCAGCTTGAAAAATAAATTGGAAATTAATACCTCCTTGTCGACATGTTTTTTACAAGAATTTACAACCATACGATGAATGTTCCAACAGCTAGTTCGACCGTATGAATGTCATCATCGTCATTTAGAATAGGTAACTCAGCACTCGGCTCATGAGCTACATTTATTGACACTCTGACATGATCTGTTGGTAGTGTTTTTTTATGTAGCATGTCATTCTACATATTGAACATCGTATCCCTTGTTACAAGGTGATAGGTAGGAATTGATAGATATAAATCACAATAATTTTCACCCTATAGAATATCATTACAAGAGAGGTATCAGTGTCTATGTGATTAAAATTTCACAGAAACAATTATTAGAACATTGATTACCTTAGCTAAGTCAGGTTTTTAAGGGGAATGGATCACCTCAAAACTGGTGGGGGTGGGGCAGGATCTTCACGCACAGGTTGTTGTTGTTGAGTTGTTTCTTCTCTTTTCCTCCCTCATCAAACTTGATATTATCTCTCTATGGTATTTTAATTCTTCTTGAAACATAGCTATTGTTTTTATAATCTTTTTCATTTCCTCATTCTAATCCTCTGCTTGTTTTTCTTTCTGAAAATATGTTTGGGGTGTCACCCCAAAACCCGAACCTCTAATGCGGCCAAACTATTCTAGCTACTTCAATGATGTCGAATGTATATCTACATCTGGTGCGGGTGTTTCTAATTCCTATAACTATGTTAGATAGAAAATGTACTAAAATAAGTAGTCATTGTTATGTAATAGTGATTTAAATAAAATCATATTTATATTATGTCATACTTACACATGTTTCCCATACTTTTTGTGTGTTTTCATCTATCAGTATCCCCTCTTTTTCACACAAGCCTCCTTTAATAGCACATGGTGCGGGATGGAAGTGGCTTTTGATTTTGATTCATTAATATTCATATAAATAGAGGATCATAGTTATGGTGTTGTTTTATGTCACATAAAATTATTACGGTAGATTTAAAATATTTACCAATTTTTTCTCAAGTGAAACGTACCCCATCCTTGCTTTACAATAGGGGTACGCTGGTTTTGCTGCTCGTTCTTTATTTTAAGCACTCAGTTGCTATTTCATAAATAAAAAATTGTCAATAAAAGTGATGAATACAAGTAATTTCAAACAAAATATTACCAGACACAATGTACCTGAAAATTCAACTCTGCACGACGGCTACTAAACACATCTCATGATCCTTGGGATATTGAGAGTGCATAAAGAAGAGGTGGGTGTGGATTGATTTTCCCTTCAGCATATTTAAGATGATATTTCATTAAAATTTTGTGGAAACCTCTATGAATCCTTCCTGAAACTCTTAATACATATTCCATGTGTGAGGAATCTACTGTAAATGCACTCTGTAAGGTATGATGAAGAGTAAGTCAATGTTTTAGTATTTTATTTTATTTTAATAAATTAAAGAAATGATATCATAATGTTATCGTAATCTCTTCTCACATTAGTTTCTTAAGCCCAATGACAACATGGTTTCATGACTGTACATCAATCGACACACATTGCCGAGTGAAAATTCCAATATAGCTACTAAACATGGCTTTGTTGGGGTTAACATGATGGCCTTTCTTATTCCATCCCACCTAAAATATGATGACTTTTTATTTTTCCTTGAGGATTTTGGATAACACTATCAAATTACAGTGCTCTTGTTTTTTTTTGTGTTGATAGGTTTTCATTGCCTACCATTTCCTCAGTTTCAGCATCATCATTATGTTCCTCCGGAGCACTAGCATTGGCACTGGGACCAGCAGCAATAGGTTGAGAAACCTATTGTACCTCAACATTGGGATCATAAGTAACCAGTTGAGAAAACTATTGTTTCTCTACACCGGGACAAGTAGCATAAGGTTGAGAGACCTGTTGTGCCTTGGTATTGGGCGCATCAGCAGGTACAAAAGTCATTATCTTCATAAGTTTTTTAAAATTTAATTTAGATTACATAAAAGCAGTAGTGGATAGATAATAACATAATGTAACACAATGTATATTACAATAAAAATAACATGATTATTGAACTCTCTTTTTTTAATGGCTGAAGAGATTTGACCCCTCTATCAACTATATAAATCCCTTCATTGTGCTCTCCTTTGACATAAAAAATTCCATCTAGACTAGAAATGCTATGAAAAGATTGTGAAGTCCCAATGAAAGAGCCATACTATGTTGAACTTTTATCTAAACCTTCAATTGTTTTGGTTGATAACAAAACAATTGACCAGTTTCAGTTTGTGGGATTTGGAACATAAAATACATGTACTCCCTGTGATGACATTATAAACAGTTCATCTTTCTCCCCTTCCTTACTGAAATCAACTTTCATGAATCCCAATTCATCTATTTTAACATAACTCTTATTATCAACCCACTTTCATTGAAAAATCTCCACTTTTAATTTTGTATAATCCAACTCCCATATTTGTTTGATGATGCCAAGGTATGACATATTCGCATAAATTGGATTTCTTTCCTTAGCACTGGAAACATGCATTACTTCTACCACAAGTGTAACCTCACTATTCTTCGTGGTACTATCTTCATCATGTTCATTAGTATAGAATGTATAGACATTAACTACATAAGCATTGTAAGATAATACATACACACTTGGTCCTCTGGATATCCATCGAAGTCATTATGAAATTGAGTCTAGAGTTTCATCTAACTTCTTAAAAATATGGTCTTGAAACCATCCTATAAACTATAGATTATGTGTATCTGATATACATTTTTAAGCCTTATATGGATTCAAATGCCTAATAATTTCTTTATCAGTTTGAACATATGGGTCAACATAAAAACTATTGTAAAAAATGTAAAGGTGGGCCTTCTCCCGATATATAATATTGATTGTGACAACCTATCTTCTAGAAACTCCTTCACCCTCAAGCTTCCCAGTGTGACAAGATTTCGGTAGGCCAATGTTTTCCACACAAGACAGGTATTCGGTATAGAATTCAATGGCTTCCTCAACAATATATCACTCCGCAATACAACCCTATAGACGACTTTGAATTTTGATATACCCTTCAAAAATATTCATATATCATTAAATGGGGTACATCCATCTATAATGTGCAAGACCACATATTCAAATCTCTCTCACCAAATGAACTATCAAATGAATCATCATATCAAATAATTCCAGTGGGAAGAACATTTCCAATCCACATAATATGATGGAAATTTCTCTTTCCATAGTTGGAAATTTCACCGGGTCTATAACTTTGTTGCATATAGATTTGAAGAAGAAACAGAGCTTTGTTAATGTATGGTGTACATTCTTGGGAAAAATTCAGCATAAAGCTATAGGACTTAGATATTGCATCAAAACATGTACATCATGTGATTTCAAACCCTTTAACTTTAAATCTCTCATTGACACGATGTTCTTGATATTTTATGAATACCCCTATGGAACCTTTACATCATTCAAGAAGTTTCAAAACTGATATCTCTCCTACCTGGAAAGAGTGTAAGCAGTAGAAGGAAGAAATGTTCATTTTTCACCCTTTACTGGTGCCAAATCTTCTCATATTACCATCTCAACAATGTCCAACCTAGTCTAAATTACATCCTTTTTTCAGGTGAATTTAGAAACGTGTTGATGACACTATCACATAATTTGTTTTCAACATGCATAACATCAAGAAAATGTTTGACATACAGACAATTCTGGTATGGTAATTCAAAAAAAACTGATCTCTTTTTCCAACAGGTTTTCGTAAGGTTTTTCGAAAATAGTTTACCAAAAGTAGTGTCCACATATTTTACATTCTCAAACAATTGATCACCTGTTAGTGTAGATGGTGTTTTACGTTCTTCTTAGATGTCTTTCAAGATTGGTACTTATGTCATCAAGGTAGAAATATGTGATGTCCTAGAAACTCGGTTTTTAATGAATGTTTTAACCTAATTGACCGGATACCTTGTTCGCAAATGGGACACCCTTAAATTCCTTTAATGCTATATTCTGAAAATTTTCCATAAGTAGGAAAGTCATTTATCATCAAGTACAACATGTATCTGAAAGTGAAATCTTCATTTTTGTAAGCATCATATAACGTAACACCTAAATCCCACAATAATTTCAAATACTCGATCAATGGAACCAAATAAACATCAATATAATTACTTGGATGTTTTTGTCCTGATGTAATCATAGATAACATGATCTATTTTCATTTCATGAATAACCACGGTGGTAAGTTATAATTTACCAACATAACTGGCCATGTACTATGACTGCTGCTTTGAAAACCAAAAGGATTCACTCCATCTATAGATAATGCAAGATGAAGGTTTCTAGGCTCATTTCCAAATTCAGGATACTCATGATCAATTCTCTTCCACTAATGAGAGTCAATTGGGTGACTTAGTTTTCCATCTTTAATTCTTGTATATTCATGCCATGTCAATTTTCCTAAAGTCTCCTTACTTCTATATAGGCACCTAAACCTTGGAATTATTGGAAAGTACCATACAACTTTCATAGGAATGGATTCATATTTATTGTATTGAGAAGCAACACACTTTGGGAATTCCTTAAGTGATTTGTGGTCCTTGAGAAATAGTATACAGTCATTCAGGTAGGTGTGTATTCTTTTAGAGATCATACCCATCGAGGATAGAATTCGTTTGGCATCGTATGTTCAGATCGGGAGATCATTATCTTCTGGGATCATGTCATTTAGGAGAGCAAGTAGTTTCGTAAAATTACAGTCACTCCACTCGTTGCCTGCTTTCAAATTATACAGCTTCAGTATAGATGACAATGTTGTATATTTAGTGAAACAAGAATACAATGGTGTCTTTTCACAACTCTTTAACTTCTCAAACAATTTTGGGAAATCGTGAAGTTCATCTTCAATTATCCTTGTCATTTCCTCAATAAGATCTTCATCATCATTCACATTTATAATCACATCCTCCATACGATCATATTCATTGTTCATGCTTGTAATCATATCAGATTATCCATAAAATGCATTTTTATCCCAGCCACTACCTATATTTGTTTTTTACTCATGTTTATTCCAACATGTATAACTTCGATCTATTCCATGATAGATCAGGTGTTCTTCCAACTCCTCTGGACTAATTTTTCTTGAATAACAACAACTTAAACATAGAAAAAGTATTTGTGAAGGGTCATATGCATGGTATTTTGCAAATATGATAAACTCTTTCACGACATATTCATACTCTTTTGTCAACCGATTGGAATTCATCCATTATTTATTCATATTCATCCTATTTGATTCAGTAATATTAATATTTAACAAAATAATTACACAAAATATATTCAACTAGGGTCATCATCCTACTATAATCAATGTAACTAGATATGGTAAAAAATACCCTTACCTCTCCATGAATTATTGAGGATCAAAGTAGATCATGCCCATCTTCCCAACTACCTGATCAATGGAACTAGATATGAGAATCCCTTGCACTAGAATGTTTTCGTATCCTATATGTGATCTATATGCATTGTTGTAAACTGTTTTTTAGTGTTTCTCTAGAAACATAATGTCTCGAGTCAAGAACTATGGTAATAAACTAATATATGGTATGATTTTCAATAGAGTGCTTGTGGGTGGAAGGATTCATTACATGTGTTGTTATGGTTATTTGACTAGGGTGTCTATAGAGTGTACCATAGAGTACTATAGTGAAGTGGTTTTCTAAGATTCAATGGAATTGCATTAGTAACAAAGTGGCGGTGCCATTGAAATGGGTAAGTTTTAGATTGATATTCAATGGTGGAGGAACTAAAACATGGAAAACAAATGGAATAACAATCATTCCAACAACCGAAAACCCATACAACCACAAAATCATTCTCACAATCACAACACCATACAAACCAAACAAACACAATTTCAGATTTTACAAAGAATGCATTATTCAATTCTGTTTGTTAATTCAGGGGTTATCATAAAAGTTTTATCATCCTGGTGAATTCATTCATTATCCAGTTATATGTAAATTGAAAATTTTTATATTCAAATGTTCAACAGGAACCAACCAACATGAAATTCATTTAGTGCGCAAATAAGGACAACCAACGTCCATGATTTTTAGCGGGGTGTTTAGCCCATCCATTTCACAACATAACCATCAATATCAAATAGTAATGACATGAAAACAAGAGGAAACTAATGAGTAAGAGGATAAAACTCACCATGAAGGTGTTGTTCAGCATGCGGAAGAGATAGGTTCACAACCGAGGAGAGGCGCACGGTAGAGGAGATTTCCAATTGAAAAGAAAACATAAAATGAGAACTCATATGTTATACCAATCCAAAATAGGTCCAATGATATTTAGGAATGGGACATGTCTAGTTAAACAGTTTTATTGTTCAATAGTGGGATTTTATTTTTCAATTATGATATATGCTTCCTGTTTATTTATTTATTGTGTATCTACTATTTTTCTAGATGTTCAACTTATGAATGGGACATGATTGGTTTTTAAGAGAAATATCATTTTTAATTTACTCTAATTTAGGGGTAAAATATTCCACATTAATTGTATCTTTTTTTAGGGGATCATTGCATTTCTGCAGGGATCATGAATGCCTCTTAGGTTAGTGGAAAGTCAGGTCAGTTGTTGGTTATAATATCAGCCTGGGCCATATCATTATATTTCCAATTGTAACTAACCCGTGTCCATTTAAATATAGGATTGGGGGAAGACACTAATATATTCCCAACTCCACTGGAGTTCCTCTAGTGTTGGGTCCTGATAATATCATATATGATAAATTTTTTATAGATTGGACATTAGAGTAGTCACTTATAAGGATTTCCTCATTTGTATGGTAGTAATGTATGTTGAACCTAGTGTTTGAAGTAGACATCAGAAACTATTAAGTGATTAAAACTTATGTGATGACTTCATAACTTATGGACAAATATATAGGAAATATCTTATAAACCACCTTGAATCTTAATAGGTTTGGTTTCATTCATCATATAGTTACAAGTGACATGGAATGTGTAAATGATAAGCTTGGGGGATGAATGGTGTAGAGATATTGATGGAAATAATGATGTGGTAGTGTGTTCAAATATTCATTACATATTTTTCATTATAATGAGGTTGGTTTAAGTAATTATATTTAGGTCGGTTGTGTTATTCCATCATGAGGTTCAATAAGAAGTGGTGCATCAAGTATCCAAGCACCAAATAGACTTGATCGGAAAGAACCTAAATATAAGGGAGAACAAGACATGCATCACAACAGAACACATAGGAAATCTAGGAAAACATGCATCACAACACAACACATAGGGCCATTCCACAATGGGTCCCAAATGAGAAATAACTATGACACAAAAAACATGGCCACACCACAATGGTTCCTGGTAAAAACACATCTAGAATCCACGTGCACAATCAACAATGAGATCATATAATCTAGGGGAAAGGGACTATGATTCATTGTTCATCACTAAACTATAACCTCTAATCCCTCAAACACCAAATATAATCCTTCGATTCATCCTAAAATGGGTGAAATGAGAAACTAGAAAAATGTAAACAAAATTAGGGCATATTAGCTTAACCATGTGGAACATTGTATGAAAATGAAATAAAACTAAAATATAAGTAATAAGAGAGGTAAAATTATCATAGGATCTCCAATACAAGTGATGAAAAATGAAACATACATTGGGTGAGAGAGAACCACCCAAGAGGAGAGGAGGGGGAGAGTGGCATAGTGCGAAGGGGTTCTGGATGAGAAAAGGGAAAAAATACAGTAAAACATAAATGGTTCACAGGGGAATTTTTTTAAAACTTCACTTTTTAAAGGGGTTCAAGGTTTTTCTATATGGTTTTCAAAAGCATGTGAAAAATATATAGTTTTCACTATCCAGTACACACCATTTCACATGGTTAATGTGTATGGTTTAATAAACAGTGTGTAAACCATGAGAAATGCCTTTAAAATTTATTAATTAATTTTTTATGGTTTTGTAAGGCCCCTCACATTATTTAAACAAATTGTGTGTCTATGAAAACCAATCTTCACTATTATGGTGTTTTGTTATCACTAATCATGTGAAAACCATGCTCCCTAGGTTGCTACCCCCAATACCATAATTTCAACTCCTAAATCTTCTATGACTTTTTTAAGAACCTAAGACACATCTCGAGCCTCAAAACTATATAAAAAACTCCTTTAAGATATCCCAACTTCCAGGTTCAATATCCAACCCTAATTTTTTAAAATGTTTTGTCCACTAATTGAAAAAAACTTCATCTCCTCCTAAAAATTCAAATTCCAATATGGATGAGTCATTACAAACTCTCCACCATTATGCTTATCATACTTGATATGTTCTAGTGGTAATACTATTGAATCACCCCTATCAGTTATCTATTTGGAGTCAACATGCTTTCAAATCATAGCACCCAAAAAAAGACACAATGCCACCTAATCCTGAGCTAAAGCTCATAACCATCACTAAGATGATGAGATGGTACTTACTTAAGATTTCCCATCTTGAGTAAAGATCATGTCAATGTTTAGTCAATCACCTGGTCTAAGACACTCCCCACCATAATATTTAACTCATGAAATCCAATTTAAATCCATGGTGCCTCCCACCTACAAAACTTCTTACCAAAATCCATTTTCAAGTTTTTAATGACACACCTAGTGCCACTAACAATTAAACTTACACAAACACACATGAGAGTTACAGTATAATGTTAGTATTCTCCTTCATTCCCAAATTTATGAACTCCATAGATACACCTCCACCATCTAAGTACAACCTAAACACAAATATTTTCCTTGTAAATCCTCATATATCTCTAAAAAATTTCCATCGCAAAAAATATTAAATAATCAATGCATGTGTCAAATAATTACATATAACATCACATGATATCATAAGTCAAACATCCTTCACCTGGACTACCTCAAAAGGGATGGCATCCACTAACATGTTATCTCAATTTCTAATATAAATTACTAACTCTAAAGGAATCCAAAAATCTACCAAGAATACACATCATAGTCTGAACCAAACATATTATGTCATTTTACAATTCAAACCCCAAATAACCAAACTAAATAATTCTCGACTTCCACCACAAATATTCCATTAAGAACTAGAGAATGATTCCTTGCTCACTGGGGGAATCCTATGCTCATCTTAATATATCATGCTCTAATCTGACCCCTGATGTGATTCCACAGTCAAACATTGACCCAATTAAACTAGCCATTATGCTATCACCTAAGAACCAACGTGCAACCACTAGAATCCTTCATAGACCATGTCATCTATCTCTAGGTCAAAATATCCTCTAAAACTCTAATCATCACCAAACAAAAACAACCTATGGGATTCTAAAAGGCATCCATATTTCATAAAAAACACATGCGCACTAGTATCTAGTGCTTTCAAGGTGACCCAAAGACTAGCTCTGCACAAAAAATGCCTTTCTAATATAGGAGATTAAAAATTCATTACATAAGAGACTCATCGGGGGGAATCTGTGTGCTGTAGAGGAGGCTGTCGGGACGGTCATCAGATGAGGAGGGTGCATTGGATCAGGTCACATGGACAAGGGGGCTGCGTGCAAGGAAGAGTATGAGAAGTAGGTAGAGGATAAGGAGGAGGAGGAGGTGGTGGTGGTGGCAAAGGAGGAGGATGAGTTGGTGGCCAAAGGAGGTGGATGGGGAGGCAGCGGCGGTGGAGGAGGCATAGGGGAAGGTTCACGGTGGAGGAGGAGGAAAAGGCAGCAGTGGTGGAGGAGGAGGAGGATGGTTGCGACAGAGGAGGAGGAGAAGGAAGCAGCGGTAGAGGAGGAGGGGGGGGGTTGCGGCAGAGGAGGGGTTGACAGCACAGGGTTCAGCTTTCACGAATTCTTAAAAGGGTGCAATGGAGGAGGATCCTATTAGGGTTCTTTTATAAAAACCGTTGGAACCTTTATCAGTGCTAGTTAAAAGCGCTGATAAAGGTATGTTTTATCAGTGTTAAAATAAAAAGCGCTGATAAAACATATATTTATCAGCACTTTATTAGTACTAATAATGATAGGTCTTTATCAGTGCAAAAAAAGCGCTCATAAAATAAGTCTTTATCAGCGCTAAAATTATAGCGCTGGTAAATAGGTATTTTATTATCACTTTATTAGTGATGATAAAGATGGTACTTTATCAGTGCTAAAAAAGCGCTCATAAAATACCTATTTATCAGTGCTAAAATTATATCACAGATAAAGACTTATTTTATCAGTGATTTTTTAGCATTGATAAAGGTATAATTTTAATAATTTATTTATACTCTTATATTATTATTTAAAATGATATATAGGATAAATGTATATTTATTTATTTATAATTATAACTATAAATAGTATATATTTATAAATATTGGTATATAATTGTTAATATATATATATATTAATAAAATTATAATTAAAAATGTATTTGACAATTATTTATATATATCATTAAAAATATAATAAAATATATTTATTATTTAAATATATTTAATGTAATTTCATAAGTACATTTTTTAGATCATATATAGTTCATATGGATAACATTATTAATTAAATAATATACCACATCAATGGACAACGAGATATAATATATAAATGAATCATACATATGATACATAACATATATGCATGATCAATATATTCATTGACCAAATTCTTTAGAAAACACATATATATTCAATAATTTTAATTATAAATATATATATTAAAAATTATTATATATTTATAAATAAAATAAATGTAATAAATATATTGAATATAAAAAATATAATAAATACAATTAATTAATCCAATAAATCTAATAAATTTAATAAATCTCTAAAAAATATAATAAATCTAATAAATATATTTATTATTTAATGTAATTTCTTATAATCTTATAATTATTTAATTATATATATATATATTTAATTATAATCATAGAAATACATTTTTCAATTAAAACATTATTTATATATATTTGAATTATTAAAAAATATATATTAATTATAAACATTTGTTCTTTATTTAATGTATACAAATAAACATTATTTTTTAATATAAATATAATAATTTTATAGAAATTAATAATAAAAACATTTATCAGTTCTTTTAGCTAGTGCTTATAAAGGCACACCCCTTTATAGGTACTTTCTTCTTAGCACTGATAAAAGGCAGTACTTCCCTTTCCCTATTTTCTGGTGGTGAATCTTTCACATCCACTTTTTTCTCACACCGAGCATGACTCATGTGGGATTAGAGGTTCATGAATATTACAACATCTACCACAATCTGAACTATGGGAACTCTGATTCCTGACCAAATCAAGAATACGTAGGATGCATACCTGAAGGCACAGGCTCAAAAGGGTTCCCATCCAAAAGGGTTCACCCAATCATGTCCCAGCAATTGGGAAGTTTCCACACGTAAGCCCCAGCCCATCCAAACTACTTGGGGTTTGATTCCTCTCTCAAGGATACATAGTAAATCCATCTTATGGGTCATATCCCAACATAAAATCACCTTTCATCCCCCCTGGATGACGATAAACTCCATATCTCATCATTGTATGGATCAAGTCAGCATCACCTTCGTAGCATCAAATCTGTATGTATGCCTACGGCGATCCTGCAAACTAAGGGTAGCTCATGGAAACACTCTTTGAGAATGAACCAAGGATTAAAGAACATATGAACATGATTTAAATATATAAGAGAGTCTCAGAACAGGCAATAATATTCCCCCAAAAGGGTGCAGTGAGCCTGACTTCTCGTCTTCTCAACCAATGGAGTCCTCAAGTGTCGTTGTCTGAATCATCAATCAATGATCACCTACCTTTGGAAAGCAGGTCCATGAATCATGGATACCAGGGTTGTTAGGTGTTTCTGGATTCACAAATAAACCTGTTGGAGACCATCTGAGGAAGTTGTATCCGAGGAGGATCGATTGCACAAGTACTTGACCCCATGAAATCACCTGTTGGGACCAACTGACTATGGAATCTCCTTTGCAATGCGAAAGTGGTAAATTTTTCAGTCCTCATGGGGTTAATCCAACCTTCTTTAAAGGAAAATGATGCAGAATGGGTCAAAAAAAAAAGAAATGGTGAATTTGAAAGTAAACCATCTTCATAAAAAGAGACGGGTGATGATACTCATCAGACCATTTTCGCACTACCAGAAACACGCCACCTCAGAGGTGGAACAATCACCTCAAGCTAGTACGGCTCAGCTCGATCACCAATACCCTTTGAGAAAGCTATAAAATAATTTTGTGTGTATATATATATATGGGGTGATATTAAAAGTACACTCAATAGGATACTCCCTAAAATATATCATGAAAATATGGAAGAATCATACTAATTCCTTAGTGAATAAATAGTAGAACCAACTTGAGGCTATTCCAGGTTAACTATCATTGAACCTTTCCAAGGCTAACTCACCCAATAATGCATTCAAGTTTAATAACATAGTATCAAAAAAATATAAGGAGGTACCCCACTACCACTTCCCAATTGATTTGGTCACTCTCACACCCCAATGAGAGATGTCCCATGCTGCAATCCTTTATATATCAACACATCTACATAACCACATACCATATCATATCCATAAATATATATCCACCACTATATACCACATCACAACTGTACATCACATCATCACCACCACAAATTAATGTGAATATAAAGAAAATAAACCTCATTATATCCTCTTGACATACACATTCCCCACCATGTATCCACATAATAACCCTTGTCTGATAGTGTGTGTGTGTGTGTTATAACCTTAATACATTAAAACTCGTATATAGATACCTACCATGAGATGTCATGGATCATACTTTGTTCGAAGGGAGTGAGGGAAAGTGGTAGTAGTTGATCATTTATTCTCTCCACAACTTAGATGTTTGGGAGGAAACCAAAAACCCATATCCTTATATTATTTTTGGTAAGGTTACATGACCCTAGTGGTGGTGTTTATGAAATAACAAGAAAATACAATGATACTATAAGCCACAATAGCCCAACCTAAGGGTAAACTTTCAAACTAGAACAACCTAATCACTGTTACCTATAAAATTCACCTCATCCCAGCTTTCACATGTCAATTACTACTACAACAACTATCTAACTATACTCAACCCCTCAAATTCTAAAAAACATCCACACAATAATAGGACAACATCCCATTTAATCACGACATTTATCAATTTTTAGATTTATCATTCACAAAAAAATTACAATCATTTAGCCATATTAACATCAATACATTCATTAATCACTAGCCTATTTTATTCTCCCCTTTATATTTTCATACCAAACACTGTATTTCATTAAATAATTTACCAATTATCAATTACATCTCATTTTCTATTACTAGTTTGATTAATTCCATCAATGTTTCATCCCAACGGAAAACTATAACATAAACCTATAATAACCAATCCATAAACCAAAATAATATTCACACAATCCATTCCAATAACCACTATAAAATTCATGAAACCACTCCCTTTCTACACAACCATCCATGTCGGTGCTACAATAACCATGCAATGGCCCATATAGCATTACTGAAATAACAACCACACCTCATCATCTCAACCAAAAACCATAACTTTCCAATAACACTATAACAACATCAATAATGACTCTATAGATAATATAAAACAAATTAAAACATAGAATAAATCCGTTTTAAATAAATTATTATTAATCATCATTCATTATTAATTAAATATCTTGTACATAAACAACACCACCTTAATTACAAAATTCTCTCACAACTGATTTTATACCATTTTTAAGTGATTAACTTTTTATAAAAGGAGATATAATTATTCCAACTTTAGAAAATAAGGTCTATCACAACAATAAACATAAATTGAATAATAAAAAAATACAATAATAACATAAGATACTTGAAATCACATGTGATTCACCCCTTTTACCCTTTCTAATTTATTATTCCAGTTATTATCTTGATTAGGTTAATCCATACCATTAATCAAACAAGAACAAAAAAATATATAATCTATATTTACACATGATAATAGAAGAGAAGTTTTGAATCCCCTACATGAACTAGTGATTCGACCAATGCAATATAAGGAATGGAATGGATTGATGGTCAATCCCTAGTAAACACATTGTGATCCACCCCAAGAACTAAACACATCGATCTACCCTAAAAAACATGACAAAAAATCACTAAATCAAAGGAAGGCCATTTGAAAAGACTCTAAGAAATAAGAATAAATGGAAAGAATAGAGAAAGCGAGTGAAAGTGGGAGAGAAATACACCTTGAATCAAAGGATCTCAATCACACCAATACAAGGATCAAAAATACACTAAAGGGTGACTAATTGGAAATTAAGATGAGTTAAAAGAGGCATAGGGTTTGAAGGAAGTTGAATGGAATATAAAAAATATAATAGACACATTGAATTTATTATAAAAACTAGATAACACATGATCATGGAATGAAATATTTGGTCATGGTGCAATGATGGCCAGATCAAAAATTCATGGAACAATCATCCCCATATCATAGTAAGTAAAACCACCAATATTGAATAGAACTAAAAAGAATAATAGTTAAACTAAACCCTTCAGAATGTAATTTCAAATGCCCAAGATTCACCATGAAATCCTCATCACCATCCTTAAACATGATAACTCCCAAAACTCACACCATGGTGCAACACAAACCACCATAGTTCAGTGAACAACAAAATGAAAGAACGATAGAAAGTGACCACCCAAGATTCCATGGTTCAGTGAGTATGGTCATTCAACAATATCCCTCATGTAATATTAACCTCAAAACATCCCAAAACTCTCTACTTTTTTCACAACACATCACACCATAATATACCTCATGTAAGATTAACCTCAGAACATTCTAAATACTCTCAAAGACACTAAAAACACCCCACAAAACAACATATGTCCCTTTCTAAATATAGTTGGACTAAAATATCATCGCTATGCCCCTATACCATAAATAAAATCCTTACATTGCAGCTTATGTGATCATGGCATAATACAATATACTTTAACAACACCTCTTCTCCAAATAGTTGATCATGGAAGAACACCTATTGTTTATAGCACAACCCATTATGAAATTTGAAATTCCAATAATGATACCCACTTTCATTCTTTGAATCACCTAAAAACTCTATCTTAACACCTCTAACACTTATGAGATACAAAGTAAAGATTTGAGGAATTCTAGGACCATATAAGAAAATGCATATCAAGGGTTGCCAGAAATATTCATAGATCATTTTTAATGAATATTTCCATAATATATCTTAGAAATTTTGATGGGAATTCCAAACCACACCCACCATCTTTGCACAAAAACATCATAAACCAAGACACTTGGGATACTTTTGTTTCACGTCATGATGAAGATACATTTAAAGTACATTATAATTGATTTTAATTTATTTAACATTACATGGATAAAAAAATTTCTTTATAAATATTGATTTATAAAACTAAAAAGGATTACAGAAAATAAACAACATGGATCAAAACCACATAACCCCTATCATAAAGTATAGGATGCTTTTCAATTAAAAAACAAATTTTATATACATTAAATTTATAATAAAACTTTGATATGATATAAAAAAACAAAATAATTGTGTTTTTGTTTATATATATATATATTTATTAATCAGAATCTTTATCTACCTCCATCACATGTCATGTACCATGTTACAAAGATTATGTAAATAAAAAATGACAAATATTGGATGAAAATAAGTAAAAAATATGGGAATAATGTGTAAGTATAAAATAACTAAATTATATTGTGCTTTAATATATTAAAAAATAATAATGACTACTTGGTTATCTATATTTTTATCCACTTTAGAAATAATATGGGAAATATATCATGTATGAAGAATAATTATTCACAATGGATTTAAAGTTTCATGAAATGTATGGTCACATTAAAGGTATATGTTTTGGAGTTTCACCATGAGACTACTTGGGGAAAGCATAAACATGGGTGAAATATGAAAAGAAAATGAAATAGATTAATGATAAGATTGAAATTTTATAGTAGAGTTAATAAGATACATGAATTAGTAAAACTTCTCTTTTGAATTTTACAACAATAATAACACAACAATGACCACATTACATTGAGCCACACACACCCATTTTTTAGGGTAGTTATTCTTGAAAATTTTCTACCTTAACTGAGGTTATTATGTTATTATAAACACTTTATACTAATTGTGAAAACAAAAAATTATTGATACTTCTCTTGTATTAAAATATTATTAGGAAAAAATGATTGTAATTTATATTTATCAATAGCCACTCGTCACCTATTTGTAAGAGATACTATGTAGAATATCCAAGGTGATGCCCTATGAAATAAATAAATACCAAAAAATCATATAAGAGTATGGACTTAAGTTTCTCATGAGCCTAGGGTTGAGCTACATGTTCCCTTTGATGATGTTGATATTAACATGGTAGAACATTATATTAGAACTTTCATAACAAGGTCATTTAATATTATAAATAAATACAATGATAAATTAATATATAATATTCAATTTATATTATATTCAATATCATTTATGATGAAAGAAAATTGTTGGAATTAATGTATGTAATAAAAAATGGGAAATAAAAATATGGTTCAGGGCAACCTAAGGGAATGGTTTTTAGATAAAAAAGTTTTATGAGGATAATTTTTTCCTACTAATAGATCCTCCAAATTTATTTAAGTTTCAATTATTTCATAGATACAATGTTTAAAAATGGTAATACTACTGAAATTATATTCAAGAGTAGATACATGGAAAATCTCTCATGACACATTTGGTATAGAGAGTGTAAATGGAATTCTCAAACATTAATGGTTAAGATCTGTTGTTGTGAATGTATATATGAGGTAATTTTTTATAATTCTTATGTCAAATAATTGATTAAATATTTTTATTATAATTTAAATTCATTTCATCTTTTATTATTCATTTATATCATAACTAAATAAAGGGATAAAATTTTGATCATCTTTTTTCATTTTTTAATCCTCATATAACTTCTATATAATAAAAATCAATGAATCGAAAGGAATTTATAAAATGAGAACACTGAATTGTTAAAAGTTTTGAAAAAAAAATTAACAAATGAAATATTATTCTTAATACCTGTCATATAAAAGTAAAAATATATGATCTAATTACATTTAATACAATCCAATTTTTTTACATTAATTGCTTATTATATTTTAGTTATTATAGGGATCACAGGGTGATTATTATGATCAATCCATATAATCTGATGATATATTTTATAGAACCAATTCATTAATATATAATAAATAAGATACATATGATTTCCCTTTTAATTGAAAATAAATTATCTTCAATGTTTTCTAAAAAATAAATCAATTATATGTTTTTTAATATATTTTAAAAAACATGTTTTTATGATATTTTGGTTCTTATATAACACCAAGTATATGGTATTAGGACACAAAGAAAACACAAGAAACCTATATATTTCTATAATTGGGTAAGTATTAAGGTATGTATAATATTATCTAACTATAAAAACATATATCATAAAAAAAATTATATTTCCTAATGCTTTTGTAATGTTTAAAATAAATTAATAGTTGTGATTATGGTTATTACATCAGTAAATTTACGAGATATGTCATAATCTATCAATAAACTCACATCATCAAAGAGGTATTCATGAGAATCAATATAATTTCATTTAAAATAGTTATTAATTATTTATATATATATATAAATACTTCATATATATTTTAAAAATAAATTTTTCAGATAAAGAAAAGGATTTTTTTCAGGAATGAGTGAGCAACTTACATGGTCTTATAATGCTTAAAAACATCCTTAAGAGGTGTTTTCCTATCACTTACATAATTATTTTTCTTTTTTAGTATAACTTCAAGTATTTTTTCATCATCAATATTTATTATATCTTCAATCAATTTTCCTTATTTTCTTATACCCATCAACTACCCTAAAAAAATTCAATTTACTGGTAATCCTCTACAAGTTACACTTATCCTTTCTCCTTCCATATATTAAAATAAAAAAATACTCATTTTCTTAAATTACCATGTATAATCATCCTAGTATATTTTATAATTTCATTTCAATGAACATCTATGATATACATTTTTAAATATATAATTATAACCTTATATTTATCCAAAAAAATTATTTATGCAAGAATGATACAAAAAGTGATCCTAAAAAATATTCATGTCATTATTAAGTAGATATACAATAACATAAGTGTACTAAAAGACTTATAAGAAACAACTCTCTCTACTTGTAAGATCTATTCTAAGAGTATGTGATTTTAATAACAATAATAAATATCCTTTTGTTTTGGTTAGGGCAATGAAAACTTCTTTAAAATATTTTTGAATTCATGTGTCTAATAAATGAACTAAAAGATAAAAGGGGTGTATTAAATATCCCTTTAAAACGGGAATTATTAAAATCCCTCATGAATTGAATTAGAAAACAGGGTGATAAGAAATCAATTAATACTTGATCTATGTATTATAAATATTTACATCAAGAGTTGGAGAACTTTCACAAACATCATTTTATCCTTTGATGTGGTGTCTTGATAACTCTCACAATTTGGGATCTTACTATGACTAGTTTTCTAAGAAGATGATTAATAAGTTTTTGAAAGTGATTTCACATTTTATTTATTTTATAAATGCACATAAACTGATAGAACATTTATTATAGTTGAAATTTGTTGCAAAGGACTGAATAATGTCTAAGGAGGCGCAAACTACACCATGGTGTTAAACAAAACATTTTTTTGTTGGTGTTCTAAATTTGTTAATAAATATGTGGAGGAAAAGTGATTATGGAAATGATTATATCCATCTAAAGGTTTAGCAGGTAGATATGGTAAAACTAAAAATGATCAGGGTATCTTATATATATGGTGTATCTCATAGTTGAAATGCCATAGTTTATTTTTTTTAGTTTTGAGAAGATAAAAGGTTGGTTTTTTCCACCATGAGGAGTTATAAAACAATTTTGGTTTATCTACCATGTAATGGATAAAGAAAAATGGTCATATTAGATTTCATAGATTAAAAACCATTAATATTTGAGTATTAGCATGGATATTTAACCATTTTTCCAAATCTAGCCTTGACCAGATGCACCACATCATAATCACACCTTAATATGTCATGATTTTTTAACCCTTATTTAAATGATGTTTTTTTCATAGAAAATTATAATGAGACTTGATGATATATGAACAAAATTTACAATGATAATTATTGTGGTATTTATTTTATTTAAAGAGAAGAAAAAAGGTTTTTAGGTAAACTAAAAATTACATACATAAATATTACATCATTTTATATGAATATTCAACAAATATACTAACAATAAAAAACCTATAATAGTAGAGGATTGGTGTATTTAATGACTAGATACATAATCATATTATTTCATGAAACATCTTCAACATATCCTATAAATTTCTTTCACAAATTTCATTTCTTAGGCATACCCTACTTAAAACCTTCCTTCATAACTTGGGTAAATGAAACATAATAAAGGGTAAGATCATATGATCTATATGGGTAAAAATGGGATATATTATTCAATGATCATATGTAATCATAACATGAGCATATGTGTATGAGGATATGAGATTAACATTTGAAAATAATTGTCACAACCTGACCCAACAGGGCTCGAGTCGTGACTCCCCAGGCCTGCCTCCAATAGGCCAGGGGCTGGCGACTAGCGCCAAGTAGGCTATCACACACATGGGAGGCATTAGCCTAAGGTACTTGTACACACGCACCCACAAACACCTCCATGCAACAGTGCATAGATATAGAAACTGAAAAGTAAATGCATGCATACATCTATCCCAAACCAGAGTGCAACAGAAGTACAAAGGGAAAAACAGGGCCCACCAAAAGAAAACTACAAAAGCGCGTCCAACCAGCTCTGAAGAAGGGGAACGCTACCACAAACACCCGCCGGAAATCTCCCTCGGCACCGCACCAGTAAACACCCCAGTCAATCCCGCTCACTTAGCTCCGCCTGCTCCGGGTCCTCCTGGGACTCCGTCAAAAGGCCTGTGGTTTTCACAAGACACAAAAATGTGTGGGAAAATCTCGTGCAGGGGTGAGTATAAACATACTCAGTAGGCACCCCAAAAACCCAAAACAAAAGGGAGCAACTGAAAGGAAACATTCTGCTCATCCCATCCAGAGGGAACCCAGATGAGAGAGAAACTCCATCTTGTGACCATCCTCGGCTAAACACAACTAGTCAGCTCATCTCAAGTGTATGCCCATACATACACCTTGAACAATCCAGATATAATCATCTCACACAACAAGTCACATGAGGTACCGACTTCAACACCAGCAACTGTCCACAACCATAAGAGTAAACTCCATGAACACTGTCATCCCAGATGACACACGCCCAAGAGATACACTCCATCGGGTCCCAAACAAACATCTCAGACACTCACCCGAGAGACCACGCTCGTCGGATAGCATCACTGAGGATAACTCACTGAAACTACATAACCACCAAACTCCTCAGATAGGGGATCACTCCTAGGGTCCGCTAGGGTATACCAAAACCCACTCCGGTAGATGAAGATCTCACAGATAGGGGATCACGCCCAGGATCCGCTGAGGGATACCACAACCCGATCTGGCATTCATAGGTCTAATAGATAGGGGATCACTCCCAGGATCCACTGGGGGTTACCACAACCCGATCTGGCATATGTAGTTCTCACAGATAGGGGATCACACCCAGGATCCACTAGGGGATACCACAACCCGATCTGGCACTCGACAGAAGCACATCACTCTGATAGAGGATCATCGCCCATATAAAGGTGGTCACGACAATACCGGAACCCTATCTGGTATACCTCGCGATGTAGGAGATCGAACCGACGATTCCACAACCCTACTGAAACCATGCGCTGAGTAGGGGATCGCATAACCAACGATATCGTAACCCTACTATACACCTCATACTGAGTAGGGGATCATATACCTGATGATGCCACAACCCTACTGAGCACGGCCCACCGTGTAGGGGATCATAATCCTAATGATGCCACAAAACCTACGGGGTTAAACTACTAGATAGGGGATCACCGCCCGTGAATAAGCGGTCACAACGATACCAAGAACCCGATCTAGGGAAAAGATGCTAGAGGATCCCGCTCCGGGCCCACCGGAGGGATGCCACAACTCTAACAGTTTAAACATTCCATCGAGAGGATCACAAAGCTATACAAAGGTTGTGATGCCACATGAACCCTCGTGGGAACGAACCAAGGGAGTACCCTCAACCACTGTTGGTCCAAAACGTCGCTAACACGAGCGACCCACAACAACGCTACACTACGCATCTCCAAGGCCAAAATCGAGGCCACCATCACGATCTACGTGGAAAAACACACAGGATAGGCTGTTTACTCGCCCGAAACGGAGCACCAGTGAAAAAGGCACTATTCACTGTAGCTAGCTCGTGCAGGGCCCACCCAACGATCCCAAAACCATCGAGCGGACCATACCACGGTGATCCCCTCGGAAAAACGTGTGAGATAGACTACTCGTTCACCCAAAACAACCACCCGGTGAAAAATGTACTATTCACTGAAACCAGCCCAGGTGGGGCCCACGCCACGATCCCGATACAGATCGAACGAATCACACCATTGAGATCCTCTCGGAAAAACACACAGGATCGACTACTCGCCCGTCCAAAACGGACACCCAGCGGAAAAGTTGCGTTTCTACAAAAATGCCAAAACCCGGACTCATGGGGCCTGCACCCCATTCTCAGTCCCAACACCCTGAAACCATCTCAAAAAATTCCTCCGTACCATCAGGGTCTCAACGCCACTGATGGAACGTCATTCGGACACTCTGGGTAGAAGTTACAACGGCCCGAAGTCGAATAATAATAAAATATTATTATTTTATTCGACGTTTCAAGCCCTCGGTCCAAAATCCCGACTCACAAAATTATCAAAGTGAGTTAAAAATTTCCGTCTCGACGCAAGGAACGTGTCGCCGAAAACGGCTTGCAAATCGGAGTTACGGTTTGTGAGTTACGGGGGTTTAAAGAACCCCTGGAAAAACCTGCCCGGACCACCGCCAGCCTCACTGGGAACTACCGCGCCGCCGCCGGAATCCGCCGTGCCGCCACTACCATTGTTGTAATATGTCATGCCGCCTCCACGCCTCGCTGGATTCCGCCATCGATGCCGCCGGAAAACCAGGTTTTCGCCGGAAAACTTCCAGGGGCCATCGGGAGCACCCCGGTGCTCCAAATTCATATCTGAAAAAAGTTTTGGAAACCTTGGGACCCAAACTACACAACCCTTACAAAAATTTTAATAATAACAACACAAAAAGAGAATCCGGGATTGTAAAACTCAAACCGCCTACCTCACGGGCGAAACGCCGACGTTCTGCCTTAGATCCGCACTCCAGAGCTTCCGTTGCACGCTCCTGGAACGTCCTCCGTCGAAATCCGAGCAAGTGGGTGCTTTGTTTGCTCGATTCGGAGGATCGTCGGTGAAGAACGACGAAGAATTCCGAGAGAAAATTCAAAGGAGGGGGGTACTGATATTTATATCAGCCGCCCGCCGGCCCCAAACCCGCCTCGGACCCGACGCCCGATGCGAACAAAGGTAATGTCACTCTTAAGGTAAACGCGCCATTATGAACGCAACGGCGGACTCATATTTGCGATCTGAGGCTCCGTTCAGAAGTTATTCGAGCCGACGCTCGCACACTAACTTCTCCATTTATTTACGAAAACGCCACTGGTGGCATTTCTCACCGCAGGCCCGCGTCCGCAATGTTTACACCTTGCCTAGGGTAAACGGCACGTTCTGGACACAATCGTGCCCTCGGATTCCCGATCTGAGCTACCGTTTAGGAGATATCACGCCTCCACTATGTGCATAGTATAAAAATACTTAATGATTTTATAAAATTAATTCCGGGCACACCGGGCCTCGGAATCGCACACCGTTTTTGTTACTAGATCCGGAATGATTCATAGAAATATTCCAAAGTCTGACAGGGCCAAAAAACCGAGTCGCTACATCCTCCCCCCATTAGAACTTTTCATCCCCAAAAAGCCCTAAGCACAAGGAAAGCGACTGGACTCACAACTGGGTCTCCCACACCAGCGAGTTCAACCACAAACACCCATGCCCGAACATATAAGTCAGAGGGAATCATCCACCACACCTCGATACTATCCACTTTGGGAGGCACTGACTCGCCCGCATGGTTTTTAATCGCATCACAAAACATGTCTCGGTGGGGGAAGGATCCCTTTTCCTCACACATTCGAAGCATTCCGAACAACACCCACACAGGGTCTTACCAACGCCCTAAACAAAACTCGATCAAGAAACAAAAAGGAAGGGTACCACTAAACAGTGTCTATTAAACTACTATAGAAAGTTGAAAAGACACAATGCGTACCTCTATCCACCCACGGAGCCTCTCGGTCAACAGCCTCTAGGGAATGCAGTTGTCCTTGCCCTCGGCCACCAGCTCCCTGAGCTTGGTGTGGACCACCTGGGGGTTGGGGTGGTGGCATCTGGTGCCGCCTACTACCGCCTCCTGCTGCACCCTCTCCGCCGCCACGTCCGATACCCTACGGACCTCCTTGCTCGAGACACTGCCTCTGACAAGGCGGTCCATCGACCGGCTCTCTTTCAGAAGCACGTCGGGTCGGAAAATCTCTAGAAAGATGTCCCCGACCGTCGCAAGCATAACACCATCTCTCCTGTGGCTGACCAAAACTGGGCTGCGAGCCCTGTGAACTCTGAGCCTCAGATTCCGATCCAACTGACAAAGTCTCAGCTCTCTCATGCCCAACACTAACAGGTGGGATCTGCTCAGCCAGAAATCTCTCCACCACCAACGCTCACTCCAGAACTCCAGCATAGGTGGGCAGGAACAGGGAAACCACACCTGCTCATATGTCCCTGTGTAAGCCCTGCTCGAAGGTCTGAGCCCTAAAGAACGGGTCTCGAACCATATCCAGGGAGTAGCGCGACAGGTCTGTAAACCTCGCTGAGTACTCCGACACGGTCATGCCCTCCTGTCGAATCTACAAAGCTCCTGAATCCACACTGACCTCAGCGTCACGGGATAGAACTCCTCCCTGAAGAGCCGCTCAAACTCTGCCCACGTGAACATCTCCTCGTCATGGGATTGCGTCACCAAACTCCACCATCGCCTGGCAGAACCATGAAGAAGGCTCGCCTCTAGGACCACCATCTGATATGGGGGTGTCCTCACCAGGTGGAAAACTCGGGTGACTGCCTCAAGCCAGTCATTAGCTGCCTGGGGGTCTGGATCACCCCGAAACCTCAGAGGTCGCTACCTCTTGAACTCGTGAAGTGCACTCAGCCTGCGCGCAACCTCATCCTGCACTCTCGGCACCACCACCTGCTCGACAAGTGGTAGCTCAACTGGCGGACCACCTGGAGGTCTAGCCTCAGAACCTGTGCCCTAGTCCACAGCCTCCGCACGGGACGGATCATGACCACAATCCCGCTGTGGAAACCTTGCTGGCTGTCGTCGTGGAGGCATCCTGAAATACATTCAAGACGCACCACAATCAAAGAGAATATCTAGAGAGATGACTCGATGAGGACAAGAAAAACCCAAAAACCCAGTCCTATATGATGCATGTACTATTATGTACCTAAGACCAGTGTACGAATGTCCCGAGTTGAAAGGCAGGTTATCAGAGTCCTAGTGTATGGATACGTCGGCCGCCACACCAACACTGGAGTCTTTGGCCTGAAAGTCGAGCTTGAAACACCCTAACACTTCCTCTATGCAACCCAAACCAAACTAACAGCTAGACCAGATATGCTCTGAGATCCCAAAGGTGGAACCTCCTCTGATACCACTCTATCACGCCCTAACCCAACGGGGCTCTAGCCGCGACTCCCCAAGCCCGCCTCCAATAGGCCAAGGGTTGGCGACTAGCGCCGAGTAGGCTATCACACACATGGGAGGCATTAGCCTAAGGTACCTGTAAACATGCACCCACAAACACCACCATGAAATAGTGAAAAGATATAGAAACTGAAAAGTAAATGCATGCATACATCTATCCCAAACCAGATTGCAATAGAAGTACAAAGGGAAAAACAGGGCCCACCAAAATAAAACTACAAAAGCGTGTCCAACCAGCTCTGAAGAAGGGGAACGTTGCCACAAACACCCGCCGGAAAGCTCCCTCGGCACCACACTGGTAAACACCCCGGTCAATCTCGCTCACTCAGCTCCTCCTGCTCCGGGTCCTCCTTGGACTCCGTCAAAAGGCATGTGGTCTGCATAAGACACAAACATTTGTGGGCAAAGCCCATACAGGGGTGAGTATAAACATACTCAGTAGGCACCCCAAAAACCCAAAACAAAAGGGAGCAACTAAAAGGCAACAGTCCGCTCATCCCATCCAGAGGGAAACCAGACAAGAGAGAAACTCCATCTCATGACCATCCTCGGCTAAACACAACTAGTCAGCTCAGCTCAGGTGTATTCCCATACATACACCTTGAACAATCCAGATATAATCAGCTCACACAAAAAGCCACATGAGGTACTGACTTCAACACCAGCAACTGTCCACAACCAGAAGAGTACACTCCACGAACATTGTCATCCCAGATGACACACGCCCAAGAGATACACTCCATTGGGTCCCAATCAAACATCTCAGACGCTCACCCAAGAGACCACGCTCATCGGATAGCATCACTGAGGATAACTCACTAAAACTACATAACCACCAAACTCCTCGGATAGGGGATCACTCCTAGGGTCCTCTAGGGGATACCAAAACCCACTCCGGTAGACTAAGATCTCACATATAGGAAATCACTCCCAGGATCCGCTGGTGGATACCACAACCCGATCTGGTATTCATAGGTCTAACAGATAGGGGATCACTCCTAGGATCCGCTGGGGGATACCACAACCCGATCTGGCATACGTAGTTCTCACAGATAGGGGATCACACCCAGGATCCACTGGGGGATACCACAACCCGATCTGACACTCGACAAAAGCACATCACTCAGATAGAGGATCATCGCCCATATAAAGGTGTTCATGACGATACCGGAACCCTATCTGGTATAACTCGCGATGTAGGGGATCGAACCGACGATGTCGCAACCCTACTGAAACCACGCGCTGAGTAGGGGATTGCATAACCAACGATACTGCAACCCTACTATACACCTCATGCTGAGTAGGGGATCGTATACCCGACGATGCCAAAACCCTATTGAGCACGGCCCACTGTGTAGGGGATCATAATCCTGATGATTCCACAAACCCTACGGGGTTAACCTGCTAGATAGGGGATTGCCGCCCATGAATAAGCGGTTACAGCGATACCAAGAACCCAATCTAGGGAAAATATGCTAGAGGATCCCGCTCCGGGGCCACCAGAGGGATTCCACAAACCTATACGAAGGTTGTGAAGCCACACGAACCCTCATGGGAACGAACCAAGGGAGTACCCTCAACCACTGCTGGTCCAAAACGTTGCTAACAGGATCGACCTGCAACAACGCCACACTGTGCATCTCCAAGGCCAAAACTGAGGCCACCATCGCGATCTACACAGAAAAACACGCAAGATAGGCTGTTTACTCGCCTGAAACGGAGCACCGGTGAAAAATACACTATTCACCATAGCTAGCTCATGTGGGGCCCACACAACGATCCCGAAACCATCTAGCGGACCATACCACAGCGATCCCCTTGGAAAAACGTGCGAGATAGACTACTCGTTCACCCAAAACAGCCACCCGGTGAAAAATGTACTATTCACCAGAGTCAGCCCGGGTGGGGCCCACACCACGATCCTGATACACATTGAACGGATCACACCATTGCGATCCTCTCAGAAAAACACATAGGATCGACTACTCGCTCGTCCAAAACGGACACCCAGCGGAAAAGTTGTGTTTCTACGAAAACGCCAAAACCCGGCCTCATGGGGCCCGCACCCCGTTCTTAGTCCCAACACCCGGAAACCATCTCAAAAAAGTCATTTGTACCATCAGGGTCTCAACACCACTGACGACACATCATTCGGACGCTCCGGGTTGAAGTTACAATGGCCCGAAGTCGAATAATAATAAAATATTATTATTTTATTCGATGTTTCAAGCCTTCGGTCCAAAATCCCGACTCAAAAAATTATCAAAGTGATTTGAAAAGGTCCATCTCGACGCAAGGAACATGTCACCGCAAATGGCTCGCAAATCAGAGTTACGGTTTGCGAGTTACGGGGCTTTAAAGAACCCTCGGACCACCGCCAGCCTCGCCGGAAACCACCGCGCCGCCGCCGGATTCCGCCACGCCGCCGTCGCCGCACCACCACTGTCGTTGCTGGAATCTGCTGCGCCGCCACCGCGCCTCGCCGGATTCCGCCATCGACGCCGCTGGAAAACCGGGTTTTCGCCGGAAAACTTCTGGGAGCCATCGAGAGCACCCCGGTGCTCCAAATTCAGATCCGAAAAAAGTTTCGGAAACCTTGGGACACGAACTATAAAACCCTTACAAAAATTTGAAGAAAAACAACACAAAAACGGTATCCGGGATTGTAAAATTCAAACCGCCTACCTTGTGGGTGAAACACCGACGTTCTGCCTTAGATCCGCGCTCTAGAGCTTCCATTGCACGCTCCTGGAACGTCCTCCGTCGAAATCTGAGCTCGTGGGCGCTTCGTTTGCTCGATTCGGAGGATCGGCGGTGAAGAACGGCGAAGAATGCCGAGAGGAAATTCAAAGGATGGGGGTGCTGATATTTATATCAGCCACCCGCCGGTGCCAAACCCGCCTCGGACCCGACGCCCGATGCGAACAAAGGTAAGGTCACCCCTAGGGTAAACGTTCCGTTCTGAACGCAACGTCGGACTCAGATTTACGATCTGAGGATCCGTTCAGAAGTTATTCGAGCCGACGCTCACACACTAACCTCTCCATTTATTTACAAAAACACCCCTGGTGGCGTTTCTCACCGCAGGCCCACGCCAGCAAAGTTTACACCTCGCCTAGGGTAAACGACACGTTACGAACACAACCGTGCCCTCGGATTACCGATCTGAGCTACCGTTTAGGAGATATCACACCTCCACCACGTGCATAGTATAAAAATACTTATTGTTTTTATAAAATTAATTCCGGGCACACCGGGCCTCTGAATCGCATGCCGTCTTCGCGACTAGTTCTGGAATGATTCATAGAAATATTCCAAAGTCTGTCAAGGCCAAAAACCCAAGTCTCTAAAATCATACCTAGAAATTTATAAATCATAATCATGACATAAACATTTTTTTGATCATAAGAAATTAATCATAGAAGAATAAAATATAATTTTATCATATTATAAGTATAATAACATTTCATATAGAGTGGTGTAAAAAGTTTTTAATAATCATAATCTTATAAATCTTATGTCTAGGATACCCACTAATATAGTCATCACAAGTTAGGCTTGGGAACACCACCCATGTACTTGCTTTGGGATTGGGATATCCTCTTGTGTACCCTTTTTTAGGCTTGGGATAACCTATAATGTACCCATTGAGCTCATATATATTAATATTTACCCAATAAATTTTATGGATTTAATGTACCCACCTATCACATAATCATAATCCATTCATATGTATTCCACAAAATCATCAAAATATTTATCATTTTTTCATATCTTAAATTATGGAAAAGAAAACTAGTTTCATCGAGATTTAAACACCATAATCAATAACCATAAAGTAAAGTAATAAGTATGGTATTATTGGATAATATTCCCAGTGAATAATAAGTAACATCAATTGATGTTTTTTATATTAAAATACGATTAAAAGTTCATTGGAAATTTTCTTTAGGAAAATACCCTTCTATTTTGAAATAACTTATTTAAAATCTAAATGATTATAGAATATTAGGAAATATTTCTTTGAAAATAACCACGGAAACTTTTAAAGTAATCTTAAAATCAATTAGTGTTCATTATATCAAGAAAATTCATTCATTTGGTATACATTAAAAAATATCTTATTCACACCTTTGATAAAAAGTACCTCATTTGGAAAATGACAAGGATATTCCTTTTAAATCATTTTATATAAAGTTAAAAATGGTTGAAAATGAATTTAACAAATCATTGGATATTATTAAAAAACATTCTGGAAAACATTTTAAATAAATTATGTATGTAGAAGAAAAATATTCCTACTGGATAAAGAAAAATATCAGTTTTCCTTAAAAACATTCTTTCATAATTTTGAGTACTTAGAGAGAGGAAAACGAAAATAAAACTTTTAATATATATAAATAACCAAATTTGAATAAAATACCTTAGATTTATGGTATAAATATAATATAATTTCATCATCATAAATTTAAGTATAAACAATCCTGGTAAATAGTGAGATTGTAACATAAAACTCTTACCTCATGTATGAATTGCTTCGTAATTTATTTTTACATATTTTATAATAAATTTAAATTTATTATAATTATATAACAAAATAATATTCATAATTATAATACCAAACATGGTTTAATTTTAAAATATTATCAGTTTTTCATTAACAATCTTTCATTATCATCGTCATTTTGAGTGTTAACTACTTCATTTTTTATGTATTTTTTTATTTGGTAGTTATGGTCCTTGCATCTTGATCATGGTTACATCATATAAAGAATGTTAATAATGATAAAAATATCACATATGTTCATTATATACATATTTTTAACCTTATATAAAAGTTATAGATATAAAAATGAATTACACCGTTCATGGAGATGGTAGTCTCTACGTACGCATGAATGATGTTTTCATTTTATAACAAAAAGAAGGAAATAATGATAAATAATATTTTATAATTAAATAATTATTATTATATTTAAAATATAATACTTATTTATTTAATATATCATTATATATATCAATGTGAGACGGTGATGTAAAACGAATCATATCTCTAGGTTGAGGCGGTAGTCCGCACGAACACACAAGGGATACATTCAATTTCCATTTGATGGAAAGGAGATGTAAAATGGTTGTTACATAATCATAATAACATATAAATATATTTATGATATTTTATTAATTAATTTATAAGAATTATAAGAATAAATAAATTTGAAAGATTCAAGTAAGACGATTACCTCTTCTATAAGAGACATCATTTGTCTTACATGTTAAGACTTCTTAGGATGGTTTTAGGGTAATAACAAGAGCTCAAGAATGAAGGTAATGAATTAATAAAGGTTTTTGGGTAGGTATTTTCCAATATATAGATCTCAAATATTTTTACTAATGGAGGATAATAGGTCCCCTTTTATAAGTGAGGGGAGGGACACATAGGGAAGTACTTAAAAGATCTAAATAATAAAACGTTTTTTTCTTATGAATGTAGATCTAAATAGAAAATAATTATAATTAAATATAATATAAGGTCAAAATATCTTCAAAAAATAATATTTATACAATTTTAAGTTTCATTTTTACGCTTATCTCTTAGTTTAACCCCCCCCCCTCCAGGTAGACCCGTTTTAACCCTAGTCGTGGTATCCAAATTTTACAATTTTTACTCTTCATTATGACCAAAAATGAAAGTGGAGACATTAAAAAATTGAAATTATTATTACAAATATTTAATCCATTTTATCAAATTCAATTTATATAAGTGGTAGAAATTAATTTTAAAATAAACGTGCAAAATTCCATAAAAACTGTTTTTTTAGAAAAATAAATTTGTAATCATAAAAATGGATTTAATTTCATTCATTACTTGTAAAAACTACTTTATGAATGTTAAAATAATTTATTAAATATTTAATATAAATATTTAATTATCATTATTAATCAATATTTATTTTTTAATTTATTAAGATATAAACACATTGCACACATAAAAATAGTTTTCTAAAGAAAAAAAATAAATATTTTTACCTTCAAATTATTTTATCTTCATTCCTAATCATCAGATAAATAATATATGAATGATTTTTCATAAATTAAAAATTAATTTCATTAAAATTAATTTTTATTAGTGATCAATAGATTTTATTATATAAAAATTTGTAATACCTAGAAAAATACATTTCTTCTAAGAAGTAGTATTTTACTCATGAAATGATTTTATTAAAAATTTAATGGTTATTTATTAGGAATTAATTAATAAATTTTAATTAAGAAAAACATTAATATATACATATCATAATGTTTTTAATCTTTTTCATACTCTCCAATACAACTAATAGGTTTTAAATTTTATAATATATCTTGGTTTATTTAGACTTGGGATTGTGTGTAAAGAAAGTTATCTAATAATTAAAATTTATTTCAAAGGAATACATATAAAATATTGGGGATTTAAATTATGACCCCCTTAAAAAGAATTTCACCCTCAAATTGTTTTCACTCTGATGAAAACAAATGAGGATACTTCTGCTTCATCACATCCTCAGGGTCCCATGTAGCTTCCTCAAATTTTCAATTTCTCTAAAGAACTTTAACTAGATGAGTAGTCTTATTCTATAGAACTTTATCTATGTGATCTATGATTTATATCAGTATTTATTCATAGGAAATATCATAATCTAATAGTACAACCTCTAAGTTTAATAAATTTGAAGGGTTAGGTATATACTTCATCAAAAATAGATACATGGAACACATCATGAACTTTAGAGAGGTTTAGTGGAAGTGATAAGAGATAAGCTACCATCCCTGCTCAATAAAGAATCTCAAATGGGTACAATATACATATGTCCCATATTTCCCTTCTTTTTGAATCTAATAAAATTATTCCATGGAGAAATTCAATGGAATACCTTCTCACCAACTTCAGATTATATCTCTTACTGATGATTGTTAGCATAACTCGTCTGTTGACTCTAAACTACCTTGATATATTGCTAAATGACTATAAACTTCTCTTTCATTTCCTTAGATAGCTCAGGACCCAATATATTTCATTCTATAACTTTATTCTAGAATATCATAGTTATTCACTTATTTCTATATAGGTATTCATATGATCCATCCGAATGATCAAGTAAAATATATTTTTATAAGATAATTTGATAAAAGGAAGGTGTTGATCACAACCACCTTTAAATTATAAAGAACATGATATTATAATATCCTACAGAGTTTGAATTGTTATATTATACTGAACATCTATCTAAGGATTATTGGTAGTAATGAAAAAAAACTTTATATCCACAGATTTCTGAATACTTCTCCAGTATGTTGATGTAAACCTCATATCTCGATTAGATAAAATAGAATGTGGTACTCCATGTAGCCTTACCACTTCATTAATGTATGTCTAGCAAATCTTATCAAGAGAGAAATCTTCTCTGGTAGTAATGAAATGTGTTGACTTCATAAGGTGTTCAACTACAACCTAAAAAGAATTATTACCTTTATCTGTCTTGGGGATTCCTATGATAAAATTCATGGTAACATTTTCGCATTTCGATAGAGGTATGGATAACTGTTGTAGAATCCTCTTAGACTTTGGATACTCAACCTTAACTCATTGGCATACCAAGAACTGAGATACAAACTTTTCAATATCTACCTTTATGTTATCCCAACATAAATTCTTTTTAAGGTATCTATGCATCCTTATACTTCTATGATGAATAGATAATGATGATCTATGATCTTCATCCAACAGATCCTTCTTCAATTATTTTATAATAGGGACGCATACTCTATTCTTTAACCTTATCATTAAATCACAATCAAGTTTTAACTCAAGAATATTTATCACCTTCTTTTACATACCTATATCTTCCTTATGTGACTCTTTAATATTTACATGGATAGATAGTTGAATAATCACTTGAAAAAAATAGCATTTATACCCTTCCTTTAAGATTTCAAGGTACATCCTTTAAAAATCCATAAATATTGGATATTTTGTGATCCCTGTCATAGATAATCTAGAATGATCCTTTCAAATCAAAGCATCAACCACCTTATTCGCATTCCTAGGGTGGTAGTGTATTGATAAGTTTTAATATTTATTTATCTCTAACCATATTCACTAATTTATATTCAAAAATTTATGAGTGAATATATAATTTAATATTTTATGATCAGTATATATATATATATATCAAATGTAACAATCTGAACTTTTTAATAATATTTATTTCTTAAATTTGTGAATTTCAAATGTCCAAATAAATATAGGATTAATTTATAGATGTTCCATATTATTGATGAATTTTGTAAAAAGGGGGTATTTTAAAATATTTATGTAAACTTTAAATAACTAATAATGTGAAATGATTTTCAAAAAATGGTCTTCTACAGTTATGATCAGTGAAAATTTTAGAGTCTAATAAGATCAACTTGATTTTTAGTGAATTGTAAAGTATGAATAGTAACAAACCCGTATGAATAGTAATGAATAGTAAATTGGCCAAAAAATAGAAACTTCACCCATGAATGTATAAATACAATTTAAACATCTTAAAAGTGAAAAAAATGATCATAGTATAAGTTTTGGTATTTTTTTATGTCATAAATATTTTATTTACAATTTTATAATTAATTTAATAATTTAAAATGGAAATATAATTTCATAAAATGTAATTATAAATTGTTACTTTATTGTATTATGGTTATACGATAATTTTATGTGACCTTTATTACTTTTTAAGGTGTTACAAAATGAGTTATAGTTTTAAAGTTGTATTTTTGGAATAAATAATGATTTTATTTAAAAATTAAATTAAAAATATTTAAAAAATTATTTTCATAAAATGGAGATAATTTTTTAATTCAGATCATCGATATTAGGTTCGGGTTAATTTTTGGGATTTTTCCAAAATAGTTGAATTTTCAGTGAATAGTAAAAATACAGTTTTGAGTTTCGGGTGTTTAATGACATCATTAATGATGTAATAATGATGTATGATTTTTGTTCGACATATGAATAGTGATATATACTATGAGGTGTCCCAAGTGGCCAATACCATGGGAAAGCCCATGGTTTATTAAACACCACTAATGAGGTGTCCCTTGGAAATTATTGATTTATTCCCTCACTTTTCCTATAAATGCCAATACATTTCCCTCATTTCATTCCAAAATCCTCCTCAATGAAGTTATGGCCTCCTTACCTCCCATGGAGTCCTCCCAAGGTTCCCTCAAGCCTCCTAAGGTCCCGACCTTCAATCTTTCAAAGTTACTCTTCAAGGTAAGGGAATCTTTCACCCTTCTCTTTTAAGTCATGACTTCCTTTATGTTATGTCTTATAGTTCCATTTTATTATGTGGGGTCTTGTTAATATAAATGTTTACTACTGTCCATTTCATGTCCAAATTATGAGAGACCCTTTCTACTCTCATCAATTGAGTTTCATAATTTTTAAGTGACGTCGTTAGGCTGCCGAATTTTTCGTAAAAGAAATCACATCTTCTCTTTCCTTTCAAGTTTCCTTTTCATGTGGTATGACATTAAAATATACATACCATGTTATTATCTCCATTTTATTATACGTTTATACTGTATTATGATTTATTTATGAGTGGGTTACCCTTGTACCCTCTCTTTTTAATGTTTTCTAAAACATTGTTATGTAGTTGTTATGCTGCAGAATATTTGTCTCAAAATCTCTCTCTTTTTCTTCTCAAGAAATTCTCTTGTATTATTTATATTAATACCCAATTATATTTTAATTTAAAATTTTATTAATAAATACATAAAATTGATCTATTTGATTCTAGAATTGACATACATATAACCCTCACTCCCGTTCCATGGGTTATAAATGACATAATGATCTTATTTTTAAGTACTTTTAAAACGTCATGATTTTGAAATGAACCCCATTTATTTTATTCTTTATGGGTTATTTAAGAAATTTTTTATTATGATATATTTTTCTCACATGAAAATAAATACATATTAAGGGTGCGCTCTGATAGCGCTCCAATGCATTGGGTAAATAATTAATCTTTAGAGATGAAAAGTTTCACGATACCTAGGTGAATAACGTTGGTAATTTTTTATAACACCTTGGGGATGAACCTTGGTGATATATTCATGAATGTATAAATTCAATTTTATATCCACATATTCAAGTTATGTTTCAAGTTTTGTTCATTATGATATTCATATTCTTTCATTGCTCTTGTATTTATGTTTTTTATCAAGTTCGTATTGATATCACAAGTAAACTGATTCCCTTGTTTACCCTTACTGGGTCTTCAGCCCACCCTTTCCTTTGATTTATGTCTCCAGGTTATGAGATGCAATAATTTTTCTTAGTATGAACTTATGATGAAGCCTTAAAAGTGGTTTAGAAGACTATTTTATGTTTTTTTCATGTTTTATGTTCCTAATTTCCAAGACACTAGACTTTAAAAGATCCTCTATTTGTAAAATGTAATAAAAAGTTATGTAATAAAAAGGCAGGATGCCATATCACAACTTTCTTAGTAAATATTATTCCTCTATATTTTCAATACAAAAATTATCAATGCTAACTCTAAGTCATGCATCAAGTAATTTTTCTCATGAGACTTTAATTGATGATGGTAATAATCTATTACCATTTCATTCTTCATAATAACACATCTTAGACCCTTCATTGATTCATCATTGAAAATTACAAAAACTTCTCTATTGCAGGGTAGTGTGACAACAGGTGCACTGGACAACCTTCTCTTTAGCTCCTTGAATTTTTTTACATTCATCAGTCTAAAGGAACTAGACTCTCTTCTATGATAAAATGGTGATTTTATTATATATCCATGATAAATTATTCAAAAACATCTATAATATCCGTCCAATCCAAAAAAACTATGGATCTCAGTCATAGTTGTTGGTATGGGACAATGTTTAATGACTTCTTCCTTAGAACAATCTACTGATATTCCATATCTAGTGGTCACATGCCCCAAGAATAGAAATTTTTGCAACCAAAATTCAAAGTTAATAAATTTGGAATATAGTTTCTTGTTCCTATGGTTCTTCAACATAATTCTCAAGTGATCTTCATGATCTTACTTTCTCTTGGATTATATAATAATATCATCTATAAAGACTACCAAAAATTGATCAAGGTAATCTCTAAAGGATATATTCATTAAATCCATGAAGATATTTGTGGAATTAGTAATTCCAAATAGAATAACTATAAATTCATAGTGTCTATAACTCATACAGAATGTTATCTTAGGTATGTGTTCACTTTTAACCCTCAATTGATAGTATCTAGAATGAAGGTCAATCTTTGAGAATTATTGATCTCCTTATAATTGATCAAAAAAATCACCAAGTAGGTAATATGATATTTATTCTTTATCATGATCTTTTTATGTTCCTAATAATTAATGTTGAGTTGAATTGATCTATTTTTCTTCTTAACAAAAAGAACAGGTCCACCCCATGGTGATTCACATGGCTAAATGAATCCATTATTAAGATTTTTCTAGAGTTGATTCTTAAATTCCTACAAATCAACTAGGTACATTATATGTAAATCCTTTGAAATAGGTTTAGCACCAGGTATAATTTCTATTGAAAACTCAAATACAAAATTCATAGGAATACTAGGCAACTCTTTTGGAAATATATCAAAAAACTATTATACAATAGGAATATATTTGATGTTGAGTTTCTCCCCAACCATATAAGATAAATACTCATTATGAATAGTATCAAGACCCATAAAATGGAAGTAATTTACATTGGAATCTCATATTCATCCTCACACTGATAAATGATCATAGGTTCATTAAGAATAAAAAAATTTGACTTTCCTTCCTTGGAAATTGATATTATATTTATATAGAGAGATTTTATCCATGCCCAAAATCACATCAAATTCAACTAGAGGGAGAATAAAAATATTTACAGGAAGCACATTCCTATAAAATTTAATTAGATAAGAATCATAGACTTGTAACATAATAATCATACCACTAGGATTTTTCACTGACCATTTAATATCTAATCATTGAGTTTGTAATGTGATACCCTTATAATTATTCAGATATAAAAGAGCAGGTTGAACAAGAATCAAATAAGATATTCACAGTTCTATAGTAGATGGTTAGTTTACATTTAACCACTTTATTATCATTACTCATATCGACAACAATTATCACATGAGAATTACCTTTTTCTCTGTGTTTAACTGGTTTCTAGAGTCGATCATCATCATTAATCCTTAGATTCAATTACTAGTTATCATAATGCTCATAATATTTTCATTTGAAACACTATAGTGTGGATGGTTCATTTTATGGATCTTTCTCTCCATTCACATAATTAGAAAACTTCTTCTCTTCACTTTAACATTTTATGACCTGATGATCTTCCTTTACACACATAATTCATTTATTAGTCCCCTTAATATAATTTTTTTCATGTTTCATTCCACACTTCTCAAATAAAGGAAGTCTTTTATTCATCCCTCCATGGTTTTTATTATTAGAATTTACTTTCAAATCAATCTTTCTTATCTTATCTTATCAAAAATAGGAGATTGATAGGTGAATCTGATCTCTATTTCTACCATGATATCACATTGAACGATTTATTCATAACTACTAAAGTATCTTATGTTAAACATCCTTTAAATACTTGGTCTTAATCCACTGAAGAACTGGTAAATATTTATTTTAGGTTATATGATAATATCATAATTATTCCTCAAAAGTATTATAAAATTTAACTCATATATACTAATGGATTCATCATACCTCTGCATTACCTCAAGGAATTTCTTCTCCATTCTCATACAAAGAATACAAGGAAAGTAATTATTGAAAAATAACCTCCTAGACTCATCCCACTCTATAGAGTAAATTTCTTCCTGCTTCCTCATGTTCTTGATAAGATTCACACATTATATAATTCTCATTCCAAATTATACACAACCAAAATAACTTTTCATGTTATGAGAACTTGAGAATGAAAAATATCTTTCTAGTGGTACTAATCCATTGCTCAGTAATTAGTAGATCATTAGACCCACGAAAATAAAATAGATATTTACTCATGAAGAACTAAATGGTACGTTGTTCCCTTCTTTTCTTTTTTGGATGCTCAAAATGATTCATATCTTGATAAATTTGATTAATCATATCAATAATATTTTTCACTATAGTTACCATAAAATTTGGTTGATCAATGATAAAATTATTTTATTGTCCATCACATTTAGTATTAACATTATTCCTCATATTTTCATCCATTAAATAAAACCAAAAATTATAGTGTATGAAACAATAATCATAGTTATAAATCATATAATCCTGAAAAATCATTCATAAGATATCTAAATCAATACACTTTATTTTCAATCTATGACACCATAAGTTTAACATAGGTAATATATGGCCATTATCTATTCAAATCCATCATAATATCTCATAAAGAAATTTTTTATTAACTTAAGAATATCCTTTGATATTTTCTAATTAGGTGTTAAATCTTAAGCCCACTCATCCTACATCGGTGATAATTGATTTAATACCCAATCTGGCCCTTTAAGTGTTTTTATCGCTTGGTGAATCTGTGCCACAGATGCATCCACATTCTAGTATCCAAAAAGGGATGTATTTTCTATAAAAACCACACAATATCTACTTTACTAAAGCTTTAGGATGTTATCCTATACTTAGACTTTTTCCCATGGTTTTAAACAAAGTTCTCTGATTCTAATCTCCAAGAATAAGTAAACCCTACTTTTATACCAACTGAGGTGACCCAAATATTAAATATATAAATATTACTTCATTTTAGATAAATATTAAATACATCTCATAACAATACACTCCCTAGAACCTTTAAGTTTTATGGTTTTTGAATATTAGATACATAATCATCTTATTTCATGAAAGATCATCAGCATCTCCCAAAAGGTTCTTCTCATAAAGTACGCTTATTATTCATACCCTACTTAAAACCTTTCTTCATAACCAATGGAAAAAAACAAAAGAAATAGTTACCTCATATTCATAGTAAGGGTAAACATGGAAGATATCAGTCAATGGTCATATGTAAGTGCAACATGAGCATAAGAGTGTGAGAATATGAGCTTAACATTTTAAAATCATACATATTAATTCATATATCATAATCATGACATAAATCTTTGTAAAATTATATAACATAAATCATAGAAGAATAAAATATCATGAGATCATATCATAAGAATAATGAAATATCATAGAGAGTGTCATAACAAGTGTAGAATAATCATAATCATAAAAATCTTATGTAAAGGAAACCCACTAAGACATTCATCATATGTTAGGCTTGGGATAACCACGTGTGTACCTACTTTAGGATTAGGATAACCTTCTTTATACTCTCTACAAAGACCCAGAATTTCTGCGATTTTTTTTAAATACATGGGAATTTTAGGAGTCCCGAGTTTCTGATGGCACTTGATTCTGAGGCCCGGTGTGTCCGAAATCAATTTTTGAAGTTTTGTTGGGGTACGTTCAGTAAACGTATGAGCAGGATTTTATATCTTTTGAACCGGTGATCGGAATTGAAATCTGAGGGCACCGTTGAACTCACAGTGTTGATGATTACTTAGTGAGACCTTCACTGCAGTTGCATTCTGACGAGTTTGGAAGTTAGATTTTGGGGTTTTTAATTAAAAGGAATAAAAATAAAGTGATAACTTTATTTTTATTTTGGTGCTTGAAACCTCCAAGGGGAGGTTGGAGGTGAGGGCCACCACACCCTAACCTACCATGGGAGGTTATGGGGGTGGGGCCCACCTGAGCATAACCTCCCTTGGGAGGATGTTATTAGGTGGGTCCCACCTGAGCTCTTAAACTCCTCTAACCCCCTTTAACCCATTGGAACCCCCAATTAAGTGGGGGTGCCTCTTTACCTTCCCCCTCCAATTAATGAGCCAACTCCACACATTTAATTAAGTGATGTAACTTAATTAATTTGAATCTTTTTGAATTCTTTATGCCAACATTATAATAAGATATTATATTTTATTATTGTGGGGTTGGCATAATTTTTGAGAGGAAAGAACTTGGTGGAGCCTTTTCTCTCCAACGAAGAACCACCGAAGAATGAAGAACACTTTCTTCTTCATTCTTCAACCGAGGCAAGAAAGGGAAGCGTCGCCACCCATAAAGAACGCCGAAAACCTCATCTCAACTCGTCTTCTTTGAAATCTTCCTCCTCTTATGATGACGGAATGACACTGCCTTTCCGCGACTCCATCAACTTCACCGAACTCGAGGTAGGGGTTATTTTACGATTGAATATTACCCTCTGTACCCCGTCGTATGTTGTGTGCTTTGAGAACCAAATGGCATCACCGTAATGAGGAGCGTTTAGACCGCACGAACATGGATCGACCCTCCCCTTTTGTTGGTTCTTGTTTGATGACGATGGAGGTGGTACACGCGGCGACCGACAACGAGTCGGTCGCGAAGAAAGCCGGCGGCGCAAGGCCGCCGGGTCATCACAAGGGCGAGGCACTGCCATCCCGTGCTGAGAACTGAGCCACGGCCAGGTGGGCCATGGTGGTTCCGGAGGGGCGCGATGTCGTCGCACCGCGCCGGGAGGAAGGGTTGCGGCCAGGAGGGTCGCGGTGGTCAAACGACGAGCGCAGCGCCGTTGCGCCGCGTAAAAGAGCGGGAGGCAGCGGCCAGGGCCGGTCGCGGTAGAGAAACCGGGTGCGGCATCATCACGCCGTGCCGGAGAAGGGCTGTGGCCTTAGGTCGTGGCAGACAGGGGAGGGAGGTCGGCTGAGCGGGCTGCCGGTGCTCGCTACAGGCGAGACCCAAAGGGTCCCACAGAGGAACAGAACTGGCGCCCAGCGCCAGTTCGGAATGGAGTCTAGGGGCGTGGAACCCCCTCCCACACGTGTCTCTCTAGGACATGTAGGCCAGCCATCCGAGCCACCACGGGCCGGGCCTCCATGGGTCGGGCCGCTTCGGGCTGGGCCGCCTCGGGCCGAGCCGCCATGGGCGTCCGTTATAACCAGATTATGCTTTTTTAACCATATCTTGGGCTACGGGCATCCTTTTGACAAACCATCAGCGATGCCGATATTCTTGGAACGAAGCCATACCTTTGTGAATACCCCATGGGAGTTCGGGGGATAGTTGATATATGGTCAGTTTGGTTCATACATGAAACCAATCGGGCCCCCAAAACTAAAAGGCTAATAACTCACAGATCGGGCATCTGATTGACGCGTCGTCTATTGTGTTGAGACCCCTATGATGTGGCGGTCCTTTGAGATACTTAAACGTGAGACTTCATGACACTTGGAGTATCGACCAGTAGCTTGTGGAGCAGATCCTTCTGGAGAGGAGCAGACATAGTGCGGAGACCTAGTAGCTGACAGACCTGATGACTGCTTGACCGATTCGACTAGCCCAGTGGGGAGCACTCGGTATTTTGTGGCAGACCCATGGCGGTGGAGCGCCTATTATTTGGCGTCAAACCCATGATACTCAACAGGAGGAGTAACTCTGTAGGCTATTAGGGGGAGCGCTCAGTATTTGGTGGCAGACACACAGCAGAGGAGCACCTGGCATTTGGCGGCAGACCCGCGATACTCGAAAGGAGGAGTACCTCAGTAGTCCAAGCTTAGTGAGAAGCGCCTTGGTGTTGCAACAGGCCAACTGTTCTCGATAGAGGAGGAGTTCTCCAGTAGTAGTGGTTTTGATAATGAAAATTCTGGTTTGAGATGAGTCAAAGACCTTTGTGTTATTCCTCATGATTGAGATAGGTTACTAGATAACTTAGGTATATATATGGGCATATACCTAAGTAATGGTTATCCGTTGATTCATACTTTGTGGTTTATCCTTGTTGGGTTTTGTGAGACCTTGAGGGTCTCGGGGTCCCTACTAAGTATCGTTATACTCACCCCTACATGGGCTTTGCTCGTACCTCGTTGTGTTGGATGCAGACGACAGAAAGTGCTGACCGAGGCGGAGTGTTCAAGGACTGAACGGTACCCAGAGGTGGACCTCACGATGAGACGGTAACCAGAGGATACAGACGAATAAGGAGCGCTAAGGAGGCTAATTTTACCTGCCCTTTAGGTAGGATCTGTGGAGGATGATCCAGGAGCTGCTAGACACCTTCCAGCTATTTTTCTTTTTGTTGCACCTATTTTTTCTTTTCCTTGTACTTTACTGTTGGGATTGTATTTCCGGCACCTTTACTTCTAGCACTACCATCGTATTCAATTTTACTTAGTGTTTTACTTCTAGTTTTTTACTCTGATTGTGTGTGACTAATTCTTATAAAGGCGGTGTCTTCCCAACTTATGGATTTACACCTTTGGTGCTAGTCTCCATCCCCTGGCCTATGGAAGGTGGGCTTAGGGTAGTCACGACACAGGTCCCGAGGACGGGTCGTGACAAATTGATATCAGAGGAGTCAGTTCTACCGCAGAACTTAGGACTCTAATATTTCTTTTTCTATGAAGTAATAATGTTAAGAGTATCGATTGTGGTTTTCAGTTCAGGGAGTCCAGTGTTGGTGTGGCATCCAACGTATCTGTACACCAGGACCCAGACTACTGATTTCCGACTTGGTGCATGAAAAAACTGATTGCGTGTGTGTTTCAAAAGTTTTTCTTTAAGTCATCTCAACCAGGTCAGCTCACCAGGTATAATAATTTGACCGTGTTGCATCTATTTCTTTCAGGATTCCTCCCCATAGACGACCAGTTAGATCCCCGAGAGTTGTACACACTGATAGCCCACCAAGAAATGAGGCCTCAGTGCATGGTCCCTTTCCAGTTGAGGCACCAGCATAGGCACCATTGGTACCACCACCTGTTGGGACACCAATGCCACCATCCCCAGCCACAGATGATGCATGCCTCTTAAGCATTCTGCACGAGTTCCAGCACTAGAGTCCACCCAGGTTCCAGGGAGAGACAGACCCACAGGCGGCTGAGGATTGGCTGGAGGATGTGGTGAGAGTATTCAGGCTATTAGGAACACCAGAAGACTTCAGGGTTATCCTTTCTGCCAACCTCCTTCAGGTAGTAGTAGGCAGATGGTGGATCCTGATGCTCCAGGTGCACGACGAGGAGACACTTCTATGGGAAGACTTTGAGAGATTGTTCCAGGCAGAGTTTGTACCATCCACCCTTTGAGCAGTGTGGATACATGATCTACTTAATCTACAGCAGGGTAGCATGACAGTAGCGCAGTACTCAGTGAGGTTCACCGACCTCTCATTCTACTCTACTGATATGGTACATGACCCATTCTTCAGGGCCCAGACCTTCGAGCATGGGCTCAGTCAAGAGATTAGAGCTTCGATGATCTCCCTCAGCATTCCAATGTAGGTAGGAGTGTTGGAGCGAGCCCTCCTAGTGGAGAGTTTCCTTGCTGATCAGTCTCCAGAAATGAGACCCACTACAAGTTGACATGCAGCGGAGTCTTATGCAGCTAGCAATAGATAGTTGTCGCAAAGGTACAAGAGGACTAGACCTATAGGTGGACGACTGTACGACTCAGGATCGGTTTTGTGAGGCACCCAGAGTGGAGACAGAGCCAGACATGCCAGTAGCATACAGTGTTACTCATGTGGTGGGCAGGGTCACATGGCACGTGACTGTCCGACCCACTATACAGAAGATCAGCAGTCAGTTGAGGGACCTCCCAGGCATAGGCAGAGATTCGATCGAGGCGGTCCGCAGGGCTCAGGGGTACGTGGTAGAGGATCTGGTCAAGAATCTGGCATTGGAAGACACTTCTAGGTGTTGCCACCACCACCACCAGGTTGACCACCCCGACCACAGGGAGCTGGCGGGCAGACTCCACCTTAGCTGCAGTTCTTATAGACATAGGTTCTAGTCACTCTTTCATTTCCACTGCCCTCATTCGGAGCTCAGAGATTCCTACAGAGTCTTTGGCTCGATCCTTACGGCTAGAGAATCCTATGGGAGCAGACTTGATGATTAAGCACTGGTGATAGTAGTGTGAGCTTACTCTAGGAGGTGAGAGCTTCGGCTGGGATCTCCATGTAGCGGCGTCGAGGCCTTACGACGTCATCTTGGGTATGGACTAGTTATCTACATTCCATGCTCAGATCGACTGTACTAGGCGCAAAGTGCGGTGTGTCCACACAGATGTGACCAGTTTCACCTTCACTAGCGAGAAGGGAACCTTTGTAGCATAGGATGGACTTACTCGAAGGAGGGTGCCGCCAATCACTCACCAGTTGGCTAGCCTTACCCTCAGAGTAGTTGATGTGGAGATTCTGGAATATCCTATAGTGGTGGACTAGTATGCGGATGTTTTCCCTGATGATGTCCCAGGACTACCTCCTCACAGAGAGGTCGACTTCTACATTGATCTGTACCCCGGGACATCATCGATATCTATACCATCATATCAGATGGCTCCCACTGAGCTCCGCAATCTGAGGGTACAGCTTGAGGACTTGCAGGGGAAGGGATTCATCTGTTCCAGTGTTTCTCCCTGGGCATCCCCGATTCTATTCTCCAAGAAGGAGAATGGGAGCTTGAGGCTCTGTGTCGACTACCATCACCTGAACCAGGTGACCGTGAATAAAAAGTACCCACTTCCAAGGATTAACGACCTCTTTGATCAGTTCAAGGGAGATCGATGGTTCTCAAAGATAGGATATCACTAGCTCAGAGTTTGAGACAAGGATGTGTAGAATATGGCCTTCAGATGTCTATACAGACACTACGAGTTATTTGTTATTCCCTTCGGCATAACCAATGCTCCAACAGTGTTCATGAGTCTCATGAACAAGATCTTCCAGCCTTACCTCGATCACTTTGTCGTAGTCTTCATCGACGACATATTGATCTACTCGACTACTGAGGAGGAGAATGCCTACCATTTGCAGGTAGTACTGGAGACACTCCGAGAGCACCAGCTTTATGGTAAGCTCTCAAAGTGCCAGTTTTGGATTCGAGAGGTTCACTTCTTGGGACACGCTATCTCAGAGGATGGATTTGTAGTGGATCCAGCGAAGATTGAGGTAGTGCTTTCTTGGGAGCCACCCAGGAGTTTGATGGAGGTACGGAGTTTCCTAGGCTTGGCTGGATACTACCAGAGATTCGTTTCAGAATTCTCCAGAGTTGCAGCACCACTATAATCCTTGACGAAGAAGGGGAAACCCTTTCGTGTGGTCAGAGAGATGTCAGCATAGATTTCAGGAGATAAGGTAGAGGCTGACTAGTTCCCCCATCGTGAGGCTTCCATAGGAGGGTTTTGGGTGCATAGTGTACTACAACGCATCAGGGACTGGACTCGGGTGTGTCCTGATGCAGGAGTGAGTTGTGATTGAATATGTTTCTCAGCAGTTGAGACAGCATGAGAAGAACTACGCTACCCATGATCTGGATTTAGCAGCAGTGGTCTTCGTCTTGAAGATGTGGTGGCACTATCTGATGGGAGAACGATTTACTATGTACTATGATCACAAGAGTCTCAAGTATATCTTCTCTTAGAAGAACCTAAACCTCAGACAATAGTGTTGGCTTGAGTTCCTCCAAAACTATGACTTCGAGATAGTCTATACTCCTGGGAAAGGGAACGTTGTTGCATATGCTCTCAGCATGACATCTAGTATTCAGCTGCTAGGAGAGGCGAAAGAACAGCTAGCGGTCTTACATATATCCTTTGTGGATAGGGATGGAGCAGCATATCTTCAATCTCTTACAGTCACACCTCCACTTCTACAGCGAGTCAGGGAGGCGCAGCGTGGAGACACTGACTGTGAGACGCGACGTGCTCAGATATCCATAGGGCAGGCATATGATGGATTCCTGAAGGTGGAGAGCATGTCATCCTCTTCTGAGGACGTACCCCGGTACCGGTTTCACTTTGGGAGGAAGTGTTGAGGGAGTTCAACACTTCCCCTCTAGCGGTACATCTAGGAGTGGCGAAGATGAATCAGGACCTTCGACGACAGCATTGGTGGCCAGGTATGAAGAAGGTAGTAGCGGAGTTTGTCTCACAGTGCCTCACTTGTCAGCAAGTGAAGGCAGATCACCAGGTACCAGTAGGCTTGGTTCAGCCTTTAGAGGTCCTAGAGTAGAAGTGTGATGGGATATCCCTGGACTTCATGATGGGTATTCCACGTACATCCAAAAGTCACGACTTGATATGGGTGATTGTTGACCGACTCACCAAGTCAGCCCACTTCCTACCAATCAGAGATCAGGGATTAGTTGAGAGCTCGGGACGCCTCTATGTGCAGGATATAGTGTGTTTTCATGGATTACCTTCTTCTATCATCTTCGACTATGATGCATGGTTTACTTATTGGCTATGGAAGGGGTTGTAGAAGGCTTTCGAGATACAGCTATGTTTGAGCACCGCCTTCCATCCTCAGACAGATGGTTAGACTGAGAGGACCATTCAAACCCTTGAGGACATGATTCGTGCTTGTTTCCTCGACTTCAGTCACATCTAGGAGGATCACTTTCCTTTGGTGTAGTTTTCCTTCAACAACAGCTGTCACTCCACCATCGGTATGGCACCTTTTGAGGCCTTGTATGGTCGACCTTTCAGATCACCACTGTGCTGGACAGACCCAGGGGAGTCAGCACTAGTGGGACCAGAGATGGTGCGGGCTACCACTGGGAAGTTTCAGGTCATCTAGGAGCGGATGAAGACTGCACAGAGCAGACAGAAGTCGTATGCTGACAGGAGACTGAGACCTCTGGAGTTCGAGGGTGGTGACCACATCTTTCTACGGGTCTCACCTCAATGAGGTTTGTGAAGATTTGGTCGAGGCGGTAAGTTATCTTCGCAGTTCATAGGACCTTTCTAGGTCCTCAATAGAGTATGCGAGGTGGCTTATCTCTTAGCTCTTCCACCTCAGTTGCATCGGGTGCACGACATCTTCCACGTATCTCAGCTGAGGAGATACGTGCACGACCCATCCCACATCATCGACCATGGGGAGGTGGACATCGATGACGGGGCGACATTCATGGAGGTTCCAGTGGAGACTGAGGATCGACAGGAGAAGGTCCTACATGGACGGTCGATACCTCTAGTGCATGTTCGTTGGAAGCACAAGAACCTCCAGGAGAGCACATGGGAGCGGGAGGCTCATATGCATGCTCAGTACCCTCATTTGTTCCCTTAGTTTGAGTTGTAGCTTATGGGGATGTAAAGTCCTGAGTTGGGGAGAATGTAAAGACCTAGAATTTCCATGTAAATTTTTTTTAAATACATTAGAATTTTATGAGTCTGCATTTTCTGACGGCGCTTGATTCTGAGGCCCGATGTGTCCAGAATTAATTTTTGAAGTTTTGTTCGGGTACGTTCAGTAAATATACGAGCGGGATTTTATATCTTTTGAACAGGTGCTTGGAATTGAAATCTGAGGGCACCGTTGAACTCACAGCATCAGTTATTTCTTAGTGAGACCTTCACCGCAATTGCGTTTTGATGAGTTTGGAAGTTAGATTTTGGGGTTTTTGATTAAAAGGAATAAAAATAAAGTGATAAATTTATTTTTATTTTGGTGGTTGAAACCTCCAAGGGGAGGCTGGAGGGGGGGCCACCACACTCGAACCTACCATGGGAGGTTATGGTGGTGGGTCCCACCCGAGCATAACCTCCCTTGGTAGGATGTTATTATGTGGGGCCCACCCGAGCTCTTAAACTCCTCTAACCCCATTTAACCCCTTGGAACCCCCAATTAAGTGGGGAGCCTCTTCACCTTCCCCCTCCAATTAATAAGCCAACTCCACCCATTTAATTAAGTGATGTAACTTAATTAATTTGAATCATTTTGAATTCTTTATTCCAAAATTATAATAAGATGTTGTATTTTATTATTTTGGGGTTGGCATAATTTTTTAGAGGAAAAAACTTGGTGGAGAATTTTCTCTCCAACGAAGAACCACCGAAGAATTAAGAACACTGTATTCTTCCTTCTTCAACCGAGGAAAGAAAGGGAAGAATCGCCACCCATGAAGAACGCCGAAGATGTCATCTCGACTCATCTTCTTCGAACTCTTCCTCCTCTAACGTTGAAATAACGATGCCAACTTTCTGCAACTCCGTCAACATCACCGAACTCGAGGTAGGGGTTATTTTACAATTGAATATTTCCCTTTGTACCCCGTCGTATGTTCTGTGATTTGAGAACCAAATGATATCACTGTAACAAGGAGAATTCGGACCACACGAACATGGCCTGACCCTCCCCTTTTGTTGGTTCTTGTTTGATGGCGACAGAGTCGGTACACACGGAGACCGACAACGAGCCGACCGCGAAGAAATATGGTGGTGCAAGGCCACCAAGTCTCCACAAGGGCATGACACTGCCATGTTGCGCTGAGAACCGAGCCATGGCCAGGCGGGCCGCGGCGGTACTGGAGGTGCGTGGTGTCGTTGCACCGTGCCAGGATGAAGGGTCGAGGCCAAGAGGGTTGCGGCATTCAGACGACGAGTTCGGCATCGTCGCGCTGCGTAGAGGAGCGGGAGGCTGCGGCCAGGGCAGGCCGCGACGGACAGGGGAGGGTGGTCGGCTGAGCTGGCCACCGGTGCATGCTAGAGGTGGGACACGAAGTGTCCCACAGAGGAACAAAACTGACACCCAGTGCCAGTTTGGATCGGAGTCAGGGGCATGGCACCCCCCTCCCACGCGTGGCCCGCCAGGCCACGCAGGCCAGCCAGTCGGGCCGCCACAGGCCGGGCATCCACTAGCCGGGCCGCTTCGGGCCGGGCCGCCTCAGGCCGGGCCGCATCGGGATGAGCCGCCATGGGAAAGGCCACCCTCGGGTCGGGCCTCCCTCGACCGGGCCACCCTCGGGCCGGATCGCCCTCTGGTCGGGCCGCCTTCGAGCCAGGCCACCCCTTCGGGCTTGGCTATTTCTTCAGACCGGTTCAGACCCATGGACCGAGTCATACCCCGGTTCAGACTACGTCGGGCCGGGACTGGGTCAGGCTGGGTCGGTCCGACTGGGTCAATCTTGGGCTACGGGTGTCCGTTTGACGAACCGTCAATGGCGCTAATATTCTTGGAACGAATCCATCCCTTTGTGAATACCCCATGGGAGTTTGGGGTATAGTTGAGATACAGTCAGGTTGGTTCATACACAAAACCAACCGGGCCCCCGGGACTAAAAGGCTAATAACTCATAGACCGGGCGTCCGATTGACATGTTGTCTGTTGCGTTGAGACCCCTATGATGTGGCGATCCTTTGAGATAATTCCACGTGAGACTTCATGACACTTGTAGTATCGACCAGTAGCTCATGGATCGGATCCTCCCAGAGACGAGCAGACAAAGTGCAGAGACCTAATAGCTGACAGACCTGAAGACTGCTTGAACGATTCGACTACCCCAGTGGGGAGCACCCTGTATTTGGTAGCAGACCAATGGCGGAGGAGTGCCTGGTATTTGGCAGCAGACTCGCGGTACTCGACAGGAGTAGTACCTCTACGGGCTATTAGGGGGAGTGTCTGGTATTTGGTGGAAGACCCACAACAGAGGAGCTCCTGGTATGTGGCGGTAGACCTGCGGTACTTGACAGGAGGAGTACCTCAGCAGTCCAAGGTTAGTAAGAAGAGCCTTGGTGTCGCGATAGGCCCAATATTCTCGACAGAGGAGGAGTTCTCCAACACCCATGGTTTCGATAATGAAAATCATGTTTTGAGATAAGTCAAAGACCTTTGTTTCATTCCTCATGATTGAGATGGGTTACTAGATAATTTAGGTGTATGTATGGGCATATACCTAAGTAATGGTTATCCGTTGATTCATACTTTATGGTTTATCCTTGTTAGATTTTCTGAGACCTTGAGGGTCTCAGTGTCCCTACTGAGTATCATTATACGCACCCCTGCACGGTTTTTGCCCGCACCTCGTTGTGTTGGATACAGACGACGGACAGCGCTGACCGAGGCGGGGTGTTCGGGGACTGGACGGTACCCAGAGGTGGACCTCATGACGAGATGGTAACCGGAGGAGACGTACGGACGAGGAGCGCTAAGGAGGATAATTGTACCTACCCTTCAGGTACGATCCATGGAGGATGATCCAGGAGCTGCTAGACACCTTCCAGCTGTTTGTCTTTTAGTTGTACCTATTTTGTCTTTTCCTTGTACTTTACCGTTGGGCTTGTATTTCCAGCCCCTTTACTTCCAGCACTACATTTGTATTCAGTTTTACTTAGTGTTTTGCTTCCAGTTGTGTACTCTGATTGTATGTGAGTACTTTTTATAATGTCAATGCCTTCCCAGCTTATGGATTTACGCCTTTTGTACTAGTCGCCAGCCCCTGGCCTATGGAAGGAAGGCTTGGGGTAATCATGGCACGGGTCTCGAGGGTGGGTCTTGACACCCACTTTTGGGATTGGGATATTCTCCCATGTACCCTTTTACCTCATAAACATTAATCATTACCCATTTTATTAAATGGATTTAATAGACCCATCCATCATATAATTATAATCTATTCATATGTATGACATAAGATCATGAAAATATTTATCATTTCTTCATATCTTAACCCATGGAAAAGAAATATCATTTCACAAAGATTTCTTAATCATAACCAATAATCATCTAGTAAAATAATAATGATGGTATCATTGGATCATATCCCCAGTGAAGCATAAGTAACATCAATGGGTGTTATTATAAATGAAAACACCATTAAAATATCATTGAAACATTTCTTGAGGAAAATGCCATTTTTATTTTGAAATCACTTTTTTAAAATTTTAAAAATTCCATAATATTAAGAAAAAAAATTATTTGAACATATACATGGAATATTTTAAAGGAATATTTAAAGAAAATATTATTCATTTTGGCAATAAAATACATTCATGTAGTATACATTAAAATAAAGATTTTGTTTACACCTTTGATAAAAAAACTCCTAGTTTGGAAAACTAAAAAAACATTCCTTTTAAAAATTTCTATAGAAAGAAAAACGTGGGTAAAAATGAATTTAATAAATAATTGTATAATAATAAAAACAATCTTGAAAACATTTTAAAGAAAATATGAACATTGAAGAAAACGATTCCCGACCAAATAGTAAAACAAAGTTGAATTTCTTTAAAAAAAATCTTTCAGATTTTTGAGTACTTAGATATAGGAAAATTAAAGGAAAATTTTAATATATAGAAATAACCATAAGAGAATAAAATAAATTATATTTATAATAAATATATCATATAATTTCACCATAAGAAATTTAAGCATAAATAATCTCGGTAAGTAGTGATATTGTAACAAAACAATCCTTACCTCATGTCTAAATTGATTCATAAGTGATTTTAACATCATTTCTAACTAATTTAAATAAATTATAAATATATTAAAGAATAATATTCATACTTATAATACCATAAATGGTTTAATTATAACATTGTATCACTCATTTATTAATAATTATTCATTATCATCATCATTTTGGGTGTTGATGACTTCGTTTTTCATTTATGTGTTGACTCGATAGCTATGGTCTTTGCATCTTGATCTTGGTTCCATAATATATAGAATTTTAATAATGATATCAATATAAAATAAATTTATATTTATAACTATCCATTAAATTTATAGAGAGAAAAATGAATTATATCATTCATGGAGATGGTAGTTTGTACATACACATTAATGTTATTTTCATTTTCTAATGAACATATTGAAATAAATATAAATAATATTTTACCATTACAAAATAATAATTATATCATAAATATTATATATATTTATTAAATCTGTCATTATATTAATCAATGTGAATCAATGATGTAAAATAAATCATATCACTGTGTGGAGGAGGTAGTCCACACACACGCATGAGTGATACTTTCATTTCCCATTTGATGGAAAGGAGTATGAAAATGGTTGTCCCATAATCATAATAACATATTAGTATATATATGATATTATAGTCATTATTTTAGGATAGATAAAAAATATTTATAGGAATTATAATAATAGATAAACATTGAAAGAGTCGAGTAAGACAATTACCTCTTCTTTGAGAGACCATATTTGGCTTACACCATAAGGCTTCTTATGATGGTCATAGGGTAAGGCTAGGAGCCAAAAAAATGTAGGTAATGGATTTAAGATTTTTTTGGGTAGTAATTTTCTAATATATATTTCTCAAATATTTTGAATAAGGGAGGATAATAGGTTCCATTTTATAAGTGAGGGGAGGGACACACATAGAGTCACTTAAAATATTTAAATAATATAAAGTGATGTTCTTGTGAAAGCGGATACAAATAGAAAATACTTATCATTTAAGATAATATAAGGCCAAAATATCTTAAAAATATTTAGATAATTTTAGGTGTCATATTACCCTTATCACTTATTTTAACCCCCCCCCCCCCCCGATAGACCCATTTTAACCCTAACTGTGGTAACCAATTTGTACTGTTTTTACTATTCATTATTACGAAAAATGAAAATAGTATCATTAAAAAAATTGGAAATTATGATTCCAAATATTTAATCCATTTATAAAATTCAATTTCTATAAGTGTAAGAAATTAATTTTAAAATAAACACACAAAACACAATGAAATGTTTTTTTAGAAAAATGAATTTTTAAGCCTTAAACTGAATTTACTTTCATTCCTTACCTTGTAAAAACTATTGAATAAATTTTAAAATATTTTATTGAATATATAATATAAATATTTCATTAAAACTATTAATAAATTTTTATTTATTTATTTTATTAATATAAAAACACATTGCACACATAAAAAAGTTTTTCTAAAAAAATAATATTTTACCTTCAAATGATTTTATTTTCATTCCTAACCATAAGATAACTAATGTATGAATGGTTTTTCATTAATTAAAAATACATTTAATTAAAATATATTTTTAATAGGTATCAATATATTTGTTTGTATAAAAATTCATAATACCTATAAAAATACATTTCTTCACAAAAATATGTTTTTAATCATCAAATGATTTTGTTAAAAATTTAATGATTATTTATCAGAAATTATCAATAAATTTGAATTATTAAAAAAAATTATATATAAATTTAATAATATTTTAATCCTATTCATACCCATGAATTCAAAAGCTAGGTTTTAAATGTTATAATATTTCATGGTTTATTTAAACTCGGGGTTGTGTGTAAAGTAAGTTTTCGAATATTTAAAATTTATTTCCAAGGAATAATTATAAAATTATCAGGGTGTTAAAAGTGTAAACTTTATATAACTTTTAAGAAACTTGGTAAGGACTTCAAAAGATTAATTATAATTTTGACACATATTTTGATCTTTCTTATACTTAATTTTTAGGACTATCTTATTACTCCTTTCCTCTATTCATTATTGATAATAAGATAAGGATGTTAATAGTGGGATTTTAACCATTGGAAACCAAGTATTAACCAATTGATAAATTGAGTGATTGAAACTTGTAAAAAAACTTATGTGTCATGTTTTTTTTATCTCTATTTATTTCTCATTATCATCACTTGGTTTTTTTCATGGATCCAACACTTTAACTAAACAAGAATAACATTTTTTGAAATGTGTGTTTTTAGTGACCAATGATTCACCCCCACCCCCCATAGTTGTCTTATATATTTTCCTCTAGCCAATAAATTGGTGCCTAAGATGGCTGCTAATATCAATTTAGTATCACATCAAGTTGTTATTATTGATCTTTTTATCATTGATTATAAGTATTCTTGAGGATATGATTTATTTCATATTGATTACATATATTGATTGAGTTTTCTACAAAGAGTGTGAATTCTGTAAACAACAAGGGTATTCCTCTGTTTTATGTAAAAATATTTCATCTATGGAAATACAAGATGGTTCCATAATTTCTATCTATTGGATTGGAAGTTCTTTATATCACTGAGAATGGTGTTCATATTTCAAAAGTTTGGAAATAACTCACTTTTAAAGATAAGAATAATATTGAAGTTGATGGGAAAACATGTAATTCATTACTCTCATCCCTCTATAAGATAGAGTAAACCCAGGTAATGGGATTTAAAATAGAAAATTGAATTTTGATAAATCATTATGACATTAATTAAAGAGATAATAATTTCAATGAGTCATTATTACAAACATTCCATGCTCAATTTGAGGATATTTTAATAGAAGAAGGTGAATTGGAAGAATATTTATTCATTTTGGTAAATAAAATTGTTCATTCAATTTAGAGTTACAAATAAATTATTCAAGATTCTACCATGGTGAAGAAATTGTGAGGATACTTCTTGATAAATTTGATACAAAAATTTCTATCTTAGAGGATCAAGACTTATATGAGTTTAACATTGATAAGATCAACAATATTTTGGTATCCTATGATATTAGGAGTGGGGAAACCATGAAAAATAACAATAAATCTAAAAAAGAGTCAACCTTAAATGAATTTAATAGTTCAAGAAACATTCAATCTAAAAGGTATCATGAAGAGGAATCAGATTTTTAGGATGGTGTCATAAATTTCAATGAGTTCATATCATTTTTACTTAAATTATTATAGTGAGGTAAAGATAAATATAAAGGAAAACTACCTTTTGAATTTTTTAATTATGGAATTATTGGAAACTTTTTATTTAGTTATTCCAAAAAAATTCATGAAGAGTAAGATGATTATTAAACCAAAAAATCATCTATGATGAATAAGGTGTTTGTTGAATGAAGTATAGGAAAATTTCCTAGAGGAAATCAAAAGGATGGTTCCTTTAATAAAAATAATTTTATCTTAAAACATGATATGATATATTGTGATGTGGAAAGTGAAAAGGAAGAGGAGGACTTAGAGGTTGAAGGAATCTATTGTTTTAGGAAAAAATCAAATCATTCAAAATAATCCTCCAGAGAAGAAGAATGAGGCATCAAAGATGAAATTAGTGATGAGGAAACACCAAAAGAGTTCCAATTGATAATGAATTGTGTGGTTTGTTTAAAAGAAAATGGAAAGATTTAAATTTAGAAGATAGCCTAGAATAATTAGAATTATACCTTGAATAAATGAATTTATTAATAAAATTACAAGGTAAACATTGATAAAGAAGTTGGATTTGTGAGAAAAAAGGGTGATTTCAATGAAATTTTTAAATAAAGATATAAGATTCACTACTGGAAAATGATCTTATACCCACAGTTCAAAATTGTGGGTATAGACCCCAAAACTATGGGTATAGGCTATACCCACGGTTTGGGGAACCATAGTCATCGGTGGCATTGGTATAGGTCTAGGACCTATACCCACGGTTTATAAAAACCGTGGGTATAGGTTTTTCCACCATGTCATAACTCTATACCCACAGTTTGGAAACCGTGGGTATAGCATATTTTACAAAATAGTGGCCCACGGGATTCAATCTCGCGACCACTTATCCATTCACAAGCAGTCATACCACTACCCCATCACCATATATATGTATGTATATATATATTTTATTAAATATATTTATTTAAACCATAGGTATAGAGGAATAAACTATGGGTATAGAACTCCTGCCAATTTTTTTTGTTCCCGCAGAAAAAATAAATTTCCCGCGCACACGCGGGAAACCTATACCCATGGTTTGTCAAAACCGTGGGTATAGGTTTTTTTATTTGACGACTATACCCACAGTTTTGGGGAAAACCGTGGGTATAGGTCACCATATCCCCACGGTTTTGGGAAAACTGTGGGTGTATGCATTTTTTGATACCCTATACCCACGATTTGGAAAAAACTGTGGGTATAGGGTAGCCTATGCCCACGGTTTGGGGAAACCATGGGCATAGGCTATAAAAATATTCCTATACCCACATTTTTTACAAAACCATGGGGATAGGGTGACCTATACCCACGGTTTTCCCCAAAACCGTGGGTATAGGTCCATTTTCTAGTAGATATTATTGAAATTATGAAAGAAAATTTTCTTTCTAAAACGAGAAAGTTAAATGATTTGAGGAATAATTAGTTAAAACTATAAATTCCTTGAGAAAATAATAGTTTGAGTTTTAAAATTCTATAAAATATATTAGTGAATGTAATGAACCATAATTTTATTAATGGAATTTCTCATCTAATTATATAATTGTACCATTTTTAATAATGTAGTATTATATAAGTCACATGAATCACATGATAGAACCAAAAACATTTTATTATATTAATTTGAAAATTTAAAATTTAAAATATTATAATGGAATAAAAAATAGAAAATAAGATAACTATAATATGAAAATTTAGATCTTCTCAATCCACCAAAATAACTGTACTCACAAACAACACTTAAGAAATGAAATAAAATATTAGTAATATAGTATTCATATTAAAAATGAAAATATATATAACCTTGAGAGGAAAAATAAGTGAATTAAATAGGAGGTATTTATATGAAGTTGATAACTCATGTGAACATTAATAATCTAACTTTTAGAATAGTGATCTGAATGTTAGAATAGTAATCTGACTGTTGGAATTGTAATTTGACCGTTAGGAATAGAAACCTGAATATTATAATAGCTTCACACACCAAACATGATTTATTAATATTTTTTAATTATTTAGTTATATTTAGTGTTGTTTTTTATTTTTGGGTCGAACAAATTTTTAAATTTTAGAATTTGGGTTTTTCAGCACAGGCATGCAGTTAGCGCATAGTTAGTATAAACCATGCATAACCCATGAAATTGTGCATGTGATTTCATTGAGATGACTACATTGGAGGTGCGTGGTTTCTATAACCATGAATCCTTCTCGTGTGAGGTGCTTTAGGAATTCTAGTGTGGGTAGTACAGTTGGCACACAGTTTGGACAACCATATGTCCAAATTGTGCATAATGTCTAGACCTTAACAAATATGATTTTATGCTTTTACCTTTTCCTTTTCACCCTTAATTGGATAAATCCCTCTCACTCACCCCAATCTCTTTCGATACTAGCCTAAGGTAGATCTCATTCATGCATTCCCCTCCTCTATTTTCCCTCTATCGTTAGTTGTTTCTCCTACTGATTCTTCATACAATCGTCTAAAGTAAGCATCTCCTATCATTCGTTCATTTCTTCTTCCTTATTTTTTTCCTCACTACAACATGAGGTTTTCTGAATCCTAGGTTATCCTCATGGTCTGATTTTTATGGTTTTTCATAAAACTAGGGTTTCTTTGTATTTTTCGGGGTTCCTCATCCTCAGTTGGGATGGGATTGGGCCTCACACGTCAAAGGTAGTGAGTTCTTCTTTGGCTTGAGGTAGCTTACCCTATGTCCAAGCCTTTAATTTGAGAACTATAATTTCTTCATGGTTTTCCTAGGTTTTTTTATTATAATATGATCTAAATATAATATTTTAAATGGTTATAAATTTTGGAATGGATTTCTCCCATGTAATTCATAATTTTATTAAGTTTCCACCATGGTTTTCCATTAATAAAACATGGTTTCAAGATTATTTAAAATGTTGAGCACTTTGGATGGTTTTTTTGTCTTCCAATTGGTTTTAAATGCTTAGATTTAAAAATAAAAAAAATTGGCCTTTCATCTAGGTTTTCCAGGAAGTCTTAATGGAATGTTTGGTTCCTAGAGAGATCAAAAATAGTTTCTAATTATCTGTCATCATTTAAATGTAACTTATATAAAATTACACACACGCACACACACATATATATATATATAAGTTCCCACATTGTAAATATTCACACATGGAATAAGGAATATGTGCATAGGGAAAAGGGGTATTTATATATATATGAAGGTGTATATGTGTCTAAGTTTGAAGTGTGGTCTAGGATGTGAAACCTATGGTATGAAAAATAGTTTTCAAAATGATTGATGTCAATTTATAAAAAGATAAGTCCCAATTGGAACTTTGAAAACATGGTTTGATGTTTCCTTAGGTTTTGGAATTGAATTTTTAAAGGAAATATGTTTCCTTGGAAATGATTTTGAATCCTAAAAATGATAAGTATTTGTTGGTTCCTTTGAATGTTTTTTTAGGAAACCTCCATGGATACTCCTTATTATAGGGGGAATTCACATGGGTGTGTATCACGATGTTGTCTTAGTATGTATAATGGCTTTTCATGATCAATATTTTGTATTTGTACTTGCTTCCTCACCTACCACCTTTTCTAAATCTATGGGACCCTAGGCTTCATAGTGAGAGTCGAGATATGGTTTTTAATTAGTCCTGATTAAATGGAACTGATCCCCATGGTAGGGAAAGGTCATGTGCTCTATGCCACTAGTGAGGCTAGTTGAGAGCATCCTGGTTGGTTATTAACTATGGATCACATAGATAAGCTGATGGATGGTTCGAAACCATGTACATATAGGGTCTCTTCACTTTGTGTCTAGGAATATCCCATGATAACCTTTTTACAAGTATTATGTTTCCCTCTATTTTTTGGAACTCTTATCAAATGATTTTAATTGTAATGCTCTAACTAGAAACTCTAAATTTAGAACTTATTTATACTTGTTCTTATTTCCTCTATTTTGGAACCACTTTAAGATATGATTTCCACTGGTTACTTTTCACTAAAATGTTTCTACTATCGCATGTTTCTTCTTATAAATAGATGTCTAGAAGACCACACCGAAATTTGAGTTTAGTAGTGGTTTTTTTATTTAGGGGCGGTTTAAACCGCCACTAAATCATTTTGCGACAGTTTTGAAAAATTGCCACTAAATCGTGTGTCGGCAATCAATTAACAGTAGTTTTTCAAAACTGTCAAAGAACGATTTAGCGGTGTTTTTTAGTTTTTTATTTTTTCTAATTTAAATTTAAATTTTATTTTTTTATTTTCATAATTTTATTATTTTTTTATTTTTTTATTTTTTTATTTTTTTATTTTTTTATTTTTTTTATTTTTTTTATTTTTTTATTTTGCTATTATTTATTTTATTTTTTTATTTTTTGTAATTCTATTATTTGTTTATTATTTATTATTTATTTATTTATTATTTATTATTTTATTATTTTATTATTTTATTATTTTATTATTTTATTATTTTATTATTTTATTATTTTATTATTTTATTATTCTATTATTCTATTATTTTATTATTTTATTGTCATTTTTACTATTTATATGTGCATGTTCCATATATAGAAATTATGTGTTTGTTGAGATTTGAACCCCTTACCTCTTGCATATTCTCTAAATACTTGACCACTCCAGCAGGCTCTTCATGTGGTGAATAAATAGAATTTAATATACTTATATATATTAAGTTTTTAAAAAATAATACATAACAAATAAATATAAACTCAATAATTATTAATCAATAACGATTAATCAATAATGATTAATCAATAATAAATAATAAAAAATCAAAAATTAATTATTAATTATTAATTATTAATTACTGATTATTGATTATTGATTATTAAATTTTAATAATTACTAATTAATAATTACTAATTAGTAAATAAAAAATAAAATAATAATAAATAAATCAATAAATACATGATATAGAAATAAATGGTAAATAAAAAATAATAAATAATAAATAATATTAAATAAATATTAAATATTAAATAATAAATAATTATTATTAAAAAATAACTACTTAATAAATAACTAATACATAAATAATAGTTAATAAATAATACTGAATAAATACTAAATAATTAATAGATCAATAATAAATCAATAATAAATCAATCATCAATAAATAATAAATAAATAAATTATAAAATTATGAATATAAAACAATAAAATAATAAAATTATGAAAATAAAATAATAAACTAATAAACTAATAAAAAATAAATAAATACTAATAAATAAATAATAATAATTAAATAATAAATAATTAAATAATAAATCAATCAATAATCAATAATCAAAAAATAATTCAATAATAAATCAATAATAAATAATATTAAATAAATAAATAAACAATAAAATTAAAATAATAAAATAATAAATAAATGATAATAAGTAAATAATAATAAATAATAAATAATAAATAATAAATAATAAATAAATGATAATATGTAAATAAATAATAAATATATAATAAATAATAATAAATAATAATAATAAATCAATAAATAATAAATCAATAATAAATCAATAATAAATAAATAATAAATAATAAATAATAATTGAAAAAAATAATTAATGATAAATAATAAATAATAAATAATAAATAATAAATAATAAATAATAAAATAATAGAATAAAAACATAATAAAATGATAAAATGATAAAATAATAAATGGATATAAATATCTATAAATATATATACTTATAAAAAAATTACATAAATATATATAAACACATATTTATGTTACATAAATATATATAAACACACTCAAATTTATAATTGCATATTAATATAAATATATATATAAACACAAGTAAATATAAATATCTATATATATATATATATATCTCCACATATATGATATAAAAATATATAAACATAAATATGTATAAATATTTAAAAATGTATATAAAATCGATAATTATTTATTTTAAATGAAATGAATAAAAAATACTTCTTTCCATTTGGTTTATACTCTTAAAAATACATTTTTATGTAAATATGTATTTATACAAGTGATTTTATAAGTAAATATATGGAAATATGGATATATTTAATTATAAATAAAACTACATTTTGAAAAATGATAAAGTTTCAAAACCATAATATCAATGTGAATATAATCCTTGAGAATAAATTGAGTTCTTTCCAAAAAAATAAAATAATACCCCCTTAAATGAGGCTGAAAATACATAGAATGTTAAAAAATTAGGGTACCCTTAAAACACATAAAAACATTAAGAAACTATGAAAACCCTAAAACCCTTAAAAACCATGAAACAAATGTAATTTCTGATCTAAAAGTTTTTTCAGCTCCACAACTAGTCAAATAGAAGATCATGAAATTATCTTTGATATGATATGTGGTACAGGCCGAACGGATGCCCGAATCAAAAGTTGTATCCCTTTAAATTTTAAGAAATCGGGGTCGGTAAAAAAACTTAGTTTGAGAGGACTTATGGGCCTTTATAGGGAAGAAAAATCTCTTCGGCCTCAATCTAAGACCATATCTCGCTCATATCTCATCATAAGTTTTGATTTGATATGTCGTAGGGCCCAAACGGACACCCGGATCAAAAGTTATAGTCATTTGAAGTTAGAGTACGATTTTCAACTTTTTTTAAATTTTAATATATATTTTTATTTGATTATCACATGATTTAAATCTCATGTGGTTTTAACAAGTTTTATAAGATTAGATTTTACTAGTTGTGAAGCTAAAAATGACTCTCAGATCAAAATTTATGGTCATTTGATGGCGAAGTTTGATTTTCAACTTATTGAAAATTTGTTTTCACTTTAAAATTATTATTAACTAATAATTATAAATATTCATTAATTTACACATTATAATTAATTAAAATTATAAATATTAAACTATATATGGTAGTAAATAATAATTAATAATTAAATATTTTTTATTATAATTTTCCTTCTAATTCATGGAGGTTTTTTAAAAAAACCACACCTCTAAAAATAAATGATTTTTTTAAAAAAAAAATTATAAAAAAATTATAAAAAATATTTTAGGAACATTTAGCGGTTGTTTTTAAAAAAGTAGCTAAAACCCACCGCTAAATTTTATCCTGAAAAACATTTAGTAGTGGTTTTGAAAACCACCTCTAAATTGTTGTTTTCCTGTAGTGGAAAGTCATTCATTCTTAGAAACTATTTTGGGAAACAGAAGGGAAATGGTTCTTCTAAAATTATCAGCCCATTTCTTGTATTTAAAATGGAAATGAAAACATTATTTCTGTATATTTATATTTAAAAACTAACATGAAATGGTTTACTTTTAAAAGGTAATGTATAGGGAGTGGTTACTTTTTATTTCAGTTTCTATTATCACATCAACTACAAAGGATTTTACCACTTTCTATGGATAGAGAGTAGCTATATCTGCTAGTGGTTGAATCAAATCCATTATAGTTGGGTGAATTTACCTTGCGGGAAAGGATTTTCAGAGGGTGAGGTAAGTTTTTGGTGCTCATTATTGTTTACTGAATTTCCTAGTTTTGATATCAGATTTCTGCTTGTTTTTTTTCTCTAACATGGTCATCCGATGTACGGATGGGAATGTCATAACTTTATTTATTTTATTCTAATATTTTTCTTAATTATTTATTAGGAAAAATAATTCCCAAGTGATGTTTCCTTAATGCCCTATCACTTGTTCCAGCCTATGGGGCTCAGGAGCACCCTTCGGGCCTCATCACGGGCCAGCTTGGGCATCTAATGGAGGGAATCCTCGAGTTAGTTCATGAAAAATAGTATCATCACCTATGAAAATATAAAATAATATTTAACTATCTTATAAAATGAAAATATAAAATATTTATATCAGGATACAAGTAAATAAGTGTTTTGAAAATGTTAAAATAAGTGTTTGTATTTTTTTAAAACATAAATGTTTTATGTGAATTTATATAAAAATATAATTATTTAAAATAAAGTTTATTTTCATAAAATTTGTTTATAAATTAATATTAAGTTTTATTATAATGATAAAATAATTTTATGAGACCATAATTAATTTTTCAAAAAGGTCGGAAAATTAATCATAATATTAAAATTGGTATTTTTCAATTAAATAAGTATTTTATTTAAAAACTAAACTTCTCATATTTATAAAATTATTTTCAAAAAAAAATATTTTATTTTTTGAATCTACACATTGAAAAAATAGGGTTGTTTTTTGGTATTTTTCTAAAATAGTTGATTTTTTGGTGAATAGTGAAATACAACAAAATACAATATTTAACATTATAAGATCAATACATGAATTTATTATTCATGTTTTATTAAATAACTCATTATCTCAAAATAAAATACACCATTTACTATTTATAGTCATAAGATTCATCACTATTGGTAGTCTTGATCCAAAATAATAAACAAATTGATATAATATTCCAAAAACACCCCTATCATCCCCTTATAAATACTACCCCTTCTCCTCGCACCTTATAATCATTTGATCTTGAAAACTTTCTATCCAATTATCTTCCCAAATCTCTCACCCACTTCTTAATAGTAATGGTATCACCAAAGGGAAAAACCAAAGTGCATTAAGGTGTATTTCAAGAGACGACATTTAAGAAGTATATTCTCAATCAATTTTTTTAAATTCATTTCTTCTTCTACCTCCATCCCACATCCACCATAAAATATGTAATAATTACTCTAGTAGCATATATATAATTTAATTTTATTATGTTAATGTAATATCTATCATTCATCCCCTTCTCGTCTCCTATATTTCTAAAAAAAGAAAACATTATCAATATTTAGTTGGTTCACCGCCTATGTAGATGATTAGTTTTTATTTTTCATTACCGCCTTCATGGAAGGTTTAAATTAACTTATAATGGTTTAAAATAAATTAAATATGTATATTATATATTTTTTCATATTTTTTAATGAATATATATCCATAATATTAAATAAAATGAATCTAGTTCATGATAGTCAGTAAAACCACCTAAATGAAAAAACTGTATAATGTTAACATTTTTTACTAAATGAATCATCCCTATGTCAGATCACATAGGGTTATTTGGGAAATTTTAAATTTTTTTAAGTACATGAGTATAATTCCATTTCACTTATAAAGTTTTGGTCCTGTATTAAAATAAGTTTAATAATTATCCACAAGTGATCTGATATTGGAACCATGAAACGAACACCCTCAGAACAGTGAGATTAAATATGATATCTCATTGAAATATATGTAAATGAACATAATATAATTATAGAAAATAAAATATATCTATTAAATTATCTAAATTAAGTAATTAATGAGTATAATTTTATTTTTTATAATGTTGAGTGAAAGTGCAGAATGATTCTGAAACTAGGGTAAGGGATCTCTTCAAACCACCCTATTTTCTTTGGGTTGTGATATTTCTCTATAAAACTCATTTTATATTTATATTTCATGTTAATAAATGATTCTAAATTCTTTATATATGTCTCTTACATATATACCTAACTTATTCTTCCTTTATTTGATGCAGTTATACATGCCTTAAGTTCATTTCTCAAATGCCTTCTTTAAAATCAAACCTGATTAAGGGGAACTTTTCTTTTCCTTAATACTTTTATATAACACTCTTTTAAAGTCTTTATTACTATTTATGATTTCATTAAATAATTTAATATATTTGGGAAAAATATTTTGTATTACCTATGGTTTTAAAGGAAAATTGCATGTTCATTCTTTCTTCAAAATTCTTAAATTGATTCCTTAAATTGTCGTTTTGAACATTCCTTTCTATACCTAATTCTCTACCCTTTATCATGATGTTTTTTTTAAAAAAAATTGAGGACTATTTATATTTATTCATATATAAAAATCCAAAATATTTAATTCCTTTCTCTCTTTATAATCTTTATGGTATCTCATTTGATTGTGATATGAGGAAAGATTATGCAATCCATTTCTTTCCATAGGAAATTCTTATGTTAATGGATTACATTTAATTTATATTTGTGGAACACATAAGCATGTACATGTTACTATGGATTCACCCATATATCACTCTAATTCATTGGGTAATTTTTATATCTATTTAGATTATATGTATAGGATTAGTAAGTAAACCTAATCCATGATGGAACTCTATCCACCATGTGATATTGTCTTAGTGGTTATCCTTGACTTATGTTGATGTCATGTTTCAGGTTGTTGCTACATTCCTATAATGTCATTATATTATGATTCCTTATTATTTATATTATTATCCCATATTATTATTCAGGATCCTTCTCTTTTATGATATCATGTTAGGCCTTTTGACTCATATGTTAGGCTTCATGACACTTTTATTCCCTTACTAGGGTTGTTAGCACACCAATTTTTTTATGTATTAATTGGGTTATCCTATATAGTTTTAGAATCTCTAAGGGATTTATGAGATCATTAAATAAATTAAAATAAAGACATTTTATTTTAGTTTTATTTGTATATATTCGGAACTGAGTCTTCCAAAGACACTCAGCCTATCGATCTTTGGGTTTAGTTTATTGGATATTTATATTAAAAATAATGTAATAATATTTGTTTAAGACTTGGGTCTATATAGTTGGTATCATAAAAGGTCTAGTAATTTTTGGGTATTATGACTATAATACATTAGTAAGAACCATAGGTATGCATCTAAGTATAGGAAAGTATCCTAAAATTTTGATGATGTGTAAAGAAAGTTGTTTCCATGAAATTTCATCCCTATCTGAATAATACAAGTGGATATAGCTCAAGAATAATTTTACCTAGGGATAATAACCCTGAAAATTATTTTTTGGTATTAACTCAACCCTCGCCTAGTTTACAATAAAAATTTCTTGTTGTACACCTCATTTGATACTCCCAATGGATATTTTTTCTCAAATTTATAAACTCTTTAAAACCCATTATAAAGTAATTTAATAGATTTCTATGTTAGAAAAATTAATAGGAAAATTACTATGGATAAACTATATTGAAAAATTTTGAATCATAAGTTAGGATTTATGTTTCACTTATAAGTTATTATTTTTGAGTTCACAGTTTCCCTATTTATATGTTAATTAGTTTAAAGTATTTTAATCCTTAATTTTTCTTTTATTATTTAATGGTGGGAAATAGGAGTAACTGTGCCAACAACGAATTTGGTAGATAATTTTATGATTTCCCTAATTAGATACCTAACCTTATGAGAGTGAGATATGAGAACTTCATGGTATTATTGGATCAGCTAACTTAAGTTTTGAATAATAACTTGAATCGTGTGGAATTCCCTCATTCTCCTAAGAAATAGAAAGTTGTGATTGATTCTTTTATGTGAATAATTCTACATGCCTTTAGTGGATCTTCTAATCTCCTCATCATGGAACAATGTTTTAACTCCATTGAGAATATATTATATGTCTTCCAATGCTAGTAACAAGAGAAAGTCTTACTATTTTTTTATTATCTTGAATGGGAAGTCATTTAGTGTTGGACACTGATCAACAAAATGAATCCCAATAAGGAAATAAATTTCATTTAATGGTAGGATTCAAGAAAATATTTTTCGATAAATATTTTCCTTGAAATATCCATATTAAAATAGAGATGGGGTTCCTTGTACTAAATCAAACATAATCTGAATCTATTGGGGAATATAAGAAAAAAATCATATGGATTTCATGGTGTTCCTTTGGTTTTTTTAAATAAACCTTAAGTAAAGTGGACTAAATATTAGTGGATTAAATTCAGTTCTATTAAAATATTTAGTGATTTGAGGCTTTGAAAACTATAAAGAGATTGTATATTGTTCCCTTATGATCGAGATGGAGATTGGTGACTCTAAGTGTTCTTGTAGGGTGGGAGATAAGAAGTGTAAATGAAGTTTAATTTCAGAGGATCAATGGATAAATCCCATAGAGGAAATAAAAATAAACTTCACATATGTTAAAAGTGTGGGAAGATTCATCCTAAAAACTATCTAAAGGTAACTGAGAGATTTTTGAAGTGTAAAAAAAGGGGCACTAGGATAATTAATGTTAAAGGGTGATGAAGAAGACCACTGATGTGATGGAAGAAAATAATATTTTGATCAACTATATTCCTATGTTAAAGTGTTTCACGAATAAGGAACATGGGAATTATTCAAGCCAATTCTAGAATCCAAGGTTTGTTGGAGAAAATCGATAACAACCACTAAGGCCAAGAGAGAAAGGAAGGTCATATGTTATCACTACTTCTGAGGTGGTTTCCACCAATGATGTAATGATAGGAACTGATATATATGATATTTGCAATACTTATTACATATATTTCAATTATTTAATCCCCATAAATTTTTCATTTTATGTTAAATTGATTTATTTTTGGAATTGTAAAGTGTTTTGAACTAAATTGTGAAAATTTCCTAATTCTAGAATTTTAATAGCTTTTTATCCCATTTATATTTTGGGTATAACTTTTTTAATACTAATCCAATTATTGAAATTATTTTTTTATGAACCCTTATATTTTGGGATTTAACAATGTTAACTGGACTAAGTGTTGAATCAATAATTTAGTGGCCAAAAAATCACTCAATTTGGAAAGTCATTTTTCAGACAGAATTGATAATAATTCAATTAATGAGGAATAACTATGCCCAAATATTTCAAATTTATGTTATTATACCTAGAAAAGAAATAATATTTGAATCTTAATCTCCATGTTTAATTTTAAGATTAAATGAGTTCATTAAGATGGTTATTGGGCGCATGCAAGTGGAGGAATCTGAACATTCACTTCATCCAGAAAAGGTTTTTTAAGTATTTAGGATATAATTGTTTCACCATGTGTCAAAATGAGATCATATTTGGTATGGTAAATATAACCCACATGAAAAAAAAATTAATTAAGGAATATATTAAAGATTTATCCACGAGGTTTCCTAAAATGGATTCCACATTCATGGGACAAATTCTAGACAGAACACTTTATACCCATTTTCTTATATATTCAAGATGTAACTTTCATATCATGGGATGGTTTGAAGGATTGAGTGGGATGTTATGGAGAATAAATGTTGTATAAGATAATTTAAATTTAATATAATCAATCTATTAATATCTATATTAAATATGGTGGTGGGAAGCAGAGGTCTGAGGATTCTTCTCTTTTCAGTTTGGTACTTCAACATATTCTTATTATATTTTTCTGAAAACTTTTTTCATGATTAAAGGTGGTCTTTTTCATTCTTAAATTTAGTTTTTTATATTTTGATCTTTAATTTTGTTCAACTTTTTAAATTAATGTTTTTATTATTATTGTTTAAATTTATTTGGTTTAGGTCTCCCTATTGAGTATAGTGAATTTAATCTTTTTTAGTTTCTTGAAGATTGTTAGGTAATCGACTCACTTTGATAAGTGGATAAACACCCATATTTGAGGTCTCGATATGGTTTATATGAAATTTATGTGTTCATTTGGAGTTATTTTATTTATCATTGAGAAATATAATTTTATAATTCATTTATAAAATGATAAAGGGGGTGTATGAGGATCAAAGTTTGTCCATTACTTCCTTCTTTAGTTTATTTTTTTAGTACATCTTGCTTTTGATTTTTAATTTATAACATAGATTTTTTCTCATAATATAATTTTGTGTCATTTAATATAGTTTAACTCCTTTTAAATCCCAATTTTTATTTTTAACTATAGAAAATCAAATTAACAAAGTGACAGTTGACAGCTTAGTCTGCAACTTCCTCATGAGACAACCATATGGCCATTATTGTGCTACATTTCTAAATGGGAAATATTTTTGATTAGGTTAATGTGATTGAAAACTCTACTGACAATTTGGATCTATTTCCAGGGATTTTTCAAAATTTTATTTTAGTTTTTTTTCTTAATTTTTAGTATTTAAACCACTGATTTAGAGTCTTTAGAAAAACCCAAAAAAATTAAAAAAGGATTTTTATAGTGAATAATACAATTCTTGGAATGATTATCCAAAATATAATGAGTCTATTCATGAATAGTTTTTAAAATTTCCATTAAAAAACAATTATTTGGTGATTTAACACCAAAATTCTATGATTCGAGAATTAATAAAACAAATGGGAATTCTTGTCGATGCTTTAAAATAATTAAATAAATTGAAATCTCAAAATGATGATAAAAAAAGTGGAAAATATTTTCCCATGAACTTTTGACATTGAGTAACCTTTTATGGGTGAATTGAAAAATAATTTAGAATATCTTTTCACAATTTTAATAAAAGAAATTTACATTCATTCTCTAATTTATTTTTCTTTATAAAATCAAATGTATTTGCAAAATTTTTGGGCTGACATTATTGGAAATTAAATTTCATGTGAAAACTCACTTTTTAAAATTGAAAATTCATATATTTTGTATCAAACTTTTTACAAGTATGAATAAATAGTTGATCCATTAATTCTTGAATAACATTTCAAGAAACCTAAACTGTTGGCCACTGAAATTGATGAGTGTGAGTCCTCGGATTTTGGAAATTCTGAAACTGATTATAAAACAATTATTCATAATCTGGAAGCTAATATTTGGAAAATTATTTACAAGATAGAAAGTAAATAAATTTATTTTTAAATATATTTGGGGCCTAAAAAACATAGGGAGAAGTCTCAAATTTTGTTCTTCCTTTTCCATATTATTTTGATAATAACTTGTTAGTTGTTTCTCCCTTTGAATATTTAATGCCAATTTATTTTAAGTAAACTAGGTTCTCGAATATAGAGTATGTGAAGTGTGGTATAGAATAAATAATTGTGTGTCTAATTGAAGAGTATATTTCTTTACATGGGGATGGTATTACTAAGATTTTTTTCAAAGAAGAAATCATTTTTTAAGTTAAACTGAAAGATTATCCACATTCTATAATTAAATTTAAACAACCAGTAGAGGTCATTTTTTAGGATAAAGTCTTAAAACTTTTCCTTTATATTTTGTTCCTTCTTATAGTACACCATTTGAACATAAAAGTCATAGTGGAGAGCCTGAAGAAATCTATTTTTGGAAGCTTCTATATTTTTTGTGAGCTAGAGAAGGTTGGAGAAAAATCATTTTGTTGGTTCATAAGGAAGAAACCACAACCACCTTTGAATTGGGGATGACCAAATATAACTGCCTGACTAGGGGAAGTGAAATCCTATCACCCACTTAGGGGTTCATACCAAGGATCTTTTCCCTACTATTTGTTTTTTATTTCCTTTTATTCAATAAAATTTTGATGTTTTTTCATGTAGGTTTCCAAATTATAGCTTTTAGAAAGCTTTCTCAAGACCATTGTTACTTCATAGTAAAAACTAGGTTATGCATTTCCTATACAATTGTTTTTTTCATGTCTTAGTTTACTTTTTCACTTCAAAATTTGAATTTATATGCACAGTAAGGTAATTGTACAAAATAAGTTTGGGGGAGAAACGTTCTTAGTAAATTATAATTTTGTGTTATTTTTCTCAAATTTTATTTTTTTAACTTTTGATCTCTAATGTAATATCCTTTGTGAATTGAAAAAATCAATGTAAAGAACCAACTTGATTCATGGAATTGAACTTAAATTTCTTCTAAAATGTGTTGTGTTCTAGATTCAAAATCATGGAAATTCATGAAAATATCATTGACTTCGGAATTTCATGCCATGAATGCTGAAAAAAGTTGAAAATAAATTTTTTATGAGGACTCGGAACAATTTTTTCATCTTCTTCACATTATCACTACTTCTTGATTGAACCAGAAAATTATTTCTTGAACCAGAACTTTCAATGTTTCCTTCAAAACTTTTGATCTTTATGTAATTTGTGTTAAATATTATTGAGGCAATTTGTTTGTGATTGAAATCCCCCTTTTTAATAGAATCCATTATATTCTGGAATTACCTATACATTTGACACTTGTAATCCCTTAGTATCCATGAACTATATAATATATAGCCTCATTACAAGCCATTTTATTTATCTAACCTTCTCTTGAAGTATATTTCATGATTTTAGTTAAGCTTAAGTGTGTAGGAGTTGTCTTGTGGTGTGCTACATCATTTGGTGCTGATTTGGGTGGAAAAATAAAATTCTAAAGATATATAATTTCTTTTAACACGTTTATTCATTTGAAATTTGTTATTTTCAAGATATTTCAAGGAAAAGGAAGTTGTTCCTTTCTATAGCTTCCAAATAAAAAAAAGTTATGCCTTTCTGGAGATTTTAGAAAAATGAATTCTAGAATTTTGAGAAGAAATTTATGTTCCATTACTGATGAATTGGATATGTTGTGGGATTTAAATGAAAGAAATTTTGAAGTTATTTTTCAGTTAATTTTATTCCAATAATAAAGAGGATAAGACCATGCTTGAGTAGAAACCAGAATCATGCATTTGTGCTTCAATAAAGAGTTAATTCATCTATTTTTACCTCAAAAATTTTGACATTTGAAAACCACTAACCTTCAGACCTTAAAAAAACTTTCTAATTACTCATTATTGATATAATTATTTGACTCAAATGGTTATATATTTATAATTCTTTTCATGTATTTGGTTCCACTTACATTTATTTGGATGAGAAAAAAATTCAAAATCAAAATCATGTTTTGAGAAGGAAAATTAGTGAGGTAGGCATACTTTTTCATAGAAGAATAAAAGAAATGGGAATTTAATGAATGAACATAATTAAAAATTTATAATTAAAAATGTTTAAGTTGAATTATAAGTTTGTTTACTTGATTTTAAGATTGTAAAATTCATTGATACGTGTTTTTAATTTTCATTGAAAATTTATTTTGAGTGATCACTTATCCAAGAGTCCTAGTCTTAAGTGTGGGGGAATTAATATATATGATATTTTTAATACTTATTACATGTATTTAAATTATTTAATCCCCATAAATTTTTTATTTTATGTGAAAGTTCATTTTTTTTGAATTTTGAAGTGTTTTGAGCTAAATTGTGAAAATACTCTAATTCTGGAATTTTAATAATTTTTTATCTCTTTGATATTTTGGGAATAAATTTTTTAATACTAATCCAATTATAAAAATTATTTTTTTAGGAATCCTTTTATTTTTTATTAAACCTTTTAAATGTACCAAATACTGAATCAATCATTTAGAGGCCCAAAAAACAGTCGATTTGGAAAATCATTTTTTAGACAGAATTGATACTCCTTCAATAAATGTGGAATAACTCAGAATATATATTTAAAATTTAGATTATTACACCTATAAAATAAATATTATATTAATCCTCATATTCACATTTAATACCAAGATTAAATGATCTCATTAATAAGGTCATTGGGTGTCTGTAATTAGAGGAAGGTGTACAATCACTTCGTCCAGAAATTTTTTTAAATTATTTCAGATATAAATTTTTCACCACCTGTTAAAAATAGATAATTTTTTAGGGGAAAGTATAACTAACTTTAGAATAATATTTATGAAGGAATAACTACAATATTTGGCTGGTAGGAGGCCCAAAATGGCTCCAACATTCAGGGGACATATTCTGGACAGAACATTTTCCACCCCTTTTCCAATATATTCAAGACTTAACTTTCATTTCAAAGATTTTTTGAATGATTATGTGGATTATTTTGGAGAATATATTCTATTTGAGAGTAGTTACATTGAATATAATCAAGCCATGGAGGGATATATTCCATGTTTTTAGTGGGAAATAGGGATCTGAGGATTCTTCTATTTTGAGTTTGGTACTTCATTGTATTCTTATTATATTTTTATGGAAAAAATTCATGATTTAAGGAGGCCACTTTTCATTCTTGAATTTATTTTCTTATATTTTTATCCATAATTTTTTTCAAATCGTTAAAGTAAATTAGTTATTCTCATTGTTTAAATTTCTTTGGTTGAGGTCTCCCTATTAATCGTAGTGAGTTTAATCTGTTTTGGTTGCTCGAAGGTCTTAGGGTAATTGGATCACTTTGATAAGAGGATGAACACCCATATTTGAGGTATTGATATGGTTTATAGGAAATTTAGGTTTTCAATTGGAGTTATTTGAGTGATCATTGAGAAATAAAATTTGATAATTAACTTGTAAAATGATAAAGGGGGTGTCTAAGGATCGAAGTTTATCCATCGTTGTATTATTTAGTTTACTTTTTTAGTACATACTACATATTATTTCTAATATCTAATGTATATATTTTTTATCTTAATATATTTTTTTGTAATTTAACATAGTTTAAATCCTGTTAAATCCCCATTTTTAGTTTTAACTATAATAAAAACAAATTAACAAAGTGATGGTTTGATATCTTAGTCAGCAACCTCCTTGTGAGACAACACCATGGTCATCATTATGAAAAATTTCTAAAGGGGAAAATTATTGACTGGGGTAATGTGATTGAAAAACCACATCATCAAGTACATTGGTTATTAATTCAAGAATGGAGAACATACTATTTTATTCTAGTTCTATATTTTCTTTCATATCTTATAAGTTTAGTATAACTATTCAAACACCACCTCAAAACATGGTGGTTATGATAACTATAAGAAAAGAAAATGGATAAATTATTATATATCAAGTATATAACTCTTCTCTAGTCAATTTTTGTGGATTGAACCTCCCATAAAATATTTTCATACTTCCTTTAGTGTAATTTAATGCTATATTGGGCATGGATTAGTTGTAGTTATATAAATCCAGCATGAACTATCGGGATAGGGAGATCACTCTTCACAACCCAAGTCATCCTCCAATTATGTAAAATTGTAAGGAGTGGGATGAATATTATTTAGAATATTCTTCTCAGTAATTTATATTATTTACTTATGATTGAGTATATCTAGCGTAAATGATTGAGACAAAGGATAGGATCATGCTTGAATACATGCCCATTGTGAGGGGCTATACTAATGTGTTTCTTGAATATTTGTTAGGTCTTAATCATAAATTATAGGTTGAGTTCTCAATTTAACTTATACCTATATCTATAACCATATCCATGACACCCTAAAAAATGGCCACTATTGATTTAGAATAATTTAAGAAGCAGTTGCAAGAGATTCTAGACAAGGGTTTTATATACCCAATTGCTTCATTGTGGGGTGCACCGGTCCTCTTCATCAAAAAGAAGGATGGGTTAATGTGAATATTAATTTATTATTGTGAACTAAATAAAATAATTATAAATAAAAAGTATCCCATACCATAGATAGATGAATTTTTCAATCAACTACATGGGTCCCATATTTCTATAAGGTGTACCTTCGATCAAGATGTCACTAATTAAAGGTGAAGAAGGAAGATATTATCAATACTACATTTCAAATAAGGTATGGACACTATGAGTTCATAGTGATGCCCTTTTAACTCACTAATGCTTCATAAATCTTCATGGACTTAATGAATATATTCTTTATAGATTACCTCAAAAAAAATTGGTAGACTTTATAGATGATATTCTGATATACTCTAAAATTAAGGAGTATAAGGAGCATTTGAATACTATGTTAAATACATTTCAAAAGGATAATATATATTTAAAGTATATTTTGACCTCACCTATTTTGATAATCCCAATTATGCCTTCACATACTTTGATAATCCCAATTAATGTTTATCTATATTCAAATTCTCTCAATATATGATATTATGTTATCAAGATGATAATAATGTTAAAATAATCGTTGAAATATGTTAATAAATGTTTGTTTATGTTTATATAACTTCTGATGTAATTCTAACCCAATCGGATGTGTTTTTCATAAAATAGATAAGTGTTAAGTCACTGATCTGCGTATAGCTACTGATAAAGAGCTACTGGTACTCAGTCTACCGATAGACTTAGTCTACTGATAGACAGAGTCACTGATACACTAAGGTCACTAATATAATAAGAGCTACCGGTAAGCAGGTACCAAGTCTACCAATAGAACATACTAGATCTACCAAGCTACCGATATAAAGAAGTCTACCGATATAACCAGTTCACAGACAGTTAACGAGAGTAATTCTACCGATACAAGCTACCGACTGGCCTACTGATACAAAGACTGGCAACTGATATGAAGCGACTGACATAGTCTACCGATAAAAGTACAGAGTCACCGATACATTGAGTTATCGATAGCCCAAGAGCTACCGATGGATTAAGAGCTACCGATAACAAGAGGTACTGATAGAATGAATTCACCGATATATATAGCTACCGATACAAGTTCAAAATAGCTACCGATGGAAGGTCCTGCTACACAAAGTCCACCATACACATTTACCAACACGAGCTACTAATGATTGACCAACCAGTCAAACACAATAATCTCATTACTATTTATTTATTAAGTTAACGGTTACATTTGTTGGTTTTAATGCAGATAATGTTATTTAATGAATTCTATTTCCATGTTAGGGAACCGTACCTAGTACCCATGCAAAAAGTAATCATTCCCTTTTGTCGGAGCTGAAAGCTATAAAGGGAAGGAAAGAGAACACTGCAAACAAGTGATACGAAAAGATAGAACAAGTGTGTCGATGTAATGAAACAGAGAGAATCAAGAAACCAAGAAGACACACTAAGGTGAAAAAGAAACAGGATCAACAGCATTCAAAAGTGGTGCATTCACACAAGGCTACATCCATACTCCAAGAATCCTGGATATACTTGAAGCCACTCTTCTGAAGGCAACCACAAGCTGCTTCTTGAGTGAAGAACTACCATAAACACTTCATGCACTCAAGTTGAAAAGCTGAACCAAGAACTAAAGAAGAAAATGACACTCTGTTTTCTGAGCAGAAACCAGAGAAGGACTCAGAAGCTTGTTTGACCAACCAAATGAGTCCAGAGTTGCAATTCCAATCACTAAATCTCTTATAAACTCATTTTCACTTACTTTAGTGATTCTTTCATTTACTTTTCGAGTAGTGTGTGTAACCTGTTTATTTTACACACACTGTATCCTGAGCTAAACTGGAGGATTCTTAAATCCTCACTCAAACTCCATAACTCTTTTGTTTCCCACTGTGGATAGTGGTAGAGGTTGAGTAAGACCTGGACAGCTGTGAGCTGTTATTTGTTTCCCATGAAGAACTGTGGTAGAGTTCTTTGTACCTGGACAGTGTGCTCACTATTGTTTACCCCGATCCAGGGTGTGGATCAATTTATATAAATTATTGAGAGGACTAAGCCTCGGCTTGAGACTGAACCTCTTGGTTAATTCTGCTGTGCATTTTAGTTTAAGTCATAAGTATACTATATATATATGTTTCATATTACGCTGTTGTTACTTTGAAATACAAAATTATTTTAAAGATACTTTGATAGTAAAATTATCAAGTGTTTATACTTATTATAAACCAGTAAGTTAGTTTCAAAAGTCAATTTAATCTTCAGATTATGTTAACTGAGACCTAATCAATCTTTGAGAAACTGACTGAACATTTACACTCTGTATAAATTCACTATAGTTTAACTTTGATTTTTAATTGGGGGATTTTAAGAGAAATTTTTTTAACAGAGATTTTAATTGGAACTCAATTAACCCCACTCTTGATTATCCACTCCGACCAACATTTGGTATCAGAGGCTGTTATTATTAATACAAATTTTCTAAACATTCTATTTTTTAACTGTGATTTTAGTTTCATCTTTAAAGATCTTAAATTTCTGTTAGTTCAAAATTTTATCTCTTTAAAACTATTCTCTAAAATCTAGTTATAGACAATATACTAAAGGGTGATGGTACTAACTGGCCACCTTTATTCAATGGCACCAACTATGCCCAGTGGAAACTGAAAATGAAAATACATTTTGAGAGTATGGGTTTTGATATCTGGACTGCTATAGGATCTCAAAATAAAATTACAAAAACTGAAAGAACAACTTGGGATGAACCTACAAAGACTGCTTACAATAATAATTTTAAAGCTATGAATACTTTGTATTGTGCTCTAGGAGATGAATAGTTTAATAGAATATTTGTTTGCAAAACTGCTTATGAAATATGGGATGCTTTTGGTGTTTCTCATGAAGGAACAACCAATGTTAAAGAAATGAGATTAAATAATTATAATATTAAATATGATAATTTTAAAATTAAGACTGATGAACCTATTTATGACATGTATATCAGGTTCAATGAGATTGTCAATACTATAAGCTCACTTGGAAAGGTTGTTCCAGTAAAGGAACAAATCATGAGAATCTTGAGATGTCTACCAGATCGATAGAGGGGCACTTCTATTTCAATCAGAGAATCATGTGACATTAGACCTCTCCCTGTAAAATAGATTATTGGTAAATTAATGATGTATGAGGAAGAACTTAAAGTAAATAAAGAGGAAGATGATGAACCCAAGAGAAAATTTGTGGCATTCAAGTCTACTTCTTCAAAGAGAAAAGACAAGAAGAAAATGCATGCACCTACTGAAAGTTCAACCAGTGAAGATTTTTATTCAGAGAGTGATGCTGAAATGGCCCAAATAGCTAGGCGATTCAAGAAGTTCTATAAGAAGAAGAAATTCTTTAGAAAATCTAAATACAAAGGAAATTATGACAACAAGGGTCATTGGAAGAAGGATTAGAAGAAATCTGATAAGGAAGATGATATAGTATGCTATGAGTGCAAGAGGAAAGGACACATCAAGGATGACTGTCCAAAATTAAAATTCAAAAAGAAATATGATTATAAGGACAAAAAGTACAAGAAACCCATGAAAGATACTTGGAGTGCTTCGGAGGACAACACAAGTGAATACGAAGTTTCTGATTCTGAAAAGAATTGTGCCAACATGTGCTTCATGACTAATACCTCTAAGGTACCTGTTTCCCCTATTATAAATGATTATTATTCTAGAAATAATAGTGATTCAGACAATGATGAAAATATGTATAAGGCTTAATTGTTTGAATATTGTAATATTCTAGAAGAAATATGTAATGAACTTAAGGACAAATATAATTCACTTAAGAAATAGCATGCTCTCACTACAAATGTTAAATCTGCCTTTGATATAGAAAAAGAAAATAATTCTCAATTGTTAAAGGAAAATACTGAATTAAAAATGTCTAATGAGAAACTTAGAAAGGACTTATAAAAGTTCACAAAGGTAAAAGATAAACTTACTCAAATGTTAGGCAAACAATTTGCACCGAAATACAGTACTGGTTTGGGATACCAACCTGGACAGAGACAGTTCATTAAAAATCGATTTATTCCTAAGTATGGACAAAATATTGTTTATTCCAATTCTGGAAATTCCGATGCTTTAACTAGTTATTCATATGGTTATAGATCAAATAAAGTTTATCTTTCAAAATCTATTGATTCTGTAAATTATATGAGACCCATAAGACAAATATGGGAACATGGATCTTTGATTGTTAACCTTTCTGGACCTAAGAAGATCTGGGTACCAAAATCATTTTCTATCTAAATCTGTTTTGTAGGAAACCTGCTTGAAGAGTTCTTATAAAAAGGTGTGTTACTTGGATAGTGGATGTTCAAGACATATGTCTGGAGATTACTCATGCTTCAAAAGTCTAATCAAGGTTGATGGAGGCCATGTCACCTTTGGTGACAATTCTAAAGGAAAAATCATCAGCTTAGGCTAGATTGGTAACACTGATTCAGTTTTGATCTCTAAAGTTTTATTTGTTGATGGACTTAAATACACTCTTTTAAGTATTTCTCAATTATGTGATGATGGTTTTAATGTGAAATTTGAAAATGATTCTTGTAATGTTTTCAACTCTAAAAATGCTTTAGTATTTTCTGCTTTAAGAGATGAAAATGTTTATGCTGTTGATATGAATTCTTTAGCTAAACAAAATTTTAATTGTTTAAATGCTTTTCATAAAGAATCTTGGCTATGACACAGAAGATTAGGACACTGCATCATCTATTCACTTAGAAAATTGACTAGGAAGAACTTAGTTAGAGACCTACCTAAACTTGAATTCCCAAATGACAAAATTTGTAATCCCTATCAAAAGGGAAAGCAACATAAAGTTTCTTTTAAATCAAATAAAGATGTGTCAACTTCTCAACCTCTTGAGTTGGTTCACATGGACTTTTTTGGACCTTCTAGAGTTTCTAGTTTAAATGGGAATCACTATGTCTATGTCCTAGTAGATGACTTTTCTAGATATACTTGGGTATATTTCTTAGCTCATAAAAGTGAAACTTGTTCTTACTTTGTTAAATACTCCAAATCTATAGAAAACCTTAGTGGACTTAAGATTAAAACTTTGAGAAGTGATCGTGGCTGTGAGTTTGAAAATCAAGAGTTTGAATCTTATTTCTCACACAATGGTTATAGTCACAAATTTTCTGCTCCTAGGACACCTTAGCAGAATGGTGTAGTAGAAAGAAGGAATAGAACCCTTCAAGAAAGAGTTATAACCATGCTTAACGAGTATGGCCTACCTGTTTACTTTTGGGCTGAAGCTATGAATACAACTTGCTATATTATTAATAGAGTCTTAATTAGATCAGTTCTTAAGAAGACCCTATATGAGTTATGGAATAATAGAAAACCCAAAGTTATTTACTTTAGAGTCTTTGGCTGCAAGGTTTTTAATCTTAATACAAAGGATAATCTGGACAAGTTTTCTTTTAAAAGTGATGAAGGAATTTTTCTTGGTTATTCTTTAACTAGAAAAGACTATAGAGTCTTTAAAAAAAGAACCAAATGTGTTGAAGAATCTGTTCACATCAAGTTTGATGAAACTGATCCACATGAGCCTAAAACCTCTCTTGAAAATATTGAAGAATATTTGAGTGTTCTGGACCATAATGATAAATCTAAAGAACCTGTTGTTAAAATATCCAGTTCTGGACATATTCCAGAATCTTCTTCTATAGAACCTGAACTTGGAGATGAACCTGAAATTTCTAGTCCTACCTTTACTAGATCAACAAGGATTCTATAGAATCATCCTTTGGATGTTGTTGTTGGTAATCTGATAGAGGGACACAAACTAGAGCTTCTATAAGGAACCAGGTTGAACATAAAGCATTTCTTTCACAGCTAGAACCTAAAAATTTCAATGATGCAATCAATGATGAATTTTGGGTTATGGCTATGCAAGAAGAGTTAAATCAATTTGAAAGAAACAAAGTCTGAGAATTAGTTGACAGACCCAAGGATACTTTGACAATAGGCACTAAATGGGTTTTTAAAAACAAAGTTGATGAGTCATGAAACATAGTTAGAAACAAAGCTAGACTAGTTGCACAAGGATATAGTCAAAAGGAAGGTATAGACTATGAGGAAACCTTTGCACCTGTAGCCAGATTAGAATATATTAGAATTCTACTTTCCTATGCTGCTCATCTGAATTTCAAGTTATATCAAATGGATGTCAAAAGTGCTTTTCTAAATGGATTTATAATTGAAGATGTTTTTTGTTGAAAAACCACCTGGATTTACTAGTCCTCATTTTCCAAATCAAGTTTTTAAACTTTCTAAAGATTTATACGGTTTAAAACAAGCTCCAAGAGCTTGGTATGATAGACTTAAAAATTTTCTTATTTCAAAATGTTTTAATAAAGGGATTGATGATCCAACTCTTTTATTAAAAGAATTTATAAAGATGTTTTAATAGTTCAAATCTATGTTGATGATATTATTTTTGGGTCTTCTAAACACTCCTTATGTACTGATTTTTAAAGAGTATGCAAGATGAATTTGAAATGAGTTTAATGGGAGAACTCAAATATTTTCATGGATTTCAAGTTTTTCAAAATGAAAATGGTATTATTTTGAATAAAAGTAAATATACAAAGGATCTTTTAAAAAGTTTTGGTCTGGATAGTATTAAGGAAAGTAAAACTCCAATGAGTACAGTCTGTAAATTGGATGCAGATGAAACTGGGAAACCAGTGGATCAAACCAATTATAGAGGTATGATTGGAAGCTTACTTTACCTTATTTCTATTCAACCAGATATTATGTTTAGTGTGTGTATGTGTGTAAGATTCCAAGAGAATCCAAAAGAATCTCATTTTCTTGTTGTTAAAAGAATTTTTAAGTATCTTAAACACACTGTAAAATTAGGTTTGTTTTACCCAAAAGGACAATACTTTGAGTTAATGAGTTATTCAGATGCTGACTTTGCTGGTTTCAAGATGGATAGAAAAATCACATCAGGAACATGTCATTTATTGGGAAAATCCTTAGTATCTTGGTGCAGTAAGAAACAGAATTTTGTAGCTTTTTCCACTACCGAAGTAGAGTACATAGCTGCTGGTATTTTCTGTGCACAAATTATGTGGATGAAACACACTCTTTTGGACTATGTATATGATTTTAAGCATGTCTCTATCAACTATGAGAACACTAGTGCAATAAACATTTTGAAGAACCTTGTATCTCACTCTAGGACCAAATACATTGATGTAAGGCGCCATTTATTGAGAGATCATTATCAAAAGGGTGATATTATTCTTAAGTTTATAGGTACTGAACATCAATTAGCTGACATTTTCACCAAACCTTTAAGTTCGGATAGGTTAAGTTGCATTAGACATGAGTGAGGTATGTTTAACCTTAATCGGTAGCTACCTCGCCGATAAATTCTCACCGATATAAATCATCACCGATAAATCCTCACCGATATAAATCCTCATCGATAAATCCTCACTGATAAATCCCCACCGATAAATCCTCACCAATAAATTCTCACTGATGTAATTTCTCACCGATAAACCCTACCGATGAGTGCGTTGTTTTTAAACTTCTGTCTGCTGCCAGAATCTAAATCGTTTTTACTTTATCTTATTTTATTTATTTATTTTATGATTCCTAAATTATAAAAGAAAATTCTGAGCTACTTCTCAATCCACCGATCCTCAAACCCTTTACCCTCAAACCTTAACTCCCGAATCTTTCAAGAACCCTAAATCCCTCGAATCCGAGATGGCAAAAACCAAACTCCCTTCTGTTAGAGATGTTGCCGATGAGCCTTAGGCAAAGAAGCAGAAGTCTGATCCAGAAGCAAGTGGCAGTGCTAGCAGAACAAGATCAAGAAGACAACCAGTAAATCCTCATTTGCAGAATAGGGTTATTGTGATCGAAAAAGAGTTGTGTATGGAATGGATGATGGAAAGTAAATCGTTAGTGCTTGAAGTGCTGAAAGATAAAAAATGGGTAGATTTTTTTTCGAACAACAATGGTCCCTACTATCCAAAGCTATTGAAACAATTTTATTACTATGTAAGTTTTGAGAAATCTGAAGATGAGAACCAAGTAACTTCATTTGTGAATGGAAAGGAGTTGTCATTTTCATCGACTGAGTGGGCTAAATGTCTGAAAGTTCCACACGAAGGAGTATCTGGATATGTCTCAAGAGTTATTCCACGTACAAGTGATATTTTCGACTATGATACTGCTTTGGAAGAGCTTACTGGAGATGGAAATCAAAGGCAAGTTGTAGCTGCAGAAATGGATGGAGAGAATAGATTTTTGTTCAAATTTGTTCAGCATGTCTTAATACCGAGGAGAGGAGACTTTGCTAATTTAAGATATCAGGATATCTATCTCCTACATCTTTTGAGACATGGATTCAAGGTGAATCTATGCATATTGTTGATGACTCAAATGGAGGATATGATTATACCCAAGTCAAAAACTAATGCTTTGTTCTTTGCCAAGTTGATCTCGGTAATGATCAAAGTGAAAGGAATAGATAAGTATCAAGATGAGACAGTGGTATTAAGGAAAAATTTCGGTGTCACTACTACTATTTTCAAATACATGAAAATAAATTGGAAACCATGGAGAGGAGAATGGGTCACTGATGATAAGAAAGTGTATGATAAGTTCAATCCTGTGGATCATCCTTCAAGACCAAAGGATGTGAGGGATCCAGGTTTGGGACCTGATAAAGAGGAGCCATAATATAGTGATGATTCAGAAGAAGAAGAAGAGTCCTCTGCTGATGAAGGATGAGATCATGACTTACCTCCTAGCCCAACTCTTGAAGATCTAGATCAACATAAATCAGATAAGGAAGAAGCTGCTTTAGAGGATGTTGAAGTGGCTGTTGTAGAGACTGAAGAAGATGTTCATGAAATTGAAGCATCTCTGTTAGCTGATTTGAGCCTTAGTCCAGTGATTGGACAATCTTTAGTGCATTATAAGTATGCAAATGAAGTTTACATACCCTTTCCTATTTTGGAATACCCTCTAGCTATTGCATAGAAATAATTGATAGTATAAGATTCTTCTGAAAAAGGAAGACCTGCTGAGAATGCTGCTAAAATGATGTTGTTTTACTTGATGATGCGCCAGTTGAGGGGGAGCATCAAACCAAGTTTTGAAGTGTTACAGTGGCTATTGATATTGAGGACTGGGCAGAAGACCCAGGTTTTGTAGTCCGGGGTTTAGACTATCCTGATTCTAAGAATGAAGCATCTCTACATAGACCAAAAATCATTTATGACGTTGAGACTGAGTTGCTACCTGAAGATGTGGTCAGAATGTGTGACCTGGATACTTTGAAGAAAAAGCTTAAGGACAGTTTTATGGAAGTTGTAAAGAAGATGGAAGTTTCTTTGGTATCTTCAATTCAATCGATCATGACTGACTCAATGGTTAGTTTAGCATCTTAAAGAGTACCCACTGCAGTTTCTCCTGCTGATATGATCACCAAGGCTGATCTGGAATCCTTAAAGGATGAGATGAAAGAATCTTTTAGTGCCTCAATTGTTGATATGAATCATTTTTTTTCTGAAGAGATGAGTATGTTGGAAAGATCTTTTGAACTCTCTCTCGATTGCAATCTATCATCCTTTATGGCCGAAATATTTGAAAAAGTTAAAGACTTCCAAACTCAAATATCTAGACTGAAATCAGATCTTGAATCTTTAAAGAAATTGGTTATCTCTTTGGAATCTTACATGATCTCAAAATCCCAAGAAGACAAGGACTTAGCCTATGTCAAGAGTGTGGTAAGCCAGATGGTTTCAGTGTTCGAAGGTTTTTAAACTTCCATGAAAGATCATGTTAAAACCCAGGATTCTCAATTTCAAAATCTTATCAGTGGGTTGACCAAGAACTTCAAGGAAACAGTAACCTTCTCTGTTGGTTCTATTGCATCTAAACCTTCAGTAGATTTGAATTAGATTTGAGCTATGATGAAGGAGGAGCTTGGTTCAGCTTCAAACAGTGGCTCTATGGACTCATCTGATCTGATTAAAGTTGTTCTTTCTACTAGAGATTCAGCTCAAGAAATAATGAAGATAGTCCAAGACTATATGATAGAATATTCTGCCTCTCAGAAAGAAGTGAAAGATAAGGTGGACTCCTATTTCCAAAATATTTACACTAAGAACCAAATGACCAACCACTTTAAGCTTCTGATAGAGAATATGAAGCTACCTCCTGTCAATCAAGCCTTTAGATAACAAGTTAGCAAGCTAAGGTAATTTACTCTAGCATTGGACAAATTTATGGATAACAAGGATGACTTCATATCTACTATGGAGAGAGGATGAGGAATAATTATGGATTTCAGAAATCTGTTGCTGCCTTTTTTGCATGTTGATGCTAGGCCAGTGATTATACCTCCAGCCTTACATGCCTCTGCCTCTACTGCTTCTCCTGTTCAGATGACTCCTTCTCAAGCAATTCGAAGCCTCACACCTATGATCACTCAAAGAACTCCTCAGTACAGGCCAGGCACAGTGTCAGTGGCTCAGCCTCCTATGATCATCTCTGGTGTTCCTAAGCCTTCACCTGTATCCACCCCACCTGAATCCTCTTATAATCCCAAGGGAAAATATCACATTGAGGATGTGGATTGAACAAGTGGATAGACTATTTGATAGGCATCCATTGTATTTTGTTTTATTTATTTATGCAATAAAACTGTCTTTTATCTCTTTTCTCGTTTTGTTCCTCTTCTCTTTGTTGTTTCCCACTTTTTGATTATCACAAAGGGGGAGAAATATTCTACAAAGCTTCTATAAAAAGGTACAATTAATTTTTGGGATAAAGTATCAAAGGGGGAGAAATTTTATCTATGGAAGATCTATCATGATTTTCCCTCTAATACTGCTATACTTAATTCTCTGATACCATTACATTTAATTTTATCTTTGATACTATAACATTTAATTATATCTCTGATAAATTATGTTCTATAACATACTGTTTTCTCTGAGAAAATTGAATTTAATTCTATATCCTCTGATATAATTATTCACAATTTTAAAATGATAATATCATAATTTGTGATTATCGAAAATGGGGAGATTGTTGACCTCACCTATTTTGATCATCCCAATTATGCCTTCACATACTATGATAATCCTAATTAATGTTTATCTATATTCAAATTCTCTCAATATATGATATTCTATTATCAAGATGATAATAATGTCAAAATAATCCTTGAAATATTTTAATCAATGTTTGTTTATGTTTATATAACTTCTGAAGTAATTCTAACCCAATCGGATGTGTTTTGCATAAAATAGATAAGTGTTAAGTCACTGATTTGCGTATAGCTACTGATAAAGAGCTACCGGTACTCAGTCTACCGATAGAATTAGTCTACTGATAGACAGAGTCACCGATACAATAAAGTCACTGATATAAACAGAGCTACCGGTAAGCAGATACCAAGTCTACCGATAGAACAGACTAGAGCTACCGAGCTACTGATATGAAGAAGTCTACCGATAGAACTAGTTCACAAACAGTTGCTGAGAGTAAGTCTACTGATACGAGCTACCGACCGGCCTACTGATACACAGATTGGTGACTGATATGAAGTGACTGACATAGTCTACCGATAAAAGTACAGAGTCACCAATACATCAAGTTACCGATATCCCAATAGCTACCGATGGATTAAGATCTACCGATAACAAGAGATACTAATAGAATGAAGTCACCGATATATATAGCTACCGATACAAGTTCAAAAGAGCTACCGATGGAAGGTCCTCCTACACAAATTCCATCGTACACATTTACCAACACGAGCTACTAATGATTGACCAAAAAGTCAAACTCTATACTCTCAATACTATTTTTTATTAAGCTAATGGTTACATTTGTTGGTTTTAATGCAGTTAATGTTATTTAATTAATTCTATTGCCATGTCAGGGAACTGTACCTAGTAACCATGCAAAAAATTAATCATTCCCTTTTTCCGGAGCTGAAATCTATAAAGGGAAGGAAAGAGAACACTGCAAATGAGTGATATGAAAAGATAGAACAATTGTTTCGATGTAATGAAATAGAGATAATCAAGGAACCAAGAAGACACACTAAGGTGAAAAAGAAACAGGCTCAACAGCATTCAAACGTGGTGCATTCACACAAGGCTACATCCATACTCCAAGAATCCTGGATATACTTGAAGCCACTCTTCTGAAGGAAACCACAAGCTGCATCTTGAGTGAAGAACTACCAAAAACACTTCATGCACTCAAGCTGACAAGATGAAACAAGAACCAAAGAAGAAAACGACACTCTGTTTTCTGAGCAGAAACCAAAGAAGGACTCAGAAGCTTGTTTGACCAACCAAATGAGTCCAAAGATGTACTGCCAATCACTAAATATCTTCTAAACTCATTCTCACTTACTTTAGTGATTCTTTCATTTAATTTTTGAGCATTGTGTGTACCCTATTTATTTTACACACACACTGTCTCTTGAGATAAACTGGAGGATTCTTAAATCCTCACTCAAACTCCATAACTCTTTTTTTTCACTGTGGATAGTGTTATAGGTCGAGTAAGACCTGGACAACTGTGATCTGTTGTTTGTTTCCCACGAATAACTGTGGTAGAGGTCTTTTTACCTGGATAGTGTGCTCACTGTTGTTTACCCCGATCCAGGGTGTGGATCAATTTATATAAATTATTGAGAGGACTAAGTATCAGCTTTAGACTGAACCTCTTGGTTAATTCTTCTGTGCATTTTAGTTTAAGTCATAAGTATACTATATATATGTTTCATATTCCACTGCTGTTACTTTGAAATACAAAATTATTTTAAAGCTACTTTGATAGTTAAATTAGCAAGTTTTTATACTTATTGTAAACCAGTAATTTAGTTTCAAAAGTTAATTTAATCTTCAGATTAAGTTAACTGAGACCTAATCAATCTTTGAGAAACTGACTGAACATTTACACTCTATATAAATTCACTATAGTTTAACTTTGATTTTTAATTGGGGGATTTTAAGAGAAATATTTTTAACAGATATTTTAATTGGAACTCAATTCACCCCCCTCTTGAGTATCCACTCCGACCAACAGCATAGTAAATTTGTGTTCTAGATAGAGGAAATGTCATTCTTAGGACAAGTTATCACAAGAAAAGGGATATCTATGGATCCTTATAAGACAAAGACAATTGATTAGTGTCCTAGACCATAATTTTTAATAGAGATTCATAGTTTACTTGGACTGGATATGTATTATCGATGATTTGTGAGAAACTTCTCAAAATTTTCAAACTAGTTGAACAAGATAAATTGGAAGGGTGTAAAAAAATTTTGGACCAGTCAATTTTAATAGAGATTCAAGTAATTGAAAAAGAGACTTATCACTACACCAGTACTCACACTAAACTCAAATGAGTAACTATTAATGGTATACAGTGATTCTTCAAAGAATGTAATAGGTTGTATATTGATACAAAATGATAAAGTGATATCCTACACCTCAAGGAAGCTATAAGTTCAAGATCATAACTATCCAACGTATGATATGTAATTATCTATAGTAATATTCACATTGAAAATTGGTGACATTACCTCTATGGGGAGATGTGTGAAATACATATAGATCATAAGAGATTGAAATATATATTCACATGGATGGAGCTATATATGCACTAGAAAATATGGTTAGAGCTAATCAAGGATTGTGACTACTCAATCCAGTACTATACTGAGTAATAAAATAAAGTGAAAGATGATCTAAGTAGAAAGAATCATACAACCTTATCCATGATAATAATTTAAAAGGATTCATTCTTCTTATACTTGAAAGTATGGACATGGAAGTTATAAAGAAACATAACCATTCCTTTCTCAAATGATTACTCAACCATCCTTTCTAGATAAGATAAAGTATTATTATAGAGATGATGTAGAAATATAGAATAATGTGGAATATATGAAAAAAGGTAAATCCTTAAGAGTTTAAAATTGATGAATAAGAAGTTGTAAGATTTAGGTAATGACCATGTGTACCATCAAAACCTGAGATAAAGAAAGATTTTTTTAATGATGCACATAGTTTAACCTTCTCCATCCACCTAGGGAATATAAAGAAGTTTCAATATATCTGATAGCACTATTGGTAGGATAATATGAAGAAGGGGATTGCATAATATAAAAAAAAAGTTTCAATCATTTCATCAAGTTAATGTTGGAAGAAAAAAATTCCAAGGGGATGATGCAACCATTACCCATACCCCCATGTAAATGGGAGAACATAACCATGTACTTTTTTATTGGTCTTATAAAGAAATATATAGTAGATAATGATATATGGGTTTTGGTGGATTATCTTAAAAATACTTCTCACTTAATTGATATTCAAGAGGATTTCACACTCAATAAACTTTCAATGATATACATAAAAAAGTTGTGAGGCTGAATGAAACACCACTATCGATTCTATCTAATAAAAATCCCAATTTTTCCTAAAGGTTATAAAAAAGTATCCAATATGATTTAAACACTGATTTGAACTTCAATAAGGATTATCAACCCCAAATTGATGGAAAATATGAGTATAATATCTTGAAACTTGAAGAAATGTTGAGATATTTCTCAGTGGACTTCAGAGGAAGATGGGATCAACATCCTCATCAGGTCGAGTTCTCATAAAATAATAGTTTCCACTCATGAATCCAAATGTCACCATATGAATCCCTTTTTGGGAATAAATGTATAACACCTATGTGTTAGAATAAAGTTGGGTAACACAAGTTACTAGGACATGAAATGGTTGAAGAAATGGTAAAAAAGGTTAAGACCATTCTTCAACACAACAGGGCTTCTCAAAATCAACAAAAGAGTTATGCTGACAATCATCGATGATACATAGAATTTAAGGTTAGAGATAAAGTAATCCACTATATATTTACATGGAAGGGAGTCATGAGATTTTTTAATAAGAAAAATATAAGCCCCAGGTACACCATCCCCTTTGATATTCTTGATCGCATTGAAGTCGTGTCTTATAGACTGGAACTACCACCAACCTTGTCTCAAGAACATGACATATTTCAAGTATCCCTCTTGGGAAATTAAATACCAAATCCTTCACATGTAATTAATTTGGTGTTGGTACATTTTTAAAATGGTCACTCTTATGAGGAGAATCTGTTGAAGATCTTAAACTGTAGAGATAATGTTCTACACAATAAAACAACTCGTATAGTCAAAGTACTATGGAAAAACCATAAGTACGAGGAGGTGACATGGGAACCGGAGGAAGAAATAAAGCATATGTACCCTCACATGTTTTCACCTTAGTATGTAAAATGAAATTTAAAGGGTGAAATTTCTTAAGGAGGAAGAATTTAATGACCCAAAATTTTATCAATGGAATTCCCATCATGATTATATAGTTGTATCATATTTAATAATGTTATATTATATAAATCACATGAACCACATGATGAAACCAAAAAAATTATTATATTACTTTGAAAATTAAATTTAGAGAATAAATATGGCCATAAGAATTGAAAATATTGAAATGGGATAAAAAATATAAAATAAGATAACTATAATGTGAAAATTTAGATCTTCTCAATCCACCGGAATAATCACACTCACGAACAACATTGTATAAATGAAACAAAATATTAGTAATATAATATTCATATTGAAAATTAAAATGTGTATAACCTTGATAGGAAATATAATTGAATAAAATATAAGGCATTTATAGAAAGTAGGGGACCCATATGATCATTACAAATCTGACTATTTGAATAGTAATATGAGTATTGTAATAATAATCTAACCATTGGAATAGTAATCTGGTGATTATGAATAGTAACATGGCCATTAGAATAGTATCCTCGCCAATGGAATTGTAAAATAATATTTAAGTGTCTTATAAAATGAAAATGTGACATATTTATATAAAGATACAAGTAAATAACCATTTCCAAAATGATAAAATAAGTATTTATATTTTTATAAAACATAAATGTTTTATTTGAATTTTTTTAAAAAAATATAATGATTTAAAAGAAGGTTTATTTTAAAAAAATGAGTTTATAAATTAATATTAATTTTTATTATAATTATAATATAATTTTATGATATCATGAGTAATTTTTTAAAAGGTCGGAAAATTAATCATAATATTAAAATTGGTATTTTTTGAATAAATAAGGGTTTTATTTAAAAAATAAATTTCACATATTTATAAAATTATTTTCATAAAATGGATTTCATTTTAAGAATTTACATATTGAAAAATTATTAGGTTGATTTTCTTATATTTTTCTATAATAGTTGAATTTTGGTGAATAGTGAAATACAGAAAAATATGATATTTAACATTATAAGCTAAATACATAAATTTATCAATCATGGATGATGTTAGAAATAATTAGTTTAAAATTAAATGAACCATTTAATATATATAGACACAAGATTCATCATTATCGGTAGTCTTCAGATAAAATAATAAACTAGTGGATATAATATTCAAAAACACCCATCTCCCCCATTATAAATACAACCCCTCACCACCCCTTCTCCTCATACATTATAATCCTTGGATATTATAAAATTTATATCCAATTATCTTCCCAACACTCTTTCCAATTACCTCATAGTACTGGTCACACCAAAAGGTAAAACCAAAGTGCCTTAAGGTGTATTTCAAGAGATGACATTTAAGAGGAAATATTCTCAATCTATTGCTTTTAAATTCATTTCTTCTTCTACCACCTCCCCAAATACACCATACAACATGGAATAATAAATCTAGTGTCATATATATACTATACTTTTATGGTTTTAATTAAATATATTTCATCCACCCCTTCTCTTATCGTCTTATTCAAAAAAATGAAAATATCATCCATATTAAGTCGACTCACCGCCTCCATGGACGATGAGTTTTGTTTTCCATTACTACCTTAATGGAAGGTTTAAATTAACTTATAATAGTTTAAAAGGATCTAAATATGTATATTATATATTTTTTTCACATTCTAGAATGAATATATATATCCATAATATTAAATAAAATTAATCAAATTCATGATGGTCAGTAAAACACCTAAATAAATAAACCATATAACATTAATATTTTTTACTAAATGAATCATCAAAATTTCAGATAAAATATGTGTATTTGGGGCCATTTTAATTTTTTTAAGTACATTAGTATCATTTAATTTATCTTTTTTAGTTTTATTATCATTGGAAAAAAACAATAATTATCTATAAGTGATTTGACCTTGGAACCATGAAATAAACGCCCTCAGAATAGCTAAAGTAAACATTATATATCAATGAAATTTCTATAAATAAACACAATATAATTGTATTAAATAAAATATATATGTTAAATTTTATTAATTAAGTAATTAAGGAATCTGATTTTTTATCTAGGATGTTAAGTGCAAGTGAAGAACGATTTTGTAGCTAATGTAAGGGATCTCTTTGAACCACCCTATTTTCATTAGGTTATGACTTTTCTTTCTCTAACACGTTTTATTACCCTCTTTGATATTATGGAATAATTTTAAATTATGTATATATATATATATTACATATATTCCTAGATTATTCTACATTCCTTTGATGGGGTTATACATTACTTAAGTTCATTTCTCAAATTCCTTCTTTAAAATCAAACCTGGTTAAGGGGAACTTTTCTATACATTAATCCTTTTATATAAAACTATTTTAAAGTCATTGATCCCATTAATTATTTCATTAAATAAGTAAATATATTATGGATAAAAATTTTGGTTTATCTTTAGTTTTCAAAGAAAAAATCATTTTCATTATTTATTCAAAAAGTCTTTAACTCATTCCTTAAAATACCATTTTGAAACATTATTTCTATACTAAATTCTCTACTATTTCTCATGGTTTTTTTCTAAATGAAAATAAAATTTTGAGGCCTATGATTATTTATTCGGATATAAATTTTCAAAATGTTTAATTCCTTCTTCTCTTAGGAATCAATAAATCTCCTTTGATTGTGATATGAGGCAAAATTATGCAAATTATTTATTTACATGTTAATTCTTATGTTTATGACTTACATTTGATTTCCATTTATGGTGAACATAAGCATGTACATGTTATGATGGGTGTACCCATCTAGCGGTCCAAATAATTGGGTAATTTTTTGTCTCAAATATGATATGTATGATATTATGGAGTAAACCTAATCCATGATGGGACTTTGCCCACCATACGATGTTGTTTTATCAGTTATCAATGACTTGTGCTTATTTCATGTTTTATGTTATTATCACATTCCTATGATGTCATGATATTGTGATTTCATATTCTTTATATTATGATCCCATATGATTATTCATGAGCCTTCTCTTTTTCGATATCATGTTATGCTTTTTGACTCATATGATATGCTTCACTATCATTTTTATTCCCTTATTGGTCTTTTTAGATTACCCCTTTTATTTATGTATTACTAGGGTTATTTTATACAGTTATAGGATATCATGTGGATATAAAATAACATTATAGATATTAAAATAAATATTTTTTATTTTAGTTTCATTTTTACATATTATGAACCTAGTATTCCAAAGACACTAGGCCTCGTGATCTTTTGGTTGTGTTTATTTGATATTTATGCTAAAATCATGTAATAATATGGGTAAAATACTTAGGTAGATATAGTGAATCATTTAAATTAGTGGATAAATCTATTGATGATACTATATATCTTATATATTATCCTATGATACCATGAACAATTGTTTTAGACACTCAATCCTATAATCAAACAAGTGATAGAAAAAAAAGGAAAGAATGTGATTACTGAAGGAACCTAGGGCTTTACGTAAGCATGAAAATTGTTATTTTAAACTTTTTGGGTCTAAATTCATGTCAAAACATCATATCTTTTATACCCCTTCCCAAATTCTCCCTTCGATTAAATAATAATTGATTTAATCATGAATAATAAAAATTAAGCTCAAAATCAAAATCAAAACTATACCACATTCAATTTTGACCAAATGTGTGTTCCACTCAATACCAAAGATCATCGTTTGTAGGGTTCAAAAATCATAACCCTCTAAATCATCTCATATGCTAAAAAGATTTCTCTAATGTATGCCTCAATAATTTTGGTGATAGTATGGAGAATTGAAGGCACTTTCAACATCATCATGGTCATAGAAGATTAAAAATGAATAGTCCTTGAACTCAAATTGAAATATTATTGAACTTCCATTTTATTTCATTCTCTAGAACATGGGAAAGTGGTTTATAGGTGAGATAATTTAAACAAGAGATTATCCCACCTATTTTGGTAACTTAAAGTGTTTAAATATTTAGGTAATAACTTCTACAATATTTCAGTTATGTCATGAACCAACCTGGAAAACCAATCTATATAGGCATCTAACCTGATCAGTAATAAGGCCCATAGGGAATTCTTAATCCCCACAAGTTGGTGACAAGCACCCAGGCATCAATAAAAACTTTTTGGAATGATTTTTTCACAACTTGAAAGAAAAAAAAACTAACATGGAATATAAGAACAAGGTAAGAAAAAGGGAAAAACAAAATATTCCATAAAGAGAAATGAACAGTGGTAGCGATACATCAAGATTCAAACAAGCCAACCCAACATACATGAACTAGAAGAAAAAATCCAATTACTTGAAAATGAAAATAGCTACTCCATGTGATATGTGGGAAAAATCCTACTATCTCACCACTAGATACCCATTTCTAGCTAAGTATAAAAAACCATAATGCCTTTCCCTTTACTATTTTAGATAAAACAAGGTCTACGCACACCTGAGGGTATGCGTAAGGTGTGAGAATAATAATCCCAGTAGGATCCTAGAAAGTGTTCCATAAGCAATACTTTTTAGATAAATCCATATATACTGAAGTTTAAATAAAAAATGTAATGATAAATAATTTCTGAATTTATATCAAAATCAAGGAAACTACCCCTTTTTATAATATACAAATCAATTTCATATAAACAGTTTTCACATAACATTAAATAATCCATTTTCCAATTATCAAATCATGCATCACAAATCACATCATCACCAAACACAATGGAAGGAACCCCTAGGATAACATGGGACTGGTCTACCTAGGTTTCTCATAAAATGATTAATCATGACTAGTGTGGACTAAACATTTCCTTGGCATGCCTACCAAAGGAATAGAGGAACACCATGATGTGTGATTCCCCCTGATGATGTCTTGTAAACTAGTCCTCAACACCCCCCAGAAGTATTAAAGGAATACTATGTTGTGTGATTCCCCATGAAAAATCAATTACAAGTACCGATAACAAATACCCACCTAATTACCCAAGTCCCCCATGTATTGTTCTTATCAACACATTTAAAAGGGCTTATCAAAATTCAATAAATAATCCTACAACCCTTTAAAATCATTAAAATCATGATTTGAAAGATAATTTCATTAACCAAAACATCAATGATTTGAAATCATCCTTCATTTATCACTTTTTAAGGTTAAAACCATTTTATATCAAAAACCACTACATAGAAAATTTTCAAATCATATATCATGTCAATAACCATTTAGAAATAAATTTTAGAAACCAATGAGAACATATAATTCATTAAACAAAGAATTTAAATGAAATTACCCACCTCAACACTTAGTTCACACAACAATAATAATTTAATTCATTCACCAAGAGGATAGGTGTCACAAGAGAAGATAATAGGAAACCCCAAACATCAATATATATCTTATAAATCATATTTAATGACCACAAGGTTAGTGGAGAAGAAAAGAGATCATATACTACATCAAACATGATATTTGTGCCCAACCAAACAAGATATGAACTCTAGGAAACAAACACATAATGAATCTATGATAAAAAAAGGATAAAGACATAACATTATCAATACATCGAATCAACACAATATAGATATTCTACCAATCCAATAGAATAAGGAAGAATGGGAGAAAACAGATCGAACTTACCAAAATGAATACAAATGATAAATTCATAGTAAAAACACTAATTCGAGATGATTGAGGGATCCAAGAATTTTAGATTGAAATCTATACAATATCCCTAGTATAATTAGGTTCAAGGGAGATGAATTAAGAAATAAAATGAGGGTTTTGGTGGAAGAAAATGATGATATTTTCCATATTAATCTAGCCTAGATCGGTGCCACTAGTCAACCAGTGAAGGACCGCCAACTAACCAGTGTCCACTATAGAAATTAAATGGATATTGTCTATCCTAATGTATTTTTAGTGGCTATAGCATAATTTTATATCCATTTCCAAGATCACTCGTTGGTCAGTGGACTCCCACCAATTGGTCGGTAGCCTCCTACACCACCACCATGGCCAAGCCACCTAGACATGCCACTGCGTCACCTATTCCGCCTATTAAACCCAAAATACAACCTATTAAAACATAAAATAGAGATATAAATTGACCATGATTTGAAAAATATTTATAAAATAGGTATTTCTATCCCCATAAAGTTACACATAGGTGGGATGATCCAAAAATAGATGAGATCACTGCTCCCTTACTGATGTTTCACGCTTCCATGTTTTGAGAGAATCTGATTCATGTTTCCATAAAACTTTAACGATTGGAATTGATTTACCATATAGAACCTTTATCTGGGATTCAAAAATATTCATTTTCCCCCCAACCATTGATACCTGGTCCCAAAATAACTTCCTCCCAATTTATAATATGGTACAGATCTTGGTGACACTTCTTAAGCTGATATTTGTTAAAAACGTCATGAATTGAAGTCAACTGAGTTGGTAATTCCAATTGATGAGAAAATTTTATAATATTATTAGTGATAAAAAATAGTCCAACATATCTCTAATCCAACTTTCCAAACTTTCCAAGCTAACAGTGACCTAACTGAGTTGATACATTCAAGAAAATTCAGTCACCAACTAAGAATTCCAAAGGATGACATCAATGATCAGTATAAGATTTTTTCTAAATATGGGATTTCACTAGGTATTTAAATATAGCTTAAATATTCACTAAAATTTCCTAAATAATACTTAGTACCACAATAGAATTATCACCCACCTCTGACCACCAAATATGTGATTCATATGGGTGACTATATAGATCCTTGAAAGGGTCTATTCTAATTAAAGACTAGTAACTATTTTTATAAGAAAAATAAAGTATCCCTAGATTTATATACCATGATCCTATAAAAATAAAATATATATTCATGGAGACTATATTCTATAATTTGAATAGCACACCCCATATGACCATCTTTTTATGGGTGGTAAGTTGTACTCAATCTGACATGAGTCCTAATCACCTTCTAGAGACCCTTCCAGAACTGAGAGTTAAACCTAGGATCTATATTTGAGATGATATCATATGTAAACCCATATAACCTCACAATTTTCTACACATGAAGCTTCCTAAATTCCCCAACCATGTTTATATCCTAAATCATAGTTAAATGATCCATTTTAGTTAATTAATCGATCATCACCCATATAGAATTTTCCCCCCAGGGATTCTATGGTAATATAATAATAAAATCCATGGAAACTTCATCCCATTTCCACATCATCCCAAAAAGATTCTGAATAAAACCTAAGTATTTTAGTTATCATCCTTAATTTTTTGGACAGCATACCAACGAGCCACAAAATCATCTATGTCTCACTTTATACCCAGCCACCAGAACTAGCATCTCATTTCATAATACATCCCTATGGTACCAGGGTGAATGGACCATTAAGAACTATGAAATCATGAATCACTAAAACTATAATAGATATGGGGATAAAAAACCAAACCCTATATCAAAGATACCCATCATAATATAGAGACAACTTATAAATGATCTCCCCACCATATAAAGATTCTCTAACTCCCTTGAAATCATTATCCTATTGTTGTTCTTGAAGAATGAATTCAATGAGAGATAATTTCAATATCATTCTAGCTATCAACATACTTGAATAATCCTCCCTAGAATCCATATGTAGTTGATCAAAGAGCCTCAAGATAATCCACTCCTACTTTGATTATAAGACAACATGAGAGGAAAATTTACTACTAAGAGAACCAATAATAGTGTTCCCCTTCCTTGGGGTGTAGAAAATATAAAAGTGAAACGTCTGAAGGTGTTTTACCCATCACCTATACCTGAGGTTTATATATTTCTAAGAGAAGATATAATTTAAAATCTTATAATAGGAATAGATAGTAAACCCCTCCCCAAAAATTTTGTCTTTACAATACTTAAGAGAATGCATGATGGATGCAAGTACTAAGTCATGTATGGGAAAATTATTCTCATATGGCCGAAGATGATGAGAGTTATATGCAACTATATTATCACCATGAATGATAAAATGACCTATACATACACCTAAAGAATCACAACACACCACATAGACCTGATAATCTTCTGGTAATATTAATATAGGAATTGATGTTAGATGAAATTTCAATTTCTCAACATAATCCTAAGACTTTGTATCCCACAATAATTTCACCAATTTCTTGGTAAGAGTAATCAATGGTGATTCAATATTTGAGAAGTATTTCAAAAACTTTTGATAGTATCCAATTAGACTCAACAATCCCTATATCTCAAAGACATTATGTGGATCTTCCCATGATAGGATAGTCTTCACCTTTTAATGATCAACTGATATACCATGTTTTGAAACCAAATTCCCTAATAATTCCACTTTTTGATTCCAAAAATCACACTTCAATATATTATTATAAAGGAAATTTCCCAAAACCAAACTAAGATTATGCTCTTACTCTACCTCATATTTCGAATAAACCATAATATCATCTATAAGTACCACAACAAATGAATAAAGGTATCGATAGAATATGTGGTTCATCATGGCCATAAAAACTATAAAAGAGTTAGTTATGCTGAAATACATCATGATATAATCATAGTTTACATACCTTCTCCTGAATTTTATCTTTGTAATATCCAACTTTATAACTCTATGGTTATAATAACCTTACCGAAGGTAAATTTTCAAAAATAAATTTTCCCCCTTTAACTAATTGAACAAATTATTAATAATGGGAAAAGGATATTTATTCTTGATCATCACCATGTTCGACTTCCGATAATCGATGTAGATATGAAGGGATCCATAATCCTTCTTGGAAAAGAGCATGGGGGCTGTCCAAGGTGACATACTGAGATGGATGAAACCTTTTTCTAATATATCATCTAACCAAACCTTAAGCTCCTTCAATCTAGTTGGTGACAAATAATAAAAAAAAGTAGAGATTGATTGAGTACCATGAACTAAGTCAATAGAAAACTTTACCTCCCTTTCTGGAGGAATACCATATAATTCATCTGGGAGCACCTTAGGAAAATCTAGAACCAGTAAGGGAGGATCAGAACAATAATATAAAACATTGATCTCAATCGCACAAGAAAATACCATATTTCTAATCACTATATGAGAAATCCTTATATGACTAGGCTCGAATACCACTCTCCCTGAAACACTCGAGAGGTCCCGTTAGGAAAAAATAAATAAACACACCAATGATAACAATAAATCTAGAACCTATGAGAAACCAACCATTTAATCTTGATAATGACATCAAAGAGATTCAAATCAAGTGCTAGAAATTCCTAAACTTACTCAACATGAAATATCGAAAGAGAACACAAAAGATATTGAAACCCTTTCTCCTTTTCTTTCCAAGAGGTGTCTTCAAATCCATAAAACATAGAATGAGCTCCATGGTAAGTTTCAAAAGATCCCAAAAACAAGTAGATATAAAAAGGTGGGAGGGATCTGTATCAAATAGAGTATTCTCTAGGGAAGATTAAACAAATATAGTACCTCTCACTATAATTTTTCCCACATCGACTTCCAATAGACACCCTTCCACTGTATACATCTTATTATTTATAGACACTTGTGGTTGGAGCCCTAAAGGTTTTAAAATTTATGATTACATCATAGTTCCATTTGGATCCAAAGAACTCAATTCATAATCAAAAGTGAATACAGCCTGACAGAACCTCTGAAGATGACCACTACATCCACGTGAATTTCATATCTTTAGAGGTATATGGAAATGAAACTTAGTGTGACCTTTCTTCCCACAGTAGTGGAAAGACAAAGGAACACTACTAGGTATTATTGATAGTGTAGAGGGAGACTTATACTAAGAAATACCACCACCAATACCTCTACGGGTCTCATTCCATTTCCTCTTCTTCCTATGTAAGTCATTGAAGTAACCACTAGGTGTGGAAGAGTATCCAACTAGACCCAACTTGCATGTTAGGTAAAACTATGCCATCATATCCCTATATACCAATTATGTATAAGATTTCAACTTTAACATGAATACCTAAGAAAAAATATCAAGACACAATCCTATTTGGAATTTTGGGCCTTCATTATATCATTCATTGTGAACTCGAGAGAAAAAAACCAACTCAACAAAATGTTTCGCATACTCTGACTCTGATTGATCACCATGTTGAATGGTAAGAAACTCTATATACTTTTATATAGATAAGGATTAATAGTATAACTATTAGAAGAATATTTTCTTGAATACATTCCACTCTAAGACCTCATGTTGGTTAACCTAAACTATACAATCCCACCACCTCTTATTAGGACCCTCAAGGTTAAAGGTAGAACATTTTAGCTTTACTAATTTCAATGTATCTAGGAATTAAAAGATATATTCAATATTATCTTTCCATCCCTTCACCTCCTCATGATCACTCATCCCATTAAAGGATATTTGATTATGGTACAGAAACTTCTAAGACTGATCTCTGACTCCTCTATATCCCAATTGAACCTTTGTTGCCTGATTTTGAGAAGGTGGTACATTTTTTCCACTTCATGAACTACACATAATATATACTCAACAAGGTTAAAATATATTAGAGGGTTCCCTTGAGGTGACTTCACCATAGCACCCTCCTGATGAACTCTAGGAAGTCTTCTGGGAGGAATGATTCTACTAATCAAAGGAAGATAGGGAACTATCATATGGAAACAATATCATTTTGAATCAAGATAATATAATCATATAACTAGGATTATATCAAAACTCAATATAGTAGAAAAAATCCCAACATCCTGTAGTGACTCAAAGCCCATCATGATGACAGTTTTTTAGGAACTCACACACAACCTACCACTGGAGTCACGAAAATCATATATCTTTTCTACCAAACCTCCAAAGATAAGAATAATTTGATAAAAACTTCCTTTGATACCAAATTTTTACAAACTAACCTAGAACACCCATCAATCTAGGAATTTGACCCAGTCAGCAACAAGGCCTGAAGGGCATTCTCGATCCCCATGGGAAGGTGAAAAACACCCGAGCATCAAGAACATCCTCTGGGAACAATTTTTTCCCACCTTGAAAGGAAAAAAAATGACATGGAATACATGAACATGGAATGGAAAAGGGCACAATAGAATAATTCATAAATAGAAATGAAAATTAGTAGTGATACATCAAGATCCAAACAATCTGACCCAACATACATGAACTAGAATCAAAACCCCAAGTACTCAAAACTAAAAACAACTACTAAATATGATACATGGGTAGCATACCACTATCTCACCACTATAAACCCATGCCCATTTAAGAATAAAAACCCACCACATCACTGTGGTTCCTTTCCATTTCTTACATTAGATAAAAAAAAGTTATACACACACTCGAGGTTATGTATAGGGTGTAAGAAAAACAAGACAAGTATGATCCCACCAAGTGTTCCATAAGAATACTTTATTAGATAAATCAATATATTCTCAAATTTTATGAAAACATGGAATGATAAAAAAAATTACCAATTTATATCAAAATCATAGAAATTTTCCTTTTTTATCAGATAAAAATCAATTCCATATTATAATATCCCATGTTTTCTGAGTTGGAAATTTCTGAATGTTTTTGAATTTTCAACTCTTGGACGGTTCAAATATTTATCAAAGATTAAGAATGGGAATTAAATGGTTATAATGCCTCTAAATAATTTTTTATATGTGTAATGAGTTTTAGTTGGTTTCTTGGAGGTTTCGGAAGCATCTTTTTGGGTTCGAGGCCCAAAACCCAAGTTTTTTTAATGGTGCAGATAATGGTTCATGGTTTGTACATGGTTAGTTTTAATCATATAGCCTAACCATGTGGTCCATTTTTTATAGGAGAATGGTTTTAGAAACAATATTGAAAGCTAGAAGAAACAATTAAGGGTTCTATAATTTTCTACAGATATGATGCATGGTTGGTGCACGATTTGAAAAAAAAAATTCTGCAACCATGTGAGGTGGAGTGTACCTTAGACAGTAGAGGCACATGGTTGGTGCATAGTCTATTAAAATATGTGCCACAATAATTCTATGTTGAGGGTCCAAGATAGTACCAACCACACAGTTCTTTCATAGTTTGAAAAACTATTTAGCTCATTAAAGAGGGGAAAATTACCATCCCCCCTTCTTCCCCCTTTCTTCCCCGCACGTGTAGCCCTCCTTCTCCCTTCCTCCATGGGATTTCTCCCTCATTATTGGCTGGAATCGAACATCATCAGATGCATTGGAACCCATGAGGTAAGACTTATAATCCATTATATATCGTGGTATTTTTCTTCATCTTCCTCGACACTTAATTTCTTTGGTTATGATTTTTAGTTCTGATTCCACATGAGAATGGTGGAATTGAATACCGATATTGGGGTTTTCACTATTCCTATGAAGAGGGTGACTCAGGATTTTGTATGCACTTTACCATGTGTCGTTTCATAAAGTTACATCATTGCGGTGAATTTATAAATCTTTTAATCATAAATTAAAATTGTTAAATAGTTTTTTTGACTCTGTTGCTTAGAAATTATGCTTGAATTGAGATTGGGATTTTTTTTGCGAGGTGTTAGCAAGTGATAGATCACCATTCTAGTGTGATGGGATTGGATGATGAGATTTTGGGCATTATTCCTATTTTAAATAAAAATTTTTTTAAACTAAATCATTGGGTTTAAATTAATTAATTATAATGTTTTTATAATTAGTTTTTTATGGTGGTTTTTCTATGATATGGGACCCAAAATGACTCGTTTTAGCTTAAACAAGCCTTGAAAGTTTCTAACAGCCTTTGAAAATAAATGGAAATATTCTTAAAGGTAGGTGGTCTATCATACCTTCCCTGGAGTATTTATTCATGTTTATGTATTATGTGTATGCTTGGTCTTTCTTCTAAGGGTGGCGCCCCTAATTATAATTACCCTAATGAACTTTTAAATTAAATTATTTAATTTGGTAATTATATGGATGAAGTTTAGGGGTCATTAACAACCCATGTGTGATAGCATCATACTTAAACTTATCACTAAGGTTGAGGGTACCATGTGGGATGCCTCTTTGTATGATCTGACCTAGAAGATCCCATATAGGATTACTCCTTTTACTTACTCTTTTTAAGGACCCAAAGAGGGATTTCTTTACTTATGTGATGGATTACAGGATCCCTAGTAGGATTCATATCTAGTATTTTCACATGAGGGACCCAGTGGGTGCCCTAAAATTGGACCAAACCTAAGCTAGTAAGTTGTGGGTTTGGGTAGAGATGGTGGCTGGTGTCACCCAAGAACTCATACCCAACATGTAAGCCTGTGAATCTATAGAAGTGGTGGAATTTTTAAGCATTCATCCACCCATGATATTTTATTTATGATTCACTCATTTACTATTGATGTGGTTATGATTTCTAGAGGGGCTACCTAGATTTTGGTCGATGAGCCTGATGTGATGCGGTACATGATAGGAATTCCTAAAGGTACTTCTTTGGATCCAGATTCTGATCCATAATTATGGATATGGATATCGTGGTATATAATCAATAAGTGGAATTTTAGTATGGAATCGACAATGCCTAGTGTTATGGCACTGTATATCGAGTTTTATAAGGATGTGCTCTATGGAATCGAATAGGATGACTTGCTCAATGGACTTGGGTCTTAGACCTGATAGGAATATATTATACTGATTTTTCAATGGATGTACTCCATGGACTTTAAGAGGATTCCTTGGCCATTTTCCAAGGATCCTAGCCCATGTAGGTCTATATTATAGTAATTTTTCTGTGGATATATTCCATAGACATAAAGAGGATGCCTTGGTCAATGGACTTGGGTCATGGCCCTCATAGGTATGATACTTGATACATTCGATGAAGGCCAAATTTGATGTAGTTCCATATTTATAAGAATTTATTTTGTTATATAGAATCCTTTATCGTAGTGATTGGAGGTAAGTAAAAGTGATCCCAAGGTTAGGACATGTATCCCCCTATGGTGGCATAGCTTTTTTAGAAACATTTCTGGAACTCAAAAAATAAGATATCATCGATAGGGATTATAGACCCAATGATTGACTTATTTATACACAGATTGAGTGGTGTGACATCCAACTCAATATATTATTCATAGGATGTTCATATGATCAAGATTATAGATAAAGGATAGGTTTCAGTTTAATTCATGTTATTTTTCACCTTACTCATATGTGTGTGTGCTTGTGTGTGTTTTGAAAAGGCCCAACCAGGATCAATGTATCACTGTGAGGGGAAGGTGTGAATCAGTTATAGATTTTTATTTTAAGTTTATTTTCTTTTGGAACAACCTTCACCACATATTAAATATTTATCACTTCACTAAAAACAAAACATTCACACATTCACATGAACACAAGTATTTATAAGGTTCACAACTTAATAAGAGTAGATAGTCCTTGGAATGGTTTTGAAATAATCCAATATCACACAATTCACTAGAAAAAATACTTTTGTGTGGATACAAAAAGTAGGATATACCCTTACACTTGTGTAGCACTATTATCAATAGTTAATGTGATTATTCTACCATGAATGATATAAAAATTTTGTGTAACAAGTTAAGAAACCTTCACTAGTTGATTCAAAACATATTACTATACTGCATTGGTGGTGCCCTATAGAGTTTTATACTCACATCCTACTTGGGATTCAATTGCATTGGGGTACTAGATTAGATGTTCACTTGGTTTTAGTTATAGGATGGGCTAAGGCCTAGGATTGATCGAGCAGGATAGATTGGATTTTTTCATAGAGAATGGGTATGTGGTTAATCTTAGAGATAGCAATAGTTAATTTTACTTTTATTAATATTTATTATATTTACTCGTGTATATGTACGGTCAGTCAAGTGGGTGATCAGTGTTTCAGGTATGATATGGCACTTTGGGCCTTTACTGCATTCCATTTTTCATTACATAATGATTATATTTCAGCTTATTTACTACTTAATCACTCTAATTATTATTATTATAGATGATATCTAGTTATTTCCACTATTTTTTACTATAATATGAGGTCATAGTATCCCCATTGGCACACCATAGGCCCTTACTACTAGTCATCAACCTCTAGTATATAGGGAGGCGTGCTTGAGACCTTATGGCAAACCGGCTCAGAGCACCAAATTAGTGGCATCTGGGATGGGACATTAAAAATGGGTATCAAAGGTGTTCATTTACTATTGTATTATTAATGGGGATATGGTTGATAGAATTATTAGGAATGTGTCATAATCTGTGATGGATATTAGACTGGTTCATTGAGAACATTTATTCTAGTAAGAAGTCGTAGTTTCTAGGTTTATAGGATTTTTGTTCCAATCTATGATGTTGTAGTTGTATATGATTTTAACTTTGATTGAAACAAATATTTTTTGTATTTTATAACTTATAATAGATTTTTGGATCTTTTACTATTGGAAAGAGGCCAATGATTGACTTTGAATCTTGGATGGAAAATTCAAGATGCATCTTATACATCATATTTAGCATGTGGGATTCACATGTTATAGGCCTTCTAGTGTGTGATTATTACTGAAAATAGAGGAAAATTATTAAGTGTTAGAAACAACCTAAATGGTGTTTCCTCATATCGTATCTTAGTAGAACTCTAATCAATTGAGCCAACTTGTATATATTTTGTTCTGATGGTATGCCATGTGGATCTATAGTGTGACATTTGAAAGTGAGGCCAATGACTCAGTCCTCATGCACAGAAGGTACAATGACCCTAGTAGGTTGATAGGGCATGATTCCCATGTGTTGAACCCCTTATATAGTGTTGTTACATAGGTTTGTTTATTTAAAGTGTCAGTAACAACCTATATAGTGTTTTTCTATATATATTTCAAGAACATTCTACTTAAATGAACTGCATACTTATGGTATGACATGGATCATTGAAACGATGATGTGTTTTTACTGTTGGTCCTTATTGATCGACATTGGAAAATGATACTTTTCTAGTAGACCCTTTATGGTTGTATCTTTTCATTTATAGTGATTGTAAGGACCCGACCACAGTTGCCCAGAGTCGGTGCCTTATTTGATTGCATTGGAATACATACAAGGAATATGAATCCTGAAGGATCAAGTAGTTTAGTATTATTGGAAACAAGATACACACATAAGTTCAACTTTACATATGTAAAGGAAAAAACGACACTAAATTATTCCACTAGCAACATCATGTCTCCTAGATTATGCTTGCATGTCATTCCTAATTTACTTCTTCATGTCCTGAGAAAAATGAAACATAAGAAATTGGTGAGCTCAAATGATCATTAAGAGTAAGAAATACAGTGGAAGATATCATAAACATAAGATATGGTGAATAATTGAAAACACATTCCTTTAATAATGAACTTGAACACATTATGGAAGAAATATGAGCTGAGTAAATAATGCCATAATAAAACATAATCATGGGTATTATACTAGTCGAATAACCGCATGAACTTCAAATACTAGCATCATAATGAGGGAATTGAATATGTCGGACATCATAACCATATCTTCCAGGCCTCGTGCTAGGACTATAAATAATCATTTTGTCAAGGCCTTGTGCCAAGACCATAGTTTGTCTCATGAGACCTACCGATGCATCGAGGGGATATAGAGGACCCCAACTGTCACATAATAAGTCTAATACATTCCTCATATGAGAGGGGATAAACATAAACAACATATACATTCATATTGAAACTATCATATGAAATGTAACTAACTTTCCCCAATCATTAAATAGAAAACACTAACCATTCCGAGTAATATGGTGAATGGTTTTAGGATAGTTCATCCACAATAGAGTTAGTCATAAACCATTAAATCAAATATGGCAGATTAATTCATAAATTATTCAACCCAATAATACATAATAAACAACGAGAGTGTTGAATCAAACGAAAATACTCTTATAAGATCATTAAGCAATCTTGAGATAAATACTCTTTTATTTTGAAAAGAAGAGTTCTTTTGGAAAATATTTGTATAAAACCAGAAGTGAAGTAATATATTATTTTCATAATAAAATGATTGATTTTATAAATATAATGTTTTCCAAAAATAGATTATATATTTCCCTTGAAAATAGGTAAGAAGTTGAGATATTCCCTTGAATCGGGCTTGTATTTTGAAATCAATTTTGAAAGTTCCTTTTAAAACATGTAACTATCCATAAAATAAGGAAGGGTTCTGGTTAGTAATAATATATATAATACTCACACAGAATTTATGAGGAGTACATAACAATAAATAATAATTTCATTGAGGTAATTAGACAATGAAAGTAACCTAAATGAAAATGGAAATTCGGGTGGAAAACCCCTTACCTTAACACCGAACGTGTTCCTCTCTCGAAATTAAACTCCTGGAACATGAAATTATACTTATTAATAACTTATTTAAGAACCTATTAGGAATTTATTTATTTTATCATAATTTTGGTTAGTTCATTTATGTTCTTATTGATAAGTTATTGTATTGAATTCTGTTGCTTCGAAGTGTTCATTTTCTTTATTTTCATCTTCGGTTCAATTGTTTTTAAGAATGTGGAATGGATGTTAATCTCCAAAATTGAAATTATAAATTATTTAAGAACATAAATAGGTGTTATTGGACATTTATATAACTTGTTTACATGTAAATAGGATGAATTATTATATAGAACTTTAATAATAATTATTTCGGTTAATTTGTGGGTTTTGATTACAACAAACTCATTTTTTCTTTATAACTTAATACCATTTGTACAAAGGGATTACAGAATCTTAAATAGTTTATATTATATATAATAATATGGTTCAACAATAATAAGAATAGTTTCATGACCAGAATTGAGAATGATAATAGAAATCGAAAGTCCATCGTCCTTGAATGTGGAAAATTGACACATCTCGGATGGTGTTCTTGCTACTAGTATAAAAGAAGGTAAAATGGGAAAGATGATGATAACTTATTCTACTATCATGAAAACATTCCATTAAATATAAGTTACTGTATTCCTCACAAAATGTGTATAAGGATAGGTAATAGAAAAAGAAAACAAATGAACTTGAAAGGAAAGACAAAGAATTGAAAAGAGGAATTTACCTCTTGAACCAAACTTCCTTGAGAACCTCCTTAAGGAGAGGTTTTTTTATTTTTATGAGACCAAGGCTTGCTGGAATTGGGGTAGGAGGTTGGGAAGGTATTTGGACAGAATTTGGAGAAGGCACAAGGCTTGAGAGGAGTGAATGGAAGGGGGAGTGAGAGGGGGTTTTTATAGTGGAGGAGAGAGGGGATTTCTTAATATAAAATTCATTAATTTATTATATCTCCTCAAGACATGGAATAGTGAGTATTCCAGGACCAAGAATAGTAATTTTATCATGTGAGTTCAAACCAAGTGGTCTTACATCACTTGTGATGTCATGAATAGTGTATTTAACTAATAATTTACATATACGGTATTTTACCGTATTTCACTATTCCTCAAGTATTTCATAAAAATACCAAAAATTTACCCCAAACATTTTTCAATGTGTAGAATCCAAAAATAAATTACATTTTTCAAAAATAATTTTATAAATATTATTAATTTAATATTTAATTAAAATCATAATTTATTCTAAAAACAAGAGTTTTATAACATTTGTTTGCTTATTTTAAAGCATAGATATATTGTACTTACACTTGAATATTATTTATATACTATAATAAGTAAGGTTACTATTCATTAGGGTATATCACTATTTATAATGGTATGTTTCTATTCATAAGGGTAGGTTATTATTCACCAACAATTAAGTTTTTCTTATTGGACTCTAAATAACATACTGATCGCAACTGTGTATGTCGGATTTTTGAAATTCACATCACATAAGTGAAAAACTTTTGTTTTAAGGGTCACATAGCACTTAGTAATTAATTATGTTTTGATTTAATGTGATTATGACATATTTATAATAAAGGAATTTCCTTTAAAAAATATTGGGTCATTACATTCTCCCCTCCTTACAAAAATTTCACCCTTGAAATTTCATTTTACAATCTAGGCCAAGAACAGGTGGGGGCATTTTTCCTTCATTGATTCCTCCAGTTCCTAAGTTGCCTCTTAGTACTTATGGTTTCGCCATATTAACTTGACCATATGAGTAGTCTTGTTGCCTAGAACTTTGTCTCTACGATCCAAGATTTCAACTGGCTGCTCCTCATAGGAAAGATCATCCTCCAACTGTATCACTTCTGAAGAGAGTACATGTGAAGGGTCTGGTATATACTTCCTTAAGAGGGATACATGAAAGAAATCATGTACTTTTGACAAGGTAGGTGGAAGTTCCAATCAATAGTCCACAGCTCCGACTCAATCAAGTATCTCAAAGGGGCCAATATACCTGGTACTTAGCTTTCCTTTATTCCCAAACTGCGTGACCTTTTTCCATGGATATATGCATATAAATACTAGGTATCTGACTTTGAACTCAAGTTCTCGTCAACGGTTATCCACATAACTCTTCTGTCAACTTTGGGCTGCCTTGATATGTTGTTGAATGGTTTTTACCTTCTCCTCCATTTATTCAACCAATTTAGGTCCTAGCATCTTTCTCTCACCAACTTCATCCCAACACACCGGTGTTCTACACCTTTTCCCATAAAGGTCTTCCTATGGTGCCATTCGGATGCTCGAGTGGAAACTGTTGTTGTAGGAGAATTCAACCAATGGAAGATGTTGGTCCCATCCTCCTTTGAATTCCATAGAACATGCTCTCAACATGTCTTCCAGTGTCAGAATAGTCTGATCAGATTGGCCATCAGTTTGAGGATGATAGGACGTACTGAAGTTTAGTTCAGTTCTTAAACCATGTTGGAGACTTTTCCAGAACTTTGAGGTGAATCTAGGATCACGGCCAGATACAATAGAGAGTGGTACTCCATGCAGCCTTACCACTTCTTTGATGTAAATCCATGCAAGTTTATCCAATGATAAGTCTTATCAAATAGTGATAAAGTGTTTTGTCTTTGTATGATGATCCACAATGACCCATATAGCATTGTTTCCTCTAGATGTCCTTGGAAGTTCAGTGACAAAGTCCATGGTAATGTTCTTCCACTTCCATGATGGTATGGGTAGTGGTTACATCATCCCCTTAGATTTTTTCCTCTCAACCTTCACTTGTTGACATACCAAGAACTTTGATGTATATTCAGCAATCTCCCTTTTCATATTGTCCCACCAAAAGTTTTCTCAGATATCTCGATACATATTTATGCTACCAGGATGTATAGATAAATTAGACCTATGAGCATCATCCAATAATTCTCTCTTTATCTCAGGAATAGCGGGAACACAAAGCCTCTTCTCAAATTTCAAAATGCCACCTTCATATGAGAAGTCAGTCAACTTTCCATCATTTATAGCTTTAATTTTCTTTTTAAACTCCTTATCATCAGCCTGAGAACATTTTATCCTCTCTAGTAAATAAGGCTGGGAAACCATTTGAAAAAGTAGTGATGTGCTACCTTCCTTGATAATTCCCATATCCATCTTTACTAGATCCATGAACATAGGATCCCTTTCAACTCTCATCTTGTTCATAATTCCATGGTACTTTCTACTCAAAGCATCTGCTACCTTATTTTCTTTCCTTGGGTGGTAGTGTATTGTGCAATAATAATTTTGAGTATCTCAATCCACCTCCTTTGTCTTGTGTTGATTTATTTCTATGAGAATATATACTTCAAACTCTTATGATCTGTATATATCTTACATTTTTCTCCATAGAGGTAATGTCTCCAAATATTCAGAGTAAATATTACCACTGCTAACTCAAGATCATGAGTTGGATAGTTTTGTTCATGAATTTTTAGCTTTCTAGATGCATAGGCAATCACTCGATCATTCTGTATATGGACACAACCAAGTCATTTCTTTGATGCATCGCTATAGATCACAAACCCATCATTCTCAGATAGTAGGGTTAAGATTCAAGAATTCACTAACCACCTCTTCAATTCTTCAAAACATTCTTCACATTCATTTTTCTATACGAACTTAACTCATTTTCATGTGAGCTTGGTCATTGGGTTGGCTAAACGGGAAAAGTTCTGAACAAAACAACAATAATAACCTGCAAAACCAATAAAACTACGTACCTTAGTTACTTTCGTTGGAGTAGGCCATTCTTGCACAACCTTTATCTTCACAGGATCTACAGATATTCCATCCTTAGAGATAATGTGTCCTATAAAGGAAACTGATTGGAGCCAAAAATCACACTTGATAAACTTCCCATATAATTTATTTTTTCTAAGGGTCTTCAGAATAGTACGCAGGTGATTTTCATTATCTTCATGGATTTTAGAGTATATCAGGATATCATCAATAAACACCACTACAAAGTGATCAATATATTCCTTGAATACTTTGTTCATGAGATCCATGAAAACATATGGTGCATTAGTTATTCCAAAAGGCATTACTGTAAACTCATAATGCCCGTACCTGGTTCGAAAAGTTTTTTTTGGAATATCTTCTTTCCTCACAAGCAACTGATGATATCCAAATCATAGATCAATCTTCAAAAAATATCGGGCTCTATGAAGTTGATCAAATAAATCATCAATTTGTGGTAGAGGACACTTATTCTTTATTGTAATATCATTTATTTCCCTGTAATCAATGCACAACCTCATGGATCCATCTTTCTTCTTGACAAAGAGGATAGGGGATCCCCATGGAGAAACACTAGGTTGAATAAATCCTTTATCACTCAATTCTTCTAGTTTCTTCTTTAGTTCCACTAAATCCACAGTGGTAATTATATAATGGGTCTTTGATATGGGCCTTGAACTAGGAATTAAGTCAATGGAAAACTCAATTTCCCACTCTGGAGGATGTCCAGGTAAATCCTATCGAAAGACATCAATATATTCTTTCACAACAGGTACATCTTCTATTTGAAAATTCTTTTACTCACCCATAGTTATTTCATTATCTTCATCCCCAATAATTGAATTTAGTTGTGCTACTAGGGGTGGATCTAGATGAGAATCAAATGGAGAGGTTTCTACTCTAAAGATAAGGGATTCTACACCATTCTCAAAGATTGTAACTTCCTTCCTCTTACAATAGATCTTCACATCATAAATTGATATCCAATTCATACCGAGAATTATATCATAGTCAACCATTGGTATGATGATAAGGTTAGAAACTAAATCACATTTATGTGTCACGAGGGGGACTAATTGACATGCATTTTTTGCAATGATACGTCCACTGTGAGTTTTTACTGATAACTCCTTTATTAAATTAAATTGGACATATCTAATTTTCATGGAAAACTGGGAAGATATAAATGAATGTGACGATCTAGAATCAAATAAAGTATTGGCTAAATTTGAGGAAATGATTAAAGTACCTGCCACCACATCATTAGGAACTTCAATATCATCAGTTGTGATCGCATAATCTTTTCCCTGCTCCCTTGGCCTTTTATGTGGCATGTTTCCTTGACGCTTTGGACAATCATTATCATAGTGTCCCATATCTCAAAAATTATAGAATTTAACATCATTAGCCTTCTTCTTTCCATTACAATCACCAGCAAGATGGCCTTTCTGTCCATATTTTAAGCATACTTCTTTTCTCTTTAAGCAGGCACCAAGGTGTTTCTTTCCACAATTATCACAGGGTGGAAATTCAACTCTTCCCTTCTTCCATGTTTCCTTGTTTTCTTTCCCAGAGCTTTCATTAGCACTCTTCTTCTCTTGATTTCCCTTAAAGTCATAAGACTTAGATAATTCTTTTTCTATCTTGATAGCACATGAAACTATATCCTCATATGATGAAAAACTTTGGGATACCAGTGCCCGCTGGAGGAATGGCTTTAGGCCATCAAAGAATCGATCAATTTTTCTCCTTGGATTTCGTATATAGTCCACAGCATGTCTTGATAACCTTGTGAAGTTGGCTTCATACTTGGAAACATTTTCATCCTCCTGCTGCCTCAGATTCAATAATTTTCTCTCCATATCCACTCACTACTCACGAGGGAAATATTTTTCTAATAATATTACCTTAAAATCTCTCCCTTCCATCTCTTCTATCTCTTCCTCCTCTTTTGTGTTTTGGATTAATGACCACCACTGATCCGCATCTCCTGATAGATGATATACTTCCATGACAAACTTATCTCTTTCATTACATCTCAAAGTGAGAAATATCTTCTCAAGGGAACATATCCACTGCTCTGATACAAATGGGTTTTTAGTTCCGTTGAATGATGGAGGTTGTTGTCGCATAAAGAGATCTATCATGGATCCTCCACGTGGTGGATCTAGATTCTCTATACGGGTAAGGTTATTATTCATAACCTGAGTAAGTTTTCCCAATATAATTATGAGTTTCTCAACACCAGTCACATCACCAGAGCCAATATCATTATCTTGTGTTAGAGGAAAATACCTATAGGGGACATGTGCAATCGTGCGGTTTCCATTCCTTCCACTAGGCGCCATTTCTAAATAATGGAATACACTATTTTAGGGTATAAATCATAATTTTTAATCTCAATGTATAAAAATACTAAGCATAAATTGAAATTCTACGCGTATCTAACCTCTTAATCATAAACATGGTATCTTTGAGGAAAAATTTACATTTAAATCCTTCATAATGGCTTATAAAGAAAATGTGAATTATCATAAGAATATCCCCCGGGAGTGTCGTAACCAAGAGTGCATCAAGGCCCATTGTTGTATACTAGGATACCCCAGGTCAAGCCCAAAACTCCTTGTCGGAGTTTTCACTCAAAGATATATCTGTGCCAGATCCACCTCTACCTACTCGTATCCAGACAGGGACGTATTGCTTGAATGATCCACATGATCTATTCCTTACCAAAATACCAGGATGTTCTTGTATGTTTATCCTCAAAGACTATCTTAGAGACTCTTCCCTAATCTACGTTTTCTAAATCTAGTTTCCAAGTTTTCTACTAAACTTCCTATGATACCAACTGTAAGGACCCAACCCCAGTTGCCCGGAGTCGATGCCTTATTTGATTACATTGGCATACAAACAAGGAATATGAATACTGAAGGATCAAGTAGTTTAGTGTTATTGGAAACAAGATACACACATAAGTTCAACTTTACACATGGAAAAGAAAAATGACACTAAATTATTCCACTATCAACATCATGTCTCCTAGATTATGCTTGCATGTCATTTATAATTTATTTCTTCAGGTCCTGAGAAAAATGAAACATAAGAAAGTGGTGAGATCAAATGCTTAGTAAGAGTAATAAATACATTGAAAGATAGCATAAACATGAGACATGGTGAATAATTGAAAACGCGTGCCTTTAATAATGAACGTGAACACGTTATGGCAAAAATATGAGCAGAGTAAATAATGTCATAATAAAACATAATCATGGGTATTCTACTAGTTGAATAACTGCATGAACTTCAAATACTAGCATCATAATGAGGGAATTTCATATTCCTTACATCATAACCATACTGTCCAGGCCTCGTGCTAGGACCATAAATAATCATTTTGTCAAGGCCTCATGCCAAGACTATAGTTTGTCTCATGAGACCTACCGAGGAATCAAGGCGCTATAGCGGGCCCCACCCATCACATAATAAGTCCAATTAATTCCTAATATGAGTGGGGATAAAAATAAACAACATATACATTCATATTGAAACTATCATATGAAATGTAACTAACTTTCCCTAATCATTAAACATAAAACACTAACCATTATGAGTAATATGGTGAATGGTTTTAGGATAGTTCATCCACAACAGTGTTATTCATAAACCATTAAATAAAATATGGTAGATGAATTTATAAATTATTAAACCCAATAATATATAAGAAACAACAAGAGTATTGGACCAAATGAAAATACTCTTATAAGATCATTAAGCAATCTTGAGATAAATACTCTTTTATTTTGAAAAGAAGAGTTATTTTGGAAAAATATTTTTACAAAACCAGAAGTGAAGTAAGATATTATTTTCATAATAAAATGAGTTATTTTATAAATATAATGGTTTCCAAAAACATATTAGATATTTCCCTTGAAAATAGGTAAGAAGTTGAGATATTCCCTTGAATCGGGCTTGTATTTTGAATTCAATTTTGAAAGTTCCTTTTAAAACATGTAACTATCCATAAAATAAGAAAGGGTTCTGGTTGGTAATCATATATATAATACTCACACAGAATTTATGAGGATTACATAACAATAAATAATAATTTCATTGAGGTAATTAGATAATGAAAGTAACCCGAATGAAAATGAGAATTCAGGTGGAACAACCCTTACCTTAACTCCGAACGTTTTCCTCTCTCGACATGAGATCATGGAACATGAAATTATAATTATTAATAACTTATTTAATAAGATATTAGACATTTATTTAGTTTATCATAATTCTGGTTAGTTCATTTAGGTTCTTATTGATAAGTTATTGTATTGAATTTCGTCGCTTCGGAGTGTTCATTTTCTTTATTTTTATCTTCGGTTCACTTGTTTTTAAGAATGTGGAATGGATGTTAATCTCCAAAATTGAAATTATAAATTATTTATGAACATAAATAGGTGTTATTGGTCATTTATATAACTTGGTTTCATGGATAGAGGATGAATTATTATATATAACTTTAATGATAATTGTTTTGGTTAATTTGTGGGTTTTGATTGCAACAAACTCATTCTTTATTTATAACTTAATACCATTTGTAAAAAGGGATTAAATAATCTTAAATAGTTTATATTATATATAATAATATGGTTAAAACATAACAAGAATGGTTTCATGACCATAATTGAGAATGATAATAGAAATCAAAAGTCCATCGTCCTTGAATGTGGAAAATTGACACATCTCAGATTGTGTTCTTGCTACTAGTATAAAAGAAAGTAAAAAGGGGAATATGATGATAAATTATTACACTATCATGAAAAAATTCTAGTACATATAAGTTACTGGATTCATCACAAAATTTGGATAAGGAGAGGTAATAGAAAAAGAAAACAAATGAACTTGAAAGGAAAGACAAAGAATTGAAAAGAGGAATTTACCTCTTGAACCAAACTTCCTTGAGAACCTCCTTAAGTAGAGGTTTTGGTCTTTTTTTTAGACCAAAGCTTGATGGAAGTGGGGTAGGAGGTTAGGAAGGTATTTTGACAGAATTTGGAGAAGGAACAAGGCTAGAGAGGAGTGAATGGAAGTGGGAGGGAGCGGGGGTTTTATAGTGGAGGAGAGAGGGGATTTCTTAATATAAAATTCATTAATTTATTATATCTACTCAAGACAAGTAATAGTGAGTATTCTAGGAGAAATAATAGTAATTTTATCATGTGAGTTCGAACCAAGTGGGATTACATCACTTGTGATGTCATGAATAGTGTATTTAACTGAGAATTTGCATATACGGTATTTTACCGTATTTCACTATTCCTAAAAACTTCAAGTATTTCAGAAAAATACCAAAAATTTACCCCAACCATTTTTTGACGTGTAGAATCCAAAAATGAATTCCATTTTTGAAAAATAATTTTATAAATATTATTAATTTAATATTTAATTAAAAGCATAATTTATTCTAAAAACAAGAGTTTTAAAACATTTGTTTACTTATTTTAAAGCATAGATATATCATACTTACACTTGAATATTATTTATATACTATCATAAGTAAGGGTACTATTCATTAGGGTATATCACTATTCATAAGGGTATGTTTCTATTCATAATGGTAGGTTACTATTCACCAAAAATTAAGTTTTTCTTATTGGACTCTAAATAACTTACTGATCGCAACTGTGTATGTAGGATTTTTGAAATTCACATCACAGAAGTGACAAAATTATGTTTTAAGGGTCACATAGCACTTAGTAGTTAATTATTTTTTAATTTAATGTGATTATGACATATTTATAAGAAAGTAATTTCCTTTAAAAAAATATTGGGTCGTTACAGTGATCTTGTTAGGTCACTGGGTACAATGTCGATAGATACCTAAACATTTATAGTATACTTAACCTTGAGGTGGTATTACTATATGTGAATTCTCGGTGAGTGTTAGTTCATTATATTTCCTTCATTAATATCATGATACTCTAGTCTAAGTACCTTATTATGATTATCTATGAGGATTAGGACCCTGGTAGGCTGATTCTTGATAGTTTTTTTCCCTCATATTTTGATGTTTTCTTTACCACTTTTAGAGAGATTCAAGAGGAACATTAGATTCCTTATGTTTAGATGGGTGCATGGATGATGCCTCGTGATATGTTACCTTGTTGAGAGTTTTGACTTATGGTCTACGTGGTCATACCTAGTTACCTTATTATGATACATGATCAACAGGGATATGTGGGATACCAAGATACCCTTAGTTTTGACTCATACCCTTGTAGGTTGGTGTTTTGTTTTGATCAAGGGAAACCTATGAGATAGGTTGGTTTGAGTTTATTAATGTATTTTTTAGAAGTGATCTTGGTTATATTCTTGAGTAGATATCGATGCACTGAAGGTTCTCGGGTTTTTCATTATAGACATGTTGATACCTTTAGCTTTTGACGAAACACCTAGGGTGCTTTGGTATCAATACTAGCTTTGATGGGTAGGATTTTTTGGGTTCCTGGCCCTATTGAATAGTGTTTATATTGTTATTAACATAATTAGAGCATAGGTATATGATCATGACTAGAAATGCATCATGTGATGGGTGGCTTTAAAATGAAAAGTGGCATAGGTTAGGTGCCTAATTTTGAAGATGAGTTCCAAGGGATCTCCTGGCATGTTAAGATTGACATACCGAGTAGCATGGTTAGCTTAGATTTTTTGATGAATGACTCATGGGAGTGTGAGTAAAGTGATGATGATATGGTGGTAAAGGATTTTACACCTACTGTGTAGAATTTTTTGGTACATGTTGGATACATGTGGTTCCATTTAAATTATAAAGCGGTGAGAGGTCATGCGTAAGCTGAGGATCGATGGTTTAAAATAAATGTTAAGGGTCTAGTTTCTAGGAAGTTGTTAATTAAATGAGAAATTTATATCCTTGTTAGAGGATACTTAGTGAATAAATCATGATCCAGAAGGTATTTGACCCATGGCTAGACCTGGGAACACATTGTTGGGAGATGTGGTGTAAGGACTTGGGTAAGGTAGGTGTGGCCTATTTAGATGTGAGCATGGCTTAGAGGAGAAATACACTCCTATCAATGGAATATTAGTGTACTCCTAGATATAGGTGGTCATGTCTAATATCTTGAAATCTTCCTAATTATACTGAGAGATCATCAATTATACATTGGATTACATTTAATTGTATTTCCTATTTTGGTGATAAACCTACTGAGGTTGTTCTCGAGGAGTGGTATAAAGTAAGCCAGATGGTGCATAGTTCACCATTGTCTGTTTGAGGGTTGTGACCCTAGTTTTTTTTAAATTTAAACAAGCAACATGGTAACTATTATCAATAATAGGGAATAATTCAGGGTTACATTTTCATTCATTCTCAAAATTATAGGGTTCTAGCCATTTCGATTATTATGTACGAGAGGGACATGGAATAGGTTGCGGTGATTGGGTTCTCATTTAGTTAGAGTGATGACAATGATTCTCCTAAGATGGGGAGTGGGATGTTAGTCACTGGTGGGTGAACCTCATGTGATAAGGGTTGTGGGATCTTGAGACCAATTATTATATAGTCATTTTGGATCTTGTATTCCATTAAATAAATATATCAAAGTATGGTTGGATTATTCAGTGAATGCCAAGTATGTGTTCATGTTGTGGTATGAAAAAAAATGGATAGGTTATGGTTTTTCCAAGTAATTTCCCTTGAAGTATGTTTTGAACTATGGTGGTGGTACTTAGAAATGATCTTGGAGTGCCTTGGGATAAAGGCAGTGGGATCTAGGTTTCAATGGCGCATCAGTTGTGGGATCCATGATTTTTTTATAATATTCATCTAGAGGTGGTTTGGCTTGAATTATTTTTGAATAGTTGAATTTGGTTGGTGATGGAACCACATAAATCATGCCATTGGGATGAGATAGGTTTAGACTAAAGGTCAATTGAGGTTTTTCAAGGAAAATTCAGTGTGAGTAGGTTGAGATTGGTCGATTGGAGTTAATCTATTAGATATAATAGAGGAATGAGGGTATTATCCTTAGGTTAGATCAAATGATTTGAGTGAATAAACATACTAGAAGCATTGTTAGGATTTTAGGGGAATGTTTTAATAAGAAATTACAACAGTGGAGGTATTGTGGTTCAGAATTGGTATTTGAAAGAAATAACCTATGGTGGGGAGCATCATAGGATGGTTAAGGAATCGAATTATGATGTGATTGTAATTTGGATTAGACATCTTAGTTAAGTTTCATCTTGATGTATTGATAATGTTTATGACTTTTGGATCAAATTTTGGTGGGTTATGTTCCATGTTTTTAAAGTAGTTCTTGTAGTCGCGTTGGGTGTTCAGAAATGCAACACAGCCTTTCGAAATTAATTCATGACCCAAGTAGTTTGGGTTATTCATTTTTATTCCCATGAAGTATTATTAAAGTATGAGATGTTTTAATGTGGTGAGGTTGTAAGATCTCATGGTTTTTTAGTATGAAATTTTTGAAGGTTTTAGAATTTTTAACTGTTGGATGGATCAAATATTGATTAGAGATTCGTAATGGGAATTCAAAGGTTGGAATACCTATGAATAATGTTTTTATATGTATAATGAGTCTTGGTTAGTTTTTAAGAGGATTCGGGAGTGTCTCGGGGATTTGGGGCCTCAAATTGATGTTCTATAAAGGTGTATCTAATGATTCTTGGTTAGTGTTAACCATATAGCCTAACCATGAAGGACATTTTTTACAAGGCACAACCTGAGAAACCATGTGGAAAGATGGAGGAAACTGTGAAGGGGTCTATAATTTTCTACCAACATGATGTATGCTTGGTGCATGGTTTGACTAACTGTGTGCTACAACCGTGTGAGGTGGAGTGTGCCTTAGAAAGTAGAGGCACATGGTTGGTGCTCAACTTATTAAATTGTGTGCTTCAACCATGAGAGGTGGATTAGGCAAGACAATTCCAATCACATGGTTGGCACATGGTTTGGAAAATCATGTGGCCAAATTTTATAACTCATTAAATAGGGGGAAATTAACATTTTTCTCCTCCAAACCTTAAAGGGTTTTACCCCATTTTTTTATCCCTTTCTTCCCCATATGTGAATCCCGCTTCCCTTCCTCCATGCGAGTTCTCCCTCATTATTTTCAATAATTAGACGCCTTCAAGTGCGTTGGAACCCTTTAGGTAAGACTTTAAATCCATTATCCATCATGGTATTTTTCTTTGGCTTCCTATAACTCTTGGTTTATATGGTTATGGTTTTTAATTCTGATTTCACTAGATCATAGTGGAATTAGATACTGATTTTGGGTTTTTCACTCTACCTAGGGAGAGGGTGACCCGAGATGCTATCTACACTTCACCGCATGCCGTTTCATCAAGGTAAATCATTTTGGTGAATTTATAAATATTTTAATCATAAATTAAAATTTTTTAATGGTTGTTTTGATGTCATTGATTAGGTATTATTCTTATCGTGAGGTTGGGATTTTTTTTCGGGATGTTATTAAGTGCTAGTTCATCGTTCTAGTGTAATAAGATTGGTTGGTGAGATTTTGGGAATTATTCCTTTTTTAAATAAAATAGTTATTTAAAATATATCTTCAGGTTTTAATTAATTAATTATAATTTTGTTATAATTAATTATTTATGGTGGTTTTTTTGTGATACAGGACCCAAAATGACTTGGTTGAGCTTGGAAAGGCCTTGGAATCTACTTCTAGCCTTTGGAAATAAATGGGAATCTTTTTACAGTTAATTGTTCTGATGTACCTTCCTTGGAGTATTTTTGCATGTTTATATAGTATGTGTATAGATGGTATTTCTCCTAATGGTGACTCCCCTATTTATAATTACCCCAGTTAACTATTAATTAAATTATTTAATTTTGTAAATAAATTGATGAATTATAGGGGTTACTAACAGCCTCTGTGAGCTAGCATCATACTTCAACTTATCACTGAGGTTGAGGGTCCCCTGTGGGATGCATCCATGTATGATCTGACCTAGAGGGTCCCATATAGGATTCCTCCTTTTAATTACTATTTTTTAGGACCCTAATAGGGATTCTTTTACTTATGTTCTACCTTAGTGGATCTCTAATAGGATTCCACTCTATAATTTTCACATGAGGGACCTAGTGGGTGCCCCGGCGTTCAACCAACCCTGAGCTAGAACATTGTGGGTTTGCGTAGTGGGTGTCACCCTATAACCCATACCAAATATGTAATATCATGAGGCTATGAAAATAATGGTGGGTCTAGGCATTCATCCACCCTCACTCTTTTATTTATATTTCACTCAGCTACTATTGATGTAGCTATGATTTCCAGTGGTGCCTCTAGATTTTAGCTGATGATCTTAATGTGATGTGGTACATGATAGGAATATTCATAGGTACTTCCTAGGATCCGGCTTATAATCCTTAATGATTGATATGGATATCATGGTATAGAACCGATGAGGGTCATTATGGTATGGCACTGACAATACCTAATAGTATGGTACTGTATATCAAATTTGTACTTTATGTACTTGAAGAGGATGCCTTAGTCAATGACCCTGGGTCTTGGACCTAGTAGGTATATATTATACTAAGTTTTATGTGGATACACTTCATGGACTCAAATAGGATTCCTTGGTGAATGGCCTTGGGTCTTGAACCATGTAGATCTATATTATTCTGAGTTTATTATGGATATTATCCATGGACTTGAAGATAATTCTTTGGTCATTGGCCATAGGTCCTGGCCCTTATTGGTCTGATACTTCATACATCTGACATATGCCACAGTTGATATTGTTCCATATTTAAAAACTTTTCTATATATACATGTATTATTTATTCATAATTATTGGATGTGAGTACGGGTGATGTCAAGGTAAGGACATGTATCCCCTTATGGCAACATAGATTGCTCAAAGACATTTTCAGCACTGGCTGAAGCAGGTATCATCTATTGGGATTAAGGACCCAAGGATATACTTATTTATACATCTATTGAGTGATATAGAATCCATCCTAGTGCATTATTCATAGTATTTTTATGTGATCAGGATTATGGACCCAAGGATCGGTTGTGGTTTGATTCATTTTATTTGTCACCTTACTCACACACACACACACACACACACATATATATATATATATCTATGTGTGTGTATTTATGGTGATGTATATACACATTTATGTATATATATATACACATATATATATATATATGAGATGACACCTTGTTCAAAGACATTACATCTTAGGTTGAAGAAGGTATGGCTGATCGGGATCATGGGCCCAAGGATCGGTTGTGGTTTATTTTATTACATAAAAATTTGTATTTATTATTTTAGTTCTATTTATTATATTTATTCTGATGAGTATCTCACATATTCATAAAGCACATATTTTTTTTATCTATGGTATCGTGTTGGTGGTTCCCTAATAAGTTTTGTACTCACACCCTGATCGATCCACCATTGCACTGGGGTATTCAAGCACATGTTCACTCATTTTTAGGTACAAGATGGGCCTAGGACCGAGATTGATCAAGCAGGATAGTTTGGGTTTTTTCATAGAGCATGGGTATGTGGTTCGACTCATAGATAGTAGTATAACCTTGTACTTTTATTTTTGTTTATTATATTTACTCTTGTGTATGTATGGTCATCCTAGTGGGTGATCAATATTTCATGTTTGACATGGTAATTCGTTCCTTTACTGTAATAGATTTATCATTACAGTATTCTTTGGTTTTTGATTATTTACTACTTTAAAAATCTTAATGTTAATTTTATGTATAATATTTGGTTATTTCTATTGTTTTTACTCTAATATGAGGGAATAGTCCCCCACAGACACACCCTAGGCCCTCACTACTAGTCAGAAGATTCTGGCATATGAAGAGGCGTGATTGAGGCCTTGTAGTGATATAGCTCAGGGCACTAGATTAGGGGAATCTGGTATAGGACATTACACATATAAACAATTTTCAATGCACATTATATAATATATTTTCCAATTATCAAATAATTCATCACAAATCACATCATATCCAAGAACAATGGGACGAACCCCTAGGATAAAATAGGAATAGGTTATCTAGGTTTCTCATAAAATGATCAATCATGACTAGTGTGCACTAAAATTTTCCATGGTATGCCTACTAAAAGAGTAGATGAATATCCTGATATGTGATTCTCCTGGAATATATCATGTAAACTAGTCTCTAGAATTCCACCAAAAGAGCAGAGTAATACCTTGATGTGTGATCCCCCCATGAAAAATCAATGAAAAATCCTGATACCAAAACCTCACCTAAGTACCTAATGTTCCCATGTTTTTTTCTTATAAAAACATTTCAAAGGGATTACCATAATTCAAGAAATAATCCAATAAACCTTTTTAAATCATCAAAACCATTCTTTGAAATCCAATTTCATAAACCAGAACATTAGACCTTTAAAATCATCCTTCCTTTATCACTTTTCAAGGGGGTCCATTTTACTTCAAAAACGACTATACATGAATTTTTAAAATCGGATATCATGCCTATAACTATTTCAAAAACAAGTTTAGAAACCAATAAGCACATAAAATTCAGTAAAAAAGACTTTAAATGAAACCACCCACCTTAACAATTGGTTCACACAAACAGAATCCATACACCAAGAGTAAAGGGATTAAAAGAGAATATAGGAGTGGAGTCCCTAAACATCTATCCATATCTTAGAAATTATATTCAGTGATCACAAGGTTAGAAAATAATAAAATAGATCATATACCTCATCAAACATGAGATCTGTACCCGAACAAACAATATCTGGCCTCTAGGAACCAAATACACAATGAGACTATGAGAAATAAGGATAGAGACATTGTATGATCAATAAATCAGATCAAAAAACAATAGATCCACTATAAATCTAAGATAATAAGGAAGAATAGGATAAAACATATCAAACTTACCAAAAATAATAAAATTGATCGATCTAAAGTTGAAATTTAAATTATAGATGATCAAGGGAGACAAGAATGCCAAATATAAACATCTTCGAGAGCCCTGGTCAAATTAAGTTCAAGGTAGAAGGATTAATAAATAAAACTTGGGTTTAAATGAAAGAAAAATATGATAATACCCATACTAATCCATTATATATCGGTGCCATCATCTTTCTGGTGAAGTCCCATTGGCTAGACGATGCCACTATAAAAATGTAGTGTCCACCATCTGGCCTACTAGAGAGACAGTGGAGGCCCTCCAGCTGGTCGGCGGCCTCCTGCATCCAACACCTAGGCCAATACACCTATAAATTACTTCGATTTATCTATTACACCTCTCAAAGACAAAATAAATTCTATTAAAACTTAAAAGAGATATATAACTCAACCATGATGTGATAATTTAGATCTTTATGGAATTTAACCCTTCAAAAAACCCAAAAAAAAGACACAAATGACACTTAAAACTTACCATAAATTTCATGAATATTTTATAACATACTTATAACTCCAAATTAATATTACATGATAAAATCTAATTCATTATCTTAACTCTATTCTCCTACTAGATATTCAAAAAAACTTGAATAAATAAATATTAATTTGTAAAACATTTTTCTAGTATTTACTTAATAAATTATGATTACTTTTATTTAACAAAATCAAGTCATATTGTTATATACGTTACTAATATTAAATTTATTATTTCTTTATGATTGTATAATTTTAGGCATTATTAGCCCCAACCATGGGGACCACCATGTCCTAAACTCTAATTTATTAGAATTGGGAAAAATTATGAATATTCTTTTTTTGTGATCCTCTAGGCCCTTATCCCAGTAGTAGTGAGCATTAATCACAATCCAATAGTGGTATCTAGAATCACGTTATATCCCCTAATGACATAAGGTTTATCCAAAGAAAAAACAACCTCCTGTGAACACAAATCATGTACTATATTCTATTTGTCTTGTAATATCTCATAAAACAATATACACACTTCATTTCATCACCCTTTCTTTTTTTATATATTCATGACCTTTCTATATGGACTTACCACCTTCTACCATGTCCATAAATTTGATAAAGGTACTACGATTCTATAATATCTCGAGTTTCCCTTTGAGATACTGATCTTTTGTTTTGTAGTTTAATGCTTTTTTAGCCTAATGTAAATTCCTAAGAAGTTCACTAGATTTTTGGGGGTATTAGGGTCTTGTTCAAAGCCTGTAGGCCCGGTTTTTTGGAAAATAAAGTTGGGATGTATAGTTAGTAGAAACCATGTGACCCAAGATATGTGGTTAGGAGTAATCATGCAGGGTTGGAAAGATAGAAAAAGGAGGATGAACGGTTTGAGGAAACTGTTCATCCATGGAAGTATGCCTGTGCGGGAGATATATAGTTTTTCATACAGGCTTAACATATGGTCAGTGCATGGTTTTTCTAACCATGCACCATGATCATATAAGGGGTGATAGGGGACAGAGTCATATGGAATGGTTTGTGTTTACTTTTCCAAATTATGTACATGAACCATGCAACCCCCCCCCCCCCTGAGGTAGATAAGGGTGCATAGTTGGCATACGGTTTTCCAACAGTGCAGCCAAACCCTAAAACCATGTTAAAAAGGATGAAATGTCTATTTTACCCTTAGTAATTTATAATTTCTAAAACCCTTCTCCTACTTTGTTTCTATCATACTAGGAGCTCCCATTTTCTCTCATGAAGAGCTCATAAGCTGGGATTTACTTCATATTCACCATTCAAAATCATAATTGAACATCATTTGTCTCATTGGATCTATGTTGGTAATTTCTTTATTCATAATGTGTAATTATTTATTTGTCTTCGTATCAATGGATTTATTTATGTGTAATCTAATATGCCCTATTTCCAAAGTTATCTTCTATTCATTATTTTTCTATTGATCTAGACAGAATCAGAGGTCGATGCTGGATGAGTGTTCTACCACATGTATACAATATATGGTTTATACCTTTTTCTCATAGTTTTGTGTTTTATAGACCCTATTTTAGTTTTTTCACACACCATAATTTCTGACGTTTCCCCTAAAATTAAATGAACTTCTTGATATAATTTTTTGGAACTTGTTAGGTTTCCCTTGAGTACCATTTTTATGATTGGGGTATTTTGGCCTTGATTTAAGCCACCCATGGGGTGTTCCCTTGTATTTTCCCTATGTTATACCGCCCCACTCAGTGTGCGTTAGCTCTCCTCTTATTTTGGGATCCTTAATTAATTGAATAAAAATTTAATGAATGGTAGGAGAATGTTTATGCCTTCTTTTCATGTGATGATATATGATTTAAATGGTTAAATGGTTTGTATAGAAAATTTGGTATGGGTTAGAATAACTCATTGGTTTTTAATGATAATGATTGATGAATTGATAATGGTAGTGGATTCCTTAGACGAGCTCCTTGGATCCTGGTTCCATTAGATTTCATGGACATTTCTACTCCATGGATCTTGATTATGGTATTGGATGCCTTGGAAGAGATCCTTGGATCCATATTCCATAGGATACCAAGGGAATTGATGCCCCTTGGATCTGGATTACTTGGACTCACATTGGACATGCTTGGTTGACATGCTCCTTGTTCTCCACTCAAGTCTTTACTAATTTTCTATCATGATGCTCTATAGAATCGAAGAGGATGACTTGGTCTTATATACCTTGGATCCAGCCCTTCATGGTCTAACACTACATGGAATAGGTTTTTGTGGATATTATACAATTTATTATATATGGAATGTCTATGGTGGATAGTTTTTTATGATTTTAGATAGCCCTAGTATGGGTATCAGGTTTCAGTTGTCAGACTGGATAGTATCACCTTCTTATTTATGCTTTATAGTTTCCCTTATTTATGGGAACTTGACTATTTTTCATAGGGAGCCATGTTTGTATTGACATGATTTATTATAATTTTGATACTTTACATTATTACTATTATGCATGTGATATACTACACACTACTTCATTGTTATTACATAGAATGGGCTTTTTATAAACACCATTGGTGGTAGCCTACTGAGTGTTATCTCACACGCTGTTTGTGCCACCATTGGGTACCTAGAATACTTCATGGATGTAGGTAGGGACTGGGGTATTCACCCACTATATTATGTTTGATTGATTACTGCTTAGGATCAAGGGATCATGGGACCAAGCTGAAGCTTTTTATTCTATTAAGAGATATCCCTTTTTTTCTTTTTGATCTTTTGATACTTGTACTGTACTATATTCATGTTTCATACCTTCCTATATCATTTTTTATAAACTTGTGAAATTATGATCATATTTTATATGACACTAATTTTGGATATTTATTATTATAGTATTCTAGATGATTTATCTTCTTTATTTGATTTATTATATTCTCTACCTTATTTATTCACTTTAGATACCACTACATTACTCTGATCGTGAGGGTATAGTCTCCCCATTATACCACCTTATAACCTCATTACTAATCAATGGCCTATGGCGCATGGGGAGGCATTCTTAAGGCCATGTGACCCACTGGCTTGGGGCACCATTTAGTGTCTCCTGAGTTGGGATGTTATAAAATGGTATCAGAGGATTTTTCTTTTTATTTGGCCTTACTATTTGGAAAAATTTATATAGGAGATTAGGAACATGTTTGAACTTGGTCATGAACCATGCTTGAGAGTAGCTAACCCATGTTTGGGGTAAATAACAAGTTTCCTAGGAATGGGAAATTATTGTTCTTTATTTTGGTTGTTACGGTTGATTTGATTTCACTATTGGGTGGTTCATAATACTTGGTGAGCTCCCGAGGTCATGAGGGTTCTCCCCCTTCGGTGACGGTGGTGGCTTCTGAGCTGGTCCCTCCTCCCCCGCCGGGGGAGGGACTTCCGATGTCCTTCGCGGGAGTGCCTTCATATTTCTCACCGTTCTCAAACCCTGACCTTCTTCCCCCCTTTCCCCATGTTTCTCTTTTCCCTAAAGTACCAGATTTGCTGAATGGATTTCCGAACCTTTCGCTCTCAACCTCTGAGTTCAACGAGGCTTCGGGCCTTCTGAATCTTTCCCTGGTTGCGAGGTTCAAGAAGAGGCTTTATTCCATGGATTCATTCGACAGATGCATATTTGGGTCTTGGGGATTACAAGATAGAGATATAGTGGGATTGCTTGACTCCAGACACATTCTGATTCGATTTGCATCAGAGGAGGATCTGGTAAAGGCTTGGTCCAGTGCTCCGTGCAGCTGAAATGGCTTTTGTTTCTACCTCTTCTGATGGTCGTACGATTTCCACATGAAGCGCGACTCCTCTACAGCGGAGATTTGGGTTAGTTTCCCAGAACTTCCCTTACCGTTTCAAAATCCCACGATTTTGAGAATGTCAGGAAACCTTTTCGGTAGATTTCTGTGTGCTGATTCTAGAACCAAAGCTCTCTGTCACCCAGTTTATCCCCGGATATGTGTGGAAATAGATGTCTCCAAAATTCCTCCCAAGTTCGTGTGGATTACAGTGGAGGAAGAGTTTCGTCAAAAGAAACTGGTGTTCTATGAGTCATGGTTCGACTTCTTCTCCTTCTGTAAAAAACTGGGGCACCCTGTGGAAGTCTACAAATGGGGGAGGAAGGATTTCCATCCTCAAAAGGATGCAAATTCAGGTGACAACAGCAAGGGTTCGGGATGTGGTGAGGGTGTGTTTGTCCAGAATCAATTAGCAGTCCCAATTGGTATTAAAAAGGTGAAAAGTGGGTCACATGGGGGGAAACCCATTGGTGGCTGAGGTAATCCAATGCTTGCGCAAGGACCTGAAAGTTCCTGAGCATGATTCTTCAAATCAGGAGGGCTCCGATGAGATGATGGCAGGGAGTGTAGGAGGGGTTGTGCTATGTGACAGTGGAATTTGTCTGGATGTTGAGACAGTGGCGGCAATGTATATAGGTTCAAGGACTCCCTTGATTTCTTCTTATGTAGAGGCACTCCGTGCTGGAAGTGGTTCAAGTGAAAGAGGTATATCTCAGATGATTGGAAGAGAGGGAGAGTTATTAGGTGGAAAGGGATAGGAGAAGGACACAGGGGGTGGTCAAGCAATTCATTCTAGCCCAAGGAGGGAGGTTCCATCTATTAAGCTAGGCAATCGCTTTGAAGAGCTGGTGACTGAAGATCTGGTTAAGGACTTAGATGCAGCTCGGACTGATGAGCAGGGGGCGTCCAGGGATGAGTCTGCTGAGTTCTCTCCAGGTGATTCTGCTGATGACCTCTATGATAGAGGGCCTCCCAGCCCAAGGAGGATAAAATTCATGAAGGGTAAAGGGCGAAAGGACTATTCATACTTACCTCTCCCAATGGAAACAAGGTTCTCCAAAAAGTCGAAGGACAGGATGATTGCAGGTGACTCTAAAACCTCTGGTGGCAATGCTGAGCCTGCGGATCATGGTGATGTAGCCCTTCAGTTGTGGGAATTAGGTGAGGCCCATGAGAAATCCTTTGAGCTTCTTTTACATTCGGATAAAGATATAGTGGAAAGTTTTTTGGTGATTAATGCCTCTGATGAAGAAGCTAACAAGATGATGGGAATGTTGCTTAAAGTAGCAACCACTTAAGATCAGAGTGCATGGATTGAAAAAGAAAGACCTTATATTGATAAGGGGATACAATTAAGGGAAGATAAATCAAGAGGAGTACATGAAATCTTGGGAAAAGATGGTGTCTCGCTTTGAAGACTTATTAGAGGGTGTTCTAGACACATGGGTATCCTCTATCTCTTGGAAACCTCTTAGGGATAATGCGTCTAGCAGGCTCAAATTTCTTTTCAATGGTTCTGAAACTTCTCTTTATGCTTGAACTGGGTGGTTTCTCACTTTTACCTTAAAAGTGTTTTTGAAAATAAAAAAGTTACTTTGGCTATTGGGTGGTTCACTTGAGGTTTGATATTTATTATGATTACATATTTTTATACTTGGATCGATGAGATGAGGGCATGTCATATCATGCATCATTTTAAGTGCCTATTAGAATTCACATGACATGAATTATTCCATTCCATATATGATGCATTTCTTGACTGCATTAAAATATTATGTGTGCCTTAACTGATATATCTATTGTTAGATAGATGATTTATGTAGGGAATTGAGAAACATAGTTGGTACTTAGAGTGCCTGTCATAACCTAAATAGTTTTTTACTACTTGTGCTATAGTAGACACCCTAAGCATCCAATTATGGTATATTAAGTCAGGGACTATTGGCGCATGGACTAGAACATGTTATGGTTTGGATTAAGTGGATTCCACACTTTGGTTTATGAGGTGTATGGGATATTATGGATCAGAATTAGTGGCCCATTTTGTTTATATATTTAAAGAGAATTGTAAAATAAATACGAATTTAAATGAAATTGAACTTTTGAAACAAAGAACTTGACCTTTAACCAACTTTAGGGTGGGTAGTAGGAATTTTCTATAGTTCTTTTTATGGTTTTTTTATTACCTAGTCCTATATTTAGGAGCAGGAAGAGGGTTGTGACTTTTTTATAGGAAGACTTCAACCTATCCTATTTTTTTATCTATGATATTCTCCTTATTGATCTTTTATGAGGTGTGTGTTTGGAATTATAGAGACATGCCACCATGATGACCTCCAGTCATGTTCTAGGAGGGTAGAGACGACAATGATTCAGTGTTGGTGGGACCTAGGTTGCTAGTAGGTCATGCTACAGTGCAACTTGTGGCACTAGTAGTTGTACAGGATATGGGTATTGAGGTGCAGTTCATTGAAGGTTTCCTATGCTTTATGCATGCCTTTTAGGGAGCCCCACAGCCTGCATTTTCTATGGCAGAACTGATGCATGTGTTCCAGCAATATAATCCTTCCACATTTTTAGGGGATGGTGGTCCATAGGCTGATGGGATATGGATTGATACTACTTTATTGATTTTTGAGAATTTTGAGACACCTCCTAAGAGAAGAGTGAAACTCGTGATATATATGCTTCGAGGAGAAACTAAGCTCTAGTGGGATGTTTTGAACTAGGATGATGTTCTTTGAGATATAGTTTAGAGGGATTTCCAATCCATGTTTTACAATTACTTATTTTCTGAGAGCCTGATAGATGAAAGGACCAGTGAGTTTATGCATCTAGAGTAGGGTGTGATGAATTTTATGGAGTATTTGGCATGATTTGTAGAGCTTAATTATTTTGAACCAATTTATCTTGAAGATAAACAATTGAGAGAGAGACGCTTTGAGGAAGGTCTCAATCATATCATTCAATCACAGTTCAATGTTTTTGGGTTTACTATTATTACAAATATAGTGAATCGGGTGATTATTATTGAAAGGAACCTAAGGGAAGATGGGGGCATAGAGCAGGGTAATTTAGCCACTTGACCCAATGGTTCAGTTTCAACTAGAAGAAAGCATTGTTTTGAGGCTTCTCGTGATAGGAGTGATAACCAGTCTATCAGTGCTAGTATTTCTATATTCTATAATCAATGTTGGATATGGTTACATATGAGGAATCAATGAGATAGAGATCTAGTTAAGTGTCGAGCTTGCAGAAGGATGGCCCATGTAGAGTGTTTATGCAGGACCTTCTCTCTAGTAGTCGGTGGAAGGGGATCAACTTCAACTCCAAGTTTAGGATTTGGATCCGGATCTCTACATTAGACTAGGAGATGGAGTAGTTTCGGTCATTCAGGCTGAGTTGGTGTTCATGGTTGAGGTATCCATACACCAGTTTTACCTGGGCAGTAAAGTGGGCATGCTTCAGGTAGTGAGGTTATTTCACAGGGTTGCGGTTCATGCCATATATATTATGTACAACATACAATTGAGGAGTAGAGCATCAAGATATATATATTGATAATTATGATATTAGTATCCTTTAAACTTTTATCTTCCCTTTTTGATACAGGTTCTTCACACGGTTTCATTTAGGTACCTATTGTAGAGATACTTGGACACTTTGTTCAGTTTTTTGATGGCATTATGGATTTGGATAATCTATTGTGGATTATAAAGGAGGGTGTGTGCTGGTGTAAGGAGATACCCCTGGTATTGGTGGATATCACTTCGTATGGGATATTTTTTCCTTGAGATAACAGGTTTTGAAGTCATAATCAGGATGGATTGACTAGATTCTTATCAAAACCATGTTGATTTATATAATTGGAGGGTGACTTTAACATCACTATAGGATGGGTTTTTCATTTACAAGGTTTAATTTTATTTCTAGGTGAGACGAGTTGCACCAAAGAATCGTGGTTTGGGTTGGATAATAGCCCATATTTTAATTTTATATCTGGATGATCAGGGATTGTGTTAGGTGGACTTACCTCTAGTGGTTGATCATTTCAGGGATGTTTTCTTGGACAAATTTTATGGTTTACCTCCTGTGAGATAGGTGGAGTTATTGTCCAACCCTCTTAAAAAGCTAACTCGGAAGGGAGTAAAGTTTTCTTGGAGTGATGAATGTGGAGAAAGCTTCAAGGAGTTGAAAAGGAGGCTTATCACTGTGCATGTGCTCACATTACCCAGAAGTGGAGAACTTTTTATGGTATTCAGTGATGCTTCGAAGAAGGTCATGGGTTGTGTGTTGGTTCAAAATGAAAAAGTCATTGCCAATGCTTCAAGGCAATTGAAATTTCATGAGCAGAATTATCCAACACATGATTTGGAGTTGGCTGCGGTGATCTTCACTTTAAAAATTTGGAGGCATTATCTCTTTGGGTAGAAGTGTGAAATATATATGGACCACAAAATCCTTAAGTATATATTCACACATAAAGAGTTGAACATGCGCCAATGAATATGGTTAGATCTGATCAAATACTATGACTTCTCAATCCATTACCACCATGGGAAAGCGAACAAGGTGGAAAATTCTCTAAGTAGAAAGGACCTAGTGATTTTATCATTGATGAGAATTGAAAAAGATCTAATCTTCTTAGATTTGATAAATATAGACATGGGAATCATAAAGAAGGTAACATCATCAATCCTTTCACAAATGATTGTTCAACCATATATTTTGGAGAAGTTAAAGGATGATCAAAAGGATGATGTGTGAATTCAGAAGAAAGTGGAAGCTATCATAAAAGGGAAATCCTCGGAGTTCAATGTTAATGAAGCAGGAATTTTGAGATTTGGGAAAAGACTATGTGTTCCATCATGTCTGGAGCTGAAGAAGGAACTTTTGGATGATGCACATAGTTCGAATTTCTCTATTCACCCAGGAAACACAAAGATGTATCGAGATCTTTGAGAGCATTATTGGTGGGATAATATGAAGAAGGATATTGCTGAGTATACATCAAATTGCCTAGTGTGTAAGAAAGTGAAGGTAGAGAGGCAGAAGTCTAAGGGGATGATGCAACCATTGCCCATATCAGCATGTAAATGGGAGAACATCACCATGGACTTTTTCACTGGACTTCTGAAGACATCCAAAGGCAACAATGCAATCTGGGTTGTTGTGGATCATCTTACAGAGTCTGCACACTTCATTGAAATTCGGGAGGATTTCTCATTGGATCAAATGGAATGGATATATATTAGATAAGTGGTAAGGCTGCATGGAGTACCACTATCTATTATATCCTATCAAGATTCAAGATGCACCTCTAAGTTTTAGAAGATTCTTCAACATGATATGGATACTGAACTAAACTTAGTACAGCCTATCATTCTTAAACTGATGTCCAATCTGAGAAAACTATTCAGACACTGGAGGATAAGTTAAGATCATGTTCTATGGACTTCAAAGGAGGGTGAGACCAACATCTTCTACTGGTTGAATTCTCCTACAATAACAATTTCCACTTGAGAATCTAAATGGAACCTTATGAAGCCCTGTATGGGAAGAGGTGCAGAACACTAGCATGTTGGGATGAAGTTAGTTAGCATAAGCTACTAGGACCAAAAATGGTCCAAGAAATGGTGGAGAAGGTGAAAACCATTCAGCAGCATATCAAGGTAGCCCAGAGTTGACAAAAGAGTTATGCAGATAACCATCAATGAGACCTTGAGTTTAAAGTTTGAGGCATGGTATTTCTACACATATCTCCATGGAAGAAGTTTATGAAGTTTGGAAAGAAGGGGAAGTTAAGTCCTATGTATATCGTCCCCTTCTAGATTCTTGATCATATCGGGGTTGTGGCCTGTCGACTAGCACTTCCACCTACCATAGCCAAAGTACATGATGTATTTCATGTATCCCTCTTAAAGAAGTACATACCAGAACCTTCACATGTACTCTCTTCAGAGGTAATACAGCTAGAGGATGATCTTTCTTATGAGGATCAACCAGTGAAGATCTTAGATCTTAGAGAAAAAATTCTAGGAAATAAGGCAATGCCCCTTTCCAAGGTGTTTTGGAAAAACCACAAGTTTGAAGAACAAATGTGGGAATCATAAGAAGTGATGAAGTAGAGTTACCCACATCTATTTCAGTGTGGGAAAATAAAATTTCGAGGGAAAAATTTCTTAAGGGAGGAAGATAGTAACGACCCAAAAATTCAATAATGAAAATTCCTCTTGGTCTATTTAAATGTCTTCTTATGGTTATGTAAAACTTATGCACTTATTTGGTTATATGTTTATGGATTTAAAAATACTTTTAAGAATTTTGATTGTTTCTAATATAGTCGTTGAACAGTGATCACATGATTAGTATAAATATAGGGCTTTAACAAATCCAATTTACTCAGAAAAAGGAATCGATAGACTCATCCAGTAGACTTGACCCTCAAGAAGCCCATTTTTCAAAGCTCAGAAAGGAGGTGGAGTCATTGGGATTTTCTCTTGACCAAACCCAAGCTAAGCTTGAACAGGTTAAGCTTGATCAGAACCGACAATGGGAGAAGTATAAGTTAATAGAGATTACCACCTGAGCGATGTTATTCGAGCCACCCCAAGAGTCTGTCACCATCGCACACCTTACCCTTCTGTATTATGCAGGTGTTATAAGGGTTTATGTAACAAGACTCTATCACTATTACTATGTACATTTTTTTTGTATAAATAATGTGCATTCATTTTATTATTGTTACTTTGTAAATAGTTTTTAAAGCACAAATAGTATTTTTAGTTAATATTCAACTAAGAAATATAATTTGATGAATTAATGGATTTTTGAATTAAATAATATTTTTATAAAATATTATTATTATTATTAAATTGATTTTTCTTAAATATAAATGGTCATACAATTTTATGAATGCAATTGTAATTTTTATTAAGGTTTGAAAGCTGTTTTTGTGAAAACCTATGATTTTTCGATAAATGTCAGTTTTTATTTTTAAAAGTGAAAATTCACATATTTAGAAAATTATTTAGATAAAATGAATATTATTTTTGGAATCTGGATTTCAAAATTATCCAACGGTTAATTTTTCATAATTTTCTGAGAAAGTCAAATTTTTAGGTAAAAATTAAATACTGTTTAAATATATAATGCGTTTTATAACATTATAATGACACAATAGTGATGTAATAAAATACTATAAACATTAATTTAGTCCAATATATGTTTTAAAATTAAAATAATATGATTTTGGGTTTGTTTTATTTATTTTACAAAGATTTAGTGGACCCTTCAAGACTTATAAAACATTTTGTCTTTTTAAATTGTTTTCCTTGAGAGTGTGACTCACCTCCGCATAAGAAAACCTATTATTTTAAGAAGTTAGGTCATTTGACTTATAAAATATTGTTTTTAACTCCCCTTTTTCAAAAAACATGTGCAAAAACCATGGGCTGGTTTGTGTTTTCGATTAGTTTAATGTGCGGTGTCCCAAACCTAAATAATAAAGAATTCCTTCTCCTTTCCAATATAAACCCCCCCAAACTCCCACTTACTCTTCACTTAAAGCCTTTGTAGTTCTACTAACCTCTCCCCTCCTCTCTCTATAATCCTCCCAAGGTTCTCCAAGCTCCCAATAAGCCTCTCTCAATCCTCTCCCAAGCTTTTGGGATCGCACTTCCAAGTAAGGGATTCCTTCCTTTCTCTTTTTATCCAAGTTTCTTAATATTGTTATGCCATTTTATTTTCAATTATAAATGTTGGTTATGATTTATCACCACCCCTATACTTTCCTATTTATGTTTGGATTATGAGATACCCCTTTATCTCTCATTAATTCCTCCCATGTACACCTGTTACCATGCCAAAATTCCGTGAGGGATTTCTCTCTCCTCTTTTACATCCAAGTAATTTTTTTGTATTATGCATCTAAATTACATTAAGTCTTTTGGTAAATGTATATATATGACCCCCTTACTCTCTATTTCATTTACATGTTATGAGACACCCATTTCTCTCTCATAAAACATTTTCATGAATCCTTGTGTCACGTCGTTATGTTGCCGAAATTGCACCGCATTTTTTCAAGCCAAGATCATTGTGTAGTGAATACCATACCCATGTCTCTATCAAGGGTATTCACCTTTATGAATATATACATATTTAATGGTACTTAAATTTATTTATTCCACATTTATTATTCATATAATAACTTATGATGTTTATTGATTCCATGTTATATGATTCATGTGGCACACTTATGCATGAAATGAAATGTTTAAGAAGGGTGTACCCTGATAGTGCTCCAATGCATTGGGTAAAGTATAGTATCATGATAAGTAATTTGAAATGAGTGTTGAATAATTATTATTAAATTGAAATGAGTTTTTACTCCTTCTTCGTGTGCAATTAGGGATTACTCATGCTCCATGTGCAATGATCCTTGGCTCATGCTAATTCCATGTTAAGTGTTGTTGCCACATTTCCATGTTATGATTATCATGATTTATCATGCCTTTATGTTCATGTTTCTCTTATTCTACATTGATATGCCTATTTTCTAATACGTATTTTATTCCTCATGTTATTTCTTGTTTACTCTCTTACTGGGCTTTATAGCTCACCCTTTTCTTATGCATGTCCTCAGGTTATCCCATGCAATGCTAAGTATAAGGGAATGTAGTGGTCATGTAAAGGAAATTTTCAATAAAGAAGTTGTGTTTCATGTTTTAAGTTTTTATGTAATGTTCCTAATCCCTAAAGACACTAGACCTCTTGATCTTCCATGTTGTATCAAGTGAAGAGTTTGTATAATAAATCATGTTTAAGTGTGTAATAAAGAGAAGGGTTGTTATAAGAGACCTACTGCATAGAAAGAGAAGAAGCATAGTAAGTCTTGTAAGAACATATTTGAAAAGATTGAAATATTTTGTGACTCTTATAAAAGTTATGTACACACATATCAATAATTTTATTATGCATAAAACCATTATAAATATTATTTATATGATAGGAGAAGGAAAAAATTGAAGATCAAGATGAAAAATAAAAGTAATTCTGCCTTGACGAGTGATTAAGAGAAGATAGTTGATGAAACCGCTCCCAAAAAATTATTGATGAAAGATAAAAAATATTTCACAATAGACATGAGAAGATTATTCTATTTTTTTAAGAGAGGTCATTACATGGATTTTTATAAATAATCTATGGAAGTTAAAACTAAAAATATAATCAAGATAAAATCAATAAAGAAGTCAATCAAAGAGATGAATAAGAATATTGGCATGGTGGAATAAATATTTCATTATGGGATTGATAATATACCCAAAAATGGTAATACAAAGGATAATAAAGGTGTTTGTGGAAGGTGAAATAGGGTAGTCCATATACCCAATGATTTCATGACTTAGCTTCTTGGTTAAAAGGATATCAAGAATAAAAAGGGGAAAGAACCATTGTTACTTCGTGAAAAATCTATTGGTATAAGGAAGTAGTCCACCCCAAAGAAAAATGAGGTGTATTAGATAAATGATAACTTGATCATATGGACCAAATAGCTGGAAGAATAAAGGAAGTTGGATCAAGAAACAAAATGTAAAACTATAATGTTGGCTCAAGAAAATAAGTCCTTTAAAACTAAGAAGCAAGATGAAAATGAAAAGAAGTACATGCTGCCTTAATATGTTCATATTTGGAAAGTGAAAGAATATACAAGAATGAATAAGGAAATAAATTTCATAGTTTCAAAGAAAAATCTATCTGGGTTAAGAAACATGTCTCACCCCCAGTACAACAACTAGGGAGCAGTGGAAATTCCACCTTATTCCCAAATCAATAAAGCTTATGTTTCAATGATTGGTATTAAAGGTGAATTATGAAGAAGGGTTGTGAAACTCATAAATAAATGAAGGATTCCAATCATGGTTGACTAAAATTTCATTTGGTTCTCATTTTAAATTGGTATTGGTCACCAACTGATATCAAATACTTGGAACATATTTCTAGAAGAAAGTAACCACAGTGATTAAGTATGGAGTTCACCGGAGAAACTAAAGAAGTGAAGGCTACCAAAGATTTCTTAAATTATTAAAAACTATAAATATGGACATCCTCAAAATTTTTGAAGTGTGAGGTATTATATTCACTCTCCTTTAATTATTATTGTGTGTACATGTTGTAGTTATAAATGGGGTGTTTTTATAACAAAAAGTGATTTTTTTACTTGAAATTGAACTTTCTAATGTATTTTTTGAAGGTGATATAAATTTTACATAATATTATTGAAAATCGGGTTGTAAATTCCTAAATAATTGAAAAATATTATTTTTTAGAATATTGAGATATTCAATGGAAATATTTGGTTTCTAAGTTATTAACTCTTATTTTCTACACCAGATTTTCCCAAGTAGACTTGGATTAATTAGCTAATGAATCATTATTAAGAAGTATGTTGTGTCTTACTTCTATAATAATATTGGAAAACATTTAGGAGAATAAGTGGTATTTTAAGTGGATTAAATTTATTTCCATTAAGTGGGAGAGAAAAATAGAACTTTTGTTGAATATTTACAAATATATTGGGAGTATCAAATTTCAAAGTATTAAAAAATATAAATGGGGAGGTTAAAGTTCCATTTGGATTTTGTTTGTGTTTGTTTTCAATTTTCATGTCAATAGTTTTCAATAAGAAGTTGAGTTATGGATTGGAGTATCCATACATTAAGGAAGAATTGAAACAACTTATGCTTTTGGGTAAAGGTTTTTTGAGGTGTTTGCATGATGGATACATGGGAATGGAGATTGAATATGTGGATTCTTGTAATACCTACTAAAGGATGTGTTCTAGTACTATCTATAATAGATTGGAAAAGTAAAATTGTTTTCTATAGTGAATGTCTTGAAGGGATGTTTTAAAATTGAGTTAAAATTCTGGAAGAGTTGAGTTTTAAGACCCATGAGATGGGAGAAATCCATCCTAGTGTGTTGTTTCAAAGGAATACTAAAATCGGTGTAGTGAAAGATGTGGATGAAGGTTGAGAAGGGTCGGGTCACTTTGAAAAGGCCCTAGAGTCATTTCATGGTGTATAGAACTTGTAAATATGGAATTAGAAAAGATGGTAAGTACTGAGTGTAATTATTTTCCTACAGGAACGTATAACTTCATAACACATGAAAGACTTCAAGTGTCGAATGTAAATATTTATTACTAAATGTAATTCTTTAAGCTAGATTTTATTACTCAATCTTAATACTTAAGTATATCATATGACTTAGAGGTAAGGAAGAAAAATGATAAAGTCAAGAGTGTACAACTTCACTATATGACTTTGAGGTTGATCGTATGAAATCATGATAAAAGTAACCCTTCGTAATAAGACTTTAAATTATCAAATATAAGACTTTCACCATGTGATGCTTTGAGTTGATCATAAGGATTATATACTTTGAAAAAAATTCATAAAGTTTTTAGATGAAAAGAAGTTCCCAAATAAAAATGTAAAGCTTTATTGTATGGATTTGAAAATGTAAGTCTTTAAAGTCCTCAGCATAAGACTTCAATACTAAGCAAAATTTTTGGAATTTTTCCTAGATGAAAATTTGAGTTCCCAGATTTTTAATATAATGAATATGAAATTTATTGGGATGTTATTGAAGTTGTTATTAAGTGTACTAAACATAATAAATCAAAGTTTTGACCTTATTCAATAATGTTTCAATAAATAACAATTGAGATAAGAATGAGGTGAATTTTTCTTGATGGTGAAAAATGAAGTTATTAGGTTTTCAAGATTAATGTAGACATTATTACATTGAATATCAATATATATATCAGAGTCTACATCAGTTTAATTCAATCTAATTGGGTATGTTTTCTGATCTTATTTACAGAGATAAAAGGAAATAATATGGAATGTTGGTAATATTCTCAAGCCTAAAAAGTGAGAAGAATTCAAAATTTTGAGAATCAGGGAATTTAAAAACATTATAATATTTTTCTATTATTAAAATCCTAAATCACCTATTGATTGATTAGTGATGAAATATAATTTTTTGATATTATTTTTAAAATGGGATTTGAGATGTAGTTATTGTACATATCCAAGATTCAAGGTTGTATTGTTTTAATGAAAAGTTTCAAGATACAAGAGAAATTTTCCATGTTATATAAATGAAATGTTGTGTGATCCTTTCATATAACTATGAAGATTTGATGTGAAAATTCTTTAGAGATAATATATATATTCTTTAGGAATAAGAATTTGAGCCTTTTATAGATATTTTTTGAAGTTATTTTGGTCCATGTTTCAAAATAAAAATGATTTGTAATAAATAAAGGTATTTATGGAATGTACTTTGAGTTCAAAACTAAAGTACATGAAAAATATTGAGAAAAAAAGCATGTATTTGATAATAAGATTTTTTGGTTTGAATTAAAATAGTTTCATGGTATTCTATTTAAGTATATTAAAAATTAAATAATATATTTAATCCATCCACTCATGCATGTGATAAATAAAAAAGGAAAAAGATTAGGAGAGAAGTTTGTGTTTGAGAATTGAGAGTTGTGGTGTCATTTTGTGTGATATTTTAAATAACACTCTTAAAGAACAAGAAGAATAATCTAATACAATGATGAATATGAATATATTATAGGTATTTAAACTATAGGAAAAAATAATATATTCATGTGACAGCTATGGTTTTAGAAGTTTGGGAAGAATAAAATGGTGATCTCGGTGAGAGAGGAATCTAGAAGAGCAGGTTCTAAAGATCTGTGAATATAAGTTTCAAGTATGGATTGTGTTTTAGGGTATTCTTGAAGATCATATTCCATTCAAATGATTTGTTGTTGAGTTAAAGGATATATATTATTTTGATTAAAAATCATACAATGTAGATATGTAGATATTCTTCCAAGAGGAAGTTCAAAGAAACAAATTGCATATATATGGTGGGACTCCATTGAACTTATGTGACCCAGGCTATGTAGGGATATCACTATGAGACTCAATGAAAATAGTTTGAAGTTTCTAAGATAAGTCCAATGTGATTCTAGAAATAATGAATCCATGTGTGAGATAGGAATGTGTAAGTTCGGTGATACTATAGTAGTGTAGGTGTGGGAAACATTGAACCCATTATAGCCATTTTTATTATAGTAGAGAATCCTTGATTGGTGTAAACTAACAATCAAGGTAAGTAGTGGTTCTTTATATAGAACCTTGTAAAAATATTGTGTTCCTATTTACTTCTTTACTTTCATGCATATAGTTGATTGTTTCTAGGTTAAAAATTAATAGATCCAATTTCACTAACCAGGATCAGAGTTTTAATTCCAAATAGGGTAAAAGAATTAAATAAGAATTTGAAATTGGTAAAAAGTATTCAAAACCTAATTCCCCCCCCCCCCTCAGGTATCTGCACCGATCCACTGGGTATATTAAGACACGACTTGCTAATAATAAACATGTTATCTCTCACGTGATAAAAGCATGCTTATGGTGAGTTTTGGATTTAGTTATTGGGCCTACCACATTTCCTTTAATGGATACCCTGTTATATGTGACTTCACCTCCTTGAGAAAAACTCCTAAAGATATAATATCCCTAATTATAACACTTTTCTTTTTCACTGTTAGAATATTGATATCTTAGATAGTACATTAGGTATGATTCCAAGAATTAAAATAAATTTTTATATATATTAATATTTATCTATATCAGAATTTATAACATACTCAGTATTTATAAATATAGATACCTTGTGATTAAATGAAATACTCTTTCTCATTACCTTATCCCTAATTTCAATATTAGATCATTTTATCCATATTAAGACTAGTTTTATATCCTCATAATAACTAGTGTTCCTTCCTCTCTAAATATCAGGTACATATCCCTTTCTACTTTCTCAAGTATAAGTAGATAGTTATGACTTATTATTATGAAATTATCCTATATTTACTTTATATTTTCCGACCATAATCCATGTGTTGGAAATATCATATCTAGTATATAGAATTTCACAAGCAATAGATCCATCACTAAATCCTATGGAATTCTAATCACCATGTTAATATCCTCTTATGTCTTATACATGTTTTCTTGGATAGATTTATGCCATTTGAAATTAGGTTATTTGGCACAATTTTAAATTGATATTCATGTTATTCCTTACTCTTTTAATATATAAGAATATCATCTATAAAGACTACCACAAATTAATAAAGGTAATATCTAAAGACTCTATTCATTAAATCCATGAAAATAGTGGGGGTATTAGTATGACCAAATGGAAAAATATATATTAATAGTGTTCATACCTTATATGGAATGTTGTCTTTGGCATATCCTCTTTCTTGACACTCAATTGATGATATATAGAATGAATCTCGATCTTGTAAAAATTTTGAGCTCCATGCAGTTGATCAAACAATTCATTAATATGGGGTAGAGGATACTTGCTCTTGATTTTGATCTTGTTTAGTTCCCAATAATCAATGTAGAGTCACATTAATCTGACTTTCTTCTTAAAAAAAGAACAGGTGCACCCCAAGGTGACACACCTGGCTGAATAAATCCCTTTTCAATATTCTCTTGGAGTTTCTTATTCAATTCTTTCAACTTAATCGGTTCCATTCTATATGGAATCTTTGAAATAGGCATAGAAATAGGTATGAGTTCTATTGAAAAATACACTTTATGATTTGGTGGGAGACTAGAAAACTCTTCTATAAAAACATCAACAAACTCCCACACAATAGACATATCTTCGATGTTGAGTTTCTACTGAACCATCTGAGATTAAAAAAACCTATTTTGAATAGGAATCAATACTCGTACAATGGATGATATTTCCATTCTAATTTCATATTTATCATCACTCTGATGGAATATGACAAACCTAACCTGAATACCCTCTCAAATTGGCACCTGACCCAAACTTTCATGTACCTGAAGAGCGTTCTCGGCCCCCATGGGCCGGTTTCTAACACTCGGATAAACAACAAAAAATAGATGATTTATCCCAACCTGAAGTAGACAATATGACATATATACACATGTATGGAAAGAAGCAGTGGAAGAATGCATGAATATATATATGTCATAACATAAATAAAAAAAGAGGTGATACAACTAAAAATGTAGAAAAACAATATCCAAGAGACTAGTCCAATAGAAAAGGATAACAAAACTGAAACTGAAACTCCAAAATCTCCATGTGATAGCATGGGAAAACCCAAACCATCTCACCATCTACCTAACCAAAAACTAGCTGATAGAAACCTCACAGACTCACCGCAGTACCTTACCTTTCCCTGAATTGAAATACATAACCAGGTCTACGCACTGTCAAAGGGGCATGTAGGGTGTGTGCTAGCAGACTCAGTGGGGTCTCACCCAGGTGTTCCATATCAAGTCTCTGAAAAATAATCCAAGTATTCTCAACTTTAAAAAAACAATTCATGATACAGTTTAGTAGTTTTTATATCAAAAACATGGAAAAATAATTTAATTTCCCCTTTTCCATATTTCTAAATAAAGCAGGTGAATCGGTTTCAAATAATTTCATATCCATATATCGTAGTTGATATATCGTAGCAAAATAAATTATGCATCACATATCATATAAAAACCATGGAATTATAATAAAAACATTACAATCCAAAAAAGACCAAATTGGGTAAGAAGCACAGGTAATAACACATCATGTATCACACTAAGTCAAGATATCTAGGAAACTTGTACCTAACATAAAAAATCATGTGCACATCAAGCCTCTAGACATATGCATCAAGACTATAGAGTAGAGGAACACCCTAGAAAGTGAACCCCAAAATAAGTCTAATAAGTCCCCAGAACAATGGGTTTAGGGATAAAAGGAAAGGCATGTGAGAAAACCTCTTGACAAAAAATGAAACCTATTACTATACCTTCCACCTAGTTACCCAAGGATTCTCATGTGCTCTATTTTCCAAACCATTTAATAAAATCATTTCATCATTTAATTATTTGAAAACCATTTAATAAAACCATTTCACAATGCTATGAAATCCATTTCCATTTACCAAAACCAAGGGGAAACCATATTTTATAAAACCCAGTTCCACACATAGACAAAAATCAGTCATATCATTTCATTTCATTTATAAAAATAATTATCAAAAATAGGAGAAATGTAGTTCACCAACACAGGCTAAAGATGGAACCACCTGCATCAAAACTTAGGTCACATACGAATGTAATAGAATAAACCATAATAAAGTATCCAAAAATGATAATGGAGTCCCTAGATTCAATCTACATATCTTATAATTGATTCAATTAAATAGAAGGGTCGGTATAGAAGAGTAAACAACACATGCCTCAAGAATGCACACTTTCCACACCACAACCAACAAGGAAACAACCCCCATAACAAGATCACAGAGTGGATCTAGAAAATAATCTAAGGAAACATCACCATGGATCCACAAAACCAATAGCACAATACAACAGTGCTACCATGATCAAGGAAGTGAAGAAGCAGAAAGGATCTATTACCTAAAGCGATGCAACACAACTTCCCTAATGATCCAATGTCAAATAAATCAATATAGCATGAATAAAGGCTCCCAAAATCATTGAAGGAGGACTCTAGTTTGAGAGGAAAGTGTCTACACATTGAATGAACAAACATATCACTTGAACAGAACCCTAAAATCCCTATTTGCGATAGTTACATGATGTGTAATCAATTTAAACATCGTATAATCAATGGAGATCACATACACCAAAAAACCTGTTGATTTTTAATTTAAAATCGATCTTTTAACATTACATGGATTATAATAATTACACAGAGTGTATTACTTTATATTGTGTATTCATCTCACAACTTGAGCTTAGAAACCATTACACATCATGTACTCTTTACATGGCATGTAAATTTCCTACATACAATGAAAACTATAGATTCTTTATAAAAACGACAAACCAACTCAGGTGTTCTTCAAACTTAGGGAGAACCCCACAAATCCATTAACACATTTATACCCAAACACCATTAATTCAAAAAAAATCCATAAACTTTAGGTCATTTTTTTCAAAAAAATGTTCCCCATCCTTGGGAGTCTAATGACGCACACAATTAAAGAGTAAAAATATAAAAGATAAGAAAAATACATGAAAGCATGTAACAGGATGTTAAAAACTCTCCATCATAAGACTTTACTTCCCCAATAAGTCATGTGGAAGAATGAAGTCAGGTAAAGAGGTGAGGCCACTGGTCTCTCATCAACGACTCACACTCCCAAGTCTCATGAGAATATGATCCATGTTTCTATAACAATATGACCAATGGAATAAACTTCCCATGAAATACATTCACTTTATAGTCAACAATATCTAATGGATTCTCTATAAAATAAACTTATATTTTTAACTCAATATTTTCCCATATCAGAATATGAGAGGGATTAGGATGGTATTTCCTAAGATGAGGTATGTAGAAAACATCATGAATTTTTATCAACTGAACCAGCAATTCCAACTAATAAGAAACCTACCCAATCTACTTAGTGACCTCAAATGGACCAACATATCTCGAATCCAAATTTCCTGATTTTCCAAGCCGACAGTGACCCAACCAAGGAGAAACTTTCAAGAAATCCCAGTCACCTAAGAAAATATCCAAAGGATGACTTCTTTGATCTATATAATATTTCTTTTGACTCTGCATTATAACCAAATTCTGACGTATATCCTGAATCCTCGCTGACATATCCTAAACCAAACTTAGTCCCACTAAATAAGTTTATCCCACCTTTACCCAAAAAATAGGTGATCTGAAAGGGTGACCATACAAAGCCTCTAAAGGATCCATTTTGAATGACTACTGACAATTATTTCTATAAGTAAACTCAACCAACCCTAGATTACTATCCCATGATCCACTAAAATATAAGACACCATCATGGAGTATGTCCTCAAAAATATGAATAGGACACTCTATCTGAGTGTCTATCTATGGATGATAATTTTTACTCAACCTGACCCTAGTGCCCATCACCTCCTAGAGACTCCTCTAAAACCTCAAAGTAAACCTAGGATCCCTATATAAAACCATGGAAGAAGGAACCCCATGTAACCTCATAATTTCTTACACATATATCTTACCAAATTCTTCAACATTAGTAGTGTTCCTGATCGGAATGAAATGAGATAACTTTTTTAACCAATCAATCACCAAATAGATAGAATTCCTATCTAGGGGATTCTGTGGTAATACAACTACAAATTCCATTGGTACCTCATCCCATTTCCAAACTGAAACCAGAAGTGGATAAAGTAACCCGGAAGGTTTCAAATGTTTTGCATTTATCTATTATAAGGTGTAATGGTATGACACATAATCATAAATTTCATTCTTCATACCCATCCACAAAAATAACTTTATAATTTCATAGTAAATCTTCATAGTGACCAGATGAATAGACCATTAAAAACTATGACAATCAAACAAAACTGAGCTCCTTACTGAAGATGGGATGACAAACTGATCTCCAAAACTGAGAATACCATATAAAGAGAGAGACCAACCTGAAACAGTCTCCCCACCATATAGGGTTTCTTGAATTCTTCTTAACTCATCACCCTATTATTAACTCTACAGAATAAACTCAAGGAGAGATGATGATAAATGAAAACTAGTCAAAACCATGATAAAAACATCCTCCTAAGCATCCAGATGAAACTGAGAAAAAATCCACATAAGGTTTCACTATTCCTTCAATTCCAAAATAGCTTATGATGGAACTTTCCTACTAAGAGCATATGCAACTACATTAACCTTACCCAGGGTATAGAAGATATTAAATTCAAATATCTTAAGGTATTCCATCCATTATCTCTTTCTAAGATTCAAGTATTTATGAGAAAATATATAGCTCAAAATCTTATGGTCAGAAAAAATAGTGAACCTTTCCCCAAAAAGATAGTGTCACCAACACTTAAGAACATGCATAATTGTAGAAAGATATAAATCATGAGTAGGGTAATTCTTCTCATGTGACCAAAGCTAAAAAGAACCGTAAGACACTACATGATCATCCTATATAAGTACACAACTCAAACCAGTGTCAAAAGCATCACAGAAAACCACATACCCCTTACCAGTCTCAGGTAGGATTATAATAGGAGTCAATGTTAGAATTCATTTTATCTCATTAAATGAATACAGACACTTTTAATCCTATATTAATTTCACCCCCTTCCTAAGAGTAGTCAAAGGTGAGACCAACTTTGAGAAGTCCTTGAAAATCCATCTATAGTATTCAGTAAGACCAAGGAAACTCTGAATATCAAAGACATTTTGTGGATCTTCCCATGAAAATAAATCCTTTACCATCTCAAGATCAAGTGATAATCCATTTTCAGAAATCATGTTCCCTAATAACTTCACTCATTGTATCCAGAAATTTAATTTTGAAAGCTTTACATACAAATGGTGACTCCTTTGGATTTCTAAAACTGAACCCAAATGGTGCTCATGTTCACACTTGGATCTTGAGTAAACAAAAATATTAGCCATGAACACTACCAAAAAAGTGTTGAAATACTGATGGAATATCTAATTCATCATATCCATAAAAAACTTCATGATAATTTGTTAGACCAAATTGTATCACAAGATATTTGTAATATCCATACCTGCTCCTGAAAGTTGTCTTTAGTATATCAGACTCCTAAAGTATGAGTTGATGATAACCCGATCAAAGATCAATCTTCAAAAAACCACTTCCCCCCTTTAACTAATTAAACAAATCATCCACACAAGGTAAAGGATACTTTTTCTTAACTATTACCCAGTTCAAATTTTGATAGTCCATGCATAATCAAAGTGAACCATCTGCATTATTGGAAAAGATAATTGGGGCTTCCCAAGGTGAAACACTCAGGTGAAAAAACCCTTCACCATCAGATCATCCAACTAAATATTGATCTATTTTATCTCTATTGATTCCATATGATATAAAGGTATCAAAATCAGTAGTGTTCCTAGAATTAGGTCAATCATGAACTCCACCTCCCTTTATAGAGGAAGTCTAGATAAATCATCTGGAAAAATGTCTGTAAAATCCTGAACAACAGTGGGAAGATCAACAATATAAGGAACATCATTGGGCTCAACTACCACAGTAAAAAACAAACTCTTGATATCTAGGAAAGAAGGTTTTGAATGACCAAACCTTAGATCCCAATATCCCTAAAATATCCATGATCTCCCATCAGCTACAAGAAATGATACATGTAGATGATAACAATCAACCTCATCATGATGATCAAAAATTCAATCCATTCTGATGATGAAGCCAAACAAATCTAGAACAAGAATGAGGAAATCCAAAACTAACTCTGTATCAACTATCAATAGAACATAAGGACACAGAAATACCTAATCTTTCCTCTTCCTAAGAGGTATCACTAACTCCATAAAAATGACATGGGCTCTATTGGAAGGTTAAGTATATCAACAAAATGGCCAGATATAAATGATTGGGAATCACCAATATCAAATAAATAAATCAATATGGAATATTAAATAAAGATGGTACCTCTGCTATCATTGGACCCACATCTACCTCAATTGGAAACGCACATACTATATGAAGGTTCTTCACTCCTGATCCCTTTGGTTGGATCCTTATAGTCTTATAAGAATCTGACTGCGTCGCAGTACCATTTGGAGCCGATAATCCCTGACCATATCAAAGTGTGTAAATATCTTGAAAAAAATGTTGTAGATAACCACAACACTAATAAGTATTACACATATTTGTAGGTGAAGGATAATAATGTCGATTGTTCCCAACCTTTCCACACTGATAGAAAGTCAGAGGCACACCACTAGAAATAATTGGAGGTGCTAAAGAGGCATGCTTTTAAGAACCACCTCCACTACTCCTGTGATGATTCTGCCACTTCCTTTTTTCCCTAGATCACCACTGAAGTTACCACTAGGTGAAAGAGAATGGGGAGAATATACAAACTTGTATTATATATTCATTTCTTCCATCCTATCATTTTATACTATCTCTACATAGGTTAAAAGCTTCACATAAATACCTACAATCTAATATCCCATCATAAACCCTATAGGTACTTCTGAGATTTTAGTTGGTCATTCTTTACAACCTATGGTGAAAAAAAAACCATCTCCGAAAATAGATTCATGTATGTCGACACCAAATACTCTCAATTATATAAAGATAGGAACTTTAGAGACTTCACCATCATCAGTGACTCTAGAAAAAACTACTGGAAGAAGAGATTCTTGAAACCCCTTCAGTTAAATCCTATGTTTCTATCCATCTGTACCATGGAATCCCACCAATTCTTTCTAGGACCATCAAGTTTGAATTCCACACAATTTACAATGATACTCTTAGGTTTATCCAAGAATTTAATAATATGATCAGTCTTGTCAAGTCAGTGTTCTTCCTCTTGAGGTTCATTCATACCTTTAAATGATGGTGGCTTCTCATGAAAGAACTTACACGAGTGATATATGTCTACTAAAGCTCCAAGTTGTACCTCAACAACTGTGTTATGAGATTGCAGAACATTCTAGTCTATGGCATGAACTTCCCACATGATAAAATTAATAAAATTATAATCCATATGAGGATTCCCTTGAGGAGCATCAACTGCACCCTCCTGAGGAACTCGCAGAGCATGTCTCATAGGTATACCACTGCACACCAAAATATAAGAAATGATCATTAAAAAAAATATCAGTTCAAACCAGAAAACCTATAATAAAAAACTAAGATTAACATAAAGAACTCAAATCATGAGACACATATACCAACATCTCATGGTGACTTGAGTCTCATCATGGAAAGAGCTGGCTAGGCACTCACTGCAACATACCTTTCAAGTATCGAAAATCCTACCTCTAGTCTACCAAACATCCCAAGACAATGAATATTGAGAATAAACCTCATTTGATACAAACTATAATGAACCTAACCCAAATACCCACTAAAACTAGTACCCAACCCAACCCATCAAGCACCTGAGGGGAATTCCCGATCCCCACGGGCTAGTGCCTAGCACCGAGACAAAAAAATAGAGAGAATGATTTCTCCCAACCTGAAGCAGACAACATGTCATATATTCACATGTATGGAAATAAAAGTCGAGAGAATGCATGAATATGAATATATATATATATATATATCATAATAGAAATAAAACAATTTAAGTGATACAACTGAAAATGTAGTAAAAAAATATCTAAGAGACTAGTACAAAAGTAAAGGACAATAAAACTAAAACAGTTGCTCCAAAAGTATCTAAGTGATATTGGGGGGAAACCCACACTATCTTACCATATAGATACCCAAAACCAAGATCAAAAAAACCTCACAACCTCATTGTAGCACCTTGCCTTTACCTACATCAAAAGACATAACCAGATCTATGCACTTCTGAAGGGGTATGCAAGGTGTGAGCTAACAGACTCAGTATGGTCTCACCTAGGTGTTCCATATCAAGTATCTAAACAATAATTCAATCCTGATAAACTTTAAAGAAAACAAGGTGTGATAAAGTTTAGTAATTTTTATATAAAAATCATGGAAAAACAATTTAATTCCCCCTTTTCCCAAATTTACAAAAAAGTAGGTAAATTAGTTTCAAAGAATTTCATATCCATATATCACAGTAGATATATCATATAAAAGCAAAGCATGCATCACATATCATGTCAAATACATGATAGTATAATCAAAACAATACAAGCCAAAACATCCCAAATTGGCCAAGAATCATAGGTAAAAATATGCCAAAGATCACACTAGGTCAGGATATCTAGGACATGCATCAAGCCTCTAGACATATTCATCAATCCTAGAGATAAGTGAAACACCTCATAAAGTTAACCCCACAAGGGTTATAATGAGTCCCTAGAACAATGGGACAAGGGAGCATAGGAAATCCCCATGAGAAAACCTATTGAAAGTGGATGAGATTGATACTATACCTTCCATCTAAGTACCCAAGGCTTCCCATGTGGTCTATTTCATCAAACCATTTCATCATTTCATGATTTGAAAACCATTTCATAAAACCATTTAAAAATTCTTTGAAAACCCATTCCATTTACCAAAACTAGGGTAAAACCATATTTTATAAAAAAAAACAGTTCCACACACACAAAACAAATTATTCGTATCATGCGATTTCATTTATAAAACAATTTATCAAAAACATGAGCAATGCAGTTCAACAACACAGTCTAGATACGGAACCAACTACCTTAAAACTCAGTTCGCACACACCCGTAACAGAATCCACCATAAGAAAGGATCCAAAAAATAAAATAGATGCCCTATAATCAATCTGAACATCTCATAATTGATCCAATTAAATAGAAGTCCCTAAGAATAATATGAAGCATGCCATTCCTTAAGAACGCACAACCATTTCACCACAACCAACAAGGAAATGGTACCTGAAACAAGATCTTATAATGGATCTAGAAAATAATATAAGGAAACATAACCATGGATCCACAAAACTAATAGATTAAATTAACAGCACTACTACGATCAAGGGAAATGAATAATCATAAAGGATATATTACCCGAAGCGATGAAACACAATTTCCCTGATGATCCAACACCAAACGAATCAATCTAGAATGAAAAGAGGCTCCCAAAATTGTGAGAGGAGATCTATAGGTCAAGAGGGAATAAGATTCACATAAAATGAACAAAAATATCACTCAAAAGATGCCCTAAAATCCATGTCAGTGATAGTTACATGGTGTGTAATCTATTTACACATCATGTAATCTGCATGGATCACATACACCAAAAAACCCATCACTTTTTAATTAAAAATTGATATTTTAACATTACACGGTGTATAATCCTTACACAGTGTGTATTTATTCATGTTTTGTATTCAACTCATTACTTGATCTCAGAAACCATTACATTTCATGTACTCTTTACATGGTATGTAAATTTTCTACATACAATGAAAACTGCATATTCTTTACAAAAAAAAACAAGCCAACTCAGTTGTTCTCTGAAATTAAGGAGAATCTTACAAATACATTGACATATTTATACCTATAATCCATTAATTCAAACAAACATACAACCCCAAACATTAGGTTATTTTTATCATCAAATGTTCTTCAACCTCAAGAGTCCAAAGACACATTCAATTAAAGAGGAAAACTAGCAAAGAGAAGGAAAATACCTAAAATTGGGTAATGGGATGTTACTTATGAAGGTATCGGGGGTGAAGTGAAAGCCGATGGGCTGGGGATTTAAAAAATTTCACCAAAGATCGACGTAAAAACATTATCACTGGTGAAGCACATCCCCAGTTTAATCCCTAGGATCATGCATGAAGAAAAGTAAGCATAAAAATAAAACAATAAATACATGGTTTGATCTGAAGTTTTGCTCGACATTTTCTTTTCATCGGTGATCACTTCTCAAATAATCTAAAGTTTAATTCTCTATATCATCCACACGCACTTAAAAAATATATAGGAGCACCGATCATCAAGTTTTTGGTGCTGGCATGGAGATCTGATGACGTCTTCGATGCTCCAACAATCATTGCATCACCATTCTTATGATTCATGAGGGAGAGCTCTATTTGTTCACATGTATCCAGAGATTCTCTCTCTATAAATTAAGAAATTATAGAGAATATATTAGGATCTTTCCATTAATAGTCATATTGGTGATACCCTCTCCTCTTATTTATAATGTATTAAGAAATTACCCGAAAAGGCTCCCCAACCCTTGAATATTTAACACACTATATAAATAATATATTGTGAATATTATGATGAGTCATAAATATCATTCATATTATTATCACTTTCTTATAATATAATAATTATATTATTTGATAATACCTAAGTCATCAACTTGACTCATCATTCCCAAAAATATTAAATAAACCTTGAATATTTTAAACTAATATTCGTTCAAATAATATTTTCCATGTATTTACTTTAAAACTTGTAAATACATATAATAAATAAATTGAATACTAATTATTATTAACTTGAATAGTATAAATTTATTTATTCCTTTGGCGGTCATACATACTTGAACAAATCTCAGACCCCAGTGGTGGGTCCCACCATGTCCTATATACATATTCAACTGAATAGGGCATATTATTGAATTCGCTATTGTGTGTGACCCTCTAGACCCTTATCTTGATAGCAGTGAATAATATTCACAGACAAAGAGATGATTCTAGAAACCCATAAAGGCCCCTAAAGAGATGAGTATTTTCATAGAAACAACAACTAACCTACGGACACGCACTATGTAATATAATCTTCTTGTATTAGAATGTATCATAAAGAATGATTCACAACTTTATCATCATCCTTTCTTGCTATATTATTTGTTGGTATAAATGGAAAAAATTACCATCGACTATCAAGGCCATGGTCTTATGAAGGTAATACCATCCTCATCAACCTGACTTGAGATATATAACTTCCTTAACCCAGAAGCAAAAAATCCTTTCTTGACTATTCAACCAACATCATACCACTAATGACGCACCCAACACAAGTTACCTCGCCACAATTTCATTATCATGGTTTTTTCCTTTCATCGAAGTGCATAACCAAATGACATACATTAATAATGATCTCAAGTCAGGAGACCAATACACATGTTTATAGATAGGAACAACCAATGATACCCAAAACATGTGGTGTTTCTATTGGCAGGTTTGTCCACATGATCTCACTACTAGATATTATCAAGTGAGAACTTCATGATAAGAAGTATTGATGATTATGATCCCCCAACACCTGATAGTCAAACATCATCTGTGCCTAGTCATAATGATGTATCTATAACATATGAAATATGTTTAAGATTAATTTCATAGTATCTAGAGGTTCTTATTATAGCTTGGGATCTATTATAACCTTTTTATATTACAATTAATCTATGAAAATTACCATTTTAACAGTGGTTGAAAAAAATCATACACTATAATGGTAAGAATACATCATGTATATCTAACTGTATAAATGATATGGTAATCAAAAGTACTGCATAGTTGGGTCTAGGTAACACACTATTACAACACTTCCACTTACACTAGAGACAACTTGCTAACCAACCTTGTTAGATATCACATTATTCAGATCATGTTTCTATTGAGTTGCGACTTTAGTTGTTGGGTCTTCCACATTCCCATCATGTATAAATTCTACTATATGTGACCTCATCTCCTTGAGTAAAACATCTTAATAGATGGTATCCCCAAGTATATTTTTTTCCACTGTCATAACTTGACATCTTGGATATTAAGAATATAATAATTTAACTTATGATAATACATTACTTACTTGGTGTGATTTTAAGAACTAAAACAAATAGTTGTGTTTAACTATTGTTTAGCTGCCTCAAAATCTACAACGTACTCGGTATTTATAGATATGGATACCACTAGTTTTTATGATCTTGTATCACTCATTCTCTTAGCCTAACTATGATATTAAATTAGATGGATCTAGGTAATACTAGTTTGTATCCCCTGAAAACTAGTATCCTTTCTTCTCCAATTACTAGGTACATATCCTTTATACTTTCTCAAGTAAAAATAGGTAGTTCTGACTGCTCCCCTTGCAGTTCTCTGGGATATAACTAATAGTTTCCTGCTACATAGTATATCTTGGTAATATCAATTCTTATACATATAATGACATACATGATTGATCCATCGCTTATCCTATGGAATTCAACTCACCATGTTAATCTCCTCCCATGTTTTGAACATATATACCTAAAGAGATTTATTCCATGTGACATTGAAAGCAATTATTTCTCGAATTGTTTCATCTTGTATTTTTCAATACCATGTCACTATATGTACAATTGACTAGGTCCAAGAAATCATTAGTTCTACCTCAGTAGATCATGTTCCCTAGAAATTAGGTTGCTACTTTAAGTCAATCACTGGAGTATTTCTTTTATCCTTCCCTTAGCTAACTATAAGACCAATAACTATTTTCCATATGTTACCAAGCATATTTTACTTGGAAAATAAAAGGTGCTCCCACTAACCTCTAGTAGACACATGGAAAATATTCATTCCAAATGAATGATCTAAGATCTTATTTCTTAATTAAATATTAAACTATATTTTAGTAACTTGTAACCCTTATTAGAATTTTATGATGTCAACATACCTTTTTAGTTTCATCATATAGAAACCTTCCACAAAAGGTGGTCTTGACATCTAATTCTCAATAAAATTATCATAGAAATTAGATATGACAAGTAAAATTCTAATGGATTTAGTCATAAAAACTTCTTATAACCAAAATAGACCTATTGTTACTACACTTTTACCATCCATGTATCGTCTCATTTGAATACCCACCACATTATTCAAAATAATAAGAACCTTTTTCACTTTTATACATGGAATCCATTATTAAATTTTAATTAATCTTGTTAATCTCAGCTAATTTACATATAATTCTTGCTTATAGGATTTATTATTCACAATGAATAATGGATCACCGACCGCAGTGAATTCAAAACCATCAATATGGTTTTAACCATCCTACATAGTATGTGTCTCTAGAATATTCCTTATTCACACCTCTTGTGGAACTTATTCCTATGCGAATTATTTTTTCATCTCTATAATTGAATCAACCCAAGTCAATAAATATTACACTATCTTAAATAGATAATTTAAACCTTTTATAGAAATTTATTCTATAACTTAACTATATATTTTCTATCTTAGGGATTTCTGTAATATCTAAATAAACTTTTAGGATAATTACTTTCAATGCATATTGTGTTTTAATTTATTCAAGTTTGTTAATATCCTAACAAACTCTTTTTATCTTAACACATTATCTTGTGACATAATGTATTTTCATCATATTATGACTTATATGATATCCATTTTTCATGATAGTTGGCATATGGTTATAGAATTTCACCATTATTTTTTAAGTACATCTTGAAATATAATGGAAGTTTCTTGAAGTTGCAACATTGATACTACTTACATCATGACTCTGATTTATAAAATGTGTGTTTAAGAATTTATCCACACTACATTGTGTTTATAAATGTTAACATGTAATACTTATCATTGATCCTCCTTATTAACATCAATGTTTTCATGTAGATAAGGTAATGTGTGTTTAATAATTACTCCACACTACATTATATTGATTGATAAATGCTTGGTTAAGATATTCTTCAGCATGTCAAAAAGACAAAACTCATATCTACTAGCCATGAATATACCATACTTCACTTGTATATTCCTTAAACACTTAATGGATCATATGAAGTATACTTACCTCTAGCTTACCCTTGGAATATTTCACGCTCTCCAGCTGAACTAGTTCCCTAAGTTTTGTAACATACCTTTATTTCTAAAGGTTTCTTTATCCAAAAATAAATAATTAAATACGTCAATAATAAATAATGTTTTTATCCTGACTGGGTCTAAATAACATACTAGGTATATCATGGATTTTTACTTTAGTTTTTATTTACAAAGAATCATCTTTCCACAATAGGGTATATAAGTCTTACATTTTATATTCAACATGTATTTATTATGATTCAAGTATCATTGAACTATTGGTTAAGTATAAAACACCACAAACAACATTCATTCCTAAACTGGGAATAATGTATCCTTGTGTCTATAAGACACGTGAGATAATTTTTTGTGGTAATACTCAATAAAATTTCTACTAGAATCATTACTTGGAAATTTGAAGCTATGTACTTCTAACTACTGACTTAGGAATCACCTTTTCTTAGCCCTTAAAGAATATAAATTATTTATAGTAATGTTTATATACATCATTTTTTACTTTATTTCGATACACTTATGTGATAATCATATTTTATGTAATACCCAAGAAGTAAAACTGAAACATTACTTATAATGATGAATAATCAATGAAGAAGAATCGAGCACTTTCTTATTCATTTCAGTTCATTGAATTTATCTTGCATAAAATTATTTCATGATATGCGAAGAAAATAACCTCTTATTTAATATTCAACCTCATTTCATTGAAGGACGTTGAAAATGCGCCTTTGGCATCCCACTTTCTATTGGCCTTTTCTCCTTGTCTTTCAATTTTTCTCCATAAGAATTAAATATTAATCTATAATTAATATTCTTATTTACTTGGATGACTTTTCCTAAAAAGGTAATGAATCATTTACTCAATATTGTTCATTTTTTAACCTAAAACAAGACTTGAGTAAATGGGTGAAAATGATGTAATAAAGGGATCCATTGAAATATTGTGTTCTATCATTCAATTTACACATGTCCGGTGTAATCATCACCATATTCATATCTTTCTTCACTTTCTCCTTGAAAACTACTCATAGATAAGACTATATGTCATATCACTCATGTCCTAATGTAGTGACCACAATTAACGTCAGACGTTGATGATATCATAATGAAATTACCATCATATGCTCTATAAATGATTCTCATGTAATCAATTTTACACCCTCTCTTTCTAAGGTGGATTAATAGGTATAGGGACACCAGAAACTTGAATTTCCTATATCATAGTATTGTGCACAAGTTCCTGTACTACACTTGAAAATTCATGCTAGTTTGGAAATTTACTTTGTCCAATATTATAATATTGTATTTTTTTATATTACTTTCCATTTTATATAAAAATAAAATTATATAAGATTAGTATTTTTTATCTTGATTACCAATTTAGACATTTTTTATTAATTAATTTAATCATTAAATGTCTCCCATTATTTTATCAAATTCTAGCAACCCTCTATACTCGAATCAAAATAATTTGTCACTTGAGTATTCTAATGGAAAGGATCCTTGAGCTTCCTAAAATAGTCTACAAGTTATGGCTATAACACTACTCTGAGGGTTCAATGTAGGTGTTTGACTAGACAACCACATTAACTCGTGACTCCTTGATCTGTTGAGTGAAGTCTCATCTTCTCATAATCATAACCTTGATTCCCTCAATGCTTTTCCAATAAAGTGATATCAAGTTGATATGGATAATCATTACTACCAACTTTAGTTAAGTCAGCCCATTTTTCTCATAAGAACTCCCCAGTAGTAAGAGGAACCCTCATCTATGGCTAACCAAGCACCCCAAACACTTGGTTTTGTTCAAATTTGAATTATGGAAGGTGATTATGAATTAATATTTCTTTGAGGTTTTTTTTAATGATGAAATGAAATCATTTTCTATTTTATAAGAAAGTACTATGTGATTTCACTCACAGATAATTGTGTAATAAATAGAAAATATCCATCATGTCACATGTTCATTTTATTTGTGCATACTTTTTTATTATTCTATGTGAACGCACATAAACTAGACATACATAAAACAATAAACCATGAATAAATAAAATTATGGTGTGATCATGATTCAATACTAATGGTTAATCCATTGAGTGAATAATGGATTAACCTAAACCCTTGGGTTAACTCCTTGAATCACATCGCTTGTGACTCAAGTTGCAGCGCTCATCCATCCAATGCATCAAAATCTCATCTGGTGTGTCTCTATAGCTTGGTGTGAAGTACATCACTACTCTCTTTATCGTCATGCAAAAATACTCACACACTGGTAAGGGAGTCTTAGGAGTACAAAATACAACTGATAAATTAGACACACAGGCTCTTATATATTTAATGACAAAGATGACTCGTAGGTCATAATTTATTAAACTAATTATTACAAATAGTCATTATAATAATTAAATTAATTAATTAAATATGAACCAGACATACATTGGTCGGTCTATGGATCATGATTATTCAATACGCATTAAACTTTCATATTTAAATTAAATGAAAAAATAAAATTAAACTTGCATTAAATTATTTTTCTGAGGAAATTTTATTAGATTAAAAATTCAATCTTATTTTTAATTCAATATTTGCGTCATTTATCCCCATTAATTAATTTAATTTTAATACCAAAAAAATAAATTAATTTAACATGTATTTACTAAATTAATAATTTAAACAAAAAATTAATATTTAATTAATTTAATTTAAAAACAAAATTAATTTAATTAATTTAATTAATTTTTGATAATTTAAAAAATACCAAGACCCTGAAAAATCTGAGAAGACCTATATAGGTTGGTCCAAACTTGTATAGGCCCATTCGGATTCGTGCAGGCCCCGTTCAGAGGTCTTCTGGATCGAGCAAGCCCACCCAGACTCAAACTAGGTCGGGCAGACCCACCCTGGTCTGTTTCAGGGCAGCTCCAGTCTGTATAGAGGGTACTCGGTGGAAGCCAGTGGTCTAGGTATTTAAAAAGTTTCATCAAAAATAGACTTAACAACATTATCACTGGTGAATCATGTCCCCGGTTTAAGCCCAAGGATCATGCATGAAGAAAATTAAGCACAAAAATAAAACCCTAAATACCTGGTTAGATCTGAAACCACACTCAACATCTGCTCGACACTGGAAATTTATACTTCAATAATTTGAAGTCAAATTCCTCTAGATCATCCATACACACTTCATAAATATATAGGAGTTCCGATCATCAAATTATGGGTGCTAGCACAGAGATTCGACGGCGCCTTTGATGCTCCAACGGTCATTGCATCGCTGTTTTTGCGATGCATGAGGGAGAGCTTGATCTGTTATCCTACATCCAGAGCTTCTATCTCTATAAAGTAGGATATTATAGAGAATCTATCAATATATCTCCATGAATATTCATGTTGTTGAGAGATTCTCCTCCTATTTATAGTGTATTAAGAAATTACCGAGAAAGACTCCCTAACCCCTGAATGTTTAACACACTATATAAACAATATATTATGACTACTGTGTTGAATCATAAATATCATTTATAATATTATCACTTTGTTGTAATATAATAAATATATTACATGATAATACTCAAGTCATTAACTCATCTTTTCATTCCCGCAAATATTAAATGAATCTTGAATATTTTAAACTAATATTTGTTCAAATAATATTTTCCATGTATTTACTTTAAAACTTGTAAATCAATATAATAAATAAATTCAATGAAAATTATTATTAACTTATATAATATGAATTAATTTATTCCTTTGGTGACTGTACATCCTTGGAAAAATCTCGGACCCTAATGGTGGGGCCCACCTGTCCTTATACCTATTGAACTAAATAAGGTAGATTCTTGAATACGTTATTGTGTGTGACCCTCTAGGACCTTATCTCGATTGCATTGAATAATATTCATAGACCAAGATCAGAGTCTAACAACTCATCAAGGCCCCTAAATAGATAAGGATTGTCATATCAATGAAAACCAACCTACGGACACACACTGTGTAATATAATCTATTTGTCTTAGAATATCTCATAAAGCAGGACGCACACCCATGTCATCATCCTTTCTTGATTTATTATTTATTGATCTAACTGGATGGACTTACCCTGGAATTTCATGGAAATTTTCTTATGAATTTACTACTATCCTAATCAACCTATCCCAATATATATAACATCCTTAACCTAGAAGTGACAAATCATTTCTTGACCATTTAACCAATTCCATACAACCAATGACGCACCCAATACAAGATACCTCACCACAATTTCATTATCATGGTTTTTTTCCTTGCATCAAAGTATGTGATAAAATGGAACACATTGATAATGATCTCAATCCATGATACCAATACACATATTCATAGATAAGAGAAACTAATGACACCCAAAACATGTGGTGTTCCTATTGGTGGTTTTGTCCTCATGATCTCGCTACTAGTGATCACCAAGTGAAAAATTCATGAGAAGAAGTATCAATAATTATGATCCCCCAACACCTGATAGTAAAACATCATCTATGTTCATTTAGGATGATGTATCTAGACCATAGCACATATTTTTAATATTAATGTTATAGTATCTTTAGGTTCTCATTATAGCTTGGGATCTTCTATAACCTATTGATATGACAATTAATCCATAGACATTACCATTTCAATAGTGGATTCAAAAAATTATACACTATAATGGTAAGAATTCATCATGTATATCTAACTATATACATAATATAGTAATAAAAATTACTACATAGTTGGTTCTAGAGAACCCACTATTACAACAGCATAGATGGTCATAGGTTGGTTAGAAATATCAAAAATGACTTCTCTTCCTCATAAATTGATGTGGTATTTATATAAGGAAGTAAACCCATGCCTAATATAACATAAAATTCAGATAGATAGAGAATAAAAAGATTTATAGGAATCATTTTCCTACAAACCCCAATCAAAAAAGAATCGTAGACTTAAGATGTGATCATCATACCATTAGGGGTTTTCACTTCTAATTAAACATATAATCTTTGGGGTGGCATTTTTATACCGTTAGAAAATTCTTTAGATATAAAAGAGTGGGTAGATACAGAGTCAAATAAGACATTATCAGTTCTAAAGTTAATGGTGTAAGAACCCAGTTTTCTACTTAGTTATGGGTCCTTTAAATTTTGGTCTAATTTTTCTTCTATGGACCTAATTTGGATGCCTAATGAGTAGTGGAGGCCCCAAGGGTGTTTGGGGATTTTTTAGATCTCCTAACCTAGATTTTTGGGAGAAAATTTCCTATCACATGGTTATTTTAAAACCATGAAAAGTAGGACGCATGGTTTGTTTAAACTTTTCAAGGCTGGAAAGTGGGATGGAATAGGGTGAACGGTTTGATCTAACCATCTGAGTTGAGCCACATGGTCGTGTGAGATTGTCTACAGTTTTGAGAGAGTTTTTTCACATGGTTGGCACATGTTTTCCCTAATAGTGTAGCCTAACCATGAATTATTCCCCTTCCTATAGGTACACATACATGATTTGTGCACAGTTTGGCCAAAATGTGCGGCCAAACCATGTGCAATGTAAATTTTGGATAAAATTACATTTTTTCCTTTAAAAAATATTTAAACTAAAACCCTCCTCCATTTCTTATTTTCCAATGCATGAATCCCATTTTTATCCTCTTTTGAATCCTAAAGCTTGGTTATTCTAGGAATTTAGATCTACCATCTATTTAGAGTCTGATCAAAGTGTCATTCATCTCGTTGGATCTACTTTGGTACGTTCTCGATTCCTTTTTAAAAATACCTCTCCCTTATTTATATCAATGATGTTATTTGGATTTAGGCTCATATGCACCAATTTTAGGTCTTTGGTCCGTTATTTAGATCTACTCCAATATAGGATGAATTAAAGGTTGATTCTGGATGAGGAGAGTCATACGAGCCTAAGGTTGGTGGTCTATAACTCATTTCTCAATTTCTGTCATTTTAAAATTTATCATGTCATCGCGCCGATTTCATCAGGAATCATTTATTGAATTAATATTTCATACTTACAGTTGTTAAGACCATGTACCATGACCCTTACCATATATGTGATTTTTTTTTGTTACGTCTACAAATCCAACCACCTCATGTAGGGTGATATGCCATATTTGGGTTTTTAGTATTTTGAAACCTTTGAGCCATCGTTCGGATGTGTTTAAGATTGACCACTTTAATTGTAAGCCTCCTTGAAATAAATGGATATTGAATTGTAAATTGATCATGGAAAGTAACATGGTCTCCTTCCACTTTACCCGCCTAAGGCAAGTGCTTGAACTTGATTAATAAACTGTAAGTGATAAATTAGAAAGTATTATATATATTTATGACTTGGCTAATTGAAATGGAATTTTATGTTGGTCGTATGTCATAGCACCCCTTTCTACTCATGGTGGAAGGTAGTAGAATGAATGGAGACAAATAAGCATGGATTAAATGAATTAATGAAATGGTTTCATGTACCTTTGGCCTTATTATGATAACGAAAGGCAATGGCTTTAAATTTAACTATTTAAATGGTATAACCACAAATTTTATTATTAAATGGAATTAGATGAGATGGTTGAATTCCCTTGTACTTTTCACATTAATGAAAGTTAAGTCTTGAACCAATTGAATTGCCTAATGGCTTAAGTACTAAATGGACTAATTGATTTAAATGAATTAAATGTAAGGGTTCTAATTACTCATGGAACTTGACACACTTATAGGAAGGGCCTAACTTGAGTTAGTCATTGGATTCCTAGGGTAATTCCATGAGAACTCAAGGACACCGTTCTGATTCTAGAATGTTGGTTTCCTTGGTTAGACCCACCTTGGAACCCAATCCTCTTCTATTAGTGGATGCTAGGTATAAAACCATTGGATCCATCCTTTACTACATTAGGATACCTTGGATACACTCCTTAGATCCAACGTGGCTTCTACAGACATGAGGTTCCTTGGTTATATCCTTGTTCCTATCCATAGATTATCCCATTTTTCCTTGTATGTACTCCTTAGACTTGGTTATATCATGCTATTATGGAATACCTTGGATGATGATCCTTGGATTACACTCTTACCCTTAGCAAGTATATAGTTGCTACTAAGTTGGTGACCCTTGAGGTCCAAGTTTCCTTGGTTACCACCTTGGAATCTTTCATTATAAGTATCATTACAGGTTTCCTTGGTGTTTACCTTGGAACCTCTTCATTAGTATAATCATCATGGTTGCCTTGTTACATATTGTAACCACTACTATTATTATCACAAGGTGATGTTAGTTCTAGTTATGACACACGTAACCTATTTATATAAACTTGAACTTAATTAATTTATGAACTAGTTATATGTTCAGAAACTAGCCAAGGGATAAAGTGGGTACTTGGGTTTTTACATTACTGTACTGCTTTACTTTCATATATGCATGATTGCACACTTTCAGTTTATATTACACTAACAGGATGTTATAGACACCATTGGTGGTGGACTGTTAAGATTTATCTCACACCCTATGATGTGGCCTTAAAAACACATGTTTTGCCACATCTTTTTATTTAATTTTTAATGATTTAATTAGTTATTTTTGTAATTCTTAATAAATAATGACAATTTTGTGTTTTTATTATTAAATTTATTACCTAATAAATTTTTATAATTTATCATGTATTCTAAGATTTAAAATAGTTAATTTATATCTTACTTTAATTTTATAGTCTGATGACTTTTTATTTAGTTTGGTGTTTTTTTCTGCATGTTTAATAATTTAACATTAATTAATTAATTAATTAATTCTTCTTTATACATAAATAATGAATTTTTAATTTATAATTTCATGTGTTAAATAATAATTAATTGAAATAATTTAATCTAATTATTAGATGCCTTTTAACATTTCATTAATTATAAATTTAATTTTTTAAACTTTTTACATAATTGTTTAATAATAGAATAATTATTTGTCTATATTAATTAATTTAGTTTGTTATAGTATCAATAATTTAACTTTGTTTATAATTGACTAATTTAAATCAATTTTATTTTTAGAAGTTAATAATAATTTAATTTAAGTTTTAATTGTTTGATAATTTTATCTAAATTAATGAGTTTCTTATTTTCTTTAAAGTGTCTTAATTAATTTTTAATTATTAGTGAATTAATTTGTTTTTATTTTTAACCTGCTTTAATTTTGAGGTTTATAGTGTGGCATCGTCAATTCGTGGCACCCTTTTTTGTGACTTTGTTACTATTTCCCCTATCATGGTCCCACAGCAACCGTTTCCAATTCACGGTGGCACCGCTAACACCATGCACTATCAATTATTTTCCCTATCACACTATTTCACTCCTCCCCTTCACGATGCTTTTCATCTGTTGTGACACTGTAACCTCTTCTACAACCAGTTTCCTTATTCCCTTAGCACCGTTTCTATCTCATGGTCTCACCGTTTCAATATCCCTGTACCGTTTCTTTTCCACCACTTTTTCTCTACTACTGTTTCTTTAAAACCGGTGCCACTATTTCATATTTCACACCTTATCCTCATCTATTGTTCCTTGTGCGGCCGTTACAACCCACATACCATCTACCTCAAATACCCAACAACATACATTTGAACTAGTTTTTTAATCAAAAACCGATGAAACACTTCTGTAAATCAGCAACCATCAAGGCCACAAACCCTAGCTTCAAACCGGATTAAAAAAATTAAATATTTTCAGTCCCTATTCTTCCTCATATTTGAGAAATTCAGACTTGGAGCTTGTTGTTTGTTTCTATTGTGAAGGACTACCACTGTTGATTGAGAGGGGGCCGCACCGCCACATGAAGAGCTGCGATCTGAGATTCCAACACTGCCACTGGAAGAACCATTGTTCACTACTTTTAGGGTGGAGAAAACCCTTTCTATCTATCTAGAGGAGAAACTACCTGTTGTGGCCACAAGAGGAGCTTCCAAGGAGGAGTGCACCACTGAGGGAAGAACCCGAGCCGACCTGCTAAGATGCGCGGAGAAGGATTTGGACTTCTTACCGCACCGGAGGAACACAGTGGAGCTTTGAGTCATACCTATCGAACCTCCATACCCCCTTCCATTGTTGTGTAGGTTGATGGTCGTGCCGGAACCGAAGCCACACAGGGCCGCTGTGGGTTTTCGATGGAGGAGTTGCGGACTTCCTTCCTGGAGAAGGAACTAAGAAACTTCCCCCCTGTAGCGCCGAAATGGGGGGGAGAAGATAAAGTTTAAAAAATAATAAATAACTTAAAATAATACTTTAATAAAAACTTAATTTAAAGTAATAATAATAATATTAATAATAACTTAACTTAAATGCTAAATAATTATAGTTATGAATAAATAATAAATATAAAATGATTAATTTATAAAAAAAATTAATAATTTAATTAACTTTAATAAAACTTTAATTAAACTTAACTAATTAATAAGAATTTCTAAATTAAATTTAAATTAATTATAATTTAATGTGGCATACTAAATAATTATTCGTTAATAAAATTAAATACTTAATAATAATTTAAAATGAACTAAAATAAGCTGACCTAATTAACTAAAAATAGTAAATGATTTAATTTTCTTAAATAAATAATAAACTTTATAATTAACATTAATAACTTTAATTAATATAAAAAATCAATAACTTTATAAATAAATATTTTAAGACTTTTAATAAATTGATGACTTTAATTTTTTATTTATTTTCTTCTCATTTTTAATTGTTCTGTGTGTTTTTTTTTTATGCAGGTTCATTCAGGGGACTTATATATGTACATATTCATTTAACCAACTCATCGAGAGTTAGTTACGGGGGTTTTACTAGCACGACATGTCAGTCGCGAAAAAACACACGTATACAGTGCACAAATGAGGGAATTTTGAAGTCGGTGGAAATGTGCGGTGACATGAAGTAGATGACGAGTGATATTTAAAGTAGAGAAGCAACAGAAAAAATATGGTAGAGGCTCATTCTGACTTCTACGAACATGCCATTGGAGATAGATGCTCATTCTCCTTCCATGATCACACCATTTTGAGAGCGGAGACTTCCGGGAGAAGAAATGGAGACGATCTGGAGGCCAAGGAGCCCAAGAGCAGAGTAGTATTTGGGGAGTTATTCTTCCCTCATGTTGGAATTATTGTACTCTATTCTAGTATGTTTTCATTTTCTGTATTGATAATGAACAATTTAATTGGATAAATCTTTGAGCTCGGGTAATTACTACTTCTACTGGTTAATCTTTCTTACTTTTTACTTTAACACGTTAATGTGTTCAGTATTGATCAGCGAGATCAAAACTAAATTCATTCAATTGATTTTTACCACTAGAACTTAATTTTCAAAACTCCACAAACAATTAGATAAATTGATCATGGACACACCTTTCAAAAAAAATAATAAATTCCCAATACTTCGAGACTTATGGCAAGTTCGTCCTGTTTTTATTTTCAATTCAAACTTTTCACAGTTGATTTGTTTTGGAGTAGCGAACTCCGAAGTCGATCTGCCTGTGTGACTTAACTCCTGGAAAGGTAGGTAAGTCATTCTATTTTTGGTGGTGCACTGTAGTAACTTTTAAGTGAATTGGAGTACTTTTAAAACCAGTAGAATAAAGACATTTCCTCAGGTGTTTTAATTGATTATTCATTTATCAGCATTTTTTTATCTCTGTTTCTCTATGTTTTCAACTGTTTCTTACTTTAATTTAGATTAGATACAAGATTTGAAATGTTCAGTCACTTATCTTCTTAATAAATACACATAAAAGAGTAAAACAATATTAAAAAAAGTAAAAAAATAGAAAATCTATCCTACTGCTGACAACAGTGGGGTCTTTTTGAAAGTTTTTAGAAGAATAGTGGTCAAATTTGTCTTCTTTGTGGGTTCGACCCTACTTGCCACATTTATTATAGTTATTATGAAAATAAATAATTAAACTTATACTTTCTTTAATGATGTTTGGCATCACCCTATCTGGGACATCATTGGAAACCGGGCATACTATATGTATGTAGTTGTTAACAAAGGGAAGAGTTAGGCTTCAGACACTTGATTGCTTACTGTTTTAGGATGGATCTAGTAGCAGATGACTGAACTGGATCTTGGGATGAATGGTATAGTTTTGATTCCTTTTTGATAATTTTGTATAGCATGATTGTTTTTTTCTTGTATACCTATTTTCCATATTTTTAGATACATGGAATATCATCAAAATCTTTTGTATATTTTGATCGGTTGTATGGTTAGTTATTGTTCCTATCTGATTCTATTGTTTTGTTCACTATTACACTGATTTTATTATTTACTTATCTATTGTTATATTATACTGATCCACTGTGATTCACTCTGGTAATGAGGGCATAGTCTCTCCATAGACACATCATATGCCCTCACTTCTAGTCGGAATCCTCTAACATTCAGGGAGATGCGCTTGAGGCCATGTGACCAACCAGGCTCAGGGCACTCATAAGAGGAATATGGGTCCAGTATGTCACAAATGGTAAGTGTACCTTTCACCATGTTGTTATCTTACCCCTTATCAAAAATAATTATCTCAAGATATTTCCCTTTTTATATGGTCTTAATAGGTTGATGACATTGATCGTTATCATTAACCTTCGGATTTGATCACTGATTAGTATAATTCTCATACTCCTTGAATTTTAAATAATGGAGTGTGGGTGGTGAATTTTGTGGATATTTCTCTCTATTTTCTTCATTAGATAACTTTTTCTCATCACTTTGATATTTGATTTCTCGGTGGCCTTTTTTTCACACTTAAAACATATACTAATATTTTTAAGTCAATTTATTTCAAGTTTATTTCTATATTTAAAGTATAAAAAATCATTATCATCCTATTACTTTAGCTCAAGGAATTCCTTCTCTATTTTCATTTGAAGAATATAAGAAAATTAATTATTGAAAAATAATCTCTAAAATCCATCCAACTCCATGGATTCAATTTATTCATGTTGCCTCATATTCTTAATAAAATTCCATTATTGATCAACTTAACCTTATAAAAAATAGATGGAAAAAATTAATTTTCCATGCTCTGAACATTGGATAATAGAAAATATAATTTAAATGGTATTGATCCATTACTCAGTAACTAGTATATCAGTGGAACCACTAAAATAAGTTTGGTATTTCCTTGTAAAGGGATCAATAAAATGTTGTTCCCTCCTTTTATTATTTGTATGTTCATTATGATTCATATCTTGAGAAATTTTTGTGAGCATAACAATGATATTTTTCATTCCATATCCTATAACATTTAGTTTCTCAAAAGGACAATCATTTCATGTTTTATTACATTCATTATTAGCATGATTCTTTATGGTTCCATCCATAAACTAAAACCAAAAAGCATAGTGTGAGTAATAATAATCATAGTGGGAAAACAAATAATCATGAAAAATCATTTATAGGATATCTAAACAAGACATATTCCTTTAAATCTATAACACCTTATGTTTAACCTAGGTCATCCAAGATAGTTTCCAAAACTTTAGGATGATATCTTATACTTAGACTTTTTCCTAGGGTTCTTACTAAATTTTTTTCATCCTAGTTTCCAAAAGTGAATAAACCTTTCTCTTTACCTTTCATTCATAGATATCACATATTAATAGAAAAATACTGTTTTACATAAAATAATAATTCACGCCATAATCATATAGGTCTAGTATATTTGGAAATTTAAACATGTGTACAACTACTTCATAAATTAACTACATCATCTCCCACTTAGTTCTCCATAATTATCACCCTTATTAAACATATCTTAATTAAAACCTTTCTTCATAACATTTGGAAAAGGAAAAATAAGAAAGGGTGATATGAGATACTCAATAAGGTTAAACAAGGTAGATATCAATGAACACTTAAACATAACATGGGAATAAGGTTATGAGAACATGATTATAACATTTTAAAACCATACCTTTAATATCATAGATCATAATATTTATTCATGGAAAAATTATTGGTAGTTCATAAGATATGAATCAAAAATGAATCAAATAACATGAGTTGTGAGAGCATAACATAGGTATAAGAATAGAGTTTGTGTCATACACATAATCATAGAAAATCATTTCCTTAGTAGTCAAGGATCATTTCCAATACTATCATAGTGGATTTGTTTCACACCCCAAACCATCATAGTAGTCAAGTTTCACTCCTAAGACTATAATAGTTCATTTTTTTACTCCCTAAACCATTGCAGTAGTCACGGTTCACTCCCAAGACTATCATAGTGGATAGAGTCCCTTACTAAACTAGGTTCACTCCCCATTACGACCCTATTAACCTCATGTGATATCCATTTTTACCCAATGAATTAGAGGATTATATAATTTCAGTTCCACCCATCACATAATTAAAATTATACATATGTGTTCCATAATATCATAAAACATTCATCATATCATACCCAATTAAAATAAACAATTTTCATAATCATTTCATCATGAAAAAACCCATGGAAAAGAAGTGGGTTTCATAAAAATTTCATAAATTAATCTTAATCATAAACCATTAAAATAAAGAATAAGTATGTTATCCTTGGATAATATCCCAAGTAAATAATAAGTAATATCAAATGATGTTATCATATATGAAAATTTATTTAAATATCACTTGAAATATTTCTTTAAGAAAATATCCTTTTCATTTTAAAATCACTTATTTAAAATATAAAAATTTCCCAAATATTAAATAAAATATTTCAATTTAAAATAAACTTGGAGATTTGTAAAGTAAAATTCAAATAATTTAGTTTTCATGAGATTGGAAAAAAAAATTCATGTCTTATATGTTAAAATAAATATTCCTTTCAAATTTTCATTAAAAAGTCAAAAATACTTCACTTGAAAAATGAAAAGAATGTTCCTTTTAAACCATTTTTAAAAAATTCAAACAAGTGTAAAAATTATTTAAAAAAAATAAAATGATATTAAAAAATTCTTGAAAACTTTTTTAGAAAACATAGATATGTAAGAAAAGGGATTTTCAACTGAAGAGATAAATAAAGTTGGTTTTCCGTAAAAATATTCTTTTGGACTCTTGAGTACATAAAGAGAAGAAAATAAAAGGAAAACATGTATTTTCCATAAATAACCATAGTATAAGAAAATTAATTATATTCTTGTAAGGTAGATCATGAAATTTCATCATCATAAGAATAATCATAAACAATCCTGATAAATAATTATATTGTAACATAAAACCCTTACCACTTTGGTAATTTTTGAATATTAATCCCCATGAAGGAAATAACCTTATATAGATATTTAAATATACATAATTTTCATAAGAATAAATATAAAATACATTCATAGGTATTATAAACACTACATAAAATAAACAAGTGGTGAATATGGCATGTGCCTCACAAAAGTAAAAGCGATACGAAAATCCCTTACCTCAGGTCTAAATTCCTATGTACATGTTTGAACCTCATGTATAATAAATATGTATTTATTATAAATATATTAAAGAATAATAATATTATATATCATACTATATATGATTTAATTATAATCTTTTATCACCTATTTATTAACAATTTTTTATTAAATTCATTATTTTGGGTGATAACTGTTTCGTTTTTCAGGTATGTTTTGGTTCAGTAGTTTTGGTCATTTTACTTTTATTATGGTTCTATAATATCAAGAATTTTAATCATGATATTAATATCATATATATTCATTATATATATATTTTTAGTTATCGATAAAAGTTAGAGATAGAAAAATGAATTACACCATTCATGGAGATGGTAGGTCGTACGTATACATGAACATTGTTTTCATTTTTCGACAGATGGAACAAAAGAAAGGTAAATAATAATTCAATTTAAAAAAAATATTTTTTATATAATAAAAATTATATATATTACTTAAATCTATATTTATTACCATCTATGAAAAAATAATATGAAAAACGTATCACATTACTTCGTGGAGGTGATAGTCCACAAGTACACATGAGGTACACTATCATTTTCCAGCATATTGGAAGGTAATAAGGTAGATGTGATATCATAATTGCATAATTATAATTATGTCATAAATATTATATATATATATATACTTTAAATCTGTCATTATATCCAATCGTGATAGGTGGTGATGGAAAATGAATTACATCGGTTCGCGATGCGGCAATATGATGTACACACAATCAACGATTTCATTTCCCATTTGATTGAAGTGGAGATGAGTATAGGATATTAAATTAACATATAAAAAATTATTATACAAAATATTTTGGTGTTATTATTTCATTATGTTTTAAGAATATTTGAAGGAGGTAGAAGAATAAATAAAATAAAAATACATGGTTAAGAACTATACCTCTTCTTCGGACAACCTCTTTAGGTTTATACCTAAAGAATTCCTAAGATGGTTTTATGATGAAAATGGAGACTCTAAGTAACGGGTATATATTTAAGGAATGTATTTGGTTAGATATCTTCTGATCAAAAAGGCTTTTAAATTGTTAATAGTACATGAGAGGGGGTGTCCTTTTATAAGTGTGAGAGAGGATGCACTTGGAATTTTTGAAAAGAATCAAATAATTCAATGTATTATTCACACTAAATGGATCCAAAATAGACCATTACCAAACCTTATATGAGATAATTTCTAATTATTTCTATAAACTAAAAATTATGAAACTTTTTAGGTCATTTTAATCCTTATCTTTTTATTTTAACCCCCGGTAAACTCATTTAACCTTAACTGTGGTAAAAGATTTTTACTATTTTTACTATTCATTATGACCAAAAATTAAGTGGAATTTATTATATAATATTAATTATGATGATTTAAAATATTTCATTCATTTTATAAAATTTAATTAATGGAAATCGTGTTATTTAATTTAAAATTAAACATGCAATCACGAAGAAAAAGCAGTTTTCCAAAGAAAAAGTTTTCTTAAGTATAAAAAGATTTTATATAAAAATTCAATATAAAATTAATTAAAATTAATTAAATTGTATTAATAATAATATAATTTTATTAATATTACTTTTAAACCCATTTTAAAACAAAATATAACTATGTAAATGCTTTAAATGAAGGGACATTTTTTATTAAAAATCAGTATTTTCACTATTTATTGAAAATTTTATATTTGTAGAAAATTATCAAAAATAACTCTAAGATAATTTTTACATGTTCATTTTAAAAATTATATTCATTTTTTATAATAAATTTTCTAAAATTTTAAAAAAATAATTTTAAAATAAGTGTGCAAAACTCGACAAAACCTATTTTTAGAAAAATAATGTTTCTAAGTGTAAAACTAGATTTATTTTTATCCCATGCCTAAGAAAAATATTATATGAATGATAAAATATGATATTGAATATATAATATATAAATTTCATTAAAATAATTCACGAATAGTGATTAATTTAATTTATTAATTTAAAAATTCATTGTGTGCATAAAAACAGTTTTTTCATAAAATCGTTTATTTTACTTTCAAATTATTTTTTACTTTCATTTCTAATCAACTTATAACCAATTAATTTATTTTATACATGTTTAAACCATATAATTTTCATAATTTAGTTTTTCTTATTCATAACATCCAATTTAATAGATATGTTATAATGGTATACTATATTATGGTTTATTTAGGCTTGAGGTAGTGTGTATCACAAGCTATCAAAGTGATTAAATTTATTTAAAAAAAGAAATATATCATATAATCTTGGGGTGGTATGGATTTTATTTTCAATCATTCATGATGAATGAACATACACTTCCCTATCTGATTCTTGACCCTATGTGGACATATATTGTAACGACCTGACCCGTCGGGGCCCTCCTCGTTGATGGAAGGCCAAGAAACCACAACCCCATGCCCACCTCCAATAGGCTAGTGGATAAAGACAAGTGTTGAGAAAGTATAATGTAAGTATAAGGCCTTTTCCTAGTGTACATATATTCACACACCTAATCGTCTCCATGCAATAGTGTAGAGTTATTAAAAGGAAAACAACATATAGAGTAAACCATGCATGAAATACCTCTAGGGAATATATCAGAGTACAACAGAATACAACCAAAGTGTAAAGGAGAAAATACACACCCAACTAGAAAAGAATTCCCAACCCGACAATAACTGGAACAAATAAAACTAAGAGTTCCTAGATCCTGATCTCCAAGCTTGAACATCGTATGTGGTCAATTCACCAAAGTGTCCCTAATCTCTAGAAAATTCATGTTTATTTATCTGTTGTCTACATAAGATAGAACACGTGTAGAAAAATCTAGTTTAGGGGGTGAGTATAAACATACCAAGTAGGATGCCATGAAACCCAAAGGGAGGAAATATAGAGTTATGATAGAAGTATTCATCTCAACACAAATAAATATGGGAAAAAAACTCAAAAATATATATATATGCTCATAAAGAAACCCACATGTGAGAGAAAGGGGGTCTCTATATCATATCCCAGCCTGAGATAATGAGTCTTCCTGCAACTCAAAAGGTCCATCATCAATTCCTAGAATCTTGCATGTATTTCTGAATAAGTCATGAGGAGGACCCTCACCTCACCACTTATCCATAACCTAATGGAGAAAAATCTACAATATAGGACTCACACCCTAGTAAAATAGGGGTATTCCACTAAATAGATAAGTAGATGACCCATACACTAACGTAATAGGAGGATTCCACTCCATAGATAAAGATAGGGGACCCACACCCTAGTGTGTCAGGGGGGTTCCACTCAAAGTATGGATTACCCATGCCCTAGTGTGTTAGGGGTACCACTTGGTAGATGTCAATATAGAACCCATGACCTAGTACATCAAGGGGGTGACACTCAAAGTATGGAGGACCCAAGCCCTAGTGCATTAGAGTGTGCCACTTGGTAGATTTTGATAGAGGACCCACACCCTAGTGTGTCAGGGGTTTCCACTCAAATTATGGAGGACCCACACCCTAGTACGTTGAGGGGGTTCCACTCAACTAATGCAAGGATTATGTGGGAACCACACCCTAGTACGATAAGGGGGTTTCCAACCTCAGTCTATCTCATTAATGATCATGTCTGATCACTTATATAATCAATCATCACCTAAAGAAGCATCATTCTTAGAAAAATCCATTTCAAATCTCAAAATACGCTAAAAAGGATACCATCGTGTTCTACATGGGAAAATAATCAGTATAGGCTACTCATGGGACAAAATCTAATCCCAAACAAAGGAGATAAAAGAGAAAAAAGTTCTAGAGGGAACTATATGACATTTATAGGTCCCAAACGGTGTGCGGTCTTACCTCATTACCTGGTTTTTTGCTCTTATAAACATGGATTAGAAACCATGTCACCATACATGGTGTGTATGGGGTCTACACAACATGTCTTAGCCACCAAGGGCATACTCATGTGATCCTAGTCCTTCCCATGTTGTTCAAGACATACCCATTTTTCTAGTCATGTACCTAGATGTCCTCTGGTATCAGTATATGCTTGTGTACTCCTAGAGTACACAGTGTGTCCTCATACATGGGGTTTTGGGAATGTGATAGCTGGCACATGGCTTGGCCACCTAGGGAGGGTCACATGGTGTGTGGGTCTGGCCATAGGATGTGTGATCCTTATCTTCCATGAAACCCTGGCATCGCAGCTAGGGGGGATACACGGCATGTGTTTTTGGACTACACATCGTGTAGTCAAATTTTCCATATAAAATCAATTTCTTCATTTGGTTCTCAAGATTTTAACTCTCTATTGTGATACCCACTCATTGATCTCTCGAAATCTACTGAAATCAAGGGTAATGATGATGGCTATCAATTTCCTAGCCTCTGGTGGACAAAAATTGGAATCCAGCCACCCTCACGATTCCCATAGTGCCACCAAATGCATCTCTCATTGCCATACATCATCACTTCAGATCCCATAACTACAGAGGCCTCACCCGCATCCTACAACCCATCCTGATCTATCTCTAAAAAATCATCTCAGTCATCATTTTCTAATCCACCATGAATTCAGGGATTCAATCATTCTCAAGCCCACCATGGAAATGTCGAACTGCAGCCCCATAAGTTAATGGAAAATAACGCGAAGAAATAAAGGGAGAAATGAACAATAACAAAGTCAATCCTTTATTGGCCAAGTGTTCTGGACCAAAGATCACATAACAGGGATACTAGGGGTGATAGTAAGGCTTAGAAAACATAATTTAATATAAACAATAAAATTATTGAAATGATATCATGTGATAAATGGATAATGCATATCAAAAGTAAATAAATAAATATTTGTGATCAATATTTAAATTAAAAGGTGGAAATCCACGATTGATGATCCCTTCCTTGATTATGGATCGATCGTTGGTGAAAACGCATTCTACAGTGATGGAGAAGGCTTTCTGTGTTCCCTACCTCATGATCCACCTTTATCTGATCAGTGTTTACCATCTGATGTCAATCTGCCAATGAAGAACAATCTCCTCTTCCTATTAGATCTAAAAAGGGTTATGCATATCACTATGGGAAATCATTATAATTAAATATTTATAGAGAGATAGTTAGGTTGGGTTTATTAAATAAATTATTTAATTAATTCACTTAACGCACCCATAAATGGTTTCCTCAACTGAACATCCAGTGTTGACCAACCTTAGGTCATGCCTACAGTAAAACCCACATTCTAAAATCAACCATGGTCTCATATTTTAGATCTGGGTCTCCACTCAGAATATATTCCATTATTTCTGAAAAACTATGCATGTGTGATATTAATATATTTAATATTTTTATAATATCAATTCTGGGCTCACTGGGCATTGGAATCTCATGTTGTCTCAATGCCTTAATCTAGAAATATTTATTAATATATTTTAAATTCTTACAAGGAAAAAATAGTGTCACTGCATTATTCGCCCTTTGAGGATTTCCATCCCTAAAAAGAACAAACTAAACAAAAAGGTGGAGATACTGATCCCGCATCTAGATCACACAGTCCTAAGAGTTATTCTCCATGCTCCCATGCTTCCAAAGCACACAAACCAAGGAAATGGTACATCCTAGAAAGATCCTCTCTTGTAGATCCTCGGTCATTATTGGGTACTCTGTGAAGGTGGATCCATCCTCAGTGTCTAGCTCTCACCTATCAATAACATGCATAGGATCATACATATATATCTTCAGCTATGACACGTGGAAGATGTCATGCACCTACTCCAACTATGGTTGTAAGGCTAGGTGGTAATCAACCTCACCAACCCTTCATAGGATCTCGAACGTCCCGATAAACCTCAGGGATAGCTTGACTCCTTGGCCAAACCTCTAACATCCTCATCAAAGAGAAACTCTCAAGAAAACATGGTATCCATAATTGAAATCCAAGGGCCTGTGACATCAATCTGCAAAAGATTTATGTCAGATCTAGGCTATCCTCATATACTCTTGGATCACCTGAACTTTCTTTGTTATCACTTTCACCATCTCTGGCCCAATAAGATATGTCTCGCTAATCTCATTCTAACACAAGGGTGACCTGTAGGGTCTCCTATAAAATTACTCAAAAGGTAAAATGTTTAACATAGAGTGATAGATGTTATTATAGGTGAATTATACCAATGGAATGTGATCCTTCTATCTCTAACCAAAGTCCAAAACACAAGATCTCAACCTATCCTATAACCCTTGGATAGTGATCTTGGTCTTCCCATCTATTTGTGGGTGAAACATCATACTCATCTACAATTGGGTCTCGAATTCCTCTTGTATCCCTCTCCACAATAGTGACATAAACTGAACATTATGGGAAGAGACAATTGTCGAGGGTACCCCACGGATTAATATGATCTTCTGCACATACAACTTCCCCAGAATCTCCAGGGAACCATACTCCCTAATAGATTGGAAGTGTTTCAACTTCATGATTTGGTCAACAATCACCAAGATAGCATTATGGTCTCTCATTGTCTAAATAATCCATGTCACAAATTCCATAGATATGTCATCCCATTTCCACTTTGGAATCTAAAAAGGATATTTCAAACCTATTGGAACCTATTGCTCATCCTTCACCTGCGGATATTTAAGACACCAAGACATGAACTCGACTATGCTGCACCTTATGTCATCCAACCAAAATGTCCACTTAAGTTACTTATAAATATTCACCACTCTGGGATATACATCTAAAGGGGAAGTGTGAAACTTCTTCATCACCTCTTCTTGAATCACAACTAGAACCACTATCCATCCCTAGAAAAGGATGACGTGTTCCCCTCCTTTAGAAAATCCATCTAGTAAATCTTTTGAAGATATTTTATTATGAAGAATCTCATAGTCAATGTCTCCCAACTAAGCCTCTCTCACATGCTGGAGAAGCAGAAGAGTCAACACTATTGACTGAAGATAAGTTGAACCCCTATTCTCCATTAGGGTGTGATATAAAGAAGATAACTACTTAGATGCCTCATCCCCCAAACAAGAATGGGACCTTCTGTTAAGGACATTTGACACTATTTTTCCCTTACCAATGGTATTGACTATCTCAAAGTCATAGTCCTATAGGAACTCCAACTAGTGCCTATATATTAGGTATATATATCTATGTGTAAATATATATCTGAGACTCTAATGGTATTAGTAAACAAAAAATCACTCTCCTAGAAGATAGTGAATCTGCATATTTAAAGTAAAGATTACCATTTATAACTCTAGGTCAGGAATCACATAGTTATACTCATGGGGTCTCAACTATCTCAACCCATATGTGATCAATTTCTACCTCTACATCATCACATAGTTGATCCCATCTTCAGAGGAATCGTAATACACTATGTACTCCACGTCCTCCTCTGGTAGTCTCAAAAATAGGAGCAATGGTTATCCTCGGTATCAACTCCTCAAAGGACCTCTAACACATCTTGGTCTAGGTAAATGGTTACCCTTTTGTGTCTGGGTAGTCAAAGGGACTAAAATCCTGGAAAATTCTGACATGAACCTCTTATATTACCCTGCCAAGCCAAGAAAACTCTTCACCTATAACATGCTCTTAGGTGGGTCATAAGAAAGAATTGTATAAATATTTTCTAGGTCCACAGCTAATCCATGCTCAGAAATTACATGCCCCAAAAATTAAACCTCACAGAACCAGAACTGACACTTCAAGAGCTTACTATAAAGCTGGTTCTCCCAGAGTTAGTCTAGGACCGTTCTTAGATACTTTGCATGCTCCTCATCAGACGCAGAGTAAAAAAGTAATTCATTAGTGAAGACAATCACAAATTGGTCCAAGTATGGTTGAAAGATATGGTTCATCAAATCCATAAATATATTGGGGGAATTCATCACACTAAAAGGCGTCACCAATAACTCATATTGTCTGTAGCGACATTGGAATACCTTCTTCAAAATATTAGCCTTGTGGACCCTCAACTAGTGGTAGATGGACCTGAGATTGATCTTAAAGAACCAATTCATGCCACTCAACTAATCAAAGAGGTAATTAATCCTCAGTAAGTGGTACTTGTTCTAATCATTACCCGATTCAGGTGATGATGATCAACACAAATCAACAAGATCTCATCTGCCTTTTTCTCGAACAAAACTGGAGTTTCCCAAGGGGACACAATGGGTCTGATAAAACCCTTCTCTTGAAGGTCCTCTAATTGCACCCTCAGTTCTTAGAGCTCTATAGGGACCATTCGATATACTAAAGAAGATATTGGTATGGTTACAGGGTCAAAGTCAATGAAAAATTCTATATCCCACCTTGGAGGTAGTACTAGGATATCCTTGGAGAAGATGTACATAAATTCCTCCACTAATGAATGAATAAAAATGCCTAAAGAGCCTAGTTTTTCAAGGGATAAACTCACTAACTTATGGTTGGTGGGATGCAGCCTCCTACATACAAGGCACACTCACTCATCCATGAGATCTCTCTCACCCACAAAGGAGAATCTCGTCCCATATATCCAAAGTCACCTAACCCATCTATGATGATAATCAATATGGGCCCAAACTATGGACAACCAGTCCATACCCAATATGATGTCATGCATTTTTATCATGGTGACCAAGAGGTCCCATGATAAACTCTCTCCACTGAGTGCCAACTCATACTTTTGGTAGATAAGTGATATCAAATAACCACACCCAGTTGGAACCTATAGAAAAATATGATGTGATAAGGTCTCAATGGGGAGATATATCTCTCACACAAGGGATACATAAATGAAGGAGTGACTCAAAGTTGTGTTTACAAGTATTGGAGTAAGTGTATAATAAACAGAGATTGTACCTCATATCATCTCATGAGCTTTCAGGTCATAAGCCTCCATATCCGGTAATTTCATGTGGCCCCAACCACATACTTCCTAAGCCTAGAATGGGATTCCTAGTGGTGGTGGTAGAATTAGATCATAAAATCTCCCTCCACAAATGGCTCCTCATCCTAGAGCTCCACCCACTCCACTGCCAGCACCACCTCCCTGGGGGCCGCCCTGGTCGTGCCTATGAGAATCCTGACTGCAGTACTGCCTCTGTAATGGTGTTCCATCCGCTACCTACCTACCCTACTTAGTATGTGGGGTAGGATATCATGTTCTATATGACCATGTATGTCACAAGAATAATGCCACCCCTCTCTGGGATGACATGGTTCTCTGCTTGAACCATGTGCTACATGTCAGTGTGACTGAGACCAGCCATGGGGAAGTCCCCTACACTAAGATCCTACTGAATGGAATCTACTAACTATTATAGAAAACTCATCTCATGACACACATTTCCATCTCCGTCTACCTAGAATCCCTTTGAAATTAACCTCTTTGTCACCAGTGCCTTCTCTAGCACTCCATTATAGGTGGGAATTCATAAGAGAACCACGCTCACATGGATATATCTATAGAGAACCTTCTTAAACTTATACACCCATTAGTAATCATAATACACCATGTCAAGGGAGTATCTTGTAAAGTCATTAAACCTTGAGGCATACTTAGAAACTATCATAGCATCCTGATGAAACTCTATAATATTATGAATCCAAACTAATTTCAAGAATAATCAATAATTATCCTCATAGAAAATCTATTGGAAGTTGGTTCATGAGATCATTATATCATCATGAGTTTACATGAATAGAATTCACTAGAACCAAGCTAGTCCATGGAAAAAAATGGTTGTCGGTACAACCATCTGATCAGTTGGGGTTTGCACAAGCCTGAAGACTTAGATCATTGACTCAATCCAATCCTTTGCTGCATATGGATATAGATCACCATGGAACCTCAGCAGCCTCTAGAATTCGAACTCATGTAGCATGCTAAGCTTGCACGCATTCTCAACTTGTATTGGTAGTACTAATTGCTACTCAACATGTAGGGGTTCTACTATATTTCTACCTAGAGGAAGATCCTTGTGGGATAGCCCCTGAATTGAGGCCTCATCACTAATTAGATATTCTTCATGATCCTAAATTAGTAACATGTTTGGCTATCGTCCCAGAGGTATCCTAAAAGTGATCAATACATGCCAAGAGAAGAAGAGAATATATATATGGGGAGCCGACTCAGAAAAATAAAGTCAATGGAATCGATAATATATAATGCATGTACTATTTATCCATAAAAATAATGTCTTGGTATGCCAATTCAATAAGAAAGTAGTAAGAGTTCAGGTGAATGGATACGTCATTCGCCACACCAACACTAGATTCCCTAGCCTAAAATCCACACTCAAGAAACATAGACATTATTTCCCTATGTCCCAACCATACTAATAAGGGGATAACTCCAAAAACCATCCAAAGTAATGAAAACTTGTGATACCACTCTATAACAACCCAAACCACTAGGGTCCACCGGGTTGGTAGAAGTTTGGGCCACCATAACCCCAAGCCCACCTCTAATAGGCTATGGGCTAGTGATAAGTGCTGAGAAGGAATAATGTAAATGGCAGGCCTTTTTCTAGTATAATTGTATGCATGCACCCAACCATATCAATGTAATAGTGCATAGTTATAATAAAAGGACAAAAACATCTAGTGTAAACTATGCATTAAATACCTCTAGGGAATACATCAGAGTACAATAGAATGCTACCAAAGTGTAAAGGGGAAAATATGCACCCAAAAAGAAAATAAGCCTCAACCTAACAATAATTGAAACAAAGAAATATGAGATATCCCAACTCCCAATCTCCAAGATTGACTAACATATATGGTCAATTCACTAAAGTATCCCTAAGCTTCAGCAAAGTCACCGCCGATCTGTCCATCATCTGCATAAGACACAACACGTGTGGGAAAATCCCATGTAGGGGTGAGTATATACAAACCCAGTAGGACACCCTAAAACCTGAAGGGGGAAATATAGAGTTATGATAGGAGTAGTCATATAAACCCAAAGAAATAGGGAAACCAAACCCAACAAAATATACATGCTTGTAAAGAAACCTAGATAGAAGAGAACGAGGATCTATATCTCACAACCCATCCCAAGACCACTACAAAAAATGACCTAATTAGAGGGGTTATTTTTTAGTTTAGAAGGGTTTATAACTCCCTCTAAACACATTAGTGATGGTTATAAGGAACCGCCACTAATGTGCCTGCCTACTATTGTTGGAGGTGGTTTTGAAGAACCACTGGTGAAGTAATGGGAAAATTAGCGATGCTTAGATTAGAGGGGGTTAAAACCCCCTCTAATTTTACCATGGGATATTAGATCAGATGAGGTTTTAACCCCCTATAATCTATTGATCAAAGTATAGGTGGTTGGAAACCACTGCAATTTGAATAAGAAGTTACAAATTAGAGGCGGTTTTTCATAATTTGCTCTATTAAAGGATAAATTAGAGAGGGTTTTAACCCCCTATAATAAATTAATAATTATAGGAGGCTATTATAACTTCCTCTAATTATTATTATTATTTTTAAATATTTACACTCCCCCCAACCCCTCTCGTTCCCCATGTCCCGCCCCCACCTGTTCGTTGCACGCTCATGTTCCCCGCCACTCCCCTCTTATTCGACTCACCTACCCCTCTCATTCCCCCTATCATCCAGTGCCACACTTACCCATTCCCCATCCCATATAGAATTAAACCCTACCCTCCCCTCTATTCCCACCCCCCTCATGTTGTTCCACACCTCCACCCCCAGCATTCACGCTTTGTAAAATCTAAACACTGCTGGGTTTCAAACTACTGATCACCAAGAAATGGAGTCTTCCACCTTTCCACTATGGAAAATAGGTTTTTGTATTTTTATTACACATTATTATATTTATATGTATTAGTAAGGCGAATAAATATTTAAATAGATATAAATATTTATATATGATAAATTTTTATATAATATTTATATATAATATATATTTTTGTATAATATATAATATATATATTTGTGTATAATATAATATATATATATATGTGTGTGTGTGTAATATATATATAATGTATTTATGTATAATATATGATGTATATATTTTTCTATAACATCCACCATAATATTTTTATTTATTAAGGAAATCACTTTTAATTAAAAAGTGAGAAACCTTTTGGGTACAAAAGCAAACAATCAACCAACTTCATAACTAATGGCTAAATCTTTAAATTACAAAGTATTTTAGAAACCTTACCTCTATAAATACTCTACTGTAAAGTTTTATCCTTTGTATCCAAATCATATTTGAGGTGGTCTTAAATATTTTTAGCCACCTTGTCCTAGGTTTGGATAAACTCCTCCACATAGATATTCTTTTTGTAGGTGCCCAACTCCTCCTGTGTTGTGTTGACCTCTAATTCCTGCTCTAAGGATTCTTCATTGAAAATGATAATAAGTTCCCAATAATCACACTCCACCAGTTCATTGCTACTCAGGGGGATATCTAACCTAGAAATATCATTTTCTTCATGCACCAGATCGATGACTGATGAGTTGACTGCTTGAGCTTCTTACTCCTTGTGAGTCCCCAACTCCACATGCTTGTTAGGGACTTTATGATTTATATTGAGGTTTTTATCCCCATGTGATAGAAAGAATTTACCTTTACTTGAAGATCTTGTAACAGGGGGACTAGGTAAATTAGAATAGTTCTTTCATCTTCACATCCTCCTGGTGTGTTTAATAAATCCATCTATGGATATGATAGTGCTCTTTCCTTTCTTTAAGGAGTATCTCAAATAATCATCTACAATGTGAACTTACTTAGACTCTACTGATCGGTATTTCTAGGTAGATTTATTGTCCTATTCATGGTGTTACAACCTCATAATGGGGTTCTCATCATGAGCTGCCTCTACTTCAATCCTTTCTTCAGGTGCATGACAGTCACCCTCTCCCAAAATACCAAATCGATTGTGGGAGTTATTCCCTTTAAGACCTGCCTTAGGGGAAGCCATCATACCAGTGTATGCAGCTGCTGAATAGGATGGGGCCTTTGAAATGAAAGTTTTTGGGTCCAAGTAACCCAGAACACTCACCTCATCAGAACCCCTAATCCTTATCCCATCTAAACTATCTCATCCTGCAAAGACACCTCCTGTATTTTATTCCTAATCGGCTCAATCGCACTAGAATTCCCTTTCTCATTAGGTGGATCACCTACTAAAACATTATAGCTTTTCCAAATTCATGCTATATGAAGCCCTGAGTCTACTAATCTAGGTAACTGAACCTCTTTAGCTTCAGGGTTCTACATCCTATTTGGGACACCTAGGTCATGTTTCAGGAGGCCGAAGATGTCTACCAGATTTAGTTTGACTGCACTCTTCCCTACCACACAATGGGAATCCTTGTTTGCATCGGTCACCAAGTTTATATCAGAGGTAGGAATGGTCTTCTATTCCAAGAATTCAAGATGCTTCTCCCTAGAATGGATAAACTTAACCAAATCACTACCATCACAAATACCACCTCCTCCTTCGAGTTTTGTGCTTGGTTGAAACTACACCCACGTTGGCATACTGATGCCAAGTGTCGAATACGACCACAAAAAACACAATAGTCAGTCTAGGTTTCATAGCATAACTTCTAATGCCATAGGATTTCACCTTCAATCTTGATGGTAATGTATTTTATAAGTCCCTTCAACACATTAACTTCAACACAAATCCTCAACAAGACTGTTTGGCATATGGCATGGGAATGAGAATTCGAGTAGAGGTAGCACCCTACCATTTTGCCAATCAACTGGAGAATCGCCTGAATCTAGAATGGTAAAGGGGGTCCAGGAAGAGAGATCCAGAGCACAGTGACTAGAGAGTCTCACATCAGGTGAAAATCAAAGGACCACCATAAGAGGGAAAATTAAAACTCTCCATAGATCGCAGAACAGAAGCCCATGCGTAAACTAGGACATCTTCATTCGAGAAATGAATCTGGATATGCTTCACATCTAAAAGACCAACAATCGCTCAGTCCTGCAGATTCTAAGAATAGTACAAAAACTTGTCAAAGGCATCGACATAGGGACATTTCTTCCCAAATCGATCCAATAGAGTGAGATCCAATAATGTTATTATTAATTATTATTATTATTATTACACATATTTTTTAAACTATAAAAATTATATGTTGGTTTTATAAATACTATAAATTTAAATATTTTATGATTTATATTATACATATATTATATTAAATGAATTTATTTTATATATTTATATATGTGATTATATACATTTACATTATATCATATATATACACACAAAACTAAATACATTCATATAATTGGAAATATACAATATAGTTAAATGATATATATATATATACTAAATTAATTTGTAGTTAATATGGTATACTACAATATATATAAAATAATTATATAATATATATAAATTTATATATAATTAAATATTTATAATATAATATATATGTATATTTATATTTTTGGGTTACTGTAGAAGGTACTATAGAAGTTACTGTAGAAATTACTATATCAGTTACTGTAGAAGGTACTATAGTAGGTATTATTCAGTATTGTAGTAGTTGGAACTATTCATCTTTAGGACACTAGTTTGGTCCTTGAGTCCTTTAGGCCTTCAGGCCACCTAGTACTTCATGCTAGTAAGGATTTTAGGCCACCTTAAGACCTTTGGGATATGTTAAGGTATTTGGGCCACCTCAAGGCCTTTGGGCCACATGATGTACAGACACAAATCAAACTTATTCTACAAGGAACAAGCTCCATAGGAAGATTCAGAGCAAGGCGCATTCACTAGAGCAGAGCTATCATATTTGGAGGAATAAGAGGGTATGGAATTTTCCATCGGTACCAGGCCTATGCATATTTTCACAAGATAGTAATCTGAACATCTATGTGAATGTGGATAGATGATCATGATGTAGACATTGGGGAGGGGCAGTTTCAAGTAGTCATAGTCTGGGATGAATTCCTCTAAGACCTTCGGGTCATGTAATGTCACGAATCCTACGGGTCATGTAAAGGGTTCCCCTTAAACCCTTAAAAGGGTGCTTATCAAAAATGAATAAAAATTGAAGGTCTTTGGTCCATTCAGGAAGGTATACATTTTTTTTATATGTATAAGTATTTATTTAAAGTATATATATAATGTCCTTATGTGTGTGTGTGTGTGTTTATAATGTATTTAAATACACTTATATAATATGTTTATGTAATATATATATACACATGCACATGAACACATATATATTATAAATTTTGAATTTATATGAGATTTATTTTAAAATATAAATAAAAATTTAGAGGGTTTAAAATCCCCTCTAATCAAATAGATTAGTGGTGGTTCATAACCCCCATCAAATTTATTGAATTATAGGGGGTTAAAAACCCCCATATAATGTCATAAATTAGAGGGGGTTCAACCCCCCCCCCCCCCTCCCCCCAATTTCATCAATTAGTGGGGGTTCAAACCCCCCTCTAAAATCTAATGGATTGGCGGCGGTTCATGAACTCCCTATAATATCTTAAATTAAAGGGGGTTGTGAACCCACACTATTTATTTTTTAAAAAAAATAAATTATATATATATATATATATATATCCAAACAAATATTATATATATAGATCCTCTAAAATCGAACTGAATATATAGCGCCACTAATTATTAAATTAGTAGTGGTTTTGACATAAATTCATCTAAAATCAAACTAAACACAAAAAAAATAATGCTAAAAAATCTAGAGGGAGTTGTGAACCCCCTATATATTTGATTATTAGAGAGGGTTGTGCATAAACCACTCTAAAATTAATTTGGAGGGGTTTGTACATAACCCCCTCTAAAAAACCTCTACTAATCTAATTTTTTTTGTAGTAGATGATGAGTCTTCCTGCAGCTCCAAAGGTCCATCATCGATGTCAAGCATCTTTTATGTATGTCTAAAGAAGTAATGAGGAGAACCATCACCTATCCATTTTTTCACAACTTGAGGGGGAACAATATCTAATAGAGTACCCATACCCTAGTATGATAGGGGATGTCACTCAGTAGATAGGTGGAGGACCCGCATCATAATAAGATAGAGGGATTCCACTCAATAGATGTTGATAGAGGACCTATTCCCTAATGTGTTAGTGGGTACCACTCAAAGTATTAAGGACCCATGACCTAGTTCATTAGGGGAGTTCCACTCAATAGATGTTGATAGAGGACTCATGACCTAGTTCTTAGGGGGTGATAATCAAATCATGTAGAACCCACCCCCTAGTGCATTAGGGGTTTCCACTCAGTAGATGACGATAGAGGACCTATGCCCTAGTACATCAGTGGCTGTCACTCAAAGTATAGAGGACCCATGCCCTAGTATGTTAGGGGGTTCCACTCAACTAGTGTAAGAATTTTGGGGGACCTACACCCTAGTACGAAAGGGGGGTTTCCAAATTTTTCCTATATAACTAATGATCCTTACTAATCACTTTCATCATCAAGCATCATCTAAAGAAGATTCATGCCCAAAAAATCCATGTCATAGCTCAAAATCAACTATTAAGGCTACTATCTTGTTATACATGTAAAACTGATCAAGATAGGATACTTGCGGGCAAAAATTTGAGTCTAAATAAAGGAGATACAAGGGGAATAAGTTTTAGAGGGAATGAAATGATGTGTATGGGGACCACAGAACTTGTGGTCCCGCATCACTGCCTGGACGTGTGCTCATATGAACATGGATTGAAAACCATGTCACTAAACACAGTGTGTACAGAGTCCACACAACGTGTATTGACCACCTAGGCCCTACCCATTTTATCCTATCTATGCCCATGTTCTTTGGGATATTATCGCGTTCCTAGTCATGTACCTGGTCATCCCTGGGTACCGGCCCATGCCCGTGTACTCCTAGAGTACACATCATATCCTCCCACATAGGGTCCTAGGTGTGTTCTAGCTAGCACATGGATTGGCCACTTGGGGATATTCACATGGAGTGTGTTCCCAGCCACATAGCATGTGATCCTTATCTTCTATGAAACCCTAGTGTTGTAACCAGGGGGGCTACACGGTGTGTGTTCTTGGACTACGCATCTTGTAGTCAAGTTTTCCACAAGAAACTCAAGTTATCCACATGGTTCTCTAGATCCGGCCTCTATATTGTGATTTCTGCCTATTGACCACTCAAAATATACTAAAATTGAGGGTAACAATGTTGGGAATTGATTTCCTAGCCTCTGATGGCTAAAAATCAGAATCCGACCACCCGCACGATGCCCGTAGCATCACCCGATGCGTCTCTCATCACCTGCCAATGCCGCTCTGGATCCCATATTCATAGAAGTATAACCTACATCCTATAATCTATCTTAATACATCCTAAAATCATCATCCAGGTAATCATTATCCAATCCACCATGAATCTGGGGGTTCAATCACGCTCAAACCCACCCCGGTAATGTTGAATTGTAACCTTGTGGTCCAACGGTGAAGAAAATAAAGAATGGTGGGGAGAAATGTAAATGAATGAACCCAATCCTTCATCAGACAATCATTATTATCCAATGATCACATAATATGGATACCAGGGTTGATAGAAAGGCTTTGAAAACATAATTTAATTTAAACAGCCAAATTATTAAAAAGGGATCATTCTATGAACTGATAATGCAGGTCAAAAGCAGATAAATAAATATCCATACTCAATATTTTCATAAAAATAGAGAAATATAAAATTTATGATCCCTAATTTGATCAGGGATTGATCATTGGTGAATAACACATTCACCAATGATGGAGAAGACATGTTGTGTTTGCTGCCTCTTGATCCACCTCGATTTGATTTTTGTTCATCATCTAATGTTGATCTGCCAATAAAGAATGATCTCCTACTCCTCTCATATCTAGAAAGGGTTGTGCATCTCACCCTAAAAAATCATCATTACAATGTATTTATAGAGGGAGGTTTACATTAGTTTTATTAAATTAATTAATTAATTGAATTAATTAATTTACTTAACACACTCCTCAATGGATGCCTCAACCAAATATCCAGTGTCGACCAACCATAGGTCGTGCCTAGGGTAAATTCCATGATTTGGAATCAACCATGGTCTTGGATTTCGGATATGAGGCTCCACTCAAAAGATATTACATTATTTCTGAAAAACTAAATGTGCGTGATATTAATATATTTAATATTTTTATAATATCAATTATGGGCTCATCGTGCCTCAGAATCTTTTGTCATCGTAGTTCCTGGGTTAAAAAATATTTCTTAATATATTTCAAAGTTAACAAGGCAAAAATAGGGTAACTATGTGTGTTTGTGTGTACATATATAAATTTCTATTTTAGATTTTCAAAAACATCTCACTAATCTTTGATTGTACTTATCTTTGTGTATGAACTTGGATAGATGTTTCACAAGTTGTATTGGGACTATATCAAAACCCTATTTATGAATTATAGAAAATTTAATTTTAATTAATCTTAAATAATTACGTGGTTTTTTTATACCAATTGAAGGAACCTGAGACTTTGCAAAAGCATGAAAATTGGTATTTTAAAATTTCTAGTTCTGGATTAATATCAAAACATTAAATCTTGTATATCCATACTCAGATTCTCCCATGGATTGCAAGAAATTTAATTTAATAATGAATAAAAAACAAACCTATAAATCAAAATCAAAATTGTAACTCGTTCAATTTTGATCGAACACATGTTTCACTCACTGCAGAAGATCATCACTTGAAGAAACTAAAGTCATAGCCCTATAGATCATCTATAAATTCTTCAAAGATTATTTGAACATTGAATTTCATAATTCAAGTTCTAGCACAAAGAATTGATGGAACTTCCAACATCATCATGATTACGGGAGATTAAATGATCAATCCTTGAACTCGGATCAAACCATTATTGAACTTATATTTGATTTATCTCTCTAAAACTTTAAATAGAGGTTTAAATGTGAGATAATTATAGAAATATATTATACAACCTATTTTTGGGTCTTGAAGTTTTTAAATACTTAGGTTATAACTTTTTAAAATTTCATTTAGGTCCTTATAGAAGTTAACCCTTCAAAAGGACCCAAAAACAACACACACAAAAAACTTAAAACTTGCTGTAAAAGTTTTGAATGTTTTATCACATACCTATTACATCAAATTAATGTGATTTGATAAAATATAAGGCATTATATTGACTTTATTCTACCATTAAATATTCAACAAACCTTGAATAAATAAATATTCATTCGTAAAACATTTTTCTATTATTCATTTAGTAACTTGTGGAAAATTTAATTTAATAAATCCAATTATTATTATTCTAGACTTGAATAATATTAAATATATTATTTATTTTTAATCATATAATATTAGACATTATCGAAGCTCCATTGTGGGTCATGACATTCCCTAAACTCCAATTTATTAGAAATGAGAAAACTTCTGAATACGCTTTGTGTGTGACCATATAGGCCTTTATCCCAATAGTAGTGAGTGCTACTCACAAACTAAGAGCAGTATCTAGCAACACATCATGTCCCATTAGGAGATAAGGTTTATCCAAAATAATGAAAACCCTCTACAAACACAAGTTGTATAATATAATCTCTTTATCTCGTGATATCTCATAAAGTAGGAATCATACTTTATGTTATCATCATTTCTTTCTTTATATATTTTTGACCTTACTAGGTAGACTTACCTTCTTCTACCATAGTCATGGATTTAATAAAGGTGCTACCATCCTGGTCAACTGATCTTGAGATATCTATTCTTTTCAAAAGAGACAAATCCTATCTTGACCATTCAATCGATGTCATACTACTAATGGCATACCCAACACAATCTAAATTTCCATGACATAAATTTAATGGTTTTTATCTTAAATAAAAGTATGAAATCAAATAGTACACATTGATAATGATATCAAGACATGTGAGTGGTTATGATGCTTTTCGTCGAGCCGCACCACTGTGCATGCCTGTCGACGGTGATGGCTAAATTATACCACGTATTCCTATTTTCCAAAGGCAAGTGGCATTCATCGCTTATTTAGTAATGTTTTCTTCTTGATCAAAATGTGATGTTGGGATGTTAGTATCTCCATCCATGGATTCCTCCTTGGAATTCATCACCTAGTCTGGGTCTCCCTTAGTGATTAAGACTTTGTTCATGAAAATCTTCATGGTGCCATATCTTTATGGATGCTGATTAATTACGCTACTTTTTTCAATACATTCCAAGGGGTCAAGTCAGGGCAGAAACCTTCAGTCAGGAGAGTAATAGCATTGGGCATCACTGGCATGTCTAGACATTGGAACATTGGTACACATAAATTCTGTCTTATTAGAGATATTCTTCAAGGCACGAAATCATATGGAATCCCACATTGATTGTGGGGTATCCTATTCTAGATTCATGTCTCTGAGGTTTTCTTCATCTTCCCATGTTTAACAAAGGGTATTCCAAAAGTTTAAGGTCTAGAAGAGACAGATCAAAATGATCATAACACTATTGAGAGTGGATCAGATTGGTACATCCCTAGGAGGGTTGTTTCCTATGGAAATGGGGATGACCTTATTGGTTTAAGGTTCAAACATTCCAATCGGTTTCTAACAGGTTTGTTTATAGAACCGAAAACATTCAATGATTCTATATCCGTTGGACCTACTTTCCAAAGGTAGGTGCTCATTATTTGTAATCCAATGAGGCTTAAGAATTTTCATTAGTCAAGAGGATGGGAGGTCGGACTCATCACACCTTTTTTAGGGGAATTATTGTATACTTCGGGACTCTCTTTATAGATTTGAGTTATGTTCATGAATCCTTATTAAATTACCAAGTATGAAAATGGGATTTCCTTTATATCTGACAATCAATGATTTAGTATGTAGGAGATTTAGAGAATCTTTTATATGTATTTAAGGTTCTTCATCGATAGGGAATCATCTGTATTTGTTATAGATTCTTAGTCAATGGTATCCTTCAACACATTATATAGAAATCTCTTGGTCATTATGATAACCATACTGGTTTTAAATCCACTCAGTGGGGAACTTGAAGTTTATTGTCATTCAGAATAACATAGATTATTTCAGAGTTGGGATCATACCCGCAGATGGGCTACCTACATATCCTTGTTTAGAAAAGGAATCTGAACCCACGTAGTTCGAGTGAAGAAGTATGAAGTTTATGCATGGTTGATGGCCCAACGAAAAGATGTCATAATTACTTTTACGCTCTAAGCTCATGTGAGTCATGCTCGGTGTGAGAAACAAGAGGTATCAGTAAAACCTAACGATTTTTCCATGAAATATGCAATCATAATAAATAATGTGGGGCTTATGTATGTATGACTACCCAAGATAGATGAGGATTGGGATTTAATTCAAGGAAGAAACTCGAGAACAAGGTCTATAAAGGTATATGTGCTTTATGGAGATTTAGATACTTAACTTAGGACTTAATCCTGATAAGGATGCCTAAATTAGAGGGGATTTATGATTGGGTTCTATTCCTGAGAAGGAAGTCCAAATCAAAAGAAATTAAGACTGATTAAGAGAAATTATGATTGGGGCTTACTCCTAAGAAGGATGCCTAGGTTAAGTGAATTTGGGATTTGGGGATTACTCCTAAGGAGGATGCCCATATTTGGGAACTTGGGGCTTACTCCTGAGGAGGATTCCTAGATTAAATATCTTGGATTGGGGCTTACTCCTGAAAAGAAGGCCCAGGTTAAGAAAACTTGGACTGTGGCTTACTCTTGAAAAGAAGGCCCATATTAAGAGAACTTGGACTGGGGATTACTCCTAAAAAGGAGGCCCAGGTTAGGGGAATTATGATTGGGGCTTACTCCTAAGGAGTATGCCCAGGTTAAGGGAAATTGGAATTTGGGGATTACTCCTAAGGAGGATGCCCAGATTAAAGAACTTGGACTGGGACTTACTTCTGAAAAGAATGCCTAGGTTAAAGATCTTCTCATCTTAAAGGATGATGTTGAATGGATGAAATCTCTCACCTTAGTGACATGAAGATATGTAAATCACTAGGTTTTGAGAGATGTTCCATATAATTCCTTTCAGATAAGGAATCCAACCAAGGAATCATGCCATAAATGGATTTGAGGAGGGTTCTGAAGGCTAAATCTTGAAGAGGAGATGTGGATTTGAAGAAAAGAGATGAATAGACAGGAGGGACACCCAAAAAGAGGTAGACACATAGGTCCTGTTTGGGTACGCAGGTCCTGGTCACACGGGTATACCTGCGCGACACATGTGTACTTGTGCACTGGTCAACCCATAGTGTAATACTTGGGAGAGACTTGGTTCAAGCCCTTAGTGTTATCCCTAAAGGATTATAAAAGGGTGGTGCTCAGGTTCTGTTGAAGGGATAAGGCGGAGCGCAGGTGTAACCATTTCCCTTAAGGGTTATACACTTAGGCGCGCAGGTTTTGATGAATTTCAACACTTAGACCTTGTTCCCCCTATTTAGATCTTTCATTCTAGGTAATAAATTACCTTAGAAGTGTTCAGAAGACTTCAATAAGAGACTAGGGCGCTGAGAGTTGAAATCTGAGTTTCTGGATTTTTTGTCCTCAAAATGGGGGGCCCACAAGGGGTATTTATAGGCTACTGAAGACCCTGGGTGAAAATCAAATAGGGCACTCAGGTCACCTGTGAACCCAAAATGTGGCGCGCAGGTGTACCTGCATGACCATCATAGAACTTGCGCGGCTCATTCTCAAAGCAATCCTTGTTCATGACTTTGTCGATTTTTAATGTTTCTTCAAAGGATGAATCACTTTGTGTTCCATGTATTTCCCTTTTCATTTGTTGGGCTCTGTGACAGAAAGGAGCATCAACAAAAGTCCCCCCTCAGAGTTGGATCTGAAAGAAAGGAGGATGTGACTCTGAGGTAAAGAAGAAAAACCAAGTAATTATGGCGTGCAGGTTTTTGAGTGTGCGGATAGGGGCGTCAGGTGAGAGGTGCACAGGCTTCGGCGCGCAGGGGTGCAGCTTGGCCTATAAATATGCGCCTCTTCTCACGCAAAGTACCCGTATTTGAATGCTTATGAGCTCTCACAGCGCAGGTTTCTCTCATCGCGCAGGTTGCTGATTTTCCACGGTTTCATTGCTTATGTACGTGTCGCACTTCTGCATAGGTATTTTGACCTATGCGGTGATACCTGCACGCCAAAACCTGCGCGACACAGTTACACTTGCGCGCCAACATTTTACTTGCGCGCCTTAATGCCTTAGCCATTTTTTCACTTTTCTTCACAAATTTTATAAAAAATCAACTCACTTAAGAGTTAATTATTCGACCTTTGTGCAGATTCAATGGATCCTAGAAGGATTGGAACGGCTGATGAACTGGATATAAAGTGAATTGATGACATGATGAATGTTTTTGGCCATGATTACTATGATATATGCGACAACACTCTTCTAGATTTGGCCAAGTACTTGAAGAAGTATCATCTTAACTTTACACAGAGCATCTACATGACTTTATATGGGCATGGTCATCTGCAAGAAGTCAATATTACAGAGGCAAATAATTATATGCCCAAGATGCAGCCGCACTACTACTCCTCTATTTCTGTTATGTTGTGCATTAAGAGCAGCAACAATGGTGTGAACTTTCAAATTTTTCATTCATGCCATTTCCTTGTAGATATGAAAATGGAAAACCATGGGATGATATGTTTTCCGCTGTCGGTTGATGGAGAGAAGACTATCATGGCATTAGAAATAATATCTAAAAATATTACTCTCTCCAAATGGATCTTTACTTCCAATGATCCATTCTCAAATCCATGTATCCATCTTCCAAGTCTCTTGAATAGACACAGAGTCACTGTTTGATCAGCAGAAAATTTTCTCAAACCACACTCAAGAACATTCTTTTACAATTGTTTCAAGAATAGCTTGTATCACTGCATCTCTTATTGTATCCAGTTGAATGAATGAATTCCATGTGGTTACTGATGAAGCTCGGGATGTCGTAAATAAAATGAAGACTTATGTTGAAAGTATCTTGTAATCCCTAAAAAAAGAGAAGATACTCCAATCTGTGGATGTCCTTCTAAATTTTATGCATCAAATGAAAAACACTTTCATCCTATATCATTTGTGCATGCCTTCTTTTGCTACTTGCTTTAAATTTTACCTAATCTAATGGGCCTAGTAAGCATAGTTTTATTTTTGTTAGGATTATTATAAACAACCCTACAAACTTTGAATCTTTTTATTTCTCAATATTACCTAAATCATAAAAAATGTATGTTTAGTGAGCTGGGACTTGACTTTTATTCAGAGTTCCCTTGTCTTTTGTGGGCAATTTAAATTCATGCATGTCAGACATAAAAAGGCTAATGTTTAAGGTCGAAATAGATTTGACCAAATGGATTAAAATTGACTCAATTCCTTGATAATTTATCTGAAAACATATTACCATATTCAAGTATGAGGGGAACATGTAAACTATGACTTAAAAAATTTTGAATCTGAGGAATAATATGAAAAAGGGCTAAAAGGAATTAGAAGAAGTATTTCCCAAGAATGAAGTTACCACTATTTAACAAACCCGTTAGGGGGTTGAATTATGCAGGGCCGCTTAAGGGAATTGGTTGCATAGTCAAATAATAGCATCGTTTGGCTGATAGGTCTGTTATGTAAACTACTTATGTAAGGCCACCTAAGGGCACGTGCTGCATAGTCAGGCAAAAGAACTCTCAGAAATTTTACTTTTCTATTGCTAAAAGTCGGTGAAAGTTTATGGAGATTAAAATTTTCCAAATCATAGATTCTATTGTATGGAGAGGGGTAATTGAATATGGAGAGTATATTTCCAATCAAGATTGTCTAAGAATTGGATGAATGTCACTCCTATGAAGGTCTGACCCAAACGTAGGAAAGAAAAATATAAACCATAGACTTAAATACTTTCAAATTATGAAAAATAGTATGGGATGAATATGTTAAGGATGGCTATTTTTTTGTGGATCCCTACATATTGTTGTTAATACAAATAAGAACAAAAGAGGTTTTTCTCCCATGAATGAAGTTACCACTATTTAAAAAACCCGTTAGGGGGTTGAATTATGCAGGGCCGCTTAAGGGTATTGGATGCATAGTCAAATAATAGCATCTTTTGGCTGACAGGTCCATTATGTAGACTGCTTATGCAAGGCTGCCTAAGGGCATGTTCTGTATAGTCAGGAAAAAGAACTCTCGGGTATCAAAAATTTTGTGACCAGAAGTCAAGAAAAAAGGATTATGGAGATCTGGAAGTATTTAAGGTTAGGAGTATGACACATCAAAAAGGAAATTGTTTAATGCATGTGGAGATACACAGACCAATGCTAACCATAATCATTTTGTGGATGGGTCCTGAATTGAGGTGTTGGACTTCACTACGTATCCCATAATGATGGGAATCAATCCATACGTAGTTATTGAAATATAGTTTAACGTCATGTGGGACGAGAGTGTAGGAGATCTTAGTTTAGGGTCATAGAGCTCGGACCATTATTAGGAGTACACAGTGTGTTTTATAAACCTGATGTGAATGAAGACCAGGGTTTTCATACCACATTCATGTTTTCACAGGGGGAATTTTCAGCCGAAGGACTGAAAGTGGAATTCGGGGTTAGGCCCAAAGTCTTGGGTCTGGATTCGAGGGATGCTCGAATGTTCCTACATATCCCATAAGGATGGGAATCAATCCATACGTAGTTCTTGAAATGCCCTCTGTACAGATTTGGTTCGTACAAGTGAAGGGTGAAAGGTGACTTTAGTGCAATGATGGTTTTACCCAAGATAAAAGGTTAGGGAATTTCCATGTATGCACGTAGTCTTTAGAATATAACATGATTGGAGATCATTGTAAATAATTATTCCCTCTCAGATGAGAGTGTCAAATAATGTTTTAGTTTATTGTCGTATAGGAAAAAAGTGTGAGCAGTTTAACGTCATATAGCAAGGATGATGGTGAACCAATGTAAAAAATATTGGTTCTGGGGGTGGTTTCACGAATCAACATCGTATGAGACGAAGGTGAACCGATGTGAAGAGATTGATTTTGGGATTGAACCTTAGGAGGTTGCCTACGTACCCATCCTAGAAGGCAAGGATCAAATTCCGCGTAGTTCGATTAAAGAATGAATTGGTAATCAAGTTATTCTTTAGGACAACGACCTAAAAAATGGTGTCGGGACTTACACATGGTTAGAGGATCGGATAGGGTTTTATGGTTGAAGTTTACTCTAAGATCACGTGAGTCATACTCGGTGTGAGAAACAAGAGGTAGCAACAACCTTAACGATGCACAGTTTAATGTCATGTTGGATGAAGAAGGGACTGTGCAGTTTAATGTCATGCAGTAAGGACTTAGGGGGGGACTATGCAGTTTAATGTCATACAGTGAGGATAATGGGGACACAGTTTAACATCATGTTGGATGTATTAGGCAATTTTTCGCAGTTTAATGTCATGTTGGATGTTGGGGTGCTTTACAGTTTAGTGCCATGTAGGCTAGGACGTAAGAGGGACAATACAGTTTAACGTCATGTTGGACGATGGCACAGTTTAACGTCATGTTGGACGTTGGGAAACAATATAGTTTAACATCATGTTGGATGATGGTGAGAATAGTTTAAGGTCATATTCATAGACCGGAATTATGTATTTGTGTTATAAAAATACTTCTTCAGAAATCTGGCATTGGTTGGAGTCGTGATGAGTTCTCCATCCATTGAGATTAAAGAATAAGCTCCATTGGAGTATACCTTATGTATTGAGTAAGGACCTTCCCATTTTGGCTCAAGCTTGGGAGGTTTCTTTCCTGGTATCATTGGAGTTCTGAGAACCAATACCAATTCTCCCTGAATGAATGAATGAAGACAAACTTTTTTGTTGAAAGTTCGTGCTATTCGGTTCTGATAGACTTCCAAGTGGTGCAGGGTGCACAATCTTTTTTCATCTAATCATTCCAATTCATCCAATCGCTTTTGAGATTGTTCATCTATATATGACTGATCAAAAATGGATACTCTGAGCGAGGGTAATTGAACCTCAATGGGCAAGACTGCTTCTATTCTATATACCAATGAATATAGAGTTGACCGCGTTGCAGTGCGGGTGGTGGTCCGATAAGCCCATAAAGCATGAAAGAGTTTATCAGGCCATGATTTCTTATCTTTATCCACCATCTTTTGAAGTATGTTTGAAAGAGTCTTGTTGAAGGCTTCTATTTGGACATTGTCCACTACATGATACCGAGATGAATGATTGGATTTGATGTTGTATTCTTGATACAACTTCCTTACCTCAGATGAACAGAAGTTGGTGCCATTGTCCATCAATATAGTATGAGGGGCACCAAATCTGGTAATGATGTTAGACTTGATGAAGCTAAAAATGCTTTTAGAACTAACTTCTTTGAGGGGTATTTCCTCTTTCCATTTGGAAAAGAAGTCAGTAGTAGTAAGAATTACTTAAACTTCTTGGTTGTAGCTGAAGGATAAGTTCCTACTACATCAATTCCCCATGTGGCAAATGGACATGAGTATTTAGCTGTATGAAGCAACTCCGGTGGATGATGAATGAAGTTGGAACATACTTGGAAATAATGACACTTCTTTGTGAAATCAACACAATCTTGTATCATTGAAGGCCAAAAGTATCCAAGCCTTTGAATTTGATCAGATAATCTATGTCCGGACTGATGGGAACCACAGACTTCTGCATGCACTTCTTTCATGACATCCATTGTCTCTTCACCGTCAATGCATCTGAAGATAATTCCATCAAAACCTCTTTTGTAAAGAATTTTCTCTAGGTGATCTTGGCTATCATAAAGATTAAAATTGACCACACGTTGTCGGACTTGTTCTTTCCCGGCTCTATCAGATGGGAGTGTTCCATTTTGAAGATATTCCCTGATAGGTGTCATCCATCCCATAGTATGACCATATGGTTGAGAAATGGGACTAATTTTATTGATTTACTCTGTTTTTATTTGAACATAAGGTGAAATTGTACGACGGTGGGCAATACTGATGATTGTCTCATCCCGATTTGGATCTTCCAGAGCTGTGGCTATATTAGCCAGTGCATCAGCTTGGGCATTTTATGATCGTGGGACATAATAAAATGTCGGTTTCGAAGGAAATTCTGCCATTAAATCTCTGACGTAATCATAAAAAGGGATTAATTCTTCTTTTCTGATGGCATAATCCCCCATTAACTTGTTTGATTACCAAGTCTGAATCACCTTTCACCTTTAAGTGATTCACTTGTGCCTGAAGCGCCAACTCCAATCCTACGATGAGAGCTTGGTATTCTGCTTCATTATTTGTACCGCCTTCCCACAATAAGAAGGAATAGGGTAGCACTGCCTTTTTTGGGGAAATAAGTACAATTCCTAACCTAACTTTGTTGATTTTAGGATCTTCCATTTTCTTCCTTGTTGGACTTCTGGAAGCACCATCAAAGTACATTTCCCATGTTTCAAGATTATCTTGAATAGAGAATACTTCTTCATAAGGAAGTTCAGTATCTAAAGATGTATCTTCTACTGAAGGATGTTTAGTAAGGAAATCAGCCAGATCTTGGCCCTTTATTGCCTTTTGAGACACATACTGGATATCAAATTGCTGCAAAATAACTGCCCACCTTGCCAGACGTCCTGTAAGCATTGGACGGCTAAGGATAAATTTGAGCAGGTTATTTCGAGATACCAATTGGACCTCGTGATGTTGTAGGTAGTGTCTCAACTTCTGAACTACAAATATTAATGCTAGTCAGCACTTTTCAATACTTGAATATCGGGTTTCTGCTTCAATCATATTCTGACTGAGATAGTAGAGGCTATTTTCATTTTCAGCATCATTCTTCTGGGCAAGGAAGGCACCCAATGATCACTCTAAAGTTTTCACATAAAGAATAAGTGGTCTTCCTTCAACAGGTGGCATTAATACCGGTGGACTCAAGAGATACTTCTTGAGAATATTGATTGCCTCTTGACATTATTCAGTCCACTGGTAAGTGACTCCCTTCTTTATCAATTTGGTGAAGGGTAAACTTTTGCCTGCCAAATTAGCGATGAAACGCCGAATATAGGCTAAGTGTCCTTGAAGTCCTCTCAATTCCTTTAAATTTAGAGGAGGTGACATACCAAGGATTGACTTTATCTTCTCAGGATCGACTTCGATACCACGATGGTATACAACAAATCCAAGAAATTTTCCTGAGGTTACCCCAAAAGCACATTTTAAGGGGTTCATCTTAAAATTGTGTTGTCAAAGTTTGTGGAATATGATTTCCAAATCAGCCAAGTGATTAGAACGTTGTCTGGATTTAACCACCAAATTGTCCACATAACATTCAACAAACTTCCCTAAAAAGGGTTTGAAGATACGATGCATGGCATGCTGATATTTTGTGTTTGTATTCTTTAGGCCAAAGGGCATTACCCGATAGCAAAACACACCCTGAGGGGCTCTGAAGGCTATAGATTCTCCATCTTCTAGAGCCATTCGAATTTGATTATACTCGGAATATCCATCCATGAAGGAAAGTGCTTCATAGCCAGTTGTTGCATCAATTAAGAGTTATGTGATCGGAACTGGAAAATCATCCTTGGGACAATGCCGATTAAGATCTCTGAAATCAATGAAAACTCTAATTTGTCCATTCTTCTTTTTAACAGGAACAATATTAGCCAACCAATTGGGATATTTAACTTCTCTAACGAAGTTATCTTTGATAATATTATCCACTTCAGCTTCAATTTTGGAATCATAAGTTGGGTGTGTTCTTCTGGCGGCTTTCTTAAATCTTCGATGTTCTTCTGGAAAACCCAAATGATGAGTAGCAACATCAGGATCAAGACCTGAAATTTTTGTATAGTTCCAAGAGAATATATATCGATTTTGATTTAAAAATGAAACATATATCTCTTTCTCTTCAAGATTCATGGCCACACTAATTAAAGTGGGGCGTGGATCTTCTTTTGTACCCAAATTTATTTCTCTGAGTTCATCCACAGTGGTAGAGATACCCTCTTCAAATGCTGGAGGAGTATCCCTGAGATCTTCCTCTTCTTCTTCAACATGTGTTATTTTTTCTGTTTCTACTTGCATAGTAGATGATGAAGCAGAATTTCCATGATCAGAAGAGATGTTAAAATTTGAACATCTTGAAGAAGAAGCTTCCATTTCTGACCCTATTGATGGTGAAGGGTCTTTCTTGGGTAATAAAGAGGAGATTATGGATTGATAATTGACCTCATCGTTCACCTCTGACATTGCTATAACTTCTTCTGGTCTGGTTGGTGAAGTATAGACTTGCTAGATTTCAGTGGATGAAATGAAGACATCTCCATTTGAGCTTTCATCATTTCTTTGTGAATCACCAATTTCTCTCATGTTGTATGGATTGATTGTCATAATTGACATTATGTAAGTTTCCATAAGAGTATTTGGATTCGGGTCTATCCTGTCAATTTGACTGATAGGAAACATATAATCTGTACTCACATGTGTGAATGGGTTTACTGGAATATTTTCCAAACCATATGGAGTATTAACTTTGGTAACCTCCCTTGTTGTGGATTTCTCCTTACCCTCCATGTGATAGAATCCCGCCTCAATGTATTGAGATTCACATGTTTTGAATGGGGATTTATCACCATACAATGTCCCAATTTGACCATTAAAACAATATTTGAGACATTGATGGTATGATAAAGGGATATCCGCATGTTGATGTATCCAAGGTCTTCCAAGAAAAATATTGAAGGTTGTGTCATGTCGAACAACCATGAAATCTGAATTGGATACAAGATCTCCAAACTGAGTTTTGAGTGTGATCTCGCCCAGAGGTTCTTGTTCATTTTTATCATATCCTTACAACATCAAAGTATAAGGATATAAATCAGATTCGGTGAGTCACAATCGACGAAGTGTACGAATGGGGATGAGGTTTACTCCTAAACCATTATCAATGAAATCTCGTCGGATGTCAAAATCATTGACCTTTCCGAATAAGTACAAAGCTCTAATATGTCCATGCACAACATCATCTTCATCTTCATCTGTGAAAGATATCACTGCATGGAATTCTGCAGGATTATTCTCTACATGGTAGAATTCAGCTGCAATAATTTTAGTTGTGAATTCCTGAGGACTTGACAAAGCCTCAATGAGTGCCTCCCGAAGATCCTTTGATAAATTCAAGGCATCCAGAATTGATAACTTGGCTGGTACTTGGGCCAAATGTTTCAATACATCATATTTTTTATCCAAAGTTCTGCGTTTCTCAATAGGAACATGTGGTTTTGCAGGTGCCTTGGAAGTTGATTCTTTGAAAGTAGATACATCTTGTATCGGGGTAGGAGTTGGAAATACTCCTGGATTTGGAAGACTAGACTGACTAGGTCTATTTACTTGCTGAGAGGAAGAAGGTGTAACCTCCAACCGATCCTCTAGAATAATAGTTCCAGGACTAAATCTTCCATGCATGGAAGAACTTTCCTGTTCTTTTGAGCTTGTTGAAGGGCTCTGCCACGAGTTTCTGCTGCATACACAGTTCTAGCAGGGGTAGACTTGGAATAGTGTCTTCTAGGATATCCACGTCTTCTTCTGTATCTCAGACCTCTGGAACTCCCTCTAATTCCTCTATTTGATACAGGGAACTCAGGCTCATCAAGATTGAAACTGTGACTGGCATAAGGATCTATTAAGTGAATCATGTTAACAGAACCAAAGATCACCTCTTCATATGATGAAGACTCTGCCTGATTAGCCAATTTAGGTTGTGTTGTTTAGTGGGACGGTGCTCGTGGATTTGAATTAGATGGCATAAAATCTGCCATAATCAAAGACAACTTGGTCTTTTGACACGATTTAATCTTCTTTTGATTGTTCCTCTTTCTTTGAATTATATCATTTCTTTGAGGATTTTCCCTCTGATTAAGAGAGTTTTGTTGTGGAATTCATAGCATAAGATATAATTGGTTTCTTCAATTGCATTCGCAAAATGGCATGAGTTCGGTTGATCATTTTCCTGACCATCCAATCATCATATTTCTGCGCATTTTTGTTTTTGACTTCCTGTCACTCGCCTTCTTCCTCTAGATCTATAGCAGTAACACATGCTACCTGAGCTGAAGAACCTTTCAATTTTACTTGTCCTGAGTACACCATTTTTTTCAGGAGGTCTTTGAAGACAAAACACTCCTGAATGGGATTCCCCAACATCTAATGAAATGGGAAATAGTTGGGACGGTCTTCATCTCCTTCCTTGTTCGTACTTTTGGGCATTGGAAATTGAACCAGATTATTTTCCAGAGCCAAAATGAAGTAACCAGGAACTTGTTCATTTCGGAAAGAATAAACTTTTCTCTTCAAATCCTCAAATTGTTTCTGCCTTTGATCTCTTTTATCATCTTGACGAAACTGCCTCTGTTGTTGTCACTCAGAAGGTGGATCCCTTTGATAAGATGAAGTTTTTGAAGTAGAAGAAAGTATAGGTGCTTGTTTAAGCATAATTGTAGCAGTATCTTCTTTACCCATTCTCCTTCGTGGAGCTAATGGAATTACATGAGTTTTATCCTTAGTCTTTGTAATAGAGTCTTCGATTTGTTGAGCGGTCGAATTAAGGTCTCAAAACCCTCTTGTGTATTTCACAGGGATCAACAGTGTGTGTAATTCATCACGCAAATTTTCCACTCAGATTGGAAACAATTTTTCTTGAGGGAGTGCTAAGATCAGGGAATATGTTAATCCCTTCCAGCGAGCAATGAAATTTTAAACTCTTTTATTCTCCCTTTTCTTACAATTTGTAAGATCAAAAACTGTTGTCTTTGTCAAGGTTGAGCTTAATTGAAGAAGGAATTGTTGATGGAGATCCTCCCACCCGTTAATTGACTGGGATTGCAAGCTTGTATACCAGACAAAAGAAGGCCCTTGTAATGACTGTACAAAACACCTGAGCTTAACTACTTATTGTTGCTGAGGGGTTCCCATCATAGGATCACAACGAGAAACAAAATTTGTTAAGTGTTTCCCTGGGTCTCCCTAACCATTAAAGATTGGGAATGTGGTACTTGAAAAATTTGATGGGGGAGGAATTGCATCAACCCATTCAAGGTAAGCTCTCTTTTCTGGTTGAATTTGTGCATTTTTTCCCTCCATAGATTCCAACAGAGCTGTTAATGACTCAATGGTAGTTATTAACTTTTGAGAAACATCCAGTTGAGCTTGGACCAAAGTAGGTTCAATAACTGGAGCTTGGACAGATGTGGTGGTTGGTACTGCAACTGATGGTAGTATTGCCGATTGTTGTTGCGTATAACCCATAGGACTAGACCTGTGAGGGTGTACTGGTAAAGAAGGATACTCTTGATCCATCTCAGTAGCTGTAATAAATTCCCTTAGCTGACTGACTCCAGTATGCTTAGGAGGAAGACTACCTTGAAGTAGTTCTACATTCAACCTCCTTAATTCCTTCATTTCTTCCTCCTATTGTGCAAATCTTTGCTCTAGTGAGAGTGATTGGCCTTCTCCAGAGGGAGGGTGTAATGTAACCTGATTCTTTCCTTTCCCCTTGTTGGATGCCTTTCGAAGAGGGGGAAGTTAGGTACTTGAAGAAATACCTAAATTCTGGGTAAGCCTTTAGTTTCGTGTACGCACACCTTCTTCATTTGCCTTTGTGTGCACAGCCTCTTGAGTAGGAACTTCTTCATTTGATCCCTCTGAGTGAGCCTCATCTAGGGGATCAGTAACAACGGCATTGATGACATTAATTGATGCATAACACGTTGCATCCCTTCTATCGGCATTTCTGTGATATTGTCTTCTTCCATGTCCTTGATGAGACATTGCCTTTTATTGATTTGATCCCTCAGGAACTTCTTGATGAACCGTAATTTGGAGGGAATCTCCTGATAATTCATCTCTTCATTCCTATTGTGGCTTCTTCCCTAATCGAGAGAAGACTGAATTTCTATGAGGAAGAGATTGAGGATTTGAAAATGTCCCCAATCCTATGGACTAGGGCTGTTCCTATTGTTCCTGATCAACTCCCCGAATCCTATTTGTTGATTCTGAGGGTTGGGCTAAAAGAGTCCCGAGTATGGAAAGCTGGGGTGGTTCTTGAGTTTCTATATCTGAGACTTTCTTAAAAGCTCTCCTGATCTTGTGGACTTTAGTCCAGAAATTGGTTGGATGCATTAACCTACATCCACTCAAATCACCTGGTTCAAATGAACATTGGATGATTTCTAACACTTTGGTCACTTGATGATGTGCATGCTCTAAACGAGAAGCCTGATCGATATTCTCATTTTCCTGATGCAAGATTAATTCGACAACTTGTTATCTTTATGCTTGACTTTTAGAAGAACTAGTTGAGGCCTATTCTTGAGTGAGCTTTTTATTACAAACAAAGCCAATTGGTTGTGGCCGTCCATGGGCAATAACATTGCATGAGACCATTTTTGGAGAGCTTTGTTGGCTGGAGAGTACAGTGAAATGTAGTTCTCCATGGACACCTCATCCCCTGATATGAATACCATATGGGGCATTGGCAATTAACTGGCGCAATATTCTTAATACACTAAGGAATGAATGTTGAAGGGCTCTCTGCTGCTTTTTAGCCTTCGGATTTCGAGAAACTGAGAGAGAGGCTAAATCAATTTGTTGTTGTAACCCTTCTATTATCTTGACATGATTTTAATATTCATCATAAGATAATATTTTCTTTTTCAATTGAAAAAGAGTTTTCCACATGTTGAGACAAATGTCGTGAATACAATCTTCCGTCAACATTTCTGGAATGTCATACTGAGAGTCATCCAAAGGCCAAAACATAACTGGCACTTCACCTTTCTCTAGTTGTTTTCTCATATTCAGTACTTCCTCTTTATCATTCAATGAAAATTCTTCTACCTGATTAGACCAAAGTTGGTGCTTCATTGTTACTTCATCAGATTCAACAAGATTGGTAAAGAATTTATTTACCATACTAGAAGATGAATGACCCAGGGCTGGTTTGGAGAATGACCTACACCTCGGGCTATCTTCTTATTGAGAAAGTATTTCACTTGCTAGCGGTAAAGAATCAAACATGACTGGCTTCACATTTTCAAGTGCCTCAAGATAAGAGGAATTTCTCGTTACTGCATTGTCTTTTGAAGAATTTTCTAGATGATGCAAATTACTATTGTAGAGAGGGATTTCGCAGCTAAATTCATCATCATGGGGAGGACAACCATAGTGGTTTACAGCAAAAGATGAAACCTTTTGCTCCTTGATCTTCTGGCCACACATAGGGTTCTTGTGGATCTCATCTGAAGATGAAACTTAGAGATTGATCAAACTGTCATGAAGAAATACTTCATGAGGAAGTGTCTGATGAAGACCTTAAGAATTAATGTTCCCACTATTGGGAAATGAGAGAGTAGAATCTTGAATTCCAACAGATAATTGTCTGAGGGCTTCAAGAACTCCATCATCGAGCAAGGCCTTATTACAGATTGGCCCTTGATTTCTTGGTTGTGATAGATGAGTCTTTTTCTTAGATGCCTTCTTAATCACTTTAGGAGCCACTTGTTGACAAAATTAGTTATTATGGGTAGGTTTATGTGCCTTATCAGAAGAAATAGTCAAGTTAGGCTAATTATCTCCACTCAAATCAGGTGTATGTGCCTGACTTGGTTGTCCGTATGACATGGGGGAGTATTCCCCACAACCCTCTTGGACTGGAACAGAGGTGTGTGTCTGTTCTGGAGTAAACTATTGATGTGTCACTCCACTGGTAGGGATAGATTTGCATTTCTTTCACTGTGATGCTGCTGAAGCTGTTATAATATTCTGACAAGCATCCAGAATATGAACAGGGATTTGCTTCTGCTCTTTCACCATTGTCAAAATTTTCTTAGTGAATTCATTTACCGGAACGGTAATATGCATCCATTACATGCTTGGAGTAGGTGTGTATTCCTACTCTTGTCCTCCTTTTCCTGTCAGTGAATTCTGGCAGTACTCATGTGTGGGGGCAGAGAGTTGAGTCTGCTCCAAATTTGTCGTCGGAGCTTTCCGAATGACTTCTATGAATGCTACCAAATGAGACTGTTGGTAGGTTTGATTAATATTGGAAGGTGTATGTGTCTATTGTGTATTCCTCATCAAGTATGGTTGACAATTTTCCTTCAATACTGGCAGGCGAGACTGCTGACAGAATTGTTGGTTGTAAACAGGTTTATGTTCCTGCTTATCAGTTTCCACCATATCAGATTGGTGAACTTCTTTGATTGTAGTCAGACGAGACTGCTGACTATATGATGAGTTATAAACAGGTGTATATTCCTGCCTATAATACTCTTCCAGAATTACCTGGCGGGATTGGCGTGTTGCTGACAGACGAGTCTGCTAGGCAGTAACATCAAGACAGACGGGTGTGTATCTCGCCCGTTATTTTCCATCAAGTTGTTTTGATGTACTTCTCCAGAAGGGGAAGAAATAAGAACCTTCTCCCTATTGACCAGATTTCGTCTTTGGTGGTTCGTCTTGTGGACTCGGGTCTAAGGAACCTGAGCCGAACCCCTGAAGGTGATACCCTCATCATGTTGAGGGCGCACTGCTGCACGAGTCTGGTGGCGATTATTGATGGGAGCCCTCGAGAAGGACTCTTGTATCCTTGAATTAAGGCCTTGAGTGACCTTTTCATTCACCTCCCCAGAATATAGGAGGGACTGGTGATTGTGTTCCGGGGATAACGACCCGAAACGGTTGGAAACGGTGGTTGGCACCACCTGCTTCTTGATTGCTGGTCATCGTTGTTTGGACAACCAGGGTGAATTATTGACTTTGAGGGCTTGTCGAGCAGCCTATAGAGTCGGAATGGTACTGTGTCGATGGTATTCCTTAACCAGTGCATTTGATACCCAGTGTTGAAGATGCTGAGTAGGTGATGTCATCCTCAGAGCGGACGACGATCCAGTAGGAGTAGTAGTAGAGGTATTCACAGCATAGGCATTCACAGGTGTGAACTTGAGAGAAGCCATTTCTGTAACGCAGAAGATCTTGGAAAAGAGTTCCTTTTTTATATAACAGATATAATCAAGATAAGTTCAGCCACTACATCTTTTGGATGAGCACATATGTTATTGATTGTTTTGTTGGCCCTCTCATTGAGTTTAAATAGGGGCCTAACAAATAAGTAAAACATCATTTTAACTTGGTTAAGGATTCACATCAGGTTCACCATTTTTTGTTTCCTCTGAAAATGGGGATGACCTCATTGGTTTAAGGTTCAAACATTCCAATTGGTTTCTAATGGGTTTGTTCGTAGAACCGGAAACATCCAATGATTCTATATTCGTTGGAACTACTTTCCAAAGTTAGGTGCTCATTAGCTGTGAACCGATGAGGCTTAAGAATTTTCATTGGTCGGGAGGATGGGAGGTTAGACTCATCACACCTTTTTTAGGGGAATTATTGTCTACTATGGGACTCTCTTTATAGATTTGAGTCATGTTCGTGAATCCTTATTAAATTACCAAGTATGAAAATGATCTTTCCTTTATATCTCAAAATCAATGATTTAGTATGTAGGAGATTTAGAGAATCTTTTATATGTATTCAAGGTTCTTAATTGATAGAGAATCATTTGTATTTGTTAGAGATTCTTAGTCAATGGTATCCTTCAACACATTATATAGAAATATCTTGGTCATTATGATAACCATACTGGTTTTAAAGCCACTCAGTGAGGCACTTGAAGTTTATTGTCATTCAGAAGGACATAGATTATTTTAGAGTTGGGATCATACCCACATATGGGATACCTACGTATCCTTATTTAGAAAAGGAATCATAATCCACATAGTTCGAGTGAATAAGTATGAAGTTTATGCATGGTTGATGACCCAACAAAAAGATTTCATAATTACTTTTACGCTCTAACTCACGTGAGTCATGCTCGGTGTGAGAAACAAGAGGTATCAGTAAAACCTAAAGATTGTGCCACAAAAGTTGCAATCATAAGAAATAATGTGGGGATTATGTATGTATGACTGCCCAAGATAGATGAGGATTGGGATTTACTTCAAGGAAGAAACCCAGGAACAAGGTCCATAAAGGTATATGTGCTTTATAGAGATTTAGATACTTAACTTAGGACTTAATCCTAAGAAGGATGCCCAAAATAGAGGGGATTTATGATTGGGTTCTATTCCTGAGAAGGAAGTCCAAATCAAAAGAAATTAAGACTGGTTAATAGAAATTATGACTGGGGCTTACTCCTAAGGAGGATTCCCATATTTGGGAACTTGGGGATTACTCCTGAGGAGGATTCCTAGATTAAATATCTTGGACTGGGGCTTACTCCTGAAAAGAAGACTCGGGTTAAGAGAAGTTGGACTGGGGCTTACTCTTGAAAAGAAGGCCCAGGTTAAGAGAACTTAGACTGGGGATTACTCCTGAAAAAGAGGCCCAGGTTAGGGGAATTATGATTGGGGCTTACTCCTAAGGAGGATGCCCAGGTTAAGGGAAATTGGAATTTGGGGCTTACTCCTAAGGAGGATACCCAGATTAAAGAACTTGGAATGGGGCTTACTCCTAAAAAAAAGGCCCAGGTTAAAGATCTTCTCATCTTAAAGGATGAGGTTGAATGAATGAAATATCTCACCTTAGTGACATGAAGATATGTAAATCACTAGGTTTTGAGAGATGTTCCACACAATTCCTTTCAGATATGGAATCCAACCAAGGAATCATGCCATAAATGGCTTTGAAGAGGGTTCTGAAGGCTAAATCTTGAAGAGGAGATGTGGATTTGAAGAAAAAAGATGAATAGACAGGAGGGACACCCAAAAAGTGGTAGGCGCATAGGTCTTATTTGGGCACGTAAGTCCTGGTCGCGCAAGTATACCTGCGCGACACATGTGTACTTGCGCACTGGTCAACCCATAGTGTAATACTTGGGCGAGACTTGGATCAAGCCCTTAGTGTTATCCCTAAAAGCTTATAAAAGGGTGGCGCACAGGTTCTGTTGAAGGGATAAGGCGGCGCGCCGGTGTGACCATTTCCCTTAAGGGTTATACACTTAGGCGCGCAGGTGTTGATGAAATTCAACACTTAGGTCTTATTCCCCCTCTTTATATCTTCCTTCTATGTAAGAAATTACCTTAGAAGTGTTTGGAGGACTTCAAGAAGAGACTAGGTCACCGAGAGATGAAATCTAAGTTTCTGGATTTTTCATCCTCGAAATGGGGGCCCAAGCTCAAAGAAATCCTTGTTCATTCCTTTATAGATTTTTTATGTTTCTTCAAAGGATGAATCACTTTTTGTTCCACATATTTCCCTTTTCATTCGTTAGACTCTGTGATGGAAAGGAGTGTCAACAAGGGTGCACCCAGAAGGTTTACCAAATGGATGGATTACCATGCCCAATGAGGACGAACCTGGGATAGCATGTCCCAAAAAAGGAAGGTTTCACACCATGAAGATTGATCTGGACATCACAAAGGATGGATCAGGGAGGCACACCACAAAAAGGGGAACATCATGGTTTACCATTGTTTGGGATTGAACCTCAGGGAGTATTCCTACGTACCCTATGTAGAAGGTAGGTATCAAAACCCACATAGTTATAAGGGGGTATTTGGGGCTTACACATGGTTAGCTTTCCGGATGAATGGTGTGATCTCACCGAGATGTGGTAGCTCGGGTAAGAATCAGGGTGGATGATAGAGGATTGGGTGAAGTGGGTGGAATGAATGAGGTGGAATCGGCATGAAGATGATGGTGTTGGGCTTTAACCTCAAGGAGACTTCCTACGTATCTCGGTGGTTGGGAATCAAAATCCACATAGTTCGGTGGGGCGATGGGACACCTTAGGCGGTAGCCTGTGAGAATGGAATGTATAGATGGGGACCTAAATGAAGTAGATACTTAGGGAAGGGGCATGATATTTTCGAGACACAAAGTCTTGAAGGAGAGATCATGATGGGAAATGGGTGATGGGCTTGAGCCTCAAAGAGGCTTCCTACGTACCCTGTGTGAAAGGCAGGGATCAAAGTCCACGTAGTTTAGGACGGAGGCATAAAATTGTGGCATACACAAAGGAAATAAACCCAAAGATGTTTCAGGGGATTATGCATGGTTAGTGGCCCTTCACAAGAGGATAACTCTTGGTTGGAGGAGTATGGTGAAATACGGGGCTTATGCATGGTAAACTACCTAGGATGGATCAAAACACCTCAAAGTATGGATCTAGGATATGTGTCCCAAAAAGGAAAGATGTCACATTAGGAAGGTACTTCCCTAGGAGGGAGATCCATAGTTTACCGTTGGTTGGGATTAAACCTTGAAGAGGTTTCATACATACCCAAAATGGATCAAAACCTGTGTAGTTCATAGGGGGATACAGTTTAATGTCATGTGGGAAGAAAAGTGAACCAATGTGAGACAGATGGAATAGATGGATTGTAGGACATGAACCTTAGGGAGGATTCCTACATACCCTATTTAGAAGATAGAGATCAAAGTCCATGTAGTTCAGTGGAGATGTCCATGGGGATTATGCGTGGTTATCAAAACAAAGAGGATGTCATGGTCACTGTTACTCTAATCCCATGTGAGTCATTCTCAGTGTGAGAAACAAGAGTTAGCAGCAGACCTAATGATCATGTCGCAAAATTTGCAACCATGAGGGATTTTTTGGGGCTTAAACATGGTTAGAGGCCCAGGGAGATGGATATTAGGACTTACTCTAGGAAAAAAACTGAGGAAATGGTTTGGGGCTTATGTAGATACTTCCTGAGGCACACATGGAGACAAATCCTAAAGGGAGAGAGAGAATGGGATGGCACTGGTATCGATCTCCTTTTTGGTCCTCTCAAACTTTTCATGCATGCAGTGATCACAGTTTACCATCACGTGTTGATAAAGGGGGTGCTTAGTAGTTTAACATCCTATAGCTCGAACAATAAGGACTCAATTCTCATCCCCTGGACTTACATAAATTTACCAACCCTCATTTGGGGGAGGTAAGACACAAGCAATTCCCAGAGGGAGTGAGGTGGAGGGGTGTTTGATTGAGGAGTCCACGTTGGCATAGCTATGTAAAGAAGAAATATTTATTATCGTACCTATGAGAAGAATAATTATTTAGGTAAGCACAACATTAATCACCACTTATGGGACTATGAAATCACTTTGCATAATCCTAGAGGGTCGTGAAGTAAAGGGGATCAAGATATCAGGGGGATCGACTAGAGGTACTTCAGAAAGTAAGGGTGCTTTGTGAAGGAAGGGTGATTATCTAAGGGATATTTGTGAAGGAAGTGTTATTCTCATAGGAAAGGTGTTTCTCAAAGGAATGGTGATTCATAAATGAAATACTTCGACGGAGCAAATAATTTCCTTAGCAAAGAGCTCATTATTTGGAGAGTGATCTGTGAAGGCTTAATGCTTCGTGAAGCCTTGAGTGACTTGAAGGGGATTCCTCCTTCATGAAGGATAAAGACCTTCATGAAGGGAATATCTATAATTAGGGGCCATGAAACACATAGAAAATCATGGTTCGCGATGCTCAAGTACCATGGGCGATCCATTCTTTCTCTCAGGATCGTGATTCTTGGGAGCTTCACAAAATGGGAGGATGGAAGGTGAAAGTTCATGGTAGCAATGGTTATGGGTGGTGAGCCTAATATTTATAGGCAATGGTGTTTTATGGTGCTTTAGGATCCTTCCATGAAGTAAAAGGGGAACCATATAGCTCATACATTTTCACAACTACGATGAAGAGATGCTCATGGGACCTACTGAAAAGAAAAAGTATGTTGTGGGGGTGAATATGTTCACATGGGAGTGGGTAGGAGGTGCTTGTGGGACCTTCTATGAAGAAAAAGTATGTCATAGAGTGACAAGGCTCCATTGGACTAGGTCATACTCATGAAGGGACCGTCAACTTTCTTTTCAGTTGCAAAGGCCAGGGATCTCTGTGGAGGATTTTTGCAAAACAAACTATTTTGATGAATTATGAGTCCATTTGAGTTTATATTTGCTTTGAACTGGTTGTTAATTTTTTCATGCCTTCAATTAATATTATTTTTAGTGCCAAAAATCCCCCCCCCTTATAATGGGATCCAATAGGAAAAATAGGGTCGGATTGTAAGGGTAAATCACCAAAACACTTGTCAGATCACGAAGCTGGCTCGTGAGGCAGGTACACGTGGCACACCGCGAAGCTCTAGCAGGTGAAGGTAGCCACAAATCTCGAGAAAAGGTTTCCTTGAATCTCGATTGATGGTCACCGAGAATCTTAGGTGGACCTTGCCTATAAATAGGGCAATATAGTCTCAGTGTCCATATTGGATCTCCACAAACAATTATACTGATTCTCTCTTTTCACAAAGTGATCCGCCCCACGAATGTGACTTCATAAACTGGGTTTCTTGATCCTTTGCTCTGAGAATTATTTTCAGTGAACCGGTGCATCGTGATCCACTGCTCCTTTGTGACGCACACCAAGAATAAGGATTATTAATGGGATGATACTCCGTGAATGACCTCCATGAACGATCTTTGCGACTGAGCTTTGCGAACAGGCACAAAAAAATTCCTAAGTTCTGGACTGATGGCTACTCAATAGGCTTCTTGGGAGGTTCTTACTAATTTCGCCAAGAGGGAAGTAATGGAAAACAATATCTTGATAGGTAAGTATGTTCAGAGGCACTCTAATCATAAATAATTGACAACACTTCTATTGGATTATCAGAAGGATTATCCTCTATGAAAGATTTTTTCGTTGTATGGATTTGGATTACGGGACAACGTATTCATTCTAGAGGCTAGCAAAGATGAGCTGGCATACTAGTTCAGGAGCACACTAAGAAAAAATGAGTGGTATAGGGCTACGAATGGTCATATTGGGATGGACCATACTCTTGTCACAATGCACTGCCTCTACAATCACCTCAACAACATCGACGAAACGGTTTTGGAGAAGGAGATGTCCTCACCTCAGTAAAAAACAATTATTAATTCAAGTCTTGGGAACCTAGAGAAAGGGTGGATAAAAATCTGGAATCTATTCCAGGGCAGGAACATCATGGATGAGTGGGCCTAGGACTACTGGGTGTGTGCATCCTGCACTGAGTTCGAGATCATGTTAAGGTGAGTATGCCTGTATGAAGTATCATGGGATTCCTAATTCCATGTCTACCAACCAAATGAAATCATACTGAAGTAGTAGATCTCGTGTTCATTGAATACCAACACATTCCACTTGCATCAGGAGGAGGAAGGTATTGGTCTTTGGGACCTACATAAGATCTTGGGCATCCCGATTCTGGTTGGAATGTATGAAGAGTTCCTCCATACCAAGAACGATTAGGAGGATGCAGAACAGATGATACCTTTAGAGAAGGAGTTGTTGAACCTGGTGTTGTCCAAGAACAATGAAAAACATAACACTAGGAATGTCTACTTCAATTAGTGGTTTGGTAACTTTATAAAATTTCTAGTGCAAAAACTATCGATAAGACCATGCACCTATCTAAGGGGAGCCTAGTGGGGTAGGGGAGGCTCTTACAAGTGGATCCTAGAGGATATCCAATGGACAATGTAGGGATCCAACATCAAGGAAGAATAGCATCCAATATTTAGATTAGCTGGGTTCATCTCGGTGTTGATCTATGGATGGATACTGCCAGTGAGGGATGCACATATGGGGGCGCGACTGAGCACATTCATCAGGACGACGATGTTGGCCTCTGGAAAATGCATCAACCTGGGTATCCTGGTGATAATGAAGTTGTATCACTTTGGAACATCGGTCAGAGGAAGAGGTTGTTGTGTGTGTGTGGGTCATTCCAATTTCTATACATCTAGCTCACAGCGCACATGGGTGGCTATGAATACCTTAATACTATCTCTTCACCTAAGATACACTCTTGACTAGTAATCCTGAATATTGTGGGGAGTTTCCCACTCAAGCTAGGTCTGGTGGTCGTGCTGAGCAAGATAGGATGAGTAGACCAATTCATCATTCACCAATTCCCTCTTCTAACTGGAGCATTCACTGATGAAAACATAGATACTGTAGATAATTGATCATATCTACTATCCTTTTCCAATGGAGTTCTAGTGGAATAAGTGGACTATGAATCAATCTATGAGCCATACACTCCACACTAATTCACAATATAGCTCAAATGTATGCAGAGGCTAACTCTGAAGGTGTATCTAGGGGTGCATCACGAGGATCATCCATGCGTGATTAGTCATCTTTGGCTGATGTTCGTGAGGGAAGATAGGAAGATGTGGAATTAGTTTCCACCACCCACCATTGTATTCAGGTTAATTCACGAATATGCACAGAGCTGGGCAGCTACCTATCCAGGTGAGACACTAAAGCAACCAACAATCTGGATCAATAAAATAGTGGTCCCCACTCCTCGAAGTCGAGGTCGAGTGGCAGCAAGGGGGTTTCGTGAGGGAATTACTGATGTGTATCATGGATATGAGGATTCAGAAGCAAGGTTAGAAGACCAAGAACCAGCATCGACTGAATGAAAAGAGAGAGAAGAAGAAGTTTCAGATCTAGTGTCCCTAATCAGGAGGACTCGGGAGAGAGGGGAATCATCGAGGGGATTCTGTAAGATACCTCCTCAGGCTCCTGGTAAGCAGTTGCGCCAGGCATTGATTCCTCCTAATGTCATCTATCTAGAGGCTTGGAAAGACTAGGACACATGCAGACAGATCCCCAAAATTGATGACCTGTGGGAGAAACTGAACAGGTATGGGATGAATATAGGAGAAATTTCCCCTGCAAGAGGTGACTTTAATGCGACCCCTACTGTAGGGAGAAATTTTGTGACAAAATTGGAGGAACTAGTGGACTCCTGAGGCATTGTGTGGCCTATGAAAAAATGGGTAAGGGTGCTGTTGAACATGAATTCCCCCCCCCCCAATGTTTTCGGCGGATCAGCTGGCAAAGTGCTTCCCCTTGTCTGACAACTCGAATAGATCTTGGGGGAATAGGTTGGTGAGGAAAATATTTATAAAGATGCTGAGGAAATAGATTCCAGGGGAGTCTCTCTAGAAGGAGGAAAAATCATGGCCTCAGAGGAAACTTTCTAGGTGGATTCACTGCATCTCTTAAAGTAAGCTCTGACACATCCCCATATGCCATTATATTTATCACTTTATATCAGTTCCTCGACTGGAATCCACTTCTATAGGAGGATCTTATGAAGGGTGCCCCTACTGAAATGGGTGAAGGTTTGGTGATGGGTGTAGAGGACTAAGAACCGGGACCCACATCTAAATAAATAATAGTTGTAGATTCTAGCAGCGTTGGGGAGGCAAGGGTGATCTCCTTGGAGTCCTTGGAACCCACCATCGTATATGGGGGGCCACACCCTAGTATTCCGACAATGAAAAGCTAGGGGTAAGAGCATGGGAATCCATCACTTGACCACCGTAAGTTTCCTACCTCATGGGGCTATACTCATTGTTTGCTCAGTCAAAATAACTGACACGACCCTCATCTGAACAGTTCTCAGATTGGCGGGCATTCTGCTGGTACAGATGGCTGGAGGACTTGGGGGCCATCTTTTGGTAGGGATTTTGGTCCATACAAAACTAGGTATCCAAGCTGTCCAAGCTATGGTCCCTTATGGGTGATCAATTATGATTGCGAGTGATACCATTGGAGGGGAAGAACTTGGAATCGGTTAGTCCAACACCATTGAAACAGAATCAAGTGACGAGGACCAACCAGAGGACATGGAGCCCAACTCTTTGGATGAAATTCCTAAAGAATATCTTACTGGTAAGGTTCTAGATGCATTCCCTATGTATGAACTAATTGATCCTATAGAGATGGATGAATCTGATTCTTACACAGCTGAGGCTAGCCAGAAGACTCAACACTGAGCATGGAAACTAATCAAAATTCCTTAACAAGGTTCTGGAATCTGAGTGGATAATCCATATGTTGTCTCTCCATCTTTGGCTACATGATATATATGATAGAGGGGATGATGTGTGAAATTTTCACATGATAATCTGAGACTACCTCGCTGAGAAGATGTGGGTGAGTAGTCAGTACTTGGACATTTCCTAGTACCAAAAGAAGTTTGAGAATATCCAGAATCTCCAAGAGGTCAAGCAGGCGATCCAACACCTTGATGAGTAGATTATTGAGCATTTCACATTCATTGCTAAGCATTCTAGGCTTGTTGAATGACGGAAGTTCCAAATAGTGGAATCCCAGGAGTAGCTAGGATAGGTGAACCATCAGGTGGCAGAACTTCAAGTTGAACAAGACCGAACATAGATTAGGGATGTCAAGCTTCACTCTGTGGATGATGATGAGGATGAGGAGCTCATGAAGAGGTAGGAAAACCTAGAAGCTACATGCTAAAGAGAAGAAGAATTGAAGTGTTCCATTGAAGGAGCATATCCATAAGGGCTATGTTTTGGCCAAACTAAAACATATTTTCCCTGCCTACCTCCTTGTCATTAAAACTGTGTGCATGGATATATTTATTTCTTGCTTCAATTACTGTATCTCTATCATATTTGTGAAATAACCAGTGATTAATCCCTAAACTCACATGGTTCATGCCTGGTGTGAGAAACATGGGATGACCACATAATCATTCAATTTATATGATATTGCTAGCTAATCATCAAACACTTGGGGCATACTATTTATTGAGTGACCACCTGAAGTATTTGGGATGAGATAGAGGGGATATGACCAGAGTAGCCAACTTGACTTTACTGATGTGTTCTAGTACATGTGTGAGATAATGCGAGAGGCGTTAGAATCAATCTGAACAAAGAGGGATGAGAAGTGTGAATCATGATACCTATAATTTGGAACACTTTGAGGATGGTATTATAATATGATATAACTACTAATTGTATTCAAAACTCATTATTCATATAGTTATCCTAAAATGGGAAAAACAAACAAGGACCAACCGCTGATCTAATTCAAAAACACGGTGCCAAAATCAAAATTTCATCTGATGTCCTCAGGAACATTGGCCCAAAAATGGTAGGTGATCCATAAGGTCGAACATCCATTCTGTTAAGGGGTTCTTTCAGACATGAAAGAGGATTAGGATCCAAATAATGGGTATGCAAAGTGTGGATATGGATTGATGGAATGTTCGAATGGATTCCAACACTCTTAAAACTATTCCACTGTGAAAAAAACACATTAGGTGAGTGTGTTAGTCTGAATCAAGATAGAACCTACATTCAGATAGGACCTATCTAGTGAGGACATAGAATGACTTTCATTTTTATGTTATGCCAATGAGGATGATACACACATATTTTAACATCATACGGTGAGGATGATACGTGGAATAGTTTAATGTCATATGACCAGGACGTTGCATATAGTTTAAGTTCATACTGCTTAAACTCTGGCCAATAGTTTAAAGTCATGTTACACAAACTAAGATAAATAGTTTACAGTCACACTCCTTAGACTACTAGAAGATTCTTAGTCTCAGGGTATGTATACAACATGAAGAAAGCAGAACCTGATGTGAATGAGGACTGAAGGAGGCTCACGTGTTGCACACACACCTTAAGATGAACGGAGGCCAAAGGGCTGAATATGGGTTAATAAACCTATGGATGGGTCTAAATACAACATGTTTGGGCGTTGCTACATATCCCATAAGGATAGGAATCAATCCATACATAGTTATTGAATTTCCATGTAGTTTAATGTTATTTAGTAAGGACATGTACACCCCATAGGAGAAATGTGTGGTGCGGTACATAACCCAATGTGAATGAGGACAAAAGAGATCCAAACTATATCACACATTCTCAAAGGGGAACACATGAAAAAAGTGCTTAAATATGTAGTTATAATTCTATGGTTGGACCCGGGGATAAGATTTTTGGATGTCACTATGTATCCTACAAGGGAAAGAATAAAGTCATATGTAGTTATTGGAAAAAGAGCAGACATTTGATATTTCTTGTTTTCTCTTTGTTGTTAATGTGTGTGTGTTTTTTTTAGAGTGACCAGCCCAGGATAAAAAATTATGGGTGTTTATATAGGAATCAAGCCTTGTATAGGTCTTGAAAAGTAGCATGGTGGTGACCAGTGCCAAAGGTGATTCCCTCTCAAGTGAGAACACCATAATGTTGTGTTGTTTTTCATCATGCAGCCAGGATGATGATGTCACAATTTAGGGTCATATGATAGGACAAGTTCGTGAATTTTAGCATCATGTGGTAAGGATTCAATAGTTTAATGTCATGTGGTACAAGGCGGCATAATTTAACATCATATGTCTTGGAAAAAATAGATCTTATTTTAAGGTTGTAGAGATCAGACCGTAAGGTTCCACAACTTTCTATGTGGGTATAACCCTACACAAGATCCTAATCCCATGTGAACCGTGCTTGGTGTGGGAAACAAGGAGTGATGTCAAGATTTCCCCATAATAAGAGTGGACAATTATGAAATAAAAATGTTAGGTGGGAGAATCCCAACCAGGCCAACATTCCTACTCGACGTACGCGGGTGTACTAAGTAACAACACTAGGGGTGTTAGATACCCATAAGAATAGGAGGGTGGGAAAATATGAATCACAATATATGATATTTGGGATGTAATGGGAGTGGAGTAATTATGGAGGATAACTATTGACCATATTCAAAACATAGCACCCATATCGTGTAGCCTGGGATGGGGAACAAACAATTAAGGGTCGGTCGCTGACCATATTCGGAGTGCAGGACTTGACTCAAAATTTTGTTTCAAATATTCTGGGGAATTGTCCCATGATGGTAGACTATCCATGAGGCCAAACATACATACCACTAGGGGGTCCCTTCAGATGTGAAAGATGATGGGAACCTGAATAAGGGGGTGTGTAAATCATGGATGTTTTCATGCAGTTTAACATCATGTGGTAAGTATGGATGTGAGGAGGAGTGATCCCAAGGGAGGTATATGGAATGAATATTGAAAACCCAATGTAAATGAGGAACAAAGAGGTATCAACCACACCATATACTTTTAGAAGAAACCTAAACCAAGGCTAGAGAAATGAAAGTATTGGTGGTTGGACCACAGACAAAAGGCCCAACCATTCCTATGTATCCCATAAAGATGGGAATCAAGCCAAACATAGTTCTTAAAGGAAGGCACGGGAAATGGCCAATGAAAAAAGGGGATAAATACTATGAAATGAGAAAAATTGAGGTTGTTATGTAGTTTAATTTCATGAAAACTTGGACACTATAAATTTTATTTTAAGTTCATGGAGTTCATACCGTAATGTGGTCTAATTATTGTATGTGGGTACAAACCTTACCAAGACCCCTAAGCCCGTGTGATCCATGCTCAGTGTAGGAAACAAGTGGCGGAGAAGATATTTATAGAACATAGAATCACACTATAGGGGAACATAGGTTCATATTCAAGGATGACCCCATGCCCTCTCAACGTGCAAAGGTGTATGGAAGAGTAACACCGAAGTTGTTGAAGTTCTGTCAAGACATAAGGAAGTGGAGAGGGATATGAATCATAGCATTTGTCACTTGGGACACAATAAGGGTGGAATAATGATGGAGGATAACTTCTAACCATATTCGAGACACAGTATCCATATCATGTAACCTAGGATGGGAACAAACAACTAAGGGTCAGAAAGTAACCATATTCAAAGTGTGGGACTTGACTCAAAATGTCATTTGAAATCTTATGGGATATTGTCCCAGAATGACAATTGATCCATAAATCCAAGCATCCACACCACTAGGGTGTCCCTTAAAATGTGAAAGATGATGGATACCCAAATAAAGGGACATATAAAGCATGGAAATAAAATGAGAGGATGTCCATGCAGAATCCAACACTCTAGGCCCTACACCAAAGTGTATCTAGGCACATTAATGAGGCATAACAGAGGTTGATGGATTCAATTAAGGGAATATAACTGGGGATGGACCTAAATAAAAAGTGTCTAGGTGTTTCTATGTATCTCATAAGGTTGGGAATCAATCCATACATAGTTCTTGAAGTCCTGTGCAATTTAACATCATGTGGTAAAAACATATGAGAGGGAATGGTGAGCCAATGGGGATGTTCATGGTGTGGTAAAATAAACCTGACATGAATGAGGACCAAAGAGGTCTCATACCACACCACATGATCCTGGGTTACTCAGAACATAGGTCTGAAAGGAAGAAAGATTAGTAGAGCATGGGGATGGACCTGAAGAAAACTTGTATGGGCGTTCCTACGTATCCCATAAAGATGGGAATCAAGCCACACATAGTTTGTGAATGACATGAAGTTTAATGTCATGTGTTAAGGACGAAGGAAAAATTTAATATCATGTGGGATGGGGCAGTTTTAGTGTTGTGTAGGATAAAGGGGCACTTTCCTTTTAAGGTCATGTAGAAAGGACCATAAATGCTATGCAGTTTAATGTCTTAATTGTAGGACATAGCAGTTTAACGTCATGCGGGATAGGAGATATCTTAGTTTAAGTTCATAGAGATCAGACCATAAGGTGATTCCAATAGGTCCAGAAAGGCTACAAACCTAGGAAACCTAGGTTAGACCTGAAAACAACATTTCTAAGAATTTTTATGTATCCCATGAGGATGGGAATCAAACCATACTTAGTTCTTAAATTTTTGTTCAGTTCAACGTCATGCAGTAAGGACGCAATAATAGGAAATCCCTAAAGGAGGTAACATGAGTCTATTGTAAACCCGATGTGAATGAGAACCAAGGAGGTCTCATACCACACCACATGCTCTCTAGGGTATCCAAGCTTCTATAATGGAGAAAGGATCTATGAAACCTGGGGTTGGACCAAAGACAACATGTCCATGTGTTCCTAAGTATCCTATAAGGATGAGAATCAATCCATATGTATTTCTTGAATGTTTTTCATTTTAACATCATGAGATAATGATGAATAAAGAAGGAAATATTTGAGGGATGCTATTGTAAACCTAAAATGAATGAGTACCAAAGAGGTCTCATATCAATCCATATGCTCCCAGGAGAGAACTCAGGCCAAAAGGCTAAACAGATGGAGGAACTTGGGGAACCTGGGGGTTGGACCTGAAGACAACATGTATGGTAATTCCTATATATCCCATAAGTATGGGAATAAAGCCATATGTAGTTCTTGAATCTCATTCAGTTTAACATCATGTGGTAAGGATGGTGGTAAATCTGAAGGAAAGGGTTCCCAAGGGGGGTACATGGTGCGGTTGTTATAAATCTGACATGAATGAGGACCAAGGAGGTCTCAACGACACCACACACTCCTAGGAGAAATCTAGGCCAAGGGGAAATAAAACCTAGAAGGATTCATAGTTGGACCATAGATGAAAGGTCCTTTAATTCCTACGTATCCCATGAGGATAGGAATCAATCCATAATTAGTTCTTAAATGTCATGTTGTTTAATGTCATGTGGTAAGGACACGATAACGCCATGCAATTTAACATCTTACGAGACATGAAAAAAGGTTCTTATAGTTTAACATCATGAAGTAAACCTCATAGTTTAATTTCATTTAGGACACCTCATAGTTTAATGTCGTGTATGAAATAAGATATCTTAGTTTAAGGTTGTAGGTCTCGGACCATGAGGTTGTGAAACTTTCATATACAGGAATAACCCTACCAAAACTCCTAATCCCACGTGAGTGATTCTCAGTGTGAGAAACAAGGAGTGATATCAGGCTTTCCTCATCACATGAGAGTGTATAAAAAGGTAAAGGAAGTGTCGGGTGGGAAAATTAAACCATGACAATATTCCTACTCGACATGCGTAGATGTGTGAAGGGACAACACCTGGGGCATTGTAGATCCACAAGAACATGAAAAGGTAGGAAAATGTGAATCACAGTGCCTGCTATTTAGGACGTAATGAGATTGGAATAATGATAAATGATAATTGTTTGTTTTATTCGAAACACAACATCTATATCATGCAACATGGTATTGGGAGAAAACAACTGAGGGTTGGTCGCTGACCATATTTGAAGTGCGGGACTTGAATCAAAATGTTTTTCAAAATCTTTTAGGGCATGGGACCAGGATGGTAGGTGGTCCATGAGGCCGAACATCCATACCGTTAGGGGGTCCCTTCAAATATGAGAGATGATGAAGACCTGAATAAGGGGACATGTGAAGCATGGAAGTGGATTTGGGGGAATGTCCCTGTGGAATCCAATTCTTTGGGTCTTATACCATCGCACATTCAAGCATGTCAGTGTGGAACATCCATAGGTAGGATCAGACCCATCCTCAAGGATCAAGTTCCTGAGGGGAATTGTGAATAGTTTAAAGTTCATGTATCTTGGACCATAAGTTATCAGTTTAAGTTCATAGAGTGGGGACCATAGGTGCTCGGTTTAAAGTCATGCGCGTGGGATATACCTATGTAGTTTAACATTATGCAGTGAGGAAAAAGCAATAGTTTATCATCATGTGGGATGGGGTAGTTTAATGTCATGCATGACAAAGTTTCTAGACAGTTTGACATCCTACAGCTTAGACAGTGGAGTCCTCTATGTGAAGTACTGCTTGAGGAACTTAGTGTTTGTGGGAGGAGTGATTCTCTCTCCATATATGGTGACCAAGAGTATGTACCATTGGGATAAACCCTATAAATGATGTAGGTTCATTCCCATTTTGGCTCCATCTTTGATGGATTCCTACCAGGTATCATCAATGTCCTAATATCCAATACCATGTCACCCTGGAGGAAGGAGTGAAGATGAAATTTCTTGTTGAAATCCCTAGATATCTTATTTCGGTGCCTCTCCAGATTGTGCAAGGCCTGAAGCCTATTCTCATCGAGGGCTTCCAACTCAACCAAATAGACTTATTCTACTTTTTCCAGAATATTCTAATTATAGAAGGCTATACAGAGTGATGGAAATTGAATCTCAATGGGTAGGACTACCTCTATTCCATACACTAGGTAATATGGGGTCACTTGGGTGGAATTACGTGTTATTGTCTGATAAGCTCAGAGAGCATTGGGGAGCTTTTCCAGCCAAATTTTCTTGTTCTGACCAACCATGTTATGAAAAATGTTAGATAGGGTTTTTTTGAATGCCTTTATCTACCCATTTTCGTATGCATGGTAACGTGAAGTATGGCTAGACCGGATGTTGTACTTGGCATATAATTTATTTAGCTCAGCTGCTCAGAAATTGGTGTCATTATCAGTGAGGATGATGTGAGGGACTGTGAATCGATGGGTGGTGTTGGAGCTCATGAAATCAATGATAGAATGGGACTTGACTTCCTTGATCAAAATCTCTTCTGCCAACTTGGAGAAGAAATCCATCGTGGTTAGAATGAACCTGCATTGGAAATCTATTGCTAGTGGATATGGTCTCACAACATCGAGTCCCCAGACTGAAAAAGGCCAAGAGTACTTGATAGTATAGGTTGGATCCAGCAGTCGATGCACAAAATTGGCATGGATCTGACATGCGTGGAACCTCTTGGTGAATTCGATATAGTCATGGACCATGATGGGCCAAAATTAGCCCAACCTTTAAATCTAGTGAGAGAGTTATGACCCAACCTGATGGGCTCTATAATAACTAGTATAAACCTCCTGCATAACCTGGGGAAACTCATATCCTTGAATAACATGAAGGATAATTCTATCAAACTCACATTTTTATAGGATTTGTTCAAGGCTAGGACCACCTTGAAGGGTGAACTGCACTGCACACTGATGGATTTTCTCACATTTGGCTCTGTCTGTCGGGATATTGCCTTGATGAAGGTACTTGACAAAATGAGTTTTCTAATTAAGGATCTATTATGCTATGATAGGGGTCATAGAGGTTCTGGTGTGGAATCATCAGTAGTAAGATGACTTATCTGTAAGCTATCATCATCGTTCGGAGTGACAGGAGCGATGACCCTTCGATGCGCCATATAGATAATCAAATCTTCCTGGTCAGGATTTATGAGATATATGACAAGGCTAGCCAAGGAATCATCTTGACTATTTTGTGACCTAGGAACATGAATGATTTATGGACAAGAAGAGAATTGGTCCATCAGCTGGCAATTGCGCTCTAACATAGGCATGAGTTTTGGCTTCCTAACAGCATAGTCACCATTGATCTTCTTGATGACCATTTTGGAGTCCCCCTTCACATGTATGTGGGAAACATCAATCTCGAGAGTCATCTTGAGACCAGTGATGATAACCTGATACTCTATCTCAGTTTTGGTAAAACCTTATGAAAAAAAGGATATCCTATGTAGGTGTAGTGAATAAAATTCCTAGACCTACCCTGTTGAGTCTAGGATCAATGATCCTTCTACCAGTCAGACTCTAGGATGTGCCGTTAAAATGAATCTTTCAACATGGCATAGTTTGATCCATTGATATAATGGCCTCCTCTAGAAAGTCAAGATCCAGTTAAGGGGGCTGGATGAGTGGAAAGGAAGTATGTCAGCACCTTAACCTTAATATATTTCTATGGTATGATCCTGATGTTGAACTGTTGAAGGATCACTGCCCATCGATCTAGACATCCTTTCAACATAGGGTAGTTCATAATATACTTTAGCAGATCCATATGGGACACTAGTTGTATCTCATGATACTGAAAGTAATGCTGCAACTTATGCACCGCAAAAACCAATGAGAGGCATCTCTTCTTGATGGAGGAGTATCTAGTCTCAGTGTCGAGGAGCATGCGATTGAGATAGTATAACTTGTTCTCTACCCCTTAATTATTCTTCTAGGTAATAAGGGAGATGATGGATCATTCCAGGTTGGTCGCATAAAGGATTAGTGGATTTCCAAAGATGAGTGGCATCAAAACTGGAGTCTGGAGTAGATACTTCTTGATTTCATCAAAAGAGGCATGGCACTCTTCATCCCATTGATAGAATACACCTTTCTTTATGAGTCTAGAAAAGGTATTACACTTGTTAGCTATATTATCAATGAATCGGAATATATAGGCTAAGTGGCCTTGAAAGCCTTGGTGATCTTGAATGTTTCTTGTAGGAGGCATCCTACAGATGGCCTTGATCTTCTCTAGATCGATTTCAATGCCTCTATATCTGATAATTAAGCTAGAAAACTTTCCAGATGTAAACCTAAAGGCACACTTCAAGGGGTTCATCTTTAGATGGCAGGAACAAAGGAAGTTGAACACTTTCTCAAGATCCCTGATATGGTCCTAATTATGGTGATACTTGACCACAAAATCTTCCATATAGAATTCTACCAATGTCCCGAGGATCATTTTGGATATGCAGTTCATAGCACGCTAATAGGTGAATCCTGCATTCTTTAGACCGAAAGGCGTTACCTAATAGCAGAAGGTTTCTTGAGGAACCTTGAAGGGGGTGGATTATTCATCCTCAAGGGACATACGTATTTAATTATACTAGCAATACCTATCCATGAAGGGTAGAGCCTAAAATCTAGCAGTGGCGTCGATCGATAGCTCTATCACATGAAGGGGAAAATCATCCTTTAGATAGTGATGGTTGAGATCTCGGAATTTGATGCAGACTTTGATCTATCCATTCTTTTTCCTAATGGGAATGATGTTTTCCAAACATCTAGGGTACTATACCTCCTTGATGAAGTTGTCTTTGGTGAGCTTATCAACTTCGTTCTTGACGATGGAACCATGAGAAGAGTGCATCTTCCTAAGAGGTTTTTTGAACTCATGATGGCTTACTGGGAGACCAAGATGGTGGATAATGACCTGAGGATCTATCGCCAACATTTATTTGTAACTTTGGACAAACACATCATTGTGATAATTCAAAAAATTCACACACCGCTGATATTTCTCAGTGGGCATAGCTATGTTGATTAGTGTGGGTCATGGGTCTACCTCAGTATTGAGATTCACCTGCACCAACTCATCGATGGTGGCGGAGACACCTTATTTGAATGTGGGAGGAGAATCTTCTAGGTCCTATTCATCATCTAAGGTGAGGATATCATTGGGAGGAGGAAATTCTACTGAGCTAACTGAACTTAGTGGAATGCTGATACCAGCCTGAGCAGTGATGGAATCTTTATCTGGAGACTCATGCACTACTAACACCATGGAGATAAAATTTGTCAACCCAATTCCATAAAGCCTTAGACCTAAGGGTCCACGCTTGATAATATCAAAGTAGTAGTGGCGATTCATCTTGATTTGGTTCAATTAGGCCTAATGGAACAAGAAAGTATGGTGTATTGTTGTTTCCATGGGGCGAACATCCCAATACCTTACAAGGGTAAGGGGATCTAGAATCTCTCAAGCCTGATTTGTTTAGGAGTATGATGTGATCTTTTGGAACTCCTTATATCTAGGAACATGTCTTCCCCTAATCCTAGACATGAAAAATCAATGACCCAAGTCTGAGGTTATGGCCTCCAACCGATGAATCGGGTGTATGAAAGCATCGTCCAAATCTGTCCATGGGTCGGCCACAATGATAGTTTGATCAACCTCATTGGTTTGAACCTATTTTTCCTTTATCCTATAATATTTTTCATCTAAATAATGAGCTTCAAAATTTAAAAATGGAGATACATCACCCTGAAGCATGCCCACTTGACCATTGAGGGTGTATTTGAGGCATTAGTGATATGAGGAGGGAACTACTGTGTGCGAGTGGAGCCAGGGTCTACCCATTAATTCATTTTAGGAAGTGTCTTGAGAGATGACCATGAATTCAGTGCTAGAAATTAGACCACCGAACTAGTTCTTCAGGTGAATCCATCTACACGGCCTCCGCTCAGTCCTGTCATAACCCTGGATTTTCAAGTCAGAGGGACTCAAATCTGCTTCAGACAGTCCTAGATTAAAGAGTGTCTGGGTCAGGATGAGATTGATCCTGGAACCTGTGTCAAAGAGACAATGGCGGACTTCTACACCATTATGTTGGACTGTGATTTATAGTAGGTGGATGTGCCCCTGTACAGTAGAGCCTTCATCTTCTCCTAAGAATGATATGATGGCCCAGCATTCTGCTCACTCGACTTACTCGGCATGGAAGGCATCTACAACCGCTACCTCTATTTCTAATTGGAGGGGTCTTTTCAAAGATTCTATGAGGGATTCATGCATATCTTCTAATAGGAGGAGATATTAAAGGATTGATAGCTTTTCATGAATGTTGGAAAGGTGCTTGAGCACGTCATAATTTTGTGCTAGGTGCACATTTCTACCAGCAAGGGATCTTTCTTCAGCAGAAGGTATAATAGGCATTGTGGCTAGTCAAACTGGTTGATTCTAGCTAGTGATGGGGATATCCCATTGAAAATTGACTTAATCACACAAAATGACTATCGAATGACTAACAGATTATTGAGGTTTGGCCACAACTGGATGCGGCTGGTCATGATGCAGTCTCAACCTGATCGAGTAGCATGAATGATGGTGGGAGAAAACCTGATGAGATAGGATAATATGGATATGCATGTTGAGCTCTGCATTGAGCCTTCTGTCTAGTTCATGTAGTGTTCACAACTTGGCTGGAATCACTGTCCTGATCACTTTAGTGACCACTTCAATGATGGCATTGACTAAGGACATTGGGACGATTTGCCTGACGCTCCTCATCATTAGGAACCATATAAAGGTTCAACAGTTCGACAGTATTCACTGAGGCATACTTATGATCATCACTTGTGGAATTCTATATCACTGGGTAGATTTTGGGGGTAGCTCCCATCTCTATATGCATGAAGTTTCTGAGAGTAAGAAATGGATTTGGTACTTGTGTGGGGCTCTACTCTCCCTTATGCCATCTATGCCTACTCTTCTAAGAAGAAGATGGTTGAGACGTTGATACAGAAGTGGTCGCGGGAGGAATCACAATGACTTCAGAAGGCTCAAGCTAATTCAAATGGGCATGAATGATATTGTGGGTGTGATTTAATACCTTACGAGTCATCCAATTTTCATACTTCTGAGACCTACAGCTGGAGACCCGTTTCCATTCACCCTTGTCGTTGCTATCATAGCTTTCATAAATACACACCACCTATACTGGGGAGGACCCAATATGACTATGTTTTTTTCAACCTAATCCTAAAGACGGTCCTTGAATATATATAATTTTTTGAGAGTATGTCCAAGGAACTGGTGATAGGGGAAGTAGTTAGGGAAATCAATGAGATTGTCCTCCTTATGCCTCCTTCATTCTGGAAACTTTAGGATCCCTTGACCCAAAGAATTATGGAAATAGTTGAGAACCTAATCCTCATTAAATGAGTAGGTTTGGTTTCTCCTATTAGGGAAATGAGCTCTGGGGGATGGTCCTTAATGAGGGGATGAATCTTGATTGTCTCGCTTGGGTAGTGGTGCTTGACGTAGTGGTATCAATGATTTGGAGGTGGGAGATGCTAAGCCTGAGGCTATTTCCCTTGATGAGACTATGGAGGAGGCCCTACCGATAACAATTCTAGTTATTGGGGGGCCTCTATCTATGCAACGACAGCAATATCATCCCTGACGGTCCTTCTTACAGGAGATTTGGGAGGCAACGGGTGCACCTTCTTGGCTTACTGTAAGTCTTCCTCTAGGCATTGAGCCTTATCAGATAAATCTCGGAACCCACTTGGGAAGTTCTGGGTGATGATGGAGGGGACTAATTCAGTATTCACATTCCCTATGCATATCTCCAACAATTTTTCTTGAGTTGGTGGCATATTGAGTGAATACATGAGGCCTTTCCACCTGGCGATAAAGTATGTGACTCACTCATATGGTTGTTTCTTGCACTTTAAGAGGTCAACAATACTATTCTTCCACATGGTGGAGCTAAACTAATACAGAAACTACCTACAGAGATCTTCCCAACCAACTATAGACCTAATGGGTAACCGGTTGTACCAGATGAACACAAGCCCTTCTAGTGTCTATACGAAACATTAGAGCTTGGTGGATTCCTTTTGTGCTAAATTTCCTAGCATGGGTCCACATCTCAAGATTAAGTGGTCCAGATACTGTAGTGGGTCACTCATCCCATTGAAAGGGGATAAGTTAGGGTTCCCAAAATTCAGGGGTGTCAGCATATCATCTAGGCATGTCATATATGGTTTTCCATCAGGTGGGATCTCCACCTATCATGTGTCAAGGGCCTCAAGGTAAGAAATGAGAGCAGTCATTAGATACTATTGATAGGGATTACTATCTTAGAGAGGGTCCCTGACTTCCAGCACATTGGTAGGTTCTTCAACACGATAGGCAGGCCCAGCGGCTCATAGAGTGACTGGTGGAACTATCGAAGGAACAACCTAGAGAGCTGCTGGAGGTATGACCTAAGCTAGGTCTCGAGGGTGATTCTCATGAAGTTCATGTGGATTTAGAGATGCATATCAAGTTTGTTTTCCATAAGCTCTAGCCTCTTCCCTATTAATATGTGAAGGGTTTTTGAGATTAATAGGGGTGCCTAGATGAGGAGGTCATGTGGATTCCCCTGGTGCCCCAATGGAGGAGGGATAGGATCATACCGAGGATCACCATAGTCTGGACTTCGCCCAACAAGATACTCATCTAGGAGCTCGTCAATGACCCTTTTTTGTTCCATGAGTTTTTGGAGAAATGTATCCTTCTCGGGATCATCTTCCTTCTTCCTTGTTGAGCTAAACATATCAGAGGGATTAATGGTCCCAGTGTGTCTCTTTCCCTTATTGGGGTCTCGACCAAGAGGCAATAACTAAGAAGGCTCTGTAAGGCTGAGAATATTTCTTTTCTAGAGAGTGACAACACTTGGGAGATCCAGTAGGTGTTGTGTTTCCCCAAGGGCTAGGTCATCCTCTTCGTACCTTGACTCAGTGTCTCTTTATTTAAGTGTGTTGAGCTCAACCATATTGATTGTGATTATACCTAGAGGCATGTCCTTGATATCTCTGGGAAGATCTAGTTGTCGTAGGATTATACTGAAGTGGAGTGTTTCATACTGTCCCCAGCCATGAATCTATATGTGTGGGGATGCCTCGACAATAATTATGCAGAGTACATTAAAGTTCTGAATGCATCATTTCTATAGGGTTTGGTGATAACCAGGTGATGCAGGGTGCTGAGCCACAGGAAGTGCGGCTAGGTCAACCATGCGATGCTACTGGTTGATATCGTCATAATTCTCCTAGCTCTTTGGATAAGCCAACCGATGATGATGGAGATTTAAATGCATCTCCCATAAATTTTGGTGGAAACACATGACTTCATCTTGGGTGAGGGACTATGGAATGTTTAATTCTAGATTCTTGATTAGCTAGAACATCTCGGTAAACTCATCTACTGTGATAATATCTCACAAACTTCTCCATTCAGAAGTAGGATACGGCTCTTGGTTGCCCCATTATTTAAATGTGGGAGTCTAAGGAACCAGAAATGGTACCGATTTAGACCTTTGCGATGGTGGACTGGTCAATTTAGAGAATGGTGCATGAGATGACAGGCTGTTGTAAACTGGGTCGTCACTCAGGGATGGTACTGGTCGCATCATCATGTACCTATAAGATAGAGTGTCAACCACTATTTCATGTGCAAGGGAGACAGTCAGTGGTGGTAGATTAGGCTAGTTCTTATCATCTACCAAATCCTAGAAAAAATCTCCATGATCTCATATTGAGGTAGATAAAAATCCTGGTGATGATAGAGATGAATTCATATCAAGACCCTGTAAATAAGCCAAATCTTCCTCCTCTTGCATGTACCTATGGTGGGGTTCGGGGATCTAGAACATTTCACTTTCCAGAAGGACAAACCTCACATATTGAGTTCCTTCCCCATACCTTGATACAGAGGATCGGGGTGAAGGCTCCATCATCGATTCACAATCCACTTCAAAATATAAAAAATGTATGGGAATGACTATGACCAGGCGCTTCGTAAGATTCTTCCTCTAGTGGTGACAGTTCTCCCTCCTACCCTAGGACGGTTCTTCAGGGTAAGAAAGATTTTCGACATGGGGAGGACCTCTATGCAGGTTGATGCTAGATTGAGGAGGACCTCCACTTGGGTTTGTTGCAACATGAGGAGGACCTTTGTATCTGTTGTCACTGAAGTGGGGAGGACCTTCTCTTTGGTGAGATGGGGTGTGAGGAGAACCTAGGCATATGTCAAAAATAACATGAGGAGGACCTTCATGTCTGTTTCCTAACACGTTGGGAGGACCTCTACAGTATAGAGTGCTAGAGTGGGGAGGACCTTCACTAGAGCTATCTGAAACATGGGGAGGACCTCCATTCTAGTGAGTGACGGAGCAAGGAGGACCTTCACTCAGGTCGATGTTATTGTGGGGAGGACCTCCATGCTGGTGAGTGACGAAGTAATGAGGACCTTCACTCAGGTCGATGTTGTTGTGGGGAGGACCTCCGTTGGATCTGGTGATAATGCAAGGAGGGACTTCACATTGATAACCTGAAATATGGGGAAAATATCCATACATAGAATCATGGTCATGGGGGAAGTGCCTCCATGCTAGGTGTCAAAAATATGGGGAGGACCTCTACTCTAGATGATGATGGTATGAGGAGGACCTATATACTGGATCTCATTACTATGGGTCGGTTCAAGATGGCTAGTCATGACGATGACCGGAAGAGTTAGCCCAATATGCCCATGAGGTGACTGGGGTTTCAATCTTGGTCAGGCATGGAGGTTCCCCTACTCTATAATAGTGGGGAACTGATAGTATGCATCGGTGGTGGAATGTTATACCAAAGTTTTAGAAGATGATTCCCTCTATCAGGCATCTTCCTAAGCATGTTCCCAATGTTGAAATCGGGTCGGCCAAACCAGGCCTAGTAGTGTAGGGGTATAGGCCACCTATTCCTTGGCCCGAGAGACCATATGGAAGTGTTGACATAGCCAAGTGGGAGCCCTCCTTGGTATCTCCTGGGCGATGGTCATATTTGGGGTGACTTAGAAGTCCCTCACCTCATTGGCATAGGGGAGTGAATCATGGGAGCATTCTGGAGAGATGCTCCCAAAATGGTTGAATGTAGGAGTGGGAAGCAGTGGCTCCCTACGTGGCCCTTGGGGGTAGCGGTGATGGTGAGGAAAAAAATCCTCCAAATCATGACAATACATTTCCCTCATTGGGATGAATCCCTCCTATTAATACCATTGGATAAGAGTGTTGATCACCCTTCTATGGATAAATTTTTAGGTTGAGACAGGGTGTGGGTGCCCAATAGCCATGGTTGTGGATGACGTCATGGTGGAGGTGGAGCTGTTCATGATTTCCACATCAGTATTTCTCCTACCCCATGCATTTGTAGGTGGGAGGTGGTTGGTTTCCTATAGCTTGGGTCCTATAAAGTAGGAAGATTAATATATTAATATTGATAGTAGGAAATCATTTCCCAGTGCCCCAACACCATTCAGTATTCCATGGATGGATGGATAGATCCACAATAATGATATCATAGACTGAAATTCCCAATGATTAACTGCCCCAAATTCTACTGAGTTCCATTCCATACCCACTATTTTCTAAGTGGGGCCTGGAATCAGATAGCTGGATCCAGTGACATTTTCATCTACTGATGTCTCGAACTCTATTAATCCCCATGGTTTTAGGAGAAAATTTCACATTAGGTTCACCATTTTCTATTTCTGATGCTTTCTGCTAGGGCACACCGTCACGCATGCATGTTGATGGTGAAAGATGCATTGTACCTCACATTACATCTTTCCAAAGGTGGGCGACATTCGTAACTTCTTTAGTGATGTTTTCTCCTTGATTTAAATGGGATAATGGGATGTCAGTCTCTCCTTCCATGGATTCCTCCTTGTAATTCTTTTCCTAGTTCAGGTCTCCCTTAGATATTCAGACGTTGTTCGTGAAACTCTTCCCAGTGTCATATCTTTATGGATTTTGGTTAATTATGCTACTTATGTCAAGACATTCCAAGGGGTTAATTCAAGGCAGCAACCTTTGGTCAGTAGAGTAATCACATTGGACATCGTTGTCATGTTTGGATGCTGGAACATTGTTACACCTAAATTCTCCCTTATTAGAGGGCTTCTCGATGTTATGGAAGCTCGAGGCATCCCACATCGATTGTGGGGTATCCTATGCCAGAGGCATGTCTCCAAGGTCTTCCTCAAGTTCCCATATTGAACATGGGTTATGTCATGAATTTAACATCTCATGGAGATAGATTAGACTGATCAGGACACTGGTGAGAGTGGATTATATTGGTATATACCTAGGAAGGTGAACCTGAAAGGTTTACTAAATAGATGGATCATCATGCCCATTGAGTATGGACTCGGGATGGTGTGTCCCAAAAAGGGAAGGTTTCACACCATGAAGGATGATCTAGACATCACAAAGGATAGATCATGGAGGATCACCCCAAAAGGGGGGATGCCAAGGTTTACCATTGGTTGGGATTTAATCTCAGGGGGGCTTCCTACATACCATGTTTAGAATAAAGGGATCAAAAACCACGTAGTTAGAAGGGGTGATTTGGGGAATACACATGGTTAGCTGCCTAGATGAATGGTGTGATGTCACTGAGATGTGGTGGCTTGGGGAATAATTATAGTGTAAGATGGAGGATTGGGTGAAGTGGGTGGAATAAATGTGGTAGAATTGACGTGAAGGTGACAGTTATGGGATTGAACCTCAAGGAGGCTTCCTACGTATCTTGGTGGCTAGGAATCAAAGTCCAAATAGTTCATTGGGGATATGGGACACCTAATGTGGTGGCTTGTAAGAATTGAACGCATAGATGGGGGCTTGAAGGAAGTAGATCCTCCAGGTGGGGGCATGATCTTCCCAAGACACAAAGGCTTGAAGGAGAGATCAGGATGGGAAATGGGTGATGGGCTTGAGCCTAGAAGATCCTTCTTACATACCTTGTGTGAAATATAAGGATAAAAATTCATATAGTTTAGGATGGAGGCATAGAATTAGGGCATTCACAAAGGACAACAACCTGGAGACATGCCAGGGGATTATGTGTGGTTAGCGGCCCTTCATAAGAGGATCACTCCTGGTTAGAGGATTATGGTGAAATACATGTATCATGAATGGTTATCTACCTAGGATGGATCAAAACGCATTAAAGGATGGATCTAATAGATGTGTCCCAAAAAGGGAAGATGTCACATTAGGAAGGTACTTCCCTAGGAGGGAGCACCGGAGTTTACCACTGGTTGGGATTGAACCTCGAAGAATCTTCCTATATACCCAAAAGGGATCAAAAACCATGTAGTTAGAAGGGGGATATAGTTTAATGTCATTCAGGGTGAGAAGTGAACTGATGTGAGATATATAGAACATATGGATTGGGGGACTTGAACCTTAAGGAGGCTTCCTACGTACCCTATTTTGAAGAGAGAGATCAAGGTCTAGTTAGTTTGGTGGATAAGGTCATGGGGATTAAGCATGGTTAATAACCCAAATAGGATTTCATGGTCAATATCACTCTAATCCCACATGATTCATACTCGGTTTGAGAAACAAGAGGTAGAAGCAGGCCTAATGATCGCGTCATAAAAGGTGCAACCGTGAGGGATAGTGTGGGTCTTATGCATGGCTAGCAGCCCAGGGAGATGGAGACTGGGACTTACTCTATGAAGGAAGCCTGAGGAAATGGTTCAAGTATTACATTGATACTTACCAAGATGCACATGGTGAAAAATACCAAAGGGAGAGAGAGAATGGGAGGGAACTAGTGAAAATCCCATTTTTGGTCCTCTCGGAATTTTCATGCATGTGGTGATCATAGTTTAACATCATGTGTTGAGGACGGGGGGTGCTTGGCAGTTTAATTCCCTATATCTTGGATGATGAGTACTCACTCCTCATCCCCTGGACTTACATAACTTGTACCAACCCGCACTTGGGGGATGGAAGGCACAAGTAATTCCTTACGGGAGTGAGGTGGAGGAGTGGTCAATTGAGGGGTCTATGTTAGCATATTTATGCAAAGAAGTAATAGTTGTTAGTGTGACTATTCCAAGAAGCATTAGGTAGGGCAACACAACATGAAGCACCACTCAGGGGACCCTTAAATCACTTCACAAAATCCTGGAGGTTCATGCGAGAAAGGGGTTTTCGATGCCAGGGGGCTCGACTGAAGGTTCTTCAAGAAGGAAAGGTGATTCGTAAAGAAAGTATTCTTCACTAAGGAAGGGAGCTTCCCAAAGGAAGGGTGATTCGTGAAGGAAGGGTGATTCATGAAAGAAGGGTGATTTTTGAATAAAGGGTTCTTCGTGAAGGAAAGAATTTGATGGAATAGAGATTTTCCTTAGCAAAGATCTCATTATTTGGAGAGTGCTCCATGAAGGCTTAATGCTTTGTAGATCCTCGAACGTCTTGAAGGGGATCCCTCCTTCATGAAGGAGGAAGGCCTTAATGAAGGGAATCTCTACAATTAGGGGCCATGAAACACGTAGAAAATCATGGTTTATGATGCTCAAGTACCTTGGGAGATCCATTCTTTCTCTTAGGATCGTGATGCTCAGGAGCTTCATGGAATGGGAGGCCGGAAGGTGAATGGTTAGGGTAGCAATGGTTATAGGGGGTAATCCTACTATTTATAGGCAATGATGGTTTTTGGTGTTTGTGGGGCTCACTGTAAAGGAAAAGGGGCATTGTGGAGCTCATAAGTTCATGTGGCCATGGTGGTGATATGATCACGGGGCCTACTATGAAGAAAAAGGACACTGCGGAGGAGAATGTGTTTGCGCGGGAGTGGGGAGGTGGTGCTCGTGGGGCATTCCATGGAGCAAAAGGATACCTCAAAGTGACAGGGATCCATCAGACTCAGTCACACTCATGAAGGGACCATCAACTTTCTTTACAGTTGTGGGGGCTAGGGATATCTATAGAGGAGTTTAATGAAACAAACTCCTTTGATGAATTCTGAGTCCATTTGGGTCTGGATTGCCTTCGAACCAATTGTGACTTTGTTCATGCCTTCAATTAGCATTATTTTTGGCACCAATAGAGACCAATACATAATTTCATATATAGAAACAATCAATGACACTCGAAACATGTGGTGTTCCTATCGGTGGGTTAGTCCTCATGATCAACTCTACTTAAGATCACCAAATGTGAACTTTATAAGAAAAATTCTTAATACTTATGATCCCCCAGCACCTGATAGTCATAAATTATCTTTTTCCCATAAGTATGATGTTTATATACCATATAACATATATTTAATATTATTTTCATAGTATCTTGTGGTTCTTGTTATAGCTAGGAACTATTATAACATGTTGATATGAAGAATAATCTAAGGAAATTAGCATGTAAATAGAAGACACAAAATTATCAACACTATTATGTTGATTATACATCATGAATAACTCCATGTATACATGATATGTTAATTGAAAATTGTTTCTAAAGTTGGTTCTAGGGAACCCACTTTTACAACAATTACATCACCAAATAAAGAAGTTACACCCATTATTACTTTAATATAAGTTACTAAAAATCGTAATAAAATGAGGCATGAAAGAAAAAGGAAGTTAAGGATAAGCCTAATAGAAAATAAAATGTTAGGTAAAACACTTAAAAGCATGAATATGTTATTGAAAATTAGTGGGCATCAAATCTATATAAAATCACATTAGCATATTTTAAAGAGTCATTTTCAGTAGAGGATGTTTAAATTTAAAGGAAGATGTTGATGTTTCAGAGTGTATGGACAAAAATATTATGTCATGGTTTAATAAAAAATCCCATGACATGGATATGTAAAATGACTAGTAGTTTATATTGGGATGTAGGTCTATGGACCAAGAAAACTTGGGGCGATTTTGGGGTGGGGTGGGTTTATGAAAAAAAAATGTTTTGAAAATGGGTATATACAGACAGCTTGTGTAAGGACCCGACCCTAGTTGCCCAAAGGTGGTGCCTTATTACATTAAAATGGAATGATTACAAGGAAGTTGTGTCCTAAAGGATATAATAGTTTAGTATATTTGAAAAAAAGATACATATATAAGTTTAACATTACATCATGAAAGGAAATACAACACTAATTTATTCCATTAGAAACATCTATGCCTCCTAGATTATGCCTTCAAGTCACTCATAACTTACTTCTTCATATCCTAGGAAAATGAAACATAAGAAAGGGGTGAGATCAAATGCTCAGTAAGGGTAATCAATAAAATAGAATATATATAAACATTAGTCAAGTTGAATAACTAAAAACATATGCCTTTAACAAAAACATGAACACATTACGGCTGGAATAAGAGTTGAGTAAGTAATGTAATAATAAAACATAATCATGGGTATTCTACTAGTTGAATAACCAATTGAACAATCAATGCTATTTTCATAATTAGGGAATGAATAATGAGAGACATCATCACCATACCATTAATGCCTCATGCCAAGACCATAAATAATCATTTTGTCAAGGCCTTGTGCTAAGACTGTAGTTTGTCTCATGAGACCTACCGATACACTGAGGGGCTATAGAAGGACCCACCTGACAATTTCTATGTCCAATGCATTCCGTATATGAATGGGGTTAAATATAAACAACATATACATTCATATTGTAAATATCATATGAAATGTAAATAACTTTCCCCAATCATTGAACATAAACACTAACCATTCAGAATAATATGGTGAATGGTTTCAAGATAGCACATACATAGTCAAACTAATCATAAACCATTAAATAAAACATGGTGGATTATATAATAGGAGATAAAAATCAATGAAGTAAAAGATTAAAAAAAGTTTGTTGACATAAATGAAGATACTTTTAAATGAGACCATTGAAAAATCCTTGAGGGGAATAATCCTTAAACATTCCAAAGTGTCTCATACCACCTTGAAACATTCAAATAATAATCCCTTAGAATATAATGATAATAAGGAGACTTATGATATGATAAAAAAATTAAGTACATACACTGAAAGAATGAAATAAGTGGTAAACAAGGCATATATCTCATAAAAGTTAATGTGATATTAGAAAAATCCTTTTTATTTTTGAAAGATGAGTTCTTTTGGAAAATCATTTATATTTTCCATAAAATCATATTGTAAATATGAATATCCCACAAAATAAAATAATAGGAAATTGAAATTATATTTTAGGCATAAATGATGTCCCACTAAAGTGAAATCATGTAAAAAATAGTTCTTAAGATTATTTAGAAATAAATCATTTTAGAGAATTTTAAGGAAAATATTAAAGATAATTTTAAAGTGGAAAGAAAAGTTTGTTCTATTAAATCCAGAAATGATCCAAGGTCATTTTTCATGATAAAATTAGTGTTTTTATAAAAATAATTTTGGTTTAAAATTTATTCTGATATACACTTGAAAACATGTAAGAATTTGAAAAGATCCCTTGAATCGAATTTGTATTTCAAAAATAATTTTGCAAGTTCATTTTAAAATGTGTAACTCCCCATAAAATAAGGAATGATTCTAGTTGGTAAACATATATATAAAACTCAAAAAAAATTATGAGTTCATAATAATAAATAATAAATTCATTGAGGTAATTAGACAATAAAAGTAACTTGAATGAAAATGGAGGTTCGGGTGGAAAACCCTCATCACTTTGTAATCAATTGATTTGAATGCCCCGAAATTAATAATCTTAAATGATACATTGAATAACATTATAATAAAGAGATTCATGATATGAAACATCAATGTTCAGTATGCATACAACATACACAATTAATAGTAGTGAATATGGAATATCTCACAAAGATGTAATGGGATGAAGAAACCCTTACCTTAAATCATTAGATGAAATATTTATGACATTCACTTAGATTATTTTAGCGGTATTTTGATTATTAGGAACTAGTTTGGTCATATGATTTAATAATATATATTTATACTGGTTACTGAATATTAATTAGGTTATAATACATATATTATAGTCTGGTTCAACCATCAAAATGGTTTCATGACCAGTAATTAAGGAGAAATTGAAGAATGAAACTTCATCGTCCATGAAGGTTATAAATTGGAACCTCATGGACATTGATTTCATTTATAAAATAAAAGAGAGAGAGAGAGTGAGGATATTGATGATGGTTATTCCATTAACATGATATTATTCCAGTATATATATGATATTGGATCTATCTTGGTCATTTGGATAGAGGAGGTGAGGAGAGTATAACAAAAGAAGATAAATTGAAATGAAACTAAATAAAAAAGAAAGGTGATTTACCTCTTGAGATAAACTCCTTGAGAACCTCCTTAAGGGAAGGGTTTTAGTATTTTGGAAAGACCAAGAGCTTATTGTATGTGGGGAGTGACTAGGGAAGAGTAATTGGGTAGAACATTGAGTAGCTTCAAGGCTTAGAGGAGTGAAGAGAAGAGGGAGTGAGGGGCGTTTTATAGTGGAGGAGATGAGGGTTTTCATGATTTTTTAATCATTAGTTTATTAATTTACCTCAAGACCAAAAATAGTGATGATTAAATGACCAAGAATAGTAATAAATGCAATTGAGTTTGAACCAAGTGGACTTACATCACTTATGATTTCATAAATAGTGTATTTAACTGATAATTTGTATATACTGTATTTTACTGTATTTCACTATTAATCAAAAATTCAAGTATTTCAGAAAAATACCAAAAATTCACCCTAACCATTTTTCAACATGTAGAATCCAAAAATGAAGTCCATTTTTCAAAAATAATTTTCTAAATATTATTAATTTAATATTTAATGAAAATCATAATTTATTCTAAAAAAACAGTTTTAAAACATTTATTTACTTATTCCAAAACACAGGTATATCGTACTTCCACTTGAATATTATTTATATACTATCATATGTAAGGTTAATACTCATTAGTTTATATCACTATTCATAAGGGTATGTTACTATTCATAAGGGTAGGTTACTATTCACCAAAAATTATGTTTTCCTTATCGGCCTCCAAATAACTTATTGATCGCAACTATGTATGTCAGATTTTCAAAATTCACATCATAGAAGTAACAAAATTATGTTTACTTGGCTAGGTTATAACAAAGTGGGGTTTGTAGAGACTTGTTGATCCATGCATTATATAATAAATCAATTTTTAAATTCTTGGGTGTTACATTATCCCCTCCTTACAAAAATTTCATCCTTGAAATTTGAAATTGAACTTCAAAAGTTAGTGGTTGATACTTGAAAATTACCTTATGGAAACCCACATCAAAAATAGGGTTAATAAAATATCCTCCTAAAAAGGGTTAAGGGAGATGAGGTGGTCACCCCAAAAAGTATGTTTTCTAATGAGGTGGAATTAGTTGGAAGTAAAAACCTGGACATGGAAAAAAATCTAACTATGAAGTTCTGATGGAACATGATAGAGGACATGTTTATATTAATGTTGATTACTATAAAACTGTAAACTAAAAAAATCATCGATATTATCAATGATTATGATAATAGGAAAACATTTTATTTAAGACTATTTTCCTTGAGTCAAGGAATTATTCTACTCTATAAGAGTATAAATATACATTTCTACTTAAAAACTCATCCTTTTATTGAACTTGAACTATTTATACCTCATTACTTAGTATGGGTTACACCATTTGGTGAAGCGATACATTATCCTCTAAAATTTCATACAATGATCAAATTAAACCATTTCATAAATGGTTAAAAAATTCCAAAATATAATGATTCAATACATTATAATGAAGTCCTCTAAATTTCCAAGATGAACTCATCATTAACCCTTAATCAAAATGAAGCAGCTCTAAATTTCACATTCCAAACATGTGAATAAATTTATCATGCATCCTCTTAAAATATGGTAATAACTTGAATTACCATAAAAACCATATTTTAAACATGCATTATTCAGTATTATTTAAGTAAGATACATGTTATTGGATATATTCCTTAAATCCAAAAGTATGGTAAACTCCATCGATGATAGAATATTCCACTTCTCGATAAGTCAATAATAAGTTCCATGATAGTCAGTACTGATATGAATCAATCATTTCTTCATCAGTATCTCAACATCAGATATATATTAAGGGTTTTCTTTCCCTCAATCATGTTTTTTCCTAAAAAGTTTATCTTTCTATTGAATCACTTTTCCTTTGTACCATTCATCATACAACCTAAAATCCTTAATAAAATAGTACTGCAGTACAATCCTTATATATCTCATAATTCTTACAACCAGTACATTACTGAAAAAATATATTCAAATGACATGATTATTGACTAGTCATATTAATCATTCTACTTCATTTGTGGTAGCATCATAACTTGATCATTATCCAAAATCATTATTTGGGGTATATTCCTTTGACGCTTGGGACATTGATTTGCATAGTGTCCCATCTTTTTGCAGTTGAAGCATTTAATATAGGAAAATTCTTTCCTTATCTTGTAATTATGAGCATGGTAGACTTTTTCTCCACACTTGAAGAAAACTCCTTTTCCCCTCAAGAATATACCAAGGTGTTTCCTTCCACAATTATGACATGTGAGAAAATACATCTTTCCCTTCTTTCCTTTATCCATGTTTTTTCCTATCATCATATTCTTCTTTTTCTTCCCTTTAAATCCATAGGACTCATAGAAGTCCTTACATACCTTTTACACACATGATACTATTTCCTCATATGATCAGGATACATGGGAGAAAATCTTCCTTTGAAATGATGGATTAAGACCATCAGAGATATGATCCTTTTTACTCTTTTCATCATGTGCATTGGTGAAGTTCCCGTTCCTTCTACTAGGTTCCAATTCTAATCAAATCCATATTATATATTAGCTAATAAAATTATGAACTCTATGTATCTCTAAACATGGTATAACACGTAACATAAATTTATGCATCATAAATCCTAAAACCATATACTTTGGTTACTTTGGGAAAAAATCCTTCATAATTGTTTATAAAGAAAATGTGAATTATCCTAAGCATATCCCCCGGGAGTTTCAATACCAAGAGTGTAGAAAGGCCTGTTTTCGTGTACCAGGATACCCCAAGTCAAGCCCAAAACTCCTTGTCGGAGCTTTCACTCCTAGGTACATCTATGCCAGAGCCACCTATACCTATTTGTATCCATAAAGGGATGTATTTTCTAGAAAGATCTGTATAATATATTCATTACCAAAATACCAGGATGGTCTTGTATGCTTATCATCAAAAACTGTCTTAGGGATTTTTTCCCTAATCTACATTTTCTAAATCTAGTTTCTAGGTTTTCTACTAAACTTCCTTTGATACCAACTGTAAGGACTCGGCCCTAGTTGCCCGGAGTTGGTGCCTTATTACATTACATTGGCATGATTACAAGGAAGTCATATCCCGAATGAATGAATAGTTTATTAGATTTGGAAACAAGATACATATATAAGTTCAACATTACATCATGAAAGGAAATACAACACTAATTTATTCCATTAGAATCATCCATACATATTAGATTATGCCTGCAAGTTACTCATAAATTACTTATTCATATCTTGGGAAAATGAAACATAAGAAAGCAATGAGATCAAATGCTCATTAAGGGTAATCAATACAGTGGAAGATATATAAACATTAGGCAAGTTGAATAACTAAAAACATATGCCTTTAACAAAAACTTGAACACATTATGGCTGGAATAAGAGATGAGTAAGTAATTCCATAATAAAACATAATCATGGGTATTATACTAGTTGAATAACCACTTGAACCATAGATACTATTTTCATAATAATGGAATTCATAATGCATTACATCATTGTCATACCTTCAAGGCCTTGTGTCAAGACCATAAATAATCATTTTGTCAAGGCCTTGTTCCAAGACTGTAGTTTGTCTCATGAGACCTACCGATGCACTGAGGGGCTATAGAGGGCCCCATCCAAAAGTTTATATGTATAATGAATTCCTCATATTAATGGGGATAAATATAAACAACATATACATTCATATTGGAACTAACATATGAAATGTAAATAACTTTTTCCAATCATTGAACATAAACACTAACCATTCTAAATAATATGGTGAATGGTTTCAAGATAGTACATCTATAGTCAAACTAATAATAAACCATTAAATAAAACATGGGGTATGATATAATAGGATATAAACATCAATGAAGTAAAATATTCAAAAAAATTATTAACATAGATGAAGATACTTTTTAATGAGACCATTGAAAAATCCTTGAGGGGAATAATCCTTAAACATTCCAAAGTGTCTCATACCACATTGAAATATTCAAATCATAATCCCTTAGAATATCATGAGAATAATGAGACTTATGATATGATAAAAAAGGTGCAGTACATACATCACAATAATGAAATGAGTGGTGAACAAAGCATATATCTCATAAAAGTTAATAAGATATGAGAAAAATCATTTTTACTTTTGAAAGATGAGTTCTTTTGGAAAATCATTTATATTTTTCCATAAAATAAGATTGTAAACATGAATATCCCACAAAATAAAATAATGGGAAATTTAAATTATATTTTAGGCATAAATTATGTCCCACTGAAGTGAAATCATGTAAAAAAGAGTTCTTAATATTCTTTAGAAATAAATCATTTTAGAGCATTTTAAGGAAAATATTAAAGAGAATTTTAAAGTGGAAAGAAATGTTTGTTCTCTTAAATCCAGAAATGATCCAAGGTCATTTTTCATGATAAAATTATTGTTTTTATAAAAATAATGGTGGATTAAAACAAATTCTGATGTACACTTGAAAACATGTAAGAATTTGAAAAGATCCCTTGAATCGGGTTTGTATTTCAGAAATAATTTTGAAAGTTCATTTTAAAACATGTAAATCCTAATAAAATAAGGAATTATTCTGGTTGTTAAACATATATATAACACTCAAAAATAATTTATGATGATTTCATAACAATAAATAATAAATTCATTAAGGTAATCAGATAATAAAAGTAACCCGAATGAAAATGGAGGTTCGGGTGGAAAACCCTCATCACTTTGTAATCAATTGATTTGAATGCCCCAAAATTAATAATCTTAAAATGATACATTGAATAAGATTATAATAAAGAGATTAATGATATTAAACATCAATGGGAAGTATGCATACAACATACACAAGTAATAGTAGTGAATACGGAATATCTCACAAAGATGGAAGTGGGATGAAGAAACCCTTACCTTAAATCTGAATGTGTTCTTCTCTTGAACTTAAAGTACTAGAATATGAAATTATAATTATTAATAAATTATTTAAGAACCTATTATATGTGATTTTAGTTTATCATAATTATTTTTAGTTCATTTATTCCTTTATTGATAAGTTATTATATTGAATTTCGTCATTCTAGAGTGTTTGTTTTCTTTATTTTCATAATTGATTCACTTATTATTAAGTAATGAAGTTCATGTGGAATGGATGTGAATCTATAGAATTTAAATTTCATATTATTTATGAATATATATAAGTTTTAATGATCATTTATATCATTTTGTTACATGGAAATAGTATGAATCATTAGATGAAATATTTATGACATTCACTTAGATTATTTTAGCGGTATTTTGATTATTAAGAACTAGTTTGGTCATAAAATTTAATAATATGTATTTATACTGGTTATATAATATTAATTAGGTTATAATAAATATATTATATTATGTTTCAACCATCAAAATGGTTTCATGACCAGTAATGAAGTAGAAATTGAAGAACAAAACTTTGTCGTCCACGAAGGTTATAAATTGGAACCTCATGGACGTTGATTTCGTTTATAAATTAAAAGAGAGAGAGAGAGTGAGGATATTGATGATGGTTCTTCAATTAACATGATATGATTCTAGTATATAGATGATACTAGATTTATCATAGTCATTTGGATAGAGTAGGTGACGATAGGATAACAACAGAAGATAAATTGAAATGAAACTAAATGAAAAAGAAAGGTGTTTTACCTCTTGAAATAACTTCCTTGAGAACCCCTTAAGGGGAGGATTTTGGTATTTTGGAAATAACAAGAGATTATTGGACATGGGGAGTGACTAGGGAAGATTAATTGGGAAGAAATTTGAGGAGATTAAAGTCTTAGAGGAGTGAAGAGAATAGGTAGTGAGGGGGGGGGGGGGTTATAGTGGAGGGGAGGAGGGTTTTCATAATTTTTTAATCATTAGTTTATTAATTTCCCCCAAGACCAGAAATAGTGTTGATTATATGACCAAAAATAGTAATAAATTCATATGATTTTAAACCAAGTGGTCTTACATCACTTATGATGTCATAAATAGTGTATTTAACTAATAATTTGTATATACTGTATTTTACCGTATTTCACTATTCATCAAAAATTCGAGTATTTCAGAAAATTAGAAAAAATTCACCCTAACCATTTTTCGACATGTAGAATCCAAAAATGAAGTCCATTTTTCAAAATTAATTTTATAAATATTATTAATTTAATATTTAATTATAATTATAATTTATTCTAAAAAACAGTTTTAAAAAATTTATTTACTTATTTCAAAACATAGGTATATCATACTTCCAATTGAATATTATTTATATACTATCATAGGTAAGTTTACTATTCATTAGGGTATATCACTATTCATAAGGGTATGTTACTATACATAAGGGTAGCTTACTATTCACCAAAAATTAAGTTTTTCTTATCGGACTCTAAATAACTTACTGGTCACAACCGTGTATGTCATATTTTCAAAATTCACATCACAGAAGTGACAAAATTATGTTTACTTGGATAGGTTATAACAAAGTGGTGTTTGTAGAGACTTAGTGATCCATGCATTCTATAATAAATATATTTGTAAATTCTTAGGGTGTTATAGCTTGCATGGGCAGTTGATCCATGCAGGTAACCTTGCACATATACAAATCATCCTGTGAGCTATTGATTTAAATTTTAAAAAACCAGATAGTATAAATTTTAATCTTCATTCGCAGATTCATTATACATCCAAGTTCCAAAGTACACATGAAATGCACCTTGCATGTGTAATAAACCCACTACCTTGGATGCATGTGCATCTCTATTCCCAAGGTCTCGTTAACCTCATCCATTATCCCCCTCCCTCCCCTTCTCTTAAATTTTTCCTTAACTATTTTTCTGTTATAGTTTTTCCCTATCCCAATGGATCACCACCTCACCTTGTGGTCATCTACCAAATCGCCTCATCATCTGCATTGTTACATTCTACATATAAAACGTACATTCCCACCATCATCCTGACCACCTTTTTGATATGATAAACCTCCCTCTCTTTAATCTTATTACAGCACAACACACAGCTCCCTATTTCCCCTGACTCGATGATGGACCATGTCTTCACCATGCGACATTGTATCTTCCCCAGTAAGCTTCCAACTTTATACCAGCACCCAAATTTCTATAGCTTGACTATGGATACCCTCTCAACCAACATCTACTTCTGTAGGGACACATGACTCACCATGTAGGTGTTTTCTTCTCCACTCAATATCCCAATGTCAAACCTCCTCCTCCATGAACCATGATATATTCACTAGTCCACATGCAAACTTGATCTCCATGATTGAAGCATCACACCCCCGAGGAACCATGTCGACACTATAGTGGCCCCCACCATAAAATCCTTCATAGTTGTTAAACAATCACTAAAACTCTACCCACAAGCCTCTCCTGCCTCTATGCCCACTGCACTATAATAGGTCGACCACTCAGCTTGAACACCATCTACTCCATGCGAGCTACTTCCCTGTCTGTGGTTTTCTCTACCACCACCTACAACATGAAAAAATATATGCACATCCCATGATGCAATTCTGAACCCCACATAACCAGTTATTCATGTTTTATTTTAAATTTTATTAAATTTTATATGCAATTATAAAAATATATTACATGATTTGGAGTATTTATTTTAAGCTTAAAAAAATATTATACTTTTAATTATGATTGTAATTTTTTGATAATATGCACTATACTTGTTATCCTCTTTATAAATCTAGATGTGTAATTAAAAAAATAATGAATTTGAGTTGCCTGTAGGATTTCTCACATCCACCAAAGGATGTGAGGGTTGGATAAATATACCCATTTTACTTGTGGCTTTTTGCAAGCTCGAGCATGTGTGGGCTTGGTCCACTCCGCCCCAAACCATCCATTTCACATTGCTAAAATGATCATGTTTTGGGGAATGTATAATGTGAAGTTATACCACCACAATAAGTTTTAAAATGACCATGGTTTGTCTACCATGAAATTTATAAATAAAAATTATGGTAGAATATTTCATGGTTTAACAAAAAAATCCTCGCATGTTGCATTCAAGGGAGAAACACTCATAGTTCAATTAGTTTTTATTGGAGCTAATGAAATTATGTCATGGTCACTATAACCACATCATAATTCAAGTAAAATATATAATCTAGGGGATAAATATGGTTATTTATATTTTAGGAGTACCATGAATATCTTATTCATGGTTTTCAAACCTATCCATGACCAGATGCACCATGTTGTAATCATCCCTCACCATGTCATGGTTTTTCTAACCATATTTAAATGATGTGTTTTGCTTGGAAATGTAATATGAGACTTTATGATAGTTGATCATCCATTTAAAAAAGTATTCTAGAAATATTTTGGTTGGATATGAGTGGAATAACAAAGGTACACACATGATCCAACCTTAGAGGCATTTGAGGAGAACTGTAAAATATTAATCAACTTATTGATGCTTTTTTTAGTTTGAGGGAAGATGTTGAAACACCTAGAGTCAAGTTGGTTATAGTTCTCAGAATATGTAAGGTGGATTTATACCACCATAAGGAGTTGTAAAATGATCATGGTTTATCTACCATGATAAGGATTAAGAAAAATAGGGGTGGTGGATGTCATGGTTTAACAAATAATCCCATGTATACTATATTCAAGATAGAAAATTCATGGTTTTATTCATTTTTATTAGAGTTAAGGAAACTGTTGGGTTTGAAACCTCCCATAATGGAAGCACCCACTTGAATTTCCATGAGCATAAATAAAGTCCAAAACTATAAAATTACAACGAACCCATGCAATTATGTATATGGAACTGAGAAGATGACTCACCCTATCCACACACTGCAATTCCATGTGCTCCAAACTCAAACTTATGAAAGATAATGATAAAAGAATAGAGAAAATAATAACATAAATGATTTACATGGTTACTTATTCCTACTCCATTGAGGGTTTCAAACCTTTATTGAGAAATAGAAGATGATTACACTAGTGAACAATCAATTATTAAGTGACCAATACCTATATATTTAGAGACGAAGTCCACAATAGCTATCTAGTTAGTTGGTTTCCATTGAATTCTGATCTTTGGGGAGAACATTTCCTTTGGATTCGATCTTCATGGGAATCCCTTCACTTGGTCAAAGGAAACCACCAACTTAACTCCTTTCAGCGAATAGTGTGAGCTCAAATTATTTTCTCTGAATTAATCTTATATAGCTAGTTAGATTAATCGTATACATCATTTAAATATTCTTGGTCACTCTTATGTGATAGTTGGTTTATTCCTATGTATCACCCACCTTGTAGAGAGTTTTGAACCATTATTATCATTCTAATATGCTTTTATACTTTCGAACTTTGGTGCCACTACATCACCATCATCTTCTTATTCTTTCTTGGGATTCTAGAATTACTCTTTCCAATGGTTCCAAGACTTAACAAAAAAAGGTTATCATGCCATCTATACCTAACAATCTCACACCTAAGAATTATTTTCTATGATTCACTACAAAGTCCTCTATAAGTATCCATAAATTCTTTCCACTCTTAATATTCCTTTGTAGCTACATGGTTCCTCTAACATGATTTTGTTTATCCCAAACCCATTAAGACATATAAGTGTCCAAAAATTTCCTAGACTACAACTTTCATCAAAATTTCCATCAAATTACAAAATCCATCAAACTTTTGTAGCTCTATCACTTTTTTCTACAATAACTTCTAGATGAAGTGATACTTCAATTGAATATGCTTCATCTTGGATTAAAACATTATATTGTTTGATAAGTGGAACACACTTCACTACTAGAAAAATAGGTATTTGCGACGGGCTATTTGCGACGGGATCCCGTCGCAACTGGTTTTTTGCGACGGGGGCCCGTCGCAAATAGCCCGTTGCTGAAAACGTCGTCGCAACTACACTTATTTGCGATGGGCCCGTCGCTAAAGCCTTTTTTTGCGACGGTCATTCTCCCCGTCGCAAATAGTATTCCGTATTTTTGTAAAAAACTTTTAAAATAGTTTTTGCGACGGGTCCCGTCGCAAATACCTTTTGCGACGGTACCATCGCAAAAACGATTTTTAAGAAAAATAAAAAACTATTAATAATACTGGTATTTGCGACGGGCATCGTATCCTGTCGCAAATACTAAATAAAAAACTATTAATAATACTAGTATTTGCGACGGGTATAGTATCCCGTCGCAAATACTATAAAAAAAATAAAAAAATAAATTATTAATAAATTATTTTAATTAATATAATAATAGAATTATAATTTACAAATGAAAATAATAAATTATTTTAATTACTATAATAATAGTAGAATTATAATTAAAAAATAAAAAATAATAGAATATTAATAAATGATTTAATTAATATAATAATATTACAATTATAATTCATAAATAAAAAAAATATTAATAAGTTATTTTAATTAATATAAAAATAATAGATTTATTTTACATTCAAATATTAAAATAATTCAAGTATTACAAAAAATATAATTAAATTATAATGTTATAAAATTTTAATATATATATATAATTTTAATATATATATAAAATTTGATATTATAAAATATAAATAATATTATTATTCATATTAATATTGTTTTTTAAAAATATAATATTATTAATATTTTATAATGAGACAGAAACTACGAATAGAAAAAAAAAATATTTTGATTTAACAAATTTTATAACAGAAATACAAACTCTAATCTGAAGGAGGGGGGCGGTGGGGGATCTGCAGATGGTGGTGGAGGAAACTCCATCCCTAAAGCATGAGTGAGTCGGCGCATATACTCCATCTGCTCCTGATGCTGCTGCTGCCACCGACTCGTCTGCTCCTCGTACAGCTGCTGCTGGCGTCGACGCTCCTCCTCATGTTGCTGACGCATCTGCTCCTGCTCCTGTCGGAGACTCTCTATCTGTGCAGTCTGAGATCGCAACTGATCCTCATACTGTGTAGAAGAAGATACACGAGCTCCTCTCGAGCTGGACGTCGACATCGCAGCACTGCCATAATAATCTCCGGGAGTCAGTCGAGAGCCGATACCAACTACCCGGCCCTTCTCGAAGGCATACTGGGTGGCCTGCATCCATGCCGCCTCATCAAACTGACGGGCAGTGGTCTGATCTGATGACTCGGCCTGACTCTCAGGTCGGGCCTGTGACGCTGCGGCCTCATATGACTCCTATAGTTGCAATTTAAAATTAAAATTGTGAATATATTATATGCAGTTAATTTTTAAACTTGAAAACAAATAATACTGACCACGATGTGATGCTGACGATCACCTCTGAGCTCCCCAGTAGCAGGATCACTATACATCCTCCGATATACTTCGTACTCTGTAATATCGGGGTGCTCGACAGCCTATAAGAATAAAAAATAAATTGTTAATATTTATAGTTATATAAAATATTTATAAATAATGTACGTACCAGATGCTGTCTATGAGTACTGAAAGAACGACTCCCAGCTCGATGAGTCACCTCCTGTCTCCCCCGATTCTGCCTCCCCAGCGATGATCTCCTCTGAAAGGCACCACTCAACCAGTGCGCACATAATCCATCCCATACATGGGATGAAATATACTCTGGTCGGTGTGCTCTACATGACTCCTCAAAATCCGACACTCCTTCTTTCTTCATCGCAGCTTTTCTTAAATTGTGCAAAAACTGACGAAGGCGATCACGCATGGCCACCTCCCATGCCTCGTGGATGGCGTCATGCATGGTATCCTCGATCGGATACCATAAACCCTACAAAAAAATCAAAATATCAAGTTAGAAATGAAATAATTTTCAAAATAAAAATTATTTATTTACGTACGTACCAACCAATGGCCGAACATGGCCTGCTGCACATCAATGGGAATCTGCTCCCATGTGGTCCACGGCTGAGAGAAATAGTTGCGCAAAATAACGTTTCCCTGTCCGACTGCTATATGCGGAAAACTGAAAAAAATAATAAACATTTATTATGTGAATAGATTAATGAAATCTTAGTCAAATCCACAGGTTATCACACAGGTTATCACACCTCCGGGTGTGCGGATCAAACCCAATACGTGGACGTCGCTCGGGGACGGGGTCAGGAATCATCAATCGTGCAAGACCGCGCCCCCTCCACATACTCCCTGAAGCGCCTGCAGGCTGAGGGTCATCTGCCAGCAACTCATCCGCATCGAAAGGCAGGTCAGCATCCGTCAACTCACGAAATGTGGCCTCGTCCATCTGAAACAGAAAATTTTAATGTTAGCAAATAATTGATAATTACTATTATATATATATATATATACATATTATGATTGTATATAAATACCATGGAATTCTATAAGTTTTCATCTTCATCATCATCTTCATATATGTCAATGTCATCTTCATATTCCTCCTCAACATCATCGATATCCATTCGAGTTGCAGTTGCTTCATCTCTTACCATTTCAAATTCATGTGTGACATCATTAACATCATCGTCATCACCGACTCTTAAATGTGGGGTGTCGTCATCGATACTCATGTCTCTTTGTAAAAAATATTTATTTTGAGTACTCTCTTGAAAAACTTCAATTCTTTGCACATCAGTGAAAGCGCATTCACTTTGACTAAACTGATTGTCTCGAATTTTGATTTTTATTACACTCCAACAATCAGTCAAGTCTCTTGATGTTGCACAGTACTTTGCATAATAAACTTGATATGCCTGTTGAGCCAATAATAATGGTTCATTTACTGCGAGAACACTTTTACATTTAATATCGATGATTCCATGAGTCGGATGAACACGCACGGCTCTCTCTGTATCCAACCACCGACATTTGAACATGGTTATGTAATGTTGTCCAAGATAACAGAGTTCAATTATTTCATCAAGTATGCCATAAAAGTCAACTTCATTTTCTCGATGATGAGATCCTCTCAAGCTAACTCCACTGTTCATTGTTTTTTTTGATTCCCCATATGCATGTGTGTGGAATCGAAATCCATTCACCACATATGCATTATAAGTTTTAACAAGTTTGGAAGGTGGGTTACTCAATACACACAGTCGTTTGTCAATTTTATCAGCATGTCGAGACACCTGAAAATTTGTGAAATAATTATCAATATAGTAAACTATACATTGAATGAGTTTCTAAAAGATAAAGAATTTATGTTACCAGTTTTTGAAACCACTGAGAGAAATTTTTCAGTCGACGTTCTTCAAGAGCAGCTGTTGTAATTTGTGGAATTTGTTTCTTGATATGATTATCATACAACCTATAAAAACCAAAGTTATTTACTGTAACATAAATGATAGAATAAGTGATATAAACACTTATAGTACAACTGATTTCATCTCTTCATAGTTGAGCAGAACATACGTATGAGCTCTATGATGTTCATCATCTGAAAGCCAGCGTTCAGAAACTCCACCAAAACCAAGCTCTGACTGGTTGAAAACAGATAATTGATTGTCGATTTCATCAATATTTCTCTCATTCCGTCCCATTCGGTTGTGTTTTGAATGATACTCAGATTCAAAATAATGGGAGCAGAAAAAAGATATTTCCTCTTGCAAATAAGCTTCTGCAATAGATCCTTCAATAGATGCTTTGTTGCGTACTTTTCTTTTCAATTTTTTCATGCATCTTTCAAATGGGTACATCCATCGAAACTGTACCGGACCTCCACATTTGGCTTCATATGGAAAATGTAACATCAAATGTTCCATTGAGTCGAAGAAAGACGGCGGAAATATTTTTTCCAGTTTACATATAATTACAACAACATCTTTTTCAAGTTTTCCTAGAGCATCATAATCTGTCGTAGCCGCACAAATTTCCCGAAAAAAATGAGACATGTCTGTTATGCAATCCCAAATCACAGAATTCAACAGACCTCTTAATCCAATGGGTAGAAGTCTCTCCATTATAACATGACAATCATGACTTTTTAATCCAGTAATATGACCATTCTTTACACATCTACCCAAATTGGAAGCACAGCCATCTGGAAGTCTCAAATCTGCAATCCACTGACAAAATAATAAACGGTTTTCTTTAGACAGTGTATAAGCTTCTTTTGGTTTCAGTAACCTTTCTGTTCTGACATTCTCAAATAGTTCCAATTCTGGACGCCTGCAAATTTGGGCAAGATCTAAACGTGCATTTACATTGTCTTTGCTCTTTCCTGGCGTATCCAAAACTGTATGAAACAAATTATCAAAATAGTTCTTCTCAATATACATGACATCTAACATGTGTCGGACCAACAAATCAGACCAATATGGCAAATCCCAAAATATGTTACGTTTAATCCAATTGTGTTCTTTCCCAAAACCAGAAATTTTCTGTTGGTTTATTGTGGGACCAAAAGTGATGGGAGGTAATGAAAATACAACCGATTTTAACTCCGAACCTGATAGCATTTTTGGAGGTCCATCCCTTTCAGCTGTTCCTTTTCTGAAATGAGATCTGTTTCTGTGAAAAGGATGATCAGCTGGAAGAAATCTGCGATGACAGTCAAAATAACAAGGTTTCTTTCCATGAATGAGCATAAATGCTTTTTTCTCTCCCATACAGTAAGGACATGATTTCTGACCATGTGTACTCCATCCAGATAACATCCCATAAGCCGGGAAGTCACTTATTGTCCACATCAATGCTGCTCTCAGTATGAAATTCTGTTTCGTTGCAACATCATATGTACTGACACCAGTACTCCACAATAAATTTAATTCATCAATCAATGGCTTCAAATAAACATCAATATTTTTCTTCGGATGTCCTGGAATTAGTAAAGTCAAAAAGATATATGGCTCCTTCATCAACATCCATGGAGGTAAATTGTACGGAGTTAAAAAAACAGGCCAACATGAATATTGACTACCATAAGATCCAAACGGACAGAAACCATCAGTGGAAAGGCCCAGTCGAACATTTCTAGCTTCTAAAGCAAAGGATGGATGCACTCTATCAAAATGTTTCCATGAATCACCATCGGCTGGATGATTCAAGCTTTTATCGGTTGAAATATTCTCTTTATGCCATGACATCATTGTCGCTGTATTCTTAGACATGAATAAACGCTGAAGTCTGGATGTAAGCGGAAAATATCTCAACTATTTTACAGGAATCAAACCAGACTTCCCGTGTTGTCCTTCTTTATATCTCATTTGCCCACATGTGGGACAACTATCCAATGACTCATTTTCCCCAGAATATAAAATGCAGTCATTTGAACATGCATGAATCTTCTAACAAGTAAGTCCCAAATTTCGAACCAACCTCTTACTTTCATAGTAATTTGCAGGTAAAACATTTCCTTCGGGTAACAGTGTTTTCAGCAAAGAAAATATCTGGTCAAAACAGGTGTTTGACATTCTGTTATCTGATTTGATAGCCATAAATTTTGCAACTGCTTCTAATTTTCTCATCTTGCAGCCAGGATATAATGCATCCTCAGCAGACTTCAACAACTCATAAAATTCAGACGGTCCCAACTCAGGATTTGAAGCTATATCAGCCGGAGTTTCTGTATGTTGAACAGATGAACCTGCAACATCATGTACTAAATCTTGAAACTGAGATGGATCCGAAATCAAGTTGGTATCACCTGCTCTGGAACTGCGTTCACCGTGTTGATACCAAAAAATATAATCTGCTTGAAAACCAAAACGCAAGAGATGTTCCCCCACTTTATCAAACGTGTCAAACGTTCTCAATGCACATTTTCTACAAGGGCATTTTATCTTTCCTTCTGAAACAAATTCTGGATTTGATGCCACAAATGATAAAAAAATATCCACACCCTCTATATATACTGGATTTAAACCAGAACCATTTGGATTTCTACGTTGATTTATCCATATGCGGTCATCTAATAATGACTGTTGACGACCTCGTTGTTCCATATTTTTCTATAAAATATAAAAGCATTACTGGTTTTGAATAATTTGTTAGAAAAAACACTCAAGCAAGGATTGAATATATTGAGAATAAAGCAAAACCTATTACAAATATTGATAATTTTAATATTATATTGATTTTTTATTTTTTTTAATAATACTAATATAATTTTTTTCATAAATATTAATTATATAATAATAACATCATTACATTATTAGTACATTTTATTATTAATATTAAAATAATATAATTTTCTATATTATATACAATTCTCCTTTCATCTGTGTGTTTCACATTCTGTCTCCACATGTAATATTGGCATTCACTTTCACCTCTCCATTGGCGAGTAGGTTGATAATTTTGAAAAAGAATGTCAATATTACATGTGGAGACAGAAAAAACACAGAAGAAAAGAGAATTGTATATAATATAGAAAATTATATTATTTTAATATTAATAATAAAATATACAAATAATGTAATAAGGTAATTATTCCTAATAATTTGTAATTATTTCAAATTATTGGTAATTAATACTAATTATTGGTAATTAATAATAATTATTGGTAATTAATACTAATTATTGGTAATTAATACTAATTATTGGTAATTAATACTAATTATTGATAATTAATACTAATTACTGGTAATTAATAATAATTATTACTAATTATTGGTAATTATTACTAATTATTCCTAATTAATACTAATTATTCCTAATTATTACTAATTATTACTAATTATTACTAATTATTACTAATTATTCCTAATTATTACTAATTATTACTAATTATTACTAATTATTACTAATTATTAGTAATTATTAGTAATTATTGCTAATTATTACTAATTATTGCTAATTATTACTAATTATTGCTAATTATTACTAATTATTGCTAATTATTACTAATTATTTCTAATTATTATTAATTACTGATAATTATTAGTAATTATTGATAATTATTACTAATTATTACTAATTATTGGTAATTATTACTAATTATTGGTAATTATTACTAATTATTGGTAATTATTACTAATTATTGGTAATTATTACTAATTATGAGTAATTATTAGTAATTATTCGTAATTATTACTAATTATTCGTAATTATTACTAATTATTCGTAATTATTACTAATTATTCGTAATTATTACTAATTATTCATAATTATTACTAATTATTGGTAATTATTGGCAATTATTGGTAATTATTGGCAATTATTGGTAATTATTGGCAATTATTGTTAATTATTACTAAATATTGGTAATTATTGGTAATTATTACTAATTATTGTTAATTATTACTAATTATTGTTAATTATTGGTAATTATTACTAATTATTAGTAATTATTCCTAATTATTACTAATTATTGGTAATTAATACTAATTATTGGTAATTAATACTAATTATAGGTAATTATTACTAATTATTGGTAATTATTACTAATTATTGAGAATTTTTCCTAATTTTTCCTAATTTTTCTTAATTTTTTCTAATTTTTCATAATTTTAGGTATTTATTACTAATTATTACTAATTATTGCAAATTATTGTTAATTATTGCAAATTATTGTTAATTATTGTTAATTATTGCTAATTATTGTTAATTATTGTTAATTATTGCTAATTATTGGTAATTATTGGTAATTATTGGTAATTATTGGTAATTATTGGTAATTATTGGTAATTATTGGTAATTATTGGTAATTATTGGTAATTATTGGTAATTATTGGTAATTATTGGTAATTATTGGTAATTATTGGTAATTATTGGTAATTATAAATAATTATTACTAATTATTCCTAATTATTCCTAATTATTACTAATTATTACTAATTATTACTAATTATTACTAATTATTACTAATTATTACTAATTATTACTAATTATTACTAATTATTCCTAATTATTCCTAATTATTCCTAATTATTCCTAATTATTCCTAATTATTACTAATTATTACTAATTATTACTAATTATTACTAATTATTACTAATTATTACTAATTATTACTAATTATTACTAATTATTACTAATTATTACTAATTATTCCTAATTATTACTAATTATTCCTAATTATTCCTAATTATTCCTAATTATTCCTAATTATTCCTAATTATTCCTAATTATTCCTAATTATTCCTAATTATTCCTAATTATTGGTAATTATTGGCAATTATTGGTAATTATTACTAATTATTACTAATTATGGGTAATTATTGGTAATTATTACAAATTATTACAAATTATTGTTAATTATTGGTAATTATTGGTAATTATTGGTAATTATTGGTAATTATTACTAATTATAAATAATTATAAATAATTATAAATAATTATTCCTAATTATTACTAATTATTCCTAATTATTCCTAATTATTACTAATTATTACTAATTATTACTAATTATTACTAATTATTCCTAATTATTACTAATTATTCCTAATTATTCCTAATTATTCCTAATTATTCCTAATTATTCCTAATTATTCCTAATTATTCCTAATTATTTGTAATTATTTGTAATTATTGGTAATTATTGGCAATTATTGGTAATTATTACTAATTATTACTAATTATTACTAATTATTGTTAATTATTGGTAATTATTCCAAATTATACATAATTATTACTACTTATTAGTAATTATTACTACTTATTGGTAATTATTACTACTTATGGGTAATTATTACTAATTATTAATACTTATTGGTAATTATTACTAATTATTACTAATTATTGATAATTATTACTAATTATTACTAATTATTGGTAATTATTACTAATTATTGCTAAATATTCTTGATTATTGATAATTATTGATAATTGTTCCTAATTATTAGTAATTAAATGAATAATTACCAATAATTAGGAATAATTACCAATAATTACAAATAATAACATTATTAGTATATTTTATTATTAATATTAAAATAATATAATTTTCTGATTTATATACAATTCTCCTTTCATCTGTGCGTTTTCTATCTCCACATACAAATAATACATGTGAAGACAGTAAACACACAGATGAAAAGAGAATTGTATATATATAAAAAATTATATTATTTTAATATTAATAATAAAATATACTAATAATGTAATAATGTTGTTATTCCTAATTATTGGTATTTATTACTAATTATTAATATTTATTCCTAATTATTAAAAATTATTACTAATTATTCCTAATTACCATTAACTATGAACAATACTAATAATTTAAATTTATTAAGTAAGAAAACAATATAAACATAATTAAATTACAACTAATTAAGAATAATTGAAACTAATAAAAAATTAAAAATAAATATTAAATTAAAATGAACATAAATACCTTGAAAATTGATCTGCTAATCGTTCTTCAAAACTTTAATATCAGCTCCGAAGAAAAAAATTAAACTCAAGAAAAACTCAACTTCAGAAACACAAGTTTGAGAGCAGGAGAAGATAGAGAATGAGAATCATTTGAAAAAAACGGATGGGGGTATTTATAGGTTAGATTAGTTGCGACGGGTACCGTCGCAAATACCTTAGCCCGCATTTATTACGGTCAACGGGTAAATAGTTATTTGCGACGGGTCCCGTCGCAAATAACATACTATTAGCGACGGGAAAATATTCCCGTCGCAAATACCTTTTACCACCGCCGGTTATTTGCGACGGGAATATTTTCCCGTCGCTAATAGTTTTCCCGCGATTTGGCGCGCATCGCGGGAAAACTATTTGCGACGGGGAAAGCAATCCCGTCGCAAAAGCCTAATTATTTGCGACGGGTAACTACCCCCGTCGCAAATAAGTTTTTAACGGGACTATTTGCGACGGGAATAAATCCCGTCGCAAATACCCATTTTTCCCGTAGTGCTTTGTGAATAAAATAATAGCATCCCAACATATTTATTTCCTCTGAGATCCTCCAACAACCCCTTTACCCAAATTAAATCCTTCCTAGCTTCCGTAAGTGCAATGTACTCTGACTCTATTGATTAAAGTTAAACCATATATTTAATTTTTTATATCCAACTCATGGGTGATCCTCTATAAGTGAAAACATACCTAGTGGTCATACTATGAGTGTTTACATCTCCACCAAATTCTAAATCATAAAACCCCTATAAAGGTTCATCCATTCAAAAAAAGTGAAAATCTTACAAAACATTTAAGATACTGAAGTATCCACTTTACCACTTCCAAGTGTTCCCATATAAGATTCACCGTGAACCTTCTAACTACACCCATTTCATGAATTTTTGGACTTGTATAAACCTTTTAATACATCAATATTCTAAAAACCAATGAAAATAAAACCTTCTCCATGTACTCTTCCACATATTCCATTCTAGATGACTTCTATTTACTTGGGTTAAAGTATTCATCAAGGGGAGTGGTAACAAACTTTTTTTCACTCATTTTGAAACATTCCACCGCCTTCTAAATATAGTAGAATAAATTCAGGAATAAAGTTCAAAACTCTAATACCCTTATAATATACATCCCAAAAAAATATTATACAAAGATCTTTCATCTTGAAACTTCTATACAATTCAACCTTCATCTCTTCAATCTATTACTTCACTGAGCCAACTAAAAACATGACATCCACATAGAGAAGGATGATGAAGCTCCCATCATCAAACACATTCTAGTGATAAAAATGATCTATATTTCTTCAAATGAACTTATAATCTATCATGAAGGAATTGAACTTATGGTTCCAATTCCCAGGTGTTTGTTTAATTCCATATAAGCTTTGTTTAAGATGACACACCAAATTCTCATTATGTTTCTCCAAAAACCCCTTTGGCTACTCCATGAAGATTTCCTCCTCCAAGTATTCATGAAGTAATGTGGTTTTAATATCTAACTATTCAATATGTAACCCTTACATGGAAACCATTCCAAGTATCATCCAAATCATCAAATGGTTTATAATTGGAGAAAATATTTTTGGAAAAAACTAAACCTTTAATTTGTTGAATGCCCTTCATGAAAATCCTCACCTTATACAATTTTATATCTTCTGCTTTTTTTTAGATGATAAAACCACTTATTATGAAGCACTCTCCTACCAGCAGGTTATTCTATTATATCCCATGTTCTATAAATGTGTAAGGAATTCATTTTATCCCTCGTGAATAACCCCAACTATCTTGATCCACTCAGACTTTCATCCTCTTCCAAACTTTCAGGTTCTCCATTGTTTATGAGAATTAGGTAGTGTGGGTCACTCCCATATCTTTTCACTTTTCATTTTATCCTTATAGATCTCCTTGATTTAATCTAAAACTCATCTCTTTTTAGAACCATTTCTTCTAGAATTTCTCCTTATGAAGCTATAACTTGAGCTTCTATAGTCCCTGAGATTTATGGTACTTCTAGACTTGGAAATACAAACAAAATATAACTTTCATCTAAAACTTATTCTAGATAGTCTGGTGTTTCTAAAACTATTATACTCTCTAAAATATCTGAAACTTTTATACTCACATTCATAAAAACTTAAACTTGTAATAATTATTTATTCTCATCTACAAATTCCAGTTTGTTTTTATCCTTCCATAGGATCTTCTCATTAAATAGAACATTTTATAATCTAACATACCTCCATAATTCATTATCCCAAAGTCAAAATTTAAAGTCTTTATCATCATAATCAATAAATAAATGTACTCAGGACTTAGAATCTAACTTGTCCCATTTCCTGGATTTAACATGAATGTGAGCGAGTTATTTGAAAACTTTGAGATGGGAAATATCCAACATATTTTTTATCTAATAATATTTTATATGTTTCTACCTCAAAATAGAAGAAGGACTTCTATTCATTAGATATGCAAAAAAAATAACAACCTCCACCCAAAACTCTATGGAAAAATCATCATGTAACCACGTTCTTCTTACCATATCTACTAAATTAGGATTCTTCATCTTTGTGACTCTATTTTGTTCCAAATTACCTTATATTGTTTTCTTGAACCATGTGCCTTTACACCAAAAAAAACCTCTAGAACTCCCTAATTCTTTATTTCCCACCATTTCCAGACCTCAAAAATTTCAGTTTATATGTGTCTCCTTTTCCAACTTATCTCTCCATCGAACAAAGGTTTTAAAAACTTCATCCTTGTGATTGAGAAAGAAAACCCATACCTTCCATGTAGTTTTATCAATGAAGGTAACATAGTGAAATGAACCTACATAATAATAGACCAGATCTATCCCCTATACACTCATATAAACAACCTCAGACTTCTGATCCTTGAGTGTTTTCCTTAAATTTGAAAAGAAACCCTTAGTTTCTTACTAATAATATTATGGAAACCCCAGTCTTTTACACATATTATTACATGATTTTTAGACATAAATATCCATTAATACAAAAAAAATATCATAAATTCTTAGTGTCTTTAGAAAACTAGGTTCATATTACATAAAAATTAACTTAAAACATGGAATCCTTATTTTATTCTCCATAGTGAACTCTTGAAATCCATTTTATCTCCAAAAAATTCATGGGATAACCTAGGGAATACATAAATAAAGGGGTGAACTAAAAAACCTAGAAAGTAATAAACATGATAAGGATTCATAACATGTGTGTTAAAGGTATAACATGATATCATAAAAGAGAAGGTTCATAAGTAATTTCATAAAATAATATCATAAAGAACATGGTATCATAAGATCATGGAATCATAGGAAATGTAGAAACTACATAAAAATGACATAAACATGAGTCAAGGATAACATCATAGACAATATCACATGGTGGATGAAGTCCCATAATAGATTAGGTTTACTCCGTGATCTCATCCATGATGTCTCATGAGACTAAAGCTTTACCCAATGCATTAGAGAACTATCTAGGTACACTTATCATAACATGTTCATGATATATGTGTGCCACATAAAGGAATAAATCATAAGTTATAACATAATAATTACCCATGGAAATAAAATTGGATGTGTAATCTTGCTTCATAGCATAAATAAAGGAAATTTCATAACAAAGGCATTTGAGAAATAGTCATAAGGAATTTATTACCCAGTAAAAGGAGGGGATAAAAATCTAGGTATATATTTGAGAGACATATATATAGAATTTATAATCATTCCATAACATTAAGAGAGATATAAATTGATTTTGATAGAGAAAGTTGATAACCCGAAGGAAAGGGTGGTTCAGAGAGATCCCTTACCTCAAGCCTGATTTTCCATGTGCATTCTTTATTTAACTGAATAATAAACTTATGTTAATTATTTACTTTATTAAGAATATTTTTAAATTTTATTATTCCTTTTATTTTAATTTTTACCATGTCATTTTCAATTACTTAACCAATTAATTTCATGTCGGATGTTTTAATGATAAACAGATCATATATCCAAATTCACTTTGATAAGTTGAATAAGGTCAAAGAGATTATTTATTAATAAACTCTAGAATGGTAACCATTAAATAGTTATAATTTTTATATAAAAATTATAATTTTTAAACCAACCATAAAATATGTTTATAAAAAATGAACTGTGTTACAATCATGGAGATGGTAGGTTATATGTACGCATGATTAATGTTTCCATTTTTCAAATATCATAATGGAAAGAAGATAAGTGTTATTTTATATTTAAATTATGATAATTATATAATAAATATGATATTATTTCTTTAAATACCCTTACACTTACCATCCATGTGATTCGTTAATAAAAATTAATTGCATCGCTTCGTGAGGCGGTAGTTCACCATACACACGAACGACGTTATCATTTATTCAATGGATGATAATGTGAGAAACTATATGATATATATTAAATTTATATAATGGTTAATATTACATTAATATAATATTTAAACATAAAATTATTCCTTATTAACTTCCATGTAAAGTACAAGTGAAAAAAGAATCACATCGCTTCGTGAGGTGGTAGTCTGTTGTACACACGAGCGAAGTTATCATATTATCTACAGGATGGAAATTAAGAAGGTATATATAATATGATAATTATATAAGTATAATTATATCATAAATAAAATATATAAATATTATATTCATCATTATATCCATCCATGAGAAGTGTTTATGGAAAATGAATTGTGTCGGTTCGCGAGGTGGTAGTTCACCGTACACACAATCAATGGTTTTGTTTCCCATTTGAGGGAGGAGTAGATTATTTTAGGTCATGCACTTAAAATAACAATATATCAGTATATTTAAGATAATTATGTCATTATATTATAAGGGTTTAATAATATTTTAATTATATAGAGTAAGAAATCAAATAAAATGCTCGGTTAAGGATGTTACCTCTTCTTCAGACAACTTCTTTTGGTTTAAATCAAAATCCTTCCTAGGTTATCTTTATGAAAAACCTGAGGATTTTAGGATGAGGTAAGTTAAGTATGTAATTGAATCAGGTTGATATTTTCTGAACCAATTTTTTTTTTAAGTGTGGAAAGTTGAGAAGAATGGGTGGCCTTTTATAAGTGGGGGAGAGGACACACTTGGAATTTTTGAAAAAAAAGAATTCAAATCACGTTTTTCTCATAAAAAAAAGGCACAAAAATAGATAATTTTCAAACCTTATAATATATAAGATCTAATTATGACCATAAAATAGTAATTATATAAGTTTTTGGTCATTTTTAACCCTTATATTTTTAGTTTAATCCCCCTAGTAAACCCGTTTTTACCTTAATCACAGTAAATAATTTTTACTATTTTCAATATTCATTATGTTAAAAAAATTAAGTTGATATTATTAGATAATATAAATTATAATGATTGAAAATATGGAATCCATTTTTCCAAATTCATCACATATAAGTGGAAAAATTCAATTCAAAATTAAACCTACAGAGGTGTTGAAAAAACGGTTTTTCAAGAAATGCATTTTTTAAGGAAAATATGATCTCATAGTAACTATATGAAAAGTAATAATAATTAGATTAATTTAAATTAGTATTTATAGATATATAATCTATAAATTTAATTTAAATTATTTCTAATTATGGGTTATTTTAATTATTTAAAATGAATAAACATTATACACTTTAAAACAGTTTTCAGAAGAAAAAAAATGTGTTTTAAAGCCTAAAAAATAAACTTAATTAAAATCCAGTATAAATATGATTTAAATGTAATTAATTTTATTTAATAAAACTAAATAAAACTTATGTTAATTTTAAATCAAATTAAAATAATAATGGTACTAAATTTATTAAAAATAAATGATAATTTTATAAAAACGATATTTTCTCTATTCATCAAAAATAATAATATTTTCTAAAAAATCCAAACAAATCATCATAAGATAATATAGATATTCTGATTTAAAAAATTAATTTTTTTTTCAAGTACATTTTTTAAAAAATTTATAAATTAATTGTAAATTTTGTAGAAAAAGCATGATTAAACCGCTTTTTAGAAAAATGCAGTTTTTCAGAAAACATTTCTTTTTCATTAAAATGGTTCTTATTTTATTTTAAATCAATAGATAACCATTTAATTTATTTTATACATGTGTAAACCATATAATTTTTATAATTTAATTTGTCCTATTCATACCAGACAACATAATTTCTAGGTTATAATGGTCATGTTTAAATAATAATATTTTAATAAAGTATCGCATTTCATTTAAACCTGATGTTGCATACATCGTAAGCTGTCAAATAGATTGAATTTATTTAAAAATAAATATATCATAAAGTACCAAAGTGTTACATTCTTCCCCCCTTGAATAATTTCTCCCTTGAAATTTTATATTACAAAATAAAGTAAAACCATGTGATGGTACTTCTACTTCATCATCTCTTCTAGTTCCCAAGTTTCTTCCTTGAACTTATGGTTTTTCTGCAACACTTTAAGAAGGTGAGTTTTATTGTTTTGTTTAACTTTGTCTCTAAAATCCAATATCTTCACCATCTTCTCCTCATATGAAAGTTTTTTCTCCAATAGTACCACTACTGGATTCAGTACATTTGAGGGGTCTAGTGTGTACTTATTTAAGAGGGATACATGGAACACATCATGTACTTAAGATAGGTTAGGTGGGAGAGCTATTTGGTAGGTCACCACTTCAATGTGATCAAGGATATCAAAGGGTCCAATGTATTTAGGACTAAACTTTACATTCTTCCCACTTCAATGGTCGTCTATATAGATTTTTTATCAACTTTGTGTGGATTTAATATGACACCTAATGGTTTGTACTTTCTCTATCATGTATTGGGTAAGATCAAGTCTATAGTGACCCAGCCTTTTCTTACATTACTATTACATCATTTCAAATATAAACAACATAATAGCATTACACATAGTGGATCCAAAGGTTTAGTGTCTTGGGCAAACTAGGACCACACATAACAAATACAACATCAACCATAAACATTTATTTAATTTCTTCTTCACTAGATTCTTAGTGGCACTTGTCCTCTCCTTAGTACATGTATCCACCTGAGGATATACATCAAAAGGGGTGATCTAGAAGCCCAGTAAGAGGATAGATAAGAACAATATAGCATGGGGTGAGCATAATCATGACATAGGATAATGATTATGAACATGAGAGGAGCACAAATAATAGACTTGAAATGTGGCAATGCATAAAAATGAAACATCATGTCTTAGTGGTTAACTACCACACATACTTTTGAACAAAGATAGAATCTTGTTCACACATCATTTCACATTTACTAATGAGATTAATCACTTTACCTAATTCATTGGAGCGCTATATAATTCTGGGCGCACCCGTCACATTTAAACATTCATATTACGCTATATAATTCCGGGAGCACCCGTCACATCATAACATTATCATTATCATGCTTGACACATAGAACACATATAAAACATGTACATAAATAACCCATGGAAAGGAATGGGTTTCATATCATAATAACACATTCATAAGCTTTGGGTTCCCAAAAGAAAGAGGGAACAACATACTTGATACAAGAACCATCAACCTTGAATGAGAGGTAAAAGGTGAGATCTTGAAAGAAGAGTTCTTTTGGAAAACATTTTGATGGACATAAAAACTAGTGACAAACATGTATATCCCAGAAAAGTAAATTAAATTAATAAAAAATGATCTTTTAGGAGTAACCATATCAAAAATGGAGTGAAAGAGGGAGAACCCGAAGGAAGAAAATTGGGTTCGAGATTTCCCCTTACCTTGTACCCGAATGCCTCCTTCTCTTTAATGTCCTGTATAATGACATTATATTCATTAATTAGAAATTATAGAACCTTTTATACATTAATAGTTTTCATTCTGGTTTCATTATGTCATATTATGTACCTCTGGATGACTTATAGAGTTTAAAAAACGTTGTTCGGGGATGTTTGTTTTTATGATTTTCTTGAGCGGTCCACTTGTATTCTTAAATTGATGTTTGGGTAGATCATGGGTAAACATCCAGAACTGATATTACATGTTATTAATGATATTACAGAATCTTGAATGATTTTATAATGAGTTATATTAGATCCATGTGGATGAATCATTAGATAAGAATTAAATGAAGATTATTTGGGTTAATTTGAGCGGTTTTTGGATCACAACGAACTCGTTTTAACTTTTCACTTAGTAATATGGCAATAGGTTATTTCAAGAACTTAAAATAGAACATAATATATATAAAATATTCTAGTTCAACCATAAAAATGGTTTCATTACCAGATTTGAAGGTAGAAATGGAAGAAGAGAACATGTCGTTTTTGAAGGTGATAAATTTAACACCTCATGAACAACGTTCTCTTTAATAAAATAAAAGGAAGAGGGAAAGGGTGTGGGGTGATATAATATACCATTAGAATCATAATATTACATTATATGTATAATAATAGAGTTACAAAAAAATTTGGATGAAGATAGGTAGAGAGATATCAAGAAAGGAACTTGAACTTGAAAGGAAAATTAAAGGAGAAGAGGGAGGGAAATTACCTCTAGAATCTTCCTCTTGAGATCCTCTTTAAGGAAGCTAGGATTGGTCTTTTGATGAGACCAGAAGATTTTGGATGTGGGGGATGAGCTAGGGAAGGTGTTTGGGCAGAGTTTAGAGAAGGCTTAGAGCTTTAGAGGTGTGAGGAAAAGAGGGAGTGAAGGGTGGCTTTTATAGTGGAGGGTAGAGGGGTTTCCTTAATATAAAATTGATTAGTTTATTAATTTCACCAAAGACAAGGAATAGTGAGTCTTGGATGAACAAGAATAGTAAATAAGGCATGTTATTTCAGGATTTGGGTGCTTACATCACTTTTGATGTCAGGAATAGTGGGTTTTAATTAAAATGTATTTATATGGTAAATTAATGTATTCTACTATTCACCAAAAAATTAAGAATCTCAGAAAAATCCCAAAAATTTACCCCAACCATTTTTCGACGTGTAGAATCCAAAAATTAATTCCATTTTTCAAAAATAATTTTCTAAATATTATTAATTTAATATTTAATTAAAATCATAATTTACTTAAAAAAACAGTTTTTAAGATTAAAACTGATTTTATAGTTCTTTCAAAAATTATGTAGGGTCTTATAAAATTATCTAAAAACTATTAGACATTGATTCAATAATTTATGAATACATTTTAGGGAATAAATATTCTTTTAAATTAATTAATTAATTAATTAATTATGACTTACAAATTACCAAAACGTTTACTAAGGTCAAATCATCACTTTCAGTGATGTCTAAATTTTATTTTATTATTCATAGGTAATGTTACTCTTATTTACTATTCATAAGGTTCATATTACTATTCATAAGGGTAGGTTAATATTCATAAGGGTAGGTTACTATTCACCAAAAATTATTTTTGTTTCATTAGACTCTAAAAACTATCTTGAACACAACCGTGTATGTCGGATTTTTAAAATTCTAAACATAGGGGTGACAAAATTATGTTTAAAGGTCACTTATCACTTAGTAGTTCATTATTTTTTGTTTTTATGACATAAATATAAGAAGGGAATTTTCCATTGAAATACTTTGGGTCGTTACATTCTTCCCCCCTTAAGAAATTTCGCCCCTGAAATTTCACTTTACACAAACAGGTGAGGGTACTTCTCCTTCATTGCCTCTTCTGGTTCCCAAGTTGCTTCCTCAAACTTATGTTTCCTCCACAACACTTTGACAAGGCGGGTTGTCTTGTTGCGTAGAACCTTATCACTTCAGTCCAAAATTTTTACCGGCTGCTCCTCATAGGAGAGATCATCTTCCAGTTGTACCACCTCTGGGTTTAGTACATGTGAGGGGTCTGGTATATACTTCCTCAGTAGTGATACATGAAACACATCATGAACTTGAGCCATATTCGGTGGAAGTTCCAGACGATAGGCCACGGCTCCTATACGGTCAAGGATCTCAAAGGGGCCAATGTACCTTGGTCTTAGCTTTCCTTTCTTCTGGAATCTCATGACTCTCTTCCATGGAGATATTCGAAGGAAGACTTTATCTCCAACATCGAAGTCCAAGTCCCTTCGATGGTTGTCAACATAGCTCTTTTACCGACTTTGAGCAGCTTTGATGTGTTTCTGGATGACTTGAACCTTCTCTATCATCTCTTGAACAAGATCGGGACCAAGTAGCTTTCGTTCTCCAACTTCATCCCAACAGGTTGGAGTTCTACATCGCTTCCCATAAAGAACTTCATACGGAGCCATCTGAATACTCGAGTGGAAGCTATTGTTGTATGAGAACTCAACCAATGGGAGATGTTGATCCAAACCACCTTTGAATTCAAGAGAGCAGGCTCTTAGCATATATTCAAGTGTCTGAATAGTCCTTTCAGACTGGCTATCGGTTTGGGGGTGATAGGCCGTGCTGAAATTTAATTCAGTACTCAAAGCATGTTGAAGGCTCCTCCAGAATTTAGATGTGAACCTTAGATCACGGTCAGAGACAATTGAGAGTGGAACACCATGCAGTCTCACCACTTCCTTCACATATATCCTTGCAAGTTGTTCAAGTGAGAGGTCTTCCCGAATAGCGATAAAATGGGAAATCTTGGTGAGTCGATCAACCACAACCCATATCACATTATTTCCCTTTGATGTCTTCAGGAGACCCGTGACAAAGTCCATAGTAACATTTTCCCATTTCCACATGGGTATAGGCAATGGCTGCATCATACCTTTGGACTTTTGTCGCTCATCTTTAACTTGCTGACATACCAAGCACCTTGATATATATTCTGCAATCTCCTTCTTCATGTTATCCCACCAGAAGTGTTCTTGGAGATCACAATACATCTTGGTACTTCCATGATGGATAGAGAAAGTTGAGCTATGTGCATTATCCAATAGCTCCTTCTTTATCCCGGGTGATGAAGGCACACAAAACCGCATTCCAAACCGAATCACACCATCATCGTCGATATGTAACTCTTGCAGATTCCCTTCCTTTACTGCATTCACCCTCTTTTGTATCTCCACATCATCCCTTTGTGCTTCCTTAATCTTCTCACTACTGGAAAACTAACCTTTACCAACAGTTTGGAAACGTTGGTATAGGCCTCCAAACCGTTGGTATAGCCTATACCAACGGTTTGGAGAACCGTATCCAAGTAAGCCGTTGGGATAGGTCTATACCGAGGGTTTTCCAAAAACCGTTGGTATATGTAATATGAAATCTATACCAACGGTAATGGAACCGTTGGTATATAAATTCCAAAAATAAAACATCCGCTGGGATTTGATCCCAGGACCCCTTGTTTATCATTGAACGACTCAACCACTAACCTAACATGACTTTTGTGATCATAATTACATAAATATATATATGTATTCTCATAAATATTTTAAATTTTGATTTATATAATGTTCTCGGTACGAAGGTCCGATAAAAAATGAAAGTACCTATACCAACGGTTGTTAAAACCGTTGGTATAGACCTATACCAACGGTTTTAACAACCATTGGTATAGGTCTTTGGTTGTGATTTTCATTCTGTGGAGGAAGTTGAATTTTGGCCCACTTTTCCCAACGGTTTGGCCAAACCGTTGGGAAAATTGACATATTTGGGGACCTTTCCCAACGGTTTGGCCAAACCGTTGGGATAGGTGGTATATTTGGGGACCTTCCCCAACGGTTTGGCCAAACCGTTGGGATAGGTCCACCTTTGCCAAGGGTTTGTCCAAACCGTTGGGAAAAGGGTCCAATTTGGGGGCCTTTCCCAACGGTTTGGCCAAACCGTTGGGAAAAGTGGCCAATTTGGGGGCCTTTCCCAACGATTTGGCCAAACCGTTGGGAAAGGGTACCTATACCAACGGTTTTTGCAAACCGTTGGTATAGAAGCGTTGGGAAAGATCTAATTTTCAGTAGTGTCTCTTGGATGGATGGTTGGGCAATCATTTGGGCAAGGTAGGATGTATCCCCTGCCCTTATGATTTCCAAATCCATTCTTTGCATATCCAAGAAGATATGGTCTTTCTCAATCCTCAACATGGATAGAGTAGCAGGTTCTTTTCTACTTAGAGCATCAGCTACCTTGTTCACCTTCCCATGATGATAGTGAATAGAGCAATCGTAATCCTTGATTAGCTCTAACCATATCCTTTGACGCATGTTGAGATCTTTTTGTGTGAATATATACTTTAGGCTCTTTTGGTCGGTGTATATGTCACACTTCTCGCCATAAAGGTAGTGCCACCAGATTTTCAAGGCAAAAATCACGGCTGCCAGCTCTAGATCATGCGTTGGGTAGTTTTTCTCATGGATCTTCAACTGTTATGAGGCGTAGGCTATCACATTATCATTTTGCATGAGTACACAACCCAAGCCTTTCTTTGAAGCATCGCTGTATATCACAAAACTTTCTCCACTTTTTGGTAGTGTGAGTATAGGTGTAGTGATCAGCCTTCTCTTTAGCTCCATGAAGCTTCCCTCACATTCATCCATCCAAACATACTTTACCCCTTTCCTTGAATTTTCTCACAAAACGTCGATAGTACTCAGCTAATCCAAGAAAACTATAGATTTCTATGACACTAGAGGGCCTGGGCCATTCCTCAATCGCCTTTGTATTTGAAGGATCCACAGAAATTCCCTCGCTTGTGATCACATGTCCCAAGAACGTGACTTGATTCATCCAAAAGTCACACTTTCTGAACTTGGCGTACAACTTCTCCTTTCTCAATGTCGCCAACACAAGTCTGATATGTTCTTCATGTTCCTCCTTGCTCTTGTAGTAGATGAGAATGTCATCAATAAACTCTACCACAAATTTGTCGAGGTAATGCCTAAAGACTCTATTAATCAAATCCATGAAGATTTCAGGGGCATTAGTAAGTCCTAAGGGCATCACCAAAAACTCATAGTGCCCATACCTTGTACGGAAGGCAATCTTCTCAATATCTTCCTTCTTCACCTTTACCTGATGATATCCAGAACGAAGATCCACCTTTGAGAAGTATTGAGATCCTCTTAACTGATCGAACAAGTCATCAATCCTTGGGAGAGGATACTTGTTCTTTATGGTGATCATGTTGAGTTCCCGATAATCGATACACAGCTGCATGGTTCCATCCTTCTTCTTTACAAAGAGCACTGGTACACCCCAAGGTGATTCACTAGGGCGTATGAACCCTTTTTCCAGATGCTCTTGCAGCTACTTCTTTAACTCCTCCAGTTCGATAGGACCATCCTATAGGGGCACTTCAAGATAGGAGTAGCTCCGGGTATGAGTTCAATTGAGAACTCTACCACACGATCCGGGAGAATTCCGGGTAACTCTTCGGGAAATACATCACTGTATTCCCTCACGAGGGGCATTTCCTTAAGGTTGGCACTTTCCTTTGACTCAACCATTTGGGAGAGGTATGCTTATTCATAGGGAATCAACACCCACACCATTGAAGGATTTTTCAAAGGATATTCATGATCTTCCTTGAATTTGTAGAGGAGCATGGGATGGTTCGGAATATGAAAATATATTTCATTTTCCCGACATTTGATATGTGCTCTATATAACGAGAGACAATCCATTCCCATTATAGCGTCGAATTCCACCAAGGGAAGTATTACGAGATTTGATGGAAGAATCTTCCCACATACGTCAACAGGAGAAGAGTCAAACACATGGGTTGCAATGATTGCACCACTTGGTGTTTTTACATATATCTCTACATCAAGGTTTCGGGGCTTCGATTCTATAGTTCTAGCAAACTTGCAAGATATAAAGGAATGCATAGAACCAGAATCAAAGAAGACTTTTTCCATTCTTGAGTGAATAGGAAGTGTACCTTGTACAACTTCATTATCATGTTCCACCTCCGCAGTAGTGATGGCATAAGCCTTCCCTTGTTCCTTTGGATTTGGTGGTTATTGGCACTGATTACCCTCAAGATCTCGAGGTTTAGTGCACTGGTTTGAATAGTTCCCTAGCTCCCTACAGTTGTAGCATTGAACCACGAGTGGTTCTCTCCTTTCATCGGCTACATTATCCTTCATTTTCATGTCTTTTCGACACTCTTGAGCTTGGTGTCCTTCTTTCCCACACTTAAATCATTTCCCCGTACCTTTGAGGTAGTTCTCATGGTGCAACTTCCCACATTTTTGGCATGTGGGTCGTTGAGTTTTCTTCCCACCTTTGTCACTAGATCTACCAGCTTAAAATTTCATCTTTATTTTCTTATCACCATAGCCATGGGACCATTCTCCAAACTCCATCTCCACTTTGAGAGCACACCGAACAACTTCTTCATAACTCCCAAAGTCTCGAATTGCAAGAGCCTTTTGAAGATGTGGTTTTAATCCACTAAAGAATCTATCAATTTTGCTATCATTTTTTATAACAAAACCCGAATCATACCTTGCAAGCCTTGTGAAATTTTCTTCATAGGTTGTGACAGATTCTCCTTCTTTTTTCTTGAGCTCTATGAATTCTCTCTCCATCTTTGTGCGAAGAGTTCTTGGGAAGTACTTATTAAGAAACATTATCTTAAAGTCTTCTCATTCCATCTCTTCAATTTCCTCCCTTGGCTTGGTGTTCTTAATCAAGGCCCACCATTGATCAGCTTATCCATCTAGACGATAAACGGCTAGAGTCACCTTCTCCGTCTCAGAATAGTGAAGAACAGAAAAGATCTTCTCTATGGATTTGACCCACTATTCCGCAACTAGTGGATCAGAAGATCCACAAAACGTCGGTGGTCATTGCCGCATAAAACATTCGATAGCTAGTTGCTCCCTCTTTGGTGAAGGAGGGAGTTCCCCATTATTATGGTTATTATTCATAACCCACGATAATTGGGTAAGAATCGCCATGAAGTTTTGAACTCCACCTCCAATATCATTGGGGATGTCGTTCGGGAAATTATTGCATTGGCCCTCGCAAGAGTTGTTGGCCTGATTTCTCCTGGTTCCCACCATTTTCTAAAATAGAAAAGGTTAGAACAAAACATAAGTAAACAAGTTATGAATAACTTATTCATTTAAACAATTATACTAAAAACATAACATATGGGATACCTAGGTAAATATTCTTGTGTACATATTTGTACTTATTCTCATGCTAGAGGTTTTCTCTAGGGTTTACTAATCCTAATTTCCAAATTAACTAAACCTTTCCTCGGATACCAACTATAGCGACCCGGCCTCTTCTTAAATTAATATTACATCATTTCAAAGATAAAAAACATAATAGTATTACACATAGAGGATCCAAAGGTTTAGTGTCTTGGGCAAACTAGGACCACACATAACAAATACAAGATCAACCATAAAAATTTATTTAATTTCTTCTTCACTAGCTTCTTAGTGGCACTTGTCCTCTCCTTAGTACATGTATCCACCTGAGGATATACATCAAAAGGGGTGATCTAGAAGACCATTAATAGGATAGATAAGAACAATATAGCATGGGGTGAGCATAATCATGACATAGGATAATGATTATGAACATGAGAGGAGCACAAATAATAGACTTGAAATGTGGCAATGCATAAAAATGAAACATCATGTCTTAGTGGTTAACTACCACACATAATTCTGAACAAAGCTAGAATATTGTTCACACATAATTTCACATTTACTCATGAGATTAATCACTTTACCCAATACATTGGAGCGCTATATAATTCCGGGCGCACCCGTCACATTTAAACATTTATATTGCGCTATATAATTCTGGGCGCACCCGTCACATCATAACATTATCATTATCATGCTTTCCACATAGAACACATATCAAACATGTAAATAAATAACACATGGAAAGTAATGGGTTTCATCTCATAATAACACATTCATAAGCTTTGGGTTCCCAAAAGAAAGAGGGAATAACATACTTGATACAAGAACCATCAACCTTGAATGAGAGGTAAAAGGTGAGATCTTGAAAGAAGAGTTATTTTGGAAAAAATTTTGATGGACATAAAAACCAGTGACAAACATGTATATCCCAGAAAAGTAAAGTAAATTAATAACAAATGATCTTTGAGGAGTAACCATATCAAAAATGGAGTGAAAGAGGGAGAACCTGAAGGAAGAGAATTGGGTTCAAGATTTCCCCTTACCTTGTACCCGAATGCCTCCTTCTCTTTAATGTCCTGTATAATGACATTATATTCATTAATTAGAAATTCCAGAACCTTTTATACATTAATAGTGTTCATTATGGTTTAATTATGTCATATTATGTACCTTTGGATGACTTATAGAGTTTAAAAAACGTTGTTCGGGGATGTTTGTTTTTATGATTTTCTTGAGCGGTCCACTTGTATTCTTAAATTGATGTTTGGGTAGATCATGGGTAAACATCCAGAACTGATATTACATGTTATTAATGATATTAAATAATCTTGAATGATTTTATAATGAGTTATATTAGATCCATGTGGATGAATCATTAGATAAGAATTAAATGAAGATTATTTGGGTTAATTTGAGCGGTTTTTGGATCACAACGAACTCGTTTTAACTTTTCACTTAGTAATATGGCCATAGGTTATTTCCAGAACTTAAAATAGAACATAATATATATAAAATAGGTTCAACCATAAAAATGGTTTCATGACCAGATTTGAAGGTATAAATGGAAGAAGAGAACATGTCATTTTTGAAGGTGATAAATTTAACACCTCATGAACAACGTTCTCTTTAATAAAATAAAAAGAAGAGGGAAAGGGTGTGGGGTGATATAATATACCATTAGAATCATAAGATTACAGTATATGTATAATAATAGAGTTAAAGAACAATTTGTATGAATATAGGTAGAGAGATATCAAGAAAGGAACTTGAACTTGAAAGGAAAATTAAAGGAGAAGAGGGAGGGAAATTACCTCTAGAATCTTCCTCTTGAGATCCTCTTTAAGGAAGCTAGGATTGGTCTTTTGATGAGACCAGCAGATTTTGGACATGTGGGATGAGCTAGGTAAGGTGTTTGGGCAGAGTTTAGAGAAGTCTTGGAGCTTGAGAGGTGTGAGGAAAAGAGGGAGTGAAGGGTGGCTTTTATAGTGGAGGGGAGAGGGGTTTCCTTAATATAAAATTGATTAGTTTATTAATTTCACAAAAGAAAAGGAATAGTGAGTATTGGATGACCAAGAATAGTAAATAAGGCATGTTAGTTTAGTATTTGGGTGCTTACATCACTTGTGATGTCAGGAATAGTGGGTTTTAATTAAAATGTATTTATATGGTAAATTAATGTATTCTACTATTCACCAAAAATTTAAGAATCTCAGAAAAATCCCAAAAATTTACCCCAACCATTTTTCGACGTGTATAATCCAAAAATGAAGTCCATTTTTCAAAAATAATTTTCTAAATATTATTAATTTAATATTTAATTAAAATCATAATTTACTTAAAAAACAGTTTTTAAGATTAAAACTGATTTTATAGTTCTTTCAAAAATTACGTAGGGTCTTATAAAATTATCTAAAAACTATTATCAATTGATTAAATAATTTATGAATACATTTTAGGGAATAAATATTCTTTTAAATTAATTATTTAATTAATTAATTATGACTTACAAATTACCAAAACGTTTACTAAGGTCAAATCATCACTTTCAATGATGTCTAAATTTTATTTTATTATTCATAGGTAATGTTACTCTTATTTACTATTCATAAGGGTCATATTACTATTCATAAGGGTAGGTTACTATTCATAAGGGTATGTTACTATTCACCAAAAATTATTTTTGTTTCATTAGACTCCAAAAACTATCTTGAACACAACTGTGTATGTCGGATTTTTAAAATTCCAAACATAGGGGTGACAAAATTATGTTTAAAGGTCACTTATCACTTAGTAGTTCATTATTTTGTGTTTTTATGACATAAATATAAGAAGGGAATTTTCCATTGAAATACTTTGGTTCGTTACAAAGTCTCATCATCTTCCTCACTCCAACTTCATCCCAACATGTCGGAGTCTGGCACTACTTCCCATATAGAGCCTCATAAGGTGTCATTTTAATACTAGAATTGAAACCACTGTTATATGAGAACTATACTAGGGGAAGGTGTAGATCCCAACATACTTGTAAATCCATTGAAAAAGACCTCAACATATCCTCTAGAGTTTGGATGGTTCTTTCAGACTAACCATCTGTATAAGGGTGATAAATAGTGTTAAAACTGATTTTTGTATCCAACACTTGCTAAAGGATTTACCAAAACCTCGAGGTAAATCTAGAATCTCAATCAGATATAATAAATCGTGATACTTTATTAAATATTACCACTTATCTTATTTATATCTTATCAAGTCGTTCAAGAGATAAATATTCAATGATAGCGATGAAATGTGCCAATTTTGTAAGGAGATTGAATACCACCCAGATGGCGTTATTGCTTTTAAGTTTCATGTGGAGTCCTAAGATGAATTCCATGGTTATATTTTCCCATTTCCATACTAGTATTGGAAATGGTTGCATCATACCCTTATACTTCTATCATTCATCCTTGACTAGTTAGCATAATTGAGATTAAAATTCCACAATATCCCTCTTCACGTTATCCCACTGGAAGTTTTTATTCAGATCTATATAAATATTAGTGCTTCCTATATGAATAGAGAAGGATGAGTTATACACATCATTCATAAGTTCCATATTCACATTTGGTTTTGATGGGACACATATTCGGGTTCCAAACCTTATAACTCCATCTTCCGCAAAGTTAAAATTCAGAATATTCACTGCCTTTTTTTATATCACTTCATCATCTTTATGAGCCTCCTTGATCCTCTCAAGAATGGATAGTTGAGAAGTTATTTGAGAAAGGTATTATGAATATCCTTTTACTATTCCCATATTCATCCTTTTCAAATCTAAGAATATTAGATCCTTCTTGATTCTAATCATTTATAAAATTGTTGGATCCTTTCTACTTACGACATCTACCACTTTTTTTGCTTTCTCGGGATGGTAATGGATTGAGAAGTCATATTTTTTTGTCAAATCTAACCATATTCACTGGATCATGTTAAGATCCTTCTGTATAAATATATATTTGAGGATCTTGTGATCTGTATTTATTTCATACTTTTCCACATAAATATAATATTGTCCAATCTTTAACATAAATATCACTACAGCCAACTCCAAATCATGTGTTGGATAGTTCTGATCATGAAATTTCAACTACCTTGATGTATAGGTTATCACTTTATCATTACTCATTAGTACAAATCCCAAACCCTTCATTTAATCATCGTTGTAAACCAAAAAAAGTTTCCCACTTGAGGGTAGTGTGAGTACTGATGCAGTGATAAGACTCTTTTTCAACTCCTTAAATCAAGGGGATTCCCTTGGTCTTTACCATTTCAGACCTCCTTGAACTACTGTATTTTCTCTATCCATTTTTTTCATTTGTATGCCTCTTTTTCTCAATAAAAAATTAATTTTAAATCAACAAAAACTCCTTAAATCTCTCTTCATATTCACTGGTCTAGAAAAATTTTACTCCCTTCCATGTTATCATGGTTAGTGAGTTTGAAAATCATGAAAAAAAAATCTCAAATCATCAATAATACCCAGATAATCCAAGGAAACTATAGATCACTATTATAGATGTTGGTGTAGTTCAGTCCTTAATTGCCTTTGTCTTATAAGGTTCCACGGAAATCTACTTACTGGTGATAATATTCCCCAAGAATGGTACTTCCTTCATCCAAAAATCACATTTATTGTACTTTCTATATAGATTATCCTTTCTCAAATCCCTTGGCATGGTATTTAAATACTCATCATGCTACTTCTTGATTTTAGAGTGAATTATAATATCATCTATAAATACTACAATAAATTTGTCAAATTAATATCTAAATACTTTGTTCATCAATTCCATAAATATTGATGGTTCATTGGTGAGTCTGAAAGGCATTACTTTGAACTCATAGTGTCTATACCTTGTTCAGAAGGCAGTTTTGGGAATATCCTCCTTCACCCTTAACTGATGATATCCCAACTGAAGGTCCACCTTAGAGGAATATTGAGCTCCATGTAGTTGATCAAACAATTCATCTATCCATCGTAGGGGATAATTTTTATTTATCATGATTTTTTTGAGTTCATGATAATCAATATAGAGATGCATTGACCTATCTTTCTTCTTAATGAAGAGAACTGATTCACCCCAAAGTAAATCACTTGGGTATATAAAACCCTTTTCCAAATTCTCTTATAACTGCTTCTTTAGTTTTTCTAATTCAATGGTGACCCTTATGTAAGGAGTCTTGGATTTGGGAAGAGATCCAGGTATAATTTCAATTGATAACTCAACCTATTTGTTAGAAGGAAGACCAAGAAACTCTTTAGGGAATACATCAGTACAATCTCTCACAATGGACATGTCTTCAAGAATTATTATATCCTTTATCTCAATAATTTGAGCTAGATATACTTTCTCAAAAGAAAATAATTTCCATGATTGAACAGAATATTATAGGGGATATTCATCTTTCTCCTTAAACTTGTACAGAATTAGAGGATGACTTGGGATGTGAAGAGTGATCTCCCTCTGTCAATAGTTGATGTTGGATTTATATAAGTATAGTTAATCCATGCCCAAAATAACATCAAACTCTTTTAAAGGAAGTATGATAAGATTTTCTAGAATATTACATCTACAAAATTGATTGGGAGGAGTTATATACTTGGTTTTCAACCATAAATCTACTTTTTGTTATCACAAATAGCTCAACCCCCATGTTTTGAGGTGGTTCTTTAATAGTTCTACTAAACTTTCAAGATATAAAAGAATACGTAGAACCAGAATCAAAAATTATGTTTGTTATTCTTGAATGAATAACCATCATACCTATCACCGCATCATTATCATCATCCACCTCAACCTTAGTGATATAATATACCATTCCTTACTTCCTTGTAGGTTTTTATCGATGATTGTCTTAGAAAAACATTGGTTTAGGTTATTTGATTTAATAATTCTCATGTTCCTCTATTACAAAATCAGCCTTTAACAGTGCTAGAAAAGGCATTTATCAGTGCTAAAAAAACACTGATGATAGAAACATAGTTAAAATATTGAAACTTTTAACAATGCTAAAAAAGAATTGTTAAAGGTGTCCTTTAACAATTCCTTTTTAGCACTGTTAAGGCCCCCTTTAACAGTGATTTTTTTAGCGTTGTTAAAGGCCCCATTGATATTAAATGACTATTAATCAGTAATAATAAGAAAATTATTAATTAAAAGTATTTTTTTAGTTATTTTATAATCCATTTTCACTAAATATCTTATATATTAAGTGTAAATTCCTATTTACCTTATCTAAAACATATTTCAAAAAATATATAATATATTTATATCAATATAAATATATTTATATATTAATATATTATTTTTAATGAATATTTATTGAAGTATACTTTTATCAGTGCTTGTAAAAAAACACTGATAAATGGGGGGTCTTTATCAGCACTTCTAAAAAAGCCCTGATAAAAACCCCCTTTATCAGTACTTTTTTATAAGCACTGATAAAAGACCCCATTTATCAGCGCTTTTAAAAAAGTGATGATAAAGGTCTCTCTTTAACAATGTTTTTTTAGCACTGTTAAATACCCCCTTTAACAGTTTTTTTTAGCACTAACAAAATCGGTCTTTAACAATATTTTTAGCTAGGGCTAGATGAACCCAGTTTTGTATTGGTGTTCCTTATAGTTAAAACATTGTACAGTAAACATAGTGTTTATCTAAACCTTCTTTTATTTTTCCTCGTTAGTGGGATTATTCATTTCCCTATGGAATTGATTAGCCTGATGCCCCTATTCTTCACACTTGAAGTATATCTCGGTTCCCCTTAGAAAGTTTTTAGGATGCTTCTTCCCACACTTTTGACAAGTGGAATGTTGGGTTTTCTTTCCTCCATGGGATTTATCTATTGATGGTCCTGAAGGAAAATCCAATTTATTTTTTTTTTGTCTTCAGTCCCACGATACCACTAAAAGTTGCTGATATCCATCTCAACTTTGAGGGCACAATGGAAAATCTCTTCATAACTATCAAAGTCTCAAATATTAAAAGATTTTTGTGGACTCAACTTTAACCCGCTAAATAAATGGTCCACTATACTTTTGGTGCTGATAACAAAGTTGAAGGTGTACCATGAAATCCTTGTGAATTTTTCCTCATACATCTTAATATATTCTTCTTACTTTTGATTTAGACTAAGGAACTCTCTCTCCATTTTAAGATGAAGATTTTGGGGAAAATATTTATTGAAAAAAAAAATCTTGAAGTCTTACCATTCCATGTAATCAATATCCTCTTTGGACTTTGTGTTATTGATCATTATTCACTACTAATCATCTTCTCCCATCTTACTCTGTTCATTAGAGGACATATAATATATTCTCAATGGAGTTAATCCACTATCCAATGATGAGGGGATCAAAATATCCACTAAAGGTAGGGGGCTTTGTCTCATAAAAAACTTAACTGCAACTTGATCCTTATTAGTAGGAGTAGGGAATTATGCATGATTCATGTTATTATTTATAATTTGAGTTAGTTGAGTCAGTTCTTCCATGAATTTCTCAACTCCCACTCTCATAAGGTTAGGCATATCATTAGATAAATCATCACATTTCCTATCATGTTGGTGGTTTTAACAGTTTCTCCTATTTCTTACCATTAACTAAAAGTAATAAAAACACGGTATGAGCATAATTTAATATAATAAAGGGAAACTTATAAACTTAAAATGAATAAATAATGAATGATAAGTATGTCCCGACTTATTGGACTCTATCTTTCGATCTATGTTATCCATGGTAATGTTTCCTATTAGGTTTTCTAACCTAATTTTTTCATATCCTTCATAATGGTTTGTAAAGAGTTTGTGAATTTTCAAAGTATATCCCCTAGTAATTTCAAACCAAGTGTGCAACAATGCCCATTTTCATGAACTAGGTTATGATAAAGTCCATCTCAATGCACCCTTTTTAGGGCTATTACCCATAGGTGCCTCTATTCTAAATCCACATCCACTTGTATTATCCAAAAAAGGATGTATTTTCTTGAAACCACTCTCTCTACACTTCACTAAGATTATAAGGTATTTTTCTATACTTGGTCTTATCCTTAGACTCATTACTAGGGTTCTCACTGTTGTTTTCTCATCCTATTTCCAAAGGTTAATTAAACCTTTCCTTTGATATCAACTATGGAAACCCAAGCCTTTTACAAAAATTATTACATGATTCTTAAACATAAATACCCATTCATAAAACACAAGGATCGTGCCTAATATCTTTGTAAAACTAGGATTATATTTCATCACTTGAAACATGGAATACTTGTTTTATTATCCATAGTGAGCTCCTAAAATCTATTTGATATCCTAAAACTGCATGGGATAACATGGGGAATACATAAATGGGTGATCTAAAAACCCAATAATGGGATAAACATGATAAGGAAGCATAACATGTGAGTCAAAGGTATAACATGATATCATAAAAGAGAAGGCTCATGGGTAATTACATGGAATAATATCATAAAGAAAATGGTATCATAAGATCATGGTATCGTAGAAAATGTGGAAATAATATATAACATGACATAAACATGAGTTAAGTTTAACTTCCTAGATAATATCACATAGTGGAAAAAGTCCCATAATGGATTAGGTTTACTCCCTGATCCCATGCATGACATCTCGTGAGACTAAAGCTATAACCAATACATTAGAGTGCTATATAGTTGAACTCATCATAACATGTTCATGATATATATGTTACACATAAATTAATCAATCATAATTCATAACATAATACTTACCCATGGAAATAAAATTGTTTTCATGACCTTTCTTCATATCATAAACAAAGGAAATTTCATAACAAAGGCATTTGAGAAATGTTCATCAAGCATGTGTTACCTAGTCAAATGAAGATATAATATGATAGGTATATATGTGAGATACATATATATATAATTTATAATCATTTTGTAACATTAATAGAGAGATAAATTTAGTTAGATAGGGAATGTTCATAACTCGAAGGAAAGGATGGTTTAAAGAGATCCCTTGCCTCGAGCCCAATTTGTCACGTGAGTTCTTTATATTCATGAATAATAAACTTATGTTAATTATTTAATTTATTAATAACCTTTTTCAAATTTATTATTTCTTTTATTTTAATTTTTACCATGTCATATTCAATTACTTAACCAATTAATTCCATGTCAGATGTTTTAACGATAAACAGATCATGTGTCCAAAATCAATTTGGTAAGTTGAATAAGGTCAAAGAGGTTATTAATTAATCATATATATAATGGTAAACATTACATAGTTATAATTTTTATATATAAATTTTATTTTTTTAAACAAACATGAATCATGGTTATGAAAAATAAACTATGTTACAATCATGGAGACTATAGGTTGTATGTACGCCTGAGTAACGTTTCCATTTTTGAAGATCGTGATGGAAAGAAGGTAATTATTATTTTATACTTAAAATATGATAATTATATCATAACTATAATATTATTTCTTTAAACACTCTTACACATGCCATCTATGTGATGCGGTAATAAAAACTAATCACATTGCTTCGCGAGGCGGTAGTTTGTTGTACATGTGAATGACGTTATCATTTATTCAATGTATGGTAAGGTAATAAAGTATATGATATATATTAATTTTGAAAAAAAATTAATATGTCATTAATATCATATATAAACATCAAATTATTCCTTATTACCTTCCACATAAAGTGTAAGTAAAAAACGAATTGCTTCACTTCGTGAGGTTGTAGTTCGTCGTACACATGAGCGGCATTATCATATTCTATACGGAATGGAAAGTAATAAGGTATATGATATTATAATTCCATAAGTATAATTATATCATAAATATAATATATAAACATTATATACATCATTATATCCAACCATAATAAGTGGTGATGGAAAATTAATTACATTGGATCGTGAGCTGGTAGTCCGTCGTACACACGATTAACAGTTTTGTTTCCCATTTTAGGGAGGAGGAGATGGTTTTGGTAATTAAATTAACATAAAAAAATCTAATTATATGTAATATAATGAGTTTATTATATCATCATGTTTTAATAATATTTTAATAAGATTGAGAAATAAATAAAATAAAACACTCAGTTAAGGACGTTACCTCTTCTTCAAACAACTTCTTTTGGTTTAAACTAAAATCCTTTCTAGGTTGGATTTATGACAAAACCAAGGATTATAGTATTATGGGATGGAATTAAGTAAATTATTTGGGTAGGTATTTTCCTAAACAATGGTTTTTTAAGTTTGTAAAGAAGAGGATAGGGGTGGCCTTTCATAAGTGGGGAAGAGGATATGCTTGGAATTTTTTAAAAGAAAGAATGTCACCCATGTTTTTATCAGGAAAAAGGGATAAAAAATGGATCATTTAAAAAATTATAAGATATAAGGTCTAAATATGACCATAAAATAGTAATTAGACAAGTTTTGGATCATTTTTTACCCTTGTTTTTTTAGTTTAACCCCTGATAAACCCATTTTTACCTTAACTTTGGTAAATAATTTTTACTGTTTTCACTATTCCTTATGGTAAAAAATTAAGTTGAACTTATTAGATAATATAAATTATTATTATTCTAAATATATAATCCATTTTTACAAATTAAAATCACAAAAGTGGCTGGAATTCAATTTAAAATTAAACCTGCGGACGTGTCGAAAAAACAGTTTTTCAAGAAATGCATTTTTTAAGGAATAGTAACTATATGAAAAGTAATCATAATTATATGAATTTAAATTAATATTTATATATATATAATATATAAATTTTATTTAAATCATTATTTATAATGGGTTATTTTAATTATTTAAAATGGATAAATATTATACACTTTAAAATAGTTTTCAGAAAAATGTGTTTTAAAGCCTAAAAATAAACTTATACTAAAATATAGTATAAATATGATTTAAATGTAATTAATTAGATTTTATATAACTAAATAATACTTATATAAATTATAAATTATATTATAATAATAATTGGACTTAATTTATTAAAAATAAATGATAATTTTATAAAAATCGGTATTTTAACTATTCACAAAAAAAGTAATATTTTATGAAAAATCCGAAAAATTACCATAAGATAATATCAATATACTGATTTTAAAAATTAAGTTTTTTTTTGTAAAATATATTTTATAAAATTGGTAAAAAATAATTTTAAATTATGTGGGAAAAGCGTGACGGAATCGCTTTTTTGCAAAATACAGTTTTTTAGAAAATATTTATTTTTTTAAATGGTTCTTATTTTATTTATAATAAATAGATAAACATTGAATTTATTTTATACATATGTAAATCTTATAATTCTTATAATTTAGTTATTATTATTTATACCCACCAATTTAATGGCTAGGTTATAATGGTCATGTTTAAATAATAATATTTTAATAAAGTATCATGTTTTGTTTAAACTCAGTGTTGCGTGCATCGTAAACTATCAAAGATATTGGAATTATTTAAAAATAAATATATCATAAAGTATTGGGGTATTAAAAATACACTCTTCACTCATTTTTTACTCCATTATTCTAAGTTTCAATATGTATTTAGTAATTAGGAATACCCCCCCTCTCACTTAAATGACCAAGACATTCATTCCATAACTTTGAAAATATAGAAGTTGTCTGGATGGCATGCATTTATCCTTTTAAAACTCTTTCCAGTTACAATGGTCCATCATTCACTCCTCTTTTCCACCACCATGTAACCATGTGTAAATTTTCATGCTTCACTTGTAAATGTTGTATAGAATTCCATGCCATCATGTTTTCCTACCAAAATCAAATTCTTCCTTGACCCTAGTATATGTTGTACTCATTACAATTCCAGAAAGCTTCCTCTATGATCCTGAATAGTAACATCAACCTTTTCTATTATCTTGATAGCTTCATCATCCACAAGATTTACCTTGATGAATATTCTATAAGTATAATTCCTTATACTCCTTCTCTTGGATATAGAGTGAAAAGAGCCCCATAGTTTATAATCTAATAGTGAAGTAGAATGACGACACTCATAAAGAGACCATTTGAATCTTCTAAAATGGAATTTGTGGATGCACTTTTAGAAATGAAATATTCCATAATTAACTCCTTAATTATTTAAATCTTTATTCATATGTCCATTCTTCTACCAATTCCAATATATGGGATGACATTTAACTGAACTACTCTAGATTCTACTTCTTCTTCCTTTACCTTTTTAGTGACTTTTCCATGTAATTGGACACCATATACCTTTTGTGATATAGGAATTTCAAGTAGAGTATTGGATTTCCATCCTCTAAATCTTCTTATTCGGAATTAGATCTCGAACATCAGTAAACACTATGTCACTATTATCGCTAGAGTTTCTTATCGTGGTAACTATCGCATCTAAAGATTTTGAAAGTGATGAAAGAAAATGAAATGCCCACTCTAGATCTATGAACCTTACCTTTACCAATTCCAAATAACTTCAAATCATATTGAAATCATTTCCATGACCATATATTGGTTTTCCCTATGACATTATCATATTAAATAGCCTCTATCATAGAAACATTTTGTTCATTATAGCTGGATTCTCATACATATTGATAAGAGTATTCATAATCTCTACTATCCTCTTCACTCCTCAAATGTTATATGCTACATTTTGAGCCAGTGACATCTTGATCAACCCTAATGTTTTCTTATTTAGCCTTTCCAACTATTCATTTTTCATTAATTATGATTTGATTCCCATTAACAGAAAATCCAAATCCTTCTATAGTAGATAGTCCTATATCTGTATTTTCTCGAATATGAAATCTATCTCATCAAACTTCCCAATCCAGACCCTATCCTCATACAATTACATCCTTATGAAATCAATAAACTCCTGCTAAACCTAAAAAACATAAGAGGGATTAGAAATTTCATACTGAAATTTTCCTACAAGGCTAAGGGCATATTGATGTTATTGAATCGAACTCTAAAATACCTTTTCTAAGGTATAGATATTCTGAAATATAAAGTCGAGCTTAGATACTTCTTATTTCATATAGAACCTACCAAAATGGAAATACCTTTTGGAACTTATATAGGTAGAAGCAAATTTTGGAACTACCAAATCAAAATGAACCTATAAAATGATGTATCCAAAATTAAGAAGACAACACACCCCAACCATGCATTATAATTCCATGTACTCTAGAAAATAAATTTCGAAAAGAAATAATAAAAGAACAAAACAAAGGATTTAAATGGTTTAGATTTAGTCTTAATCCATTGGGGGCATGAAAAAACTTTTATTGAGAAATAGAAGATGATTAAAATAGTGAACAAACAATTGCAAAGTGATCAGCACCCATGTATTTATAAATGAAGTCCACAACAGTCATCCAGTTATCAAGTTTCCACCACCTTCTGATCTTCATAGGTAGCATACCCTTTAGATATAATATTCACAATCATCCCTTCACTTGGTCAAAGGCAACCACTATCTTAAATTTTTCTAATGAATAGTGTGATATATGAATTCTCTTCTCTAAATTAATCATATGTACCTTGTTAGATTAATCTTATGCATCCTTTGAATCTTTATGGTTACTCTTATATGAGATTCTGTTTACTATTACATAGCCTCCACATTATGAAGTCTGGTTCCGAACTATTTTTTTGGTCCACTCTACTTTCATACTTCTAGACTTTAGTACCACCACATCACCACCACCCTTCAGTTCTATCTTGATCTTCTAGAATCACTCCTTCCAGCAATTTCAACACTTATCCAAAAAAATCTCATATCATCCAAGCCTAACAAAAACCACATCATGGTCACTTAAAATACATCCTAATGTAAGTCAAAGATATGATTAAGGGGGTAAAATTATATATAAATATTTAAGGAGTTCCTTGGATATCCAGTAATGGTTTTCAAATATAACCTTGACCAAGTACACCCCAACGTAATCATCCCTCACCACATCATTGTTTTGTCAACCTTATGTAAATGATGTGTTTTGTTTGGAAGAGTATGAAAAAACTTTATTATATTTGACCAAACATTTCAAAGTGAATTCTAGAGATATTTTCACTATATTTAAGGAGAAGAATAAAATTTCACACCCGGTCCAACATTAGAGGCGCTTGAGGTGGACTATAAAAGATTGATTGACTTGTTAATTCTTATTGTGATCTTTCTTATACTTATAGTTCAAGTACATATTCTATCTTCTTTATGCTTTTACTTAGTGATTGTAAGATAAGGAAATAGGTATAAAGATCATAATCATTGAACACCAAGGATTAAATACTTGATAAAAAGAGTAAGTGAACCTTGTAAAAAATATATTATGTCATGTGCGTTATTTCTCACTCTCTATCACTCATCATCATAAATTGGTTTTTTCATGGATCCTACACTTTCAACAATATATGAATAATAGTTTTTAAAGGTGTGGTTTTTTGTGACCATCGATTCACCCCCTCTCTCAATGGTCTTGCAACTTTCATTGGGGCCTATCGGATATTAAGATAAAAATAAACATGTTTCACCACCTACCTTTACAACTTCATTTATATTGAAAAGTGAAGCTTTAAAATTGATATATATATAATTTATCAAGTTTATATTCCCCATTGTGATATTGTTTAATTTTAAACTCCAATTCATATCAATGAATACAAGAATTTTAGGATAAACATCTTCAAACAAACCACACAAAAGGCTTGAAATTCTAATGAACTTAGCACAACACTTGTTTCTAAAAAATTGGATGCCTAAATAATTAATCACTTTATCAGATTCATTAATATCTAATGAACGTTCTAAAATTTTCATTCTATGAAAATAAATATTATATAAGTTTTTTCCTTGCTTATAAAAATAGAAAATTCTAAAAAATAGACATTAATTTACCCACTTTAGAAGGCTTGTGGGAAAACATATGATCTATGTATGACTCACATGGAATGACATACCCCTCACACAACATTTTTGTGATCATATCCTTAACAATATTCAAATGTCTATAATAGGAATTATTGGATGATAAAAACATAAACATGTTAGGGAGGTTAAATATTTATGCATTTACATCTCGATAACCAATGATTTGAATGCATTGATAAATTAAGTGAGAGAAATCCAAGAATCAATTTGTTCCATTAAATGTTTTTTATCCAATTTTTTTTTAAAAAAACATTGTGTAATAATTTCCATTAACATGCATTAAATGATCACAACTAAGAAAAAGAGCCCTAGTTATAATGAAAATTTATGACAATGAACGATGATTAGTTTATGATGTATAGGAAAAAACTGTGTCAATTTGGAATGTGATATGCTTGAAATGATCCAAAGATTATTTTTAATATTAATAATATTTCTAGTTTTATAACCATACGTTGAATGAACAAAACCAAACAATTGATCTCATATTATTGTTAAAATTTTAGACAATAGTCACTGATTCATTTTTCACCTATAGGGAAAAACCACATATAAATTCAGAGTGAAATATGAAATTAACGATGCGATATTATTTTTCAGAATTAAATATATTTTATATTTTATAAACATCTATGAAATAATAAAAACCAGATAAACCATCTTGAATTTTCATAAAAATTTAGGACAATGGTCTTTGATTCATTTTTGGCTTATTTAAACAAAGCACATATCAATCCAATTTGTGATCTATATGAAATGATTCAAAGTGAATTTTAACAAATATAATCAGTATTTATTGTGATTTTTATATATTACTTAGTGATAGTTTTGTTCATCACTGCCAAAAATACCACTTTTAGTGATCGCTAAAAGCGGTCGTTATTGCCCAATAGTGATTGCACATCGATTGCAAAATGAAGGATTCTTTTGGCCCATTGTTATTTCCTATAGCGACTGCCAAATGGTGGTCCCTATAAATAATTTATTTTTAAAAAAAATTACAAGAGAATTAAAAAACCATAAAACTTCCATCATTCAAATATTCAATAACTTTTTCCATGATATGTAAAATCACAAGCTCATAAATAAACTTGTTCAATCATCTTCCAAGATCTATGCTCATAATCTAATAGAACTAAATATGAAAAAAAAATCAAAAAATTAGTGTAATAAAAAAATCAAAAAAATATATAATAATTGAAATGTAGTAGAATATTTCAATTAAAACTTAGTACACAAGTTTAGGGTCATTTGATTTGGAATATATTAATAGTTTCTAATAATTTATTTCAATTTAAAACTACTTATTTAGTCATTTAGAGTAGATTTCATGTTCGATTAATGTTTCATTTGCTCGTGCATGTCAAAAATAATACAAATACAATTTTTCTATGATTTCATGACATTTCGAGATTTTTTACTATGGATCTAATCGTTAAATGCATTTTTTGATGTTTTAAAATAATAAGTGTGTTTCGAGTCATCTCGGGTAACCAACACCTCATATTTGTGTTACATTAGCTCAACTATTTCACAAATTACTATACATTTTTTGTTATTTTATTGCACAGTATTCAGAGGTCGTTTGGTTGGATTTGACCCACTAACACATGTTTTTAAAGGGCATCAAACCTTTAAAAACTGCTTATTTGGTCATGATAGAGTTAATATTTTCATTATTATTTATATGTTTTTCAATGATTTAATCCCTACCAATTATTCAATGTGAGTGTATTTGCATCATTTATGTGTTTTTGGTGTATTTTGGGCTTAAATGTGAAAATAGGGTAATTCTGTAAAATTCTCAGTTTTATATAGCTTATGTTTTTCGGGAATAACTTTTATAATATGGGTCCAATTGAAGTGAATCTTTTTTTTAGGATTACTATACTTGTGCTATTAAAATGTTCCTTCTGGACCAAGACCCAATTCGAAACCCAATGGTGCAGAAAATTCAATCAAGTGGAGAAATCAGTTTGGAAGGCAGAATGGACCCCACTTCATTAAATATGTAATATCTCCTTCAGCCGACCTTATAATGAGGTGATTCCAGCTTTTGTCAACAGAGGACTTCTAAAGGACGGTTCAAATTAAATTTCATAAATTATTGAGCTCATTAATGCATCCTTTTGGCGCGTTCAAGTGGAGTGGGTGAAACAGTGTTTGGCGGCAAGAAAAGTAATGGTCATTGATTCGGACATATATTTATTTACACCTGTCCAATGACTCTAAAATTTTTAGGGTCGATAGAAAACTTAATTTAAAACATTCTATAAGAAGGGACCTCAGTGATTTTCGACCGGATGGTGGGCATAACAGAGGAAAAATTCTGGAGGACAGAATCTGGAGCACCAAATTTTATGTTCTTTGTTTTCTCTCTTTTGTTCTTCTTAGTTTTGTAATGAATTCTTCTTTCCCCTTAGTCAAAATTACCCTTACCATGGTGGGGTAAACTTCTGTGTGATTGGGGAAGAAGATGTTTTCCATGTTGTATTTCATGAGTTCCTTCTCTTAATGTTTTAAAATCCTCTTCTCTTATGTGAATCAGCTTCAATTTCCTATAACAGTTTTTATTATCATGTACGATTGTATCTGATTTTAGATTCTGTTGTTCATTTATATTTGGTCAATGATCAATATCTCCCTCCACTAGGTTCTAGTTTATAAATGATGGAATAGACAGGGACTTAGTGGTGAAGTACTCAGTGATCACCAGTACGTGTGTGAGGAGTAGTGAATGTTCTTGATTACTTGGGATAAACAAGACCCGATTGGGAATTGCCTAAGATAATTGGGAGTATTTTCTACAACTATATTACACATTGGAAGGAGAGTAGACCAACCTAAGATTTTAGTAAGGCTTATTCTCACATTTTTAATTGACCAAGGGAGTGAGAAGAAACGATTGTGGATTCTCACTCTTAACGGTTTAGCAGAAGAGAATTGGATAAATTGGAACTATGATAGAATTACAAATGAAGAACCAACTCTAACCTAATCACCCTTATCATATAATAGTTTCAATTACTTGTTTTATCAATTTTTTCTCAATCCTTTTCTTAAACCTCTTTCCTTCACTCTTGTCTTTTCAAAATCAATCAATTTCTAAAAACATCCTCACTTCTTTCTCTTATTTTAAGGTGACGGTGTAATTGTTGTGCACTCCTCTCTGGAGAAAACCTAGGATAACCACTCTACTGCATTTTAACTTAGGTAATATTTGTTTTTGTCACACCCCATGATAGGAACTTGTCAGGTCTTTTTGGTTAGACCGTGCATCCTATTGATGTAATTTCTACTCTTACAAATAAAAATAATACGAAGAAAGTTTACCTGTGATTTCACATCATCCACTACTGGAAAACTAACCTATACCCATGGTTTGAAACCGTGAGTATAACCCTTAAAAGTATGGGTATAGGATATACCCACAATTTCAGAAACAATGGGCTACTGGGGCATCGATATAGACCTATACCCATAGTTTTTAAAAAACCATAGGTATAGTTCCTAGAAATTATGTTATACCCACGGTTTAAACAAAACCATAGGTATACATCTGTACCCATGGTTTGGAGAACCGTGGGTATAGCTGTATAACTTAAAATAGCAGTGAACATATACTCACGTTTCTCTAAAACGTGGGTATAGGTCTCATTACCTCTTCACATCCCACTTCACACCCCCCTCCCCACATTCCCTTCACACCCCCTTGTATCCCCCTTCATAGTCCCTTCACACCCCCCTTCACAACCCCTTCACAACCCCTTCACAACCCCTTCACATCCCCCCTACAACCCCTCCACATCCCCTTCAAACCCCCTTCATATCCCCCCTGCACATTCCCCTCTAACCCCCTCCATCCCCCTACACCCCCCCCCCCTCCATCCCCTTAACAACCCCCCTTCACACCCCCTTCACAGCCCCTTGGACAAGGAGATCTTAATTTTTGGAATTATAACTAGACAGAAGAGACCTTGAGCTTCCCGGGGTGCCTAGTTCTTGATATTTACTTCAAATAATCCATTTATTACCCATAATTTATCCATACTATTATTAATCCCTCTCAGAGAAAAGTATTTGAGGATATTAAGATGGAGGAATCCCTGTATTTTCATAGGAATAACTTCAGGTACCTTAACTACAAAGGCTTACAAGAAGGTGACAACATCAAAATAATCTAGTGACAAGTGTAGAGGAGTTCTTTTGTGAAACACAATCCCAAAAAAACTTAACATTTTGTTATGAAGTATTCATAATCATGTTCTTCCCACTGAATTGTCAGTCCAACGTATAGGGATTCACTTGGATTCCAAATGATCTTGTTGTAAGTCTCAGAAGGAGGAATCTATTTTACATATTTTCTTTGAAAGTGAATGGTAAAGAAATGTGTGGAGAGTTTTGGGGGACTTATTTGGCCATAACCTGGTTGTGATGTCCATTGAGGAGTTCCTTCAGTAGTGGTTCGATGGTACCAATAACAATAAACAAGAGGCTAGGGCCCATTCACTCATGCTTGTTACGGGCTGCTGGTGTATCTGGGAAGTGAGGAACTAATCTTAGCATAATTTCTCTCTCTATATCATGACATCGGTGGTTAGATTTAAGTGCTTGGTGATGGAATTGGTTAGTATTTAGAACCAGTGGGATGAATCTCCCTCTCTCAGGCATTTCATGGCTGCAAGGCACTCCACTAGTATCTTCAGACCTCAAGTGGTGGGTCATTGGGTGAGTTGGAATCCTCCTTCCCTTGGTCTTAAATTGAATATTAACGAATCATGAATTCAAGTGAATATGCGAGGGAGTGGTATTGTTTGTGAAAACATAGGATCGGTTATTCTCGATTTTATTTATTTTTATGGGGATGGTAATTCTCTCAAGGCAGAGGTGGAGGCCATGCTTACCGGTCTTCAAAATTATTCTTATAAAAAAATTTCATTGGCGGCTATTGAGATGGATTCAAGGATTATATGGATCTCCCTCAAAGGTCTCTATTCTACACTGTGGGAAAATACATATCTACTACGCAAAATCCCTTTCTCAACCATGATATTGAGCTATTACATATATGGCGTAAAGGAAATCAAGTAGCTGATTTTTTGGCTTCGAAGGCTTCTCGGGAGGCTCTATTCAAGGATTTTAATAGTTGTGGTTCTCCCCCCCCCCTAGGACTATATATTTTGTGATTGGTGGTGTTCTGGGCCTACATTACTATACACCCCTTGAGGTTTTTTGTACTCTCCTTTATCTTTAATAAAAATAATTTGTTGTTGTTGTGTTATATTAAGGGAGACCAGGTATTTCCAAAATGAATTTTGTAGTGTGTTTCGGGTTTTACCCAAGGTGAATGTATTTCAAAAGGGTAAAGTATTTTAAAACAATTTTAAAAAGGGAAGTTTTTTACTTATTATGATATACATAATAGTGTTTTGTTTTTAAAAAAAGTGGTGTTTTATTTGAAATCAGTTTTGGATATGTTTTAAAATAACCATGTCATCACTACCACAAAAATAGTTTTTCCCAGCGCCCCCCCTTTATCAGCGCTAACGAAAAAGCACTGATAAAGGGGGGTCCCTTTATCAGTGCTTTTTTTTAGCGCTGATAAAGCCCCCCCCCCTTATCAGCGCTTGTTTAATAGCGCTGATAAAGGGTATAATTCAAAAATATATATATATATATATATATATATTAATATATAAATATAGTTATATTGATATAAATATAATATATAATTTTGAAATATATTTTAGATAAGTATAAATGTACATTTACACTTAATATATAAAATATTTAGTGAAAATGGATTCTTAAAAAATTTAAAAAAAATAATTAATAATTTTCTAATTATTATGGAGTAATAGTCATTTAATAACAATTTGAAGACTAAAAAAATTAAAAAAAGATCCAAAATATGTTGAAAATGCAACTCAAACTTCAAACGGCCATAACTTTTGATCCGGGTGTCTGTTTGAGCTCTACCGCATATCAAATCAAAGACTGTGACAATCTCTACGTCATTGTGACCCGGCAGGGGCTTGATCAAGAGATTTTCGAGGCCAAAAGAGGCCCAGAAGGCCTCCAAATTTGAGTTTTTTGTCGGGGTACCCCGATTTTTTAACATTTTGTGGATTTTCAGCCTCGTTTAAAGGGGTATTATTGGATTTTTTTGGTGAGGATTGAATTTATTCCAATGTATTACATTCATCTTGATATTATGTCTTTGAAATTTTATCGTTTTTTATAATTCACTGCTATTTATAATCAAATATATAACTATATGTACATATTTTTTATATATTCACACCTACAAATTAATTTTTTAAAATAAATAATTAAACATATTTACATATAAAATATATTAGCTTTATCTAAATAATAACTAATATACATTTTATTTAAAATACCAATATATGAATATTTATATAACTACTATATATTAATATAACTATATATATATATATATTAATCTAGCTATATATATATTAATATAACTACATATATATTAATATTACTATATATATATATATTAATATCACTATAAATATATATATTAATATCACTATAAATATATATATTCATATAACTGTATATATATATATTAATATAAATATATATTACTATACGAATAAATATAACTATATATATATAAATAGAAATATATATTAATATATATAGATATAGATATATTAATATAACTATATATATATATTAATATAAATATATATTACTATACGAATAAATATAACTATATATATATATTAATATAAATATATATTACTATATGAATAAATATAACTATATATATATAAATAGAGATATATATTAATATAACTATATATATATTAATATAACTATATATATTAATATAACTATATATATATATTAATATAACTATATATATATTAATATAACTATATATATATATATTAATATAACAATATATATATTAATATAACTATATATATATATTAATATAACTATATATATATTAATATAACTATATATATATACTAATATAAATATATATTACTATACGAATTAATATAACTATATATATATATAAATAGAGATATCATGAAATATCAAACAAATCAAAATAGAGTAGTGGTAAGGAGTTAGGCGCGCAGGGGGGGGGTCTCAAGTTCAAAACCTGCTGGAGGCAGAGGCGCGCGCATGGGGGGTGGATGTGGGGGGATAGCACTGATAAAGGGTGGAGGGGGTGCATGTGGGGTGCTAGAGGGGGTGGAAAGCGCTATTAAAAGTGGGGATCAAGCGCCTATAAAGCCCCCCCCCCCCCCCCGGATTGGCATGATTTTTTTTTATTTTTTTGTAATTTTTTTTAATTTTTTTTAATTTTTTTTAATTTTTTGTAATTTTTTTTAATTTTTTTTAATTTTTTTTAATTTTTTTTAATTTTTTTTAATTTTTTGTAATTTTTTTATTTTTTTAACTTTTATCAGCGCTTTTTTTTAGCGCTGATAAAGAGGACCCCCCCCCTTATCTTCGCCGGCTTTAACAGCGCTTTTCTAGCGCTGTTTAAGGCCATTTTTAGCGCTAATAAAGGATGTATTTGTAGTAGTGCATGTAAGGGCCTAAGGTTTGAATTGTGAAATGGTTTCCATTTGGTTTTGGATGAAATAATTATTAATTTTAATGGTTCCTTGGTTTTCGAAATGTGTATTTTATAAAACCTTAACTATCTTAGTAAAAAATGTGTCTTTTTTTTCCCTTATAAAGGGACAACATGGGGGGATTTTAGGGACATGAGCACATAAGGGTCTATGTCTCTTGTTGTTTAATGTGATCCCCCTCCCCAAAAAAGATCTAGTGTAAAATTAGATTGTTCTTCATTGGGTTTTTTTGAGGTATTGTTTATTTTTATCCTCTTTAAAGGTTTCTCGGTGTAATCACTAGTGCAAAAATGCCTTTTTTACATTGGTTTTTTATTATTTTTTACATTGGTTATTAGATGAATTTACTAAAGGAGACGTTATAAATATGTCTTTAATGTCGATTAAAAAAACGAATGTTATAAATCAATAATTAAATTGCTTTCTTACGTCGGTTCTTGAATAAAAGGCGTAAAAAAAATATACCATGTTAGTTTTTATATAAATAACATGGAAACCCATTATCCAAAATCCTTTTTACGTTATTTATTTAATAGCTGTTATAAAAATTATTATCCCACATTAGTTTTTAAAAAATCAATTAGAAAAGGCTTCAGGATGAAGGCTTTTTTACGTTGGTTATTTAATAACCGGTGTAAAAAAACAATATACCACATCAGTTTATATATGAACGACGTGAAAATTCATCATGCTGAAGACTTTTTTACATCGGTTATTAGATAAACGACATAAAAAATTCTATTTCACGTCGGTTTCTATAAAAACCGATGCAAAAAACATGAAAAAAAAATTTTAACATCGGTTATAAAATAACCAATATAATTTTTTTAATATTTCATTTTACCCTTCCTCTCCACTACCGACCAAACCAGTAAAATACATAAATAAGAAGAAATAGAAATAGTTAGAAAAATTACACATTCATAATTACAACATTCAAAAATTACAATATTAACTAAAAAATCTAAATCCAAACAAAACAACTAACAAATACACATTTACAATTACAGCATTCAAAATTACAATATTCACTAAAAGCAAACTAAAATCCAACCAAACCTATAAAATAATTTTCACATGACACTTGTAAGTGTGTGAGATATTGTGCACTATAAGAGAGAGAGTCATAAAAAACTGAAAATGAAAAGGAAAGTATTTAACATGTGTAATGAATAAAACAAATGAAATATTAAGGAATAGTTTATAAATAAATCTAACCTAGTCGAACTTCTTAATTGTTCCAATTGTAATTATTTCAAACATATATCTTAACACATAATATCTATATTCTTTGACACCTTTTTGTTTATGATAATACTATTTAAATGAGTTTTTCAATTCAAAATAACATTCTTATGTAATATATCCAAAATGTACTAATTATAAATAAAAATTCACCTTTACTTTTACATATTTGATTTTGGTGCTCTTTTTCCTTGTGGTTTTTTAAAGAAATATCACCCCCTATTAGAAAATAATATGAATGAAATAAAATTAAAATTCATTATAATATAAATAACTATTAATAAATTAAAACTTAATTTTCCAACATATTCATAAAATTTCCTTGCATATCTCTATGGATAGAGCATATCCAGTAAAGTGTCTTCTCCCTTTGACAAAAAAATACCTAACATCCAATGGTAATTGATATAAAATAAAATTTAATGTTAGTGTTAATTATGTTAAAAGATAAATAACACTTTTTGAGGTATATGTTTCATACCTTTCAATATAAGGAAACATCCAACACTTCGTAATTATATTTTGTTCAAATCTTTCAGCAATATAAATTGTTCTTTCTTCTTCAGTCATTATTCATGCTTCAAGTGAAATGATCTATGGGTACAATTTCTATATACATATTTCTTGTCATTCTCCTCACACATTTTATAAAGATACCTAATACACAAAATATAAATAAGTATAAATTTTTAATAAATTTAATACAGGGAAAGATTTATGTTAAGACCTATATGGAAAAAACTTACATCGCGTTGATTCCTAACTTATCTCTAGTTACAAGCTCCATGATATCATTTTTCAAAATCCTCATAGTTATTGCATTCCCACATACATTATCTTTTATTGGAATTGTATAAACACCCACTAACAAATTTGAATATCTCGACAATCTGTCAAGACAACTAGAATTTGTATATGAAGTCATATCCCTTTGTCTTTGTTACTGACTATACAATATTTATTTACCTTTAAATTATTCCTGTAAATAAATAGATAAATATATTAAATTTCAAATGTTAAAACAAATTTAATAAAAAAATGGAATAAAATATAAAATATACACATGCATATTTGGTAATATGTCGCAGAAGTCTAGATGGCCAAACTAAAAAGTGGTTTACACTTTGTCCAATTTTGGTCACCTCGTTTGTAGGCAATGGTACTCTAGATAATATACCTATAATATCTTGTATATTAACCCTATGCAACTCTATCTCTAATTTTTTATGATGAATGGTATGTCCAATATAATATATTAGCTCATATGCAACAATATGATACAGATCATCAACATATAACTCATAGTAACTAGGAAGCTATGAAGGAGGGGGTGTAGGAGTAGGATAAAAATGGGGTCTGTGGGCAGAGGTGGAGGAGGATAAAAAATGGGGTCTGTAAGCAGAGGTGGAGTGAGAGTTGTTGGCGGTGGTGGAGGAGTGGGAGTTGTGGTATGAAATTGTCTTTGCATGTCTGCAAACATAGACTGTACTGATGCTCTGATCTTTTCCTCCATCATCACATTAATATTCTGAACTTCAGCCTCCAAAGATTCTATTTTTTTATAAATACCCTCCATTGTAGAATCTGGAGAATGTGGTGACACTTTTCTCACTGATACACCCACCAGGTATTCTCGTACATGACTCAGGTGTTGTCACACCCCGACACGTGCGTTTATTTTATTTTATGATTTATTTGATTTTAAATTATTTTGTTGGGGTCTGAGGTAAGTCTCGGACTCAATTTGTCGGTCTTTGATAAAAAAATGAACATTTGGGTTTGACAACGTTGGACGCGCGAGCGGAGCGCGACGCCGCGCGGCTTCACCCATGCAATTGCATGGACTTTCGTTAATTTTAATATTATTAAAGATGATATAGATTCATTTATTATTTTTAATTTATCATTAGTGGTTACTTTTATTATTATTATTATTAAAGTTTGACACAAATTTCTATTACATAAGTTTTATTAGTATTGTTGTTATTAATGAGGTTTATAATAATGATTATTGTTATTAATAATAGTACTAAATTTTTATTATTACAATTAGAATTTATTGAGGGTTTTTCTTGAGGTATATTAATGCTTTATTGAATTGTTTCTTCATTACTATTATTTTTCTTTTCTTTTAATTTATGTTTCGTTTTTCTTTTCTATTCTATTTCCCCTCTAGCCCTAGCGGGCCACCCCCCCTTTTATATCTTTTTCTTCTTCTCCCCACGGGAGCCGCCACCTCCTTCCTTTCCTCTTCCCCTGTAGTGTCGCCTCGGCCTGCCCTCCGCCTCCATCATCCGAGGAAGCTCCCCCCCACTTTTCCTTTCTTCTTTGTGCGCCGCCACCCCTGGCCTCGGCCCCTTTTGCTTCCACCACCCCTACTCGGCTTCTCCCCAGCACCGTCGTCCGACCCTGTTGCCGACCGCCGGCTTCCCTCCTTCATCTGGCACCGCCTCCTTTGCGCAGCACCCTCGAACCCCTGCTGAACCCCCCTTCTCTGGCTTCCTCTCACCCCGGCGCTCCGGCCGCTGCGGCTCCCTCCGGCGTCGTCTCTCCGCACCCTCCGTCCCAGCGCCGCAGCCCCACCGCACTGCTGACCCCTGTTCAGCCTTTCTCCCCTCGTCCTTTTTTTTAGCAAGCCCTCCTATTCATGTTTTCCCACCGTCAGCACCCCGGCTCCCCTGCTACCTGTCTTGCCTCCATCGTCCGGCTCTCCCTGTACACCCCCAGCCGGACCACAGCTGCCCCCCCCCCTCGGCCTCTCGTTTCCCCAGCTCCCTCTGGCCCGCAGCGCCTCTTCTCCCCTGCACGTCGCGGCCAGCACACTCCCCCCTAAAGGTTTGTTTTGTTTTAATTTTAATTTTACTTTTATTATTATTATTGTTATTATCAACATTATTATTGTTATTTTACTTTTATTATTAGTATTATTATTCATATTATTCTTATTATGGTTGTTATTATTATTATTTTTATTATTTTTATTTTCATTATTCTTGTTGTTACTACTACTACTACTATTATTATTATTATTATTATTAATGTTATTATTATTAATTTTATTATTGTTATTACTATTATTAATATTATTATTATTCACATTATTGTTGTTATTGTTATTATTATTCTTATTAATATTTGTACCTTTATTATTACTATTTTATTATTATTAATCTTATTCTTATTTTTATTTTTATTATTATTATTTTTGTTGTTGTTGTCATTATTATTATTATTATTATTATTATTAGTAGTATTATTATTATTATTATTATCTTTATTTTTATTATTATCATCGTACTCTTGTTGATGGTGGGTTTTTATTTGTTGGCTTAGGACTTTTAGGACCCGCGCAGGGCGTTTCCGAGTGAGCGCCATCGCCACGCCTTGTCTCCGAGGTTCCGTTGTTGTCGTGCTTCAGTTCCGAGGTGAGCGTTTCTTCCCGCCGCTTGGTTTCGAATGCTCTAGTGAGTTTTTGTATGTTTCTGAGTCCTTGGTACTGACTATGCAGAGTGTTAGACCTTGTCACGTGGTTTCGGACACACGTCGTGTCATCGCGACTTGGATCCGAGGTTGTTGTGTCGACGCGCTTGGTTTTGAGGTAGGTCCCCTTTGCACTGCTTTTAAAATTTAAGTTATATTATTTCATGCTATTTGCGCACCCTAATTATTCAAAATCAACATTTTATTAATTGTAATAAATATGAGATAATATACGATAATTAAATTTTAATATAAGATGGTTAATTTTTAAATGGTTATTTAATGTCAAAAGGATCCGTTTATTTTATACACGACACATGAAACATTCTTTTGGCGAGCAGACACCCAATAATGAAAGAATGCCCGTTTGGCTTTTAAACATAATTCACGAAATGTAAAACAGAGTTCTGGTTTAATGAGAAATGATTTCTTTTGAAGCATGAACAAATACTTTAGTTCGTTTGAGAAATTGCCCGGTTGGCTCTTAAAGATTATTTGGAAAAAGAAAATGGTTTGGTTTGGTTTATAAAAATATTGTTAGCATGTGACGTAGTGTTCTTTAAACGGTTTTAAACTGGGTTTTGTCTCATAAAGAAGTTGTACCTGTCTTTGAGTAGTGTTTGTGAAATGTATTAAATGCCCGTTTGGCACTTTATGGAAAGCGATAAAAATGTTTTGATAAAAACCCTCTTAGGGCGACTCTCATGCCTTGGTTGAAATTGATTGTTTGGGAGGCCGCGCTTAGAGGCTCCCGGGTACTTGAGTAGTAAAAGGCATGAGGTTGTTCCACAGAGTGACTCGGGTGATGTCTGTTGTGCTTTATATATATATATATGTATATGATTGGATGCTCGGTTGGCATTAGTTGTCTCACCCCTTTTTCAAACACTTGAGACATGGGAATCTGGCATATTGAGAGAATATTATAAGAACGATTGTTGCACTGGTAGGTTATGGTACTGACCAGTGGCCCATAGTAGGTGGATATATTGGGTTTATTGCTATGGGATTTGCCCTCGACCTGCCCGTGAGTAGATGGTCGAGCGTATTGGGCGTTTTGATTTCATCGTGACATGTCAATAAGGATGATTTCTCATGTATTGGTGTTTTCTGGTTTATTCTCGATCTCCTAGGTTCACCCATGTCTATTCATCTTTTGTAGCTTGCAGTAATGATTATGATGCTCACATGTATACCTACATTGCCCTTGCTGTGTGTTTTACTTTGTGCATTCTGGTGTATTGTTTTCTTTGGAAAATGGTAAATTGCTTTTGATTAGGTTTCAAAAAAAAATTATTTTCAAATAACAGTGTTTAATCCCCTTTGTACAAGTTTGAAAATTTAAACATCACTTTCCCCTTTTCCTGAAATGTCATTGACACTAATGAAATGAACACGAATTTGGAAATGGCTAAGGGCAATGGTTCGTACTTTGTTTTTAAGTAGAATATTATTAAAAACATACTTTTATAGATTGTAGTTCAAACTTGAAATGATGTTTCTTTTATTTTAAAGGTAGTGCATTGGGAATAGATATCGGGCTAGCCTACTGAGTTTTAATACTCACGCCTATAGTTCTTTTCTGTTTTTAGTGTTTGTGCAGGCTATAGCTTGAGTGCGCTCGCCTAGGGCGATGCTTGATCGTTGAGTCGGAGAGCGACCCGCGAGGTCGCACAGAGTTTGTTCGGACGTCGTGTTCGGTTAGTTTGATTCCTGTTTGTTCATGTTTAGTCACTTTGTTTAGTTTACCTTTTTCTGCGCTGCTCTATTTCATCTTTGCATTCTTATTTATTTATATTGGGCGAAATTGTTCCCACGGTCTCTAATGATGCCCTGGCGCTTGTCGCCAGCCCGGGAGGATCGGGAACGCCTCTCGGGCCATGTCGCGGACCGGCTCGGGTGACCGGTTCAGGGTCGACCCGGGTTGGTTCATGACAAAATGGTATCAGAGGAGGTCAGCTTTTAGCGACCTCACTTTTCAGAGCGCCCTTTGTTATTTGGGACGTCAAGGTAGATGGAGTTGGATTGTCGGGACTTGAGGGGTAGGTGCGGGAAGAGCGTCGCGAACTCTTGCCCGTACTAATCCTCAGGTTTCCATGGGAAGTCCGGTTTAATTTGTTTGTTTGGGTTTTTATGGAAAGGTTTTGTGATTGGGATACGACAAAGGGAGTTGGGCCACTAGTCCTCCTAACCCGCACGGCTTGGCAAGCCATACAGAGCTAGGGGCATGGTCCAAGAAGGCTCTCTGTGTTAGTGACGTATTTGGCATATGGCCGCCAACCATATGGTCAAGACACCCACTGACACTAGTCCCCTGTTTGAGTTGTTTTGGGTCCCCCTTGATTTTTGAAAGTGGTTTGAATTAGAAAAGTTGGTTTTGAAAAAAAAATGTTGTTTGAAATGACATGTTTAAATTGTAGATTGTTTTAAAAGAAGTGGTAGGAAGGAATTGTTTTTGGAAAATGAAGTTGCTTTGTTTTGGCCTTGGTGTTCCGATGAGTACTCACATGCATTTTGGTATGTTTGAAATGTGGATGGATATCTGGTATGGTGGATGGATTCCCTTGGTAGCACGGATACATGCATGTGAGTGAGACTCTAAGGGATACCAATGGCGAGGGTTTAACTTATCAAGATTGTTTTAAATTAAAGATGTTTTCAAAGAGAAAAGTTTTGATATTATGATAACTTGTTTTCTCAGATTTTGAGCTTGTCACCTATGCAGTGTTTGATTTTGAGGTTTTTATTCACCCATTGAGTTGGCCTTGATTGAGTTTTTAACTTTCCCTTGTCCAGCGGTTATCCCTTTGAAGCTTCGATGGGTGATCGTAGTGCGGTTGATCAACCTAAGGATTTTATGCTTGAGTTTCGGAAGCTCGATCCACCTCTCTTCTATGGTCAAGAAGACCCTTCCGTGGCAGAGGAGTGGATGCGGAAGGTTGAGAGGGACTTTAACCTCATTGAGTTGCCTGAGTCGTTGAAAGTCAAGTTTGCGACCTTCATGCTTGAAGGTTCACCGTGGGTGTGGTGGAAGTCAGTGTCTCGGAATAAGCCCCGTCAAGAGATTACTTGGGAGTTTTTCAAGGCCTCGTTCATTCACCAGTATTTCTCTAAGGAAGAAAGGGTGAGGAAGGGTATGGAAGTGTGTTGTTTGCATCAGGGTGACAGATCCATGTTATAATATTTCCATCGCTTTGTGGAGCTAGTACCTTATGATTCAGAGTATGCCACAAATGACCCCGTGAAGGCTCGACGCTTCGAGGCGGGTCTCCGCCCTGATCTGTAGTCGAAGGTTTCAGAGTCCAACCTAACTTCTTTTGTCGATGTGGCAAGACAAGCTTTTCGTATCGAAGCCGCGATGGCAGGAGTGCTCGAAGTAGTTCTCCCTCCTTCGATCCCTATGAGCACTGGTGAAGGTTCTGGAAAGGAGATGAGTAAGCAAATGGAAGTGGATGGATCAGGTCGTGGAATCAAGAGGCCTCGAGATCTTTCATCAACCTCTTCGGAGCGAGAGATTATTGTGTTTTATCAGTGTGGCAAGCGGGGTCACAAGAAGTCATCGTGCCCAAGCGCTCTGAAGCCCTTCTAGGCGTGTGGACGCCTGGGTCACCTGTGACGATTTTGTCGGGGCGTTGCAAGGAAGCGTCGCAGAGGAAGTTCTCAGAAGTAATGTGTTGTAGGGTCTTTGTTCAAAGTTTCCAGTGTATGTTTCCTTTCAGTATAAGTGATCTATTGTCGTGGCCTTTGTATGGGTGTTGTTTTGGGTTTGAAATGTATGGGAATGTCGTGGGTCTTTTGATGAACTTCGCCTTTCAATGCTGGTGTGTTTTTAATTTTAAAATCTTGTTCTTTCTTTTGTCAAATCAAAAGATGTATGTTTCTTGTTGGGATTATCAGAACCTGACTGTGAGGCAGGAGATGCTTCATCCATCAGAGCTCCAGCCAAAAGGTCTCGGAGTGAAGCCGGCGCGTAGTCAGGAACCCCCCGGGGGAAAATTTTAAAGAGTCCGGTTAAAGTTGCACCTCTATCATCGTAGTGAGATAGTTTTGGTGTTGTTGCTCTGGTTCCTCTGTCGTTATAGTTTTCCTCTTGTCGCAAAGCGCGTGATGGACTTATCCCTCACGTAGTGTCGGGAATCGTGCCTCTTGGATGTAAGCTGCTGATCAGTGACCTTACGTGGGCCACTGATGTAAATCAGTTGCGGCCCTGGTTTGTGTCCACCCCGAAGTGATGGGTCGTGAGTAGTCGTACGTCGTAGTTTCAGTGATTTGATCCTTGGGCCCACCCTCCCCGCCCATGGGGTTAGGGTTTTAGTTGCGCAAAGTATCCATTTAAGCTTCTATCCTTTTGGACGGGAATAAGTGGTTTAAATGTTTTTTTTTATGCTTTTTATAGCTTGAGTAAGGCCCGGTTCTGGCCTAAGTTGGTTTTCTGGTCGTACTCTAGTAGGTTGGTTCTTTATGGTGGGGAGACCCACCATGAGTCTCTTTGGGTTTTCTCTTAAGTCTTCATCAGGGGCTAGTGGAGTCCTTATGGTGGGGAGTCCATTCAGGCCTCCCCTCTACTGTTGGTCTGTTTTGAGAAGAGGTTGAGTCCCGTAGATGGTTGATAAAATGTCCTTTAGTTAAGAGGTTGGATCTTGTTAATGTAAAATCCTTAGGTGTTGATCGATCGACTGGTTGGTGTGGTGGATTTCCGGGGGCGGAAAGCGTTATGGTGGGGATAATTGTCACACCCCGACACGTGCGTTTATTTTATTTTATGATTTATTTGATTTTAAATTATTTTGTTGGGGTCTGAGGTAAGTCTCGGACTCAATTTGTCAGTCTTTGATAAAAAAATGAACATTTGGGTTTGACAACGTTGGACGCGCGAGCGGAGCGCGACGCCGCGCGGCTTCGCCCATGCAATTTCATGGACTTTCGTTAATTTTAATATTATTAAAGATGATATAGATTCATTTATTATTTTTAATTTATCATTAGTGGTTACTTTTATTATTATTATTATTAAAGTTTGACACAAATTTCTATTACATAAGTTTTATTAGTATTGTTGTTATTAATGAGGTTTATAATAATGATTATTGTTATTAATAATAGTACTAAATTTTTATTATTACAATTAGAATTTATTAAGGGTTTTTCTTGAGGTATATTAATTCTTTATTGAATTGTTTCTTCATTACTATTATTTTTCTTTTCTTTTAATTTATGTTTCGTTTTTCTTTTCTATTCTATTTCCCCTCTAGCCCTAGCGGGCCACCCCCCCTTTTATATCTTTTTCTTCTTCTCCCCGCGGGAGCCGCCACCTCCTTCCTTTCCTTTTCCCCTGTAGTGCCGCCTCGGCCTGCCCTCCGCCTCCATCATCCGAGGAAGCTCCCCCCACTTTTCCTTTCTTCTTTGTGCGCCGCCACCCCTGGCCTCGACCCCTCTTGCTCCCGCCACCCCTACTCGGCTTCTCCCCAGCACCGCCGTCCGACCCTGTTGCCGACCGCCGGCTTCCCTCCTTCATCCGGCACCGCCTCCTTTGCGCAGCACCCTCGAACCCCCGCTGAACCCCCCTTCTCCGGCTTCCTCTCACCCCGGCGCTCCGGCTGCTGCGGCTCCCTCCGGCGTCGTCTCTCCGCACCCTTCGTCCCAGCGCCGCAGCCCCACCGCACTGCTGACCCCTGTTCAGCCTTTCTCCCCTCGTCCTTTTTTTTAGCAAGCCCTCCTATTCATGTTTTCCCACCGTCAGCGCCCCGGCTCCCCTGCTACCCGGCTTGCCTCCATCGTCTGTCTCTCCCTGTACACCCCCAGCTGGACCACAGCTGCCGCCCCCCCCCCCCCCCCTCGGCCTCTCGTTTCCCCAGCTCCCTCTGGCCCGCAGCGCCTCTTCTCCCCTGCACGTCGCGGCCAGCACACTCCCCCCTGAAGGTTTGTTTTGTTTTAATTTTAATTTTACTTTTATTATTATTATTGTTATTATCAACATTATTATTGTTATTTTACTTTTATTATTAGTATTATTATTCATATTATTCTTATTATGGTTGTTATTATTATTATTTTTATTATTTTTATTTTCATTATTCTTGTTGTTACTACTACTACTATTATTATTATTATTATTATTATTATTAATGTTATTATTATTAATTTTATTATTGTTATTACTATTATTAATATTATTATTATTCACATTATTGTTGTTATTGTTATTATTATTCTTATTAATATTCGTATCTTTATTATTACTATTTTATTATTATTAATCTTATTCTTATTTTTATTTTTATTATTATTATTTTTTGTCATTATTATTATTATTTTTATTATTATTATTAGTATTATTATTATTATTATTATTATTATTATTATCTTTATTTTTATTATTATCATCGTACTCTTGTTGATGGTGGGTTTTTATTTGTTGGTTTAGGACTTTTAGGACCCGCGCAGGGCGTTTCCGAGTGAGCGCCATCGCCGCGCCTTGTCTCCGAGGTTCCGTTGTTGTCGCGCTTCAGTTCTGAGGTGAGCGTTTCTTCCCGCCGCTTGGTTTCGAATGTTCTAGTGAGTTTTTGTATGTGTCTAAGTCCTTGGTACTGACTATGCAGAGTGTTAGACCTTGTCACGTGGTTTCGGACACACGTTGTGTCATCGCGACTTGGATCCGAGGTTGTTGTGTCGACGCGCTTGGTTTTGAGGTAGGTCCCCTTTGCACTGCTTTTAAAATTTAAGTTATATTATTTCATGCTGTTTGTGCACCCTAATTATTCAAAATCAACATTTTATTAATTGTAATAAATATGAGATAATATACGATAATTAAATTTTAATATAAGATGGTTAATTTTTAAATGGTTATTTAATGTCAAAAGGAGCCGTTTATTTTATACACGACACATGAAACATCCTTTTGGCGAGCGGACACCCAATAATGAAAGAATGCCCGTTTGGATTTTAAACATAATTCACGAAATGTAAAACAGAGTTCTGGTTTAATGAGAAATGATTTCTTTTGAAGCATGAACAAATACTTTAGTTCGTTTGAGAAATTTCCCGGTTGGCTCTTAAAGATTATTTGGAAAAAGAAAATGGTTTGGTTTGGTTTATAAAAATATTTTTAGCTTGTGACGTAGTGTTCTCTAAACGGTTTTAAATTGGGTTTTGTCTCATAAAGAAGTTGTACCTGTCTTTGAGTAGTGTTTGTGAAATGTATTAAATGCCCGTTTGGCACTTTATGGAAAGCGATAAAAATGTTTTGATAAAAACCCTCTTAGGGTGACTCTCATGCCTTGGTTGAAATTGATTGTTTGGGAGGCCGCGCTTAGAGTCTCCCGGGTACTTGAGTAGTAAAAGGCATGAGGTTGTTCCACGGAGTGACTCGGGTGATGCCTGTTGTGCTTTATATATATATATGTATATGATTGGATGCTCGGTTGGCATTAGTTGGCTCACCCCTTTTTCAAACACTTGAGACATGAGAATCTGGCATATTGAGAGAATATTCTAAGAACGATTGCTGCACTGGTAGGTTATGGTACTGACCAGTGGCCCATAGTAGGTGGATATATTGGGTTTATTCCTATGGGATTTGCCCTCGACCTGCCCGTGAGTGGATGGTCGAGCGTATTGGGCGTTTTGATTTCATCGTGACATGTCAATAAGGATGATTTCTCATGTATTGGTGTCTTCTGGTTTATTCTCGATCTCCTAGGTTCACCCATGTCTATTCAGCTTTTGTAGCTTGCAGTAATGATTATGATGCTCACATGTATACCTACATTGCCCTTGCTGTGTGTTTTACTTTGTGCATTCTGGTGTATTGTTTTCTTTGGAAAATGGTAAATTGCTTTTGATTAGGTTTCAAAAAAAAATTATTTTCAAATAACAGTGTTTAATCCCCTTTGTACAAGTTTGAAAATTTAAACATCACTTTCCCCTTTTCCTGAAATGTCATTGACACTAATGAAATGAACACGAATTTGGAAATGGATAAGGGCAATGGTTCGTACTTTGTTTTTAAGTAGAATATTATTAAAAACATACTTTTATAGATTGTAGTTCAAACTTGAAATGATGTTTCTTTTATTTTAAAGGTAGTGCATTGGGAATAGATATCGGGCTAGCCTACTGAGTTTTAATACTCACGCCTATAGTTCTTTTCTGTTTTTAGTGTTTGTGTAGGCTATAGCTTGAGTGCGCTCTCCTAGGGCGACGCTTGATCGTTGAGTCGGAGAGCGACCCGCGAGGTCGCACAAAGTTTGTTCGGACGTCGTGTTCGGTTAGTTTGATTCCTGTTTGTTCATGTTTAGTCACTTTGTTTAGTTTACCTTTTTCTGCACTGCTCTGTTTCATCTTTGCATTCTTATTTATTTATATTGGGCGAAATCGTTCCCACAGTCTCTAATGATGCCCTGGCGCTTGTCGCCAGCCCGGGAGGATCGAGAACGCCTCTCGGGCCATGTCGCGGACCGGCTCGGGTGACCGGTTCAGGGTCGACCTCGAGCATTCCTAATGTAGTGGATAAAATATTATGTATCCCCTCATCTATAAATACCCCATGTATTCTTTTCTCCTCAAGAGAATCTTGTATGAATTATTTGAAAAAAATTGTAATGATTAAAAATATATAAATAATTGAATTAACTTAAATAAATAAATAAAATAAACATCTTATAATCCTCTCAGCTACAACCCTCGATTATTCCATAATATATTGCCCCTTTTTTCTCATCTGATCCCTCTTCCATTTCTCATGTCTAGCCGGAGGGTGGAGGGGAAACCTCTCCAGAGCTTGAAGACTCAACCCTCAATTTTTGTAAATTTTTAGCCATTGTTTGTTCTTCCAATAAAGTATACCCTCCTCGAGATAAAGTATCAGGGTATACATTTCTAGATTTGATCTCCTGATAAGATCTCCTCGATTGTTATAAATTAAGAATAATAAATCATTAATAAGATAATTAGTATAAGAAAACTTCTAAAAGTTTACATTGCACTTACCAAAAATTCTTCTTGTCTTCTACTTTCAACAAATTGTTTCCATGTATCTTCATCTATAAAAAGATATATATCACATGGATTGTGATGTTTCTTATGCCCAAAAATGAAATCAGATGTGAGGGTTGATTTGAAATCCCTCTATATCCTAGCAATAATTGATAAATATTTCCTCCCAACTCCTCTGATGTTAGTTATATCAAATGACATCTGATAAAAAGGTGGAAAACATATATTAATATAAACATTTAAATATTAGTAAAATAATAACAAAAGAGCTTACTAAAATGGTCTCCCATAACTGAGATAGTGTTGCTTTGTCAACACTTCTCCAATCATTAAACAAAATGTTGACTTTGCTTTTACCCTGAGTTGATACAAAACTCCTAAATTGTTTTGAATTAGGACCTCTTGGGATATCATTATCATCAAAGTCTACCACTATCCTCTGGTCATGGCTACGAGCAAGTGATAATTTTGTTAAACGTGTGTCATCACATTTACCAACCCTCGAACTCTTCTTTGCCTCTGTGGAAGTATATGAATAAGGTTGGGGATCATTAAGAGGAGCATGTGCATGTTCTTACCCAAAGGTATGATTGGGACACTCATATCTAGAAGTATGTGTTTGATCAGCTGATTGATTTTTCATTATCCTTCAAATCAAAGAAACAAACAATTAGTACACAAATATACAAATTCAACTATTACATTACTAATGTAAATAAAAAATGAAAAATTATGAAACATAGAAGTAAACTAAAACTTAACACATTATTATTCATATTTGTTATAGTTTACTAAAATGCTAACAACAATAATGATATATGAAATCTCATGTAAATTAATGAAAACAAATCCAATATTGGTGTAGGAATATTAAAAATGGTAAACATGGTAAACTAAACAAAACTAAACTAATATAAACAAACATTTTTTACTTATTAGTTTTAATATGTGTTTTAATAAAGAAAAAAAATAACATATCTAACATTTTATGAAATTAATAAAAGTAAATAAGAAATAAACATATGTTACATATAATATTAGGAATGTACTAAATGATTGTTTTCCCAAATTCCTTCATCAAGGTCGTTCCTTATGGAACAAACCATGTCTATGTCATGCTCATCATTATTATATATTAATCTTTCCATGTAAGTAGGAATCTCATATAAATCAGCATCTTCGTTAAGTTTATCATCACCAATATATTGTTTTTTTTTTCTTGTAAAATAAAAGACCACTGCATATCAGATTGATCAAGAACATAAAAAAATTGTTTTTCATGTGTTTCCATTATAAAATAATCAGTGGTGTCTTACAATATATTCAGATTAACAAGTGTCATTCCAAATTCATCGTGTCTAACACTATTGTTATCTATAAATCATTTATAGTTAAACACTATAACTTTAAATTTAATGTAATCAACCTTCCGTATTTCTTCAATGACTCCATAATATGCACTTGATTCATAAATTGGGTTTTTGTCTTCAGAACTTGAAAAATGCATTGCTTCTGTGAACACTAATACACCACTATTCTGAACTACACTTTTGTTGTCTTGATCTTTCGTATGAAATGTATATCCATTAATGTCATACTCAGACCATGTTTTCACATTTAAACTTGGACCACCCACTAACCATCTTAATGTTTCTGATGCATCTGATCTACCAAGCACTGTCTTTTTAAACCATGGAAAAAATTGTTATGCTCATTCAAAATCCACATTTATTTCTTATTTGGATGACATTCACTACTACAAATACGTCTTTTATCATCGCTAAAAATGGTCTTTATCAGCGCTAGAAAAAGCGCTGATAAAGCCAGCGAAGATAAAGGGGGGGTCCCCTTTATCAGTGCTTCCTTTATCAGCGCTTTCGTTTTAGCGCTGATAAAGGACCATTTTATCAGTGCTTTTTAAAAAGCGCTGATAAAAGTTAAAAAAAAATTAAAAAAATTAAAAAAAAACAAAAAAAATTAAAAAAAATTAAAAAAAAATTAAAAAAAAAATTAAAAAATACTGCGAACCGGGTGGGCTTTTATAGCGCTTGAGCCCCCCATTTTATAGCTTTTCTACCCCTATACAGCACCCCACGCACCCCCTTCACCCTTTAACAGCGCTTGCTGCTATATTCCCTCATGCGCGCGCGCCCGTGCCTCCCACAAGATTTGAACTCGAGACCTCCCCCCTGCGCGCCTAAGCCTTTACCACTACTCTATTTTGATTTGTCTTCCAATTCATGATATCTCTCTATATATATATATTTAGTTATATTTATTCGTATAGTAATATATATTTATATTAATATATATATAGTTATATTATAATATATATATATATAGTTATATTATAATATATATATATAGTTATATTATAATATATATATATATATAGTTATATTAATATATATATAGTAATATTAATATATATATATAGTGATATTAATATATATCTATATCTATATATATATATATATTTAGTTATATTTATTCGTATAGTAATATATATTTATATTAATATATATATATAGTTATATTAACATATATACAGTTATATAAATATATATATATAGTTATATTAATATATATATAGTGATATTAATATATATCTTTATAGTAATACTAATATATATATATATATATGTAGTTATATTAATATATATATAGTTATTATATTAATATATATATAGTTAGATTAATATATATATACATAGTTAGATTAATATATATATAGTTAGATTAATATATAGGTATATAAATATTCATATATTTGTATTTTAAATAAAATGGATGTTAGTTAATATTTAGATAAAGCTAATATATTTTATATGTAAATATATTTTATTATTTATATTTATAATTAAATTTTTAGGTGTGAATATATAAAAAAATATGAATATATTGTTATATTTTTTAGTATAAATAGCAGTGAATTATAAAAAAGGATGAAATTTCAAAGACATAATATCAATATGAATGTAATACCTTGGAATAAATTCAGGCCCCGCCAAAAAAATCCAATAATACCCCCTTAAACGAGGGTGAAAATCCACAAAATGTTAAAAAAACGGGGTACCCCAACTAAAAACTCAGTTTTGGAGGCCTTCTGGGCCTCTTTTAACCTTGAAAATCCCTTGACCGGGGCTTTCCCTGGTCATAGCGATGTAGAGCTCGTCGCAGGCTTCGATTTGATATGTGGTAGAGCTCAAACGGACACCCAGATCAAAAGTTATGGTCGTTTGAAGTTTGAGTTGCGTTTTCAACATATTTTGGATCTTTTTTTAATTTTTTTAATTTTTTTAGTCTTCAAATTGTTATTAAATGACTATTACTCCATAATGATTATCAAATTATCAATTAAAAATATTTTTTTAATTTTTTAAGAAGTCGTTTTCACTAAATATCTTATATATTAAGTATAATAAGTGTAAATGTACATTTATACTTATCTAAAATATATTTAAAAATTATATATTATATTTATATAACAATATAACTATATTTATATATTAATATATTAATATATTTTTAATTTTTTTTTGAATCCGACCCTTTATCAGCGCTTTTTTTAAAAGCGCTGATAAAGCCCCCCCCTTTATCAACGCTACTAAACAAGCGCTGATAAAGGGGGGCCCTTTATCAGCGCTAAAAAAACACTGATAAAGGGGGGTCCCTTTATCAGCGCTAAAAAAAGCGCTGATAAAGGGGTCCTATATCAGCGCTTTTTTCAGCACTGATAAAGGCACCCTTTATCAGCGCTTTTTTGAGCGCTGATAAAGGCACCCCCCTTTATCAGCGCTTTTTCGTTAGCGCTGATAAAGGGGGGGTGCTGCGAAAAACTGTTTTTGTGGTAGTGATTGTTTCAACACATTAATATGCAATGTTATATATGGTTTAGCATCATCTATGTTATTCAAGATGTATAAATGTACCTTATTTATCTATTCACCTGACAAAGATTTGACTTTAAATCCATGAATCCCCTTACCCTAATAATTTACATGTTCACGGCGAGATGGAGGCAAACCAATGTGCTCCACTGTAGACAAGTAGTTCATACAAAACTTTTCAACCTCCTCATAAATATACTTTTCAAAAATGGAGGCTTTAGGTTGATATGGATTCTTAACATACCCCTTAAATATCTTTATATACCTTTCAAAAGGATACATACAACATAGATATACAGGTCCACAAAGTATTATTTATTGAACCAAATAAACCATTAAATGCACCATTATATCAAAAAAATATGGAGGAAAATATATTTCCAATTGAAAAAGTATCAAAATTACTTCGTTTTCCAAAATTTTCAAAGCATCCAGATCAATCACCTTCTTACAAATTTAATTAAAAAAACAATACACCTTCATGATAGTCTTTCTGACATGGATGGGAAATATTCCACACAATTAAATTGGTAGAAATTGTTGCATCAGGACATGACAATCATGAGATTTCATACCTTTTAGCTTCAAATCCTTTAAAGAGACAATTTTTTTACATTTTAATAATAACCCTACAGTACTTTGATATCATGAAGACACTGACAAAATCTCATTTCCTCCCTCTTGGATAATACATGACAAGCTAAGGGAAGAAATGTTCGCCTTCCATCATGAGTGGGAGCTAACTCCAAACTTATTCCCATTGATAGTAAGTCTAATATTGCATTCAATCCATCTTTAGTATTTCCTTTAATATCTAACAATATTCCAATCAAGTTGTCATAGATATTCTTCTCCACATGCATGAAATAAATGTTATGTTTCACTTCATGATATCTTCAATATGGTAACTCAAAACATATTGATTATTTCTTCCAAATATGTCTATTATTACTATATTTATGTTTCTTTCCAAATGTCGCATCAAGGCTTTGCACCCTCTCAAAATACTGATTAGTGGATAAAGGTTTTAGAGCAATATCAAATTCTTGTGATCCGTTGAATGCCTTTTTTTAATCTTCTATAAGACTGGTCCATAGGTAAAAACTTTTTATGACCCGTGTATACTATATTTCTCCCAATATACAATTGATAATATAAAATCTATTGTTCACAAATTGGACATGCTTTATGCCCCTTAACACTGCATCCAGACAAATTTTCATATGCTGGGGAGTCATTTATAGTGAACATAATCATTTCATGTAGTTGAAAATATTCCATTTTATAAGAATTTTACACCCTAATACCATCCTCTCATAAGAGTTTCAAATCATCAATTAATGGTGAAAAAAAACATCAATATCATTTTTAGGTTGTTTTGGTCTAGAGATCATTAAACTCAACATGACATATTTTCACTTCATACAAAATTCAAGATATAGGTTATAAATTACCAATAAAACTAGCCATGAACTATGTATGCTAATAAGGATTTTATATGGATTCATTCCATCTATGCACAATCCAAGTATGATATTTCGAACTTCATTTCTAAATCTAGGAAACCGGTGATCAATTTTCTTCCATTGTGGACAATCAGTTGGATGACATATTTTTCCATCACATATCTCCTCATCAGCATTCCATCTTAACCTTTTTGCATCATGCGGATTAGAAAATAAACATTTCAAATGAGGAATTATAGGAAGATACCAAAATACCTTAGCATGGGTCTTTGTAACCTCTAAATCGGCCTGTAATTTTTCTTTCAACTTATACCATGATGTCCCACATTTAGGACACTCTGACAGAAATTCATATTACTTTCTATATATCACACAGTTATTTAGGAAGGCATGTATTTTTCTATACCCTAATCCCATTGGGTATAGTATTTTTCACTTTATAATGTGAATGTGTAAGATCATTATCTTTATGAAGAATATCTTTCAACAATTATAGCAAATTAGTAAAACTTTTGTCACTCTAACAATGTTTTGCCTTCAAGTTAATCAATCTTAACACCGATGATAAAACAATAAAATTTGAACAACTAGGATACGATGGTTTTTCAGAATCACCATATAGATTCTCAATTTTCGGTTCTTTCTCAATTTCCTCTACTTCAATATCACAAATCATTTCTTCAATTTCATTAGAGTTACCATCTTACAAAGTATCGTTATCAGTAGATCTGAAATTCTGCCCAGTTTCACCATTCCAAATTCAAGGGTTGTAACTATGATTAAAACCATAACAAATTAAATGATCTTTGATCTATCTACTTTTAAACTTCTTCATATTTAAACATTTCAGGCACGGACAAAAAAACATTTCGTTGTTTGGAACATTTCATTTAGAAAATTCCAAAAAAAACATCAACACCTTCCTCATATTCATCACTCATTCAATTTTTTGTAATCCAACATCAACTCATTATTACCTATAACAAATATCAAAATTATATATATTGTTAAGATAATCCAATTTTATATTTATATGAAATATGTCATAATTTTAAAGTAACGCAATTTTGAAATATAAAACAAATATATGCGTATTTGAACAATATAATTATAAATTCTATACAATAATGGAAGATAAGTTTAAATATAAATGATAAATCATAAAAATATATGCATGTAAATAATTTAAAAAATAAAATATAGTTAGATAATCCAATTTTATATTTATATGAAATATTTCATAATTTGAAACTAACACAATTTTAAAATATTATATGATGATGTTTAGAGGTTTATGGAGTTTGTTTTTTATAACTGCAATATAGATTCGTTACATGGATCCTTTATCTCAACAATAGTTTGACCAACATCATTATCTAAATCCAAAACAAAGAAAAAAATATAATTAATGGGAATTCTTATTTATATAAATTAAATATAAATCATATGGTAGAGGTTTCTATTTGTCGTATAATATTATGAAATAGAATGAAACAAATGAAATTCCATTGTTGGCATGAGGATGATGTTATTTATCTATAACCCATGGCATACAAGTGGTATTTTAGGATTCATATATTAATATATAATTATTTTTTATCTTTGGATCAAATTATGCATTTGTTGACAATTTTTCATTTCTGATTAATTTTTTATTTAAACTGATAGTTGTATATATGGTTTGTTCACCATCACGTGAGGAATTCATATCATGTGAGGAATGAATATGCAATAAGGTTCTAGGGTTTGTATGTTGTGTAAAAAGTGTACATTAATTCCAACCTCACACAGACTCACCTTACAGGAAACAAAGAATCTATTTGTTCCAAGAATGGGTAATGCATATAATAAAAACTATAAATTAAATTAAATTCATGAAACATGGAATTATAGTGAATACATAGTGTGTGGTTGGAATACAAACCATATACCACATAAATTATCACATGGATTGGACACTTACTTCCTTGCTATCTATGGATGTGATAACATGAATAAATTAAACAAGATAGTATTGCGATATTTAAGTAAATGAAATCACAAAATGTAGAGTTAGGGCATCCGTGAAATAGAATAACCAAAATCGAGGCGTGTGAGGCTTACCTGAGAGTTGTGAGTTGATCAGATATATGCGCTAATGAAAATGATGATGAATGAAGCTTGAAAATGAGGTTGTAGACCACAGGATCGAAGAAACGATTTTAGGGTTTTCATGTGAGAGAGAACCGAGTCGTTTTTTCCTGATCAAAAAACATCACAATGACTCAAAATAGAGATTCATAAAAAAAATTAATGATTTATCACATCGGTTATTTAATAAATGAAGTAATAAAGAAATTTTAGTTCAATTTATCATGTCGGTTACTATATAACCAATGTGATAAATTGCTTTATCACGTCGGTTATTCTATAACTGGCATAAAAATTCACTTTATAATTTTGGTTATATAATAACTGATGTTATAAAGTGATATAAATTATTTATCACATCAATTATAATATTACCGACATGATAAAGAAAGATAAGTCGTTTTTCATGTTGGTTATAATATAACTGATGTGATAAATCAATATACACAGCTTTACACATCGGTTATAAATAACCGACGTGAAATGGATGACATGATAAATACATTTTGTACTAGTGAGTGTTTTAGACCCATGAATTTCAATGATGGTTTGATCATCCAGGTTCATTTTTATTTTGGAATCTCTCATGGGCTCGAGTTTGGGAATCACCACTCAGGAACGATTTCTCACACAAATAATTAATTAAAACAGACGCAGAAAATAAATAAAATTTTGGCATGAACCATCTGTATTTTGAACGTCCGTTCTAAAGGAAAAGAAAATAAACAGAATCAACACATTATAAAATTAGATAAAAATGAAACACACTATTAATCCCTAAACTACCCCATTCTCCCTCCCCTGCAAAGAAAACTGCGTAGCTGCCTCCAGTGCCCATCTGGCACCCTTCACAAAATATAACTACCCTTCATCTATAGAAAGTGATAAAAGTCATAAGTTGTCGATGTGATAAATAAAATAAAATAAAAACTAAACTAAAACATACATGTCTCTTGTGATTAAATAAGTCACCACCCAACATATAAGAACCACAACACCCCATGGGTCCAATCATGTTCCTGCAAGTAAGGGGAAACAGATCCAAGTTTCAAAATGATATTGTAAAATAGTATATTCCTATTAATTAACAATTACTCTTCCTATTAATGGTATATAATCAATTTGGGTCGAGTTTTAGCTTAGTTCAGTTTTGTTCGATACAAGTTTATTTGGGACATTTTCATTAGATTTATTTTATCCTATTTTTATTGATATTAGCTTAGAAAATTTTATTCATTTAGGTTTTAATCAACTCAATTTGATTACATTTGGTTCATATCAGTTAGGTTTAGTTCATGTCAGTTGTGGTCATATTGGTTTGAATTCATTATATTTGGTCCAATTTGATTCATCATTTGTAATATCAGATTAGTTCAAGTTAGATAAGTTTGACTTGGTCCAATTTATTTTCATTCAATTTTTTTCTATTCGAATTATATTTTATTGATTTTGATTATTCAGATCTATTTTTGTTAATTTGATTTACATTTATTTCGGTAAGGTTTGGTTGTTTTGTGAATGTTTTTTTAAAAATGTTTCATTATATTTTTTTATTTGGTTTTATTCTATCCATTATGGATCAGGTTACGTTGATTTGATTTGATTAAATTCAATAAATTTTGGTTATACTCGGTTCATGTCAAGTTAGAATCGATTTATGCATGTCAGTTCTGTTTATAGAGGTACAAGTTTAGTTTGGTTTTTTCATTCTACATGGAACGATTTGCTTATAAAGTCCAATCGAGCATATTTTTAAACACTTGGTGTGTAAGGTTTTGTAAAAAAAATATCATACAATCCAATACAATGAGTAAAACACTTCATTTCATATCAAACAATTATTATAATAAATCTAAATCACTATTTAGTAACAAAAACATGGTGAGAAATACAAGCAATCAACGATTCTTCAAATTTAAAGGTCAATGTCTAAGGGAACCTACCTCAAACTCAAGGCACTTTGCTTATGATGATGGCAACTCAAATCTTCTCTTTACTACTTTCACTCATATACACTTTAGAATATATATTAGGATACCTATCCCCTATGTATATATTTGTATGGCCAAATATGTACAAGGGGATCGTTACATATATGCTTATACATGTATATATCCCTTTATCTTACACACATATGCATTTTTCATATATATTCTTAAGAATACCTAGCCCTAATATATATATTCATACTTCCATGGGTGAATATATATATGTGTGTGTGTGTGTGTGGTGGGCCTTATATATTCATATTTCTACCTATGCATACATGTGCAAGTCGCCTTTGACAATGGAAACCCGAAACCACCACACTGAGGTCCAAAATACTCTAGAAAACACCGATAATTCAAAACCCCAAAACCCCTAAATTAAAAAAAAACAAAGAATTGAAATGGAACAAAACATACATAAAACCCATGGTGAACCCACTGCCGTTGACGATGGTAGATAGAACTTGCCTCAACGGGGCCCAAGAGCCCTAAACATAAAGAATCAACCTAAAGAAAACCCCACAAAATGTGATCTATATAAAACAATAAAAATGCTTCACATTATAACAATAGACATGTTCTATGTCAAATTTGTAAACATATCCCATGGTAAAATAGTATATTGGGTCCATGCTAAAGTAAATAAACATGAAATAAAAGTAAAGCATATTGCACATGCTCACTATGCACTATTATAGCACCATGCTAGTATGATAATAATAGCCATGATGTGTAAAAATGAAAAATATATTAAACTATCCATAAATAAAATATAATAATACTACAGTCAAACATCATAATCTCAATCCAAATGAAGAACGGGTATTCTGTTTTAAATCCTTAAGACATACTAGGGAGATGTCAAATGAATCTATAGTCATGTCATGCATAACAATATCATACATGGTATAGACAACACAAATGAGGCATAAACTAGAGATCGATTGTCGTGTTTGGAATAAAGTATTAAAACATTGCCAATAATCACAAGTACAAAGTTGTAAGGTATTATTTATCAGAAATGGGTTGGTCATAAATTTTAAGCTATACTAATATATTTTAAATTACAACTTCATTAATTTAAGACTTCATATTTAAGGAAAAACATATCTCTTATAGAACACATAAGTAAATTATTTTTTAAGTTATAAGTGCCCATGACCTAAAAGAACATTTGGAAACCAACTTCCTCAATTAATATTTTAATAAAGTGTTAAAACTCATATTTTATAATACATTGGTATAAAAGATAAAAAATAAAAGATAAAAAGGGAAAAGGGGTGAGTTCATTTACAAATACATTTTGATAAAACATCTAAAAGGGAGGAAGGAGTTTAACTAGGAAAGTGTTTTCAAAAGGATCCAATTACAAAATATGGTTTTTAAATAAAACTTTTCTCACTTTAAACCTTATAAAAACCATTTTAATTATCAAAAACCAATACATAAGGTTAAAACCAAAACCATTAGGATTTTTAGGTTCATTAAAATCCCCTCAATTAATCGATCCAACCACAATATTGCTACGAAATCATTCTTTTAACCTGAAGTTACGTGTGGTTCATTGACTTGTAGTTTAGTTGTTTTTAAATGAGAAAAGGTGATTCCCTTATAACAATAATGAATTATTCACATGTGATCGATGATATGTCCATTAAAATATATCTAATGCATTTAGTTTTTAAAAAGGAATATATACTCTAAAATAATTTTTTGTTATAAAGATGAACACTTGTATATAACAAACATTTGAGATAACATAGCCAAGTCTTTGAAACACATCACCTAAGACAAGTTTTAAAAATAACTCTTTCATAATATCATGCATTTTCAGGCATCCATTAAACTCATTCAAGGAATCCCTAAATCAATAGAGTATACAGAATTATAGATTTAAAACTATTAATCATCTACATGTGGTCAATTAGAGTAGAAAATATATGAAAACATTCTCCATTATCATTTCCTTAAATTACCATTCATGTACCTCTATTATAAATACTTTAAAATTCATCTCATGTTTATTTTAACCTCACACAACCCTTTAACAAAACTAGTAAAAATACCTTTTTAGAAAATAACTTTTCATTTTGTAACCACATTTCAAAAACATTCATTTAAAAAATCCATTATCATCAAAAAAATCCCATAATCTTAATTCTCTCTCTTCATTTTAACCTAAATGATTTTGCAGAACCATTTTAAACATGATTTCAAATTAAATGAGACCTAATTTCCATAATATAGTTCTCCCCTAAAAACTATATATTATTTCTAAACCATTCAATTCAAATACAATTTATAAAAAAAATTATAATATATTCTTATTTCAGACTTATTCAATTTCATAAGTTTCTCTTTCAAATCGTTATTTTTATAAAAAAAATCATAATAAATCTAATAATGTCACCAAAAAATCATTGTAAACTAAAAATATCATTCAAATCATGGTAATTATGTCACACACAATACTCTATTTTAGATAAAACCTAATATATTATTAATTACTACAAATGAATATCAACCACTATCGAGGTTCTTTAACAATCAACATCACTCTTTGACATTTCACACTCCAAAAAACCTTCAAGAATCACCTAAAATTTAACAAACCAAATTTTATCACTAAATAAACTCATTTATATAATAACTACAATTAAATAATAACTAATACCTAGGAGAAACCAATGCAATCAATTTTTAAAAAACAATAACCCAAAATTCCACAGGCCTAAAGTACCAAATAACTACAATAGAGTATCCCAAAATTTCACCCTAAAATCTAGAAAACCCTAGGACACAACATACCCTGGTCGCTTTCCATGAAAATATAGAATAATGGTTTATAGGATACCCACATCAGCCTCCTTTATACAAGAGAATAGATAGCCCCTTGGTCCAAGATGAATTCCACCATGCTCAGGTGGGATTCACCTAAAAATATTTAATTCATTAATAGGGATTAAAAGAAATTAAAAAAGTAAGAGGTGAGGAGAATATGAATACCTTTTGATGTTGGGAGGCAGAGGCTAGGAAGAGGTGGAGGCAGCTGCGGAGGTGGAGGCGGACGCAGACGTGGAGTCGAAGGTGAACGCGGACACGAAGGTGAAGGCAAGAAGGCAGAGGGAGGGAGGCGGGGTCCAGGAGGCAGAGGTGAGAGCAATAAGTCGAGGTCGGTGAGGGTAGTAGAGGGAAGAGATGCCAGGTATTGAGGGAGACGTGGGGAGTAAATGACAAATCGAGAGGTGGAGCCCAATAAAAACTTCAAATCGGGGTTAGTATACCCATGGTTTTAACAAACCCGTGAGTATAGGTCAAAATATACCACCTATACCCATGATTTTTTTAAATTTGGGTATATATGTGTGGGTATATACCCATTTTCTAGTAGTGATCCTGAGGTTGTTTCTATATATTTGACCGTTAAATGCATGTTTTGGTGTTTTAAAACAATAAAAGTGTGTTTTTGATCATCCTAGGAAAACAATGCCTCATATTGATGTTCTATCAGATCCACCATTTAAAAAATCACTATATGGTTGTTGTTTTCTATTTTAATGGCATTCAGTGGTCGTTTGGTTGGTTTTGACCCCCTGATGCATGTTTTTTAAAGGGTATTAAACCTTTAAAAATTGCTTATTCAGTTGTTTGAGAAAGATCGCACGTCTGATTCTCATGACACTTACTCATGCAAATTAAAAATAATAAAAAGGCGGTTTCATATGATTTCACATCATTTCGAGGTTGTTTTCTATGAATCTGGCCACTAAATGTATGTTTTGGTGTTTTAAAACAATAAAAGTGTGTTTCTGATCATCCTGGGAAAATGACACATCAGATTGATGTTTCATCCACTTCACTATTTTAAAAATAATTTTATGGTTGTTTTCCTATGATTTCACATCTTTTGGAGTTCATTTAGTTGGTTTTGACACCCTAACACATGTTTTTAAAGGGCATCAAACCTTTAAAAACTGCTTATTTGGTTATTCCAAGCAGACCATATGTCTGATTGACATGTAGTCTACTATTACACATCAAAATAATAAAAATACAGTTTTCCTATGATTTCACATCATTACGAGGCTTTTTTTATAAATCTAACCATTAAACACATGTTTTGGTGTTTTAAAACAATAACAGTGTGTTTTCAGTCATCCCGAGAAAACAACACCTCTGGTTGGGATTCTATCAGCTCTACCATTTCAAAAATCATTATGTGTTTGTTTTAGTTTGATTTTATAAACTTTTAAAAATTTCTTATTCGGTCCTTCTAGGCAGATCACACATTCGATTGATGTGTCTTCTACTCATGAACATTACAAATAATACAAAGATGGTTTTCCTATGATTTCACATCATTTTGAGGTTGTTTTCTATGTATATGATTGTTAAACACACATTTTGATGTTTTAAAACAATAAAAGTTCATTTTTTATCATCTCAGGAAAACAACACCTCAGATTAACATTCTGTAAGACCCACCATTTCACAAATCACTGCAGAGTTTTTTTTTGTCTCATTTCACACCATTTATAGGTTGTTTAATTTGTTTTTACCCCCTGACACATGTTTTTAAAGGGCGTTGGACCTTTAAAAACTACTTATTTGGTCGTTACAAATAGATCTCACGTCTTATTGACATGTCACATGCTTTACCACATCAAAAAATAATACAAAGATGGTATTTCTATGATTTCACATCATTCTGATGTCATTTGTTATAGATCTGACCGTTAAACACATGTTTTAATGTTTTAAAATAATAAAAGTGTGTTTTTATCATCTAAACAGCACCTCATAATGATTTTCCTTCAGCTCCACCATTTTACAAATCATTGTATGGTTGTTTTCATCTAATTTCAAGGCATTCAGAGGATGTTTAGTTGGTTTTGACCCCCTGATGCACCTTTTTAAAGGGCATCAAACTGCTTATTCGCTCATTCTGGGCAGGTCTCATGTCTGATTGAGGTGCCTTCTTTTCATGCACATCAAAAATAATACAATAAAATTTGTTCGATAATTTCATGAAATTTATGGATCGTTTTCTATGGATATATGGCCGTTAAAAGCACATTTTGGTGTTTTAAACCAATAAAAGTGTGTTTCTGGTAATCTCAGACAAATTTTACCTTAGATTGACACTTTGTAAACTCTTCCATTTCAAAAAACACTGTACAAATGTTTTTATTTGATTTCATGACATTCATAGGTCATTTGGTTGGTTTTCACCCCCAAACACACATTTTTAAAGGGCGACAAACCTTTAAAAACTTCTTATTCGGTCATTTTGGGAAGACTGCATGTATGTTTGATGTTCCATCTACTTTTACACATCAAAAATAATAAAAATATATTTTTCATATGATTTCATATCATTATGAGGTAATTTTATATGGATCTGAACGTTAAATGCGTGTTTTGGTGTTTTAAAATAATAAGCGTATTTCTAGTCATCTCAGAAAAAGAACACCTTGGATTGATGTTTCATCTACTCCACCATTTCAAAAATAATTTTACGGTTTTTGTTGTCTGATTTCATAGAATTTAGACATCATTCAATTGGTTTTAACCCCCTAATACATGTTTTTAAAGGGCATCAAACCATTAAAAAAATTTATTCGGTCATTTCGGGTAGACCACATGTCTGATTAACATTTAGTCTACTTATACACATCGCAAATAATACAAAGATGGTTTTCCTATGATTTCAAGTCATTTGGGGATAGTTTTCTATGGATATGACCATTAAATGCACATTTTGGGGTTTTAAAATAGAAAAAGTGTGTTTTTGTTCATCTCGGGAAAATGACACCTTGTATTGACATTCCATTAGCTCAACCATTTCACAAATCACTATACGGTTGTTTTCATATTATCTCATGAACTTTTTAGGTTGTTCGGTAGGTTTTGACCCCCTAACGCGCACTTTTAAAGGGTTTCAAACATTTAAAAATTGTTTATTCGGTTGTTATAAGAAGATTGCATGCCCAATTGACATGTCACCTTCTCATATATGTCACAAATGATACAAAATGGTTTTCTTATGATTTCATGTCATTCTGAGGTCTTTATGGATCTGACTATTAAACACACATTTTGGTGTTTGAAAACAATAAAAGTGTTTTTTCAATCATCATGGTAAAACTGTAACACCCCAAGCTTCTACGGTACGCTTCTCTTTGAATAATGCAATAGTGTGTGTTGTATGCAACATCGAGTTCTAACACACACCACAACCGATCAAACTAGCTGTTATGAATAGTAATACCTAATTTTTGAAATTTTATAAATTTTATCTCTCAAAATGGACTTCATTTTTGGATTCATAGTATCGAATTTAGCATAAGGTGAAATTTTGGTACTTTTTGGATAACTTTAATATTTTGATGAATAGTGAAAATTACTAAATTTTAATTAAAAACAACTTTTTTTAATCAAAATAATTAATAGTGATAAATTATGAATTTGAGTGGTTTTAAATTATATTTAGAATATATTTTTACCATTTAATACAATGTTGTTCATTGGACATAATTTCACAATTAAACTGAACATAAACAAGTATCAATCTTTTGATAGTTATTATATCTTAAAAACACGCTTTTTGTTTTGACAGCGGGAATTAATTTTAAATTAATTTCTGCCACTTATGTGTTTTGAATTTGGAAAAATGGATTCCATATTTGGAATCAGGATGTTCAAATCGTGTAAATAGGTAACTTTTATTTTTAGACATTTTGAATAATTACTTCGGTAAATATTTTATTTACCATGGTTAAAGGGTAAATCCGGTAAATAAGGGTTACAAAATAATATTATAATAATAAAAAATTGCCCTAAAACGTATCCTAACCTTATTGGTTGATACATTTCCGACCATGGGCATCTTTGGGTCGATTTTGGGACCTCATGGTGCCACTTGTAAGTGATAGGGACACTTTATTTTAATTAAGTTAAAATGAATACAAAAATGACACAAGCATATATCTTTTAAAAAAACAATTTTTACATAGGGTTTTATATGTTGGATTTTCGACTATAAATATTAATTAGAAAGATAACAAGATTTCCTACATAATGGTATTTTATTTATAATTTTTAGACATTAAATAATTTAATTTATTTATGACACAATGGTGATGTAGTAATTACCATAATAGTGAAAAATTAAAATGATTGATATTGTAGATACCCAAATAAATATAATTTGAGACTTTTTATGAATTAAACTAATTTTATAGGTTAATATGAAATGTTAGGAATTATTTAATTAACTTTTTTCAAAGTAATAATTCTTTATGATTTTTAAAAAAATCAATTATTGAATAGTGTCAAAATTGACATAAAAGAGTTTTTAAAACAAATATTATATTATTAATTGATATTAAATTCCTAAAAATCTAAGGTTTGGCCAAGAGACTTATATCATGATAGGTGTATCATTAATGGACCACTTTGGGGTCTCTTGGATGTATATAGTATGTTTATTAACCATATAATATAAAAAAACAAAGAGACATTGTAAAAGTGAAACTAATTAACTAAGAGTTAATACTTAAAGATAAGGTTAGTATAATGACCCAAACCTATCTAAATTCTATTGGTTGAGTGGTTTTAGACCTATCCCCACCTTAAAATTTAAATAATCCACTTTTGATCCATTAGAAACTGAATATAAATTTATTATAAAATAATATTTCTAGTTTTTCCAAAGGTGCCCCTCACCCCTCTAATAAAAGGGCACTCCCCCTTCTCATTAACTCACACCTTCAAAGCCTTTTGGTTCGGCCAAACTCTACCCAAATACTCTCTAAAATTACCTCACTTCATCCTAGAGGCATTCCTTTAGTCAGAAAGCCAACCTAAGATCCTTTTTGATCAAATCAAAAGGAAGAACCCGAAGAAGAGGTAATGATTTCACCACCCTTTTCCAAGTTCCTTTCTTCTTCCACTTCTTATTCCTTTGTTATTACCATTCTAAAATAATAACTCCGGTATCTTATATATATTGTGATGTTATTATAAATATGGTACAACCATATTCATTATTCTATCCATCCTTTGAATAACATGTCACCATATGTGCGTACGTACGACTTACCGTCTCCACGTCGTGGTGTAATTGTTATTCAATAAATTATTATTTGGATGGGTATAATAATGATGTGTAATTAATGTAAATAATAAATATAACATGATAATGATTCTTTATATATTATATACCATCCAATTACATATTATTTTATTATCAAAAGAATGATATTGTCGCTCGTGCGTACGTACGGACTACCGTCTCCACGAACACGATGAGATTTATTCTCCATCGTATCCATTCAAGTATAATTCTCATTTTATGATTAATAATAGTATCTAAGGACTTTATATCATTCTGAATATGATTAATATACAACCTATCCATGAAAAACATGGCTTATGTAACAAAACATATAAAAGAAAACGAGTAAGTTAACACCCGAAACAACGATAATTCTAAAATATTATTAAAAAAGCAATGTTAAAAGATCATATATGATATCATATTAATATATATGATTCTTGTATAATTTAATAAAAATTATTTAACCATTATACAGGAGGTTAACTTACCCCCAACCAAGGAAAAGTACAAGGTAAGGGTTTATTTCGCAATCTCTTCATTATCCGAGGTTGTTTATACGTGATTATCTACTGGGACCTCTTTATCATACACATCCATGTTTCTTAAAAATGTATTTCAAATCATTCTTTATATTTTAGAGACTATGGTATAAATTTATTTATACCCTTGTTGACTTTTATAAGTGGTTTATAAAGGAATCTTTCCATCATTTTCCAAACAAGGTCCTTTTTAACCTTTTCAACAGAATTAAGGTAAGAATGTTTTTTTAACTTATACGATGGGTGCGGATATTTTCCACCGTTATAAAATATTTGAAGCTTCCCTTACAAGCTTATAAGAATATTTTTAAAGAAAATTTTTTATTTTATAAATACATGACTCTTAAATGATTTCAAAATAGAAAGAGATATTTCTTTAAAAAGAGTTTTGATTTCATCTATGTCAACATCCTTTGATGGATTTTACGCTTATTTGAAGTTGATTTATTATGATACAAAACTTCTATATTGTATTGAAGGTTTTATGATATGTTTGACTGTGGATGTGCTATGTTTATACCATTCATGGTTTATGGTGAAAGTATTGACATTTCGTATGCTAATTTTAATACGAATGTTTGTGTTATGTTTAAACCTTTTCATATGGGAATGCATTGGACTTAATATGTGACAGGTGGAGCCCGCTATAGCTCATCGATGCATTGGTAGGTCTCATGAGACAAACTAGTGTCTTGGCACAAGGCCTTGGAAAAATCTTATTTGTAGTCTTGGCACGAGGCCTTGGATATGTGGTTATGATAGTCTGGCATTATGCATTCCATAATTATGAAAGTGGTTATTGATATTTCATGTGATTATTCGATTAGTAGAATATCCATGTGAATAAGTAAATGGCATTATTTCATTTTATTTTTGCCATACTATGTTGAAGTTCAAGTTTAAAAGGCTTTTGTTTTAGTTATACACTGCCTTAAATGTTTGTTCTTATTTATGAAAGTTTATGCTATATTGTTATCCTTACTGGGCATTTGAGATCACCCCTTTTCTATGTTTTATTTTTCCTAGTATGTGAAGAAGTAAATTATTAATGACCTACAGGGATATTATGAGGGGATAATAGTGTGTACTATGGAGACAATATGTTGTTGTAGTAGTTTTTCACTTTATGATGTAATGTAAAACTTTATGAATATATCTAGTGTTTCCAAGGCTACTAAACCAATCAGTATTTCGAGATTTGATCTTTCTTGTGATCATGCCAATGTTATGTAATAATGCACCGACTCTAGGTAACTGGGGTCGGGGCGTTATAGTTGGTATCATAGGAATTTTAGTACAAACCTTGGAAGCTAGATTTAGATAAACTCTGATTAGAGCACATAGACCTAAGATGGACTTTGAGGATTAGTATAGAAGAACTTCCTAGAATTTTGGTATTGTAGAGATTTTGTGAGTTTTATGAGCAATACATCCCTGTCTGGATATGAGTAGGTAGAGGCGGCTCTGGCACAGATGAACCTAGGGGTAAAACCTGAAAACACTGCTTTGTGCTGGACTCGAACGAGAACTGGTGCACGACAACGGGCCTTGCTGCACTCTTGGTTACGACACTTCCGGGGGATATTCTTAGGATAACTCTCATTTTATTTACAAATCATTATGAAGGGTTTATGAGTATATAATTCCTCAAAGAAAACATTTTTATGATTATGGATTATATCCATAAATAGTTCAATTTATGTTAAGTATTTTATAAGTATGGAATTATGTATTTTGATTCATAGACTGATCTAGTTTATGCCATTGTTTAGAAATGGTGCCTAGTGGAAGAAATGGAAATTGTATCAATGAACACACTCCATGTAGGGATTGCCCTCCTACTCAAGATAATTATAGTGGAGCTGGTGATGCAACTGGTGTCGATCAGCTAATCACCATATTGGGACAACTCACTCAGGTTATGAATAATAACCTTACCCGTATGGAGCACCCTGATCTGCAGCATGGAGGATCAATGTTAGATCGATTCATGAGGAAAAAACCACCAACGTTCAATGGGAGTACAAATCCCTTAGTAGCTGAGCAATGGATAAATTCCCTAGATAAAATATTTCAGGCTTTAGGGAGTAGTGAAAGGGAAAAAGTTATCATGGCAGTTTACCGCCTCACTGGAGATGCTAATCAATGGTGGTCATTGATTCAAAACACGAAGGAAGATGATGAAGTATCAAATATGGAATGGAGGGAGTTCAAAGATCTGTTTTTTAGAAAAATACTTTCCTCGTGACCATCGAGAAGATATGGAAAGACAATTTCTGATTCTGAGACAAAAGGAGGATGAGAATGTCGCAAAGTATGAGGCTAACTTTACAAGGTTAGAAAGGTATGATGGAGATTATATACGTAACCCAAGAAGTAATATTGATCATTTCTTTGATGGGTTAAAACCATTTCTCCGTCGAGCATTAGTCTCACAATCCTTCTCGTCGTACGAAGACATTGTCTCATGTGCTATCAAGACATAAAAGGAATTCTCTAAGTCTTATGACTTTAAAGAAAAGAAAGAGAAGAAGAGATCTGCTGATCAATCTGGGAATGGAAATAAGGGGAATAAGGGAAAGGTTGAATATACATCCTGTGGTAAATGTGGGAAGAAACACCTTGGTACTTGATTGAAGGGAATGGGCGTCTGTTACAAATGTGGTGAAAAAGGCCACCAAACTCGTGATTGCAAAGGGAAGAAGGAAGCTACCAATGTTCAGTGCTATAATTGCAGGGAGATGGAACATTATTCAAATGAATGTCCTAATCATCAGGGGAACTTACCTCAGAAAAGGCCAAGGGATAAAGGCCAAGCTTTTGTTATCACTACTGCTGAGGTAGAAGCTCCAAAAGACGTGGTGGCAGGTAATTTAATGGTTTCCTCAAGTTTAGAAAATACATTATTTTATTCTGGATCATCGCATTGTTTCATATCTTCCCAGTTTTCTAAAAAAAATAGATATTTCCAATTTGATTTAACAAGGGAGTTGTCAGTTAAAACTCCTAAGGGAAGTATCATTGCAACAAAGTTTTGTGAATCAGTCCCCATTAGATCACATAAATGTTCTTTATCTGCTGATCTCATCGCCATACCTATGATTGAATTTGATATAATCCTCGGTATGGATTGGCTTTCGGATTATGATGTGAAGATTTATTTTAAGAAGAAGGAGGTTACGATTTTTGATGATGATGATAAGGAACACCTTATCTTTAGAGAAGAATCGTCACCACCTAATTCTTATCTAGATCCACCCCAAGTAGCTCAACTAAATTCAATTATTGGGGAGGAAGAGAATGAAATGACTGTGGGTGAGGAAAGGAATGTTCAAATAGAGGATGTACCAGTTGTGAAAGAATATGTAGATTTATTTCCGGAATATTTACCTGGACATCCTCCAGAACGAGAAGTTGAGTTTTCCATTGATTTAATTCCTGGATCAAGGCCTATATCGAAGACCCCTTATAGAATGGCCACTGTAGAATTATTTGAGCTAAAGAAACAACAATAGGAATTGAGTAATAAGGTATTTATTCGCCCTAGTGTTTCTCCATGGGGAGCCCTTGTTCTTTTTGTTAAAAAGAAAGATGGATCTATGAGGTTATGTATCGACTATAGGGAGATCAATGCTATAACAATAAAGAACAAGTATACCCTACCTCGCATTGATGATTTATTTGACCAACTGCATGGAGCTCAATACTTTTGAAAGATTGACCTTCGATCTGGATACCATCAGTTGTGTGTAAAGAAGGAAGACATTCTGAAGACAGCATTTCGAACCAGGTACGGGCATTACGAGTTTACTGTAATGCCTTTTGGATTGACTAATGCACCCTCTGTATTCATGGATATGATGAATAGAGTTTTTAAGGAATATCTCGATGAATTTGTGGTGGTATTTATTGATGATATCTTGGTATACTCCAAAATCTATAAAGATCATGAAAATCACTTGCGTATTATCCTAAAGACTCTAAGAAGACATGAATTATATGGGAAGTTTAGCAAGTGTGAATTCTGGCTTCATGAGATTTCTTTTCTTGGCCATATTGTCTCTAAAGATGGAAACTTTGTTGATCCTTCTAAGACCAAGGTAATCCAAGAATGGCCAGCACCTACGAGTATAACTGAGGTACGCAGTTTTATTGGTTTGGCAGGTTATTATCGACGTTTCATCCAGAATTTTGCCCGATTGGCTAACCCATTAACGAAGCTCACACGTAAAGGGGTTAAATTTGTTTGGACAAAAGAGTGTGAAGAATGTTTCGAAGAACTGAAGAGAAGATTAGTCAATGCTCCTATATTGACTCTACTATCGGGGAATGATGGGTTCGTTATTTATAGTGATGCATCGAAGAAAGGACTTGGTTGTGTCCTTATGCAGAATGATAGGGTTATTGCCTATGCATCACGACAGTTGAAAATTCATGAGCAAAACTATCCTAATCATGATCTCGAGTTAGCAGCTGTGATCTTTGCTTTGAAGATATGGAGGCACTACCTCTATGGTGAAAAATGTGAGATTTATACTGATCACAAGAGTTTGAAGTATATTTTCTCACAAAAAGAACTCAACATGAGGCAAAGGAGATGGCTTGAATTACTCAAGGATTATGATTGCACGATACACTACCACCCTGGGAAGGCAAACAAGGTGGAAGATGCTTTGAGCAGAAAAGACCATGGAGTTTTGAATAATATGAGAATTGAAAGGGATCCAATTTTCATGGATCTAGTGAAGATGGACATGGGAATAACCAAGTAAGGTGAAACATCAATGCTTTTTCAAATGGTTTCCAAACCATCTTTACTATAAAGGATTAAGAGTTCTCAGACCGATGATGAAGAATTTCAAAAGAAGATTAAAGCTGTGAATGATGGGAGATTGAGAGACTTTGTGTATGAAGATAGAATTTTGAAATTCGGGAAGAGACTTTGTGTTCCCGATATACCTGATCTAAAAATGGAATTATTGGATGATGCTCATAGTTCCAATTTCTCTATACACCCTGGGAGCACCAAAATGTATAGAGATTTGAAGGAACATTTTTGGTGGGACAACATAAAGAGGGAGATTGCTGATTTTGTGTCAAGATGTATGGTTTTTCAACAAGTGAAGGCTGGAAGACAACAACCTGGAGGAGTCATGCAACCTCTTCTCATACCAGAGTGGAAATGGGACAATATTACAATGGACTTTGTCATGGGGCTACTAAAGACTCCTAGAAGGAACGATGCAATATGGGTCATTGTTGATCATCTTACCAAGTCAGCACATTTTCTTGCTATAAGAGAAGATCTACCACTAGAACTTCTAGAAAGACTATATATTGAAGAAGTTATGAGACTTCATGGAGTACCCATATCGATTGTTTCTGATCGTGATCCCCGTTTTACTTCAAGATTCTGGAAAAGTCTTCAGAAATCCTTGGATACTGAACTTCATTTGAGTACTGCCTACCACCCTCAAACAGATGGACAATCAGAGCAAACTATTCAAACCTTAAAAGACATGTTGAGATCTTTCTCACTTGACTTTCAGGGCATGTGGGATCAATATTTACCTCTGGTAGAATTTTCCTATAACAATAGCTTTCATTCGAGTATTCAGATGGCACCATATGAAGCGTTATACGGAAAGAGATGTCACACACCAACCTGTTGGGATGACGTTGGTGAAAGAAAACTTGTAGGTCCAGAACTGGTGGAGGAAATGATGGAAAAGGTGAAGGTAATCCAAAATCACATCAAATCAGCTCAAAGTAGGCAGAAGAGCTATGCCGATAATCAAAGGAATGATTTGGAATTTCAAGTCGGTAATCATGTTTTCCTGAAGGTATCTCTATGGAAGGGAGTCATGCGTTTTGGTAAGAAAGGTAAATTGAGTCTCAGGTACATCGGACCTTTCGAAATTCTAGAACGAATTGGGGCTGTAGATTACCAATTGGCAATGCCGCCAAGTCTCTCCAAAGTTCACGATGTGTTCCACGTATCTCTATTGAGGAAATACATGCCTGACCCAACGCATGTACTCACCTACGAGAAATTAGAACTGGAACCTGATCTGTCTTATTGCGAAGAGCTCGTCAAGATTCTTGATACGAGATAACAAGTGCTGAGAAATCGGACGACGCGTCTGGTAAAAGTTTTGTGGAGAAACCATAAGATGGAAGAGGCAACGTGGGAACCCGAGAAACTTATGATGAAGAACCACCCGAGTCTTTTCATGCGGTAGTATTCTAGAAATTTCGAGGACGAAATTATTTGAAGGAGGGGAGAATGTAACACCCCAAGCTTCTACGGTACGCTTCTTTTGAATAATGCAATAGCGTGTGTTGTACGCAACATCGAGTTCTAACACACACCACAACCGATCAAACTAGCCGTTATGAATAGTAATACCTAATTTTTGAAATTTTATAAATTTTATCTCTTAAAATGAACTTCATTTTTGGATTTGAAGTATCTAATTTAGCTTAAGGTGAAATTTTGTTACTTTTCGGATAACTTTAATATTTTTATGAATAGTGAAAATTACTAAATTTTAATTAAAAAAAAACTTTTTTTAATCAAAATAATTAATAGTGATAAATTATGAATTTGAGTGGTTTTAAAGTATATTTAGAATATATTTTTACCATTTAATATAATGTTGGTCATTGGACATAATTTCACAATTAAACCGAACATAAACAAGTATCAATCTTTTGATAGTTATTATATCTTAAAAACACGCTTTTTGTTTTGACAACGGGAATTAATTTTAAATTAATTTCTGCCACTTATGTGTTTTGAATTTGGAAAAATGGATTTCATATTTGGAATCAGGATGTTCAAATTGTGTAAATAGGTAACTTTTATTTTTATACATTTTGAATAATTACTTCGGTAAATATTTTATTTACCATGGTTAAAGGGTAAATCCGGTAAATAAGGGTTAAAAAAATAATATTATAATAATAAAAAATTACCCTAAAACGTGTCTTAACCTTATTGGTTGATACATGTCCGAACATGGGCATCTTTGGGTCGATTTTGGGACCCCATGGTGCCACTTGTAAGTGATAGGGACACTTTATTTTAATTAAGTTAAAATGAATACAAAAATGACACAAGCATATATCTTTTAGAAAAACAATTTTTATATAGGGTTTTATATGTTGGATTTTAGACTATAAATATTAATTAGAAATCTAACAAGATTTAATACATAATGGTATTTTATTTATAATTTTTAGACATTAAATAATTTAATTTATTTATGACATAATGGTGATGCAGTAATTACCATAATAGTGAAAAATTAAAATGATTGATATTGTAGATACCCAAATAAATATAATTTGAGACTTTTTATGAATTACACTAATTTTATAGGTTAATATGACATTTTATTAATGATTTAATTAACTTTTTTATAAGTAATAATTCTGTTATGATTTTTACAAAAATCAATTATCGAATAGTTTCAAAATTGACATAAAAGAGTTTTTAAAACAAATATTATATTATTAATTGATATTAAATTCCTAAAAATCTAAGGTTCGGCCAAGAGACTTATATCATGATATTTGTATCATTAATGGACCACTTGGGGGTCTCTTGGATGTATATAGTATTTTTATTAACCATATAATATAAAAATACAAAGAGACATTGTAAAAGTGAAACTAATTAACTAAGAGTTAATACTTAAAGATAAGGTTAGTATAATGACCCAAACCTGTCTAAATTCTATTGGTTGAGTGGTTTTAGACCTACACACACCTTAAAATTTAAATAATTTACTTTTGAGCCATTAGAAACCGAATATGAATTTATTATAAAATAATATTTCTAGCTTTTCCAAAGGTGCCCCTCACCCCTCTTATAAAAGGGAACTCCCTCTTCTCATTAACTCACACCTTCAAAACCTTTTGGTTCTGCCAAACTCTACCCAAATACTCTATAAAATTACCTCACTTCATCCTATAGGACTTCCTTTAGTTAGAAAGCCAACCTAAGAGCCCTTTTGATCAAATCAAAAGGAAGAACCCGAAGAAGAGGTAATGATTTCACCACCCTTTTCCAAGTTCCTTTCTTCTTCCACTTCTTATTCCTTTGTTATTACCATTATAAAATTATAACTCCGATATCTTATATATATTGTGATGTTATTATAAATATGTTACAACCATATTCATTATTCTATCCATCCTTTGAATAACATGTCACCATATGTGCGTACGTACGGCTTACCGTCTCCACGTCGTGGTGTAATTGTTATTCAATAAATTATTATTTGGATGGGTATAATAATGATGTGTAATTCATGTAAATAATAAATATAACATGATAATGATTCTGTATATATTATATACCATCCAATTACATATTATTTTATTATCAAAAGAATGATATTGTCGCTCGTGCGTACGTACAGACTACCGTCTCCACGAACGCGATGAGATTCATTCTCCATCGTATCCATTCAAGTATAATTCTCATTTTATGATTAATAATAGTATCTAAGTACTTGATATCATTATGGATATGATTAAGATACAACCTATCCATGAAAAACATGGCTTATGTAACAAAACATATAAAAGAAAACGAGTAAGTTAACACCCAAAACAACGATAATTCTAAAATATTATTAACAAGGCAATATTAAAAGATCATATATGATATCATATTAATATATATGATTCTTTTATAATTTAATAACAATTATTTCACCATTATACAGGATGTTAACCTACCCCCAACCAAGGAAAAGTACAAGGTAAGGGTTTATTTCGCAATCTCTTCATTATCCGATGTTGTTTATACGTGATTATCTACTGGGACCTCTTTATCATCCACATCCATGTTTCTTAAAAATGTATTTCAAATCATTATTTATATTTTAGAGACTATGGTATAAATTCATTTATACCCTTGTTGACTTTTATAAGTGGTTTATAAAGGAATCTTTCCGTCGTTTTCCAAACAAGGTCCTTTTTAACCTTTTCAACAGAATTAAGGTAAGAATATTTTTTTAACTTATATGGTGGGTGTGGCTATTTTCCGCCGTTATAAAATCTTTGAAGATTCCCTTACAATCTTATAAGAATATTTTCAAATAAAATGTTTTATTTTATAAATATATGACTCTTAAATGATTTCAAAATAGAAAGAGATATTTCTCTAAAAAGAGTTTTGATTTCATCTATATCAACATCCTTTGATGGATTTTACACTTATTTGAAGTTGATTTATTATGATACAAAAATTTTATATTGTATTGAAGTTTTTGTGATATGTTTGACTGTGGATGTGCTATTTTATACCATTCAGGGTTTATGGTGAAAGTATTGACATTTCGTATGATAATTTTAATACGAATGTTTATGTTATGTTTAAACCTTTTCATATGGGAATGCATTGGACTTAATATATGATGGGTGGAGCCCGCTATAGCTCATCGGTGCATCGGTAGGTCTCATGAGACAAACTAGTGTCTTGGCACAAGGCCTTGGCAAAATCTTATTTGTAGTCTTGGCACGAGGCTTTGGCTATGTGGTTATGATAGTCTGACATTATGCATTCCATCATTATGAAAGTGGTTATTGATATTTCATCTGATTATTTGATTAGTATAATATCCATGTGAATAAGTAAATGGCATTATTTCATTTTATTTTTGTCATACTATGTTGAAGTTCAAGTTTAAAAGGCTTTTGTTTTAGTTATACACTGCCTTAAATGTTTATTCTTATTTATGAAAGTTTCCGCTATATTGTTATCCTTACTGGGCATTTGAGCTCACCCCTTTTCTATGTTTTATTTTTACCAGGATGTGAAGAAGTAAATTATGAATGACCTGTAGGGATATTATGAGGGGATAATAGTGTGGACTATGGAGACAATATGTTGTTGTTGTAGTTTTTCACTTTATGATGTAATGTAAAACTTTATGAATATATCTAGTGTTTCCAAGGCTACTAAACCAATCGGTCTTTCGAGATTTGATCTTTCTTGTGATCATGCCAATGTTATGTAATAATGCACCGACTCTAGGTAGCTGGGGTCGGGGCGTTACAAAAACGACACCTACGATTGATGTTTCACCAGCTTTCCCATTTCACAAATCTTTATATGTTTATTGTAGTCTGATTTCACGGTGTTTGGAAGTTGTTTGGTTGGTTTTGACCCCCTGACACACGTTTCTAAAGGGTTTAAAACCTTTAAAAATTGCTTATTTGGTCTTTCTAGGAAGACCTCACATCTAATTGATGTTTCATCTCCTCATGCATGTCACAGATAATACAAAGATGAGTTTTCTACGATTTCACTTCATTTTGTGGTCGTTTTCAATGGATTTGACTATTAAACACACGTTTTTGTGTTTTAAAACAATAAAATATTGTTTTAGGTAATCTCAAGGAAACATCACCTTAGATCGATGTTACTTTATCTAAACCATTATAAAAAAATGTACAGTTATTCTTATCTAATTCAACGACATTCAGAGGTCGTTCAGTTGGTTTTTGACCCCCAAACACATGTTTTTAAAGCACCTCAAACCTTTAAAAACTGTTTATCCATTCATTCTGGGCAGTCCGCATGTCCGATTGGAATTTCATATACTCATACACATCATAAATAATACAAATATGGTTTTTTTTGTGATTTTATGTCATTCTGAGGTCATTTTCTAAAGATATGATTGTTAAACACGTGTTTTGGTGTTTTAAAAAAATAAAAGTGCATTTCTGGTCATCCCTAGAAAACAACACCTCAGATTGAAATTTTGTTAGCTCAATCATTTCACAAATCATTATGCAGTTTTTATCGTCATATTTCATGATATTCGGAGGTTGTTTGGTTGGTTTAACCCCTTGATGCATATTTTTAAAGGGCGCCAAACCTTTAAAACCCGTTTATTCAGCTGTTCTGGGTAGACCTCACATCTAATTGATGTGTCGTCTACTCATGCATGTCAAAAATAATATAAATATGGGTTTTCTATGATTTAATATTATTCTGAGGTCGTTTTTCATGGTTCTGATAGTTAAATGTATGTTTTGATATTTTAAAATAATAAAAGTGTGTTTTCGATTATCCCAAAAAACAACACCTCGAATTGAAATTTAGTCAGCTCTAGTATTTCAAAAATCACTATATGGTTGCTTTCATCTGATTTCATGACATTCATAGGTCATTCGATTAGTTTTGATCCCCTAACGCATATTTTAAAGGGCGTCAAACCTCCAAAACTCGTTTATTCAGTCGTCTCGGGAAGACCACATGTCCAATTGATGTTTTATCTACTTTTACATGTCAAAAATAATACAAATACAGTTTTCCTATGATTTCATGTCATTTTGAGGTTATCTACTATGGATTTGACTGTTAAATGCGTGTTTTGGTGTTTTAAAACAATAAAAGTGTGTTTCTCATCATCTCGGGAAAATTGCACCTCAGATTGGTATTTAATTAGCTCCACTATTGAAAAATACACTATACAAGTGTTTTTGTCTGATTTCATGACATTCAAAGGTCATTTGGTTGGTTTTGTTCTCTTAGAACATGTTTTTGAAGGGTGTCAAACCTTTAAAAATTGCTTATTCGATTGTTCCAAGAAGATCATGTGTCCAATTCTACTCATACATATCAAAAATATTATAAAGACGGATTTACTATGATTTTATGTCATTATGATGTTGTTTTATATGGATCCAACCATTAAACACATGTTTTGGTGTTTTAAAACAATAAAAGTGTGTTTATGGTCATCATGGGAAAACGGTACCTCGGATTGACGTTCTGTCAGCTCCACCATTACACAAATCACTTTATGAATGTTTTCTTCTAATTTCATGGAATTCAGAGGTCGTTTGGTTGGTTTTTATCCCTTAACACATGTTTTTAAAGGGCGTCAAACCTTTAAAAATTGTTTATTCAGTCATTTCGAACAGACTGTGCATCTTATTAATGTTCTTCTTATTCATAAAAATCGTAAATAATATAAAGATTATTTTTCTATGATTTCTCAACATTATGAAATCCTTTTTCTATGGATTTGACCCTTAAACACGTGTTTTGGTGTTTTAAAACAATAAAAGTATGTTTCCAGTTATCCCAGGAAAATGAAACCTCATATTGAAATTTCGTCAGGTCCACCATTGCATAAATCATTTTATGGGTGTTTTCATCTAATTTCATGACATTCAGAGGTCATTCAGATAGTTTTGATCCCATGACGCACATTTTTAATGGGTGTTGAACCTTACAAAACGGTTTATTCAATCATTCTAGGAAGACCACACATCTGATTGACATGTCATCTACTCTTACACACCATAAATAATATAAATATTGTTTTCCTATGATTTCACATCATTCCAAGGTTTTTTATTGATATGACCGTTAAAGGCACATTTTGGTGTTTTAAAACAATAAAAGCGTGTTTTCATTGTCTCGGTCAAACAACACCTTAGATTGATGTTTTTTTAATTCCACCATTTCAAACATCACTATACAGTTTTTTTGATTTCACAGTGTTCAGAGGTTGTTTGGTTTGTTTTGACCCCCCAAACGCGCATTTTTAAAGGGTGGAAAACCTTTAAAAACTACTAATTTGGCCCGTATGAGCACATTGCATGTCTGATTGATGTATATTTTGCTCGTACATATCAAAAAAAATATGGAGATGGTTGCCCTATAATTTTACTTCATTCAAAGGTTGTTTGTTATGGTTTTGACCATTACATGCATGTTTTAGTGTTTTATGATGCTAAAAGTGTGTGTTTGGTAATCTCGAGCAAACAACACCTCCCATTGATGTTCTACCAGTTCAAACATTTCATATATCACTCTATGGTTGTTTTCATATGATTTTATGACAATCATAGTTCATTTCCCTGGTTTTGACCCCCTTAAACATGTTTTAATGGTTGTCAAACCTCTAAGAACTACTTATTTGGTTCATTTTAGCACGCCACAAGTCTGATTGACGCGTTGTCTGCTCGTACATGTCACAAATAATACAAAGATGGTCTTCCTTTTATTTCATATCTTTCAAAGTTTGTTTGCTATGGTTTTGACTGTTACATGTACATTAGTGTTTTATGATACTAAAAGTGCATTTTTGGTCATCCCAAGAAAACGACACCTTCGATTGACATTTCCTTGGTTCAAAAATTTTACAAATCACTCTACGGTTGTTTTTGTATGACTTCACAACAATTTAAGATCATATATTTAGGTTTGACTATGACACTATAATGTAGGGCACATTTTTTCTATCATGTAACAATTTTAGAAACATAAAATACATTCAAATTGTTCATGTAAAATGAAATAATAAATATTAAAATGGTAATGTAAATTGCCTCATTCATTTGGTGCATAATCATCTGGATCACCAATGAACTCACGATGATGTCCACTAGCTATATCTGGAGTCTACAACATATATAAATATTATATCTATCAAGCATATCAATCAAAGTCAATATTAGTACAGTTTTTTTTTACCCGTGGTGCCACTTGTGTACCATCAACAGGATGTTGCGTCATCACTTCATCTATACATGTTGACATCTGTGATAATTTATCTTCATACTTTGTACGTAACTACTAAAACTGCTCATTTATACTATGTTGCATAGCCTGCATGGCAACATCTACCTCAGTCAGTGTGTGCATCCCTACATTTATGCATGCACTCGTTGCCTCTTCTCCAACAACTGAACGTCATGGGACACTGGTGTCATAAGTCCAAGAATAACCATGACCATCACTCCCCACGACACGCTGAAATATCACATCTTTGTGTATAGTACCACAATGTTGCTCCTCTGATAGCTCTGTTAACTCAGTATCAAACTGAGTCTGTTGAATATACACAATTAATTGATGAACAAATGTGAATAATTTATATGAAATAAAAATACATTTTCTACAAAATAATTTGTTTACTATAATGCCGACAAAATTGGGATCACCCACCCGATGAGTCCTCACCCATATTGACATCTGATTGGTCGGCTCACCTCACTGGTGTAACTACAATAAAGGTTCCCACCAAATACATATTTATATTCATGGTGTGTTGTAATATTTTTAATATATTAATGAAAATAAAATTCTAAACTTACATCATGTTTATGCTGGGACATGTGTTGAGTGCCAAGTCTGGAAGGCGTGCCCTGCATCGCCCGATTACATGGATGATGAGCGGACTTGGTATACATTCAACATATTTAGTTAATAAACATGTGAAAAACTAGAGTTATTTATAGATTAAAAGCAATAAATTTTATGATCATCACCTCACTCGACCAAAACGCATCCAAATCCTACCATACATAGGAAGAATGCTTGTAGGGACTCGTTGTACAATGTCTGACACACCCAAAAATGATGGTCAGTGATCTCTCTTCACCCTTCCCTTGTAATACTTCCATAACTTTTGGTATTTGGTGATGGATACTCCCCAAAACTCATCTAGATAGGATATTAAATTATCCTATTAAAAAAATAGTGTTGTCGGTTGTGATAATAATAAAAATAATGTCATGAAAAATTAAATAGTAAATTTATCTGAACCTCCCTCCATGATCTGTCAATCATATCCTGGGGGAATGAAGTCTAATCATGATTCATCAGAGGCAATCTATGTGGGTCTCGTATCATATGTCTCAACTGACGAATCAATACACCAGTACCCTCTCCAACTGGATGAAATGTATCATCAAATAACACATACAATAGGGCTTTGGAGTTCCAAGATCAAACCCCTCTACTAAGGCCCCTGCGTCTGCTAAAACACACACCATGTCCTGTTGACCATAAATTCATAAAGCAGTTAGCAATAACTAAATTTGTAATTAAAAATTAGAAAAATACAGGGGAACATACAAAAAATTAGAATAAATTAATTTTAAAAAATGAAAACATATATGCCAACAACATCATGTGAACCACTCTGAATTTCCTGTAACATACCTGCATTTATAAAAAAAATACAGTTAAATCAAATAATTTTTATATACATAATTCGTGAATATTTTATTTCAATGTGTATCGCATCCAAATTACGTCTTGAAATACCATCTTTTTAATAAGGCAATTTGAAAAAGGTACTCTGCTTCTTCCAATTATTATTACATTTTTTATTTGCAGCAAGAATGGATGACAATGCAAGATTCAATAAATCCTAAAAAACATACATTGTGTGAATGTTTTCTTTGTCAAGTTGTACTATAATTTAAACCCCATACATTATCTGTAGTGTTTGGTTGTGCTCCCTATTCCCATCAAACAACACACTGTCTTTTTTTAACTAGTGCAGTGAAGGCAGAAAACATATGTGGCCAAGGTATGCCCACTTTCTACGGTGCTTAAGCCATATAGATTTCTTATTTTTATTACAATTAGGATAGGAAAATTCTCCCTGTGTACTCCAACATGATGAGTTAACATACGTTGATTAATTGTTCGTAACAAAGTAGCCTGAAGTCTAAACATTTCATTAGCTTTCGAGTCAAAACTCATTACATCATCTGCTCAAATTCTTGCATTTCATCAATCAACGACTTTATATAAACATCTATTTTATCGTCAATTCCTCTCGGTCCATAAATAAGATTCGAAAGTAAAAAAATTGGTTTCTTCACACATAACTATGGGGGAAGGTTGTACGAAACCAACACCACTGGCGATGTACTATGCATCACACCAACCATGGACCCGAATGAGTGAAAACCATCTGATGTCAAGCTCAATCGAACATTACGACCATCCTTGAAAAATTTTGGGCACCTTTAATCAAACTCCTTCCATGCCAAAGAATTTGTCAGTTGAGTTAATTCATCAACCACTTGGTTTCTCTCTAAATATCATCAGTTTAACAATTTTAGCCGATATGAAGAATCTATTCAACCTCGATTTCAGTGGGAAATAATGCATATGCTTAGCATCAACCCATTTCCCTTGATTAATCTCACTATTCATCCACCTAGATGAGTAGAAAACAATACAAGTATTGAGTTACGCATTCTCTTTTTTGAATAACATACGGTTATTGCGACACACATCAATGGTCTCGTATGTGAAACCAAGGTCGCCGGTCAACTTCTGAGCTTGGTGTCATGACTCTGGAATCTTCTCTCCAACAGAAAGTACCTACTTCAATAGTACCAACAACATGTTAAATGAGGTGTTCGGTCAAGGTCTTCAGTTGTAACAATTCAACGATGAACGATAATTTATTGAATTTAGTGCATCCATAATATGATTCAGTACGCGCATCATCAATAATTTCAATGCTTTTCCATCTGCAGAAGAACGAGAATTGTTCCCCCCAACGTCATCATTTATGATGCTATTGTCCTCATATTGAAACTGACACATCATATCATCAGATCAATTATTCTCGAGTCAACATCCAAATGAATACTTTCTGATTGATGATAGGGAATAAACTCTTTCCCATGACGTGTCCATGACTTGTAGCTTTTCAAAAAACCATTTAGAAACAATTGTTTCCTAATAATATCTTATTTAGAGAGATATTTGTTTCCATGTTTTTTGAATGAAACATTGGGGGGGGTGCGGGGGGGGGGGGGGGACCAACTGCCACTTAATGGTCGTTAATAGCGTCAATAGAGACCACCAAATAACACTCTTACACATTACATTCATTTTGAAGTGGTTGTAGTTGTTATTGCTTGTAACTAGTTTGTAGTTGTTGTATATCAATATAATCGATGCAAGAAATGTGCTAAAATGATGCAGTGTAAAAAAATATTCTTTATTATTTGAAAATATTGTGATCTTCTTTATAATGTGCCACCATTTTTCGGGTTTTATTAGCCATTGTAGTTTGTTGTTATATGGTGCAACAAACTACAATAATTGATGCAGACTTTATCAATGCTATAATCTAGTGTTGATAAATATAGACTTTTATAAACGTTCACCTAATATCAATAAAACACAATATTTATCAATGCTTTTTAAATGGTGTTAAAAGTCATTGGATTTTATAGGTACATGCATTATCATTGACCCAAAAGTGTTGAAAAACATCAATATTTAATGTTGATATTTATGTTGAAGTGCATGCACAATCTTTGGACCATGCATTCATCATTGGATCAAAACCTATACTACACGGTTGAAACGCACAATCTTAAAAGTTTTAAATCCTATTTAGCAATATTAATGTTAACCTGATTAGATACCCACACAAATGTAGATATCCCAACAAAAACCTGTTTAACAATATTCACATGTGAATCTGATTATTAATTGTTTGATTTTAAAAGTCAATATTCGAACTAAAATCCAAATATAAATTTAACATTTTTTTTAACAGAAACCCTAGTCGTTCTATACAATTAATGCTCTCCCCAGCGTAGCCCGTTCCCCTGCGGGTGTACCGAGCCCCGAGTTTCAAAATGATATATGTTGAACACGGTTTATGGTTTTTTTGTATTATTCTAAAATAATACTAATTTTTATAAATTTATTCTAATTTCGGATATCGTGTAATATTTACCCGACCTCATCCAAATTCGACTCAAGAGATGATCTCTCTTCACCCTTCCCTTGTAATCCTTTCATAACTTTTGGTATTTGGTGACAGATACTCCCCAAAACTCATCTCGACATGATATTAAATTATCCTATTAAAAAATAGTGTTGTTGGCTATGATAATAATAAAAAGAATGTCATGAAAAATTAAATAGTAAATTTATCTGAACCTCCCTCCATGATCTGTCAATCATATCCTAGGAGACTGAAGTCCAATCATGAGTCATCAGAGGCAATCTAATTGGGTCTCGTATCATATGCCTCAACCGATGAATCAATACACCCGCACCCTCTCCAACTGGATGAAATGTATCATCAAATAACACGTACAATAGGGCTTTGGAATTCCAAGATCGAACCCCTCTACCAAGGCCCCTGTGTCTGCTAAAAAACACACCAGGTCCTGCTGAACATAAATTCATAATGCAGTTAGCAATAACCAAATTTGTAATTAAAATTTAGAAAAAGATAGGGGAACATACAAAAAATTAGAATAAATTAATTTTAAAAAATGAAAACATGTATGCCAACAACATCATGTGAACCACTCTGACTTTCCTGTGACATGCCTAGAATTTGAACCCCAAACATTGTATGTAGTGTTTGGTTGTGTTCCCTATTCCCATCAAACAACACACTGTATTTTTTTAATTAGTGCAGTGGAGGCAGAAAACGTATGTGGCCAAGGTATGTCCACTTTCTATGATGCTTAAACCATATAGATTTCTTACTTTTATTACAATTAGGACATGAAAATTCTCCCTGTGTACTCCAACATGATAAGTTAACATGCGTTGAGAAGTCATTAATTATTCATAACAAAGTAGCCTGAAGTCTAAACATTTCATTAGCTTTCGAATCAAAAGTCATTACATCATCTACTCAAATTCTTGCATTTCATCAATTAACGACTTCATATAAACATTGATTTTATCGTCAATTCCTCTCGGTCCATAAATAAGATTCGAAAGTAAAAAAATTGGTTGCTTCACACAGAACTACAGGGGAAGGTTGTACGAAACCAACACCACTGGCCATGTACTATGTGTCACACCAACCATGGACCTGAATGAGTGAAAACCATCTACTGTCAAGCCTGGTCGAACATTACGACCATCCTTGAAAAATTTTGGGCGCCTTTAATCAAACTCCTTTCATGCCAAAGAATTTGTCAGTTGAGTTAATTCATCAACCACTTGGTTTCTCTCTGAATGTCATCAGTTTAACAATTTTAGCCGATATGAAGAATATATTCAACCTCGATTTCAATGGGAAATAACGCATATGCTTAGCGGCAACCCGTTTCCCTTGATAAATCTCACTGTCCATCCACCTAGATGAGTAGCAAACAGTACAAGTATTGAGTTACACATCCTCTTTTTTGAATAACATACGGTTACTACGACACACATTAACGATCTCGTATGTGAAACCAAGGTCCCCGATCAACTTTTGAGCTCGGTGGTATGATTCTGGAATCTTCGCTCCAATAGGGGGTACCTTCTTCAATAGTACCAACAACATGTTAAATGAGGTGTTTGTCCACTGGTTCAATGTCTTCAGTTGTAACAATTTAATGACAAACAATAATTTATTGAATTTAGTGCATCCATAATATAATTCAGTACGTGCATCGTCAAAAAATTCAATGCTTTTCCATTTGCAGAAGAACGAGAATTGTTCCCCCCAACGTCATCATTTATGACACTACTGTCCTCATATTAAAACTGACGCATCATATCATTGAGCATTATGTTTATCAGATCCAACTATTCTCGAGTCAACATCCATATGAATACTTTCTGATTGACGATAGGAAATAAACTCTTTCCCATGACGCGTCCATGACTTGTAGTTTTTCAAAAACCCATTTAGAAACAAATGTTTCCTAACAATATATAGTTTAAAGAGATATTGTTTCCATGTTTTTGAATGAAATGTTGGGGGGGGTGGATGAGGGAGTGGGAAAACCAAGCAACTGCCACTTAATGGTCGTTAATAGTGTAAATAGCGACCACCAAATAACACTCTTACACATTACATTCATTTTGAAGTGGTTGTAATTGTTATTGCCTGTAACTAGTTTGTAGGTGTTGTATATCAATATAATCGATGCAAGAAATGTGCTAAAATGATAACTGTAAAAAAACATTCTTTATTATTTGAAAATATTGTGATCTTCTTTATAAAGTGCAATCATTTTTCGGGTTTTATTAACCATTGTGGTTTGTTGTTATATGGTGCATCAAACTACAATAATTGATGCATACTTTTATCAATGTTGTAATATAGTGCTGATAAATACAATCTTTTATAAACGTTCACCTAATATCAATAAAACACAATATTTATCAATGTTTTTTAAACCATGTTAAAAGTCATTGACTTTTATAGGTACATGCATTATCATTGACCCAAAAGCGTTGAAAAACATCAATTTTGAATGTTGATATTTATGTTGAAGTGCATGCACAATCTTTGGACCATGCATTCATCACTGGATCAAAACCTGTACTACACGATTGAAACGCACAATCTTAAAAGTTTTAAATCCTATTTAGCAATATTAATGTGAACCTGATTAGATACCCACACAAATGTAGATATCCCAACCAAAACCTCTTTAACAATATTCACATGTGAATCTGATTATTAATTGTTTAATTTTGAAAGTCAATATCCAAACTAAAATCCAAATATAAATTTAACATTTTTTTAACATAAATTCTAGCCGTTCTATATGATTAATGCTCGCTCCAGCGTAGCCGGTCTCCCGTGGGTGCACCGAGCCCCGAGTTTCAAAATGATGTATGTTGAACACGGTTTATGGTTTTTTTTATAATATTCTAAAATAATACTAATTTTTATAACAGAAGTTTTTATCATGTGGTTGGCTAGATCCAAGTCATTTCCCGCACGCCAGAATGATAACGACCAAATGAAACGGGGAAACCGCCACCTGACGACAAAATTCAATTTTTATACTAAAATATATTTCTGGAGAGGATGCGAGCGACGCGAGCTCATCGTCGCTGCCGCCAGCCTCGCCGTCATTTCCAAGCCTCCTGCCATCCAGGTCCTTCTCTCTCCGTCTCTCTCTCCCCCTGCCTGAATAATTAGCTCCGGGTCTTCTTTCGTTCCGTCGTTCTCGAAACCATCCGTTTTATCCATTTGAACGTTACAGTTCCTGTACGGAATGGTGCTTTTTATTTTCTTCATTCGATGTGATTTACGGATGTCTGGTTGCGATGCCGAGAAATTCGAGGAAAGCGAAGGTATTAATTAGGGTTCTGCGATATTTTGGATACCACAAGTTTTTAACGACCGGAAAAACGATTCCTGTTATTCATTTTAAAATTTCAAATTAGGGTTTTTGGTGTTAATTCTGCTATCATATCGTCCTCTACCTGGTTTTATTGGTTTTAACTGATTTGAATCGTGTTTTGATTGGTTATTTTTGTTGATTAGGGGTTTCATTTGAGAATTCATGTGGACATCTGAAGCATGAATCTGGAGGGGATTTTCCACGTCTCTGGAGATTAGGCTGTATGAGTTGAATGAAAAACTATCCGGCACAAGGCTGAAGGAATCCAGAATTTACAGAAATTGGAGTTTTTGGGAGGCTGCACAAGGCAAATGTATCGGACAGTGGCCACAGCCACAAGCTGTGGTGGATCGCCTTCTGATGTGGACTACATTGTGGGATTGGATCAAGTGCCTCGTTGGGGCGATGTGGAGAACAGGTTTTCTTTGGAACATGGGAATGGAGATCCTGCATTTTCAAATTCATACTTTCCTGATCCCTTAACATCACATTTTGGGGTGGATGGTGGTGGCACTGGGCAAGTATCACGGTTTCCAGTTGACCATGAGATCAATTCCAAGTTATATCTGTGGAGAGGGGCTCCTTGGGATCTTGAAGTGGATGCTGTTGTTAACTCCACAAATGAGGTGAGATGTAAATTCTTCTTAATGCTGGGTTTGGTTCTGTTTGTCACTGGTTATGTTCATGTCGAGGAGCTTGTAATTTTCTGGGAACCATTAACATGTTTTTGTTGATTTTCATTCTGAAATGATCGGTTGGCTGTTTAATTTGTATAAATTTAACCGTGCCAGAAGTAGAACATTGATAACTGCGGAAGGACTGCCTACAAGTTCACACCCTGAAGTTTGTCCTGGAGTGTTGAATTAAAGGAGTTTAAATTTGATAGATTACAGATCACATGCACAAAAATATAGTCACATGATCTCATTTTTCCTGGGCCTTGGTGATTTTTCTTATCCATTTTATAACCGTCTTTTGGTTTTGATATTTTGTTTTCATTGCTATTTGAGCAATCTTCTCTATGTTTCATCCCCATCAAAGAACTTTTTTCTTCATTGGTTTAAGTCTTCCGCGTTTTATTGTCAACACAGAGTTTACAAATAATGTTTTTTTAGTTAATTACAAGAAAAATGTCTCATTTTCATATTTTCCATAAACTCTTTGAAAATAAAGCCTGAGCACCTTTTAAGCCTTTTTTTAATTAGGTTTATTATCAATTATGAGATTTACCCCATTTTGAGAACTTTTTCATTTAGGCGTTTGGAAAGTTTGTCCATTCAGATTATTAGAGTTTTCACTGCCTCCATTTCTGAGATCATTCTTATCCATTGCTTGCCTGACAGAATTTGGATGAAGCGCACAGCAGTCCAGGATTGCATGCTGCAGCTGGGCCAGGTCTTGCAGATGAATGTGCAACGCTGGTATGCTAATTATAAATTAAATCACTGCTATAATTACTTATTTATCTTGGTTGGCAGAATTTCTTCGCATTGTTGGTGATTGGACATGGATGATTAGATGGCACTGTGGGAAACTGTTGGAATGCATTTTAATTCCTTATAATTGTGTCATGTGAATTTTAACAATATTTTAGTAGTTTTCATTGCTTAAATGGATACAAGCATTCTGGAAAGGTTTCTGGGTTTCTTTCAAGATTACTGTTGCAATTGTTGAGAAAAATGGTGTCCTTGAAAAGTAAATATTTCTTCCTCCAATGACAGGGTGGGTGCCGAACTGGAATGGTGAAGGTTACTAACGCTTATGATCTTCCTGCAAGGTTCGGCGACCTTCTAGTTTTTTCAAAACAGATTCTCCTTAGCTGAGGATAGTCCTTGGTCAATGCAGTTAGTAGTGTATAAGTGGCCTAGTCCCGGAAAAAATTGCTGAAGTGATAAATTTCCTACCCTGGTCTGATCCAAATAAATAAATCTTGGCAGTAATAGTTTTATTTATTTATTTATTTTGTTTTTGGCATTGTTCTTGTCATTTGTCATGATAGTTATCTAGCTGAGGATAATACTTGGCCAGTGCATTTAGCAGTGTAAAAGTGGCTTGGTCCAGAAAAATTTGCTGCTTCAGGATATATTTGCCAAGAAAGTGATAAATTTCGTAGTCTCTCCGATTCAAATGAATAAATTTTGACAGTAATAGTTTTATTTATTTATTAATTTTCTGTTTGGCGTTGTTCTTGTCATTTGACATGATAGTTATCTAGACGAGGATAACCCTTTTGCAACACCAACTACTTTGTACTTTGGATTACATATATATTAAAAGAAGTGAATATTAATATAAATATCTTATCACATATTGATTGTTTTTCTGCCTAACATTGATGTGATAATGTCCTTGAGAATCTGCCTCATTAATAAGGTCATAACAGTTCCCCACTATGATGAGAATCTTGAAATGCTATGATGATATTCTTAAATATAGTTTTACGGTCGGATAACATTCTATGATGGGACACATTAAACGTGATTGTCAGGTGTTAGTACTCGTAAGCGCATAGGGTTAATCGAAAATTGAGGACAGAGAATCGTTGCGCCCAATGAACCCCCCCCCCCTCTCGAATCATTCATCTCTTCCTCTCAAGAACAAGAAGAACTCCTTCAAGCCCGAAGGATCTTGAAGTGATGAAGATGGACAATGCAAGATATTTGATTCGCCGCGCTAACATCCAGAAATCGATTGGCGTTGCTCGGAGATCAAAGGAGCATGTGTGAATCATTGTTAGTGGGATTCTACACTTGAATCCGAAAGAGTTTTTAGAAGATCAACAACGTCATCCAAAAAAGGATCATAAGACGAGGTAATCACTTATTCTCGATCTAAATAAATTAATTATAAATTTAACGTGAAAGAACTTCGGGGTTTCAGGCAACTCTAAATTAAAAGAAATTTTAATTTAAAGCTCATCAAAGGCGATTCCACTGCGCCCGAAATCTTTAAGTGGTATTAGAGTGACTACGTTTTAAATTTATAATTATTTATTTGATTGTTGATCAATATGCGCAATCGTGGTTGAATTTTTCATTTTAAAGTTATTCATTCTTTAATCTGATTGTTTTATTAACATGCCTTCGACATTTTATTTTCTTCGTTCAAGATTCACAATTTCTTAAGTCCAAGAACAGATGAGGAACGACTAAAGATGCCATCGGGAATTGCTAATAATTTTGACCGGTAAGACTGGGTTACACGGCGTGTAGTCGGAGTACACGCCGTGTACCCATGTGCACTGCACCTGGACGTCCTGCAGGATTCACGACATGCCAAGCAATAACTACACGTGTTGCATTTATTGCACATCACGTGTAGCCTGACACACGACATGTCGGATTACATGGTGTGTAGCTGGCGCACACGCCGTGTAGTCCACACAGTTTAGTGGCGAAATTCGCGCATCCCTTGTGGTCATAAACACGGTCAAACCGCGTGAGGCTAACAACCTAGAGCAATAATGACATACACGACGTGTAACTGGCTTGTACACGTCTTGTAGTCCCGCGTCCGACAAACACGCCGAGTGTAACGCCCCGATTTTTTATGAAATATTTTTCTTTAAATAATTTGATTTCTTCGATAGTTTGCGTTGCACGCAATACCAAGTTTAAACGAATCACGATATACTATTAAAATATTATTATTTTAATATGACTTTTATAACCTAGTTGTTGAATTGACGGGTGTGAATAGAAATAACCATATTATGAAATATATGTGAATGTTATATTCAATACACATTTATTTTTTAATGCTCAGGAAATAAACACTTTTTTTAGTAAATTCATTTTATTATTAAAAAATATGTTTTTTTTCAAAAAAAGTTTTTTGTTGATTTCTATGAGAAATAAATATAATTAATTTTGACACTTTTAGAAAATGTATTTGACAAAATAAACTTCATTTTTGAATTCAACATGTCAAAATTATTTTAGAATGAATTTTTGAGAATTTTCTGAAAAGTTTGAATTTTTAATGAACAGTGAAAAATATTTATTTCTATTGAAAACTTTATTTTCTTTTAAAGCATTTACAAAATGAAATTATATTTTGGATTAACTTTAAATGTTATTAGTTCCTTTTAATCTTATTTTGGTATTTGAAATGAATTTTATACATTAATTAATTATAAAAACATTTTATACTTAAAAAAGGCATTTTTCAGAAAAATTGTTTTTCGTTGCGTTTTGTCGGTTTAATATTAAATTAAATTCTGTCACTTGTGTTTTGAGTTTTTTAAAATGGAATTCATATTTGGAATTAGGAGGTTCAAATTTAGTAAATAAACCACTTATTTTTTGATCAATATAAATAATAACTTTAGTAATTTTTGTTACCACGGTTAAGGGTAAAACGAGTAATTAAAGGTAAAAATAATATGATAAGGATTAACAAATGATCCTAACACTTGCCCCAATTCTATTGGATGAGGAAGTTTCGACTATAATCATCCATGGGTCGAATTTATGACCTTTTGGAGTCACTTGGTCTTGGTTGTCAAAATGCGCTGTTGCGGCCGCGATCGCGCCATCGCGATGCGGAGTGCCACCCAACAGCTTCACCCAAAATATCTCGTTTTTATCTCTCTCTCGTAAGCGGTCCAACCCACCTCACCCTGCTTAAACCCTTCTTATTTCCTTCTCCTGGTGCAGCGACGCCACTCCCCCTTGCTGTACACCCCTTTTTCTCTCGCCGCGGCTCCTTCCTCCGGTCACTGCTGTCCGCACCGCACACCCTTTTTTCTACGGGCGCAACTCCTCTTTCTTCCTCCTGCTGCGCTCACACACCCTTTTCTTTTTCTAGGCGCTCATTCTTATTCCTCTGATCTGCAACGAATTTATCCTTTCTTCCCTGCGTTGCCACCATTTGTGCTTAGCATAGCATCTACTGCTCTGCTCTGCACTGTTTCGACGACGTCGACAACCACTAAAAATAGCGACAAAGTGCCAGCAGCCTTTCATCGGTATTTTTTTTCCGGTGATCCAAACATCCGTCTTTTATCTGTTATTTGTGTCAAACAAGTCCCAAACATTTCTTTCTCAGCCATCTATTGCACCAACCGATGCTACGACCGTACAATCTCTTCCACCATTGGTGAAGCCTCAAGGAAAAAGTTTAGATACTACACGACAGTGGAATTCTTTAAGAGACATCAACAATAAAAAGAAAGTCACATGTGACTTTTGCATGATGGTGACCAATGGTGGTATTACTCGAAGCCAAAGAACATCAAATGGGATTACCGTTGAATGTTTAGAAGTGAAGGAAGACTCCTCAAGAAGTGAATGACAAGCTCCTTGCAGCGCAAACAAAGAAAAAAGCCGACAAATCAGCATATATTCATGATATTCATGATGTTGATGAGGATATGGAGGAAGAGCTTGAAGAAATTCATGCCGTTGAGAGTGGAAAAAGAAGAAGTTATGCATCAAGTGCAACATCATGTCCTTTAAGTGGCAATAAAGTGAAAAATGTGAAAGAGCCATTTGATGTAATGTTCATGGAAGATCCGGCAAGAGTAGTCAAGGATGCAAAACAAACAAGCATTAAAGATGCTTGTAACAAGCAATTATGAGATCGAACGGTGCAATACATAGAGAGATTCCTTTGCACAAATGGAATTGTTTTTAATGTTGTTTGATCGAGAAGCTTTAAGATGACGGTGGAAGCAATTGATCAATATGGACTACACTTAGTAAGTTCCAAAGCTATCATGAGTGCAAGGTTCCTCTTCTTAAAAAGGAGTTAAGAGTACACAAAAGAATTGTTGAAGGCCATGAAATTGAACGAGAATACTATGACTGCTCAATCATGTTTGATGGTTCGACGAACAAGAACCTTGATCAATTTCTTGGTAAATTGTCCAACCGGTTCAATGTTTGTAAAAAGTGTTGATGCATCAAGTTACGTGAAAATGAGAGAAGCGATTTTTAAGTTATTGGATGATTTTATGGAAGAAATTGGAGAATCAAGTTGATGCATCATCCATTGCATGCTGCGGGTTATTATTTGAATCTTCAATTTTTTTATGGAAATCCAAGTATTGAAAGAGATGTAGAGGTGATGAAAGACTTATATGATTGTATAGAGAGATTGTCTCCTAGTCCTGAGGAGGAAGATAAGACTTGTTTTGAATTGACAACATATAGAAGCGCACAAGACCTCTTGGTGGGAAATGTTGCATGCGACAACGGAGTACAATAGTTCCTGGTAAGAGTTTATTTTTGTATTGATTATTTAATTACATGATCCTTAATTTTAGATCATTACAAAACAATGCTAATAAATAATAATTGCAGTTGAATGGTGGAAGAATTATGGAGGAACGCCATCTTTCACGACAATTGCCATCAAAATTTTGAGCTTGACATGGAGCTCATCGGGATGCGAGAGGAATTAGAGTGCCTTTGAGCATGTAAGTAACTTAGTATCAATACTAAACTCGCTTTCATTTAAGCTTAAATTTCATTAGTGATACCAATGTTTTTTTAATTTTTATAAAACAGGTTCATTCTAAAAAGAGAAGTCGGCTAGAGCATCAATGGTTGCAAGACTTGGTCTTCATCAAATTCAACCAAACTTTGAAGGATCAGTTTGATTCCAGAGATGTCAGTGATCCCATTGTTCTAAAGAATATTGATGATGATAGTAGTGAGTGGTTTTTAGGGCAAATGAATGGTAATGAAGATGGCGCTGAAGATGAATTGGTGTTTGAGGATGACAACACCACGACTTTGAGATTAGTTGAGGAAGCTATCGGGGCTGGTGAACCTTCTCATTATACAAGGAGGAAAACAAAAGGAGGAACCCATGCTTGAAGTTCAAGTTCTAAAGGAAAAACAAGGATGGTTATTGAGGAAGAAGTCGATGAACATGGAAACAAATGAAGAGGAGATTTATAAAAGTGATGATAGTGAAAGTGAAGGTGAATAAGAAACGGAAGATCTTGAAAATGAAGAAGATGATTGAATTGAACTTTGGATGTTCTCATGGTTGTTGTTTATGAATAATTGGTTGGGACATGTGTTTAATATATTATGATGAATTTATGAATGTTTTTAATTATGAATTTGAATGTATTTTTAATTCTTATGTTTTGTGTTTAATTTTTCAACATATATGTTTGTAAAATTCTATAATTTAACTGCCCTGCGATTGGATAAAAAAGCGGCCGCGACTCGATCCGCGTCGCCGCTATCCTGCCATGGGACCCCGCCGTGTCGCGCCGCGATTCGAGATTGAAAACTATGCATTTGGTTGACATCAAGTCCTTTATAGTATTTTATTTAAAGAAAAATCAAACATGTCACCATTGTTTTTAATAAGTGTAACATTTTTAATATATGGTTATCCAGAAGATATGTTCGACCATAAATAGTCTTTTGAAATTTAAAAGATTTATATCATTGTAACTTATTTTTAATTTTTAGGAAGAAAATAATTACCTTAAATGCTTACACAATAATGATGCGGTGATTATTAAATAAATTGAAAAATCAAATAAATAATATTAAAAATATTAAAATAAATATAATTTGAGATATTTAAGGTGATCTATGAATTTTCTAGATGACGTTGACATGTTTAGGATATAATAAAATAGTTGGTACGGATTTGACATGTTGTCTTGATGTTTTTAAATTCAAAGTAACGAATAGTATCAAAATTGACTATAATGATATTTTATGAGATTAATATTTTATAAAATTATTTAAAAATCATAAAAATATTAAATAAGCACAAAGGGGATAAGACATGATCGACAATATCACCCCTCTGCATTTATAGGCCATTTGGAAGCATTTGGCTCTAGAATAATCTTAATATATTTTAATCTTTTAAGAAATTTCAAAGGTGCCCCTCACCTCCATTATAAAAGGACATCTCCTCACTTTATTTCACAATTTTGAGTTTTCTAGCTGGACCATCCTATGCCAAATTCTCTTCTTCACTTCCCTAACCATATTCTAAAGGTTCTGCCCTTCTCAAAAGACCAACCCTAGAGCCCTTTAGAGAAGATCTAAAGGAGTCGTTTCGAAGAAGAGGTAATCGCTCTAACGGTAACTTACTTTTTCTACCCTTTACCTCCTTTAAATCTATTATAATTATCATAAAATAATAACTTATGTATCTTTGATATACTAAAATGTTATTATGATTATGAAAACACCATTATAGTATACCCTCTTTCCCATCAAACAAGAAGTGAAAGTATCGCTTGTGCATACATACGACTTACCGTCTACACGTAGCGATACGGTTCATTTTTCAACACCATCTTTTATGGATGAGTATTATGATGAGTTTAATGTTTATTTATGATATTTATGACATAACCATACTTCTGGAATGATAATATCATATCTATTTTCTTATCATCTAATCTTTTGAGAAACGATAATGTCGCTCGTGCGTACGTATAGACTACCATCTCCACAATGCGATGTGATTCGTTTTTCATTTATATTTCAAATGGATATAAGGATGAATTTTATGAATATATATGATATATATGACATAATAATAATTCTGAAAAGGTTAAATTATTATTTACCTTTCTTTCACTCCATCAGTTGAAAAATGGAAACAACGTTCATGTGTACGTACGACCTACTGTCTCCATTAACGGTGTAATTCATTTTTCTATCTCTACTTTTTATGAATGATTATATATATGTATATAATGAATATATATGATGTTTATACCATGATTAACATTCTGGAAATGATGGGACCATAATCAAAGTATAAGGACCGAGACTGCCAAACCGAAACATGTTTGGAAAACGAAGCAATTATCATCCACAACAGTGATTTTAATAACAAATTATTAATAAACGGGTTATAAGATGCTATAAATAAATCATATATGGTATGATAAATATATGGTTATGGAATATATGTATAATAAATCCATATTTATTATACAGGAGGTTTGAACGAGAATGAGGAAAGACGAGACTTGAGGTAAGAGTTTATTTCACAATCTCATTATTATTTGAGATCGTTTATGCCTAAGCCTCCGTTGAAGAATATTTCTCTTCCATATCCATGTTTTCTAAAAATGTTTTCAAAAAAGTTTTTACTATTCTTTTACAATTATTTAAAATCATTTTTACTCATGTTTGATTTTTTTTGAAAGGAATCTTTTTGTCGTTTTATAAACGAGGTTCTTCGTGACTTTTCTAACAAAAATATGGAAGAAATGTTTTTTTAAACTTTTATGGCTGAGCGGCTTTTCCCGCCATCATGACACCTCAATTTTTTGAAGCTTTCTTTACAAGTTCATTTTCAAAGAAAATGTTTTCATTATACGTGCACAACTTTTTAAAAAACAAGAGTGGTCTTTCAAATTCATTTTTCATCTAAGATGCCATTCCTTGATGTTACTTATGTTTTACTAGGGATATGTTCTAAAAATACTATCTTTATTCTTTCTGTGGATGTTTTATGTTTATGATGAAATGATGAAATATTTATGAAATCCATTTCTTTTTTCATGAGTTACTAAAATGTTTATGAAATCCATTTCTTTTTATGGGTTCAGGTATGTTGAATGATTTATGTTCTTGTGACACACATATGTATGATTCTCATTATGTGAGGGATGAAACCTATATCTTCCTCCAATGCATTGAGCAATGATTTATATCTCATGAGATAGACAAGACTGGAACGAGAAGTGAAACCGGTTCAATATGAGACTTTGTCCGCTATGATAGTCTTGGAAGCAAACCTTGGCTACTATGATGATTTGAGAAGTTAACTCATTCCACTATGATAGTCTTGGCAAAGTGCTTTGACTACTAAGGAAATGATTTTCTATGCTTATGTGTATGTCACAATTCCATGTCTTATGTTATACCCTGCATATCAAAGATCATAATCTTGAGTCATGGAATAAATCTTAGCAGCTCATAAGACATGAATCATAAAAGAAAGATATTAAGTATGATATGTCAAAAAAGATTTTAATTATGAAGGAATAAGTGGGAGACAATGTAGATATTTTATGAACCAGTTGTTTATATTTTCAAGTTTTTAAAGACACTTGACCTATATGGTTCTGGTGTGGATTTGTTATGTTTTGTAATGAATATTCATCTAAAAAGATGTAATGCTTATGTATGAAAAGTTTGGGCCGTTATATTGAGTTCTTCGACGGGTTGCGCTTACACACGACAAGAGTGATACACAGCGTGTAGTTGGCTTGTACACGCTGTGTAGTCCAACAGAGGTACACGACTGAAGCCCCAGGCATGTAACCCGGATACACGGCAGCCGAGATACACAACGTGTAACTCGTAAGTACGTGCTGTCTAGTCTCCCAATTAAGGGCAAAATTAAATTACATTAAATTGATAATTGCAGCATTAAAACGCTATTATATTGATTGACACTGTTAAACCCTCTTTTTATTATTATGGGTATTTCCGAGTCCCACATCGGAATACTTCTTTGTATCTTTCGCCGTATCATTCTATAAAAGTAGGCCCCCACCTTACCTTGAGAGTAAGTGAGTTTCCTCATTCTACATGGTATCAGAGGGAAATTAGTCCCGACCCTCCCTCCCTGCGGATTCCCGGTTCTGTCCGGCCCCGCCTCTCCCCTCCTTCCTGGCTAGGGTTCCACCCGGCGGCCCTCCTTCCTACGCGTCGCCCCCCTGCGGCTCCCGGCTCCCCGGCGGCCCTCCTTCCTGGCGCGACGCCCTCCCCCGACTTCCGTCTCCTCGGCGGCCCTCCTTCCTGGCGCGGTTCCCGGCTCCCCGGCGTCGCGGCTCCCCGACGTCCCGCTCGCGCTCGGGTTCCACCCCAGCGTGTTCCCGTCTCAGCTCCCTCGCCCGGCGCCTCCCGCTGCTCCCGCGTCTCCTGCTGCTCCCTCGCCTCCCGCGCGCTCCCGCTGCTCTCGCCCAGCGGCTCCCCTTCCGCCGCCTTCCCCCCAGTCGGCGCTCTCACCCCTCGACGGTCGCGCCTCGGGTCGCGCCTTTAGTCGCCCCCGTTGCCCTCACCCAGCGCGCCTTCTTCCCCGACGGCCCTCTCTCCCGGCGTGGTTTCCCTCCTGCAGCCCTCTCTCCAGGCGCGACTCCCCTCACCCAACGACGTCCTCATCCCGTGGCGCCCTCGACCTCGTCCTGGCGGATCCTCATCCCGGCAGCTCGCCCTCGTCCCGACACCTTAGTCCCGGCGCCCCCGGTTTTGCCCCGGCGGCCTCTCCCTGCAGCGCGCCCTCGTCCCGGCAACGCGCCCTCGTTCCGGCGGCCCTTCCAGCACGCGCACTTCCTTCGCACGATCATCCCGCCGTCCCGCTGCATCAGCTACCTGACGCTTCCATGGCAGACTCCTTGGGACGTGGCCGTGCTTCAAGTCGTCCACGTCCCTTCTGTCAACATTGTGGCAAGTTTGGCCACCTGGTCGCCCGATGTTGGGTCCTGCATGGACGACCATCTCAGCACCCGTGGCAGGGACAGCCCGCGGTCCAGGACGCGTCCTCGACTGTCGCCTCTCTTTCCCCGTCTCTGGCCCTTTCTATGGTCGACCTCAGGCGGCCTCATGATCCTCCGGCCTCTGTCCGACCCGGTCCCTCCTCGGCTTCTCTGGCCCGTACTGTTCGCCCCACTGCCTTTGTCAGCCATTGCTCCCCTGCATGGCTGCTGGACTTAGGTGCCTCCGACCACCTCACCGGTGATGCTGGTATGCTGACGTCTTACTGCACATATGTCGGTTCTTCAGCCATCACCGTCGCTGATGGCTCCACTATCCCCATAGTGGGCTTCGACGCATGCTCTCTGACTCCATCGATACACCTACTCTCTGTGGCACATGTGCCCCGCAGTCCCTTTAATCTGCTTTCCATCAGTAAACTGACTAAGAATTATAACTGTGCGGCCATATTTACCTCTTCTGGTGTTGTGTTTCAGGAGCAGACTACGAACCGGGAACTTGGTCGAGGCTGGCTTCGAGACGGGGTCTACATGTTCGAGGGACCAGCACCCATTGCTTGCACGTCTACCTCTTCTCGGGCACAAATCTTCATTCTCGATTAGGACACCCGCCTGCATCCACCATTCATTAGATGTTTCCAGACTTCAGTCGGACTCTTACTTTTCACTGTGAGTCCTGTTCTTTTGTGAAACATCATTGCTCTTCCTACATTCCTCGCACGGATACACGGGCCTCCCACCCCTTTGATCTGGTTCATTCAGATGTTTGGGGCCCGTGTACCATTCCGAGTCACTTGGGATATAAATACTATATATCTTTCATTGATGACTATTCGCGAATGACGTGACTTTACCTTCTTCGAGAACGCTCCGAAGTGTTTTCCACCTTCCAAACCTTTTTCAATGAAATTAAGAACCGTTTTTCTATCTCTGTCAAATGTCTCCGCTCGGATAATGGGCGCGAGTATCTCTCCACTTCCTTTCGGCAGTTTCTCCAGACGAATGACATTTTTCATCAGACCTCCTGTCCTGATACACCCCAGCAGAACGGCGTGGCTGAGCGGAAACACAGACATATTCTGGAGACTGCTCGTGCCCCCATCTTCCACCGACAAGTGCCTCTGCTCTTTTGGGGAGATGCCATTCTCACTGCTACATATCTCATCAATCGCCTTCCTTCTTCTATCCTTAAGGGGGAGACTCCCTTTCGGGCTCTTTTCCCCACTCTCCCTCTTCGAGTGTTTGGCTGCTTGTGTTATGTTCGTGACACTCGCCCTGACCGCACCAAACTCTCTCCCAAATCCCTCCGCTGCATATTCCTTGGTTATTCTCGCACTCGGCGCGGATACCGCTGCTTCTCCCCAGACCTTCGTCGGTATGTCATCTCAGCGGATGTCTCCTTTGTTGAGAGTTCTCCATTCTCCTTTCCCTCTCCTCCTCCTGACTTTGCTATTGATGAATGTCTTCCCCTCATCATCCATCCTCTTCCAGAGTTGGCTCCTCCTGCCTCTCCTCATCCTGACCCTGCCATCGATGATTGTCCTCCTCTCATCATCCATCCTCCACCGGCGTCAACCCCTGTTGACACCCATTTTGGTCAGGTCTACTCCCGCCGTCCTTCGACTGTATCCCCCGTTCCAGCCAGTGACACTGATGCTCTCGCTTCGTCCGCTGCTCTTGCTCCGCCACTCGAGGACTTGCCCATTGCCCTACGGAAAGGTACTCGCTCCTGCCAGAGTACTCCTCTATTTGTATCTTCATACAGGGGTCTGTCCGCTCTGGAGACAGTTTCTATAGCTCGCACGGTTGGTGAAGCCAAATCTCACCCCGGGTGGCTAGCAGCAATGCGGGATGAATTGCAGGCTCTGGAGGAAAACCATACTTGAGATCTTGTCCCCCTTCCAGCAGGCAAACAGGCAGTGGGCAACAAATGGATTTACACCGTCAGACTGAATCCCGATGACACTCTCCATCACCTCAAAGCCCGCCTTGTGGCCAAAGGCTTTGCACAGACATACGGTGTTGACTACTTTGATACCTTCTCACCGGTTGCCAAGATGGCCTCTGTCCGGTTATTCATCTCTCTCGCCGCCCATCATCAGTGGCCTCTTCATTAGTTGGATGTCAAGAATGCCTTCCTCCATGCCTTCCTTGAGGAAGAAATCTATCTACAGCAGCCCCCCAGATTTTGTGCCTCCAACGCTAAATCTCGAGTCTGCCGTCTACGCCGCTCTCTTTACGGCCTCAAGTAGTCTCCTCGCGCTTGGTTCGGCCGCTTTAGCACAGTCGTCAGCGACTTTGGGCTTTCTCGCAGTATGAAGGACCACACTGTCTTCTACAGGACGACCCCACATGGCTGCATCTTATTGGTCGTCTATGTGGATGATATCGTCATCACCGACAACGACTCTGTGGGTATCACCCATCTCAAGGCCCATCTTCACCAGCACTTCCACACTAAGGATCTTGGTCCTCTCACATACTTCCTCGGCATCGAGGTTTCCTACTCCTCGGACACCGTCTCCCTCTGCCAACGGAAGTATGCATTGGATATATTGCAGGATGCTGGGCTGACTCAGGCCACTGCAGTCGATACTCCTCTCGAGCCTGGGGAACAGTCTCTTTATGCCTCCTCGGCACTATACCCACATTCCGAGCGGTACCGTCGATTGGTGGGCAAGCTCAATTATCTCACCATGACTCGACCCGACATTTCCTGTGCGGTAGCCAAAGTGAGTCAATTTATGGAGCATCCGACCACATCTCAGTGGGATGCTGTCATCCGCATCGCCAAGTACATCAAGCGCGATCCTGCCCGTGGTCTTCACTACTCCCAACATCCTCATCAGCATATTAAGGCCTTTTGCGATGCTGATTATGCTGGCTGCCTTGCCACTCGGAAATCTACCTCTGGGTTTGCCATATTTTTGGCAGACAACCTCATTTCTTGGCGCAACAAGAAATAGACGGTCGTCTCTCGCTCCATGCCGAGTCTGAGTACCGTGCCATGACCACCGTCACTACCGAGATCCTTTGGCTTCGGCAACTCCTCCAGGAGCATGGCTTTCCTCAGCAGACTTCTGCTCACATATGGTGTGACAATCAGGCAGCCACTAAAATTGCTTCGAATCCCGTCTTCCATGAACGCACGAAGCATATTGAGGTGGACTGTCACTTTCTTCGCCACCACCTGGAGCACAAACATGTCAGCTTTAGCCACATTCCGACGGCAGACCAGCTTGCTGACATCTTGACCAAAGGCCTCCCCGGTGCTCGCCTTGCCTCACTCAGTTCCAAGCTGGGGATCCACCACATCTGACGCCCAGCTTGAGGGGGAGTATGTCTTGGTCTTGTGTGGTGTCATCTTTTTCTTTATTTTTTGTGGGACTCGTTGTCCAAGCTGGGCATGTCCAGCTTGAGGGGGTGTTAAACCCTCTTTTTATTATTATGGGTATTTCCGAGTCCCACATCGGAATACTTCTTTGTATCTTTCGCCGTATCATTCTATAAAAGTAGGCCCCCACCTTACCTTGAGAGTAAGTGGGTTTCCTCATTCTACAGACACTTATTGTGTTTCACAATTTAATAACGGTTTTTAAGAATATTAAATGTTTAATTAATTTATTGCAATAGTATGTAATTATCGGTTCTGCCGTGTATTTGCCATAAATGCATTCATGATGGGTATCTTCAAATGAATTTGGATGGTCATTAAAATGAAAGAGAATTAATTAATTAATTAATTAATTCAAACATGTTTATCTTAATAATAAAGAATGAATAGAAATGAATGTTAATCGGTTTACTTTTGCGTATACGTTGCATGTTCACGAGGTTGACCAAGACTTGTGTATAAGTTGAATATTTTAATTTAATTTATTGCATTAGATTGCAATTATTTAATATTAAATTAAATTTGATGGTCTGCGTGTCATCCCTCCATCCATTATAATGCAGGGTCTGCGTGTCTATGATTATTTATGTAATTCTCATTAACCAATTCTTTAGTTTTCTTCACCTACTTGTGAGTTATAAATACTTGTAATTAATGGAGTATCCCAAGACGCGTGGAGGCAGTTCAAGATGAAACCATAATGACGTCAACCCAGGTGATGCATAGGTGGACAGACGGAATGCTACAACTCATGCCAAGAACGACACACGAAGTTATTCCCCTAGATCATAGGTTGATTTAGTGTCCGCTCAATAAATCAACCGTTAGATAACCCCATGATCGATTCATTTATTATTTATTTATTTCTTATGCATTATTTATTTATTTCTTATGCATTATTTATTTATTTCTTTTTTATGCATTATTTATTTTATGGATGCAAGACGGATATCACATAAATAAATGAATTAATATGCAAAGATGAAATTTAAATTAATGGATTATGCGTAAATGTCCAACATGGCTAATTAATTAAGTAATATCTATTTAATATTAACAAGTTATGTAAAGATTAAACAAGATAATTTTACGTATAATAAATTAAAATTCCTCAACTTAATATTAAGTTTTGCATTACTTGATTTGGAATGCAACTATAGAATTAAGTGTTTAAATGACCAAAGTTTGGACACTTTTATTGGGGAGTTCTCATGAGAGTTTTGGGTTGACTTAACCGAACTTATATTAAATTTAACGGTTAAAGTCAGTTCAATACAAATTTGGAGAGAATTGTTGAGGTAATCCAATTCATGATTTCAGGATTGGAGAGTCAACTCAACGGATCAAGGAGCTGCAAGCCTGCAGTTGAGAAGATTGCTTACTTAAATACCTTCTTATGGTTTCATGGCCAAAAATTGGATTATAAAGAAAGGAAATATGGATGCTTGTCACTAGAATGTCTTATGTGATGAGACATTCTGAGTTCAATGGTGAGGATTATTGAGAGATAAAATAGCGGAAGACTTGATAAAATTAAATTTATCATGTTTCACATAATTAGTAATCAAGTAAGGTACTAATCATCTGTTTTAATTATTGTGGAAAATGACAAACAAAACCACGAATGCAGTGCGGTCATTCTTTAACTCAGGGTATGTCCTTACAAATACAAATTTCCTAATATGGTACAATCGTTTATGCGATGCATTATTATCAGAAAAATTGTATTATGTGTTGGAATCCCCTATTCCTGCTCTTCCACCCCGGCAGATGAACGAAGGTAACAAGGATGCCTACCAGAAATATGTTGAGGATGCTTCCTATGTCCGCTGTATTATACTATCAACTATGTTCGGAGAGTTATGATACAAAATAAGGACATGGATGCTCACACAATAATATCTCATCTCGAATCTCTTGAGAAAGAGAAAGAAATGCTTCAAATAAATAAGATTATCAATGCATGCTTTCAAAATGCCGGGTATATTGACCAGTTAGCGAAATTAGGCTTCCACTTGGATAAGAAATTATCCACTAATCTTATCTTATTATCCTTACCACCAAGATTATCCTCATTTGTCCAAGTTCGGATAAACGAAATGGATAAGTCGTTCAGGAAACTTTTGTCCATACTTCACCAAGCAGATAAGGACTGGGGTTGAAACCTATTTCTCCTCCCCTTACGGTGAAAAATTTGGAAGACAAGGCTGAAGATCCCATAGCTAATACATGACCAAAAGATCCCTTTCAACATCCTTCAAATAAAAAGGATTCGAGGTCAGAAGAATGAACTAGAGGCTATTTGATTCTCATATAAAAAGCTTGGACACCGGAAAATAAATTGCAATGAATTGAAGAAGCAAACAATTGCATCCACTTTAGGTATATTCATCAAGTTTCTATTCACTACTCATGTACTAAATACGATATGCTTACAACATACATGTTTTTGAATACAGGAAATGAACAAGAATAGAAAGTGATGCGAACCATGTTGAAGACACCGAGTCGATTACCCGAGTGGAGGAGTTGGATTTGCAAGGCCCGATGACGCGTGAGAGATTAAAGAGGTTGAATGCAACAATGAGCGCTCTTCTCGCTTCATTAAAGGCCCAATGGGTCTTACCTTGCATGGATGGAGCAAATGAGCCTATTATGTCACTTATTCAAGCCCAAACATGATGCTTAAAAATTGGCCCACATGGTTGCACGAATTTGGAAGGCTTGCCCACATGGAGGATTCTAGAAATGACATCTTTGGACACCAAAGTCAAATCCGGTGGGCTATGCACTCAAAGTCAAATCCGGTGGGTTATAGTTGGAAAGTTGTGTCACTTTTCCAAAAGTCTTTGGTAGGCTTTATCTTTTTGAATTTAAGGGAACAAAGTAGTTTAGCCTTTATGACTTTGGGGTATTAGACCCTTGACTATTGTACCATCCCCTTGGCTATAAATAGCCACCCTCATGACACTTGTATGACATTCAAGATTTAATTGAGAGCTTATGCTTTGTTTCTCTCCATTGTGTGAGGATTGTCCCGGATTTTCTCCTAGCCCTTGTGTATTCTTGCCTTGTCAATCTACAAGTTAGATTGGCGATCCAAGATCACAAAGCCCCCAAGTCCGTGCCTCAACCCAAGTGTGTTGTTGTGTGGATTGGTCATCACATCCCTCCCTTGAGTGTGTTGTCTAAGTAGCAGGTCGCGCTTCATATAGCGTTGATTGACTACTTGCATCCACTATTTGTACCCATCATCCGCCACTTATCCCCGAACCATATCCTTCAACCGCCGCCCTACGCCGTGAAGATCGGGCCACCCCGTGCGTCTCACATCAGTTGGTATCAGAGCTCCGGTTGACACGGTATGCATCTAACCCTTCATTTATATTTCTTTTACCCATTACCCTTCTTATCTTTCCTTATTATCCACCCATTCAAAAAAAAACCTTTGCTTTGAAAACCTCCAGAATTAGCCTTTGTTGTGCAAGATTGAAATATTTTCACATTGAGTCAATTGTTCATCCATCTTCTTTCCACTTTAAATTTGCTATATGTGATTTGTATCCGGAAAAAAAAAATCAAATTCTCTCAACTCATCATTTTGTGCTTCTCAAAATTAAGCACATCCTTTTCTTTGAGAGATTTCAAAAAAAAAAAAAATTGTCTTACTCTCCATTCATCATCTTGTGATTTAAAACTCCAAACACAACACTTTTTGGGGAGATTTGACGAAAAAAAAGGAAGAAGAAAAAAAGCGGATACAATTACTTCATCATCGTGCTTTACATTATTCGCACTTTCCATATCCGTACATCACTTTTTCCATCATTTTGCTTCATCCCCATTTTATATTTGGCTCATATTGTTATTAATTTTTCTTATCTTGCACAATCGGGCAAAACTCAAATACCACCTTTCTACCCCCTTTTCCACCCACCCTTATCCATTTTTCTACCCTCTTTTCACCCTTTAGCCATTACCACTCAAACGGGTTGTGATAAACCATCCTCCAACACAATCTTGGTTTGGGAAGGATTGGTGGCACGTGATCATCCCAAACAAGGTATTATATTTCACAAGAGCTTAGAATTTGAATTGAGTGTTGAGAGTGGAGATAAATAAGCAAAAAAAAAATATCTTGTGTGTGTGCGTACATCTTGTGTGTGTGAGTGTGTATCCTTGTGTGTGTGAGTGTGTACATCTTGTGTGTGTGAGTGTGTACATCTCGCGTGTGTGAGTGAGTGTGTATCATTGTGTGTGTTTCCCCCCCGGTGTGTGTTTGCGTTTGCATAACATATCATGGCAGAAGATCGTGGGAAGAAAATTGCACATGTCAGCGATGAAGGAAGTCGAAGTAGATCTCTTGCACCCGAAGCTACGCAATTCCAAATGCAAGCTTTGGTGAGCCACTTCGAGAAGCTTCTTGGTCGGAAGTTGGAGGTGTTACATGAGAGGATTGATGAATTGGAGAATAAACCAAGCCCAAGGATGTTCCATGATAACCCACGACGCGCTCCGGCACCACGTCGTCCCCACATCATGGAGGAGGAGATGGTGAACTTTGATGATGATCTTGACGATGTCCCACAAAGGAGGAGGTTCTACCAACAACCGAGAGGAGGACAAAGGAGACAACATGATGATGAACCACTTGGCGGGATCAAGGTGAAGGTCCCCTCTTTTCAAGGGAAAAGCGACCCGAAAGCATACTTGGAGTGGGAGATGCGGATCGAGCAAGTATTTTCATGCCATGCGTATTCCGAGGAGAAAAAGGTCAAACTTGATTCTCTTGAATTTTATGATTATGCATTAATATGGTGGGATCAAGTTCAAAAGGAGAGGGCTAGATATGGTGGACGTCCCATCAACACTTGGGAAGATATGAAGTTCGCCATGCGGAAGCGATTTGTTCCCACACATTACCATAGAGATCTCCACAACAAACTTCAACGCCTCACCCAAGGGAGTAAGAGTGTAGAAGACTACTACAAGGAGATGCAAATTGCCATGATTCGGGCAAACGTTGAGGAGGATCCGGAGGCAACCATGACACAGTTTTTACATGGGCTCAATCGGGAGATTGCCGATCAAGTGGAAATGTACCACCATGTTGAAATACAAGATATGATCCATCAAGCCACCAAGATCGAGCAACAAATCAAAAGGAGAAGCAACATGAGGAAACCCACTACCCCTTTCACTCCATGGAGAAATTCAAGGAAGGAGATTGGAGAACCATCAAAGACAAAAGAGGTGGTTGATCGCAAAAGTGAACAGGTAATTCTTCCACCTAAGAAACCTACTTTTGAGGCTAACCAAACTAGGAATCAGGATATTCGGTGTTTCAAATGTCAAGGAAGGGGTCACATTGCTAGTGAGTGCCCAAACCGGCGCACAATGAGCATCAACAGGTATGGAGAATGGGAGACCGATGAAGAGAGCTCGGAAGAGGAGGAGGAAGAATCTCCAGAAATTGATAGTGGAGAGTGTGCATAAGATGGTGAGATTCTTGTCACTAGGAGAGTTCTAAGCGCACAAATGACTGTGGGAGAGAAGGAGTAGCGGGAGTACCTTTTCCATACACGGTGCAAGATCCATGGGAAGGTATGTAGCGTTATTATTGATGGAGGAAGCTGTAGTAATGTTGCTAGCACCGAGTTAGTAGAGAAGTTGAGACTTCATACTTTGAAGCATCAACATCCATATCGGCTTCAGTGGTTGAATGATTGTGGAGAGCTGAAGGTTACCAAACAGGTGAAGGTATTGTTCTCCATTGGTAAATACAAGGATGAGGTATTGTGCGACATTGTTCCTATGAAGGCGTGCCACTTGCTGTTGGGTCGACCATGGCAGTACGATCGGTGTGTTACTCATGATGGTTTCTTGAACCGTCACTCTTTTGTACTCCGAGGGGAACCTATAACCCTCAACCCCATGTCCCCCAAGCAAATTCTGGAAGATCACATTTTGAGGGAAAAGAAAAAAAAGAGTGATGAGGAAAAAAAGAGAGAAAATGACAAAGGAGAGAATGAGGGAAAAATAGAAAATGAGAGAAGAAAAGAAATGGAGAGCAAAGAAAAATCAAGAGGGGAAAAAGATTTGAGAGGAGAGAAAAGTGTGATGTTGGCAAAAAAAAGTGAGGTTAAGGAAGCTTTGATTTCTCGACAAAATCTCTTAGTACTTATGTACAAAGAGGTGATGTTAAACACTAACGACTTAACATCTTCTTTGCCACATGTTGTTGAGTCTTTGTTGTAGGAATTTGAAGATGTGTTTCCCGAAGAGGTGCCACCTGGTTTGCCACCCATTAGAGGTATTGAGCATCAAATTGACCTCATACTTGGAGCATCACTACCGAACCGCCCAACATATCGCACCAACCTAGAGGAGACAAAAGAAATTCAAAGGCAAGTTCAAGAGTTGTTGAATGTGGGGTATGCGAGAGAGAGTCTTAGTCCTTGTGCGGTACCGGTGCTTCTAGTACCAAAGAAGGATGGAACATGGAGAATGTGCATTGACTGCAGAGCCATCAATAACATCACAGTCAGGTATCGTCATCCTATCCCTAGGTTAGATGATATGCTAGATGAATTAAATGGTTCAACTATTTTCTCAAAAATTGATTTAAGAAGTGGCTACCATCAAATTAGGATGAAAGAAGGAGATGAGTGGAAAACAACATTTAAGACAAAACATGGACTTTATGAATGGTTAGTCATGCCCTTTGGTCTCACCAATACACCTAGCACATTTATGAGGTTAATGAATCATGTCTTACGTGCATATATTGGAAAATTTGTGGTAGTTTACTTTGATAATATTCTGGTGTATAGTAGGACTTTGCATGAACATATAGATCACTTAAGAAAAGTCCTAGAGGTGTTAAGAAAAGAAAACTTGTTTGGAAATATCAATAAGTGTGAATTTTGCCTCGATAAGATTGTTTTCCTTGGATTTGTTGTGAGCGGCAATGGAGTTGAAGTTGACACTGAAAAGATCAAAGCAATACAAGAATGACCAACTCCAACCTCTGTTGGACAGGTAAGAAGTTTTCATGGGCTTGCTAGTTTTTACAGGAGATTTGTGAAGGACTTCAGCACATTAGCAGCACCGTTGAACGAGTTGACAAAGAACGTTCCTTTCAAATGGGGGATAACTCAAGAGAAGGCCTTCAATGAACTTAAGGAGAGACTCACCCACGCCCCTCTACTTGCACTTCCAGACTTTGGTAAGACCTTTGAAATTGAATGTGATGCAAGCGGAATTGGCATAGGAGGAGTACTTATGCAAGAAGGTAAGCCTATTGCTTTCTTTAGTGAGAAGTTAAATGGCCCAACTCTAAACTATGCTACATATGATAAAGAGTTGTATACATTGTTTAGAGTACTAGAGACATGACAACACTATCTTTGGCCTAAAGAATTTGTGATCCATTTTGATCACGAGGCTCTTAAATACCTTAGAAGCTAACATAAACTAAATAGGAGACATGCTAGATGGCTGGAATTCATTGAATCATTTCCATATGTCATCAAGCATAAAAAGGGTAAAGAAAATACTGTGGCTAATGCACTTTCACGACGATATTCTCTTTTATCCTTGTTGGATTCAAAACTCCTTGGTTTTGAATACATTAAGGATTTATATGCCACTGATAGTGATTTTAGAGAACCATATGAACATTGTAAACCTGGAGTTAGTTGGGAAAAGTTCTACTTACATGATGGATTCTTATTCCGGATTGATAAGCTTTGCATTCTCAATTGCTCTATCCGTTTACTTTTACTAAAAGAGTCACATTCGGGTGGTTTAATGGGGCATTTTGGTGTTTCAAAAACTCTAAGTGTTCTTAGTGAGCATTTTTATTAGCCTAGGATATCTAGAGATGTTGAGAAATTTGTGGGAAAGTGCATTGTTTGCCATAAAGCCAAATCGAAACTGAACCCACATGGACTATATCTTCCTCTCCCAATTCCCAACACCCCTTGGGAGGACATATTAATGGACTTTATTGTGGGGTTACCACGGACCAAGAGGGGGAGAGATTCCATTTTTGTTGTGGTGGATCGGTTTTCAAAAATGACACATTTTATTCCTTGTCACAAAACAGATGATGCCACTAACATTGCAACACTTTTCTTTCAGGAAGTAGTCAAACTTCATGGAATGCCAATGACGATTGTGTCGGATCGAGACACAAAATTCCTCAGCTACTTTTGGAAGACATTATGGAGCAAACTAGGAACAAAGTTACTATTTTCCACTACTTGTCATCCGCAAACCGATGGACAAACCGAGGTGGTGAATCGAACACTGTCATCCCTTCTGCGAACCATTGTGAAGAAGAACATCAAGAATTGGGAGTGTCTGCCACATGTGGAATTCGCATATAACAGGGCCAAGCATTCCACTACTCAATATTCTCCATTTGAAATTGTTTACGGCTTTAACCCCCTTGCCTCTATTGATCTAGTTCCTTTGCCTTTGCAGGAAGCTGCTAATATGGATGCGAAAGAGCGTGCAGAATTCATCAAGAAAATCCATGAAAAGGCAAGGATAAATATCGAGCGGATGACACAGAAATACATTGATCGTGCAAACAAGGGTCGCAAGCAAATGTTGTTCGAGCCCGGTGACCTTGTCTGGGTTCATATGCGGAAGGAAAGATTTCCCGACAAGAGGAAATCAAAACTCATGCCACGTGGCGATGGACCTTTCCAAGTGCTTGAGAAGATTAACAACAATGCTTACAAGATTGCTTTGCCAGGTGTGTATGGTGTAAGTGCCACTTTCAATGTATCCGATCTTTCTCCTTTTTTGGGTGTAGAGGATGAAGAGTCGAGGACGACTCCTTTTCAAGAGGGGGAGGATGATGCGAACCATGTTGAAGGCACCGAGTCGATTACCCGAGTGGAGGAGTTGGATTTGCAAGGCCCGATGACGCGTGGGAGATTAAAGAGGTTAAATGCAACAATGAGCGCTCTTCTCGCTTCATTAAAGGCCCAATGGGTCTTACCTTGCATGGATGGAGCAAATGAGCCTATTATCTCACTTATTCAAGCCCAAACATGATGCTTAAAGCTTGGCCCACATGGTTGCACGAATTTGGAAGCCTTGCCCACATGGAGGATTCTAGAAATGACATCTTTGGACACCAAAGTCAAATCTGGTGGGCTATGCACTCAAAGTCAAATTCGGTGGGCTAGAGTTGGAAAGTTGTGTGTCACTTTTCCAAAAGTCTGTGGTAGGCTTTATCTTTTTGAATTTAAGGGAACAAAGTAGTTTAGCCTTTATGACTTTGGGGTATTAGACCCTTGACTATTGTACCACCCCCTTGGCTGTAAATAGCCACCCCCATGACACTTGTATGACATTCAAGATTTAATTGAGAGCTTATGCTTTGTTTCTCTCCATTGTGTGAGGATTGTCCCGGATTTTCTCCTAGCTCTTGTGTATTCTTGCCTTGCCAATCTACAAGTTAGGTTGGTGATCCAAGATCACAAAGCCCCCAAGTCCGTGCCTCAACCCAATTGCGTTGTTGTGTGGATTGGCCATCACATCCCTCCCTTGAGTGTGTTGTCTAAGTAGTAGGTCGCGCTCCATATAGCGTTGATTGACTACTTGCATCCACTATCCGTACCCATCATCCGCCACTTATCCCCGAACCATATCCTTCAACCGCCGCCCTACGCCGTGAAGATCGGGCCACCCCGTGCGTCTCACATCAGAAAGGTTATAAGGTGAACTCAAAAGGAGCTGAGAAAGAGTGATTCCTATATCAGCCAAGGGGAGCTCGCTACTTCTCATTGCCAAATTGGATTGATTCAAGTTTGTAATAAGTGTTACCAAAACATTTATCTCAGTGTCCGACTAGACACAACGAGACATTATCTCATTTTGGAATAAATGTTGTTTTGGTACTTAAATAATAAACTAACGGTTCAATAACTCTTGAATCACAAATATCCATTGCAGTGAATGATGGATATAAAATATAAGACTCGTACCTGATCGTGACGAGATAATTATTTATCAAAACTCAAATTTCCTTACAAACATCAATGTTGTGATGGTCGTACACACATTTGATATTACTAATGCATGATGCATAGTATGTGAATATCCAACATATCCAACATAACTACATCAATTTGCAGTGAGAACTATCCGACAATGCTTTGCAAAGTATAACTGGATGAGTTCTTGGTGTCTGGAGAAATGAGAATACTAGTGATCAAGTGAATTGAACATTTGTCTTCATTTAGTTTATCCATTGCAGTGAATGATGGATATAAAATATAAGACCCGTACCTGATCGTGACGAGATAATTATTTATCGAAACTCAAATTTCCTTATACACATCAATGTTGTGATGGTCGTACATACATTTGATATCATGATGCATAGTATGTGAATATCCAACACAACTGCATCAATATGCAGTTAGAACTATCCGACAGTACTTTGATCTAGTAATTTGATCTAGTATTGCAGAAAAGGCTAAGGTAATATGCAAGAAAGACTTATTACAGCCAGCGGTAGCCATATCTACAATATCTTAGTACGCTGCGACTTTTAATGTAGCTTAAGGAGTGATTTAGCAACGTCCTGTTTCGATTTTGGTTTATACCAAAAGAAAAAGTTTTATCATTATCATGATAAGCTTTGACTATGGATTTAATCAAGATGTCAAGACTTTGACATGGGAACAATAGGTGGAAACTCGGTTGTATTACTGCTTGAGGTATTTTCTAAAGATAGTAATGTTACAGTAAACAAATTCACCGCATAGACATGTGGCTTTACCAACCCTAGCCATGCAAACGTGGTAGGCTTAGCAGCTATAACCATACTCAGCAGAAACATGTTTTACATGTGTGGACTAACCGGTCGTTAACAGTTGACTCTAGTGCAAGTGAGAGTTTGTTGGAGTTGGTGCCCTAGAACCAACTACTTTGTACTTTGGATTACATATATATTCAAAGATATCAATATTAATATAAATATCTTATCACATATTGATTGTTCTTCTGCATAACATTGATGTGATAATGTCCTAAAGTATCTTTCGCATTGATAAGGTCATAACAATTCTTCTCTATGATGAGAACCTTGAAATGCTATGTTGATATTCTTAAATATAGTTTTATGGTCGGATAACATTCTATGATGATACACATAGAATGTGATTGTAAGGCGTGAGTACTCGTAAGTAGATGAGACTTCTTCTCATGAATTTCACACTTGGTAATCTCCAAGATGAGAGATTATGAGAACAGACCCGTCAGTAGAAATTCCGCATGTTTTGGTGCCATTCGATATTCTTATCTGGTAGCGTGTGTAATGATCCTTAGACTTTAAGATTATTATTAACGCATGTTATGATTCGTGCACTTAGATGTATTTCGTAAACTATGACGATAACAGTTCATGCCGAAATTGGATACGTTGGGTGTCATGAATAACATGTTAATTAATAAACCGAAGGATTTGTCCCTTCCATCTTCATGAAAATTGATATCACGACCCTTTGATTAAAATATAATTGTCGCATTAAATTCTATGGTCATGATGTAACAACATTTATTTCAGATAGTTAAAGAAAGACTTCTGTCCAAGTGGATTATCTTGTCTGACTCACTTCCTTTTTTCTTTGTGAGTTTTGAGAATATCCTTATTCGTATGTCCGAGATCCACATCTTTGAAAATGGTCTGAATGAACTTTGCAATTCGTTGTTAGAATCAATAGGTCTTCAAATCGTTCATTTGAAACAATTGAAACCCTTCACGAATGATCATGATACTTCTTAAAAATCTAAATTATTGATCCATGGAGGAAGATCACTTTTTTTGTTCAATAAGATACCAAAGTTGATGATTGACTCATCATTATTCCATACTCGAAAGAATCGCAGTCAATCCTTTAAAAACACGGATTCCTATTTCTTCTCAATGATATTCCACGATCAATACAATTGTATCGATCACATAGGTTGATGATATAGATGTGCAACCTGCTTGATGAGATATTGATACAAATAGATTATATTACACAGTTAACACCTAATGTCAACGAGAAAAAATCCTAGAGGGTCACACTGTTGATCTCGATTAAATTCTATTTGAATTTAATTAATAGAATAAATATTATTTTTAAGATCAAGGAATAATTTTATTCAAGTTTTATTGATCGCTAATATTCGCAAGGTAATAAATTATTATTTATTCATTAAATAAATAATTTATTTAATTACGGGAATATTTATTAATTATTTATATGTTGGATTGTGGATAAAATATTTATTTTATTTATTGAATATTTAGTAATTATATATTCGCTGGTTTGTGAATAAAATATTTATTTAAGTGAATAAAATATTTATTCTGGTATTCAATAAATGCTGAGGAGTTCGTGCGGACCAAGATCGCGTCAGGTGATAAATATTAATTTATAAGCTGGTAAAATAATATTTATCGTTGCGTGAGCTGGCGCATGCTGTAAAATAATAATATTATATTATTATTATATGTCATGGGATTTATTAAAGATTATAATATTATTTAAAGACCGGTACATAATTAAATAATATTTTAACATAAACCCCATCTCTAAATAGATGATTATGTCTATTGTCACGACCCCCTCCCCACAAAGTGTACCCCTCCTAGGCCTACAATGTGAAAATGGAGATAATGACCCCCGAGTCCCGCCTCTAGTAGGCCCCGGGTTGGCGACTAGCACCGAGGGTATAATAAACACACAAATGGGAGACATTACCCTCTAAAAGAACACATGCGGAAGAGAGAGATAAGATAGACACCAACCAACTCCAACTCAGAACTGAAATATAAAAGAAACCCAAGTGCACATATGTAATGCCATGCAAAAGAACTACAACTGAAAGGGGAAAAACTGCAAGTACCCAAAAGAAAGTAAAAACAGCAGCAACCACAAGGCCGAACATCTCCTGCAACCACAAGCTAGTAGAAACCAGCTTGATCTCCAACCTGCTCCAAGTGACCTGAAAAACAGTTTATATATACATAGGGTGAGTATAACAGTATACTCAGTAGGATCCTTCTCGTAGCCTCTCGTGCAAAAGTAAAGAAAGCATGCTAAAACACAGTGAACAACAAGTGAAACTAACTCGTCACCTAAACAGGTATACTAAGTTCCCAACCTCACCATGGCTACTGTCACCAAGTAACGCACACAAGAATATATCATATAATAAAGAATATCAAGGGTACCCTGCTACTACTTTCCCACTGGTTTGCCGCTTTGCCCCAACGTCGCACGTCCCTAGCATCTTTCTCCAAAAAGGGTTGCCCGCAGACACCTGGGCGAAGCACCACAATATGCACCTCGTGCAACACAAAGGCTTGCCCGCAGACACCTGGGCGAAGCACCGCACCATCCTCACAACCAAAAGTAACCAGGTAGGTTCCGGGAGCCACCACAACTCGCATAACGTGTATCATACGTCGGGTATTATACCTCAAGCCATCACAACCCATACACCGAGTAAGGATCCTTAAGCCATCACAACCTATACATGTTACACCTATAGTAGTCCATAGGATACTATATCCAGAATATATGTGTGTGAAAAACCACTAGCCATTACAGCCCTCTACACACATATAAGGGGAAAACTAACCGCTGTGCCTAAAAGCACAAGTATCTACCAAGAGAAGAGAGCGGGGCCAAATGGGGTAGTCAACCATTCATCCTCTACACACATATAAGGGGAAAACTAACCGCTGTGCCTACCAGCACAAGTATCTACCAAGAGAAGAGAGCGGGGCCAAATGGGGTAGTCAGCCATTCATCCTCCCACCAGAATGTTGGGGAAAACACCCCCCATGGCTCAGAATTCCCGGGGTGTCAGTTGCCCTTCCTGACAGGGTGGAGTAGCGTATAGAAACACAAAAAGTATAGATTATATTATATCTCACAACCACACTATGGGCATTACCCAGTCTTAGACACAACTGCAACTAACGTCTCTCAGACTCCGGGCTCCTACTTCCAAGACTAGATATCATATAAGTACACAACCATTTAAAGAGCTTTATTAGATTACTTCATTCCCTTTTTATCAGTTTCACTGTACGTTAATTAATTTTTTAAACATTAATTAACCATGAACAATTCCACATTAAATTTCATTAGCATCACACCCAAAGTCAATTGTTCCTTCAAAAATCACAACCTCATCATTAAGTTCCGGCAACTCCAACCCCATGAGTTAATACCATTTAATCAAACATTCATTACAGAAACACTTTCCCATATTCCCAGGCATTCTAGAAAAGCATTCTATGCTACTAACACAAGGGGGCTCAACACGGTGAGTAGATGTACTACCCGTCGAGTCTTTGCCGCCTATAGCAAGAGCGTAGACCCATCCTCCCTGGCGAAGCTAAACACGGAAAGCACGTGGCATACCCCGCGTGTCTTCGCCTCTTTCGGAAGGAGGGTAAGCAAGACCAGCTGCCTTGGGCAGTGGAGAAAAGTAAAACAGATAATCAACCTATAAGAATCAGCAAGCATCCAACAATCACATCCATCCCATTCCATCATCTCTGGTGTCCTCCCTGACACCCACATGCATAAACCGATGCATCTCGCCACTCTAGGCGTCATCCGCTGCCACAACCAAAAGGCCTCTATGCCCCCACATATCACAACACCCCTCCAGGGTCTCGTCTCAACACAAGCAGCAGGAAAAAACAACCATCACATCAACTGAGCTATGACCCTTTAACAATCAAGAGGGTAACTCAGAACCCTTCAAGGAATTATCAAACAATCAAATTCTTAAATCCATCTTGAATTAACAGATTTATAATCCGTTGGTTCCAATATCGGGAAATCTAACCAGTAAGCTATCACAAATGATTAAACATGCTTACTACGCCAATTTGATTGACATCAAATTACAACAAGAATCAGATTCGTTTTCATGCCTCTATCTTTAGCCAAACAATTATCAATTAATCCGAATTTACGTTCTTTACCGATTTCCATCAAGAACGAACAACTAATCAAAGCAAGCATATATATCACACAATCTAGCAAAACATGAGGCAATAACATACGATCGATAACAATTTCTTTATCCGGTTCAAAATATTTATTATGTCAATTCCATTGTCATCCAGTGGGATTAAACATGCTAACAATACAGTTGCACGTAAAAGGAAGAGAAACAACGAATCCCCTACCTCAAAGGTTTTTGACGAAAACCCCAACAAACGAAGAACGCACGAGAAAGCCGGATTGATTCTCCAAGAATTCTCCTTAGATCTCTTCTCCTAACACAACCAAGACCAAATCTCATCATATTTGGTATCCACACACTTAGATCTACCCATAACGGGCGTAGATCTAAGAAACCGAGAGAAGAGGGAAAGTAGATCCAAGTGGATCTAAGAAACCGATCAAGAACGAAGAAGAACGATCACATACCTCAAGAAACCGGCTTCGATTCGCCAAGAGAAGCCTTCAGATCGCCTTTAAAACGCTTGGGAGAGGTTCTCCTACCTTCAAGGGAGGGTAATCCCGAGTTATGACCGCTTAGGAGCTTAAACGAGCAAGTTAGAGGCAAAACGGTCGAGATCAACAATTTTAGGATCTAGTTTAAGTGCCCGCACGGTTTGCTCGCACTGTTAGACAAACCGTGCGCTAACCGTGCGGTCGCTACTGCCTCGTCAAACACTCCTCGCACGGTTAGGCCGCACGGTTAGACAAACCGTGCGCTAACCGTGCATTAGCCACTGCCTCCAATATTAACTACGCACGATATGGTCGCACGGTTTAGACAAACCGTGCGCAGCCCGTGCGAAAGCTACTGCCCTTTAGTTTTCTTTAAAGATTCACCCAAACGCACCCCCAAGTCACTACTTCAAAACAAGGGTAGTTAGAAACATCAAAAGTACCTGAAGACGTAACATGATGTTACAGTTCACAACTGTCTACCGTTGAAACGGTTCATCGAAAAGAGGAAGATTTTTGGCAAAGCGTTGGGGATAAGTTATCTTGACCTCCCGGAACGCCTCTAACACCGCATTTTCACAAAGTAGTGGACCGGAGAGGTCCGGACCATTACATCAGATACCTCTCAAAACATTCTCGTCCTCGAGAATCCAAAACCCACATAAAGAGAACGAAACAGGGTCTGAACAACCACCTATCGAGATACCTCTCAAAAGAGAGCAAGCCACCAAAACAACAAAGGGAGCCATCTCATAAACATGAAAGTTTCATAACCACAAAAGCTACATCGATACATAAAAAGAGTTAAACATCAAACAACTCTGGGTACTGAGCACGTATCTGTGACTCACGTTCCCAAGTACTCTCCTCCAAGCCACCGTGTCGTCACAAGACACGAACTAAAGGAATAGAACGCCCGCGCAACACCTCATCCTTGCGGTCTTGGATCTCCACAGGTCGCTCCTCAGAGGTTGCATCATCATCCACATCGATCTCTCCCCAATCGATGATGTGCGAGTCGTCATGAAGATAACGACAGAGCTATGATACATGGAAAACATATGTATCCGACTCATCTGTGGGGGAAGTGCTACTCGATACGCCACAACTCCAACACGAGCTAACACTTCGAAAGGCCCAACAAACCAGAGAGAAAGCTTACTTCCATGACCAAACCTTCGCTGCCCACGACGGGGAGTCACCTTCAGAAACACATGATCCCCAACATTAAACTCTAAGGGTCTCCTTCTTTGATCGACATATGATTTCTGACGATCTTGCGCTGTCTTCATCCTCTCACGAATCACCTGAACCATCTCTGTTGTATTCTGCACTAGTTTTGGTCCGAGAATTGCTGACTCTCCGACCCCAGTCCAGCACAACGGAGAACGGCAAGGCCGGCCATACAAGGCTTCAAACGACGCCATATCGATGGTGGAGTGAAAACTATTATTGTAAGCGAACTCCACCAAGGGTAAGTGCCTCATCCATGAACCTCAGAAATCAAGAACACAAGAGCGTAACATGTCTTCAAGAGTCTGGATGGTTCGCTCTGCCTGACCATCCGTTTGAGGATGAAAAGCAGTGCTAAGGCATATAGCTGAGAACCAAAAGCATGTTGGAGTCCTCTCCACACCCTGGAGGTAAAACGAGGATCTCGATTAGAAATGATCGTCCTAGGGACTTCATGAAGTCTCACCACCTCCTCTAGATACTGCCTCGACAAAACTTCCACTGAGCTTGATTCCTTGATTGCTATAAAGTGGGGCGATTTTGTTAAACGGTCCACTACCACCCAAATAGCATCATGTCCTTCCGGAGCTCGAGGTAAACCAGTAACAAAGTCCATTGAGATGTCCTCCCACTTCCACTGAGGAATCTCTAATGGCTGGAGAAGACCACCAGGAACACGGTGTTCGACCTTCATCTTCTGGCAGACTAAACATCGAGACACAAACTCCGCAACCGTACGCTTCATCCCAGGCCACCAAAACTGGCTCCTCAAGGATCGGTACATCTTTGTCACGCCAGGATGTACTGCTAAAGGCGAACTATGGAACTCTTTGAGAACCGTCTCTCGCATCGTCAAGGGAACAAAAAGTCTTCCATGATACAACACTCGGTGTTGTTCATCCTCAGTCCAACCATCAGGGGCTTCGCCATAAACTCGGTCTCTCCAGACCTCCACCTCAAGATCCCCCAACTGGAACTCTTCCACCTTCTGCACCGGGGATGACTATACCGTCATCTGAAAAAGACAACCTCTACCCCCAACTTCTCCCATATCAAGATGCAATGCTGACAGTTCTTCCATTACTCTCCAGGAATCACCGGATTCACGCACAGCATCACTACGTGGCTTTCGGCTCAGCGCATCAGCTACAACATTCCCTTTCCCAGGTGTATACGATATTTCAAAGTCATATTCCTGTAAGAACTCCATCCACCGACGCTGTCGTAAGTTCAGGTCACGCTGGGAGAAAACATACCTCAAACTCTTATGATCGGTGAAAACCACAAAACGCTCACCAATGAGGTAATGTCTCCACAACTTCAGAGCAAACACCACGGGTGCCAACTCAAGATCATGGGTGGCATAATTGCGTTCATGGGGACATAACTGCCGAGACCCATAAGAAAGAACTGACCTTTGCTGCATGAGAACACAACCTAACTCCAGATGTGAAGCATCGCAGAAAACATCAAACTGAACTCCTTCAGCTGGAAGACAAAGGGCTGGAGCACTTACTAACTTCTCCTTTAGATACTCGAAAGCTGCCTGACACTGATCAGTCCATATGAATGCCTGATCCTTCCTGGTCAAAGCTGTTAGAGGGGTCGCAACTCGTGAGAAATTGGCTACGAACCTCCTGTAGTAGCCTGCGAGACAAAGGAAACTTCACACCTCTGAAACTGTCTTGGGGGCTGCCCAAGACACAACTGCTTCTATCTTCGATGGATCCACAACAACTCCCTGTTGGGACGCCACATGCCCCAAGAAACGGACTTCTCGAGTCCAAAACTCACACTTAGACAACTTCCTAAACAGCTGATGTCGACGAAGAACTCCCAAAATGGCTTGTAGATGCTCTGCATGCTCCTCTTCAGACGTGGAGTACACAAGGATGTCGTCGATGAAAACTACCACGAACTTGTCCAGGAACTCTCAGAACACAACATTCATCAATCCCATGAATACAGCTGGAGCATTCGTCACGCCAAACAACATTACAACGAACTCATAATGCCCATGACGACAACGAAAAATAGTCTTCGGGATATCCTCATCCTTCACACGCATCTGATAATATCCTGACCGCAAGTCGATCTTTGAGAACCAACTTGCACCCTTTAGTTGACCGAATAAGTAATCAATCCGCGGAAGAGGATAACAATTCTTTATTGTCACTTTGTTTAAGCGACGATAATCGACACACAACCGCAAACTGCCGTCGGCCTTCTTCACGAACAAAACTGGTGCACCCCACGGTGACACACTTGGCCGAACAAAACCGCACTTTAACAGACCATCAAGTTGTATACGCAGCTCTCGCAACTCAAAAGGGGCCATCCTATATGGAGACATAGAGATAGGAGACTCTCTTGGCTGTAGCTCGATCCCAAACTCGATCTCTCGTCGAGGAGGTAATGCTACAACCTCTTCTGGAAAGACATCAGGGTACTCCTCTACGACTCTAGAAAACGCCAACTGCTGAACCTCTGAAGAACTCAGCATCATCTCAACCATCATGGACGATAAGGACGGAACGCGCCTATGACCCATCCGGGGATCTCGCTCACCAACAAACACCACTTGCTCTCCATCCGCACCAAGGAAAACGACCTTCTTCCTGAAGCAATCCACGATAGCCTGCATTGAATACAACCAATCCATGCCGAGGATGACATCATATGGTTGTATTCGTAAACATAGGAAATCTCCTCAAGAGCGGTGTTGCCCAAACACTAGCTCACAGTCTCTACATACTTCAAACAAGTCAGCTCGACCTCCAACTGGCGTAGTCAACGCCAAGGGCATTGGAAGCCTCTCTACCTCAAGTCCCAAAGCATGGACAAGGGTAGGTGATATGAAGGAGGGCGTCGCTCCTGAATCAAACAAGGCATACACCAAGGTATAAAACAAGCAAAGGGTACCTCGAACGACATCTGAGGACGGGGGGCGTCATGGGGCTGTCCTCTGCCGGCCCCATCTACCCTCTAGTGATCTAAAGCTGATGCAACCTGCTGCTGCTGCTGCCTCGGCTGGAACTGCCTCAAAGGAGGAACTTGAAGCGTAACACCTGGTGTACGATGACCGCTCTGAAAGGTCAGGCACTCCCGCTGCTGATGACCACGACCACCATAAGAAAAACAAGCGCTTGATCCCTTGGCATAGGCCTGAGAGTTGCTGCTTCTGGAGAAACAAAATGTGAAGGGCTGGGGCCTACCCCCGGCTGAACAAAAACTCTTCTGCCCTGAAAACCGGGAACCCCGAACCACAACTTTGCTTCGTGAGGGATCATGACGATCCTCCTCTCGTGATGATCCGGTTCTGGCCAAAGTTCTCTCGACAACCTCTGCCCTCGCCAGCACCTCAAGATATGTCTTTTGCATAAATGAGGTGACTTGGCGTTGGATCTCTGGACGCAAAGCCTCCTCAAAATGCCTCGCCCTGGCCTCCTCATCTGGTAACAAGTCCGAAGCATATCGTAAAAGGTTCCTGAAACGGATTCCAAACTCTCGAACAATAGAGCTCCCTTGTCGAAGGGTAAGAAGCTCTTGGCGACTGGACGCCTTCGCAGTCGAAGAAAGGAACTCGACTCTAAACTTGTCTCGGAACTCCTCCCATGAGATCACTGACTCCTCACGATCCCCGAGGTACAAGAACCACCACTGCCTTGCTGCTCCACGTAGCATCGTCACAGCTAAGGACACCCAGTGCTCCTTCCGAGCACGGATCGAACTGAAGCCGATCTCGACCTCTAACCAATCTTCTGTGACTGCATCTGAAACGGAGCCCTCGTACTTCTGCAGACTCTGGCGCTGAAACTCTCGGAGTGTCTTCCTCCAAGTGTCGTCGTCGTCAACCTCTACTCTGCGGCGACCTGCTGGAACAGCCTGCTGGACATTTTCTGCGCAAACCTGACGAGGACGTCGACCTGGAGCCATACCTGTAAAATAACAAACCGTTAGAGCTCTTAAACTTGGAATACAAAAGACTCAACATTAATTAATTAATTATTTTATTTTATTCATTTTAGGTTAACCTATCCCAAGGTCTACCCATTCAAACACAGGCACAAGGAAAAATGATGCATGATCATTTCCTAGGTCTCTACCTTGCAACTAGTATCACCTTGTTTAGTAGCCATTGTAAACTTAAAGGTCCGTACATCAGATCATAGGGGGCCCTAAATGCCTATGTCTCAGCCGGTCTCCAGTGTTTACCTCACTTGCTAAACATGAATGACACCGTTGCCCTACCAACCCATGCAACCTCACATGTGCCTAACTCCAAATTCCATCCTATCCCTCAACCAGAGCTCTGATACCACTCTGTCACGACCCCCTCCCCACAAAGTGTACCCCTCCTGGTCGGCAATGTGAAAAGGGAGATAATGACCCCCGAGTCCCGCCTCCAGTAGGCCCCGGGTTGGCGACTAGCACCGAGGGTATAATAAACACACAAATGGGAGACATTACCCTCTAAGAGAACACATGCGGAAGAGATAGATAAGATAGACACCAACCAACTCCAACTCAGAACTGAAATATAAAAGAAACCCAAGTGCACATATGTAATGCCATGCAAAAGAACTACAACTGAAAGGGGAAAAACTGCAAGTACTCAAAAGAAAGTAAAAACAACAGCAACCACAAGGCCGAACATCTCCTGCAACCACAAGCTAGTAAAAACCAGTTTGTTCTCCAACCTGCTCCAAGTGACCTGAAAAACAGTTTATATATACATAGGGTGAGTATAACAGTATACTCAGTAGGATCCTCCCCGTAGCCTCTCGTGCAAAAGTAAAGAAAGCATGCTAAAGCACAATGAACAACAAGTGAAACTAACTCGTCACCTAAGCAGGTATACTAAGTTCCAACCCCCCCCCATGACTACTCTCACCAAGTAACGCACACAAGAATATATCATATAATAAAAAATATCAAGGGTACCCCGCTACTACTTTCCCACTGGTTTGCCGCTTTGCCTCAACGTTGCACGTCCTGAGCATCTCTCTCCAAAAAAGGCTTGCCCGCAGACACTTGGACGAAGCACCACAATATGTATAAGGCCCCAGTCTTAAACCTTACTTAAAATTGAATTAAATGAATAATTCACATTGAGGATCTTTTCAGGTTTAGAGTTTTAGAGAATTAGGACATAACTATTACATCTCAAAAGATTACAAAGTAGTCTCTTCTACTAAATTTCCATAAAATAAAAACTCTTAAAAAGAAACATGTATAGTTTCATGTTTTAGGTAGCATGACTTTCCCTTGATCCCATCCTTGACCCTATTCCATGCTAAGTCCTGTGAAAAACATTTCAAAAACTTGGGATGAACATAAAAACTCAGTAAGGGATACACAAAGAATAAAAACTGTTAGTTTATCAAAACAAAAAGTAAACCATGTATACTTTACCAAAGTAATACTTCTCACCTTTATGAAGTAGTAAAAACTCTTCACTGAATAAAATATCATTACTTACCTTTTTGTAACCAAAGGATTACCATAAAACTCATATAAAGAACACATAACATAAAGGTAACTTGGGACATAAACATACTTAAGTGGAATAACCATACGGTCGACTCCCACACATATCATTTAATGGAATAGCCATACGGCCAATTTCCATACATACTTAATGGAATAGCCATACGACCGACTTCCATACCCAATGCATTGGAGGTTATAACGTAACCACCCGTCCTGGTATTCACGGCACCACCCGTCATATGGTTTATAACGTAACCACCCGTTAAAATGTCCAAGTACCAATATAAAATCATAAAACATAAAACCAATATAAAAGAATGATAACATTTCCACATTTCAATCACAATATATCATAAATATATTGACATAATACAATCCTTTATCAAAACCATTTTCAATACCAAAATACATAAAAGAGTATATGGTATTTATTTTATTTTAAAAACATTACGGCTTGTTGAGGAAGCCAAAGACCAAATAATACTCGTGGCGGCGGAAAAGGTCGTTGTCACCGCGTACGTTAAAAAAAAACATTCCTTTTTGTCGTTTAGTAAAACGCTTCGTAGAAAAAGATTCCTTTTGTATAAAAGTAAAAGTCAAAGGGGTTTATACACCGTATAAAAGAAAGTTGTGTATAAAACGAAATATGCCTCAATGAAAGGAGATTGAGACGAAGTCCCTTACAAAGACGGTATCCTTGGTTTAAGGATAAATCAATTACATAATTATGTGTGACAAACGAATACACCAAATATAAGTGGATATTAAGTGTAAAACAATCAGAGGTTATTCACACATATTCATAGAACAACATATTCAAGGAGTACAAGTTTATCCCAAAGAATCAAATTTGGGCTAAGAAGTTCCCTTGCAAAAATTTGACAGCCTAACGGCGTCACTTCAAGAATTCAGAAAATGAGTTGATGAGAGATAAAAAGGGGATCACATCACTTGGACATAAAATTTACATTAATCAGGATATAGAAGAACATATCCCAACATAATAGTATGTGAATTAAAAGACATAACAAACGAAGTCTTTTAAAAAGAGGAGGGTGAAAGGTTCCCTTACCGACTTGGGTAACTTTCGAAAAGTACACCCCATTGAAGAAGTGTCATACAATGAATATGTAAATACCCATAAATGGAATTATATTACAAAAGGAGTGTAATAGTGGGCAGTACATAAACCACTCAAAGGAAATTGTGGAAAATGTAGCATAAATCTCACGGGAATAAAAGTGGGATGAAAAATCTCTTACGAAAACTCGGCAGCCTAACGACGCCACTTAAAACTTCCAAAATGGATTGATGAGAGGAAATAGAGTCTCTCATCACAGCAACATAAAGTTTACAGAAAGAGGAATATAAAATAACATCCCAATAACAAGAAAGATGAGCTTTAGAAGGAATGACATAAAAGAGTGTACTTAAAAAAAGAGGGGAGTAAGATCCCTTACCTCGAGTCCGACTTGACTCGATCGTTCTTTAACGTCCTGAATAATAAACGTGAGTTAATTTCTACTTGATTAAGAACCTTTTTAAAGTTCATTATTCCTTCTATATCACTTATTGTCATGTTATAAACATTATGTAACCATTTAAGTTAATAATGTTTGTTTTGTCGATATTTGGTTCTTAAGTCGAAAATGGACTTCTTACAATTACATGTTGTTAATTTGGTCAAAGGTTCGTTATATCCAGAATGACATTCCTGATTTGGATATCATATATATCATATATATCCAGCATATACATGTATTTATAATATTACATAATCATTTAGAGGTAAGAAATGAAATGCACCGTTCATGGAGACGGTAAGCCGTACGTACGCATGAACGCTACTTTCATTTCTATTTCGTATTTTATAGAATGGAATCATAATGATATAAGAGTATATTATAATTCCAGTATAATAACATATATAATATCATTAACTTTATCCTTTACACATCCCACATATGGTATTAACGAATCAAATCACTTTCAGGGGGCGGTAGTCCGCACTTCCTAAAATGAAGATATCGTGTTTACCCATAATGGAAACAATAATGGTATGCCATAAATGAAAAGTACATATGCTTAAGGAAAGAATAAACATATTATATATCATAAATAAAAATAGTGACATCATAATGGCCACCTTTGAAGGTGTTAAAAGAGTATTGAACAATCATCGTTTCGGGAGGCAGAATTTCGCCATCCACGGAAACCGTATGTTCTTTAACCATTTGATGTAGTTGTGTGAGAGTGTAGCTCGAATAAATCTTATAACAACATCCTAGTATATTGAAGATACTGGTGTTGTTACAAAAGAAGTAAATAAAAAGAGTTTAGGGGGTTGGAGAAGCAAAATAAAACAAATGAACAAGAGAGAATGAATTACCTTTAAAAGTGTAACTCCTTTTGATTTGAGCCTAAAGGGTTCCTTTGAAAGGATTCTGCCCAAAGGGAATCCTCTAGAATGAGGAGAGGGATGTGGAGAGAGTAAATGGGCAGGGGATGGCCGGGCCAAAGGCTTGAGGAGTGTGTGAAATGAGGTAGAAGTGGGGGCCTTTTATAAGAGGAGAGGAGGGACACTTTTGGAAATCATGAAACTATTATTTTATTTTCAAAAGTGTTTCGAATTTCTAAGGTCCCACATTGATATATTTCGAAGATAAGATGATAAGGCTTCGAAATATTCCCATCCAATAGGTTTTGGACATGTGTAGGTTTTAGATATTACATTATCTTTCCATTTTATTTAAATCGTTAAATAATGAAGTCATCGCTGCATCATAATGATGTCATAAATAATTTAATTTATTTAAAGTCTAAAAATTATAAAAAAAATACTATGATGTAGGAAATCTTTTTAGCTTTCCAATGAATATTTATAATCAAAAATCTGATCTTTATAACTCCATGTAAAAATTGTTTTCGTAAAACATATTATGTTTGTGTCATTTTTACTTTTATTTAAAAAAAAGGCATTAAAGTCATTATCTCACCCAAGTGGCTCCATGAGGTCCCCTAAATCGACCCATGGGTTGTCTTGGTCGGCCATGACACAACCAATAGGGTTAGGACATGTGTCAAGCTCATCTTATTTTATTAAAGCATTATTTTTACCTTAAACTACACTAATTACCACTAATCGCGATTAAAAACTTAATAAGTTACTATTCACCAAAAAATTATTTTTATCTCATTGAACCACATTTTACTTCTTAATGACAACCATGTATGTCGGATTTTTGAAAATCAAAACACAATGATTGCAAAATTTCATTTAAACGGAAAATCAGTTTTAATAAGTACCACTTAGTGGTTTCACTATTCATCAAAAATTGAAGTTTTTCAGAAAATTATCAAAAATTCACCCTAAGCTATATTTGATATTACGAATTCAAAAATGAAGTCTATTTTACAAAATTCAAAACATATAAGTCACATTAATTAATTTAATAATTAATTCCTGCTGTCAGAGCAAATAACGTGTTTTTATGAAACAATAAGTATCAAAAGATTGACACTAGTTTAAGTCCGATTTCAAAGTGAAATTAATTCCAACGACCACTATTGGATTTAATGGTAAAAATATTTTCTAATTTCACTTTAAAAACAATTCAAATGATAATCTAATCATATGAATAAATTAGATTAAAAAGAGGTTTTGAATTAAAATACAACATTTTACACTATTCATTAAAAAAATGAACTTTATCGGAAAAATACCAAAAATTTACACAAAGTAAAATTTGATGTCCCGATTCTAAAGAAGAGTTTTATTTGGTCCAAAAGAATGTATAAGAGTGATCAAAATTATATTTAATGACAGTTCGCCATCAGAAGGTGATAAGTGAACCTTTAGTGAAAATTAGGGTATAAAAGCCTAAAATTGAATTCTTTCCGTATTTTAAGCCTTTGGATAAATGTAAAAACATTTAAAAAACATATATAATCATATTTTAGTTATTTCTATCCATTCCCGCCAATACAACGGCTACATGTTAACTGCCATTTAAAATAATATTATTTTATTATTAGAGTGCAACGTAAGATTCCCAAGAAACTCGTTGTTGCGTATTGGGTACGCCATCGAGCATTGCATCCCCTTTAAAGTAATATTAATATTTGATTCACAAGTATGGATAAATATAAAGATGTAATATTCTTTATTTACCTGGGGTGTTACAATATGCACCTCGTGCAACACAAAAGCTTGCCCGCAGACACCTGGGCGAAGCACCACACCATCCTCACAACCAAAAGTAACCAGGTAGGTTCCGGGAGCCACCACAGCTCGCATAACGTGTATCATACATCGGGTATTATACCTCAAGCCATCACAACCCATACACCGAGTAAGGATCCTCACGTCATAACAACCCTATAGTAGTCCATAGGATATTATATCCAGAATATATGTGTGTGAATAAGCACAAGCCATTACAACCCTCTACACACATATAAGGGGAAAACTAACCGCTGTGCCTACCAGCACAAGTATCTACCAAGAGAAGAGAGCGGGGCCAAATGGGGTAGTCATCCATTCATCCTCCCACCAGAATGTTGGGGAAAACACCCCCCCATGGCTCAGAATCCCCGGGGTGTCAGTTGCCCTTACTGACAGGGTGGAGTAGCGTATAGAAACACAAAAAGTACAGATTATATTATATCTCACAACCACACTATGGGCATTACCTAGTCTTAGACACAACTGCAGCTAACGTTTCTGAAACTCCGGGCTGCTACTTCCAAGACTAGGTATCCTGTAAGCACACAACCATTTAAAGAGCTTTATTAGATTACTTCATTCCCTTTTTATCAGTTCCACTGTACGTTAATTAATTTTTTAAACATTAATTAACCATGAACAATTCCACATTAAATTTCATTATCATCACACCCAAAATCAATTGTTCATTCAAAAATTACAACCTCATCATTAAGTTCCGGCAACTCCAACCCCATGAGTTAATACCATTTAATCAAACATTCATTACAGAAACATTTTCCCATATTCCCAGGCATTCTAGAAAAACATTCTATGCTACTAACACAAGGGAGATCAACACGGTGAGTAGATGTACTACCCGTCGAGTCTTTGCCGCCTATAACAAGAGCGTAGACCCATCCTCCCTGGAGAAGCTAAACACGGAAAACACGTGGCATACCCCGCGTGTCTTCGCCTCTTTCGGAAGGAGGGTAAGCAAGAGCAGCTGCCTTGGGCAGTGGGGAAAAGTAAAGCAGATAATCAACCAATAAGAATCAACAAGCATCCAACAATCACATCCATCCCATTCCATCATCCCTGGTGTCCTCCCCGACACCCACATGCATAAACCGATGCATTTCGCCACTCTAGGCGTTATCCGCTGCCACAACCAAAAGGCCTCTATGCCCCCACATATCACAACACCCCTCCAGGGTCACGTCTCAACACAAGCAGCAGGAAAAAACAACCATCACATCAACTGGGCTATGACCCTTTAACAATCAAGAGGGTAACTCAGAACCTTTCAAGGAATTATCAAACAATCAAATTCTTAAATCCATCTTGAATTAACAGATTTATAATCTGTTGGTTCCAACATTGGGAAACTTAACCAGTAAACTATCACAAATGATTAAACATGCTTACTACGCCAATTTGATTAACATCAAATTACAACAAGAACCAGATTCGTTTTCATGCCTCTTTATCTTTAGCCAAACAATTATCAATTAATCCTGTTGGAGTTTGCATCCCACATCGGACTTGAGGTCCGATGTGGTCTTTAATATTCATTATAAATTAACCCCAAGGGCTTTTTTAGAGAGTACACCTTGGGGGTTCGGGTTCCTCTTATTTTATCCTCCAACATGGCATCAGAGGGATCTTAATCCCGACCCTCCCTCCCTAATTATTATTTTTTCTCCCTTTCGGGTTTTTCTCGTCCGGGGGGGCCTGCGGCTCCAATCCAAATAGCCGCCGCTCCCCCTCCGCTCCTCCCGGCGGTCTTCCCCGCCTCCCGCAGATCTTGCGCCCGACTCCTCCCGCAGCGCGGCTCTGCCCAGCGCGACTCTTTTCCAGGTTGCTCTCCCGACGCGACGGCCCCGTCCTCGGCGCGACTCTTCTCTTCCCGGCCGCCCGACGCGATTCGCGTTCCTCCGCTCCCAACCCAGGCGCGGCGACGACATATCTTCCTGGCGGATTCCCTGCGCCGCTCATGCGCGTTGCCCCATTCCTGCCGGATCCTCCAGCAGCAGCCGGCCTTAAGCCTCGCCGCCCCCTCTCTGTGCGATAGCCGACCTCTATTCCCGACCGGCTTCCAGCGCCGCCTCCCGTTGTCCTGCTCCCTCGCCGGCCTCCTCCTGCGCTCCTCTTCCGGCAGCCGGCTCCAGTTTCTCCCAACGGCTGCCTTGCTTTAAGTTTCGGCTCTCCGGCACCTCCTGCGGCATCCCCGCCTCGCCGACATCTCCCGCCGACTCCCGGCAGCCGCATCTCTATCCGCCGGCACGCCCATTCACTGGCGCAGCAGCTCGACCACCTAGGATTTGGGCCCCGTTGGTGCCGCCAGATCCCGCAACAATTCTGCGATATCCCCGCCTCCCGTCGCCGGCCCCGCAAGTGCGATTTTCCCGGTGCTAGTTTGGATTTTCCGGCGTTTCATCGACCGACCCCACTAGTGCGGCATTCTTGACGTTCCGTCAACCGGCCGGTCTGAGTGTACGTCTGCTGCGCCCGCAACATCATCCATTCATCATTTTGAGGGGAGCTGCGATCGTGAGGGGGAGCATCAGTGTTGCAGTCTTTTCCTTTATTTTCTTTCGTCTTGAATTTGTCATCAAGCTGGGTATGTCCAGCTTGAGGGGGAGTGTTTGCAGCTTGTTGCTTGCTTTGTTTTTTCTTTATGTGTCCAAGCTAGGTACACCTAGCTTGAGGGGGAGTGTTGGAGTCTGCATCCCACATCGGACTTGAGGTCCGGTGTGGTCTTTAATATTCATTATAAATTAACCCCAAGTGCTCCTTTAGAGAGTACACCTTGGGGGTTCGGGTTCCTCTTATTTTATCCTCCAACAAATCCGAATTTACGTTCTTTACCGATTTCCATCAAGAACGAACAGCTAATCAAAACACGCATAGATATCACACTATCTAGCAAAACATGAGACAATAACATACGATCGATAACAATTTCTTTTTATCCGGTTCAAAATATTTATTATGTCAATTCCATTGTCATCCAGTGGGATTAAACATGCTAACAATACAGTTGCATGTAAAAGGAAGAGAAGCAACGAATCCCCTACCTCAAAGGTTTTTGACGAAAACCCCAACAAACGTAGAACGCACGAGAAAGCCGGGTTGATTCTCCAAGAATCCTCCTTAGATCTTTTCTCCTAACACAACCAAGACCAAATCTCATCATATTTGGTATCCACACACTTAGATCTACCCATAACGGGTGTAGATCTAAGAAACCGAGAGAAGAAGGAAAGTAGATCCAAGTGGATCTAAGAAACCGATCAAGAACGAAGAAGAACGATCACATACCTCAAGAAACCGGCTTCGATTCACCAAGAGAAGCCTTCGGATCGCCTTCAAAACGCTTGGGAGAGGTTCTCCTACCTTCAAGGGAGGGTAATCCTGAGTTATGGCCGCTTAGGAGCTTAAACGAGCAAGTTAGAGGCAAAACGGTTGAGATCCACAATTTTAGGATCTAGTTTAAGTGCTCGCACGGTTTGCTCGCACGGTTAGACAAACCGTGTGCTAACCGTACGGTCGCTACTGCCTCGTCAAACACTACTCGCACGGTTAGGCCGCACGGTTAGACAAACCGTGCGCTAACCGTGCGTTAGCCACTGCCTCCAACATTAACTACGCACGGTATGGCCGCACGGTTTAGACAAACTGTGTGCAGCCCGTGCGAAAGCTACTGCCCTTTAGTTTTCCTTAAAGATTTACCGAAACGCACCCCCAAGTCACTACTCCAAAACAAGGGTAGTTAGAAACATCAAAAGTACCTGAAGACGTAACGTGATGTTACAGTTTACAAACTGTCTACTGTTGAAACGGTTCATCGAAAAGGAAGATTTTTGGCAAAACGTTGGGGATAAGTTACCTTGACCTCCTGGAACGCCTCTAACACCGCATTTTCACAAAGTAGTGGACTGGAGAGGTCCGGGCCATTACATCTATTGTATAAGGTTAATTGAAAATTGAGGATAGAGAATCGTTGCGCACAACAGACTTCTCTCTGTCGAATTCCTCATCTCTTCCTCTCAAGAACGAGAAGAACCCCTTCAAACCCGAAGGATCCTGAAGCGATGAAGGCGAACAATGCAAGACATTTAATTCGCCGCGCTAGCACCCGGAAATCAATTGGCATTGCTCGGAGATCAAAAAAGCACGTGTGAATCGCCGTTAGAGGAATTCCACAATTGAATCCTTATAGCGCAATGAAGGTAATCCGAAAGAGTTTTCAGAAGATCAACAACGTTAAATGATCCCAAGACGAGGTAATCATTTCTTTCCGATCTAAATATATTAATTATAAATTTAATGTGAAAGATCATCTCTTAGGGTTTCGGGCAACTCTGAATTAAAATAAATTTTAATTTAATGCCCATCAAAAGCGATAAAGTGATAAATTTCCTAGTCTGGCTCGATTCAAATAAATAAATTTTGGCAGTAATAATTTTATTTATTTATTTATTTTCTGTTTTTGACATGATAGTTATCTAGGCACCTTTGGCGTGTCTGTCATAATACCCACCCAACATTTGCTTTGCAACATCAGGAAGGGTAAATTGGGGCTATCATTCTTTGCTTTTCCAAATACTAAATTTTATATCAGCTGCTTTTTATGATTTTTGGGGAATCCTTGCGATGCTCGTTGCTGTATTATTTGTTTATCATGTTATCGTGTGCTTCTTTAGTCTATAACTGGTATTTTAATTAAGTTATATTATTGGAATCCAGTATTGGCTTATGTTGGTGGGTGAATTCCCCTTACCTCAATGTGAGGTGAGGATATTCTTTTATAGATTAGGAGACCAATATACAAGACGGGAAAGGCGGGGCCGGACAGAACCGGGAAGCCGCGGGGAGGGAGGGTCGGGATTAAAATCCCTCTGATACCATGTTGGTGGGTGAATTCCCCTTACCTCAATGTGAGGTGAGGATATTCTTTTATAGATTAGGAGACCGATATACAAGACGGGTAAGTCCGATGTGGGACTCACCCATTTACACTTAAATGGGTTCCAACAGCTTACATGCTTACTAATGCTTTTATTTTTTCATTTTAATTTTAGGAGAATTATTCATACTGTTGGTCCCAAGTACGCTGTTAAATATCATACTGCTGCTGAGAATGCCTTGAGTCATTGCTATCGATCTTGCCTTGAACTTCTCATTGACAATGGTCTTCAGAGGTTGTTTGGTGACGAATGCTACATTCATTCCTTTTTTCCCCTTAATCTTATGCATTCAAGGTTTTATTGATTGAATTGGTTTTACTGGTATGTTTGCCTGCAGCATTGCTATGGGATGTATATACACAGATGCCAAAAACTATCCTCGTGAGCCAGCTGCGCATGTGGCTATCAGTGAGTTTTTCCCACTGACAATTTTTTGAACGACTCTTGGAATATTTCTTTTGACCTTCAGTCTTAATGTTCTATACAAGACATGCATAATGTTTATGCAGTCAACTAAAAGTATTCTTCCCTCCATTTTGCTAATTTAGCATTTTTATCATCTCTGGCTAGGGACTGTTAGGCGGTTCTTGGAGAAGCAGAACGACAAAATAAAGGCCGTTGTTTTTTGTACCACCACTTCATCTGATACTGAGATATATAAAAGGTGCACTCACCTTTTTGTTTCTATTACATTGCTGTTAAATTCACCACTACCTGAAATAGATTGGGGGGTATGCTAGCTGTTTATAATTTAACACATTTAAATGTAGATTGCTTCCACTTTACTTTCCTCGCGACAAGCATGAGGAGGAGGTGGCCATTTCCAAGCTTCCTGCGGATGTTGGTGATGAAAATGGCGAGACGACTATAGATGAACGTAAAATCAGAATAAAACCTTTGCCCAAGATGACCGCGCCTAAACCTCTCCTTGAATCAAATGATCTTCCCACTAGTGATTGTGGGTTGGTTAGACGGTGAGTATATGATAGTGCTTGGCTGTGGAGTTGTCTTACCCATCTTCTCCCTGCCATTTGTTGGTTAATTGCATGCTATGTGTTGTCGCAGCCAATACTAAGGCCCTGTTTGGTTGATGGGGGCTTCTGAGGGAAAGGAAAACGTTTTTCTTTCCCTCCGGGCGCATTTGATTTCAAAGTGGAGTTTTCATGGAAACTCCATCTTTCCCTCATATGAGGGATTCCTTTTCATCCTGGAAGCATTTTTAAAATAACAGTAAGAAATTAAATATATTTTTTAATTTACATTATAATATTATAATATATAATAATATTTATTTTATATATTTTCAATTATACTAAATTACTTTCATTTCCATTCTGAATCAAACACTCCATTCAATTTGATTTCTGTCAACCAAACCTGGCTAAGTTTCTGTTTGACAACACTTGGTGAAAACACTCCATTCTGGTGCGTCTTCTGTTCCTGAAAAAACATTTGTACTTAAATTTCAGAATGAAACCACTTAAATAAGTTGCAGAAAAACACTTTCATTGAGCAATATAGAAACATTTATACTGAAGCACCTCATACTATATGCAGTTTTCATTTAGTATTGTAAAACAGACCCTAAACTCATTTTAGAGAATCATTACAATTATCTTCTTGAAGGCGGTTTCTTAAATGTTATTGGTGCATCCAGTGTTATATGATCCCTTCAATTTTTTTTTCTACTGACATGAAAACAATTCCTGTTTCACAAGGCATATTTGACTGTGTTTGTCATCAATTATTAAAAAGTGCTTACAAAACTTATCACTTATTATAAGCAGTTGGAAAAACTAAGTGGTGTTTGTTCTGTTTCTGAAAAAATACGAACACTTAAATTTTTTAAGAAAATCACTGGCATAAAAGCATTTTTTCAATAAGCAATCTGGGAAACTTGATTCGTATTTGGCTAGGCTAATGTTTTAAAGCTGATCTAAAAAATCTTTGTTACATTACTGGTGGTGTTTCCAGCTAGAAGGCCCCTTTGTTTCTTATACTAGTTTTCATTTTTTTTCTTGATTGAATCTACTTTTCTTATGAACAGGAAGCCATCAAAACTTGATTCGTATTTGGATCCTGCGTTCATGTCTTTGATTAAAGATCCAGATCAGAGGCGTAAAGAACAATGGGAAAGAACTGCACAAGCACAGCAAGGGTGGAATTGTGCTAAAGTGCTTGGCTTTGGTGACCTAGGTGGACCACCGTTGTCTGCTGCTGAAGAATATTCCCTTCATTCTCGATATCTTGTGAAAGCTAATTCTCTCAATCATTCTGAAATTGCAGAAATGAAAATTCTGTAAGCAGTTGTGTTTCATCTTCTGTAGGTGCTCATGGACGAGAAAATCTATTGATGGATTTCTTGTTTTTAGTTTTGTCTTTGTTGGTAGGGATTTATAAATTTTCCAGCTAACAGGCAGTGTTGGCTGATTATGCTGAAGTGCATGACTGACATGTGTAATGATGATATCTTATTAATTGAAGGGTAGAATAATCTTATGTAAGGGCCCATTTATCATCACTTATTGAAAACTGCTTATAGCATTGTTCACTTATGATAAACAATTTGAAAAAACAAGTTGTCTTTGTTTCGTTTAAAACACTTAAATATATGGCAGAAAACAAGTTATCAAAAACTGCTTATAGCACTTACACTTTAATACATTTGGTGTTTGTTTTGTTTTTGAAAAAAAAGCTGCACTTAAATTCCAGAAGAAAACTACTAAAATAAGTGGCAGAAATGCACTTTTTCAATAAGCAATCTGGAAACATTTACACAGAAGCTCTTATCGTAAGCGATAAGTGCTATAAGTGGTTTTGAATAAGCAGTGTTAAACAATTCCTTGGGATCTCATGAAAGGCCTCTCTTTTTGGAGATGACAATAGCTTCAAGGTATGATTTTGTGAGTTGCCTCAAAGATTACCACTAGGAAAGCCCTGACATTTTTCTTTTCAAAATATATTTTAGGGTTGAGTACAATTACGGGTGGAAAAGAGGGCATAATTTTTGATGAGTGGCAGTTTGAACCCTTATATTATTGCATTCATTTATATGGTCTTGATCAGCTCAAGTAGGTTTTAACAAAAAAAATTAAAATTTTCTCAGTTATCGTGGCGGTGTAGACATTGAAGGTCACCCTGTGATGGTTGTTGTGGGAGCGCACTTCCTGCTAAGATGCCTTGATCTGGAGCGGTTTGTTCTCTATGTGTTAAAGGTGAACACTTTAAACCTACTTTAGTTTGTCTAAATTTTTTGGGCAAAATCTATTCTTGGATTTGGGTTTTTGATCATATGCTCTTTTTTTAATAATCAATTCTTTGAACTAATGTTGTCCTGTTTATTACATCTAGGAGTTTGAACCGTTGATACAGAAGCCTTACAGTATAGTTTATTTCCATTCAGCAGCATCTTTGCAGCTGTAAGTATTACAGTTTTGCCTCTGAAATAGGTTATTGTAGTACATGAGAAATTTAACCATTTTTATAATCTTATTGCACAAAATCATTTTTAAAAGATAATTTGAAAGCCTGTTCGGTGTTAATGGTTTGGCTTAGCTCTATGATTTTGTTATACCCATTGATGGAATGAGCAGCCAACCAGACCTGGGATGGATGAGGAGATTACAACAGATACTCGGTCGGAAACATCAGCGTAACCTGCATGTATGTGATTCCCTCTCCCTTTCCCCTTTCACTTAATTTGAATAAGGCCACGTTTGAGATCACTTACTGAAAAGTGCTTCTGCATGATCGTTCCCTGATTGGTTATTAAAAAAGTGTTTTGATGTCACTTATTTACGCGGTTTTGTTCAGAAATTCAAGTATAAAGTGTTTTTTTTTCCAAAACTGAACAACCACTACTTATTTTTCCAACATGCTTATCATAAGTAGAGGTGACAATCTGGGTTCACGGATTCGGTTTGTGTCGGGTTGGCCGTCCTGTGAACCCATCTAAACTCAACCCGACCTGATCCATTTACGGAGTCAAACCTAACCTGAACTGCCAGTCTATTTAAATATACATCAGACTGGATCATGACATGTCCAACTGATTAGTATCACATAAACTAAACGAATTAACCAGATTGAAATATTCCATTTAGACTAAACATAACCTAATTAATATGAAACTGATGTTATCCATGTTTCAACTCGACCCTCTTAAATCATTTAAAATAAATGATGTGTAATAAACATGCTGAATTAATTGAAATTAAGTTGATTATAAGAATAAAATATAATATAAAATTAATTATCATTACTTTTTAATTGGGTTACATGGGTTAGCCATGTCAGGAATGGTCAACTTGAGCCCAATACGAATATTATTGGTGTTAGATCACTCAACCTGATTACAACTGGAACTCATTTATGCCTGATTCAGACCCTGTTAACTCGTGTCGTTTCGTGTTCAAAATTGTTGCCTATAATCATAAGTGATAGTTGTATATTCAGTTTTCAATAAGTGATGTCAAACGCAGCTGAACTGTGTTTGCAGCTCCTGATCCCGGTTGTATTTTTTTTTTGAAGGCAATATATATTCTCCATCCAACATGGGGACTGAAGGCTGCCATTTTAGCACTCCAGATGTTTGTGGATGATCTGGTATGTCCAAAGTTATCTCCTTAACTATTTATCAATTATTGTAGCATGAAAATAAATGCTTCCAGGTTTGGAAGAAAGTTATCTATGTGGATCGGCTTCTGCAGCTGTTCAAATATGTTCCTCGCGAGCAGCTGACCATTCCAGACTTCGTGTTTCAGTTGAGTTATCTTCTTCATTTGATTCATGGGCTTCGATATGATTTTGTTTGTCCAAATAAGGGGTGTATATGATACAGCGATACTCGCAAACTATTTGATATCAACCCAATCAATGCTTGAGTTTGTAGCCATACAAACCCTAACGCCTGATGGCAGGAAGCTGACAGGGGATGGGATATGAATGCAGGCACGATTTGGAGGTGAATGGCGGGAAGGGGATCGTTGTCGACCCGAGGACGAAATACGTTTACCATCGACCATAGCTGTAAAATTCATGGGCCGAGCAGTGGATTGAACCACTCCTCATGGGTTGGTGTTCTTTGTACCTGGTTTGTGTATTTCTTCGCAGGGTTAGGGTTTTTGAGATGTATGGTGTACAATAATTCCAGCATTGTTTTGGAGGCCGCACCTGTTGGTGGAGATAGATGGGAACAGGTGTCCGTTTTTTATCATTCATTTTGTGCACACACATGGGCAAGGCCATTTCCTTTTAGCTGCTGGTGCATAGTTTTTGTCACTCGATCTAAGGGTTTAGGGTTCAACCAGAGAAACTTGTAAGAATAATCACTTTGAAACATAATCATTTGAGATAAATGCAATTTATTTAATCATGAAATGTTATGTATGATATGATGGTATAGAGAGAGAGTATTTGATTCCATGTCTATGAAATAAGGAGATGTCAAGCTTACATATTTTGTTATTTTTTTTTTATTTCATTAGTTATAGGAAGGAGTTCATGGCACCACAAAGCAGGTGTTAAGATTGCAAACTGACTTATTATAATTCTGATTATGGTTCAAAATTTTACTAGATTGTCACATCATTACTTTGTTCATGTCTATTATATTTACCATGCATGGCCTTCATGAATTAGTTATTGTCTTCATGAAATTAGACTATTGTCTTCTTGAATATGTTTTGGGGAATCCATTCCCTCCAAACCTAAACATGTTTTCTTTATTCCTCAGTTTAACCTTATTGTGATTGTGATGCTGTAAAATCTTCTCTTGAATAAGTGTCACTATTTTTAGAGATAAAAATATACATGAGGTTGATAGACCTTTGCAGCATCCTTAACCTATAGTTTGTAAATTAGAATTTATTTTTAACCTTCTTATAGTAAATTACTAAGCTTTAGTAAAATAGGACTTTTTACAGTAAACTACTAAGCTTTAGTAAAATAGGAGCCCGATGCTGAACTGCATGGAACTAGAAAAGTCTAGATCTGATTTTTCACATTGTTATATCCATTCAATTTCAGTAAGGATTAAATCTAAAATCACAACAAAATCTATAAATTAATTATATTTTTTTTATTAAAACTAGTACAAGAGAATTAATTTTAAAGAATGTTTTTTTTTTAAATAGAATGATTTAATTCATTGATGAAATTTGTATGATTAATCAATGTAATTGACATTTATATGATCAATTTTAACTAATACTATCTTAAAAATCTTTACATGATCAAATGAATAAAAATCAATATAAAGTGCATTATGTTCAATTATTTTATGCAAAACACGAATCAAAATCACTTTCATGGTTCAATAGAATACTATAATGGATTTCATCTCTTATTAAATACTTTTGGTCATACAAAATAAGATAGATCATATGATTCTCAATATGATAGGGAATTAATAACCTTGAGGTCTCAGGTTCGAACCTTGGCATAAGCAATTTCCATGCAAGGTATTTGGACCACCCCTTAATTTGTAAGACCTTAGGGTCACCCCTCAAATAAAAGGCTTTTAGGCCACTCCCTTTGATGCAAGACCTCCAAGCCACCCCCTCAAATGCAAGGCTCGTGGGCCATTTTTTTTAAAAAAAAGTGTGATTCTCAATATGACCCTATTAGTTAGCTTCATTCAAACTTGAATTTTGATTAAAACTTTATATACACATTATTCTACTATTAATTCTCCTTCACTCCCGTTTAACCACCAATGATCAATTTCAATCACGAATGACTTGGAATTAATAGAACAAATAATCAAGGAAAAGAAAATACTTACAATTAGAATAGAAAAGAAACAATAAAATCAATAAGGTCTTTTCACTTCAATTCAAAACCATGTTTAGAAAGTTACGACCACATCTCTCTCTCTATAATAATTGCTAAGTTGATGAGAGTCACTAAAGATTGATAAATCTCTCTCTAAACTAAAAATTAACAAAATATATAACCTAATAAACCACAACTAAGTGTTATAATCATAGAGTGATTAACGATGCATTACCATATTCATCTTTCAAAACAAAAGAGATAAGAAAAACACTTGAGAAAAATGCCTTGATCATTGGAATTCAAATTTATATATTCCAAAAATGACATCCACCACGACATGAATTTATCTAGTCGTTTTCAACATATCTTAAAAAAACAACCACGAGGGGTTTTTGGCCTTCAAAATAAGTGTGTTAACCTTTATTTTTATCATCTGATGTGCTCTCCGTTGTGACCATTTTGAGTATGCACAAACTTTCTTTCCAAAGGCTGGTGATCACCGAGGCTTTACCAGTGACACCTTGAAATGCGCGTTGGTCGAGATGATGAGAGGTCAGACTCATCTCATCATGTTTGAGGGAATTATTGTATACTTCAAGATTCTCTTATAGATTTAAGATATCTTTGAGAATCATTTCCAAGTCCTAGTGCGAGGCTGGTTACCACCGTGCTAGTGATTAAATTGAAATCATGCATTGATGTGAACATCTCTATGTATCAAAGGTTCTCCATCGACGCAACCATCAGTATACATCAAAGGTTCTCCATCTTTCTTTTACCGATTAGTGATGCTATGTTTTAAAGCTAAACTGTTAGACACTTTGGAGTTTATCGTCGTCCAAGGCAGCGGTAATTGTTTATGGTGTTGGGATCAAGCCCCTGAGAAGGGCTTCCTATGTATCCCTATGAAGGGGATCAAAACCCACATAGTTCAATGTCGCTTAAAGGGACACATCCTACCTTTTAAGGTTGTATGATAAGGACCATGTGGTGCCTTATAAGGTCGTGCAACCATGTCCGTTCCAAAGCAGTTTAAAGTCACATAGAGTGGATTTTTAGGTGAAAGGGGCCTAACAATGGGAACTATACTGGGTATGCGACTCTAACAATCTCAGTCTTGTTTTTAATGACTATGTGGTTTCCTTCTCTGTTGATTGTTCTTAGATATTGGGCTTGCCTGGTTTCCCACTTTCTCCTCAAAAGTGTTTTGAATAAAAATAAAAAGTGATTTGTGGCGGGCCTAATAATGGATGATATACGACTTACGCACGAGAAACCTTTTCTGGTTCTTGTTATGGGGAATATGACCTTTTAAGGAAGGTTGGGGCTTCAAAGGAAATATAGCCCCATGAGGGATGTGGTTGATTTGGCCCATGGGAATATGGCCACTGAGTAGGATTATGGCCTAATCAGAAAGGTTCCCAGGGAATATGGCCCCGGTGAAAGGACATCTGGGCTTATGGGGAATATTCCCTGAGAACCTTTCTCATTAGGACATATTCCTAACTAGGCTATAATCCCGCCCAGTGGGCCATATTCCCATGGGCCAAATCAACCACATCCCTCATGGGGCTGTATTCTCTACAAAGCCCCAAACTTCCTCAAAGGGCCATATTCCCCATAAGAAGAACTAGGAAGTGTCTCTCATGTGTAAGTCCCATACTAGCCATTTCAGGTCCCTTTCACTTAAAAGTCCACTCTGCTTGTCTTTAAATTTCTCTGGAACAATTATAGTTGCACGATCTTAAAAGGCACAACATGGTCCTTGTCACACGACTATAAAGGTATGGTGCATCTCATTAAGCAACACTGAACTACACAGGTTATGATCCCCTTCATAGGGATACGTAGGAATCCCTTCTTAGGGGCCTTATCCTAACACCATAAACACTCACCGCCTCCCTAGATGGAGATAAACTCCAGAGTGCCTAACAATGTGGCTTTAAAGCATAACATCACTAATTGGTAAAAAAAGATGGAGGAACTCTGATATATATATATGGTCACATCGATGGAGAATCTTTGATACATATAGAAGGCCACATTGATAAAGAACCTATGATACATAAAAATGTTCACATCGATGCATGATTTTAATTGAATCACTAGCACGGTGGTAACCAGTCCCACACCGGGACTTGAGAAGGATTCATGAACATATCTTAAATCTATAAGAGTGTACCAAAGTAGTCAATAATTCCTCCAAACAGGATGAGATGATCCCAATCTACCATCCACTAGACTAATTCACATTATAAGGTGTCATTGGTAAAGTCCTAGTGATTTCATGCCTTTGGAAAGCAGGTTCACACAAACTCAAAATGACCATGATGGAGAGCACATTGGGGTCTCTATCAGAATCAAAATAATGTACCCAATATGAATCGTTTACCCTTGAAAGCGATCAATCAAATATGTTTTTACTTTTGATGCCGCATTAATGAGTTTTTTACTTTTATTTGTTGATTCTATCAACATTTTTAGAAACCCTTGTGAGAACTCCCTTCAATCCAAAAAATGGCACTATCAAAACATTAAACGTACACCTAAGCCGTTGTGAAGGTTGTGGACCTAATGACTAAGTGGATGTTGTAATCGAATCAGTGCCTCCAAAAAAAGTGTCAAATAATTTGGTTAGGGAGTACAACCTCAATAGTACTATCCCCACCATGGAAGTAGCCTAGGAGAGCCTCCAAGCAATCAAGCCCCATGAATCACCTCATCGACAGAGGACCACAATAAATCTGGTGGCACCAATAGTCACCTCCAGCTACTTCAAAATGTTATCTCTGAAGTAGGACAATGCTCACCTCCCTTATCTGAGGGAGATAGAGAAAGATGAAAACTTCATCCTCACCACGGTCCAAGAGTTTCCTATGAGGGATTTTATTTACTGTCGATGCCATCAGCATCATGAAACCCCTACTCCTTGTGAATCTTATAAGGAGGCTTCCTAGGACATCCTGACCCTAATCACTCATACTTGGGCACCTAGGAGGAGGTCCCAATGGGGGAATGGGTCGTTGAAGGTAAAGAGAAGGCCCATGTCCTCATTCTCACCAAAGGGACTAGTCAACATATTCTGGCGAGCATCGAAGAGACAAGTTATATTCACACTCACACTCAACAAGCCTTCAAGCATCTGAAAGCTTCAAGAGGATCATATTGACATATTCTGATAACAACTAGGGATCAAGCTCATACTCTTTCTCCCACCCATGAATCCCATCGGTATACCCTGAAAACAACCAGAGGGCTGGAGTTGGATCTTATCCCCACTCCCATTGAGGATATGGCCCATATCCTTGTTCCTAGGGAAGAAACTCACCAGTATATCTTGGAGGTGATCATGCCTTAAAAAACTATCAAAATATCCCGAGACTACAAGCGGAAGGCTACTATCGACATATCCCGATGATCAATAGGGGCGGGTTCATATTCCCAACCCCATCATCAGAAGAGCTCATTAATATACTTTAGTCACTACTGGAAAATACCCTATACCAACGGTTTGTAACCGTTGGTATAGGCTATACCAACGGTTTGGAGGACCGTTGGCAAGTAAGTCGTGATAATAGGTCTATACCAACGGTTTTGGGAAAACCATTGGTATAGGGTCTATACCAACAGTTTTGGGAAAACCATTGGTATAGGGTCTATACCAACAGTTCTGAAAACTGTTGGTATAAGTAATTAGAAAATCTATACCAACGGTTCGCAAAACCGTTGGTATATGTATTTCAAAAAAGAAACATCCGGTGGGATTTGATCCCAGGACCTCTAGTTTATAACGAAATGACTTAACCACTAACCTAACATGACTTTTGTTAACATAATTTCATAAATATATATATGTATTTTTCTAATTATTTTAAATTTTGATTTATATAATGTTCTCCGTAGGTAGATTCCAAAAAAAATCAAAGGACCTTTCCCAACGGTTTTGCAAACCGTTGGGAAAGGTCTTGCTTTTTTTGGGTATTCTGGCCGAAGGTTGAATTGTGGACACCCTTTCCCAACGGTTTGGGAAAACCATTGGGATAGGCTACCCTTTCCCAACGGTTTGGCCAAACCGTTGGGAAAGGTGGTCCAAAATTCAGCCTTCCCCAACGGTTTGGCCAAACCGTTGGGAAAGGGTACCTATACCAACAGTTTTTACAAACCGTTGGTATAGAAGCGTTGGGAAAAATCATTTTTCCAGTAGTGAGTGATTACTCAAGAGTGGGACCATATCCCCAATTCCATTCATAAGGATCATCAACATGTACTGAGGAAGAATGAAGAATGAGATTGAGCTCATATCCTTGTTCTGACCAAAGATCACTAAAATATCTCGAAATCCACTTCAGGACAGGATCATATCCCTACCAAAACTTCAGGGTAGGCTCATATCCCTACCAACCTCATAGGAAATTGCCGATATATTCCAATGGTTTCTCAGAAGCATGATTATATTACCAATCCTATTTAGTTTGAAAAAGGTCACTGACATATCCCAAAAATTGAGAGAAAAACACATATTCCTGCCCATTTTGAAGAAACTGATCGACATATTCCAATAGTGACCAAGAGGCAGACTCATATTCCTGCCTAGTCACAAGAAGTTCATCAGAATATCCTAGAGACAACAGAAAATTCGCTTAAGAGGGATCCTTCCTGTGAAGGTTATTGTTCACAATGAATGACCCCAATCACTCAATAGAGAGTATCTAAGAAGAAATATAACTGAGGGAAACATATTACCCAAGATCAACCTCATATCACTACCCTAATCAATGCCGATATTCTTGAGGCTCTTCAACATCTCTCAATAGAAGCTCAAGAATCTTCTATCTCATCATCATAAAGATAAATCAACTGTAGTCATGGTGGTCATCCTCATGATACCATGATTAACATCTCAAAATATCCTCCTTAGAGAGTCTTCCACAAAGGTTCTCCCCATAGAAACATAAATATTGATCATAAGAAATTTTTTCATGGTGAGAGTTATGGAAATTCTCATCCCATCTTGAATATCAATTGTCAAGAAGGTCTCCCCATTTCCAATCCATAAAATGTGGGTAACTATAAAGGTTAGAAGCCAAAATGTACACCCTTAAGGTCCTCCCCAGGGCATATGTTGCAAAGGTCCTCCTTGTATCTAGACATTGAGCTATAATAGAATTCCTCCCTATAATGGAAAATATGAAAATGGAAATGGAAGCACTCCCCATGGAATTCACTGTGAAGTTCCTCCCTATAGTGGAATCCTACCTTGACAAGAAGGTCCTCTCCTTTTCAAAACCAATCTAAGAACACCCTCATACCGAGAGTCACTTAAGAGACCAAGGCCAGCTACGCCAAGATCCTCATCTCTAATTAACAATATATTTTCTCAACTGAAGTATAGTTTTAGGAAATAGTCATCGATTGTTCCACCTTCATATCACCTACCATTTATTGAAGTGGAGGATATTATGAAAAATCCCACTCCCCTCAATAATGTAGTTGGAAAATGACCACTCAGGTTGGATCACATGGAGGAATCCATCTTAGAAGACGTGGAGTATTCCATGGTTATGTGGCAAGAGTTGGAAAAAGGTGATATACCAATTATGTTATGGCCCATACCTCTCAATATGTAATTCTTGTTACACTGAAAGAGGAATGAATACATTATCTTCACCAGAATCTATGTAAAACTCTCCACCATCTTAGAAAAAATACTTTTCATATGGGGAGTAATCCAACCACTTCAAGGAGATGAGTGAACTATACCTCCAAATCGCCCCGATTTCCCTTTTAGTTTCATGACATCAAAATATAGTAAGGAAGTGTTGTTTCTAAAAATTTAACTAGGGATAGTATGTTGTGTTTTATTCTATTTTTCCTCACATTACCACTTTCCAAAGGCGGGAAGTTTTCATCACTTTAATCAGTGATGTCGGTTCCTTGATCAAAACGGGATGATGGGATGTGTAACACCCCCCTTTTCAAGTAAGTAACCATTTATTTATGTATTTTAAGCATGGAAAGTGTTTGGGTGAAGTTTGGTAGGATTTGGAAGAATTTTGGAATGTTTTTGAGGCTTTTATGGAGGTTCATAGTTTGAGCATGGTTAGTATAAATTGTGAAACTCCTATAGAAAACCATGAAAAGTGAAACATAGGCTATTGGGAAGGCACACGGTTTTTCCAGACCATGCGACCACTTAGGAGTAATTGTGTAAAGTGGAACAGAGGTAAAACATGGTTGACACATGTTTTTTCTAACCATGCAAGCCAAACCATGCTAAGGGTGTTGGGAGGCAGTGGCTGGCGCACAGTTTGCCTAACCATGTGACCTAACTGTGCATGGTTAATTTTTAGATCCTCAAAATGTGAATCTCGCTTGAGATTACCTTTAATTGAATCCTTTTTCCTCCTTGATGAACCTAACTTGGTTTTTCGTCCTCCCAAAGGTTGTGGATACTTTCTCCTTCAATCCTAGAGTGATCCATTGGCAAATCTTGGTGCACTGAAGGCCAGATTGCTTGGTAAGTCTCAATTCTTGATGGTTTTCTTAGATATAATTTTATTCCATCTCTTGGATTCATAGATCTGATTCATTGGGTATATATATATGATATTTTATGCCAATAATTATTATATTTGGCTATTTGATGTTAGGGAACAAGATATAAGGTTCGTTTTTAGAGATTCAACCCGGTTGTGTTTAAGATTTCACGTTGTTCTTCATTTTTTCCATAGTTTCCAAGGTAGGTTGGTTCACTCTCAACTCCTATTTATATAACTAGAAGGTTTTATTTCAAATTGGTTTTTTTTATTGAAATTTGATATGAAATTTTTGTGAAATACTTGATGGAAACTATATTTTATGATGGTTTATGGAATTCTGAAAATTGGGGGTTTTGGTGGAAAGTGAAAGTGGTAACATGATTTTAAAATGAAAATTTTAAAATGGTTTTTTGGTTTTGATGCATGGAAAAGTGATTTCAATAAAAGGATGATTTTATTGAAATTTTTTGGAAAAGATTTTGTTGGCATGGTTGGATTAAATGGTTAAGTGTGAGTTGAATGGGATGGATATTGGCCGTGAAGTACCACCATCAAAGGTACGGGTTATGGACGTGAAGTTCCACCATCAATGGTAACACCAAGATTATGTGGTTGAGTTTGTGTGTGCGTGTGTGTGGTTGGGTGAATTACAATGGGTTATTCCAAATGAATTCATGAAATTTTTGGAATGACTTGTTTGGTTTCTTTCCTTGGAAATGATTTTGGGCTTGTAAATGGCTTGGGTTTGGGAAAATGATTTTGGTATGGAAATTGTTTTATATTTTGATATAAAATATTTTAAATTGGTTTATATAAATTGTTTTATATAAATTTTCTTACATGTACTATCATAGTGTCATGAGTAGGGAAGTCATTTAGGGAAAACCTATCGAGTTTCATTACTCACCCCCTGCTTTGGAACATTGGTACTTTTGTAGATATTGTTTATTGAGAAACATGTAAAGGGAAAGTATCACATTTAATTAGCAATTCATTGTGATACTTTAGGATGTATTGTGGAGTTGGAGCATGGATCATGTTGGAAGTTGCTGAGTTGGTGTCTTTGGAGTCTTCTGAGTTTTTTTTGGTTTTGTCTTACACTTTGTAGCTTATGTTGATCATGTTTTCCGCTTGGTACTCTGATATAGTTGGTTTTATTTGTTATACATTGAGTTATCTTATATTTTTATCATGCATAATTTAGTGGTTTTTTATGGTATGTTTGGTTGTGGTTGTTCATCTTCAAATGGAAAATTTTCCCCCAATTGTATTGAATCCCTTGGCATTTATTGCCAAAATTTGGCATATTGGGGATTTCACCTAAGGCCTAGAAGAAATTATACCTCAACTCAAGCCAATGAGGAGGAGAGAGATGTTACAAATGGTATTAGTATTGGTCGGTCCAAATCATTTTGGGACAAATGGTATTGGTTTTTGGTCTTGGAGTTGAAAATTCAATATGGTTTAGTCCTTGAGTTGGGATGGTAGAAAGGAGTAGGATTATTGGGACTTGAAATGTAGAGCATAAAAAGATATAATTAACCTATTTATGATGAACTTTAAGTTACTAGGGAGTTGGGTACATAAGCGTTTTGAATACACTTATAAGAGTTGTAATCTCATTGTCATGGGTTTAGCCAATGAAAAGAACATGGAATGCATTGATATAAATGACTTCCCACCAGGAGTGCATATTTCATATTGAGTAATGATTTATGATCTGGTTCACATGTGTTTATTTTTAAAAAATGTTGAAATTGTTTTCAAATGTGAGATTTTGAAAAGGGAATGGTTGTGGTATTTTGAAAATGGTTTTATTTTTAAAAGCATGGTGGAATTTTCAAAAATGTTTTGAAAAAGGAAAGTGTTGATTTTTGGAAAGCATTGTTTTGATAGCTGTGATATAGTAAATTTGAATTTTGAAGCCTTCAGTTTCTAGAGAGCGAGACTTATTGAATTTTGTTTTGGTTATAGAAAATGGAACTCGATAGCCGTCGTATAAACCAATCGAAAGAGGTCGTAGAGAATGTGGTTGCACCTAAGCCACAGATGAAACAACAACTAGTTCAGAGTATAGTCCAAGATTTTTAGCCTATGGATAGAGGAAAAATGATGGATAAACCAAGGAAATTAGATCATTTCATTCGATTTTAGAAGAAGAATCCACCTATCTTTTGGAGTGATTCAGAACCATAGAAGGTAGAGGTGTGGCTGAATAGGATGAATCAAATCTTAGATTTTCTAGGCACACCAACATAGCTGAAATTCAAGTTGGTGATTTATATATTAGAGGATCTTGCATGCTAAGGGTGGGATTTATCAGTTTAGGCTAAATTAGAACAAGACGTTTCATGGGAGGATTTCGAATAACTGTTCAAAAAAAAAAAAATTTCTATCCTAATATGTTCAGGATTGCAAGAATGAAAAACATTTTTAGATTGAATAAGGATAACCTACTAGTGATAGATTATGCAGCTAAATTTATGAATTTAGTTTGCTTTTCACCTGAAGTTGCGAATAGTGCATCCATAAAGGCACACATTTGTGAATCGTGGCTGAGACAAGGGATTCACTTGAACATTGTTGTGCTTTGTATAATGAATTATATAGATATGGTTAATAGAGAAATGGTGGAAGAAAGAGATATATCGATATCTATGGGTGGAGGTAGCATGTTAATACATACAAGAAACAATGTTAACTTTAATGTTGGGATCAAATGAAAGAGGGAAACCTATTTCTAAGGTAGTGGAATGGCCCAGAATTAGATGGTAGGATCAGTGAATATTCCTACAAAACCTAAGAGAAAGCCAGGATGTTTACAATGTGGTTCTTTGGACCACATGAAGCGAGAGTATATGGAACCACCTAGAGTATGCCATGATTTCAACCAAATGGGTTATCTTTAGCACTATTGTCACAGTGCTCCAATGTTGGGTGCTTAGGATACATCTCATGTTTTACAGACATCATATGCTTCGATGGGATAAGGGAAGAAGAATACCTATCATTAGTAGAACTGAGCTAGCCATAGTGACTCCAGGAATACCATGACTCCTCAGTAAGGGAAATATCAATAGGGTAATAAAGAAAAAAGTGTAATGAGTAAGCAGTTATGTGGATATGAGCAAGTTATTATGGACGATCAATCTGAACCATCAATGGTGAGAGGTATGATTCTTTTGAATTCTACCCTTATGAAATCTTTTTTTTGATTTAGGTGCATACCATTCATTTATTAATTCTCATACTATTGATTTTTCAGGTTTGTGTGTTGAGATGATGCCTTCTATTTTGAAACTTCAAACTCCTCTTGGTCAAAGAGAACGTAGAGCCTTTATATGTAAATCATGTTCTATAACTGTTAATGGATCTGAGTTGATATGATATTTCTCTGTTCTTGGTATGTATTTCTATGACATAATCCCAAGCATGTATTGGTTGACAATGTTCAAGTATCACATCGACTGTTATATCTAATGGTTTAGTTTTACGATTGATGATGGCATCAAGCATATCTTTAAAGGAGACCAGAATGTAAAGGAAGGTACAATGCACTTGTTGACACTAGCGGTTGGAATTATCTCATACTAGTTGGTAGCTTTAACTTTGGAATCAATGTAATAAATAGAGAATAATAGTTTTCTAGTGGTTTTTGATCGGTTTTAAGATGTTTTTATGGAAAATTTTTGAGGGTTTCCATGAATAATAGAAGTGGAGTTTACAATTTATCTTCTCCATGGGACTAGTAATATATCACTTACATCTTATTGAATGACACCAAATGAATTAAGGTAATTGAAAGTGGAGTTGGAAGATCTTGAAAACAAAGTGTTCATTCAGCCTATCACATCTTCATGGGTAGCACCAGTCTTGTTTGTGAAAAAAGCGGATGTAAATCTTTGGTTATGTGTAGATTATCATAATTTCAACTAAGTTAAGATAAAGAAAAGGTATTAACTTACATGAATTGATGATATATTCTATCAATTTAGGGTATCCTAGTGGTTCTTTAAAATTTATTTGTGATTAGGATATCACCAATTGTGAGTTTGGAAAGAGGATATTCCAAAGACAACTTTCATGAGTAGATATGGACATTATGAGTATGTGGTTATGCCTTTCATTCTTAGGAATGCACCAGAAGTTTTTATGTCATTAATGAATTTAATATTTAAAATATATCTAGATTAATTTTTTGTGGTGTTTGTGGATGAAATATTGGTGTATTCAAGGACAAGGATTGAGCATGAGAAATACTTGGATACAGTGTTGGGAATCTTGTAGGATCATCGATTGTATGCCAAAATTTCAAAGTGTATTTTTTTGGATACAAGTGGTACATTTCCTTGGAAATTTAATCTCTAAAAGAGGCATCTATATGGTTTCAAAAAAGATATAGTCTGTTATCTCTGGGAAACCGCCAAAGAATGTATTTGAGATATGTAGTTTCCTTGGTCTAGTTGGTTATTATCAATGTTTTGTTCATGATTTTCATGAATAAATTCACCCATTAAATCTTTGACAAGGAAAAATATTCCATTCCAATGGATCTAATAATGTTAGAAATCTTTTCAAGAGCTAAAGGTTTTCCTCACATCAGCACCAATCATGATTTTTTATAGAATTAGGACAAGGGTACATGGTGTATTGCGATGCTCTGGGATCTGGGTTGGGATGTGTTCTCTTGTAGGGATATCATGTTGTTTCTTATGGATTATGAAAATTATGGTTTCAAGAGAAGAACTACCCAACACAAAATTTGGAGTTAGCTATCATAGTCCATGATTTTAAGACTTAGCGTCATTACCTCTTTGGTGATAAATTTACAGTGTCTATGTATCATAAAATCTTAAAACATATTTTATTACAAAGGGATTTAAACCTAAGACAAAGAATATGGATGGATTATCTCCAAATGTTTGACTTTGAGTTGATTTATACACTAAGTAAAGGTAATTTTATGGTAGATGCACTAAGGAGAAATTCATATGGTCAGTTGGAAAAATAATCTTTATATCAATGGAAGTTGATGTCGGTGATAGCCAAAATGAACTTGAAATGTGAATAATAAGGTAATTTTGTAGTTTTATTTATAGTTATTTTGTTCTTGATTTGGTGGAGACATTTGCAGAGGCATAGACATCTGATTCAGAATGAGTTTCTATGAGGTCAAAAATCAATGGTGTGGAGACCATTGAGGGAAGAAAATTATATGGGAGTTTGATTTTATGGTTTCTAAATTGGATGGTTGTACCTATGGCTTGTTAGGAACAAATTCTTCATGATCACCACTATTCAATAACTAGAATACAAAAGATTCATAGGCATTGAAAGCACAATTTTCACAGGTCTACATAAAAAGGAAGGTGGCTAAGTTTGTTTTGAGATACCTCACATGTCTGTAGGTTAAGGTAGAGCATCAATGAACAAAAAGTATGTTGTAGTCTTTACCTATTCCTGCTTGGAAATGGGAGCATATATTTGTGGATTTTGTAACAAGTATCACAAGAATAGTTTGGAAACACAATTATATATGGGTCATAGTAGATCATCTCACAAAGTCATCACATTTCATCCCTATTCATGAATCTCATATGATGGAGGACTTTTAAAAAATCTATATTAGAGAAGTGGTAAAGAGGTATGGAGTACCAGTTTCGATAGTACCAGATAAAGATCCAAGGTTTACATTCCATTTATGGAAATACTTATAGAATAACCTTGTGTTTTAGTTGACAATGAGTATAGCGTATCATCCTCAGATATACATACAATCCAAAAGGATGATACAAATTTTGGAAGACATGATTCAGGCTTGTGTCATGGATTTTGGTGGCTCATGGGAGGATCATGTACCATTAATGGAGTTATCATATAACAACAGTTATTGGGACTCAATACATATGGATCCTTTTGAAGAATTGTATTGGCATCCTTGTTGTTCGCCACTTTGTGGGATGGAAATAGGTGAGACTTCCCTAGTTGGGATGAGCCTTCTCTAAGAGAATATGGATAAGATTTAGTTGATTAGGAAAATGATAGAGAAAACACAGATTCATTAGAAATCATATGAGGATAATTGTTGATGAACTTTGATGTTCTAGGTGAGTGATCATCTATTATTAAGAATCTATCCAAGGCTCGGGCATCATCATTTTGGAAATTAGGGAAAATTATCTCCTCAATACCCAGACCCTTTTGAGATACTTGAATGGGTTGGTGAGGTGGAATATCAGTTGGATTTTCACCATAGTTCAGTGTAATGCATAATGTGTTTCATGTATCTAAATTGAAAAAGTATCAGCCTGATCCCAACCTTGTGATTTGATGGGATCACATTAACCTAGAGCCGAATGCTTCATTGGTGCATGTTCTAGTGAAGATTATGGATAGACAAGAGAAAGTATTTCATGGGAAAAGCATCGGTCTAGTGCAGTTTTTTTAGAAACATGGTTGGATTCAGGAAGAGACTTGGGAATGGGAGAAATGACTAGTCAATTAATGGACTAAACTCTTTTAGGCAAGTGGTGGTTTTCTACTTTACAGGAATGGAAAGGCTAATGGTAGATAGAATGTAGCACCCCCTGTTTCAAGTAAGTAAATATTTATTTATGATTTTTAAGCATGTAAAGTGTTTGGGTGAAGTTTGGGAGGGTATTAAAGACTTTTAGAACGTTTTTGGGTATTTTATGGAGGTTCATTGTTTGATCATGGTTAGTAGAAACCTCACAATTCCTACAAGAAATCATGAAAAGTGAAACAGAGGCTACTGGGCAGGTGCATGGTTAGGCACTCGGTTTTTCCAAACCGTGTGACCACCTAGGAGTAACCGTGAAAAGTGTAACAAAGGAAAAAACATGGTTGGCACACATTTTTTCTAACCATGTGAGCCAAATTGTGTGAAGGGTGTTGGGAGGCTATGGTTGGCGCATGGTTGGTGAACAATTTTCCTAACTATGCGACCCAACCGTGTGCGGTTAATTTTTAGATCCTGAAATTGTGGATCTCACTTAGGATTACCTTTAATCTAATAATTTTTCCTACTTTATGACACTAACTTGGGTTTTCTTCCTCCCAAAGGCTATGAATACTTTCCCCTTCAATCTGGGAGCGATCTGTTGGAAAATCTTGGTGTGTTGAAGGCTATATTTCTTGGCAAGTCTCCATTCTTGATGGTTTTATTAGATCTACTTTTCTTCCCTCTCTTGGATTCATAGATCTGATCTACTGGGGATATATCTATGATAGTTTATGTCAATAATGATTATATTTGGATTTTTTGATGTTAGGGAACAAGATCTAAGGTGGGTTTTTGGATATTCAACCCAGTTGTGTTGAAGATCTCATGACATTATTCATTTACACCATAGTTTCCATGGTAGGAGGCTTCAATATTGACTAATTTTTCTATAAATAGAAGGATTTATTTAAAATTGGATGTTTTTATTGAAATTTATTGTGATTTTTTGTAAAATTATTGATGAAAACCCTCTTTGATGACAGTTTGTGGAATTGTAAAAATTGGGTGTTTTGGAGGAAAGTGAAAGTGGTAACATGACTTTAAAATGGTTGTTTGGTTTTGATGCATGGAAAATTGTTTTCAATAAAAGGATAGTTTTATTAAAATTTTTTGGAAAATATTATGTTGGAATGGTTGGATTAAATGGTTAAGCATGAGTTGAATGGGATGAATATTGGTCGTAAAGTACTGCCATCAAAGAGACAAGTTCTAGACGTGAAGTTCCGTCATCAATGGTAACACCAAGCTTGTGTATTTGTGTGTGTTTGTACGTGGTTGGGTGAATTATAATGGGTTATTACAAATGAATTCATGAAATGCTTGGAATTACTTGTTTAGTTTCTTTCCTTGGAAATGGTTTTGGTATTGGAAATGGATTGGGTTTGGGAAAATGGTTTTAGTATGGAAATTGTTTTATATTATGATATAAATTGTTTTAAATTGATTTATATATATTTTTTATAGTGACATGAGTAGGGAATTCATTTGAGTAAAACCTACTAAGTTCCATTACTCACCCCCTACTTTGAAACGTTGGTGATTTTGAAGATATTGTTTATCGAAACACAAGTAAAGGGAAAATATCACATTTCTTTAGTGATGCATCATGATACTTTGGACTGTATTGTGGAGTTAGAGCATGGAGCATGTTGGAAGTTGATGAGTTGGTGTCTTTGGAGTCTTTTGAGTTTTTGTTGGTTTTTTCTTCTACTTTTTAGTTTATATTGATCTTGGTTTCTGCTTAGTACTCTTATATAGTTGGTTTTATTTATTATAAATTTAGTTTTATTACATTGTTATCATGCATCATATAGTGGTTTTGGTTATGGTATGTTTGGTTGTGGTTGTTTATCTTCAAAGGGAAAATCATTCCCCAGTTTTATTGAATCCCTTGGCATTTATTTCTAGGCTTTGGCATCTTGGGGATGTCACCTAAGTCCCAATAGAAATTATTCCCCAACTCAATCCAATGAGGAGGGGTAGGATGTTACAAGATGTTAGTTCCTCCTTCCATGGATTCCTCCTTGGTGCTTGTCTCCTAGTATAGGTCCCCTCATAGATTTAAGTCATGTTCTTGAAACTCGTTCCCGGTTCCATATCAAGGTGGACGCCAATTAATTATGATGCTTTATTCTCAATAGGTAAAAACTTTTTATTAGGGGAGATAGTAATATTTGGCATGTTTGGGAATGTTTAGACATTGGGAAGGTTGGGAATCTATAAAGTCTTCCTCTTTTGGAGGGCATCTCATGTGTGAGGAATCTTAGGTGTGAAACCCAAGGCATCCCATGTTGGCCACGAGGTAGTTGACACTAGGGGTGTAAGTCTTAAAAATATTTTTACCGTAGGAATCCCATGTTTATTGCATGGTGTTATTATTATAGATTTGTTCACAAGTTTAACATCTTATAGAGATGATTAGGGAACATGTTTAACATCTTACAAGGACAAGATGGGTGATAGAGTGTGTCCCCAGGGGGAAGACTTCACACTCAGGATTTGATGGAGTGTGTCCCCCCAAGGGGGATGATTTCACATTGGGGTGATGGAGTGTGTCCCCCCAAGGGGGATGATTTCACACTTGGATGATGGAGCGTGCCCCCCCAAGGGGGATGTTTTTACCCTTAGATTTGATGCATTGTGTCCCCAAAGGGGGATGATTTCACACATGGATGATGGAGTGTGTCCCCCAAGGGGGATGATTTAACACTTGGATGATGGAGTTTCCCCCCCAAGGGGTATAGTTTCACACTTGGATGATGTTGAGATTGAACCTCATGGAGGCTTCCTACATACCCTATTAGTAGACAGGGATCAAAACCCACGCAGTTCGATGCCATAATTTAAGTTCATGTGACAGGACCAATCCATGTAGTTTAACATCATGTTGTAAGGATGATCATGTCATAGAAGGAGCATCAATGAGGGATGGTGTAGGGATTATGTGTAGAATCTTCCTAAAGTAGGAGTCCATGGGGGTGAGGGGATCAGTATCACAATAGATGTCCATGGGGGCATCATCCCATGATGATTACATATGGGGAATCCTATGCTCATCAAACGGGGTAAGGCTATAGTTTAACATCATGCACTGAGGATGTTTTCATGCATTTTAACGTCATATGACTTGGACATGGAACTAGACATTTTTACATCATGTAACTCAGACATGGATGGGGCCTACACCCTTAGGTGGTCCATGTCAGGGTCAGAGTAAGATTATTTATAAGGACTCTCTCTCAAGATAGGTAAGACGTTTCCATCGGTGATGCCACCTTTAGGGTTTATGTGTCCACTATTCATGCACCTCTAGGCGGGGCATGGCGTAGAAAATTCTATGGAGGAGTGGAAATTAAGATTCCCGACATTAGGTTAACTATGATTATAAGAAAAAGGAATTAGGGTAATTATTCTTAGGATAAAAAGGAAGGGTAATGAATGCACTTGAATCATAGGGGACATCGGGTTAGGGCCTATAAAGTTGTTGCATGAAACTTTATTATATTGTGCCCAAATAGAGTTGCATGAGCTATGAGACCTAGCATAAATGAAACACATGGATTATGGGTGTGTGGGTGCATGGAAGATTTTTGGTTTCATGCATATCAAGGTTGTGTGAAGGCTACTTCTCTTACATGAACCCGATCATCCTTAAGAGGTGTTGCATGAGGATCTCTCAACCATAGGACAAGACAAGTTGGGGCACATGGGAGGTCGGTTGCAAAAGTTCTCTAACTTTCAGGGTTCATGGATTCTTGTGTTTCATGATTTTGTGGAAGAGAGGTTTGTGCGATCAAGATATTCACTTCATCTTTTGGATATCTGTACTTAAGGTGTTGGGGGAGGTTCTATTTATAGATGAAATCAGCAGTTGATGTCGCACAACTTCATTGTAGCGCAGAACAGAGTTGCAGGCTTCCTGATCCTTTGTTAATTGGGATTGATTGTGCAATATGTGACATTTTACGTAACCTTTTACATGAAAATAGGTAGTTGTGTGATATATTTTCATTCATATATCTTCTTTTATGCGTACATTCCATGGGCATCGATGGGGCTCTACTGCACAACATGTGGGACTCGATGTTGCCTTTCGCACACAACTATTTGGTCACACAAATTAAGGTTTTGTGTGAAATCCTCCCTTTTTGAGCACATAAACCTTGACTATAATTTCATACTTGAGAGTATACATAGGAATTTTTATCTCCAGTGTCACATTTAGCGCACAAGTCATTTGTGCATGGATTCAAACATTTTCACACATCACTCCATAGTTGTGTGTGACCTATTCTTTAGCCCTGGAAGGTTCCTTTGGGGTGGGTTGCATGTTTGGTTCATCCAAACTGTACTTTTGGTGTGAAATAAATTTTTTAAATACCAAAAAATTCCTCCCCTCGGAATTGAAGCTGATGAGGGACCAGAAGGTTGGGTTTGGAGGGAAATGCCAAAGAGTGTGGCTGATTTTTTCATGTTTGCACAACTCTTTCCTTGGGTTAGACAACTGTGTTTCAAATTCATGATATATGGAATCCCTATGACTATAAATAGGGTGATGGGACCTTTGTATACTACTCTAATTTACACGTGCACTAAGTCATATCTCGTGTGCGGAACTCATCCCCTTTTCATGAAATCTCAATCTCTTTGCCATAAATTTCATGCAACTTCTACTTTTCGTGAAATAGTTTCCACACTTTAGGTATAATTTTGGGTGACCACATCCAACATTGCTCACCAGAGAAACTTTTCATGACCAAATACTATAATTTCATGATCTATACTTTGAATCCATATATCTTTAATAAATGGCCAATCTTGCTGACCAAGTTATGATCGAAGATGCCATTAAGACCCGACAGGTTGAAATGGCTGGGAACCCAGAAATCCCTTGTTCTAGAAGATTATTTTTCGATAATAGTGTAATCCCAGACTTGTTAAAATAAGGCTATAGAGGATATATACTAAGAAACGACATGCCTCTTTATAAATTCAGGTTAATGGATGATGTGGCCATCCCATCCATTAAAGTGAATACACCATGATTCTAGTTTGATCGTCATGATGATCTTTCCCACTGAGTATCACTACTCTTGGTTATCCTTCTTAGAAGAATGAAGACATCACCATCTACACTCTGAGTGTATGGAAAATGATATTCACCATGAAAATTCCATAGAATGAGGATTTCCCATTCCACTATGTGAGCATCTTTCAAACTAGCATCCAGAACAATAACATGGGATGGTATACGGATCGGGACCTACAGACTGGGTGCAATTTCATTGATGAGTGGAAATTGGTGCAATGGTTATGCTTCACTTTTCAGGAGTACATGGATGAACAGTGCCACATTGGGTTGTATGAGGTAGTGTGGACGTCCCAATTTTACATGTATTGTCAATAGGATCCATTTCCAGAGCTTCTTAGCCAGTGGTACCTGGACACTAACACCTTCCACCTCCATCATGGTGAGGTGGGGATCAGCTTGTGGGACCTCCCATGCATTAGTGGAATCCCACTAATGGGATTTCAATATGACAAATTCCTCCTGACATCGAATGCCTGGGGAGACAGGGAGCAGACACCCCTTACACCACATATCATTCTAGATGCATTGTATTAAGTATTGAATCATCATCCCCCTTCCATATAGACATTACATTCAAAACTTGGCTAGGGATGTTCCTAAATAATCCAATTGAAAAGATGCCAGGATGAGTGAAGCAATGTTTTGTGGAACAATAGAGGAGGAAATCAGGATCATACTGGATGATATTGGAGGAAGGGTGCTATCAATAGTGGGACTACAACATAAAGTATGGTTAGTAGCTGATGTCCCACTACACTGCATTTTTGGACACCTTCCTCAGTAGGTGGATGCTTCTGGTAAGGGATGCAGGCATGGGATTTCATCTGAGGATGATCATGATGGAAGTAATCATGGAATACGACAACCGGGTAAACCTAGGAATATGAGTGACAGAATGAATCTACATAAAATTGGGCCATGTGGTTAGAGGGAGAATACCTAGGTGGATCTGTGGTATATTCCAATTATTGTATGGGTGGATTGCAACACATTTTAGAGGATACGAATTCTCAAATTCCATTACTCCTCCAAATGATGGCGTGCATCCCCCGCTTCTCAACATCGTCGAAGTCAATGATGAACTCTATTAGGGTTATGTCGATAATCATGAGCTATATATTCTATCTCGTTTCACCTGATAATTCAGATGCATCCAAAAGATGATGAAGCGAGTTTACATGGGGATCCATTAGAAAATGCATCCTTGCATCCTTCATCAATTGTGGTGGATGATCACAGGCAAAGGAATGGGGTAGGTCATCATGCTTCCTCCCACCAAAGTCAATTATGGACTCTATTAGGGTTATTCCGAAAATTGTATAGTGGAATATCCAGGAGCAATACTATGTCAACATTTGAGAATAATCACATCGTTAAGAAAGGTGTAGGAGATGTAGGGCATCACATGGTCTACTCTTTATGGGGATTGTTAAGTGTCAATAGATCTAAATGAGGATAAAATGGGGGTAGCTCAAGGTTTTGTTGCACCACCACCTTCTGAAGGGAAGTGACTCCCTCATAAGTGACCGCGAGAGTAGATAGAGAGTTCTCAGGAAGGGACCAGTAGGACCAGGGAGGACCTAGGAAAGAAACTATGGTATCTGTTGCAGTCAGCTGCTGATGCTTCCTTTCCCATGCTCTGGGAAGCTTGGGGAATGCTGTAGATGACACTGATGGTAGAGAAGCTATGGTGGAGGATGACTTAGGATGAAGTCAAGTTTCCAAAGGTGGGGCTTTCCAGGATCACCACCATGGTAAAATTTCATAAAATATTTGCATACATGGAGGATATGGATGCATTTTCACCCTAGAATAAGGGAGATTATCTTCCCACCAACTGAGTATGAGTGATGTTTGGTGGCGATTCAGATCCTAAGGGGAAAAAATCTACCAAATAATCAATGCAGGAGGCGTCATCCCTTGGTGCTGATACACATGGAACCAGTGATGAGGAATCTTGGGGATCAACTTCTAATTAGAAAACTCCCCAAGAGAGTGGATAGGTCACCTATGAGAATTATGACCTAACCAAGCTTCTGTTTGACATGGTAAGATTAGTTTGTTAACTCACTTGTCTCCCCCATTTTTTTCTTTTAAAGGTTCTGATTGAAATGCACTCTTATGAAGGAGATATCTGATGAGGTCCAAGGAGTCCTGGTTATAGGGGACGTGGGTTTCCAAATGGATATTGGTGGGCACACCTCAGATTCTATTTCCAAGGCTTTCATAACTAGAGGGTCCAATGAGGAGGTCAGAAGAGTGGTTTTGAATCTCCCGATCCTCCCAGTCATCTACGAGGGACCGCACCTTGACAATTTGATGGTGGTTTCTACTTCCATCAAGGTAGATCATCTGGGGCGACTCATCATTAATATCCCCATTCCTTGAGGTAAGATTTAATATCAACCATAATAGCTCTTTTCAAACTTTCATAGAGTTATTAGAGTCTATTGAATAAACATGTTTGTTTGTTTTAATGCAGCTCCCACCCAACCAAAACTGAGGGGTCTGGTGCTGGATATTTAAGTACTAATTGGTGTCTAAGGGTATCCTATGGTGGAATTCCCTATTGAAATTATGATGCCAAATTTTTCCCAAACTCTTTCCCTCTGTAAGTATTTTTCCATTATGTGATCCACATTTTCCAAATCCATCATCACCAGTCAAACTAACTAGCATGATTTCTTGTTCAATGAAGTGCTTGAGAAGGTGCATTCCTAGTAAACGACTATGGTTGGGGAACCTGGGGTGCCTCCCCCAATGGCTATGCCAACTCTTGGGGATACAATCATTTATGATGACCCAACCTTGGTACCAATAGGGTATCCCATCATAGATGTAGGTGGTATATCTCAAGAGGTGGATCTAGAGGTTGGCATAAATGGTGTTTCCAATGAATATTTGGATGAAGATGGACTCCCTATCAACCTGGAGCCCAACCTGGAGCCCAACCTGTCTGAGAGGATCTTGGAGGAAGACCCTACTACCACTACCCTCATGGACTTCCTGGAGTATGAACATATTCTACCTGAGGAAATGGAATATTTCACATTGCTAAGGATAATCACATCATACCTTGTAGGGTGTGGAGGATCATGTAGAGCTTTATTACCCACACTCTAGATCCATATCTAGTGAGTCAGATGGGATCCATTCACTACTAGATATGAAACTTGGGAACTGTAGGGGTGTATTCTCACTCCCTCCATGTACTGGTCCATGACTAACTTGCCAATCAAGTGTATATAGAAAGTCAACAATTTGATGTTTCCTAACACTGATAGAAATATGACAGAACCAAAAATATCCAGGTAGTTGATCATGAACTTCGATGACTGGAAGAGAAAGTGAACGAGCTCATTACCATCATCAATGATCAAGTGGAAATCATCAGTCAATTGAGGGATCAATTGGTGGTGGCCAAGTATCAAATAGAAGAGACAATATCTAAGATAGATAAATTCCAAACTGAGTAGGTCGAGGTGTAGATCAAGTCCAATGAGCTTCTACCCATGGTCTAGGAGGAAGAGGTAGAGCTCATCATGCTACAATAGGTTCTAGAGTTCACATTCTATAGGATGGATGGGCTAGATCACTCGATTGCCAATGCAGATCCCTAGGGGAAATTTTTGTAGGGAAAAAAGAGAGGATCCGGTGTGTGGATAACCCTTTTATGTTTTTGATGTTTGTTTTTTTAAACTCCTTTTCTGAATAGACATGTTACTTTTTGCACATTTCACTACCACACTTCAGTCACATTAATGAGACAACCAATGATCAATCCATAATACCACATGAGTCATGATCATTGTGAGAAGCAAGGGGCGATCATGTGATTTCTAATTTATTTGAGTGTTCATAAATGACTAAACACTCGGGGTTTTAATTCATTTATCGACCACTAGGAGTTTCTTGACCAAGAAAGTTTTGGTAGAAAAGTAGGATTCTCTACATATCTAACTTTCTTTCTCAATGTGTGCTAGTGCATGGATATGGTAATGTCGGGGGTATTGAATTCTACCCAAACAAAGGGGTGATGAAGAGCGTGAATCATGATGCCCAGGATTTGGAACACAAAAGGGGTGGTGTGACGATGGAGTATAACTACCAACCGTGTTCAAAACACATAATCCATTATCATTTTTTCAAGGATGGGGACGAAAAAATGAGGGTTGACTGATGACCATGTTTGAAATATGAGAGCTATATTAAGATGTTTCTAGAAGTCTTTTAGGGTGTGTTCCTGGGACGATAGGTGATCCATTGTGTCCAGGTACCATGCCATCAAGGGGGCCCATTCAGACGTGAAAGATGATGGGGATCCAGGTCAAGGGAGATTTGAAGTGGGGATGAAGTGATGAAATGTTCAAATGAAGTTAAACACTCTCATAATTATGCCATTTTGGATTTTGGGCACATTGGGTAGGAATATTGGTTTGAAAAAAGGTCAGACTCATCTTCCAATGGGATCATCATCTCGAATTCCAAGCAACAGTCGAAGAAGATGAATGATGCGGTAGGTGACCGACATTTAAGGGGAAAGGGGATTCTCAAGTGAGTTCCTAAGATGATTCATAGTTTTACTTCATGCAATGAGAATGATGTACACAAAATTTAACTTCATACAATGAGGATGATGTATTGAGTAGTTCAATTTCATGTGATTGGGAAGTTGAGTCATATAGTTTAACATCTTATGACCATGACATATGAACTAACGTGAATAACACCCTCACAACCATAGGTGGTGGGGGTGTAGAAGGGTAACACAATTGGGGTACTACCTAGTGGATATCATAAGGAAAAATGAGATTAATATTTGGCTCTAAATTTTTCCTAAATTGATGGGTTTAGTGAGAATGACTAGGTTTTTACTAAGGTACATAGTGGGTACCTGCTGGATTTGTACCTATTACTTTTTATCCACTTATTTCTTCCCAAGTCATGGGAGTGAACTAATAGGGGGAGTCCGACTCTTTCTCAGGTTACCCCTATGGGTTTTCAACCTAACATATGTTTGTGCCTCTTTCATTTGGTAGTTTAAGGTCATACCTATCATACCAAGAAGTTGAAAATAGTTTAGAGTCATAATAATAATACCATGGATCCCATTTTAAGGTTATAGAGCTTGGAACAAAGGGATTCAAATAGTTTAGGGTCACAATGCTTGGACCTAAGGGCGCACATCTTAAAGGAGTGTGCATGGAATGAAAGGGAGGTGGCCTGATGTGAATTGAGGGATAATAAGTCCCAATGCCACATGATACATTCCCAAGATGACTTGCACACAATTTAAAGTCACTATGCTTAGAGTTTATCTCCTAGTTTAAGGTTGTAAAGTTTTGAAAAAGGGGTGATCATCCCAAAAGGAAACATGTAGAATGATAGAGTGAAAAATCAATGTGAAAGGAGGGCAAATGAGGCCCGATGCCACACAACACATTCCCAGGGCGACTTTCACACAATTCAAAGTCATGATTCTTGGACTTGAGCTCATAGTTTAAAGTTCATAGAGTTAAGACCAATAGGGGAACCCTTGCATCACAACCTTTCTTGAGTAAAACTCCCTCCCAACTTCTAATCCCATGTGATTCATGCTCAATGCGATAAATAAAAAATGGTATAAAGTTCTTTTTATATAGGGGAGAACACAACGAGGGGTGAAAGTGACCAAAAAATACCATGAGGGTGATCATAAATTTCAAAACTCAGATAGTAAAAGGGGAATGAATGATGAGTGGGGAATAATTTTTGAACTTGTTTGAAACACATTTTCTATACCCACGCCAGTTTAGGATGGGGCGAAAAAATGTGGGATCAACCATTGACCGAATTCAAAACATGGGAGCCGCTATTTGATATAGAAGATCCTTTGAGGCATGATCCCAATATGGTATTTGAGCCATTGAAGATATGAACCATTGTCATTAGGGATCCCATTAAGACTGGAAAGATGATAATTATCCAAATAAAAGTAAGAAGAAAGCAAAAAAGTTTAAGTGGGGAGTGTTCTGAATGGAATATTGAGTTCCCTAGGAGCTATTACTCTACATGATCAAATGTGCTAGATAAGCATCATGGTAGGCGAGAATCAAGCTTGGACCAAAGGGGAAAGAACTTGAAATGAGTTGATAATAGGGATGGGCCTAAGATGAGATATTTGGGCATCAATACGTATCCCATGAGGATGGGAATCAAGCTACATGTAGTTTTAGAATGTGGCGTGGTAGGAGACTGACATTAAAGGGGTGGAGTCCTCTTTGGAGAGGATATCAAACCATCTCATATTATGACACATCCCAATTTCGTATGAGGTATGGATACAATTTAATGTCATTTTCTAAGGGAGTTAGTTTGGTTCATCTCATATTTATCATATGAGGTATCCTAGTTTTATATGGGGTATTGGTTATCCCATACTTATCATATGAGGCATCACAGTTTTGAGGGAAAGGATATAGTTTAACATCATGTGATGAGGATGTTAGGAATTTTAGTTTAAAGTCATAAAACTTGGACTATAGATACTACTATTTTAAGGTCATAGAGATTAGACCATGGGAAAACTGCTAGTTTTAGTTCATAGAACTTGGACTAAAGGGGAACAGGTGAACTAAGAAGGTTTTCATGGCATGAAATAGTGATAAATCGACATTAAAGGATGGCCAAAGAGACCCTCTTCCACAAAAAAATTAATAAGACATGCCCAAGTAGACATCATGATACCAGGGAAGGAATGACCCCATAATGAGTCAATAGAGGGGGATATACCCAGGATATGAGATCTAGGTGTCACTATGTATCCCATGATAATGGGAATCAAGTTTCACGTAGTTATAGAATGTGGTGTGGTAGGATACTGACACCGGTATGGGTATGTCCTCTCAAGTGAGGATATTGAATCATCCCATATTATGATATGAGGCATCCAAAATTTATATGGGGTAAGGATACAATTTAACATCTTATTCTGAAGATTTTTCCAAGACTTACACATTGAGTTACCCATTCTTTTCTTCATCATTTCAGGTCACAAGGGAATCTCAACCTGATAATGGTTTAAGGAATACGATTGGGGATTATACCTAAATAGGAGGCCCATAAGGGAATTTTATAGGGATGAAACCATGGGTAAAGGGTGGTTTTGTGGTGAATTTATGGATGGTCTTGGAGAAAGAAGGTCTAGGAATCACTACATACCGCATGATAATGGGAATAAAACCACACATAGTTTTGGATGGCGGTGGGGGAATAGGATTTATGAAACACCAGGGGTGAAGAAAACCATTAAAATGAAGGTAGGATGAAAGTTTAAGTTCATAATTATTGGGAAAAGACTTATAGTTTAAGGTCATAGATCTTGGACCAAAAGACCTAGTTTAAGGTCATAGAGCTTGGACCATGGGCGGGTACTTCAAGGATGTTTGGGTGCTGTAAAAGAGTTAAAACCCGATGTGAAAGGAGATAACAAGGATCTTCACCACACAAAGAAATATCGAGGAAAGTTTCACACAGTTTAGGGACGTAAGTCTTAGACTAAGGGAAACTAGAAAATAGTTTAAAGTCATGATGCTTAGACTAATGGAGTGTTTGTTTTAAAGGTATTTTCATGGAATGAAAGTGGTAAAAACTGGCATGAAAGGAGGGTGATGCAATCCCATGTTCCACATGAATATATTGGAAAAAACTACACATATTTTAAGGTTATAATTCTTATACCTTAAGTGGGGTCAAAGGTCTAAATGTTGGTGAATTTGTAGTTGGGACCAAAGACAGGAGGTATAGACATCACTATGTATTCCATAGAAATGTTAATCAAGACACACGTTCTTTTATAACACTATACAATAGGATAATGATGTCGGAAGTGGGGGAAAACCTCTCCAAAGAAGGAATTGAGTCATCCCATCATTTTTTGGGGCATCCCATGCTTATGACATAGGGTAAGTCTATAGTTTATCATCATGTACCTAGGGTTTTGTTTTTTGGTTATCTCACACTTAGAACATGAGGCATCCCATATTCAATTAACAAGGTAAGAATTTGGTTTAACATCATTCACTGGGGATGTTGAGTTTTTTAGTTTAAAGTTTCATAACTCAGACTATGCTTGATACTAGTTTAAGGTCATAGAACTCAGACCATAGGGGTTGAAAATAGTTTAAGGTCATAATGTTTGGACCATGAATCCAATTTTAAAGTCATAGATTTTAGACCAACTATTAATAGTTTAAGGCTATCATGACTGGACCGTGACTCCACGTTTAACATCATAAAGTTTGGACCAACTGTAAATAGTTTATGGTCATAATTTATGGACTATGAATCCTAGTATAAGGTAATATATTTAGGACCATATGAAAATAGTTTAAGGTCATAATACCTATATTGTAACTTCTAGTTTAAGGTCATAGAGTTTAGACCATGGTTTTTATAGTTTAAGGTTGCATAACTTTGACCATGGTGTTCATGTGAAGTACTGAGTGAGAAACTTGATGTTGGTGGGAGGTGTGATATGATCTACATACATAATTATTAAGGAGTATAATATATTGGAATATAAATTATGGATAATGTAATGTACTTCCCATTTGGTCTCTAAATTTGGAATATTTTTTCTGGGTATCATCGACTTTCTGAGAGCCACCACCATGTCAACCTGGAGGAAGGAGAATAGGTGAACCTTCTTGTTGAATGCTCTCAATATCCTATTATAGTGACAGTACAAGTTATGAAAGGCCTAGATCCTATTTTACTTGAGGTATTATATATTATCTATATACAATTTTATCATTCAATCTAGTGTCTGTTGGTTGTAAGCATCCATTTGGAGTGACAAAAATTGTACTTGGCATACAATTTCCTCAACTCGGCATCTTGGAAGTTGGTTCCATTTTCTATGAGAATAGTGTGAGTAACTATAAATATATGGATGATTTTGGATATAATTAAATCAATCATAAAACATGTTTTTACTTCCTTGAGGGTTACCGCTTTTTCCCACTTGGAAAAGAAGCCTGCTGCGGTCAAAATGAACCCACACTATCTAGTTTTCGCTGGTGGGTAATGACCCACAATGTTGATCCATAATAATAAAAAGGGATAAAAATACTTGGTGTTATGGATAATCTCTAGTATATGATTCACAAAGTTATTTTATATTTGACACCCATGACACATCTTGGAGAACTCAATGCAGTCATGAACCATGGTGGGCCAAAAGTATCCCAACCACCAAATTTTGTGGGAGAGATTCAATCCTACTTTATGGGTGACACAAGATCCAACATGGACCTATTAAATAACCTAAGTAATCTAATATAATTGGTTTCAATGGAGGATAATTCCATCAAACCCACGAAAGTAGAGGGTTTACTCAAGGTTAGGCCCACTCTGAAGGATAAACTACACTACACGCTGATGGATTCACTCACGCTCAGCACGATCTGGTAGGAGAATGATGTTCTAGATATACTAAAAAAAGAGACATCTAATCAGGTGTTTCATCAACCATGATGTGACTTGAAGATCCTAGAATAGAAGTATCGACAACCAAATGATTTACCTGTTGGTTTCTATCATCTGAAGTGGTGGGGGCGATGACCCTATGGTGTGCCACATGAATGATCAGGTAATTATGGCCGGGTTCTATGATATTTGAGTCTAGAATTTCTAAATAATTGGATTGACTATTCTGTATCCAAGGAACATGAGTCACCTTTGGCTAAGAAGGGAACCGGGCCATCAGCTGGCAGGTATGTTTCACCAGGGGCACAAGCTCTTGATTTCTAATGATGTAGTCACCCTTGATATGCTTGATGGATAACTCAGGGTCTCCATTCACATGTAAATAGGGGAAACAAATCTCAAGGGACAACTTGATACCAGTAATAAGGGCTTGATAATCTGCCTCATTATTGGTGCAACCTTATGATAATAGGACCGAGTATGGAAAGACAACCTGTGTTGGGTGATGAAACAATTCCCGGGCATACCCTGTTAAGATTAGGGTTATTGAGATTTATACTAGTTGGGACATAGGAGACACCATTCAAATCCATCTTCCAACATGGTACAACTTGATACACTGACAGAATAGATTCATTTGTGAAATAAAAATCTAGGGGTAGTTCTTTAGGGGATGGATGTGTGGTCAAAAAGTTTACCGATGCCTAAACTTTAACAACCTTATGTGGTAAAAACCTGATGTCAAACTGTTTGAGTATTACCACCCAATATTCCAATTTTCCAATTATCACAGTTCAAATTACGATATACTTTAGTGGGTCTACTCAATACACCAGTGGTATCTCATGATGCTTCAAATAATGTTGCAAATTATACACCAAAAAGACCAGAATGAGGGAAATATTATTGATGGGGGAGCATCTGGTCTTTATACTAGGGAGCATGTGACTGAGATAGTATAGGTTTTTCCCTAACCTCACTGGTTTTATAGGCTAGGAAGGTACTGAGGGACCATTCTAGAGTGGTCACATAGAGGACCAAAGGCTTTCCTGAGATGGGTGTCATCAAAATCATAGGTTGTAGTAGGTATTTATTAATATCCTAAAATGTAGTATGGCACTCCTCATACCACTAGTAAATGATGCCTTTATTCACGAGCCTCTATAAGGGATTACACTTTCTGTCCCATTTTTTAATAAATATGTATATGTAGGATAAGTATCTTTGGAGGCCCTGAAACTCCCAAAGATTTCATGGGGGAGGAATTTTATTGATAACCTTGATTTTATATGGACTAAACTTTATGGATCTATATCTTATGATAAATCATAGAAATTTACCAGAGGTAACCCTAAATTGACACTTCAAAGGGTTTATCTTAAAGTATTGGGAGAGGAGGAAGCCAAAAACTTTCTCAAGATCCTTGATATGATCCTGATGATGGTGGGATTTGAAAACCAAATCATCCACTAAAAATTACACCAATATTCTGAGAATTATATTGAAGATGTGTTGCATGGATTGCTGGTAAGTGGATCTAGAATTTTTAAAGCTGAAATGCATAACCTTGTAGAAAAAGGTTCCTTGAGGGGCCTTTAAGGAGATGGACTCCTCATCCTCAAGGTACATCCGGACCAAATTATAACTAGAGTATCAATCCATGATGAAGAGGTCTTGGAACCCAGATATGGAATCAATCAATATCTTTGACACTAGAAGGGGGAAATCATACTTTGGACAATAGTGGTTGAGGTCCCAAAAGTCGATATAGACTCTGATATTCCAATTCTTCTTCCTGACTAGGATAATATTGGCTAGACACCTGGGGTAATGGAATTACTTGATGAAGTTAGATGTGATAAAATTTTCAACCTCATCCTTGACCATAGCACCATGAGAGGGGTGTATCTTTTTGGGAGGAATTTTAAACTCGCAATGACTCACTAGGAGGACAAAACAATGAATGAAGGACTAAGGTCCTAGCCTTGGAATCTCATTATAGATCTAGGAGAATGCATCATGATTCTATTTAAAGAAGGCCACATACTATTTATGATCCTATGGGGACATGGATGTATTGATAAATGTAGGCCTTAGATCTTCCTCAGTACTAAGGTTCACCTGGGTTAAGTCATCAATAGTGGTGGAGACACCCTCTTCAAATGTAGGAGGGACACCTTCCAAATCCTCTTCATCATCTGAGACAACATGATCAGAGAGAGAATGTGAATCTTCTAGGATATCCTATCTAGAGGGAGCAATGGTTTCTACTTTTAAGGATATATAATCCTTGATAATATATTCTCTCTCTACTAATACTATGGTGATAGAATTTTCTGAGGAAATATCTTCTAGTTTCTGGCCGTGAAGTTCACTATTGATGTTAAAGAAATGATAAAGAGTTGACCTTCATTGAGTCATACTTGATTTTTGAAACATGTAGTAATGCCTTGGATCAGTGGCCATGGGGTGAACTTCTCAATACTTCATAGGAGTGGGGTCTTCTAGTATTATCCAGACTTGTCTGGTGTAGGAGTATAAGGTAATCTATGAGTGCTACTTTTTCTTAAAGACAACAAAACAACCACCCAAGTATGGAATCATGGGATCTTACTGATGAATTGGGAGAAAAAATATATCTTTCAAGTCTACCCATGGGTTGGCTATAATGGCTATTAGATCATTGGGGGCATTGACGTGATCAACCTTCTCAGTCTGACCCTACTTTCCTTCCCTTTTATAGTACCTATCATCCAGATAGAGGCCTCACAAGAGTAAAATGGGGACACATCTCCCTAGAGTACCCCTACTCGACCATAAAGGGAGTATTTGAGGCATTGATAATATGAGGAGGGGACCACCACATGCAAATAAAATCAGGGTCTTCCTAGAAGTGAGTTGTAGTTAGTGACTTGTAAGACTACCATAAATTCAGTTCTTGATACCAGGACACCAAATCAAGTCTTCATATGAATCTTACCACATGGTTTCTTCTCACTCTTATCATACCCCTGAATCATCAGGTTGTATATAGTTAGATCTTCTTCTATAATTCTCATCTTATGGAGCGTTCTCATCTGAATGAGGTTGATTCTGAAACTAGTACTCACTAGGTAATGGAATATTTCCATGCTATTGAATGACTTGTGATATACAATGGGTGTATGTTATCTTGAATGGTGATGCCCTCATCTTCCCTATAAAATGAGATAATGGCTCAAAATTCCTCTTACTCAATTTCCTCTTCATAGTAGGCCTCAGTGGAAGCTACCTAATTTTCAAACTTAAGGGTGATTTTCAAGGCTTTGGTGGGAGTCTCTCACACTTCCTTTAATAGGAGGAGAGCCTCAAGGATCGAAATACTCATGGGTATTCCAGTGAGGTACTTTAGTGCATTATATATCCATGTTAGGGGAATATTTTTATCCATGAAGGGTCATTCTTTAGCATAGGGAACAAAATACACTGTTCGATGAAATGCTATGTCCTGTCTAGTACTTGTGATATTTTTCTACTGGCTAGCTAGGATGCTCTGAAAATATAAAGAATGGGTTCTAGTTATCTGAGATTAGGCCTTGGATGGATGTGGTAGATTATGGTGCGGTAATGAATGAAATTTAGAATCAAATAATACAATCAGTTGTGGAGGCATACCTGATGACATAGACCGGGAGCGCTGTGCTTTCTGATATTTATGCAAGTACTGCTACCTAGTTTCATTAGCATGAGAATATTTATTTGAATCACTAGCTTGACCATTATGATGGCTCATATTTCCTCTTCATATCCTTTAATGATGTCATCTAGAGGCATCTGAGGGGTTTTCATGGAATTTTTCACTATCAGGCATTGTGTACCGGTCCACCATCTTGAAAGAATTTATAGAGGTATACTCTTTATCATCATTAGTGGAGTAGTCCAAGTCTGGCTAGACCCTAGGCGCATATACAAAATTGGGAGTCATGAAATCTCTAATAGTGTGAGCTATCTTTGGAAGTGATGGGGGATTTTGGGTTTCCTTTCTTTATTAGTATTTTTTATTTTGATACTTGGAAGGCTATGATGCAGATGTGAAGGTAGTGGTCAGAGGAGGCTCGACAATAAAAGAAGGTTCACATTTTCTCATGTGGACACAAATAATACCATGAGAATGAGTGATTATATTATGAGCCAACCAACCATCGTATTTTTTCATCCCATGACTGGGATTATTTTTACACTCACCGAAGTCTTCACTTTCGTTGTCAGGATTAGTGGAGACATGTGTCACCTGTGATGGAATGACTCCCAAATTGAATAATCTACAATCTACTTGGTCTTGGATCTAATATTTTAATGTGAACCATTCTTTGATGGTGTGTTCGAGGATCCTATGATATGAGAAATGGTCAGTGAAACCAGTGAGTCTAGTCTCCTAGGGTCTCTTTCATTTTAGCAATTTTAGAATTCCCTTTTCCAGGGAACAAATGAAATATTGTAGGACCTAATAATCCTGAAGGAATAAGTATTGTTTCTTATTTCTACAAAAGGAACTCTGGGAGATTAGCCTTGAAAGGTTTATGGAGCCACATTATCCCATATAGGTAGCTTCACTTAGTGAGGTAGTGCCTGGGGGGCTGTACTAGATGAGGCTTAATTTGGTAGGGATGCACTTGGCGAGGCTCATCTAGTAAAGGGTCTAGTAGTTGTAACAAATTAGGAACCTATGTATGAAAAATGGAGGCAATATCTGATTTAATGAGTCTTCTCATAGGATTTGGAAGGGGAAATGGGTGTGAATTTTGTTTAGTCCACTACAAGGCTTCTTCCAGACATTGAGCCTTTTTATAGAATTATTGAAATCCACCTAGGTAGTTTAAAGAGATTAGGGTAGGGACCATATCATTCTTAACATTATCCATACACATCATGAGAAGTATTTTTTGGGACAATTACATGTCAAGTGAGTACATGAGTCCCTTACATTAGGTGATGAAGTTGATGACTCTCTCATAGGGCCTCTGTTTTTTTAAGAGGTCGGTGATGCTCGACTTGCATGAGGTGGAGATGAATTGGCAGAGGAAATTTGATTGGAGATCCTACTAGATAGTAATAGACCTTATGGGTATCCAAATATACCATATGATTGTAGACCCTTCCAAATTCTGGATGAACCATCAGAGCTTAGTGGCCTCTTGCTATTTTGGAGTACCCAACATTGGTCCATACCTTGAGGTGAATTTGTCCAGATGCTATAGAGGGTTAACCATCCTATTAAACAAGGTAAATATAGGATTAAAAAACTCTAGGGGAACTCATAAACGATCCACCCTTTTTGGGTATGGATTACCTTTGGGAAAAACCTCCACCTATTGTGTTTCCAAAGCCTCGATCCAGGAAATGAGAGAAGCTATCATGTCATCTTGGTGGTGGTTTGTGGACACCAATGTGTTTATGGGATCATCAAGTCAAGGAGAAACAAAACCTTGATCATGAGGTGGATAATTACACTGCTCAGGTGGGGTTTGTGACTCATATCTTGGTAATTTTCCATATCCCCCAACTTCTAACCTGATCGAGTGTGCGGGGCCAACAAACTCAAATTGGGGAATTTGATTGAGAATGACCAGGTTCCCCACTAGAGGATATATGGGGCACCTTATAGAATTGTTAGGGTCTAGGATCTACTCAGAAATAATCTCATTAGTGATACTTTTATAATCCTTGAGCTCCCAAAGAAAGGTAGTTATCCTAGGGTATGGATCTTTTTTTGACACAACCTTGGATGGGCTAGAGGGTTCACAATGTCCCTTGACTTTATCAATGTAATTATGGGATGAAAGTAATATATCATTGGGGGGACTCTTGAGGCTCAGTGCCTATCTTTGATGACAAGTACATATGCTTGACAAGGGGTCTTCCTGGTACTGTGTCACCCCCTGAGGTGGGTTTTACCTATCATGCCCTATATTGGTGGCCCTATTCCTCTAATCCTATAGTGTGTTTTTGGTGAACACATTAACCATGGTGGTAGTAATAGGGGAACCTTCATCATCAAAATATGTCCTGGATTGATGGTCATGTCACTACCGCAGGATATGGCTAAAGTGGAGGGAGGCATACTACCCCTACCTCTAATATGTACATATGTAGATTCCTATTCCATGATCCATTGGATCAAAATTAGGATCTTAATGAAGGTTTTATGGAGAGTCTATAAGTATCCATATGAATTAGGGAACCAAGAAACTGAGAGCACTATGATCTCAACCTTTTTCACTACTGGTTGATGATGTCAAGGTTCTCATGGATCCTTGAGTAGGCCAGTTAATAATCCTATAGGTGGTGGAATGTCACCCAAATAATATGGTGAAAACATACTACCTGATCCTCAATGAGGGACTCTGAGATGAAAAAATATAGAGTTACTAGGGTCTAGAACACAAATGATAGCTATTGGGAGGCCGAAAGCTCCTATAACTCCTCTTTCTTAGGGGAAGGGTCTTTCTCTTGGTCATCCCAAGCCTCGATTATTATAATACGAGATAAGGGTAAAGACACTAACATAGATCTGCTTTTCACTTGATCCCCCATAAGTGGGGGTTCCACATGGTTCAAATATTCACTTTACACCAGGATGTCTCTTAGAGTAAGAGAAAGCTTCAAGATCATGTCCATTTAGGATAATGTGTTCACCACTACCACATGTGAGAGAGAGACAATGTCCATTTGGGGATCTACAGAGTGCTCACTATCATATGAGGGTATCAAACCAGACCCTTACATCTCTCCAAATTCTTAGGTGAAGGTAGTGAGGATGGAAATTGGCCGTGATAGAGATGGTTGCACTAAGATCCCTTGGAAGGAGGCTAGAACATCATACACATGTAGGTACCTATGGAGGGATTTGAGGATCTTATGGACCTTAGATTCTGTGATCATAAGCCTCAATTTTCGGACTTCTTCCCTAGACTCTAGCGGTATGGGTGAAGGTTCCCTCATTGAGTCATCCACCACTTCAAAGTATGAGAGTTCTATGATGACATGATGCTTACTAGAGTTCTACCTCTAACGACATGGGACTTATCTAAGAGATGATTGTAGATATTATCTTGGGTTCTCCCCATGTGGGTTACGACCTGTGCCGTGAGCATAACTTCATCAATGAGTGTTCTCCCTCCTACCCTAGGATGGTTCTTTGGAGCAGGCCATGTCTTCAGCATGAGGAGGACCTCCATGCTAGTTATTGGTGGAATAGAGAGTACCTATTCATTGATTTTTGGTGGTGTAGGGAGGAACTTCACATTGATTGGTGGTGGTATAGGGAGGACCAACACATTGATTGGTGGGTACATGGGGAGGACCTTTATGCTGGTTGATGATGATACATGTAGGAACTCCAAACCAATTTTCCTCATCATAGGGTGGCCTTTAATGGATGATGGTGGTGTTGGAAACTAAGAGAGTCAAACTGGACAAACTAAGAGGTAGCTGGGGTCTCAATCCTAAGTGAGAAAAGATAAATCCATATTCACCTATTACCAGGATTTTGTGAGATATACCGGCGGTGGAAGGGGCTACAAGAGCTATAAAATATTCCTCCTGTCAGAAAATATTCTGAGTGTACCCCCAATGTTGGGGTTGGGTGATATAGATTAGGGTCTATGGAGTGAGAATAAAGTTAACCCATTCATCAAACTATGAAACTGGTTAGTGTTGGCACTAACAGAGCATGGTGGGAGCCCTCCTAGGCATCTCCCGAGTGGTGGTCATTGTGGGCATGGATCAAACATCCCTTACCTCCTAGTGAGCAGTCATAGCACTCCAAGGAGAGGCTCTCAAAGAATTTCATTATTGGAATGGGGGGTGGTTTCTACCTACATAACCCTAAGGGGGCAGTGGTGTTGGTGAGGCATCAATTCCTCAAGATCTTTGTGGGACATACACCTCATGGGAATGAAACCTTCCTACTCATACCAGAGAATAAGGGCTTCGATCAACCTCCTCTGAATGAGATCATAGGCTGTAATGAGGCATGAGAACCCAATATCTGAAGACATGGTGGAAGTCATGGCAGGGGTGTGGTCATGCGAGATTACCACACCAACGTTTCCCCTTCCCCTGTGCTTATTATAACCAGGTCACTGACTTTCTATAACTTGAATCCTGTAAGGCATGTGGATTCATCCATCACTACAGGTACAATGAAAGTGATTCCCAATGACCCAACGTTTTCCATTGTTCCTAAAATAAATAATGATCCACACTGACAATGTCGTAGGTTGAATATTCCAAATGTTAACTGCCTCAAGTCATAGGTGATATTCATGTCAGGCCCACCATTTTCTTAGTGGGACATGGAATCAAATATTTGGATCTAATGACATGAAAAACCATAAGTTCCAAAATGATAATAATCCTCATGGTTGAGGAGAAGAGTTTCATGTTAGGTTCACCATTTATATTTCGAATGCTTTCACTTGGTCTAGCGCATTGCGCGTGCCGCTCTGTTACCCTGCATTTCCACTTTCCAAAGGCAGTCGGATTCCATCACTTTAATCAGAAATGTTGGCTCCTTGATCAAAATAGGATGATGGGATATCGGTTCCACCTTCCATGGATTCCTCCTTGGAGCTCAATGCCTAGTCCAGGTCTCCCTCATAGATTTAATTCATGTTCATGAAACTTGTTCCTAGTACCATCTCAAGGTGGATACTAGTTAATTATGCTGTTTCTATCTCAATAAGGAAACAACCTTCAGTCAGGGGAGATATTAACATTGGACACATTTGGGCATGTATGGATGTTGGGTAAGTTAGAGACATTCAAATCCTTCCTCTTTTAGAGGTAATCTCACGTGTGAGGCATCTTAGGTGTGAAACCCAAGGAATCCTGTATCATCCATAAGGTATTTGACGCCAGGGTCCTAATTCTTATAAATCTTTTTTACCTTAGGCATCTCATGTTTATTGTATTGGTTAAGGATTATGGATTAATTCACAAGTTTAAAATATTGTAGAGAAGATTAAGAAGTAGTTTTACCATATTTCTAGGATAGGATGGGTCGTAGAGCATGTACCTAGGGGAAAGATTTCACACTCAGGATTTGATGGAGTGTGTACCCCAAAGGGGTATGATTGCACACTAGGATGACAGAGTGTGTACCCACAAGGGGGATGATTTCACACTTGGATGATGGAGTGTGTCCTCCCGAGGGGGATGATTTCACACTTGGATTTAATGGAGTGTTTCCCACCAAGGGGTATGATTTCACACTTGTATGACGGAGTGTGTCCCCCTAAGGGGTATGATTTTACACTTGGATGATGTTGGGACTAACCTCATGGAGACACACTACATACCCTAACGGTAAACAGGGATCAAAACCCATGTAGTTTGATGCTGTAGTTTAAGTTTGTGAGAAAGGACCGGTACATGTAGTTTAACATTGTGTGGTTTGGATTCTCATGTCACAGAAGGAGTGTCAACAAATTATGGTGTGGGGATTATGTGTAGAAGATACCCGGAGTAGGATTCCATGGGGGTGAGGGGTTTGGTCTTAGAGAATATTCCCATGGGGGTGTCATCCCATGATTATTACACACGGGGAATCCTATTCTCATCACATGAGGTAAGGATATAGTATAACATCATGTGTTGAGAATGTTGTCATTCAGTTTAACATCTTACAACTAGGATGTGGAGCTAGGAAGTTTTACATCATGCAAATCAGACATGGATGAGTCCTATAACCTGAGGGGTACCGTGTAAAGGTGATAGGAAAATTAATTATAAGGACACTCTCATGAGATAGGTAATCCATTTCCCTCAGTGATTCTACCTTTAGGGATTACGTGTCCACTACTTATGTACCTTTGGGTGGGGCATGGCATAGACACTGCCATGTAAGAGAGGAAATAAGGAGACTTGAAACTAGGGTACCTACTATTAGGAGAAAAAGGCATTAGGTTACATATTATTAGGAGACAAAAGGTAGGGTAATGGATATAATTTAAGCATAGGGGATGTTGGGTTAGGGACTAGAAAGTTATTATGTGAAACCTTATTATTTTTCATTAAAATAGAGTTTTACAAGCTATGATATCTAGCACAAATAAAACACATAAATTCTAGGGGCATGGGTGAATGAAATATTTGTGGTTTCATATAGATTAGGGTTGTATTAAGGCTACTTATCTTGCATTAACTCAATCATACTTAAGAGGTGTTGTGTGTGGATCTCTCAACCGTATTCCAAGACAAGTTGGGGTCCATGGGAGGTTGGTCATGAAAGTTATCTACCTTTGAGGGTCTATGGATTCTGGTGTTTCAAAATTAATTGGAAGAGAGGTTTTCATGAGAGAGATTGTTGCTTTTTCTTCTAAAGATCCATCCTCAAGGTGTTAGAGGAGGTTCTATTTATAGTATAAATCAATGGTTGATGTCACGAAACTTAATTGCAATGCAGAATAGGATTGTGTGCTTCTTGGTCCCTTCTTGATTGGGATTGACCATGTAATATGTTTCATTCGACGTCACCTTTTTCACATAATTGGGTGGTTTCATGATAGCTTTGAGTGCATAGATCTTCTTTTTCCCTCACATGCCTTGGGTGCCAATGGGGTTCAACCGCGCAACATGTGGGACTCAATGCTACCTTTCAACCACAACTGTTTGGTCACAAAAATAAAGGTTTTATGTGAAAGACTCATTTTTTTGTATGCACATGCCTTGGTCACCATTCTAGACACAAGATTTTATGTGGGACTTTTTATCTCTAGCATCGCCTTTGGTGTGAAAGTCCTTTTCACACAAGTTAAAAAATTTATTCGCATCACTCCATAGTTGTGCGCGACCTATTTCTTAGCCTCAGAATGTTCCTTTGGGGTGGGTCACATGTTTGGTTCATCAAAACTATACTTTTGGGGTTTGAGACACGTTTTTGGAACAAACAAGTGTAAATATATCTAACGAGCATGCTTAAATGATTTTAAGGATCCATGATAGCTAATTTATGATTCCCCATACAATGTGCATATTAGAGTTTGGGGTGAACACATAGAATTGAATTTACTACACTCTATAGCTAGAAAAAAATACCACCAAGAAAGACATTATGAAATGTCATCACCTTGGGTCGAGTCTCAGGACCGATTTATACATATACTGGCTGATTTTTCAAGAAAAATTCATTCACCTATAAATCTCAAAAATAATGTACTTGATGAGAGAAAGTTATCAATGGTATATTACTCTAATCTTCCAAGAAAGTCAAGTGAGCCTCCCATATGAGAAAAAAATACCTCAATTATAGAGTATAACTTGATGGAAAGTAGTTTTTTCTTGGGAAATGCAAAATATCTATCCCACGATCAAACTTAAACATTAAAAATCAAGAAAGTAGAAAAAATAACCATCTCAATGGAAATAAAAGAGTATCCACATCCCATAGGGATGGATGCAATTTTACCACCACCACCATCCCTAGGATCATTAAATTCATAACAGGTTTAAGATATAATGGTGTTGGAACGGATTCAACCCCAACCAATAGGGATAAGGGAATTTATATCAAAACCTCCTCCCCCATAAAAAAAGGTCTTCTCTATACTAGTGGAAACTTTGTAAGAGAGGCCTTTATGATTTTTTTGTTGTTCAACCCATCCTTATCTTTGGGGATGCAGCCAAAAAAGACTACCATGAACTCCCTCAGGACCACTCTTCATAAATCACTTTTGGGGGAGCGTTGGGAAGAAAAGGTAAGACATAAAAGGGACTATAAAATAAAATAGTTCATCAAGAAGGTGAATAACGAGTATAATTTTAGTTTTTCCATTTAAAAATATTCAAAAGTAGACCAATCCATTTATCCTTCTGATGAAGACATGATTCCTATGGTATATTATACATTAGTGAATGTCATCAGCATTAGAACTACAACTAAATCGGAGCATGACACTAATGTAGAAGAACATGATGATGAGTTCTCTATCTAAATTATGATTCACACTGAGATACTTGAAGAAGGTGTATGTACCCAGCAACAAATACATCTTTAAAATTTGGAAGCTTGCTCGAATACCCAGTTACTACCTCTTTAGTGAAATTCATCAAAATAAAAAGGGAAGATCATGGTAACATCCCACCCACCACTTGAATAAATTAATTCTCCCACCATTGAGTAAAGTATTTCCTAGTATAAAGTTGATTTGTGAGAATTAAGGCAGCACAATGTCAATTTACTCATGGTAAATATTCCCATTGATTATAACTTCCCAAAGGAAATTAACATTTCTCCTCTAGTGGATCTTCCCTAACTTGAGAAAGTTTCCTAACTTATGAGTTAAGAATATAATCATCCAATAGTCTTTAGGTATAAGAAATCAATGAATCTAAACCTAGTGGTTAAAGAATACCAGGAGTTCCCTCTACCAAGGTAGTAGCTGGATCCATGTTAGGTGAGCTATCATAGGATGACTCATACTAAACTTCAAAAATAGACATGGGTGATCCAACTATATCAATCTCTACCTACTACCAATACTCGAGTGTCTTCCTAGCCAACCATCCCATCAGAAATTCTTGAATATATTGAGTTCATGGTTTCCTAAATAGAATCCATTGAAGGATGACTTGCATTGATGAAACCCAAGAAGAAACCATATCCTGAATGGGTTGAGGTGACTCCTCATCCACCCAACTTTGGGAACCCAAACTTAATTATCTTAATGGAACCAAAGACATAAAGATCATATTACATATTTTGTGTCTTGATTTGGCCATATGATGGGAAAAATTGAATAGAAATAATTATACAAGCTCAGATGCTTTATGTATACTCTAGAAGGACCAACATTCATTTGGTATGATAACCTATTAGATAGATCTATCACAGGTTGGGAAAACCTCCAGTGATAATTCCTATACCAATTTAGATCTACATTGAGAAAGGCGATGATACTTGATCTCTCTAATTGCAAGTATCATGAGAAAAATAAGGTCTCAGATTTTATTTCCAGATATAAGGGTTTGGTGTAATAACCATGATTCTAGTAGTCTGGAGCTAGTGCCTTACTTTATTACATTGGTAAAAAGATAAAATAAATCACACCCCAAAGGACCAAATAGTTAAGTAGTCCAGAAAAACTAGATACATAAATTGTACCTATATTACATTGGTAATTAAAAAAAAACAAAAAAGGAAATTAATTTGCATCCTTGAACTCATTTAAATATTTCATCTTTATAACCTGGGGAAAAGAGAACAAATAAAAGGATGAACTCAAATTCTTAATAAGGGTTAAGTACAACAAAATTAATAATGAATAAATGAACATAATCAACACGGAAAGGTAGATAACTGAAAAAACATTCCATTTAAGAAAAAGAAACTAAGAATGAAATGAATCCATATATTTTACTATAGTGAAAATAATCTTGATAATAATAACTAAATACTAAAAGTAATGTGTAATAATTTGGATTCCATGATCTCAGGCACCATGATACCTATACCATCAAGACCTTTTACAAGATGGTTTAATCATTGTGGGTAAAAACCCATTTATTTGGAAAACATTTTCATCTCATGATACTAAAAATTTATTGAGGTTATTTAATTAACTGATCCCCAACCCATGACTTTCATGTCCAAAGGATTCCTCATATATTTAATAATCAATTTTAAAAATATATTTTTAAACCAAAGTGTCCCATACCACTTTGAAACATTTGAATCATAAGCACAATGAAGTAATAATATTTATAAAAACATTTAATAACATGAGAATAAATAAATTCATGATATGATATGTCAAATGGGTTATATATACACCTCATAAAATAAGGTGGGTGTATAACATCAAAATATGCCCCAATGAAATGAGATTGAGATGAAATCTCTTATAAAGATCATTTTGTTAATAAAATGGATCGATTATGTGTATTCACTATAAAAAAAATAAAACAATTGGAAATAAAATATTAGATAATCAAAATTAATTTCACACATATACATATCATGACATAATCAATGAAATAGAAGTTTAACCCAGTGAATGAAAATTAAGTTAAGAAATATCATACCACTTTTAATCAGTTGAATTGTATACCCCATAAAAGTAATAATTATAAAATGAAACATTTAATACCATAAATATAATTATATTCATGATATTATATATAAAAGGGCAGTATATATACATCACACATAAGAAATAATTGGTGAATAAGGCATATATCTCACAGAAGTAAAAGTGAGATGAGAAAACCCTTACCTCATGCTTTAATTTAGTGTAGCATCATTTAACCTACTATATAATGGTTTAAATAATGTTATAAACTAATTATATAGCTCTATTAATATTTATAATACCTTATGTGATGATTTTATAACATATTATGACCCATTCATTAATAATATTTCATTACTTTCATGGTTTCGGGTGCATTCATTTCATGGTTTCATGATCAGTTCATTTTTATATAATTATGGATTTTATTATAAATTGGAAATAAAAATCCAAAAGTATAATGAAATAATACTAATTCAGTTTCTGAAATTTAAATGTTCCTAATTATCATTTTTCTTTCCAACATGAGAATGATTCATTTGATAAAATGTTAATGATAAATGTTTGGTTTAATTTTGTGGTTTTTCTGAATATCACAAACTAGTTTCGTTTTATTTACTATTATGAGTATATATTAGTTCCAAAACATGAAATAGGATATAATATAATTATTTTAATATTATTTAACCATAATAATAGTTTTATGACCATCCATAAATTTGGTCATGGAAAATGAACAAAAACATTATTCACGGAGGAGATTAACCGGCATAACTTGAACAATAGTTTCGTTTCTTTGAATAAGAAGAGGTAATAAAAGATATGTATATAATATATTTTATTAGAAATAAAAAATTATATTATTTACATTATTCTTGAATTATTATGTCATTATGGATAAATTAGGCGAGGATAAAGTAGAATAAGAAAAGAAATTAAGAGAGGTGTTTTGAGAAGATTACCTCTTGAATATCACCTCATTGAGACACCCTTGAGGACCTTGGACTTGGTATTTTGGTGAGACCAAAAGCAATTGGATGTTTTGATAGTGAGAAGTATATGTTTTTCTAGATATTTGAAGAGATTCAATGTTTTTGAGTCAAAAATAGAAAGGTGATGAGTGGTATTTATACTTGAGGAGAGGTGAGTTTAAGTGATTAAATAATGAATATTTTGTAATTAAATCCAAACACATTGAGGTGGAATTAATTTCAAAGAATTATATTGTTAATTAATATTTTGGAGTCTAGTTAGGGTTTATAAATACATCAAACTCCCATTAAAAGTTTTATTTTTTATGTATGTTAAGCTTTTACCATTTAACTTTAACCCTTGTTTTTATTTTACCAATACCGTAGTAAATAATTTTTTTACCATGGTAAATTTTTTACGCCTAAAAATGAAGATGAACTTAGAAGATAATTTTTACCTTATGATTCCAAATATTGAATCCATTTTTCTTAATTAAATTCATATAATTATAAAAATTATATTTAAAATTAATCCAGTAGACACAACAAAAAAACGGGTTTTTAAAGTGAAAAGTTCAAAAGTTTGAAATGTTTTTATATTCAATTTCAAAGTGAAATTGATTAAAATTAACTAAACTGGATCTATTTATGTATAATTGAACTAATTATACTTTAAAACAAATTTAAAATATAATTTTACTATATAAATAAATTAGATGAAAAAGAAGTTTTCAATTAAAATTCAATATTCTTCATTATTCATCAAAAAATTAAACTTCTCTGAAAAATAACAAAATTTCACCATAATATAATTTTGATATTTCTATTTCAAAAATTAACTTTATTTTTTAAAATAAAACTTATAAAAGTGTCAAAATTTATATTTAAATCTGGTGTTCCATAAAAAGGCGACAAAACAACCTTTAGAAATATATAGCTTTTTATGCCTAAAACTGGATTTATTTTTATCTTAAGCTTATAAAACATATTGTATAAATTTAAAAACATTTTGTTAAATATATAAAATATAAAATTTATTAATATATTTCACTAATAGTGAGTAATTTAATTTATTAAGATAAAATTCTATTGTGGGCATAAAATAGTTTTCTTATAAAAACACATACTTTATGTTCAATTGGTTCTCATTTTTATTTATAATTAATTGGTAACCAATGAATTAATTTTATAAACATGTGTAAAATATATTTTAATAATTTAGTTAATCTCATTCATTCCCTCTATTCTAACAACTAGGTGACATCTATGACAATTAAATAATAATATTTAATCTTTTATTTAAGCTCAGTGTTTTGTGCAACATAAGCTATCAAAGAAATTAAATTTATTTAACAAGATACATACCATCCATCCAACATCCTAAAGGTATTCAATTTTTATTTTAAAGAAAAGCATCCCCCTTTTAAGAGAATAAGGGGGGGGGGAACCCGAACAGACATCATCGACATAAAACATTCACAACCAGAAGGTCATGTGAGAAAAACCAAACAAACTACATGAAGAAACCCCTCCCTAGCAAATGATCATGAAAAAATATCCATTAGTGCAAGGCTGAACGATAAGCAATTGTCCTATGTCAAAGCACATTCCTGATCTGATGGCTTGCGCCATACCCTCTCAAACATCCAAATCCATAAAGCATTGCAATGATGAACAAAATGCTCTAGAACCTCCTCTGTGGCCTGCTCTATGTGGTTGAGTCTGGGTACAACACCAAACCAATAGGTCTCGCATACCCTTACACCATTCTCAAAAGACAAAACCATTTAACCCCAAACATTGACCATCCTAGGCCAACCCCACTCACCTAATCAAAAAACTCCCACCACCGTAGCCACAAAAGACTAGAAGAAAGTTCAAACACCATAAGATCAAGCCATCGTCACCTAAGACTGGATAACCCAACCCCATGATAAGGGAACATCACCGATAAGAGAATAAAGGTCTTCTTGAAATAGAAACGCCGCTCTGAGCATGGATCTGCTTCGATCAGAACCACGATGAACCCTTAACAGGTTCCGGCAAAAGACTCATAGTGACAAGGAGTGCAGAGAAGTGCCAATGATGTTGAACCAGGACCGCCACAAACCAGATCCAACCAGAAAACCAAAATCATCCAAAAAAAAAAGATCACCAAATCACCGAATCACCGAATAAACAATATGTCAAAACTCATAGGATCTGAGATATAAAACCTCCCCCCTCTGTAGCATGATAGATCTAGCCGAGCCACATGCCTGGAAAGACCGCCGAATCACCACCCAGAATGCTGAATTCCACAATGGGGGACTCTGGCATGACCTTCAAAACACCACCGAGAATCGAGGAACCTAACCCCAAAGCCCCGCCGAGAATCAGGAAAGTTGACCGTGTCACACCATCAGTCCCACGCCGATCCGTCCTCTGAAGAACCACCGAGAACCGCCGCCTCCACAGAAGAAATGAAGCCCTGCCAAAAGAGGACCCACATCCTAAATAGGGTTAATAAAACACCCCTTAATAAGAGGGAAATAGAAATGTAAAGGTCACCAAAAAATTATGCTTTAGAATAGGATAACATTATTTAAAAGTGAAAACTGGGACATGGAAGTGAAATAAAAAATTTCAAATTCTAATGGAGAGTGATAGAGAACATGGTCATCAGAAAGTCTACCATCACAAAACCCTAAATCTGTTATGGGTTAAAGAGTCCATTGATATCTCAATAATAAAATTAAACGAATAAAATTTTTGTTTCAAAATTATTTTCCTAGATTTGAGGAATTATTTTACAATCCATACAAAGAACTTGAGAAAATAAACTCAATTTATTCATTTCCATGTCACAAGTATATTCTTATCCTTTGGTTGTGCTTAGATTTATTTATGATTCATTTCTTATGATAGGTAATGGATATTCAAGATGATTTTTTTATACCCATAGTACTTTTAATGAATCATAAGATCTATAATTCATTCTTTTAGTCTATAAATATTTTTCAAAACTAAAACTTTAGAACATGTTATTCAATATGATAAATCATAATTTAACATTAAATAATATCCAAAAAAATAAACTTAATCCATTACATAATTAATTTACCTTAAGATTCTTTCTAAATATTACTGATTGTATTCAAAATCCAAAAAATTTGGTAAAATATTTACCCCTGGATAATATAAAATATTTCATAATGACATATTCCAAACATGTGAGTACTTTTATCACATATTCTCGTAAAAAATAGTAATCACCATAAAACCTTAATGAAAACATGGATACAATATTAAGTTGTTTAATATATTCCTTCAATAAAAATATGTAGTAAAATTTTAGTAAAGGTAAACCATCAATATCACTACCTAATTTAATGTTCAATAATTCTATCCCATAACCATTTATTTATTATCTCAACATCGATCACATATTAAGGATTATCTTTCCTTTAAATGTGTGTTTTAAAAAAGATCAAATTTCCACTAAATCACTTTTACTAGTCATTAGTTCCATTCAAAATGTGCTCTCAAATCCTTAAAAAAAATTATTACATTACAATACTTACATGTTTCATAATTCTTATAATGATAATGTCATACAACATATTTATTGGATCAAAAAACACAATCACAATTAATCATTCAATTTCAGCTATATCAATAACATAAGCTTGAACTTGATCCTTGAGATTCTTTTGATGTATATTCCCTTTACACTTTGGGAATTCATTTTCATAGTGTCCCATCTTCTTACAATTGAAACATTTTACATTTAAAACTTATTTCTTTACCTTTAAATCACAATCCTGGTGATCTTTCTCTCCACACTTGTAACAAACTCCCATTCCCTTCAGGAAAGTACTAGGGTGTTTCTTTCAAAAAGTATCACATGTGGGAAAATCCTTCTTTCCATTTTTTACTTTTATCCTTATATTGATCCACAGTTCTCTTATTCTCTTTCTTTCCCTTAAATTAATAATACTTATATAATTATTTCTATGTCTTTATATCATATGAGACTATATCTTTGTATGATTAGAAAGTTTAGGAGACCAGTTCCCTTTGGAGGATTGGATTTAACCCATAAAATAAATGACCAATCTTACTTATTGGGTTAGGTATATAGTCCACAATATTCCTTTATAATATTGTAAAGTTATCTCCATACATAGAAATATTCTCATCCTCGTTTTGTCTCAGACTCAAGAATTGTCTCTCTAAATATTCTCACAGTTTGCGAGGGAAAAGTTTTTCCAAGAAAAGTTACTTAAAATCCTTCCATTCCACATTTGATATTTCATCCTCCTCCTTAGTGTTTTGAATCAATGACCACTATTATTCCACATATCTAGAGAGATGATAAATTTCCATGAAAACCTTCTCCCTTTAATTACTTCCTAAAGTGATAAATATATCCTCTAAACAACTTATCTATTTCTTAGATAAAAATGGATTTTTAGTGCTATTAAATGACGGAGGTTATTATCACATGAAGTTGTCTAACATTATTACATCACATTACATATAAGGATGCTCTATATGGGAAATGTTATTTTTCAAAACTCGATTCATTTGTCCCAATATATTTATAATTTGTTTAGATTCAGTTTCAGCTTCAACTCCAGCTTCAACACCATTATCTTTCCTTAGTGGTAAATCCCTACATGGATTATGTGCATTGATACAATTCCCATTTTTTCCACTTAGATCCATTTCTAAATAGTGGCATACAATATATTAGATCATAACATTATGAAACATAATTTATAATACTAAAACTAATGAAATACTTAACATAAAATTGAAAAATTTATTTGTAGTTAATCTCATAATCATAAAAATAGTTTCTTTGGGACGTTCTTTTATATTTATCCTCAAATTATACCATAAGGTTATGTTACATAATATAAATTTTCCTAAATATAATTCCCAAGGTTTCTACTAAACTTCCTCTAATACTAACTATAACGACCCCAATTCTAGTATCCCAAAGTCGGTTCCTTACTTTATTACATTGGAATAATATACACAAAATCACATCCCAAAGGACTGAATAGTATATTAGTCTTGAAGAACTAGATACATACATGGTACCCTTATTACATTGATAATTAAAAAAAAAACACAACAAAGTCAATTAATTTGAATCCATGAACTCATTCAAACATTTCATATTCATAACCAAAGGAAAAGATAACAAAAAAAGGGTGAGATCAAATGATTAGTAAGGTTTAAGTATAGTGGAAGAAATAATGAATCAATGAGCATAATCAACATGGAAAGGTAGATAACTAAAAAAATTCTATTTAATAAAAAAACTAAGAATGAAATGAATCCATATATTTTTTTCATTGTAAAAATACTATGTATAATAATAACTAAATACTGAAAGTAATGATTAGTAATTTGGACACCATGATCTCAGGCATTATGGTACCTCTACCATTAAGACCTTTCACAAGAAGGTTTAATCATTATGGGTAAAAAAACATTTAATTTAGCCAAAATTTTCATATCATGAGAATAACAATGCATTGAGGTAATTTCACTAACCAGTACCCAACCCATTTTCTTCATGTCCAAAGTATTCCTCATATATTGAATAATCAATTTTAAAAAGATATTTTTAAATCAAAGTGTTCCATACCACTTTAAAACATTTGAATCATAAGAAACATGAATTAATATCATTTAGAGATACATTTAATAACATGATAATAAATAAATTCATGATATTATATGTCAAAGGGTATGTATATACACCTTATAAAAGAAGGTGGGTGTATAACATCAAAATATGCCTCAATGAAAGGAGATTGAGATAAAGTACCTTGAAAAGATCATTTTGTTAATCAAATGGATAGATTATGTGTATTAAATGTAAATACACATAAAACAAGTGAAAATAAAACATGATATAATCAAAAGTAATTTCACACATAACCTTAGCATGACATAATCAATGAAATTAAAGTTTAACCCAATGAATGAAAATTGAGTTAAGAAATCTCTTACCACTTTTAATTAGTCAAATCGTATGCCCCATAAAAGTAATAATTATAAAATGAATCATTTAATACTATAAATATAATTATATTCATGATATTATATATAAAATTGAAGTGTACTTACAACACACATAAGAAATAAGTGGTGAATAAGGCATATATCTCACAGAAGTAAAAGTTAGATGAGAAAACCCTTACCTCACGCTTTACTTTAGAATAAAATTATTTAAACTCCTATATAATGGTTTAAATAATTTTATTAACTCATTATATAACTATATTTATATTTATAATACCTTATATGATGATTTTATAACATATTATGACCCATTCATTAATAATATTCCATTATTTTCATGGTTTTGGGTGCATTCCTTTCATGGTTTCATGATCAGTTCATTTGTATATAATTATGGATTTTATTGTAAATTGGAAATAAAAATACAGAAGTGTAATGAAATGGTATTAATTCACTTCCATAAGTTTAAATGGTCCCATTTATTATTTTTCTTTCCAACATGAGAATGATTCATTTGATAAAATGTTAATTATTAATGTTTGGTTTAATTTTGTGTTTTTTTTCTGAATATCACAAACTAGTTTCGTTTTATTTACTATTATGCATATATATTAGTTCCAAAACATGAAATAGGATATAATATAATCATTTTAATATTATTTAACCAGAATAATAGTTTAATGACCAGCCATAAATGTGGTCATGGAAAATGAACAAAAACATTATTCATGGAGGAGATTAACTGACATAACTTGTACAATAGTTTTGTTTCTTTGAATAAGAAGAGGTAATAAAAGGAATGTATATAATATATTTCATTATAAATAAAAAATTAAAGTATTTAAATAATAATGTAATTATTATTTTGTTATGGATAAAGGAGGTGAGGAGAAATTAGAAGAAGAAAAGAAATTAAGAGAGGTGTTTTGAGAAAACTACCTCTTGAATATCACCTCATTGAGAGACCCTTCATGACCTTGGATTTTGTATTTTGTTGAGACCAGAATCACTTGTATGTTGGTAGAGTGAGGAGGAGAGGTTTTTTCAGATATTTTAGGAGCTTTAAGTCTTAGGAGTAAAAAATGGGCAGGTGATGGGTGGTATTTATACTTGAGGAGAGGTGAGTTTAAGTGATTAAATAATGAATATTTTATAATTAAAGCCAACCACATTGAGGTGGAATTAATTTCAATAAATTATATTATTAATTAATGATGAAAAGGATTGTTAGGGTTGATAAATAACTTAACCACCCATTAAAATTTTTATTTTTTAGGTATGTCAAGCTTTTACCTTTTAACTTTAACCCTTGTATTTATTCTACCGACATTGCGGTAAATAATTATTTTACCATGGTAATTTTTTATGCCTAAAAATTAAAATGGCCTTAAAAAATAATTTTTACATTATGAATAAAAATATTTAATAAAATTTACTTAATTAAATTCACATAATTATAAAAATTATATTTAAAATTAATCTAGAAAACACAATAAAAAAGCAGGTTTTTAAAGTAAAAAGTTCAAAAGTTTGAAATGTTTTCATATCCAATTTGAAAATTAAATTAATTAAAATTACCAAAATTGGATTTATTTATGTATAATTTAACTAATTATACTTTAAAACAAATTTTAAATATAATTTATCTATATAAATAAATTATATGAAAAAGAAGTTTTCAATTAAAGTTCAATATTCTTCACTATTCATCAAAAAATGAAACTTCTCCAAAAAATACCAAAATTTTACCATAAGATAATTTTTATATTACTATTTTAAAAATTAACTTAATTTTTCAAATAAAACTTATAAAAGTTTCAAAATTTATATTTAATTTTGGTGTGCCATCAAAAGATGGAAAAACCGTCTTTAGAAATATATAACATTTTATGCCTAAAACTAGATTTATTCTTATCTTAAGCCTCTAAAACATATTGGATAAATTTAATTTTTTTATTGAATATATAAAATATAAATTTCATTAATATCTTTAACTAATAGCGAGTAATTTAATTTATTAAGATAAATTCCATTTTGGGCATAAAATAGTTTTCTTATAAAAACACATCCTTTACGTTCAATTGGTTCTCATTTTTATTTCTAATTAATTGGTAACCAATTAATTAATTTTATAAACACATGTAAAATATATTTTAATAATTTAGTTAATCTCATTCATTCTCTCAATTCCAAAAACTAGGTGATATCTATCATAATTAAATAATAATATTTAATCTTTTATTTAATCTCAATGTTCTGTGTAACATAAGCTATCAAAGAAGTTTAATTTATTTAAGAAGATACATACCATAAAATATTGGTGTTTTACATTCTCTCCTCATTAAATAAATTTAATCCTCACAATTTGAAATTTCACTTCAAAAATCAAAGGATGATACTTGAAAATTCCTTTGTGGGAAACCCACATCATAAATAAGGTTAATAAAACATCCCCTTAATAAGAGGGAAAGGGAAATACAAAGGTCACCAAATAATTATGATTTATAATAGGATAATAAAAATTAATTTAAAATATAACCCTATAATGACATAATCAATGAAATAGAAGTTTAACCCAATGAATGAAAATTAAGTTAAGAAATCTCTTACCACTTTTAATCAGTCAAATCATATACCCCATACAAGAATTAATTATCAAATGAAAAATTTTATACCATAAATATAATTAGATTCATGATATGATATATCAAAGTTAATTATACATACACCACACACAATAAATAAGTGGTGAATAAGGCATATATATCACAGAAGTAAAAGTGAGACGAGAAAAACCTTACCTCACACTTCCCTTTAGTGTAACATTATTTAAACTACTGTATAATGGGTTAAATAATTTTTATTAACTCATTATAGAACTAAATTAATATTTATGATACCTTATGTGATAATTTTATAACATATTATGACCCATTTATTAATAATATTTCATTATTTTCATGGTTTCAGGTGCATTCGTTTCATGGTTTCATGATGGGTCATTTGTATATAATTATAGATTTTATTGTAAATTGGAAATAAAAATCCATAAGTGTAATGAAAGAGTATTAATTAAATTCCAGAATTTTAAATTTTTCCATTTATAATTTTTATTTCCCACATGAGGATGATTCATTTGATAAAATATTAATGATAAATGTTTGGTTTAATTTGGTGGTTTTTCTGAATATCACGAACTAGTTTTGTTTTATTTAATACTATGAGTATATATTAGTTATAGAACATTAAATGGGATATAATATAATTATTTAAATATTATTTAACCAGAAAAATAGTTTTATGACTACCCATGATGGCGGTAATAGAAAAAGAATAAAAACATTATTCATAGAGGAAATTAGCTGACACAACTTCAACAATAGTTTCGTTTATTTGAATAAGAGGAGTTAATAAAATGTATGTATATAAGATATTTCATTAGAAACATAAAATTAAAGTATGAAAATTATTATATAATTATTATTTCATGATTTATGAATTAGGTGAGGATAAAGTAGAATAAGAAAATAAATTAAGAGACATGTTTTGAGAAAATTACCTCTTGTATATCACGTCCTTGAGAGACCCTTGAGGACCTTGGATTTGGTCTTTTGGTGAGACCATACACACTTTTACATGGTGAGAGTGAGAATTATAGGTTTTGGTAGAGATTTTATGATCTTAAATCCTTGTGAGTTGAAATGGGGAGGTGAGGGGTGGTATTTATACTTGAGAAGAGGTGGGTTTAAGTGATTAAATAATGAATATTTTATAATTAAAGCCAACCACATTGAGGTGGAATTAATTTCAATGAATTATATTGTTAATTATTTTTTTAGGCTGTTTAGGGTCAATAAATACCTCAACCACCCATTAAAACTTGTATTTTTTAGTTATGTTAAGGTTTTACCTTTGAACTTTAAGCCTTGTATTTAAATTACCTATACTACGGTAAATATATTTTTTTACCATGGTATCTTTTTTTATGACTAAAAATTAAAATGACCATACAAAATAATTTGTAACTTTGGATCCCAAATATTTAATCCATTTTACTTAATTCATTTTACATAATTGGAAAAATTATATTTAAAATCAACCCAACAGACACAACAAAAAAATGGTTTTAAAGTGAAAAGTTCAAAAGTTTGAAGTATTTTTATATCCAATTTCGAAGTAAAATTGATTAAAATGAACTAAATTGAATTGATTTATATATAATTAAACTAATTATTGTTTAAAAAAAATTTAAAATATAATTTAAAAATATAAATAAATTATATGAAAAAGAAGTTTTAAATTAAAATTTAATATTCTTCACTATTCATCAAAAAATGAAACTTCTCCGAAAAATAAAAATGTTTTACCCAAAGATAATTTTAATTTTATTATTTCAAAAATTAACTTTATTTTTTCTAATAAAACTTATAAAATTTTCAAAATTTATATTTAAATAGGTGCACCATCAAAAGGCGGAAAAAATGCCTTTAGAAATATATATCTTTTTATGCCTAAAACTAGATTTATTATTATCATAAGTATATTAAACATATTAGATGAATTTAAAATCATTTGATTGATATATAACATATAAATTTCATTAATATCTTTAACTAATAGTTATTAATTTAATTAATTAATATAAAATACCATTGTGGGCATAAAGTAGTTTTATTATAAAAACACATCCTTTATGTTAAATTAGTTCTTATTATTATATCTAATTAATTGGTAACCAATTAATTTATTTTATAAATACACATAAAATATATTTTCATAATTTATTTAATCTCATTCATTTCCACCATTCCAACAACTAGGTGATATCTATCATAATTAAATAATAATATTTAATCATTTGTTTAAGTTCAGTGTTCTATATAATGCAAGCTGTCAAAGTAATTGAATTTATTTAAGAAGATACATACCGTAAAATATTGGGGTGTTACATCTGACATAATCCTTTAACATGAAACTTATACAAGATCAATTGATATATAGGATGAATTTTAGACATCATTAATCCTAATAAAATACCCTAGAATATTTTTGGGAGTTTACAATAATTTCAAAAAGGTTGGAGGATGCTATATGATGATCAAGAACAAATATCAACTAATCCTATTAGATCAAGGAAATAGTGTTGGTAAATATAAAATAACAAATTTTATTCTTAAGACAACTTTGATACCTACCCCAACATCTAAACCCATAAAATGTCACATAGTGCCTCCCATATCGATGATTAAGATAGTCCAAACCCTGTAAGATTTCTTGTTGAGTTGAAAGTTCCACTTTCAACACTTTCAAACCTTTATTTTGAAAATCACAACACACTTTGTTAAAAAAATTATTTTTACTCACTTTACACTTCCCATGTTTTTATAATGTTTTTATAGAAAACATATTTTTGCTCTACTGGATGAATAAAGTTGATCATATTGGATGAACTAAGTTTACTATAGAAGATGAAACATTTAACAACATTATGATGATTCTATCAAAACAACCATCAAATTAAGTTTGTATAGAACATTCCAAGATAAGGAATGTCACGACCTGTCCCTCGGGGCCCGTGCCGTGACTACCCCAAGCCCACCTTCCATAGGCCAGGGGTTGGCAACTAGCACCGGAAAGTCATATCCTTAAAATGAGAAGACATTGCCTTTAAACCTATACAAACACACAGTCTAAGAACACAACAAGATGCAACTATGAAGTAAAACTGTAGTATTCAAAGTGTGTACTGAAAGTAAAGGGGCCGGAATACAAGCCCATTTGAAAGACACAATACAACAGAAAATAGAAAACAACTCCTAAGATTGTCCACCAAGGATCCTACCTAAGGGGTAGGTACAAATCATCTCCATAGCTCTCCACATCAACCATCACTACCATGTACCTCCTGGTCCTAAAACCTATAGACTCAGACGAGCTGCTTGTCGTCTACATAAGACAAAACAAGGTGTGGGCGAAGCCCGTGCAGGGGTGAGTATAACAATACCCAGTAAAGACCCTGAGACCCCCAAAGGTCTCTCATAATTCCAAAAAGGAAAACCACAAAGCATGATCTCAATCAAAAAGAAAAAATCAAAATAATCAACTCAAACTAGATATACAACTCAGAGTTCAAGAATAAAGATGATTAGTCTTATGCTATATCATTTTATTCTGTTAGGAAGTCTCCACAACCAAACCGTGAAGGAGTTGTTCCAATTTCGATCCACAGAGGTCCGTATATCGCTGATCCATGACGGGCTGCTCTAAGGATGTTACTCATTGGGTTGCGCACTACTGATTCACACAGGTTTTCTAGAATGCTGATCCACATAGGGTTGCTATGATGTTGATCCACATAAGGTCGCTAGATGTTGATCCACACAGGGTCGCTATGATGCTGATCCACACAGGGTATCTATGATGCTGATCCACACAGGGTCTCTATGATCCTGATCCACATAGGTTATCTATGTTGCGGATCCACACAGGGTCACTATATGCCGGTCCACATAGGGTCGCTACTCAGATGACAGCAAACCATAGGATTCCCCACACCCGATGCGCTTGAGTTCCATAGAATCTACTCCTATGGATATCTTTCATTCCTTAACTACTAATAGGTTACACAAAGGAGTACCCCAAATTTCCTTAATATCATAAGGGTTCCAATGAAACAGATGACGCGTCAACCGGACGCCCGGTCTGTGAGTTATAGGCATTTTAGTACCGAGAGCCCGGTTGGATTCAAGTACGATCCAACCCGACCATACTCCAAATTTATCCAAAACCCAAGTGGAGTATCTCAAAATGACCATATCTCTCCAAGGACCCCAGTTCCAAAAACGATTCATCAAATGGATGTATGGTTCACAAGATATGACTCTTTAAGCGAAACTTGGCCCGAAAGGGGTCCGGGTCCGGTCCGACGTGGCCTAACCCAACCCGGTTCGGGTCGACTGACCTGGTCTAGGTCCGACCCGGTCCGGCCCGAACCGGAATGAGCCATCCCAGTTGGGATGGTCCATGTCGGGCTTGGCCTGCTGGGCCGCAGACCGGCCCGGGCCGAGCCAATAGGGCTGGGCCGTGGCGGGCTCGGCACGCTGGGCAGCGGACCAGCCTGCCCCCCGGCTGGGTGCGAACCATGTGAGGGTCACACGGTCCTCCTCCTAAATTGATAAAGAGATATTCAGATCTTTTTAATGACGACACCATGCGGTTCTGCCTCGAATGGTAGTGGGACCCACTGGGCGCGGGTTTCCTTCGCCACGGCTTCAAAGCCGCGACCTCCTCACCGCGGTGCGCGACGATGTTCCGCATTCCCCCAAAGTGGCCGACCGAGATCTGTCCTCCCCTTTGGGTCTTCCATGGCTCCAAGCGGTGGCGCCCTCTACCGTGGCTGGCGAGCGCCGACCGCCACCATCGCCGCCAGCGCCAGTCACCAGTGCCGCCGCACCGGTGCCATGCCGACAGAACCTCCATGGTCCACTTAGTGAGCTCCGGTGGTCCGTTTTCCCTTCCACTCATGCCTACGGGTCTCTCAGGATGCTGCCGCCACTGCGTGCCTCCCATTTTCATGGATCCGTTGAGTTAAAAATTCTCCCCCCCAAAGAACATGACAAGAACGAAGCAGCGGAGGGTCCGATCCTTGTTCATTTGGCCCACACCCTCTGCGTTAGAATCATAAAAATTAGTAGCAATAAATTAATCATCAACCACTTATAATTAAATCAAGTCAAACCCCCTACCTTGAGATTTTTCGGAGACGTTATAGTGGTGGAAGAAGATTCCACATTTGATGAATCTACCAGCATTTGTTGATCCCAGTTCGTTGCCGCCCAAGCCTCCATCCTCCATCAGTGAAAGGTGTCACGATACTTTACCAGAGGTTCCTCACATCTGCCCCAAAATCCCATGCATGGGATTCAATTAAATAGATGTAGGATGAGAGTTTAATGTAACATAGCTTTAATGAGGTTAATTAATAAGTTAATTAATGCACCTCTCATATCTCAACAAAGAGGTTACGGAAAAAAGGGTCAATCCATTAAATGGCTTGACAACTCAGTGGTCCCTCCACCTCCGCTCAACCGTTAGAGAAAAATAAAATAACATTTTTAAGTTATTTTATTATTCTTTAAAAGTCTGAAAAACTATCTTTTTCTTCCGACCTACTATGGTCAAGGTGAATCCTCCCTTAAGCGAATCCTGATTCTGTAGATTCAATGGTGCTCTCATATTTCTAATCCGAGCACCGGTTCAAAAGATAGAAAATGCCGCCCGTGCATTTACTAAATGTACCTTAAAAAAGTTCAAAATTCCATTCCAGGCACATTGGGCCTTAGAATCGAGCACCGTCAATTTTTGAAGACTCGTAATAATCCCAAATAATTTAAAAAAAAATTTATATGGAATTTATGGATCTTTATATTCTCCCCACCTTAGATATTTTCATCCTCAAAAGTTACAACAAAACTAGGGGAACAAATGGGGGTACTGAGCATGTATCTGAGTCTTCCGCTCCCTTGTGATTTCCTAGTGATTCCCATGACACCAAAAAACTTTCACCAGAGGAATTGACCGCCCACGAAGGACCTGCTCCTATTGATCCTCTACTTCCATCAGAAACTCCACAAACATCGCCTCATCGTCGATGTCCAGCTCGCCCCCATCGATAACATGCGATGGATCATGCACATATCTCCTAAGCTACGATAAATGGAAAAAATTATGCACTCGGTGCATCTATGGGGGAATAGATAGATGGTATGCCACCTCACCTACTTTTTTGATGATCTGGAAAGGTCTGATGAACCTCGGAGATAGCTTTCCGCCCCATCCAAACCTCTGTAATCCTCGTAGAGGTGAGACTTGTAGGAAGACATGGTCTCCTTCCTAGTACTCCAAGGGTCTCCGTCTCCTATCAGTGTACGAATTCTGCCTACTTTGTGCAGTCTTCATCCACTCCTGGAAGATCTACACATTCTCCATGGTAGCCTGTATCAAATATGGACCCATAAGTGCTGACTCCCCTGGGTCTGTCCAACATAGTGGTGATCTTCAAGGTTGCCCATATAGGGCCTCAAATGGATCCATGCCGATGGTGGAGTGATAGCTATTATTGTATGAAAACTCTACTAGTGGCATGTGGTCCTCCCAACTTTGGCCAAAATCGAGGAGACAAGCATGAAGCATGTCCTAGAGTGTCTGTATGGTCTGCTCCATCTGACCATATGTTTGAGGGTTAAAGGTGGTGTTCAGGCGTAGTTGAGTCCCGAACTCCTCCTAAAATCCCTTCCAAAACAGGGATGTAAAACGTGAATTGTGATCTGAGATGATCATCGATGAAGCCCCATGAAGTCATACAATCTCCTGTACGTAGAGACATCCCAAGCTCTTTACTGATCGTTGCTCTTGGATAGATAGGAAATGGACTGACTTGGTGAGTCGTTCAACGATCACCCAAATGGAATCATGGCCCCTAGACATACATGGTAGCCCTTTCATGAAGTCCATGGAGATACCATCCCACTTCCACTCCAGTACCTCAAGTGGATGAGTTAATCCTGCTGGTACTTGATGCTCAACCTTCACTTGCTAACAAGTGAGGCTTCATGAAACGAACTCTACCACTACTTTCTTCATCCCTGGCCACCAGTACTAACACAGGAATTCCTGGTACATCTTCGCCACTCTAGGACGTACTACCAAAGAGTATGTATGGAACTCCCTCAATGCCTCCTCTCGAAGCACCACTAGCACCATAGTGTGTTCTATGAAGAGGATGATGTGCTACCCACCTTCAGAAAGTCCATTAGGAGCCTGTCCTGAGGATATCTGAGCACGCTGGGTCTCGTAGTCAATGTCCCCAAGTTGTGCCTCCCTAACTCGCTAAAGGAATGGGGGAGTAACTAGCATAGAATGGAGGTAAGCTGCTCTATCTTTATCTGCAAAGGATAACTATAACGCGACTAGCTGCTCTATCGCCTCACTCAACAACTGTAGACCAGACCTCATGCTGAGTGCGTCTGCTACTACGTTCCCCTTCCCAGGAGTGTAGACAATCTCAAAGTCGTAATCCTAGAGAAACTCCAGCCATCATCGCTATCTCATGTTCAGGTCCTTCTGAGAGAAGATATACCTGAGACTCTTGTGATCAAAGTAAACAGTAAACCATTCACCCATCAAGCAGTTCCACCACATATTCAGCGCAAAGACTGCTGCTGCTAACTCCAGGTCATGGGTAGCGTAGTTTTGCTCGTGTTTTCTCAAATATCTTGATCCATAGGCGATCAATGATCTCTCATGTATCAGGACACAACCTAGTCCGGTCCCTGATGCATCGCAGTAGACTATATACCCAACTCCCTCTTCTGGTAGCCTCAAGATGGGGACACTCTTCAATCTCTACCTCAGCTCCTAAAAACTCTGTTGATATCTCTCCATCCACACAAAGGGATATCCATTCTTTTTCAAAGATGACAAGGGTGTTGCAAATCTGAAAGAATCAGGAATGAATCTACGGTAGTACCCAGCAAATCCCAGAAAACTCCGCATCTTGGTCACACTCCTAGGTGGATCCCAAGAAATCACTACCTCTATCTTCGCCGGATCCACTGCAACTCTAGCCTCCAAGATAACGTGCCTCAAGAAGTGGACTTCCCGTATCCAGAACTAGAACTTTGAGATCTTTCCATAAAGCTGGTGCTCTTAGAGCGTATTCAGAACTATTTTTAGGTGCGTGGTGTGATCCTCCTCCAACGCTGAATATATCAAGATATCTTCAATGAAGACCACCACAAAGCGGTCAAGGTAAGGATAGAAAATCCTGTTCATGAGCCCCATGAATACTTCTAGAGAGTTGGTCACACAGAAGGGCATCACCAAGAACTCATAATGGCCATACTAACATTTGAAGACTATCTTCGGTACATCCTCATCCCGTACCCTGAGCCGGTGATTGCCTGATCTGAGGTCTATCTTCGAAAAACACCAAGCTCCTTTCAATTGGTTGAAGAGGTTACCAATATTCAGGAGTAGATACTTGTTCTTTACGGTCACCTAGTTCAGACACTGATAGTCCACTCAAAGCCTCAGACTCCCATCTGCCTTATTGGCGAACAAAATTGGGGATGCCCATGGAGAAACACTAGGTCTTATGAATCCCTTCCTCTACAAGTCCTCTAGTTGTACCTGAAACTTGCGAGGATATGCAGAAGCCATCTGATATGATGGAATAGATATTAGTGCCGTCCCTGGGTATAGTTCGATGTAGAATTCTACCTCTCTATGAGGAGGTAGTCCCGAAACATCATCAGGAAAGACATCGACATACTGGTCCACCACTACAGGATAACTCAGACTCCTCATGTCAACTGATCCGAGGGTAAGGCTATCCAATTGATGCATGATTGGCTGCACCCTCCTCCAAGTAAGTCCATCTTATGCTACTAAGGTTCCCTTCTCGCCGGTTGAAGGTAAACCTAATCCCATCCTCACGAACACACTACACTTTGCACCTAAAATAGTTTATATGAGCATGGACTGTGGATAGCACGTCCATACCCAAGATGACATCGTAAGTCCTCGATGCTACTACTAAGAGATCCCAATCGAAGCTCTCGCCTTCTAGAGAGAGCTCACACTGCCTTCACCAGTGTGTAATCATTGAATCTTCTCCTGTAGGAGTCTCTAATCATAAGGATCGAGCCAATGGCTCTACCAAAATCTCTGATCTCTAAAAGAGAGCTGTGGAAATGAAAGAGTGACTGGAACCTGTGTCTATAAGTACTGTAGATAGGGTGTAATAGGCACATATTGTATCTCTAATCATCTTTTTTAGTGCTGTGGTCATAGGCCTCTGCAGCCTGTAGCTGAGCTCGCCTCTATCCACCTACTCCCTATGGTCGGAGTGGACCACCTGGTGGCGGCGGCAGTAGAACCTCTAATCGCCGCCCACTGCCTGCTGTATGGCCTGCTCCTCTGCCACATCCGCCACCCTACAGACCTCTTTGCTCGAATATCTTCCTCTACCTCGGTGTTCCCTTGACCATCTGCTGATCGTTAATACGACGGGTCGGGCAGTAGTGAGCCATGTGGACCTACCCGCCACACGTGAAGGATAGTCTGCTTTTCAGCTAACCCCCTATACCTTGAGAGCTCCGCACCTCCAACCCCATGTCTTGGGGTAATCCACTAGAGGGTCTGGCCCACTTGGACCTCTACGTCATCTGCCTACATTCTGCTGTAAATGACTTGACCATCTATCATCCGGTGGTGGCTCTCACCGTCAGTTCCTGCTCGGCTAAGAAGCTCTCTACCAATAATGCTCACTCGAGCACTCCATATTGCATCATAATATTCAATGATATCATCGACGGTCTGATCTCTCACCAGAGACCCTACTCAAAGGTTTGAACCCTGAAGAATGGTTCCCGTACCATGTCAGTGGAGTAGCGTGAGAGGTCAGTAAATCTCTCTGAGTACTGGGCCACTTATAGGATTCCCTTCTATAAGTACAACAACTCCTGGATATGCATTGAGCATAAATTCGCTGGTACGGACTCCTCCCTAAAGAGGGTCTCGAAGTCTAACCAGGAGAGTGTTTCCTCCTCATGCATCTGGAGCGTCAGAATCCACCATATCCCTACTGTAACTTGGAAAAGGATAGCAGTTAGGATTACCATCTGCTCCGCAGGTGTCCCAACTAGGTGGAAAACTCTAGCCACAGCCTCCAGCCAGTCCTCAGTTGCATGAGGATTTGTCTCACCTCGAAACCTCAGAGGCCACTGCTGCTAGAAATCAGGCAACGTGATCAGTCGGCATGTACCATCCGCTAGTGGGGCTGGTTTCAATAGCTTCCCAATGGGTAGTGGTTCTGTTGGTGCACCACCCGAAGGTACTATCACTGTAAGAGGGACTCGCACTAAATCCTCATCATTCGGTGGGCCGTCATCATGAACTCTCTCTGGAATCCTGGATGGCTGTCTAAGTGGAGGCATCCTAAAACGAAATAGGTGTGCCATAGTCAATAGGTTATACCTGGTGAGATGACTCAAATGAGATAAAAGTAAAACATTTACACAACACATGCAATCAGTGTTTTTATGAACCGAGTTAGAAATTAGATTCTAGGGTCCTGATGTATGGATACGTCGACTGCCACACCAAAACTAGACTTCCCAAAATGAAAACCACACTCAAAATGCTTAAAATTATTACTCTATTGGAAATATTGGAGTCCTAGTTCTTCGGTAGAACCGACTCCTCTGATACCACTTTGTCATGAATCGTCCCCTAGGACCCATAATGTGACTACCCCAAGCCCACCTTCCATAGGCCAGGGGTTGTCGACTAGCACCGGAAAGGTATATCCCTAAAATGGGAAGGCGTTTCCTTTAAACCTGTATAAACACACAGTCCAAGAACACAACAAGATGCAACTATGAAGCAAAACTACTGTAGTAAAAGTGTGTACTGAAAGTAAAGGGGTCAGAATACAAGCCCAACTAAAAGATAAAATACAACAGAAAATTGAAAACAACTCCTAATATCGTCCACCAAGGATCCTACCTGAGGGGTATGTACAACTGGTATCCATAGATCTCCACGTCAAATGTCACTACCATGTACCTCCTGGTCCTAGAACCTATAGACTCATCTGAGCTTCTCGTCGTGTGCACAAGACACAACAAGGTGCGGGTGAAGCCTATGCATGGGTGAGTATAACAATACCCAATAGAGACCCTGAGACCCCCGAAGGTATCTCAAAATTTTACAAAGGAAAACCCAAAAGAATGATCTCAATCACAAATCACAAAGCAAAAGACTCATCTCAAACCAGGTATACAAATCAAAGTTCAGAAATAAAGATGATTAGTCTTATGCTATATCATTTTATTCCGTTAGGAAGCCTCCAAAACTAAAACATGAAGGAGTTGTTCCAATGTCAATCCACACAGGGTCATATATTTCTAATCCATGATGGGACACTCTATGGATAGTCCTCTTCAGTTTGCGCACTACTGATCCACACAGGGTTTCTAGAATGCTGATCCACACAGGGTCACTATGATGCTAATCCACACAGGGTCTCTAGATGCTAATCCACACAGGGTCGCTATGATGATAATCCACATAGGGTCACTATGATGATGATCCACAAATGGTCTCTATGATGCTGATCCACATAGGGTCTCTATATTCTAATCTACATAGGTTCGATACTCAGATGACAGCCAACCACAGGATTCCCCGCACCCGGTGTGCCTGAGTTCTGTAGAATCTACTCCTATAAATATTAGTCGTGCCTCAACCCCTACGAAGTTCCACAAAGGAGTACCCCAAATGACTACCATATCGTAAGGGTTCAAACTCAACAGACAGCGCGCCAACCAAACGCCCGGTCTGTGAGTTATAGGCATTTTAGTGCTGAGGGCCCAGTTGGATTTAGGTACGATCCATCCCGGACATACTCTAAATTTATCCAAAACCCAAGTGGATTATCTCAAAATTACCGTCTATCTACAAAGATTCCATCACCACAAATGGTTTATCAAATGAACGTCTGGTTCGCAAGATACGACTCTTTAATAGAAATTGGGCTCGAAAGGGGTCCGGGTCTGGTCTGACCTGACCTGATTTAGGTTGAACCGACCTGGTCCAGGTCCGAACTGGTCCATCCCAAAAAATCCTGAGCTGGCTCGGTTAGGATGGGCTATGGAGGGCTCAGCCTGCTGGGTAGCGTACCATCCTGACCCGTCGGCTGGGCGCGATCCATGCGAGGGTTGCGTGATCCTCCTCCCGAATGGCTAAATATCCTTTCAGCTCTTTGTAACAGTAGTTCCACGTGGTGCCGCCTCGGCTGGTAGCGGGACTTGCGGGGAACGGGTCCCCTTCACAGTGACTTCGAAGCTGCGACCTCCTCACCACAGTGCGCGACGACACACCAACTTCCACCAAAGAGGCCGACTGGGAGCTGGCCACCCCTTTGGGTCCACTGCAGTTCCAAGTGGCGTTTCCCTCTTCTGCAGATGGAAATCACTGACCGCCGGTCACCCGTGCCACCACGCCGATGCTGCGTCAGTGGAACCTCCGCAGGCCACCGGGTGAGCTCCGGTGGTCCGTTTTCCTTTTCGCTCATGCCTACAGGCCTCCCGAGATGCCGCCCTCTCTATATGCCTCCCGTTTTCAAAGTTCTATTGATTTGAAAATTTGTCCCCCTGAAGAACGTGACAATAATGAAGTGATGGAGGGTCCGGGCCTTGTTTGTTCAGCCTGTGCCCTCCGCATTTGCATCATAACAAGCATCAATAATAAATTCGTCATCAACCAATTAGAATTAAATCAAGTCAAACCCCCTACCTCGAGATTTGTTGGAGATGTCACAGTGGTGGAATAAGATTCTGCATTTAATGAATCCACCGGTGTTCATCGATCCTGGTTTGTTGCCGCCCAAGCCTCCATCCTCTGTTGGTGGAAGGTGTTGCGGTACTTTTCCAGAGGTTCCTCACAACCGTCCCAAAATCCCACGCCAAAGCTTAAATTAAATATAAGGAGGATAAAAGTTTAACACAACATAGCTTTAATGAGGTTAATTAATAAGTTAATTAATATACCTCTAATCTCTTAATGGAGTGGTTACAAAAAAAAGGGTCAATCCATTAAATGGATTGAAAACTCAGTGGTCCCGCCACCACTGCTCAACTGTAGGAGAAAATTAAAATAACAATTTTTAAGTTATTTTATTATTCTTTAAAAGTATGAAAAACTATCTTTTTTTTTCTGACCTACTATAGTCAAGGTGAAGCCACCCTTAAGAGAATCCTGGCACTGAAGATTCAATGGTACCCTCATATTTTTAATCCGAGCACCAGTTAAAAAGATAAAAAATGTCTCCCATGCATTTACTGAACGCACCTTAAAAAAAGTTCAAAATTCTGTTACGGGCACACCGAGCCTTAGAACCGAGTGCCGTCAATTTTCACAGACTCGTAATAATCCCAAATAATTTTAAAAAAAATTATATGTAATTTCTAGGTATTTACAAGAAATATAATGTCTAAATACATTACAACCAACTATGAGAATCATGTAATATGACTGTTTGATCTTTACCTATAAATAAAGGTTTATTCTAGGAGGAGAAAGAATATGATTTTGAAACTCAATCCATTTGAAGTTCATTTTGTTGCTTTGTAACATCTTATTACTAGTTTACACTTTGTAATATTTGGAGAGATTTATATTTTAAGTTATTCATGTGAGGATTATAAATACCTTAAAACATTTTACATTTTCAATCACTGTGTCCATTCAGGTTTGATCGAGGGATTATGGGGATATGAAGATAGAGGTTTATCTATTCTTGCTGACCGAGGGTTCCCATGGATAGGGAAATAGATTTCTTATTATCCTAGTATCAAGGGATTCCTTTATTAAGGAAGACATACCTTTACAATTTAGTTAAAACTATGGATACCTAAAGTATGGGTTATAGAATTCATTAACACTAAAGGTTAATGCATAAATCATTGTTATAAAACTTATATAAGTTTTTATTACTTTATTTATAAAGTTTCATATTACTTGTCTTTACAAGTTTTCATTTATTCTAATCAAATTATATATAAAATATTTAATTATTCTAAACTTTTCTAAATTTTATAATTGGATAAACTGTCTATCTGATATACAAACTCTGAGAATCATATAAAGTGTCTATTTGATATTTTATAATAAAGAGGTTTTGAGGTTTTGTTTGTTTTAGTTTTTTAAACTAAAATCTATCCCCTATTAAAGCATTATTTTTTACTCTTACAATCCTACATTTCCTACCTTCATCATTAGAAAGATGGGAATCATCCCATTGAATAAGGCAATAAGCATAAACTCACCAAATGGGATCCTCATCAAATGAAAAATCACAATATGGTTTTTTTAACATGATCCACTTGACAAACCCCTTATTGGATGAATAAGATACATACAAACCCAATCTCTCAACAAAAAATCAATTATTAGGTAGGAGTTTCCATTGAGGTTTAGGATGTTGAGGAAGATAAGGTTTATTTAGATCTAAATAGAAAATTAGTTTAACGGGATCAATAGGAGCACTGATATGCTTTTGAGTCATCCAGGGCCCATTCAAATCCAATTATATTAGAATACCAATGAAAAAAATTCATACTTATTTGGTTAAAATCAGAATATGGGAAGTCCAATTCAATCTATCCAACACACCAAAAAAACTTCCCCAAATTATGATCAGAGGAAGGATCCACCAGTGCAGTTATCACTGGTTCCCAAGACTCAAAACATAGAGGGGAATCATAGTGGGAAATATAGGCCCTTGGTCCAAAAATAAAACATCTTGAAACAATTTTTTTTCATTTCAGATAATATATCAATATTATATTACTTTCATCTTTCAATAGATCTCTAATAAGCGCCCATTAATTCCCTTTTAAATCCTCAAGAGTTTAAGGCTAAGATCTCTTTTTCCGAAGTATATCATCCAGATACTAACCCCATTGAATTCCATATGGTCATCTCATTCAAATAATAAGACCATGAAATCACTATACAAGGATATATCAATCCTCTGAACATATATATAAAACTTGAAGTTGACGATGTCCATCAAACTATCATCAACAACAACTCTAGAATCAATCTCATACCGATCCATAACATCCAAAATTTGGTCTATAATGAATCTTACTTGTCTCCCTCCACTCCAATAATTCAAGGGTATGAAAAGTGAAAGAAAAATTATTCTAGTCAAATTAAGATCAAAACCAGATTTGGAGACCTTTTCTCCAACTTAGAGTTTATGGTTTTCCATCAAAACATGACCTTAAACAACCTTCTTAGAAGGTAATGTCTCTATATGCACGTGACCATACCTTTTTCATACTATTAGTTTCTCAAGTAATATTTTAATGGATAATTTGAAGTGTTTTATGATGATAATGCCCCTTTCAAGTATCGTGGATATCAATTCATAGATGCATGATTCTAAAAAAGGGAGGGAAATCATTCAGTGACAAACTATTCCATCTATAACACTTCTCCTAATGGTCTAGAAATGGCTCATGTCAACCCATTAATTGAACTCGATGAAGAACTTGTGTTTCCCATCAAACAGATAGAAAGAATCTATCTATATTTTGGAATTCATCAGTCCATATGGATCCCATTTGAAAGGTAAAAGAACTCAATTACCTTTATATCATATAAAGGTTAGGTGCATGTCCCCATTAAGTGGATACTATCAATAAATAAGAATAAAAATACACCTCATGTTCAAATCAATCTCAATATTTAGAACCTTTACATGAGGTCCATTCTAAAAAATATCTAGAACATGTAGTTGAGGATCTTTGATCAAGTATATCTTCACCCTCAGAGAAAAATAAAAGTATGGGGACTGAGCACATGTGCTACTATATTTATGATATAAGTTGTGTTAGAAAAAACCATCCATGCATAAGAGGAATGATATCCTATAAAATATAATAATTCCCTCGATAAAAATACTCCATCATCATCTTCAGGGTATAAATATTCCACTACATCATTAATTTTAGGATCCAAAGATATTTCATAATCATAAAAAAGAGAAGATAATACCCCCACATCATCCCTTGGATCTCAGGATATCGAAACTTCATCTTCCCTTGATGATAATAAGTAATAGGAGAAATTATCCAGGATACCCTTGATAATTATCCCATGTATTAATACCCTTAGGATCCATAGATGCCTCCTCATCATTCACAGGAGATGAAAATATCCCCATTATATCATATGGATCAAAAAATATACCCTTTCACCCACTACCAATGATATTGAGGTAATGGAATAATAGGAATAATACCTTAGAGATACCACTCTAACATTTGAGGAAGGAATCCCTATCAACATTGATGAACTCAGACAAGTGATTTTGGGTACATAGGATGATCCATGACCCAAATTGGTCATTTCTACCATATATCTTAAAGATAAAGAGACATACATATCCTTCCCAAAAAAACTGGGATGTATTTTCCTAGAACTACACAAAAATCTGTGGACTTGATTTAGATGTGGTTTCCCATCATATGGGATTTACAAAAAATCAATGTGGCTTTAAACCAGAAGTCAGAAGAATGCATCTTACCCACACTACTAAGGTGGAAGATAAAGTTTTCAAACTCATGAAATAAAACTTCATTCATGAGTTCCAATACTTGAAATGTCTCACCAAAATCATCCTCATCAAGAAAATTAATGAACATATATGATTTTACATAAACTTCAATGATCTCAATTGGAACTAACCAAAGGATGATTTCTCTATACTGATCCTAAAGTTGCTGATCAATAAAATCATAGGCTTTCAAGACCTCCCCTTTGTGGATGTATATTTACTCTATAACCAAACCCAGATGACCCCTGAAGATGAGGAGTTCGCCATTTTTAGGGAATCCCAAGGGGTATATTTCTATTGAGTAACACCCTTCAGCTTAAAGAATACTAGTGTAGCATATCAATGTGACATGCACCATATATTTAAGCCCTTAATGGGGAAAATTGTGAAATGACACATTGATAATTTGGTAGTTAAATCCTAATATATCTATGATCATATTTCTGATATTGAAATATTTTTCAACAAAATGCATCAACATAGGTTGAATATGAATCCCCTAAAATGTTCTTTTAGGGTAAAATAAAGGAAAATTATTGGATTAGTGGTGTTCTATCATGACATCAAAGTTGAACTCGTGAAGACTAAGAAAAACCTTAACATGCCACCTTCTCAAATATTTAAAGAGTAATGAGGGATTTAGGGATGCCTTGGCTAAATCAGACTCTTCATAGCTAACCTAATGGGAAAGTGCTTACCCTTCACAAAGATGATGAAGAAGGGAGATGCTTATTAGTGGGATGAATATTGTCAGATATTATTTGATTATATCAAGAAATATATATCACTACCACCTAATTCTTCTCTAAGTGGGATGATCCTATATCCTTCAAGGAAGTCACAATGAAGGCTATCATCAATTTTATGAAGTTGAATATCATCACTAGATTTAGTTTCCTTCATATAATATTGATGGAAAATAGAACCAATTTCTATTTTTTTAATTGAAAGTTTTTATCGATAGTATAATATATAGTCTAACCACTCATCCCACTACCATGAAATGGTGAATAGACACATAAAGTATTTCAACAAGACTATGTTTAATATAATTGAAAAGATGACTGATAAAGATACTAAGTCTTGGATCAAAAAAATCAAGTATGTTTTATGTAATTGTCACACCATAAACCATAATTCTATGAAAGTGACCCCATATTCACTTGTATAGGGCACATAGGTAGTCTTAACTGTTGGTCGGAGTGGATACTCAAGAGGGGGGTGAATTGAGTTCCAATTAAAATTTTCTGTTAAAAACAATGTGGATTAAAAATCCCCCTATTTCAAAAACAAATTAAACTGTAGTGAATTTATACAGATTATAAAGGTTCAATTAGCTTCTCAAAGATTGATTAGTTCTCAGTTAACTTAATCTTATGATTAAATTAACCTTTGAAAATAACTTACTGGTCTATAATAAATATAAACACTTGCGAGTTTAACTATCAAAGTAGCTTTGAAAATAAATTATATTTCAAAGTAATAACAGCGGAATATGAAATAAATATGTAGTATGGATAAAGTATGTAGCTACAAACACAGAGAATTAACCAAGAGGTTCAGTCTCAAGCCGAGACTTTTTCCTCTCAAAAGTTTATATAAAAATGATCCACACCCTGGATCGGGGTTAACAATAGTGAACACACTGTCCAGGTCACAAGACCTCTACCATAGTTCTGTGTGGGAAAACAAACAACAGCTTAGAGCTGTCCAGGTCTCATACGACCTCTACCACTATCCACAGTGGGAAATGAAGTGTAAAAAGGTTTGCTGAGGATTTACAGATCCTCCAGTGAAAGTACAGGAGTCAGTGTGTGTGTTTAATACAGCAGATAACACACAATTCTCAAAATGTAAAACAAATGTATCACAGAGCAGAGATGTAGAGTTTAGAAATGGCTCTGGTGATTTCAGTGTAGCTCTGGACTCTTTTGTATTTGATCAGAATTTATTCTTAGTCCTTTTCTCGTTTTTTTTTGAGAGGAAGAGTGTCGTATGCTTCAGGCTCAAAAGCAGTGAGATGTAGTCGATGAAGTTCTTCAATGTTCTTTTGTATGCACAGAACTCTTCTTGAGTAGGCTTGATTGAGTATGAGGTTCTGTTCTGATTGGTTCTTCCTTCTCTTTCTTTTCCTCTGTATATCTTGTGTTCTTCTATCAACTCTATCTCTTCTCTTCAGCAGAGTCTTCTTGTATTTATGTCACGTGCTTCGGAAGACAGAAAAAGTTTCCTTTCCGCAGGTACGAGGTACGGTTTCCTGACATCCGAAAACCTTTATTAATAATTTGACAGAGCATTAAAATATACCTAATATGACCGTTGTTTAGATTAAATAAAGATAAAGATAAAGAAATTCAAACATTTGTTTATGACTATTGAAGAATCAAGTGATCGGTAGGTCATCATCATTAGTGAGTAATGATCGGTGACTCAGATAGATTAGCATCGGTGAATCAGACTGATCAGCATCGGTCTGTCATCTGATCGGTGGCTCATTTGCATCGGTGACTCATTTGCATCAGTGAGTCATTTGCATCGGTGAGTCAGTTTGATCAGCATCGGTGAGTCATTTGCATCGGTGACTCATTTGCATCGGTGACTCATTTGATCGGTGGATCATTTGCATCGGTGACTCATTTGATCGGTGACTCATTTGATCAGTGACTCATTTGCATCGGTGAGTCATTTGCATCGGTGAGTCATTTTGATCAGCATCGGTGAGTCATTTGCATCGGTGACTCATTTGCATCGGTGAGTCATTTGCATCGGTGACTCATTTGAATCGGTGACTCATTTTCATCAGCATCGGTGAGTCAGTTTGATCAGTGCGACCGTTTTCCTTTGATATTGGATCAGTGCTTCCGATGTCTGTTGAATGGATCGATGCTTCCGATGTCTGTTGAATGGATCGGTGCTTTCAATGTCTGTTGAATGGATCAGTGCTTCCGATGTCTGTTGAATGGATCGGTGCTTCCGATGTCTGTTGAATCCAGAAGACTTCCAACATACTTTGTAAGTCAATAAGCATAGACAAAAACATGATAACATATTCATTTACAGATTGTAATTAAGTTTATGAGAAATCAAACCAGATTAAGCATTAATGGTATGTGATGATTTGTGATTATTAAAACATCAAACATAGACATGAAATCAACAATCTTCCAGAGGGCTCAACAATCTCCCCCTTTTTGATAATCACAAATCTTTATCATTAAATATAAATAATATGATATATCATTAATAAAAACATAATGAGAATTAAACCATAAGAAGAATAAATATAAAGAGATATATAAATCTCCCCCTTAATTTAGATTACCCATATATATTATACAGATTTCTCCCCCTAAGATATATACATCTTTTCTCCCATAAAGTATTCTTGTTCTTCTCCCATAAAGTATTCTTGTTCTTCTCCCCCTTTGGGATAATCAAAAAGGAGGGAAAACAGATAAGAGAAGGTGAAAGTAAAAGCAGTCAGCAGAGAGTAGAGATAAAAAAAATGATAAAGTACAGATTATTACAAGTAGCACATTGTTCACCCCATCAAAAACAATACACAACTATTTGGTGGGATACAAAGGGGCTTTGCCTTTGTCTTTGGGATCAATAGTGGGTAAGTTTGAAGGCTTGGAGACATGCTGGTCTTGGCGAATCTGAAGTGGTGGTAGGACAACTCGGGCAGGTGTAGGAGCAGGTACCACAGATGGTTGTTGTTGAGAAACAGGAGCTGATGGAGAAACCTGTTGAGGAACTGGTCTTAACTGAGAGAGAGCTTGAGCAACAGATAGCTGATTTGGAGCTATATCAGAATCACTGAGAGGTTCAGAATTAGGAAGTACTATGGCAGTGGCCTGTGCATGAAAATAGGGCTTCAAAAGATGAATAAAGTCCTGAATGACTTCTGCTCCATACTTCATAGCTTTTTCAAAATCATCTTTATTCTCCATGAACTGTGCCAAGGAAGGGACAAAATCTTGCAACTGATGAACTTGAGTTTTGAAGGCCTGAGTGACTGGAGGTAATTTCAGATTCTCTGCCAATACTTTGAATCTTGCAGTCATCTCGTGTTTTGTATAAATCTTAGAAAAGTAATTATCAACTTTCTCTTTGATCTCTTGCAGGGATTTCTTAGCATCTGCTGAATATACCAATGCCATCTTATGACTGTTATCACATAGCTCTTTCATCTTCCTCAAGGATTCTAAGTCAAGAATTTGTCTAACAGCAGCTAACTCATCATGCACAACTTCTCTTAGAGCTTCTATCTCACGGGTAGTGATCTTGGTTACTTTGCCTGTACTGGCTTGGCTAACTATGTGAGTTAACTCAGCTTTAAACTTCCTCAGGTCAGACTTGTTGAGATGTTCAATCAAATTTCTCAAAACTTCCATCATACCAGAGATGGTTGATCGGAATTCTCTTGATAGAGATACCAGGCCGGTGTGAAGATCCTTCATAGTCTGATTCAAAAAGGCTATTTGCCTGCCAATAAGTTCACCAGTATTGGCTAGGTCTGGCTTCACAGCATTAGATACTCTCTGTGAGAAGGCTTCCAATGAATTTTCAGAAACTTGTAGAGACAATTGAGTAAGAGAATTAGAAACTTCTTCTCTAACTATGGTTCTCACAGCAGTTAGCAATTCAAACTTAAACTTATCAAGATCAGCTTGAGAGATTCCTGAACCAGGTAAATTATTATTGGTAGGATCAACAGTAGGAACAGACCTTGTTTCTCGTGGGAGGTTCCTCTTCACAGCTGCAGCAGATTCTGGCATTGCTTCTTCGTCTTCAGAATATTCTAAGCTCAACACAGCATAACCAGGGTAGTCATCCCAAACAGCAGCACACATGGTGTATTTTGGTTTCTCATAGCTTGCTGTTCCACTGATTGTTGGTGAATCATCCTTGCCACTGATATGTATTTCTTGTACTGATTGAGGTGATGCCATTTGATCTTCAGAAAGACCATCCACTGGTCTGTTATCACCATCAGCAACAGCCTCAGCTTCATCAGCACGTCCATCATCACTCTTCTCAGAAGCTTCACTGTGATATTCTTCAGTGTCAGAATCTTCTTCATCACCAAGAATAGGTTCTGATTCTGGTAGGGCTAAGGGTGGACTATCAGGTCCAAATTCTATTATTCTTTTGGGACTGGCAGTGTCAGGATCACTCCTATCATCAGGAGATGACATACTTCCTTCCTCAGTCGCAGCTTCTTCTTGCTCTTGAGTTTCAGTGGCCTCATCCTTTCCTTCTTCTTGCTCATCATCATTAGAATAAACTGGTTCCTCATGTGGTTTCAAGCCAGGGTCTCTCAAACCCTTTGGCCTCTTGCCATGATCTATGGGATTGTAGGCTTCATACAATTTATCTTCATCTGCAACCCAACACTTCTTCCATGGATTCCAATTTATTTTCATCCTCTTGCAGATCTCTTTGTTAAGACAGAAGGTATGATCTGTTTCATTAACTTCATCATCTTCATCAATACAATCTAGATTCTTGAGCATGGTAGATATCATCTTTGAATAAAACAAGGCAGTGGCTTTCTTGGACGGTTTTATCATTCCAGCTATGTGTACCATCACATATCTACACAAATTGATCTTCTCATGTGTTTTCAGAAGAAACAATAGGAAAACTTCCTGGCACTTTACAGCAGCAAAATTTCCTCTCCTAGGGCAAAGTTGGTGCTGAATAAACTTGAAAAGAAGTCTGCACTCACCATCTAATTCTGAAGCTGTGATTCTTCGTGAGTCTCTGTTTCCTGTCAGAAGCTCCAGAGCTAATTCATAATAGAAGTAATCAGATGTTGGAGGAATATTCCCAGCATAATCCTCATACCGACCTTCATGAGGTACGTTCAAGCACTCAGCCCACTGCTTAGATGAGAAGGATATTTTCTTTCCTTTTACCACAGACGACATCCTGGCAGCCTCCAAACCATCTAAAGTGATTTCCAGATTCATATAGAACTCATGTACCAGCTTCGGGTAGTCTATTCGAGTGTTGTCAAAAAACCAGTCTATCCATCCTTGCGATTCAAGAACTTGCAGCAACAGTGACTTACTTGACAAAAGCCAGGCAGAGTTTACTTCTTTTTCTACAGCAACAATCCGAGTTTCCAGGTTCGGATTTACTGATAGTTGAGAGGTACTACTCGACTCACCTAGAGCACGCTTTGAAGGTACAGGGCTATCCGGTCCTTTGCTCGGTCTCTTTTGCTTAGCCATTCGAGGATTTTGAGAAGGCAGGAGTTCGAAGGTTCGAAGTAGAGGAGAAGAGAGGTTGAAAGGTTCGGCGGGAAATGAAAGGTCAAAGGTTTAGGGAGGATAAATAGCCGCGTATCATTTATTTTATCATTTAGGGTTCCCATAAAAAGTATAAAAGAAATTTACTAATTAATTACAATATATATATAAAAAAAATTGGTGTGACAGATCGGTTTCACAGATCAGTTTCACGGATCAGTTTCACAGATCAGTTTCACAGATCAGTTTCACAGATCAGTTTCACAGATTAGTTTCACAGATCAGTTTCACAGATCAGTTTCACAGATCAGTTTCACAGATCAGTTTCACAGATCAGTTCCACAGATCAATCATACACAACTCTTGTTTAATAAATTTCATTCTTTCAGAGCATAAAGGCTTTGTGAAGATATCAGCTAATTGATGTTCAGAGCTAATAAATTTCAAAGAAACATCACCTTTTTGATAATGATCTCTTAGAAAGTGATGTCTAACATCAATGTGCTTAGTTCTAGAGTGAGACACGGGGTTCTTAGATATATTTATTTCACTAGTATTGTCACAGTTGATTGAAACATGTTTAAGATCAAATCCATAATCCAATAGAGTGTGTTTCATCCACAGAATTTGTGCACAACAACTACCAGCAGCTATGTATTCTGCTTCGGCAGTAGACAATGCAACTGAGTTCTGTTTCTTACTACACCATGATACTAGGGATTTTCCAAGCAAATGACATGTTCCAGATGTGCTTTTTCTATCTAACTTACAACCAGCAAAGTCAGCATCTGAATAGCTAGTTAGGTTAAATGATTGTCCTTTTGGATAAAACAAACCTAAATTTATAGTATACTTAAGATACTTAAAAATCCTTTTAACAGCTAGTAAGTGTGATTCTTTAGGATTAGCTTGAAATATAGCACACATATATACACTGAACATAATGTCTGGTTGACTAGTGGTAAGATAAAGTAAGCTCCCAATCATACCTCTATAATTGGTTTGATCCACTGGTTTCCCAGCTTCATCTGTATCCAATTTACAGGTAGTACTCATAGGTGTATCACTTTCCTTAATACTATCCAATCCAAAACGTTTTAAAAGATCTTTTGTATATTTACTTTGATTTAAAATAATTCCATCTTTAGTTTGAAGAATTTGAAAACCAAGAAAATACTTAAGCTCTCCCATTAAGCTCATTTCAAATTCATTTTGCATAACCTTTGAAAAATCAGTACATAAGGAATTTTTAGAAGATCCAAAAATAATATCATCAACATAGATTTGTACTATTAGTACATCTTTTGAAATACTTTTTATAAAAAGAGTGGGATCAGCTACTCCTTTTGTAAATCCTTTTGAGATAAGAAAGTTTGAAAGCCTTTCATACCAAGCTCTTGGAGCTTGTTTTAAACCATATAAAGCTTTAGAAAGTTTAAAAACATGATTTGGAAAATGAGGATTTAAAAAACCAGGTGGTTGTTCTACAAAAACATCTTCAACAATAAAACCATTTAGAAAAGCACTTTTGACATCCATTTGATATAGCTTGAAATTCAGATGTGATGCATAGGCAAGTAAGATCCTAATAGCTTCTAATCTAGCTACAGGTGCAAAGGTTTCCTCATAGTCAATTCCTTCTTCTTGATTGTAACCTTGTGCAACTAGCCTAGCTTTATTTCTAATGATGTTTCTTGATTCATCAACTTTGTTTCTAAATACCCATTTTGTGCCTATGGTCAAAGTGTCTTTAGACCTTTCTACTAATTTCCAGACTTTGTTTCTTTCAAATTGATTTAGTTCTTCTTGCATAGACATTACCCAAAACTCATCATTGATAGCATCATTGATATTTTTAGGTTCTGATTGTGAAAGAAAGGCTTGATGTTCAACCTGATTTCTTAGAGAAGCTCTAGTCTGTGTTCCTCTATCTAGATTTCCTACAACAGCATCTAAGGGATGGTTCTTTAGAGTCCTAGATGGTCTTGAAAAGATAGGTCTAGAGATTTCAGATTCATCTACAGATTGAGGTTCAACAGAAGCAGGTTCTGGAGAATTTCCAGAGCTGGATGTTTTAACTATAGGTCCATTGTATTTATCATTGAGATTCAAACCAGAGAGATCATCTTCAAGAGAGATTTTAGGTTCATGTGGATCAGTTTCATCAAATTTTATGTGAACAGATTCTTCCACACATTTGGTTATTTTATTGAAAACTCTATAGGCTTTACTAGAGATAGAGTAACCTAGGAAAATTCCTTCATCACTCTTGGATGCAAATTTGTCCAGATTGTCTCTAGTATTGAGAATGAAGACTTTGCAGCCAAAAACTTTGAAGTAGTTAACCTTAGGTTTCCTATGGTTCCACAACTCATAAGGGGTCCTCTTAAGAACTGGTCTGATCAAAACTCTATTAATGACATAGCAAGCTGTATTAACAGCTTCAACCCAAAAGTAAATAGGCAGTTCATATTCATTGAGCATGGTTCTAGCTATTTCTTGCAGGGTTCTATTCCTTCTCTCTACTACACCATTTTGTTGGGGTGTCCTAGGGGCAGAGAAATTGTGACTATAGCCATTGTGTGAGCAATAAGATTCAAAATCTTGATTTTCAAACTCACGACCATGATCACTTCTCAAAGTTTTAATCTTAAGTCCACTAAGATTTTATACAGACTTGGAGTATTTAACAAAAGAAGAACATGCTTCACTTTTGTGATCTAGAAAATATACCCAAGTATATCTAGAAAAATCATCTACGAGAACATAGACATAGTGCTTCCCATTTAAACTAGAAACTCTTGATGGTCCAAACAAATCCATGTGAACCAACTCGAGAGGTTGAGAAGTTGACACTTCTTTCTTTGATTTAAAAGAAACTTTATGTTGCTTTCCCTTTTGACAGGGATTACAAACTTTGTCTGCCGGAAATTCAAGTTTGGGTAAGTCTCTAACTAAGTTCTTCCTAGAAAGTTTTCTAAGTGAGTGTACATTGCAGTGTCCTAATCTTCTGTGCCAAAGCCAAGACTCTTTATGAAAAGCATTTAAGCAAGGAATATTTTTCTTAGCTAAGGAATCTAAATCAACAACATAAACATTTTCATTTCTTAAAGCAGAAAATACTAAAACATTTTTAGAGTTAAAAACATTGCAAGAATCATTTTTAAATTTCACATAAAAACCATCATCACACAATTGAGAAATGATTAACAAGTTATATTTAAGTCCATCGACAAATAAAACTTCAGAAACCAAGATTGAATCAGTGTTACCAATCTGGCCTAAGCCGATGATTTTTCCTTTTGAATTATCACCAAAAGTGACAAAGCCTCCATCAACTTTTACTAAACTCTTGAAACATGAAAAGTCTCCTGACATATGTCTTGAACATCCACTGTCTAAGTACCATATCTTCTTGTGACAGCTCTTCAAGCAGGTCTCCTACAAAACAGATTTAGATGGAAGATGATTTTGGTACCCAGATCTTCTTGGGTCCAGACAGGTTAGCCAATAACACTTTAGGTACCCATATTTGTCTAATGGGTCTCATATAATTTGTAGAATTGACATTCTTTTAAAGATAAACCTTATTAGATCCATAACTATGAATATAACTGGTTGAGGCATATGAAGTTCCAGAATTAACTATCTTCTGTCCAGATTTAGGAATGAATCTAGTTTTGGCAACTTTTCTTTGTCCAGGTTGGTATCCTATACCAGTAGTATATCTAGGTGCAACTTGCTTTCCTAGCATCTGTGTTAGAGTATTCTTGCCATTTGTGAACTTCTCTAAGTCTTTTCTGAGTTGTTCATTAGACAATTTTAGTTCAGTATTCTCTTTAAGAAACTGAGCATTCTTTTCTACTTCTATATCCACATCAGATTTATGCTTAACACTTAAAGCATACTGTTTCTTTAAACCTTTATATTTATCCTTAAGCTCATTACAGGTTTCTTCAAGAATATCACAATATTCAAACAGTTCAGATTTAGACATTGTTCCAGAATCAGAGTCAGATTCTGCATTATCTCCAGAGTAATAATTTAAAGCAGGAGTTTCAGCAGTTACCTGAGAAGTGTTTGTCATAAAACACATGTTGGCTCGATTCCTTTCAGAGTCTGAAGATTCAGCTTCACTTGTGCTGTCTTCTGAAGCACTCCAAGTAGCCTTCATGGCTTTCTTGTACTTGTTATCCTTGTATTCATACTTCTTTCTGTATTTCAGCTTTGGACAGTCTGTTTTTATGTGTCCTTTTCTTTTTCATTCATAACAGACAACTTCATCAGTTCTATCAGCCTTCTTCCAATCCTTTTTCCATTTTCCTTGTTGGTCATACTTTCCCTTGTAATTTGGTTTCCTAAAGAATTTCTTTTTCCTATAAAACTTTTTGAATCTCCTGGCTATTTGAGCCATCTCAGCATCACTGTCAGAATCACTTTCACTGTCTTCACAGCTTGAACTTTCAACTACATCTTGAAGCTTTTCTTTGTCCTTATTCTTTGAAGTTGAGGATTTGAAAGCGACAGACTTTCTTGGAGGTTCATTTTATTCCTCTTTATTCACTTTAAGCTCTTCTTCATACATCATCAGCTTACCAATTAATTCCTTGACAGGCAGTGTTCCAATGTCACAGGATTCTCTAATGGAGACAGAGGTTCCTCTCCATCTTTCAGGTAGACATCTCAAAATTCTCATGATTTTCTCCTTTGCTGGAACATCCTTTCCCAGAGAAGTCATTGTGTTGACAATTTCATTGAACCTGAGATACATATCAGAAATGGGTTCATCAGGCTTCATCTTAAAATTATCATACTTAATAGTATAGGTATTCAATCTCATCTCCTTAACATTAGTTGTTCCTTCATGAGAAACAGCTAAGGTATCCCAAATTTCATATGCAGTTTTACATGCAGAAATTCTATTAAATTCTTCATCTCCTAGAGCACAGTATAGAGCATTCATAGATTTACAATTTTTATTGTAAGTAGTCTTTGTAGGTTCATCCCAAGTAGATCTAGCAGTAGTGGGAATTTTGTATTCTGATTCAATAGCAGTCCAAATATCAAAACCTATGCTTTCTAAGTGAATTTTCATTTTAAGTTTCCACTGAGCATAGTTATTTCCATTAAAGAAAGGTGGCCGGTTAGTAGCAGCACCCTCAAGTCTATTATCCATGATATTACAAAATTTTTTTTAAAGAGATAAAAATTTAGAAATAACAGAAATTTTAAGAACTTTAAAATACAACTAAAATCACAGTTGAAAACAGAATACGGTTAGAAAATATTAACAACCTCTGATACCAAGTGTTGGTCGGAGTGGATACTCAAGAGGGGGGTGAATTGAGTTCCAATTAAAATTTTCTGTTAAAAACAATGTGGATTAAAAATCCCCCTATTTCAAAAACAGATTAAACTGTAGTGAATTTATACAGATTATAAAGGTTCAATTAGCTTCTCAAAGATTGATTAGTTCTCAGTTAACTTAATCTTATGATTAAATTAACCTTTGAAACTAACTTACTGGTCTATAATAAATATAAACACTTGCGAGTTTAACTATCAAAGTAGCTTTGAAAATAAATTATATTTCAAAGTAATAACAGCGGAATATGAAATAAATATATAGTATGGATAAAGTATGTAGCTACAAACACAGAGAATTAACCAAGAGGTTCAGTCTCAAGCCGATACTTAGTCCTCTCAAAAGTTTATATAAAAATGATCCACACCCTGGATCGGGGTTAACAACAGTGAACACACTGTCCAGGTCACAAGACCTCTACCACAGTTCTGTGTGGGAAAATAAACAACAGCTTAGAGCTATCCAGGTCTCATACGACCTCTACCACTATCCACAGTGGGGAATGAAGTGTAAAAAGGTTTGCTGAGGATTTACAGATCCTCCAGTGAAAGTACAGGAGTCAGTGTGTGTGTTTAATATAGCAGATAACACATACTGCTCAAAATGTAAAACAAATGTATCACAGAGCAGAGATGTAGAGTTTAGAAATGGCTCTGGTGATTTCAGTGTAGCTCTGGACTCTTTTGTATTTGATCAGAATTTATTCTGAGTCCTTTTCTAGTTTTTGTTTAAGAGGAAGAGTGTCGTATGCTTCAGGCTCAAAAGCAGTGAGATGTAGTCAATGAAGTTCTTAAATGTTCTTTTGTATGCATAGAACTCTTCTTGAGTAGGCTTGATTGAGTATGAGGTTCTGTTCTGATTGGTTCTTACTTCTCTTTCTTTTCCTCTGTATATCTTGTGTTCTTCTATCCACTCTATCTCTTCTCTTCAGCAGAGTCTTCTTGTATTTATGTCACGTGCTTCAGAAGATAGAAAAAGTTTCCTTTCCGCAGGTACGAGGTACGGTTTCCTGACATCCGACAACCTTTATTAATAATTTGACAGAGCATTAAAATATACCTAATATGACCGTTGGTTAGATTAAATAAAGATAAAGATAAATAAATTCAAATAGTTGTTTATGACTATTGAAGAATCAAGTGATCGGTAGGTCATCAGCATTAGTGAGTAATGATCGGTGACTCAGATAGATCAGCATCGGTGAATCAGACTGATCAACATCGGTCTGTCATCTGATCGGTGGCTCATTTGCATCGGTGACTCATTTGCATCGGTGAGTCATTTGCATCGGTGAGTCAGTTTGATCAGCATCGGTGAGTCATTTGCATCGGTGACTCATTTGCATCGGTGACTCATTTGATCGGTGGCTCATTTGCATCGGTGACTCATTTGATCGGTGACTCATTTGATCGGTGACTCATTTGCATCGGTGAGTCATTTGCATCGGTGAGTCAGTTTGATCAGCATCGGTGAGTCATTTGCATCGGTGACTCATTTGCATCGGTGAGTCATTTGCATCGGTGACTCATTTGCATCAGTGACTCATTTTCATCAGCATCGGTGAGTCAGTTTGATCAGTGCGACCGTTGTCCTTTGATATTGGATCAGTGCTTCCGATGTCTGTTGAATGGATCGATGCTTCCGATGTCTGTTGAATGGATCGGTGCTTCCGATGTCTGTTGAATGGATCAGTGCTTCCGATGTCTGTTGAATCCAGAAGACTTCCAACATACTTTGTAAGTCAATAAGCATAGACAAAAACATGATAACAGATTCATTTACAGATTGTAATTAAGTTTATGAGAAATCAAACCAGATTAAGCATTAATGGTATGTGATGATTTGTGATTATTAAAACATCAAACATAGACATGAAATCAACAATCTTCCAGAGGGATCAACATTAACCATCAAGGTACAATTACCCTTGCTTCACATCACTATATGAAATCAGTTGTTTGAAGATGAACAATCTCAAAAGAGATCGGATGAGTTGAAACAACTTGATGAGAAAAAGTTATACACACTAAACCCCCTAGAAGCTCATAAAAATCGTGTTTCATGAGAATTAAATAAGAAAATTTTCACCCACTCATTCCTCCAAGGATAAATACTGCTAGCTCTATGAACTCTGATGATACTAGGAAAGAAGCCTCGGGATCTTGAATCAAAGTGGGAGGGAACTTACGCTATACAAAAGGTCTACTCCAATAGATCATATTAATTAATAATAATGGATGTATAACATTTTATGATCACAAAAAATTCAAGGTTTCTTAAGAAATACTTTACATAACTTCACATTGATCTCACATTATCTAAGCTACATGATGTTAAACTACATAGAATAATATCCTCATTACAAGATATAAAACTACATGACCTAAGTTTAACCTATATGATTGTAAAATTCATAGAATTTACATCCTTGTATCATGATGTAAAACTAAATGATGTGTGACATAAATTCACCTGAAATGTTATCTCATGTAATATAAGTAATATTATATTTCCCCCGTGTTTATTACATTGATCATGACTTATGTGAGCTTAGAGGTCTCAGTCAATTACTTTGATTAGCATGATTGGGATGTACCATGTAAAAATTTAAGAAATACCATCTTGGTTGCATGATGTAAAATTACATGACATATGGTCTGGAATAGTTAACCTCTAAAACTATTTAGGAGGGTAGGTGATACTAGTTTTCCTTATACGAGATCTAGACTTGTGTAAGAGTTCTCAATGCACATTCCCTTCATCCATCTATTAGTTGAAATTGAGATGAAATGACCTTATCATAATAACTATGTGTGGATTGATTCCTATTGTTTTAGGATATGTAGTGATATCCAAACTACCAAACCTAACTTCAAGCTCAATCATAATTATTCCCCTCACCTTGTTTTAGTGCCAGAACCCTCTATTCATATTGTAATTCCTCTAATTGCTAAAAAATATGAAAAAGGTGACCCTAATTTACCCATATATAATAACCACATATGGATTGATTCCTATTAATAAAATATATGTAGTGATTCCAAGATTCCCTATCCCAATCCTAACCATAGATTACACTTATAGCAATTATGCCCTAGTGATGAGACCCATGCTAATTCACATCAAGTTGTATCTTTCCTTCTCTCACTAGGGAACCCATTTCACTCCTCTATTTTGTACACGAGGAACATATATATAGATGTATGATGTATTTTAAGAATTATGTGTGGTTTGATTCCTATTAATATAGGATATATAGTAATACTTGCACATCTTATCTTGGGATTAGAGGTAAATTCCAATGAAATCCCCAACTTCATCCTAGTGATTGGATCTCTCTACTCACATCAGGTTTTCCTCTATGGACCCAGCTCTAGGGTAAAGCTATATCATTTTTCACATGAGACATTTTTTTGAAATAAAACCTCTTCAACATAGGGTTCTCTATCCGTAAACCCATTCTAAGTTAAATTTTTTCCCATTTTCCAGGTGTTTGGATCTTCTCATGTGCATCATATTCCATAGTATCCCTATATTTGGATGGGAAAATATCCAACTCCAAGCTGCATGACTGTAAAATATATTGCAAAAATTCCTTTCCACAAGATAATAAACCGTACAATGTATGGTCGATCCTACAAGACCTTAAAATTATCAGATAGGCCTACTTTTCATCACCTAATACCCATACATAATATCCTAAACTATGTGTGGATTAATTCCCATATTATGGGATATATAGTGATGCCTGAAATTTAAATTCTGGCTTCATCCAAAAATTATCCAGTATTTGATTGCTTCTCAGTTTATAGTCTCCTCACTCACATTAGGCCTTATTGTGTTAGACTCTATAATGAGATGGAATATTATTTATATATAAGAACTAAATGTGCCTTGATTCTTATCACCATGGGATATGTATAGACACCTATATTTCCCATATTAGGCCCAACCATGAGTCTCAATCATATATTATCTATATCTTGATACTTGGATCCTCCTTATTCATGTCGGGTTTACCGTAAATGGGTACAATATTAATATGAATCTATCTTAGTTCGTGCACAATCCAGATCAGTGTAATCCCCCTAGCATATAGTTTTTCATCTATAAACCCATGCATGGGTCAAAATGTCCCCAATTCTTTGGATCTAATCACATAACCTTAAACTGCATAATGTATGGTCCATCAGATAAGACCTTATACTACTTAGAGTATCCTACCCTGTGTGGCCTAATATCCTTATACAATATCTAGATCCACACAAGACCTTCACAAACACATGGACCCCTATCCATGATTCCATAGTGAACAAAAAAAATTCCACCTCTCCTATCTAAAGACCAAATCTATGGTGGATCCTTCAATATAGATTTATTTTTCCTTAAACCTATGCTACAAAAAATGAGTCCATCCACAAAATCCCACTTTCTATAAAGATTCTATGGATATAGTCATATTTTCTTCTAAAGGTTTCATGGTTAATCTAATATATGACCAAAATGACCCCAGGTTATGTTCCTATCAACTCATAGGAGATCTAAAAATATTCTTTCTGCATGATGTTAAAATTCATGGTACAGGTCCTTATCATATGACATTAAACTACATAACACCTTCATCATAGTCATATGATGATAAAATACATGACATATGGTTCATCCTGTATGATCCTAAACTTATTAGAGTGGTTTTTTCTGAATAATATGCCTTTAACACATGAGATTAATATCCATTTAAATACGTATGACATATGGGACCCCTACAGAAGGTTAAAAATCCCCTTTGAACCTAAAATTCTTGGTGTTTGGGATCACCATATTCATATTTGGATATGCATTAGGGTATTTTCCTATAAATTACAATGGAATATATTCTTGGCCCGAACTAATTATAGGAAAAATTCTCCTCTCTTACACATGAATTCAATCTATGTAGGGACCTTATAAGAACTATTAGTGGATTTATTCCTATTATTTTAGGATACGTGGTGATGTTTGAACTATATATTTCAAACCCAAACACAAGTCATCATATATATCTACTCTTTCATTAATATTTAACAACCAAATAATGGTTAGTCCAGGATTGGGACATTTTAACCACCTTTTGGACGATTCATTCCATACATCACACTCTAGGTCTTAAGTTCTTTAATTTACATACAACTTTCATGGATATTGGTAATGAGTGTATCTGGATCCAAGGGACACCACTATTTGGTAATGATCATTGGTGTCTCCATATTTGGTCCTTCCAATCAGAGGAATCTTCATCATAAGTACAATGGACTTTAATCTCCATTCTCTATGAAAAATAAAAAAAACCCATTATTCAAATGTGGTCAACATTCATCCCTCTCATACCTATCCCATTTCATTATATCATGATTTAAATATCTTGATTAATGATTTAGTTAACTCATAATTTATCCATTCATGTTTATTTTAATACTCTAAATGTTACAAACCCATGAATCATACTCATTTTTGAAGAAAGAATATGAAATTTTGTTCTTGAACCTTTTCCAGTCCATATTGCATGACCCTAAACTGCATGACACAATGGTCGAAGAACTAAGACCTTAAACTAGGTGTACCTACTAGTGAAATGATCCATACTAGAATGAGGATCTCATTCTCATCGGGGTTTTCCTCTCCCTTACTAGATGGATTATATAACCCTTTGGTCAAATATATTTAACCTTAAACATCGTTGACCTCTGGTTTAAGCATAATGACCTTAAATTACATGCATCATTCCTCAGGGTCATATGAATTCATGAAATTAGTCTCTCCATTCATGTTGGGTTATATTATCCCATGTTTCTATACAGACTACCTCACTTTTTTTGTTAAAGCTATCTAACCTTAAACACCAACTACATTAGTCCAACTTTAAAGTCCCTAAACTTCCCAAGGAAAGAGACAAAAAAAATTCTAGGTTGAAAACCCAAAGATGGAATATTAGGAAAATGTTGAGTCTTTATCTCTGGGTATGCATCTTTCATGACCTAGAAAAAACTGAGAAATTGAAGAGGCTAAAGGAATAAAACTTTCCTGGTTGGAAACCCATAAAGGATGGTCTATGAAAAATATGAGTTCCTACCTACTAAATCTCCCCCATATAAGAATTAGGTAAAAGTTAAGGGCTAAAAAAATGATGAATGAAAAATCCACAGGGATTTTTGAGTCTATAATATGATCCAAAAAATCCATAATTTCTAGGACTCTTGGCTTAGGAAAAAATTAGATCACTCCTCTATTCTTGAAAAATTGGTTTTAACGTTCATCAAAATCTCATGAAATTATGATATTAGTGTTCTTGGGACTTTTTGAACATTGGAATCACCATTATAAAATTCCCCTTCATGATTCTCATCCCACTGAGTCAATAATATCTCATGTTTTAATATACCAACTATAGTGTTACGGTGATGTTACACATTCATATACCCATCTATGAGCACACCCCTACGGGGAAATCATATCATATCCAAATGAACCAAATCTACTGTAGATAGGGTGTAATAGACACATATTGTACCTCTAATCATCTTTTTAGTGTTGTGGTCGTAGGCCTCTGCAGCCTGTAGCTGAGCTCGCCTCTATCCACCTACTCCCTATGGTCGAAGTGGACCACCTGGTGGCGGCGACAGTAGAACCTCTAATCGCCGCCCACTGCCTGCTGTATGGCCTGCTCCTCTGCCACGTCCGCCACCCTACAGACCTCTTTGCTCGAATATCTTCCTCTAACTCGGTGGTCCCTTGACCATCTGCTGATCGTTAATACGACGGGTCGGGCAGTCGTGAGCCATGTGGACCTACCCGCCACATGTGAAGGATAGTCTACTTTTCAGCTAACCCCCTATACCTTGAGAGCTCCGCACCTACAACCCTATGTCTTGGGGTAATCCACTAGAGGGTCTGGCCCACTTGGACCTCTACGTCATCTGCCTACATTCTGCTGTAAATGACTTGACCATCTGTCGTCCGGTGGTGGCTCTCACCGTCAGTGCCTGCTCGGCTAAGAATCTCTCTACCAATAATGCTCACTCGAGCACTCCATATTGCATCAGAATATTCAATGATATCATCGACGGTCTGATCTCTCACCAGAGACCCTACTAAATGGTTTGAACCCTGAAGAATGGTTCCCGTACCATGTCAGTGGAGTAGCGTGAGAGGTCAGTAAATCTATCTGAGTACTGGGACACTTATAGGATTCCCTTCTATAAGTACAACAACTCCTGGATATGCATTGAGCATAAAGTCGCTGGTACGGACTCCTCCCTAAAGAGGGTCTCAAAGTCTAACCAGGAGAGTGTTTCCTCCTCATGCATCTAGAGCGTCAGAATCCACCATATCCCTACTGTAACTTGGAAAAGGCTAGAAGTTAGGATTACCATCTACTCCGTAGGTGTCCCAACTAGGTGGAAAACTCTAGCCACAGCCTCCAGCCAGTCCTCAGTTGCATGAGGATTTGTCTCACCTTGAAACCTCAGAGGCCTCTGCTGCTAGAACTCAGGCAACATGATCAGTCAGCATGTACCATCCTCTAGTGGGGCTGGTTTCAATATCTTCCCAATGGGTAGTGGTTCTGTTGGTGCACCACCCGAAGGTACTATCATTGTAAGAGGGCCTCGCACTGAATCCCCATCATTCGGTAGGCCGTCATCATGAACTCTCTCTGGAATCCTGGATGGCTGTCTAAGTGGAGGCATCCTAAAAAGAAATAGGTGTGCCATAGTCAATAGGTTATACCTGGTGAGATGACTCAAATGAGATAAAAGTAAAACATTTACACAACACATGCAATCAGTTTTTTTATGAACCGAGTTAGAAATTAGATTCTAGGGTCCTGATGTATGGATACGTCGACTGCCACACCAAAACTAGACTTCCCAAAATGAAAACCACACTCAAAATGCTTAAAATTATTACTCCATTGGAAATATTGGAGTCCTAGTTCTTCGGTAGAACCGACTCCTCTGATACCACTTTGTCATGAATCGTCCCCTAGGACCCATACTATGACTACCCCAAGCCCACCTTCCATAGGCCAGGGGTTGTCGACTAGCACCGGAAAGGTGTATCCCTAAAATGGGAAGGCGTTTCCTTTAAACCTGTATAAACACACAGTCCAAGAACACAATAAGATGCAACCATGAAGCAAAACTACTGTAGTAAAAGTGTGTACTGAAAGTAAAGGGGTCAGAATACAAGCCCAACTAAAAGATAAAATACAACAGAAAATTGAAAACAACTCCTAATATCGTCCACCAAGGATCCTACCTGAGGGGTATGTACAACTGGTATCCATAGATCTCCAAATCATATGTCACTACCATGTACCTCCTGGTCCCAGAACCTATAGACTCAGCTGAGCTTCTCGTCGTCTGCACAAGACACAACAAGGTGCGGGTGAAGCCTATGCATGGGTGAGTATAACAATACCCAATAGAGACCCCGAGACCCCCGAAGGTATCTCAAAATTTTACAAAGGAAAACCAAAAAGAATGATCTCAATCACAAATCACAAAGCAAAAGACTCATCTCAAACCAGGTATACAAATCAAAGTTCAGAAATAAAGATGATTAGTCTTATGCTATATCATTTTATTCCGTTAGGAAGCCTCCAAAACTAAAACATGAAGGATTTGTTCCAATGTCAATCCACACAGGGTCATATATTTCTAATCCATGATGGGACACTCTATGGATAGTCCTCTTCAGGTCGCGCACTACGGATCCACACAGGGTTTCTAGAATGCTGATCCACACAGGGTCGCTATGATGCTAATCCACACAGGGTCTCTAGATGCTAATCCACACAGGGTCGCTATGATGATAATCCACATAGGTTCACTATGATGATGATCCACACATGGTCTCTATGATGCTGATCCACATAGGGTCTCTATATTCTAATCTACATAGGTTCGATACTCAGATGACAGCCAACCACAGGATTCCCCGCACCCGGTGTGCCTGAGTTCTGTAGAATCTACTTCTATAAATATTAGTCGTGCCTCAACTCCTACAAAGTTCCAAAAAAGAGTACCCCAAATGACTACCATATCGTAAGGGTTCAAACTCAACAGACAGCGTGCCAACCAAACGCCCAGTCTGTGAGTTATAGGCATTTTAGTGCTGAGGGCCCAGTTGGATTTAGGTACGATCCATCCCGGACATACTCTAAATTTATCCAAAACCCAAGTGGATTATCTCAAAATTACCGTCTATCTCCAAAGATTCCATCACCACAAATGGTTTATCAAATGAACGTCTGGTTCGCAAGATACGACTCTTTAATAGAAATTGGGCCCGAAAGGGGTCCGGGTCTGGTCTGACCTGACCTGATTTAGGTTGACCCAACCCGGTCCAGGTCCGAACTGGTCCATCCCAAAAAATCCTGAGCTGGCTCGGTTAGGATGGGCTATGGCAGGCTCAGCCCGCTAGGTAGCGTACCAGCCCGACCCGTCGGATGGGCGTGATCCATGCGAGGGTTGCGCGATCCTCCTCCTGAATGGCTAAATATCCTTTCAGCTCTTTATAACAGTAGTTCCACGTGGTGCCGCCTCGGCTGGTAGTGGGACTTGCGGGGAACGGGTCCCCTTCACAGTGAATTCGAAGCTGCGACCTCCTCACCACAGTGCGCGATGACACACCAACTTCCACCAAAGAGGCCGACTGGGAGCTGGCCACCCCTTTGGGTCCACTGCAGTTCCAAGTGGCGTTTCCCTCTTCTGCAGATGGAAAGCACTGACCGCCGGTCGCCGGTGCCACCACGCCGATGCTGCGTCAGTGGAACCTCCGCAGGCCACCGGGTGAGCTCCGATGGTCCGTTTTCCTTTTCTCTCATGCCTACAGGCCTCCCGAGATGCCGCCCTCTCTATATGCCTCCCGTTTTCAAAGTTCTATTGATTTGAAAATTTGTCCCCCTGAAGAACGTGACAATAATGAAGTGATGGAGGGTTCGGGCCTTGTTTGTTCAGCCCGCGCCCTCCGCATTTGCATCATAACAAGCATCAATAATAAATTCGTCATCAACCACTTAGAATTAAATCAAGTCAAACCCCATACCTCGAGATTTGTTGGAGATGTCACAGTGGTGGAATAAGATTCTGCATTTAATGAATCCACCGGTGTTCATCGATCCTGGTTTGTTGCCGCCCAAGCCTCCATCCTCTATCGGTGGAAGGTGTTGCGGTACTTTTCCAGAGGTTCCTCACAACCGTCCCAAAATCCCATGCCAAAGATTAAATTAAATAGAAGGAGGATAAAAGTTTAACACAACATAGCTTTAATGAGGTTCATTAATAAGTTAATTAATACACCTCTAATCTCTTAATGGAGTGGTTACAAAAAAAAGGGTCAATCCATTAAATGGCTTAGAAACTCAGTGGTCCCACCACCACTGCTCAACTGTAGGAGAAAATTAAAATAACAATTTTTAAGTTATTTTATTATTCTTTAAAAGTATGGAAAACTATATTTTTTTTTCTGACCTACTATAGTCAAGGTGAAACCACCCTTAAGAGAATCCTGGCACTGAAGATTCAATGGTACCCTCATATTTTTAATCCGAGCACCAGTTAAAAAGATAAAAAATGTCTCCCATGCATTTACTGAATGGACCTTAAAAAAATTTCAAAATTCTGTTACGGGCACACCGAGCCTTAGAACCGAGTGCCGTCAATTTTCACAGACTCGTAATAATCCCAAATAATTTTAAAAAAAATTATATGTAATTTCTAGGTATTTACAAGAAATATAATGTCTAAATACATTACAACCAACTATGAGAATCATGTAATATGACTGTTTGATCTTTACCTATAAATAAAGGTTTATTCTAGGAGGAGAAAGAATATGATTTTGAAACTCAATCCATTTGAAGTTCATTTTGTTGCTTTGTAACATCTTATTACTAGTTTACACTTTTTAATATTTGGAGAGATTTATATTTTAAGTTATTCATGTGAGGATTATAAATACCTTAAAACATTTTACATTTTCAATCACTGTGTCCATTCAGGTTTGATCGAGGGATTATGGGGATATGAAGATAGAGGTTTATCTATTCTTGCTGACCGAGGGTTCCCATGGATAGGGAAATAGATTTCTTATTATCCTAGTATCAAGGGATTCCTTTATTAAGGAAGACATACCTTTACAATTTAGTTAAAACTATGGAGACCTAAAGTATGGGTTATAGAATTCATTAACACTAAAGGTTAATGCATAAATCATTGTTATAAAACTTATATAAGTTTTTATTACTTTATTTATAAAGTTTCATATTACTTGTCTTTACAAGTTTTCATTTATTCTAAGTAAATTATATATAAAATATTTAATTATTCTAAACTTTTCTAAATTTGATAATTGGATAAACTGTCTATCTGATATACAAACTCTGAGAATCATATAAAGTGTCTATTTGATATTTTATAATAAAGAGGTTTTGAGGTTTTGTTTGTTTAGGTTTTTTAAACTAAAATCCATCCCCTATTAAAGCATTATTTTTTACTCTTACAATCCTACATTTCCTACCTTCATCATTAGAAAGATGGGAATCATCCCATTGAATAAGGAAATAAGCATAAACTCACCAAATGGGATCCTCATCAAATGAAAAATCACAATATGGTTTTTTTAACATGATCCACTTGACAAACCCCTTATTGGATGAATAAGATACATACAAACCCAATCTCTCAACAAAAAATCAATTATTAGGTAGGAGTTTCCATTGAGGTTTAGGATGTTGAGGAAGATAAGGTTTATTTAGATCTAAATAGAAAATTAGTTTAACGGGATCAATAGGAGCACTGATATGCTTTTGAGTCATCCAGGGCCCATTAAAATCCAATTATATTAGAATACCAATGAAAAAAATTCATACTTATTTGGTTAAAATCAGAATATGGGAAGTCCAATTCAATCTATCCAACACACCAAAAAAACTTCCTTAAATTATGATCAGATGAAGGATCCACCAGTGCAGTTATCACTGGTTCCCAAGCCTCAAAACATAGAGGGGAATCATAGTGGGAAATATAGGCCCTTGGTCCAAAAATAAAACATCTTGAAACAAATTTTTTTTCATTTCATATAATATATCAATATTATATTACTTTCATCTTTCAATAGATCTCTAATAAGCGCCCATTAATTCCCTTTTAAATCCTCAAGAGTTTAAGGCTAATATCTCTTTTTCCGAAGTATATCATCCAGATACTAACCCCATTGAATTCCATATGGTCATCTCATTCAAATAATAAGACCATGAAATCACTATACAAGGATATATCAATCCTCTGAACATATATATAAAACTTTAAGTTGATGATGTCCATCAAACTATCATCAACAACAACTCTAGAATCAATCTCATACCGATCCATAACCTCCAAAATTTGGTCTATAATGAATCTTACTTGTCTCCCTCCACTCCAATAATTCAAGGGTATGAAAAGTGAAAGAAAAATTATTCTAGTCAAATTAAGCTCAAAAACAGATTTGGAGACCTTTTCTCCAACTTAGAGTTTATGGTTTTCCATCAAAACATGACCTTCAACAACCTTCTTAGAAGGTAATGTCTCTATATGCACGTGACCATACCTTTTTCATACTATTAGTTTCTCAAGTAATATTTTAATGGATAATTTGAAGTGTTTTATGATGATAATGCCCCTTTCAAGTATTGTGGATATAAATTCATAGATGCATGATTCTAAAAAAGGGAGGGAAATCATTCAGTGACAAACTATTCCATCTATACCACTTCTCCTAATGGTCTAGAAATGGCTCATGTCAACCCATTAATTGAACTCGATGAAGAACTTGTGTTTCCCATCAAACAGATAGAAAGAATCTATCTATATTTTGGAATTCATCAGTCCATATGGATCCCATTTGAAAGGTAAAAGAACTCAATTACCTTTATATCATATAAAGGTTAGGTGCATGTCCCCATTAAGTGTATACTATCAATAAATAAGAAGAAAACTACACCTCATGTTCAAATCAATCTCAATATTTAGAACCTTTACATGAGGTCCATTCTAAAAAATATCTAGAACATGTAGTTGAGGATCTTTGATCAAGTATATCTTCACCCTCAAAGAAAAATAATAGTATGGGGACTGAGCACATGTGCTACTATATTTATGATATAAGTTGTGTTAGAAAAAACCATCCATTCATAAGAGGAATGATATCCTATAAAATATAATAATTCCCTCGATAAAAATACTCCATCATCATCTTCAGGGTATAAATATTCCACTACATCATTAATTTTAGGATCCAAATATATTTCATAATCATAAAAAAGAGAAGATAATACCCCCACATCATCCCTTGGATCTCAGGATATCGAAACTTCATCTTCCCTTGATGATAATAAGTAATAGGAGAAATTATCCAGGATACCCTTGATAATTATCCCATGTATTAATACCCTCAGGATCCATAGATGCCTCCTCATCATTCACGGGAGATGAAAATATCCCCATTATATCATATGGATCAAAAAATATACCCTTTCACCCACTACCAATGATATTGAGGTAATGGAATAATAGGAATAATATCTTAGAGATACCACTCTAACATTTGAGGAAGGAATCCCTATCAACATTGATGAACTCAGACAAGTGATTTTGGGTACATAGGATGATCCATGACCCAAATTGGTCATTTCTACCATATATCTTAAAGATAAAGAGACATACATATCCTTCCCAAAAAAACTGGGATGTATTTTCCTAGAACTAAAAAAAAATCTGTGGACTTGATTTAGATGTGGTTTCCCATCATATGGGATTTACAAAAAATCAATGTGGCTTTAAACCAGAAGTCAGAAGAATGCATCTTACCCACACTACTAAGGTGGAAGATAAAGTTTTCAAACTCATGAAATAAAACTTCATTCATGACTTCCAATACTTGAAATGTCTCACCAAAATCATCCTCATCAAGAAAATGAATGAACATATATGATTTTACATAAACTTCAATGATCTCAATTGGAACTAACCAAAGGATGATTTCTCTATACTGATCCTAAAGTTGCTGATCAATAAAATCATAGGCTTTCAAGACCTCCCCTTTGTGGATATATATTTACTCTATAACCAAACCCAGATGACCCCTGAAGATGAGGAGTCCGCCATTTTTAGGGAACCCCAAGGGGTATATTTCTATTGAGTAACACCCTTAAGCTTAAAGAATTCTAGTGTAGCATATCAATGTGACATGCACCATATATTTAAGCCCTTAATGGGGAAAATTGTGAAATGAAACATTGATAATTTGGTAGTTAAATCCTAATATATCTATGATCATATTTCTGATATTGAAATATTTTTCAACAAAATGCATCAACATAGCCTGAATATGAATCCCCTAAAATGTGCTTTTAGGGTAAAATAAAGGAAAATTATTGGATTAGTGGTGTTCTATCATGACATCAAAGTTGAACTCGTGAAGACTAAGAAAAACCTTAACATGACACCTTCTCAAATATTTAAAGAGTTATGAGGGATTTAGGGATTCCTTGGCTAAATCAGACTCTTCATAGCTAACCTAATGGGAAAGTGCTTACCCTTCACAAAGATGAAGAAGAAGGGAGATGCTTATTAGTGGGATGAATATTGTCAGATATTATTTGATTATATCAAGAAATATATATCACTACCACCTAATTCTTCTCTAAGTTGGATGATCCTATATCCTTCAAGGAAGTCACAATGAAGGCTATCATCAATTTTATGAAGTTGAATATCATCACTAGATTTAGTTTCCTTCATATAATATTGATGGAAAATAGAACCAATTTCTATTTTTTTAATTGAAAGTTTTTATCGATAGTATAATATATAGTCTAACCACTCATCCCACTACCATGAAATGGTGAATAGACACATAAAGTATTTCAACAAGACTATGTTTAATATACTTGAAAAGATGACTGATAAAGATACTAAGTCTTGGATCAAAAAAATCAAGTATGTTTTATGTAATTGTCACACCATAACCCATAATTCTATGAAAGTGACCCCATATTCACTTGTATAGGGCACATAGGTAGTCTTAACCATCGAGGTACAATTACCCTTGCTTCACATCACTGTATGAAATCAGTTGTTTGAAGATGAACAATCTCAAAAGAGATCGGATGAGTTGAAACAACTTGATGAGAAAAAGTTATACACACTAAACCCCCTAGAAGCTCATAAAAATCGTGTTTCATGAGAATTAAATAAGAAAATTTTCACCCACTCATTCCTCCAAGGATAAATACTGCTAGCTCTATTAACTCTGATGATACTAGGAAAGAAGCCTCGGGATCTTGAATCAAAGTGGGAGGGAACTTACGCTATACAAAAGGTCTACTCTAATAGATCATATTAATTAATAATAATGGATGTATAACATTTTATGATCACAAAAAATTCAAGGTTTCTTAAGAAATACTTTACATAACTTCACATTGATCTCACATTATCTAAGCTACATGATGTTAAACTACATAGAATAATATCCTCATTACAAGATATAAAACTACATGACCTAAGTTTGACCTATATGATTGTAAAATTCATAGAATTTACATCCTTGTATCATGATGTAAAACTAAATGATGTGTGACATAAATTCACCTGAAATGTTATCTCATGTAATATAAGTAATCTTATATTTCCCCCGTGTTTATTACATTGATCATGACTTATGTGAGCTTAGAGGTCTCAGTCAATTACTTTGATTAGCATGATTGGGATGTACCATGTAAAAATTTAAGAAATACCATCTTGGTTGCATGATGTAAAATTACATGACATATGGTCTGGAATACTTAAACTCTAAAACTATTTAGGAGGGTAGGTGATATTAGTTTTCCTTATACTAGATCTAGACTTGTGTAAGAGTTCTCAATGCACATTCCCTTCATCCATCTATTAGTTGAAATTGAGATGAAATGACCTTATCATAATAACTATGTGTGGATTTATTCCTATTGTTTTAGGATATGTAGTGATATCCAAACTACCAAACCTAACTTCAAGCTCAATCATAATTATTCCCCTCACCTTGTTTTAGTTCCAGAACCCTCTATTCATATTGTAATTCCTCTAATTGCTAAAAAATATGAAAAGGTGACCCTAATTTACCCATATATAATAACCACATATGGATTGATTCCTATTTATAAAATATATGCAGTGATTCCAAGATTCCCTATCCCAATCCTAACCATAGATTACACTTATAGCAATTATGCCCTAGTGATGAGACCCATGCTAATTCACATCAAGTTGTATCTTTCCTTCTCTCACTAGGGAACCCATTTCACTCCTCTATTTTGTACACGAGGAACATATATATAGATGTATGATGTATTTTAAGAATTATGTGTGGTTTGGTTCCTATTAATATAGGATATATAGTAATACTTGCACATCTTATCTTGGGATTAGAGGTAAATTCCAATGAAATTCCCAACTTCATCCTAGTGATTGGATCTCTCTACTCACATCAGGTTTTCCTCTATGGACCCAGCTCTAGGGTAAAGCTATATCATTTTTTCACATGAGACATTTTTTTGAAATAAAACCTCTTCAACATAGGGTTCTCTATCCGTAAACCCATTCTATGTTAAATTTTTTCCCATTTTCCAGGTGTTTGGATCTTCTCATGTGCATCATATTCCATAGTATCCCTATATTTGGATGGGAAAATATCCAACTCCAAGCTGCATGACTGTAAAATATATTTCAAAAAGTCCTTTCCACAAGATAATAAACCGTACAATGTATGGTCGAGCCTACAAGACCTTAAAATTATCAGATAGGCCTAGTTTTCATCACCTAATACCCATACATAATATCCTAAACTATGTGTGGCTTAATTCCCATATTATGGGATATATAGTGATGCCTGAAATTTAAATTCTGGCTTCATCCAAAAATTATCCAGTATTTGATTGCTTCTCAGTGTATAGTCTCCTCACTCACATTAGGACTTATTGTGTTAGACTCTATAATGAGATGGGATATTATTTATATATAAGAACTAAATGTGCCTTGATTCTTATCACCATGGGATATGTATAGACACCTATATTTCCCATATTAGGCCCAACCATGAGTCTCAATCATATATTATCCATATCTTGATACTTGGATCCTCCTTATTCATGTCGGGTTTACCGTAAATGGGTCCAATCTTAATATGAATCTGTATTATTTCGTTCACAATCCAGATCAGTGTAATCCCCCCCAGCATATAGTTTTTCATCTATAAACCCATGCATGGGTCAAAATGTCCCCAATTCTTTGGATCTAATCACATAACCTTAAACTGCATAATGTATGGTCCATCAGATAAGACCTTATACTACTTAGAGTATCCTACCCTGTGTGGCCTAATATCCTTATACAATATCTAGATCCACACAAGACCTTCACAAACACATGGACCCCTATCCATGATTCCATAGTGAACAAAAAAAATTCCACCTCTCCTATCTAAAGACCAAATCTATGGTGGATCCTTCAATATAGATTTATTTTTCCTTAAACCTATGCTACAAAAAATGAGTCCATCCACAAAATCCCACTTTCTATAAAGATTCTATGGATATAGTCATATTTTCTTCTAAAGGTTTCATGGTTAATCTAATATATGACCAAAATGACCCCAGGTTATGTTCCTATCAACTCATAGAAGATCTAAAAATATTCTTTCTGCATGATGTTAAAATTCATGGTACAGGTCCTTATCATATGACATTAAACAAATAACACCTTCATCATAGTCATATGATGATAAAATACATGACATATAGTTCATCCTGTATGATCCTAAACTTATTAGAGTGGTTGTTTCTGAATAATATGCCTTTAATACATGAGATTAATATCCATTTAAATACGTATGACATATGGGACCCCTACAGAAGGTTAAAATTCCCCATTGAACCTAAAATTCTTGGTGTTTGGGATCACCATATTCATATTTGGATATGCATTAGGGTATTTTCCTATAAATTACAATGGAATATATTCTTGGCCCGAACTAATTATAGGAAAAATTCTCCTCTCTTACACATGAATTCAATCTATGTAGGGACCTTATAAGAACTATTAGTGGATTTATTCCTATTATTTTAGGATACGTGGTGATGTTTGAACTATATATTTCAAACCCAAACAAAAGTCATCATATATATCTACTCTTTCATTAATATTTAACAACCAAATAATGGTTAGTCCAGGATTGGGAAATTTTAACCACCTTTTAGATGATTCATTCCATACATCACACTCTAGGTCTTAAGTTCTTTAATTTACATACAACTTTCATGGATATTGGTAATGAGTGTATCTGGATCCAAGGGACACCACTATTTGGTAATGATCATTGGTGTCTCCATATTTGGTCCTTCCAATCAGAGGAATCTTCATCATAAGTACAATGGCCTTTAATCTCCATTCTCTATGAAAAAATAAAAAAAACCCATTATTCAAATGTGGTCAACATTCATCCCTCTCATACCTATCCCATTTCATTATATCATGATTTAAATATCTTGATTAATGATTTAGTTAACTCATAATTTATCCATTCATGTTTATTTTAATAATCTAAATGTTACAAACCCATGAATCATACTCATTTTTGAAGAAAGAATATGAAATTTTTTTCTTGAACCTTTTCCAGTCCATATTGCATGACCCTAAACTGCATGACACAATGGTCGAAGAACTAAGACCTTAAACTAGGTGTACCTACTAGTGACATGATCCATACTAGAATGAGTATCTCATTCTCATCGGGGTTTTCCTCTCCCTTACTAGATGGATTATATAACCCTTTGGTCAAATATATTTAACCTTAAACATCGTTGACCTCTGGTTCAAGCATAGTGACCTTAAATTACATGCATCATTCCTCAGGGTCATATGAATTCATGAAATTAGTCTATCCATTCATGTTGGGTTATATTATCCCATGTTTCTATACAGACTACCTCACTTTTTTGGTTAAAGCTATCTAACCTTAAACACCAACTACATTAGTCCAACTTTAAAGTCCCTAAACTTCCCAAGGAAAGAGACAAAAAAATTTCTAGGTTGAAAACCCAAAGATGGAATATTAGGAAAATGTTGAGTCTTTATCTCTGGGTATGCATCTTTCATGACCTAGAAAAAACTGATAAATTGAAGAGGCTAAAGGAATAAAACTTTCCTGGTTGGAAACCCATAAAGGGTGGTCTATGAAAAATATGAGTTCCTACCTACTAAATCTCCCCCATATAAGAATTAGGTAAAAGTTAAGGGCTAAAAAAATGATGAATGAAAAAGCCACAGGGATTTTTGAGTCTATAATATGATCCAAAAAATCCATACTTTCTAGGACTCTTGGCTTAGGAAAAAATTATATCACTCCTCTATTCTTGAAAAATTGGTTTTAACGTTCATCAAAATCTCATGAAATTATGATATTAGTGTTATTGGGACTTTTTGAACATTGGAATCACCATTATAAAATTCCCCTTCATGATTCTCATCCCACTGAGTCAATAATATCTCATGTTTTAATATACCAACTATAGTGTTACGGTGATGTTACACATTCATATACCCATCTATGAGCACACCCCTACGGGGAAATCATATCATATCCAAATGAACCAACTCTAATGTTACGATGATGGTACACATGCCTATACCCATACATGATAACACACTCGAGATTAAATCATATAATATTTGAATAAAACAACTCTAGTGTTATAATGATGGCATGAATTTCTATAATCATTCATGAGAACATTCCCAGGAGGAAATCATCTCATATTCAAATGGACCAAATCCAGTGTTTCAGTGATGGTATACATGCATATACCCATCAATAATCACACACCTAGGATGGAATATCTTTGACTCAAGTGTTTAAGGAACCATGATTGATTTAATCAAGTCCATATTAAATTTACAGATGGATTCAAGTTATTTAGATATTGTCTCATGATTTCATAGGTTATCGTGAAGTGATAATTGAATTGAAATAAGGGTCAAAGAATTGATAGTGATTGTGAAAAAAATAAGTTTTAATTCTATAAGAAGAAAAAAAGAGGTACATCCACAAGGTTGGAGTCTCTATCCTCATAAACAATGAAATTTTAAAAAACATCCTATACAAAGTATTGGATTTCATAAATTGATTTTTGGGATTCATTTACATCATATTTATGTTTAAAAAACTCTACAGCCTCAAATTATTCAGTAGGATATAGATTTTATAACTTGACAAAGACACTATTCTCTATAGTTTTTTATTCTTCAAATACCCTATAGTTATCAACCAAACTTCATTCAATAGAATCTTGTTCCCACTAAATGAGTTCCACTTAAATGGCTACTTCATGAGCAAGAAAACTTTGTTCTTCCACCTCCCCCACATGATGATACTCTCCTTGGGATGTTGAATCTTGAATACTAGTGAATTGTGTTGTTAATTTTACCTTGGAAATGAGTTTTTGTGATTCATTCTCCTATTCCCAACTTCAAAGGATATCCTTCATAGCATAATGTATCACATGAAAAATCAGATCCTCCATAGACCAACATTGTAAACATGCGATGAATTTTTTTTAGTTTCATGGGAATAACCTCTAAGGGATTTTGTGATACCAAACTCTATATGTATCTCTTAAAATATTGGTGGGAGGCATGTTGAATGATGTGGACCTTCTAGTCAGATTTAGAGCCACTCTCAGAAGGTGATATGTACTCTAAAACCATCTCTCTTAAAGTTTTTATTTGTGTGTAACCCTTTTAACATGAGGTTCCTATGATGAATTTATTCTCTCTACATTCTAATGATTATATTATGAGGATGAAATAATATTTAAGGAGATATGTTTCTTGATTCAGTGCTACTGCGAATAATGAATAAAAAGGAATATGTTAACAATGAAATATCAAAGGGAAAATCAATAGTCCAAGGGTAACTCACCCACTACTTTGGCTAAAAATTCCCCGATGATTTACATCTTTTATAGAGGTACACCATGAGTGTCATACCTTGTAGGAGATCCACCATTTATAGCGGTAAAGGCCTTTACCACCAACACTGGTTAATCATGTATCATCATAGGAGAATATCTATCTCATACCATGTTTTGATTAGTTGGGGGATCTTGGAATTCCCCTATGACGATAGCCTATACAACTTAATATTTGAAGACATCATGATGGGAAAAAATTTCTGAATGACCTTTGGGGTTCCCCTTAGGCAACATAGGATGGTCTACTCTTTATAAATCCCTGATAGGTGATACCTTCACATGAATGGAACAAATGGACATGATATCCCATTAATGGATTGGTTTGTCTATATTCTCTAAGGATAAAGATATGTGATAAGGGAGGTCAAATTAGTACACTATATAGGGAATTAGTTAGATCAATTATAGATAAATAAGACTTATGGTCTTCTAATTCCTTATTAAAATTTCTAAACTTGTATAGATAAGTAGGGACATCGATGTTTGAAAAAATATCTTCCATCATTAATAGAGCCTCAAAGAGTGTAATGATACCTATTATAAGGATTAAATTCAATATATGTTTCATAACACCACAATTTCATTCAATCATCATACCTAAACCATATCTTCCTCCACTAGTAGGGGTGATGAACGAGACACTCAAATTGAGGTTTAAGCCAAGCCTATCTTGAGTTTCTCCCATTTTTATTTTTTAATATTCCCCTTTAGGATACAAGAAATTAATTACCCTAATAAGATGACATACCTAGATTCATAGGGCTTGTAATAGTGTCTGAATGAACCAATATGTCATTAAATAAGTAGCTTTAAAAGAAAATATATAAGGGTAAATGTAACATTTACCTTTTAGCTTTAGATGAAGGAATATCACCAATGATCTTTCCTAACTCCACTTATGGATATACTTAGATGATAATTACTTAGTAAAAAAACTAATTAAAACACAAAAAATACTTCTTGGGAGTTGGGGATTACTTATTGCATGTGCTCTAACAAAACTGGAGAGTCTACTGCCTCATTATCCTTAGTGATTGAATGAACTCATGAGGCATTCAATGTACCTATAGTGGTATATACTGGATATGATATAGGTGATGAAGCCTATTATGAATCCTTTAAAGGTCAAAGGAATATATAATAACATTGTAACATCAATGATATAATATTAGATGTAAGAGAAAACATTCTGTTTGAAGGTTCCATGCACAGTGGAAGTGCCTGGTGGGTGAATAATCATTAAGTTTTTTTTGATTCAGTGGATCATTATCTAATTTTGTAAGATTTAAAAGTCATGACCAATGAAATATTTCCATCAAATATTGACATAGAAATCCTAGAACCTAGAGAGGATATTTTTTATGTTAAATTTATAATAAATTTAAATTAGTTCAGAAGAAATATTACCTCATATTGGTATATTTATTTGATAAAGATATTGATTGTTGGAAACCCTTTTTGAATTACCATAGTTGCATAGGGAGGACCCAAAGTAGAATTCCTCCAGCAGTGATCCACACATGGTCCTTTGATGTCCAAAAAAACCAATGTAATGCGATGTTTTATTAATATTAAAATATTTTAATATAAATGCAATCTAAAGTAAAAAAATTTGTTTCTAGAACACTAACTATAACATACACCCACTTGGACTAGATCCAACTACCTATGGCTTTCAAACACTAGACCTCACATGATGATCATGTTTCTGTTGAGTTAAGTCTTTATTCAAGGGGTCTTCCATGTTGTTTTCTGTGGATATTATTCTCACTGTAACCTCACATCTTTGAGAAAAATCCATTAATAGATCATACTTACAAAGTATTTTATTCATTTTATAATGTGACCTTGTCTCCTTTTCAAGGTCCTCCACTACTATATTATCACAATAGTGTGTAGTGGGATCTTTATTTCTAGGTACCACATCAATATTTTTGATGAAGTTGTATACCCAAATTGATTCTTCAACTATCTTAGAAGATAAAATATACTTAGAATATACATATAATATATGACCACAACTTTATTTGATCTCTTACAGCTCACAATAACCCCATCAAGAGTGAATATACAACCCATATGTGATTTCAGACCATCTTGATCTATTTTGAAACTAGAATCTGCATATCCTATGATGACTAATTCCTCATATCCTATATAGATTAGTAACATATCCTTTATACACCGCATATACTTAAGGATAGTCTTGAATTCCATTCAATGGTGTTCACCTAGGTTATCTTGATATCTTTCTATCACAATTAAAGAATATGTGACATCTATAATAGTACATAACGTAATATACAGGAAAGACCCAATAAATAATGCATATGGAGACCTTTCCACCCTTTGTATTTACTCACGTGTATTAGGAAACATTTTATTGAAAAGATAAATGACACGTGACATTGGAAATTATCCCCTCTTATATTTTCCACAGCGTATCTATTTAGTAACTTGTCAAAATATATACCTTGACTTAGATTAAGAAACCTATTATATCTTACATGATGGATCTTGATCCCAAGAATATATGATGCTTCACCTAAGTTATTCATGTAGAAGCATATGTTCAACCAATATTTAACAGATTATAAGACTGGTATTTAGTTTCTAATAAGTAGTGTTTCATCAGTATAAAAAATTAATAAAATGAAGACACTCCCACTAAATTATTTATAGACATAAGGCTCATATTCATTCTTTATGAAACCAAATTTTGTTATGGCTTCATCAAACTGAATATTCCAAGACCCGGATTCTTACTTTAGTCTATAAATGGATCATTATAATTTTCATTACTTATTGAAATCCGTTGGAGTTGCAAACCCTTCAAGTTGTGTCATATATATATCTTATTGAAGGTTATTATTAAGTAAGGCTATTTTGACATCAATTTTACAAATCTTATAGTCATGTAAATCCACTATATAAAGTAGAATTATGATATATTTTAGTATAGAAACTGATGAAAAGGTTTCTCCATAGTCTATGCCTTGATTCTGTTTGAACCCTTTGCAACTATTTATGCCTTACAAGTACTAAATTTTCCATCTATGTCAGTTTAATCTTGAATACCCATTTAAAACCAATGTGACTTATATCCAATGGAGGATATAACAAAATCTAGACTTGGTTTTGGTACATGGAATCCATTTTGAAATTCAAAACTTCTTGACATTTGGAAACGTCTATGCTACTTACCGCTTCCTTTTAGGTTACAAGATCATTATTAGAAACTAATAATGATTAACTATCTTAGATGATTATAAAACCATATCTTTAAGGTTATCTAACCTCTCTTATACTCTTACACAATATCTGTGTCTCATGAACTTCTTCTTCCATGGAGAATTTTGGAATCTTTTCTTATGTCAACTCTTGTATACCTTAAGCTTGGACTTTATCACAGTCTATGTTTCTACCAATATCTATTTTATATACATTATATCTCTTAATAAATATGGTGTGTCTTTCCACTATTACCTTTTTATTTGAGATTTTGTATAGGTAATATCCCCTTGTTTCATTGGGGTGTCCTATAAAGTTAAAATTTGGTCCTTAGGGTAAAATTTTATTTCCTGAAGAGGATTTAACAAATGATTCAACTCCCCACACATGTATGTATGAAAACACATTTTTCATTACAACCCACAATTGGTATATAATACTATACACCACTATAATTGACACTCAATTTAGTATGCATGTTTCTATTTACAATGTGTATCCCCAAAATGATAATGGAAGAATCACATGACTCATAATTGATCTCACCATATTCAATAGGGTTTGGTTCATCCCACCACTTACAATATTCCATTATGGTGTATAATGAGGTGTGAGTTCAGATAGAATCCTAAACTTCATTAAATAATCAATAAATTATTTTTTATGATATTATCTACCATAGTATAATTTTTTTTCTTAATATTCTTACCAACCTAGTTCTCAACTTAATTCTTATATTCCTTGAACTTATAAAAGGAATATGACTTATACCTAATGAAGTATACATGTCCATATCTACTTAAATCATTATTAAAAGTTATGAAGCATGAGTAACCACCCCCTACTTCAATTAGAAATGTTCCACACACAATGGTATGAACTAATTCAAGAAACTCTTGGGCCATATATCCTTTTCCACTAAATGGGGATTTGGTAATTTTTCTTATAAACATGAATGAAATACACCAAGTGGTTTTAGTTAAAAGAAATCCAAATATACATCATGGTGTAATTTTTTCAAACTCTTTTCATTTACATGACCTATATGGTGATTCCATGGTTGGATGTTCTACAAGTCATGTGCATTAGTTTCGTTATTGATTTTCATTACTTGGTTTTTGTAATCAAACACATACAGACCATTATTTAAATATAACTTAACATAACATATGATTTATTTATAAAAGAGGAATCATTTATTACCAAATTTTAAAATAAATCCACCTATATCAAGTTTAGATATAGAAATATTGTTTTTGGTAACTGAAGTCACATAATAAAAATCTTTTAAAACCAAGACCATTCTCATCAATGATGTAAGGTGGTAGTATACAATATCCACAACATCAAGCCTAGCTCCATTGGCTACTTGTAGATCAATATAACCTTGGTAAATCTTCCAAAATCTACTTGGTTCATATATTTGAATACATATGTGAGCACCACATGCTTTATCGAATAGCCAATTTTTAGAAATAGATAGATTGTACTCAATAATAAACACACCCAAATCTTCCCCTTTCTTCTTTTTCTGGGTGCAATTTTTTTTCCAGTGGACCTTATTTCCAAATGGAAAAAAGATATCATCCTATTACCTTACTTTACCATTGATATTTCTCTTCTTGTAAGTTCATTATGAAGAAGTTTTGTACTTATATCTCTTCACCTGACCTTTCCTTTTATTCACTATAAGGATGGACATATTTTTACGCTTTATATTTTTATCAACTTGGAGAAGCATTGTGATATGATATAGAAGATACTTATCTATGTCATTCATATTGAAATTAATAAAAAATATCAATATGATCATAGGAATTAATGCAAGAATGAGATTGGCATGTAGTTATTTAGAAAATTTAAACCTTAAAAACTCTAGATACTCAATGTAGCCAATAAGTTTGACAACGTGAGGCCAAGATGGTGCACCATATCCAAGATCACTCTAAAATAGCACCTTGGATATCTCAAACTATTAATGTCTATATATATCATGATATAAACCATAGATATTTTGGAGAATTATATAAGCATCCATGTCTTCATGTGAATTGACGAGTTCATTAAAAATGGATAAAAACATTAAACACTGACCATTAACTACATTGATCAGGTGTTTATTATAGAAAAATAACTCTTCATCACTCACCTATTTTTCAGGAGAATAAAGTAGTGAGGATTCTAGAATGTAATATTTCCATTCATGGCGCAACATAACCCATAGGCTTCAAAAACATTCCTGTAAGTTACTTCTTATAAGGATATGGTATTTCTCTAAGATAGATCATATGAATAATGTGGTATATAAACTTTCAATTATTCTAAAATTATAAAATAGCAGATTATTAGTACTTAAATTGATTACAATTTATGTGAGATATAATGAATTACATTTTATTAATCCTCCCACTATTTTATCAAGTCTCAACAACCTTCCCTATTAGACTCAAAATGTCTAGTTTCTAAAAAATTATAGTGTAAATGATAAATATTCCCCTTCTCATAACCTAAGTGTGGGATTATTCAATTACTCAAAGGTATTTAGGTAGTAAGGTATTTACCAATGTCAGGCTTGTAGATCCTTGATCCATTGAGTGGGCTCCCCAATTCAAAAATCTTGATTTTGATTTCCTCAACACTTGCCTCCAAATTACATCAAGTATAACATGGGATACTTCTATTGATGTAAATTGGTTAATTCAACCCAAAAATTTCATAATAACTCCATGATAAAAGTAAGTTTCCCAACATGGGTTAGTCAAAGACTTATTTATATGGTTTTCAATCCTAATAAAATAATGAAAGGACTGGTATGACTTAATATTAAGTTTAAGGATTTATTTTTTATGTGTAAAATTTTCTTGTTTTATCCTTTGTAATTATTATTAATATTTAGTGGATTTTAATTAAGTGATTACCTATGTTTCAATAAAAAATTTAAGAGTAATTCATTTATTTAAATTCCATTTTTACATATTAATCCATTTATTTTTGTGATCACGGTCTTAAATCCATAAAATAAATAATGTATAAGATATAAATAATGTATAAGATATAAATAAATAAATAAATAAATAAATAAATGACCCGATTATTAGCTTATCTAATGGTATATTTATTCAGTGGACTATAAATCAACCTATGACCCTATGGGAAAACTCCTTTTTCTAATCTTGGCATGAGTTGTAGCATTCCACCTGTACACCTGTGTATCACCGGGGTTAGTTTCATCTCGGTTCCATATTGAACTACCTCCTTGCACCTAGGGATACTCATTTTATTACATATGTTTGTAACTCACATACAAGTGAGGGGACCAAGAGGATTGGTTAAGGGGAACTACATAAACAACCGTGAAAATACAAGCCCTACATAATAGAAGAGGGATGAATGACACACAAACCATCATTTTTAATTTAATAATAAATAATTTCACAACCCATGTAATAAATTAAATTAAATAAAACCAACACATACATAGGTTTGGTTGAAGCTCATGACTAGTTATACACATGAAATGATTATGAAAAAGTACAATGGTTTGTATTCACCCAAATTATTTCTTTATTATTAAGATAAATATACATGGATTAATTAATTAATTCCATTCATCTTAATGAATATATGATGTATCTTGGAGATACCCATTCATGGAAAATAAAAAAAATATCCAATAATTATATATAATTACAATAAATAAATAAATTTTTCTTTTATTAATTCTTTAAAACCTTTATTACATAGTCAAACACATCTGGTTCCAATAGTGTAATTAGGTTTTAGTGCTGCAATTAATTATTTTAATATAGTTTAATATTTACTTTATTGGGAGACTACATGTCATGTATTTATGTGCTACATGTTGTGTTCCTCATTTTCTATATATCTGAGATAAACGCCTAGGGCCTCGGTGCATATCTCATACAGATTACATGATGTGTACTAACCAGCTACATGCCTTGTGTTTCGCTTTCCATGTGTCCACATAACCCATTTATTGAATTAGTGTGTTCTTTGGACATGGGTAATTAATGAGTTACATGCTATGTATGTTGGATACATGAAATGTGTTTCATTAATTTTCCAGACTTTCAGTCTGATGAAGTTAGAAACCATGTATTTTACCACATGGTTAGTGTGAATTTTGTTGCTATATAGTGAAGACTACATAATGTGCACAATAGCTACATTCCATGTAGTCTGCCAAACCATGTTCCATGTTGGCCCGATCAACATGTGGTGTTCAATAAATTCACCATTTGTAATAATTGCTCAGTGCTCTGTGTATCTTGTGGGATGTCTAGGTGCAGTGAACTTGGGTATATGTTGTATACTCTAGATATACACCATGAAAACCAATCTACCAACCAAAAACTTTGTTAAATCCTAATGGCATCTCTGATCATTATTCATCTGTTCTTTGGGCTTAAGAAAATATGAATCTTGAACAATGAATATTAAAATATATAAAAAATATTAATTAAAATTTGGATTAAAGAATGAATAATTGTAAATGAAATATCTAAACACTATTTCACATAATCGATCAACAATAAAATAAGTAATTATAAATTTTAACATGTCCACTTTGATACCACTTGGAAGTTTTCAAACACAGTGAAAGAACCTAGAGGGTGAATAATCATTAATATTTTTGTCTGATTCGATGGATCATTCACTAATTGTGCAAGGATTAAATGTCATTAATAGTGAAATATTTCCATTGAATATTGAAAAAGATAGCTTGTAACCTAGAGAGGAACTTTTGTACATTAATTTTATAGTTAATTTAAATTATATCAGAAGAAAGATTACCTCATCTTGGAATATTTATTTGATGAAGATTTTGATCATTTGAAATCCATTTTGGATTACCATCATTTAACAGGGAGGACCCAAAGTAGATCCCCTATAGTGGTGATCACATGTGGTCCATTGATACATGAACAACACCAATGTAATTCCAAGTGATAGCACAATGGACCAATTGTCTTGTTTTTTTCTTCTTGATCACTTCAATTTCCTTCAAGCTTGAAAGAATCTCTCTTTATACTCTCATTTTTGAGAGGATGATAGAAGGAGGAATCTTGAGAGAAATCCATTATGTGAAACGATTCTCAATTCTCAATTAACCCAACACAATAGATATAACAATATATTTATAGGGTTATGGTTTAGGGTAAAATATTATTTAATTTCACAATACCCATTAAATAATATAATAAAACTTATCTAAACTCATTCCATACAATAATAATAATAATAATAATATTATTATTATTATTTTATGGAATATTCTATCTGGAGAAATGATAAATATTATTTTATTGGCTCACAAATTAATATTTATCACTAGACATGATCTTGGTATGCTCATCCTCAGCATTTATCAAATACCTGAATAAATATTTATTTATAAATAAATATTATATTCATATTCATATGAATAAATATTTTTTAAATATTCATTAAATACAATTAATATTCTATTCATAGTCTGAAAAATCAGTATTTATTAATTATTCATGTAATTAAATAATTTTTTTATTAATGAATAAATAAATATTTATTACTTTGTGAATATTTGAGATTAATAAATATTGACTAAAATTATTCATCGGTCTTAAGAATAATATTTATTCTAAAAATTAAATTCAAATAGAATTTAATTAAGATAAATATAAACAATTAGTGTGTGATACTCTAGGATTATTTCCCATTGGTATCAATTAGACTTTCCTAAAGTCCAAGATCACCATCTAGCAATGGTTCAAGGTACCCAAGTGTAACGTCTTGGCTTTAATTAGGTATAGACTGTTTTAAATTTTGTTGTCTAATTCCTTAAAGTGACCCAGGGCAAGCATCAGTGCACCCCGCTGCAGGTCCCGAGCAGCTATTTAAATAATTTAAACAACTACACAGGTTTTATGAAAAATGTTATATCATGCTTTAGTGTGGTGTTCGGGATTAAAATAATTAATTAAGGATTGAAAATAAATAAGAAGAGATTTAAAGAAAATTTAAAATAAAGTAATAAGGGATAACAATAAATTTAGAAATAAAATAGAAAGGGGTTTACAGAAAAAGTAAAAATAATTAAAATGGGAGATTACCATTTTTTATTATTTTTATTCTTTTTCTTTTTCATTATTTTTATGTTATTTTATTTTTCATTTTATTTTCCCTTTTTCTTTTCTTTTATTTTCTCTTATTTTATTTTCTTTTATTTTTCTTCCTTTTCTTTTTTTTCTCTCATCTCTTCCTCTCCTCCTTCTCACATCACGCCTCCCCCTCTCCCTAGGTGGTGCACCCCCTTTCCCCCTCTTTGGAAGACCATGGAGCCTCTATTCGTTGTCTATTTCCTTTGCTGTCAAGTGCGCTGTAAACCTTAAGGAAAGGATAACCTTGTGCATTTAGAATCATAGTATTTCGGTGAGTATCCTTCACACAGTTCGTTGTGGAAGGATTTTACCCTATTTTGGGGTTTTTCTAAAATCATCCATTTTCTTCCGTTTTAGGTAAAATCAAAGCCTACCACAAATCATAGAATCATCTGAGACTATAAGGTAGGGTGTCTACTCACTTTCTCTCTATTTCATTGTGATTTATAAAAATTAATGATTGTGTCATTCATCGGTGCCTACCGACTTTGTGAAATTTTACCCAATATTTTCAATTTAATTGTTTTGATTAATTGTTATAGCCCATTTTATCATAAAATAAATTTTTTAAATTGTTGAAATGTGTTCAGACACCCCTTTGGGCGTGCCGATGTGGACGGTATAAATTTTGTTATTCTGGGCATTTAATTTAATTAACTACATGTGTTGCACAACCCATTTTTGTTGTGTTCAATTTAAATAATTAATTTAGATTAATTATGAACCTTGAATTGTTAGATATTTGGTAGTTGTTTGTTCAAATTTATTTATTAATTAAAAAGTGAATTTATCTACTTGTGCTGATACGTTATCTTTCCTCATTAAGATTTTACACAGCAATATTAAATTAATACCTTGTGTTGCATGGGTGTATCTGCTTAGATTTAAAGCTGAAATTACATATGCATGCTATGCCATATCTATTGCTATGAAATTTTAATTAAATTTAGGGTGGGGAGAGAAGGTGGATCCCATATTAAGGGCCACACTTAGACCCTTTGTTCCTGACTGGTTACCACTATGCGTCAGGGGATAGTGTCTTTGGCTTTTCCAGAACAAGACTTCCTCAAGATTTCTAAATACTTATGGGTGATACCAGTTCCAAAAGGGCCCATTGAGGATGGATCCATTGGAAATGTGGCTATGACAGCCTCAGATGATGCTCAAACCCTTTTTGTGAGATCGGGATAGACTCATGGTAAAGCCATGCCTCGAGCGATACTTGGTCTTTCGAAAGATTTCCTTGGACGAGTTCAGTGGTATTGGATAATTTTAAGGATGTACCATAGCGATACCTTCGGGATGGGATTAGAATATAACTCTCAAATTGAACATTAATAATGATGCACTGAAGGTTTATTTTAATGATTCCTTGAGTCTCTTGAGAATTTTGATAGTTTTCTGGTATGTTGAAGCACACTTGATTGACATGCGATCTAGACCCCAAGTTAAAGCACAATATTGGGGGTGTTCCTATTACTTTTTTTACCTTGATTTTACAAGATTATATATATATATATATATATGTATATGTGAATCCTGCTCATTACAGGTACTTCTTTTAGACTCCCAGATTAAGTCGAAGCAGGTGATTAGGGATGAGTGCCATTGAGAACCCAGGTTAAGTTATTTTATTTTGTTGTGCTTAACCAATTTTCTACATTTATTATATAGTGACACACTGCATTTATTTACTACAATAAATGGAAAGTTTTAGACACCGTGGGTGCTGACCTACTGGGATTTTATCTCACAACCTTCTCGGGTGTTGTTGACACCTAAGTAGATTATATGCTTGTAGGTATTGACAAAGGGAAGCGTACTGATTCCGATGCTTGATTGTTTCTTGCTTCTTAGGATAGAGACTGGGGCAGAGGACTGAGGATTGCTAGTGATGCGGGCATTGCACTTTGTCTCTTTTCTTTTTAGTTGATAATATGCTTGGGTTTCTATTTTCCATGCTTTCAGTTTATACAAACATCATAACATGACATTGTTTTGTAAGCTTCCGAACTTGATTCTTATTCAGTTGGATTATTCATATTGCTTCTACTATAGTTTATTCATTTATATGCTTCCTCTATTTATTATTAATTTCTGTTTACTTCCGTTGTGATAATACCTATTACCTATGAGGTCATAGTCTCCCCCGTAGACATGAAAAAGGCACTCGCTTCTTGTCGGCAGCCTCTGGCATTTGAGGAGATGTGCTTGAGGTTATGTGGCCAACCCCGGCTCGGGGAACCCTTCAGGTGGCTCCCAAGGTGGGGACTCTACAAAATGGTATAAAAAGTTGTTTTTCATTTTGTCTTAATGTTTGGGTTAGATAGGAGACTAGGATATAAGTATTTGGAATGTATCCTATGCTTAGACGTAGCTAAGCCATGTACAACGGAAACCCAAATTCCTGGGTTGGGATTGCAGTTACTGATTATGCTAGTTATTATTGATATGATTTCACCATTGGGTGACTCACTTGTTTTATGTTGTTATTAGTGTTGTTATTGTTGAGATAATAGGTTTTTCCATTGCAACCCGATAATACAAGAGAAATATATTTCATGAATCATATTAGACACTATAGGAATAAAATGAAATGCATATTTCTAGGCCACATCTACTTTCAACTTTCATTGCCTGTTTTCATGTGAGTGCTATTCTATCTAGTGGTAAAATATTTTATTTTTTATTTTTTATAAATGATGTTTTGTTAAATTATAATGTTGTGATAGTCTGTTAGATGTTAACCAGACTTAACCTGGGAATGGACATTAGACCTTGTTTAGTAATCCTTTTAAGTTTTCTCTTCCATATCAAAACCCATCTCTTGAAGTGGGTTATCTATTATGTAGTTCTCAGAGCCAGGCTATATAACTAAAATATTTTTGTGCCTTACTGTTTTCCTTATCTTATTTACCTTTTTTATAAAGGGGTGTGTTTGGATGTTGTAGACCAATGCCACCGCGGATTCTTCGTGTCATGCCTTGGGAGAGTTCCAATGAGCACATTCCAGAGATGATGGGTCCCGAACCCCCAGGGGTACCTCTTGTAGTGCCTACTATGGTGATACCTCCTTCAAACCTTCTGAGGAACCCTGAAGATCAGTTCAGGGATAGTCTCCTCTGGTTTATGCAGTCAGTTTAGAATATCCCCAGACCTGCCCCATCTATGGCAGACCTCATGCGGGAAATTCTGCAGCAGCATCCTCCCACCTTCTTGGGGAGTGGTGGCCCTCATTCTGAAGAGTCATGGATAGGATCCATAAGGTATATCTTCAACCACCTAAAGAAGACTCTATAATGAAGGGTCAAAATGGAAGTCTACATGCTTCATGACTCCACCAAGCACTGGTGGGACGTTGTTTCTTAGGCTAAGTAGACCATTGACATAGTTTGGGATGATTTCCAAGCATCTTTCTATGATCACTTTTTTCTGCAGACTCTAAGAGATCATTTTTCATGGGAATTATTACATCTTCATAAGGGATCTATGGCTATGTTAGATTATTTTACTCATTTCACAGAACTTCAGCATTTTACCCCATCTTTGACTGGTGACACGCAGAATACTGAGAGACGTTTTGAAGATGGAATTGAGTATACTATTCAATCGTAGGTGAAAATATTTCATTTTACCACTGTTACAAATATCATAAATAAGGATCTAATTTTGGAGCGAAATGTCAGGGAAGCTAAACCAGTGATCCAGGGCGGTTCAGTTCCGTGACAGGGTGACGAATCTTCTAGAAGTAGGAAATGCCATTTTGAAAGTGCACATAGGGGAAATCCTATCCAAACAACACATTTTGATGGCTCTGTCACATGTTATTAGTGAAATAGAGATGGTCACAAGAAGACACAGTGCATGAGAGACCCAAAGGAGTACCGAGCTTGTGGTAAGATGGGTCACCTCCAGCGTTTCTTCCATTCCTTCTCTTTAGCATCCGGTGGTAGAGGATCCACACCTTCACCTCTATCAGGTATGGGATCTATGACTCCACAGTAGGATGTAAGTTATTTTTCCACCATCCAATTAAGCTGAGTTAATGGTGGAGGTTATGGTAGAGGAAATCAAGTTTCAAATTATCAGCATTAGCAGAGTGGTCCTACTCAGGACAACTAGGCAATGTCTTAGGGCTGTGGTTCAGGTCTCATGTACGCAGTGCAATCAGAACTAGAGGTTCAGAGTGTAGAACCATCTACAGTTAGAGGTACTATTCTTGTAGCCTCTACTTTAGTTTTTTCTCTTTTTGATACCATCACATCACACTGCTTTTTATTTTCTACTGTTTTTGAAAGTCTTGGTTTTCCAATTGAGTACCATTGTGGTGTCATGTCTCTTGACACTCTGCTAGGAGTCAGGATAGAGGACATATTCCAATGCCAAGAGTGCCCCCTTGAGATAGGTGGGTACCATTTCATTGGGAATTTCTATATCCTCAATATGTCCGACATCGAAGTCATTCTTGGTATGAACTGGCTTGCTCCTTATTGCACTCAAGTGGATTTCTTTCGCCATTAGGTGTCCTTTACATCCTCTAAGTGTGACACATATCTATACAAAGGAGAATGAGATATATATAGGCAGATCGAGATAATACTAAATCTGTAGGGCTGGGCAGAGTGAAAGCTCAGTTATCAAGTCTCTTCATGAGCAATCAGGGGATGAAACTAGTTTAATTCTCTCCATTTATGGATCTTTTTAGGGATGTTTTCCCTGAAGATTTCTCTGGATTACCTTCTATGAGGGACATGGAGTTTACTATTGAGCTCATTCCAGGTGTAGTACCAGTGTCTATTCCTCCTTATAAGATGGAACCAACAGAGCTACAGGAACTCAAAAAGCATCGTGAAGACCTCGAGGCTAAGGGTTTCATCAGACCTAGAACATCACCATGGGGTTTACCTATTCTTTTCTCCAAGAAGGAATATGGTACCCTCAGGTTATGTGTGGATTATTGTTGACTCAACCAGCTCACGATAAAGAATCGATATCCATTTCCTTGTATAGATGATCTCTTCGACCAGATTCTGGGAGCAACTATTTTCTCCAAGATTGATCTGAGGTTAGGATATCACCAGGTGCATGTGCAACCATCTGACATACCACGTACAACATTCCGAAGCAGGTACAAATTGTACAAATATATGGTTATTCCATTTAGCCTCACAAATGTGCCGGTAGTATTCATGGATCTGATGAACCAAGTTTTTCACCCATATCTTGATTACTTTGTGGTAGTCCTTGTGGATGACATCTTGGTGTATTCAATTTCCAAACACAACCATGCAACCCATCTTGATATCATGCTGAGTACATTGAGAGAGCACCAAATACATGTTAAGATTGGAAAATACCACTTATAGATTGAAATTTTTTACTTCTTGGGTCATATTATATCTGAAACAGAAGTATCAGTTGACCCAGAAAAGGTGAGCACCATAGTTTCATGGTAGCATCCCAAGAGTGTCTTCAACATCCACAGTTTCCTAGGGATTTTTGGCTATTATTGGAATTTTATCCAGGATTTATCCTACTTAGTAGTGCCTCTTACAACCCTGAGTAAGAAAGGTGTACAATTAATCTGGTCAAAATCTTGTGAAAAGTCTTTTTAGGAGTTGAAAGAAAGACTAACTTCAGCTCCAATCTTGATTCTTCCTGATCTAGGAAAAAGTTACACTGTTTATTGTGATGATTTAGGAATCAGAATAGGTGCAGTTTTAATGCAGGGTGATCGAATTGTGGCTTATGGATCCCACCAGCTGAGACCTCACGAGCAGAACTATCCTACACATGACCTTGATTTGGAAGCTGTGGTTTACGTTCTACACTATTGGAGACACTACTTGTTGGGTGAAAGATTTGTTATTTACACGGATCATAAAATCTTAAAATATATTTCCAATCAATGAGATTTGAACTTAAGGTAGCACAGGTGGGTCAAATACTTGTAGTCATTTGAATTTGAGCTTTCTTATACCCTTGGTAAGGGTAATTCCATGGAAGAAGCTTTAAACTGCAAGACATAGACACAAGCTGTTCAGGTATCCAATAGTGAGTGGAATATGATGGCCTTGTTTTCTGGGATGCATCTAGAGGTCCAGGAACAATGCGAGAAATCAGTTCTAACATCTCTTACAGGTACGTCCTATCTTTTAGAGAAAGTCTACAGGTGACGGTCGACTGATCCTAAGGGGCTCATTTTGAGGGAAAGCGTTACCGGAGAGAACCCAACTCTTGGTTGGGTTGTTGATGGTAGTGAAAATATCATTTACCGTGGCCATGTATGGGTAAATTTGGGTATACGAGAAGATATGATAAAGGAATATCAGACCTCCATTTGGGCAGTTCATCATGGGCTGACCAAGATGTACAAAGACATGTGTCGATAGTACTGGTGGCTTGGTATGAAAAAGCAGATAGCAGGTTTCATCACTTGGTGATCCACCTGCCAATAGGTGAAGGCAGAGCACCAGCGACCTATTGGACTCCTAAATCATCTTTCCATTCCTAAATGTAAATTTAATGACATCACCATGGATTTTGTTACAGGATTTTCAAGATCTCCTTGAGGCAACAATGCAGTATGGGTGGTTGTCGATAGGTTGACCAAGGTTTCACACTTCTTACCTATCCAAGAGACCTTTATAATTGATGAGTTGGGAAGGATGAATATCCAAGAGATTGTGAAACTTCATGGAATACCTCGTTCTATTGTCTCAGATAGAGATGAACACTTTACTTCATGGTTTTGGCAAGGGTTGCAAAAGGCACTGGGTTCACAGGTACTTATGAGTACTGCATATCACCCTCATACCGATGGGTAGTCCGAGAGAACTATATGAGTGTTAGAGGATATGTTACATGCACGTATCCTTGATTTTAGAGGTTACTAGGAGAAGAATATACCTCTTTTTGAGTTTAACTATAATAAAATATTCCAGGAGACAATTCAAATGGCTCCGTATGAGGCCCTCTATGGTAGAATGTGCTGTTCACCTTTATGATGGCTCGAAGTAGGTGAGGCAACTCTATTGGGTCCTCATCTCATTCAAGATACTTCTGAGAAAGTTTACTTGATTCAGAATCATATGACTATAGATCGGTCTAGACAGAAGTCTTATAATGATCGTCACCGCAGACCTATGGAGTTCGAGGTGGGACATCGAGTCTTTCTGTGTATTTCTACGAGGTTGGGTCACAGGCGTATCAAGTGATAGGGAAATTTATCACCAAGATACATCGGGACATTTGAGATAGTGGAAAGAGTTGGGTCGGTATCCTATCAGTTGCTGCTACCTCAGAGGTATCGTTCCATGCATGACTTTTTCCATGTATCTCAGCTCCGACAATATCATCCAAACCCGTCTCATTATTTTGACCCTAACGACATCTAGCTTGAGGTAGATGCATCCTCTACGGAGCATCAGATCTGTATCGTCGAATATAATATGAAATTCTTCTGAGGAAAGTTAGTACCTCTAGTCCGGGTGTTATGGCAACATGGACGTGTTCAAGATGAGACCTGGGAGAGAGAGACGGATGTACGTGCGTAGTGTCCGAAACTTTTCTCTAACGACATTCCACTACCCTAGGAAGGGAAACTCATGGAAGATTTTTCTTAAGGAGGGAGGTTGAAATGTCCTTACTTTAATCAGGTATAGACCATTTTAAATTTTGTTGTGTAATTTCTTAAAGCGACCCAGGGCGTGCGTCGACGCACCCCACTGCAAGTCCCAGGTAGCTATTTAAATAATTTAAATAACTGCAGAGGTTTTATGAAAAATGTTATATCATGATTTAACAAGGTGTTTGGGATTAAAATAATTAATTAAGGATTTAAAATAAATAATAAGAGATTTAAATAAAATTTAAAAGAAATCAAGAATGGAAAAAAATAAATTTAGAAATAAAATAAAAAGGGGGTTACAGAAAAGTAAAAATAATTAAAATGAGAGATTACCATTTTTTATTATTTTTATCCTTTTTCTTTTCCATAATTTTTATTCTATTTTATTTTATATTTTTATTTTCTTTTATTTTTCTCTTATTTATTTTATTTTCTTTTTTTTTCTCTCCTCTCTTCCTCTCCTCCTTCCAACGTCGCGCCTCCCACTCTCCCTAGGTGGCGCACCCCCTTGCGCCCTATTAAGAAGACCACTGCATCTCCATTCATCATCTGTTTCCTTCAACATCTAGTGCATTGTAAACCTTAATTCAATGCTAACTTTGTTCATTTGAAATCGTAGGATTTTAGTGAGTATCCTTCGCGTAGTTCGCTGTAGAAGGATTTTACCCTATTTTGGCGTTTTTCTAAAATCACCAGTTTTCTTCTATTTTAGGTCAAATCAAAGACTACCAAAGATCATAGAATCATATGAGACTATAAGGTAGGGTGTCTACTCACTTTTCCTCCATTTAGTTGCGATTTATAAAAACGTACGGTTGTTCCATTCGTCAGTGCCTACCGACTTTGTGCAATTTTACCCAATCTTTTCAATTTAATTGTTTTGATTAATTGTTGCATCCATTTTTATCATAAAATAAATTGTTTAAATTATTTCAACATGGTTAGACACCCCTTTGGGTGTGCCGAAGTGACCGGTATAAATTCTGTTAGCTTGAGCATTTAATTTAATTAACTGCATGTGTTGCGCAACCCATTTTTGTTGTGTTTAATTTAAATAATTAATTTAGATTAATTATAAATCTTGAATTGTTTTATATTTGGTATTTTTTGTGCTGATTTATTTATTTATTAAAAATTTCATTTATCTACTTGTGCCGATACAATATATTTCCTCGTCAAGTTTTTACGCTGTAATATTAAATTAATACCTTGTGTTGCACGAGTGTATCTTCTTAGATTTCAAGATGCAATTACATATACATGATATTTCATATCTGTGGCTTTGAAATTTTAATTATATTTAGGGAGGGGAGATAAGGTGGGTCTTTTATTAAGGGCCATGCTTAGACCCTTCATTCCTAACTAGTTACCACTATGCGTCGGGGGGTGGTGTCTTTGGATTTTCCAGACCGAGACTTCCCCAGGCTTTTGAAATACTTATGAGTGATACCATTTCCAAAAGGGACCATAGAGGATGGATCCATTGAAAAGGTGGCTAAACCAGCCTTGGATGATGTTCAACCCCTTTTTTCGAGATCATGATAGACTCATGGTAAAGACATGCCTCAATCTATACTTGGCCTTTCGAAAGATTGCCTTGGACGAGCTCAGTGGTATTGGATAATTTGAAGGATGTACCATAGTGATAACTTTGGGACGAGATCAGCCTCAAATTCTCAACTTGAACATTAATAATGATGCACTAAAAATTTATGTTAATACCACCTTGATTCTCTTGAGAATTGTGATATTTTTCTGGTATGTTGAAGCACGCCTAGTTGACATGTGATCTAGACCCCAAGTTAAATCACAAGCTTGGGGGTGTGGCTCTTCCTTGTTTTACCTTTATTTTATAGGATTATATATATATATATATATATATTCATATGTGAATCCTTCTCATTATAGGTACTTCTTTCAAACTCCCAGCTTAGGCCGAAGCAGGTGATTAGGGACGGGTGTCGTTGGGAACCTCGGCTGGGTTATTTTATTTTTCTATGCTTAACTGATTTTCTACATTTATTATATAATGATACACTGCATTTATTTAATGCACAAAATGGAAAGGTTTAGACACTATGGGTTCCAAACTACTGGGATTTTATCTCATACCTTGATCAGGCGTCGTTGACACCTGAGTAGATTATATGCTTGTAGGTATTGACAAAGGGAAGCATGATACTTGCAATGCTTGATTGTTTCTTTCTGCCTAGGACAGAGACTAGGTAAGAGGACTGATATTTTCTCATGATTCAATAATTTCACTTTGTTTATTTTCTTTTTAGTTGATAGTATTCTTGGGTTTCTATTTTCCATGCCTCCATTTTAGACAGACATCATAACGTGACATTGTTTTGTGAGATTCCACACTTTATTCTTATTCAGTTGGATTATTCATATTGCTTCTACTACAGTTTATTCATTTATATTCTTCCTTTATTTATTATTAATTACTATTTACTTCCACTGTGATAATACCTATTACCTATGAGGTCATGGTCTCCCCCACAGACATGAAAAAGTCCCTAGCTGCTAGTTAGCAGCCTCTGGAATTCGGGGAGATACGCTTGAGGTTATGTGGCCAAACCGGCTTAGGGAACCCTTCAGGTGGCTCCCGGGGTGGGGACGCTACACCAAGAGAAATAATTTAATGTCTCAACATCAAAAACCACACAAGAATACTAACTGTATAATATAATACCTTTGTCATAATACCTCATCAAGTAGGCTGCACACTCATTTCACCAACCAATGTTCTTGATACATATTTCTTTGACTATTTAAAATAAACCCACCGTTACACCATGAACATTGAATTTAATGTAAGGGTTCATTTTCAATCAAATGTTTGAGATATAAACTTCCATTAAAATGGAAGGGAAAAATCATTCCCCAAATTATTAATTAATAACATGTCATTATTGATTCACCCAACATACCATACTTCTTGTGAATATATAGAATCATGGTTTTTGTTAGTACATTAAAGAACATGAGTCAATAAAAGCATTAATAATAATATTAAAGTCTAGGTACCATTAAAAATGATCACAGATAAGAAGACCCAATGATACATAAACATGTAAAATTACTACAGGTGGGGTTGTTCTCATAATCTCCTATCTTGGATATTTTCAAGTATGAACTTCATGAGAAGAAGTATTATCTTCTTATGAGTACTCGAACTTGATAGTAAACATTCTATGTGTCCCATAATAGTAGGTTATCTAACCATAGAACAATATTTAATAATATCATCAAGACATTTCATGGTTCTCATCATAATGGGGAACTGTTATGACCTTACCAACATGATAGATACTCTAGGACATTATTAAATTAAAGTCATATAGAATAATAAACAATATATTATAATATTTTTTATTGATATTCAAATATTTGAATATAAATTTAATCCAAATTAAAAATAGATGGTTCTAGAACACAAATGCCAACAGTCTTTACCTATTCTCAGGGAGAGTTTTGATCACTATCGTTATCTTCAGGCTACCCATCTTAGCTATTGAAGTGTCAAATTTTCCAACCTGATTCCAATCAATGATATAGGGACATCCATACATGAGTATCACATCTCCATGCACAATCCCTAATCATTCTACCCATTCTCCCAAGAAGCACCCTGGGACTTATCCTCATGTGTAAGTGCCAATCAATCCCTCATTAATTATCTCATACCAATGATTTATTAATGATCCATCCACATATGGGCCTCCCATGCATAATAACCACTTAATATTATGTTTTCATATATTTCATGACATTGGTGTCCTATCTTCATGATGTAAAACTATATGAAAACTTCATTATGATATGATATTAAATTTCATGGTATGGTCCTATCACATGACCATAAACAGTATAACTCAAACTACATGGGTTTTGATTCCTATTAATCATGATACATAGTATATCTCTTTGTGGTTAAAACCCGACAACATCTAAAACCATACCTCCTTCATTAGGGGTATATTCCCCATGAACCCATCTTCACAGGGCTATATTTTTCATAAAATCGCTTACATCCTTCCTCACTGGGCTATATTTCTCATGATCCTAAATGTCCTTTCAATGAATCCATATTCCTTAGAAACCTTTCGTATTAGGATATATTAATGACGAGGCTATAATCCTTATCAATGGGATATATTCGCATGGGCCAAATCAACTACTTCCCTCACGGGGCTATATTCTGTGTGAATCCCTAACCTTCCTCAATGGGATGTATTCCCTATGAGAAGAACAAAAAATATCCACTCATGTGTAAATCCCATACTAGCCATTTTTTGGCCCCTTTCACCTAAAAATACACTCTTCATGACTTTAAATTGTTTTGGATTGTTCACGACTACATGACCTTAAAGGGAACCACATGGTCTTTATCACATGACTTTAAAAGTTATGGCGTGTTCTATTAAGAGAAAATGAAATACATGGGTTCTAATTCCCTTCACAGGGATATGTAAGAATACCTTATTAAGGGATTGATCCCAACACCATAAACACTTATTTCCTCCCTGGATGATGATAAACATCAGAGTGCCTAATAGTATGGCTTTGAAACATAGCATCACAATTGGTAAAATAAATATATAGGACCTATAATATATAAAAATGGACACATAAATGGAGAACCACTGATACACACAAAATTTCTTATTTTTAGAGAACCACTAATATATAAAAATGTTAACATTAACAAATGATTTTGATCAAATCACTAGCATGGTGATAACTAGTACCACACTAGGACTTGAGAAGGATTCACAAAAATATCTTAAATCTATAATAGAGTCCTGAAGTTGGTAACCATTCCCATAAATAGTGTGATATGAGCCTAGAATCCAATCCTCTTGAAAAACATGTATTCCAAGGTATCATTGGTAAACTCCCAACGATCACTTTACTTTGGAAATTAAGTCCATGAAGACTCAAAACAACCATGATGGAGAGAACGTTTGAGTTTTAATTGGAAATAATGACATCATTAACCATAAAATGAATTTATTTTAAAAAACATTTTTTACATAGAATACAACTATTATCTTTATGTATTTTATATCAATTATGGTTCTAAAGTCAATCATTTCATGGTCTACACTAAAATTCTTCTAAAAATAATGAAACACCATGGTGATAATAACAAAAAATATTGTTTTCAAATTTTACATGAAATTTTCCAAATTTTATGTCATAAAATCATTGTAAAAATCATTAAATTACACACCATGAGTGTTTTTACTAAATATTTTGTCTAACTTCAAATGCTATGTGCTTAACTATGTCATTTCATAGTCAAAAACGACACAAGTTTTATAACTATCTTCATTCTCTTTCAACTTTTTTTAAACTTAAAAAATAACCTTAAACCATAAAAAAAGATTAAAAACACATATAATTAGATAATATAACACTCAATTTTAATGGAAATTTATTATAAAAACATGCAAGATTTATGATTATCAAAAACAAGATAGAGGAGAAGATATAAAATTCAAATATATAAGATAAGACAGATAAACTAAATCTAAGAAAAAAATGAATTTCAAAATAACCATGTGTTAAATATATAACAAACCTAACACTACCCCTTAATTTAAAACACACACATATTTTTCATGCCTAACTTGTAACACACAAGTTTTACTCGTGACTCCAAAATCCCTTTTTTAAATAATTTAACTAATTGCTTCACAATAAATATGTAATCTAACATAAGATTCTTCTTCTTGGAATTATCTTAAACTAATCAATATTCCAACAATATATCTCTTAAATAATCCTAGAATAATTTTTTATAAAAAAATAAAAATATACAAGACTCAATATATGTTAAGGATGTGCAGGATTAACCGAACCGACCAGAACACACCATATCAAAATGGCTTAAACTAGTAAAATTCAGTTACTTAATTGAAATCAGTTAATGAATATTGTATAATTCATTTTTTTTCATTTTAATTCAATTTTGATAGACTTAACCATTATTAACCATAAGTAAACAGTTAAATAAAATATATAAATCATTGTTTAAACTGAATATGATGATTATTTTTCTCTAATAAAATCTGAATATAACATAATTGTTTATTTATTTTTTATTATAATGGAATGTGATGAACATATGTGATGTTTAAGTGAATATAAGTCATAAAACCACATTGCAAGTTGGCTCCACATTATTAAATCTTGTTAAATATTTGTAATGTTTTCAACTTGGTGATTTTTCAAACCATTGGATTAATTTTGATATTGAATTGATCATTTTTAAATCTACCCTAACTCTATTGGTTATTTTATCATAATATTCATATTATCTTAGAACCCTTGGCTATTAAATTTCAGGGTTTATCCTTTTTTTGATGAATCATTATTGCATCTTGTAAATTTTTCCCTTATTTACTTTACTAATATAAATTGTTTGTAACTAATATAGTATGATTAGTTTGATTTATTTTGATTTTGAACCAATCATTTAAAATTTTTGGTTTTCTCTTAAGGTTATTTTATTTCAATTGGTGGATTTAAATTGGTGTACTTAAATGATAAAAACTGACTATATACACACCTAATATATATGAGAGATTCAAAATTCAAATATGTAAGATAAGGGAAATACAATTGACCTATTAGCACATAATTTTGTTAAATTCACATGATATTAGTTTGATAATTAATTAATTAATAGGTTAATAAGGTATAAATACATCAAATTAATGAATTTTTATGGTTAATTATAAATCCACCATGATAACTATTTCATTATTATTTAAATAATCTTGTACTTAACCATTATTCATTTCTATTAAGTTTCTAGTATGTTCCATCAAATTTCTACAAAAAAGATAAAATATCAAAATACGGATACCATTTTATATGAAAAAACAAATACAAGGGAATCAATCCAAAGTTTGTATTTTCTCATTAAGCATAGGAAGAATTTTATAATATTATTAATAAGTGATAATGTGATTAATAATACATTTAAAATTAAAATTTAAAAAGTAAAAAATAGCGTTGAGAGGATGATATTGGAAATTATTTTTCCTAATTTTTTTTCTTATTATGATTTGTTTTGTAGATGTCATCATTTCCCACACATGGGTGATTACTATTATATAAATTTTAAATTCCAAATATTTATATTATTTTTTTATATTAACAAAACTTCATTACCTTTTTACCAAATGAGTAAATATCTATCGTTGCATTTGATATGGGAATAAGAATTAATCTAGACTATCAATTATATTTATATGTAGGACATATATATGTCAGCTTGATAATATAATAATAAATTTTGTATATATTATTCTATTTACATATTTTATATATTTTATCTATTTTTTATTATGATTGTATTCTTATATCAATTTTCTATCATCTTTATCTTTGATCAACATCATTTTTTTTCCAAAATATACAATATGGTTATGATTTCAACCTACTTTACTGTTTCAATTAGGGCTTCAATTCTATTTTTATAACACATTATCAACATGAGTTTTATTAGGCTAGAAAAGTTAGTCTAATTGGGTAAGTCATATTTTCTTTGGAAAACATTGTGAATCTTGGTTTTATCCCTCTATATTTCTAGTGTAAGAATCTGGATCTTCTTTTCAGGTATGTTTTTTCTTTTATGGTTGTTTCTGAGGAAAAAGGAAATTCTGAAAATTTTCTAAGTACACGCCATGTACTTTATGAGTACACATCCTGTACTTCCTTATTGCAACAGGCTATGTACTGGCTGTGTAATAACCATACACACAGCCGTGTGGGAGTGACTTGGAGGCCGCTTAAAGCGGAGTATGGAAAAGGTGAGTACACACCGTGTACTTCAAAAGTACACATTATGTACTTTATTTTTTTCCATTAAATGCACCGGGGTCGTGTATAATCACCAGAACATTCTTTTTTTAGGTCCCGTTTGACCGAGGGAACCTGTATGGCCATGGATCTTCAACGAACCCCTGATCCTCTGTCCTTCCTCCAATTCGAACACCGTTTATTGCGTTGGAATCGCATCGGTGAGTTATCTCTTCTATTATAGAATCATCCTCTGAATTCTCCTTTCTCGTGAGATATCGTGGGTTGAACTTTTTAGATGTTTTCTTATATCTATTGCATTATAATAAGATTCAAGCCTCAAGGTTCAAGTATATTGATCTCCTAACCCCGAGGTAGGTGGTTTGTGCCTTTCTGTTAGAAGTCTTTGAGTTTTATGTGCAAATTTTCCCAATACCCATAAACGGGGTATTGTGCGTTTACCGTTTTGGCCCTATTGTTTCTATGCTATGCTGGTATGCCTGAGTAGATGATTATTTATTGTGTTCCCATGCATGATTTTCCTGTTTTGACCTTTGGGTCTTGTTTTCTTGTTAGGCTGCTGTTTACTTTCTCATGCCTAGTATTGTAGGATGGTGTGACTATTTTTCTGTTATCCCGTTGTGCTTTGAAATGCTATCCAAGTATTTCATGAGGTTTACCTTGGCCATTACGTGCTGCTACAATTTTTTGACTTACACAGGGCCGTGAAAACCTGGTGTATATACAATAGGGAGGATGGACGCAAGGGATTCTCCAGAGTGTCTTTATAATTTATGATGCGAGACCATAGGGAGAATTGATGTTGAGTGCTTCCCCAGAGTGTTTGTAGTTCCTCGAAGTGTGCCACAGGGGGAATGTGATGTTGAGTGCTTCCCCAGAGCACCTTTAGTACTGATATGAGACTATATGGGGAATTGATGGTGAGTGATTCCTCAGAGAGTCTATGCTTAAGCTGAACCAGAGGATTTAGACTGAGTGTACTGCCCGGAGGGTTGCTTGTACTTGTTAGGTAGGACCCAAGGGGATAGGATGTGAGTAATTCCCATAGGGTTACCTTGTGTTTAGAGGCATGCTTGTGTTTCTAGGTAGGACCAAAGGGGATAGTCTGTGGGTCCTTCCCAGAGGGTTACCTATTGTGTTTATCTGCTTTGATTAGCTGTTGCATGTTGTGAGGTGATTTGAATGCTTTGAAAATGTGGATTGTTTGCTGCTGTGTACTTTCCTTGTTTACTACCTTCTGTATTTTACATGCCATATATTCACTGAATATTAGGCACAGATCTCGTGGTGGTTGCCTACTGGGATTTAGTATCACACCCTATTTGGGCAATGCTTTTGGGCCCAAACAGATTATATTGTTGCAAGTATAGATAAGGGAAAACACCCTTCTACTTCAGGTACTTAACTTACTATGGGCTGGAGATCATGGGACCAAGCTATGGCTTGAGATGCTGAGGAGTTTTTCTACTTTTTGTTTCACTTTGATTCAGTACTGTTGTATTCTAGCATTGTGACTTGTTTGGCTATTTTCCTAGACATATGTATCATGCATCATTTTATATATGTTCTCCAGTTTATACCTTCAGTTTTCTACTGTATGTCATTATTACTTCTTTCGATCTTGCATGTATTTGTTTACCTCCGCTGTGTACTCTGCCAATGAGGGAATAGTTTCCCCACTATCACACCCAAGGCCCTCATTTCTAGTCGGCAGCCTCTGGCGTTCAGGGAAATGCGCTTGAGGCCATGTGAACAACCAGGTACGGGGCGCCTCTGGGTGGCTTCCGGAACCGGGACGTTACATCTAGATTGAAATGTTTTTCATGGATTTTGGATACTTAGATACACTTGGATTCTAATTTCCATGGAAATATGATCAATGTAAATAAAAATACTTCCACACATGACCATGATAGAGCCTTGATATTCCTCTTATATCATGTTTATTAGGACCTAAAAAATGATTACATGGTGGTTAAGGATCCTATAGTGTTATAGAAAAATATCAATGAGAAATATGATCATATACAACCAATAATATTACAAAGAGAACAATATCAATAGATTAATTTTTTATTTTAGGATTTTAAGTTAGAAAGAGAATTTAACTATGTATTTTTTAAAATAAAATCATAATTAAAACAATGAAAATAAAATATTACCAAAACCAATATGTTAAAAAAGACTATTTCTTATTTTAATTCCTTAAATGTTATTATGTAGAAAAAATATCATGAGAAAGTTTTTAAAAATTATTCTAAATTACTTTATTTCTTTATTATTGTAGAAAAAACAATGAAATAATAATAATAAAATCATGAATCTTGACCATATGGTTTAGATTGATTCACTAAAGAGAATGTGGCTACTCATAATTTTGGTTGTGTAAATAATCAATGTGATTGAGGCTAAGGAAAATTACTTAAAGTGGTCATACACCAATTGAAAATAGGAAATATAAGAAAAAAAATGTGGTTGAATGATAGAAAATCATACCTAAAGAAACCAAAACACGATGAAAGTTAATATTTCCGGCATAGAATGAAGGAGCATGAGTCTTGTACCTATTATACACCAAATCATCTTGTTTATATTTATCAATAACCAATTAAATGAAAATATAAAAGTTTTCAAGAAAACTTTAATGACCAAACTATGAATTATAACAACGACTTAGTGAATTTTTGCATCTCTAATTTTTTTATAAACCCTAAAGGTGTTGAGAATAATTATAATATATAAATTCTAATTAAGGATATTGTATTTGTTTTATAATGTTTTAATGAATCTTGTGTGTTTAATGATTTATTATTTCTTTATTTTTCTAATTATATATATATATATAATTTTATTTTATTAGAAATATATTCTATAAATATCACTTTTGGAATTAATTTCTATGATGATGATATTTTCCTCATCTATAGCACCACAACACATACAATACTTAAACATGAAAAATATTTTATCAATCTTAAAATGGGAAGTTCTCATCTGTATACCTTAACTGGTAGTGAAAAATTAATTGAATGCACTAGAAGTGAAAATATATGCCTACCTGGAGGTATAAAAATATTAATAAATAATTTTTTCTCTTAATCCTCAATTAAAACTATTAATATTTAAATATATTCATTAAAATGGATATCATATTGAGACTATGGATTAACCAATTACTTAATACCACTATATAACAAACATTAATAATGATAAAATGTTGATTTAATAGAAACTTTTAGGGTTTCCTTTTGGTTTGTGCTATGTTAATATATATATGATTAAATCAAAAATGGTAAACCATAAGTTCACTGAAAATGATAAATTTCTTGTATGACATGAAAATTTGGTCCATTCTAGATCAATTATGATGATAATAATAATTTAATGTATGCATGGTTATCCATTGGTTAATAAAAAGGTTCTAACACCTAATGATTTCTCATACACTACTTATTCTCAAGGGAAATTAATTATAAATTCACTTATATCATAAGTTGGTATTGGATCTTCTATGTACATGTAAATAATTAAAGGTGATATATGTAGTCCAATTCATCCACTATGTGTATAATTTAGATATTTTATGATTGTATATGTGTTAACTAGATAGTACCATTTGTTCTTATTATTAAATCAAAACTTGGAGTTTATAAAATTCATTTTCCAAATAATAAGCTAAAGGTAAAAATTTCTAGGTAATTTGATTAAGAATATTCATCTTGATAATGGTGATGAATATTTACCAAATTTATTTAATAATTATTTCATTTCAATTAGAATAAAATTTTAACATCCTGTTTCCCATTTTTACACTCAAAATTGTTTATTTGAACCATTTATAAAGCAATTACAACTTATTTCTAGGCTACTTCACATAGAAACTTAATTTCTTTTTTGAGCATTGGGATATGAAATATTGTATGAAATAACACTTATTCAAATTATACCATCAAGTTATCATGAATTTTCTTTTTTATAATTATTTTGTAATCAAGAAATAAACATTTCACATTTAGGAACATTTATTTGCTCTATATATGTGCCAATAACACCCCCAAAATGAACAAAAATGGGACCTCAAAGAAGGTTTCATATTTATATTAGGCCTAAATCTCCTAAAATGAAAAATCATCTTAAAAAAATATAGGAAATGTATTTATAACAAGATATTTGGATTATCATTTTCATAAATATATGTTTTCAATATTAAATAGTAAAATCAATCAACGTAAAAATACATTCCATTAAAAATGAAATCATCATTAAATATTTATACTCATAAAAATATGAGTGAATGGGAAGTTCATAAGATCATTAACTTAAAAAAAATCATCAAATTAGTTTCCCAGTGCATTCAATGATTTGAAATGGGTTACAAAATCATACGTACCTACTAAAAATTCACCAATTAGAATATATTTATCAAAAGGACAATCTAATAATGGTATTAACAATACTTCTAATCCACAACCAAAGCATGGGATACCAATTGGTTTTATAGATAAAAATAACCATCAAAGGAAAGGGAAACACCCCATAGTGGTTTATGAAATAATTGAATCCATTGAAAATAAGAATTTACATGATCATGTTATTCTATAAGAAAAAAATGCACATGAAGTTTATGATTATGACTAGGAGGAAATTTCTATAAATTTTTCCAACACCAGATGATATTTGAATTCAGTGAAGAATATTTTTATGGAAAATTTTCATATATCATGGAACATGATATTATTAATGAGGATAAAGAACCTAAATTAGTAAATGAATGTTGTGATATACCATATGGAGATAAATTTAAAGTTTCAATTCAATCCAAATTAGTTACACTTGCTAAACATGAGTTTTTGGGATGGTTTTGAAAATCCTATAAGGGGTTAAACTTGTTGGTTATAAATGAGTTTCCATGAGAATGATAAATGAAAACAGTGATGTTATGAGATTGAAATCATGATTAGTTAATTAAGGTTTCTCACAAAGACCGAAAATTTATTACGATAAAGTATTTCCCCCCATAATGGATGTAATAAGCTTTTAACATATTATGAAATTAATTATACATGAAAATATTGAATTAATCCCAATGGATATTGTGACTGTATACATTAATAGTAAAATTCATAATGATGTTTAAATTAAAATAACTAAAGGATTAAAAATACCTAGAGGATATTTTGGATCTAAAAATATTTATTTCATTAAATTGGATAAATAATTATATAGACTAAGGAAATCATGGAAAATTTTATATAACCATATGAGTTAATATCTTATGAAACAAAGTTATAAAAATGATCCAAATTTCCCATGTGTTTTCATAAATAGGATCGCATCAATTTTTTTATCAATGTAGTATATATTAATGATTTAAATAATATTACAACTCTTTAAGAGAGGAAACATAGTAATTAAAGAAATAATTTTAAATGGAATACTTTGTAAAGACAAAGTTACTCCTTTGATTAAAATTTAAACATGAGAAGTTTGCATTTTAGATCATCAATAAAGGTATACTGAAAAATTCCTATAAAATTTTTATATGAAAAAATTACATCCATTAATTACACTAATGGTTGTACAATCTCTTATTCATGATAAATATCTTTTTAGACCATTAGAGGATAATGATGAACATTTTAGTCTCTAAGTTTTATATCTTAGTGCTATAATAGAACTACTATACCTCACAAATAATAAAAGGTCAAACATATCATTTTTATGAATTTACCATCCACATATAGTTCATCACCCACTCATAGATATTAAAATAGAACTAAAAAAATATTATAATACCTTTAAGGTTATATTGATTGGGGATTATTTTATTCTAAAAATTCAGAACCAAAATTGGTTAGATATGATGATGCTAAGTATTTTTATAATCCACATAAATATAGATCTCAAACTATATGTTTATTCACATATAGTGGAATAGTCTTGTCAAGAAATTATATAAAAAACACCATTTACATGACTTGCTCAAATTATATTGATTTGATTATAATTCATGAGGCAAGTTAAGAATGTGTTTCATTGAGATCAATTTTTCATAATATTGGAATAGTTTTGGATAGACTATAAATAATGATATTACCACTAATTTGTATGAAGATTTTATAATTCAATTAAATGGTGGATATAAAAAAGGTGATAAGAAAAAACACATCACAACAAAATTATGTTTTACCCATGAAAATTAAAAGAATAATGAGATAAATATCTATAAGTTTATATCATGTGATAATCTAATAGATTTAATAAAAAATTCATTAAGAATAAAATTTATAAATTTAAAATGAAAATAATAGAAATATTATCATGATTTAATCATAGGGAGTTGGGACTATGGATTCCTTTTTTACTTCATCAAGTTTTTCACACTGGGTTTTCTAGATAATGTCTTTAATGAATCCATTTAAAAATTTTCATGGAGATCAATTATTTTTTATCCAATTGTTTTTTTCAAGAGGTTTTTAAGTGAAAGATAAATAATATTCCTTGAAATTGATGACATCCAAGGAGAAGCATTATGATTTTTATGGATTAAATCATTACTCATATATGGTAGATTACTATGGTATTAATTTGAAACCCCAACAATTTTTATGTCCAACCCTTAATTTACATTATTCATGATGATTAAATATTGACGATTGAATTTAACATATGAATAAGGATTAATTTAGACTATTGATTATATTTTAAAGTATCTTATATATAGATTAACATGATAAAGAAAAAAGAATATTTTTCTCTATACCCTATATCTGTTTCCATTGTATTTACATTGTGATTCTATATTCATATTCATTCACTATATTTTTTTTATTTTGATCTACATCATGATTTTTCTACAATTAAAAAATTGGCTTAAATTTTTTACATTAAACACAGTTTCAAATGGAAATTCAATCCAATTTTTTTATAAAATTTATATATATATATATAAACATTAAAGTGGTACATAAAATGATTTAAGTTTCAAAATAAATTTTGTAAAAATTTTCAAAATAATAATTTATCCTCCCATTTTAAAAATGATGCATTATTATTTAGGTAGTTTATTTTTATTTTTAAAATAATGATGATAATAATAATAATAATAATATTATTATTATTATTATTATGATGCTGTTGTTGATACTATGAATGATAATAATCTATTTTTAAAACTACTTGGTGATTTACTTTATCTTATCCACCTCTATCCAACCAGTCAATTTTTATTGAGTTACATTATTTATTTATTAAAATAAATATTATGTTTTAAATAGAAACCCAAACCCCTATAATAGTCATGCTCTTCTCAGCATATCCATCCCTACCAAATTATGTACTAGAACCGATGTCTTGAATGTGAATTGTGAAGAACTAGGTAAAAAACTATGCTCCCCAAATCATCATACATTGTCAAGTGGTTACATCGGGATACAATGAAATTATGATGGAAAGCCAAAACTAGTGGGAATTGATCCCCAGACACCAAGTATTCCAATGGAAGAACCTAAATATTGGGCCACACCCCAAGGAATTATTAAAGTAATTATTAATCCATTATAGTTAGCGATATAGATATACCCTAAAATCTCATACACATGATTTATGTGGGATATATAAGATTATACAATATGAGAATGTTTTAGGTAACTCCATGAATTAGAAACCTAGGAATGTTATATTCCTTGTTCTTAGGATGTCTCAAGGCTCTCCAATGCCTTGACATGGTAGTGGGATGTTAAAGGTTAACGTTTAGGTTATATTCTACAAGTTTATATCATTAATATTTTTAATTTATAGAAAATTAGTATTGTATTAACATGATGAATGAATGAGAATGTACTAATGGTTATATAAGGAGGTGATAACTATGAGGTGGTGATGATTCATGTATGAATTTCTTTCTACCGAATCTCCCTATCCAATATATCTCTTATTATTTCTACTTTACTAAATGAGGCACTAACATTCCATGGTGAGAAGTGGAGTCCCAAAAATATGATGGGCAACTTAGTTTTAACCCATCAATACACCATGGAGTAGAGATTCCTTCAAATACCATTTTTTTATATTTATCAATATCATTTGATTGAATATGAAGCTATAGATTGACCGGTTAAAAGTACATGTTTTCATGACCCGTCCCCTGGGGATTGTGCCCTGACTCCCCTAAGCATGCCTCTCAAAGGACAGGGGTTGGAGGCTAGCATCGAAGGCATAAAACTACAATTGGGAGGAATTTTCCTGAGTACTTATACACACGCACACACAACCACGTCCAAAGAAAACTGGAAAAGAGAACACACATGCTACTAAACAACCAGTGAGTTTAAAGGTACAACTGGAATTAAATGGTCTAGAATATAAACCCAACAAAAGAAAACTACAAAAAGAGTAAGTATGAGATCGATGGAAAGCCTTCTGCTGAAAACCCCACTTGATGGGTGAGTATAGAGTAGCTTCCAGAAGCCGTAGAATCTCATCCTGTCTGCCTGATCTCACTAGCCACCACCTAGTCATGGGATACCAAGTCCTATACCAAGTCTTCGGTCATCTGCATCAGACACAACACGTGCGGGTGAAGCCCATGCAAGGGTGATTAACAAAATACTCAGTAGGGACCCCAAACCAACAAGGAAAGACCACAAAGAAATCCACAAGAAAACCACATAACATGACCATGAAGCAAGATAGTTCACACCAGGTATAATCTAGAGTAGGAAAGTAAGACCATCAGTCATATCATTGAACACCTTGGGCTATTGGGGTACTCCTCCCTGATGAGTACCATGGGTAAACTACTAGAAAAGGGGGCATTGAAGCCCCCCAGACTCGGGCGACCGCCATTGGCGGTCGCTATAGCTAACCAATAGCGACCGCCAATGGCGGTCGCTAACCTACATAAAAAAAACGGGGGGATTCTGCGCCCCCCCCCCCCCCCCCCGCGCCCCCTCGACCTCGATCCCTCGCCGCCCTAACCCCCCCCCCCTCCCTCGCCGCCCTCCCTCGCCGCCCTCCCCTCCCCCGCCGCCCGGCCTCCCCCACCGCCCGGCCTCCCCCACCGCCTGGCCTCCCCCGCCGCCCGCCCTCCCCCGCCGCCCGGCCTCCCACGCCGCCCGGCCTCCCCCGCCGCCCTCCCTCCCCCGCCGCCTGCCCTTCGGCCTCCGGCCGCCGCCCTCCGCCCTCGGGCCTCCGGCCGCCACCCTCGGACCTCCGGCCTCTCGGCCCTCCCCCCCCCCCCACCCCGGACGGCACCCGAACCCTGGACAGCCCCCCCCCCCCCCCCCCGCGCACTCCGGACCGCCCCCCGCACCCCGGACGCCTCCCCGCACCCCGGACACCCCCCCCCCCCCCGTGCACTCCGGACCGCCCCCCGCACCCCGGACGCCTCCCCGCACCCCGGACAGCCCCCCCCTGCACTCGGACACCCCCCTCCGAACCCGGACAGCCCCCCCACACCCCGGAAAGCCCCCCCCCCCCGCACTCGGACACCCCCCCTCCGAACCTGGATAGCCCCCCCGCACCCCGGACAGGCCCCCCGCACCCCGGACACCCCACCCCGCACCCCCGACAGCCCCCCTACACCCCAGACAGCCCCCCCCCGCACCCCGGACACCCCCGCACCTCGAACACCCCTGCCCGCACCCCTGACAGGCCCCAGACACCCCTCCCCGCACCTCGGACAGCCCCCCCCGACCCCGGACACCCCCCCCCCTCGCTGCCCGTCCCCTGTCCCCTCACCGCCTCCTCTCCTCTAGCTCCCCGCCGCCGCCGCCGCCCATCCCCTCTCTTGCCGCACCTCCTTTGGCTCCGGCTCCCCTTCGCTGCCTCCTCTCCCTCGCAGCACCGCCTTCGGCTCCCCTCCCTTTCAGGTTTGTAGCTCAATCAGGTAACATGAGCTTTCAGTTACATTATTATTTTATCAATGGTTCATAAACAAATGGTTAATATTTATTTTGAATATAGTTGATTTGAAAAATGTAAATGTAATAAGTATTGTGTAAATGTTTGTTATATAGATATTATTATGGATAAGAGTTGGATTGATCTTCCAAATCGAATGTCTAGAGAATATTTCAATGGAATTATGTAGTTTATTGACTTCACGAGAGGATTTGAAAGTGACTGTATTAGTTGTCCATGTAGAAAATGTACTAACAGATATCAATTCACACGAGATACTGTGAGGGAGCACCTTTTCTTTAATGGATTTCTGAAAAATTATAAGAGTTGGACTCGTCATGGAGAAGAATATGTTCGTTGTCAAAATACAGATGCAGCTCAGATGGATGTTGATGCAAGGATGACTGATATAATGCATGAAATGCTTACTGAAATGGTACGTGGGTTTGATACTGAAGGCATTGACATCCAGAATCTTGAGACCGGTGAGATAAATCTTCGCTCTGGTGCAGATCGTGATTCGAGGAGGTTTTATGAAGTACTTGATGATGCGAAAACAGAATTATATCCTGGATGTACTTCTTACAATAAACTGTCGTTTATCGTGGAGTTGTTGCATTTGAAGACTTTGAATAATTGGCCAGACACATCATTCGACATGCTTTTGGTTTTATTGAAAAAAGTTCTTCCTGTCGACGCTAAGATTCCTGAGTCGTATTACTATGCTCGTAAGTTGACAGAGAACTTAGGTTTTACATATGAGACTATAAATGCATGTGCAAACAACTGTATGTTGTTTAGAAATGAAACTGCTCATTTGGATATTTGTATGGTTTGTGGCGCTTCCAGGTGGAAAGAGAACAGGGGAAATAAGACTCATCAAAGTCAGATTGCGATACAGGGGAAACCGATTTCCGTAAAGAAAATGCGTTACTTTCCCCTTAAACCGAGGTTGAAAAGATTTTTTATGTCATATAAAGTTTCTAATTTAATGAGATGGCATGCAGAAAGAGTTCATGAAAGTGACATGTTAACCCACCCGACAGACTCTCATGCATGGAAGGATTTTGATAAGAGACATCCCGACTTTTCTAAATATGTTCGTAATGTCTGATTGGGATTGGCAGCAGATGGTTTCAATCCATTCAAGTCTATGGTTGGTGCAACTCATAGCACATGGCCCGTGGTGTTGGTTCCATATAATCTTCCTCCGTGGCTTTGTATGAAGCAACAATTTATATTACTTTCCACTCTTATTGATGGACCTAAAAGTCCGGGGGATAAGATTGATGTTTACCTTCAGCCATTGATTGATGAGTTGAATGAATTTTGGGGCGATGGTGTGATGACTTATGACTGCAAAATGAATGAAATATTCAAACTGCATGCTGCTTTATTGTGAACAATCAATGACTTCCCAGCTTATGCAAATTTATCAGGCTAGAGTACGAAAGGGGAATTTTCTTGCCCTTGTTGCAATAAAAGTAAAAAATCTGTATGGCTTAAACATTCCAAAAAATGGGCATACATGGGTCACAAGCGTTTTCTCCCTCCTCAGTACAGGTTCAGAAAGGACAGAGTGGCATTTGATGGTTCTAGAGAGTTCAGCCCAGCACCAAAGACCATGACAGGAGTCGAAATGTTGTCGCAGATTGAGGAAGAAAACATCCGCACGGTATATGAAATTCAGGATTTGGTGGCTCCTCCAGTACGTAATATTCGTGCTGCGGGTAGGCAGCGCAGTCACAATTGGAAAAAGAAAAGTATTTTTTATAGTCTTCTGTATTGGAAAACTAACATGTTGAGGCATAATTTGGATGTCATGCACATTGAAAAAAATGTTTGTGATAACATATTGTGGACCATTTTAGGTGTCAGTGGAAAGTCAAAGGACCATGTTAATGCACGCCGTGATTTGGAAGAAATGGGTTTAAGGAAACAGTTGCATTTACAGTTAGCTGAGGGAAACAAGGCATATATGCCTACTGCACAGTATTCGATGACTACAGAGGAGAAAGAGACATTTCTTTCCATTTTGAAGATGGTCAAGGTGCCTGATGGTTACTCTTCTAATATTTCAAAGTGTGTGAATCTGACGAGCAAGACATTGCAAGGGTTGAAAAGTCATGACAATCACATATTACTTCAGCAGTTGATTCCAATCGCAATTTGTGATTGTTTATCCCCTAATGTTGTTCAGCCCTTGATTGAGATGAGTAATTTTTTTAGACAGCTTTGTTTAAGAAATCAATGAATGAGTGATTTAAAAAGTTTACAGGACCGAATTGTACTTACGCTTTGTCACTTTGAGAAACTTTCCCCCCCCCTCGTTTTTCGATGTTATGGTCCACTTAACAGTGCACCTAACTGATGAAGTAATGACTGCTGGTCCAGTGCAATTCAGGTGGATGTATCCTATTGAACGGTATTTGAGTACATTGAAAAGATTTGTACGCAACAGAGCTCGTCCAGAGGCATCAATAGCCAATGGTTATTTGATGGATGAGTGTACTACCTTTTGTGCAGAATATCTTATGGATGTTGAAACAAAATTAGATAAGCCCTCTCGGATTCATGATGGTCCAGTTGGATAAGGAACCACATTTGATATGGACAACATCGAGTGGATACAAGCACATCGATATATCTTGTTCAATACTCCATCAGTTGCACCATTAATGCAGTAAGTATCTTATCAATGTGCTTGTATAACTTTTACATGTTTTGTTTGCATAAGTTGATCTTTTAAACATCGCGTAATCATTTGCAGGAAACACATTAATGAGATAAAAGAAGAGATGCATCGTGCGACTGAGTTGCAAATTCAACAATCTCATTATGCGGAATTTCATGATTGGTTCAAGGATTATGTATGTATAAATTTATTTTCATTATGAGTGAAGTATTAAACTAATTCTTTCTGTATATATCAGTATTGATTTTTATAAATTATGTAGGTTCGTAAGCTGAGGGAGTTAGGGGACCCCACGCTACCTGAAGTATTTATCCAACTGGATGAGGGTCCATCTATAACGGCTTGTTGTTATAAAGCTATTGATGCTAATGGTTTTCGATTTCGCATTAAAGATGTTGACGACAAACGAGCAACACAAAACAGTGGCATCGGTTGTCCCTTTTTCGATTCTGGTTATTAGTATGGTCAATTGATAGACATCATTGAAGTTGTATACACACACGGTTTTAAGTACATATTGTTAAAGTGTAATTGGGTTGATCCAGTGCGTGGATGTAAAGTCGATCAATATCAGTTTTCATTGGTGAATTTTAACTATATGTTATACAGAAATAATGAACGAGTTGAGAATGAACCTTTCATTTTGACATCACAAGCGGAACAAGTATTCTTCGTTACTTTGCCTTCGGATCCAAGTTGGCAAGTTGTTGTCAAAATGTCTCGGCGAGGAGTGTTTTTATTTGAAGAATATGAACCCGAGACTGTTCCGTTTGTTTACCAACAACTTGATCAACATACCGTAGTTCAACGTGAAGAAGATATTTATTGGGTCAGAGCGGCTGTTGAAGGAGAAACGGTCGATTTGCATGCTTAATGAAAGGTATAATTGTTTTCCCGCTATTCAGTAGAATGTCCTAGGATATCATAAATTATCTAATCATTTTATAAATCCTTATAAGTTTTAATCCTCACTTTTGTAAGTTAATTCAGTCATAAATATTTAGGTTGATTAACTTTCTGATTTTTTAAAATTCATTCACAACTAATTATTCAATCCATTTTTTGTTTGATTAATAGTTGTACAAGTTTGATTTATTAAGAACAATCCAATTTATCTTTTAAACACTTTGGACTCATTACTGATATTTTCTATGACTGCAGACATGTCAGGGGAAGAGGCAGAAGATCCACATCATCCATCTGAGGCATCTACGTCTCAGGGTCGAGGTATGTTTGAATGTCATTGTCTATATTTTTTATGTAATTGATATATATATATATATATATATATATATATATATATAAAACATTTGTCAATTTATATATAAAATTGTTTTCAACAGGATCAGACTCAGCTGCTTCTTCCTCTTGCAGGAGAGGCCCTGGTCGTGGCATATTATCATGAAATTCCGACACGACGATATATGTTTCATTTGATGAGGTATTTCATCCCGTGGGACCGAATGCCCCGACATTTATTCGTCAGTTGGGTCATATCATACGTGACCCACATCGATTTCCATTGACCATGCGTGATTGGGCTTCTATCCCTCAGGACACATTAGATCGTCTATGGAGGGAGGTTCAGGTAAGAAAATAATTTTACTTTATTTTCTATTTATAAAGAATACTAATATGTTTGATTATTTTCTTTATAGAAAAATTTGAAAGTATTCCCTGAAGAGTTTCGGCCCGTGTGTATGAGCAAATTCCATAAGATGTGGAAAGATTATAAAGGCAAAGTGAAGAGGGACCACTGGGTACCAAATGTGGGTGCCCTTGACATTTTGGAAAAAGTCCCGAGAGGTGTCCTCCCGGCTCAGTGGTGTGACTTGGTTGCATATTGGTCTACTGAGGGTGTTGTAGTTTGTATATTAATTATTTTGCTGTATATATATTTTCAAGAATATGTGATTTGTTTGAAATTTGAATGAATTGAATGTAGGAGGTGTCAACACGCCATTCGGAGAATCGAGCGTTGCAGGGACCAGCTCACAGGCTCGGGACTCGTCACGTGTCTCAGATCCGACATGAGGTATATATTATTCATTTTTTAATTTATTAATTAATATGGTTTTGTGTTTATATTCTTTTAATATACAGTTGCGAGGGCAAGGTGCAGCAACTGATAAAATGTCGGTGTGGATAAGGACTCGTGATCGCAATGATCCAGAGGTTACAACATTGATAGTAAGTGTCTGTACTTACCAATAATTACATAAATCTATATATTAAAATATATATATTTATATATATTTAAATATTTCACAGGCTCAATTTGAAGCTGAGTTAGAACATCTGCCAGAGGACCAGCGACAGCTTCCCATGCGACGGGATGAGATCTTTCATCGCATTATTGGTCGGGACGGGCATGGCTATAGTTTGACCTATGGAGCAGGGATTCTTCATTCTGTAGTGTCACGCGCTGCAGTTGTCGGTCCTGTTGTTGCTCATATGACACAACAGATGTCAGATTTTGAGGCACGGCTGCGCGCTTCCGAGGAGACAAATGCGCAATTGACAGCTAAGGTTAGAGCACTGCGGGAATATGTGCGTCGAGCTGATGGTACAGGGGATCATACGACGCATGTATATACTGTATTTATTTATTTAATTTAAATTATTTTTTTTATTAAAATATTTATAATGTTTATTTGTTGTAGGCACCTGGCCCACCAGAAGGAGGTAGCAGTGATGACAACGCGTGACGCACCATATATTCACGAGATATGTTTTTTGTTTTTACTGGTAGGGTTGACATTGATGTACTATATTTATTCATTTAAGTAATGCATTATTACCATCCATGGTGGTCTTTTAAATATTTTATACACATATTGAGTTTTTGATCAAATAATCTTGAATGATTCTACATTTGAAAAATTCGAACTAATTCCAACAGATCAATAAATCTGATATTATAGATTATGTATTATCCAATATATTTTTTATAAATTTCTGTATGGTATCGATAAAAGAAATATGTATTAATTAGATGTTATCACTTTTATTTTTCACTTTTATTTTTCACTTTTGTAATCAATGGGATGGCCTTTGCACCCCCGGAGATCCCCTCGCACCCCCGTACAGCCCCCCGCACCCCCGTACAGCCCCCCCGCACCCCCGTACAACCCCCCGCACCCCCGTACAGCCCCCCGCACCCCCGTACAGCCCCCCCCCCCCCCCGCACCCCCGTACAGCCCCCTCACCCCCGTACAGCCCCCCCGCACCCCCGTACAGCCCCCCCCGCACCCCCGTACAGCCCCCCGCACCCCCGTACTGCCCCCGCACCCCCGTACTGCCCCCCGACACCCCCGTACAGCCCCCCGCACCCCCGTACAGCCCCCTAAACCCCCGTACAGCCCCCCCCCCCCCCCCGCACCCCCGTACTGCCCCCCGCCACCCCCGTACAGCCCCCCGCACCCCCCGTATAGCCCCCCCGCACCCCCGTACAACCCCCCGCACCCCCGTACTGCCCCCGGCACCCCCGTACTGCCCCCCGCCACCCCCGTACAGCCCCCCGCACCCCCGTACAACCCCCCTCACCCCCGTACAGCCCCCCGCACCCCCGTACATCCCCCCCCCCCCCCGCACCCCCGTACAACCCCCCGCACCCCCGTACTGCCCCCCGCCACCCCCGTACAGACCCCGCACCCCCGTACAGCCCCCCGACACCACCGTACAGCCCCCCCTCCCCCCGCACCCCCGTACATCCCCCCCCCCCCCCCGCACCCCCGTACAGCCCCCCGCACCCCCGTATAGCCCCCCCCCCCCCCGCACCCCCGTAAAGCCCCCCCGCACCCCCGTACACCCCCCGCACCCCCGTACTGCCCCCGCCACCCCCCGTACACCCCCCGCACGGGAACGATAGAAATATTATTCTTGAGATGCAGGAAGAGGCCGCACATCCATCGGACGTGCGGTGCGCGCGACACGTCCGATTGTGTCCTTTTCAACAGCGCGGCGCGCGCTGAAATGGCGCGTTGGGGGGTCAAAACCACCCGAAAGACCTCCGAATGCCACAAAACCGTACGAAAACATCCGGGGCGTGAATTTTTAAATGGTCGGCCAGACGGCACCTCATTCGGAGGTGCGGTTTTACCGCGGCGGCCGGAAACACGTTTCCGGCGCCATTAAATACCAAAACGGCGTGCGGCGGTCCAATTCGGAGCAAACGTGCTCCGAACGACCTGAAACCGCACAGGAACGATAGAAATATTATTCCTGAGATGCAAGAGGAGGCCACACGTCCATCGGACGTGCGGTGCGCGCGGCACGTCCGATTGTGTCCTTTTCAGCAGCGCGGCGCGCGCTGAAATGGCACGTTGGGGGGTCAAAACCACCCGAACGACCTCCGAATGCCACGAAACCGTACGACAACATCTGGGGCGTGAATTGTGAAATGGTCGGCCAGACGGAACCTCATTCGGAAGTGCCGTTTGACCGCGGCGGCCGGAAACGCGTTTCCGGCGCCATAAAACACCAAAACGGCGTGCGGCGGTCCCATTCAGAGCAAACATGCTCCGAAAGACCTGAAACCACACGAGAAAGATAGAAATATTATTCCTGAGATGAAGGAGGAGGCCACACGTCCATCGGACGTGCGGTGCGTGCGGCACGTCCGATTGTGTCCTTTTCAGCAGCGCGGCGCGCGCTGAAATGGCGCGTTGGGGGGTCAAAACCACCCGAACGACCTCCGAATGCCACGAAACCGTACGACAACATCCGGGGAGTGAATTGTGAAATGGTCGGCCAGACGGAACCTCATTCGGAGGTTCCATGTGACCGCGGCGGCCGGAAACGCGTTTCCGGCGCCATTAAACACCAAAACGGCGTGCGGCGGTCCAATTGGGAGAAAAGGTGCTCCGAACGACCTGAAACCACACGAGAACGATAGAAATATTATTCCTGAGATGCAGGAGGAGTCCGCACGTCCATCGGACGTGCGGTGCGCGCGGCACGTCCGATTGTGTCCTTTTCAGCAGCGCGGCGCGCGCTGAAATGGCACGTTGGGGGGTCAAAACCACCCGAACGACCTCCGAATGCCACGAAACCGTACGAAAACATCCGGGGCGTGAATTTTGAAATGTTCGGCCAGACGACACCTCATTTGGAGGTGCCGTTTGACCGCGGCGGCCGGAAACGCGTTTCCAGCGCCATAAAACACCAAAACGGCGTGCGGCGGTCCCATTCGGAGCAAACGTGCTCCGAAAGACCTGAAACCACATTGGAACGATAGAAATATTATTCCTGAGATACAGGAGGAGGCCGCATGTCCATCGGACGTGCGGTGCGGGCGGCACGTCCGATTGTGTCCTTTTCAGCAGCGCTGCGCGCGCTGAAATGGCGCGTTGGGGGGTCAAAACCACCTGAACGACCTCCGAATGCCACAAAACCGTACGACAACATCTGGGGCGTGAATTGTGAAATGGTCGGAAAGAAGGAACCTCATTCGAAGGTTCCGTTTGACCGTGGCGGCCGGAAACGCGTTTCCGGCGCCATAAAACACCAAAACGGCGTGCGGCGTTCCCATTCGGAGAAAACGTGCTCCGAAAGACCTGAAACCGCACGGGAACGATAGAAATATTATTCCTGAGATGCAGGAGGAGGCCGCACGTCCATCGGACGTGCGATGCACGCGACACGTTCGATTGTGTCCTTTTCAGCAGCGCGGCGCGCGCTGAAATTGCGCGTTGGGGGGTCAAAACCACCCGAACGACCTCCGAATGCCACGAAACCATACGAAAACATCCGGGGCGTGAATTGTGAAATGGTCGGCCAGACGGCACCTCATTCGGAGGTGCTGTTTGACCGCGGCGGCTGGAAACGCATTTCCGGCGCCATTAACCACCAAAACGGCGTGCGGCGGTCCAATTCGGAGCAAACGTGCTCCGAACGACCTGAAACCGCACGGGAACGATAGAACTATTATTCCTGAGATGCAGGAGGAGGCCGCACGTCCATCGGACATGCGGTGCGCGCGGCACGTCCGATTGTGTCCTTTTCAGCAGCGCGGCGCGCGCTGAAATGGCGCGTTGGGGGGTCAAAACCACCCGAACGACCTCCGAATGCCACGAAACCGTACGACAACATCCGGGGCGTGAATTGTGAAATGGTCGGCCAGACGGCACCTCATTCGGAGGTTCCGTTTGACCGCGGCAGCCAGAAACGCGTTTCCGGCGCCATAAAACACCAAAACGGCGTACGGCGGTCCCATTAGGAGAAAACGTGCTCCGAACGACCTGAAATCACACGTGAACGATAGCAATATTATTCCTAAGATGCAGGAGGAGGCCGCACATCCATCGGACGTGCGGTGCGCGCGGCACGTCCGATTGTGTCCTTTTAAGCAGCGCGACGCGCGGTGAAATGGCGCATTGGGGGGTCAAAACCACCCGAACGACCTCCGAATGCCACGAAACCGTACGAAAACATCCGGGGCGTGAATTTTGAAATGTTCGGCCAGACGGCACCACATTCGGAGGTGCCGTGTGAACGCGGCGGCCGGAAACGCGTTTCCGGCGCCATTAAACACCAAAACGGCGTGCGACGGTCCAATTAGGAGCAAACGTGCTCCGAATGACCTGAAACCGCACGTGAACAATAGAAATATTATTCCTGAGATGCAGGAGGAGGCCGCACGTTCATCGGACGTGCGGTGCGTGCGGCACGTCCGATTGTGTCCTTTTAAGCAGCGCGGCGCGCGCTGAAATGGCGCGTTGGGGGGGTCAAAACCACCCGAACAACCTCCGAATGCCACGAAACCGTACGACAACATCCGGGGCGTGAATTGTGAAATGGTCGGCCAGACGGAACCTCATTCGGAGGTTCCGTTTGACCGCGGCGGCCGGAAACGCGTTTCCGGCGCCACAAAACACCAAAACGGCGTACGGCGGTCCCATTCGGAGAAAACGTGCTCCTAACGACCTGAAATCGCACGGTAACGATAGAAATATTATTCCTGAGATGCAGGAGGAGGCCGCACATCCATCGGACGTGCGGTGCACGCGGCACGTCCGATTGTGTCCTTTTAAGCAGCGCGGCGCGCGGTGAAATGGCGCGTTGGGGGGTCAAAACCACCCGAACGACCTCCGAATGCCACGAAACCGTATGAAAACATCTGGGGCGTGAATTGTGAAATGGTCGGCCAGACGACACCACATTCGGAGGTGCCGTGTGAACGCGGCATCCGGAAACGCGTTTCCGGCGCCATTAAACACCAAAACGGCGTGCGGCGGTCCAATTAGGAGCAAACGTGCTCCGAATGACCTGAAACCGCACGGGAACGATAGAAATATTATTCCTGAGATGCAGGAGGAGGTCGCACGTCCATCGGACGTGCGGTGCGTGCAGCACGTCCGATTGTGTCCTTTTCAGCAGCGCGGCGCGCGCTGAAATGGCTCGTTGGGGGGTCAAAACCATACGAAAGACCTCCGAATTCCACGAAACCGTACGACAACATCCGGGGCGTGAATTGTGAAATGGTCGGCCAGACGGCACCTCATTCGGAGGTGCCGTGTGACCGCGGCGGCCGGAAACGCGTTTTCGGCGCCATTAAACACCAAAACGGCGTGCGGCGGTCCAATTAGGAGCAAACGTGCTCCGAACGACCTGAAACCGCACGGTAACGATAGAAATATTATTCTTGAGATGCAGGAGGAGGCCGCACGTCCATCGGACGTGCGGTGCACGCGGCACGTCCGATTGTGTCCTTTTCAGCAGCGCGGCGCGCGCTGAAATGGCGCGTTGGGGGGTCAAAACCACCCGAACGACCTCCAAATGACACGAAACCGTACGAAAACATCCGGGGCGTGAATTGTGAAATGGTCGGCCAGACGGCACCTCATTCGGAGGTGCCGTTTGACCGCGGCGACCGGAAACGCGTTTCCGGCGCCATAAAACACCAAAACAGCGTGCGACGGTCCCATTCGGAGCAAACGTGCTCCGAAAGACCTGAAACCGCATGGGAAGATAGAAATATTATTCTTGAGATGCAGGAGGAGGCCGCACGTCCATCGGACGTGCGGTGCACGCGGCACGTCCGATTGTGTCTTTTTCAGCAGCGCGGCGCGCGCTGAAATGGCAAGTTGGGGGGTCAAAACCACCCGAACGACCTCCGAATGCCACGAAACCGTACGAAAACATCCGGGGCGTGAATTGTGAAATGGTCGGCCAAACGACACCTCATTCGGAGGTGCCGTTTGACCGCGGCGGCCGGAAACGCGTTTCCGGCGCCACAAAACACTAAAACGGCGTGCGACGGTCCCATTCGGAGCGAACGTACTCCGAAAGACCTGAAACCGCACGGGAACGATAGAAATATTATTCTTGAGATGCAGGAGGAGGCCGCACGTCCATCGGACGTGCGGTGCGCGCTGCACGTCTGATTGTGTTCTTTTCAGCAGCGCGGCGCGCGCTGAAATGGCGCGTTGGGGGGTCAAAACCATCGAAACGACCTCCGAATGCCACGAAACCGTACGACAACATCCGGGGCATGAATTGTGAAATGGTCGGCTAGACGGCACCTCATTCGGAGGTGCCGTTTGACCGCGGCGGCCAGAAACGCGTTTCCGGCGCCATAAAACACCAAAACGGCGTGCGGCGGTCCCAATTTGAGCAAACGTGCTCTGAAAGACCTGAAACCGCACGGGAACGATAGAAATATTATTTCTGAGATGTAGGAGGAGGCCACGCGTCCATCGGACGTGCGGTGCGCGTGGCACGTCCGATTGTGTCCTTTTCAGCAGCGCGGCGCGCGCTGAAATGGCGCGTTGGGGGGTCAAAACCACCCGAACGACCTCCGAATGCCACGAAACCGTACGACAACATCCGGGGAGTGGATTGTGAAATGGTCGGCCAGACGGAACCTCATTCGGAGGTGCCGTTTGACCGCGGCGGCCAGAAACGCGTTTCCGGCGCTATTAAACACCAAAACGGCGTGCGGCGGTCCAATTCAGAGCAAACGTGCTCCGAACGACCTGAAACCGCACGGGAACGATAGAAATATTATTCCTAAGATGCAGGAGGAGGCCGCACGTCCATCGGACGTGCGGTGCGTGCGGCACGTCCGATTGTGTCCTTTTCAGCAGCGCGGCGCGCGCTGAAATGGCGCGTTGGGAGGTCAAAACCACCCGAACGACCTCCGAATGCCACGAAACCGTACGACAACATCCGGGGTGTGAATTGTGAAATGGTCGGCCAGACGGAACCTCATTCGGAGGTTCCGTTTGACCGCGGCGGCCGGAAACGCGTTTCCGGCTCCATAAAACACCAAAACGGCGTGCGACGGTCCCATTCGGAGCAAACGTGTTTCGAACGACCTGAAACCGCACGGGAACGATAGAAATATTATTCCTGATATGCAGGAGGAGGCCGCACGTCCATCGGACGTGCGGTGCGCGCGGCACGTCCGATTGTGTCCTTTTCAGCAGCGCGGCGCGCGCTGAAATGGCGCGTTGGGGGGTCAAAACCACCCGAACGACCTCCGAATGCCACGAAACCATACGACAACATCCGGGGCGTGAATTGTGAAATGGTCGGCCAGACGACACCTCATTCGGAGGTGCCGTGTGACCGCGGCGGCCGGAAACGCGTTTCCGGCGCCATTAAACACCAAAACGGCGTGCGGCGGTCCAATTAGAAGCAAACGTGCTCTGAACGACCTGAAACCGCATGGGAACGATAGAAATATTATTCCTGAGATGCAAGAGGAGGCCGGACATCCATCAGACGTGCGGTGCGCGCGGCACGTCCGATTGTGTCCTTTTCAGCAGCGCGGCGCGCGCTGAAATGGCGTGTTGGGGGGTCAAAATCACCCGAACGACCTCCGAATGCCACGAAACCGTACGACAACATCCGGGGCGTGAATTGTGAAATGGTCGGCCAGACGGCACCTCATTCGGAGGTTCCGTGTGACCGCGGCGGCTGGAAACGCGTTTCCGGCGCCATTAAACACCAAAACGGCGTGCGGCGGTCCAATTAGGAGCAAACGGGCTCCGAACGACCTGAAACCGCACGGGAACGATAGAAATTTTATTCCTGAGATGCAGGAGGAGGCCGCACGTCCATCAGGCGTGCGGTGCGCGCGACACGTCCGATTGTGTCCTTTTCAGCAGCGCGGTTAGCGCTGAAATGGCGCGTTGGGGGGTCAAAACCACCCGAACGACCTCCGAATGCCACGAAACCGTATGACAACATCCGGAGCGTGAATTTTGAAATGTTCGTCTAGACGACACCTCATTCGGAGGTTCCGTTTGACCGCGGCGGCCGGAAAGGCGTTTCCGGCGCCATAAAACACCAAAACGGCGTGCGGCGGTCCCATTCGGAGAAAACGTGCTCCGAAAGACCTGAAACCGCACGAGAACGATAGAAATATTATTCCTGAGATGTAGGAGGAGGACGCACGTCCATCGGAGGTGCGGTGCCCGCGGCACGTCCGATTGTGTCCTTTTTAGCAGCGCGGTGCGCGCTGAAATGACGCGTTGGGGGGGTCAAAACCACCCGAACGACCTCCGAATGCCACGAAATCGTACGACAACATCCGGGGCGTGAATTGTGAAATGGTAGGCTAGACGACACCTCATTCGGAGGTGCTGTTTGACCGCGGCGGCCGGAAACGCGTTTCCGGCGCCATAAAACACCAAAACGGCGTGCGGCGGTCCCATTCGGAGAAAACGTACTCCGAAAGACCTGAAACCACACGAGAACGATAGAAATATTATTACTGAGATGCAGGAGGAGGCCGCACGTCCATCGGACGTGCGGTGCGCGCGATACGTCCGATTGTGTCCTTTTTAGCAGCGCGGTGCGCGCTGAAATGGCGCGTTGGGGGGTCAAAACCACCCGAACGACCTCCGAATGCCACGAAACCGTACGACAACATCTGGGGCGTGAATTGTGAAATGGTCGGCCAGACGGAACCTCATTCGGAGGTGCCGTTTGACCGCGGTGGCCGGAAACGCGTTTCCGGCGCCATTAAAAACAAAAACGGCGTGCGGCGGTCCAATTCAGAGCAAACGTGCTCCGAACGAGCTGAAACCGCACGGGAACGATATAAATATTATTCCTGAGATGTAGGAGGAGGCCGCACGTCCATCGGACGTGCGGTGCGCGCGGCACGTCCGATTGTGTCCTTTTCAGCAGCGCGACGCGCGCTGAAATGGCGCGTTGGGGGGTCAAAACCACCCGAACGACCTCCGAATTCCACGAAACCGTACGAAAACATCCGGGGCGTGAATTGTGAAATGGTCGGCTAGACGAAACCTCATTCGGAGGTTCCGTTTGACCGCGGCGGCCGGAAACGCGTTTCCGGCGCCATAAAACACCAAAACGGCGTGCGGCGGTCCCATTCGGAGCAAACGTGCTCCGAAAGACCTGAAACCGCATGTGAACGATAGAAATATTATTCCTGAGATGCAGGAGGAGGCCGCACATCCATCGGACGTGCGGTGCCCGCGGCACGTCCGATTGTGTCGTTTTCAGCAGCGCGGCGCGCGCTGAAATGGCGCGTTGGGGGGTCAAAACCACCCGAACGACCTCCGAATGCCATGAAACCGTACGACAACATCCGGGGCGTGAATTGTGAAATGTTCGGCTAGACGGCACCTCATTCGGAGGTGCCGTGTGACCGCGGCGGCCGGAAACGCGTTTCCGGCGCCATTAAACACCAAAACGGCGTGCATCGGTCCAATTAAGAGCAAACGTGCTCCGAACGACCTGAAACCGCACGGGAATGATAGAAATGTTATTCCTGAGATGCAGGAGGAGGCCGCATGTCCATCGGACGTGCGGTGCGCGCGACACGTCCGATTGTGTCCTTTTCAGCAGCGCGGCGCGCGCTGAAATGGCGCGTTGGGGGGTCAAAACCACCCGAACGACCTCCGAATGCCACGAAAGCGTACGACAACATCCGAGGAGTGAATTATGAAATGGTCGGCCAGACGGCACCTCATTCGGAGGTGCCGTGTGACCGCGGCGGTCGGAAACGCGTTTCCGGCGCCATTAAACACCAAAACGGCGTGCGACGATCCAATTCGGAGCAAACGTTCTCCGAATGACCTGAAACCGCACAGGAACGATAGAAATATTATTCCTGAGATGTAGGAAGAGGCCGCACATCCATCGGACGTGCGGTGCGCGCGACACGTCCGATTGTGTCCTTTTAAGCAGCGCTGCGCGCGCTGAAATGACGCGTTGGGGGGTCAAAACCACCCGAACGACCTCTGAATGCCACGAAACCGTACAACAATATCCGGGGCGTGAATTGTGAAATGGTCGGCCAGACGGAACCTCATTCGGAGGTTCCGTTTGACCGCGGCGGCCGGAAAGGCGTTTCCGGCGCCATAAAACACCAAAACGGCGTGCGACGGTCCCATTCGGAGCAAACGTGATCTGAAAGACCTGAAACCGCACGAGAATGATAGAAATATTATTATTGAGATGAAGGAGGAGGCCGCACGTCCATCGGACGTGCGGTGCGCGCGGCACGTCCGATTGTGTCCTTTTTAGCAGCGCGACGCGCGCTGAAATGGCGTGTTGGGGGGTCAAAACCACCCGAACGATCTCCGAATGCCACGAAACCATACGAAAACATCCGGGGCGTGAATTGTGAAATGGTCGGCCAGACGGCACCTCATTCGGAGGTGCCGTGTGACCGCGGCGGCTGGAAACGCGTTTCCGGCGCCATTAAACACCAAAACGGCGTGCGGCGGTCCCATTCGGAGCAAACGGGCTCCGAATGACCTGAAACCGCATGGGAAAGATAGAAATATTATTACTGAGATGTAGGAGGAGGCCACACGTCCATCGGACGTGCGGTGCGCGCGACACGTCCGATTGTGTCCGTTTCAATAGCGCGGTGCGCGCTGAAATGGCACGTTGGGTGTCAAAACCACCCGAACGACCTCCGAATGCCACGAAACCGTACGACAACATCTGGGGCGTGAATTGTGAAATGGTCGGCCAGACGGTACCTCATTCGGAGGTTCCGTTTGACCGCGGTGGCCGGAAACGCGTTTCCGGCGCCATTAAACACCAAAACGGCGTGCGACGGTCCAATTCGGAGCAAACGTGCTCCGAACGACCTGAAACCGCACGGGAACGATATAAATATTATTCCTGAGATGTAGGAGGAGTCCGCACATCCATCGGACGTGCGGTGCGCGCGGCACGTTCGATTGTGTCCTTTTCAGCAGCGCGACGCGCGCTGAAATGGCGCGTTGGGGGGTCAAAACCACCCGAACGACCTCCGAATTCCACGAAACCGTACGAAAACATCCGGGGAGTGAATTGTGAAATGGTCGGCCAGACGAAACCTCATTCGGAGGTGCCGTTTGACCGCGGCGGCCGGAAATGCGTTTCCGGTGCCATAAAACACCAAAACGGCGTGCGGCGGTCCCATTCGGAGCAAACGTGCTCCGAAAGACCTGAAACCGCACGGGAACGATAGAAATATTATTCCTGAGATGCAGGAGGAGGCCGCACATCCATCGGACGTGCGGTGCCCACGGCACGTCCGATTGTGTCCTTTTCAGCAGCGCGGCGCACGCTGAAATGACGCGTTGGGGGGTCAAAACCACACGAAAAACCTCCGAATTCCATGAAACCGTACGACAACATCCGGGGAGTGAATTGTGAAATGGTCGGCCAGACGGCACCTCATTCGGAGGTGCCGTGTGACCGCGGCGGCCGGAAACGCGTTTCCGGCGCCATTAAACACCAAAACGGCGTGCGGCGGTCCAATTCAGAGAAAACGTGCTCCGAACGACCTGAAACCGCACGGGAACGATAGAAATGTTATTCCTGAGATGCAGGAGGAGGCCGAATGTCCATCGGACGTGCGGTGCGCGCGACACGTCCGATTGTGTCCTTTTCAGCAGCGCGGCGCGCGCTGAAATGGCGCGTTGGGGGGTCAAAACCACCCGAACGACCTCAGAATGCCACGAAACCGTAAGACAACATCCAGGGAGTGAATTATGAAATGGTCGGCCAGACGACACCTCATTCGGAGGTGCCGTGTGACCGCGGCGGTCGGAAACGCGTTTCCGGCGCCATTAAACACCAAAACGGCGTGCGGCGGTCCAATTCGGAGCAAACGTGCTCCGAATGACCTGAAACCGCACAGGAACGATAGAAATATTATTCCTGAGATGTAGGAAGAGGCCGCACGTCCATCGGACGTGCGGTGCGCGCGGAACGTCCGATTGTGTCCTTTTCAGCAGCACGGCGCGCGCTGAAATGGCGCGTTGGGGGGTCAAAACCACCCGAACGACCTCCGAATACCACGAAACCGTACGACAACATCCGGGGCGTGAATTGTGAAATGGTCGGCCAGAAGGAACCTCATTCGGAGGTTCCGTTTGACCGCGGCGGCCGAAAACGCGTTTCCGGCGCCATAAAACACCAAAACGGCGTGCGACGGTCCCATTCGGAGCAAACGTGCTCTGAAAGACCTGAAACTGCACGAGAACGATAGAAATATTATTCTTGAGATGAAGGAGGAGGCCGCACGTCCATCGGACGTGCGGTGCGTGCGACACGTCCGATTGTGTCCTTTTCAGCTACGCGGCGCGCGCTGAAATGGCGCGTTGGGGGGTCAAAACCACCGGAACGACCTACGAATGCCACAAAAACGTACGAAAACATCCGGGGCGTGAATTGTGAAATGATAAGCTAGATGGAACCTCATTCGGAGGTGCCGTTTGACCGCGGCGGTCAGAAACGCGTTTCCGGCGCCATAAAACACCAAAACGGCGTGCGGCGGTTCCATTCGGAGAAAACGTGCTCCGAAAGACCTGAAACCGCACGGGAACGATAGAAATATTATTCCTAAGATGCAGGAGGAGGCCGCACGTCCATCAGACGTGCGGTGCGCGCGACACTTCTGATTGTGTCCTTTTCAGCAGCGCGGCGCGCGCTGAAATGGCGCGTTGGGGGGTCAAAACCACCCGAACTACCTCCGAATGCCATGAAACCGTACGAAAACATCCGGGGAGTGAATTGTGAAATGTTCGGCCAGACGACACCTCATTCGGAGGTGCCATTTGACCGCGGCGGCCGGAAACGCGTTTCCGGTGCCATAAAACACCAAAACGGCGTGCGGCGGTCCCATTCGGAGCAAACGTGCTCCGAAAGACCTGAAATGAGATTATTTCTTGAATCGAAGTTTTTAAATTATTATAGCACAATGATTTGATATTATATATATATTATATATATATATTAAAACATTTAAAATATATTATATATATATATATTTAAAATATTGTATTTAATAGTATATATATGAATATTTATATATATATATATATATATTCAATTCAATAAAAAAAATTTAATTTTTTTTTTAGACTAGCGGCCGCCATAGGCGGTCGCTATAGGCTGCCCGGCAGAGGGGCTTCAGCGACCGCCAAGCGGTCGCTGCAGGCCAATCTGCCGGCCTTCTATAGCGACCGCCATTGGCGGTCGCTGAAAGCCTCTAGCGACGAGGCAACAGCGACCGCTAAAGGCCTTTATCTTCCGCCAATGGCGGTCGCTAAAGGCCGGATTTTCAGTAGTGGTATGCTAGGTCACATAGAGCCGCTCCCCACCGTGGGCCTACCGGGTCACACAAAACCGCTTCCCACTAGCCTTGGACTACTGCGATACTCATCTATAATGAGTACCATGGGTATGCTTGGTCACACAGAGCCGCTCCCCACCATGGGCCTTCTAGGTCACACAGATCCATTTCCCACATTGGCTATCATACTGGGGTAGTCCAACCTGATGAGTACAATTGGTTGGCCGAGTCACACAGAGCTACTCCCCACCATGGTCCTTCCAGGTCACACAAAGCCGATTCCCACTAAGCCATCGTAGCTGATCCACAAAGGGTCACTAGTCAGTAGAATTTAGGTCTCAGTCAACCATAGGATCTCCACACGTAATGTGCTTAATTTAGAGAGAAACTGATCCTCAAGCCATTAATCATATTCCAACTTCTATAAAATACTCCTCAAATTATACCAAAATATCTGCCTCCTCGTGAGGATTCAAATGCTGTAAATGGATCATCAATCGGACACACCGTTTAAGAGATATTGGCGTTTTAATAAACAGGGTCCGGTTGTGTCCGGGCCCGGTCTAAACTAGTCTGATTGACCCGACCAACCCAGTTTGGGGTCCCCATATGCCTCGGTTTGGTTCAGCTAACCCAAAAAAACCCGGTTTAGCCTGGCCAGTGGGTCATGCTGGACTCAGCCCGGTTCAGCCGAGGGTCCAGCCCGCTGGGTCGCCCAATGACCCAGTCTCATCCATCCCTGCCCGCAACTGGCGACCCAATTTGTTCCTAGCCCAGGTCACTCATCGGCCAGGTGTTATATTGCAGGCCCGAATCGGGCTATGTAGTGGCCCGACATGTGTGCCCCGGTCAATCTTGCAATTGGAGGGACAACCTCCCTCAGCCCAGATGCCTAATGGCGTCTAGTTTAGTGAGTCGTGACCAGTTAAGCAGGCCACATTTTGTTCCCCACATGCGGTCACTAGACCACATGCCAGTGGAAAACAGCGGCCCATGTGGTGCGGACCACCCACCGATGTGGTCGTGGGGTTGCGTATCCTATCCGCCAACCGCCAACCATTGCTAGTAGCTTTTGCCGCTTTGTCGCGGCCTGAAACGGCCGCGACTGCTACCCTCGATGCACCACCACCTGCCCACAACCACCATCTGTGCGCCACCAAAGCCTTCTACAGACCATCGGGTCCACTCCAATGGTTCGTTCTTCGTTCCGTCTATGCCTCCATCCTCCATGGGGTGCTGACTTCCCTACTAAGGCCTCAAAACATTCTTTCTTCCATTTCAAAGGTTCAGACATGAAGAATGCACAAGGAGGAGGGGCTTGGGCCTTATTCATGTCGGCCTATGCCATCCGTATTAGATTTTAAACATGTGGAGGTTTAGTATTCAAGTTCTATCAAACAAATAATTAATACCAATACAAGAATCCCCAAAAAGGCACTCTCCCGCAAGAATGAGTGATCCGCGGATCAACCTGTTCGTGGGTTAATCCGTGTTCATCATTTTAGAATGAAGAACGGGGAAATGGAATTGAAATCAAACAACCCACTACCTATGATGAGGTTCTTCGTTGGAGCGATCTATTCATGGGGATTCTATTGGCATTCATTGCTCTCTGGTCCTGTTCTTTGGGGTGCGTCGATGTTGTTGGTGATTATCCATCATTCTTCGTTCGTCGTTGGAGAGGATTATCATCGTAGATTCATTAGAGGAGTTCCATGTTTTTATCCCCCTTTCTCCAATTCATTAACCCATTAAAAGAAAAACACGTCACAATGTTTCTGTTACACTATGTCATTGTGTCATTACACTATTTAACTTATGAAACAATGATTCATTTAATGGGTCATTACACTGTGCATTAAGAGACATAAAAGGGATCCATTTAATGTGGCTCATTTTTTCCCATATCCACGCTTCATTTTGGATGTTTCACTTCTCAATGATGAAGGAAACAAAAAAAACTTTTTAAGTTATTTTTATTTTTCTCCCAAAAGTCCCAAAAACTAACTTTTCCAGTCGGCCCTCACCGGTCAAAGTTAGGTCCTTTCTAGGTAAATACCGACATTTTGAGTTCAATGGTGCCCTCATATTTTTGATCTAGGAACTAGTTTAAAAGTTTTAAAAACCCACTCACACATTTATTTAAATGAACTAAAAAAAGTTCAAAAATCTATTCCAGGCTCACCGGGCCTCAGAATCAGGTGATGTATCAGTTTCTGGCCTCAAAATAATCCAATATAAATTTAAAAATAATTACATGGAATTTACTAGACATTAAATTACCCTCAACTTTAGGGATTCACGTCCCCATAATCCAAAACAAATATAAACAAACAAATGGGGGTACTGATCACGAATATGAGCCTCACACTCCCATGTGTTCTCCTAGAGATTCCCATGCTGCTGCCAAATGTGCACCAGAGGAATCGAACATCCAAAAAGGACCTACTCCTATCTATCCTCTATCTCTACCAGGAACTCTGAAAATGTCTCCCCATCATCAATGTCTAGATTTCCCCAGTCGATGATGTGTGATAGATCATGCACGTACCTCCTCAGTTGCGACACGTGGAAAACATCGTGCACCCGGTGCATCTGTGGGGGGAGAGCTAGGCGGTACTTCACCTCACTAACTTTGCTCAAAATCTGGAAATGTCTGATGAACCTCAGAGATAACTTTCCACCCCGACCAAATCTTCACAATCCCCATCTGGGTGAGACATGAAGGAACACATGGTATCTCTATTCGAACCCCAAGGGACTCCGTCTATTGTCAGTATAAGATTTTTTCCTACTCTATGCAGTCCTTATTAACTCCTAGATGATATTCACCTTCTCAGTGGTATCCTGTACCAACTCTGGGCCCATGAGTGCTGACTCCCCTGGGTCTGTTCAACATAGTGGTGATATGAAAGGCCACCCATACCATGCCTTGAATGATGTCATGACAATGGTGGATTGATAGCTATTGTTGTATGAAAACTCCACCAGTGGCAGGTGGTCCTCCCAACTACGACCAAAATCAAAGACAAAAGCAAGAAGCATGTCCTCCAAGGTCTGTATGGTTCGTTCTGTCTGACTATCAATCTATGGGTGAAAATCTATTCTCAAGTGCATCTGAGTCCCGAATGCCTCTTGTAATCCCTTCCATAGCCAGGATGTGAAGCAGGCATCACAATATAAGATGATCATCAAGGGAACCCCGTGAATATGCACTATCTCCTAGACATAGAGGCGTACCAAGTCCTCTACAGATCCCTACTCTCGAATGGGTAGTAAGTGAGCTAACTTGGTGAGTCGATCAACAATCACCCAGATAGAATCGTGGACACTGGATGTGCATGGTAATCCCATCACAAAGTCTATTGAGATACCATCCCACTTTTATTCTGGTACCTCAAGTGGTTGGGTTAAGATTATTGGAAACTAGTACTCATCCTTCACTTGATGAAAAGTGAGACATCATGAGATGAACTTAGCCATCGATTTCTTTATCCCTGGCCACCAGTGCTGATATTGGAGATCCTGGCACATTTTCACTACTCTAGTATGTACCACCAAAGGGGAGGTATGAAACCCCCTCAAAACTACCTCCCATAACTTCACTGGTACTACGATGCACTATTTAAAAAGAATGAAATGCTCCCTACCTATCAAAAATCCATCAGGAGCCCGCCCTAAGGATAACTGATCATGTTAGGCCTTGCAGTCAACATCCACAAGATGTGCCTCCCTAAATCACTGTAAGAGTGGGGGACTGACAGTAATTGACTAAAGTTAAGATACTCCATCATCATCCACGAAGGATATCTACATCGCGAGTAACATCTCTGTCTCCTCACTCAGCAACTGCAACCCAGATCTACTGTTGATCACGTCTGCCACCACGTTCACCTTCTTAGGGGTATAGATTATCTCAAAGTCATAGTCATGGAGGAACTCCACCCATCACCACTATCTCAAGTTCAGGTCCTTCTAGGAGAAGATATACCCGAGACTCTTGTGGTCAGAGTAGACTATAAACCGCTTACCCATCAAGTAGTGCCGCCAAATCTTCAAATAAAAAACTACTATTGCTAACTCCAGGTCATGGGTCACATAGTTCTTCTCATGCTTCCTCAACTACCATGAACCCTTGGTAATCACTACCTACTCCTGCATCAAGATATAATCCAGTCTAGTCCCTGATGCATCATAGAAAACTACATACCCAACACCCTCCTCTGGTAGTCTCAAGATGTGGGCACTCGTCATTCTCCACCTTAACTCATGGAAACTGTGCTATCACTTATCCATCCACATGAAATAATGTCCCTTCCATATCAAATTTGATAAAGGTGCTGTTACTATGGAAAAGTCCGGCACAAACCTACGATTGTATCCATCCAACCCCAAGAAACTCCGCACCTCATTCATACTCCTAGGTGGATCCCAAGAAAGCACTACCTCAATCTTCACCAGATCCACTACAACTTGAGCCTATGAGATGATGTGTCCTAGAAAATGGAACTCCTGAATCCAAAACTCTCACTTAGAGAGATTTCCATAAATCTGGTGCTCTCAGAGTATCTCTAGGACTATCCGTAGGTGTCTAGCGTGCTCCTCCTTTGACACCGAGTACACCAAGATGTCATCAATGAATACTACCACGAAATGATTGAGGCAGGGCTGGAACATCCTGTTCATGGGTCCCATGAACATTGTTGGGGAATTGGTCACACTGAAGGGCATCACAAAGAACTCATAGTGGCCATATTAGCATGTAAAGGTTGTATTCGGAACATCCTCATCTCATACTCGAAGCTGGTGATAGCTAGATCTGAGGTCTACCTTTGAAAACCACCTCAGTCCCTTTAGCTGGTCGAAGATGTCATCAATTCTTGGTAGTGGATATTTGTTCTTCATGGTCACCTGGTTCAGGTGCCGTTAGTCCATACATAGCCTCAAGCTTCCATATACCTTCTTAGAAAACAACACCGAGGCTACCCATGGTGAAACGATGGGTCTCACGAAGCCCTTATCCTACAAGTCCTCTAGATGTACCCTCAACTCACAAAGCTATGTGGGGGATATATGATATGCTGGTGTTGATATCGGTGCCATCCTGGGGTAGAATTTGATGCAGAAGTCTACCTCCCTATGTAGAGGTAGCCCTAGAACATCTTTAGGGAAAAAATCTTCATACTCATCCACCACTATAGGAAATTGAGGAATCCTCTCATCCACTGCACTGAGGGTGAGGCTAGAAAACTAGTGAGTTATTGGCTGCACCCTCCTATGAGAAAGTTAGTCCTATACTCTAAGAGTTCTCTTCTCACTGGTGAAGGAAAACCTGGTCCCATCCTCATGGAAACACTACATTCTATGCCTAATACAGTCAATATGAGCATGGACTTTGGATAACTAGTCCATACCCAAGATGACATCGTAAGGCCTTGACGTGGCTACTAGGAGATCCAAGCCAAAACTCTCACCTCCAATAGTAATCTCACACTACCGACACTAGTGTGTAATGGTAAAATCCCCTATCATAGGAGTCTATAACCATAAGTATCGATCCAAAGACTCCACCAGAATCTCTGAGCCTCGAACAATATCTATGGAAAGGAAATAGTTAATGACACTTGTGTCTATAAGAACTAAAACTAAGGTAGAGAAGACACAAATCGTACCTCTAATCATCTATGGAGAACTGAGGTCATATGCCTCCACTGTCTAAAGCTAAGATCACCCATATCCACCTGCTCCCTGAGGCTGTGGTGGGCCACCTGGGGGTGGTGGTGGTAGTATCTTGAACCATCTCCCACCACATGCGACTTGACCTACCCTTATTACACATCTACTGCCCTGTAGACCTCCTCACTCGAACCTCTGTCTTTGCCTCAGTGGTCCCTCGAATGTATGCTGATTGTCAGTGTGGCGGGTCGGAAAGTCACTAGCCATGTGTCTTTGCCCGTCACAAGTGAAGCATATCCTGGCTCCCTACTAACTCCATCTACTCTAGGAGCCCCGCACCATTGACCCTGAGTCCCGGGGTCATCCCCTGAAAGATCTAACCCTCTTGGGTCCCCGCGTCTGCTGCCTGCTGCTCACTACTGAAGACTCTTTCGTTTGTCACCTAGTGGTAGATCCCACCATCGGTGCCTGATCTGTGAGGAATCTCTCTACTATTAGAGCTCACTCAAGCACTTTAGCCTAAGTGGGGATGTTGAGGGAAATCATCGACGCCCTGATCTTCTATCAGATCCCCTACTCAAAGGTCTGGTACCAAAATAAAGGGTCCCGTACTATATTCGTAGAGTAGAGGGAAAGGTCTGTAAACCTCACAGAGTAATCAAACACTGACATGCTTCCCTATTTTAGGTGAAGAAGATCCTATATGTGCACTGAGCGCAAGGTCACAGGGAAGAAATCCTCCTAGAAAATCTGCTCGAAGTTAGCCTAGGAGAGGGTCGCCTCATCATGAGTCTGAATCATCAAGCTCCACCATCTCCCTGGCGAGCCCTAAAGAATTATCGCAGCTAAGATTTCCATCTGGTCAAGTGGAATCCTCACTAAGAGAAAGATCTTAATCCCTTCCTCCACCCAGTCCTTAGTGGACTAAGGATCTGTATTTCCTCTAAACCTAGGAGGTCTCTGTCTCTGGAACTTGTGCAAGGCACTGAGCCTGCGTGCATCCTCTACCGGTAACACTGGTAGTAACTGCTGATCAACAGGTGATGGTAATGCTAGTGCACCACCCGACATGGCCATATCTAGAACAGGTCCCTAAACCAACACCTCATCACTAGGTGGGCTGTCCTCACGGTCACACATTGGAATCCTTGATGGATGTCTGCATGGAGGCATCCTGAAATAGATCAAGATGTACCACAATAAATAGATTATACTTGGTGAGATGACTGTAATTCAAGAATAACATGAGTAAACACTCAATTTATATATGATGCATGAAACCTGTGTTTTTTTATTTATATAGCTGGAAATCATAATTCAAGGTCCTGGTGTATGGATACGTCGACCACCACACCAACACTGGACTTCCCGAATCTGAAAGTCAATCTCGAAGCATTTAACACTGTTTCCCAAAAAAAAAAAACAAAAGAATCCCAATATTTGAGGTAAAACCTACCACCTATGATACCACCTTTTCATGACCCATCCCCTAGAGCCCGTTCCGTGACTCCCCCAATCCCACCTCCCAAAGGCCAGGGGTTGGTGACTAGCATTGAAGGAGTCAACCTCCATGTGGGAGACATTTTCATGAGTACCTGTACACATGCACACACAACCACGTCCCAAGAAAACTAGAAAAGATAACACACATTCTAATAAACAACCACTGAGTGTAAAGGTAAAAATGAAAGTAAATAGGCTAGAATAAAAACCCAATAAAAGACAACTACAACAAGAGTAAGTACAAGATTGATAGAAAGCTGTCTGCTGAAAACCCCAAATGATGGGTAAGTATAGAGTAGCTTCCAGAAGCCATAGAAGCTCATCCTCCCTACTTAATCTCACTGGGAACCACCTGGTCCTGGGTCACCAAGTCCTATTCTAAGTCATCAGTCGTCTACACTAGGCACAACATGTGCGGGCGAATCCTGTGTAGGGGTGAGTAACAAAATACCCATTAGGGAACCCAAACCAACAAGGAAAGACCACAAAGAGATCCACAAGAAAACCAAAAATCATGATCACGAAGCAAGAAAACTCACAACATGAATAATCTAGAGTATAAAAGTAAGACCATCAATCATATAACTGAACACCTTGGGCTACTGGGGTATTCCTCCCTGATGAGTACCGTGGGTATGCTGGGTCACACAGAGTCGCTTCCCACTATAGGATTTCCAGGTCACACAGAGCCACTTCCCACTAGCCTTGTACTACTGCAGTACTCATCTATGATTAGTACCATGGGTATGCTAGGTCACAAAAAGCCAATCCCCACCGTGGGCCTGTCAGGTCACACATAGCCGCTTCCCACTTTGGCCATCATACCAAGGTACTCCTTCTATATGAGTACCATATGTCTATCAGGTCACACAGAGCCACTACCCACTGTGGGCCTGCTTGGTCACATAGATATGCTTCCCACTAAGCCATTGTAGCTGATTCACACAGCGTTGTTTGTCAGTAGTCTTTGGGTCTCAGTCAGCTGTAGAATATCTGCACATAGTGCGCTTAATTATAGGATAAACTTCTCCACAAGCCTTTCTTTGTATTCCAAATTCCATAAAATCCTCCTTAGAGTATTCCAAAAGATCCATATCACCACAAGGATTCCAATATCACAAACAACACATCAATAAGATGACCAGTTTGAGAGATATTATCATTTTAGTAAACAAGGACCCGTTGCATCTGGGCTCAGTCTGACCCGGTCGGACCGACCCGAAAAACCCGGCCTAGGGGTCCCACATGCCCCAGTTTGGTTCCAATGACCCTACCCAACCCATTTCGGGTTTGGGATGACCCGGTCTGGCCTGACCAGTGGGTGAGGACAATTGGGACTTGCTGGACCCGACCTAGTTCAACCATTGGTCTAGCCCGCAATCAGCGGGCTGAACTCCCTCAACCTGGATACCTAATGATGTCCGATTTAGCGTGCCACAACCGGCTAAGTTGGTCGCATTTTGTTTCCCGCATGAGGTCACTAGACATAATTCCATCGGAGAACCATGACCCATGTAGCCCAAGCCACCCAATGACGTGACGGAGGGGTCACGTCCCTTATCCGTTAGACACCAAATCTTCCTGCTTCATCGTGGCCTGAGCTAGATATGGATGCCACCCCCGACGTGTCGCCACCCACCTGGGGCGGACAACGACACACTGGAAGCACCTTCCACGGACCATGAGGTCCGTTCCGGTGGTCTGTTCTTTGTACCGTCTGTGCCTTTGTCCTTCATGAGGTGCCGCCTTCCCTTCCAAGGCCTCAAAACCTTCTTACCTCCATTTTGAAGGTTCGACCATGAAGAATTCACAAGGAGAAGGGGCTTGGTCCTTGTTCTTGTTTCCTTGCACCCTTTGCATTAGAGTTTAAACTTGGGGAGGTTTAGGATTGAATTTATATCAAACAAATAATTAATCCCGATACAAGAATCCTAAGAAAAAGGCACCCTACCGCAAGAACAAAAAATTCGTGGATCAACCTGTTTGAGGGTTGATCTGCATTCTTCATTTTAGAATGAAGAATGGGGAAAAGGAATTAAAATAAAACAACCCTTACCTATGAGAAGTTTCATCATTGCAATGATCTGTTCTCAGGGATTCCGTTGGCATTCGTCGCTCTATGGTCCCGTTCTTCAGGGTGCGTCGATGTCATTGGTGATTCACCGGCTTTCTTCATTCATTGTTGGAGAGGATTCTTGTCGTATATTAGTCAGAGGAGTTCCATGTTTTGATCTCCCTTTATCTAGTGCGTTAACCCATTAAAATAAAAAGACATTTCAATGTTTTTGTTATGCTGCATCGCCGCGTCGTTATGCTATTTAATTTATGAAACATCACTTCATTTAATGGGTCATTATGCTACACATTAAGATCTATAAAATGGATCCATTTAATTCTAATTTTTTTCACCTTGTCATCATTCTACAGTGCAGATGTGTCACCGCTCAATGGTGATGGAAACAAAAAAAATAACTTTTTAAGTTTTTTTTTATTTTTATCCCAAAAAGTCTTGAAAACTAATTTTTTTGGTTGGCCCTCTCCAGTCGAAGTTAGGTCCTTTCTAGGAGAATCCCAACATTTTGAGTTCAATGGTTCCCTTATATTTTTGATTTGGGCACCAAATTTAAAGTTAGAAAAACCCACTAGCACATTTATTTAAATGAACTAAAAAAGTTCAAAAATCTATTTGGGGCTCACCAGGCCTCAGAATCAGGTGCTTTCTGAGTGTTTGGCCTCAAAATAATCCCATATAATTTGAAAAAAAATACATGGAATTTCTAGGACATTACACATGTACTGGTTCTTTATTTTATATACAACATGTTTTTATGATTTATACATGGTGTTCTTTGAATTTGGGTTTCTATTTATTTCCACTTCCATGATTAAGTGTCAATCAATCCAATGAAACCCAATAGTGGTATCAAGATTTACCATTTATTTAGATTATTTAAATTATGTTATAAAATGAGGTTTTTGATGCTATTATTTAATGTGATAAAAAAATAGTATTGTTACATATATATGATATATTGGATATCATAAAAGTAAATTTTATAACACTGTAGGGTTTAATATCATGTAGTACAGTGAATAGTTATATCCTACACAAGTTTCATGGAATAATTACTCACCCTACATAGGTCTTCATGCATGTTGTTTAATCATACATGAGGTGCCTATTGTTAGATATGATAAAGAGCTAGTTTATATTATGAAAGTACCTACGTGTTGAGTTAATCACACATAGGTATTATAATAATCTGCATGATTATAGTTATTCATACATGGAACATCATAGTGTGATAAAAATCTTACATATTGTATTATCATAATATATGAATCCTTAGTGTGTGATATTATTCTTTCACAGACCCCTGTGTGTCGAGTTAGTCCTATATAGCCCACCCAACACCTATTTTATCTCATACAAGCCAAATTATCAATCATAAATTATGATTGATATTGACAGTGGGGGTTTACGCATGGCATAGTTCACCAATCATGTAATTTGATATATTATATCATGAAATATGATTAATAAGAAAAATTTAATTTTTCTATTTTTCAATTTTGAATTGAATTATATAATTTATAAAATGTTTATAAATTATAAAAAATGGTATTTTGGGATACTTATTAATTCAAAAAGGTTTTTATAAATTAATTAATTATGAAATGTTTATAATTAATTAGTTAAATGATTATGAAACATTTATGTATTAAATATCCATAAATATTAATTATTAATATCGAATACATTTTTCAAATTATATGGAATGACTTATAATTTAAATATAAAATGTTTATATGTAAATTTTAAGTGTAATTTATAAAGTGTTTATAAATAAAAAAATATGGCTAAATATAAAATGGTTTATATTTTAATTATGAATTGCTCATAATTATTAATTTGAAATTGTTCAAATTAATAATCCTTATTAGAAATATTATTTAAAGCACACAAAAAGAAGTTTTTATTAATGATATGATCAAAGGTTTATACAATATTAAATACAATATTTATATTATATAAATGGTTTACAAAATATAATTGAAATATAAATTTTTTATATTTAATTTAATTTCATTTATTTAAGTACAAATGGAATATAAAGAAGACTATATAAAAGATTTTATATTGTAGATAAATATAAAATGTTTATATTTATTTAATTATGGAATTACTATATTTTTTTAATTATAAAGTGTTCATAATTGATTTTTTTGAATTATACATAAATAATTTATCTCATGTTTAAATTTATGAATTATATATTTATTTAATTTATTCCCTTATTTATTATCCATGAATATAAATGTAATTTTTATGAATTACTAATTACGAATTATGATGTATGATTTATTTTAGGTTTCTAAAATACTTTTAAATTATCATACATACACATAATGAGTTACATTCTAGGTATGATAATTGATTTAGTTTTATTCTAACTTTAATTTGGCTTGTATTTGGTTATAAGCTTGAATTAAGTAATTAATTATCATTTATACATATGAGGCGTCAAAATTATAATGGAATAAAATTATCTCCTAAGTAAATTATCCTTCAATAGATGGAATTTGGGTTACACCACTTACTATCCTAGAGGCTTATGCCTTATCTAGGAAAGTAGGGTTTGAATATCTATTACCCCAAGCTTACTATTATGGGGATTGTTATTTTTATATGATTCCAAGTCTTTACATGAAAGGTTTTCATGTAACTTATGCATGATATTCATTTGTATGTGTATAAATATAGTTATATTTTGATTTGGGTTATTAACACAAGCTAAGAGTTGTGTAAAGAGTTACACATCAATATGGTTTGAAAATATTGATTTAGTATAAGGAATATGATTCCAAACTAAATAATTAGAAATATGAATATATAAAGGGATTAACATGAGATAATATAATGAGATTAAATCACCTTTAAAATACCATCTTCTAGATTTCTTCCAAAGAAATTTTTTTCAAAGACCTTAATCATCCAACCTAGAAGGTGATGCTAAAGCCAGGTTCCCCAAGATTATCCTATCTAAGCTAAGAAAGTAATGGGTGACCCTAATAGGACTAGGTACATCTTCCAAATGTTAGATTTGGGTTATACTTATCTAGAATATACCCTAATAGGATTAAGTTACTATAGGAATAGTGTTGACTCTATCTATATAATATATTAGGTAAATATTTGTATACTCAGCTATCCATGATTCATATATTATATGATTGAGATGAGACTTTAACTAAATAGCTAAGTGATGGGGGTAATGATAAAGTGACCCAAAGCTTAGTGAAAGATGGATATTTTACCACTAATGGGATTACTGAATTTAAAAGGGGTATTTATTTTAGTAAGAGCAAATTTAGTAAAATTACTTATTAAATGAATTAAAAACATGATACTCATCTGATAAAATATTATATTATAAATTAAAGTGTCATCATCATCATTTATCTTAACTTTGAGATCAATATAGAAGAAGAATAAGTTTAATTTAAGAAACTTATTAGACTAGTATAGAAACATAAGAAAAATTATTAAATAAGAAAATTATATGCATTAATAGAAACTTCTTAAGAAACCAACTATTGAAGTTTTTTAACACTTGAATATATATAATTATGATAAAAATAGAATGATTCTCTAAATGTTTACTTTAATAATTATTCTATCAATGGAATTCATTCTGTTTCCATTGATGGAAATGTTTTGACAATGTGAATGAGTTAAACAAATGTTTATCTTATTTTCTCAAAGTGTTGAGAATAGATGAACTAGGGCATGGGATCTCTAGTTTTTGGTGCCGTTTTGATTGTATAAGTCGGAAAAAGTTTAAAATGGAAGAATAAATTTTAGTTGAAAAGTAAAATAATATTTATTCAAGTATCCTGTCATGATCATTGAAACCTAAAGGTGTTTTTAGGAAAGAATAATAATGATTCAATAGGAACAAATACCTAGGATTCCTGAAGTGGTTTAAGAAACTAAATGGAATGTCCATGTTAGGTACCTGTGTTATAGAATTCAATTCATTAGTTTTGAAGTGCATGTTATACTGACTATATATTTTACAAGTTTTGTAAATATATAGTAATTCAAAATCAAGGAGAGAGTTGATAAAGCTTATATTTTTCATTCAAATGATGAAACAAAGGGTTTTTGAATCATAGATTTGAATATAAAGTGATTAATTATGATTAGTTAAATCTTAACAAAGGATGTATATAATTATCTCATTTATCTTATGTAATAAGAGGATTTATATACTAATAAAGAGTTTTTATGAACAATACAAGATTAATATACATGTTTTTTTATTCATTATATTCTATAACATACCTGATAAGAAAATACAAAGGATAAAGGAGTTTATCCATATGTTTGTTAAAATATGAGAGATATGATCTCACCACCATTAGTGAAATATTCTAAAGAATGATTTTATTTTCAAGAAAATGATCCAAAACACATATAATAACATATATGATATGTACATAATATTTTGTTTTTTAAATATCCCCACTTAAGTAAATAAGTGTTATTTCCCAACACAAAGGAGTTTATGTTTCTTATCACAATATTCTGAAAAGAATATAGAGTTTAAGATTACATTGGGATTATGTTATGAACTTTTATAAGTTCAAATTTAAAAAATTAAATATTATTCCATTCAAAATGAATGTCACTTTATATCTGTTAGGGTTTAGGGTATCTCAGTAAAATTTTGATATAAATAGTCACATTTTCCTCCAAATACATATTTTTTATTATGAAAAAAACACTTTCAGGGTCAATTGGGGACTATTACAAACAAACCCATGAATAACACAATAAATTTTTTTCACACCACAAAATACAAAACAAACCCCAAAATTAAAAATTCAAAATTTTTAAAAAGCTAAGTTTAGTAGGGTGATTAAGGAAAATAGAACCTATTTTAGAGATTGAGTCCTATACCATGTTTAATTTTCCTAGGTCACATGTTACACAAACTTCATCTCATCAAAATAATTCACTAATCATATTATTGATACCAAAATATCTAGAAAACACCACCTATATGAACCTTCACAGCTAAACTAGTGTAACAACAAAAACCATTGTTGAAAAAAAGAAATCCTGAGAGACACTAGATAGAAACACCCACCATTGAAATAGAAAACAAAATCTAGGACGTCAATATAAATCCCAAAACCAATATATAATTATTCAAGAAACATCTATAATAAGAAAATTAGTCACCACAATAAACAAAGGAAATAATGCATTCCCACCCAGCTAAAAACTGGACACCTAGAGAACAACTACTAACCATTGGGAATAAAACACACCAAAGCAACATAAAAACACTAATGATGATGATAAAATAAAAAATAATTCTAAGTATAAAATAGAAGTTATTAACATCATATAATTTTCTATTATAAAGTTAAAAATTATTAAATACCTATTTAAGGAGTTCGAAATTAAGAATACAATTCATAAGTCTAAACATTATTCAAAATGGGTAAATTTATAAATGTTACTCACTAAGGATTTTAGTGGGTGGGTATTATCATGTGGTCACATAGTGATGTTTCATGAATTATATAGATATATAAAGAGTTTAAAAAAATCCTTGAAAGTGTAGAAAATATTAGGTTTATATGGTTATCAATCATATGTGATATTTTAGATAAGTTCTTATGTAAGATGTTTTAAGTATTCTTAAAGGTTTTTATAAATATAAAATGCATCATCTTATTTAAAAGTTAATCACCACTTCATCATTATTTCATGTTGGTTATATATATATATATAAATATATGTTATTCCCTAGGATTCCTTGATATGGGAGGGGTGAATAAATGTGTTAACTTTTTCTTTTGATTTATATGGATATTGTACCCATTTTTCTAGGAACTCGTTAAACCTGTTTGATTGTAATTTATATTCGCAATGCACATAGATGAAAAAAATAGAACATAACAAATTTTATTTGGTTCTCCACAAAGGGATAGTCTAATGAGAATATGTTGTAAGTGTATCAACCATAATAAAATACACTAAGCTTCATTATATTTCATGGATTATAATTATTTTTCTATAGACACACTATTCTAGGCATACTCCTTTATATTTAATTTAGGGAAAGCACAATTCCTCTCTAGGATCACTCCTGTCGACTCACCCTTATTCATTTCTATAGAATAAGTCTCCCTTAGTTTAATTACTTGTTATCCCCCTCATCATCAATAATTTTATGAGTATGTTTTATTATGAATGATAGAGTATGATTATCATATGAGCTCATTGATCTTTAAAATAATCATCAAATATATGTGCATAAAATGTTAGATCTAAAAATTGCTAAGAAATAAGTGCGATGTGGTTTATTGTTCACTATGTACTATGATTTATGGACTATCCTATATTATATGTGAGTGAATTAGTTCTTTGAGGAACTATACTTCATGAACTAATTCATAGTACCTCCTTTTTGAGATGAACTCGCTATGCGGTATCCCTTGCTATGTGAACTGCCTTACTATGTGGAATCCCCTTATTATGCAGTCAACCTGACATCTCTATTTTTGCAACAAAAACTCTGGATCTTATTAAAATTCTCTTATCCTTTCAATTATGGTATTAGTGGTTTATTTATAGATAAACATATCCATAAAACTTGTTAATAAAAAAATTCCTTTTAAGACCCTTAATGAATGGGTGTTTCATAAACACTACATGATACCCAAAAAAAACCACCTCCCAATGCACACAATCTATAATATATGGTTTTAATAGAAAAAAAAAATCCTTTTTGGTTGGCACTAAAACACCACCTATATTTGAAAATGATGCGATTACTTTGAAAAATTCCCTTTATGGTTTCCCTAAAAGAACCGCCCCTCACTATAAACAACTTTCTTATGAGGCCTTCATAAACTATCTCTTGTGCCATGTGGGATTCATAATATGTCCTCTACACTATGTTAGAAACCTTCATATTATAAAAATTCTACACGGTTTTATATAATCTCTATGAATAAAATATATCTTTGGATCTACTCCTCTATGCAATTTCATTAAAAACCTTGATTTTTCAAACCCAAAAATTTAGAAAACACTGAAAAAAATTTCAATTTACAAATATCTTTCAGGATTTCATTTTCCTTCAAAAAAACATCCCTTGTATTTTTAACTCCTTGATAAACCTATAAAGGATTGAAAAAAATCTACCTTTTCTTTCAAAATCTTTGATCAATCTCTAGAACCGATCACCTTAGTTCAAAAATTCTATCCTATTGGTTTTTTAGGAATACAAAGTGAAATTAAATTTTACACACATTATAAAAATCTTCTAGAAAATAGTATAACAACTCAACCATTACTCTAAGTCTATGTGAACAATGGTTAGTGTAGAAAATAAGAGATCAAGCAAACATTCCATGAAGTATGACATTCTATATTCCATAACTCCTCCTATCTTCATGCTCGTACAATTTCCATTCCTTGATCAATTTTCTTTACCAACATATCATATCTCTCCTAATATTTGACACCATAAAACCCCACCTAAATTAGAGAGTGTATAAATTGCTTGAATTTCACACATTTCCCCCTATTTTCAATAAACCTAAAGATATATTACCTGAAAAACATGAAAAAACATGCAAAGAAATATATACAATAGAGAGAGGAAGAAAATATAAACCTATTAAATCTATGGGAGGTAGATGAACACTGAATTTTAATTGATGTTTCTCAAACATTTGTGTGGATAATGGATTAGTTATTATTTCCTCCACTTGAACATTAGTTCCAGCATGATCTATTTTGATCACTCATTGTTCCAATTTTATTTAATGAAGTGATATGTGATAACGATATGTTGGGTACAAGATTGTTGAATAGTAATTTTTATGATCTCAATCAATTTTTTTTTGTCATAGAATATCACCATATACTTTTCACATCATCAAAAATATCTTCCAGGTTTTTCCTTATCCATAATAACCAAGTGTATACCTTTTTCACAGAGATATACTCTGCTTCAACCATACTAAGATAAGTTCTTTCCTAATTTTTTCTCTACCATCCCTCAAATTTATTTCCAATGAACAATTCATGACCACTTATAGAGTTTTTATCTACCATATAACTTTCCTAGTCAACATTATAAAATGCTAATAATTCATGACCCTTTCTTACTTTAAAGTACAAGCCAAATTTGAGAGTACCTTGAATGTAAATCATGATTTTTTTAACTACTATGATATGATATTACTTTATATTACTCTATATGTGATCCACTAAACATGTTTAAAAGATTATATATAGACATGTTGTAGTCAAACACAACAGGATTCCAATTATCCTCCTATATAAGGTGGGATCCACTAATTTCCCTTCCTCTTGCTTCCCAAGTTTTGTCCCAATAGAAATTAGAGTCAATATTGGTTTGTAATCGTGAATTTTTAACTTTTTTATAATCTATCTTGCATACCTTTCCTCATAGATAAAAGTTTATTCTTTCTTTTGAATCACCTATATCCCCAAAATGTAGGTGAGTTCACTAATCACAAACATTTCAAATTCTAATTTCACATGATTACAAAATTATTCCATGGATTCATTATTGTTTCAACTAAATATAATATCATATATATACAAAAACACTATAAATTGTTCATACATGGAAATATTCACATAAATATTATAGTCCACACCACCCCTTTTTAATTACATCTTATTCAAATAAGCATCCATTTGGGCATACCATACTCATAGTGCCTACTTTAAAATATATAGTGCCTTATTTAATCTACAAACCATTATTTCATTATTTCAAATTAGAAATCCCACTAGTAATTTAATTAAAAATTATTCTTCAAGAAAAAAATTTAAGAATTCCATTTTACATCCATCTAATAAAATATGTATCCTCTTTAAATTTCCATAGCAAAAAACAACCTAATTGAATATAGTCAAAATACTGGAGAAAATGTTTCTTCAACATAAATACTTTCAATCTACGTATAGACTTTATAAACCAATAATTCCTAATTTATGATCACATTTCCATGATCATTATTTTTTTCTTGAATATCCACTTTGTTTCAATCACATTGTGATTTTCTAGCCTTTCAATAAGCTCCCAAGTCATTTTTTTATCAATCTGATATAATTATTCATTCATAGTCTTAACCCATGATTCATCCACTACAGATTACTCAAATGATTTTGTTTACACTATTGATAGGAGTGCATAATGATATATATTTTTCATTCTCCATTTCTATGTAGGTGAGGACCTATCCCCAATAATGTTAGATGGATCGATTTTTTCTCTTCTACTTATCCTATAAGGTTCTGGTTGAGGTTCTTTGGAAATGGTTTCCTCCCTAGATTACACCTTTGACTCACCATAATTATAAGAACCCATAATTTTAGGAAAAACTTCCAAAAATTATATATTTAAACCAGTTTAATGTTCAACTTCTTATTTATCATCAAACACATAACAATGTGAGCTCCTAGATTTATTTATAATTTTATCCTTAATGATCATAACATAATTTATATTCATGAATTTTTAATCCTATTATTATAGTATTTATATAATTTATCCTTCATTTAGTATCCAAGTAATGCTCCTTTAACTACAATATTTCTATACTTTCCTTGATCTCCTTATTTATTTCAGATATATAATTTAATTCCAAGAACTCAAAAATTATTTTGAAAGGGATTCCTTTCATTGTATAGTTTTTTAGGGTTTCCTTTCTTCTCATGGACTCATCATTTTCTATTTTTTAGTGTACAGAAAAAATTAAACTACCTTTTTCTAATAGTAATAATAAATACCACTCCCAATCAACATAGTTTTGGCCATATTTTTCACCTGTCAATTTCTTCATTCAACAACCCCATATTGTTGAGGTGTACTCACTGATGAAACATCATGTGTGATCCTCTGTTTTTTGAGGAAATTTTCAAATTCAATGGATATGTATTCTATTCCATTGAAAAACCAAAAATATTTTTATTATCCAACCAGTTTTATTATCAACTATTTTAAGGCATCTATTCATGGAGTCAATCAATTATTATTTTTATATATAAACATCACACATGATATTCTAATATAATACTCAATAAATTGAATGAAGTAACTCTATCCATGTGTACCAAATACATTAATTGTACCACACACATCAGTGTGGACCAAATCGCATAGATTCAATACCCTTATATTCCTTGGTCGATAAGGATTTCAAATCATTTTTCCTTACAAGCTGACATCACATGTTTTTTCTTAACCACACTTGATTTTGTGAACATCCACTATATCCTTCAACTTGGATAAGTTTTACATGATCTTTTGATTAATTTAACCTAACATCTAGTTCCAAAATCTATTTTGCTCTTCAAATATTAAAAATCAATTGTTTTATTTTATATACACTTTGTATAGATTGACACCCACCCTCTATAATTTCAGATAGAATTACTTACCTTGACTTTGATACCGCTTTTTATACCCTGGGATTCCCTGAGAGGGGAGGGGTGAATCTAGGTATCAATTTTTTCCTTTTCTTTATATGGATATTATCCCCATATTGGTAGGATATCATTAAACCTATTTGATTATAATGAACATTCACAAGACACATAGATGAAAAAAAACAAAATAAATTTTATTTGGTTCACCACTAAGGCCCAATAAAAGGAGAATAAGCTGAAAATATTTCATTCATACCAAAATATAATAAGATTAATTAGTTTTCATTGATTACAATTTTTTAGCTGTGATCACTTTATTCCAGGTATATAACCCTTTTCAATGAATTCAAGGAAAGTGCACTACCTCTCTCAGACCACTTCCATCATCTCCTCCTTACAAATTGATTTGAAAGAAATATTCCTCAGTTTAATGACTTGAAATTCATCCCCTCATCATCAGAAATTTTTGAGTATATTTCATCATAAATGATGTGAGTGATTATCCTATATTCTCCTTGATCTTTATAATAATCACTAGATATAGTTGTGAAAATTATGGATCCAAAAATTACCAATAAATAACCACTACATAGTTTACCATTCACCACGTATTGTGATCCACAGACCAACCTATGTTCTATGTGAGTGGATTGGTTTTTTTATAACTCTTCTTCATGAATTTCTTTGTGGTACCTCCTTTTTGAGATGAACTAGCTATTCGGTCAAGCCTTTCTATATGGTATATCTTATTATAAAAATTGCCTTTCTATGCAAAATTACCTTGCTATGTGGTTGGCATGAATTCTATATTTTTACAGAAAAAACTTTAGATCTTATTAAACTTCTATTCTCCTATCAATGATAGTATTAACATGGTATTTATAGGCAAACACATCCATAAAATTCATTAATCACCAAAATTTTATTTAATCCCCTTTGCGAATGGGAATTGCATAAGCACTATATAATACAAAAAAAACACCATATACTATTAAAAATTACCTATGTTATGTTATTTTTATAGCAAAAAATATCCTTTTAGTTAGAATAAAAGCATAACCTATTTCCATAAATGATGTGAATCTTTTACGAAATTCCCATTATGGTTGACCAAAAATCACTACCTCTCACTAAAAACAAATTTCCTATGTGGACTTCATGAAATGAATTCTATGATAAATTTTATTCACGAGATACCTTCTATGCTACATGAGAAACTATCCTTTTCTAAAAATTATATGTTCTTTCATATAATTTATATATGGAAAATCCCCCATTGGCTTTACTTCCATTCACAATTTCACAAAAAACCTTGATTTTTTGCACCCAAAAATTTGGAAACCACTGGAAAATGTCACCATTTAAAAACATCTTTTGGGTTTCCATTTTCATTCAAAAAATCTCTCTTCTCTTTCAAACACCTTGATCAACCTGTAAAAAATTGACAACAAATACAACACATCATCAATATAGAATTCAAATCACCTTGGTTCTAATAATATATATCATGAAGTGAAATGATAATTAACCTCTCAATGTATGACATTGATTTATCTTTAAATGATGTTCATCATAAATTATTATTATTTTTATGAAATGCTATGGTTATCATTAGTATAGATCTTGTATCAAAATAAAAAATATGATTATGATGCACAAAATGATGTCTGCACATTAGATAGACCACAAAGTATACCACATGGAGTGTCATACATGGTTTATATTTGAAGTCCCTTATACACGAGGTTGGTGAGATACCTAGCATGATAACCTTCATACTTTGATACCTTTCTTATTAAATACTTAAGTTTTAACTAATTAGGTGGTGGTTGTGTATGTTTATAATCATACAATTGTTTAGAGATCAACTAATAAAATATTACCCCTCTCATATGATGAGTATAACATATGAGCACTCAATTTAGATAAATACAATAAGTTTATGATTGTACCTAGATAACACATTTTAAGTTATTATCCATCAGGTGATGGGCATGTGATGTGCTCATCCATAAAGGAAAATTACATGTGATGTATTCATTGATCTGGTTAGTCTATACATAGAGAATCAAGAATGTATGAGGAGGTTATATGGGATTGAAATAATTTGTATACCATGTACACTCAATTTCTTGGGAAAAGGGATCATATGAAAATTCATGCTTGTATATGATATAACTGGTGGACATAGGTATAGAGATATATGTATTTAATGAAGATCACACCAAATCCATTTGTAGCATGAGTTGAATTGATGCTTTTCTAGAGGCCTTTATTTTCTTACATTTATGAATTTATGAATTTATAAATTTTATAAATTCTATGAAGGCCTATGGTATCACACTTTTTGGTTGAATAAATAGGGATTGAGTTTTTGAAACTAAGAGAGATGCTCTAATTTTTTTAGAGTTTTATCTAAAAGGAGTTTTGGATGGTATTAAAAAGGTATTTCATATGATTTGATACATGGTGAATTTAATGATAGATTTACAAAAGTATTTTAGAAATATATAAAAGTAGTTTTGGGCATGGTTTTACAAGTTATCATATATGATACAATATAAGGTGAAGTGGTACTAGGATTATGAGGCTTTAGTGAAAGTGGGAGATTTATAGACATATGACATAAAACCACATATATATGGTACACATGGGATATATTGTATTGTATGATATGATCATGTAATATGGAAATTAATTAATGAAAAACCTAATAATATCATATACATTGTTATTGAGATATCATATGGCTTTCCACTACCTTTACATGGTAGTGGAATGTTAAAGGTTAATGTTCATGTTATCTTCTACAATTGGATATCATTAATATATGTAATTTATAGAGAATCAATAATGCATTAATACAATTAATTTATGGATAATCTAATAATTAACTCATAGATTATAAACATATATGTGAATTAATAGGAATAACCTGATGGTTATATATATAAGCAATCACCATACGATGGTGATGATTCATGTCTACCTTTCCTTCTACTAAATATACCTACCCAAGAGTTTGTTTCTTCTTCCTCCTTCACCAAGTGAGGTACTAGCATACTACGGTGAGATGGAGAGTCCCAACATTGTGATTTGTGATTGAATTTTAACTCATAGATAAACTATTGAATAGGGAGTCCTTTGGCTACCTCTTTGTGATATTCATTAAGCTCATTCGACTGAAGATGGATCAATGATTCAAATAGTGAAAGGTACATATACACGTTCTTCATTTTATATATAGTATGGTTTCAGGTTTCCTGAATGTTGTTCCTGGGATTTGGGTTTCTATTTGATTATTCTATAATGATTAAGTGTTCATAAATCCTTATAAACCCATCAGTTATCTCACTAGATTAGTCCTTTTAACTAATGGAATGTTATTGGTATAATCATAGTCCCATATAAAACAATTTCACTAAATCAGAGAATAAAATAATTTTTTATGACAATATAATAATTTGAAGTGCGAGCATGTGTGTTTGTGTGTATATATATAAATTTATTAAAATTTTAAATATTGAAAATTTAATGTATTATTTTAATTATTCTTTAAATTTTTATTTGAATCCATTATAAATTTATCATAAATTTGATAATATTATAATGTTTATTAAAAATTTTAAGTTTATTATTATAATATATTTATTAGTTTTTCAAATAAAATTTGGATATTCTTATAATTTATATATATAATTACCAGTTACATGCATGCGTTATTAGTTTTATTTATATATTTCCAATTATAATAACTATTTATAATTAATTTATGTCTTATTTTTTAAACAATGCTAACTTCAAGTAGTATCAATTATGATTACTTGTACATTAGTGTATTGAATAAAGGATAATATTACTGTACATTTCATATTAATATAATTTATTGTATGAATCAATGTATATTTATTAATGATTTAAATCATTAATATTAAGCATGTGTATATTATAGAAATTGTTCCTTTATTATTTTACTTTCATGCATTAACCATTTCAATATTCAATTAACTAAATTTATCTGATTAGAGTGAAAAAATAAAATTTTACATAGGTGTTATGGATCTTTATTTGACCATTTAGGTGGATAAATTTGTTTTTATTATGAATTCTAGTAGTGATAATGAAAAATTAGATTATATAACATGGTAAATATAAAACATGTTAAGTTTTATGTTCATGTGAATGACCATAACAAGTAACATCAAGTTGAGTCAAATAAAAATTAAAAGTGAAATGAATAACTTATCATGGGTTTTTATTTGGATTTAATTTTAGAATTTACATATTTATTTATGTTTAATTTGAAAGGTAGAGTGAGTTAGAGGAGTCCAGAAGGAGAAAATGATAGAACTAGAGAAAAACCAGGGTCAATGGAACATTAGAAGTCTCATTGGAAACCTAGTAGGAGACTAAAATAAGTCTAATGGATAGATTAGTGGCTACTTCCACCACCATCTAAATTCTAATGGTGGTAACCAAAAACCTGGAGGACCATCAAAACTTCGATGAGGGCCCCTAGGGTTTTGATTGAGTGGCCCAACCCCCATTTTAACATGGGAATTTTTTTTATTTTAGGACTAAATGTTTATAAATTTATCTAGGTATTTTTCATGTGGAACAATAGAAACTTGGGATATCTACTCCTGTTCCTCTACTCCTATTTCAATTTTGATCAATTGATATATATTTTTTCAATATATAGAATCATGATTTGTTAGTGGAACCTAGTTTCTAGAAAGGAGGCTAAGTACTGCATCTTATTATTATTGAGTTCTTTATATAATGAACCATCCTTACCGAGAACCACTCCTAAACTTGTAGTAAATATAAGAGTGACCCCTTAAGCCCAACTCAAATAGGACACAAGTTGGTGAAAAACATTGAGGTTATAAAACCTAAAAATGGGAGGCATTACCCTCATAAATCCCAAAAAACATATAAATAAATCCATCAATCAACAACATAATATAAACAAAAAAAATTATATCCCATAATACATGTAATAAAATATAGAGAAAACTCTCTAAAAATAAATACCAAAAGAAAACTCCTAAGGCAGCAAATCCAACCACAACTCCAATCCATAAGCTATAATTTCTAGCTTAATTACCGAATCCCTCCTAAAAAACTAATATATATATATTATTGAGCTTATATGTTTTGTTAAGAGTATCCACCGCAATACCTTATAAGATTTTATTGTATGTATGAAAAACCTATAATAGGGGGGGGGTGAATTTTAGTTTGAAAATAAACTATAAATTTTAAACCTCCTTAAGTACTTAAAAAATAGGAAATACGACTTATGATAAACCCACAAAAATAATATATGTAATATAAAATTAATGCATGGTAAAAAATACAATTAATATTTAAATTAATGATTCATGAAATAACGCATCGAAGAATAAACTAACATAATTTTATAAAATTAATTTAAAATAAATATCACATAAAAAATAATAGAACCTGTAGAATAATTTACCAATAGAGAACTTCTAAAGGATATTATTAAAATATGCACTTTTAACCCAATGAGAAAGGGGAAAGATATAATAGTTTCAAGGTATCATGGATTGTAGATTAGTCAAAAGGTATCCGATTCTTAAATTCAAAATACTGGCTCAATCATCCTTATCTAGAAATTAATTGATCTTCTATATTAGTAAATCCTCACTAATATAACTGGTAGCTTGGTAATCTTGCTACAAAGATGGTGGCTTGGTAAATCCACTACAATAACTGATAGCTCAAAAAACCTGCTACTAGGACTGGTAGCTTGATAAAAAAAATTACAAAAAGAAATTCTAGATTATTTTATAGTGAAACCTCTCAAGTTTAAGCTCTACAAAACACTCAAAAATAAAAAAAATTGGAGGCACACTAGTCAACAAGAAGTTGAAGAATTCAAGTGATTGAAACTCAGAAAATATTCTTTATCATTGCATATTCAGTCATTTATTCTAATATAGGAGGTGTATATCTATTTAAAGATAATTCTCCAATGGTTCGATTCTACACATCTTGGAGTTAGTTTTAATCACATTAGTAACATATTACTATTCATATTCCAATTGACTTAAGGTCTTTCCAAATCTATCGAAGAAGTTTTTTAGCACCATCATAGTTCTCCTTTAACTAAAGTAAAAAAATCTATTTTACATATCTGGATGATGAAACCTTAGACCATAAATATTTTCAAATTCTTATTTTTTTTTCAAATCCTCATATCATTGATATTTCATTAAACCTCAGGTTATTGGTATGTCTCTTAAATAGTTTTATAAAAAAATTAAAACAAAAAACTCAAGTTAAATCATTTAATTATTGAATTGTATTGTGATTTTCAAAACAAATATAAAATTGAGTCTTTTATTCAAAAATATCCCCCTAAAAAAACAAACACATATAAAAAATTTAGACTTTTGGAATTTAAAAAGAAATTCCCTAAATAATTTAAAATATTTAAATGAAAAATATAAGATAATTTTCTCCCCCATAATGAATTATTTTCTTTTGTAAAACAAATAAAAAATGTAGTAAATATTATTTTTCAAGATATTATACAATAATATTTTCTAAAACTTATCCCCCTATGATATTTTAAAAAATAAAGTAAAATAAAGATTACACATTGAAATAAAAAACCAGTGAAATGATATTTCCTGAAAAATATTCATTAATCAACAATTATAAATAAATTAAATTCATCAGGAAACCGAAAATTGTTTTAGTTACAAAATTATAACCAAAAAGAAATTTGAAAATTAATCATTCTTGATTTTTTCTCAATCATGTGCTATAGATTTTAATGTATTTACACTATCCAGCCAACATATCATCTTGGACTTTAAACTTATGGTAAATTAAGATATCTTCTCAAAAAACTTAACTTCTAAAGACTTAACAAACTAATCTTTATCAATAATTTTTTCTTCCAAAAATACAATCTTTTGATTATTCTATTTGAATTTCTCTTATTGATCAGTAAACTTTGAATTTTGATCAAGTATCTGCTGATTCTAAACCACTTCAAGATTCTTTAACTCTTTAAAAAACATAAAAATGTCATCAACTTTATTTCCAAGAACTATAATAACTTTTTCAAAAATAATTTATTTTTCACAAATAATATCATAGTTTTGATGCAGATAAATATCACGATCACTAATAGAATTGATATATTTATCTTGAAATTTTATGTACATATTAAATTTTCTCAACCTACAATAATAAAAATCACTGAATTATTTGAATTTATTCATATGTCCAAATAATTTAGTCATATATTATATCAACTAATTTTTTTAATTTGAATTTTGAGCATGATTTAATTAATTTTAAAACATAATTAACTTTTCAATGAGTTATGATATCATGTCAATGATATTATTCATTTTTTATACATTTCTAGAACTGAGTTAAGATTTTTATTGAAATATTGATATATAACTAAAGTTTATGATTCATAAGAATTGTTATATATATCCTATTTCTTCTATTTTTCTCTAGTAATGATAAATTTAAAAGTCGATACTTTAACTTTTTTTTCTGGATAAGTTTCTTCAATATCATTGAGGTATTCATTAACTGCATTGCATTCATTTATAGTCTTCTCGAATTAATCTGAACAATAACTTGAGATTGAATTTTTCTTGATTAATCAGACTTTTTGTAAGTCTTTTTTTGATTAAGATGAAGTTAAAAATATAGAAATATGTAAAAAAGACTCCAAGGGAGATAGATCTTCAACTTTTTATTTTATTACAAGAACTTCAACGATCTCTCAATTAGTTTTTCAAAAGTATATTATTTTTAAACAAATTATTTCAAAAAAAGTTCTTTAAAAATAAAATTTTCTGGTGTAACCACCACCTTAGTAAGAATAATATGATAAAATTATGATATATTTTTAGGATGAAATTATAATGGATGAACTTTTTATGGAATTAATTTTTCTATGGATTAAATAGTATAAGAAACAATAGTTGTACCACCTTCTCCAACTTCTTGAATAAGTGAGGAAAAAGTTGAATATTTCTCATAAAATTTCAGCACAAATTTCTTCCTATTTCTTTAAAATTCCAAATTTATATTCAATGGTTTTTATTTAACAAGATATTCTTTGATTGAAAATACATGTAGAATTTGTTTATATATTTGATATTATTTCTTCTTCAAAATATATTTATTTTTATTGTTCTCTTTTGTAATATTCCAATCAAATTCTTCTATTTTTACCTTATCCTTATCCTTATCAAGTCCAAAATATGATTTTCATGATATAATATATTCTTTATTATTTTTAGCTCCATCAACTTTATCTTTCCAAAATACACTTTGAACATTAACTAGTTTTCTAAATTGTTCATCTAAAGTAATGATATTAATTTTCAAAGAATGTTCCTTTGGTTAAACTACTGGTTTAATAAATTTTATCTTTTTACCATTTAAAGACTTAGTTCCATTATTAACTTTATCATTATCAACTAATTTTATCTTATTATTTTTATGGGACTTATCAATGTTAGAGGCATCTAGAGATTTTATCTTATCTGAAGATTTTAAATCTTTCCTAGCTTTATCCTTTTCAATTAGTTTTTAAATTTCAATAGAGTAAGTTACTAAACATTTTTATTCAAAGTTTTTCTATTAAAAATCATATGGAAATATCATCCTCAAGATAGTTTTAGTGTTCTTGGCGTTTTATTTTTCCTTTTAGGATGGGATTGATTTGTGATATTATCTTATTTTAATAATTTAACAAGTTCTCTATTAAGCATTTGTCTATATAACATAATTTTCATCTTCACAAGGTCATTATATATAGCTTCCATATAATAACAAATGAACTTTTTAATGTTAAACTTTCTAAAATTTACCGATAAGTCCAGCAAATAAACCTCTTTAATCTTAATGGTATCTTTATATCCTTTTCTCAATAGTAGAAAATAAATAATCTATTAGAAAACAATTCCTACTTTTGGTGATAAATTACTAGTTTTATGAACTTTTTCATTTATAAAAAAAATCTTGTCAACTTAAACTTTGACAAATTCTCTATGAACTTAAAGTAGTTTGTGTAAAATAAACAAAAAATATCCATTAAAATAGTAATTTAAGAAATTTAGAAAAATATTTAATGTTAGGTTAACCTTATGAACAAAATAATGTCACCTTCTTGAATCCAACTTCTTTATAAAGTTTTAACAAACCCTATATTTCTTTGATTATCAATGGATAGTGGAGTTCATGAGTATTAATTGTTGGAAATAAAATTTTACACCCTTGAATGTAGATTATATCTTTAAACATAAAATCATACTTGTTAAAAAGATCGAAATCAACAAGATTTTCTCTAAATATCTCTCTTATAGAAGGTTCTCCAAAAGATACCATGGTTGAAATAGAAGATGAGAAAAACCTTCTAAAAAAGTGAAATAGTTTCTCTACCGATTTAAAAAAAAATGCATACAAAGAACTATAGGTTCACTTATTTATAAAGGGATAATGGAATATGAAGGGTAACAATTGATTTCCTGATTTGAAAACTTATATTTAATGTTGCAAAAACAAATGATGTCATATTTAATTTTAAACAAATTAATAATTTTTAAATTTTTGTTTCTTTATTATTTGAAACAAAACTTTGAAATTTAGAAAAATTAACATTTCTTCTAAAAATCAGGTGAACTAAAAAAAATGGTCTTAACAAATTAAAAGTTATCTTCTATTTAAGAATGAGTTGATATTATTTTTTCAAAGATAGTTCGAAAAATGTTTTTAATTATGATTTAAGTTATTTGGAAAATTAAAATAATGATGTTCAAAAGTTATCCAAATATAAAAAACTACCCCTAAATAAATGAATAAAGGTAATACATTAATAAAAACTTTAATGTATAAAAATTAATTAAATAAAAAAATTTAGTTTTAGGAATACCATAGGAACTAGTGATAAGTATTTAGATACCATTATAGAGTGAATTTTATATTAATATTTATTTATTTGGAAGATATAACTTTTTTGGTCTCGAGTTGTTTGATTTTTTTGTAACCCACACTTGAGTAGTTTTTTGATGTTTATAGGAAGGAAGTTATGATAAAATAAATGTTCGATGTTGTCCAAAAGATTGAACTTTATTGAGTGAAAAAATTTTCCTCCAATTTCCTCCTCATTGACATAAATTAAAAAATATTCTTTACTTGGTACAAAATAATTTGATTAATAAGCTCAACTTATAATGAATTTACTACCCAAACCAAATATATTTATGTTTGGTCTTATTGAACTATAAATTTTATTGAATTCTTTCATTCCAGTAGTAAACTTAGTCATCATATTTTAAAATCTTTCAATTTTATAATTCAGTTTAAAAAATTCAATATTATCTTGGGAAAAAGTCATAGTCTTAGAATTTTATTTCTTATTCTTCTTATTTTGGTTATATGACTTAATATAAACTTTAGGTATTTTAGCATTACATTTTCCTTTCAGATCAGTAATAAGTTTTTTAAAATTTTCTTTTGACATATCGAATTTATAAATAAGTTTTTTATTCTTTTTTATAAATTTATTAAGATTATTATCAACTTTCATAGAGCTATATTTTCATTTAGAGTCTTATCATTAAGATCATTATATCTTTTTTATGACTTTTAATACATATTTTCACAATAAAAAATATAAGACCTCATATAATCAGTATTTCTTGGAGATTATTCATCATCTAAATTAAACGGATTCTCATTATCAAAATACTTAAAATTATAATTTTTTTGAATATAAAGTTAGATTAATAATTGATTCATCATTTAGTCTTCCCATAAAACATTTTCCTAAATTTTCATAAAATATAGCGATTCTTCTACTATTATCACTTTATTTTGAAGAACTATCTAAAGTAATATCATATTCACCAATATTCCATGTGTCCATATCCTTTATAATTTTCTTACTTTAATTATTATAATAGTTTCTAGAAGACATTCTTTCATTCTTCTTTAACTCAGGACAATTAGGTTGAATATGACCTAATTTTTTGCAATCATAGAAAGTATGTTAAAAAGTATCACTTTTATCTTTTCTACCTTGTGGAAAATTTCTTTAGAAATTATTCTATTTGAACATACTTATTATCATGTTTAAAATTACACCATCTATTAGTTCAGGCTCACTATCTTCAAAAACTTTTATTTTTATTTTTATTAGATATGCTTATTTTATAAGTTCTGATATTTTATGTTTCTATAGTTTTAAAAGAAACTCCATTCCTATTTTTCTCTTTATCTTAATTTATATTTTGATGAATTTCATACTACATTTGAGTTCCAATTTTATCATCTAGACTAAGTTTGGTGATATTATTAGTATCATAAATATTAGTTATTTTAGATTACCACTCCTTAGGTAAAATATCTATAGCTTTCTCAAAATTTTTATTATATGATAATTTATTTTCTTTAAGAGATTAAAGGTTATTAAATTTGGTCATGAATATCTGATACATCTATACAACTAATTTAACATGAATAAAATCAAAATACCGATAGTCTAGTTTGAGTATATCTCTTTTAGTCTCAAGAAACTTTATAGTTCCAAAATTAGTAACTTCAATATTTTTCTACATTCCAAAAGTTATTATACCTAAAGAAACTTCACTGTATATATTTTTATGAATTAAATATAACAATATATTTTTAACTATGAAATTATCTTAAATTATTTATTTTATTCTCTTAAAAAAGTAGAAACTTCCTTTTTAGGTACTATATAATCACTATTAAGAATAAGATTATTTTCAACTCTAGTTTTAATGAAAATGGTTTCCATCATGTCACTCCAATATTCATAATAATTTCTATAAAGGAGGTCTTTTTGGATTGAGATTGTTAATTTTACCAATATGTATACCTTCCATTCTAAAAAAATTATCTATACACTATTAGGTGCAGGGAAACAAAAAATGAAAGTCCAATCAAGTATCATAAAATCAAGAAATAAAAATATTAGGTTCAATGTCAGATGTAGATACCACATTTGATACCAAATTTAATATCATAATGTATGTGTGGAAAAAATAAAATTGGGAGGTGAATTGTAGTTTGAAAATAAACTACAAATTATAAACCTCCTCAAGTAATTAAACAATCAAAAATAAAATTTTTGATAAACCCAGAAAAACAATCAGAGTAATATCAAAGTAATGTGTGGTAAAAAGATGATTAGTATTTCAATTACTAATTTAAGTAATAACATAACATAAAATAAGCCGTTGGAATTTTATTAAATACCATTAAAATAAATATCATAATAGAAATAGAAAAACATAGAGTATAATTTACTAATCAACTACTCCTGAAGGATATTATTAAAATATTCACTTTTAACCCAAAGAGAAAGGAGAAACATAAAACAATTTCAAGGTATCCTCAACTATAGACCTACCAAAATTTATTCACTTCTTAAAACATGAAGATTAGATCTTTCTTCCTCACCTTAGAAGCCCTCAATAAGATAGATCAGTAAATCCCTACTAGTACAACCGTTAGCTCATTAATACCTCTATAAGGACCGGTAGCTTGGTAAATCCACTACAACAACCAACAGATTGATAAACCTATTACTAATATAGGTAGATTAGAAAAATGATTACAATAAGAAATTATAGATTATTTTAAAATTAAACCTCTCAAACATAATCTATAGTAAAAAATAAAAAAGAAAAATAATTAAAAGTACACTAGTCCATAAGAAGTTGAACACTTCAAGAGATTTCAACTCTCATAGTATTCGTTATCATTATATATCAATTCATTTTTTATGATCTATTAGGTGTGGATATATTTTATAGATGATCCTCCAATGGTTATATTCCACAGATCTCAGATTCAGTTGCAACAACATCAATAGAATATTACTGTTCATCTTTCAATGGACTCAGTGTCTTGTCACATATACTGATGAAGTTTTTTAGCACCATCACGATGCTACTTTGACTAAAATAAACAATATATTTTACATATCCAGATAAAAAAACCTTATAAATTTAGTATTTTAAAATTCATGAGATCATTGTATTTTCACAAATCTTCAAATCATCAGTATTACATAAAACCTAAGGTTATCAGTATTTCTCTTAAAAAATTTTATATAAAAAATAAAAACAACAAAATCAAGTTAAATCATTTACTTATTGAAGTGTATTGTGATTTAAAAAAAATAAAAAAGTGTGTATTTAAATCAAAATACCTATCATATAAATGTGGAAGCAGTATACTAATGCCTATATGAATAAATAGCTGAAAAAATGCACCTACAACAGATCGTCTATCATCCAACCTTACTAAGGCTCATTTACCCAATATCACATCTAAATTTTGTATCATAATATCAAAATAATATATCAACAAGGAACCCCATAACCAATTTCCCACTAGTTTATTTATCTCATACTCTAATGAATCATTATGTGCTTCCATCCATTCCACAACCATGAAAACACACTTCATATATCATATCATAACCACATTCCATATACCACCATAGGTATAATCATATATCCAAATCCACATGTCTCATCACCACATCATAACCACAATTCACATCCTCATCATAGTAGGGTATCATGGACATGAATGAAATCAACCTCAATCCCTTTTTCTACCATGTATAATCCCCACCATGCATCACATCCTCTATCACATCATCATCTAATCACTATCAAATCATCATAAAAATCATGTAATCATGTCAAATAGTATATTACATACTATAAATTTAAGCTGTCAAATGAATATACCTAATTTTATCCATAACAACCCATAATATATTTGGAAGGGGGAGTAGGGGAGAGGGAGTAGCTATCCATATAATCCCTCACCAACCTAGATGTTTGAGGAAAATCTCCAAGCCTAAAACATTTGGGTGTTAGTGAGCTTATCTGACTCAGGTGGGGTGTGTAAGAAATCACAAGGAAAATAATATATATATATATATATATATATATATATATATATATATATCAACACACAAACCCAAGGGTTCATACTAAAAAACACTACTAATCCCAAAACCTTCACCACACCACCACAACTATTCATAACACCTGATGTTATCTCTACAATATAGACCAACCCCACTTTCCACACAAAACAACCATAAAAACTTTCATGTATTTCCAATTTAATCATTTATTTAATTAATTTCTAGATGTACCATTTTACAAGACACATGACATATATTATTACATTTATTTGTATATTTAATGTCAAACCATCCATTTATCATAAACCAAATTCATCTCATCCATTAACCATTAATTTCAATAATTAATAGTTCATTAAAATCCCCCACTTATTAATTTATATCCCAATACAATTAGTATAATCATCATTACCAACCAAATTCCATACCTCTAGAAATCTAAAACACAATCCCATAACAATTAACTAGATACCATTTAAACCACCTCATAACTCATGCCAACAACCCCCAAAATAGCCACAAAACCATCCAATTTCAACACAACTATCTATGATTTTACTACCACATAACAATATATCTATCATAACCGCATGAAAAACCGTATTTCACCATTAAAACCATTGAAAATCATTAATTTAAAATGAATAATAAATAAAAACTAATCAAAATAATATAAAAAATATACCAGTAGAAAAAAAAACCCGAAGTCAATAATAAATTATTGGTCATATATTATGGTAAGAGGGTGGGGGGTGAATTTCTATTTTTAAATATAAAATATGAATAAAAGATTTATTTAAATATAAAATAGTTTTAAATAAATAATCAATAAATCATATATAGGATAGTTGATAACTTCAATTTGAGTTTACAAATAAAATATCAAAGTAATTAAATCACATAATATTTTGAATCAAAATTATGAAAGTATGTGAGATAATGTTTAATGATGAAATGTAGAAAGGTAAATACGATAAAAAAATAGTTGATAAAAAGTTAGTTTAAAGCATAATTTGTACCCCTACGTCTTCACCCCTCAACTCAATAAGTCAATTATGTAAATTTATTAGTCTCAATGGTTATATAGAACCCATCTCTCATAATTGTGGCTTGTAAGAACCCTCTTGAACATATTTGATTTTCAAGTAACCCATCCTATATTTTTTTGGAGTATGATCCATTGGTGAAAGGATATTGAGGGAAGATAAGTTTTCTTTGTTAAAAACTTATACACAATAATTAAAAATAAATTTTGTGTAGTGATGTATAATGTAGAAATAAGAGATTTTGAGAAAGTTAGAGAGACTTTATAGGATTTAAAAATTGGAAGTATCTTTATAGAATTTGTAATTCTAGAGCATCACCATTGATTTATCTTTAATATCATGTTGTTGGGAGAGAGGATCACATGGTTTCAAGGTGAAACTTTAAAGAGAATGGTGGTGGTGGTGGGGGGGGGGGGGGTCCTTTTATAGGCTCTAAAAATGATTGGGAAAGTTTTTGAATCATTGGATACATCAAACCTGGAACATGAAACCATAATGGTCATTTTGAACATATTAAATGATTCATTGCTAGAATTTTATCAATTCCATCAAATACTTGGTAGCCTCCAGCCAGTATCCTGTAGGCTAACTGTAACTCGGGTAAGCTGGAAGACCTCCACCGGCTAGCCTCTACTGGCTAGAGGCTAACTAATGGACTTTATAAAAAAATGTACATCTTTTGGATCCACTAGATGGGTGTTTCTCCTCCACTGGGTAGTCTTTGGTAGATCTACATACTAGTATTACTACCACCTTTCCATCAGGTAGTTGGTGCATTATATTGGGTAGTCGGTGTAGTCTGATACTACCCAAGATCCCCTTCAATATTTTTTTTAGCATGATAATGGAAAATAATTTAGAAAAGTTTAAAAAAAAATTCCCCCTTTATAAAAATAAATTTTGAAAATTTACACCCCTTAAATTTTATGATATTTACCCCCTTCATGATTATCAAAAAATAGATAAACACTAAAAAAGATAAAAATAAAAATAGTATAGAGAAATTGAAGAAATTTCTTGAAGGAAAAAACCAAGTAAATTTTTTGAATAAATCAAAAAGAATTCGAGAAAGGTAAAAAAATAAATAAAAAAATTTGAGACTAGTTTTTAATTTCCATAACTGAAAAAATAATTTAATTATTATATATATAGAGAGGAATGAAAAATAGAAGAAAATAAAAGGAAAATAATAAGACTTTGAATTTCACTTCTTAACTTACAAACTCCCCAAATAATTAGATTATTATAGAGAGAGTGGAAGGTTAGAAGAAGAAATAAAACAAGTGTCAAAATAAAATTAATAATTATAGAAAGAACATATCAAATGGAAAATAATGATAAAGGATAAATGATATAAGTATTTAAGATTAAAAAGTGTAAAATAATAAAATAAAGATAAAATAAAAGAATAAAATTAAAACTTCTATATACCTTTTCCATAACACAACAAGGAATTGTTTCAACTTCATTGAGATATTTAGTCTTTGTAAGAACTTGTAGAGGTTATTCCTTTAAATTGATATAATAATTTAATAATATGTCACTAATTTTTTATTTCATAAAAATATAACTCGAGATAAAATTTAGAGACATGTATATATACAATATTTTTACTCATCATTAATCTCCTTTAAGAGAGGTAAAAAAATGAATAAAGAATAAATACATATATGAGTTTAAAAAAAAATTAAAATGAATTTTAAAAATAAAAGGTATTAAAGGTAAATATAAGGTATCAAATATATTTTAAAAATAATAATAAAATATAAAAAATAACTTTATTTTGAAAATATGAATTTGAAAATTTTAAAAATAAGATAAAATATTTTAAAAATTAGTAATTAATTAATTTTAAAAAAAATATCTCTTAAATAAAATTTCATAATTAAATAAAAAAATAGACCCCCTCAAATGATAACATATGATATATATGAAGTCATAGCCAAAAAAATAAATAAATGAAGAAATAAATTCAATATTTAAAAACAATATTTAAAAAAAATATTTTTTTAAAAATAATTTTAAAGAGTGATCATTATATCCATAGATAAAATAAATAATTTCACAACTGAATCATTACTAATTCACCTTAAATTTATTCAAAATAATTAGTGCTAGAGGTTTGGTGAAAATATTAGTGAGTTGATATTCCATTGGAAAAAAATAAAATACTGTATTAATTTTTTGGAGGTGATCTATTAGGAAATGGTGTCTCAGTCAATGTGTTTGGTGTGGGAATATTGGATAGGATTTTTGGATATATTTATTACATTGGTATTTTAACACTTGATGAGGATATGGTCAAATGTTATCCTAAAGTCTAAGCGAGTGTGTTTCATCCATAGTATTTGAGCAATAAAACTCCTAGTGGATATGTATTCCACTTTATCTATATAAAGAGTAGTAGAATTCTTATTCTTACTACTCCATGTGACATAGGATTTTCCTAGTAGAATAAAAGTTTAATCAACACTTTTCCTATACAGTTGACATCCACCAAAATTAGCATTGAAAATAGAAGTTGAATTAAAAGAGGTTCCTTTTAGATAAAATAAACCAAGATTTTTAAAACCTTTAAATAATGAAAAAAAATCTTTTGATATATTTTTAATGAGATTCATTTGGATTAGATTTAAAAAGAGCATAAAGAAAAAAACTTATTATATTATCAGGTTAGGCTGTAGTATGGTAAATTAGACTACCAATCATATTTCTATAAATCTTATTGTTGAACATTTTATGAGGTTCATCCAACATAAGTGTAGTGACTTGTCCTAAGAGACACTTAATCTATGATCCAAGATAATGGCCCACTGGGTCTTAAGTGTGCCTCCTCATATAGAAAAGACTACTGACTAGTAGAGAGGTTCTAATTAGGTGATAGTGAAGAGAATATACCATTTATGGATGATACTAATAAATTTTATGTGATAATAAAAAATTGTGGAAGCATAAATACTTAACTTAGCAGAAGAAATAATAGATAATTATAATAACAATCCAAAAGAAACATCCATACATATCAATAATGTGTATATGTAAGATAATCATATAAAAAATAGACATGCAAGATCACCTATGGCCAATCATATAATAATGTACTCAAAATCACCAAAAAGAAACTCCAACTTGATGCAAATAACCATCTAGTCCACTATCATCCATCCCAAGTAACTACTCACTAAGCTATTGACTATGATATTGGTCCATTACTTGATCTTAGAGACATAAATTCTTCAAACATCCTGAGGGGACGGTGTAGGGTGTGAGTATGAACTGATTAATCCACTACCAACATGTGCCTATATTACATACATAATTATAAATTGTATGAATATATAAAAAAATACCAGTTAATAAAATGTAAAAATAAATAACTTGCTCCACTTATGCTAAAAAACAACAAGTGAGTGTTTACCTACTTCAGCTAATGCCGATACATCTTTGAATACATTCCATAACATATATATTTTCATACATCTCATGTATGAAAAGATATATTTTCACTATCAAGGACCTATAGCTTAATTACCAGAATCCCACATAAGGATATCATATCTAGAGAACCCTTAGGCTACTCCCATGAACATATCACTGAAAACTTATGCCATGAAACACCACATGTTCCACCAATCAATTAATCAATATCCCATCATCATGCCCATCAATACGTCCTAAGTCCCTCAAAAATTAATTAAAAAATTCACCTTCATCAAAACAACCCAACATCCTGAGGTACGACATTATCTATCCTCCCATGAATAATAAATCACCATCAGCTCAATAGTCTGACATCCTGAGGCACAATGATATCCTTACACCAATAATACTGACCCATTGTCCTAAAATATGACTAGAGATCCTCATCCCCTAACTGATGGTCTCAAACACCTTCTCCCATGGATCTCTACAGTGAGAACCTCCTCTATAATTTATAGTCAACACCATCCCTTAATCTACTCAATCTACAGAGGTCTCTACCCATAATGAGTGGTCAACACCACCTCAAATAAGTCCCATCTATGTGCACACAACTCCATTGGAAACATCAAACCACAATGGTTAGAAAAAATCACCAACAATATCTAAGACACACCAAATGACAACCTTGTTTCCACATGAAAACCTTGTATACCATCCACGACATAGTCATCACCATCTACCTCTTCCCGATTATTACATATCCTCAAACCTAATGGTCAAAACCACCCCACATATCTTAGGACTCACCCTCAGCTTGACGAAACTCATCATCTCATCCCTAGTGATCAGAATCACCTCAATAACTTGGTCCATGCTCATTGTGTTCCCATATAACTCCTATAATAATATCACAGTATAATTAATTAAAATAAATTAAATAATTGGCATAACCAGTCAAACCAACCATAATCCCCATACCCAGATTAGAATATTTTAATAGACTAAATAATTCCCATCAATATCTCATAAAACCATAATGATTTAAATGAAATCATTAATTTATTAAGGGTTTCACCCAAACAACCCACACATGCATATTTAAGTATACATCCCATAACACATGTATAAAAATAGATAAATCTAGTCACCAAATACCATAAAATCATAGGTGTTTACTCATTGAATATTATCCTCTAATATGAGATGAAATGAGAGAAATAGTGATTCTATAAAAAAACCCCTAGAAATAGGTCATATGAGCTCGGATGGAAATATAATTCCAGACAGTAAAGTAAAAGAAAAAAATGAAGTAAGAGGAGTCAAGTAATTATCATTATGCTTCCAACACACATAATGACATTGAAATCAAATATCAAATTATGGATAATCAAAAGAACCTAGAAGATGGAGAATAAGATATACGAAGATAGTGGGAGGCACATGAACGAGAGGAGTTAAATGGGAGATAAAGGAAATATAAGGGAGGGGTAGAAATGTAATTTCAATATATTTAATGAATCACACGGTTAGGCTTCACAGTTTTGATAACCATGTACTAACCATATGGTGACACTATCCAAAGGGAAACTATGTGAGTGGCACTAAGCGTGTGGGCTAAGACACATAGTTTGTCAAACCATGTGTAGACTGTGTTCATCCTCTATTAAAAACTGTAGTCATATCACATGGAAGTTAAATCCACACCAAAAGGTTTACCTAGATGTTCTCCATTTAAAATATGGGTTCCACGATTTCACCTTAAGGGATGTAAAGTTTAAACAAACTGTTCACCTCTTCCCACACCTTTTGAAAAATGATTTTTTGGGGCCTGATGCTCCTAAAAATCATATGATCCCCTAAGACACTCACTGGGCCGTAACACCCATCTAAAAAAATTTACTAATGAATTTTAATTCTTAGAGCTATGATTCAAATCCTAATTTGAAAGTTGGAATGTACACCAAACTTAAAATTCAAATTTACCCAGAGAAACAAACTAAAAACCTGAGACATTATAGTCTCCTAAATTTATAATAGATCATCCCTAAGCTATGAGGTTTCACACTGAGATGGTAATAAACATATCCATTTCATAAACATTACCTTGATCTACTCTGATTAATTAGCAACACGTTAATTCCCCTTGTGGTGCTCCCAACCTTAGGAATTTTTTACCCAGTCATTTCCTGACCCAAAATTTAGTACTCTGATGGTTCCTCTGACCATCCCTAGATGTAAATATCCACATATTACATACAATAATTACTGAACCTTATCAGGTTATCATTTTATTCCCATTTCACACATGAAAACCACATCCAACATCATACCTGATGCCCAAAATTCCTGCTTCACATCCGTTGGTCAAATCTTTACAACATCGTCCACAATGCTCACAAGGTCCCGCATCACAGCTGATACTCAAAATTCATGAATCCCACTTATACTAAAAAATGATCCCACATAATATATATATTTATATATATATATATATAGACGCACATTCATTCCCATCAAATTTCCCTATGCCTATGTATCTCATATAAACCACACATCATACCCGATTCCCACATACTAACCAATGACATGTTTTTTAAATTACAATAAGTGAAACTCATGCACTCATATCCATCATTCCAAAAAAAGGACATTCCATTATCAAGGTGTACTTATAACTATTATCAACATCCTAATATGCTTTGAACCTTCCAATTCAACAACAGGTACCTAGACCGAAGCCTGTGTTCCTGAGGCCTGACCTCACTGTAGAGTTACACCAGTTTCTGGCCACTGACCCCACTGCTGGGTCTCACTCTCTCTTCCACAAACAACATGTGAAATAGAATCTCAAGTACTATATCTTAGTACTATTACTAGTACTAACATGGATCCCTAAGTTTGATTGGGTCTTAGACTCCCAACTGCTCGAGAAGTCATCCTAAAGAATCTCTCAAAGTGTCCCATACGACCTCATGTCTGAAAATCCTTTGGAGGTCAGTCACATTGAATTTGAAGATATACCAACTATCCACACTATAAGAATACCATCGATGATACACTCCTTAATGGCGTTACCAAATCTCTGGCCTAAATTCCCAATTAAGGCTCCTCATGGCCCCACTTTTGGCTATGCGAAGAATCACTTATAGTCTCACCTGGAGCTATCACTTGGCTCAGATAAGTTTGGTTTGTCAGATTCCCTTAAAATATCAAAGCATGAATTAATGTCTCCAAGAATGAGTTTAACCTAAATATATTTACCTACAACCTGATGGTATGACTAAATCCATCCTCAATTCATCTCACCCAGGTGATTTCATCACCTATCATAAAAGGCGAAAATCAGGACATGTCTATAAAACTCATAGAATAATCCATGATGGATGTATCTATTTACTGTAGGTTCATGAACTATGAGGCTTGATCCACCCTCAACATCTCCAGGAAAAATTTCTCAATGAACCTAGCCTTGAAATAATTTTATTTTATTCCCTAATTTCTACCATCCTATACTTATAAGTACCACCAGTGATTTTCCAATTGTTGGGTAAAAATCCTTGAAGGTAACTTTGCAGCATTTTTGGGTTGCTTGTGTTTGTTGGCAATGCATGTTTCCATGGTGATTTGTTGAGTTCTAGAGATGTTTTTGACAATCCATATTGACAAAGAACCATGACAAAGGAATAGAAGATCTGGAGGCGGTATAAAATAACAGATACAAGGTGGCATTGTTTTTTAGTGTTTTACAAATTTTTGGGGTCCAAAATTTGGAGTTTGACGAGCATCGCAAAAAGTGGATATCCTTGAAGATCTCATCAAAAAATGGAAAAGACATGAATTTCGCAAAGATAAGCTTCATGGATTGGATTTTGTGAAGATAAGAAGAATGTTGATGGTGTTCTTCGTGATTATGACGAGCTTCACGAATCAAAGAGTTGAAGGGAAATGCAAGGGAGCTTCGAGGCGGCGACACAGAGTAATTGACGGAATGATCTACAATTACGACGATCTCTAAGATCCAAAAATTTCCATGGTGCTTCGTGATATTGATAAAATTTTGGAAAAAATTTCAGAGCTTCACAATTTGAGATGACGTGGCACTGACTTCACGTGGAAGGTTAGAGGGTCAGTGGAATTTCCTATAAATAGGCCTCAACCCCCTCAAGATAAGTAGATAGTTCTCCAAGAAAAATTTGTTGCTCTAGATTCGCGAGGGTGGTTCACGAAGGCAGTGTGCTTCGCGAAAGGAAAGTGCTTCATGATGACTAATATAGCTCTGTGAAACAGGTGTGCTCCATGTTGGCTTAGTGAGCTTTTTGAAGGAAGTCACTCTTTGATGACTTGAGATCCGTGATGACCTGAGCTTTGCAAAGGTTTGAGCTTCATGAAAAGGCAGAAAATTCGCTAAGGCTTGTTTGAGCTTCATGAAATTGGAAGCTTCGTGAAGTAGGGTTCTTTGCAAAGGTACTTCCCAAAGGGTATTGCCTAGTGGTCAGGGGAAAATGGGTATTCATCAGTGGATGAAATTTGGACTTCAATAGAGAATCTACATATAGTAGAGGATGCATTCATTAGTGGTAATGAAGAGACCTACAGGTCTATATACTGTGAGTGGATCCCTTCCAAGTGCAGTGAGTAAAGGAATAGGAAGAAGGTTATCCGTTCTACCGGCAGTGAGCTAGGGAGAGAGAAATAGGGAGTGACCCTTTGGAAAGAAGTGAGATGACCCTAAAAATTGTAAAGGCAATGAGCCTGGGAATAGAAGTGATCTAGCCCAAAAATTATTGCCAACAAGATTTAGTGGATTTGGTACAGTGGCACATCGCCATTGTATGTTCCTTAGACGTAGCCTAGTGAGGGTGAACCAAGTAAAAATCTCTATATCTTCCTGCTTTCTTTCTTTCATTGCATTCAAAGCATCATCATCAAATAATTAAGAAAATAAATTATCATAATAAACACACAAGTGAAAACAATGGGACCCTTGTAATAAATAGGTCAAGATCTAGTGGGGCATGATTTTTTTTGAAAATAATATCCATACCCTGATTCACCTCACTCTCAGGGTATGTAGACCCATATTGGTCCTAACACCAATCCTCTAAGAATATAAGTATCCAGCCTCAACCTCCAACCCAGGTGTGTCATGATCTAGTCAAAGATCATCTACAAAAACTTGATCTAGTTCTTTAATTCTTACGGTCCAACCTCACCCTAAAATAATGGTGGATACTAATAATAAAACTCACGATTAAAATAAACCATGGATGAAACAACTCCTTGAGCTCCCCTATTAATACTCTGTACGACTCGCACCAAGTTCTCCCCATGCTTCTTATCTATCCATGTCCCAAAATCTTCCATATTCTATGTATTCCCCACCTATATTGGAGCCTATACATGTGTCTCATGATCATCCTGACGCTTAGGGACCTCATCCAGATCCTCAGGGACCTCATCTTATGCATTCTCTAGTGGAACTATATCTCCACCCTCCTAATGATCCACCAGAGACTATCTTAGTGACATCACAATGAAGACCTAACACCATGGTTAATAAATCTATAAAAATAATATATATTTCAAACAAGGAAAGCTATAATAGGTATCACATCTCACCACTCTTACACTTCCCTACCAAAATCATATCACATATCATCTGGCCTCATGGCCCCTGACTACCCATAACAGAGTCAGGAATCACACATCATTCGGACTCATGGACCCTTTCCTACCCATAATAGAGTCATACATCACATATCATTTATATCAAGATCACTGGTCTATGATGATTGAGTAGAATTACACCAAGAAACTATGTAGGAAAACACCATTTATATTGTTTTTGAAACTTTAAATAGCCCATCCCTTTTCACATATTCCAGGTTTCAAGAAATTATTTACAGGCACATTCATATTTCATGTCACCCTATGTGCCTACCAAGATGCATGAACAATCCCCTATTTCTATACTAGGCTAAGGGTTAAAATCAGATAAACTATAAACATCACACCCAAGTTTTCCTCTTGAGGCAAAAATCAATCAATAGTAAAATCACACAACATAACATTAATTTATCACCCTAAAAATTTAGTTCATCCTCTATGCATGGGGATGTAGACACCCAGACACAAGTCTTTCACCCAGTTCTAACTATATCCTGGTCTCCAATCTACCATAGCCTAAATAGTAAAAAAATAAAAACATTGATACCATTCGTAACTAGCCAAACATGGTTACTAACTTCAATTAACTTGATCTTTTGATACCATTTGTAGTTCCCCATTCCGGGAGCCACTTAACCCATTCTCTAGGTCGGTGGGCCACTGAGCCTTAGGCATACCTCCCTATATGAAAAAGGCTACTGGATAAAAATTAGGGTTAGATTTGGTGATAGTGGGGAGACTATACCCTTTTGTGATGATAATAATAAATATATATGATAACAAAACACTACAGAAGCATAAATACCAAGATCAGTGGAATAAATAATAGATAACGAAAATAATAATCCAAAAGAAACATCCATACATATCAATAAAGTGTACATGTCATACATTCATATAAAAAATAGACATGCAAGATCGCCTATGGATTATCATATAAGAATATACTCAAAATCTCAAAAAAGAAACTCCAACTCAATGAAAATAACCACCTGGTTCACTTCCATCCATCCCAAGTAACTACTCACTAATTTCCTGAATATGATCCTAGTAACTTACATGATCTTTGAGACATAAATTCTACACACATCTCAAGGGTCCCATGTAGGGTATGAGTATGAATTTAGTAGGCCACCACTAATGTGTACTTTTATTACATCCACAATTATAGAGTGTATGAATACATCAATAAATAGAAGCAACTTCCAAATAAAAATAAACAGATCACTTGAGTTGTTATCAATATCCATAAGTGAGTGTTTACCTACTTTGAATAATGATGGTATATCTATGAATACATGCTGTCACTTATATATTTTTATATATTACATTTCTTCAAAGCTATATCTTCAATAGAGAGGAACCATAGTTTAGTTCCCATGAATCCAAAAAAAGATACCATACTTAGAGAACTGTCAGGACCCTACCATGAACATATCACTAGCACTTCATGAAATATGAAACCTCATGTGACACCAATTGAGTAACCAACATACCATCAACATACCCATAAATTTATCCCAAGTCCCTCAAAAATTTATTAAAAAATTCACTGTTGGATCAACAACCTGACATTCTGAGGTATGGCGTTATCCATCCTCCCATGAATAACAAGGTTGGATCAACAACCTGACGTCCTAAGGCATGACAATATTCATCCTCTAATAATCCCAGCCCATCAACCTCAAATATAACCAGTGAGACTCAACTCCCAATCGATGGTCTTAAACACAATCTCTTTTGGATTTCTACGATGATCACCTACTCCATAACTTATAGTCAACACCATCCCATAATACTCTCAATATATAGAGGTATCCACCCAAAAGGAGTGGTCAAAACCTCCTCAACTGAATCCTATTTATGTGCACACAACTCCAATGTCAACATTGTCCAAAAACGGTGGCATAAATCACTAAAAACACCTAAGACACAACAAAAAACAACCTAATTTCCACATGCGGACCATGTCACCTATCCATAACATGTTCATCACTATCCACATCATCCCAACAATCAAATCACCTAAAAACTGATGGTCAACACCACCCCACATATCTTGGTCCATGCCCTTAGCCTGATGAACCTCATCATCTCTGTCCCAGTGATCAACATCACCTAAATACATTAGGCCATGCCTTCCACATTTCCACATAACTCATGTAGTCATATGACAATATAATTAATTAAAAAAATAAAAAATCAAAATAATCTGAAAAACTAATAATAATCCCCATACTCATCTTATCATATTTTAATAGACTAGATAATTCCCATCGACATCTCATAACCACAATAATTATTAAAAAAAGTAATTAATTTATTAAGGGTTTCACCTAGAAAATACACACATGTGTATTTAGGTACACATATCATAGCACACATATAAAATTGGAGAAATATAGAAACCACCAACCTTAGACTCACAGGTGTTCACTTATCGAATATTAGCCTTCAATCCAAGTTGAAATTGGAGAAATCAAGATTCTAGATGAATGAACATGTTGTCATGACACATCAAACGTATTATGTTTTAAATATTATTCTATAGTATTGGGATGAACCTATTCCATATCTCAAAGAGAGTTGGTGGTTTATAGTGTGTATTTTTAATAAAAAGTTCTAAAAGAGGTGGGTGGTTTTAAAAATAGTTTTAAAATTAAATTAAAATAATTTAAAGAGTTTAATAGTTGAAAAAAGTGGATTTTAAAAAATATAAGAAAAAGGATTCATTGTGAGTTCACTACACACATTTCAAGTTCATTATTCTTAGGAATTAATTTAGGTTTATAGTAAGTCTTTGGTTGAAATTAATTAGAATCATGATTACTTCCTAAACCTTTATATCAATGCTTGAAAAAATAAAACCTTGACATACAAATTTTATTTCCAAGGTCTAGTCATTATACATGGAATAAGATCTTCTAAATTAGATTGAAATATCAAGAATTTGGGTAAGAAAATGATTCCTGTGTTGAGAAATTAGAACAATACAAGTCACACACTCAAAACCTCACACCTATCAGCTATAAATTAAGAGTATACCAATCACATTGATCAAAATAAGAATTCAAATATGAAGTAATATAACATACATGGAATGATATGTTTTTAAATAAAAATTACTCCAAAATAATATTTATTATAAGATTTGGAACTCCATCAACATGTGCATAATTCCCTCATAATGAATTCCCACCATTTATCCCACCATTTAGAGGAGGAAACTTAAGTGGATATGTTTCTTAATTTAAGATAAACCTATGAGGATAGGGATCTCCATAACTAGTTTAAAACAGTGTTGTAAGGGTTAATCTCCTTTAACTTCATTCTAAATCTCCTTCGACTTCATTCTAGATCCTCCAAATCACCTTCTCATACAATAAAATAAAATAAAGTAAAATTACACTCTTTAATAGTGATAATGAAATAATTGAATCAAATGTGAAGTTAATTTTGTTATTTTTTTAAATTGTCAATACAAAACTAGTTTAACATAGTGGTGTAAGGGTGAAATAAAACAATGAATCATGGTGAGATCACACCCCCACACCTAAAAATTTTCACTCCTTTGAAAAGTCATATTTCTAAGAATTATGCAAGAAGATATTCCCAAATTCATAAATATTTAACATTTAATGAAAATTTAATTCTTGATATCAATGTGATCAAATAAAAAATCACACCAAGGAGTTATTATCAATGATCATGGAAAATGTGTCTCATAAATTGTATCAGAAAGAAATTCAAGGAGTTGAATGATACCAATTAGATAAAATAATTGAAAAGTCAACAATTTCACTAACTCTCCACATGTGTGTGTGTGAAAACCATTTCATTATATTCCTTTCACTTTCTATATAGTAAATATATGTTATTTTAAAATTTTTATACTTCAATGATTCTGTCCATCGAACCTTCCATACACCCTTTACAATAAAATTTCAAGACCCACTCACTTAAGTATTCTCAGAAGTCAATTGTTAAGATCTTGACCCAGATATCCCTATATGTTATACATTTCATCACTCCCATAATTTATTATTATTATTTTTATCAATATTTGAACTTAGAACAAATATCACACTCATCACTCAAACCTTGTTTGATCTACTCAAAAAACTAATTGTAATAGTTATAATAAGATCAAAGGTTGAAGAAGAGTGATTTTTTACCTGCCCAAGACACAAACCATATTTTTGTGTGTTTTTTTATTCATTTTTTATTTTTTTTGTTTTTTGGAGTGTGTGCAGTTGTTGGATAACAGGTACACACACAAAAAAAGATCATATAAGGAATGAATGTATGGAAAAATTATTTTGGAAAGATGATAAATATTATCTTAACTTATATTTACCTTCTATTGAGTAAGAAAAATTCACACTTCATGGGTGGGTGAAAATATGTGTGGAGATATTAAGTGACATAATTTTACCATAAACTACTCACACAAGGGGTACCATTCTTTTCAAAGGTTTAAAAATGGTACAACCATCTATATCATCAACAGACAACCAATTTTCAATAAAAAGTCACACCTCAATGTTAAATTCATGCTTAAACATATATTCCATCAATTATTTTTAAAAAAAAATTGAAATAGGGAAATTCCTCATTCATTTTCAATAAATACATGATCAAGTAGGAATAAAAAATAAATATTCTGGAACAAAAGTGAGGGGGTGGGGGTAAAAATACTATATAGAAAGATAAAAAGAGAAAAAGAAGAAAGATGATGAAAAATTCTAACTAACCCCATAATGTACCCATGAAAGAGGGGGAAGGGGAGGTAAAAATACTATTCAACAATCTAAAAAGAGAAAAAAAGAAAGATGATGAAAATTACTAACCCAGGAATATACCCACCCCCACACCTAGAGTGCGTAGAGTCTTAACTATAATAAATTAGAATATGGGAAAGAACGATAAAACATGGTGGGTTTAATTGGTAGGTTACTTCTTGAACTTGGAGTTTCTCCATTGAGGACTCCAGAATGGCTTCGTGAAAGCGCTTCAAACGCTTCCCATTGATAGTGAAGGTTTGTTTTGTTTCTTCATATTGAACCTGATCAAAACAAATTGGATAAACATTAATAAAAATATATGTGCCAAACCAGTGGGAAAAAATCTTACCTAGATGAAACTTTGGCCTTTCTTTGAAAAGGAGGAACTTCTAACCAATGTAGAATTTACAATGAAGGATGAGGTAGTTGTGGGTAGCCTTGGTTCAATCCTTATAAATTCATGGGTTCTTATATGAATCTCTATTCATTTCGTATAACTCATGAATCTGAAGCTTCTTTTGAGAACCTACACCAAAAATATTAGAATTGAATTATTTAATGGCCTAGTAGGCCTAGTGCTCTATATTAATAGAGAGGTAATGAATATTTCCCAAAATAATCCCATAGGGCGACATTGCAATGAAAATTTTAAAGGAAACAAAGTAAGATAGTAATTAATCATCAATTCTAAGACTCTAACATTTTATACGGGGTTGAACCATTTTTTCAAGAATTGGTATTAACTCTATATTTGACACCTTATCTTGACCATTGTTTTGTGGGTGATATATAGTAGACACTTGATGCCCAATCCCATACAGATGAAAAATTAATTTCATTGTTTAGTTGTAGAAATGATAACCCTAGCCACTGATGATGAACTTAGGTAATCCAAACCTACATAAAATTTGGGTTCTATAAAATTCAAAAAATATCTTGTAATCACCATTCCTTGTGGTTCATGCCTCTATCCATTGTGACACATAATCAACTGCCAAAATAATTTATAAGTTCCTAAATTAATTGGGGAATGGTACCCTAAATTCAATGCCCCAAAAATTTGAAATGTTATGAAAGGTAAAGGGTTATTATGTAATTTCATTTCTCTTAGAGATATTCACTATTCTTTGACAGTGAGGACAATATTTTAATAAATCACGGGCATACAAAAATAGTCTTGGTCAAAAGAGACTAGAATCAAGGACCTTGTGAGTAGTCCTTTGGGGACCAAAGTATCACCCACAAGAAATATTTTGGAAAAACCTAAGGACAAACTAAAACTCACTACTGGGAACACAACGCCTAAGGAATTGATCATTACAAGTGTGCCAAAGGTGGGGGTCATACAAAATGTTCCAACAAGACTCATGTTTTATACAATCATCTTGGTTTTTATTTAAATCGATAGGAATGAAATATGATACCAAATAATTTACAATTTCAGCATACTAAGGAATACGATCTTGCACTCGATAAAATTTTTCAATAGGAAACATTTCATTTATGGGAATACAAGGGGATGAGTCAATGTATGAGGATACAAGGATCCCACCGATATGATCATCCAACAAAATCTATGCTCCATTTTATCTATAATTTCTAAATTAAATTCTTGAAGGAGGAGAATCTAGAGAATGATATATGGTTTGTATTTATGTGTCTTAAGGAGATACTGAAGGGATGTATGGTCAGATAACACAATTACTTTGGACCCTAAGAGGCATGAATTGAATTTATCCAAGGAAAAAATAGTGTCTAAGAATTATTTTTTTGGTTGTGGTGTAGTTTTATTAGGAATGGTCCAGTGTGAGTGAGAAATAGGTTATGGCATGTGTATCTCGATTGACACATTATGATAAGACTACCCCAACTATATAGTTAGAGGCATCACACACAAGATCAAATGGTAAATCCCAATAAGGTGGTTAGATTACCATGAGTGATGTGAGACTCCATTTTAATTTGTCAAAATATTCCCCACATTCTTTATCAAAAAAAAATTCTCTTTTTTTTGAGTAATTATGATATGGGAAGTTAAATCTTACTAAAGTCATGAAAGAAACGATGGTAAAATCTTGCATGAAATAGGAAATACTACACATCCCATAATTTTTTAAATAATTTTAGGGAATAAATAATGTATACTTTTGATTTATATACTTGGATACCATCCACATAAATGACATGTCCAAGTACTATACCTTATCGTACCATAAAAATGAAATTTATCATAATTTAATACAAGATTACTTCAATATAGTGACATAGGATAGAACAAAGAATACACAAACCCTAATCAAAAGAGAAGCCTTAAAAAGTGAAATAATCCATGAATACTTCCATGAAATTCTTTAGGAAATCAAGAAAAATACTAACCATGAATTACTAAAAATTACATGGATCATTGCATAAACCAAATGACATCCTCCTATATTAAAATTTGCCTATGAGGAAAGTAAAGGTTTCATTTTCTTGATCCTTGGAGGAAATATGGATATGAAAGTATCCAAAATACACATAAAAAAATATTAGTGGAACTTCCCAGCAAGCATATCTAGCATATGGTTAATGAACAATAATGGGAAATGGTTCTTCCTAGAGTGTTGTTTTAGTCAGTGATAGTCTATATAGACATTCCAACTATTATACACATGGTTTGGAACCAATTCATTGTTTTTATTTTTAATTATAGAAAGACCAATTTTCTTGGGAACTAACTAAAATGGAATGACCCATTGGATATCTGATATGGGGTAAATGATTCCATTTGATAATAATTTTGTTAACTCATTTTTAACAACATCTAGGAGGTTTGGGTTTAGTCGACGTTGTTCTTGCCTCACTGGTTTAGTATCATCATTTAACAATATATGATGCATGAAAATTGATTGTCTAATACCAATAATTTCAATAAGTGTCCATACCAATGATTTTTTATACTCCCTCAAAGGGTCAAGAAGTTTCAATTCATGTTCAAGAGGTATTTAACTATAAATGATGATAAGAATCCTGTTTCCATTCTCAAGATATGAATATTTAAAATTTTGAGGTTGTGTTTTAAGTTCTAATTCATGTGGATTTTGGATTTATGAGAGTGAATGTGAAAATGAGAAGTTTCTGATCTCATATAACTACTCAATGGTAACATACTTAGATAAGGAATAAGATTTTACAAGCTTAACTGTATCATCGATGGTCACGGGATCCTCAATGCTCAAGAAATAATCAATTAATGAACATGCATGAAATTTTATAAACTAGTACAAAATTCAATGCATGAATCATTAACTAATATGTCTATAAATGATAAAAACTTATAAAGAGGATCATGTGAAAGAAAAGAAGTTTTTTTAGGGGAAGGGAGTACATCGATAGAATTAAATAAAATTGAGGAATGTTCTTCTGAGGGGTACTTCATGGAATCTAGGATGTTCAAGTGGAAAATGTAACCACAAAAATCCATAGATAATGTACCATTATGTACATTAATTATGGTTTTGGAAGTTTTCAAGAAATTACTACCCAATATAATTGGGGAATTTCCATTCATCCTATCATATTTTATTTTAAGGACATAAAAATTAGCAGGAAAAATTAAAATTTTCACCCTCACAAGAACATCCTCTAACACACCAGTGGGGTGTGATGTACTATAGTTTTCTAGTTAAACAACAATTATAGTGGGATTTAGTTCCCAAACCTACATTGAGGAGAAAATAGAGTGAGTAATCACATTTATAGAGGCACCCAAATCAATCATAACATCAAAAAAGAAATACTTCCCAAAGGTGCTTGGAATTGAGAATTTTCTAGGATCATTGACTTTGATGGGAAGTGACAGATCAATATATATTGAGATTTTAATCACTAATCTAACCATTTCATCACCTCTAATTTTTATTCATTGTGTACACATATCCTTTAGAAACTTGACCTATCATAAATTTTTCTTCACGAAATCAATCAAGGGGAGGTTAACCTGTACTTTTTTGAAAGTTTCAAAAATTTCTTTATCAAGTTAAGTTTCTTCTTATTTCCTTAGTTGGGAGGAACTTTGGATAAATAGAAGAGTAATGGTTTGTATTTATGGTTCATCAAATGAAACTCTCTTTCCTTTGGCATGGATTATCTTAGGACAAAGTTTTTCCTCATTTAGACCATTTTTAGTGGTTGTGATGGTGGTTTCATCAGGAAAGATGAATCTAATAGAGTTTTAATTTGGTTTTAAAGTTTTTTCCACTCTTAAGGGTGATTTAACTAATATTTCCCTTATTCTTAGGGTTGACTAGTAATTTATAGGGTAGTTTAATCAACCCATGACTTTAGATTTAGACCATCGAGTTAGCGAGTTATCCTAATTGGATTTTTATGTCTTATATGGATACTTCAGTGATTTATTGTATTTTGAAATTTTTTACAACCATTTTTTTCATCATGTCTTCTAGGCTAGGATCAGGTTTTGGAGGGGATTGTTGGGAAGGCCTTTTTGGTGGTTGAGGATTTTTAGGTGGTGGTGGTGGATGGCTACTCTACCCCAATTTGTTCTGTATGTTTTTAGGTTGGTTTGAATACCCCCTTTCCTATAGTCTTAGTTTTCTTTCAACCCAGGGGTGGATGGATAGTATGGTTCTTTCCTAGTGGTTTGGTTATAGGGGTGACTTGGAAAGATCATCTCACAACTCTCAAAAGGTTATATTAGTTGAGGGAAATACTTAGAATATTAATTTTTGGTAGAATAGATACCATAATGGATGGGTAGAGGATTTTGGGATTTCCCTTGGGAAGGAGAAAGTTGTTGGTGAAGGGTACTTACCTCTTTAAACTTTGTGTCCACCTTCTTCTCAAACCCAGAACTCTGCACCTCTTGGAAACCTCAAATGGGTACACTAGACCTTAAAATAAATTATTATGTATTATGTTCCATATTTTAAATTAGATTGATTACAAAAATTGGGTTATTACCTACTATTTCACCACCTATATCAACATCAATCATGTTTTGATCGGTATGAATTAAACCTTCATAAAAATGTTATATTTAAAGTTGACCACTTATTTGGTAATGTTGACAGCTTGAACATAATCTCTTAAATATTTCACAATATTCATGAAGTGTTTCCCATTTTTATTTCATTATAACACATATTTATTTCCTTATAGTTTCAGTTTAAGAGGCTCAGAAGTTTTTTTCAAGAAAAATGCGTTTCATGTTCGCCCAGTCTCTAATAGGGGAGTTAACATAATACAACCAATATTTTGTAGCATATTATAATGAGAAAGGGAATACCCTAATATTTACTTTTTATTCATCCAAATTATCATGTTTTAATGTAGAAAAAATAGTATAAAATTCTTTTGATTGCTTGAGTGGGTTTCTCCAGCTAGTCCATGGAATCTTGGTAATAAGTGAATTAAACCAAATTTTAGTTCAAAATTAGGTGATTCTCCTTGTATTTGAATATATGTGGGATAGATCTATACATTAGGAGAGTTAAGTTCTTTTAATTTATATTTATTTTTAGCCATAGTATGAAAGTTTATATTAGTCTTGATGTTTTTTTAGAAGAGGAATAAGGATCAAGAAGAGTGTCAATGTTTTGTGTGTCCTCCTTCAAGGGATCATTCAGTGATTCTTAGTATTGATGATGAAAAATACACTTTGGTTAATGTTCAGAGGGAATTAGTTCCTTTGATGAATATAATTTCATGAACACGAGATAAAAAAGTAATATTTTATAAATCAACTTAAAAAATTAAGGAAGAAAATATGAACACAAATATTTACAAAATAAACAATGTTTTTATGAAAAAATCACACTAAAAACCAAAACACTCCCTAGAAACGACTCAAAAATTTTACTAAATTTTTGTGACATGTCAAATTTATTATATTTTAATGATGATTTTATAGTCTAGGGATTATCCTTGGTTTTCTCTAAAGGAGTGTTGGTGGTTTATGGTCTGTAATTTTAATAAAATGTTCTAAAAGAAGGGGTGGGTTTGAAAATAGTTTCAAAATTAAAATAACATAATTTAAAGAGTTTAATAGTTGAAAATAAAGTGAATTTTATAAAATATGAAAAAAAGGAATCATTTTGAGTTCACTAAACACATTTCAAGTTCATTTTTCATAGTAATTAATTTATTTTTGGAGTAAGTATTTGGTTGAAATTAATTAGAATCTCGATTACTTCTTAATATTTTATATCAATGCTTGAAAAAAACCAAAAAATGACATAAAAATAGTATTGAATAGGTCCATTTATTATGAATGGAATAATATCTTCCAAATTATATTTAAATATAAATAAATAGGGTAAGAAAATGATTCTTGTGTTGACCAATCGGAACAACACAAGCCACACACTCAAAACCTCACACCAATCAGTTAGAAATTAAGGGCATACCAATCACATGCATCAAAACAATACTTAAAATATGAAATAATGTAATATAAATGGAATGATATGTTTTTTAACCCAAATTAATCCAAATTAGTAGCTATTATAAGATTCATAACTCCCTTGAAATGTGCGTAACTCCCTCACAATGAACACTCACTGTTTATCCCACCATCGAGAGGAGGAAACTCGGGTGGATCTACCTCTTCATTTCAGTTATTCCTATGAGGATAGGGAGATATAAAATCTAAAAGTGTATTATAGGAATCATATGGAACTCAAAAATGATATCACTTCACTCCTTGGTTGGACTTGAAAATGAGGTTCTCATGGGGCCCTTTTATAGCCAAAATGGGAAGTGGTTTTGGGCACTCAGATTTCAAGATACCACTTGTGTCATAGTTTTGGGTTTGTAAACGGACTTATATAGACTTAGAAAAAATAGATGAGTTGTTTGAAAGAATATTTAATATCACAATTTTAATTTTTTTGACCATTGTACATCTTTAAAGTGATATATAGTCACAATACCAAACCAAACATTTGACTTTGTGCATATTTGGTTACCTAGACAGATCAATTTGGTTGGGCTACCATATGGATTAATTGGGATTGAGTGTCTTTATATGAGTTGTATCCTATTGATCTTAGAATCATATAATGAAATTTTATCCCATTTGAATGCATTTATTTCATGGAACATATAAAATAGTAGACAAGTTTTCATGGGATTCCATGAACTTTGGCCCATTTTGCTTCAACTTCATTCTGAATCCTCCAAATCACCTCCTCCCACAATTCAATAATAAAAAAAATTCAAATTTACCTTTTTAAAAGTGATAAACATTAAATAATTAAATCAAACGTGAAGTGAAATTTTTATTCTTTTTGTAATTTTTAATATAAAACTAGTTTAACATAGTGGTTTAAGGGTTAAATAAAACAACAAATCATAGTGTGATCAAAAAACACCCTAGAAACATGGCACATGTTATCAGATGGAAATAGAATTATAAACATTGAGATAAAAGAATAAATTAAGCAAGAGGAGTCAAGTAATTACCACTAAACTTTCAATAGACCTGAAGACATCCAAATCAGAGCACAAGTGATGGATAATCAAAGGGACCTAGGAGAGGGAGATGAGTAGATCCATGGATAGAGAGAGGCTCGTGAGTGGGGGGAGAAAAATTTCAGAAGAAGGAAATATAAGGTATGTGTATAAAGGTAATTTAACCCTCTTTAACGAATCACATGGTTAGGCTGCATTGTTTAGATAACTATGTGGTTCCAATGTCTAAAGGTCACCCAGTTTGACTACACAGTTTGGCCAGACTATACACCAACTGTGCATACTCGCTTCCTAAGTGTCACTAAACATGTGGGATATGCCTCATGGTTTTTCAAATCATGTGTATCCCATGCACACCTTCTATTAAAAACTATAGAAATCTCTCATGGTCATGCAACCCACCATGCATGGTTTTCTAAACCATGATTTAGTTCAAATATAGGATGAAAATTTTCACCTTAAGGTCCACATGATTTAAAAAAACAATGTCCTCTTCTTTTACCTTTTAAAAATGAGTTTTCAGGGACCTATTCTCTCAAAACTCATTCGATATCCGAGTCACTCAATAGAACTTAAAACCCATAAAAAAAAACTAACATGTTATAATTCTCAAAATTAAGCTTTGAAGCATAATTTGAAAGTTGGACCATCCACAAAACTTAAAAATCAAATTTACTTAGAGAAATAACCCATTATAAAAACCCAAGATTTTACTGTAAGCTTACAATTTGTACTCATGGGAGTGATAATTTCCTTAACATGATCCATTTTGAATTATTTTATAAGTTTATTGGTGTATTTTATTTGGTTTTAAAATATTCCATTATAATTTTGAGAAATTTGAAAACTGAGAAAGAATTTATGTATTCCAATAAATCTCATCTCAAATTACCTTTTCATTAAATTATAAAATTAATTTTTTTCATTAGTAGTGCTAAAACTCATATCACCAACATAATTTAAATGAGTAAAGATCATTTGACACATGTTTTGAAAAGATAATTGAATTGGATTTTACAATTTTAAAACCATTTAGAATAAGAAAAAAAATGAAATATGTTCTTACCATGATTAAGGGGATTGTTTTAAGACATAAAGATATTTGGTATGTTTGAAAATAGAATTTGGAAAAAGGGTATTTTCAAAACCAGGTAGTTATTCTACAAAATCAATTTGATATATTAAACCATTAAAAAATTCTCCTTTGATATCTATAAGAAAGAGTTTAAAATTTAGATGAGAATAAAATAAAAACAATATTATTATAGATTCAATCTAAGTTATGGGTGCAATAGTTTCACCATAGTTGATTCCATCTTATTTGTTATAATCTTTGGGAACTAAACAAGCTTTGTTTCTATTAATACTACTAGACTCATCTATTTTATTTGAAAATCCATTGAGAGTAAATAACTTGATAATTATTAGGTCTTTCCATGAGAGTTCATACATTATTTTCAGTGATTTTTTAAGTACCTCTTGTAGTAAAGTACCCAATTTTCACCATTAAGGACATCATTAAGGTTTTGGGGTTCAAGGTGAGATACAAAGGATTGATGTTAAAACCCATTTAAGAACAACTTATGAGCATGAGTTCCTACTTGTAAATCATCGATGACATTTTCAAGGGGATGAATTTTTTTTAAAAAATATTTAAAATAGAATTTGAAGGATATTATTATTCTTATTCTACTTTAGTTTGAAAAGGTTCAATTAAAATAAAATTTTTAAAATAATTTTGAATAAGAGGTTTTGGAAAAAATTTATCAAAAACAAAATGAATTTATTCTTATACCATTTTATTTCCTTTTTTAAAACACAAAAATATTTAATTGATTTGGAATACACAATAAATATACCTTTATCATATTTAGAATCAAATTTACGAATATTGTATTTGGTGTTTAAAATAAAACATTTTCAATCAAAAACTTTGAAAAATAACACCTTAGGTTTTTTATTATGCCAAAGATTATAAGGGGTTTTATTTATAAAGGGACTAAATAAAATGTAATCAATGATATAATATAAATTATTTATAGAATTTTACCAAAAATATTTTGGAATAGAAAATTCATTTAAAATGTTTCAAGTTATTTATTAGATTTTTCAAATTTTCCTCTCCACTACCCATTTTTTATGAGGGTTTTAAAAAGTAAAAAAATAATTATTTTATCCTTCAGATGATCATAAATCATTAAATTATTTATTATCAAATTATCATCTATTATCACTATGAATAAAAATTATTTTAAAACCTTTCTCATTTTCAACAATTTTAGAAAATTTAATGATGTCATTTCAAATATAAATTTTATGAGTTAATAAATAAGCCTAATTAAATAATGAAAATCATCAATAATTCTAAGAGTATAGGTTTTTCCTCCTAAAATTTCAATTTGATTAGGGAAAAAAGGTCAATATGGACCATTTCAAGAGAGTTTGAATAAGAAATACAATTTTTAAATTTAAAATAGGATTTTTGTTATTTACCATATTAGAATTCTTCACAAACCATGTCATATTTGAAATAAAATTTGGAAAGATATCATACTAGTTGGAATTGGTTGAGTTTGAAGTTATAATGAGTGATGTAATGACCAAGGAATCAATGGAAAATCTATGATTCAATCACTTGTGAATTCCAATATTTGAAATTTTATCTAGTAATAGATCTTAAATTAATTTTATAAACATTTTTAAATCTTAATGTGGTGAAGATAAGTTTTACTTTTGAATTAAAAACTTTTCAAAAATTATATTTGAAATATATTTTAAAACTGATAAAAAAAATTGACTAATACTTAGTAAATTATGTTTCAATACTTTTAAGAATATTTTTTAATTAAGGTTGAGTTAAAAAAACCAATGGTACCTTAATTGATTATATTAACCATTTAATTATCATAAAAAATGACATAAACTTATTCAAGTTTATTGATTTTATTAAATTATAACAGTTAACCACACATGTTTCTTGAGTAACTATAATCTAGGTACCACATTTCAACTTGGGTTTTTTCTCAAGAGTAACTTTCTTAAAAAATTAAATGATTGATGTTTTTTGTAGCTACACAAACATGGGTCCAATTACGTTAGCCAATAGTGATTTCAAAATCTATATTTGTTTAGTGAGTTTTCTTTTTGAGATATTTTAAGAGAGTTAGATTGAATTTTATCTTCCATAACTTTTTTTTGTAGTCACATTTATAAATTAAATGATCAGTTATTTTGTAATAATTACAAAATTTGTCTTGAGAAACACCTTTAACAAAAGTAGTTTTTGATGATTTTTTAAAGAGATTGCGCAATTGGAGTTGCCAATACCGACCCATTATTTTCATGGTTTTTGAAAAAAAAATTTAATTATATTTTACTTACCTTGGGTAAATTTGAAAAGACAACATTTTAGGTATTTGATGGTTATTTTGAGATTTTGGATATTCATTTGTTTTTTTGATTTTCTTGGTGTCTGATATGTAAAAATCCTTCTCTTTTTAGAGATTATATTTATCTTGAATGAATTGATTATATTTATTTTGAAGATCAAGATATAAATAATCATATTGATGATAATAAATTTTAATTTTATTTCATGAATATTTTAAGTATTCATAATTTAAGTGACTAAAAGAGAAAGAAAAAGAAGAAGAGCGAGAAGAATGGGGAGAAGAATAAAAAGAGTGAGAAATAATAAAGGGAATACTAACCTTGATATGTTCATCAAAATGTTCCATAAGGAAATTTGGGATTGAGTCACTTGACATGGATAATGAAGTTATATACATGGAATTGTAACTTACAGTCCACATGGATACTTTAAAATATTTTTTATATTTATTATTTTCTTTGATATTTTTCTTATTGATGGGGAACTATAGTTTTATCTAAACTTTATTCTTATATTAATAGCAGGTCACCTCTAGTTATGCCTTTTTATTTTACTTTTTGTATCATTTTTGAATTTATTCTCCTTGAGGAATTTGTTCTTATTCCTGAAAAATGAGTATATTGTAAAACCTTACGTCTGTATTGTCCATCATTTGTATATTTAAGGTTATAGTTTTCTTGTCTTATTTATATTCATTTAACTCCTTCTTCACTTGGTGTATCATCATGATTTATTATGTTATTAAGGATATGATTAGTTCCATTACCACCATATTTTTCATATCTTTGGATTCTTGGATAACCATCACTTCAGGATCCCATAGTCTCGGTAACACCCATAATTTTTTCTTTATGATAATTTCTTTAGATAATTCATCCCTGATGAACTTTATACCATTGAAAATATTAATAAATTTAAAAAAATCCTTATAATAGATTCATCATAATTCATATTAAAACTTTAAATATATTGATGGTATATATCTAATCTAGTGTTCTTGACTTTGTTTGCGACTTCATGTGTTACTTCTAATAATTTACAAATTTTGTAAGCAATTTTTCAAGTGGAAACATTATTAAACTCATTATTATTTAGACTACAATATAATACATTTATAATTTTTTTTTATTTAATTCAAATTATTAATATCATCAGGTGTCTATTTTTCTTTAGTTTATGTGGTGGGAATATAATCATGAATGACCATTTTCCTTATAAGATAAGAAATATTAACAAGTAAAGTTGACATATAATCTTTCCAATAGGATTAATCAGTTCTATAAAAAATTAGAGAATGCATATAGGAATTAGATTCCATAATAAAAACCATGAATTAAATTAATTAAATTTTAAAAAATAAACACAATTTTAAAAAACAAGGATTTTTGAAAAAAAAAACGAAGTATCCTTTTATAAAAATTATTGGTTGGAGATTATGCAAAGAGGGGGGGGGGGGGTGAATTTCAATTTTTAAAAATAAAAGTGGAATAAAGGATTAATTTCCAAATAAAATTATTTTGAAATAAATAAGTGATAAATTGAATATATGATAGTTTATAACTTCCATTTGAGTTTATAAAGAATATATAAAATTAATTAAAGCATGGAAACATTAGAATAAATATTGTGCTAGTATGTGAGATGATGTTTAATGTTTTAATGTAGAAAATTAAATTGGAGGCAAACAAAATTGATAAGGATTTTTAATGAATCATGATGTGTGACCCTATGCCTCCACCCCTCGACTCGAGAGTTCAATTGTTTAAATCCTTTTGTCTCAATGGTAACCAAGAAATCATCCCTCACAATTGTGCTTGTGATAACCCTCTCAAAAATTTTTATTTGTCAAGTAACCCATCATATACTTTTATGTAGAGTGAATTTTTAATGAATGGAGGTTGAGTAAAGAGAATTTTGATTTGGGGAAACCCTTTACACAGTAATCAAAAATCTCTTTAATAGAGTGATGTACAATGGAGGAATAAGATATTGGAAGTAAGGTAGATAAACTTTAGAGGATTTAAAACATAAAAGTTTCTTGATATAATTTTGAATTTTAGAGCTTCATCATTGATTGGACTTTGAGTGAAGGTCATTGGGACAAAGGATTATAATTTTTTAAGGATCTAGGTTTGTTCCTTTTATAGACTCTAAAAAAGATATAGAAAGTTCTTTAATCACTGGGTACATAAAACCTGGAATAGGGTACCATAATGGTCATTTTAACTATATTAAATTAGTCCTTTATAAAATATTCCTAATTCCATCAGATACCGGGTAGCCTCCACCAAGTATCTAGTGGGCTACCTGTAACCAAGGAATGTTTGAAGACCTCCATCGGGGAGATTCTATTGGCTAGTGAATGGCTTATGACCTTCAGAAAAAACAAATTCATATCTCTTGGAGACACATGATGATCAATACTCCTCCACTAGGTTGTTAGTAGTAGTTCTGTATGCCAATCATACTACCACCTTGTCCCTGGGTAGCCAGAGCCTTACACTGGGTAGCCAATGAAGTCTATTTCTACCCAACTCTAAGAAAAGTATACTCCAATTAAATTAAATACCTTCCTTAGATCTTCTAATATGACTCTAAGGACTTTAAAAATGGAGAGAGATGCTAATAATAATTCATTTATTATTTAAAAGATATTGAATATTCCATTGATTCCAACACTTTAAACTTTAATAAAAAAACAATAAAATTCACTTAAATGAGAATTTTAATAAGATAGGTGAGTCTTTTTGATCATGAAAATACCATAAAATAGAGATATATTTACAAAAATAAATCACTTTCACACTTCCCTTTTTGAAACATGCCTTCATATTAACTCAAGAGCACTTAAATTTGAAACATCACCTCAATTAAAAAAATTTCAAAACTATTTAATTACTATATTTAACTAATTAACATTTTATGAAAGGAGATTCTAATTATTTGATCACAAAAATAAGAAAAATTTCTAAGAAAAAACATCAAATGATCCATAAATCATAAACAGTATCATATAATCATATAAAAACATGTAAATCACTCTATTCCCTTTAATTTAATTTATAAAATTCATTATCTTTATTAGGTTAATCTTTACCAATAATTTTAAAAAAGCTTGTTAATTCCAAAATTTCTCATAAATAAAAGGGAGAAGTTTTGAATCCTATACCTCAAATAGAGTTTCAATGAACCATTTTGAAAGAAAAAAGAATGAGGGATAATCACAATTCCAAAATCTTGAGTAAAGATAAAAAAACTACATCATAGAAACCCCATTAATCCATGATATAAAGATAAAAAAACCAAATATGATCTAGTACTATAAACTATCCTAACAAGAAGTCCAAGAGTATAATTACAAAATAAGATAGATAACTCACCAAAGATCGAAAACAGTTAATCCCTTGAATTCATGGGACATAACCAATCAAAGGGCACTCAAAGGCCTCCAAGGAACCATATTTTTTCACCTAAGGTTTGAGGAAAATTAAGAAATAAGTAAAAAATCAGATGGAATTATGAATTTATAATAAAATATGAAATTTAAGGTCTCATGGTGCGATAGTTCATAGTTACACAATGATGGGGGTTTATTTATTGAATATCTAAAATCCACTACCCAATCTACTATACCTTCCCCTATTTAAAAGTAAATCATCATAATTAATTCTATATAAGCAAGGGAGGTTATGACATGATGACTATCACCACATAATGACACCTGGATTCACAAACATCATGGATGAAACCTTCAACCAAGACATAATACAACCAAAACACTATGGTGCAAAGATACCCATAAAGGAAGAATTGAGGAACTCCATCCTTATCTCTTCATAGGATGATGCCTATGTTCATGGAATAAGAAAATATTATGTAATGGTGTTTAAATTTACTAAGAATCTCCTTTTATACCCTTCATACAATGAAAAAAATCCACCATTCCATGAATAAAATTCCACCACAAAAATAATACAGTGCCTAAATCTCATGGATTAAACACCATAGTCACGATACATGATCATGATGTGATAAAAAAATCTACATCACGGAACAAACCCTAATGGAGAGAAACACCAAAATTTGTTGCTCCCATTTCTTCCATCCCACTCTTCATGGAGTGACACCTAAGGATATTGTTGGTCAGAGTGGATACTTAAGGTGGGGGGGGGGGGGTGAATTGAGTTCCAATTAAAATTTCTGTTAAAAATATTTCTCTTAAAATTCCCCAATTTAAAAACAAAGTTAAACTGCAGTGAATCTATACAGAGTGTAAAGGTTCAATCAGTTTCTCAAAGATTGATTAGGTCTCAGCTAACTTAATCTGAAGATTAAATTAACTTTTGAAACTGACTTACTGATTTACAATAAGTATAAACACATGCTAATTTAACTATCAAAGTAGCTTTAAAATAGTTTTTTATTTCAAAGTAATAGTAGCAGAATAAATATATAGTACAATTATAGACTTAAATTAAAATGCACAGCAGAGTTAACCAAGAGGTTCAGTATCAAGCCGAGACTTAGTCCTCTCAACAATTTATATAAATTGATCCACACCCTGGATTAGGGTCAACAATAGTGAATGAATGTCCAGGTCACACAGGGACCTCTACCACAGTTCTTTGTGAAAAAAAAACAATGAACATGCCACACAAGGACCTCTTCCACAGTTGTCGTGGGTAAACAAGAGTAAACAATTTTGGTTTGATGATTTTTATATCCTCTAGTTCAGCAAAGGAGTCAGTGTGTGAGTATGATGAACAGAGTACACACACTACTCAAAAATTTAAGTAAAATAATCACTAAGAGAGAGTGTATCAGAGTTTAGAAAGGTCTAGTTATTGGTAGTGCAGCTCTGGACTCGTTGGATTTAGCAGATATGCTTCTGAGTCCTTCTGTGATTTTGCTGTTAAAAACAGAGTATCGTGATTCTTCTTTATGTCCATCACACACAAGTGTGTTCTCTGATTTCCGGTGTTCTTTGCATGTTCTTTAGTAGTGATGGATTGCGTGCATAAGAGTTTTCTTTAGATATTTCGAAATTACCCCTTTTCTACTTCGTTGTGTGTTCTTCAGTCTTGCCTGTATATTCAAGGAAGAATTATTTTTCTATGCCTTTTCACACATCCATACTTTTACTGCAACTCGATCTTCCTTTTTATTCCACGAGCTCCGACAATGGGAATGATTACCTTTCCATAGATACAAGGTATGATATCCTGACATGTCAACAACTAACATTAAATATCATTAATTGTATTAAAAACATCAATTATGACCATTAGAATTAAATACAAATTTATAGAGGTTCAAATAGTTTTCATGACTATTGGTGAGTCATGAGATCAGTGAGACATTTTGAATCTGCATTAGTTTTGGTTGCATCAGCATCGGTGTCTCAACATCATCGGTGTCTTAGCATCAGTGTCTTAGAATTGGTGTCTTAGCATCAGTGTCATAGCATCGGTGTCTTAGAATCGGTGTCTTAACATCGGTGTCCTAACATCGGTGTCCTAACATCGGTGTCTTATCATCGGTGTCTTATCATCGATGTCTCTTTATACCTTTGATAGTTATTGGTGCAACCATTCATCATCGGTGTGACCGTTCATCATCGGTGACTCAGGAAAATGACTATCGGTGAGTCAAGACATGGAATTCCTACAAAGTGTCTGTTCAATCTAGAATACTTCCAAGTCAACCATAACCATACATTGGTCATTGATAAACATTTTTAGATATTATTTAAATACATTTAGAACAAGTTGATCAAAAGACTAAAAGGAAGTAAATAAAACTAAGATTTGTGATTATTAAAATAACCATTCCATAGAGAGTTCAACAATCTCCCCCTTTTTGATAATCACAAATCAATGGAATAAATGAAGAGAGAATATAGTATGTCATTCATTATGCTCACCCTATAAAAAAGAATATATTCCAAAAGATAAAACATGGTTAGAATAGAAACTAGAACATATATATAACTGAGGCATTCTCCTCTTTCAACATTTCTCCCCCTGTGTATACATGCATGTGATAAATAGCCAGCATGGGATCATATGGACATTCAGTTCACCCATCCAGATACATGATTAATTCAGATACATGATTCCCTGAGTTCGCATATGCATGCATGATTCCCCTTTTTTTTCTGTGATTTATCTCCTCCTTTGGGATTATCAAAAAGAAGAGATAAAGAAGATAAGCAATAATATTCCATACCAACAATGAGTACACATATTACAGACAAGAGGGAATAGTTCAGGAAAACAAACACCCTATCAAAAATTGACTGGAACAACTATTTCTCAAGGTGAAATGGAGCTTTCCCTTTAGCAGTAGGAGGAATTGAAGGTTCCGAAGGTTGTTAGGTAGAAGGTGGAACTGTCCTTATGGAGAAAGGAGGTAGGACAACCCGAGCTGGATGAAATGTGGGTTCCAAGGTCACTTGCTGTAAAGAAGGTCATTATGAAGGTTGCTGTTGAAAGACTGATCTAATACTGGAAAGAGCTTGAGAAATAGACATCTGGATGGGAGCAACATCTGATGATTGCAGAGTCTCAGCTGTAGGAAAAACAATGGATTTTGCTTGCACATGAAGGTAGGGTTTTAGCAATTTGATGAAGTCCTGAATGACTTCTCCACCGTACTTCATGGATTTTTCAAAATCATCCTTATTTTGCATGAAATTTTCTAAAGTGGGGGTAAAATCTTTTAACTGCTGAACTTGAGATTTAAAAGCTTGAGTCACTGGAGGGAGTCTCAAATTATCAGCCAGTACTTTAAAATGATGATTCAACTCATGCTCTTTGTAGATCGTAGAGAAATAATGATCTAATTTCTCCTTAATCTCCTTTTGAGCTTATTTAGCATCAGCCGAATGAAATTGTACCATTTTATGCACATGATCACTATGCTCTTTCATTTTCTTCAAAGAATCTGAATCTAAAAATTTCCCAAGAGCTGCCAGCTCTTCTCTAACAACATCTCTTAAGGTATCTAATTCATGACCAATGATCTTGGTCACCTTGGCATTGCCAGCCTGAGAAATAACCTGAGTAATCTCAGCTTTTAACTTCCTCAAATATGCTTTCTTCAAATGTTCTATCATATTTCTTAAAAAATACATCATACCAGAGATGGTTGTTCTAAAATCACCTGATAGAGAAACAAGATTGCTGCCTAACTCTGTAAGTGTTTGATTCAAAGAGGTAATATGCCTGCCAATCGATTCACTGTAATTGCACAGGTTTGGTTTGATAAGGCTTTCCACTCTTTGATCCAAGTCATTCATAACAGAATCAGATAAAGTCAAAGGAGTAGGAGTATTAATATGAGATAACTCACTTTTCATAGTCTCCCTAACATCTTGAATCAATTCAACCTTGAAATTATCAAAATATGACTGAGCAACTGCCGAATCAGGTCTACCTTGAGATACTGAAGGGTCAGGTTTGACATCTGTTCTTTGCAAAAACTCGGAAACGAATTGACCCTTAACAGAATCAATTATTCCTACAAGATCCAATTATACACCTTCCTCTTCCTCTGGGTAGTCTAATCCTAGAACAACAAGACCCATATTCTCTTCCCATTCCGCTTTTCATGAAGGGTATATAGGTTTCACAAACTGATCTCGTCCAGAATTTTCAGGAAAGACTCTTTATCCTCATCACTCTCCAACTGTTCTGTCCTCTTAGCCTTAGGGACATTTTCTTGCTCAATAGGTTGGGGTTGAGGATCATCTAGAATCACATTCTGACCTTCAATAGGTCGAGCATCAGCATCATCAGCATCAACATCATCACCATTACTTTCACTGTCACCGCTACCACCACCATCATCAGCATCACCCTTATCACCATCACCACCTTCATCATCATCATCATCATTAACTGATCTCTCACTTGAACTATCTGTACTTCCGGATTCATACTCCTCAGAAGTTGATTTAGAAGTCTCGCATTCTTCTTCATCATCTAAAAGTGGTTCAATTTCTGGTAAATTGAGAGGAGGACTTGCTAAACCAAATTCCATCCTTCTTCTCTTTGATCTAACAGTATCAGGATCACTCCTTTAATCGAGAGATGATTCATCATCTTCTTCAGCATTTAGATTCTCATCAGCTTCTTCTTATTCTTCTGTACCTTTCTTACTGGATTCACCAGTTTCTTTAGGAACAACCACTTCCTCTTCTTCATCTGAATAGATCACTTCCTTAATAGGTTTTAAGATAGAATCTCTTACTTCCCTTGGTATCCTTGGATGATCAGTAGGATTGAAGGACTCATATAAATTTTCTTCATCAGCAACCAAAGCTTTCTTCCATGGGTTCCAATTGATTTTCATTCTCTTACAAATAACTTTATTGAAACAAAAGCTAACCATTGAGATACACTCATCTCCATCATCTACACAGCCTAAGAATTTCAGCATGGCAGAAATCTGTTTAGAATAAATTAGAGTAGTAGCTTTCTTTGAAGGTTTTATCATCTCAACAATATGATTGGAAAAATATCTACATAGATTGATCTTTTCACCATTCAGAAAAATAAATAGTAGAAAAACATCTTGATACATTACGGCAGTAAAATAACCTTTTCTCAGACATACCTGATGTTGAATAAATTTGAACAGGATTCGGTTCTCACCATCCAACTCAGCAGAAATTATCCTTCACGATTCAGACTTCCCAGTCAAAATCTCTAGGGCTAGCTCATAAGAAAAGTAATCAGTTGTGGGAGGAATATTACTGGAATAGTCCTCGTATCTTCCATTGTGAGGTACTCCTAGACATTCAGACCATTGTTTTGATGAAAACGTAATCTTTTTCCTTTTTACTATAGAAGACAATATCGCAGCCTCTACTCTATCCAAATATATATCCAGGTTCAAATAGAACTCGTGCACCAGCTTTGGGTAAAAGACTCTATCATTATTACAGAACCACTCCTTCCAGCCTTGAGTTTCCAACACTATCAAGAGAACGAACTTGCTAGATAAAACCCATTCCAAACAAATTTCCTTTTCAGCTATAACTTCTCATTTTTCTAGCTCTGGGTTCACAGACCTCTGCGTTGTACTGCTCGACTCACCTCGAGCATGCTTTACAGGTGAAGTTCCTTAATATTCCTTGCTCTGTCTCTTTTTATTGGCCATTTTGAGGTTTTGAGACAATCGAGAGGCTTGGAAAGATTCAAAAGGCTCGGGTTATAGAGAATAGAGGAGAGAGTTCGGTGAGAAATAGAAGGTCAACAGTCTTTAGAGAATGGAATAGATGCATGTCATTATTTGTATCATTTAGGGTTATAAATAATAAAATATCGATTAAGTAAAATAGCGTCATTTTAAACAGACAAAAAATAATTTTGAAAAATAGTACGACCCAATCGGTAGCACTAATCGACAAGACAGATCAGTTTGATAGATCAGTTTGATAGATAGGTTTGACAGATCGGTTTTACAGATCGGTTTGACAGATCGGTTTGACAGATCAGTTTCAGAGATCGGTTTGACAGATCGGTTTGACAGATCGGTTTGACAGATCGGTTTCACAGATCTATCATACCTAACTCTTGTTTAATCGAGTTTAACCTTTCACAATTTAAGGTCTTGGTGAAAATATCGTCTAATTGATGTTCAGTTCCTATAAAATCAAGAGTAATATCACCTTTTTGGTAGTGATCTCTCAAAAAGTGATGTCTGACATCAATGTGTTTGGTTCTAGAGTGAGATATATGGTTCTTTGAAATGTTAATTTCACTAGTGTTATCCCAGTTAATTGAAATATGCTTAAAATCATATCCATAGTCCAAAAGAGTGTGTTTCATCCACATAATTTGTGCACAACAACTACCAGCAGCAATGTATTTTGTTTCAGTAGTAGATAATGCAACAGAGTTCTATTTCTTACTACACCAAGATACTAAGTATTTTCCCAATAAATGACATGTTCCAGATGTACTCTTCCTATCTAACTTGCAACCAGCAAAGTCAGCATCTGAATAACTGATTAGCTCAAAAGATTGTCTTTTTGGATAAAACAAGCCTAAGTTTACAGTGTGTTTAAGATACTTAAAAATAATTTTAACATCAAGTAAATGATATTATTTTGGGTTATCTTGAAATCTTGCACACATACACACACTAAACATAATATCTGGTCGACTAGCAGTAAGGTAAAGTAAGCTTCCAATCATACCTCTGTAATTGGTTTGATCCACTAGTTTCCCAGTTTCATCTGCATCCAATTTATATACCGTACTCATAGGAGTATCACTTTACTTAATACTATCCAAACCAAAACGTTTTAGAAGATCCTTTGTGTATTTACTTTTATTCAAAATAATACCATTTTCATTTTGAAAAACTTGAAATCCAAGAAAATATTTAAGTTCTCCCATTAAACTCATTTCAAATTAATTTTTCATATTCTTTGAAAATTCAGTACATAAAGAAAGTTTAGAATATCAAAAAATAATATCATCAACATAGGTTTGTACTACTAAAACATCTTTAGAAATTATTTTAATAAAAAGAGTTGGATCAGTAATCCCTTTAGTAAATTTTTTTGAAATAATAAAATTACTAAGTCTATCATACCAAGCTCTTGGATCCTGTTTTAAGCCATATAAATCTTTAGAAAGTTTAAAAACTTGATTTGGAAAATGAGGATTAATAAATCTAGGTGTTTGTTCAACAAAAAAATCTTCAACAATAAAACCATTTAGAAAAGCACTTTTGACATCCATTTGATATAACTTGAAATTCAGATGAGCAGCATATGCAAGTAAGATCCTAATGGCTTCTAATCTGGCTACAGGTGCACAGGTTTCCTTATAGTCTATACCTTCTTCTTGACTATATCCTTGTGCAACTATCCTAGCTTTGTTACTAACTATGTTTCCAGACTCATCAACTTTGTTTCTAAAAACCCATTTTGTGCCTATTGTTAAAGTGTCCTTAGGTCTGTCAACTAATTCTCAGACTTTTTTTCTTTAAAATTGATTTAACTCTTCTTGCATAGCCATTACCCAAAATTCATCATTGATAGCATCATTTACATTTTTCAGTTCTATCCATGAAAGAAAGGCTTGATGTTCAACCTGGTTTCTTAGAGAAGCTCTAGTTTGTGTCCCTCTATCAAGATTACCAACAACAACATCCAAAGGATGATTCTTTAGAATCCTTGTTGATCTAGTAAAGGTAGGACTAGAAATTTTAGGTTCATCTATAGGTTCAGGTTCAAAAGAAGTAGATTATGGAATATGTCCAGAACTGGATGTTTTTATAGCAAGTTCTTTAGATTTTTCATTAAGGTCTAGAACAGATAAATCTTCTTCAAGATTTTCAAGAGAGGTTTTAAGCTCATGTGGATCAGTTTCATAAAACTTGATGTGAACAGATTCTTCCACAAATTTGGTTCTCTTATTAAAGACTCTATAGTCTTTTCTAGTTAAAGAATAACCAAGAAAGATTCCCTCATCACTTTTAGAAGCAAACTTGTCCAGATTATCCTTTGTATTAAGAATAAAAACTTTGCAGCCAAAGACTCTAAAGTAACTAACTTTAGGTTTTCTATTATTCCACAACTCATATGAGGTCTTCTTAAGAACTGGTCTAATTACGACTCTATTAATGATATAACAAGCTGTATTTACAGCTTCAACCCAAAAGTAAATAGGTAGGTCATACTCATTAAGCATGGTTCTAGCAATTTCTTGAAGGGTTCTATTTATTCTTTATACTACACCATTCTGCTGAGGTGTTCTAGGAGCAGAAAAGTTGTGACTATAGCCATTGTGTGAGCAATAAGATTCAAAGTCTTGATTTTCAAACTCACAGCCATGATCACTCCTTAGAGTTTTAATATTAAGTCCACTAAGGTCTTCTACAGATTTGGAATATTTAACAAAGTAAGAAAAAGCTTCACTTTTGTAAGCTAAGAAGTATACCCAAGTATATCTAGAAAAGTCATCTACTAGAACATAGATATAGTGCTTCCCATTTAAACTAGAAACTCTTGATGGTCCAAACAAGTCCATGTGAACCAACTCGAGAGGTTGAGAAGTATAAACTTCTTTCTTTGATTTAAAAGAAACTTTATGTTGCTTTCTCTTTTGACAGGGATTACAAACTTTTTCAATTGGGAATTCAAGTTTAGGTAAGTCTCTAACCAAGTTCTTCCTAGTTAGTTTTCTAAGTGAATGGATGTTGCAGTGTCCTAATCTTCTATGCCAAATCCAAGACTCTTTATAAAAATAATTTAAACAAGCAACATTTTTCTTAGCTAAAGAATTTAAATCAACTGTATAAAAATTTTCATTTCTTAAGTCAGAAAAGACTAAAACATTTTTAGAATTAAAAACATTACAAAAATCATTTTCAAATTTGAAATTAAAACCATAATCACACAATTGAGAAATACTTAACAGATTATATTTCAGTCCATCAACAAATAAAACTTTGGAAATTAAAACTGAATTAGTGTTACCAATTTGGCCTAGGCCGATGATTTTTCCTTTATAATTATCACCGAAGGTGACATGGACTCTATAAATCTTTATTAGGCTTTTAAAGTATGAGTAATCTCCAGACATGTGTCTTGAACATCCACTATCCAAGTACCATAACTTCTTGTGAGAACTCTTTAAGCATGTTTCCTATAAAACAGATTTAGATGGAAAATGACTTTGGTACCCAGATCTTCTTGAGTCCAGACAGGTTAGAAATCAAATATTTTGGTACCCACATTTGTCTTATGGGTTTCATAAAAATTACAGAGTCAAAAGATTTTGAAAGATAAACTTTATTTGATCTATAACTATGAGAATCACTAGTTGAGGCATATGAATGTCCAAAACTAGAACTGCCAGTATTCTGTCCAGATTTAGGAATAAATCTATTCTTAGTAATCTGTCTCTGTCCAGGTTTGTAGCCTATTCCAGTAGTGTATTTAGGTGCCAATTTCTTTCCTAGCATTTGAGTTAGTGTATCCTTTTCCATTTGTAAACTTATCTAAGTCTTTTCTAAGTTTCTCATTAGACATTTTCAGTTCACTGTTTTCCTTTAACAGTTGAGCATTTTTCATTTTTTCAATAGTAAGTTCGGTTTTAACAGTAGTAGTGAGAGAATGCTATTTCTTCAATGATTTGTATTTATACTTAAGTTCATTTCATGTCTCATCCATCATATTAAAATATTCAAATAATTCCTTACTAGTCAAGTTTTCAGAATCAGAATCAGATTCTGCATCATCTCCAGAATAATAAGAATTTAAAACAGGAGTATCTAAGGTTACCTCAGATGTGTTGGTCATGAAACACATGTTGGCATGATTCTTCTCAGAATCAGACATTTTAGATTCACTTGTACTGTCTTCATATGCACTTCAGTTAGTCTTCATAGCTTTATTGTACTTACTGTCTTTGTAATAATATTTCTTATTGAGTTTTAACTTTGGGCAGTCTGCTTTAATGTGTCCTTTTCTTTTGCACTCGTAACAAACAACTTCATCACTTCTATCATGATTTTTCTATTCCTTCTTCCAATATCCCTTATTGTCATACTTTCCTTTGTAATTAGATTTCCAGAAGAATTTCTTCTTCCTATAAAATCTCTTAAACCTTCTGGCTATCTGAGCCATTTCAGCATTACTATCAGAGTCCGAACTTTCACTTGTTGGACTGTCAGTTTGTATTTGATCTTTTTCTTTATCCCTGATATTTGAATTAGTAGTCTTGAAAGCCACTGATTTCCTTTTTGGTTCATCATCTTCCTCTTTATTTACCTTGAGTTCTTCCTCATACATCATTAGTTTTCCAATAAGTTCTTTGACAGGCAGAGCTCTAATGTCACATGATTCTCTAATTGAAACAGATGTGCCTCTCCATCGGTCTGGTAGAAATCTGAAGATTCTCATGATTTGTTCCTTTGCTGGAATAACTTTACTAAGTGAATTCATTTTATTGACTATCTCATTGAACCTGATATACATATTAGAAATGGGTTCATCAGTTTTCATTTTAAAATTATCATATTTAATAGTATAAGTATTCAATTGCATTTCTTTAACATTAGTTGTTACTTCATGAGAAACACCTAAAGTATCACAAATTTCATAAGAAGTTTTTCAAGAAGATATTTTGTTAAACTCTTCATCTCCTAAAGCACAGTACAAGGCATTCATAGCTTTACAGTTATTATTGTAAGCAGTATTAGTAGGTTCATCCCAAGTCATTATTTCAGTTTTTGGAATTTTATACTGAGATTCTATAGCAGTCCAGATATCAAAAACCATACTTTCCAAATGTATTTTCATCTTAAGTTTCCACTGGGAATAGTTTGTGACATTGAAGAAAGGTGGCCGGTTAGTAACAACACCCTCTAGTCTATTATCCATAGGTAAATTTTTGAAAATAAAATTTAAAGATATAAAATTTAGAACTAACAGAAATTTAAGATCTTTAAAGATGAAACTAAAATCACAGTTGAAAAACATAGTATTTTAAAAATTATTTAACAAAAACAATACCTTTGATACCAAATGTTGGTCGGAGTGGATACTCAGGGGGGGGGGGTGAATTGAGTTCCAATTAAAATTTCTGTTAAAAATATTTCTCTTAAAATCCCCCAATTTAAAAACAAAGTTAAAATGTAGTGAATCTATACAGAGTGTAAAGGTTCAATCAATTTCTCAAAGATTGATTAGGTCTCAGTTAACTTAATCTAAATATTAAATTAACTTTTGAAACTGACTTAGTGATTTACAATAAGTATAAACACTTGCTAATTTATCTATCAAAGTAGGTTTAAAATAGTTTTGTATTTCAAAGTAATATCAACGGAATAAATATATATTACACTTATAGACTTAAATTAAAATGCACAACAGAGTTAACCAAGAGGTTCAGTCTCAAGCCGAGACTAAGTCCTCTCAAAAATTTATATAAATTGATCCACACCCTAGATCGGGGTCAACAACAGTGAATGACTGTCCAGGCCATACATGGACCTCTACCACATTTCTTTGTGGGAAACAAAAACAATGACCAGTCCACACAAGGACCTATTCCACAGTTGTCGTGGGTAAACAAGAGTAAACAATTTTGGTTTGAGGATTTTGATATCCACCATTTCAGTACAGGAGTCAGTGTGTGATTATGATGAACAGAGTACACACACTACTCAAAAATGTAAGTAAAATAATCACTAAGAGAGAGTGTATCAAAGTTTAGAAAGGTCTATTGATTGGTAGTGTAGCTCTGGACTTGTTGGATTTAGCAGAGATGCTTCTGAGTCCTTATGTGGTTTTGCTGTTAAAAACAGAGTATCGTGATTCAGCTTGATGTCCTTCAAACGCAAGTGTGTTCTCTGATTTCCAGTGTTCTTCGTATGTTCTTCAGTAGTGCTGGATTGCATACATAAGAGTTTTCTTTAGATCTTCTGAAATGCCCCTTTTTCAACTTCGTTGTGTGTTCTTCAATCTCACATGTATATTTAAGGAAGAATTGTTTTTCTATGCCTTTTCACACATCCATACTTTTACTGTAGCTCGATCTTCCTTTTTATTCCATGAGCTCCGGAAATGGGAATGATTACCTTTCTATAGATACGAGGTACAATCTCCTGACATGCCAACAACTAATATTAAATATCATTAATTTTATTAAAAACATCAATTATGACCGTTATAATTAAATACGAATTTATAGAGGTTCAAACAATTTTCATGACTATCAATGAGTCATGATATCGGTGAGACATTTTGAATTGACATTAGTTTCAGTTGCATCAGTATCGTTGTCTCAACATCATCGGTGTCTTAGAATCAGTGTCTTAGCATTAGTGTCTTAGCATCGGTGTCTTAGCATCAGTGTCTTAGCATCGGTGTCTTAGCATCAGTGTCTTAGCATCGGTGTCTTAACATCAGTTTCTTAGCATCAGTGTCTTAGCATCGATGTCTCTTTGGACCTTTGATAGTTATCGGTGTGACCATTCAGCATCGGTGCAACCGTTCATCGTCGGTGACTCAGGAAAATGACTATCGGTGAGTTAAGACATAGAATTCTTACAAAGTGTCTGTTCAATCCAGAATACTTCCAGGTCAACCATAACCATACATTGATCATTGATAAACATTTGTAGATATGATTTAAACATATTTAGAACAAGTTGATCAAAATACTAAAAGGAAATAAATAAAACTAGGATTTGTGATTATTAAAATAACCATTCTATAGAGAGTTCAACAGATATTCCATGACACACTCCACCCAGCTGAAATCTTATATCTAAATCTACCCCCTTTCTCCAACCTTCCCATGATGCCTCCAACAGTCAAAATATGAAATGTAATGGTTTGAGAAGGGATTATACATTACATTATATACCTTTTAAATGATTCAAATCCATGAGAATTAAAAACATCCCCCGAAATAAAACAAAACCCACAAAACCCTAACACTCATAGGGATATACCTCTCAAAAAATACCACACCACAAGTAAAGCACAATGAAACATAGGAAATAAACAATCTAGATCATAATAACACCAAACTATTATCTAAATATCATAATAAAATAAGGTTCAAGGTAGATCAGTGTAATGGGTATGCATCTATGACTCAAATTCCCAAATATATTTATCTAATATACCATGACTCCACAATATGTGGACCATGATAATGATGTTCCCATATTAACACCTTCTCCTAACAATGTTGAATCTCAATCAACCACTCCATTAATGTCGCATCATCCTCTATATTCAACTATCATCAATATATGACATGGGATTCATTGTGAAGATATCTACAAATATACAATACGTGGAAGCAATCATGGATCTGGTTCAACTATAGGAGAAGCACCAACTGATATGTCACCTCATTAACGTGATCCTAAACCGTAAAAAGACTGATAAACTAGGGAGATATATTACTCCCCAGGTAAAACCTCTTCTATATATGATAAGGTTAAACCATTAATAACACATGATATCTAAAATCAAACACCATAGGTCTCCTCATCCGATAAGAATAAGTCATATGAAGATCATGCACCACCTTTATTTTTTCTTGAATCATCCAAACCTTCTTGATCATGATTTGTACCACATCTAGTCTAATGACCCCAACCCCAAAACCTTATTACAACATAATGAATATATGAAAGTATTCCCATAAAAAACCTCAAATAGATCCATGCTAATGGATGTGTGATAACTATTATTTTAGGAAAATGCAACCAAAGGTAGGTTATTCACCCATGATCTACTAATATATAGGACACAAGCATGTAACATATCCTATAATGTCTGGATGGTTTTCTCTGTCTAACCATACATATGAGGATGTAAAGAAATGCTAAGGTTTAGTTGGGAGTTAAAAGACTAATGAAGACCTCCCTAGACTCATGAGGTAAAATGAGGATCTTGATCAGAGATGATGGTCCTTGATACCCCATGAAGCTTCACTATCTCATCCACATACCGCCCCACCAATACTCCCATAACATTCAAATCCTTAATTACCATGAAATGAGTAAAATTCATTAGCCGATCTATAAACAACTAAATATTGTCACATACTTATAGAGATTAAGTAAAACCAGTGATAAAATACAAATAAATATCCTCCCCCTTACACTTGGGGGTATCCATTGGCTGCAACAGACCACTAGGAACATAATGATATTCCTTTATTTTCTAGAAGGAAAAATACCATGATATAAACTTCCTTATAGACTAATTCATCTCTGAACACCATAATTGAATCTATAAAGAATGATACATATTTTATATACTAGTATTAACTACCAAGGATGAGCTATAAAATTCATGAAGGACCCCTCATGCATCACCAATGGAATAAATAGTATCCTCTAAACAATATTCAATTCCAATCATCCCTCAACCATCTATATAGAGTTTCACCATGAAATACGAGATCCCACATCACCTCTAACTTAGAGTCTCCCCATAAAGACTCCTCTACCTACAACAATAAATATTATTGAACTATAATTTGGTGTAGAAAATATCTACCACAAACCTCCTCTGTATAAAGATTCATCACTATAAACTCTTAAATTACTCTTAAATAATATTTGATCCCCCCAAAAAATATCATCATGAATTTTGACTCAATGCATGAATAACTAAATTCCCTTTCCCTAGGGTGTAAGAGATATTGAAGTCATGGTGGTATAAAAACTACATCCACCTATGAAAATACATATTAAAATCCCACTAAGAGAATTTATACCTAAATATCTTGTGATCTATGAAGACCACAAATTGTTCACCGATGAGGTAGCACCACTAAAATTTCAGAGCAATTTCCACAACTACAAGTTCTATATCACAAGTGGAATAATTATGATCATGAGGATATAAGTGCACATAGCCACATGAGATCACCATCCTATACTATATCATGATTCAATCTAAATCGATATAAGGTACATCACAATGAACCTTGATCATAAATCCTTCATTTGGTAACTGAAGAATATGGCCACTAATTAACTTCCCATTTATATAGTAAAATGTTTCCAAACATTGATCAGTCCATATTAAAGCCAAGTCCTTCTTGGTTAAGGATTTCAATAGGGATACAATTTGAGATAAATTAGACCTGAACATTTGATAATAGTCGATGAGATCAAGGAAAATATGAACCAAAACAATATTATTGGGTGATTACCAAGAAAAAATCACCTTGATCTTCAAAGTATCGAATTCTAATCCCTTTTAAGACACCACATTATTAAGAAAATACACCTCATGTGTCCAAAATTTACACTTGGAAAACTTCATATAGAGCTCATGGTGCTGAAGGACTTGTAAAATAGCCACTAGATTCTCATCACAAACCTCCTCCGCTTTTGATTAAATGGGTATTTCATCAATTAAAAACACTAATAAAAAATCCTAAAACTCATGAAATATAGAGTTAATGAGTCCCATGAAATCAGTTTGGGTGTTTTCAACACCGAATGACATAAGAATGAACTTAAAGTGCCCATATTGACACCTAAAATTAGTCTTCAAGATATCCTCATCCTTAACTATCATCCGATGATACACATAACTTAGATAAATCTTTGAAAAAAAGATATATCCCTTTAATAAATTGAACAAACCATATATATTTAGAAGGGGAAAATAGTTATTGACCATTACTTAATTAAATTATTGATAGTCTATAAAAAATCTCATATCACTATCCAGCTTCATGGAAAATAAAACTTGAGAACCCCATGGAGACACATTGGGTTGGATGAAACCCTCATTCATTATATCACCAATATAAACCCTCAATCTTAGATATCATAAAGTGAAATTTGATAAAGATACAATAAAATAAAAGTGGAACCAAGATATAAATCTATCCCAAACTTAATATCATTTTGAGGGGGTACGTCAAAAATTATTTGGGGAAAAACCATAAATTCCTAAAAAAAACATGAAACACCACTGATCATTTCTATACTGAACCTAAAGATAACCCTTATAGCTAAAAAAAGAGGCTCAAAATGCCTATGACCCATATAATGATCCTACTCACCAAAAAACAACATACACTAGATTCCACATCATATAACACAAATCTCCTCTAGAAGTAATTAATGGATTCATATACAAAATACAAACAATTCATGCTAAGGATGAAATAATATAATCATATTTATAGCAAGAATAAATCCCCTAATGACCGATATTTTCCTATAATCTTATCATATTTCTGAACATATCCATGAAATATGACTGACCTCTAACTAGTGTAGTCAATACTAGGGGCACTTTAAGCCTTTCCACCTTGAGTCCCAAGGTGTGAAATAAGGTGGGAATAATAAAGGAGTGAAATTATCTAATATAAAATAAATAAAAAACCAAGGTAAATGATAAGAAAATGGTACCTTAGAAAAACTTTCGCATTTATAGTGCTGTTATCTCTAGGGCATGCATCTAACTATACCCAGTTCCTCTACCTCACTAATAACCACATCCATAGACACACTCATCATTATGTACCTGAGGATGAGGGATATCATGAGGCTATTCTCAGCTCACTCTATCTCCCCTCATATAAAAATAATATTATAACCTTTCTATTGATAAGTCCCCTAAATAAACTAATGTTAAGTTTAATACAGGAACTACCCACCTACATCATGCTAAACTCTGAGAATGAATGAGCATTGAAATCACTGACAACCACAACCTCCATAATTAAATCACATAAGCATGATCTCCATATGAATACATAAGAACTTCCGAATCCAAAAAAACATGAGGATGAACATTGAGGATAAATCCTTGTCGATAAAAACCTTGGCTATCCTAACAACTGAGACCCTCCATCCACAGATCAACTCCTTAAAAACTTTAATGACTCCCCTATCGAGGTGATCCCTATTACACATATATCCTCTAGATCACCTTTTCCTTCTTCTATATCTTTAGATATATAATTAATATAAATTGGGTAACCACATAAATAATTGCTATACGTAGTTCCTACTTTAAGCACCATTCTCTAGCCACCTCATCTACTAAAATATCAGCTAAAAAGTGAATAAGATCCTTGAATTTAATCCTGAATTCCCACATGCTCAGGATCCCTTATTGGAGGGAGATAAAATCCTAATCATCACCACCCTCACCATCAAAGAAATGAACTACATATATAATTTCATATGAAAATCATCCCATGAAACCTCTTCCTCCTTATAATATTCCAGGAATATAATCCATCACTAGAACACGACCCCTCTCATTTAACTAATAGCCAATGGGACTTGATACTTCACCTTGAAATAGATAAAACTGAATGGGATATAGAGCTCTTCCAACCAATGATATATCAATAAATTAGATATACTTACTGATAATCAAGTATTTTTCATGGATCCCCAATCAATTAAATTATTATTTATTTAAGAATGTACCATAGTGGAACACCCTACGGTCGATCATGTACAGAATGCTTACATACTCATATTTTTCTACTGTCACTATTATAGTCAAAATAATATAAAAACAACTTATATAATAATATAAAAATGAGGGATTTTGATTATGAAAATACATGTAATTTAATATAATATATATAATAATGAAAATATATAACTTAATGGAAAACAAATAAAACACATAAATAAATTAGCATCAGAAAATTGTTTATCTTGGGGGTTCGTAGTGATATTATCATTGTTATTTAAAAATGTGTATCAATGTTTTATTTAATATATAGATCAAGACCTTTCAATCCATACCCTATCATTAAAATTTTATTACCCTACACCATAACCTCTTCATATAGGAATAATATCTTCCACATTAATACCCAATCCAAAATTCATTGTTTGAATGAATTAGATATCAATGTAAAGAAAAATTATTGAACGATGAGGGCGAAGATAATAATAGAGAAAGTGGGGTGACCGCTCACTATAATCATTTTAACTGGTATTGGATTCATAGGATAAAAAATGATAAAACATTAAATCATAAAAAACTAAAACACCATCACTTCCCCCCTCGAACAATAATGAGGGTTAACTCTCCACAAACATGAAGATAAAAGAAGTATAATGGAGGAAACAAAAAATAAAAAACTAAATAAAAGGGAGAAAAAAGAAGAGAGGTACCCTAATATATATTAAAATTATAAATAACTATTAAAACCTAAATAACCCACCTTATCTCCATAAAATGGCTATCCTTTGTAATGGTATAGGAGATATAAATTTATAGGGAGATTATGAATTTTTTTTCATAACGATTATGTCTGTTAGAAGTTAATTCATGGTAGAACCTTTAAATTGTAGAATTTTGGAATATAATCTTCAGTAAATCTGTTCCTATATTTAATTCTTGCACAACAAAAAAATTTCCACTAAATTGGAAACTTTATGAAGTATTTATATTATTTACTCTGATAAAGTTATCCCGTCCAGGAGACTATTCTAATTCTAATAATATAACTTCCCATGCCCGTTATAATAGTTAATATAACAGAAAACCATGTGGAATAAGTTATAACAGTTTTTAATTAATTAATTTTATATCTCCTTATTTAATTTTATATTATTTTGTCTTTTAGTTATAGATATATGGTCCCATTATTAAAAATGATCCATTTTGTTCACAGATTTTGAGGCCCGGATTATGATCTAGTTTTGGGCCTCTAAATTTTGTATTTATCTTTGATTTTAGAAGAATAAAATTAATCCCAAAAGTTATGAAATTATAAAAAAGGGAATTAAAAATTTAAATTAGTTTATAAAAAGTTATATAAAAAATATAGAAGAAAAATAAAATAGTTAAATTATAAAATTAGTCCATTTTAGCACTTAATCTCAAAATACTAAAAAACCTAAATATGTGGAAATTGACTATAAAATAATAATATAGTGGGATTATAACCATTTAATTATAGTAAAAAATGTATGAAAATGTTAGATTCATCACCCCAAAACTTAACCATTTCACTCCAAGGCAATCATCATATATCTAAAGCAAAATCCACACAACAATCATAAATGAGAAAACATCCATGATCGTTTCCAAAAGAGAATTATATCATGTATCCTATATGAAAAAAATTTCCCTTTATTTTAATTCATTGAATTTAAATTTATTCAAACTAAAAAATCTACCCCTTACCTAATGACAAAAAACTGTATATTGAATTTTATATCACTCTTCACTCAAGAGAAATTGAATATGGAGTTATGCTCATACTTGGAAAATTCATGTACCACCATAGGCTTTTAAAAATTATAATTTATCCACAGAATGAGACATGAAAATATTTTTAATTATGAAGTCATTTTTCAGGAGATTTTTTTGGCTTCATTTTGGTGGGAGAAAATCATTTAAAAAAATTAATTCCAAAAAGAGGAGGTTGGAATCTTAAGTAAAATCACATGAATATTCAAGTGAAAACCTAGGATAAATATTACTCAATTTCCATTTAAAATTTAAAACAAAAAACCAACACCTTTTTATGACATGGTACATGATCTAAGAAGTGATTAAAATGAATGATATCATCTAAATTTTCCAATCCTTTTTCCTTTTTTAAAGTTCTACAAAGGAATAATGTTTTCTTTATTTTTTTTAATTTTTTTATTTCTTTCATGGAGGATAAGATAAAAATTGAATAAAATGAATGAATTAAAATTTATTCCATTTATTTTAGAGGTATTTATGAGTTAAAAAATAAATTAAAATGATAAATTAAAGTTCATATCTTTTTTTTCCTTTTCTAATTTTTCTTCTACTATTTTATTTTTTTGAAGGAGAACCAAATGAAACAAATAAAGTACAATATAATTATGAATCATGCCAAATTATCTCATTCTTTAGTCCCCAAAATTATTACACACACCTCACACCACCCATAAATGAAACAAATCCCAAATAATGCACATTAAAGGACCTTACCCCACACTCAAATTTAAAATACCAAGAGTGTGGGTAGGTAAGGAAAAATTGACTTATAATGTTTCTTAAACCTATAGGGAAACTAATAGAATATAAGTTATAAGGAAGAATATATGTAAAGTTAGGTCTTATTTTAATATGTTGCTAGCTAAAAAAAAATCCTCAATCATATAAAAAACATTTCCTGAACTCTAAATATTTGAAATAGAAAAATAAAAATATCTAATTTTCACACAAAATCTAAGTTTATCTCAATAAAGTTTGGGTATTAGGAATAATATGTCAAAATATATCAGAATACCTCATAGTACTGGGAAAATATTTGGAGTTAGTGTTTCATGGGCATGGATTTCAAAATTTTTTCAAACACATAAAAATTATTAAAAATACTATTGAAGGAAACACTTTTCACATAAATAATTATTTAAAATCCATTTTATTCAAAAATAATTTAAACTCTCTCCAAATAAATTCATGTGTAAAAAATGATAGTAATATTCATTTCAGATCAATGTTCTTAAAAAATGAAAAATAAAAATAAAAAATCACAAAAAATAACTATTTAGGTTAACAATCCCCCCATACTTAGATTTAACTACCCCTCATTTCAATTCAATAAAATATAAATAAGGGTATAAAAAAGGGAAGGAATGATACAAAATGACATTATTTTTCAGTGTAATCCTTGATTTAATCTCTTAGATACTACCATTTCTTCGTATAAATAATGAAATAAATCATAACATAATAAAAAAAAGAAAATAAAGATAAATGTGAAAGAGGATAGAATATGGTTTGGAACCCTATGTGGGTGCTGAGTTTTTACTACCCCTAGTCAGGTAGTTGTAGTGTATTAAATACAATATGAAGGTGTATGAGGTTTCTTTCATATAAATAACCAGAACTTATTTCTTCTAATGATCTTAAACCTGCACTGGTCATAGAGTAACCTATGGATAGATTACATTAGCTCCCCACCCTTTGAAATGTGATGTAGATTGTATTATGTGGGAAGTAAAAATAATGGAGCCTCCTCTTATTTGTACATGAATTCTTGGGCCTCCTTTTTAACTTCATCCAATGCTTGCTTATTTTCCACTATATTAGAAATTTCAGCACAATATAAGTCATAAAAAAATTTGAATCGAACAAGATTAAAATATGTTTAATCAACAAATAAATCTTCCTTTTCCAATAAAATAGTTTGAACATTTGTCTCTTTAAGAAATGCCATTAGGAATTATTTCTCAGTAAGGTCTTCTTTATTTTTTCCAAAGAATGAGATAGGTAGAGAGTAGATGATTTTTCATTTTCATAGATAGGAGATTCACTAAACTTTTTAGATTCAATAAAATACAACCAATATTATTCAGAATAATGAATTGATCCAATAATTGTATTATTTGACATTCTTTCTTCATAAACCTCTTATGATTCAACTTATTTTTTTTTCTGACCATTGGACTTTGGGTTCTTGAATGAAGTCAGAAAGGTTGTTGAATTGATTTCTCATCTCCTACATTCTTCTAAGGCTGTCTTCACCTTTTTTCTTAAAAAATTCAACCCTAATACAAAAATCATCACTAGGAAAATCATATAAAAATAACTATAAAAATATATCTTGACCTAAAAAAAGAAATACATGAAATGAATCTCTTTTTTAGTTTTTTAAATTTTTTATTTTTTATGAAAAATAGTGTGTGCAAGAACTATACCTCCCCAAAAACAATTCCAAATTGATATGTGTATTTTTATCATAAAACTACAATCAAAAAATTTATACCTAAGAGAAATGAAATTTATTAGTCCATGGATTGTCTCTCGATGAGGTTGTAATTTGAGAAACAAAACTGCCACATTTTCTTTGTTTGTTTTTTAGGAAGAAATTTTTTGGTGATTTTATTAAAATATGTAATATAGAAAATAAATATTAACTAAAGTTAAATAAAATTAAAGATAAAGATATAAAATTTTCATGAAATTTAATAGGATTAAAATCAAAATTTAAATAGTGGATGTCAATAAGCTTAAACCACTCAGACACTCCCCTCTTCCTTTTTTTAAAATGATTTCCTAATTGAATTTCTCAATGCCCACCCAAAGAACTCTAGATGAAAAAATTTGTTTGAAAGGATATCATATAAATATCTCAATATGATTGTTTTACTTCCTATATAAGTTATTAAATTACTTTAAGACCTTAAAGAAATCAAACCTAACAGAGATCACTATAATCAATGGTAAGACCTCACCGAAGAAATTTATATAGTAAAATCAATTATTTTACTTTATAGATTGAAAAATATCTAAAACAAATTGTTTAAAATGTATCAAGGAATAAAACAACCACTTTCATTCAAAAATATAATTTTAATTGAAATTAAAAATAGATTACATGTGGATATCAAAACTCATAAGAGAGTGTCTATCAGTTCTCTCCATCCACAACCACTTGGTGCTTAGCCTCACATCACTTGAGAATCCCCCATATTCTTGATTACAACATGAAAAAAGAGTATCTTCATCATAATCTCTATAAAATAATTCCATTTCACTATAAATACAACAAAACCCTTGAAAAGATGTGGAGAAGGTAATATAAAGAAGAGGGGTGGAAATCTATTATCCAATTTCCATCATTGTAAAGGTCGGCTTGATTTTGGACCTCATCGTAGAAAATTTTTGTAAAATTTATTTTTTAAATGTTGTTCTCACATGAATTATATTTATCTATAAAAAAATTCAGGCTATTTGGATAAATTAAGAAAAAGGTCTACCCTAATTACTAAAGTATAATTTTTCTATTTGAGGTATATCTTCAACTTCCTCAACTTCCATGTTCCCAATTACCATATTAATGAAATAATTTAATATTTGTATTTAATGTGTAGGTGTTTCTTAGAATCATATTTATTTTCCATGTGGAATTACTATAAATATATCCTTGTGGGCTGAGTTATACCTCATTTACTGAAGAAGAATAAATTCTATCTAAAAAATCATTTTCCAAATTGAGTGATTTTTTGGGCCTTTTAATGATTGATTAAATACTTGGACCAGTTAACAAAGTTTAATCCCACTATCCGAGGGTTCCTAAAAAATGAATTTCATTAATTATATTATTATTAAAAAAGTTATCCCCAAAATACCAAAGTGATGAAAAATTGTTAAAATTTTAGAATTATGGAATTCTCAAAATTTATCTTAAAACACATCAAAATTCCAAAATTGATGAAATTTCACTTATAATGACATATTATTTGGGATTTAATAATTAAAATACATATGGAAATTATTAAAAATTTCAAATCTATCATATAATAAAGTAAAATAAAATAATTATTTTTAGGTAGTTATTTAGATTATTTGTAATTAAATAAGATGTATGTTACTTTAAGATCAAATTAAAAAAATAATTAGACTTTTAAATTACTTGATTTAATGAATATAATTGAAAGTTTTACAAAAATTGTTATTTTTAACTATTCACTAAAAAATAATGTTTTTAGTAAAAACCTAAAAATTCACTATAAGTTAATACGAACATGATGATTTCAAAAATTATATTCATTACTTAAAGTATGATTTCTAAAAATGGTATAAATTAATTTTAACGTTCCTATGAAAAATTTAATAAAAACCATTTTTGAAGAAAACATATTTTTAAAACATGAAATGACTTTACTGAAAATTGAGTTATTGTTTATTATGAATTAATAAATAAATTTTAATTTTTTAAAACCTTTATACATATTTTTTATAATGTGGTTATTAATATGAATACCTTCCAATTTAATGACAAGGTTATAGAGAATTACTATATCAAGGTTTATTAAGACTCTAGGTTTTCTGTAGAGAAAGTTATCAAATACCATATGTTTATATCGAAGGAAGTACATATAAAATCTTGAGGTGTTTCATTATAAAACCCTTAAAATTAATTTCACCCTCAAAATTATATCATTTAGATATGAACAACTAAGTATATATATTCTTTAACATATCCTTGGCTTCCAATGTTTCTTCCTCAAATTTTTGATTCCTATCAATAACTTTAACTAGGTGAGTTATGTTATTCTAACGAACATTATCTTTATGATACCATATTTGTAAGAGTTTTTATTCATAGTAAAGCTCATTATAAAATGGTAAAGCCTCTAAGTTTAGTGAATGTTAATGATTAAGTATGTACTTCCTCAAAAGAGATACATATAATGCATCATAAACATGATAAAGGCTAGGTGGGGGAGACAAGAGATAATCTACAATACCTACTTGAGTGAGAATATTGAAGGGACCAATATACCCAAGGATCAACATTCCATTTTTCCAAATCTCATAACTATATTCCATAGATAAATTCATAGAAACATTTTCTCACCAACTTCAAATTCCAGATATCTTCAATGATTATATGAATAACTCTTCTGTCAACTATGAGATGCCTTGATGTGTTTATAAATGGATCTAAATTTCTATACCATTTCCTCAGCTATCTTAAGTCCCAATAGCTTTTTTTCTCTAACTTCATCCCAACATGTTGGAGTTTATCACTTATTTCCATAGAGGTATTTGTAAGGATTGATCTGAATACTTGAGTGAAAGTTATTATTGTAAGAAAATTCAACTATAGGAAGGTGTTGATCCCAACCAATATTTAAATCTAAATAATTGGATCTTAATATATTCTTCGGGGTTTGAATGAGTATATCAAACTGACCATCTATCTGTGGATTATAAACAGTAATGAAACACAACTCTTTATGTATATCTTATTAAATAATTCATCATAACATTAAGGTAAACCTCATATATTGATATGACATAATAGAATGTGGTACTCCATGAAAACATACCACTTTCTTAATATATATCATATTAATCTTATTAAGAGAGAAATATTCTCTAATAGAAATAAAATATGCTAACTTTGTTAGGTAGTTGACTACAACCCAAATAACATTATGATCTTCAGATTCTTTGGGGAGTTTTATAATGAAATCCATGGTGTTGTTTTCAAATTTACATTATGGTATAAGTAATAGATGTAATATACACTTATAATTCTATACCTTAGAATTAACTTACAGAAATACTATGAATTGAGATACATACTCTGTAATATCTATCTTTATGTTGTCCCATACAAAATCATCTTTCATATCTCTAAACATGTTCGTACTTCTTGGATGAATAGAGAATGAAAAAATATGAGAATCCTCTAATATCTCCTTCTTCGAGTATGGTATTATTGAGACACATACCTGGTTCTTGAACCATATATTTACATCAAAATCAATGTTGAATTCATTAATATTTATCACCTTATTTTGCATCACTATATACTCTTTTTTCACCTATTTAATCTTTACATAAATATATGGTTGAACACTAATTTGAGAAACATAATATTCCTCACATTCCATCATGATTTCAAGGTCTATTCTTTTTAAATACATAAATATTGGATATTTTGTGATCCTCATCGTAGATAAGATATGTTGTTCCTTATCACTCAAAGCATTATCAACCTTATTTGATTTAAAAGGGTGGTAATGTATTGAGTAGTTATAAGCATTAATCAAATAAAACTATCATCTTTGTAATATATTAAACTCTTTTGGGGTGAATATATAATTTAAAATTTTATGATTATTATATATATCACTCATTTCTATGTAAAGAAAATTCCTCTATATCTTTAGTGTAAAAATTACCATAGCTAACTCCAAATCACGAGTTAAATAATTTTCCTCATGAAAATTCAATTAAAAATAGGAATAAGATATCACCATATCATTATGCATAATAACACTTACCAACCCCTTCTTCAATGCATTACTATAAATCAAAAAAATTCTCCACTACTGGGTAATGTGGGATCAGGTGTACTGACCAACCTTCTCTTTAGTTCCTTGAATTTTTATTCACATTCATCAGCCTAAAGAATATTGAATCCCTTAAGAGTTAAGATAGTGAGTGGATTAGATATTTATGTGAAATTATTCAGAAATCATTGATAATATCTAGATAATCCAAGAAAACTATGGATATCTGTCTCCATGGTTAGTCTGGGCTATTATTCAATAACTTATATCTTTGACAGATCCACCAATATAACCTTATTTTATATTATATGACCTAAAAATTATTTTTCAGAAAAAATTCACACTTGGTAAAATTTTCATACATCTTCTTATTTATTAGGTTCTTCAGTACAATTCTAAAGCAGTCTTCATTATCTTCCTTTATATTGAAATATATAAGAATATCTTCTATAAAGACAACCTAAAACTAATTATGGAAATATCTAAATACTCTATTCCTTAAATCCATGAAGATAATAGAGGAATTAGTAAGACCAAATAACATCACTATAAATTCATTTTTTCTATTACTTGAATAGAAGGTTTTCTTGGGTATGTATTTAATTATGTACCTCAATTGATACTATTTATATCAAAGATAAATTTTTGGAAAAATATTGAGCTCCTCATAATATATCGATCAAATCATCAATATATCCTAAAGTATATTTATTATTGATAATGATCTTATTAAGTTCCCAATAATAAATACAAGGGAATATTGATCCAAATTTATTATTAATAAAAAGGATAAATGAAACCCAAGGTGATGAACTTGAAAAAATTAATCCCTTATCAATATTCTCCCAAACTTTCTTATTCAATACCTATAAATCAATCAAAACCATTCTATATGGAGTTTTAAAATTTGTGTAGCACCGGGTATTAGTTCTATTGAAAACTCAACTTCATGATTTAAAGGAAGACTATAAAACTATTCTAGAAACACATAAAAAAATCCTATACAATAGGAAGATCCTCGATTTTGAGTTTCACCCCAATCATATAAGATAAATACCTTTATTTAATAGGAATAAAGACCTATAAAATTGATGTAATTTCCATTGTAAGTTAATATTTATCCTCACATTGATAAACGATCATAGGTTGGTTCAAAATATAAAATGTGACTTCCATTATATAGTAATTGATATGGGATCTATATAAAGGAATATAATACATGCCCAAAATAACATCAAATTTCAACTATAGGGAGAATACTAATATTTATAGGAATCAAATTCCCATAAATTTCAATCATAGAAAAATAATAGGCTTGGGATGTTATTATCATACAATTAGAAGTTTTTACTACTAATTCAACATATAATCATTGAGGTGGTAATTTAATAACCTTATAAAAATTTTTAGATATAAAAGTGTGGGTAGAATTATAATTAGATAAGACATTAGTATTTATAGAGTGTATAGTAAGTGTACCTTTCACAACTTCATTATCGTACCGCACATAAAAAATAACGCTTGTATAAGATTTCCATTTTTATATGGGTTTAAGAGGTTTCTAACATAGATCATCATCATTAACCCTCATATTTGAGCACTAGTTAGTGTAATTCCCAAACTCCTTAAATTTTAAATAGAGGAGTGTGGGTGGTTCATTATTTGGATGTTTCTCTCCATTCACATAATCAACTAACTTATTCTCATCACTTTGGAATTAGATTCCTAATGATGTTCCTTTCCACACTTAAATCATTTATTATATCCCTTAAGAAAATTTTATCCATGTTTATTTCTATACTTATATTATAAAGGAATACTCATATTCTTCCCTCCATGGTTTTTATTATTATAATTTCCTTCAAATTCCATCTTTCTTTTTTATCAAAACAATGAGATTGATGGATTAATCCAATACCTATTTTTGCCCTGATAATACATAAAATTATTGATTCATACCTACTTAAGTATCTTATATTTAGCACCCTTAGGAGATATACTTTTAATCCATTTAAGAATAAATCAATCTTAATTTTCTGTTTAATAATAATATTAGAAGCATACCTCACAAGTCTTGTAAAATTTTCCTCATGAATACTAACAGAATCATGATAATTTTTTAGATCAAGGAATTATTTATAAATTTTAATATAATAAATATAGGGAAGGTACTTATTGAAAAATATCCTCTTAAACTAATACCACCCCATGTAGTAAATTTATTCACATTACTTTGAATTCTTGATAAGATTCCACTACTGATCCTTTTCACCTTCCAAACAATAAATATACAAGATAAAATTTTCATTATCTAAGCACCATATAATGGGAAATATCATTTTAGTGGTAAAAATACATTACATAAAAATTAGTGGATCCATGAACCCACTAAAATAAGGTATATGTTTTCTCATAAAGGACTAAAAAATGCATTGTCCCATAATTTTATCATTTGTGAGATCAATATGATTCATGGATTGAGAAATTTTTACTAGCATAGAAACAATATTTTAAATTCTATATCCCATAAATTTTATTTTCTTTGGAGGAAAATCATTTAATTTTCCATCATATTCATCATCAACATGGTTCATTTTAGTTCAAAAAATAAATTAAAACCAAAAAAATAATAATATAAGAAACAATAATAATAATAGGAAATAATATAATCATGAGAATAATTTATTGGATATCTAAATCTTAACACCTTATTTTCAATATATGACAACCTTGATTTAAACTTGGTCTTCCATGGTCATTATATCTTTAAATATATCTTAATGGATTATAATAAAAATGTAAATTAACCCTAGAATATACCTTGATAGTATCTATTTAGGTGTTTAGTTTTAGGCTCACTCATTGTACACTAATAAATATTGAGTTAATACCCAATCTGCCCCATTCATATTTGTTATTCCTAGGTGAATCTATTCCACAACCACATCCACTTTCTAGTATCTAGACATGGATATATTTTCTAGGAAAACAAAAATCATTTAATTACCATATCTTAAGATGTTCCCCTATTCCTAGGATTATCCAAATGGTTCTTAATAAATTTTTTCCATTATAGTTTCTAAAAATTAATAAACCATTATCTGATACCAACCAAGGCAATCCAAGAATTAAATACATAAATATTACATCTTATTAGAAGAATATTCATTATATATCATTATGATACACACCATAATTATAAAGGTTTAGTTTCTTTAGAACCTCAGATACATAAAAACTGGTACATAAAATTTCTACATATTTATCATTAATTTATGCACAACTAGTACTCTTTTTAGAAATATCATACTTAAAACTTTTTTTCATATTATAGGGAAAAGGAAATATAATAAAGGGCGATATTAGATTCTTAGTTAGGGTAAATAAGAGAGATATCAATAAATGATAATTTTTATGCATAACATGATCATAATAGTATGAGAACATGATCTTGTCATCTAAAAATAATACCCATCAATTAATATATCATAATCAGGATAATTGACATAAATATTGATAGTTAATAAGACATGAATCATAAATAAATCAAATAACATGATCCATGATAGCATCACATTAGAATAAGATAAATTAGTGGAATAATTTTTTTATAATCATAATTATAGATATATTATGTTAAGGATACCCTCCAATAAATTCTTCACATGTTAGTCTTGGGCTATGCACTCATGTACCTACTTCAGGTTTAAGATAACCTCCCATGTACCCTCTTTTGGGCTTGGGATATCCTCCTATGTACCCTATTTTGAGATTGGTATAACCATATATTTACCCTTTGATATCATAAAAAATTAATCATTACAAAATTCATTATAGGGATATAATAGAACCACCCATCACATAATCATAATCCATTCATATCTATTCCACAAGATCATGAAAATGTTTATCATTTCATCATAACTTAACCTATGGAAAAGAAAATGGATTTCAAAAATACTTCATCATCATAATAATAAACGATCTATAGAAATAATAAATATTATAAATTTGTATTTTATCCATAGTAAATTATAAAAAACCTCAAAGGTTGATGTTATGGATAAAAATACCTTTAAAATATCATTAAAACATTTCTTTAGGAAAATTTACTTTTAATTTTGAAATAACTTATTTAAAATTTATGAAGTTACAAAATATTAAGGAAAATATTTTATTTTAAAAGAAACATGAAAGCTTATTAATGAATATTTTGATAAAATAGTAGTTATTATGGTGGGAAAAGTCATTCGTGTGGTGTACATTAAAATAAATATTTCGTTCACACCTTTGCTAAAAAGTACCCAATTTAGAAAATGAAAATAAAATTCCTTTAATTTTTTTTATAGAAAGTAAAAAATGGTTAAAAATGAATTTAAACTAAAATTATTTAATGATAAAAAAATTATTGAAAATATTTTAAATAAAATATCCATATGAAAGAAAAATATTCTTGACTCAAGAGAGAAATAATTCCAATTTCCTTAAAAAAATTATTTTGATCTCTTAAGTACTTGAAGAGAGAAAAATGAAATGAAAATTTTTTAATCTCTATAAATAAATATATAGGAATAAAATACATAATATTTTTTATATATTCTTATATAATTTCATCATATCAATTTAGTCATAACAATCTTGGTAAAAAGAAGTGATATTGTAATGTAAAACCCTTACCGCTTTGGTAACTTTTGAATCACAACCCTCATGAAAGAAATAACATAAAATGAAAAATTAAATACCATAAATATAAATATATTCATTATATAATAAATAAAAGGGTAATTATATACACAATATTAAAGAAACAAGTGGTGAATATGACATATGTCTCATAGAAACAATAGTGAGACAAGAAACCCTTACCTTGAGTCTTTCTTGCTTCATAATTATCTAAAATACAATTTAATAAATTAAAATTTATTATAAATATATAAAATATAAAAATTAATAACTATAATATCATATATTATCTTCTTATATAACTTAAATACCCATTTATTAATAATTATTTATTAAAATCATTTTTTCTAGGTGTTAATTATTTCATTTTTCATGTATGTTTTGGTTTTAAAGTTATGGTACTTGAAATTATATCATGGTTAAATCATATATAGAATATTAATAATGTAATAATTATAATATTTAATCATTATATACAATTTAAAAAACATTCATATAAAGTGGCAATGAAAAATGAATTACATCACTTCATGTAGATTGTAGTGCGTATGTACGCACGAGTGATGTTTTCAAATTTTTGATGGAAGGAATAAAAGAAAGGTGAATAATAATTCACCTTTATAGAATAACTATTATATAATAAATAATATATAAATATACATATATTAAATCCATTATAATAAATAACTATTAAATATGGTGATGGAAAATGAATCATATCACTATGTGGAGGTAGTAGTCCACACGTATGCACAAGTAATACTTTCATTTCCCATTTTATGGAGAAAAGGTGGGAAATTTCCATTCCATAATCATAATAAAATATCATTATATTTATTATAACATATTAATAATGTTTTTATTTATATAATATGTTTAGATAATGTGGAATATGAAATAAAATTTTAATATCTTGGTTAAGATTTATACCTCTACTTTAAGAGACACCATTTGGATTACACCATAATCCTTACAAGATTGATATTTGTAGAAGAAAAGGAGATAAAGGATAAAGTTAAGTAATATAATGAGGTTTTGGGAAGGTAATGTATAAGTTATAGGGACCAAATTGTGTGAATAAGTGAGGATAATATGTTCCCTTTTAAAAGTGAGGGGTGGGACACCTAAGAAATCGCTTAAAAGATTTCAATAATATAAGGTAAATTTCATGAGAAATTGTAAATAAATGGAAAATTAATTGATTATAAGATAATATAATGTTGAAATATATTAAAAAAATAGGAATTATATATATTTATGTGCCATTAATACCATTATATCTTAGTTTATTCCTTCGGTAAACCAATTTTAACCTTAATTATGATAGCAAAATTTTACTATTTTTATTATTCATTATTACTAAAAATTATGTTAACCATAATAAATTATATTAATTTTTATGAATCAAAATATATAATCCATTTCACCAAATTCAATTACTATAATTGGTAGAATTTAATTTTAACTAAGCAAGGAAAATGTAATAAAATCCCTTTTTCTGAAAAATGCATTTTATGCATAAAACTAAATTTTCTTTTATTAATTGACCTGTAAAAACTATAAAATGGATGTTAAAATATTTTATTAGATATATAATCTTGAAATTTCATTAAAACCATCAATTAATATAGATTAATTTAACTTATTAAGATAATAACACATTATACGTATACAAATAGTTAAAAAAAATGTGTTTTTAAGACCAAAATAATTTATACTAAAATTGAGTATAATGGTGATTACCATATAATTAATTAGATTATTTATGACTAATTGAGACTTATGTTATTTTGAGATCAAATTAAAAAAATAATGTTACTTTAAATTTCTTTATTTAATGAAACGAATCAATTTTTTTTACAAAAATAGACATCTTTCACTATTCACTAGAAAATAATTTTTTAGAAAAAACCTAAAAAACCCTAATATAATATTTAAATTATGATTTCAAAAATTATATTCAATATCAAAAATTAAATTTATAAAATTTTTATAAATTAATTATAATTTATGTGTGAAAAAATGTAATAAAAACAATTTTTTTAATAAAACATATTTTTGAAGAATAAAATGAATTTATTGAAAATTAAGTACTTAGTTATTATGAATTAATCAATAAATTTTCATTATTAAAAAAATGTATGCATATTTTGTATAATTGTTTTTATTTCTATTCATATCTTCTAATTTAACAGCTAGGTTATAAAGTATTATTATATCATAGTTCATTTAGACTTGGGGATGTGTGTAGATAAAGCTATCGAATACCTAAAGTATATTTAATATTAAATATATAAAAAATATTAGTGTATTACAAGTTATATTAAGGAAAAAACCTATGGTAAAAATACTATTTTGAGGTGTGAATTAAGGGTATTTAAATGGAATATTTCTTTCAATATTTTATGAGTAGGATCTTGCATTTTGGATGATTTTCCCACGTTGAAGAATTCAAGTTAAAAAATAATTAAAATGTGATGCTCTTATATTTTATAATTTTAAATGAGGAAAATTTTGGGCGATATTTTCTAGGGGGTTATGAATAATTTTGAAATAAAATTTTCCCCATTAAGATGAAGATAAAAATAAGAGGATAAAAAAACAATTTTGGGGATTGGTACTTTGGAAGGGGAGAAAGTGAGAGTGGATCCAACACCATGCTAATTCCTAGTTAGGTTTCATTTTATTTTAAAATTTTAATTATTTAATTATTGTAATCTTATGTTGGTTGTGAAAATCAATTTACATAAGTATACTTATTCCTCACAACAAATTTATTTCTAATTTTTATTTATATTTCATCATCTATAATTCTTTGTTCATCTATGGTTGATGGAAAATCAGGCATGAGTGAATAAATTCATAGATGAGGGTAGAATTGTTGGAATTGGATGAATACCTCATAAAATTGAAATTATTCATAGATCATTAATTTAACTAATTTTATTAGTATTATAGTAAGAATAATTAATATCATATCCCTTAATTTTCTAGTGAGAGAGATAATGGTTAGAGGACAAGACCTGATGTGATAGAGTAGAGTGGGTGAGCAAGAGCCGACTCAACCCCATATCACACTTTAGAGATAGAATAAAATGCATATAGGATAGTTATAAATCATATTAAGATAGTGTTCAATTATCCTAGGTAGAATAATTTTTCATCAATAGATAGAAATAATTAATTCAAGTAGTCTCATGATATTTAATTGGATTGAATCCATGAGTGGAGTTGAATCATTCTAGAATAGTAAAAATCATCTATGTAAACCAAGTATATTCTCTTCATCCTTTTAGATTAATTTAATTTTAAGTATAGTTTATGTTTATTTAATTAGTATAGTTTTATTTCATTCATAATTCAGTGATGAAATGATAAAGACTTTAAAATTAGTTCATATATTACTAATAGTATTCCATGATTACTAAAGTGATCAAACCCACACTCCAATTATTCTACATTTTAATAGTTTTTTTAGTTTAAAAAAAATAAAATCTAAACTCTAAACACCCCATAGAATTAACGACTCTATAGGATGTGTTATCTTTTGATGAGACTGAGAAATCTAGGATATGGGGATAAAGTTAAGTAGATATTATGGAATATTTTAGATGAAATAAGGCTTATAATCATTGGAGAAATGGGGTGGTATTGATAGGAGAGGGGATGGGGTGTTTTAGAATAAATTATTGGAGAAAAATATTATATCTTCAAGTAGTGTCTCATCTTGTCACTCAATATTAATAAGAATATAAAACTATAGTAAATAAGACATTAAAATATTGCTCAAACTTCTTTAAACCCCATTTTTTCATATAACCTTTTAAAAAATACTATATTTTCATGGTACTTATATGGTATTTTAATATTCACCTAAAATTCACAATTATTAGAAAAATGATAAGAAAACTAATGTTGGATAATTTCAATGTTATAAATTCAAAAATTACATCTATTTTATCAAAATAATTTATAAATATTAGAAAATAAAATTTTAAAACAAAAAACTTATTTATTGACAAGTATCGACTTTTATAACCAGGTTAAATTTCTGATCCTTAGAAAAATTACTTATTTTTGCATAAAAATATATTATTATTTATATAAAATTAAATATTGTTTTATAAAACTATTTTATGGAAATAAATTTTATTTCACGATTTCTTATCTATATTAAAATTTTATTTTAATGAAAATAAAACATATATGTTTTTCTAATAATGAAATTATGTTTTCATTGTTTTAAAATTTTAACACTTTTATTTCTTAAATTATTCATATTTTTAGTTTATAATTTACCAAAATGTTCTTTTACTTTTATAACAAAAAATTCAAAATTTCATCTTTATCTAATTTTAACCTCTAGGTTCCAAATATGGAATAAAATTCATCTATATGAAATGTGGTACTAGATTAAACACCATTTCATTTATAAAATAATATACATCATATAAATACTTATCTCATGGATATCTAAGCTCTCAAGAACTCTAATTAATATCTAAGGGTAAGATTATAAATGGAGTAAGTAATGGGTGGGGGTCGAAGTATTATGTACCCTATAGTGATTTCCATGAGTTTGAACATTTTCCATAAAAGATTTCACTCAAGACTTACTTGTTGATATTTATTTTGGACTTGGTATGGGGAAAACTATAATGATGCTACCTCCTTTCTAAGATCGTGTAAATGAGATTTATATGGAATACTCATACTACTTGATGTCATTAATTCTTTTTTTATATCTTAATTTCGTAATTTTTATATTTTTATTTATACCCATAAATTCAATGACTATGTTATAACAATCATATTTAATATTCATATCATAGTTTGTTTTAGTTCAATGTTGCATGTGAAGTAAGATATTTAATGAAATATTTATTTTAAGATAAAATAAATAGTAAAATTGTGGGATTTTATAACACTTCATTGTGGGTGTTTGGATGATTCTATAATGCCTCTGATAGTTTAGTAATCATGATTAGGTGATGTGATAGCACGTTAGTGGGGGAAGTTGATCATTTTTAGGGAAAGTCATATAAAGGAAGAATGTTTGGTATTTTTGAATGAAATTAGATGAAGTGACATGGAAACCACATTGGTAATATTTTTTTGGATATGGTTGTCAGTATTGAGGATTAGATCATAGATTTTTAGGGAAAAGATGGTATATTTATGCTTAGTGTGTAAGTGGTGGAACTTTATTTACTTTACTTCTAAATCATGAATGAGGAGAGGAATTTAATTTCAACCAATAGAATGGAATTCAAGAGAAATTATCAGGTTCTTCTTGGGGATTACAATAGTTATTATGTGTATTTTTTTAAAACCCATTTAATTTAATATAATTAATTCCTTAATGAATTTTATTTTTTAGTTTTAAAGTATGGATGGCCTAATAATTGATATTCATATATAAATTCCAATAATTTGGACGTATCTTAGGGACTTTTTCAGGTATGGTTAGAGGCTCAGGTGGTGTTATAGGTGGTAGGAGGATATTTAAATAAGATTCAAGGTGATCCAATAGATGAATTTCTATAAAAGGGGCCACCAGGTATCTAACCTGGGGTGGGTGGTTATTGGTTGTCTTGTCTAGGGGTACATTACCTCCTCGACCTCTATTAGTGAATTGGTGTATTTTTATTGGGTGGACAATAAGAAGCTGGGTACAAAATATATCTTTACTGGGAGCCTAGTCTAATTTAGTATGGGATTTTTAACTAAGATAATAACCAAAATTATATGTTTGGGATCCTTTAAATTATAACACCTTACACTAATTTTTTTAGTAAAATTATAGGAAGATAGGTTCTAATGAGTTTGTAACCTGGGTTGGTTTTAATTTCAATTTTCAATTTGATAATTGTACACCTTTTCAAATATAGGATGGTTTTTAACCAGGAATAAAACCATAATTATATGATTGGGCCCTGTTTTATTATAATTCATTTCACCAATTATTTTTAGTAAAATTAATAGAAGTCAAGTTCTAATGAGTTTGGAACCAGGATTGATTTGAATTTCAAGTTTCAAATTGAGAGTTTGAATTTTTTGAAAATTTTTAAATTATAGAGAGGTTTTGAGGTGTTTTTTTGAGAGTAAAAGTCCTAAGAAAGGTTTTTTAGTGTTTATAGAAGAAACTACGTTTGATGGTCATAGAATAAATCCATTAGAACCTAATTATAGGTAAATGAAGTTTCAGTGTCTGAGAATGTGGCTACTTTCCTCTATAATTTAAGGAATATTGTGGGACAATGAGACCCTAGTGTAAACCATAAATCTTATATAAATCAATTTGAGTCTCATTGGGTTGGGTTGTGGGGGAGTACTAAGTCCTGATCTATCAAAAACCAAGTGGAATGTCACTGAGATCCCAATGTTTTCATTAGAAGTCTGATGGGACTATCAAACATCTAGTTCACACCTGAGCCATTTTTTAAAGGGGAATATTGTCAATACACCCTTTTAATTTTGAAATTACTTAATATTACCTAATTTAGAAATGAAATAAAAGTGGGGAGGTCAACTCCCTCTTCATCTCTTCCTCCTCCTCTTTCCCTCTTCATAGATTTTGGTATACTAATTAAGGTAGGTGAATCCAAATTTATCCTCTCCTATCATCCTTATTTTCTCTCCTCTAATTCCAGATACCCATTTTTGGTTTTTAAGGGTTGATTCTATTGAATTATGGTGGAATCAAGTTATTATGATGAGGCTTTCATATGGCTTAGATAGATGAGGCTTGGGAGAGGTGATCACATGTGCCAACTAACCATTTCGTTATGGTTTAGTTTCTTCCCTAATTATTTTTTGTTTCCCATGATATTGGGATTAAATTTATGGAAGATTTAGTGTCATTTTTTAGTGATTTTATCAATTATGGGATTTAAGGTGTGTTAGTTATAAAAAATGGGCCCCACTGACATCATAAACACCCCTTCTTAACTTAGTCATTAGGTCCTAGCCCACCAGGTACCACCAGGTTCTCCACATACATAAGGTTAGTTTCTTCCCTAATTAGTGATTTTATCAATTATGGGATTTATGGTGTATAATTTGTAACAATTGGTCCCTAATAATAGCATATAATCTTGTTTTTAACTTAGTTTTCAGGTCTTGGCCCACTAGGTACCACCTGTTTTCCCATAGACAAGTGGTCCCCTCCATAAGGCCCACCCACATGATTGAACAAGTTATCAGACTAATGACTATCCCCAAAGGACAACACATGTTCTTTCCAGTGTGATTTTACTTACTCACACACACCTTAGAAAACTTCCCATAAGGTCATCCATCCTGATCACTACTTGAGTAAAATCATGCTTAACTATGGAAATCTAATCAGGTAGGCTCTAAAAAATAAAGGATCACCTTATTAAAATGGTTTGTGTCATTTATCCTTTTAACCCTTTAATATTTTTGGGGTTTTACATTCACCCCTTTAGAGAACAACATCCTTGCTCTAGACCCTACATCTCAACTAAGGAATTGCCACCACACTTAAGGCTAGGTTCCTACTCTAATACCAATGTAACAATTGGTCCTTGATGACAACACAAACACCCCGCCATAACTTAGTCATCAGGTCCTGGACCACTAGGTACCAATAGTTTTTCCACAGACATGTTGTCCCCTCCTTGGGGCCCACCCACATGCCCAAATGGGTCATCAGGCTAATGGATCTCCCCACTAGAAAATATATGTTCTTTCTAGGCCAAACACACTTAATTGTTTAGTTTTAATTTAGTTGTCTTCCGAAAACAAAGGTGAACCTTGTTAGAACAAGTCATACCATTTAACCATTTAACCCTTTAACATTTTTGGGGTGTTTCATTCTCCCAATTTAGAGAACACCATCCTCATTATGGACCCTACATCTCAACCCAGGCAGTGACACCACCCTCATGGATGGGTTCTTGCTTTGATGCTAATGTAACAACTGGGCCCTGCTAACAACACAGAAAACCTACCTTAACTTAGTTGTTAGGTCCTGACCTACCATGTACCACCTATTTCCCCACATACACATGGTCTCTTACCTGGGGCCCACCCACATGCTTGAATGGGTCATCAGACTAATGGATCTACCCATAGGGAAACACATGTTCTTTCCAATGTGATTTTTCCTCACTCACACACACCCTGGAAAACTTACCAAAAGGCCACCCATCCAAATCACTATTCTAGGCCACACATGCTTAACTGTGGAGTTTTAATTAGGTAGGCTCCTAAAAATAATGGCACACCTTGTTGAAATGACTTGTATCATTTATAATTTTAACCCTTAAACATTTTTAGGGTGTTACATTCAACCCCCATTATATAACAACATCTTCATTTTGGACCTTACATATAAACCCAAGCATTGCCACCACACTTAAGGCTAGGTTCCTACTCTGATACCAATGTGATAACTAGGCCCTGATGACACCACAAACACCTATACATAACTTAGTCGTTAGGTCCTGGCCGACTAGGTACCACCAGTTTTCCCATAGACATGTGGTCTCCTCCCTTGGTCCCACCCACATTCCTGAATAGTTCACCAGACTAATGGATCTCCTATAGGATAACACATTCTCTCTCCATTATACTTTTTTTACTCACTCACATATACCCTAAGAAACTTCCCAAAAGGTCACCCATCCCGATCACTCCTCTGAGCCAATCACGCTTAAGAAGTTTTAATCAGGTAGGCTTTCAAAAATAAAGGTCCATATTATTGAAATGAGTTATATCATTTATCCTTTTAACCCTTTAACATTTTTAGGTTATTATATCAGTAGTAATCCATGAATCATTTCTTCAGGTTTTTGCATCATTACACTATCTAATGATATGTCAATCATTTATGGCCAAAGTAATTAACTAATTTAATTAATTTTTATGGTTAATATTTAACCAAGATTGATTTTTAATGGAGTTATGCCTCGTGTTGTTGGAAAATAACTGATATAATTGGTTTGGGATTTGATGAACTTAGGTAGTGGTGGTCGAGAATTTCCTAACGAGTTAAATCTATTTTTAGGTAGGTGGTTCCAATCATAACTAATTCTTTATGCATTTCACCATGTGAAATGTGATATGTGATCTATCCACATATGTGAGGTTGACCTTAAAGTAATTTTAATTACTTTAAATTTACACGTATGAGTTTGGTAAGTACTTTTAGGGCTATGATGACCCTCCTATGGCTATTTTTAATATCATGTCCTCCCAATTCCATAAAATTGAATTAAAGTGTATGAATCTTATGAATGGGACCTATAAGTGTTTATATGAAAATATGAATTGATGTATAGGATATTGATTAAGATCATTTTGACTTCATGGACATAACAAATGTGTGTGATAGTGATGGACTAGTGTAAACCCTTAACTATGATATCTTATAGGAATCATTTTCTTTTGAACCAAGAGGGATGTATTCATAGAAAACCATAATATACTTTTCCTAGAATGGGTTCCCTTAGAATCCCTTGAGTAGAAGAATTTTGAGTCATGTAACATCAACACAAGGCTTAACTAGAGTGGATCATTAATGATTCATTCTTATCCTTTTTAGCTTATATGATTGATGTATAGGGTGAGTGTTACTTCCCCTTCTGGATTCTGGTAACCAAGTGGGTTATACACAGATTTTGAATGAGGATATAAGTTAGGAATGAAAGGAAAAACTATGCCTAAATGTTAAGTGAGTTGGTCATTATGGGATTTTAATTATGTTTCACATATTTAGCTTACCTAAACTATTTATTATGAAATTATTTGTTATTTTTATACTCTATGAAATTATGAAGAGTTTTAATATTATTTTTATGTGGTGGAACTGTTAAACCCTTTATTAATATATTTGGTTGGGTGTGGGATGACTTGAAAAGTTACTACAATATTTCTTAAGGCTTGGGATGAATTGCCCACTACTAGTAATAATGAATAAGGTATGGAATGAAATTCCCAAGGTGATATTGTGACATGTCATATGGGATGTATTTCACACCTACAATATGATGATGGCATCAAGGGTTTTATTCCCATTATGTGAAGCACTTGTGGATTCAGATGAGCTACCCCACCACTATATGTATACTATCGAGGGTCACCATTCCCATTATGTTTTGAGATCATATTCAATGATGTTACGAAGGTTATAATGGAATGTGTTTCCTAACAAGCCATGTAATATAATTCCTATAAGGAATTGATAATTATTTTTTTGATGAAATTTCCATTTAAACTGACTATAAATATAAAATAGGGATATTTTCCCATTTAATTGTTATTAAGAGTTGTATGTACTGACCATGATGTGATACTCCCAAGGAAGGTTCTAAGATTCCAAATATATAATGACTATATATTTGATATTTCCATTGGGAGTGTTATGTACGACCCATGTTTTGTTACTTCTAATGAAGGGGATGAGATGGCCGGGATGAAATGACTTGATATTTTCTATTTACCATGGGATTCTGAAAAAAAACCAATTATGTGATGATTCTAAGGAAGGGGATGTGATATTCATAAGTGAATGTTATCCTGTGGGATGCGATTCCCTCTTTTATGAGATGGACCTACAATAGGGATTTGTCTTCCCAATTGAGATTATGGTTGTGTCTAGGAATGGAATGCCCTATATTTGTAATGTTGTCGAGGCATTATTTCCACTTGATTATGAATTTTAGGAATATTATTCCCTATATTAGAGATGTAGTTAGGATGTGATGCACATATGTGTATAATAATTAGGCATGCCATCCCTCATTTGATATTGTAGTTAAGATATAATGAATGCTTCAATATGATTGCTTTAGGATGTTATTATAACTATTTTGACTCTATTATTAGGATATAATACCAATGTATTGATGTTTGTGATATCTTAAGGATGTTATGCCCATTGTATTCTTATGTTATGGGATGTATTTCCCATGTATTGGTCATTATACCATGAAATAATGTTATTCTCATTGACGTTGACATGGGATTGAATGCCCAATTGATGATTATATGATATATTCAGAGGAACCCCAACACCAAATAAAGTAGGTATTCCTCACGTAGGGTGATTGAGGAGTACCCGCATGTGTAGTATATTTTATTATTATTGAGTATGACTATTTATAATTTTTGTTATCTTTTCACAATATAAATTCACTTTATTATGATGGATATATTAAAAACACCATTGGTGGTGGCCTACTGAGTTATACTCACACACTTTTTAGAAGTAATTGGAACTTTGGTACCCAAGAATACCTATTGGTTGTGGCCATAAGTGGGGATGTAGAGATATTTTGATGGTTAACATGTGGAGCTCAACTAGATTCATGGGATAGGATTGAACCAAGAATTGGGAACTTGATTAATGTAGAATCCTTTATTTGTTTTATCATTCCTTTTGGCATACTATGATGGTAAACCTATGGGGTACCTTTATTTATGTGTACCTGTATGACATTGCTGCTATTATTTTTATTATGGATTGAGAGTTTTTATTTATTTACTAATGGAATGTAGTTTTAATAACCTATTTTATCTATTTTTTGGGATGACTATTTACTATATTTATTCTACTATTTTATGATATCTACACTAGAGTGGGTATTTTATCCCCAACTATTATATATACCTTTGCTTCTGGTTATAAGCATTTAGTATAGAGGGAGGTATACTTGAGATTTATGGAATGTGGTTCAACCATAGTGGAGGTGAACCAGATCACGAATTCTACAATGTTTCATCATAAACTTGTTTTTATTTGTCTTACTATTTAGGATATGATACATGGAGATAATATTGATTAGAAAATATAATAAATTATATTTTTTTGTTCTTGGATTGCACTTATATATGTATGCATCCAAGTTTTGAGAGATTTGGGTTTTTTGTTTCAGAATTTCTCTATTATTCTTGAGTTGTTCTAATTTTCCAAAGTATTATTTTATGGTAATTATTGATTTATTTGTTTTTCTCACGTCTTGGGGTGTAAATTGGTGTGCATTCATGAATTATATTTGTCACATAATATTTACATGACATTCACGTGCATGATTGTGATTTAGAGCCTTGATTATGGTATAAGTTTATGTTATTTAAAGTGTCATAAATAACTTATATATAATTTTACAATATAACTTGATCATGTCATTCTACTTTCCTAGTCACATATTTTTATTATATTATTACAATTTTGTAATTTATAAGGTGAATATTCTCTATATATGATACTTTTCCCAAGAATGGGTAGGTTGGGACAAATCTATCCCTTGCGATCTGAGATCCTTATATTATACGATGTGTATAGATTATATAGCTGAATTACATGATACTTACCTTTCCTTTTATATGAGGGTACCATGGGATACATTACTTGGGGGTAGTAGCATTTATATACCTATGGATGTCATAGAAATTCTACAGGGGGTAGTCCAGTATGTGGGTACCTAGTGAGGACTGACACTCTAGATTTGGTGGCCATGTGGGGACATATAGATGTTTGATTTTTATATAGGTATAGAATGGAAAAATTTATGGATATTTTCCTTATATATTTAATATTTAAGCATTATATCTATGTTATGGGTTTATAACTTCATAGATATGATCTATAGAATAGGTTAGAGGGACTACTAATGGTGTTTCTTGATAAGGATCATAGTGAGCCAACTTTTAGGTATGCAACAAGGTGATTTTTCTCCTTATACCTAGAATATGTTGTGATGATGTGAGGTTATCCCAAGGGAGGGGTGAGATATAGGAATGAAAATTACTTCTAAATAATAAGTATGTATATATAATTTTTTTTATATTCACAAAAAAAATTTATATGTGGTTATATTTTGTCTTGGCATGATAATTTTATTAATATATATCGTTATTAATGAATGGGTTATACTCTATATAGTGACTTGAACAACATTCATGTGAGGAATGGTTATTTTTTTATTAGGTTTCTTTGGATAGGATCATTGATATGTGACTCTCAGTGATGTAATTTGGGTTATTAACATGGTAGTATTATAGTCTAAACCTATTTAATTATGCATTTTGGATTAACCATGGTCATTATGTGAAGAATTTTAGGTATTAATTTATAGAACCTATATTTATTTTGGTCAGGATAATGGTATTAATTTCTACATTTATGGATTTTTATGATGGATGAGATCAATGATCTGCCTATTAATAGTGACATTAGTGTTGGAATTGGCATGATTTTCCTTGAATAACATGAGGGATATGTTGATGGTGAGATTTTAGGAACTCATTGAGTTTGTGAGAGTGTGTATGAAAGTTTCATGACCCTAGGTGTTATTCCACGGTAACCTTTTCAATTGTTGGTGTTTTTTAACACCTTCCCATTATATAGTTTGGATGATAAGATGCGTGTTTAGTCCCTTGAGACCCATGTGAGGTATAAGACCTTGTGAAGTTATTTATTATTGTTTTAGTATCTTGGAATCCTTATCTTTATCAACTAGTTTGATCTAGGTTGACAAATACAAATGTTTTTTAGATTATTACCCATGGAGTGTGATTGGGCATGAGATGATGATTAAAAGGTGTGAGACACCTTAAACCATTTAAGGGTTCTTTCCCTTGACATTATTCTATTATTGACCAACATAGGAGAATTAGGTATATCCTTTTGTATTATACAGGAACCATAGTGGTGATTAATATATTTAATTTGGTGTTGAGGTTTTAAAATATCATATTTATTGGTTGAGATTTGGGTAGTGTCCCAACTATATTCATTGAAGTATAACACCCATCAAATTGTGAACCCATAAATGGAGATAAATGAAGTCAATAGTAGTTTGGATTACAAGATACACATTTAAATGATAGAGATAACTAGTTTGGGGATTCATGATAATTAATATTGAGTGTATAATAGTATATAATTTAGGAGTTTGTATAGTGGTTACATTTAGAACCATGATGCTATAGTCGAGAGTGAGGCACATGGGGCAGTTTTGATTCTATAAAACAAGAAAGGTCTAGTGATTTTCAATGTTAAAATGATTATGTTATATGGATATGTAGGTATGCTAGGATAATAAGGTGAGAAATTATATAGTCAGATGAACCCATTGAGATTGTCTCATTTTAACCCTTATTTCTGATTGTGCTTGATGATCATCAGTTGTGATGCATATGGAAAAAGAATACCGATGAGTATTGGGGTTTCAAATTAGAACTTAGATACATGTGGAGTGTATATGTGTAGATATCCTTTTGGTGGGAGATAAAATGTTTCTAGTACAATATCATGGGAATTTTTCATGTTAGTGCATTCTACAATTGACTAGTGGAAATTTAAAACATTGACTGGTTAGAGGAATAAGCCTATGGATATCAGTACTCACAAGGAGTATAGAACCTAGTGTAATATAGATGGAGTTCATGAGTTGGATCATGTATTGGGTGTGAGGTTGATAGTTTTTGGTTCATGGGTATTAGAGGTTCTTGAATAAATTTTTGATAAATAGATGGTCTGTTTTAGACTATTGACATTAATCTTGAGTATATGATATTGGTAAATTAGAAATACACGTATACCATTAGGGGTGAGGAATCATTATGAAGTTGATGGATTAGAAAAAACTATGGTGTTAAGTTTGTTAGGATTATTAAGGGTGGTTGTGTAACACCTTTATATTTTTATTAAATAGATTTTTTAAATAATTTTATTTCTTTGATATCTTGTGTTGCATGCAATAATAAGTTTAGATGAACCACAAAATATTATATATCCATTATAACCTATCCATTAAATTAGTAGGAATAAATATGAATAAATTATTTATTAAATAAATATAAAGGTACAAATCAATATGAATGTATTGGTAAGTTCCTATAAAATAATCACACAATTTTTAGTAAAGTTATTTTATTCTTCAAAAATACATTTTCTTAAAAAATGAGTTTTTATTCTTTTTATGAGTGAATTTTAATTTATAAAAGTTCTATAATATTTATTTGAAAAAATTAACTTCATTTTTTAATTCATAATTTCAACATTATCTTAAAATTATTATTTTTTGATAATTTTCAGAAAATATTTATTTTTCAAGGAATAGTGAAAATACTGATTTTTATTGAAAATAATATTTTATTTTAAATTCTTTACATTGTAAAATTATCTTTTAGATTATTTTTAAATTTTAATTAGTTAATTTTTATTTAAATTAATACAATTATGGTTTTTGAAAATTATTTTATACATGAATTTATTATAAAATATTTTATGTTTAAAATGGGCATTTTTCAGAAAAACTATTCTGCATGGAATTTTACCAGTTTTATTTTAAATTTAATTCTAAAACTTCTATGTTTTTAATTTTGAAAAATTTATGCCATATTTGGATTCATAATTTTTAATTTTATTAAATAGGTCCCTTTTATTTTTTCCCAATATAAATAGTAACCTTGGTACACTTTGTTACCACGTGGTAAAGGGTAAATTGGGTAATTTAGATTAAAAATAAAATGATAAGGACTGTAAAATAATACTAAAACTTGCCAAAATATTATTGGATGAAGTTAATTCAACCCTTAAAACCTAAGGATGAAAATTTACTTGTCTAGGGGATACTTTTACATGAAAATTACACATATATTTTTTAAATCAAAGAAAGTCACAAAATGAAACTTTATTTGTCTTAAATATCTCTTATGTGTCCATATGGAGAAAAAATAGGTTTTGAAGAATATAAATTTATATTTCTAACTTAATAATATTATTTTGATGTTATAATTTATTTATGATTTTTGGGTCCATTTGGACGAGATTATGAGGTTTATAATATTTTATTTAATTAAAAGTGAATGATGTCACATTCATGTTATTAATAACTATATCATTTTTAATATGGTGTAATATAGAATGTATATATGAATATAAATATTATTTTGAAATATAAATTATTTATCTACATCATAGTATTCTTTTAATTTTTAATTAATAAATTGGCATATTAAATTATTACACAACAATGATACAATAACTATTCAATTAATGAAACTATCAAATAAATGATATGAAAAATATTAAAAGAAATTTAATTTTAATTAATTAATGTTATCCAAAAAATATTATATATTATTATGACATATTATTGATTTATTAAATGATTTTTTATAAGTAATATTTCTTTATTTTTTAAAGTAAATGTAATGAATTGTGTCAAAATTAACACTAATGATATCTTATCAAAATAATATTTTCTGAAATTATTTTAAAATCATAAAAAAATTCTTTTAAAATATAAATTGATTAATTTATATTTAATAATTTGAAATTTTTTTCATTTATGGTACAATTGAAACCAAATAAGTAAAAATTACAACCTTTTAATATTGATTTTTTTACTATAGTTAATATTAAAATAGGTTAACTAATAGTTAATCAAAATGATAAGATTTAAAATAATAAAAAAAATTATATAAAATATATTGGTTTATGGGATTAAAACTTTATATTATCTTATCTTTAAATCCATGTCTATTTTGTGGAATTTATATAGAAAATAAATTTATTATAATTTAATCTTTTGAGAAATTCCAAAATTTTCCCTCACCTCAATTATAATAGGGAACCTCCTCCATCACTTCTTCAAATCACTTTGAGCCTTATAGATCAGAAATACAATAAATATGTATCTTCTCAACTTCACTAGACAAATTATATATGTTTTGGTCTTCTCAAAAGGCAGACCCTAGAGCTCTTTAGAGGAGATTCAAATGAGACATTTCAAAGAAGAGGTAATCACTCTAACCGATCACTTTATTTTTATACTCTTTATTAACTACTATAAATATATTATGTTTATCGTAAAATAATAAATTCAACATCCTTAATATTCTGAAATTTTATTATGATTATAAAAACATCATTATACGCCTTCTTTCCCATAAAACAAGAAGCGAAAGTATCGCTCATGCATACACATGACTTACCATCTCCATATAGCGATATAATTAATTTTTCATAACCATATTATATAGATGGGTTATATGATGGGATTAGTGATTATATAATATATTTATAATATAATTATACCTATTAAATGATAATATAATGTCCAAATTATCATCATCCAATCTTTTGTGAAACAATAACCTCACTCATGCGTATGTATGGACTACCATATCCACGATGTGATGTGATCCGTTTTCACATATATTTCACATGGATGGAAATGAGTATTATTTTTATAAATATATATTATATATATAAAATAATTATTATTTTTAAAAGGTGTATTATTATTTACATTTCTTTGATTCCATTATATGAAAAATGGAAAGAACGTTCATGTGTACGTACGACCTACCTTCTCCATGAATGATGCAATTCATTTTTCTATCTCTAATTTATATGAATGATTATAAATATATATAATTATTATATTTTATTTTTATAAAATGATTAAAATTCATGAAATTATGAGACCAAGATCAAATTATGAGGACCAAGACTACCAAACCGAAACATGTTTGGAAAACGAAGCAGTTGTCACCTAGAACATCGATTTTAATAAAAAATTATTAATAAACCAGTGATAAGATATTATGAATAAATAATACATGGTATTATTTAATCAATGTTATAAAATAAATTTATAATAAATTCAAATTTATTATACAAGTTTTTTTAATGTGATCAAAGGAAGAAAATACTTGAGGTAAGGGAATTCTTAACCCAATTTCCATTCATTGGGTTAAACTACCTTTCATTTATTATAGAAGGATATGATTAGGTTTGTAATGAATATTGATTATATTATTCTATATTTCCACATTTTTAGCTAGATTTATATTGAATATACATAATCAGTTCATTTGATTAATTCTCGCTTCAAAAATATCATATTTGTAAGGTTTTATTTCACAATCTCATCATTATTGGAGATTATTTACGTTTAAAGTCTCCATTTGAGAAAATTTATCTTACATGTCCATTTTTTCTAAAAATTTTTCCAAAAATATTTTTCCTATTGTTTAAAATCATTTTTACCCATGTTTGGTATTTTTACAATTTTTTTTAAAAGAATCTTTTTTTCATTTTCAAAAAAGCAACTTTATGACTTTTCCAACAAAAATACAGAATAAATATTTTTTTAACTTATAAAACATGAGTATATTTTCCCACTTCCATGATTTAATAATGTATTTAAGCTTAATTTAAAATATTAAAAGGTTATTTTCAAATAAAATGTTTTCATTTTCAATTTCTTGACTTTTTAAAAAATGTTTTTAAAATAGAAAAGATATTTTCCTTAGGAATTATTTTAAATGATATTTCAAAAATCATTTTCCATATAAGATAACATTATTTGATGTTATGTTTTATTTAGTAGGGTTATGATTCCAGGATAATATCCTCATTATTTCTATAGCTGGTTTATATTTATGATGGAATGATATTTATAAAACCCATTTTTTTCCATGGGTTATGTTACAATGATATGTTTATAAAACCCATTTCTTTTCATGATTTATGATATGATAAATGATTTATGTTCATGTGGAACACATATGAATGTTTTTAATTATCTTATGGGTGGTAACTATATAACCGTACATTTGTTTTGGTAGTGACTGATATATCATGATATTGTTACGGGAAACAAGTCAATGTACTTAATCTGTTATGGGAAACAAGTTAAAGTGCTTGATCTGTTATGAGAAACTTGTGTTAAGTACTGATCCGATGGTCTTGGTAATTAAAATTGACATATGAAATGGTTTATATAGTTATGATGATTCTATACACATTTAAGACATTAAATTATGGTTCATGACTGAGTTATAATGAATTATCATTCTTATGATTCATGTCTTTTGAAATGATAATTTTTATTTTAAGAATAATTTTTATGATCTATGATAGGATGGGTATGAAATTTTTAAGTTATGTTCATGATCACATAACCTTATTTTTATCTTATTCTTTCATATGATCATGGATTTACATCTCCAATGTTTACCCTTACTGAGCATCCGAGCTCACCCTTTCTTTTGTTTCCTTCCCCAGGTGATGAAGAAAGGTTTAGGTAGGGTATGTATAAGAGGAGAAATATGTGAAAAGATATTTATGGGAAATGTTGAATATCTTTCATAAATTAAGAATGTTGTATTTATAATCTCTAAATAATCTAAAACTTTACAGTTCTAGTGTTTATTATATTCTTCTTCATTGAAAATGATGTAATATCTATATATTAAAATCATGGGATGTTATAGTTTTAATCAGAGAAGGGTTTAGACAATCTTTAGAGATTAGGGTTAGATAATTTTTATGAAAATATTTGGGATAAGAATAAGTATAGGATAAAATCCTAAAGTTTTGATAATGATTATTAATGACCTAGGTTAAACCTATGGTTTCATTTATCAAAAAGAAGGTTTCATGATTTATACCTCATATCTCATGATTATGTGGTTTACCCACTATGATTAGTGTTTCTCATGCTATAATTTTTGGGTTTATTCAATGGATAGAACCCAAATGATCCATATTAGTACTGATTGAAATGGGAAATGCTATGATTGTATTCCTAAGCAACCAAATGTTATGGGATAAAGAATGAAAAATATTGTTTCTAGGATCATGAAACTTTCTCAAGATATAAATCATGGTGGACTTATAAATGAACAATGGATGAAACAACATTATATTGAGTACTTCATGAGGTAGTTTCCACCTTATTTCAATGAGTCTTATGACACAATAGTGTTTGAGAAATCGATCAGTACCATTGAAAATATATTTTTAGTTCTTCAATTTTCAGAACATGATAAATTCATTTTGGTTGTATATTGTTTGGAAGGTGAATTGTATCAATGGTGTAATCTTATCAAGAATAAAAGATAATGACATGAAATTGAATCCATGGAATTTGATGAGTTTAAGAAATTATTTTTCAATAATTACTTTCCTAATATTCTTTTTTATGAAAATGGAAAAGTAATTCATTGAGTTAAAGAAAAAGGATGATGAATTTGTTGGAAACTATGAAACAAATTTTACAAGACTTGTAAGGTGCACTTCTCCCATTATCATCCAACCTAAAATCAAGGTTTCTAGATTATTTAGTGGCTTAAAAATAAGTCTCCAAAGGTAATTATCCATAAAGGACTTCAGTAACTATGAATAAATCATTCGATGTTCCATTAAGGTGTAAACAGAGTTTGGAGTTATGCATCAATATCATGGTTTTGAAAAGTAAAGGAAGATGGAGTTTAAAGTAAAATATAAATACCATGGAGAAAATTAGATGGGGTTTCCTTTATGTTCAATGTGTATAAATAATCATAGAGGAAATTGTCTAAAGGGGTCTCATAAATGTTTTAAGTGTGGAAAAGAAGGTTATTGGGAAATAGGCTACCAAAGTAATGGGAAAAAGTTAGCTAATGATGCGAATAAAGATAAGGATGCACTGAAGTCATCCCATACACTTCAATGCTTCAAGTGTAAGGAATATGGGCATTATGATAATAAGTTCCCAAATCCAAGGTTTGATGATGATGATCGACGTCAGAAACCCCTTAAAGCCAAAGACAAAGGGAAATCTCATGCGATCACTATTGGTGATTTGGAGTATGACAATGAAGTGGTGGAATGATTGAGTATTTATTTATTGTAATTAAAGAATAATTTTATAGGAGGGTATTATAGAATAATGAAACATCTAAGGATTAATCCACAATAGTTTTTTCTTAAGGATTTGAAATCATATGTTGAATGGTACTGGTAACATGAAAAGTGATTGAGGTGGTAAGGTGATATTTTTGATAATACATGATTAAGGGAAAGATAACCATTAATATACGCATGATGAGATAAAGAGATGCTTGATTGTGATAAAATAAATGGGATAATATTGATGACCTTGGAACTAATGATTAATATGTTGACAAGGTGGTTTATGATATCATAAATTGAGTTTATAAAATTTTTGGATTTATGGTATGATGAAAGAGTTAATTTTTGAAAGGAAGCATGTTTTCACTAATGTTTTACAGTAATTCAGGATATTACAATGTTTCAAGAGAATAAATGATAATGTTCTTCACATGTTTGGTCTATAAAAATTAAGGGCTATTTCAAGATGTTTGGGAGATAAATGATAAGTTTATTTTGGGAATTTAGTGACCTTCTTTTGAACATTTTGGATTTTAATCTTTTGGAATGTTTATAAGGGTAACCATTTATGAAATTTTTTAAGTTGAATTTTGGAAAAGTTTTTAGAGATTAATCCATTAGTTCACCATATTATGATTTATATATATTGGATATCCTCTGCTAACCATTTTTCTATAATGATAAATAGAGATAGAAGGAATGACTTATACTCTCATTATGGATCTTATAATCCACTAGTTATTCTCACATTACAATTTCATATTCATTTCTTGGAGTAAGAGATAAAGTAGAAATTGATCAAGGTATAGACAAAGAGTGAGATTTTACTTATGAAATGAAATAAAGTAAGTATATCTTCTCAAATTATTTTTAAATAAAAGGTTATCCTATTATCTGTTGGACTCACCTATTTTGATAATCCCAAATCATGTTTAATTATATAATGGGTTAGTTATTTGAAAATCTATTTCAATCTATTTTAATCTTATGACTTTTCTAAAATCATTTTACAGTATAAAAAGTATCTAAGTCAAAGGTCACTGTTTAAGGTTACTGGTAAGAGGTCACTGTTTTAGTCCACTGTCACGGTCACCGTTGAAAAACCTACAACTGAACCTTACCACTTGAAGTCATTGGTAAAAAGGTAACCGTTGAAGACCTTACTAATGAAGGTTACCATTATAAGAACTACAGTTATAAAGTTACTATTAGAAGTCACCAGTACAAGGTCACTGTTGTAAAGCCTACCGTTGGAATACTTACCGAAGCATACAGATGCTGAGTCAATGTGAGAGGTCACTATTGTGACAAGGTTGTTGTTACAAATAGTTTCTGTTAGAAGTCTACTATCAGACTTATTATTGGAAGTCCACCATTGGTAAAGTCTACCGCTAGACAAGTCTACCACTGGATAAGCTTACTGTTGGAAGTCTACTGCTGATTAAGCCTACTGTTGGAAGTCTACTGCTGATTAAGATTGCTGTTGAAGATGCTACTGATTGAAAGTCTACTGTTACCAATCTACTGATAAAATATTCTATACTTTATCATTTTTTCTTAATATTATCATAACGGTCATATTTGATTGATTTAATGCATCTGGAATTAATTAATATTGTTTTTAGATATATCAGGAGACCAAATCTTGATAGTACGAGGTATGAGAAAGGTTTCACATGATGTACTTACTTCTTTTGTCGAACCTCAAATATGAAAGGAAAAAGACCGAGGAAGAAATATATATAGAGGCACAGAGAAAAAAAAATTGTGGTGAGTCCAAAAGTTAAATTCATGAGAAAGAAATTACTGAAGAATAAGAAGAAGATCAATCCAGTGCTTATACTGAAAATCCAAGAGCTTCACAAAGATATTTTTGAAGAACATATTCAAGGATGTACTGCTAAGGTTAAAAGAACCCTTGTACCAAGAAGTTGAACATCTCAGTAACTAGAAGCCAGTACCTGAATGTTGCAACACTCTGTTTTTTAGGCAACTTGAATAGAAGAACAAAACCTTCATTTCCTCAACTCCAAGAAGTCCAGAGCTGGTCTTCAAACACATAGAGAATTCTAAACTGAATCCTAATTTCCCTGGATCTACTATGTTCCTTATTTTACATTTCTTAGAAGTGTGTGTTTTTTACACACACACTGTATCCTGTGCTTTAATTGGGGGATACTCAAAATCCCACCTCAAAACTCTCTCAACTCTTATTTACCACGCATAACTATGGAAGAATCCTTGTGTGGGTTGGTTGCTTTTTTTCCCATGTAGAACTGTGGTAGAGGTTGTAGAACCTGGACACTTTGTAAAAACTATTGTAAACCCCGATACAAGTTGTGTATCAAGTTTATTTATACAAACTATTTGTTGGCAGCTGATCACCAAGTGGAGAGGATTAGGTCTCGGATTGAGATCGAACCTCTTGTTTATATTGTTGTTTTAATCCACAAATACTCTATTTTATTTTATCCGCTGCTTATATCTTTCAAAGATAGAAAACTATTTTTACATTCACTCTGATAGTTAGTTTTGGTTAGTATATATATGTGCTTAATTCAGTAAACCTGTTTCAAAAGTTGAATTAGTGATTACATTAATTCAACTGAGGACTAATCAACCTTAGAGAAACTCGTTGAGAAATTAAACATTTATATCTCTACTACCTTAATTGATTGATATGTTTTGAAATGGGGGATTTTAATCGTATAGTTTTTAACAGAAATTTTAATTGGAACTCAATTCAACCCCTCTTGAGTACCCACTCCGACCAAAATTTGGTATCAGAGGGTTTTTATTTTCAAGTGTTCAAATTCTTTTCAACTGTGATTTTAGTTGTATCTTAAAGATCTTAAAATTTCTGTCATATCTAAATTTTCAGTTCTTTAAATTCTAATTAACTATGGAAACTAGAGTTGAAGGTGCTAATACTAACATGACACCTTTCTTTAATGGTAATAATTATGTTCAGTGCACATGAGCCTCAGACTAGTTGGTGATGACTCCTTAAGTGCATCCAAGAGACCTGGGATCAAATCCAGGTGGGGGATAATTTCTGGGGTACTGTAGCAGGTACTATAGCGGGGACTGTAGAAGGCACTGTAGCAGCAGGGAATATGCCCTCATTTAGGCCTTTGGGCCACCAATTTGGTCCCTGAGTCCTTTAAGGCCTTCGGGACACCCAGGACTTCGGGTCAGTAAGGCCTTCGGGCCACCTCAAGGCCTTTGGGCCACCATAAAGTGCATATTCAAACCATAAAACCTACAAGGAACAAGCTTCAGAAGGAGGAGGAGCAAGGAGATTTCACCATAGAATAAGCTAAACGGATTGTAAGAATGAGAGGGAATGGAACCTTCCATCGGGAAAAGCCTGTGCATGCACGGGAAAGCCTAACCGAACAACCATGCGAAGGTGGAGAGTTGATTTCATGATGAAGATGGTGGGGAGGAGCAGTTCCAAGTAGTTAGTCTGGGTTGTATGTAATGCTTGAATCCTACGGGCAATGAATTCCTATAAGGCCTACTAACCATGTAATGCTTACACCTACTGGAGTTGTAAGGGTTCCACCTCGCCCATTGAAAGGTGGATTATCAAAATCAATAAAAAATGAAGGCCTTCGGGCCATTGGAGGAATAACTATGCTCAGTGTAAATAAAAAATGAAAATGTATCTAGGGAGCATGGGACCTGAAATCTGGGATACAATTGAAGAACAACATGTATTGCCTACTACTTCTAGGGACACATGATCTCAGTTGACTAAAGCTACATATAATAATAACTATAAAGCAATGAATTCTTTGTATTGTTCTCTAGGTGATGAAGAATTCAATAGAATATCTGCTTGTAAAACTGCATATGAAATTTGGGATACTTTAGCTATTTCTTATGAGGGAACAAATAATGTTAAAGAAATGAGATTAAATACATACACTATTAAATATGACAAATTTAAAATGAATCCTGATGAACTTATTTATGAAATGTATCTTAGGTTCAATGAAATAGTGAATACTATGAGTCTACTTGGAAAACCAGTAGACAAGAAGGACCAGATTATGAGACTGCTTTGATGCCTACCTGAAAGATGGAGAGAAACTTCTATTTCTATCCAATAATCTTGTGACATAGGAAAACTACCCATGAAGGAACTAATTTGAAAGCTTATGACGTATGAAGAAGAACTTAAAATGAATCAAGAAGTAGGAGAAGAACCAAGGAAGAATTCAGTAGCATTCAAGACTTCAACCTCAAAGAGCATAGACAAAGAAAAAGTTCAAATTCTTGTAGACAGTTTCACTAGTGAAGAGTAAGATTTAGACAGCGATGAGGAGATGGATCATCTTTCTAAAAGGTTCAAAACTTTATACTAAAAGAATAAATTATTTAGGAAGTCAAACTACAAGGGAAAGTATGATGGTAAAGGAAAATGGAAGAAAGACAGAAAATGGAATGATAACTCAAATGAAATAATCTGTTATGAGTGCAAACGAAAAGGTCATCTGAAGGCAGACTACCCCAAGCTAAAATTTAATAAGAAATATTAAGATAATGGAAAGGGTTATAAAAAGGCTATGAAAGCCACTTGTAGTGATTCATAAGATAGCTCTATTGGATCTGATGCTTCTGATAGTGAACAGAACAATCATGCCAACTTATGTTTCATGACAGAAACATCTGAGGGAACACTTTATTATCCTATACATAATTCTAATTATTCTGGGAATAAGAGTGAGTCCCATAATGATGAAGATATGAATAAGGATGAACTATTTGAATACTTTGAAATGCTTGAGGATACCTTTAATGAGATCAAGGATAAATATAAATCATTAAAGATACAACATGCTTTAAATGCAAATTATAAGTCAAATATGGATATTGAAAAAGGGAAATTCTCCCAGCTGTTAAAAGAAAGTACATAATTAAAAATATCCAATGAGAAATTAAGAAAATATATTGAGAAGTTTAATTCCAGTAGGGATACCTTGACTCAGTTTCTAGGAAAACAGATTTCCCCAAAATATACAACTGGTCTAGGATATCAACCAGGATAGAGAAAAATCAGAAAAACCAAATTTGTTCCAAAATCTGGATAGTTCACTGCCAGTTCTAGTTCTGGACCATCTTTTTAGAGAAAATTTTCTAAAGGACCTAACAAAGTATTTATTCCTTCGAATATGTATGTTGATGTTAAGAAACCTATAAATCAAATATGGGTTCCCAAAGTTTAACTTACTAACCTCTCTAGACCCAAGAAAATATAGGTACCAAAGTTACCCCATGCCTAATCTGTTTTGCAGGGAAGTTTCCTAAAGAGTTCTTGTAAGACCTTGTGGTACCTAGACAGTGGATGTTCAAGACATATTACATGGGATTATTCTTGCTTCAAGAGAATAATCAAAGTTGATGGTGGACAATAACTTTTGGTGACAATGCTAAAGGAAAAATCGTCGGCTTAAGCCAGATTGGTAACCCTAATACAATATTAATTTCCAAAGTACTTTTTGTTGATGGATTAAAGTAAAATTTACTTAGCATCTCTTAGTTGTGTGATTATGGTTTTAATGTCAAATTTGAAAATGATGCATGTAATGATTTTAATTCCAAAAATGATTTAGTATTCACTGCCTGTAGAAATGAAAATGTGTATGTTGTTGATTTAAATTCCTTATCCAAGAAAAATGTTTCTTGATTAAATGACTTTTATAAGGAATCCTAGTTGTGGAACATAATATTAGGAAACTGCAATGTGCACTCACTTAGGAAACTGACTATAAAAGGTTTAGTTAGAGACTTACCTAAATTCGAATTCCCTCTTAACAAAGTGTGTAATCCTTGTCAAAAGGGAAAACAACACAAATTTTCTTTCAAACCAAAGAAATAAGTTTCTACTTATCAACCGCTTGAATTGGTTCACATGGACTTATTTGGACCATCAAGAGTTTCAAGTTTAAATGGGAAGCACTATGTTTATGTTCTTGTAGATTATTTTTCTAAGTACACTTGGGTATACTTTCTGGATTACTAAAGCAAAGCTTGTTCTTATTTTATCAAATAATCATTGTCTATAGAAAATCTTAGTGGAATTAGAATTAAGACCTTGAGAAGTGATCATGGCCGTGAGTTTGAAAATCAAGAAATTGAATCGTTTTGCTCACATAATGGCTATACTCACAATTTATCTACTCCCATAACACCTCAACAAAATGGTGTTGTAGAAATAAGAAATAAGAAACTTCAAGAGATTTCCCAAACCATGCTTAATGATTATAATCTACCTATTTATTTTTGGATTGAAGCTGTTAACACATCTTGTTATACCATCAATAGAGTCTTAATTAGACCTGTTCTTAAAAATACCCCATATGAGCTTTAGAATAATAGGAAGCCTAAGGTTAATTACTTTAGAGTTTTTGGTTGCAAAGTCTTTATTCTTAACACTAAAGATAATCTTGACAAGTTTTCCACCAAAGGTGATGAAGGAATTTTCCTAGGTTACTCAATCTCCAGTAAAGCTTATAGATTATTCAATAAGAAAACCAAATGTGTTGAAGAATCAGTTCATTTAAAATTTTATGAGAATGATCCACATGAAACTAAAAACTCTCTTGAATATCTTGAGGAAGAAATGTCAATTCTGGACCTTAATGACAATGATAGTGAATCCCCTATAAAAGTAACTAGTTCTAGGAATCTTCTAGAATCCACAATTGTTGATTCTGAACCAACAAACAACATTGAGGAATCTAGTCCATCCCTTTATAGAGGCATTAGGACTCTTAGGAATCATACTTTAGACATTGTTGTAGGTGATCTGAATATAGGAACAAAAACTAGAGCTTCTCTGAGAAACCAGGTTAAACATCAAGCTTTTCTTTCACAACTTGAACCCAAAAATATTAATAATGCTATCAATGATGAATTTTGGGCGATGGCTATGCAAGAAGAATTAAATCAATTTGAAAGAAAAAAAGTCTGGGAGCTAGTTGAAAGACCTAAGGACACTTTGACAATAGGAACTAAATGGGTATTTAGGAATAAAGTTGATGAGTTTGGAAATATAGTTAGAAACAAAGCTTGGTTATTTGCACAAGGATATAGTCAAGAGGAAGGAATAGACTATGAGAATACCTTTGCACCTATAGCTAGGTTAGATGCCATTAGGATACTACTTTCTTATGCAGCTTATTTGAATTTTAAACTTTATCAAATGAATGTTAAAAGTGATTTTCTAAATGGGTATATAGTTGAGGATGTGTTTGTTGAACAACCCCATGGTTTTATAAATCCCCATTTTTCAAATCATGTTTTTAAACTTTCTAAATATTTATATGGTTTAAAGCAAGCTCCAAGAGCTTGGTATGATAGGCTTATCTCTTTTCTTATTCCAAAAGATTTTACCAAAGGAATAGCTGATTCTACTCTCTTCATTAAAGGAATTTACAAATATGTTTTGATAGTATAAATTTATGTAAATTAAATCATTTTTTGATCTTCTAAAAATACTTTATGTACTGATTTTTCAAAAATAATGAAAAATGAATTTGAAATGAGTTTAATGGGAGAACTTAAATTTTTCCTTGGATTTCAGATTTTTTAAAATAAAGATGGTATTGTTTTAAATAAAAGTAAACATGTTAAGGATCTTTTAAAACATTTTTCTTTGGATGATAGTAAAGGTAGTGATACACCTATGAGTACCACCTGTAAGTTGGATGCAGATGAAGCTGGAGAACCAGTGGATCAAACCAACTACAGAGGTATGATAGGGAGTCTGCTCTAATTTACAGCTAGTAGACCTAACATTATGTTCAGTGTATGTATGTGTGCTCGTTTTCTAGATAATCCCAAAGAATATCATCTAAATGTTGTTAAAAGTATTTTCATATATCTCAAATATACTCCCATCTTAGGACTATTTTATCCAAGAAGACAATCATTTGATCTGATAAGTTATTCTGATGTTAACTTTGCTGGTTTCAAGTTAGATAAAAAAAGCACCTATGGAACATGTCCCCTTTTAGGCAAGTCACTAGTATCATGGTGTAGTAAGAAACAGAATTTTGTTGCATTATCTACTAAAGAAGCTGAATATATAGCTACTGATAGTTGTTGTGCTCAAATTCTGTGGATGAAACACACTTTACTAGACTATGGATATCAATTCAAACATGTATCTATAAAATGTGACAACACAAGTGCTATTAACATTTCTAAAAATCTAGTATCTCATGCTAGGACAGAGAATATTGATGTGAGACATCAGTTTTTGAGAGATCATTATCAAAAAGGTGATATCACTCTTGAATTCATTGGTACTGAACATCAGTTGGCTGATATATTCACAAAGCCCTTAAATTTTGAGAGGTTGAACTACATCAAACATGAGTTAGGGATGATTAATATCAGTATAGGGAACCTCACCGTTGAACCTCACTGTTGCACCTCACTGTTAGAACCACACTGTTGCACCTCACTATTAGAACCTCACTATTATAAACTCACTGTTATACCTCACTGTTAGAACCTCACTATTTCACCTCACCGTTGAAACCTCACAGTTGCACATCACTGTTAGAACCTCACTCTTGCACCTCACTGTTAGAACCTCACTGTTGCAACTCACTATTAGAATCTCACTGTTGCACCTCACTTTTAGAACCTCACCATTGCACCTCACTGTTAGAACCTCACCGTTGCACCTCACTGTTAGTACCTCACTGTTAGAACCTCACTGTTGGGTACCTCACTGTTGGACTTTACAGTTAGTTCATATTTTATACGGGAATGTGAACCCTTTTATTAGTATTCATTTTCTCAATTTGTTTTTGTTTCGATCCCTAAATGATAAAATTAGATCACAAACACATTTTGATCCACTCTCTTCCTCACTCTCAAACCCCTGCTCTCAAAATCCTTCAACCCTAACTTTCCACTGAACCCTCAAACCACTTCGAACCTCAATGGTAAGAGTCAAGAGACCTTCTTCTGACGATGGAGATGTTCCAAGGCCTAAGAGACCCCGAGACAAGTCCAATGGTGGCAGTAATATATCAACAGATCCTGTTAACCCACATCTGTCAAAGAGAATGATTGTGGCTGAAAAGGAGTTAAGTGAAGATTGGTTTCTCTTGATAAAATCCTTATTGCTGGAGTCACTAGAGACTCAATGTTGGGTGTAGGAATTTTTGAACAATAATGGGCCATATTACCCAAGTCTAGTCAAAGAATTCTATGATTATATGAAATTCTAGAAGTCAGATGATGAAAATTGACTGGTGTCATGAGTAAATAGAACTAAGGTAAGATTTTCATCTACCAAGTGGGATGAATGTATAAGGGTACCTCATGAGGGTATAAGTGACAACTAATCTGGAGTGATTCCTCCAGACAGTGAGATTTTTGGGTATGAGAAACCATTGGAAGAGCTGACAGGAAATGGGACCTCAAGGAAGATTATTGCTAATGAAATGAATGGAGAGGATAGACTTCTGTTCAAGTTTATCCAACATGTGACAAGTCCCAGGATAGGGGACTTCACTGTGTTGAAGTAGCAGGACATATTCATATTGTAATTACTAAAGCATGTACATAATATCAACCTTTATAGGTTGCTGATGGATTAGTTTGAAGACATGACTAAGCCAAGTTCTAAATAAAATGCTCTATTTCATGCCAAACTGATTTTTGTGATGATGAAGGTTAAGGTAATTTCTGGAGATAAAGAGGAAATAATTGTAGCCAAGAAATTTTTTTGTATCTCCAAGATAATCTGCAAGTTCATGAAGATCAGCTGGAATATCCAGAGAAGAGAATTGGTAAATGATTAAGGGAAGATTTATAAGGAGTTTGACCCTGTAAATAATCCTTCTAGGCCAAAGGATAAGAGGGATCTAGGTCTGAATCCTGATGAGGCATAACCTTTATATTCTAATGATGAAGTAGAGTAGGTTGTGGAACTTGAGAAAGAGGGTACTCCTATAGATGATAAGAGTGATCCTGATCTACCAGCCAGTCCTCTAGTTGGAATGGTAGCTTTTGCAGAGCCCAGTACTCCAAGAGAGTTACCGAGGAGATAATCTGTCCTAAGGGACAATGAGGATGAAGAAACTAGTGAAGAAGAATATGATGAGGCTCATATCACTGTTAGAGATACCTCAGAAGAGGAGGAAGTGGTTGAGTCTGGTCATTCTGACAATGAGGGATATGAGACTGCTACTGATAATAATAGTGAAGGAGGGGAACTCAGTTTGAGTCCTCTTATAGGAGTTACTGAAAGGGAAGTATGTGAATAGGAAGTGGAATTTGTATCTACTTCCCTTACTATGAAAATTGTGGATGACTCAGTAGAAGCTATGGATCACTCTATCGGTGAGTCATTTGATCAAGCAGAAACAACTGCTGAGGTTTCAAGGCTGGAAGAGGCTGAAATAGTCATCTAGGAGGTAGCTCCAAATGAGGGGGAGCATACTATTTCCAAAAGATCAGTATATTTTGTGCATGAAATTGAAGGCCGGACTGAGGACCCTGGGTTTCTGGTGTTGGGACTAGATTATGATGACTCAGAAGATGAAATTCCCATAAGAAGACCTTCAATGCCTTATGTTTCAGAATTCATTTCTGTGCCTCCAGTAATCTCCTTCCCTAAATAATATTTCAGTAAGTCAGACCTTGAATACTTGAAATCCGACCTACAAAGAATGTCTAAGGATAGGTCCTCTGAGATTGAGAAATTTGTTGCTCTAATTCAGGAGCTTTCAACATCTCAGTTAGCTAAAATTTAATCCAACATTCAATCTAATCTGCTCCAGGAAGTAAAGCAGTGTCAGAGTCAAATGAGTGAGCTAATAGAGTCTGTGGAAAATGTGAAACAATCAATTGTAAGTTTGGAATCCTATATGGATTCACAGGTTCAAGTGGATATAGATCTCAGATATATCAAGAGTGTGGTTCAGTAGTTGGTAACTGTGTTTGAGGACTTTAAGAAGTCCATGGAAACACATGTAAAAGGTCACGATGATGATGTGACAAGACTGATCAGTGGCCAGACTAAATCCTTTAAGGAGACAATAATTTTTTTCTCTAGAACCTCTAGGTGCATATGCTTCCACTTCATCCTCTCCTCTAGTTGACATTGAAGCTTTCAGATCCATTATTAGAGAAGAAGTGGAAAATATCTCTGGTTCTAGTACTTAAGACTCTCAATTCATTTCTATTACCAAGGAAATTCATACCCTTATGGGAAATTATTTAAGGGAAGCTGCTCAAGATTAGAAGGCCATCAAGAATAAAGTTGACTTCTACTACAAAAGGGTTTATACTAAGCATCAGATGGATGGACACTTCACGTTTCTGTTAGAGAACTTGAGGATTCCACCTATCACTCAGGAATTTAAGGATCAAGTGATCAAGATTTGAGATTTGACTCCTACCTTGGAGAAATTTATGGAGAATAAGGATGACTTTATCTCATCCGTGGAGAGAGGTGGAAGAATCATCATAGACTTCATGAATATTTTGTTACCCTTCTTCCATGTGGACTATACACCCATCGTTATTCCTCAAGCATTACCTTCTTCCTCCACTACCTCAGCCTCGACCAGTGTTGCTCCTATGATGTCTCCTACTCAAGCCATCAGAATCTTGACTCCAATGATTCCTTAGAGATTCACTCCCTGTAGAGACACTGAATCTTCTGTTGTAGCTTCTCCTATCATCATTGATTCTATCCCTCAGCCTCGGTCTCTTCAACCACCTGCAGACCCTCAGTCTTCCTCTTCCAAAGGGAAGGATTCATTACCTATTTATGATGTGGATTGAGTGTGGTTTTATCTTTTGATAGGGATTTTATAATGCTCTTTGAATCATGTAATAATATTACATTAATACAAATATTCTCTTTTGTCTCTAATTGTATTTATTTTTACTAATCACAAAGGGGGAGAAAATACAGCAAAATTAATTCCATATACAAATCACATTAATCTCTGCTAATACATGTGTGATAGGATTATCTGTAACACCTATTTATTTTATTAACTTACCTCTTATTTTCATTATCTCTGATAATCTTATAATTATTCTAAAGCTTAATGGCATAATTTGTGATTATCAAAAAGGGGGAGATTTTTGGACTCACCTATTTTGATAATCCCAAATCATGTTTAATTCTATAATGGGTTAGTTATTTGAAAATCTATTTCAATCTATTTTAATCTCACGGCTTTGCTAAAATTATTTTACAGTATAAAAAGTATCTAAGTCAAAGGTCACTGTTTTAGGCCACTATCACGGTCACCATTGACAAACCTACAGTTGAACCTTACCGCTTGAAGTCATTGGTGAAAAGGTCACCATTGAAGTCCTTATTGATGAAGGTTAACATTATAAGAACTACAATTATAAATTTATTGTTGGAAGTCTCCAGTAAAAGGTCACTGTTGTAAAGCCTACCGTTGGAATACATACCGAAGCATACAGATACTAAGTTAATGTGATAGGTCACTGTTGTGACAAGGTTTCTGTTACAAATATTATCTATTAGAAGTCTACTATCATACTTATTACTGGAAGTCCACCATTGGTAAAGTCTACCACAGGACAAGTTTACCACTAGATAAGCCTACTCTTGGAAGTCTACTACTGATTAAGCTTACTGTTGGAAGTCTACTTCTGATTAAGATTTCTGTTGAAGATTCTACCGATTGACAGGCTATTGTTACAATTCTACTGATAACATATTCTATACTTTATCAATCTTTATTAATATTATCATAAATGTCATATTTGATTGATTTAATGCATCAGAAATTAATTAATATTGTTTGTAGACATATCAGGAGACCATATCTTGAAAGTATGAGGTAAGATAAAGATTTCACATGATGTACTTACTCTTTTTGTCAGACCTCAAATATGAAAGAAAAAAGACTGAGGGAGAAATATATATAGAGGCACAGATAAAAAAAAAGTGTGGTGAGTCTAGAAGTTAAATTCATGAGAAAGAAATTACTGAAGAACAAGAAGAAGATAACTCCTGTTCTTATACTGAAAATCCAAGAGCTTCACGAAGATATTTTTAAAGAACATATTCAAGGCTGTACTTCTGTGGTTAAAAGAACCCTTGTACTAAGAAGTTAAACATATCAGTACCTAGAAGCTAGTTCATGAAAGTTACGACACTCTGTTTTTGGAGGCAAATTGCAAAGAATAACAAAACCTTCATTTCCTCAACTCCAAGAAGTCCAGAGATGATCTTCAAACACATAGAGCATTCTAAACTCAATCCTAATTTCTCTGGCTCTACTGTGTTCCTTATTTTACATTTCTGAGAAGTGTGTGTTTGTTAAACACACACACTGTCTCCTGCGCTTTAACTGGGGATACTGAAAGTCCCCACTCAAAACTCTCTCAACTCTTATTTCCCATGCATAACTGTGGAAGAAGCCTTGTGTGTCCTGGTTGCTTGTTTTCCTACATAGAACCATGGTAGAGGTTGTAGAACTTGGACAGTTTGTAAAAACTCTATTAAACACCAATACAGGTTGTGTATCAAGTTTATTTATACAAAATTATTGGTGGTAGGTGATCACCAAGTGGAGAGGATTATGTCTTGGCTTGATACTGAACCTCTTGTTTATATTGTTGTGCTAATCCTCAAATACTATGTTTTATTTTATCCGCTACTTATATCTTTCAAAGATAGAAAACTATTTGTACGTTCACTCTGATTGTTAGTTTTGGTTAGTATGTATATGTGCTTAATTCAATAAACATGTTTCAAAAGTTGAATTAGTGATTACATCAATTCAATTGAGGACTAATTAACCTTAGAGAAACTTTTTGAGCAATTAAACATTTATATCTATACTACCTTAATTGATCGGGCTGTTTTGAATGGGGGGATTTTAATCATAAAGTTTTTAATAGAAATTTTAATTGGAACTCAATTCAGCCCCCTCTTGAGTATCCACTCAGACCAACATTATCATCATTTTTTATGATATTAATGACCTTCTTCAGACCTATTTGGTCTATGGTTTTGTAGTCATTAATGTTATCTAATCCATGTTCCCTATAACTCTCTATTAGTTATTGGGGATTATTTTTACCTTAAAAATCCACATTTTAATATTTTCCCTATGTAGAAACCTAGTTTTGTTTTTCTTAAGGTAACCTTTATGTTTCTAACTTCAATTTTTATGGGAAGTTTAATTATCCATTTTTATGATGTGGGTTTCTTTGAATAAATTATAAAATATTAAACCTTTTATGATCAAGATAATTTTTTTGGATAAATTCATTTTAATGGGGGTAAAATGTAACACCCTGATATTTTTATGAAATCGATTTTTAAAATAATTTTTTTTCTTTGATATCTTGTTTGAACATAATAACAAGTTTAGACGAACCATGAAATATTATATGTGTGTTAAATTGGAAGGAATAAATATGAATAAATTCTTTATAAAATAATTACAAAGGTCCAAATCAATATTAATGTATTGGTAAGTTCTTAGAAAATGATCACATAATTTTTAGTAAAGTCACTTTATTATTCAAAAATACGCTTTCTTTAGAAATGAGTTTTTTTTCTTTTTATGAGAGAATATTAACATATAAATGTTCTAGAAAATTTATTTGAAAAAAATAATTTAATTTTTGAATTTATAATTTCAAAATTATTTCAAAATTAGTTTTTTGATATTTTTTGGAAAATATTTATTTTTTAAAGAATAGTGAAAATATTGATTTTTACTAAAAATTGTATTTTATTTTAATTTATTTAAAAGGTAAAATTAAGTTTTGGAATAGTTTTAAATTTTAATTAGTTAATGTTGATTTAAAATAATCCAATTATGATTTTTAAAAGGATTTTATACATGAATTTATTATAAAAACATTTTATGTTTAGAAAAGGATTTTTATGAAAAACTATTTTTCATGGAATTTTATCGGTTTTATTTTAAATTAAATTATGAAACTTATGAGTTTTGAATTTTGAAAAATTGATTCCATATTTTTATTAATAAGTTCTAAGTTTAATAAATATTTCCCTTTTATTTTTGGCCAATATGAATAGTAACCTTGATAAATTTTGTCATGTTAAAGGGTAAATTGGGTAATTTAGGTTAAAAATAAAATGATAAGTACTATAAAATAACCCTAACACTTGAAAAAAATTTATTTTATGAATTTAATTAGATAATTGACAACTAAGGATAAAAAGTGAGTTTTTTAAAGGACACTTGTACATGAAAATTACTTATATATTATTTAAATCAAAGAAAGCAACAAAATGTCACTTTCTTTATCTTAAATATATCTTATGTGTCCACATAGAGAAAAATATATTTTATGAACAAATATAAGTGTAAATTTTAAATTAATAAATATATTATAATGATATAAATTTATTTATTATTTTTTGGGACACTTACATGATATTATGATATTTAAAACATTTTATTTAATGAAAAACCAATGATGTCAAATTCATATTATTAATAACTACATATTTTTTAATATAGTGTTATCCAGAATTTGTCTTAGAATATAAATATTATTTTTAAATATAAATTATTTATCTATATCATGGTATTTTTTTAAGTTTTAGTTAATAAATAAGTATGTTAACTAATTACACAAAATGATCCAGAAATTATACAATTAATGAAACAATCAAATAGATGATATTAAAAATAATAAAATAAATATAATTTGAATTAATTGAGGTTATAAATAAATTTTATATTATGGGAATATTAAATTATTTATTTATAAGTTATCTTGTTTTTTTAAACTCCATGTAATGAATAATGTCAAAATTGATACTAATGATATTTTATAAAAATAATATATTATTAAATTATTTAAAAATAACAAAGAAATATTTAAAAATAAAAATTGATTATGATATATTTTATAATGTCATAAATATTTAATTTATGGTCCAATTTATATCACATAAGTAAAAAACACAACATTTTAATATTGAAAAAGTTGTTACCATAGTTAAGATGAAAATGGGTTAACTAATTCTTAATCAAAATGATAAGGTTTAAAATAATACCAAAAATTTTCTAAAATATATTTTTTATGATATTAAAACCTTATATTATCTTATATTATAATACATGGGCATTTTGTGTAATTTTTATAAAAAATGAATTTATTATAATTTAATATTTTGGAAAATTCCAAATGTGCCCCTCACCTCATTTATAAAATGGAACCTCCTTCCCCACTTCTTCACATTAATTTGATCCTTCTATATCAAACATACCATGAAAATTTCTCTTATAAAATTACCTATAAACATTATATAGGTTTAGGTATTCTCAAAAGACCAAACCTAGAGCCTTTTATAAGAGATCCGAAGGAGAGGTTTCGAAGAAGAGGTGATCACTCTAACTGATCACTTTCTTTTTATACTCTTCATTACCTCCTCTAAATCTACGATGTTTTTCATAAAATAATACTTTAAGTATACTAAATATTTATAAATGTTATTATTATTATTACAACACCATTATACACAATCTTTCTCATCAAACAAGAAGTGAAAGTATCACTTATGCATACATACAACCTACCTTCTCCACATAGCATTATAATTTATTTTTTATAACCATATCATATGGATGGGTATTATTATGGTATTAGTGATTATATATGATATTTATAATATCATTATACCTATATAATGATAATATTATGTATACCTCATCATCGTCCAATCTTTTGAGAAACGATAACCTCACTCATGTGTACATATGGACTACCATCTCCACGATGCGATGTGATTCATTTTCACTTAAATTTCACATGGATGGTAATAATGATGATTTTTTATGAAAATATATGATATTTAAAAAAAAATTATTCTATAAATGTGTATTATTATTTACCTTTATTTCATTCTATTAGATGAAAAATGGAAACAACGTTCATGCGTACGTACAACCCACCATCTCCATGAAAAATGTAATTCATTTTTCTGTCTATAATTTCTATAAATGATTATAAATATGTATAAAATTATTATATATTATTTTTAAAACATGATTAAAATTTTGTAAATTATGATACTAAGATCAAATTATAAGGACAAAGACTTTCGAACCGAAACATGTTTGGAAAACGCAACAGTTATCACCCATAACAATGATTTTAATAAAAAATTATTAATAAACGAGTTATAAGAAGTTATAAATATATAATACATGAAATTATGGAATTAATTTAATGGAATATATTTATAATAAATTATTATTTATTATACAAGAGGTTTTAATTTGAACAAATAAAGAAAATACTCGAGGTAAGGGAATTATTAACTCAATTTCAATTCATTGGGTTAAACTAGCATTTCATTGACTATGTCATGATATGATTATGTGTGAAACTAATTTTCATTATAATATGTTGTATTAAAATTTTTTATGTATATTTAAAGAGAATAAAAATAATCAATTCATTTGATTAATTATCATTTCAATGATATGATATTTGTAAGGGTTTATTTCACAATCTCGTAATTATTCAAGATTTTTTATGTTTAAATTGTATATTTGGGAAAATTTATATTCTATGTCCATGTTTTATAAAAATATTTCCAAAAAGGTTTTTAATATTGTTTAAAATAATTCTTAACCATGTTATATCTTTTTAAAAAAATATTTTAAATGAATATTTTTTTCGCTTTCCAAATAAGGAACTTTGTGACTTTTCTGACAAAAATATAGAAGAAATGTTTTTTTAACTTACAATGAACGAGTAGATTTTAATTATTTCATAAAACATTAATGTATTTAATATTTTTTACAATTCAAATAAAATGTTTTCCTTTGTAAATTTGTAGCTTAAAAAAATGTTTTCAAAATGGAAATGATATTTTCCTCAGGAATTATTTTAAGTGATCTCTAAAAAATAATTTTCCATCTATGATAACACTATTTGATGTTACTTATGATTTATTGGGGTTATTATTCAAGGAAAATATTTTTATGCATTTTTTATTTTGTTTATGTTTATGAGGTAATGATATTTACACAACCCATTTATTTTCAATGGGTTATGTTATGATGAAATGTTTATGAAACCTATTTATTTCCATAGGTAATTATATGATGAATTATTTATGTTCATGTGGAACACATATTTATGGTTTTAATTATTTTATGGGCTGGATATATATATCCTTCTAATGCATTGGGTAATGAATTATATCTCATGATATAGTTAAGGGAAACAAGTTGATGTGCTTGATCCATTATAGGAAACAAGTCGAAGTGCTTGATCTATTATATGAAAACATGTGTTAAGGCCTAAAATTATGGTCTTGGTAATTTAACTTGAATTATTAAATGGTTTATATACATATGATGAGGCCACACACATATTTGACATGAACTTTTTGTTCTTGATTGAGTTAGAATGAATTATCATTCTTAAGATTCATTTATTTTGAAATGATAATGTTTATGCCAAGAATCATGTTTATAATCTATGATAGGTTGGGTATGAACTTCATATGATATGTTCATGATCACATAGCCTTATTCTTATTTTATGATTTTATATGATCATCTATTGATATATCCTATGTTTTCCCTTACTAATCATTTGAGCTCACCCTTTCTTATGTTTCCTTCCTTAGGCGATGAAGAAATGTTTTGGTAGGGTATTCCTAGATGAGTACTATATGTGAAGATATTTATTATATATTTTTAAGATCTTTTATAAATTAATATGATTGTTTTTATAGTCACTAAAAACTCTAAACGTTTATGGTCTAGCGTGGGTTATATTGTTATTCATCTGAAAAGATATAATATCTATATATTAATTTCTTGGGCCATTATAGGATGATGCAGTGAGGTATCAGTTTGAAATTTCACACATGATTGATAGATATAGATCAATTTTAGTTTTACACAATCCTTTTGAGTGATGATAAACATTTATCATTCATTGTATCATGAGGTTTCTTGGGTGTTATTTAGTTTCACTAGATTGGGTGCCATGTTGGAACAATAGAGATATGGATTTAGATAGTGCATTGATTTTTGGGGAATGATGTGGTTCATGCGTGATGCATATAGAAACTTATAAAATATTAGGAGTGTTATGGTAGGTTGTACCACCCAACACTAGTTCATGTTTATAGAACTAAAGTAAGTTATGTTCCAATGAGTTTGGAACCTAGGGCAAATTTAATTATCATTTTTAGACTTAGAAATATCATTTCTATACATGTTTTAAATAATAAAGATTATTTTTTCAAAAAAGGTTTTTGGGAGGAAAAGACTTGAAGTGGAATTTTTGGCATTGGTAGAGGAAACTTGGATTGTAAGATGAAAAAAACTATCAAAATCCTAGAAAATGCCATTTATATTTTGGTGGTTTGGAAAGTATCCACTATTCACTCCACTATAATTATTATTGCGATTAACAAGACATTGATGGGTAATAAAGGTTTTGTGGAAATGTAATAGCATCTCATTGGGCATGGTAGTGGGGTATCCCACTCTCCGAGCCACCAAAAACCCATTGGAAGGTCATCATGATCCCGACGGTCTAATAAAAAGTCTGATGTGGATATATGACTTCCATTAGGTTCCTAAGTATTTCTCCAAAAATAAGGAAATTTAGAAAATTACACATTTTTAATTTAGAACCCACTCAGGGTTCCCTGATTTGGGTAAGTGTAAGTAGATAGAAGGCCAACCCCCTTCCCATTTCCTCCTCTTTTTTTCTTCTCCCTAGTTGATCTAATAGATTTTGATGCACTAATTTATGTATTTTATCTCCCTCCTATCCTCTATATTCCACATATTCTCTTCTCCTCTATTTCTAGTGACTAGGTTTAGGGGTTTCAATACTTATACCACTAACTTAGGGTGGAATTAGGTTATTATGATATGTTTTTCATATGGTTTTGATATAGGAGGCTTGGGAGAGGTGATCACATGTTGTGTCTCACTATTTAGTTACTGATAAGTCAATAACCTAATTATTTTTGGATATTTTTATAAATTCATATTGAATCCATGGATGAGTCATTATCATTGGATTGGTATTTTTTTTGGAAAATTTCTTTAGGTTATGTCAAGATTGATCTAAACCCCATTACTTGATGTTTTGGGATTATTATATTTTTTAGTGATGTTTCCATCATGTATAAATAATTGAATGAATTATGTAATTAAATGATTTAAATAATTATAAAGTTTTATATTAAATTGAGATAGATGTTTTATGGAGTTAAGGTATTATATGGTTGGAAGATAATATTTAATTTTTTGTCCAGGCTTGGATAAGTTTAGGCGGTGGGGGATGAGATTTTCATAGTGGGTTAAGTATACTTTGAGGTAGGTGGTCCTTATATTTCTTTATATTTTATGCATTTTTTCATTTGACATGTGATATTAAGTCTCACTACTTGTGTGTGATCAATCATGAATTAAATTATTTTTTTCTTTTGACTCATATGAGTTGAGTAAGGATTTATAGGTTCATGATAGAACCTCCAATAGATATATTTGATACTATATCCATTTATGAAAATAATATTGAAAGAAAGTGTGGGGTCTTTATACTCATGACCCATAAGGGTTTCGTTCTGGATATACTAGGACCCTAATTTTATGGATTTTGACTCCTTGGACATAGGTTATATGTGTAATAGGGAGGGAATAGTGTGATCTATTAATGATAATTTCTTCCTTCACCACTTTTGTGTGACTATGTACTATTAGGGCATCATTTTATCCCTATATGTGATGTATCTTGATTCCATGGACACTAAGAGTTTGTTGATATTGGCCCATTTTATGAGAATTCCATCTACAAATCATGGAGTAGTGATTAGAAACTAAACTAGGATAAAATTAATTGTTAATATATATAATATTCATGTGCTTTATTATTCATAAACACCATTTTAGTGCCTTTTACACTTTGAACATCATTTCACATTATGATTGTTATTCCTTCTTAAAATGCACTATTATGTGGTACATTTTTGAACATCATTTAAAGTACCCAATGATCTTTATTTTATTTTAATATTTAATTTTCAGGTTTCAAATTATATTGGGAACAATTCATATTTGGAGAGTGTTGGAAGATTCAAATTAGAAGACCACCAAAATGGGATTTCATGCAAACAATTCTAGAGAAGGCAGACTAGACACCAGCCCACTGATTAGAATGTGAGGCCCAAAATATAGGCCCAATGAATCCCAAATTTCGTGGTATGATAGAATAAATATACAGAAACAAATCATTATTCAGTATCAAGTGATAATTAATCCTCCATGGTGGTTATTAAGGCGGTCCAATTTGGAGATAAAATTCTGAGCCAGATTCTGCGTCCTAGAAAACAGACTACCAATTTAATCATATCTCGGTATCCAAAACTCCTAATGGGACCAAATTTTAAAGGCAGTTAGGTAACATTCGGGGATCCATTTTCTTTTTATATGTCCCACTCTAATTCGGAAAATGAGAAGGTCTTCCAGGCACCTCTGTTCGGGGGAAGCAAGCTGGCTGCAACTTTGGGTCAAGGGTGGAAAAGTCTCCTCTCCCTTACTTTCCACCACCCTATTAATACCATAATAAAGTGGGATCTTTTGTACTTTTGGGATCTCAAAGCAAGACTCTTAAAATTCCTATTTAAGGAATTGGTGGTGGAGTAGTTTATCATCTTTTGATCTTCCTTTCATTGTAATGTTATGCTGTGATTTTGTTGTCTCAAGTTTGTCTTTCACATGTAAGTTGTTCAATTCACTTTAGTTTCTTAATAAAAGTTCTTCTTCTCATCTTATTCTATTGTTCTTAATATCACTTTGATACCGTTGGTTCAAGGTGTGAATTTATTCACACCAAACCTTGTGAAATTATCACACAACGGTGGAGTGATTTTTATTTCATTGTTTTTTACTTCTCAATTTCCTCCCCCACGAGTCTACTTCCCACTTCCATTGAAACCATATAATCCATGGAGGGATAACCCACTTATGGGTTGATCCAAGGGAGTATCAAGGTTCTGTATTGGATGTTATTTATCACCCCATTAATTTATAATCACTTCTTTTAATTGATATTTTTATTTGATGATTTTTAAACTTCTTCTTCCTTGTTGAATTTTAAGGCCACATACTTCAAGTGCTAATACAAACCTTTACCTTGGAGTGCTCATAAATTTGATCCTCCAAGTGTATAGATGATTAGTATTATGGTATGTTGTTATAAAATCAGTAAGTGATGAAGTTGTTAGATCTCCTTAAATGAACTCATCTAAAATATAAGAAATTGAAATAATTGAAAAGGGAATACGTCTAATTTACCCCAAGTGATAACCTAGGGTCAACTCATTATTTTAAATTGAATTAACTTAAGTATCTTAGAGTTCATTTAAAACCATCTTAAATCAACCCAAGTTGGCCACTTCATAGCCAAAAACAATCCATAGAATTTACGTGTATGTAGGTTACTTCTTAGGTTTCTGAGGATTTGACCACCCAAGCTAGACTATAAGGACCGTTCTACATTCTTCTTTTGGGTAAATTTGAGTGTGAATCAAATTTGGAACCATTTATGGGGGACCCAAGTAAGTAATCTCAACACCCATTCTATTCTCCATCATTTATTCTATTCGCACCCAAGATCTCTTATCTTTTCCCTTTCTCATTTTTTTTTCTTTTGGTGCATGTCTGCCTACACTCGAGATCAATCAAACCATCTAGTTAGGGTGGATAGTACTGGGGTTGGGGAGTCAAGTACACCAAGGGAACTCTTTCCATTAGGTCCTAATCTTCTTAATACTCTAGAGTCAAAAATTGTTCCCATTTCAGTGGATGGTCTTCAAAGAAACCAAATCATAAACCCGGGTGGGAACCAAAATGGAAACCCAAATGAGGCAGCCCCAAACTTGGGGAATGCAGTTAATGAAACCATGAATTACTACCTCACATCGACCTGGACTAATTCCTCCCAATTAGTTAGACACAATTCTCTTGGAGATTCCAACTACATATTTAAACCCCATGTCCTAAACCACCTTCCCACATTCCATGGAATGGGGTCCGAAATGCCCTACCTTCACGTTAAAGAGTTCACTGACATTACAGAAATCATGTGTCCCCCACATCAACTAGAATCATCTAAGTTGAGGATATTTTCTTTTTTTTAAAGGATAGAGCTAAAAATTGGCTAAAAAATTTGAGACCATCATCCATCAACTCCTGGGACCAACTACAAATATAATTCTACAAAAAATAATTTCCCCACCACAAAACAATTTCACTTAAAAAGAGTATCCAAAACTTTTTTGAAAAAGAGGGAGAGTCATTCTATGAAACATGGGAGAGGTTCAAAGACACTCTAAACATGGTTCCACACCATGGTTTTTCTTTTCCTGAACAAGTGAGAATTTTCTATTAAGGTTTGGGTCCGGGGAATAAACAATTCATTGACATGATGTGTAATGGAACATTTAAAAACAAATCCCCAAATGATGCTTACGAGTATCTGGAAAACCTTTCTAAACAAAACCAAAAATGGGTAACTTTAAATTACTCTGAAAATCCACAAATAACTACTAGAATTCATAAACTTAGAGAAGAGGAAACCCTTAGGGCTAAACTCCCATGACTCTCTAGGAAGGTTGAAGAAACAGACCTTAGGAAAGTCCATAAAATCCAAAATGTAGACCCTATTTGCACAATTTGTGACAAACATGACCATAAGATAGAAAACTACCCAACCATTACATCCATCAAGGATGTTATTTTAGGAGGAACCCCAACAGAAGTGAATGCATTGAACTTTAAAAAGCCTCAATACTAAAACAACTTCAACCCAAGGTATAATTACCACCTAGGATTCCACTAGAAAGATAACCAACATCCTAGCCAACCACAGGGACAAAATACTTACCCCCATAAAAACTACCAAACACATAACCAGTTCCAAACCCAACCTATCCAATACCAACAACCACCGGTCCATTTTCAACAAACCATCCCACCTCCAAAATATCCCCTTGGGATAAACAGATATTCTCAATCCCCAACCCAAACTGTTCCACAAATCCTACTAGAAAAACTGTGAAAACAAATGGAAAGGATGAACTCAGAAGTATCTTACCTAAAAAAAGAACTTCAAACCATAAAAACTGAAAAGGCACCCATTCCTACTCAGGTGGTACCATCCTCAAATTCAAGGATAGAGTCAAGTTGTACTCAAACAAATCATGAACAACTAAAGGCTATGACTGTTTTAAGAAGTGGGAAATCAATTAAGAAAACTGGAAAAATAAGTCAGAAACCATGTGAATCTTCAAACTCTAATGAAAATTCAAATTAACCACAAGATCAAACTGAGGAAACTGATAACAATTTGAAAGAAACAACTCTTCAACAAAAAAACCCACAACCTGCACCATTTCCTCAATGCATGAGGGGGAAAACCAAGACTGAATTGAATAAAACATTGAGGTAAATCTTCTCACAAGTAAAGTTGAACATTCCCCTTCTCGATGCAATCCAAACCATAACTATCTACTCAGAGTGCCTTAAAGACTTGTGCACTTTTAAAAGAAAATTTTCAAATAATAACCAAGTACTTTTGGAAGCTAATGTGAGTACCACCATTCAATGGGCCATTCCTTCTAAGTTGAAAGACTCGAGTTTCCCTTACATCAATGTTGAACTAGGAGAGAGAAAAATTGTCAAGGCCTTGTGTGACCTAGGTTCTAGTGTCAATATCATACCCTATGCTGTGTACTGCAAGTTAATCCTAGAAGAAATCCAACCCACATATGTCACACTTCAACTTGCTGATCGTAGCATTAGGGTTCCAAAGAAAATTTTAAAGGACATTTTTGTAAAGCTTGAAAACTTCATCTACCCTGCTGACTTCATTGTCCTTGACAACCATCCAAACTTAGGAAATAATAAAAAAGTCCCAATCATCCTTGATCGTAATTTCCTTGCAACAATCAACTCTGTTATTCGAGTCTGAAATGGGAACATGACCATCAAATTTTGAAACATGAGTCTAGACTTGAACATCTATAATTCAAGCTAACAAATAGGAGATGATAAGGAAATTAATGAAGTAAACATGATGGGAAGCATTGATAATGAATCCATAAAACATAAAAATATATTTGATGGATGTTTAAGTCAGGATGAGATTGATTTCCTTTATTCACATGAATGAAGTTTATTTCCTTGTCTTGAATCATTTTCAAATTTCTCTTATGATGAAGTCTTAGGTCCAAAAATCAGTGAAACCATTCAGGAAACCAATTTCATGGAGATCACTCCATCTTCCTTCCCTAAATATGATCAAGAAAATATAGTAGCTGAAACTTATACATGTGGGGAATCAATCCTATCTAAAACTCTAGGAAACAAAATTAAACATGATCCAATGTCCCAATATTCTGCTGAAATTATAAATGAACCTGATCATGAGTTGAAGGAACTTCCTGCTGCACTCAAGTATGCCTTTCTAGGTGAAAATAAAACACATACTATTGTTATTTCTTCTTCTATTGAATCCAATCATGAGAGGATGATTCTAGATGTCTTCTGGAAACATAAGAAATCCATTGGTTGGACCTTGTCTGATATTCATGGAATTATCCCACTTATCATGACTCATAGGATTGTTCTGGAATATGATTCAAAGCCATGTCATCAACCTCAACGACGACTCAATCCTAATATCATGGAAGCAGTGATAAAAGAACTTTTGAAATTGCTAAAATCTAGTTTCATCTATCCCATAACTAAGAGTGAATGGGTGAGCCCAGTCCAAGTGGTTCCAAAAAAGGCTGGAATCACAGTGATAACCAATGAGGATGGAGAGATTATTCCAATAAGGGTGAGTAGTGGATGGAGAGTCTGCATCGACTATAGGAAGATAAAATCATTTACCATGAAGGACCATTTCCCCTTACCATTCATTGACCAAGTCCTTGAGAGAGTGTTAGGTCATGCATTATACCATTTCTTAGATGGGTACTCGAGGTACAATCAGATTGAGGTATCCATATAGGATCAAGGGAATACTACATTCACCTGTTCATTCGGAACCTTTGCCTTCAAACGCATGCCCTTCGGTTTATTCAATTCCCCTGGAACCTTCTAGCGGTGCATGATGGGAATATTCTCAGACATGGTAGGGGATTTTCTTAAGGTCTTCATGGATGACTTCTCTGTATTTGGGGATAAATTTGAGGGATGTCTTGGGAATGTGGAGAGAGTTTTTTCTAGATGTTAAGAAACAAATCTAGTCCTAACCTGGGAAAAATTCCATTTCATGGTTAAATAGGGATTAGTCCTTGTCCATATAGTCTCGGTTAGGGGGATTGAAGTTGATAAAGCCAAGGTTGAAATCATTAGTCACCTTTTATCACCCAAATCTGTCAAGGAAGTGAGGTATTTCTTAGGACATACTGGTTTCTATAGAAGATTCATCAAGGACTTTATTTCAATATCTCACCCCCTCTGTGCTCTTCTAGTAAAGGATGCTCCATTTTTTTGGACAAAAAGCTTCGAGGGTTCATTCTCAACCCTCAAATCCTCTCTCGCCACTCCTCCCATCATGAAATATCCAAATTGGAACCTTCCTTTTAAACTTATGTGTTATGCCAGTGACTTTTCTATAGGAGCTGTGTTAGGAAAATGTTGTGATAAAAATACTTATGTCATTGCTTATGCAAACGAATCCTTAAATGATAACCAAATCAACTACACCACCACTGAAAAGGAGTTACTTGATATTGTGTTTTCCTTAGATAATTTTAGGTCCTACCTCTTAGGATCCCCCATCACTATGTTCACTGACCATTCTACACTAAAATACCTCTTCCAAAAACAAGATACTTAGGCTAGAATGATTAGGTGGGTCCTTCTCTTACAAGAATTTTACCTCACAATCTTGGATAAAAAGGGTGTTGAAAATGTTTTAGCTGATCACCTCTATAGGATGGAATTCAAAGACAACTAAAATCACCTTTTTGTGTCTAATTCATTTCCTCATGACCACCTTTACTCTATGAGTGACTGCCCTTGGGATGCCGACATAACCAATTTCTTAGTTACAAGAGTCATTCCAAAATTCTTAGGGACTAAAGCTCGAAAGAAATTCCTTTATGATGTTAGGAAATATGTGTTTGATGATCCATACCTCTATAAGTTCTAACCTGACCAAGTCATTAGGAGGTGTATCCCACAATATGAACAAGAGACCATCCTTAAATTCTGTCATAGTGAGGCATGTGGAGGTTACTTTTCCTCTAAGAAAACATCTGCTAAGATTCTTCAGTGTGGTATCTTCTAGCCCGCCCTATCAAGGTACTCCTATAAATTTTGTCAAAGATATCCTAGGTGTCAACAAGTAGGGTCTATCACAAAAAGGAATCAAATTCCACCCACTCCCATCTTAGTGGTTGAAATATTTGACTATTTGGTAATTGATTTCATGGGTCCCATTCTAAACTCTAGGGGATATGTTTACATTCTCTTAACTATTGATTATGTCTCAAAATGGGTTGATTCCATTCCCATAAAATCCAATGATCATCAAACTATGATTAGATTCCTAAAAGAAAACATCTTCTATAGATTTGGAATTCCTAGGTCTATCATTAGTGATCATGGTTTGCAATCGTCCATTCTCATCACTCATGGAAAAGTATTCAATTTCTCAAAAAGTGTCTAATGCTTACCACCCATATAACAATGGTCCAGTTGAGTTATCCAATCGAGAAATAAAACAAATTCTTGAGAAAACTATTAATCCATCTAGGAAATATTGGTCGAGCAAACTCTTAGATGCTCTTTGGACCTATTGAACCGCATATAAACCCATTTTAGGAATGTCCCCATATAGGTTGGTTTATGGTAAAGCATGAAATTTTCCATTGGATATTGAACATAAGGCTTTTTGGGAAATTAAGAAAATGAATTATGACCTCTCATTGGCTGAAACAAAAAGGTTATTAGATCTCAATGAACTTGAGGAACTTAGGATGGAGGCTTATGAAAATTCAAGGATCAATATAGCTAAAGTAAAAGCCTACCAATATAGAAATCTTAAAACCAAACACATTGTACTAGGTAAAACTATTCTTTTATATAGTTCTAAACTTCATTTACACCCAGAAAAGTTGAGATCTAGATGTTCAGGTCCATCTATAGTGCATAAGGTGTACCTCCATGGAGCTGTTGAAATTCAAGATTCTGCCAATGGTTAAACATTTAAAGTTAATGGTCATAGAGTAAAACCATTCATATAACCATTCCAAAAACATTAAGTTGATGAATAATTGTGTGAAGCTACCTTAGATGATGAAAATAATTAATCAATTAGGGGTCCAAGTCGAGCTAATGACATTAAAAAAAGCACTACATGAGAGGCAACCCATGGTTTTCAAGTTTCCAATCATTTTTTTGTTTTAATAAACTTTATATTTTAAATAAGATTAATCAATCATTTTTATATTGAAAAATAAAAAAATAAACCACTGACCTGTTCTTCTATTATGATTACGTATGGGTATGATAGAGGAGCGCCATATTCATCCGTGTCACGTGGTGTGATCCTTGAGTAATAACTTACCCAAAAATTTAAAAAGAAAATGTATCATCAGTTAATATTTTATTTTATGTGTTTTTAGGTTCAAAAAAATAGGTAATAATAATAATAAAATTAAAAGGCCACATCAAAGGTCGTGGGGAAAACCCCGTCACAACCGGCGAAGCCGTGGGGACTCTAACCCGAGACCGAAGGGAGACAAGGGCACACGCTTACCACTGACCTACAACTTATTGTACTTCTTTATTCTATAATTTATATATATACTTTCATTTTACTTTTTTTAAATATATATATATATATATATTGTTTTGTTTTTTTGTTTTTTTTCCTTTTTCCACTAGGGAACTCTATAAGTGACATGGATATCAAAGGACTAAATTAGAGCTGCAAGAACTTAAACTTCAACCACCAGATGACTTCATTCCATGATCCTCATATTTCAATTACCATTTTGAACTTCCCTTATCTGCCTCTAATCCTTCTAAATTTTCTTTTCTTCAAACACTGAGGACAATGTTATTTTAAGTTGGGAGGGGATATGGGATTTTTTTTTTGATTTTGTGTAAAAAAATGATTTGGAAAAAATGTGTGTAAATGGAAGGAAAAATTATTTTAAATTTGAACATGATAATACACATTGAAAACATTGAAACCGAATATCAAATAATTTAGCATTCCTTAATTATGATTTTAATCCTTGTATAATTTCATGAGCATAGATTTTGGAAAGTTTGGTTGTCCAATGTGATATTTCATTGTTTATATTTTCAACCAAATAAAAAAAAGAATCACAATGCAAGTCCTTTGGATAGTGGGGTATTAGTTTGAGTTCATGGGGTAACCCAAATAAATAGCATAGGTTTGGTGATCATTTTAGTTTTAATATGAGTATTCAATAAAAAAAATTAAAAAAAAACAATAAATTTTCATATAGAGCAATGAAATGACCTAATGTGTGGCTTTCAACACTTGGGGATCATGACTCCATAGTTGTCTGGCCCAGAGTTAGTAATTTTATCTCTATTTTTGGTAATTTGAAATTTTTTTGACTGATTTAACTCGAGATGATGACCGAGTATGTGAGCTTCACTTGGTTCCCTAAGGTGTTTGAGACTGGGAGTCATCGGAAAAGTCTCGCTATAGGGGTTGACTCTTTTGAGTGAAATTTCAATTACCATGGAAAAATTGCAAAAGAAAAATACAATAATTTTTTTTGAATACTCATATTAATATTGAAATGTGATTCCACCTTGTGCTTCCATCATTTCCCTTTTGAATAAAGATGAACTCCCATGTCTAATACGATGCACGACACATCATCACACTTAATTGATATTGGATGAAATATGGCGATGAATTTGAACAAAGTAATGGGATTGGGATTGGGATATGCTTATGAAACTATCATGTATTAAAATTTTTGACGGGTTTCATAATTTTTTGGTATAAGGGTTTTTGGTGATCATTGTGTATTAAAATGTTTTTGGCAAAGGGAATTTGAATTTCATATTGTTGAGATATATTTTTATTAGGACTAGAAAAACACAAGATGGGGGGTGTTATTATCCACTAAATGAGGCTAATATTCATTGTTAATATATATAATATTCATGTGATTTATTATTCATAAACACCATTTTAGTGAATTTTACACTTTGAACATCATTTCACATTATGATTGTAATTCCTTCTTAAAATGCACTGTTATGTGGTATATTTTTTAACATCATTTAAAGTACCCAATGATCTTTATTTTATTTTAATATTTAATTTTCAGGTTTATAATTATATTGGGAACAATTCATACTTGGGTAGTGTTGGAAGATTCACTTTGTAAGACCACCAAAATGGGATTTCATGCAAACAATTCTGGAGAAGGCAGATTGGACACCAGCCCACTAATTAGAATGTGGGGCCCAAAATATAGGCCCAATGAATCCAAAATTTTTTGGGATGATAGAAGACATATATATAAACAAATAATTCTACAGGATAAAGTGCTAATTCTGACTCTATGGTGGTTATTAAGGTGTCCGAATGTGGAGATAAAATTATGAACCAGATTCTATAGCCCATAAAACAACCTACCAATTTAATCATATCTTGGCATCCAAAAATCCAAATGAGACCAAATGTTATAGGAGATTATTAAAAATCCGGGGATCCATTTTCTTCTTCTATGGACCACTCTAATTCGTCTATCTATTAGGTCTTCGAGGTGCCTTGGTTCGGTGGAACCAAGCTGGCTGCAACTTTGGGTCAACGGTGGAAATGTTGAGTCAATAAGGTTTTCCTTATGACTTTTCCATTCCTTCTTGTTTTGAAAATCACAAACACCTTATCTTTAAGGAAAATTGCTTTTATAAGGAAAAATGTTTTCTTAAGGAAAATTGTTTTTGTAAGGAAAAATGCTTTCTTAAGGAAAATCGCTTTTGTAAGGAAAAATGCTTTCTTAAGGAAAATCGCTTTTGTAAGGAAGAATGCTTCCTTAAGGAAAATCACTTTTATAAGAAAAATTATCCTTATCATATTTTCATCCATATTTTTATTAAGTATAAGTTTCGGATCCATTTTCTCGGAGTCATTAAAACTTTGATATAAAAAGCATTCTGTTTTAGGGTTCAGATTCTGGACAAGAACTATAAGGAAGTTTCATTCCGAATTCCGGATATGAACTCTGACTAAGTTCTATTCCAGATTCAGGATACGAATTCTGAAGAAGAATTCTCATTACGAATTCTAATGAAGAAATCCCATTCCGAATTCTCATTACGAATTCTGAAGAAGAATTCTCATTACGAATTCCAATGAAGAATTCCCATTATGAATTCCAATGAAGAATTCTCATTAGGAATTCTAATGAAGAAATCTCATTCCGAATTCTCATTACAAATTCTGATGACGAATTCTCATTACGATTTCTGATGACGAATTCCTATTCCGAATTCCTACTCCGAATTCTCATTCCGAATTCTCCTATTAAACAGAATCTGATTATCATTGTTTTATACACTCTGAATTTATTCACTCTGAACCTTCACTCCGAAGTTTCTATTCCGAACCTTTATGTTAGAGTTTAAAACGATGTCGTACATTCTGTTACACTTGTTTTGTTATAAAATGATGTCGTCCATTTTGTTATAAACTAACCGTTGTCTAAGTGACACGTGTACAGGTCCCTCCGAACTTTAAGGAAAATATGACCGTTGGAGAAGGAGCCGACCTTACCTATAAATAGGATCTCATTTGAAAGAGCTCGGTGCTGTTGGAAAAACAACTGAGTTTTGTGCCTACATGCTGTTGAAGTGATTTCTAGAGAGAGAGTCTCTTATTAACTCTCAAAGCTTCGTGCGACTCCGAATGTTGGTGATTACATTCGAGGGCTTCCGGGGATAGGAAGACAGAGGTGCCGACTACCTTAAAGATCGAGGGCTTTCTTGCTGAGAAAGACAGAGGTGCTGACTACCTTAAAGATCGAGGGCTTTCTTGCTGAGAAAGACAGAGGTTGCCAACTACCTTGAAGTTGAGGGCTTGCGGGGATAGAAAGACAGAGACACCGATCTTCGTATCGAGGGCTTACCCTGGTGTGGGTAAGACAGACTTGCTTGAAAGTATAAATCAAGGTACCTTTATCCAAGGTTGTTGGATACCCTTCTCTTTGGGTTAAAAGACTTATTCTTGTTACTAGTAGTTTTACTACTTGTCTTTATTCCGCTGTATTTTGTATCTTAAGGAAAGTATAACTTTCTTATACTTCCTTACTTACTCTGATTAGTTTAGATTCTATACGCTTTAAGGTAGAATCTCATATTGTAACTTTTGTTAAGTTTCAATCTCCAGAATCATATTTCCGGAACCTACTTTTGGAATCCCTCTCCAAGTTCAGTTCGGTGTTAGAGGTGTTGTGAATTTACTTAGTTTAACTTTGTTAAACTTAGCCCTTTCCTTTTCTTAAGGAAACTCTAGTTATTCATAACTAACTTTAAAGGTTCCAAAGGAATTTTTAAAGTATACAATTCACCCCCTCTTGTATATTGATCATCTCATATTATATTTCGATCCTACAATTGGTATCAGAGGTTGGAAACCTCTTACTCTATACCAATCTTACATTTGGTATCAGAGCTCAGATTGTGATGTACCCAGCAATATTGTCAAAGATCATAGTTCGGTGCCTAGAATCTTTCAAGGTATCTTGTAGTTCTAAGCCGAAAGTTTGCAAGATCATGTTGCTCAGTGATGCCACTCTTAAAAGGATGAATATAGCTTTTGACAAGAAGTCTAGGAAGTTCATTGATCTACCTCCTCAAGTAGAAGTGACTCCGAAATCTGCTGATCCGGAATCATCTAAGCCGGTAAGGAAGAGGAAGCTGAAAGAAGTGGTAGTTGAAGCTGAGGAACCCAAGTCTAAGGAAGTCCATTCCGCACCTCCTAAGTCTAAGAAGAAGAAAACCTATACTGATGAGGTTGCAGCGAAGTGGAGAGCTGACAAAGAGAAGAGGAAGGAAGGAGATCCGCAGTTTGTATTGGATCCTGCAGAGGCTAAAGCTCTGAAAGAGAAGGCTGCTGATGAACTCGAGAAACAAGCAAAGGAGAAGAAACTGAAGAAGAAAATGTCAGAAGCCGAGGCTGTGCAAGCATTGTTAAAGTTCAACGAAATGGTTTCAGCAACCATTCCCATTCCGAGAACTTTTTCTCTGGAATCTTTACCTGAGACTCTAGGAAGAAATATTGATGCTCTAGAAGAGAATGTTACTAAGAATACTGAGGTAGAAGAGCAAGTGGAACAAGTTGAAGAAGCTGCTGAAGGAAGTGGTGAGACAGGAGATGTCCTCAAAAAAGTAGATGAATACAAGGGAACTCCTTCGGAACACCTGTCGCTCCGAACATCTGAAGATCAATCTTCGAAGCTTGTTACTCCTGAATTGGAAGAAGAGAAAGGTGAACAAGAAGTTTCTTGTCTGAGAGAAGAAGAACATCTTTTACTTGATGTTGCTCAGAAGGAAAGTGTAGAAGTTTCTGCTGAGGAAGATGATGTTGTTCAAGTTTCTGATAGCGAAAAAAGAACTCCGGAACAAGATTCTATTCCGGAAAAATATAAGGGAAAGAAAGTTCTTACCGAGACTCCGAGCTCAGTGGTAAGAAAGAGGAAGGAAGCTGGTAGTTCTTCTAAGAGGAAGTTGGAGCTTATAGAGGAAGAAAATTCTCCTAGCAAGATTTCAGATTCGGAGTCATCTTCGTTGGGGCACGATTTTGTTGTTCAGTCCTTGAAGAAGTTGGTGGGAACCATTCCAACCTTCTCTAGCATTGATTCACGATGCCAGATGCTCCAACATGCGTTGAATCAGAAAACCGACTCCGTATCAATGGTTATGGATAAATGTGTTGAGATTGAAGCCCAGTTCAAAAATTTCTTCATTTGTTACGAAGCACATAAAAGATCTTGCAAGAGGATGACAAGCTGGTCTAAGAAAACTATGGAAGAGATGAGGTTGCTGGATGAGTTTCAGGATAATGTTAAGGATGCATTTGAAACCGAGGACAAGAAGATTAATGAGCTGACTGCATCATTCGAAGAGAAATTGACAGAGGAAAAGAACTTTCGGATTCAGGAAGTGAGAGATCTGAATGGAAAGCTCAATTCCGTTAATCAAAGTTGGAAATATGAAAGGGATTATCGGATCGAGTTTGAAGAAAGGATGAAGGCTCAGGAAGAGAAGATGAAAGTTCAGGAAGAAAAGTTGAAGGCTCAGGAAGAAATAATTGAAGCTCAGTCAGCAAGAATAATCGTCTTAGAGAAGCAAGCAGAGGAAGATCACAAAGACTTAAAGAAGATCAAGACGATTCTTAAGGGGCTAATGTCGAAGGAGAAAGATCCGAAATGACCAATCCGATCTTTTTGTTGTAATTATTTTGTTGCTGACATTTCAAATATAATGAGAATCGTGCTTGTTGTTTCTATTGTTGTCATTACTAATTTTTCAGGTACTTTGTTAAGTTTTTCCATTCCCTCCAATTCTTTTTGAAAATCACAAAGGGGGAGAAGGAAAAGATCCTTAAGAAAAAGAGGAAATCTAATAAGTGCTTATCAAAGGGGGAGAAAGGAAAATACCCAAGGAAAAAGAACTCTAATAAGAGTTTGTTTAAGGGGGAGTTTTTCTTAAAGAAACATCACTCCGGAAATATGAATACGATCCTTAGAGTTTCAAAGCCTAAGGGGGAGTTAGTCGTATTCATCTATATTCTTAAACCAAGGGAGATAAGATTTAATGTGTTTCTTTCTTCTTAGAATAGCTTTTTCGTAAGGATGTTTGTGCTTTCCAAAAAGGGGGAGATTATTGAGTCAATAAGGTTTTCCTTATGACTTTTCCATTCCTTCTTGTTTTGAAAATCACAAACACCTTATCTTTAAGGAAAATTGCTTTTATAAGGAAAAATACTTTCTTAAGGAAAATCATTTTTGTAAGGAAAAATGGTTTCTTAAGGAAAATCGCTTTTGTAAGGAAAAATGCATTCTTAAGGAAAATCACTTTTGTAAGGAAAAATGCTTCCTTAAGGAAAATCACTTTTATAAGAAAAATTATCCTTATCATATTTTCATCCATATTTTTCTTAAGTATAAGTTTCGGATCCATTTTCTCGGAGTCATTAAAACATTGATATAAAAAGCATTCTGTTTTAGGGTTCAGATTCTGGACAAGAACTATAAGGAAGTTTCATTCCGAATTCCAGATATGAAATCTGACTAAGTTCTATTCCAGATTCAGGATACGAATTCTGAAGAAGAATTCTCATTACGAATTCTAATGAAGAAATCCCATTCCGAATTCTCATTACGAATTATGAAGAAGAATTCTCATTACGAATTCCAAAGAAGAATTCCCATTACGAATTCCAATGAAGAATTCTCATTACGAATTCTAATGAAGAAATCTCATTCCGAATTCTCATTACGAATTCTGATGACGAATTTTCATTACGATTTCTGATGACGAATTCCTATTCCGAATTCCTACTCCGAATTCTCATTCCGAATTCTCCTATTAAACAGAATCTGATTATCATTGTTTTATACACTCTGAATTTATTCACTCCGAACCTTCACTCCGAAGTTTCTATTCCGAACCTTTATGTTAGAGTTTAAAACGATGTCGTACATTCTGTTACACTTGTTTTGTTATAAAACGATGTCGTCCATTTTGTTATAAACTAACCGTTGTCTAAGTGACACGTGTACAGGTCCCTCCGAACTTTAAGGAAAATATGACCGTTGGAGAAGGAGACGACCTTACCTATAAATAGGAGCTCATTTGAAAGAGCTCGGTGCTGTTGGAAAAACAACTGAGTTTTGTGCCTACATGCTGTTGAAGTGATTTCTAGAGAGAGAGAGTCTCTTATTAACTCTCAAAGCTTCGTGCGACTCCGAATGTTGGTGATTACATTCGAGGGCTTCCGGGGATAGGAAGACAGAGGTGCCGACTACCTTAAAGATCGAGGGCTTTCTTGCTGAGAAAGACAGAGGTGCCGACTACCTTAAAGATCGAGGGATTTCTTGCTGAGAAAGACAGAGGTTGCCAACTACCTTGAAGTTGAGGGCTTGCGGGGATAGCAAGACAGAGACACCGATCTTCGTATCGAGGGCTTACCCTGGTGTGGGTAAGACAGACTTGCTTGAAAGTATAAATCAAGGGACCTTTATCCAAGGTTGTTGGATACCCTTCTCTTTGGGTTAAAAGACTTATTCTTGTTACTAGTAGTTTTACTACTTGTCTTTATTCCGCTGTATTTTTTATCTTAAGGAAAGTATAACTTTCTTATACTTCCTTACTTACTCTGATTAGTTTAGATTCTATACGCTTTAAGGTAGAATCTCATATTGTAACTTTTGTTAAGTTTCAATCTCCGGAACCATATTTCCAGAACCTACTTTTGGAATCCCTCTCCAAGTTCAGTTCGGTGTTAGAGGTGTTGTGAATTTACTTAGTTTAACTTTGTTAAACTTAGCCCTTTCCTTTTCTTAAGGAAACTCTAGTTATTCATAACTAACTTTAAAGGTTCCAAAGGAATTTTTAAAGTATACAATTCACCCCCCTCTTGTATATTGAGCATCTCATATTATATTTCGATCCTACAGGAAAAGTCTCCTCTCCCTTACTTTACACAACTCTAGGACTACCATACTCAGGTGGTATCCTTTGTACTATTGGGAGATTGAACCAAGCCTCTTGAAATGCCTATTTAAGTCAGTGGCGGTGGAGGATTTTATCATCTTTTGATCTTCCTTTCATTGAAATGTTATGCTGTGATTTTGTTGTCTCAAGTTTGTATTTCACATGTAAGTTGTTCAATTAACTTTAGTTTCTTAATAAAAGTTCTTCTTATCATCTTATTATGTTGTTATTAATATCAATTTGATACCGTTGGTTCAAGGTGTGAATTTATTCACACCAAACCTTGTGAAATTATCACACAACGGTGGAGTGATCGTTATTTCATTGTTTTTTTTACTTCTCCATTTCATCCCTCATGAGTCTACTTCCCGCTTCTATTGAAACCATAGAATAAATGGAGGAATAACCTACTTATGGGTTGATCTAAGGTACTATAAAGGGTCTGGATTTTATTTTATTTATCACCCCATTAATGTATATAATATCTTCTTTTAATTGAGATTTTTATTTGATGGTTTTAAAAATTCTTCGTCCTTGTTGAATTTTAAGGCCTCATACTTGAAGTGATAATACAAAACTTTACCTTGGAGTGCTCATAAATTTGATCCTCTAAGTGTATAGGTGATTAGTATTATGGTATGTTGGTATAAAATCAGTAAGTGATGAATTTGTTTCATCTCCTTAAATGAAATCATCTCAAATATAAGAAATTGAAATAATTAAAAAGGGAATACGTCCAATCAACCCCAAGTGATAACCTAGGGTCAACTCATTCTTTTAAATTGAATTTACTTAAGTCTCTTAGAGTTCATTTAAAACCATATTAAATCAAACCAATTTGGACACTTCATAGCAAAAAACAATCCATATAATGTATGTGTCTGTAGGTTACTTCTTAGGTCTCTGAGGATTCGAGAACCCAAGCTAGACTACAAGGACCATTCTACCTTCTTATTTTGGGTAAATTTGAGCGTGAATCAAGTAATGTTATAATAAATTCATTGAATTGAAGGAGGGGAATTGTAATAAAAAGAGAGAGAGAGAGATATTGGGACGATCCTATAAATAAATTCACGATTTCATTGATGAAGAGGAAATAATTATTAATGGTTTTATGGATCATAATTAATGATGGAAATCGATGATCATAAAAAGGTAATCAAGTGATGGAATATTCATGAAGGTAGAGGATATACAAATTTAGTGCACCTAGGTTGATAGTGAGGAGAGATCAATTACATTACCAATGGGTTAAACTTCTTTTGTCAAGAATAAACATTAATCTAGAGGAGGATGATTAAAACCAAATAAAATCAAATATAGACGGTTTTTCAAGTGTTATATCCATAGTTGGAGAAATAAATATTCTTTTTTAGTTGAGGAATGATCCAAATTTCTAGATTCTATTCCAATGTTTTGACCTCTTTAACCTTCTTGTATTGATATCTATTATTTTTAAGTGATCTTCAATGTGTATTTTTTTGTAAATAATAGATTAGAATAGGTAGATTTAGTTCTTATATTATCATACCTTCTTAATTTATCTTCTTCTCTATTAAAATAACCAAGAGGGATTCCTTATTTGTAAACCATAAAATAATAGACATGGAATAGGTTCACTTAGAATGCCTTGTGTAAAAGAAATGTGAGTTGTGTATAGTCGGTACAAGTCAAACTATATGGATTATTATATATGATTGATTTGTAGGATGAGTGTCCCTCCCCCTTCATGATTGCGGTAATAGGATTGGGTTATACATTAGTTTTCATGACCTGTCCTCGGGGTCCGTGCCGTGACTACCCCAAGCTCGCCTTCTATAGGCCAGGGGCTGGCGACTAGAACCAAAGGCGTAAATCCCGATAAAAAGGGGAATGCATTGCCTTTAAAAAGTAAACAAACACCACAAGGTAACCTAGACGAAGTAAACACTAAGTAAACTGAGTACAATAGTAAGATTGGAAAAGTAAGTGGGCCAGAATACAAACCCAAACTGAAAGTAAAGTACAAATGGAAAGGAAGTACAACAACGGAAAAGTAAAGCAGCAACATCGAGCCGTCCACTGAAAATCCCACCTGAAGGGTGGGTACAGATAGCCTCCTCAGCTCCTTGGGTCCTTTCGTCCTCTCTGTGTATGTCCCGCCCAGTGGTCCACCTCCAGGTACCAACTAGTCGCAAAATCCACCTCCGGACACCGAATCGACGTGATATCCACCTCCGAGCACCGACTCGTCGTGAGTTCCTCCTCCAGGAACCGTCCAACTCTACAAGCCTCAGCCTCGATCAGTGATGTCTGTCGTCTGCAACCAACACAACGTAGTGCGGGCGAAGCCCGTGCAGGGGTGAGTATACGATACTCAGTAGGGACCTCGAGACCCCCGAAGGTCTCCCTGAATCCAAAAAGGATAAACCAAAAAGAAAAGATACAATCACAGAGTATCATCCAACACTACTTAGGTATATGCCCATACATATACCTAATTCATCAATCCAGTTCAGATCCAAATAACAAGATCAAGTACAATCCAGTCCACTCAGGAAGGTAAAACATAATCCACACAGGAAAGCATAATCCAATCCACACAGGGAAGCACAACTCAATCCACATAGGAAGCAAGTAAATCACATCAAAGATAATGATTGAAAGTCAAGACTCAGCTCACAAAGGTATAAATCATTTTTAAAACAAAAGGAGATGATCATATGTAGTTACTGATTCATCTAGCTGGGACCCACCTAGGATACAATACCAACTAAGCTGTCGGACCCATGTAGGATGCTACAACAGAGGTCAATACTGTCGGACCCACATAGGATACAAGTACTGTAGTCTTCACTGTCGAACCCACGGAGGATTCCAGTATGGTTTTCATCATCGTCGAACCCATGGAGGATTCCAGTATGAAAGTATTCATCATCGAACACATAGAGGATTCTAGTATGGTTGTCATCATCGTCGAACCCACGGAGGATTCTAGTAAAAAAGTCTTCATCGTCGAACCCACGGAGGATTCCTGTACGGTTGTCATCGTCGTCAAAACCACGGAGGATTCCAGTACAAAAGTCTTCATCATCGAACCCACGGAGGATTCTAGTATGGTTGTTATCATTTTCAAACCCACGGAGGATTCCAGTACAAAAGTCTTCATCGCCGAACCCACGGAGGATTCCAATATGGTTTTCATCATCATCGCAGCCAGCTCTAGGGTTCCCGCACACAGCATAATCGTTTTCGGGAGGGTCCGCTCCACAAGCCAAGGGGTCGATACATCAACAGACACATAGTCCAGAGTTGATGTATCCCAAAGTTCCTCCTCTTCTATAGGAACTCAACGTGACATACGACGCGTCAATCGGACGCTCGGTTTGATAGTTAATGGCTTTTTCGTTCCAGGGGCCCGGTTGGTTTTTAAGTCAAAACCAACCCGACCGTACTCCAATTGCATCAAAACCTCGAGCGGAGTAAGCCAAAAGGTCCTTCTCACTAAGAGGAATCCAACAAAGACGACGACACGTCAATCAGACGTCCGGAGCTCAAGTTATAAGCGTTTCCGCTCTGAGGGCCCGATTAGTTTCGTGTTCGAACCAACCCTGCCATACCTAAAGTTCTCTGAAACCTTGAGTGTAGTATACTGAAACGACCTTCTCGATCCAAGGATCGCCACACAACTGATGGTGTGTTGATCGGAGGTCCATATCCCATGTTATGGGAAAAATAACGAAAGTGGTCCGAAAATGGGGGGTCTGGGCTCGGTCTGACCCGGCCCGGCCCGGCTGGGCGCGGCCTGGTCCAGTCCACGGAACCCGGACCGGCCTGGCCGGGTGGCACGTTGGCTCGTCCAGCGGCCGAGCATGGGGGGACGTGGTACCCCCTCCCTTTGCGTTCCGTGGACGCGGCGGGTGAAGTGTCCTCCTCTAGATCCCGCGCGGATGGTGGATCCCGGTCGCCTACGGCCGCGGCGGCTCCTCCTTGCAGCGCGCCGGGACGCCGCCGGCTCCAGGCGGCCGACCGGTTTCGGCCATCACCTCCGGTCACCGGCGCCTCCACGCCGGAGACCCGCGCCGCCGGTGATGTCCGCGGGCCACCAGAGTCGTTCCGGTGGTCCGTTCTTGCTCCCGTCTACTCCTCGGGTCGTCCTAGGACCCGTAGATTACTGCGACAGCCTCCAATCGCTCAACGGTCTAGTTCCATCGTTGCCCAACGTTCCGTGCATCAAGAACAGAGAAAAGTGGGTTCATACTTGTTCGTTGGTCCGCACCCACCGCGTTAGTGGTTCAAACAACTTCGAACAATTTCTGAACAATTATTCTCATGTTGAGGATGTAATCCACATAAAGTAAAATAAATCAAAAACCCCCTACCTCGAAGAAGTTGTCGAGCGAGGATCATCGCGGGAAAAGACGTCGCAGAAGACGGCATCACCAAAGAGGATCGTGGGCATCACGGTACACGGTGTCGCAGAGAAGAGGTTCATCGGCGTCACATTGTTGATCTCTGATGAAGTAGCGTTCTTGATTGTCTTTCATTGTAGGTCGACATTCTTCGTCGTTCTTCATGTTATCCAATGAAGAAGATGAAGATTCGAAGGCTTGAACAATTCCTCTCCAAACCTTCTCGCACAACAAAATAACCCCCAATGAAATAAGACTTTGTATTATTTTATTAACACACACAAGCCATAATTAAATTCAAAATTCAAAATAATTCACGAATTAATTATATTGAATAACTTAATCAATTAATTATTAAGAGAGTTGACTTGCAATAAGTGGGGGTGCGGGTGTGTTACTCAATTAATGGGGGTTCTCCAACTTAATGGGAGGTTTTGAGGAAGTTGAAATGGTGGGGCTCGTGTAGGGCCCACCTCAATAATTTCCTATCAAGAGGGGTTAGGATTTAGTGGGTCCCACATCAACTTCCATACATAGGTTTAAACTACTTAGAAAATAAAATAAAAATTGTTGCACAAATTTTATTTTATTCATTAGTTAACCCATTTTTTTAAAAAACCACACCCGAGTAAACGCAACTCCAAAAAAGGTGTTACTAAGAAATTACCAGTGCTGCGATTTCATCGGTGCCCTTGGATTTTGATTCCGAGCAACGGTTCAAAAGTTAGGAAAACCCGCTCATTTTTTCACTGAACGTACCCGAGCTAAACTTCGGAAACTGATTTCGGGAACACCGGGCCTCGGAATCAGGTGCCGTCAGAAACTGCGTACTCCTAAAATTCTAAAGAAATTAAGAAAAAAAATTCCTTAAAATTTATGGGTCTTTAAATTACTCCCACCTCTGGTATTTACGTCCCCATAAATCTATAACACAAACTAGGGAAACAAAAGAGGGTATTGAGCACGCATCTGAGCCTCCTGCTCCCAAGTGCTCTCCTAGAGGTTCCCGTGCTGCCATCTGATGCGCACTAGAGGAATCGACCACCCACATAGGACCTACTCCTGTCAATCCTCAATCTCCATCGGGACCTCCACAAAAGTCACCCCATCGCCAATGATATGCTTCAGGTCATGCACGTATCTCCTCAGCTGAGATACATGGAAAACATCATGCACCTGATGCAACTGAGGTGGATGGGTCAAGCGGTAAACCACCTGGCCTACCCTGTTGAGGACCTAGAAGGGTCCAATGAAGCGCAAAGATAACTTTTTTCCATGGATAAAACTCCGTAATCCACATCAAGGTGAGACCCGTAGGAAAACGTGGTTGCCATCCTCTAACTCTAGTGGTCTCTGCCTTCTTTCAGCATAAGACTTTTGTCAGCTCTGAGCTATCCTCATCCACTCTTGGATGACCTGGACCTTCGCTGGTCCTACAAGAGCTGCTAAGATTTCAGCTTTTCTGGTAAGAGAAATCCGGTCTCATCCCCAGGATGAACCACGTTCTTCGCCTAATACAGTCAATCCTGAAATGGATTATACTAATCCATACCAAGGATGACATCGTTAGGCCTTGATGCTACTACCAAGAGATCCAATCGTTACTCTCGCCTCCAAGGGTTGAGTCACACTGTCGGAATCAATGTGTGGTCCCTGGGTTTCCTCTAGTAGGAATCTCAAAAGTGAGGCTCAAGTCAACAATTTAAACCGGAACCTATTAGTAACCACACAATGAGAGGACATGAAAGTAAATGCCACAAAGAAAGTTGTTTTTTTACTGCAACTCAAAGTGAAAAGACAGAAAGCATCCACAAACAAACATCAACAAAGCTAGAAGCAACACGAACAAAAGTCTCCATGTCTGGAGCTAGTCCCGCTCCTGTCCATCTGCTCCCGGAGCTCCATGATCGTAGGCCTCAGCTTCTTGAAGCTGAGCTCTCCCCTGTCCACTCATTCCCTACGGTCGGGGTGGTCTCCCTGGTGGTGGTGGTGGTAGGGCCTCAAAGCGTCGTCCACCGCCCGCTTCTCAGCCAGCTCCTCTGCCTCTCCCGCCTACTCCCTGCGGACCGCCATGGTTGAACCTCTTCCTGGGAGGTCCCTCTACCGCCTGCTACTCATCTGCAGGACGAGTCGGGCAGTCTCGATCCATGTGACCCTCCTCTCCGCATGCGTAGCATTGACTGCTCCTCATGTAGCTGGATCTCCTTCATGTGCCCCACACAACCAAATCTTCATCCTGAGATTTCCCATATGATGGTCTTCCCGACTTGGACCTCTACATCACCTGTCTACTACCAGCTGCAGAAGACTCCTCTATGGGTCATCATGCGGAGGGTCCTGCCACTGGTGCCTGCTCGGTGAGAAAACTCTCCACTAGAAGGGCTCTCTCCAACACCCCCGCCAGCATAGGAATGTTGAGGGAGATCATCGAAGCCCTGATCTCATGCCTCAGTCCCTGCTCGAAGGTCCAGGCCCAGAAGAATGAGTCTCGTACCATATCTGTGGAGTAGCGTGAGAGATCAGTAAACCTCGCCGAGTACTGGGCCACAATCATGCTGCCCTGTCGCAACTGTAGTAACTCTTGAATACGCACTGCACGTAGGGTGGCTGGGATGAAATCTGAGTGGAAGAGGCTCTCAAAGTCCGTCCAGAGGAGAGATGCCTCGTCATGCACCTGGAGCATCAAGATCCACCATCTGCCTGCTTCCGCGTGCAGGAGGTTCGCTGCAAGAATCACCATGAGGTCAGTTGGTGTCCCCACTAGCCTGAAAACTCGAACTACAGCCTCCAGCCAATCCTCGGCTGCCTGAGGGTCTATCTCCCCATAGAACCTGGGTGGTCTCTGATGCTGAAACTCGTGCAGTGCACTAAGACGATGTGCACTGTCAGCGGATGGGGCTGGGAGCATCGGTGGCTCGGCTGGTAGAGGTACCGCTGGTGCCTCCGCTGAAAAAGGGCCCTGCACCGAGGCCTTGTTGCTCGATGGGCTTTCGTCTCACGCACAGCTTGGAACCCTAACTGGCTGTCGTTGTGGGGCCATCCTAAAAAGAAACAGGTGCGCCATGGTCAAAATAGTATACCTGGTGAGCTGACACAAAGTAATCACAAATAAAACTTTTGAAACACACATGCAATAAATGTTTTCGTGCATTGAGTCGGAAATCAGAAGTCAGGGTCCTAGTGTACGGATACGTCTACCACCACACCAACACTTGAATCCCTGGAATGATAACCACACTCAATACCCTTAACACTATTACTTCACATTGAAGAAAGATCAGAGTCCTATGTTCTGCGGTAGAACCAAACTCCTCTGATACCAATTTGTCACGACCTGTCCTCGGGGTCCGTGCCGTGACTACCCCAATCCCACCATCCATAGGCCAGGGGATGGAGACTAGCACCAAAGGCGTAAATCCCGACAAAAAGGGGAAGGAATTGCCTTTAAAAAGTAAACAAACACGACAAGGTAAGACAACAGAAGTAAACACTAAGTAAATTGAGTACAATAGTAAGTGCAAAAAACTAAGTAGGCCAGAATACAAACCCGAACTAAAAGTAAAGTACAACTAGAAAGGGAGTACAGAAACTGAAATGTAAAGCAGCAACGTCGAGCCATCCACTGGAAATCCCACCTGAAGGGTGGGTATAGATAGCCTCCTCAGCTCCTCGGGTCCTGCCGTCCGCTCTGTGTACGTCCTGCATAGTGTTCCACCCCCAGGTACCGAATCGTCGTAAAATCCACCTCCGGGCACTGACTCGACGTGATAGCCACCTTCGGGCACCGAATTTTTGTGAGTTCCTCCTCCGGGAACCGTCCAGCTTTACAAGCCTCAACCTCGATCAGTGTTGTCCGTCGTCTGAAACCAACACAACGTAGTGCGGGCGAAGCCCGTGCAGGGGTGAGTATACAATACTCAGTAGGGACCCCGAGACCCCCGATGGTCTCCCTGAATCCACAATGGATAAACCACAAAGAAAAGATACAATAACGGAGTATCATCCAACACTACTTAGGTATATTCCCATACATATACCTAATTCATCAATCCAGTTCAACTCCAACTAACGAGCTCAAGTACAATCCAGTCCACTCAGGAAGGTAAAACATAATCCACACAGGAAAGCATAATCCAATCCACACAGGGAAGATCAACTCAATCCACATAGGAATAAAGTCAATAACATCGAAGATAATGATTGAAGGTCAAGAATCAGCTCACATAGGTATACATAATTTTTAAAACAAAAGGAGATAATCAGATGTAGTTACTGATTCATCTAGCTAGGACCCATATAGGATACTAGACCAGCTAAGCTGTTGGACCCACATAGGATGCTACAACAGAGGTCAATAATTTCAGACCCACGTTGGATATAAGTACTGTAGTCATCACTGTCAAACCGAAAAAGGATTCCAGTATGGTTTTCATCATTGTCAAACCCACAGAGGATTACAGTAGGAAAGTCTTCATCGTCGAACCCACTGAGGATTCCAGTACGGTTGTCATCGTCGTCGAACCCATGGAGGATTCCAGTACGAAAGTCTTCATCGTCAAACCCACAGAGGATTCCAGTATGGTTGTCATCGTCATCGAACCCATGGAGGATTCCAGTACGAAAGTCTTCATTGTCGAACCCATGGAGGATTCCAGTATGGTTGTCATTGTCTTCGAACCCACGGAGGATTCCAGTACAAAAGTCTTCATCATCGAACCCACAGAGGATTCGAATACGGTTGTCATCGTCGTCGCAGCCAGCTCTAGGGTTCCCGCACACAGCATGCTCATTTCTGGAAGGGTCCGCTCCACGAGCCAAGGGGTCGATACATCAACTGACACATAGTCTGAAGTTGATGTATCCCAAAGTTCCGCCTCATCGACAGGAACTCAACGTGACGGACGACGCGTCAATCGGACGCCCGGTCTGAGAGTTAATGGCTTTTTCGTTCCAGGGGCCCGGTTGGTTTTTAAGTCAAAATCAACCCGACCATACTACAACTGCATCCAAACCTTGATAAGAGTAATCCAAAAGTTCCGTCTCACTAAGAGGAATCTAACAAAGTCGACGACACATCAATCGGACGTCCAGAGCTCAAGTTATAAGCGTTTCCGCTTTGAGTGCCCGATTGGTTTCGTGTTCGAACCAACCCGGCCATACCCAAAGTTCTATGAAACCTTGAGTGTAGTATACCGAAATGACCGTCTTGATCCAAGTATCATCACACAACTGATGGTGCGTCGATCGGAGGTTCATGCCCATGTTATGGGCAAAAGACCGAAAGTGGTCCGAAAATGGGGGGTCTGGGCCCGGTTCGACCCAGCCCAACCCCCCTGGGTCGGTCCGAACTGGGTCCACCCGAACCGGGTCCGGGTCCGACCCGGTAGGGCGCAGCCCAGCCAGGTGGCACGCTGGCGCGACTAGAGGCCGAGCATGGGGGGACGCGGTCCCCCCTCCCTTTGCGTTCCGAGGACGCGGCGAGTGACGCGTCCTCCTTCGGATCCCGCGCGACCGCGGGATCCCGGTCGCCTGCCGCCGTGGCTGAAGCCACGAACGCTGCTCCTGGAGGTGTGCCGGGATGCCACCGCCTTCGGGCGGCCGACCGGTGCTGGCCTCCACCTCCGGTCGTCGGCGCCGCTGCTCCGGCGACCCGCGCCGCCGCACCGTCAACCCGCGCCACCGGTGATGTCCGCGGGCCACCGAAGTCGTTCCAATGGTCCGTTCTTGCTCCCTTCTATGCCTGGGGTCATCCCGGGACCCATAGATTACTACGACGGCCTCCAATCGCTCAACGGTCCTGTTCCATCGTCTCCCAACATTCCGAGCATCAAGAACATAGAAACGGTGGGTCCGGACTTGTTCGTTGGTCCGCACCCACCGCGTTAGTGGTTCAAACAAGTTCGAACAATTTCCGAACATTTATTCACATGTCGAGGATGTAACCCACATAAATTAAAATAAATCAAAAACCCCCTACCTCAAAGAATTTTTCGAGCGAGGATCATCACGGGAAAAGACGTCGCGGAAGACGGCGTCTCGGAAGAGGATCGTGGGCGTCGCGGTACACGACATCGTGGAGAAGCGGTTCATCATCGTCACGTCGTCGATCTCCGAGGAACTAATGTTCTTTGTCGTCTTTCATCGGAGGCCGGTGTTCTTCATCATTCTTCACGTTCTCCAATGAAGAAGATGAAGATTCGAAGGCTTGAGCAATTCCTCTCCAAACCTTCTCGCACAATGAAATAACTCCCAATGAAATAATACTTTGTCTTATTTTATTAACACACACAAGCCATCATTAAATTCAAAATTCAAAAGAATTCATGAATTAATTATATTGAATAACTTAATCAATTAATTATTAAGAGAGTTGACTTGCAATAAGTGGGGGTGCGGGTGTGTTACTCAATTAATGGGGGTTTGCCAACTTAATGGGAGGTTTTGAGGAAGTTGAAAAGGTGGGGCTCCTGTGGGGCCCACCTCAATAATTTCATATCAAGAGGGGTTATGATTTAGTGGGTCCCACTTCAACTTCCATACATAGGTTTAAACTATTTAGAAAATAAATTAAAAATTGTTGCACAAATTTTATTTTATTCATTAGTTAACCCATTTTTTAAAAAAACCACACCTGAGCAAACACAACTCCAGAAAAGGTGTTACTAAGAAATTATCGGCGCTGAGGTTTCATCAGTGCACTTGGATTTCGATTCCGAGAAATGGTTCAAAAGTTAGGAAAACCCGCTCATTTGTTCACTGAACGTACCTGAGCTAAACTTTGGAAACTGATTCCGGGCACACCGGGCCTCGGAATTAGGTGCCGTTAGAAACTGCGTACTCGTAAAATTATAAAGAAATTAAGAAAAAAATTTCCATGAAATTTATGGGTATTTACATTACTCCCACCTCAGTTATTTACGTCCCTGTAAAGCTATAACACAAAATAGGGAAACAAAAGAGGGTACTGAGCACGCATTTGAGCCTCCTGCTCCCAATTGCTCTTCTGGAGGTTCCCGTGCTGCCATCTGGTGCGCACTAGAGGAATCGATCACCCACGTAGGACCCGATCCTGTCAATCCTCAATCTCCATCGGGACCTCCACAAAATTCACCCCATCGCCAATGATATGCTTCGGGTTGTGCACGTATCTCCTCAGCTGAGATACATGGAAAACGTCGTGCACCTGACGCAACTGAGGTGGATGGGTCAAGCGGTAAACCACCTCACCTACCCTGTTGAGGACCTAGAAGGGTCCAATGAAGTGCATAGATAACTTGTTTCCATGGATAAAACTCCGTAATCCACATCAAGGTGAGACCCATAGGAAAACGTGGTCACCATCCTCTAACTCTAGTGGTCTCTGCCTTCTATCAGCACAAGAATTTTGTCGGCTCTGAGCTATCCTCATCCGCTCTTGGATTACCTGGACCTTCTTTGGTCCTACAAGAGATGCTAAGATTTCATCTTTGCCGATAAGAGAAATCTGGTCTCATCCCCAGAATGAACCACATTCTTCACCTATTACAGTCAATCCCGACATGGATGATACTAATCCATACCAAGGATGATGTCGTAAGGCCTCGACGCTACTACCAAGAGATCCAATCATTACTCTCGCCTCCAAGGGTTGAGTCACACTGTCAGAATCAATGTGTGGTCCCTGGGTTTCCTCTATTAGGAATCTCAAAAGTGAGGGTCAAGTAAACAATTTATTCCGGAACCTCTTAGTAACCACACAAAGAGAGGACATGAAAGTAAATGCCATAAAGAAAGGTGTTTTTTTACTGCAGCTCAAAGTAAAATGACACAAAGAATCCACAAACAAACATCAACAAAGCTAGAAGCAACATGAAAAAAAGTCTCCATGTCTGGAGCTAGTCCCACTCCTGTCCATCTACTCCCGAAGCTCCATGATCGTAGGCCTCAGCTTCCTGAAGCTGAGCTCTCCCCTGTCCACCCGTTCCCTACGGCCGGGGTGGTCTCCCTAGTGGTGGTGGTGGTAGGGCCTCAAAGTGTCATCCACCACCCGCTGCTCGGCCAGCTCCTATGCCTCGCCCGCCTGCTCCCTGTGGACCGCCATGGTCGAACCTCTGCCTGGGAGGTCACTCTACCGCCTGCTGCTCATCTGCAGGACGAGTCGAGCAGTCTCGAGCCATGTGACCCTGCCCACCGCATGCATAACATTGCCTGCTCCTCGTATAGCTAGCTCTCCTTCGTGTGCCCCGCACAACCAAATCTTCATCCTGAGATTTCCCATCTGATGGTTTGCCTGGCTTGGACCTCTGCGTCACCTATCTACTACCAGCTGCAGAAGACTACGCTACGAGTCGTCATGTGAAAGGTCCTGCCGCTGGTTCCTGCTCAGTGAGAAAACTCTCCACTAGAAGGGCTATCTCCAACACCCCTGCTTGCGTAGGAATGTTTAGGGAGATCATCGAAGCCCTGATCTCATGCCTCAGTCCCTGCTTGAAGGTCCAGGACCAGAAGAACGGGTCTCGTACCATATCTGTGGAGTAGCGTGAGAGACCAGTAAACCTCACCGAGTACTGGGCCATGGTCATACTTCCCTGTCGCAACTGTAGTAACTCCTGAATACACACCACACGTAGGGTGGCTGGGACTAACTCTGTGCGGAAGAGGGTCTCAAAGTCCATCCAGAGGAGAGATGCCTCGTCGTGCACCTGGAGCATCAAGATTAACCATCTGCCTATTGCCGCGTGCAGGAGGTTTGCTGCAAGGATCACCATGAGGTCAGCTGGTGTCCCCACTAGCCTGAAAACTCGAACTACAGCCTCCAGCCAATCCTCAGCTTCCTGAGGGTCTATCTACCCACGGAACCTAGGAGGTCTCTGACACTGAAACTCATGAAGTGCACTAATACAATGTGAACTCTCAACAGATGGGGCTGGGAGCATCGGTGGCTCGACAGGTAGAGGTACCGCTGGTGCCTCCGCTGAAAAAGGGCCTTGCACCGAGGCCTCGTCGCTCGGTGGGTTGTCGTCTCGCACACAGCTTGGAACCCTAGCTGGCTGCCATCGTGGGGCCATCCTGAAAAGAAACAGGTGAACCACGGTCAAAACAGTATACCTGGTGAGCTGACACAAAGTAATCACAAAGAAAACTTTTGAAACACACATTCAATCAATGTTTTCATGCATTGAGTCGGAAATCAGAAGTCAGGGTCCTAGTGTACGGATACGTCTGCCACCGCACCAACACTGGACTCCCTGGACTGATAACTACACTCAATACCCTTAACACTATTGCTTTATATAGAAGAAATATCAGAGTCCTAAGTTCTGCGGTAGAACCAAACTCTTCTGATACCAATTTGTCACGACCTGTCCTCGGGGTCCGTGCCGTGACTACCCCAATCCCACCTTCCATAGGCCAGGGGCAGGAGAATAGCACCAAAGGCGTAAATCCCGACAAAAAGGGAAAGGCATTACCTTTAAAAAGTAAACAAACACCACAAGGTAAGCCAGCAGAATTAAACACTAAGTAAACTGAGTACAATAGTAAGTTCAAAAAAGTAAGTGGGCCAGAATACAAACCCGAACTGAAAGTAAAGTACAACTAGAAAGTAAGTACAGAAACTGAAATGTAAAGCAGCAACGTCGAGCCATCCACTGGAAATCCCACCTGAAGGGTGGGTACAGATAGCCTCCTCAGCTCCTCGGGTCCTGCCATCCGCTCTGTGTACGTCCTGCCTAGTGGTCCACCCCCAGGTACCGACTCATCGTAAAATCCACCTCCGGGCACCGACTCGACGTGATATCCACCTTCGGGCACCGACTCGTCTTGAGTTCCTCCTCCGGGAACCGTCCAGCTTTACAAGCCTCAACCTCGATCAGTGATGTCCGTCGTCTAAAATCAACACAACGTAGTGCGGGTGAATCCCGTGCAGGGGTGAGTATACGATACTCAGTAGGGACCCCGAGACCCCGAAGGTCTCCCTGAATCCACAAAGGATTAACCACAAATAACAGATACAATCACAGAGTGTCATCCAACACTACTTAGGTATATGACCATACATATACCTAATTCATCAATCCAGTTCCACTCCAACTAACGAGCTCAAGTACAATCCAGTCCACTCAGGAAGGTAAAACATAATCCACACAGGAAAGCATAATCCAATCCACACAGGGAAGCTCAACTCAATCCACATAAGAATAAAGTCAATCACATAGAAGATAATGATTGAAAGTCAAGACTCAGCTCACATAGGTATACATAATTTTTAAAACAAAAGGAGATGATCAGATGTAGTTACTGATTCATCTAGCTGGGACCCATGTAGGATACTAGACCAGCTAAGCTGTCAGACCCACGTAGGATGCTACAACAGAGGTCAATACTGTCGGACCCACGTTGGATAGAAGTACTGTAGTCGTCACCGTCGAACCCACAGAGGATTCCAGTATGGTAGTCATCATCATCGAACCCACGGAGGATTACAGTAGGAAAGTCTTCATCATCGAACCCACGGAGGATTCCAGTATGGTTGTCATCGTCGTCGAACCCACGGAGGATTCCAGTACGAAAGTCTTCATCATCGAACCCACAGAGGATTCCAGTACGGTTTTTATCATCGTCGAACCCATGGAGGATTCTAGTACAAAAGTCTTTATCATAGAACCCACGGAGGATTCGAGTACGGTTGTCATTGTCTTCGAACCCACATAGGATTCCAGTACAAAAGTCTTCATCATCGAACCCACGGAGGATTCCAATACGGTTGTCATCGTCATCGCAGCCAGCTCTAGGGTTCCCGCACACAACAAGATCATTTTCGGAAGGGTCCGCTCCACGAGCCAAGGGGTTGATACATCAACTGACACGTAGTACGAAGTTGATGTATCCCAAAGTTCCGGCTCATCGACAGGAACTCAACGTGACAGACGACGCGTCAATTGGACGCCCGGTCTGAGAGTTAATGGCTTTTTCATTCCAGGGGCCCGGTTGGTTTTTAAGTCAAAACCAACCCGAACTTACTCCAAATGCATCCAAACCTCGAGAGGAGTAATCCAAAAGGTCCATCTCACTAAGAGGAATCTAACAAAGTCGACGGCACATCAATCGGATGTCCGGAGCTCAAGTTATAAGCGTTTCCGCTTTGAGTGCCTGGTTGGTTTCGTGTTCGAACCAACCCGGCCATACCCAAAGTTCTCTGAAACCTTGAGTTTAGTATACCGAAACGACCGTCTCGATCCAAGGATCTCCACGAAGCTGACGGTGTGTCGATCGGAGGTTCGTAGACCATGTTATGGGCAAAAGACCGAAAGTTGTCCGAAAATGGGGGGTCTGGGCCCTGTCTGACCCGGCCCAACCCCCCCTGGGTTGGCCCGAACTGGGTCCACCCGACCCGGTAGGGCACGGCCCAGCCGGGTGGCACGCTGGCGCGACTAGTGCTGATGTCCGCGGGCCATCAGAGTCGTTCCAGTGGTCCGTTCTTGCTCCCGTCTACGCCTGAGGTCGTCCCGGGACCCATAGATTACTGCGACGACCTCCAATCGCTCAACGGTCCTGTTCCATCTTCGCCCAATGTTCCGAGCATCAAGAACAGAGAAATGGTGGGTCCGGACTTGTTCGTTGGTCCGCACCCACCGCGTTATTGGTTCAAACAAGTTCGAACAATTTCCGAACATTTATCCACATGTCGAGGATGTAATCCACATAAAGTAAAATAAATCAAAAACCCCCTACATCAAAGAAGTTTTCGAGCGAGGATCGTCACGGGAAAAGACGTCGCAGAAGACGGCGTCGCAGAAGAGGATCGTGGGCGTCGCGGTACATGACGTCATGGAGAAGAGGTTCGTCGTCGTCACGTCGTCGATCTCTGAGGAACTAGCATTCTTCATCGTCTTTCGTCGGAGGCCGGCGTTCTTCGTCATTCTTCGCGTTCTCCAATGAAGAAGATGAAGATTCGAAGGGTTGAGAAATTCCTCTCCAAACCTTCTCGCACAACGAAATAACCCCCAATGAAATAAGACTTTGTCTTATTTTATTAACACACACAAGCCATCATTAAATTCGAAATTCAAAATAATTCACGAATTAATTATATTGAATAACTTAATCAATTAATTATTAAGAGAGTTGACTTGTAATAAGTGGGGGTGTGGGTGTGTTACTCAATTAATGGGGGTTTTCCAACTTAATGGGAGGTTTTGACGAAGTTGAAAAGGTGGGGCTCATGTGGGGCCGACCTCACTAATTTTTTATCAAGAGGGGTTAGGATTTAGTGGGTCCCACCTCAACTTCCATATGTATGTTTAAACTACTTAGAAAATAAAATAAAAATTGTTGCACAAATTTTATTTTATTCATTAGTTAAACCATTTTTTTAAAAAACCACACCCGAGAAAACTTAACTCCAGAAAAGGTGTTCCTAAGCAATTACCGGTGCTGCGGTTTCATCAGTGCCCTCAGATTTTGATTCTGAGAAACGGTTTAAAAGTTAGGAAAACCCGCTCATTCTTTCACTGAACGTACCCGAGCTAAACTTCGGAAACTGATTCCGGGCACACCAGGCCTCGGAATCAGGTGCCGTCAGAAACTGCGTACTTGTAAAATTCTAAAGAAATTAAGAAAAAAAATTTCCTTGAAATTTATGAGTCTTTACATTAGTTTTGAGTAAAGATATGGGTTGGTCATGAGAGTATCAACCTAACTTGTACCTTAATCTAGTTGGACATTATTCAAACCAAATTATGCTTCACTTATTTATCTTACATTATGTGTTTAGTATTCCAATATGTGTTGTGTTCATATTATGGGATGATATGACTAGTTTAAATGTTATTGTTATGTAGTGGTCATGTTTCCCCCTTGCTTAATATATTTCATTTAGCCCTCGTTTGGCAGGGGAGATATGGGCATGAAAGAAACGATTTGGAAGGAGAGAAACGAGAATCTCTCATTTGGTTATCAAACCCTGAAGGAGAGAAATGCGAGGCGTCGGGAAGGAGAGAAATAGATTTCTCTCCCGCACGTGATTTCAGCTGATTTCGAATCGTCCCAAAATCGGGATGATTCCGACGGAAATCATCAATCCCATTCAAATATTTTACATATTTCCCATATTACCCTTAGACCTCTATATAAATAATAATAACAATCAAATAATAATAACAATAAAATATAAATAAAATATAAATAATAATAACAATAAAATATAAATAATAATAACAATAACAATAAAATATAAATAATTTATAAATAATAACAATCAAATATAAATAAATTTGATAATGTGTATATAAATAATTTTGATTATAACTAATTATGCGTATATAAATAATCATGAATAATTTATAAATAATTCTGGTTATATATAATTTTGAATATAAATAATTATGATTATCTTGAATTAATAGTTTATATAAATAATTTATAATTAATTTTGAATTAATAACTATTTTGAATTAGTAATTATTTTTAATTAATAATTATTTTGAATTAATAATTTTTTTAATTAATAATTTTTTTAATTAATAATTTTGAATGTATAATTTTGATTACCATAAATTAATAATTTTGAATTAATAAATTATATAAATAATTTTGATTATCTTTAGTTAATTGTTTTAAATTTTATAATTTGTATTAATATATGGTGGTAGGTCTGGTGTTCGTATGGATCTAATCGATATTGGTTTTTTATATTGAGCAAGTATGCCCTTTAATCTCATATGTGTTATTTTTAAACAAAGGTTATTTGTGTCATTTGCACCAAAACAGTTTCTTTTCTTTTCTTTTAAAAATTGTTACCAAACATGATGGAGAGAAATCCAAATCATTTCTTTTCTTTTATTAAGTTATGAATCCAAACACAAGGAGAGAAATCACAATCATTTCTTTTCTTTTCTTTTCTTTTATAAACTATCAAATCATTTCTTTTCTTTTACTAAAATATAACCAAACACAGTGGGCTAGATCGAATCAGGGAAGAGAGTCGAAGCAGCGCAAAGAGGATTTATAACTCGTTTGGCAGGGGAGAAACCAACGGAAAAGAAATGATTTGAACGGAGAGAAACTGTTTTCCACTGTTTGATGAGACAGAAGCTACCGGGAGAGATAATTGGGAGCTGAAAGGGAGAGAAATATTTCTCTCCTGTGGCGAGTTTCAAATCACCCCGATTTTGGGGTGATTTGGAAGAAAACAAACATGTGTGCCATTTTTTAAAAAATTATTTATATTATCATCATCGGAATATTATATCTTATTCAATATTTTCATGAATTAATATTTACATAAATTATAAGTTTTGTGATTATTAATAATAAAAATTAGTTTTTTCACGTGAATATATATATTTTGTTAAATGTAATTTGTAAATAATTATTTTTATAACTTCAACAATATTTATTATTAATAATAAAAAACAATTATAAATAATTTTGATTATCTTGAATTAGTAGTTTATATATATAATTTATAAACATACTTTATAAATAATTTTGAATTAATAATTATTTTGACATAATATTTTTGATTATTTTGAATTAATAAATTATATAAATAATTTTTATTTCCTTGAATTAATAATTTTGATTATGTGTATATTAATAATTTTGATTATGTGTGTATAAATAATTTTGATTTTAAATAATTATGTGTATATAAATAATTTTGATTATGTGAATATAAATATTTTATTCAATGTAATTTATAAATAATTATACAACTAAATAAATATATGGATTGTGCAAATGATTTTGGTGAATATATGAAATCTATTTTTTTTAAACGTTTTTTAAAAAAAATTATTAATATATTTTTTGTATTTTAATGTTTACTTAATTTTGGTAACATGAAAGATAATGATTGATTAAAATCAAAATTATTGTTTATATAATTTACATGATATAAAAATAAAAAAATACTATTGATAATATATTTTTCAAAATTAAATGTCTATATAATTGACATTATATAAAAATAAAAGATACAATTTTAAATTATAATTTTTTAGTTGGAATAATTGAGTACCGGAAAACAGTATTTTTTAAAAATATTATTTGAACTCGCTTGGATTAATAATTTGGTAATAATTTCAAATTTAATTTATATATATATATAAATGTATTTTTATATATGAATATATAAATATATTTATAAATATATATTTATAATTATATAAATATTTTTAAAATATATATATGTATTTATAATTAAATATTTATATATAAATATATTTTTAAATATATATTTAATATATTAAAATATATATATTTATATAATAATAAATTTCTTTTATAAATATATATATTTATGAACGCGTATTTATATAATTATATATAAATAAATATATTTATATATATATATTTATAATTATATAAATATTTTAGAAAAATATATATTTATTTGTAATAAATAAAAAAATAAAAAAATAAAAAAATAAATAAATATATTTATAAATTGAAGATACAGTTTTGAATTATAATATTTTTTATTTGGAAAAATCGATTATTGGAAAACTATATTTTTTAATAATGGTTATTTTTATCATATTTCCAAAATATTTATTTTCTTTTCTTTTAAAAAGATTCACCAAACAAGATGAAGAGAAATCCAAATCATTTATTTTCTTTTACTAAGTTATTAATCCAAACACATGGAGAGAAATCACAACCATTTCTTTTCCTTTCTTCTCTTTTATACACCATCAAATCATTTCTTTTCTTTTACTAAAATCATACCAAACACAGGGTTAGTGCGGGACAACCTACCCAGTCAGTCAAATATTGATTAAGGCTTGGGAAGACATTCCCACATGTGCTGTTGATGCATAAAGTATTGAAATATAGGCCCAATGTGATATGGTGACATGTGGTATGAGATGCGTTTCCCACTTACCATGGGATGATGTGGTCAGGGCCACTATTCCCATTAATTTGTATGATTGTGGATTGGGACATGATTCCCCACTACCTTATGTATGTTTTTGAGGGATTCCATGACTATTGTGTTTTGATATCATGGTTTGGGATACTAAAATCATTACAGTGAAATATGATTCCCAATAGGATATGTAATATAATGATGATGTGGCCTTGATTATGATGGTGATGTGATGAAATTCAAAACTGAATAGGTGATTCCTATGGAGAAAAATTATTTTCCAATTTACATGTTAATATACTTGGGAGTGGGATGTACTTACCATGATGTGATACTCCCATAAAGGGGTATGATATTCTTGATATGTAATTCCCAAACATTTTTTATTTCCCTTGGAAGTGGAATAACTATCCACATTCTGATACTTCCATGGAAGGGGATGGGATTCCCAAGACAAAATTCCTTTTCCTTGGGAATGGGATAGAATTTCCATGATGTAATGATTTAATGGAAGGGTATGTGATTCCCAACTATGAATGTTTTCTTATGGGACATGATTCAATATCTTATGATGTGGCCTATAGACAGGATCACTCTTTCCCATTGAGATTATACATGATGCAAGTGATTGTATTACTTCTCTTGATGATGTTGTTGGGATGTAATTCTTACTTGTATATAATTTATCAGGATGTTATGAAATCTATTAGTGATATAGTTGGGATATGATTACTAAAAGAGTATGATTTATAGATATTTCATTCTCTAATTTTATATCGATTTCTAGACATGATTATTTATTGAATATGATTACTTGGTGATGTTATGACCACTGTTATGACACTATTATTAGGATTTAATTCCTATAAATTTATTTTTGTGATATCAGAAGGATATTATACCCAATATCTGGTTATGTTATTAGATATAATGTTCACATATTTTTCATGGTTACATGATGGTTAATTATTCCTATTAATGTTGACTTGAGATGGGATTCACAACTAATGATTATGTAATATGTTAAGAGACACTCCAATACTGCTTAAAGAAAGTATTAATCACATAGTGTGACTGAAGAGCACCCATTGGTTTGAAATATTATATTTTTATTAGTTTTTATTGTTTTTATTTTTGATTTGAATATCATAATTTATATGAACTTGATTATAAATGATATGTTATGGACACTATTTATGGTAGCCTACTGAGTGGTACTCACACCCTACATGGGTGGCCCTAAAACTTTGGTACCAAAGTAGACCATTTGGTTGTAGGAACAAGTAGGGATATGGTCCAATTTTTATGGTTGATCTTTGGAGCTCAATTGGAGTCACTATAATGTCCATGTATAGACTCAGGTCATGGGTTGATGTGGAATCCTATATTTCTTTTCTTATTCTTTTGTGGTAGCCTATGAATGGTAAACCTATAGTAACCCTTTTTTATGTGTGATTATATGGAATTAATTCTACTCATTTTTTAATATAATGGACGTTTATATTTATTTACTGATGTAATGTACCTATGATTTTGTTATTTATCAAATTAATTTTAGGATGAATACTAACTATATTTCATATCTTGTTCTTTATGGTTATTTATACCAGAGAGTATATAATCGTCCTACTTAAAAAGACCTATAAATTGGATGATATCCCCTAGAGTGTGTGGATAATGCTCAAGGTATGTGGTACCCATTTTAGTTACAATAGAGGTGAATCAGATTTGGGATTATACATCAATTTTAGAGGAAAATAGGTAATGGGTGGGGGCATTTTACTAGTTTCTTCCCTCCCATTTCATCTCTTAGTTCCCATTTAATGTGGGATGGTATGTGCTGGTTTAATAAAATTATTTTGAGGTATGGTTTGTCCTTTTATCCTATATTATTATTCTCCTCAATTTTATTTTATTTTTCATAGTTCAAGTCTATGGATTTGGGTGATGATTCCACTAGATCATGGAGGAATCATCCCAAACTAAGGGGCTTTGGTGTATAATAGTTAGAAAGTATCATGGTGTGATGAATGAAATCTGAATTTCTCTATTTTGGTTGAGTTTTACTTCAAATTTTATTTTCTAGCATTTTTTCTAAATTGGATATTAATTGATGATCATTTTGAAGTCATTTTATTGTGATTTTATTTTTAGGATTATAAGAGGCATTCCATAGGTGTTCATAATTTCTTTTCTTGAGTTTTTATCTATAAGATATATTTGATGATTTTTCAACGGTTATTCATTGATGGATTAATTTTTTTACTTAATTATAATTATTATGATTAATTGATAAATTTATTATAAATGTTTTATAAATAATCATTGGTATTGGGGATTGATATGTTTTCATGGATTGATTTAGGCATGTTCAAGGATTTATGAACATGTATTTAGGATGTTAAATCCTTTATAGAGGTAGGTGATCACTATAATACTTAACCATATTCATTTTTATACATGTTTGTGCATACTTTATTGGCTGGTCAAGTTCTGAAAAAACATATAGCAACTGAGAGCTACCTTAGTGGAGAAATTAGGCAGCGTTTAACCTCTTATACAATAAGAGGTTGTGAATTAGATATGTTTTTAATTATTATTAGATTTTTTTTAAATTTATGATAGTTATGTAAGGATATGAATGACTTGAGGAGACATTTTGATATTAATAAATTAGTAAAGATGGATACCATACATATAGAAAGAACATTGAGGTTTTTGAGGATGTAAAAAAATGATATACATGGCATTAGAATTTGTAGATGATCATGTAATATCTGGTTAAGAAGCATTGAATTCAGAATTGTGGTTATATAGAGAGATTTTGAATGAATATATATTAGTAGTTCTATACATCAAGGTCTTGGAAAGAGGAGATAATTGGAATATGATATTAAATATATAATTGATGTATGTTATGGTGAGATTAAAATTTCTTATTATAGTCCACTAAGGTATTAGAGGAAGTTTTGACATGGATGGAATGGTTTGGAAAAGGATTAAAGTTTTTCTATGAAAGAGAGATAAATCACACAACAATTATTCACATCATGCCAAAAAGGTAATATATGCCAAATTAATATATGAAAACCAAAGAAACTATGTAGGATTAACTTGGGATTATAGATGCTATTAAATATTACACCATAGTTAATTTTTCATGATCATATACGCTATTCCATGAATAAGGTTGGAGAAGATTACATTTTTTGGGATGCAAGTATATTATTATGTGAAATAATAAAACATGCTGTAATATTTTATATATTAGGACTATATGGAAGTGTTGGAAGGATATTTAGTTATGAAGGAATATTCCACAATACAAAGGGATATCAGGTAAGAATAATTTGGAAAGGTTGAAATCTATGTGAGATTAACCAATGAGTCATATAGAATCTGTGTGAATTTAAACCAGTAATGGTTTAGAAATTATGTGTTGAGATCACAATGTAGCACTAGGATATGAGATATTCATGGAACTTTATTTTTGTGTAAGATGAATATATAACACCATAATAAGGATGTTCATGATGTAATATATCAAGTGATGGGAAGGGTTATGTTGTGACATAATTATTTCACTATATGAGATGAAAATATGGTATAATGATTAACTATCTAGATTAGAAATGGATCAATGGATTTGAGTTGTGATGGAATGTGTCATATCATAATAGGTTTAAGGATTGAGAATATTTCTAGGGCCATCTTATGATATTCAGAGAATTTAAAGATAAAATATTATAAAGATTCTATAGATCTGTTATTTTATTAATAATCATGTCATAGTAGGAAAATACATGTCATGGAATGGTTGGAGGTAAGGAATGACACACTGTAGTGATGAGCATAACACTGCTAAAAATATATTTCTATAATATTTGGAATATTAAATTATAATTTAAAATGAGAATATTTTGGGTGTTAACTCAACCCAAATGGGATTATTTTTTCCACATATAAATTTTTGGGATACATGGCATGATTATGATGAAGTGGAAACAATCCCAACCATCAAATCAAGTGTTGGAATCTTAAAAGACGTTATAAAAACTACACATAGATGTTATATGAATAATAATATGAAATTATTGATATATATAGTCTCTAAATAAGATAGGAGATCTATTGATGAATTTATATTGACATATATGGTGATCTAGAGAGAGAAGGTTTGAAGAAGAAGAATTTTAATTACTGTATCCAGATGTTAAAGAATAAGGAAAATCATAACAAGATTATTATTTCATAGATAATATTAATCGTTAGAAAGGTATTATTTATAATGTTTTCATGTGTAAGAAAAATATATAATAATTACACTAATAGGGCACCCTCATTATAGTTTTGGAAGATATAATAATCAAACTTCACATTGAGGAGTTGATATCATCTGGTTTAGATAAGATGAAGTGAAACAAAGTGAATATCAATGTTGTATCTATTTTATAATTTATGATTCATGGGAAATCAATACATTATGTTGATAAATAAGATACCATAATATCTATAAACCATTTAAGAGACACTCATATCAATAATGTAACATTACCTTCATCGAAGTAGTGTGTAAAGGAGAAGAAGAGGGAGTGACCATTATATTAAAAGTGAGTCTTTCCTAAACTTATAAGGGAATTTTGCCTTAAAATATAGTGACTAATACATAAATTCTATATCCAATGAAAATTTCATGATAGTGGATTTTAGTACACTGAAACACCATCGTGGGTATGCTCCTTATATTATCCCTTAGTTGTGAAAAATTTTAAATCCTTAGTTCTTGTGTGATTCGAATTCCTAAATATTAATATATAATATTTAGTGTTATTGACATTGATATAAGGTATGCTTAAATTTTTTCCTTACAAAAAGGGTAAAAATACTTATAGGAAAGTGGACTTCAAAGAAGAATAGTTTTAATTTTGTCGGCATCCTAATTCAACCTCCTCCATCTTTAGGTGATTACATCTAGTTTGGTCCAAAAAAGAGGTATCAGAGCCCAAGGGTTTTTTATTTGATATTATATATATATGTATATATATATTTGGATATAGTTCATATGGATTCAATGATTAATCCACCTGGTTTTAGTGGTCTTTAATTTTATGGATAAAAAAAGAGATATTTTGGTTTCTAGAGGCTTCTGGTGAAGAGATCATGTAATAATTAAAACAAGACATTGATATGAAAAAAATAAACATGTTCCTGATGAGGAGACACAAAAAATTATGAACATATGAATCCTTAGTGAGATATTCAAGAAAACCATAAAATTTTCATTAGATTTTTATATTTGGACATTGTGGGAAAAGTTATATGAAAAATTATAAAAATAAAATATGACTATAGTGACTTCTATAGAATATGAATATAAATTTGGTTATGATGAGAAACTAATTTTTTTATATAATCCTACATTTTTACCAAAGTTAAGAAAATTTGTAACAATAAGAAGTTTCCTAATAATAATAACTCACCTATTAAGGTAATTGAATTTGATATCAATGTTAAATATATTTCTAAAATTATTTTAAAATATTATTAAAAATATAGAAATTTATATTAACCATAGAATAATGATTTGGATGGTTATTCAATAGAATAATTGGATAATACATCAATTTATAAGTCTAAATAATATTCATGTCAAAACCAAAATAAAATCAAATGCATGTATGAGAAGGTGAATAAATAAGATATTTTATATGAAGTTAATTATGCATTAATAGTTGATTTAGATTTGAAAAATCATTGAATGGAAAAATAATATATGTCCTTGAATGTTACCAATATGAAAATGGGTAGAATTATGAAGGTTTAAAGCAATTTATTCAAAGAACTTTTATATGATTTGAGAGAACAAATAGAAAATGGGAAAGAACTAAAATCTAGTATCATACCTCTCAATACAAAACATGAAGAGAAGATAAAATATTTAAATAATATGTATCATGGTTAGAGAATATGGTAATCCAATTTAAGGATAAATATGTAAAGATCAAAGAGCATAAATATAGGTTGAAAAAATATAATGAAAAGAAGAAAATTACATCCATGGTAGCATTAACAAGTGGGTCACATAAAGAGAAAAATTTTGAATCATAAAATTACTGGGAGATTTAGGATAAATCTTGTAGTGAAGGATCTTAAAGGAAGGTATCTATAATTTTATACAATTATGGAATCTTGGGACACACTATTGATGTGTGTTTAGATACCCATGGGATCAAAGTGGAATAAAATGTGTGGAATATACATATCAACCAAGAAGTGACTATAAGAGGTATGATTCTAATAGGATAGGTTTTACTTATGATAAACACAGACATAATGATATAAATTTTATTAATAGAGGATTTAAAGGTGTCATAATGAAATATTCCATTCCTTTGAAAAATGGGAAAATAATTTTTACTAAAAGAAAATATATTATTTTAGAGGAAAATAATTTTAATTATAAATAAAGGGTGCTTAAACAACTAATAATAGTTTACTCACAGTATCCCTATTGTAATCAATGAAAGAAAATTTGGATGAAAAATATATAAGATTCTACAACTATGAGAATATTGGATGACAAGGATGATCAAGTATAAGGCGACTCTTAGGGATATCAAAGATAATGGACCCAAAACATGCCTAAGTGGTTTAGAAAATTATACTACCTGGAAAGAGGTGAAGGTTGGTGGAAGATAACTCCTATGGTAAAGGAATTATGATGAATGATGAGGTGACATTTTATCAAAAATTGAAACACCTACAAGTGGGTTTTTTCTAGAATAAAATTGAATCCCAAGCCTAAGAAGATAAATAACTCTAAATCTCATATCTAGAATAAAGTTTTCACAAGTGGGATTATCTAATGAATAAATAATAATAAGGCTTGTATAGTGGTTGGAATCAATAGTTTGGTTCACTATTACCAACCAAAATCCTATACATTAGTATTTTTGAGAAGTAAACATATTCCCATGCACATAATTATTGCTAAAATTTATAGAAAGTTGTAAAGGATTAATGAGGAGATGTGATATATGTGGTGAATGTTATAAAAAGAGATAATTACATGAGTGTAATGGATAGATTTTATGTTACTGACTTATAATATTACTTACAACACTAAGTTATAACTTATTAGTCTTATAGAATTTTTTAATTACCCATTATTGAGTGGTAAGTTCACTCAACTTTGAGAAAATATAACTAATAGTTGAAGTTATTCAGAGTCTGAAAGATAAAATTTGGAATTGTTTTTTTAAAAGGGGTATTGAGTCCAAAGAGGAAAATATAGAGTTTTTTAAATGATAAAAGAGACAAAGGTTTAATGAACAAGTGGTTGATAAATAATCTAATGGTTTGAAGGTGGAAAATAGATCCAAAATTTTATTAGATGAAGATATTTTTTAAATAGGTTAAAAAAAATTCCATTATCAAATGGGATATTATATAATTTCATAGAATGATTTGTATTGTAAAATGGATAATATATTTGATAAGATATCACCACATATTTAAGTGAGACAGGGGGATAAATCTAAAAGAAAAATAGGTATAAGAAGTCCATTTCATTATATTGTAAAAATGGGGGAAGTAAATGCACCATAAATACATAAATGTTTTGGGAATAAATGGATTTACATGATGGAAATAGATATCAGATATAATTGGAAACAAAACTCAAAGGGGTGGAATTTTGGAACTAGATTTTGTGAATTATATATTTTTCAATTAATATTAGAGTTATTCTAAAGTGATGATAGTGATGGAAGGATTTAAATGAGTTGGGGAGACATGTTGACATGAAGTGAAGATGGTTATAATACACATGGTAACAAAATTTAAGTTAATAAGGAAGTATAATAATTATATACATTAAATTAGAGTTTTTGGATAAAAATTTCATATATAGTGATTAAGCATATAACCAACATAAGTGCTTATATGAAGGATATTGTGAATAGATACACCTTGATAGTTCTATGAATCAAATTCACAGAATGATGAGATCATTGGTTACTATTATAAATAATACCTATACCAACAGTTTTGGCCAAACCATTGGTAAAGGTCACTAATTTGGACCTATACCAACGGTTTGACCAAAACCATTGGTATTGGTCACTTATATGGACCTATACCAATGGTTTTGGACAAACCGTTGATAAATGACACTAATTTGGACCTATACCAATGATTTTGGAAAAAAATATTGGTATAGGTCCAATATAGTGACCCTATACCAATGGTTTTGGCCAAACTGTTTGTATAGGGTGGACCTATACAAACAGTTTGGCCAAAACCGTTGGTATAACTAAAAAAATAAAAGAACATATACCAATAGTTTTTAGAACCATTGGTATAGGTACATATATTCTATTATGGAATCTTTCATTAAATAACATTAACTAAATCCAAAGTTAAAATACTTATGAATATACATATACATATACATATATATATATATTTATGAAATTACGTTCAAAAAATTCATGTTAGGTTAGTTGTTAGGTCATTGGATTATAAACGGGAGGTGTTGGGATCAAAACCAAGCCCTATTTTTTTTAATTACCTATACCAATAGTTTTATGAAACCATTGGTATAGGTTTTTCATATTACCTATGAAAATTGTTTTTCAAACTGTTGGTATATCTCTATACCAATGATTTTCCTAGAAATGTTGGTATATACCTATCCCCATGCCAAACCAGCCAACAGTCCTCCAAACCTTGGTATAGGCTATACTAATGATTTGAAGACCTATACCAATGGTTCCAAACTATTGGTATAGGGTATTTTTCAATTAGTGGGAGTGTGGTGTTAAATCTTGAATTGATGGAAGATATGATGTGATTAACATTACTCATTCTAGTACACTGAGGTATTATAGTATGTTTTGGTGTGGATGGAATTGTTGAAAAAATAGGAGATGTTTTTTGAAGGATAGAAAAGTCATACTGTATTGATAGAGATTACATTAAAAATGGGATATAAGTTATATTAATATACAAAAACCCAAGGATATATGTAGGATTAACATTGGAATGTAGAGGTTATGTAAAATTACACTAGAGGAAATCACATTGTGATCATATGAACCATATCATGAAGGGGGACACATATGAATAAATCTACACAGATTGAAGTGTATTACACTATGAAAGAATAAACCACACCATAATTTTTTAGTTTTAAAGGTAGTATAGAAGTTCTGGAAGGGTGTTGTTCTATGATGGAATAGGCCATTCCATAAAGAGATCCCATATAAGAATAATTTATAAAATAAAAACTATGTGAAATTTACTAGTGTGTCCAATTAAATATATGTGAGTTTAAATACAAAAGGATTTAGTAACGATGAACCATGACACTATAGATAATGTCATAATGATTGATTTTATATATTATAGGATAAAAATTAAAGTGAGACTATGAGTTGAGATTGTATTACATTACTTGGCCATGAGAATAATATACATGTTTATTTCAAGTGAGATAAATGGTTCATTTCAAAATAATTATGTTCACTTCACAAATTTTCAAGTGTTGTGAAGGAATATATCCTGAAATAGAGGCTACACTATTTAAGTTAAAAATATGGAAGAATAATAGAACACCTTGATTAAAAAAGGATTCATGGATTTTCATTGTGAGGGAGTGTTTCACCTCACAACAAGTTTGAAAATTGAGAATATTTATAAATGACACCATGATATTTATAGGAGTAAAATATAAGATACTATAAGAATTTTGTGGTTATATTATTTGAATAAACACAACACCATAGTAGAAAAGGTCACACCATAGAATGGATAGAGTCGAGGAATTCCATGCCATAGTTAGGATCATAACACTATTAATAGGATATTTCTATAAAATATAGTATATTCAATTAGAATTTAAAATGAGTAGATATAGCATAAAATTTGTAGAGTTAACTTGAACCAATTCAAAAAACATCAACCATATCTAAATGTATGGGATACATGGAATGGTCTTGATGAAGTAGAATCAATTCCAAACATTGGATCAAGGTTTGAATATTTAGAATAATTTTAAAAACATCACATTTTAGTTAGGGAAAGAAGAGTCTAAACATATTGATACATCCAGTTTTTTAGAAACGGGAGGAGGGATCATGATGAAATTATACTAACATATCTATTGATTTAATTATAGAACACTCATAGAATATGAAATATGAGTTCCATTTCTATATACCACTACTAAATAAAAGGATAAATCATAATAATATTATTATACTATTGATAATCTTCATCTATAGATTTTTTTTATAGTCAAATATTTGTGTAGAATACAAATATTTTACCCTCACATTAAGAGGACACTCTCATTTTAGTTTTGAAAGACACAAGAATCAACCCTTATATTAAGGAATGATATCATTTGGTTTAAAGAAGTAGAAACATATAAAAGTGAAGATCAAAATTACATACATTCTATAATTGAATATTCAAGTGGAATTAGTACTTTATATTAATATAGAAGAGACCATCATGTCTATAAACTATTAAATAGATCCCCATATATATAAAATAACTTTTTCATTACTAAAGTAGTTCTTATAGGAGAAGAGGAGAGATTTTCCCTTAGATTGAAAGTGATTCATTCCTAATCCTTTAAGAGTAGTGTGTGTTATCATGGAGAGATCATGACAAAAATTATTATCTACTAAACAATGCATGATAGTTGATTATATTATACCAAAACACTATTGTGTGCATGATCCTTGTATTATAACTTAGTGTTAAACTAAGTAAAATCCTTTGTATCTTGTGTTTTTTACTATCTTGTATATTTATATTTAATAATCAGTGTGATTGGTGATGAGAGAAAGTGAGAATAAACATGTTCCTTCCAATGAGAGGAAAAGATCTATTCAGGAAAGGGTAATTAAATAAATAATTGTTCTAATTTAGTGCTTACCATAATTATCTCCTCTCATAGGGTGATTATATTCTGCTTATTACCAACACTCTCTTAGGTTCATAGATATTTCTCTTATGAGTGTTGGTGTATTAGAATCACTTGACCACTATGTATCTAATGGGGAGATGATGTTAATTGAATTTATGAGAGTCTTGGTGTAATTCTTGGGGCTCGGATGAGCAATGAATAACCTAAGTTTCACTTCCTAGAAATAGTATCATAGGAATGAGGGGTGTAGGATTAGGGTTGATGGGTGAGATGTGTTACATCTCATGCATGGTTGGGAATAAACTCTTAAGGGTGGGTTAAAGTGTTCATGTATGTTATGAGTAAGAGAATCTTCCGAGGTTAGATACAGTTTGTCCAAGAGGATTTCATCTAGGAGATAAGATTGAGATATATGTTTAGATAGGTATGTAATGGAACCCTAGTCTGGGTTATTGGGATTATTCTAATTTCTTGGAAATGAGTTTCCACGAGGCATTGAGATCATGTCTTTTCCATGATCCATTGAAATCAGGACTAGAACATGGATTGAAAATTTAAAGGGGTATTGGACAGAACCTCTTGAGGATAGGAATATATATGGATTATGAGGATTGGTGACACTATGGGGTGATGAGTGTAGGTTTTAATCAATTTTATGAGACTAGTTTGGGTTTGAGTAAATTAGTAGATTCCCTTACATTCAAGATAGGGATGCTGACGGGTTTGGCATGTTATCCTTATATGTAAGAGCCTGGATTGGGAATACTAGATTTCAAGGATAATTGGGTGATTAATTATACTTTAAGATGTTGGGTTAGGTCATGAGTGAATAACATTTGGTTTCAAGACAAGTATATGATGTGCTGATGGAATGATTGTCAATTCCATATCTAGGGCCTAGCTATGTGAGTTATTTTTGTGAATTTGTTATGGGATATATTTCAATTATTTTTTTGTGTGAGTTTATCTGACTATGATCCTACTTACGATATAGATACTTGATTCTAGACATTTCCTTGAGTTAGAGGGTGTTTATATAGACCACCCTGAGTGAGAGGGTATCAGTCCAAGGTGAGATTAGGAGACCCAATGTTAGTGAAAGGGGACTAGTCAATGTGATGTGACATGAAACTAGGTTCTTATCTATACATTGAGTGATAAGGAGCTGGTATGGACCACCCTAAGTAAGTGGGTATTAGTTCAATAACTAATTATGAGGCTTAACTTAGGTGAGGGGGGAGTAGTCATTATTATGTATAATGAGATTTGGTATACATCTCATTCTTAGTGTTAGAGTTGTGGTACAATTTGTGGTATGGGATGGGTTATCTAATCAGGAGTTTATATGGGACCCTACCATGAGTGAGAGGGTAGACTTAGAGACCTAATATGATATAGTTAAGGTTTGATATTGATCCTACATTGAGTGAGAGGGTAGTAGTTATGACATGATAGGACACTATACCTTGAGTTTCCATGTATGGGTTTTGTGTGGTAGAATTAGGTGACTTATTATTCTAGTGTTGGCCAAGTATGATAGGGTCAAGTTTCATAGTTCTTGTGTTATCATGCGATGACTTGACATTCATTCTTGTGTGTGGTTGTTTTCTATTATTTATTTTACTCAATCATATATATATATATATACACGTTTATGTTAGATTATATTAGGGTATCTTTGTGAGATCTTACTGATATTTATTTCTCAAACCATAAACATGATCCCCATCATGCGTGAAAACCTTATCTATGGTATGTAAGTCAGAGAACATATTGAAAAAGTGATTGGGATATAGTACCTCAATAGGATTTTGATATGGGGTTTAGGTGAGGCTCATGGTTTGTGGTATAACCTCATACATTTTTATTACATTTATTTATTTGGTTATGTGATAATCTAAATGAGAAATATATTGGTATTCATAACTATATGATAATATTATTAATTTTTTATAACATGGTATATATTTAATTTTCAATGGTTTTATTTAACTATAATTATAAAATGTGTGATGGAAAATTCAATTAATTGCTCACTGTCTTAATACATCCTTAATAAGGGCCATTTTTTAATCCCATAGGGCTACTGGTGTGGTATTGGAAACATAGAATGCTATCCATGGTCGATCTGCTGGGGAGACAGTGACCCCTAACTCTTGGTCTTTCACACTCTACAAGGGATCTGTCACTGAAGGTCTTCAAAGGAAAGGAAATGTGGCTCTTGTGAAGTCCAACCCAGATGCTATCTTGAAATGTATCAAAATTAGTAAGAATCCCATTTTCTCACATATTTTCTTATCTAAGGGATCAAAAATATGGAAATATGAGGATATTGTTGTGAGGATTTCAATGATTTTGGGTTTTAAGAACTAGAAGTGAGTCTCCTTAGAATGAGATTTTTTTTCTCATTCTCTTCCACTCAGACAATCTAAAGGTGAGGTCTTGGGGTCAAGGTTTAGTTAATATCAAACCAGTGGTCCTACACATAAGGTATTGGGACCATTATTTCAATTCACTAGATGTGTATAACAACTCTATATAATTGTGGGTAAGGTTTTATGGGTTAAACTGAGTTCTTTGGGACCCAAAAATACTGTATGAAATTACACTGACAATCAGAATTATGATAAAACTAGACAAGGAAACCGAGTCTTCTAGATTTAGTCACTATACTCAATTCTTGTTGGAAGTTTATGTGTGATTAGTTTTAATTAACATAGTCTTTATTTTTTAGATGATGATGAGATTGAACTGCATATTTAATATGCGAAATTGCCTCATCTTTATAAGGGTTATATGGTAATCAGGAATGATATGATAATTTTATGATATCTATTACCTGTTCCTGTTGCTTTATCCAAGTACATGAGGAAAAATATTTCCTCAAAAATTACAATTCTCATAAATATCATATTCAATAAGGGGTGATAAATTCTAGATGTGATCCTGGGCAGAGGTGTGACATGCATTTGTCTCTATCTTAAGATGGGATTGCTTCTTCTCATGCTAATGCTAGGGAACGGGTTGTTCCGAATTTTCAGAGTGAGGTTAAGGAAAGAAAATGAGGACTGTGTTCCATGGTTATCCTACAATGAAAAATAATTCTACTGGGGATGAATTCCCTCAAATAGGGAAGGTCTTTAAAGACCACATGGACACTAGTTGACCCTTTTCTGAAGTTTCAGTGGTAATGGATTGTCATGTGGATTCTCAGTCCTTTGAGCTTGGAGACAAATTTAATGGAAATAATGATAGCCAACCTATAGGCATTGTTGGGGAGAAATAAAAATAATGGGTTGATATCGCAGCTGATGCAAACTTTAAGAAGATTCTAGAAACTGATAACATTAAATTAGTATATGAAATTATTGATGTTTTTTATGGTCAGTTTGATTTTGAGAATGATGTATAGGAACAAGTGGATTGGGATTTTCTTCATGAGTGCTCCTTGACCACAAGTAAAGGAAATATAAATATGGAGGCTATGATATCTAATAAATCCATGAAGATCAACTCTCACAAGCTGATAGTGGAAAAGGAATTCACTAAATGTAATAAGGGAAATAATTTACTCATTGATGATGATGGTTTCCAAATGGTCACTCACAAGAAAGGTACCTTTTCCAGTCTTTGACCTAAATCTGGATAAGTAGATGATGAAGAGGTTTAGGATCCCTTGGCATCACTAGACTCATGAATTTTTTTTATTCTACATGACATATTGAACAGATATAATGATAATAAAGTATTCTAGGAAGAGTTTGGAAATTCCCATGAAAATGAGACCATTTCAAGGAGAAACCTTGAGAAGGTATCCTCATAGGATATGAATGGAAAACACGATCTTTCCCTTGAGGAATATATCCCATTGTAATACTCTCAAGTGGATGGAAGGACATGGAGACAACCTAAAACTTGGAAGCGGGGTCATCACTCAAAGAGTAGAGGTGGAGGCCACTACCATAGATGAATTAATATTTTGACTCTTTAGTAGTGGATATCAATGGACCTTTGGTCTCATTATCTATGTTGTACTTTTTTATTTTTATTCCAATAAATTTCGAGACCATGGGACAAAACCCATGGTTCACACAGTCTTGGTAATTATAAACTTTGTACTTTAGTATATGTTGTGAGTTATGTTTGGTTATTTATTTGTTACCTTTTTAATGAAATTGAGAGTATTTTATCCCCATTATTAATCATATAATCTCACCATTAGTGGAAAATATCTGGAATATTAGAAAGTCTTGCCTAAGGTCTTGTGGGACTCTGACTAAGATATTGATGTGTACTTTTAGTCAGGATATTTTATGTATATATGTAGTGTTTTTAAACATGTGTGCATATGAAAATGTTATGTGAACACACACAAAATCACGTTGTAATAGTTTAATTGATTTCATAATTATTATTAAAAATTATGATAAGTTTATTTTTATAACAATTTATATTTTTATTATAATATTTTAAAATTTTAAATAAATAGTTTTTTAAATCATAGCTAAATATTTTATGGTGATTTTCAAAAATATAAATAAATAATAAATTTTAGGAAAAATGTATGTGGTTTGTGGTCAATAAAAATTTATATTAAATTTTATGTTAACACACACACCCACAAATAAATATTATTTTAATACTCAGAGTCATACTTATACGAAATTTTAGGAAATTTTTTTTATGAATTCACAACATATATGAAATTTCTCAAAAAAATAGTTTACATTAAATGGTTTGTGTTTTTAGAAATCACTAACATAAAGAGATACATGTGCTTGTGTTTAATTTGGGAAAATTTATATGAAATTATCTATGTTAACAGAACACTAAAAGTTTATATAATCAATGATGTAATATTAATAAAATTTATAACAAAATATTTACAACAAAACATAAACTATTTTTTACTTATAAAATATTATATATTACACACACAGATAAAAGTTATAATACACTCATAATATTTAATAGCATGGACACATTCCGTTGATAGTAATATGAAAAGCATAAGAGAGTAAAAATACATTAGTTAATCTATAAAATAGTTTGTGTAAATAATATTTAATTCTTATATAGTGAAAATAACACATGAAGAAAAACCGTCTACCTCAAAATAGTTGGCGAACATAACATCTAATCCTTATATAGTGACAATAATGATCATTGAAGTTGTAAAAATATCAATATATTGAATAAAATGTTGCCATAAAATACAATTTTTATTAAATAAATTTGGAAATCCATTTTTTCATGAATATATAACACTCAACCAAACACTTCACTCAATATTTAATAATAATATGAAATTTTAGAAAATAATATTCATATAAAATAAGAGAAACATAAATTAGAAAAAAAATATAACTATCGAATTATTTTTTATGGTTTTAGTTTTATATACTAAACACTTATAAATGTAATAATAAAATATTAAAATTCTATAAAGAACTAATTCAGAAAACATTTCATAAAAATGTATAAATTTCATAATTCAATAATATAGAAAATCAAAAAACTATAATATTTTTTGGATATAAATTTAGTGAGGAATTAAAATACTATGTTCATAATGAATCTTAGGATGAAAAAACTAATGAACCTAGCAGTAAAAACATCAAAATTATGGATTAAAACAAAAAAATAATAAGAAGAACATATGATAAAATGAATTTAAAAAATAGGTTGAAAAGATTATCTTTGCACTATGGGAGAGAAGTTAAACTAAAATTAATTAAATAAGACAATGTAAGAGTTTTATATCATGATTGGTTGATGTCGGAGGGCATCGAGGTTACTAGGGAGGATAAAAAATCATTGTTGAGATGGGGGAATTATACAAGGTATCCTGATGTTAATGACAAGGGAGTGGGATAGAGTTTTTGAAATTAAGTTTGTATCATTTATTTAAAATCATCATGAATTATATTAATTAAATTTTATTTTAATAAGAATTGAATAATAATTATTGTAAGATATTTGTTTAAAATGTAAAATTTATAATTAATTTAAGAAATATCCCCCAAGGAAATGATGTACAAATTAATTTCCACTATAATATAAGGATCTTTTCTCAAATCTAGAAATGAACTTTCTTGATGTAAAAAATGCTGATAATTTTTGCACTAAAAATATTTGGGGTCATTTTATATCACTTTGATTACTTTGATAAAGTATCATCTAAAATTTTGAAACCACTATTTTTTACTTCATCATAAAATAATTTGTTTGAATGGAGAAATTGAAAAATATAGGATTAATGAGGTTTAAATTTTTAAATTCTAAGGGCATCCCTCATGATATTTAGTACTTGAACAACCCAAATAAAATAAAAATAAAAATTAACAAAAATAACCACTAGAATTAATAGAATTAAAACCAAAATTAGTATAATATAGATAATTAAGAAATTTCATTATTTAAAAAAATTATGAACCTTTGAACATTTAGTTATTTATATTAAAACAATTATAGTTAAATAATTTAAATAACGAAACACATGAAGAAGAGAATGTTATTGAATAAAAAAAATTATTTAATTTTAATATACCTAGGAAATGTAATTTTATTTAAGATAAATCCATATATAAGTAATTATAAATAATATGTTTTATTTATAAAATTTTACAATTTAGAACATATTAAATGTTGAAAAATACATTTTAGGTCAATTCAACCATACCAAATTTCGGAACGACATGTGGTTCTTTAATAGAGGTAATAAATGAATATATTCTGGTTGTATTAAAGTTTCATATCATTTAGATATCATTTGATAAATTTTTAGTATGTGATGCTTTTTTGGAACTAAAAAATCACACTTAAATTGAAAGAATTAATGTTTGATCACTCTGACCACACCACACAAATGAATCATATATAATTATCCTATATTTTCATGTCAATTTGATACTATTTCCTTGGTTTTGACCATGAAACTCACCTTTTTAACAAAAATATCTCTTTTATATTGAATAAATACAGTTTTCATCATTCCAAACATACCCTATAATGGAATGACATGAGGATAATTCCTACATTTCATATATAAACAAGGGATTTTTTTATAGTTTTTTGAGAAACCAGTCATGATGTCTATTTTTTAAGCATGGGATGTGCATTTTAAACTTAAATTACATTCAAAATAAATAAAATGAATTTTCAATCATTTTACCCACATTATGCGTCAGAATGAAATTAAGTTCATTCATATAATTATAACATTAACAAATGGTCATTTCCCAAGAGTTTTATAGTATTTAAATATTTTTTACATAGTTTTGAAGATGTGGAATGTGTTTTGAACTAAAAAATTACTTTTAAATTTTAAACTTAAATTTTTAGTCATTCTAACCACAACACACATCATAATGCCATTTTGTTAATTGCAAAATATCAAAAAATAAAAGGAAGATAATTTTACTTGATTTTTTTGAAAATCAGATATCGTTTTCTCAATTTTGATAATGTGACATGTGTTTTTATCTGAACTATCACATTTTAATTGAAAATGAACACTTTTTTATCATTTTAGATACACAAAATAATAGAATGGCATTTTTTTATTTTGGTATTTCATTAATAGATTAAATATTTTATAGAGCTTCATGAAAAACTAAGTGTGTGTGATTTTTTTACTATGTGAGTGAATTTTAAACATAAATAACATTTAATATAAAAAAATAACGTTTTGGTAGTTATAAAAACACTACGTATCATAATGAAATTTTCTTTATTATTACATATAAAAAATAAATTTACACTCAATTTTATAGAGTATCATGACATTTGATGTTTTTTTCTAAATTTTTAGCATGCGATGTATTTTTTGAACAAAAATATCACTTTTAAATTGAAAATTTGTCACACTATGTGTAATAATTAGGTTTAGTTAATTTTTACATGTCAAAAATAAATTAACTATTAACATTCTATAGTTTTTAAGATTATAAGAGATCATTTAATTTGTTTTTACCATGAGATGCATGTTTTTAACTGAAATGTCACTTTTAAATTGAAAATATATAGTTTTAGTCATTATAACTATATTTAATTTCATAATTATGTATGGTTTATTTATACAAATTAAAAATTAATCTATAATAGTTTCCCTATAATTTAACAAAATTTTGGGAACTTTTATTGGAATTAAGAATGTGATGTGAATTTTTAACTTAGACGACACTAGACATTGAAACATAAAATCTTGTCAATCTTGGATATATTGTGTTTCAAAATGAAATTTTGTTTATTCATATAGTTTATAAATTAAATAATAAAATTAAATAAATAAATGGTTGAAATATTTGAAATCTATGTAAAATGAACCACCACAACATGGTGGTTTAGACCAATTCATGGTCTATACTGATGTGGACCATGACATTATGAGGCTGACTATGTAGTGTTTTTGTGCATGGAAACCTTTTTTATTATATTATAACACATGGATTATATTATTTATACTACCTAACGATATTATCATTATCTAATTTTATTATTTTATGATACTCAATGGAGTTTTTATGTTTAAAGTTAATCATTTATAGTTAAATGTTCTTCCATGAATAAACATGGAGTTAAAGACTTTTTGAAATGTTCACATTATTTATAAAGAATTTTTGAAATGTCTTTGTGTCTTCTAGATGATTATAATAAATGATAAATATCATGGGTATATTCTTTTATTATCATTCCATCATAAAATATCATCATAAAAAACTCCCCATTTGTTTTTTACACTCTTTTAATTTAATGAAATTTTCTTGAAAATCATTAGGAAGAGTAAACCATTCCCATGAATTAAGTTATTCACATAGCCTAAGGATACCATATGAGGAAGGATTACATTAACTTATTCTCTCCTTATCAAACTCTTGTGTTCGTACTTTAATATATTATATTGATAGAGAAAATGTACGACATTATTCATATATTTTATTTTATTCCAAATAAATGGAATAATCTTATGATAGAATTTATTTTCTTTGATGATTTCAATTATGATTATATAAATATCATCCCTTAAAAAACCATTCTATGGTATCAAAGCCACTTATTTTTAATTTTCTTTGATTATTCAAACGAATAAAGAAACTAGTAAAACAATAATTCCAAGAACTATGACCTAGCCTAGTTCAAAACAAGTCAACATAAATGTTACGAGAAATGATTTTGGTCTTATAAAATTTATTATACCATGATTTAGATTATAAAAAACACCCATTGAAAATCTCAAAAAAATAGAACATCATTTTTCAACATGACCATGAGATGGTCAATAGAGAATTATGATATGGTGATATCCACTATGAGAAAAACCATGTCATGTTAGGTGTTGAAAAGATGTGGTCCAAAATGTATTTACTATGGTGTAAAATATCCATTTTTATCCAATTTAATTCCACAAGACCACCATGGTGTAACAGAGAATCACCATTGTGTTTTCCCCCTAAATATTATGGCTAAGAAAAAAATATATTCTACCCAAAATATCATAACCTCATGAGAAATGGTCACAGTATTTCCCTAGAAATATTTTTCCCCAATTGGGATAAAAACCATATTGAACATCATTACAATTCATGGCCTTCATAATTTTTATGAATTTTTTTTTCTAAAAATTATCGAAAACCTTGATTGATACAGGCCCAGAGGACCTGCATTGAATTTGAGGGGGGATTTAAATATAACCAAATGTGTTTTTTTATATGTGATATAGGATTAATGTGTATTTACATGGTAAATAATTTATAAAGTGTATAAATTATAAAATAAGGTGAAATATAAAAGTGTTCATATTGATTTATGAATTGTTCATAAATGTGGGTATAAAATGTTTATATCAAAACAACTTTTTTGAAAAATATGCGATGTTAAGTTTTATTTAAAGTGTTCATATAAAATATGAATTGTTTATATGATTATAATAATTTTTATAAATATCACATGTTTTGGAATAAGAAAGAGTTCATATTAAATATCATATAATTTTATTGTCTGAAAGAGTTCATATTGAAAGAAAAGTTAAATGTTAATATTTATTTATGTTATGAAATGTATATAATATAATGCTTAGATTATTAAATTTTTATAATTTTCTATATTTATGAATTTATCATAAATAATTATATATAAATATAGGAAATGATCATTTTTTATTTGATTCCATAATCTATTCGGAAATAAAATTTTATTATATTATTAATTTATTTATGTTTTTGGTTAAATTTGTTTCACATGGTTCTTTAAATTATAATTCATATATTTAAGGGTTTACATGATCTATATGCTAATTGATTGAATTTTATTTTACCTTGACTTAGGATTTTATTAGGCTAAAATATTGAATTAATAAGTTAATTATAGTTTATACATATTAACTATTATAATTTTGATATATTTAAGGCCTCTATTGAGTAAAGATATGCGGGTAGAGTGACATTTTTGTTAGACTAGTCACTAGCTTAGAAGGTTTGACTCTATTTAGAAAAGTTTAAGTTGGAAACTTGTCATTCCATTCTTACTCTTATATAGATTATTTTTTTTCTTGATTCTATGCCTTTACATGATTTTTTATATACTATATACATGAGATTCATTTATAAATGTATGAATCTATTTTTCAATTAATTTGGGTTAGTAACATAAGCTATGTGTTGTGTAAAGAGTTACAAATGAACATGGTTTTAAAATATTTATTTAGTGTAAGGAATAATGATTCTAGAAACTAAATCATTAGAAAAATTTATATATGAAAATGCAATACATGAGATAATATGGTGAGATAATAAATCCCTTTAAAATACTAAGTCTTAGATTCCTTCTATAACAACACTTTTCAAGATCTCGATCATCTAACTAGATAAGTTTGTGAAAATGTTAGTGTCCATGGATTATATTTTGTAAAGAAATCATGTTATGGGTGACCCTAATTAGCTATTTCCCCTTTTTTTAATATAATTTTTGCTACACTTTTCTGTTAAACCCCATGAGATAAAATACCAAAAGAATAAAGTTAATATTATCAAAATTATGGATTAGAAAATGAGTTTTCTAATAAAATATATAAGGGTCATATATTAAATGATTGAAATGATAGAATATCTAAACAGATAAGTGATGAGAGAAATAAAATATAATATTCATTTGTAATGATCCGATCTTTTAATATATGTTTTCCTCTAATGAAGTAAAATATATTTAACAGCTTTCTCCACATGCAACACTAATCTAAAAAGAAACTGTGATATATTTAGACCATTAAAACCCATGCATTGAATTATTAAGTATGAATAAGAGTAACTGAATTATGAAATATATTAATATATATATATATATAAAGACACACAAAAACATGTTATTTCATAAATATTTACTTAATTGATTGTTATGATAAGAATCTAGATTTTTATACAATGTAATTTTTATTAAATAAAACTAATTATACTATTTATAAGTGGTTATTTTAATGAAATAAAATATTTATTAACTAATTATATATTTATTATTATTTATAGATATTAATAATAAAGAAACTACTAATTTAAAAACATTTATTTTTTTTATAAAAAGAGTTTCTCATTGTATTTTACGATTTAATTCAAAAGTTAAAATAGAGAATTCTAAAAATTTAATTTGAAAAAATATAATTAATTTTTGGATTTATAATTTCAAAATTATTTTAATATATATTTTTTGACATTTTACTAAAATGATTGATTTTTAGGCGAATAGATAAAAATAAGATTTTTATAAATAACATGAATTTTATGAAATTAATAGTATATAAGTATGAATTTGAAATTAATGAAACCTATTTATAAGAAAAATTATGTATTTTATATTCTAATTTATAAATTTTAAAAAGTTTTTTTTTTACATTTGGAAACCCATATTTAAAATTTTAGAACATAAGTTATATTTTTCAAAAAAAATGTTTTTAAGACATTATACATTAAGTATTTAAAATTAATTTTTATCACTTTTATGAATTCAAACAAATGAAATGAATTTGTTTTTTTAATAATTAGGTCCAAATTATTTAATAATTTCCATTATATATTTTTTTATAAATAATATTCTACCTTATGTATAAACTAGTGACCATAGTAAAAGCTAAAATGGTAAAAGTGAAAAAAATCTTATGGTAATGAGTTGAAAAAGTGTCTAAAAAATGAATGTTAATGAGTGTTTAAGGATTATATAGACCTTATATCTTCCCCTATATATTATTTATCTATTTTGGATCCACTTTTTTAGAGGATGACTTCCCATTATTGAAAAGTTTTGATTATTTATAAAAACGACATCCCTTTTCACTTATAAAAGGTGCATTCCTCTCCTCACTTCCACTCACATAAAAACCCAATTATTTCGGCACAAAATTTGTCAAAAACTATCTTAAGAATTTCTATACATACATAATAGGTTATTGTATTCTCAAAATTCCATCCCTCAAGGATATAATCACTTTTCAATGGAGATAATCCAAGAAGTGTGGTATAAACTTATAACCACTCCTTCCTCATTTCTATTTCTTTATATGGAATTATTTTTAGTAAAATTCCATTAAAACATATAAAAATGATAACATAATCGTCATTATTATAATTTTATGTTATTATAATGGTTCTATAATCATTAAATTCATTTCTCATTTCTATTAAGAAAAAAGAAAATGTGAATCGCACGTACGTTCATATTACCGCCTCCTCAAAGTAACATGTTAGTTTTACTTAACCTATTAACATGGATGGTTTAAAAAGGTAATTTAATATATAATTATGATAAATATAACATATGAGTATTGTGAAATGATAAAACATATTAATCTCTTATATTCTAAGGAAAAATAAAGTATCATCCACACATATGTGAGGATTATTGCCTATATAGAAAGACATGTTTTGTTTTTCATTAACACCATTCATGGATGTATTTAAAATTAGGTTTAAAGTATAAATATTATGTTTTTTTAATTATTAATGTTCTTTTAATACAAATATAATAAAATATTAATTATATGTATGATAAATAATTGTTATTAAGTTAATCATCTTAAAGCAAGGAAAATAAGAGGAAAATGATATATTTTTTCTAAATAATGGATTTATATAAATTATCTTCTCTTTAAAAATATTTAAAATTTTTATATATCACACATATAAAAACTAATTAGTATTTTTATTCTTTTATTATAATGATATTACAAATTAACCACTTCATAATCATCTATTAAATTATGGCATGTTTTTATTTGGATCGGTTTGTCCACCCACTTAAAAAATACTAAAAAATAATGTAATGTATGATTATGGGAACTTGAATAATGATAATATATGATAAAAATAAATTAATAATTACTTTATTTTTCTTATGTAATGGTAAAATTGATATAAAAATCATTAATTAAAATACCTCCATTCATTTGTTAAAAATCAGTGAAACTTACTCATCTCCTATTTAATCATTAAGTATCATAGCAGAAACACCCAAGGAAATAAATTTTAAATTTACAAGTAATTATAAAGAATCAAATAAATTACCTTTAATAATCTAATAATTATTATATTTTGGAAAATAATAAGTAAATGAACCACTATTATGAAGCTAGTTCAAAACGATCAAGATTACTCACATCTGATATTGAAAATAGGTAAAAACTAACTAATATACATGGAGAGAACAACTATAAATGGGTTTTATGAAAGTTAATAGATATATTTAAGGTTATGAAATAAATAATTAAGATATTTGAGTTTTATACATATTTGGTTAGAGTGTGTTCGATAAATCAAGAAAAAACGTAAGGGTTTATGTCTCAATCACCTTTCATTGAGGAATGCTTTGATATTATGAATTTATCTTAAATTATATGATGTAAATAATAGAACCTAGAAATATAATATCATAAATTATTTTTAAAATTGAACACTTGACTTATATTTAGGATCTTCCTTTACCTAGGAAAATATTGAAATCTTTTCTAAAATATAAGGGTTTTTCATAACTCAATATGATTTCTTGAGTTATAATGTTTCTCATTGAGCATCATCTTTAATTTTATATAGTATACCATAATTATATATTAGGATATAATTTTTTATTAAAATATTCCTTATTTTTTATTTCTATTACTTCATTAAAAGTTAACTATTTTATGAATAATTCCCATCCTCTTAAACGATAGTTTCCACCCCTTGTCCATAATTTTCTTTCCCACCAATGTCCTCCTTTTTAACTAGAAACATAATTATGTGTTATATCCTATGAAACTCATACATCCCTTATAATATTTTAAAAATATTTTTTAATTTCCTTTTTATTATGTGGTATTTCAAAAAAAAGTATTCAAAATATTTAAATGGTTTTCCTTCCATGATCATTTTTTCTATCTTCTAAACCACCCTAGTTACTTTTGAGTTACAAATTCTCTTTATTTTATCCATTATATGAAATATTATACTCTTGTAATATATATATTTTTTATATATTTACATTGAATATATACCTTGTTAAATATCCTTTTCATTTATGAGGTTATACATGTTTTTAGTTTCATATAAAATTCCCACTTTTATGTAAACCTAATTTTAGGGAATATTCCTATTTCTTGTCTCATGTCAAGTATCATCCCCATAATTTTTTAAACCATTAATGAATTTAAAATAAAAATTCTTATTTTTTATATAACCCACTTGGTTCAATTATGGTTTTATGTAAAATAATAAGGCCTTTATTTCTTTTAAATATTTTTTATTTATTTCAAAAATCTCCACCTAAGTGGTTCATTTTTATTCTTTATTATATAGATCCTTCCCATGAATTTTCTATAATAGAACTCCTTGTTCAATAACTATATCTCTATTAAATTATGAAATTAAAAAAAATTAATTCCTTATTTTCTTGGTAATATTTATAATTTATCCTTCAGTTATACATTGATTCAAAACTATAAAACCAAATTTCATATCATGGGTTTGATAATGATTATGATTTATGTATGGTTTCACTTCCACATGTGGCACACATATGAATAATTTTTATTATGTTATGGATGATAAAAAAATTATATAGCCCTCAAATGCATTGGGTAAATCTTTATATATCATGAGATGTCATGAAAGGGATCAGGGAGTGAACCTAATACACCATTGGACTTTTTCCACTTTTTGATGATCATCTTGGGAGTGACCCTTGAACTATACTTATAACCATGTGTTTATGATTACTTGATATTTTGATATCAATTCATTATTCCATATTTCCATGATTATGATCATCCTCTTTATGATATCATGTTATATGTCATGACTCTCATGTTATTATTTATTTCTATGTTATGATGCCTTTTTTCATTTAAGATGATGTATTTATCCATCTAATATTCCAAAGTCACTTGACCTCTAGATCCTTATTTTTTATTTTCTAGAAATACATGTTAATAATTATGAAATAAATTGGTTTTAATACTTGGGTCATTATAGTTGGTATCAAAGGAAGGTCTAGTTATTTTTAGAGATTAATATGAGATATAATTAATAAAAAAACTTGGGATAAGTCTATGTATTGTATAAAATCATAGAATTTTGGTAAATAATAAAGTTTATGGATTTTATTAAAATTAAATACTTGTATAGATACCACCAAGTGGATGTGCCTTTGTCACAAATTAACATAGGGGTAATAATCCTAAAAATGGTTAGTTTAGTATTGAATCAATCATTAGTCTATTGTAGGATGGGTGGGCCTATGAACAGACAGATGTGAGGTGAGGGGATTCTTAGGGACTCTCAGGGTTCAATTTGTTTTGGTTTTAGTGCCTTCTATGGGTCAGGCTGTTTGCTAGGTGCAGAAGTTAGGGCGCTCCATACTGGTCTCATGTTATGTAGAGATTTTGACCTCCAAGTGTTGGAAATTGAGTCAGAATCGGAGGTCTTGGTTGGAATTCTCCAGGGGAAATGTGGCGCTCCTTGGCAATTTTCTTACCTCACCAAAATCTATTAGTTGGAGTCGAAGGGTGGTCAGTTGGTGAGGTATATTTAGCGGGAAGCCAATTTCTCAGTATATGCTCTTTCTCGTGTGGGAAATCCGAATGACACACTTATTTCCTTTGGAATTTAAAATTTAAGTCCAAGGGGATGCACTGGGACTTCACCACTTTAGAACTCCTTGATGATTTCTTTGTTTTGGTGGGCCTTGTTCCCTCTTTAATAAAAAATTAATGTTCAGTCAGTCAGTTCAACCAAATATATGTTTAAAATGTGGGACAAACCACTAAGGTAATTTCCTCAAGGGTATTGGAAAATAATTTACCAACGAAGGGGTGTCATCAACCAAACTACTATAGGAAAATGAAGAGCCCAATTAGAATTATGGGACTGGAAAAAATGCATAAAATAACACCACGATTGGTCTAATTCCTTATGTGTGAAAAAATTAGACATTATCCAAGTTAGTGACATAAATACAAGGATGATACGAATGATAAGAATTAATAACCACCACATATAATGGAAAAGGTATATCCTATTATATGACTAATAATGACATGGATTGTGATAACTAAATCCTCCACTTCAGTTGTGAAAATGGGATCTTTATTCTAGAAACTCTATTTTAACTAGATTTTTTTCTAAGTGTACCACATGGAAGTTTTGTTTATTATATAAAAAAATATAATTATATGATGGTTTCATTTGAAAATTTATATTTATGTGAATATAAATATTAGTACGAGTCTTTTAGAAGTATTTTATGTGATTATAGTAATGGATTAACTATTTAAACATATACTTCATATTCACTAATAATGGTTAGATTACCCAAAACATATTCATTACTAGAGAAAATAGATGGGGTAGAGACAAAAACTAGTAACTATCATGGAGAGATATTAACAACACTGTAACAGTCAAAACAACAATGGTTCATCTTCATTATCATCTATCAGTGCACCGCCACTATGTGTAGGCACTGATTCTTTTGGAGAAGTTGAAAGCACCATGATAATGAGATATATATAATGAAATACCCACTACTGCCTCTAGTGAAACATGATGTAGTGGTTATATGAAAAATGGGGAGGCTACCTAGTGACATTGGGAATTGGAGGAATTAAGTAATTAGGTTCAATTTCCCCAAAGCACATGATCCCATGAAACATGTGCAGTAAATAGTTAAGGTCTTAGAAGGTCTAATTGGGGAACATAAATATCCACCCATATAATATGTGGTAGGGCCTCTGTACCACTCCAACCTTTATCTAGGAGAGATTTACAAAGTGAGAAGCACAAAGACAAGTTGAAAAAGTGGTTGTGGAGATGGGTGGTTTTCTATTGGGGTTAGCGATCTAGTTAATGGATAATATGGAAAGGGAACATGCCAGTGTAATAAAAGAAGCTACTCTAGAAAGGGTTGGGTGGGGTATGAAAATGGATCTCAACCATTCGTATAAGGAAGAGGATCATTCTTCATCGACTTCACTATTTAACCTTGACTTTCTGCTGGTACTACCAAGTTGAAGAACCATAGAGGATGAGAGATAAGTGTGTGGGGTTTATCTATTATAAAAATAGGGAATAAAATTTCATACCTAAAACAAATTTATGATAATATATTACTAAAATTATTACTATGAATTCAAGGAAAAATAATATAGGTCTTAACTTTAAACCATGAGAAGTATTTAACTCAAATGGTTAGGAAGAAACACAATATTGGAATTATGATTTTTACAAGTGAGTATATGTGATTGATACATCATTATAAAATTTAATATTGAGTGATATTATAGAAAACCTTAGCTAAATGCATTAGTAATAAATAATTAAAATTTCAAGGGCACAATTTATTTAAGGTAGAGAATGTAATGACCTTATACTTTAATATATATTTTCTTTTAATTAAGTCAAATATGTTAGATAGCGTCCCCCACATACAAAACTGAAATAAAATAGAACCAAGATATATTTATATTGTTAAAAAATAGTCATTGACTTAGTATTTATGAACAATTTTAATCAAATTATGAAATAAAATATAAATATATATGTGTATATAAAGTTTATTTTATATAAATTTACTTAATTCATTATTGTGTTTAATAATATATATTTTTATATGACGTACTTTTTATTATATAAAACTAAAAATATTATTGTTAAATGATGATATTAATAAAATAAAATATTTATTGACTAATGCTAGCTCTATTATCTTTTTTAGAAATTGAGAATATGAACAACTTGTATTTTAAAAAAATGTTAGCTTTCTATAAAAATAGTTTCAAATTGTATTTTATAATTTTATTTAAAATTTTAAATTGAAAATTATTGAAATTTAATTTTAAAAAATAAACTTCACTTATGTATTTATAATATAAAAATTAGTATAAGATTAAATTTTGGGATTTTATAAAAAGATTGTTTTTTAGATGAACAATGAAAAATACTGTTTTTATAAATAACATGAATTTTATGACACTATTAGTATTTAAGTATGAATTATAAATTCTAAGAAAAAATATTCATTTTATAAATTAATATAACTTTATTTTTTTTTAATTTTCAAACCCATATTTGACATTTTAGAATGAGAGTTTATTTCAAAAAATTTATTTTTAATATTTTATACATTTGGTATATTAAAATTATTTTTTATAATTTTTTAGAATTTACAAAAATAAATGGATTTAGAATTTGGAATAATTTGATAAAAATTATTTAATATTGTATATTTTATTTTTTATCATAAAGGATAAGTTAAATTTGGTAAAAAATAGTTATAATGGTAAAAGCTAAAATGGTAAAAGTAAAAACATCTAATGGTAATTAGTTGAAAACATGTTTAAAACATGTGTGGGAATGGGTGTTTGGGTACTATATATACCTTATATATTTACCTATCTATTATTTCTCAATTTATTATCCACTTTTATTTAGAGTTACTTCCCATTATTGAAACATTTTGGTTATTTAAAAAAATTACATCTATTTTCACTTATAAAAGAGGCACTCTTCTTATCACTTCCCTTAATAGAAAAACCCAATTATTTCAGCCAATAATATTCTAAAAATATCAAAAAAAATTCTATAAATTCTCAATAAGTTTTTTTCTTCTCAAAATACCACCCCTGAATGGATTAATCCCTATGCAAAGGAGATAATCTAAGAAGTGAGATATAAACTTCTAACCACCAATTTCTCATTTATATTTATTTATGTGAACTTGTTCGTACTAAAATTACATTACACTATATTAAAATTATAATTTAATTATCATTATTTTTTTATGTTATTATCATGATGGTAGAAGCATTAACCACCTTTCCCTTTTCCATTAGGAAAAATAAAAATGTGAATCATGCATACGTGCATACTACCACCTCAATGATGTAATGTGATTGTTTTAATTCCAAAATTGACATTTATGATTTAAAAAATATAATTTAAGAAATAATTATGATAAATATAACTTATTTAATATTTTTAAATGATAAAACATATTTATCCTCACTCCCGTTTTAAGGAAAATGAAAGCATCATCCATGTGTATGTACAGATTAACACCTCTAAGGAATGAGGTGTTCCATTTTACATTACTACCTATAAAGGATGGTTTATGGATGGGTTTAAAGTATAAATATGTTTTTTACTTAATTTTTAGGGTTATTTTAAGAAAAATATAATAACCTTTTAATGATATGAATAATAAACAACTGTTATAAAATTAACCATCTTAAAAAAAGAAAAATAAGAGGAACATGATCTTTTTATAATATTTAATTGATTTATAAAATTATTTTATTCTTATAATTACTTAAATTTTTGGTATATAACACTTATAAATAATAATTAAGATCATTATTATTCTTTATAGTAATATTACATCTTAAATACTTCATAACCATCCATTAAATTATGGTATGTTTTTGTTTGGGTCAGTTTGACAGCCTAATTAAACAATACTATAAAATAATGTTATGGATGACTATAAGAACATTTATACTGATAAAATATGTTAAGAATTATTAAATAATTACTATTTTGGTTCTGTAGTGGTAACATTGATATTAAACACTTTAATTAAGATACTACTGTTTGTTAAATATCATCAAAACTTGATCATCACTGATTTCAACTTCATAGATCATCACAGAAACTACCATGGAGTTAAACTATAACATTATAAATAATTATAAAGAATAATTTAATTTAACTTTAATTTTATTGTAACCTTTTGTAAAATACTAAAAAATTACACTTTTATTACAAATCTTGTTTAAAACAATAATTATTACCCACCATTGATATCGAAAATAAGTAAAAACTAACTAATATAAATGTAGATAGAAAATATAAATTAGGTTTATAAATGTTAATAGTTATGAGTAATGTTATAAAATAATTAATTAATATATTTCTGTTTTTTATACAAGATTTTAGACCATGTTCGATGAAATTAAGATAAAAGGTGGGGGTTTCCATCTTAATCACCCTTCATTGTTCCGTGACTTGATATTATGAAACCATATTCATTTGTATAGTGTAACTAATTATACCTTGAATTATAATATAATAAATTATTTTTTAACTTGTAAACATCACTTATAATCATTTTTCATTTTTTGGGCTATGATTGATATCTTCTCTAAAATATAATTTTTTTCATAACTCAATCTTATTTCCCTACTTATAACATTTCTATTTAAGTTTCATCATTTATTTCAGATGTATAAACTATTTATAAATTTGGTTATAAATTTTGATACAAATATTCCTTATTAATTATTTATCTTCCTTCATGAAAATGAGTCTATGTTAAGAATAGTACTTATCCTCTTAATCAATGGATTCCCCTCCTTGTACATAATTTTCCTTCCCAACTATGTCCTACTTTTTAATTGGAAACCAAATTATGTGTTATTTAATGTGACATACATATTTACCTTATACTATCTTCAAATTAAACTTTAATAATCCTTTTTATTATCTAGGATTTCAAACAAATATATTTTAAAATATTAAAATGGGTTTCCTTCCACGTTTGTCTGTTCAATCTTCTGAACCACCCTCGTTACATTTTAGTTACACATTATCATTATTTTTATCCCTTTAAAAAAATATTATTATGTTGTGATTATTATATTTTTTATATATTTTCTTTCCATATATACTGAGTTAAATATATTTTTCATTTCTATAGTTATTCATGTTTTTAGATCCCTTCGAAATTCCCACTTTTAAGTAAACCCAATGTAAACAAAATTTACTATTTCTTAACTCATATCAATCATCAAACCTATAAAATGTTTTAAAAAATTAATATATTTAAAAAACCTTAATTATTTTATATATAAACCTCTTGGTTCAATTCTGGATTTGTAGAAAACAATATGGTATTTCCTTCTTTTAAATATCCTTTACATATTTCATAAATCTCCACCCAAGTGGTTTATTTTTATTCTTTTTTCTCTAAATAATTCTCATGAATTTTATAAAATGGAGCTTCATGTGCAAGTATTATGTCCCTTATTCAATTATAAAAGTCCATAATAATTTAATCCCTTACTCTTGGGAATCCTTATGATTTAGTCTTCAGTTATGTATTGAATCAGAATTATGAAACCAACTTCATTCTCATGGGTTTGATCATACTTATGTTTTATTTAGGGATTATTTTACTCATATGGAACACATATGTATAATTTTAAATATATGGATATTGGTACCAGAATTATATATCCCTAAAATTCATTTGGTAAGTCATTATATCGCATAAGATATTATGTAAGGGATTGGGGAGTTAACCTAATCCACCATGATACTTTTTCCACTATATAATGATGGTCTTGGGAGTTAACATTGACTTATGTTTATAATTTCATATTTTATGTTGTTAAAAAATATTTATGACTCAATTATATTATGGTATTAAATACTTATTACATTTCTCTATAATTATGATCATCCCAATGATGATATCATTTTATGCCTCCTGACTCTCATGTTGTGATTTATTACCATGTTAATTTCCTTACTGGAATTTCTAAATCACACTGTTCTTGATGTATTTTACCCAGGTTATCCTATACAGTTTTATAAGTTCTCTATGAGTAAGTATCACTATTCATAGTTGTAAATAAAGATGATATTTTTATGATTAATATGATATATTTATGTATCTAATATTTCAATGAAACTAGACGTCTAGATCCTTGTTTTGTATTTTTTATAAATCTATGTGAAAAATTATAATATAAAGTGTGTTTAAGGCTTGGGTATTTATAAGATTACTTAGTGAAATATGTATCTTATCCCACAAATAGTTATGATGTAATTAAAAAGGTTCCATATTTTTAGTGGGATCAAATTTAATAAAATTTCGTAATTTAATAATAGTTCTCAAGAAATAAAAAATGTTCTATGTATTGGATAAAAAACATCCTAAGAAACCTCATCCTGATGAATCTAATAAATAAGAGAAATATAATTATAGTAAGCATAGTAATGGTTTTCTTGTGATATTTATGTATATTATTTTATATATGGATCCCAAGAGGAAACATTTACTTGAAAATACAGAGGATTTTATGAAAATAGAAAACCAAAAAAGGATTTATCACAAATAATCAATATATAGGTGATATGAAGATTCATAAATTTTTTTGTATACTAGATTAGGGTACATACATATCAAATAATGTAATCAATGTGATTGGGTACATAAAAAAAATAAATTAATTGAAGTCACTGCTTGGGGTTGATTGATACATATTCTTTATTCTTAAATGATAGCCATAAAGGTTTTGATAGTTTATTTTGAATTTAAAAATAAATGAGTTCACTAAAAGTTTACTATATGTACTCAATATATTGAGTATTTATGAGAATAACATGAGAGGTATGGATCAAGTTCAATGATTATAGTACAAAAAGGAAAGGGTAAAAGTATTTGATAAAAGGAGAAAAAAAAGAGATCTTGGAGAGTCCAAAACAAATTATAAACTGAAAAAAAAGAATAGAATGAAATATAATATCTTTATTATGGAAAAAATAGACATTGGAAGAGGAGTTATCTTGAATACCTAAGGGGTTGAAATAAAAACCATAAAGTGTCTACATAATGTATTTATATTATAAAAACATTATTATATTTTACAGGGTATGTGATACCAAAGATACATTAAAAGATTATTATATTATATATTTAGTAATTAATTTTTTTTGGTTACATAAATTCATTTTTAATGTGGGATCCATCACCTACTTGGAAGGATTTAAAGGATTTATTATTAATTATTAAATTGTGTATTCAAATGATAAAGTGAGGGGTTGACACATCATTGAGTTGGGTGTATTAGATTACTTTAAAGCTTAGGTAGATTATAATAAAGGATGTTTATTATAATATAGTCTTTATCTTATAATATAAAAGAGTTTTTATTGTAAATATTGGATATTGTTAATAAATAATATGATGTTATTAATTCACAAGGTTTATGATTTGATATAATTATATAAAATGTATGAAAATGAGACAAAGATGATATTTTTTTCACAGATAAAATAGTTTATCCAATATATTTCTTAAAATATAATGGAAATATTTCCCACCACCTTATAGTGTCAAATTTTAACAACTAAAATCTTATTTTTGAAATATTTTTATAAACATAGAGAGAAACATATAATATTTGGATGTTAAAAATAAATTTGTTAAATATTCCCATAATTAGAAGTAAATATTTTTTCTAAAACTAATTATTTTGTGTATCTTATGACGGTATTTTTTATAGAATAAAGCTTCTAAGAGGAAGGTTGGAGTATGTTCAGACTTAGAGAAGATAAAAAGTATAAAAAATAAGAAATTATGCTGATAAAATTTGAAGTAAATTTTTCTTGATATCCAAAAATAGTTTTTCTTATATTGGTAAATAAAGTTAATGTATAGAGTTACATTTTGTTACAAAATTTCCTCAAAAGAAATATTTGAATGGAAATTTTCTATAATGAACACAGTGGACATATAATGAGTTTTAAGTAAATGAAAAATAATTATTGACATGATAACATTTTATTTTATTACGTAAATGAGTTTGAATATGATGTTAAAATTTTTGAACATGAGTATTATAAATCCATTATCACCATCATTCAAATGGTTTTTTATAAATGTTACTCATTAAAAGTGTTCAATGTGTAGTTTTATTAGATGGTCACATAGAGATGTGGCTATAATTATATAATGATGTAATGAGTTAAAAAATTATAATAGTGCAATAAAAAATGCTTCTCTAGTAGTATATAATATATGATATGATTATACATACACTTATGTATAGTTTTTTTTAGTATTGTTAAAGGATTTTATGAATTAAAAATGTATCATGTTATAAAAAATTAAGTCTACACTTTATCATTATTTTTAATTGGATGCATATATTAAATGTAGTGTAATTATAATTATCCTCTCAAATTATGAAATCGAGTTATCCCTAAAAAATATTGTTCAAGGAGTATCATCGATTGTGATGAAATGTTAAGTTTAGTGTGTGTAGGATTTTTTATAGATTTATGGAATATGATCATGAGGTATAAATGTAATGACTCAAGATTTTATTATTTTTTCCCTTTAATAAGTACTTTTCTCACTATCTTATATCAAATACAACATCAAACTAAAATGAATTCTGATAAATTTTATCATGATAAAATAATAGAATTAAATATAAAAATTAATAAATTTTGAGAATTAAATATAAAAAAACATTATTAAAGTTATAATAAAAATAAAATGTCATGTAAATTAAAATAAAAGAAAATTATTTATTACAGAAACAATAATTTAATTACGTAATATTATTATTGTTTTAAAAGAATTATTTGATATGTTCTTATAACAAATTTAAATTTTAGAGGATAAATTATAAATTGAATATGATTAAAATCATTTAATGTTAAAAATGACTTTTTTTTCAAAGATGTTTTTTTAATGAGTTGTGAAGTTTTATCTCAATTTTAATTGATAAATTTTAAATTACTATTTTAATTAATTGTTTCAATGTAAAAAAATAAAACAATTGACACCCATTTTCAATTGATATGAAATTACTTTAAGAACACTTAATGATTTAAAATGTCAATTTACTATAAAAACTATTTTTCATTATATTTTATGCATTTTTTAAGTTAAATTACCAAAATTTTAGGATTTTTATTTTATTAAAATAATTTTTTTAATTCATCATTCCAAAATTATCTTAGGGTGATTTTTTTTGGATTTTTCTAAAATGGTTAGTATTTGGGTGAATATTTGAAATTATTATTTTTATAAATACTCACACTTTTATGAAATCATCATGATAAAATAATGACTTAAAATTTTATAAAATATATTTAATAGATAAAATATATGTTTAAAGATTAAAATAAATCATTTAAAAGTATTATACTGAATTTAAAAACCTATGTTTGACATTTTAGATCCTATCTAATGTTTTATTCTAATAAAATAACTAATTTGTATCCTTTTGTTTAATTAAGTATTTAGAAGGGTAAAAGTTTTTGGGATTAGTTTTAAAGTAACATAACTATCCTTTGTTTAATAATAATCCCATATATTTCATGATAATAAAAACTACCCATGAATTTGGAGTAAACTCTTTTTTTCTTAAAAGGCATTTTCTTGAAAACGGGGTTTCGTTGCATTTTACATACTTATATTAAAAGTATGTTATACCACCTATATAAATTGAATATTTTAGAATGGTTTTAACTTTTGGAATCAAAATATTCAAATATATTAATAAGGTAATGTTTTTTTCAATCATAAAAATAAGTTACCTATGTAAATTTTTTGTGACTGTGGTTAAGGTTACATGTGGAAAATGGTAAAAGCAGGAGATAATGCCACATATATCACTAAAAATTATCTAATTTTGATTGTATGTGTGTATTTTTACCCTAAATTATCCTATATTATAAACATTTTCCATTTGGTTCAATATTTCCTTGAAAATGACTTTATTATTTTAATGTTATGGTTATTTACACAGGTGACACTCTACTCACTTAAAAGGGAACCTAATATCCTCACTTTCCCAAATACAGGAAAATTATCTCAACCAAGATCTTAAAAAATCACTTCCCAACATATTTTCCCATGACTAATAGATTTTTGTCTCACTAAAAGACTAACCTAATAAGGATTAAGGAGAGATCATAAGGAGGATACCCAAATAAGAGGTAACTAACTTAACCATGTTAATTTATGTTTATTTCTACTTTCACCAACTTTAAATCTACTATAACCATAGAAATTCCCCAAGAACCTATTTAGAACTGATATTGTGGGTGGGGGGGGGGATGATGAGTTTGTGGTAGTTATATTTTATAATTTATTTCCACTAGAAGTAAGCCGTTAATATTAGTTAAAACATAATACCCTTAAGTTATCCACTCAACCTTACTAATGTGAAATAAATAAATGTGAAAAAGAACAATTAGTTTTTAAAAGGCTTGGATCTAGTGTGGATTACTACTCCATATTGTGTTTGAATCCCATCAATCCAAGAATTTTCTACTAAATTATATGTTAAAATACAAGTGACCAAGCCAGGTATCATCCTGTAGCATTTTCCATCAACATCCCACAAATATTTACATATAATAACACTAGTTATAAAATTTTTAGAATAAGATGAGAAATACCTCTTAAGAATCTAATTACTTCAGTAACTATTGATAATATTTTCCTTGAGCCTTAAATGTAGATAAAATAATTTTCACACCCATCACAGTGGTTATTTTCTCTTTAAAACTCAGTAACATATTTGATTCTTCTAAATACTCAATCTAACATATATGATCAAAGCTTTTGAACTTCAAGAATAAAAATCCATATCTCTCATAGTTTTTTGATTCTATATTTCTCTGAAATATATCAATTCATATACTCTCACATAATAATCACCACATATTAAGAATTTTTGAAACACTATGAATTAAAAATTATTTAGGGACTATCATTTACATATCAACATTATTACAAATTAACTCAACCTAATTATACTATATGATCCTACATAATTTTTTAATTCAGTTTAAAATCAAGTTTGAGAACCCATGATATCATAATATTCTCTCTATCATTAACCATGTATCTATAAAAAATTTCCTTTTATACCCTTATTATTTCTAGAAAATTATATAGAAAATCATTCCAGAATCTTCTCCATCCTTAATAAATATAGAGAATAATTAAAAAATAACGAATTTATAAATTCTAAAAAATACCAATGTCTTCTTTCTTACTGATTTTTTAATCTCTACCTTCTTCAACCCACTTCATAACACAAACTCTTTTGAAAAGATTCAATATCAAAAATTAAAATTCATTAAAAACTTTTAAAGAATCACTATATATTAAAATTCAATTGATTATTTGAACTCTAAAATAGAAATGTGTTAACAAAATTAAAATTTCAAATTTAATATCTAGAGATTCTTCAAAAATAATTTTTTTTGATCCATATAACAAATTTTTAGATAAAAAAGATTACAACATCAAGAAGATATGATCATGGACTACTATCTTAGAAATATATCATGAAATAACTTGAATCTAATTTCATAAGTGATGTTTTACTATTTGAATATAATATTTGTGAAATATTGGGTTTAATTTCTTTAGAATATTAAAAATCTAGAAACTTATATTTTTACCCAGTAAACTCACTTGAAAAATCACTATGAATGAGACTGAACATGTGTCAGATTTACCTTGTGAAGTTACTATACTTGTATGAATTAATAAAATTGATTGACTGCTTGAATAATTCACTGAAAATATAGATCAACCATAATTCATTTGGTCAACCTCACGAACAATTCACTTACTATATGAATTGACTGTGAGGTATTTAATTGACTATATGAACAAATAATTGATAAAAAATATGTACATCTGATCAAATACTTGACCAAATGGTTAAACACATAACCAAATGATCGATTGAATTACCTACTAATTGATCACATGAGAAACTGATTGACTGTATGAAACATGAAGTCACTAGATCGACTGTATATAAAAAGTAATATAGAATTATAGAAACAAAAAATTAAGTATAAAATTGATTCAGAATCACTTTTATCCACATATAATCAACTCAAAAACATTTCAAAAAAATAAAAAAACATTTTAATAACCTCAAATACCTATTTCAAGTTATATAAGAATATTGGAAAAATGAAAACCAATAAATAATTTATCAACAACAATATGGATACTTGAATCTCCCCCTTTTGTATTTGTTATAAATATTATAAAATTCTTACATATAAACTCATACCTATTCAAAACACAATATCAATATTGAGAATCATAAAATCATATACTATCTCACATGAGGAGTTTACTGCAATACACTACCAGATAAGGTTATATTTCTGAGATAATTACATCCCTTTGTGATAATAAAATATAGCCAAGTGACTTAAATAAACCCCCTTCAATTCATGAATTCACTCCAAATTTCAACAACCTCCACAATTGAACATTATCCATATATTTATATTACAAGACAATGCTAAATTACCTTAGAATTTATCCTCATTTTATAATCATTTGTGTCACTATTTATACCCCTTTTCAATAATATACAAAGAATAGAGGGGGTGGATTTTTACACTTCCTCAAGTAAGACAGGAAGGTTGAAGAAATAGTTTCATCATAACCTCTTCAAATATCTCTCTCTTGGAATTTACTTTTTATGTTTTTGATTTGATTCTTGGTGCAAACATAATAATGCTTTTTGTCACCACTCTCCACTCATTATTTAATAAAATTTTACCTGAGGTCAATATATTTGAATATTTAGTGTTGTATAGGATTCTTTTAGAGACTTATAACACTCATATTTCCACAAGAAATTGGTAATGATTTATTAAAAAAACTATAAAATAGGCCAACAACACTTTAATATACTAAATTTATGCGCATGCACATGTAGTTGTGATATAATCAAACTAATATATACTCAGAGTCACTAACTTCTTCTTTTTATTAGGTCATCTTAGATAACTCTCACCAAGGAAGGAGGCTCCAATATCTGTGGACTTTTATCATGGAAATCATCTACCAAATATGAATCAATGGAACCCTACAATTCTATGTTTGATATGATTTTGTATACATAGACACTATTGACTGTTCCCTTATTATATATCATAACCCTCTTGGATTCCAATATATCATATTTATTTGGATCACTCTAAAGTATTGAAAAAAAAGTCACTATATATACAATACATAGCCTTCATGTGGTGAGGTAAAGTAAGCTTCCAATAATTATTATGAACCCCCTTTGATTATAAAATTTTCCATTATCATCATTAGTAAATTTACTTCCAAATTCTATTAGAGTGAAAACCTCTTTCAAATAATTTATTTCAAAATTTATCACTAATTATTTGGAATATTTAACTTGAGAAAGAAAAATTTAGTCAGATCCTTATATATTTTTCAATCCCAAGAAATTAGTAATCCCTCCCAACAAATAAATCTAAAAATCATTATTCATTTAATTTAAAAATTCATCACAAATATAGTATTAATAAATTGTAAATATTTTATCATCAATATAAATTATAACAATGAGAGTACCTACAATGTCTTCTTTCACATACAAGTTTTTGTTAGCTATTCCTTTTAAAAATTTCTGATTATTTAAGTAACCACATAGTTTCAAGTACTAAGTACTTGGAGCCTATTTCAAGCCATATAATTCTTTCCTAAACTTTAATCCATGTCTAAATTTTTATCAAAAATAAAATCCTCTAGATTCTCAATAAAAACTTCCTCTTAAAGATCTCATTAAGAAAAGATAACTTCAAATATATTTGGTAAAATCTATACTTTCTAAGAGATTCAACATCTAATACGATCCTGATAGATACCATCCTTGAAATGAGATAAATTGTTTCTTTAAAATCGATTCCTTTCATTTTAGAATATCCCTTGAAAACCCATCAGAATTTGTTCCTTAACACCTCTCCTTTATCATTGAGTTTATTTCTCAAAACCCACTCAACACATATAGAATTTTAATTTGTTATCCTTATAATAAGATATAAAGTGGTTTTCTTCTCAATTTCATCCATTTATTCATTTATGTAACTAATAAACTCTTCAGTTTCAATTTCCTTTGAACTTGATATTGGTTCAATTGGTGAAATGAGATCAGTTTGATTCTAAACTCCTAGATTTATTCTAGTATAGACTAGTGCCTCATGATTACCAATTATATTTTAAATATCAATATGTTTCTTCATTATTATATTCATAATTATCTAATTTTTACTATAATTATAATCATCAAAGGTTTGATCTAATTCAACTAATTCAAAATTATGCTAATTATATTTGAGTTCAATGGTCTAGTTTTCTAAATTATTTTCACTATTATCTTTCGAAAGACTATATGTTATAGAAATTGAACCTTTAGGCTTGGAATGGTTCAAAATAATTTTAACATAATAATAGTTAACCATTGTATTATTTTCTTATTCCAACACTTGTAGCCACTTTCATTATAGAGATAACACATAAAAATGCCTTCATTTGTTTTTATTCAAATTTCTATATATTTTTATCCTTGATCAGTATGAAACATGGAATTACTAATATTTTAAATTATTTCACAGTAGGATTCCTTTGGAACCACATCTTATAATATGTTTTGTTCATATCATGTCTCTTTAATCATCTATTATGAATATGGATAGTCATGCACACAACTTCTCTCCATAAAAATTTAGAAAATTTAGTGTTAGATAAAATTTTATTCCCCAATTAAAAAATTTATTTTTTTCTTTATATTAGATATTCCATTCTATTATAGAGTGTATGAAACACTCAATCTATGATTAATTTCACTCTTAAAAAAATAATTCTCAAAGGCATTGCATGTAAATTCACTCCCATTATTTTTTCACAGCTCTAAGATGTATACTCTATACTCTTTCTATGATTTTATTATAAAGATATTGAACAAGTTGACTAAATTATAATTATTATTCATGAACATTATTTTAATTATTTTAGTGAAATAATTTATTAATATGATTAAATACAAATATCCTCTAGTAGAATGATTTTTCATTAGGCTATACAGATATGAGTGAGTGAGTTCATGTGGTCCTGATGATTATATCTCCACTTTTTATTGATTGGACCATATTCCCCTTTTTTCATGTTTGAAAAAATTTCTGCTCTTTACCTTTTCAATTGGTTAAGATCTCTTATTATGTCATGTGTTGTGATTTTACTCAGATTCCTTTGGCCAAGGTGTCCAAGTTTCCTCTTCCACAATTTATTTTCTTTTTTGGAACTCAAGATGCATGAGTTAGCTGGATGTCCAATATAGAATAAGTTTCTAATTATAATTTCTCATATAGTGATTATAATTCCCAATCTAAAAGTCCTTATGTTTAATAGAACTTTATTTCCTTCATCACACAATTGAATTGCACTCAAGATATTGTACTTTAGGCCTTCCAGATTAATAACATCATTGAAATTGAACTTATTTTCTTCAATCTCAACTAAAATAAGGAATTTAATTCTTAATAAAATTACATTTCAAATATTCCATACTCCTCCATCATGTTCTTTAATATTCTTTATGAGTTTATTGTCACCTGACATATGTGAGGAACAATCACTATCTAAAATCTACGACTTTCTTATATTTTTAGCTTTCAAGGAGACTTTAATAATAAAGGATATATTTACATCACAAAACTTAAGTTTTCATTTCCACTTTTAATTATAGGAATGTTTTCTATGAATAAAATTCATTCAATATTTAATTTCATGACCAAGTTGATCACATTGTCCACATACTTCATCCAAGAATTCAAAGTTTTTCTGTATGGGTGGAAAAAATGTTTCATTATAGTAATTTTAATTAATCTATGTATATATCCTTATAATATTAGAAATTAACAAATATGATTCATATATTTTTCTTATTAAAGTAATATTTTCCGTATAAAAATCTAATATTTTAAAAGAACACTATGTTTTATAGAGTATACAATACACAACGTTGAGCATAAAAGAACCACATTTTTTTTATTTTATGATCGTTATAACATATTAATTGAATTGGAGGGTATTAATATAAGTTACCAAATTATGAAATATATTTAAAGGTAATAATAAATAAAAATTTATTGATAATTTCTTATGAAATAAGTGTTCAATTTTTTAGTGAAGTCATTTTGTTCCTTAAAATATGTTTTCTTCAAAAATTATTTTTATTAATTTTAGTGATATAATATTATAATTAAATTATATAATGTTTATAAATTTTATTTTATAAAAATAATATTATTTCAAAAATCATTATATAAAAATTATATAAGGGTGTAATTTTGGTATTTTTCTAAAAATATTGATTTTCTAATGAATAGTGAAAACACTTATTTTTTTTTATTGAAAACTGTATTTTTATTTCAAGAATTTACAAAGTTATATTTTGTATTAAAATGGTTTCAAATTAAAATTAGTTCACATATATTATTAATAATCCAATTAAGTTTATTTTAATCAATTTTATGGTTAATTTTTTTTTTTAAAAAATTTTATACTTAGAAGAGATTTTTTTGAAAAACTACTTTTAGTTATATTTTGAACTTTTTATCTTAAACTAATATATTCCACATCTAGAAATTTAATATTGAAAAATGGATTCCATATTATGAATTATGAGGTCCAAATTTGGTAAATATTCCCCTTTTATTTTTTGTCAATATGAATAGTAAATATAATTAATTTTTATTACCACAATAATGGTAAAATGGGTTAATTATGATTAAAATTAATGTGATAAGGATTAAAACTCATTCAAAAAATTCTATTTATTTAATTTTATGAGTATATTTTATATATAATCATATAAATTTCAAACATATTACCCTTTATTTTAAATTTTGTATTATTTTTACCATTATAATATTTAAGTAAAATATAAAGTCAAAAATGCAACTTTCTTAATTTTAACATCAATAATACATTATGACAGGGATAAAGACAATTATGTTTAGTTATAAATGGTTATTTTAAATATTAATTTATTTTTTATTATATTTATTTATTTTTATTTTTTAATAAAGAAATAATTATCTTAAATTATTATGCAACACTAGCACAACGCTTGTGAAAGAAGTAAAAAAATAAAGTAAATTATTTTTAAAACCCTACATGTAATATTTTTTTGGTGAGTTAAAGTTTCCAATGAATTTTAAGATAAATATTACATAATAGAGATGTAATAAATTTTTATATTATAATTAAATTTCTATAATATTGTTTTCAAAGTCCAATTATGTGAATAGTTTTTAAAATGACATTAATTGTATTTAATGTTAAATATATTTTATTAAATTATTTAAACATAATAAAATCTTTAAATATGAAAATGAAAAAGATAAATAGTCTAAAATTACATCCATTTGAAATTTATGATTAAAAATTTACCTTATAAGTAAGATTATAACTCTTTAATATTTAAAAAAGTCATTAATATAGTTAATATTAAAATTGGTTAACCATGGGTTTTAACAAACACATAAGGTTTAAAATGATATATAAACCTATAAAAATTTATTTTATGATTATATTGGGACTATATATTACATATATTTGAATAAATTTATTTTTTGGCCCATTTTACATGAGTTGACCACATATTATATTATAATATTTCAGGTATTTCCAAAAATAAAATTAATGATATTTTATAATAAAAAATATTTTATTAAATGATTTAAATTTTCAAAAAATAATATAACTTTACAATGTAATGTGTTATAGTTGATAATATCAAAAATAATTCATTTATGGATCACTTTTACTTTTATTGTAACTTCCTTGATCCTTAAATAGTAAAAAAGTTTGATATCATGGTAATTGTAAAAATGGTTAACAAAGGGTAAAAACTAAGAGGTAAGGGTAAAAGAATAGAAAAATTATTTATAAATTTTATCTAATTAGAGTATTTATAATAATACTAATCTTATATTCTGATTAAATAAATTTATATCCATCTTTCACTGAAAATTAATTTATATTAATTTAATATTTTATGTAATTCCAAGAGTTCCCCTCCCCTCACTTATAAAAGGGAACCTCCTCTCCTTCATTATTCAAAATTTTGATCCATATAGCTCCACCAAAAACAACAAAATTACATTATAAACTTATATATTTATTATTTAGAAATTATTTTATTCTTAAAAGGACATTCCAAGGGTCCTTAAAAAGGAATTCAGAGGAGGCTAACCAAAGAAGATGTAATCGTCTTACCCGACCACTTTCAATTTATTTCTTCTTCTACCTCATATAAATCATTGATATCCATTATAAAATTATGAAATTATTATATTTTATATACTTAATTATTATGATTATATAACAACCACAATCCAACTTATTCCCATCTATTGGAAATTGAAAACGTCGCCCATGCGTACGTGTATACTACCAACTTCATGAAGCGATGTGATTCATTTTTCATTTTAGCGTCACATAGATGGTAATAAGGATTTATTTAATGAATATAAAAGAAATGTATAAAAATAAAACCTATATTTTAAATTTTAATTAATATTTATCTTTCTTTCATTCCATCCATCAAAAAAATGAAAACAACGTTCATGCGTACATATAACCTATCATCTCCAAGAATGATGTAATTCATTTTTATATCTCTATATTTTATGGATGACTATATATATATAATGAATATATATTATATTTATATTATGGTTGAAATTATATAGATTATTTAACCACGATCAAAGTATAAGTACCTGAACTATTGAACTAAAACTCTCATGAAAAATGAGACATTTAACACTCAAAAACGATGATTTAAATATGGAATTTTTAATAAATGGGAGTTGAAATGTTATAAGTAGATATTATATGATATTATAAGTATGTAAATGATTATGGTATATAATTATAATAAATTTAAATTTATTATAAATAATTATAGTGCACTTTTGAGGCAATTCTAACTTGAGGTAAGAGTTTCTCGTCTCACTTTGATTTCTATGAGACTTATGCCATATTCACCACTTGTTTTCTTATTAATCTATATGTATTGACTATTAATTTATACTATAATGATTTCAAAAAAATTATGGGGATTTAAAAATCCATATAAGGATCAATCTTTCATGAGGTTTTTCTATAGACATTACTAATGTAGTAAGGGCTTTATGTTGGGATCTCATTGTTTATCTATATATTTTTTGGATTTAGTTTTAATGATTAAATTTTATGATATAAATTTCATAAAAGACATGAATTTTAATATATTATGATTATTTATAGATATTAAATGTTTCACTTTCATTTTACCCTCATTTTATACTTAAGATAATGATAGAATATTTTTAAGTAAAACCATATATATTTCTATCTTTAGTTGAAAATCATTTTTATTCCATATCCATGTTTTTTAAAAATATTCTCAAGAATGTTTTTAATATTATACTATGAATTTTTAAATTTATTTTAACCCATGATTGAATTTTTATTTTATTTTTTTCAAATTAATCTTCTTTTCATTTTCTGAATGAGGTATTTTTGACTTTTTATAAAAAATGTGAAAGGAATATTTTTTTAATACACACAACATGAATAGAGTTTTCAAAATCATGACCTATCAATGATTTGAATCTTACTTTAAAAGTGCACATGTTTTTTTTCAAATAAAATGTTTTTATAATATTTTATATAATTTTAGTTCTTGAAGAAGTGATTTTAAAATGAAAATGGAATTTTTCTCAAGAAATATTTCAAGTAATATTTTTAAGCATTTTTTCATCAATGTTAAAATATTTCAATGTTATTTGTTATTTAATGGGTGATATGATTCAATGAAACTAACCTTATTATTTCTAAATATGGTTTATTATTATGATGATGAGATATTTATGATTTTTTTTTTATTTTCCATGGGTTATACTACAATGAAATTTTGAAATGTTTATGAATTTTTTTATTTTCCATGGGTTACGTTACCAAAGAGTGATATGGGGAGATCAAGAGTGACTTGCGGGGAGACTCAAAGGAGATCTTGGTGAACCCTAACCCTAGTTGATTCTGTATGAGCTTGACGATGGCTGACATTGACCCTAAATGGGAGCTTGCTCCTCAGGGTAATCCTACACCTCAAGATGATGAAACTCTGGAAGTGAATCCACACAAACAAGAAATACCTACTCATCAATATGTTGTCTTCTTCTGCGATGTGCTCAAGGGTCTGGATCTGAATTGTGGGAAGGAAAACAAGCCTCCTCTATTCAAAAAGATTGATGATGGTGGCTTCTTTGTTGAGGATGACCCAGACACGTTGTGACAAAGAGCTCAAATGTGAAAATTATCAATTCTTGGTCATGTCTCCTACAACAGAGGTGATCATCCCTGGCCTATAACAGAGATAAAATCCAGGATCTCTCATTGTTGGGGTTTTCTGAAATAGAAGATGGTGCCTATCGGTAAGGGATACTATCACATACTTCTTAACTCTCAAGAAGAACTCGATCAGGTATGGAGATCTGGAAACCTTCATCTCAAGCCTTGTTTGCTTAGAATATTTGATTGGGATGTCACTTTTAATCCACACTTGCACCGGAACTGAATTTCACATATTTGGGTTAGACTCCATGAACTTAATTGGTTTTTTGGAATCCCAAAATCTTAAATGATGTTGTTTCATGCATTTGAGTCCCTGTTAAAATTGATACAAGGACTTTAAATGTAGAATTAGGTTTGTATGCTAGAGTGATGGTTGAATTAAACCTTAACTCAAGACTCCCTGATGTCATCAGTTTTGGTGCTCCTGATTACAAAACTGTTATTAGGCTTGAATATGAGAAAAAACCCCCATTTTGGGAGGTTTATAAAATCATAGGGAACAACCTCGTAAATTGTAGAGTGGTTAGGAAACAAGTGGATCCCACACTTTCTAATGACTGGAAGGAGGTCCAAAATAATAAAAAAGATAAAGTACAATCGGACATTCTTGAGACCTTTAGGAAAAAACAGGAGGTTGGGGTCAAAAAAGCCAACACCTTTTCACCATTAGAAGGTAAATCTTGGGGTGATGCTGTGGAGGAGGAGGAATCCCTCCTCACTGATTCTAACTTGGCTAATGATATTGAAGGGAAGGTATTTGAGGTCCTATATTCTCATGATGTAAATGAAAAAATGTCAATATGGCCACTCCATCTTCTAACCAGCCCTTGAACTCTCATGAATCTGTTTCATGTAAAACAACCAGCAAAAAAATTACTACAAAGATTAAGGATGTATCTAATCCTGTCATCCCGGTTGATGCTAACAATAAGATTTCCTCTCCCAAGGATGTAAACTTGGGAAGAAAGAGCAATCTGGATGAAAATGCTCCTTATAAACCTAACAATGGCCTGATAAGTGTTATGAAACCCCAATATGTGACCGAATCACTTATTTTGGTTGGAAAATCACCTCTCACTACATATTCTTCGGAAGTTACCACTTCAGTTCCACTTCAAGGTAACAGATCCATGAATGCTGAAACCGGTAGCCCTAACCTTCCTCTCCCTGCACCTTTTGGCACTAAATGCCCAGACACTGAGAGGTCAAGAAAAACTGATGCTGATAAATATGTTTCCACTGAAATGGAAAATACTAGAACTGTCTTCTTACAAAATGTTGTTACTGTCAATACTGATTCTCCTAAAATTGTTTTAAAAACTGTCTCAGAGGAATATTCTACTCTTGCTACTAGAAATTTTGCTCTTTCTGCTTTAAATAACAGTACTATTTTATTACATGAATCTTCTTCTGATAAATCTACTTCCCCTACCTTAGATAATAGATTTGATTCAAATCTGAATGTGTCTGACTATATTTCACCTTCTGGTTCTATAGTCATCTTACACAAAACACCAAATAAATTAAATTCTACACCCCTGGAAACCTCTGATCTCTCAGACCCTGCTCCCTATAACCAGGTAGTAGATCTGGCAGCTGCTCCAGACTTGGTTTTAGAACAGAATTCTGACATGATTTCATCACCTTTCCCAAAGAGGGCTGGCATTACATCTATTCATACATAGGACAATATCTTACCTCTTGCATCACCTATGAATTCTCCTGCCTCTGTGCAGATTTTAAACACTAGAGTAAGAGAGGATTCTCCTACTTTCTCCAATGTTAATCATCTTGTCAAAAAATATAAACCAACCTCCCCTCAGGATGTTAGAAGATCACAGAGAAAAAAAGGTTCAGGAAAATAAAAAAAGGGGGTTCTAACCTAAAATGAAAGTAAAATGAATCTTCTCTCTTGGAATTGTCAAGGTATCACTAAATCTAGAACTTTAATTGTTCTGAAAAGATTTTTGTCAACACATAAACCCAATTTTTTTTTCTATTTCAGAGCCTAAAGTCAACTTCACCTCTAATCCTTTGAACATTTTCTCTCTTAATTGTAACTTTCTGGGATCTTTTAAAGATGGTCTCTCGGTTGACTCTATGTGGATTTTCTACCACACCTCTTTAAAAAAAATTAATATCATCAAAAGTTCTGAGCAAAAATTTACTTGTGACTTCGTTTGGAAAGGAAAACATACTTTTTCATGATGATATATTCCAATAACAGATACCAAGAAAGAATAACCCTCTAGCATAACCTCTCTATTTTGGCTAACAACATTTATGACCCTTGGGTTATAATGGGAGAATTTAATGCCATTCTAAAATCCAGTGAGAAAATGGGTCCCCTCACCTATCTATATCCTCAAGAGAGTTTAAGGCCTCAATGGATGATAACAACAATGTCGAAATCAACCTTACTGGTGAAAAATACACCTAGTATATAAGGCATTATAATAATATTGTAACTAGTAAATTGGACAGAGCCTTTTTGAATAAGGATAAGTTGGATAAATGGGACAATGTCTATAGAATTACCCTCCCTAGACCAAACTCTGATCATCATCCTATTTTGGTCAGTTTGATTGCTAACAACCGTAAACCTATCCTACCTTTTAGATTCAACAATGGTTGGTCCATGAATGCTGATTGTGCTTCCTACATCAAAACTGTTTGAGATAATATGAACCATCAACATGATACCTTTTCCTGTATCCTCGAACTTAAAACTTTAAAGCAAGCCCTCAAGGGATGGTGTAGATCTAAAAATAAACAAATTGATGCTGACATTTCTTCTATAGAAGAGGATCTCGTTAAACTGAAATCTCATAACACTAATTCTGATTTTAATTTTTTTTTCCTTAAACTGAAATAAGCATCTCCTTAAAACTTAACACTTTGCTCACTTTCAAAGACAATATGTGTAAACACCTTTGTAAGACCAAATGGCTCTCTGATTGGGATAGAAACAAAAAATTATATAAATCACTTCATAGAGTTAAGAAAGCCACTCCACCTCTTTCTAACCCCTTACATAATGATCAACTCCTTGACTCTGAAGAAGCTATTTCTAACCATGTTGTTTCTTATTTCCATAACATCTTCAATGGTCTAGATGTCAATGTTTATCTTAGACCTGATATCATTCCTATGATGGTTGACGAGAAAGATAATGAGTCTCTTTTAATCATCCCTCTAGATCATGAAATTAGAGATATTGCTTTCCTTGAAATCTAATAATGCCCCTGGATTGGATGGTTTTAATAATGGTTTCTATCAACAGCATTGGGAGGTCATTTATTTGGACGTCTGAAAGCTTGCGAGGTCCTTCTTCACCAATGGTTATCTCCCTTACGGCCATAACTCACAATTTCTTACTTTAATTCCCAAAAATTACATTGCCTCTAAGATACACCAATTTCGACCTATTTCCCTAATAAACACTCTTTACAAAATCATTACCAAAATCATTGCTAATAGACTTACACCTATATGTGATAAAATTGTTTCTTGGAATCAATTTGGTTTCATAAAAGGTAGGTCTATTCAGGACTGCATTTTTCTTGCCTCTAAATGCACTAAAACTCTTAAAAAACCACGAGGGGTGGAAATGTTGCTGTCAAACTTGATATTAGAAAATATTTCGACACCATTGATTGGAGTTTCATTTTTAAAGTCTTAAAAAGTTTTGGATTCAATGATACCTTTGTCATGAGGATCAAAACCTTGTTTAAATATGCTTCAATTTCCATTTTGGTTAATGGCACCCCCAAAGGCTACTTCAAATGCAATAAGGGATTCAGACAAAGAGACCCTCTCTCGGCCATCCTATTTGTTATTACTGATGATTACCTCAGCAGACTCATCACACAACTTGTTAATAAAAATAAACTAAAACCCATCTAGGCTGCCAGAAATCTTAGGGTCCCTACCCACCTATTATATGCTGATGAAATCATCTTGTTTTTACAAGGGGATCAAAAGAATATTCAGGTTATTAAAAACACTCTTGATCATTATGATGACATTTCAATTCAATCTATTTCTTGGAACAAATCACATATTTTGTTTTGAAAAAATTTCTCCCCTCAAAGGAAAACTATTATCACACTACTAGAAAAACAGGTATTTGCGACGGGTCATTTGCGACGGGATCCCGTCGCAAATGGCTTGTTGCGACGGGGGCCCGTCGCAAATGACCCGTTTCTGAAAACGGTGTCGCAATAACAATTTTTTGCGACGGTCCCTTCGCTAAAACCTTTTTCCGCGACGGGGAGAATCCCCATCGTAATTAGTACTCCGTATATTTGTAAAAACCTATTTGCGACGGGTCCCGTCGCAAATACCTGTTGCGACGGGACACGTCGCAAATACCTGTTGCGACGGGACCCGTCGCAACAAGTATTTTTAAGAAAATAAAAAAATAAAAATACTATTTGCGACGGGAATAGTATCCCGTCGCAAATACTATAAAAAAAATAAAAAAATAAATTGTTAATAAATTATTTTAATTAATATAATAATAATCCAATTATAATTCAAAAATAAAAAATAATAAAATATTAATAAATGATTTTAATTAATATAATAATAGAATTATAATTCATAAATAAAAATAATAAATTATTTTAATTAATATAATAATAATAGAATTATAATTCAAAAATAAAAAATAATAGAATATTAATAAATATTTTATAATGAGACAGAAACTACGAATAGAAAAAAATCATATTTTGATTTCACAAATTTTATAACATAAATACAAACTCTAATATGAAGGAGGGGGGGGGGGAGGGGGGGGGGGGGGTATGCAGATGGTGGTGGAGGAAACTCCATCCCTAAAGCATGAGTGAGTCGGTGCATGTACTCCATCTGCTCCTAATGCTGCTGCTGCCACCGACTCGTCTGCTCCTCGTACAACTGCTGCTGGCATCGACGCTCCTCCTCATGCTGCTGACGCATCTGCTCCTGCTCCTGTCGGAGACTCTCTATCAGTGCAGTCTGAGATCGCAACTGATCCTCATACTGTGTAGCAGAAGAAGATGCACGAGCTCCTCTCGAGCTGGATGCCGACATCGCAGCACTGCCATAATAATCTACGAGAGTCAGTCGAGAGCTGATACCAACTACCCAGACCTTCTCGAAGGCATACTGGGTGGCTTGAATCCATGCCGCATCATCAAACAGACGGCCAGTGGTCTGATCTGATGACTCGGCCTGACTCTCAAGCCGGGCCTGTGACGCTGCAGCCTCATATGACTCCTGTAGTTGCAATTTAAAATTAAAATTGTGAATATATTATATATAGTTAATTTTTAAACTTGAAAACAAATAATACTAACCACGATGTGATGCTGATGATCACCTCTGAGCTCCCCAGTAGTAGGATCACTATACATCCTCCGATATACGTCGTACTCCGTAATATCGGGGTGCTCGACAGCCTATAAGAATAAAAAATAAACTGTTAATATTTATAGTTATATAAAATATTTATAAATAATGTACGTAACAGATGGTGTCTATGAGTACTGAAAAAACGACTCCCAGCTCGATGAGTCACCTCATATCTCCCCCGATTCTGCCTCCCCACCGATGATCTCCTCTGAAAGGCACCACTCAACCAGTGCGCACATAATCCATCCCATACATGGGATGAAATGTACTCTGGTCGGTGTGCTCTACATGACTCGTCAAAATCTGACACTCCTGCTTTCTTCATCGCAGCTTTTCTTAAATTGTGCAAAAACTGACGAAGGCGATCATGCATGGCCACCTCCCATGCCTCGTGGATGGCGTCACGCATGGTATCCTCGATCGGATACCATAAACCCTACAAATAAATCAAAATATCAAGTTAGAAATGAAATAATTTTCAAAATAAAAATTATTTATTTACGTACGTACCAACCAATGGCCGAACATGGCCTACTGCACATCAATGGGAATCTACTCCCATGTGGTCCACGACTGAGAGAAATAGTTGCGCAAAATAGCACTCTCATTGGTAATTATTACTAATTATTGGTAAGTATTACTAATTATTGGTAAGTATTACTAATTATTGGTAATTATTACTAATTATTGGTAATTATTACTAATTATTGGTAATTATTACTAATTATTGGTAATTATTACTAATTATTAATAATTATTCCTAATTATTGATAATTATTGGTAATTGTTCCTAATTATGAGTAATTAAATGAATAATTACAAATAATTATGAATAATTACCAATAATTAGGAATAAAAAATTATTAGTATATTTTATTATTAATATTAAAATAATATAATTTTCTAATTTATATACAATTCTCCTTTCATTTGTGTGTTTTCTATCTCCATATACAAATAATACATGTGGAGACAGCAAACACACAGATGAAAAGAGAATTGTATATATATAAAAAATTATATTATTTTAATATTAATAATAAAATATACAAATAATATAATAATGTTATTATTCCTAATTATTGGTATTTATTACTAATTATTAAGTAATAAAACAATGTAAACATAATTAAATTACAACTAATTAAGAATAATTGAAACTAATAAAACATTAAAAATAAATATTAAATTAAAATGAATATAAATACCTTGAAAATTGATCTAAGGTTGATCTCTGATCCTTCTTCAAAAATTCAATATCAACTCCGGAGAAAAAAATTAAACTTGAGAAAAACTGAACTTTAGAAATAAAATTTTGAGAGAAGAAGAAGATGGAGTTTGAGAATGATTTGAAAAAAATGGATGGGGGTATTTATAGGTTAGATTATTTGTGACGGGCCCATTTGCGACGGGCCCCGTCGCAAATACCTTAGCCAGCATTTATTACGGTCAACGGTTAAATAGTTATTTGCGACGGGACCCGTCGCAAATAACCACCTGCCGACATACTATTTGCGATGGGGGAATATTCCCGTCGCAAATACCTTTTACCGCCGCCGGTTATTTGCGACAGGAACATTCCCCCATCGCAAATATGTTTCCCGCGATTTGGTGCGCAAAGGGCGCCAGTCCTTTTGCGACGGGGCAAGTTATCCCGTCGCAAAAGTCTACTTATTTGCGACAGGCAAATACCCCCGTCGCAAATAACCCGTAGCAAATACCCATTTTTCCCGTAGTGTCACTACTAACCTTGGGGTCAAAGAAGGTCTCTTCCCCTTCACCTATCTAGGGGTTCCTATCTTTTGGGGATGACCTAAATCCTCCAATTTCACCAATATTGTTGATCAAATAATTAGTTAGCTCTCTTCTTGGAAAGGCAAGTCCCTCTTCATGGCTGGTAGAATCTGTCTGGTCAAATCAATCATTGTCTCCAATATGGTTTACTCTCTCATGATCTATAGGTGGCCCATGGGAACCTTAAAAAAAACCAATTCTTACGTCAAGAACATCATTTGGATGGGAATCAATTTTAAAGGAAACTTTTCACCATCCCTTGGAAGACCTGTTGCAAACCCTTAGATAAGGGGGGTTTTGGTATTAAAAATTTAAAATATTTCAATGATTCCCCGGAGGCTAAATTTACTTGGAAATTAATCAATAATAGATCTAATTCTCTTGAATTTCTCTATCACAGATTTCAAAATAAACTTAAGAAGGTTAATCTTAATTATATCACCTCTTCGATTTGTCCCTCCATTAGGAACTCATTTCATAACATTATGAAAAACTCTAGATGGATGGTTAGGGCTGACTACGACATAAATTTTTGGCTGGATAATTAGACTAGAACCCCTTTAATTTCCATTCTTCCTCCTACTTATACACATGAGAACACTAGCTACACCATAAAGGAGGTTTTTCAATCTCACTGGAATGACCTCCCTGACAATATTGCTCAAATCATTGACAACTATCCTTATACTATCTCTGATGATTTCCTTGTTTGGGAGCCGACCCCAAATGGAATTATTGACTCCAAAAATTTCTATCAGTATAATTTCTAGGCCACTGAATCCAACTTTCAATGGTTAAAGCATTTTAACAAACACTGGATCAAACCCACTAGACTGACTCTTATCTTGCGTATTGCCCAAAACTGATTTCCCACTGAGGTCTGCCTTCAAACTTTTGGTATTCAACTTTGCTATAGGTGTCATCTATGTAACCAAAATTGAGAAGATAATAACCATATTTTCTTATCATGTTCTATAGCCTCTTATTTATGGAATTATATCTTTGACATCTTTAACTGCAGATGGTTTATACCTGACTCAATCTGTTATCTTTTAAAGAAATGTGTTGGTCAGGATGCTTCTCAGCAAATCAAAAACATCTTCCTATATGCCGTTGCTGAGCTCCTGCATGTGATCTTATATGATAGAAATGATATCATTCATAATATATGCTCATTAAATCTCAATGCAGGAAAATCCCGGATTCTCATTGTGGTTCGAGAGGCTGCTTTGATCCAAAAAGTCCATTGCAGCAAGTCTGTTGGAGACTGGGAGACACTGCACAAAATCCAGGTCGATGGCATCTATCAAGAACCCAAACGTACCTTTGAAGTATTCTAGAAGGCTCCTATGCTAGGATGAATCAATTTGAATGTTGATGGTGCCTCAAAAGGAAACCCTGGGCCTGCCGGTTGCGGGGCGATTTTCCGAGATTCTTTTGGCCAGTTCCATGGTTGTATCTTTGGAAAATGTGGTATAACTTCTTCATTAGAAGTGGAAATGATGGGTTTCATTCATGCCATCAATTTTTTCCTTTAAAAAGGATGGAGAAAACTCTGGATCTAAAGTGACTCAACCACCATTGTTCAGGAAATCTTGAATGGGGTGACTCACCTGGCCTGGCCCCTCACTACACTTTGGATGAAATGTCTAAATTCTCTCTTATAGATCGATTATATCGCCACTCACGCCTTCCGGGAAGCAAACACTATTGCTGATGATCTTATGAACAAGGGAATCTATTAGGATATGATTTGGCTGGACGATCTTCCTTCTAATTTATTTCATCCTTTTGACAATGATTATAAAAAACTGCCTATGTTTTGTCTCCTGTAACCCCTTTACTTTTGTTATATTCAATAAATTGTGCTTTGGTCTTTGACCAAGGAACTATCTTCTTAAAAAAATTACTAGAATGGGTAGTAAGCACAGTTTAGTAAGGAACCATGTCTACTATCATAGTCTTGGGAGTGAACCTTGACTAAGGATAAGATTAAATGGGGAGTGAACACAACCCACCATGATAGTATAGTTCACGAATCTTAACTAATGAAATGATTTTATATTATTATTTGTATGACCCAAACTTTTGTATTATTTCAATTTCATGCTATCATGTCTCATATTCTTTAATTTATTTATAATTCATATCTTTTGAAAGACAAAGATTAATGCCATGATCAAATATTATGATCTATGATATGATGGGTATGATTTTCAAATGTTAATCTCATGTTCTTGCGCCCTTATTCTCATGTTATAATTAAAGGATCATTGATATCTCCCTTTCTTACCCTTACTGAGTATTTGTGCTCACCCCTTCTTATGTTTCCCTTACTCAGTATATAAAGAATGTTTTTAAGTACGAGTGTACAAAAAGGGAGCTAGTTATAAATAACTATGTGGGATATGATTTAGATCTCTTATGAACAAGTTGTTTTTGTATCCAATTTTCCAGAGACATTAAAACTTTATAGTTCTAGCATGGATTTTAATGTTATGTAATAAATATTCATCTAAAAGATGTAATATTTAAGCCTAAAAGGTTTTGGTCACTATAGTTGATATCAGATAAGGTTTTAGTCAATATTTAGAGATTATGATTATGAAAATTTAGTGAAAACCCTCAAGACAATTCTATGTATAAGATAAAATCCTAATATTATACTAAGATATATATTATATGGTTTTATTAACAATACATCCTTGTCTAGAAACTAAAAGTGGATATGGTTTTAGAATAGATGCATCTAGTGATAATAATACCAAAAAGTGTTGTTAAAATTATATATCATATATCATTCTGAAACATGGTGAGTGTACCCTTATAGTGCACCTAGTTTGACACTCTGGAGGAACATTACTAGGTTAAATAAAATTTTCCTTATTAACCATTATGAAGGATTTGAATTGATGATAACCAAGGATGAACTATGTTAAACCTAAGGTTTCATATATTAAAAAGAATGTGTCATGGTATATATATTATATAAATGTTTATTCATGATTTTATTATGCATCATTATGATTATTTTTGTTCACAATATACTTTTTTGTTTCATTTAATTGATGAAATCAAGAGGATTCATGTTAATATTGAATGTGATGGATAATGGAATGATTTTCATTATAAGAAACCAAGTGAAATGAGAGGAAAAACTCTATGATTATGCCTAATTAGATATATCATTATATGATTAACAATATCAACTTGGGTGAGTTTCCTGAAACACCTAATGAAAGAAAAATGGAGTTTCAGGAACACCGTGTAGGGAATAAGATTCATCTTCTTACATGTCATGTATATGGGAAAAAGTACACATTAAAATGTCTCAAATGAATGAGAAGATGTTTTATGTGTTTAATATAAGGAAATAAATAAAGTAATTTCCAAGTAAAAATGAAAATTTTGATTGAGGGAAGTGAAGTTTATCCTAAGGTAATATTTATAGTTCAATGTATTATGTGTGTATAATATGGGAATTTTACAAGGAAATGACCTAATATAATAGTTTAATCATATACCAAAAAAGTACCTATACCATGAAAGTCATTAAAGTAAAATTATTTACATGTTTATTTATTTTAATTTTATAATTATGTTGTAGAAGTGTTATATCAATGATATTATGGATATATGAATCCTTAAACATCTAAGGATTATTCTATAGTAGTTTTTCTTTAAGTATTTGAAAACATATGTTTAATGGCACGAGAAACCATGAAAAAGTGAATTAGTGAAAAGGTGATATGATTAGTTATGATAAACAGATTATTTAAATTAATGAAGTAAATGGGATAATATTGGTAACATTGAAATTGGTTAGTGATTTTGGGAATCTTTGATAAAGTTTATTTCATTTTTTGATTTACAGAATATATTCTATAGTATATGATTTTATTTTAGGAATAAGGTTTTTTTTAATTTTGGTAATATATATATATATATGTTTTAATGTGGTGTTAAATCAAGAGTTTTGGATACCATCATGGGTTTATATGTAACGCCACGACCCCAGCTACCCAGAGTCGGTGCATTACTTCGTAACATTGGCATGATCACAAAAGATCAAGTCTCGAAAGACTGATTAGTTTAGTAGCCTTGGAAACACTAGATACATTCATAAGTCTTACATTACATCATAAAGTTAAAAACTAATAACAAAGTCTTCATAGTCCACACTCATATCCTCTTCTGACTATCCCTGCAGGTCATTCATAAAATACTTCTTCACATCCTGGAAAATATTAAAACATTGAAAGGGGCGAGCTCAGATGCTCATTAAGGATAACAATATAGCGGAAGCTTTCATCAATAAACATAAACATTTAAGGCAATGTATAACTAAAACAAAAGCATTTTAAACTTGAACTTCAACATAATATGGAAAAAGTAAAATGAGATAATTCCATTCACTTCTTCACATGGATATTCTACTGGTCGAATAATCACATGCAATATCAATAACCACTTTCATAATGATGGAATGCATAATGCCAGACTATCATAACCACGTAGCCAAGGCCTCGTGCCAAGACCACAAATAAGATTTTGTCAAGGCCTCGTGCCAAGACACTAGTTTGTCTCATGAAACCTGCCGATGCATCGAGGAGCTATAGCAGGCTCCACCCGTCACTTATTAAGTCCAATGAATTCCTCATATGAATAGGTTTAAACATATCATAAACCATAACATAATCGTATCACATAAAACATGCATAAAGGAAACATAACATTTCCACATTTCAGTCACAAGATATCAATACAACACATTGATATAATAAAAATGCTTTCAAAACCATTTTCAATACCAAAATAAAAGAAAGCTAAAACTTTGTATTTATTTTTCTTTAAAAAAATGATGGCTTGTAGAGGAAGCCGAAACTCAAATAATGGTCACGGCGGTGGAGAAGTCGTTGTCGCCGCATATGTACGGAAAGAAAAACATTCCATTTTTGTCGTTTAGTAAAACGCTTCGTATAAAAATATTCCTTTTGAATAAACGTAAAAGTCAAAGGGGTTTATACATCGTATAAAAGAAAGTTGTGTATAAAACCAAATATGCCTCAATGAAAGGAGATTGAGAAGAAGTCCTTAAAAAGATCATTTTTAAAATAAAATAGATCTATTATGTGTATTCACTATAGGTACACATGAAGAAAGTAAAAATACAAAATAGGACATAATAATATCATGACATAATTTGAAAGTAGGAGATTAACCCAAAGAATGGAAGTTGGGTTAAGAAATTCCCTTACCTCGTGTCCGACTTGACTCGACCGCTCTTTAACCTCCTGAATAATAAACTAGAGTTAATATCTACCTTCTTAAGAACCTTTTTATAGTTCATTATTACTTTTATATCACTTATTACCATGTCATGGACATTATGTAATTATTTAAGTTAATAACGGTTGTTTTGTCGATCTTTGGTACTTGAGTCAAAAATATATTTCTTATAATTACAAGTTGTTAATGTGTCAAAATATCGATTATATCCAGAATTATGTTCATGATGTAGATATCATATATATCATATATATCCAGTATATACATGCATTTATAATATTACATAACATTTAGAGGTAAGAAATGAAATGCACCGTTCATGGAGACGGTAAGCCGTACGTACGCATGCACGCTACTTTCATTTCTATTTCGCATTTAATGGAATGAAATCATAATTATATAAAGGTATAATATAATTTGAGTATAATATAGTGTATAATACCATTTACTCCATCCTTTATAGATCCCACATATGGTATTAACGATTAAAATCACTTTGAGGGGGCGGTAGTCCGCACTTCCTAAAATGGAAATATCGCGTTTACCCATAATGGAAACCATAAAGGTATGCCATAAATGAAAAATAAAAAATCACAAGGAAAACAAAAAAACAATATATATCATATATAAAAATAGTTTCATCATAATGGCCACCATTAGAGGTGTTATATGAGTGTTGAACAATCATCGTTTCGTGAGGCAAAAATTCACCATCCACAGAAACAGTATGTTCTTTAACCATTAGATGTAGGTGTGTGTAAGTGTAAACCAAATACTTATCATAAAAAAATCCTAGTATATTGTAGATACTGGTGTTGTTACAAAAGAAAGGAATAAAAATAGTTTAAGGGGTTGGAGAATCTAAATAAAACAAAACAACATTAGAGAAGACATTAACTAAAAATCGGGTAACTCTTTTTGATTTGAGACAAAGGAATCCTTGGGAAGAATTATGCCCAAATTGAGGCTTCTAGGAGTAATTGAGGGATGTTGGGAGAGTATTTTGGCAGAGGTTGGCCGAGACAAATGGCTTGAAAGTGTGTATGAGGTGGTAGAGGTGGGGGCCTTTTATAAGAGGAGAGGAGGGGAACTTTTGGAAAGTAATGAAATGTTATTCTATTATACAATGCTTTTCGGATTCTAAAGGTACCACACTTGTATAATTCTAGGATAAGGTGATAAGGGTTCGAAATCCACCCATACAATAGGTTTTGGACATGTGTAGGTTTTAGATATTACATTGTCTTTCCATTTTATTTAAATCGTTAAATAATGAGGTCATCGCTGCATCATCATGATGTCATAAATAATTTAATTTATTTAATGTCTAAAAATTATAAAAAAAATACTATGATGTAGGAAATATTTTTAGCTTTCCAATTAATATTTATAGTCAAAAATATGACTTGTATAACCCCATGTAAAAATTGTTTTAGTAAAACATTTCATGTTTGTGTCATTTTTTACTTTAACATTAAATAAAAGGTATTTATGTCATTTTCCAACTAAAGTGGCTCCATGGGGTCCCCAAGTTGACCCATGGATTGTATTGGTCGGCCATGGAATATCCAATGAGGGTAGGACATGTTTCAAGCTCATCTCATATTATTAAAACATTATTTTTACCTTAAACTACACTAAATACCTCTAATCGCGATTAAGAATTTAAAAGTTACTATTCACCAAAAATTATTTTAATCTCATTGAACCAAATTTTACTTCTTAATGACAACCATGTATGTCGGATTTTTGAAAATCAAATCACAGAAGTGGTAATATTTCATTTAAACGAAAAATCAGTTATTTAACTACCACTTAGTGGTTTCACTATTTATTAAAAAATTGAAGTTTTTCAGAACAATGCCAAAATTTCACCCTAAGATATAATTGATATTCCGAATTCAAAAATGATGTCTATTTTAAAAAATTCCAAACATATAAGTTGCATTAATTAATTTTATAATTAATTTTCGCTATCACAACAAATAGCGTGCTTTTAAGAAACAATTTATATCAAAAGATTGACAATTGTTTATGTCCAATTTCAATGTTAAATTAATTGTAATGACCACCATTGGATAAAATGGTAAAAATATATTCTAATTATACTTTAAAACCACTAAATAGTATAATTTATCACTATAAATTATTTTGATTAAAAAAGTTGTTTTTAAGTATTTTTCACTACTCATGAAAATTAGAAGTTCTCAGAAAAATACCAAAAATTCAACATAGGCTAATTTCGATATTCTGAATCCAAAAATGAATTCCATTTTGAAATATAAAATTTCTATAATTTTAAAAATTGGGTATTACTATTCATAACAACTACTTTGATTAGTCGCGGTGTGTTAGAACTCAAAGTTGCGTACAATGCAAGATATTGCATTATTGAATGAGAAGTGTATCATGGAAGCTCGGGGTGTTACATTCTCCCCTCCTTCAATAAATTGCGTCCTCGCAATTTGAAATTTTTCTTTGAAAATAAAAGGTTGAAAAGATAAAATACCTTTGTGGAAAACCCACATCGGAAATAATATTAATAAAATTTAGCCTTAATAAGAGGGAAAAGGAAATGAAAAAGTCACCACCCAATTATGATCTCGATTAGGAGAAAATTGGTGGAAATTAGAGACATATAATTGGAGGAAAAACGTAAATATTTGTAGGGAGTGATTGAGGTCATCAATCACAATCAACTGTCAAATTGAGGGCCTCAAAGCCTTCAATCTATGTTGATTTAAAATATCATCAGTTCAACAAGACATAAGGTATTTGGATAACACATTTTTTTGTTTTAATATCCCTTTACTAAAGTTTAAGAATTAATTTATTCATTGAATAAGAGATAGGTATATATATATTTATGCTTGACAATTAGAGTTTCAACCTTCAACTCATCTTTCACTCAAAAAGATAATAGAACTCAAAAATATTATACTTGTCCTAATTGTATAAGGTTACAAATGTTAACACATTCCATTTAGATTAGTAAAATTATTTTGTAATAACCAGGGACTTCCTGTAGGATAGTGGTAGGAAATAAAGGCCTGTCGCACTATGATTGTGGGTTCGATTCCTGCAGCTTTGTCCGACGCGACGGGTTATGCCCCACCCTGCAGGTTGTCCTTTTCCTAAAACTATAGTATTATAATATTCCAAAAATAATCTTCATAAATTTTTTAACCTTAAACAATACTATCCAAAGATCAACTTAATCCATTCCAACCTTTATAGTTATCCAAAAATACTTCTGTCCAACTCACAGTCCAAATTTTATAAGGAAGGTAAACATAATGAAGATCCTTTTTTTCCATGTAACAACATGTGAACACCTTCATCATTTATTATTTTTAAACATACTGAATTACCATGACCCCTTATTCCTTATAGAATACTAGATATACTCCTTCTATCCAAAAATGTATACAAATCATCAATCAGTTTCAAGGAAGTTAAGAATATCCAGTATAATTTATCCGAATCAATCATGTCTTATTCCAAAATCACTATCTCAGTATCAGAACCATATTATGGTTTATATTTCTCTCAACCATATATTTTCCAAAAATTTAACCTACTGTGGATTCACTTTTCTTGGTTCCACACAATCTCAATTCCTAGATGAAATATTACTGCAGTACAATCCTTATATACTCCATAATTATTATAACCAATACATCATTGATACAACACTCAAATTACAAAATTCTTTAATAACAACATAAGAACTCTAATCATTACTCATCATCTGTGGTAGTATCATAACTTGATTATTATCCAATAACATCATTTGGGGCATACTCTGATGATTTGGACATTGGTTTGCGTAGTGTCCCCAATCCTTGCAGAAGAAGCATTGTACATTTGAAACCATTTTCTTACCCTTGCAGTCACGCACTTTGTATCCTTTTTCTCTACACTTATAACAAACTCCCATTCCCTTCAGGAAAATTCCAAGGTGTTTCTTCCCATAGTAATCACATATTAGAAAATTATTCTTTTCCCTCTTCCCTTTATCCATCATTCTCTCTTCCATCCTTTTCTTCTCTTTCATCCCTTCAAATCCATAAGACTTAGAGAATTCTCTACTTATCTTATTAACACATGATACTATTTCTTCATATGTTGAAAACACAAGGGAGAATATTTCCCTTTTAAATGTTGCCTTAATACCATGAAAGATATGATCCTTCTTACTCTTTGGATCATACGTATTGATGGAGTTCACATTCCTTCTACTGGGCGCCATTTCTATACAACGCCATAAACTAGGTTAGTTTATGAATCAAAATACATATTTCCATACTTGTAAAATACTTAACATAAATTGAACTATTTATGGACATAATACACAATCATAAAAATGTTTTCTTTGAGGAAGTATATACTCAGAACCCTTCATAGTGGTTTGTAAAGAAAATGAGAATTATCCTAAGCATATCCCCCGGGAGTGTTGTAACCAAGAGTGCAGCAATGCCCGTTGTCGTGCACCAGTTCCCGTTTGAGTCTAGCTCAAAGTAGTGTTTTCGAGTTTTACCCCTAGGTACATCTGTGCCAGAGCTGCCTCTACCTGCTCGTATCCAGACAAGGATGTATTGCTCGGAAAACTCACAAAATCTCTACCATAACAAAATTCTAGGAAGTTCTTATATACTAATCCTCAAAGTCTATCTTCGGACTATGTTCTCTAATCAGAGTTTATCTAAATCTAGCTTCCAAGGTTAGTACTAAACTGCCTCTGATACCAACTGTAACGCCCCGACCCCAGCTACCCAGAGTCGGTGCATTACTTCGTAACATTGGCATGATCACAAAAGATCAAGTCTCGAAAGACCGATTAGTTTAGTAGCCTTGGAAACACTAGATACATTCATAAGTCTTACATTACATCATAAAGTGAAAAACTAATAACAAAGTCTTCATAGTCCACACTCATATCCTCTTCTGAATATCCCTGCAGGTCATTCATAAAAGACTTCTTCACATCCTTGAAAATATTAAAACATTGAAAGGGGTGAGCTCAGATGCTCAGTAAGGATAAAAATATAGCGGAAGCTTTCATCAATAAACATAAAAATTTAAGGCAATGTATAACTAAAACAAAAGCCTTTTAAACTTGAACTTAAACATAATATGGCAAAAGTAAAATGAGATAATGCCATTCACTTCTTCACATGGATATTCTACTGGCCGAATAATCACATGCAATATCAATAACCACTTTCATAATGATGGAATGCATAATGCCAGACTATCATAACCATGCAGCCAAGGCCTCGTGCCAAGACCACAAATAAGATTTTGTCAAGGACTCATGCCAAGACACTAGTTTGTCTCATGAGACCTGCCGATGCATTGAGGAGCTATAGCGGGCTCCACCCGTCACTTATTAAGTCCAATGCATTCCTCATATGAATAGGTTTAAACATATCATAAACCATAACATAATCGTATCACATAAAACATGCATAAAGGAAACATAACATTTCCACATTTCAATCACAAGATATCAATACAACACATTGATATAATAAAATGCTTTCAAAACCATTTTCAATACCAAAATAAAAGAAAGTTAAAACTTTGTATTTATTTTTCTTTAAAAAAAATGATGGCTTGTAGAGGAAGCCGAAACTCAAATAATGGTCACGGCGGTGGAGAAGTCATTGTCGCCGCATATGTATGGAAAGAAAAACATTCCATTTTTGTCGTTTAGTAAAACGCTTCGTATAAAAATATTCCTTTTGAATAAACGTAAAAGTCAAAGGGGTTTATACACCGTATAAAAGAAAGTTGTGTATAAAACCAAATATCCCTCAATGAAAGGAGATTGAGACGAAGTCCTTAAAAAGATCATTTTTAAAATAAAATAGATCTATTATGTGTATTAACTATAGGTACACATGAAGAAAGTAAAAATACAAAATAGGACATAATAATATCATGACATAATTTGAAAGTATGAGATTAACCCAAAGAATGGAAGTTGGGTTAAGAAATTCCCTTACCTCGTGTCCGACTTGACTCGACCGCTCTTTAACCTCCTGAATAATAAACTAGAGTTAATATCTACCTTCTTAAGAACCTTTTTCTAGTTTATTATTACTTTTATATCACTTATTACCATGTCATTAACATTATGTAATTATTTAAGTTAATAACGGTCGTTTTGTCGATCTTTGGTACTTGAGTCAAAAATATATTTCTTATAATTACAAGTTGTTAATATGTCAAAATATCCATTATATCCAGAATTATGTTCATGATGTAGATATCATATATATCATATATATCCAGTATATACATGCATTTATAATATTACATAACATTTAGAGGTAAGAAATGAAATGCACCGTTCATGGAGACGGTAAGCCGTACGTACGCATGAACGCTACTTTCATTTATATTTCGTATTTAATGGAATTAAATCATGATTATATAAAGGTATAATATAATTCCAGTATAATATAGTGTATAATACCATTTACTCCATCCTTTATACATCCCACATATGGTATTAACGATTCAAATCACTTTGAGGGGGCGGTAGTCCGCACTTCTTAAAATGAAAATATCGCATTTACCCTTAATGGAAACCATAAAGGTATGCCATAAATGAAAAATAAAAAATCATAATGAAAACAAAAACATAATATATATCATATATAAAAATAGTGTCATCATAATGGCCACCATTAGAGGTGTTATATGAGTGTTGAACAATCATCGTTTCGTGAGGCAAAAATTCACCATCCACAGAAACAGTATGTTATTTAACCATTAGATGTAGGTGTGTGTAAGTGTAAACCAAATACTTATCATAACAACATCCTAGTATATTGTAGATACTGGTGTTGTTACAAAATAAAGGAATAAAAAGAGTTTAAGGGGTTGGAGAAGCTAAATAAAACAAAACAACATTAGAGAAGACATTACCTAAAAATCGGGTAACTCTTTTTGATTTGAGACAAAGGCTTCTTTGGGAAGAATTATGCCAAAAGTGATGCTTCTAGGAGTAAGTTAGGGATGTTGGGAGAGTATTTGGGCAGAGGTTGGACGAGCCAAATGGCTTGAAAGTGTGTATGAGGTGGTAGAGGTGGGGGCCTTTTATAAGAGGAGAGGAGGGGCACTTTTGGAAAGTAATGAAATGTTATTCTATTATACAATGCTTTTAGGATTCTAAAGGTCCCACACTTGTATAATTCTAGGCTAAGGTGATAAGGGTTCTAAATCAACCCATCCAATAGGTTTTGGACATGTGTAGGTCTTAGATATTACATTATCTTTCCATTTTATTTAAATCTTTAAATAATGAGGTCATCGCTGCATCATCATGATGTCATAAATAATTTAATTTATTTAATGTCTAAAAATTATAAAAAAATACTATGATGTAGGAAATCTTTTTATATTTCCAATGACTGTTTATAGTAAAAAATATGACTTGTATAACCCCATGTAAAAATTGTTTTAGTAAAACATTTCATGTTTGTGTCATTTTTTACTTTAACATTAAATAAAAGGTATTTATGTCATTTTCCAACTATAGTGGCTCCATGGGGTCCCCATGTTGACCCATGGATTTTATTGGTCTTCCATGGAACATCCAATGAGGGTAGGACATGTGTCAATCTCATCTCATATTATTAAAACATTATTTTTACCTTAAACTACATTAATTACCTCTAATCGCGATTAAGAACTTAAAAGTTACTATTCACCAAAAATTATTTTAATCTAATTGAACCACATTTTACTTCTTAATGACAACCATGTATGTCGGATTTTTGAAAATCAAATCACAGAAGTGGTAATATTTCATTTAAACGAAAAATTAGTTATTTAACTACCACTTAGTGGTTTCACTATTCATCAAAAATTGAAGTTTTTCAGAACAATGCCAAAATTTCACCCTAAGCTATAATTGATATTCCGAATTCAAAAATGATGTCTATTTTAAAAAATTCCAAACATATAAGTTTCATTAATTAATTTTATAATTAATTCCCGCTATCCCAACAAATAGCATGTTTTTAAGAAACAATTTATATCAAAAGATTGGCAATTGTTTATGTCTAATTTCAATGTTAAATTAATTCTAATGACCACCATTGGATAAAATGGTAAAAATATATTCTAATTATACTTTAAAAACACTAAATATTATAATTTATCACTATAAATTATTTTGATTAAAAAAGTTATTTTTAAGTATTTTTCACTACTCATAAAAATTAGAAGTTCTCAGAAAAATACCAAAAATTCAACATAGGCTAATTTCGATATTCTGAATCCAAAAATGAATTCCATTTTGAAATATAAAATTTCTATAATTTTAAAAAGTGGATATTACTATTCATAACGGCTACTTTGATTAGTCGCGGTGTGTTAGAACTCGAAGTTGCGTACAATGCAAGCTATTGCATTATTGAATGAGAAGCATATCATGGAAGCTCGGGGTGTTACATTCTCCCCTCCTTCAATAAATTGCGTCCTCACAATTTGAAATTTTTCTTTGAAAATAAAAGGTTGAAAAGATAAAATACCTTTGTTGAAAACCCACATCGGAAATAAGATTAATAAAATTTAGCCTTAATAAGAGGGAAAGGGAAATGAAAAAGTCACCACCCAATTATGATCTCGATTAGGAGAACATTGGTGGCAATTAGAGACATATAATTGAAGGAAAAACGTAAATATTTGTAGGGAGTGATTGAGGTCATCAATCACAATCAACTGTCAAATTGAGGGCCTCAAAGCCTTCAATCTATGTTGATTTAAAATATCATCAGTTCAACAAGACATAAGGTATTAGGATAACACATTTTTTTGTTTTAATATCACTTTAATAAAGTTTAAGAATTAATTTATTCATTGAATAAGAGATAGGTATATATATATTTATGCTTTACAATTAGAGTTTCAACCTTCAACTCATCTTTCACTCAAAAAGATAATAGAACTCAAAAATATTATACTTATCCTAATTGTATAATGTTCCAAATGTTAACACATACCATTTAGATTAGTAAAATTATTTTTTAATAACCAGGGACTTCCTATAGGCTAGTGGTAGGAAATAAAGGCCTGTCGCACTATGGTTGTGGGTTCGATTCCTGCAGCTTTGTCCGACGCGACGGGTTATGCCCCACCCTGCAGGTTGTCCTTTTCCTAAAACTATAGTATTATAATATTCCAAAAATAATCTTCATAAATTTTTTTAACCTTAAACAATACTATCAAAAGATCAACTTAATCCATTCCAACCTTTATAGTTATCCAAAAATACTTCTGTCCAACTCACAATCCAAATTTTATAAAAAAGGTAAACATAATGAAGATCCTTTTTTTCCACGTAACAACATGTGAACACCTTCATCATGTATTCTTTTTAAACATACTAAATTACCATGATCCCTTATTCCTTATAGAATACTAGATATACTCCTTCTATCCAAAAATGTATACAAATCATCAATCAGTTTCAAGGAAGTTAAGAATATCCAATATAATTTATCCAAATCAATCATGTCTTATTCCAAAATCACTATCTCGGTATCAGAACCATATTATGGTTTATCTTTCTCTCAACCATATATTTTCAAAAAATTTAACCTACTGTGGAGTCACTTTTCTTGGTTCCACACAATCTCAATTCCTAGATGAAATAGTACTGCAGTACAATCCTTATATACTCCATAATTATTATAACCAGTACATCATTGATACAACAATCAAATTACAAAATTCTTTAATAACAACATAAGAAATCTAATCATTACTCCTCATATGTGGTAGTATCATAACTTGATTATTATCCAATAACATCATTTGGGGCATACTCTGATGATTTGGGCATTGGTTTGCATAGTGTCCCCAATCCTTGCAGAAGAAGCATTGTACATTTGAAACCATTTTCTTACCCTTGCAGTCACGCACTTTGTGTCCTTTTTCTCTACACTTATAACAAACTCTCATTCCCTTCCGACAAATTCCAAGGTGTTTCTTCCCATAGTTATCACATATTGGAAAATTCTTCTTTTCCCCCATCCCTTTATCCATCATTCTCTCTTCCATCCTTTTCTTCTCTTTCATCCCTTTAAATCCATAAGACTCAGAAAATTATCTACTTAACTTATTAACACATGATACTATTTATTCATATGTTGATAACACATGGGAGAATATTTACCTTCTAAATGTTGGCTTAATACCATGAAAGATATGACCCTTCTTACTCTTTGGATCATACGTATTGATGGAGTTCACATTCCTTCTACAAGGCGCCATTTCTATACAATGCCATAAACTAGGTTAGTTTATGAATCAAAATACATAATTCCATACTTGTAAAATACCTAACATAAATTGAACTATTTATGGACATAATCCATAATCATAAAAAAAATTTCTTTGAGGAAGTATATAATCATAACCCTTCATAGTGGTTTGTAAAGAAAATGAGAATTATCCTAAGCATATCCCCTGGGAGTGTCGTAACCAAGAGTGCAGCAAGGCCCGTTGTCGTGCACCAATTCCCATTCGAGTCTAGCTCAAAGCGGCGTTTTCGGGTTTTACTCCTAGGTACATCTGTGCCAGAGCCGCCTCTACCTGCTCGTATCCAGACAGGGATGTATTGCTCGGAAAACTCACAAAATCTCTACCATAACAAAATTCTAGGAAGTTCATCTATACTAATCCTCAAAGTATATCTTCAGGCTATGTGCTCTAATCAGAGTTTATCTAAATCTAGCTTTCAAGGTTAGTACTAAACTACCTCTGATACTAACTGTAACGCCCCGACCCCAGCTACCCAGAGTCGGGGCATTACTTCGTAACATTGGCATGATCACAAAAGATCAAGTCTCGAAAGACCGATTAGTTTAGTAGCCTTGGAAATACTAGATACATTAATAAGTATTACATTACATCATAAAGTGAAAAACTAATAACAAAGTCTTCATAGTCCACACTCATATCCTCTTCTGACTATCCCTGCAGGTCATTCATAAAATACTTCTTCACATCCTGGAAAATATTAAAACATTGAAAGGGGTGAGCTCAGATGCTCAGTAAGGATAACAATATAGCGAACGCTTTCATCAATAAACATAAACATTTAAGGAAATGTATAACTAAAACAAAAGCCTTTTAAACTTGAACTTCAACATAATATGGCAAAAGTAAAATGAGATAATGCCATTCACTTCTTCACATGGATATTCTACTGGTCGAATAATCACATGCAATATCAATAACCACTTTTATAATGATGGAATGCATAATGCCAGACTATCAGAACCACGTAGCCAAGGCCTCGTTCCAAGACCACAAATAAGATTTTGTCAAGGCCTCGTGCCAAGACACTAGTTTGTCTCATGAGACCTGCCGATGCATCGAGGAGCTATAGCGGGCTCCACCCGTCACTTATTAAGTCCAATGCATTCCTCATATGAATAGGTTTAAACATATCATAAACCGTAACATAATCGTATCACATAAAACATGCATAAAGGAAACATAAAATTTCCACATTTCAATAACAAGATATCAATACAACACATTGATATAATAAAAACGCTTTCAAAACCATTTTCAATACCAAAATAAAAGAAAGTTAAAACTTTGTATTTATTTTTCTTTAAAAAAAATGATGGCTTGTAGAGGAAGCCGAAACTCAAATAATGGTCACGGCGGTGGAGAAGTAGTTGTCGCCGCATATGTACGGAAAGAAAAACATTCCCTTTTTGTTGTTTATTAAAACGCTTCGTATAAAAAGATTCCTTTTGAAGAAACGTAAAAGTCAAAGGGGTTTATACACCGTATAAAAGAAAGTTGTGTATAAAACCAAATATGCCTCAATGAAAGGATATTGAGACGAAGTCCTTAAAAAGATCATTTTTAAAATAAAATAGATCTATTATGTGTATTCACTATAGGTACACATGAATAAAGTAAAAATACAAAATAAGACATAATAATATCATGACATAATTTGAAAGTAGGAGATTAACCCAAAGAATGGAAGTTGGGTTAAGAAATTCCCTTACCTCGTGTCCGACATGACTCGACCACTCTTTAACCTACTGAATAATAAACTAGAGTTAATATATACCTTCTTAATAACCTTTTTCTAGTTCATTATTACTTTTATATCACTTATTACCATGTCATGAACATTATGTAATTATTTAAGTTAATAACGGTCATTTTGTCGATCTTTGGTACTTGAGTCAAAAATATATTTCTTATAATTACAAGTTGTTAATGTGTCGAAATATCCATTATATCCAGAATTATGTTCATGATGTAGATACCATATATATCATATATATCCCATATATACATGCATTTATAATATTACATAACATTTAGAGGTAAGAAATGAAATGCACCGTTCATGGAGACGGTAAGCCGTATGTACGCATGAACGCTACTTTCATTTCTATTTCGTATTTAATGGAATGAAATACTGATTATATAAAGGTATAATATAATTCCAGTATAATATAGTGTATAATACCATTTACTCCATCCTTTATACATCCCACATATGGTATTAACGATTCAAATCACTTTGAGGGGGCATTAGTCCGCACTTCCTAAAATGAAAATATCGCGTTTACCCATAATTGAAACCATAAAGGTATTACATAAATGAAAAATACAAAATCATAAGGAAAACAAAAACATAATATATATCATATATAAAAATAGTGTCATCATAATGGCCACCATTAGAGGTGTTATATGAGTGTTGAACAATCATCGTTTCGTGAGGCAAAAATTCACCATCCACAGAAACAGTATGTTCTTTAACCATTAGATGTAGGTGTGTGTAAGTGTAAACCAAATACTTATCATAAAAAAATCCTAGTATATTTTATATACTGGTTTTGTTACAAAAGAAAGGAATAAAAAGAGTTTAAGGGGTTGGAGAAGCTAAATAAAACAAAACAGCATTAGAGAAGACATTACCTAAAAATCGGGTAACTCTTTTTGATTTGAGACAAAGGCTTCCTTGGGAAGGATTCTGCCCAAAGTGAGGCTTCTAGGAGTAATTGAGGGATGTTGGGAGAGTATTTGGGCAGATTTTGGCCGAGCCAAATGCCTTGAAAGTGTGTATGAGGTAGTATAGGTATGGGCATTTTATAAGAGGAGAGGAGGGGCACTTTTAGAAAGTAATGAAATGTTATTCTATTATACAATGCTTTTCAGATTCTAAAGGTCCCACAATTGTATAATTCGAGGCTAAGGTGATAAGGGTTAGAAATCCACCCATACAATAGGTTTTGGACATGTTTAGGTCTTAGATATTACATTATCTTTCCATTTTATTTAAATCGTTAAATAATGAGGTCATCGATGCATCATCATGATGTCATAAATAATTTAATTTATTTAATGTCTAAAAATTATAAAAAAAATACTATGATGTAGGAAATATTTTTAGATTTCCAATGACTATTTATAGACAAAAATATGACTTGTATAACCCCATGTAAAAATTGTTTTAGTAAAACATTTCATGTTTGTGTCATTTTTTACTTTAACATTAAATAAAAGGTATTTATGTCATTTTCCAACTAAAGTGGCTCCATGGGGTCCCCAAGTTGACCCATGGATTTTATTGGTCGGCCATGGCACATCCAATGAGGGTAGGACATGTGTCAAGCTCATGTCATATTATTAAAACATTATTTTTTCCTTAAACTACACTAATTACCTCTAATCGCGATTAAGAACTTAAAAGTTACTATTCACCAAAAATTATTTTAATCTCATTGAACCACATTTTACTTCTTAATGACAACCATGTATGTCGGATTTTTGAAAATCAAATCACCGAAGTGGTAATATTTCATTTAAATGAAAAATCAGTTATTTAACTACCACTTAGTGGTTTCACTATTCATCAAAAATTGAAGTTTTTCAGAAAAATGCCAAAATTTCACCCTAAGCTATATTTGATATTCCGAATTCAAAAATGATGTCTATTTTACAAAATTACAAAAAATATAAGTTGAATTAATTAATTTTATAATTAATTCCCGCTGTCACAACAAATAGCGTGTTTTTAAGAAACAATTTATATCAAAAGATTGGCAATTGTTTATGTCCAATTTCAATGTTAAATTAATTCTAATGACCACCATTGGATAAAATGGTAAAAATATATTATAATTATACTTTAAAACCAATAAATAGTATAATTTATCACTATAAATTATTTTTATTAAAAAAGTTGTTTTTAAGTATTTTTTCACTACTCATAAAAATTAGAAGTTCTCAGAAAAATACCAAAAATTCAACATAGGATAATTTCGATATTCCGAATCCAAAAATGAATTCCATTTTGAAATATAAAATTTCTATAATTTTAAAAAGCGGGTATTACTATTCATAACAGCTACTTTGATTAGTCGCGGTGTGTTAGAACTCGAAGTTGCGTACAATGCAAGCTATTGCATTATTGAATGAGAAGCGTATCATGGAAGCTCGGGGTGTTACATTATAAGTTTAATGATGATCATACATTCAAAAGAATGTATACCCATTTTGTGGTTTTAAGTGGGGTGATTTTGAGATGATTTGAAACTTTTACTAGGTTTTAGAAAGAATACTATATTGAGGTTTAAATAACCACTTGGGTTATTATATTATTTTATGCAATGTTAATTATGGTCTATTGGATAGTGGGATATAGATAATATTGATGGTTGAGAAGTGATTCATTGTAACGGTGATATTTTAAGATATATTAATGTTCATGATAAGGATTACCTTTTTATTTAGTATCTAAATTTTATTTATGATATTTTGTTGATTTTAAATACATTATTAGATTATATAGTGATTTATCATGGTGATTAATTATATTTTTGGAGATGCTTAATTGGGTTGATGTATATATAACCTTTAAATTTAACATGTAATTTAACATGAATGATTATTTAGGAATAATGTAACTAAATTTTTGGGGATGTAAGCTAAATGGTTTTAGATAAACTTTAAGGTTAAAAAATAATTTAATGTGGATTTTTTTGAAGTTATTTAGGATTTAGGGTTATTTATCAAATGATTTAAGTGCAACATTTTTTATTACTGTGGAAATTTTGGATTTAAATGTATTATTTCATCAAATTAAGGTTTATACATTTTGGATATTATATTAACTCATGATAAACATTCATTCTTGGTTAATATTTAAATAAAATTGGAATATCTTGATATCATTTTGTGGATTATGAAGTTTACTTTAGTGATTTAGGCATGAAAAAATCATATTGAATACTCATTGTTTGAATAAAAAGATGATATAATTTTAAAAATTGATTAAAAGATTAAATTTTACATTTCAAGTAAGTATATTTCCTTATATTCATAGTATAGATGGTAAATTATTTCCTAAAATCTATGAAAATTATCTTGAATTTTTTATCCTTATTCATTAATTTATCAGGAATCGATGGTATTTTTCACACCTCACCGATTTATGATTTTTGTGTTCATTAACTTTATCATGATCATTCAATTTGTTGGGATAAAAGTTATATACCACTCTATATCATTATTTGGATATTAATTTTTCTCCACCATGTCTATATTTTTACTTCACACTAATGTTCTAATATTTTGAAACCTAATTATGTGTTATTCCAGATGACCTTTACACCCCCCTTACCCCCTTTTCAAGTGGAACTTTTATTAACCCTTTTTACAGTATGGGTTTCTTAAAAAGGATTTTTCATATATAAAACCCTCGATTACATAGACCAAGTTAAAAAAATTTAGGATTCGCTTTATTGAAATGGGGTATACTATAAAACCCTAATATTTTAAAAGAACACTATGTTCAACATTGTATACAACATGCAATACCGAACATAAATGAATCACAAAATATTTTTAATTTATAACCATTATAACTTAGATATTACCCTGAATGGCCCGAAGAACTTATTTTTATTTATTTTAGTATAATACTCCTTTTAAGGGATGAATTAGAACCCTTACATGACCCGTAAGTGCATGGAACAATGCCCATACATGACCCAATACATGACTTTAAAGTCTAAGACATGACACACTTGAAACAACCCCTCCATAGAATCTGAATCTTGAAGGTTCCCAGCTCCCCAACATGCATGGATTATCAGATATCATTTACCCATGGAGATTTGGATGGTACCTGGTCCCAATGGCTATTTCCATGCCCTCTCATTCTTCTTGGTATTTTATTCAAAATACATTCACTTCAAAAAAGGTTTTTATTAATTTTTATGATTTAATATTATAATTAAATTATAAAAATTTTATAAATTATATTTAATGAAAATATAATCATTTTTAAATAATAATATCAAATTTATCTTATGGTAAAATTTTGGTATTTATCTGAAAAGATTGATTTTTCAATGAATAGAGAAAAATACAGATTTTTTATTGAAAAATATATTTTTTTTGTTTCAAGTATTTAAAAAGTTATATTTTATTTGAAAATGGTTTCAAAGTAACATTACTTCTATTATGTTATTAATAATACAATTAACTTCATTGGAATCAATTTTATATCTTAATTTGGTATAAAAACATTTTTATACTTAAAAAGACACTTTTCTAAAAAACTATTTTTCATTGCATTTTGTGTTTTTTATCTTAAAATAATTTCTTCCACTTATATAAATTTAATCATAAAAAATGTTTTCTATATTTTGAATGAGGATTTCCAAATTTGGTAAATAGTTTCCTTTTTGGTCAATATGAATAGTAACCATAGTAATTTTTTGTTACCACAGTAAAGGTAAAATGGGTTAATTATGATTAAAATTAATGTGATAAGGTTTAAAATTCATTAAGGAACTTTAATTTATTTAATTTTATGATTATATTTATTATATAATTATACAAACTTATAAAATATGACTTTTTTCCATTTAGAATAGATTTTAACCATTATAATATTTAAGTAAAAGATAAAGTAAAAAATATCACTTTCTTTTAATATCTATAATATTTTGTGAAAGAGATTAAAATAACTTTTGTTTAGTTATGAATGGTTATTTTAAATATGAATATTTTTTTACTTTGGTAATGTTTTTTAATTTTTAGTGATGAAATAATTATGTTATATGTTTTTTCAATGTCAATACAGTGCTTGTGGAAGTAGTAAAAAAATAAAGTAAATGATTTTAAAAACTTTAAAATTAACATTTTTTGGGTGATTTAAAGTGTACCAATTTTTTTAAAATAAATATGAAATATTTTATATGCATGAAAGGTTTATATTAAAATTAAATTACTATTATGTTGTTTTCAAAGTCAAATTATGTAAATAGTTATTAAAATGACATTAATAGTATTTTATATTAAATATATTTTATTAAATTATTTAAAATCATAAAAATAATAAAATTGGAAAATTATGATGATAAATGATATAAATTTTCATCCATTTTCCATTTATGATATAATTTTTACCTTATAAGTAAAATTATAACCCTTTAATATAAAATAATTAATTACCACAATTACAATTAAAAATGGTTAACCAAGGGGATAAACCAAAAAATAAGGTTTAAAATGACACCTAAACCTATATAAAATGGATTGAATGATTATATCAAGACTATATATTACTAATATTAAAAAAAATGTCATTTTAGAACCATTTTACAAGAGTTATCCACATATTATATGACAATATTTCATGTATTCCCAAAACTAACATTAATGATATTTTAAAATAATTAATATTTTATTAAATGATTTGAAATTTATGAAAGATATTATATTTGGAAAATTTAATTAGATATGGTTTATAATATCAAACACAGTCCATTTAGGTATCAATTTTTCTTTATTAATAAATTTCTTGACCCCTAAAGTGTAAAAAACGTTGATATTGTGATAATTTTCAGATGGGTTAACGAAGAGTTAAAACTTAGAGATAAAGGTGAAAACATAATTAAAACTTGTCCATACTTTATTGGATGAGATTATTTTAACTCATAATCATATCACCATATAATTCTATCAAATTTTATCTATTATTTTCATTTATAATTAATTTATATTAATTTAACACTTTATATAATTCCAAAAGTGTACCTCCCCTCACTTATAAAAGGAAACATACCTTCCTTCATTATTCAAAACATTTGAGAATTATAGTTTGAAAAATTTATAATCCCAAGATTTAAGTACATGGAAATTAAATTAATTTGGTTTAATAATTAATACAGGACACAAATATATGCCCAAATATTGTATTAGTTTAGTGTCTTTGGAAACTAAGAACATAATATTCTAACTTGGTGAAAGATCTTCAACATCTCCCATAAATATCTTAACCTTTTGTTTTCCTACCTAAACCTTTCTTTATAACCTAGGGAAAAGAAAACATAAATAAATTTCAATCTCAAATTCTCATTAAGGGTAAACATGGAGAACAAACAATAAACATAAGAATGTAAAAACATGAACATAAAGTTTAAATATCAAAATCTTGAGTCATGAAATAAATCTGTGTAGTATGTAAGGAATAAATCATAAAGGAACATTAACCATGATAAAATAGCATTGGAATAAAACATTGAATTATGTAAAACTAACAAGCACATAATATTATTTCCATAGTAGCCATGATATTGCTTCCAAGATCATCATAGTGGACAAAGTCCATTACTAAATTGGGTGTATTTTTCATTACAGCCATATATTACTGAACCATATTTACTTGCCATTCCAGTCATGTCTATATCACGAGAAATAAATCTTTACCCAGTGCATTGGAGGGACATATAGGTCCCACCCATCTCAAAATGAAATCATTCTTACATGTGCCATAAAAACATAAATCATTCATCATAGCATAACCTAAGAAATAAAATGGGATTTCTTAAACATCATTCCATAATAACATAATCCATATAAAATAACATTACTTCATTAACATAATAAATTCATAGTAATAACAGGGATAAAAACATAACCCTATTTAAAGAGCATCATCTTAGATGGAAAATATTTTTGATAAAACACTTGAATTTAATTATTGAGTAAATTATTCTTTCTTCTTCAAAAACATTTTATTTTCTCAAAATTTAATAAAATTTTAAAAGAAAAGTATTTGGCTGAAAATAAACATTAAATTTTTGTAGAGGAAGATTCAAGGAAATAAGGAATCATGAAACTGTAAAAATTTATTCATTTCGTATAAGTTAAAAAAACATTTTAAACATACTTTTGTTGTAAAAATAAAAAGTACCTTGTATGGAAAATGAAAGAAAGATTACTTCAATACCGTTTAATAAAAAATTCACCAATGGGTGAAATAGTCTTTAAAAAATAGTGCAAGAATATAAATAATATTATATATTTAGGAAACATGGATGTGAATGATAAGTATACCCCATTAAATACTTACAAATAAACAATCTCGGATAACAATGAGATTGCAAAATTATCCCTTACCTTAGGTCCAATTTCTTCTGTATGTATCAAAAAATCTAGTATAATAGATTTAACCAAATTATCATCTTGTAACAGAACCATAATAATATTTATTATATCATAGATTATTCACTTATGACTTTATATTACCCTTGTATTTATCAATTCCACGTTAAAGAAACATTTTCGGTAATAATCGTTTTATTTATCATACGTGTTTTGACTTTTTATTCTTAATCTTATTTCTGAGATCATTATTTATATAATTAAATAAAGTAAAAAATTATTTATATATCCTAAATATTCAGTATATAAATATATATAATAGATAGATAAATGAAATGGAATACACCATTCATGGAGATGGCATGTCGTACGTAAGCATGGATGCTGTTTTTGTTACATTATTAAATTGATTGGAAGAAAGTAAATGAAATATATATATATATATACATATATATAAATCCAGTGGAATTATTATGTCATATATTTCATGATTATTTAATATATATACTTTATAATTATTCTTAAATGGTTAATGTGGAGAAGGATTCTCATAGTGTCGTGGAGACAGTAGGCCACACGTACGCAGGAACGATGATATTATTAACTAAATGGTTAAATGGTATGGAATTGGATGGTATATTAATTATACATAATAAATATCATGTTATATTAATTATTTAAATCCATTATACTCATCATTATACACATCCAAATTAAATATTATTGAATAACAAATTACACCACGACGTGGAGATGGTAAGTCGTATGTATGCACGCATGGTGATATTGTTATTCATAGGATGGATAAAAGGATTTAAAAGGTTGTAACATAATTATAATAAAATCTCAGAATGTATAATATAATATATTTATTACTTTAGTATTGAAACAACATAAGAAGAGGAAGTAGAAGAAGAAAAGAATTTTGAAAGAGGTGATAAAACAATTACCTTTTTGTTTGAGTATCTACTTTGTATTTGCACAAACATTCTCCATAGGATAGCTTTATTCCCAAATTGTGGGATCTAAGAGTAAGGTAGAGATGTTGGGAGGATATTTAGGTAGGTTTTGGCAGAGCCAAAGAGCTTTGGAGGTGTGAATAAAAGAGAAGGAGGAGGGCCCTTTTATAGGAGAGGCGAGGGGCACTTTAGGAATGTCTTTAAACATTAATTTACTATAAATTTATTTTCGGTTTCTAATGGTCCTAAACTCATTTATTTAAAATATAATATGATTATGGGTCTAAATAATCTCAACCAATAGGTTTTAGACAAGTTTAGGTCACAAAAGTAACCTTATATTTTAGCTTTAACCCTTAGTTAAAAACATTAGCTCTTACAATGTCTTCTTGCATTTTCATAATATATGGTTACTATAGTTAATATAAAATGACAAGAAAACTATAAGTGGATAATTAATAATTTTTTAACATTATATAAGTTATTTGTCCTAATTTTATATTTTTAGGACTATTATATCATTTAATAAAATTGTATTTTTTTAAAAATAATTTATGTCAATTTTGACAATATTTTGTAATTGATTTTTTTAAAGTCATAAAAACTTTATGCCTTCGTACCAAAGGTATTAAATCATCCCTAAAATGTCAATTTAATCCAAAAAATTTGTGTATGACATAAAAACGTTTAAATTATATTTATTTTAATATTTATAATATCATTTATTTGAATATTTCATTAATATGGTAATCACTGCATCCTCATTATGTCATAAATAAATTTAATTATTTATTGTCTAATAATTATAAATAAAATACCATGATGTATTAAATATTTATTATCTTTATAATTACTATTTAAATTCAGATATATAATTTATATAAACCAAAATAAAATTGTTTTTGTAAAAAGATACATGTTTATGTTATACTTCCCTTTAAATTAATTATCATAACATGTCATTTTCCCACCCAAGTGTTTCTCAAATGAAAAAAATTAGGCCAAAGGGTTTTTTTTGTCTCCTATGAATCATAAAATAATATTAGGACATGTATTAGGGTAGTTTTATATTATTATAATATTATTTTCAACCTTATTTACCTAATTTACCCTTTAACCGTGGTAAATAAAAATAATTATTGAATTTACTATTCATAATGTCCAAAAATAAAAGGGACCTATTTACATAATTTGGAAATTATGATTCCAAATATGGGATCCATTTTTCTAAATTCAAAATACAGAATTATAAGAAATTAAGTTAAAATTAATTCCCTTTGTCAAAATCAGAAAGAGAGTTTTTAAAAAGTAAAAACTATCAAAAGATTGACATGTGTTTATATCCAATTTATATGTGAAATTACTTCCAATGAACAAAATTGGATTAAATGATAAAAATAATAATACATTTACACTTTAAAACAAATTAATAACATAATTTAACTATATAAATAAAATAGGCAAAAATTCTCTTTTGAATTAAAATGCAGTATTTCTCACTATTCATTAAAATATAAATTTTATCATAAAAATACCAAAAATTAAACCAAAGTAAATTTTGATGTACCAATTCCCAATAAGAAGTTTATTTTGTTAAATATAATATATAAAAGTGTTAAAAACTAGATTTAAAATTGGTTCGCCATCAAAAGGCGACAACACTAACTTTTTTGAAAAATACTTATTTTATCAGAAAAATACTTATTTTATCCGAGAAATTGAATTTTTTATTATATAATGTCTATAAAATACAAAAGATTAATGTTAATGTTATATAAAATTAAAAATGGGGTTACTAATATTGGTAATTCTTAGTTTATATCCCATTTTAATAATATATCGTTATTTAGTGAAGCTCGGTATTGCGTACAATGCAAGCTATCGAGGAAGGTCTCTCTTTCCTGTAACGCAAGACCAATCATTGTTTCATGTAGTGAAATATTCCTTGGGTGTTTTGTATAACATAATACAAACATACTTCTTTTATAAATTGGACTAAATCTATACATAGTGTTGCATGTATTGTATGCCAACTCGGTTTTGCGTGTAACATACGAAAAGTCTGTTTAGTGTAAAATAAATGTTTGACTTAGTGCACTACATGATATAAATAATTTTTTTAATTTATTAGAAAAAATGGTCTATAAAAACTCAGGATGTTACATTATACCCCCCTTAAAATGAATTTCGCCCTTGAAATTCGTTGGGGTTAAAAAAGGTTTACTATTTGAAAGTTTCTTTTATGGAAACCCACATAGTAAAAAGGAATACAAAAACTTCATTTAAAAAAGGAAAGTTAGAAACATAATGGTTTCCCAAAGTAATTAATCACTGGGTTTCTACATAGAAGAAAATATGTGGGAAGTGAAAACATGGATATGAAAAAAAAATATAACCATCAAGTTATGTTGGATAGTGATAGAGAATAATGTTTGGAGAAAGTTAACAACTAGAAAAACATAAATCTGCGATGATTTAAGGTGCCATATGATTCATCAGATAACTAGGTAATATGATAACATTTTTGGTTTTCAAGATCCTTTTCCTAAAGTTTAAGAACATGAGAAGAAATAATTACTTTATTTTAGTACAATCTCATCGTTGGTCGTGCCTTGAAAATTTTCCACTTCATATCTTATTCAAATAAATGAAGTTGAATTTTTCATTCCTAAAGTGTTAGTAGATCATGAGATCCATAAATAAAACGATAGTTCATTGAATCTGTCTTTATCACAAAAAGGTTATCACAAGTTATAAAATATACATAAGTCCATCAATGGTGAGATTAATCGTATATTGTTCAAAAAATGGACCTATACTTCATATATCATACTTATTAAATAAAATAAAACTAATTTATAGTAACTAAGGACTTCCCATAGGCCAATGGTAGGCGATAAAGGCCTGTCACACTTCAGCTGTGGGTTCAATTCCTGAATCCTTGTCCAATGTGACAGGTTGTCGCCCATCCTGTGGGTTTTCCTTTTTATAAAACTATATAATTATAAAATTCCAGAAATAATATTAAAATAATGTTTTATCCTTAAAAAATACTATCCAATGTCCAAATTAATCCATTCAAACCTTTAGGATTATCCAAAATACTGATGTCCAAACTCATAGTACAAAAACAAAACAATTACAAGAATGGTCATATAACAAGCTTGTGAATACCTTCATTTATCCCCCATATATCATAAGATATATCTTGTTGGTTACATTCTAAACATTTGAATGACTTTATCATGCTTTATCTTGAGTCATGGTAATAACCAAAATTACCATATATACTTATTGAAAACATGCATGTTTCCTTATTCCAAAATTTATTGGATATATTCCTTAAGTCCCAAAAAGTTGTATACTTCATCCATGATAGCATAACCAACTTGTCCAAAACTCCATAATTAGTTCCCAAGAAACTAGAATCATCCAATTTTCTTATTCAAATCTAACATATCTTTATCCAAACATCATTATCTGAACATAAGAGACACATTTAGGGTTATCTTCCCCTTAATCAGGTGTTCTATAAATATATCACCATACCCTTAAATCCATTTTCTGTCTCCATAGAACTATTTTACATATCCTTTAAAATCCTTAATTAAATACATATACTGAAAACATTTATATTTTTCATGATACATATAACATAATCCTTGAAATATGAAACATATACACATCAATCATCCAACTTTATTCTTAAACCATTACTCAAGATCCATCATCTTCATCTTTCCTAAAATATAAATAAAGTCTTAAGGTTTCTCAAGATTGATCTTCTTTGGTTTAATATAGACAATACTGGAAGAACATCACATACCTTTCACATGTAATTTACAATATATTTATCCTCAAAAATATGACCAATACTCATACCATATTCATGATTCTATTCATGATATTTCCACTTAGGAAATCAATATTCATTATTCCCATAATTTCCACATCTGAAACATTCAATGGTTAACCATGTTATATGTAGTTCTGTCTATAAACTAATAACAGAAAGAAAAGTGTGATAAATACATATCAAAGTTTAAAAACACATAATTAATGTAAATTACTTATAACATTTCAATCTATGATATCTTAGTTTTAATCCTAGTTTATTCACGATTATCAAAAAAACTCTAGGATTGTAACCTATACTTGAATTATTCATAGGACATCCCTAAATATATCCTTAGAAATATATATAGGGATCTCCCTAAATTTTTTGCATCCTAGTTTCCAAAGGTTCACTAAACCTTCACTCTGATACCAACTATAATGACTCAATATTGATGTACATGGATATTAGATTACTTTTTCAGAATACTTAATACATGAAAAAAATATATGCTCAAATACCATATTAGTTTAGTGTCTTCAGAAACTTGGAACATGATATTCTAACTTTGTGAAAGATCTTCAGCATCTCCCATAATGATATTTACCTTTTGTTTTTCTACCTAAAACCTTTCTTTATATCCTGGGGAAAAGAAAACCTAAAAAAATTTGAGCTCAAATTATCAGTAAGGGTAAACATGGAAAACCAACCATAAACATAATAATGTAAAAACATGAACATAAAGTTTAAATATCAAAATCTTGAGTCATGAAATAAATCTTGGCAGTATATAAGATATAGATCATAAAGGAACATTAACCATGATAATATAACATTCGGATAAAAAATATAATTATGGAAAAATAATAATCACATAATATGATTTCCATAGTAGCCAAATAATTTATTTCAATACCATCATAGTGGACAAAGTCCATTACGGAACCGAGTTTACTTACCATTCCATCTATATATTACTGAACCAGATTTACATGCCATTATAGCTCTATATTACTGAACCATATTTACTTTCCATTCAATTCATGTATATCCCATGAGATATAAATCTTTACCTAATGCATTGGAAGGAGATATAGGTCCCACCCAACTCATAATGAAATCATTCTTATATGTTAAACAAAAATATAAATCTTTCATCATAGCATAACCCAAGAAATAAGACGGGTTTTCATAAAAATCATTCCATCATAACATAATCTATATAAAATAACATTACATAATTAACATAATAAAATTATATTAATAATAGGTATAGAAACATAACCCTATTTAAAGAGAATCAACTTAGATGGAAAATAATTTTGATAAAACACTTGAATTTAGTTCTTGAGGAAAATCTCCTTCTTCAAAAATGTTTTCTTTTCTCAAAATGATGTACAATTTTAAAAGAAAAATATTTGTTTGAAAATTAAAATTAAATAATGTAAATTAATATTCATGGAAATAAGGCATTATTAAACAATAAAAATCTATTCATGCCATATAAGTTAAAAAAACATTCTCATGGTACTTTTGCTGGAAAAATAAAAAAGTACCGCATATGGAAAATGAAAGAAAGATACCTTCTATACTCTTTAATAAAAAATACAAAAATGGGTAAAATGTAACCTAAAAAATAGTATAATATAATAAATAATATTATATATTTATCAAACATGGACGCGAATGGTAAATGTATCCTAGTAAATACTTATAAACAATCTCGGATAATAATGAGATTGAAAAATTACCCCTTACCTTAGGTCCAATTTCTTCAGTATGTGTCCAAAACTCCTATATAGTGGATTTAAACATATTATTAACTTGTAACAGAAGCATAATAATATTTATGATATCATATATGATCCACTTATGCCTTTATATTACCCGTTTATTTATCAATTCCATGTTAAAGCAACAGTTTGTGTAATAATTGTTTAATTTATCGTACATGTTTTGACTTGTTATTATTGATATTATTACTTATATCGTGATTTAATTACTTAGAGAATATAAAAAATGATTTATATATCATAAATATTCTGTATATAAACATATGTAATAGATAGATAAATGAAATGGAATACATTGTTCATGGAGACAGTATGTCGTACGTAAGCATGAACACTATTTCCCTTTCCTTATTGAAGTGAATGGAAGCAAGTAAATGATATATATATATATCCATTAGAATTATTATTTCATATATTTAATTCTTATTTATTATATATACTTTATAATCATTCTTTAATGGTTAACATGGATAATGAATAACATCATGTTGTGGAGACGATGGGTAGTACGTACACACGAGCGACGATACCATTCACTTAAGGGTTAAATGGTATGGAATTGTATGGTATATTAATTATAAAGAATAATTATCATGTTCTGTTCATTATTTATATCCATTATAATAATCATTATACCCACTTAAATTAAGTATTTTTGAATAACAAATTACAGCATGACGTGGAGACGGTAAGCCGTATGTACACACACATGGTGATATTGTTATTCATAGGATGGATAAAAGGATGTATCAGGTTTTCCCATAATTATAATAAAATCTCACCATGTATAATATAATATAATTATTACTTTAGTATTGATACAACATAAGGAGAGTAAGTAGAAGAAGAAAATAATTTTGAAAGAGGTGATAAAACAATTACCTCTTTTCAAGTATCTCATTTTGATTTTCACAAAAGGTCTCCCTAGGTTATATTTAGGCCCAAAGTGTTTCATTTATGAGTAAGGGATGGATTATTGGAGGAGAGATGGGAAGGTTTTGACATATCCAAAGGGATTTATTGGTGTGAACAAAAGAGAAAGACGAGTGCCCTTTTATTGGAGAGGTGATGGACACTTTCGGAAAGTCTTTAAATATAAATTTATTATAAATTGTTTTTTGGTTTATAATGGTAAAAAAATCATTTATGTAGAATATAATATGATTATAGGTCTAAATACTCTCAAAAATAGGTTTTAGACAAGTTTAGATCATGAAATTAATCTTATATTTTAGCTTTACCCCTTATTTAAAAACATTAACTCTTACCATGTATTCTTTCATTTTGATAATATATGATTACTATAGTTACTATAAAATGAAAATAAAACTAAAAGTGTATAAGTAATTAAAATTTTAACATTATATAAGTCATTTTTCCAAATATTATATTTTTAGGAGTATTATGTCATTTAAAAAAATAGTATTTGTTTTAAAAACCCATTTATGTTAATTTTGACACTATTTACTAATTGATTTTTTTTAAAGTCATAAAAAATTGATTACTTCGAACTAAATACATTAAATAATCCCTCACATGTCAATGTAATCAAAAAAATTATTGTATGAAATCAAAATGTTCAAATTATATTTATTTTAATATTTCTAATATCATTTATTTGAATATTTCATTAATAATGTAATCATTGCATCATCATAGTGTCATAAATAAATAAATTTATTTAGTGTCTAAAAATTATGAATAAAATAACATGATGTAGGAAATATTTTTATCTTTATAATTGATTTTTATAGTCAAATATTTAATTTATATAAACCAAAATTAAATCGTTTTAGTAAAAAGATACATGTTTATGTTATATTTCCCTTTACTTTAAAGAAATTATTATAACATGTCATTTTCACACCCAAGTGGTTCTCAAATGCCAAAAATTCATCCTAAGTGTTGTTTTAGTCGCCTATGAATCATTCAATAACATTAGGACACGTGTTAGGGTATTTTTATATTATTATAATGTTATTTTTACCCTTATTTATCAAATTTACCCTTTAACCGTGGTAAAAATAATAATTACTAAAGTAACTATTCATAATGTCCAAAAATAAAAGAGTCCTATTTACATAATTCAGACCTTATTATTAAAAATATTGAATCCATTTTTATAAATTAAAAACATATAATTGTAAGAAATTAATTTAAAATTAATTTATATTGTTAAAACCTGAAAGCAGGTTTTTAAGAAGTAAAAACTATCAAAAGATTGACATGTGTTTATATCCAATTTAAATGTGAAATTACTTAAAATGACCAAAATTGGATTAAATTATAAAAAAATAATCCAATTAAAATTAAAAACAACTAAAAATATAATCTAACTATATAAATAATTTAGATGAAAATACTATTTTGAATTAAAATGCAATATTTTCACTATTCATTAAAAGATGAATTTTATCAAAAAAATACCAAAAATTTAACCAAGGTAAATTTTTATGTCTTTCTTCCAAATAAGAAGTTTATTTTTTCAAATAGAATTTATAAAAGTGTTAAAAACTATACTTAAAATGGGTGTGCCATCAAAAGGCGGTAAAAATATATTTTTTGAAAAATACTTCTTTTATCTCAAAAATTGAATTTGTTCTTATATCATGTCTAAAAAGTACAGAAGATGAATTTTATTGTTATATAAAATTTAGAATATGGTTAATAATTTTCAAAATTTATATTTTATATCCAATTTTAATAATATATCATTGTTTAGTTAAACTCGGTATTGCATATAACGTAAGCCACCGAGGAAGGTTTCTCTTGCGTGTAACACAAGCCAAGTCATTGTTTCATGTAGTGAAAGATTAATTTTCCATTAATTATAACATAATCCAAACATATTTTTTTATAACTTTAACAATATCTATACTTATACTTGTTTGTATCTTACGCCAACTCAGTGTTGCGTGTAACATACGACAAGTCGGTTTAGTATGAAAGAAATTTTTTACTTAGTGCATTGCAAGATATAAATGAAAAATTTAATTTATTCGAAAAAATGTTAAATAAAAACTTAAGGTGTTACAGAAAAACCCTAAAAAATTAGATTATCAACATCTATAGTCATTAATTTGAGGTTATTGTCTTATTAAAATACCCTTCTAAGGGTCCTTAAGAAGGAATATAATAGTGGCATACCGAAGAAGAGGTAATCATCTTACCTAAAATCATTCAATTTATTTCTTGTTCCACCTCCTATAAATCCACAGTATCCATTAAAAAATAATAAATTCAGTATATTATATATAATTAATAATTATGATCCAATAACAACGATAATCCACCTTCTTTCCATTCGTAGGAAAATAGTAACGTCGCTCGTGCATATGTGTGGGCTACCACCTCCACAAAGTGATGTGATTTATTTTTAATTTCCATTTTACATGGATGGTAATAAGTATAGATTTAATGAATATATAAGATATATTATATATATAAATTATATTGTAAAGTTTAATTATTATTTATCTTTATTTTATTGCATCTGTCTAAAAATTAAATCAACATTCATGCACACGTACGGTCTGCCGTCTCCATGAATGGTATAAATAATTTTTCTTTCTCTATATATTATGGATGGATCTCACTCTATCTCTCTCTCTCTCTATATATATATATTATATTAATATCATGGTTAAAATTTTGGTGATTATTGATCCATGATCAAACTATAAGGACTAGAACTACCATACCAAAAATCACATGAAAAATGAAATAATTAACACCCATAAACAACAGTTTTAATAGATAACTATTAATAAACAGAATTTTAAAAGTTATAAGTGGATGAAATATGATATTATAAGTATATACATTGCAACTATCCAAAATTTTATCAGTAGAATTTCACACTTCTTATAATAATGTCATATAGTATAAATCAAATAAAATCACACAGAGAACACAATAAAAACTGTATAAATGATTAATGAATGAAATAATAGGTATTTCGAGAAATTAAGGAACCTATACTAATGGAATAGTAACTTAAGCTTTGGAATAGTAATATGAACTTTTGGAATAGTAATCCATCCAATAGAATAATAACACAAGCCTAGAAAGTAAAAATAAAATTGAGGTATATTATAAATGAAAATATGATATATATTTTTCATGGAATATGTAAATAAATCTTTTAAAAATGATAAATTAAGTGTTGATATTTTTGTAAGTCCTAAATATTTAATCAAAATTATATAATTAATTTTATAATTTAAAACAAAATATATTTTCATAACATGTATTCATAAATGTATATTTTTTTGTATTATTATTTTAAGATAATTTTATGATATCTTAATTAATTTTTTCAATGTGTTGGAAAATCAGTTTTAATTTTAAAATCTGTATTTTTTGAGTAAATGATGATTTTAATTAAAAATTTAATTTCTCCAATTTAGAAAACTATTTTCAAAAAATTGATTTCATTTTCAATTCTACACATAAAAAATAGTTAGAATTCTTTTTTGGGATTTTTCTAAATACTTAATTTTTGGTGAATAGTAAAATATGATAATTTACGATAAAAGCAAGATATATGAATTATTGAGTCATAGATGATGTAAGGGTAATGTAAGCCAAAAATCTCAAACTATAATTCATTATTTTAATATATTTTTTGATAATTATCACACTATTCATAGTATTGAGTGTAACACCCCAAGGATTTACAAATAAATTTATTATAGAATGTAATGCATGAAACACTATGTCTTTGTGAAACAACACATTATTATTATAATTATTTAAATTGAATAGTTATAACCTTGATATTAAACATATTAATATTAATAGTAACAAATACCATTAAATGTTATTTATAATTTTTTCACATAAATAAAACATATTTATAATGAAATATATAATTTTTGGAAAACTATTTATATATTTAGAAATAATATTTTCTTAAAGGAGCTTCTTTTTACGTACTTCTATGAAAAATAATAAAAATAATTTTATACACTCTTAGAATTTAATTTTTTTAAAATGAGAAAACAAAATTTTATTCAGAATGTCAAAATTAATATAGGGTCATTTTTTAGTATTTTTCTAAGAAGTTTCATTTTTTGATGAATAGTGAAAATACTGTATTGTAGTTAAAAAAAGATTTTTTTCTTTTAAATAATTATTACACTTTAAATAAATTTTTAAAATTACAATAGATCAATTAAAAATATATTAATTCAATGAAGATCATTGGAATCATTTTTATTGAAATTAGATATAAAGACATTGATCTTTTGAACATTCTTTTTACCCACTTTCTCACCACACCTACGGGATTAGCATTAAACGTAATTTTTTCACTACTATGAACTGAATTTTGAAAAATGTAAATACCTGGTTGTAATGATTAAGATATTTATAGTATTATAGGATCAATTTAATTTTTTGGTGAATAATATTTTGACCCTTTGGAAAAGTAATGTTATCCTTATAAATAGTAATATGACCCTATGAATAGTAAATCAACTAAATAAATAGTAAACTCACCCATAAATATGTAAATAAAATATATACATATAAAAAATTAAATTATGATATAATTATATCATATTTTAAGTAAATAAATATTTTAAAAATTATTAATTAATTATTGGTATTTTTGTGAGTCATAAATATTTAATTACAATTTTATAATTAATAAAATTATTTAAAAGAAAATTATTTTTCACAAAATGTATTCAAAAATAAATATTTTGTTGTGTTATGATTATAGGATAATTTAATGAGACATTTTTTAAATTTTTAGAGTGTTATAAAATGAGTTATAATTTTAAAAACTCTATTTTTTGAGTAAATGATGATTTTAATTAAAAATTAAATTTACCATATTTAGAAAATTATTTTCTTAAAATTGAGTTCATTTATGATTTATAAACATAATAAAATGGTTTGGGTGAATTTTTTGGTATTTTTCTAAAATACTTGAGTTGTTGATGAATAGTAAAATATGATAATTTACAATAAATGCTAAATACATGAATTATTGAGTCATAGGTGATGTATGGAAGATTTAAATCCATAATATAAAAATATACTCCATTATTATACTATATTTTATAAAAATTATAAAAATATTCTTATTTTTGAGCCAAAATAATAAACAAATGAATTAAATATTAAATAAACACCCCTATCCTCTACTATAAATACCACCCCTCCCTACCTCTTCTCCTTACTACTTTAAAGCTTTGATCCTTGTAAAATTTAGGCCCAAGAATCTTCAAAAGTATCCCCCACTTCCAATAGCTCTTTGTCTCATCAAAATACCAAAATCAATGTGCCTTAAGAAGGTTCTCAAAGAGGAGAATTAAAGAGGTAAATCCTCTTTCTTTTTCTTTGAATTTCCTTTCAATTTCCTTTTTCATTTAATATCCTATCCTCACCTCCTCTATACAAATTATCATTGATAAATAAAGTATAATATATATATTATAATGATATAATTTTAATAGAATATCCTTTACTAAACTCTTTTCTTTCTCTCTCTCTCTCTCTTTTATTTTAAAAACAAAATCATCGTCCGTGAGCTGCCGATTTACAACCTTTATGGATGAAAATTTTTTGTTTTTCAATTTCTCCATCAATTATAGAAATGAAACCATTTTTATGGATAAAAAAGACTAAAATAAATGTATTATAACCTATTTAATGTCTTATAACTAGTATATATACATATTATTAATTCATATGACTAATTAGTTCGTGATGATTGAAAAAATACCAAAAATGATCTAAATGATTATCCATAATTTTTTATCCAATGAATTATCCTCATAACATTTAAGAAAATACGTTATATAAAAACTTAATCCCATGTATATTCATTAATATCATATAAATTAAATCCTTTAGAATTATACCCATTCTATAAGAACTCCATTACTTATAAACAAGCGAACCAATCATGAAAACCAAGAAAAAATGATCTGGAACGATGAAATTAAACCCTATAACTCATTAATAAGGACATAAATTAACTTAATAAAACTATAATGAATATAATAAGTATATATAGTGTCCTTAATTAATTAATTAATGGGTTTAATTTGATTATCCAATAAATTAAGGTTAAGTGCAGAACACATTCAAACATAAGGTAAGAGTTTTATCATCTCACTTCCATTTTTGTGAGATATTTTTTATTCACCAATACTTCTTGTGTATGATGTATATATACTACCCATTGATGTATCATATCAAGAAAATATTTATTTTTATGGTATTCGATGCATTATTTTATGATTATTAATTATGGGGCATATGATTTGATTGATTAAAAAGTGGTAAGGGGTTCTCCCCAAACTTCCATTTTTTATTTGGGTTATGATTTCTATCTATTTAACCTAATATAATACTTAAATAATTTTATATAATTATTATAAATTCTATTTATATGTTCTAAAAACATATATACAGATCAGTCATCTTTCTTTGATGGGTAAATTCATGTTTTATAAGGTTTCCTTATCAATCCTCCAGATATGCAAGCCCGATTAAAGGGAACATCACAATTTATTACCCATTTTAATGTACCATATATAATATTTTTTAAGGAACAATATTATTTATAAAATCACTAATTTTTCATGAAAAACTATCTTATTTAATTTCTAGATTTATACAAAGTTTTTTTCCAAAATAACTCTTCTTTACAAAGTAATGATTCGGATGCTTTCGCCAGGGCGCATGCATCCGTCCTTTTCAGAGGATGAGGATGCTATGAATATTTCCCCACATTCTATCTCTCCAAAGGCGGGCGACATCCATCGCTTATTTAGGGACATTTTCTCCTTGATTGAAATAAGATGATGGGATGCCAGTTCTTCCTTCTGTGGATTCCTCCTCAGAACCCATCACCTAGTTCGGGTCTCCCTTATAGATTAAGACATTGTTCATGAAACTATTACTAGTTCCATATATTCATGGACTCTTATTAATTAAACTTATTCTGTTAATAAATTCTAAGGGATCTAGTCAAGGAAACAACCTTCTGTCAGGGGAGTAGTCACGTTGGACATCACTGGCGTGTCTGGACGCTGGAACACTAGTGCATATGGGTTTATTACCCTTATTAAAGGGATTATCAAGGGAAAAGAAGCCCGAGACATCCCACGTCGAATACAGGGAATTATATGCCATAGGCATGTCTCTGAGGTTTTCCTCATCTTCCCATGGTTAACACATGGTATGCCGCAGGTTTAACTTATAGCGGAGACAGATCAAACTGATTAGAACACTGACTACAATGGATAAGATGGGTTCAACCCTTGTAGGGAAAACTAATGTAAAGGATAACATGTGGTTAGTTACCCGGGTACTTCTAAGAGAAGTGAAGAGGTTAATTGACATGATCTCATTGGGATGTGGTGACCCGAGTAAGAATTAAGATGTATAATGGATGGTTAAGTGAATTGGATGGAGAATGAGATGGTGTCAACTCGAGGGTGACGATTATGTTGGGATTGAGCCTTGAAGAGACTTCATACATATCCTTGTGACAGGGAATCAAAGTCCATGTAGTTCTGGATGGGGTATAGGATCGGGGTGTGCACAGAGGATAGCGACCTAATGATATACTAGGGCTTATGCGTGGTTAGCAGCCCGAGGTTGGTCTGGCGCCATTGGGATGGACCAGAGATATGGGTCCCAACGAAAGGGATGATAGAAACTTACCGCGGAATGGGGACCACAACAGATTATCGCTGCATGAGGTTCACAATGACTTACCACTAAATGAGGTTCACAATTGCTTACCTCTAGATAGGGGACACTTTAGTGTCACATGGGAAAAAATGGGCATACAATTTAATGTCATGGAGGACATGGGTGAACCGACGTGAGGTGGTTGGGACCAATGGTTTTTGGGCTTGAACCTCAGGGAGGTGTCCTACATACCTTGCCTTGGAAAAGATCAATGTCCATAGAGTTTGGGATTTGGTGGACTGACATGAAGTGGTTGGGACTAATGGGTGTTGGGATTGAACCTCAGGGAGGCTTCATACGAACCTGGCCTTTCCAAGGATCAAAGTCCACGTAGTTCGGGATGGTTTGGGGAACCGATGTGAAGGGGGTCGGGACCAATGGTTATTGGGCTTGAACCTTAGGGAGGATTCCTACATACCTTTCCTTGGTAAGGATCAAAGTCCCCATAGTTTGGGATGGTGTTGGGGATTATGCTCTAAGGCAGCCCAAAGAGGATGTAATAGTCGATGCTTACTCTAAGCCCATGTGAGTCGTGATCAGTGTGAGAAATAAATGGCAGTAAAGACCCGATGATCATGTTGTGAAAGGTGTGTCTATGGGAAGTGGAGTGGGGATTACATGTTGTTAGTGGCCCAAAGAGGAAACAAGGACTTATGTGTGGTTAATGACCCAAGGAGATGGAGATTGGGACTTACTTCAGGATGGATCCCCGAGTGGCGACAAAGCCCAGTAGGAGAGGGATTTGGCATGGAAGAGAGGAGGGTTCTGGTACCCATCCCCACCTCTATGGTCTTTGTCCAGGAAGAATATAGGAGCAGGGATTCTACCTCCTGCATTAAAGGCTAGGGGATTACACCAAGGTGGTTTCCCTTCCCCCGCGGATAGATGCCACCCCAACAAAGAGGATCTCATTCCATGTGAGGAATATTTCACTCTTTTAGAGACTAGCGGGCATAGAGATTATCCGAGACGGGCTTCCCCGTGTATGATGCAATGGGAGAGGCCATCATTTAACATCATGTGCTGAGGACAATAGTTCTTGGCAGTTTAACGTCCTATATCTCAGACGAGGTGGGTTCACTCCGCACCCCTATGACTTACATGACTGATACCCACCTACCATTGAGGGAGGGAAGGCGTTGGCAATGCTGTGATGAGAGGGTGTTATAGAGTGATCTATTGAGGTGTCCATGTTAGCATGTCTATGAGAAGATTAAATAGCTGTTAGTATGCCTATGTGAAGAAGCATGAGGTGAAGCAACACAACAGGGAGCACCACCCAAGGGATCTTGAAATTACATCAGGCATACATGGAGGGTCGGACAGGAAAAGGGCACGCAACACAAGTGTTTCGTGCATAAGAGGGGATCCGACATGGTGCCTTAAGGTAAAGACGACATATAGAGCACACAAAAAGGGTTGAACACAAGATGATAGGCTACGCGTAATATGGAAGTTGTGTGCGGAAGCCTAGAGAGTGCACACATAATGAGAGGTGTGAACGCAAGCTGGAAGGGTGCACACAAAATGAGAGGTAGCGCGCAGGATGGAATGGATGCATGAAAAAGCGGATCAATGCATGGGGAAACTTGAATTCAAGATGGATATTTTGTGTGAAAATGACTTGGGGTAAAAGGAAATGGATTAGGATCATTCCGAAGAGGTCTGACCCGAAGGAGGACCCCCAGGGGACCTGACGAGCAAGATCCAATACCTTGAGGCCAGAGTGTTTTTTGTGCGGTCGCATGAAGAGGTAACTTTTGGTTAGTAGATCATCACTTTATACTATTTTTACCATCCCTAAAGGGTGGGGGGATGCTTAACTTTATATCCTAAGTCCTCAGAGGTTGTGTGCAAGGGGAGCTGCGTGCAAACTCCCGCTTGACGTTGCATTGGGCGCGCAAGCATTTGCGCGTCGGAGGAAAGTTGGCACGCCTTCCAGAATTTTGTGCGCCATCACTTTTGGTGGTTTCTAGAGGGTTTCTATAGAAGAATTAATTTTACATCGCTTGGGGTGCACAAGGTCCCTTTTGACATCACATTGGGAACACAAGATTTTGCGCACTATCGGGTGCCTTCACGCTCGGGCCTTAACTGATTCTCAAGGGTGCTGGCGCGCAAGGGCCCCTTTGACGGAACATTGGGGACGCAAGACTTTTCCCACCAATATGAGTGTTGTGCGCAACCCCATGTCCTTGCATGCCATTGCCTTTGGAAGTTTTGGAAGGGTTTCCTTGGAAGCCTACCTGTGACGTCGCATTGGGCGTGCAAGATTTTGTACACCAAAGGGACTTTTGCGCATATCCCTTGAATCTTGCGTGCACCTGTATTTGGGGTTATATAATCTTATCCTTCTCTTATTAATACATTTTTTACTCTTTATCATCCCAATTATATCGCTATCTGAAATTTGGCATCAAAAAAATTCCCCCCCTCAGGATTGGAGCTGAAGGGGGACCCGAAGGCCAGATTCTGAGGGTCACACCGAAAAATAGGGAAGGGACCATTCAGTGCATGCAATAATGAGATTTGGGTGTGAAAACCTCTTCCGCATGTGAAGAAGACATGTTAATGCCTATAAATCGGATGAAGGCCCCCCATATAGGTCCCTACTTTGACTTTTTCCGTATGACAAGCGCTTTGCTCACGTGTGCGAAAATGGTCTCGATCCGCGCGTAAGTTTTTGTGGCTGACTCTGTGTTTTGCGCAATATCAGGCGTTTTTCACATATATTGACACTTTATCACCACTGTATATTTTATGTTCCAAATATTCATTCTTTTTCGCCCATCCCATAGGATTTCAAAAATGGCCTCCCAACAGACTAATGCCAAGAGGGAGGTCGCTGCAGCTGCAAGGAGGACTCAGATGATCATGAACCCACAAATTATTCATGTGAGGAGGGTTATGTCTGATAGTAGATGATTTTTGGAATTCTTACACAAGATTAAAAATATTATGTCCTGAGTGATGGACTGCTATTAGGGAACTTCGGGCTTCTAGAGGAGGTGTTGATTCCTAGTTTTGAGACGGATACATCGCGGTCATGGGTGACATGCTAGGATAGTCTTCCACAGTTCCATATTACAAACAATGGACACCCTTCTAGGGAAACATAGAATAAAACCATATATGTACTAAATCCAAAGACCAGGATAGTTGTGGGAAGCGATCCGGTTCTTGAGGAATGTTCTTCTCTTTATGCAAGTACTTTCAGAAGCAATATTACTAACGAGATGAAGGGTTGGCAGGAATAGGATTTCAGATCTAGGGGAAAATTCACCAATGAATGGGAATAGACATAATGAGTATGCTAGAAATGCAAGGAATTTGGGTTGGATCTATGGTCTATCAGGATTTTTGAAGCTGTTTAGACATCCCAAATCCACTTCTACCGACAGTAGGATATGGAAGGGGAGTTATTTAGTCGCTAGTCCCCTGATACCTAAACCTTAAACCTCCAACATGGGGAGGTGGGAATCATTCTATTAGATGTCCACAACATTGGGGGAATCCCCTTAGAGGGGTATCAGTATGACATGTTCCTCCTGACGGGGAATGCCTAGGGGGATAGGACACGCACCCCAATCCTGTTATGGAACCTACTGAAGATGGCTAAAGAGGAGGTGAAAATAAAATAAATCATGAAGGAAATATCCTATTCATAGTGGTATAGTCATTTGATGATGCTGTACATGACTGTAAAAATGCCAGACCACGGGAATCAATTCCTGAACACATCTGAAAGAAGAAAGGTAGGATCGTACTGGAGGGTTCTAGAAGCAGGAGAGTACTGATTGTAGGGATTTGGCATAAATTAATGTCGGGATACAAATATACGATATTCCAGGTTTCTTGACACATTTTTGAGAAGATGTTTATTTACCATGAGGGACACAAGGATGGGGGTCTGCCAAGGGACACTAGTGATGGCCAGAATTATGGTAGTGGAGAACAAGGTTAACCTGGGGGTGCCAGTGTTGGCTAGGTTGTACAACATTATAGGGTGTATCTCGAGGGGAAGTATGCCCATGAGTATATGTGGACCGTTCTAGATTCTTCATGGTTGGGTCGCAGCTCACTATGGTGGGTATGAATTCCCAAATTCCATTCACCCCTGGTAACAGTATGCGGCCATCCCTCTTGAACATTAACAGAATTCACCCACTGACGCTCAGAGAAGAGGGGATTAAGCTTAAGATCAGCAGCCAAACCCACTTCTACTTTCACCATTTTTGAACCCCAGTCGGTCAGATGGTAGATGATGGGTTGGGGCCATTAGAGCAGAGGGAGTACCTGCAAAGCATCTGGGGTAGTGTACTAGTATCCCGAATTGATGGTAAAATATTTTTCAAACCGTACGTTCTGACCAGGTTCTCCAGACAGTTCGAGTGCGTGCAATGGATGTCGAAGAAAGTATATATATAGGTTCTCAAAAAAAATCATCCTTGTATTCTCCACCAACTGTTTCTTATGTTCACGACAGTAGGCTTGGGTGAAATCATCACTCTTACCCCCACCGATGTCAGTGCAAGCCTGTCAACAGAGTATGCTGAACACTGAACAAAAACATATCCCGAGGCGATTCTTTGGAAATTCATCTAGAAAATCAAGGAAGCTAGTGAAAGTCCCCTGGAATAGGGAGGTAGATTATGTGCCACGGGATAGGTGAGGCAGAGAATGGGCCGGGTGGCTAGCATGGCACATGACGGTACTTCATCGGTAGGAACATCACAAGCTGAGAACATGCCTCCACGTTTTGGGGAAGGGTAGTCCCGCGTGTGGCCTCATGGGACAACTAGGGAACTTTAGAGAAAGCAAATTAGATATCTCTTGAATCATATTTCCGATGTTATCTTCCACTCTCTATGGTCTTCCTAGAGAACAATTCGGTAGTCTATGTCCATTGAAGAATTGTGGCTGAGGTTGGTACGCACCAGTCTTGATTTTCCAGATATAGGGCACATCCGGATGATGAATAGGGTAAAATTTCACCCTTAGAATGCATATTTGATAGCTATGGATATATACGCATGCTAGCAGGGGCGGTATTAAGAACCACATATCCCAGTGAAAGTGATTCTTGGTCAGGAACATGACCCAGAAAAGCTTCCATCCGAGGATGAAAGTATATAGAAAGAAGAAAAAGAAGAGGAAGGAGAGGAAGAAGAGGAATAAGGGGAAGAAGAAAGAGATGAGGAAGAAGAGGAGGAGGACCAAGTTGAAGGTCCTCGTTGTGAGGGACCTTCAGAAGCTTCTGCACACCAACAAAGCTCTCTGGAGAGTGGAAAAATTGTAGGCTCTGACACAGAACTAGATGAGAAGATCGAGGTGAGTCTTACTTTTATCTCCACTGGATTTTATCTCCTCATAATCCCCAATTTGTCAATAAAACTATATACCTTTTAGGAACAAATGGGTGAGGACGCCCAAGAAGCCTTCCCCATAGGGGATGAAGATTCACCTATGTACATAAGGGAACATTCTCATAAACCTGTCCTTGGAACCAAACAAGGTGGGGAAACAGTTATGGCTAGGACAAGCAGTGATGAGCATGAAGGAAGAGATGAAATGGTAGCCACTGAGCTTCCCACTATCCCCAAAGTCTAAAAGGATATGGTACCAGTGATTGAGTTAACAAGTACCGAAGGATCCCCTGTGGTGGCGGTTCCCACTATGACACATTCGCTGAACACTGCTGTTCTTGGATCCCATAATCCTTTATCTTCACTAGCTTTTTTCTTTGTTGGGAAATTTGGATAACCAAGAAACTGATCCCCAATGCATTGATTGCAAGTTTGGAGTCTCGATAGACCCTCGTGTCTGGAACATCTACAAGAGCCCCGCCGATGACCACATCAACTCTTGCAGAAGCAACCATTCGAGGTGGCCCTGCCCCGATACTTGATGAGCCAGAGGTTGCAATAATGGGAAGTAATTCTACCAGGGTGGAGTTATAGCCTGATGAGGGTGAAGTCATTCACGAAGAAATAGCTCCCGAATATGACCCTGCCACTAAAATCCTCATTGATTTCCCCGTATATAGGCCCACAGAACCTAAGGAAATAGATAATTTCGACTTGTATGTTGCTGAGGAGAGACATATGACACGTCTCAAGGCATGGAAGTGCATCAAACACTTTCTCAACCAGCCACAGGAAGAATGGATAATCCATATGGGGTTTCTCCACACCTAGATACACTTTCTCTGCACTAGGGGGGGGGGGGGGGTAGATGCTCGCCATATTCACATAATGATCAGTGATTACATGGTGGAGAAGATACGGGAGAACAACCAATTCTTAGACATTTACCGGTGCTGGAAAGAGTCATAGAATACTCAGGAATTCTTGGAGGTGGATCAAGAGGTCCAATGCCTTGAAGAATGAGTGAAACAAAATTGAGGCATTCATTACAGACCGCTCTATGCTCATCGAGTAATTGAGGGCCCAGCTGGCAGATTCTTAGTAGAAAGTAGTGTAGGATAATATCCAAATAAATGAGCTCCAAACTGAAAAATCATGAGCACGTGTTAGGGATAATGAGTTACGCCCTACTTCTATTGTCAAAGAGAAGGATCATAGGGGGAAGGAAGTGATGTTGGAGGCACAAACCAGATGGTGGAAATGCTGGATCAATTTATCCAAAATGCTGATTCTTAAGGGCCCTATCTTGGCCAAACTCATAAACTTATTTTTCTTTACTGTCACTTGTCCCAAACAGCATGCATGAACTGATTATTAACTTGATTTTTGATTTTAATGAATTCCAACCACAATTTTGAAGTAATTAGCAATCCATCCCTAAGCTCACATGGGTCGTTCCTGATGTGAGAAACAAAGGATGGTCACATCGTCACCTCGTTTGACTATGGGAACACCAACCAATTTTTGGGAATCCAGGGTATAAACGACCCCTCCGGGATCCCTAAGAAGAAAGGGGGAGGCCTGACTGGAGAATGAATCTCTCAGAACAGTTGAATTATCACCTTCCCAATATACCATAGTGCATGAGTGGGGAAACTCCAGGGGCGTTGGAATTTATATGAACATAGGGGAGTGGAAAGTGTGAATCATGATACCCAATATTCGGAACATTGTAGGGATGGAATTTCAATAAAGGATAAATGTTTACCGTGTTCGAAACACAACATCCATACCGCGTTAGCCTGAAATGGGGATAAAAAATGAGGTCTGAACACTGACCATGTTTGAAACATCGGGCTTGACTTGAAATCTCAACCATTAGTCTTCCAGAACATTGTCCTAGGATAGTAGGTGAGCCATAGGCCAAGAATCCATACCATTAGGGAGTTATTTTAGATGCGAAAGAGGATGAAGGTATTAATAAAGGGTACACAAAGTGTGGAGTGTAGAGTGATGGGTTGTTCGAATGGATTCCAACACTCATGAAATCATGCCACTGTGGTGGAAACACATTAGGTGGGAATATCTATCTAAACAGGGACCAAACGTACCTCTGAACATGAACTCTCTGGTAAGGGACTAGAATGCCTTTTAGATCTAAATCATACCAATAATTACAATAAAAATGTAGTCTAAACATTGTATGGTGAGGACGGTGCACACCGTTTAAAGGTCACACTTCCTAGACCAAGATCTGGGCCGAGGGGACAGAAGGGTTAATGACCCTAGGGTTGGGCCCTAGGTGAAAACACAGGGCATTTCCACGTATCCTATGCGAATGAGAATCAAGCCAAATGTAGTTATTAATTATGGCATGGCTGGAGGCCAGTTCTGATAGGGAAAATCTTCTCAGGAGAGGAATCTGGCACATCCCATAGTTATCATGGGTCATCCTGAAATTTTTCAGGGTAGAACTTCAGTTTAATGTCATGCATCGAGGACATATGGGATCGTGTAGTTTAACATCATACGATAGGATGAGGAGTGAAAGGGGGAATTAAAATAAGGTAGTATGTGATGCGGTAGCTATAAACCCAACGTGAATGAGGACATAAGGAGTTCGCACCACACTACATATACTTGGAGGAAGTTATTTAGGTCAAGGGACCAAAAGTGAAAGTTAGGATGGGATCGAACCAAAGTGGTCAGGCGTTCCTATGCAACCCATGAGGATGGTAATCAAGTAGAACATATATCTAAGAGTGTATTTTAACATCATGCGGGACGTTGAAAGGCATGTGTAGCATGTCTGCACTAGTACACATGTCCTACCAAAACTAATAAGCCCACGTGAGTTGTGCTTGATGTTGGAAAAAAGGAGTAGTGATGGGACTTTCTTAGTACTGGGAGGCACACATTAGGGGCAGTGGGATGCTAGGGGAATAATTTCCCCATAATGCTAACCCATCAAATTAATGCACCAAGATGAGAAAAGGGGTAATGTCGAGTATGTTGGAATTCCACTTGAACATAAGGAAGCAGAAAAAATGTGAATCATGATGCTTGAGTTCTGGACCACAATGATGGTGACGTGACGATAGGGGATAACTATTGACCATGTTTGAAACACAACATCCATATCACGTTAGCCTGGAATGGGGATAGAAAAATGAGGGTCGACTGCTGACCATGTTCGAAACACAGGACCTTTCACAAATGTTATCGAGGTCCTTAGGGTTGTTGGCCTATGATGGTAGGTAAGCTAATGTGGCATGAGACCAGGGCATAAAGTTGGTCCCTTAAGACATGAAGAGGATGAGGAGCCAAATAAAGGGCTCACGAATCTTGGACATTGAATGAGGGGAATGTCCCTGTGAAAATTTCACACTTCAGGCTCTTTGTCACAATGCATCTAAGTACGACAATAAGACGTATCAGACAGAGGGAGTCGAGTCCCCCTACAAGGACAAGGGTCCTGGGGTTTCACACTTCTAGCTTAATGGTCGTTGGATGAGCTATTAAGGAGGGACTGATTTAATGGACTGTGCACAGGGAAACGAAGTAGCCAGACCCGACACATAGTTACCATAAGGAGATCTTAATTTAAGGTCATAGAACTTGGACCAGGTTGGGAAAAGACATGTGAGGCACATGGTGTGGCTGTTACAAAACCCAACATTAATGAGAATACAAGAGTTACTCACCACACTACATGCTCCCAAAAGAGTTTGGGCCAAGGGGATAAAGAGAGGGGGCATGATTTTAGATTCCTGTGGCTGTACTTGGAGACAAGATGCCTAGGAATTCCAACATATCCCATGAGGATGGGAATCAAGCCATATGTAGTTCTGGAAGATGTCATGCAGTTTAACATCTTATGACAAGGACATGGAGTGGTCTTAGTTTATGGTCATAGAGCTCGGAAAATAGATGGAACTAGAGGAGGGAGACACGTGGTGAATAAATTAATAAAAACTGATGTGAATGAGAATAGTAGGAGTCTGTATCACCACTATATACTCCCTGGTAAACTTCAAGGTCAGGGGACCAAAAGTGAAATTTAGGCTGGGCCCGAGGCAAAGTGCATGGGAATTCCTACACACCCCATGAGGATAGGAATCAATCCATACGTAGTTTTGAAGGTGGCATGGTAAGATACTAGTGATAGAGATAATAAGGTCGTGCAAGTATGGCCCTCAAAGAAAAATAAGAAGCATTTGATAGATCTTGAGTATCCTTTAGGATGAATGTGTGGTTTTTTTTTGTGAAGCGATGGACCTAAGATGGAATTTCCAGGCATCAACACAAGAATAAAGCTATATGTAGGTGTTGAAAAATGGTATGCTGTATGACCGATACCAAACATGATGTCCTCTTGAATGAGGAAACCACGATGTAGTGCTGTTTTTTTCATCATACGACCATGACGATAAGGTCATAGTTTAGGGCCATGTGATGGGGCCAATAATGAATTTTAACGTCATGTAGTATAGAAGAAACAATTTAAAGTCATGTGGGACTAGGCAGCATAGTTTAAAGTCATATGTCTCAGACATATACAGGAGATATGTGGTTCAAGAGGGGATGCACCTGGCGTGATAAAACATACCTGACATGAATGAGGACGAGGTCCACATCACACCGTGTGCAATTCCAGGAAAGAAACTTTAGACCGCAAGGCCAAAAAAGGTTAGAGAATATGGGTCCGGAGAGACTATCTCTTAGAAGGGTTGTGCATGGTGCGTCTCTTGAAAACTTAATATGAATGGATACATAAGTCCACACACGCCACACCACACAATCTTATACAGGTCAGGGCCTAAAAGGCTGAACAAAAGTGATAATTAGTGAAATTTTAGCTGGACCCGAATACAAGATGTCCGGGAATTCCTACGTATCCCATGAGCACATGAATCAAGCTAGATGTAGTTCTAGAGGATGAAGTATAAGGAGATATTAGTTTAAGGTCTTAGATCCCAGACCATGAAGAGAAACTCTTCCAAGTGAGATAAGACCTCGATCCGGTCCCTAAGATCACGTGAGTCAAACTCAGTGGGGGAAACAAGGGCGGAAGAGTTATTTGAAACACATGGAATACACATAAAGGGGAAGTTAGTGTGGAGCCCCAAATTATTCCTTACCACAACTTTGTCCTCCTAACGTGCAAATGCGCACTGAGGGATAGTACCAAGAGTGTCAAAATTATACTTGGACATGATGGGGTGGAAAATGATGTGAATATTGTAACTGACATTTAAGGGATGATGGGGTTGGCATGATGCTGGTGGATAACTATTGACCGTGTTCGAAACATAGCATCCATATCGTGTGACCTAAAATGGGAACAACAAATGAGCATCAACTGATGAACCTATTTGTAACATGGGACTTGTATCAATTTGTTGTTCTAAACCCTCGAGGATATTGTCCTGTAATGATTGGAGAGCCCTTGGGATGAGAATCAATGCCATTTGGGGGTCCCTTCGAATGTGAAAGATAATGAAAGCCCAAATTAAGGGGAACACGAAGCCTGAAAAATGGGTGAAAGCATGTCTAGGTAGAATTCAACACTCCAGGTTCTGAACCAGAGTACTCCTAGTCACATTGGCGAATCATCGAAGAGGGTCGTGGGACCCAACTTAAGAGTAGCTGACTCGAAAAGATGAGTGTAGGGTGAGGGAGTGAAGGACACTTAGGAGATAGAGGTATGTGGTGTGGTTGTTACAAACCTGACGTGAATGGGGACACAAGCCCATACCACACCGTGTACCCCTCCCCTGGAAGGACTCAGGCCAAGAGGCCAGAATGATAAGGAGGTTTCTAAGAGATACGACTAGACCCAAATACTAGACATTCAGGCAGTCCTACGTATCCCATAAGGATGGGAATCAAGCCACACATAGTAATGAGGAAGGATGCTGTACAGTTTATCATCTTGCAGCAAGGATGGTGGTGCTCCTAGTTTAGGGCCATAGGGCTCAGACCATAGATTCCTAGTTTAATTTCATATGCATGGGACAACTGAGTGGAGAGGGAGAATCATCATGTCTTTGGAAGACCACGAAATGACAAAAAATGATAGAGGAGAACACAATATCCGTATTTATGTGACTGGAGGTCGGGGTCAAACAATTGAGCATTGACCGTTGACCACATTCAAAACATGGGAATTGTATCAATTTGTTGCTCTAAATCCTCAAGGAAGTTGGTCCGAAATGATAGGAGAGCCCATGGTCCAAACACCTGTGCTATTCGGGGTTCCTTTTGGATATAAAAGATTATGGAAACCCAAGTGATGGGGATTGAGAAGCATGGCAGGTCCTTTGCTCGTGGAAAGGATGATAAATGAAGGAGGGGTATCTCAAGGGGATACATGTGGCATGGTGAAATAGAATGACATGAATGAGGACATGAGTCAATGAGAACTTGGGCCACGAGGCTTAAAGGGTCGAGGGACCTATGGCTGGGTGTCTCGACCAACTATATCCATATGACCTCTCATGTGGGCATTGCCTTATCATAGCTCCTAATCCCATGTGAAAAATGATCGGTGTAGGAAACAAGGAGTAAGACTAGGCTCTCCCTATCATATAAGGGTCCAACAGCTAGAATCACACTCTTTCTTGAGGCATACTAAATATTGAAGAGATAGTGGGGCAGAATGAACCACTACAATCAATGTTTAGGACATATAGGGGTGGTGACGATGACAAAGGATAGTTATTGACTAGATTCGAAACACAACATCCATATCTTATGACCTGAAACAGGATTAACAAATGAGAATCAACCGCTAACCAAATTCACAATGCAGGACTTGTATAAACTTGTTGTTTGAGGTCCTCAAGCGCATTGGACCGAAACGATAGGAGAGCTATTAGGCTAAGTATCCATACCGTTCATGGGACCTTTTGGATGTGAAAGATGATGGAAACCTAAATAATGGAGTGTGTGGAGTATAACTATGCCCGCATAATTTAACATAAAAATGGACAATGAAACAAGTGGAAATCTCCAGGGAAGGGGATATATGGTGCGGTCATGATGGACCCGTTGTAAAGGAGAGCATAAGCTAGCAGCACACTATGTTTTCCGAACTGAGGGGATATCCTAAAGTTTGGGGATGGACCTACAGATAAAATGTTTGGGAATTCCTATGTATCCCATAAGGATGGGAATCAAGACACACGTAGTTCTAAAGGCCATGCAGTTTAGCATTGCACGATGAGGATGTGGGAGAAAAATAAGCATGAGGAGGGGAACATGGTGAAATCATCGTAATCCTGGCATGAGTGGGGCCAAAGAAGCCTACACAACACCATGTGGGATCCTATAAGGGAATTATACCTAGGGGGGATATTTAAAGAGGAAAATAGGGATTAAAATTTATATAAAGTGTCTGAGAATTCCTACATATCCCATGAGGATGGGAATCAATACATAGGCAGTTCTTGTGGTTTAACATCTTGTCGGATGACACAAAGTTTAATGTCTTGCAGAACGACATGCAATTTAATGTCATGCAGAACAGTATACAGTTTAATGTCATGTGGGATGAAATACAATTTAATGTCATGTGGGATTGTATACAGTTTAACGTCATACAGGATGAAATAGAGTTTAACATCATATGGGATGATTTATAGTTTAAGGTCATGTAGGACCACATACAGTTTAATTTCATTTGGGACATTATAAAGTTTAAGGTTATGTAGGACTGGAGAGATTAAGTTCATATAGGACCGGACAATTTAAGGTTATGTAGGACCCTTCTTACTTAGGAAAAGTATTTCTTAAGGAACTAGGCATTAGTGGGAGGAGTTACATGATCACCATCCATGGTAACCAGGGAATATTCGCCACTGAATTAAACCTTGTGAATGATGTAAGTTCCTTCCCATTTGGGATATAACTTGGGTGGCTTCCTACTAGGTATCATTGGTTTCCTCAGGGCCAACCCCAAGTTTCCTTGCAAGAAGAAGCGGAGGTGAAATTTCTTGTTGAAAGCTCCAACTATATTGTTCTGATGACTTTCCAGATTGTGTAGGGAACAAATCCTATTCTCGTCGAGCACTTACAACTCATCCATATGGATTTCAACTACTTTATCTGGTGCTTGCTAATCATAGAAAACTTTGCGCAATGAGGTAAGGTGAATCTTGATGGGCAGGACAACCTCTGTTCCTTAAACCAGGGAATATGGGATCACCTGGGTGGAATTACGAGTCGTCGTCTGATACGCCCAAATGGAATTCAGAATCCTGTCCAACCAACTCTTCTTATTATTACCAACCATTTTCTATAGAATGTTAGAGAGGGTTTTGTTGAATTCCATGATCGGTCTATTTTCTTGCGCATGATAACAGGAGGTATGGTTAGAACGAATGCTGTATTAGTATACAATTTCTTTATCTCAACTGCCAGGATGTTTGTATCGTTTTTGGTGAGGATGGCATGAGGGACTCTAAATCAGTAAATGATGTTAGATCTCACAAAGTCAACTATGGAACAGGCCTTGAACTCCTTGAGCGGAACTACCTCTACCCACTTGGAGAAGAGATCCGTAGTGGTCAGGATGAACTAGAACTGGCGAGCCGTCGCCGATGGATATGGTCCCACAACATTGAGTCCCCATACTGCAAATGGTCAAGAGTACTTGGTAGTGTGGAGAGTCTCTGGAGGTCGATACATAATGTTGGAATGAATTTTGCATGCATGGAACCTTTTGGTGAACTCGATGTAGTTATGGATCATGGAGAGCCAAAAATACCCCAGTATCTGAATTTGTTGAGATAGTTTCGGTCTGGTCTGATGAGCCCCGTAGAAACTGGATTGAACCTTCTGCATGAATTGGGAAATCTCAACTCCTTGAATGAAACAGAGGAGAACCCCCTCAAACCCACACTTGTAGAGGATCTACTCAGGACTAGGACCATCCTGGAGGGTAAACTGTAATGCATGACGTCATATTTTCTCGCGCTCGACCCAATCTGCCGGGAGATTACTATTTTAGAGATACTCCACAAAGGAGGATCTCCGGTCTAGAGTAACCTCAAGAAAAACATTTGGGGGCCTTGGGGGTCCTGATGTGGAGGCGCAGACAGTAAGGTGTCTTACCTATGGACTTCCATCATCATCTGGAGTAAAGGGAGAAATGAATCTCCAGTATGCCATGTGGATAATTAGATCATCCTGTTCTGGCTCTACAAGTGATGAAACTAGGCTATCCAGGGTGTCATATCAGTCATTATATGATCAAGGGACATGAGTAACTTCTGGACGAGATGGGAATTGGGCCACTAGCTGGAGAGTACATTCCAAAAATGGTACAAGATCTGGATTTCTGACAACATAGTCACCGTTGATCTACTTGATGACTAGTTTAGAGTCCCCTTTCATATGAAAATGGGGAACATCAATCTGAAGGGATAGTTTGAGGCTAGTAATGAGATACTGATACTATGCCTCATTGTTGGTGAAGCCTTCTGAAAACAAAAATTAATATGACATAATGGCTTGTGTTGGGGCAATGAACACAATACCCATGCCTACTCTGTTGAGTATGGGGTCATTAATACTTCTTCAGGTGGGGCACCGGGAAGCACCGTCTAAGTACATTTTCCAGCCCGACATGAACTGGTCTACTGATAGAATCACTTCATCAGGGAAATAGAGATCTAGGGACTGGTCCGCAGGTGCTAGATGGGTAGAAAGGATGTCTGCCAACAATTTCCCTTAATAGAATTATGAGGGACAAACCTGATGTTGAACTACTAGAAGATTACTGATCACCATGCAAGATGTCATGTTAACATTGGGCGGTTCAGGATGTACATCAACGGATCCACTTAACAGATTTAGTTTTACCTCATGGTGCTACAAGTAATTCCATTATTTCTATACTCTGAATACTAGTGCAAGGAATCTATTTTTGATAGGGGAGTATCTAGTCTCCGTATTGAGGAGCATGCAGCTGAGATAGCAGATATAGTTCTCCGTCCCCTCATTGTTCTTCTAGGTGATATGTGTGTCGATAGACTATTCCAGGGTGGTCACGTAAATGACTAGCAGCTTTCCAAAGACGGGTGGCATTAAGACGATAGGGTGGAGCAGGTACTGCTTGATTTACTCAAAAAAAGTCTGACATTCTTCACCCCACTCGTAGATAGTTCCTTTCTTCATGAGACGAGAAAATGTATTACACTTACTGACTAGATTCATGATGAATCGACATTTGTAGGACAAGTGGCCTTGGAAACCTCAAATCTCCTAAAGGTTGCTTGGGGGAGACATCTGACTGATGGCATTGATCTTCTCCGGGTCAATCTCAATGCCCCTGTATCTAACAACGAAGCCGAGAAACTTTCCATAGGTGACCCCAATGGCACACTACAATTTATTCATATTCAAGTTGTGGGAACAGAGGAAGCTAAAAACTTTCTCAGGGTCTTTAAGATGGTCTTAACATTGGAGAGATTTGACTAACAGATAATCCACATAACATTCCACTATCGTTCTGAGGATCGGCTTAAATATGCGATGCATAGCCCGCTGATAGGTGTCACCTACATTATTTAAACTGAAGGGCATGACTTGGTAATAGAAAGTACCTTGTTGTGACCTAAAGGCTGTAGAATCTTCATCCTCGAGGGCCATTTGGATCTGGTTATACCCAGAATATCCATCCATGAAAGAGAGGGTATGGAACCTTGCTGTAGTTTCAATAAACAATTATGTCATAGGAAGGAGAAAGTCATCCTTTAGATAGTGATGGTTGAGATCCTGGAAGTCAATGAAGAATCTGATCTATCCATTCTTCTTCCTGACTGGAACAATGTTGGATAGCCTTTTGGGGTACTAGACCTTCTTGAAAAATTGTCTCTGATGGTCTTGTCAACTTCGGCCTCGACCATGGCACTGTGAGAAGGGTGCATCTTCCTGAGAGGCTTCTTGAACCCATGATGATTTTTTGGGAGACTGAGGCGGTGGATGAATACCTGAGGATCTAGTCCTATAATCTTATCATAACTCCAAGAAAATACATAACAATTTTGTTTTAGGAAGTCAATATACTATTGTTTCCCCTCGACGAGCATAGCGGCACTGGTCAACATGGGTTTTAGGTCTATCTTGCTACCTAGGTTCACTTGAACTAATTCATAGATTGTGGTGGAAACACCCTCTTAAAAGGTAGGGAAAGCATCCTCTAAGTCATATTATTCACTTATAGAAGATAGATCCTTGGTGGGAGGAGTTTCTTCTGATTCAGAAGATCCTAATGGGAGACTAGTACCAGCCTGAGCGGTAGTGGACACTGCATCGGGGAACTCCTCTACTACTGAAACCATATCAATGAAGGTTTTTGATCTGATCCTATCTAGTCATTGGCCCAAGGGGCCACGCTTGATGATATCATACCAATAGTAGCACGTTGGTTTGAGTTGGTGAATTCCATCCCAGCGAAACAAGCAAGTATAACGTATTTCTGTTTCCATGGAGCGGACATCCCAATACCATATGGGAGTAAGAGGCTCTGGGATCACCTGAGCCTGATTTTTGTAGGAGTATGAGGTGATATTCCAGTGTCTCTTAGACTTGGGAATGTTTTCCCCCCACATTCCAGAAACAACAAAGCATTGTCCCATGTTCGGGGCTGTAGCCTCTAATCGATGGATTAGAAAGATATAGGCATCATCTTGATCTGTCCATAGGTCAATCCAAGCCGTGGCATGCTGAAACTTGTTAGCCTGAATCTGCTTGTCATCGCTCTTGTAATATTCGACATCCAGATAGAGGGATTCACAAGAGGCAAAGGGAGACACATCACCTTGAAGCACAACCACTCGACCATTAAGGGAGTACTTGAGGTACTGGTGATACGATGAAAGAACCTCCGCATGCAGGTGGAGCCATGGCCTGCCCATCAACTCATTGTAGGTGGTGTCCTGGGAGACAACCATAAACTCGGTGCTTGAAACTAGGCCACAAAACTGGGTATTCAAGTGGATCTTTCCAGCCGATGTCTATTCTTTCCTGTCATAACCTTGGATTCTTAGGTCAGAGGGACTCATATCATCCTCAAACAACCCCAGTTTTCGTAGTGTTCGAGTCGGGATTAGGTTGATACCGAAGCTTGTGTCGAAAAGAAAATTATGAACCTCCATGCCATTAAACTAGTCAATGATGTATAGTGGGCGAATGTTCCCCTTTATGGGATATCCTTCATCTTCTCCAAATAATGAGATGATGTCTTGGAATTTAGCATGCTCGACCGCCTCAGCATGGAAGGCTTCTGCGGCTGCTACCTCAGTCTCCAATTGTAGGGGGCTTCTTAAAGCCTCAGAGAGGGCCTCACGCATATTTTATGGAAAGATAAGGGCCTTAAGTTTGAAGAGCCTTACTAGAATGTTGGAGATATGTTTGAGTACATCATACTTCCGTTCCAGGCATAAACTTCTGCTTACAAGAGGTCACTCTGTAACAAAAGTTATGGCGGGCCCTGTGACTAGACCGACAGCTGATTGGTGCTAGGAATATCCTACATCTCACTAGTAGAAGCCTGCGGAGTGGCCACCAGATGAGGGCCAGATGATTGGGACCAGTCCATAGCAAATCATGGCGGGTCACATCGTGGTTGAGGTGGCTCTGTTTGATCCAATAACATGAACGACGATGAAGGTAAACCTGATGACACCAGATGAAAAGGGTTCACATGCTGAGCTCTGCATTGGGCCTACTGCCTAGTTTCGATAGCATGTATAGTATGACTTGAATTACTAACCTAGGCACTCTGACGACCCATATATCCATAGCCTTGCCGACGCTAGCGACGATTGGGGATGTTGGGAGGATCCTCCTGGCATGCCTTATCGTCTGGAATCATGTGGGGGTTTACCATCTCCACGGTATTAACCGAGGCATACCCTTGACCATCACTTAAAGAGTCATCCAATACCAAAAAAGTTCTAGGAGGAATCTCTATCTCTGAGTGCATGAAGTATTTGAGAGTACGAGATGACAATGGCATCAACGGGGGAATTTTTTTCCCTTGCGCCACGAGTGCTTGCTCTTTTGGGAAGAGAATGGTTGAGCCGATGATACAGAAGTATTGGCGGTGTATGGAGTGACATCGTTTGAAGGTTCAGATCAATTCAAGCGTACATGGATAATACCATGGTCACATGTTATTGTCTTATGAGATATCCAATCGTCATATATCTGGGACCCGTGGTGAGAAACCTGATGCCACTCGCCTTCATTGTTGTTGCTGTTGTCTGGATTCATGAAGACACATGCCACCTATGTCAGTGCTGGGCCTAACCGGACTATGTTGTTATCCACCTGGCCTTGAAGCCAATATTTAAACACATAGAACTGTTTGAGGGTGTTCCCTAGGATCCGGTGATATGGGTAGTAATTAGGGTGATCAGTGAGGTTTGCCTCTTCTAAATTCATGTATTCAGGAAAACATACAATCCCCTACTCTAAGGTAATGCAGAAATAATTGGGGACCTGAGCCTTGTTAAATGAGTAGGTCTGATTCCTCTTATCTAGTAAGGGGGAACTCGGAGCCTGACCCTGATGAGGGGCTGAAGGAGTCTGTTGAAGAGGTGGAGCCTGATTATATCACCTAGGTGGCGGCAGTGCATTGTTCGGGGTCACCTGCTGATTCTGAGGTGGGCGTTGCTGGGCCCGAGGCTGTGTCTGAGGTGGAGGGCCCCTGCGAGGTTGTGGAGGTGAATCCACTAGTAACAAATCTAGCTACATGAGGGCCTCTATTTGAGCCACTACGGAGGGATCGACACTGGAGGCCCTTCTTGTGGGGATTGCAGGAGGCAATGGACGTACCTGGATGGCCTGTTGTAAGGCTTCCTCTAGGCGCTGGGCCTTATCAGAGAAGTCTTGGAATCCCCTGGGGTAATTTTGAGTAATAATTTAGGGGAAAAATTCTATCTTGACATTTCCTATGCACATCGTATGCAGTTTCTCATGAGTTAGTTGCATGTCAAGAGAGTAGGTGAGCCCTTTCCACCAGGTGACAAAGTCTGCGATGTTCTCATCAGGCCTATGCTTGCACTTAAAGAGGTTTGGAATGCTCGTCTTCCAAGTGGGGGAACTGAACTAGTAGAGAAATTTACTATGGAGGTCTTTCCAGTGTGCTACTGATCCAATGAGTAGTTGGTTGTACCAGAACAATGCATTCCCTTCCATTGGCTACACAAAAAATCAGTGTTTGGTGGCCTCTTACTACTCTGGAGTTCCCAACATGGGCCCACACCTTGAGATAAAGTGGATCAGGTGCTTCAGTGGGTCCCCAGTCCCATTGAAGTGAGAAAAGGTGGGATTTATAAAACCTAGGGGTGCTAGCATATCATCCACCCATGCTGGATATGGATTTCCATCAGGCGGGATTGCCACCCGTCGAGTCTCTAAAGCTTTAAGGTGGGCGATGAGTGCCGCCATTAGATCATCAGGGCAGGGGTTCCTGTCTTGATGGGGATCCCTAACAACCAATGCATTGGAAGGTTCTTTAACATGATAAGCAGGCCCAACGAATCGTGGAGCGGCTAGAGGGGTTACCTGAAAACGAGTTGGGGGAATTTGAGTTGGATCCTAAAGATTGTCTTGTCACTCCATGGGATTTAGAGACACATACTGCACCCTCTTTTAATAAGTTCCTACCTTGACCCTGTCTGTGTGGGAAGTATGGTCAGGGTCACTTGGAGGTAATTCACTGAGGGTAAGTTGTGTCTACCCCTGATGCCCCGTCCGAGGATCATCGTAGTTCGGTCGTCGCTCCACAGTGCGTTCAGCAAGGAGGTCGTAAACCATATTCTTGTGTTCTGTGAGTTTCTAATGAAACATGGCTTTTTCAGGATCATTTTCTGCCTTCTGCACTAATCCAGATAGGTCGGAGGGTTTGACGACTCCAAGGTGTTCCTTGCCCTTGTTGGGATTTCTACTGAGGACTAATGCCTCGATGGTCATGGGAAGACCCAGTAGATTCCTCTATTCATGAGTAATCCTTCCCAACAGATCCAAGAGGTGTGAAACTCCCTTGGGGGGTAGTTCCTCTCCAAGAATCTCTAGCTCATTCTCACCCCCGGTAGGTTGACCATGTTAACCATGACTCTTCCTAGAGGCATATCCTCTATGTCGCCTGAAAAATCAGGCTGGCGCCGAATAGAACTGAAATGGACGGCTGCATACTACCCCCATCCATGGATTTGCATGTGGGGAGAAGCTCCATGATTATCCTGCGAATCACTTTAAAGCTCTTGATGCATCATTGTTGGAGGGTCTTATGGTGGCTTGGTGACTCAGGGCACTGGGCCTTGAGGAGTGCGACCAAATCAACCTAACGAAATTGTTGGCTGATGTCTTAGAAGTGCGCCTGACTCTAGGGGTAGGCCACTCATCGATGATGAAGATGGAAATGACTCGCTCAGAGGGTCTGGAAAAATCATCAAACCTTCTCCTGGGTGATTGCTTATGGTGCCCTAAAATTTGGTGCTGCAACTGGATAAAACATCTCTAGAAAATGGTATGCTGTGAGAATATCCCAAAAAATCCTTGGTCCAGATTTGGGGTCTGGACCTACATTAACCCACTCATCAACTAGAGGTAGCTAGGGAACTAGGGGTGGTACTGAAGTAGACTACTGAGATGGCAGGATGGTCGGTGGAGAAAACAGTGAGCGAGCTGAAAAACTGCCACATATCGGGCTAACCTCTAAAGAGTGCAGTGACTTGGCCACCACATCACGATAAGATAGGATGACGACCGTAGTTTCTGGTACAGGGACTGCATCTTCTGGTGGTGAACCATGTTGTTTCTCATCCCCCACTGGTCCCTAGAATAACTCTATGTGATCTCTGGTCGAGGTAGAGAATGTTTTTGTTAATGATGGCAGTGATTTCATGGCTGGAACCTGTGGAGTTTCCAAATTTTTGTCCTCCTAGATGTATCTGTAGAGGGGTGGGGGGAATTCGATGGACCTCAAATTCTGAATGTATGAGGCCGATGCGCCTCGTTCCTGCCCCAACCCTTGACATAGAGGATCTAGGAGAGGGTTCCATCGCTGAGTTGTATTCCGCCTCAGAATCTGAGAAGCATTCTAGTTTAATATCAGTCTGAATCTTCTCGATATTATTTTTATGGAAGCGATGACCCACTCTTCTACCCTGGGATTGTTCTTTGGGATAGGGTAGATTTTCAACATGAGGAGGACCTTCGTCTGTACTGGTGTTGGGGCAGAGATGATTTCTACCTGAGTGAGCTGGGGTGTGAGGAGTACCTGGACATAAGTCGAAGGGAATACTGGGAGGACCTCCGTATCCGCTAACATTAGTGTAGAGGGAATCCCTGCGGAAAGCTCTGGAGTGGGTAGGACCTCCTTTGGAGCTAATAAGAGCATGGGTAGGACCTCCATGATGGTTTCCCCTAGCAGCGTCAGCGCAAGGAGGGTCCCCGTAATTGGTGCCAATGAAGCGAGGCTGACCCTCACACCTCTGATTTCTGAGGTAAGGAGGACCTTCTTCAGCTACTGTAAGGACATGAGGAGGGCCCCCCATGCTGGATATTGACCAGATCTGCAACATCCCTACATCGGTGGCCTGCAACAGGAGGAACAAATCCATACCTGATGTAATGATCATGGGAGAGGATTTTGTAATGAGTGTCACTATCATGGGGAGGACCCTTGTTCAGATTAAATTTGGCATGGGGATAACCTCCATGCTGAGCTTGTAAGAAGGTAGGACCCATGTTCTTAATGGTAGCAGTATGGGGAGGACCTCCGTACTGGGTTTCATTGCCACGGGTCGGTCTGCGGTTTTCACTACCTATGCTAGCGACCCAGGTGGTCGACCCAACCTGCCAGTTTGGAAGTTGGGGCCTCGGTCTTGGTCGGGTATATAAGTTCCCATACTTAACAAACAAAGGTGGATGATGATATATGTTAGTGGTGGCCCAAGCCATGATATTTGCCGACATTGAATCCCCTTGGCGGGAGACCTCCTCATCCTGTGCCCGACGCTGGTGGTGGGTCAGCCGGACTGGGCCAGGTGGTGAAGGCACATAGTTTACCTACTTCTTGACCAGTGGGGTCGAGCGACAATGCTAGCGTGGCCTGGTGGAGTCCCTCCTCAGGAACCCCTGAAATAGGATCCTAGCCAGGCTGGCCCAGACATCCCCAAACTCATCGGTGTAGGGGAGGGGGTCATCGAAACGTTCAGGAGAGAGGCTCTCAAAACATTTGTATGTTAGAGTGGGGAGCAGTGGCTCCCTGCGTGGCCCTTAGTGTTAGCGGTGGCGATAATGCACATACTCCTCTAAATCCTGACAGGCCATATCTCAAGTCGGGATAATCCCCTCATCCTCGTATTGGCGAAAGAGGTCATTTATCACCCATTGCTGAACAAATTCAGAAGGGGATATGGGCTATGGGCGCCCAATAGATGTGGTTGTGGAGATAGTTTTAGAAGTGGTGGAGCCATGTGTGACTGCCATGTTGACATTCCCCTACCCCTGCGTCGGTGGATGGGTAGTGATCAGTTTCTTTTTGCGGCAGCTTGGGTCCTGTAAGGCAGGGTGATTTAGCCATTAGTGCTAAAAAAAGAAATTGACGTCCAGTTCCCTAGCACCATTCCATCTTGTATATATGGTAAGAAGGATCCACACTGACAATGTCATAGACTGGGATGTCCAACATTTTAACTACCTCGACTTCTGGTAAGTTTCGCACCAGGACCACTATTTTCTTGGAAGGACCCAGTGCCAAATAACTAGATCCAGTGACATTCTAGTCCACTAATGTCTTGAATTATACTAATCTCCACATTTATGAGAACAAATTTAAGTTGGGTTCACCATTTAGTTTTTCCGACGCTTTCGTCGAGGCGCAAAAATCCATCATTTTCAGAGGACGAGGACACACTGACTATTTCCCCACATTCCCTCATTCCAAAGGTATGCGACATCCATCGATTATTCAGGGACATTTTCTCATTGATCGAAATAGGATAATAGGATGTCAGTTCGTCCTTATGTGGATTCCTCCTCAGAATTCATCACCTAGTCTAGGTCTCCCTTATAGATTAAGACGTTGTTTGTGAAACTCTTCCCAGTGTCATATCTTCGTAGATGTTGGTTAATTACACTGCTTCTATTGGGACATTCCAAGGGGTCTGTTTAGGGTAGCAACCTTCGGTCGGTGGAGTAGTCACGTTGGACATCACTAGTGTGTCTGGACACTGGAACACTGTCACGACTGGGTTTCTTCCCCTTATTATAGAGCTTCTCGAGGTCACAAAATCCTAAGGCATCCCACGTCAAATGTAGAGAATTATATTCCATAGGCATTTCTATAAGGTTTTCCTTAGCTTACTATTTTTAACATAGGGTATTCCGCAAGTTTAACATCTAGCGGAGATGGATCTGACTGATCAGAAGACAGACTAGAGTGGATCAGATGGGTTTAACCCCTATAGGGAACACTAATGTTGGGGATAACGCGCGATTAGTTACCTTGGTGCTGTTAAGAGTAGTGAAGAGGTGAATTGACAAGATCTCACCTGGATGTGGTGGCTTGGGTAAGAATCAAGATGAATAATGGATGGTTAGGTGAAGTGGATGGAGAATGAGATGGAGTCGACTCAAGGGTGACAATGATGTTGGGATTGAGACTCGAAGAGACTTCCTATATATCCCTGTGACAGGGAATCAAAGTCCACGTAGTTTAGGATGGGGTATAGGATCCGGGTGTGCACAGAGGATAGGGTCCCAATGATATAATGAGGCTTATGAATGGTTAGAATCCCGAGGTTGGTCTGACTCCACTAAGATGGACCATAGATATGGGTCCCAACAGAAGGGAAGACAATGGCTTACCGCTGAATGGGGATCACAACAGCTTACTACTGCGTGAGGTTCACAACTACTTACAACTAAATAAGGTTCACAGAGGCTTACTGTTTGATAGGGGACAATTTAGTGACATGTGGTACAAAAGGGGTATACAGTTTAATGTCATGGAGGACATGGGTGAACCGACATGAAGTGGCTGGGACCAATTGTTGATGGGCTTGGGCCTCAAGGAGGCGTCATACTTACCTTGCCTTGGAAAGGATCAAATTCCACATAGTTTGGGATTTGGTGGACCGATGTGAAGTGGTTGGGACCAATGGGTGTTGGGATTGAACCTCAGGGAGGCTTCCTACATACCTTTCCTTGTCAAGGATCAAAGTCCACGTAGTTTGGGATGGTTTGGTGAAATGACGTGAAGGGGGTCAGAACCAATGGTTGTTAGGCATGAAACTTAGGAAGGCTTCCTATGTACCTTGCATTGGAAAGGATCAAAGTTTCCATAGTTCGGGATGGTTTTGGGGATTAGGATCTAAGGCAACCTAGAGAGGATTTCATGGTCGATGCTTACTCTAATCCCACGTGAGTCATGCTAAGTGTGAGAAACAAGAGGCAACAAAGACATGATGATCACTTTGCGAAAGGTGTATCCATGGGAACTGGAGTAGGGATTACATGTGGTTAGATACCCAAAGAAGAAATAGGGGATTATTCATGGTTAGCAGCCCAAGGAGATAGAGATTAGGACTTACTCCAGGATGGAGCCCCGAGTGGTGACAAAGCCGAGTGGGAGAGGGATTTGTCATGGAAGAGAAGAGAGTTCTGGTACCCATCCCCCCTCTCTAGTCTTTGGCCAGAAATAAGATAGGAGGAATAGGGATGTTGCCCCCCACAATAAAGGATATGGGCTTACAACAAGGTGGTTTCCCTTTCCCTACGGATAAACGCCACCCCAGTAAAGAGTGTCTCATTCCATGTGAGGAAGATTTCACTCCCATGGAGACTTGTGGGCATAGAGAATGTCCGAGACGGGGCACCCCGCGTATGATGTAGGGGGACAAGCCACAGTTTAACATCATGTGATGAGGATGATGGTGCTTGTTAGTTTAACATCTTGCAACTCAGATAAGGTGGGTTCACTCTACACACCTAGGACTTACATGACTGACACCCACCCGCCCTTGGGGAAGGGAAGGCATCAGAAATGCCATGATGAGAGGGTGTTATGGAGTGATACATTGAGGGGTCCAAATTAGCATGGCTATGCAAATAAGGAATAACCGTTAGTGTGCCTATGCTAAAAAGCATGAGGTAAAGCAACGCAATGGGGAGAACTACCCAAGGGATCTTGAAATTTATTCCGGAAAACCTGGAGGGTCGTATGGGAAAAGGGTGCGCGACACAGGCGTGTCGCGTATAAGAGGGGATCATGCATGGTGCCTTAAGGTAAGGATGACACATGGAGTGCAGAAGGAGGGTGTTGTGTAAGATGACAGGCTACACGCAAGATGGAAGGTGTGCGGGCAAGACGAGAGGGTGCGGGCAAAATGAGAGGCGTGCATGCAAGCAGGAAGGGTGCATGAAAAATGAGAGGCAGTGCGCATGATGGAACAGATATGCACAAAAGTGGATCTATGTAGGTGGAAACATGCACACAAGATAGATATTTTGTGTGAAAATGAATTGGGGTAAATGGAAATGGACGAGGATCATGCCCAAGAGAGCCCACTTGAAGGAGGAACCTTGGGGGACCTGTCGTGCAAGATCCAATACCTTGAGGCCATAGTGTTTTTCGTGCGGTCACCGAAGAGGTGTATTTTACATAGCAGAGCATCTCTTCATATTATTTTTACCATCTCCGAATGGTGGGGGGAGGGGGGGGGACACTTCGTTTTATAGCCAAAGTCCTTAGAGGCTGCACACAAGGGGCGCTGCGCACAAACACCCACTTGACTTTGCATTGGGCACACAAGCGTTTGCGCGCCAGAGGAAAGTTGGCATGACTTTTGTACTTTTTCGTGCCAGACACTTTGGTGTTTTCTAGGGGGTCTTCATAGAAACCTTCCTTTGATGTCGTATGGGGCGTGCAAGGGCCCCTTTGAAGTTGCATTGGGTGCACAAGATTTTGTGCACTGTCGGGTGCCTTTGTGCTTGGGACTTAACTAATTCTTGAGGGCGCCAGTGTGCAAGGCCCCCTTTGATGGAACATTGGGCATGCAATACTTTGTGTGCCGAGAGGAGTGTTGTGTGAATCCTCACATCCTTGCATGCCATTGCCTTTGGCAGTTTCAGAGGGGTTTCTACGGAAGCCTGCCCATGATGTCGCATTTGGCACACAAGATTTTGCGCGCATCCCTTGAATCCTGCACGCACTTGCCTTCAGGGTCACAAAATCTTCTCATTATCTTCCAAATAATTTTTTTTCTCTTTATAATCTCAATTCTGGACCTATCCAAAATTCGACATCAACAAGTAAAAAGGAGTATTTCCCTCAATAAGTCCTTGATGATTTTATAAAATAATTTTAATCTATTTAAACACCCTTCTTGATTATTATGTTTTATTGGGATTAATATTTTATGATATCATCTACCATATTTTATTGAATGGTTTATGATTAGTTTGACTATGGATGTGCTATCTTGATACCATTCACCATATTACTCTGAATTGTTAGTGATTATGTTTATTGATTAGGGAAAGTTATTTACATTTCATATGTTAGTTTCATTATGAATGTATATGTTGATTATGTTTTAACCCTTTCATATAAGCAATGAGTTAGACTTAGTATGTATTTTCTGGGGACTGCTATATCCCCTCAGTGCATCAATATGTCTCATGAGAAAAACTAGTTTGGGTATGGGTTAACTGCTTACCTGATTATGTATGGTGTCTTGGAAGAAGCCTTAATGGTATGTTTATGATGTCCCTCATTTTTCATTATCTCATTATGAGATTAGTATTTGATATTTCATGTGATTATCTAACTAGTAGAATATCTATGGCTAAGTATCATTTTCATGTGATTATTTATATGGTATTATTTATTCAGTTTTATTTCTACCATATTATGCTCAAATTTTTATTTTTATAGAAAATATTTTTAGTTATTCACCTTGCCTTATGGTTTATTTTTAGCCTCCTCTAAATTCTTACCCATACAGAGCATCAGATATCACCCCTTTATTATGTTTATTTTCCCCAAGACTCTGAGATGAATTTTATAAATGACATGAAAAGATAATATCGAAGAATAAGAGTGTTTCCAAAGGATCCTCTATTATTTATTTCATTTCAAGTTGTAATGTTGTAATTATGTATGTATCTTTCTTTCCAAATATACTAAACTATTCATTCCATTAGGATATGTCTTACAAATTTACATGCTAATGTAATAAAGTAAGGCACCGACTCTAGGCTACTAGGGTCAGGGTACTTACTATTGGTGTCAGAATAAGTTTAGTTGAAACCTTAGAAACTAGATTTAGAAAATATAGATTAGGGAACATAACCATAATAAATATTTTGATAATAAAAATAGAAAAAAATCATAAAATTTTGGTAAGGTAGATATTTTGTGGATCTTCCTAGAAATACATCCTTGTCTGGATACTATAAGTGGATGTGATTCTGGAACATATGTACCTAGGGATAACAACTCTATCAAGGTGTCCCAGGCTTAACTCAGGGTATCCTAGTACACTAAAATGAGACTTACTATACAACCGGTTTAAAAATCTAGGGGGATATGCTTAGGATAATCCACATTTTATTTACAAACAATTATTATAGATTTAAAATTAAATATGTCCCCAAAGAAACCATGTTTATGATTATGAGATTAGCTGAGCATAAAATTTTCAATTTAAGTTAAGTATTTCACTAGTATTGGGATTATACATTATGTTTCATAATTTTATTATCTAATCTAGTGAATTCCATTGTTTATAAATGGATCCTACTAGAAGGAATGAGAAACTCTTCAATGCACATAATCCAAAGAGTAAGAATGATCATTTCTTCGATGGGTTTAAGTTAATATTTCAAAGGGAACTAGTCTTGAAATTGTTCTCATCATACGAGGAGACAATATCACGTTCTAATAATAAAGAGAAACAGTTTTCAAAGTATTATGGCTTCAGAAGGAAGCAATAGAGGAATAGAAGAAATGTGAAATGGATAGATAAATGGAAGAAGGTAAAAATATTTTCCCACATGTGATAATTGTGGAAAAAAACACCCTAGTACTTTCTTGAAAGGAAAGAGAGTTTTCTATATGTGTAGAAAGAAAGGAAATCATACTTGTGATTGAAAGAGTAAGAAAACGTTTTTCAATGCATAGTGCTTCAATTTCAAGGAGACGAGACACTATGAAAATCAATTTCTCAAGTGTCAAAGGAATATACACCAAAAGGATAGTGGGTAATGGTCAAGCCTATGCTACCAACAAAGAAGAAGAGTAGTGATTAATATTATTGTGCTTGGATTCATGAATTTTGTTATTTGATTATTTTATGAATAATTATTTGGTTATATGAATCATGAGATATATAAGGATTGTACTGTAGTACTATTTCATTAAGGATTTAAGAATGTATTATGGTACCAAGGAAAAGTGACTTAGTATCAAGTTAATATCTTGAGAGATTATATGAAGAGGGAAACATAACCATCAATATTTTCCAAATAATGAGATATATATTTCATAAGAAATAGATGATTGATTTGGATAATGTAAATTTTATAACACTTACTATCTTGGATCTAAATAATGGACTATCAACAAAGTGGTTTATGCTATCATTAGTAGAGTCTACAACATTTTGGATTTAAAGATTATATAGAATTACTTATGTTTTACATAAGGAATAAGGAAGCATAAACATATCCAATAAGTTTTTATGGTAATTCAACTTATTACCATGATTCAAGATAATACAAGGAGAATTCACTCACATGTTGGTATGCGATTATTAAGAGCCACTTCACGTTGATTAATAAGTTTGTTATGGAAATTTAGTGAACCTATTTCCGAAGATTTAGATCATGATATTTTGGAAAAGTTTAACCATTTATGAAATGGTTTAAGTTGATCATTTTTTGTGGATTTAGAGGTTAATGTATTACTTCACCACATGATGCAACTTGTTCTAAGAGACGAAGTATAGATAGGTCAAGGTTCAATAAAAGGATAAGACTGTGTTTATGAAATAGAAATGTATAGAGTTAAATAATTCCTTAACTCTAGAAAAATATTCTTTGTAATACCCCAATATTTCAGTGTACATTATCTCTTTAAAGCAATTCAATAGCTAGCACTACACGCAACCCCAAGCTCGAGCGCACCATTAGCTACCAAACTAGCCGTTCAAAAAGTGGTTATGAATAATATTAATTGAATTTTAAATTTTATATACTTAATATAATTTTAACATCCATATTATGTGTTTCTTATACAAAATATAAGAACAAATTCAATTTTTCAGATAAAAGATGTATTTTTCAAAAAATACAATTTTACAACCTTTTAATGGAAAACCCTTTTTAAATCTAATATTTGACACTTTTATATATTAAATTTAATGAAATTAAATTCTTATTTTTAATAGAGACATAAAAATTTTGTTTGGATAAATTTTTGGTACTCATCTGATAACTTTCATATTTTGATGAATAATAAAAAAATACTAAATTTTAATTGAAAAAACTTTTTTAATCAAAATAATTTAAAGTTTTAAATTATTCATTTGAGTGGTTATAAAGTATAATTAGATTATATTTTTATCATTTAATATAATTTAGTTCATTTTAAGTAATTTCACATTTAAATTAGACATAAACCAATGTCAATCTTTTGATAGTTTTTACTTCTTAAAAACCCGCTTTCTGGTTTTGACTATGGAAATTAATTTTAAATTAATTAATGAAACTTCTATGTTTTTAATTTTTTCAAATAGACATCATTTTTTAATTTGGAATATCAAAATTATCTTTTGGTAAATTTTTGGTATTTTTCTGAAAACATTCAATTTTTGACAAATAGTGAAAAACATTGAGTTATAGATAAAAACCGACATTTTCATTTAAATAATTATTTTTTATTAAACATTTATATTAAAGTAAAAATAGATACATAATAAATATATTAGAATAATGTAATTCATTGGAGTCATTTTATAATAAGATCATACATATAAAATTTTGTTGAACTTTTTTAATGTCTTTTACCCACCTTCTAGGAAAATTTGAAAATTTGCATAAAATGCAATTTTACTACATCTGTGAATTGAATTTAAAAATACCGAGACACACGGTTGACATCAATAAGTAAAATTTGGTTTAATAGGATGCAAATAATTTTTTTGTGAATAGTAACTTTTGAATTTTATTTACCATGGTTAAAAGTAAATAGGGTAATTAAAAGTAAAAATGATTTTATAATTCCCCAACACATGTCCTAATTCTATTAGATAAGTGTATTTCGACCAAAATCAACCTTAGGAATGAAATATGATCGTTTTTGTCCACTTGTATTAGATTAGGACATTTATTATTATTTTATTTAAAGAAGACTAAAAAGTGTTAAATTCAATGTTTAATAACTAAACCATTTTTAACATGGGGTTATAAAAAAAATTTGAATATAAATATTAATTAGAAAGAAAAAAATATTTCCTACATCATGGTATTTTATTTATGTTTTTTAGACATTAAATAATTAAATTTATTTATGACAAAATGATGATGTAGTAATTACCTTATTAATGAAAGATAAAAACAACTGATATTATAAATATCCAAATAAATGTAAATTGAGACTTTTGATACATTAAGTGAATTTTATATGTTAATATGACATGTTAGTGTTGATTTAATATATTTTTCTTCAAATTAATAAAGTTTTTTTGACCTTCACAAAAAAACAAATACTAAATAGTGTCAAAATTGACATAAATGAGTTTTTAAAACAAATACTATATTAAATGATATAATATTTCTAAAAATATAATGTTTTGAAAAAGGACCTATATAATGATAGATATTTCATTAATAAACCACTTGAGGTTCTCTTGTCATTTTATAGTAAGTTTATTAACCATGTAATATAAAAATACAAGAATACATTGTAAAAGTTAATCTATTTAACTAAGAGTTAAATCTAAAAGATAAGTTTAATATGGTGACATAAACTTGTCTAAAACCAATTTTTAGAGAGGTTTTATACACATAACCACCATATAATTGAAATAAATCCATTTGGAGCCATTATTAACTGAAAATTATTTTGTAATAAAATAATATTTCAAGATTTTCCTAAAGAGAACCTCACCTATCTTATAAAAGTGTACTTCCCCTTCTCTCAAAATCACCATTCCAAATCCATTTGGCTCGACCAATACCTAATAAAATATTCTTCCAACTACCATTAATTCAACCTAGAGGCCTTAATTTGATCATAATCCAACCTAAGGAGCCCTTTTGATCAAATCAAAAGTAAGAACCTAAAGAAGAGGTAGTTACTTTATCAACTATTTCAAAGTTATTTTATTATTCCACTAACTCTTTCTTTTATTTTTCCATACTAAAATAATAAATCAAGTGCCTTATACATACTGAGATGTTATTATGAATATGGTACAACCATATTCATTATTCTATCCATCCTATGAATGAAAAAGTCACCATACGTGCGTAAGTACGACCTACCGTCTCCACGTCGGGGTGTAGTTTGTTATTCAACACTTTATTATTTGGATGGGTATAATAATGATTATAATTGATGTAAATAAGAAATATAACATGTTAATGATTATTTATATATAATATAAGATCCAATTACATATGAATTCACCATCAATATAATGATACTGTCGCTCGTGTGTACGTACGGCTTACCGTCTCCACGACGCGATGAGATTCATTTCCACAATCTCCATTAAATGATGATTATAAAATATATATTATTAATAAGTATGTATTATATGACATTATAATTATACTATAAATATATATTTATTTACATATATCTCATTCACTTACTTCCGTTCAATACGATATGAAAACGGAAACCACGTTTATGCGTACGTATGGCCTACCGTCTTCGTAAACGGTGTTTTCCATTTCATATATCTATCTATTTTAAATATTTATATTCTGAATTAATATGATACATAAATAATGTTTTATATTCTGGAAGCAATTAAATCATGATATAAGTGATACAATCAAGAATAACAAGTTAAAATAAGTATGATAGAGAAAGTGATTATTAACCAAAATATTATTTTAAAATAGAAATTATTATTAAATGGGAAATATAAATACCTAAATGAATAAAGTGTGATATAATAAATATAAATATGGTTCTGGTATAATTTAAAAACATACTATGGTTATTATATAGATGTTTAAACATACCCTCGACAAAAGGAAAGTACAAGGTAGGAGTTAATTCCTCATTCTCATTATTATCCGAGATTGTTTATGTGTAAGTATTTACTAGGAAATTTTTATCATCCATGTCCATGTTTCATAAAAATGTTATCAAAATGAATATTTTATGGTTTTTTGGAAGATAATATTTATCAATATCAGCATTTTAAATGTTTTAATGATTTTTTTTTCTAAATATTTTTAATTAATGTACATGTTTTTAAAATGATTTAATGGATTTATTTATATGGACATGATTGTTTTAAAATATTAATTCCTTTAAAAAGTTTCTAAGTGGTATGTAACACTTTTATTCAAAAATATCTTTAAAATAACTTCCTTTATAAATTCATTAATTTTAAATGATTTCACAAAGGGGATATTTCTCTCAAAGAGTTTTACTAATGATTTTCAACTATGTCAACATCCTTTACTGGATATTATTCTTGATTGAGGTTGATTTTTTTTATAATACAATATTCCATATTATATTGAATGTGTAATGATATGTTTGACTGTGGATGTGCTATTTTTATACCATTTATGGTTTATGGTTAAGGTATTGGGATATCATATGCTAGTTTTAATATGAATGTTTATGTTATGTTTCAACATTTTCATATGAGGAATGAATTGGACTTAGTAAGTGACGGGTGGAGCCCGTTATAGCTCCTCGATGCATCGATAGGTCTCATGAGACAAACTAGTCTCTTGGAACAGGGCCTTGAAAAGAAATTTATTTTTTGCCTTGGCATGAGGCCTTGAATATGTGGTCATGATGTCCTACATTATGCATTCCCTCATTATGAAATTAGTTATTACATGTGATTATTTGACTAGTAAAATATCTATGTGCATGTTTATATGGTAATGTTTTATTTGATTCTTCCATATTATGTTCATATTTATGTTTAAAAGGATGTCATTTTATTACACATCCTGCCTTAAAAGTTTATAACTTCTGCTAAATTATTTACCCTTACTGAGCATCTGATCTCACCCCTTTCTTATGTTTTGTTTTCCTATAATTCCAATAAGTGTATTATGATTGATATGCATGGATAAGATAGGGGAATAATGAAATTATCAAAGGATAATTTTTTTTTGTGTTTTATGTTTGAATGTGTATTGTAGTGTTCATGTATGTAATCTATTTTTCAAGACTGCTAAACTGATCGGTCCTTCGAGATTTGATTCATTGTAATCATGCCAATGTATTAAAATAATGCACCAGCTCCGAGATTCTGGGGTCGAAGCGTTACAGTTGGTATTAGAGGAATTTTAGCAATAACCTTGAAAATAGATTTAGATAAACTCTAATTATAGAACATTACCATAAGATAAACTTTGAGGATTAGTATAGAATAACTTCCTAGAATTTTTATAATGTATATATTTTGTGAATTTTTCAAGAAATACATCCCTGTCTGGATACAAGTAGGTAGAGGTGTCTCTAGCAGAGATGTATCTAGGGGTAAATCCCGAAAACACTGCTTTGATCTAGACTCAAATGGGAACTGGTGCACGACAACGGGCCTTAAAACACTCTTGGTGATGACACTCCTAGGGGATATGTTTAGGATAATTCAGATTTTCTTTACAAATCATTATGTAGGATTTATGAGTAAATATGTTATCATAGAAACCATTTTTATGATTATGAGACTTTATTTGTGAAAATATTAAATTAATGTTGAGGATTTTTATAGTTTTTCGATTATACATTATGATATGACCTAACCTAGTGTATTTCGTCATTTATAAATGGCGCCCAGTAGAAGGAATGAGAACACCAACAATACGCGTGATCCAAAGAGTAAGAAGGATCATATCTTTCATGGTCTTAAGCAAAAATTTAGAAGTGAAATAGTTCCCCACGTATTCTCATCATATTATGAATTAGTATCATGTGTTAATAAGATAAGTAAATAATTCTTTGAGTCATATGGCTTTTAAGGGAAGCCAGAGAAGAAGAGGATGGTAAAGAGAAATATGGATAAAGGGAAGAAGGGAAAGAATAATTTTCCTATATGTGATACCTGTGGAAAGAATTATCCAGGGAAGTGGTTGAATGGAATGTGAGTTTGTTATAAGTTTGGATAAAAAGGACACAAAGTTCATGATTACAAGGGTAAGAAAAGGGTTTCAAATGTACAATGCTTCATCTCTAAGGAGTTGGGACACTATGTGAATCAATGTCCCAATCATCAAATTATACCCTAAATGATGCTATTGGATAATAATCAAGTTATGATAATATCGAAGATGAAGAGGGATAATTAGTGTTCTTAAGTTGTTATTAAAGAATTATTTCATTTGTGTATTGTATTGGTGATATACATGTTATATGAATTATAAATTATATAAGTACTGTACTGCAATATGTTTTCATTATGGATTTGAGATTTTATGGTACCATGTAAAGTGAAACAGTTTCAAGTTAAACATTTTTTAAAATATATGGTTGAGAGAAATATAAACCTTAATATGGTCTTGATACTGAGGTAATGATTTTTTAAAAAGAGATAATTGATTTGGATAAAGTATATTGGGTATTATTAATATTCTTGGAACTGATTAATGGTTTGTTTATTCCATAATTGTTGGAGTAATCAAATTTTTTGGATTTAAGGAGTATATCCAGTATTCTATAAGGAACAAGGGATAATGAATGTATTAAATAAGGTTTTATGGTAATTCAGGGTGTTACCATGTTTTAAGATAATACATACTGAAGGTATTAACATGTTATTATGTGGCAGAAATAGATCTTCATTATGTTTACCTTCCTTATAAATTTTGGATTGTGAGTTTGGATAAAATTATTTTGGATAAGTTTAAAGTTTGTAATGAATTATGTTGGAGTTTGGATACTATTGTTTAAGGTCAAAAAATTTCTTAAGATTATTTTTGGATTATTATAAAAAAGGACAACATGGAGGTTGGGCGACAACCCGTCGCGTCTGGCAAGGATGCGAGACTTGAACCCGCAACCAAAGGGCGACAAGGGTACATCACCTACCACTGGCCTACATGATGTGATGGTTTTTATAATGTTGTTTTTTAAAATTATCTGACATATGAATTATAAATTAATTTTTTGGAACAATATATGATTAGGATAAATAGAATATTTTTGAGTTCTAAGATGATTTTTTTGGTATATATTAGTTAAAGGATGGGACTCTATTTGTCAAGTATTTTTTTTCTTATTCTATGAAAAAATTAATTCTTAAAATTTAGGGAAATGATCTTAAAACCAAAAATGTGTTATCCTAATACCTTATGTTTTCTTGAACTGATGATATTATATGTCATCACAGATTTATGGCCTTGAGGCCTTCAATTTTATATTTATTGTTCAATTGTTTATCATCGATGACCTCAATCACTCCATAAAAATATTTACATTTTTCTCCAATTATGTGTGTCAAATTTCCACCAATGTTCTTATATTAAAAATACTAATTTGGTGGTGACTTTTTCATTTCCCTTTCCCTCTTATTAAGAATAAATTTTATTAACCCCATTTTCGATGTGGGTTTTCCGCAAACATATTTTCTATTTTTAACATTTTATTTTCCAAGAAAAATTTCAAATTGTGAGGAAACAATTTTTTTAAGGAGGGAAGAATGTAATACCCCATGATTTCAAAGTACATTCTCTCTTTAAAGTAATTCAATAGCTTACGCTACACCTAACACCGAGTTTGAGCACACCACGGCTTACCAAACTAGCCGTTCAAAAAATGGTTATGAATAGTATTAACAGAATTTTGAATTTTATATACTCTATATAATTTTAACATACATATTATGTGTTTCTTAGACATAATATTAGAATAAATTCAATTTTTTAGATAAAAGAAGTATTTTTCCAAAAATACAAGTTTACTGCGTTTTAATGGAGAACCCTTTTAAAATCAAATATTTGACACTTTTATATATTCAATTTAATGAAATTAAATTCTTATTTATAATCAAGACATAAAAATTCAGTTTGGATAATTTTTTGTTACTTTTTTGATAACTTTCATATTTTGATGAATAATAAAAAATACTAAATTTCAATTGAAAACAACTATTTTAATCGAAATAATTTAAAGTGTTTAATTATTCATTTGAGTGGTTTTAAATTATAATTAGATTATTTTTTTATCATTTAATATAATTTAGTTCATTTTAAGTAATTTCACTTTTAAATAGGACATAAACAAATGTTAATCATCATCATCATCATTTTTTATTTAAAATTCAAGGGAGAGGGAAACAAACAAGAAGTCCTACAAGGGCAGGTCACATGTTAATCTTTTGATAGTTTTTACTTCTAAAAAACCTGCTTTCTGGTTTAGACAACTAGAATTAATTTTAAATAAATTAATGAATATTCTAGGTTTTTAATTTGGTAAAATATATATAATTTTTTGTTGACCTCACCTGTTTTGATAATACCAATTATGCTTTCATATACTTTAATGATCTCAATATAATGTTTTTCTATATAGTAATTCTTTCAATCTATGCTCAAGATGATAATAATATTAAAATAATCCCTGAGATAATTTAATCTTTTTTTATTCATGTTTATATATGTTCAGAAGTAATTCTAACCCATTGAGATATGTTGTGTATGAAACATATAAGTATTAAGTTACTGGTCTGCGTTTTAGCTAGAGCTACCGATACTCAGTGTACCGATAGACAGATAGTCACCGACACACCAGAGTTATCAGTAAGCAGAAACAAAGTATACCGATACAGAACAGACCAGAGCTACTGATAGACAGAAGTCTACTGATAGAGCCAGTTCACAGATAGTTACTGATACAAGTATAGTTACAGATATATCAAGCTACCAATAGAAGTCTGATGATAGTGTAAGTCTACCAATACGTGCAAACAGCTACTGATGCAACGAGCTACTGATGGAGAGACAACTACCGATAACAAGATCTACTGATATAACTAAAGTCACCGGTATATGAGCTACCGATACAAGTTCAACAGAGCTACCGATGCAAGTTCAAAAGAGATACCGATGGAAGGTTCTGCGATACAAAGTCCACCGTGCACATCTACCAATAGAACGCTAATAATCTTGACCAACCAGTCAAACCCTATACTCTTCATACTATTTATTTATTTTGCTAACAGTTACATTTGATGATTTTAATGCAGTTAATGTTATTTAATGATTTCTGTTGCATGTCAGGGAACCATACCGAGTACCCATGGAAAAGGCGATTATTCTTTTCTTCCAATGATGAAAGCTTTTAAGGGATGAAAATAGAACACTGGAAGATACAGAAAAAAAGATATAGATGCATATGACACTCCTTGAAAGCAAAAATAAGATACATGAAGGGTGAAAGAGAAAAGATCTGAACAATCATTCAAATGGGGAGCATTTTTCTGTAGTCTACATCTATACTCCAAGAATCTTGGATATACACGAAGAAAATTATTCTAAAGGAGAACACAAGATGCATATTGAGTGAAGAACTACAGCAAACATTTCATGCACTCAGGCTGCTAAGTTGGACCAAGAATCAAAGAATAAAACGACACTCTATTTTTCTGAGAAAAACCAGAGGACTCAGAAGCTTCTCTGATAAACCAAACGAGTCCAGAGCTACACTTCTAATCACTAAATAATTTCTAAACTCAATCATACTTCTCTTTAGTGATTCTTTCTTTACATTTTGAGCAGTGTGTGTATCCTGTTTATTTTACACACACACTGTCTCCTATGCTAAAATGGAGGATTCTTAAATCCTCACTCAAACTCCATAACTTTTTGTTTTCCACTATGGACGGTAGTAGAGGTTGAGTAAGACTTGAACAGCCTGTGAGCTGTTGTTTATTTTCCTACGAAGAACTGTGGTAGAGGTATTTGTACCTGGACAGTAGTGTACTATTGTTTACCCCCGATCCAGGGTGTGGATCAATTTATATAAATTTTTGGGAGGACTATGTCTCAGCTTGATACTGAACCTCTTGGTTAACTTCGCTGTGCTTTTATTTTAAGTCTAAGTATTACATATATATTTTATATATTCCACTGTTATTACTTTGAAATACAAAAATATTTTAAAGCCACTTTGATAGTCAAATTTTCAAGTGTTTATACTTATTGTAAACCAATAAGTTAGTTTCAAAAGTTAATTTAATCTTCAAATTAAGTTACTGAGACCTAATAAATCTTTGAGAAACTAATTAAACCTTTACACTCTATATAGATTCACTACAGTTTAACGTTGTTTTTAAATTGGGGGATTTTGAGAGAAATATTTTTGAATAGAAATTTTAATTGGAACTCAATTCACCCCCCTCTTGAGTATCCACTCCAACCAAAATTTGGTATCAAATGTTTTTTTTTGTTCAAGTATTTTTAAAATACTCTATTTTTCAACTTTGATTTTCATTGCATGTTTAAAGATCTTAAATTTCTGTTAGTTCTAAATTTTTATCTCTTTAAAACTATTTTCTAAAATCTAGTTATGGATAATATACTTGAGGGTTTTGCTACTAACCGACCACCTTTCATCAATGGTACAAACTATTCCTAGTGGCAAAATGAAAATGAAAATTCATTTAGAGATTATGGGTTTTGATATTTGGACTTCTATAGAGTCTCAATATAAAATTCTAGAAACTGAATGAACAACTTGGGATGAACCTACAAAGACTTCTTACAATAATAATTTGAAAGCTATAAATGCTGTGTACTGTGCTTTAGGAGATGAAGAGTTTAATAGAATTTCTACTTGTAAAACTGCTTTTGAAATATGGGATACTTTGAGTGTTTCTCATGAAGGAACAACCAATGTTAAATAAATGAGATTGAATACTTATACTATTAAATATGACAATTTTAAAATGAAAACCGATGAACCTATTTCTTATATGTATCTTAGGTTTAATGAGATAGTCAATACAATGAGTTCACTTGGTAAAGATGTTCCAGCAAAAGAACAAATTATGAGGATACTGATATGTCTTCTAGAACAATGGAGAGGAATCTCTGTTTCAATCAGAGATTCATGTGACATTGGAGCACTTCCAGTAAAGGAGCTTATTGGTAAATTAATGATGTATGAGGAAGAACTCAAAGTGAATAAGGAGGAATATGATGAACCTAAGAGAAAATTTGTATCTTTCAAGTCTACTACCTCTAAGAGTAAAGACAAGGAGAAAATGAAAATACCTACTAAGAGTTCAACCAGTGAAGATTCTGATTCAGATAGTGATGCTAAGATGGCTCAAATAGCCAGGAGATTCAAGAAGTTTTATAAGAAGAAGAAATTCTTTACGAAATCTAACTACAAAGGAAAGTATGAAAACAAGGGACACTAGAGGAAGGATTGGAAGAAAGCTGACAAGGATAATGAAATAGTCTTCTATGAGTGTAAAAGGAAAGGACACATCAAGGCCAATTTTCCAAGGTTAAAAGTAAAAAACAAATATGATTATAAGGAAAATAAGTACCAGAAAGCTATGAAGGCTACCTGGAGTGCATCTGAAGACAACACAAGTGAATCTGAAGCTACTGATTCTGAGAAGAATCATGCCAACATGTGTTTCATAACCAACACATCTGAGGTAACTTTAGATACTCCGATTTTAAATTATTATTATTTTGGAGATGATGCATAATCCGATTCTGATTCTGAAAAAATGACTAGTGAGGAATTATTTGAATACTGAAATATTCTGGAGGAGACATGAAATGAACTTAATGATAAATACAAATCATTAAAAACACAGCATGCTCTCACTACTACTATTAAAACCGAACTTACTATTGAAAAAGAGAAGAATGCTCAATTGTTAAAGGAAAATACAGAAACGAAAATGTCAAATGATTAACTCAGAAAAGACTTAGGGAAGTTTACAAATGGAAAATATACACTTAATCAAATGTTAGGTAAACAAGTTGCACCTAAATACACTACTGGTTTGGGATACCCACCTGGACAGAGACAGCTTGTTAAGAATCGATTTATTCCTAAGTCTGGACAAAATTATGCTTATTCTAGTTCTAGAAATCCCCATGCTTCAATAAGTTATTCATATGGTTATAGATCAACTAATTTTTATCTATCAAAATCTATTTATTCTATAAATCATATGATACCCATAAGACAAATATGGGTACCTAAAGCTTTGATTGCTAACCTTTCTGGACCCAAGAAGATCTAGGTACCAAAATCATTTCATATTTAAATCTGTTTTGTAGAAAACATGATTAAAGAGTTCTCACAAGAAGGTATGGTACTTGGACAGTGGATGTCAAAGACATATGTATGTAGATTATTCATGCTTCAAAAGTTTAATAAAGGTTGATGGAGGCCATGTCACATTTGGTGATAATTCTAATGGAATGATCATCAGCCTAGGCCATATTGGTAACTCTGATTCAGTTTTAATTTCTAAAGTATTATTTGTTGATGGACATAAGTATAACCTATTAAGTATTTCTCAATTATGTGATGATGGATTTAATGTGAAGTTTGAAAATTATTCTTGTAATGTTTTTAATTATGAAAATGTTTTAGTATTTTTTTCTTTAAGAAATGAAAATGTTTATGCAGTAGATTTAAATTCTTTAGCTAAGAAAAATGTTACTTGCCTAAATGATTTTCATAAAGAGTCTTGGATTTTGCACAGAAGATTAGGAAACTGCAACATCTATTCAATTAGAAAACTAACTAGGAAGAACATAGTTAGAGACCTACCTAAACTTTAATTCCCAAATGACAAAGTTTGTAATCCCTATCAAAGGGAAAGCAACATAAAGTTTCTTTTAATTCAAATAAAGAAGTTTCAACTTCTCAACCTCTCGAGCTAGTTCACATGGACTTGTTTGGACCATCAAGAGTTTCTAGTTTAAATGGGAAGCACTATGTCTATGTTTTAGTAGATGAATTTTCTAGATATACTTGGGTATACTTCTTAGCTCACAAAATTGAAGCTTGTTCTTACTTTTTTAAATACTCCAAATCTGTAGAAAATATTACTGGACTTAAGATTAAAACCCTAAGAAGTGATCATGGCCGTGAGTTTGAAAATCATGAATTTGAATATTATTGCTCACAAAATGGCTATAGTCATAACTTTTCTTCTCCTAGAACACCTCAACAGAATGGTGTAGTATAAAGAAGGAATAGAACCCTTCAAGAAATAGCTAGAACCATGCTTAATGAATATGAACTTCCTATTTACTTTTGGGCTAAAGCTGTAAATACATATTGTTATATTATTAATAGAGTCTTAATTAGACCAGTTCTTAAGAAGACCCCTTATGAGTTATGGAATAATAGAAAACCTAAAGTCAGTTACTTTAGAGTCTTTGGGTGAAAAGTTTTTATTCTCAATACAAAGGATAATCTAGACAAGTTTGCTTCTAAGAGTGATGAAGGAATTTTTCTTGGTTATTATTTAACTAGAAAATCCTATAGAGTATTTAATAAAAGAAACAAATGTGTAGAAGAATCTGTTCACATCAAGTTTGATGAAACTGATCCACATGATCCTAAAACCTCTCTTGAAAATCTTGAGGAATATTTGAGTATTCTGGACCTTAATGATAAATCAAAAGAACCTTCTGTAAAAACATCCAGTTTTGGAAATATTCTAGAATCTGCTACTATGGAACCCAAACCTATAGATGAACATGAAATTTCTAGTCCTACCTTTATTAGATCAACAAGGATTCAAAAGAATCATCCTTTGGATGCTGTTGTTGGTAATCTTGATAGAGGAACACAGACTAGAGATTCTCTAAGAAATTATGTTGAACATCAAGCCTTTATTTCATAGCTAGAACCTAAAAATATCAATGATGCTATCAATGATGAATTTTGGGTAATGGCTATGAAAGAAGAGTTAAATCAATTTGAAAGAAACAAAGTCTGAAAATTAGTTGACAGACCTAAGGACACTTTAACAATATGCACAAAATGGGTTTTTAGAAACAAAGTTGATGAGTCTAGAAACATAGTTAGAAACAAAGATAGACTATTTGCATAAGGATATAGTCAAGAAGAAGGAATAGACTATGAGGAAACTTTTTCACCTGTAGCCAGATTTGAATCCATTAGGATCTTACATGCATATGCTGCTCATATGAATTTCAAGTTATATCAAATGGATGTCAAAAGTGATTTTCTAAATGGTTTTATTGTTGAAGATGTTTTTGTTGAACAACCACCTGTATTTACTAATCCTCATTTTCCAAATCAAGTTTTTAAACTTTCTAAAGCCTTATATGGTTTAAAATAAGCTCCAAGATCTTGGTATGATAGACTTAGTAATTTTCTTATTTCAAAAAGTTTTACTAAAGGGATTTTTGATCCAACTCTATTTATTAAAAGAATTTATAAAGATGTTTTAATAGTTCAAATCTATGTTGATGATATTATTTTTGGATCTTCTAAATACTCTTTTTGTACTAATTTTTCAAAGAATATGCAAAATGAATTTGAAATGAGTTTAATGGGAGAACATAAATATTTTCTTGGATTTCAAGTGTTTCAAAATGAAAATGGTATTATTTTGAATCAAAGTAAATATAAAAAATATCTTTTTAAATGTTTTGGTTTGGATAGTATTAAGGAAAGTGAAACTCCTATGAGTACTGCTTGTAAATTGGATGCAGATGAAACTGGGAAACTAGTGGATCAAACCAATTACAGAGGTATGATTGGAAGCTTACTTTACCTTACTTCTAGTCGACCAGATATTATGTTTAGTGTGTGTATGTTTGCAAGATTTTAAGCAAATCCAAAAGTATCACATTTACTTTCCATTAAAAGAATTTTTAAATATCTTAAACATACTGTAAACTTTGGTTTGTTTTACCCAAAAGGACAACCCTTTGAGTTAATGAGTTATTTAGATGCTGATTATGCTGGTTTCAAGTTGAATAGAAAAATCACTTTAGGAACATGTCATTTATTTGGAAAATCTTTAGTATCTTGGTGTAGTAAGAAGCAGAATTATGTATAATTATCCACTGCTAAAGCAGAATACATAGCTGCTGGTAGTTGCTGTGCACAAATTCTGTGGATGAAACACACTCTTTTGGACTATGGATATGACTTTAGGCACGTGTCAATAAACTGTGACAATACTAGTGCAATAAATATCTCTAAAAACCCTATGTCTCACTCTATGACCAAACACATTGATGTAAGGCACCATTTCTTGAGAGATCATTACCAAAAGGGTGAAATTACTCTTGATTTTATAGGCACTGAACATAAACTAGCCGACATTTTCACTAAACCTTTGAGTTCAGATAGGTTAAGTTACATTAGACACGAGTTAGGAATGTTTAACATCAATCAGTAGCTATCCTCACAGATGTAAAATTCTCACCGATAAAAAAAACCTCACTGATGTAAAACCTCACTGATAGAAAACGTCACCAATGTAACCTCACTGATAGAAAATTCTCACTGATGTTCACTGTTTTAAAACATCTGTCTACCACCAAAATCTGAATTGTTTTTATTTTATTTAATTTTTTTATCTGTTTTATGATTCCTAAATGATAAAACTAAAGTCAGAGCTATTTCAAAATCCACCGATCCTCAAACCTTAACCCTCAAAACTTAGCCCCCGAATCCTTAGAGAACCCTAAATCCTTCGAACCAGTGATGAAAAAAACCAAACTTCCTACCATTAGAGATGACTCTGTTGAGAAAAAAAAAGAAGAAAAGGACCGATAAAGAAGCAAGTGGTAGTGTAAGTGTTGCTAGAACTAGGTCGGGGATACGACCAGGGAATCCTCATCTGAAAAATCAAGTTATTGTGATTGAAAAAGAACTGTGTGTAGAATGGCTACTGCCTAGCAGGTCCTTAGTGCTCGAAGTTCTTGAAGATCGAAAATGGGTAGAGTGTTTTTTTAACAACAATGGTCCTTACTTTCTAATATTAGTGAAAAAGTTTTACGATTTTGTAACCTTTGAAGAATCGGAGAATGAAAATCGAGTAACTTCTTTTGTGAATGGAAAAGAAATATCGTTATCATCTATTGAATGAGATGAGTTCTTGAAAGTTCCACATGAAGGAGTATCTGGATATGTTGCAAGATCCATGCCACCCACCAGTGACATTTTTGATTATGAGACTGCTTTGGAAGAACTGACTGGTGATGGAAGTCAAAGACAAGTAGTTGCTGTAGAAATGGATGGAGAGAACATATTGCTGTTCAAATTTGTTCAACATGTCTTGATACCGAGGAGAGGAGACTTTGCCAATTTGAGATATCATGATATCTATCTCTTTCACCTCTTAAGACATTGTGTAAATGTTAATTTATATAGATTGCTGATGCTCCAGATGGATGATATGACAAGGCCGAAATCAAAGAAAAATTCCCTATTCTTTGATAAGCTAATCTCTGTGATGATCAAGGTAAAAGGGGTTGCTGAGTCTCAAGATGAGATAGTGGTAGTGAAGAATAACTTCTATATCACAACTACAGTTTGTAAGTACATGAAAATAAATTGGAACCCTTAGAGAGGATAATGGGTCAATGATGACCAGAGGGTGTATGACAAGTTTAATCCTGTGACTCATCCTTCAAGACCAAGGAATGTGAGCGATCCAGGTCTGGGACCTGATGAAGAGGAGCCAGAATACAATGATGATTCAGAAGAGGAATATTCCTCTGCTGATGAAGAGGAGACCCTGATTTGCCTCCTAGAACAGCTCCTGAAAATCTAGATCAACATATATCAGATAAGAAAGAAGCTTCTTTAGAGGTTATTGAAGTGGATGCTGTAGAAAATGAAGAAGATGTTCATGAGAGTGACACATCTCTGTCAGCTGATTTGAGCCTATGTCTAGTGATTGGAAAATAGTTAGTACCTACTGAGGAAGAAAATGAAGTTGACATAACCTTACCTAATCTAGAAGACCCTCCTGCTGCTGCAGTAATGGAATTGATAGTGGAAGATTCTCCTCAGGATGAAAGACCTATTGATAATACTGCTGTGAATGATGTTGATAATGCTGTTATCCTAATTGAGGATTCACCCATTGAGGGGGAGAATCTATCTAAGTTTGGAAGTGTTACAATGGTTTAATGATTGGGCAGAAGACCCTGGTTTTATAGTCTGTGGTTTAGACTATTTAGATTCAGATAATGAGGCATCTCACAATAGACCTAAGATTATTTATGATGTTGAATCTAAATTCTTGCATGAAGATGTGATCAGAATGCATGACCTGGATAAACTGAAGAAAAACCATAAGGAATGTTTTGTGGAATAGGTAAAGAAAATGGAAGTTTCTATGGTATCTTCAATTCAATCAGTTATGACTGACGCTATGGTCAGTTTAGCCTCTGAAAGAGCATCTGCAGCAGTTGCACCTGCTTATTTGATTACCAAGGCTAATATGGATATCTTAAGGGATGAGCTGAAAGAATATTTTCGTGCCTCAGTTGCTGAGATGAAGCACAGTTTTGCTGAAGAAATGGTTATACTGGAAAGATCTTTTGAACTATCTCTTACCTTCAATTTATCAACATTTATGGGAGAAATAGTTGAAGAAGTTAAAGAATGCCAGGCTCAAGTTTCTAGACTTGAAGAAGATCTTGAAGCTCTAAAGGAATCTGTTCTTTCATTAGACTCTTACATGAGCTCAAAATCCCAAGCTGATAAGGACTTAGCTTATTGAAGAGTGTTGTAAGTCAGATGGTTTCAGTATTTGAAGGTTTCAAAACTTTTATGAAATATCATATTAAAACCTAGGAAACCGATGTTCAAAATCTTATCAGTGGTTTGACCAAAAGATTCAAAGAGACTATATCTTTATATGTTGGTTCTCTTGAATCTAAACCTTCGATGGATTTGAGTCAAATTCGAGCTACGATGAAAGAGGAGCTTGGTTCTACCTCAACCAGTGGCTTTGTGGACTCATCTGAACTGAGTAGAGTTGGTCTCTTTACCATAGATTCAGCTAGAGAAATTATGAAGATAGTCCAAGTCTACATGAGAGAAGCCTCTGCCTATCAAAAAGAATTAAAAGAAAAGGTGGACTCTTATTTCTCCAAAATTTACACAAAGACCCAAATGACCAGTCATTTTAAGCTTCTGATGGAGAATATGAAACTGCCTCCTGCCACTCAAGCCTTTAGAGAGCTTGTTAGCATGCTAAGAGAATCGACTCCAGCTTTGGACAAGTTTATGGAGAACAAGGATGACTTCATATCCGCTATGGATAGAGGAGGTAGAATCATTATGGATTTCAGAAATCTGTTGCTGCCTTTTCTGCATGTTGATGCCAGGCTAGTAATTGTCCCTCCTGCTTTTCCTGCCTCTGCCTCTACTACTTCTCCAATTAAGCCGACTCTTGTTCAATCCATTCGAAGCCTCACACCTATGATCACACAAAGGACTCCTCAATACAGGCCATGCACAATGTCAGTTTCTCAGCCTCCTGTGGTCTTTTCAGGAATTCCTAAGCCTTCACCAGAATCCTCACCACCTGAATCCTCTTCTGACCCCAAGGGAAAATCTCACATTGAGGATGTGGATTGATCCAATGGCTGGACTGTTTGATAGGAATCCTATGTATTTTTTTCTGTCTTTGTACCTTTTCATCATATTTAATACAAGTGAATTTCTTCTGTTCCTATTGCTCCACTTCTCTTTATTATTTCCCACTTTTTTATTATCACAAAGGGGGAGAAATATTTTACAAAGGAGGAGAAATATTCTCTAAGTATTCACCCAGAGGGAGAACTATTAATGAAAGGGGGAGAAATTTTATCTAAGAGCTATCATGATTTTCTCTTTTGATACCTCCGAATCTCATCTTCTAATACCAGTATCTTTTCTCTCATACTCTGATATCATTTCATTTAGTTCTCTGATGTTCTCTGATACCACTAAATTTTACCTTTGATATCATGGTTTTTTATTTTATCTTTGATAAATTTAATTATATCTCTGATAAATTATGTTTTATACCATACTATTTTCTTTGAGAAAATTGATCTTAATTAGATATATTCTGATACATTTTAAAAATAATGATAATATCATAAGTTGTGATTATCAAAAAGGGGGAGATTGTTGACCTCACCTATTTTGATAATCCCAATTATGCTTTCACATACTTTGATAATCTCAATCTAATGTTTTTCTATATAGTAATTATTTCAATCTGTGCTTAAGATGATAATAATATTAAAATAATCCCTGAGATAGTTTAATCTTTGTGTATCCATGTTTATATATGTTCTGAAGTAATTCTAACCCATTCGTATATGTTGTGTATGAAACAGATAAGTATTATGTTACTGGTCTACGTTTTAGCTAGAGCTACCGATACTCAGTCTACCGATAGACAGATAGTCACCGACACACCAGAGTTACTGGTAAGTAGAAACAAAGTCTACCGATACAGAACAGACCAGAGCCACCGATAGATAGAAGTCTACCGACAGAGCCAGTTCACAGACAGTTACTGATACAAGTATAGTTACCGATATATCAAGCTACCAATAGAAGTCTGATGACAGTGTAAGTCTACCGATATGTGCAAATAGCTACTGATGCAATGATCTACTGATGGAGAGACAACTGCCGATAATAAGAGCTGCCGATAGAACTAATTTCACTGGTATATGAGCTACCGATGCAAGTTCAACAGAGCTACCGATGCAAGTTCAAAAGAGCTACCGATGGAAGGTTCTATGATACAAAGTCTACTGTGCACGTCTACCAATAGAACGCTACTAATCTTGACCAAATAGTCAAACCCTATACTCTTCATACTATTTATTTATTTAGGTAACGGTTACATTTGATGATTTTAATGCAGTTAATGTTATTTAATGATTTCTGTTGCATGTCAGGGAACCGTACCTAGTACCCATGCAAAAGGTGACTATTCTTTTCTACCGAAGCTGAAAGCTATAAAGGGATGGAAATAGAACACTAGAAGATACAAACAAAAAGATATAGATGCATATGACACTCCTTGAAAGAAAAAAGAAGATACATGAAGGGTGAAAGAGAAAAGAGCTGAACAAGAATTCAAATGCGGAGCATTTTTCTAGAGTCTACATCCATAATCGAAGAATCTTGGACATACACGAAGAAAATTATTCTAGAGGAGAACACAAGCTTCATCTTGAGTGAAGAATTACAAAAAACATTTCATGCACTCAGGCTGCTAAGATGGACCAAGAATCGAAGAAGAAAACGACACTCAGTTTTCTGAGAAAAACTAGAGAAGGACTCAGAAGCTTTTCTGATAAAGCAAAAAAGTCCAGAGCTGCACTGCTAATCACTAAACCATTTCTAAACTCAATCATACTTATCTTTAGTGATTATTTCTTTACATTTTGAGCAGTGTGTGTATCCTGTTTATTTTACACACACACTGTCTCCTATACTAAACTGGAGGATTCTTAAATCCTCACTCAAACTCCATAACATTTTTTCCCACTGTGGATGGTGGTATAGGTTGAGTAAGACTTGAACAGCCTGTGAGCTGTTGTTTGTTTTCCCACGAAGAACTGTGGTAGAGGTCTCTGTACCTGGATAGTAGTGTACTGTTGTTTACCCCTGATCCAGGGTGTGGACCAATTTATATAAATTGTTGAGAGGACTAAGTCTCGGCTTGAGACTAAACCTCTTGGTTAACTTTGCTATGCTTTTATTTTAAGTCTAAGTATTACATATATATTTTACATATTCCGCTGTTATTACTTTGAAATACAAAAATATTTTAAAGCTACTTTGATAGTTAAATTCGCAAGTGTTTATACTTATTGTAAACCAGTAAGTTTGTTTCAAAAGTTAATTTAATCTTCAAATTAAGTTACTGAGACCTAATCAATCTTTGAGAAATTAATTGAACCTTTACACTCTGTTTAGATTTACTACAGTTTAACTTTGTTTTTAAATTGGGGGATTTTGAGAGAAATATTTTTTAACAGAAATTTTAATTGGAACTCTATTCACCCCCCTCTTGAGTATCCACTTTGACCAACATTTTTTAATTTTTAATATCAAAATTATCTTTGGGTGAATTTTTGGTATTTTTCTGAAAACATTCAATTTTTGATGAATAGTGAAAACACTACGTTATAGATAAAAACCAACATTTTCGTTTAAATAATTATTTTTTATTAAAAAATTATCTTAACGTAAAAATAGATACATAATACATATATTATTCTAATGTAATTTATTGGAGTCATTTTATAATAATATTAGACAAATAAAATTTTATTGAACTTTTTTAACATCTTTTACCCACCTTCTAGGCACATTCGCCAATTTGTATAAAACGTAATTTTATCGCTTCTCTGAATTGAATTTCAAAATTATGAGAGACATAGTTTACATCAGTAAGTAAAATGTGGTTCAATAGGATGAAAATAATTTTTGGTGAATAGTATCTTTTGAATTTTATTTACCATGGCTAAAAATAAATAGGGTAATTAAAGGTAAAAATGATATTATAATTACCCTAACACATGTCCTAATTCTATTGGATAAGATTATTTAGATGAAATTAAACCTTAGGAATAAAATATGATCCTTTTTGTCCAATTTTATTAGATTAAGACATTTATAATTATTTTATTTAATGAAGAGTTAAAAGTGTTAAATTAAAATTTTAATAAATAAAACATTTTTAATATAGGGTTATACATAAGATAAATTCTACAATAAATATTAATTAGAAAGATAAAAAGATTTCATACATCATCGTATTTTATTTTTATTTTTTATACATTAAATAATTTAATTTATTTATGACACAATGATTATGCAATAATTACATTATTAATGAAAGATTAAAATAATTGATATTATAAATATCCAAATAAATGTAAATTGAGACTTTTGATTTATTTCACGAATTTTATAGGTTATTATTACATTTTAGGGTTTATTTAATGTATTTTTTCGAAGTAATCAAGTTTATTTTGACTTTCACAAAAACCAGATAGTAAATAGTGTCAAAATTGACATAAATGAGTTTTTAAAACAAATACTATATTAAATGATATAATATTCCTAAAAATATAATATTTGTCCAAAGGACTTATATAAATATAGATATGTCATTAATGAACCAATTGAGGTTCTTTTGGCATTTTATTGTAATTTTATTAACCTTGTAATATAAAAATACAAGAAGACACTATAAAAGTTAAACTATTTAACTACGAGTTAAATCTAAAAGATAAGGTTAATATGGTGACCTAAACTTGTATAAAACCGATTGGTAGAGAGTATTTAGACCCATACCCACCTTATCTTCGAAATAAATCCATTTGGAGCCATTATAAACCAAAAATGATTTTATAATAAAATAATATTTCAAGCTTTTCCTAAAGTGACCCTCACCTCTCTTATAAAAGGGTACTTCCCCTCCTCTAAATATCACACCTCCAAATCCATTTGGATCAAAAAAACCCTACTCAAATATCCTTTCAAATACCCTCACTTAAACATAGAGGCCTTACTTTGATCATAATCCAATCTAAGGATCCCTTTTGATCAAATCAAAATGAAGAACCCGAAGAAGACATCACCTCTTTCAAAGTTATTTTCTTCTTCCCCTTCCTATTTCATTGATTTTTTCCATACTAAAATTATAAATATAGTAACTTATATATACTGATATGTTATTATAAATATTTTACAACCATATTCATTATTATATCTATCCTATGAATGACAAAGTTATCATACATGCGTACGTACGGATTACCGTCTCCACGTCGTGGTGTAGTTTGTTATTCAACACTTCATTATTTGGATGAGTATAACAATGAGTATAATTGATGTAAATAATAAATATAACATGTTAATGATTTTTTATATAAAATATACCATATAATTACATAATATTTCTCCATAAATAGAATTATAACGTCGCTCATGCGTACGTACGACTTATAGTCTCCACGCTGCGATGATATTCATTTCCACATTCACCATTCAATGATGATTATAAAAATATATATTATTAATAATTATGTAATATATGACATAATAATTCTACTCTACATATATATATATTTACATATATCTCATTCACTTACTTCTGTTCAATACGATATGAAAACTAAAATAGAGTTTATGCATATATAAGTTCTACCGTCTCCATAAATGGTATTTTCCATTTCATATATCTATCTATTATACATATTTACATTCTGAATATTTATGATACATAAATAATGTTTCATATTATGGAATCAATTAAATCATGATATAAGTGATATGATCAAGAATAACAAGTTAAAACATGTATGATAGAGAAATCGATTATTACCCAAAATTTTATTTTAACATAGAAATTAATATTAAATGGGTAGTATAAAGCCATAAATGAATAAATTATGATATCATAAATATTAATATGCTTATTTTATAATTTAATAACATACTTTTGTCATTATACAGGAGTTCAAACGTACCCTCGACCAAAGGAAATTACAAGGTAAGCGTTAATTCCTCAATCTCATTATTATCCGAGATTGTTTATGTGTAAGTATTTACTTGGAAATTTTTATCATCCATGTCCATGTTTCATAATTTTGTTTTTCAAAATTAATATTTTAAGGTTTTGTAGAAGAGACTATTTATCAAGATCATCATTTTAAATGTTTTAAGGATTTATTTTTATAAATATTTTTAATTAATGTCCATGTTTTAAAAATGATTTTAAGGATTTATTTATATGGACATGATTGTTTTAAAATGTTAATTCCTTTAATAGGTTTCAAAGTGGTATGGGACACTTTGATTCAAAAATATATTTTAAATGACTTCCTTTATAAATGCGTGACTTTTAAATGATTTCACAAAAGAGGTATTTCTCTCAAAGAGTTTTACTGATCATTTTCAACCATGTTAATATCCTTTACGGGATATTATTATTGATTGAGGTTGATTTATTATAATAAAATATTCCATATTGTATTGAATGAGTTATGTTATGTTTGACTATGGATGTGTTATTTTTATACCATTCATGGTTTATGGTTAAAGTATTGACATTTTGTATGCTATTTTTAAGACGAATGTTTATGTTATGTTTTAACATTTTCATATAAGGAATGCATTGGACTTAGTAAGTGATGAGTGGAGCTCGCTATAGCTCCTCGATGCATCGGTAGGTCTCCCAAGACAAACTAGTGTCTTGGAATAAGGCCTTGACAAAATTTTTATTTTTAGTCTTGGCACGAGGCCTTGACTATGGGGTTATGATGTACGACATTATGCATTCCCTCATTATAAAATTAGTTATTACATCTGATTATTTGACTAGAAGAATATCCATGTGCATATTTATATGGTAATGTTTTATTTATTATTTCCATATTATGTTTAAGTTTATGTTTAAATGGATATTGTTTCTATTACACATCTTACTTTAAAAGTTTATAACTTCTGCTAAATTATTTACCCTTACTGAGCATATGAGCTCACCCCTTTATTATGTTTTGTTTTCCCAGGATTCTAAGAAGTGTATTATGATTGATATGTAGGGATAAACTAGGGAAAAAATGGAATTCTCAAAGGATTAGTTTTGTTTTATTTTATGTTTGAATGTGTAATGTAATATTCAGGTATGTAATATTTTTTCCAAGACTGCTAAACTGATCGGTCCTTTGGGAATTGATTCCTTGTATTTAGGCCAATGTATTAAAATAATGCACCAGCTTCGGGCTTTTGGGGTCGGGGCATTACAATATTAAACAAAAATGTTTTCCTATTATCATAATTTTTTATAATATCAATGAACCTTTTCATAACTATAGTTTATGGTTTTGTGATGATAAACTTTATAATGACCATGTCCTCTATAATTATCCATCAGAACTTGATGTTTATATTTCTCTTTCATGTCCATGTTTTCAATTACAACTAATATTCTCTTATTTGAAGGAATAATTTTGTGGTGACTGCATCATTTACCTTAACCTATTTTTAAGAGGATATTTTATTAACCCTATTTCTGATGTGGGTCCCACAAGGAAATTTTTAAGTATCAAGATTTAACTTTTGAAGTGAAATTTAAAATTACGAGGATAAAATTTATTTAAGGGGGGAGAATGTAACACCCCAATTATTTAGAAATAAATTAAATATAGAATGTAATGCACACATCACCGAGTATCTGTAAAACAATAATTTTTTATTATAATTATTTAAATAGGATCATTATAAACTAGCTATTAAAAATAGTAATATTAATAATAATAACTATGATTAAATGTTATTTATTATATTTTTATATAAATAAAATATATTTATAATGAAATGTATAATTTTTGGTAAAATATTTATATGGTTAGAAATAATATTTTCTTAAAGGAACTGCTTTTTATGTCCTTATGTGAACAACACTAAAATTAATTTTATAAAATAAATATAATTTTTTATTTGGAATGTCAAAATTAACATAGGGAAAATTTTTAGTATTTTTTGAGAAGTTTCATTTGTTGATGAATAGTGAAAATACTGCATTATAGTTAAAAACTATTATTTTTCATTTAAATAATTGTTACAATTTAAATTAATTTTCAAAATCACAATTGATAAATTACATATATATATATATATATTAATATAATAAAGATCATTAGAATCATTTTTATTGAAATTAGATATAAAGACTTATAGAACCTTTGAACATTCCTTTTACCCGCCTTCTCACCACACCAACGAGATTTGAATTAAATGTAATTTTGCCAATTTTTTGAATTTAATTTCAAAAAATGGATATAAACAGTTTCAACAACTATGATATTTAGAGTCTAATAGGATCAAATTAATTTTTTGGTGAGCAGTAACTTGACCCTTTGGAAGAATAATGTTACCCTTATAGATAATATGATGACCCTTATAAATAGTAAATCAACCAAATGAAAAGTAACCTCACCTATGAATGTATAGATAAAATTTAGGCACCTCATAAATGAAATAATGATATAATTGTATCATAATATATGCAAATGAATATTTAAAAAATTATTAATTAAGTGTTGGTATTTTTGTGAGTCATAAATACTTATTTAAAATTTTATAATTAAAAAAATGATTTAAAAGAAAATTATTTTTCATAAAATGTATTCATAAATCAATATTTTTTTGTATTATTATTTTAAGATAATTTAATGTGACCTTTGTTAATTTTTCAAACGATTATATAATAAGTAATAATTTTAAAAATGGTATTTTCGAGTAAATGATGATTTTCATTAAAAATTAAATTTCTAATATTTATAAAATTATTTTTATAAAATAGATTTAATTTTTAAATTCTTAAAATTGAAAAATGGTTAGGGTGAGTTTTTGGTATTTTTCTAAAATACTTGATTTTTTATGAATAGTAAAATATCATAATATATGATAAATGCTTAATACATGAATTATTGAGTCATAGGTGATGTATAAATGACGTAAGACAATAATATAGAAATATAATTCATTATTTTATTTTATTTTATGATAATTATCAAACTATTCACAATCTTGTTCCTAAATAATAAACAAATGAATAAAATATTTAAAAAAACACCCCTCTCCTCCACTATAAATACCACCCCTCACCACCCCTTCTCCTCACATCTTCCAAGATTTTATTATTGTCAAATTTATGAAAAATAATCTTCCCAAGATTATCCCCCACGTCTAGGATCTATTGGTCTCATAAAAAGACCAAAACCAAGGTGCCTTAAGGAGGTTCTCAAAGATGAGAATTCAAGAGGTAAATCCTCTTCCTTTTTCTTTTAATTTCCTTTCAATTTACCATTTCATTTCATATCCTCTCATCAACTACCCTATCCAAATGAGAATTATAAATCGAGTGTCATCTATATATTATAATTACATTATGTTAATAGAATATACTTCATAAAATTTCTCTCTCTCTCTCTCTCTTATTTTAAAAATGAAATCACCATCTATGAGGTACCGATTTACAACTATCATGAATAAAAAAATTTCATTTTTTATTTTCTACTTCAATTCTGATCATGAAAAAAAATTTATCTATACAAAATACTATAAAATATGTATCAAAACCAATTTAATATCCTATAACCATTATACATATATATTATTAATTCATATGACAAACTATTTTTTGATGATCGAAAAACTAATCTAAATGATTATCAATAATTTTTTATCTAATAACTCATAATTGTAACACATAAAAATATGAATTATATAAACATTTAATCTTTTATACGTTTATTAAAATTATATAAATTCAATTCTATAAAATTATACCCATGCTACATGAATCCTATTACTTATAAACAAGCAAACAGATCATGAAAACCAAGAAAACAAATGCTCTGGAACGATGAAATTAAACACTATAAGTCATCAATAAGGACATAAATGAAATTAATAAAACTATAATGAATATAATATAGGAAAATAAGTTTCTAAATTAATTTATTAATGGATTTAAGTTTATTATCCAGTCTATTAAGGTCAAGTGCATAACACATTCAAACATTAGGAAAGGGTTTTCTTATCCCATTTATATTTTTTGTGTGATATTCCTTATTCACTGATATTTATTATGTATAGTGTATGTATACTACCAATAGATGTATCATATCATTAATATATTTATTTTCTGGGTATTAAATTTATCATTTTTTCATTATAAATTTTGGTGCATATGATTTGAATGATTACAAAGTGGTAAGGGATTCTCCCCAAACGTCCATTTTTCATTCGAGTTATTCTTTCTTTCTATTTACCCTAATATATTCCTTAAATAATTTTATATAATTATTATAAATAATATGTAGGTGTTATAAAACCATGTATCTAGACCATTTAATCTTTATTTTATGAGGAAATTCATGTTGTATAAGGTTTCGTTCTCAATCCTTCCCAATATGCAAGCCCGATTAAAGGGAACATCTCAATTTCTTACCCATTTTCAAGTACGATCTATAATATATTTTAAGAAACCAAATTATTTATGAAATCACTAATTTTATCATGAAAACTATCTTTGTTCATTTCTAGTTTTATAAAATGATTTTTCAAAAATAACTCTTCTATAAAAAGTAAAAAAGAGTATTTCTCTCAAGAATTCCCCAATGATTTTATAAGAGTATTTTCATATTTTTCAACACACTTGTTGATTATTATATTTAATTAGGTTTAATATTTCATGATATAATCTAATATATTTTATTTAATAGTTTATTATTATTTTTATCATGGATGTTCTATCTTGATACCATTCACCACATTACTCAAAATAGTTAGTGATTATGTTTACTAATTAAGGAATGTTATTTACATGTCATATGTTAGTTTCAATATGAATTTATATGTTGATTATGTTTCACCCCTTTCATATGAGGAATTAATTTTACTTAGTAATTGTTTGTTGGGGACTTTAATAACACCACAGTTCATAAGTAGGTCTCATGAGAAAAACTAGTGTGGGTATGGGCTAACGTCTTACCCAATTATGTATGATGTCTTGGTCGAAGCTTTAATGGTATGTTTATGACGTCCCTCATTTTTTATTACCACATTATGAGATTAGTATTTTATATTCCATGTGATCATCTGACTAGTATAATATCTATGGGTAAGTATCATTTTCATGAGATTATTTAAATGATATTATTTATTCCGTTTTATTTATGCCATATTATGCTCAATTTTTTTAATAGAGATTGTTTTTAGTTATTAAACTTTCTATATGGTTTATTTTTCTCTTCCATAGAATTATTACCCTCACAAAGGATCAAATCTCACCCATTTATTATGTTTATTTTCTATATTATTCTAATTTTAATTTTATGAATGGCATGAAAACATAATCTTGAAGAATAAGAGTGTTTCTAAAGGAGTATTTATGATGTATTTCATTTCAACTTGTAATGTTGAACTTATGTATGTATCTTATTTTCCAAAGCTACTAAACTATTCTATCCTTCGTAATACATATTCCCTATTTATATTCCAATGTAATAAATTAAGGAACCATATATATGCTACTGGGGTCTGGGTCCTTACATTGACCCAAAATAATAAACCAATGAATAAAATAATAAGAAAACACCCCTCTCCTCCCTTATAAATAAAAACCATCACCACATGTTTTCCTAACACCTCTCAAGCTTTGATACTTGTCCAAATTATTCCTAAGTAGCTTCCCAATAAAATAACCTATGTCCCAGATCCCTTGGTCTCATCAAAACACCAAAATATTTTCCTTAATGAGGTTCCCAAGGAGGAGAGATTTAAGATGTAAAATCCACTTCCTTTTTCTTTTAATTTATTTTTCTTTTAATATTCTCTTCTCACCTCCTCTATCCAAATGTTTCATATAACTCCCATATATTGCATATACTATAATTATATCATGTTATTTGAATATATATCATCAAACTCCTTTCTATATCTCTTTTATTCTAAAAATGAAATCATCTCTCGTGATGTGTCAATTTACCAACATCGCAAACGATGTGTTTTAATTTTAATTTAACACCTTAAATTATATTAATAAAACCACTATAATTATTGGTATATATGGTAAAATATATGTTATAACACTTTTTATGTTCTATAAAAAAAATATTCATATAATACTATTAGATAAAATAAATCGAGTTTGTTGTGATCGAAAACTGCCAAAATTAAACCAAATGATTATCAATAAATATTTATCTAATTATTAATCCTCATACCATTTAGAAAAATGATATATATAACCATTTTAAATATATGTATGTTCATGAAAAAAATATATTTTCAATTCTATATAATTATACCCATTCCATATAAACTTCCATACTCATATTCAAGAAAATCGATCCTGAGAACCCAGAAAACAAACACTTTCGAACGATGAAATTAAACTATATAACTCATAAAAACGCCCATAAATGAAATTAATAAAATTATAATGAATAAAATTAATGTATAAAAGGTTATTTATTTTTAAATTAATTTATTTAATTTTATTATCTATGATATTATAGAGATGAGAGTGTTCAGACATAAGGTAAAAGGATTCTTAAATCTAACTATCTTTCTTTGGGTTTTCCCCATTTCACTCCATTTTCAATATAGATGTTCCTTTAATGATCCTTAAATATAATTTATTTCTTCCTTAAATTTTATTTTATGGGATATACTTTATTCAAATATGGTTTTAAGAAAAATTTAATGATTTTTCCAAAATACCTCTTCCTTTTAAAAAACACATGTCTTACTTCTCTTGATTTTGTTTTTTCTTCAATCAATATGGATGAATTTTATACCAAGTATTTTATTCCCTTTTTATTTTTGGAACCCAAATTTTTATCCTTGAAAGTATTATCTATGAAAACTAGTTACTTTTTATGTGTTATTTTATATCCAATATTGATATATGTTCTATGTGGAATGCATGAAAATGTAAATGTTATGATGTGACGGGTGCACCCAGAATTATATAGCTCAATGTAAATGTTATGATGTGATGAGTATTCAAAGAACTATATAGTTCTCTAATTAATTGGTTTATTTGAATAATATCATGAGATATAGTGAAATATTGATGAAGATGATGCTATATTTGTTCACAACTATGTTTGATAGTTGACGGCTAAGACATGATGTTTAATTTTTATTCAATGACACATTCCTTGCCTTTATATAATACTTCTTACCATGATTATTATGATGATGTTATTATGATAATTATGGTCACCCCATGTTATATTGATTCATGTTCTTATCTATCATCTTACTAGGCTTTTAACTCACCCCTTTCTTTGATGTATATTCTTAAGTGATTACTTATTCTAAGGATAACACAAGGGCCAATAAGAATATAGAGAAAAATGGATTAAATAAATGTATATGTGTTAAATTTTTAAATGTTATGTATTTTGTTAATTTACCCAATACACTAAGACTTTGGATCCGTTTTTTGTAATGATTTTATTTTGTTTTTATTTAAAATGACGTAATTAGTTTTGTAAGAAAATAAGGGTCTTTATAGTTGGTATCATGGCATGGTTTCATTAATTTAAGAATTAGGATTAGATAACTTTAGTGAAACCCCTTAGTATGAGACTAAGGAAATGAAAGTACCTAATTAGAGTTTTTAAATTTTTTTAAAGCATATGGATCCCATAAGACATGCCTTTAGTGTTAACTTCACAAAGAAATAAATTATTCATGAATTGTTGGATTATGTTTTGTTTAAAGATGTTCTATTTTAGAAAATGATGGGAACTAGGGGAAACTAGGCCAAAAAAACGTACAAGGGATAATTTATAAATTTCACGAATGACATCCCCAATTCCATGGGAGGAGGAGTTCAAAATTTCATGGTGATGATTACCCACCAATATAAGGCTATTAACAATAACCTGAACAATGTGTAATATCCTCCTTCACCTAATATTGATCAACTGGCTATCATGTCCTTTATGTGTAAATGACCACTAAAATTTAGTGGATCTACTAATACACTAGTCAAAAAAAAGTGGGTCAACTAAATGAATAATATATTTTCTGTGCTTCACTGTTATTGTTGGAGAAGGTGAATATTTTCTTTTATCATCTAGATGAAGTGTCTGACCAATAGTTGGCATTGATTAAGAACACCAAGGAAAAGGACTAAATTGGGGAGAAAGAGTGGATATAATTTAAGAAAACATTTCCTAACAAACATTTCCCTCTAAATCTTTGAACAAAATGGAGAGAAAATTAATAGAGTTGAAGAAAAAGGAAGGTGAATCTATCAAGGCCTACAATGAAAATTTCAAATTTTTTTCAAGGTATGCTTTCGTTTTTACCAATAATGATAGAAAAATTGGTATATTCTCTAGTGATTTAAAAAAAACCTTCAAAAGGATACAGAAATTCAAGACTTTGGGAGTTATTAATATGTTGTTCGATGTGATATCAAATTGGAGATACAATTTTTAGAATGGTCCCACGGATATGGTGATAAGAAAAAAAATATGGAGTTTCAAGTTGGAGGATATCATGAAAAAGGTGGGAAAAAATATCAACTCACATGTTTGAAATGTGGGAAGAAGTATCATGGGAACTCCTTAAAAGGTATAGTAAAATGATATAAATATGGGAGAGAAGGTCACAAAGCTTATAAATGTTGAAGAGACATAAAGAAGCTAGACGATACAGTGGAGGAGAGGAGAGAACCACCCAAAGTACAATGTAAACTATAGGGAGAAAGGGTACTATGAAAGGAATTGCAATAAACCTTGATTCCTTATGGGTAATCAGCATCATCATCCACCAAATCCAAAAGAACAAGAGATGGATTATTCCATAACTACTACTGAAGTGGGGTGATAAAATGAAGTCGTACAAGGTAAAATTCATATTCAATCAAGAATAGAAAAAGCATTATTTGATTCTGGTTATATGAATTCCGATATATCTTGAATAGTTTCTAGAACTATTGAATCAAATCCCCAAAACCATGAAGTAGAGATATTTGTAAAAAAACATACTGGTGAGATCATTGCAACCCAAGTGTTGGAATCTACTTCTATTGGCGTATGCGGGAATATTATCCCAAAACATATCATGATACTTCCCTTGGTGGAATTCAATGCTATACTAGGGATGGATTATATCTCATTATAAGGAGCAATCCTCAAATTTTGGGAAAAAGAAATATCATTTCATATTCCAAAACATCTAATGATCTACTACAAATGAAAATAATATCTTTAATGTCCTTCGGAAAATCCTCAAATGGTGTGTGTGTTGATTCCCTATAAAGAAGAATACCTTTATCAAATGGTTGATTCAAAGGAAGGTATCAACCTAGGGGAAATTCCCATTGTGAGAAAATAAAATGATATATTTTCTAAAGAGTTACCCAGACTTCCGCCAGATCATGAGGTGAAGTTATCAATAAAAATCATACCTAGAGATACTCCTATCTCAAAATTCCCTTACAGGATAGACCCGATCGAACTGGAGGAGTTAAAGAAGAAGCTACAATAGAATTTGGACAAATCATTATTACACCCTAGTGCATCACCATGGGGAGTGATAGTGCTCTTCATGAAGAAAAATGATGGATCAATGTGACTATGTATCAACTACTAGGAACTCAATAAGACTATCATAAAAAACAAGTATCCTCTTCCAAGGATTGACGACATATTCCATCATCTATGAGGAGATCGGTACTTATATAAGGTGGATATCCATTCTAGATATCATCAGCTAAAGGTGAAGAAGACATATATTCAAAAGACTACCTTCTATAAAAGGTATGGTCACTATGAGATTTTGGAGATTACCTTAAGACTTACTAATTCCCTTAAAATATTCATGTATTTGATGAATAGGGTCTTTATACATTACATTAAAAAATTTATGTTAGTGTTTATAAATTATATTCTCATCTACTCCAAGATAATGGAGGAACATAAAGAATAGATATGGCTTGTGTTGGTGACATTATGGAAGAAAAAGTTATACACCAAGTTTAGAAAATGTGACTTTGGGAAGAATCACATCACTTTATTGGGACATCTGATCACAAGTTAGGGAATTTATATGGACCCTTAAAAAACAAAGGCTAGTGAGGAATACTAGACCCTCTAGTGTTATAAAAATCCATTGTTTTCGTGGATGAGTAGGGTATTATTGATGTTTTTTCTGAGAAAGTTCTCATAATTTTCAATACCACTAACTAAGTTAACAAGGAAAGGGGTAAAGTATGTTTGGATCGAATAATGTGAGTAAATATTCAAGGAGCTAATGAAAAGGCTGATCATTGCACCTATACTCAATTTACCAAAAAGAAAAGAAATTTTGTGATATAAAGTGATGCTACGAAGAAAGGCTTGGGTTGTGTACTCATGAAAAATGATAAAGTGACCGCCTACACCTCACGATAGTTGAATATCAATTAGAAGAAATAATTAATGCATGACCTGGAGCCAGGTTATGTGATTTTTTCCTTGAATATATATAAGCACTACCTCTATGTTGAGAAATGTGGAATATATACTGATGAAAAAATCTTAAAGTATATATTCACGCATAAGGATCTCAACATTCATCAAAGGAGATGGTTAGAGATAATCAATGAATAAAATTTCTCTATTCTCTATCATCTTGGGAAGGAAAACAAGGTAGATGATGCTATTAACAGAAAATAATCCGATAATCTCTCTACAATGAAGATTGATAGAGACCCTATCTTCTTAGATATTTAAAGGATCGATTTAGAAATCATAATGGAAGGGTATACATCCTACCTTTCCCAAATTATTTCCCAACCATCTATCTAAGAGAAAATCAAGGAGGCACAATGATCTGGAGCTTCAAAAGAAGGTGAATGCAGTAAAGTAAGGGAAGCTACGAGGGTTCTATATCGATGATGATGGTGTGATTCAGTATGAATCAAGGATTTGTGTTCATTTACCACCTAAGATAAATAAGGACCTATTAGACAATGCACGTAGCTCAAATTTCTATATCCATATTGGTATCACCAAGATGTAACATGATCTTCAAGAAAAAAAATCATGGAACAACCTGAATAAGGATATTGTGGAATATATCTCAAGCTGATTGATATGTCAACAAGTTAAATTAGAGCGATAGAAGTCCAAAGTGTTGATGAAACCATTGCCTATAACCATGTGGAAATGGGAGAATGTCACTATGGACTTTGTTACTAGTCTCTTGAATACATCCAAAGGAAACAATGCGATATGGGTTTTTGTGGACCAACTCACCTTGAGTTCCCACTTTATCACTATTTAGGAAGATATCTTGCTTGAATAACTTGTTATGATATATGTGAAGAAAGTGGTAAGACTGTATAGGGATCTACTCTTGATTGTCTCTTATCATGATCTAAGGTTCACATCTAAATTTTAGAGGGGTTTTCAAGATTCTTTGAGTACTGAATTGAATTTCAACATGACCTATCACCCCCAAACTGATGTACAATCTGAAAGGACTATTCAAACACTCAAGGAGATGCTAAGATCCTGATCAATGTAATTTAAATTTGGATGAGATCAGCATCTCGCATTGGTTGACTTTTTATACAACAACATCTTCCACTCGAGTATTCAGATGGCTCCATATGAAGCTATTTGTGTAAAGCAATGTATAACTCCAATCTGTTAGGATGGAGTTGGAAAACAAAAGATACATGGACCTGATCTTGTGAAAGAGATGAAAAAGAAGGTTAAATCTATCAAGAAACATATCAAAGATGCTCAATGCCAGAAAAATAGTTATGCTGGAAACCTTTTAAGGTACTCATATTTTGACATTAGAGATAAATTCTTTCTTCGAATATCACTATGGAAGAGAGTTATGGAGTTTGGAAATAAATGGAAACTTAGACCAAGGTACATTCTCCCCTTTTAGATCCTAGATTGCATAAGAGAAGTGGTCTATCCATTTCCACTTCCTCCATGTATGGATCTAATTCATGAAATGTTCCGTGTATCTCTCATGAGAAAGTGCATACCAGAGCCCTCACATGCACAAAACTGGGAGGTGGTACAACTGGAAGATGATCTATCTTATGAGGAGTGATCGATAAATATTTTGGACTAGAGAGATAAGGTCCTAGGAAACAAGACAACCCACCTTGTCAATGTTTTAGGTAGGAACCATATGTATGAATAAGTGATGTGGGAATTGTTGGAGGTGATGAAGGAGAAGTACGCTCACATATTAATGTAAAATGAAATTTTGAGGGAGAAATTTCAAAAGGGTGGAGGAATGTAATGACCCAAAATTTTATCAATGAAATTTCACCCTTCTTATAATAATTTCATATAGTATAAATCAAATAAAATCACACATAAAACACAATAAAAACTTTATAAATGAAGAATGAATGAAATAAGAGGTATTTCTATAAATTAAGGAACCTATACAATTGGAATAGTAACTTGACCTTCAGAATAGTAACACGACCCTTAGGAATAGTATTCCATTCAATAAAATAGTAATTTAACATTTTAAAGTAAAAATAAAATTTGGTTATCTTATGATTTAAAATATGATATATTTATTTCACGGAATATGTAAATAAATGTTTTTCAAATGATTAATCAAGTGTTGGTATTTTGTAAGTCATAAATATTTAATCAAAATTTTATAATTAATTTTATAATTTAAAATAAAATATATTTTGATAAAATTTATTCATAAATTAATATTTAGTTGTCTTATGATCATAAGAAAATTTTATTAGACCTTAATTATATTTTTCAAAGTGTTATAAAATCATTTTTAATTTTAAAATCTGTATTTTTTGAGTAAATGATGATTTTAATTAAAAATTAAATTCCTCATATTTAGAAAATTAAATTCATAAAATGGATTTCATTTTTTAATTCTAAATGTTGAAAAATTTTTAGGGTGATTTTTTGTATTTTTTAAATAAATGAATTTTTGGTGAATAGTAAAATATGATAATTTATGATAAAAGATAAATACATGAATTTTTGAGTCATAGTTGATGTGAGGCTGATGTAAGCCAAAAATATCAAACTCTACTTCATTATTTTAATATTTTTTGTGATAATTCTCAAACTATTCATAGTCTTGAAAAAAAAAACAAACTAATGAATAAAATAATAAAAAAACACCACTCCCATATAAATACCACCCCTCACCACCTCTTTTCCTCACACATATCAAAATTTCATCCTTGTAAAAATTATGATCAAGTATCTTTCCAAGACCCTACCCAAAATCTATGATCCCTTGGTCTCATCCAAAGTCCAAAATCTTTTCCCTAAGGAGGTTTCCAAGGAGGAGAGATTTAAGATGTAAAATCCTCTTCCTTTTTCTTTTAATTTCTTTTTATTTCTATCCTCACCTCCATTATCCAAATGTTCATGATAAATCTATTATATTTTATTTTCTATAATTATATAATTATAATGTAATATTAATCATCAAACTTCTTTCTCTCTATCTCTCTCTCTTATTTTAAAAATGAAATCATCACCCATGATGTGTCAATTTACCGACATCATAGATGATGAACTTTAATTTTATTTTAACACCTTCAATTATGTTCATAATACCACTATAATGGTTGGTACATAATTTAAGATAGATTTTATAACCCTTTTTATGTTCTAGAACTAAAATATTTACATAATAATAAATGTTAAAATAAATCAAGTATGTTGTGATCGAAAACCGCCTAAATTAACCCAAGAAATTATCATTAACTATTTATATAATGATTCATCCTCATTACAGTTGAATAAATTATATATATAACCATTTAAACTTCTATATTTTCATTAATTACATATATTTTAAATTTTTTAGAATTATACCCATTCTACATAAACTTCCATACTCACATTCAAGAAAACCGACCATGAAAACAAAAAAAAATGAACACTCCCGAATAATGAAATTAAACTATAAAACTCATAAAAAATCCCAAAAATTAAATTAATAAAACCATAATTAATAAAATTAATTTATAAAAGGTTATGTATATGTTAAATAATGAATTATTTTTATTATCCATGATATTAAAGAGAAGGTAATGTTCAAACATAAGGTATGGGGATACTGAAACTCAACTTTATTTCTTTGGATTTTACCTATTTCACTACTTTTTTAGTATATATGTTCCTTCAATGATCCTTAAATATCATTTATTTTTTCTTCCATTTTTTTCTGGGATATATATACTTCCAATCTAGTTTTATTAATAATGTAATGATTTTTCCAAAATAACTATTCCTTTTAAAAAATACATGTTTTACTTATCTTGATTTTGTTTCTTCTTTACTAAAGATAGATGATTATTATAACAAGTTTGTTATTATTATTTTTATTTTGGGAACCCAAATTTTTATCAATGAAATTATTCTATATAAAACCCATTTCTTTTCCATGGATTATTTTACGTCCAAGATTGATATATGTTTAACGTGGCATGATTGATAATGTAATTTTAATGATGTGATAGGTGAACCCAAAATTTTATAGAATAATGTAAATGTTATGATGTGGTGGGTATTCCCAAAATTATATTGTGCTCCAATGAATTAGGTAATTTGAATAATATTTTGAGATAAAGTGTAATATGCATGAATATGATGCTATATTTGTTCACAACTATGTGTGGTAGTTGACCAATAAGACATGATGTTTCATTTTTATACATTTCCATATTTCAAAAATTTATCTAATACTTCCTCTCATGATTATTATTATTATGTTATGGTTATGATTATTGTCACCCCATTTTATATTTATTCATTTTCTAATCTATCCTCTTACTAGGATTTTAGCTTACCCCTTTCTTTGATGTATATCCTCAGATGATTACCTGTACTATAGAGAACACGAGGGACAATAAGAATATAGATAAGAAGGAATTAAATAAATAATTATGTATTATTCTTAAAATTTTATGTATTGTTATAATTTTCACAAGACACTAAACCTTTTGATCCTGGTTGTATAATGATTTTATGTTTTTTGTCTTTAAAATGATGTAATAAGTTATGTTAGAAAATTAAGGTCTCTATATACATGATTATTTTATAGAATTATAATATATAAAAAATTTATTATACACTAGTTTAGAGATATTTCAATTTATGTTGAACTTGATGTAAGGGGTTATCATCTCACTTTTATTTATGTAAGACTTATTCCATATTTATAAAAAATTTATTTTATGTGGTATATATACTGATCATGAATTTATTTTATCATTATTTCATGAAATTTAATAGGATATATTAATAAATTTAATGTTGTCTATTTCATGAGGTTCTGATATAGATATTACCAAATTAGTAAGGCATTTATGTAATAATCTCATTATTCACCGAGATTGTATATGATTAAGTTTCTGATGATGCAATTTTATAATATACCTACCAAGGAACTCATGAAGTTTCTTCTACTATGTTTATTTATTGAGATTAAAAGTTTCACTTTCATTTTTATCTCTTTATATACTCAAGATAGTGATAGAATATTTTTTAGGAAAACTAAATTTATTTCTCTCTTTATTCAGAAATCTATTTTCTTCCATATTCATGTTTTCTAAAAATAATTTCATGAATGTTTTAATATTATCCAATTATTTTTTGATTTAATTTTTACCATTGATAAAATTTTTAAAAAATTAATTTAAATGATTATTCTTATCATTCTTCTAATGGGGTAATTTTTACGTTTTATAAAAATTTAAAAGGAATCATTGTTTTATCATACACAACATGAAAAAAGTTTCCCACAATCATGACCACTCAATTACTTGAATATTCCTCTATATGTTTCTATATTTATTTTTATTAAAATATAATCCATAAAATTTTAGAATTTTTTAGATTTTTAAGAAGTGGTTTCAAAATAAAAATGGTATTTTACTCATGAAATATTCTAAGTAATCTTTTGAAGGATTTTTTTCATCTCTGATAGCATCCTTTGATGTTACTTGGTATTTAATAGGTATATGATTCAATGATACCATACTTATTTTTATATATATGTTTTGTTATTATGATGATGATATATTTATGAAAATATTTTATTTTACATTATTTATACTATGATGAAATATTGAAATTTTTGTAAAACTCATTTTCTTTCCTCGAGTTATGATATATGAGAAATGATTTATAAACTTGTGTCACGCATATTCATGATTTTAATTATGTAAAGGGTGGTCTGAGAATTATATAGTCCCAAAAAAATTGGATAAATATGGATATATTATGAGATAATAAGGACTAGAATGGGGAGTGAACCTAATTCAGTAAAGGAAGCTTTCCACTATAATAGTATTGGGAGTGAACCTTTACTAAAGATAAGATGGAATAGGGAGTGAACCCAATCTACTATGATAGTTTTGAAATTAATCCTTTTATAAGAAAATGTTTTTTTAGGATTATATGTATTCCATAACTTATTTATTATGCCAATGTTATACTCTCATGGATCATGTTTTTTGCTTTCTTTATAATTCATGTATTATGAAATAACAAGATTTATGTCATGATTTAAGATTATGGTCTATGATATGTTGGGTATGATTTTAAAATGCTAAGATCATGTTATCATTAACTTACTCTTGCTATTTTTAAGTTATCATTGATGTCACCCATGATTACCCTTATGAAACATATGATATTACCCTTTCTAATGTTTCTCTTCACTAGGATATAAAGAAATATTTTATGTATGATATGTATAAGAAGGGTTCTTATTATGAAGAACTAAGTGGGAGATGATATAAATATCTTATAAATAGGTTTTTTATGTCTCTAAGTTTCCAATGACACTAAATATTTATAGTTATGGAATGGATTATAATATTATGTAATGAATATTTATCTAAAAATATTTTAATTTTTTTTCTAAATGGTTTGGGTCATGATATTTCCACCATGAATAATCCTTGTGACAAAATACAAAATCACAAAAAAACCCAATAAATGCGGGTCTTATATAGTAATGTTATTTTTTAATAGAATTTTGATATTATTATAATATAATTGATGCATATTTCTTCTACCTTAGGGAAATTGTGTCTCATGTTTATTTCTTATATTACTTAGATTATGGAGAGAGTTTCTAATAACCTTTATTAGCCCATATATAAATTTAAACCTGTATTGTTAGGAAAAGAGGTTTATAATTATATATATTATAGTTACCCTATTAATTTAAACATATCAATAAATGAATTTAAGAATAATTAAATATAAAATTACAATCCAATGATCATGAAGTCTAGTGTCTTAGAAGACTAGGTACATAAAACTGAAAACATGGGACTAAATAAAAAATTTCTTTATTTATCATCCATTATGAGATCATAACTTACTTTGATCCCTTATATTAGTATAGGATAATTTGGGGATAAAATGAACAAATATTTGAGCTAAAAATCCCAATAAGATAATAAAATAAAGCTTAGCACATGGGTTAAAAGGAATAACATAATGATATAAAAATGCAAGGAACATGATTAATCATAAGGAATCATAATATGGGATCATATAATAATGGACTCATAGTAATGTGGAAGAAATATAAAACATTACTTTAGCATGATTCAAGTCATGTTTCATATAGAGATTCATGAATCAAGGATCTTTGCACATATAGTAGCCTGAGTCAAGGCTAACCCCCCAAGTCCATTGTACATGGAGCATGAGTCATGATTAACCAAAAAGACTGTTTCACATAACGTCTCATGAGAATAAACATTACCCAATTAATTAGAGATATATCTAGGAACACCCATCATAACATGTTCATGAATATGTTTTCCACATAAAGGATCATACATAAGCAATTAAACATAAACCTAAGGGTTACCCAAGGAAAGAGTTTGGTATCATAATTTTGTCAAAAGCATGTCAAAAGGGAATATCATAGTGGTGTACATGAAAGGATATATTTTAATTATACATGGAAATTAATAAGGGTTAAAAGTCATATATCATGATAAGTGATATCAAAATTAAGTGAATATATGTAAAAAGGGTGTTTAAGAATCTTTAGAAATAAAACATTTTAGTGTGGTTAAGGACAATTTTCAAGATAATTTAAAGTAGAAAAGAGAATAATCTTCTATATAAAACCAGAAGTAAACCAAGAATGTTTTAATAATAAAATTAGGGATTTTAGAAAAATAATGGTGGTTTAAAACAGATTACATAGTGTACTTGAAATTGGGTATGTGTTCAGTAAGTTCCCTTAAATCGGGCTTGTTTATTGAGAATAATTGAGTAGGGAACCTTTTTAAAACATGCATATCCTCAAAAAAGAAAGATGAATGGATATTGATAAATGATTTTGGAAAATATAAATAGAATTTATAATATTTAAATAAAAATAAAATATAATTTAATTTGGATAAAAGGAGAGAAAGAGTAACCCAAAGGAATAGTGGATGTTTAGGTAGAATCCCTTACCTTATGTCTGAAATGATTCCGCACTTGATCTTAATGTCCTGAATAATAAAATTAAATATATAAATTAATTAATTAAGAACCTTTTATACATTTATTTGATTTATTATAATTTTATTAAGTTCCTTCAGGTCCCTTTTTATGGGTTATGAGATTGAATTTTATCTTTCGAGAGCATTAGTTTCCATGGTTTTCGTGATCAGTTTACTTTTATATGTGTATGGAAAACCATGAAGAATGTGGATAGTTTTCCAGAAATAAACTTATATGTTATTAATGAACTTATATAATATTAAAATACTTGTTTTTTCCATAAATTAGGATGATTCATTATATAAATCACTAATGATAGTCATTTAGATTAATTTAGCATTTTTTTATCACAACAAACTCATTTTGTTTTATAAATTAATAGAATGTGTCAAAAATGAGTTTAGAACATTATATAAGATATAATACATATATTATAATCTATTTCAACCATAAAATTGTTTTAATGACCATATATAAATAAGGTAATGGAAATTGAAAACTTTTTTTCCTTTAATGTGATAAATTAACATATTAGAGACGATGTTTTCATATTTAGTATAAAAGGAGGGGGGGGGAGAAATATGATGATGAATTATTCCATTATCATAAAAAATATAGTATATGTAAGGTACCAGAGTTATCATACCATTTTAATGAGGGTAGGTGATGAGAGAAAAAGAAAATAAATGAACTTGAGAAGACATTAAATGAAAATTAAGAGGGTTTTACTCTCTTGATTCCATCTTCTTGAGAACCTCATTAAGGGACTGGTTTTGGTATTTTATTAATAAAAATATCTCCAAGATTTGGGGAAGAGTATTGGGAGGACATTTTACTAGAATCTTCCAAAGACTCAAGGATGGAGAGGTGTGAGGAGAAGAAATGGTGAGGGGTTGTATTTATAGTAGAGAGGGGTGTTTTTTCCCATGTTTTAATCATTATTTTATTATTTTTCTCAAGACAAGTAATAGTGTTGATTATTGGGACTAAATAAAGTAACTTGATCATATGAGTTCAATATAATGGGATTACATCAGCACTACATCACCTATGACTCTATAATTCGAACATTTAGTATTTATCGTAAATTATCGTATTTTACTATTCACTAAAAATTCAGGTATTTTAGAAAAATACCAAAAAAGCACCCAATTTTTTTTAATTGTGTAGAATTAAAAAAGTAACTCTATTTTATGAAAATAATTTTCTAAATATGAGAAATTTTTATTTTAATTAAAATCATCATTTACTTAGAGAATACAGATTTTAAAATTATAACTACTTTTATGTCACTTTGAAAAATTAAATAAGGTATCAAAAAATTATATTATAACTATAATACAAAATAATAATAATTTTAAATTTTTTTATGAAATTAATTTTCTTTTAAATTATTAAATTAATCATAAAATTATAATTAAATACTTATGACTTATAAAAATACCAACACTTAATTAATAATTTTTAAAATGTTTATTTACTTATACCATGATATAATTATATCATATTACCATTTATAAGATTATTGAATTTTATTTATAATTTCATAGGTGAGGTTACTATTACATTGTTTGGTTTAATATTCATAAGGGTCACATTACTATTCCAAAGGTCAGGTAACTATTTCATCGTTATAGTTTCCTAAACTTCTTGAAATACTTCTTATTTCATTCATTCTTTATTTATAAAGTTTATATTATGTTCTTTATGTGATTTAATAATATTTATTCTATTATAAGAAGATAATTTTCATTGATAAAACTTTGGGTCGTTACATTCTTTTCCCCTATCAAATTTCTCCCTCGAAATTTGATTTTACACACTAAGGTGAAAATAAGTGGGGTACTTATCTTGCATAGCTTGCACTAGTTCCCATATTGCCTCTTCATACTTATGGTTCTGCCAAAGTACTTTGACCTAGCGAGTGGTCTTATTGCATATAAATTTATCTTTATGATCCAAGATCTTCATTGGCTGTTCCTCATAAGAAATATCATTCTCCAACTGTACCACCTCTGAAGTTGGTACATTTGAAGTATCTGTTATCAACTTCCTCAAGAGGGATACAAGGAATACATCATGTACTTGAGACATGATTTGTGGATGTTCCAGTCAATAGCTCGTAGCTCTGAAATGATCAAGTATCTTGAAGGGATGATGTTCCTAGTACTTAGCTTCCCATTCTTCCCAATTCTCATGATCCTCTTCCATGGATAGATGTGGAGGAATAACATGTCTCTAAAATTAAACTCTAAGTCCCATCGATGATTATATGCATAACTATTTTGTTGACTTTGGGTGTCCTTGATGTGCATATGAATGGTTTTCACCTTCTCCACCACTACTTTGACCATTTCATGTCCTAAAAGCATATATTGAACATCTTCATCCCAAAATGCTGGTGTTCTACACCTTTTCCCATAAAGGGATTCATATTGAGCCATTTGGATGATTGAGTGGAAACTACTGTTGTAATAGAACTCAACTAGAGACATATGTTCGTACCATCCTTCTTTTAAGTCCATATAACATGCTATCAACATATATTATAGTGTATTAATAGTTTGCTTAGATTTTCAATCAGTTTGAGAATGATAGGCCGTACAAAAGTTTAGCTTAGTTATTAATGCATGTTGGATAATTTTTTATAACATTGAGGTGAATATTGGATATCGATCAGATACTATTAATAGTGGTACTCCATGTGGCCTTACTATCTCTTTTATGTATATCCGTGCAAATTGATTCAGTGAGAATTCCTCTCAAATTGCGATAAAATGAGATGTATTTATAAGACAATCCACAATAACACATATAACATTTTTCCCTCTAGGTGTATTTAGAAGTCCAGTAACAAAGTCCATGATGATGTTGTCCCATTTACATTTTAGTATGGGTAATGGTTACATCATTCCTTTATACTTTTTCCTTTCAGCCTTCACTTGCTGATATACCAGACACTTTGATGTATATTCAACAATCTCCTTCTTCATATTATCCCACCAATAGTTCTCTTAGATATCTCGATACATATTATTTCTCTGAGGGTAAAGAGATAATGTCGACCTATGTGCACCATTAAGAAGCTCATTTATTATCTATGGATTGGATGGTACACATAATCATGACCCAAATATCATGAATCCTTATTCATCTATTTAGAACTTTGAGGATTTCCCATTTCTGATTAATTCCACCCTTTTTTGAATTTCCACATCATTTATTTGAGCATCCTTTATTTTCTCCACAAGGTATAGTTGTACAATCATTTTAGAAAGGATTGATGACATTCCTCCCTTAATTATTCCCATGCCAATCCTTTATAATTATAAGAAGATTGGATCCTTCTCAATTCAAATCATTGATAAAGATGCATGATCCTTTCTACATGGAGAATCCACCACCTTATATTCCTTACCAAGAATGTTGTGGTTGAGAATTCAAAATATTTGATGATCTCTAACCATATTTTTTGGCACATATTAAGCTCATTCTATATAAATATATATTTTATACTCTTGTGATCACTATATATCTCACACTTCTAACCATAGAGATAATTCTTACATAATTTCAACACAATGATCACAACTACCAACTCCAGATCATGTGTGGGATAATTATGCTCATGGATTTTCAATTTCCTTGATGCATTTCTCCACTTGTCAGTAGTGTGAGTATTGGTGCAATGATAAGCCTCCTTTCGAGATCCTTAATGCTTTCATCACATTCTTAAGTTCAGAAAAACTTGACTCCCTTTAGTGTCATCTTGGTTATTGGGTTTGACAATCATGATAAGCTCTTCACAAATCTTCGGTAATAAACAAATAGGACAAAGAAACTATGGATCTATATTACATATATTGCCCTGTGACACTCTTCATTAACCTTTTTCTTTAAAGGGTCTATAGATATTCATTTTCTTATGATAAGATCCCTAAGAACGATACTTCATCCATCCAAAACTCAAATTTAATATGCCTTTTCATATAGTTTCTCACTCCGCAAAGTCTTCAGCACAATATTAAAATTCTCCTCATGTTCCTCCTTTCTATAGAAGTATATCATAATATCTTCAATAAATACTACCCAAAATTTTTTGAGGTAATATCTAAATAATACATTCATTAAGTCAAGAAATATTTTTTGAGAATTTGTGAGTTTAAAGGGCATCACTATGAACTCATAGTGTCTATACCTCATTCGAAAGGCAATATTGGGAATATCTTTATTCCTCACCTTTAATTGGTGATATCCCGACCGAAATTCCACATTAGAGAAATAACTAGCCCCACGTAAATGATTGAACAAGTCATCTATCCATGGTAGTGGATATTTGGTCTTTATCACAATTTTAGTGATCTCACAATAATAAATTCATAGGTTCATATATCCATACTTTTTCTTGAAAAATAGGACTGATCACCCCATGATGAAGCACTTGGGTGTATAAAACTCTTGTCCATATTTTCCCATAAATAATTATTTAGTTATTCCTTCTATAAGGTGGCTATTATATAGGTTGTATTTGATATAGAAACATATTCAGAAATAAGTTCAATTGAGAAATGAACCTCTCAATCAGGTGGAAGATCAAACAACTCTCCTGGGAATACATTAGTGTAGTCCCTCACAATAGGCATGTATTCGAGTATGATTATCTCTTTTGTCTCAATCATTTGAGTGAGATATTATTTCTTATAAGGCAGTAATATCTACACTTTAGATGGAGATTATGAAAGATATTCATCTTCATCATTACACTTGTAAAGACTTAGAGGATGCTTCAGAATGTAAAGAGTGATCTCCCTTTACCGATAGTTGACATTATCTTTGTATAAATATAGAAAATACATGAATAATATAACATAAAATTCTACCAAAGAGAGTATGATAATATTTTCTAGGAGTTTCAGTCCACAAAAATTAATCATGGATAAGTTATTTACTTTATAAGAAATAATTTCTCTATTTTCTGTTCTCATAGATATCTCAACCTCCAAATTTTTATGTGGTGTTTGAATAGTCCTACTAAAATTGCAAGATATGAAAGAATCAATTAAACTAGAATAAAATATTATTTTCATTATTATTGAATGAATAACTAGCATACCTATCACCACATCACTGAATAGATCCTCCTCATTAGTAGTGATAACATATAGCCTTCCTTTTTTCCTTGGAGGTTGTTGTTGATTACCTATAACAACCCTGGTCTTAGAGCATTGGTTTGAAAACTTCCCATGTTCTTTATAGTCGAAACACTTCACTACAGGATGAGTGTTGATATAAACCTTCCTTTCTTCTTCCATATTAGTGTTATTATTCAAATCCCTTTGGTAGTTCTTAGAAAGATGACACATTCTTCCACATTTGAATCATTTCATGGTTCCCTTTAGAAAGTTCGTAGCAAAATTCTTCCCAAAATTTTGACATGTGGGATATTTGGTCTTCATTCCATTATGGAATTTATTTACAGATGAACCCAAATTAGAATCTATTTTCCTTTTTTTTCATTGGGCCCATGAGACCACTGAGAGTATCCAATATCCATTTCAACCTTGAGGGAATAATGGAGAATCTCTTCATAGCTATCAAAATCTCAAATCACCAACGCTTTTCAAAGACTTAACTCTAGTCCACTAAAGAAGTGATCCACGTTGCTTTCAGTGTTCATGAAAAAGTTGGAGGTGTATATTGCAAGCCTTGTAATGTTTTCTTCATACACCCCGATAGACTCATCTTTCTTATAATTAAGTATGAGGAACCTTATTTATAGCTTGAGACAGAGTGTTTGGGGAAAATATTTATTTAAAAACATTTTCTCGAATTCCTCTCAACCCATGAAATCAATTTACTCCTTGGAATTTGTATTTTTGATCAGTTTCCACCACTTATCAACTTCCCCATCAAAATGATAGACCACCAATACAAATTTATCTTATTCTAAGCACTGAAGGATAGAGAATATATTTTCAGTGGAGTTAATCCAGTGTTCTATGAGGAGGGGATTAAAATATCCCCTAAACATGGGAGAACTTTTTTGCATGAAGGATTCGATGATAACTTTCTCTTTCCTTGGAGAAGGAGGGAATTCCACACTATTCAAGTTATTATGCATAACTTGAGCCAGCTGAGCAAGTAAGCTCATAAAAGTTTGAGCACTCGTTCCCATCATATTTGGTATATCATTAAGGAAATCATCACATTTCCTATCACATTTATTATTGGAACATGTTATTTTATTTCCCACAATTTACTAAGAAAAATAATTTGCAATTATGGGTCTTGAATACTTATCTAATAGGCATAAAAAGGAAACTTCAAACATAAAAGGATAAAATCTTAAAGGAAAAGTATATCCCAACTTGTGATTCCCTAGATTTAAATCAGGGTTATCTCTGATCTATTTCCTAACATAGATTTTATTATGGGATTTTTTTGTTTCCTTAATAATGGTTCATAATGAGTTTATGAATTTACCAAATCATATCCCCCATGAGTATCAAAACAGATGCAAAATAAGGCATGTTATCATGTAATAGGTTACCCCGAGTCAGGTCTGGAACACCATGTCGAAGTTGTTACTCCTAGATACATCTATTCCAGAACCACATCCACATTTAGTATCCCAACAGAGATATATTTTCTTGATAAAATAATTACTCTATACTTACCAAAATTTAGGGATGTTTTATTAGACTTAGTCTTATCTCTAAGGTTCTTACTAAAGTTCTCTATTCCTAATCTTTAAAAATAACTAAAATTTTTCTTTGATATGAACTATAGTGACCCTAGTCTTTTACACATATCATTATATGATTTTAAGAATATTTTAATATCAAATTACAAGCCAAGTATCATGAATTCTATTGTATTGGAATACTAGGTACATAAAACTGAAAGTATGGGACTAAATAAAACACTTATTTATTTATCATCCATTATGAGCTACTAAATTCCTTTGAGCCCTTACATTTTCATATGATAACCTGGGGATAACATGAACAAAGTTATGAGATAAAAATTATAGTAAGGGATTAAAATAAAGCTTAGCACATGGGTTATAAGGCATAACATAATTATAAAAAAAGGTATGGAACATGATTAAAAATAAGGAATCATAACAAAGGATCAAATAATCATGGATTAATAGTAATGGTTAAATGACATAAAACATGACTTTAGCATGATTAAAGGATCATTTCACATATATTATCATTAGTCAAGGCTTGTTTCACATAGAGGAGGATGAGTCCTGGATAACCACCAAGATTATTTCACATGGAGCCCGAGTCATGGATAACTCCCAAGACCATTGCACATAATGTATCAAGAGACTGAACATTCCCCAATTAATTGGAGTTCTATCTGGGTGCACCCATCATAAAATGTTAATTAATATTGTTTCCATATAAATAATTATACATATGAAATCAAAAATAAACATAAGGGTCACCCATCGAATGAATTGGGTATCATGATTTTTTCAAAAGGCATATCAAAATGGAATATCATAGTGGTGTCCATTAAAGGATGGATTTAAATCATGAATGTACATTAATAAGGGATAATAAAAATATATCATGATAATATATGTCAAAATTAAGTGAATACATTTAAAAATAGAATTTAATAAACTTTATAAATAAACCATTTTAGTGTAGTTTAAGGAAACTTTTATAGAGAATTTAAAGAATAAAAGAGAATCATATTTTATATAAAAACATAAGTGAACCAAGAAAGTTTTCATAATAAAATTTTTTATTTTAGAAAACTAATTGTGGCTTAGGACAGATTAAAAAGTGCACTTGAAATTGGGTAAGAATTTAGAAGGTTCCCTTAAACCATGATTGCTTATCTGGAAGAATTTAGTAGGGAACCTTTTAAAAACATGTATATACATAAAAAAGAAGGATGAATGGATAATTATACATGTATTTGGAATATATAATCAAACTTTATAAGATGTATATAAAAATAATATTTAATTTCATTTGGTTAAAAAGAGAGAAAGAGTAACCCGAAGGAATTGTAGAGGTTCAGGTAGAATCCCGTACCTTATGTTCGAAATGATTATGAACATGATATTAATTTACACAATAATAAAATTATATACATTAATTAAATAATTTATAACCTATTATACTTTTATTTTTTTATTATAATTTTATTAAGTTCATTCATGTCCCATTTTATGGGTTATGATATTTAATTTCATCATTTGGGATCGTTAGTTTCCTTGGTTTTCATGATGAGTTTACTTGTATATGTGTATGGAAAATCATATAGAATGAGGATAGTTGTCGAAAACTAAAATTATATGTTATTAATGATATTATAGAATATTAAAATACCATTTTTGTTTCATAAGTTAGGATGATTCATTATATAAATCATTAATGATAATCATTTAGATTAATTTAGCATTTTTTGATCACAACAAACTCATTTTGTTTTATAAATTAATATGATGTGTACAAAATAATTACAAAAAATTAAATAAGATTTAATACATATATTATAATCTAGTTCAACCAAAAAAATTGTTTCATGACCAGAACTGAAAATTTTAATTGAATTTGAAAAGCTTTTCGTCCTTGAATGTGATAAATTAACAACACATCACAGATGACATTTTCATTTTTAGTATAAAGGAAGGGGGACAGAAATATGATGATAAATTATTCAATTAGCACAAAAAAATTCTAGTATATATAAGGTTCTTGATTTTCCAAACAATTTTAATGAGTGGAGGTGATGAGATAAAAAGAAAATAAAGGAACTTGAAAAGAAATTAAAAGAAAATGAAGGGAGTTTTACATCTTGATTCCTTCTTCTTTAGAACCTCCTTAAAAGATTGATTTTGGTATTTTATTAAGACAAAAATCTCATAGATGTGGGTAAGGGGATTGAGATGATATTTGAGTAAAATTTGGACAAGGAACAAGGCTTGATAGGTGTGAGGAGAAGTGGCGGTGATGGGTGGTATTTATATTGGTGGGGAGGGGTGTTTTTTGAAATATTTTAATCATTATTTTATTATTTTTATCAATAAAAGAAATGGAGTAGATTATTGAGACTATATACAGTAACTTGAGTATGGGAGTTTCAGATAATGGGCTTACATCATCACTACATTACCTAGTACTCCATAATTCAAGAATTTATCATTTATTGTAAATTATCATATTTTACTATTCACCAAAAAATTCAAGTTTTTTAGAAAAATAAAAAAAATCAACCCTAACTATTTTTTGACAAGTATAATTAAAAAATAAACTCAATTTTATCAAAAATAATTTTCTAAATTTTAGAAATTTTAATTTTAATTAAAATAATCATTTATCTGGAAAATACAGATTTTAAAATTATAACTATTTTTATGTCACTTAGAAAAATTAAATAAGGCCTCATAAGATTATCATATAATAATATTACATAAAAATAATAATTTATTAATAAATTTTATGAAAATAAATTTTCTTTTAAATTATTAAATTATTCATAAAATTTTAATTAAATATTTATGACTTATAAAAATACCAAAACTTAATTATTAATTTTTAAAATATATATTTACTTGTACAATGATATATTTATATACTTTTTCCATTTACAGGATGATTAAATTTTATTTATAATTTCATAGGTGAGGCTACTATCCCATTTTATGGTTAACTATTCATAAGGGTCACATTACTATTCCAAAGGTCAAGTTACTATTTTATCGTTATATGTTCCTTAACTTCTTGAAATAATTTTTATTTAATTAATTATTAATTTATAAAGTTTATATTGTGTTATTTATGTGCTTTAATTTGATTTATACTATTATAGGAAGATAATTTTCCTTGATAAAACTTTCGGTCATTACACATATCAGATGAGGTTTTGATATGACAGTTTGAGTTCACATTTTTAACAATCTTTGATGAATTAACCTTGATCATAATAAATCTACTATAATAACCTCTCAACTTCTTAAATTCTTTTTCAGATTCATGGAATTTTTATTGAGTCCCTTTGAGCATCTCATCTTTCAAATTGATTTTATCCTCAATATATTTTACAATACTTTCATTTTCTATAACTTTCAACTTGAAACTTTTAATATCCTTCGTATAAGATTCTCCCTTTATAGAAAATCCATCAAAATATTTTGCTTTCATTTCATAATACTTATTCAAGAGTCTAACTTATTTATTGATTTTTATATTCTTCTATATAAATGATTCCAATTCATATTTCAACATATTTTCCATGTAATAAAATTAATTATATTCACATTCATTATTAGAAGATTCCTCATATTTCACAACATGTTCTATAAATTTTTTAAATTTAATACCAAATTCTTATTTTGATTGGCTTCAAGAAGGTATACCATCCTATTCCTTAATATATTTATTCCTTTTCATATTTGGAACTTCTTTTGGTGATCAATTTATTTTAAGGATTCTTATGTGTTATTTCCTCATATCTTATTTTTATGCCTCTCATCATTAGCCTCATACTCTCCACTTTTCTTATTTGGAAAATTAATGGAAAAGTGTCCAATAACCCCACAGTTAAAGAATTTATGTGGATTATTTCCTGTATACATTCCCTTTTATTTCCTTTAATTCCTAATGATAAGGGAAACTATTATTTTTATGTTCATAATCATTCTCATCTTGTCCATCAATGTCACTTGGTTCATTATCTTCTTCATATTTAATGACCATATTCCTAATACCTTTAAATTAAATTTCATCTTTGGATTTTTATTTTAAAATTTGGATCCTTTCTTATTTTATATACCATGATAATGCTGTGAACCTCATAAAGAGAGAGATACCCTATATCTTCTATAGTTGAAACATTAACATCAAACCTTTCTAGAAGATTTCAAATTAACTTTTTATTGATAGTATTATCATCCATCTTGTCTCCAAATCCTATTATGTTATTAGCAATTTCATCCACCCTTGTAAAAAATTCATTATTTTTTTTATCTTTTCCTATAATGATATCATAAAATTTTCTCCTCTATATTTGTAACTTGTTATATTTGATGTTAAAATTTACCTCATATTTTCTCTCAAGATTATCACATATTTCCTTCCCAATTTTAAATCCCAAAACAATAATATAGACATTGTTAGATAAAGACACTAGAGTCACATTTCATTTATACCCATCAATCACTAAGTTACTTTTATCTATAAAATTTATTTCATATCTTATTAAAATCAATGTAAATCTATTTGTAACTATATCAACAACTTATAGTCTAAGTGGGAGAATAAAAAAAATACTAATCAATCATTAATAGTTATTACCATCAATTATTGAAACACCCCTGATATTATATAAATCAATATTATTTATCTCACATTAATTAGGGATCTAATAGAGGGAACTCATGCTATGATTCCACTTTATATTCCCCAAGAACTGATTCACCACTAAGAAGAGTGAGATTAATCAATGGTTCTAATATTTTATAATTTATTTTGATTAGAATTAAACCCCTTATGCTGGTTAAGACATGACCCCTCTAGTTTTCCACTCATAATTACACATTTGAATTATATAAACAAGAAAAATCACAAGTAGTTTTTAAAAGGTTCATACCTAGTGTGGGTTCCTACTCTTTGTCTTGTTTAACTCCTATTGAGCCATAGATTCTCTAATAAATTATATTTTTTTAAATAAAAGTGGATAATAGAAATATCATCTTATATCCTTGTTCATCAGTATCCCATAAGGATTTATATAAGATCCTATTAGTTATACATTAGAATAATATGATAATTACCTCTTGAAAATAATGTTACTCTAATTTCTATTGATGACATTTACCATGAGCCTTCAATGAGATAGAATAATCTTCTCACTCCAAAAATATGATAATGATTCTATCTTAAAAACTTGCACTCACATTTTATTCTCTTGAATACTTGATCTCATATAGATAATTAAATATTCAAAACATCATGCTTCATACGCCCACTCTCTCGTTGTTTTTCGATGCTCTATTTCTCTAAAATATATTAGTTCATATACTTTCTCATCATAATATCATCATATTTATCAATTTTAAAACTCTATAAATTAAAATTATTTCAATTAATTAAATTTATAGATAAATATTCTTGAAAAATAATTCAATATAATTGTACTACATGATCCTCTATGATTTTCTCAATCTATTTAAACTCATGTTTAGAAACCCCTGATCTCATAATATTCTCTCTTTCATTAACTACATATCTATAGTAAATTTTCTCTTCTACCCTTATTTTTTCTTGATAGATCAATAGAAAATCATTCTAAAAACTTATTTATACTTGATAAAAATTTATAATAATTTAAAAATAGTAAATTTATGAATTCCAATAATACCCATTTGTTCTTCCATAATGAATAAAATTTGAGATTTTCCTTATTTAACATTCTTTCACAACATAATAACATTTGAAAATGGTTTTTTAGTATCTCAAATACTCATTAATTCAAAACTTAGAAGTAATCATTTCATATCATGATACCGGTGATTAGTTTAACTCTAAAACGACAAGGCATCAATATAATTTAAATTCAAAAGTTAATATCGAGATATTATTCACAAAAAACTTTATCATCAATTCACATAGAAATTTTTTAGATAAACCAACTTAAAAAATCAAATAGATATGATCATTTAATATTATTTCAAAATACCTCATGAAATAGCTTGAATCACTGTTTAGATGCGATGCTTAGCTCTTTGAAAATCACATTTTAGAAATATTGGGTTTGATTTCTTTAGAATAATAAAAATTTATAATATATTTTCACCTAGTAGATTCACTTAATGAATATCTAAGTGTGTCACCTATGGTGACTTAGATCTACCTTGGGAATCTAGCACACTTTATTGGATTAACTATATTGTCTGACCATATGAACAATTCACTCACCATATGGATAAACCGTATGATAGTGGATCAACCACATAAATAACTCACTTATCATATGAATCAAATTTTAGGTATTAAATTGACCATATGAATAAATAAATAATCTACTAGATCAATATTTGATTAACTACATGACCAGCTAGTCAACCACATGACCAACTAATCGATTACATAACCAACTAACTGACCACATGAACAACTCATCAATCCTATAAATCATGCTATCACTATATATACCACTTTTAAAAACATAATAAAATTATATAAACATATAATTAATCACATTATTTCATCAAAATCAGTTCAAGAAACCTGGAATCAACTCAAAAACATTTAAATCAAATCTATTAATATCTTAGTAACCTCAAATACCTCTTTAAATTCTTTGGGAATGATAAAACAAATGAAAACTAATAAAAACATCATCAACAACTCCAATTTTACTAAAACAAATAAACATAGTGGAAAATATTTCATTAGCATACTGAATTATTATTATATTGATAGAAAAATCATTATCTAACTCCTTTATTTTTAATGGAAAATGAAAATTTCACTTATGCATACATGTAGACTAGCGGCTCCCTGAATGACATATTTTTTTTCATCAATTCCTCACATATATTATTATAAAAATGGATTTAATGAATAAATATCATATCCATGACATAATTATTTTTCAATAATGATAAACCATTATCTATTTTCTTTCCCTAGCATCCATTACAAAAATAAAATGTTGCTTTTGTGTATGAGAAGACCACCTCCTCCATATATGTTGTACTTAATTTTTCATTATTGGCTTACATAGATGGGTATATAAATATATTTAATGAATATATATGATATTTATAACAATATTACAATTTTAAACATTATATTATCAATATACATGTAACATTATCATATTTTTGACTTTTCTTGACCCTTCTTTTGATCTTTATTTGATTGGGTCTAGCTTTGGGGTTATTTAAATAATTTTTCAAAAAACTTATATGCCAATGGGGCTATTAATGGTTGGTACAATGTTATCACATCCTCTAATGTTTGGACAAATAAACCGTGTGCAGGGTGATGGTTATCTAGAAGTGGACACAATTTTTTTCCAAACCATGCAGCCAACCCTACAAACCATAAAATCCATGGAAAATGGGTTTTAGATGATTTTCACATGGTTAGTTTAACCAAGCATCCAAAACACAGATCCCATAAAAAAGTTTATTATGGTTACATAGTTAAGTTTCATAGTTAATACTAACTATACAACTTTTCCAAACAATTATGTGTGCATGTTTTTAATCCCCTAGTTTTTTAATTAAAATTCTCAAGACCCTTGTTTATGTATCCTAACACACCCATTTGACCTATATTTGTTTTACTAGATTTTATGGGATATCTATAGGTTTCCTTATATCTCCAAACCTCTTCTCTTTCAAATCAAAGTGTCGATGGTAGATCTGATCCCCCTCTAATATGTGTTTTATCTCATGATTTGGGTTTTCTCTATCTTATATTTATATCCCTTTTGTAAGTGATGAATCCCCACATTATTGATGGATTAGATCCATATTTTCATGTATCTTGATTATTGGTTTTGGTTTTATGATCTATTATGACTTATGTCTTCATTGGTGGATTTCACTATGGGTGTTTCATTGATTTTATCCCATGATTAAAGGTAGGTGGTTCCATATTAATTTTACTAAAATCTAAACCTTTATTTTCATAATTGATTTGAATGAGTTTTTAGATTATTTTGAGACCTTTATTAGAGATTATTTATTGTATGATTTAAAAAGTGAATAGAATTATGAAAAACTACTAATTTAAATGGAATTAAAATTATTTGGTAGAATTGATAAAAATTATTTCTTAATTTAAAAGTGGATTTGATGAAATTATTTGATATTGTTCTTGATTAAATTATAATAAAGTGAAATATGGTTTTATGATGACAACACTAACTGAATGAGTTTAACATTATTTCTTATAATGGGTCCCCTAATGGGGTGTTGATTTATTTCTCATAATGGGTCCCCAAATGGGGTGTTGATACGAATGTTCCCACATATCTTGATCTGTGTTGATAAATGAGAAGTTTGAGGATCCCATAGCTAGAAACTAATGTATGTCAAGGCTTATTTTCATGGTTCTTGTTGTGTTTGATTTAATTATACATTACATTGATTATAGAATTGATTTATTCATGAAAAATATTTTGTGTTAATAGTTTTAAATAACATTTTAATTTAAGGTTATTTTGAGATATTTACTATCTTTCTTATTATGAATGTTTTTTTTGAAAATATTAAAATGATATTCCATGAATTTGTTTTTAAATTGAAAGAAAAATTGGTTTAATTGTCTTTAAATTGATTATGAAACACTTTTTGATACCCTTCTGGGATTTATAACTCACACCCTACCTTTTCCATCAGGATTTTGTAGATTATCTCATTTGAGGTTCAAGTAAAAGGAAATCACCTCTTGGAGGAGGCAGAGGTACTATATTCATGGGACCTAGAGTGATTGAGGTGACTGATGGATATATGATCCACCCATTACATGGGATTTATGAGTTTTTTTCCTTTGGTATTTTTTGTCCCTTTTGATGATGTACTATTTTGGTTTTTGTTTACCTATTTGATTCAGGTACATTATCTATGCAGATTTTTGATCATATCAACTTGTATCATTAACTTCTGCTATTTTGTGGAAACAATCATTCCATTTTGTTTCTTGTATGGTGTTAGGTGCAAGTCACCAACCATAAGGGATTAGAAATTTCCATAGATATGTGTAAATGTTGAATCTTGTATTAGTGCACCAAGGTAACTAGGTTGATTCTTGATAGTAAAATTACATGTTCTTACTCATTCAACAATTATAACACCTTCTTATTTTGGTCGGTTTTACAACCCACATAAAAATTGTCATAATTTTATGCCACAAATGAATGATGAATGTTATTACTATTAATATTATTTAATAATTATGTACCTAATATGGTTTTTGGATTATATAATGGTGATATACATTGTTTTAATTACAAAATAAATAAATAATTTTTATGGAATTGAAATTTCTAAAAAATTATATTTTGATGATTTCTATAAAAATAATCATTATGAGTTCCATAAAATAACCACAAAACTCCATAAAACATATTTTATACCTTAATTACAATATAGATATGATTAAACCATGTTCATGGTACAAGAACTAGAAGTATTGAATTAGAACATGGATTGAAAACTAAATAGGTAACACAAAAATGTTGATTTTAACAAATAATTATTACTAAATATATTATAAGAATTTATATGTTAGTGGTATCTAGTAATAAAATATAAATATTATTCTAATATATATTTAAAATAAAATAAAAAATTATTATATAGGAGGTTAGATCATGTCCTTCCAAGCGTAAGTCCGAGGTAATGTGATTTTTAACTCAATTTATATTCATTAGGTTATATTACTTCTCCATTAATTATGTTATGAAAATATTATGTGTTTTATGGACCTTAATTATTTTATGATGTACCACTAATTTTTTGAGATTTTTGTTTTCACATAATCACTTCATTTATTAATTATTACTTTAAAAGGTACGATTTTGTGCGGGTTTTTTAATCTCAATTCACTTCTATTTAGATATTCTCCATATTCACCACTAATTTTATATTTTTGGTGTATATAATATCCATGGATATGTTTCATTATATTTTATATGAAATTAATCTGATTTAAGATATATCTTATGTTTTATCTTTCAAGAGGTTTTGATTCATATGTTATAAAATTCATAAGGGTTTCTAGTATCAAATTTTCTTCTTTGAGACGTGTTTTGAATTACACACCTATTTCCATTATATGATATGTATAAAATATATTTTAAATATTATATCATGATCCAATATTTAATAATGGTAATTAAATTTCCATTTAAATTTATCTTTTTCAAGGGGTTTTAAAAAAAAAGTTACCATTTGACATGAAACTCGAAGCACATACATATTTTTATTATTTTTATAATCAACTTTTAATTTTTAAGGGAGAACCATACATGGAACACTGGATAAAGAGGCATATATAGCCTCGTAAATGACCTTGAAGGTCCCAAAGATTTGAAATTCCAAGAGAAGATCCACCCAAAAAAGCTGTTAAGATAATATTTTTTTTAATTTTTACCATTTTACCATCATTTCTCTCACATATAAAAAATTATTCATTATGAATATTATTATTCATGTTTTTTATCATTTTAAATGAAAATACTTTTCTGTTTTTTATATGATTTTTTATTTTTTAAAGTACCAAATAAAATGGTGATTTATTATTACTTTTAATGAATATTTCTAATTCTTTTATAAAAGTATTTTTTATATATATTAACATCATTCAATGATCATTATTATTCATTGAAAATATAAAATAATGATTCCATAAAACTTATCTATTTACATGGGTTCTAATGAAGTTTTAAAAATATCTTCATGAAACCCATTTCTTTTCCACGAGTTAATAAAATTTTGATGGAATGATGAATACATTCATATTATTATAGAATACATCTAAATAGATTATATTCATGTGATGGGTGGGCCCATTATAGACCTCCAATGCATTGGGTAATATTTTATGTCTCATGATATTAAAATGGTATATAAGCAATTATCCCAAGCCTAATAGGGTATATGGGTGGTTAAACAAATCCCAAGATGGTACATAGATGGTTAGCCTAAACCTAATATGAAATAAATTTCTTGGTTAGTAGCCTTGAAATTTGTTTCCTATTCTCATATTAAAAATAATTTCTAATACATATGATATGATTTATGGATCAATATTATTGACTTATGATTTAAATTCCATGATTCAAAAATTATGATCCTTGTCTTATTTGGTATGATTATTATTGAATATATCAATAAATTTGATTATGATATCATGCCAAAATTATCATCATATGTCCAGTTATGATTTTCAATTAATAATCCCAATGTTTACCCTTACTGAGTGTTTGAGATCACACTTTTTATGATTCAATTTCCCTAATTTATGAAGAATAAAAATATATAATATATCTCTAGAAGGGTATCAAGCATGGAGAAATTTTTGGGATATGTTGAAGATTTTAAATGAAATAAGATATTCTTGGTATAGTGGGGAAAATAACCATTTGGATATAAAGAAAATGGTTTCATTACATAAATGTTTTCTTTATAATTATCTAAAACTATAAACCAAAATGTTCTTGGTAATGTAAGTTATTTTATGTTTTTTTATAATTTAATTATTGATTATTAAATTTGAGTCTCTTTAATTGGCATAAAATTTATTATGTAAAGAATATGTTTTTAGAATTAGATCTAGGTGTACGAGTCTAGGGTTTTAGAGTTAGTATCAGATAAGTGGGTTGATAAATTTAGAGTTGTGGATGTTATAATATGATGATATTTAAGAGTTTTTAATATGATTATTGGTCAATAATTTTGTAGAGGATCATAAGTTAAAAGGCATAGATAACCCTTTTTAGCTATTATGTGATCTTATTTTAAAGGGATTAATGATGTTCAGGGATATTTTTATTGTTTATGAGAAAGAATAAATGATTAATGTTTAGATAAATCTTTTAGTTGGTATGTGATTTTATGTTGATGTAAATATGGTTAATTGGGACAATGGGTTAATTGTCATTGGGAATATAAGTTGAGAAGTATAAATTAACCTTTCTGTTGAAAAGTTATCTAGTGATAAGGCGATTCAAATTATTTTGTGAAAAGATTAATATTTTTTTTTCAAAGTACTTAAAATGAAGGTACATGTTGATTGGTATGTGATTAATATTGTTTCGGGATAAGGTTAAATTAAAGATTATATGTTTCTATGATTTTTGTGTTTAGAATATGGTAAGAAAGATCATGATAATTTTTTAGTTATTTTTGGGATTAGGTAATTTATATTAAGAGGATGAAACTTAAGCAAGTTTTAGTTGAATTTAAAAAGGGTTATAGTATTCTAACTAAATCAAAAATTATCATTGGTTAAAATTATGATTTTATTAGATAATAAATCTAATGATTGATTTTTTATATTAATGTGTTTATTTATTGTTAACCATTTTGGTTTTAGTTTTTGGTTGAAAACAAGATCATAAAAATGATGTTATGAATGGTATATCTCTAGAAACTCCCATGTATTATATCATGAATCATTATTGCTTTAATAACACTCATATGTTTTATACAGTGAGATAAATTAAAACCATGAGGAAGAAATATATTGAAGGGGGTAGAATGTAACTTCACAATTTTTTAGTATGTCTTTTCCTTTAAATAAATACTTTGTTGAGTAGATTATATAATATGAAAAACTGAACTAAAATAAACCTAGAGACATGGTATTAAGATGAAATACTATAATTAAAGATAAAAAATAATACATTATGAGAATTAAATATGAAACATCATTAATAAAATTATAACATGAATAAAAATACATGTAAATTAAAAGATATTAAGATAATTCATTATTAAAACATTAATTTACTTACATGATATTATTATTATTTTTAATTAACTATTTGAGATGTATTAATACTAATGTACTGAATAAATTTAATTATTAGAGGATAAATAATAAATGGAATGTGATTAAAATCATTTAATGATTAAAAGGGAATTTTTTTAAAGAATATTTTGAATGTGTTGTGAAGTTTTATATTTTAAATGATTATTATAATTACATTCTTCAGTTTTAAAACAAATTACTGATAGTCATTTTTAATTTATATGAAATAAAGTTCATAACACTTAATGTTTCAAAAAGTCTATTTCCTATAAAAATGGGTTACCATTATATTTTATGTTGTTATCTAAAATTTAAATTCCAAAAATATAGAATTTAAATTTGATTAAATGGAAATAATTTTTTAATTTAATATGTTGCAATTACCTTAGAGTATTTTTTTTGGGATTTTTATAATAATGTTGATTTTCGGGTGAATAATAAAAAATACAATTTTTACACATACCATAACTTTTATGACATCCACATGATAAAATAACGAATTAAAAGTTTATAATTTTTTTTAGTAGATAAAATATTAATTTGAGGATTAAAATAAATCATTTAAAAGTATTATTTTGAATTTTTAAACTAATGTTTGAATTTTTCGAAACCAAGTAATGCTTATTCCAATAAAATAAATATTTTTTATCCTTTTATTTATTTATGTATTTATAATATTAGATTTTTCTTTATATTGGTTTTAAAAAAAATACAATTCTTTATTTTTTAACCATAATATAATAAAAGTCATTAAAATTAATCCTGTAGATGATTTTGGTGTCAATTCATTTTTATTCTTAAAAAAGAATCTTTCTAAAACTGTTTTTCATTAAATTTTATGTACTTATATTAATATTAATTTATACCACATATATAAATTGAATCTTATAAATTTTTTTTCATATTTTTAATTAGAATATTCATATTTTTTTTAAAAATTTCAATTTTATTTTTAGTCATAAAAATAAGTTACCTAAGAAAAAATTTACCCATCGTGGTTAAGGTCATATATGGTAAATGATCAAAATAAGAGATAAGACCAAAAATACTAATAAAACTCATCAAAATTTGATCTTATTAGTTATTATAAACCCTAAATTATCCTATATTCTAATCTTTTCCCTTTTTTCCACTTTCCCTTGAAAATTATAATATATTAGATTAAAGTTAATTGTATTTATAATTGTTCCACTCTTCTCACTTATAAAATGACACCTCCTCTCCTCACTTCTCCATATACTTTGAGAACCTTATATCAATAAATTTTTAAAATTAACATCACAAAGATCTATAAAATTTTATAGGTATTACTGTCTCACCCAAATACTAATCTATTAGAGATTAAGGAGATATCCAAAGGAGGATCTCCAGGGAAACAATAATTGAATTTGTTGAGTTCTTTTAAATTTATTTGTTCTTAAAACTACTCAAAATATTCTATAAACACATAAAAATAGTGGAATAAATTTAATTATTATAATAAAATTTTATTATATTGATGGAATAGTCACTATCTATCTCATTTATATTTAATGTAAAATGAAAACATCACTCATACATATATGTGTACTATCGCCTCCATGAAAGACATATATCATTTTTCATAAATAACTCACATGGATGGTTATAAATGTGTATTTAATGATTAAATATGATATAGATAAAATAATTATGTTTTTTAAAAGATAAATCATTATCTTATTTCTTTCCCTCTCATCCATTAAAAATTGGAAAAGTTGCGTGTGTGTATGCGCGACCTACCACCTCTACAAATGATGTATCTCATTTTCACTACCACCTTACATTGATAGTTATGTAAATATATTTAATGAGTATATATGATATTTATAACACTATTATGCTTTTGAAATAGTTATATTATCAATATAAAATAACATGCTATTACTCATTCAACCATTATAACATATCCTTATTTTGGTCGATTTTACCACCTAAATGAAAATTGTTATAATTTTTATATCTATAATAATTTATTAATTTTATTTAATGGTAATATTATGTAATAATAATGTATTTTATATGTTTTAATTATTTTTAAATGGCTAAATACATTTTTTATTCACTAACAGAATCAATTCTTATTATGTAATTTTAATTTCTAAAAAACATTACTATTTAAGATTTCCATGATAATAACCACCATAAGCTCCATTAAATGACCATAGGAATCAATAGAAATATTAAAAAAAAATATACACCTTAATTATCATTTTATACATGATGAACTGTGACCAAGATGAAAGGGCCAGAACCGTCGAATTAGAACATGTGTGGACAACTGAATATTTAACGCAAAAATATTTATTTTTATAAAGAATTATTAATAAATAGGAAATTATAAAATCTAAGTGAATTGTATATATTAATATACATATAAATATTTTTATAATATATATTTATAATAAAATCTAAATTTATTAACTGGAGGTTAGGGTATATCTGAACAAGATGAATTCTATGGCAAGTGGATTTTTTAATTCAATTTACTTTTATTAGGTTATATAAATTCTCCATTGACTATGATAGCCCAATATTATGCATGTTATGACCCCTAATTTTTTATTCGTTAATTACAATTTTCTTATGTGGATTTATAATTGTTTTATATGATCACTTTATTGACTTATTCTTACTTTAAGAGTTACAATCTTATGAGGGTTTTTATTCACAATTTTATTCCAGCAAGACATTCTCTATATTAACCACTTGTTTTATCATGTGCAATGTACATAATTACCATGTATATGTTTCATTATATTTTTTTTATTATATTTAATTTATTTATAATCCATATTAAGTTTTCTCATTCTAGTGATTTCTATTCAAATGTCATAAAATTCATAAGGGTTTCTCATATCAAATTACATTCTTTGAGATGTGTTTTTAATTACACACTTATTTCCATTATATCATTTATATGATTATAATTTGAAATATTATACAATTATATGATATTTGATAATTTTAATATATGTTCCATTTAATTTTGTCTATTTTAAGGGGCTTTGATTCATAAGTTACCCAAGTCGTAAGGGTTTATGTTGCAATATCACTTTTATTTTGGATTATTCATTTTTAAATTTACACATGGGAAATTTTATATTCTACCCATAAATATTAAAACTCATACATTTATTATGATGTGATAATTAGATGGTTTAAAATGTCTTATTATCATTTCATTCCCCTTTGGTTCAAAAATCATTTGAGAAAAATGTTTATAATAGAAGTCAACCTTATCTCTACTTTTAGGATTAAAATATTTTTCTTCCATATCTATATTTTTATATAGTTTAAATAATTCAATATTATTTTCTTTAATTATTATTCATGTTCATCTTTAAATATCTTTAATTTTTTAAAAATTTATCTTGTCCATGTTTTCTGTACGAGTTATTTTGTTTTTTTTTGAAATGGTGTGATAATAATATTTTTTTAATGATTATTGCTTGACCACCCTCTTAGGATGTCATGACTATTATTCATTATAAGTATTCCTTATTATGTTACCATATTTTCCAAATAAAATACAATACCCATTATTCTATGATTTTTTTAAAGTATCAAAAGAAAATTCATTTTATTCATGTTCTCAAATGTATTTCTAATGATTTTATAAAAGTATTTTTCTTCTATATAAATATCTATTAATGATAATTCTTCTTCACTGGGGATATGAAATAATTATACCACACAACTTCTTTTAATTCATGTCTTATGATTATGTTTTAAGGAAATATTTATTAAACCCATTTTTTTCAACATGTTAATTAGAATTTGAAATAATGATAGATATTTTGATGTTCTTATGACATAAACATGAAAAATTGGGGGTTCAAAACCCATTGGGCGTAGGTAATGTAGTATACTATAGATGTGGAGACACTATAGCTACGACGAGTACTATAGCGGCGACATGGTACTATAGCAACGACGAGTACTGTGCGGCACTGTAGCAGTGCGGGTACTGTGGTAGTACTATTCACAGAATGGGTCTTGGGCAAAAAAAATGGGCCTACGGGCCTTGTAATGGGCTAAATTCCCATTGGGTCTTCACGATATGTAATGGGTCTCCCTCTACCCAGTTAAAGAGATATTTTATTTGCTTTAATAATAAAATGAGGCTTCAACCCCAACGTTTTAAAAAAAATCTTAATTTGATGGGTGGGTCTATTATATCCCTCCAATTTATTGAGTAATTCTTTATATCTCATGAGTGAAAAAGTGTACATGGTATGTTAGCCTAATCATAATAGGGTACACTAGTGGTTAGCCAATACCTAACCCAAGTCTACTATGTAATGAATTTCATTTTGTGTATCTTTGACACATGATTTGTATTCTTATGTTAATTACACTTTAAAATGATTATGATATAATTTAAGGGATCTTGATTATTGACTTATGATTTAAAATATTGTATTTAATAATTATTATCCATATTTTATTTTATATGACTATCTTATAGTATATCAATAATTTCGATTATGATCACCTAGCCTCATGCTCATTTTATGCTCACTTAATATTTTCAATTGATATTTTCTACCATTACAAATCTTTTTAGAACAATCTTCATATGTTTAAATTTCCCCAGGTTATAAAGAATTATATTATATAATATATTTATATAATGTTATCATCTATAGATAATTTTTTTCGAGATGTTGAAGAATTTATATAAAATAATAAATTATTGGTATTGTGGTAAAAAATTCACATTTACATGGGAATATATGGGTTTTTATGTAAAGGGGTTTCCACTAATTATCAAAAACTATAAACTAAAACGTTTTTGGGTATGTAAGTGACATAATGATGGTTTTTGAAAATATAGATATATATGGTAAATTTTTGGTTTCTTTAGTTTGTATCAAATTTGGTATGTAAAGAATAAATCTTTAGTACCAGATCTAAGTGTATAGGTTTAGGTGACACAAAAATGAAATTTTTATGCTATATTACCCACCAAGTATATAACATGGAGTGTCATAAACTATTTATTTGTTACACTTTGGGTGAATGTTTTATATTGAATCCCTGTACTTGAGGTTGGGAAGACACATAGTGTGAAAACTTTCATTATTTTATACCATTATTATGCTAGCCTTGAGTATGAGATAATTAGGGGATGTTGCATATATTGTTGATCATTTCATCAGTTGAGGATTATTCAGTATGGTATTTATACTATTATATAATGATTATGGAATATAGGCCCTCTATTTATAACTATTGAGGATGTTTATTTCCATACCCATATAAGGTACATGTGATGTGATTATGTATTTGGGTGACGCACATGTGATGTGTTCATCCACTTGAGTGAATGGAATGAGATGTTCTCATCTATATAGTTAGTTTATACTCAGAAAATCTAAAACAAATACACAATTTCTCTTGGTTACTAGATATATTAAAAAATGTATTATAATATTATGCATACATGTATATGGTAATGTTGGTGGATACAAGTATGGAGATATACGGGTTTGTTAAAAATCATGTTATATAGCTTTGTTTATTTATAATCATTTATTATTTTTAGAGGCATATTTTTTATTAAAATTACAGATTATGGAAATCATAATTATTTTCAATGCTATAAGGCCCATGGGGTCATAATGTGGCTATGTGAATGGGGATTAAGATGGTAACAAAGTGTTCAAGAAAAGATTTTAGATTTACCCCGATTTTTTAGAGGATATCTGATAGATGTTTTTGAAACATTTTCACATGTTATTTCATATGATGTGACATGTGTTGAAAATGAATGGTGGATTTTTAAAATAGAGTTTTGGATATGGTTTCAAAAGTTGTTACATATGATGTGACATAATATGAAGGTGTAAAAATTATACAAGGATTTATTACAAGTAGGATATTGTTATAAATGTGAATTAAAGGAACCAAAAAAAATTATGGATTAGAAAATTTCATAGTCAATACTAGTGAGGATTGTGGCATAGTGAGGATCACTATGTCATGGTAATATGAATGGATTCTTACGTGATTATGAGATAACACACAAATCAAGATATTACTCTTACCTAAATCTATTATTATTGGTTATGTTTACCATTATGTGATATTTAATGGAGTTTTTATGATGAATGTTACATGTTTAAGAGTTAAAAAAATTCATGAATATCCCTGAACTTATAAACTATTTGTATCTTCCAAATTAATTATCAAACATTCATTTAATTTTTTAGTGTATCATTTATTCTTATAAAATATGTTCAATTTTAAGAGTTTATTATTTTATCATAATTCCTTTATAGAAAAATTTTAGATAAAACTCCACCTTTGTCTCTCACTCCCTTTATAATTAACTAAAGGTTTTATTAAAACATGATGAATAGAAAATCCTTTCCATGAAATGGGAGATTTGAAAGCCCATCAATACTCTAGTTGGAAGGAGTTTGTTGGATACTTCTCTAGGATCTTAATCAAACTATGTGGTAATGATTTAAAAACTTTGGATTGACTGAGAAAATACACGTCATTATTCATTTATATTATTTTATTTAAAATGAATTGAAAGATCATATAGTAAAATAGGATTCATGTGATGTTTTATACTTTGTTTAAAAAATTAATATCCTTTAAAAAACCCTTAAATATGTAACCTACCCATTAATCTTTAAAACACATATATTTAATATTCTTTATATGATTTATCACAAAAAAGTTTATAGGGTTTAAAAAATATAAATAAGGAAATGGAAAATAAATATTTTATATAAGAGTGTATATATTTAAAAATAGACATGCATAATAGATACCTTTTAGGTTATTTTAGTTTTTTATAGATTGTAACATCCATTATAAATTTTAAATTGTATTAACCACAATAATAACAATTCGGTTATATTGGAAACTATGAAAAAATTTATTATGATATATACTCAAATACTATGTTTTTTTATTATTTATACCTGAATAGATTTTCATATGTTTTAATCCATTAATTTCATGTTGGTGTTATTTATAATTATTCCATTTACTGTTTGATATATTATAACAATTCTTCTAAAGAAACAATGAATTTTAATACATATTATAATTCATATAATTTAAATAGTTTCTTATATATATAAAATATAATGTATTAATAATTAAAAGGGAGATTATGCATGGTAGATTAATTTTATTTTTTTTGAAGTTTGAGGGTAAAGACCCCTTTATTGAAATAAAAAAGGGAGAACCTATTTAGAATTGGGAACAAGGGAACCCATTACTATCTAGGGAAAAATGGATTAAAGAAACAAAATAAACAAAGGTAAAAATGTTCCCACAAGTCAAATGGAAGAAAACATCAATGAAATCACCAGAAAATACTCATCACCCCTCACAAGATAGTGAAATAGTGATATCATTCGTAATGATCTGTCACCCCCTCTTCCAAGAAGTCTCACCATAATGGTAGAACAATATGAAAGAGATCCTCTCTAACCAATAGAGAATTGTGGAGTAGAGATGGTTGAATGGTTCCAACACACCTTTCCCTATATCAAACCCCATGAAAAAGAATGAAATTAACTCTAAACAATTTCAACCTAATGTAATGAAAAATCAGTCTAAAAACACTATGATAATTTCAAAGGAAAGTTACCCATCCATCTATAAATAGTGGTGATGAATGGCTGAATGATGGGTGTCATCACACCCATCCCTATGTTGATGTCACCCACCTAGATACACCTACAAAATGTTGTGATAATTCCAAATAAAACAAGGAAATACTGTACCCACAAAGAAAAATTAAACCCAAGAATAAAAATAATCAAGAAGACCAATTGATAATAGGATGATATTCATGTGAATAACTCCTAAAACCACCACTGAAGAAGAAGAAAAAACCCAATCACTGGAAAAAAGACCACTAGTGAACTGTCCCACACCCAACCAACTAGGAGACCCCCATAAACTCATAGAAACCAAACTAACTATAGATAATGACTCCAATGAAGCTAAAATAAGCACTCATTGCTGACCAGAAGACACCAGTGTCAATAACTGCAACCTTCATCCATTTAAACTACCATAGAAAATCCTATAGCTCACCATGGATGGACTAAGGCAACCATTCCACTTCCTGAAACAAATTCCATATGGGAAGGTCACTAGATAAATGATCCTAACAATCCATACCACAACTATCAGTCCAAGAAGGGAAATCCAAAATTTGAACCAGATCTTGGGATATAGATGGTTGGAGAATACAAACCGCAATGGTGAAACTACTAAATTCATTAGAACAATCCATATTAGAACAAGGAAGTATAAAAGTATTTATAGAAGATTAAATAATGTAGTTACATTCATATCTTCCAATGATGAACTAGAGTGCGAATCCATGATCATAACATCCACCTTCTTCACTAAGAGGAGAAACCCTCTGATGCATTTGAAAATGAGAAACTTAATAGGGAGTATCCTCTCCAAGTGAGTGTGGAGCCATCTTAACTCTTGGCTATTTTTTTATATCCAATCATTTAATTCAAAACATATATCAATGACTTTACTAGATTTATCAAAATTAACACACACTATTCATTGGAATATTATAAAAAATAATGGGAACTATATATTAAGAAAAAACATCATAACAACAATAAAAGTATACCATTTTACCTTTAAATGGTAAGTATTAAAATAAAACATCATTTGTTACTTTATATTCAATCACTTTGACAACTTTTTTTATTACTAATCATTTCATCTTATTCTATATTATTTTCGACTTTAGAATGAATATAGGGGCTTACAAATGAAACAAACATATAACCAACCTTTTTGTAAAAAATCAATTATATTGGGAAGAAATAAATTATTAAAAGAATATATTGCATATGTATTGTACAAATATAGGTGAATAAGTATTATTATCTTTAAAATATAAATTTTAAAGTTATTTAAAATCCATTGACAGTTTCAGATTTGGTGGTAGATAAAAAGTAAGGCCTATAGTCCATTATCATAATATAATAGTTGATATCATTGATTACCATGAATTAGTTGTTTATTTACCCTTATTTCATCACCTAAATTAGTTTATAAATTTTTAATTTATCAAAATATATAATGATTATAATTATATTTTTAAATGGAATACCCTTTTCTTATCATGTGGATCTGAAATATGAACTAACCACACAATAGAAGTTCTAATAGAATGTTCATCCATTTAATTATCTTAATCATCGATGGGAACATGTATCCCATCTATGATCTCATGAGATACTTGAGTCCAAATTCTAAAATGGTATTATTTTAATGGTTAATTTTGAATTATTTCACTTTTAATATTGTACACCATACCACTTACAATTATATTGTATATGGTTATAGATAGATATAATTCAGAATTATTGTATCCTAGAATTATTTTAAAAAAAGTCAAAATTAGTAATTCTTTAATGAATAAATTTTATAAAATACTGTGAAATAAATGACTGCATCTAGTATTTTAGATATTTTAGGTTAAAAAATAACCATGAAAATTAGTGTTTTTGGATCATTTTGTGGATTTTAGTGCACTTAATTTTGTTGATTTAACATCTCATTTTGTTTCATGAGTGGTTCGTTTTGATTAAATAGTTATTTTACTTGTTTATTTATTTTTAACTCCATGGTATGAAATATAGTATTTAATTATTTGAATTCATTCTAAGAATGAATCAATACTCATACATTATTCATGTAGTCACTCAATGGAGCTCATTTTTCCACCCCTATAACATGTCCATACTATTTTCAATGATTTAAAACCACCAAAACTAGTTATTTTCATTTATGATAAATGACTAATCTTTAATCTATAATAGATCTAAAAAACAGAGTATATATTATTATGTTTTAAAATAAAAAATAAAAAATAAATTCATCTTTTATACTTACAAATTCATCCCACATGATTTTTGATGTTTTAATCTACAAGATTACCCTTTTTTTAAAAAAAAATCTTTTTTCCATGGCATATGATGTGGGGTGGAATCAATTATAGGTTTTGATTATTCATTTTCAATTTCAACATATCCATGTTGATCATGTTATTAATTATAAATTCAAAGTGTATACTTGTTGTAATCATTTACTTCTTACCCTATATTTTATTTATGGTATGAGAATAGAAGAAACATGACATGCTATTTATTATCTTAAATCATTTTACATTTTTAATAAATAAAATATATGAAATTGAATAATTATGAAATACCTTATCATATAAATTAAAATCACATTCTGTTAACCATGAATACATCCTTCTCATGTCAGGTAATGAATAAATACCATTTTTCTTTGGATGTGAACTTGAATATATCATTAGAGGGTCAGGATTGATGTTCATGTTAGTATCCATTATGTATTTAGTAGAATGTATTTTTTATAAAATATCTATATGAATTTATAAAAAAATTATAATGAATCTATTCTATAATATTCCATAATAAAATTACTCATTAAAAAACAATATGCATTTTATGACTTGATCTAATGGAAACAAGAATATAATGTGTTAAAAAAGGTTTTTTAATGGCTTCCTAAATCATTACTTTCATTATAGGTATTCCATTATAATAAGTAAATATTTAAATAAGAACATTAAATCTTAAACTAAGACTAATATAGAAATTTAAGATTGATTTTTCAAGTTCAATTGGATGAACAAACCATTCTATCCCACCAATTTTTTTGAATACTAATTCTTACTTTAATTATTGTTTCCAATACATTCATTTGATAGCTCTCTTTTTATTATAATTTTTTACAAAGTGTAATTTATTCTCTAACTTTGGGATTATTGTGATGTTTCTAATTAGGGTGAGTACCATAAAAAGTCAAAAAATGCATTTTATACAATACATGTTAGAAAAATAAATTAGAATACATTGAATTTTAATTACACATGGATAATATTGATAAAATATATATTATATTTAATTACTTTTGTAATAAAAAACCTATATTTTATAATATTTATTTCTCTAATGGTTGTAGTTTCTCTCTCTCTATATATTATTAAAATTCCCTCTCTATGGTAATATTTAACAAATTGAACATCACATCGAACATGTCCAACATGAAATTTATATGATATCATAAGTAAAAAATCATCCTCCAAGGAATTAAAACTCAATTTCATATTGGTTTTTTTATCAAATGAAAAGTGGAAAAAATTTCATTTGATAGACCTTGTGTATAATATAAATATATATATAAATATATATATATATAATTGATTTTATTTATTTATTAATTTTTTATATTTATTACCATATTAAAATTCATCTTCACAAATCCTAATTCATCATTTTCTTTCTGTAATCCTATTATGAACCCATTTTCATTACAAAATTTGATCATGAAATATCATATTATCCAACTCTAATATTTTATCAGTGATCACAATATAATACATGTTCAAGAAAACAGGTTTTTATCCTAGACATTATATTAATAAATATCATTTATCACAACAATGACTCCATTATTTTTTGTTGTTCCACATTCATAATTTTCCTTTATATATAATTTATAACCATTAATTATGTATGTATTATAAAATAATCTAAGAAAACTAGGTCTTTTGAACAACAATAAAATTTTTATAAAGATTTATTTAGAATTTAATGATATCACTTTATGAATGTGGACTCAAAATAAAATAATAAACTATTGTTTATTTGTATTTGATATCCAACTTTAAACCCCTATTGGATTAAAATGCCAAAGAATAGATTTATGAGTTTTAATATAGGGTACAACCTGATAATTATTATTAAAAAATATATGCGAGTTTATTCTCAATCTCTAACATGTATTTTTATAATATTTATTCCTAAAATTCCCTCACATTTGATACAATTATCATTGTAATATTTTGGAAGACCATTTCTATCCATTTTGGATAGGTATCCAGTGTATAATTCGATGGATTCTTTCAAAACACGTGACAGTATGATACTAAAATTTGGTTAGAATAATTTTTTATATACCCCTTTAATATCTTTATATAGTATTCAATAGGGTAAATCCCTATTAAATTTATTGGAACACAATTTTTTTATCTCTCTCACCAACTGAACCATCAAGTGAACCATTATGTGTCAAATGTTTCTTTTTTCAAAATACAATTTAATTCCATAAGTAGAAAACATTAATAAAAATATGAAAATTATATTATTTTAAACCTTTTAGCTTTAGATAATCCATTAATACAAAACCTTTATATTTCATGAATACCCCTCTTGAATAGTTACCCTATTTAGAACGATTTAGAATATAATTATCTCTTTCCTAGAAAGATTTTGATCTAGTAGAAGAATAATTGTTTCCCTCCCCTCCAACAATAGTTATGACTCTTAACTAATTCCACTTACAATAATGTATAGCCTTTATATGATGAAATATTTATTCATAACTTTTGTATTTAGTAACATTATCACATAAATATTTCACAATATAATTTAAATCTATAAAATTTATGAAATACAACTCTTCTAGTATGGAAGTTAGAAGGAAATTGATCTATTTTTCTAACCCATTATTATTTTTTTGTTAGATAAAAGATTACTACAATTATTGACCACATACTTTAACTTATCAAATATTTCTTCACCTAGATAAGGTGAATAACCTAATTCCAAGATCCCATAAAATGTTTTCATACATATTCGATATCAATTTCATCTTAGTAAAATCCTATGATGTCTAATAAACAAAATCATCATACTATGTTTTAACCTAACAAAGCATTTACATTCTTTAGAAAAATAAATCTGTGACCTTTTATTAATATTATACCCCAAAAAGTTGTTTTACAAAATAATATCATTTATTATACAAAAAAATATGGATCTCAATGTGAATTATTATTTTTTGTGAGCAGTATACACCATAACACCGATATCCCATAACATTTTAAAAAATTTAGTAAGTGGGTCCAAATAAATGTTAATATCATTACCAGTCTATTTGAACTAAACTAAGAAATGATAATATAATATAGTTTCAGTTCATGTATAATCATGATGATAAATTAAAATATACTGAGATAGTTGTTCATGTTTTGTGGGTGATTATATTTTCATAATAGGGATTAATTTTATCTATAAAGAATACAAGATGAATTTTTAAACATTCCCAAATTTTGATTTTTTTCATAGATTTTATTCCACTAAGGAGATTTTAATGGGTGTATAAGTTTACTTTTCAAAGTAATTTTATTTATGTTCTATTTCAACAAACTTGGAGTCTGAAAATTTCTATACATTCATTGAAATTTAGGAATGATTGGAAAGTACTTAATAACTTTTTATGGTATTGATTTATTTTTCTTGTGTCAATATGCATCAAACGTAGGGATTTTTTTATAGATAATAATAATATTTTTAAAAATAATATGAAATTTTTAAAGAAGGTGTTTATTTTTTCATAACTCATATATATGGAATATAACATTCATTTAGTTTCAAATTTTTTAAATGGGAGCACAATTTTATCTCGTACCATGTATTTTAAAAAATAATGATTATCTGTGAAACTTTCATCACTCCATTCATTATCAATTTTTAGGAAATATTAATTTTTTATTAATAATTGTGTTGTATATTTCATTAAACCATCATTAAATGGAAACTATACACATTGATTTTATATATTAATTTTTTTTAAACAATATCTACATTCATCTTAAACCCCCATTTAAATTTCCTCAATGTTGTCTGCATCAACATATAAACTTTTGATGATGTAATATGATCTCAAAAACATATTCTCATTCTAATTACAAGATATATTTACTTCCTCACCTTATTTTATCTAATATTTATAACTTCAATAATAATAATAATATATCAAGTAGTAATCTAATCTATAAGGACCATTTTTTTTCCAATAACTACAAAGACACAGACATGTGATTCGAGAAGGTTCATTCACATGGTTAGTTGTAAATTGGAGGAAATCTTTGACATCATCCTCAAACTCCTTGGCCATATAATAATATTATGCCCAATTTTTATTCATATTCATACAATTTGATTTAACAAAGTATACAAATTATTTATATAAATTACATATATTTATTTATATAATTATATATAATAAAAATATACACACATAAGATATATTAAAAATATGATGTAGGAAATATTTATAAATAATGTAACATCTGATTACCTTATTTTAGGTATTTTTTATATCTATTTATGTTTGCCTCTTTGTTTTGGTTCATTTTTGGGATTCTGAGGATGGAGAGACTTTAACGGGGGAAATGGAAAAAAATTTATGGATATATTTCTGTTGGAATTAATTTAATTCAAGTATAAATGTGAAAAAAGATTAAGAGTATGTCTTCTGGGGTCCAAGATGAACTGGGAAATTTTTCTAAGTGTTTATATATAATATGTTTGTTGGATGATTTCACACTATGAAATAGTTACACTACTTGAATATAATGTTGGTATGATTCCATGAACTAGTTCAAATCATGAAATGTTTACACATCATTAGATTAGTTCACATTGTGTGAAGGTCGATCAGAGTAATTTTTAATCCAAGGTGATGTGTTTTTTGGTGTTTCATAAAAATTGATAAATTTACATCATTAAAGGGTTTCACATCATGAATTTTCATGATTTTTGGTTTAACCATGACGTTCGTTTGATTTTATTTTCATTCTTATGTAGACTTCTCGCTTGAGACCTAGGAGCTATCCCTGATGATTATTTGGATCTACACTCCTTCCATATCGTTTATTTTAGTGATTGATCTTCATTGTGGTTTCACTATGTCTCTCCAGGTAAGTGATATTTCTAGTTATTTATTTTCATTGTTCTAAGTAGTACCATTATGATACAATTTCATATTTTTTGGTCTTCTTTTGTTGATTCTCTTGATCATTTCTAGATATATTGTGTGTTCTTCCTCCAGATATTGACCTTTTTGTTGGTTGTGGTGAAACTGTGAGTTTCTTGAGGTACATTTTGTGTTTTCTTATCCACAATCCATTTTCTAGTGTAATTGATGATAATATGTAATGATTGATTCTAGGGCCTCAATTTTTGTCTTTACGTTCTTCCATATTGGTGGATCACATTAATGGTGCGTGTGACCCGAGTTTTAGGTAAGTGGTTCTGTTTATTGACTATATTAGATGAACTATATTTATATGGTTTTATAAAATGTTTTATAAATGAATTGGAAATATTTAATTTCTGTGTGAAAATGGGGTTTGAGGAAATATGGGATTCCCCATTATTTTGGTAAAAGAAAATGTATCTTCAAATAATTTTGAAATGAATTTTTGAAATGTTTTTCAAAGAATCATTTTGATGAAATGGTTTGGAAAATGCTACAAATTAGAAGCCTTAGGTACTTAGGTTAAAGGTTTAGTAATAGGTCTCATATATTGATACTATTAGGGTCTTCACTCATGGGGTTCTCTTATACTCACTAGGTTCATTGTCTAGGGATTTGTTAGACCAATTAGGCAGTTCAGTTACTGGGGTTTTTATCTACTCTCTAGATTCAATGAATATATATAGGAACTTGATGTGTGTGATTGTCTATGTTTGGGTATGAGTGTTCTTTCTAGTTTTACATATTATTATCCTTGGTGTGATGTTACCTATGGTTCAGTTTGGATTGATTTTGATTTTTTATGATATGTGATACAATATTTTCTTTGACAACATTGATATATGTGATATTATTTTACATTACTTTACATGCATTATTTGAAACTGAGGAAATAGGGGAAATGTTTAAACAATATTTTGATCTAAAAACAATTTAACTATTTAGCATGACTTGTTTTATTTAAAGTTGACCATACTTTTATTTTTGTATATAGAATTGATATGGAAAAACTAGGTGGGATCCTATAGTTCTTATTTATCTCACTTCCTATGCACCCCTTCGATAGTGCATAAACCATATTATGTCTTTTGAAGCATGGAAAGGAAATTCATCATAGTGAGGCTATGAGGTTTCTTTCAGATATTTCAAGGAATATTGTGGTGAGACGATAGGAGATTTATCATGCTATCACATGGAGTTTCTATTTCAGTTTTATTTTTCCTTTTACATTGGAATTGTACCTTAGAGATTGTCTTACTACTTTTGAGTTTTATATCTTCTTTGATTTCCTTTTTTATGGAATATTTCTTTACTATTATATTTTACACTATTTATATCTTATTTGGTCATGTATTCCATGATGTTTACTTTAGGTTGGGAGAAATCATTCCCTCCGACTATTATTGATAACAAAGTGCTAGTCGCCAGCCCATGGGGACTAGGTTCACCCTTTGGGTATGTGATGTTTTAGGTCTAGTATTAGTTTGAGAGGGTATCTTGGTCTTTTTCTCCACAAATTGGCATTAGAGGAAGGTTGTACACAGTTTTCAGAGGTTGGTAGACTAAAGATAGGATTTTCATGACTTGATTTGTAGGTTGTCGTGAGTGTATGACTAGAAATTTCCCTAAAAAGAACCAAGTTACCCTAGGACATTGGGTGGTGTGTCTCCTGTACAATGTTACTTATCTTAATCTTAGTTTTTTTCTTATGTTTTTATGGTTTTAACTGATATTACCTCATTGTATGATCAATTATTGTATTTTGGTGCGTAGAGGTATGTCTCAAACAAATTTTCCATGGGTTCCTTTGGAGAGTGCATTAAATGATCCTCAAGGGAATACATCTCTAGAATAGAATCTTATCAAGGATATTATGAAGGTAGTTCATGCTATAGACTAAATTGTACCTCAATTACAAAGAAAGTTATTGAGTTACAATATGGAGTTGCAGGAGAATGAGATCGATCATGGGAGTTATTTAATGAGAATATAATATCCTTTAAGGGTATGAATAAAACTAAATAGAAATATTATTTTCTATACAAGATTGATCAAATAATTGAATTATTGTATACACCTGATAATATCGAGGTGAATTTAAAAACATTCTGACTCAAGAATCCCAAAAAGTGATAGTGGGATTCCATGATACAAGTGGATAGACATGTGGGATCAGACTGGAAGTGTTTTAATACCCAATTATTTCATCATTTATTTATATATTTTTTTACGATGACGAATTCTATAGAGTTTTTATTTTTATTGAAGAGGGAGCATTCAGTGTCAGCATACACCAATTAGTTCATGATTGTGGTTTTTTTCCTCCATAGGTAGTAAATAATGACTAGATAAAGGCTCATAAGTACTTTCATGGTTTACGATAAGATATCATATCATAGGTATTTATGATGAATATTTCATCTTATGAAGAGATATTAGATAATAAAGTGATGTTGAAAATGGATATGGAAATCAAGGTTAGATCTTTTAACATTTATATTACACCTAGTTGAAACCTCAGTCAAGTGCAGGGGAGGAAGAAGAAGTGGTACAATAATCATTGGAGTGGTGGGGGTGGTTCTCAGTAGAAGGCCTCCTCTATACCATCATTTATAGCCTGTAGTGTTCCCCTAACTTACTATTATCATGGAACATTTTGGAACACCTAATGTTCTTGTTCCACACCTACGAAGATTTGTAACAATTATGGACACTAGGGTAATCTTCAACATTTCTATCAGGCTATGTCTAAGCCATGTTATGGTCAAATATCATTGGCTATAAATGTTATTATGGTGTAGTAAGATTATTCAATAACTACATGGATCTTTCCATAGGCCTTAAGAGTGAAGTACCTCCACGTAGTGGATGAATTTTTAGAATATGTAGGTGTAGGTCTAGTAACAGTGATATGTACTATCCTTATTTCATATTAATTAGAAACCGATTTATTTCATATAGATATCTCACACCCATTAATGTAACACCCCGACCCTAGTTACCCAGAGTCGGTGCATTATTACATTACATTGGCATGATCAAAAGAAAGATCAAATCTCGAAAGACCGATTGGTTTAGTAGCCTTGGAAACACTAGATATATTCATAAAGTTTTACATTACATGAAAAAGTAAAAAAATACAACAACAACATAGTCTCCATATTCCACACTCATATCCCCACATACTATCCCTGCAGGTCATTCATAACTTACTTCTTTACATCCTGGGAAAATTAAAACATAGAAAAGGGGTGAGCTCAAATGCCCAGTAAGGATAACAATATAGCAGAAATTTTCAAAAATAAGCATAAACATTTAAGGCAATGTATAACTAAAACAAAAGCCTTTTAAACTTGAACTTCAACATAGTATGGCAAAAGTAAAATGAAATAATTCCATTTACTTATTCACATGGATATTGTACTAATCGAATAATCACATGCAATATCAATAACCACTTTCATAATGATGGAATGCATAATGCCAGAATATCATAACCACATAGCCAAGGCCTCGTGCCAAGACTACAAATAAGATTTTGTCAAGGCCTTGTGCCAAGACACTAGTTTGTCTCATGAGACCTACTGATGCATCGAGGAGCTATAGCGGGCTCCAGCCGTCATATATTAAGTCCAATGCATTCCCATATGAAAAGGTTTAAACATAACATAAAACTTCGTATTAAAACTAGCATACGAAATGTCAATACTTTCACCATAAACCATGAATGGTAAAAATAGCACATCCACAGTCAAACATATCACAAAACCTACAATACAATATAAAAGTTTTGTAACATAATAAATCAACTTCAAATAAGCGTAAAATCCATCAAAGGATGTTGACATAGATGAAATCAAAACTCTTTTTAGAGAAATATATCTTTCTATTTTGAAATCATTTAAGAGTCATATATTTATAAAATAAAACATTTTCTTTGAAAATATTCTTATAATCTTGTAAGGGAAGCTTCGACGATTTTATAACGGTGGAAAATAGCCGCACCCGCCGTATAAGTTAAAAAAAAATTCTTACCTTAATTTTGTCGAAAAGGTTAAAAAGCACCTTGTTTGGAAAACGATGGAAAGATTACTTTATTAACCTCTTATAAAAAGTCAAACAAGGGTATAAATGACTTTAACCCATATTCTTTTAAATTGTAAAAATGTTTTGAAATACATTTTTTAGAAACATGGATGTGGATGATAAAGATATCCCAGTAGATTATTACGTATAAACAACCTCAGATAATGAAGAGATTGTGAAATAACACTTACCTTGTACTTTTCCTTGTTTGGGGTAGGTTAACCTCCTGTATAATGGTGAAATAATTGTTATTAAATTATACAAGAATCATATATATTAATATGATATCATATATGATCTTTTATCATTGATTTGTTAATAATATCTTAGTATTATCGTCGTTTCGGGTGTTAACTTACTCGTTTTATTTTATATGTTTTGTTACATAAGCCATGTTTTTTATGGATAGGTTGTATCTTATTCATATCCAGAATGATATCAAGTCCTTAAACATCATTTTTAAATCATCAAATGATAATTATACTTTAATGGATACGATGGAGAATGAATCTCATTGCGTTCGTGGAGACGGTAGTCCGTACGTACGCACGAGCGACAATATCATTATTTTGATATTAAAATAATATATAAGTTAATATTATATCATATATAAAGAATAATTATCATGTTATATTTATTATTTACATGAGTTACACATCATTATTATACCCATCCAAATAATAATATATTGAATAACAATTACACCACGACGTGGAGACGGTAAGCCGTACGTACGCACGTATGGTGACATGTTATACAAAGGGTGGATAGAATACTAAATATAGTTGTACCATATTTATAATAACATGACAGTATATATAAGATACTGGGGTTATTATTTTATAATGGTAATAACAAAGAAAGAAGAAGTGGAAGAAGAAAGGAACTTGGAAAATGGTGGTGAAATCATTACCTCTTCTTCGGGTTCTTTTTTTTTGATTTGATCAAAAGGGATCCTTAGGTTGGATTTATGATAAAACTAAGGCCTCTAGGTTGTAGTTAGGGAAGTTGGGAGAGTATTTGGGAAGAGTTTGGCCGAACCAAAAGGCTTTGAAGGTGTAAAGAAAAGAGGAGGAGGAGTTCCCTTTTATAAGAGGGGTGAGGGGAACCTTTGGAAAAGCTAGAAATATTAATTTATAATAAATTCATATTCGGTTTATAATGGCTCAAAAGTTGATTATTCAAAGGTTAAGGAGGGGATAGGTCGAATACCATTCAACCAATAGAATTTAGACAGGTTTGGGTTACTATATTAACCTTATCTTTTAGTTTTAACTCTTAGTTAATTAGTTTGACATTTACCATGTCACTTTGTATTTTTATAATATATAGTTAATAAACTTACTATATATATCCAAGCTACCCCCAAGTGGTCCATTACTGATGAAACTATCATGATATAAGTCTCTTGGCCGAACCTTAGATTTTTTGGATTTTAATATCAATTAATAATATAATATTTGTTTTAAAAACTCTTTTATGTCAATTTTGACACTATTCAATAATTGATTTTTGTGAAACTCATAACATAATTATTAATTCGACAAAAGTTAATTAAATCAATACTAACATGTCATATTATCCTATAAAATTATTGTAATTCATTAAAAGTCTCAAATTATATTTATTTGGGAATTTATAATATCAATTATTTTAATTGTTCACAATTATGGTAATTACTGCATCATCATTGTTTCATAAATAAATTAAATTATTTAAAGTCTAAAAATTATAAATAAAATATCATTATGTAGGAAATCGTATTATATTTCTAATGAATATTTAAAATCGAATTTATCTTATGTATAACCCTATATTAAAAATGTTTTAGTAAATAAACTTTTATTTTAACTCTTTAACTCTTCTTTGAATTAAATAATAATAAATGTCCTAATCTAATCCATGTGGACCTAAATGATAATATTTTATTCCTAAGGCTGTTTTGGTCGAGATACACTTGTCCGATAGAATTAGGACATGTGTTAGGGTAATATTAATATCATTTTTACCCTTAATTACCCTATTTACTTTTAACCGTGGTAAATAAAAGTAAAAAGTTACTATTCACCAAAAATTATTTTCATCTCATTGAACCACATTTTACTTCTTGATATTAACTGTGTCTCTCAGATTTTTGAAATTCCATTCACAGAAGCGGTAAAATTAAGTTTTATGAAAAATTCAGTTTTTTTTAACTACCACTTAGTAGATTCACTATTCATCAAAAATTGAAGTTTTTCAGAACAATGCCAAAATTTCACCCTAAGATATAATTGATATTCCGAATTCAAAAATGATGTATATTTTATAAAATTACAAACATATAAGTTTCATTAATTAATTTTATAATTAATTCCCGCTGTCACAACAAATAGCGTGTTTTTAAGAAACAATATATATCAAAAGTTTGATAATTGTTTATGTCCAATTTCAAATTGAAATTAATTCTAATGATCACCATTGGAGAAAATGGTAAAAATAAATTCTAATTATACTTTAAAACCACTCAATAATATAATTTATCACTATAAATTATTTTGATTAAAAAAGATGTTTTTAAGTATTTTTCACTATTCATAAAATTGGAAGTTCTCAGAAAAATACCAAAAATTCAACTTAGGATAATTTCGATATTCAAAATCCAAAAATGAAGTTCATTTTGAAATATAAAATATATATAATTTCAAAAAGTAGGTATTACTATTCATAACGGCTAGTTTGATTGGTTGTGGTGTGTTAGAACTTGATGTTGCGTACAACACACGCTATCGCATTATTCAAAGAGAAGCGTACCGTAGAAGCTTGGGGTGTTACATTCTTCCCTCCAAATAATTTCGTCCTCGAAATTTCTAGAATACTTATCACATGAAAATACTCGGGTGGTTCTTCATCATAAGTTCCTCGGGTTCCCACGTTGCCTCTTCCATCTTATGGTTTCTCCACAAAACTTTTACCAGACACGTCGTCTGGTTCCTTAGTACTTGTTCTCTCATATCAAGAATCCTGACGGGTTCTTCACAATAGGACAAATTGGGTTCCAGTTCTAATTCTTCATAGGTGAGTACATGCATTGGGTCAGGCATGTATTTCCTCAACAGAGATACGTGGAACACATCGTTAACTTTGGAGAGACTTGGCGGCATTGCCAATCGGTAAGCTACAGCCCCAATTCGTTCTAGAATTTCGAAAGGTCTGATGTACCTGGGACTCAATTTACCTTTCTTACCAAAAAGTATGACTCCATTCCATGGAGATACCTTCAGGAAAACATGATCACTGACTTGAAATTCCAAATCCTTCCTTCGATTATCAGCATAGATCTTCTGCCTACATTGAGCTGCTTTGATGTGATTTTGGATTACCTTCACCTTTCCCATCGTTTCCTCCACCAGTTCTGGGCCTACAAGTTTTCTTTCACCAACGTCATCCCAATAGGTTGGTGTACGACATCTCTTTCTGTATAATGCTTCATATGGTGCCATCTGAATACTCGAATGGAAGCTATTGTTATAGGAAAATTCTACTAGAGGTAAATATTGATCCCACATACCCTGAAAGTCAAGTGATCAAGATCTCAACTTGTCTTCTAAGGTTTGAATAGTTCGTTCTGATTGTCCATCCGTTTGAGGGTGGTAGCCAGTGCTCAAATGAAGTTCAGTATCCAGGGATTTCTGAAGAATCTTCCAGAATCTTTAAGTAAAACGGGGATCACGATCAGAAACAATCGATAGGGGTACTCCATGAAGTCTCACAAATTCATTAATATATAGTCTTTCTAGACGTTCCAGTGGTAGATCTTCTCTTATAGAAAGAAAATGTGCTGACTTGGTAAGACGATCAACAATAACCCATATTTCATCACTTTTTCTAGGAGTCTTTGGTAGTCCCATGACAAAGTCCATCGTAATATTGTCCCATTTCCACTTTGGTATGGGAATAGGTTGCATGACTCCTCCAGGATATTCCCTTCCAGCTTTCACTTGTTGACAAACCATACATCTTGACACAAAATCAGCAATCTCCCTCTTCATGTTGTCCCACCAAAAATGTTCCTTCAAATCTCTATACATTTTGGTGCTCCCAGGATGTATAGATAAATTGAAACTATGAGCATCATCCAATAATTCCCTTTTTAGATCAGGTAAATCGGGAACACAAAGTCTCTTCCCGAATTTCAAAATTCCATCTTCATACACAAAGTCTCTCAATCTCCCATCATTCACAGCTTTAATCTTCTTTTTAAATTCTTCATCATCGGTCAGAGAACTCTTAATCCGTTCTTGTAATGATGGTTTGGCAACCATTTGAAAAATAATTGATGTTTCGCCTTCCCTGGTAATTCCCATGTCCATCTTCACTAGATCCATGAAAATTGGATCACTTTAAATTCTCATATTGTTCAAAACTCCATGGTCTTTTCTGCTCAAAGCATCTGCCACCCTGTTTGACTTCCCCGGGTGGTAGTGTATCGTGCAATCATAATCCTTGAGTAATTCAAGCCATATCCTTTGCCTCATGTTGAGTTATTTTTGTGAGAAAATATACTTCAAACTATTGTGATCCGTATAAATCTCACATTTTTCACCATAGAGGTAGTGCCTCTATATATTCAAAGCAAAGATCACAGCTGCTAACTCGAGATCATGAATAGGATAGTTTTGTTCATGAATTTTCAACTGTCGTGATGCATAGGCAATAACCCCATCATTCTGCATAAGGACACAACCAAGTCCTTTCTTCGATGCATCACTATAAATAACGAACCCATCATTCCCCGATGGTAGAGTCAATATAGGAGCATTGAATAATATTCTTTTCAGTTCTTCGAAACATTCTTCACACTATTTTGTCCAAACAAATTTAACCCCTTTACGTGTGAGCTTCGTTAATGGGTTAGCCAATCGGGCAAAATTATGGATGAATCGTCGATAATAACCAGCTAAACCAATAAAAGTACGTACCTTAGTTATACTCGTAGGTGCTGGCCATTCTTGGATTGCCTTGGTCTTATAAGGATCAATAAATATTCAATCTTTAGAGACAATATGGCCAAGAAAAGAAATCTCCTGAAGCCAGAATTCACACTTGCTAAACTTCCCATATAATTCATGTATTCTCAGAGTCTTCAAGATAATGCGCAAGTGATTTTCATGATCTTCATAACTTTTGGAGTATACCAAGATATCATCAATAAATACCACCACAAATTCATCGAGATACTCCTTGAAAACTCTATTCATCAGATCCATGAATACAGAGGGTGTATTAGTCAATCCAAAAGGCATTACAGTAAACTCGTAATGCCCGTACCTGGTTCGAAATGCTGTCTTTAGAATGTCTTCCTTCTTCACACACAACTGATGGTATCCAGATCGAAGTTCAATCTTTGAAAAGTATTGAGCTCCATGAAGTTGGTCAAATAAATCATCAATGCGTGGTAGGGGATACTTGTTCTTTATTGTTATAGCATTGATCTCCCTGTAGTCGATACATAACCTCATAGAGCCGTCTTTCTTTTTAAAAAAAAGAACAGGGGCTCCCCATGGAGAAACACTAGGGAGAATAAATCCCTTATTACTCAATTCCTCAAGTTGTTTCTTTAGTTCAACTAATTCTACAGTGGCCATTCTATAAGGGGTATTTAATATAGGTCTTGATCCAGGAATTAAATCAATGGAAAACTCAACTTCTCGTTCTGGAGGATGTCCAGGTAAATCTTTCGGAAATACATCTACAAATTCTTTCACAACAGGTACATCCTCTATTTGAACATTCCTTTCCTCACCTACAATTATTTCATTCTCTTCCTCCCCAATAATTTAATTTAGTTGAGCTACTGGGGGTGGATATAAATAAGAATTAGGTGGTGACGATTCTTCTCTAAAGATAAGGTGTTCCTTATCATTATCATCAAGAATCGTGAACTCTTTATTCTTACAATAAATCTTCGCATCATAGTCCGAAAGCCAGTCCATACTGAGGATTATATCAAACTCAATCATAGGTATGACGATGAGATCAGCAGATAAAGAACATTTATGTGCTCTAATGGGGACTGATTCACAAAACATTGTTGCAATGATACTTCCCTTAAGAGTTTTAACTGACAAATACCTTGTTAAATCAAATTGGAAATATCTAATTTTCTTAGCAAACTGGGAAGATATGAAACAATGCGATGATCCAGAATAAAATAATGCATTTTCTAAACTTGAGGAAACCATTAAATTACCTGCCACCACATATTTCGGAGCTTCTACCTCAGTAGTAGTGATAGCATAAGCTTGGCCTTGATCCCTTGGCCTTTTCTGAGGTAAGTTCTCCTAAAGCTTAGTAAATTCATTTGCATAATGCCCCATCTCCCTACAATTGTAGCACTGAACATTGGTAGCTTCCTTCTTCCCTTTGCAATCACGAGTTTGGTGGCCTTTTTCACCACATTTGTAACAGACACCCATTCCCTTCAAGCAACTACCTGGGTGTTTCTTCCCACATTTACCACAGGATGGATATTCAACCTTTCCTTTCATCCCCTTATTTCTATTCCCAGATTGATCAGTAGGACTCTTCTTCTCTTGCTTTTCTTTAAAGTCATAAGACTTAGAGAATTCCTTTTCGGTCTTGATAGCACATGAGACAATGTCTTCGTACGATGAAAAGGATTGTGAGACTAATGCTCGACGGAGAAATGGTTTTAACCCATAAAAGAAACGATCAATCTTACTTCTTGGGTTATGTATATAATCTCCAGCATACCTTTCTAACCTTGTAAAGTTAGCCTCATACTTTGTGACATTCTCATCCTCCTTTTGTCTCAGACTCAGAAATTGCCTTTCCATATCTACTCGATGGTCGTGAGGAAAGTATTTTTCTAAAAACCGATCTTTTAAATCCCTCCATTCCATATTTGATACTTCATCATCTTCCTTCATATTTTGAATCAATGATCACCATTGATCAGCATCTCCAGTGAGGCGGTAAACTGCCATGATAACTTTTTCCCTTTCATTACTCCCCAAAGCCTGAAATATTTTCTCTAGGGAAAATATCCATTGCTCAGCTACTAAGGGATTTTTACTCCCATTGAACATTGGTGGTTGTTTCCTCACGAATTGATATAACATTGATCCTCCACGCTGCGGATCAGGGTGCTCCATAAAGGTAAGGTTATTATTCATAACCTGAGTGAGTTGTCCCAGTATGGTGATTAGCTAATCGACACCAGTTGCATCACCAGCTCCACTTTAATTATCTTGAGCAGGAGGGAAATCCCTACATGGAGTGCGTGCATTGATACAGTTTCCATTTCTTCCACTAGGCTCCATTTCTAAACAATGGCATAAACTAGATCAGTTTATGAATCAAAATACATAATCTCATTCTTATAAAACACTTAACATAAATTGAACTATTTATGGATATAATCCATAATAATAAAAATGTTTTCTTTGAGGAAATATATACTCATAAACCCTTCATAATTATTTTTAAAGAAAATGAGAGTTATCCTAAGCATATCCCCCAGGAGTGTCGTAACCAAGAGTGCAGAAAGGCCCGTTGTCGTGCACCGGTTCCCGTTCGAGTCTAGCTCAAAGCGGTGTTTTCGGGTTTTACCCCTAGGTACATCTGTGCCAGAGCCGCCTCTACCTGCTCGTATCCAGATATGGATGTATTTCTCGGAAAACTCACAAAATCTTTACAATACCAAAATTCTAGGAAGTTCTTCTATACTAATCCTCAAAGTTCTTCTTAGTTCTACGTGCTCTAATTAGAGTTTATCTAAATCTAGCTTCCAAGGTTTGTACTAAACTTCCTCTGATACCAACTGTAACGCCCCGACCCTAGTTACCCAGAGTCGGTGCATTATTACATTACATTGGCATGATCACAAGAAAGATCAAATCTCGAAAGACCGATTGGTTTAGTAGCCTTGGAAACACTAGATATATTCATAATGTTTTACATTACATGACAAAGTGAAAAACTACTACAACAACATAGTCTCCATATTCCACACTCATATCCCCACATACTATCCCTGCAGGTCATTCATAACTTACTTCTTCACATCCTGGGAAAATTAAAACATAGAAAAGGGGTGAGCTCAAATGCCCAGTAAGGATAACAATATAGCAGAAACTTTCAAAAATAAGCATAAACATTTAAGGCAATGTATAACTGAAACAAAAGCCTTTTAAACTTGAACTTCAACATAGTATGGAAAAAGTAAAATAAAATAATGCCATTTACTTATTCACATGGATATTCTACTAATCGAATAATCACATGCAATATCAATAACCACTTTCATAATGATGGAATGCATAATGCCAGACTATCATAACCACATAGCCAAGGCCTCGTGCCAAGACTACAAATAAGATTTTTTCAAGGCCTTGTGCCAAGACACTAGTTTGTCTCATGAGACCTACCGATGCATCGAGGAGCTATAGCGGGCTCCACCCGTCACATATTAAGTCTAATGCATTCCCATATGAAAAGGTTTAAACAAAACATAAACCTTCGTATTAAAACTATCATACGAAATGTCAATAAATTCACCATAAACCATGAATGGTAAAAATAGAACATCCATAGTCAAACATATCAAAAAACCTTCAATACAATATATAAGTTTTGTATCATAATAAATCAACTTCAAATAAGCGTAAAATCCATCAAAGGATGTTGACATAGATGAAATCAAAACTCTTTTTAGAGAAATATCTCTTTCTATTTTGAAATCATTTAAGAGTCATATATTTTTAAAATAATACATTTTCTTTCAAAATATTCTTATAATCTTGTAAGGGAAGCGTCGAAGATTTTATAACGGAGGAAAATAGCCGCACCCGCCGTATAAGTTAAAAAAACATTCTTACCTTAATTTTGTCGAAAAGGTTAAAAAGAACCTTGTTTGGAAAACGACGGAATGATTCCTTTATAAACCTCTTATAAAAATTCAAACAAGGGTATAAATGACTTTAACCCATATTCTTGTAAATAGTAAAAATATTTTGAAATACATTTTTAAGAAACATGGATGTGGATGATAAAGAGATCCCCGTAGATTATTACGTATAAACAACCTCAGATAATGAAGAGATTGTGAAATAACCCTTACCTTGTACTTGTCCTTGGTTGGGGTAGGTTAACCTCCTGTATAATGGTGAAATAATTGTTATTAAATTATAAAATAATCATATATATTAATATGATATCATATATGATCTTTTAACATTGATTTGTTAATAATATCTTAGAATTATCGTCGTTTCAGGTGTTAACTTATTCGTTTTCTTTTATATGTTTTGTTACATAAGCCGTGTTTGTTATGGATAGCTTGTATCTTATTCATATCCAGAATGATATCAAGTCCTTAAACATCATTTTTAAATCATCAAATGATAATTATAATTTAATGGATACGATGGAGAATGAATCTCATCGCGTTCGTGGAGACGGTAGTCCGTATGTACGCACGAGCGACAATATCATTCTTTTGATATTAAAATAATATATAAGTTGATAGTATATCATATATAAAGAATCATTATCATGTTATATTTATTATTTACATGAGTTACACATCATTATTATACCCATCTAAATAATAATATATTGAATAACAATTACACCACGACGTGGAGACGGTAAGCCGTACGTACGCACGTATGGTGACATGTTATTCAAAGGGTGGATAGAATACTGAATATGGTTGTACCATATTTATAATAACATAACAGTATATATAAGATACTGGGGTTATTATTTTATAATGGTAATAACAAAGAAAAAAGAAGTGGAAGAAGAAAGGAACTTGGGAAAGGGTGGTGAAATCATTACCTCTTCTTCGGGTTCTTCCTTTTGATTTGATCAAAAGGGCTCCTTAGGTTGGCTTTATGATCAAAATAAGGCCTATAGGTTGTAGTGAGGGAAGGTGGGAGAGTATTTGGGCAGATTTTTTCCGAACCAAAAGGCTTTTTAGGTGTGAAGAAAAGAGAAGGAGGAGTGCCCTTTTATAAGAGGGGTGAGGGGCACCTTTGGAAAAGCTAGAAATAATAATTTATAATAAATTAATATTCGGTTTCTAATGGCTCACAATTTTATTATTAAAAGGTTAAGGTGGGGATAGGTCGAAAAACATTCAACCAATATAATTTAGATAGGTTTGGGTTACTATATTAACCTTATATTTTAGTTTTAACTCTTAGTTAATTAGTTTGACATTTACCATGTCACTTTGTATTTTTATAATATATAGTTAATAAAATTACTATATACATCCAAGAGACCCCCAAGTGGTCCATTACTGATGAAAATATCATGATATAAGTCTCTTGGCCGAACCTTAGATTTTTATGAATTTAATATCAATTAATAATATAATATTGTTTTTAAAAACTCTTGTATGTCAATTTTGACACTATTCAATAATTGATTTTTGTGAAACTTATAACAGAATGATTACTTCGAAAAAAGTTAATTAAATCAATACTAACATGTCATATTAGCCTATAAAATTATTTTAATTCATTAAAAGTCTCAAATTATATTTATTTGGGAATTTATAATATCAATTAGTTTAATTTTTCACAATTATGGTAATTACTGTATCATCATTGTGTCATAAATAAAATAAATTATTTAAAGTCTAAAAATTATAAATAAAATATCATTATGTATGAAATATTATTAAATTTCTAATGAATATTTAAAATATAATTTATCTTATGTATAACCCTATATTAAAAATGTTTTAGTAAATAAACATTGATTTTAACTCTTTTAACTCTTCTTTGAATTAAATAATAATAAATGTCCTAATCCAATCCAAGTGGACATAAATGATAATATTTTATTCCTAAGACTGTTTTGGTCGAGATAAACTTGTCCAATAGAATTAGGACATGTGTTAGGGTAATATTAATATCATTTTTACCCTTAATTACCCTATTTACTTTTAACCATGGTAAATAAAAGTAAAAAGTTACTATTCACCAAAAATTATTTTCATCTCATTGAACCAAATTTTACTTCTTGATATTAACCGTGTCTCTTGGATTTTTTAAATTCCAATCATAGTAGCGGTAAAATTAAGTTTTATGAAAAATTCAGTTTTTTTAACTACCACTTAGTAGTTTCACTATTCATCAAAAATTGAAGTTTTTCAAAACAATGCCAAAATTTCACCCTAAGCTATAATTGATATTCCGAATTCAAATATGATGTCTATTTTACAAAATTCCAAAAAAATAAGTTGCATTAATTAATTTTATAATAAATTCCCGCCGTCACAACAAATAGCGTGTTTTTAAGAAACAATATATATCAAAAGATTGATAATTGTTTATGTCCAATTCCAATGTGAAATTAATTCTAATGAACACCATTGGATAAAATGGTAAAAATATATTCTAATTATACTTTAAAACCACTCAATAATATAATTTATCACTATAAATTATTTTTATTAAAAAAGTTGTTTTTAAGTATTTTTCACTATTCATAAAAATTGGAAGTTCTCAGAAAAATACCAAAAATTCAACTTAGGATAATTTCGATATTACGAATCAAAAAATGAAGTTCATTTTGAAATATAAAATATATATAATTTTAAAAATTAGGTATTACTATTTATAACGGCTAGTTTGATTGTTTGTGGTGTGTTAGAACTCGATGTTGCGTACAATACACGCTATCACATTATTCAAAGAGAAGCGTACCGTAGAATCTTGGGGTGTTACAATTTATATCTATATGTTTTGTGGATATGAACAAAAATCCAATGGAACTCATGTTCATTTGTTATAGAGTTAGTGAATCCTCTAGAAAATAGGAAAGGTCATGGGTTTTAGTTTCATTGTTCTTTATCGATAGACGATGTAGAGTTAGACTGGGATTTCTTTATTCTTGTTTTGGATATGTTTGATTTCATGATTGGGATGGACTTGATTATCTATCATCTATTAGGTTGATTTTTTTCATCAATGTGTTTTTTCTTTGATATTTATGGGAGATATCATGTGTTTCAAGGAGAGTGGGGTCTAAGGTCTAGTTGTACATGAACTTCCCACCCAGAGTTAAGGATATTTCTGTCTTTTGTTATAGTTAAGTCCAATGAGGTTTATTTTGTGGATAATATTCCCTTAGTTGTTAGAGATTTTCCTGATGTTTTCCTAGAATATTTCTCTAATATTCCTATAGATATGGAGATAGAGATTACGATTGATTAGTACTAGGTATGCAGACTTCTTCAAAACCATCTTATCATATGATGACAATAGAGCTGAAAGAGATTATTATTTAGTTGGATGATCTGATAGCGAATGGTTTAGTTCTCACTAGTGTTTTTCCTTAGGGAGACCCTATGCTCTCTACCAAGAAGGTAGATGTTTCACTTTTATTGTTTGTAGATTATCAAAAGTTGAACTGAGTAATGGTTAAGAATATATATCATTTTCCCTGTATAGATGATTTTTTGACCATTTAAAGGTGGAAAAGTGATTTTTAAAGATTCACCCATGGTTGGGTTTTCATCAGCTCAAATTTATGGACTTTGATATATCGAAGATAGATTTCCGAAGAAGGTACAACCATTAATATTATCTTATGATTCCTTTTTGTATCACTAAAATTCAATCATTTTTCATGTATTTGATTGACTAGATATTACATGAATATCTAAACACTTTTATAATAGTTTTCATGGATAAAGTTTAGTTTATTTGAGATCTGAGTGCAAGAACAAGAACTATTTTCATTTGGTTATGGTGATCCCAAGGATTCTCCACTTGTATAGTAATATTTCAAAATACTGTTTCTGGATCAAAGAAGTGAAGTTCTTGGGGCATTTGATTTTTGATCATGGATTATTAGTTGATCCTAAGAAGTTGAAACCTATATTATCATGGAAAGATCCAAAAATGACATTGAGATTTATATATTATTTAGTATTACTAGATACTACCAATAGTTCATCAATGATTTCTCAAAGTTTAATCAACTTTGATTTTGATTACTTGTAAAGGGTTTAAATTCATATAGGATTCAAATATGATCCATATTTTGATGATCTAAAATGAATTCTGTCATCATATATTATTATAATCTTACCTAATCCTGATAAAGGGTATGTGGTTTTCTGTGATGCTTCTAGTACTATTTTTGGTTGAATTCTTATGTAGGATGACCATGCAGTGGCTAACAAATCTCTCTTTCTTTGATTTTATGAGAATAATTACCCCACTCTTGATTTATAGATTTCCATAGTTATGTATACACTTAAATGTTGGAGGAACTATCTTTCCACGGAGAGATTCACAATCTTTTCTAAGTACAAGCGAATGAGCTATATCTTTTCTCATAAATACTTGAATCTCAGATAAAGGTGCTGGGTAGAATACATTCATAAATTTAACTATGAAATTTCCTACACCCCTAGTAAAGGGGAATGTCATTGAATATGGTATCAGCAAAAAAGTACAATTATAGGCTGTTCTGGAATCAAAGGAGTGGAACCCTATATGGATCTTCACTCAGTTACACCTAGATGCTCAGGTGGATGTTTTAGGCATGATTTTAACCAGTGTTTAGTTATCATTATCTCTTCTTGAGTCTATTATTTAAGATGAATAGAAATATGATGAATTAATATGAATTCAATAAATCTTGTATAGTGGGGAAAACATTTCTAGTTGGTCTATCCATTCAGATATTATTATTTGTTTGGGGAAAAGTTTGTTATCCAAAAAGTTGTGAGGAGACCATTTTTGTTTGGATGTCATAGTTTTTCATGGGTCATTCAGCCAAGAACTGAGAAGATGTATTATGACATGAGATGATGATTCTGGTGGTTGGGTTTGAAGGATGACATTATAGATCATGTGGCCCACTATTACACCTTCTAATAGATAAAATTAAATCATGTGAAACCTTCTAGGTTTCTCTAGACTCTTATAGTTCCGGTTTGGAAATGTTATGAGGTGTCCATGGACTTTTTTGTTAGATTACCATGTACTCCCTCAGGGAGGAATTCTATATGGGTGGAGATTGATTAGTTGATAAAGTTATCTCACTTCATTCCGATTAGGGGATCCACTAAAGTTAAAGACAAAAGGTGATTAGTACATGTAGGAGGTTATGAGGTTATACGGTGTTCCATCTGCTATTTTTTTTTCAGACAATGATCTTATGATTATATCATAGTTCTCGAAGAGTCTTTAGGAGGAAATTAGGACTCAAGTCAAGTTGAGTACAACCGAACATCCTTAGATAGATGACCAGGTAAAGCATACTATTTAGATCTCAAAGGATATTCTGTGTGCATGTATGTTAGATTTTGGTGTATCATGGGATAACCGTTTAGGACTAGTTTATTTTTTATAATAATAGGTATCAGTCATTAGTTATAATTTCTCCATTCAAGGATTTTCATGGTTTCCCATGTAGGCCACCTATTTATTGGGTAGATGTGGGAAATTAATCTCTTGTAGGACCAAGAATCAATAAGGAGATGTCAGTAAGTATTGAAGATATATTTATATTTCTAGTTATAGACTAGAGTTGATAGAAATTGTATGTTGTTCATTAGTGTTGTCCTTGGTAGTTTTACATTGGTGATCAGGTTTTCCTAAAAGTTTCTCCTTGGTTGGGTCACCATCAGATTTTAAAATAGGGAAAGTTGGATCTAAGATATGTTGGTCCATTTTAGGTCACTATGTGTCTTGGGAAGGTTTAATATTGTTAAGAATTTACAGCTTAATTGATAAGTATTCATGATGTTTTCCACATATCTCAGCTTAGTATGTATCATATTGATCCCTCTCATGTTCAATGCTGAGAAGAGATTGAGTTGGTGCCAGATGTTTCTATTGTAGAGAAACCAATGGAGATTAATGACTCTTACGTAAAGGCCTTGCATTGTAAGTCAATTCCTTTGTTCAGAGTTTCATGGTGTCATGAATCAAATTCTCATGAGACATGGGAGTACGTTTTATTGACGACGGAGTAGTTGCCTCAACTCTTTACAGAAACAATTATTCCTCGTTAATTCCAAGGGATGGACATTATTATTTTGGGGTGTTTGTAACGCCTCATTACCCTCTTTCTGGCATTTCTCATCTCTCCTTTTTTACTTCTTTGCGTGGGTACATTTTGGGTATTATGGGGATATAGTCTTTTCTAGGAAAAATGACCTAAAGTGCAGGGATGTATGTTTTTTGTAATTAATGGATTTTAGGTATAAATGTGAAAAAGTATTAAGAGGATATCCTTTGGGTTTAAGGATGACTTAGTTTTTTTACTATGTGTTTTAGAAGAATCTGACTACTAGATAATTCTAAATCATGAAATGGTTGCACTAACTAAATCTATTACTGTGATGATGTCATAAACTAATTCATACCAGGAAATGGTTAAATTTTATGAGACTAGTTCATGTTATGTAATTATTGATAAAAGTTATTTTTAATCTGAGATGAGGCATTTTTTAGATTATCATAAAAATACAATAATTCACTTCATTAATGTTTTGGGATTTGTTGTTTTAACCATTCTAATCATCTAATTTTATTTTCATTCAACTGAAACTATCTCTCTCAATTCATATGAGCTCTCCCAAGAAATTTTAGGGATACACATCCTTTCAAATCATTTATATTAGAGATTGAACTTCATTTTGGTTGTGTTGCATCTATCTAGGTAAGTGATATTTCTGATTCTTCCTTTTCATTGGTCACACCAACACTATTTCAATATGTTTTCAGATCCAATGGTCTTTCGGTGTTTATTATCTTGATACATTCTACATATATTGCGTGATCATCCTCTGGAGACTTCCATTTATACTAGTTCTGGTGTGGTGTGTGATTTTCTTGAGGTATGTTCTATTTTCTTCTCCAGTGATTTTTTTATTGAATTATTTTTGAGATTAAAGGATTGATTCTAGGGCCTATGTTGTTGTTTTTTCATTCCTTTATATTGGTGGATCCCATTACGGGCATGTGAGAACTAGTTATGAGGTAGTTCTTTCTATATCTAGCCTATGTTGGATGAACTTGATTGCTCTAGTTTTATAAATTATTTTATAAATGAATTTTCATGATTGAATTGTGTCTGTATAAATGGGTTTGGAGTAAAGATGGATTTCCATTTTGTTTTGGTAAATGAAAAGGTATTTTCAAATCATTATGTAACATATTTATGAATTGATTTTAAAATCATGTTTTTGATGAAATGCTTTGTAAAATGTAGAACATAGAAAGAATTGAATACTTTAGTGGAAGGTTTAGTAATAACCCTCATCCATTGATATTGTCAGGGGGTTCACTCATGGGGTGTTCCTCTACTCACCAACTCTATTGGTCTGGGGACATGTTAGACTTATTGCGAGGTAAACGTTATGGATTATTCCTCTTATCTCTAGATTTGATACATAGATCTAATGACTTTATGAATGTGATTTTCTATGTTTGGGTATGAGTGTTCTAGCTAGAATGACCTATTGTGATCCTTGGTGTGACATTAACTTTACTTTTTTGGGATTATTTGTATATGATATGATACATGATACATGATTTTCATTGACTTATTTTATATATGTGATATTATTTTAAAATATCTTACCTAGATTATTAGAAACTATGAAAAAATGGGAAATGTTTAGACATTATTTTTATATAAAAATTGTTTAACTAGTTATCATTCATTGTTTTAATTAAAGTTGAGCATGTATGGATTGTCATACAGAGAATTGATATGGAAAAACTAGGTGAGATCTTATTGAGTCTATTTATCTCACACACTATACACCCCTTTGGTGGTCCATAGACCTTGTTATGAATTTCAATGCATGGAAATTCAAGGTGCTGTAGTGAGGTATTGGTGTTTAAATTAGCTATTTCTAGGTATATTCTGTCTAGATGGTTGGTGTTTTTCCCAAACTATCACATAGATCATCTGTTTCGTTTTTAGTTTTCCTTTTCTATTCGAAATTTACATTAAATATTTTTAACTACTTATGAATTGTATCTCTTCTGTAGTTTCTTTTTTATTAAATATATACTTCATGTTATTTTCTTGTTGTTTATATCTACATCAGAAATCTATGCCATGATATATTATTCTCATTGATAGAAATCATTACCCATGGTTTTTATTGATGTCTAGGTGCTAGTCTCTATCCCATGGAGATCAAGAACACTCTTCAGGTATGTGATAGTTTAGGTTGGGTAGGTATTTGGGTCATGTTCCCCACAAATGAACAATACAAAGGAACACACGCATGAACATATAAAAATTTTTACAAACACACACACTTATATATTATAAATGAAATATATATAATATATATAAAAATAATTAATATAACACACACACAAAAACACATACATGGATATATATATATATATTGAAAAAATAAAAAACTAAGTATTCTATGATATAAAATACTATGTATGCTCTAAAACCAAGTACTAGGATTTTTTATTTTTTCCATCATGGTTATTTTGATTTATAATTATTGTGATTTTTTGGAATCTTTTAAAAAAAGGTATCTTGGACAAAAAATTAAGGTATTAAAAAAGATTACAAAAATTATCAAAAGAAATTTAATAAGAATCCCTAAATTGGATAAAGGGTATGAGGTCCCATTATATTGCCTTCAAGTAATATCTTTCTCAAGAAGATAACTCATGATTCCACTATAATACTCAATATAATGTGGGGATCATACAATGAACCCAACTAAAAAAATAAAATCAAAAAAAAAATTAAATTAAAATTTAATAGGTGTGACATATAACTTCTCAATTTACAAAATACACTACAGACAAATGATAGCAAAGATAAATTTAACACATATTATTTTATCCTATTATCCATGCCAAATATGACACGTTTCTAGATCAATTCCTATAATCCCTCTAATTAGTGAAGGGTATTTATTATCATACCAACTAAGACTTCATTATTTTGATTATTCATCTCTATCAAGTATTTAATGAAGTGTTAGGTTTTTTCCCTAACAATACAGTTACCATCTTCATTTCCTGCTTACTCCTTGAAATCTCTAAGGATAATCTTTTCATCCACCGTGATGCCTGCCAGATGTTTTATTTTTAATCCCACATATGCCTTATAATGACAATGACTAATAAATAAAAAATATACAATATTTTATCATAAAGTTGTTATTAATTACATAGGCACACTATTTTATCTCTATTATTTATTAATATATCATGTTCAAAAAAAACTCTTGATAATATCCAATACTAAACTATAAATATTTGAAATCATTTTGGACTTTCCCTTTAGTCTAGTGGATTGGGAAAATGTTCGACATCATATACATTCTCTATGATAATTTTATTAGTTCAATATGTGAAACCCACTATAATACACATGAATATACTCTATTCAAAACTATTTACACCATATGTGGTACCCAATTATAAGTGATATTTATCTTTTAAAATCTATGACATTAAATTAATCACAACCTAAAATCTCTCTAGAACTTGATGGATTATTCTTTTTCCAAGGCCATATCTTCTATATAGAGTATATGAATCCATGTTCCTATCATCCTTCAAAATCGCTTTAGGAATGAATATTTTTCAGTGATTATTTCCTTAATATTTTTAACTTAACTAAGAATTACAAAACCATAAAAATTTAGCCAAATTTATTTGGTAATGACCATAAAAATAATATAAATTTTCTTTTCATAATCAATAATATGGTCTTAGAATACCTTGATCATGTCTAAATCATGTTATATGAAACTCTTAAATACCCAATCATTCTTATTTATTTGGATCATATTATAAACATTTTTAGTTTTATTTATAGAAATATTAAGAACCGTTTGAAAATATTTAAATATTTATTTAACTAGATTAAGCTTCTTAACAATATTTCCTTACATTATTTTTCAGTTATGCTCTCTATAAATTATATTTCAATGAATTTCCTCCAAAAATTTCCACTGATTAAGTTCTTCCATGAACTAGTCAACCCAAATTTTAGAAAAGATTTTCAATTTTTATTTAGTGTCACCATATTTTTATATTTTTTTAGTGTTTTATATCCTTATTGTTTCTTGGATTTATTATACATTGAGTTATGTAATATACTTTTTGACTATATACCTATAATTCAATATGAATTTTACCTGTATACTTTCTTATATATATATATATATCACTTTTCTATACTTTCCTGTTTTAAACCATTCTTCTTAAGGAGTCCATGATTTCTAATTTTTCACTCGCTCAGGAAAAAGAATCCTTTTTCATAAGGATATTATTTTCTTTAATTCCTTCTCCTTTTAATATTTTTCATTTATTTATTTGATAATTGTATATTCTGACATATAATTATTATTAATAAAAATAGTAAATTTCTTTTATCTTCAATTTTATATATTTTCAACTTTACGAATCAAAATAAAATGGTAACACATATGGAATGATATTTTATTTTCATTTAATATTTTCTTTGTTAAATTTATAGTATTTTACTTCACTCCACCATCATTGTAGTTTGCCCAAGGAATTTTTTTTAATTTTATTTCATGAAAAAATTTATACAATAAAATTTTATCCATATTTCAAATATTTTTCCCAATAAAATATTTTTAGTCTTAATTAATTAATGGATGTTAATAATTTCTCATTCCTGGATGGTATAATTATTATATATCCCATTAAAACACCCAAAATGGTGTATATTGATAATTTCATTATAATTTTTTCTTTATATTTTAGACACATCCTCATGTTATGTCTATCTCTTTCTAATTCCATGGTATCTTACCCGAAACCATATTATAGATTAGATTAGGGATATTTGTGTAACCATTAATATATTATCTATCATAAATTAATATGACTAGAATCACCTATAATTTCTTATGATCTGAAATCACATCTGATAGAGTTTCTAACTTCTATATAATATGTATTGGAATATTATCTTTAATTAATTATATCTGTAACCATAATTTTTTTTGAGGTTGTATTAAAATTATATATTTTTTTAAAAGTATCATCCCTTTTTTATAAACACATCATCTAACCATTGTATATTTCAACACGCTCATCACTATAATTACAACATACTCACATATCAATAATGTAGACTACCTTAAATTGTGATAATATATCTAATGCCTTTTCTATTTCCCTCAAGAATACTTCTAGGGAATTATTTAGAATAATTTCAAAACTATCCATTAAAAAAACTCTACTGGTAGTGAGAATTATTTCAATGGTTTCACTTTTTATTTGATCTCAATCTACTAATTTTTTTATTTAAGAACAATATAAAAATTTACCATTAACCTTTAATCCCCAATCAATATTCTGAATTTACAATTTTATTTATCAGTATGGTTTATTACCATAAACAATACACCCCTATGAGTATTTTAAATGGTCCTGATTAATCATAGATTTATTATTTCTATAATTAAGTAATCAAACTCCGTTTTCATTCCATTTTGTTAAAAATTCCCTTACTTCGAATCAATATTCTTTGATCCTTCATCTTAACTATAGCTTATAGAATTTTTCTATTACCCAATTTTAGTGGGGTTTTTTATTAATTTTCTAATATTTAATCTCTTATATTAGATAATTCATCTTCGTCATTTATTCACATAAATTTTAATCCCATTAATTATTTTCTCTACTCAATACTTATATACTAGTCTTTATCATAACCCGGATAGTTTTCAACTTTAAAAGTATATACATTATTTTCTAGAGCCATTTGAATACTTCTTTATTCATTTGGAATAAAAATATTATTTGGAATAATTCTTTCTGAGAAAATAATTACTAGATAATATTTATTAAGGAATTGATTTCAAATAAATAATTCATTTATAAATTGAGTATTTAAGGAAATAAAATTATTTTCCAATATTATCCCATTTAGTTTAATTTGAACATTAATTTTCACATCTTATATCACATTTATTTCATTGTTACCTATTATAGCCTAAAAATCTAATAATTCCTAGGTTACTCTATGAAATTGGATTCATGCATAGAAAATGGTATAAGTTGTATTCATAAGTTCAGTACATATAGTTCCACCAATACTTATATTCCCTAATATATCCCATTATTCTATATTTTTAATGAGTATGGAAGATCTTATATTTTCTATATAAGATTATACATCCTTATATATGGGTATTTGAATGGTCTTTTATTTGACTACTCTTGGAAATTGATCTTCCCAATTATTTTATTAGATTACCATTACATTTTCCTATAAAATTTAATGGATTAAAAAAATATTATCAAGTATTCTTTTATATGAAATATTATATAATAAAATATGATCATTTTGATCTTGATTATTCTTACTTTAGATCATCTTATTTTCTAATCTCAAAGAATACAAGTCTATTTATAACTTGTCTTGAAGAAGTTACTTTTACCATTTTTCTTCTTATGGATCCAATGAAACCCATGCTCTAGGAAATTTAAACCTCTAAGTGATTAAAACTTGTATATTTATTACTATAATTGGTGTTCCCTCATCTTAGAAAATATTAATAAATATTTACACACATTTCTATAAATCAGGTCATTATTATAGAACTTCATGTAAATATGTGTAATATCTTGAGGAAATATTATATCGGGTAAAATTCTGAATAAATTTTAATAGTTTTCATTTTTATCTTTACATATAATGTTATACTAATACATTTAAATATAATAAAAACAAAAAAATTAGGACAGAAATTTCACATGTTTCTCTTGTATTCAAATTTTATCATTCTTTTGATAATTTATTAGGGAAATTGGATAAAATGTAATCTATTAAAATAATTAAGACTTATAGATCTTATTTATCTTTGACAAGAGGATATATCCATATCTATATTATCCAAAAATGAATATTATTTTCAATTATATATATATATATATATTTACTAACCACTTTTTGGTTTTAATAAAGGCATTGTTAATAATTCTATATATATATATTTTATACATCAATTTTTAATTCCTCCTCAAATAATTTTTCCTTTTTTGATATAGAATATATTTTTTTTGAATATATTGAACTAATAAACACTATATATATTTTATTTTAAAAAAAAATATATTTTTTAAATTAGATTATAATTTATAAAAATATACAAGAACAACTTCCATATCCTTTAGATTTACTACCTATAGAGACTCTTCTAGTGTACTATCACATTCTTGAATAATTTTTATATGAAGCTAAATTAAAATAGAACAAGGATTTATCTCTTCCTATTTTTATTTATTTTTATTCTTCTTTAAGTATTCAAAATATAATGAATATAAAATCTCATCATATAAGTATATAAATTCTTCGTAGATAGGATCACACAATATCTAAAAGGTGTCAACTATTAATATTAATTTGATAATACCTTATCAATTATATATATATATATATATATATGTAGAAAAAGTTCTACTCTATAACCCCTTTTCCATAAAAAAATAAAAACTTGATAGTGATTCCCCTTTAGGGAATTTGGGATGCTTCTCATACTTATCCACAATTTTTTATATAAAATCCTTTTATATTCTACATAGTGGAAGATATATATTTGATTTTTCTAATTATCTATATAAAAATATACGAAAATTATTTATTTTTCCATTTCCATTATAGATTTTCTTATTGGATTTTCTTCATTTACACTCTTTATACACGCACTATGTTTTGATTGACTTTTTCTGACGATTACCAAAATTCTCCTTGGTTGGACCATAACCATATATTATTGTAACACACTAAACTTCAGAAAATCATATGAACTAATATATTATATATTAAATCCATTGTGTAAAAAATAACTCTATATATAATAATTTATTATCACTAAACATATTATTTCTTCTGAAACTCCAAAAGTATTTTCTATATTTACACTTTGAGAAATATGAGTCTTTAAGGTTTATTAAACTACCTCATGCCAACTTCCAAAAAGTTTATCAATAAATATAACTAACACAAATTCTTAACATACTAATCTAAGATGATAATACAACTGATGAAAATAAAATGTAAATTTTTAAATTAAAACATTACATAAATCTAGACATTGGTTAATATTATTTTACTAGTTACATTCTAAAATACTATTATTTGATAAAATTAGTTAATACTAGGATAAAATTGATTAGGAAAGTGATATAATCTTATATAGTTATTATTACATCTGAATTTCTTAAAAACATATCCCAAAATCACTATATATTACCCCTCACTATTTCTAAAATTGATCTTATTCATCTATAACTTCTCTAGGATCTTTTTCTTGATAAAGTTTAAGTATTATACCATGTAGTGGAAATCCTTTTAGTTTTATCATACATGGTCTATTTTCCTATTCAATATAGATTGAATATGAGGATTTTTTCCAGATTGACCTTCTTAAATAATTTATTGAAACATCCACTTGATAATTACAAGGGTGTTGTTTTCTAATAGATTGTTTTCAATAATTTATTAGTTTCCCATAGTTTTAAACTGGTTCTATTAGTGTGAGTGTAATGTTTTTTATTTCTCTTCTTATTTTATTTAAGTATGTATTACAGGTCTTCAACCTTATTGAGATTTTAATTTAGCAATTTATAGACACATTATAAAACAACAAGTTCCCATTTCTCCCATGTAATGATATTTTAGATCTATTTATAGTATTCCTAGACACTTTGAGGAATTAAATAAATCCAATCCTAATACTCTGATCTTAACATACTATAGGTAAGGTGTAATATTCTATAATATATCTTCCTGATATACTTTATATTTATATATCTCTTTATGGAATCATATATCGTATATTATCTCTTGACTGCTTATAATATTATTGTGAATATTTTATTTCAATACTCAACCAAATATATAAATTTTTTTTTGTTAAAATCCATATCCTTTTCTTGGAATAATTTATTAACTATTACAAGAATACTAATTCCAAAGTCATCAAATATGTCTATGAGATTTCTCTAAAAAATTTAGACTAGTCACTTATCTTACTAGAGATATGATTCATACCGCCTAATGTTTGAATAGAATAATCTTAGATTCTCATGTGTATCCTAGGATTTTTTCCCAACCTCAGTTACTTCAGGTTTTTAAAAAATTTAATATGGATTCTAGTATTTAAAGAATATTTTTACGCCAAATGTTGTTGGTTTTAACATCTTAACATATCACCCTATATTCTAAACATTTTTATCATAATAAAATACCTTAACCATAAGATATTAAATATCATTTTTCTTTAACAAAAAATTATAGTTATAGTATAATAAAAAATATTTGGATATTTTTTATGATTATTGATCATCATTATCAAAATTTAATTTATTATGGCCTATCTAAACTTTCAAAAAAGGTATCTATAAGAACTGACGATGATAAATAGAAAGGCTTAAAAAAATATAAATAAAGTAATAAAAATTAGGTAAATGTATAAATATCCTTGATTCATAAGAATAAAATTTATTATTATTTCACATAATGAACATCAAGAAATAGAGATTCTGGAGAGAAATAGTGAATCCCTAAATTCATACTAAATTTTATTTAAATATTTCACCTCTATGAACAAGGAGGTTAAGGTAACTTTATATAGTATTAAGGGAGTATCTTACCTAATAATACGACTCATGATTCCACTATAAGACTTGACATAAAGTGGGAATATTACTATGTGTACCACTGAAAAATGAAAAAATCATCACATGTAAAAAGTAATCATTAAAGTAAAATAAAAAGGTAGAAAATGCATATGATTAACATATATCACACACCTCAAAAAATATATAAAAATGTAAAGTTAACATGCCAGACTCAATCCTATCATCCATTCCAGATATAACTCCTGTCTGGATTAGTTCCTAGAATACATATAAGTCATACAAAGCATCGATTAACAACTCAATTGAGATTTATTTTTTTGATTTATTTATATATATGAATTCTTTGAAATTCCAATGTATTTTTTTCTCTTATAGTAAATATATTTTATTTATGTATCTTCTAATCATTGATATCTCTATGAATCATGTTTTCTTCCATCATAAATTTTATCAATGATGTCATATCTACTTCTAGTACATATTTTTCATTGATAGTGACAAACACATTATATCCTATAATAATTACAAAATCTGTTGATCATTGACCAAACCATTTTTTTGTATTTTCCAAATATAAATTTTAATAGAAATGTGTGAACCCTAAAAATTACATCCAAATAAAACCATTAAATAATTCATACCATCTCGATACTACATGAACTACCCCTCCCTAGTGTCTACATTGTTATGTCAAGCCTTCTCCTTCGCATGATTGCTCGACTAGATTTCCCGTGTTGGGATGCACATGCCTAGTACCAATGGAAATTTCCATACCTCTCAACATCTAAATCATATAGATTCTACATGTAATTTTAACTCTTTTATACTGTTTTTTTTATAAAAAAACATTCTAATCTTCATTACTGAATTACGAATCTTAAAAAATATTTCTTGAATGGTCCTTTTTTCTTGTGACATGGTTAAAAATTAAAAAACATAAAAATTATAACTACTAACATGATAATTTCAATATATTTAACCCACTATAATGGATTTTGATATTATTTGTATAGAACTATATTCACCATATATGGTACCTAATTATAAGTTGACATTACTTTCTTAAGTCTCAGAAATTGAATAGCTCCCAACCTAAAATATATCTGGAACTCATTATGTTATTGTAGTTATAAGTTAATATATGATATATGGAGTTTAATAATTTTTATTATTGACATCCTTAAAAACCTATTAAGACTAAAAATATTTTTTACCAACTCTTTGATTATTTTAACTTTCTCAAAAGACCAAAAAAATATATCTTTATTCATTTTTCTTCAGAAATGATCCTTCTATTCACATATTTATCTATAATTTTATAATTATATATAAGTTAATTGGATATTTATATCAATTATAAAACGTTATTTAGGACTCTCTTTAATATATAATGTTCCTTATTCTTCTAGATCATTTTATAAAAAATTACATTTTAGTTTCTCAAAAATATTTTGAATCCTTTATAAACATTTCAAGTTTTATTTGGTTTCAATTGTATCCTCATTTAGATAATTAACCATTATTTCTCAAATATGTTCATTTTGAAAATATTTTATATCAATTTTCCCTTGAACTCTCTATTTCTCAAGTTCTTCCTCAACCTAGTTATTCTATATTTTAAAAACTCTTTTATATTTTCTATTCGAGATACCATCTATTTCTATTTCATGTTTCTTATGAGCCTTCCTAACTCTCAAATTTTACACACATTGAGTATTATAATATAATTTTTTAAAATAAAAAACAAATATGAATTTTATCATTTTAATTCTTATCTAGTGATCTCTTTGTTATAACTTCTTATTCCAGTTATTCCAATAAAAAACCTATGTTTCATTGTCCATTCAAAGAAAATAATTTAATATTTCTATGTATACTAATAAAAAACACACAAATATATATATATATATATATAATATTTTTTTTTCATTATTGGTCATGAACTATTATAAAAAAATGGAAAAATAGAAAAAATAAAAAATAAAACAGTTATGATTTTGGATTTTTCGCCCTTATCATTTGATTTTTCTTCTAGAAAGAATTTTTTTTATAATTAACTCTATTCTATAGATTCTACCATTCATTTCTTTAATACCCATATATTATTACATAGAAATTGTTTAATGAAAATTATTGAAAGAACCAGACTCCAATAACCTAGAGATAGTATCTTCTTCATTACATTGGCATAAGGTACAAGCGATCACATACCAAAGGACAAAATAGTTTAGTATTATTAAATAAATAGATACATACATTATTCTCATTTTACATTCAAATTAAAATATAAAACATATTGAGATAAATTGTTTTATATACTTGAACTTATTCCAAGATTCATTCTTCTTATCCCAAGGAAAGGGAAAAAATAAAGGGTGAGCTCAAACACCCAATAAGAGTAAGTACAATAGATGATTTTATGATTAAAAAGGTATAATAAATATGGAAATTTAAATTACTATAAACACATTCCATTTAATCAATAAATTGATAACGAAATGAACCTATAGATAATATCGAATTTTGTAATCTCATTGATAATAATAAATTAATTCCCAATCAACGAAATGAATACTATTGGATTTAATTTTGTTAGGTAACATTATGTATGTATTTTAAGGCCTTTAACCAAGTAAATTTAAACTATAGGTATATATACACCAAAAAACATTTAATTTATCCAATTGATTTGTCTCATGAGACCTGTTGATGCGTCGAGGGCTATCTATAATCAGTCCCACCCATTATTTCATTTTTAATACATTACTCTAATATTGAATGATAAATTAAATTCATATAATATATGAATTTTCAATAAATGTCTATCTAGAGTAATGAAAATGAAATATCAATATTTATCCATCCAATCAAAAAAAAATTGAAGTAAAACACCATATGTAAAAATCGTATACATATTAAGAAATAATCATATCCAAGATAGAAATAATTTGGATATTTAAGGGAAATGTATTGTATAATGATCATAATGAAGTTAATGTTTAAAAATAAATTTATTGATCTAAAAATTAATCAAGATATGATATATAACCATCATAAAAGTAGATTTCATAGTAAAATTCAGTCTTTTAAAGAATAGAAGAAAATTGAAATGAAATATTTAAAATAAGTTCTCATAAAGAGTTTACTTTTAAAAAACATTTAAATCTTTAATAATAAGCTAAATGGTGTAAAATGGTTATGGTGGTGGTAAAGTTCTTTAATACTGTATACATTAAAAAGAAAACATTCTTTTTGACTTTTTATAAAAAAAGGATGAAAATGTCCCTTGTAGGAAAAAATAGAAATATTTATTTCAAACCATTTAAATAGTAATGGATAGCATAAAATGTCCATAACAAATAATTTTAGTAACAAAAAGGGATTTTGTAAAATAATTTTGAAAAATATAGATATGAATGAAAAATATACCCGATCAAAAAGTGAAATCAAATTTTCATTTGTTTTAAAAATTCCTATTGAAAAAGTAACTTGAATTAAAATATTAGTAATCATGAATAAATAGATATCCATGTTGAATACCATAATGTTTAATTATATAAACTATATAAAATTTAATAGGTGTATAATAGAAAATATGTATTAGTAGAGTGGAAATTGAAAAAAAATACCTTACAAAGATCATATCATTGAAATGAGAAATAGTCAATGAAGAGATTATGTGTAAAAAATTTAAACCCACATAATTTAAGTGAAAATAAAAAAATAAAAAAATAAATTTGAATCTCTTGTATAATCATTATATAATTGAATCAATGGATAAGTGATATTACACAATGAAAATAAATTGAGTTAAGAAACCCCTTACCTTAAGTTCATATTTCAACGCAAGTTCTTATAAAATCATATATACTAAATGTTTATTTATTATAATTACATAATAGAACATATACATATCTAAAATATCATATATTATCCATTTATATCATTTTATCACCCATTTTTTAATAATCTTTTATTATTATCATTATTTTGGGCGTTAACTGCTTCATTTTTCATCTATGTTTTGATTTTGTAGTTTAGAAACACGAATCTTGATTATGGTTACATAATAACCACAATTTAATTCATTATATAAATAAAATATATATTAAATACATTTATTTTTAAATTAATCCATAAAATATAGAGATAAAAGAATGAATTAAACCGTTCATGGAGACAGTAGGTCATGTGTATGCATGAACACTATTTTCACTTTTCAATGAGAAGAAAAAAGAAATATAAATAATTATTAAACTTACCAAAGTAATTTTTATATCATATATATCTTATATATTCATTTAATCTATTCTTATTTTCATCTATGTTAATAAAATATGAAAAACGAATTACATCACTTTGTGGAGGTGGCAGTCCGCACGTACATACGAGAAAAGTTATCACTTTCCAAAGGATTGTAAGAAAAGAGGTTAGATATGATATTATAATTTAAAAATAATAAATGTTTCATAAATATAATATATAAAAATTATTTCCATATTTATAACCATTCAAGTATAATTACGGTGAAAAAATTAATGACACCGCTACATGGAGACAAAAAGCTGTATGTACGCATGAACGATGTTTTCACTTTTTGTAGGATGGAAAAGAGAGGGAATATGGTTGTAAAAAATCATAATAACATCTAATTATATTTATTATACAATATTTATTATTTTAGTATGGGTACAACACATTAAGATTAAGTATAATAAGAAATAATTTTAAAAGATTCGATAAAGATGAATACCTCTTCTTTAGTGGATTTCCTTTGGATATTCACTTAAGAAAACTAGTGTCGGTATTTTTGAAGGTAAATAATCTTCATAACTTTCAAAATTATTTCTATAATGTAATTTGGTAGATTTTTTCTGAGATATTCTTCTCAATTTGGTGTAATGAAAAGAGATATGGGGTATCCTTTTATAAGTTAGGGGAGGGGCATTATTGGAATTTCAAAATTATTAAATTAATATAAATTATTTTTTATATGGAAATGAATATAAATTTATATAATTTTAATATAATATTACTTGGAATCTTAAACCTATAACTAAATGAAAATGGACAAGTTTTGGTTATTATTTCACCCTCATCGTTTAGCTTTAACCCCCATTAAACCTTTTGAAAATTACCATAATATTAAAGGATTATACACTTTAAGGGTCAATAATTTCACCAGAAAGGGGAAAAGGACCCATATATTGACCATGGTTGATTTTTTAAAACCATATCACATTAATTTTTCTAAATATAATATTTTTATTAATTTTAAATCATTTAATAAATTACTACTTATTAAAAAATATCATTAATGTAATTTTTGTCTATTCATTTAATTTAAATTTAAATACATCAAGACAAAGAAAGAATTTGAATATAATAAAATAAATAAACCTTAAAATGTAATATTTATCTATAAAAATCATGTAACACATTAATATATAGAATTATTATTACTTTTAATATTTTTAAAAATTATTTAATTTATTTTCAATTAATTGAATAAATATTTTGCGAGTGTTGCATAATCATTTAATCTAATTATCCAATAATTTAAAATTTAAATTTAATAAAAAATTAAAAAAAAATTCATTTATATTTCAAATAAAATATTATAACCAAACATAACATTTATTAATCCTTATAAATAATAGATCTTAAAAGAAGAAAAGTGACATTTTTTTCATTATCTCTCACTTAAATACTATAATGGTAAAAATAAATGAAATATGAAAAAATGTTTCCATATTTTCTAAAATTAAGGGTAAATGATAGATATCAACTAATATAATATGATAAAGTCATGTTCTAGGGTAATTTTAATTCTTTATCATATCATTTTTAACATTTGTTACCCGCTTTACATTTATTATAGTCAAAAGTTTTACCACAATTAATATTCATAATTACTAAAAATAAAAGGAACATATTTATCATATTTGAAACTCCTAATTACAAATAGTATATCCATTTTTCATGATTCAATTTCTATAACTTTCATAAATTAATTTAACAATAATATGAAAAACATAACGAAAAATAGTATTTTGAAAAAAATGCCTTTTTATGTATAAAAACAATTTTCTATTAATTTTACCATAAAATTGTTAACAATGCACTTAATTAGATTATTTATAATATAATACAATTATTTTTAAATGGAAACCATTTTAAAATAAAATTTATCTTTTTAAATGTTTAAAACAACAATATAGCTTTCAGTAAAAAGAAGTATTTTTCACTATTCACTAGAAAATCAATCTTTTCAAAAAAATATCAAACAATTCAACCAAAGATAATTTTGATATGTTGATTTAAAAATTATATTATTTTTAATAAAAAAAAGTACTAAATGTTTTATAAATTTTTTATAATATTCTCTCATAAGAATCATTAAAAAACATTTTTGAAAAAACATATTTTTGAAAAATAAAATGACATTACAAAAAATTGAGTGTTTATTTCATAATAATTGATCAGTACTACTCTATTGAGTATGAAATTTTTATATTTTTCATAATATAATTTATAGTATTCATACCTACTAATTCATTAGTTTGGTTATAACTATAAAATTTAAATATTAATATTTTATATTTTCTTTAGGCTCAGTGTTGCGCGTTGTATATGCCATCAAACGTTGTGTTATTTTGAAATATTGAGATGTTATATTCCCCATTGAATGAATTTTTTCATCATAATTTGAACATGAACCTATTTATCAAGTGTTTGACATTAAAAAATGCATTTTTCTGAAAAATCACATCATTAAAATGGTTAATAAATCATCCTTCTAAGAAAGGGAAAGGGAAATATAAAGGTCATCTTGAATAACACATAACTAGATTTCAAAATTGTATAATATTAGTGGTAAGTAAAAATATTGACATAGAGGATAAAACTAATTCCTAAGGACTGATATATAGTTATAGAGAACATAGTTAGGATAATGTTAACTATTACAGAACCCAAAATCCAAAATGGATGAAAAGACCAAATATTCATCGAAAATAGAGGTGGAAGGATTCCATTTTTATTTCCTGATTCTTTTCCTAGAGTTTAGGATTTTTTTTTTCATGATAAAAACTTGATAAACTATAAGTAAAATATATTTATCAATTTCATAATAACAATTTGAATATTTGGTTTTGTTCTTATGAATTTACATATTAAATCTTATTCCAAGAAATGAATAATAATGATAATTTTTTTATCCACAAAGAACTAAAATTAAATTTTAACAGATCATAAGATCTGTAAATGGATGAAAATTCATTAATTATTTCCCCAAATATTTTAAAATTTTAAAATGGTTTTCTCTAGTTATCTAATATGGATAAATATAATATATTAATCTATAAAACCTTAATAATAACCTCTAAATTTCAAATTAGTTGTTTCAATAAATAGTAAAACATAAGAATTTTTCAAAATATGTCTAGAAAATAAAAAACCCAAAAATTCATATTATTTGTTTAAACATTATCCCCAAACAAAATAAAGTGTCTCATAATGTCATATACCAAACATGTAAATACCTTGATCATATATTCTCTAAAATATACTAAGAATTTATCAAAGTAACCCAAATCACTATAAAACCACTAAAAAACATATATGATTCAATAGATTCACTCAATATTTTATCCCTAAAGTGAAATTATAATGTATAAAATAATATTCCATTTACCTTAATCATATAATTTTCCCCAATATATAGAAGTTAAATAAAGAAACAATAATCACTTAGTAACCAATTCAATTTTCAATACCATGGTTATCAAAATGTTAAAAATATATTCCCAAAATATATAAACTCTTTTTCCTAGTCAATAATAATTACATTAATATTAGTGATCATATTTTCTCTAATAGTTATTAATAACTTTAAATTTTTTTCCCCAAAATAAAAAATCATTATTTCTCAAATAACCTTTTCACTAATGAATATACTAAACCAAAGGGTTGTATTCCCACAAATGTATCTAAAAATACCATTAATAATCTTTTACATTGATCACAAAAACCCAAAAATGGGTATCTATGGATTTAAACTTATGATGAATGTTATACTTATCAACCCATGATACTTTAGGTTTATACCATATTACTATAAAATGTCAAAGCTTTATATAGGTCATACTATCTCATTCATCAAAATGATTCATAAATAAAATGTAAATTAACCTATGAATATCCCCAAAGAGTGTTAATCCAGGTGAGTGGTAAGGGAACACCCTCTGTGCACTTGAATAGTGATCAAGATATATTCTACAAACTCTTTTTTGGGGTTATTACTCTTATATTCGTTTATAAAAAAACCAAGTCCACATATATTATCCAGAAATGAATATATTACTAGAAAAATTCAATAACATCTACCTTATGAAACATTTATTATATTTTTATAAAATTAGACACATCCTTAGAGTTTTTAATATTGTTATGTAACCTGATCTAAGTTTTCCTAAATTGATATCCCATGTTTTATACTAAAAATTCTCTAATATCAACTGTAAAGACCCAGACTCCAGTAACCTAGAGATAATGTCTTCTTTTTTTCATTGGAATAATATACAAGTGATCACAACATAATGTAATAAATAATTAATTATTATTGAAGAACCATATAAATATATTCTTCCCATTTTACATTGAAATTAAAATATGAAACACAGTGAGAGAAATAGGTTTCATCCTTGAACTCATTCAAAGATTATAATTTTTTCATATCATAAGGAAAGGGATAAAATAAAGGGTAAAATTAAATGATCTATAAGGGTGAGTAAAATGGATTATATTACATTTAAATAAGGAATAATTAATATGGAAATATAAATTAATGGAAACACGTGACAACCTAGAGTTTATAACTGATATTTTTATTTTGAAATAAATGAGTTTTATAATATACTATATAATATTATACACATAAAGAAACAAAAAATAATTTATTTCATTAATAAATGCTATTACATTAATTAGAAATGAAACTGACTAAAAATCTGAATCATTACAATTATAAAAAAATATAAAATAGAAAATATAAAATGGAAAAATATGGATCACGCCAGTCCACTAGGAGGTAAGGTGGCCGTTGGAATAGTAATGTGACCATAGAGAATAGTAACCAAATAGTTAGGAATAGTAACCTGAATTTTGGAATAGTAATTTGAAATAAAAAATAATAAAATATAAAAATAATAATTTCAATCATGATTAATATAAGTAAATATAAATATTTTAATACTGAAAAAGAAATACCATAATTAAAAAAATCGATAACAGAATATAAGGACATTTCTAATAAACTTTATTTTAAGGTATTTCATTAAAATCATATTTTTTATATTAAAAATTAAAAATAACTATGCTATAAATTTGTTTTGAAAACATTAATATCATTTTTGAAATTATTATGTTGAAAATTTCCAATCATGATATTTTGTTAATTTTTTGAAATACATCGTTTTTTCGATCAATAGTAAAAAAAACAGTTTTTCACATAACTGGTGTATCTTAAATTACATAATTCCTGATGTAATTATGAAATAATACTTTATAAAACCTGATAATTTTCCATGGATTATTTTATTTCATAAATGAGTCATTTAAATACAATAAACTTAATTTCCAAACCTATAAAGAACTTTCGAAAACAGCAAGTCAAAAGTGATCCCTTAAAATAACATTGTTTCTTTTTTTTTCCACGTTCTTTTTAATAAAAAAATTATTTCAGATTATAACGGGGATTTAAAGTCTTAAAAAAATATATTATATTTATAGATGATTTATTTTTTTAAAAATTCAATATTACATGTTTTGAATTTGATATATTATTTTATTTAATATTTTATTCTCAAAATACCACTCTCCTCATGTATAAATAACCTCTCTCCCTTCCATAGAAAAACCACTCTTCCCACCCATTAACATGCATAATATGTACCAAAATACTCCCTCTAAATACCCTTATAGTAATTAGGAACATTATAGAGAAATAAAAATATAATCCTCAAGGAAGTTATAGTGTCGTATAAGAGAAGCTACACCCAGGAGAGAGTTAGTATCGATTAATTCATCCATATTTTCTTCTTCTTTTTTGTTTTTTCGCAATTCCTTTGAATACAATATTATATAAAATTAATTATTTATTAAGTTATAATTAAATTAATTATTTTAACCTTATTTAATTATCATATTTTTGACAAATATGAATTTTATACTTCACTTTCTTTCTCTTTTGACAACATCACATTTAAGGTCGTTTAACTACATAAATAGATATTACCAATAAATTATTATAACCATTATCTGGTATGGATATTATGAATTATATATAATATATAAAAATATTAGAATATGTATTATAATATTATTTAATTAATTATACTAATGTATAAATTAAATTTAATAAAATAGATAAATCCTAGTGAAATGAGATATTATTCAAGGAAAACATGACATCGAAGTGCTTCAATTTCATCAACAGAAATTGAGAAATATAATAAAATGATTAAAATTGATGTTTTTTAATAAATTTCTATAATTTACTTCGGTATCAATGTTTTAATAAATCTATTTTTATTATTTAGGAGGTGAAAAATCAATGAAATAAATCAGGAATTAAGGTAATGGGATTGTCAAACCAAACTCCCTTTTATTGGTTTGTCCCAATTTCACATCATATTTGGTATGTATTTACCTCTAATTTACCTTAAATATCCTTTAACTAATCTTTCCTGTTATTTCGAGGTTATACAAGTTTCCACCTTTTTTCATGCGTAAAAAATTTATTTTTACAAAGGGACATTTCATTTCAAAACAAATATTAGACTACTCATGTGTTATTTCTTATTCAAACAAAAAATGATCTTTTATTCTAATGTATAATCTAATATTTATTTTGAGAACCCCCAAATTTTATTCCTAAATGTATGCTTTATGAAATCCTTATGAAACCCATTCCTTTCAATGGGTTATTTCATGACTACAATTGTTATATATGTTTTATGTGGCATGCATGATTTATGAAAATATTTTGATGTGACAGGAGGGATGAAAATTATATAGACCTCCAATGGATTGGGTAATGTGATGTATCTCATGAGATAATTTATATTATGCATGAACATGATTATATATTTTTTCACATAGGTGATTTTGTGATTATGATCATATGTTATGTGTGAACATGATACTATCATTGTTTACAACTATGTGTGGTATTTGAATACTATGAAATAATGTTTCATTTGTATGCATTTCCACATTCCATTCCTTTATCACATTTTACCTTAATGATGTTGATGTTGACACTATTATTGTGATATGATGATGATGATTATTCTCACCCATGTTATATTGATTCATGTTCTTTATTCACCCTCTTATAGGGATTTTAGATCATCCATTTCATTGATGTTTATCCTCATCCGATTACATGTACTAAGGAGAAGTAAATATTATAGATGGATAAAGAATAAGTATTTAACAAAATGTTTATGTTTTTTTATGTACAAGTTATGTATGAACCTAATTTTCCCAAGACACTAAACCTTTGGATCCTGTATTTTTTACACTATTATATTATTTATCTTTAAAATTATGTAATAATCATGAAATTAAAAGTAGAGTCTCAATAGTTGGTATCATAGAACATTTTAGTTAATTTTGGAATTATGATTAGAAAAAATAATGAAAACCATAAGTAGAAGTATATGTATAGGTAAAAAACCCTATAAGATTATTTTTTAAAAATTATAAACATAGATATCCTATATTATATGAATTTAGTGTTAATTTCATAAAATAATAAATGATTCCTAATTTGTTAACTTACATGTTTCTAAAAAAAATTCTATTTTAGAAAATTGTTGTAATTAAGAGAAACCCATACAATAACGCATATGAGGGACAATACAGTGATTGTCCAAATGAAAACCCCAATTCTATGAACGGTGGAGTTAAACAAATCATGTCCATGATTAACAAGTTATCTCAGGAAATGAATAATAATTCGAACCATGTGGAATATCGACCTTCACCCAAGAAATAGCTACTAGACATTGAGTCCTTTATGCATCCATGGCCACCAATGTTTAGTGGAAATTCTGATCCACTTGTCACAAAATAGTGGGATAAATAAATAGAGAAGATCTTTTCTATTATCCATTGTTCAGATAAAGAGAATGTGACTTTAGTCACCTAAAATTCATATGGATAAGCCAATCAATGGTGGGAATCGATAAAGAACCCCAAGAATAAGGACAACATAGAAGTAATATAGTGGGAAGGATTTAAGAAAATATTTCATACCAAGAATTTCCATTGAAATCGTTAAAAAAATATGGAAAGAGAATTCATAGCGTTTATGTAAAAGGAAGTAGAATATATGAAAACTTATGAGTCAAACTCCACATGGATTTAAATATAGGCTTCAGGTTTTTTTATCAATAATAATATAATAACAAATAGATTCTTAGTGGTTTAAAACCACACCTTCAAAAGGATCTAGAAATCCAAGACTTTTAGTTTTATTAATAATTGGTTCAATGTGATCTCAAATTAGAGATGAAGTTTAGAGAATAGTCCCATGGTTATAGAGATAAGAAGAGAAGAATGGAGTTTCATGATGGTGGGTTAAATGACAAAGGAGGAATGTTGATCCAACTATATACATATAAAAAATTTGGGAAGAAGTATCATGGTAATTTTCTCTATGGTGCAAGGAAATTCTTCAAGTTAGTTAAAGAAGGACACCAATCTCGTGAATGTTGAATAGACATAAAGAATATGGAAAACATGATTGAGGAAAGGAAGACACCTCACAATCAACCACTCTTGGTTAAATGATCCAACTATAGGAAGCAAGGTCACTATACAAGACAATGAACTAAACCAAGAGTCCTAGTGGGTAACCAGTGTCAGCAACCAAAAAATCCAAAGGTGAAAGGTAAAGATTATTACATAACTACTATTAAAGTAGAGTGTGAAAATGAATCCGTATAAGGTACACTTCTTATTAACTCAATAATGGAAAAGGTTTTATTTTATTATGGTTCAACACATTCCTTTATATCCAAAAAGTTTTTTGGAACTATTGAATCGAAGCCTCAATACCATGAATTAGAGATGTCAATAAGTGTTGGACTCTTCTCTAATAAGTGTTTGTGGGAAGATACTTCTATAAAATCTTGTAATAGTTTCCTTGGTGGAACTCAACACTATACATTGAATGGATTGTATCTCATTATACAGTGAACAAATAAACTTTTAGGAAAAGGAAATATCTTTTAATTTTCCAAACCATCCCATGCTCCTCTATAAATTCAAAAAATATCATGAATCTCCTTTTTAAAATCAATCATCAGTGTGGGTGTTGATACCCTATGGATAATTATACCTTTTCCCAAATGGTTGAGTCAAAAGAAGGTATCAGCCTAGAGAAAATTCCCAATTTTAGGGAATACAATGATATTTATCCTAAAGAGTTACCCAAATTTTCCCTAGATCGTGAGGTAGAGTTTTCAATATAGATAATACATAGTGCCACTACTATCTCGGAATTCCCCTATAGGATGTCACTAATTTAACTAGAAGAGTTAAATAAGCAGTTGAAAGAGAACTTGGAAAAATGTTTTGTATGCACTAGTGTATCTCCTTGGAGTGCGCCAGTGCTCTTTATAAAGGAAAAGTATAGATCAATGTGGTTGTGTATTGATTAACAAGGGCTCAATAGATCACCATAAATAACAGGTATCCTCTATAAAGTATTGGTGAATTATTTTATCAACTATGAGGATATCAGTACTTTTCAAAGGTGGATCTACATTTTTGGATATCATCAAATGAAGGTGAAGAAGGATGATATTCTAAAGAATTCTTTTGGCACAGGGTATGGGAACTATGAGTTTATAGTGATCTTTTCATACTTACTGATTCCCCTGAAATATTCATTGACATAATTAATGTAGATTTTAGAGACTACCTCAATTAATTTTTGGTAGTGTTTATTGATGATATTCTTATTTAATCCAAGAGAGAGGAGGAACCTGAAGAGCATATATGGATTTTTCTTATGACATTAAGGAAGTAGAAATTGTATGTTATGTTTAGAAAGTGTGACTTTTGGATGAAAAAATCACATTCTTGGGGAACTTGATCACAAGTGAGGGAATTTATATAGACCCTTCAAATACAAAGACAATTAAATATTGGGGTATAACCACTAGTGTCATGTAAATCCATAGTTTTCTTGGCTTATCTAGGCTCTACCAATTCTCTTTTAGGAATTTCTATTGATTTTCTAGGTCACTAACTAAGTTAACAAGGAAAAGGATAAAGTATGTTGGGACCGATGAATGTGAGGAATGATTTAATGAGATTATGAAGAGGTTAATTACTATGATTTTACTCACACTACCAACAAGTGAAGAATATTTTGTGATATAGAACAATGCTTTGAAGAAATAATTTGGTTGGATACTCATGCAGAATGATAAAGTGATAGAATATAAATCACGAATTTTGAAGATCTATGAGAATAACTACCCAATGCATAATCTGGAGTTATCAGCTATGATCTTCATTCCAACGATTTGGATGCACTACCACTATGTTGGAATCTGTGATATATATACAAATCACAAGATTATAAATTATATATTCACACAAAAATAGTTCAACATGCATCCAATAATATGGTTAGTGCTAATCAAGGACTACGATTTATCTATTCACTACAATACGGGAAAAGAAAAATTTGGTATATGATACTCTTAGAAGAAAAGAGTATGCTACTCTATCCATGATGTGGATTGAGAAAGACCCTATCATTATGGATATTCAAAGGATAGATTGAGAAATCATAAGGGTTAAGAGTACATACGACCTTTCAAAAATTATTGTTCAACCATATATCCAAGATAAGATCAAGGAGTCACAAAAGGATGATCTGGAGCTACAAAATAAGGTGGATGTAGTAAAGGAAGAGAAGCTACATGAGTTCCACCTCGATGCAGATGGTGTGATTAGGTTTGGAATGAGGCTTTGTGTGCCTTCAGCACCTGGTATAAAGAAGTATCTATTGGATAATGCACAAATTTAACACTAGTAGAAAAAAGGTCTTTAACGTCGGTTTTTTTTATTTTTTACGTCGGGTTTTAACCGACGTTGAAGTCGCCGACGTAAAAAATATGACTTTTTACGTCGGTTTTTGTAAACCGATGCCAAAAAAAATTTCAATTGATTTTTTGCATCGGTTTTGTAAAAACCTGACGCCAAATAAACTCATCCGCATCATTTTTGGCGTCGGTTTCCCTAAAAACCGATGCCAAAAAGTTTAGAAAATAGTTTCGGCATCGGTTCTTGAATAAAACCGACGCCGTAAATTGAAATAACTTATTATTGGCATCGGTTTTTACAAGAACCGACGCCAAAAAGAAATTTTTATTATTCTATGTTTTAGAGCATTTCCTAATCTTCGATTTGACTGGTCATGGAGCTAAAACGGAGTTACGGATCAAAAGTTATGGCCGTCAGAAGTTGAACATGTCAAAGTATCGATTGATACAATATGTTTTAAAGAAAACAAGATAAACACAAGTTAAAATCACGTACACCAAATGATATAAAATATACATAATAATTCAAACACATTTCGATTATTTTTCAATCTTCCATTGAAATGATATGTTGTTTATCATCATATCTCTTATATTTAGCGTAGATCTCATGTGATAATAAAAACGACGATCGATAATTAAACTTACACCAAGCTTGGTAAATGTCATCCGAACGTTTTATATTTTTAACACAATAAAAAAAGTAAATCATCATTATTTGAAATCTAATCGAGTTGTTTATAAATGAAGGACATTAATAATAATGAAAATGAATGAATATAATACGTACCATAATCAAATTAATGATTGATGCCGCATTGAAAACTTGATTGAATCGAAGAGGATGAAAATGATAAATGAAGGACAAACAGATTTATATAGAGTAAATGAAAATATTTTCGATTGAGTTGTATGAAAATATAGGCGGGATTTTAAAAAGTTAAACGTGCTTTGTGAAAAGAATTGAAATTTTGATCCTGCGTATTAGTGAATACTATTTGGCGTCGGTTTTTAAATAAACCGATGCTAAAAAGATAAAAAAAATACGTTTCGCGTCAGTTTTTTTTAAAAAACGACGCGAAAAGTAAAAATAAATTGTTTTTCGCGTCGGTTTTTAAAAAAACCGACGCGGAAAACAAAAAAACAGTTTTGGCGTCGGTTTTTATGAAAATCGACGTGAAAAGTAAAAAAAATATTTTTAGCGTCGGTTTTTCTAAAAACCGACGCGAAAAACAAAAAAGTTTTTTTGGCGTCGGTTTTTATGAAAACCGACGTCAAAACAAAAAAAAACAATTTACCATGTGTTAGAAAATTTCTTAATCTTCGATTTGACTGGTCGTGGAGCTAGAACGGAGTTACGGATTAAAAGTTATGACCTTTGAAAGTTGGACTTAATTAACACTTCTTTTAGAGAAGATCAACTTCCAACATCCATAACTTTTAATCCATAACTCCATTTTTGCTCCATGACCAGTCAAATCAAAGCTTAGGGAATTATCTATAGGACTGTAATTTTTTTTACATTTTTGGCGTCGGTTTTCATAAAAACTGACGTCATAACTTTTTTTTATTTTTTCACGTCGGTTTTTAAAAAAACCGACGCCAAATCATTTTTTTCATTATTTTTTCGTGTCGGTTTTTTTAAAAACCAACGCCAAAACTATTTTTTTTTTATTTTTTGGCGTCGGTTTTTAAGAAACCGACGTCATAACTTTTTTTTTTATTTTTTCACATCAGTTTTTAAAAAAACCGACGCCAAAACTAATTTTTTTTTATTTTTTGGCGTCGGTTTTTAAAAAACTGACGTCATAACTTTTTTTTTTCACGTCAGTTATTAAAAAAACCGACGCCAAATCATTTTTTTCATTATTTTTTCGCGTCGGTTTTTTTAAAAACCGACGCCAAAACTAATTTTTTTTAGTTTTTGCCGTCGGTTTTTAAAAAACTGATGCCAAAACTTATCCGCAAAAAAATTTTACGTCGGTTTATAAGAAACCGACGTCAAATTGACGACGTTAAAAATGATTTTTCTACTAGTGCAGGATTTATATATCCGTCCTAGAAGTACCAAGATATATCATGATATTCAAGATAAATTCTAGTGGGACAACATAAATAAGTAGATTTTAGAGTATATCTCAGGGTGTTTGGTATGTTCGAAAGTTAAATCAGAGAGATGGATGTCTAAAGGGATGGTGAAACCAATTTCTATACACACATGGAAATAAGAGAATGTCACTGTAAACATTGTCACTAGTCTCCCAATAAAATCTAAATGAATCAATGTAATAGGATTTATGGTGGATCAACTCACCAATACTGCACACTTTTTCACTATTCAGAAATATTTCTCACTTGAACAACTTTCCAAGATATATGTTATGGAATTGGTGAAGCTAAATGGGTTCCACTTTCAATCATCTCTGGTCATGATCCAAGGTTAACATCTAAATTCTAGAGAAGTCATCAACATTCTTTGAGTACTGAATTGAATTTTAGCACAAACTATCTCCCCCAAACTGAAAGCCAATATGAACGAACTGTTTAGACATTTGATTACATTATAAGAGCCTACTCAATGGAATTTAAAATAGAATGGGATCAATATCTCTCATTGGATGAGTTTTTAGAAAATAATAGATTCTATTCAATTATTAAAATGGATCTATATGAAGATCTATATGGGATGTGATGTGGAAATCAAACATGTTAGGATGAAGTTGAGGAAAGAAAGATACTTGGACCAGATCTTATGAATGATATGATAGAGAAGGTTCAAGCCATCGAACAACATATAAAAGATTCTAAAAGTTGGAAAATGATATATTCTAACAATAGTTGGAGGTACATAGAGATTGATGTTAAAGACAATGGTTTCTTTTTAATATTACCATGAAAGAGTGTCATGTGTTTTGGAAAGAAAGGGAATCTTATTCTAAGGTACATTGGACCCTTTGAGATCCTTTATTGCATAGGAGAAGTGGCCAATTGACTTGAACATCCACCAAGTATATATTAAGATCATTATGTGTTACATGTATCATCCCGAGGAAGTACATACCTAATCCCTCACATGTAATGAATCTAGAGGTGGTGAAACTGGAGAATGAAATCTCACACAAAGGGAAGATGGTGAAGATCTTGGACCATAAAGACAAAGATCTATGCAACAAGACAACTCACCTTGTAAAAGTGTTATAGATGAACCATAAGTATGAAGAGAAAACTTGGTAACCAGAAGAAATAATGAAGCATAAGTACCCTAAATTATTCTCAACTAAGAATATGATTTGAAATTTTGAGGATATAATATGTAAAGGGGGAAGAATGAAACAACCCGAAGTTTATAAATTATATTTGTCTCCTGAAATACACGAGTTTTATAATTTAACATTTAGTATTATATACAAAAAAACCAAAAAATACTTGATTTCATTAATAAAAATTGTTACAATTAATTTAAAATTAATCTAATTAAAATGAGAAATATTATACTTGTACAAATAATATAAAATATAAAATATAAAATGGGAAAATATGGATTGGCCCAATCCACTAGAATCATCACCACTGCCAAAACTATATAAAAGAAACTAAATATTAATAAACCAATCAACATATTTGAAAATGGAAATATAGATTCTTAATAGGAATTGAGTTTAATATTGAGTCAAATAATGGAGTGGTATTTATAGAAGGTAAGGTGACCATTGGAATTGTAATGTGATCGTTGTGAATAGTAACAATCATTGGGAACAATGAGCTGACGATTAAAATATTAATTTGAACTCAAAATAATAAAATATAAAATAAATAAAATTTATCAGAATTAATAAAATTAAATATAAATATTATAATTCTGAAAAATAAATATCAAGATTAAAAAAACTAATATAAAATATAAACACATTTTAATAAACTATATTTTGTAATAATAATAATTTTTATATTAAAAATTAAAATTAGCTATGTTTTAAATTTATTTTGATGAAAAGAATATCCTTTTTGAAAACATAATATTGAAATTTTATAAGATATTTTTTTGATTAATTTTCTGAAATACTTCAATTTTAGGGTGAATAGAAATATTAGAGTTTTCCACGTAATCGGTGCATCTTAAATTACATCATTAATGATGTAATTATGAAATAATAATTTCTATAACTTCTGGTTAATCTATGGTATATTTTATTTCCTAACTTTCTCATTAAAATAAAATAAACTTAATTTACAAACCTAAAAATAACTTTCTAAAACCTAAAGTCAGAAGTGATCCCTTAAAATAACAATTTTTCTTTCTTTCCACATTAATTTTTATTAAAAAATGAATTTCAATTATAAAGGGAATTAAAATATTAAACCCATTAAATTATATTGATGTATGATTTATATTTTAAAAAATTCACTATTATATGTTTTATCTGTGATAGATTATTTTATTTATTATTTTATTCTAAAAATACCCCTCTTCTCAAGTATAAATAACCCCTCTCTATTATCTTGGGAAACCACTCATCCCACCCATTCTAAAGCCCAATATCTTCCCAAAAAATCCTTCTCAAGACCCTTATAATACATAGGTATATTCTAGATAAATCCAACTACAATCACCAAGGGAGTTATAGTGTAGTACAAGAGAAGCTACACTAAGGAGAGAGTAAGTCTCTATTATCTCTTCCCTATTTCGTTATTCTCTTTCTTCTTTTTACCAATTACTTTCATAACCATATACTATAAAATTAATTATTCAGTTATTTTTCATTATATTAATGTTTTAACCTACTGTATGACATCTCGAACTAGGGTTCCACTAAAAGGTTCCCGAGTCTGGTTGGCCACATGGCCTCAAGTGTATATCATTACCACAAAATAGTCTTTTAACAACACTAAAAAATTCCGTTATCAGTGGTAAAAATAATAATTCATACTAGCGAAGATAGGGGGTACATTTTATTAGGGCTCAGAAAAGTGATCATAAAGGACACTTTTATCACCATTAAGAAAGACCACTGATAAACGAGTCCTTTATCATTGTTTTTAACACTGATAAAAGTAAAAAAACATTAAAAAACTGAAATTCAAGGAGGGGATTCAACAGCACTTGAACCCCCTTCAATAGTGCCCCTGCCACCCCAACCCACACTCCCAAGGCACCCACATACTTTAACATCACCCCCACCCTTTAACATCACCCCCATCCTTTAACAACAGTAGCTCTTATTCCACCCAGGCCCGCGACCTGCCTCCCCTGTATTTGAACTCGGGATCTGTTGCCTGCGCACCTAAGCCTTTACCACTCCACAATATTGCTTTTCTCTTCATTGATTAATATATCTATTTATTAATATATCTATTTTTTAAATATATGTTTAGTTATATATATATATATCTGTATATTAATATATATAGTTATATTAATATATTAATATATTTATTCATATATTAACATATATTTATAAGACCAGTTTTAAATACATTTATAAAATATTATTTTTGTGCATGTTAATAAATAAACAAATACATATATACAACACACACACACACATATATTATATGTGTATCTTTAAGTATAATTATACATATTTATATATATTTACAAATATTATATACTTATATGTATATACATAAGTTTATAATATATAGATAATATATACAAGTTTGTGAATACAGACATGCACACACACATACACAGCCACACATATACACACACACATACACATTATAGAGGTATATAAATATTCATATATTTTTATTTTAAATAAAATAGATATTATTTTTTTATTTAGATAAAGCTTATATATTAAGAAATATATTTTATATCTAAATATGTTTAATTATTTATTTATAAAATTAAATTTTGTTGTGTTAATATATATAAAAAATGAATATATTATTATATATTTGATTATAAATAACACTACATTATTAAAAATGATAATAGGCCCTGAAAAACTGAAAAATAGGTAAAAAATGGAGAAACCCTCAAAACTCGTAAATACAATTAGAAAGTCAAATAAAGCCTAAAATCAGGGCAACGATGGAAAATTCTAATCTGAGATTCCATTCCTACTCCGTGACTAGTCAAATCAAATATCATCAAATGATATTTATTATGACAGGTGGTGGAGGCTGACCAAATAGGCAGATCATAAGTTATAGATGTTTGAAAAAATAGTAAACGCGACAAAAGTGCTTGAAATGGGGGCTTGAAAAACCTAACAAACCATAGAGTCACTGAAATGAGCATAAATTCCAATCCGAGTGTCTATTTCATCTTCATTACTAGTCAAACAAAATCTCATAGAATGAACTACAATATAAAATGTGGCAGAGGCCAAACAGACACACAGATAGGGAGATGTTACCATTTTAAGAAAAATTTGATTGGGCATCAGACATAGAAACAAAGTTTTAGTGTCCTTATGATGGTTTTTGGGGTTTTAGGGCTTGGGAACTGACTAAAAATTTCTTCTCGTTAGCCTAATTTGTAGATATGTTCACTACCTTTGATTTGATATGTGGTTGAGCCCAAACAGAAATCTGAAGTGAAAGTTATGGTCGTTTAAAGTTGGAGTTTTTTATAAAGTGGTATAACTGATATATCTTCCATATCTTTGATCTTCTCATGGTTTTGATTGTACTTGGTACTCATTTTTTTCATGAGCTACAATTTTACTAGTTTTGTCGATCAGAAAAACACCTGGAGCAGAATTTATGGCTGTTTTAGTGAGGTATAGGTTTCTTAGGTTTTTAGGTTCTATATGAGGGTTGCTCAATTTTTAACAATCATAATTTCTACTTCGGGTATCCGTTTTAGATCTACCACATATCAAATAGAATCTTACAAAACTATATACACTCTAGTGATCACTGGAACCCCTTATAACGTTCTTTAATACCAAAAAAGGCCCATAATTTCTCCCAACGGTCATAAATTCTACTCTTGGTGTCTGTTTTTCCATAACTTCTGCTTTGGGTGTCCGTTTTGCCTCTAACACATATCAAATAGAATATTTAAAATAAAACTACATTTAAGTGACCACTGGAACACCTTCTAATATTTTTCAAGGCCCTAAAAGGTCCTTAATCCCTCTAAACATCCATAACTTATGCTTCGGGTGTCCGTTTTGTGTCCACCACATATCAAATCGATAGAAAACATATTTAAAAAATATATATTATATTATAACAGTATAAATATACTTATATATTAATATATTATTTTTTATGATATTTTTGAAATATACACGTTGTCATCGCTGGTGAAAAAAGGGATGATAAATCCCTCCTCTATTAGCACTACTAAAAAAATCAGTAATAAAGGGGGTGTAACGACCTGAATCCAAAGCCACCCAACTGGTACCCCATACTTGGTCAGCCACATGACCTCAAGTGCATTTCCCCAAACACCAACGGCTTCCAACTAGCAGCGAGGGCCTTGGTGAGTCATTGGGGGAAACTATGCCCTCATTTGGTAAGGTATACAAAAAAAAGGAAATAACAGTCAATAGCGGAAGCAGTAAACAACATACAATAACTGAAACTAAATAGTAGAAGAACTGAATATATAGTAATGAAAATAATGATGAAGTAGGTACAAGTATCTAAGGAAAACAGAAAACACAACAATGTGCTGAAATACAACTGATAAACAAAGTAATAAAAGTAAACATCAACTCCAGCAACATCGCAAGCCTAAGCTCAGTCCTATGCTCTCCAGCTCCAACCAGCAATCGTGTACCTGAAGTAGAGGGGCCACAGTCCATATCCACACCTGCAACCATATATCCTATTTGGGCTGAAAAGAAGGACCCAAAAAGGGTGTGATACTAGTCTCGGTAGGCAACCACCATAAGATCTGTGCCCTACTGTCAGTGAGCAATATAGCAAAAGTAATGGAAATAAATGCAGTAGAGAAACAAGAGTACACTAAAGTAAAAAATCCTATAGATCCCCATTTACATTTATTAATTAATTTAATTCCATAATTTAATTATCAACCATGGAATCTAATAACAACTCTATTTTACCAAGGCATAGCAAGTAACACAACAAGTATCTCAGCAGACTACCTAAACAACAAGCAGTACAAAACCCAAGCTTGTTCTTTAGCTAGGTGGACTCTTCATAACCAACCAAACAATATTCCCACTGACTCTCTGGGTGGCTCATAATGGCAGACCCCTCTAGTCATGTAATACTACAAGGCACATACACTTTGGGAAGCTCTCACCGTCAATTCCCCTATGGTCTTGCAATGATAGCTATAGACTCTCTGAGGAAGCACTTATGCCTAATTCCCCATGTAGTCTCGATACGTAACTAAGGAAAATTTGAGGAAGCACAAATTCCAATTCCCATAGGTCTTGTGAAGGATACAAATTTATAACAAACTCTCTAGGGAAGCCCTCAATCGTCAATTCCATCTTTAGTCTACCACACTAGGTTCACATAGTCATGAGCAGTCTTGTCGTGCGTAATTGACTGTCAGCAGCCCTAAGTAAGTTCAAAAAACTACTTTTATAATAGATAAAATGCATCAAAAGCATATAAATATTAGTCAATACATGAAATCAATTATATCAAGGTAGGTAATCAATGTAACAAGGTCTGCCTCACAGGTAACCTAAGCCAAACGACGATAAAAATCCAAAACAAGGGAAACACCCATGGGGTGATCCTAAAACATGAAAAACAACATATATTACTATCAATTAACCTTAATATAACAAGAAATATAAGGCAATTATACAATAGGACCAAAATACATAACCCGAGATACCCGAAACATGGGAATCTGACACTTTTTTCACAAAAATCAAGGACATTCATGTAAGCCAACAAACCACCTACCTCGATCCTAGGAGATCGATATACTTGAAACTTACCCCATGAATCGGCCTATAACAGAGTATATCTACAAAAACGTCTAAAACGTTCAACCTACAATAACTCTCATAAGGGATATAATTAGGAAATGTGGCCAAATAATAACCAAGAACTCACCACTGTGATTCTTTTACAACCTACGGTGTTTGATTTGGATAAATGGTGAAGGATCGGTGGCTCGGGGAAGATCTTCAGCTGTAACCTATTTCTCAGTTGAAGAAGCTGGTGAAGAATACATTTTTGGGGTTAAGATGCGACCTCGGTCCATATAATGAAATAAAAGAAAGTACACGGTGTGTACTTTTGGAGTACACGACGTGTACTAAGATTTTCCGTACTCCACATTAAGCAGCCTCCACATCACCCCTACATGTACGTATGTGAGGCCATGACACGGCCAACACACCACCTCAAGCAGCATCAAAGTACATGGTGTGTACATATAAAGTACACTGCGTGTACTTAAAAATTATTCAGATTTTTCTTTTTTACAAAAATGACCAGAAAAGGAAAAACATACCTAAAAAGAAGATCTGGGTTCTTACAAACTTCACCCCTTAAATAAATTCATTACTGAATTTCCCTAGCACTGTACAGAAGAGGAAACCCCGAACAACTCTGGTCACTGTGATTGCATATCGGCCTCCCTCTCCAAAGTCTCGTCCTGTACATGGCCATGCTGCCATAGCACCCGTACTAGAGGAATAGACAATCCATAGAGTACCTTTTCACTATGATCAACAATCCCGATAGGATGATCCTCGAATGATGCATCCTACTCCAGATCAAACTACTCAGGTTGAAAAACATGATACAAGTTTGAGAAATAACATCGAAGCTGAGAAACATGGAAGACGTCAGGCATAGCTTGGTACCTCTGAGGTAACTGAAACCTATAAGAAACCAGCCTGACTATCTCCAGAACCTCAAATGGTATGACGTATCTTGGTGATAGCTTGCCCTGTATCCAGATCCTCTTGTGTCCCAACCTCGGGATAACACGTAGGAAAACCGAATTTTTGACCTTGAACTCCAAAGGTCATCTCCTGTGATCAACAAAATATTTCTTCCAAGAATGTGCAGTGGCCATTCTTTTCTAAATCAACTCCACCTATTCTGTGGTCTCCTAAACAAGATGAGGTCCCGGCATAGCTTCCTCTCCTGCCTCCATCCAACACAAGGGTGATCGGCACGACCTACCGTACAAATCCTTGTAAGGTGCCATCTGAATAGTTTCTTGAAAACTATTATTGTAAGAAAAATCCACTAGAGGCATATGTCTCTCCCATGAACCTCCAAAATCAAGGACGCATGCTCGTAGCATTTCCTCTAGCACCTGAATCGTGTGCTCTGACTGGTCATCTGTCTAGTGATGGTCAGCTGTACTCAGAAGTACCTATGTACCCAAAGACCTCTATATCCCTTGCCAGAAATGCGACGTAAAGAAGGAATACCTTTCTGAAATGATAGTACTCAGAACCCCATGCAAACATACAATCTTATGGATGTACAATCATCTAAGATCATCAACACCGAAGGTCTCCTTAATCAGCAAGAAGTGAGTGACCTTCGTGAGCCAGTCAAGGACAACCCATACCACATCATTCCCTAGAGGTGATCTCGATAACCCTGTCATGAAGTCCATCACGAAATCATTCCAATTCCACTCGGGAATGGGTAGCTGCTGTAAAAGACCTTCTGGTCACTTGTGCTCCACCTTCACCTGCTGATAGGTGGAACACCTCATGAAAAAACCAGCAACATCTCTCTTCATACCTGGGCACCAACACTGGAGGTGTAGATTGCAATACATCTTGGTGACGCCAGGATGAACTGCCCAAACTAAGGAATGAATTTATCGCATCATCTCCTCACATATATCCTCTGGCACCCATATGCGTCCCTGGAAACGCAAGTTCTCACCCTGACCTATGGTCCATCTGAGAAGAGGGTCCTATCTTGAAACGATTTCCCATAGGACCAGGACATCATAATCTGATATCTACCTCATTCGAACTCAGTCAAGAAGGGTAGAGGTAATAGCTACAGAAGAAAGAAAAGTCTGACCCCATCCGTTGTGCACCTCCAAATTCATTTCAGATAATAGAGCCATATGTTACCACTCGCTGCTGGCCTCCTGAACCTCCTATATCTTCATCCCCTTACTTAGTGCGTCTTCCACAATGTTTCTTTTCCCAGGCATATAAGCAATCTAAAAATTAAAATAATGTAGGTACTCAACCCACCTCCGCTGTCTCAGATTCAAGTCACGCTATGTAAAGATATACTTGAGGGTCTTTTGGTCAGTATATACCACAAAATTCTCTCCTAGAAGATAATGTATCCAAGAACGCAAAGCATGAACAACTGCATCCAACTCCAGGTCATGCGTAGGATATTTCCTCTCTTGTGGCCTCAACTATCAAGATCTATATGCAACAACACGATCCCCCTGCATAAGCACTTCTCCATGACCGATGCCAGATGCATCACAAAAAACTGTATAACTCCTGTCCAGCTCCGACAAAACTAGAATAGGTGCTGAAGTGAATCTCCCCTTCATCTCTTGAAAGGATGAATCTTAAGATTCTAATCAAACATACTTCACCCCCTTTTTAGTCAAGCCCATCAATGAAGTTTCTAGGCATGATAAGTCTTGTATAAACCACCTGTAGTAACCATCCATCCCTAATAAACTTCATACCTTGAAGACATTCTTCGGCTGCTCCCAGGTAACTACTGCTCTCACCTTCTCTGGGTCTAATGATACTTCTGTCTCTGAGATGACATGACTCAGGAAGTCAATCTCATCCATCCAAAAGTGGCACTTTGAGAGATTAATATATAACTAATTCTCCCTCAGTGTACTCAAAATGATCTCAAGATGGGTAGCATGGTCATGTCGAGTGTGAGAGTACATCGAGATATTGTCCACAAAAACAACCACGAATGAATCTAAATAAGGATAGAACACTCGGTTAATCAGTGCCATGAAAACCGCAGGCGCGTTCGTGAGGTCGAACGGCATAACCATATACTCGTATAGACCATACCTTATCCGTAAAGCTATAATAGGTATATCAGATGGTATAACGCGAACATAATGATAACCGGACCTCAAATCGATCTTCGAGAACACCCGGGATCCTTGAAGCTGATCAAAGAGGTCATCAATCCTAGGCAAGGGATATCGGTTCTTGACCATCAACTGGTTCAACTTCTGATATTCCACACAAAGCCTAAGGGTTCCATCTGCCTTCTTCGCAAACAAGACAGGCGAACCCCAAGGAGAAGTACTGGGTCTGATGAAACCCTTTTCCTTAAACTCCTCCTACTGCTTCTGGAGCTCTTGCAACTCAGGTGTAGCCATCCTATAAGGATTAATGGACATCAGTTCATCTCCTGGAACAATATCAATAGAAAAGTATACCTCACTCTCTAGAGGAAAACCTGAAAATTCATCTGGAAAGACATCCCTGAAACAATCCACCACTGGAGGAAAGTCAAATTGTGATGTCCCCTGGTCATCTAGATACAGACTGGAAATCTGAGCTGTAACACCTCCTAGTCCATGATGCTCTGGTTCTGCTCTACTCTCATAGACATCCCACTCACCCTTATGAAGGAAAGATTCACCCTCCGGTGATATGAAACTCACCCTACAACGATAATAGTCGACGAATACCCAGAAGGGAATGAGCCAGTCCATTCCAAGAATGACATCATAGCCTTTCATATCTAGGATATAGAAGTCCCATAGAAAGTGATACCCAGCCACCTCTAGAGGGAACTCCATACATTGATGTACACTAGCCGTTCTAGTCCCCAATAGTGTGTTTAGTGTCAACATGTCCTTAGAAGTATAAATAGTAAGTCTAAGGCTTTCCACAATATACATAGAAATAAATCTATGGGAATCTCCTTTATCGAAAAGTGAAGAGGATAAAACTGAGGCTACTAAAATTGTACCTCGAACTGTAGAAGGTCTAGGATCCTGCTCCTGATGAATATGCTCTACTGCAAAAGTTTGGCCTACACCGTGACCCTGTGTAGTAGCCTGAGATCTCTATGCTGACCCCCCCTGAGCCTGACCACCATATCGACGGGCTCTACCCTATCCTGAACATCCTAAAGAACTCCATCCCCCAGTCTGTTGTGTAACTAGTAATCCTGCTCCTGTACATAGAGTCGAAACTGATCCTCCTTCACTAGCTGCTGGAAGAAGAACCTTGCAAAAACGCTGCTGATGAACCTTCTTGCCGCACGATCAGCACTCCCCTGGGTCTCTCGATCACTGAGGATTATTATGCCTGCTTTTCCCACACTGAAAGCACACCACTTGGTTTTCAGAAGGAGATCATGTCTACCAGAAAGAATACCTCACTTCCTCGGGTCACCTCATGTAGACTCTCAGTGGAGCTTCCTACTATCTATCTGAAATTAATCAGCCCTAGATGCTGAACCACCCTGGTCCACAGCTCCAGTCTCCCTCAGATTTCTCTCTGTGATAAGTTCCTGGTTTACTATTAGAGTAATAGAAGTCAACTGAAAGACGTTCACCAGTGATATGATATCCGGTCGGAGGCCTTCCTCAAACTTCCTCGCTAAAAACATCTCTTCATTCCCCACAACGGGAGTGAAATGCTGTATCTCTGTGAAGTGAGAGGAATACTCCATAACCGTGAGAGTACCCTACTACATGTTCATGAACTCTCTGGCTCTGTCAGCCATCAATGTCGCTGGGTTGAAGTAGTTATAGAACGTATGCTGAAAATCATCCCAAGCCATAGACTGTTGGCGCCCTACCTACAAAACCACATCCCACCATCTCTTGGCAGAGTCTCACATCATATAAGTCACAAGCTTCACTCTCCTCTCTGGAGGCATCTCTAGGTGCTCGAAGATGGATATCATGGACTCTATCCATGATTCCGCAGCCTGTGGTCCTCCATCCCCTGTGAAAGTGGGAGGATATTGCCACTGAAAAACCCGTGTCAACTCTGCCATAGACGGGGTAGGATACTGAGGTCCCTGGAAGGTCTGCAAGAATCTTATGAATCCCTCTCTGAACTGAGCATCATCACTAGTGTCTAGAATCACTGTAGGTGGCATTTACAGAATGATAGGTTGAACAACTGGTAGTCCCTGATCTGCCGTATCATGTGTACAATAACTTCCTGTTTCTTGATGGACAATGGGAGGATGTCTCGGTGCCATAGCTCTGAAAGGTCAAAAGCACATATCAGATTCAAGATTAATAGGTACAGGAAAACTGAAGGCACAAGAAGGAATAGGGAAAATAAGGCATTCAAGTTATGCAAAACATGACTACACGGTGTGTTCTTTCCCTACACGGGGTGTTCCCTTTGGTCATTCACATGGGTGTGTAATTCCACCTAAACTAGTCGTGTAACACCCCAAATACACGGCGTGTTTTCCTAACACATGGTGTGTACTTGAATCCTCTTCCCCGCCCGATTCCTTCTACACGGTTAAGCCACATGGTTCTCCTAAGACAAAACTACACGACGTGTTTAAGAAAGACACGATGTGTATAGACATGCCTTAAATGGCCTGTGTTGTTAGCGACGTTGCCTCTGTGCCTAGGTCACACTACACGACGTGTTCCAGAAGGACACAACGTGTGCTAAGAAGTCCTAATATACCGTGTGGTTAGCTACACGACCAGCTACATGAATGACACTACACATCGTGTTCTAGACGGACACATCGTGTACAAGGAAGGGTAACACCAACCTGTGTTGTTTGTGACATGGTTGGGGTACCTATTTCATACTACACGGTGTTCTAAATGAGTACATGGTGAGTTCCTATAAGATTTTTCAGAACCCTGTGTTTCTACTCACACAGTCAGTGGCACGGTTTTAGACTACACAACATGTAACCATAAAGTACATGCCGTGTATTTTGGGTTTTTCCAGACAGTAGCATCAGAAACTGCTCTGGAGCCCAGAAAAAACATGAAATAAGTGTTAAGATTCCAAATTCCAATCCGTGAGGGCCCATACTCCCCACGAATCAAAGCTTGGCATCATAACAATACATATAACATGTAAAGAGTATAACAAACTCACGATCCACCAATTTACAGTCCTTGAGAGCCCATAACACCTCTAAGACCAAAGATTAGCGTCCATGATAAAGAAGATCTAAACAAAAAATACCCTATCAACATAGCAGGTATTCTATCACACCAGCTATCACAAAAGCATGAATAGTATATTAAAAATTCTATCACAATAGCATGAAATTTATAATGCAATTTAGAAGTAATGGAAAAATGAATGGCATGTGATTTTCTAACAAGTGCATATATGATGCATGAGATGGAATACCCTCATCTCATTAGGTTGCAACAAAATAGAACCACAATAATATAAACAGTAACAACACAAAACAAGTGCACCACCCAATGGGGAAATCAAGTAAACTGTAACATTTAAAAAACTCGAAAATTCCAATATTTGAGCTAACATGGATTTTTCCCTGTACACGGCTTCTAGAACTCCCTGATATAGCTATTTACCATTTACCTATTCCATCTTATCCCTGTCTAATGTCATTAAATAGTAAGTCAATAGAAAAGAAAGGAAAAAGACCTTCTTTGATACCACTTTGCGACGACCTAAATCCGGAGACACCCAACTGGTACCCCGTACCCGGTTCGCCACATGACCTCAAGTTCATTTTCCCAAACGCCAGAGGCTGCTGACTAGTAGTGAGGGACTTGGTTAGTCGTTGGGGAAACTATTCCCTCATTTGGTAAGGTATAAAAGAAAAAGGAAATAACAGTCAATAACGGAAATAGTAAACAACATACAATAACTGAAACTAAACAGCGGAAGCACTGGATATATAGTAATGATGATAATGATGCATAAGGTAAAAGTATCTAAGGAAATTATTAAACACAACAATGTGCTAAAATACAACTGACAATCACAGTTCTAAAAGTCAACCGCAACTACAGCATCATCGAAAGCTTAAGATTGGTCCTATGCTCTCCAGATCTAACCAGCAATCATGTACCTAAAGTATAGGGGCCACAATACCTATCCACACATGCAACTATATAACATGTTTGGGACGAAAAGTAGGACCCAAACAGGGTGTGAGACTAGTCCCAATAGGCATCCACCATAAGATCTATGCCCTACTGTCAGTGAGCAATATAGAAAAAGTAAAGGAAATAAATGCATCAGAGAAACCGGAGTACACTAAAGTAAACAATCCTTCAGATCTCAATTTACATTTATTTATTAATTTAATTCAGTCATTTAATTATCAACCAAGGAATATAGCAACAACTCTATTTTCCCAAGGTATAGAAAGTAACACCACGAGTATCTCAGCAGACTACCTAAACAACAAGCAGTACAAAACCTAAGCTTGTTCTTTGGCTTGGTGGACTCATCACAACCATCCAAACAATATTCACAATGACTCTTCGGGTGGCTCATACTGGCAGACCCCTCTAGTCCAGTTATCCTACAAAGGCATAGACACTCTAGGAAGCTTTCACTATTAATTCCCCTGCGGTCTTGTAATGATATCTATAGACTCTCCGAGGAAGCACTTACGTCTAATACCCCCTATAGCCTCGATACATAACATTCCTTTGTATTGATTATTTTCAGCTCAAAAAGATCATGATAAAAAAAAGTATTCTCTTACATGAATTGATGTCTTTTTTGATCAGATACATGGAGAAAAACACTTCTCCAAGGTGGATCTTTGTTCGGGGTATTACCAAAGTTAGGGTAAAGAAGGAGGATAACCCTAAGATTTCTTTTCGTAAAAGGTATGAGCACTATGAGTTCATAATTATTCCTTTTGGATCCACTAATGATCAATAAATATTAATGGACTTGATGAATATATTCTTTATAGATTGCCTCAACAAATTTGTGGTAGTATTTATTAATGATATTCTAATATAATCCAAAATAAAGTAGGAGTAAGAGGAGAATCTGGGAGTTGTGATAAAGACCTTATGAAAGGATAATCTTAATTCCAATTACAGAAAATAGAGTTGTTCTTGGTTTATGTGAGTAATAGATATCGTTTGGATGGTTGTTATGAGTCCACCAAAGGGGGGGATTATGTGAGTAATCTTGGTTTCTTCTCACAACCAAAGTAATCTGAGAGAGTATCCTAAAAAAGTTCACATTTCACACTCCCATTGTGTTGGGAATATCGTTGGGACATGCATCACATTTCAATTCACATTGGATTTTTACTCAATTAATCATATTTCCAGTCATTGGTTAGAACAAAAGAAAAATTAGGGTTGAGTATTTTTAAACTATTAAATACAAAATGGTAATCCAATTAAATTAAAGGGATAACTTATAAATTACATGTATTTATTCAACTTATATATTTATAAGATTAAGTTTATATTATCCATGATCGATTTCATAACATATATTATTATGGGAATATTTTTTTACCTTAATAATGTTTCATAATGATATGATGAATTTTCCAAAGTGTATCACTTATGAGTGTTAAAAAAAGTTTGAAACAAGTCCCATTGCCATGCACCAGTTCCCGATTGAGTCTAGCTCAACGTGGTGTTTTTGGGTTTTACCCCTATGTACATCTATGCTAGTGACACATTCACATGTAGTATCTATACATGGATGTATTTTTTGATAAAAAATTAATCTTATATATGTTTTCTTATACCTAGTTTTATCCATCGTACTTTCTCGAGAGTTCTTCTAATCCTAATCAAAGAAATAACTAAAATTTTCCTTTGATACCAACTATGAAAAGCCTTATTTTTAACACATTAATTCATGATTTATTACATAAAGTATATATACTAAACAAAATAAGATTGAGAATTATAGTTTCCTTGGTAACTAGGAAAATTATATAACAACTTAAAATAGGAAATACATCATTTTTATGGAAAACTTCTTCAACATGATTGTACATAAAACTGCAAGGGATAACTTGGAGAAATACATAAAAAAGGGATGAGACATAAATCCTAGTAAAGGAAAAAAAATGGGATAAAATGAGTGAGGTAATACATTATAGAAAATAATTATATAAATGGAGCATAAAATGGGTGAGAATCATAAACTTGAACAATGAGACATGATATAACATGATAACATAAATGAAATAGGGGAAATGTGGAAACAACTTAAAACACTACATTATAAAAATAGGTAACAGATAAATTCAAGACATAATGATGGAGAAAGTACCATTAAATATTAGGTTAAATCCCTAATACATTAAATTATGTCTCATGAGATAAAAACATTACCCAATTCATTGGAGGACTATATAATTCTAGTTTCACCCATCACTTTCGTTTCATTTTTATGCTTAAATGTGCCACATAGGTCATACAACATGGATTAATTAATAATAATATTTTTTACATGATCAAGGAGTTTGGAATAAATAAATTTAAGTCCCCAATAAAATAATTATATGTTCATAAAGGATAACACCATTGATAGGAATTGGGTATGGGTATTCACTACACATTTGTTTGGCATGAAAAATCATGGTGAACTTTCGGCAGCATGATTGTGGAATATAAATGTTTATGAAATGAATTAATGAGAGTGAAATGGGTGTATAATAATTTTGGAATAATAGGTTTTGTAATTGGGATATAAAATAATATATCCCAACATTAGTAAGTATAATAAATTGTCATAAGTTAATGAAGACACTAAAATAAAGAGGAGAAATAAAAGAACCCTTACCTTGAGAGTATGATTCCAAATGATTGGGAGGAGATTATTGAGAGCTTAGGGTAACCTTGAGAAGAATATAAAGAGGTAAGGGAAGAGTAAGGAAGTGATAATTTTTTTAGTGAAGATAAATAGGACATTGTCTGGGTTTATATAGAAAAAGAGAGGGGAGTTCTTTATAATTTCCCAACCATAGGTTTTGGACACTATATAAAAAAATGACCAAAACCACAAACCTTCCCATGTTTTTTTCCAATGTTAACTATAAAATATGGGGTTTTTCCTTATTTTATATATTCAAAAGCCTAAATTAATAAAATATTACCCTTGGTGATGTGGAGGTGAGTCATACTACTAAAGTAATACTGTTAAGACCTTAAAATATATTATAGGTTTTGGAAGATTCATAAATGATTTATAAAAATAAAAAAATAAACATAAAATCGTATTATTTTAAAGAAAAAAAATATTTGGTAATGGATAAAATTTATAGTATTTATTAGATAACTTTTGGGTCATTATGATGTCATAATACACAACGTATGTTTATACATTATTTATTTTTTACCCTAAAATTTTATTATCTCAGAAAATTATGAAAAATTAACTGTTTGATAATTTTGATGTTCTGATTCCAAAAAATAATCATTTTATAAAAAACATTTTCTAAATATTTTTATTTATTCTTTTAAAATAAGAATCGAAATTTATTGAGAAATACCAAGTTTTTTTTGATAATAACAATTTTTGAACACTTATAAAAATTACATTTGACTTCATAAAAATTATATTATCATTTATATTTGAGAAATTTATTTTATAATAATATTTTATTTCAATATTATTTATTTCAAAAATATATTAATTCATAAAAATAATAATCATAATTGAAATTGAATACTAATTAATAGTATAGTTTCTTTTTTATTATAAAAATATCAAAATTGTTTATAAAGTAATGATAAGAAGTAAATATAAATGTTATTATATTGAAAATAAAATATAAATTTTAATATTATTATGGTATTGGCACATATCCCTTTAATACACAAACAAACAACCTAAGGGTAATGTGTATGATGGAGATATTTTCATGGGGTGGTTCAACGTACATGGTTTAGGCCATGATCTCAATGAGCTTTAAATTCTCCCAAAAATGGTTTTGATCATGATTTATTTATTGGATATAATATTAGGATTGGTCAAGGTAAAACCTCAATGATGATATCTCCCTTAAAATATCCCATAAATTGGCTTCAAAGGGTATGATCCTATAGGTTCTTTCCATCATTCTTTTTTTCTATGTCAGTTGGATTTTTTAAAACCATATATTTATACTCGTCATATTCTCTCTATTCAACAGTTATATTTTCAACAATAATGATAAATTATGGCCTTTTAAATCTGAAATGATATTATAAAATGAAATAAGTGCATGAATTTTATGATGACCAGCCCCAGACTTTTGGGTTCAATACATAAAAATTCCTTGGAATAGTTTTATGAAAAGAAAGATGAAAAATACAATGAGCATTTTACATGATAGGACCATTTCTGGTATAGGTTTTGGATACATAAAACATTACTTACAAAAAATTAGATTTGTAAATAAAATAAAATAAAATGAATAGATTTCTTTGTGTTTTCTAGCTCTGTAAGTGAAGGTAATGCATTTAGAAAACTATACTAAACCTATGGAGAATAAACTAAAACATAGAGTGGACATTAATTTTCCCTATAAAGAGTTTTCAAAAAGTACAGTGAAAGATTATTTTGTAAAATAACTTTATAAAATAATAAAATACATTGAAAATGATTTGAAAATAATCCTGTGATTTTTGGAAAACATTAAAAAAGCTTTTAAAAACAAAACCATGAGGCCATCTGAAGCATTGAGGGCTGTCTGTGCCTACCCTATTTCCAGATGGAAAAGTTAACTCCCTACTCCCTATCATGATTAAAATTTAAAAGTGTCAATCTTTATAAAATTATTTTTAGCTTGCATTAATTATATATACATTTTCAATCCAGTTTTTGATTTAAAAATATTAAAATGCATTAAATACACATACACAGTTATATTAACATATAAATATATAAATATTAACTTACTTTAAAAATTACTTGAAAGATTTAATACAACCAAATATCATGTCATTTAAAACTTGCATGGGCTGTTAATAAAAATAATTAACATCCTTGTATTCATTCTTTCATTCATAACCTCATAAAAAATATTTTCAGAAATGTTAAAATTTATCACTTAAATATTCATCCACATATCATGATATTAAGTATCCATTTACTTTATTTGGAAAATTATTTTAGAAAATAACATTATAAAAATAAATTAATAGTGTAAAAACAATAATACTTCACACAATATAATATAAATAGTAAATTTATATTCATATAAAATAATCATAAATATAAACAATTATATTAATACATAAAATTTTATAGAGTATCATTTTTAAAATTAATTTCATCCCTATTCATCTTTGAAATATCAAAGTGGGTAAGACCATAATTTGAAATGAATCGTTAATTCATTAAAATCATTGAATAATTCACCAATATGTGTATATATATGTATATATTTTTATACACATTCATTATAAGTATTAAAATAATTACTTAAGTATAAATTGAAATTATTTCATCAATTAGGATTACATGAATCTATGTTTTTAAGAACCTTAACATGAATATGTATATAACTACACGTATGTGAATAATTATAATCTTTACACTAAAGGTATTTATATTAAATGATATCGAATAAATCATAATTTTATAATATGTTCATATATATAATAGAAAAAATAGTACTTACATGATTTGGAATTAAATAATTATATAGTATGAAAAATATTACTTAAATATGTATTTCAATCACGAATTCAAAAATATAAGTTTGGGAATTGTAAAACTAGGAATTTTAATTAAATAAATTCCCTTACATGAATATTAATCTTAAGGAAAATATTAACATAATGAATTTTAAAACTATATATGCATATAATACATATATGTTTGAAAACATTAAATTAGAAATAATATATATGTATATATATTCTTATATACTTAAATAATAAAAATTTGGAAAAAACATTAATACACCCTTACCTAAATATTAGTTTAAAATACACTTTCTTAATAAATTATAATATGAAATTAATACATGTATAATTATACTTGATGAGCTGAAAATATTATTTATATATATATAGGCTTGGAATCTCGAGGTAATATATAAATATTAAAAAAAAAGAATGAGAAGTAACTCTTATTAATTTCAAAATCCAAAACCATAATTTGAAAATAAATTTAATATCACCCTTACTAGATTTTGTAGAAAAATTGAAGACTCTTTATTACTTCAAACTCCCTTTATTTCTCCATGAACAACAAATTGGTTTCCAATTTTACATTTTTCATGATGGTATAAGGATTTTATTGCCAAATAATCACTATTTATACATTGTTTATACAGTGATTAATATATATATATAATTGGTTAAATCCCAATCTGTAGACCAGAGGAGATTATCAAAGATTTGAAAATAGAGATAGATTCAAGATTGCAGAGCAAGATGAGATAGATTAAATATAACAAAATTGAAAAGAACATAAATACATTAATATTTTCATTTGAAGAAAAAATTTGAAGAAAAAAAGACACAAAACGTTGATAGATTCAATATAATATTACCACTACACAGATAGCTAAAGCAAAACAATATTATTTATCATTTTCTCAAAGTTAGATCTACATCCCAAAAGAAAAGTATTGATCAAAAAATAAATCCATATTGACTAAAAATAGTGAAGAATCAAATGAACACATCACTTTCCAGACTAAATTGGTCATTAAAATAGGGTAGAAATATTCGACACCTAGAAGAAAAACAAAATCCTACCTTAGATTCATATTCAGACCCTCTATTTGGTACCACAACCTAACCCTAATCCACAAAAGAATCAATATGATGTTCCTAGAACAACTCCTTCTAATGACCATTATCTTCCTCTTTCATAGTTGAGACAACCATTAGACCCCCTACCAGTAGAAAATTTTCTTCTCATTCAAAGCCTGAAGATCTTATCGGACTTAGCTCCTCCAAGGATGTGTCACTCGGAAACCCCCTAGTGACTCGATCCCTTTTACTAAATTCAATCTAAAAATCCCTCACCCAAATAATGTTTTATATTTTTTTTCTTTATTATTTTCATTTCAATTTTTTTTATCATTTTACTTTTTCTATTGATTTTATTCTTTTTGATTATTTATTAGTTTTTATTTTACCATTTTTTAAACAATTCATCTCTTTTTTATGATTTTTATATTTTTTTGATAAACCATATTTAATAATAATAATTTTATATTTATCATTTCATAATATATATATATATTATAAAATATGACTAATTTATTAATTTATATATATTCTTATTTTAAAAACATGAATATTCATAATTTTATAACCAAAAATATTTTATTTGAAATTAATATTAAAATTTCATAATATTAAACAAAATTATATGTATATATATATATATATATATTTATATAAACTCATAATTCTTATAAAATTTACAAATAGTTAAAAATATATTGTTATACTTTATTTAATAAATTATTTAAGACAACACTTAAAATTTACATATTATTTCATGATTTAAAAATTTAATAGAATTTTTTTATAAAATTCTATGATAAAAAATAATTTATTAAAAAAATAGTTATATTAAAACATATATATTTTGAAAAAAATAATAAAATAAATATATTTATATTAAAATTTTATTTTAATCCAAAAAATAATTTTTATTAATAATTTAAATTTCAAATAACAATTTTTAATAAAATAAATATTATAACATAAGATTAAAAATAAGAAATGTTTCATTTATTGACATTATATATTGAAAATTTACTAAAATTGTTTTAATTATTATTTTTAATATTGAGTTACTTTAAATAAATATTTCTTTTTAAAACTTTGGATGTTATATTATCCCCCCTTAAAATAATTGCATCATCACAATTCGTTTTTCAGGAAAAAAATTATAAATTTCAATCTTAAGAATAAGAAAAACTAAAATAGATAAACTTATAGACTATACTGTTCAAACAACATCTAATATCCAATGTTGTTTAGAGTGTCACGCTGATACCAACTATGAAGCCTTGAAACTGCACTTTAGGGTTCAACACATGAAAATGCAGTATGTATTTTTTAATAAAAAACGATGAAAAATACAATATAATTTTACATTCCTCGACCTTTTCTAGAATAGGTTTTGCAGAATGAGACAATTAAATACAAAACTTTAGAGTTATAAAAAATAAAATTAAATGACTAGAGAGATTCATGTGTTCATGCTTAGTAAGGGAAACAAACACATTCAAAAAACATTACTAAAACGATGGAGAATAATTTTAAACATAGGGTGAGAAACAATTTTCCCAGTAAAGAGATTTTTAAAATGATAGTGAAAAATAATTCTGCAAAATAACTTTATAAAATATTATAATACTTTGAAAATAATTATATTATTAGAATTATTTAGAAATAATCCGATCATTTTTGGAAAATATCATGCAATCTTTTGAAAACAATCCCATAAGGCCACATGAAACATTGAAAGCTGTCTGGGCCTACCCACATTCTTGAGGTATAAGTTCACTCCCTAGTCCCAATCATGTTTACAATGTCCAAGTGCCAATATTTATAAAATCATTTTTATATTTCCTTATATATACATTTTCAATGGGGTTTTTTATTTAAAAACATGAAAATTCCTTAAATACACATACACACTTACATTTATATAGAAATGTATAAATATAAACTTCTTTAATAAATTACTTGTGAGATTTGGTACAACCAAAACTCATGCCATTTATCCTTTTCATGGAACGTTAATATAAATAATTATCATCTATGTATTATACTTTCATTTAGAACCTCATAAAATACATTTTATTAAATGTTCAACATTATCACTTAAATATTAATCCTTATATACAGATATTAAATATCCATTTAATTGATTTGTAAAATTATTTTTGATAATAACATTCTATAAAAATATTAATAGTGAAAAAAAGAACCCTTCACCTAACACAATATCAATTGTATACTACTATTCACATAAAATAATCATAAACATAAACGATTATATTTACATGCATAAAATTTTAAAGAGTTACATATTTAAAATAAATTTCATCCTTACTCAGTTTAGAAATATCAAATTGAGTAAGACCATAATTTGAAATGAATTTATCATTCATTAAAATCATCCAATAATATCCCAACTTGTATATATATATGTGTATATATTTTTGTACACACACATTATAATTATTAAAATAATTACTTAAGTATAAATTGAAATTATTTCAAAAATTAGAAGTATAAGAATCTATGTTCTAATGAACCTAAACATGAAGATATATATAATTACACATGTGTACAAAATAATTAAAATTACACTAAAAGTCCTAATATTAAATTATCTTGAATAAATAAATTTTTTATAATATATTCATATATACAATACACCCATAAAAATAATACTTACATGATTTAGAAGTGAATAATTATAGAGTATGTAAAATATTACTTAAATATGTTTATCAACCATGAATAAAAAAAATTAATCTTGGGAATTGTAAAACTATGAATTTGAATTAAGTAAATTCTATTACATGAATATAAATATTAAGTAAAATATTAACTTGAAGAAATTGAAAACTATATATGCATATGATATATATATATGTTTGAAAAATTGAAATTATAAATTATATATATGTGTGTGTGTGTACTTACATACATAAAGAATGTAAATTTGGAATAAAAACATAATACAACCTTACATAAATATATGTTTAAAATACACTTTCCTAATAAATTATAACTTGAAATTAATACATGTATAATAACACTTGAAGAACTGAAAATATTACTTATATATGTATTGGATTTGAATTTGGTAGTAATATATATATATATATATATATATATTAAAAATAATATAATGAGAAGTACCGATTAATAATTTGAAAATCTAGAACCATAATTTGAAAATAAATTTTATATCACCCTTACGCGATTTTTGCAGAAAAATGGAGATTATTTGTTGCTTTGGACTCCCTTACTTTCTCTACAGACTGCACATTGGTTTTCCAATTTTACATTTTCATGCCGGTATAAAGATTTTATAGCTATATCCTCACTATTTATACATTATTTATATAGTGATGCAAATATATATATATATATATATACAATTAGCTAAATCCTTATTTGCAGACCAAAGGGGATTCTCAATTATTTTAAAACAAAGATAGATTCAATATTTTGGAGAAACCTAAGATATATTAAATTTAAAAATATAGTAAAGAAATATAATACATTGATAGATTCATCTAAAGAAAAAACAAGAGATGAAAGAAAACACAAAACAATGACATATTTAATTTAATATTACAAATACACGGACAACCAAATCAAAAACAGCTATTTATCATTTTCTCAAAGATAGATCTAGGTCCAAAAAAGAAAAGTAGGATAGAAAAATAAATCCATATTGATGAAAATGGTGTAGAATAAGACTAACACATCACTTTACTAGCTAAATCAATCCTTGAAATAAGGTAAAAATATTCTAAACCTGAAAAAACAACAACAGACCTCAGATCTATATTCTAACCCTCCCTTTGGTACAAAAACCAGTCCATAAACCGAAAAAATCACCAGGACTTCACTCAAGCCACTTCTGCTGGTGGCCATTCTACTCCTTGTCTAAGGTCAAGAAAACCATCAGAACCCCTACTAGAAGTGAATCTTCTTCCCATTTGAAGCCCTTAGCTCAGCTCAGCCTCGACTCCTTTGATGATATTCCACTCAGGAACACCATGGTGACCCGATCCCTCTTACCCACTTCAATCGACACACCCCTCAACCAAATCATGTTATATCTCTTTTCTTCTTTATTACATTCATTTCAATTTTTTTATTGTTAAATTTTTTATCTTTTTTATTCATTTTTTTTTCTTTTAATTAAGATTTATTTTATCATTTTTATGAAACAATTCATCTCTATTTTTATTTTCATATTTTGTTTTTGATAAAAATAATTTAATAATAATTATTTTATATTTATCATTTCATAATATATAAATATTATAAAATATGACTATTTTATTAATTAATATACATTTTAATGTTTAAAACATGAATGTTCATAATTTTATAACAAAAAATATTATATTTGAAATTCATATTCATATATCATATTATTAATCAATATATATATATACTCTTAATTCATAGACAATTTATAAATAGATAAAAATATATTACCATAATTTATTTAATAAATTATTTAAGATAATAATAATAATTTATATATTATTTCATGATTCAAAATTTTAATAAATTTATTTTTTATAAAATTTTATATTAACCTATAATTTATTAAAGAAAACAGTTTCATTAAAACTTATATATTTTGACGAAAATAATCAAATAAATATATTTATATTAAAATTTTATTATAAGAAAAATAGTAATTTGTATTATAAATTTATATTTCAAATAGAAATTTTCAGTAAAACAGATATTATAAAATAATATTGAAAAATATAAACATTTCATTTAATTACTTTCTATATTGATAATTAATTATAATTTTTTTAATTATTATTGCTAATAATTAATTATTCTAAATAAATAATTATTCTTTTAAAACATGGGATGTTACATCTTTTCTATAACCATAATAAATAAGGAGAATTTTATTTATAATAGTTTGGTTTGTTAAAAGTGTTGCATGGAAATACAAGGAATGCAACCATTTATTACTTTATTTGCTTGTTCATTTATTAGCTTCACTCAACTTCCTCCCATTAATCATGGGAAGGTGTTCTACGAATGTTCAACCAATTCAAACAATTACTACCAATTAGGCCAAGTGATATGTATCATTTTACTAGCTGTTTACCATTTAAAGATTCATTGATTAATTTAAAACACTTACCTTAGAAGGGTTAGGGGATATAAATATATAATCACCATTAATAACCAATTCATTTAATTTAAACACTTACCCTTATTAGGGTCAAGTCACAGCACACCCGAGCGATGGTGCATATATTCATAAAAAAGATGTAAGTGGAAAAAATGATGAAAGCACCATACTTAGGGTGGTTGTTCTTGAGGTTATAACCTACAATTTTGGATACCATATACATAATGGGCTCTAGAATATGAGCATAATGATTATAAGAATGAAATATTAATTAAATAGGAAACACCCAATAAAATTAGTGTACGATCATCGAAAAAAGTTTATAAAATGGAGCGACTTGAGGTATGAGTCATAGATCACCTACTATATGCTCATAACACTCTCATCATCTAGTATCGACTTTTAGTTTGGCCTAAATTGGAATAAATCTGAAGAACAAATCAGTTCCCCAAGAAATAGGGCATATGAGCCTACATATAAATAATGTCATTAAGGGAAAGTGGAATGAATAATGACTCAGAATGAATCGAGTACATACTAATGCACATACATTGTGATAAAGAGGGATGAAATTAGACTTCCGATAATAGAACAAGCGAAAACCCCATCAAAAGGGGCATGAGAATTTGAAAAAGGTGGAGGAGAAGCCACCATGTCTATTGGAATGATAAAAGAAGAAAATATATTAGGTTTATAATTTACTAAGGGAGATATAATAATTTACCCAAGAAAAATAGAGGTGCACGGTTTGGCTACACAAGTAGCCAAACCAGGCACCAATAGTGTAAAATAGATTTGCTAAAAACTATAGGCCATCTGGAAGGGTGTGTGGCCCATAGTGCATGGTTTGATCAAATTGTGTAGCCCCTACTACTCACTATCAATCCCCCACATGGTTAGGGGTCACTATGTGGCCTCTCCTATGCAGTTTCTTCTAACCATATGGCCTATCTTTTTTCCCAAAAACATGGGCTTTGGGCTCCAAAAAATCCTTAAGCATCCCCAAAACACCTGTAACCCCACAAGACATCCATATAAGGTCCAAAAAAGGCATTAGATCAAAATATAAGGTATCTATACATGATATAAAAATATGATTATCATAGACTTCACCCCTTAAAGGAACAAATCCCCATGTTCACCTTCCAATGGTGGAGAAACACTTTCTAAGAAAAACTCTGGCCACTGGGAATGTACATGAACCTCCTTATCCCAAGTGTCATCCTATACCCGACCGTGCTGCTATAACTCCCATACTAAAGGGAAAAACCATCCATGGAGGAAAATCATTCATTGGCTAATGATGCATATAGGATACTTCTCAAATTAAGCATCAACATCTAACTCAACCTCCTTAGGATCAAAATAATGAGACAAGTTGGCATTATAATGGTGAAGTTGTGAAATGTGGAAGACGTTATGCATGGAACAATTCCTATATAGTAGTAAAAAATGATAGGCTACTAGCCCGACCCTCTCTAAAATATAAAATGACCCTACATAATGAAGTGAAAACTTCCCTTGCCTCTATATTTTTCTATTCCCAATCCTAGGTGATACCCATTGGAAAACACAATCCCCAACCTCAAAATCTTGAGATCATTGGTAGTGATCAACATATGATTTTGGTCTAGAATGAGTAGTAGACATACCCCTTTGGATCATCTGCACCTATTATGAAATATTCTACTAGATATTAGGACCTAGTAGCACTACCTTTCTTACCTCCAACCAACGTAGTGGTTAATGACATAGCCTACAATGAAAGTAATCAAAAAGATCCATCTCAATCATCACCTGGAAGATATTATTATAGGAAAATTTTATGATAGGTATATGGTTCTCCCTAGAACCACTGAAATCAAGGATGAACTCCCATAGTATGTCCTCTAACACCTATATTTTCTGTTTCGACTGAGCATCAATATTAGGGTGAATGTTTATTCATATAAGAACTTATATACCCATATATTTCAGTAACCCCTACCAGAACCGTGATGTGAAATGAGTTTACCTATCTGAAATGTTAGTGTGAGGGACCCTGTGTAGATTTATGATCTCATGGATAAAAAGTATTCTGATTTCATTAATTGAGAAAGTATTCTGAATGGGAAGGGATTGGGATAAATTGATTAGTTGGTTAGTGACTACACAAACTACATCTCTACCCCAAGGTGACCTTAGTAATCTAACAACAAAGTGCATGGAATGATATTCACATTTATATTCCAGGAATGTCGATGGATGTAACAAGACAACAGATCTATGGGGCTCTACCTTCACCTGCTAATAGGTGGAACACCTAGTGATAAAACCTGGTATCTGAAATTTCATCCCTAGCCACCAATACTATCATCACATATCTCGATAAATATTGGATATTCATTGATGAATTTACCATTGATAAACATATGAATCTCTAATTAGTTCCACTATCATATCTATAGGAACATGTATACTCCTATATACACATAGGATTTTGTCTCCATCCACAAACCAATAAATTGATAGGTTATCACCAGAAATAATCTTCTATAAAATTAACCCCTCAGTATTAGAAAACTGCATACTCTTTACACTCTCAAAGAGTAATGATATAAATATTAATGCTGAGAGATAAAACTACTCATGGATCTCATGAAACTCTATATTCCACTCCGAGAAGAGGTCCATTAATTTCTATTCATCACTAGCTTCTTGCACAACCCATGCATGAGTTTTCCAACTCAATACATCCACTAATGCATTAACTTTTCTAGGCATATAGGCAAAATCAATGTTGATGGAATGAAGATATATGTACCATAATTTCCATTTAAGATTCCATTAATTCATTAAAAATATATATTTACAGCTCTCGTGGTTTGTATACACTCCATATTGCTCACCCATAAAATAATGTCTCCAACAACATACGGGAAGGAAAAATGAAACAAGATCGAGGTCATGTGTCAAGTAATTTCTTTCATGAGGCTATAGCTTCTAAGATATGTATGCAATGAATCTATCCTACTGAATTAGTACTACTCTCACTACAATTATTGATGCATCCCAACACAATGTATAACTTCCTCCTGGATCTGGTAAAATCAGAATAGGTGTTGAGGTCATCCTTCCTTTCAGCTCTCGAAAGTATTTATTGCATGATTTTGACCATAGGAACATGAAAAACTTCTTTATTAGACTAGTAAAATGGAAAAGTAATGCATGATATGTACTATATGAAATTCCTATAATATCCATCCAATTATATTAAATTTAATATATCAAATATATTCTTAGGATTCTCCCAAAAAATCACAACACTCACCTTATTTGGGTCAAATGATACTTCTGATTCAGAGAAAATATGACCCAAGAAGTCAACTCTTTCAATCTAGAAGTGGAACTTAACAAGATTGGAATAAAGATGATGATGTTTTACTGTACTCAGAATGATCTCAAGATGCTTATCATGGTCTCTATGAGTGTGAGAATAAACCCATATTTCATCCATAAATTCTTCAACAAAATAATATATATAGGGATGAAAAACCATATTAATCAAAGCCATGAAAATAGTAGACACGTTCATAATACCTAATGATATAACAAGATACTCATACATACCATACATTCAACAAAAAGTTGTTGAGTTATGTCTGAAGGTCTGACTCACACCTAGTGATAGCCTGATATCAGGTCGATCTTAGTGAACACTTTATATCCCCGAAGCTGGTTAAAGAGATCATCTATCTAAGGTAGTGGATACCAGTTCTTAACTGTAATCCTATTCAACCATCAGTAATCCATGCATAAATGAAGGTTTCCACACATAAAAGATATTTACATTACCATTCCGAGACCGATGATGGCTATAAAAAGTCTGCGGGTCACTAGTACTCTGCCTTCACCTGCTAACAGGTGGAAAACCTGGTGATAAAACCTAATATATGATGTTTCATCCCCAGCCACCAATACTAGAATAACATATCTTGATAAATATTGGATATTAATAGATGAAGTTACCACTTAGAAGCATAATAATGTTGAATTAGTTCATTTCTCATATCTCTAGGAACCTATACTCACCCATATACATGTTTCATGTCTTATCTATCCAAAAACAAATCTGTTAATGGATGATCACCATAAATAATTTTCTAGAAAATTAATCCCTCAAGATTAGAAAACTACATACTATTTACACTCTCAAGGAATGAATAGGTAATTATCAAGGGTGATAGATAAAACTACTCATGACTCTCATGAAACTCTAGATGCATCTCATAGAATATGTCCATTAATTTCCATTCATCACTGACTTCATGTACGACCCATGCTTGAGTTTTCCGACTCATCACATCAACTACTTCAATACCTTTTTTAAGCATATAAGCAAGATCAAAATTGAAGGAATGAATTTATTTTCCTATATTTTCCTTTTAATATTCAATTCATGCTTTAAAAAGATATATTTGAGGCTTTTTTGGTCCGTATACACCCCATAGCCCTCACCAATCGTATAGTGTCTCCAACAACATAAGGTATGAAAAAATGCAACTAGATCGACATCATGTGTCCAATAACATCACTTATGAGGCCTTAACTTTTGAGATATGTATTAAATGACTCTATCATAATGACTCAGTTAAACTCCAAATACAATGAATGATTCATCATAAAAAATGTATAACCTCTTCTAGGATCTGGTAAAATCAGAATAAGTTTCAAGTTAAACCTTCCTTTCGTCTGCTGAATGTATTTCTCACATGATTCTTACAACAAGAACATGAAACACTTATTTATTAGAATAATAAAAGGTGATGTAAGGAATTCGATGTACTATATTAAATTCCTGTAATATCAATCCAAAAAAAATAAAATTCATATTTCAAACACATTCTTAGGATTCTCCCAGGAAATCACAACACTCCCCTTCTCTGGGTCAATTTATAATTTCGATTTAGAGATAATATGACCCAAGAAGTGAACTCTTGTTATCCATAAGTGTCACTTACCAAGATTAGAATAAATATAATTCTATTTTAGTGTATTCAAAATGATATCAAGATTCATATCTTGGTTGCTTTGAGTGTGAGAATACATCGATATACCATCCATAAATACTGCAACAAATGAATACAAATAGGGATGGCAGACCATATTAATCAAATCCATGAAAATGGTAGGCATGTTCATAAGACCTAATGATATAACAAGATACTCATACATACCATATAGGCTACAAAAAGTTGTATGAGGTATTGTTGAAGGCCTGACTGACACTTGATGAAAGCCCGAAATCAAGTCGATCTTATAGAACAATTTATATCCCAAAGATGGTTAAATAGATCCTCTATCTATAGTAGTGGATACCAGTTCTAAACTATAATCCTATTCAACTATTGGTAATCCACACATAAATGAAGGGTCCCATCCCCCTTCATTGTGAGCAGCACTGGTGAACCCCAAGAGGAAGTACTGGGTCTGATGAAACCTTTAGACTCAATATCCTCTAATTGTCACTTAAGATATTGGATCTTAGTAGGTTCCATCCTATATGAATAAATTAAGACCAGAACTATTCATAGAATAATATCAATCCTAAATATTACCTCTCTCTCAAGAGGTAAGCTAAAATTAATACCAGTAAAGATGTCCATGAAATGATATACCACTAGAGGAAGATCTACCAATTGTACACATTTTTCTTATATAAATAGAAAGAAAATATGGGTGGTCACTCTAGGTAGAACATGATGCTCTGGTAAAACATTAATATCCCAGACATCCCACTAACAATTGTGGAGATAACTTATTCTCTTTAGTGAGGTAAATGATACCCTAAGATGATAGCAATCTACAAAAGTGTGATATGGAACCAACCAATCCATTGTGAGAATGAAATTGAATCCCCTCAACTCAAGAATAAAGAGGTCCCATAATAAGGGGTAACAACCTAAATCAAGGGGGTAGTCCCTACATTGGCTAATTTCCTTTGACCATAATCCTAACAGTGTATCCAAGGTCATTACACCATAGTAATACTGAATTCCCATCCCGATACTTTCCAAGACAGATAAAGTGATGAAAGAGTGTGAAGTAACTATATTGAATAAAGAATCCACAATAGTGGAGGCTAATAGAATAATACCTCATACCATTGATGGTTCTACACTATGGTCATAGGGTATCGACTGTAATGCTTGTAACTAACATGATCAATGTCCCTATGCATCTGTGAGATTACCATGAATATGACCACTCTACTAACACAGATGAAAATAATTCTAACTACCATGTCTATGAACTCCTACTCATCCAGTTCATCTAGTGCTACTCCAACTCCCCACATGTCGTGACATAAACGATCCAACCCCCGAATGTGGATCTAGTAAAGATCTTATTACACCAAAATAAAATGAAAATGTCCAACATAATATCTTAATATGTTTCATATGGATGTAATAATGACACTCCAAAGGATCTCTATCACACTGAGGAATTAGATTTCCCTTCTATACATACCGATGACATACAACAGAGCTTCCAGTACAGTTACTCATACCACCACTCCTCTAACATGAAACCTCAAAGGAATTCTTACTTCTACCGGAATAACTATTATATTATGTTATAACGAATTCTATATGACCATTACTATATCTTTACCTCAGGTTAATCTTAGTGATAAGATCCCAAATGAATATTTCAAAGAAATTATGTAGGGTAAAAATGTTCACCTTAGTATAGATGACATACTGGATCCCATGCTTGAAACATCTAACATGTGATATCTCATCACTAGATAGAAGCAGTGAAAAATGATGTAACTCAGTAAAACAAACTAAATAAACTTTGAATGACATAGAAACCTACTATAGATGTATGATATATTTGGATTAGTTATCTTTTATCATATAAAGAAAGAAGTGATCAAATATGGAAGTTCTAAAATCAACCCAGACTCTTCCCAAATGACTAATAGCCTAGGTAATCACATCCCACAAAATCTTGGATGAATCATGAATAATATTAATAGAAAGATTTACCCTCCACTCTAGAAGAATATATATATTCTCAAAGACATATAGGATTTCCTCCATCGAATACTTAGAAGGCTGTGGACTGCCATCCTCTGAGATAATATGAGGATACTGCTACTGGAACTCATGCGTCAGATCATCCATCATAGGTACAGGTCCTGAAGCACCCTTCATGAAATACATAAAACATAGAAAACTATCATGAAAATGATAATTATTTACTAGATTAGGTTTATCAGGTGTTAACTAATGTGGCACTCTTGGCGGTAAGAATAACAGCTCAGGGCCCACCACATATTGGGTATTGTCACCACCACCAACCTAGAACATGAAATTTGGATGTCTTGGTGGCACAGGTCTACAAATTCCAAGAACAGACCTCTGATCAATATTTTAGAATAGATAAAAGCACTTGAGGAATAATATTTTATGATTAAGGGCTCATTACCCACGATATACTACCCCAACTACAGGCTTTGGAGGCTAGGTATTGGTAAGTGTTCACGTTTATATTATAGGGGTTCCAGTATATGAAGGGTAAGTTATACCTTGACTCTTAATTTACTAGAAAAAACTTTTATTTCATAAGTCATATTTTATTCTTAGGTTTTCAATTTATTATATAGATATATCATGTTTTGATTAAAATCGATTTCTATTTCTATTGAAACATAGACCATACACCTTATAATTGAAATATAAACCCATTTAATTTCTAACAAACCCCATCAAAATTTGGTTTCATAATGTAATGTTTAATATATGATGACTTAACTTGGAAATTTACCCATTCCAACCCATGAGGGACAATACCCAACAGGAATTGAAATTGGAAATCACACAATCAGAGTAAAATAGTTGCATGAGATTATGTAAAAATTATGGATAACTTAATGATCTTAGGCAATATAGGAAAATTAAAGTAGGGAAATGCACGTATATAGAGTAAAATATGAATGGAATGTGAATTGTAGGTGACTATAATGATGAATTCAACAATGATCCTTGCACAAATCTCATCAAGATAAGGTGAAAATGATATTCTCAATCATAATAATTAACATCACACAAAATGTGAATCATCAAATGGTGAAATAATTTCAATTGTAATAAGAAAACTAGAACAAAAATTATTATTTCAATTAACTCGGTATTTACCCTGAATGTGGGTTAGATAATCCCAATACCTGATTATAACCAAGTTAAAAAGCATTCATAATATCTTATTGATTGTCTCAAAATATAAATTAATAAAATAAATTCTCTAATACCAATTTGGGACATCTCAAAACAGGGTTCCACTCTGTGTTTCTTCAAGCGTAGTTGACCACTAAGCCACAAGCGCATATCCCCGAATTCCAATGTTTTAAAACCAGAAGCGAAGGCCTATGGCATGTTGTGGGGAGACTATTCCCTCATTATTAGAGTGGAACACAATGGATAATATAATAATAGGAGAATAGTTGAATCAATTTAATAAATAGATGGTACTATAGAAACAAACACTATAAACACCAGACCAATAACCCACCATAGTAGAAGAAGACATGAATAATAAATAATTGAATCAACTGAAAATATTACTCAAAATAAAATGTTAATGTATGTCATGTGACTATAAAATCATTTAAAGTTATACATGGTAGTCGAAAATGTGTTCTATGTAAAAGAAGAAAAAAGATACAAAAAGACATTTAGTATCCCGATCTCAAGCTCATTCATCTGCTATTAAGATCCATCGCAAGAAAGAAAGAAAGATCATGTTTTCAAAGTTGGATGATTCCCCTTATCAACAACTACATACATTTAATCTACTGAGGTTCCAATGGAGGCCCAGAAAGAGTGTGATATAAATCTCAATATTCCACCATAAATGAAATATATACCATCTAATTAGTGTATTATAAATTGAAATAGTGTACAGGCATGCATATATAAAAGTAAAGAAGTATAATAATGAAAATACCACAATACATGCTTCATCCTCATGTCTTGTCTAAACATGTTATAATTTAATTAATTAATTATGTTCTATTTTATATAAATACGTAACATGAGGTGTAACCAAACTTAGAATTTGTCATGACAATAATAATAATAATAATAACAATAATAGTAATAACAACAACAACAACAACAACAAAAACAACAAAAACAACCACAACAACAATAATAATAAAGGATCCAAGATGTAATAAGGAATCTTGTAATAATGATAATAATGGAAGAGGAACCAAGGTATTAACCAAGGTTTCATTGACCTCAAGTGTTGAGACATATTTGAAACAATCTATATCCTCACTAAGGGGTATTTGTGTAATCCAAAGGACATATCCCAAGGAATCTACAGTATATGTTTTTAATTGAGTCCAAGGGTCCCATCCAAGGTAAAACAAGCTAGGAATTGACTGGGCTCAATGGGTGTATCCATGTCGCCACATGTCTGAAGATGCCAAGATGTATCCAAGGAATCCTTATATCTAAATAATAATAGAGGGATCATATGGTGTCATTCCAGACATCCACCAGTATACAAGATTCATTTACTAGGTTGGTATCACTCTTGGAATCTGACAACCTTGAATTAGAAAGCTGTCTATACGTTCTCAAGGAATTCCCTTGGGAATCCAAGGATGGATTGAGTTTGACAACTCCAAAAATGATAATTAGGTTCATATGAAACATGAACCTTATAATTGATTCATTAATTAATTAATCCATGTAATAATCATAATGTTTAATAAGTAATTTGGTTGAAGAAATTTCCTTTAATTATTGTGACAAGGCATAATAAATAATTAAACCACTTAGTACTTTATTTACTTATTCATTTATTAGGTTCAATCTACTACCTTCCATTAAGCATGGAAAGGTGTTCTATAATTGTGAAACCAATTCAAACAATTACATCCAATTTGTCCAAGTGATATGTATCAATTTACTATCCATTTATCATTTAAATATTAATTAATTAAATAGAAACACTTACCTTATAGAGGTAAAGTGATATAAAAATATAATCACCATTAATAAATCATTAATTTAAATCAAACACATACCTTTATCAAGGTCCAGTCATAGAACACCTGAACGGTGGCCCATATAGTCATGAAAAAGCTATTATAGGAATAAACAATGAAATCATCCTTCTTTGGATGGTTTTTGTTTAGGTCATAACCTAGAATAATGGATAACATATAATGAAGGGGATCTAGAACATAAGCATGATGGTTATAATCATGAAATATGAATTAAATAGTAAATTCTTGATGAAATCAGCATGTGAACGTAAAATATTATTTATAAAAGGGAAATACTTGAGGTATGATTCATAGACCACATACTTTATACTCTTAACACTCTCCACATCCAGTATCATCCTTTAGTTTGAATAAGATCGAAAGAAATATGAAGAATGGTTCAACAACCTAAAAATAGGACATTTAAGATTTCATCTAAATAGAATCATAAAACGGAAGAGTAATGGAAAATATATCAAGATGAATCAATTTCATACCAATGCACATACAACATGATTAATGGGGATCTAACCATACCTTAAATGAAGGAATGAGAGAAAAACCTATCGAAAGGGGATTGAGAGCTTTATAAAGGGAGAGGAGAGTCCTCCTTGTCTACTGCAATGAGAAAAATATTAATTAGATTAGGTTTATAATTTATTAATTGTGAAATCTTAATTTTACCCAATATAAATAGAGGCACATGATTTGGGAACATAGTTGTCCAAAACGTACACCAACCATGGGAAATTACCCTGCTAAAAACTTTTGACCATCTACACGGGCGTGCATCCCAAAATTCATGGTTTCCTCAAACCATGAACCCTTAAAATTATCTCTATTAATCCTCACATGGTTAGAGGAAACCATATGATATATATGACATGGTTTCTCCTAATCATGTTCCCCATCAGATTTTTCAAAATAGATAGGATATGGGGTCAGAAAAAACACCAAAGACCACCAAAAAACATGCGACTTTACTAGGAATCCATATTAGGTAAAAACAATGTATTATAGTGAAATATAAGGATCTATATCTGAGATAAAAACAGGGTTATTACATATAGTAATTATTATATTTATGATATAAATTTCATACTTCTCCTTCTCTCTCTTTCCGCTATGCCTCATTAAAGGTCGATTAACCACATATGTAGACATTTATAAGAAATTTATTCAAACAATATTTATTGATGGATATTATTCATTATATATAATATATAAACATGTAATTTTATTTATTATAACCTTAAAGAATTAATTATACTAATGAATGAATTACATTAAACAAAATAGATAAATCAAAGTGAAATAGGACATTTCTGAATGAAAACATGATATCAAAACACTTAAATTTCATCAATGGAAATTAAGAAATATAATACAATGATTATAATATATAAATTTTTGTATAAATGATTACAATTCACCTTTTTATCATATTTTTAATAAATATACGTTTACAATTTAGGAGGTGAAAAAGTGATGAAATAAAGTGGGAATTAAAGTAAGAAGATTCTCAAACCCAACCCCCTTTTATTGGTTCATACCTATTTCCTATCATATTTTGTATGTATTTTCCTCTAATTTTTCTTATATATAATTCCACTGTTATTAAATTTTCTTTCTGGGATATACATGTTTCCACCTTCATTTTAAAGCCTAAAACAATGTTTTTTCAAAAAAAGGACATTTCCTTCTAAAATAAATCTTCAACGCCTCATGTGTTAGATATTATTCAAAGAAAAATTATATCTTATTCCAATATATGATCTACCTTTTATTTTGGGAACTCCAAAGTTTATTAATTAATGTCTGCTTTATGAAATATTTATGAATCCCATTTCTTTCCATGGGTTACTCCATGACTACAATTGTTATACATTCTATGTGGCATGTATGATTTTGTAAATATTATGATGTGATAAGTGGGAAAAAAATTATATATCCCTCTAATTCATTAGGAAATGTGATGTATCTCATGATATAATGTTTATTATGTGTGAACATGATACTATATTTGTACACAAAGATGATGTTATGATGGTGCAAATTTTTTATATGTGAACATGATGCTATCTTTGTGCACAACTGTGTGTGGTATTTGACCACTAAGATATGATTTTTCATTTTTATGCATTTCAAAATTCATGTCCATTATTATATTTTACCTTAATGATGTTGATGTCGATCCTATGATTATGATATGATGATAATGATTACTATCACTCAGGTTATATTGATTGACATTCTTTATTCACCCTCTTACTGGGATTTTAGTATACAAATTTCATTGATGTATATCCTCTGGTGATTATATATTCTAAGTAGAATGTGATATTTATATAGATAAAGAATAAGGATATAAATAAATTTTTATTTTTATTATATACAAGTTAGGTATTACCCAAAATTTCTCAAGATATTGAACCTTTGGATCCTAGATTTGTAACACCATTATTTTATTTACCTTTAAAATGATGCAATAGTCATGAAAGAGAATGTAGGGAAACTATAAAACACATGTCATTTTATTAACAACATGTGAAAAAAATTAATTAATGGTGAATATAAAATGAAATAATATCATAGATAATAATAACTAAAGTATCAATGAAGGAAATGTATAATATTTCATGTAATTATCCCAAACATCACAATATATCTATCATCAACTACTTGTTCTTATAATGTTCAAACTATGGGTATATATACATAAAAAACCCATTTAATTTGGCCAAATGATTTGTTTCATGATACCTATTGATGCATTGAGAGAATACCTATAACTAAGCCCCCAATTACTATATTTCCAATGCATTCATCATATACTAAATGATCAATTAAATTCATAAATAATATGAATTTTTAATAAATTTATATATTGAGTAAATAATATAGAATATCATTATTTCCCAAATCAATCAAATAACATTCAAATTAAAACACCATATATAGAGAATGGTAATTAATTTAGGAAATAATCATAACCATGATACACAGAATATGGGTATTTAATGGAAATGTAATGTACAATAATCATAATATATTGATTTTTTTCAAGAGAATGTCAAATTTCACAAAATTAATAAATATTCTATAGATGATATATTTCCATTAGAAAATTATTTTTTGTAAAATTAAATATTTTATAGAATAGAATACAATAGAAATGAAAAATTTAAAATAAATTTTAATAAATAGTTTCTTTTGAAAAATAATTTAAATCTTTTTGAATAAGCTAAATAGTATAAAATAGTTATCGTGGTGGGAAATTTCGTTAACTTCATATACATTAGAAAAAAATTCCTTTTTTACTTTTTATAAAAAAAGTTGAAAATGGTAATTTTTATGAAAAAATTATAAATATTAATTTCAAACCATGTAAAAAGTGAGTCATAAATCATAATTTCATTAATAAATCATTTTATTAATAAAAATTTCTTTTTAAAAATAATTATGAAAATTATATACATGGAAGAAAATTATACCTGATCAAAAAGAGAAATAAGATCATATTTTCTTTTAAACATTCATATTAAAAGATTAACTCGAATTAAATCATTAATAATAATAAATAAATATATATTCATGTTAAATAAATCATATGGTTATTATATAAACCACTAAAAATTAAATAGGTTCATAATATTAATTATGTCTCAATAGAGTGGAAGTTGAGATGAAATCACTTAAAAAGATGATACCATTGAAATAAGAATTTGTAAGTGCAGATATTATGTGTCAAAAATATAAATCAATAAAATACAAGTGTATATACAAAAAAACAATAAATTTTCATTTTAAACATAATATTGACAATATAGAATCAATGGATAAGTGATATAACCCATGTTAATGAAATTGAGTTAAGAAACCCCTTACGTTAAGTTCAAATTTCCCCATAAGTTATTCTAAAATAATGTATAAAAAATTTATATTTATTATAATTACATAATATAACCATTTAAACATCTATTATACCATATATTATCCATTTATATCATTTTATAACATTATTATTAATAATATTTTATTATTATCATTATTTTAGGTGTTAACTACTTCATTTTTCATGTATCTTTTGATTCAGCAGTTTCAAAAATTTTCTATTGATCATAGTTAAATCATATACATAATTTTATTAATTTTATAAATATAATATATATTAAAAACATAAATATTTATATTAATACATAAAACAAAGAGATAAAAAATTAATTGCACCGCTCATGGAGACAGTTTGTCATACGTGCCCCTGAACGTTGTTCTCACCTTTCAATGGATGGAATGAAATAAAGATAAATAATAATTCACCTTAATAGGATCATTTTTATGTCATATATATCTTATATATTCATTAAATATATCATTATTACTATCCATGTACAACAGAAATGAAAAACGGATCACACCACTTCGTGGAGCTGGTAATCTACACGTACACATGGGCGATGTCGTCATTCTACAAAAAAGGATGAAAATATGGTAAATATGATAATATAAATATGAAAGAAAAAATATGTCATAAATTTTATATATAAAAATTATATAAATCTTTAATCCATCCAAGTATAATTGTGATGAAAATTTAATTACACCGCTTTGTTTTTATTAAGTCATACGTACACATGAGTGATACTTTTGATTTTCATAGGATGTAAAGGTGATGTAATATGGTTGAAAAAAAAATCATAATAACATTTTATAATATTTATTATACTGGATTAATTATTTTTGGATGCTAGAAACACGTTAATATATAGTAGTATAAGAAATAAAATTTAAGGAGTCCGTAAAGACAATTATCACTTCTTTGGTATACTTCCTTTATATCTCCTATTAAGGGGAATAAAGATTCTATTTTGGAAGGGAAAAACATATATAACATGGATAAGGTTTTTTATAAGGGAACTAGTTAGATTTTCTTCGATATATGGTGCTAAATGTTGTTTAAATAAAAGAGATAATGAGTTTAATTTTATTAGTGAGCGGGGGGGGGGGGGATTCATGGATTTTCTTAAAGTATAAAATTAATATTTATGTCTAAATGTCACCAAATTGATATAATTTTTAACAAACATGATTATAATTCAAAATAATATAATTAAATAATTTTTTTACAAGTCATGGTTTTGTTTTATCCCATATATTTTAGTTTTAACTTCCCTTTAACCATTTTGAAAATTACCAAGATATTACTGTTTCAACCATTTAACAATCAACAATGATACCATTAATGGAAACAACACACATAAATGGGACATGATTTATTTTTTCAACCATATCTTATTAATATATCTGATTATAACATGTTTATAAATTTTAAATCATTTAAAAATTATTATTTATTATAAGATATCATTAATTTTATTTTTGACTATTCATTTAATTTTACATTAAATAAATATTGAAAAATAGGGAATATGAATACTATCCTTTAACAAATCCATAAAATGTCATATGAATTTATAAACTTCATGCAAAAAATTAATTTATCCAATTTCTATTAATTTTAATTTTTCCAAATTAATTTATTTTATTTTTCCATTAATAGAATAAATATTATGTCAACTTTGCGTAAGCATATTTGCTAATTATTCAATCACTAATAATTTAAAATTAATTAACATAATAAAAAAATCATTCATATTTGAAATAAAATTTTATAATAGAAAATATGTTGTATTTATCCCTATCACAACATTTTGTATATATTAAAAGAAGAAAAGTGACATTTTTATCTTTATCTTTAATATAAATATTATAAAGGTATAAATTAGTGAAATATGGTACAAATATTACATATTTTAAAAATTTTGATGAAAATATCAAAAATTACCTCATAAAATAAAATAAAAGTTTTATTTAGGGCCATTTTTAGTCCATACCATTTTAATTTTTATCCTAAATTTCCAAATTTACCCTGATTGTGGTCATAATGTTTACCATGATTACTATTCATAATGCCTAAAAATAAAAGGGATACATTTAATAACTTTTAAAATCATGAATATAAAAATTGAATCCATTTTTCATTATTCAATTTATATAATTTTAAGAAACTAATTTAATATTGAAACAAAAAATTTAACCGAAAATAGTTTTTTTGAAAAATACATTTTAGAGTAAAAAAAATATATTTATACTAAATTCTTCCATAAAATTGATTCAAATGAAAATAATTGTATTATTAAAAATATAATAAAACTAATTATACTTTGAAACCATTTGAAAACAAAATGATTCTTCATAAATTCTTTAAAAAACATAGTTTAAAATAAAAAACAGTATTTTTCACTATTCAATGGAAAATCAATCTTTTTCAGAAAAAACAAAAAACATTCAATCTAAGATAATATTGATATACTTATTTCAAAAATAATATTATTTTTATTAAATAAACGTACTAAAATTCCCATAAATTAATTATAATATTCACTCATAAAAATAAATAAAAATATTTTTAAAGCAAACATATTTTTGAAAAATAAAATGACTTAGATAAAAATTGAATGAATATTTTATAAGAATTAATAAATACTTTTGTATTGAATACGATATATATATATATACATATATATATATATATATTTTAAAATACTATTAATCTTATTCATACCCACCAATTCAATGGCTAGGTTATAATTGTAACATTTAAATAATAATAATTTATTATTTGTGTTGTGTTCCATATATAATATCAAATATACCGTTCTTTTAAAATATCAGGATGTTATAATAATAAATTTCTATGATCCTGATTTTTTTCCCTTATAATAAAAAGAATCAAAATAACTAGTTAGTTCATCAAGAATGGAATGGACTTTTCCTTTATAATTTTCTATATTAAAGTTATTATATTGTTTTTTATTACTCCATCACACTAATCATGTTTGGGTTAAGCTTTTTAATTTAATTTCTATAAAATTATTTATTTAAATACTATATATCCTTATAATAAAATATTTTCTAAGAATGTTTTTTAAAACTAATTCCTTTAAGAAATAAATGTAATTCTCATTCATAGACAGTGTTTTATTACGTTTCAGTTAGGACCATTGTGTGGGACTATGTCTTGGATAGTCAAGATCCTTTGGTCCCATATTCCCACTTTCCAAAGGTGGGTGGCCTCTCACCACCGGGGTTAATGGTGTTAACTCCTTGATCAGAATGGGAAGATGGGATATTGTCCCTTCCTTCTATGGATTTCTCTATAGATCTAATTTCATACTCTAAGTCTCAATCATATTTTTTATGAAATACTCTTGAATCATATTTTTAGTTCCATCTTCAACTAGACACTAGTTTATCCCATCAATTACTACCTTAGCAGGGTAAACATCATCTATTGTAGGGGACGAGTCTTCGATAATCGTTTGAAATTATTAGGTACATTAGGAATCTATAAATATCTTCTTTAAGATAGTTAATAATGAAATCCTCTCTTTTCATGTTTGGTATCTTAAGTTCAGGATAAAAATAAATTGTGGGATTATCACATAAGGAAACTTATTCTTGTCACATAAGGAATCCTATCCTAGGGAAATTTTGGGTCATCACTAGAAGAAACTCATACGCATAAAATAAATCATCATTTGGTTGTGAAAAAAGATTACTATGCATAATCACCTAATGTATCCCTGAATTTTCACCAAGTCCATCTATTTCTCACCATAGAAGGCATCCTATGATCAGTTCATAGGGAAGAGAGAATCTTTTTCTCATCACTTAATTTTTGGAAAAAGAGGACACTTTTTTATTATATAGGCTTTATATTCTATTCAAATATTGAATCACATATTTTTATCATATTCCATTTGATTCTCTTCACACTAGGTAAAGAACTTAGTCTCATCACGGAAGGAAATAGTGAATAGATCCCATGCTCCTCACATATTTTTCTTATGATTTTCCTAAAAGGAACCCTAATATCTTAACCTATGGAAGATTTTTTAATGCATCAAGTGGGGTCATCATGGGCTCATCACATAGAACCTATTAAGATCATCCTAGAAGAGAGGGACACTATTTTAAATTCTAATGTGGATGCTTCTACAAATGCACATCACATATGGCCCAATCACACATTAATGCCAAGTTGGTTAAAACCTATAAATGATCTATATGTATGGGTAGAAACATATTTTACTTCTATTAGTGGATTCCCTACTGTTTATATTCCTATAGAGACATGTGAAAGGTTTTTTGTGGGTTAAGGTATGTTCTATAAAATTCTATTTCTTTATAAATACCACCTCTTAAGGGGGAGATGGAATAATAGTAATTTTGGGATGGAACCTCAAAGAGGAATCCTATGGACCCTAAAAGAAGATATGTATAAAACCCAACATATTTCAAGTTTTATGGTCTAACATCATATGTACAGACCATACGATGTAGTTTGACATCATCTGATAATGAAGTTTATGCCATGAAATGAGAGACAACAAGGGATGGCATGGGGCTTATGCTTTGATTATTCTAGAATTTAAGGTTTATCTCACTATCTTAATAAAAGGTTTCTCATGATTTGAACATGGGGAATATTTTTAATTTAACATAGGGAATCCTATAATCATTACATAGGGTAAAAAATAACTTAATTTCAAGGACCAAAGAGTCTTGTGTTGTGAAATTGGAAACAAAAAGTGGTATTATGGTATTTATAAATTAATTTTACCATGTAGATCATAGATCATTGGGTGGATTAGGTTTGTTTCATTTGATAAGGTCATTATTGAGGATTAAACCTAGTAGGATACCCATGGTGATACTTAAGAGGTAGTAGATAATGTGTCTGGCTTACATACATGCTACCTAATGGCAAATAGTTATGGATGCTAACCGTATAGTACTAAAGAGAAATTGGTGTGGATATCACCTAGTCCATGTCTAATAAAAGGGTTTGATTATGAGAGTCCATTATACCATTCATGTGTATGGATTTTTCGTGATTATGAATAAATCAATTAGATATGGGACCTATAAATCATTAACATTAGTTAATGAATACATTATAAAGGAGTCTCAAAATGGGTCACTTTGAGGCATGGTCCACAACGGATGAGTGATGCTCAAAACATGAGGTTTTGTGAATATTATGAATCTATAATAAATGGTCCTCATAGACACAATAGAATGGGTTCCACAGAAGTTGGGAGTTAAATTAAATATGTATTTTTATGATTTTTTATCCTCTAGAATGATATTCTATTTTTCATGGGATGAAGTTGCATGAAAGCATCTCAAAACTAAGATAGTTCCTTGAGGGAAGTTTTTAAGAGTATCCAAACAAGTTTCTCACCTATTGAAATATATAGGAGTCAGTTGTTTCATGAATTACCAAAATATAGATTTGTGCAAGCTGATTGAATGAACCTTTATCTTTTAGTGGTCTTTTCCCAAAATGGGAGTAAAATAGGTATATATGTAGGACTTTTTCTCATAGAAAATTGATCCTCGAGGATTTTTCAGGTCTTGAAATTATAGAACTATGTAGAAACTGAAGTTATGGATTAACATAACCTTGAGTTACATGATGTTTCATAAATTATTGTTTTGAGGAGGACATGGGAATTTGTATAATTCTATCATTGTGTAGAGTCAATAGTTATAGGTTCAAAAAAATGTATATTGAACAAACTTCTATCATTTACTCCCAAATTTCATTCAAGGGTTATGTTTCTTTCTAATTCCTTCCCAGTCAAATTTCACATTTTCAAAATGATATATTTTTAATGATGACAAATAATCTCTGTTAGAATGGAATCCAATTGAGAAGTAGAGGATCAAATTCTAATGAAAATAGAAAATTTTGGTTATTTATCTTCTTTTGATGCAACTAAGATCCTAGGTTCATGTAACTTCGGTTATCCTATCACCTATAAATATGGGGAAGGTTCCCATTAGAATATGAGTTCTTCTCAAAATATTGTAGAATTATCTCATTTCACACAACTCATACTTGAGTAAACATCATGTAACCGAAATCGTTGGTGTTTTCACTAATCCATTTTAATTGACAAAAGTTCTCCCAGATCATGTTGTTTGAATTCGAATGTCCAATTGCTAGTTGGGAATTTTTACAATCTCAATTATCATAAATAATTCTTATGTGAAGAAGATTTTTTTTCACTCATTGGATGGAACTGTAAAAACACAATTTACATAAAACAATGTTTCGTGAAGAATATATAGACAATTTACAATTCATATTATAAATAAGCAGACATGATGGTTAAGTTTTTTTCAAAGGGATAAAGAAAATAACTTCCAAAAGAATGATTTATTTGACCGTCAGAGTCCAATATAAGCACCAAATACAATTAGATTTATCAACATAGTGACATAGTATGTATCTTATAAGAAACTATCTATCATTGTATGTATTTTTATACGTGGAAACATGTTTCTATTGGACATGTACCTCAACACTAAAATATACTAGATTGAGATTCATAAAAAACTCCACTAGTAGAATATAGTTGTTTTCTAATAGATATAGAGGTAACACAAAATCATGAACCTTTAAACACTCAGATGTATCACTTTTACCATTAATAGTGTGTTTCACACCATCAAGGTGTTCCAGACACACTATTTAACCATCTTATAGGTCATCATTTAAAATAATCCTTATGAATGTAATGATGACTTATATCTATGTCAAGAAGGTAATTTCACTATATAGTGGGCCTTATCACACTGGGTATGTTATATGTGTGAGGAATTTAGGGATGAGCTATGATGAATTAGGCTATATGAAGCAGCATGGACTTCCCATTCCAATGTGTATAATCATCCAAACCTAATTACACAAATAATAAGAAGGTGGTTAATAGATAAAAACACATTACACCATCATTATGGGGAGATGAGGATCATCTTATGGGATCTCTACCACATTGGATGGATCCCTATAAAAAATTCATGTATGACAAGTTCCTCTCGGTAGCTAGTTCCTGGGACAATGTGGAGTAGATGTTGATTCTTTAAAGGGTTCTTCTAGATGTAGTAGAGGGGTTTCAAAAAAATAAACTATCATTTTAATCAAAAATACTATTTATTAAGTGGATAATAATATTCCTAATTATATTCTGAGATTTGATACTGGGGTGGCCTAGAAAATTTATTGGTGTTCAACAACATGGAATACCTGTATTATACTGGATTATTTTCTAGTAAGGCCAATATGAGCAATGAGGTTGTGGTATGAGGGACTATCTCTTGGAGGTATCTTTTACAAAATTAATCGAAGTATTCCAAAGTGGATGGATATTTATAGTTAGATATTCACACATGGGGGTGTGGATGAGAAATCTCATCATGGAGGCATCATTAGCAATTAACAACAATATAAATCTTGTTGTCCCAGTGCTGTCTAGGATTTATGATTTTCTTGGGAATTTCAGATATACCAACATGTATAGGGAACTTTTTATCCCCTTGTAGAACTTATATAGATGATCCATTATCCAATTCAGGGGTTACGAGTTTTTGAACACCATTTACCCTCCAAAAAATACTAAATCCATCACTCCTTAACATATCTGGAGTACAATTGATGATAACCAACGAGTCCAAATTTATCGATAGTATTGGCACTTATAGTGGATTAATATTTAATACTTTAACCAGCCCAATCGGGTAAATTTTTTATGACTGTAGGGGGACCATTAAATAGAGGACACCCTAGTAATATTTTCATGGTGAGGTGTTGATCATACCGATTGATAGAAACACACACTATGAAATGTACACCTCATCATTCTTCACCCATTAATTATACTTTATCCATCATCTCACAAAGAAAGTATATATTGGGGGTTCAATTAAAGATTTATCCCACAGTCATAAGACAAATCTTGGGTATGATTTCCCATAAGAGCTTTAGGGAGAAAATCATGCTTCTAACAATTAGTGATATCATTGGTCTGGTCTTTCACTATATCCAAATATGGTTAGTGTTGTATCATAGAGAAATTTTGTGGAAACTGGTGGTTTGGGAATATCCATTGGAGCATGCCCAGGGTGTCTTAGAAGAAGGAAGGGTGTAGTTAGACAGGCGTGTCATGAAATAAATGGAGATCATATGGAGACAAAAAAACTTAAAAGGGATCATAGAGGCCTCCTTTTCATCACTTTAGTAGGACCTCTAGTGCATGAATTCTCGAAGGTGGAGGGATCCCAAGGAAGTGAGAACATAAGAAAGGATACATCTCTAAGGATGATACACGATGGTTCATTGTGGGTCCAAGGAAGAAACTACTTAACCTCATAGTGGTTCAATAATATACAATATTTTATAATCTTTAGTATGTATGGTAATAATAACAAATGATATTTACAAGGGATAACTTATAGTATAAGCTCATTCGGAGAAGGATAGAGATGTTAAACATTAGTATCACCAGAATTGGAATTTGGTCTAACTCATAGGGGATTATAGACTATATATCCAAATAGAAGATATGGAGTACTATTGTGGTGATAGTTATATTTATACTAGCCAGGTTTACACCATGTTTAGTGGTAGAACAAATGGAGAACCAGTCAAAGAGATGCCAAAATAAGAAGCACCAACTCATGAATTAGAGCTAGGGGACTCTAGTGATGGTGACTCTTAGAGAAGAAATGTAAATATACTTAGTTGTATAATAGAAATTGAGTAAACAAACACTAAGAATGTTAACAAACATGCTTCAAGGTTCAATGTTATAGCTAAACTGTAGAATGGTGATAACTTGGATTATTTGATCAATGCAAGAATCAACCAGTGAGGAGGAGAATGTATCTAAATATCCTTAGGAATAACTTACAGGGGAGGTGATGGAGAAATCAAAGAAAAACTCACCGAATTCTCAAGTTATCTTGGTTATCTATTAGGTTTCAGGCCCTAGAATCATAGAGGAAACATAATCCTTTAATACGACACATTTACTAGGTATGTTGATAATATATATCCCATTGATTCCTAGAAGAAAATTTTGATATTTCCTTCTCTGGTTCCCATTATTTTCTAAATAATTATTTAGTATTATGACTTACTTTCATGTTTATTTCTTTTTTAAGGGAGAAAAAAATAAACATAGGTGATCCTCATAGAAGTTTCAATGGTGAACACAAGATAAAATGGGTCTCAAGTGGTGGATATTACATTCAGCACCACATACCTTGGACCAATGGTAGGTAGATTTATATTGATAGTGAGGTATTCAGAAGGAATATGGATTTGATTAAAAGAAATATCATTGAATCGTTCTTAGTTTTTATGTTTTTAGCAATGTATTACCTTTATTTATTTTATACTTCCATAGGTTAGACTATATTTTTACCATTAATGTTTGTGAACAATAATATGATCCCTCTAGGTGATAAGAAATAAGGCATTATAAAGGGGAATGAGGCTCCCATTAGAACGATAGGGATTAGATGGATGAAGCCAATACATGAAGCACCTACTTTGGGTAATAGAGAAACTACCTTGATATCGATGACAAGGTCCTTCTTAGACATTATATAATATTAAGATCTATGATTATTGTTCTATTACAATAACCAGCTAAGAAGGAGGTTACCAATGAGCTGATTATTGTAGAGAATGTAATAGTGGAGTTATCACCCTTTGAAGAATAGGATGATAAAATGACTTATTCAAAGGAGGAAAATGAATATTCCTATACCAAATAGAGCATGAAACTTATCTCTACTATTACTAAACCTTACATAGATAAAGATCTACTAGCATCCTATCCCGAGTATGGGTCGACCAATGAAGAGATAGACCACTCATGATCAAATATTTCCATGGAGAACCGAGTGCTATAGTTTAATGTATGAAAGAACATCCATAAATTCCTAAGATATATATCATTAGTCTAGTTTATGGGATTGATGATATCTTAAATTCATTGGTTGGCGAACCTAGGGGTCAGTGGGGTAGAATAATTTGCACTCTACTATTTGTTTTTGAGACTTTCTCATTGAGTAGTAATGCCTTGAGTATAAATGGTTTGATGCCACTAGGTAACATTCTATCTTTTATGGTGTGGCATATATTTGGGTGACTAAAGAAGATATTTACTTATTGGAGGAGGGATAATTATGATAGTATGTATTTATCTCAACTTAAGAATAAACTATCTTCCACATATAGGATCAGCTAAAAACACACATGGATGATTTTTCTCAAGAAACTTCTCAAACTGCAAAGTATGTGTTTAAGCCAAGAAGGATATCAGTAAATATGTATGAGGTTTTTCCTAGGATAATAGGGAGTTTTTAGGGATATCTTGGTGATTATAAGTTGTTAAATCAACATGATAAATTCTATTAAAACTTTATCAATACATTACTTGGGTGGAGCTATAGATTTTATTTTTTGTAATAAGGGATATACTCTGATATGTCGATAATAAACCTCATTCTTTTTTTAATGTAATAAAAATAATATTAATTCACAATCATTATTAGTTTAAATTTTATTTCTCAATAATGTTAATAAAACAACCATCTAGAAATGTATAAGCCCAAATGAGTTATACATGGTTTGAGAGAAAAGAGATATATATAATAACACATGATCACATGAGAGATCCAGATAGGGGTGGACGGGTTGGTGTCAAAATATCAGTCTACCACCAAGGGAACCAGTGAAGATGCAGGAACATGGTTAGCACAATTCCATGAGTAAAATTTCCAACTAATGTACATGATACATGAGGGTACAATACTAAGGGTGTTATAATTCCACTTGAGTAAATGGAATGTAGAGAGCGATAAATTTTGACTCTATGTTTATGAACTAATGAATGAAATAGGTTGTAGGTTAAGGATGGTAATTGAATAAATTGTAAACTAAGGCTTTACTACTTTACTGCTGAATATATCTCATCCAAGATGTATACCCTAGATGGGAATTATGCCATTAGATCATTGTTATGTCACCATATGAGAGTATTTTTAGATACAATGGGAATGGATCCATTTTGGTGTGGTCCTTAGATGGTAACAAAGAATTTAGTGCATTGTGTCATTATAGCAGGGGAGCCTATTTGGACATGAAAGTGGATTTCAATCGAAAATAGGAGGCACATGGTGTGTCTGTTAAAGTGAGGGATTCAAAGGAAGATATTGTGAAATATTATGGTTATTCCATCATGACTCAAGAATATGAATGAGTCATATCAGATAGATGGAATACATGTAGGTTGGTGGGGTAAATGAATGTTTCAAATACGATATAAAACTGGGAATGGGACTCCGTTGTTCCCTAGAGAGTAGGTAAATGATGATACCAATTTAATTTAGTTTATACTCATATAGATTTGACCAAAATGGGATAATGATTGAGGTTATATAAATTAGACCATGGATATTTTTATTTTATGGTCATGAAACTAGGATAAAAAATGGAACTATAGATTAATGTAATGATTCTATGACAAAAAAGAGAGATTATGTAAGTCTTTACATTAAGAGGGGACAAGGAAAAACCCAACGTGAATTGAATTACTAAAACAATATACACAACTGCATAATAGTGAAAACATTGCTTAATGTTATTATTCTTAGAATAAAAAGTTCCTTTTTATGTCATTCATATAGAGTAGGGGTTGATGGAGTTTTATTCTCATAAATTGTTGTACATATAAGATATTTTAGTTTACATTCATATAATGTGGACCATCTCCTTAGAAAAATACATTGTCTTTGTGTTAGTTCAAAACAATGAACCTAGTTGAAGAATTGGGCCCCAAAATGATGTGTGATGGAATAGAGGGTTTGCAGATGAGAATGTGATAAAAACCCCCAGGGATCACTATGTATCCAACGGGATAGGGACTAAACGATGAACAATTTTTTGGAATGTGTAGTATATGACCAACACTAAAAATGGTACATTGTTGAAGATTGACACCTCACATGGGAAATACTCTCGAGCGAGTAAAAGACATCATGTAGTTTTAATTCACAGATCAAGGATGAAATCATGTAGTTTAACATCATAAAACAATGAAGTTAAACACATTGTTTAATTAATTATGATGAGGATTAAAATGAGAACATATCAATAGTTACAAGAAGGAAACCAATCTGGAATCAGTAATCCCACATGATTCATGATTATGGAGAGAAATAAAGAGTAATGTGTGTAATATTATTTCATGAGCTAGCCATATATGTTAGATTTATTGAGGTTGGAATACTGCATCGACCACTGATGGATCCCATGAAAATGGGGAAGAGCATTTAGGTAGGATTCCATAGGATTGGTCAACCTTGAAAACATACCAAAAGGTACTAAAGGATAAATCCAAGGGTGTTAAGACTCAACATGAGAAACATGTAGTGGCTGAAATTACATTATTACATGTTGAATAATAACTGCAATAAAGGAAAAAAAATAGGTTGAGGATAACCATTAAACAAATTTCAAATACAGTTTCAACTTCCAGATGATCAATAATAGATAAAAAAATGAGGTTTGATCATTTACCATATATTTAAAACACAAGGCTTGTCAAGTTGTAATAATTAATCCTATATGATGTGTTCCTTGGATGGGTGGTGGTCCTTTAGAGCATCGTGTATTCCTCTTAGGGGGTCTATTTGGAAATTAAAAGTTGATGGGGAAACTCAAAATCTAGCGATACAAAGTGTGGTGATGAAGGAAAATCTCAATGATGGGTGAGAGTATCTGGGGGATACACTATCACATGTCATGCATAATGATATGGTTCACTATGATTAATGGAGTGATAAACCCATAAGAGACATATTAAAGGGTTCAAACATTCCTCAAGTAGTACTAAATTATACCCTAATGATATAGAGTTTAATGTTATCAATATCCGACCATGGGGTAATACCAATTTGAGGTTAGGGTGCTTAGACCAAAATTTAGTTTTCAAATATAGAATAGGATTGATACATATCCCAACATGGATTAGAAGGACAAATGTTGATATAGACAACCTAAAGGGGTAAAGGCATGTATTTTAAGGTCTTGATGCTTAGACTAAAGGTGGTGATTTCTATACGGATTAGTAAGAAAAAATCTAAATGCGAATAAAAATCCCAATGTTATTATAGAAAAACATAAAATATACTGAATATAGTTTAAGGTCATGATTAATGGACTATAGGGGTGTGACTTTTTAGGTCATGCAATTAATACCCATGATATATAGTTTAATATTGTATGAAAAGGAAAGGATTTTATGTAGTTAAATTTATACAATTATCAATGGGGACTAGGGCCCAAATATTTTCTATAAATTTTTTTATGTCTAGTGTGAAAAATTAAGATTATTTTAGAGCCATAATTTTATCTCCTCAGGCTTTATTCATTTTCTATTAATACTCTATCAATTTCCAAAGTCATAAAAGTGGATGAATTATGAGGTGAACCAAAAAAATGAACACATTTATTTCATTATTTGAAAAAAATGATAATTCCATATTAGAAATAACTATATTAACCATAAAACCAAAGGATTGTGTCATGGAATATTAGATACAAAAAAATTATTTTACAAAAATCATCTACATTTCTTTATAACTGCTCCACTCTAAAACACTTTATAAACATATCACATATAGTACACATCTCTCTATCTTAGGGAAGGTAAATATAAGAAAGGGATGACCTTATATTCATACTAAGGGAAACATAAGAGATAATCAGTGATGATAATAAGTGATAAAAAGATAAGCATACAGGTATGATATTATAATTATGATCCATGAACATAACATTAGGAAAACATACCTAGATAAAACATGGAGTGTAAGAAATGAGTAATAATGATAGAATTACATTAAAAAAATAATAATAGAAACAAAATACGAGATTATGAATCAAAATATGTTTCAATTACTGGACCAGGATTCACTCACCTATTTCCCTTAGTGTATTAGGGTTCACCAACATACTTCCTTTAGTGGACTAGGTTTCACTCAACTATATACCATGGTGTATCAGAATTTAATCAACTATTTACCTTAGTGTATTGTGTCATCATTAAATGTTTCTCATTAACTCATGAGATATAAATATTTACCGTATGTATTATAAGCCCATATAGGGCCTAATAATTACTTAATGAAATACTATACATTTTTGTTCCATAAGATGTCAATAATTCCACAAATCATAAAAACTCATGGGATAAAATGCATTTCATTGAAAAAACAATAACAAAAATATATAAAGGATGTTTTACAACACCACTATATGGTATCCCCACAATTTACCATAAGAATGTAAATGGTTGATTCTCAAAACTCAATCAACCCAAAAGAGTATTTTATAAGAAAATTTAGAGGGTGGATCATGAAAAATAAATTCTAAGAAAATATATATTCTGGAGATAATGAGGAAATATTATTTAAATAAAAAAAATATTTTACAAAATTTTTTACATTTGGAGTAATAGATATCATTAAAGTCCCTTGGAAAATTTATTTCTAGAAAGGTCACTTTTGATAAATTGAAATGTAGGCATTCTAAATAAATTAATATTTAGAAAGAAATATCAATAAAAATTCCTTGAAAGGACATAAAGTTTTAAAAAAGGTGAAATTAAAACATTTTAAAAACATTTTATTTTTAAGAATACTCCTCAATAAAGGATCCTGGAAAAATAAATTAAGTTTATGATAAAGGGATTTAGAGTAGAAGATAAAATATTTGACTTTAAAAGGATGGAAAACCATTCAAATAATTTGAATTTTTTTTTGAAAACATTAATTATAAAATAGGAAAAAAAATTTAAAATAGGAGAAGGTAAATATGAAGGTCACATGAAATGAAACATAATTATATTTCAAAATAATAAAGGAATTATTTTTAGAATAATGAACATGATAATGGAGGAAAAATCATCATTAATAGAGATGCAATTGTTTTTAAATTTTTTTTTACCTTTTTGAGAATCAAAATTCATTGATAAAAAATATTTGAGTTAAAAAAAATCATTTCTATAGATATAAAAGTTGAAATATATTATGAAATTCAAAATTTAATAATATTTTAAATATAAAATAATGATTCCCAAGGTATCACATTTTATCTGAATGAAAAGAAATTTTAGTTAACCAAATCCTTTGTGGATGTCAGAATTCCAGAAGAAATAGAAATTTAAAGATAGTTTTATGTGTTAAAAATGTAAATCCCCTATAATTAAAGAGAAAATAACACATAATAAAATAAATTTAATAATGTTCCTAAATTATATGAAACATGTTGAATAAGAACAATCATAACTCAATCAATGAGAATCAAGTTTTACAAAAAAATACATACAGTAATTTTAATGTAACAATAAGAGTGTTACTATGAAATAGGAATTTTAATATCATTAAATGAATAAATTTAATTACACATTATGTTAAATGTTAAATTAATACACCATGTAAAATAAATGGTGGCATAAAATATCAAAAAGTTCTTTCAATTGAAAATGAGACAAAGATACCCTTACCTAAATTCACAACTTCCACTAATGTGATTGAATATAATGTAAAAAAAATTAATCCTATATTTTAGAACCTTATTCATAACATTTTATAAACTTAATTTATAATTACTCTTTACTTTCATATTAGTTATAATCTATTTTGAATATACGGTGTGAATTGTCTTGATCATTTTGAACAAGTTTCGTAACAGTAGTGTTTTTTATCATTATTTTACAAATGTTACTCCTTCATAGATCATTTAATATACTGTAATATATTTAAAATATTTATTTATAAATATCTTACCCCATTTCATTAGGGTTCAAGTTACATTGTGTGAAAATGGAATCAATGTCGATTTATTACGATATTTTTAGCGATTGAAGATGATATTTTAATCATAAGATAAATAATTAATATAAAATTTTAAAAAGTAATTATTTTATTATGACATTTTAATAATAGTAGTTTTTAATTTAACATTTTCATCCATGATAGATTTATATATAATTTTTCATGTACAAGGTTAAACCAATACAAACATGGGCATACTGTAATTAATGTATAATTATGTTAATGAAACTAGTTTATTTTAAAATAATATCACAATTAAAGAATAATAATTATACTATTTTGATATTTATTAGGTTCTTAATTATATTTTAGGAAATTTTTATAAATAACTAAAATCAATATGAAAAATGAAAAAACATCATTTAGTGGAGGCAACAGTTTTCACAACACACGATCGATGTTCTTTTTTTTTCCTAAGTTGATGGAAATAAATTAATAATGGTTTTTGAAATAATGTAATTAAATTTTAATTATAATAATGATACTAATTTCCTTAAGTTACTACGTTTAGGGTAGATTTGAAAGATAATTTTTAACAAGAAAAGGATAAGGATTACGTAATACCCACTTTAAGACCTTGAACTTTCTCTTGAAGGAATCATTAAAAAATGAAGAGATTAGGATAACTAATTTAGAACATATGATTATGAAAATAATATAGGATTATATTAGGGTAATAATCATATCTTTTCCTTAAAATATTTTTTCGAAATTGTTATGGTATGAAGTGGTGGAAGTTCCCCCTTTTATTATTGAATAAAAGGGAACTTTTGGGAACATCAATTAGTTTTCAACAACATAACAAATATATTCAAGGGTAAATGGTTCTAAAATTAATAAATAATTAAATTATAGGTGGAATAAGCTCAAACAAGATTATATATATCATTTTAACACATGTTTAAACATTTTTAATGACATTTTGCAGTTGGTTTTTACATTTCACCATTTTTGTTTTTACGTAAGCAACTTGTTTTTAACGAAGTAATATATTCTTTAGTAAAAATTTAATATTATACATTTTACCAAACTTTGGTTTTATGAACCTAAATGTGACATATATTTAATCAAATTAAATTTATAAATAAAATTTAAATACAAATTTAAATTAAAATATATAATATATTGAAAAACTATTTTGTATAAGAATGTTGATTTCCCATTAATTTTTTTAATCCTATTTAGTGTTGATTTAAAATTTAATGAGTGATAATATATTTATATTTTTGATTAAAAATGAAATTAAATTCTTTTCTTATAAGTGTTTAATTTATTTTATTTGATAAAAATTACACAATATTAATGAAACAATTATATAAAAATATCAGTTTTTTCATTATCATAGACATTAAATTTAATCTTAGTAATCAAATTTAATACCAAAAAATTAAATTGACGTTATTATATAATATAATAATATTTATCCAAGGTTTTAAATACATTTTAGTTTATTTAATTTCAAAAATTTATGAAAACTAATTTTTACGATTTCCGGAAAAACAGTTTTTAGAGTAAATTATTACCCAAGTTTCCAAACAATTACACATGGGTTTAATACATTAAACATAATATTTTTAAATTATTTATTTATATATATAAGGTTTTAAAATGTTTTGAGACTATTATATTATGATAATTTTACAAAAGTGATGGTATCATCAAAATCAATATTTTTACTATTCACTTAAAAATTTACTATTATAGAAAAACCTTAATACAATCTTATTATGATATTTTTGATATGTGGAATTATAAACTAAGTTAATTTTATAAATTTAAAATTCTAAAATTAAAAAATACATCTTTTAAATTATAATTCAACATATATAAAAAATATCACTTTTATTTAAAAATGATTTTTAAAAACATTAAGTGCTCTTAATCATTTTTTGTAGTAATTTTATAATTGATTATAAACATTTTCATTTAATAGAGATTTTTTTATTCTTATTTATTTTAACTAAAATTATTTCATGAATTGTATTATTTTGGTGTTTTATACAATGAATTTTCTCAAACATAGTATTAATTTAGAAAACATATATTCCAAATTCATGGTTTATTACATACTACCCCATTAATAAATTGCATCATGATAATTTTTATTATTAATCACTTATGAAAGTATGTGTGGGTATTTTTAACATATTCATCATTGAGGATATAACTTTTTATATAAAATATACTATACTATATTAGTCTATATTATGTTACTTATCTTTCATTGAATAACATCAATCATATTCCTAAGTATGCATATACCATAATCACATGTTCTCTATAAAATACCTTTACAAATATAATTTGAATATATAAGGAATTAATAAAAATTGAAATCATATATTACTTCAAAAATTAATTATTTCTGAAACCTAAAATATATTAACCACTTATTTATAAAGTTCCACACTAGTGAATATATATCATAATCCAAAAAATGTGATAAAAATCACCAAACATATCAGGGATCCATTTTTAATTAAATCAACAATAAATTCCAAGAATATCAATACTCTCTTACTCAATTTTAAAAATCCATAAATTCTTTATTACCTCAACATAAATCATATGTTAAACCTAAGAGTTATCCATCCATCAAACATGTGTTCTTCAAGAGTTCTCCGCAAAAACATTACCATGTCATAAAATATATTTTTAAGGAAATAATCCTTTGAGGTTTCACATAATCTTCATAAATGTTTGAATATATTATAATATAATTGATAAATATGAATCACTAATGAAAATATCTAAGACTTTAAAGACTTAATTTTTGTTAAGATATCAACCTCACTACCTTAAGGTATTACTAAAAAACTAACCTTTTCAATAATTACGAGAATATACTAAAATTATCAACCATTTAATTATGATCCCTCATCTGATTATAATAATTAGTGGTTTATAGAAAAATGAATTTATTAGATTCAATTTCAGGATCATGTTTCAAACATATACTAAATCCAAAATACTTGTGATGATATCCCAAAGAATTAGATTATATGAATATGAAAGTTCAATCATAATTTGTCTTCTCCAATGACACCTTCATTTCACCATTTGATACTATGTCATACATGGTTCATCCTATAACTCTCTTGGTTCAATAGATCATACATTAAGTTATTCTCTGTCACACTTCTTAACCTAATAACTTAAAGTAATTTTCCAATAAATCTTTCATAATGGTTTGTAAATTGAACCTCTTTAACCAAATAATATCCTAAGGGTGTGTTATACCACGTGTGATGTAAATACACTCTGTTATACATCGAAATATGACTAAGTTAATGCCCAATATTCTATTTTTAGTGTTATTAACACTAGGTAAATATATATCTAAGTTTACATCTACTTGTAGAATCAAGACAGGGATATTATTTCATGAAAAAACACATAGTCTCTACTTTACCACAACTTTTTTGATATTATCGTACATATATAATTATTTCTTAGAATTACCATTAGGGGTTTAAATAAGTTTCTCTAAACTAATCCCCAAAATAAACAACCCTCATTTGATACCGATTAAGGTGGACCAAGTTAAATAAACACATTTGTTTCATTATTTTAGCTGAATAATCATTATATATCCCAAATAGTAAGAATAATCATAGAATTGAAGGTTTAAGGACATGTAAGATTAACTAAATTAAAAATTTATTTTAAAATGATCATAATAATTCCTTCAAATCCAATCAACTCTAAATCACCTTCTAAAAATATCTCATGTAATACCTATATTCATATCACAAGGAAACAAATAATACAAAAGGGGTGATATCTAATTCTCCATAAGGGAAACAGAAGTGATAATCAATATAGGTGATAAGTGAAAAAATATGAGTATATGGGTATGATAGAATAATTAAGATCCACTAACATAACATTATGACAACATACCCTGATAAAACATGGAGGGTAATAAATGAGAAATTGTAATGATCCAAGATTTAACTCTATAATTTTTCTTTTAAAATAAAATTATGTTTCATAACTTGTTTTATAAAACAAATGTACTAAAATAAGTCTCCTTCTAAAGCATAAATACTTATAAGAAAACTATAACAATACTAAAAACACTAGTAAATATGTAGTTATTATTCAAGTAAAAATATTTACTATTGTCCAGAGTGAGTATCTCAAGAGGGGGTAAATTGAGTACCTAATAAAAATTATATTAAAAAATGGATTTACATAAAATACATCAATTTAATTAAAATAGTTTAGTTTAACAAACTAGTATTTTGATATAATTTTTATTCTTTTAGATGATTTTTGAAAAGATTGATTAGGTCACAGATAAAACAATATAAAACATTATTTTATCCTTTAAAATCAACTTACTTAACCAATATCTTATATTAAAACTAATTATGATAAGCTGTATTGGTTTTATTTAAGGTTTAAAACAGATTCAGTTTTACATCTAAGAAATGAAGTAAAAAAATACAAATAAAGGACACAATAGATTTTTGAATATAAAAGGTTTAGTCTCAAGATGATACTTATTCCGCTCCACTTGGAAATAAACTTTTCCCAATTAGTTTATATAAAATAAAATTTTTATCCACAACTTGTGTTGAGTTTAAAAATAGTATACCATCTATCCAGACCATACATGGCCTCTTATATAGTTTTCATGGGTGTATAAATAGACAACAGGTCACAATCAGATCTCTGCCACAACATGTGGAAAATAGAATTAAATGGTGTTGTGAAGATGTCTCATTTTATTCTTGTTTATAGATATGAGACAATGTGTGTTATAAATTATATTACACACACTACTCGTAATGTTAATGTGAATAATAAAATAGAGCAAATAAATTAAAGAACTAAAGGAGTTTCTATGTATGATAAGTGATACATCTCATGACTCTGTGAAATTGATTTGATCTGAGGATCTATTCCAATTTTATAAAGTTTGTATAGAACAAAGTTTCATATAATATTTACTCATGAATGTAGGATGTAAATGAATATGAGACGTTATTTAGAAGCCTTAGTTGAATGCAAGAAGGATGTAGAAGGTAAGATCGTCTATTTCTTTTAATAAAAGTCCATATCACTTCATGTGTGAATCCATAAAAGTGTTTCTCCACATTTTTATATATGTGCATGAGGGAGTTTTCTTCCTCTTTTAATATCAACAACATCAGTAATACAGATACTCATCTGGATCCTCTGTTCTCCCTGCACTGCATGTCTGACACATACCTCAATGTATTCTGTCAAGAAATTAAGAGACAACCATTAAAATAATTAATGGAATTAAATTTTATAATATATCTATTAGAAAAATTTAATTAAAAAAAAACAGTGAAGGGGATTCTTTAGAACATTGAAACTTTTGGCGGTTTCTTGATTAGTGACACTAATTGTGTCTAACTCGGGCATTGACTCAAAATCTGGTGGTGAGACATTGGAATGGTGTCTTATTATGATGGTATGTCATTGGTATGGTGGGACATTGTGATGGTATTACATTTTCTGGAAGTGTATCAATCATTATCAAATTTCTTTCTGAACAGTGACTCATTGTGGATGGTCACTTATCCTTGGTGATGTGACTTCCTGTAGGTGAGTTTTCATAGTGGTGATTCCTTCCATGCTTATCCATTTTTGGATCTCAATGGTGAATCATTTGAAAGTGTCTCATCTTTGATGGTGAAACATATGTGGTGGTGACTCATCCTTATAAAAAATTATACAATATATCTTATATAATAAAATGCTAATAGAAAACATGAAACTTCTTAATTATCACAATGATCATGATTTGATGATCATTAAAATAATGAGGTCAACAATCTACCCATTTTTGATGATAAAAAATCATGTAATTTTATATCCATGGAATCAAAGTAAAAACATGTAATTTTATACATAAGGTATCAAATATAAATAATGAGATAAGAAAAGAATGTGAAACACATAGTATCGAAGGTAACACATAGTACTATGGTATCAAAAGAAAAGAAAAATAAGAACAAATATATAAAGGTAAATTACATAGATCTTATCCCGCATTGGGGATTATCAAAAAGTACAAAATAAAAGATAAATAGTAATGGAATAATAATAAAATAGTATGGTTAAGAGAAATCAATTAATAATATAATTAGAATCCCCATGAAGAGAGTCAAAGAAAATACAAAAAAAGTGTTCAATCAAAAAGTTACCTAAATAATAATCCTATCAAAGACATTAATTCCAATCAATGATCTTTGTGCATGGATGAAGGGTCAAAGTTTGATTTTCCCCTGGCCTTGGATTAGGTAGACGCAATGGTAATATAGGTTTCAATAACAGATGTTGAAGTAACTATAGTACTGGTATAGGGTTCTAAAGGAATAATTGAAGGAACATCTATAATAGCTGAAGGAGGTGGAGGATCATAAATGAGGACCAGTTGGAGGTGTTGTACTTCCTATCTATGAGTGAGATTAAATGGATGGAACCTAGATAGAAAAGGTGAAAGAGGGTCTATTCCCACTCTAGGGAAAAATTAATCTAGGGTAGTTGTAGGAGTTTTTAGGTGGGAAGTAATAGGGACATCTGTATGAACGACTACAAGAATACTATGCACATGAAGAAAAGGTTTCATAAGGTGTATTAATTCCATTATAATTTGGCCAATTCATTACATCTCACTAAAAAATTATTTCTTTTCTTCCATAAAACTTTTCAATGTAAGATTAATAACTTTCAACTGATTGACTTATTCCTTAAAAGATTGGGTCCTTAAAGGCATCCTCAAATTCTCAGCCAAAAACATTAAATTGGAATCCATGGAATGATTAGTATAGATCCTTTAGAGAGAATAATTTAGGGATTTGGTTATTTAATATCTACTATACTTAAGTTCCTTTATGTATTTTGTAATCAAATTGATAACAAGATCATTTTTATACCTTATTCAGCTTAAGTTCTCTTGAGAATGATCTGAAACCTCATTTGAATAACTATTAGAAACAACCCAGATCTCTTCTATGAACATAGACTGGAGGAACTCAACATCAAAGATAGGTTAAGGAGTAGTATAGCTAGACTCTATATATGTAATATTTTAAACCCTCTCTACTAAATAATCCATGCATATTGAAAAATAAGACAACATCCCTTCCACTAAAGATATCAAATACTCCATATCAATAGCTAGTATTTTATTCTCAATATTTACTTATTAGATATGATGCATCATATTGGTTGAATGTGATGAATCACTAATTCAAAGATATATCTTGAATACTTATCACTGATTATAGAGACTTGTGTAGGTTGATTCTTTATATTCACATAAAACTCTGAAAACATATTTTTATAGAAAGATTCCAAATCACCCATGGTGACTACATATACTGGAATAGGTGCGACAATATGAGATAGTTTTGTCATATAATAAAACCTCTCTAATAAACTAGAACCATAAATCAAAGACACCATCAATCATTCAATAACACACTCTTTAAAAATGGTAGTTTCAACATTATTTGGTGAACTGCTATCCTTATCTGAAAAAATCTCATTCCTCTGTCATGGGATTAATCCATCTATCATAAGGATTTCCAATAATATCAACTATGGAAGAAGTTGAAACTGTAGAAACCACTATATTAGGTACACCAACATAAGTCTCAACTATTCAATATTGAATAGAAGGTGTATCAACCATATTATCATCAACTAAAGGATTATTAAAATCATACACATATTTCAACTAAGAATCAATATCTTGTTCAAAAACAAGATCATTTACCATCAGTTCAACCAAATTATTCTCAATAGAATTAATAATTCTCATATTCTTGTCAACAACATGATATAACTCTATCAAATCACTAGAAGCAGATACATTATCAACTTCATAAATAACATTATGACTTGGGGAATGATCACCCTCAACAGATGCATCTTCTTCTTTTCTAGCAAGTAGATCCATTTCACCAACAAAACTAGGCCTATCCTCTGATAAATAAACACAACCTTCTGAAGAAACAAGTATATATTGAGGATTCTCAACCTATACTCTTCTAATTTTTCCACTTAATCCATCGGGATCCAAATCTCCATCATCACCATAATTTTCATCTTTATTTCCATCCCTACTCCCCTTTCGATTTTCATATTCATTATCCACTTCATCATCACAATCATCATTATTACCCTTATTTTCATCATCTTATTTGGAAATATTTTTAAACTGATATTCTCTAGATACTTTAGTCTCTTCCTCACAACATTTTACTAACTTCTATCTTTTTGGGAGAGTCCTAAGCAGTCTTAGATCTCCATAAGTGGTAATGGGAGAACAAAGAGATAGGTCAGGGTCTCTACACTCTTCTTCCTATTCTTCAAAACCGAACTCAACATAATGATATAACTCATACAATAGCTTAGGAAAAAAGGTATATTATTTGAAGAAAAATAATCCATACATCTTTGGTTTTAAAGAACTTTGAGAACTAAAGATTTACTTGAAACTAACCATTCCTCTTGAACTTATTTTTTTGGTACAAAAAATTACTTTTATAGCTTGGGATTTACTGGTTCAACTATAGCACAATTATTGGGTTCTCATTTATATTTCTTTGACGAATATAACTCGTCCGATGAAGACTTAGAAGATCTCTTCACTTTGTCTATGCATATTATCTTGTTCGAAGATGAAAGGAAGTTCTAAAGGTTTTGAGAGAGGGATATGATACAAATTATGAGAAGAAGGAACGAGGAAAAAGTTGTGTTGAAACTAAAAAAAGTATCACATTTATCATACAGAATTTTCAAGGATTCTAAAAATAAAAACCAAGAATCAAGATAATTTGAAAATCAAATTATAAATTAAAATAAACTATAAATAATTTAAACTAGTGGTTAAAAAATAATAACTAAAAAATTTGACGAAGGCATGAACCATTTCAATGGTGATACATACAATGGTGAGAAGTCCAATGGTGATAAGTCCAATGACGAGACATTCATAATGGTGAGACATACCCAATAGTGAGTCCTAGAAAATAGAACTTAACCAAAATTGGTAGTACCTATTTCATTATTTATGTAATTTATTATCCTATAATTCAAATGATTACTAAATATATCTGTAAGCTGATGTTCTATACTATTGTATTCGAGAGTGATATCTTATTTTTGAAAAATATCCCTCAAAAAGTTTTGTATTACATCAATATATTTTGTTATAGAATGTGATACAAGATTCTTTGAAATATTTATATCAATTATAATATCAAAGATTATAGATATATTTTGAAACTGATATCCATAGTCTAGTAAAGTGTTTTTCATCCAAAAATTTGTTCACAATAGCTACCTGTAGCTATGTATTCAAATTTGGTAGTAGAAAATACAACAAAATTTCTATTCTTACTACACCAAGAAACTAGAGACTTGAATAAAATTGATATGTTCAAGAGGTTATTTTTCTATCTAACTTACATCCAACTAAATCAAAATCTAAACTAAAAACTAAATCAAATGATTATCTTATTGGGTAAAGAAATCCTAGATTTTTAGTATATTTGAGGTATTTGAAAATACTTTTTACAATAACCAAATGTGATTATTTGGGATTTTCTTGAATGAAAGAACACATACACACACTAAGAATTATATCATGTTTGATAGAAGTAAGGTAGAGAGGAATTCCAATCATACCTCTATAAATGGTTTAATCAATTACTTTCCAAGATTCATCAAGGTCCAACTTACAGGTGTTACTCATAGGTGTATCACTACTCATAGTTCTATCAAAGTTAAAATATTTTAAAAGATACAAATTATATTTAAATTTATTTAAAATGATCTGTTATTTTTTTTTGAAAAATATAAAAACCAAGAAATAATTTTATTTCACCCATTAAACTCATTTAAAACTCATTTTTCATCATTTTATAAATATCTTTACATAAAATAAAATTTTGAAGACCCCAAAATAACATCATCAACATAAATTTGAATAATAAAAAATTATTTTGGAATTAATTTTATAAAAAAGTGTTGGATCAACTATTACTTTTGAAAATACTTTTGAAATATGAAAAGTGGTGATCCTATCATACTAAGATCCAAGGGATTATTTCAAACCATATAAATATTTTTGCTAATTTAAAAACTCTAATTGGAAAATGATAAATTTGAAAACCATGGGGTTGTTAAAAAACATCATCAATTATATAACCATTTAGAAATTCACTCTTGAAAACCAAATGTTAATGTTTGAAATATAGATGAGCTCCATACGCTAGTTGTATTATAATGGATTCAAATATAAATATAGGTGAAAAGGTTTCTTTATAGTTGATTCCTTCTTCTTGACTATAAACATGCACAACTATTTCGCCTTATTTATTAATACTGTGTTGGATTAATTTTAATTGTTTGTAAACACCCATTTAGTGCCTATATTCAAGGTTTCATTGAGTTTATAAAGATAATGCCACAATTTTATTATTTCAAATTTACTTAATTATTCTTGCATAGATGTTACCCAAAATTCATCATTTATGGATTCATTGATGTTTTTTGGTTCAAGATGAGACAAACATGCTTGATTTTCAACCTGATTTCTATGATAAGCACTAGTCTCTGTACCTATATCTAAATCTCTAAATACAACATCTAAAGTATGGTACTTAAGTGTACTAATAGCTCAATAAAAACTTGGTCTGGTCATTTCAGGTTCTCCGAACATGCATGTAATGGTTTTTTTGACTATTTCATAGCATAATCAGTAGGTGTGGAATTTAAATTTAGAGAAGATAAATCATCCTCAAGGTTTTCTAAAAAAGTCCTAGGCTCATGTGGATCTCTCTCACCAAATTTTATGGGAACTGACTCTTCCATAATATTGGAACTTTTATTAAAAACACTATAGGATTTATTATAAATTTAATATCCTAGTGAAATTCATTCATTAATTTTATAAGAAACTTTTTCAAGATTATATTTAGCGTTAATAATAAATACTTTCCAACATAAAACACTAAAGTAATTAAACATAGGATTTCTATTATTCCAAAGGTCATAAGGGGTATTTTTCAAGAATGGTCTAATTAAAACTTTATTAATTATATAAAATGATGTATTTACTACCTATTCCAAAAAATATATTGGTAAGTCATACTCATTTAGCATAGTTCGATCTATTTCCTAAAGAGTAGTATTTATTATTTCTACAATCCCATTCTACTGAGGGGTCCTTAGAGAAGAGAAGTTATGACTATAAATATCTTTTGAGAGAAAATATTGAAAATATTTACTCAAAAAACAAACAGACATAGTCACTTATTATGGTATTAATTCTAAGTCCACTTAATTTATCTATAGATCTAGAATAACTGGTAAAATATGTGAAAAATTCACTTTTGTGAGCTAAAAAGAATACCCAATTGAACCTATACAATCATCTACTAATATATAAAAATAGTGCTTCCCATTTATACTAGAAACTCTAGATGGTCCAAATAAATCAATATGAACCAACTTAAGAGGTTGAGCAGTTGAAAACTATAATTTTAAACAAATCTTATGTTGTTTACCTTTTTTATAGGGTTTATAGACTATATCATTTGGGATCTCTAGTTTTGGTAGATCCTTAACAAACCCTTTCCTTGTAAGCTTCCTAAGTGAGTGAATATTATAATGGCCTATTCTCCTATTCCAAATCCAATATTTGTTGTGAAAGGTACTCAAGTAAGATTTTTTTGGAGAAATTAATGAATTATGATCAATAAAATAAACATTTTTATTTCATAAAGTTGTAAAAACATAATAATATTTATAAATAAAAACATTACATTCATTATTCAAAACATTAACATGGAAAACAACATCACATAATTGTGATATTCTAAGAAGGTTATACTTAAAACCATCAACTAATAGTAATCTAGAAATTAAAATAGAATTTTTGATAACAATTTGGCCAAGGATAATAATTTTCCCTCTATAATTATCACTAAAGGTGACATGACCACCATAAAACATTATTAGGTTCTTGAAACTAGAATATTCTTCCATCATATTCCTTGAACATATTATTTCCATGTACCATAGAATTTTCCAGGAGGTCTTCAAACTGTTTTCCTACAAAATAGAATTTATAGGAGAAATTATTTTGGTACCTAGATTTTTTAGGTCGAGAAGCGTTTGTATTAATGGATTTTGGAACCCATATTTTTTAATACATCTCTTGAAAATAGAATTTTTCCTCTTTTAAATAAACTATTTTTCCTGTACTTTACAAAAATAACTGGTAGTAATATTTTCATATTTAGAATTTGGAACAAATGTTCTTTTTATTACTCTTTTATTCCAGGTTGGTATCATATAGTAGTAACATATTTTGGTGTTACTTTTTTTCATAAAATATTTTTAAGTGTTTCTATATCATTGGTAAAATTTTCTAAAAACTTATTAAGTTTCTCATTAGACATTTTATGTTTATTATTTTCTTATAACAACTAAGAATTATTTTACTTCTCAATAGATATATTAGTTGTAATATTGAAAGTTAAAGTATGTCGCCTCTTAAGAAATTTATATTTTTTCTATAGTTCATTTAAAGTGTCATATATCATATTAAAATATTCAAACATCTCTTACTTAGTCATATCATCATTATTATGTTCATTCTTATAATTATCAAAATTAATCACAGACAAAAAATTAGAAATAATTGGCACCTCAGAAACATTAGTCATAAAGCACATGTTGGCTTGATATGACTTTTGTTTAGGAGTAGAGTCAGAATCACTAGAGCTATCCCCATAATAATTACAAGTGTGTTTTACTTCTTTCTTTTCACTTCAGTCCTTGTCATCATATTTAATTTTTTATTTTAACTTTTTAGGTTCTTCCTTCACATGTACTTTTCCATTTAATTCATAGAAGGTAATATAATTGGTGTTATCATCCTTCTTCCAAACCATTTTCTAGTTTCTTTTACCATCATACATTCCTTTATAACTATGATTTCTAAAAAACATCTTTTTTATATAAAAGTTAGTAAATCTTCATTCCAGGGGAGCCATCAACTCATCACTATCCGGAAGTGAATCACTATAACTTGAACATTAAACCTTTATCTTTTACTTTTAATTTTATCTTTATTTGGATGAAATAGTTTTGAGGGACCTTGAATTTGTTTTAGGATCATCATTTTCCTCTTGGTTAACATTCAGTTCCTCTTCAAACATCTTCAACTTACCAATTCGCTCCTTGACTTTCATATTTCTAATGTCACATGATTTTCTTATTGAAGTAGTTATTCTTCTCCGTATTTCTTGAATTCATCATATAAGTCTCATGATTTGGTCCTTATTAGACATAAGATTTTAAATTGATCTCATTGTGCTCAAAATATCATTAAACCTGTGATACATTTTAGAGATTAGTTCATCAAGATTCATCTTAAAAGTATCATATTTAATAGTACTAGTGTTTAATCTCATTTCTTTAACGTTAGTTGTTCCCTCATGTGAAATAGATAATGTAGCCAAATTCTCAAAAGTAGTTTTTCAAGGATAAATTCTATTGAATTCATCATATATTGAAGAAAAATACAAGGAATTCATGTAATTTTAATTATTACTATAAGTAGTTTTGGTATCCTAATCTTGTGTAACTCTAGTAGTTTTAGAAACTTCATATTTATCTTTTAAGGGAGTCCAGATTACAAAACCCATACTTTCTATATGAATTTTAATTTTTATTTACAATTAATCATAATAATATCCACTGAAAAGGGAGGTTTTTGGTAGTATAACCTTCTTGATTATTTTCCATTTAATTAGTTAAATTTAGAACTAATAGATATTTAATATCTTTAGATATTAAAAAATCACAATTAAAATGTTTTGAAAGCATTCATACCAATGGTTTCTCCCTCAATACCAAATATTGGTTACATTGATTATCTTAAGAGGGGTGAATTGAGTACCCAATAAGAATTTTGTTAAAAAACTAGATTTAAATAAAATCCCCCAATTTTAGTAAAAAACTAAAATTTACCAAAATACTAGTTTGATACATGTTTTAAAAATTTAGTTTTTTTCCAGATACTGAGTAGGTTTTGGATAAAAAATAAAAAATATTATTTTATATTTAAAAATAACATACATTACCAGAATCTCATTTTAACATGAATTAAGATAAAAAAATCAAAGTATTTTTTCGTTTAAGGTTTAAAATAGATTCATTTTTAAAGGTAAGAAAATAAGTAAAAAAAAATACATAGTGTAATTTTGAATAAAATCAGTTCAGCATCAAGATGAGACTTAGTCATCTCCCCTAAGAAATCACTTAATTTAAAGAAATTTATATAAAATAAACTTTTGATTCACAACCTAGATTGTGTTTAACAATAGTATACCAACTATACAGACCACACAAGGCCTCTTCCACAGTTTTTAACGGAGTACAAATAGAAAACAGGTCACAACCAAACCTCTACTACAACACATAGGAAAAATAATTAAACGGTGTTCTGAAAATATCTATGTATCTTATAGTTTAAGTATAGGGGACCGTGTGTATTATAAAATAGAGTATACACACACTAATCATAAAGTAAATGTAAATAAATAAAATAAGTAAAGGTGTTTCTCTGTAAGGTAGGGTATGAAGATCATTACTCCTTGAATGTGATTAGAACTGAGGCTCGAGTTAGACTTCTAAAAGTTGTTATAGAATAGAGTAACCTAGATTCTTTATTCTTGACTGTAGGAAGACACTGAATGTGAGATGTGATTCATATTCCTTAGTCAAGTGCAAGTAGGATGTAGCGGGTAAGCTTTTATGGTTCATGAAATAAATGTCCAACTGACTTCTTATGTGCAACTGTCTAAGTGTTTCTCCATGTTGTTCTCTATATGAAACAGTGAGCCTGATTTTTCTTTTAACTGCACACAAAACAACACATAGAATCATTTAGATTATCTGTGCTCCTTGTACATCATGTCTAACACATACATTAATGTATTATATCAATCAATTAAGTTACAATCATTAAAAAAATCAATGAAATTAAATTTGATAATGTATCAGTTAGAAACATTTAATTTAAAATAAATAACACTGGTAGTGAGTCTTTATAATGGTGACAGTTCTGGTTGTATCTTGATCAGTGACACTAGAGATGATTAACTTTGGCGGTGACTTAGATTCTGGCGGTGATACATTGGAATGATGTATTGCTCGGACAGTGTCTCTTTGGAATGGTGATACACTATGACGTTGAGAAATTTTCTAACGGTGCCTTACTCTTTATCAGAAATCATTCTCAATGGAAAATCCTTACAGATGGTGACATATCCTTGGCAGTGTGACTTCCTAGAAGTGAGTCTTCTTGGCATTGAGTCTTTTCACACTCACCCATTTTTGTATCTCAGCGGTGAGTCATCAGGCGGTGTCTCATCCTTGTTGGTGAGACTTACTTGGCGGTGACTCATCTATAGGAAAATTTCTTCAATATGCATTATATAATAAAATTCTAACATAAAACATGAATCTCATTATTTATCTTAGTGATCATAATTTTTTGACCATTAAAACAAGGATGTCAGCACATAAATTTAAAGGATAAATAATAAATTTGATTTAATTATTACTTATAAAATCATTTTTAGAATTAATTTATATTTTATATTAAAAAAATAAATTGAACAATAATAATTGATAACATATAATATTTTAATATGTGAAATAACAAATTACCATTCTATAAAATTGAAATTGGTATGAAATAATATTATGGACAACTAATGTGTAAAAGGTTATTTGTTCCATAAAAGAAATATATATATATTCCTTTAAAAATTAAATTTGAAAATTTTGGAATTTTAATTTGATAATATAAACATGATTTTTGAATTTGTCACATCGAAATTTTATTATTATTATTTTTAAGGATTTTTCTAAGACATGTATTTTTAGATTAATAGTAAAAAATATAGTTTTTCTGGCAACTTATTAATTTATTATCTTATAAGAAATTTAAATAATTTAATAAAACATATAATAAATCAAAGTAATAAAGTTATTCATATTAAATATATTTTTTAAAATTTATAAAACCTATGTTTAACCTTATAAATGAAAAGTAATATATTTTAATTCTAATAAAAACTATTCTTGTTCTTTTCATTTTATAAAAAATTATTTTTGTAATATTTGGTATTGGATTGATTTTAAATACAAGAGAAATTTATTTATTTTTATAATAAACTAATTTATGTATTTAAAATAAAAGAATTAATAGTTTTATTATATATATAAATTCTAATCTTACAAACACACTTCTCCAAAAAAACTGTTTTAGGCATTATGTACATTTATTTTAAAAATAAAATTTCACAAAAAATATATTTTATTTTGTATAATTATTTTAAAATTTTAAATTAGAAGTTTAAAATTAGGTAAAAAAATTCAAATTTAGTTTTGGATATAGAAACTAATTAATAAGGTTAATAATTTAATTATCTCGATAAAAGTAAAAATTGTAAAAATTGAATTACTAAGAGAAAATAAACCAAAACATGTCAAAAAATGTTTCCAAAAGGATAGTTGAGATTTGGATCAACCAAGGCTTACCTACCCTTACTCATTTTATCTTTCCTTTTACCCATGAATGGTAACTTTATGTTATTTAAAATGTAATGTCTATTTCTAAAACTTCCCTCATATGCACTTATAAAAAAGGATCATTCCACTCATTCATTACAAACCCATTACTTATAATTTATGTTGAAAACTCTTCCAATTTTTCTTCTTAGATTCATATCCTACATAATTAATCCCATGGTAATTGTTAGTTATCTTAATGCATCCATTTCAAAGGTGGTTTCTAAGAGAAAAGTTGAGCTCTCAATGTAAGTGTCATATTATTCTTAGCCATTTTTTCTTAGTATTCCTCTTCTAAAAAATTCCTATCCCACATAATTAATCCCATGTTCATTGTTAGTTATTTTAAGGCATCCATTTAAAATGTTGTTTCTAAGAGAAAAGTCAAGCTCTCATTGTATGTGTCATATTCATCTTAACCATTTCTTCTTAGTATTCCTCTTCCAAAATACTTATAACCACATTAATATAATTAAATAAGTATAATTAATATACCAATATATATTTATATTAAATAAAAACCCATATTTTCACATTTTCATCTATTAAAAAAACAAAAGAATGTTAGAAGTGCATACATACAAACTACCACCTCCACGGAAGTGGTGTATTAATTTTTTTATATAGTATTTTATTATTTATAAAACTATTTTAATACATGATTCAAAACATAATAACCTCTAAATAATAACATTATAATTCTTTATCTGGGATATTATTCCTAAATCACAACATAATAATACTTACCTATTAATTATTTCAAGTTAAGGGTTTGGTCGTTTGAACCACCTACAAGAAAGATGTTATAAATTCTTTTCATTGGTGACTATGGAAACAAAATTAATGGAGTTATTTGATATTAATAACTAAATACGTGTTTTATGGTTTTATAAATATAATATTAGACATTTTATATGTGATATTAATAATAAACTATCACAGTAAATTTAACACCCAAAATGAACATTTCAAGTTTCCTTTTATTAGTGGAGTCCATTCTAGAAACCTATAGAACTACATGAATTTTATAATAATATAATTATAAAATAAAATATAACTCAATAAATAAATTTATTAAGAACCAACTTTTCAACACCTTTTAAGATTTTCAATAAACTGAAAGTGTTACAGAAAAATTGATCAACTAACCCCAAGTAATTGACATAATAGAAAACAATATAATAAATGAAAAACTTCTGATAATATATATATTATATATTATATAAAAATATGAATAACTTTATTTCGAATGTATTTAAAAAGCATAGTATTATTATTAATGATGTTAAGTACATGCATGAAATGAATCAAGAATATGGCAAGGGTTTCTTTTTGGAATTTTTACCCCTTAAGATATATTAATTATTATACACCATGTTTCATTTAGAATGGTTTATATAGACGTACTTGAATATTGGTATAATTGTTTACTTATATTTTACAATATTCAGTTTTTAATTCTATTTTATTTTTATCATCGGATATTGACTCAAAAAATACAAAATCAATAAGGGTTTAATTTCTCAAATTCCTTTCATTGAAACTTGTTTGTATCATGCAGCTAATTTTTTTATATAGTGTATATGTTTCCAATTAATTCATTAAACCGTGAACTGTGTTTAATTAATGGAATTATTTATTCAATTTCAATCTATCTCTCCCTTTTAATGGGGTATCGATTTAAATGTTACTCGATCCATAATTGTTTTATTGATTCAAATTCTTTCTCATTGAGTCATAAATTCTCCTCATGATTAGGATATTATAAGACACATTTATCTACTAAATTAATTTTATATATGGTATTCTCTCTTATTATCATATTACTTGATGAAACAGATTCTCAAATAATTTTTTTAAATTTGACTGAATAATACATATTCATTCGAATAGATCTTTTCCTCAAGGTATATGTTTTCCTTCCCGATGGTATTATCTTCTCAATTTAAGAAACATAATATGTTTTATTTTATATGATCATCATAGTTATATTTAAATATCTTTAAAAGTAAATTCTAATATAATATTTATGATGTTGGTTTTCAAAAAAAGTATTTCAAATTATTTAATTTTTTTTGATCCATTCAACATAAAATGTTTTATTTTTCACTCCTTGTTTTCTATTTAAATAATTTATGACTTTTCCAGGATTCCATTATTTTTTATTTCTTAAAATAACTTTATTGTTTTAATATATATCATTTTTTTTCTTTTTTACCTTATTAAAATGGATTTTCAAAAAAAACCCATGGCTTTCTCGCTTAATCATTCTTACTAAAAACATGAAATGAAAAATATTATTAATTTTTTTTAAAAGAATTGATTGTCAATCATTTCTAATATTAATTACCCTGATTCATGGTTTTAGAAGTAAATTATTACTTTTTAAGTATTCTATTAGTTTTATTTAAAAGGGAATACCTGAAAAAATGGATATTTTCATCCTGATTTTCGAAGTAAAATTCAACTATTATTCTAAATGTATTCTCTTGGATGATTCATCAACTATGTTTTCACAAATGAGAAATATTAATTCTCTGTAATAAAAACTATTAATCACTATATTTATCTTTCCTAATAACATTTAGTGTATATCCCTGATTATTATTTTTGTACATTTCTTCTATGAATACCTTATTTTTCATTCATTTTATTCAAGGGTGTGCACCTAGATGCCATAACATCAATTGATTTGGGAAATTCTTAACTTAACTGTATACCCTTTATCTATATGGCGTAAATACCATAAAATCTATTATCTTTATTAAATTTAATTTATCTATAATGTTATTTAATATATTTTGATACCTATTAATTTTCCATGGGTTTATCATGTTATGATTATTGATGGAAATCTGAATGTTTTCCTTATGTGATTATGTAGGCAGGTAGTGACATAGCCATGATGCATGATGCTGGAAGGCGATGAAGTAGTCTTGGTGATGCAGGCATGACGCCCCACTAGGGCCTTGAGGATAATTTGTGGGCCTTTGGGATATGTTATGGTCTTTATTCACACTAGGCCTTCAGGCCGTAAAATGAATAAATAAGCCTTGATGGGTGGGTTATCCCTTATGGGGGGATATGACATGACTTTCTAGCCTATGTGTGTGGTATGTGTGTGTTTAATGTAATTGTACCACTAATCACATAATATATATATATATATCTATATATATAGAACCCATTTTCTTTTTAGGGTTTATTTATTATATATTAATGATATATTGTTTATATAACACCTATGTATGGATGATGATGTGTGGGGTCTTATATCTCCCTATTATTAATTGGTTTATTTTAATATCTCCTAAGATAACCAGGAGTGTACATAATGAGTATGTTCACACATGAATGGCCACAATGTGTTTTCTCACAAATGTTATCCTTTGTTTATGGTTTTTCCATATTTACATGTTTTTTTCTTGGTTCTTACTTATTTAAATTCTTATTGTTATACATATGTTACTCTCTTATGTATTATGATTTTTATTATATGTTTTCTCACTCATTTGATTCAAATCATTTAATGAGTTAGGCCTTATTCCATGAATTAGAACTATTGATCTATTCTTTGATGGGTATGATTTCCTTATGAAAATTTTCTATTCCCATTATCACTGTAGACACCATAAAATGTGTTCCACACACTTTTCTGTAGAGTGAAGATATGATTCTCACATAGAAAACAAATGTAAAGTATGAGTAAAGATGTTTTCACCAAGAATTAAGAAGATGCAGGATGGATTTCTATGTGACAAAATACTACTCCATAACAATAGATAAGGTGGACTGATTTCCCTATCCAGGAGTAGGCAGTGGATTTACATGATTAGTGATAGAATGGTGTCAACACATTAAATTCAATTTCCAAGTTTCATCCGAGAAGACTTGGTGTATTTAACATATCAAGAAGTGTAGATCTCTTCAATACCTTCAATTTGTCGGTGTGCAGATCCCAAACAGGCTTATGAATCAAAAGTTATGGTACTCAGAAGACATATAAAATTTCACAAAGAAGACCTACGTGATGGACCTACGTGGAGGACCTACACGGAGGATCTACATGGAGGACCTGCACAGAGGACCTACGTGGAATAATAATTTCTACACCCATACGCGGAGGACCTATGTGGAGGACCTACATGGAGGACATACATGGAAAAACTCCCTTCGACCAGGTCCCCTCCTTGCATATAAATTGGACCCTTGGGTTCCCCATTTACAAACAACAAAAATTGGAAGAAGTCCCAAAGCTCCCATTGGGTATCTATTTCTCAATGATCCACCGAATTTTCCCAGATAGCTCTCTAAAACATGATAGAAGAGATAATTAAAGGGGAAAATGTGGTTTAAAGTCCCATAAAGGTCTAGAACATATGGACCTGCGCGGTGCCCCAGTGTGGTGCACCTACACGCTCCACCTATGTGGAGTGCCTACGTGGGGAACCCACATGGAGAACCTTCGCGGAGTACCTACGCGAGGGAGCTATGTAGAGCACCTACAAGAGGTGCCTTGGTAAAGCACCTGTGCAACCCCATTGGTCCATACCACGGGGGCTACACCCCCACACCCCTGCATTAGTTTTGTTCCGGGCTCCGGTCCTGGCCCTTTGGGCTGGTCCCTTTGCTTCCTTTACTAACCCCCATGAAAAATGGAGAGTCGCTCCATGAACTTTTTGAATCCCATCGACAAAATTTTCCATTGCAGCCTTTATGATGCCCAACTTCCAACCTTGGAATACCATGATCTCAGACACTCCATCACACTCAATGAAGTTCCTTGGGTCGACTTACTCCTCTTGGTTCCTTTTACATGTAACGAGATCAGACTCTCCTTATGGATTCCTTGAGTAACTTGAGTCGATACACTCCCCAAACTACATCAAATGACTCCTATGTTAGGTTAAACATCACGTGGGCATCCTCCTTCGGAGTAAGCCTTAACCAATTCCAAATGGGCATCATCCTTAGGAGTAAGCCCAAAGAAACCTCAAATGGGAATCCTCCTTCGAAGTAAGCCCAAACCAATCTCAAATAGGGAATCCATACTGGTATAAGACCCTCACCTTCACCCCTTCTTCCTTAAATTGGACTCCTATCCAATGTAAATAGAATAGAGGGAAGGCTTGTCACCTGGCCCTTTTCCCCGGTCAACGTTCCCTCTTCTATCAGCAAAGGAGGAAAAGTGTGAAGTGTTATTGTTGAATCTTTCACATCCTCTTGTTTCTCACACCGAGTATGACTCACTTGGGCTTACAGATACGTGATGATTAGAACATATGAACAAACACTCATTTGGAATGATCTATGAGAACTATGATTCTTGTTCAAACCAGGATAAGTAAGAAGCCCTTTTAGGGCCTGAGCTCACAGGATATCCTCCTCAAGAATCCAACCTTAATTCCCCAAATTTTGGAATCCTATTTAGGAAATAATCCCTAAATTCAATACTCAAATACTCAAATCATCAAGGCATCCTTTTTCAAAAATTAATCCCAAAATCATATCTCTCATAGGACTATACTCTTCTATGAGACACATCGAATCACGTGGGATTTTATTACCATCCATATGGGATACGTTGGAAGACTCCTTGAGGTTCAAACCCAACACTTCAAATCAACCATGTTCTGTTTGGGACATATTCCCAATAGGGTCAGATCTTACTTGGAAACCTATATCATTTCCAAAGATTCTTGGGATGCTTTATCATAAGTCCCATACTAAGTTTCAACTAAGCACCTTCTTCTTAGAGGTCCTTATCATAACCTTAAAAGGTATGACATGTCCTATTAAGCGACATCGTACTACAAGGGTTCTGATTCCTTTCACAAGGATACGTAGGTAGATCATTTTATGAGTAAGATCCCAAGATTAAAACAAGCCTTCATCTCCCTAGATGAAAATAAATTCTAGAGTGCCCCAATGAGTGGCATAAAAACTAGTATCATCATAACGATGATTAAAATAATCTTTAATCATTATATTAGAGGATACCATTGATTGAAAACCTCTAATACATACAAATGATTCCACTGATGAAGAACCTAGAATGCATGTTAATGATTCTAAATTTTACACATGTTAATAAGTGATTTTAAATTCCTAGGGATACTTATGATATACTTGGTAAATTAATAAGGATTCATTAAAATATTTTAATCTTACAAAGAGAGTCCCGAAGTAGAGAATAATCCCCCCCAAAAGGGTGTGATGAGTCCAACCTACCATCCACTCAACCAATGCACGTTCTTAAATATTGTAAAGTTTAAAACATAACGAATTCCTACCTTTGGAAAGTAGGTCCTCTTTGGAAGAAGAACTGTTGAACGTTTCTAGTTCCATGAATAAATCAAATATAAACCACCTAGAAACAGTGATTCTTAAATCTAGAAAACACTTTTCAAGAAACTACAAGACAATCGTATATGATGATAACTTATGATCATAGAATATTATCATTTATGTTTACTTTTTCAAAACATTTTAGCTCACCCATTTCTTATGTTTCAATTTACCCAAGTTATGAAGAAAGGTATTACGTAAGATGTGTCTAGAATAGTATGTTTTGTTGAATAATTGTGGTAGATGATTAATAATTTTTATGTATTAAATAGTTTTTTATAATGTGGGATAAATTTAATTTTGATATAAATAACTTGGGTTCTAATAGTATAAATAGTTTTCCTAATTCTTAGAAACTCTAGTCCTAAAAAGGTCATACCGTGGTAAATGTTTTATTATCTTGTAATTATGGATGTGTACAAATAAATTGTGTACAAGTTATGTGTTTTCATCACTATATCTAGAATTAATAGTCTATAGAACCTACGTTGGTATCAATGGTGGGGTTAGATAACTTTGATTGGCCGAAATAATATAAATATACACAAGTGGGGAGTGAATTGTGTCTTTTCGATAATCTTCAAAGATTCTGGTGTTTAATTCTCTTTACGATTTATTTAGATATGAAGTGTCCTATTTTGTATGTAATATGAGAATATAATAAGAAATATAGATGAACAGAAAAATATTTATAGTGTCTTGAGGCACAAAGATACCCTAGTCCACTACACCAATGGTCTCTTTACGAGCTTAGTGATTTTCACAAGAAAGGTTCTCATATCATAAGAATTGTAAACCAAAACTGAGTGCAGGTAGTTGAAACCTTTACAACAAGTCTAAAAAAATTATGGTTCATTTATAGTGAACTCATTTTCCACATATTTGTGCAAGAAGATAACACTCAACCACAATTAACTAAGATCAGTTGAAATCCAATAAATCCAAAGAGTATGATTTTTTGGTAGCACAGGTTGAAATTCACGATTGTTGTAGCAACTAACTGAATACAGATAATCTTCTTTAAATAAGAATATATTAAAGAAATAATAGATCTAAAGTGATCCTTGTTAGAAATGATCATCAATACGAATATAAATAAATAAAAAATAGTCGTTTCAATAGTATGAGGTAGAAATTTAAAACTTAAAAGTGTATCCACTTCCAAAAAACAATAGAGTCATTTTTTATATAGAAGTTCTGTAGAAATATATTAAAAAATATGAAGTTTTATATCACATGTATCACATGAATTTCGAAAGTGAAAATATTCTACCTATATATATAGAATACACAACTTTATTTCAATTGAGAAGATCAAATACTGTTTGTTGATAGATCACAGATATTTAAATTCTAATTATTCGGGAGAGTTGTAACTTCCCTTAGAAACAATAATGATTTACTCTCGTGAATACAAGTCTTTGAATTGACTATAACTATCCTTTTAATTGATCATAAAATCACATTAAACCGATCTTTACTTCTATCAATACTATTGTGTAAATCTCATATAAAATCATGTATTTAAAACATTATAATTTAATAGTTAAACAAAGTTTTCCTCCATGTGATGACAAAATACCAAATGTAGGGTTGATATACCATGCATTTGTTTTCTAAAATGTAGGGTTCCATACTTATATATGGTTTCTTAACCATACTTATTTTCATAAATTCAAGGTTCCATACTAACATAGGTTTCCTTAAGAATACTTTTTTAGAAACACAAGGTTTATTATCCATTTGAATTGTTCTAAACATAGGGTTCATCCCATATGCTATGCTTACCATCATAGAGTATGATCAATGTTTCCAGAATACGCTGAAAATGGTTCCAAACACTTGAATGAATATTTCTCCTCAATCAATGAATTTTGAATATTTTTATAGAATAAATAAATTCAAAAAATAATAATTTCCTAAAATTCACCTAAAGTTGTATCATCAGTAAAACAACAAGGGTATTTGTGAGCATTAAAATCAATAAGATTTATAGATTAACATTGAGAAAAAAATTCCCAATAATATCCCCTTTTTAATGATAAAAAACCCATAATATAATTTATTAAAAATATAGGATTTGTATAAAGTAATGAGATAATATTTTAAAAAATATTTTCTATTTTGAAAATTAATTTTTCAGAGTATTATATAGATTCCATAGTATTTTTTCGATATATACTCTTAATTTGATAACATTGTTTACCCAATTTCTCCCACTTTTTGTGAAATAAAAAAGAAAGCAAATGAAAATGGATTAAAACACATTCACTGTAGAACATAACAATAAATGAATGTTAAATTATTCTGTAGAGAAAAATAAAACATTTGTTTTTGAGGTAGAATTAAATAGTAATAAAAAATAAACATGTAAAAAATAATAAATAGAAATAGTAAATATCAATAGATATATTCATTACAAGTATAAGAGTTATATTGGATAAAAGGGATTAAAATGAATGACTGGTTGAGTTTTAAAGGTCTAGTTTAGAGGAGGGATCAAGTTTTAGTGAAGTGTGAGTATCCTTAAAAATTTCATTCAACACATAAAAATATCATTGTAATCTTTCTGTAAGATAGTCTTACAGCTGCACTGTCAATGTTCTTGAATCTTATCATACTTTTTAACTCTCAATCATATCTAATTTCAAAAAGTGGTGCATGGTTTTCATAGTTTGAAAGAAATATTTAACATAGAACTTAACTGGTTGAGTAGTGGTATGATTCTAGGTTCACTTGATGTGAGATTCTCAAAAAAATCTTTTTAGTTATGTAATAGAACAGAAAAAGGAGGACTGTTACTTTTAATGGATTGAAGTCTGTCATTCATATTAGCCATTATAAAAGTTCTTTATTAAAATATTCTTACTATATATGGAAAATTTATTTTGTAGAGGTAGAAGCTCTGTATTGATTGAAACTTCCTTTAATTGATTCAAATAGGATTCCAAAATACCATTTCAGATCAACAAAATCTATTTTGGAAACAAAATATGATTTCAGTTTTCTAAACTAATTAATAATTTCTTTTTTAAAAGTATAAAAATATATTTTGGATACTGTGTTTTCCCTGATATTATGAAATTAAGTTTGAAAATATTCAAATTCCTCTATATGAACTTTTGAATATCTAAACTATTATAAATATTTTCTAGAATCCTCTAATTCTACTTGCAGATATACATTATGTTCAATTTTCTTATTGAATTGAGAAAATAATCCTTGAATTTTTTTATTCATATAATCATATGATTCTTCTTCCCAAACTAGATATAGATGGACTTCATCAACCACTGTTAAGGATTATACCTTACAGGTCTCACTGTAAGCTAAAATTTCAATTTCAAGAACCTCTGTTACTTCAAGAGGATCATTTTTCTCCTCTTCCAGGGAATCAAATTTAAATGAAATTTATTTATTTTGGATTGAACATGTAGTTTAATCTACTACATGAAGAGATTTCTCATCTTCTTGAGCATTTTTGAGAAATTTTTATTCAACATGACCTTGTTGAGATGGATTCAAATCTTTATTTAGAGCATATTTCTCATCTTTTTTGACTCGAAAATTTTCTGGTGGAACATATTCACCCATTACAGCCACAATGAAAATAGGTTCTGTATTTTTAGTTTTTTAAATTGTAGGTTCATCCCTATTTCTCTACCAGATAACAAGAGCCTCAAAATTTGGTTTATTAAAATTTTCTTCAGGGGACGGTGGGAAACCTCTCATAGATTTTATTTCTAAGATATCATATCCTATTCTTCATCTCTTTGGTTGAGTTTTATCACCGATTTATGATTTTGTGAATTCTTCCTTTTGAATTTGGATCAAATCTATTGATCCTAAAAAAATTTTCTCTCCCTAAGAAATATAACTACTTCTTTGTTGGTTTTCTTAACTATCATTTAATAATGTTCCTTGTTCAGTACATCAAAATTAATATATTTTAAAAAGAGTTACAACATTATGAATGTTTCCCTAATGACATCTAGTATCCCTTATCTTATCTTTTTGATGCAGAAGCATCGAAATTATCCTTCCATGAGGATAAAAGGAAATCCTTGACTCATCCTAGTAGAAGTGGTTCACGTAACTCAATATGTACCATGGTAAGTAAAACATCACATCGCTCATCATCAGAAACATAATGTACATACCTGGATAAATAAATTTCCCAAGTTTTACACTCCTAAAAATTATAGACAATTCAATAAACATGAATAGCATCTTCTGGTTAGTATCAAGATCCTTCAAAAACAGTTTAGAAATGTGGGTCAAAACAAAAATAAAATACATAATATCCTTGGATTTATGTTATTGGTTTCCTATCAACCGTAGATCAAAGTGAAAAACCACTTCATGGGGGAATTGATGTTTTTTCTATTTCTATCATATATAATGAAAAATACTCATGATAAATATTGGAAATGACTATATCCTATATACCTCCAAAACTATACTTATAATTTTTGAAAAATAATTTTACTTAAAAATAAAATATATAATCTATTTTTCCTTTAGAGAAAAGATTTTATAGACCTTAAAAGGCTAGAGCATTATTTAGATAAATATTTTTTGATTAACCTGTACAAAATCAACCACTTTACCTTGAAGATTATTTATGTATGTAACACCCTTCTATGTTCTACATTATTATTCTACTTAGGTCATTGAAATTTATTAGACTCTAAATTTTGTTTTTTTTAGATTCTAGGGTTTTGAATAACAATGTGAGCATTGATAGCCAAAAGGTTTCAAATTTTAGGGTAATAAGATAATATAGAGAGGAATGTTTTTTTGATGGTTTTAGGTGATGTTGTCTTGGTTTATTAAGATAATTATGTATTGTAATCATTAATTTCCTTATTTTGAAAAGCACACCTTTTCAAATAAGAGAGATATTTTTTGGTTTTTATATTATAAATGAATAATAATCGAATATATTAATAATGAATAAAAGATATTAATATAGAAATTAATAAATATTTATTTAATATTAAATATTCTGAACTCCCCCTTAATAAAATAAAAACTTACAGTAAGATGTGGTTTAGTAAAAATAGAATCCAGTTGATATTTGGTATTCACGAATTCTAAAGATATATATTCTTTTTAAGAACATGATCTCTTAAAAAATGATTCCATTTATCAATAGTCTTGGTTCTATAATGACATATAAGAATTTTGGAAATATTAATATCCATGGTATTCTCATATAAAATAGGTAAATTATTAAAATTAAGTCCAAAGTCTAGTAAGGTGTGTTTAATCCACAACACTTGTGCACAATAACTTCTAGCAGATATATATTCTGCCATGACTATTGATTGGGAAAATGAATGTTGTTTCATACTTGAACATGATAAAAAATATTTCCTAAAAAAGTTATAGGTCCCTGAAGTGATTTTTCTATCTAATATACATCCTCTAAATTTAGAATATGAATATGAAATTAAATTAAAATTAGTGTTTTTTGGGTAAAGTAGATTTTGAAAAATTGTTCATTTCAAATATCTAAAAATCCCTTTAATAGAAGTAATATGATATTATTATGGTTTTGATGGAAATATAGTAGACAGAGACACAAAAAACACTATGTCTGGTCTTATTGCAGTAGGATATAGTAAACTACCAACCATACCTCTATATAACATGTTGTCAACTAGTTTTTTAGATTCTTCCAAATAAAGTTTTACACTAGTACAATTGGATGTTCTATAGGTCTTACAATTTTCATGAACAAATTTTTTCAATAAATTAATAATATATTTACTTTGATTTAAAATATTTCCACAATATTTTTTAAAAAATTTGAAAACCTAAAAACAAATTCAATTATACCATCATTGTCATTTCATATTCTTTTTTGCATTAGATTTTCAAAATCATTAAAAATGTTTTTATTTTTTTATTTTAATATTACATCATCAAAATAAATTTAAAATAATAGAATATTAGAGAAAATAATTTTCTTAAAAAAGGGTAGGGTCTACCAATGCCATAAAAATCTATTTTCTAATAAAAATTAGATTTATAATTGATACCAAGCTCTAGGTGACTGTTTAAGGCCATAAAGTGTTTTATTAATTTTAAAAACTAAATTGGGTTTACGAAGGTTTTCAAAACCCTGGGGTTGTTCAATATAAACTTCATCCATTAAATATTCATTTTAAAAGGCATATTTAACATTCGTATGATATAATTTGAAATTCATATGAGATACATAATCTAGAAGGATTCTAATTTCCTTTAATCTAGAAATAGGTGTAAAGGTTTCATCATAATCTATTCATTCTTCTTGGTTATATCCTTTTGCTACTAATCTAGCTTTATTTTTGGTAATGACTGTAACACCCCGAGATTTTATGAGAAGTATTCTTTTTAATTTATTTGATGTATTATGTTGTATACTACACCAAGATTATGTTTCATTATACGCAACAACATATTATCTTGCAGTATACGCAAAACTATTCTTGGATCGTGTTACACAAAATTTCAAGTTCGTTTAATAGATTTTATTCTACACAACATTGAGTATATATATATATATATTAAATGTATAAATAAAACATGGTTGGATTATATTATACACAACAACAAATGAATCTTGCACAACATGTAACCCTGACTTGGCTTGCTTTACACGCAATTGCGACCTTCCACAATAGCGTGTGTTGTACGCAATACCGAGTTTCACTAAACAACGATATGTTATTAAAATGTTTTATAAACTAGCCATTTTGAATAGTAATACCCACTTTTTGAAATTTTATAAATTTTATCTTTCAAAATTGACTTCAATTTTGGATTCAGAATATCAAAATTAGCCTAGGGTGAATTTTTGGTATTTTTCTGAAAACTTTCAATTTTTGATGAATTGTGAAAACACTGGGTTACTATTTAAAAACCGACTTTTTATTTAAATAATTATTTATTTTATTTAAATTTATTTTAGGTCAAAATTGATACATAATACCTATATAAGTTAAATGTAATTCATTGGAGTCATTTTATAATAATTTTAGATATATAAAAATTTTATTGAACTTTTCACCGTCTTTTACCCACCTCCGAGGAGAATTTGAAAATTTACATAAAACTTAATTTTACCACTTCTGTGAGTGGAATTTAGAAAATCCAAGAGACACGGTTAATATCAAAGAGTAAAAAGTGGTTTAATAAGATAAAAGTAATTTTTGGTGAATAGTAACTTTTTACTTTTATTTACCACAGTTAAAAGTAAATAGGTTAATTAAGGGTAAAAATGATATTATTATTACCCTAACACATGTACTAATTATATTGGATAAGTTCAATTAGAAAAAAAAACAACCTTAGGAAAAAAATATTACCCTTTATGTCCACTTGGATTAGAGTAGGACATTTATTATTATTTTATTTAAAGAAGAGTTAAAATACCTAAAATCAATGTTTAATAACTAAAACATTTTTAATATAGGGTTATACATAAGAAAAATTTAAATATAAATATTCATTAGAAATAAAAAAATATTTCCTACGTAATGGTATTTTATTTATACTTTTTAGATATTAAATAATTTAATTTATTTATGACACAATGATGATGCAATAATTACCTTATTAATGAAATATCAACATAATTGATGTTATAAATACCCAAATAAATGTAATTTGAGACTTTTTATGAATTAAACTAATTTTATAGGTTAATATGACATTTTATTATTTATTTAAGTAATTGTTTTCGAAGTAATAACGTTGTTATGATTTTCACAAAAATCAATTACCAAATAGTGTCAAAATTGACATATCATAGTTTTTAAAACAAATATTATATTATTAATTATTATTATGTTCTCAAAAATCTAAGGATCATCCAAATGACTTACATAAGGTTATATATATTAATAATGAACCAATTGGGGTTCTTTTGGATTTTTATAGTATGTTTATTTACCATATAGTGTAAGAAAACAAAAAGACACGGTAAAAGTTAAATTAGTTAACATAGAATTAAATCTAAATGATAAGGTTAAAATAATATCCTAAACTTGTCTAAACCCTATTGGGTAAGAGGATATCTACCCATACCCAATTTGGATTCAAAATAAATCAATTTGGAGCTATTATAAACCATATATGACTTTATTATAAAATAATTTTTTAAGTTTTTCCTAAGGTGGCCCTCTCCACCCTTATAAAAGGGAACCTCCTCCCTCTTCTATTTAAACAATTTTGATATTTCTAGCTCAGCCAAACCCTACCTATTTTCCTTCTCAACTTCCCTATAAACATTATAGAGGTTCTGGTCTCCTCAAAATACCATCTCTAGTGCATTAAGATGAAACATTAAAGAGGTGCGTCGAAGAAGAGTTAATCTCTTCTACCGATTCTTTCAAGTTTATTTCATATTCAACTTCTTCTTCATTGGTTGTTTTATTATAAAGTAATTACATAAGTATCAATAATATACTGATATGTTATTATAAATACGAAACAACCCCATTTCACCTTTTATCCATCCTACAGAAAATGAAATCACCGCGCGTGCGTATGTACGGAATACCGTCTCCACGCCGTGGTGTAATCTGTTTTTCCACCACCTCCTTACTTGGATGGGTATAATGGTGTAAAGAATAAATATAAATGGTTATTATAACATCATACTGATTCTAAGATATTATATAATCCACTCCAACTCCATTCAATAATTATGGTAATGATATCATCGCTCGTGCGTACGTACGGATTACCGTCTCCACGACGCGATGAGATTCATTATCCATATTCACTATTCAAGAATGATTATAAAGTATATATAATGAATAATAATGAAATATGTGACATAATTAAGCTACTGAATTTATATATATATATATATATATGTCATCTACTTATTTCTGTTCAAGTCAATAAGGAAAGGAAAACTACGTTCATGCATACGTACGACCTACCGTCTCCATGAACGGTGTATTTCATTTCATTTATCTATCTATTATATAAATATATACTGAATATATATGATATATAAATCATGATTTACATTTTTGAAGTAATTAAATTGTGGTATAAGTAATAATAATATAAATAACAACAAGTCCAAACATGTACGACAAATAAAACGATTTTACCCAAAACACTGCTTTAACATGGAATTTACAAAAGAACGGGTAATATACAGTCATAAGTGAATCATATATGATATCATAACAATGAATATGATTATTTAATAAGTAAATGACATTATCTAAATCATTATACAGGAGTTTTGGATATGTACGAAGCGTATCAGACCTATGGTAAGGGATAATTATTCCAATCTCATTCTTATCCGAGATTGTCTATTCATAAGTATTTACTGGGGTAATGATTATCATCCATGTCCATATGTTCTCAAAATGTTTTCATAAAATGTTTACTTTTCTTCCATGTATGTTTAAAGTCATTTTTACCCTTTTTTACTTTTACCAAATCGTATGGAAGGAATCTTTCTTTTGTTTACCATACGAGGCACATTTTGACTTTTCCGACAAAAGTACGAGGAGAATGTTTTTTGAACTTATACAGAATGAACAGATTCTTACGGTTTCATAATGCCTTATTTAAATTAAGCTTCTTGTAAAATATTTCATGATTATTTTCAACAAAATCCTTTCTTTTAATATTGCATGTCATTTTTTGAAAATAAAATGATTTTGAAGAAGAAAGTATATTTTACTCAAGAATTCATTTCAAGTGTTTTGTCAAAACTATTTTAAATCTAAGCAGAAATTATTTCATATGAGTATGTTTCAAGTATAATGTCTCTATGATTTACATGGTTTCACTTTTCTTATGATGAAATGATATCCATTTTTTTATATGGATTATGTTATGATGGGATGATGTTTATGAAACCCATTTTATTCTTTGGGTTATGATGAATGATTTATGTTTATTTTGTGGTACAAGTAAGAAAGATTTCATTATGAGATGGGTGGGACCTATATCTCCCTCCAATGCATTGGGTAAATATTTATATCTCATGAGATAAACATGGATGGAATGTAAAGTTAACCGGGTTCAGTGATACAAGACTGGAATGAGGAGTGAACTCGATTCAGAAAGGGACTTTGTCCACTAAGATGGTCTTGGAAGCAATGCCTTGGAAACGATGGAAATCATATCATGTGCTTAATTGCTTTCCAAAATTAAATGTTTTATTCCCATTATATTTTATCATGATTGAAGTTCCTTTATGACCTATGCTTACATACATCCATGATTTATTTCACAACTCAAGATCTTAATGTGTAAACTTTATGTTTATGTTTTGATGTTCAAATGTATATGGTTTGTTTTTTTCTCCATGCGTAGCCTTACTGAGAATTTGAGCTCACCATTTATATATTTTCTTTTCCCTAGGATATAAAGAAAGGATTAAGGTATGAAAAAAGGGAATATCTTTATGGGAGATGTTGAAGTTTATTCACCAATATTAGAATATTATGTTCCAAGTTTCCAAAGACACTAAACTATTACGGTCCTTTAGTGTCTATTTTTGTTATGTATTAAGTATTCCGAAAATGTATTGTAATGAATATGTACATCAAGATTTGGGTCTCTACAGTTGGTATCAGAGGAAAGGTTTAGTAAACCTTTGGAAACTAGGATGCGAAAACTTTAGTAAGACCCCTAGAGATATTTCTAGGGTATGTATAGGGATGTCCCTAAGGATAATTATAAGTATAGGTTATATTCCTAGTATTATGGTAACAATATTAGAATTTACCCTAAGATGTTATATATTGAAGGTACTCCCCCTTTATTATGTTTTTTTCCTAGCATGATTTTTGCCTCTAACATTATTATTTTTGGGTTTTAGATGATGGCTGGAACCCAAAGGAACAGTGTTGATCAATCTAATGGACAATGAAATTATTTTCCTCCTGAACAAACCAATGTTATGGGAGATGGAGTGAAAAATCTTATTGCTATACTTACAGAAGCTATGAATCATACTGGAATTCCATATGATCAGAGAAGGGAACAATATTCTATTTAGTCCTTCATGAGGCAATGTCCACCTTCTTTCAATGGGTCTTCTAATCCACTTGTTGCTGAACACTGGATCAGTACCATTGAAAAGTTATTTTCCATACCTCGTTGTCTGGAACATAAAAAATTCATTATGGCTATTTACCTTTTAGAAGGTGAAGCAGATCAATGGTGGACTCTAATTAAGAATACGAGGCCTCGAGATGAAATTGAATCCATGGAATAGGATGAGTTTATGAACTTATTTTTCAATAAGTAATTCCCTCGTATTCTTCGAAAAAAGAAGGAAAAGGATTTCCCCGAGCTTAAGAAAAAGGATGATGAATCTGTTGGTATATACAAAGCGAATTTTACAAGTCTTGCATGATATGCATCTGGCTTTATCCTCTAACCTGAAAGTAAAGTTGATCGATTCTTCAGTGTCTTAAAACTAAGTCTTCTAAGAGAATTAGCTATAAGATACTTCATTATCTATGAAGGAATTGTGCATTGTTCTATCAAGGTTGAAATGGAAGTTGGTGTTACATATCCATCTCATGGTTTTAACAAGAAATGAAAGATAGAGTTCAAGGATAAATCTCAGAATAATGGTGAAAAGAAGATGATTGTTTCTTTATGCTCAATGTGTGGAAAGAAGCATGGTGGAGATTGTCTTAAAGATAATAGAAAAGGTTTTAAGTGTGGAAAAGAAGGTCATCATGCAGTTGAGTATCAAAGTAATGGAACAAGGGTTGCTAATGATGTGAATAAAGAAAATACTGCAGAGAACGGACCACCAACACTTCAATGCTTTAAGTGCAAGGAAATGGGGCATTATGCTAATCAAATCCCTAATCCAAGGGTTAATGACAATCGACGTGTGCAACCTCTTAAGGAAAAGGATAAAGGGAAGTAACATGCGATCAATATTTGTGATGTTTAGTATGAAAATTATGTTGAGTAAAGATTAAGTGTTTATGTAATGGGATTTCAAAACAGAATCATGGAATCTCATTTAAGATATCGTGGAATTTTGTAATATCTATGTATTGGTTTTCAATAATTATATGGTACTGGTCACCATTAAAGTGATTGAAATATTTTTGTAAAGAAGATGATATGCGCATAATGAAGGGATAAAGAAAAGAATAAAATGAGCTCATGACTGATATAAGGACAAACTTATATCATGGTTTGAGTATATAGAAATTTTGGGATTTTGGTATGTGGAAAGTGTTAAATTTTAATAGCATTCATGTTTTCACTAAGTTTCAATGGGTATTCATTTTTCAATAGAATGCATGATTAAGTTATTTACATATTTGTAATTTGACCAAAAAGATATATCATATGATATATGGGGGATAAATGATGGTATTAACATGCTCGGTAGATGACATTTATAGTAATTGTTTTCTTTATACTATGAGCTTGGATAGAAGTATTTTGGATAATCCTAAAGAGTAGAATGAATTAAGGTAGACATAAGATAGTATTGTTTAATGCTAGAACTTTTTTCGATATTATTTCAGGAATGTTATAATAATGTATTTTTAGAAAAAGGGACAACCTGCAGGATGGGTGAAAACCCGTCACGTTAGACAAAGTTATGGAAATCGAACCCATAACCGAAGTGTGACGCGCCTTTATCACCTACCACTGGCCTACAGGAAGTCCCTGGTTAGTAGAAACTAGTTTAGTTTTATTAAGTGGTATGATAGATGATGTATAAGTCCATTTTAGGAACTATATACGATTAATCTCACCATAGATGGAATTATGTATATATCAGTTGCTAACCTTATGTTTGAGATAGATAGAATGACCTATCATTCTATCGCATGATCTACTAACACTTCACGAATGACAAATTCAACTTCATTTATTTAAGAAATGAAGTGGAAATTTTTCAAGTTACAAACAACAGTGGGATTGTACCAAAAATCAAGTAATTATTTTTTCTAATACAAAATTTTCACCTTTAGGGAAATGATATTGAAAACCAAAAATTATGTCCTAGTTCTCTTATATCTGATGAATCAGATGGTACCTTAGATCATCACAAATTTATGGATTTGTGATTATTGGATTTTTCATAGCCATGTTCTGTACCACTCTCAATCATAACATGATGGTTAGATTTCTCTTCCATATCCATATTTTCACCTATGTTCTTCAATATGGAAACCCAGTGATGAGTTAATTTCGGTAACTGATATATTTCATACTTCAATTTTTAAAATTAAGTTTTAGTATCCTTTTTGACGATGTGGGTTTATGTGAAAGAAACTTTCAAGTAGTAAACCATTTATAACCCCAATGAATTTCGAGGGCGAAATTCATTTTAAGAGGGGTAGAATGTAACACCCAGAGATTTTATGAGAAGTATGATTTTTAATTTATTTGATGTCTTGTGTTGTATGTTACACCAAGATTATCTTGCATTATACACAACACCGTATTATCTTGTAGTATACACAACACTATTCTTGGATCGTGTTACACAAAATTTCAAGTTCGTTTGATAGAAGTTATTCTACGCAACATTGAGTGTGTATATATATATTCAATGTATAAATGGAATATGGTTGGATTCTATTATACACAACAACAAATGAATCTTACACTACATGCAACCCTGACATGGATTGCTTTACATGCAATCACGACCTTCCATGATAGCGTGTGTTGTACGCAATACCGAGTTTCACTAAACAACAACATGTTATTAAAATATTATATAAACTAGCCATTATGAATAGTAATACCCACTTTTTGAAATTTTTGAAATTTTATCTTTCAAAATGGACATCATTTTTGGATTCGTCATATCAAAATTATCCTAGGGTGAATTTTTGGTATTTTTCTGAAAACATTCAATTTTTGATGAATAGTGAAAACACAGGGTTACTATTTAAAAACAGACTTTTTATTTAAATAATTCTTTATTTTATTTAAACTTATTTTAGCTCAAACATGATACATAATACCTATATAAGTTCAATGTAATTCATTGAAGTAATTTTATAATAATTTTAGATATATAAAAATTTTATTGAACTTTTCACCGTCTTTTACCCACCTCCTAGGAGAATTTGAAAATTTACATAAAACATAATTTTACCTCTTCTGTGAGTGGAATTTTGAAAATCTGAGAGACACGGATAAAATCAAGGAGTAAAATTTGGTTCAATAAGATAAAAATAATTTTAGGTGAATAATAACTTTTTTACTTTTATTTACCACGGTTAAAAGTATATAGGGTAATTAAAGGAGAAAATGATATTATTATTACCCTAACACATATCCCAATTCTATTGGATAAATTTAATTTGACAAAAAACAATCTTAGGAATAAAATATTACCTTTTAGGTCCACTTAGATTAGATTAGGAGATTAATTATTATTTTATTTAAGGAAGAGTTAAAATACATAAAATCAATGTTTAATAACTAAAACATTTTTCATATAGGGTTATACATAAGATAAATTATACTATAAATATTCTTTATAAAGATAAAAAGATTTCTTACATAATAATATTTTATTTATAATTTTTAGACATTAAATAATTTAATTTATTTATGACAGAATGATGATGCAGTAATTACCTTATTAATGAAATATTAACATAATTGATGTTAAAAGTACCCAAATAAATGTAATTTCAGACTTTTTATAAATTACACTAATTTTACAGGTTAATATGACATGTTAGTATTTATTTAAATAATTTTTCTCGAACTAATAATTCTGTTATGATTTTCACAAAAATAAATTACCAAATAGTTTCAATATTGACATAAAATAGTTTTTAAAACAAATATTATATTATTAATTGTCATTCTATTCCTAAAAATATAAGGATCAGCCAAATGACTTAGATAAAGCTATATATTTTAATAATGAATCACTTGGGGTTCTTTTGTCTTATTATAGTAAGTTTATTAACCATATATTGTAAGAAAAAAATACACGGTAAAAGTTAAATTATTTAACTTAGAGTTAAATCTAAATGATAATGTTAAAATAGTTAACAAAACTTCTCTAAAACAAATTAGTTAAGAGTATTTAGACCCATAACCACTTTATCTTATAAATAAATCAATTTGGAGATATTATAAACTGAATATGACTTTATTATAAAAATAATATTTTAAGTTTTTCCTAAGGCGCCCCTCTCCTCACTTATAAAAGGGCACCTCCTCCCTCTTATCTTTACACAATTTTGAGATTTCATGCACAGACAACCCCTAAAAATTTCAATTCTAAACTTCCCTATAAACATTATTGAGGTTCTGGTCTCCTTAAAATACCAACTCTAGTGCATTAAGAGGAAGCTTAAAAGAGGTGCGTCGAAGAAGAGGTAATCTCTTCTACTGATTCATTCATGCTTCTTTCTTCTTCAACTTCTTCTTCTTTGGTTATTTTATTATAAAGTAATAAAATCAGTATCAATAATATAATTATATGTTATTATAAATATGAAACAACTCCATTTCACCTTCTATCCATCCTACGGAAAAGAAAATCACCGCACGTGCGTATGTACAGAATACCGTTTCCACACTGGGGTGTAATCTGTTTTTCCACCACCACCTTAGTTGGATGGGTATAATGGTGTAAAGAATTAATATATATGGTTATTGTAACATCATACTGATTCTAAGATATTATATCATCTACTCCAATTCCATTAAATAATTATGGGAATGATATCATCACTCTTGCGTATGTACAGATTACCGTCTCCACGACACGATGAGATTCATTCTTTATGTTAACCATTCAAGAATGATTATAAAGTATATATAATGAATAATAATGAAATATATGACATAATTGAGCTACTGTATTTTAGTATATATATATGTCATCTACTTACATCCATTTAAGTGAATAAGAAGAGGAAAATAGCGTTCATGCGTACGTACGACCTACCGTCTCCATAAAAGTGTAAGAAAAAAAAGACACGGTAAAAGATAAATTATTTAAATTAGAGTTAAATCTAAATTATAATGTTAAAATAGATACCAAAATTTGTATAAAACATATTGGTTAAGAGGATTTCGACCCATAACCACTTTATCTTCAAATAAATCAATTTTGAGCTATTATAAACTGAATATGACTTTATTATAAAATAATATTTTATGTTTTTCCTAAGGTGCCCCTCTCCTCCCTTATAAAAGGGAACCTCCTCCCACTTCTCTTTACACAATTTTGTGATTTCATGCTCGGTAAACCCCTAAAAATTTCCCTTCTCAACTTCCCTATAAACATTATAGAGGTTCTGGTCTCCTCAAAAGACCAACTCTAGTGCTTTAAGAGGAAGCTTAAAAAAGGTGCATCGAAGAAGAGGTAATCTCTTCTACAGATTCTTTCAAGCTTCTTTCTTCATAAACATATTCTTCTTTGGTTGTTTTATTATAAAGTAATAACATCAATATCAATAATATACATATACGTTATTATAAATATTAAACAACCCCATTTCACCTTCTATCCATCCTACGGAAAATGAAATCACCGCGCATGCGTACGTACGGAATACCGTCTCCACGCCGTGGTGTAATCTGTTTTTCCACCACCACCTTATTTGGATGGGTATAATGGTGTAAAGAATAAATATATATTGTTATTATAACATCATAATGATTCTGATATATTATATCATCCACTCCAATTCCATTAAATAATTATGGGAATGATATCATTGCTCGTACGTATGTACGGATTACCGTCTCCACGATGCGATGAGATTCATTTTTCATGTTAACCATTCAAGAATGATTATAAAGTATATATAACGAATAATACTGAAATATATTACATAATTAATCTACTGTATTTATGTATATATATATGTCATTTACTTACTTCCATTTAAGTCAATATGGAAAGGAAAATAGCGTTCATGCGTACGCATGACCTACCATCTCCCTGAACAGTGTATTTCATTTCCTCTATCTATCTATTATATATATATATATACTGAATATATATGATATATAAATCATTATTTAAATTCTAGAAGTAATTAAATCCTTATATAAGTAATAATAATATCAAGGACAATAATTCCAAACATGTACGATAAATAAAACGATTTTACCCAAAACGCTACTTTAACATGGAATTTACAAAAGAACAGGTAATATAAATTCATAAGTGAATCATATATGATATCATAACAATGAATATGATTATTTAATACGTAAATGACATTATTTAAATCATCATATAGGAGGTTCAGATACGTACAAAGTATATCAGATCTAAGGTAAGGGATAATTATTCCAATCTCATTCTTATCCGAGATTGTTTATTTGTAAGTATTTACTGGGGTTATGTTAATCATCCATGTCCATATGTTCTCAAAATTTTTTGATAAAATTTTTACTTTTCTTCCATGTATGTTTAAAGTAATTTTTACCATTTTTTTACTTTTAGCATATCGTATGGAAGGAATCTTTCTTTTGTTTACCATACAAGGTACTTTTTTTGACTTTTTCGACAAAAGTACAAGGACAATGTTTTTTTAACTTATACAGCTTGAATGGATTCTTACAGTTTTATAACTCCTTATTTCCATGAAGCGTCCTATAATAGACTTCATGATTATTTTAAAAAAAATCCTTTCTTTTAAAATTTCATGTCATTTTGTGAAAAGAAAATGATTTTGAAGAAGAAATGATATTTTCCTCAAGAATTAATTTCAAGTGTTTTGTCAGAACTATTTTAAATCTAAGATGAAATTATTTCATATGTGTATGTTTCAAGTATAATGTCTCTATGATTTACATGGTTTCACTTTTCTTATGATGAAATGATATCCATTTGTTTTATATGGAATACGTTATGATGGGATGACGTTTATGAAACCCATTTTATTATATGGGTTATGATGAATGATTTATGATTATTTTATGGAACAAGTAAGAATGATTTCATTATGAGATGGGTGGGACCTATATCTCCCTCCAGTACATTGGGTAAAGATTTATAACTCATGATATAGACATGGTTGGAATAGAAATTTATTCTGGTTCAGTGATACATGACTAAAACGAGGAGTGAACTCGTTTCAGAAAGGGACTTTGTCCACTAAGATGGTCTTGGAAGCAATGCCTTGGCTACTATGAAAATCATATCATGCGATTAATGGTTTTCCACAATTAAATGTTTTATTCCCATGCTATTTTATCATGATTGATGTTCCTTTATGACCTCTGCCTTACGTACTTCCATAATTTATTTTACAACTCAAGATCTTGATGTGTAAACTTTATGTTCATGTTTTAGAGTTAAAATGTATATGGTTTGTTTCATTTTCTCCATGATTACCCTTTATAAGAATTTGCGCTCACCATTTATATGTTTTATTTTCCCCAGGATATAATGAAAGGTTTTAGGTATGAAAAAAGGGATGATCTTTAGGGGAGATGTTGAAGATCTTTCACCAATATTAGAAGATTATGTTCTAAGTTTCCAAAGACACTAAACTATTACGGTCCTTTGGTGTCTGTTTTTGTTATGTATTATGTATTATGAAAACATAATGTAATGTTAATGTAAATCAAGCTTTGGGTCTCTACAATGACCCATTAATCATCCTTTTTATTTATAATGATCAATTTGGTACCTATCACGGGATAATTTGATAGTCATTCATATAATTACCAAACTTTGTTTCTACTAATATGGATTAGTTATTCTTGCATGGATAATAACCAAAATTCATCTTTTAAATCCTATTCTATATGCATAGGTTCTAACTGTGGTTGAAAAGAAGATAATTTAGCTTGGTTTCATACATTTCTTCTAGTCTTAACACATGTGTCAAGATTTACTATTACTATTTCTAAGGGATAATACTTTAAGGTTATAGGATGTATAAGTTTGACACTTTATAGTTATTTAGTTTCATGTTATTTTTAATTGGAATGAGTTTCATTAATTTTATTTTCAAAGTATGTTTTAGGAGAATCACATATCATGTTGTCAATAGATTCAGTAATTTCATCTATTTGATATTTTTTAATGAGAGGGAAATTTTCTTAAAAATTCACATGAACTGATTATTTAACAATCATTAAATTTTTATGAAACACTCTATTGGGTTTAGAATAATATTAATATCCTAGATAGTTTCCTTTATCAAAATTTGGATCAAAGTTTCCATGATTTTCCTTAGTATTCAGGCTATAAACCTTGCATCAAAATACTTTAAAATAAATTACTTTAATTTTTCTATTATTCTAATTTTCCTTGGGTGTATTTTTAATAATTGGAATTATTAAAATGGTATTCCTGATATATCGATATATTCTTACTTATTTTCCCCAAAAATAGGTAGGAATGATTTATTCATTTAGCATGATCATTTTCATTTCATGAATTATTTTTCTGATATTTATATAGTTCCATTTTGTTATGGTGTTCTTGGTGTAAATATTGTGTTTCTAATACATATATTTCAGAATAAAGAATTAAATTATTGATTCTCAAATTCAAAACCATGATCACTTCTTAATGAAATTATTTTAATGTCTTTTTCATTCTGAAATTTGTTTGATAATCTTTTTTAAAATAGTTATACTTCACTTTTGAGTTTTAGAAAATAAGCTCGAGTAAATCTTAAAAAATAATCAACTAAAACATAAACATATAATTTTATATCCAATCATTCTACCCTAAGATGGTCCCAAAAAATCAATGGGGATAAGTTCTAATGGTTTAGATGTAGAAATTTTTCTAATTGATTTGAAAGATGATATGTGTTGTATTCTTATTCGGCATGCATTACAGAATATATCATTTTCAAACATAATTCTAACAAAATGAGAAACTATTTTTTTATTTTATAATTTATGTAAATCATATATATTTCAATATCCAAGTCACCTATTCCAGATCGATGACTCATTTGTCTCAACATTTAAACAATTCACTTTCTATTTTCATAAGTAATTGAGATCCAAAGTATAGAAATTTTTAGTTCTAGGTGCTGTAAATTTAAGTAGTTTATCTTTAGAAAATGAGTAGGAATTGTTATAAAAATTAATATAAAATCCATCATCACAATTTTGAGAAATACTTATTAGGTTTTTATTTTTCCCTTGTATATATAATAATTTTCTTATTGAGATTGACTTTAGATCTCAAATTTTTTATACTCCAACAATATTTCCTTTTTCATTATCTACAAAACTTACAAAGAATCCATCCATTTTTATTAGGGTATAGAATTTGGAAGAGTATTTACTCATATTTATTGATCTATCATTTTCCATATACTATATAACATTTCTGTTCCTATGGAATTTTTACCTCTTCTTCTTCCTTATCTATAAAGAGCATGCTGGCTTTGAGATTTTGTGGCTCTTTTTCTGAATCAGATTTGGACGAGCTAGTGGAGTCTTCCGATACACTCCAAGTAACATTCATAGGTCTTTTTCATTTGTGATCATAATAAGATTTCCCTATACTTTTCATTACCCTTTTACTTATTTATTACTTTTGTTGGGGTTAATTAGGTCTAATATGACCCATATACTTGAATTCATAGAATTTGACTTCTTTGGATCCTTTATCATATTTCGTAAAGTATTTTTTGATTCCTCTATTCTTCTTGTAGAATTTTCTAAAAAATATGGCTTTCTGAGCCAGTTCTATTTCATAATTTGAGTATTTTGAATATTTTGACATTTTGACAATTTTTTGTGACTTATTTTCATGCTTATGAATTTCACCTTAAGGGAAGTGTTTTAATTTTTTACTACTATCTTTTGATATTCACCATCAACATGAATCTATAATTATTTTACCCTGAATGTTCCAATTAATTATTTCATAGTGAAATTGTTGAATGGTTATGATTTTCAAATAGCTACAGATATGGCATTCCATTTATAGGCAAGTACTCTAAGTAATTTTAGAGCTTTATCTGACTGTGAAATGTAATCCCCTAATGAAGTAATATAGTTGAAAATTTCTTTCAAGCATACATTCATTGGTGTAAATATCTCTCCATCATACATCTTAATAATGTATTACATTAGTCTTGAATTAGCATACCTCATTTTTATGATATTATATATCCCTTTATATGAGACGACAACTGTCTTCCACATTTCATAGATAGTATTGAATTGTGATACTCAATTGAATTAATCATGTATGATTCAAAAGATAATGAAATTAATTTCTTTTGAGTTGATATCATATTCGGATTCTTATATAGCATTCAAAGTATCTGTATTCTCAGGAGTTACATAAGGAGGGATGATCTTTGAAAAAAATTTAAATACCATATTCATCAGGTAGATGATCATGTGTGATTTCTAGTATACACAGTTTTTACCATTAAAATATGGATCATAGATCATGTAAATACTTTATCTTGGATCAACCCTTGACATATTCTCAGTATATAACTTATTCGTTTAAGATTTAACAAGCTCTATCCACTTTATCAAAAAGCTCACCTTTGATACAAATTTTTATGTTCAAATAATAAAAATATATATACGATTTGGGGGGGGGGTAAATTGTGTCTTTTTGATAATATTCATAGATTCTATCATTTATATATCATTACATTTTATACAAATATTATATGTTCTCTTCTATAAGTAACATCTATAGAGGATAAATAGTAAAGATGAATAGAACATTTTTTACAGTGGTTTGGGACACAAATTCCCCCTATTCCATTCAACCTACTCTCTTTTAGTGAGTTTTGTTATTTCTAATAGAAAGTTCCTCTTATCACAAGACCTTTAAACCACAACTGAGTGTAGGCAGTTGAAACATTTACAATAAGTCTAAATAGATCCTTCTGGTTTGTTTATAGTGCATCGATTATCCACATCTTAGAATAAGAATGTAACACTTAAATACAACCGAGTACGAGCATTTGAAACTCCAATAATTCAAAATAGTTTGATTTAATAATTGTACATGTTTAACTTCGGAGTTTTAGCAAAAAATGTTTGTATATAGATCATCTTATTAAAATATTAAAGTCATTAAGACAGAACAGCTCTGATGAGATCCTGATTTCAAATGATCTTTAATACGAATAGAATAAAATAAATATTAACAGTTTTAGTAGTACGAGGTTGAAATGTATAACTTAAAATTATAGCCTCTTTTAGGAAACAAAAGATTAATTTCTTATTTATAGTAGTTCTATTGAATGATATTAAAAAATATGAAGTTTTATATCGCATATATCACATGCATATCAAAAGTGAAAATATTCTATCCATATATATGGAATACATAGGTTTATTTCCATTGATAAGATCCATGAAAGTCTCTTAATAGATTAAAAATTTTAAAATTCAAATTATTTAGGAGATTTGTATCCTTAATAAGAAATAAGAATGTTCTACTCTAGTGAATAAGAGTCTTTAAATCGATCATAACAAGACTTTGAATCAATCATAAAATCTATTTGAACAAATCTTTACTTCCATGAAGATTATTGCATAAATCTCTAATAAAATCACGGATTCAAAACTCCATCATTGAATAGTAAATGTAGGGTCCATCTATGTGATGATAAAATACCATATGTAGGGTTAGAAATGTAGATTTGAATACAAAATTAAGGTTGATATACCATACTTTTTTCCCTCAACCTTAGGGTTCCTTACTTATATTAGGTTTCTTAACCATACTTTTTATTTTCATAAACATAAGGTACCATAATAACATAGGGTTCCTTAACCATTCTTTTATAGTAGCGTAGGGTTGATGATCCATATGTTCAATTCTAAGAATAGGGTTAATTCTTTATGCTATGCTTACCAAAGTACGGTATGAACAATGTTTCTGAAATTAAGTAAAACGCGTTCCAAACCCTCCAATGAATATTCCTCATTGATCAATGAATTTTGAATATTCTTTCAGAATAAATATTTCAACAATTAATAATTTCTTAAAATTCACTTAAACTAATATCATCAGTAAAACAAAAAAGGGTACACGTGAGCATCAGAATCAATAATATTTGTAGATAATTTTTTAGACAATACTTGCCCATAAAATTTTATAGTTTCAAATTTTATTAGTTGATGAAAAATTAAGAGTTTAAAAGTTCATTAAGGATTGATAAGATATGGTTGATCAAAGTTTATAAGATATATATAAACCTTTAAGTTAGTTATGTTGAATATTTTACACTGTCTTTGTATTTGGATAACAGATAATTAGATTAAACCTAAGTAATAAGTATATGATCATGATAGAGTCCAATATTTTTTGACAATGTATCAATTTTGTGGTTCTCTTAGAAATAACATCCCTGTCTAGATACTAAAAGTGTATATAGACATTCGAACAAATGTGCCTTGGGGTAATAACCCTGAGAAGGAAATATTTTGTATTAAATAATCTTCACCTAGTTCATGACAAAGAGGAATAGGTACACACATAGATTGGTAGTCCTATGGGATATGCTATCGTTATTTCACATTCTCTTTAATGAACCATTATGAAGGATTTGTGTATGATGTTAAATAATTAGGTTAGATAATCTAATAAGAAAATGAACATGGATAACTAATTATTGAAAAAATATAGTCATAGTTTGATCCAAAAGTATCATATGATAAATATGATGGTTTCATAGAGGAATAAAACCATGGAATAATGTTTTTATATTCATATTTTGGATATTATCATATCCTTTTTTAGTTAAAGGATTTGGTTGAAAATGAATAGTAAAAATAAAGTTTAGAAAGCCTATATCTATAAACTTATATATATTATTACTAAATAAGGGAGCATAATTAAATGGTTGAGAATGTTAGTATATGCCTATTATGATGGAAAATGTGATTTTCCAAGTATTACCTAAGGTAAATAGGTTTATATCTTAATAAAATTAATTATTTATACTCTTAATGATTCTCAATAGTGAGTGGTATTTATCGATGATGATTTAGTATTTTCTAAAAGTCATGAGGACAATGTGAAACTTATAAAGATTTTTCTCAGATATTTCCAAATTAATGTTTTAAAAAATTTATTAAATGGTATGAATAACCTTGAAAATTTATTTTATTAAAATATATATATGTGCAGAAAACTATTAAATATCGCATGATTGATTTATGAATATCTATAAGGTTTAATAATTATTTTATGTTGATGTAAAAAAGGGTTGATTGATTTTTGTAAATGTGAGTTAGATAGTATTAATATTTTTGAAATTGATTATTAATTTAATGAATAAGTGATCCATTGATAATTTTTTTCTGAAATATATCAAATTTTTGGGATTATAATATATATTGAATCATATGTGGATTTATTAACTAGTGGTAGATTCATTTTAAGGTCATGGATAGAGTTAATTTTTTAGAAGTATATTATTTTTTTTGTTTTAATATATTATAGATTCTGATTATTTTTTTAAGGTATATTTTCTAGAATTCATGATTAGGGTATACACAAACAAGTGTATGTGATGGTATGAATGATCCATGTTGTTTCAATAAGGATAAGTAAATATGTATAGCCTATGTGAGTATGATAGATTTCATATTAGATGATATATTATAAATGATGCATATGTTAAGAATATCATCACCTACTTTCATCAATGAGTAATAATTAAAATTTTAAAGATGTAATTTATTTAATGATGGGGAATGTAATGACCCATGATTTCACTATATACATTTTCTTTTAAATAAAAATCATGTTCAATAAATTTTTTTATGTTCACAACCAAAATAAAACTATCCATGACCTGTTAGAAAAATAATGTTAAGAAAATTATAATATAAATAAAACCTATATTAAATAATAAGATATTATTTACCGAAAAACATTTAAATTTATTGGATAAATAATAAAAGGTATTTAATTGTTCTTTCTCAAATAATTTTTAAAGAATTATATATTTTATCCTAATATACTAAATAAAAAATTTTAAATAATAATATATAATATTTCAATATATAAACTAATATATTAGAATTCTATATAATGGAAGTTGATATGAAATAATACTAATGACACATAATGTTTTAAAAAGTAATTTTTCAATAAAAGATCCTTTAATTATAATTTTTATTTTATTTTAAAAACTAAATTTTTTAATTTTTTAATTTTATTTTTTTTAAAAAATAATATTTAAATTCCTAATATTAAAATAGATTTATTATAAATTTTATTTATTTATCCTAGATATGTTATTTTTAGTTGAATAGTGGAAAATACATTTTTCCAAAATAGTGAATTTATTACATAATAAGTATATAAGAAAGACATATAATATTATAAAACCTTTAAAAAGAGATAAGGAAAAAATTTATTCATTTAAAATATATATTATTTAAATTATAAAACCAATTTTAACATTATAAAATAATAGTAATATTTTTAATTGTAATAAAAATTTTCTTGCCCTTTTAATTTAATGAAACACTATTTTAGTAAAATTTGGGGTTACCTTTTTTTTTAAGGATAGAGAATTTTATTTTATTTATAAAAAACCATTTTCTGTATTGAAACTAGAAAGATGGATAATTTTATCTAATGCATAAATTTTATGCTTAAAAAAAACTTTTCCTAAAAATTTTTTTTATACATTATGTGCATTTATTTTAAAATTAACATTTCATAGTGAAGGATGTTGTATTTGGTAAATTGATTTTATAATTTTATGTTATAAGGATCATATAAGTTAAAAATTTTAATGTAAAATTTTCTCATTATAATAAATTACCGTGGTTAAATTATTAATTACCTTGATAAAAGTAAAAATGGAAAAAATTGATTTACATAGATGAAATTACCCAAAAAAAATTTAAAACATGTTTATAAATTGATTTTAGTGGTTTATATCAACAATAACAAGAATCCATTTCGTCGTTTTTCCCATTTTGATCCTTTTATCCTTAAATAGTAAATTTACATTATTTAAAATTGAACAGACTGAAAATTAATTTTTTTATTAAAGAAACACTTTTGTGGGAAAAGTGAGAAACCAATAGTTCATGCAAAAAAAGAAATAGATGAACCATTGAAGAATATCTTGAGCTGATTATATTTAATCTCCCTAGTTATATTCCAAGAGATAATGCTAACCAAAGAATCCGAATCATCCTTTAGAAGGTCTTCGAAAAGGTCTGCAAGTTTATCCCAAGCCTGGATGTACTTTTCTTGGTTGATCTTCCCATCATTAAATCCCCTAATCAATATCAAAACCTATTTTTCAATCCAATTAATCTTCTCCCCATTGGCAACCACCCTTAAAGGTCTTCCCATCATCATATTAGCTTCTTAGTTGGTAGCATTAATTGTTAAAACTGTTTCCACCATTTCGTCTCCAGAGTGCATAAGAAACTCCAAAGAAGGGTCTATCACTACACTGGACTCACGTGGTTCGCCAATTTCAGCCTTGGAAGGTGAAAGGGGATCACTGGAACCCATTTTAGCCTTGGATTTCTTTGTAGATCTACTCTCCCTTGATAGTGGTAAGTAAGAATAGTCTTTCATCTCTTTCAGAGATCCCCTACAACTCTTACTTCTCCTCGGGCTTACCGGATCCCCCTAGAATTGTACACTAATATCTTCTAAAAATATCTCTGATTGCCCATTACTGGATTCTATCCTAGATCCCCCTTCTTCAGTGAGGACCTACCTGGATCACCACAAGACACCTGTTATTGGTTAACCTGTGAAAGCCCTTCAAATCTATTTTTAGCACAATTCCACCCATTTATCTACTTGGAAAATTCCCTAAATCCCATTTCTGTACCTTACTACCAGGAGAGTCACCCTGCCATGATGACTTGGTTTCCAGGCCTTTGTCATAGGTTTCAAACTTTATGCGCACAACCTCTACATATGAAGCTGTCCGAGGAGTCCTGATGCCTTCTTCTGCAACCATTAGGGAATCCACCACATTGATAACACTGTCGGGTTGCACCTCCTCCATAGCCTCACCCTCTACAGGTGGAGAATCATGAAATCGACCCAGATCCTCCCTCAAGTGTTTGATGACATCCTTCAATAAAGGATTCACAACCTGAGGTCTACAGCTCACATCCAGTACAAACTTTTCCTCAGGGTCCTCACCAACCGGATTCTGTCCCGGAAGTCCTCCCGTGAAATGTGTTCCTAGTTCTTTACCACTACCAATACCCATCTTATTCTTAGGTCCCCATATACAAAAATTTCTCAAATTCACTATCCTCTTACAGTCTAAACAGAAAGAAAACCATGATTCGAAGACCACCTCCAGTTTTCAATGAAATTCTTCCATAATAGTTATCCAAACATAATCGACAGGATTGTTGGATATATATACTTCAACGCAGACTCGCAGATTAACAGTGTGGAAAATCACTACATTATTGATATCCAAACATAGATATTTACCTATTAAATTCCAAAGAATTATAATTACATAGGGATTCTGAAACGATAGGGGAAGGTTCGGGAAACTTACTCAAACTGCCACTGAGGAGGAATCACGCTTCATATGGAAATTGTATGTCCATCGGAAGAGGTAGAACCGATATCCATTGAAGTTACAGGGATCACTGGACTAGGATCTGATTAAATCCTCCTCTGAGGAAAAATGTATCATGATAAGCTTGTTATCGATCAAACCCACTATCGCCCTTTCCTATAAATCCCAAGGACTGAAAATATACCTATCAAACAAATCAACCGATGGTCATTGTTACTAGAACCAAGAAATTAGTGTAAGATTCAAAAGTGCTGAGGTTTCATTGAATTCCATGATCTAAAATGGTAGATTAGGACTCCCATTTAATAAATCAGGAACTTTCAGACATAATGAAGCTTGAAGAAATAAAGGGAGAAAGTGGGGGTTAGAAAAAGGCAAGAATGAGGAACCTGCTCCCTTGGATGATGACGACGGTCCCTCCCCCGTCGGTGGGGGAGGGACCGACGTAGTGACCACCGCCATCACAAAGAAGGATCGTGAAGCATGGCTCCCCCCAAAGCGTAACCCTACTCTATTTAAAATCAAACAGTGGTTCGAAAATTTCCCTCATTTTTACCATTAAAAGTGGATCCTTCCACCCCATAATTTAACACCCACTACGTAATATTTATTTATAAAAATCTAACCATTTGATCATATAATAACCCTCTCTTAATTACTTAAGCCTTGAGTCATAATTAGTTAGTCTAGGGACACTATTTCCTAGGATATTTCTAAGAAAGAACTTAAGTTCTCGATATAAGTATTATATTATTCTTAATCATTTTTTATTAATCATATTCCTTGAAAAACATTTATAAACGCACTGATATAATTAAATAAAAATAATTAATATAAAAACATGTTATGATTTTAAATAAAAAAACCCTTATTTTTTTATTTCCATAAACTAAGAAAAATAATCGAAAATCGATATTGTGGAAGTGTGGACTACCTTCTCCACGAAAGTGGTGTATTTATTTATTTTCATCATTTTTTATTATTTTTAAAAATAAATTAACTTTTTTTTCACCTCCTTAATAAAATAAAAATAATTTAATAATTATTATTTATAAATTATATTAAAACTAAATCACTCCAGTATCATACTTATCAATTAATTATTTCTTATCCTGTTTGGAATAAATTTAACTACCCACATTAATGATGCTATAAATATATATCATGGGTTAATACAAAAGAATAACTGATGTTGATATTGGAAAATATTGACTAAATAATTATTTTATTAATTTTATGAAATATTATATTGTACATTTTATAAGTGATATTAACAATTAACTATTATAGTAAATTTAACCACAAAAAATGAACATTTCAAGTTATTATTCATACTCCCAGTCCATTTTCGAAACGTACTAAATTATATGTTTTTTTAATATCTTAATTATTAATGAAATAAGACCATATAATTTTGGATATCATGATTCAATTTTTCAATACCATTGATCATTTTCAATATACAGAAAGAGTTATTGATTAATCAACAAACAACTTCGAGTAATCAATATAAGAAAAAATATATATATTAAACAAATAACATATGATAATATAAAATACTTATAATATAAAATATATATTAATAAGTCTATTATTAATTATTTTAACACAATTAACTTGATTATCCTTAATGTTAAGGGCATGTACAGAATGAATCTTGAGTAAGGTAAGGGTTTATTATCTTAATTTTCACCCATTAAGACATAATTCTTATTGTACACCATGTTTTATTTGGAATATTGTATATAAATACCCTTTAATATTTTATATCATGATACTATTATATTTCATTATATTAAATTATGTTTTTTTCACTATTGGTGATTTGACTCAAAAATAATAAAATTTATAAGGGTTTATTGTCTCAAATTCCTTTCTTTGAGAGATGATTGTATTATGAGCCTAATTTTGTTTATGTGATGTATATGTTGTGTATTAATTCATTACACCATGAAATATCTTTCATTAATGGTATTATATGTTTAATTTAAATCTCTCTCTATCGCCTTCATTCTTGGGTGTTTTTATTTAAATTTTACTCGAGACGTAACAATTTTATTGGCTCATTCTTTCTCATTGAGTCAAAAATTTTCTACTTGATTGTGATATTATAAGCCACTTTTAACCTAAGAATTTATTTATTCTATGGTATTTTATTTTCTTATAATATTCCTCGATGAAATACTTTATTAAATAAAATTTTTAAATTAGAAATAATTATTCTTATTCTTTATAATGAATGTTTTCATCCATGTTCATATTTTCCTTCCTGCTAAAGTTCGATTTTATTTTTGAAAACACTAATAGGTATTATTTTCAATGATACTTGTAATTATATTTACCCATTTTTGAAAAGAAATTAAAATACACTTTTTATGATGTGGTTTTTGAAATTTTTATTTCAAAAAATATAAAAAGGATTTCTATCCTTTAAAAATAAAATGTTTTATCTTTTACTCCTCATTTTACATATAAACCATTTATGTATTTTTAAAGACAATAATATTAAGGATTTATAAAAATAATTTTTTTAATACATATCAAAGGATTTTGATAACCTTTTTGAATATTAAATATCAAAATAAACCAGTCTCTTTGTCTCTTACAATTTCTTTATAAAAATAATAAGAAAAATATTTTTAAAATGTTTTAAAAATAATAGTTTTCCAAAAATTTGATCCTTATTTCCTAGGATTCATTTTTTTACAAAGTAAATTATTTTTTTTGATTATTCTATGAGTTTTATTTTAAATGGTTTTTTTGGGGAAATGGTTATTTTAATCAGTATTTTCAAAGTAAAATTAGATTATCCTTCCAAAAGTATTCTTCTGATTGACTATTTACATTTGTTTTCACAAATAAGAAACATTAAATATCGATAATAGAAATGATTCATCACAATATTGGTCTTTCCTACTCACCTTCATTATATAGACATGTTTTTTCTCTAAATTAATTTCTTATGTGAATGCTATCTTTTTGATTTATTTGATTAAGGTGTGTTCACTGAGATTCTATAACATCGATTGATTGGGGAAATTATTGACTTAAACCTATATTAATTATCCATACTATGAAAATAACATTTTCTATATTATCTTGATTAAATTTTGTTTACCTATAAATTTACTGAATAACATTGGATACTTATTTATTTTCCATAGTTGTATCTTTTTTTATTGATCGAATTATGAATATTTTCTTTATATGATTCCATTTGAAAATGAGATAAAACCCATTATATTTCCTTGGGTTATTTATAATATAACATTGATTTATTTTATATGTCACACATATTTTTATATGATGATGGGTGGGGTCATATATCACCCTAAAATGCATTAGTTTAAGTCTATATCTCATGAGATATTATTTCATGCACATAATGAGTTAGTTTACCCAGGCATAGGAAAAATGTGTTTAATCACAGTGGTTATCCATTAATTATAGTTGTGCCATATATCTAAATTTACATCCATGTTATTCTACAATTTTATATTTATCATTATACCTATTTTACTATTTCATTGATTAGGATTTTTGGAATATGTTTTCATAGGATTTTGTTTCATATTTTTTTAATGTATTGAGGCATATAACATGACTCATGAATATTAATATATTCTTTGATGGGTATGATTTCCTTATGAACTTTTACTATACCAATTTTATCATCTTATACTCACTTATGATCACTAATGTTTATCGTTTATGTTTATAATTATTGGGATTTTGACTCACCCATTTATTATGTTTCCATTTCCCAAGGTTATAAAGAAAAGTAATTTGTTAGATGTTTCTATAAGAGTATCTTATATTGAGTATTTGAAGATATCTTAATGGCCTTTTATGGATTATGTAATTGTTTGTATAATTTATATTTTTTACTTTTGATATAATAAACTTTGGTTCTACTAGTTTAATTTTATTTACTAATTATTTAAAAAACAAAACCTAAAAGGACTTTTATTTATAAAAGTTTTATTATCTTTTAATTAATTATTTTTATCAATTATAGTGTATACAATTTATGTGTTTTTAATACTGTATTTGGGATTATGGGTTTCGGGAGCCTCAATATCTATAATATAACTAGGTTTCAAAATATAAGAATATAGCACAAACATGAGAATATAGACCATAACATAATGGATAGAGCATCAGAACTTGTTTACCTTAGCTTATTAGTCTTTTATCACCTATTTCCCTTAGTGGATCAAGCTTTAACCACCAGATTCCCATAGTGGATTTACCATCACTCATCTATTTTATATGGTAATTTAGGATCCATTCAAATGTTTACCATTTTTTATTGAGTCATCAAATATTGTTTCCTATTATCTTATGAGATATAAAGATTTGAACAATGAATTTTAGGGATATATAAGGACCACCACCACACAATTAAAAACCATAAATATTTATTCCATACAATATAAATCATTCTAAATTTATTGAAAAAACATGGGAAAATGGGTTTAATTGATCACATCAAAAAGAAAACATATAAAAAATGGATTTCATAATATTTATTGATGGAATCATTAAACGTTTCTGGTTTTAAAAGTTTGTTAACCACAACATACTCACCCTAAAAGAGTATTTTATAAGTAAATTTAGAGGATGGATCATGAAAAATTAATTGTTTGAAAATAAATCTTTTAGAGATAATGAGGAAATAATAGTGAAATAACAAAATCATTTTTAGAAAAAAATTATAATTGGTTTAAAATAATAAGTTATATTCACATTAAAAAGTCATTTTCAGAAAGGTACATTTTGAGAAATTGAAAATAGATCATTCTAAAAATATATATTTCGAAATAAATATCAATAATTAAGCCTTCAAAATAATAATAAGATTGAAAGAGTTGAAGTGAATTTTTTTTTGAAAACCCTTAATATTTAAAAATAATCTTCAATATAGGATCCATGTGGAAGAAAATAATGATATCAAAAATATATTTAGAGATGAAGATAAAATATTTTATTCTAAAAGGATGGAAAAGCTTTTTAAATTTTGAAATACCTTTTACAAAATCCAACATTGAAAAAGAGTTTAAAAAAACTCACTTTTATAATAGGATAAGGTAAATATGATGTTCACATGAGATAACACATAAATGGATTTTAAAATAATAAAAAAATTCTACGGAAATAATGAACATGGAAATGGAGTGAAACCCATCTTTAAGGAGATGTGATTTTTTTATTAAAATAGTTTCACCTTTATCAGAAATAAATTCATTGAGAAAGGATGTTTTAGTTAAAAAAATTTACCTAGATATAAAAGTGTAAATATCTTATGAAATATTAAAATAAATAATTTATCAAACATAGAAGAATTGTTTCCAAGGTATCACTATTTAACTCAAAGAAAAGAAATTTGAGTCACCCAAAACCATACACATAAAAATTCATCAAGATAAAGAAATTTAGAGGAGGGTTTATGTGTAATAAATGTAAATACCTAGTAAAAAATACCACATAATAAAATCATTTGAATATTTTCCCAAACTAATATGAAATAATTTCAATGAGAACAATCATAACTCAATAAATGAGAATTGAGTTTTCCAAACACCATAAGGGTAATTATAACATAATAATAAGACATTTACAATGAATTAAAATTAAAATATAATTAAATTAATTAAATTTATTATAATTTAAGGTAATTGGATAGTAAGTATACCTATAAAATAAATTATGGCGCACCATCTCAAACATGTCTCAAGGATTTCAAAATGAGACAAAGAAACCCTTACCTTAATTCTTGAATTCTGCTAATTAAAATTAATATCATATATAAAAAAATATCTTAATAATCAATTTATGAACCTTATTTATATCTATAAAATTTTATAAACTTCATTAATAATTTTTCTATATGTTTATATTAGTTAATTAATATCTATTTTCAATATTTTGTGTGTTTCATCTTGATTATTCTGAACAAGTTTCTTAATAGCTCTTTTGTTTATCATTATTCTCCCAAAGTACATCATTAATAAATTATTTAATGTACTAGAATATTTCAGATATATATATATATTTATAAATATATCATCTGATTCTGTTAGTATTTTAGCTATTTTTTTCTAAAAATGGAATCAGTTTCGGCTTATTTTAGTAATTTCATCAATCCAAGATGATATGATTAAAATAAGTTAGTTAATTGATATAACCTTTAAAAACCCATAAAAACATAATTTTCATATTAACATATAATAATATTGTTATTTATGTTCCCATATTCATCTATAATAGTGTCTTATAACATTGTTCATGTAGGTTGTTAAACTAGCCCAAACATGAACATACCATAATTAATGAATGATAATGGTAATAAAAGTTGATTATTTTGGAATAATATCATTATTAAAAAATAAAAATGATATTATTATGTTTTTTTAATGTTTTTAATTATCATTTAAATCATTATGAAAAAAGAAAAATGTTATTTCATGGAGGCGGTAGTCCACACAACACACAACACATGATCAATGTTCTTTTTCTTTTCTATGTGGTTGGGAAAAAATATTTTTTGTTAAATTAATAAAATTAAACTTAATAGTACCAATGATAAAAATTTCATTATATTAATTTGGTTAGGGTTGTTTTGGAAGAGTATGGTTACGAAGAAAAGGATAAGGATTAAGTAATACTCATTTTGAGACCATGAACTTTCTCTTGAATGTCTACTTGGAAATAAAGGGCTTAGGATGACTACTTTATACTAGAGGATTATTAAAGGGATATTGGGTTATAAAGAGATAAAATGGAAGATTTTTAGTATGAAACTAGATGGAATTGGTGTATCTTTAAGGGGAGTAATTGTACCCTTTCTAAGTTCATAGAAGAGCACATTTGTGAACACACATTATTTTTTAATAATGTAATGATAGTATTCAAGGGTAAATGGTTATTTAAGTGATAAATAATTTATAATGGGATGGTATAATGTTTATAAAACCTCTAAAACCTATTTTAACACATGTTTAAAAATGTTTTAAGTCATTTATCATTTGGGATTTACATTTAACTAATTTTGTTATTAACTGGGTTACTAGTTTAAAAATATATAATATATGTTTTACTAAAAATCGAAAATAATAACTCTTAAAAAATTCATTATGATTAACATAAATCTAACCTATATTATATATAATTTATCCTTTGAATAATATAAAATTATATTTACTGTCAAAACACTTAATATATAGAAAAACTATTTTTCAGAAAAATGTTGTTTTTACATTAAGTTGTTAATTCTATTTAGTATTGATTTCCAATTAAATGGGTGAAAATATATTTATATATAGGTGTCAAAATTATATTAATTTTTTTAGATGTTTTAAATTTATTTTATTAGATAAAAATTAAATAATATTAATGAAATATTTATTTGAGAATAATAGTTTTTCTAATATCATGGTTATTAACTTTAATCTTAGATGTCATACTTTTTTTTCTAGAAACTAAAAATGAATATATTACATAATATGATTATATTGATATAAATTAAGAAATTTATTTTTATATATTAAATTCCTATAAGTTATTATAACTAATTTTTCATATAAGTGACAAAATAATTTTTAGAGTAAAATATTACTTATGTTTCAAAAGTGTTACACTTGGGATCAATAAATTAAACATAGTTTTTTAAAATGATTTATTTAATTTATACATTTATATATTTTATATAATTTTTTTTAAAAACTTTTATTCATTATTTTATTATGATAATTTCATAAAAGTGATAGTATTTTCAAAATCTATATTATAACTATTCTGCTAAAAATAAATTATTTTAGAAAAATATCCAAAAATCATCTTAGTCTAATTTTTATATGTTTAATTATAAAGTGAAATTCATTGTGTGAAATTAAAATTTTAAAATTGTAAAACTTATATTTTAAATGAATATTTAATATATATAAATAAAAACTACTTTTATTGTTGAATTCCCTTTTAAATCGTTATGTGTTCCTAATAATATTTTGTATATATTTTCTGAATGAGTAAAATATTTTTTTATTGGAGGCTTTATTATTATTAACTTTTCGAAATAATAATTATTTAGATGATAATTTTAGTTTGGTGTAGCATTTAGAGAATGTTATTGATTATATCATTAATTTAGAAGAACTGTTTTCTAAAATCGTAGGTTTCTACAACTTGGAAAGTAAAGGCTTGAATTTATTCAGGTCTTCATTTTCAATTTTTTGGCATGATGATACTTTTCACCTCTTTCCATGGTTTTTTTATTATTTTTTCTAGTTATAATTTCAGGGTATAGGGTTTAATGTCACACCACTTTGACTAGAAGGGTGATGGGGTTTAAGGTCATGAATCTTAAACCATGTAAATTATTAATTTGTGGTAATAGAACTTGGAGTTAGGGATTTCTAAAAGTTAAGGTCATATATCATCAACCAAAAAAAATTTCATTTTTATGGTCATGGATATCAGACTAAGGGGTTGAGATAACCTTCAATGTAATATGTCTAATGTGAACCCAAAGTGATCTAGTATTATGGGGTAATCAAGAACTCATGCACACTATTTATGCTAATGATGCATGTACTAGGTGAGGTTGTCTATGTATTAGTATGATTAAGGAAGACAAGATACAAATTAGAAAGTCTGTATGATTGAATAAACGAAACCTCATGGGGGAATGCACACATTTTAAGGTCATGCTTCTTGGATTAGAGTAGAGTTGAAATTTTGTGTTACATAACTTAGACCATTTCCATCTAGGTGAAACACCACCATGATGCTTGAAAGGGAAATTAAACATGAATAAGAAGTGATAGGGGTTGGGGCATAGTGGGTGCATTGGGAGGATTATGGTTGGGCCTTAGGGATAAGATATCCACGAATCACTACATATCTCATGGAGTATGAATCAATCCATTTATATTTCTGAGGGAAAAATACTTTTTCATGGATCTGACTCACCTATAGAAGAGGGGAAAACGAGAAATGGTTGATCTATTTAAAAAGAGTATCTAAAACCTAAAAAGGAAAAATAAAATTATCATCACCAATAGAAATGGGGGGAATGTATGTAGAGTCCATGACTGGGATTGGAATTATAGACCCAGATGTATTTACATATCTCACAAGTTGGAAATCACGCCATATGTGGTTATATAGAGTTGATTGGTAGGACACAAAAAATAAATAGCAATCCTATATGCTGAGCAACCAGAGTATCACACTATTTTAAGTCATGTAATGAGGAACATAATGATCCATTTAACATAATGCACTAATGAAATCAGAAATGAAGTTTAACATTATACGGTATGAAAGATAATGGGGTTTGTTAAATTTTATGGTCATATAACTTTGAAAAAATGAGTGAGGTATCCTATTTAGAAAAAGTGGAGACAAAACCCCAAAAATGGGGTTGTTGAGAACTAATAATTATATGGCAAAAATATAGGGGATTAGTTCTCAATTTATGGTTACAAAACATATGAAATAGGTAAGAATATCTCTAAAGCACCAAGTAAGGGGAAAACCAATGTAAATTAGTGGGTCCAATTCCAATATAGATAGAATCAAAGGAAAATGAAAACTATTTATTATCATGGTGTGTGGATTGAGTGAGATGTAGTTTAAGGTCAGCCATCATTGAATATCTTAGTCTGAGGGTGGAATGACCTTGACACACATAGAAGTAAAGAAAACCCAACTAGTGAGTTTATTGAATCAATGCGATGTAGAGGCAATAAGGAGCCTATGGCTAGGCTCACGATAAGAGTTATGGGTGTCACTATATATCCCATAGAGTGGTAATAGAGACAAAAAGTTTTTTAGAAGCTTTTGTGGAAGGATTTCCACACCAAAATGGGGAATCCTCTCATGTGAGGATCCAAAACACCATTTAGTTTTAAGTCAGACAATGGGGACTATACCATATAGTTTCAGTTCATTCAATAAGGACATGATTCTATGTATTTTAAAGTCATAAAACTATAAATAGGAATGGGTGAGGTTGTCTATACATCACAAAGGGATGAATGACACCTTACGTGAAATGGTATCCTGATGCTACATAGATATCTTCATAAGGGGTGAAATGGGTAATTCAATTAAAAGTATTTATACTGAGAAAAAAAGTTTTCATTAATTGTAAAAAATTTATTCCATGAACATGTTGGGAAATAGTCCACAAAATCTCCTAAGAACATATGGATTATGGTTGATATGAGAAACAATGAGTGGAATATGATTTCCCAAATCACATGAGAGTTTACAACAAGGTAATAATAATCTATGTCAAATTAATACATAAATCATCAGTGGTGACCCATAAAAATGGAGGTTGTTCAGGGAAATACCCTGTGACATTTCGTTTCTTTATTGACAAGTGTGAATAAATTAGAGGGATAATTTTTAGGGTTTTATAGTTCATTTAGAAAATAATATAGTGGATTCATAGTAAATAATGACATTCATGATCTAAATCACCAAGGGGTCTAATAATAAGATTGAGTATTGAATGATCTTATCTTCTCTAGGTACATCACTCTTTATGTTTTGGTTAAAAATACCTTTATTTTTTATCTTCTAGTTTAGAAATTGTAAAAATGCCTTTGTTTTAGTTGAAATGTTATGGGAGGAAACAATAAAGTTGATGGGATTCTATCTATAAAATGAATTCATGCCATCAACTTTACATTCAAAAAATTAATGGTTCCTATAAGACACCATGAAAATAGTGAAATTTGTAAATGATTTTGGGTATTATGTGAAATGTAATATCATGATATGAGAATAATTCATAAAATAAAGGTTGATTTTTTTTGGGTTTTAACGAAATATTTATGGATTTTCATCATATGTTGGAACCAAGGAATTCACAATAGGAATCCTCTATTCTTAATGTGAATACAACATTCCCAATGCTCCTTTTAAACCTCCAGTCCCTTGATTTGATCACATCACATACCCCTTATCTCTAACTGTAGCCATTCTATTGACGACCTCTTATAATCCACTCCAATACATAATAAATAGCCCACTGGATCTTGGTGTCTGGCCTAAATGTTGGAGAAAATCCTTTTGGTTATTCTTCTCAATCCTGATCCAAAGGATTTTCCTTAGAGAAGCCTAGTTTGGGTATACCAAACCATACCTAGATCTAATGAATTTTATTGATATAACTCTTGGTATTCATTGAATGGAAAGAAGGAGGAATCTAGATATACATTAGACATTGATGAATTTATACATCTACTCTACTTTTGAGGTGGGTGGTCTATAAAAACTCTCTAATATCTATTTTTTCCCTTAGTATTCTCATTAAGTATGATCGTGCTGAAAAACCATGTGCATGACCTAACAAAAAGGTTAGTTCATTTTATAATGAAATTCACATGCTTATACCTCCCATGGATCTTTTTGGGTCTATTAGGACTAGCATCCACCCGAGAGGTGTGCCAACATTTGACCATAGGATAAAAATTGAAAAACATGTGAATTAAGATAGTTTGTTAATATGATTAATGTGAATTTTGTTATTCATCCAAGGTTGGATAATCCACCAATTGAGAATAAATGAATTGTTAATTAGTAATTAGATGAATTGAGAAAACTATCATATAATAACATATTTGACATGGTTGATGCATGTGATATTTAGGATTATTTTTACTTGTTATTTGCTGATATGGTTCCCAATGGATTGTTTCATTTTCTCATGAGATATGATACAAGGGATTTTCCTAGGAAAGAGAATCCAATAATATATATGTTTAATTTTTCCCTAGTATGAAATTGTTCCATGGGGACATGCAAGTGAATCCATTATAAGTAATTCACATGAATCATATTATTATGTGGTTACTTGATACATGATATGGGTAATTTATCCTAGACTGGAGAATCCACCAATGGAATGTGTGATATTTCTTATGTAAGAGAATCCACCACTTGATAGAGATATTTGGCATTGTACTAAAGCCTGTTTGGCTGACCTAGGTGTCAATCTGGGGCCTGAGGTTCGGAAGGGATATTTGATTTCTTTTATTAATTAATGAATTAATACCCCTATTTATCGTACTATTTCACATATTATATATCCATACTAAAATATTTAAGAACTATCAGTGTTGTTCTATAGAGTTTTACTAACATACTATTCCGGAACCATTTGGTACCTAAGAATACTTCATTGATATAGGAATGGACAATGGAAAGGGACCCTATACTTGATTGGTTTTTGCTGTATGAGTTATATCATAATAATAATACCAACATGGGTTCTAAAATAAGGGTTTTCAGATCCATGTGTACTGATTATGATTATTATTTTACTTTTATATTGTTTAGTATATCATTTACTTATATTCATCATCTAATCACATGCTACTTATTATTATTCAGATTTTTCTATTTTCCCCTATTTTTCATTGGTCTCATGGTTGATTATTTATATTTTTTCCACTATTTTCAGTACTCTTTTTATGAGGGTATAGTCTCCCCACTATGTGATTTACACCCTTCCTTATATCGATCAACATTTGGTATACATTGAGGAACACCTAATGCCGAATATCTAACCTGACTTAGTCATGTGATGGAGTACTAGTATGGGGACATTAAAAGTGGTATCAAAGCCTAGGTCTTCACTGTTACTTTACTGTTTTGGAAAAGTTGATAGGAGACTATATGAAAAGTCTTGGTAATGATTTTGTGAATGTGAGTAGTTAACCCATGAGTGGGGGAAAACTCAAGTGGAAATGGATGGGATTGTTGTTCATGTTATTAGCTTGTTATAGTCTTTATGTTACCTCACCTTATGTGATTCACTTACTATGTGATATTACTATTTATCAATATTTTACTCATGGGTCGGTATGACACGAAATTAGTATACATGCATCATTATAGTCACATAAGATATACATTTACATGCATTGTAAGGGAAATATTTATTAAATGTGGCATATCTGACCTTATAAAATGTGAAATCTTAAACCTTGATATATATAATAAGAAGGGATGAAAGAAAATATTATGTTATAATAATTCTATTATTAAACCAAGTACATAGGAACGTTGATCCAGTATTTCTATATTGATTTCACTTTTTGAGGCTGATCTTGTTATGTAACTTGTTATCTAAGGAATGTGGTAACCCTCGTAGAGAAAATTTTTCCTTACCATCTTCTGGTTGAGAACCAGGAGAGTGGTAATCAACACACTCCAAACATATCTGATTTGAAACTTCCTGCATATCCTGGGAACTAAATAGATGATCATATTTGAGGATACATCCTGTAGTTCTTGCAATCTATAGATTATGAGACTTCCTACAATATGAATTTAATTTATGATCAAACCAGTGGGTTACAACTACAACATCCACCCATGTTCACTAGAGAGAGATGACCCAAGCATCTGAGTTGAAGATGGAGATTGTCCAAATGATATTTAAGCACCTCGAGACACCTGAAAATAGGATAGTGAAGCATTATTCTCACATGTTATTAGGAATAATAAAGAATTTGTGGTAAATTGTGATGTAAATCATTCAATAAGAAATGACAAACAATAAGGACATCAATTCATAATTCTTGAACCAGTTCTATCCATAGAATTTGAGTAATGAGAGGGCTCAAATTTTTCATGTAGTTGATGTAGGGAATCATGTCAGTGATGGATCATTTGGGATGCGTCACCAACCAAATCCATTTTCTCCATCCTTGGGAAATGTTATCTTAGAGGAAAAAGTGTAAATAGAAGTAGAGAAGGTTAGAACTATGGTATCTTTTGAATGGAACATGCATGTTTTTGATATTCAAAGCATTCTTGGTCAATAGGCTATTATTTTTGTTTCATTTGGGAATTATTCTATATGGTAGTACTGATTTTTGAGATGAATAAGAAATGTGGGAAGTTTTTTTTCAGATTCTTGAAAGAGGGATTTTTGGGAGCTAAAGAGTTGTCTCACCTCAATATTGATCCGCACATTACCTACACTGGGTATGGAATATATCATGTATTACGATACATCAGAAGTTTTACTTGGAGAATTCCTACTACAGGATGACTGAGTGGTTTCTTATGTCTCAAGATAGCTGATACGACTTGTTAGGAACTACCATACTCATGATCTGGTGTTAGATGCTCTTGTAAATTCCTTGAGATGGTGGAGGAACTATCTATTTGGTGAGAGGTTTATGGTATACAAAAATCATAAGAGCATCAAGTATATATTTTCTTAGTTAAACCTGAACCTTTAGAAGGATAGGTTGGTTGAGTATCTATAGTCTTTTAACTTAAATCTTGATTACCCTCCAAGAAGGGGAAATGTTTTTTTCTAGATATTTGATATGTAAGACACAAAAAAAGATATTAGGGAAGACTTAAGAAGAGTATATAGTGATGGAACTCTTTGTGGACATGCATATATATATTCAGGAGTCTTGGGGATGGGTAACTCTATCTTTGACTTCTTTCATACCCATTATTTTTGACCAAATCAATAGAGAGGTGATATATTATTTGGGGGTCTTATCTCTAAGGGGTAAAATATATGGTGGGAAGACACCATCAGGATGGTCTCCCAAAAGTGGTGATATTCTCCTTATCCATTATTGTGTGGGGGTTTCTACTGGCCCACATGAAGATCTGATGAGGGAGTTTGATTATTTTAAATTGGTGGTATAACTAGGTTTGATAAATATGTATTTTGATTTCCAAAGTTAGAACTGGTATCTAGGGATAAAGAAGGAGAAAATGGTATTTGTGGAAAGATGGTTCAATTTTAAAAAAGTTATGGATAAGTACTAGAGGCCTTCTTGGTTGTTACATTTTTTACCCATTTAGAAATAGAAGTGGGACAACATCACTATATATTTCATGACTAGATTACCCATGAAACCTAGATAGAATTATTCATTATGGGTGATCGTAGATATACTGATGAAGGTAGAAATAATATTTTCAATTAGGTGGACCTTTATGGTTAATATATGTGTAGTCTCAATGTGTGAGAAATAGTTCCATTTCATGGTGTTATAAGGATTATAATTTCTAATAATGATCCCCATTTTCAATCATGAATATGGAAATGCCTTTTAAAGGCTTTAGGATGATATATTATTTTAAGAAAAACCTATTATCCTTATACTAAAGGATAATACAAGTGGACGATTTAGAATCTGGAGGATATGTTATAAGTCATTATATTGTATTTTAGTGGTTATTTAGAGAAATATATATCACTCATAGTGGTAACTTATAATAACATCTTTTAAGAATCAATCAAAATGGTTCCTTTCATGATTTTTATATAATTTCATTTCATTAACCATTTTGTTAGTTGGAAGTAAGATATTTAGTTGTTATTGTACCTAATCTCATACAAGAGATGTCTGAGCATGTTCAATTGACTAATAAGTGGTTACTGACTGCTTAGAGTTGGAAAAATCATATGTTTACCATTATAGATATGCTATAGAGTTTTAGTTTGGTCATCATGTTTTTATTTGGGTGTTCCCTAGGATAGGGAAACACCAAGTTAGAATGAAAGAGACGTTAACGGTTAGGTTTTTCAGGATTTTCAAGACAGTAGTGATGGTTGTTATAGTGGTGTACCATTTGTTCCTTCTATAGTGATACAAATCCATTCATGATGTGTTTCACATGTAACAATATTGGAGATATCATCCTGACACTTCTAGTAGGATATAAATTTATTGTGTAGAGATCGATATTGATGCATCTATTATGGAGTATCTGATCTATATTGTGGACTATAATGAAAAGAATCTACATGGAAATACCATGCATCTAGTGTGAGTGTAGTAGCGGTATATGCATGAATAAGAAGAGACATAGGATATGGAAAAAGATATATGGACATATTGTCTATACCTATTCACTACTACCCACTAAGATTATTTGGATCATATCTTGGGGATGATATATTATACGGTGGGGAGGCTGTATGATACCCTCTTTTTTAGGCACATTCCTCTTTAAATTTTGGTTAAACCTCCTTGTGTTTGTTAACCTATGGTTTGGAATTTTGTAAATGAGCCCTTATGTCTGATGGGTTAGTTCTGAGAGGAAGCTGTAAGGGGAGGTGAATTATAGCTACAAAATGAATCCACATCTTGAATTATCCATTCACGACATGAATGATTCTCGGTAGACTCCATGAAACCTGTGAAAGGTGTGAATGGTTCTAGGATGTATGTGAAATGTAATCTCATGTTGCGAGAATCCTTGATGACATGAGAGAGGTTTTTTCTAAGTTTTCAATCTGAGGTGTATATTTCCCAATGTACGTGGGATCTAATTCATTTACAATGTGAATCCCCTACTCACATTGGAAATGTGGTGTGGCCAACACTATTTTTAATCCTCTAGTGCCCTATTATTTTCATACCTATCACCCCTTCTTAAAAACCTCAAACCTCCCATCATTGACCTCAAAGAATCCTCTTTGAACCAAAAGTAAGGACTGTTGGATCTTGGTTTTTAGACCCATATATCAGTGGTAATCATTTATGTTCTTCTTCCCCATCTAGATCCATTGGTTTTCCCTCTGGGAACCACAGTTCAGTTGACCAAACCATGCATAGATCTGAGATATTTCATAGAAATAACTCTTTGTAATCATTGAAGGTAAGGAAGGAGAAACCTGACTATACATCGTATGTTGATGAATTTCTTCATATACATTGATTTTGAGGTGGGTAGTCTAGAAAAAATTCCTAATGTATGTTTAATTAACTTTAGTTTGTGAAATAAACATTATCATTCTAAAACACTATACACATGACCTAACCAAATATTCAATTCTCTACATTATGAAATTTTAATTCTTAGACTACCCATATATTATGTTTAGTCCTTTGGTGATGAGATTAGGGTTCGAGGCCACCCAATAGGTGTTTTATCCTTTGATCACAAGAAAAAACTTAACATAACATGTGAATTGAGATAATTGGTAACTTTTCATAATGTGACTTGTATGATTCATACTAGGAAGGAGAATCAAATAATTGAGAATAAATGTCTTGTTAATTAGGAATTTATTGAATTAACCAAATTTCTTTATAGTAACATGTGTGACATGGTTGATGCATGGGTTGTTTTGGACTTACTGTACTTGATGTTTACTAACACAGTACCCAATAGAATGTTTCTCTATCTTGTGAGAAATGATATGGGTTATTCATGCACATGAGCCGTGACCTGATTAGTGAGGACTCTTAAGTTCATCAAGGCGACCCAGGATCAAATCCAGGTGGAGGCACAATTTCCGGGTACTGTAGAAGGTACTATAGCGGGTACTATAGCGGGAACTGTGATGTACTATAGCAGGAACTTTTTTACACTCTATCATTTGGGAATTTGCCCCTGTTTGGGCCTTTGGGCCACCGATTTGGTCTCTGAGTCCTTTATGGCCTTTGGGCCACCCATGCCTTTGGCCTAGTAAGGACTTTGGGCCACCTTAAGTGCAGATTCATACCAGAAAACCTACAAGTAACAAACTATATTGGATGATGAGTAAGTAGCTTTCACCACAATAGATGTTACACGGAATGCAAGAATGAGAGGGTATGACGCCTGCCATCGGGACAAGCCTATGTATGCAGAGAATAACCTAGCCAAACATCCATTTAAATGTGGATAACTGATTTCATGATGAAGATGCTGAGGAGGAGCAGTTCCAAGTAGTTAGTATGGGTTGTATGCAATGTTTGAATCATATGGGAAATGAATTTCTCTAAGGCCTATGGTCCATGTAAGACATCCACCTACAGTCCTTGTAAGGGTTCCACCTCACCCCTTGAAAGGTGGAATATAAAAATCAATAAAAAATTAAGGCCTTTGGGACATTGGATGGATGGATATGGGTTATTAATCCTAGGAATAAGAATCCACCAATCTATATAGTTACATTTTCTTTGGTATAGTATTGTTCTATGGGAACGTGTCAGTGAATTCATCATGGGTAATTAACAAGAATCCCAATATGATATGGTTACTTTAACCCTTAGTATGGTCTTTCACCCTAGGAAGATGTAAGTGATTACTACATGGTTAATTCCCATTAATCCCAATACACTATATTATTACATTACCTCTTATCATGGGATTTCACCACGGGAAGATGTAGGCGACTCTAGAATGATAAATTCTGATGGTTCCTAGTAGGATATAGTTACTTTTATCCTAGTATGGTATTGGGCCATGTGAACACATAAGTCACTGAAAAATGGGTAATTCCCATAGTGACCAGTATTTTTTGGTTACTTGAGACATGATATGGGAGATTTACCCTAAATAGGATAATTCTCCAATGGAATGGGTGATCTATCATGAGCATGAGGATCCACCACTTGACAGAGATATCTGGCATCATACAGAAATTTGTTTGGTTGGCCCTGGTGTCAACCTGTATCCCATGGATTGGTAGGATATTTGTTGTTTTAATTAATTTATGAATTAATATCATTGATATTAATACTATTTTATGCACTGTATATTAATATTGGATTATTTTTTCACCATGGTTTTCATCTTACTAACATAGACACAGACACACACACACCCTATTCATGCTTCATTTAGTACTGAAGAAAACTTTATGGATATAAGTATAGACACGGGTAATGGTCCATGTGATTTATTTTTTTTATGTAAAATGGTCCAAATATTTGATATGAGACTAACACGAGGATTAGGATCAGGGTTTTTGGAGTCATGTTTATTGAGTTTTCTTAGTACTTAACTTGTATGGCCTTCAACATGTCATTTATCTATATTCATCTTATCATTACATGGTATTTATTATTATTTAGATTGTTCGGTTTTTAACTTTATTATAATTTTGTTTCTTGTTTTATTGTTTATATTGTTTACTCTATTTCCATATTCTCTTTCTGAGGGTATATCCTCCCACTTATGTTCATTAAACCCTTGCTTCAAGGTGGCAGCCTCTGGCCTACGAGGAGGCATGTATGAGGTCCATTTTCCAATATGTCTTAGTAAAATGAGGGTGTACTGGGATGAGGAAATTAAAAGAATGACTAATGAACATTTCTTCAGAATGAAGGTACCACTACTACACTATTAAGAATGGGAGAAAGAAAATGGGGGTTGAATAATGAGCATGTGTTTGAAATATAGGGTTCGTTATGTTGCTACAAAAACTACACTAAAACATGTACCCTAGATGAGAGGTAAGCCTTTGGAGTGCTGGGTTTTCACTACAGAAGAGTATTTTTAGAAATAATGGTTTTATTGACATAAAAATCGAGGGAGACCTTAAGTGTGAATGAAAATTGAATAGGATGTTTAGGTAATGTTCAATAATCCATTTATTATGCCGCCATGAATTGGGAACATCATCAGAATATTAGTAAAAGAGAGGTCAAAACTACCTCTTCATAGGAGTCTGTTATCAATGTAATGTGAGAATAAGGAACTCGATGGAAGGGAATTGGTCATTGAGAAATATTAGCTATATTGTTTATGTTCATGAATTTAGTACCAAAGTTGTTTTAATTTAACTTCAGACATCAAGGATGTTGATCATATAGATTAAAATTATTAGTTAATAAATATATACTACACCATTTAAGGGTTTTTTATCTTGGTCCATATGCTATATTTTTTAGGTTCATGCAACAAGAAACAATTCCAAGTAGTCTAAATTTATTAAAAGGGACTTCTAGGTCATGTAGTTTATGTTTATGCCACATAGTTTATGATTTTTTATTTTAACACTATGCAACGAGGATATTGGTCACATGGTTTAATATTAGGTGGCGAGTATAAGTTATTATGTATTTTAGATTCATGTATCTAGAACATATAAACCAATGTGAAGGTTATAAAAATTAATTTTTGAGGAGGAATTCATTGGTGGGAGGTGTGATATGCTCCCTATCTGTAACACACCAAGATTCCATGGTACGTTTCCCTTTGAATAATGCAATGGCATGCATTATACGCAACTTTGAGATTCTAACACACCACAACCAATCAAACTAGCCATTATGAATAGTAATACCTAATTTTTGAAATTTTATAAATTCTATCTCTCAAAATGGGCTTCATTTTTGGATTCGGAATATCCAAATTATCCTAGGGTGAAATTTTGGTACTTTTCAGATAACTTTCATATTTAGATAAATAGTGAAAATTACTAAATTTTAATTAAAAACAAATTTTTTAATCAAAATAATTAATATTTAAAAATTATGAATTTGAGTGGTTTTAAAGTATATTTAGAATATATTTTTACCATTTAATTCAATTTTTGTCATTGGACATAATTTCACAATTAAACCAGACATAAACAGGTGCCAATCTTTTGATAGTTATTATCTCTTAAAAACACGCTTTTTGTTTTGATAGCGGGAATTAATTTTAAATTAACTTCTGCCACTTCTATGTTTGGAATTTGGAAAAATAGATTCCATATTTGGAATTAGGATGTTCAAATTGTGTAAAAAGATAACTTTTATTTTTTATACATTTTGAATAATTACTTCGGTAAATATTTTATTTACCATGGTTAAAGGATAAATCCGGTAAATAAGGGTTAAAAAAATAATATTATAATAATATGAAATTACCCTAAAACGTGTCCTAACCTTATTGGTTGATATATTTTTGACCATGGGCATATTTGGGTCTATTTTGGGACCCCATGGTGCCACTTGTAAGTGATAGGGACACTTTATTTTAATTAAGTTAAAATGAATACAAAAAATAACACAAGCACATATCTTTTAGAAAAACAATTTTTACATAGGGTTATATATGTTGGATTTTCGACTATAAATATTCATTAGAAAGATAAAAAGATTTCCTACATAATGATAGTTTATTTATAAAGTTTAGACATTAAATAATTTAATTTATTTATGACACAATAATGTTGCAGTAATTACCATAATAGTGAAAAATTAAAATGATTGATATTGTAGATACCCAAATAAATAGAATATGAGAATTTTTATGAATGAAACTAATTTTCTAGGTTAATATGACATGTTAGGAATGAGTTAATCAATTTGTTTCGAAGTAATCATTCTGTTATAATATTTACAAAAATCAATTATTGAATAGTGTCAAAATTGACATAAAAGAGTTTTTAAGACAAATATTATATTATTAATTGATATTAAATTCCTAAAAATCTAATCTTCGGCCAAAAGACTTATATAATGATAGGTGTATCCTTAATGGACCACTTGGGTGTCGCTTGGATGTATATAGTATGTTTATTAACCATATAATATAAAAATACAAAGAGACATTGTAAAAGTGAAACTAATTAACTAAGAGTTAATATTTAATGATAAGGTTAATATAGTAACCCAAAACTGTATAAATTCTATTTTTTTAGTGGTTTTCGACCCATACCCACCTTAAACTTTAAATAATCCACTTTGGAGCCATTAGAAACGGAATATGAATTTGTTATAAAATAATATTTCTAGCTTTTCCAAAGGTGCCCTTCACCCTTCTTATAAAAGGGAAGTCCACCTTCTCATTAATTAACTCCTTCAAAGCGTTTTGACTTGGCCAAACTCTGCCCACATACTCTCTCAACTTACCTAAATTCATCATAGAGGCCTTACTTTAGTCAGAAAGCCAACCTAAGAGCCCTTTTGATCAAATCAAAAAGAAGAACCCGAGGAAGAGGTAATGATTTCACCACCCTTTTCCAAGTTCCTTTCTTCTTCCACTTCTTCCTTCTTTGTAATTACCATTCTAAATTAATAATTACAGTATCTTATATATACTGTGATGTTATTATAAAAATGTTACAACCATATTCAGTATTCTATCCATCCTTTGAATACCATGTCACCATACGTGCGTACGTACGGCTTACCGTCTCCACGTTGTGGTGTAATTGTCATTCAACAAATTATTATTTCAATGGGTATAATAATGATGTGTAATTAATGTAAATAATAAATATAACATGATAACTATTCTGTATATATGTTATACCATCGAATTATATATTATTTTAACATCAAAAGAGTGATATTATCGCTCGTGCGTACGTACGGACTACCGTCTTCACGAACACGATGAGATTCATTCTCCATCGTATCCATTCAAGTATAATTATCATTTGATTATTTAAAAATAATGTTTAAGGAATTGATAAAATTTTATATATGAATAATATAAAACCTATCCATGACAAACATTTCTTACATAACAAAACATATAAAAGAAAACAAGTAAGTTAACACCTGAAACAATGATAATACTAAGATATTATTAACAAATCAATGTTAAAAGATCATATATGATATCATATTAATGTAAATGATTCTTGTATAATTCAATAAAAAATATTTCACCATTATACAGGAGGTTAACCTACCGTCTACCAAGGAAAATGTACAAAGTAATGGGTTTCTTATCTCACTTTTAATTCAGTGAGATTTCCATTGTTCACCACTTATTTATTGCATGTGGTGTGTGTACTGCCCATGATTGTATTCATTGTGTAATATAATTTAATTTATGGGTATTTACATCATCATTTTATGATCCTTCTTTCATGGGTGCATGTTTCATAAGTTACCAAATCGATAAGGGAATTTGAAATTTAAATTTCCACTCATTCGGCTTTACACATACTTCATTGATTATTTAACTCCAAGATTATGTGTGGAATCACTATTCATTTCATTATGTCATAATTTCCACTCCCCTTTCTGTGGATATACTTTTTATACACATAATCACTCCATTGATAAATTATCAAGTCATCGGTATGAACTTCATAAGAGTAATTTTTACCCAATCTCGATTTGTTGAGATAAACATCCAATTCATTGGTTTTGTTTTTACTAGAATATGTGTGAATGTACTTTTATTGTTTTACACTGAATATCCAATCATATTTAGTGTATTTATATTTTTCACACATAATTGTGTTTTTTATTTATCCTTAACCTAAGGATATGACCTTTATGAGAGATTTCATCTCAATTTAAATTCCATTGAGACTTCTTTGTTGTTATACACCAAATCACTTTTATGTGGTGTATATAATGTACTTTGACATAGTATATCATGAATCCCTTTATTCTAATTATATTACAAAGTTTTTATTACCTCAATTATTTGTATTCAAGTGTATCTCTTTTTGTTAGAAACTCTAATGAAAATACCATTTTTAAATGTTTTAAAGACTTGTTATTCTAAATCTTTTCCATTAATTTACATGTTTTAAAAATGGTTTTAAGGATTTATTTATATGGACATTGAAGTTTTAAAATTGAAACTCCTTTTAAAAGTTTCAAAGTGGTATGGGACACTTTGATTCAAAAATCTATTTTTAAATGGCTTCTTGATAAATAGTGTGACTTTTAAATGATTTCAAGAAAAAGGGGGATATTTCTCTCTAATAGTTTTGATGATTATTTTCATCTATTTAAATATCCTTAATCATTCTCGATTGAGGTTAATCTGATACAATAAAATCTTCCATATTGTATATAATGAGTTATATTTGACAGTGGATGTGCTATTTTTATACCATTCATGGTTTGTGGATAAAGTATTGACATTTCGTATGATAGTTTTAATATGAATGTTTATCTTATGTTTAAAACTTTTCATATGAGGAATGAATTGGACATAGTAAGTGATGCGTAGAGCCCGCTATATCTCCTCTATGCATTGGTAGGTCAAATGAGACAAACTAGTGTCTTGGAACAAGGCCTTGACAAAATCTTATTTGTAGTCTTGGCACAACGCCTTGGCAATGTGGTTATGATAGTATGGAATTATGCATTCCACCATTATGAAATTGGTTATTGATATTGCATGTGATTATTCGATTAGTATAATATCCATGTGAATTAGTAAATGGAATTATTTCATTTTATTTTTTCCATACTATGTTCAAGTTCAAGTTTAAAGGCTTTTTTTTAGTTATACATTGCCTTGAATGTTTATTATTATTTATGAAAGTTTCCGCTATATTGTTATCCTTACTAGGCATTTGAGCTCACCCCTTTTCTATGATTTATTTTTCCCAGGATGAAGAAGTAATTTATGAATGACCTACAGGGATAGTATGAGGGGATAAGAGTGTGGATTATGGAGACTATATTGTTGTAGTTTTCATTTTATGATGTAATGTAAAACATTATGAATATATCTAGTGTTTCCAAGGCTAGTAAACTAATCGATATTTCGATATTTGATCTTTCTTGTGATCATGCCAATGTTATGTAATAATGCACCGACTCTGGGTAACTGGGGTCGGAACGTTACAGTTGGTATCAGAGGAATTTTTGTACAAACCTTGGAAGCTAGATTTAGATAAACTCTGATTAGAGAACGTAGACCTAAGATGAACTTTGAGGATTAGAATAGAAGAACTTCCAAAAATTTTGGTATTGTAGAGATTTTGTGAGTTTTCTGAGAAATACATCCTTTTCTGGATACGAGTAGGTAGAGGCGGCTCTGGCACAAATGTACCTAGGGGTAAAACCCGAAAACACCGCTTTGAGCTAGACTCGAACGAGAACTCGTGCACGACAACGGGCCTTGCTGCACTCTTGGTTACGACACTCCCCAGGGGATATGCTTAAAATAATTTACATTTTCATTACAAAACGATTTGAAGTATTATATATAAGATGAGAGTAAATGACCTTGGTTAATCCTAATGTGTTTCAATTTGAGAATATGGTGATATGTTAATCTCAAAATGATTTTATGACTACTGTTACTCACACAATGATTTCTGGTTTTAGTCAATGGCTGGATTCCAAGGAAGTCATAGTGACTTTGAGAATGATGTACTTGGTGGGAACGGTGGTGGTAATGAGCAACAAAATTGAATTTTGATAGGTGTAAAAGATATCGTCTTTATTCCAAATCAATTTTCCAAAAATATGATCAACAATATATTTATTTACTAATTCCTGGACTCAACAAAGAAGAGAAATGTGATGAATGATAAGAGCTCCAGTAGTGGAGACCATGGAGAAAGAAATCCTCAATTTCCATCATGCAGGAAATGTGGAAGGAGACACCCAGGAAAGTGTCTCAATGGGACAAAGAAATGATTTACGTGCGGGAAGGAAGGACATAAAGTGAAGAATTGCTGAAGAAAAATGAAGAGTACTATGGAAGAAGATAAAAATAGTCCCAAGAATCCATTTACAGTCATTTGCCGTAAATGTAGGGGACCTGGCCATTACCCGAGTGAATGCCCTATTCTATAGGATATTTTCTTTGTCAGAGAAGAAGCTATGTGGAAATAAATGGTCGGAGAAATGTTTAAAAAGTATTAGTGCTCCTTGTTGATGGGTTTACTTTGGAATAATTTTCTCTTGTATTTTTAACCCTGTAGTTTTCCATGTGAGAATGATATTTGAGGAAGAATTATCTTTTCTCTTGTGGATATAGTTATAAATAACCATTTGGTTTTATATGATCGTTCGGTTTGAGGAAATTATATGTTATTATAATTTGGGATGAAAATGCATGGTATGAGATAATATTTGTGGTTAAATTATGTTATGGTTATTTTGAGGAATTTATCTCATTTTGGTAATGTTATAAAATATATTTTTTGAAAAAGGACAACATGCAGACCGTGTGACAACCCGTCGCGTTGGACAAAGTTGGGGGAATTGAACCCACAACCAAAGTGCGATTGGGATTTATCACCTACAACTAGACTACGTGAAGTCCCTGGTTAGTGTGACTATTATTTTTAGTTAAATGATTTTATTGATCAATAATAATTTCATTTGGGGTCTTGTGTCTTATCAAATGAATACCCTTAGTATAGGAAAATAATTTCGTGATTAAGTGATAAATGTTATTTTGGAAGTTGTTCGCTTTTTTGTGAACACTATATGCCCAAGTAAAATAGTATATTATGGGATTTCATTGGAGGAGTATTGGTGGATTTTTATCTATGTTTTTATTGTGGATTTATAGTGATTTGGGTTTTTATGGAAATGATTAGGTTAATTACTTTTAAGTATGTGACTTTATAATTAATTAATGTCATTTAGAGATAAAATTTAACATGAAAGACTACATTCTTATAACATTTGGGTTTCAATATTAGTTCGGATTATATTGAAGGATTTTAAAGACAATTGATTATAGAATGGTATTTATTTAACTTTGGGGTATTGATGGTTTAATTTTAGAAATTAGGATTAGTGTTTTTTTTCTCTAATGGAATATCCATTTGGGGGATCATCAGATTTTATACTAACAATTTTGGTTTTGATTAATCCTTAAGGACAAGGTAAATATATAGTTTATCCTACGTGTATCATGTATTTCTATAGATGTTTATTCTAGCTCTTCCATTGTGACCAAGTCTTCTTGAATACTCATTTTTCAAAAAAAATGAGTTAGTGGTAAAAAGTTATTAAAGAATAAAACTCTACTTAAAAAGTAAGTATATCTCTTTATGTTCTTAGTCAATATCATAAATGAATTCCTTGTCCTTATGTAATGTTACTTAAAACAAAAAAATGTTGTCCCTTTACTTTTCCTACTGGGAGACTAAGGACCGTTTATCCCAACACATGTTTGTGATTTTCTTATTGTTAACTTTCCCCTGATAATGTTTTCTATCCCTCTACATCAGAACTGAACACTTAGTTTATCATCCATATCCATGTTTTCCTACATGGAATCCTAGTATGGGTTATCTTGGGTGACATTTATACCTCTCTTCCTTTCTTTTAAAGTGATAGATTTATTAACTCTTTTTCCGATGTGGGACATTCCATTATATTATCAAGCCCAATTTTAAAAAAATTGAGAGGACGCAATTTATTGAAAGAGTGGAGAATGTAACACCCCAATATTCCGTGGTACGTTTCCCTTTGAATAATGCAATAGAGTGCATTGTACGTAACTTTGAGATTCTAACACACCACAACCAATCAAACTAGCCGTTATGAATAGTAATAACAACTTTCTGAAATTTTATAAATTCTTTCTCTCAAAATGGAATTCATTTTTGGATTCGAAATATCGAAATTAGCCTAGGGTTAAATTTTGGTACTTTTTGGATAACTTTCATATTTTGATGAATAGTGAAAATTACTAAATTTTAATTAAAAACAACTTTTTTAATCGAAATAATTAATATTGATAAATTATAAATATGAGTGGTTTAAAAGTATATTTAGAATATATTTTTAACATTAAATTAATGTTTTTCTCATTGGACATAATTTCACAATTAAACCAGACATAAACAAGTGCCAATCTTTTGATAGTTATTATCTCTTAAAAAAACGGTTTTTGTTTTGACATCGGGAATTAATTTTAAATTAATTTCTGCCAGTTCTATGTTTGGAATTTGGAAAAATTTATTTCATATTTGGAATTATGATTTTCAAATTGTGTAAATAAGTAACTTTTATTTTTAGTCATTTTGAATAATTACTTCAGTAAATATTTTATTTACCACGGTTAAAGGGTAAATCCGGTAAATAAGGGTTAAATAATAATTTTATAATAATAGAAAATTACCCTAAAACGTTTCCTAAACTTATTGGTTGATACATTTCTGACCATGGGCATATTTTGGTTGATTTTATGACCCCATTGTGCCACTTTTAAGTGACAGGGACACTTTATTTTAATTAAGTTAAAATGAATACAAAAATGACACAAGCATATATATTTTAGAAAAAAAAAATTTACATAGGGTTATATATGTTTTCTTTTAAACTATAATTATTCATTATAAATATAAAAGGATTTCCTACATAATGGTATTTTATTTATAATTTTTAGACATTAAATAATTTAATTTATTTATGACACAATAGTGATGCAGTAATTACCATAATAGTGAAAAATTAAAATGATTGATATCGTAGATACCCAAATAAATATAATTTGAGACTTTTTATGAATTAATATAATTTTATAGGTTAATATTACATGTTATAAATGAGTTAATTAACTTTTTTCGAAGTAATAATTCTGTTATGAGTTTTACAAAAATCAATTATTGAATAGTATCAAAATTCACATAAAAGAGTTTTTAAAACAAATATTATATTATTAATTGATATTAAATTCCTAAAAATATAAGGTTCATCCAAGAGACTTATATAATGATAGGTGTATCATTAATGGACCACTTGGGGGTCTCTTGGATTTATATAGTATGTTTATTAACCATATAATATAAAAATACAAAGAGACATTGTAAAAGTGAAACTAATTAACTAAGAGCTAATACTTAATGATAAGGTTAATATAGAAACCCAAACCTATCTAAATTATATTGGTTGAGTGGTTTTATACCCATACCCACCTTAAACTTTAAATAAAACACTTTGGAGCCATTAGAAACCGAATATTAATTTATTATAAAATAATATTTATAGCTTTTCCAAAGGTTCCCCTCACCCCTCTTATAAAAGGGAACTCCACCTTCTCATTAATTCACACATTCAAAGCCTATTTGATCGGCCAAAATCTGCCCCAATACTCTCTCAACTTTCCTCACTTCATCCTAGAGGCCTTCCTTTAGTCCTAAAGCCAACGTAAGAGCCCTTTTGATGAAATCAAAAGGAAGAACCTGAAGAAAAGGTAATGATTTCACCACCCTTTTCCAAGTTCCTATTTTCTTCCACTTCTTCCTTCTTTGTTATTACCATTATAAAATAATAAATCTAGTATCTTATATATAATGTGATATTATTATAAATATGGTACAACCATATTCAGTATTCTGTCCATCCTTTGAATAACATGTCACCATACGTGTGTACGTACGACTTACCGTCTCCATGTCGTGGTGTAATTTTTATTCAATAAATTATTATTTGAATGGGTATAATAATGAGGTGTAATTCATGTAAATAGTAAATATAAGATGATAATTATTCTTTATATATGGTATACCAACCAATTATATTTTATTTTAACATCAAAATAATGATATTGTCGCTCGTGCGTACGTACGGACTACCGTGTCCACGAACATGAGGACATTCATTCTCCATCGTATCCATTCAAGTATAATTATCATTTTATTATTTAAAAATAATTTTTAAGGACTTGATATAATTCTAGATATGAATAAGATACAACCTATCCATGACAAACATGGCTTACGTAACAAAACATATAAAAGAAAATGAGTAAGTTAACACCCGAAACAACGATAATACTAAGATATTATTAACAAATCAATGTTAAAAGATCATATATGATATCATATTAATGTAAATGATTCTTGAATAATTAAATAAAAATTATTTCACCATTATACAGGAGGTTAACCTACCGTCGACCAAGTAAAACGTACAAAGTATGGGGTTTCTTATATCACTTTTAATTCAGTGAGATTTCCATTGTTCACCACTTATTTATTGCATGTGGTGTGTATACTACCCATGATTGTATTAATTGTGTAATATACATTAATTAATGGGTATTTACATCATCATTTTTTGATCCTTCTTTCATGGGTGCATGTTTCATAAGTTACCAAATCGATAATTGAATTTGAAATTTCAATTTCCACTCATTCGACTTTACGCATACTTCATTGATTATTTTACTCCAAGATTATGTGTGGAATCACTATTCATTTGATTATGTCATAATTTCCACTACCCTTTCTGTGGATATAATTTTTATACAAATAATCACTCCATTTATAAATTCTCAAGTCATCGGTATGAACTTTATACGAGTAATTTTTACTCAATCTCGATTTGTTGAGATAAAAATCCAATTCATTGGTGTTGCTTTTACTAGAATATGTGTGAATGTACTTTGATTGTTTTACACTGAATATCCAATCATATTTAGTGTATTTATATTTTTCACACATAATTATGTCGTTGATTTATCCTTAACCTAAGTATACGACGTTTATGAGTGATTTCATCTCAATTTACATTCCATTGATACTTATTTGTTCTTATACACCAAATCACTTTTATGTGGTGTATATAATGTACTTTGACATAGTATATCATGAATCCCTTTATTCTCATGATATTACAATTTTTTGACTACCTCAATTATTTTTATTCAAGTGTCTCTCTTTTGGTTAGAAACTCTAACTAAAATACCATTTTTAAATGTTTTAAATACTTATTCTTCTAAATCTTTCTCATTAATGTCCATGTTTTAAAAATGGTTTTAAGGATTTTTTTATATGGACATTAAAGTTTTAAAATTCAAACTCCTTTTAAGAGTTTCAAAGTGGTATGGGACACTTTGATTCAAAAATCTATTTTTAAATGGCTTCTTGACAAATAGTGTGACTTTTAAATGATTTTAAGAAAAGGGGGGATATTTCTCTCTAATAGTTTTGATGATTATTTTCATCTATTTCAATATCCTTCATCATTCTTTATTGAGGTTAATCTGATACAATAAAATCATCAATATTGTATCTAATGAGTTATATTTGACTGTGTATGTTCTATTTTTATACCATTCATGGTTTTTGGATAAAGTATTGAAATTTCGTATGCTAGTTTTTATACGAATGTTTATGTTATGTTTAAAACTTTTCATATGAGGAATGCATTGGACTTAGTAAGTGACGGGTGGAGCCCGCTATATCTCCTCGATGAATCGGTAGGTCTCATGAGACAAACTAATGTCTTGGCACAAGGCCTTGATAAAATCTTATTTGTAGTCTTGGCACAAGGCCTTGGCTATGTGGTTATGATAGTCTGGCATTATGCATTCCACCATTATGAAAGTGGTTATTGATATTGCATGTGATTATTCGATTAGTAGAATATCCATGTGAATAAGTAAATACCATTATTTCATTTTATTTTTTCCATACTATGTTGAAGTTCCAGTTTAAAAGGCTTTTGTTTTAGTTATACATTTTCTTGAATGTTTATTCTTATTTATGAAAGTTTCCGCTATTTTGTTATCCTTACTGGGCATTTGAGATCACCCCTTTTCAATGTTTTATTTTTCCAAGGATTTGAAGAATTAATTTATGAATGACATTCAGGGATAGTATGAGGGGATACGACTGTGGATTATGGAGACTATATTGTTTTAGTTTTCATTTTATGATGTAATGTAAAACTTTATGAATATATCTAGTGTTTCCAAGGCTACTAAACTAATCGGTCTTTCGAGATTTGATCTTTCTTGTGATCAAGCCAATGTTATGTAATAATGCACCGACTCTGGGTAACTTGGGTCGGGGCATTACAGTTGGTATCAGAGGAAGTTTAGTACAAACCCTGGAAGCTATATTTAGATAAACTTTGATTAGAGCACGCAGACCTAAGATGAACTTTGAGGATTAGTATAGAAGAACTTCCTAAAATTTTGGTATTGTAGAGATTCTGTGAGTTTTTCGAGCAATACATCCATGTCTGGATACGAGCAGGTAGAGGCGGCTCTAGCACAGATGTACCTAGGGGTAAAACCAGAAAACACCGCTTTGAGCTAGACTCGAACGGTAACTGGTGCACGACAACGGGCCTTGCTGTACTCTTGGTTACGACACTCCCCGGGGGATATGCTTAGGATAATTTACATTTTCTTTACAAACCGATTTGAAGTATTATATATAAGATGAGAGTAAATGACCTTGGTTAATCCTAATGTGTTTCAAATTGAGAATATGGGGACATGTTAATCTCTAAATGATTTTATGACTACTGTGACTCACACAATGCTTTCTGGTTTTAGTCAATTGCTGGATTCCAAGGAAGTCATAGTGACTTTTAGAATGATGTACAAGGTGGGAACGATGGTGGCAATGAGAAACAAAATGGAATGTTGATAGTTGTAAAAGATATCGTCTTTATGCCAAATCAATTTTCCAAAAATATGATCAAAAATATATATATTGACCAATTCCCTGACTCAACAAAGAAGAGAAAGGTGATGAATGATAAGTGCTCTAGTAGTGGAGACCATGGAGAAAGAAATCCTCAATTTCCATCATGCAGGAAATGTTGAAGGAGACACCCAAGAAAGTGTCTCAATGGGACAAAGAAATGCTTTACATGCGGGAAGGAATGACATAAAGTGAAGAATTGCTGAAGAAAAATGAAGAGTATTGTGGAAGAAGATAAAAATGGTCCCAAGAATCCATTTACAGTCATTTGTCATAAATGTAGGGGACCTGGCCATTACCTGAGTGAATTCCCTATTCTATAGGATATTTTCTTAGTTAAAGAAGAAGCTATGTGTAAATAAATGGTTGGAGAAATGTTTAAAAAGTATTAGTGCTCCTTGTTGATGGGTTTACTTTGGAATAATTTTCTCTTGTATTTTTAACCCTGCAGTTTTCCATGTGAGAATGATATTTGAGGAAGAATTATCTTTTCTCTTGTGGATATAGTTATAAATAACCATTTGGTTTTATATGATCGTTCGGTTTGAGGCAATTATAAGTTATTATAATTTGGGATGAAAATTCAAGGTATGAGATAATATTTGTGGTTAAATTATGTTATGGTTATTTTTAGGAATTTATCTCATTTTGGTAATGTTATAAAATATAGTTTTTGAAAAAGGACAACACGCAGACCGTGTGACAACACGTCGCGTCGGACAAAGCTGTTGGAATCGAACCCACAACCAAAGTGCGATTGAGATTTATAGCCTACAACTGGACTACGTGAAGTCCCTGGTTAGTGTGACTATTATTTTTAGTTAAATGATTTTATTGATCAATAATAATTTGATTTGGGATCTTGTGTCTTATCAAATGAATACCCTTAGTATAGGAAAATGATTTGGTGATTAAGTGATAAATGTTATTTTGGAAGTTGTTCCCTTTTTTGTGAACACTATATGCCCAAGGAAAATAGAATATTATGGGATTTCATTTGAGGAGTAATGGTGGATTTTTATCTATGTTTTTATTGTAGATTTATAGTGATTTTGGTTATTTATGGAAATGATTAGGTTAATTACTTTTAAGTATGTGACTTTAAGAGTAATTGATTTCATTTGGAGATACAATTTAACGTGGAAGACTACATTCATATAAGTTTTGGGTTTCAATATCATTTTGGATTATATTGAAGAATTTTAAGGAAAATTGATTATTGGATGGTATTTATTTAACTTTGGGGTATTGATGGTTTAATTTTAGAAATTAAGATTAGTTTTTTTTTTCTCTAATGGAATATCCATTTGGGGGATCATCAGATATTATACTAACCATTTTGGTATTGATTAATCCTTAAAGACAAGTTAAATATATAGTTTATCCTACGTTGATCATTTATTTCTATAGATGTTTATTCTAGCTCTTCCATTGTGACCAAGTCTTCTTGAATACTCATTTTTCAAAAAACAAAAAATGAGTTAGTGGTAAAAAGTTATTAAAGAATGAAACTCTACTTAAAAAGTAAGTATATCTCTTTATGTTCTTAGTCAATATCATAAATTAATTCCTTGTCCTTATGTAATGTAACTTAAAACAAAAAAATGTTGTCTGTTTACTTTTCCTACTGGGAGACTAAGAACCGTTTGTCCCAACACAAGTTTGTGATTTTCTTATTGTTAACTTTCCCCTGATCATGTTTTCTATCCCTCTACATCAGAACTGAACACTTAGTTTATCATCCATATCTGTGTTTTCTTACATGGAATCCTAGTATGGGTTATCTTGGGTGACGTTTATACCTCTCTTCCTTTCTTTTAAAGTGATAGTTTTATTAACTCTTTTTCCGATGTAGGACTTTCCATTATATTATCAAGCCAAATTTTAAAAAAATTGCGATGACACAATTTATTGAAGTAGGAGAGAATGTAACACCCCATGATTCCATGGTACGTTTCCCTTTGAATAATGCAATGGCGTGCCTTGTACGCAACTTTGAGATTCTAACACACCACAACCAATCAAATTAGCCGTTATGAATAGTAATACCTAATTTGTGAAATTCTATAAATTCTATCTCTCAAAATGGACTTCATTTTTGGATTCGGAATATCAAAATTAGCCTAGGGTGAAATTTTGGTACTTTTCGGATAACTTTCATATTTTAATGAATAGTGAAAATTACTAAATTTTAATTAAAAACAACTTTTTTAATCGAAATAATTAATATTGATAAATTATGAATTTGAGTGGTTTTAATGTATATTTATAATATATTTATACCATTTAATTCAATTTTTGTCATTGGACATAATTTCACAATTAAACCAGACATAAACAAGTGCTAATCTTTTGATAGTTATTATCTCTTAAAAACAAGTTTTTTGTTTTGATAGCGGGAATTAATTTTAAATTAATTTATGCCACTTATGTGTTTGGAATTTGGAAAAATGGATTCCATATTTGGAATTAGGATGTTCAAATTGTGTAAATATGTAACTTTTATTTTTAGACATTTTCAATAATTACTTCGGTAAATATTTTATTTTACCACGGTAAAAGGGTAAATCCGGTAAATAAGGGTTACAAAATAATATTATAATAAAACAAAATTACCCTAAAACTTTTCCTAAACTTATTTGTTGATACATGTCTGACCATGGGCATATTTGGGTCGATTTTGGGACCCCATGGTGCCACTTGTAAGTGATAGGGACACTTTATTTTAATTAAGTTAAAATGAATACAAAAATGACACAAGCATATATCCTTTAGAAAAACAATTTTTACATAGGGTTATATATGTTTTATTTTCGACTATAAATATTAATTAGAAATATAAAAGTATTTACTAAATAATGAAATTTTATTTATAATTTTTAGACATTAAATAATTTAATTTATTTATGACACAATAGTGATGCAGTAATTACCCTAATAGTGAAAAATTAAAATGATTGATATTGTAGATACCCAAATAAATATAATTTGAGGATTTTTATGAATTAAAATAATTTTATAGGTTAATATTACATGTTAGTAATGAGTTAATTAAATTTTTTCGAAGTAATCATTATTTTATGATTTTTACAAAAATCAATTATTGAATAGTGTCAAAATTGACATAAAAGAGTTTTTAAAACAAATATTATATTATTAATTGATATTAAATTCCTAGAAATCTAATGTTCTGCCAAGAGAATTATATCATTATAGGTGTATCATTAATGGACCACTTGTGGGTCTCTTGGATTTATATAGTATGTTTAGTAACCATATAATATAAAAATACAAAGAGACATTGTAAAAGTGAAACTAATTAACTAAGAGCTAATACTTAATGATAAGGTTAATATAGTAACCCAAACCGGTCTAAATTCTATTGGTTGAGTGTTTTTCGACCCAAACCCACCTTATCCTTTAAATAATCCACTTTGGAGCCATTAAAAACCGAATATTAATTTATTATAAAATAATATTTCTAGCTTTTCCAAAGGTGCCCCTCACCCCTCTTATAAAAGGGAACTCCCCCTTATCATTAATTAACACATTCATAGCCTTTTGGATCAGCCAAAATCTTCCCAAATACCCTCTAAACTTCCCTCAATTCATCCTAGAGGCCTTACTTTAGTCAAAAAGACAATTTAAGAGCCCTTTTGATGAAATCAAAAGGAAGAACCCGAAGAAGAGGTAATGATTTCACCACCCTTTTCCAAGTTCCATTCTTCTTCCACTTCTTCCTTCTTTGTCATTACCATTATAAAATAATAATTCCTGTATAATATATATACTGTGATGTTATTATAAATATGGTACAACCATATTCATTATTCTATCCATCCTTTGAATAACATGTCACCATACGTGCGTACGTATGGCTTACCGTCTCCACGTCGTGGTGTAATTGTCATTCAATAAATTATTATATGGATGGGTATAATAATGATGTGTAATTCATGTAGATAATAAATATAACATGATAATTATTATTTATATATGGTATACCATCCAATTATATATTATTTTAAGATCAAAAGAATGATATTGTCGCTCGTGCATACGTACGGACTACCGTCTCCACGAACACGATGAGATTCATTCTCCATCGTATCCATTCAAGTATAATTATCATTTGGTTATTTAAAAATAATTTTTAAGGACTTGATATCATTCTGGATATGAATTAGATACAACATATCCATGAAAAACATGGAATACGTAACAAAACATATAAAAAAACGAGTAAGTTAACACCCGAAACAACGATAATACTAAGATATTATTAACAAATCAATGTTAAAAGATCATATATGATATCATATAAATGTAAATTATTCTTGTATAATTCAATAAAAATTATTTCACCATTAAACAGGAGGTTAACCTACCGTCGTCCAAGGAAAAAGTACAAAGTAAGGGGTTTCTTATCTCACTTTTAATTCAGTGAGATTTCCATCGTTCACCACTTATTTATTGCATGTGGTGTGTGTAATACCCATGATTGTATTAATTGTGTAATATAATTTAATTTATGGGTATTTAAATCATCATTTTATAATCTTTCTTTCATGGGTGCATGTTTCAAAAGTTACCAAATCGATAATGGAATTTTAAATTTCAATTTCCACTCATTCGGCTTTACGCATACTTCATTGATTATTTTACTCCAAGATTATGTGTGGAGTAACTATTCATTTGATTATGTCATAATTGCCACTCCCATTTCTGTGGATATAATTTTTATACAGATAATCACTCCATTGATAAATTCTCAAGTCATCAGTATGAACTTTATAAGAGTAATTTTTACTCAATCTCGATTTGTTGAGATAAACATCCAATTCATTGGTGTTGTTTTTACTAGAATATGCGTGAATGTCCTTTGATTGTTTTACACTGAATATCCAATCATATTTAGTGTATTTATATTTTTCACACATAATTATGTCATTGATTTATCCTTAACCTAAGGATACAACCTTAATGATAGATTTCATCTCAATTTACATTCCATTGAGACTTCATTGTTGTTATAAACCAACTCACTTTTATGTGGTGTATATAATGTACTTTGACATAGTATATCATGAATACCTTTATTCTCATGATATTACAAAGTTTTGATTACCTAAATTATTTTTATTCAATTGCCTCTCTTTTTGTTAGAAACTCTAACTAAAATACCATTTTTAAATGTTTTAAAGACTTATTCTTCTAACTATTTCTCATTAATGTCCATGTTTTAAAAATGGTTGTAAGGATTTATTTATATGGAAATTAAAGTTTTAAAATTAAAACTCCTTTTAAAAATTTCAAAGTGGTATGGGACACTTTGATTCAAAAATCTATTTTTAAATGGCTTCTTGACAAATAGTGTGACTTTTAAATGATTTCAAGAAAAAGGGGGATATTTCTCTCTAATAGTTTTGATGATTATTTTCATATATTTCAATATCCTTAATCATTCTTGATTGAGGTTAATATGATACAATAAAATCTTTCATATTCTATCTAATGAGTTATATTTGACTTTGGATGTGTTATTTTTATACCATTCATGGTTTGTGGATAAAGTATTGACATTTCGTATGCTAGTTTTAATAAGAATGTTTATGTTATGTTTAAAACTTTTCATATGAAGAATGAATTGGACTTAGTAAGTGACGGGTGGATCCCGCTATAGCTCCTAGATACATCGGTAGGTCTCATGAGACAAACTAGTGTCTTGGCACAAGGCCTTGACAAAATCTTATTTGTAGTTTTGGAAGAAGGCCTTGGCTATGTGGTTATGATAGTCTTGCATTATGCATTCCACCATTATGAAAGTGGTTATTGATATTGCATGTGATTATTCGATTAGTAGAATATCCTTGTGAATAAATAAATGGAATTATTACATTTTATTTTTTCCATACTATGTTGAAGTTCAAGTTTAAAAGGCTTTTGTTTTAGTTATAAATTTCCTTGAATGTTTATTCTTATTTATGAATGTTTCCGCTATATTTTTATCCTTAATGGGCATTTGAGCTCACCCCTTTTCTATGTTTTATTTTTCCTAAGATGTGAAGATGTAATTTATGAATGACCTGCAGGGATAGTATGAGGGGATACGAGTGTGGATTATGGAGACTATATTGTTGTGGTATTCATTTTATGATGTAATGTAAAACTTTAGGAATATATCTTGTGTTTCCAAGGCTACTAAACTAATTGGTCTTTAGAGATTTGATCTTTCTTGTGATCATACCAATTTTATGTAATAATGCACCGACTCTAGGTAACTGGGGTCGGGGCGTTACACCATCCATGGTGATCAACATGTTTTCTCAATTAGAATAAACCTTTTGAATAAATAAGGGGCCTTCCCACTTGGTTTATATCATTTCATTTTAGGGATCATCAACATTATTAATTCCATCACCATGTAACCCAATAGGAATGAAAAAGACATACCTTCTTATTGAATACTTGAGACTCATAGTTCTCATGGACCTTGAGGTTGTATAATTCATGGAACCTATTTTCATAATGGTCATACATATCATCTAAACAAAAATAGGATCTAATTTCTATTACAAACTGATTCTATATGTCTATCTAAAGTGATAGTTTTTGGAAGTTGATGGGTAGTACTACTTTTTTCCATACAATGGGGAGTAAGGACTCTCATGAGTATAGGTATGCGACATTTTCTAGTATTCCCAAAAGGAATTAGAGAGATCGGTGGGTAAAATATTTTTTTTATAGTTCACCATCTTATATATAAAATTAGAGAATATTTTATCAAATTACTTGTTCTATATGTTTTTGAGGAATTATAATGATAAGTATAGTTGGATAAGAAGATTCACTTAGTGCCCAACTTCTTTAGCATAATGTCATGTAATTTTTTTTATAGGAATCATGTATTGGATTATAAACTAATAAATGATGGTGGATTTTATGAAATCAATCATGGATTAGGTCAACACCACCTTTAGGGGAAAGACATCATGAAATCAAGTACCCATACAATAATGGAATGATAATACTTGGTCATATAGAGAATCTTTGAATGTTGAAGCACAAATTTTCCATGAATCTGGCATACATGACACTTAGTGAATTCCATGCAATCAATAACAATGGTTGGAAAAAAGTATCAAAATCGTTAGATATAATGGGATATCTTAAATATTTACTATTAATCCCAACATGATGCAATGAGGACCTACTAAAAAACCTAAGGGATTCCCTTTCTGTTAATGAAATAGAGAAGGGTTCCATCAATTATACAGCTTTAGAGGAATTAATCTATGTTAGGGAAATCACATGGGATGAAATTCATCGTACTCTAAAATATTTTCTATTTCTTAGCCCAGATATAAGAAAAAGTGATTTGTTAGAGGTACTAAATCATAAGATTCATATAATCAAGTTATTACTATACCATAGGGGAATTTGGGGGACTAACTAAAAATAGCTAGTGTTGAGTTAATTTATCTATAGGATTTCTTCATCAAGAATGATAGGGGTGGTCACCATCTAGTGTACAACATGGATGACCAAATCATCTTAATTAAACTCAGTGTGAGATAAAACCATGCTTTCCAGAGAACATGATCCATAGATATTCAATTATGGGAAATTATTCACCTAGAAATCAGAGAGAAACTAGGCCGTCAACTCATAGGTGCACTCAACTAAATGATTGGGATCCTATTTTCTAATTGTGTAATCACCATTAATTTTCTTGATGATCACCTAAACCATCAAAAATCAATATATTATTTTATTAAAAAGTGATATGATAAGAAAAAATCCTAAAAAAGTTAAAAACCACAAAGAGTTGCAGGGGTTTAAAGAAGTGGAGCCTCAGGGAATCCCCTCTAACTCGGTTCATGCAATCACAGGGAAAGGAACCCATGATATAAATAAAACTGATCTGAAATCCATGGGAAGTCGTGGAAGCTAGGAAATCAGCTACTTTGTTACCATCATGTAAGGTGTGAGTCACTTCAATGTGATTATTAATAAGGCCATTTCACCTTCAGATGATATAGTAGGTAATCCTAGGGGTAAGGGAATGACTGAGTGGAGAGTTATGAATATGGTGGAATATGTTTCAGCTGTCTCTAGTTGGATATTATACTAACTATATAGGAGGAGGCCCATTATAATTTCATTATATTATTCTTGGATAGAATTTTCACTACCAAATAATGATGAGAATGAATGGATGAAACAACCCCTAGGATCTCAACCAATTCCACCGCCCTATATGAAACCCATGTTTCATGAGAAAACTATGTCGAGATTGGGTCTATAAAGGAGATGATACCAAGGAATGCCACATCACAGAGGGATATTGGGAAGGAGGTGGGGGAGGGGTATTGCAACCAGACGACGATAGAGGGAGGGATCCTAATCCCAGTTCATGAGAATCCTTATCAGATCGATCAACATGGTCCTAGTTCTCAAGGAAATGGATAAACAACCACATGGGGTTATATCATTGTGGGGTTTATTCCTTGACTTCTATAAACACCTAAATACCATTGTGAGGATCAAAATAATTTCCTTATTTTAAGGAATGAAGTTTCCTATACTCTGTCACCATAGGTTAAAGAATGAACTTCCTAAGAGATCATGATAAGGAAATCCAATGAAGTCACTGAAAATGTTCCACACCAAATTATCCTAGTGACCATAAAAAAAATATGTGGTGCAGTTTCTTTTTGAGGCTCACTGTAGTAAAGGAACCTGGAATGGAGGTTGATTCCTAAACCCATATTTTTTTTCTTAAGTGGGAAAGGCCCAGTTCCTGATTCACCATGCATGGAAGTTGATTTTTTTTGTTCTTTTAAAAATAATGTACCTCAACCTTGTTTTCAAGATCATTTGAATCCATCAAAATTATTTGGAAATATTTTACTAAGAAGTATCCCAATTTGGAACTTGTGTAAACAAATTTTTCCAAAATTAATTTCTTCAAAATGAGATCGAAGTTATCACAATGGATTTAATTTAGATTCTCATGGATCAAGTCTGGGTATTAACTTACTTTCTTGAACTTGATGTAAAGAACTGGGTATTCCTCAAAGATGTTCTTATAGATAGCTCTGTTGTGGTGAAAAAAATTAAAATCACCTTTTCCTACTATCCATAGAGTGTGACATTAGAGGTTCAAAATTTGGGGTTTGAGAATAAGCTAGACTAACGATAGCCTCCCTCTCCCCTAGTCCATTTCATTCCCATATTTTTAAATAATGAATCTCCCATAAAGTGTTTCCCTTCAAGAAACTACCATAACTACTTTGCATGAAAACACTACATCGTTCCTGATATGCTCCTTATATTAATACCACTATTTTATGAAGGCTTGTCCATCTTGCACCATGTATCATGATGGTGTTTTCTATATGAGTGATCATACAAAATAAAGGAAGATATATTGTTTTTTACTATAGATAACACCCATTTCAGAACCTTGAGGGTTGAAATCACATGGATATTGATAGAGGAGAGGATGTTGTTATCCAATTTTATTCTTCCTTTAAATGATAAGAACCGATTGTTTCAATTCACGATACAACTAGTAATCCTAACAAGAACATTTTCAAACTGAAAAATTTGAATTCCTCTTGGGGGAACCAGGGTGCCCAAATAATTCATAGGAATTTTTCTTCAATGCATGTTCATACAATTCTCCATGGATATAACCCACTTTTATGAGCATCTGTTTGAAATGAAAATTATTCACTTCTCATGGTTAACCAGTTCTCCACTCCACTTGCAATATTCCTTAAGGATCCAATTGATACCATGAATGAATATTTAATATAATTAACAAAAAATATCATGTAATCCATGAACGCAAGTCGAGAAATAACACCACAACGAAAACTACAGTGGTAAGAAAGGATATTTCCTACCAAGATACTTTTGATAACGGAATGGAATACAGTGATTGAATTAGGATGAAAAGGCTCAGGGAATGAAATTATCATTGACTTAGTCCATATAAAACTTTAAAGAAACCACATTGCTTGCCCCAGAAGGATATGAAGTCCCATGAAGAACTGAAACACCTAAATATGAGGTTTTGATACTCAGTCTCATTGTTGGTGCATCCTTTTGAGAGGAGGAATGTGTAAAATGTTGGACTCATCTATTTTGATAATCCCAAATCATGTTTTGATAATCCCAAATAATTTTTATATCAAAATAATAATTATGTACTTTTAATCTCACTGGTATATTGTTTAATCTTATACTGATAAAATTCTCTAAGTATAAAAGGACACCGATGTAAGGTAACCGATGCAAGCTCATCGATGCAAGGTCACCGATGCAAGGTCACCGATGAAAGGTCACCGATGCAAGGTCACCGATGTAAGGTCACCGATGCAAGGTCACCGATGCAAGGACACCACTGAAGGCTACCGATGAAGGTTACCATTGAGAAGGTCACCAATGAAGGCCACCGATGTATACCTACTACTGAATCCTAACATTGTGAAGGCTACCGTTACCAGTATACCGATTCCTACCCTTCTATACATTGTCTAATTATTAAGATTATTCTCAAGGTCATATTTGGTAACTTTAATGATTCTGACATTAATTAATGCTGATTATAGACATATCAAGAGACCGTATCTGGAAATAGTATGAGGTATGAGGAGGACCACATGTGATTTACTCATTTCTATTGTCGAACCTCAAATATAAAATAGAGGAGTGAAGAAGAAACGTTGTGTAGTGATGCAGATGCATACATGTGTGTAGAAGAAAAATATACAAGAAAGAACTTATGCATATGATCAATGAAGAACCATACACCATTCACATTGTGAACATAGAAGCATATTGAAGATCATTTTGGAAATAAAATTTACATCTTCTATCCTTATTTAACTCTTTTTCCAATCAAGAAGCTAAACACCTAGAACCTGGAGTTTCAATACTCTATTTCGAGAACAACTTTCGAAGAAAGGCTCGAACTACAATTTCTTCACTCCATGGAGTCAAGAGCTGAAATGGAAACACCTAGAGCCTTATAAACTCAATCTTATACTATTTGATATACTAGGTTCTTTTATTTTACACTTTTGAGAAGTGTGTGTTTGTGTTACACACACTGTCTCATGTGCTTAAACAGAGGTTACTGAAAATACTCACATCATACTTTACATGCCTCTTGTTTCCCACACATAACTATGGAAGAGACAGTGTGTGGTCTATATTGTTTGTTTTTTCCCACAAAGAACTATGGTAGAGGGTGTGGACCCTTGATAGTTTGTGAAAACTATTGTAAAGTCCGATACAGTCTGTGTATCAAGTTTATTTTCAATATTAACTGCTTGGTGGCATGTGATCACCAATTGGAGAGGATTAAGTCTCATCTTGAGACTGAACCTATTGTTTAACTTTTATGTGTACTATATTTTGTTATACCGTATTTTTTTCTCTATTCCATTGCTCATTATTTAAAAAAACAGAAAAATATTTTTATACTTACTTTTATTGTTAGTTCTAGTTAGTGTGTGTAGGTGTTTAATTCAGTAAACTTGTTTTAAATGTTGACAAATTTTTTTACACTGATTCAATTGAGTACTAATCACCCTTTGAGAAACCTTTTGACCAACTAAAAATCTATATCCCTACTTCCTTAATTAACTGGGTTGTTTCATTATTGGGGGATCTTTATCCTAAATTTTTTAGCAGAAATTTTAAGTAGGAACTCAATTCACCCCTATTGAGTATCCACTCCGACCAACATTTGGTATCAGATGATTGTTTGTTTTGTTGCTACTGTTTGTGAAGGTTTTCAAATTTTTTTCAATTGTGATTTTAGTTATATCTTAAAGATATTAATTTTTTTTCATATCTAAATTTTCAGTTATTTAAAGTATAATTAACAATTGACAATAGAGTGGAGGGTGCTGCTACTAAGAGGCCACATTTCTCTAATGCAAACAACTATTCTCAGTAGAAATTAAAAATAAAAATGTATCTATAGAGCATGGGTCCTGAAATCTGGGATACAATAGAAGAACAACATGTATTACCTATTACTACTAGGGACACATGGTATCAATTGACTAAAGATACATATAATAATAACTATAAATCAATGAATGCATTGTATTGGTCTATAGGTGATGAAAGGTTCAATAGAATATCTTCCTTTGAAAATGATTATGAAATTTGGGACACTTTGTCTATTTCCCATGACGGAACAACCAATGTTTAAGAATTGTGATTAAATACTTATACTATTAAATATGATAATTTTAAAATGAAGCATGATGAAATTATATCTTAAATGTATCTCAAGTTCAATGAAATAGTAAACACAATAAGTTTTCTTGGAAAACTAGTGGACAGTAAGGACCAGATTACGAGGCTTATTTGATGCCTACCTGATAGATGGAGAGGAACTTCTGTTTCCATTTGAGAATCTAGTGAAATAGGAATGTTTCCAGTGAAGGAACTAATTGGAAAGATTATGATGTATGAAGAAGAGATCAAGGTTAATAAAGAAGTAGATGAAGATCCATGAAAGAAATCTGTAGCATTCAAGACTACTACCTCAAAGAACAAGGATAAAGATAAAGTTCAGCCTCCTGTAGAAACTTCCACTAGTAAAGACTCAAACTCTGACAGTGATGATGAGATGGATCATCTTGATAAGAGATTCCAAAAGTTCTATCATAAGAAGAAGTTCTTTAGAAAGTCAAACTATAAAAGAAAGTATGATAATAAATGATAGTAGAAAAAGGACAGAAAATGAAATGACAATAAAAATGAGATAGTATGCTATGAGTTTAAATGAAAAGGTAATTTGACACCCCAAGCTTCCACGATACGTTTCACTTTGAATAATGTAATAGCTTGCATTATACGCAACTTCGAGATTCTAACACACTATGACCAATCAAACTAGCTGTTATGAATAGTAATACCCACTTTTTGAAATTTTATAAATTTTATCTTTCAAAATGGACTTCATTTTTTGGATTCATAATATCAAAATTAGCTTAGGGGTGAATTTTTGGTATTTTTCTGAAAACATTCAATTTTTGATGAATACTGAAAAACACTGAGTTATAGTTTAAAACTGAATTTTTATTTAAATAATTATTTATTTTTTTAAATTTTATTTTAGGTTATAATAGATACATAATACCTATATAAGTTCAATGTAATTCATTAGAGTCAATTTATAATAATTTTAGATATGTAAAAATTTTATTGAACTTTTTAACCGTCTTTTACCCACCTCCTAAGAGCATTTGAAAATTTGAATAAAGATTCATTTTACCGCTTCTGTGAATTGAATTTTAAAAATCTGAGAGACACGGTTGACATAAGTAATTAAAATGTGGTTCAATAAGATAAAAATAATTTTTGTTGAATAGTAACTTTTGACTTTTATTTACGAGGGTTAAAAGTAAATATGGAAACTAAGGGTAAAAATGATATTATTATTACCCTAACACATGTATTAATTCTTTTGGATAAGTGTAATTAGACCAAAAATAAACTTAGAAATAAAATATGACCCTTTAGGTCCACATGGATTAGATTAAGACATTTATTATTATTTAATTCAAAGAAGAGTTAAAAGTGTTAAATTCAATGTTTAATAAATAAAACATTTTTAATATAGGGTTCCGCATTAGATAAATTAGACTATAAATATTAATTATAAATATAAAAAAACTTTCCTACCTAATGGTATTTTATTTATATTTTTTATACATTAAATAGTTAAGTTTATTTATGACACAATGATGATGAAGTAATTACTGTATTAATGAAAGATTAAAATAATTGAAATTATAAATATCCAAATAAATGTAATTTGAGACTTTTTATGAATTACAATTACTTTATAGGTTAATATGACATATTAGGGTTGGTTAGATGAATTTTTACCAAAGTAATAATGCTGTTATAAATTTAGAAAAAACAAAATACCAAATAGTGTCAAAATTGACATAAAAGAGTTTTAAAAAATATTATATTATTAATTGATATTATATTCGAAAAAATATAAGGTTTAGTGAAAATACTTATGTAATGATAGGTGTATAATTAATTAACCACTTGGGGCTTTCTTGGAAGTATATAGTAAGTTTATTAACCATATAATATAAAAATACAAAGAGACATGGTAAATGTCAAACAATTTAAATAAGAGTTAAATCTAAACGATAAAGTTAATATAGTGACCCAAACCTATCTAAAACCTATTGGTTGAGTGGTTTTAGACCCATCCCCACCTTAAACTTTAAATAATTAATTTTTTAGCGATTAGAAACCGAAAATGATTTTATTATAAAATAATATTTCTAGCGTTTCCTAAGGTGCCCCTCACCCCTCTTATAAAAGGGAACTCCCCCTTCTGTCAAATTCGCACCTTCAAAGCCATTTGACTCAGCCAAAATCTACCCAAATACCATCTCAACTGTCCTCACTTCATTCTGAGGGCCTTAATTTAGTCAGAAAGCCATCCTATGGATCCCTTTTGATCAAATTAAAAGAAAAAACTTGAAGAAGAGGTAAATATTTCATCACCTCTTTCAAGTTCCTTTTTTCTTCCACGTCCTCTTTCTTTGTTGTTTCCATTATAATATAATAACTCCAGTATATTATATATAATGTGATGTTATTATAAATATGGTATAACTATATTCATTATTTTATCCATCCTTTGATTGACATGTCACCGTACGTGTGTATGTACGGCTTACCATCTCTACACCATGGTGTAATTGATATTCAATACATTATTATTTGGATGGGTAAAATAATGATGTTTAATTGATGTAAATAATACATATAACATTATAATTATTCTTTATATATGATATAACATCCAATTATATATTATTTTAATATCAAAAGAATGATTTTGTCGCTCGTGTGTACATACGGATTACCATCTCCACGAACGCGACGAGATTCATTCCCCATCATAATCCATTCAAGAATAATTTTCATTATATGATTAAAAATAATGTTTAAAGAATTAATATCATTCTTAATATGAATATGATACATCATATTCATAACAAACACAACTTACGAAACAAAGTATACAAAGGAAGTCAAATCACTTAACACCCGAAACGACGTTAATACTAAAATATTTTTAACAAAGAAATATTAAAAGATCAAATATGATATCATATCAATGTATATGATTATTTTGTAATTTAATAAAAAATACTTCACCATTATACAAGAGTTTAACCTACCCTTGACTGAGGAAAAGTACAAAATAAGGGGTTTCATATCTCACTTTTAATTCCGTGAGTTTTCCATTGTTCGCCACTTATTAATTAAATGTGGTGTATTTTGTACAGTAATTTGATATATATATTATCATGTTTCTCTTTATATTCATGGTATTATGTCATTAATTTTTTGGTTATTAAATTTTCGTTATATGAATCGATTGATTACAACAAAGTAAGGGTTTTCATCTCACTTCCTATTTATGTGAGATTCGTGCCATACTGCCACTATTTCCTTTTGTGTGGTGTATGTACTGCCCAATGATTGTATTCTTTGTGTAATATAATTTAATTTATGAGTAATTAAATCTTCATTTTATTATCCATATTTCATGGGATGTATGTTTCGCAGGTTACCAAATTGGTAAGGGAATTTCAAATTTCAATTACCACTCATTCATCTTTACACATACTTCATTGATGATTTTACTCCATGATTGTGTGTGGAATCACTATTTATTATTTTTGTAGTAATTTAAACTCCCCTTTATGTGGATATAATTTTTATACACATAATCACTCCATTTATAAATTCTCAAGTCATCGATATGAACATGGTAAGTGAAATTTTAACTCTATCTCCATTTAGTGAGTTAAACATTCAATTCATTGGTGTTGTTTTTACAAGAATATGTGTGAATTTCCTCTGATTTATTTACAATAAATATCAAATAATATTTAGTTTATTTATATTTGTCACACATAATTATGTCGTTGATTTATCCTTAACCTAAGGATAGAGTCTTTATAAGTGATTTCATCTCAATTTACATTCCATTGAGACTTCTTTGTTTTTATATGCGAATTTACATTTATATGGTGTATATAATGCACTTTGACATAGTATATCATGAATCCATTTATTACCATGATATTATAGAGTTTTTATTACCTCATTTATTTTTATTCAAGTATCTCTCTTTTGGTGAGGAACTCTAAATAAAATATCATTTTAAAATGTTTTAAATATTTATTATTCTAAATATTTCTCATTAATGTCCATGTTTTAAAAATGGTTTGAAGGATTAATTTATATGGAATTAAAGTTTTAAAATTAAAATTACTTATAAAAGTTTCAAATAGTTATGGAACACTTTGATTCAAAAATCTATTTTAAATGTTGTGACTTTTAAATGTTTTCATGAAAAGGGGGATATCTCTCTCAAATAGTTTTGATGATTATTTTCATTTATGTCAATATCATTCATTATTCAATATTGAGGTTGATATATTATAATACATTCTTCCATATTGAATTGAATGAGTTATTTTTGACTTTGGATGTGCTATTTTTATACCATTCATAGTTTGTGGTTAAAATATTGTCATTTCGTATGCTAGTTTTAATACAAATGTTCAGATTATGTTTCAAACTTTTCATATGAGGAATGCATTGGACTTAGTAAGTGACGTTTGGAGCCTGCTTTAGCTCTTCGATGCATCGGTAAGTCTCATGAGAGAAACTAGTGTCTTGGCATAATGCCTAGACAAAATCATATTTGTGGTCTTGGCACAAGGCCTTGACTATGTGGTTATGAAAGTCTGGAATTATGCATTCCATCATTATGAAAGTGGCTATGGATATTGCATGTGATTATTCGACTAGTATAATATCCATGTGAATAAGTAAATGGAATTATTTTATTTTATCTTTTCCATATTATGCTGAAGTTCATGTTTAAAAGGCTTTTGTTGTAGTCTTATATGTTTCCTTATACATTTATCCTTATTTATGAATGTTTCTGCTGTATTGTTATCCTTACAGAGCATCTGAGCTCACCCCTTTATATGTTTTATTTTTCCTAGGATTCGAAGAAGTATATTATGGCTGACCTGTAGGGATAGTCTATTGGATCTCAGTGTTGTATATGGAAATAATGTTGTTGTAGTTTTCCATTTTATGATGTAATGAAAACCTTATGAATGTATCTGGTACTTCCAAGGCTACTAAACTAATCGGCCTTTCGAGACTTGATCTTTTTTGATCATTCCAATGATACATAATAATGCACAGACTCTGGGACTCTGGGGTCGGGGCATTACAGGTAATGTGAAAGCTGATTTCCCCAAGATTAAATTTAAAAAGAAATATGAAGACAACGGAAAGGGATATAAAAAGGCTATAAAAGCTACATGGAGTGATTCAGAAGATAGATCTAGTGGATATAACACTACTAATATTGAGAAGAATAAACATGAAAACTTATTATTGATGATAGAAACATCTGAGGTAACACCCATTTCTCCTATACCTAATGCTTATTGTTCAGGGAATGAAAGTGAATCAAATAATGATGAGAATATGTATATGGATGAACTTTTTGAATTTGGTGGAATTCTTGAGGATACATTTAATGAAATAAAGGATAAATATAAATTATGAAAAATTCAACATGCTTTGAATGATAATTATAAGTTTGATCTAGATATTGAGAATGAAAAATGTGCTATGCTATTAAAAGAAAATACTAAACATAAATTATCAAATGTGAATTAAAAATGGATCTTGAGAAATTTACTTTAGGTAGATATACCTTGACTTAGTTGTTGAAAACAAAACTTTAAAATACACAACTAGTCTAGGATATCAGTGAGGATAGAGAAGGATTATAAAAAATATTTTTTTTTCCAAAATATGGGCAGTTAACTGGTAGTTAATGTTATGGACCATCTTTTGAATTTTCTAAAATACCAAACAAAGTGTTCATGTCCCAAAACATATCTGTTGATTTTAAGATACCTATGAGACACGTATGGGTTCCCAAAGTTTTACTTACTAACCTCTCTGGACCCCAGAAAATATGGGTACCAAAGTTACCCTACCCTTAATCTATTTTGCAGGAAAATTTTCTAAAGTGTTCCTGTAGAAGTATATGGTACTTGGAGAGTGGATGTTCAAGACATATGAAATGGGACAATTCATGCTTTAAGAGATTAATTAAGTTAATGGTGGACATGTCACATTTGTCGATAATGCCAAATGGAAGATATTTGTCTTCGGCTAGATTGGTAACCCTAACACTATATTAATTTCAAAAGTACTTTTTGTTGATGTCTTAAAATACAATCTGCTTAGTATTTATCAGTTGTGTGATGATGGTTTCAATGTTACGTTTTAAAATGATGCATAAACTCTTTTAATTATAAAAATGATTTCATATTAATTTCACATAGAAATTAAAATATATATGTTGTTGATTTAAATACATTAGCTATGAAAAATGTTACTTGTTCAAATACATTTCATAAGGAATCCTGGCTATGGAATAGAAGATTAGGACCCAGAAATTTGCACTCACTTAGGCAACAAACGTGGAATGGTTTAGTTATAGACTTACCTAAATTGGAATTCCCATATAACAAAGACTATAATCCTTGTCAAAAGGGAAAACAACACAATGTTTCTTTAAAATCAAAGAAATAAGTTGCTACTTCTCAACCACTTGAGTTTGTTCACATGGATTTGTTTTGACCATCTAGAGTTACAAGTCAAAATGGGATGCACTGTGTTTATGTTCTCGTAGATGATTTTTCTAGATATACTTGGGTATAAATTCTAGATCACAAAATTGAAGCATGATCTTACTTCATTAAATATTCCAAGTCTGTAGGAAATATTAGTGTACATATATTTAAGACCTTGAGAAGTGATCACAGATGTGAGTTTGAAAATAAGGAATTTGAATCTTTTTTCTCACATAATGTCTATAAACACAATTTTTCTACTCCTAGAACACACCGACAAAATGGAGTTGTAGAAAGAAGAAATAGGATACTTCAAGAGATTTATCGAACTATATTAAATGAGTAAAATATACCTATCTATTTTTGGGCAGAAGTTGTTAATACAGTAGGTTAAATTATCTATAGAGTCTTAATTAAACTGGTTCTTAAGAAAACACCTTATGAGATTTGTAATAATAGGAAGCCTAAGGTAAATTACTTTAGAGTTTTTTGGTTGTAAATTCTTTATCCTTAATACTAAGGGTAACCTTGAGAAGTTTTCTTCCAAGAGTAATGAAGGAATATTTTTTGGTTACTCAATCTCTAGTAAATCGTATATAGTATTAAATAAGAGAACCAAATGTGTGGAAGAATCAGTTTATGTCAAATTTGATGAGATTAATACACATGAACCCAAAAACCCCATTGAACAACTTGACTAAGATATGACAGTTCTAGACCTTAATGATAAAGACAGTGAACCCTTAGTGAAACAACCAGTTCTAAATTTTTTCCAGAATATAGGAATAATGAATCTGAACCTATAGGCAACCCTGATGAGTCTAGTTCAAGTCTTTCTAGTGGTATTATAACTCTCAAGAATCATCCTTTAGATGTAGTAGTAAGTGATCTAAATAGAGGAACACAAACTAAAGGTTCTCTAAGAAACTAGGTTGAACATCAAGATTTTCTTTCACAACTTGAACCTAAAAATAATGATGATGCAATCAATGATGAATTTTGGGTGATAGCTTTGCAAGAAGAATTAAATCAGTTTGAAAGAAACAAAGTTTTCGAAATAGTAAAAATACCAAAAGACACTTTGAACATAGTCACTAAATGGGTGTTTAGAAATAAAGTTGATGAATCTGGAAACATATTTAAAAATAAGGCTAGACTAGTTACATAAGGGTATAGTTAAGAGAAATGAATAGATTATGAGGAAACATTTGCACCAATAGAAAAACTAGAAGCTATTAATATATTACCTGCTTATTCAGCACATCTTAATTTAAAACATTATCAAATGGATGTCAAAAGTGAATTTCTAAATGGGTACATAGTTGAAGATGTATTTTTTGAACTACCCCTTGGTTTTACAAATCCCCATTTTTCAAATCATGTTTTTAAACTCTCTCAAACTCTATATGGTCTAAAACAAGCTCCAAGAGTTTGGTATGAAAGACTTAGTTCTTTTCATATTTCAAAAGGTTTTACTAAAGGAATATCTAATCTTACTCTTTTTATTAAAATAATTTCCAAATATGTTTTAATAGTACAAATTTATGTAGATGATATTATTTTTGGATCTTCTAAAAATTCTTTGTGTAATGATTTTTAATAAATGATGCAAGATGGATTTAAAATGAGTTTAATGGGGGGAACATAAATTTTTCCTTGGATTTCAGAATTTTCAAAATAAAAATGTTATTGTTTTAAATCAAAGTAAATATACTAAGGATTTTTTTGAAATGTTTTGGTTTGGACATCAATAAAGGTAGTGATACACCTATGAGTACAACTTGTAAGTTGGATGATGATGAAATTGGTAAACCAGTGGATCAAACCAATTAGAGAGGTATGATTGGGAGTCTACTCTATCTTACTACCATTAGACCTGATATTATGTTCAGTGTATTCTTGTACTAATTTTCAATAAAATTACAAAGAGTCTAATTTAACTACTATTAAAAATATTTTTAAATATCCCAAATATACTACAAACATAGGGCTGTTTTACCTAAGAGGAAAATCATTTGATTTGATATATTATTCGAATGCTGAATTTACTGGTTGCAAGTTATACACAAAGAGAACCTCTTGAACATGTCATATTTTAGGAAAGTCATTAGTATTATGGTGTTGTAAGAAACAAAATTTTGTTGCATTACCAAATGACAAAGCTAAATATATAGCTGTTGGTAGTTGTTGTGCTCAAATTCTATGAATGAAACACACTTTACTATAATATGGATATCAATCTAAACATGTCTCTATAATGTTTGATAATACAAGTTCTATTAACATCTCTTAAAATCCAGTATCTCATGCTAGGAAAAAGCACATTGAGGTGAGACATCACTTCTTGAGAGATCATTAACAATGTGGTGATATCTCTCTTGAATTCATTGTCACTGAACATCAGTTAGATGATATATTCACAAAGCCTTTTAATTCTATGAGGTTAAATTACATCAAACATGTGTTAGGTATGATAAACTATTAAGGTTGAACCTCACCATTAAACCTCATAGTTAGAAAAATCACCATTGGGCCTCACCGTTATAAAACTCACGATTAAACTTCACTGTTAGAACTCACCGTTAAGAACCTCACTGTTAGACCTCACCATTAGAAACCTCACCATTGGACCTCACCATTAGAAACCTTAGTGTTATACTTCACCATTAGACCTCACCGATGGACCTCACCATTCGAAACCTCACCGTTAGACTTCACTGTTAGACCTCACCGTTAGACCTCACCTTTAGAAACCTCACCATTAGACCTCACCATTGAACATCACAGTTAGAAACCTCACTATTGTACCTCATAGTTAGAAACCTCACCATTGAAAATCATAGTTTGAAAACTCACCGTTGGACCTCACAGTTAAAAACCTCACCATTGGACCTCACAGCTAGAAACCTCACCGTTGGACCTCATAGTTAAAAACCTTACCAATGGACCTCACTATTATTACCTTACCGATAGTTAATTTTCTCAAGACTTATCTTTTTCTATGCAAGAATTTGAAAAATTTTCTGTATTAATTATTTCTTTTACTTGATTTGTTTTTGATCCCTAAATGATAAAAATAATGTACACACCACATTTGAATCCATATCTACTCTCTCCCGAATCTATTGATCCCTAACCAAAGAACCTCACCTTCTACAAAAAACATAAAAAACTACAGATTTAAATGGAAAGGTTGAAGTGTCTATTGGTTAGTGATGAAGAAGATTTTCCAAATCCAAAAAGTCCTCGAACAGAGTCGAGTAGTAGAATCCAAGTAGTGGCAAAGATAATCAACCCTCATTTGTCAATGAGGTAAATTGTGGTCGAGAAGGAACTGAGCTCAGAATGGATAATGTCGAGCAGGTCTTTAGAGCAGAAGGCACTTGAAGCTCTGGGATGGGAAAATTCTTTGAAAATAAAAATAGACTTTATTATCTGAAGCTAGTGAAGAAGTTTTATGAAACTATAAAGTTCGAGCGGACTGAGGTTAAGAACATAATGTCTTCCAATGTAAATAGAGTAAGTATAAGCTTATCCTCCCTTGAATGGGATGAGTGTTTGAGAGTACTACATGATGGGATTTTTGACTACTACTTAATATTGGTGCCTCCCACTAGTGAGTTCTTCTGTTATGAAGAAGCTCTAGCGGAACTGATAGGGAATGGAATACCTAGGAAAGTCATTACTTCTGAGATGGAAGGAGAACATAAGTTTCTATTTAAATTTTTTCAGCACGTCTTGATTCATAGGTGATGGGACTTTGCTACCTTGAAATATAAAGATGTATTTCTCTTATATCTGTTGAAGCATGGACAGAAGATAAATTTGTGTAGGCTACTGATGATTCAATTAGAGGATATGAAAAAGCCCAGTTCTAAGACTAATTCATTGGTTCATTCTAGATTGATATCATTGATGTTTAACATGAAAGGAGTATCTGGAAACAAGGAGGAAACAGTTATAGTAAGGGACAACTTCTGCATTACTAAGATGATTTACAAGTTGATGAAGATAAACAGGAACCCTTGGAAAAGAAGATGGGTGCATGATGAGGCTAAGTTATATGAGGAATTCAACCTCGATACCCATCCTACAAGGCCTAAGGATAAGAGAGACCCTAGTCTAAAGCCAGATGAAGTGGATCATGATTATTCAATTGAAGAGGAAGAGTCTACTACTATGCAACAATGAGAGGATTCTCATATAGATGATAGGAGTGATCCCGACCATCCCTCAAATCCTTGTGTTAATACTATATCTTTTGGTGAGGCTAGCCCACGGAAAAGACTGCCTAGATGGGAGACTATCTTAAGGGACTGTGATGATGAAGAAACTAGTGAATAAGAAGGGGCAGAAAAAGTCTTAAGAGACATTAAAGTGACTTAAAATGAGAATTAGAGAACTGAATCTAGTCATGATGACCTTGAGACAGCTGCTGATGCAAGTGAGGAGAAATGTCTAAGTATCAGTCCTCTGATAGGATATACAGAAATGGTAGAATGTTTAGATGAATAGGTTTCTGATTAAGTTGAATATGGAATTTCCTTGGCTATAGGTGAAGATTTTGTAGAGGAATTGGAAGTGGACCCTCCTGTTGATGAAGTTTCTCAATGAGGTATGGTAGATTGTATGTGGTTTCTCAGGAGAATGCTCCAAGTGAGGGGGAGAAACCTGTTGCCATAGGTTCATTTTCTGTTAATCATGGGATAGAAGACTGGTTAGAAGACCCTGGATTTGTGGTTTTGGGCTTAGACTATGGAGATTCTGATGATGACCAACCTATCAGATGTCCTTCTAATCAATTAGTTACAGATACTACTATTGTACAACCAGTAGTGCTTTTGCCTTGATACTATGTAAAGAAGGATGATTTGGATTCATTAAATTCAGATCTAAAGAGGCTCCTTGATGAGAAAACTACCGAGATAGAGTGAATATTAGATCACAATCAAGGAATTATGGCATTTTTAGTGGAAATAATAGTTTCTACCACTCACTCATCCATGCTACATGAAGTCGAGGAATTTCAGAATTAGGTCAGAGCATTAGCAGAGTCTATGGAATCTTTGAAGTAGTGTATTTACATTTTAGAATCCTATATGGATTCAAGAGTTCAGGTGGACAGATTTCTTAGATATATTAAAAGTGTGGTACAACAAATGGTCACTGTGGTTGAGGACTTTAAGAAGTCTATGGAGACACATGTGAGTGGACAAGATAATGATGTGAAGAATCTATTCACAGGTTTGGCCAAATCCTTTAAAGAGACAATGGATTTCACTATGGAACCTATGTGTGCATCTACTTCATCTTCAGCTACTCCACCGGTTAATCTAGAAGCTTCTAGATTGGTTGTCAGAGAAGAAGCGGAGAAGTTATTTGGTGAAATTACCTCAGACACTTAGTCTATGACTCAGGTAAATTCTACTACTAGAGAAATTCATAACCTTGTGGAAAATTATTTAAGGGAATCTTCTCAAGATCAAAAGTCCATCAATGAGAAAGATGATTTCTACTAAAAAAAGGGTATATACTAAGAATCATATGGTGGTCACATTAAGATGATATTGGAAAACTTGAGGATTCCACCTGTTACTCAAGCCTTTAAGGATCAGGTTAGCAGGCTTAGTGAGTTTACTCCTGCTTCAGAGAGATTTATGGAGAATAAGGATGATTTTATCTCAGCTATGGAGAGAGAAGAAAGTATAATTATGGATTTCAGAAATATTCTTTTTCCCTTCCTCCATATGGACTGCACTCCTATAATTATTCCCCTAGCTTTACCTTCTTCCTCTACTACCTCAGGATCTACCAGTGCTGCTGCATTGATGACTCCTACACAAGCCATCAAAAGATTGACCCCCACGATTTCTCAAAGATCTCCTCACTAATAGTGTACTGTTGCTTCTGTTGTAGTCCCTCTATCCCTGCTTACTATTATCCCTCGGCCTACCCCTTCATCTTCAGAACCTGGCTCCTCAGCTTCCAAATACAAAGCTCCTTTGAGTATATCTGATGTGGATTGAATGTGGTATTTCTTTGTTTATAGGGATATTTTGTACACTTTTTGTATATTGTATTCTTGCTTCCTAGGTAATCATATCCTCTTTTGACCTCTATTTGGTCTTCCTATCTTTTTGTTAATCCCAATGGGGGAGAAGTTATAGGCTACCTGAATGGGGCATAAGTTTCTCAGTTAACTATTTTTTTCAGTTAAATATAATCCTTACATACCTATACTATCTATAATAAATATGGTTCAATTTTACTCACACACAACTCTGAAGATATTTAGAAAATGTGCTTAACAATGATTCAAAAATACTGATATAATTTGTGATTATAAAAAAGGGGGAGATTATTGGACTCACCTGTTTTAATAATCCCAAATCATGTTTTGATAATCCCAAATAATTTTTTTATCTAAGTAATAACTATGTACTTTTAATCTCATTGCTCTCTTGTTTAAGATTACAGTGCAAAATTTCTCTAAGTATAAAAGGTAACTGATGCAAGTTCACCGATGTAAGGTCACCGATGAAAGGTCACTGATACATGGTCACATATGAAAGGTCATCAATAAAAGTTCACCGATGCAAGGTCACCAATGCATGTCACCGATGAAAGGCCACCACTGAAGGTTACTGTTGAGAAGGACACCAATAAAGGGTACCGATGCACACCTATTGTTGAAGCCTACCATTGTGAAGGCTACCGTTACCAGTCTACTGATGCCTACCCTTCCATACTTTTTCAAATTCTTATGATTACTCTAACAGTAATATTTGATAACTTTAATGCTTCAGAAATTAATTAATGATGATTGTAGACATATCAAGAGGCCATATCTGGAAACAATGTGAGGTACGATGAGGACCACATGTGATTTACTAATTCCTATTGTCAGAACTGAAATATAAAAGACAATACCAAGGAAGAAAAGTTTTTTGGTGGTGCAGATTCATACATGAGAGAATAAGAAAAATATACAAGAAAGAACTTATGCATGAGATCAATAAAGATGCATCCAGCATTCACACTATGAACTTAGAAGAATCTCAAATATCATTTGGGAGATCAAATTTACATCTTATATCCTTCTTCAACTCTCTATCCAATTATGATTCCAAACACCTAAAACTTGGAGTTACGACACTCTGTTTCATGGACAACTTTCAAAGAAAGACTCAATCTACAATTTCCTCACTCCAAGGAGTCAAGAGATGAACTGGAAACACCTAGATCCTTCATAACTCAATCTTATACTATTTGATATACTTTTTTCTTTTATTTTACACTTCTGAGATGTGTGTGTTTGTGATACACACTGTATTCTATTCTTAAATATAGGATACTGAAAATACACACATCATACTTCACTTACAACTTATTTCACATGCATAACTGTGGAAGAGACCGTGTCTGATCTACATTGTTTGTTTTTTCTACTAAGAACTATGGTAAAGGGTGTGAACCATAGACAGTTTTTGAAAACTGTTTTAAAGCCCGATACAGGCTGTATATAAAATTTATTTACAGTACAATCTTCATGGTGGTAGGTGATCACCAAGTGGAGAGGATCGAGTCTCGTCTTGATACTGAACCTCTGGTTTAACTTTTATGTAAAATATATTTTTTTATAATTTTTTTTTTCTCTATTATGCTACTCATTATTTAAAAAAATAGAAAACTATTTCTGAACATACTTTGATAGTTAGTTCTAGTTATTGTGTGAAGGTGTTTAATTATGTAAACTTGTTTCAAAAGATGAAGAAGTGTTTTGCACTGAATCAACTAAGCACTAATCACCCTTTGAGAAACCTGTGGACCAACTGAACATCTATATCTCAACTACCTTAATTAACTAGGATGTTTTAATATTGGGGGGATATTTATCCTAATATTTTTAGATGAAATTATAAGTAGGATCTCAATTCACCCCCTCTTGAGTATCCACTCCAACCAACATAAAATATGAATGGATTTTAGGGAGTGATGAAGAAAAATCCAATTCTAATACTGTTTATCTCAACATTGTTGAGTATGTTTCTAGTTGTATTGAATAAAACAACATTAGTGTGTATTTTATAATTTATAATTTCTTCATTGATGAAAATAATGTCCTCATCTTGGAAGTCATCATCCAAGGGATACTACTCAAAGGTTTGGTGTGTGAACAAATTAAATTACATCACCGAACCTTCGATGAACTTCTGAGGGATGAAATTAATGTTTAACTCCAAAATAATCGTCCTCAATATCACCAATAATTGATTTAACATAAGATATTTGAAGAGGTAATTTAGTGGGTTGATATAAGAGATCAGTTATACCTCATGATGTTGTATATTTTTATGGAAATTTTGGCTGAAAAATACCATGTAATGATAATTATTCTAGATGGTAGAGTATATAGTGTTAGTTCTAATGGAATGTGACTAAGATAATATAGACTATTCTCTTTAACATTATTATTCTTATGGGATAAGAGGGTGTTGAGTTACCATTCATGGCTGGTCACATAAGAGACCAAAGTGTTCCTTTGGAAAGGTTAAATTAGAGTAAAATGATTTAACATATACTGATTAATATCATCAAACGTGGTCTATCATTATTTTTCCAAGTAATGGGTGATTCATTTCTTCATCATCTTAGAAAAAGGGATTACATTTCCATACCCTATTGGAGAAAATATTACATATGTAAGATAGATGACCTTATATTCCTCATGAATCTCAAATATTTCATGGAGGAGATATTCCAATAATGGCCTCAATCTTCTATAAGTGGATATTGATGCCATTGTATCAGAAAAATATGGTGAGGAATTGTCTAAAGGAATCCCCAAATGCCAACTTAAAGGAATACAACTTCAAGGGGTGGGTGTGGGTCATTATAAATAGATTTTAAATATTTTTGAGATATTATTTCCATTAGTGGTATTTGAGCATCAACTCATCAAATAAATGTTCCACCATTTTTCTAATGATAGGATTAAGTATATGACACAAGAAAATTTGATATGTTTCTCTAAAAATTTTCCAGCCAAAGAGCATCACTGGGTATTATTAGGTTCCCTAAATGTGGTTTCCCTCCAAACATTGAGATACATCTTAATTTTACTGTACCCAAAATTTTAATTTATAAAATAAATATCTATTATGTTTTTAGTTCCATTTATTATAATATCTATAGATAATATGTGAAATTAAACCTTCATAAAACATCCATTGAGGTGAACAATGTTAATGAAAACTCTAATTTATCCATTATTATTCATAACTGTGTAGATTTTGGATTTCCATATAGGATAAATAACATTCCTAATGAACCTAGATTTAGTGATATTATCAACATTAGAATTTGACATGGAACCATGGAAGGGTTGCATCTTTAAAGGCAGTTGTTTGAATCTACAATGGCTAATAATAAGTCCAAGACCATGTACATATACCTAATGATCAAGCCATAATATATTTTTAGTTTTATGAAAATACATAATAGTGTTGTTTCAAGAATACAAAATACTATTTTTGTTCATCAGGATACAAGAAGACACTAATCTTTTTAGACCATGGATCGTTCTTAGTGTTTAGGTTCAGTTTTTTCAGATCACTGATGGTGGTTGAGAGCCCCTCATCAAAGGGAGTAATATAATCAACCAAATTCTCTTCATCTGGGTTGTGAATATTGGAGGAAGGAGACAACTCTGGAAGTATGAGATAATATGAGATAGAAATATTTACAATGAGGGGGAATAAATGTAAAAACCTGGTATTTTATGATTTTTTTTCCAATAAATTTAATTTATTGGATAACTTGCATTAAATGCAACACTGATTTTAGACAAATCATGATATAATATTAAAATATAAATATTTAATGTGATAGTTAACACATAGTTATTAGGTTTGAGGGTATTAATAGTACTAAAAAATTAATGAAAATATTTGGATTTCACATATATAAAATAAATTCATACTGTTTATCAATTGATTATAAATGAAACTAAAAAACATTTGATGATAAATGGAATATTTTTCTGAAACACTGATTTTATGTACCTAGTGTGTTTTTATCTGAATAAACCAAATTAGTCACCAATGGTGAATGATTTTAATGAAATATACATATTATACATTAAATAAAATGTTTACTTTGCATCTAATATTTTTTTTCTAGGCATGAGATAAAAACAAATCAATTTTTATGCTTAAAAATATATTATTCTAAAAATAGGTTTCATCACATTTTACACACTTATTTTTAAATAAATTTTTGAAACATTTAGAAAATTTAATTTAAAAAATGAAATGAATTTTTGAAATAAATATTTCTAAATTATCTTATAGTGAATTTTTTATAATTTTATGAAGAGATTAAATTTTTGGTGAATAATGAAAAATACCGTTTTTTATTAAAATAGTATTTTCACTTAACAAATTTACAAAGTTTAATTTTGTTTTAAAAGAATTTTAATTGCAATTTTTTTTTCAATTATGTTATTTTTCATACAATTTATATCATTTTAATATATTTTATGTTGAAATTAGACACAAAATATTTATACTGAAGAAAATAGTTTCTTTTGAGAATTGTGTTTTCATCACGATTAAAGGTTAAGTTATAAATTAAACTCTTCCACTTATATGAATTGAATAGGAAAAAATAAATTATATATTTAGAATAATTATAATTAATATTATTTAATTAGTTTAACTTAATTTTTTCATAATTAATAGTAAAAATAGTAAATATTTTGTTACCATGGTTATAGTTAAAACGGGTTTACCGAGAAGTTAAACTAAAAATATTCCTATTAAAATGATCTAAAAACATGTATAATTTCTATTTTTTGGAACTATTTGAGCATAATATAATCTATGTTTTGTAAATGATTCATTTTTTATCCTTTTTTCACTAAATTGACATGAAATTATTTTAAAACATTGAAAATTTACAAGTGTGCCACTCTCCTCAATTATTAAAGGATCCCACTCATGTATCCCCTCTACATTTTGAGTTAATTTTATTTAATATAATACCTACCCAAATAACTTCCTTAAATACCTAACCATGACATATATTACCTGTATTTATCATAAAACTATCATAGGAAGAATTTAGGTATAAAATTAATAAGGTTTTCAGATGTAGAGGTATAGTTCTTAAACATTCATTTTCATTTTATTTATTCTTCTACCACCTTAAAATCATATTCAACTTTAATTAAATAAAAAACTTATTTTACATATAATGGTATGTTATTATATCAATTTAATAACCTATATTCATATCATATTCCATAAAATGGTAAATGAAGTTGTTGATCTTGTGTATCATGGACTACTGCCTCACCAACCGTTGTTATACATTTTCCATCACCACCTATCGTTGATTGATATAATGATGGATTTTTTTTCTATATAATAGCTTAATTAAATAATTATATTTCAATAATTATAATATAACATCTACCTTCTTACCATCTAATCTTTTGGAAAATGATTACATCGCTTGTGCGTACATGTGGACTACCACCTCTGTAAACTAATATGATTCATTTTTCATTTATTATTTTCATGGATAATAAGATATATATATTTAATGAATATATAATATAATATAATATATATATGATATAAATATTATTCTTTAAAGGAGAATTAATATTTACGTCCCACTCGTTGAATCTGTTGAAAAGTGAAAAAAGTGTTCATAGGTACATACGACCTACCATCTCTATGAACGAAGAAATTCATTTATCTAAATCTAAATTTTATGGATGAAGATAAATGTGTATATAAAAAATATATATGATATTTATATAATTATTAAAATTATTTATATGATGGAACCATGATAAAAGTTCAAGGATCAAAACTACTAGACCTGAACATAATGAAAAATGAAGTAGTTATCCCACAGAATAGGGTTTTTAATAAATAATTGTTAGTAAATAGGTGATAAAAGGTTTTGAGTAAATAATTTATGGTATGATATATATATGATTATGATTATTTAAAGGATTTATAATAGAAAAATAGTTGTTATAAATTATTTTCTAAAGTGAAGAATGAAATTTGAGTCTTGAGGTAAGGGTTTATCTTCTAAAATTGTCTTCTTTGAGACATATGTCATGTTATAAACATATATTATTTTATGAGGTGTATATAAATCCCCTTTTAAAAGTTATATCATAAATATTATTATAATATATTTATTTAAAATTTTATTTGAAGTTATTATTTCATGGGAATTAGGATCCAAAATTTACTGATGCTGTAAGGGATTTATGTTTCAATAAAATTTTTAATCACGATTATTTCTGTTTCAATTTATGTTTAATAAATTATATGATACTTATCTGATAAATCTATTTAATTTTTTTTTCCGTTATTTATTTATTGAGAATTAGTTTTTCCTTTTCATTTTCTTCAATTTATTTATTCAAGAGGTGGAAAGAATGTTTGTAAGAAAAATGGACTATATTTTATTATTAGGTTGGAAATATTTCTTTTATATATCCATATTTTCTAAAAGTGTTTTCAGGAATTTTATTAATATTATCCAGTTATTTTTCAAAGTCATTTTACCCTCGTTTTACCCTTTAAAAAATTGTTTAAAATGAGTTATCTTTTCATTTTATGAATGAGTTACGGTTTTTATCTTTTTTCCAAAAATCTGAAAGGAATTTTTTGTTTTTATTTATATAGAATGAATGGAATTTCCTACTATCAAAACTACATAATTATTTGATGATTAATATAAAAGTATCCATAGTTATTTTCAATGATTTTTTTCAATAATATTTTTCATGTTTTTATATATTAAATAAAAAAATTTAAAATGGAAAGGTTATTTTCCTCATGGATATTTTAATGATCTATTTATAGTATTTATATTCATCAATGACAACAAAAGATTGTGTTAATTATTTTTTAATAGGGTTATTATCCAATGGTGCAAAAAATATTCTTTCCCTAGATAGTTTATGAACATTATGATGAGATGTTTATAAAAACCATTTATTTTCCATGGTTTATGCTATGATGGATTGACAAAATTTTTATAAAACATGTTTTCGTTACATGAGTTTTGATTTGATGACATAATTAATATTTAATAAAATTATAGCCCTGAAAGAGCTAATATTAACATTATTATTAATGTTACTTTCAATGATTTAAACTCCACCAATTTCACAGTTTGATCTAAATATAAATTTTTTTATTTTAGGGATGTTTAGAGCATAAAATCGAAAATTACGCAATTTTTGAATTTTAACTGATTTTAATCTCTTATATATTTTGAGCATAAACATTTACATATTGATCCAAATTGATTAATTATTTTTTTAGGATTTCTATGTTTCTTGGATACATATTTTTCAAATGTTCTTAGTGTTCATTAAACCATATAGAGGTCCAAATAAATCATTTATTGTGGAAAACATTTCTAGGTGATATGATGGACCCCACCATATTCAATGGGCCTTAACTCTAGATAAATTTGACTAAATGCATTGATTAAAACTAGAGAAGAACTAGTAATTAAATTATACCACATATTCATAGTTTCAGGGAATTATTCTCCAATTTAGTTAGTATTTAAATGGGTAAAACATGAGTAAGATGAAGGGTCCCTCCATACAGAAACAATTTCCTTTAGTAGATAATTCATATATTTAGAACCACAAGTAGAAAATATGAATCTTTTATATTTTAATGATGATTTAATTACAAAATCATTATAGAATAATCTAGAGTTATATTCTACAAGGAGGCTGGTGAACAATTATCCAAATTTGGATGGATTGAAATTCGATAGAAAATTTCCATAAACACTTATCTTTATACTTCCATTTCGTCATCATTTTAAGGGTGGTTGTATTGAGAGACAAAGGGTAAGGTTGAGATAGATATATTGATGAATTTTATGTGCATTCATTCTATAATGGATATGATTGAGGATACTTAGGTGATGTGAGTCTAATCTGAAGGACCCCGAGACACCCTGAGAGGGGAGGGGTGAATCAGGGTGACAACTTTTTCTTCTTAATGTTGTGGATCTTGTTCCCACGTTGGTAGGAACTTGTTGAAATTGTAAGATGAGAAAGATCAAAAAGCAAACATGTACATACACAGAGAAGACATAGCCCTTTTTACTTGGTTCACCACTAAGGGCTACATCCAAGGAGCATACACCGACAAGTTGTCGGTCGTACCAAAAACCACTAAGCTTCACTAGCTGGAGATTACAATTGTTCGGGAACAGTCACTCTGTCCCAGGCTCACTACCTTTACAAAGGTTCTGAGATAGCTCACTGCTTCCCTTGGGTCACTCTCGTTGACTCCCCCTGGCTCACTACCGTTGGTGAATTCACACTCAGATTATAGACGTGAAGGTCTCTTCAATTGATAGTCATGAAGTTCATTGTATCCTGTTCAGCATGAGACTTTTCATGCATCAGAGTCCTGATTTAAATGCTCTGTTAGGATCCACATTCCAACCACTGATGAATACCCCCTTTTCCCTTGTCCACAGGGCAAACAACCTTTGGAAAAGGCCTTCGCAAAGTACCCTACTTCGCGAGGCTCCCAATATTGCAAAGCTCAAACAAGCCTTCGCGGAGCCCCTGCCATTTTGCGAAGCTCAATCGCGAAGCTCAATCACGAATCACTCTCGTAATGCTCCAGCCTTCGCAATTCTTGGCTATCGTGAAGCTCCTGCCTCTTCGCGATGCTCAATGAGCCAACGCGGGGCACCCGTCTTTCGGGGAGCTAGAATAGCCGCCGCGAAGATCCTCTTTCGCGAAGAACGCTGCCTTCGAGGGAGACCTTTGCGAACCGAGAGCAAAGGAATTTCTCTGAAATTCTCTCTCTGTTCCTCTCGAGGGGGTCGGCCTCTATTTATAGGCGATTCCACCGACCCTCGTCCCTTCCGCGCGAAGTCAACGCCACATCATCACAAATCGCGAAGCTCCAAAGTTTCCAATGGAATTCTGTCCAAATTGCGAAGCACCGCGGCAATTTTCCGTTCGCGGAGCTTGAAGTAGTCACGAAGAATCACCGTCAACTTACCTTCGCGGCGCGCCTTCATTCGCGGAGCTCCCTTGCAAAGCCCTTCTCCGGCGCGATGCGCTTCAGCCTCTACCGTTCGTGAAGCTTGACGTAATCGCGAAGACTCACTGCCTCCATTCTTCTAGTCTTCGTGATTTCCAAACCATGCGCCCTCTCTTCGCGAAATTCATGCCTTTGCCATATTAAATTATTATCTTCATGGAAATACACTTTTCGCGATGCTCAGCAAATCCCATATTTTGGACCCCAAAAATTTAGCAAACACTGGGAAACAGCGCCACCTTCAAAACGGTTGTTTGCTTGAACGGTATGATCTCTTTGCTGGTACACGATCCGAACTTCCATTGATGATTGACAACAAACACAATCCACACTCCAACTCATGCATAGAAGACCATGGTTCCAACAATCTCCCCCTTTGGGTTTGTTGGAAATCAGAAGAAAAATTCAATAGATCTCCATCTATGTAAATACAAAAAAACAACAGGAATCAACCCAGCCAACACTCTAAGTCTACGTGAGCAATTATCTGTGTAGAAAACAAGAGAGGAGGCTTGAATTAGGTTCTATTGTTTTCCTTCTCATTCTTCTCATTACAGAAGTTTCCTGAATTTATTCCTTCTCCTTTCTCCCCCATTGACAATAAATCTAAAGACCAGTAAATTTTTCAGGTTCAGCTCAAACCATACTCCCCCTGGATAGTATCTCCCCCATAAACCTGCATCATATCCATAAACAGATTAAAACATTTATAACAAATGGGGAGAGGGGTAATTCCATAACCTCCTTATGCACTGGGAGGTGGTCGAACACCGAGGTTCAACTGATGCTTCTCAAACACAGCTGCTGATAGTGGCTTTGTCAGGATATCAGCCACTTGCTCATCTGTTCCCACATGATCCAATCTAATCACGCTTTGCTCAACTTTCTCTTTGATAAAGTGATACCTGATTTGAATGTGTTTTGTACGAGAATGCTGAACATGATTCTTTGTAAGATCAATTTCTCTCTTATTGTCACAGTAAATCACCATTGGTTGCGTCACCTCATCGCCAATGTTAGTTAATTGCTGCTTCATCCATAATAGTTGAGTGCATGCCTTTGTGGCAGAGATATACTCGGCTTCAGCAGTACTAAGAGAAGTACTTTCTTGTTTCTTGCTCAACCAGCCAACACATTTCTGCCCAATTTAGAAAGCTCCACCACTAGTGGACTTTCTGTCTACTACATCACCAGCCCAGTCAGCATCAGAAAATGCTAATAATTAACTTTCCCTGCCTGCAAAAAAAAAATAAGCCGAAGTTATGTGTACCTTGAATGTACCTCATGATTCTTTTTACTACTGCCATATGTTCCTCCTTTGGATTACTCTGAAAGAGGGCTGCAAGGCATGTTGAAAAGGCAATATCTGGCCTTGTTGGTGTCAGGTACAGTAGGCTTCCAATGATCCTCTTGTACATGGTGGGATCAATAGAGTTCCCATCCTCATGCTTTCCAAGTTTAGTTCCAACTACAATCGGAGTTGACATTGGTTTGGAGTCTTGAATATTGAACTTCTTCAGAAGCTCTCTTGCATATTTTTCTTGAGAAATGAAAGTGTATTCCTTCTTTTGAATCACTTGCAGCCCCAAGAAATATGTGAGCTCCCCAATCATAGACATTTCAAATTCTGATTTCATGTGGTTGGAAAATTCATCCACTGATTTCTGCCTGCTGCCACCAAATATGATATCATCAACGTAGACAAGAACCATGAATTGATATTTTGGAGAATTGTTCACATAGAGATTGTGATCAACTCCTCCTCTTTTTAATTCCAACTTCTTGAGATATGAGTCCAGCCATGAGTACCATGCCCGTGGTGCCTGCTTCAAACCATATAGAGATTTCTTCAGTTTGCAGAGCTTTGTTTCATCAGTACCCAAAACAAAGCCCACTGGTTGTTCAATGTAGACTTCTTCTTCGAGTACACCATTCAAGAATGATGTCTTGACATCCATTTGATATACTTTATATCCTCTTTGGAGTTCCATGGAAAGGAAAAGCCTGATTGACTCTAGTCTAGCCATTGGAGCAAAGGTTTCTTCAACATCAATGCCTTCAATCTAAGAGTATCCTTTACATACTAGTCGTGCCTTGTTTCTGATGACACTTCCATGCTCATCAAACTTATTTTTGAAGATCCATTTGTTACCAATCACATTGTGACCTTCAGGTCTCTGGACAAGATCCCATGTCTGATTCTTGTCAATCTGATCTAATTCATCATTCATAGCTTTCACCCAAGATTTATCTTTTACAGCTTCTTCGAATGAGGATGTCTCTACAACTGATAGAAATGCAGATTGCGTGGTATTCCTCATCCTTCATGTTTGAGTGGGTTCACTCCTGTCCCCAATTATGTTGGATTGATCAATCTCAACTCTTCGATTTCTCCTGCGAGGTTCAGTATTATTCTCTTCAGCCATAGTTTCTTCTTCAGATTCTAATTCTGAGTCAACATCTTGATGTGACTGCTGAGTGTTTTGAACATCTTCCTCTATTTCTACATTTGAATTTTCTTCATGTTCACATTATTCCGGACTTTCTATCACATCAGCATATGACGTCCTTGAAGAATTTGTGGTTTTCTCTTCAATTATCTTAACATCACTACTTTCCACAATCCTTCCCAAATGCTTGTTGAAATGTTTGTAGGCTTTGCTGTTTATTGAGTAACCGAGGAAAATTCCTTCATCTGCATTGTCGTCATATTTGCCTTGATTTCCTTCTTTGTTCCTGATGAAGCATTTACTTCCAAAGACATGAATGTATTTTAGAGAAGGATTCCATCCATGCCACAATTCATATGGTGTCTTCGTCTCACCCATATAAAGTCCTGTTCGATTTTGAATGTACACTGCAGCTTGAACAACCTCTTTCCAGTAATGTCGTGGAATACGACTCTCAATCAGCATGGTTCGTGCCATGTTGTTCACCTGTCGATTCCTACGTTCAACAACTCCATTTTGTTGTGGAGTTCTCACAGCAGCTAGCTCATGATGTATCCCTTGCTTTTCAAGATAATTCTCAAATTCAATGGATGTGTATTCTCCTCCATTGTTAGATCGCAACACTTTGATTGTTCGTCCAATATCATTCTCGGCAATTCGCCGATATGTTTTCATGCAGTCAAGGACTTGTCGTTTCATGTGAATGACCATCACACATGCCATTCTACTGTAATCATCTATGAAAAGGAAAAAGTACCTTTCTCCATGAGTTCCAGCAACATTTATTGGCCCACAAACATCTGTATGAATCAAATCAAGAAGGTGTGATGCTCTTTTCTTATTTGGCCGATATGAACTGCAGACCAGCTTCGCACAAATACAAGCATCACAAATTTTTTCAGGCTCACGCTTCAGGTTGGGAATGTCCATGACAAATCTCAATTTTGATATTTTCTCTATGTCTTGTTGATTGATGTGTCCCAGTCTCCGATGCCATAAATTGTTTTCTTCTTCAACAGTCATGTAACATATATTTTCTTCACTATCAACCTGATACAAGTTTCCTTCTGTTCTGCATCCCTTCATAAGTGAATTTCCAGACTTTCCCTTGTAGTGCAGCCTTTCTGATTAAACATGACTATAAGTCCTGAGTCACAGAGTTTACTCACGCTAAGTAGATTATGACGTAGGCCATCCACGTAAAGGACTTCAGTCTTCTTTAGTTCTCTGTTAGATAATTCGGTACTTCCACTCCCTTTGATTTTCAGAGCCCGATCATTACCGAATCTTACTGTACCATCTACATTCCTTATGATATTCGTTAGTAGGCCAGCATTACCTATCATATGGGATGAACTACCGCTATCCAGAATCCAGGTACTATTGTTCTTTGTAGCTTTTAGGGCGACCTCTGCAAGGTTGGATTTCTCAATCTTCTTCCTTTCCTTACAAGAGACATTAGATCGAGTATAAATAACTGATGGTCATTCAATTATCTATTCCACATACCCAGGTTCTTCATAGTCAAAGTCGTCTCTGAGAGGTGAAAACCTGTTTGAAAGAGCAACACTATCTTGTTGACGAGACTTGACTTGTCTTGAACTTCGGTATGAGGTGTTCATGTCCCTTCTCTGCCTTCAATTAGCGGCCTTATGACCAAAGTTAGAACAACAAAAACAATATCCATAGAAATTATTTCTTCTATAAGAATTAGGATATGAAATTGTTCTCCTTTGTTGAGCTTCTATATCTTCTCCATTCAGATAGCCTCTTGCATCTTGACAAAATGACATGGTATGGCCCAGATAGCCACAGAACTAGCACTTCATGAGAGGAAATGTCTTCTCACTTGAATTTATCCTCAAACCTTCTTCCTTGGGAGAATAGTAAGACTGTCTGTCATTTCTGAATGTTTGAGGATAATTTTTAGGTCCCCTTTTAGTTTGGATTGAGGGTTCCTTTTTCGGAACTATAGGCAACGTTTCGACAAGTTAAACTTTCATCTTATCTTTCTTTTGGATCTTTTCACTTCCAGCAGTTGATGTCTCAGCCTCATAGCCAATTCCACTCTTTCCCATGCAAGCGGGTCTTTGATCACTCAAGATTTTTCTAACCCCATCTAAACAAAACTTGGCTCTTGCTAGTAATTCTGCATCTAAGAATCTTACAAACTGTATTTTCTTCCTCGATTCTTTTGGAACTGATTCAGTCTCCAGTTTACTCCTCAGAGTAACTACTTCTTCCTCAAGACCATCAGCAGTCTTGGATTTTTCATCCAGTCTGGAGGTGAGGTCATTGATGACCTTTTCCTGTTCTTCAATTCACAGCTTCAGATCTACTACATCATCATTACATTCAATTATTTTAGACTGTACCTTCACAAATTCTTCCATTCGTTCAATTTCAGCTTCAAGTTGATCAACGTATTCAGTTGATTCTTCTACAATTGATTTCCAATTATTGCAGCTCTTACATTTAATCTTGATCTTACAAACAGCATCCTTAAGTTGCATCTCAGGATCTACACAAGTTCTCAGTTGTTTTTCTCCTTCAGTATCTTCTGGCTTTTCAACAGTGGCCATCATAGAAGCATGGTTCCCAGTTTTGAATTCTGGTTCTTCTTCATCACAGAATTCATTATCATCTTCTTCCTCTTCACAGACAAAAATCTTCCTCTTCAGTTTCTTACCAGATTTGAAGTCTCCCTTTTTGAAGAACCTTCTCTGAGGCCTCTTGAAGTTTTCATCCTCACTATCTTCATCATTGATCATTTTTAAACACTGAGAGGCAATGTGCCCAACTTTTCCACAACGGAAACATGCGAGAGGTAACTTCCCTTTGAATATCCCTTTCCCCTTATGGAACTTCTTTGCAATGAGAGAAAGAATTTATTTTTCTTCGTTATCTTCACCGCTACTATCCTTTGAGATTTTCAGTTTTTCCATGGCCTTGAATCCCATTTCCTTGCTCACCCGAGTCGTAGCATCTTCAGGTTTGACTCTCATTTCATATGCTACCAAACTGCTCAGTAGATCATCTAGATAAAGTTTGGAAAGATCTCTTTCCTCAAGGGCTGACACCTTCGCATTATAAAGAGGTGGAAGTCTTCTCAATATTTTCTTTACAATATCAATGTCTTTGATTTCTTCGCCTAGACCCCGAATAGCTCCAACCACTTCAGTAATTCGATTGAAGAAAGAGTCTGCATTCTCGTCTGGATGCATCTTCAGATCATCAAACCGATTGTGCAACACTTGTAGTTTCTCCTCCTTCACTTTTCTATCACCTTCATAAATATTCTCATGTTTATCCCACATGGATTTTTCTAAGGTGCAATTCATCACCTTTAGGTAGATCTGATCAGAAAGGGCTGCAGTGAGTGCATTATGTGCTTTAGCATCTGCATCAAGAAGTTTCCTGTCTATTTTAGTCATAGCAAGGCCTGTTGGATCAGTGACTCGTATTCCCTGCACAGTAGAAAAGAGAACTTCCATTCCAAGAGATCTCAGATGATATCTCATTCAGTTCTTCCAGATCTGGAAATTGCTTCCATCGAAGGGAGCGACTCCCCTAACATTGACCGCGTTTTCCATGACAAAAAAACAGATTCAACACCTGGAACCTCCCTCTGATACCACTTGAAGGACCCCGGGACAACCTGAGAGGGGAGGGGTGAATCAGGGTGACAACTTTGTCTTCTTAAAGTTGTGGATCTTGTTCCCACGTTGGTACGAACTTGTTGAACCTGTAAGATGAGAAAGATCAAAAAGCAAACATGCACCTACATATAGAAGACATAGCCCTTTTTACTTGGTACACCACTAAGGGCTACGTCCAAGGAGCATACACCGACAAGTTGTCGGTCATACCAAAAACCACTAAGCTTCACTAGCTGGAGATTACAATTGTTCGGGCACAGTCACTCTATCCCAGGCTCACTGCCTTTACAAAGGTTCTGAGATAGCTCACTGCTTCCCTCGGGTCACACCCGTTGACTCCCCCTGGCTCACTACCGTTGGTGAAGTCACACTCAGTTTATAGACGTGAAGGTCTATTCAATTGATAGTCATGAAGTTCATTGTCTCATGTTCAACATGAGACTTTTCTTGCATCAGAGTCCTGATTTTAATGCTCTGTTAAGATCCAAATTCCAACCACTGATGAATACCCCCTTTTCCCTTGTCCACAGGGCAAACAACCTTTGGAAAAGGCCTTCGCAAAGTACCCTACTTCGTGAGGCTCCCAATATTGCAAAGCTCAAACAAGCCTTCGCGGAGCGCCTGCCATTTCGCGAAGCTCAATCGCGAAGCACTCTCGTAATGCTCCAGCCTTCACAATGCTTGGATATCGCGAAGCTCCTGCCTCTTCGCGATGCTCACTGAGCCAATGCGGGGCGCCCGTCTTTCGGGGAGCTAGAATAGCTGCTGCGAAGCTCCTCTTTCGCAAAGCACGCTGCCTTCGCGGGAGACCTTTACGAACCGAGAGTAAAGGACTTTCTCTGAAATTCTCTCTCTGCTCCTCTCGAGGGGGTCGGCCTCTATTTATAGGTGATTCCACCGACCCTCATCCCTTCCGCACGAAGTCAACGCCACATCATCACAAATCACGAAGCTCCAAAGTTTCCGCTGGAATTCTGTCCAAATTGCGAAGCACCGCGGAAATTTTCCTTTCGCGGAGCTTGACGTAGTCGTGAAGAATCACCGTCAACTTATCTTCGCGGCGCGCCTTCGTTTGTGGAGCTCCCTCGTAAAGCCCTTCTTCGCCGCGATGCGCTTCAGCCTCTGCCGTTCGCAAAGCTTGACGTAATCGCGAAGACTCACCGCCTCCATTCTTCTAGTCTTCGCGATTTCTAAACCATGCGTCCTCTCTTTGCGAAATTCTTGCCTTTTCCATATTAAATTATTATCTTCATGGAAATATACTTTTCGCGATGCTCAGAAAATCCAAAATTTTGGACCCCAAAAATTTGGCAAACACTGGGAAACGGCGCCACCTTCAAAACTGTTTTCTACTTGAACGGTATGATCTCTTTGCTGGTACACGATCCAAACTTCCATTGATTATTGACAACAAACACAAACCACACTCCAACTCATGCATAGAAGACCATGGTTCCAACAATCTCCCCCTTTGGGTATGTTGGAAATCAGAAGAAAAATTCAATAGATCTCTATCTATGTGAATACAAAAAAAACAGGAATCAACCCAGCCAACACTCGAAGTCTACGTGAGAAATGCTCGGTGTAGAAAACAAGAGAGGAGGTTTGAATTGGGTTCCATTGTTTTATTTCTCATTCTTCTCATTACCGAACATTCCTGAATTTATTCCTTCTCCATTCTCCCCCATTGACAATAAATCCAAAGACCAGTAAATTTTTCACGTTCAGCACAAACCATACTCCCCCTGGATAGTATCTCCCCCATAAACCTGCATCATATCCATAAACAGATTAAATTTTTTTAACAAATGGGGAGAGGGGTAATTCTGTAACCTCCTTATGCACTGGGAGGTGGTCAAACACCAAGTTTCAACCGATGCTTCTCAAACACAGCTGCTGATAGTGGCTTTGTCAGGATATCAACCACTTGCTCATCTGTTCCCACATGATCCAATCTAATCACGCTTTGCTCAACTTTCTCTTTGATAAAGTGATACCTGATTTGAATGTGTTTTGTACGAGAATGCTGAACAGGATTCTTCGTAAGATCAATTGCGCTCTTATTGTCACAGTAAATCACCATTGGTTGCGTCACCTCATCGACAATGTCAGTTAATTGCTGCTTCATCCATAGCAGTTGAGTGCATGCCTTTGTGGAAGAGATATACTCGGCTTCAGCAGTACTAAGAGAAGTACTTTCTTGTTTCTTGCTCAACCATCCAACACATTTCTGCCCAATATAGAAAGCTCCACCACTAGTGGACTTTCTGTCTACTACATCACCGGCCCAGTCAGCATCAGAAAATGCTAATAATTCACTTTCCCTGCCTGCAGCAAAAAATAACCCGAAGTTATGTGTACCTTGAATGTACCTCATGTTTCTTTTTACTGTTGCCATATGTTCCTCCTTTGGATTACTCTAAAAGCGGGCCGCAAGGCATGTTGCAAAGACAATATCTGGCCTTGTCGGTGTCAGGTACAGTAGGCTTCCAATGATCCTCCTGTACATGGTGGGATCAATAGAGTTCCCTTCCTAATGCTTTCCAAGTTTAGTTCCAACTGCAATCGGAGTTGACATTGGTTTGGAGTCTTGAATATTGAACTTCTTCAGAAGCTCCCTTGCATATTTTTCTTAAGAAATGAAAGTGTATTCCTTCTTTTGAATCACTTTCAGCCCCACGAAATATGTGAGCTCCCCAATCATAGACATTTCAAATTCTGATTTCATGTGGTTGGCAAATTTATCCACTGATTTCTGCCTGCTTCCACCAAATATGATATCATCAACATAGATAAGAACCATGAATTGATATTTTGGAGAATTATTCACATAGAGATTGTGATCAACTCCTCCTCTTTTGAATTCCAACTTCTTGAGATATGAGTCCAGCCTTGAGTACCATGCCCGTGGTGCCTGCTTCAAACCATATAGAGCTTTCTTCAGTTTGCAGACCTTTGTTTCCTCAGTACCCAAAACAAAGCCCACTGGTTGTTCAATGTAGACTTCTTCTTCGAGTACACCATTCAAGAATGCTGTCTTGACATCCATTTGATATACTTTATATCCTCTTTGGAGTTCCATGCCAAGGAAAAGCCTGATTGACTCCAGTCTAGCCATTGGAGCAAAGGTTTCTTCAACATCAATGCCTTCAATATGAGAGTATCCTTTACATACCAGTCGTGCCTTTTTTCTGATGACACTTCCATGCTCATCAAACTTATTTTTGAAGATCCATTTGGTACCAATCACATTGTGACGTTCAGGTCTCTGGACAAGATCCCATGTCTGATTCTTGTCAATCTTATCTAATTCATCATTCATAGCTATCACCCAAGATTTATCTTTTGCAGCTTCTTCGAATGAGGATGGCTCTACAACTGATAGAAATGCAGATTGCGTGGTATTCCTCATCCTTCTTGTTTGAGTGGGTGCACTCCTGTCCCCAATTATGTTGGATGGATCAATCTCAACTCTTCGATTTCTCCTGCGAGGTTCAGTAGTATTCTCTTCAGCCATAGTTTCTTCTTCAGATTCTGCTTCTGAGTCAACATCTTGATGTGACTGCTGAGTGTTTTGAATATCTTCCTCTATTTCTACATTTGTATTTTCTTCATGTTCACATTCTTCCTGACTTTCTATCATATCAGCATATGACGTCCTTGAAGAATTTGTGGTTTTCTCTTCAATTATCTTAACATCACTACTTTCCAAAATCCTTCCCAAAGGCTTGTTGAAACATTTGTAGGCTTTTCTGTTCATTGAGTAACCGAGGAAAATTCCTTCATCTGCATTGTCGCCATATTTCCCTTGATTTCCTTCTTTTTTTCCTGACGAAGCATTTACTTCCAAAGACACAAATGTATTTTAGAGAAGGCTTCCGTCCATGCCACAATTCATATGGTGTCTTCGTCTCACCCATATAAAGTCCTGTTTGATTTTGAATGTACAATGCAGCTTGAACAGCCTCTTTCCAGTAATGTCGTGGAATACGACTCTCAATCAGCATGGTTCATGCCATGTTGTTCACCTGTCGATTCTTACGTTCAACAAATCCATTTTGTTGTGGTGTTATCACAGCAGCTACCTCATGCTGTATCCCATGCTTTTCAAGATAATTCTCAAATTCAATGGATGTGTATTCTCCTCCATTGTCAGATCGCAACACTTTTATTGTTCGTCCAGTATCATTCTCGGCGATTCGCTGATATGTTTTCATGCAGTCAATGACTTGTCGTTTCCTGTGAATGACCATCACACATTCCATTCTACTGTAATCATCTATGAAAAGGACAAAGTACCTTTCTCCATGAGTTCCGGCAACATTTATTGGCCCACAAACATCTATATGAATCAGATCAAGAAGGTGTGACGCTCTTTTCTTCTTTGGCCGATATGAACTGCAGACCAGCTTCCCACGAATACAGCATCACAAGTTTTTTCACGCTCACGCTTCAGGTTGGGAATGTCCATGACAATTCTCAATTTTGATATTTTTTCTCCATGTCTTGTTGATTGATGTGTCCCAGTCTCCGATGCCACAAATTGTTTTCTTCTTCAACAGTCATGTAACATATATTTTCTTCACTATCAACCTGATACAAGTTTCCTTCTGTTCTGCATCCCTTCATAAGTGAATTTCCATAAATTCCCTTGATAGTGCAACCTTTCTGATTAAACATGACTATAAGTCCTGAGTCACAGAGTTGACTCACGCTGAGGAGATTATGACGTAGGCCATCCACGTAAAGGACTTTAGTCTTCGTTAGTTCTCCGTTAGATAATTCGGTACTTCCACTCCCTTTGATTTTTAGAGCCCCATCATTACCGAATCTTACTATACCATCGACATTCCTTATGATATTCATTAGTAGGCCGACATTACCTATCATATGGGATGAACAACCGCTATCCAGAATCCAGGTACTGTTGTTCTTTGTAGCTTTGAGGGCCACCTCTGCAAGGTTGGATTTCTCAATCTTCTTCCTTTCCTTCCATGAGACATTAGATCGAGTATAAAGAACTGATGGTCATTCAATTATCTCTTACGCATACCCAGGTTCTTCATAGTCAATGTCGTCTCTAAGAGGTGAAAACCTGTTTGAAAGAGCAACACTGTTTTGCTGATGAGACTTGACTTGTCTTGAACTTCGGTATGACATGTCCATGTCCCTTCTATGCCTTCAATTAGCGGCCTTATGACCAATGTTATAACAACAAAAACAATATCCATAGAAATTATTTCTTCTATAAGAATTAGGATATGAAATTGTTCTCCTTTGTTGAGCTTCTATATCTTCTCCATTCAAATAGCCTCTTGCCTCTTCACAATATGACATGGTATGGCCCAGATAGCCACAGAACTGGCACTTCATGAGAGGAAATGTCTTCTCACATGAATTTCTCCTCAAACCTTCTTCCTTGGGAGAATAGTAAGACTGTCTGTCATTTCTGAATGTTTGAGGATAATTTTTAGGTCCCCTTTTAGTTTGGATTGAGGGTTCCTTTTTCGGCACTCTAGGAAACGTTTCAACATGTTAAACTTTCATCTTATCTTTCTTTTGGATCTTTTCACTTCTAGCACTTGATGTCTCAGCCTCACAGCCAATTCCACTCTTTCCCATGAAAGCGGGTCTTTGATCACTCAAGATTTTTCCAACCCTATCTAAACCACACTTGGATCTTGCCAGTAATTATGCATCTGAGAATCTTCCAAACTGTATTTTATTCCTTGATTATTTTGGAACTGATTCAGTCTCCAGTTTACTCCTTAGAGTAACTACTTCTTCCTCAAGACCATCAGCAGTCTTGGATTTTTCATCCAGTCTGGAGGTGAGGTCATTGATGAACTTTTCCTGTTCTTCAATTATCAGCTTCAGATATACTACATCATCATTAATTTCAATTATTTTAGACTGTACCTTCACAAATTCTTCCAGTCATTCAATTTCAGCTTCAAGTTGATCAATGTATTCAGTTGATTCTTCTACAATTGCTTTCCACTTATTGCAGCTCTTACATTTAATCTTGAGCTTACTAACCACATCCTTAAGTTGCATCTCAGGATCTACACAAGTTCTCAGTTGTTTTTCTCCTTCAGTATCTTCTGGATTTTCAACAGTGGACATCATAGAACCATGCTTCCCAGTTTTGAATTCTGGTTCTTCTTCATCAAAGAATTCATTATCATCTTCTTCCTCTTCACAGACAAAACTCTTCCTCTTCATTTTCTTACCAGATTTTAAGTATCCCTTTTTGAAGAACCTTCTCTGAGGCTTCTTGAAGTTTTCATGTTCACTATCTTCATCATTGATCATTTTTAAACACCGAGAGGCAATGTGCCCAACTTTTCCACAACGGAAACACGCGAGAGGTAACTTCCCATTGAATTTCCCTTTCCCCTTCTGGAACTTCTTTACAATGAGATAAAGAATTTCTTTTTCTTCGTTATCTTCACCGCTACTTTCCTTTGAGATTTTCAGTTTATCCATGGCCTTGAATGCCATTTCCTTGCTCACCCGAGTCGTAGCATCTTCAGGTTTGACTCTCATTTTATATGCTACCAAACTGCTCAGTAGATCATCTAGAGAAAATTTGGAGAGATCTCTTTCCTCAAGGGCTAACACCTTCGCATTATAAAGAGGTGGAAGTCTTCTCAATATTTTCTTTACAATATCAATGTCTTTGATTTCTTCGCCTAGACCCTGAATAGCACCAACCACTTCAGTAATTCGATTGAAGAAAGAGTCTGCATTCTTGTCTGGATGCATCTTCAGATCATCAAACCGATTGTGCGGCACTTGTAGTTTCTCATCCTTCACATTGCTATCACCTTCATAAATATTCTCAAGTTTATCCCACATGGATTTTTCTAAGGTGCAATTCATCACCTTTAGGTAGATCTGATCAGAAAGGGCTGCAGTGAGTGCATTATGTGCTTTAGCATCTGCATCAAGAAGTTTCCTGTCTATTTCAGTCATAGCAAGGCCTGTTGGATCAGTGACTCGTATTCCTTGCACAATAGAAAAGAGAACTTCCATTCCAAGAGATCTCAGATGAGATCTCATTCTGTTCTTCCAGATCTGGAAATTGCTTCCATCAAAGGGAGGGACTCCCCTGACATTGACCACGTTTTCCATGACAAAAAAACAGATTCAACACCAGCAACCTCCCTCTGATACCACTTGAAGGACCCCGGGACAACCTGAGAGGGGAGGGGTGAATCAGGTTGACAACTTCTTCTTCTTAAAGTTGTGGATCTTGTTCCCACGTTGGTAGGAACTTGTTGAACCTGTAAGATGAGAAAGATCAAAAAGCAAACATGCACCTACACAGATAAGACATAGCCCTTTTTACTTGGTACACCACTAAGGGCTACGTCCAAGGAGAATACACCGACAAGTTTTCGGTCGTACCAAAAACCACTAAGCTTCACTAGCTGGAGATTACAATTGTTCAGGCACAATCACTCTATCCCAGGCTCACTGCCTTTACAAAGGTTCTGAGATAGCTCACTGCTTCCCTCAGGTCACTCCTGTTGACTCCCCCTGGCTCACTATTGTTGGTGAAGTCACACTCAATTTATAGACGTGAAGGTCTCTTCAATTTATAGTCATGAAGTTCATTGTCTCCTATTCAGCATGAGACTTTGCTTGCATCAGAGTCCTGATTTTAATGCTCTGTTAAGATCCAAATTCCAACCACTAATGAATACCCCCTTTTCCCTTGTCCACATGGAAAACAACCTTTGGAAAAGGCCTTCACAAAGTACCCTACTTCACGAGGCTCCCAATATTGCAAAGCTCAAACAAGCCTTCGCGGAGCCCCTGCCATTTCGCGAAGCTAAATCGCGAAGCACTCTCGTAATGCTCCAGCCTTCACAATGCTTGGATATCGCGAAGCTCCTGCCTCTTCGCGATTCTCACTGAGCCAATGCAGGGCGCCCGTCTTTCGGGGAGCTAGAATAGCTGCCGCGAAGCTCCTCTTTCACAAAGCACACTGCCTTCGCGGGAGACCTTTACGAACCGAGAGCAAAGGACTTTCTCTGAAATTCTCTCTCTACTCCTCTCGAGGGGGTTGGCCTCTATTTATAGGTGATTCCACCGACCGTCGTCCCTTCCGCACGAAGTCAACTCCACATCATCACAAATCGCGAAGCTCCAAAGTTTCCGCTGGAATTCTGTCCAAATTGCGAAGCACCGCGGAAATTTTCCTTTCGCGGAGCTTAACGTAGTCGTGAAGAATCACCGTCAACTTACCTTCGCGGCGCGCCTTCGTTTGCGGAGCTCCCTCGCAAAGCCCTTCTCCGCCGCGATGCGCTTCAGCCTCTGCCGTTCGCGAAGCTTGACGTAATCGCGAAGACTCACCGCCTCCATTCTTCTAGTCTTCGCGATTTCCAAACCATGCGTCCTCTCTTCACGAAATTCATTCCTTTTCCATATTAAATTATTATCTTCATGGAAATCCACTTTTCGTGATGCTCAGCAAATCCAAAATTTTGGACCCCAAAAATTTGGCAAACACTGGGAAACGGCGCCACCTTCAAAATTGTTTTCTGCTTGAACGGTATGATCTCTTTGCTGGTACACGATCCAAACTTCCATTGATGATTGACAACAAACACAAACCACACTCCAACTCATGCATAGAAGATCATGGTTCCAACAATATCCCCCTTTGGGTATGTTGGAAATCAGAAGAAAAATTCAATAGATCTCCATCTATGTGAATACAAAAAAAAAACAGGAATCAACCCAGCCAACACTCTAAGTCTACGTGAGCAATGCTCAGTGTAGAAAACAAGAGAGGAGGCTAGAATTGGGTTCCATTGTTTTCTTTCTAATTCTTCTCATTACCGAACTTTCCTGAATTTATGTCTTCTCCTTTCTCCCCCATTGACAATAAATCCAAAGACCGGTAAATTTTTCACGTTCAGCACAAACCATACTCCCCCTGGATAGTATCTCCCCCATAAACCTGCATCATATACATAAACAGATTAAAAAATTTATAACAAATGGGGAGAGGGGTAATTCCGTAACATCCTTATGCACTGGGAGGTGGTCGAACACCGAGTTTCAACCGATGCTTCTCAAACACAGCTGCTGATAGTGGCTTTGTCAGGATATCAGCCACTTGCTCATCTGTTCCCACATGATCCAATCTAATCACGCTTTGCTCAACTTTCTCTTTGATAAAGTGATACCTGATTTGAATGTGTTTTGTACGAGAATGCTGAACAGGATTCTTCGTAAGATCAATTGCGCTCTTATTGTCACAGTAAATCACCATTGGTTGCGTCACCTCATCGCCAATGTCAGTTAATTGCTGCTTCATCCATAGCAGTTGAGTGCATGCCTTTGTGGAAGAGATATACTCGGCTTCAGCAGTACTAAGAGAAGTACTTTCTTGTTTCTTGCTCAACCAGCCAACACATTTCTGCCCAATATAGAAAGCTCCACCACTAGTGGACTTTCTGTCTACTACATCACCAGCCCAGTCAGCATCAGAAAATGCTAATAATTCACTTTCCCTGCCTGCAGCAAAAAATAACCCGAAGTTATGTGTACCTTGAATGTACCTCATGATTCTTTTTACTGTTTCCATATGTTCCTCCTTTGGATTACTCTAAAAGCGGGCCGCAAGGCATGTTGCAAAGACAATATCTGGCCTTGTCGGTGTCAGGTACAGTAGGCTTCCAATGATCCTCCTGTACAAGGTGGGATCAACAGAGTTCCCTTCCTCATGCTTTCCAAGTTTAGTTCCAACTGCAATCGGAGTTGACATTGGTTTGGAGTCTTGAATATTGAACTTCTTCAGAAGCTCTCTTGCATATTTTTCTTGAGAAATGAAAGTGTATTCCTTCTTTTGAATCACTTGCATCCCCACAAAATATTTGAGCTCCCCAATCATAGACATTTCAAATTCTGATTTCATGTGGTTGGAAAATTCATCCACTGATTTCTGCCTGCTTCCACCAAATATGATATCATCAACGTAGATAAGAACCATGAATTGATATTTTGGAGAATTATTCACATAGAGATTGTGATCAACTCCTCCTCTTTTGAATTCCAACTTCTTGAGATATGAGTCCAGCCTTGAGTACCATGCCCATGGTGCCTGCTTCAAACCATATAGAGCTTTCTTCAGTTTGCAGACCTTTGTTTCCTCAGTACCCAAAACAAAGCCCACTGGTTGTTAAATGTAGACTTCTTATTTGAGTACACCATTCAAGAATGCTGTCTTGACATCCATTTGATATACTTTATATCCTCTTTGGAGTTCCATGCCAAGGAAAAGCCTGATTGACTCCAGTCTAGCCATTGGAGCAAAGGTTTCTTCAACATCAATGCCTTCAATCTGAGAGTATCCTTTACATACCAGTCGTGCCTTGTTTCTGATGACACTTCCATGCTCATCAAACTTATTTTTGAAGATCCATTTGGTACCAATCACATTGTGACCTTCAGGTCTCTGGACAAGATCCCATGTCTGATTCTTGTCAATCTTATCTAATTCATCATTCATAGCTATCACCCAAGATTTATCTTTTGCAGCTTCTTCGAATGAGGATGGCTCTACAATTGATAGAAATGCAGATTGCGTGGTATTCCTCATCCTTCTTGTTTGAGTGGGTGCACTCCTGTCCCCAATTATGTTGGATGGATCAATCTCAACTCTTCGATTTCTCCTGCGAGGTTCAGTAGTATTCTCTTCAGCCATAGTTTCTTCTTCAGATTCTGCTTCTGAGTCAACATCTTGATGTGACTGCTGAGTGTTTTGAACATCTTCCTCTATTTCTAAATTTGTATTTTCTTCATGTTCACATTCTTCCTGACTTTCTATCATATCAGCATATGACGTCCTTGAAGAATTTTTGGTTTTCTCTTCAATTATCTTAACATCACTACTTTCCAAAATCCTTCCCAAACGCTTGTTGAAACATTTGTAGGCTTTTCTGTTCATTGAGTAACCGAGGAAAATTCCTTCATCTGCATTGTCTCCATATTTCCCTTGATTTCCTTCTTTTTTCCTGACGAAGCATTTACTTCCAAAGACACAAATGTATTTTAGAGAAGGCTTCTTTCCATGCCACAATTCATATGGTGTCTTCGTCTCACCCATATAAAGTCTTGTTCGATTTTGAATGTACAATGCAGCTTGAACAGCCTCTTTCCAGTAATGTCGTGGAATACGACTCTCAATCAGCATGGTTCATGCCATGTTGTTCACCTGTCGATTCCTACGTTCAACAACTCCATTTTGTTGTGGAGTTATCACAGCAGCTACCTCATGCTGTATCCCATGCTTTTCAAGATAATTCTCAAATTCAATGGAAGTGTATTCTCCTCCATTGTCAGATCGCAACACTTTGATTGTTCGTCCAGTATCATTCTCGGCGATTCGCCGATATGTTTTCATGCAGTCAATGACTTGTCGTTTCATGTGAATGACCATCACACATGCCATTCTACTGTAATCATCTATGAAAAGGACAAAGTACCTTTCTCCATGAGTTCCGACAACATTTATTGGCCCACAAACATCTATATGAATCAGATCAATAAGGTGTGACGCTCTTTTCTTCTTTGGCCGATATGAACTACAGACTAGCTTCCCACGAATACAAGCATCACAAGTTTTTTCACGCTCACGCTTCAGGTTGGGAATGTCCCTGACAATTCTCAATTTTGATATTTTCTCCTTGTCTTGTTGATTGATGTGTCCCAGTCTCCGATGCCACAAATTGTTTTCTTCTTCAACAGTCATGTAACATATATTTTCTTCACTATCAACCTGATACAAGTTGCCTTCTGTTCTGCATCCCTTCATAAGTGAATTTCCAGAAATTCCCTTGATAGTGCAACCTTTATGATTAAACATGACTATAAGTCCTGAGTCACAGAGTTGACTCACGCTGAGGAGATTATGACGTAGGCCATCCACGTAAAGGACTTCAGTCTTCTTTAGTTCTCCGTTAGATAATTCGGTACTTCCACTCCCTTTGATTTTCAGAGCCCCATCATTACCGAATCTTACTATACCATCGACATTCCTTATGATATTCATTAGTAGGCCGGCATTACCTATCATATGGGATGAACAACCGCTATCCAGAATCCAGGTACTGTTGTTCTTTGTAGCTTTGAGGGCCACCTCTGCAAGGTTGGATTTCTCAATCTTCTTCCTTTCCTTACATGAGACATTAGATCGAGTATAAAGAACTGATGGTCATTCAATTATCTCTTACGCATACCCAGGTTCTTCATAGTCAAAGTCGTCTCTAAGAGGTGAAAACCTGTTTGAAAGAGCAACACTGTTTTGCTGACGAGACTTGACTTGTCTTGAACTTCGGTATGACTTGTCCATGTCCCTTCTCTGCCTTCAATTAGCGGCCTTATGACCAATGTTATAACAACAAAAACAATATCCATAGAAATTATTTCTTCTATAAGAATTAGGATATGAAATTGTTCTCCTTTGTTGAGCTTCTATATCTTCTCCATTCAGATAGCCTCTTGCCTCTTCACAATATGACATGGTATGGCCCAGATAGCCACAGAACTGGCACTTCATGAGAGGAAATGTCTTCTCACTTGAATTTCTCCTCAAACCATCTTCCTTGGGGGAATATTAAGACTGTCTGTCATTTCTGAATGTTTGAGGATAATTTTTAGGTCCCCTTTTAGTTTGGATTGAGGGTTCCTTTTTCAGCACTCTAGGAAACGTTTCAACATGTTAAACTTTCATCTTATCTTTCTTTTGGATCTTTTCACTTCCAGCAGTTGATGTCTCAGCCTCACAGCCAATTCCACTCATTCCCATGAAAGCGGGTCTTTGATCACTCAAGATTTTTCCAACCCCATCTAAACCACACTTCGATCTTGCTAGTAATTCTGCATCTGAGAGTCTTCCAAACTGTATTTTATTCCTCGATTATTTTGGAACTGATTCAGTCTCTAGTTTACTCCTTAGAGTAACTACTTCTTCCTCAAGACCATCAGCAGTCTTGGATTTTTCATCCAGTCTGGAGGTGAGGTCATTGATGACCTTTTCCTGTTCTTCAATTATCAGCTTCAGATATGCTACAACTTCATTAATTTCAATTATTTTAGACTGTACCTTCACAAATTCTTCCAGTCGTTCAATTTCAGCTTCAAGTTGATCAATGTATTCAGTTGATTCTTCTACAATTGATTTCCACTTATTGCAGCTCTTACATTTAATCTTGAGCTTACTAACCACATCCTTAAGTTGAATCTCAGGATCTACACAAGTTCTCAGTTGTTTTTCTCCTTCAGTATCTTCTGGATTTTCAACAGTGGACATCATAGAAGCATGGTTCCCAGTTTTTAATTCTGGTTCTTCTTCCTCACAGAATTCATTATCATCTTCTTCCTCTTCACAGACAAAACTCTTCCTCTTCATTTTCTTACCAGATTTGAATTATCCCTTTTTGAAGAACCTTCTCTGAGGCTTCTTGAAGTTTTCATGTCCACTATCTTCATCATTGATCATTTTTAAACACCGAGAGGCAATGTGCCCAACTTTTCCACAACGGAAACACGCGAGAGGTAACTTCCCTTTGAATTTCCCTTTCCCCTTCTGTAACTTCTTTACAATGAGATAAAGAATTTATTTTTCTTCGTTATCTTCACCGCTACTATCCTTTGAGATTTTCAGTTTATCCATAGCCTTGAATGCCATTTCCTTGCTCACCCGAGTCGTAGCATCTTCAGGTTTGACTCTCATTTTATATGCTACCAAACTGCTCAGTAGATCATCTAGAGAAAGTTTGGAGAGATCTCTTTCCTCAAGGGCTAACACCTTCGCATTATAAAGAGGTGGAAGTCTTCTCAATATTTTCTTTACAATATCAATGTCTTTGATTTCTTCGCCTAGACCCTGAATAGCTCCAACCACTTCAGTAATTCGATTGAAGAAAGAGTCTGCATTCTCGTCTGGATGCATCTTCAGATCATCAAACCGATTGTGCAGCACTTGTAGTTTCTCCTCCTTCACTTTTCTATCACCTTCATAAATATTCTCAAGTTTATCCCACATGGATTTTTCTAAGGTGCAATTCATCACCTTTAGGTAGATCTGATCAGAAAGGGCTGCAGTGAGTGCATTATGTGCTTTAGCATCTACATCAAGAAGTTTCCTGTCTATTTCAGTCATAGCAAGGCCTGTTGGATCAGTGACTCGTATTCCTTGCACAATAGAAAAGAGAACTTCCATTCCAAGAGATCTCAGATGAGATCTCATTCTGTTCTTCCAGATCTGGAAATAGCTTCCATCGAAGGGAGGGACTCCCCTGACATTGACCACATTTTCCATGACAAAAAAACAGATTCAACACTAGCAACCTCCCTCTGATACCACTTGAAGGACCCCAGGACAACCTGAGAGGGGAGGGGTGAATCAGGGCGACAACTTCTTCTTCTTAAAGTTGTGGATCTTGTTCCCACGTTGGTAGGAACTTGTTGAACCTGTAAGATGAGAAAGATCAAAAAGAAAACATGCACCTACACAGATAAGACATATCCCTTTTTACTTGGTACACCACTAAGGGCTGCGTCCAAGGAGAATACACCAACAAGTTGTCAGTCGTACCAAAAACCACTAAGCTTCACTAGCTGGAGATTACAATTGTTTGGGCACAATCACTCTATCCCAGGCTCACTGCCTTTACAAAGGTTCTGAGATAGCTCACTACTTCCCTCGGGTCACTCCTGTTGACTCCCCCTGGCTCACTACCATTGGTGAAGTCACACTCAATTTATAGACGTGAAGGTCTCTTCAATTGATAGTCATGATGTTCATTGTCTCTTGTTCAGCATGAGACTTTGCTTGCATCAGAGTCCTGATTTTAATGCTCTGTTAAGATCCAAATTCCAACCAATATTGAATACCCCCTTTTCCCTTGTCCACAGGGCAAACAACCTTTGGAAAAGGCCTTCGAAAAGTACCCTACTTCGTGAGGCTGCCAATATTGCAAAGCTCAAACAAGCCTTCGCGGAGCCCCTTCCATTTCGCGAAGCTCAATCGCGAAGCTCAATCGCGAAGCACTCTCGTAATGCTCCAGCCTTCGCAATTCTTGGCTATCGCGAAGCTCCTGCCTCTTCGCGATGCTCACTGAGCCAGCGTGGGGCGCCCGTCTTTTGCGGAGCTAGAATAGCCGCCGTGAAGCTCCTCTTTCGCGAAGCACGCTGCCTTCGCGGGAGACCTTTGTGAATTGAGAGCAAAGGACTTTCTCTAAAATTCTCTCTCTGCTCCTCTCAAGGGGGTTGGCCTCAATTTATAGGCGATTCCACCGACCCTCGTCCCTTCCACGCGAAGTCAACGCCACATCATCACAAATCGCGAAGCTCTAAAGTTTCTGCCGGAATTCTGTCAAAATCGCGAAGTACCACGACAATTTTCCGTTCGCAGAGCTTGACGTAGTTGCGAAGAATCACCATCAACTTACCTTCACAGCGCGCCTTTGTTCGCGGAGCTCCCTCGCAAAGCCCTTCTCCGCCACGATGCGCTTCAGCCTCTGCCGTTCGCGAGGCTTGACGTAATCGCGAAGACTCACCGCCTCCATTCTTCTGGTCTTCCCGATTTCCAAACCATGCGTTCTCTCTTAGCGAAATTCATGCCTTTTCCATATTAAATTATTATCTTCATGGAAATCCACTTTTTGTGATGCTCAACAAATCCCAAATTTTAGACCCCAAAAATTTGGCAAACACTGGGAAACGGTGCCACCTTCAAAACTGTTGTCTGCTTGAACGGTATGATCTCTTTGCTGGTACACGATCCGAACTTCCATTGATGATTGAAAACAAACACAAACCACAATACAACTCATGCATAGAAGACCATGGTTCCAACATAATCCCCAAGTGGTTTTTCATGATGACAACTGACGAACACTCTCTTCAGAGTTGCGATCTTTTTGTGTATTCAATTTGGAAGTTATCTAGAAATTATATTTTTAAATGAATTATATTGTTTTATTCCTTTATATTATTTTCAACTAATTTTTTTGGATCTTTTTAATCTATAAAACAAAAAAAATGACTTCACTATTTAAATTTATTCATTGAGGTTTTACCATTGAGCATATTGTTTTCAATTAGGTTATATTTCTTAGAGTTATTCATATAATATAATCAATTACAGTGGAGGGAAAACAATCATATTGAGGTCTTGATATGATATAAATTCAAACTAGGGTGTTCACCTGGGGGTCCTTGGGTGCTCTTTGAGAAATTCAATTTGGAAATATTTTTAAACAAGGAAAAGGGGAGTGTCCAAGAGGTTTAAGATTGTCCACAACAATTGTTTTTATTTTGATTTTAAACAAATTTTATTTCCAATAATTTTTTTCTTCCTCTTTAGTTTTCTTTAAAATTAGTTTATATTTATATTAACCATTATATATTCCATTAAAATCCTAAATTTTTTATTTATTCAAAATCAACAAAAAAAGTGATAGTTTTGCAACTCAAATTCCAACCTCCTAGAGAGATAATAGAGTGATTACTGTATTGAGATTCTCTAGGGGATAGATTCATTGAATAATGTTTTCATAAGAAAAACCCTCAGATAAAATTGTTCTATTTTTAGGATGGATTCTTCAGTTGATTTGGTAAAAATAGTTTTTACATGACCCAAACTTATTACCATTGGATTCTGAAACTGATGGAACATTTCAAAATAGGGATAAAGATAATAAAAATCCCCCTATCCCATGTTATGAATCTTACACTAAAACACTTATAAGGAACTTTGTTGAGCCTAAAATTCTAATATCTAACAAAAGTTCCTTGAATAAATTGGTATTATCCTTTGATAAAAATCAAGAAAAGCCTTTCAAATATCCCAATTCACCTTCTGTAATTGAAATTTAATTTGGTTTCATTCATAAAATTACATTATTTAATTATTCTCCTGGTGAAGATCCACATAAACACCTTGAATAATTTAATTATCTTTTTTCCAATATAAAACCTCATTGATATGATTAAAATCAATATAAATTGAGGTCATATCATTTTTATTTAGGATATTTCAAAGAATAGATTTTCTATTCACATTCATGTTTGATTAAATATTGAAAGGAATAGAAGAAACCTTTCATTGATTTTTCCTTAATTCAAGAAATAAATCTATTAAAAATGATATTTGTGTAATTGGGAAAACACAAGGTGAATATTTCATGAGTACTAGAAATGATTCAAAAGTCTATATTTTCATTTACCCCACCATCAAATCATTTAATTACTCTTGATTCAATATTTTTAAGAAGGATATTTTCTTACTAATATTAGCATGACTGATAATATAGTGGGAGAGGATTTAGTGGGAAATAAACCCACTTTTTATAATCCATTAATTGTAAACATGGAGAAACATTCTAAACATTATGTAATAGGAGGTATTCTTCATGGGAAATATTCCAAAGAATAACCCACTATTATTTTGGAAAATAACATGACTCTAACTCAACATTTTGATCTTACCCCCATGGTGAGGTTGATGATGTTGTCCAAAAATCCACCAGATCAACCAATAATAATGAAACTTTTCAAATTCAAGTACACTTTACTTCTTCCAATGAACATTTTAGTGATCAATTCCCACAAATGAAAGAGCCTTTAGAGAACTAAAATAATGTTTTTTCTTGGAAAAACAATTCAATCAATCCAACAAAGACAATTCCAAACCATCCAAAATTTCAATCAGGACTGGAACAACCAATCTAATAAAAGATTTCGAAACAAAAAACAATCTAGAATATTATTCCAAATAAAATCAAGTAATTATCAACCTATATATTACAATGATAAATCCAATTATCATTTTCGATGAAAATTTCACCACACCCCTCCAAATCAGAATACAGAGGGAAAAATTAAAGAAGAAATGAATTAACCAAAATAAGTCTAAAAATAAAAATATAACCAACTGAATAACTTGATGAATCAAATGTGTTAACATGCCTCTTATATTAATTTCATAAAAAATAAAATTAGTGGAGGTTTAACCTCAAAACATCAAGAAAATTTGAGAGATTAATGGAAGGAAAATGTGAGTGATATTGAGCTTATGAGTGGAATAATATTGAATAACCCTCAAATTGAGAAACTGAAACATGTAATTGATATTATTAATGATAATCCCACCACTGATGGAAATAAAAAAATTATGAAATTAATATGAATGGAAACACAAATTCAAGAGAATAATTTTTTTAATGAACAAAGAATGATTAGAAGAGGATGTATGAACCTTATGTTTCTCGAAGAAGTGTTAAGAATATCATAGAAACATTCAGACAAACATTGCTTTATCATTGGAGTGAACCAACGGTGATGTAAAGTGTAGAAATGGAGATGGATAAATAGGTTTTTGAAACATATAAGAAACTTCAAGTCAATATACCATTGATCGATGATTTGAAATAAATTCCAAGGTATGTTACGCTTCTAAAATAATGTGTACCATAAGGAGAAATTCAAAGAATGTGAAAAGTAAAATTTGGGAGGAATGTTTCATAAATTATTCAATATACTTAACCACTCAATTGTGAATACCCATGAAACTTTACCATTATATAAACCATACAGAAATGTGAATTCATGGATGACATGATTGATTTAAGAGATTCCATCAATGTTATTACAGATTTTATTTACTCATATTGTTAGGATATAGAATTGAAACCCTCTGGAATTATCATTAAAAATTCAAACCAAAGTAATACCTAGACTTCTAGAGTTATATAGGACGTTCTCATTCAGGGGAGAGAGATAATGTTTTCTTATGGATTTTTATTTCTGCTATATAAAATATGATCGATTTAGTACCCATGTAACTCTATTTCTAGAGATACCATTTCTAAACACTAAAAAAAGAATCATAAATGTTTATAAAAGAACCCTTTAACCGGAGTTTGGAGGAATTTTTTTTCATTTCAATATTTTTTTCTATATGAAACACCTAGTTGAGGATCATTATTCCATTTAAGAAAAGATTATTGATTGGTTTTCCATTGAGATATTTCCTCATTTTTCCTATGATGAAAAACTAAATGTTTTTTTTAAATATGGATTTTTTAATTACTGAATCTGATCAACATGATAGTGGAAATGACTCTTGGGATGAGTCATGGAATGTTGAAACTGCTTTAGTATAGTATTTTGTTCTCATAATTGATGAAGACGACTTTTTTGAATCCTTGAACCTACTAGTGGTATCCCTATATAATATTTCATTATTCTTCAAGGAAAAAATACTCAGAGTATAAAAAGTGATCCACATGATGATTTCATGATAGATTTTGACACTTCACTGAATAATCACATGTGTGAGATGTTTCCATTAATGAATCAAAATAACAAACTTGTTTTAGAGTTGAAAAAACTTTCTAAGAATGTAAAATATTCTTCATTAGGGGATAATGAACAATTATCTATCATCATTTCAAAATATCTATCGTTTCACTAGGATAACCAACTATTAGGAACCCTCAAAATCCACAAGAAATCCATAGGATGGAATCTATCTGATTTAGATGGAATCAATCCCTCAGTGTGCATGCATAAAATTTTGTTGGAGTAAAATTCTCAACCAATGAGGGAATTTCAATAAAGATTTATCCCAACACTTTTAGAGGCTTTCAAGAAATAATTCACCACCCTATTGGATGATATAATTATTTATCCCATATATAATAGTCAAGGGATGATTCATTCCCATGTTATTCATAAAAAATAGATTTACAATATCAAGGAATGAATTTGTAGAGATTTTCCCTATTAGGCTTCCAAATAAATAGAAAATGTGCATTGATTAAAGTAAATTCAATTTTTTTACAAGGAAAGACCACTTATACTTTCTATATCTTGATCAAGTGATTGAATAAATTTTTGGGAAAACCCAATAATTTTTTTCTTGATGGATTCTATGGTTATTTCAAAATTCACATTTAATTGGTTGATAAAGAGAAATCCACTTTCACATGACCCTTTAGAACCTTTTTTACAGGATAATTCCCTTGGGCTTATTTAATTATCCTAGAAATTGTCAAAGGTGTATAACGATCATTTTCTATAAATTTATAGAAACATGTATGGATTTTTTTTCTAGACGACTTCACTAATTATGAATCATTAATTTAATGTTGTTTTAAAAATTGGTCTCATGTTCTTGAAACATGCATTGATAAGAATATTGTCCTCAATTATGTAAAATTTCATTTCATGGTAGGTAAGTTTTTTTCTTGGCCATGTTGTGTCTTTATATGGAATTCAAGTTGATCAATCCAAATTTTAGGTCATTTCTTCATTTCCGTACCAAAAATATACAAGAGATATGAGATCCTTCATTAATCATGTAGGTTTTTATATAATATTCCTAAAATATTTTTGTAAGGCTTCACTTCTATTTTCTATATTTCTCCAAAAATATACCAAATTTTTCTTTGAAGAGAATTTTAAAAAGAAGTTTCAAGATTTGAAGTAAAATTAATAACCCTCCCATTATTCAACCAACCAAATGTGCATTTCAATTTTAAATCATGATTGATCCTTTTGAATTTTCCTCTTGGGGTAGTGTTGATTAAAAGGTTGGAAAATAAATATCATGTGATTTCTTATGCCTCTAGGAATTATGATTAGGACCAATAGAACTACACTAAAACTGAGAAGGAACAGTTGTACATTGTCTTTATTTTGGATAATTTTAGATGTTATTTATTGGGTTCCAAATTGATTGTTCTCAAATAACATTATCTAATATAATTTTTTATTTTGAAATATGATGCAAAACCAAGACTCTTGATATGGATATTGTTTGTATAGGAGTTTGATATTGAAATAAAGGATAAAAAAGAAGTGATACCCTTATTTATAATCATTTAAGAAGGATACCATCAATTTTGAATAGGAAACATCTGATTTTTCCACCAATTAAAGAAACCTTCCAAGATTAAGAGTTTTATACTTGTCTAAGTAAAATAACATGGTTTTAAGATCTTGTGAACTATTTGGTTTTATATGAAGTGACACAATATTTTCCAAGAAAAATTACTAAACTTGTTATCAATTATAAGAGTTATATTTGGGATGATCCTTACTTATGACATGTTTGCAGTGATTAAATGATTTAGAGATGGATTTTAAATTCTAAATTTCAACACGTCCTACATTTATGCCACACTTTGAACTATGGAGGACACATTGGGACACAAATAACTATAGGAAAAGTACATGATTTTTGTTTGTATTGGTCAACCATTTATATATATTCTTTTCAATTGTTTATAACCAATAAAAATTATTAATTTTAAGGAAATATTTCCAAAAGGGAAGAGATGCCACAACAACCTATTATATTTTGTGATGTCTCCTATGTGTGGGTTAGGGATTTCATTGGATGTTTTCCCAATTATTTTGGATATATTTACATTTTTAATTCTTTTGATTATGTAACCAAGTGGGTAGAGAATATTCTCATAAGAGATGATGATGCCAAAACTGTGTCTACTTTTGGGAAAGGAAATTTGTTTTCCATATTTGGATTTCAAATTTTTTTGATTACTAATCATGGTTCCGAATTTTTTAATAGGACATTGGAATATATTATGATGAAATATGTAATTAATTATAGGGTCTCTACACTATATCACACTTAAAAAAATGGAATGGATGTGTTTTTCAACAGAGAAAGAAAACAAATTAGGGAAAAAATTGTGAACCCAAATAGAAAGGATTTGATTTTGAGAGTATATGATGTGATCTATGCCTATAAGACCGTATTCAAAACCCCAATTGGCACGTCACCATTTATGTTAGCCTATGGAAAGGATTTTCAGTCACCAGTTGAGTAAGATCAAAAATATATTTTGGATGTTAAAATATATAACATGAATCTATTTTCAACTTTAAAAGAAAGAAAATTTGGTTTCCAGGAGCCAGCAGAGATCAGAAATAATGCTTATAAAAGATATATGTTGCAAAAGGAATGAAAAAAATCATTTCAGGATGGGATGATTCCCTATAAAAACATCAATTAGGCAGACAAATTGTTGCTATTTGATTGAAAATTTAATCTATTCTGAGGTAAATTCTATTACCAATGGTTTGGAACTTTCATTATTACTCATGTTTTTACTTTTAGCGCAACATAAAAAAAATAACCAGATAAAGAGGAATGAATCATAGTTAATAGGCATTGGTTGAAGCTATTTAGAGATAATTTTCTAGATACTTCATGGTAGGATATCCATATTCATGAATCTGAATAAAATTGAAGCAAGGTTGTGTGTTTTCTTCAAAATTATTTTTTGTTATGTTTTTAATTTCTTTAATTTAATTCTCTCATAAATCTATTTCACAATATGTAAATTGAAAAAAATAATTGCCGGGGAAGGAACATGTTATATATATTATGCTTTTCTGTGGTTTCCTTTCATTTTTTTTTGTTTTCAGCGTTTCTTTCAATTTTTTGGGTGTTTATTTTATTTTATTCTATTTTATTTTTTTTTGTTTTTTTGAATCTAGTGAGATTAAATGATTATCATTTTCATTTTTGAAGCTCATGTAAATGAATATCCTGATTAATACATTGAAACTAAACATAATATAATACTGAAAATGTATTTTTTTGAAGTTCAAAATTTTGGAAATTTAATGAAAATACCTCTAATTTTGGAATATCAAGCAACATCTCACTGTATTTATCTGTGAAATTCATTTCCTAAGAGGATTATAAAACCATTTTGAAATCTTATTCACTTTTAACTCATTTCATGGGAGAATCAATATGTGCATTCTTTAAATAATACTTGATTTATTTCTATAAGTACTTGAGGGTTGAGGTAATTGTTATTTAAATGATTGATAAATTTATTTATATTTTTAAAACCCTTTTCCTTTTGAATCCATTTTAATTTGGATTCCCTATATATTTTTTCTTTGTAATACCTTATTAACCATGTATATCTTGATAGGTTAGCCACATTACAAGCTAATTTTCCCCTTTTAATTTTATTTGGAAGTAAAAATTCATGAGGTAGTTGAGATTTAGTGTATGAGGAAGATGAATTGTGGTGTTCAACATAATTTTATATTACTTTGGGTGGAGATTAAAACGTCGAAGATATTTTTTTCCAATAGAAAATATTTTCCAGAACGATGTCCCTTTGAGATATTTCAATGAAAAAAGATTTGTGACTATCTTGATCTCTGAAAGGAAAAAGTTGTTCCTATATCATGCTTTCCAAAAAAGAGAAAACAAATTTCATTTTTTCTGCAAAAATATTGATGGTGCAGGATAGAAAATATATTTTCAATGTATTTTTTATATGATTTTCTTTAAAGGGGAGTAAGGAGAAGACCATACTTGAGTGAAAATTAGAATAATTCATTGTTTCTTCAAAAAATCCAAACAATCCTTATTCGAAAACAAAACATTTAAAATTAGAAACACACCAACCTTAATAAATAGAATAACGATAAAATTTTTTCATGAAAATAAAAAGTTCTTGTCTCACATTTGGTAGAGATATAGAATATTTTCAATCCCATGGTGATTTTTGAATTAATTTGGATGGGAAAATCCTTGTTTAAAATTTATATTTCACTGTTGATAGAAAATTTATGTGAGGAAAGTGTGCTGCGTACATGGGAGGAGAAAAGAAGTGGAAATGAATTAAATAAGATCAGTTGATAATGTGAAATATTTTTTTATGAGGTATAATATCATTTGATTCTTTTTGATAAATTGGTGAACCTCATTGGTATATGTTTTTAATTTTACTTTATTTTATTTTTATTCTCACTTGTCCAAAAGTAAAAGTTATAATTGTGGGGGAATCGATAAAGCTAATATTTCAACTATTTTTAATGTTTATTTAAATTATTTAAACCATAGAAATCTAAAAATTTGACACTATAAAAAACTAGGTGATTATAAGGGGGTTCTCCTATTTATAAGGGTTTATAACCCCTTTAACACTCTTTATAAATGGTTACTTTAAATTTCCACAAAAGTTCCTGCCTACTCTAATTAGAGTTAGTTATGGATATGAGATGGAAAAATTGGTATGTGTTTAGTGATGGTTAGACTGGAGTGGGTTTTAACCCCCTATAATTGTGCCCAAAATTCACCATAGACATGCTAATTAGGGGTGGTTCTAACTGAATTTAAAGTGATTATTGAATTATGGGTGGTTAGAACTATACATAAATGACTTTTGAACTTCAAATTTAGGGTCGATTATATAACCTCCCATAATCTACCCATAATGTTTTTCATATAATACACATGATCCATGCCCCCTTGAAACACCACATGACATCCCTAGATTCCCCATGGATATCATCCCATGCCCCTAGGAGACACCGTGGACATACCCTAGACAATACCACTCAAGCGCTCCCCTAACACCCCATGGACACCCCCGAAACCATTCAACACCAACCATACACCCCCACCAACGCCCAGACACCTGATCACGTGACCCCTTGATGGTCCAAAACCTCCCTGGACACACCCCAAGACGCCCCATGTAAAACCCATGTACAAGCCCGTACAACCCTCGGACGCCCCATGGACATCACATGACAGCCCCAACACCACTAGGACACCCCAACCCAAGACCCCCTAACATCCCCAACACGAAACCCCCCGAATATCCATGAAAAACCCCTAAAACCCCTCAACAATGACCTGGCACCCCATCCCATGACTCTCTGGCACACCCGAAACCACCCTTGACACACCCCTTGACACACTCATATGCCCTATGGACAACCCCCGGACAAGATCGCTCAACCCCCAGATGCCCCATGTCATCACCCGACACCCCCTAACACCACCAAGAAAACGAGCCCACGTCCCCCTGACTCCCCTTGACACCGACACCCCCATAAATTCCCATAGAACCCACATGATAAGACCATCGACACCACAAATATAGACAAAGGATGAACAACTCAACGCACGCGACCACACGCCAGTACCCCACCCCTGGTGGAGGGTTAGAAAATAGTGTTTGGTAGGATTCGAAGCTGGTACCGGCTTACCATACCACAAATCATTTACCAACTAAGGCATATGATTTTTTTGTGTAATATAATATATATTATTTTAATTTACATATATTAAGTTATGTTTATTTTCATTCAATAATATTATATATATATATATCTGTGTATATAAATATTTGACATCCCAACCCGGGTGCACTAAATGGTTCCCTGAGTTAGTGGCTAAATGCCTTTAAGCACATCTCCTCGTACGTTAGAGGGTATTGAATAGCAACAAGGGGCTGGTAAGTTAGTCATGGGGAGACTACACTATCTTTTATTAGAATAATACACTAACCGAAGAAAAAAACAATTACCAAGTGAAGAAGAATATAAATAACCAGAATAATAACATTTCATATGATAGTCAAAACAAGAAATCACAATACTCAATTAGAAGGTAAAACATGCTCTGACAATGCAAGTGTCAAGTGTCTACAATTAAACCAAAAGTAAAGACAGAAAAACTCCAATGAGTGTCTCAAACCATGTCTGGTTCCCACTACCATGCTCAAATCCCAACAACAACCTATCCGAGGTACATTCCCTTATCCTATCCTACAACAACAAAGCCTACTAGAGTGCTGATCAAGAGGCCTGAATAGGGTGCGAGTACAACTCAGTAATCCACCACCAACAATGTCTATATCAAGTCCAGTCAAAAGACAGTGCATGCATTTTTATGAAGTAATAATTACAATGCATAATTAAATAGTTTACACATTGTCATTTAATTTTTAAAAATCATATTTGGACCAGTTTCAATTCATGTTTCCCATTTGAATCATCATTCATTATTATCATTAATTTGGTGTTGAACGTCATGTCATGCACCCCAAATCTCATTCAATGTAGGTTTCCATGCCTATAACTTCATATCTCATTAGGCGTAGGTCGTCATGCCTGGCACCCCATAATCTCAACCTGGATAACTATTGGGGAGGAATGCCATTTCCAAGTCCCAAATTCTAATTAGTCTAGAATTCCATGTCTAGCAACACAAAGATCTCATCCATTTAATCATTCTTTAATTCAAAATAATTAGCCACATCATTCCACTACTAATCCAATGAATAGTTCAACATTTCAAATCACATTAGTTAACTCAACAATTAAATAAGCACATAACACATTAATTAATTCATCAATTAATTAATTAATCAAAAAAATTCTCATTATATAATTAATTTTTCACCATTAATTATTCATATTAAATCTCATCTTGTCATAATTAATTCTCGAAATTAATTATCTTTCATCAACATCCTGACACATAATAAAATCTCACAATTAATTATCTTATATAGCTAAACATCGTTTCAAAATTAATTTCCCCCAATTAATTATCATAACACAATAAATTCATTATCTCATCTAAAATATCTCAACCCATATCCAATCTCCAAAACAAATTACTATTTAGGAAACCCCTTTCATTTATCCCGTGATCCAATTATCAATTAATCACCAAAGAAATCACAAGTCAATTCCACATTCCTAATTACTCCAATTTAGGAAATTAATTATTAAGTAAAGCTGGAAAACCATAAACACACATTCACATTTCAAATCCATGACTATGGGAGTTTTATTTAGACCAACTACCTCGGTTTATTGATGAATGTTAACCCAATAGAAATCCCCAAAATCCGAGTGGAACAACATCATCGATCAAGATTCAGATATACATCCCTAAACTAAAATTAAAAACAAATGCATGAAGATATTGTAAATATAGATTCAGGTCCACAATCTTAGGTCTCGATATAAACTCATTGGTTTAAATCCATGGAAATAATGGACATCTTCAATGAATGGATCAAGGAAAGAGAGAATAATGAAGGGGAGAAGCAACGAGATTAAATCCACTTACTAGGAATTGAGAGGATCATTAATTTGGGATTTAAATCCTGAAGAATGACGTTCGAATCACCTTTGAATACCTTTTAAAGGATCTGGGATGACGTAGAATTTGTCAATCCCAATCCGGGGTCAAAATATGGGAGTCGCAGGGGTTCAAATGGTTTTAAAATAGATTTTAGGTTTCTTAATTTTTCCTGAACAGTTTCCTAGGTAGGGGCGCATGGTTAGGGAAAACCGTGCACCAAATATGCAAACCTCTCGGTCCAGGTTTTACCGATTAGCACAGTTTTACTATACAGTTTATCAAACCATGTGGACCTCTCTATTTGGGTTTTCATGTTTGGTACTGATTTTCAAACCATGCGCAAACCTTGTGAAAACCATGAAAAACCCACCATCTGTTAGTTTTTCTTAAAAATTCACCCAAATACAACCCAAACCACTACTCCAAAACAACGATACTTAAAATCCTCAAAAATACATAAAAATATGCTTGATATGACTCTAGAAAATCCAAGGATGTTACAATCTCACCACCTAATAATATCCCATCATCGAGCTTAACTCCCAAACATCACTATGATTCTGAGCCAAAAATATTGATCCATTGATCTCTCATGTCTGCTTCCCATTCCCATGTTTCCTCTTCAACACTTCCATGTTTCCATAACACATTATCTAATGACATGTTCTTTCCCTATAACTCTTTCTCACTGCGACTCAAGACACATATCATATGCTCCTCAAAGGAAGCATCTATCCCGAGGTCAACTTACTGCACATCAATCACATGATAAGGGTCGGGGTGATACCTCCATAGTTGCGACACATGGAAAAAATCATTCATAGCATTAAATTTCTATGGAAGGGATAATTGGTATGCCACTATATAGATTCTATCCAACACCTCAAATGGTCCTACAAACCTGGGCGCCAACATTCCTTTCCACCATATCCTGTGGTGACCCAATCTAGGTGATACCGGAAGGAATACACGATCACCCTCTATAAACTCTAGGGGTCCTATCTATATATCAGTATATAACTTCTTATTAATATGAGTCGTAGCCATACTTTTCCAAATCAAAAATACCTACTCCGATGCCTCTTGAATAAGACTCGGTCCCAATAGCTATGAATCACTGAACTCAATCCAACTTAGCGGTGATCTAAAAGGTATACCATAAAGTGCCTTATATGGTTCCATCTATATTGTTTCCTGATAAATATTGTCATAGGAAAAATACACTAAGACCAAGTGATTCTCCCAATAACCAACAAAGTCACACACATATGCTCTCCATATATCCTCTAACACCTATATGGTTCACTCCAACCACCCCTATTTATATGGGTGTAAGGTCATACTTAAAAAACCTTGTGCACCAATTGCCCTATGTAATCCATACTAGAAGTGTGAAGTAAAGTGTGAATCGCAATCTGAAACTATAGTCTATGGTACCCCATGAAATCAAACTCTCTCTTGTACATATAGATATTCAAATTATTCTACTATTGAGGTTTCCCATATAAGAGAGAAATGTTGTACCTTCGTTAGTCGATCCAAAATGATCCAAATAGCATCATTCTTCTTAAGAATATTTTTAATTCCAACCACAAAATACATAGTCACGTCTTCCCACTTCCATTTCAGAATAGGAAATAGCTACAATAGGAATCTAGGTCATCGATGCTATAGCTTCACCAGTAGATAGGTGAAACACCTTTTTACAAACCCTACTATCTCCTTTTTCACACTTGGCTACCAAAACTATCATAGTAGGAAATAATTCATTTTATTTCACCCCAGGATGTACTTCCCACTTTGAGGCATGAAATTATCGCATGAGTTTCTCTCGCATTATCATAGGCACAACAAAACAATTTTTCATATAGATGATCTCATCCTCATTAATAATCTAGTTTGATAGTGTCTCCCCACCATAAATGCTTTACCTTAAGGATAAACACTCTGGATCCTCATACTTCCAATCCTTGATCCATTTCAAAAGTGTATACTTCACTAATATAGAAACTAGAGTTATCCTCTCCTAAATATCCTAAACCACCTCATGCATTTCATCCAACAAAGTAATCATCTTCCACTCTACACTTGACTCATATACTAACTATGTATGAGTATTCCTTCTGAAGGCATCATTCACACTATTCCACTTTCTGGGTGTATATTTAAATTCAAAATAAAAGGATTTAATATACTCTACTTATCTTCACTGCGGAATATTCAAGTCACATTGTGAAAAGATATACTTTATGAATTTTGTATCCTTAAAAACTTTTAAATTTTTACCAAAAAGATAGTTTCTCCAACACTTAAGAGCATAAACCATTGTTTCCAACTCAAGGTTATGTGTAGAGTCATTCTGTTCATGTGGCCTCAACTACGGAGACCCATAAGCAACAAATCGATACCCTTTTACCAAAATAACTCCATGTTTGATCCCATAAGTGTAAAAATACACAATGTAATCCTCACCCGACTCATGTAAGATCAAAATTGGTTCCAATGTCAAGTCCTTATTCGAATCTTGGAATGAATTCTCGCATGCTTTAGTCTAATCAAATTTATCCCTTTCTTTTTCAAAACTAAAAGTAGTGCTGCCAAATGGGAAAAGTTATGGATGAACCTTCTATACTATCCATCCAATCCCAAAAATCTTAGGATATCAAAAAAATTATTGGGATGTACCCGAGAAACCACTGCCTACAATTGTTCTGGGTCTACATCCACACATTCTTCTGAGATGATGTGCCCCAAAAGGTGTGCCTTGTCAATCCAAAACTAACATTTAGATAGTTTTTCATATAGACGATGCTCTCTCAATGCACCTAGGATGATGTCAAGATGATGGTCAGGGTCATCCTAAGTCTTCGAGTACATGAAGATGTCATCCACAAAAACCACCACAAATTGGACTAAGTACGAATGAAAGATCTTGTTTATCAAGGCCCTAAATACAACTGAAGCATTTGTCAAACAAAATGGTAGTACAAAAAACTCATAAAGGACATAACAACTACTGAATGATGTTCTCGATATATCATAGGTCTAAACTCCCAGATGATGATACCCTAATTTCATATTTATCATTGAGAACACACAATCTCCCTTCAATTGGTCAAACAAATCATTAATATGTGGAAGAGGAGATCGGTTCTTCACAGTCATTTTATTCAACTTCCAGTAATCGACACACATGCGTAAACTCCCATTAGCCTTATTTTCAAATAAGATAGGTGATCCCCAAGGATACATACTTGGATGGAAAAACCCATTATCCTCCAACTCCTCCAACTACGTTTTGAGATCTTGAAGCTTAGTCGGTGCCATTCTATAATGTTGAATAGATATCGGCATAGCCCCGACATGAGCTCAATAGTGAATTTAAAATCTCTCTTAGGTGGAAAACATAAAAATTCTCCAGAAAAGACATCCTGAAAAAGTTTTACTACTAGTGGTAGGACGTCTTGCCTACCACTCCCATCATCTAGTGAAAGACTAGTATCTTGGGCTATGAGCTATCCCAGTTGCTAAGTAATTATACCAAATAAACCTGTATGGGTATCCCATACTCTATGATGAACACATTGGTCACCCTTAGGAGACACACAGATCACTCTCCTATGGTAAAAATATTTGTGGCCACAGTATGTGACTAACCAGTCGATACCCATAATCAAGTAGATTCTCATTATATCAAAGACATATGTATCCCAAATAAAACAATACTCTCCAATATCTAGTGAATATTCCTTATATAAAAAGGCATACCTAGACCGTGTTCCCAATGGTGTATTGATAATCATCACCCCGCTAACAGACTCAACCTCAAGGCTCTAACCAATAACAAGATTTGAATATATAAAGGAATGAAAGAAACCATTATCAAACAAGGAATTAACTAAAGTAGAATCAACTGGAATAATACATATCACAATTGATGGACTATACTCTCTCTCCACAAGTGTAGGCTGCACTGCATGTAACTATCCTACTCCTCTTCCCTATGGTGTCATCTGACTCCCTTGAGTAGAACCACTCTAATGATAAGTGCAATCATACCCTGAATCACCACATTCACAACTTATACTTCCTCTTCCAGTAGAAATCTAGATTCCAGAACTATATAGTGTAGAATACTCCATTACCACACTCTGACTATGTGCAATTGTTCCCTCTGCACCAGTTTATCGCTGCTTCATGCATAATCTCTATAGTTGCCCCATATTTCCCTAAAACTGTTACTCCATTGGTGGTTGAGGAAAATGTGTACGATAGTGTCCCTATATGTTGAAATGGTGGAAAAGCACATGTGTAATATCTGATGAAATTTTTCATCTTAAACGTACACCTTTCTCTACACTATCCTGACTAAGGTTCTCATAACGATGTTTCCTCTTCTCGGAGGGAAAACTTCTTGATTGTCTAGTGATAGCTACATATCCTATATTGGAAGCCTCATTTAGGTTCCCCTATGAAATGAGATCCTAATTAACCTCTTATAATAATTTCTTCAGCCTACAGATATTCACCCGAGACTTAATTTCACACCAAAGTCCGTCCTAAAATCATTTTTCCTAAGAAGCCTCAACTACCGCCAAAGCTAATGAAAAATGTTGTAAATCTATGAAATGTTCAGAATAATCCATTATGGATATACATACCTAGGTTAGATGCATAATCTCTGAAGCCTTATCTTGTATCAAAATCTCTAGATAGAAGTGATCCAAAAACTTCTCCATAATTTCCTTCTATAACATATCATCAATCTCTCCAGATCGTACCTGAATGGCCCACCAGTGCTTCACTGGCCCCTGTAGAATATGATAATCCAACCAACTCCTCTCAGCCAGAGGCTCCAAATGGTCAAGTATTGTCTCTATAGATTCAACCTAGAATTCAAATACATTTGGTCTACCCTCTCTAGAATAAGTAGGAGGGCAGTACAACTAAAACTCCCTTGTCAAATCAGACATGATTTTCAGAACCTACCCTAGGTATCTCTCCATGAATTGCATGAAATTAGAACATTTCTCTTGGAACTATTCCAATTACTCCTCATTTTTCAACGATGGTTCCTCAAGTTCCCTATCTAGAAGATCGTTCTGGGCCATACCCCTCAGTCTCTCCTTTAACAAGCACCATGGAGGCATATATCTACAAATCCAAACACATATCTTAGGTCTCATAACACAGCCTTATAAAATTTTCGTATGTGATGAAACTAACACAACAAGTTTAACATTTCCTTTATCCCTTTTCTCTCACCACATGGTCAATACCAAAGCCTTATCACTACCCTTAACCGCCCTACTCCTAGGTCTTTGTTAACAAGGGTTCCAACCATCTAATTAATTTATTGAACCATTAATTAATCACATTATCTCAATTTAATTAATTAATCATACTCATTTCATCATCAAGGTTCACCTTACAAACCAATTTATTCTCATTTGGCATTATTATTTCAATCTCCCAATAAGGAAAAAATAGTTCAAGTTCAAAAACATAATCGTAACCCATTTTCCCATGCATTCCTATAATGATTCATGCCATAACAACCCTGAGTTCTTAGAATGATGCATACAGACTCAATTATCATGCCTCTTTAGGCCACAGATCAAAATTCAACAATTTTTCAAAACAAATATCACATCACACCACATGTGAATCACCCAAGGTGAAATAATATCCAAATATAATAGTAAACAACAATCACACCAATCCCACCATGAGTACTTTGATTTTTTCCTATACATGGGTTTGAAACTGCCATGCACGAGATCATTACCAAGGCTCGACTCTTTTTTGTCTCTTGTCTACCTTTCCTAAAATAGTAAGACAAAATTATAAGGAAAAAATAAAACTCCTCTGATACCACTTTTTGACATCCTGACCCTGGTGCCACTAAACGGTTCCCCAAGTGGGTTGGCCACATGCCCTAAAGTGCACCTCCCCATATGCCAGAGGGTGCTGACTAACAATGTGAGTCTGATAAGTTAGCCTTGGGGAGACTATACCCTCTTTTATTAGAATAAAACACCAAATAAAGAAAGAAACAATAACAAAGTGTGTACTCATATAAATATGTAGAACAATAACATTTCATAGGATAGTCAAAACATGAAATCACAATACTCAACTGGAAGGTAAAACATGCCATGACAATGGAATTGTCCATTGTCTACAATGAAAATAAAAGTAAAGTTATAACAACTCCAAAGTAGGTCCCAAACCATGTCTAGTTCATTCTCCCATTCTTCAATCCCAATAGAAACATATAACATGGAATTTCCCTTATTATTTCCTATACCAATAAAGTATAATCAGGTGCTAATCAGGTGGTCCAAATAGGGTGTGACTAAAACTCAGTAGCCCACCACCAACGATGTCTAAAATGAGTCCAGTCAAAAGATAGGGCATATAGTTTTATGAAAAAATAAATACCATGCATAATTAAATAGTTACCACATTTTCATCTAAACTTTAATCATCATATTTGGTGCTGTTTCAATGCATGTTTCCCATTTTAATCATCATTCATTATTATTATTCATTTGGTGTTGAATGTCATGTCAAGCACCCCAAATCTCATTTAGTGTAGTTCTCCATTCCTACCACTTTATATCTCATTCAGTGAAGGTTTTTATACCTAGAAACTTATAGTATCATTCTTGGATAACTATTCAGGAGGAACACCATGTCCAATTCCTAACTTTTAATTAGTCTCGAACGCCATGTCTAGAACCAAAAAAAAAATACCCATTTAATAATTTATTAATTAAAAATAATTATACAAATCATTCTATTACTAATTCAATGATTAGTTAAACATTTCAAAGGACATTAGTTAACTCATCATTTAACAATGAACATAACCCATTAATTAATTAATCAATTAATTAATAAATCAATATAATTATCATTCCATTATTAATTCTTCACAATTAATTATCCATATAAAATCTTAACATTTCATAATTAATTCTCATAATTAATTATATTTGATTAACATCATGGAACATAATTAATTCTCACAATATATTATCTTATATATGGAAATATCATTTCATAAATAATTTTCCCCAGTTAATTATCATAACAAAATAAATTCATTTACTCAAATATAATATCTCAACCCATAACCAGTCCTCAAAAAAAATATCTATTTAGAAAACCCCCACTGTTTATTTCAAGATTCAATTATAAATTAATCACCAAGGCAATCATTTTTCAATTCCACATTACTAATTACTCCAATTTATGAAATAAATTATCATGGAAATTTAGAAAATCATAAGGTCACATTCACATATCAAGTCCTTGAATATGGGAGTTTTATGTAGACCACCTACCATGGTTTATTGATGGATGTTAACCCAATGTAAATCCCAAAAATTCGAGCGGTAGAACGTCGTTGATCAAGCTCCAGATGTAAATCCCTAAACCTAAATCACGATCAAAGGCATCAAGATCCTGCAAATCTAGATCTAGATACACAATCCTAGATCTATATCTCAACTCATGTGTTTAGATCCATGGAAATAGTGGATATATTCCATGAAAAGATCAAGGAAAGACAGAGCTGTTAAAGAGAGAAGCAACATAATGAAATCCACTTATTATTAATAGAGATGATCTTCAATCCAGGCGTCTGATATTGAAGAACGATGTTCTAATCACCTTGGAATACCTCTCAAAGGCTATGATATCACCTATAATTTATGAAGACCAAGAAATGTTCGAAATACGGGAGTGTCGATGGTTTGGGTAGTTTTAAAATAGATTTTCGAATTTTTAATTCTGCATGCACTATTTCCTTGGAAGAGACACACAGTTAGAAAAACCATGCACCAACTGTGCAGACCTCTCTATCTATGATTGAACAGTTGACATGGTTCCATCACACAATTTGTCAAACCGTTCAGACCTCTCTATCCAAGTTTTCATGGTTGGCACGGTTTAGTCGCACAATTTTTCTAACTGTGCACAAACCGTGCACAACCCACTGTCCGTTAGTTTTTCTTAAAAATTCATTAAAACACACCCCAAGACACTGCTCTAAAAATGGTACTTAAAAACCTCTAAACGTACATAAAAACACACCTGGGATGACTCTAGAAAAGTCCAGGATCTTAAAAATATAAATAATATAACATATTTGGATATATATAATATATTTGTATATAATATTTATATATTAAAATATATATTTATACATTTATATTTTTGTGTGTGTAAATATTTTTGAATTTATATAATATTTATAGACATAATATAATTATAATATATCTATATTTCTATAATTATTTTCATATACTTATATATATGTGTGTGTCTGTAACAATAATATTATTAATTATTATATTATTACATATATTTTTTAAACATTAACAAATTATATGTTGGTTTTATAAATACTATACATTTATATATTTGATGATATATATTATACATTTATGTATATAATTATATACAATTATATTATATAATGTATATAAATATATATATACAAAAAAATTAAATACATTCATATAATTGGAAATATATAATATAATTAAGTGATATATAAAATACAGTACATTTATATTATGATTTATATTATATATATTTAGTAAATTAATTTATAATTAATACGGTATACTAAAATATATATCAAATGATTGTATATATAATTAAATAATGTATACACATATATACAAATTTTAAATTAAATTATATAATGTATACACACACACACACACATATATATATATACTAAATTAATTTTTAATTAATATGGTATACTAAAATATATATATAAAAATAATATAATATACATACATTTATATATAATAAAATCACTATAATATAATATGTATAATATATAGATAGAAATATTTAATTTTTTCTATATTATATATATTTGTACACGCAATATTATATAAATGTATTTATACATTAATATACAATAAAAATGTATTTAATATAATATATATATAATATAAATCATAAATTAATGTATTATATTAATAAAACCATACATAAATATTTGATATTTGAGTAAATATATTTATAATTACATTTATATTATGTATACTAATATTTATAGATGTATAAATTTTTGTTTATATGTATAGATATTTATTTAATGAATTTAAGTAATGTGTTTATATATATATATATGTTTATAATCCATTTAAATAAATTTATATAATGTGACTATGTAATACATATATAAATATATAAATACACACATGCGCACACACACACATATTTTAAAAATTGAATTTATATGAGATTTATTTTATAAAATAAATAAAAATTAAGTGGGGTTAAAAAAACCCTCTAATCAAATAGATTAGTAGCCGTTCATGAAACCCATATAATTTCATGAATTAGAGGGGATTCAAAACCCCCACTACAAAATTTAATTAAAATAAATTAAAAACCCCCTCTAAATTCTAAAATTAAGAGGGGTTCAAACCCCCCACTAATCTAAGGGATATGCAAAGGTTCATGAACCCCTATAATTTATTATATTATATAAGGTTAATAACCCCTATAATGTCTTATATTATAGGGAGATAAACCCCCCTGTAATATCCAAATGAATATATATACATATATAACCCCTAAAATCAAACCAAACATATAACACCACTAATTATTAAATTAGAAGTTGTTTTTTATTAATCGCCTTTAAAACTAACCAAATATTAAAAAAATAATGCTAAAACATTTTGAGGGGGTTGTGAACACCATTTAAATTTTATGATTAATATGGGTTCTATATAAACCCATATTAAATGAATCTAGAGGATATTATTCATAACACACTCTAAAAAAACGCCATTAATATGATTTTTTATAGTGTGAATTTAATAAAATAGGTTTTTGATTTTAGGGATGTAATGAGATTAAAATTGAAAATTGAACAATTGTGTATTTTTTACAATTTTCAATCACATTTGTATTTTGAGTATAATATTTTACATATTTCTCCAACTTGTGTAATTATTTTTTAGGATTACAGCATTTCGGGGAGACAACATTTTAAATTGGGCCAAGTGTTTATTCAACCTGCTAGAGGCCCAAATAAATCAATCCTTGTGGAGAAAGTTTTTGGCCAGTAGGATGGATACCTCCTCATTAAGTGGAAAATAACTATGGATATAGGTGTTCACATGAAATGATTTAAACTGGAGAGGGAACAAGACTAAAAGGATCATATTCCTGATAAGTTTAAGGGAAATATTTTCTCATATGAATTAGTATATGAATGAATCAAGCTAGAAGTAGATTAATGGTCCCTCCATGCAGAAAATTATTTGTTTCGTAATACATTCACATTTTTGGTAACATGTGTACACATATTTTGAAATATGGAACATTTATTTAGGATTTAATTGTGGAAAACATTATAGAAAAAGACAAAGTGAGATTAAAGAGGGTGGGTGGAAAAAATGATCCAATATTTGATGGACAGAAACTAGGTATAAAATATTCAACCCCCATTATTTGTATATTTATATCTCCCCCACATTCCAAGGTTAGTTTTATTGAGAGAGTATGTTTAAGTTGTATATAGAAATCCTGATGAATATTTTGTGCATTCAAGATGGATTGGTGAAGGGGGGGGGGTGCTCAAGTGATGTAAGTCTAAGTACAAAGTGGTTGTGGACATTGACAACTGACTGGAACTATATTTTGTGTTGATATCTTCATGTGTAATATTTTTTCAATTTACCATGAACATATATTTTTTAATAAATTTGGTTGTTTTACTTCATCAATATGTATTAAAATAATATGTTTTGGATTTTTATTTAATCTATGATGTAAAATAATCGACTTTACTATTTAAATTCTTCAGTAAGGTTTTACCATTGAGCATAAAGTATTCAATTTGGTCTAATTTCATGGAGGCCATCATGTAATTGAATCACTTCTATAGGTGGGGAAAAAATAAAATTGTGGTCTTGATATCATATCCATGAAAACAAGGGTGATCGACTGGGGGTTCTTGGGTGGGAATTGAAAAATTCAATTGGGAAATATTTTTGTACAAGGACAAGGGGAGTGTCCAAGAGGTTTGAGATTATCCACCACTACTATTTTGATTATGATTTCAAACACCCTTTATTTCCTGTCAATTATCTATATTTTTATTGAATTTTATTTCACTTAAGTTTATTTTTATATTCTGTATTATAACTTTTAATCCAATCCCAAATTTTTCTTTTTGAAAAAACCAATAAAAAATTTACACTTTTGAAAATCAATTTTCAACCTCTTTAAGATAAAATCTAGGGACTACTATATTTCATTTCCCTATGGGATACATTTATTTATTTAGGTTTTTAAAAAATAAACACTCAAACTAGGCACACATATTTATAGTTTTTATTTTATAAAGTGTAGGAGCATAATTATATAGACCTCCAATTCCTTGGGTAAATATTTATATCTCACGAGATAACTATGAGAAACAACCCGATGTGTGTGATACACTTTGGGAAATAATAATATGTGCATGATCAAATATGGGAAAAATATGATGTTATTAATCCTATATGGGAAATAAGTTTATGTTCTTGATCTGATATGGGCAATGAGTCGATGATCTTGATCCACAATATGTAACATGTGTTAATGCCTAATCCATTATGATTTGATGGTATTGTTAGTAATCCTTTACATATTAAATTTTTTCTATAATTATGATTATGCCACACTTTTATGACATAAAATGATTATTCATGATTGAATTATGAATATTTATCACTCTTATTATTAATTCATTTTTAAATGACAAATAATTATGTCATAAAACATTTTTATGATACTTGAAATATTAGGTATGAACATTGTAAGTTATTTCCATAATCTCATTCACTTATGGTTATGTAATACTTTTATATGATCATTGATTAATATCTCTCATGTTTAGCCTTACTGAGCAACTAATATTACCTTTTCTTATGTTTTCATTCCATGAGAAATGAAGAATGGTTTTAATTAGGGTATGTCTATGAATATTACTATGTGTGGAGATCATTGTGGGATATGGTGAATATATTTCATTAAATAAGAATATTGTATATCTAGTCTCTAAATAAACTAAACCTTTATGGTACTCAGGTATGTATTTTAGAGAAGTATTTAACATTCATCTAAAAATATGTAATATTTATGTATAAAAATATTGAGTTTCTATAGTTGGTATTAGAATAAAATTTTAGTCAATATTTGGAGATTAGGATTAGAAAATGTTTGCAAGAACCCTAAGGATAAGTCTAAGTAATGTTTAATATCTGAATGCTTTGGTAATGACTATGGATAACCTAGGTTAAAACTAAGGTTCAATTCATTTAGAAGAAGGTTTCTTGATTTAGACATCTTGTGAATGATATTTCATAATTATATTATACTTAACTCATATTGTTATATCTATATGCTAACACTTTGAATTTTTGTTTTAGTAAATGAATAAACCCCTAAGATACCATGATAACAATGAATATGATGGATACAAAATGGTTTTACAACTTAGAAACCAAAAGTTAATAGAGTTGTAATGAAAAATCAAGTTTATGATCAAACAATTTTCTTAGACCATGAACCATGATGAGATTCAAAATGATCAAATAAGGGAGCAAGATACTATTAAGTATTTCATGAGGAAACATCCACATTTTTTTGTCAGTATTATGAACCACTCATAGCTTAATTATGGATTGACACCATTGAGAAGGTATTTACTATTTTCTAATGTTTATATTATGGAATTGGTGTCCGAGTCATTTATTGTTTGGATGGATAATCAGGTAAATAGTGTAACCATATCAAAAATACAATACAAGAGAATGAAATTGAAAATATATAATGTGATGGGTCAAAGATGATATTTTAAGTAAGTAATTCCATGATATTCTACGTATAGATATGAAGAAGGAATTATTTGAGCTTAAGAAAAAGGAGGATGGATGTATTGGTACTTATGTTGTATAGTTTACAAGAATTTCATGGTATGATTCTGGTTTAATCATTATCCCAGAAAGAAAAATCGATCGATTATTTGGTTTCTTAAAAAAATGGATCCAAAAATGTTAACTATAATAGAATTTTCTAGCTATGAATAAATCATTTTATATTCAATCAAGGAAGAAATATAAATGTAAAATACCCACAATTCCTATGGTTTTTATAAGAAAAGGGAGATCGAGTCTCATGAATACTCAAATAGATCACATGGTGGAAAGAAACTCCATCAATCTAAATGCCAAAAATGTGGGAAGAAACAACCAGGTAATTTTTTGAATGGAACTATGAGGTTCTTTAAATGTGAAAATTCAGGTTATAAATCATTTGGACAATAAAAGGAAATGAATTTTCTAGTTAATAAAATTTAATAGAAGAAGATGCCAACTAATGCACCACCAATGCTCAAATACTTCAAATACAAAGTGTATGCGAATTTTAGAAATAGTACATGAATATAAAGGTTTATAATGATGATTGTCATAAAAACCTCTTCAGATAAATAAAAACGTGAAATCTAAATCTATCATGACAATTGAAGTGGGTTATAAGAATGATGTGGTGAAAGGTACACTTATTATCCACTATATAATAGCTAATGTATTATTTTATTTTTTCACCACACACAATTTTATATAAAATGAATTCACAAAGGGTATTTAATTACTAGATCAATGATATGATATTGAGTTTGTGGTAGAAATTTATAATGGTATGATTGTTGTATTTCAATTTTATATTTCCTCTCAAAATGATGTTTTTTTGGGAAGTTCTTCCTAAAAATATTGGGATTCTCCCTTTAGTTGAATTTTATGTGATTATAGAAATGAATTGGATTTATTTATATATAGTCCATATCAATTTATAAGTAATTTAAGTCACATTTCATATTCCAAATAAACCCATGCTCATTTATTTGTGTGAGGATGAATAAAAACATATAATGGTAATTAGTTCTATATTGTGGTTCATAATTCATATCTATGAAAGATATTTGTCTCAAATGGTTGGGAAGAAACTCAATATCAAAGAAATGCCTATTTTTTAGGATTTTATAATATTTCTCTAGAATAATGGAATGGTTTTCCTTTGAGTCATGTAGTTTAATTTTCAATTGAAATCATATTTGGTGTTACACCTATTACAAAGTCTCCTAATAGAATGGACCCAGTAGAGTTGTGATAATTAAAGAAGAAAATCTTAGAGAATTATGATAATGGATTTATTAATCCCAGTGCATCACATTAGGGTGCACCAATTATTTTCATATTAAGAATGATAGATCAATGTGACTCTTCATTTACTATCAAGTAGATAATAAGATAAATATGAAGAAAAAGTATCTTTTCTCCATATCAACTATTTTTTTGATCTATTATGAGGATCTCAATAGTTTTAAAAGATTGATATTAAATCTAGGTACTATAATTTAATGATAAAAAGTGAATAAATATCCAATATACTCATCTACATGAAGTATGGACACTATGAATTTATAATTATTCCAGTTGTTCGTTCAAATTCCCATAATATATACATATATTAAATTAATATAGTCTTTTGAGATTACATTGATCAATTTATAGTAGTCTCTATAAATGATATTCTTATATACTAATAGAGAATGTATGTGCAAGAATATCACTTGATAAATATAATTAATAACCTGATTAAGGATAAGTGTATGAAATATTAACCAAGTGTTAATTTTTCTTCATAAATATTCATTATTATGTCAAATAATCTCATGTGAAAGTATTTTGGTGGATCATTCAAAGACCGAAGTTATTGAGAAATAGACCAGAACAACCATGATTATTAGGATCCATAATCTTCTTTGTTTTTTTGGATATTATTGACACTTTGTGGATAATATCTCACAACTTTCTAATCCACTCAACAACTTAACTCAGAAGGGGGCCATGTTCCATTTGACATATGAATCTGGGGAAACATTCATAGATCTAAATAGAAGCTTAATTAGTTCACCTTTTCATACATTACCCAATAATAGAGAAGGGTTTTTAATATATAGTGATACATAAATAAGGAATTAGATTGTTTTCTCATGAATAATGATATGGTTATAGCTTATGCCTCTCGACAATTTATGGTTCATGATAATAATTACCCAACTCATGATTTGGAGTTAGCTATGATATTTTTTTCATTAAAGATATAGAGAAATTATTTTTATTGACAAAGATATGATATATTTAATGATTATAAATTCATAATATATATATTAACTAAAAAAAATCTTAATATGAACTAGAAAAATGGCAAGAGATGATTAAATATTATAAATGCTCAATACATTACCACCTTGGGAAAGTGAACAAGGTGACAATTCTTTGATCCGAAATTATTATTTTATCTTATCTATGTTGAGAATAAAAAAATATCCAATATTTCTTGATTTGAAAAGGATAGATCTGAATATATTTAAGGAATGGTAGATATATTATCTTTCTAAAATGAATGTTCAGTCATGATCTATCTGATAATTAAATCATCATAGAAGGAAGATGTGGAATTATAGAACAAGGTCTAAAATCTTCCGGAATTCAACCATGATTTTTAAGGAGTGATAAGGTTCAAAATACTTTTTTTCATCCCCTAAATACTAGTTTTGAAGATGTATATAGTGGATGAGGCTCATAATTATTCATTCTCTATTCAACCTAGATATATGAAGATGTAAAGAAATTTTAAAGAGTATTTCTAGTGATCCAACATGAAGGGAGATATTATAGATTATATTTCTCACTGATTGGTATGTTAGTAGTTTAGAATGAGAGATAAAATTATAAGGGGATTTTATATCCATTACCCATACTATAATGGTATTGGGAGAACAACACCATAATTGTTTTTGTCAAACTCCACAAAACATCTAAATCCCTTTATGCTATTTGGGTTATAGTCGATCACATTACCAAGTCAACTCACTTTATTTCTATCAGATAATACTTATATCTAGATCATATTGATATTATATACATTAAATAATTGGTATGTTTTCATGCAATATCATATTCCATTGTATATGACTGGGATCCAAGGTTTACTTCAAACGTTTACTGAAATCTTCAATAGGATCTGGATAGAGAGTTTGGTTTCCGAATTGATTATCATTATTAGATAGATGTTAAGTCTAAGAGAACCATTCAATACATATTCGATATATTTGTATATTATTATTTTTAATTCAAATGTTGTCGGGATCATTACATTTCTCTAGGTTAGTTTTATTACAATAACATCTTTCACTTGAGAATTTAGATGGTTCTTTAAGAAGCCCTCTATGGAAATTAGTTTCAAAATATATTATTCTAGAATAAAGTTGGAGAAATAAAATATTGGTTCCTAAGATACATGAAGAAATGGAAGGAAGGTTTAGATCTATTCAATAACAATATAACATAAGCACAAATTCATCAAGAAAGCCATCCTGAAAATCGTCTATGAGATCGTTATTTCAATTTTTGGTGATAAGAAGTTTCATCGAATTAATTAATGGAATAAGGTTAAGATATTAGAGAATAAATGAAATATTATCCATGGTTATATTAGTCCCTTTAATATTCATGATATATTAAAGATGTTATATTATCGTTTGATGCTTCTACCAAACCTCTCTCAGGCTCTTGATGTTTTCCATGTATCTCTCCTAAAGGAGTACATACCCAAAACTTCAAATATACAGAACCCATAAATCATACCACTGGAGAAAGATACATCATATAAGGAACAACTAGTAGATATTTTGGTTCATAGATATAAACTGATACAAAATAAGGCCACTCACCTGGTCATAGTTTTCTTTCAGACAACCAATTTGTTGAAGATACATGAGAATATGAGAATAGGACAAGGAAAAAGTGTCCTTGGTTGTTTATATTTGAATAATAGAATTTTTAGGGTGAAATTATTTCTAAAGGAGGTAGAATGTAACAACTATAAATTTAATGGAATATTTTTTTCAAATAAATATAATTTCATTAATAGATTGTGTTACACACATCACTATGTTTAAATGAATCACAATATAATATTAAAATATTAATATTAAATATGAAAATTATCTCCCAGGTGTTAGGTTAGCAGGTAAGAATAGTAATAAATAAATTATGAAAAATTTATAGTTTTCACAGGTATAAAATAAATTTACTGGTTATTAATTGATTAGAAATAAAAATAATCATTTAAAGATAAAATGAATATTTTTCTAAATTTATTTATGTGCCCAATGTGTGTTTTATCTAAATAAAATAAATTAGTCATTGTTGGTCAATTATTTTAATTAAATTTAAGTATTATATATTCAATAAAGTATTTTAATTTCTATCTAATATTTTTTTCTTGGCATGAAAAAAGAATAAGTCTGGTTTTATGCTTAAAATTTATTTTCTAAAAATTAGTTTCATTGAGTTTTCCACACTTATTTTAAAATTAGATTTTTACACTTTTAAAAAATTTATTTTAAAATAGTAACATAATTTTTTAAATCAACATGTAAAAATTATATTCTATTAAATTAATTAAATTTCTTGAAAAGATTATTTTTTTGATTAATAGTGAAAATTCTATTTTTTATGAAAATTATATTTTCATTTAACGAACATAAAAAGACATATATTGATTTAAAATGGGTTTAAAAGTAAAATTAGTAAAATTATTTTATTATTATTACAATTTATATTGTTGAAATTAATTTTAGGTTGAAATTGGATACAAAAACCTTTTATACTTAAGGAAAGGTCTTCTTTGGAAAACTGCATTTTCATCATGATTGTGGATAAAATTTTAAATTAAATTCTGAAACCTATGTGAATTTAATTTATTAAATACTATTAAACATTGGTAATAATCATAATTAATATTATATTATATATTGAACTTAATTTTTAGTCTTAATGAATAGTAAATATAGTAAAAAATTGTTACCTGGATTAAGGTTAAAACAAATTGATTAGGGGTTAAAATAAACAAATATGGGATAAAATAACCTAAAAACTTATATATTATTTATTTTAAATCCGTATTTAGACCTTATATCATATAAGGTTTGGTAATGTAATATTTTATAACCTTTACTCCATTAAACTGATAGGAAATTATTTTAAAACGTTAAAAATGTATAAGTGTTCCACTCACCTAAATTATTCAAGGTCACCCCTCTTCTCTCATATCCACATTTAAATTACCTCTTGGGTTATCAAATAACTACTAAAGTTACATTATTAAATCCATTAAAATTATATATAGTCCCTATTTGGATCATAAAACCATCCTAGAAAGGCTTTAGGTATAAACCTCTTGTGGTTATCTGAAGAAAAGGTATATTTCATAACAATGTTTTTTTATTTTAACTCTTATTATACATAAATAAAATATTCTTAAATAAGAATAACATTATCTTAAATATAGCTATATATTATTATTTTAATTTATTAATCTATATCCTTGTACACTTCTTCAAAATGGGAAGTGATACTGTCAATCATCTGTAAGGCGAACTACCGTCTCACGAACTAATGTAATTTGTTTTCCATCACCTTCGACCATTGATGGATACAATGATGGATTATATATATATATATGATACTTATGAAATAATTATACTTTTTTAATATTAATATCTCATAAAACATTATACCTTTCAATCCATTGGAAAATTATAACGTCACACGTCCGTATGTGTGTACTACCGACTCCACAAAGCAATTGGATTTGTTTTTCATTTTTGATTTATAATGAAGATAATAATGATAGATTTAATGAATATATATTATATAATAATTATTCTTAAAATTTTAATTAATATTTAACTTTATTTCATTTTATCTATCGAAACATTAAAAAACATTCAGGCGTACGTACGACCTACCGTCTCCATGAATGGTAAAAGAAAATTTTATATATCTATCTTTTAAAGAAGAATATAAATATGTAAATAATTAATATATAGTACAATTATATCATGATTAAAATTATATAGATGATGTAAATTTTATCTAAGTACAGGTATTAAAACTACTGAACCAAAACATACAAGAAGAATGAAGCAGTTATCACCCAAAATAGTAATTTCAATAACAAATTGTTAAAAAGATGTGATAAAATGTTATAAATAAGTCATATATTTTATGATATATATTACTATTGTTTTTTAATATATATATAATAAACATATATTTAATATACAATATGTTCTAATGTGTACGAAGAAATTCAAAACTTGAGGTAAGGGTTTATCATCTCAAATTCTCTTCTTTGGGATATATGTTATATTATGAACCAATATTATTTTATGAGATGTATATACAGGTAATTTGACATGTTATATCTTTAATAGAATTATATTAGTGATATTTAATGTTATATTATAATTTATTATTTCATGGGTCTTATGATTCAAAAGTTACCAAAGCGGTTATAGATTTATGTTTTAATCCTATTTTTAATCAGAATTGTTTATTCTTGAATTTACAGAAAGAAAATTATATGATACCTATATGATAAATCCCTTTAATTTTTATTATCCTATTTTTATTACTTTATAATACATGTTTCCTTCCATTTTGATTAATTTGAGTATTCAAGAGACCGAAAGAATGTTTTTAAGGAAAACACACTATGTTTTACTATCATGTTTGTAATATTTATCTTCCACATCCATGTTTTCTAAAAACATTTTCAAGAATGTTTTATATATTCTCCAATTATTATTTAATGTAATTTTAAACATTGTTTTAATTTTATAAAAATGGTTTAAAAGGTATATTCTTATCATTTTTGAATGAGATACATTTTAACATTTTTCCAACAATGTGAAAGGAAGATCTTATTTTAACATATATAGTATGAATTGAATTTCTGGATGCCCTCATCACTCAGATTTGAAGCTTCACATATATGTTTCAATATTTTTTTCATAGAAATGTTTTCCATTTTTTAATGAAAATTTAGATTTTAAATAATTTTTTTAAATGGAAATGTTTCTTTCCTCAAGAATACTTTTAGTAATATTTTTATGGTATTTATATTCATCAATGATAAATTACATTATATTTACTTTGTTTTACTAGTGATATTATTCAATGGTACCATCATTATTCTTTTTTTCGATGTTTTATTATTATAGTGATGATATGTTTAGGAAACCCATTAATTTTCCATGGGTTATGCTATGATGGATTGATGAAATGTTAATGAAACCCATTTTAATTTCAAGGGTTATGATATAATGATATGATGAATATTTAATGATATTTAAGAACACTTATCTATGGTTTTCATCCTGTGATGTGTTGTCCGTGAATTATATATACCTAGAAAAAATTTGATTAAATCTTTTTATATAATGAGCTAACTACTGGAAATAAGTCCATGTCCTTGATCAACTATGAGAAAAAAGTCATTGTGCTTGATGTATTATGGGAAACAAGTCAATGTTCCCGACCTTCTATGGGAAACAAGTAAATGTGCTTTATCTTCTATGGGAATCAAGTTGATGTGATTGATCCAATATAGGAAATATGTGTTGATGTCTGAAACTTTATGATTTTATGGTCATGGTAGTAAACCCTGACATATGAAATGGTTTATATAATTAGGATAGTTCCACACTTTTATAAGATGAAATTATAGTTTGTGACTGATTTATGATGATTTCTCACTATTACGATTTATGCGTTTTGGAATCATAAACCTTTATTCCATGACTGATGTTGTTGATCTTTGATATATTAGGTATGATTGTTTTAAGTTATGGTCACGATATCATACAAATATTATTATCTTGTGCTTTCATATGATCTTCAATTGACATCTATTATATTTTCCCTTACTATGAATTTGATATTACCCTTTCTTATGTTTCCTTTCCCTAGGTTATGAATAAAGGTTTTATGTAGGGTATGTCTATGAATATTTTTCAAAGGGGAGATCTATTTTATAGATATTGAAGATCTTTCCTGGAATAAGAGGATTGTGTGTATCTAGTATCCAATGACACTAAACATTAAAGGTATATGGGAATTTATTTATGATATATATTGAATATTCCTATAAAAAATGTAATATTAATGTATGAAAATGCAATGACCAAGTTTTGACATACATGAACATTACTTAATTTTTTTGAAATACATTAAACAATATATAAATAGATACACAATAAAGGTAATTGGTCTACTGCATTTTGAAAATTGGAAACATAAAAACTCATACATTAGGGAACTATATTATCTTTTACTTGGTTCTTAATTATCAGCACCCTTCTTAGACACATCATATTTAATTCAAATCTTCATAACATGGGGAAGGAAATATAAAAAAGGGTGAGCATAGATTCTTAGTAAGGGTAAAAAAGGGATACATATAAGCCTATGCATGATTAGAGGGGTATGATAACCTGGTCATAATATTATAATACCATACATTTCATTTCAAAGATCATAAACATGAATAATTTCATAGATCTTAGCAGTTCCTAAGACATAAATCACAAGAAAATAAAGAACATAAGCCATAAAATCAAAAAATATGAATAAGACATGGAATTGTGGTATGTATAATCATGTGATATCATTACCTATAAGTCAATAAGAATTTATAGAACTTATGGAGTCACTTTATGGGAACTAAACCTGATGGGTTAGACATACCACCATCCCCTATCATAGTCCTTTCCTTATAAGTGATCAGTTTTCCCCATCTTCCCATAGTGGATTAATTTTCCCCATCTTTATATAGTGGATTTGGTTTCCTCTTATTCCTATAGTGGATCCGGTTTCTCCATTGACTATCTTCATAGTGACTACTTCTACTAGGTGGGACACACCACTATCCCTATTCATAGTCCTTTTCTTGTGAGGGATTAGGTTTCCCCATATCCCCATAGTGGATTAAGCCCATGGACTTGATTCTAATTATTTTCTCTTGAGATATAAATATTTATCCAATGCATTGGAGGAAGATATAGGTTCCACCCATATCATAATAAAACAATTCATACATGTTTCATAAGATAACAAAACTTTCGTCATAACATGTCCCATTAAAAGGGATGTTTTCTAAAACCATAGAAACACACCCCATGAAATGAAATGGATATCATTAACATTACATCACATCATATCATATAGGAAATAGGTAGGTTTCATAATCATTTCATCAATGCATAACCAATGAAAATAACTGGATTTAAAAAGAATATAACTATTGAAAGTGAATCCGGTTTCATAGGAATCATTACAACAGAATATAAATCATTAAAGAAAGAATATTAACTAAACATTTGGATTATTTACTAGGAGGTATTTAGTAACATCCATAAATGTAATCTTAGATGGAAAATAATTTTTAAATATATTTTAAAATAATTTCATCTGGAAAATATTCATTCATCTTTGAAAAAGTATATTTTAAACATAAAATATTTTGAAAACCATTCTCTGGAAAAAAACTTAAAAATATTATAAAGAATTATTGTATATAATTTTAGAAACAATTTTCTTTGTAAAAATATAAAGAAATATTAAAAACTTTTAGAAAACCATTTTCCTTGAAAACGTATAGAAGGAGATTGAAAACATTTTGAAAACCATTTTACAAAAAAATTATAAAAGGATCTAGAAATCCTTTTGAGAAAAATTTTACATGAATCTTTCTAAAAGTAGCTTGAAAATGTTTTCAAAACCATTTTCATGGAAAACATATAAGGGGTTTAAAATTTTATGAAAATAATTTTCCATGAAAATTTTTAAAATAATATTGAAATCATTAAAAAACATTCATTTGTAATAATTTTAAAAAACATTTCATAAAAATTATACTTTAAAAATTAAAATGTAAGTATCAATCAAATAACGGTGGGTAAATCCATACATTCTTTACATGGTAAAAATAATATTCCTTTTGCATGTTAAAAATTTAAGAAAAATTTCATATTATTAAAGTGACATGAAGATTCTTTTTAAAATAATTGGTAATAGAAAAAAAATGTTAGAATGTTCTTTCAAATATTATAAAAGAATAATACAATATTCTTTAAATTCCTTTTGTGGAAACATTGTTCTGGAGGAAGAAACATTTTTGATCGAAGAGAGAGGTAAAGTGGGATTTTATTAAAAACACATTCATGGTCATATTATGATCTAAAGAGTGGAGAAATGTTAACATTACTTAGATATGACATTAATAAAAAAAGTTAACAAATATCATAAGATTTCTTGAGATATTGATCATAAAAATTCATCAATATTAGTATAATCATAAAAAACCTTCACAAATACTGAGATTATACCCATAAAACATTACCAATTTATTATATTTGGATCATAAAAAATGGAAATAATAAAAATAAATAAAGCTTAGATTATCATGAAAATAATTAGATTCATGATATAACATTTAACATGCATTATATACACCTCATGAAAAATGTAGGTGCATAACATGTCATGTGTCTCAAAGAAGGAAAATTGAGACAAAATCACATTACTGATTTGGTAACTTTTGAAACATAGACCCCATGAAATAAAGATAATAAAATGGATATATAAATAACTATAAAATAAATTATAATAAAATCATATAATATATTATTGGGAATTATAAACCCCACACAAACAAAATGAGTGATGACAAAGGCATGTATTTGACAGAAATAAGAAAAGTGAGATGAAATCCCCTTACCTTGTGCCTTTACTGTCATCGTACTCATTCACTCCTCATGTATAATAAATTTAAGTTTTTCTATAAATATTTTATAGAACCAAATGTTTATATCTAATACCATATTAGTTTTATTATGAATTTATATTACATTATTGTTAACAATTTCTTGTTATGATTATAGTTTGGGTAATATTTGATTTATTGGAGAAGATGGAAGAGAAAGGGTATGTGGGATACAACCCTAATGAACATGGTATTTATTGGAAGAGAACTCCTAATTAAATGTCAAGTAGTCAAGGTTAATCTATTTTTTATTTTTAACATATCAATCATAAGGATATCTTTGTGAGAGAAATCAAGAAACAAACTACGGCATGACCAACTTCAGATTGTATTGCAGAGATTATGAATAATTTTGATGAGGTTATGAAAGATGAATGTAGGATTTACTTATATGATTTTGATATGCCTCCTCCTAGGTGTGTAATCAATAAAGGTAGGGACCCCCATATCTCATAATGTTAGGAGGCTATTGAAGAAATTAAAAGTCATTGCAGGTACTCAATCAGAACCCGTGTTCTAATCAAAAAAGGTGAAAAATTAAGTAAGTTTAATGAAATGACCAAAATAATTGTATAGTAGTGGGGTTTTGAAGACTGAATATGAATGAAATGTGAAGGGGATACTATCAAATTGTATTTCCCTCTGATGAGCTCAAGAGTAATTCTTGGAGCATGGGGTCTATCCCTTTCAATGGGATATAAACTTTGATCCCAAAAACAATTGAAATACACATACCCTTGTTTGGATTAGAATATGAAATTTGAATTGGATTTAATGAAATCCTTGGATTTTATGGGATATTGCCTCACCTATAGTAAACCCCATCCCTATGGATAAAAATACAAACAACCCATGGTTTTGTTGTACCTCTCAAACCCCTCGAGGTTTAATTTTCATGATCACAATCACCCTCTTATGTTTCTAACATTGTTTCAAGTGTTTTTGATTGATAGGAATCAAATCAGGTGGCCAAAAAATTGGGCCAAGCAAGAAAGCTGGCAAATGGACTGAAATCCAGACCACCGGCCAGCCGGTGGCACACCACCGGCCAGCCGGTGGCACCTGCAATTAAGAGGGAGCCACTGCCTTACCACCGGCCAACCGGTGGCCTCAGCACCGGCCAGCCGGTGGCACCCAGCCAGAACAGGATGAGCTACTGCCTCACCACCGGCCAGCCGGTGGCTCTGGCACCGGTCGACCGGTGGGGCCTGGACCAACCTCCTTCTCAACATCCAAGGCACCAGCCAACCGGTGGCCCATCCACCGGTCAGCCGGTGGAGCCAAGTCTCGAAATCTCCCAATTTCCTCAAGCACCGGCCAGCCGGTGGGACTGTACCGGCCAGCCGGTGGAGCCAGTCAAACTAGCCGTTGCAGTTTGACCAGGCTGGCCCACTTGGCTCCCAACGGCTCTTTTAGCCTCTCCAACGGCTCCGTAGCCTCCCCAAGGGTTCCATGCCTATAAATAAAGGCCAAGGAAGCCCCGGACCACTACCGGAACATAAACAAAGCCAACGGACATATTTTGGATCATTTGGCGTACCTCCGGCAAGCCACCTCAAGGAACCCCAAGTGCTCCATCCAATTCCACATCCAAGGAGCACCTCCAAAGAAGCTTGGAAGCGGCCTTCAACATCTCTATCCAATCAAAGGCGCCCAAGACTTCCTCATATACAGTTTTTATTGTTTTATTCTTTTTGAGCTTAACTTTGAGTTTGTGCCTACAAACTCCCAATTTTCTCATCCCCTCTTTTCTTTGGGTTTCACATCACCACTAAGGTGTGACAAGGTTGCCAAGCTTTCCTTTAAATAGCTTGAGACATAGGTGAGCTATCCTTCACCTGTAAGAAGGATAGTGGGTTCTTGCTAAACCATCAAAAGCAAGTGGGTTCTTGCTAAACCACAAAAAGCAAGCTGTAATAGGTCCTAGTGCTACCTCAAAGCCTAGTGGGTTTCTTGCTAAAACCATTGAAAAGCAAGCAGTAGGAATCTCTCAACGGTTGAGTTGGGAGCGGAGACGTAGGCCGGGTTTTTGGCCGAACTCCGTTATCAATTTGCGTGTCTTGCCTCTTTATTTCCGCTGCATTTATACTTTGATTTTTAAATTGTTAATCAATTTTTTAAAAGGCAATTCACCCCCCTCTTGCCATATTTTCCCTCGGGATTCTTCCGACCCAACAATTGGTATCAGAGGGAACTTTGAATAAATCCCTAACCCGGTTTCAAATTTAAAATCCATTTAGATGGCATCAACTTCTTTCGCCCCCGAGGGCTACTCTTTGGGTCGGGCTCCATTTTTTGATGGGTCCGACTATAATTATTGGAAAACCCGCATGACCACCTTTTTACGAAGCATAGGTTATCCCATTTACAAAATTGTCATGCAAGGTTACACTTTGTCTACCCCCGACGAATCCAAATGGACCCCCGCCGATATAAAGAATTTTGAGCTTGATGGCAAAGCCATGAACACTCTCCATTGCGGCCTAGACCGAAATGAATTCAATCGAGTGTCTACTTGCACCTCCTCACATGAAATCTGGAAACTTTTGGAGGTTACCCATGAGGGGACCAACAAAGTCAAAGACACCCGATTGGATATGTATAGGCAGGATTTTGAGTCTTTTTCTATGCATCCAAATGAATCAATTTCTGAAATGTTTACACGCTTCACTGACGTTTGCAATGGGAGAAAGTCCCTTGGTGATGATGTTTCAGCCGAGACGATGGTCAAGAAGATTCTATGGGTCCTTCCGAGCTCATGGGCACCAAAGGTGAAGGCGATCCAAGAAGCTAAGGACGTCAAGAATATGCCGGTAGAGGAGCTCATCGGATCCCTAATGACGTACGAGATCACGATGAGGAGGCAAGCGCAAAAGGAGGGCACACCAATCAAGACACCTAAGAACATTGCCCTCAAGGTACAAAAGGAAGTAAGCTCCTCCTCATCTTCTTCCTCATCTCCTTCCTCATCTTCCTCATCATCAAGCGGCGACTCGGAAATGGAGAATCTCGCCCGCCAAATGCACAAGTTCATGAAGAAGCACAAGAAGAAGAAGTAATCCCGCAAGCACCGAAAGCAAGAACCCACTGCAAGATCCGAGCCCAAGGTGAAATGCTACGGGTGCGGCGAAAAGGGCCATTACAAGCCCGATTGCCCACTCAACAAGAAACGGGCCACGCCAAAGGAGAAAGGAAAGAAAAAGGTCCTCAAGGCCACATGGAGTGACTCCTCATCATCCTCCTCCTCCTCCTCGAGCGATCAAGGTACAAAATGCCTAATGGCATTTCACGAGGTAACATCTTCCGATTCCTCTTCCTCATGTTCTTCAAATTCAAATTCTTTAAATCACTTATCTTATGAAGAACTCTCATTTGCTAGAGACCAATTAGAAAAAGGTTTTCATGAACTATCCTCAAAATTCGTTGCTTTGAAAAAGTCTTTCAAAAAACTCTCCTCCGAAAAAGAACAACTTCTCAAAGAGAAGGAGGAGTTGACCCTAAAAATCCAAAATTTTCCAAATGTTGATTCCATGGAATCAACCATCAAAGACCTTAGAGAGACCCTAGCCAAGTTCACCCAAGGTGAACAAAATTTGAACAATATACTTGGTTCCCAAAGGGTTTCCCAAACCACCAATGGACTTGGCTATACCAACCGAGCCTCCTCCTCCCATGCTCAAACTGTTTTTGTAAGGGGGAGCTCCGATTACAAATTTTGTAATTATTGCAAGAAAACCGGGCATCTCATTTATGAGTGTAATTGTAAAAACGCCCGGTATGGCCAACCCAAGTCTATTTTCTATAGTGACGAGTTTTATAGGAGAAGACCCGCCATGAGACAAGTTTGGATTGAAAAATCCCTCCTTGCGAGTCTCTCCGGGCCTAAAATTGTTTCTTTTCAAAATCCCACTCCCCGGTGATTCATTATTTTTATTTAGGGGGAGAACTTTCTCATTTTTGATTCAAAATTTCAAAATTCAAAAATTACATTTGGTTTCAAATTTTCAATTCTTTTTCAATTCAATTTAGAATTTTCAATTTTCAATTGGTTTCCAACAGTTGGTATCGAATTTGTTTTTGTTTCAAAACTTTCAATTCAAACTGTTATTCAAATTTTCATTTCAATTTCAAAAATCTCAATTGATTTTCAAATCTCAAATCTTGTTTTTAAAATCTCAACCTCCCTCAATCAAGTTTTATGCCCCACTCTATTTTGATAATCACAAAGGGGGAGAAATTTCTTGATTGATTGGGGGAGAATCTTTTTCATCATGCTTAGTATTTCCTTTCAATTTCAGCATTTTACATTAATTGTTTTGGTGATTGTGATCATCAAAATAGGGGGAGATTGTTGTACCTCTCAAACCCCTCGAGGTTTAATTTTCATGATCACAATCACCCTCTTATGTTTCTAACATTGTTTCAAGTGTTTTTGATTGATAGGAATCAAATCAGGTGGCCAAGGAATTGGGCCAAGCAAGAAAGCTGGCAAATGGACTGAAATCCAGACCACCGGCCAGCCGGTGGCACACCACCGGCCAGCCGGTGGCACCTGCAATTAAGAGGGAGCCACTGCCTTACCACCGGCCAACCGGTGGCCTCAGCACCGGCCAGCCGGTGGCACCCAGCCAGAACAGGATGAGCTACTGCCTCACCACCGGCCAGCCGGTGGCTCTGGCACCGGTCGACCGGTGGGGCCTGGACCAACCTCCTTCTCAACATCCAAGGCACCGGCCAACCGGTGGCCCATCCACCGGTCAGCCGGTGGAGCCAAGTCTCGAAATCTCCCAATTTCCTCAAGCACCGGCCAGCCGGTGGGACTGTACCGGCCAGCCGGTGGAGCCAGTCAAACTAGCCGTTGCAGTTTGACCAGGCTGGCCCACTTGGCTCCCAACGGCTCTTTTAGCCTCTCCAATGGCTCCGAAGCCTCCCCAAGGGTTCCATGCCTATAAATAAAGGCCAAGGAAGCCCCGGACCACTACCGGAACATAAACAAAGCCAACGGACATATTTTGGATCATTTGGCGTACCTCCGGCAAGCCACCTCAAGGAACCCCAAGTGCTCCATCCAATTCCACATCCAAGGAGCACCTCCAAAGAAGCTTGGAAGCGGCCTTCAACATCTCTATCCAATCAAAGGCGCCCAAGACTTCCTCATATACGGTTTTTATTGTTTTATTCTTTTTGAGCTTAACTTTGAGTTTGTGCCTACAAACTCCCAATTTTCTCATCCCCTCTTTTCTTTGGGTTTCACATCACCACTAAGGTGTGACAAGGTTGCCAAGCTTTCCTTTAAATAGCTTGAGACATAGGTGAGCTATCCTTCACCTGTAAGAAGGATAGTGGGTTCTTGCTAAACCATCAAAAGCAAGTGGGTTCTTGCTAAACCACAAAAAGCAAGCTGTAATAGGTCCTAGTGCTACCTCAAAGCCTAGTGGGTTTCTTGCTAAAACCATTGAAAAGCAAGCGGTAGGAATCTCTCAACGGTTGAGTTGGGAGCGGAGACGTAGGCCGGGTTTTTGGCCGAACTCCGTTATCAATTTGCGTGTCTTGCCTCTTTATTTCCGCTGCATTTATACTTTGATTTTTAAATTGTTAATCAATTTTTTAAAAGGCAATTCACCCCCCTCTTGCCATCTTTTCCCTCGGGATTCTTCCGACCCAACAGGTTTCGGTACTATGCTAGGGTACTAGTGGAGGTAAACATGTTTAATACCATGGTTGTGGAGGTTTTACTTACTACTAGGGATGACAATATGAAACTTGAGATTAAATAATATCGAAAACCCAAATTATGCTTTCATTTTTGGGTTTTTTTTGGGAATTCAAGTGATCAGTGTAACATGGATAATTAATGCACATTCTATAAAGTGAAAGGGCATGATGATTCCTCATATAGAAGGAGTAAAGGGAAAGCAAAATTAATGACTTATAATACTCAAAATACTATCAATGATGGAACCTCTAAAAGTGGGTAGGAAAAGGTTTCAATAGGTCATGATGAAAATGAAATAATAAAGTTGGAGGGTAGGTCTGAACAACTTGTTGATAGAATGGGGGTGGTTTTACAGGGGAAGAACCCCTCTATTTACCATGTTGACTATGATGAGAAGAGGTGGACAACCCTTTACCATATTCTAGATTGATAGTGGATATACAGAGGGATGTACCTAATTCATACCCATTAGGCAGAGCTCTGGATGTGGAAAATCACACTAGGGATGAACCAACTACATATCAAGCACAAGATGTAGCAACCCACATTGAGGGAAATTTCCTTGTAGTAGGCTTTATATCCAAGGATCAGAATGGAATCATGAAAATTGAGGATATTGTGAATGAGGGATCATCTAATATCCCTAATTGAGATATTATATAGGTTTATTAGAAGGGTTTGGATAAAGTAGTGGCCAAGCCTAAATATCAGGGGAAACGTGGAATCTTGGGACTTGATGATGGTGTAGGGGCTGGACCAACGACATGTCAAGTTCAAGATATAGTATCTCACATTGATGGAAATTTAATTATGACATGGAATGTTTCCTAGGGTTAGTAAGAAATAGATGCTCTACTTGATGATGAAAGTAGGAAGATAAATGATAAGGATGATGATGAATATGATTTGGGGCCTTTCATATTTACAAATCCTTTTAAGGGTTCCAAAAGTAATGCCCATGTGAAAAGGGATTCCAAAGGCACTAAGTCATAGAATAAGTTCAGACCTAAAAATGAAATTTTCTTGTATGATGAAGTTGATGACTCTCAAACTAGTGGGTAAGATGTTTCATCTTCCAATATACTTAATGTTACCACTTTTAATATTTATTTTGGGGGCCCTATCACTAGACCAAATGATGAGAAGGTTTGATCTAAAGGTGATGTAGGTGTGGGCATAAAACCTAAATCAAGGAAAATTAAGTGAAAAATAAAGAATGGAAAAGGTAATATAAGTATAGAAAAATAGGAGAGGCCCCTGATAAGGAGAAAAACCCTTATTAAATGATGATCTTACAATAGAGTTTTCATAGACTTGGGAATTCACCAACAACCAACACCCTTAGACATTATTTTTTGTTCTATAAACCTATGTTAATTGAAAATACAGAACCCAAAATACTATTTGAAATGTGGAAAGATTAATAGTGGAATTATATTGGATATATCATTGTGTCTCCAAATATTCATGACAAGAATAATGCTAATATTTAGGTAATGAATAATGACAGAAATGAAATGAATTCAAATATTAAATAATCATATTGGATCTCAATATTTTTTAATTTTTAGGGCCAAAACTTTGAAATATATTTTTTCTATGCCTCGTCTTCCTACATCACCAAAAGGTTTCTCTGGAGGGATTTGAGGCCCTTTTGGAAATGAAACTCACAAATGGGTGATTACATGTGACTTTAATACCATCTTAAAACCTGAATAAAAAATTTGGGTGAACTTAAATAGGGATAAAACCAAGGAATTATCCTAATTCATTGATTAACACCACCATTCTGAAGTTCCATTTTTTGGTGCTGAGTTTACATAGAGAAAGTAAACCTTGAATGGAAGTCAATCAAGAAATCTTGATAGATGCTTTGTTCAGATGGATGATGAGAGTTTGATTTATGGAATATCTTGGAACACTGTACCAAAACATCAGTCAGATTATAATCCAAATTTTATGGACTTATTTACACATTGGGTTAGGTATTCCCTCATTCATTTTCATTTCAATAATGGATGGATTGTAACACCTAACTGTAGGGATTTTTTTTGGAAGCCTGGATAATAAATACTATTAGAAACATGTTGCATACCATTTATGAAAAGACCAATAATATTAAAATACTGTTATGAGACTAGAGAAGGTGGTCCTTTTCAGAACATGAAACTAAAATAAAAACTAGTGAGGATAATTTAGCTGGATTCCAACTCAGAACTCATCATCTGGACAACCCCTCAAAGGAGGAAATTAAAATTTCCCCAAGGATGGATGATCTCAATATTTTCAAAGAGTGGTTGGATATGAATAATTTGAAAATTAAATGGTTGTTAGATGGGGATAAGAATTCAAAATTCATTTATTGGATACACATGGATAAAAGGATTATTACATGTTTAAATACTATAAATATTGATGGTTTTCTATACACCTTTGGAGTTGAGATTTAAAATGCAGTCCTGAACTAATTTATAGTCTTATACCCTGATAATGGAATGAAAACAAAACTAGGAGATTATATATAACATCTCTCCTTTTATTGATTTCCAAAAAAATGATTCTCTTATACAGACCCCTTATAGAGAGGAAATCAAGAAATCCATTTTGTCTCTTATCAAGTACATTTCATCTGGTCTAAATGAATTTACAAACAAGTTTTTCATATTATATGGGGAAATTTTAAAAGATGACCTGAACAATGATGTAAGAAACTTATTCACCCATGTTCACATTTCATATGGGAATAATTCAAATTTAATTACTCTAATCCCTAAAAAAGATAATTTTGTTGACATTAAGGGATTCAGACCGGTGGCCATTGAGAAACCATACCAAAAGTAATTATAAAAGTTATGATGACCAGATTGGGAAGTTTCATCAGTGATAAAATTTCATTAAATGATTTTGTCTTTTTTACTTGGAAGGGGAATTTTGTAGAGTATTTTTACTACATATGAAAGCATTAATATGACGAAAAGGAAGTCTAAAAAAAGGGAATTTTCTCTCCAAAATGATATATTAAAGGCCTTTGATACTCTAATGTGGATTTTATTTCTTGATTCTCTCAAAAGGTTTGGATTTTCAAATTATTTTTTGAAACTTTTGAATAATATTATTTGATCTACAAGGCTCTCCATCTTAATTAATGGATCTACCATAGGTTATTTTCAATGCACTAGAGGAGTTTAACTAGAAGACCCCCTCATAAAGACTCTTTTTTCCATTGCTAATGATCACCTATGTTAATTTTTTAATGATTCATATTAGATTGGTATATATAAGAAGATTAAAGATGGTAAAATAAATCTTGTAAATTCTCACCTTTTATATGCTAATGACATCCTTATTTTTTCTAAATCCCCGACCCCAATTTCCTAGAGTCAGTGCATTTTTTATTACATTGGCATGATAACAAGAAATAAAATCCTGAAGTACTAATCAATTTTGTAGCCTTGGAAACACTATATACAAACATATGTTTTACATTACATCTTGAAATGAAAAACAACATTATATACCATTTTTAAACACTCTTATGCTTTAGCCTATCCCTATAGATCAATGATAATATACTTATTCACATCGTGGGAAAAATGAAACATAATAAAGGGGTGATCTCATATACTTAGTAAGGATAAAAAATATAGAGAATGATATCATAAAAAAGTATAAAAATTCAGGGCATTGTATAAAACTAAAACACCAGCCTTTTAAACATAACCTTTTTCCTAACATGGAAAGAATAAATAAAATAATTCCATTTAAACATTCACATGGATATTCTACAAGTCGAATAATCACATGTAATATCAATAAATAATCTCATAATGAGGGAATTCATAATTCCGGAAATCATAACCATACCATCAAGGCCTCATTACAAGAGCATACATAACCACACCATCATTTCCCTATGTCAAGACACCAGTTTGCCTCATGAATACTATCTATACATCGATGGGATATAGTGGGACATTCCCATCACTTACTAAGTCCAATGCATTTCTTATATGAAAAGGTTGAAACATAACCTAAACATTTGTTTTAAAACTAGCATATGAAATTTTAAGACTTTAACCGTAAACAACGAATGGAATAAAAATAGCATATCCAAAGTCAAAAAATTCATAAAAGAATCAATAAAATATGGAAGATTGTATCTTAATAAATCAACCTCAACAAGGCATAAAATAAAACAAAGGATTTTGACATAGACGAAACAAATCTAATAAAGTCCTTAAAACCTTTGATAGAAATATCCATTTTTACATTAAAATTATTTAAAAGCAAAGCAATTATAAAAGAAAAAAATTCTTATGAAAAAAATTTGAATGATTGTAAGGGAAACTAAAAAGTTTTAAGCTATCATAAAGGCATAAAATATCCTCTCATGTCATATAATTTAAAAAACATTTTCCCTTAATTTCTCGAAAAGGGTCATAAAGTACCTCATTTAGAAAAAACAAAAAAAATCGTTCAAAAATGTTTTATAAAAATTAAAATATGGCTAAATTTTTTAATTTTTTTTTGATAATATATTCAAATAAATCTTATGAATCATGGATATGGATGACAAAATATTCTAATAGATACTTACATATAAACAACCTCAAATAATAATGAGATTGTGTAATTAACCCTTTTTTTGTACCATTCTTTAAAAGTGGGTGTGTTAACCTTATGTATAATGGTAAATAGTGTTATTAAATTATAAAAATACCATATTAATATTTTTGATAGCATATATGATCCTATTATATCCCTTTGGAAATAATATTTTAGTATTACCGTTGTTTCAGGTGTTAACTGCTTCATTTTCCCAATCCTCTTTTATAATTTAAGTTGTGTTTTTTATGCATAGGATTTATTTTATTCATATAAATAATGAAATTTAGTTCTTAAATTTTACTTTTACTCATAATATAAATTTTACAATCATTCTTTAATGGTTAACATGGGTAATGAATCTCGCCGTATCATGGATATTTTAGGCCGTACATAGGCATGAGTGACAATATAATTCTCTTGATGGTCAAATGGTATTGAATTGGATAGTATATTAATTATAGATAATACTTATAATGTTATAAAAAATTTTATATCCATTATACTCATCATTATACCCAACTAATGAATATTGTATTGAATAACAAATTATACCCTGACGTGGAGACGGTAATCTGTACGTACACATGCATGGTGATATTGTTATTTGTATGATGGATAAAATGAGGAATATGGTTGTACAATTATTATAATAAAATATCAATATATTTATGATACTGAATTTATTATTTTGGTATGAAAGCAACATTTAAAGAGGATGTAGAAGAAGAAAAGATCTTTGAAAGAGGTGATAAAATAATTACCTCTTTTTTCGGGTATCTCTTTTTGATTTTCCCAAAAGGACTCCATTGGATGGCTATATGACCAAATTATGGTATATAGGATGTATTGATGGAATATTGGAGGATAAATGGGTTGGGTTTTTTTGAACTAATGTGCTTTAGATGTGAGAATCAATGAGAAATAAGGGTACCCTTTTATAAGAGAGGTGAGGGGCACTTTAGGAAGATCCTAAAATACTAATTTATTATACATCGATTATTGGTTTAAAATACCTAAAACGAAATTTATTTTGATTATATGATGATTATGGGTAGAAATCATCTCATAAAATAATTTTTAGGCATGTTTAGGTAACAAAAGTAACATTATCTTTCGAATTTATCTCTCTGTTAAACAGTTTAACTCTTACTATGTATACATGTCCTTTTATAATATAGGGTTAATATAAATACTATAAAATAAAAAAAGAACCACAATTGGATAATTTATGAAATTTTTAACATTATATTATTTTTTATGATGAACCAAAAATTTTTATAAATTTAATAAATTTTAATAAAATATTATTTATTTTAAAGTATCATTTAGGTCAATTTGGATACTATTCAACATTTTCATTTTAAAAAATATCAAACCAACATCATAACTTCTAAAAACTAATTTTAATACATAACTAAAATGTATATGTTATCTATATTATTTGTTTATGTCATTAAATTATTCAAATAATATTTATTTTAATATTTTTAATATCATTTTATGGATTCCACCTTAAACAATTAAATTACTACATCATTATTATGTCACAATTTAATTTAATTATTTACTTCTTAAAATTATAAATAAATTACTATTATGTGTAAATTTATTTTGTTTTTAAAAATAGTATTTATAGTCGACCATATCACTCATATAGCCTCATATTAAAAATGGTATAGTGATTAAAATATGAAAATTAAATATTTAAAAATTCTTTAAATAAAATATAATAAATGTCCTAATCTGAGACAAGTAACATAAAAAGGATAATATTTTAAATATATAGTTTATTTTGGTTGAAAAACACTTATCCAATGAAATTAGGACAAGTGGTAGGGTAATATTATATTATTATTTATACATTTAATTACCCTATTTAATTTTAACCATGGTAAATAAAATTCAAAAGTTATTATTCAACAAATATTATTTTGATCCTATTAGACCAAATTTTTCATACTTAATAAAACCATGTATGTATGCATTTTTAAATTATATTAAAAAAAGTAGTAAAATTACATTTAACGCCAATCTGCATTTGTGGTTAGAAGGTTGGTAAAAGAGACATTCAAAATTTTAATAAATTTTTTATATCTAATTGTTTTATAAAAATGATTCATATGACTTAAATTGGGATAATATATTTATTATGTATCTATTGAGAATTCAAAATAAATTAAATTTAAAAATAATAATTTAAATGAAAAAGTATGGGTTTTTAACAAAAATGCAGTATTTTTCACTAATCATCAAAATTGAATCATTTAATAAAAATAAATAAAAATCACTAGAAGCTAATTTTGATATTTTTAACTCAAATATAAATTCTATTTTGAAAAATAAAATCTATAAATTTCATAATTTTGTTAATGATATTCATAACCTCTTTTTAAACAATATGTTTGATAGGTCATGTTGTGCTCTAGCTCAATGATGTGTGCAACACAAGCTATTGAATTATTTAAAAGGAATCATACAATGGAATCCTGGGGTGTTACATTATTCCCTCCTTTAAATAATTTCTTCATTAAAATTTCTAAAATATCACTACATAAAAATATTTTGGTGTTCATTTCATCATATGTTCTTTAGGTTCCCACATCAGTACATCCATTTTATGGTTTCTCCAAATAACCTTAACCAGATGTGTGATCTAATTTCTCAACACTTATTCTCTGGTATCAAGAATCAGGATATGCTAATCACAATAAGACAGACCTGGTTTAAGTTCTATTTTATCATAGGTGATTACATGCGTTGGGTATGGAATGAATTTCCTCAAAAATGATATATGGAACACATTATGAACTTTAGAGAGACTTGGAGACATTTCCAAATAGTAAGATAATACACTAATTCGTTCTTGATTCTCAAAAGGTCTTATGTACCAGTTACATAATTTAACATTCTTACATAATCATATAACTCCATTCCATGGATATACCTTCAAGAATACATAATCTCCCACTTAAAATTCCAAATACTTCCTTCGGTTATAATCATAGCTATTTTTTCTACTTTAATCTATTTTGATATGGTTCTAAATAGTCTTTACCTTTTCCATCATTTCCTCAACAAGTTCTAGCCCTACAATTTTTCTTTCACCAACATCATCCATAAAAGTTTGTGTACGATATCTCTTACTATATAATGATTCATATGATTCTATTTAAATACTTAACTAGAATATATTGTTATAGGACAATTATACTAGAGATAAATACTGATCCCACATTCCTTTAAAGTCAAGTGATCAAAATATAAACATGTATTCTAATGTTGTAAAAGTAAACTCTGATTTTCAATCAATTTGTGTGTGGTAGAAAGTGCTCAAACGGAGCTCAGTAACTTGGCCCTTCTAAATACATTTCCAAAATTGTGATGTAAAACAGGGATCAAGGTCATAAAAAATCTATAGGGGTACACCATGAATTATTATAATTTCATTAATATATTGTATTGCTAAACATTCAAGTGGAAAATATTCTCTTATAGTAATAAAATATGCTGATCTGGTAAGATGATCAATAATGACTAATATTGAATCATTTCTTATGGGAGTCTTTGGTAGCCCCATAACAAAGTCCATCACAATATCATCCCATTTATCCATAGGTATAGGAATAGGTTATAGGGATCCTCTAGGATGTTGTCTTCTAGACTTCACTTGTTAACAAACTAAACATCTAAAAACATAATCAACAATCTACCTCTTTATGTTATCCCACAAAAAATGTTCTTTCAAATCTTTGCACAAATTAGTGCCAACAAGTTTTATTGAGAAATTGGATCTATGAATATTATTGAATAATTCCCTTTAGAACATAGGTATAACTGGAAAAAAAATCCTCAACACAAATTTCAAAATACCATCTTCAAATATTAAGTCAATAAGTCTCTCGTCATTCACAATATTAATTTTATTTTGAAACTCCTCAATATCAGACTGAGAACTTTTTATACTTTATAGTAAAGAATGTTTGGGAACCATTTGAAAATTTAGTGATGTTTAAACTTACATGATAATTCTCATATCAATATTTACTAGATCCATGAACATAAGATCCCTTTCAAGTCTCATTTTTTTTATAAATCGATGGTCCTTTATACAAAAATCATCCTCTACCTTATTTTCCTTCCTTAGGTGATTGTGTATTGTGAAGTCATAATCCTTGAGTAGCTTAAACAATCTCCTTTGTCTCATGTTGAGTTATTTCTGTGAGAAAATATATTTCAATATCTTATGATAAGTATATATCTCACATCTTTCACTAGGATAGTGTCTCTATATCTTCCGAGAAAATATTACCAATGCTAACTCAAGATCATGAGTTGGATAGTTTTGTTCATGAATTTTTAATTACCTTGATGCATAATAAATAACCCTATCATTATGCAGAAAGATAAAAATGAGTCCTTTCCTTGATGCATCACTATAAATCCCAAAACCATCGTTCCAGATGGTAAATTCAGGTAAAATAATTTATTAATATTCTCTTCAATTATTGAAAACAATGTTCACACACTTTTTTACAAATCAATTTAACCCCTTTACACATGATATTGGTTAACACATTTCCCAATATCCCAAAATTCTATACAAAATGTAGATAGTAACCTACTAAACTGAAAAAACAACGCACCACAGTTATACTCATCTATGATGTCCATTCTTGGATTGCATTTTTATTTGAAGGATCAATATAGATTCCATCCTAGGGGAGAATATAGATAAGAAAATAAATTTTATGAAGCTAGAATTCACACTTACTAAACTTCGCTTATAGTTCATTTCTTTTAAGAGTCTTTAGAATAATCTATAACTTGTTCTCATGGTCCTCATAAATTTTTAATTATACCAATATATCATCAATAAACACTACAAAAAAATCATCAAGATATTACTTTAACAGTCTATTCATTAGATCCATGAAAATAGAGGGTGCATTAGTCAATCCAAATTGAATTACTATAAATTTTTAATAACCATACCTCATTTGAAATGTTGTTTGTTGAATATATTACTTTTGAAACAAAATTGAAGATATCCAGAATTAATGACAATATTTGAAAAATATTTAACTCCACAAATTTGATCAAAAAAATCATCAATGCATGGTAGTGGATAATTTTTGTTTATTATAACTACATTGAATTATCTATAGTCAATGTGCAACCCCATTGATCCATCATCATTATTAACAAAAAGAACTAGGGATCCCCATAGAGAAACACTTGGGGTGAATAAATCCCTTATTACTCAACTCCTTTTATTGTTTCTTCATCTCTACTAATTCCACATTGGTCATTATATAGGGAGTTTTTGATATTTTCCTTGCATCAGGGATTAAATCAATAGTAAACTCAACTTCCAACTCTGGGGTATGTCTAGGCAAATCATCTAAAAATACATTAACATTTTCTCGTAAAATAGGTACATAATCAATTTTAATATTTATTTCTTCATCCCTAGATGTTATTTTATCCTCCTCTCTAAGAATCTCATTTAGTAATTCTACTAGGGGTGTATTTTCATAAAAATCAACTAATGATGTTTATACTCTAAAGTTATTGGATTCTAAATCATACTCAAAAATTAAAACATCCTTATTCTTGAAATAATGTTTCTCATCATAGTTTGATAGCTTGTAAGTACTAATCATTATATCAAATTCAACCCTAGGTATGATGATAAAGACTTCAGATAAATCACGTTTATATTCCATAATGGGAACTTCCTAAAACATATATGTTGCAATGATAATTCCCTTAGGGGGTTTTACTGACAACACCCTTATTAATTTGAATTAGAAATATGTAAATTTTAATGTAAATTATGAATATATAAAGAAATGTGAGGATCCATAATCAAATTAATATTTATCTAAATTTTAGGACATGATTAAAGTACCATCCACAACTTCATTAGGAACTTCAATATCAATATTTTTAATCATAACAGTTTGGCCTTTCACCCTTGGCATTTTCTATAGAATGTTTCCTTGAAAATTAGGAAAATAATTTTCATAATGTCCCATCTCTTTACAATTGTTGCACTGAACATTGACATCTGTTTTCTTCCCCTTGAAATTACGAGCTTGGTGTTATTTTTCTCCACACTTTTAACAAACTCACAAACCCTTTAAGAAAGTACTGGGGTACTTTATACCACAATTAGTGCGTGGTGGAATGTTATATTTTCCCTTCTTACCCTTATTTACTTTTCCAGGGTATTCATCAGCTCTCTTCTTTCCTGTATCTCATTTAAATTATTATATCATAGAGAATTCCTTTTTTGTCTTCATAGAACATGATACTATATCTTTTCATTATGAGAAATATTGTGAGACTAATACCCATTGGGAGAATTGTTTTAACCCATTAAAGAATTGATCAATCATACTTATTAGGATACATATGTCGTTTGCAACATGCCTTTATAACCTTGTGAATTTAGCTTCATACCTTGCAACATTCTCATCCTTCTTCTACCTCAGACTCAGAAATTGCCTCTCTATATCTGCTTTTAGATCACAAGGAATGTATTTTTCTATGAAGAGTTCTTTAAACTCCCTCCATTCCATACTTTCAACCTATTCATCCTCCTTAATGTTTTGAATTAATGACCACCATTTATCTTTATTTCTTGATAGATAATAGAATTCTATAGCAACTATTAACATTCATTACTCCCTAAAGAATGAAATAATTTTTCTAAGGAACTAATCTACTGCTCAGTTACAAAAGCATTTGTAGTCCAATTGAATTTTGATATTTTTTTCCTCATTATGTGGTATAACATTGGTCCTCCACGTTGTAGATCAGGATGATCCATATGGGTAAGGTTATTATTCATAACCTGAGTCAACTGTCCCAGTATGGTTATAAGTTCTTCAACACTAGTTTTATCAACTGCACAACATTCATTTTCTTGAATAGGAGGGAAATCCATACATGGATTAATTTCCTTGATATGGTATATGTTTCTTCTAGTAGGACCTATTTCGAAAAAAGGAATACCCTAGATTATGTTATGAATCATAATTCGTAATTCCAAATGAGTAAAATACCTCATATAAATTGAAAAATTTATGAATATCTAATCATAATCATAAAAATGATTTATTTGGGTACATATTAACTCATAAATACTTAATTATGGTTTTTAATGAAAATGTGAATTATCCTATGAATATCCCCTAGGAGTGTCAATCCTGGTGCACAATAAGTCCTGTTGTCATGTACCAGGTCATCCCAAGTCAAGATTTTTAATCCTTGTCAGAGTTGATACTCCTAGTTCCATCTATTTTAGAACCACATCCAGTTATAGTATCCAGACAAGGAAGATTTTTTCTAGGAATGACCACACAATATCTATTTTACCAAAATTCTATGATGTTCTTCTATAGTAATCCTCAAAGTCTATTTTAGGGTAATGTTACCTAATAAAGGTTTTTATAAATCTAGTTTCAACATTTTGTTCTAAAATTTATCTGATACCAACTGCAATGCCCTGACCTCAGTTTCCCAGATTCGATTCATTATTAATTACATTGGAATGATCATAAGAAATCAAATCTTGATGGACTGATCAATTTAGCATCCTTGGAAACACTAGATCCAAACATATGTTTTACCTTACATCTTGAAATAAAAAACATAATATCCCCTTTGAATACTCTCATATCCCTTTGACTATCCCTACAAAAAAAATCATAATATAATTATTCACATCCTAGGGAAAAATGAAACGTAAAAAAGGGGTGAGTTAAGATGATTAGAAATAATAAAAATATAGCAGAAGATATCACAAATAAGAATAAATATTTAAGGAAAGGTATAAAAGTGATACAAAAGCCTTTTAAATATAATATTCCGCATAATATAGCTAGAATAAAAAAAATAATTCCATTTAAACATTCACAAATATTTTCTACTAGTCTAATAATTATATGTAACATCAACAACTAATCTCATAATGACGGAATGCATAATGTCGGGCATCATGATTATACCATCAAGGCTTGATTTCAAGACCATACATAACCATACTGTCAAGGCCTTGTGCCAAAACACTAGTTAGTCTAATGAGACACACCGATGCATCGAGGGGCTATAGAGGGACTTTATCATCAATTAATAATTCCAATGCAATCCTTATATGAAAAGGGTGAAACATAACATAATCATTCATATTAAAACTAGCATAATAAATGTTGATACATTAACCATAAACCATGAATGGTATAAAAATAGCACATCCATAGTCAACAGTTTCATAAAACCATTAAATACAATATTGAAGATTTTATCATAATAAATCAACCTCAATCAGAAATAAAATAAAATAAAGGATGTTGACATAGATGAAAATAATTTAATGAATTCATTAAATCTCTTTGAGAGAAATATCCCTTTTTACTTAGAAATTATTTAAAAGATGCACAATAAAAAATAAAATATTTATTATAAAATTAACCTTGTATTCTTTTAAGAGAAACCTAAAAATGTTAATTTTCTATAACGTTTGAAAATATCCACTCATGCCGTATAAGTTAAAAAAACATTCTTTCCTCAATTTGTCGAAAATGGTCATAAAGTACCTCATTTGGAAAAAATAGAAAGATTCCGTTCAAAAGTTAAATAAAAAGTAAAACATGGGTAAAAATGTCTTTAAAATTTTTTTGATAATATTTTAAAATATATTTTAAGAAACATGGTCATGGATGATAAATATGTCCTAGTTGATACTTACGTATAAACAACCTCGAATATTAATGAGATTGTGAAATTAACACTTAACTTGTACTTTACATTAGTAAAGGGTGCGTTAACCTCTAGTATAATTTTTGAAGAATTTTATCAAATAATAAAAAGACCATATCCATATTTATGATATCATATATGATCATCCTATATCCTTTTTGTTATTATATTTTATTATTATCGTTGATTCAAGTGTTCAATTATTCATTTCCCATTGCTATTTTGTCATGTAAGTCATGTTTGTTATGTATAGGATATATTTTATTCATATCCATAATTAAATTAAGTTCATAATAATTATTTTTTATTATCATATATTTTTTAATCATTATTGAATGGATAACATTGAGAATTAATCTCACTGCGTCATGGAGACTGTAGGTTGTATGTATGCACCAGCAACTATACAAATCCCTTGATTGTTAAATAATAGGAAATTGGATGGTATATAAATTATACAGAATAATTATCATGTTATATTCATTATTTATATCCATTATACTCATCATTATACCCATCCAATTAATGTAGTCTTGAATAACAATTACACCACGACGTGGAGACGGTAACCCGTACATACGCCCACATGGTGATATTGTTTTTCATATGATGGATAAAATGAGGAATATGTTTATACCATGATTAAATTAAAATCTTAGTATATGGATGATACTTTATTTATTATTTTTATATGGAAACTATATATAAATAGTAAGTATAAAAATAAAATAACCTTGAAATAGGTGATAAAACAATTACCCTTATTTTTGGTATCTTCTTTTTATTTGCGCAAAAGACCTCCAAAGGATGGATTTATTCCAAATGTATGGCCTATATGATTTTGTTATGCAAGTTGGGAAAATAAATGGGAAGTATTTTTCCAATCTAAAGGGATTTATATGTGTGAAGCAAAGAGAATGAAGGGTTCCCTTTTATAAGAGAGGTGAGGGGTACTTTTTGAATATATTAAAATATTACATTATTATAAATTGATTTTCCATTTAAAATTGCTTCAAAGTGATTTATTTAGATTATAAGATGATTATGGGTATAAAAAAACTAATAAAATGTTTTTTAGACAAGTTTAGATCTCAAGATTAACCTTATCTTTTGGATTTTAACCATAGTAAAATAGTTTAACTCTTACTATGTTTACTTATAATTTTACAATATAGGGTTAATATAGTGAAAATAAAGAAAAAAAGAACCCCTATTAGATAATATTTGACATTTTTAACATTATCCTATTTATTGGTTCAGAACTGATATTTTTATGAATTTTATAACATTTAATTAAATATTATTTATTTTAAAGTATCATTTATGTCAATTTTGGTACTAGTTAAAATTTAATTTTTTAAAAATATCAAACCATCATGATATCTTTGAACCAATAAGATTAATATTTCCTAAACATTTATAAGTTATCTATAAAATTCTTGTATGTAATTAATTAGGTAAAATTATTTTTATTTTAATATTTTTAATATCATTTAATTGATTCTGTCTTAAGTAAGTCAATTATTTAATCATTATTGTGTCTCCATTTAATTTAAGTATTTATTTCCTAAAATTATAAATAAATTACCATTATTTATATAGTGATTTTATATTTGTAAATATTATTTTTTATTCAACCATATAACTCATATCACCTCAAATGATATATTTATTATAATTTGGATATGATATTTTTAACTCTTCTTTAAAGAAAATATAATAAATGTTCTAATCTAACACAAGTAGCATAAAAATGATCATATTTTCTAGATAAGGTATAATTTGGTTTAAAAATACTAATCCAATGAAATGAGGACAAGTGGTTGGGTAATATTATATTATTATAACATTATTTTAACCATTAATTATCCCATTTACCTTTAACTGTGGTATATAAAATTTAAAAGTTATTATTGACCAAAAAATATTTTTATCCTATTAAAAATATTTTTTATACCCATTAAATCCATGTATTTCTATTTTTAAAAATTAAATTTACAAAATGGGTAAAATCACTTTTCATGCCAATTCAAAGATGTGGCTATAAGGTGGGTAAAAGAGACGTTCAAAAGTTTAATAAAATTTCTATATCTAATTATATAATAAAAATGATTCTAATGACCTAAATTTTACTAATAAATTTATTATGTGTCTATTTTTACATTTAAAAAATTAAATGTAAAATAATTATTTAAACGAAAAATCTATATTTTAACAATAATGTAGTATTTTTAACTATTAATCCAAAATTGAAACTTTTCAAAAAAAAAATACCGAAAATTTATGATAAGATAATTTTGATATTGTTAATTTAAAAATGTATTCCATTTTGAAAAATATAATTTATAAAATTTAAAATTGGGTCAATAATATTAATAAACGCTTTTTAAACGACTAGTTTGATAGGTCATGCTACGCTCGAACTCGATGTTGTGTGTAGTGCAAGATATGGAATTATTTAAAAGGAAGTGTAACATGGAATATTTAGGTGTTAATTTTTTTTCAAACATCAAATTGAACTTTCTCTTAAATAAAGGTATTCTTCCTACATTATGAGGAAGTATCCAGATAGTCCATTAGTCGGGGAAAATCATTCATTTTTTGGCGGTGGTCTTACAATTGGAAAGAAATAAAGAATTATCTAGACTCTTAGTGTTAATAAAGGATCTATTTTCTTTGTTTAACATGGATTTACCATATTTATGTTAATGTTTTAAGGATATATCTTGAGGAAATAATTATTAGAATCATCAATCAGTTGGATAGATGGAAGGGGAAAGCTATGTCTCAAGTTTCTAGGGTGTGTCTCATTAACTCAGTGAATACAAAAAATCTTGTACCTTACTTCTCCCTCTAAAAGTTTCCAAGAGCCAGGATTAATGAATTTTAATGCATGATGAAGATATTTATTTGTATATGATATTTGAATGAAAAGAAGTTAATAATGGTTTCTTAGAAGGACTGTATCAAACCGATTGAGAAGGGAGGCCTTAGTGTCAATGATCTTATTATTTTCAATGACATACTCATTAATATGTTCACATGGAATCTATTTAACTCTAATGAATCTTATATGGATTTATTATCATTATAGTTAATGATGAAGCTTATTAAAGGGTATCCCCATTACCTCTCTTCCTCTATCTGACCCCCACTAATATCATATTTCAATGACATAATATAGAATTCCAAATGGCTAATCAGTAGGAAGTCTGGTCTCAATATTTGGGAATCCACTTGGCTGAATGGACCTATTATAAATGGAATAATTCAAATAATAATCGATGATATGACTATATTAGAGTTATTTATTAATCATGGAATTTTTGATGTTATTTTCACTCCTCAAGCTAACCAGGTTGTACAGAGGTACCCATTCATGTATCATGACTCCCTAATTTGGAAGTTGAATAGAAACGCGCACTAAAACTATAAATAATATTATAATATTTAATTTTATGTATTCATCCAATCACCCACTTTTTTTCTAAGATTCATGGAACCAATTATCCCTACTTCGTAGCAACTACTATTATGGAGAGTCTAGAAGAATCAGCTGCCTTCCCATGATCAGTTGAGAAAGGATGGACAAGTTATTATCTCAACATTTACTTTATGCTCAATGGAATATGAAATTATACATCATGTATTTCTAAACTGAAAATTATCCTATAAATTATTGTGTTACATTGGATGTATATTTAATGCTCTTTGTGCATCCACAGAACTAATGAAGATCACATGCTTTATATCACCTGGAGTGGTAGAGTTGAATAGATCCAACACCTTCTATTGTCAGCCACTACTTCTATATGTTCAGTTATTTGAGCTTCCCATAATGCCTTCATGATGGATGGAAATAGATATCCTTCCATGAAGGTACTTTTTAGATCCACATATAGGTGTATTCCACTATAACTATAATGATGGGATATATGGTGAACATCATGGATGATCTCACAACTCTTCAACTTCTAGGTGTCTCAGGTAGATTGATGTAGCCCCTCACGTTAAAGATAATTCATATGATCCCACTTATGCAGACATGTTTTAAGATTAATGCCGATCGAGTATCACTTGGTACTCCAGGATTATCGGGTCATGGTGGTATTTTTCCCATGATGCACATTTTTTAAAAAAAAATTCCCATCACTTTATTTGGAAAGGTATTGCATATGAAGCTGAATTATTGGATATTTTATATGCAGTTAAGCATGATGTCAATCATAATTGGACCATTGTATGGATTGAATCTAATTTTGCGTTTGATGTTATTGCCCTCAATTCTAGAAATAGGAAGGTTCTATGGAGAATCCTACTTCAATGTATTGGGTGTCTAAACCAAGCGAGGTACCTTGATCTTGTAGTATCAAATGTGTACATGGAATCCAATCAAGTTGCGGACAAGGTATCAAATAGATAAATTATGGAGGTGAGTTACATGTGGTCCTTTAGGACTCCTGATCACTATGCTAAAATAGTGGAAGATCACATGAGGGGAGTTTTGTATTATCAGTTTTTAAAAACCTCTTCTAATTATTTCATTGAACTTTTAATTTTTTTTTTAAATAATTTAAAGGGACAACATCTCTAGACCCTGGATTTTTAGGGATATATTAACTTTGTTTTTTTGTTTCTTAATTTGTTATATCAATGGTCCTTATACTTATATAATTATTTAAATAACGTAAACCATGATATAAATATCATTTATATTCTTTATATGTGTATTTTAATAATTTATATAATATAGAATTATGAAATGGAATACACCATTCATGGAGATAGTAGGTCTTATGTATACATAAATGCTGGTTATATTTTATTAACGTATTGAATGAAATAAAGTAAATGAAACATATTTATAAGTAAATATGTATATAATAACATTATATTAGAATTATTATTTCATATATATCATATAATTCTACAAAAAATATCCTTAATACATTCAATATAGTGTGTGAAAAAATAACATCACTTTGAGTTGGTGGTAGTCCACACTTCCTGAAATGAAATTATCATATTTACATATGTTTGGACGAATAAGGGTATGTTATAATGAAAAATTCAATAATAATAAATGAATAATAATTATCAAATATATCATATATAAATAGATTTTCCATAGTATTTCCACCATGATAAGCAGTAAATAAAAAATGAACAATCATCGTTTCGTGAGGTGGTAGTTCGTCGTATAGGTAAACACAATGTTCGTTACCCTATAGATAGAAGTGTGTATAATTTTAGTTATAACCATTATCATAAAAACATCCTATTGTATTTAAGATACTGGTTTTTTATACAACAAATGAATAATATTATTTTAGGGAGTGGGGAATAGAAATAAAAAAAGGAGCTTGAGGGTGGGTGTTACCTCTTAATTGGGTAACTCATTTTGGATTGAACCAATGGGATTTTATTTAAGTATTTCCTATAAAAGGGAGGATTAAAGAATTAACTTATGGTTGTTGGGATATTTATTTGGTTGATCTCAACCAAACCTAATTTTTTTGAGAGGTGCGAGGAAGTGGGAGATTTGGCATCCTTTTATAGGGAAGGGAAACAAAAAATATGGTATTTTTTGAAAACAAGTTAGGAGTACCAACGTTTTTACCTAAAAAAGTCATATAAATACAAAATTAATCAATAATATAAGGTTTACGACCAAAATATGGCCCTAAAATTGGTTTTGGGAAAGTAGATAAATCATTAGGGACCTTAAATTTAATGTTTATTCCATTGTTAAGCTTAATTTTACATTAATAACTGTAATTAATTTTAACTGTATTAACTAATATTTGTTGAAAAAAACAAAGATAAAATTATTATTTATTATAAATTATGCTATTTATAAATATTGAATAAATTTTTAAAAATTCAAAACATATAATTGGCACAAATTAGTCTAAAATTAGACCTGTGGATAGGACAATAATGAAGGTTTAAAAGTAAAAACATTCAAAAATTTTCCAAATATTATACCCATTTTGAATGTAAAATTGATTATATTGATCTAAATTGGATTAATTTATAAAATTATTATCTAATTATACTTTGAAACAAAATTTAAATATATTTTAAACATTTAAATTAATGATGTAAAAAATAGGTTTGAATTAAAATTCGGTATTCTTTACTATTCATTAATAAATAAAACCTTACAGAAAAATATAATACATTTATCCTAGAATTATTTTTATTTTTTTATTCCAAAAATGAAGTTTAGTTTGACATATAAAATATATAAAAGTTTAAAAAATTGGAATTAAAATGGGATCTCTAATAAAAGGCCGTAAAACTATCTATATAAAAATATAGGTTTTATGCCTAAAATTGGGTTTGTTCTTATCTTATATCAGTCAAATATATTGGAATATTGCTACAAATATTTTTTCGAATATATAATATATTAATTTAATTAATACAACTCACTATTAGTAATTAATTTAACTTATTAATATAAATCATTTTTTTCAAAGAAATATGGAATTTTGTAAAATAATTCCCTTTATATTCATTTGGTTTATATATTACTTTCTAATTGATAGTTAACAAATGAATTCAACTAAATATATTCATAAGTTTTATATCCTATAATCTTCAATTTAACGTCCATTTTATATCTTATTAAATAATAATAACTTTATAATGAGTTATTGTTACGTATCACTCAGTCTGGCGTGTAACACAATCCATCAATGAAATTCAGTATTTTATGTAAAGTAATATAACCTCAGTGTTCCATATAGAGAAAGATAAAATTTATATTGAGTGTACATAAATATTAACTTGTTTTTTCAGACAAAGTAAGTCACACATAATGATTTAATATAATATAAACAATTTTTAGTGGTGCGTGAAATGAAAAATATCAAAATGGTTAAATTAATTCAAAAAAATAGTTCTCAAAATCTTAGGGGGTTACATTATACCCCCCTTAAAATTAATATTTCCCTCAAAATTCATCGAGGTTATCAAAGGTTTAATAATTATAATTTTCTGTCATAGAAACCCTCATCGTAAAATTGAATCCCTAAACATTATTTTTAAAAAATGGTATTTTATAAACATAAAATTTACCTAACATAACATATAACGAGGGTTCCACATAGAAGAACATTACTAGAAAGTGAAAACATGGACTTAGAGGAAACGAGAAAATATTTGTAAGGAGTGATTGAGGTAATCAATCAAAAACGAGTGAATGGATAACGAAAAGTTTATGGCCTCAAAAGTATAAAGCTATGAAGATTTAAAAGGCCATTAGTTGAAAAGAGGTATTAAGACTATTTGTTTGATAATTATCCTATATTTGGGAAATTCTTTTATTGACCATGAATTTCAGGAAATATACTTACTTGATATATTTCTATAAAAAATTCCATTCATTGGTTTTACTCTTATCTATTTCTAATTTATAAATTACATTAATAAATGGAGGTCTAGAAATTATCATTGATTCCCGAAGCAAAAAAATACAGTCTTACCATATCTTAAGTCCCATAAAAGAATGAAAATAATAATTATTTACCCCTAACAATCCTTAAAAATCAATATAGTTAATAAATTAATATCTGAACATAAACAGTAAAACTATTGTTTCATCAAAAAATATTTATTCATCAAAAATAATTATACATTAACCTGGACATCATGTAGGTCAGTGGTATACATGGAACCCATATCTTCCTTCAATAATTGGTTTAAGAACCATGGACTTGTTATATTTTATTGGTTTTAACCCAAAATACATTATTCCATTTTATAAAACCACAATAATATAATTTCCAAAAAATAATGGACATCCTTTATATAATGTTAATCACTAAATATACTTTTATGAATGGTTTTCAATACAATATCAATACATAAATACTTCCTCTATAGTTTAACACAAACATTTCATGAATGTTTAACCTTATGACCCTTTTGAATGATGAAAATCCAAATTATTTGAAATAAGGTCATGAAATAATCTTAACATTGATCCCCCATATGTCACAAAGTAGCTCTTTGTTGTTAAATTCTAAACATGTGAATATACTCATTTTATATTCTCTGAAAACATGGTAATGACATGAATTACCATATAATATTATTGAAAACATGTATGTTTCCTTATTCTATGGTATATTGGATATATTCCTTAAATCCAAAAATAGTTGTATTCTCCATCGATGATAGTATAAACAATGTGTCAAAAAATCCTTAACCAATTCCAAAGTGGCCAGTATCATCCAATTTACTAATCCATATCCAATATATCATTATCCAAACATCATTATATAAACATAAGGAACATATTAAGGGTTACATTTCCTCAATAAAATAATCAACATTCCATGAAATTACATTTCTACCTCACTAACACCATTCAACATATCTTCTAAAATACTAAAAGAACTTATTCTGAAAATATTTAAATATTTCATGATTCGTATAATATAATATTTAAATTACATAACATATACACATCAATAATCCAAATTTATTCATAAACCTTTACTCAAGATTTATCAACCAATTTCGTAATACCTATTTTTATGTATATGAAATACCAATTACATATTATCATTGATCAAACTCAATTTAATCATTCTTATCAAAAATACTATTAAAGAAACACATACCTTTCATATGTCATTTTTGGACTCTTCATCATCAGAAGAAAAACCATTAATTATACCAACTTGATGATTCTCTTAACAATCCTTACATATAGGAAATTGATTTTCATAATACCCAAACATTCCACAATTAATGTAATCATCTATTGATAGTATCTTAGGTAGGACAACAATATCATCCATTGCATTAACTAAAATCTTAATTTTCCCTTTGTAGTTACTTTCTCGGGGTCCATATTTTTCATAGTCAAAACGTCTTCTCATTCCACTAAGACATTCACATAGGTGATTATTTACAAATTATTTACACAAAGGAAACCAAATATTCTTACCTTTGTGGTCTCTATTACCTGAACTCTTAGTGAACTCCTTCCATCACTTATTTGGTGAGTCCAATAGTTGGTTAAGGTACATGTTATTGATCATGATCCCTAAAAACTGATTAGGAATGATCATATCATCCTTTAATCTAGTGTTCATTCCATTTGACTTATCAATAATAGATTTTCTTTCACATTCAATTTTAATCATGTTCCATTTAATTCCCTCCATTGGATAAAACTAGTAAGCATTGAATAAGAAATTATTATCAGAGTGAGGAACCACATAATCATTAAAATTCAGTTATTATATTTCTATGTTATGAAAAATTATATAATCAATGACACCTTAGAGTTATTATTGGTTATTAAAAGTCATATTTTATTCAAATACTTCATAATAGTTCATGAATTGATTTTTAATTTCAAAGAATATCACCCAGGAGTGTCAAAATTAGTGTGCAGCATGGCCCATTATCATGTAGAAGATTACCCCAAGTTAGGGATGCAATATCTTTTGAGAGTTTTTACTAGTAGTTACATCTGTGCCAGAGCCAAATCCACTTGTAGAATCTAGACATGGATGTATTTCTAGAAAACCACTCAGTCTAAAAGTTACCAAAATTCCTGGACATTCTCATAAACATAAGCTCGTCCTTATAATTATCCATAGAGACACCTCTAGATGTATGCTTATAAACATCCCAAGGGATATCACTAAAGTTTTCTCATCATAGCTTCCAAATGATAACTAAACTTTATCCAAAATACCAACTATAATGATCAAGTATTGACATACATTAACATTAAATATCTTTTATGAAATACTTTAAAAATTATATAAACATATGCCTAAAGACCTTCATTGTTCTAGTACATTTGGAAACATGGAAACGTAAATACTGGTACACTAGCGAGCTATATTATTTACAACTAGGTTCTTTATTACTATCATCCATCTTATACAAAAAATACTTAATACACATCTTTATAACCTGAGGAAGGTAACATAAAAGGGGTGACATCAGATGCTCTGTTTGGGTAAACAAGGGAGACATATAAGCCTAAACTGATCATAGGGGTATGAGAACATGATTATAACAATATAAGATCATACCCTATATATTAAAGATCATTAACATGAATAATGGCATAGAGTATGGAAGTTCATAAGACATAAATCACATGAAAATAAATAATCTAATCCATGAAATCATAACTTATGAATAAGACTAGGATATTTTTCATGAATAAACATTTTATATCATTCCCTATAAGTCAAGACACATTTCTAGAACTTATCAAGTCACTTCATGAAAACTAAACCTACTAGGAGGGACACACCACCATCCCTAACAATAGTCATTTCCTTATAAGGGATTGGTATTAAAAATCTTCCTATAGTGGATCAGTTTTCCATATATTCCCATAGTGGATTGGGTTTCCCCATCATCTTATAGTGGTTCGGGTTTCCCCATCATCCATTTTCATGGTGACAACACCTACTGGGTGGGACACACCACCATCCCCAATCACATTCCTTTCCTTGTAATGGATCTTGTTCCCCTATTATCCTATTTGTGGATAAATCATGTCAACATGATTCCCATCATTATCTCTTGAGATATAAATCATTACCCAATTCAATAGAGGGGGATATAGTTCCCACCCATATTATAATAAAATAATTCATACATATTCCACAAGATAATAAAAATTTCATCATAACATAAACCATAATAAAGTATGGTTTTTGCAAACATAAAATCATAACCCATGAAATGAAATGGGCATCATTAATATTTCATCAAATCAGAAACTATGGAAAATATATTGATTTCATAATCATTTTATCAAATCATAATCTAAGAAAAGATGTAGGATTCAAAAAAATATAACCCATGGATGAGATAGAAGTTTCACAACAATCATTCCATCAGAACATAAGCCATTCATGGAAGAATATGAATGGAACCTTTGGATTATTTCTTAGGAGGTGTTGAGTAACATAATTAGATGTCATCATAGATGGAAAATATTTTTTATAAATATCTTTCAAAACCATTTCTTGAAGAAAATATTCTTTATTATTAGAAAAGTATTATTTAAAGCATAAATCATTTTGAAAACCATTTTATAGAAAATAAAAATGAATTATTATAATGAAATATTTGAAAACATTCTAGAAACATTTTTATTTATAAATATAAAAATAGGTCTTGAAAACTTCTTGAAATCTAATTTTCTAGAAAACATATAAAAATATATTGAAAAAATATGAAAAACATTTTACTTGAAAACTTATAAATTGATCTTGAAAAAATTTTGAAAACCAATTTACTTAAAAAAATATAAAAGGATCTATAATTTTTTTTGAAAACCATTTTTCCATGAAAATTTATAAAAGAACCTTGAAATTGTTTTTGAAAAAAATTCTCCTTGAAATCATATAAAAGTAGGCTGAAAATTTTGAAAAAAACTTATAATGAAAACTAATTTTTGAAATGTTTTTATTAAAAATTAACCTTTTAAAAATGAAAAGGAAGCTTCAAATAAATAATGGTGGCTAAATCCGCAAATGTCGTATGAGGTAAAAAGAATATTCCTTTAGCATAATAAAACAGTATGAAAAATGCATTATTTAGAAAGAGACATGAAGATTCCTTTGAAATCATTGATAAAAGAAAAAAATGTTAAAAAAATTATTTTAAATATTATAAGATAATAGTTGAATATTCTTGGATACCCTTTTTTGAAAACAAGGTTTCGAAGGAATAAATATTTCCATCTGAAGAGTGTGGTAAAGTAAAAATTTCATAAAAACAATTTATTCATCATCTTATGTTACAAAGAGTGAAGAAATTGTACCATTACTTAGATATAACATGAATAAATAGAGGTTAATAAATATCATAGTAGTTCTTGAGATATGTGTCATAATATTTCATCAATGGGAGCTTGATCATTAACAATCTCGATAAATGGTGATATTCTAGCCATAAACTGTTACCAAGTTGGTAACTTTTGATCATAACAAAATGTAAAGAACAATATTTCATGAAGATTAACATATCATGAAAATAAAAATTTTAATTATTTAAAATTTCAAATGTAATATATAAATTTCATGATATAATATATGTGAATAAAATGGCATGTGTCACAAAGAAGGAAAATTGAGACAAAACCACATTACCTATTTGGTAACTTTTGAAACATAGACCCCATGAAAGAATGAGCATAAAATTGATATATAAATATACATATATTAAATATAATAATCACTGAATAAATCCATGGGAATTATACCCACTAAAAAAATTAAATGAGTGATGATTAAAACATGTATCTCATGGAAATAGAAATTGAGATGAAATCCCCCTACCTTGGGTCTTGACTCACATCATACTCAATAAAACCTACTGTATAAAAAATGTAATTTTATTATAAAATTTTTACAGAGAAAATTTATTATATATAATAACATATATGGTTTTATTATGACTTTAAATTAACCAATTGTTAACAATTTTATGTTAAGGTTATGATTTGGGAAATATTCTGTTAGATTTTCGCTTGTGTGTTAAATTTTTTTATATTTCATACTTATAATTGTATCATGATTTAGATAATTGAATCCATGATATAAAAGTAATTTTTATTAATTATATTTTTTTATAATAATAAATATAATATAGATGTTTGAAATTGAATAAACCATTCTTGCAGACGATTGGCTGTACATACGCATGAATGCTGATTCCATTTTATTGAAGTTTTTAAAGAAAGAAATTAAATGACATATATGTACATGTATATATGTTTTTAATATAATTAATGTATCATTATTATATTATATATGTAATATATGTTCACAAAACATGTCCTTAATACATTCCATGTAGTGTGTGAAATAATTGCATCACATTGAGTGGGTGGTAGTCCATACTCCCTCAAAAGAAATAATAATATTTACACAAGATGGAAAGAATAAGTGTATGTTTTAAATAAAAATTATATAAGAATTAATAAATTATAAATTTCATATATATCATATATAAATATATATTCTATCATAATTTCCACCATGATAGGCGGTAAAATAACAATGAACAATCATCATCTCATGAGGCGATAGTTTACCATACACATAAACAATATGTTCATTACCCATTAGATGGAAGTCTATGTTAGTCTAGGTCAAAACATTATAACAAAAATATACTAGTATATTTAGGACATTTTTTATACCTTCATCTAATAAGAATATTTAAAGAGTGGAGAATGAAAATAAAAAAGGAGTTTGAGGGTGGGGGTTACCTGTTAATCATGTAAATCCTTTTGGTTTTCTCCAAAGGGATTCCTTAGAAGTATTTATGCACAAATTTAAGATTCAAGTAAGAAGGTATGGTTTTGGTAAAGTATATTTGAATGATATTGGCTAATAATTTGTGTTTTGATAGGTGTGAGGATGTGGGATATGTGGTTTCCTTTTATAAGAAAGGTAAAGGACACACTTGGAATTTTAAAAAACAGTTTTGTGCACCCACGTTTTTACTTGAAAATATTCATATGAAAATAGAATAAAATAGAATTCAAGGGGTTTTTAGAGGAAATATGTTCATAAAATGGGTGATGGACCAGCGTCTAGGTTATTTGGGAACTTAAATTTAATATTTATTCCATTGTTAAACTTAATTTTAGCTTAATAATAGTAATTAATTTTTATTTTATTCACTAATGTTTTTAGTCAAAAACTGAGTTAAAATTATTATAAATTAAAAATTATTATTATTTAAAATATTTAATACATTTTTCCAAATTAAAAACACACATGTGGAATAAATTATTTTAAAAATAATCTTATAGATGGGATGACAATGCGAATTTTAAAAGAAAAATAATCTAAAGGTTTGCTAAGTTCTTATACCCAATTTCAATGTGAAATTTATTAAAATGGGATAAATTGGATTAATTAAAAAAGTATTATATAATTTATCTTTTAAACCAATTTTAAATATAATTTAACCTTATAAAATAATTAGATGAAAATAGGTTTCTAATTAAAATTTATAATTTTAACTATTCATTAAAAATGAAACCTTGAAGAAAAAATACCAAAACATTATCAAAAAATATATATATTTTTGGTTTTTACTTAAAATAGTATGTTTATTATGAAATATTAACACTATAAAATCTCAAAAAATTTAATTTAAAATGGGTTCTCCATTAAAAGGCAGTAAAAATACTTTTATAAAAATATTGATTTTCAGGCATAAAATTGGGTTTGTTCTTATCTTATATTTATCAATTATATTGTATGATTATCAAAAATATTTTTTTTAATATTTAATATATAAATTTATTTAATATAATTTACTATTATTAATTAATTTAACTTGTTAAGACAAATTATCTTTTCCACATAAAAAATAGACTTTTATAAAATCATTCTCTTTATATTCATTTTGTTTCGATATTCTTTTCTAATTAATAGGTGACCAATGAATTCAATTTTTCATTAATAAGTTAGTTAATACTTTATTTTTCAATTTAAATTCCATGTTATATCTCCTTAAATAATAAAATTTTAATAAAGAATTATTGTTCGACAACACTTATTCTTGCATGTCATGCATGCCATCGAGGAAAGCCATTCTTGCATGTAACATAAGCTAACCTTAGTGTTCTTTGTAGATAAAGAGAAAATTTATGTTGTGTGTAGAGCATGATTAAATTTATATTTCATATAATGAAATCCATAAAAATTTCTTTAATATAAAATAATCTATTTTCAGGGTTGCATGGAATACAAAATATGAAAAATTTTAAATTAATTAGAAAAAACTAATTTAAAAAATCTCATGGATTTATAATCCTAGGTCCCTATAAGAAACTTCTAGGTTTGTCTCATGTTTTTCTATTTCTAGGGATACCATGGAAATAGAGGCAAAGAATCATATCCCATGATTTTTTTCACATGTGCGACATGTCTTAGAAATCAAAAAATCGTATCATGGTTGAATTATAGTGGTTTAATCATGATTTTTTATATATATGGTGTAGAAACCAATTCCCTAACAATGATTAGACCTTCAAATATGTGGTGGACGGTTTTACATGCCTCAGTGGAACTGACCATTCATAACAGAAATAAGTGATTTGAGTTCTCTCCTACTACTTGGGAATAAAATAATTGTGTATGAGGTATGCAGTTTTTTATTTTAGACATTACATAGAAATGATGAAACTAATCTCCACATCTTCCTGGGGACTTTTTAAGTTGGTCTCAAGTTGTTAATAGAATTAAACATTGGGTCTCTTTGATCTAGGGTTGATTTCCTTCCCTTTGGCAATATCCATAATCTAGGTAAGAATCTTCACATTAGTAAAATGGAGTGGAATCACCATAGAGGAACCCCAATAAACCATTTAAAGTGTATTTGAGTCACTTTTGATACAATATATAGAGGAAGGAAAAATAGGTTTTCCATGTACTTCTTAGAAAATCATTGAATGTAGTGTCTTATGATACTACTATAAATTCAATATTTCACACTTAGTCGCCAAATTGGTCTTCAACAATACGATTATAAGAAACTTCTAATTTCTCCTTTCATAATCCTCAAGTGGAAGGTTGAGATTGGATAGTTTTTTCTCTATATACCCCATAATGTAGAAAACTAGTGCTAATATGAGATTGAACCAAGATATAGTTTCTACCATATAAAAATATAATTCTATGAAATTAAGATCACGTGAAAAGTTGAGGGGGAATAGGTTTCCTAGGAAATTTTAAAATTTATATTCCTTAGAGATAGAGATGATGTCCTAAAAGTTATAATGATCAGTTTCATTTACACAGTGGGATTTGATAGAATATTTTTCTATCTCAAACAAAAAGAGGCTCATAAAATCCAAAATTGTTCCCCATAAGATATTTTTATCGGAATAGTTCATCATGGATCCGGAGATAGTATAGAATACCAGTGATATGTTTGAGAAGGTCATACATTCAGTATATGGGAATGTGTTTTTGCAATTAGTGGTATCTCATTAATATGAATCATGGAGGGCCCATTTGGTTGAGGTGATGGTTTTTATCTTGAATCTGTTGATTAATTAGATTAATTTTTTAGATATTATCGATTCTTGGATAGTTTTAGATGAGAAAACTGGTCAACCAATTTAATAGGCCATGGAGGCACACTAAAGGATCTATAGAGGTATGAACTTGTTGACCCTTGAGAAACAGGTGTATTCTTGTCTGAGATATATAAAAGATATTTTTAGTGATATAATCATATTAATTATTCCTTTTGGTGGATTTAATTCCATTTCCTCATAGATGAAAATTAGAGGTTTGAGGAACTAGCTAATGTGCTTCATCTCTGTGATATATGTATCTATCAACCAATCTTACGGAATTGATGGAGGTATACTACTGATCCTCATATGGGGACTACTACAATGTATGACTGGTCATATTACTTTCTCCTAGTGAATGGGTTATGATGTATATGATGGTGCACACTAGATTCGATGTCGGAAAGTGTCACTAAAATTTATAATAATATCAATTTAAATTATTTCAAGCTTTTGGGGGTTGTGAAACCAATGGTTCCACTTGAGGTAATAGGAATAAAGAGGGTTATGGTTTATTCAACTAGTAATTAATGATCCCATTGGATTTAGTGATTTACTTTTGATCTATATTATCATGTAAATTTTATTCTCCTTGATCAAATAATTAATTACATTCCACAACATCTTCATTTCCATCGAGGGTGGTGGTGATTCACTTAACATGCACCGAAGAGTCCCCCCATTCCATTATGGTAGGATAAAAATTGTCTGAGAGCCAGTATTTGGATATAAACATTCATTAATGGTGAGTATGATGCATTTTTGGTAGTGGAAATAATTATGATGGGACCTCAACTCTACCTCTTATGGCCATTTGATCTTTAGAGTATGAGAATGTTTTTCTTTAAGGAGAAAATGAAGAAACCTAGGAAATTCTCATCCTTTAAAGATAAACCATTATTCTTATGCTTTAAAAGGGTATTTTTTGTGCTTTAAATATATGGGGTCCATAAGTGACATTATTAGTGTTATCTTATACCTAATGGAGAACGTTCTATGGGGCCACCTGAAATTGGATTAGATAAGGGGTTTGGGTTAGTGTGACAATAGTTTTTTCTCTAGTAGTATTTTAAGATAGAGCATGATGAGGTAATGGGTGAGTTCATTTTTTGGTCAGATGTATGGTTCATCATGACATTGATCACTCTAAGTAAATACATAGAGTCAACCAAGATATTTCAGGGATATGAGGATCAGAATTAGATCATCTTGAACATTATCCTCACACATCCCAAAAAACTACCCCTAAATGAAATGTAAATTGAGGTAATATGATAACGCCTTCTATTAAACAATGAATTTAGTGATATATTCTTTACCTCACTTCTTATTCTTGGATATTTCAATGAAACTCATCTTATGTTGGGTGAAGATAAATTGGTAAAGGAACTGAAAGTGGAGTTCTTCATAAATAGTGATGGATCCTGGTGCCATGTGGTTGTTTCAAAAAAGGGCATGTCTATTTAGATTTTTTATGAAGCAGTATATCTGGGATAACTATTACTCCGGGATTCCTAGAATCAATACAAATTGAGAGGAAAATAATGAAATTTTTCACTCTATGTTATATCTTCCAAGGGAGATGAATCCTAGGATTCTAAAATCTGGTGGTGTAGTATCATCTACCCATGCTGGGTAAGTATTTATTTCAGGCCATACTGAGGCCCATTGTATCTCTATGAATTCAAGGTGAGTAGTAAAATCACTAATCACATCCTATTGGGGGTTCCAATTTTCTTCTCACCCTAATTTTTAAGATAGATATTACAGTGAAGGTAGATATGGTCTATTGGTTATAAGTCATATTGATCTATTAGAGAGGGAACCACAAGAAAGACCGAGTTTTTCCATATATTTGCTTAGCCACTGATTATAACTCTAGTTGTATGGGAATAACCACATGATTTAGACATAGTTGATTGGTTTCTAATTATTGATTCTTTATATTCCAAAGTTAGTATAATGTGTTATTCTCAATCATCCACTCACTCAAGAATATATCCTCAAAGGATAACAACATTTATCTACTTAGAAATATCTTTATATTTGAGAATAGATGAAATTTGGACAACTATATTAGTTTCCTCAATGGTCTAAGGATAACCTAAGTATACATCCAAACATTTTCATTTATTTATGTTCCAATGAACCATTAACAAATATGGTACCTCAATAAGATTTCATTTTCTTATGTCTAGCCTCTATGGACAGGTGTAAATGCCTATGGTATGGTTTACACATTGTTATTGATCCTCTCTGAGAATATTATCTTCACTTTTCTCATAAGCAACATCATGCTCCTAGTCACCAGGGGGATTTATGGTGATGAAATTCACTATGGTAGTAGTCAGTGGTGAAGAATAATTTACCTCATCTGGTGGGATAACCTAAGGGAATTTTATTCAATGTTAAATGGGACAAAACTATATCGATGTGTACTTATCTTAACCCCTAATTTTAAAGTGTGAATATGTTTCTTCAATGATCTAGCATAAAAATATAAGGTTTTCAATACTTGATAAATGTGTGTGTGATATCCCAGATTCAGTTCACTCAATAGTAACTGAACCCAGTTTCCCTCATATCTTCAAGCACACCTCCACATAGTCTATAGGTTGCTGACTAGCAGTGAGGGTCTATGGTGGAACATTGGGGAGACTATACCTTCATGATGAAATTATAGCACACATGTATAATAATATCAAATAATAGAGAACTCATTAAATGATTCCACTAATCACTTGGGAATAATAATATTCTTCTCTATGAATCGAACCTTGGAAGTCCATAATGGATTTAAATTATCAGTCACTATATATGAACTAGAAAGAAAATAATATCATACATGTAATTCACAAAGGTACCCATGTTTCACCCAATTCACATAATAATCATTAATTATAACATTAAATTATTAAAGATATAAGATTCAATCTATAAAGATCCTAAATTGGAACCCACCTCTCACTCTCACCATATTAATAAGAATTTTCTTGGAGCTATAGTATAACTATAACATAAAATCACATGTATTAACAAAAAAGGTCATAAAAATTATAATCAATTAATTCACCTTAGAATGTGGTGTAAATAAAATCATATTCTTAGAAGTCCCTTAATCAAACTAACACTTCCATTAATTTTAATTTTCTATTTCCACTATGAATGATGTCTCAAAAATAAGAGAGCAAGAATATTGTCCGAAAGAAAGGAGATATGGACTTCCATTAATTATTACTTTTATTCAATTCAAATTAAAAATTATATTATTTATTTAACATCCATAAAATAAGGGGAAAACGTCACACCTAAATAGTTTAATCAAATTCAAATCCCAACCATGTATTTTTAATTTAATTGAACAATGATCCTAATGGGTGATATAAATTTGAGGTCACTAACCTTACATAACACCTCAATCAGTATCATGGATCATTGATGTCAATCCCATTCAATAAACATGAATAAAATTCAATTTATTAGCATTTCCAAGAATAACCGGTATGAGGAACAATGAAATAATATATAAACACACTGAATTTAAGGGAAAAGAACGAGACCGTCTACCATATCTTGGTAGAGGAACACTCATCCAGTCTCAACCTTATACTCACTCTAGATTAGATGAAAATAGAAGAATCAAATAATGCCTTGAATATAGGGCATAAGATTCAGTAAAAAAATAACTAATCCAAGTGATATTTAAACAAAAAAATTCACAAGATGAATAAATAACTCACCAACATGAATACAACAAGACTAATGATGAGTGATTCGAAGTTCATATTAGAGATATAGGACAAATCCTAAGATTATATTCTATGGGATTTTTAATGATAGAGAATGGGGATGAGCATTAGAGTAAATTTGAAAATAAGGAGGGTGTGAGATATTTAATTAAATTCAAGAAAATGGTAATTAAACTTCTAAAAATACGGTCACATGGTTGAAAAAACCGTGAGCTAACCACATACTCTTCTCTATCATAGACCCCCCTCGCATGTTAATGGTACACTGTTAGATAATCCATGCACCAATTGTGTGTTTTACCTAATTAAATAACTCTAAAAAATCACATTGGATTGTGCCATGGGTTTCACGGATAGGGAAAACCATACACCCTCTATAGGAACTGAAAATCCCACACTATTTACTAAAACTGTGTACCCTGGACTGCATGGCTTCTACTAACCATGCACCCCAACTTCCTCCTCCAAAATCTTAGGCTTCGAGCTCCATAAAACCCCCAAACACAATTGTTTATTCCATGATCCCACTAGAAACTCACATAACGATAAAATCCAATAATTAAATGGAAATAAAAAATGTTATATACCTAGAAGAAAATCTAGGATCTTATGGTCTACCCCATTTGAAGTAATTTCCCCCCAAATCACTCTTGAAAGGGTAGTATAGAATCATATAAGAATAACTACATCCACTAGGCACATTTTTCATCCTCCCACTCCCATGTATCATCCTGTACATGGACATGATTCCATAACACCCTTACTAGAGTAACTGAATAACCTTAGAGAACCTTTATTCCTCTATTTACAATATGGATAAGAGTCTACTCAAAGGACACATCTTCCATTAAATCAACTTCATTAGGTTGAGTAAAATGTGATAGATTAGAATGATATTTGGAAAGATGATATATGTGGAGAAAATCATACAAGACCATGTACCTATGGGGTAACTACAACCGATAAGTTATGAGACTGACTCTATGTAGTATCTTGAAGGGTCCAACATAATAAGGTTACATGTTCCATACTTTCCAAATCCTTCTATACCTTAGTGTAGGTGAAACTCACAAGAAATCCCTACCCCCACCACAAAATATTGTGGTCGATGGAAATGAGAGACATATTTCTACTGTCTAGAATGAGCTATAGACATCCACTTCCTAATAAGCTAAACTTACTCTATAGACTGATAAATGAGATAAGGACCCAGTAGTGCCACCTCTCCTTCCTATAACAAGTATAAGGGTGAATGAAACAAACTATCATATAAGGCCTTATAAGGAGCCATCAGTATGGTCTCCTGGAAGCTGGTATTAATAGTGAACTATGTGAGAGGAAATTTTTTATCCTAAGAACACCCATAATTAAGGATGCATGATCAAAGAATTTCCCCCAATGTCTATATCGTATGATCATATCGACTGTTGATCTATGTGTGATGGGATGTACTCAGTGGTACCTCTGAACCCAGTTCCCTCTACAACCCGTACTAGATCCATGATGTGAAATGGGAATATTTGTATTATATCAGAGAAAACAGAACCTAGTTGAGGTATATGGTCCCATCAATGTAGAGAATCTCAATTTCATCCACTGACGGAGTCTATCAATTAGAAAGAAAATGGGAAGACTTTGTTAACCAATCAATGATCACCCATATGATGTAATTTCTATGAGGAGGTATAGGAACCCCTATCAAGAAATATATATTTACTTTATCCCATTTTCACTTAGGAATGGGTAATAGCTATAAAATCCCCATTGATCACTAGTGCTCTGCCTTCACCTGCTAACATATGGAACACCATGTAATGAACCCATATATCTCTGACTTCATCCCTATCCACCAGTATTAATGGAGTAATTCATGATACATATTGGTAAGACTAATATTCCCATACCATATTAAGGAATGTGACACTCAAATCAACTCCTATAATATGTTTTCAATAGCCCAAACATATCCATGGATGAATAAGATCTCATCCTCATCAATAATCCAATCGGGAGGTAGGTCATCACCTATAACACTCTAATGTAGGACCAGACCTTCATAATATGATAACTGCCAAATCATTACTCTCAATAGAATATAAGAGGTCACTAATGATGATGAATGTATAATAATTCTATGATAGTCCTAAACCTCTACAAGAATATATGAAAATAGGTCTATAAACTAACACTCATTATTGGAGTCTTAAATTTCCTCTATTTGAATTCTCCAGTTTAGTTCATCAGAAACTAATTTTGAATTTCTGGGAATATAGGTATGCTCATAGTAAAATAAATATAGCTATTTGACCCACATTTATTTTCTAAGATTAAAGTCATGTTGGGTAAATATGTACGCATAGATTTTGAGGTCCGTAAACACTAATGAATTCTCTCCCAGAAAATAATTCCTTCAACATTGAGAGGTATGAACAACAACAGCTAACTCGAGATCATGTGTTAGTTAGTTCTTATCATGTGGCCTAAATTGACTAGGCCTGTATTATATAAATCACTCCCAGTACATCAAACTTTATCCTAGCACAATACCTAATGAATCAAAATATACTATGTAGATTCTGACCAGCTCTAGTAAAATATAGACAGATGTGGAAGTTAGTCTCAATTTTATCTTTTGAAAGGATATCTCACATATGTATAGCCATAAAAATTCACATCCTTCCTAGTCATGTTGGTGAGAGGTTCTTCTAGACATGAGAATTCATGTATGAATCACATATAATACTTCATTTTCATTAAGAAAATCAACATATCAAATATGTTCTTGGGCTATACTTAGGTAACTGTAGCTCTTACTCTCTTTGGGTCAACTGATACTATTGTCTATGAGATAATATTTCCAAGGAAGTGAATTTCATCGATCCAAAAGTGGATCTTTTTGAGCTTAACATATAACCGATTCTATCTCAATGTACCCAATATGATCTGAATATTTTTTTCATGGTCATGTTGAGTAGGATAATACACTAAGATATAATCAATTAATACCACCACAAATGTATCCAGATATGGATTGAAAAATCAGTTCATCAGTTCCCTGAAATTTTATAGCGTGTTTATGAGACTGAAAAGCATGAGTAAATACTTATACAAGATGTATCTACTATGGAATGTTTTATGTGGTATGTCTGATGTTCTAATATGAACTTGATAATAAAAATATTTTAGATCAATATTTTAGAAAACTCAAGTTCCTCAGAGTTGGTTAAAGAAATAATTTATCTGAGGAAAGGGAAATCAGTTCTTAACAGTCAACGGTTATAATTTATGGTTACCCAAAAAATATCTTAAGGGTTATATCCACCTTATGGGAACACAAGAATTTCTAAAACCCACAGATAGGTACTCATATGGATAAAACCCTATGTATCCAAGTCCTCTTAGTGCCTCTTGACATTTTTTAACTTAGTATTTTTGATTATATAAAGAGGAATCGATATCAGTGCTGCTATAGGAAATTTCTCAACTAAAAAAATAATTATATAATAAGATATAGTCCTAAAATTTTATTTAGGAAAAAATCTCTAAAATGGTCCACCACTATAGGGAAATTGGCCTAACGTGTTCCCTAATCATTAAAATATAAGCTAGTAATTTGGGTTTTTATTCCCCCCAACCCTCAATGCATGGGTATGTATCGGATCAACTGGACATATCATTCACCATTGTGAATAAAAATACACCCTATTGTGATGTCAAATTCACTCTTTAGTGATAGTATTCAATGAAATCATGATCTGGAACCAACCAATACATCCCAAAAATTATCACAAACACTATCATCTCATTGACAAAGATTTCACATATGATACAAAACACACCTATCTCAAGGGGGAACTCCCAATAATGGAATAAACTCTTTGATCATATTCCCAGTGGAGTGTAAAGTGTCATAATACCATAGGATAACTGAACATAAAGCCCTTGGAACTCCACAATAGGAAAAAAAACGAAAGAATGAGATTCACCTATATCAAAACGATACGACACTAACCTAAAGGATACTAGAATAATACCTATCACTGTAGAAGTTACAACACTCTGATCATATGGTATCAGTTTGAATACATATATCTAGTCTAATCTAATACTCTATGCTAAATCTTTTCTACCCTTTGTTTTCCCGATCTTTTTTTAAAGTCTTGTGTTTGGCTACATCGACTATAAAAACCTCCCCGACTTGATCGGTTTTTCGTACTCCAACTCCCTGAATAATGAGTAGCGGCTGACCCAAATCCTGAATGTGAAGTCTATGTAGAAACTATTACACTAAATACTAGATAAAAAACTCTTTAAATGTTTTATATATATATATCCCATATTACCATAAGAACGACACTTTAATGGGTCCCTCAAACACTGAGGTGTCGTATGTCCCAGCCTACCACACTGATGGAACTTCACATGGCTACCTAATTATTAACCATGGAAAATAATATCATCACATTTAATCTCTAGATGAATTTTCAAAGTATTATTCGATGTATTTATCGATCTAGGAGTTGAAATGCCCTAGCTCTCACCTCCATCCTCTTTCAAGTTACTCTCCAGGATAAGTGCCTAATTCACTATTCTAGATAAAGTAGTAATTCAAAATACATTCACCAATGACCCGATGTCATACCTATTTATAGCCTAAGATCACCTAGCTTTAGAGTACGCTTCACCTAATAGAATAGTTGTGAAGTGTTGTATCACTATAAAATGGGATGGATAGTTCAAGAATGATAATGTCTTCTACTAGAGATGAATAAGCACCTGGTCTTCATTGGACCTCAATGTCTCATGATAGAAATTATCATAAAAGTCCATCTAGGGTCCATAAAAGACATATATTGATAAAGATAAATTTGAGTAATCATATCCCACCATCTGTTGGTGGAATCCCATACTATATATATGGGGATTTACTATCCTCCTGGGTGGTGTCTCAAGGAGATTGAAAATCAACAACATGGATTCTATCCATGAATCCACAACATATGGTCCACCATCACCTGAAAAACATGGGTGAATCCTACTACTGGAACTCACACGTCAACTCTACCATAGCCAGGTCAGGTCACAGGGCTCCCCAAATAGTGTTCATAAAGCATATAAACCCATTTCAATATCTAGAATCAGTTTCCATATCAAGTATAAGGCACTACTAGAGGCTTTATTGGTGACATAAGGTCCACCACATTTAGAGCAAGGTTATCGCCACCCTCTTAGCGTATGGATCAAGGCTATCAAAATGGAATGAACCTATAAATTCCATACACCCACCTCAATACAATATTTTACAATTTTCAAAAGCAAAGATATATAAATAGGAAAGGTATAATCCTTCCGATGTTATATTCACACCCCTCTACCAGATCTAAAATCCATGTCCGAGAAACATATAGATCGTAAGTAAAAGAAATACACTACCTACTATCCACTACTAAGGAAGGGTCTGGGTCATGTTCTATATTATATGTCCATGGTACCTATATATAGGTTTTCAATGGAAATTTATTATGAAAACAACCCTTTAAACTACAATTCCTATCCCTATTCAATGGTGATGATCTCATTTTATAATTCAATTTATTTTAAATTCATTCTCATTTACATCTCAAATTTTTTAAATAGTTGAATTATATAGATAACTATTTATTATTTATAAGGGACCACACACATTATAATTTTATGTGTATAATTCATTTACTCCCAACCAGTTATTTATCAAGACCCTACAGGAAGTGTTTAAACAATTTCATGGACATTGAAATAAAGGAACCAATCTAGATACATGAAATGCATATAGTAAGTAAATGTGGCCTAAAATAATGTATTTAATTTAATTCTTGAAGTTCCTATGATGATTCATAATGAGACCGATACTCTCCATATTGGCCAAGGTTCAAAATCTATAATCATAAGTAACATCAATCATCAAGTGCATCACCCCACAGTGAAACCACAAAAAATGTAATAGAAGAATCCATAACATCATGTACCATCTCAGGTAATTTGGATTTTCAATATACATGGGTATGATACTCCCACACATAGGCTCATAAAAAAATTCCATTACATCCTACTCTACTCTCTAATACCCACACAATAGGACAAAAGAAAAAAAATCCTTTGATACCAATTTGAGACTTTATGGACCCGGTTCAATCAACATTAATAGAACTTGGTTGGCCACATGTCCTCAAGAGCACTTCCCCATATGCCAGAGGCGGTTGAATAATTGTGAGGATCCGTGATGGAATGTGGGGAGACTGTTCCCTCATGATGAAAGTGTAGAAATGTTGTAAAATAATATTAAATAACAACAGAAGAATGAAATAATAAATAACAATAGAAGGCTAAATATCGGTCATATAAATAACCAAGAAAATTCTTTCAAGAATGTCCAATACAAGATGATGATCATGGCATGTTATAAAAAAATTAATATAGATAATACGTGGAAACATTTTTCTAGAACAATACATGTATCATATGTAAAAAATGAACAAAAAGGAACTATCCCGAAATAGTATTAGGAGCCATAGACTGGTCATGTTATCCCTAACTCTTATACAAGAATCAATCAAGAATCAGATAGTGGGAACTTTACTCTATCCATACATTCATTCGTAATGTTTGTTTGGGTACCCAAAAGGAGACCTGAGAAGGGTGGGAGATAATCTAAGTTTGGAACCTACAATGGTGTCTAATTCCACCTAGTCTGTGAGTATATAATAAATAGTTTGCATCTAATAAAAAACATTAAATGAAGCATTTTATGTGAATACCCCACATAGGTTTGGGTTCCAATGTAATACCCCCTTTGTAACCTGATTCGTCCTAATACGTACTGTCTCTGAGAAATCAATCAAATAATGTTTTAATTATAAAAAATTCTCTGAACATAGCTCATATCCAATGATTACCCCATATAATATATCCAATAGGATGTGTATAATAAGGCCCATAATAAAGATTAATAATTTGAACTGATCCAAGCTTGTGCATTGTCTTGGACGATACGTCATAACAATAAATTAATCATTATTCAATTCAATGTAACATGATCCCATCCTTTGAATTACTGTGTTTGAACCCATGTATTTATCCATGTATAACAAGAAACTAACACCCTATAATCTGGTCCCAAGCATTCTTCAAAGGAATATTGGTATTTCATTAGGTGGGGTATAATGTCATTGCTCACTAATTCCATCCTTGGAAGTCTATAGAGGATCCCAAGATTCACTCATGGTGTATAATATAATCATACCTCAGAGTCCACCCTTGTATTCAAAAATTGATTCCATGTATCTCTTAGGAGTAATAATTGTATTTCCTATGAGTCCATCCATGGATTTCCAAGAAATATTATTTGTATCACTCGACATATTTGAGCTTGCTGGAAAATGAGACCATCTGTGACATTCAAAAAAGGAACCCATGTGTCACCAAAGGTTTCTAGTAACCATTCATTATAAAATTACATTATTCAATCTAGAAGATTCCATCTATGGTGATGCTAAATTGGAACCCACCTATCACACTCTACATTTTAATAATAATGTTCATGGTACCATAGTCTAACCATATCATATAAGTACACTTCTTAACCCGAAGTTTATTACAATCATAATCAATTGACCCAACATAGAAGGTGGTTCAAATAATGGAATAGGCTTTGAAGGGCTATAATCACATGAACCCTTCTATTCATGTTAATATTCCTTTTCCATTTTACAAGATATCTCAAGAATAAATGATCAAAAATATTGGCCAAAGGCCTAGGGGCATAGACCTTTATTCCATATTAAATTTATTCAATTCAAATTAAAACTGAAAAAATCCTATCAAAATCTCTAACGAAATGGAAAAACGTTCACACATCAACAGGTTTATCAAATAAAAATTCTATCCCTGGTCATTTAATCTAATTTAATAATTAACTCAAGGGCTAGTTCGAGATAGAGGTCTATAAAATTTAATGACACCTCAATGCATGTCATTGGTCATATAGGTAAATCCCCATCAATCAACTTGAATAAAAATTCAATATATAATAATTTACAGGAATAAATATCCTGAAATATAATGAAATAATATATAAAAACCACATCACTAAGGGAAAATCACAATATCACATAACTTAGCTTGGTTGAAGAACAATTATCTCATCTTAGCCGCTGATTTGGTCCAAATTAGACGAAATAAAGAGAATGGATGAACACCTTGATAATAATGCATAAGAGATTGTAAGAAAATAACTCTTTTTTAAGGGATAATGAAAACTAAAGGCACATTTTTAATAGTGGAATCACCAACACACATCCAATGAGACCAAAGATGAATGATTCAGAGTCCAAATTAGAGAGTTATGGGAAATCCTAGGCTAGGAATCCATGGGATGTTCAAAGAGGGAGAAGGGGATGTCAACAATAGGAAATATAAAAAGAAATACGGGGTGATATATTTAATAAAATAAGGGTAAAATGGTAATTTCTACTATAAAACATGGTTTCATAGTTTTTCCATGTGGTCTGGAAAACCATATGGTAACTATGAACCCTTATCTATATCAAATCCCCCCCCACATTGTCATGGTTCTTGGCTAGGAAAACCATGAAACAAAAATTTATTTTCCCTATATTATAAACCTTGTAACATTTTCATGGATGTGTGTCCTGGATAACGCGGTTAAGAAAAAATATAATCCCTATACTATAAATTGAAACTCCAGTTACAGTTTACTCAAATAATGTTCACTAGGCTGCAGGATTTCCAGTAACAATGTGGTCTGACAACCTATTTAAAATCATTGATCTACATGATCTGTACAAGCCATAAATGCCCCCATTTTATCCGTGACCCACTAGGAACTACCATATGTATATAATTAAATAAATAAATAGAAATAAGTTTTTTGTACCTTATAGAAAAGATGGGATCTTACATGAAGATAAGATGGTGCATATATGAATCAGGATGTTAAGCTATTTGATGTGCGAAAAATCAATATTTCAGAATTGTTGTTGAATGGTATGAAGGTTACCAGATCACCATGGGTGGGTTAGTTGACAATTATAATGATAGTTAAATGTCACCTATAGATTTTGTGAGAGGTATACTCTATAATTTTAATTTAATAACTTCAGGATGGAGAAGTGGAGGGCTATAGGTGTATGAAACACAATTGGAAATTAGTATACGGAAAGGATTTCCCAAAGGATGTATTCACACTCTACTTGATTAGGAGGGAGATCTTAGCCTTTATCACCATAAGATTTTGTATAAGTGAACTAGGAATATTCAAGACTAAGTGACATAAATTATCTATTATATTGATCTTCAAATGAGAAATGCATCATTTGATACATCCTTCCTTGGGGAGAGGAGGCATATTACAAATATAATTCTAGATCTATCACTATATACATGTAGGGTTGAGTGTATAAAACCTCTTATTGGTGAGGTAATACGTTAAGAACCCATGACTCATTTGAATTTTGTTCCTCATTAGAGGGTGGAAAACCAGACCCATATATCTCTACTACATCTAGTATAGAGTTAGAGAGTAGAGCAGTTGATGGTGGTGGGGATTGAAAAACATATATTCCTTAAAAGAAATCTAGAGTTTCCTTTACATATTGTTATTTTGGAGGGACCTCATGCCCTTAGGGAAATCATCTTATGGAATTCACATCCTCAATTGATGGGTTCCTACCCATAACTATATTAGTTGTTGGGGGGACATCTATTTTGATAATCATTCATCCAATATATTATAGGATCAAGATTTAATTCATATAGGTGATATTTTCTTCACCATTAGTGCTAATTTAAAATTTATCCTTGTTTGACCTTATGCAATTCTTGAGATTCTCTTCAAAATGAATTTTTGTTTCTACCACATAAAGGACCATTGTGGTTGTCTGTATCCACTTTTCCTTAGGGAGGTCCTTTAGTGTAATGACATGGAACTCCACTATATATATTAATTAAGTAAATAATTTGTTAATAAATTAATATATATTAAACTAGAACTCTGCCCATGCGATGCACAACACTATAAAATAATTCTTATTATAAACTATAGATTACTATTTATATATTATAATAGTTTATTATATATCTTCTTAAGAGTATTATTTGTAATAGTTGCGAAGAAACAGTAAAGTTTACTATATTTTACTTTCATATAAGTGGTTAATAATTTGGAATTATAAGTGAATCTATTATGAAGACATCAATATAAAATGGTAAATTAAGATACATAAATTGTAATGTGAAACACTTTGGAATAGTCAAGGATGTAAACCTGACTTCAATATAAAATATATTTAGGAAAACAATATTGCATAGTATGAAAGACATAGTTGAAGAGGAGTTACTTAAATAATAGTTTATCTAATAAAAAAATGAGATGTTCTGAGGAATAATTATAATTAAAAAAATTGTTGTCCACCAATAGACATGTTGTGATGTTTAGACATGGAGTAATTTTCCAGCAAGTAGAAGATGTTCCTAATTCATTTAATATTTGCCTCACCAATATAAGATTGGTTGGAATCTTCCTTGTCTAACACATCATAAGAGTACTTGAATATGAAGCATAATAATACAACATAAGAATATATACAACATAAGTATACAACATAAGAATACCAGAATATGAAAAATAAGTATTAATGTCACCGAGAAATGGACATGAATGAAATATCCGATTGAAAAAGAACATTGAAATGGAAATGAAGCACAAAACATAAGTTTATTCATCATAATATATAAATGGACATGAATGAAAAGAACATTCAAAGTAGAAGCCCCCTCCCCCTGGCCTCATCCTCCCCTCTCCTCCCCTCCCACCCTGGCCAGCCCATCCCCTCCCCTCCCCTCCAACCTGCACACCCACTGCCCCTCCCCTCCCCTCCCCCTGCCCAACCATTTCCCCCAACATCCCCCTCCCCCTGTCATCACCCTCCCCTCCCCTCCCATCCCCTCCAGCCTACCCAGCCCCAGCCCCTCCCCTCCCCTCCCCAACCTTTTCCCCCAGCAGCCCCTACCCACTACCATCATCCTCTCCTCCCTTCCCCTCCCCTCCAACCTGCCCATCCCCTCCCTTCCCCTCCCCTCCTCTCCAACCTTCCAAGCCCCTGCCTATATGCTATAAAATTAACTAAAATTGATTTGGAAAATATGAAAATTATAAAAGAAACTGATTTGGAAAATCTGTATATATGCTAGAAAATATGTGTATATGCTAGAAAATTATAACAGAATCTCCCATATAGGTAATCTACAAAAAAACACTATATTTTAAAGGTCAGTTTAGAGAAAGAGGGTATCCAGTAGAAAATCGATGTTGTGTGACAAAAAAACGACTAAGCATACAGAACAAATTGCTATAGGTTTCATTAGAAATTCTGCAAGTGTAGGGGGGAATTTGGTGATGGCACAAAGAAACCATTATCCCTCAGACATTGCTATAGTATTTTTTTTTCTGTGAATTCTATGGTTAACATTTTGGATGGAAATACACATTAGAAACTTACATTGGTAGTGCAGTCTAAAAAAGTGTGAAATTGACACCAAAACAGTGATAAATCGGGTGCAATAGACCTCCATGGGCCTTCCTATTTATAAAGGGGGGAAACCCCAATGTATAAACATGATTTTTTCATGATATTGTCAAAATCAGCTCCAAACCCCTAAATCACTCGATGGAAATGGATGAAGAAGAACATGGGCATACCTTATAATGTAATTTTGAAACGCAATCAGACACTGAAAATCATTAAGGGGTGAAACCCACCCCCCAAATTTCTGGCATGTCCTGGTACCCCCACAACCCTGCGTCCCCCTTCCCAGCACCTTCCCCCACCAGTCCCCCCCGTCCTAGATCCTTCCCCCAGAAATCCCCCCCATTCCAGCCCCTTCCCCCATAACCCCACCCCCTAGAAAACCTCTTCCCCCACCAGGCCCTTCCCCCTACCCTCATCTCCCCTCCCCTCCCCTCATCTCCTTTACAACCAGACCAGATTCTCCCCTCCCCTCCCCTCCCCACTAATCATAATCTCCTCCCAACCTTTCTAGAATGTCCTGGTACCCCCTACCCAGCTTCCCCCTGCCCAGCACCTTCCCCGACCAGTCCCCCCTGGCCAGCCCCTTCCCCCTGCACTCCCCCCCCTTTCCAGCCCCTTCCCCAGCAGTCCCCCCTTTCCAGCCCCTTCCCTCAGCAATCCCACCCTTCCAGCCCCTTCAACCAAAAATTCTCCCCCTTTCCAGCCCCTTCCCACATAACCCCCTGGCCAACCTCTTCCCCCACCAGTTCTGTCCCCCCTTGAAACTATAGAAGTAAGTAGTGTAGCACAGACTACCCATTCTTGTGTTGTGTAATTTAATCCCTATAAACCATCTAATGAGCCAATAAAAATATAAGGAATAACATTATATAATCATGTACTTTGAATACTTGCTTGGAGGTCCTTGCAATACACCACCACCCGAAGGTGTTGTCGAACCTACACAGAAAAGTTAAAATTACGTAATCCTAAAATTATTGACTAACTGAACATCTTTCCCTATCAATGATAAAAAACACTAGAGAGGTCCTCCCCCTACCCATCACTACCCCCGCCAGTTCTTTCCCCCCTTCAAACATGTCCTCAATCCTGCCCATCACCACCCCCACCCCATCCCATCCCCTCCACTCCCCTCCCCTCCCCTCCCCCTACCCGACCCCTTACCTCCCCTCCTCCCTGGCCGACCCCTTACCTCTCCTACCCCTACCTGACCCCTTATCTCCCCTACTCCCTTAGAAGCCTCTGCTGCCACCCCATCCCAGCACATCCCCCTTCCGACTCATTCTCCTTCCTTCCTAGTAGCAACCCCACCAGGACCCTCCTACCTGCCCAGCCCCTTTCCCACAATCCCCCACTAGGCCCAACCTCCCTGCCCTACCCCTTCTCCCACCATCACTGAAATAAATAAACTAATGGTTGATATGTAATATAGTTAGAATAAAATAAGTATGATGACAGAAAAGAAATTAGAAGATACAATCACCTAATATCATATTACCTTTCATACCTGCAGAACATATCAGTCATTCTATTCTGTTTTTTCCTTCAATTTATCCTTCATTCGGATTACCATATTTTTTGTTTGACTTGCTATACTGAAACTTTTAGGTGGGATATGATGAGATTTCTCAATAACATCTTCATTCAGAAAATCAGTCAGTAGGTTTTTATGCATATAGAATGTAGATGAAAGAAGCATCAGATCTATGAGCAATTACAATGTAGGATGAAAATAAAGGCTTGTAAAGAAAATTAAAAGGGAGAGAATATATAAATACCGGAATACTTGATGATACTGCAGACGATGTTTCAAATATATATCCATCCTTTTCATTGAGTCGAAATGATTCAACATTATGATGTTCCTATGATAGAAGAAGAAATAATTAATCCAGTGGAATGTTCTTTACACGCATGGAAGTAAAAATGATGATAATGGATTATATTTTATATGACTATGATAGTTCACACTACTTAAATTTGTACATCCACTTCTATGATGATGCTTTATATAAATAATAAGATAAATAACTATTTTCAGTCTATATATATTAATGAAAATAAGGATATGTAATAGAATCTACCTGAAATTCCGGGAAGCTATCATTGATGTTTGTGATGTAGTTTTCATTTTCGGTGATGAATATTACCTTTTATGAGTTTTGTTCTACTGAACGGTGATGATTTTGAATATTATATTTTGAAACTTCAATTGACAGGTGAACCCTTTTTTATTTGAAAACAGTCAATTCAGTTGGATAACTGTGCTCATCATCAGCCTTATTTAAGGAAAAAACTAAATGTTAGTTTAAATGAAGAGAACATATTTTGTCATAATTCTAGTTTATTATCTAGTAGTACATGAATATAATTATCTCACAGATCTGAAGCAGTTTTTGTCACAAATTTCATTACTTGTTTATCAAATAGGACAACCGATAAGGAGTCCATGGAATCAGTCGCAAGCAGCTACACTCGAAATCTATTTATTTATAAATATAATTACAATGGGATTTATAATAAGTGAAATTAATTACTAATGATATATAAAGTAACTAATAAATAGTTAAGAATAAAAACAAATAAAAACCTGGGAATAGTGCAAGTTACAAATTTCTTGCAGTTGCTGCACCAAATTTTGCAATCAACATTATGAACTTTTTTCATGAAAGAATTGCATGAATCATAGAAACAATTGTGAGTTGTTTGAATTTTTTTTTGTGGTGACAGAAATCAAGCACTTTGTAGGCTTTCTAGCATTGAGAATAATGTAGATAATGAAATTTTATAGTAATATACGAGTACAAGAGAATATTAAATGCATAACTAAAATTTTAAATTTTCCGTATACTACATACCTGATCACAAGCCTTCAATTCATAAATGGTTTTTTATTTTCCCAATATAGAAATGTTGTAGAGAATTAAGATGGGTTTTTTTTGTGTTGGACATTGAATCTCCGATGACATTATAAATGTACATCTAAAAATTGAAAAATGCAACTCAAATTTCAAACATAACATCTACATCTATCATATAATAAACATTGGAAGGCATATACAAAAATGACAATAAAATCAACTATACAAAGAGACTTTTTCGGAATGAGTCAACTTCTTCAATATCATGATTGAAAAGGATTTTCGTCGCATGGATGGCAGTTGTCAGAATAATAGAGTCTGAAAGTAGTTTTAATGTGATTTCAATTATATTACTGGTTTAAATCTTTTAAAAGAATTGAATAAATGAAATGGAAATAAGTCATTGTGTTATTAGAGAGAATACTATTTAATTTCTTAACTCTGATGAGTAGCAATATTAAAACAAATGATTAACCAATGATATCTTCCAAGTAAGAAGACATTTGGTTAGCATAGTCACCCCATAAACTACATTTAAGTTATAACCCACTACAGAATAGTATTTACCCCCTAATGTTAGATATGAACAGTTGGTCAGACTTACTAAAATGACGTAATGACTAACCTTTCATCCTGTAAGTCATTTTTCATTTTGAAATTTCTATTACCCAATGCTTCAAAAGGACGTGAGCAACATATATATACAATAATTTCTAAAACATTTATAAAAGAATAAAAGATTATGCACTGTAAGATAATGAAATTTGACAATAATCCGTAAAATTATATATTTATCAACAAACATACTGTACTAACAGTAATAAAATGTTTCAGAAATCTCAATAAACATTTATCTATTAAATGTTTTTCTGGAACCTTTCTTTGAATTATGTCTTCAAAGGAAGTAAAATAAAAACAGAAATGTGGCAGCAGTGCATCATATGGCCGCACATGTGTTCTTTATGTGAATAGTACTCGACATGCAAGTCTAGTTCCTAAGTAGGTACCTTGATTTGCAGCTATCTGTAAGTTTTGTATGAAATAGAACATCCCTTCCCACAATATATTTTTTAACTTAGATAGAATATGGTGCCCAGTAATAGTACAGTGTCTCTTCGCTTTCTGCAGAAATAAATTTATAACAATGTCAAGAATTGAAAGACATATAAAGCAACTTGACAAATATGTTGTATATTTAAATTGAGAAGAGAAATGAAATAGAAGAAAGATAATATGAACTCTAATTTTTTTATGTTTTCACCTATATATCTCCATGAATCATATCAATCACCACAACATCATTGGAGTACCTGGATGATGTGTTGCACCACAAATTCAAAATACACACATGTATCTTCAATGTCTCATCGGTATCAGGTGTGATATCATTCAAAGGGGCACTTGATCGCGAAATTTTGGTATTAACGTGCAGTTTTATTTTTTTACAAAGAGATCATAATCAGAAACATTGACATTCATAAAATCAGGAATTAATAAATTGAGCAGAACTGAACATTGATCGTTTAACATTAAATTTAACATATATCTAACATAATATATGGTATATTTCTTTGTAGAGAATATTTTGCGTTGATTCACGAGTTGTGGGATTATTACCACCAACTACTATTTTCAAACCTAATGGGGATGTGACTCTATATAGAGCAATATATAATTGACCATGAAAAAACACAGGTTTTTGAAGATACAACCCACTAGAAGATAGTGATTGTCCTTGAATTTTGTTAATAGTCATAGCATAAGAAACAATCAAAGGATATTGTCTTCTTTGCAGTTTGAAAGGACACTGACTGTCAGAGTGTGTCATATTTAATCTTAGAATATAATAAATATATCTTGAATTACATCCACATAGAATTCTTTCTCCGATGACATGATCCCCCAAGTGCGTAACAATCAAGAGAGTCCCATTACATAATCCCACACACTGATCTACATTTCAAATCATCATGAAAGGAACCCCAATTTGAGTGTAGTTTTATGGGAAACCATCCCTGAAAAATTAATCCCATTTAACATATTAGATGTGTAAATGTTTTCTGGCCTATCTGTATCAAAATTTTCATCACAAAATGAATCTGAGCTGAAATAATCTTTGCATTAAGAAGACGTGAGGGACATCATGTATGCATTTACTTCTTCAAAAATATCCTGAGTTGGAGCTAAGATGGAACATTCTTTAAGATAATTAACATCAGGATGATTACAGATGAAGTAGGGATAAGTATGTTCATCAATTTTAGAAATAGGATCTTCAGTCGAAGCAAGAAGATATGCATATGGAATTGGAATTGTAGCTTCACCATCATTTGGTTGTGCAATGTGACCTTCAACAATATATAAAGTCCATTTGTCAAATTCAAGAACCTCATCTGTAATTATAGAAGAATTGGAAAGAAATCTCATGTTCCTTGTCAGTGTTAGAATGCGAAAATGTTGCCACATGTATAAAGAAACTATACTTGAAGAAACTATTTCATTTTTGTTACCACCTGGTACGACCGGTAGTATTTCCTTGAAATACCTAACCAACACAACAGTTATTCCACCGAATGGAAAATTTGAGGCATTCTTATTCTTTATGGACATTATATCTTTTAAAGTACAGTCGATAGCTTCAAAACAATGCTTATGAATCATTGGTGCCTCATCCCAAATAATATGATTTGTTAACTATAGCAGATCTGCGACATCACTGCCTTTTTGAATATTACAAACAGAGTTTTCCGAAATAGAAATCGGAATTCAAAATTTGGAATGTGTTGTCCTCCCACCCGGTAGCAGTAATGATGCAATTCCACTGGATGCATCTGCCAGAATAATTTTACCTTCTGACCGAAGTAATAATTTCAATACTTTCCAAATATAAGTTTTACATGTGCCTCCATAACCATGCAAGAAAAAGAAACCTCCAACGGATGTAGGTAGCGAAGACATAATGGTAATCATCACGTCATTCTGTTCATCAGTAAGCTTACTTTGCAAAGTCAGAAACTCATTCTGAAGAATCTCTCTGTTATGATTTAGTTCATCAGCTACCAATTGATTTCATTGAGAGACAAATTCAGAATCTAGAATGTGCATTGGTGGAAAAGATTGAAGAGATCTACAATTCCTCTGCTGTAGGTTTTCTATTTCATCCAAAGCATACATCTTTTTTTGATGATCCGTGAGTGTAAAATCTAAATGGGATCATGAAATATTGTTATTAAATTAGTACAATGTCTTAATAATAAAGAACAAGTTACTTAATTAACAACTACAAATTTCACATTATATAGATTGAGCAACAAGACAACATAAACCTAGAATTTGTAGCCTATTTTGTTTCACATAAATAATTTCTTCACTGAGTATCTCCCATGTTTCATGCCACAGAATGTCTGGGTGAGACATATTGTTTGAGAAAAAAATGTTGGAAAAAAGTCTGCGCATAGACCGTACCGTAGCCAAAGTCGAAACCTCCTTTATTGCTTCAATAAATTCTCTATTATCAGCAAGAATCCCAATGAGTAACATGACTTAAGAAAAGTACAATGAATAATGTTGTTGATAGTTCTAATACTGTCAAAAGAAGTTGCACCTCTGATCTTTGTGAGCATTAACCGGAGGTAATATAGCTCTCTAGTTGTCGATGACACATAATAAAGTCTACCAATATTTAACCCCTGCTCTCTTGGACACCATATTTTTTCACATTGGTGGAATACAAATCTAGTTGGAAATTCTGCGAATGTGAGACTTCTTCCTTCCGGGTAAGAAACACTAGCTTGAAACCATGCCATAAGAATTGATTCAGAAATATTATCCTTACTCAATACATCCCCAATATGATCATTGTCAGTGTACGTAACACTATTTTGGCCTTGTAAATGAAAATGAAATCTTTCAACCGGAGGATATCTATAGTGGATATCATAGGAAAATATCCTCCAAGGGGCCTCGTAAGGAGAGATGTATCAGCAATCATAATACATTCTAATTTCATCGAAATGATTGCATGACAATGCTGTAGTGTTGGTTTCATACAGAGCTGCTGTTACATGATCATTACCTTAGCTAATATACATGAACAAATATTTGATGGATGTATATTGATTGCAAACTTCAATATTCAGATGAGGTTGATACTTAATTAGCAAGAAAGGATTATACGGTACAACAAACCGATTATCCAATGGGACATCTGTAGTCCCCGGAAAACGCGTCCCCAAAATTTCCAAAATGCTTACATACATGATCCAAGATCGTAGTCCATTTCGCAAGCTTTGATTTGGTAGGTCGTAGGGCCTGAATGGAGTTACGGATTAGGAGTTATGGACATTTGAAGTTGGGATGGAAATCGGGTTCGCGAAGCCCATTCACGAAGCCCCCCTCCGTGATCGCGGAGTGCCACTGCGAAGCAATGAGGTGAGAGGCTCCGCGAACCCGTTTGACGTTTGAGATGCACCGCGCAGACCCCTCATGAAGCACTAATGCGAAGCACCAATGCGAAGCACCCGTGCAGCGCGGTCCCGCAAAGCTCCGGAGGTGGTAACTCTCTGCGAACACATTTGACGTTCGCGAGCCCGCCGCGAAGCTCCGGAGGCAGTACCTCTCCGTGAACGAATTCTACGTTCGCGAGCACGCCGCGAAGCTCCTGAGGCAGCACGGGAGTTCAGCTTCGCGGAGCCCCTGCCTATAAATACCCATCTCACCCCCTTCTCTAGGGGGATGTCCATGACCACTTCGCCCCTTGGGCGGCCGAGCAGAGCTCCACATTGCGGCTCCGCGAAGCCATGCTCCGCGAGAAGCTTTCTTCGCGTTACTGCTCCGCAAGACCAAGCCCCGCAAGAGCCCTTTTCTCCGCGAGCCCATGCTTCGCGATGCTGCTCCGCGAGACCAAGCTCCGCGAGACACCTTTGCTCCGCGAAACTACTTCGCGACACCTTTGCTCCGCGAAGCTACTTTGCGAGACCTTTTCTCCGCGAAGATACTTCGCGAGACCTTTTCTCCACGAAGCTACTTCGCGAGGATCCCACCTTCACGCCCACCGGTCCATACCGCGGGGCCTACGCCCCCGCACCCCCGCTCGATGTCAGTGTCGGGCTGCGGTCCCGGCCCTCCGAGCTGGTCCCTTCGCTACCGTCACAGACCCCCATGATCAATGGACACTCGCACCATGAACTTTTCGGGCCGGGATGTCGGGATTTTCCATTGCATCCTTATGCGCTCCCACCTTCCACCTATGGAACACCATGATTTGAGATACTCCTCCACACACTATGAAACACCTTGAGTTGACATATCCTCTCGGTTTCATTCTATGTCGTGAGTTGAAATTATCATCATCAATTCCCCGGGTACCTTGAGTCGAACTATCCCTCAGGTAACTCCTCCAAACCCAATCACTTGGCTCCTATGCCAGGTTGAACCAGAAAGGGCCGCCCTTGCGTAAGTCCCAACACCAACCACTTCTTGGAACCTTCTTCCCAATAGTCCTACCTACATGACTCTAAACTGTAGTACTCCCTATCTAACAAACGATAGGATGCCTCTCGCCCTATACGAGAGATGCCTCACGCTCCAAGCATGAGATGCCAACAGTCCTTTCTACATGACTCTAAACGGTATTAATCCTTATGTTCCAAACATAAGATGCCCCTTGCTCCAAGTAAGAGATGCCTTATGCTCCTAGCATGAGATGCCAATAGTCCTATCTACAAGACTCTAAACAGTAGTAATCCTTATGTTCCAAACATAGGATGCCCCTTGCTCCAAGCGAGAGATGCCTTATGATCCTAGCATGAGACGCCAACAGTCCTTTATACATGACTCTAAACGGTAGTAATCCTTATGTTCCAAACATAGGATGCCCCTTGCTCCAAGAAAGAGATGCCTTATTCTCCTAGCATGAGATGGCAATATTCCTATCTACATGACTCTAAACTGTAGTAATCCTTATGTTCCAAACATAGGATTCCCCTTGCTCCAAGCAAGAGATGCCTTATGCTCCTAGAATGAGACGCCAACAGTCCTTTCTACATGACTCTAAACGGTAGTAATCCTTATGTTCCAAACATAGGATGCCCCTTGCTCCAAGAAAGAGATGCCTTATGCTCCTAGCATGAGATGCCAAAAGTCCTTTCTACATGCCTCTAAACTTTAGTAATCCTTATGTTCCGAACATAGGATTCCCCTTGCTCCAAGCAAGAGATGCCTTATGCTCCTAGCATGAGACGCCAACAGTCCTATCTACATGACTTTAAATTGTAGTAATCCCTATGTTCCAAACATAGGATACCTCTTCCATTAAACAAGAAATGCCTTATGCTCCAATCATAAGATGCATAACGCCATGACTATAGTGGCCTGATTCCAACGCCCCTTGGCGCTATCCCTCTTGTGCACTAGCGCAAAGGTGAAGGCCCCAACCCACAAGTGAGTTGGGATGACCTCATGTCCTGACATGTGGAAGACATAACGGGCACCTTCCTTGCGTAAGCCCCATTCACCATTGCTGCTCCATAGAGGCACCTGGGCAGCTCCTTGCGTAATCCCCATTCACCAATGCTACTCCATAGCGGCACCCAGGCAGCTTCCTGGCGTAAGCCCCATTCACCAGTGCTGCTCCAGAGCGGCACCCGGGCAACTTCCTTGCGTAAGCCCCATTCACCAGTGCTGCTCCATAGCGCCACCCGGGAAGCTTCCTTGCGTAAGCCCCATTCACCAGTGATGATCCATAGCGGCACCTGGGCAGATCCTTGCGTAAGCCCCATTCACCATTGCCGCTCCATAGCGGCACCCGGGCAGCTTCCTAGCGTAAGACCCATCCACTATTTTCACTCCTTTTCAGCGGTAAACCATTGACATCCCTATACAGCGGTAAGCCGTTGACAACCCTATCCAGCGGTAAGCCATTGCGAACTTATTTAGCGGTAATCCGTTCACACCCAATCCAGCGGTAAGCCGTTGAAACCAACCAATTGGCGGTAAGCCATCATCAGAAGAACTACGTGGTCTTTGATCCATGTCAAGGCATGGTACGTAGGAAGCTTCTTCAAGGCTCAAGACCGAAATCATCATCATCCTTTTCTCTGGGCCTCCATCCTAGAGTAAGTCCCAACACCATGGGCCGCCTAACGTGTAAGCCCCTCTTCGATTCTCACAGACGCACCCTTCGCGACATGATCGTCAGGTCCTTGCAACCTCTTGTTTCTCACACCGAGCATGACTCACGTGGGATTAGAGTGAGCACCGACCCTGACACCCATTCCCATCTGAACTACGAGGTCTTTGATCCATGTCAAGGCTTGGTACGTAGGAAGCCTCCATGAGGTTCAAGCCCACCCGTCATTTATCCACGTCGGGTCTCATCCCCGTCCAGCATGACGTTAAACTGCACATTCCACCCGAACTATGAGGACTTTGATCCATGTCAAGGCATGGTACGTAGGAAGCCTTCACGAGGTTCAAGCCCACCAATAGTGGAACCCCCCGGTTCTACTTTCACGTCGGTTCGCCGATGAACCCATCTGAACTACGAGGTCTTTGATCCATGTCAAGGCATGGTACGTAGGAAGCCTCCATGAGGTTCAAGCCCACCCGTCATTTATCCACGTCGGGTCTCATCCCCGTCCAGCATGAGGTTAAACTGCACATTCCACCCGATCAACGAGGACTTTGATCCATGTCAAGGCATGGTACGTAGGAAGCCTTCACGAGGTTCAAGCCCACCAATAGTGGACCCCCGGTTCTACATTCACGTCAGTTAACCGACGAACCCATCTGAACTATGAGGTCTTTGATCCATGTCAAGGCATGGTACGTAGAAAGCCTCCATGAGGTTCAAGCCCACCCGTCATTTATCCACGTCAGGTCTCATCCCCGTCCAGCATGATGTTAAACTGCACATTCCACCCGAACTACGAGGACTTTGATCCATGTCAAGGCATGGTATGTAGGAAGCCTTCACGAGGTTCAAGCCCACCAATAGTGGACCCCCCCGGGTCTACTTTCACGTCGGTTCGCCGAAGAATCCATCTGAACTACGAGGTCTTTGATCCATGTCCAGCCATGGTACGTAGGAAGCCTCCATGAGGTTCAAGCCCACCCGTCATTTATCCACGTCAGGTCTCATCCCCATCCAGCATGACATTAAACTGCACATTCCACCCGAACTACGAGGACTTTGATCCATGTCAAGGCATGGTACGTTGGAAGCCTTCACGAGGTTCAAGCCCACCAATAGTGGACCCCCGGGTCTACGTTCACGTCGATTCACTGAAAAACCCATCTGAACTACGAGGTCTTTGATCCATGTCAATGCATGGTACGTAGGAAGCCTCTTTAAGGTTCAATCCCACCCGTCGTTTCTTCACGTTGGGTCCCACCTTCGTCCAACACGACATTAAACTGCATTCTGGTCCAATGGAAAGCCGTTGTGACTCATCCCATTTGAACTACTGGGAATTTGATCCATGTCAAGGCATGGTACGTAGGATGCCTCCATGAGGTTCAAGCCACATTTCTCAGTCGTTCATTCACGTCGAGTTTCGCCCTCGTCCAGCATGACGTTAAACTGTATGCCCCTCCCTTTGTCCTACATAACATTAAACTGCACACCCATTCCCACCTGAACTACGAGGTCTTTGATCCATGTCAAGGAATGGTATGTAGGAAGCCTTCCAGAGGTTCAAGCCCATCACTCATAGGACCAAGGTCCACCTTTACGTCGGTTCGCCGACAAATCCCCACCTGAACTACGAGGTCTTTGATTCATGTCAAAGCGTGGTACGTAGGAAGCCTCCATGAGGTTCAAGTCCACCCACCATCAGGTCGTTCCGACCTCATTCACAATAGTTCACCCCTGTCCCGCATGACGTTAAACTGTATTCCACAATCCGAACTACGAGGACTTTGATCCATGTGAAGGCATGGTATGTAGGAAGCCTCCCATAGGTTCAATCCCATCTCCCATCGGACCAAGGTCCCTCATATACGTCGGTTCTCCGACAGCCATCGCCCATCGTTTATTAACGTCAGGGTTCACTACCGTCCCGCAGGACGTTAAACTGTATTCCATCAATCCTCCGAACTACGTGGTCTTTGATCCATGTCAAGGCATGGTACATAGGAAGCCTCCCTGAGATTCAAGACCAACTCTCATCGGACCAAGGTCCACCTTCACGTCGGATCACTGACGATGACCATCGGACCAAGGTCCACCTTCACATCGGTTCACCAGAGCCATCCCGAACTACGCGGACTTTGATTCCCTACCACGGGGATACATAGGAAGCCTCTTCAAGGCTCAAGACCAACTTCACCGTCTCCCCTACGATGGTCCCATTTCACTCCCCCTTCACTTCATTCATCCATCCATCAACCATCCTGATTCTCACCCGGGCCGCCACATCCTAGTGGGATCATGCCATCCACCTCCTCGCTGCTCCTAGAGGCGCATGGGCCGCTTTCCATGTGTAATCCCCAGCATATCTCCGGGTCGTTGTCCTCTGTGTACACCCCGATTCATCACCATTTCTAACTACGTGGGTTTTGATCCCTGTCCTCTACATAGGGTACATAGGAAACCTCCAAGAGGTTCAATACCAACCAATGGTAATGTACCCCATCCTGGGGTGCACTTCCCCTGATTCGCCCTCAGTGGTGTTCAGATCATCCATTACGGTGTGACATCTCCCCTATACGGGGCACACCACCATAGATCCGTCTCTATGGGAAATTTTGATCACCCTTATTTCGTCTCCGCAAGACGTTAAACTCACGACATACCTTGTGATAAACATGAGATGCCTGAGGAAAACCTCGGATGGAACGCCTTTGGCGTAACCGTCTTCGCAAGACGTTAAACATGCTACATACCCTATGTTAAACATGGGAAGATGAGGAAAACCTAAGATACATGCCTCGGGATATGCACCCTTGAGATGCCCTCTCATGAGGAAGAATATAGGATCCCCGATGTCCATGCACCCAGAGATGCCCTGACATGCCCGATGTTTCCGTTTACTCCGACCGAAGGTCACTACCATGTCAAGACCCCATGGAATGTCTTGACGGAAGTAGTGTAATTAACCAGCGTCCATGACGATATGGCATCGGGAATGAGATTCACGAACAACGTATTAAATCTATGAGGGAGACCCGGACTAGGCAATGAGTTCTGAGGAGGAATCCACAGAAGGAAGAACCGACATCCCATCATCCTGTTTCGATCAAGGAGCAGACGTAACTGAACAAGGAACGAATGCCGCCCGCCTTTGGAAAGCGGGAATGCGGGGCAACAGGCAGTGCGTCCTCCACAGACGGATGCGCGCGCCCCGGCGAAAGCGTCGGAAACAACATCATTTTTCACAATTGTGTTTCCATCATTTCTTCACTGGTATAGAACATACCTATCATCATCAACTGTTGTATTTTCAAAAAAAAAATTTATGAAAAAACTTTGTACATTTTCCATTTTCATACAAGGTGATTTACGATTTGTATTACCACAAGGTCCATGCATCATAAACTTCTTAACAGCCTCATGATGTTTTGGGAACTCACCTTTTTCTGGATCTTCCGCAGAAAAACATTTTTCAATGCATACAGGAGTACCAATTTTTCTATCTCTACATAAAAATAGAAGAATTTATACATGAGGCAGTCAACATTTATGAAAATCCACTGTACGAACAACTGCACAGAAAGTGATAATATAAATTACATAGTTCAACAAAAGATTCAAAAAATAAGAAAATTATGTCTCATAAAATAATTCATATTAAGAAAGGTACCTGCTCCTGACTTTCCAAAAAAATATCTCTCTCGTAAATATTTCATTAACTGGAAAACCTTAATATTGAAAATTATGGATACAATGTGCGGACAGTCTGAAGGATGAAAATTGTGACGTGATACAAATCTGGTGATTTCAGGCCATAGTGGATTTCATGTAAACGTTAAAATCAAATTCGGATGTCCTGCCCAATTGCATATTGACATTTCATCTTGGTAGTTTTGAATCATATATCTGGGACCACCAGTAAATGTAGAAGGTAAAATGATTCTCTCCCCGTATGCAAACCCATCACGGTCACCTCGAAGAAAAGCATCTGACATCCCATTATACAACTCAACCCTTAAGAATTTTTGATTAAAGCGTATGAAGGACAGTCTCTGAGACTCTATCATTATATATGAATCAACAATAAATTGTTGCAACAGTCTTCTTGATTGTTGTAATATCGATGTATCACTCGATCAACTTTGCAAGTAAAATGAGAAGTATTCACACATTGTTACTTTCCGAACCTTTCTACATGTACTCATAGACGTAGATCGATGCAAAACATTGTCAACATATCCATCTTGACCATTTGTGAAAATTAGAAGATATTGCAATGGAAGGTAGAAGGGTTGATGCTCATCAATCCGCTGCAAATCACCACTTCTGCTTTGAATGATAATATCTCATTCAAAGTTGAGATCTTCAATGTCACCAACAATAAGCATCACAATCTCAAAAGTAGTAGGCAAGTTGTATGTCGATGCATCTATTTATCTTCTCTTAAGAAGGCACAAATTTATGTTTTCATGTTCTTGAAGATCAAGAACATCCTTTGCACTTTTGAAATGATGAGCTAAAACATTAATTTCAAGAATCATTTTTTGTATGTTGACAACAATATTTTGATTGACCACTATGTTTGAATTTTCTTCGGAATAAGTGGAAAGTGAATTAAATTTAGAATGAAGTGAAAATATGACAGGCACGTAAATGTGTTAACCTGAATTTCAAATATTACCTAACAATCAGAATCCTGTTTTGAGACTTGTTCGTAGTATCATAAACATATAGCTGGGAAAATCTAGGCGGTTGTCCGTATGGAGGACACAAACTACCTATGCGATGGTAGTTTTGTCCATTCAATCTGAATATGATTGGAGCTATTCTATTATTGAATGATCTTTCAACCTTACCTCCCATCGACATGAATGCAAACATATAATTTTAAATATGAATACATTCTTGGAATGCTCTTGCCTCCACATAGTTTTGATTAAAGACTAACGTTCGCAGGTATGGAGGACCGGACGATAGTAATTGCAAGGAGACATTACCAAGTGCGCAACATACACCAAATTATGGGTTTTCATTAGTGATGCATTTTATATTTCTCTCATCAGACGAAAAGATAGATCCAAAGTTTTGGCAGACATTAGAGGATTCTCCACTATTCAGATATTCTGCAGGTGAATAATGGTTAAATAAATGGTGTTAATAAACTTGGCAGCATAAATTAAATAAAATTGTGACGACTTGATTAATTTCTTATAGTAAAAGGTAAAAACATTACAGTGACCTATATTTTCTTCAAGGTGAAGTAGTTGTATTCTTTCTGTAGTAGTATTTTCATTTAGTTAGTAAGAAAATGCATAAGAAATTTATGTACTGTAACAGATGATTATGTAGTAGGTCAAACATGAACAGTGTCTTCTCCGACTAATCCCATCATTGATTTCAGCAATTGATACATCTCTTTCTGAACTGACATGACTAAAATTAGATGACACATCCTTTTCAAGTGTAAAATAATACTTTAAATTAATTTGAAATACCGAGAGAATGGATATATATATAGACACAAAAGAAGAAGACCTGAATTTTCCGCAAGGTGTAGTAGTTTCATTCTTTCTGTATTAGTACTTTGATTTAATTAGTAAGAAAACGCATACGAAATATCTGTAAAGTAACAGGTGATTATGTGGTTGGTCAAACCTGAATAGTATTTTTGATGAGTAATTCTAGCATTGATTTCACTAGTTGATACATCTCTTTCTGAAATTATATGACTCAGTTTAGATGACACAACCTTTTCAAGTATAAATTATGTATTTAAATAACTTTCAAATACCGAATTAATAGATATATATATATATATATAAAATAATAGTAGAGCAGGATAATAATATACATTACACCTGTGTCGTGAAAATAAGATTTATTACCTGTAGTAAAAGTAGTAAAACAAAATCTGATTTAAACAAAGTATGCAACATATGTTAGTATGTGACAATTAAAAAGCATTTGAACACATGATTTTTTATTACTCTGATAATAAGTTATGCGAAGGGTAAGTGGGAATATTTCTATCAGTCATTACACCTAGCAAAAGGAATGCATAGTTTGTTAAAATTTTCAATAAATATGACATATAACATGATTGTATTCTCAAAAATACCCTAACGGAGTAGTTACCAGAGGGGTTATAATTTTTGTCATTATATGGAAATATATGCTTTCTCTTGCTACCGGGTGCAGATATTGTTAATGAAGATCCAAAGCCTTGATGAGCTGTGAATGAAATTTAGTATTTGAAAAACCAAACAATGTTATGAGATAGTAAAATAAATATATATACTCACTGTTATTTGACAGTGTAATATAAATCACCCTTGAAAGATAAAGTTGACAATGATATGCACGATCCTCTTTCGGTGAATAGACATTACATGAACTAAGTTTTAATGATTATATGGAATTTAAGAGTCAAACTATTGGATACTTACATGAAGTATAGTTGAAAATTTTACTACAACCTTTTCTAATGGTTGTTAACACACTATTTGCCGAAGAAGATCCTGAATCTAGAGCCACTGTCAATTCAAATGCAAAATGAGTAAAGTAGAGTACAATATTTACAATAAATATATTGGATATATATGAAAATGTTGGTCAAATAAAATTATACTAACCATTGGTAGGTATAGGTGAAAGTGGTATGCGTGCTCCTCTGATCAAGTCGGAATTTATTTGCCTTGAATCTAATGAAGCAGTGGAACAAAGTCGATGGTAGTCTATGGGTGATTTCCCTGTCAAGTTAGGAACCTATAATTTAGTAAGTATGATTATGTAATGTTTTCAAGGGAATACAATACTGCTGTAACCATTTGTCGTTCTCTCATATGAAGTCTCCTTTCCAGTCATGCATCTCTCGATGTTGTCGGTGTCTGCATCTTTGTTTTGTTGTCTTTATGTTGAATTGTCATGTTTTTTAATGCAACCAAAGGATGTTTATGGGAACATAAATTCAATTTAAAATATACTGATTTTACTGAACAACAATTACAGCAAAACGAAATAAGCATATATATATTATAAAGAAATATACATTTGAAAATAGCATATTCAATTAAAAATAATGTAGTAAAGGAACACATAAGATTTTTTTTTGAATGATTACCTTGGATGGATATTGAGGAATTTTTATGCAGTGAAGATGGTTGGAATGAAGACTGTGTATTTTGTAAACATGAATTACCATTGATCTGTGATTGCAATGAACCATAGTTATACCAACATCAAACAAACATATATACATTAAACAGAAAATATATAGTTATATATCCCAAATGAATTTCACATAATGTAGTGAAAGGTACCCACATATGGAAGAGCAGGACTAAATATTCTCAAAACCTGACGAAGCACTGTACTGTGATTACAATGAATCACAATTATAGCAAAAGAAATAGATAAAATTTATACAGAAAATATAGATTCAAACCTGCAATTCGAATGTTACCTATTGTAGTGAAAGGAACACACACATGGATTGCAGTTTCACAAATGATTCTAATTAGACATGGAGGAACACAGTGGAAGATAACAATCAAATATCATATGGTATAATGGAGTAATTTATACTTAAATTTCAATGATTGTGGGTCGCCTTGAGAGAAATTGTACCAAGACGATGTATAACCGACTGCTTACCGAAGAAGATGAGGATAGCTTCGTTGACATCCATCGAATCAACTCGGTACAACAAACCCCTTATATGGATGTAAGAGTAGACAACACGCCAGCCTACTGAATGACATCACAGAAATAAGGCAGAGCGTGCACACGGGAAGCTCAGATGGCGTTGCCGGAGCTGCTGATTCAGCGTGAACGAATGTGCTCGGTAGCTGGAGGGTTGAAGGATTCCCGGAGAAGGAACCCTAATTTGGAGGCTTGAAGGGAGATACATTGAGGTGGAATAGGGCAGAGCATGCACGCGGGAAGGTCGGTTGGCGTTGCCAGAGCTGCTGATGCAGTGCAGACGGAGGAGGTCGGTAGCGGGAGGGTGGAAGGATGACCGATGAAGGAACTCTAAGACGGAGCCTTGAAAGGAGATACGGCGAGATGGAGCCCGACTGCGTCGCGGGAGGATTAGAAGGGAAGTCGGAGGAATTATTTTGGGAAGGTGACGTGGCTGAAGGGGAAGGAGACATGTATGCAAAGAGGAATCCCATTTTAGTATTGATAGAAGATACATAACGAAAATGTATACATGATATGGTAAAAATTAATTTTACCATTATTATATATATATTAAATTATAGTGTATAAAAGGAAGCAACTATATTATGAAATATATGAAAAAAAAGAAAGCAATACAATCAGGTAGTGGATGTATCACTTATAAAGATCATTTATCCGAGATTGGGAAGGTGTTAGTTTCACTGGGTTTTATCTAGACCAATCCAAAGTTAAACTCAAATAATTATAGTATGGGAAAAAACTTATGTGAGAGAAATTCAAACTCATTGAAATTTCCATGAGATATGTGCGTACATAATCACCAAAATCGACTACAACTAGAGCATACATTATGCTATTTTCTTATTTGGAGATATTAAGGGTATATAAAAATTGAAATTAATATGATACAATTAGATATTTATTAATTTAATAAGTTATTTTCCAAATATATTTTTCACATTTTACATATTTACTTTTAAATGATTTGTTTAAATTTTCTATAAGATATTTCCATTATATCTGGAATTAAGAAATCAAAATTTATTAATTTTACAATATGAATTAGGAAAAAAATAATTTTCATTTTTTTTATTTTTAATTTCAAAATTATTTTAATATGATTTTTTGGTGTTTTTTCTCAATTTTTAGGTGAATAGTGAAAAAAACTAATTTTGTTAAAATCTGGACTTCTATTAAATTATCATTACATGAGAATAACATATTTGTTTTTAAAACACTTTTATATAATGAAATATATATTTATAATTAAAATGAATAATTAAAATGTAATATGTTGTATTTATAAAATCCATGTTTATATTTTTAGAAATTCAAGTAATATTACACTCTAAAAATAGATTTAGTCATTTATATTAAAATTTTTATTTAATAACTTATTCTAATTAAATCAATAAACGATTTTATACTTTATATTAATAAGAAAATTTTATATAATAAGTTTAATTTCAATTTTGGACACTAAATTATGATTTATTTGATAAATATAGTCACCCAAGCCTTAAACACACTTTATTTCATTTTATACATATATTTCCATGAACTAACCACTGAGGATCCATTGGTCTAATATCTTTGGAATATTAGATACATAAATACATAATATTAAACGTAATAACAAAAAATTTATTTAAATCTCCACACAGTTATCCTAAATTCAATAGGTCTTCTAAAATGTCCTATGATACCAAGGTAAAATAAAAAACGAAAAAGGTGAGTAAGAAAGCAAGTAAAGAAATAAAAATTACAATAAATACTAAAATGATAGTCACGAGGCATAACATTATAGACTAAATAGGATGATAAAATGAATAGAAAACCACCATAAAGAATTCATATCATATGATAGTGAGATCAAAAACATGTCTCAACAGTATAAAACAATATTTCATAAAAATAAGTGAGGGGTCACTCCCAAGACCATGATCAAAATTTGTAATGTCTCAAGGTAGACTAGGTTCACTCCATAATCCATCACATAACTTCCCATGATATATAAAGATTTACCCAATTAATTAGATGCAAATTTAATTATGGTCCCACCCATTGTATAATGAAAAACATACACACACAAGGAACCTATTGAAAATAAAATATATTTGATGATAAAAAAGATCAATCCCATGAGAAGGAAGTTAGTTTTATAATTCTGATTCAAGGCATAACATAAGGCTAAATTATAAATATTCCCAGGATAATAATGAATTCAATTATTTTAGAAACTCATAATTTAGCAAGGGACAAATATATTAAATATGGAGTTCCATTATATAAAATTCATGAGAATGATCTAGAGAAGAAAAAAAATTAACCACTTGGTTGGAGCTTTATGAAATAAATAAAGGATAATTAAAATAAGGTAAGGCCATATTGTTTTAAGTAAAATAATTGAATTATGCTTCTTCTATATAAAATAATTTGGGTTTTTAGAATCTATTCATTGTTTGAAAATAATTTTTGGGGGTGATTATTAATATTAGATAAGAATTAGGAATGTTACCATAAATTGTCTAAATTAAATGTGAACAATTCAAATGAGATATAAAATCATGTATAACCAAAAAATTGAAAATTATATTTATCAATAAATTTATGTATGAGAAAGTTATTAAAAATTAGAGGAATTTTTGAGAATAATATTTCCTAAATGAGAGAAAAAAGGATTACTTTTAACTCAAAAGTAACAAGGGTGGATCCAAATATCGAAAAAAAATCATGGAAAAAAAACCATTTTTATATTTTAACATAAATTTGATTGGAATCCCACATCATAAAAAGGATGATAATTTTTTCTCCTGAAAATAAAAGAAGGTAAATGAGACAGTCACATGAAATAACACCTAATTATGATTCCAATTTAAAAGGAGGACAATGACAGGAAAGGTAATTATGGACATTGAGGGGAAACCATTATTTAAGTAGATCAGAATTATTTTTAACATAGTTTTATTTTCAAGAAAAAAGAGTAATAATAAATAATTAATATTCGAATTATGATTTATATCCCAAGATAAAAATATTTTACACCATATGAAATGATGAATGAAGAAAAAGGAAAAACATTATAACTTATGAGAGCATATTGAGTTATGAAAAACCATTACATCACAGGGAATATATTAAGAATATACTTAAGAAAGGAAGATAATTAATTGAATTTATGTTTACATGATCAAGAATAATTTATTATATTATAATTATATGGGTAATTAGTTCCACCACTCAAATTATAATTGGTGCACAATATCAAATAATACGTTGACGAAGGCCGATTTAGTGGGAAAACCAACCCTTTTATATTAACTCCATTGAGTTCACAATAAAATCATGTATAACAAAGTTAAATATCTTAATTACTTATATCATAAAATTACACAAAACTAGTACACTTTATAACAAAAATTTATATTTGTTTCTCTATATATATTTTAGTTATTTTTAACAACTTTTAATATCGGGTGTGAGTAATCTTGATCATTTTGGGCTAGTTTCGCAATAAAAGTGTTGTTCATTTTTTCCCAAAGATAAAAATTATTATACTATAAAATGTAGTTTAATTTTTTATTTATGATTTTTAATATGTTATAATTTAATTCCATGGGAGTTTCAAATATGATCCCAAAAGCTGAAATTGGCGACGAGTAAGTTTCAATGATTTTAAAAAAAGAAATAATTGTATATTACTTAGTGATTTTATTATATTTTTTGTGATTATAAAAGAAAAAGCGAGTCATTATTTACTCAATTTTATCTTATATTATCAGTATTAATGTTCTAATTGTTATCTATTATCCCAACTAGTTTAAATGCCCTTGGGGGGGGGGTGAACTAGGGTATGACATATTACAACAACCTCCCCTTCCAATCTTGTTTGTTTGTTTAAAAAACTCTCTTCTATCTCTTTCCCATAAAAATGTATGAACATAGATGAAATAATCCACGAGACACATCATTTCTACTTGTTTCACCATCACTAGGCTATGTTTAAGAAGAATACAATGACAATGTTCCGATGTACCAAATTCACTAAAAGTGCACTACTATTACATAGTTCGGAGTGGACTCACTATCCATCGTAGTTTAAAACCAATAAAAAATTGAATATAATTTATCCTTGAGAATAAAAATCTATGATAACATGAATCAATATTTTTTAAAACAAATTTAGTTCATCTTTAAGATCCACTTTCATCAACTTCATGAATAAACGTTTCCAACAAAATTAATGGGCAACATCTATCTCTTGTTAAAACTTTCTATGTCTTGCATAAAATATTAACAAATTGTGTGAAAAATTTGAGTTTAGTTGTAGAGATCCCAACCTCTACACACTATTATAGAACAACCTCTTATGCACAATTTCTATTCTTTGTATGGAACTCTCTTTATGGACAACTACCCTTGCACACATCTCCTAATCAATTTAGATCCTTGATTTTCTCTAAGGGTTGAGCTTCTGAACTGAGGGGGTATCCTCTAATTAATAGACATTTATAACCTTAAATGCTAGATTCTCACCCGTTATCCACTTTGTGTGAATCATTTCCCTTAGTACAGATGAACATTTTTAATATCACATTTGGAGCGTAATTATCTTGCATGAAGACTAATTTTTCTTTATTTCAGGGGTGTGTGTAACTTGAACGATGTCATATAAGTCCATATTTTTTGCAATTTTGGTTATTGAACACTATTATTTCCTTTTCCATATTTGGATTAGATGATCCAAAATCTTGACCCGTATGAAACATTATGAATTACCATCAACCATGAATGAAAAATCCTTTTCCAAAAATAATTTTTTCCATTCTATAAATTTTGGAATAAAACTTAGAAAACACTGCGAAAAAACACCATCTTTTGTATGCACTTTTTGCACCATATCCAAGGTATTCATTCATTTGTCTTGTATTTGTTTTCAATATAGATGATCAATAATCTCTCTGGAACTCCAAAGTTGACCATAGAAAAACCACTTTGTCAACAAAAAAATCAACCCAAAACAATATAATGCTACATTGATGGATTTTTTTCCAATATTATCAACAAAATTATTTTATATTATTATTTAATTGGGTCATCAAGTCAACCCAAACAAAAAATACTATATTTTAACGAATGGTTATAATTTGGTTAAACATAAATATCACTATAATAGAATTTTAATGATATTAAATAGTTCTTATAAGTGTGATATACAAAATTTTTAAGTATTTCTAATGATATGATAAATTATATAATTCCATTACATAAAATAAAAAGATCATTTTCCTCTTAGTGTGCTTGATATAAGTTGGATTGTAATGTGAAAAATGATTATTATTCATATCAATAATAGGATATTAATTTCATCTTACAAAAAAATTAACAATTACAAGAAAATAATGATTTTACTTTAAACCCATTTAAAAATCCATCCCTAATATTTGGTAATGAATAATAGGACATACCATTCCATGGAAGTATTAATATGTATATATTCGTGGATGATGAATTTTTCCATAAAATAGTGGAGAAGAGTAATATGATTTATCATTTAAGAAAATTAAATTGTTATATTTATCCTAATTATATATAATATTACTATTTTTAAACCATAAGTTTTGTGTGATGAAGGAAAATAAACATGTTACTACATGGAGGTGGTAGTGCGCACATATACGTGATTCACATTTTCATTATTTATAATAGAAAAGGGAAATGTGGTTAATGATTGTACCATAATTATAAAAACATAAAAGTCTAATAATGATAATAATGTTATCGTTTTAATGTGGTGAAATATAATTTGAATAAGTAGAAGTGAACATAAGTAAATTTAAATAGAGAATGATCAGTTCAAAAATTCTACCTTCCTTATTGAATTATCTCTTTTATAAAAGGCTTAATCCCTTGATGGATGTCTTTTTATAATAATTAAACATATAGATTATCACTATGAATATGGAGGATATATCTGATTATATTTTGGGCTAAAATAATTGGGTTTTTGTGTGAAGAGAGGTGACAAGAGGAGTTCCAGTTTTATAATTGAAAAGGGTTGACATTTTTGTAAAGACTTAAACAATTTCAATAATAGGTAGTCACATTCAAAGAACAAAGGTAAAAATTTTTTAAATAATATATCTATAATGATATAATGTCAATATATTCCCCAAAAAACAATTTACACTAACATTTTAAACATGTTTTTTATATCATTGCCATTATATTTTTTTCACATTCCCCAGTTTCGCTTTTATAATTGTAACTAATTGTTAACTATTGTAACTTACCATTTGTTGTGAAAAATAAAATGGGTTATATTTAAAAATTTGGACCAACTAGATTAAAATTTTATATCCATTTCATTTTGTTAAATGAAAAAAGTGATAAAAATTAATTTTAAAATACTAAATGTATAATGTATTAAAATCAATTTTTTGGATAAATATAATTTAAGTTATAAATTATCAAATATGATTTTGCGAAATGATTTTATTAAAATTCTAAAATCATTGAAAATGATATATTTTTCTTATAAAAATGATTTATAAATTTCCAATTCATACTTATATACTAATAATTTCGTAAAAGACATTTTATTGGTAAAAACAATATTTTTCATTATTCACCTAAAAATAAATATTTTCAAAAAAATTATAAAAATTCTTCTTAAATTAATCTTGAAATTATAAATACAAAATACAAAAGTATTTTTTATAATTCAATTTCAGTAATTATTTTTTCAACTATTAAATAAACCATAAAATACAATGATAAAATTATTTTATAGTGAAATTTTTATTAAATAATCATTATTCATAGAATTAAATTCTATAAAAAACTAATAAATCTAGAATTAATCAATAAATATTTAATTTCATTAAAATAATAATTTAACAATAATATATATATTTTTCTATAATGAAAAGTATGGTGCATAAAAAATATATTCTTAAACACATTAATGAATTAAGTAAATTTAGGTAAAATAATATATATATATATATATACTATTTTACTAAAATTTTCTTCAGTTACTCTTATTCATACATACTAGTTCAACAACTTGGTTTTATTAGTATAAATATATCATGGTTTTGTTTTAGTTCGGTGCTTCATGTGAAGCATGTTATCAAACATATTTTTTATAATTAGAGTAAAACATATATTAAAATCACAAGACATTACATTCTACCCCTTAAATAAATTTCATACATGATTTTTTAATTATTACTTTCTAATGAATTAAGATAATGGTACATATAATATTACTAAATTATAAATTTTATGATGAGGTATTAAAAACATCCATTCACTGAAAATAAGCACAATTCCAATATTGTGTTTTTTCATAACCATTTGAGTTAAATACCTCTCATTATTTGATGTTAAGACCGATATTGTTTTTCCATGAGTTTATAAGAAAAACATGTGGTAGTTGATTTTTATAAATTGGTCTGTGGTTTTAAATATAATTCCCAATTTTCATAATAAATAAGCAATACAAACCCATATATCTTTCCCCAAGGATCTTCAATGTGACAGTGATAGTGGAATGTTGATGTTACACAATGAAGTTTACGAAGAAAGATCATCCTCCACATAAGGTTTTTAGGATTCATGGTCACACCCCTCTTAACCATTTCTAGAGCATCTACATTCACCACACTAGCCTATTTATTTTCTTTGTTTTCCCATCACTTTATCGATAACCCCCATAGATAACCAGCCATATCCTCTTCTAGTTGTTGGAAAAGTATCTATGATTCCGATTCCATGAATCCATCTTAGCTAAAGGTTAGTGGGGGATGAAATCCCTTACAAATCCATTATGAGTGTCTCTTCATGTTCGTATGTATGGTATTATAAGACCAAAACAGTTTCTTGAAAACACCATATGGGATTTTGCACTATAGGGAGCCAACATTGATCATTAACCATTCCCAACCCCAAGGTCACTAGGAGGTTTACCTATTTTCACCTAAACACCATGTCTCTTTTTACATGTAGATAATGCTTGGATTTTAATTATACATACACTAATAAAATAGTTATTTAATATTATATGGAAATATTGGGGACTACACGTTGCATCGGTACACTGATAGAAGAGGATGAAGATGATTTTTTTTGCAATTGTTTATTGTTGCAGTGATGTTATCACCTCTATTTAGGTGGTTTTGGTTTTTGTCTCCACCACATCCATTTTTACCAATAAAGAATATTTTGTATGTAATATAACAATGTTTTGTGAATATAGAGTCTATGTTGAAGTAATTAATCCAGTACTGAATTCAGTTCTAATCTATCTAAAAGACCCATACTAATTTTTAAATTCGAAAAAGGTTAAATTTCAAAATTTAACCATCATACAACTAGATTTATTATTTTATAAAAAACATTAGGCTGGTACACTATGAAAATAATAAAGGAAAATTAGAGTGTATAGAATAAAGATCTCATATTCACAATTCTAAAGAAGTGGATTTATTTACCATAATTTATTTCATCGCTTTACATTGAATACGATCCCCCTTGCTGACAATTTTTTTATTTTTTGTTCCTTCTTATCATCCTTGTATTTATGAAACATACATGCAAAATTTCCAAAGTTTCCACATATAAGGTATTATTCCATTAGGGGTTCTTTTGGATTCATATTTTCACTGCCATCATGATAACCGACCACTTCATTTTCTTTTATAAGTTTGATTCTCAATTACCCCATATTCCAGAGTTAAATCATTTTATAGTTTCATTTTATATATTACCTTGGATCTTATCCAGATATTTTTGATATATAAGTGGTTTAATATTCCTTCTTTCATTATTTTATCACCCAAATTTTCATGCTTATCAATCCTTATCTTCTTTGGTGCATTTCAAATTTCAACTATGGTTCCATTTTTAATCATATTTCATGATTGTTGGTTTATAGTAATAAAACATTTTCTCATTACATATCCCATTATAATGGGATGATCGAAGATATTGTCACTAAATTCTCCACTGCACAAATTCTTAACTCACTTACTTATGGTGACATCTATCACTAAAAAAAATATTAAACCGAGGGATGAAAATTTAATAATATGGAAGAATTATCAAAATAAAAAAATGAATACCATAAAAAAATTATTATTTTATACATTTTAATAGTGACCTATAATTCTTTTAAGTTAACCAATATCATTCTTAGTTTGACCTAGGTTATATTATGTTAGGTTCTCTTATTATTATTAACCGTGTCCATCAAAGTAACCTAGAAATCTATCCACAATAGTGATTATTAAATAGTATATCATCCACCAAATATAATACCCTTGGAATGTCTATCTACGTGTGCAATATTAGTATAAAGACCATACCATCTCATACATTAATATTACATACCATTTGTGGAATTCTTAAAACATTATTAAAACAGATGCCCAAAGATCGTACTAGTCTTTTTTCCTTTGGAAACATAAAAACTAATACATAAGTAATGTACATTATCTCACATTTGGTTCTTCGCGACTATAACCATTATTAGAGACATCAAACATAATACATATCTTCATAACCGGTGGAAGGAAACACAAAAATGGGTGATCTCAAATTCCCAGTAAGGGTAAACAAGGGAGATATGTAAACATAATCATGAGCATAAGGGTTGATTAAATGATCATGAAAATAGAAGATCATACCCAACATATCAAAGATAATATACATGAATCATGGAATAAATCTTATATGTTTATAATACATGAATTTTAAGAAAATAATGATCTTAATCCATGAAATAATAACATTAAAATGAAACATGGAATTATGGAAAACACATAACCATATATAATGATTTCCATTTTAGTTAAGACATTGTTTCTGAGACCATATTAGTGGAAAAAGTCATTTATTTAACCAGGTTCACACCATATTCTAGTCCTATATTACTAAACTGAGATCGTTTCCCATTCTAGTCCTGTAATATTGATCCAAGTTCATTTCTCATTCCATCCCCGTAATACTAAATAAACATCATTTATCATTCTAGTGATGTGTATATCATGAGATATAGAAATTTAACCAATACAATTGAGGTAGAAATAGATCACACCCATCTCATAGTAAAACCATACATACATGTGCCAAAAAATCATATACAATAATGTCATAGTCCATATAATGAAATGGGCATCATAAACATGTAATCATATCATAACCTATGTAAAAGATACAATTTTCATAATCATTTCATCATAATCATAACTCGTGAAATTAATCTGGGTTCAAAAGTATATAACTAGTGAAAGAGAAGTGATCTTCATAAGAATCATTCTATCAAAACAAAATCCATTCAATAAAGAATATGAATGCAACCTTTGGATTATTTTTTATAAGGGAGTTATTAACATCAATTTAAGTCATCATAGAAGGAAAATAACATTGATAGATATTTGAAAGTCTTTATGGAGGAAAATATCCCTTACTATTTAAAAAATTCTCTTTTAAACATAAAACCTTTTTAAAACCATTTCATTTTAAAATTCACTGAACACTTAGAAAGAAGGCATGAAATGTTGTTGAAAACTTTTTCCATAAAAATATATAAAATAAGTATGAATTTTTTTGAAAAAACATTTTCTATGAAAAATTATAAAAGGGATATGGATTTATTTTGAATAATATTTCTTTTAAAATACTTTTCAGACATGTAAATAAGTCATGAAATCATTTTGAAAACCATTTTCCTTGAAAAATTATAAAAGAAGCTTGAAACGTTTTTGAAAAAAAAAATCCTTGAAAAATTATAAAGGAAGATTCAAAAACTTTGGAAAATAATTTAATAGAAAATTTATTTTTAAAAACATTTTTTAAAATTTATCCTTTAAACATAAAAATACATCTTCAAAATATTGGCAATGAATATCTTTTTACCTATCGTATGAGGTAAAAAAATTCCTCTTTCAGAGTTAAAATAATAGAAAAATGACTTTTTCCGAATGTGGTAATAATATTTATTTTAAAACATTAGATAAATAAAAAAAGGTAAACATTTATTTTAATGATAATTTGATAATATTATAATATTCTTGGAAACCCAATTTAGAAAACATTATTTAAAAGGAACACAAATTTCTAACCAAAGAGAGGGTAAATTTAAGCTTTCCTAAAAACATTCTTAACTATATCATTTAAAAAATAGTGGAATTAATTACACAAATATATGAATAAATCATAAATAAAAATAGTAGAATAAAATTAAGGAATGTTCTTAATAGATATATCAAAACATTCATCAAAGGAAGGAAAAACATGAATAATCATGAAAAACGAAAAGATTATTTCAATAAAATCTTATCACATGGTATCTTGGGACTATACTCTCCATGCAAGAATAAAATATGATTAAAATGTGTATATTAATGATATATCATCTAAAATATAAGTATAATCACCTCAAAATTAATTTAGGCGCATAAAAAACATGATTCTCAAATAATGAAAATTAGGACAAAACTATTTTTCTAATTTGATAACTTTTGAAACAAAAACCCCATGAAATAGTGGTCATAAAATTTATATAAAAATACCCATAAATTTAAATATAAGAATAATTTATTACATCTATTAGATGTAATACACAACACACAAAAGGATTAGGTAGTGAATAAAGCTTGAATCACATAGAAATAAAGAGTGAGATTAAATCTCATTACCTTTTATCTTGACTCTATTCATAATCAATAAAACCACCTATATAATAACTATAAATTTTTTATAAATTTTCAAAGAAACATATTATTATATCTAAAACCATATATTATTTTATCATGACCTCATACTACACACTGGTTAACAATACTGTGTTAAGGTTTCACTTCGGGAAATATTCACTTTGTTCTTTGCATGTGTCCTAATTTGTTATATCTTTGGTCCTTATAATTATATACTAATTAAATAAATTAAAAATTAAATAAATTTAAAAATTAAATAAATATAATTTATATTAATTATATTAATACCATTATAATATATATAATATATAAGTATTAAATGGAACACACTGTTTATGGATACAGTTAGTCGTATGTATGTATGAACGTTGTTTATGTTTTTAAAATCATATTGAAAGAAGGAAATAAAATAAACTATATGTATATATGTATATAATATTAGAAAGAATAACTATAATGTTTTATATATATAATAAAATTTCACAAAACCCATCATTAATACATTCTATGTATTATGTTAATGAATCATATCACTTTGAGGGGGAAGTAGTCCACAGTTTCTCAGAGGAAATTATCATTTTTAAACCAAATAAAAAGTAAAAATATATGTGTTGTAAAAGGAATAAATAATATTAAATACATAATAAATATAATATATAACATATATAAATATAGTTTTCATCATAATGTCCACCCTGAGAAGTGGTAGGTGAAAAATGAACAATCATCATTTAGTGAGGCGGTAGTTCACCAGACACATAAACAATATGCTAATTACCCATTAAAGGGAAGTGTTTTTAAGTGTACTTTTGAAAATTAGAATAAAAAAAACTAATATAATAATGCTAATTATTTTTTTAGACATGAATGGAATAATAAGAGTGGATGGGTTGAAGAAGAAAGATTAAATAATGGAGCTTGAGAGAATGAGTTACCTCTTAACCGGAAAACTACTTTTGGTTTATTTCAAAAGGATTCATCATAAGACATTATTCTAGAAGGCAGGATTAAATTTGGAAGGTATGGGTTTTTAGAGACAATTTGAGAAGAGTTTTGATGAGAAAATGTGGCTTGACAGGTGTGAGTAAGGGGCAGAGTGCTTTCCTTTTTATAGTGGAGAGGAAGTGACACTCTTGTAAATACTAAAACGAATCCCACAATGGGAGGTCTCATATAACTATTGTTTCTAAAAAATGGATGAATTATGAATTAATGTTAAATTATGGTGGAAAAAAAATCTGAACAACACAAAAATATGTTCATTTAAATAATTTAGTTCCTTAACTTCTATGATTCCCCAATTTTATTATTTTGGTTTTTATTAAAGCATCGAGTTTTCTAACCTATGTTATTTAACCATTAATATTAAAATAAAAATAGATTTATTATATAATAAATACCCAATGAATTATAAATATTATACTTAATTTTTCTTTAAAAAATATCATTTGTTTTGGGAATAATTTTTTTCAAAAAGTGTATGTGACACACAAAATGTTTTTTAAATACGGACCGTGATAACAATGTTTTTACAATATATGGGTCATTATGTTAATTATAATATATAAATTTGTCAATTAAAATAGAATATTTAACATTTTTTAACATTTAAAAATAAATTGGAATATTATATCATTTTTATTAATTTTAAAACATTTACTAAAATATAATTTATTGTATAATAATAATAATGTTAATTTTCAAAATAGTTATTTGCTTTTTATTTTAAAATATCAAACTAATATTGGAAGTAAAATAAATAAATTCAAAATATGTGAATACTTATATATTAATCTTAAAAAATAAATAAAGTCAATAATTCAATCAATTCACTTCACTTTTGACATCTATAATATAATTTATTTCAGTTAAATTTAACAAAATAATCATAATGTTGGCAGTTCATAAGAAATTTTTGTAACTAAATAATATATAAATTTTTTTGAGAAATTATTATGATAAAAATAAGCAATTTATATTTCAAAAGGAAATCTATTATTGAAAATAGGACGTTTCTTACATCTCTCAATGTTTTATAAATGTTAAACGTAAGGAAAGTTCTTTTTTTTTCTTTTTTCCTTTCTTAACATTTTATACAAGGAACTTCCATTTAATAATATCCAAAAAAACCCAAAAAATTATAAATTAGAGAGGATATTGACGAATTATTTGAAGAAAATTTATTATGGACATGTTTCTAGGTCATTTTGGTCCTTATGATAATGGTTTGGTTCTTAATTAAGCTGAATATTAAATTAATCATCATGATTAATATTAATCACAGTCACAAATCTTTTTGGTCAAAATTTATGTTGATATTATTAGACTAAAAATATAGTAATGATTATAACCATAAATTTCCAAGTTTTAAGTTTTAAATCACATAAGTGGAAAATTAAGGTTGATGTTAATCCTGCACATGGGGAGAAAATGTGTTTTTAAAGTAAAAACATCCAAAAGTTCAATAAGATTTTATATATAATATAAAAATAGACTCTAATGACTTAAATTGGATTATTATATTCATAATTGATCTATTTGGACTTCAAAAACCAATTTAAAATAATATTTGACACAAATCATTATTTAAATGGAATGGAATGTTTTAACTAAATTTGGTTAATTTTTACCATTCACCAAAAAATAAATATTCTTGGAAAAATCTAAAAAACACCATAAGATAATTTCAAAATTATAAATTAAAAAATTATTTTAATTTTATGAAGTTAAATATCTATTATTGTCTAAAATTAATCTTTTATAGTTTTGTAATGGACATAAAACACTATTTCTTTAAGAAAATATTATTTTAAAACATATAAATACTTTACCAGAAATTATATCTTTCATTATTAATTTGTTTTATTTATCTGAAACAATTATAAATAATATATGAATAGTTTTTATTACTAATTATATAACTATTAACGTCTATCTTATAATTATCTCATTTAAATAATTAATATAATAAAATGATGTTTTGTAGAAACTCAGTGTTGCAGATAATGCATGTGAAGTCGGTGATGGGTGTAGAAAAAACAAATTTAGTTCCATATGAATGAAATATTTGAATTATTTTGACAAAATAAATGAATGAAAAATAATTCATTCAATGAAGAGAAAAATATTTCACAAAATCTCAGGGTGTTACACCTATTACCACTCATCATACATCTGATTGATGATCAAGTCAATTATCAACAAACTATTTTCACTCTAATTATCCCTAGGAGTATCTATTCCAAAAATGCATCCAAATACTAGTGTCTACATAATGATATAATTTCTAGGAAATACACACACTCTATACCTAATCATTATTCTAGGATGTTTTCATATACATGGACTTATAACTAGGATTTTCACTAATATTCTTTGACCCTTGTCTCAAAAAATAACCATAAATTGCTAAAATACTATCTTTAGTGACCTAATACCTAAATAAACTTTATATAATAATTTTTCATGCTGATTACCAATAAATACAAACCATGTATTTATATTTATACTATCTTGGGAACATTGGATACATAATTACGTCAACCTTAATTAAGAAACATCATCTTTATTTAAAACTCCACATAATTCTCCTAAGATAAACATGGTTTCTAAAACTATATGGGCTACAGTTGGGAAACTATATATGGAAAAATGTGAAATATAAATCCGTATAAGGGAAAAACTTGACAATAAAGCATAACATGAGAGTTTAGATACATAATATGATATCGTAAAGATGATGGTCAAAATCCTAGAAACACGGAATAAAGTATTTATTTAATAAGATAATGGAATCAAAAAAATGTGCAAATATCATAAAACAAGCCATCATAATCATAATTTAAATGTTACTATTATTACTATCATTAAAAAGTGAAAGATGTCCTATGGAGGATTTGTTTGACACCAAAATCCCATACATAACATATCATGAGATATAAAACTTATACCAATTAATTAAAAGGTAATATAATTATTTGACAACCTGTATCATAATATAAAACACACATATGTGTTCCAAATGAGGAAAACAAACCATACATAAATCATAAGAATGATCAAACCCATGAGAATGAAGTGGGTTCTATATTTCTAATTCATGGAATAATATAAGGATAAATAATAATGATTCCCATCATAAGACGGAATTAAATTGATGCAAACTCTTTTAATTGAACAAGGGTAATAGTTATTTAAAATGGAGTTGCAATATATACAATTCATGAGACGGATCTAGAGAATAAAGAGTAAAAATTAACAACTCATGTGGAGATTTATAAAATAATAAAAGGAAATTTAAAATAAGGAAACACCTTATTATTTTCCATAAATAAAAACTGAACCACTGATGTTCTAAATAAAAGTATGGTTTTTCTATATTTATTTATTTTTTAGAAACTTTTTATTGGTATGATACTCATCACGAGACAAGAAATTGGAATGTCCACTTAAATCAGGTTTTCTTAAAAGTGGTAATTTTTAATGGAAATAAAAATATGTATAACCAAAATAATTAAAGAATATTTAACTAGGTATATATTTAAGGGATATATATATATATAATATTTATATTACATAATAATAATATTTCATAAAAGGTATAAAAATATAGAGATTGTGAAATTCAAAAGTAACGAGGGTGGTTTGGAAAATTGATTAAACACTCATCGAAGGAAAACAATTTTAATCTTTTAAAATAACTTTTTATGAAATAAAAAATTGTAAAAATAATGATGGTGATTTCATTAGAAAATTGGGGAAGTGATATATTAAGGTCACATGAGATAACACAAAATTAGGTTTCTAATTAAAAAGGAGGACATTGGCTATAAGTGAAATTATTCATAGGGAGAAGATATCGGCATGTAAGGGGATGAGAATTATTCATAACATTGTCTAATTTTCAATAAGGAATAGAAATAATCAATTAATAATATCTGAATAAATTTTTTTCTCAAAATATTTAAATATTTTATACCATTTTAAAATAATGATGATTCTCAATGAGGAATATTATAACACAAGAAGGAATATTGAGGTGTGAAAAAACCTTATATTTAAGGGTATCGATTAAGAATAGATCAAAAAATAGAAGAGTATTAATTTAAGTGAAGTTTCTAAGTTAAGAAATAATTTATTATATTATAATTAAATTTGGAATTATTTACACTGTACAAATGAATATTTGTGTATAATATCAAATCATGCCTCAATGAAGGGTGATTGAGATAAAAACCCTTGCCTTTTATCTTCATTTCATGAAACAAACTCTAAAATATTTAATCAAAAACATTAATATATTAATTTATTATTTATTAAACTTAATATTAACTATTATCATTTATAACTCTAATTTATATTATTTATATACAAGTACATTTGTTACTTTTTAGCTATTTTCATTATTAGGTTTGAGTAAACTCAATCATTTTGAAATATTTTTATAATAATTGAGTTTTAATTTATTATTTTCCATATTTTTATCATTAATATACCATTTAAGGTACTATAATTTATTAGTTTCAATTACTTACGAATTTATAATTTAATTCCATTGTAGTTTCTTTTATGATCCTTGAAGGTGAAATCAGTGAAAAATAAAATTTCAACGGTTTTTAACAAATAAATAGTGGTATCTAAATTAATATGTTTAATATAAATGTTATCATTATATATCTAAACTCAAGTAATTATTTAATACTTTTTATCATATATTATTATTATTCAAGTTATGATATATATCCCATACAGTATTTTATATTATTGTCTATGTAGGTGGTAAAAAAACTCAAACAAAAACATACAATAATTTAATAGATGGTAATGAAGTGGTCAAGTTATAAAATAAATATATTAGCATAATAGTGTTGTTAATTATGGATTGAATTTTTTATATATCAAAATTTTATATAATTATAAGGAGAATGTAATTTATATAAATCCATTACGTAGAATAAAAATATCACATTCCTCTTAACATGCTTGTTTAAAGATAATTTTCTTATAACAATTGTTTTTTGTTTATATAATTATTAGAACATTAATTTTATCTTAAAAAACCTTAATAATTACATAAATATTATATTTATCCTTTAAATCCATTCTTAAATATCTCCATGAATTGTTGTCCTGAAAAACGAAAACCATCATTCCTTGGAGGCAGTAATCTGCACATACACATGGATGATGCTTTCATTTTCCTTAAAATGGGAGAGAGAAATAATATATTTTATCATATAAAAATATTAAATAAGTTATTTTTATCTTAATTATATATTTACTTAATTATTTAAACCATACTTGTTATGTGTTAATGGAAAATGAACATGTTACTTCATGGAGCTGGTAGTCCACACATGTGCACGACTAAAGTCTTCATTTTTCTTACTCGAAAAAATAATGTTTGTTAATGACTATAGATTCATTATAATAACCTAAAAATATAACAAAAATAATTATAGTTTCATTTTAATATTATTTAATTATATTTTATGAAAAATAAGTTCACATATAGAAATAAAAATAAGGAAGAAGAAGTTAAAAGTTTAAAACTCACTCCCTGGTTTATCTCATTTACAAAAGAATTAATATTTTAATGTATTGTATTTTGGGATGAATATAACATCATGAGGGTATATATGAATGTGGAGTATAGTTTTTGGTATATTTTGGGAAAAAATAACGTGGTTTTGGTGTGATGGGAGCTTAAGAGAGGAGTGACCCTTTTATAAGTGAAACAAGATGATATTTTTATAAATATCCCAAACTTTTCAATAATGGGAAGTCACACTCAAGGAATGTGAATCCAAAATTGAGACATAATATTTAGGGGAAGAGATAAGGTCTATCTAATCCTCAATAGACCATTACCCAAAATATTTTAAACATGTTTCCAAATCATTTTCATTATATTTTCTGAACATTTACAATTTTAGCTTTTACCATGACAACTAGTTTTTACCTATTGTAACTTATCAATTACGACAAAAAATTAATCTTTAAAAAAAATTTGAAATCAATAATTTAAAATTTCATATCCATTAAATTTTTTAAATTATTAAGGGTGATAAAAAATTAATTTTAAATTCCTAAATTTATAAGGTATTTAAAACAAATTGTTTTGAAAAATATAGATCAAATTATTAAATGTTAAACCTGGGTTTGTAAAAAAATTGTTTTTATAAAATTATAAATTCAATTTTACAATACATATTTTTTCTAAGAAAATGGTTCCAAAAATTTAAATCTCATACTTTTATATTACTAATTTCATACATTCCATGTTATTTATAAAATTGGTATTTTTAACTATTCACCTAAAAATCAAGTTTTTATAAAAATCCAAAAAAAACATCTTAAATTAATTTGAAAATTTTAGAAGAAAAATATTTTTTTATTTTTGCAAATGTATTTATTTTATTTTCTAGTTAAAACATTAAATAAAATCATAAAATACAATGAGGGATTGTTTTTGGAAAATAACTTTTTTAAATACTACTTGTTCTTATAGATAATTTATATAACATTCTAATAAAAAGAGGACTAATACATGAATATTATATTTATTATAATAGTAATTTAATAATAATATACATAGTTCCTTTTAATAAAAATTATATTTAATAAAAATATACATTCTTGAATAGTAAAATGGAAAGTAAATTTGTATAAAATAACATTTAAAAAAATAAATATATAAATTAACATAGTTCATAATTTTGTCACTCCTTTTCATATATACGAATTAAATTTATATGTTTTAATAGTATAAACATATAAAATTTTAATTTTAGTTTATCATTTCATGTTGGGAAAGATATCGAACATATATGACTTATTTTGTGGAAAGTATATATTAAACTCTCAGGCCATTACAAATAATGTTAATGGTCAAGATAATGGTAAAAATATTATTTTCAATGAATTATTTTATTAATATCATTAAATTATATCTATTAAAATGCATTAATATGTTCTAAATATTGAAATTAATATAATTATTATTCTTATATTTAAATATATTATCGGGTATTTTATTAGTAATCAATACTAAATTGGATTAAGAACACTTAGTAGTTAAAGAAACATTTTTCTACATAATTGATTTTCTATATATTAATTTTTTAATTTAAAATATATTATTATTATTATTTATAAATTGAATTAGTTTAAATAAAAATTATTTTTTTGGTTAATCAAACAAAAATTCAATAATAGGTGTTATTTTATTTGTTTTAGTAAACCATAGGTTACTTGAGATAAAAACTAGTCACCCCTGTAAAAAAAAGTTACAAGTAGAAATATATGTGTGAATGACTTCATACATGTATGGAAATACTTTTTTGAGGCTTTATTAACCCAAAATATCTCTACAATTTATTATTTATTACTTTTTAAGTCATTTAACCTTACATAGTGTAATGATATCAATGAAAAATATAGGTTATTAAAAAAGTTCCCTTTTCTTCACTTATATAAGGGGATCACTTTCACCCTTTCAATGCTTTACATTCTCTTTGGAATATACTTAAATCCCTAACATGTTTTCCCATCCAATATATCTCTTTGATGTACTGAATCCCCTTTTTCAATACAATTTATCCCGTGTCTATCAATTATGAGGATTTAAACAAAAGGAAGTTCAAGGTCTCAATGAGATTCGAATGCTTTATTAGAAGTAAATAATTAAGTGTTTTAAGATAAGTAATATGTATGTTGTTCATAAATGATATATTTCATGTTTATTTTTTGAATGATATTGAATACTTATTATGTATTATGTAGTTTCTTATATTGTGTAAAAAATCTACATTAGTTGAAAAAGGCATGAGTTTTATTAGTTGATGTTTTGTCATAATTGCAAAAAAATATAAACCTAAAAGGTATTGGGAATCCGTTTTAATGAAATATTTTATTTAAATTATGTTTTTGAGATGGTCATATAAATGGGATGTCATAGTTGGTTTTAGAAAAAAAAACTTTATATAACATTAGAGATTCGAATACTAGTCTTACTCTTTGTGGGTGCTTTTTAGTTTCATTTGATAGTGTTTCATCTGACATATTCCACTAGATGAAGATAATTTGAAAGAGATGATTAGATGGAAGCCATAAAACAGAGATGATTAGATATAAGATTCATATGGTGGGGATTTAGTGTAGTTGGGTGAAATATTCATCAGACAGAGTCCATTATAAAGAGATAATTGGATAAAGATCATCAGGAAAATCTTTTTTTATGAATTTCTATCAATTGATGTCCATTGGGGGTGATGTATATTGTCATGGTATCTTTTAATGGGTACTATATGTTAATGGTTTCATTGGATGGTTCAATAGTAAATTAGAGGCTTCCAGGTCAAGGGAAGGATAACTGTTAATCTTAGAGGTTTTTGCAACATTTTTACTAGATTAAGATCTATATAAAAATAGGTGGTGGACCAAATATATATTATCTTTATTTAAATAAAATATTAAATCTACGATTAAGTTAGTTTCTAAATTAATTTTCTATGACTTTGTAAATAAATATGGAATAATATATGAGTTTTGTATTCATCTACGTCACCTATAATGAAAATGTTTCAAGTGTTCTCCTAGGGATGTTGGGAATTTATCTAAACCACGTAAATATTATTTTTCCATATGTTTTTTTGGATATGTAAAGTTTCTTCATGGAGTTATTTTGTGGTTATTATTTTCGATATAATTCTATTTCAACTTTAAAATCCTAGTAGTGGAGGTTATAGGAAAAAACTATGTCTAGTAGAATTTTCATGTATTATATACACATGCTAAAGAAAATAGATGAAATTCTATCCAATTTATGTTATAATTTATGTGTTAAGATAGTTGAATATATAAAGTTATTCTATCTCCCAAAAAGTTGTTACAAATATTGGTTCTACTTTACTCATTGAATTAACGTTTCTCCTTTCCATTGTATGAAATTTATTTTATTTCACTTGGTTTCTAAATCTATTGTAAGAATGAATTTAGAGGAAGGGAGGATTCATGTTGATAGGTTTTATTGAATAGAACTTTCCTTTTGGATAATGAAACTAGTGTATATGTTGATATAAAAATATTAGATTCCCCTTTGTCCAATAAACTTCTAGGGATTAAGGACAATATTGAATGGGAGTGATTGGATAGGAGATATTTAGCCTTTATCAAGATGTAACTTTCTCTGAATGTTTCCTTTAAAATTTTAGAGAATAAAACTACTGCATAAGCTATGAAAGGGTTGTATTATATATATGAGAAAACAATAACACTTAATATATTTTATATGAAGAAAATATTGTTCAGTATGAGGTTACCAGATGAAATACATAAAACATATCCCATTAATTACTTCTATATGATCATAGGGAAGCTCAAATCAGTGATGGTATGTTTCACAGACAACATTTTGGATTCCTTGAAAGAAGTGAGAAACATAAGCGGGAAATTGGATTTTTGTTTGATGAAATTTGAAAATTGATCTTGGTTGAGGAGTTGAGGTTGAGAGAAGCTTAATTTATATGTGAAAGTATTTTTAATACTACTATATAGGGATGTTATCCTTAACAGAAGTACCATCTGATGAAAATGTATTCATATGAAAAGTGCCACAAAATATTTTAATGTAAATCAATTGGTTTGAACCCATACATATATAATTTCTTAGAATAAGGGACATATCAAGAAATATTTCAAGAATCATACATGTGATTCCACTTACAGATATTGAAAATCAGTAATTAAAATAGTTGGAGGCTCTAGTTTGATACTGAGTAAGTCTAGTCAAAAAGATCCTTTCATTATTGACTTAACTGAATCTTTTCATTAAACTAGTGAGCAAGGGTTAAAAGTTGATTATGTATCAAGAATATTGGAAAGAGTGTATCTTTATATTGATAAATATATTGATATAGTTGGCTAATGATATGTTAACATTCGAATAATAAATAGATGTGTCTAAAGATGGAAGTATGTTACACATATCTGAAGTCTCCATAAGAACTTCATATTCATGGGACAACATGATGATGCATGTTTCATAATGGTATTTTATAATTGATACAAAAAGATCAATAGATGATCCATGGTGATTCCTCATGGAGTACAAATGAAACATTTTAGTAGACTTTATTCAAGGATTAAGTTGTATTGATTGAAAGAACATCATCTAATAGTCAAAAAAATTTCCACTGCTAGTTTGACCATCTTATATAAAATAATATGAATGTTATAGTATAAAAGGAAATTATTAAACATGATCACAATGACCAGGAAATATGTGAAAGTTATATTCTTGGGAATCATAAGAGAGTTTACCATAACTTAGTTGGTATAAAAATAAGAAATCAAAACCTTAAACATGTTCATTTTTATGATTGGGGACCAACCTATCTTTACTCTAATGGAGGACCAGTATACATTGTAACCTTGATTGATGATACTAATCAAAAGGTACGTGGTTAATTTACAAATAATAAACCAGATTTGACTCATGTGTTTATTTAGTGGATGGTTTTGTAGGATAAGGTCTGTGAATGAATTTTGACGTGTATCTGAATAGACAATTATGGGTAGTACATGTGAAAAAACATTGGTAACAATTTTTATCAGAGTTGAAATAGGCATAAAAAGACTATTCTATGAACTACACAACAAAATAGAGTAACTAAACGGATAAATCAAACATTCTAAGAGAAATATTAGAGTAATAGGCTATACTCTAGAATTATTGAGGGGATTTATAGAGGCTATAAATATTGTAGTGAATTTTGTGAACAAAATTACAACTTTATACGTGGGGTGAGAACTTCTAATGAAAATTTACTCCGGTAAAAGACTAGAGGTTAACTGTCTCAATGTTTTTATAAGTATGAAACATGTTTATTTTAGTTATTAAAATATATAATAGTTGGATGCGAAATCCAAGGTGTTCTTTATTATAAAGACCGGGAATTTCCATTTCATTGTTTTTAATTAAATTGGAATTTTACGAGTCCAAGAAATCGGACGGCGCACGATTCCGAGGCCCTGAGTGCCCGGAATGATCCATCGAAATTTTTGTTAAGTTTAAGTTAAAGTGCATAAGTATTTTCCCTAAAAAATTGGAATAACTCTTAAACGGTAACTCAGATCTAATATCTGATGGCACCGCTATGCTCAGGATGGCAGGTTTACCCTATGCACGACTTAAGATTAGTTGGCGTGGGCCTCCTATGAGAAAACCCAAATTTGGCATAACTGTAAATAAAATAATTAAATAAATTATTTTATTTATCACATGATTTTACCTCACCAATGGTCACTCAGATTAAATATCTAAGACCACCGTTGAACTCATGAGGGAATGATTTATTTAAGCAGATACTAACTTTTGTTGGCGCGGGTCACCAGAAAAAGATAGTTTTTGGCCACAAATAAAATATTTAAGTGAAAATTATTTTATTGTATAATTAATAACTTCTAAAAAGTAACTTGGATTAAAAGTTTGAGAGTAATTTTGGGTTCTTTGGGGTCCTATTTCATCTAGGCAGAGCCTAACCTCGACCAACACGGGTTGAGGGTGACTAATAATAATTTTCCGAACTTTTTTTCGAGTTTGTTTAGTAAACACGCAAGCGGTGTTTTATAACATTTGAACCGGTGCTCAGAATTGAGATACGATGGCACAGTTGAACTCGCATCACCATAATTCGCTTAAGGAGACCTTCACCGCAGTTACGTTCTAACGATAGTGGAAGTTAGATTTGGAGGTTTTTAATTAAGTTGAATAAAAATAAAGTGTTAACTTTATTTTTATTGGTGGTGGTTAAAGCTCTAAGAGGAGGTTAGTGGTGGGGGAAGCGACACCATAACCTCCCATGAGAGGTTATGGAGGTGGGTCCCACCTTCACGTAACCTCCCTTTGGAGGATATCCTTTGGTGGGGACCACCCGGGTGATGAAACCCTTGGAAACCCCACTTATGTGTGAAACCCTTGAACTTCCCCACCATATATACTCTCCACCCATTAATTAAGTGAATGGTTTCATTTAATTCAAATTCTTTTTGAATTCATTATGCTAACAATTTAATAAGGTGTGATGCTTTATTATACTTTTTGGGTTGGAATAATCTTTTGGGAGGGCTTGGAAAGGAGATTTGAGGGGGAGAAGAGATCACCACCGAAGAACGTGAGGAACTCCTCTTCATCACCAATGAAGGATGGCAAACAACATTCTCAATCTACGACCGAAACAAAGGAGAAGGATCTGACAGCAAAGAATTCCAACGATGCTTCTTCCTTGGCCTCCTACCCCGGATGCTTCCCAACGTCAATGAGAGGACACCTCCTTTTCCTTAGACTTCGTTAACGAACAATCGTCAAGCAAGGTAGGGGTTATTTTAGTATTGATTATTACCCTCCGTACCCTGTCATATGATGTGTTCTTTGAGAACCGAATGATATCACCATAACGAGGAGGGTTTGGACTACACGAACATGGCCCGACCCTCCCCTATGACTGATCTTGTTTATTGACGATGGATGAACTGACCGCGGTGAACAACGGCGGCCAGCGACGGGCTGACCGTGAAAGAAACCGATGGCGCAAATGCCACTGGGTCGCCTAGAGGACGCGGCACCACCTCACTACATGGAGGAGAGTCACGGACATGACGGACCATGGTGGGGGCACGCGAAACCATTGCTCCGCGTGGAGGGCAGCAGGAGGCTGCGACCAAGGTGGGCCACGGCGGAGGAGCATGGTGTCGTTGCACTGTGCTAGTGGTGTAGGACCGTGGCTAGGGCGGGCCGTGGCGGGAGAGCAGGGGAGAGGTGTCGTCACCAAGTGTCTAAGAATACCCACGACCTAAGGCCATGGTGGAGAAGGAAGGGGGGCCGGTTGAGCCGGCCGCCGGTGCGCGCTTCATAGGTGGGACCCTTCAGGTCCCGCCATTATAGGGGCCGGTGCCATGCGCCGGCCGTTACAAACAAAGGGGGGCACGTCACCCCCCCCCCATGGCGTGGTTAGCTGGGGAACAAGGTGTGGCCAGCCGGGCCCTACGGCAAGCCAGCCAGGAAGGCCACACATCCAGTCACCGGGCCCTGCGTCCAGCCAGCAACGGCCAGTCGGCCAGGCCACATGGCGAGCTTCCAGGCCCCGCGGCTAGCCGGGCCTGACCACACAACTAGAAGTCGAGCCACGCGGCCAGCCGGGGCCGGCCGTATGGCAATTCAGGCCAAGCCACGCAACCAGCCGGGCTAGGCCACACAACAATCTTGACAGGGCTATGCAGGCTGCTACCAGGCCACACAGGCCGCCGGGCCGGGCCACCCCTTCGGTTCCGGCCACCCTTCAGGTCGGGCCGCCTTCGGGACAGGCGGCCCACTCGGGTCGGGCCAACCACTCATGCCAGGCCGAGAACTCGGGCCGGGCAACCCCCTTGGACCGATTCGGTCCATGTCTGCCCAAATGGGGCGGACCAGACCCAGACCTGCTATGGACTGATTACACCTTTTAGCCCGTATTTTTGGCTACGAGTTTCCGAACGACGAACCCTCTGTGGAGACTAAAGTCTGAGAGCAGGATGGTTCTTTTGGCATCCCCCAATTGAGGTTTGGATGCAGTTGGGGTATGTCTGGGTTGGATTGAACCAAAAAACCAACCGGTCCCCCCAGAATATATAAGCCAATAACTCACAGACCGGGTTGTCCGATTGACGCACCTTCTATCACGTTGGGTTCCTTATGATGAGACGAAACAATAGGAAACATCAACTAGAGACTTTATGGTAGTTGATGTATCGACACCTGGATCGAGGAGAACACCCTCCCTAAATCGAGCATACTGGACCTGGATCCTCTATGGGTTCTACAATGATGAGACTGGACCTAGATCATCTGTGGGTTCGATAGTTAAGAGACTGGACTTGGATCCTCCGTGGGTTCGACAGTGACGAGATAGGACCTAGATCCTATGTGGGTTTGATAGTGATGAGACTGGACCTGGATCCTATGTGGGTTCGACATTGATGAGATTGGACATGGATCCTCTGTGGGTTCGAAAGTGACGAGACTGGACCTGGATCCTCTGTGGGTTCGATAGTGTTGAGACTGGACCTGGATCCTCCGTGGGTTTGACAGTGATGAGACTGGACCTAGATCCTCCGCGGGTTAGATAGTGATGAGACTAAACCTGGTTCATTCATGGGTTATACATCGACGTATTATGTACCAAGATCCCACGTAGGATTGACAACTTCAACAGACTCCTATTTTAGGTTTCTATAGATATCGGCCATTCAAAAGTTAGAGATGATTCAGTGGCTACAACTAATCATCTCTTACTCTCTTTTATGTTGTTTATACATGGTGTGAGAGGAGTCATTACCTTCGTGTTTACCTCATGCACGAGATGTGTACACTTGACAACTTCGGTATATGTATGGGCATATACCTATGTAAGGGTGCATGTTTCTTTGTGGATGTTACTTCATGGATGTGCTATGGTGAAGCCCATGTGGCTTTCTTCAGTGAGTTGTACCTATGGGATACAACTTCTGTTGTACTTTCTTTGTGGAGTTCTTCTACACATGTGGAATGGAATGTGGTTGGTCTCAAGAGTTGGATAAGGTTTGTGATTGGTAACATAGTAATATTTATGGGAATATACATAACTAAGGATGGTTGATACTTTTTGATTTTATCTTTATACTATGGGTTATATATAGTAGATTTTGGGAGACCTTTGCAGGCCTTAGGTTCCCCTACTGATTATTGTTATACTCACCCCTGCACGGGCTTCGGCCGCACCTTGTTGTGTTTTGTGAAGACAACAGTCAGTAGTGATCCAGGCTGAGGGTGACATAAGGGAGGTTTCTCGGAGCTAGACAAGACGGGACGTACCTCTGGACGAGTTTTTCGAGATCTGTACCTACCCTTCAGACGATGGTCAGCCGTGATCAAGGCTGAGGGTGATAGACGGGAGGCTGCTCGGAGCTGGACTTGATGGGACGTACCCCAGGGATGAGTTGCTTGAGATATTTACCTACCCATCAGGTAGGATTCCCTGGTGGACGATCCAGGTGATGTTTTTCCATTTTTACTTTTACTTGTTCTTGTTGATCAGTTGGGTTTTTATACTGGACCATTTACTTTATGTACTACCTTTTTATTCAGTTTTACTTATTTTTTTGCTTCCATTAGTGTACTCTGATTGTGTGTGACTACTTTTTATAAAGTCAATTACTTCTTTGCTTAGGGATTTATGCCTTTGGTGCTAGTCGACAGCCCCTGGCCTATGGAAGGAGGGTTTGGTGTAGTCACGGCAAGGGTCCCGAGGATGGGTCATGACAAATTGATATTAGAGGAGTCATTTCTACCACATAACATGGAATCTAATTCTTTTAATGGAAATAGTGTTTAGTGTATTGGGTGTGGTTATCAGTTTAGGGAAACCGGTGTTGGGGCGGCAGCCGACATATCCAAACACTAGGACTCTGACTTCTGATTTCCGAATCAGTGCATGAAAACACTGATTGCATCTGTTTTTCTTTTGAAAAGTTTTCTTGTGATTACTTTGAGTCAGCTCACCTGGTATACTTTTGATCATGGAGAACCTATTTCTTTTCAAAATTTATTCACATAGTAAGTTAGCGCAGGTTCCGAGTGGAGAGCATGATCGTAGCCCACCGAGTGATGAGGCCTCGGTGAAGGGCCCCATCAATGCGGATGCACCAACAGTACCAATAAACACTAGGATACCATTACTACCAGCCCCAGTATCAGAGGGTGAGCTCTACTTGAGCGCATTTCATGAGATACTGCGATAGAGGCCTCTAAGGTTTCGAGACGAGACAGATTTTCAGACAGCTGGGTACTAGATGGAGTTTGTAGCACGAGTTTTCCACACAGTTGGGACACCCACTAACTTGATGGTGCACCTAGCTGTTAGTCTCTTTTATGGAGTAGCTGAGAGGTGGTAGAGCCTGATGCTCCTATTATACTATGAAGATACCCTCACTTGGGGGAACATCGAGGGTATTTTCAGGGCGGAGTTTGTATCAGTGACTCTACACTCTATACGTACTCAGGAGCTGCTACACTTTCCATAGGTCATTCTGACAGTAGCCAAGACATCTATAGTAGGAAGTAGGCAGATGACATGGGGGAAAAAGTGTGTTAGATCTACTATTAGATGACCCCAATATGTGGCATCAGGGATGCGGGGCACTTGAGGCCGAGGGAGCTTTGAATGAAGAATTGTTTGTTATTCCTGTAGGGAACGAGGTCACAGAGTGCATGACTATTTGAATCCCCACACAGTTGATCAGCAGGTGTTATAGGAGCCACTGAGAAATAGGTAGTGGCATGAGCTTGAGCATCAGACGAGCGGTGGACGAGGCAGTAGAGCAGGTCCTTCAGCAGATGGTGGTCAGAGTCATCGGGCACTACTACCACAACCCGTAAATAGTTCAACTCGAGCTCCGGGAGCAGGTGGACAGGAGCAAGACTAGATCTAGGCATAGATACTTTGATTCATGATGCTTCTATCTTCGTTGATGATGTTGTTTGTGGTTTATTTGTGTCTTTGTACTTTGAGCTGCAGTAATAAAAGACACTTGTCATTGTGATGTTTGTTTTCCTGCCTTTTGTGTGGTTGATACTGAGAGGTTCCTGTTAAAACCTTTGACTTAACCCTATCATTTGAGATTCCAACTGGGGGAGACCCAATAACCACACATTGATGCTGATAGTGTGAATCAATCCTTTGAGGCGAGAGTAATGGTTGGATCTCTTGGAAGTAGCGTCAAGGCCTTACGACGTCGTCTATGCCATGAAATAGTACCGTTCATGTCCGGATTGACTGTATTAGGAATATTATGTGGTTCATCTAGGGGATGAGCCGAATTTCTCTTTTCAGAAAATGAGATATCTTAGAAGATCATGTAGGACATAGGTGAAGAAGGGTGTACTCTAGTTATTTACAATTGGCTAGTCTCGCACATAGTTCTTTGAGTGAATGATTTACGGTTTACTGTAATCACAAGAATGTCAGGTATATCTTCTCTCAAAAGGACTTGAACATGAGACAGAGGTGATGGCTCACATTTCAAAAGGACTATGGCTTTGAGATAGTTTATACTCCTAGGAAGGGTAATGTTTTTGTGGATGCTCTCAGTAAGAGATTAGGCTTTCAGCTGCTAGGATAAGTGACAGAGCAGCTGGCCACGTTACAGATATCCTTTGTGGATATGGATGGAGCATCCTAACTACTACATCTTATAGTCTCTCCTCCACTTATTCAATGAGAAATTGAGGCACAACATGGGGATGCTAACTACGAGACATGATATGCTCAGATATCCATAGGGCAGGCACCATATAGATTTGCTGAAGGTTGGGAGTACGTCATCCTCTTCAGAGGACGTACCTTGGTACCAGTTGCACATCAGGAGGAAGTGTTGAGGGAGTTACACACTTACCCTCTTGCGGTAAATTCAGAAGTGGCGAAGATATATCAGGACCTTCGAGGACAGAACAAGTGGCCAGGTATGAAGAAGGTAGTAGTAGAGTTTGTCTCACGATGTCTCACTTGTCAGCAAGTGAAGGCAGAGCATTAGGTACCAGCAGGTTTGGTACTGCCTTTAGAGGTCTCAAAGTGGAAGAGGGATGAGATATCCATAGAGTTTGTGACGGGTCTTCCATGTATGTCCAAGGGAAATGACTCTATTAGGGTGATCGTCGACCGACTCACCAAGTCATCCAACTTCCTATTGACAAGAGATGGTACGAGCTACCACGGGGAAGGTGCAGGTCATCCAAGAGCGGATGATCACTGTACAGAGTAGACAAAAGTCATATACTGACAGGATATGGAGACCTCTAGAGTTCGAGGATGGCGACCACATATTTCTATGGGTCTCACCTCGACGAGGTCTATAGATATTTGGCTGAGGTGGAAAGTTATCTCCGATATCCATCAGACATTTCCAGTTCCTCATTAGAGTAGGTGAGGTGGCTTACCGCTTGGATTTTCCACCTCAGTTGCACTGGGTGCACGAATTATTCCACGTATCTCAGCTGAGGAGATACGTGCATTAACCTTCTCACATCATCGACCATGGGTAGTTGGACGTCGACGATGGGGATACTTTCATGGAGGTTCCAGTATAAATTGAATATCGATAGGAGTGGGTCCTTCGTGGATGGTTGATACCTCTGGTGCGCATTCACTGGCAGCACGAAACCTTCAATAGAGCACACGAGGAGCGGGAGGCTCAGATGCGTGCTTAGTACCCCACTTGTTTCCTTAGTTGTAAGTTGTGGCTTATGGGGATGTAGAGCCCTGAGGTGGGGAGAATGTAAAGACCAAGAATTTCCACGTATTTTTTTAATTTAATGGAAATGTTACGTGTCTGTGAAATCTGACGATGCACGATTCCGAGTCCCAGAGTGCCCAGAATGATACGTCAAAGTTTTTGTTAAGATTAAGTTAACGTGCATGAGTAGTTTTCATGAAAAAATGGAATAACTCTTAAATAGTAACTCGGATCAGAAATCTTAGGGCACCGTTGCACTCAACATGGCGGGTTTAACCTATGTACGACTTACGATTAGTCGGCACGGGCCTCATGTGAGAAAACCCAAATTTGGCATAACCGTAAATAAAATAATTAAATAAATCATTTTATTTTTCATATTATTTTAACTCACAAACGGTATCCTAGATTAAAAATCCTATACCAACGCTGAACTCATGAGGGAATGCTTAATTTAACCAGATACTAAATTTGGCTGGCACGGGTCACCATAAAAAGTTAGTTTTTGGCCTCAAATAAAATAATTATGTGACAATTATTATATTCTAAAATTCATAACATCTAAAAGGTAAATCAGATGGAAAATACAAGAGTACCATTTGGTTTGTTGGGGCATAGTTCACCTAGGCATAACCTAACCTCGACGGCATAGGTCGAAGGTGACTGAAAATAATTTTCCAAACTTTTTTTTCTGGTATGTTCTTTAAATGTACAAGTGGTGTTTTATAAATTTTGAACTGGTGCTCGAAATTGAAATCTGAGGGCACCATTGAACTCATAATGTCAAAATTTTCTTAAGGAGAACTTCACTGTAGTTGCGTTCTAATGAGTGTGGAAGTTAGATTTCTGGGTTTTTAATTAAGTTGAATAAAAATAAAGTGTTAACTTTATTTTTATTGGTGGTGGTTAAAGCTCCAAGAGGAGGTTAGTGGTGGGGGCCACCACACCATAACCTCCCATGAGATGTTATGGAGGAGGGGACCACCCGCACGTAACCTCCCTTGGGAGGATATCCTTTGGTGGGGACCACCCGGGTGATGAAACCCTTGGAACCCCCACTTAAGTGTGAAACCCTTGAACTTCCCCACCATTTATTTTGGATAACTCGCCACCCATTAATTATGTGAATGGTTTCATTTAATTCAAATCCTTTTGAATTCATTATGCCTGAAATTTAATATGGTGTGATGTTTTATTATTCTTTTTGGGGTGGCATAATCTTTTGGGAGGGCTTGGAAAGAAGATTTGAGGGAGAGAAGATCTCGCCACCGAAGAATGCAAGGAATGACTCTTCATCGCTAATGAAGGATGATGAACTACTTTCTTCATCTTTAACCGAACCTAAGGAGAAGGAGCCGATTGTGAAGAACGCCAATGAAGATTCATCCTCAGTCTCTTACCCCAGACACTTCCCAACGTCAACGAGACGACACCGCCTTTTCCCGGGACTTCGTCAACAAACAATCGTCATGCAAGGTAGGGGTTATTTTACGATTGAATATTACCCTCTATACCCCGTCGTATGATGTGTGCTTTGAGAACCAAATGATATCACCATAACGAGGAGGGTTCAAAACGCACGAACATTTCGTGACCCTCCCCTTTGATTGATCTTGTTTGTTGATGATGGAGGAACGGACCACAATTAACAACGACGACCAGCAATGGGCCGACCGCGAAAGAAATTGGCAGTGCAAAGGCCGTCGTGTCGCCAAGAGGACGTGTCACCACTTCTCTATGTGGAGGAGAGCTGTATCCACGAAGGGACGTGGTGGCAGCACATGGCACCGGTGCACCACGTAGAGGGCAATAGGAGACATCGACCAAGGTGGGATGCGGCAGAGGGGCGCAGCGCCGTCGCGCCGTGTCGGTGGTGTAGGACCGGGACCAGGGCAGACCGCAGCAGGAGAGCAGGGGAGCGGCGTCGTCACGTCATGACAGAGAAGACCTATGGCCTAAGGCCACGGTGGAAAGGGGAGGGCATCCGGCTGAGGTATCCATTGGTGCACACTTCACAGGCAGGACCCTTCAGGTCCAGCGATTATAGGGGTCGGCGCCATGAAGCAGCCGTTACCAACAAAAGGGGGGCGTGACACCCCACCCCCTATGACGTGGCTTGAAGGGTCATGCAGAGTGGCCAGCCGGGCCACCCGGCCGGCCAGTCGTGGCGCACCAGCTTGGCCTCATGACCAGCCACCTGGCCCTGCGGCCAGCCAGCTGCGGGCAGCCATCCAGGCCAGCCGGCCAGGCCAGCCGGCGAGCTACCAATCCAAATAGCCAGCCGGGCCAGGCCCCATGACCAGCCGAGCCAGGCCCCATGGCCAGCCATCGGGCCCTGCGGCCAACCGGGTGAGGCCAAACTGCTATCCAGGTCTGGCCACACGGCCAGCTGGGCTAGGCCAAGTGGGCTGCCACCAAGCCATGCGGCCCGTCGGGCTGAGCCACCCCTTCATGATGGGCCACCATTCAGGCTGGCCAACCTTCAGGTCGGGCCGACCACTCGGGCCTGGCCGACCACTCAGGTCGGGCCGAAAACTCGAGTCGGGCCACCCCCTTAGACTGGTTCAAACCCATGGACCGGGTTAGACCCTGGTTCGGACAGGGTTGGGCCGGGTCGGTTCGACTGGGTCGGACCGGACCCAAACCCGCTATGGCCCGATTAAACCTTTTAGCTCGCATTTTGGGCTACATGTGTTTGAACGAAAAATATTCTATGGAGATAGAAGGCTTAAGCAAGACAGTTCATTTGGCATACCCCACTTGAGGTTTGGACGCAGTGGGGGTATGGCTGGGTTGGTTTCAACCTAAAAACCAACCGGACCCCCAGAAAGGATAAGCCAATAACTCACAGACCGTGTGTCCTATTGACTCACTGTTTGTAGCATTGGGTTCCTTATGATGAGAAAAAACTACGAGATACATCAACTCGAGACTTTGTGGTAGTTTATGTATCAACATCTTTCTCTAGGAGTAGACTCTCCCAGAATTGATCATACTGGACCAGGATCCTCTGTGGGTTCGACAGTGAGGAGACTAGACCTGGATCCTCAGGCGGTTTGACAGTGATGAGACTGGACCTGGATCCTCCATGAGTTTGGTAGTGAAGAGACTGGACCTGGATCCTCTCTGATTTCAACAGTGATGAGACTGGACCAGGATCCTCTGTGGGTTTGATAATGAGGAGACTGAACATGGATCCTCCATGGGTTCTACACTGATGAGACTGGACTTGAATCCTCTGTGGGTTCGACAGTGATGATATTGGACTTAGATCCTACATGGGTTCGACAGTGAGGAGACTGGACCTGGATCCTTCGTGGGTTCAACAGTGATGAGACTGGACCTGGATCCTCCGTGGGTTCGACAACAACAAGTTTTGTACCGAGATCCCAAAAAGGATCGAAAACTTCGACAGACTGATGTTTTATGTTTCTACAGATATCTGCCGTTCAATCATGAAAGATGATTCAGTGGATACAACTACTCATATCTTTCTCTCTTTTATGTTTTTTATAACTGGTGTGAGTTGATTCATTACCTTCGTGTTTACCTCATGTATGAGATGTGTACTCTTGACGACTTAGGTATATGTATGGGGATATACCTAATAAAGGGTGGATGTTTCTTTGTGGATGTTTCTTCATGGATGTGTTGTGGTGAAGCCCACATGGATTTCTTCTATGAGCTGTACCTATAGGATACACCTTGTGTTGTACTTTCATTGTGGAGTGTTTCTACACTTGTGGAACGGAATGTGGGTGGTCTCAAGAGTTGGAGCCAGTTTTTGATTGTTAACTTAGATATATATATGGGCATATACCTAAGTAAGGATGGTTGATACATTGTGATTGTATCTTTATACTGTGGTTTATCCATAGTGGATTCTGGGAGACCTTCGGGGGTCTCGGGGTCCCCTACTGAGTATTGTAATACTCACCCCAACACGGGCATCACCTGCACCTTGTGGTGTTCTGTGCAGACGATGGTCACCAGTGATCGTGGCCGAGGGTGACGGATGGGAGGATGCTCAGAGTTGGACTAGATGGGATGTACCATAGGGATGAGTTGTTCAAGATCTATACCTACCCTTCAGATGAAGATCAACAATTATCAACACTAAGGTTGACAGACGGGAGGCTGCTCGTAGCTAGACTAGACGGGACGTACCTCAGGGATGAGTTGTTCAATATTTTAACCAACCCTCCTGGAAGGATTCCTCGGTGGATGATCCAAGGGCTTTTCCCCTTTTTTACTTTTACTTTTTCTTGTTATTTAGTAGGTTTTGTATACTAGCCCACTTAATTTCAGCACTACCTTTGTATTCAATTTTACTTAGTATTTTGCTTCCAGTTGTGTACTCTGATTGTGCGTGACTACTTTTTTTTAAATGAAATGCCTTCCCAGCTTATGGATTTATGCCTTTGCTGCTAGTCACCAGACCATGGCCTATGGAAGGCAGGCTTGGGGTAGTCACGACATGGATCCCGAGGATGGGTCATTAAATTTATTGGGGTATATGTTGAGGATAACTTTGTTTATCACCCACAGGATGACGAAAATAAACAAATCATTAAGAGTAGATATTTTGTTTTCATCAATGATATTTTTTGAAAATATCGTAACATGGATGAGTAAAATGTTGATGTTAGATCAACTATTGAATTATAGAGTTATCTAAAAGAGTTTACTCGATGGAATCTTCATTTTTATACTTCAGGTGAAACAATAGAGACTTTTACATTAATATTCAAGCTACCCAAAATAGAATGATCATACAGATCGTTATCCAATAGTGAAAAATCAGACTGACTGTTATTGTGATGATAATGATAAAAAAACCTCTATTGAACATATTAATATTATAAATAGAAGTTATAAAATATGATACTAAGGTTGTTCTATGGATATCCACTTATATTAGAAAATTAGTTTAGTGGTTTGGGGTCAATATGAAGTTTCCACTTCTAATAGATATACTGGAAACAAAATTTAAAGATGAGATAACTACTCTCAAAGACACCAAATAGTGAGAGTCAGCCATGGATGAGGAAGTAAATTCCCTATATCACAAAAATAACTCATATTTAGATAATATAATAGAAGAAAATAAGTAATCGTAAAAAATGCTTTTTTTATTTGTAAGAGAACGATGGTGGTAGTATGAGGTCAAACCATGGTTAGTGGTGAAAGGTTTTTAGTAAAACCAAGGGATAAACTTATCTATAATTCTATCATGATTTTTCAAGAACACAACCACAAGAATAGTAATCATAATTATGGTGTTTGATGAACATGACATAGATAAAATGGATATAAAGATAAACTTGCTTCATGGATATTGGGGAATGGAAATTTACATGCTTCATCCCTAGAGTTATGAAGTTCATCAGATGGGGAATCTAGATTATAAGATAAAATAAAGACTATATATATCTATAAACGCTCCAAGAAAATTGAATTATAAGTTCAGAACATTAATTAATGGGGAATATGTCAATATATTTGATTCTGATCATTATTTTTACATGAAGTAATGTGATTAAGAAACATATATCATTATATTGTTTTATATTGATGACATTGAAATTTTTAGGCTACGGTTCCATTTGATTAAATAAATAAATAGGATTTTTTCAAGATGGTTTTAGATACATAACATTAGATAAGATAAGAATATCATGGGGATGATAATTTAGAGGCATATTATAACTATCTCATTGGTTTTATCTTAGAAGTAATACATATGGAAGGTTAACCAATGATTCAGAATGGCTGATTATAAAATAGTCTCAAACCCCATTTTTAAAAACTTCAATATATATAAATATCTGGAAACATCAATGTATGGAAATTTTAATTACATAGAGAAGATGTATTTTTTCATAGCTATTGTATGTTTTATGTATTCAATAGTTTATACATAGTAATACATTTCTTTTGAAGTGGGAGTTGTTAGTTGTTTCATATAAAATACAAGAAGGAATAATTATAAAGATATGAAATGGATAATTCAATACTTAAAAGGGTTAGAGGATACTAATTTATAGTTTATAGATTATGGATAGTTATAAGGTTTTGAATATATAGATTTTTATAGAGACATGGATTCATACAAAAGTAATATAGGTTTTGTTTATTACTCTTGTTAGAATAATGGTTAGCTAGATGTCTCAATTGCACCTAGTTTTTAATTTATCTATAATATATGTGGAGTATGATTATAATATAAAACAAGGTAAATAGTTTATATGGTTAATATGATTACTGAATGATATATGTAATGTATTATATAAAGGAATTTTATTCTATGATAGTCAGAGTGCCACCCATCTTTCCTAGAATCTAGTGTTTCATGAAAGAATGAAACACATTAACATAAAATATCACTTTATATAATACCTACTAGAATTTAAAGGGTTTTATTTATAGAATATTTTTGTAAAGAAAAATCATAGTGATATTTTTATAAAGGTGCTGGTCCAAGAATTTTAAAGTAAAAATTATGCCTCAGTTGGAATTGATTGATCAAATAAAGTGTAGAATACTGAATTCATCAGATAGAGGATAAAACCATAGAGATTATTGAATAATGATGATATACTAAAGTAATTTAAATGTGGGATAATTTTGGGTTTTTTGGAAATTCTTCAATTTCATTATGAAGACGTTTAACAAATAGATGTCAAAAGACAGAGATTATAAGACAAATATGATCTTATTTAGGTAATTTAATAGAGTTTATATGAGGGAATACATAGTATAGAGATAAATAAATAGAGGATTTTTGTAGTGAGGATTTAGTGTATCTGGGTGAAAGATTTATCAAATAAATTCCCTCAAATAGATATGATCATATGAAGACGATCAAATTTAGTCCATCAGATGGAGATATATTAGTTATTTATCCCTAGGGTGATATATCTTTCCCTATATTATTACTTGGTTACCAATTATTGACAGTTTCATATGATGTACCTAGAGTTAATTTTATGTTTACCATGTAAACAGGTAGTTGAAATTCAATCTCAAAGGTTTGTGTAACTTGTTCAACAGATGAATACCTCTTTAAATAGAGGTGGTTTCTAGAATTTTGATTATGAAAATGCGAGATAAGTATATATTAAAGGTTGAAGATATTTTCTGACATAATTAGATGATAATTTTTAAATAAATTGGAATTAATTTATTAGTTTTATATTTTTTTTCACATCATATAATAAAAATTTTCTTAGTTTTCTTCTATGTATGAAGACATTTTATTGAACAATTTATATCTTATTTGTTCTTTTAATATACTATTTGTGTGAAGACTGATCGTGTAATTTTTAGGGATTAGGTGGGCTCTCATTCTAGTTCCAATGAAAACCTTGGTACACGAGGTTATCAGAAAAATGTATGTTTGGATTCACTATTGGGATTAAGGAGATATAATGAATTTATTAAATGTGTATGCTGTGTTTGAGGTATTTGTCTAGTTGAATGGAAAGACCTCTTCATCCTCTCAATAGTTAGATTAGGATAATATATTGGTAAATATGATAAGTTTTATCATAATTTCAAATTTATAGACCACCATTTAGGTTAGTTGAGGTAATATTGAATATTTTTGGGATTATGATAAGAGAAAATTAGTGAAAACCCTAAGGATAAATATATGGGTTAAATCTAATTTTAGGAAAACTTCCTAATATTTTGATAAAGTATAGATTATGTGGTTTTCCTAGAAATATAATCCATTACTAGATCATATAAGTTGATGTAGTATCCAACATTGATATACTTAAGCATAATAACCTTGCAAAGGGTATTTTTTTATTAACTCAATCAACACCTCAAGAACGAAATAAAGACCTATCTACACACCTGGTTTGATACTTGCAAGGGATATTATTTTATTAATATTTTTTTAAAAAGTTTGGGGCCGATGACTCATTTATTATTAAAGCAATGCAAATACGTATTTATGTAGGTAGAGGAAGACCCATTATATATCCCAAAGGCCCAATGTGCATTTAGCCCATTACATGTCCCGTAGGCCAAAATTTATGGCACAAGGCCCATTATGTGAATAGTACTGCTATAGTACCGCACAGTACCCACCACTACTACAGTGCCCTGCTACCGCTATAGTATCTTACACCTCTATAGTTTCCGCCATTGCTACAGTGCTGCCACTGCTATAATACGCTACAGTAATGCTACAATACACTTCACCCAATGGGTTTTGAACACCCATTTTTCATGTAGGACTACAAGGTTCTTACCACTATGCCAAAACCCAAATACAATATTATTTTATTAATCATGTGTTATTATGTTAAGAAATTAGGATTAGAATTGTTGTATAACACAACCTAAAGAAACCAAGACTATACCAAGAGTGATTCAGGTTGTACCGAATGCTAAGGTAATAATTTCTAAAAGTAAAAAAATTGTGGCTGAATTTTTCATAAAATTATATTCTAATAATTATATTATAGTTTTAATTATCCATCACCATTGATTAAATCTTATTGGTTTCAGTAATTGTGGAAGACTAAAGGAACCAATTTAGAAATGGATTCCATGAACAATGTAGAGATTGACCCAACAAGAAACCTAATGGGATCAAAGATAGAATTGGAAAACTTATGATTATTCCAAAATATCAATCAATAATTATGATTAATTATGTGACATTATATTAATTTACAAAAAATATAATGATAGAGTATCAATAATTCTAGGTGATGAAGATGATAAAGAAAATAAGATTAAATTTTATTTGTGTAAAAAATGTGGGATGAAGAACCATGGAAAATGTATCAAAGGAATTGTAAGATTCTTATTAATTATAAATGAGGGAATATAACAAGTGATATTTTATGAAATGTTTATATGTCATTGGATATGGTTAATGGAAAAAGAGTTTATACTAATTTACTACTGAAAATTCACTATCGTAAATGTGGGGAAATTAGACATTATTAAAATTCAATTATATAATCCAACAACTAAAGGGGATGATAGGAACCATAAAATTTCAATAAAAGGGACTTATTATACATAAAAGACTATTCAAATGAGTTCAAAAGATAATTTGGATGGAGGAACACTAATCAATAACTCAAGGACTATGAGTACTGTATTCAAATCTTGTTCAACATTCTTATATTTACCTATAGTGTTTTGTAAGGACATAAAACCACTACACTGATGAATATACATTTAATTATTAATAAAAACCCTAAGTGACAAAAATTTTTTACTCTAATTATATAACTCCTCTTTTATAGTTATTTTATAATAATGTTTTTCCTATAAAAGCCTATTATCTTAATATTAGTGAAATTTTATGTGATATTTGGATTGGTTTGGAGCTATTTACATAATCTCCATGATAATTTCCAAGACAGTAAAAACAAATATAGACAACATCCCATGATAAATTATTTATACATATATTACCATAAACTTCCAATGGAAAAATACTCCCAATATATTGGTTTATGTAATACGAATGGTTAGAGAAAAACTCAATCTAAGATTTATTCCAATGTTGAGGGAAATGAAGAGTTAAATATTAATAAAATGATAGTGAGGATGAAACCTCACTATAAATTAAATATAAATTCATTTTAGTTATATGAATTCACATTACTAATTCATTATTTCAGAGTAAAATTAAAATTGTGAGGACATAATTTATTTAAGGTAATGGGAGAATGCGACACCCAGAAACAACACTATGACATTTACTTATGTAAATATTATTTTAATATATGATTATAAATTAAGAAAAACTAAAATGAAACTATTATATATTCAAATAAAATTTTCCATTATAATATTAATTTTACATTATAAATTATAAAAATAAGTAACCATATTATGAAATATATGACAAACATTAAAAGGGAAGACATCAGGCAGTGAAAGTATCCATTATGAATCTCATTTATTCTTGCATGGGAAGATGATATATTAATTTTTATTTTCTTTAGATCAATAAAAATCCTAACATGAACAATTTTTGTATGATAGGAATCATATGCGAGAGAAATTCATGTTCATAGAAACTTTCACAAGATCTTTTCAAGCAGAATCATCACTCTCAACTTCACTTTGAGAATACCTTATACTTATATCTTACTTATATATCATGAGTAGATATATAAATATATATTTAGATGGTATAACTAGGTTTTTATTTATTTTATATGTTTTTATCACATTTATTTTTCACATATTACATTTTGACTTTTAAGGAATAATTTCTTTTATAAAAAAATATATTTTATTTATATTTAATTTATTAAAACTAAATTTATAAAATTTATAATATTAAATAGATAAGAAAATTTTATTTTTTATTTATAATATAATAATTATATTAGTATTAATATATGTTATTTTTCTAAAAACATTGGTGTTTAGGTGAACACTTAAACTTATTGATTCTGCTAAAACCGTTAATTTTATGACAATATTATAATACAAGAATTAACTAAATGTTTTTGAATCCATTTTCTATAATATACATATATATATAAGTAAAAGAAATTATTTAAAATTTTTTTAATTATGAAACCCATGTTTATCATTTTTTAAACTCAAGTAATATTTTACTCTAAAAACTAATTTTTTTGTTTATATTAAAAATTTATTTTCATAACATGTATAAATTAAATAAAAAAAAATATTTCATATTTTAGAGCAACATGACCATATTATTTTATCATTTTAATTTCTTTTTTCGAAAACAATTTATGATTTCTATGATATATGTTAATGACCATGATAATGATTAAACAATTATTTTCAAAGATTTGATTTGTTAATGTTGTGATATTTTTATCAAATTAAAATAACCCATATATTTTCAAAACTAAAATTAATATAATTTGGGAAGATATTTTTAAATATTTAATAACTCATTCAATAAATTATTAATATTGAACACAATTAGAAACACCTAATTGTTAACTTAATATTTTTCTACAAAGTAGTTTTTCTATATATAAATTGGTTTAATTTAAATGATAAATTTTTATTATCTTAATATTCAATTAGATTAAATTTAGATTATATTTTGGTTCATCACAACCAAATTTGTCTATAGGGATTCATCTATATGTTTAGTAAAACATAAATCACTTGGGTAAAAACTACTTTCACTAGTGAAAAAGACATAAACTAAAAATATAAGAGTGAATGAGTAAAAAAATATTTAAAACATGTCTGTAAAATAATTAGTTGAATGTTTATAGAACTAATATCACCCAAAAATCCATTATTTATAAATTTTTTATTAATTTAGCCTTTAATATTTTATTGATTTTATTGAAATGTAAATGCTATTCACAAAATTTCCCTTTTATAAAATTATAAAAGGGGACTATTTGTTTTCTTTTATTCTCCCCATTACCATCAAAATATCATTGAAACCCTAAATAAATTTCATCTACTAGAAGTCCATTTCAAGTATTAAAGCCTCTGGTCACTAAATTTTATCATAATTCCTTAATGTCTAATAATTTCATCAAGAGGAAGTTTAATGTCTCGACAAAATTCAAGTTCTTTAGGGGTTATCTGGAAATAAGTTAAGGTTCTATTTTCTCAAATTTAATTTGTTGAGGTATATTTCTTTTTATACACCATTTTTTACTTTTAATGGTGTATCTACTACACATTTATTATTATTTTTATCACAATTCTCTCATTATTAATTATATTTAATGTTTTATTTGAAGACATAAATTTCAAGAGGTTTTCATTCAAATGTTTCTAATGTAGTAGGGTTTTCATTGACTCAATTTCTGATACACTGGTTCATATTCATTATTAATTGAATATAATTTTAAATATTTATTCTATCATACCATTTCATCTATTTTAAATGTCATTTACTCTTGTTCTTTGTTTAGATTACTTCCCACCATCAATAACAACCTAATTGAAAAAACGTTTTCCAAAATAATAGTATAACGTTGGTAAGAATGAATACCAATCATATAAATTATTTTTTTCGTATATATCTTTATTTTAAATTCCATTAACTTTTTCTTTTTATAAAACAATAATAAATATTACTTCATGTTATCCTCTTACCTCTTGACCCCACTTTTTAAATGAAATTTTTATTTCCCTATTTTTATGTGCATTTTCAAAAAATGTGTTTCTAAATATTAAATGGTTTTACATATCATGGATATTATTCATATCTTTCTATCCATGATTTCATAATAAAAACTTTATCTAATTTTTAATACTCTAATTTTTGAGATTTATTACATTTATATTTTTTAATATATCTTAATTTTTTTATTTCAAACCATTTTGAGAATGAATTTTCAAAACAAGATGGTGACTTTGGTGCTTAGAATTTATTTATAAAAAAAATAAAAGGAATTGTTTTTAAAAAGATTCACAGTGAATTGATTTAAAATAATTTTTTGAAATTATATCATATGCTTCATGGATCTATTAGATAAAGTAGTTTACAATTATTTTATGAATTTTATTTTAAAGGGGTTTCCTGGAAAAGTTTCAATTTCATCATGATTTTAAAAGTAAAATTTTATTATTATTATCCTAGAATTATTCATCTATTATTTTATTATTTATCTAAGTTTTCCGAAATGGGAAATATTAAATCTCAATAATATAAATAATCTATCACTAACTTTATATTTTTTAATCATTGTTGATGTATTACAATAATTGTTTTCCAACGACTTTCCTTTATGAATACCCTTTTTTTAAAACTATTATTGAAGTGTGTTCACCTAGTTTTCTTATATAAAATTATTTGATAAATTATTAACATTACTATATACCCTTTATCTATACAGTGTAAATATTATATGCTTTATTCTATAGATTAATGGTTATTTAACTATAAAGATAATAAATATATGTGGATACCAATTTATTTTAAAATGGGTTTATTATGTTTTGATTAATGAGGGATTATAGATAATTTCCTTATGGAAATCCATTTGAAAATGATATAAAACCCATTTTTATTGTATTTTTTCTCTATGATCTGATTAATGAAACCCATTTTACTCCCTAGGGTTCATTATGATATAATAATTGAATGATTTTAAGTAGAACTCATATTTATGGATGGGGATGGGTGGGTTCCTATGTCACCCTCCAATGTATTGGTTAAAAATGTAAATATCAATAGAAAATGTTTTTTGGGAATACATCAAATTTTTACCAACTAATAGGGTGTACATACTTGGATTTTTCCACAATATAAAGGGTGTACATATATGGAATTGTTCAAAATGAATTATTATGCTTATGTTTGTTTAATAATTCTAGTCATATCCTTAATAATATGATCCGCACTTATAGTTCACATTTATGACTCATGTTCCCAAGCAATCATGATTCATTTATTACGTTGTTCTATGTTATATTATATGACTCATTTTTTATGTTATAGTCTTTGTTGTATTTGATTTTCATATGTATCTTGATTATAAAAATCTTCTCTTCTTATAATCACATAGGATCTCTGATTGTTATCACTTATGTTAAGCCTTATTGAGAATCTGAGGTCACCCTTTTATAATTATTCTCTTTACATAGGTTGTGAAGATAACTAAAACATATGATATGTTTAGAAGAGTATCTTGTGTGGAGATTTTTTGGGAGATGTTTATGATTTTTTGTGGATTAACATGTTTCTTATATAATGGAAAACTACCCATTATTAGAAAAATATATGATTTTTTTGTTAATTTTTTTCTTCATTATATAAAAATTTAAACCAATAATTTATTGGGAATATATTATAATGTAATAACAAATTAATGTCATGTAATTAAGATGGTCATGTCGATGGGAAATTATATTATGGGTAGTGGACTTCGTCATCATGGCGAGGACCTCTTTGATGTGTTAGGGAAGGAACATAGGTTTTAAGATTCGACCCAGCACATGTGGTGGGACTAAAGGGTTTAAATAATATTTTATGAAATACTTAAAAAGACCCTAGACTTTTACCCATATTATTACATGATTTTAAGAATAATTTACCATCAATTAGAATCTAGGTATCACAAATTCTACTTCCTTTGGAGGATTAGATACAAAATTAGAAACTATGAAACTATATAAAAAATCGTTTATTTATTCTCCATAATGACGTCTTTACTTCCTTTGAGATAGTACATCTTTATAAGACAACCATTCGAATACATGAACAAATGGATGAGCTAAGAAACCCAATAGGGGAATACACAAAGGAATAAACCAAAACAAATTGGTAAATATACATAACATGATGACATAAAAAGGCATCGAACAAAATAACTATATGTAATCATAAAAATTAGAACATGGGATCATGTAATGATGGTAACATACAAATATGGCAGAAATATACAATAAGAATTAAACACGAGTCATAATAAACTTCCAACCCTATATCACATGGTGGGAACAACCCAATAAAGGAATTAGGCTTACTACCTATCCCAACATAACCAATCATGAGAGTAAAAAATTAACCAATGAATTGGAGGATTATGTAGGTGCACACATAATAACATGTTTAGGAATAGGTGTTCCACATGAAGAATCAAATAGAAATAATAAAAATAATTGTTACCAATGTTAGAAAATGGGTTCCATAATTGTGTCATAAATCATAACCAATGGTAATATCATAATAATGTAAATAAAAAATTGATTTAAATCATACATTTATATTCATAGGATAAAATATGAATAGATTATGATAATTGATTTCTGATGGAATTTGAAACATTTAAAAAGGGTGTTTAAGAATCCTTGGACATGATTCACTTTGGTGTGGTTTAAGGGAAAATATAAAAGAGTTTTTAATGGTAAAAAAGGAATAATTTATTTTCCAAAAAATAGAAATGTAATGAGATAGTTTTTCATGTTCAAAATCATGATTTTTAAAAAATACTTCTATATTAAGATAGATTACAGAGTATACTATAAAATGAGTATGAAATTGTAAAGTTCCAATTAATTAGGCTTGTTTGTTGGGAGGAAATTAAATGATAACTTTATAAAACATGTATATATTCATAAATGAAAGAATAATAGAGATTAATATATATGTTTGGAACATACACATAGAATTTAATAGGAGTAAATTAGAATAATTAAGAATTACATTCGGGTAAAGATAGATAATGTGTAACCTGAAGGAAAAAATGATGGTTCAGAGAGAATCCCTTAACTAATAATTGAAAGTGTTATGCACATGTAATTAATGTCCATTATAAATAAATTGTATCCATTAATTAATTAATTTACAACATATTATAAATTTCATTTATTTATTATAATTTTATTAATTTTATTTATGATATTGTTTTTGAGTTATAATGTTTAATTTCGTTGTTCCAGGTGCGCTTGTTTCCTAATTTCATGATAGGTTCCCATGAGTTCAATTTAGCGAGTTCTTGTTAATTGATGAAAAACATAAAAATTAGATTGAAATGGTATTAATGTAATTAAATAATTTTAATTGGTTATATATATAATTTTTATCATATATGAGGATGATTCATTAGATTAAAATTTAATGTTGAATGTGAGTTTACTTTGGCAGTTTTTCGATAAACATGAACTAGTTTTGTTTTATTATTTAATATTATGTATATATATTGGTTACCAAACAAAAAAATGTTTTAACACACATGTTATTGGTCAGAGTGGAAACTCAAGAGGGGGTGAATATAGATCCTACTTAAAATTTCAAAAAAAAATATTATGATAAGGATCCCCCAATTTTGGAATCGTCTAGTTAATTAAGGATGTAGAGATATAAATATTTAGTTGGTCAACAGGTTTCTCAACAGATGGTTAGTCCTTAGTTTAATCAGTGTAAAACACTTCTTCAATCATTCAAATAGGTTTACTGAATTAAACTCATGGACACACTAACCAGAACTAACAATCAGAGTCAATGTAAATCAATTTTCTATTTTTTAAATTATAAGCAGTGGAAAATAGAAAAATAAGGTATTAAAAAAACATAGAACATAGAACAGTTAAACAAGAGGTTTAGTCTCCAGTAGAGACTTAATCATATCCACATTTTGATCACCTTCCACCAAGAAGATTATATTAACAATAAACTTGTTATAGAGCCTGTATTGGGATTTACAACAGTTTTCAAACAATGTCTAGGGTTCAAAACCTCTACAATAGTTCTTCATGGGAAAAAAACAAACCAGACCACACAAGGTCTCTACCACAGTTTCACATGGGAAAAAAGGTGTAAGTGAAGTTCGATGCGATGATTTTTAGAATCCTCAAGCTCTAGAACACGAGACAATGTGATTTACTGACAAAATCACCCTTCTCGGAAATATAAAAGAAAATAACACAATATAGATAATATTATATGATTGATTTTTGAAAGCATTATGTGTTTTCAGTTCTTATATTTAATCCTTAGAATAATGAAATTTTATTTAGAGTCTTTATTAGGAATTTGTCCTTAAAATAGAGTGTTGCGATTTCGTGTTCTAGCTTCCAAGTACTGTGGGGTTCTGCTTCTTGGATGGAAAGGGATTTGATGAATCACAGAAGTTAGACATGAATTTTTTCTCCCAAAATTATCTTTGTGATTCTCTTGGGATTACAGTGTAAGTATGAAATGGTTCTTATTGGTTATCTTTGATCTAGAGAGTATGATCTTTCTCATACATTACTCTCTTGTGTCATCTGTCCATATATTCTCTTTACTTGGTCATCCATTTTAAATTTTAGATCTGAAAATAAAAATAAGTAAACCACGTGCGGTTTTCCTCGTACCTAGTACCGTCTCCAAATACAGACTCTTGATATGTCTACAGTTAGCATTAATTAATCTCAGAAGCATTAAATTTACCAAATATGACTGTTAGAATAATCTTATGAATTTGAAAAAGTATGGAGTAGAAGAGTGAGCATCAGTAGACTAGTAGTGGTAGATTTATCAATAGTAGACTACATCAGTAGCCTTTATCTATAGGCTTCATCAGTAACCTTCATTGGTAGACTTCATCGGTAGCGTTCATCGATAACCTTTATCGGTGGCCTTCTATCTGTAACCTTCTATCGGTGACCTTATATCAGTAACCTTATATCAGTGACCTTCTATCAGTGACCTTCATCAGTCACCTTCTATCAGTGACCTTCATCAGTAACCTACTATCAGTGACCTTCATCAGTAACCTTCTATCGGTAACCTTCATCAGCGACCTTCCATCGATAACCTTCTATCTGTGACGATTAACTTCGATAAATTTTGAAATGTAATCTTAAACATGATAGTCACGAGCTTATAGATATATAGTTATCACTTGATATAAAATATAAATATTAATTAAACTTTATTATCATGACAATGAATCATGATTTAGTATTATCAAAATAGGTGAGTCCAAAAATCTCCCTAATTTTGATAATCACAAATTATGTAAGTGAAGATATAGATTTAAGTATTATTGTATCATGGTTAAGCACATTTGTTGTTTCTTTAAAGGTGTTAGCATACATATATTATGTATAAGTAAAATTGAACCATGTTTATTGTGAAAATATAGATCAGAGTATATATGCAAGGACACTGGTCAACATAAATATTCTCCCACTTTGTGATTAACAAAAAGAATGTTGGTCAAAAAGAGAAAAAAGAGGATATTTTTATTAATGAATCAAGAATACAATATACAAAAGATTACAAGGATCTTTATCAAATAATAAATTCAACATTCAATCCACATCAGATATGTCCAAGTTAGGTTTGTCTTTGTATGCCGAGGAGGAAAGTCCAGAAGATGGAGGGATAGGATGAGGTATGGGAGTGAGAAAGGTAAGAGGAGTTGCTATAGAAGTATCAGTAGAATGATAGTGAGTAGATCTCTGAGGAATTATCGGGGTAAAGAATCTGATGTCCTGTTAAGGAGTCATCAAGGGGGAAACACGGGTAGATCCTGAGGTAGCTGAGGAAGAAGGTAAAGCTGGATGAATAATAATGGGAGTGTAGTCCACATAGAATAAGGTTAAAGGGGGATTTATGAAATCCATAATAATACCACTCATCATTCCATAGATGAGATAAAATCATCCTTATTCTCTTTGAATTTCTCCAGGGTAGGAGTCAAATCTCGAAGCCAGAAAACGTTATCCTTAAAAGCCTGAGTGACAGGTAGGATTCTCATGTTTTCCCACAGAATCTTGAAATGACAATCCATTTTATGCCTAGTGTACACCCTTTGGTTATAGAATTCAACTTGTTATTTGATGGACTTATGATCTTGAGAGGAATGCCTTAAATAATCTCCAACAAGCTTATGAATTTCTCTGGAAGTGGAAATGACCTGAGTCATAGACTGAGGGTCTGAGACAATTTCACCAGAGAACTGATCCACTTCTTCTCTAACAAATGACTTAAAAACTTCTAGATCTACCAGAGGATTGGCTGAAGAAGATGAAAATGCACACTGAGTTTCCATTGTGAAAGACACATTCTCCTTAAAAGACATGGTCAGACCACTGATCAAACTCTTCACATCATCATCTTGACCACTCACATGTACATTCATAGACTTCTTAAAGTCGTCAAATAAAGTGATCATCTGCTGAAAAACACTCTTAACATAGTTATGGTCTTTATCCACTTGAGCCCTTGAATCCATATAGGACTCTAAACTCTCAATTGATTATTTCAATGATTCCACTGACTCTATTATGGTTTTGACCAAATTTTGAGATTACTTCACATCTTGTAGGAAATTAGAGTGAGAGGTAGAAATTACTCTTTCTAAGGTAGATGCTATAAATTCTTGATTGAGATCCACTGTTATCTTTATCCCAACAGATCTATCATCTATATATCTCTTTAAATATGATTTTAATGATTCTAAATCATCCTTCTTTACAATGCCCCGAGTTAAAATCACTACTGGTTGTACCATAGTAGTCTCTGAAACAGAAGGAATTGGAGGGATTCTGTTAGTCTTGTCATCTTTAGAGTCTCCATAGTCTAAGCCCAAGACCATGAATTGAGGGGCATCTGACCAATATTCCATTACATGACTATCAAAAACTGAACCTATGGCAATAGGTTCCTCCCCCTCAATTAGAGAAATCTCCTGATCAATTACATCCATCATTGAAATACCTCCTTGATCAACTGCATCAATAGGAGAGTCCACTGCAGTTATTCTACAGAATCTTAAACCACTTCCATTTCAATTCCAGCTTCAATAGTTTCAGAAACCTCTTCATCTACTCTCTCTACTATTTTTATATCTTACTAGAGGTCTGAGACTTAAATTTTTCTATTCACTTTCATCAGTATCTGTTTTAAAATCATCATGAATTGATTTAGTTTCATCCTCCTCCTCTGAGGTCTCTCTAATGTCTCTTAAGACGTTTTATCCTCCTTCTTCACTGGTTTCCTCGTCATGTCTATACCTTATGATAATATCTCTTATAGGAAATATTTTTGGTGGGATCCACTCACCAAAGAATAAAAAAATGAAACGAGGACTTGAGGGAAGGCCAGGATCACTCCTTTCATCTATAGGTGAATCCTCTCTCACTTGCATAACAACAACTTCCTCTTCTTCATCTATGTATACTAGCTCCAGTTCATCAGGATTTAGACTAGGCTCTCTCTATTTATTTTTCCTAGTAGGATTAGTGGTAGGGTTTAATTATTTATACAACTTAGCCTCACCATTCAACCATTTTCTTTTTCAAGGGTTCCATCTTATCATCATAAACTTGAAAATCATCATGGTAATGCAGAATTTGTCCCTTACAACTACTGTTTCCTCTTTATTTCCAAAAACTCCTTTCAGTTTCAACATCAAGGATATCAACCTAGCCTGAAACAATGAATTTATATTGGAATAAGGCTTTGTCATATCCTCTAATTAGATCATCAATAACCTACAAAGATTTATCTATTATCCATGATCCAACAGATAAAAAAGAAACATGTCCTGATACTTCAAGGTAGCGAAGTCCCCTCTCCTGGGACTCAAAACATGCTAAAAAACATAAAAAGAAACCTATATTCTCCTTCTATTTTAGAAGAAATCACTTTCTTAGGGATTCCATTCTCTGTTAGTTTAACCAAAGCGTCTTCATTACAGAATAACTCACTAGTGGGAGGAACCACTTCAGATTAATAATAAAAAATATATTCATTGGAACTCTTAAACATTAAAACCATTCAAAATAGGATAAGCTCACACTTACTCCATTTACTTTTGGTGAAATTCAGTTTTCATTCTCAGATTGCTCTAACTTCATAGACTCATAAAATTCCTTCACTAGCTCCAGGTAAGAAGTTATATTTTTATTTTCAAATCTTTCTACCCAATCTAATGATTTGAGTGCCTCCAGCTCCAGATCCTTGCTTGACATCATCCATTCTAAACTTAACTCCTTTTAAACCATGATTTCCCTCTTTGAAAAATGTGGATCGATCAGATTTTACATTAATTTTATTACACTACTAAACCCATATTGAGGTATCTTATGGTTAGATGCATCTCTTTCATCATCAACCAATGGTCTTTTCAATCATTCCATTGTGGTATAGAGTGGATTGAGGGTTTTATCAGAAGGTTGGGTTCGAAGGTTAGGGAGAAATAGGTTCTAGAGAGGATTGAAGTGGATCGAAATGTGGTTTATACTTTGTTTTTATAATTTTTGGATCAAAAAACGTACCAAGTAAAATAAATAAATAATACTAAAAAAGTTTTGGATTCCAGCAGAAAAACGTGAAGTCCCAGACCTAAAGTTGAATATCGGTAAGGTGCCAATGGTGAGGTCCAACGATGAGGTCCAATGGTGAGGTCCAATGGTGAGGTCCAACGGTGAGGTCCTAATGGTGAGGTCCAACGGTGAGGTCTTAACAGTGATGTCCTAACGATGAGGTCCAATGATGAGGTCCTAATGGTGAGGTCCTATCGGTGAGGTCCAAATGGTGAGGTCCTAACTATGAGGTCCAACGGTGAGGTCCAATAGTGAGGTCCAATGATGAGGTCCTAATGGCGAGGTCCTAACTGTGAGGTCCAATGGTGAGGGCCTAACAGTAACGTCCTAACAGTGAGGTCCTAACAATGAGGTCCAAATGGTGAGGTCCAATGTTGAGGTCCTAACGTTGAGGTCTGAACAGTGAGTTCAAATGATGAGTTCTTAAAGGTGAGGTCTTAACGATGAGGTCCTATATTAACAATTTATCACAGAAAACTCATGTTTGATGTAGTTTAACCTCTCAGAACACAAAGGAATTTTGAATATATCAGCTAATTGGTGTTTAATTCCAATGAATTCAAGAGTGATATCACCTATTTGATAATGATCTCTCAAGAAGGGATGTCTCATATCAATGTGCTTTGTCCTAGAATGAGATACGATATTTTTTGAGATGTTAATAATACTTGTATTATCACAGTTTATAGAGAAATGTTTTAATTGATATCCATAGTTTAGTAAACTTTGTTTCATCCATAGAATTTGAGCACAACAACAACTAGCTACTATATATTTAGCTTCGTTAGAAGATAATGAAACAAAATTTTGTTTCATACTACACCATAATACTAGTGAGTTGGCCAAAATGTGACATGTTCTAGAGGTTCTCTTTTAATCAAACTTGCAACCCTCAAAGTCATCATCCAAATAAATTATTAAATCAAAGGATTTTCCTTTTGGATAAAATAGTCCTAATTTAATAGTATACTTGAGATATTTAAAAATTCATTTAACAGTAGTTAAATGAGATTCATTGGGATTGGTTTGAAAATGAGCACGCATGCAAACATTGAACATAATATTAGGCCAATTAGCAATAAGGTATGGAAGACTCCCAATCATACCTCTATAATTGGTTTGATCCCCTGATTTATTAGTTTCATCAGCATCCAACTTACTAGTGGTACACATAGGTGTATCACTACCTTTATTATTATCTAAACCAAAATGTTTCAAAAGATCCTTTGTATATTTACATTGATTTAAAACAGTACCATTTTTAATTTGAAAATTTTGAATTCCAAATAAAAATTTATGTTCACCTATTATACTCATTTAAAATTCATGTTGCATCATTTTTGAGAAATCAGTACTTAACGAATTTTTAGAGGACCAAAAAATAATGAAATCTACCAAAATTTGCACTATTAAAAAAATTTTAGCAATCATTTTGATAAAAAGTGTAGGATCAACTATTTCTTTAGTAAAACCTTTTTTAAGTCAATCATACCGAGCTCTTGGATCTTGTTTTAGAATATATAGAGTATTAGAAAGTTTAAATACATGATTTGAAAAATGGGGATTTGTAAAACCAGGGTTTGTTCCACAAATACATCCTCAACAATGTACCCATTTAGAAATTCAACTTTTATTCCATTTTATAATGTTTAAAATTCAGATGAGCTGCATAAGATTGTAATATCCTAATGGCCTCTAGTCTAGCTACAAGTGAAAAGTCTTCCTCATACTCTATTCCTACTTCTTGACTATACCTTTATACAACTAGTCTAGCCTTGTTTATAACTATTTTTTTGGATTCGTAAACATTATTTCTAAACACCCATTTAGTGCCAATGGTCAAAGTGAATTTTGGTATTTCTATCAATTCCCAAAATTAATTTCATTCAAAATTATCTAATTCTTCTTTCCTAGCTATTACCTGAAATTCATCATTTATTGCATCATTAATATTTTTGTGTTCATGTTGTGAAAGAAAGGTTTGATGTTCAACCTGGTTTCTCAGAGAAACTCTAGTTTGGGTTCCTCTATTTAGATCACCGACTATAGTATCTGAAGGATGATTCTTGATGGTTATAATACCTCTATAGAGAGTCGAACTAGACTCCTCATGGTTTTCTATCAGTTCAAATTCACCATGATTAGATTCTGGAAAATTTCCAGAACTAGTGGTTTTTACTAGGGGTTCACTACCTATATCATTAAGGTCCAGAATTGACATATCTTCCTCAAGTTGTTCAATAGAGGTTTTGGGTTCATGTGGATCTATCTCATCAAATTTTACATGAACTAATTCTTCCACACAGTTGGTTTTCTTATTGAATACTCTATAATCATTACTAGAGATTGAGTAACCTAGGAAAATTCCTTCATCACTCTGAGAAGGATACTTTTCAAGACAATACCTAGTGTTAAGGATAAAGAATTTGCAACCAAACACTCTAAAGTAATTAACCTTAGGCTCCCTATTATTCCAAATCCTGTAAGGGGATTTCATAAGAACATGTCTAATGAAGTCTCTATTGACGATGTAACAAGATGTATTAACAGCTTCAACCTAAAAATAAAAAGGTAGGTTATACTCATTTAGCATAGTCCGAGAAATCTCTTGATGTTTCCTATTTCTTCTTTCTACAAGTCCATTTTGTTGAGGTGTTCTTGGAGTAGAGATATTGTGATTATAGACATTCTATGAGAAAAAAGATTCAAACTCCAGATATTTAAACTCACATCCATGATCACTTCTCAATGTCTTAATTCTAAGTAGACTAATATTTTCTATAGCCTTGGAATATTTAATTAAGTAAGAACATGCTTAACTTTTTTGATGTAGAAAGTATACACAAGTATATCTAGAAAAATCATCTACAGGAACATAAACATAGTGGTTACCATTTAAAATTAAAAATTTATATGGTTCAAAGAAATCCATGCGAACCAACTATAGCGGTTGAGAAGTGGAAACTTATTTTTTTGGTTTGAAGGAAACTTTGTGTTGTTTTCCTTTTTTACAAGGATTACAAACGTTGTTAAGTGGGAATTCTAATTTAGGTAAGTCTCTAACAAAACCTTTCCTAGTTAGTTTCCTTAGTGAGTGCACATTGCAGTGTCCCAATCTTTTGTGCCATAACCAGGATTCCTTATGAAAAGCATTTAAACAAGAAACATTTTTCTTACATAAAGAGTTTAGATCAACAACATATACATTTTCATTTCTAAGAGGAGTGAATATTAAATCATTTTTATAATTATAATCATTGCATGAAACATTTTCAAATTTTACATTGAAACCATCATCACACAACTAAGAGATACTATGTACATTTTATTTTAACCCCTAAAAAATTAATTTAGAAATGAATATAGTATTAGGGATACCAATTTGGACTAAGCCAATGATCTTCCATTTAGCAATATCAGAAAATGAAACATGTCCACTATCAACTTTAATTAGGCTCATTATGAATGAATATTCTCCTATTATATGTTTTGAACACCCACTGTCCAAGTACCACAAAGTTTTATAGGAGCTCTATAGACAATTTTCCTGCAAAACAGATTAAGTATATGGTAAATTTGGTACCCTGATTTTATTGGGCCCAAAGAGTCTAGAAAGTAAATATTTGAAAACCCATACATGTCTCATAGGTTTATTATCATCAACAGATATGTTTTGTGACATGAACACTTTGTTAGTTCCTTTAGAGATTTTTTTTCAAAAGATGGTCTAGAACTTGAACTAGATGTGAACTATCCATGTTTTGGAAGAAATTTATTTTTAATAATCATTCTCTGTCCTGGTTGATATCCTACACTAGTTGTGTATCTTGGAGTAATATTTTTCCCTTGAAACTGAGTCATGGTATCTCTAACTATAGTAAAATTCTCATGATCTATATTTGATTTCTCATTTGATAATTTAGGTTCAGTATTTTCTTTTAACAGTTGAGCACATTTTTCTTTCTCAATATCCAAAACAAACTTATAATTGACATTTAAAGCATGTTGAATTTTCAATAATTTATATTTATCCTTGAGTTAATTAGAGGTATCCTCAATAAATCCACAATATTCAAATAGTCCATCCTTAGTCATATTCTAATAATTATTTGATTGACATTAATTTACAAAATAGTAAGCCTTATGTACAAGAGAATCGAGAGTTACCTCAAATGTTTCAATCATGAAACACATGTTTTCATGTTTGTTCTTTTCAATATCAGAAGTGTTAGATCTACTGGAGCTATATTTTGAAGCACTCTAAGTAGATTTCATAACCTTTTTATATCCCTTTCCCTTTCCATCATATTTCTTCTTAAATTTCAGCATGGGGAAATCAACCTTCCCATGTTATTTTAGAGAACACTCATAACAAACTATCTCATTTGTTTTTCATTCCATTTTATCTTCTTTATTATTGGTCCTTTACTACCATACCTTCCTTTATAATTTGACTTTCTAAAGAACTTATTTTTACTCTATAACTTCTTGAATAACCTAGAAAGATGAGCCATATGATCATCACTGTCTGAATATAATTCGTCACTGGTGGATGTGTCTACAAGAGCTTAAACTTTTTCATTATATTTTCTCATTGAGGTATCAGTCTTGAATGGTAAATATTTCTTTCTTGGTTATTCATCTACTTTTTGATTTAAATTAAGATCTAATTCTTACATCATATGTTTTTCAATTAGTTCCTTCACTGGTAGATTTCCTATGTCATAGGATTATCGAATAGAAACAAAAGTTCCTCTCCATCTCTCAGGAAGGCATCGAAGCAACCTTATAATCTGATCATTGTTGTCCACTGGTTTCCCAAGCCGACTCATGGAATTTACTTTTTCATTGAACTTGAGATACATTTCATATATAATTTCCTTATGATTCATTTTAAAATTTTCATATTTAATAGTATTAGTGTTTAATCTCATTTATTTAACATTGGTTTTACCCTCATGAGAAAAAACCAAAGTATGGAAGATTTCATAATTAGTTTTACAGGAAGATATTCTATTGAATTCAACATCACCTAGAGAATAGTACATTTCATTAATTTCATTACAGTTATTGTCATATGTAGCTATATTCAACTAATACCATGTGTCCTTAGCAGTAACAAGAAATTAATGTTGGTATTCAATTGTGTCCGAAATTTCAGGACCCATGCTCTCTAGGTACATTTTCATTTTTAATTTCCACTGAGCATATTTATTACCATTAAAGAAATATGGCATGTTAGTAGAAACACCATCATCTCTGTTATCCATAGATAACTAATAATTGATGAACTGAAAATTTAGATACGATATAAATTTTATTATATTTAATATAAAACTAAAATCACAGTTGAAAAGAATTTGAAAACATGAACAACAGTTTATATGGTAGGAATAAAAAGTTTAATCCTCTGATACCAAATCTTGGTCAGAGCGAAAACTCAAGATGGAGGTGAATTGAGTTCCTTCATAAAATTTCTATAAAACATTTATGGTAATGTTCTTCCAATTTTGAAATAGCCTAGTTAATGAAGGCTATAGAGATATAAATGTTTAGTTGGTCAATATGTTTCAGAAAGGGTGATTATTCCATAGTTGAATCAGTGTAAAACACTTCTTCAACCTTTGAAATAGGTTTACTGAATTAAACACCAACACACACTAACCAGAAATAACATTCAAAGTCAATGTAAAATATTTTTCTATTTTTAAAATTATAAGCAGTGGAAAATAGAAAAACCGTGTATTACAAAAACATATAACACAACACAGTTAAACAAGAGGTTCAGTCTCAAGACAAGACTTAATCCTCTCCACTTAGTGATAACCTTACAACAAGTTATTTATATTAACAATAAACTTTATACGCATCCTGTATCGGTCTTTATAACAGTTTTCACAAACTATCTAGGGCATACACCCTCTACAATAGTTCTTCGTGGAAAAAGAAAACAAACAGAACACACACAGTCTCTTCCACAATCACAAATGGGAAACAAGGTGTATGTGAGGTTTGATGCGAGGATTTTAACTATCCTCTAGTTCAAGAACATGATACAGTGTGATTTACTGACCAACACACACTTCAATGAATATTAATTAAAAGAACCCAATAGAGTTAATAATATAAGATTGAGTCTATAATGCTCTCTGTGTATGTAGTTCATCTTTTGAATCCTTAGAGTGAAGAAATTACAGTTCATGTCTGTCTCAGGAAGTTGTCCTCCAAATAGAGTGTCACAATTCCAGGTCATAACTTCTATGTACTATGGGGTTATTCTTCTTGGTTTAATATATATCTAAAGAAGCATGGAAGGAAAGCATGATTTTTTTCTCCCAAAATGATCTTCGTGATTCTCTTGGGTTCAAAGTGTAAGTACTAGATGGTTATTCTTGTTTCTATTTGATATAGAGAGTATTCTCATTCTCATGAATTCCTCTCTCGTGTCCTCTATCCATATATTCTATTTACATGGTCTTCCATTTTATATTAAAGATTTGAAAATAAGAATATGTATACCACGTGCGTTCTTCCTCGTACCCCATACTGTCTCCATATATGGTCTCTTGATATGTCTACCATCAGTATTAATTAATTTTAGAAGCGTTAAATTACCAAATATGACCGTTATAATAATCTTAAGAATTTGACAAAGTATAAAGTAGATGAGTGAGCATCAGTAGACTGGTAGTGGTAGCTTTCTCAACCGTAGGCTTAACAATAGACTACATCGGTAGCCTTTATCGATAGCCTTCATCGGTAACCTTCATCAGTAGCCTTCATCGGTATCCTTCATCAGTAACCTTCATCAGTGAACTTATATTAGTAACCTTATACCGGTGACCTTCTATCGGTAACCTTATATCAGTGACCTTCTATCGGCGACCTTCATCAGTAACCTTCAATGGTAACCTTCTATCGGTGACCTTCACCGGTAACCTTCTATCAGTGACATTAATCGGTAACCTTCCATATTTGACCTTCATTGGTGAGGTTCCATTAGTAGCATTCTATTAGTGACCTTTCACTTTGATAAATTTTTCACTCTAAGCTTAATAAAGAGAGTCGTGTGATTACATATACATAGTTATCATTTGATAAAAATTATAAATATTAAAGAAACACGATTATCTTGAAAATGAATCATGATGTTGAATTATAAAAATAAGTGAGTCCAACACATGTTAATATATTGTTTTAACATTATAATGGTTTTACATCCATCCATGAATATTGTAATAGAAAATGAAAAATCTTCATCCATAGAGGTTGTGAATTGACACATAATGGACGATGTTTTCATTTTTATGATAAAAAGGTAAGAGAATAGATTTGATGAGGGATATACCATTAACATAATAAAATTTAATTATATTTATGACACCATATCTATCATTTCACCATCGATAGTGGAGTAAAGGATAAGTTATAATAAAGATAAAGGAAAGGTGGAGAATTTTAACTCTTATATAACATCTCATTGAGAACCTCCTTAAGGTATTAAGATTTGGTATTTTGTTGAGAAAATAAGCTTCTAAATGTTAGGAAGAGGATTGGAAAATAATATTTTTATATATTATCAATATCCAAATCATAGAAGGTGTGATAAGAAGTGGTGGTGAGGGGTGGCATTTTTAGGGGAGGATAGGGGTGTCTTTTAATTATTTTATTCATTAGTTTATTATTTTGGATCAAGACTATCAATAGTGATTATTATTATAACTATGTAAAATAAATAGTTCAGGAGAGTTTTAAAAAATGGGTTCTTACCTCATCCATACATCATCCATGACTGAAAAATTCATGAATTTGTTAAATACTGAAAATTACAGTATTTCACTATACACACCAAACTCAACTATTTAATAAAAATACCAAAAATTAAATGTAATAATTTTTAGATGATAGAATTAAAAAATGGACTCCATTTTATGAAAACAATTTAATAGATATTAGAAATTAAGTTTTTAAATAAAATCATTATTTACACCAAAAATATTTATTTTAATATTATAACTGATTTTATGATACTTTAATAAATTAACTAAGGTCTCATAAAATTAAATTCTATTCATTATAATACAAAATATTAATTTTTTAATATATTTTATGAAAATAAAGTATCTTTAAAATCATTATATTAATTATAAATTTATAAACAAACAATTATGTTTTAAAAAAATACCCACAGTGAATTTATCATTTTTAGAACATTTTTTACTTATTACCTGATATAAATGCATCATATTTTCATTCATTATATACCTAAATTTAATTTATAATTTCATACATGGGGTTACTATTATATGGCTCAGTTTACTATTCCTAATGATCACATTATTATTCCAATGATCATGTTACTATTCCAACATTATTGGTTCTTTAATTTGTATAAATACCTCTTATATCATTCATTATTCATTTATAATTTTTGTATTTTTTTATCTATGTTATTTTATGTCATTTATACTATAAAACTATTATAAGATGTTGATTTCCATTGATAATATTTTAGGTCATTACATTCTTACCCACTTATGCAATTTCACCCCCAAAATTTCATTTTACTTACTGAAGTGAAAATAATTGGGGGGACTTCTACTATTTTCATACATTAAAGAAAAGAAAGAAAAATAAAATTATATTGAATGAATACTTCGTTAATATTAATATAAATAATAAATATTTCATATAAAAGGATAAGCTTGTAAATGGAAAGTATATCCTATCTTATGATTCACTAAGTTTCAATCGAATTATCCATGGTTATAGTATTATCCCTAGGGTTCTTACAAAATTTTTCTCGTCCTAATCTCACAAAATATATAGACCATGATATTATAGAATGTATAGATTACATATCACTTTACACATATTATTACATGTTTTTAGGTATAATTAACAATCAATTACAAGCCACAGATCGAAAAGTCTAGTGTCTTTGGAAAATTAGGTATATAACTAGAAAATATAATACCAAAACAGAAACATATTTTATTTAATCTACATAACGTGATCCTAACATTATTTTATCTCTTAAATCTACATAGAATAACATATTGAATACATGAACAAAGGTATGTGCTAAAAATCATAGTAAGGGAATAAAAAAAGAAAAAATAATAGAATATGTGTTAGAAGGTATAATATGATTACATAAAATGGAATGGAACAAGAATAAACATATGGAAAAAACATATATATCCTGGGATCATGTAATTATGGAAACATATAAATGTTTATGAAACACACAACATGACATTAACAAGAGTGAAGGCTAACTACCAAGAGTTTATCACATGGTGGAAAAAGTCCCACAAAAGAATCAAGTTTACTCCTAGTCTTAACATGATGTCTCATGAGACTAAAACATTAATTAATGCATTGAATAACTATTTGGGTGTACCAATCATTAAATATTAGTTCATATGTGTTCCACATGAATAATAAATAATAACTAATGAACATTAGGTTTACTTATAGAAGGAAATGGGCATCATAACCATGTTATAAAGGATAACCAAACAGAATACCAAAACAGTTTCCATGAATCAATGAATTTAAATAATAAATGGAAATTTAGAAGAGACACTAGGGATAGATCATGATAAATTTTTTCCCACTTAATTCAAAATGTGTAAAAATAGTGTTTAAGAAACTTTAGAAATGAGCTACTTTAGTGCGGTTTAAGGGAAAATATAAGAGTCTTTGAATACGAAAAATGAATAATTGTTTGCATTAAATAATAAATTTAATAATATATTTTTTAATAATAAAAATACAGATTTTATAAAATTATTTGTGTCTTAAAAAAGATTATTTGGTACATGAAATTGGGTATGAAATTGGGGAGTTCCCTATAATCAGGCTTCTTTATCGAGAGGAATTGAAAATGGTACAATATAAAACACACATTTTCCCATAAATGATAGAATAATTGAGATATGTACATATTTTTTTAAACATAAAACATAATTTATTAATATTAAATAATAATAATTATGAATTACATTGGGGTAAAGAGAGAGAGAGTGTGTAACTTGAAAGAAAAAAAAGTTTTGGGAGAATCACTTAACTTATGTCCGAAAGGGTTCTTCACATGCACAAAATTTACTGGATAATCAAATTATATTAATTTATTAATTAATTAAGAACCAATTATAATTTTATTTGATTTATTATAATTTTATTAATCTCATTTATGGACATTTTTAGGAGTTATAATGTTCTATTTTGTTGTTCCGAGTGTATTTGTTTCATGATTTTATGATCAGTTCCCTTGAGTCTAATTATAGGAGTTCATGTAAAACGGAAGAAAAAAATCTGAAGTGGGATAAAATAGTATTAATATACCTTAATAACTATTAATGATACCATATATAATTTTATATATGATGATGATTAATTATATAAAATGTTAATGAAGAACATTAGTTTATTTTGGCAGTTTTTTTTGATCAACACCAACTAGTTTTGTTATATCATTTAATATTATATATATATAATTTAAATATAATGAAATAGGTTGTAATATAACTTTTAAAATATGGTTTATCCATTATAATGGTTTTATGACCAGCAATGAATATGGTAATTGAGAATGAAAAATCATCATCCATGAAGATGGTGAATAGAAATATCCCATATGATGTTTTCATTTTTAAGATTAAAAGAGAAGTTAACTGATTTAATTATATATATACCACTAAGATAATAAATTTAAAGTATATTTAAGATACTAGAGTTATAATTTCACTTTTTATATTGGAGGAAAGGGTGAGGTAGAAGAATGAATGAATTTAAAAGGGAAAGGTGGAGGATTTTACCTCTTAGATAACATCTCCTTGATAACGTTCTTAAGGAACAATGATTTGGTATTTTATTGAGACCAATAGATATTGTATGTGGGTAAGAGGATTAGGAGAGTAGTTTTATATAATATCATTAATATCCAAATATTATAAGGGTAGGTGAGAAAAGTTGGCGAGGGGTGGTATTTATAGGGGAGGTGAGAAGTGTTTTTTTGATTATTTTAATCATTATTTTATATTTTTTTGGATCAAGACTATAATATAGTGTTGATTATTCTGACTAAGTACAGATAATGGTTATTTAGAGTTCAAAACAATGGCTTATTACATCATCCATACATCAACCATGAATCAAGAATTCATGTATTTGTTAAATATTGTAAATCAACGAATTTCACTATTCACAAAAATTCAACTATTTTAGAGAAATTTTAAATATTTAACTTTAAGTTTTTTTAATGTGTAGAAATAAAAAATGGACTCCATTATATTAGAATAATTTTCTAAATATGATAAAATTATTTAAAAAAATCACCATTTACTCAAAAAATACAGATTTTAATATTATAACTGATTTTATGACACACTGAACAATTAATTAAGTTATCATAAAATAACATTATAATCATAAGAAAATAATATATTAATTTATGAATCAATTTGATGAAAAAAAATTTCCTTTAAATCATTATATATATTATAAAATTGTAAATAAATACTTTTGTTTTACAAAAACACAAACACAGAATTTATCATTATGAAAAAAATTATTTACATATTCCATGATATAAATATATAATATTTTCAGTTATCAGATACCTAAATTTTGTTTATAATTTCATAGGTAAGGTTACTATTCTATTAGCCAGTTTACGATTCTTTCTAGTCACATTACTATTCCATCAATCAAGTTACTATTTCATCGATATAAGTTACTTAATTTCTAAAAATACCTAATATTTCAATCATTATTCATTTATAAAGTTTTAATTGTGCTATTTGTGTGATTTTATACTATTTATACTATATGACATAATTATAATAAATGAATTTCCGTTGATAATATTCTAGGTCATTACATACTTCTCCATATGTGGAAATTAGAACAACCGGTGATTTGTCGATTGTGGTAGGGGCCACATGATGTATAAGAGTGTCGTTTTTCTTTGAAGCGTTGGTGGACTACCCCTATATTTGGAACTATATTTTCAGGATTGGGGTCAGTGGATTAGGTATCATATTAACCTATTCATCTTTTAGTTAGGTCACCATAGGTTTTCATGATTTCAGGTTGTGGTATCCCTCCATGTAAACCATGAGTGGTGTCTGTGGTTAGCACAACTCATAGATTCCCTACCACCATAGAATAGGGTAAGAAACTATCTATATATTTAGATAAAAGATTTTGTAATATTTGATGGTGGTAATAGGGTGGTTTCCCTCTTCATTCTATTGTTTGATGATGTCATCATTTCTCTACATATTCTATGTACATCCAATGTATCCTTTGAATGACAATTTCTCCCTTTTACTCATATCATAAAACACTACTGGAATGTGGGTTTTTCTCCACAGTTACATACCAACGGTTTTATAGAACCGTTGGTAAATGATTAAAATAGAGGTTTTTCCCAACGGTTTCTTAGAACCATTGGGATAGCTTGGTTTGGGGGAGTTTTTCCCAACGGTTCCCTAGAACAGTTGGGATAGGCCTTGTTTTGGGGAGTTTTTCCCAACGGTTCCTTAGAACCGTTGGGGTAGGCTTTGTTTTGGGGAGTTTTTCCCAACGGTTCCAAGGAACCGTTGGGATAGACCTTGTTTTGGGGAGTGTTTCCCAACGATTCTAAGGAACCATTGGGATAGGCCTTGTTTCGGGGAGATATGCCAACGGTTTTAAAAAACCGTTGGCAAAGGTTTTCCCCAAATCCCCAGCAGCCCGTTCTCTCCCCCATTCGCGTTACAGAGCCCTAACGGGAGCAGCAGCAAGCGATTTTGGAGTACTGTCGGCCGGACCTTGAAGCTCTTCTTCAGGTTCTTCTTCTTCTTTATCTCAAAAGGTATTCAAATGTTTGGATAGTATTGAAACTTATTTTTATTTTTCCCTTCAGTTTAGACGATTTTGGAGCTACTGTCGGCGCCTAAGGGTGAGTTTTCTTGAAAATTCCTTTTTGGATTTTACCCTTTGAACATGGGATGTCATTTGTGAAAGGTTATATAAATCGAATTGATTGTTCGATTTATGAATTGAATTGTAAATTAAATTAATTAAGGGCATTTTATGGTTTGCATTCCCCTTTAACACTTATATTTTATGTTACCATGTTAGATATATTATAACTAATGCATGTGATATCTTTATAGTTTTGTTAGGAGTGTTATATTAAAAATTCCCATGTGAGTGCTTGAATTTTCATTGAATTTCTAGCCATTATGAGTTATGTTGAGACCATGATATGGAATTGATTGATTAATCAAGAGAATCTCATTATCTTGTCATTACAACATGAGTAAATGAAGCTTCATTCTTTTCAGGTTATTATTTGATTGAGTCGCCATTTTGAGGTGAGTTGTATTAAATACCTTTGTTTTTGACCTTGGTATGTTTAATGAATTGTTTAAATGAAATGAAATTCATTAAATGATTAATAGTAAATAGTGATACATGGATTCTATTAGGATTTCAGGTATATAATCTTGTTTCTATTAACTTATATGCTTTATGTGATAAATGGATTCACAGTGGAATTCCACGGATAGACTCATTTCTTTGAATATTGATTAAGCCATTGGTGATACATGGATCCAAGGGAGGGATTCCATAGATAGACTTATTGAATGTAGAATTATATTCCAATTGATACATGGATTCTTATGATAATTCCATAGATAGACTTATTGAATGTAGAATTATATTCCAATGATATGCGTCTTGTGTGGTGGTGGTGTGGTTTATGTGTTTTATGGTAGTAGTGAAGTGTGTGATTATGTAGTTAATGTGAACCCATAGGTTGAGTATTTTGTGCTATCTATATATCATGTATTTTTATGTTATTTCTACACATTCCCAACCAGAGTTGGATAAAATTACCAACGATCAGAGGTTTTGAGTTATGGGTATTTTTTCTAATATCTAGGATGGTGGTTATATGTTTGGATAGCTACCATGTCTTCCCTACTATTCTTTAAAAAGTGATTGACCATGTGTTTTTAGGCAAGATGCGATGTGATTGTCCATGTGTCTTCAGGTGAGATGTACTATGATTTCCCTAGTGTTTTTCAGTGAGGTGTGATGTGATAAGGCTATAATAAGATGTGGCATGTGGTTGGGGTCATGTAGGGTAGGAGGATGGCACAAGGTTGATGTTATTCATGTTCATGATGCCCTACTAATATGGTTATGGGATGAGTCATGCTGTTATGTGATATAACACATTAAGTTCTTGTTGGTTTTACATTTTTTCAATAACAGATTTGTATGTTTTTTTGACATGTGTAGTTGATACCTTGATTATTTTCTTCCTGTATCGTTTACATAAATGTATTTTCTATTATAGTTAATTCCTATTGAATTGTTTATGACAAAATTACTTATATAAATTCTTTTTACAGAATGGACAGAAGTTGGATGTATGAAACCGATCGGATCTCAGACGATTTTCAAAACAATTTGGAGAGCTTTATAGATTTTGCATTTCACAATGCTTCAGATAGTGGTCGCATACACTGCCCATGTTCCAATTGTGTTGGTAGACCTTGGTTGAGCCGTGAAGAAGTCAGCTACCACATAACCAAAAATGGGTTTCAAGCAAACTACTTTCTGTGGTATCACAATGGGGAGAAAACGAAATCTCAAATTGGTGATGATCGAAATGAAAAGACTGGAATGGAGAATTTTTTAGATGATCGGTTTCCGTTTATTCGTCATCATGAAAAATAAAGGATTTCGACTCAAGAAGAATTCGATATGAGGACAGCTGATGCATCTAGTGAAAATGATGATATTGATAGGGTGAAAAAATTGAATGATGCTGCCACGACTCCAGTATATCGACAATGTGATAAAATTAAAAAGCTGGAATTTTTAATCTGATTATTTCATGGGAAAACTATGTATGGGATTTCTAATACAGCAATCGATTACATTCTTACCCTCTTGAAGGATTTACTTCCAGATGATGCAGATATTCCCTAAAACCACTATATGGCATGGAAGTTAGTTGAGGAACTTGGATTTTCAAGAAACAAAATTCATGATTGCCTGAAAGATTGCAGTTTATTCTGGGAGGAAACCGCTGAATGAAATGAATGTATAAAATGTGCACGTCCCGCTGGAAGTCAAAATCTGATGGAACACCATCCCGCGTTCCACAGAAAGTAATGTGGCACTTTCCATTGATCCCCAGACTCCAGAATCTTTTTATGTCTGATGACATATCAATAAAAATGAGATGGCATGATACCGAGAGAAAGAAGACTGATGATGAGTTGGTTCATCCTGCAGATGGATTTGCATGGAAGAGATTTGATTCTCGACATCCTGATTTTGCAGCTGACGTGCGTAATGTGAGGCTGGGTCTTTCATGCGACGGTTTTAATCCGTTTGGGCAGATGCTTACTTCGCACAGCACATGGCCCGTTTTTATGCACATTTATAATCTTACCCCATGGTTGTGTATGAAAAAATATTTCAATTTCATGAGTATACTCATATCTGGTCCTTCTGATCCCGGCATTGATATTGATGTATACATGCAACCTTTAATAAAAGAGTTGAAGCTTCTTTGGGATGTGGGTGTGCGCACATACGATGCATGTTCTAAAGACATATTTCAGATGCGCGCTGCGCTTATGTGGACAATCAATGATTTTCCTGCTTATGCAATGATGTCTGGATGGAGCACGAAGGGGAAACTGTCATGTCCAGTTTGTATGAAGAATACACGATCCAGAAGACTGAAACATCGTTGTAGTTTCAGTTTTATGGGACATCAACGATTTTTGCCAAAGGATCATCCATATAGAATGAATCGTCGAAGATTTGATAATACTATAGAGACCGATGATCCACCTCAGCATATGTCTGGAACTGATGTGCTTAATGAATTGAAAGATTTCAGTTTTTCGTTCGGGAAGGGTCAAATGAAATCTGGAAAGAGAAAGAATGTTTCCACAGAAACCTGTTACAATTGGAGGAAGAGGAGTATCTTTTTTGATTTGCCTTATTGGTCAACCAATTTGCTACGCCATTGCTTAGACGTAATGCATATTGAAAAGAATATATGTGAAATGTTGCTTTCAGTTCTTCTAAATGTCAAGGGGAAGACAAAAGATGATTTACGATCTCGACGCGACTTGGTGGATTGGGGCATCAGACCAGAATTGCATCCTGTGCGTATCAGTGAAAATAAATGGAAACTTCCATGTTCTTCTTATGTGATGACACCTACTGAAAAAAAACAATTTTTGGAAGTATTAGAGACTATTAGAGTTCCTGATGGCTATTCAAGCAACATATCTAAACGGGTCAATAGAAGAGAGTTGAAGCTAAAATCTTTGAAGACTCATGATTATCACGTTCTACTGCATGAGTTGCTTCCAATAGCAATCCGTCATCTTTTGTCCAATAATGTAAGGGTGGGTGTTATTCGGTTGTGCCATTTGTTTAGAGATCTTTTTGCTAAGAAGTTGTCCAAGTCTTTCTTGCAAAAAATGTTGACAGATGCCCCATTAATTTTGTGTGAGTTGGAGAAAATATTTCCCCCATAATTTTTCACATGCATGCTGCATCTGACTGTCCATATTCCAACTGAAATACTTCTCGGAGGACCTGTTTCTTTTCGTTGGATGTATCCAACTGAAAGAAATATGTTCACATTAAAGTCTTATGTTCGAAACAAGAATCATCTCGAAGGTTCTATCGTGAACGGTTACTTAGCTCAAGAATGTATGGATTTCTGTTCAATGTATTTGTCTGATCTTACTACAAAAATGAACAGACCAATGAGAAATGAAGAAGAACAATATGAGAAAATTGAACCTAGTTTTCCATCACTTCCTCAAACAGGAGTAATTCCTGGATCATATAAATTGAAGACATTAAGCCATGAAGAGCGGGAGATGGCACATCGCACAGTTTTGTTCAACTGTGATTTGTTCGATGACTATATCAGGTAACAAAATTGAATATGTATATATCTTACATATATATCTGTTAAACTATTCATATTTTTTTATCTATAGGGAACATAAAACAATGATAAATAGGAAGCATCGTTCTTTATCTTTGAGAAGGAGAGAGACTTTGCATAGCAAAGAGTTTTCTTCTTGGTTAAAATTGAAGGTAAAAATATTACTGTTTAAATTAATTATTTCAATATTTACTTAAGTTTAACTATCATTTATATTGCAGGTATTGAGTTTTTCTGCTGACTCTGTCTCTGAGGAAATAAGAGCTTTGGCTTTTGGTCCTAATACCGTGGTTCGTGACTGTAAATCAATTGTTATCAATGGGTACAGATTTATTGTCACTGAACGAGCCAAAAAAATGAGAACACAACATGATGGTATTATGGTTACTGCCACAACAGATTGTTATGCCAGTGCATCATATAGTAGACCGCGACTTGAAAATGTGGGTTATTATGGAGTCGTTGAGAAAATAATAATATTGGATTATTACTCTCACGGACGAGTCACAATGATGAAATGCCATTGGTTTGATTCGAGGACGAGACATGACACATTTATTGATGATTGTGGATTTCGAGTAATTAATATGACCCGCACTCTTGCAACTGAAGAACCATATGTGTTGGCATCAATGGATAAACAAGTTTTTTATGTCAAATATCAACTTCAACCAGAATTTGGTGTCGTAGTTGAAGTAATTCCAAGACATATTTTTGATGATACTGATGATGGAATTGACACTGTCCCTATTGCCATTGGAACCAATCCATTTATTTATTTTGATGACTCCAATAGCTCAATTGTCAGAGTTGATTGTGAACCTGAAGTTGTGGTTGGAAATATATAGAATCATTCATCCATGTTCTCAATTCTTTTGGTTTACCTCGAGTTGGGTTGTTAAGGTTGGTAATATTTATATTTATTTAGTATTGATCACAAATATGTTTTAGCTGACTTGACCGTTATGTGAATTTTCAATGTTTATTGGTTGCTGTTTTATTTGAATTGCATTTTCTAATTTGGAATTGAACTGTATTCAAACCAAATCAAACAATATTTCTAACTTGGTGAACATTACAACTTGTATGTTTTATTAAATTCATTCAAACTCTTCTAAAACAATTGATAGCTAAATTACCAATGAATCCCCTTTTTCCCTCATATATTTAGTTTTTTGATTTACACATTAATTTTCTTTTTCTAATTAATTACATATTTGTTTTCCAATGCAGGAAATGAAGCCAATTGAAGAGAGACGAAGAAAACAAATGGCGGAGAACAATCGTCGGATGGAGGAGATGGACATTCCACCATTAGTGCCTACAGTGAGTACTTTATTTCAAATATATATATATATATATTTAGGGAATATATAATGTCCTGTGATTAATTTTTTTTGTAATCTTTTTTGTAGGATCCACCATTACGTCGACAGTTATTCGACGAGGAGCCTAGTACTGGTCCTAGTACTCAGGCCGGTGGTACGAGGAGGGTTCGTACCAGAGGTGGACATAGAGCTGCGCGTGCCCGACTAGACCCTGCCCCTCCCACTGACATTTCAGCCTTCCCACATTCTGATCCCGGTGTGTCGTTAGGGACACATGGGATATTTAGACCTCCCATGTTTTCGCTACCTTCTGCATCTTCTGCCCCATCATTTTCACATCCCATGATGATTCCCACTCCCCAGTCAGCATCAGGTCATACAGTTGTTCCATCTTCTTTTCCTTCTACTTCTGTCTCTCCGAGCTTTTATATTCCATCGTCTTCGACTCCTGTTCCACCAGAGGGTGTTCCATCAGGTTCTGTGGATCCGGCGCCACTCATTGATCAGACTAGCATAGGTATATTTATAAAACCCTATCAAGTTTTTATAGAAATATTTATTTTCATTATAACATTTTTTGATAAAATATTTGTTTTTCTTTCATGACAGATACATCTACTGACAGGAGGCGGGGGCGGGGCCGTACACGCATGCGTTCGGTGTGGAACCGTCGCACACAGGTTATGGTGGAATATAATGAAGACAATCAGATGGTTGAGAAAACAGGGCAGCAATGTCGGAGTTTTATGGCGACGCTTGCCAAATACTCCGACATCATTCCCGTCAGCCCGCTGTCGTGGAGACATTTGCCACATGAGGTCAAAGATAGAGCTTGGGCAGAGATATGGGTAAAAAAATCTGTTGTATTTAATGCCATGAATTTTTTTTGTATTTATATAAATTAATATTTTCATTTCAGCTTCGATTTAATTTTCCTGATGGTGAGGGTGCACGACTGGAACGTCTAAAGGATTTAGGCGAGCTTTGGAGAGCCTACAAGCATGAGCTGTATATTGGCTGGCGTGCTAGAGTTGGCACTGAGTTAGAGGCGGTACCAGTCGTGGATGATTGTCCTATAGAGCAGTATCGTCAGATGATTACTCATTGGACGAGTACCCAGTTTAAGGTATGAATTACATTTGAGGTATTTAAATAATAACTTTCAAGTTTTGCATTAATATTATCCTTTTCATTATCGAATTTTATTTAGGAATCATCTGGAAAAAATAAAAAAAACATTGATGCAAAAAAATACCTACATACACTAGGACGCACGACGATGCCGGATCATGAGAGGCAGCAGGTATGACAATTGTTTATAAGTTTTCTTTACGAATTACATTTTCTTTTGTTTCCTCAATTATTTAATTATTTTCTGAAGTCTTTATATAAATTTTGTTTTCAATGTCATTGTAGAGGCAAGTACAAAATATTGAAGGACGTGTGCCTCGAGCAAAACTGTTTGGCTCGAGTAGACGAAAAAAGGATGGACGTGCTGTCAACGAAGCGACTCAGCAGCAGATTGTAAGTTTTAATCTGTTGATTTTATATTTTAATATCTATTTCGTAACTTAATATTATATTTATATTTGTAACAGGATGATTTAGAGGCCCTCGATGCCCAAGAAGCAGACAATTTTGGGCCATCTGATCACATACATCAGGTGTTGGGAGAGGATCATTCTGGCAGAGTACGCTGCCGACCTAGGATAGCCCCGACGAGGTATTGGTCTACCTCAGGTACGAGTTGTAGTGCCACCGAGCTGCAGCAAGTTAGGGCACAGGAAGAACAGGCTGAGAAAAGGGCCACAGAGACGGCAGAACAGTCTGCTAGGGCAAACAGTGCATTTATGAAATTTATTGAAGTTCTACGTCCAACACTTCCAGCAGAGGCCAGCCCAGCGATTGATGAATACATGTCATCGATACATTCTATATATGGTGCACCAGGTGGCAGTTCCAGTGGTGGTCAGGACGATGTCCAGCTTGAAGATGATTATGGCGAGCAGTCTGATGCGGAAGAGGAGGGAGATGAGGAGGGCGAGGAGGAGGGCGAAGGCGAGGAGGAAGGCGCTGTGGAGGGTGAGGACGATGAGGAGGACGATGACGAGAGCAATGATGATGATGATGATGGAGATGGTGATGCTGATGTGGGACATATTGATCCGTTACATTTTTGACTTGAGATTTGATGTTTAATCTATTCTAGTTGTTGGTTTTATCTAGACTCGTAGTATAATATTGGAGTTGAGTTATTTTTATATATTGTCTGTTTTTATGGATGTTGTTGTCTTTTAGTGGTTGTGTGTTTGAGAACTCCCTGGACAACCCCCCTCATTCTTGGACCCTGGACAACCCCCCTCCCCCTTGGACCCCGAACACCCCCCAAACACCCCCCCGGACAGCCCCACGGACAGCCCCCTGGACAGCCCCCTGGACAGCCCCCCGTACAGCCCCCAACCCTCCACCCTGGACCCCGGATAACCCCCCGGACAGCCCCGCGGACAACCCCCCCACCCTCCCCCTTAGACCCCGGACAACCCCCCAAACACCCCCCGGACAACCCCCTGAACAACCCCGGACAACCCCCTGAACAACCACCGGACAGCCCCCTAAACAACCCCGGACAGACCCCGCACAGCCCCCCCACCCTCCTCCTTGGTCCCCGGACAGCCCCCCGGACACCCACCGGACAGCCCCCCCGGACAGCCCCCTGGACAGCCCCCCGTACAGCCCCCAACCCTCCACCCTGGACCCCAGATAGCCCCCCGGACAGCCCCCCGGACAACCCCCCCCCCCCTTGGACCCCGGACAACCCCCCCACCCCCCCTGGACCCCGGACAACCCCCCAAACACCCCCCGGACAGCCCCCTGAACACCCCCGGACAACCCCCTGAACAACCCCCTGAACAACCCCCGGACAGCCCCCTGAACAACCCCGGACAACCCCCTGAACAACCCCCAAACACCCCCCGGACACCCACCGGACAGCCCCCCCGGACAGCCCCCCGGACAGCCCCTCCACCTTCCTTAATTTCATTAGCTCTGAAATGTTTCATAGCACAATCAACTAAAATCTAATCCATACTAAATATGATATAAAAATATTCTATATGAATTTCCATAAGATTTTAAGTGAAAACAAAAAGTGACATACGAAAAACTGACCAAACGCATTCGAAATGTGTTGATGCTTTAGGACAACGATCCATGGGTCATATGTGACGTATACGAGTCATCCCCGCCTCAATCCGAGACGCGGTGTGGTCGGAACAACTCAAAGTGTATGTCTTTTGTTTCAAAAGGACATCATTTTAAGTGAAAACCATCAACTGGCATACGGAAAACCGGCCAAACGCATTCGGATTGTGTTGATACTTTAAGACAACGATCCATGGGTCATTTGAGACGTGTACGAGTCAACCCCGCCTCAATCCGAGGTCGTCCGCTATGAATTTGATCGTTGGACGCCCGTTTTGGCCGTTTATGACACCATAACTGCGTTGTCGGTCACCGCGGGCACACGGCACGTCCGATTGATGCGCCGTCTGCTCGAACACTTCAGAAATCACTGTCCCGTATTTTTCGTCTGATTTCAGGCCATTCCGACTTCGTTCGGCCCGTTTGGACCCTCCTCACGCGCGTTTACGAAGCGCGCGCATCACTTAAAACACGAATATTGAGCCGTACCGTGCAAACCGCATGTCCGATTGACGTGCCGTCTGCGCTTACACGCCACGAATAATAATTAGAATGTTTCACGGTGGTTTCGGGTGAATCCGTGGTCGTTCGCTATGAATTTGACCGTTGGACGCCCGTTTTGGCCGTTTGTGACACCATAACTGCGTTGTCGGTCACCGCGGGCACACGGCACGTCCGATTGACGTGCCGTCTGCTCGAACACTTGAAAAATCACTCACTCGTATTTGTCGTCTGATTTCAGGCCATTCCGACATCGTTCGGCCCGTTTGGACCCCCCTCACGTGCGTTTCGAAGCGTGCGCATCACTTAAAACATGAATAATGAGCCGTACCGGGCAAACCGCACGTCCGATTGACGTTCCGTCTGCGCGTACACGTCACAAATAATAATTAGAATGTTGCACGGTTGTTTCGGGTGAATCTCTGGTCGTCCGCTATGAATTTGACCGTTTAACGCCCGTTTTGGCCGTTTATGACACCCGAACTGCGTTCTCGGTCACCGCGGGCACAGGTCATGTCCGATTGATGTGCCGTCTACTCGACCACTTCCGAAATCACTCACCCGTATTTGTCGTCTTATTTCAGGTCATTCCGACATCGTTCGGCCCGTTTGGACCCCCCTCACGCGCGTTTACGAAGCGCGCGCATCACTTAAAACAAGAATATTGAGCCGTACCGGGAAAACCGCACGTCCGATTGACGTGCCGTCTGCGCGTACACGTCACAAATAATAATTAGAATGTTTCACGGTGGTTTCGGGTGAATCCGTGGTCGTCCGCTATGAATTTGACCGTTGGGCGCCCGTTTTGGCCGTTTATGACACCATAACTGCGTTGTCGGTCACCGCGGGCACACGGCACGTCCGATTGACGTTCCGTCTACGCGTACACGTCACGAATAATAATTAGAATGTTTCACGGTGGTTTCGGGTGAATCAGTGGTCGTCCTCTATGAATTTGACCGTTGGACGCCCGTTTTGGCCGTTTATGACACCATAACTGCATTGTCGGTCACCGCGGGCACACGGCACGTCCGATTGATGTGCCGTCTGCTCGACCACTTCATAAATCACTCACCCGTATTTGTCGTCTGATTTCAGGCCATTCCGACATCGTTCGGCCCGTTTTGACCCCCCTCACGCGCGTTTCGAAGCGTGCGCATCACTTAAAACACGAATATTGAGCCGTACCGGGCAAACCGCACGTCCGATTGACGTTCCGTCTGCGCGTACACGTCAAAAATAATAATTAGAATGTTGCACGGTGGTTTCGGGTGAATCTCTGGTCGTCCGCTATGAATTTGACCGTTTAACGCCCGTTTTGGCCGTTTATGACACCCGAACTGCGTTCTCGGTCACCGCGGGCACAAGTCATGTCCGATTGATGTGCCGTCTTCTCGACCACTTCAGAAATCACTCACCCGTATTTTTCGTCTGATTTCAGGCCATTCCGACATCGTTCGGCCCGTTTGGACCCCCCTCACGCGCGTTTACGAAGCGCGCGCATCACATAAAACAAGAATATTGAGCCGTACCGGGAAAACCGCACGTCCGATTGACGTGCCGTCTGCGCGTACACGTCACAAATAACAATTAGAATGTTTCACGGTGGTTTCGGGTGAATCCGTGGTCGTCCGCTATGAATTTGACCGTTGGACGCCCGTTTTGGCCGTTTATGAAATCATAACTGCGTTGTCGGTCACCGCGGGCACACGGCACGTCCGATTGACGTTCCGTCTACGCGTACACGTCACGGATAATAATTAAAATGTTTCACGGTGGTTTAAGCTCAATCCGAGGTCGTACTCTATGAATTTGACCGTTGGACGCCCGTTTTGGCCGTTTATGATACCATAACTGCGTTGTCGGTCACCGCGGGCACACGACAAGTCTGATTGACGTGCCGTCTGCTCGACCACTTCATAAATCACTCACCCGTATTTTTCGTCTGATTTCAGGCCATTCCGACATCGTTCGGCCCGTTTGGACCCCCCTCACGCGCGTTTACGAAGCGCTCGCATCACTTAAAAAACGAATATTGAGCCGTACCGTGCAAACCGCATGTCCGATTGACGTGCCGTCTGCGCGTACACGTCAAGAATAATAATTAGAATGTTTCACGGTGGTTTCGGGTGAATTCGTGGTCGTCCGCTATGAATTTGACCGTTGGACGCCCGTTTTGGCCGTTTATGACACCATAACTGCGTTGTCGGTCACCGCGGGCACACGGCACGTCCGATTGACGTGCCGTCTGCTCGACCACTTCATAAATCACTCACCCGTATTTTTCGTCTGATTTCAGGCCATTCCGACATCGTTCGGCTCGTTTGGACCCCCCTCACGCGCGTTTCGAAGCGTGCGCATCACTTAAAACACGAATATTGAGCCGTACCGGGAAAACCGCACGTCCGATTGACGTGCCGTCTACACGTACACGTCACAAATAATAATTAGAATGTTTCACGGTGGTTTTGGGTGAATCTCTGGTCGTCCGCTATGAATTTGACCGTCTAACGCCCGTTTTGGCCGTTTATGACACCCGAACTGCGTTCTCGGTCACCGCGGGCACAGGTCATGTCCGATTGATGTGCCGTCTGCTCGACCACTTCAAAAATAAATCACCCGTATTTGTCGTCTGATTTCAGGCCATTCCGACATCGTTCGGCCCGTTTGGACCCCCCTCACGCGCGTTTACGAAGCGCGCGCATCACTTAAAACAAGAATATTGAGCCGTACCGGGCAAACCGCACGTCCGATTGACGTGCCGTCTGCGCGTACACGTCACGAATAATAATTAGAATGTTTCTCGGTGGTTTCAGCTCAATCCGAGGTCGTCCGCTATGAATTTGACCGTTGGACGCCCGTTTTGGCCGTTTATGACACCATAACTGCGTTGTCGGTCACCGCGGGCACACGGCACGTCCGATTGACGTGCCGTCTGCGCATACACATCTCGAATAATAATTAGAATGTTTCACGGTGGTTTCGGGTGAATCCGTGGTTGTCCGCTATGAATTTGACCGTTGGACGCCCGTTTTGGCCGTTTATGACACCATAACTGCGTTGTCGGTCACCGCGGGCACACGGCACGTCCGATTGACGTGCTGTCTGCTCGACCACTTCATAAATCACTCACCCGTATTTTTCGTCTGATTTCAGGCCATTCCGACATCGTTCGGCCCGTTTGGACCCCCCTCACGCGCGTTTCGAAGCGTGCACATCACTTAAAACATGAATATTGAGCCGTACCGGGAAAACCGCATGTCCGATTGAAGTCCCGTCTGCGCGTACACGTCAAAAATAATAATTAGAATGTTGCACGGTGGTTTCGGGTGAATCTCTGGTCGTCCGCTATGAATTTGACCGTTTAACGCCCGTTTTGGCCGTTTATGACACCCGAACTGCGTTCTCGGTCACCGCGGGCACAGGTCATGTCCGATTGATGTTCCGTCTACTCGACCACTTCAGAAATCACTCACCCGTATTTGTCGTCTGATTTTAGGCCATTCCGACATCGTTCGGCCCGTTTGGACCCCCCTCACGCGCGTTTACGAAGCGCGCACATCACTTAAAACAAGAATATTGAGCCGTACCGGGCAAACCGCATGTCCGATTGACGTGCCGTCTGCGCGTACACGTCACGAATAATAATTAGAATGTTTCTCTGTGGTTTCAGCTCAATCCGAGGTCGTCCGCTATGAATTTGACCGTTGGACGCCCGTTTTGGCCGTTTATGACACCATAACTGTGTTGTCGGTCACCGCGGGCACACGGCACGTCCGATTGACGTTCCGTCTGCGCGTACACGTCACGAATAATAATTAGAATGTTTCACGGTGGTTTCGGGTGAATCCGTGGTCGTCCGCTATGAATTTGACCGTTGGACGCCCGTTTTGGCCGTTTATGACACCATAACTGCGTTGTCGGTCACCGCGGGCACACGGCACGTCCGATTGACGTGCCGTCTGCTCGACCACTTCATAAATCACTCACCCGTATTTGTCGTCTGATTTCAGGCCATTCCGACATCGTTCGGCCCGTTTGGACCCCCCTCACGCGCGTTTCGAAGCGTGCACATCACTTAAAACACGAATATTGAGCCGTACCGGGCAAACCACACGTCCGAATGACGTGCCGTCTGCGCGCACACGTCACAAATAATAATTAGAATGTTTCACGGTGGTTTCGGGTGAATCTCTGGTCGTTCGCTATGAATTTGACCGTTTAACGCCCGTTTTGGCCGTTTATGACACCCGAACTGCGTTCTCGATCACCGCGGGCACAGGTCATGTCCGATTGATGTTCCGTCTGCTCGACCACTTCAGAAATCACTCACCCGTATTTGTCGTCTGATTTCAGGCCATTCCGACATCGTTCGGCCCGTTTGGGCCCCCCTCACGCGCGTTTACGAAGCGCACACATCACTTAAAACAAGAATATTGAGCCGTACCGGGCAAACCGCACGTCCGATTGACGTGCCGTCTGCGCGTACACGTCACAAATAATAATTAGAATGTTTCACGGTGGTTTCGGGTGAATACGTGGTTGTCCACTATGAATTTGACCGTTGGACGCCCGTTTTGGCCGTTTATGACACCATAACTGCGTTGTCAGTCACCGCGGGCACACGGCACGTCCGATTGACGTTCCGTCTGCGCGTACACGTCACGGATAATAATTAGAATGTTTCACTGTGGTTTCAGCTCAATCCGAGGTCATACGCTATGAATTTGACCGTTGGACGCCCGTTTTGGCCGTTTATGACACCATAACTGCGTTGTCGGTCACCGCGGGCACACGACAAGTCCGATTGACGTGCCGTCTGCTCGACCACTTCATAAATCACTCACCCGTATTTTTTGTCTGATTTCAGGCCATTCCGACATCGTTCGGCCCGTTTGGACCCCCCTCACGCGCGTTTACGAAGCACGCGCATCACTTAAAACACGAATATTGAGCCGTACCGTGCAAACCGCATGTCCGATTGACGTGCCGTCTGCGCGTAAATGTCACGAATAATAATTAGAATGTTTCACGGTGGTTTCGGGTGAATCCGTGGTCGTCCGCTATGAATTTGACCGTTGGACGCCCGTTTTGGCCGTTTATGACACCATAACTGCGTTGTCGGTCACCGCGGGCACACGGCAGGTCCGATTGACGTGTCGTCTGCTCGACCACTTCATAAATCACTCACACGTATTTGTCGTCTGATTTCAGGCCATTCCGACATCGTTCGGCCCGTTTGGACCCCCCTCACGCGCGTTTCGAAGCGTGCACATCACTTAAAACACGAATATTGAGCCGTACCGGGCAAACCGCACGTCCGATTGACGTGCCGTCTGCGCGTACACGTCACAAATAATAATTAGAATGTTGCACAGTGGTTTCAGGTGAATCTATGGTCGTCCGCTATGAATTTGACCATTTAACGCCCGTTTTGGCCGTTTATGACACCCGAACTGCGTTCTCGGCCACCGCGGGCACAGGTCATGTCCGATTGATGTGCCGTCTGCTCGACCACTTCAGAAATCACTCACCCGTATTTGTCGTCTGATTTCAGGCCATTCCGACATCGTTCGGCCCGTTTGGACCCCCCTCACGCGCGTTTACGAAGCGCGCGCATCACTTAAAACAAGAATATTGAGCCGTACCGGGCAAACCGCACGTCCGTTTGACGTGTCGTCTGCGCGTACACGTCACGAATAATAATTAGAATGTTTCTCGATGGTTTCAGCTCAATCCGAGGTCGTCCGCTATGAATTTGACCGTTGGACGCCCGTTTTGGCCGTTTATGACACCAGAACTGCGTTGTCGGTCACCGCGGGCACACGGCACGTCCGATTGACGTGCCGTCTGCACGTACACGTCACGAATAATAATTAGAATGTTTCACGGTGGTTTCACCTCAATCCGGAGACGCGTTGTGGCCGGAACCACTCAAAGTGTCCGTCTTTTGTTTCAAAAGGACCTCATTTTAAGTGAAAAGCATCAACTGGCATACGGAAAACCGACCAAACGCATTCCGAATCTGTTGATAATTTATCCCAACAATCCATGGGTCATATGTGACGTGTACGAGCCAACCCAGGATGAATCCGAGTCACGGTGTGGCTGGGATAAGTCTAAGTGGCTCTCTTTTGTTTAAAATGAACAACATTTTAAGTACATACGGAAAAACGAGCAAACGGATTCGGTTTCCATTGAAACTTTAGGAGAATGATCCATGGGTCATATGTGACGTGTACGAATCAACCCCGCCACAATCATAGATGCGGTGTGGCCGACACCACTCAAAGTGTCGGTCTTTTGTTTCAAAAAGACGTCATTTTAAGTGAAAATCATCAAGTGACATACGAAAAACCGACCAAAGGCATTCGGACTGTGTCGATACTTTAGCACAAGGATCCATGGGTCGTATGTGATGTGTACGAGTCAATCCCGCCTCAATCCGAGGAGCGGTGTGGCCGACACCGTTCTAACTGTGTATCTTTTGTTTAAAATGGACAGGATTATAAGTGAAATGAACAACTGGCATACGCAAAACCGACCAAACGCATTCCGAATCTGCTGATAATTTATCACAACGATCCATCAGTCATATGTGACATGTACGAGCCCACTCGGGCTCAATCCGAGTCGCGGTGTGGCCGAGATCAGTCTAAGTGGATCTCTTTTGATTAAAATGGACATCATTTTAAGTACATACGGAAAACCGACCAAACACATTCGGTTTCGGTTGAATCTTTAAGAGAACGATCCATGGGTCATATGTGAGGTGTACGAGTCATCCCCGACTCAATCCGAGGCGCGGTGTGGCCAACACCGCTCTAACTGTGTCTGTTTTGTTTAAAATGGGTAGGATTATAAGTGAAAAGAACTGGCATACGCAAAACCGACCAAACGCATTCGGTTTCCATTGAAACTTTAGGAGAACGATCCATGGTTCATATGTGACGTGTACCAATCATCCCCGTCTCAATCGGATTCCACATATAATTGTCATCTAAATTTTAAATTGAATTATATATGAATTATGTATGTTTATGAATTGTAAATTAATTATGGATGTGTATAGTTTCAGGATCCATTATATGTTAAATGTGTATAAATTTGTTCGTAATTGTATATGTATGTTTTAGTTTATTACAGGTACAATAGTTTGATCGAAAATGAGGTGAGAATGAGGCCTGATGAGATGAGAGGTGGCTGATGTACAGAGGGGCTGTGCAAATTACAGGCTGCTGCAATTTGCAGCCTAGGGTATGCCAACGGTTTTAAACCGTTGGCATAGAATCTAAAAAATGTGTTTTTACCAACGGTTCATTGAACCGTTGGTAATAACTCTTTTCACAACGGTTTAGAACCGTTGGGAAAGAGTTCATCCAAATGTATATTTAGTTTTCCCAACGGTTTGGGAGTTGGAAAAAACTATTGATTTTTTCCAACGGTTTTTGAAAACCGTTGGGAAAAACAGTGTTCTGAGTTTTGCCAACGGTTTGACAACCGTTGGGAATCTTTTTTAGTATTTCTCCCAGCCTATACCAACGGTTCACTGTAAACCGTTGGGAAAAGTTTTTCCCAACGGCTTACTTGCCTACGGTTGGCAGAACCGTTGGTATAACATATACCAACGGTTCCCCAGCCTTTCCCAACAGTTCTAAATCGTTGGGACATCCTCTATTTCCAGTAGTGAAAAAGGTTATTGATGACCCTATGATGAATTATTATTGATAGGAAAATGAGGTAAGGGTTCCTATGAATCATTAAAAAGAGGTTTTCATATCCTAATACTTTTTTTGGAACTCCTGCATGGTTAGTTCTCCTACCCCCACACCTATTCTTAGTGGTTGTGGAATCTTTATGAGAATGACTAGTGACTAGAATTATAAATGAAAATTTTGAATCCAACCATAATTACATGATAAGTGATGATGATTCCTAACATTTCCCCTTTGGATGATGTCTATTTGTGAAGAATCCCTAACCTTACTCATCCCTTCATTATCAAATGAAAATGGATTCCTGTTAATTTCTATTTTGGTGAAGCCCATGAAGCCCTAATGTTTCTCATATATTCAAAACTAATGGGTAATTGATTCATGTTTATTTCATAATTATATTTTTCATTAATTTATTTAAGGTCCATCATGTTATCATGAATCTTGGACAATCACAATATTTTAGTCCGACATTCATTCGTTTAAAGGCATAGTGTAATGTCACTATCAAGACTAAGGGTGATGATTCCTTGATCGGAACTAGATGATCAGTTGATGACCCTTATTTCCATGGATTCCTCAATAGAGCTAGTTTTATTGTACTAGTCTTCCTCATAGAGTTATGGTATTCTTTTAAATCCTAATACTAACTGTATCATCAAGTAGACACTAGTTAATCACATTATTAGCTATCTTAGTAGGGTGAAAACCTTCTGTTTGAGGAGATGAGTCTCCAGGAATCTTCAAACATATTTGGGTATGGTGGGAATCTATATATATATTTCTCATAATGAGCCATGAGGGAATCCTATGTTTTTCACATATGGTATCTCAGGTTCAGGACCCATGAAATCATGTGTTCATCACCTAAGGAAACTTATTCCCCTCATATAAGGCTTTCTAGGCTCATTGCTTTGGGAAACCCTAGATTATAACTAGATTTAACTCTTGCTCAAAAATATGGAGAATAATTTATTCATCACATAAGGAGAAATATGTTCATCGCCAAAGTGATCCCCTAATCCTAAGTAGTGGCATCCTATTTCCATCACACAAGGGATCCTATTCTCATCCAAAATGGATGGTAGAATCACAGGGTCATCACATAAGGTGATGATAGAGATATCTAATTCTTATCACGTAGGATTCATAAGCTCATCATATAATAAATATTATTCTCATAAAATGATGAATACAATCAACCTCAAACTAGATACTGATCTTTGGCTTGTTACACAAGGTATGAGAGAATAAATCTTACAATTTTCCATTTTTATTCTTATGCATTCCATATATGAACACCCTTGGATCATCACATAGGGATGGTTTAATGATGAATTATGCATTTTATTTATAGTCTCATCAAACAAAACCTCTTGGGATGAAAACCTAAGAGTTGTTGATGTTTCAATATCTAGTGGAGATGCATGCATATACACTCATCACATATGGGTCAGTAACATATTAATATCAAGTGGGTAAGAATCCACACATGCTTATTACATATGAGTAGTAATATATTTTATATATTAGGGATACACCTAGATTGTAATGTAATGTGGAGACTTATGTAAGGTTTAGTGAGGTGTGTGGTTAGCTATAAGATGATGATCATGCTTTAGATAGAACTCCTTTTAAAAAATCAAAAGAATGATTATTATGTTATGATAAATCCTCAATGAGGAATTGTACAGGGCTTTCTAGAAGAAATGTATCTATAGCCATGTATTTTGATATGCATAGTTTAAGATCATGTGAGAGAACCATTGAATTTTGTCTAACGTTAGGTAGTAATTATTCCTGTGTCCTGAAATGTTGGACAACAAGGTATAATGATGGGATTATAATTTGAGATACTCGAAAGACATGGATCATCTCAAGATTTTCACATGAGTTATTAGGTTCTTATCACATGGGGAATATTTAGATCATCACATAGTGTATCATATGCTTGTTTCATAAGGTAAGTTACAATTTAACATGTTCCAAAAGGGGTTTTTATGTAATTAATGGGAAGACAATGAAGTGTAGAGTAGGGATTATTCATTAAGCTACCCATAGGGAGCATGGGTTATTAGGTGGGTTGTGTTGGTTTCCCTTATTGATCCCATTATTTGTAATTACACATATTATTATGCCCCTAGTTCTAATCCGAATTGTTGATAGAATGAGAGGGATCGACATATATGCTTTCTGAAGGGTTTTAGTCAAGGAAACAACCAATTCAGTGAAAAAGCGAAAATATCATATATATTGACTAGTCCATGTATAATAAAAAGGTATTGGGTATGAAAGTCCATGATATTCAAAACAGATTTTTGTTTTGCATGAGTAATCCCAGATCAAGTGGATATTGGACCCGTATGTCATAAAATCCAACCAAATTATGCACTATGAAGAAGGATTGAAATAGGTCACCATGAGACATGGTTCTCATAAATTGAAAGTTTCATGAATATTTATGTTGCATAAGGAATGGGAATATAACAAATATCATGTTCATGGACACAATAGAATATGTTTTTTGAATGTCTGAATTTGTCTGAATCATGTAGTTGTGTGAGTTTAGAACCTCTAGAATTAACATGTGGTCTTTATGGAAGGGAGTTGTTTGAAAGCATTAAAAATAGATTTTTATTACTAGAAGGGATTATGCAATTTAATTTACACATTTTTATAAACTAAGGGAATTCATGAGTGTATTTGGTTGTATGAATTCAGTAATTATGGTTTTTTTGCGATGAGAGTGTAATCATTTGACTTATAGAGATCCATCAAAAAAATGTGGTGGTGAGGTGGTCTTTATTGGATTTTCACTAATGAAAAATGATTTCTAATGAATTTATTTTATCCTAAAACAACTCCATGCTTGTGTGGTGCCTAAATTTATAGATTCAAGAAACATTGAGTTATGAAAAAATGTGTAATTTGTGTTTTGAGTAGGGCTCAAGCGGATGTGAAATTACAGCCTTTCATGTCTTCTTTGGTAATTGGTTCATATAACTCAATGTTTTTTGAACTTCTTCCATTTTCTTAAAAATTGTTTTCTAAGATCATATATTTTTCTAATTACATATCAACTAAAATATTTGATGTTACAAACAATTATTTTGAGTTCCAATATATAAGATAATTATTTTTTATCCCATTATAACATCCACTATATTATCTATATATACATTCATTAGGGGTTTTATTTATTCTTAAGATACATCCCATCTTGAGTCTAATGATTTGAAGAAATAAACATAAAAAGTAACATAATCCAGAGTTTCAAATCAAGAATTTATTTTCTTGAATTTTGAAGGGCCTTTTCAGGTTTAGAGATTTAGATAAATATTTCATAAATCTTACGGAACAATCCAATCACTACTATAAAATAATCTTATACCAACGGTTACAAACCATCGGTAAAAGATATGAAATTGTTGGGATACTCTATCCCAACGGTTCACTAAACCGTTGTGCTGTGAGGTGTGGGGATGGCCATATCCCAATGGTTTAAACAAGAACCATTGGAATAGTTTCTTAAATTTTGAAAATACCAATGGTTCAATTCAATCGTCGGTAAATTTTTCCCAATGGTTGATAATTGTGGGGTTATATGGTTTAAAAAACAAGACCAATGGTTTAGTTAACCATTGGTATATACCTATTTCAATGGTTCAGTGAACCGTTTCCATAGGTTGGGTGGTATGGGTATGCACTACTAGTTTAAGAACTGTTGGTATACTTCTTACATCACACTCATTTCCAACTATTTTATTGAAATAGTTGGGATTTAGGTACACCAACGGTTCTCAAACTGTTAGAATACACTACTTAATATGTATAAAAATGGTTAATAGAACCATTGGTATTTCCTCTTCTCCACAAAAAATTATTATCCACCTCTCTTCTATCCATCCAAAACCCGTAAAAACAAGGATTCAAGGATTCAAACTGCAATCAGAAAAAATAGAAACATGCAAGCAACCTCCAACCTGCAATCGCACAGAAAAACCATAGAAAAATAACTGAAAACACATAAAACAAGCACACAAAAATTCATTGAAAACACACAGAAAACACACAAAAACTCCAACCTACAATCACACAAAAACTCACTACAACCTGCAATTACACAAAAAATGCAACCTGCAATCACATAGAAAACAAACAACAAATAGAAAATAGGAAGGAAACCTGAAATCAAACAACAACACACTGCAAACATGGAAAACACACACCAAACCTACAATCATAAATTAAACACAAAAAAACTCAATTCAAACACACATAAAACTCCCTACAAACACAAAACAACTCACAAAAACTCACTGCAATCTGCTTCAATCAAACCGAAAACACACAAAAACTAACTGCAATCAAAAAATGAAACACATAGGATGTGGGGATTCAACATTGATCTTGATGAGTGTAGAATTTTTAGGATATATAGATTAAACCTTGATCCTGATGAGTGTGTAATTCATAGGATAATGGGATTCAACCTTAATGTCTATGGAATTCCTTATGTAATCCCCCTAGATTTGATGATGCGACTACAGATGTGGGAATTCCCAAGATGTCTTGGATTCGACTCTATGGACATTGAAACTCTATTTCCCTAGGAGCATGGGAATTAGGAGATTCTAGATGATGTTTCACTTCCCCAGATATTTAGGAATTTACTATTGTTCCTGATAGTTTTGGATTTCTTAAGGGGAATTGGTTTTGGACTTGATGAAATTAGATTTCCTAGGGCCATTCACCTAGGAAATACTGATTTAACATACTACTTTGATATTGGATTTCCCCAATTGGATGGTAATTGGTTTTAAATGGAATACTTGTTCGAATAGTTTCATGACATGCTCAAAGACACTTCAGAAAAAGACGAGGTAGGTGTGGTCAATCACAAGTGTCACATTAAAGCCGGAGGATCAACTGTGATTTATATATTTATATTAAATAGTTTATAAATTTATTTATATAAAAATATAACATGAAAAAACTTTCATTTACTAGTTGTGTATCAAAATATATTATTGGTTCCTTACTATTTTATACTCTCACTATGCTCAGGAGGCCATGACACTTTGGACCTCGATAAGTATTATTACTTACATATAGGATCAAATTGGGTAAAGGATCATTGTTACATGATAATGATAGAGTTGTATAGATGGATTGTTGATTGAGATGATGTGAGACTCGGGGATGGATTGGAGTCTCTTTTTCCTTTTATATTCATTTTTTATATATGGTGATAATCTAGTGGGAGACCAGTGTGTGTTAGATTCTATGTATTTAATTTTAATTTAGTTAATTTTTATCATTTTTGCTTTAGTGTTTATATCATAGATGTTGATTGGTTTATTTTCATCAATTATTTTCCACTCTGATATGGTATATAGTCTTCCAATTTCATGACCCTAGAACCTCATTGTTAATCAATATCCTCTAGTGTATAGAAAGGTGTGCATAAGGTCTAGTGGTGACTCTTAGATTCAGGCACCACCCAGTGGATATAGACCAGGGGAAGGATTTTATGAGGGAGAAGATTCTCACGAATTATGAAAGTACTATTAGGGTTATTCCATCAATAATGTGAATAGGGTATACAAAAATTGGATCTAGGTATGATTTAGTTGTAAGATGATGGGTGATCCAAAAACATATGAGTTTATGGTTTGATAACTTTAACCAAAGGGGATAACCATTAAGGTTATATAGACTAGAGTGTAGGGGTGTAATTTTTAAGGTATTGAAACAAAGATCAAGGGGATAGATAGAAAATAAATAAATAGGGGGAAAATGAACATAACATTTTTTCATAGCCAAGGGATTATTAGGACAGCCTCAGTTATGAGTGTATAGATTTTAAGGTCTTGGTGTTTGGACTGGTGTATTTATATAAAGATTCTGATCTTGTACATAAGGATGGGAAAATCAATGGTAGGAAATAATTACTTATGTGAATTTAGTATGTCCTTATCACCTAATAAAAACCAAAATAACCTCTCACATAGATATAGATTATACTCAGAGGAAGGGGCATCATCTAAGAATTAGGTTGGGCAGGGGCTCGACTTGTGACTATCACAGTCCTTAAGATCTAGGATGGAATGAAAATTGTGTTTACAGTCGGGTCCATGACGTGATGTCTAGACGTCAATATGTATCATGTATAGTGGTAATCATGTAACAAATTTCCAATAGGGTAGTGTGAGGTAGTCTACTAAGAAACCTCACCCAAAGTCATCAAGTAAGTAGTGCATTTTCTGACTTTAATCATCAAATTATCTAGTATCTAATCCTAACCTACTTAACTATGTAGTTTCTATTCATGTTCTTTAAGAGGGATAAAACTTATATATCCATGAAAGATACACCTTCCACCCCTTCATCATTCCCCCAGGCTTGGACTGGATCCAAGGAGATTATAAAACATCCATGGTCCAAGAAGGATTGAACCTGATGTCTAACGTGGGTGAAATATTCCTCATACCTATTCACCTGACATGATTGTGGACACTCTTAGAATATTTTTATATGGGTAACTATTCTCTGACAGACCTAGCTAGGATGGAGGCATCACTTCGAGATGGTAAGAATTTATCTTGAAATTGAATATACCATCAAATCTGTATCAAATTTTTGGACCTTTGTTCATGCTTCCACACCTTTAAGGTGGTGGTGTCCTTAGAATTATCCTAAAACATATTGTTTTAGTGAAAGGGGAATCATTTTTCCATCATGGATGTGTGTTATAAGAATAAATTTCAATCATACCTTCAATCAAGGATGATTTGGAATAACTAGATACTACATTAACTAAAAAAGGTAAATCCTCAATGGTAAACATAATTTTTATTCATTGGAAAACATTATTTATGTACATTTAATAATAAGATTATGTGACTAATTACAGAATTTCCAACTCAATGATTAGATATCCCATATCCTTTGGCCTTAGTATATCTTCCCATAGAATCCATTTATACTCCATGCTCACCAAGGGATACGATTATGAGTTCCTCACCCACCACCTTGTTTGTGAATACATATATGTTCCGTGACTAGGCCTAGGATAACGTTTAGAGTAATCTAAATTTCAATAAAAAACATTATGCGAAAATTGTGGGGGAGAGATATAATGAAAGATCTTAGAGAGTCCCTTTAAAGAGCTAAAGGACCATTTTGACCACTTCTTGTACATGCTCAATACCCTCAACTCCAGTGGGTTTGAATATCAGGTACTGCATGATAGCGTGAAGGAGGTGGTCACCATTAAGGAGGAGAATAAGAACTTTGAATTGAATCTATTAGTAGTGTATATTTCATGTTTGGCTGTACAACATAAAAAAAATTCCCTAGAAAAATTCTATCTGCTTGAAATTGAAATAGAGACTCACCAAAATTCATTCAATTCTAGGATTTTTTAAATTTATTGGATTAAATAAGAGTTTGCCCACCTATGAAACATATTGAATATTGAAAATAACTCTGTAGGAGAACAATATAGGATCCATGATGTGGTAGAGTAGGCCGGACATGATGTTTCTACCAAGGTAGAGGAACTATGATAGGCTTTAGTGGTGGGGAGAATGCATTAATTGATTAATTACACCAATCTATATCTTCTCTGGGGTAAAAGATATTAGATCGCATGGAGTCTTATGAGAATATACTATCATTATTTTGTATTCATAGAAAACCACTTTTATCTAGGGAATCATGGGAAATATTCTACGATGTGGAGATTACTCCCTTATTTTGAATTATCAACATAGAAGAACAGTTGAATTCTATGTGTATAAAGAAATTATTATGAGCCTCTATAGACCCTTAAACACTAACATTATTATTCGGTCACTGATTTCTAAGGTATTGATTAAAACTATGTTCCATGGGATTCATGTAATCTAAGGAAGGTAAATGAAAGAAAATTGATAACATCGTAGACCTATAGATATGGTGTTCACAAGCTTTCTAGATTTAAAAAAGGTTCTTGAGTGACTTTATAGAAATGAAATCACTATCTCACTGGGTCTCCAAGTGGATAAGATGTCGATCGGGTTAGGATTGATCTAAAATATGTCTTATAATTTGGATGATATGTGTATGAACTAGATGAGGGTTTATATCAAATAAAATATTCCAAATAGGATTGGGCCTTTTAGTGATAGGTGTGGAAATTGTACGTCTTGCATGTGATGAGGAAATACATATGAGATGGATAAGAATCTTGGTGGGTTCATAGAGTAGGATGGTCCCTATAACTATATAAAATGTATTATAAAAGGTTTTACACCATTTAATGATACTAGATTTTAACTAAGGAGATGAAGGATGAGATGATAGTGTAGGTATTGGGTATTTTTAGACTGAGTGGAATTACAATGCCAAGAGGCTTGTTGTGATTTAGCTTAGGATTGAACCTAGTCAATGGGGTTGGGTTATAATACATGATTTTGATGAGGTTATTGATCAGATTATTGAGAATATAATCAAAGAATTTTTGACAAGCTGATAGAAGACTATAGTGCAAGAGATGAGGATTATGGTATGTGAGTAGCGACTAGGACAGGTCCAAGGGACCCCAGAGGTTTTCCATGTGGATGAGATAAAAATGTATATGGGCTCGACATGGTGTGATTTTGTGACTAGGAAAATCATGAGGAGAATAATACTTTTTTTCTAGTTGGATGATGAGATGTGCATCGAGGCATGGGATAATCTTTGAGAGACGAGTCTAGACTATGTGACTGAGAGGATAAACTAGTGTGGTGGTGAATACTTGTATGCAAATGCAGACAAGGATTCATGGAAACTTCCAAGAATACCATATAGTATTTGAGGTCATCATGTGGTAATTATTTCTTTTTTATGTATGAGATGCATTTGAGACTTATGGACTCTAGTGGATTCCCTAGTGTAAGATATATGAGTACCAACGAGATGAACATTTTTCACTTGGATGGTGAGACATTTTTGATATGGGGTTATAGGTCCTGAGTGACTAGAACCCTATACCTATCTGTTGAGCTATGATATAGGCAAAATTCCCAGGTTGTTATTTCATACTCATGTTGGGTGACAAATTCTAACTAGTTTAGTGATATATCTTAAGGAATGACAACACCTTGAGTGATAAGGTGTTGGAAGGATCATTACATTAGTGATAATGAAGTTATCATATTATACCATGATATATAACCATACCATGATTGATAAGGTAGTGGCCAAGATAATGTCCTCAACTTGAATGATAATGTTCATGATGAACCCAATCATGAGTGATAATAGAGTACTTGGAATATGATATTAGACCCACCATTGATAATATAGTATTATTTTAGAAAATGGATTTACATTTATCACAATGTATTAACATGGATGTTTATTGAATGAGAAGGTTGGTAGGTGATATATAGTGGTATGAGATACTTCTTTTAGTAGTATGGTAGATGTTGGGAGATGAGTGATGACCTATATTGTGTTATATGTATTATTATAGGGCTTTGATACATGACTATCCTACACATAAGAAAGGATTATGTATTGTATTGTGATGGAGCAGCTCAATGGGGATTGATGGTGACGATATTAGGTGGTGATTGAGGATAAAAATAGATCCTATTTTATTAGTTTTTTTATTTGGGTCCTATTGGTGGGAAATAATTGATGTATGACTGTATGTATCCACATGGTTTATTATTATAAAATTATGTTTTTAGATGAGAATACCACTAAAAGTGAGATATATATATATATATATGTGTGTGTGTGTGTGTGTGTCAGTGCTGGCCACTTTCATTCACAACTATGAATGATGTGGATCACACCAGGCTTCTATATAAATATATAAGAAGCAGATGTTACAATGTTGTGTAGGTATCTCCCCTAAACATGATACAAATAACTATCACTAATATTTGGTTTAGAAGATAGCACACCTCAATTGAAGGGGTTTTATTATAAAATCCTGGCATTGCATTATCACACAATTATTTTAATTTTATTTAACATTTATTATAAAACTCATTCAGCACAAATCAAATCCAATAAAGTAAGAAACTAGATCAACATAACTATCAATGTGAGTTTTCACAGATAGTGCACCTATGTTTGAGGGGTTTTATTATAAAAAAGTGACTTTATTTATCAAATGAAACAATTATATTAAATAATAGTTATTCAAGATATGAAATTCAAAATAATTAAGAAGAATTAAGAAAAAAGCTAAATTTAATTTAAAGCCTTATTGAATTAAAGAGGATAGAAGAGTGACCCTACCTCACGATGGAAACAAGCCGCCCACTTAGGCTCTTAGAGATTTCAAACTAAAAGCTGCTACTCCTACACTAAGTATAAGCACATTCGCACACATGCATGGATACCTAGACCCTATGCACACACCCGTATGACCATGAGCATGTGGAAGGGGATCCTTCCAGATATGCTTATATGCATATACCAGTCTCCACTCACATGCGTATGCATTCATATATATATATATATATATATACACACACACACACACACACACAAGGGAACACCTTGCCCCATACATGCATAATCACTACCATGGGTGACTATACATGTAACGGGGGAACCCACATACATATACATACTTACCTATGCATGCGGAAGTGAGTCACCCTTAACATGGAGACTCGAAACCAATGATTTGGGATCAATACACTACAAAAACGTTAATAGGAAACTTAAAACACATAAAGGACATGACATAACCAGGGAAAAACCAACCCACAACATTAAATCCTTACCCAGATTGGATGGGGAGAACCCAATCCACCCGAACCAACATGAAACTATCCAAGGCCCCACCGAAAACATAATATAGAGTGAAAAAAACTAAAATACCCTAATACATGAAGTTCAAGGAAAGTAGTAACCATAGAATCTTACCTTAGATCGAAGCCGATTGACTGAATCAATCTGGACCCCTTCATAGAATATAACTACACTATGTACATAGAAAGTAGTTAAAGTCCAATGTGGCCAATGCGATAAATAAAATAAAATAAAAAATATACTAAATCATACATGTCTCTTGTGACGATACACATCACCACCCAAAATATAAGAACCACAACGCCCCATGGGTCAAATAATGTTCCTATAAGAAAGGGGGAAACAAATCCAAGTTTCAAAATGATAGTATAAGAAAGTACATTCATATAAATGAACAATTACACTTATTATTAATGGTATATAATCAACTTGGCTTGAGTTTTAGATTAATTTAGTTTTGTTGGATACATGGGATGCGGTCTTATTATTCATGGTTTTTATGTTTATAGTTGAGATATTTATTTAATGTTGATTCATGTATTTTACATTATGATGTATGTTTTTAGTTCTTATCCTCTTTGTAATGGGCCTATCCACATAAATAATTCTTGGAATGTAGGGTTCAGTTGACATTTCTTCGATTTAATGTGATTGATGTCACTAATGATGAAGGATAACTACTTAAATTAAGAAAATCCTATATAGAGTCGTCCAATTTAAATTATTAGAAGTATTATACATTGTTGAAACACAATATTACTTCTAATTAATGGTATTATGGATCACATGGTGAGAATTTACTTGATGATAACTACATAGTCTCTCCATGAAAGGGATGTATATTAAACCATGGTGGGTTAGTAAAAGAACTGGTTATGTGTGTAATTAATCCCATTTTGTTGTCTCTGACAGAGTTCAATAACTCATTGTGCCACTAATAACCTATATGATGTTTTAATATACCACTTCTTGGTGGAATTCTACTTAACCAGATCATTTATCTATTGATTTACATGATAAGAATCATGAAATAATTATGTCATTATATGTTTTTGGATGTGACCAAATATTTTAGTGGGATGGTCTAGTATACTGATTATCAATAAGGATGGATGCTTGAAAGTGGGTGATCAACCCATGGAATTAGACTAATTGTATGAGTGTAAATTTAGATGATCTACTAATGCCTTCTAGTAATTAAACATCTCGATCGAGAGATGTTATATCACATTGGTGGGTAGAACTGAGCATTTATGGGTTAATTCATCAGGGGATGATAGACTAGTTTTTTATATTAGACTAGTTGTGATAAGGTTGGAATTGTATTGAGATAGTCAGGGGACCATTAGGAATACGTTATCGATAAGTGATTCATATGATACAGACCACCATTTATAGGAATTTATTTGTGTGATTCATGTATTATGGTTGGGAGAACCATATGTTTGGGGATTATTGGTTTATGATACAATGTTGTATTTGGATTGATGGGTGAGGTTTCAAGCTATATTGAATTTAACTATGGTGATGAGTAGAGATTATGATGTTTGGTGAATACTGGGCATTGGTGTTTTTAGTTACTGAGCCAAAAATCTTTTGATATTACAAGATTAGATTCCATGATTTATCTAGAAATTAATGATCTATTTATGTCAAGATTGAAGTCTAGATTATCACTATATAAAATAGGAAATCCTTTAACATCTTTATATGGTTTATGCATGTTGTTCATATGAACCCGATATATGGTCTCACCATGAAAGGGATGTATACCGATGATGGTTCCACCTCTAACACATCATATTACATCCCCTTATGATGGACATCCCTAATATAATACATACAATAGAAATGTGTGAGGTAGTAAACTAAGAAAGCTCACCCAAATTCATCAAGTAAGTAGTGTTTTTGTGATTTTAATCATCAAATTTCATAAGTATCTCTCCCTATATAATGAAAGTATTAAGAGCCTTTATAGACCATTAAACACTAACATGATATTAAGTCATTTATTTCCAAGGGATTGATTATTATTATGTTCCATTGGAGTCATGTACTCTATGGACAATAGATGAATGGAAAGAGATTAACATAGTAGACCAATAGATATGGTGTTCACAAGCCGCCTTGGTTTAGATAAGGTTCTTTAGTGATTTTTTGGAAATGAAATCACCCTGTCACTAGGTCTCCATGTGGAAAAGTTATCTATTGGGATATGAGTGGTCTAACATATGTCTCCAAATTGGGATGATATGTGTATATATTAGATGATGATTTAGATCATGTAAAATATTACAAAGAGGATTGAGCCTTGTAGTGATAGGTGTGTAAATTGTACCTTGATCATTTGATGAGGAAATACTTATGAGGATGGATTGAATTCTGGGTGGGAACTTATAATAGGATGGTCCCTCTGAGTCTATAAAATGTATTATGAATGGTTTTACTCCATTTAATAATTCAAGAGTTCAACTAATGTAATGAAGGATGAGAAGCTAGTGTTGGTATTGGGTATTTTCAGACAGATTTTCATTATAATACCAATTGACATGGGGTGATTTAGCTATAAATAGAACCTGGTAAGTGGGGATGGGTTATAATAAATTATTTTGATGAGGTTCTTGACCTGATTATTGAGAATATAATTAAAGAATGTTCGACATGCCAAGATAAGACTATATTGTGTGGGATGAGGATTATGGTCAGTGAGTAGCGACTAGGATGGGTCTGATGGACCATATAGGATTCCCATGTGGATGAGATAAGAATGTAGATGGGTTCGACATGGAGTTATTTTGTGACTAGAAGAATCATGAGGTAACTAATCATATTTGTCTTGTTGGATGATGAGATGTCTATAAAGGAATGTGATAATCCTTGATAGATGAGTCTAGACTATGTGAATGAGAGGATAGACTGTGATATGTTTGATAGTATTGGGTGAGTGGCCAACCCATACAAGGATAATATGATATATTGACACACTTAGAGACACTAGGGGGTATTTAATCTATATCATGGAGAAACTTGGTGTTATTTCAGGACTCCAACATACTACATAAATATTCCCACACAATGTTTTAGAAAAAAAATTCAATCTCATGGAAGACCCCAAGGCTACTCTAGCTTCCAATGTTTCCTTAGACTCACACATCATGGTATTATAGTATACATGTGATCTATCAAGATAGATTCACTAACATCCATCTGTAGAAAGCATATAATTCCTAAGTGGACAATGTGATAAATAAATTAAAATAAAAAATAAACAAAAAAATACTTGTATCCTATGACTATACATGTCACTGCCCAATATATAAGAACCAAAGGCCCCATTGGTCATATAATGTTCCTTCAAGCTAGGGGGAGCTATTCCATTTAATATTATATTCATTTTCATTATGTTTTTATATAGAACGTTGTTGGAAACTCTATACTAGTACACTTATCCAATGAATATAAACCTATTATTCATTATTTGAGTTGAATATTGTTAACATAACAATATTCACTATGGAAAGAACCTCAAACGGACCACAATCAAATTTTAGTAGTTGACCCTGCTCTTGAACCTGGTCGGGCAGTAGTCCATGAACCAGATGGCATACATGGTCATGAGGGTGTAGACCATTTAATTATACTATACTAAGAATAATGGTGTTGGTATCTTTTCTACCAAAATTGAGAATTTCTCAAGGATTGAGTGCCAAATTACTTCAGTTCCAATGTTAATTACCCTTATCTATTTGTAGATTTGAAGGGGTGTCTCCCTTGGGTGACTTGTGGTGTATAGTGACTATCTATGATTTCTGTGGTGCTTCTGTATTATGGGAAATGTGTATTTTATGGTCAGTTTAATTAATACATTGGTAAATTGGAAAATACACAAATAGTTAAGGGAAACATACCAACTTTTGATAAATAATAACATCAAAATAACCAACTTGGAAATCCAAGATCAGCAATTTACTTTACCCATTCCAATTATGTAATATATGCAGCACCAAAATATGTTTTATGAACCAATAAATTAAAGGGAATGCAAATATTTACAATAACCCAAAAAATCTCATATAGCATCAATCACCTCCAATTAACCCAAAACATTTCACATCTTAATGAAGATACAACCTCATCACATATATATCATGATTAACAAAAAAATCCAACACAATATCAGGTCTAATAGGGGTCTATAGAGGAAAATATGAGCTTCTTAAAAAATCATGATCTTTTTATTGAATTCATCGTTAGAATGAATAGATTACAACCTGTGAATCTAACCCTACATTTTCGGAAGAATCTATTTTGATAAAAATCACAATTTACCTAATAATTCACCACACCATTAGTGGGTTACTACTAAAATCTATAGAAAAATAATGATTGATATGTATGTTTATCCGAACTATGAATCTAACAGTGCATTCCCTGTTGCGTCATTTTAAAAAAAAAGAAGAATAATTCTTACCTGGACGTACAGATCATGAAACCTAAATAAATTTGGGAGAAATGGTGGGTGGAGAGGGAGACAAGAGAGGGGACGTCGCACGGGGTGTTCGTCCATGGGGGTCTCGCACACGACTAGAGAGGTGGCGGAGGGACATCATCAGAGGAGAGGGATCCAAGAGGGGATGGAGATGTTTCAAGGACAGGGAGTCAAGAAGGGAGGGGGAATGTCACCAAGAGTCAAGAGGGGAGGGGGAAGTCGTCGTCAGAGAGGGATCTGAGAGGGGAAGGGGGAACACTATTGGAGGAGAGGGAGACGAGATGGGATTGGGGGGGAGGTGGAGGTAGAGTCCAAGATGTTGAGAAGGTCAAGGTTGGGGACGAGAGGATAGGGTCGGGAGGCAGAGGTCAGGGAGGGTTCACACAGGGGGATGAAAAACTAGGAGGGAGCCCTAAATCTGGTGGATTTTTTCCAAATGATTATTAAAAACCATAGGTGAATTTTTCCTTCCCAATAGTTTTGTTAAAACGTTATAAAATCGCAACATATAATTGCATGCACCAATAGTTTACTAGAACCGTTGATATAACTTCATTATCCCAACAGTTTTTTTTCAAATTGTTGGGAAATAAGTGTTGGTATAAGCCAGATTTCCACTAGTGAATACATATAAAAGTTTAAATTTTCATGTAATATCCATTTTGACACAATATAAAACTTTTAAAATGAAACATGTTTTATTTTCAGTAAAAAAATTAATGACATTAAAATTTACCTCTTATTTGTTCACAATCATCGAAAAAACCTATGAAGAACATTTGAATACATTAGATGAGAACAAAGAACTTAGTAAGGGATATAAAAGAACAAAATTTTTAGTCTAGTAAAGAACATTAATTCTCATAAATGGTTTACCTTTTTCATATTATTATTTGAGATTATAAAATAAATCATATACACATGGGGAAAAAACATTTTTGTCTATTAAAACCATCGAAAACTCCATATAAATGAATAAAAACACATGTGGTCATTTTAAAAAATTATATTCATAACCCATGAAAACTAATATCAGAAATAATAATAACCCAATTAAATCCATAGTTTAAATATCTGTGGATAGCTCCCTCATTATTACCTTCAGAGATAAGGATCATTACTTAATTCATTAGAGAGTTATATCAGGATCACATATTGTATAAGCTATATTAGTCTCACTGGTCATATAATCAATATCATGATCACACATCACCATATATAATTCTAATGTACTATATAATGAAGACTTTTTTAAATCTTGAACATTTTAATCATAAATCCCTTGAAAAAAACTTTTGAACCCATAAAAAACACCTTCATTTTTATTATAAAGATAATAAATAGTTTCTACATTCTTAAAAAAAATTTAAAATTTAAAATTCCCAAAATATTCATAAAAAAATATTTAAAATAACTATAGAATCATTTATCAAAATCTTGATAATGAATAATGATCATGATGGTGGGAAAATGTGATCATGCTAAATATGATAGAATAGATAATTCCTTTTATTCTTATTTAATAAAACTCAAAAACCCTCCACATAAAATATATAAAAAGTTCCATTTGATTACCATTGAAAGAATGCGAAAACATATATAAAATTTTCTACAGAATAGATTTATTTCAATATGAATAAATCCAAATTTTCTTTTTCATTTGTATATGGAGGAAAAGAGTTATAAAATAAATAATTAAAACATTTTAAAAAATATTTTAAGGTAAAGTATCACTTAAATCTTGAGAAATATTTAATTAAATAAACATTAAAGGAAAGATCATGGAATAATTTTGAAAAAAAAATTAATTTTATAATGATATGATATAATAAATACATAATTTATTTTATACACCACATAAAAGAATACAATTTTTGTAAATGTCTTAAGAATGAATGGAATGGACTTTAAACTAGAAATCTCTTACCCCAAGTCCATCACATCTTGTAAGATCTTTATATTCATGAATAATAATATTATGATATTTATTTACTTTAATAATAACAACTTTAAAGTTTATTATTCATTTTATTTCACTTTAACCCATGTAATATTCAATTAATTAATCAATTAAGTCCACATAATTTTTTTTGAGGATATTTAGAAGATATATCTAACATGACTTCCTTTGGATTACTGTGGTCAAATTAATTTTCATTATATGAATTAAATAATGTTCATTATGTTATAAAAATAATTTTTATACATTAAATATACTTTTTCAACAAAAACTTTAAAGTAGTTATACAAAATTATTTATGTTATGTCATATAGATGATAGTCCTTATGTACACATGAGAAACATTTCAATTTTCTAAAAACTGAAAGGGGAAGAAGGTAAAAATAAATTTATCTTAACAAAATATTATTATTTAATAAACATAATATTATTTCATTAAGTAAACATAAATATAATATCCATGTGAGATGGTAAAGAAAAACAAATCACAACGTTTCTTGGTGGTGGTAATCTATAAGTATGCACAAATTATGTTTTCATTTTCCAATGGATGGTAAGGTAAGAAAATTGATGGTATCTTGTATTTAAATAAATTATAATTATGTAACAAATATTATATATTTTCATTTATTCCAAAATTTTAACCTTTGATATGATCTAGTGAAGAAAATCTAAAACACATCACATCGTCGAGGTAGTAGTCCACACGACCCATGGAGATGTTTCTATTTCCCACAAGATAGAGAAGGAGAATAAAATGGGTTATGGAATATACATAACAACATTTTAGAATATGATATTTTTTTATTCATTTATATCACAATGTTTAGGATATTTATTAACAAGGTAAAAGGAGAAATAAAAATATAACACTTGGTTAAGAACTATACCTCATCTTCGAAAAACATCTTTAGGTTTATACTAAAATCATTATTCGGATGACATTATGATCAAACCAAGGCCTATAAGATATATTTAGTGATATTAGGAAGTGATTTGGGTAGGTATTGGCTAAAGTAATATTCATTTTAATTACGTATAAGAGAAGAGAGGGGGTGCCATTTTATAATTGAGGGCGGGGACACCCAAGAAATTTTTCAAAAGATTAAAATGTATTATTATATTACTCAAAAAATGGATCCAAAGTTACTAATATTGTAATTATAGATTATAATGGTTTTAAATATGACCATATAATTTAATTTAGACAAGTGTTTATGGTCATTGTAACCATTATCATTATAGTTTTAAATATTTTACCCTGTTTAACTCTTACAATGGTAACTAACTTTTTCACTGAAGTTATATTTCATTATGACCAAAAATCAAAGTTTCCTCATTAAAAAAATTGGAAATATTAATTCAAAATATATATTCGATGATATCTAATTTTATAACTATTATTTGAAGAAATTACTTTTAAAATAAACTAGTAAAACACGATGAAAAACTATTTTCTAGAAAAATGCATTTTAAAGGATAAAAATATTTTTTACTAATATCATGTATAATGTCGATTCCAATTAAATTTATTAGATAATTTTAATAAAAAATAACTAATGAAATTTTAAAACTAATCCAGCATTGAATTTTAATTTTCAAATAAATGAATGAAAATAAAGTGTTCTTAAAAATTGGAATTTTCTACTATTCACCAAATATCATCTTTTTCAAAACAATTACCAAAAACTCAAACTAAATTAATTTTCAAATAATGATTTAAAATATTAATTTAATTTATCCAAATTAAAATTATAAAATTATAAAATTATTTAAAAAACATTTTATTAATGAAAATGAGTTTTGCAAGAATAAAATTATATCATTTTTTGATTGAAAAAAAATACTAAATGTTATAATAATTAATATATATCTATAGTATATAATTAATAAATATTAAGAAGGAATAAAATTGATTTACTATTAACATTACATGGGTTGTTATATTCCTCCCCACTTTTGGAAATTGTGTCTTCATAATTTTATTCACTACCTAAACAAAATGGGATATTTTCCATTCATGATTTTTTGATTCCCATGATGCTTCTTAAACCACATTGGATTTATCAAAATCATAAATTTATTAATATACTTACTCAGAAAAAAACATCTCTTAATTCAAGAATCAAAACTGATTGTTCTTTCTATGAAAGATTCCTTTAAAACTCTCCTACTAGAGGGAAAAACACAAGATGCATCCATCACATGTTTCCTTAGTAATGAAACATGAAACACATCATGTACATGGGATAAAATCAATATAAAGGATACTTAGTAATATATTAACACAACCTTCTCTACAATTTCATATTGTCTAAAAAAAATTATAAAATGAATTTTTTTTACCAAAATGCATAAATGTTTTCCAATGAAATACTTTAAAGAAAATATGAGTTCCAACCATGAATGAAATACAAGTCCTTTGGTTATCTTCATAACTATTTTTTAGACTTTAGGTTTCCATCACATGTTACTAAATCATCATTAACTTTTCAAACATATCTTATACAAATTATGGTCTAGATACCTTCCTTTCACATACAACATCCCAATAAGGAGGATTCTACCACAATTTTAAAAATAATTTCTCAAATTATTTCATCTGTATAATAGTATAAAAATGGTAATTATATGGAAAATAAACTGATGAAATATTTTGATCCCAAATTCCCTGGTAATCGATTAAATAAGTTGAAAGCTTGCCTTTAGAATTTTGAATCGTTTACTCTGACTATCCTCCATATTGAGGATGAAAATATATATTAAATTTTAATTCATTACTCAATTATTTTTTAAGTCCTTTACCAAACTTTTAAGTAAACATGATATCAATATTGGATGTAATGAAGAGAGGGAATACATATATCCTTACTCTTTCTTTGAGATGTAGCTGAAAAAGAATATCTAAATACATATCATCTCAACAATAAACAAAATGTGTTGATTTAACCAATCTATCATTAATAAATTTAATTTAATTATTTTATTGAGATATATTTGGAAATACTAGCATGAAATGAATAGATGTATTTTATGGTTTCCACGTCAGAACTAGAGAAGGATGAAACATCACATTTGGTAATTTTCATTTAGCTTTACCCTTTTCACAAGGCAAAAATTTCATGGATAGATCTATAATATATTTATTTATTCTATCCCACCATTAAAACCCTTGAAGGTATCTTTACATCTTAATACTAGAGGGATGAAAATAAATGGGAGATTTCTGGTATTCACTAAACAAATAATTTATAAACTATGGGATAGTTTGGAATTATATCCCTTTTCTAAATCTAAAATAACATTCGTTATCAATGATTAAATGTAGAGACTTACCTATATTTCAAGTTATACATTTTCTTTCAAATAATACTCTTCCTTATGAGAATTTTTTGAAATGATGACTATATAAATACCTAAAATAAAACAAAGGAAGTTATTTGATGCACAATTTATAAGAAAATATTCATTAAATAATTTACCAAAGGATTAAGTTCCCAATGTATCATGGTTAATGATGGATTTCATTTTTCAATAATGAAATTTGATACTTTGTTTGATTTTCCTAGATAATAATGAATCATTTAGTCACAATACTTTAGTAGTTCAAGACATCACCACTACCTCACGTCTAAGCCTTTATGAGCTAATATATACTTTAAAATTGTATGATTAGTATATATTTCACATTTTAATCCATATATGATGTCTCTGGATTTTTAATGAAAAAACCACAATAACCAGTTCTAAATCATGTGTAGGTTAATTTATCACTTTTTGATTCAATTCATGTGAATCATAATAAATTACCTAATCATCATAATTCAAAAAACAATCAATTCCCTTAAAAGATGAATCACTATAGATGGAAATATCACCATTTATAAAGGGAAGGTCTAAAACTAGACCATTCACAAATATTTTTTATGTTCATAGAAACATTCATTACACTCCTTAATCTAGACCATTTTGCACCCTTTTTTAAATAAATTATTCAGTGGTATAAATAACCTAGTAAATGTTTCAATAAACCATCAGAATCAACCCATAAATTTACAAATACTGTGAATCTTTGTGACATTTGTAGTATTGGAGTAATGTATTCAATACATGGATGAAGGTGGGAAAAAAACTGGTGGCCCATAATTAAAAACTAGGTAAAAACTCCCATGGTTCGACATTATTAGTGAGGTATCTAGGGGTTTCAGGGGGTAGCATTCCCTTGGTTAGGGGTCTGAGGGATAAAGGTCCCTGACCAAAAAATTATTGAATAGTATAAACATTGAATCACTATATAAGAAACAATTGATGACACTGACATGAAACTATTATAGTGCATACTCACTATAGAAACATGCAATAAGGAATTGTAAGAGTATGGAATTTGATATGGTACAATAGAACAATGTGATTAGTGACACTAATAGGTCACTATAGCTCCATAGAAATCTTTCCACTAGTTACTACAGCATATTATACTTACTATGTAGTCATTGGAATAGTTTCACTATATTCTTTATTACTTCATTCAAGATTGGGTTGATGTGTTTGTGAAACTCATAAGTCTCCCTATAATTTTACTCCCAAACATAGTGAAATTTTTATGCCTCACGATGAAGATATTGATCACTTCAAAACCATGTAAATCTCTATAATTCATGATCATCTTCTTATTAAATTTACCCCTTTTATTATTGTTTATAAAATCATTCATCTATGTCACTCCTAGAATTTATGAAACATTTAATTCATATCCAATCTTCGAATAATTTAGCTTTATCATTGTTGATATTTATACCCTCTTTAGAAACAATAATCCCATGGAATGAAATACGTTTCCATAAAAATCCATATTTTCTAGATATTCTATATAACTAATTTTCTTTTAAAGTATTCAAAATAATCCTTAGGTATCATTCAAAATCCTCATGAATTTTAGAAAAAATAGAAATATAATCCATAAACACTACTATAACATTGTCCAAATATTCATGTAAAACTCTATTCATAAGATCCATGAATACAAATAGTGAATTAGAAACCCCAAAGTGCAAAACATAAAACATATAATTACCATATCTAGTCCAAATCATGGTCTTTGGAATATTTTCATCCTCCACATTAAACTAATGGTATCCTAACCTGAGATCAATCTTCTAAACATACCATGTTCATAAGAAATTATACACCCAATCAATGATATGAGGAAAATGATACTTCTTCTTAGAATTGATTTTCTGTAATTCTTTGTAATCAGTTAAAATAATCAATGAACCATATTTATATATTTATACAAAATATATGAGCACCCCATATAAAATTTTCAGGATAAATGAATCATTTACTAAGTAATTCATGTAACATATTTTTAAATTCCAAATTTTAAACTGAAGAAATTAAATAAGGGTGTTTTGAGATTATCATAACATCATGAAATAAGTCAATAAGAAACTAAAACAACTAATTAATAATAACATTATGAAAATAATTAAAAAATTAATACATATATTCATTAACCATGAGCATACCCTAATATTGATATTTCCTTTATTTTCAATAATACATGTGAGGTAACTATCTAAAAAACATTTAATCAGTATCTTGGACTCCTAATATGTTATGAAGGGTATGAAATAATTAAATATAAATTTTTTACCTCTAAAATCTATATAATAATGATAAATTAACATAAAAACCATACCTCGAATAACATCATACATTAATAATATAAGTTAAAAAATATTTATATGAAAAAATATCCCACTGATTAAAACAAGATGATTCCTATAGATCTTGGTTTCTTTAATATTTTTACTAAGAGTTTTCACCAAAAGTTTTATCTTATTTTATTACGATGATATTCTCATTTTACTTTTAAATTTCTCAAAAAATGAATGAATTTAAATATCTAGAATCAAACAACACATTGGAATAATGTTAAAAGTAAATAACATACCTATCAACAATTCATTAGACCACCCAACATCAACTATAATATAAAAACATGATTTTCCCACATTTTTCTAGTAATATTTATTTTGTCCTTCAATAGTAAATATCTATAAATCCATGTTAGCATAATTGTACAATCAAATTCAATTTATACATCTCATCAGTGGATGGCTATCTCTTACCCCATTCATGAATTGATCAGGACTATATTCTTTGTATTCATGAGTCATATAACTAAACTATCAACATTGGTAACACTTTCATAATGCTATAAATAATTTTCTAACATGTATTTTAACATACATGGATCATTTTGGAGGCATACCAACAACTTTATTATCTGAATTCTTATAAATTTCATTACACCTTGATCACTTTATACTCTAGTCATCATGACATACATAAGTGAAAGAAAACTCCATCTCAAATTTCTCATCCTAATGAACAACTTTATCATAACATTTAAACTCTATTGAGGAAAATTACTATAAAAAAATTGTTTTAATACAATGTAAAATTAAAAAAATTTACAATAAAGGTCCCAAAAACAAATTGTAATGATCGTGATCAATATTGTAAAATTTTATTCGTATAAAGCACTTGAATCCTTCCCCTTTTTCCTAAATTCCAAGAATTATTTCTCTATTATGAGGTAAATATCCCAAGAGAAATATTTATCTAGAAATATATTATTAAATTTATCCCATTCCATGGAACCAAGATCATCAAACACACACTCTCTTTCTTGTATTGTTATCTAACATCCCCCACAAATCAGCTTCACATTCAAAATGGTAAATAATATGAGTTACATTTTGACATTATTAATATCTAATGAATTATAATATTTTTTCCATATCCCTAATCCATATATCAATTATCATTGGATTTGAGGTTCCACTGAAATCTGGATGGTGAGTTTTCAAGAAAGGCTCATCTATTATTTTTTTTATTCTATTGTAAATATTGTTTCTCCCTAACATTTATTCCACCATAATTTATATCCTATGTGAACTGATCCATCAATATAATAGGAAACTTAGTTCCAATTCCAAATATCCAATTTTAATTATTTGGAAGGATATTTTCCTCATAATACCTTTCCACTTATACTTCATTGTTTCCCTTATGGAAAAACATTCTAATCATATATAGATTAGATGAAGAAAAATTATAATAATTAAATTATATTCCTTATCAAAATAACCATAAATAATAATATCTGACTATAATTATGTTAAAATTATCCTAACCACTAAATATATCTAAAACATCACTTAGAAACCATATAGAGGGACCTAAACATAACAAATTTCATAATGTTATCCTTTGAATCAATAATTCATTTTATTGAATATTTGAAAACCATTTATGTTTACAGTTTTAGTGAATTATGACATAAATCATACACAACAAACCTAGAAACTACAAATTAGACACTTAAACTAATTATATATTTTTCCTAAATTATAAAACTTTTAAAATGACACATGTTTTCTATTCATAATATTTTTTTCCGACTTTGAACATGACTTCAACTTTTATCCAAATCATCATTAAAGCCAATGAATTTTTTTTAAAAATATGTGATAAACCCAAAATTCATAGTAAGTTTTACATAAGAAATAAATTAATTATTTTAGAAAAGAACATGAAAAACTATAAAATTTTTACCCTTTTCACATTTTTTTAGTGTATAAAATAAATCATATCTATATAGGGAAAATAATTTTTTCACTAAGAAAACCATTAAAATTACATAAATAGAAATTGAAACCACTAAATTCATCTTACAGAATTATAGTCATAACCTATGTTCACTAATTTCATAAATAACTAGAGCCAAGATAAATATATCGAAGAAACCTATCTATATGACTCCCTCCTGAAATTTTAATTCAAAGAATATTACCCAACGAATTGGAAAGATTATTCAGGCTCACCCTTAAAATAAGGTGTTTTTTAATAACACATATTATGAGATATATCAAGATCACATGTCATCATTTATAAGGATAATTTACCACAACATAAATAAAACATCTTTAACCATTCAAATTTTCTTGACAAACCCCTTGAAAAACTATTTTAAACACATAAACATACCATTTTCATCTATCTCATTAAGAGTGGAAAAAGGTTTTGTTTCCTCAAAAAATGTTTTTAAAACAATGATTACAAAAATATAGAGAAAAATAATATATTTTAAAATAAACATAGAAAATTTTAATGGAATATTGATAATGAACAACAATTTTAAACTATGTAAAATGTTTTCTATCCTTATACATTAAAATATAACATTTATTTTACATTATATAAAGAAACTCAAAACGTTCTATATAAATACTCTAAAAATTTTCATTTGTAAAAAATGAAATAAATTCAAAATAGACATAAAATTTTATGTTTAATTATTTTATATCAATAGATATACATCCACAAAATAATTATAAGAATATGTATATATAGGAAAAATATACTAAAAATAAATCTTTAAAATAATTAAAATGAGGTTTTTTTGGTAAATTGTCCCTTATAAATTGATAACTTTTGAATCAGAGGTACATTCATGTAATGATGTTGGAATGAAGTTATAAAAAGAAATTTATTTTCGAATTCTGAAATATAATATATTAATTAACCATTTTATACAACACAAAAAATAAAACATGTGGTGGAAATATATTAAGTCTCAAAGAAACGTAATTGATACTAGAAATCACTTACATCAAGTTTGAATCATCATGTATTCTATTAAAATTCCTAATTAAAAAAATATTAATCATTTACTAAATTAATAGTTATTTTTATGTTTATTATTTACTTTATTTTTTTCACCCATGTCATATTCAATTTCATAATCAATTGTGTTCACATTAGATGTTTTGAGGATATCATTCTAAAATACCCATAATGACTTTGGTGGGTTTAAATCGGTCAAATAACTAATGATTATATCATTTTAAGAATATATATCATGTTATAATAATAATGTTTATAAATTAACAATACTTCTATAATCGTCCATATATGGAGGTTATACCAAATTTATTAATTCACATCATTGAGACGTTAGTCCGAACGTACACATGAGTAACGTTTCATTTTTTCAATTTTTTTAAAAAGTAAAAGGCTTTTTATTGATAAGCAAAAAAGTTACAGGAGGCGATAATATGGGATTCTTTTACAATCTCTATCAAACAAAGGTAAGAACTCAGCAGGTAAAGAGTCCAGCCAAGTCATGGTCTGATGAATGCCTTTGTTGGCAAGAGCATCTGCAACAGTATTCGCTTCCCGATAGGCGTGAGTGGCTATGAATTCAATCCCCTGTAGAGAGTTGAGACAATTCATCCAAAGAGTGGTGAGAGACCAAGCCAGATGAATGGTACCATTCCAGATGGCATGAATGATGGTGGTAGAGTCACTTTCAATCCAGAGTTTTGTCCAGCCTCTTTGAAGGGCAAAATCAACGGCGTGGATGACACCAAGCATTTCAGCTTCCAGGGAAGAGGAATGGCCGCAGCCAACATAGAAGCAACCCTGGAAAAGACCAGCCGAGTCGCGAAAAATAGCACCACAACCAGCTGGGCCTGGGTTACCCTTGGAGGCACCGTCCACATTCACTTTGATCCATCCCAACATCAGTGATTGCCAGAAAACTTCAAATGATCGTTTGGTCCGAGGGAAGACGCCGGGCACACGAAAGTGACGAAGGATCTCAAAATCACCCACCGAGTTGGTGCAACAGTCTTTTTGAATGGAAGCCGCTTCATGGATCGCAATAAGAATTCAAGATTTACTTGCAGTTAAACTAAATGAGCGCTTATTATGAATGATGTCATTTCTAGCATACCAGATCACATGAAGCAGTTCTGCCACCGTCGTAAGCAGAAGATTTTTAACCTGAGGAGAGAAAACATAACTAGTGCACTTGTTAAGGAATAAACAAATAGTATCTGAAAGAGACCATCTGCAATTAAATAAGTCTAAAACATAATTCCATAAAGCAGATGCCGTCGCACATGACAAAAAAAGATGATCCACATCTTCCCTGTGCTGATTACACAAACAACAAATGGAGCAGAGTTGAATGCTAAAGGCTTGAAGACAGACTTCAGTGGGTAGTCTCTTATGGGCAATTCGCCAAATGAGGGTTATCCTAGAGGGTTTGATCCACGGCTTATCAAAATGTCTCACCCAGTGTAAAATAGAATCACTTTCAGAAAAGTAATGCTGGTAGAAGTTTTTGGAGTCAAGGATGCCATTCGGTGCAGGCTCCCAAACAAGGAAATCATCAATAGAAGAAAAGTGATGATCATCAATGATCTGCGCAATATTGTCAGGGAGAGAATGCCTGTGATATTGTAAGACATCCTTTATGGAAAGATTATAGTCGTCGGGGGTGATGTTAGGTGGTAACAAAGATATCAGGGGGTTGCCACACCATTTATCACACAAAAAATTAATGGAGGAATCAGCACTAACCATCCATCTAGAATTTTCCATGATCTTCTGATACGAGTCTCTAATCGAGGGCCAGATTGAAGAGTTAACGTAGTTGAGCGTCCCACTTAAAAGCTTGGTGTGGAATCTATGGTTCAAGAAATCAGAAGCTTTGGAATTACCATTGATAATACGCTAAGTGAGACGGGCTTGGAGAGCATTATTGAACATCTTTAGATTTTTAAAACCAATGCCACCTTTGTCAAGAGGTTTGCAACAGGTTTTCCAGGGAATAGTGACAAGTTTTCTTTCAAGAATACTACCTGTCCAGATGAAGTTTTTGATATAGGTATTGATCTTTTTGACAATGCTGGCAGGCCATTTGTAAATCATCATAGTGTAAACCATCTTAGAGACAATGGTCAATTTGACAAGACAAATCCTGCCAGCCATAGAAAGGGATCTTCCTTTCCAGGTAGAGAGTTGGTTTACAATTTGCTCAGTGATATTAGTGAAATAGCTAGCCTTAGGACGACCCCAAAAAATTGGGACACCTAAATAAGTGAAAGGGAGGAGACCCTCTTTAATTCCAAGGTAGGAAGTGAGGGTATTTTTTCTTCGGACATGAAATCTCTTTCCAAAATAAATATATGATTTATTCCAGGAAATCGATTGACCAGAGACTTCCTCGTAATGGTTAAGGGCATGTTTTAAGACATGAATATTCCTTTGATCCCCCTTAAGAAAAAGAATGATGTCATCAGCATATAAAAGGTGGGTAGGGATATTTATGTTCCTGGAAGCTTGTATGGGCTTCAGGGATCCTTGAGCAACCAGACTATTTAGGAGTCTGCTTAGGTAGTCCTCAGCAATGACAAAGAGGATGGCCGATAGGGGGTCACCCTGCCTGACACCTTTATAACAGTTGAAGAAGCCCCTAGGAGAGCCATTGATTAGAATAGAAATATAGGCAGATATGAAAAGAGTTTTCAGTCTTCCAACGAATCATGTCACTTCGTGGATGTGGTAATCCACACGTATGCTTGAATGATGTTACTATTTTTTAATGGATTAAAAGGTTAGAAAATAGATGATACACTATCATTAAATAATGATAATTATTTCATGAATATTATATAAATTACCTTTTTCTACAATTCTAACAATCCAAATGATTCGATGATAAGTAACAAAACACATCGCTTCATGGAGGTGGTAGCCCACACTTAGGAGAAATATATCCAATTTCCAGAAGATGAAAAAGGAGATTAAAATGTATAAGAAAAACATAATAAATTTTTAGTATATTTTTCATAACTATATTGTTATATCATAATGGTTAGTATAAGTTCATAGGAGTTAAAATTCAAAATAAAATAAAACACTCGGTTAAGAATTATACATTGTCATCAGACAACCTCCATGGGTTTATACTCAATTATTTCATAGAATGGAATAATGATAATATTGAACATCAAGGTCGTTTGAAAATATTTTTAGAAGGTGTATGGATGGAAATTAAATTTGAAAAGGGGCTATTTATGTTTCGATAAGAGAGTAGATGAGGTTTCCTAATATAAGTGATAATGAGTAAACAATGATAATTTTTCAAAAGATCAAAATATATTATTAAATTTATTAATAAAAATGGATAAAATGACTCATATTATAATAATTAAAGTTATTAGGTTTAAATAATACCAGAAAATAGTATTGACATAAGTTTTTTTTCCATTTTACCACTTATCATGTTTTTTAACCCTTTTAATAAATTTAAACTCTTATTGTGTTCAGTAATTTTTTATGAAAGTTATTATTCATTGTATAAAAAAAGTTTCCTTAGTGAAAAATGTAGACATTATGATTCCAAATATGTATCCCATTTAACTGAATTCAGTTTTTATGTGTAAAATATTAATTTTAATATAATCACATAAATCTTGATGAATAATGATATTCTAGAAAAATGAATAAAAAAGTTTTTATACCAAAATCAAGTGTAATTTTGATTCTTAAAAAATTAATCAGATTACTTATAATAATATGGAACTAATTAAAACATTAAAATAATCAAAAAAATATAATTTTACATTTTAAAAACATAAACTAAAAACATCTTAAAAATCTGTATGTTCTACTATTCACCCAAAAATAAAATTTTCTAGAAAATTACCAAAACAATACGAAATCCTAATTTTTATTTGATGATTTTAAAAATGATGTTTCTTTTTTCAATCTAAAGTTATAAAATTTATAAATTAATGTTTTAAATAAAACCATATAATATATTAAAATGAATTAGGTAGAAAAGAAACTGTTTCCTTTTTGATTAAAAATGCATTTAATATTTTTTTAATTAATAAAAATGTATAAAATAAAATTCATGAATATTAATAAATTATTAAATTTATTTCCCTTTAAAATTACAAGGGTTGTTATAGATACATATGTTTCAAATATAATTTGATATTCAAAAATATTTGGATGCCTAAATTCTGGGAGTGTCGAATCATATTGCTTCATAATTATGATCACTTTAGAATGTTCATCTATCCAACTTCATGTTATCATACTAGGAACCCTATTTTAAATTACAGTTTAGAGAATTATTAGATCGTACATTTTTACTCTATATTAACATAATATTCCTCAGTACATTTATATTTTCTTATGATATTCTAGATCAATCCAAAATTTTTTTAACACATCTTCAATGTGTTTTTAAAGATTATATTTACTTCCTTGGATACACAATTCAATTTTTTTTCTATAGGATATATTTAAATGATATTTTTTTCTCTGAAAGTATCATATTTTAATTTATAAATAGATTATCCACCAGATATAACTTCTCCATAATATCTATTGTGTTGTTGCTGAGTATAAGAAAAATATCAATATAGACTTCCAAAAACTATGATTTTTTACCTAGTGAATTTTCTATTCTCCTGAAAAATATTATTGGTCCATTATTGAGTCTAAATAGAATAAATATTCATTAATAATATCTTACTAGTGTAGTAAATTTTTCTAATGTTATCTCTTTATCTTTGACCTAAATTTAATAATAATTTTGACTTAAGATAATACTAAGAATATATCATTACCTATAATTCCTAATCCTACATATTAAAGATTCATTATTATAAATATTATAGCTAATATTATGAATGATATTATTCTGATTATAGTAATCAATCACCATTATGTATTTAACACATTGTTTCAATGAACGATTTTTACCATGAATTTCATAATCTGATGTGGATATTCAAAATGGTAGATTTATTTATGACCGATTATCTCAATAATTTTTTATACAATTTCTAAATAATTCAATAAAAATGGTGTATCATGTTACTTTTTATAACAATATTAGGATCTTTTAAGGCATTTAATGATTATTGCATTACATTCTTCCATAAATTAATTGGAATTTTTGATAACTTTGTTTATGTAATATCTTATATTATCTAGTTCCAAATCATTATTTATCCTCAGTAAATTTAATGTAACTGCTTTTTCCACTATTAAATCTCTATATAGTATTCTATATCATATTATTTATAGTAATCCACTTGGATAATACATTCATTTTTTTATAAAACCATTATGATTCTTTAAAAAGAAATTTGAATCATATAATTATTGAGGTAAATTCCAAGATAAAGTATCAAATTGGATAGATATATTATAGGGAAATGATTTTTAATCATGATTTAATTTTATAATATATAAATAATGTTAGAACATTCCTATAAATATCCCCCATTAACTTCTATCTGAATACCCATTTCCTCTTAATGAATCCTTACTTTTTTAGTATTTAAAATTGATTTCAATATTTTCTCTTTTAATTATATTTATAAATTACTGTTTATTGAAATTTAATTATATTCTCAACTATTTTATTATTAAATTATATTTATTTAAATCAATCAAATGATTATAATTCAAAAAATATTTTTTATGTTTTTTTAAATTTAATTTTTATAATTAATTTTTAATTATAATTATTTTTGTTATATTTAATTTTTCTCAAATAAAAAATATTTCTCATCCTTGGTGAGGACCTAGATAGCCATCAGCCACATAAGAGACCCCATGGGGTCAACCCCATGGGAAGGGTAGTTGAATGTATCCACAAAAGGAGGTATTATTTTTATGTGTGCATAATGGAAGCCTTTTACATAGGATTCCCTTACAGAAGGCCCCCCGGAGAGCACCCACAGAGAACATGGAGTGGACTAGGTCACCTGTATGGTCTACAAACACCGTTAATGTGAGTGTTTTGTATTAATTAGAACGAAGTATTAGATCACCCTGGTTGTTATAATGCTCAACCTCCCATTATACGTTTTGTTGTGGGATTGAACATTAAAATCTAGGATATGATCTGAAGTATGATGTAATATATTTATTTTCATCTATTTGATCTCTGTTGAAATTCCACTAATTTTTCAAACTCCTTTCCTTCATTTATTCCTCTCACACCTCACTGTTGAATCATCATCTTCTTCTCTGACAGACCATCCACTCGTCTCTAGTTCATCGACTTTGAACCAATGCCTCTCTTACTTCCAAGCTACATTTTAGTTTCTTTTACTTTTTGATCATTTTGATCTCATTTAATGTGGTTAAATACTCTCAAAGAGTTTTATTGAATCATTGTCCTCATCTAGGAAATTTTCTTCTCTACTTTATTTCATTTTTTCTTCCTCAAATTTTTTCATCTGATTATCTATTGTACTTTCAGTTTCCTGTGCATTGGATTACCATTGGAAAATACCAATGGTGGGTTAATATACTAAACATTAGAATATTATAAGAATGGTTATACAGACTAACCATTGGAAATTACAAATGGTGGGTGATATTACTCACTGTTGGAACACAACAGTGGGGTAGTAACCCACCACAAGTCTTTGATCGTGGGTGATATTAGCCACTACTGGACATTAATAGTGGGTTTTTAACCATTTTTAGACATCAATGGTGGGTTTATGTTTTCCCATTGATGTTGTATTACCATATCTGTATATCTCTTGGTCGAATTTTCTTCAACCTCCAATATGATTTCTCTCTCCCTTTTTTCTTTATTGCATTGCTACTACAATAATTCATTTTTTTATTTATTAATTTTTATCATTAACTTATGTTATATGTTAATCAATTTTTTTTATTTGGATGTTGTTTATTTTTTATGGGAATGTTTTGGTATTATCTCGTGAAGCTTTAATTTTAGATCTACTTTTCATTAGATCGATTATAGTTGTGTTTATTCTTCTGTTTGACCATTTTATATTTTAATTCCATTAAATTTATTTTATATTTTTGAAGTGCTATTATATTTTTATTAGTTGTTTTATTCTTTTGATAATCTTCTATTTATTTAGAAATAAATTTCATGTATACACCATTGGAAATTTCTAACAATAGTTCATGGGACACCACTAGCTTCAGGAAATAGTGGGTCATGAGTCACCATTAGAGTTATAATAATGATTTAATTTTTATTTCTTAATATAAATCCTTTAACTACATAGATACGAGGATTTTTTTTATTAATTCATTTTTTTTAATTTCAACTGTAGGTCATGCTATGTTTATCAACAATTGGAAATCAACGGTGGGACATGAGTCACTATTAGTTACAATATTATATTTCTAAAAATTTATTTATTATTTCATTTTTTGATAAAAAAATAAATTATGTTAATCATAGTATTATTATTTTATGTTGAAATAAATGTTTAGAATGTTAAAAATTTATTGTAATGTTATTTTATGTATATTTGTACATGCAGATTAAAAAGACATAATATGCTCTATTTTATTGCATATTTTTCTAAATGTATACTCTAAATGGGAATACTATTATTTATATAGTCTAATAATTATAAATTGATTAAAATTTATTTACTTAATATGTTAATTTTTTTATATTAATATATCAGGAAGAAATGAAAATCAAAATTGTAATTTTATATTAATCAAGTTGGGATTTAACAAACAAAAATTAATAGTCTTATTATTATATTATTATGAATTAACTCATGTCATGAAGATATTGGACTTATTGACACTCCTAATAGATATTGTTCTAATGTTTCATAAGGTTTATTTAATATTTAAATCCTACAACTGTGGAGAACATTCATAGAGATTATTGGAGATATATCTTCGACCATTTTCTACTCTCAAAAAATGTTCATGATATTTTGAAAATCACGCACTCTTGACGTGATAACCCAATGACTCCATCTTCTTCATTTGTTCCATCCATTTAATCCTCAACAATATACGTTAAAATTCTTAGATATTCTCATCATCTACTAAATCTCATTTATTTTTTTATTTATGTAATTTTTAATTATTATGTTTGTACTTTCATCATGTAGTGTTTATGAGTTTCCCATCAAAATAATGCCTTTCCTATTTTTGGATTTTTCACAATCTAAAAGGATGTTAGTGTTGTGACACCAGATCAAAATTTAGGTTTAATAGATTAGGTTGGTCTCCTTTATGATGGATATGTTTTTCCACTGGACTATTTAAAAGGGAAGGTATGTAATAAGGTTCTCACACCGTAAAATGTAATTTTCTTAGTGGGAACTAGTATCCTTAATAAGTAGAGGATATTTAAGAGTGGAGAAGGATATTTATGATCTAAAACACTATAAATCTTGTCATACTTTAATTTTCATTTCCCCTTCATCTTAACTCAATAACACTACACTAACTACAGTTTTATATTTTAGAAACTCTAATTGTTTTTGTCTTTAAATTTTAAAATCACTATTCACCCCTATCTAGTCATATGTGCCATCAATAATGGTCCTATAATTGGTATCAAAGGGTAGGCCTCCAATAGGTTACAATTTAAAATGACTATGATTTTTTTCTTTGTGCTAACATAAATCATAGACATAATAGTATAAGGAATAAATGAAAAAGATAAATTCTTTTATGGAAGGTGTCAATGCTAATGATGGATGGATAGCACTGAAACCCCCATATTTTGATGGGAGTGACTATGGATACTATAATGATATAGTAAAAGCCTAATTTAAATAACTGAGTGTGAATCGTTGGAACGTCATGGAAAAACAACAAAATCTATTGAAAATAGATCTAGATACACTAGTTGGTAATAAAATGGTTATATATGTTTTGAATTATAATGTTATGAATATTTTATACTATGCAATAAGTATAATTGTATATAGTCATGTTTCATCTTGTAGAAAACCCATGAAAAATGGAGGATACTATAAGTGACTCATTATGCCACTGAAAATATAAGGATAACCAAGATATTAAGGATTAGATTAGAATAATGGGGCATCTATATCGGAGAAGAAGAATCTATAAATCAAATGTCCTAATTTTTCACCAGTATCACAAATGGTATTATTTCTCTTGGAAAAGTTGTTGATAATCCTTCTCATGTAAAAAAAGTACATATGTCTCTTCTAAACATATGGTATGAAAATAAGGTGGCCAAATATGAGAGAAATAATTTTAATCAGTATACTCTATATGATCTTATAATCTCTCTGATGAAGTATGAGTTTGAGTTTAAGAATATTTCTGATTAGGAGTATACTAAATGAAAAGGCATTGTATTTAAATATTATATTTTTGATAATTATAATGTCTTAGAATCTATGTGTCAATAAAGTAATAATATAATGGAAAAATTCAGTAATTATTTTTACATATTCATGAAAATCAAAGATGGGAAGAGGTAGTTCAAGTGGATATCTAGAAAGAACTATAAGAAAGATAATTCTAATAACAATAATGATGTTTTAGAATTAAACTGTTGTGAGGGCAAGAATAAAGGTAAAATAAATATTGAATTCCCTAGACTCAAACATCCAATGATAGAAAAAGATGAAAGATGAAAAGAAAAAGAAGATTTGTCTAGAGATTGGGAATGCTCTGAATTTTCAGACATTGGATGTGATTCTAGAAGTTAAATTGAGATATGGAATATTTTCCTAATGGGTATCACATAAGAGGTAAATGATTCTCTCTTTACATAGTTAATAACCCATTAAAATTTTGATAATAATTCATTATCTAGAAATGAATATGATATTGTTTATAACTCTTGTTTTGTTTTTGATTCAAAAAACTATATAGATAATAAATTTCTTAAAGAAAATGAATAATTATAGAATGATGGTGCCCATATTATTGAAAATTTTAAAAAAATTTAGTATAATGAATAAAAAATTAATGAAATAAAATGTGAAATTTAATATGGAATTGTAAAATATGAATTAATATATTTCAAAAAATGATAAATCTAATGAGGATCATAATTTTGAACTGCTAAAATTAAAATATAAAAATGAAAGGATTAAAAAAATTATAGAAGTTAATTATAATGATCATGATAAGAGATTAAATCCAATTTTATATGATCTAACTATATTATAAGAGGAATTCAATAAATTAAATAAACAAAATTAAAAAATTAAGAAACAATACTTCTAGATCCAATGAAAATATATTTATAGATTTAGAAACTATTCAAAAAGAGAATATAGTTTTGAAAATTGTTTTGTTAATATTAAAGGGGAATTATCAAATTTTTCGAAAGTAAAAAAACAAACTTTTTAATAAGATATCTCTAATAATATTAAAAACCAATAATAATGGTTTTTAATACAACATTAAAACTCCATGTTTAAATAAAACTAACACTATAGAAAGATCAAAGGGAATCATTTCAAGTGTAACATGTTTTAAAAGAATAATAAAATGGAATTATGACAATGAGTGTTCAATTTTATTAACATAGTCCATTGAGGATACAATATCTTTTATTAATAATGATTTACTTTCTAAATAGTGCACTAATTAATGTTTTAAATCTATCTGGGTGCCCAATTTTTCTTCTACTAATCCAGTTGAACCAATATTGGCATGGGTAACAAAACACACTTCTTAATTATTTAATTTTTGGAAATATACATTAGAAGTATCAATGACTCAGTATATATAGATATTTCATTCTATAAGAACATAAAATGTGACATTTAAAAGTTTTTATCATTTAATTAATTTGTTTATGGGGTTTTCACATTTGGAGATAACATTAAAATTTAGATTAAAAGTTTAGGTAAGCTTTATTATTCAAAAAGAGCTATAATATCAAAATTAATTTTTGGAAATGGTTTAAAAAATAATATAATATGTATATAATTTTTTGTGATGACAAATTGGATGTTTTATTTGAAAATGATAAATAATATGTATTAAAAAATAAATTAGTTTTATTTTCTAAAAATGGAAAAGCAAATGAATACACTATTGAATTTGTTATCTAATTAATCAAATGGTTGTGTATATCATTGTAACATAAGTAGATGAAATTCTATGTCCTGGGAAGCTTGGACATGAAAATTTCAGATTGTTGGACAATGTTTCAAAGCATGATTAAGTTCTATAACTTACCATGTTTTATACATGTATGTACTTCATGTGTGACTCTTGTTTAAAAGTTAAACAATAAAAATAATTACTTAATTCAATAAATGATGTTAGAACTTCTGGATGTTTAGAGTATGGCATCATGACTTGTTTAGACAGAAGAAAAGCTACGAATTTTGGTGGTAAAATATATGTTTTTGTTAATATAGATGATTGTAGTAGATTCTTATGAATTTATTTTCATTATCATAGAAATGAATCATTATCCAAATTTTTTGATTTTTGTAAGAATATTCAAAATTAGAAAAATATGTCAATCATATACATAAAAAGTTATATATGTGGTGAATTTATAAACATAAATTCTGATAAATTTTGTGAATCAAATTGTATAAACATGTTTTCTCAACCTCAAGAACACGTCAACCGAATGGCGTGCTAGAATGATATAAGAAATTAATTCATGGAATGGAAAGGAAAATGTTAATGGAATTTAATGTTCCAAAATATTTCTAGGAATAAGCTAAAAATGCATCTTAACATGCTTTAAATAGAGTTCCAATTATAAATCACCTAAATAATACCCCTTATGAAATTATAAAGGGATATAAACCTAATGATTTTTAATTTGGGGTCTTTGGATGCAATGTGTTATCTTAAAAAGAAAAGAAAATATAGAAAAATTTGGAACTAAATAATATGAAGTTATGTTATTTTTATATTCCAATGAATGAAATGATTTTATAGTTTTCAGGATGAAAACATTTATAGATGATGAATCTGTAAAAGTTCTGTTTATTAAAAATAATTCTAATAAACAAATTCTGAATCATTCAAAGAAAATGATGAGTTTAGATAATTTTAATTTGGCGATGATAATGAACTAGTGAATGATAATGTATTAGTTTAGGAGATAATATCATTTCTTAAAAAAATCAAAAAATAATGTGAATTTCTTCAAGATCACGATATTTAAAAACTAATTGGTAATGTGGAATCTATAATTAAAACAAGGAAATAGGTTTTGCTTTACTATTCAAATTATTCTTTCGTTATTGACATTGTATCTAACAATATTGAAACTGATTTAATTGATTAAAATTTTATTAATTTAATTCACGATGAATTAAATAAATTTCAATGGAATAATGTTTTGTATTTAGTTTATTTTTTAAAAGATAAAACAATTATAAGAACTGAATGGATATTTCATAATAAAGCTGATGAAGAAGGAAGGATTGTTAAAAATAAATTTGGACTAATAGCTCAAGGTTATTCCCAATAAGAGGTAATTGACTTTGAATATTTTTTTCTCCTGTTTATAGGATAGAAGAAATTATAATTCGATTAGTCCTTTATAGTATTAAAAATATCAAATTATTTCAAATGAATGTAAAAAGTAAATTTTTAAAATGAATAATTTCATTGGAAGTCTATGTTAGAAATCCCCAAATATTTGAGAATGAGAATTTTCCAAATCAAGTTTATACTTAATAATGATTTATATGTTCTTAAACAAGTCTGATAGCTTGATAAAAAAGGTGTATATTTTTTTATTAAAAAATGATTTTGTTAAATGTAATGTTGATATAACACTGTTTATAAAAAAGGATTAAAGTGATATACTTATTATAAAGATATATTTCAATGATATAATATTTGGTTCAACAAATGATTATCTATGTAATTATTTTTCAAATCTTATGGTAAGTGAATTGGAAATGATGTTAGTGGGAGAACTAATTTTTTCCCCAGTTTACGAATAAAACAAAAAATGGTATTTTCTTAAATAAAAACATGTATTCTAAAGAACATGTAAAAATGTTTGGACTAGATTTTAGTAAACAATGAAAACACTTATGAGAGAACAAATTCAAAATTGACATAGATGAATCTAGTAATTTAGTTGATGTTAAATAACATAGAGGCATGATAAACATCCTTTTGTATCTCAATAAATCTAAAAAAAATAAGAGTTTAATTTTTTTGTGTGCTAGGTTTTATTAAAATCAAAAAAAAGTCACATGAAATTTGTTTAAAGAGTAATAAGATACATAAAGTGTATTTTTTGTACTAGACAATTTTATTCAAATCAAAACTGTTTTGATTTAATGGCTTATTATAAATATATCTTTAGAGGTTTAAAACATGACTAAAAAATCACATTAGGTATGTGTAACTTTTTAGGAAAATGTTTAATTTATTAGAGCTCTAAGAAACATGATTCAGTATCACAATAAAAAACCAAGGCTAAATATGTTGATGCTTCTAGGATCTATACTAATTGCATTTGGATTAAAAAACAATGTATGATTTTATTATTTGTTTTGATAAAATTCATATTTAATGTAATAACACAAATTATATTTCAATTTATAAAAAACCTCTTTAATATTATAGAACTGAACACATAGATAAATGATTTTACTTTCCAATGGATCATGTAAATAAATGTGATTTTTTCATTGAATTTTTTCACACTAAGCAACACTGAACTGAAATATTTATAAAACCATTAGATTCAGTTAAATTTGAAAAGATAAAATTTGAATTGGGAATGTTATAAGTCGAAAATATTTATTTGTATTGTTATTTTCTCTTAATATGTTTTTCCATATGTTCTATAATTTAATAATGTCATTTTTTCTCTAATTAATTAATAATTAGATAATGAATTTTATAAGTGCTTCTTTATACATTAACACCATCTCATTTGTAATTTCATTAAATAGTGTAACTATATAACTATTATAGATTTAATTTTAATCTATATTTTATTATAAGGAAACTTTATATATAATTTTATATGTTCTTTCTAAGAAACTGAAAAAGGGGGTGAGTTTTTGCAGAATTTTTATTATATATATTTTTTAATTTACAAAACGGGAGAGTTTTTTAGTATTTAAGAGTGATTTAATTACTCTCTTACATTTAATTATTTTGATATATTACTATTTATTTAAATTAAATTAAATTATTGTATCACATAATATTCAACTATTTTTATTTAAATCAATCTTTTGATTATAATTCAATTTTTTTTATTTTATGAAAATGTTATTTGTTATACGTAATTTTTAAATGATAATTCTTATTTTTTGTTAATTTTATTTTTTAGAATAAAAAATATGTTCCTTCCTTATTTGGGACATAGATAGCTCTCAAATGTATAGGGAACCCCTTTGGAAGGCTAGATGAAGGTATCCCCACAATGAGGATTTGTTTTTAGGTGGTCACAATGCATGCCTTTTGCAAGCAAGGTCTGTGTATAAGGCCCCCTGGAGTACACCCGCCGAGCGTGTGAAGTGGGATAGGTTATCCTCATGGGCCATGAAACCTATGTGTGTTATTATTGTGTTTTAATTTGAACAGAGGTGAATTGATCACTGACGATTATTCTGATCAGCCTCATATTTTTCTTTTCAATTTTGGATAAAACATTAAAAACATAGATATGATATTGAACTTCTGATCGATTATATTTAATTTTATACAATTGATATATTTTCAAATCCCACTCTTGTTTTTAACTCCCATAATGTGTTTCTTACTCTCGTGCCTCACTGTTCAATCTTCATATTATTCTCTAATCGCCTGTCTTCTTATTTTTAGTTCACTGACATTGAACAAGTTATTCTCTTACTTTGTAGTTCCATTATAGTTAATTTTGTTTTGTAATATTTTTTATCTCATGTAATAAGGTAGAATACTCTAAATGATTTTAGTGCACAATATTCCACTTTTTGGTATTATTTATCTGATTTTTATTTCTTATTCTACCACATTTTTTTCTTCAAATTCTTCATTGTATTTTCTGTTGGTTTAGGGTCAACTCATTTTTTTAAAATTCCAATATTGGGTAAATCGACTCATCATTAGAAATTACCAATGGCGGATGATATTAATCACCATTTTAACCCATTGGTGGTTCAATGATTGACCACCAGACATTAATGGTGGGTGATTTTACCAACCATTAGATATTAATAGTGGGATAATTTTCACCGACCTATGGTGTATTTATCTTGTTGTACACCTATTGAACAAATGTTCATCATTTTATAATATTAAATTCCTCTTAATTTTTATTTATTTTCTTACTATTGTAGTAATTATTTTTTATTATTTTCATATTTTTTATTCTTAGATTACATTATATTTTAATTATTTTTGGGATAATGTTTGATTTTGTTGTGCAAGTTTGGGCAGAAGCTCGTAAAGCTTTCATAAGATCTCATCCTCCTACTTATATTAGTTATAGTTTTGTTCATTTTTCAATTTCAATTTTATTCTTATTTAAATTTCGGTAAATTTATTCTCACTTTATGAATGGTTTTTATATTTTTATTAATTATTTTATTCTTCTATTAATCTTATCATTATTTGGAAATAAATCTTAATGAGCTACTATTGGACATTTCCAATTGTAGTTCATGGGCTACTCTTGGCTTCATGAAACAGTGTGTCATGATCCACTATTGGACTTCCAATAGTGAAAAAATATTGATTTAATCATATAAATCCTTAAACTGCTTAGGTTATTGGAATATTCTTAATTTTGATTAAATCATCCAATTTTTTCTAGAAATTTCAATGATATATCATACTCTATTTATCCCCCATTGGAACCCAATAGTGGGTTATGAGTAACCATTAGTTAAAATATTATATTTCTAAAATTTATTTCTAATTTCATTAGTTGTAATTAAAATAATTTTTTTGATCCTAGTATTATTATTTTAAATTGAATAAATTTTTAGATTGTTAAAAATTAATTTTAACATTATATAACGTACATTTATACATACAGATTTAAGATACATATGATGCAATATATTATTTTATATTTTACTAATTTTATAATCGAAATGATTATATTTCAATTATTTTATAATTATAAATTTATTAAAATTATTTAATTAAGTAAATTATTTTATTTATATTTATTTAAATTAGAAATGAATATCCCAATTATAATTATGTATTTATACATCGAGGGTTTAACAAAATAAAAGTAATAGTCATATTATTATATTGTTAAGAATTAACTAGTGTGTGGTAGAAATTGGACTCATTAATTATCTTCGTAGATCTTATTTTAATGTTACCAAATATTTCTTTAAGATATAAAGCATAAACCAATGTAGATCATTCATGGAGATTAATGGTGATACATATTCATCATTTTACTAATCTTCAAAATTTTAAAAGATCTTATATGACTTCTATACTCTTTTTGTGATCACCGATGGACTAAATATATGATATTTTTTCTTCTTGTTGATCAATGATCATCCAGTATAATCTTTAAAAAAAATTGTTCATCTTCAATATTTTTGGTATTTTTTTATTCATGTAATATTTATTTATTAGGTTTATAATTTATCTATTCATAGTTTATGATTTTATAATCTAAATAAAGTCTTACATATATCTGATAATTCCAATTTCTAAAAGTTTTTCAGTGTTGTGAATCCCAATAAATAGTCAGGTATAAAAGACTAGGCAGATCTCATGTATCAAGACTAGGTTATGCATCTGGGTTGTTCAAAAGGAAAGGCCTATAATAATGGTGTGACACCTTTAAAAGTGAGTTTCTTATTGGGTACCAGTCTACTCGAGGAGTAAAGAAGATTGAGGAGCACACTCAGATCTTGGTGATTCAAACTACTATAAATCTTGTCTTCTTTTACTTTTTATTACCACTACATCATAACTCAGGAACATTTCACTCACTACTACTTAATATTTTAAAAAAATTGATTTATTTTGACTTTAAATTTGAAAATGACTACTCACCCCCCTTTAATCACATCTTCCATCAATAAAAATCCAAAAAACTATTTAATATTACCAATTATAACTTTTCACTCTATGGATTCCTATATTACTCATAAAAACTATATTATCATGTAAGAGAGTGTATATATAGTATCTATAAGGGAAATTTATCTGTTTCCACCAATTCTTATCTTTATTATTTTTTCCCATAATTCCTCTATTAAGATATTCCAAAATAAAAGATGAATCAGAGTTTAATAATACCTCAGACACACCTCCCTATATGACATCAGATAAAGACTAGTGGTGAGATTATATAACAAAATTTTTAGATTGAAAACTACATATATAATAGTGATCATTAATAAATAGATAACCATGACAACAATTCCAACAAGAATAACCCTGGGATTAAATAATCCCCCATATAGGATTTTTTTGAAACATCTTATAAACCAATGCCACAATGTTATCCAAAAACACGACCATACACTCTCTACACCCCCTAGCATTGATGTATCACCCCCAGTTTCTAGTAAGTAACCATTTGTTTTTAATTTTTATATATGTAATGTTTTTGGGTGAATTATTAGAGGGTTTAAAAGAATTTTGGAATGTTTTTAGGATTTTATAAAGGTCCATGGTTTGAGAATAGTTTTTAGAAATAGTGGATCACCTACAAGAAATTATGAATAGCAAGACACATGCTAATGGGAAGGCATACTATTAAGCACACCATTTGGAAAAACCGTGACGAATCTTAGGAGAAACTATGAAAGGTGGTAGAAAGTGATTTTTCACTATTGGAAAATGGTTTGTCTAACCATGTAGAAAAAATGTGTGGGGTTCCCATTTAGTCATAGGCTTGCACATGGTTAGGGCATAGTTTTCTAACCGTCTAACTAACCATGCATGGTTTCAAATTAAGATCTGAAAAAGTCAATATTTGTTGTGAATTACTTTTTACCACTATGTTTTTCTCTATTTCATCATTTATTCAAAATTTATTCCTCCCGGAGGCTATTTAAGATTTCAAAATCAAATCAGAAGTGATATAAAGGCGTTTCTTGGTGTGTTGAATCCTGATTCCCAGAGTGAGTCTCTTTTTGAGGTATTTTTTCACTATATTTCTTAGATCTACTTACATCCCTCTCTCAATTTCATAGATCTAGTCTTCTTCCAATAGATATAACATGGTAAATGAAAATAATGTTTATTTTTTGTCTTATTGATGTTATGGGAAGATATCTAAGAAGGTTTTTTTAGATTCAACCTAGTTTTGTCGGCGTTTTCATTACATTATTCATTTTAATCATAATTATTAAGGTATATGGACTCTCTCTCAACTACTATCATTATATATTCAAGTATTAGTTTAAAAATGATTTAACTTCATAAAATTGATTGTGAAATTGGTGTGGGAATCATAGTAGAAACCATATTTAGTGATGGTTTATGGATTTGTGTATTTTTGGAAATTATTTGTGAGCATTGATTGGTTTGTTCATTTTAAACTGTTGTTTTACAAATATAGCTTTGTAGGATTTTTTAAAATTGTTTTTTTAATTGTTTTCAATGAAATTAAATTTTCATTGAAATGGTTTGGAATAGTTAATTTGAAATGTTTTTGGAATACATGGGAGGTGTGAGTTCATACTTTTAATATGACCCTAAAAATGGTCATGTACCATTGGGGTATAAAGGGACATGGCCTTGAATAAGTGGCATGTGTCATTTGTATGAAAGATTATTTTCAACATAGTGATGACTTGGTGGATATACAAGAAACATCTCATGCGTATAGAGATGTAAGTGAATCATAATTCTCTCTGTGTGTGTGTGTTGTGAATCATTAAAAGGGTGTGGAAACAAGGAATGTGAATTGTTTTAAAGAATTGATTGGTTTCTATTCCTTGGAAACTATTTTAGTATGGAAACTTTTTTTTGAATCAAACTACTTATCATTTTTATAAACTATTTTTAATTATTATATATAAATTTTTATATAAATTTTTTAACATGTTCTATCCTTGTGGTGTGAGTAGAGAAGTCATTTAGGGAACACCTATCGAGTTTCATTACTCACCCATGCTTCAACATTTTGTTTCTTTTTCATATATCATTTATTGAGATACAAGGAAATTTAAACTATCACACTTCCTTAGTAGTGATTCATTATACATGGGGTGTATAGTGGATTTCGTTCTTGGATATTATTTGGATTTATGAAGTTATGTTTTTGAGTCATCTTATTTTGTTGGTTTTGTCTTCTACATTGTACATTGATGTTACTTTTCTTTTGCTGTGATACTCTATTGTAGTTTAGTTTTGATATCAACAATATTAAATTGAGTTGTTTAACATTTTTATCATGCATAATGCTTTATTATTTTGTTATGGAATGTTTTATTGGGTTATATAATTTCTCAGAGGGGAAATTATCCCCCAATTGTATTGGATCCCTAAAAATTTATTTTTAGCCTTTGGTGCCTTGTGGATGTCGCTTAAGGCCAAGTAATAATTCTTCCTCAACTCAAAAAATGGGGAGGTGAGAGAATTTAAAAGTGGTATCATCATGTTTAGTCCTTGACATTAATGTGGAATTAGACCTAGTCAATAGTTTAGTTGGTCCTTATTTTCTTAGTCTTGGAGTTGAAATTCATTCTGATATATTCCTTGTGTCGGGTTTGAATAATGGAGTAGGATTTTCAGGACATGAAATATAGATCCTAAAAAGAAGAAGCTATCATTTTTATTTATAAAATCAAGTTATAGGGGGGTTGGGTACCTAAGTGTTTTAGAGACACTTATAAGAATTAGAACCACATAGTCATGGATTTAGCTGATGAGATGAGCATAACAAAGATTTTATAAATGACCAACCATTAGGAGTGATTATTTCATTTTTAGTAGTGATATATGATTTGTTATAGATGTATTGATATTTGTAAATTCTTAAAAAACATAAAATGTGAGTGTTTGGAAAGTAATGAAAGAGTTATTTTAATAATTGTATGATTTTAAAAAGTATGGGGATATTTTAAAAAATGGCTGAACATGGAAAATATAGAATTTTGGATATTGTGATATATGATGTGGTAGAATTTGAAATTGTTATGTCGTCAATTTCTAGAGTGTGAGATTGATATAATTTTTTGCCTATATATAAAATGTAACCCAATAGGCATTATATTAACCAACCAGAGGAAGCTACAGAGAACATGGTTGCAATGGAGGCACAAATGAACCAATATCTGGTTTAGAGTATAATTCATGTTTTTCGGGTTTTGGATACAGGGAATAGGTGAGATGAGCCTAGGAAACTGGATCTTTCCATCCTGTTATAGAATTTGAATCCACCCATCTTTCAGGGTGATTCATATCCAGAGAAGGTAGATGTGTGGATAAATAAGATGAATAACATCCTCAATTGCCATGGAACACCAGAAGAGATCAAAGTAAATATAGAAATATATATGTTGGAGGATATCACACACCAATGGTGTGATTTATAATTTCAGGATAAATTACACCAAGGCCTTTCATGGGAGGATGTTATATAATTATTCAACATAAAATTATATTCCCATATGTTTAGGATTGTAAGAATTCCAAATTTCTTCACCTTGAAACATGATATCCTTATAGTGATAGTGTACAGAGCTAAATTTAATAATTTAGTCCACTTTTAATGCAATGTTACTATTAATGCATCCTTGAAGGCACACATTTTTGAATCAGGGATGAGGCATGATATTCTCTTAAAGATATATATTCTTTGTGTAACTAATTATATAGAGATGGTTAATAGATTTATAATGAAAGTGGGGGACATCTTAGAAGCTACAGGTGGAGGGATAATATTGATACTAATAAAAAATGCTAGGAACATTAATTCTAGGAGTAATCAGAAGAGGGACACATATTTCAAAGATACATGGATGACTCAAAATAAGACAGATGGATCAGTAAATCTTTATCCAACACCTAAGATCAAATTTTTATGTTACTAACATGGTTCATTAAAATAAATGAATTGAGTGTGTACAACACCCCCTAGAGCATAAGGCAATTTCAACCAGATAGGGAATATTCAACACTATTGTTGTAGTTCTTTGAGGTTGGGTGATTGAGACACATATCATGTGTCACAGACGTTTTAGTTTTGACAGGATGAGGGTAAAAGAAAAATTCCTTCTAGAATAGTAGATATTGACTTGGTGATTCAAGGAATACCATGGCTCCTTAATGGGGAAATCTCAAAAAGGAAATAAAGAACAATGTTCCTTGAATATGAAATAATATCGAGGTGCATAAGTAATGGTGGAAGATCAATCTGGACCATCGACGATGATAAGTATGATTCATTGGTATTTTATCCTTATGTATGATTTTTTTATACAAGTTCATCTCATGCCTTTTTTTATTCTCAGGGTGTTTATTTTATGAGTTTAAATGTTGAGATGATTCCTTTTGTGTTGAAACTACAAACAATTATTGGTCAAGGAGAATTTAGAGCCTTTATGTGTAGAGCATGTTCCATAACTTTGGATGGATCCAAGATGATATGGGATTTATTATTTCTTGGTATGTATGTATAAGATATAATACTAGGTATGGATTGGTTTAAAATTCCTAAGACTCACATTGATTATTCTACCAGATGATCTAGTTTTACAACTGATGATGGTATCGAGAATCTCTTCAGAGGGGAACAAAATGTAAAGAATGGTGTTAGAGGCTTTTTAGAACTAGAATTTGGAACAATATAATTCCAATTTTAGGTGAAAACATTCGAATCTATAAAGGATATTGAGAATAGAAGGTTTATGCTGGTTTTTGATTAGTTTCTAGATGTTTTTATTGAGAATTTTGTATGGATTCAACCCATGAGGAAATAGTATTGGACAATTGATATAAATATTGGGACCATTCACTTGTCACTTCCATATTATAGAATAACACCAACATAATTAAGGGAAATTAAACTGAAATTTTTTCTTATTTTTAATGAAATGTGTCTCTTTGGCCAATCATGACTCTACTGGGAGCACTGGTCTTGTTAATGGAAATGACGGATGAGACACTTTGGTTGTGTGTCAATTATCATAAAAAATATAAGTTGTAATAATGAATAGGTATCCAATTCCACTCATTTATGATCTATTTGATAAATCTAGGGGAGATTTGTTATTTTCTATGTTTGAATTATGATTAGAATATCACCACTTTTGAGTTCGGAAGGAGGATATTCCAAATACCACTTTCAGGAGTAGAAATGACCATTATTAATATGTGGTAATGAATTTATAACTCTTGAATGCACGATAGGTATTTATGTAATTGATGAATCCGATATTCTAGAAATATCTAGATTCTTTAATGGTGATTTTTTTGGATGACATATTAGTGTATTCAAGGATAGGGGTTAATCCTGATAAACACTTGGCGATAGTTTTGGGAATATTGTAGATCATCATATTTATACCAAACTATAAAAGTGTTATTTTTGGATATAGAAGGTTTGTTTCCTTGGATATGTAATCTATATAAAATGTAGTTTGTGGATCTATAAAAGATATAGGGTATTATCTCTTCGAGACCTCGAAAGAATGTCTTCGGGATACACTGTTTCCTTACTATAGCTAGTTTTTACTGACAATTTTTCATGATTTTTTAGGTATGGACTCACTATGATTGATTTAACATGGAATAATGTTCCTTTATTATAGAATTATGAATGTGAGAAGACTTTTCAAGAGATTAATGTCTTCCTTGGATTATCACCAATCATGATTTTACTAGAATCATGACAAGGGTACTTGGTGTATTAAAATGCATCAAGATATATATTGGGATGTGTTTTCATGAAGGTAGACCATGTTGCTTCTTTTGTCCCATGAATGTTATTGTTTTATGAAAAGAAATACCCAACACATTATTTGGAGTTAGATATCGTAGTACATGCTCTGATGAATGGGCGTCATTACCACTTTGGTTAGAAATTCACATTATTGATGGATAGTAAGAGCTTGAAACTTATTTTATCACAAAGGTAATTGAATATGAGACAAAAAATGAATATATTATCTCCCAATATTTTAATTTTAATTGATTTATACACCAAATAAAAGAAATATGGTGGCAGATGCATTATGAAAAAAATAGTACGCTTAGTTGGAAAAGAAGATTTAGACCAACGAAAATTGATGTTGATGATATCAAACATGCTATTGGAATGGGATGACTGAGGTGAATTTGTGGTTTTATTTCCTATTTCATTAGTTCCTAATTTTGTGGAGATGGTTTAAGAGGTGGAGACATCTGATTCTGAATGTGTTTCCATGAGGAAAAAACTCTATGGTAGGGAGTCCATTTGGGGTGGAGATAGGATAGGAGATTATTTTTGTGGATTGAAAATTGGATGTCCATGCAAATGTCTTGTTTGAAAAAACATCGTTATACTTACAACTATTCATGATGGGTTGTTCGAATAGAAATGTAAATGATTTATAAGAAGTTGGAAACATAGTTTTGGTGGGATCGTGTGAAAAAATGGTTGATGAGTTTTTCTTTGAGATTATTAGCATATCAAAAATGAAAATAATTAGATACATGAAGGTGTGTTGTAATCTTTACCTATTCCTATTTGGAAATGGGAATATATTGCTATGGAGTTTTTAATAGGTCTCCCTAGAATAGTTCAGAAACACGACTCAATATGTGTGATAGTGGATCATCTCATGAAGTCATCCCATTTCATCTCTATTCATGAATCTCATTCGATGGAGGTATTTTAAAAAAAATATATTAAATAATAGGTAAAGTGACATGGCATACCTGTTTTGATAGTATCAGAAAGAGAACCAAGGATTACCTCTCATTTCTGGAAATACTTATATAAATACCATAGGACTCTAATGACTATGAGTACAGTGTATTGTCCTCAGATAGATATAAAATCCGAACAGATAGTACAAACATTGGAAGATATGTTATAATAATATGTAATATATTTTGGTATCTAATGGGAAGAGCACATACTATTGGAGGCGTTCTGATATAACAAAAGTTACAAATACTCCACACATATGTCTCTTTTAAAGGAATTATATGGTCATACTTGTAATTCAACAATATGTTGAGTGGAAATATGTGTGACTTTGATAGTGGGATTGATCCATGTCCTAGATATAATATAGAAGATTATGTTTAGCAGGAAAGGGATGGAGATTCCCTGTAGTCATTAAGAATCATATACATATATTCGTCGATGACCATTTTCATTCAAGGTGAGGGATCATGCATTTTTAAGGATCCCTACTATGGCTAGACATCATCATATAGGAATGTACGTAATGTTATATCCTCGATACATACGAACCTTAAGATACATGAACAGGTTGTTGAGGTGGAATATTAGTTATATTTTCTTCCATTGATTAGTGAAATGCATAATGTGTTTCATATATCTCAGTAGAAAAAGTATCAGCATGATCTAGACCATGTGATTCGATGTGATAATTTTGACCAAGATCCTAATGATTCATTAGTGCATGTTCCAATTTGGATTATGGATAGGAAAGAGAGAGTTTTCCATGGGAGATCATTGGTCCAGTGTGGGTTTTATGGAATTATGGATAGATTTAGGAATAGTATTGAGAACAAGAGAAATAAATGGATGAGTAATGGCCCAAACTCTTTCAGTATTGTAGGGATTTTATAATTTAAGAGGACATAAAGGAAAATGGTGTGGAGAATCTTGCACCCCCGATTTCAAGTAAGTAACACTTTCTTTATTCATTTTAATTATATAAAGAATTTTGGGGAATTTTGAGGTGGTTTGGAAGAACTTTTGAATGTTTTTGGATATTTTTTAAAGGTTAATGTTTTGAGAATAATTTTTGGAAACCATCTAACTCCTATAAAAACCATTCATAGAGGGAAAGGGTAAAATGGGAAGGCTCATAGTTAGGGCCAATAATTTTACAAGCTATACAGAATATCAAGAGAAACCATGAAAAGATGGACATAGAGATTTTATATTGTTGGTTCATAGTTAGTCTAGACCTGCGGGACAAATATGTTAGGTACTCATTTAGGAAGAGGCTGGTGAATAATTAGCACATAGTTTTCATACCCTGTGACGAACCATGTACTGTTAAAAAAATACTTTGAAAAAGTGGACCTAGGTTGGGATTAACTTTTAACCTCTTTTTTCATCAATTTCAGCCCTTACATAAAATTCCCTCCCCCAAAATGTTTTGGATGCTTTCAAATCAAATTAGAAGAAATCTAGAGGTGTTTCTTGATGTGTTGAAGCCAAAGTTTCTTGGTAAGTATCCTTTTATAGTTGTTTTTTGTGTTTTTTATTAGACCTACATTTTTCCCTCTTAGTTTCGTAGATATAGTCCTATGTGGATATATCTGTAACGACCCAAAGTTTCATTAATGTAAATCCCTCTTGATCTAATTAAATGTCTCTTTAGATTTATTTAAAATGTCAACTTCTTTGGTTTTATGTTAAATAATTTTGACCGTTTCTAATATAGCCATTGAATAGTGATCACATGATTAGTATAAATATAGGGCTTTAACAAATGCAATTTACTCAGACAAAAGAAGCGATGGCCTCGTCCAATAGAATTGTTCCATACGAAGCCCATTTTTCGGAGCTCGGAAAATAGGTGGCGTCCTTGGGCTTCGCTCGGGACCAAGCCCAATCTGAGCTTCATCATGTCAAGCTCGAATGGGACCGACTATGGGAGAAGTGGATGTTGATAGAAATTACCACTCGAGCGATGTTATCCAAGCCACCCAAGAGTTTTTCACCATCGCACTCCTTACCCTTAGGTCTTATGCGGCTGTTTTAAGGGGTTATGTAACAAATAAATAGTACTATGTTCATGTACATTATTTTTTGTATATAATAATGAATATACTTTCTTGTCAATATTGATACATTGTAAATAGTTTTTAAACTACAAATAATGTTTTTAGTTATTATTTAATTAAGAATTATATTTTATTAAATTAAGGATTTCTGAATTAAATAATATTTTAATAAAATATTATTATTATTATTAAATTAATTTTTATTAAATATAAATGATCTTATAATTTTATGAATCCAATTATAATTTTTATTAAGGTTTGAAAGCAATTTCGGTCAAAACCCGTGAATTATCGATAAATATCGGTTTTTATTATATATGTGAAAATTAACATATTTAGGAAATTATTTAGATAAAATAAATTTTATTTTTGGAATCAGGACATCAAAATTATCCGATGGTGAATTTTTCATAATTTTCTGAGATAGTCAAAATTTTGGGTAAAAATTAAATATGGTTTAAATATATAATGTGTTTTATGACATCATAATGACCCAATATAGATGTAATAAAAGACTGTAATCTTTATTTTCGGCCAATAAATGTTTTAACATTAAAATAATGTGATTTTGGGTTTGTTTGACTTAATTTTCAAAGCATTAATGGACCCCTCAAGACTTAATAAACACCTTGCCTTTTTAAATTAATTTCCATGGGAGTGTGACTCACCTCTACATAAGAAACCCTAATATTTTAATAAGTTCTGACTTTTTCCTTATAAAATATTTTTCCCTCTTCCCCTTTCCAAAAACCATGGGAAAAAACCATGGGATGGTTTGTGGTTTGGATTAATTTAATATAAGGGGTCCCAAACCTAAATAATAAAGAATTCCCTCACCTTTCCTATATAAACCCTCCCAAGCTCCCACTTCCTCTTCACTAAAAGCCTTTGGAGTTCATCCAACCACTTCCCTACTCTCTCTAGAATCCTCCCAAGGTTCCCCAAGCTCCCAAGAAGCCTCTCACAAGCCTCCCTCTAGCCTTTGGAATCACACTTCCGAGTAAGGGTTTTTTCTTCCTTTCTCATTTTTGTCCAATTTTCTTTAAGTAGTTTTGCACTTTTAATTTCAATTATGAATGTTGAGGTATGGTTTCAAACCTCCCTCATACATCCCTATTTATGTTTGAATGATGGGAGACCCCTTTTTCTCTCATTAAATGCCTCCCATGTACACCTGTTACTATGCTGAAATTCTGAAAGGAACTTCTCTCTCCTCGTTTACTTTCATGCAATACCTTTGAATCATGAATCTAAATTCCATTAAAATTGTTGGAAAATGTATATATATGACCTCCTTACTGTCCATTACATGTAAATATGATGAGGATCCCCTTTCTCACTCATCAAACTTTTTTATTAATTCTTATGTCACGCCGTTACGTTGCCGAAATCGCACCGATTTTCTAAGACAATTCCATTGTGTAGTGAATACCATGCCCATTTCTCCATCAAGGGTATTCAACTTTATGCACATTTACTTATTGATTATAAAGATTCATGTATGAATTAAAAATTCCTTTATCATGGAATAAATGATTATGTTTAATGAATCCATGTTTTATGATCTTTGTGGCACACTTATACATGAAATGAAATGATTAAGAAGGGTGCACCCTTATAGCGCTCCAATGCATTGGGTAAAGTATAGTATCATGATACATCATGTGCAATGAGTGTTGAATCATGATAATTCAAGTGAAATGAGGGTTTACTCATGCTTTATATTCAATGAGGATTTACTCATGCTCCATGTGCAATGAGCCTTGGCTCATGCTAATTCGTTGTTAAGTGTTGTTGCCACATTTCCATGTTATGATTATCATGATTTATCATGAATTTATGTTCATGTTTCACTTGTTCTCTATTGATACGCCTAATTTATAACATGTATTGTACTCCTCGTGTTATTTCATGTGTATTCCCTTGATGGGCTTTATAGCTCACCCTTTTCTTATGCATGTCCTCAGGTTATCCCATGTAATGATAAGTACGATGGAATGTAGTGGTCATGTAAAGGAAGTTTTCAATAAAGATGTTGTATTTCATGTTTTAAGTTTTTATTTAATGATATTAATCCCCAAAGACACTAAACCCTTAGATATTCTTTTTTGTATCAAGTGATGTTTTATGTAATAAATCATGTTTAAGTTGTAATAAAAAGCAGGGTTTTCATAGTTGGTATCAGAGGATAGGTTTAGTTATTTTTGGGATTAGGATTAGAAAACCCTAGTAAAGCCTTAGAGACAAGACTAAGTATAATAAAAACTTCCCTATGTTTTGTTAAGTACTGAGTAAGTGGTTTGTCAAACAAATACATCCCTGTCTGGATACGAGCAGGTAGAGGTGGCTCTGGCACAGATGTATCCTAGGGGTAAAACCTGAAAACACCGCTTTGAGCGAGACTCAAATGGGAACTAGTGCATGATAACGGGCCTTGCTACACTCTTGGTTACGACACTCCCAGGGGATAAGTTTTGATAAATTCACAAGCGTAGTATGAACACTTATTTAGGGAATTAAATAAATGCCCCTAATAATATATGTTAGAAAGTAGATCATGAAAATCCTAGATTGAAGCCTATAAACTCTTGAGTTAAGGAAATAAAAGTTTACTTATAAGTCATCAACTTTTGTCTTTGGATTACCCTTTATGTGTTACCCCTAACTTTCCTTTTATTCCTTCCAATGACCAGTAATAGGAGTACTTGGGCTCACAACCATTGTGAAGATTAGTGTGATGACTGTACTAATGAGATGTCCAATCCAATGGGAGCGGGAATCATGAACTTTTTCACACTTCTCTCTCAGCTAACAAAAGTTTTGAAAAGAAACACAGGTTAAGGGGAACGTTCAACCCCCCCCCCCCCCAAGAAAGAACAAGTCACTATTGACAGCTTCATGAGACAAAGGCCCCCTACTTTTAGTGGATCATCTGATCCCACGATCGCTGAACAATGGTTCAACTCCATTGAAAATATATTCTCCATTCTTCAATGTTATGAACAAGAGAAGGGCCTCCTTGCGGCTTATTGTATGGAGGGTGAAGCTGATCAATGGTGGACGTTGATAAAAAATATGAAGCTTGAGGAGGAGATCGAGGCGTTGGAATGGAAGGATTTCCAGAAGATGTTTTTTGATAAATATTTTCCGCGCACCCTCCGTCTTAAGAAGGAAAGGGACTTCCTTTTACTCACGAAAAAGATGAATAATCTGTTGGAGCGTATGAGGAAAACTTCACAAGGCTTGCACGATATGCTTCTAGTTTGACATTACCCCTGAATGCAATGTTGACCGCTTCTTTGGTGGGCTGAAGCCTAGCCTGCGGAAATCATTAGCAATCCATGACTTCGACATCTATGAGGAAATTATCCAATTTTCCCTCAAGGTCGAAATGGTGATCGTCGAATCACAGGGGTATCATGGGGATAAGAAGCGTAAGGTGGACTTCAATGTTAGTGGCCCGATGGATAAATCCAACAGTGCTAAGAAGAAGATCCAGCACCCCACTTTACAAAAGTGTGGAAAGAAGAACCTTGGAAATTGCCTTAAGGGGATGAGGAAATGCTTCAGGTGTGGGAGAGAAGGGAACCAGGCTGTTAACTGTCGGCAAGAAGGACCCACGGCCACGACAGAGGAGAGGAATGATCTGTTATAACCCCAATGCGTTGTTCAATGAAACAAATGAAAAGAACCGTGTAATTTTTCAAATCAGTGCCCAAATCCAAGGGTTTTCGGAGGAAACCAACAATCTCCAAGGCAACAAGGTAGAGCTTTTGCCATCACTTCTGTGGAAGTGAACCCCAACAATGAAGTGGTGAAAGGTACGCTAGTTATTCATTCATGAATAGAGAAATAAATTTTTGATTCAGGTTCTACACATTCTTTTTTATCTCAAAAGATTAGAAGAACAATCCCAGCACCACCACAAATCATGGAAGTGAAGATGTCGGTTAGTATGGAAAATGGGGAAATCATTGCATCCCATGAATATAAGTCCTCCCCTGTTATAATATGTGGATTAAATTTTCTGGTGAACCTCATCATACCCCCTCTAGAAGAATTTGATGCAATTCTTGGCATGGATTGGCTTTCGTTATATAGAGCCAACATAAATTGTCGGGAAAGGGAAATCACATTCCATATGGAGAATCGACCCCTGATTCTTTACAAGTCTAAGGAGGAAGATGAATCTCCTTTAGCTCCATTATATCAAGCATGGATATTACTACCTTATGAGCACACATATCTGGATCAAATGACTGAGTCCATGAAAGAAACCATCCATGATGAAATGCCTATTGAGAGGGAATTCGCTGAAGTGTTTACCGAGGAACTGCCTAGTCTTCCTCCTAGAAGAGATTTTGATTTCTCAATTAAACTTATAACCGGGGATTTAAAAATATCCAAGACTCATATAGAATTTCTATTGTAGAGCTTGAATAGCTGAAGAAACAACTATAGGAGAATCTGGATAAAGGGTTTATATGCCCAAGTGCTTCACGATGGGCTGCACCAGTCATCTTCATCAAGAAGAAGGATGGGTCAATGTGGCTTTGCATCGTTTATCATGAACTTAAAAAAATCACAATAAAGAACAAGTATCCTCTCTGAAGAATTCATGACCTATTAGATCAGCTACGTGGAGGAAAATACTTATCGAAGGTGGACTTGTGGTCGGGATATTATCATGTAAGGGTGAGGAAGGAAGATATCCCCAAGACTGTTTTTCACACAAGAAACGGGCACTATGAATTCATAGTAACGCCTTTCAGACTCACTAATTCTCTATAAATCTTCATCGACTTAATGAATAGAGTATTTATAGATTACCTAGAAAAATTTGTGGTAGTCTTTATAGATGACATTCTAATATACTCCAAAACCATGGAGGATCATGAGGAGAATTTAAGAACTGTACTGGAGACTTCGCGCAAGGAGAAGATCTATGAAATGTAGAGCAAGTGTGAGTTCTGGTTGAAGGAAGTTTCATTCATGGGCTATATCATCACAACCAATGGGATATCTCTGGATCCCTCCAAAATAGATGCAATTGAGGGATGGACAAGGCCAACATCGGTAATAGATATCCATATCTTCTTGGGGTTAGATGGATATTATCGACGATTTGTGAGAAATTTATCACTATTGTCCAACCCTCTTACCAAGCTAATTCGAAATGGAGTAAAGTTTTCTTGGAGTGATGAATGTAAAGAAAGCATCAAGGAGTTGAAAAGAAGGCTTATCACGGTTCCCGTGATCACTTTACCCACAAGGGGGGTACATTTTGTGGTATTCAATGATGCTTTGAAGAAGGGATTATGCAATGTGCTGATGCAGAATGATAAAGTGATATCCTATGCCTCAAGGCATTTGAAAATACATAAGAGAAACTATCCAATGCATTATTTGGAGTTGGTGACGGTGATATTTGCCTTGAAAATCTGGCAGCATTATCTCTATGAGGAGAAATGTTAAATATATACTGACCACAAGAGTCTTAAATATATATTCACACAGAAAGAAATTAATATGTTCTAGAGAATACGGATAGAGATCATCAAGGAATATGACTGTTCAATACATTACCACACTGGGAAAGAGAACAAGGTGGCAGATTCCCTAAGTAGAAAGGATCCAGTGATTCTATCAATAATAAGAATTGAGAAGGATCCAATCTTCATAGACTTGATGAATATGGACATGGGAATCCTAGAGAAGGGAACATCATCAATTCTTTCACAAATGATTGCTCAACTGTCTCTTTTGGAAAGGTTAAAGGATGCTCAAAAGGATGATGTGGGAATTTAAGAAAAAGTGGAAGCTATCGAAAAAGGGAAATCCTCGGAGTTTAATGTCAATGAAGAAGGAATTGTGCAGTTTGGGAAAAGACTATGTCTTCCATCAAGTCCGTAGATGAAGAAGGAACTTTTGGATGATGCACAAAGTTAAAATTTATCTATTCACCCAGGAAGCACAATGATGTATCAAGATCTTTAAGAAAACTTTTGGTGGGATAATATGAAGAAGGAGATCACTGAATATACATCAAAGTGCCTGGTGTGTCAGCAAGTGAAGGAAGAGAGGCAGAAGTATAAGGGGATGATGCAACCATTTCCCATACCAGAATGGAAATGGGAGAACATCACCATGGACTTTGTCACCGGACTTCAAAGGACATCCAATGGCAACAATGCAATCTGGGTTGTTGTGGATCATCTTACAAAGACTGAACACTTCATTGCTATTCTTGAGGATTTCTCTTTGGATCAACTGGCATGGATATATATCAGGGAAGTGGTAAGGCTGCATGGAGTACTACTATCTATTGTGTCTGACTGAGATCCAAGATTCACCTCTATGTTTTGGAAGAGTCTTCAACATGCTCTGAATACTGAACTGAACTTCAGTACGGCCTATCATCCTAAAACTGATGTCCAATCCAAGCTAACTATCCCAAAACATGAGGACATGTTGAGAGCATTCTCAATGGACTTTAATGGAGGATGGGATCAACATATTCCTATGGTTGAGTTCTATTATAATAACATTTTCCACTCAAGCATCCAAATGGCACCATATGAAGCCATATATGGTAAAAGGTGCAAAACAACAACATGTTGGGATGTGGTCGGTGAACGTAAGATGCTTGGTCCAGAAATGGTTGAGGAAATGGCGGAGAAGATGAAAACCATTCAGTAGTATATCAGGGTAGCCTAGAGTCAACATAAGAGTTATGAAGATAATCGTCGATGAGACCTTCAGTTTAAATATGGAGACATGGTTTTTCTATGCATATCTCCATGGAATAAGGTCATGAGGTTAGGAAAGAAAGGGCAGTTAAGACCAAGGTAAATTGGCCCCTTAGAGATTCTTGATCGTGTAGGGGCTGTGGCCTATCGACTAGCACTTCCACCAACTTTGGACAAGGTACATGATGTCTTTCATGCATCCCTCATAAGGAAGTACATATCAGACCCTTCACATGTACTCTCTTCTGAGGTGGTACAATTGGAAGATGATATTTCTTATGAGGAGAAACCCGTGAAGATTTTTTATCATAGAGAAAAAGTTCTACGAAATAAGACAATTCCCCTCGTCAAGGTGTTTTGGGAAACCACAAGTTTGAAGAAGCGACATCAGAATTAGAGGAAATGATGAATCTGAGTCACCCTCATCTGTTTTAGTGTGGGAAAAGGAAAATTTTGAGGGCGAAATTTCTTAAGGGGTGAATATTGTAATGATCCAAAGATTCATTAATGGAAATCCCTCTTGATATAATTAAATGTCTCTTTAGGTTTATTTAAAATGTCAAATTATTTGATTTTATGTTAAGAATTTTGACCATTGCTAATATAGTCATTGAACAGTGATAACATGATTAGTATAAATATAGGGCTTTAACAAATCCAATTTACTCAGACAAAAGAAGCGATGAGCTCATCCAGTAGAATTGCTCCATACGAAGTCCATTTGTCAGAGCTCAGAAAAGAGGTGGCGTCCTTGGGCTTTTCTATTGACCAAGCCCAAGCTGAGCTTCATCATGTCAAGCTTGAATGAGACCGTCTACGAGAGAAGTGGAAGTTGATAGAAATTACCACTCGAGCGATGTTATCCGAGCAACCCCAAGAGTCTGTCACCATCGCACACCTTACCCTTACGTCTTATGTGGCTGTTTTAAGGGGTTATGTAAAAAATAAATAGTACTATGTTCATGTACATTATTTTCTGTATATAATAATGAATATACTTTCTTGTCAATATTTATAAATTGTTAATAGTTTTTAAACTACAAATAATGTTTTTAGTTATTATTTAATTAAGAATTATATTTTATTAAATTAAGTATTTTTGAATAAAATAATATTTTAATAAAATATTATTATTATTATTATTAAATTTATTATTATTAAATATAAATGATCTTATAATTTTATAAATGAAATTATAATTTTTATTAAGGTTTGAAAGCCATTTCTGTCAAAACCCGTGAATTTTTAATAAATATTATTTTTTATTTTAAAAGTGAAAATTAACATATTTAGGAAATTATTTAGATAAAATAAATGTTATTTCTGAAATCAGGACGTCAAAATTATCCAATGGTGAATTTTTCATAATTTTCTGAGACAGTCAAATATTTGGGTAAAAATTAAATACCGTTTAAATATATAATGTGTTTTATGACATCATAATGACCCAATAGTGATGTAATAAAATAATATAATTTTTATGTTCGTCCAATATATGTTTTAACATTAAAATAATGCGATTTTTGGTTTGTTTGACTTAATTTTCAAAGCATTAATGGACCCCTCAAGGCTTGTTAAACACCTTGTCTTTTTAAATTAATTTCCATGGGAGTGTGACTCATCTCCACATATGCAACCCTAATATTTTAAGAAGTTCGGAATTTGGTGTTATAAAATATTTTTTTCCGGTTCCCTTTGCCAAAAACTATGGGAAAAACCATGGGATGGTTTGTGGTTTGGATTACTTTAATATAAGGGGTCCCAAACCTAAATAATAAAAAATTCCCTCACCTTTCCTATATAAACCAAAACAGGATCCCATTTCCTCCTCACTCAAATCCTTTGGAGTTCGTCCAAACTCTGCCCTACTCTCTCTATAATCCTCCCATGGTTCCCCAAGCTCCCAAGAAGCCTCTCACAAGCCTCTCTCTAGACTTTGGAAGCACACTTCCAAGTAAGGGTTTTTTCTTCCTTTCTCATTTTTTGTCCAATTTTCTTTAAGTTGTTTTTCACTTTTAATTTAAATTATTAATGTTGGGGTATGGTTTTTCACCTCCCTAATACTTCCCTATATATGTTTGAATTATGGGATACCTCTTTCTCTTTCATTAAATGCCTCTCATGTACACCCGTTACTATGCCGAAATTTTGAAAGGAACTTCTCTCTCCTCATTTACATTCAAGCAATACTTTTGTACCATGAACCTAAATTCCATTAAAATTGTTGGTAAATGTATCTATATGACCTCCTTACTTTCCATTACATATAAATATGATGAGGAGCTGCTTTCTCTCTCATCAACCTTTTTTATGAATTCTTATGTCACGCCGTTACGCTGCCGAAATCGCACCGATTTTCTAAGCCAATGCCATTGTGTAGTAAATACCATGCCCATTTCTCCATCACGGGTATTCACCTTTATACACATTTAAATATTAATTATAAAGATTCATGTATGAATTACACATTAATTTATCGTGGAATAAATGATTATGTTTAATGAATCCATGTTTTATGATCCATGTGGCACACTTATGCATGAAATGAATTGTTTAAGAAGGGCGCGCCCTTATAGCGCTCCAATGCATTGGGTAATGTATATTATCAGGATACGTCATGTGAAATGAGTGTTTACTCATGATCATTCAAGTGAAATGGGGGTTTACTTGTGCTTCATGTGCAATGAGAATTTACTCATGCTCCATGTGCAATGAGCCTTGGCTCATTATAATTCCATGTTAAGTGTTGTTGCCACATTTTCATGTTATGATTATCATTCATTTTCATGCCTTTATGTTCTTGTTTCTCTTGGGCCCTATTGATATGCCTAATTTCTAACATGTATTGTACTCCTCATGTTATTCCATGTGTATTCCCTTACTGGGCTTTATAGCTCACCCTTTTCTTATTCATGTCCTTAGGTTATCCCATGCAATGCTAAGTACAAAGGAATGTAGAGGTCATGTAAAGGATGTTTTCCATAAAGATGTTGTATTTCATGTTGTAAGTTTTTATGTAATGATCCTAATCCCCAAAGACACTAAACCTCTCGATCTTCTTTGTTGTATAAAGTGATGTTTTATGTAATAAATCATGTTTAAGTTGTAATAAAAAGCAGGGTTGTCATATATCTAAGGTGGTTGATTAGAATGAGTGTTTTTTTCACCTTGTTGATTCTAGGGGAAGATATATAAGGCATGTTTTTGGATATTCAACATGGGTTTATGGTCATTTTCATGTTGTTTTTAATTTTAATCAAAATTAGTGAGGTGGGAAGAGTCAATATCAACTCCTTTTTTTTATAAATTTAAGGATTTGTTTCAAATTTATTGAATTTCATGAATTTTATTGTAAAATTGATGTGATAAGTATGATAAAAACATTTTATGGTGATGGTTTGTGGATTCTTGGATTTGTGTGAATTAGTTGTCCAATGTTCTTGGTTTTGTTGATTTTAAAATATGGATTTTTTGGATTTCAGAAAATGGTTTTTCTGAATTGTTTTAATTAGAAAATTGTGTTATTTAAGTTGTTTTTAATAGTTTTTAATGGGTTATTTGAAATTCTTTTGGAATATATGGGTTTTTTGAGTTCCTACTTTCAATATGATCCTGAATAAGGGGCATGTACCATTGGGGTTCAAATTGATATGACCCTAAATAAGGGGCATGTGTCATTGGTACACAAGGTGACTGGACACATAGTGATGACTTGGTGGATAGATGAGAAACCTCCCATGTTTTTGGAACTATCAGTGAATCATGCATGTGTGGGCGTGTTTTAAAACATGAAAAGGGTGTGCCAAAAATTAATGTGAAATGGTTTAATATATATTTTGGTTTTTTTCCATGGAAACTATTTTAGTCTGGAATAATATTTTGTATTAATCAACGTGGATTTTTTATAAATTTTTTTCAACAATTTTACATAAATTGTTTTATATAAACATTCTAACATGTTCTATTATAGTGATGTGAGTATGGAATTCATTAGGGAAAACCCTGAATGTTTCATTACTCACCCATGATTTTTCACATTAGTTATTTCAAAGGTATTCATTATCAGGATACAGTTAATGGAAAAGTATCACACTTCTTTAGTGGTTCTTCATGATACTTGGGATGTATTTTTGAGGTAGACAATTGATAATGTTTAAATTTATGGAGAAATGTTTTGGAGTCTTTTGAATTTTTAGTTTTATCTTCCACTTTGTACTTTTATGTTAGTTATCTTCTATTGGGGTACTCTATTGTTGTTTGGTGTAGATATCCATGATATAACATTTAGTTGTTTTACATTTTTATCATGTATTATTTAGTAGTATATTGTTATGCAATGTTTGGTTGGGTTCTTTTATTTCTCAAGGAGAAAATCATCACCCAATTGTATTGAAGCCCTTGTAATTTATTTAATGATTTCGTTCCTTAGGGATGTTTCTTACAACCAAGTAACAATTACTCCTCAACTTAAGAATTGAGGAAGGGTGGGATGTCATAATTTATATTCATGTTACCACTTTTATCTATACATTCCTTTCAATTCGTTACTCCACATTTCTTAATTATTCATACTTTATGTTTTTATCCCACAGTAATAATAAAATACCAAGGGTTATTTATGTTTAAAGATAAGAATTACCAATAAATCACAACTATCCAAAGAGTTTTAAACATAAAAAATATAATTTCGAATGTCTCTAGTCATACAAGATAAAAAAAATCAATGTAAGAAAAAATATAAATTGTTACAGTTATTTGTGGTTTAAATTTAATATGAAAAGATTCACCTACCCGAAACACCCATGGAAAAGATTACCCATCATATTCATACTTATAAATTTATATATACACATATCTATAAAAACAGTATCCAAATATATCATTATGTTTAATGGAGAGAGGGAAAAACGAAAACTTTTTAGTTTGTGGAGCACATGTGAATGTAAAGGTTTAACCTACCCCATTTTAATAGAATGGATTATAAGAGATTTTTAATGAACAAATAATATAATAAACATACACCATGTTATAAAAAAATTAATAATAATGGATATTTATTTATATTTATGATGTGATATTTTATGGGCCTCATGTTTAACAAAGGATTATTAAAACACCAAGAATACAACTAGCGAAGACGACCAAGGGTAATTCTATCAAGGAAGGGGTTACTAGTATCTTTTTTACAATAATTTTTATATTTTAATTAATATTTACATTAAAAAAATGATATATTATATTATAATATTCATTTATGAATGAAAAAATATAAAAAAGTTAATTATGTAGTGGAGTATATATGGTACCTTTGATTTCATCCTATCCAATCATTCATAATACTCAAGTGGACTTCTTCACTCCCTTAAATCACTAATTATGTGATATCTGACCACATACTACTCACATCAATCCATGATTTATTTGGTTAAGATAATATCATGTAGTTTCCACTATATACTCCTACATCATCCATACCAAGTATATTAAGAAATCTTAATCACCCAAATTATTTTCTTACACCATTTAATTGTATATATATTAAGGAACCATGAGGGAAACTAGTGTGTAATAAAAATAAATCAAAATTATGTGTGGGATATACACAATGAGAACCATCTATTATCTCATTCATATTCATGAGTTTTTTTGAAAATATAGAAAAATATATGAACATAGAATGAATGTAATTTTATTAATTAATGGGGATGGGTATTAGTTCATGGATCAATTACAGTGATTAGAACACCATCGTTGGTTCTTAAAAAGAATAAATAAAATAAATAAAAAACTATATCCCTTTTTATAGTTGGGGAACTCTTATCTTGAAGGCTTTTGAGATCCTTATCAATATTATTTTCTATTTTCTAGTCATCTAAAATAGGATGGCCGTTTTTAGTGATGCACACTTGTGGGTTCCACCATGAATATCCTTCTCATAGTTCCTTCACTTTTATGGTATTTTAAATCCTACAACGATCCCTTGGGGTGATTGAGATCTTTTGAACAGATATTCCACAATTCATTTCATGATTTTTTCAAAAAAAATAGAAAGATAAAATTTATTTTAGTTGTGATAGATTATTTATGGATGAACCTTGTTCATTTACTTCATAAAGTTATTTATAATTTAATAAAATTATTATGACATTCCATGTGTTATTGTTTTTTTACTATCTAGTAGCAGTCACCCAATGTTAATCAATCCTCGTCTAGGTTCTATATATTAATACCACACAAGGTGTGGATTTGATGATTTAATATTCAATGATATTGAAGCTATTATTTTATTTTATTGTGGTAGAATATTGATAATTTTAATCTCATATAATATGTAGACTGACCAATTTAATTGGTTGTAGTGATACCACCAAGGATTTATTATTACACAATATATGTTGAGTTAATCTCACACGAGTGTGTACCATGGAATGGTTATTCATATAAAATTATTTATTCTTATGTTTACTATTATAAAATTCATGGTTTTAATATTATTTGTGACTCCTCATCCACTAATAATTCATCCATATCGTATTTCCCGAATGATTAAACTGACATGGTTAGTGAATTTGTTGATTTAATCACATGTGGCTTACATAATTCTTTATTTAATATAACATGTGAATCATCCCATATAGGTACCGTTATACAAGATCACCCTAACGTTTTAATCACACATGATCTTCCACCCATGATTTTCAACCATAAGGGAGGTGGGAATCATGAGATGATTCATAAGTATCACTTGGTATGCCCTATTATCATTACAAAACCATTGATTTTCCATTTTAAAGTACATAAAATTAACTCCAATTTAAAATTAACCTACATAAATATATAAAAAGTCTAATAATAACAATTTTTATGCTTTTTCATGGACATCAAATTATATAAAAATTATAAAACCTCTAAAAAAAGAATTTATTATAGTTTTCATTTGGATCATTATTAACATAAAAAAAATACAAATTTACTTATACTATTCTAATGTATTATTTATTTTAATTATACTAAATTTATACTAAAATTTGATATTTTTTTGGCTTGATCACTCCGCCATACATGTATAAGAACATTTTTTCAAGTTCACAATTATCCCAATTCACCTAATGTTAAATCCATATTTACAGGATTCTTTAGTGAATACAATTTATTAGAATTAAAATATTAACACATTGAAATATCAGTTATTCATCCTTTATTGGATCCTCACACCACATATTTATTTTAAAAATCCTTAATAATAACCAATTTAAATTCATATAAATCAATGCACCACTTATATATATGGGTTCTATATTCCCCTCACATATATATATTCTTTTTTATAAAATTAGGAATTACACAATTTTTATTTTTTTAAGCTAATATATGTGATACTATCTTATTTAATTGATCGACAAATTTATTTTTAACTCAAACACATTGTTCATAATTATAATATAACTTCATGTGGGATCATAATTACTAATTTTACTATAGATTCAAAGGGATTATATAATTTTATTTTGGGATAGATCTATGATGTGTTTTTTCACAATGAAAGAGTTACATAGGATTATATTCAAAAATTAAATTTAAAAATTCTTTATGTTTGATTCCATTAATGTATCTTCCACAAGAAACATTTCTCTCAATTCTAATATAATATTTTTTTCTTATTTTTAATGTTAATTTTATTTCCTATTGAGTAGAGTATAAACATTAAATAGATTTTCTTTTTTAGTTCCAAATAAAAAAACACCATAAAAAGGAAAATAATAAATTATATCAAAAAAATTTAAAACCTAAAATTGATATGTCTCTTACCCCATACATAATCATGAAACATATTCTATGATATTAATGATTCATGTGTCAATGTAATGAATAAAAATGATAAGCAGTGTCAAAAAATGAAAAGGATAGAGATTACCAAACTAAGGATGTGGGAAAAGTTTATTTTTTTCTTAAACCACTTTTGCAATTTTCTAATTATGATTTGATAATTAGAAGTTCCATTGATATAACAGGGACTTAAGTTCATCCAAATTATGTAATTGTTCAATATTTTATGCTCCCTCATGCAGGTATATTGATTTATCGTCAAAATGATTATATAAAATTTGTATAACCATATTAATGAGGTCATTAACCCTTCATATCTAGGAATAATAATGATAAACCATTATTATGTAAATCGACTATAATTTTTACTCAACTTAGTAATAAAAAATTTAATGAAAGGAAATTTGAATGAAAAATAACGTGAGATGGAATGAAAAAAAATCAAAAATAGGAAGAATTGATTATCCAATTCAATGTTTCCATTAATTTAATGATTTAAATGGCCTCACAATCAATAAATAATTTTATAAAACCCATAATAAAATAAGGGATGATGATGAAGTGTCATTATAAAAAGTAAGGGGTTGTTCCTTTGTTCTCTCAACTGATTATTCTATTTTAATATTTTTCTTTTAAAAAATGAATGAATAATGGATTATTGTGTGTGTGAATGGATAAAATTTCAATATAGGAATAATAAATGGATGGGAGGGGCATGTGTTGAAAATTGAAGATCCTCATATTCAATCTATCAAAATCCAAAAGTGAAATTACACCTCCCTTAGTTCACACATTAAGTGATCTATAACCACAAACCACTCACATATCTCTATGGAGTATTTATTGAAGATTGGATAACATAGTTCAAGAACATATATAATAATGAAGACCCTACTATATAAGGTAAACACCATATCCTAAACTATCCAACAATTCATAGTCTAAAATAATTTTATTAATGAGTATACATAAAATTTTAATTTCTAAATATTATAATTTGATTTAAACTATATATAAAACAAATTGGAACCCTGGATAAATATATTTTTGTAAGGTGAATGTTTGGTATTTTTTTAAATGGTATATTTTTAAGTAAATATTGGAAAAACATTTTTTTACAAAAAATGTACACTTAATGAACATATAATTATATAAACATAACCTAGATGTTTTTAAAACCTCTTGAATGGTCAAATATGTGTTTATGGAGTAAAGAAATAAATTTTTGAAATACTACTATAAAACCTATTTTCAAAATTTTATTAACATAAGTAACATTTTTTAATAAAAGAAATTATTTTTCTCATATTTAATTTTAATTACATATTATTTTGATAAAATTAAATTTTATCATTATTTAAAAATTTAATAAAATTTATTTTTTTTATCAAAAACCAATTTATTTCATGAAAATTAGAATCAATGAAAAATTTATCCTAAACAAATTTTTTATGCTTAATATTAAACTTTTATTTTCTAAAAATGGATTTTACATGAGAAAATTTTAAATTTAGTTTTCTATAAAAAAATTAGTTATATTATAAAAAATTCTATTTAAACTTTTATTTAAAAGGTAAGACTTATGTAATGTTTCAAATATTATTTTAAATTCATTGAAAACAAATTACATAGATTAAGGATTAATTTACACATTAAAATTTAAGTGAGTTGTTTCAAACAATTAATATTATCATAGTGATATATATTGTATCTAAATAAAATTAATTAATCTATTTCAAATTATAAATCTAATATTATTTTTAATTATATAAAATTGAATCATTAAAATAATAATAAATCAAAAATAAGAATAAAAAACACATAAAGTATAAATAGTCATTTGTTATAAAAATAGTTTTCCTTATATCTTATGTTATAATTTAAAAGATGATTTTAAAAAAATTTATAATTTAATTAAATTACGTTGTGTCGATATTTTTTTCCTAGTGTCAAATTTTTAATATGTTTTATCATATATTATTAGTAATAAAATATTTATCATGATTACTGTTTAATCAATATTAATAAGGGTAAAATTGGGTAAGCTAAGTATTTTTAATTCTGAAAAATTAGAAAGGTAACCTATCCCTTATAGATAGATTTTTATGTAATAAATTCATAACCAAATTCATTACCTACAATTTATTCATCTAATTCTCCAAACACACATAACACACTTAAAACCCATGTTATTCCGTTCTTACCCCTTCCCTAACTATTGTTTCTACGAAAACGCCTCTATTTTCACATATAAATAGACATAAATCTACACATTATATCATAATAATAAAAAATAAAGGAATTGATCAATAATATACCTTCCCTATCCATTTATAAAACCCTCCCAATTAGTTATTAAGGTTTTAAGTAGTCTTCTCATGCCTTAAAAAGTTTTTGAAAATGTTAAGGGTTTATTGTATCAATTTTCAATCCGTTGATACATAATTATTATTAAATACCATGATTTATTTTGTATAACATATATAATAAAACATTAATTTTTTTATTATGATCCTATAATTATTTATGGTATTTACTGTATCATTTTAAATCATATCCTTTAAGGTATTTTGACTCAAAATAATCAAAGGTTGTAACAATTTACAATTCTTATCTTTAATTTTTTATTTAAATAATTTATTAGAATATGATTTATACATTTTAAAATGATATTAATTTCATTGTATTATCAAAAATTTGGATTTATTTAAATTATATTCTACTTATCCCTTCTCATTACACCATTTTTTCTATGTTGTTATTTTACCTACATAATGGTTATCATCCCACCCGTTTTATTTTAAATGAAAAGAATTTATTTTAATATGTATTTATTATTTATTTTGTTTTTAAATTTGAATTATTTATATATCAAGGGTCGTATGACTAATAAGCTATTGGGTTATTTTGGAACTCTTGGACTATGTACCTATAATGTTATATAACTACTGGCTCGAATTTTCTGGAGTCTAGGTAGTTATAATTGTTATTAAATAACTTTTATTTGGAACTACGACTACTAGATTTAGAGGAACCTAGTTAGATAGAAAAACCACAATAAAAACCCTTAATATTTAAAGGGAAAACTCTATAAAAAATTAATAGTAACCATATTTTTTAATTCCATTACATGAGCTAATTAAGTGTATTCAATTATAAAGAGATGGAGACTAATGGGGGAAATGGGAACCATGTCAACAACGACATATAATTTAGGGATATTACTCCTTAACATGTTAATGAAGATATTATTATATAGAATCAAATAATTTCCATATTAGGGTAGTTTATTGAGGTTATGAAAAATAGTCTCCCATCGAGAATTGAACAACTAGTAACAAATAAGGTGTAACTAAAATAGATCACTTTATAAAACAACACCCTCCATAATTTAGTAGAACTAATAATATATTGGTAGATAAACAATGTATCAATTCCTTGATGAATATATTTGTCACTTTGGGAAAAATTGGAAATATTATATCATCATGGTAGTCCATCACTAGATGGTAGATATAGACTAATGCTGGTCGATAATTAATAAAATAAAACAAGAATATGAGATAAATTTAATGTAATGAGTATATTTTAAAGAGATATTATTTCAAAAAAATAATTTCCTTAGGAGCTAAAATGGAAAGGAAACTCATCAATATTTGATAAAATAAGAGGGAAAATTATGTATATTATGATGCTAATTTTATATGGTTTTATATACATGTTGGAAGCTGTGCACGTAGATTGAAATTAAAGCTTGATCACTCCTTTGATGAGATAATGATGATCCTTTTAAGGGTTTTGGTCTCTCAAGAAATTTTCATCATATGAGGATATTGTATCATGTTCTATTATTATATAAAAAGTGTTTTCTAGTATGTATGTATTAAATTTAAACATAGTAATGAAGAGGCCAACTGAGCATCATGGGAAGAATAGTATAGAAAAGTGACATAAGGGAAGGACGGTATTTCCCATATGTGATGAATATGGGAAGAAACACCTTAGGCATTATATGAAGGAAATATTAGTTTTTAAAAAGTGTGTGGGGGAAAGGACATCAAGCTGTTGAACAAAAAAACATGGAAAAATATATTTATTTTTAATGATTTAATGGTAAGTATAGGGAGATTATGTGAATATACTCCCCAAACATCAAGGTAATTTACCTAATTAAATGTTTAGGCATCAAGGGAAAGAATATGTAATTAATAAAATTGAAGTCGAATTTCCCAATGATGAGGTTTTAGGTACATTGATAATAAATTCAAAGCTTTAAATTGTTTTATTTAATTATATATATTCACACACTTTTATATATTATATATTTTCATTAAACATAACATATTTACTTTTCAATGTTGTAAGAATGTGATCAATTATTCCATTGAGAGGAAATATTATTGTAAAAAATATATGTTAGTAAGTTCCAATTATGATTCATGGATGTACGCAATTTAAAAACTTGGTTGTTAAAACTATGTTTGAATTTGATATGATCCATGTCACATATTGGTTTTTATTGTATAATGACAAAATTAGTTTTCAAGAGGAGATTATGATTTATGACGTTCGAGAGGAATCTATTGTATTTAGAGTGGAGAATTCATCATCTAAACATTTCTATAACCCCACATAATATCTCTCATTAATTAAATTCTAGGTAAACAAGAAGATCAAGATCAATCAAATAATAAGTAATATATCTCTAAGAATAGAGGATGTATATTTGATATAAAATTTCATTAATGAATCTCCCAAATAATTACCTAGACCTCTAACTATATGTGAATTTGAGTTATTCATTGAACTCGGTCTTAATGTAAGTCATATATCTGAATCCCCCAATAGAATGGAACCAGTGGAGTTGGTGGAGTTTATGAAATAGAATTTAGAGTTGTGTGAAATGGTATTTATATGCCAAGTGTTTCCCTATAGGGACCCCCTTTTTATTCATAAAAAATAAGAATAGGTCTATGAGATTATACATTTACTATAGGGATATCAGATCTATTATTATAAAGAATAAATATCCTTTACATGAATTAAGGAATTATTTTATTATCTTAATGGAGATAAATAATTTCAATTAATATATATTTTCTTCTATTATCATAAAATAATGTTGATGAGAGATGATAAACAAAAGAAGGAATTTAAAATAAGGTATGTATATTGTTATTTTATTGTAATTCCCTTTAGATTGACTAATTCACCAAAAGTATTTATAGATATGATGAAAATATTATTCAAGTATTATATTTATAAAATTGTGTGGAATATATAATAGATATGAAGATCATGAGAGTTATATATAAATAATTTTGGAAACCCATAAAAAAGAATTATATAGGAAATATATTAAGTGAAACTCCTGTATTAATAATGTTTATTTTCATGCTCATATTATCTCTAAGGGTGAAAAATCTATTATCCCATAAAAGATAGAGGTATACAAAAAATTTCATAGATAGATGAAAATAAACGAGATCTGATGTTTACTAGGTTTATAAATCTATTATCGGGTAATATTCATGATTTCACATGGTCAGCCAACATGATAATGAAGTTAACACAAAAATGGGTTAAACTCACTTGGTTTAGGGAATGAGAGGAATGTTTTGAAACATTGAATAAGATACTTATTAATTCATTAGTGTTAAATTTAACATCCAATAAGAAAATATTTTTAATATATATAGATGAATAAATTAAAGTAATTGGTTATTTATTTATATTGAATGATAGGGTGGTTGCATATGAATTACGTACCTCAAAAATAAATTGTAATAATATCTTTCAAAATATTGAGACACTACCTATATAGTGAAATATGAGGTATATACAAATACCAAAATATTTTTAAGTATATATAATCTTAAAAATATCTTAACATAATGAAAATAAAATGGCTGGAACTACTCAAAGAATATGATATCTCAATACACTACCACATTGTGAAGTAAAACATGTTGGTTGATGCATTAAGTAGTATGAACCATGGAATTATGACAATGATGTGAATTAACTGGGATTATATATACATAGATATTGTAATGATGGTAATGGTTATTTTTAATAAAGGGGATCTATCATTTCTTTTCCAAGAAATTCATAAACCATATTTTCTAAAACAAATAGAGAAGTACTAAAAATGAGTTAAAATGGAAGATTAAAGTGATAAATGATTGAAAGTATATATAATTCATCTATAGATAAGGATTTTCGATGATGGGAAAGATGTTATGTGTTCCATACATTCCATATTTGAAGAAAGAATTGTTATATGAATCATATAGATCAAATTTCTTTACACCAGGGCATCGAAAATATGAATTTGGATTTTGGAGATTATTTTTGGTGGGATGGTATGAAGTGGTAAGTTATAGACTATGCTTCCAAATTACTAGTTTTATAATAGGTAAAGGTTTAAATAAAACATCATAAGGGATATTTGTAACCTATACATATACCAATAAAAAAGTGGATCAATATTATAATATAAATTTTAATTAGACTTTCGAAGACTTCAATGAAGAACGATGATATATAGATCATTATCGGTCTTATTTTAAAGTTTAATCATTTCATAGTGATAATAGAAGATCTACCCCTTTATCACCTTTCCTAAATCTATATCAACAAAATATTAAGTCTTTATAAGGAACCTATATCAATTATATCGTATCATAATGCCCATCTTACATCAAAATATTTAAAGAGGATTCAATGTAATCTTGACATTGAGATACATTTATGCAATTCCTATCATCCTCAACCTGATGGAATTTCTTAAATGACTATATAGAAATTAGAAGACAAGATGATATCATTTTCTATTGACTTCCATGGTATATCTTATTAATATCTTCTATTGGAGTTATTTTCATACACTAATAACATATATTTGAGCATCTAGATGGAACCATATAAAGACTTGTATGGGAATAGGTTTCATAAACCAACATGTTGGGAAGAAATTATAGTAATATATCTAGTGGTGTTATATATTTTAGATTAGATGACTATTAATGTATGAACTATTCTTAATTATATTAAAACATCTTGGAGTAGAAAAAAAATATTTACTAGTAATCGAAGGAAAAAAAGAATTTCATGTGGGGATCATATATTATTGAATATTTAACCATGTAATGGGGATATAATATTTGGTATAAAGGGGAATTTAAGCCCTCCACACTCGTGTATTTTTCAAGTACAAGAAGTAATTTTACTTGTAGCTTAACGATTGGCTATGCCACCCAACCTTTTAAGAGTAAACCAAATCTTCCCTATTTTATTATTGAGGAAATAAATGAAAAATATAATTTATGTTATATCATATAATGAAATATATTTGAAGTTTGAATTAGTATATTATAGAAATTATCCATATTCATTACACTATAGAGAAATTATTTTGGGAATAGACAACTTGATTAGTGAAATTCATTTAGAGAAATCCAAAACTGGAAGAGGAATCCTGGGAGCCTGGAGAAGCTATAAGTAAAAAATAACTAATATTATATAATAGATAATATACACCAAAATTCAGAATATAAAATTATTTAATGGGGGATAATGTAATACCTAAGACCTTAGTTTATTAGGTAAACGTCATATCATGAACTTTCAGACAACACACACTCTAAAAAACCATTATTCATGAGTATATTTCAGAGAGTTTTTTATTTAATTTTAGTTTTTAAATTATAAAAAATAAACTTTATATTTTATCTCTTCATAAATATATTATATTATGATTAAATTTTGTGATTTTTTCAAAATATTTTATTAAGTGGATAGTGAAAAAAACTGTTTTTAACGAACATATAACTTTTAGTACCATATCATTATATAACAAAGTTATATATGATTTTAAAATATTTTAAAATTTAAAGGACGTGTTTAAGTACAAAAAATATTTCTTTTTGATACAATATTATTAAATTATAAATCCTGTGATTAAAATATTATGAACTAAGGTAAAAGTTTTCAATAAAATTAAATGTTTTTGGTCTTTTCTTTTAAATTAATATTATTTTGGTAAAAATTCGTTTTGGATTAAAATTTAAGTCACATAATTTTTATATAATAAAAAAATATCTGTTATTAAAATCAAAATCTTTGATAATTTTATTGTAAACATATTTCTTATTCTTAAAATACCCCTTTTATAAAAAAAACTTGTTTTATGTGAGATAATTTAAAAATTAATTATCCCTAAACATATTAATTTTATTTGATAAAAAGGAATTTATATTTATATTAAATAGTTAACGATTATGTAATAATTCCAATATTATTTTTTAGAATTGAGAATAAATTACATGGATTAATGAATTATTACCATGAAAAATGTAAAAGCTTTGTTACGAAATAATTTATTTACAAGATTAATATAAATTATTATAAATAAATTAGATTAATAAATATTAAATTATTACTAAAATATAATGTTTAATAATATAAAAAATGTATAAACACTCATTTGATAAATAATTAATATGAAATAATAATAAACCACACTTAACGCATAAGAATAAAAGTTTCTATATAAATTGTATTCTTTATATCATATCATTTAATTTAGAAGTTAATATTATCAAATTTAAAAATTTAATTAGATTAAATTGATTCGAAATTCAGATTCAAAATTCCAATATTTTATAAGAGTGGGTAATCTTATATTTTTAGTAATAATATAATTACCATGGTTATTTTTTATTCGAGATTAATAAGAACAAAATGGGTAAAGAAACTATCAATTTTTAATAATTAAAAGACAACTTAAAACTTGTATAAATGTTTTTTAGGTATTAAATTAATACCCACATGTTTATTATACTATTCATTCACCTAACTCACCAAACCAACTTAACACCCATGTGATTCCATTATTACCCCTAAACTAACTTTATTTTCCATGAAAATACCCACATTTTCACCTATAAGAGAATCTAAATCCCGCCCATTCTGACATCTCACTCCTCCCTAAGAAATTTATCCTGAATTACCCATCCATATACCTTTACAAAGACCTCAAGATGAGTTATTATGGTTTTAAAGAGTTGTTACAAGCTTTAAGAAGCTGCATAGCAAGGTAAGGTTTTTATGTCTCGACATTTAATCAATTAAGATATACTTTTTATTATACACCAACTGTTCTCTATAAAAATATATCTATATAACCTTTAAATTTTATTTCATTATCTTCTTATTATTATTTTAATTTAATGTTTCATTTTAAATCAGATCATTCAATGGGGTATGACTAGAATTTTTATAAACATGTCATGGGTTCCAATCCTTCCCTTTTATTTTAAAATAAAATTATTTATTAAAATTCCATTTAAAAATATTTACATGACAATAATTTGATGTTATTATATTCCATTTGGTATGTTTTAAATAATATACTACCTAACCCCCCTCCTATAGTATTTTTTCTATGCTGTTATTATGCCGACATAAGGGTTCATATTCCACACCTTTCATTTTTCATTATAAAATGTTATTGTAATGTGTTATTGTCATATCTTATGTTATCAAATGTAATTGAATTATGTTTCTATAATTATATGTCTACTGAAAAGTTTAATTCTTCATCAAATATTTTATATTTTAATAATATTTTAATATAACTATTTAATCTGGGTGTCTGGTGTCTAGGTTGTTAATATATACCCATACATTATACTTCCCAATTCAATCAAGTGCCCTTAAACTATATATATAACAGGGAAGAAAAATTGTGAATTTAGTGAAAAATAAAGAAAAAAATTAAAAATCATGGAGATATATTGGAGAATAATGATAATATTCTCCTGTTTCCTGCCTATTCACATATTCCCATGACAACAATCTGAACTAGATGAACAAAAAATGAAAATAACTTGTTTAATGAATTTTTATAGGGGGTACTCCATGGAATAAATAATATAGTTATAATCTGATCATTAATTATACAAATTATGAAAAAATAAAGAAAAATAGTTGATCCCATTCATCAATAGTTCAAATATATTTTTAATGGCTCAAAATAACCTTCTCAATCTTCGTTTATATTTCTTGAATATTACCCCACAGATAGTCTATTTCAGGTATGTTCACATATGTATTTCCTCTAGAATATTTTCCCTATATTACCTTTTCATCAAAGGGATTTTCAATAACCCCCAACTATTGAGTGAAATTTATATTTACTAAATAGAGTATCCACTGCTTCTTAGATTACTTTTCTAAAAAAACATGATGAGAATATTCCTTTTTAGGTATGAAGTCCCATGAATGGATGAAAGTTATGCATGAACATCATTAAGTTTCCATATTTAGTGTTTTAATAATTATTAGTGAATCTATTGTATTCCAGGGAATCCATGTTCAATGAACTTGTTTAATCTTAGCCTTACATGTTAATTAAAAGAGCATTATAGACTAGTGTTGACATTGCTAGTCAAATTATGTTCTTCTAACACAATAGTGGTCTCCTTGTGTATATATGATTTAAGATGTGTTTGGTAGATTATTCTAATATGAGGTTAATCAAAACTAATTTAATATTACATTTCATTTAATCTATTGAGTTATTTTGACATAGGTGGAATCCAAGACTTTTAATGTATTCTAGTGTGTATAGAGGCCATTTAAATAGTAAATATCAATATGGAAAAGGGTTTATTCACACACAACCCATGTGATGTTAATCACACATGAATGTCCTGATACTCGTTATTTATAAACTTCCCCTTATATTTAATCAAAATTATTTCTGGGTTTTAACCATTGGTGTGACTCCTCTTATACTAATAATTTGTATATATACCATGTTGCGGCTTACTAATATGATGTATTTATTAAAATTAATAATATAATTAATACAAATGTTTTATAACCCATGATTTAATATAAATTTTGACTTGTATAATAAAGGCACCTCTATTAAAAATTTATTATAAGTATTAATCGCACATGATCTTCATGTGTAGATTTTTAATCATCCATGAGGTGGGAATTATCATAATATTCACATATAGCACTTGGTAGGAACTAATCTCTTTACATAGAAAATGATTTTCCATTTTTAAATTATATCCATCCCACTACCATGTAATATTAACCTTCGTAACAACATGAAAAAAGGAAAAACATTATAGGTGTTTCCTTTAACATTAAATTCCATACGACTAAAAAAACCACTAAAAATTAGATTTTAAGTTACATTGTAATTTACCTCATTATTCCCAAAAAAACAAAAAAAATATTTATTTATAGAATTATAATATCTTATTTATTTCATTTATACTAAATTGATTCTAAAAATTTAAAAATATGTTTCACGACTAACATCCCAAAATATCACCCACCAGGATCATCACATTTACAAATAAACCAAATAATCAATTATATAAATAATATCCACTTCCAACCCTCACCTCACCTTAACCCCATTACCAATCTCTTTCAAGATGATCTAGCACAATCTCTTATAATATATATATTCTAACATGTATATAAAACATAATGTCAATAAGTTCACTAGGGTGACCATACAGAGTGTGAGAAATAGATATCATTAGTGTCTCCAATTTTTTACTTAATATATGATATAATATATATGTATATGGAAAATAAAAATACATAACCATCAAATATGGAACATAAAAATAATATCATGAATTTTTTTAATAAAGATGACACCCTGACACCCAACTATACCTAGTCTCATCACCTCCAGTGAACTCTATCTATCATTTTCTCATTCCATAAGAATATAATTTAGGGAAAGGTAAGGGAATTGTCCTAACTAAGTATAAAGAGTGACTGAGAATCCTCTCTCAGGGGTCATTGATAAATCTAGGAATCCACATCATAAAAACTAATTCAAAAAAAAGATCCAATGGAAGGAAATACTATATAAAAACTCCCACATGTTATAAATCACCCCCTTGTTGTAAGTATTACAGTTGGCCATACACACTAGCAATAGATCCTATGGAGGGAAACAAGGGATCCAACCTCTTATAGGAGATGAAATTCTTGCCATATGTTAGGCCACATGTCTAGTTTCTTACCAATGTTACAGATACAAAAGATAGAAACAGTGGATCCAATATCCCTCATGATCCATACTATACCAATCACAGTGTGTCCCATGGAATGACACATGAAAAATTTGTGAATACTAAGGAGGAAAAAATATATCCAAAATTTAGTAAGAGTATAGTAATCCCTATTAGGGAAGGTCCTATGGAATATGACCTACTTAGTTCATGGATCCTAAGGAGGCCAACAACTAATAAAATTCCCCACACAACCTAAATGACCCCATGTGGTATGACACATGGCTAAGTCTCACATTTACTAAGAAAACCAGATGAATAATGTGAAAAAATATAATATGGAAGCCCATCCTCACATACTATCCATTATCTAATAGACTGAATATTTGACATAACAACCACATAATCCATGACACTAATAACTCTTAAACTAGAACCATATATAAAATAATTTCTAACCATTTGATTTATCCTCATGGTTCCATTACATCATATAATCTTAAACCTATTTAGAATTTATTATCACAGAAAAAACAAAAAATATAATAACTATGTATTATATAAATTTTAAGTCCAGTGGTCGATATTATGGGGACTAGATAGAGAATACCTAATTTAATAATTAATATAAACTAAAAATTAATTCAATAAAAAAACTTCATAAATTTTAAAGGAAATAATTGTGATTAATTTGAGAGAGATAAGAAAATGTAAAACAAGGTACCAATTATTTATTTTTCACAATCATTCATTAGTAGTTTAATGGATAATTTTTTTATTGTTATTATTAGAATTATGTTATAATAATCCCTAGGATCCATATTACTACTCTCTCTCATAAACATTCCATTCATTATGGTTAATTACATTTCATTTTTATTGGGAATTTTAAGTCAAAAGAATTTTTAAACATGGCATATGATCCCATATAATGGTCATATAGAAGGTTTAATTTTATAAATTTCATTAATGAATATAATTTATTGAGTATAAAATGGAAATTCATGAATAAATAAATGGTTGGATAGAAGAAAGTTATTTGAATATGAATAAAAGTCATAAATTAAAAATTAAAAAAAATTACAAATAAAATTACACCTAAATTATGTAGCTTGACAAAAATGGTTGAACTAAAACTATATCGATGAGAGGTATAATAAAATAAACAAATTATAATCCTATAGAAAGAGGAGAAGAGAAATTGGAAACTCAAACTTCCCAACAACACCCACCTGACCTCCTATGAGATGAGATATATATTTTTTTCACATTGCATGCTCGTTTTATTTATTTGAAAATGTGTCATTCATGTCTCATCTAATATCTTCTCTTTTTATGAATTCAAATTCTTATATCTTATAAATTTAAATCCAGGTCAAATTTCCCCTTTTATAGGAAGCATTATCCTCATGGAAAATCCTGTTATTGTGTTCCATCAATGTTTATCATCAATTTTCTCTGAGAGAGTGATAATGAAACCATTTTAAATATTCTATATAATCTGTGACCATGAATTTTCATTGATAATTTTCTCCATTTTTTACTCCCATTTCATTATCCATTGAATAAACCCAACATCTCAATAACATATTTATATCTGAGGACATACAATACCTCACTCAAAATGGAATTTTAATGAATTATTAGAGATTCACCAATTTTTTCATATAGATATTCTTCACTCTATCCCACATTTAGAAACCACTTTCAGAACCACACCAAATTAGAGGTTGTTTGGTGTTCGATTTCCACTTATGAGGTATGATATTTCCATATATGTAGTATCACCTTCTATTTCCATACATTATCATTCCATCTATTATATAATTTAATATAGTGTAGAAACATTACTCATGGGGTTTCATAAATTAATTCACTATCATGTAGCCTCTAATCACCCTTACACAACCATTAATACCCTTACTTATCTCTCATATGTTATCATCTAGTAATCATCCTAACACCATTACATATCTACTAAATGTAATATGTAATACTTCACCCCCATAATTTTTTTCATTCATTATCAAGAAAGCAATATATAAATCTTACAAGGTTCTTCAATGATGAATTAAGGATTTGTAGTAACCGGGATGAGCTCCTCAATTATCTCCTAGTAATCCCTGACCATCCTAAGGCACAATAGTTCACATCTGAGCACTTTTGAGCATCACTACCAGTAATCATGGTGGTTTTGGACTTGTGGAGGCATGGTAGGGTCAATTTAATTCTTCACCAATATGGTTCGTGTTGTATTTAAGTGTTGACTATGGTACATGGTTATGTTTTGAAACCTAAATATTGTTTGAGTTGACAATGGATCTTAGAGTAAAAAAACAATTAGATTTTTTAATAACTGAACAATTACCCACTCCACTAATCTGGCATAAAAATATTTTGTGTTAGGTAACATCCTTTTATGTCAACATAGGGTGACGTAATCATATATTAGTAATACATGTGGTCACCAAAACCTAGATTCCTCATGCCCAGTACCTGAACACATCACACACTCCTCTTGAAACCTACCAATGCACCGAAATACAGAATTCATTTCCATGTTTACTAGTTCCAACACTATTATCCATCCCTTTAGCTAAGTGCGCCTTTTCCTTTTCCCCATCTAGATTAAATTTAACCATTTTCACATTAATAAAACAAAATGTTTAATTAAGTAAAATCATTCAAAAGAACATTAAATTGTCTAAATGAAAATTCTTCAAAAAAACATATGGATTTATATTTGTTTTTAAAAAATCATTTCAATATTAATTTTACTCATAAAATAATAATAAGAACCTTGACGTGGGAAAAATTTATTAATAATTAATGATATTAATAAATAAAAATTTAAAAATAACTATGTATGAAATAAATACATCAAATTCCCCCCAATTAAATCATATTCTTTTCATTAAGAAAATATCTCAAAAAAAATAACAATGATTTCCTATTTTAACAATTTTTATATTTCAATGAAACAATAAAATAATTATTAATTGGTAGAAGAACATTCAAATATAGCATAAAATTATATTTCAAAATCATTATATTTCAATGAAGGTCTCCATCCATATATTTTTACATATTACATTAGAAATATATTGGACTTATACTATGTTCCATTTAAGCATCTCAATATATTATTACTAAGTATACTAATAAACATTTACGTCACTGTGTATTGTTTTCTCCCATAACTCACAGTTACAATACAAATGGACTTATTCTAATAAATTATGTTTGTCCTCCTAAACTATAATATTTTTTTGGATCTCAAATATAAACTCTATAAAGAAAAATATCATAATTAATATGAAGGGATTAACAATAAGTATCATATGACTATGAGGCATTGGTTATGTATATAATGTATCTAAAAAAATTAAGGATCAAAAAGTATATTTAAATCAAAATCATAATGAATGATACTCAATAATGAATCTCAATGAAAAATTATCCTCCAATGATGACATCTTCATGCTCCCAAAACTAGAAGTAGGGTTATGATTAATAATAAATAAAGAATAGTGAAATATATACAACCTCTTTTTTATATTTGTTTCACTTTTTTTGACATCTATTCTTTGAAAAATTCTCACATCTACCACCTAACCCCACATGATCATCCCATGAAACTAATTTCAATAGTTATAAGAATAATATTTCTCATGTAATGGTGATTTTGACCAACCTAAAACACGATTTATGTTCTTAAATTTTTTTTATCTATTTCTATTTATTATTATTTTAATTATATTTTTGAAATATGGGTAACATTAAAATATGTAATAGATTCTCATTAACCCTCCCCAAATCCAATGAAAAAATTACATATATTATCCTCAGTAAATCACATGCCTTCCACCATAAAAAAACCCTCCCCCACACTTAATCAAATTTATATCATGAAGAATATATATAGTTTTATTGGAGAGGATAATAATAGAATATGGTGTGAGTTTCCCAAGAAATGGTCACCCATAAATTCTATTGGGTAATATTGATACTAAAATGAAAAAGTGGGTCTTAAAGATACTTGATTAATTTTAATAATTACTAAATCATTTTATATATGATTTTATTCATTCATAGATTTAAAAATATCACAATGAATGTTTAATAAGGCTAACGTGACCCAAGTATCTCTTACATTTTTTTAGAATGATAGGAAAAATATTTATATAATCCCTTAGATAATAGAAAACATATAAAATTGGGTCAATAAATCATTCAATTGCTAATAATAACAAACCAATCAATATGAAATTCATAAATTCAAAGCTAAGAAGATAAAAGGTAAATTTCATCTATGTTTATCAAATATATTCCCTAAATAATTATTTATTAAATCCATATCCTAATACTAATATTTTATAGTTAAATACCATATTTTACTTATTTAAATTCACTAACTATTAAATCTAATACATAACATCATGGTTATCCTATAAAATCATTCTATCATATATTAAGAAGTATAAAATGTCTGATGTGGGACATAAATTCTTAATTAATAAATAATAACAAAATTTAAAACATGTACAGAAGTAAACAAATAATGAATTTAAATAAAAATTCCCCTGTAAATATGAAGATATTCCCCTTTTCTACACCATGTTCAGTTTTTCATGATGTGACTAAAAAATTAGAACAAATAAAACAAATACCACAGTCCATAATCAATTAAGCTAAAAAATATTGAATGGAATAGATACTATATCATATATTATATTCATAATATAAAACTATAAATAATTACTAAGAAAATATTATAAACTATATTAGTATTACGAAATTATGAAAACTCAGGTTTCCTCTCTAAAATAACATTAGTTATGGTCATTTAACTCATCCTCACCTCATTTAATCATGTAATAGGATCATGATATTAGGCTAACCAAGTTGGGTTTTCCCAATTTGGAAATTGTTTCCCATATGGTTTATATATACTCCTTGAAAACATCCTCTTACATTGAGGAGGGTTACAAATTTTTTATACCCCTAGGACTAAATAAAAACTCATATTCTGTCCCAATCCTATATAATTATTCATCATGTTCAATTAATGACTAATTTTGTTCAAATTATTCCATGATATACTAAATTTATGTAATGATATCCTCAGATGTTTCTAATTATTTATTATCTTTATAACATTAAGGAGGTATTAAAAATCCTTATTGTTATGAAGATATTATAAATAACTCTCAGTATTTTCAAAATTGAAAAATGTCCTCTTTGAAGTCTAGTTATATCAAATCGTCCAAATCATCCATGATTTACTACGTCTTAGAATCCATAAATTTCACTTATCTTTAACGTTTTTTTTCATATTAAATTTGTTGAAATTATGAAATTAGTTTCTCAATTTCAATAGTGGTGTCTTCTTTATGGAAGAAATTTTCATGTCTTGTTCTTACTATAGTGTTGGAATGCTCTACAATAAAATCCATCATTGGATTTTAAAATTCACTAAAAATCACCCTCCATTCCACATACTTCTCTTCTTATTATTTAACATAGGGTTAATCTTTTTCTCCTTTCTTAATCTCATAAATTATAGGTGGGTCATTCTCCAAAAAATATATATTGGGCTTTAACTTAGGATGTAACCTCATATTCAGTGTCATTTAATAAATTTATTTAAATTGCCTCTTTGGTTGTGCCTAAAATCATTTTTCCTTCTCAGTTTCTTCCATTTAATCATTAGATTATATATATTTGATCTTTGGGAGTTTCATTCCTTCGTGGAATGATTCTTCCCAGATTGGTAGGAAATTATCATCAAGAATTTAGTGCAGTAGTAAAATCCATTATGGAATTTGTCACCCCCCATCCTTGGATTTAGATCCTTCCATTAATTATGAAATTATATTATGAAAGATTATAAATTTTGATTACCATTAGTGTGTGGGCCTTCATGAGCAATTAAACATAAGATAAAAATAGAAAAAACCTAAGAATGAAAAATTGCACAAAATAAAAACCTACGATAAAAACTGGAAATGGAAATGGGGGATGGAAAATACATATCATGATTATCGATCTAAATTTATTTCCCAACACCCAGCAATGAAACCCTAAAATTTATCTGGTCACATAGTTTCATTACATCCAATAGCTTCAAACTATTATATATTTTAAAAAGAAAAAATAAATAATATACTAAACTAATAATTATTATAGGAATTTCAAGTCCAAAGGATAATCCTATGAGGACTAGATAGATAATACTAATTTCAGTAATTAAGATGAACACATAATGGATTAAATAATTAAACTTCTTAAATTTTAATGAGAAGAATGATTATAATATTAATATATATAAGAAATGAAAAATAACATAATTAGAATAATATTTATAGGTTCATGAACTATTATTTTGATGTGTATGAATTTATTTTGGTTTACCTCATAATGGGGTCCTAATAATCCCCTTTCTCTAGGTGACTACCCTCTTCCTCATATGAACCACTTTTTTTATGGTCAATCACATCAGTTTTTCATCGATAAATGTAATTTAAAAATTTTTTAATAATAGAATATTATCTAATCCAATGGTCATAGGGAAAGTGTAATTCTACTAGTATCTCTAGATAAAACCTGATTATTTAGTACACAATAGTAATTCCTGAATAATTAATGGATAGACGTTATGAAATAAAATTTGAATAAGAACACCAAAAAAATGAAAAAGGAACTAATAATTTACTATTATAATTTCCATTTGATTACATAGAATAGAATATAATAAATATCTCTCTCATTCTATCCATTGATAGGGTGATGTAAATAACTAATTAAAACCATATGATCAGTAGATATGAAATAGTTTTAACCAGATCCCCAGAAGCACTAGCATGTCATCCTCTGATATGAGATATATATTTTTCACATTTTAGGCTTACTGTATTTATGAAAAAAAATTCTCCTTCATATCTCAACTTGTATGTCCTATATTTTTCAATTTAAATCCTATATATCATAGTAATTTAACACAATTTTAAAGATTCCACTTAGACATAAAGCATTATACTCATGGAATACTATTTTTTTGTGATCCCTTGAAGTGTATATTTGATTATATCTAAGAGATAAAATTTATCTAATTTAAATATTTTATAGATATAGAAACCATAACATTGTGTTGAGCATTTCCCTTAGTGATTTTCTCCCATTCCATTCTCTAGACTATAAACCCTTCATCTCCATGACATAGAAATATCTATTTCCACATGATAAATATATCAAAATAGTATAAAAATAAATTTTTAGTGTTTAATCAGTTGTTTCATCATCATGCAACTTCCATTAACCGTTTTTCATCCATTTAGCCTCTTGCACATCACTCAAATTTGACCCTTACATAACCATACCAAGAAATTTACACAACCAAAAAACCTATTATGAACACAATATCATCAATCATGGAATTCATACATCATCATAGAGATATATACCGAGCATATGAGGGTCTACTATGTCAGATCTTGGCTTCACAATAGCCAGGTCAATATCTTTAGTCTACTCAGAGTCTTCCCCAATCATCTGAAGCAATTAAAGTTCCCACCTGAGATTATTTCTGATCCATTGTTGATAGTATTAGTGGTTACAACCTTATATATGCTTCAAAAAGGGAATTTTGAGCCCCCATGTGTTAGACATGGAATATTTTAGGGATGATTACAACCTAAGGATAAGTCATGATGTGTCAATAGTGTGCGATAAGGATGACCAATCTCAGAGAGAAGTAGCATAGTATTTGTTAAATAGTGAACAATTCAATACTACCTTGTCCCAAATTGAAATGTTTAGTGTCTGAGTTATTACTTTTATATATATTTATATTTTTTTCAAAATCATTTAAAAATTATTTTTTTCATTAAAATAATTTAAAACATAAAAACATGTTCAAATTTTACTAATAATAATCAAAATTAACAAATTAATATTTAATAATATCTATACATTATATTAATACATCACTATACATTTAGTATTCACCCTGATCATTTCATAATAGATACTATCACATAGGGTATGGCATGTTGAACACCTCAACATACTCATCATACTCACATAACACAACCACATGGTTATTTATACGTAAACCAATCTATATTCATTGATACTAACTCACATTTAATAACCCATTGGTGTTCCCACTTCCCAAAAGACTCACTATACCCAATATATAAGGGGAATCCAATTCCTTTCCAATTATTTCAGTATAATCCATGTATATATGTCCGAGATCCATTTTAAGAAAAAAATAGTCAATTATTCCTTACAACTCATTTCCATTACCTAAGAAAAAAATCCCAATACCCACCCCGTATCCCCTATATCACATTTTAAAAAATAGAGGAATTAATACTATTATCCTAAACGAAACCACAAATTCTTATTACCGAAATACCCAAAATAATTTTTAACCTAACAAAAAACACTATGACTCTAACTCTCACCAAAAAAGGTCTTCCAAACAAATTATAATATGAATGACTATATGAACTATAATTTAGTCCTATGTCTAAAATATCTTCTAAAATAGCCATAGGAAACCAAATTACACTTTAGATACTCATCCAGATCTAGAATACCTATTTTGGTCCTCTCATTCACTCTAGTAAAATCCAAACCCATAGATATTAAGTGTCAAATGAAATTCAAATTCATTAGTTATGATTTGGAACACTCTCATCAATTTTAGAAGGATCGATGCCACCAAATTTCACAAAATAGGTTACTTATAGTCTGTAAACTGTTGACTCAATACAAAGTCACATGTAGGTATGAAAAATCATGTATAAAAAACACATTTTAAATTATTATAATGAACACATACCTTGGTCTATGAGTTTCCCCTTTTGGCCATTCCTGTAAAGCCTCTACCATGAATGTTCTAAGACATATCAATTCCCACAATTCTAATAGAACCTATATAAAGCTATTAAAAACAATAACTTAATTATAAAAATTTCCAATTAATTGAAAATATCAATAAAATGGTAAAATCCATTAAAACCATTTTTGAAAACCCATGAAATTGAAACCAAGGCCAATCACACAAAAATGATCTACATTTTTCTACGAAAAAAATTATTAGTAGAATCCATTATAACCCACACCCATCCATCGTTTCAAATATGATATGATTTATTAAATACCCATAATAAATTAAGAGAATAACCCACATTTACAAAAAATGTAAAATATCATGAATTTATCAATCTATAAAATCCTTTATCTACCAAAAAATGATTCTAAAATATAATTCATGATTCTACCATGATCAATTGAAATCTGTACTCAATCCCTAACCAAAAACATCTATGAATTTGGAAAAAAATCAAACTAATATGAATGAATGGAATATGAGAATTATATTCCCTCACATTGTCACTCTAGAAGTCATATATTCTCTCCACATAAAAGGTAAATAAATTTTGGGAAATGTGGGTGAAGGAGATAGATTTTCCAGCCAAAATATCCTCTATGACTACTTCTCAACTGAAGAACCCATGGGGACCAATAGTAAAATTTCATTCACCCTGCGTAATGGAACAGAAAACCAAACCTCATCAGGTACCCCCATCAACCATCATTAGGTATCCAATAATGAAATGGATACTAGTTGAAATTTGGGTCTATATATGATCTTCTATAATAATTATATACTCAGGGGATTCGTACCATGCACCCAATGTAAACTATAGTAATGTTGTTGTTCACTACAGAATCCATATGTCACATAAACACTTGAATCTATTATTGAACCTTGAACAAACTCAAAAGAAACTCCTAGATATGTTTCTACTATTGATATTCCAATATAAGTCTATATTTTCAAAAAAACCCCAGAATCGGGAAAAAAATCCAAATCAGTCAAATTTTATTGACTAGTACAGATGTGGGTCATTAAAAACACTTTAACATGAAACTTCTCATCCCATAGAATCACTTAAAAATGTTTAACAACCACTAATTCTTTTATTATAATCTAATACCACCCAATCATCATATTTCCAAGTTGAATCAGCTGTTATATAACCAATTAATCATTGAACTCAAATATATTGTCCTTTCCTTGGAAATATATACTCTGGTGTTCAAAACACATCAATCATACCCAATATGTCATAATAGGTACCAATTCCAAACACTACACCCAATTACATATGTTAATAATTGTCGGACCTCTACCACATGGCATCATATGAAAATACCCACACACTCAGAGTGATGTGTTATCACATCCACCTAATCTTGCTGCCTTATCTTTTAGAGGCATCTCCTAAACACCCAAACACTCCCCATTAATTTCATACATGATACTCATTGTGATTCCATATGAATTTTCTATCTATTCAAACCCAATATATTACCTTATATAGGAGTATCAATAAACACTTGGTATGATTATCTCTTAGAACTATCATCTAATTTTACCCTGAGTTGAAGCCAACATTCCAACATTACCTAAAAATTAAACCAAAATCCCTAATTTAGTATTTAATGAGGAGAAATATGAATTTTTCTTACATACACACTAAGATCTAAGATGATAACTTGATTTCCTAAATATTTATCTAAATTAACCTACTACTATTTTTACATAAGGGACTCATACCTGTAACTGATAATATTCTTCCTACCATACAGCTTCCCCTTACAACTAAATTTCAAGAACCAAATTATTCAGATTTTGACATCATTAATGTGTCATACTTTTCAATAAATGCTCATCATATTCTGAAAACACTAACAAAATACTTTCTTAGTTGTACAACATCATAGTGATCTGGTATATATCCATCCATATGAAATTATGATCTATTTTTTATCTCCAAAACCACTATATATGTTCATTAAATTGAAAATTATAATCACCTTTAACCTCGTCATAAAGTCTCTCCATTTGTGAGAGTAGTCTCTCCTAGGATCTCCTAGGTTTCATGGTTCCCTCCTGTCCCACACATCGAGGTAGTAACCAGATCGTCATTCGATTGGATGGGCGATGGTCGTCAGCTTCCCTGTGATCCAACCTTCTTCCCTGGATCCCCTCTTCCACCCATAGATCCCTTTTCCACACCACTGACCAGGCCTCCGTTGTCTCGGTCACTTCCGATTCCCATCGGATTCCAGATCACAAACTTGGATCCCTTGTGTAGAGGGGTTTACCGGTTCCGATTCCTTTGCCTCAGGTCTGGCCTCGGCCCCACGACACCTACGATATAGAGGGTAAGTACTACGGCTTTGGTTCTATCATCATGCGAACGGACAAGTTTCTTACATGTTACTCATAAAAGGCCTCGACGATGACCTTTCACGCTAAATCTCATATCTGAAAATCGGTTACGGATCGTGTGTCAATCACCAAGATTATCAAAGATAATGCTTGGAGGTTCGGTTTCGCAGATGTGGTTTTCAGATCCATCTCCTCTCTGGGAGGTGGATTCACTAGATCCGCGATTTTCTGTGGTTGTTCTTCGATGGTCATTTTCCAAATCTATGATTTGTGGTGGTCATTCTGCACTGGTCATTTTCCAAATTCACGATTTTCGGTGGCCAATTACCCAGATCCGCGGTGATGCTGACCCCCCTCTTATAAGTGGTGACTTCTTTGATTTGTGTATAGTCCAGGTGTGAGAACTATGGAAAGTGATTTGCATGGTCCATAAAAGGAACCGCCCACAGGTTGGCGGTGAGGTGAGATTCCAGGTCTTGAAGGACGGACTTCACGAATCCGACTCCTCCTGCATCATGAAGTCGACTCCATTCTGCGTCGCAAAGCAAGATCCCCCTGATTTGTGGAACTGGCTAATCATGACTCACGAAGGACAGGCTTGAGAGACGATCAGCGAAGCCACCTTTGTGATGTCCGACCGCACTACCCCGGTCACACAGGGGTGGCCACTCTTTTCCCATTCGCGAAGAATCCATCGCGTTGGGTTTGTCTCGTGAAGAAGCCACCGATAAGTATCATTGTTCATAACGAATCCACCACGTTTTGATTGACTCACATAGAATCAGTCATGAAGATACCACATTAAATAATGATCTCTAAGAGCTTGTTGGGTTGAGCTATTCCGCGAATGCTAGTGTGTGTCGTGGAGAGCTCAATCTGGGAGTGAGTGAGGTCACGGTAGCCCTGACCGCAGACCGGGAAGGCACTTCGCGAATGAATTGATTATGGAGGACTGGTCACAGAATTTGGTGGTAGAGGGGGGTTTCCATTCCAAGGGACCTTTGATTGGACCGGGCCTGGACAGTCTATCATTAAATTGGGTCGGGCCTTGATTTTTCCTTATTTTGACGAGGTCCGTGATTCATGTTGGTGATCTCCCAAAAGTGAGGGTTATCATTGCAGTGAGGCTCGACTTCTGAGGCAACCTGACCAACACTTGTTGTCCCAGGTAGTGCTGAACACCGGGCGCTTTGTTAGGAGCTTTTTTCCTACCCACGAGCACTGATCCATGGAGGCGAATTTAGTGAACCAATGGAATAGGTTGTCCCTGACGGATAGAGAGAATGAAAAAATAGAGGCCCGGGATAACAAAGATACACTATTGAAAGAACGTATGTCTCTGCTAGTGGTCAGAATGTTCATGAAGAATATCCTTGTTAATCCGGGGGCCCTCAAAAACACCCTCTAAAAACTCTTGAATCTGGAAGTTGGCGTAGCTATTTGGGAAGTAGGGAAAAAATGCATTATTTTTGAGTCTTCAATGAGAGAGATAAAGATAAAATCCTTAGAGGTAGATTGTGGTCGTTTGACAATCAACTCGTCCTCATGGAATAATATAAGTGGGGACGAAATACAACACATTAATATCACCTGGTCCCCCATTTTGATAGCTATCAAGGAATCCCATTTCATGCATGACGATAATGAGTTATGAGAGAAATCGAGGACAACATTGGTCAATTCCTTTATTGGGACTGCTGAGACCCTATCCAATGGGGCCCTGAGGTTTGAATTAAGGTCGAAATTGAAGTGTCAGATCCGCTGATGAGGGCATGTTTTTGAAATTCGATGACACCAACACCTGGATATCATTTGAGTTCGAGAAACTCCCAATCTTTTGTTTCTTTTGTGGACATCTCGACCATCTGGAAAGAGAATTTGTCTAAAAGAAAAGGGATGATTCATGTATTCTCATCCTTCAATATGGCCAATGGATTCGAGCCAAATCGACTAGATATGCCTTTATCCCTGAGACGGAGAAAAAAAAGGACCACAACCACCTAACATGGTACCATACCAGTTGGGCGGAAACTATACATGAAAAAGTCTTCATGCTTGGACCACAAAAAATGCCTAAATATGGCCCACCTACTCAGAGGGAAAATGGCATATATCCTAACTCATGGAAGGGAATTACCCCAACATCTACAAAGCTGCTGATGACGCTAGATGAATCACCAGAAAAAATCCCGAAGCCAAAGCAGATGCACTTTTAACCACCTAATCCTAACCCTAATCTGGAAAGAACCAAGTTAGACATCCTACCATAGGGTGAATACGGGATGACAGGAACTCCACCACTTGGCCCAACCACCCATCAATCCTAGAAAAGGGTGCAGCGTGAATAAATAAATGGTAAATTGGAAGACCCTAAATGCAGGGAACTAAAAAGACGAATTGAAACAAGCTAGTCGATGGAGAACTCCCAGAAATGATGGAAAATGATGGGTGGAAAATCATGTTTGGAGAGATAAAAGGCGGAGGTGGGTGAGACCCAGCCCTGCCTAGATTAATGATTGTCTTATGCTAGAAGTATCGTGGGCTTGGGAACCCATGAAAAGTTCTCATGCTCCAACCCAATTGTGCCCAAAGTCAACCCTATATGGTTTTCCTATCTGAAACCATACTGAAAAACAAGGACACCACTGGAATTTCCCTAAAATGTGGCTTCCAAGGCTACCTCCCGGTCTCCAGAAAAGGCCATTCTCAGGGAATCTATCGCCTATGGAAGGAAAAAATCAACGTCCAGATTTTGACCTTCTCGTTGAACCATGTGGTGGAAGCCATTAAGGAGGACCATACCCCCTCATTGGACATTTTTGGGATTCTATGGCTGGCTATACCATAATGAAAAGGGGAAATCATGGGATCTTCTATGAAAACTGTGTCATGATCTTCCAAGCCCTATTCTCTTTAGAGGGGACTTCAATGAGAATATGTTCCATAAGGAAAAATGGGGTGGAATTTCTCGACCCTATGCGCCGATGTCTAATTTTAAGGGCGCAGTCTGTAGGGTGGACCTGATTGATCTGGGATACATAGGTAATCCCTTCACATGGTAGTGAGGTAATACGGATGGTACCCACTTCGCTATAGGACTTGAAAAGTTTCTGGGCTCCACTGTTTGGATAATTCTCTTCAGTATGTTCCACACTGGCCACATGACACTCAACTCTTCGGACCACTGCCAAATTTTCATTGAATTCACTCAAGGAAAACATAACAGGAATTCCAGCAGACCCTTCAGATTTGAGAGTTTCTGGTCAAAAAAACCAGGAATGATAAGAGGTGGTCCAATCAAGCTGGAAGAGTTCTCAAGAAGATGTTGGCCTCAATCTTCAATAGGTAGCATCTGATCTGAGATCTTGAACCAACAAGAAATTCCGCCACCCTGATAGGCATTGTGATGTCCTTGAAAAGAAACTGCCCAACTTACTCTGGAAACCCCCATCAAATTGAAATATCTCTAAAATTGGTGTCACACAAAGAGAGATGGACGTGGACCTGCGCGTTAAGGAAAGCTTCTGGGCAATTCGGGTGTGGGACATCTACATTAAAGTAGGGGACTCTAATACAATGCATTTTCACTAGAAAGCTTCAGATAGATGCCGAAAAAACACTATCACATGTATCTCACAACCTGATGTAAGCAAAGTCTCTAACACCATCGGAATTCACGATGCTTTCCGTGTTACTTCCAGAACCTTTTCTATATAAGAACTACTTTAATGTCTACTATGGTGAAAGAATGCATTAGTCTAGTGATCACCGAAGAGATCAATCAGTATCTTACCAATGATGTGATGAATAAAGAGATACTCCTGGCTCTGAAACATATCCATCCCAAGAAGACCCCAAGACCGGATGGATTACATGCCCTATTCTTTAAACCATACTGGCACATCATCGGTCCCAACATCTTCAAAATGATAAAAAAATATCTGGACCGGTAATACAATCATTTCCGCCATCAACAAAATGGCCCTCATCCTCATTCCCAAAATCTAGAAACCACTAGAGATCCTTGATATTAGACCTATCAGCCTCTGCAATGTCTCTTATAAGATCTTCTCAATGATCCTTGTCAATTGGTTGTGCCCTTGCATTCCTGATATTATCTCCAAAAACTAGAGTGCCTTCGTGGCCAAGAGAATGATCACTGATAATGCAATTGTTTCCCATGAAGTGTTCCACTCTATGAAAACATACTCCACCGCAAAAAGAGGAACCATGGACTGAAAAATGGATATGACCAAAGCTTATGATAAAGTGGAATGGCATTTCTTTAGAGTTGTAATGCTGAAAATGGGGTTTTGTACTAAATGGATAGATATAGTCATGCAATGCATCTCAACTGTCTCCTTCAGAATCAAGGTCAATAGGGAGCTCACCCGAGGATTCAATCCAACCCGAGGCCTGCACCAGAGAGATCCCCTCTCCCCATTTCTCTTCATCTTAGCGGTTGATGTTTTTTCTAACCTTATTTCCAGGGCTACATCCTCTAATTCTATTCATGGGGAAAAGGTTTTCCTTGAAATCCCACCAGTGTCACATATCTTCTTCACCGATGACTGCCTCCTTTTTTCCAGAGCAACTTTAAATGAATTCCATGTGATCAGCCATGTGATCTAGCAGTATGAGAGGGCGTCTGGATAGTCTATCAATCACAGAAAATCAGAATTATTCTTTAGATTAGGGGTTCTTCTTGCCAAGAGAGATGGACTTTGTGCATCAGCAAGAATCCATTTGGTCGATAAACACAAGAAGTATCTCGGCCTACCCATGGCGATTGGCCGATCCAAGAATGAAATCATTGCAGCTCTGGTGGACAGGATTGAGAAAAAAATTCAAGGCTGGACCCCAAAAAGAATCTCCAAAGTAGGAAAAGAAACCCTCATTAAAGCTATCATCCGGTCTATCCCCAGCTATTTTATGTCCCTTTTTAAGCTCTCAATGGACATCTTCAATCATATCCATACACGTACAGCCAACTTCTGGTGGGGGGAAACATGATGGAAGGAATAGACCCCATTGGATGGCCTGAGAGAGACTCATCAAACCTATTTCAGAGGGAGGTATGGGATTCTAGAATCTTCTTATCTTGAATGACGCTTTATTGGACAAGCAAGGATTATGCCTTATTAATCATCCATCATCTCTCTATTCATGGGTACTCCAAGATATGTACTTTCCCCACACGGACTTCCATGTTTCCTCTCTTGGCCCCCCGTCCTAGATTCTTCTAGAGAAGCATTTGGGGGGCCAGAATCTCTAAAAAAAGTGCTGGGATGGAGGATTGGTAATGGCTCATCTTTCAACAACTGGACCGATCCATGGTTGATCGATAAGGATGGTATGTGGGCTACATGCCCCGCCCAACCAAGTCTTGAAGACGCCACTGTCAGCTACCTCCTTTCAGACCAGGGACCAGAGTGGTGTGTGGAAAAGATCCATGACTGGTTTAACGAAAGAGACCAAAGAATTATCCTTATCATCCCCTGGGTCCCAGATGTCGGCCCCGACCATATTTTCCAGACCAATGACATTTCAGGCAACTACATGGTGAGATCCGGTTAAAGACATGATCTTAGAAACCACTCTAGTGACCGGGAAGAGGGACCATGGAAATCACTTTGGAAGCTCAAAGTCCCCCCAAAAAATCTCCAATTTTGGTGGAAGGTGTGCATGGGCACCCTCACTACCATGAGCCTGCTCGTTTACTAACATATGGCTAGGACTATGTCCTTCCATTTCTGCCCGAATATTCTAGAAACTCCTTTTCACACCATCATTCATTTCCCGAGAGCTAATGAAATTTGGAATAAATGGGGCCCAAATTTAGATGCTTCACAGGACATTTCCTCTGACCTCTCCGATCTTCTAATGCGTTGGTGCTCCTCTCTCTCATCGAACAACGCAAGCTCACTCTGCACCCTGGCCTGGATCATTTGGGTTCAACGTAAAGATGCTATTTTTCACCATGTTCATAAACCTCCCTAATTCTAGATTGAATGGGCCATGTCATGGATTGAGAGCTCGAAGGACCACAAAGGACACTTTATGCTAGGTGTAACCCCCTACTGTCCCCTTCATTGGAATCCCCCACCAGAAGGGATTCTTAAGAAAACGTGGGCACGTCTCTCCCCAAGGATGGGCTTGTTCTTCTCGTTCTCCTTGCCAGAAATCATCTGGGGAAAATCATTGCGGCAAAATATGAATCACTTCATGCCTTCTCGGAAACTACAGTATCTGAGGCCTCTTCCATCCTAGAAAGTATGATGCTCACCATGGAATGTGGATGGGTTGATATCATCATTGAGTCTGACTACCTCACCATAATCAATGCTATTGACCACAACGACAGAGGAATCCAGTCATTTGGCTTCATCATCAGGAGAATTCACTCACTTCGCCAAGGATTCTTTTTCTTCACATTCTCATTTATCAAAAGGGAAGGAAACAATGCTGCCCATCAGGTAGTGGCTTCAGGACCATTCAATGTCAAACAGCTCTAGTTGGACAATTTCCCTTCATGGATTTGCATTTGTACATCAGATGATATTCGTAATTAATGTTATCAGAATTTCTTTTCAAAAAAAAACTCTTCTTTTCATGGACATTATCTTGTCCTGCTACATCCCAAAGCTTTATCGTTGACCCACAATATCATAAAAGGATCACCTTAAACTCTAATCAAAACCACAAGATACCCTACCCTTTAGAATAATTCCAACCCCAAATGGTTATCTCACCCATAGGTTTCCAGATACCAAATACTCAATAAAGTGCCCCGTCTATCCTATGATATGTTTGGAACTAAAGTTACTCACTACTATACAATCATCACTAAACATCTACGGTGACATAAAACCCATAATATTTTCACTCAAACCTTACATGATTCATCTTAATTATGTAAAAACTGAAAAGGAATCACTTATAGAAAACATGTAACTTACTTCACCCATTACAACTCATTTACCCAAGGAGTAAAGCAACATTCACACAACAAATTCTAGGTTAGGGTAAACCTACAAATAACCCTCTCATAGGTTCTAAACCACTACATATCTCAACTAAATCTAATCCAAATGTGGTTATACACTCTCATGTCACATAATCATATAACTCATCTCATTCTACCATGATTCTCCTCTCATCCATCTTATGCTTACATTCCAAATTAACTAGTAATAAAACCACTATTATATAAACATACAATCCCAAAATCAATATATGTGTTTTTTTGAATGAAACCATGGTATCTCACATATTTCATTATGGACCACATGATCAGCATAACTTATGAATATTTCTAAATTGACTTAAGTTATACCCTTCAGAAACCCTACAATCTAGGATCAAAATTATCCATCCCATTGGAAACATCCCTAAGCACTATATAGGCTTGGAATCTAAACAATATAACCCTCTATGAATAATTTTGGAACCATATGAACTCTAAGTGGTTCAAATTATAGTAGTCAAGGAATTGTATAAGTGTTTCTTTGACCTCACACAAGTGTCTAAATCATCAAGGATACTATGCCCATTCTACACTAAATATCAGGCATCACCCACGTAAACCAAACCACCACCAAGTAATCAACTTCCTAAACCAACCCAATACGAGTTCATGTACTTCGCCTACACATCAAAACTAAATAATCCAAATTAGTTGACATTAAATGATTAGATTCACATAAAAAATCATAAAAATGAATATTTAGAATAATAAATATGGTCTAGAGCGTATTTGAGTACAATTAAAGAAAAAATCTGTATAATAAAAACCCATATAAGTTTTTGTTCACACTTTAAAAAACTAAACCATCTTTCATATCAACAAAATGAGTCACACACAATGACTTGAATTTCATGAGAGTAATTTGACCTATGTATGATTAATATACATACAACAATTGCAACTTCTATCCATGAGTAGAGACATATATACAGACCAAAATCAAATCAATATAATTGAAAAAAATACCTAATCCATAATGGTAAAACCCTAAAAAAGAATAGTCCCATAACGCTAGTAACCTAGACTTCCTACTAGACTTGTGTTCATAACTCAATATCCTGAGTTTTATCTCAAACTATAACACATTATTATTTTTGACTATAAGTAATTAAATTTTATTATAAATAAATATATAGATCTAATACCATTTTTTAGTTCACAGGCTAAAATTTTGCTGAATGGAACTCGATCAGGACCATTATAAGATGTTAGGAAAATATGCTTATATGATCGAGGTTTCAGATGATCTTTATGATTTTTATCATAATTTTTTAGACTAATATATACATTAAATAAATAATAAATAAATAAATAATTGAACAAAAAAATAATAACTTATAAAATTACACATATGGGATCATAAATAAAATCAACCAATAATTAAATAAAAAAACACCATACTATGATAAATGAATAATTAAGGTCATCAAGTCATACTTCAGCATGGATAAACTACCAGGATTATCATATAAATTTATATAAAAATATTAAAATAAAAACATAATATTAAATACCAACCCATATCCTCACCAAAATGATATCTTAAATGACCTTTGGTATTATAAAACCTAATCCCTTTTGTATCATATGTTTAGACATTAATACCAAACTTAAGGTCTGAAAGTAGACCAGAGAGCTTGTTTATGGTGGGAGTAATCTATCATAGTACCGGACATGGTCTGGTCCCCTGTATGGAACCATTTATACTATAGTATCATTAGAAATGTATCCCAATAGAGGAAAAAGGAGAATAAGGTAAAATTATGTATACAATGTAATTTGGGATCCTCTCTTAGAGTTCTGAATGAAATCTATATAACAACCCCGATATAACTAGTCTATTATAGAAGAATTAGATCTCAAGGAAAGAAACAACATATCAAACCTTTCATTTGAGAAAAATCATCCCCCTTATAGTAGGAACCATTACTAATTTCATACACATGGAGAATATAAAATAGATGGATATAACATAGATAACCTTTTATATTTGTCAAACCATCCCCATAAGGTAGTTCATATGGCTAGTCATATATAATATCATTGTATACCAAAAAGAGATACAATGGATTCAACCTTTAAAAAAATATGATCCATCTCCATTAGGGTAGGCCTTATGGATAATTACATGCTTGGGTAGTAGATCTTGAGGAGTAAAATTATAGATATTACCTCTAATAAAACATGAAAGTATCCTATGAGGTTTGGTTCGATGGATAATCATATACATAAGTACAAGATATTGAGAATGAAAAAATGGTGACTTCATACTGCATGATTCCTATTGTTCCCTATAGGGTAGGGTCCTTGGATAATTCTCTTATTCACTATGAAACCGCATGAACTGGGTGACCCAATCTTATCCCTCATCTAGTATCCCACACAAATGATTCATCACCTATATAGAACATGTCATCTTTCAATCAAAATATATCCATATATATTAGTGAATAGTTTATCATCCATATATATTCATAGGAAAATAGTTTCATTCCAAACCTTATCACATAGTGTATGACATATAGAACCCCTAATCCTACCCATCTTAATCACATCAGGGAACTAATTAGTTTCTTACACCTAAACCAATCTCTACCCACTGATATTAACTTCAATTTAAAAACTCACTAGTCTTAAAACATCTTAAAGGCCTCATCTAATCCTAGAAACAATTGATGCACTAGTGCATAAAGGGGTTTCCATATCGGTTTTCAGGTGACGTGGTTATAAGGGACTTAGTAAATATGTTTTATCACATTGGTTACATAAAAATGATGTTATAAAAAATTAGTGCATTGGATTTTTCACATCGGTTATTGGATAACCAACATGAATAACATATTTTTCACTATTTATAACATTAGTTATGTAAAATAACCAATGTTATAAATGGGTTTTCACATCAGTTATTAAATAACCAATGTGAAAAACCATATGTAATTTGTTTTTCACATCATATATCCAATAACTGATGTGAAAAACATATTATGCACCATTTATCACATCAGTTATATTGAATAAATGACATGATATATAGTTTTTCACATCGGTTATTGTATTACCAACATGAAAAATAGATCACATGTATTTTTTATGTCAGTTATCCAATAACAGACATGAAAAAAAATTAAAAGGTATATTGATTCTTCACCTCTACTTGAAGAAGCCAGAATCAAAAAACAAATAAGAAAATTGAAAAATACAACACAAGAGTAAGGATACAGAAAAAGAAAAAAAATACCCATAGTATTGAAGTTTGAAGGAAACTAAAAACCAATGTACATTGATTCATCTCCTCCACCTATAAAATCCATACAAAAAAACACAAGAGGCCACCCAAAATCCCTTAAAATACGCAATACATTAAACATTCAAATGAACTAAAAACATATCAAACCTATAAAATAATTTTCCCATTCAATTTTAAAATGCCTCAACTCATCCTCACTATACAACCGAGTGTAATAAAAAAGATACAAAATTAATAAAAAAAATAATTTGACTTCTGTTTTCAGTAAAACATATTAAATATTGTAGAATGCTTTATAAAGATACCTATCCTTCTGAAACATTGAAATTGTGCCAGATGAAATTATTTTATACATGAATCTTAAAATATAATATCCACATTCAGTTCCACTTTATTTTTATGACACTGTTTCAAAATAGATTTTATTTAAAAATAAAATTTTTAATTAATATTTTCAAAATTTAGTAATTTTAAATAATAATTTACCTTAGCTTTTAAATATTTGATCTTGGTGGCCATGGTGCTTTTATTTGTTGTCATCTCTCCAAAGAAATCCCATTCACTATTTGAAAATAATATAAACATTAATAAATTTTTTTCATTACAATATAAAGAATTATTTAAATAATCAAACATACCTATTCAATATATTCTTAAAATTCTCTCTCACAATATTGTCGATAGAGCATATCTAATACAATTTCATCTCTCTTAGTCAAAAAACTCCCAACATCCAACGACCACTAATATAATAATAAAATTTAATATGGTTTTTTAATATGTTAAGTGCTATATAAAACTTTGTGAGTTAAAATATTTCCTACTATTCAAGATATGTAAACCTCAAACACTGATTAATGATATTCTTATGAAATATTTCTTCTATATAAAACAATTTTTTGAGCATCAATCATTCTTTGAGATATTGGAGAAATAAACTATGGGTCTATGAATTGATACACATCTATCCTATCATGCTATATACAAATTTTATATATATACCTAATACAAAACATATCTAATTATAAAATTTCAATAATTTTAAGTAATGAAAAAAAATATTTAATTTTGTTTCATGGAAAAAATTGCATCATGTTGGTGCCCAATTGATCTCTATCTACAAGATCCATGATATCACTTCTTAGAAGTCTCACATTGATTGGATTCTAAAAAATATAATTATCAAATGGAATCTCATATACTCTCAATAAAAAATTAGAGAATGTTGGAAAATGGTTGAGACCAATGGAATCTAAATCTGATGTCAAGAAAATATGCCTTTTTTGTTATCTAAAGATTATTTCATTACCTTTAATGTATTTATGAAAAAATTAATGAAATATATACACATTAAAAGGAGAAAAAAATAATGAAAAAATGAAATTAAATATAATACATCATCCCATATGGAACAAATTGATAAGGATAATCAAAAAATAACACACAACAACTTGGAAGTTGTAGAGGAGGAGGTGTTAGGGTAGGATAAGAAACAATGGGATCTCCTAGCGGAGGTGGAGGAGTCAGATCGGCAGACCAAAACTATCCTTGCATGTCAGAAAACATCACTTGTACCGATGTTATGATCTTGTCCTCCACTATAGCTTTAATATCTTGAACAATGTCTTCAAATGATTCTGTTTTTTTTATAAACATCCTCTTTTGATGAATCATTCGAATGTGTAAACACTTTTCTTACCAACTCACTTACTGGGTATCCATTTAAATGACTTGGGTGTTTGGGATTTCCTAATGATGTAGACAAAATACTTGTCTAAGCTCAACAATAAAAATTCAACGTGCCCTCTTCACCTCAAGTTAATCCTGTATGGAATATTTGAAAAAAACTATAATGAATCACAATATCTAGAGAGATAATTTAACATAAATAAATAAATAAAAATATTACAATCTTATTAGCTACAACTATAGACTCGTTTGTAATATATCAGTATTTTTTTAAAAGTTGAGACATCTTCCATCTTTTCCTGTCTATTGGGGGGGGGACAACCTCTCTAGATCCTGATGTCTCAAATCTCAACTTTTGAAGAATGACTCCTACAATATGTTCATCTAATAACATATACCTTCATCAATAAAATTTTTGAGGTTATACAATTTTAGCTTGAATCTCTTGGTGAGATATCATTTCTTTTTGTAAATTAATAATTAAAAATAATGAAATAAATAACATGGTCATTAATAGAAAAAAATCTAGAACGGTGAAATTTTCACATTCCAAAAGCTTAACTCATTATCAACTGTTAACAAATTGTTTTCATGAACGTTCATCAATAAATGGATATATATCACATGGATTTTCACACTATCTACTCCGAAAAATGAACTATTATGTTAGGGATGATTTAAAATCCCTCCATCTCATAGACACCAATGATATACATTTCATTCTGAATCCTCCAGTTTCAGGTATATCATATGTAATCTGATAAGAAGAGGAAAACATATATTACAATAAAAATTAATTAAATATATGAAAAAAATGACAAATAATCTTAACAAAATGGTCTCCCACAATAGTGATAGTGTCATTATCTCCAAACTTCACCAATCATCTTACAATATAATTAATTTTCTTTTAGCCTTTACTGATACAAAAGACATGAATTGTTTTTCCATTATACCTACAGGAATATCCATCCCATTAAAGTCCAATGGAATCCTCTATTTATAGGAACATAAAACTACTAATTTTTGTAAACATGTGGTGCCATATTTACCAAACCTCGAACTCTTTTTCCCCTATAGAAGTAGATGTCACAGGTAATGATGGAAGAATATGCTCATCAATAGGATCATGTGTAAGTTACTCCTAAGAGGTATTCATATGATCATCTCTTAAAATATGTGTTAGATCAAAGGATTGATTTTTCATCCTATAAATAAAAAAACATCAATTAGTAAAAAAAATTTAAATTCAAACAATTACATTAATATGTAAATAAAAATTTAAAAATTATCAATCAAAATGAAAATTAAACTAAACATAACACATTTTTTTTCTTATTTGTTATAGTTAAGTAAAATTGAAAATAAATTAATGAGATACTAAATGAAATAAATGGATTAAAACTAAAATTATTAATGACATATGAAATGATATAGTAAAAATTCACCAACCTCATAATTCATTTTTACAACAAAAATAATTCGTTTATATTATACTCTTATATAATATATTTTTTTCTTTTAAAATGTTCAATTTAAAATAATTGGTTTTCATCAAAATCAATTAATAGATAAGATAATTAAGGGTAATCATAAAAAACTAGACAAAACCAAACTAATATAAAACAAATAATTTATCTTATTAGTTATAATACATGTTTTAATAAAGAAAATAACATTATAATAACAAACTTATAACCGTTAAAAATGTAAACCATAATTAAACATATGTTACTTATAATATTAGGAATGTACTAAAGATTGTTTTCCCAAATTACTTTTTCATGTTCGTTCTATATGTCCCAAAACATGTATTTGACATGTTCATCAATATTATTTTCTAATCATTCCATGTATGTAGGGATATCACATAAATCAGAATCTTTGTCAAGATTATCATCACCAACATACTATTTTTTACTTATAAAACAATGGTCCACTATAAATCGGACTGATCAAGAACATATAATTTTTTTCATGTGTTTCAATGATGTAGGGATCATTTATAAAATCCAATTTATTCAGATTAACTAGTGTAATTCAAAATTCATCTTGTTGAACACTATTTTTACTGATAAACCATTTACACTTAAACATTAGAAGTGGAAATTTATTGTAATAAAACTCCCATATTTATTCAATGACTCTATAATATGCAGTTGATGTATAGATTGGGTTTTTTTCTTTATCACATGAAAACTGCATTGATTCAGTGAACAATTACAAACTTATGTTATGAACTACACTTTTGTTGCCCTGATCTTTCATATGAAAACGAATATCCATTAATTCCATACACAGACCATGTTATCAAAGTTAAACTGGGATCGCCCCCTAACCATCTCAATGATTCTGATGCATCTGGTTTCATGGTCTCTTCAAACCGTGGAAAGAAGGTTTTGTTATGCCCATTCAAAAACCACATATCTTTCTTCTTTGGATAACATTGTTTCTACTAATTCATGTGAAATATTATATATAGTTGAGCATCATGTATGTTATTCAAGATGTATAACTATATCTTATTTATCTATTCACATGTCAATGATTTTATTTTAAATCCACATATCCATTTTCCACCAAAATTATCTTGTTCGTGGAGAGATATAGGCAAACTGATGTTCTCGACTTCAGAAAAATAGCTTATACAAAACTTTGCAACCTCCATAGAAACGTACTTCACAATAATGTATTCTTTTGAACGATATATATTTTTAATGTACCCCTTAAATAAATTTATATAAATTTCAAAATGATACATTTTATATTGGTATACTGGTCCACAAATCATTATTTGTCATACCAAATGAACCATTAAATGCACTATGATATCAAAAAAAGATGGAGGAAAACATTTTTCCAATTGAAAAAGTATAGAAAACACATAGTTCTCCTAAATGTTAAAAGAATTAAAATCAATCAACCTAATACAAATTGAATCAAATAAAATTTCACACCATCATGATAGTTATTATTACATAGGTGAGAATTATTCCACATAATGCAACTGTTAAGAGTTAATGCATCAAGATATGATATTCAAGATATTTTATACTTATCTATATCAAATCCTTTAAAGATGAATTTTTTTTACAATTGAAGAATACCAATGTGGAACTTTGATATTATGAAGACATTGAAAAAAATCATGTTTTATCCTTCTTTGATAAGGTATAGAAAAGATATTTATAGGAATTTTCACCTTCCATGAGGAGTGGGAGCCAACTCCAACTATATTCCCACAAAGAGTAAACCAATTCTTGTATTCAACTCTTATTTATCCTTTACATTAATATCTAATAATGTTACAATAAATTTATCAAAGATATTTTTCTCAATTTTCATGACATCAATTTTATGTTTCTCCTTATGATATCTTCAATACAGTTTCTTATAAAAATTGACTGTTTCTTCCATATATTGTTATCATTACCATACACATGAGTCTATTCGAATGTCACATATATTTTTTTAACCATATCAAAATATAGATAAATGTATAATATTTTTTGAGAAATATATAATTATAGTGATCCATTGAAATCATTTTTCAATATTATTTAAGAGTGATCTATAAGCAAAAACTTTTGATGACCCATGTATACTATTGTATCCAATGATTTAGTTGACAATATGAAGTCTTATGTTCAAAAATTGGAAAAGTTTTATACCCCGTAACACTGTATGCAGAAAAATTTCCATATGTTCGGAAGTAATTTATATTGAACATAATCATTACATGTAGTTGAAAATATTCCATTTTATACGTATCAAAATCCCCTATACCTTCCTCCCATAACTGTTTCAAATAATAATTTATTTGTGATAAGAAAACTTCAATACCATTTCTATGATATTTTGGTCCACTAATCATTAAAGTCAACATTACATATTTTTTTACGTAAAAAAATAAAGAGATTAGTTGTAAATTACCAATTAAATAGGCCATGAACATTGTGTGCTACTATGGATTTGATATGGATTTATTCAATCAATGAAAATTCCAAGTCTGAGATTTCAAATATAGTTTCCAAATGTAGAAAACTGGTGATAAATGTTCTTCCACTGGGGACAAATAGCTGGATGATATTTCTTTCAATCACATATTTTCTCATCAACATTCCTTATTAACATTTTTTCATTATGTGAACTAGAAAATAAACATCTCAAAATAGGAATTATTGGAATATTTCAAAATTCTTTGGTAGTGGTCTCTAAATCATTTGAATCATACTATGATTTTTATTTCAATGTATACCATGATTTCTCAAATTTAGGACACTCCGATAGAAAATCATATTCTTTTCAATATATCACATAATAATTCGGGAAGGAATGTATTTTATTATTCCCCAATCTGATCAGGCATAATAATTTTGGCATTATAATGTTAATTTGGATTATCATTGTCTTTAGGAAGAATTTATTTTTACAACTGTAGATGCTCTATAAAACTCTTGTCACTTCAACCATGTTTCAACTCCAGGTGCATTAATCTTAGAACCATCGATAAAAATATATATATTCCATCTAACATGGATACAATGGGTTTTATCCGTCACTATATAAACACTCAATTTTCATCTGTCCATAAATTTTATATACTTCAATATCAGACATCAGGTCATCAATTATATCAAATTTATCATCTTGCTGAGCACCATCATCAATAGATCTAAAATTCTACACAGTTTCGCCATAGAAAATCAATGCTCTACAACATGAATTAAAACCATTAAAAATTAAATGATCATTGTTATATTTTCTTTTCAACTTCTTCAAATTTAATCATTTCAGGCATTGACAGGAAAACATTCCATTATTTAGAACATTGCATTTAGAAAATTCGAAAAAACCACCGACACATTCATTATATTGAACACCTATTCATGGTGCATTAATCCAACATCGATTGATTATCAATAATGAATATAAAAAATAAATATAAAAATGTAATAATTTATAAAATATTGATTTTAGAGATGACATCGAAAAATATAGAAAACAAAGAATGGATTGATTAGATGGAATATAGAAGATTTGGATGAGAAAATTCATTCCTCTCGAAGGAATTACAAAATAGATTCCTTTAAAAAATGTCTCAAGTAAAAAATAAATAAATAGAACATTATGAAATTATTAAAAAAATATGTACAACTATATACATAATAAAATATCCATAAAAAATATATAGATTGAGAAAACTAATTCATTGTTGATTATTAATAAGAATAAATAATTTATTATATATTGTAATTAACAATATAATATAATTAGAAATTTAATTTTAGTTTAAAAACATATCATCATAAATAAAATTTAGAACTAATTAACACATTATAAAATCAGAAGTAGAATATACAGTCTCATTTATGTGAGGGTTGCACTGAGAATTCGACTTTAACATGTTCCAAAAAGTGGCAGACCTAAAAAACAGAGACCACACTTGATTTTATTATTATGTTACATTATTTTAATGTAACATTATTATAAATGAATAAATAAACTGAGAATATAAAAATGGTATCTATAATTTAAAATATTGTTTATATTACCCCAATCTCCATGCAAAAATTATTTCAAATCCTATATGTCATAACACCTTCTATTACCATTATATTTGGTTGTATGATATAATGACAACATTCCTTACTGGAAGAAATATGGAAGATGTCTCTATTGCACAAGTATATGGGTAAGTGAGTCCAATTAAAGATTATAAGGTATGGATGTTTTTAATTCAATTTTGGAATCAAACAAAGAATCATAAAAAAATACTTGTTAGATGAATCCACATGAGAGTTTGGTTTTAATAAGAATAATGATTTTCCAAGCCAACATATTCTATTAGCTTAGTGGCACCCAAATATGGGATACTAGGAACTCTTATTCATCCCATTCCTTTGTAAAATAATAAAAATTACATCCTACTATTTCACCATTCATTAGGGTTTACCCCTTCAATGAAAAGTTTTCACAAATTTTCTAGTGACTAATGCATTTCAAATATACCTTCACTTTTCCAAATTCATTGATCTTCTAGATGTTCATAATATTAAATAAGATTATATCAACTTTTAGGTATCTTAAAATTCAATATACAAGATTTAATGTTTTGGAAAAAAAATAAAGGATACACTAACTAATACCTCATTTAAGTAGTAAATCACTTTATAGTATTTACCTCTATATGAAAATGTCAGATCATTCAATGTAAGAGCTATCAAAGGTTGTGAAATCTATAGGAAATCTAACACAAATCAAAAATAATAAATAACTGTACATTATTAAATATTACCCAATATAAGGGTTATTTTTCTCACCAATTAAATAATCCCCTCTATCGTTGAAGGTTTTACAAGTACCCTATATTAATATGTGGGATCACCAAAGCAATTAAACTCGTTATTTTTTATATAACATAATATGAATAAAACTCCCTAAATATAAATAAATAAACCCAAAAAACATAGAAAATTGTCTATAAAATTCAAAATTAAATTTATGAATCATCTAATTAACATAATACAAACTATATTCAAACATTTATTAGAGGAAACTAAAGACAATAAAATCTAAAATCGAAGGCAGAATTATGAAGATGAAAAAACCCCAATGTATGATGATCACAATGAGTGAATGAATAAAACCTTATTAAAAAATATTTTATTATATATACAAATCCAAAGAATGACCTAAAAGAGAGAAATGAAATAGTTTTATTCTTACTTCAGATATGTAAAATGAGGCCGACAAAACCCTCTAGTTCTATTTAGATCATATGGTGAGATCTCAACCACTAAATCTAAGATAATAGAAAAATATGGTTTCAACGAGAGAGAAATAAGAGATCTATCATGAAATAGGAACACTACATAATAAAATATTCGTGTTGTACATAAAGGTTTAAAAGGGTTTTTATGTCGATCAAACTATAACCAATGTAAAAAAATAGTCATGATTTTTTACATCGGTTATAAAATAACCAACGTAAAAGTCCACTCTTTTAAATTGATTAAATTATAAAACTAATGTTAAAGATTGGTGGATACATACTTTTCACATCACAATTAATAAAAAACGACATAAAAATTATTTTTTAAGTTGGTTTTTATAAAATTGACCTGAAAAAGTAATATGTCCAGTTTTTAACAATGGTTATAAATAACTGACATGAAGACTATATGAAAAGAAACTATTTTTCTTCGAGTGAAGGTCCTAATAGGTTATAATTCTTAAATTATAATCTCATTATTGATACACAAGGACCATTAAACACCCACGGAACAAAAAACCTCTTAATATCTTTATGAAAAATTATAATAAAATATATCCCATGACCCACCATTGGGTCTCCAAGTCAATTTGTTCTTACAATTTGCCTCAATAGAATCATATTTAATAAACCCACCTCCCCAAAATTCCCCAATACTAATGGAATTAACACAAAGAAGAAATACATCAATAATCTCATTCACTTTCTTAAGGGTCATCCAAACCTGTCACATGATGAATAGACATATAATTAATTATTTAGGCCTAGGAATAATATATATGAAATAAAATATATATGAAACTGATCTAGGTTATCCAAACTCACACCAATCTCACATTCTTATCATGTCATCTTATTCACTCTATTAACATCCCAACCACTTAGAAGTGATGTTTCTTAGGATGTTTCAATTTACCAACTACACATGGAATTAATATTTACATGTTTTAAAGGCTCAATAAAAAATATTTTCTCTATTTAGGGAACTCAGAATCCCTCTTAAAATTACTCAAGCTTGATCACCATGCATTACTTCACAATCATGCATACAATGTATATAGATATGTATTATTGAGATCACTTACCGTAATACTAGATTCACCCCTTTTTAGACATGTTAGTCGAGCCTCGAGAAAACTCACAGTAAGCCGCATCTACTCATGACATTACAAGATCCCTTATCTTACATAACAATACCCATTTTATTAATTATAATAATTTCTAATTAAATAAAAAATTCTGATAATGGAGACATAAGTCTCATGAAATCCTCCAATAGATCCTGTGATATTGAAACTACAACTAATCAAATGTGTATGGTCTATGTTTCACTTCAGAAACTAGTATGAGAAACAATATTATCATACCACACCAGATCATCCCCAAATTTAATTTCATTAATTAAAAATATTAAATAAATTTTTCACAAAACATACCCAAAAGAATAGTGATTAATTATGGGTTTTCACCATTTTATGATATTATATATCCACCACATGTACAAGTCCCATCATTTTGGATGATTCTACCATGCATAAATGGAATCTCCACTCAATAAAGAACTCAAAATCACTATAAATTAGAGGATAAATAAATGAAATAATATTTTAGGTTGGATAAAAAGGATAGAACTAAAAATCACTCTGAGAAGGAACATAGATTCAACCCACGTCTCTATAGAACCATGTATCGAAAATGAGTGATAGCAGAGGGGGTTAAAATTTTCCAAAAATAGACATTACTGACCACTTATCTATTGAATAACTCAAGGGAAATTATTGTAAAATTTCCATAGTTCACATACTAAATAAACAAACAAGAACCCATTGAGAACCCCATAAATCCATCATTAGGTACCCATTTAAGAATTTACACCTAGTGGAATTCCATTGGTTACCTGGTGAAACGTATAGTGCTACAACCCCTATATTTAGACCATAGTGTACTTGGTGGATCCTTATGAGGTACTCTATGCGAACTATAAGAATTTTTTAGTTGCCCCAACAGTATAATATTAAATATAACACCTAAGACAACTATAAAACCTCCTTATATATCTGAAAAATATATTTGATATGTTCCAATTCAGGGATTTCTAATCATAATCCCAATTCCCAAAAATACCCCAACACCAAGACAAAATATTTAAATTTTTCCTGAATCTACTAACCCAGAATGATGTGGTCTATTTTAGTTTCCCAATATTTTATTTTTTAATTATCTAATGAACTTAACATATTTCATATATGATATTACTTATTCTTATAGTTAGTTATTTGGATAATCCTTTTCCTGACTACTCTTTCAAAAACTTATGTTATAGGTTCCTCTTCTAATGTAACATCTTATTTTCTATATAGTTCCATATATTATCGAAATAATTAATATTTATTTTAGTTTTGGGATCATTCATCTTCAAATATATGTTTCCAAACCTTTTTTCTTGGTAATTTAGATGTTCTTATTCTTCTTCAATCCCAATGACTATAAGCCAATTTTCATCTTTTTTGGTCACATATCAACAATGTTTTTGGATTAATTCTTCATCTAAACCTAATTAAACCCAAACTATATGTCATATTTTCCTCTTAGGGTTAATAACATGTGTAATAATCACTATAACTGATGATCCTTTATCTTGTAAATGATGCATAAACCTTTACAAACCATTCTTCAGAGACGGACTTCCAAAAATATTGAACTCCATACCAAAAGGAGTAATTATTTTGTCACATATTTTATCAGTTAGACATCTTAATGTATGTTTTGAGTTCCTTGTATTGATATTTACTTATATATTTCTTCTCATTATTGTATCTATATTCACAATACAAAAAAATTAGACAATAATTATGCATATTTATCCTCTATGAAAATTTCCTCACACTTCTTCTAATAACGTTTTAAATAAATTAGATAAACTATACAATTAGGAATATATGATAATTAAATTTCATGATAAGAGGATAATTTTTTTTTATAAATTAACCCTAAATGCACATAATTCATATTTTATGTATATCCTTGTTAAACAATCATGGATTTATCAATGGAATTGTAAATAATCCACCATCTATTTTGTAGAATTCAGATACCTAATCGTCCATGAATGATTTTCCCTTTATCACATCAAACCAATCATTTATAAACCACATCCAATCATATAAATCTCATCCCAAAGAAAGAAATAATTTTTTTTAAGAATGCACTAAATCCCTTTCTATCTCATATATCTTTTCTAGATATGAAGATTCACTTAGTATAGTATCAAAATCTCCAATATAGATTAAAATTCTATTATGGTTTCTATCTTTATCAACCATGTTATATACTTCATCCTATAATTAATCTTAATATAAAACTGTAAACATTTATCATATGAATCTATATCATCTTCTTAGTTTGGCTAAAATAATATCTTTGATGTATCCTCCATCATTTTTATTTGAAACTACCTCTTTTAATATCCATATCTTGTAAATTGTTTCCTTTATGATATTTATTTCAAAAAAACATACAATAATCTCATCTATATAAATTCGTACCTTTAGGGAATCTTGGATACTTTTTATACTTCAGATTAATGTTTTATATCATATCCTTATAGATTTTTTTTGGAAAAAAAGATCTCATATATTTTTCTAGATTTACTCTTAAAAATATATTTGATGATTTTTTTTAATAAATCCTTTATTGATCCTGCTATGTGATTTCTTTCATTTACACTTTACATATTTGAATTATGTTCTAAAAGAGAATTATTAGTGTTTACAAGGCTACTAACCTTGTTGGAAACCATCCATATATTCTTATAATACCTTATAACATTAGGGGACAACATGAATTAATAGATGTAATATTTATTATTTCTTAATATACATGAATCATTTTATAATATATTCTTATCAACATCCATATTATTTTTTCTCGAATTCCCAATGTATATTGAAAATTTATTTATTGAATGATATAATAATTTAATTCATTCGAAAGTACCTTCAATCATCTTTCTAGATGTTTCTAGACAATTTCATCTAAAATGTATTCATGATCACTTAGTCCCAGAAGATTGTAAGAATACTAATTCTTTCAAAGAAATTATTCATAGTAACACATTTATAAAATATGAATCTTGGATAAAGTAAATTTATAGTTATGTATAAATACATTATCCTGATCTACTAATAAATTTCAATATAACTTATATATGAGGAAATAAAATACTATCTAGATCAATTTAATTCGGGAAATGATATATTCATGGATAGTCATTTTCAATTATGAGTATAATAACAATTCATTTCAAAACCTAAATCCATTACCCATAGGGTTTCTTCTATAAAACTAATTTCACTATTTATGGTCTATGAATATAAACCAATTGATATCATAAATTATCAAAGCTTCAAATCCCAATCATCTATAGTTACTACTAGATCTTTTTTATAGTTAAGGTTAAGAATTTTTCCATATTTTATAATGACATGTAAATTTGTTTTCCTAAGTCTATATTCCTCTAGAAGATAGCTAGGATATGTGATATTTGGTTCTCTGTCGATATTTTTAAATTATTCATCAAATGATTATCTCTATCATTATAATGGATTTTGTTTTTGAGAGATCTCCATCCATATTGTCTTGTCTTACCAAGGTTTCTTGATTGTTACTTTAGTGGGAGGTGAATGTTTATTCTCTATCATATTCTTATCATTGAATATGTCAAGTAGGTATTCTACCATTTTGAGATTTAAATTTTGATGTTTAGAGACACCTAAAATTTCTTGTAGTTCCCATATTTCTTAAGTAATGATATCATATATTTCATTATAGTTATCTTAAATAGAATGAGGAATCCTTAAAATTTTATCATGTTATTATTGAGAATCTCCTAAGAAGGTATCAAATTAATATTTTAAAGTATATCATCCCCATATAATTGTTCTTTTTATATATATTTATATATTTTTATTTATGATAAAATCCCTTGACTAATTTTAGTCTTCACTTAGAGATCTCTCGTTAAGACTCTACTAAATATCATGAATATTTGGCCTTACTCAATATCCACTTCCTGGAAGGATGGATTTAATTTTATATGAAAACTAATTTGAAATAACTAATTGGAACACCATGTCATCTCTCAATATTTTTGGACTAACCACCTAGAATATCAAAGATGATATTCATGTCATATAATATATTTATTTAAATATTCAGGTTTTTCATGACTTCCCTCAATTCTTACATGAAATCAATTACATTGGATTCATATTCCAATAAAAATCTAGATGATGGTATTAGATTATACATTGTATGAAAAATATAGTTTGTTTTTGTATCATAACAATAATAACATATTTATGTGTGTGTTAATAAATATAAATCTATTATACATACAAAAATGTATATACAAACATTTATAAATTTACATTAAAATATATATCAATATATATGTCTGTATTTAAAATTACGTATATATATTATGTATGTATATGTCTATATATAGATATAAATATACATTTTGTTAATGTGTGTGTCAAAACATTAAGAACATTTATGTATATAAAAACACTGATATACCTAGGTGCGTTTACATAGATGTATATCAGAATGTTTCTATGTTTGTGTAAATTAAATAAATATATATACAATAAAAAATATCTTGATTTAAATAAAAATGTATATCATTATCGTAAAAAATATTTTTTCACTAACAAGATTGTAGCCAAGTTGTATAGGCGCCAATATGGAATCCAAAAGACCCTGGTTCGAAATTAGGTAGTGGTATATTCCTATATTACTATTGCAGTTACTATAGTAGGTATTATAGTAGTAGATATATTACCCTAAACTGGGCCAATGGGTCAAAAAATGGGCCTTCAGGTGATATGGCCTCTAGACCAACACAGATAAGTAGATGGAACAGAATGATGTGTTGATTAGTGTAACATATCATGTTGGTAGTATATCATGGATTCAGAAAGTATTTTTAGGTTGGAAACAAAGAATGATGGTTCTTGATAGTGGGGGAGACACATTATGTGAATGTTAATGACTTTATAGGAGAAATGAAACAACTTGGTATACAATTTGGAATGGTGATATATAAGTATTATCAGGTGAGAAACTCAAAAGAGAAAAGCATTTGCCGGAAACTGTCATCCACCCCTCTAACTTGACATGGGTTTATGAGGGGTTCATTGGTATGGCTTCATGGTGGTGTTGTGCAATGAGACAACTATGCTAATGTGGAATAAAAGGGAGAACACATGGACCATGATTCTAATATTGGATACTCAGCTTCAGCCTTTGAGTCATCTGCTTCTGATATCATTCCATAGGGAATTTGAGCCATCAAAATAGAAATGGGACTTTGATCCTTTGGGTCTTTGGGCCATGTGAGGATTATCTCACCCAGTTGAATAAATATATTTAATTACTTCCTAAAAAGGGGTAGTTTTCCCTACTATTTTTAAAAAATTATTTTTTATTCACATATCACTAATTACAAATAGTTAATTACAGTGGTTTAGAACTGCCGAAATAGGCTAAAAACAGGGAAATACACTATATCCATAGTTTTTTAACATGGATTTTAGATTTTATGGGAGTGGAGGGTTAATTCTGAAACCCATTTTTTTATTATTTTTAAACTATCAACATTGGTTACTATAGAAACCACCAATTATCGTTGATATAGAATCAAAATTTAAAAAATATTCAAATTGGTTTCGAACCTCTAACCTCAAGGAACCATATAAGTGAAAAAAACTCACATCTAACGTGTATTTATTTATTTATTAATAATCATTTTACTTTATTATTATTAAATAATAAATATTATTTATATGTACTATTATACATTTATAAAGTTAATAAAATAGATGACTCATGGCTATTTCCCTAGTTCTAAAAAAATAAACAATATGGGTCATATGATGAAGATGATGGTATGGTTTGGAAAACCTTGGAATTGGGGGAAACAACATTATACTCATTATAATGATTCTTGGAAGCATGTTAATTATTTTTTTTTATTTTCACTATTTCTTACACTATAGAAAAAACAGTGACTGTAAGAAAAATATGTTATAATGTACCTCTTATTTTATGAAAATTTTAGGGAAAATTTAATATTGAAGTAGCTCGATAGTAATTCGGAGAAATGACCTGACGATATATGAGTGGGGAAGATGAAGGGTCATTTTCAGATTTTAAATAATAATTTTTTCTTATTATTTTTAGTAAAACACTAACAATGGTCTATAGTTACAATCCTCCTGAAATTAAAAATATATTTCCATTTAAATTGATGATAATAAATATTTTAAGGTATATAGATAGATAAATAAAACATTTTAAATTATTTACAAATAGGTTCATCTAAAAATAAATAAATACGTTGTGTGAATCAAAAATAATTATTTTTTTAAAACATTCATCGTTCATCCATAATTTTTTTCTCTAACAAGTATGAAATTTGAATGAATATATATATATATAGATATTTAACTCCTCAAAAGTAGAAAATGTAAATATTTATTTCCAAATAGATATATAAATTTGAAATTAACAAAAATATTTTTATATTAATATTTAAATATGTATTTAAAAAAAGTAAATTTAGTTTAGAAAAATCAAAACCCATATGTTTTTAGACATTTATAGGTATTTGGTTAAAAATATTAAAATAGGAAAATTATCATATATGAATATATATTATTGTGAAAATTTTATTAAAAAAATTTGGTTATGTGTTATATAAAAAACATTATGAAACTTAATTTGAGAATATTTTGTGTATATCTAAGAATGTAATATATATATATATATATATTCTTGTTCCATACAAATGTTTTTCCATATTTATGTACAAAACATATCTAAAATATGAATGAAGCAAAATTATATATATAAATAACAAAAATATATATAATCATAGTATTAATGATTATGTATTTTTAAATAAACCCATAGACCTAAAATGTTATTGTAAAAAGTAAACTTACAACAAGTGAAAATGAAGTTAATTAAAAAAAATTCATTAAAAATCATTTATTAATATATAAATTTAAATATATTTATATAAATATGATATATTTTATTAAATATTATTCCAATAAGACTAAATATAAATTTAAACTTACTATATAATATATATATTGAAAAAACATTATATAATAATTAAAAATACTGTATAGTATTGAAAATAATATTTAATATACAAATATATTTATATTGATATATATATGCATAACTTTTTTTAATAGGATTTATATAATTGTAAATTTGTATTTATATATTTTATTTAATATTTAAATTTATTTATATTAATATGTTATATATTTAGTGAAAAAATGGTTTCGTAGTTAATTAAAAATTAATATTAAAATAAAAATGACTAATTAAACTGATTTTTTCCTTTGGGACATTGGTTTGGGCCTATGGGACACGTGGCCTTTAGAGCCCTATTTTTTTAGGCTCTTGGTCCTTAGGGACACCTAAAGACTCTAGGGTATTGGATTTCAAGCCACATGGCCTCTAGGCCATGAAATAGAGAGGATAAAAGACACAAGAGTAGGCCCCATAAGATTAATCATAGAAATAAGAAATCACAAAGAAGAACACACTAAATTCAGAATGAATAGATTATTAGAAAATCATTATTAGTTCATGAACAATGAAACTCTATATAGAGAAATGAAAGCTGATAAACCTTACACGATGGTGAGATATGCATTATCATTGAAGCATATATTGGGGAAGGGCGGTTGTAGTGTAGTTGGTTCTTTGGGCATTTGGGTAATATACTGGGATTTATGCCTATTTCTAGGGATCATGTAAGGATTTACTTTAAATCTAGTTAAAAACAATATTATAAAAAAAAAAATAAAATTTTAAGGCATTCAAGCCATTCAGATGTGTCTCATTTCATTTTCAATTTGACATATATAACAAATAAAAAATATTTCTTTATTATTTTAAAAACTGACTAAATATGTTACACTTGATATATCCTATAATAATATTATAGGTATATATAGAAAATTAAATCAATATTATAGATAAAAACATATATAAATGATAAATTTTTTTTGTAACAAACTAGGTAAATAGTGAATAAATCATTTTTATAATTTTATCAAGCATTATAAAAAATTGAGTAATTTTTAAATCAAAATGTAAATAGTCTTATTAAACTCATTTATTATAAGGTATGAATTATAAGTTCAATTTTAAAATAGCAGAATTTCAATTTGAAAATTTTAATTTTAATTTTGAAATTATCATTTCTATAGAATCTTTTGACGAATTCTTGGGAATTTTTTGAAAGAAATTATTTTTTGGAGAATATTGTAAAATAATTATATTTATTAAAAATTGAATTTTATTTTGGATTATTTAAAATGTAAAATTCTATTATTGATTAATTTTATAATTTCATTAATTTATTTTATTTACAATGATCCAAATAGTGTTTTTAAAATGAATTATATACATTAATTTTGTATAAAAACAGTTATACATTAAACATGACATTTTTCTACAAAACAGATTATCATCACATTTTATCGATTTAATTTAAAATTAAATTCTTCCACTTATGTGAATTGAATACTGAAAATGTATTATATATTTAAAATCATTTGTTCCAAATTTACTAAATAATTCTCTTTTATTTTTAGTTGAAATGAAATGTAACCTTAGTAATTTTTTACCACCGTAAAGTGTAAAAAATGTAATTAAAGTTAGAAATAAAATGGTAAGGACAATAATAAAACCCTAAAACATGCTTAAAAATTATTTTATAAGTATATTTCGCCCATAGCCATACATATTTTCAATATATGACCTTTTGGTTTCAATTTTATGTGATTATAACCATTATAAAATTTTATTTATAGAAATGAAAAAATGTAACACTCTTTGTTTAATGGATATAATATTTTTAACATCAGAATAACCAAAGGATATGTTCAGGTATAAATAGTATTTGAAAAGATACATTATTAATTTTCATCAGGTTAATTTATTCTTATTTTTTAGTAAATAAAAAATTACATTAAATACTTCAAAAAATTACATAGTAATTAATCAATTATTTGAAAAATAAAATAAATAATATTAAATAAATTAAAATAAATATAATTTTAAGCAATTAATTTTTTCTCTGAATTTTATAAATGACTATATAAGGATAGTTATTTAGTAATTTTTTTAAATTTTGTTTGCTTCCTTGATGATATTAAAGTGAAAGTAATGAAAATTTCTAAAAATTATTATTAATGATATTCTATAATAAATAGTATTTTATTAAATGAGATAAAATTCCAAAAAAAAACAGGTTCTGAAATTGAATAGGGTATGGTTGATAATATCATCCATGGTCTATTTATGGCCCTTTTAGATGAATATAGTAACTATAATGACCCTCAAAGTGTTAAAATCCATGTTGTCATAATAAGTGTTAAAAGGGTTAATTGGGGGGGGGGTAAATCCAAATGATAAGGGTAAATGTCTCAACCAGTAAAAATACTTCCCATGCCATGACTGCCACAAGCCCACCTCTTATATGTTAGTGGCTTGTGACCACTACCGAGTTGGAATATCACACACATGAGAGTCCTTAACCAAATGTACATGTACGTACGCACACATCTCTAGGCCCCTACAATGTTGAAATGTAAGAAAATCGATTAAAATGAATGTTTCCCTACAAAATACCATCAATCAAAGAATGAAAAAAATTAATACAAATAAAAAGAGTCCAAATAAAAACCCACCATAAAGAAATGGAAAATAATACCAACTTATAACGTATAGCAAGGGAATACTATCAAGGTAATCGTAGGAACACACCTCAGTCTATCCAACTCACAAAGATCTACTTGGTCCAAGTCCCTCTAATACTCCTTCAAAAGGATGATCATCTGCGTAAGACAAGACACATGCCTGAAAATCTCATGGAGGGGTGAGTATAATAATATCTAGTAGGACACCCTTAAATCACTAAGAATATAAAAACTAGAATAATAGTCATTTCATCACATGTATATTTCAATGATATATATAATAATAACATCTAGATACACTCTAAGTATACATAAGGTATCCATGTATTTTCTCAACCATAAATCCATCCTAGGATTTTTTCTCGAAGGAATCACAATCTACTTTTCTGGGAGAACACACTTCATGAGTCATATAACACTGATGATTTTTTTTCTTAGAGGCCATGATCATTTGGTATCTCTCTAAGAAGTAAACTATGTAATTCTAAAGATATTGATACATAGAAAGTGTATCACTCCTAGTTCTATGGGGTATACGAATAAACCAGTTTGAATTAAATCGGTAAGTAGGGGATCAAAACATGTCCAATGTTGGTCATGACAATACCAATAACCATAGCAAGAGAAATAATGATTATAGAGGATCTTACTCAGGGATTCACAAAAGGATTCAACTACTCTATCAATGACTAAGGTTTCTTATAGGAAATCGCCATCCCATAGGTAGGATGAGACTCTATAATAAACCCTCAAAGGATGGATCAAGGGAACAAACCCTAATGAAATTTTCCAATGTTGAAGAGGAAAAGAAATCCAAGATATTATTTAAAGAGTACATGGTGTGTAATGAATGTAATATATGTGTCCCTTTAGAAGTGGGTCCTACCCATGTATCACAACGTTATTTCATGTTCGTATCTGATTACACAGCATGTATAAGCCCATTTAATCTAAGTCGTGTCCAAGTAAACTGATCTTATCATGTACACCTAGACTAAATGTGTCTTTGTCCGAGTACACACTATGTCTGAGTCCATGAACTCCGATATGTGACCTTTTACCCTCTAAGATACTTGCCAAACTTTTATGTTTAATCACACTCCATGGGACATGGGTCACACACTGTGGGATTTTTAACATTCATTGGAATCCCTAGCACGACACAGGGGGAACCACATGGCATGTAATACCATAATATATTCTATGTGCTATATGATTCCATAAAACCATAGGTACTTTCTCTACATAATCCCATTACACCTTCACCACTGGTTTGAACACAAATCCTACCCATGTACTGTGGATCTGGGTCAAAGGATATTGTTCATCACTAGATATCCAATTTCTGGTCATCCCAGTTACTCAAGAATAGCCCCATAGCTTTATTGTCATCGTAATCTCTAAAACCTACACATGCATGTCCTCGATCCGGTCCGGATCATTAACAACCATCATCGCTGCTCGATCCTATCATTAATCCAAACCCATATCTATGATATCAAATCATTGTACCAATAAATGGTCAAATAATAATTTATAATATACTATTTTTTTCAAACCATTAGTCAAATGAAACCTTGACGATGAATGCATGAAAAATGGTGGGAGAAATACAAACACTAAAAGGGGAGAAAACCTTAGTCTTGTTTAGTTTGGCCTCAATAGGTTTTTTTTAATAATGATGATTGAAGATCCAAATTAAAATAAACAAACTCTACAAATAATACCCACAAAATAGTCAGGCACCTGTAATATGATTGAACTATGAATCAATCCATCAATTTACTGATTAGTGTTCGTAATAAGATAATAAAATGAGAAAATTCACATAATAGAAAATTCATACCTCAATTTTTATCAGCCAATGATGAATAAAGAATCCATGTCATTACCATTTACTAGATCCTTAATTTTCATTGGAGTATACAATCCTCAATCCACTTTCATCGCTCAATAAAGATAACTCTGATAATATCTAACAATTTTCCAAGTAATAAAACTAACCCTAGAATTTATCCATAGTAGCATTATTAAAGAAATATATTTGGTCACTATATCATGTTAAATAATATAAATAATTTATTTTTTTTATTCACCAGCAACTACACATTATTGAAACTCCCATCACTGATAATGGCTATGTCATGCCTAGGGTAAAAAACATAGTCAGAACTAAATTGTGGCCTTCGATTTCTTATACAAACATTCATGAGAATTTATTACTCATTTTATGAAAATTGTGCACACATGATATGTAATATATTTAATATATTTCAATAATTAATTCAGGGAAAACCGGCCCTTAGAATCTTATGACTTCTTAGCACCTAATTATTAAAATAAACCATTTTATATTACAAAGTAAGAAATGGAAAAATAAAATCCATTACACTCCACACACCATGGAGATTTACATCCCAAAAATGAAAAAAATCATACATAAAGATATGTGGGTACTATGCTTGCATATGTGTCTCCCGCTCAATGGTGATCTCATAACGAATCATTTTCTTCCACCAGACATGCACTAAAAGAAAATTATTTAACAAGGAGGATCCTCTACTACCAATCCTCAATATCTATTGGGTAATCTAAAAATGTATACCCATCCATAATTTCAAACCCAATAAAGTTGATAAATGTGATATTTCATGTACACACCTTCTTAATTTTGACACATAAAATACGTCATGTAACTGTTATAACTACATCAATAGATATAACATTTATTCCACCATAGAAAACCTAAACAATATTGAGAAACAACCATTAAATGTTAGAGATAAATTGTCTCTATGGATAGAACCCCATAACCCATGTTGAGGTAAGATCCCCAAGAACACATGGTCTTCATCCTCAAACTCCAAAGGCTCATGTCATCTGTCCGTATAGGAATTATTATGGATCTTTGCATTCCTCATCTACTTCAAGATGATCCACACCTTCTCCATAGTGGCGTGCACAAACTCTGGCCCCCTAATTGATGACTATATTCGTTCATTTAAGTATAGTGGATAACTACAAGGTCTCCCATACCTCAAATCCATATTTTTTATAATCTAGTAACACTTTTAAAGGCTGAGTGTGAACCATTATAGAGTTTCAACCAAATTAAATCATTCAAGAGATTTAAAACCATCAAATCCATGAATGTCTCTATAACGATTGTGGAATGGTATCTATTATTTACACAAACTCCAATAATGGTATGTGGTCTACCCAACTATGACCAAAGTGAAACATGAATGCCAATAACATGTCCTCTAATACCTGAATAGTCTGCTTAGTTTGGTCGTCAGTCTGGGGGTGAATAATCATGCTTAAAAATAACTAAGTCTCAAAATTCCATATAATAGATTCAACAAATGAGATGTGAAGAGAGAATCAAGGTCCAAAATGATTATAAATGGAACCACATTGAGTCAGGATATATCCAACATGTATAGGAATCCTAATGTCTTTTTTAAACTCTTCTCTCAAATGGATAGGTATTGGTCTGAGTCAGTGATTCGGGAAATGATCACTTATATGGAAACATATCCCTTATCCATATGCGGTTACCTCATCACAAAGACCATAGATAACCCATCCAAATTCAACTCTATAACCACATGTGGTTGAGCTGAACCTACTGGAACCAAGTACTCATCATTCCCTTACTAACATGTATGGAACATGCAGAAATAATCTACAACTCTATTCATCATCTATGGACTAAACAATTGATGTCTAAGGTCATGGTAAATATTTTCCACAAGTAGATAGGCCGCCATGGTATATTTATGAATCTCTATTAGAACATCCTCCAACAATTCCAATAGTACCATCAAGATTCCTATAAAAAGAAAAACATTCCCCCTTCAAAAAAACCCATCAGGAGATTTTCATATGGATATCTGAGTATGTGGGGTCTCACAGTTGGTATCCCCATGTTGTACATTCCTGACACACTTTAAAGTGAAGTGGTAAAAAACATTTTCTATAGGTAATAAAATCTATCCCCATCCCCAAATGATACCAGAAATAGGGTCAACTGTTCTGACAACTCACTAATAAAATATGAACAAGGTCTCATACTAAGAGCTTCTCCTACCACTTAATCCTTCCCAAGAGTATAGAAAATATCAAAGTCATAATCCAAGAAGAAAAATATCTATATTAACTATCTATAGTTAATATAATTTTGATAGAAGATATACATGAGACTCTTATGGTAAGAATATATGATCAACTTCCCACATGTAATGTATTTCCCCCACATATTTAGTGCATAAAGTACCATTGCTAATTCATGATTGTGGGTCCTCTAGTTCTAGTAATGAGGACTCAAATAAATTGAAACATATATAATCACCACCTTCCTCAATATCATAAAAAACCAAGACTATCCCCAGATTCATTATAGAATTCAACATACTTGACTCCGTCCCATGGAAATATCAAGATGCATGCCCACATTGACCTCTTTCTTAACTCCAGGAAATCATATAGTCACGACTCTATACACAAGAAATACTATATATTTTAGGAAAAAGTTTTTAAGGGACATGATATCCTATAGAAATTATATATGAATCTCTAATAGTATCCTACCAAACTAAATATTCTTTACACCTCTATCATGATCTTGGGTGTATTTTAAGATAACACATCCTTATCCTTTTCTGGATCCACTACTACACCATATTCTAAGATAATATTTCCAAAAGTGTGGAAGTCATAAATCCATAATTGGTAAATAGATAGATTCTCATTAAGCTAGTTCTCCTGTAGTATGTACAAAACCATCCTCAATAGTCTCTTGTGCTTCTCCTCAGACACCGAGTAAACCAGGACATCATAAATGAAAACAACCCAAAAAAGGCCAAAGAATGGCTGAATGATCTCACTCAGGAGTCACATAAAATATAATGGGGAATTTTTCGTGATTAAGGGAATCACTAAGTACTCATAGTTACCATTACAACATCATACAACCATATTTGGTATATCCTCATCCCATACATGCAATTAGTGATAGCCTTATCGAAGGACAATCTTCGTGAATGATTGTGCCCTTATCAGTTGATTGAAGAGTTCATCGATCCTTGGTATTAGATAATTTTTATTTATGGTCTTCTATTTTAGGTGATGGTAGTCCATACTCAACATGATGATCCTATCTGACTTCTTAGGGAACAATATTTGGGCTATCCAGGGTGAAACCCAAGGTCTGACAAAACCCATCCTATTCACGTCCTCCAACTACACCCATAGATCATGAATCTCCCTAGGATCCATATAATATGATCATTTATATATTAGATCTATTATAGGGTCTATACCAATGCATAAATCTATCTTATAGTGGGGTGGTAATTTTGAAATGTCCTTAGGAAAGACGTCCTTATACTCAGTCATCACTACCAGAAACTAAAAACTCATAGAATCTGCTACACCAAGGGTCATGCTAGCCAAATAATGAGTAATAAATGACACACTCCTATGAATGAGTCCATCCTAAACAATTCATATTTTGTTTCACCCACAGTAGAAAACATCATCCCATCATTACATATACACCACATCCTTTAACTAAAATAATCTATCTGGGAATCAACTATAGATAACAAGTATGTACCTAAAATGTTGGCATATAGCCTCATCGATGTTACAATGTTATCACAAATGAAACTCTCCCCTCCAAGAGTTAGTTCATACTATCAATAGAAGTGTGTGATCACTAAGTCACCTCCTATAGGATTCTCTAAGTGCAACGGTTGATCCCAAGCCTCAACCCAAATCTCTAACCATTAAAATAGAACTGTGGAAATAAAAGAATTATTCACACCTTTGTCTATCAATACTTTAACTATGGTATAAAATACACATATCATACCCTATATTATAAAGGATCATTTGGGTCATAAGTCTCATCTACTTGAACCTAACCCCTCCCCTATCCCCTAGATCACTATGCCCAGTATGGACCACCAATTAGTGGTGGTGTAAATAAGTCATAATGTGTTCCACTTATAACTTCTCTCCCAACTCCTCTTCCACATCCACCACCTTGCAGATCTTCATTCTCTTTCAACTATCACTACCTAGAAATCCTATCCATCACCAATATATTTTCCACTTGATGGGTCTTTCATTTCCATGAATGATATCGTCGACTGACATTAGAGTAGAACCACCTCCCCCTTAGATGACTAGATCCATCTTGTGCACCCTAAGACACAACAATATTATCTTGGGATCGCCTCCTAAAATGTTTCACATTCATAGGTCCCTCTATCTATTATTGGATCTAAGATCCTGAAGTCTTGCCTCCAATGTGCCCAATGTTTGAATTAACTATATGCATCTACTTAACCAGGAATCTCTCAAAGAACATTCTATCACCCAATCATAGGTAGTAATTCATAAGGGTATCATGCTAGCTCAACTTTCTCTATGTATTCCTTACCTAAAGGTCCCACCCTGAAATAAACGATCACACAACATATTTATTGAGTACCGAGATAAGTTGGTGAACCCTGTTTAATACTCAACCATATTCATAATTCCCCGATGAAGTTCTAGAAGAGTTTAAATGTACACAACTCTCAACATAGACGGAGAGAACTCATCTCTATAAAAGTGAAAAAAACTATGAACTTGAATCATTATCTTAGTCATTGGAATGGGTCAGTGAGCCCCACCAGCAGTTTGTTTATCCATGGAGAAGGCTCACTACAAGGACCACCATCTGGATTATGAGTTTCCTAACAAGACAGAGGGTTTGTGTCACCACCACAAGAAATTCATTATCCATATATTTTTTGGGATCCCTTATAACCTAAGGGGTCATTGTTGTGGAAACTCATGAAGTGCACTCAGCCTACACACCTGATCTACCAGTACTGAGGGAACCATACTCTACTTAATTAGTGGTGGTAATAGTGATTCACCACATATAGGTAACACCTCTTATATAGGTCCCTATATCGAAGCCTCATCACTGAAGAGATTATCCTCAGGGTCCTACACCTAAATACTTGCTGGCATACATCATAGAGGAATATATAAAATGATTAGATGTTCAATTTTCAATGAGTATATTAGGATATATAACTCAATAAAGACATATAAACCAAAACCAATTCTTATATGATGCATGTACCAATTTTTTCCAAGAAACCACTATCTAAATGTGATGAGTTGAAAGGGAGGTGATCAGAATCTTGGTGTCATGATATTTCAGCTACTGCACTGACACCAGAGTCCTTGACATGAGATACAATATCTGAAATCATAAAAATATTGCATCAAAAAAAATAGCAAAAACTATATTTGGAAGGTAGAAACTTTTCTATGATACCACTCATTTATGACCCATTCTAATGGGTCCCATTTCGTGACTAGCCTAAGACTACTTCCAATAAACTAGGGGTTGGAGACTAGTGCTGAGTATGCATATCACAAAAATGAGAGGCTTGGCGATAATGTACATGTAAAAAAACAAACACACAGACACACATATCCTAATCCCATACAATGCCAATGTGTAAGAAAAATAATTACCATTCCTGATAAAATATAAAATCCCATACCGTAGAGTATAAAAATAATTAATGGAATGAAAAAGGGTCCAAATATAAGCCCACCACAAAGAAACAAAAAACATGTCAATCATGCAATGTATAAGAGGAGAATACTGTTAAGGTAACCATAGTAACAATCTTCATGTTTTAGAGATCACTAAACTCTACCTGTTCTTGGTTCCTATAAGAATCTATCCAATGTTCCATTATATTCATACGATATGACACATGTCGGGAAAGACTTTCCAGGGGTGAGTATAATAGTACCGAGTAGGACAACTCAAAATAACTAATCATATTGCATTAATAATAACATTCATCTCATCATAGGTATATGTAAATGACGTATATAATAAGATCATCTAGATGTAGTAATATAAGACACAAAGTCTCAACTTATGGTCACAACTATAAATCTAGACTAGGATACCTAATCAAAGTTTTTTCATAACATTCATTTAAGAGAACACATCCCTAGAGACATATAATACTGATGAAGTCTATCTGATAGGTCATTCTCATTTGTTCTCTCTATAAGAATTACATTTATGAAGTTTTAATAGGTTGGTACACAGAAAGGGGATCACCCCTAAATCCATGGGTTAGAAAAACAACCCATCTGTATTAACCAAATAAGTTAGAGATCAAAGTATGTATATTGTTGGTCACAATGATACTAAGAAACCCACCTAGAGATATGATGGTGATAAAATATCTTACTCCGGGACTCACTAAATTAGTGCCCAACTATGTAAAAGATAGAAGTTCCTTGGAAGGGATCCCCATCATATGAATAGGATATAGATCAGTACTAAACCCCACTTAGGGAAACAATAATGAGAGTGGATATTAATCTTGTCCTTATGAAGGTATTCCACAATATTATACTAGACTGAAGTTCCATGGAGGGGATCACCATACTAACCCCAATCTGGATTAACGCACTGAGGGAGGGATCTTATCCAGCATAGGGTTTTTCCCAATAATAACAAGAACCCCATGTAGGGAAATGATGATGATAGAGGATATTACTCTTAACCTCATGATGGTATTCTGGAACTCTATACATGATTGAAGTTCCAGAGATGGGATTACCATCCTATTCATAGGATGTGACTCCATACTAACCCCTCAAGAAATTGATCAAGGGAAAATACCATAATGAATATTTTATAAGATTAAGAGGACCAGGGCTCCAACCCATTCCGTAAAGTGTTCAAAACTTTCTCTAGAAGTATATTGTGTGTCTGTTGGGAACTGGGTCCTATGAATATATCGTGTCCCATTGTCATGTTCATGTCTGAGTACATGGTGTGTTTTTTCCTTATATACTCATAACAATGTCCAAGAACATAGGTTTTACCATGTACAATTGGCATATTTGTGTCTATGTTTGAGAACACGATGTGTCTAAACCTATGTATTAAAATCCATCCCCATGTACCCTCTGAGGTACATGCTGATCCTCGAGGTCAAGTCACACTTCGTGAGATAGGGTTCTCATGTCGTGTGATATTGAACTTCATATGGAAACCAAAGCGTTGACCAAGGGGTCCCACATTTTGTGTAATGCTGGAATACATGTTATTTACTATGAGATTTCACAGAACAACAGTTTCTTCCTCTACATATGCAAGTACCACCTTCTTCTCAAGTTCCACCACAAATCCATCATTTGGAATGCAAATATGGGTCAACTGTGCTCAATTGTCACTAGAGATCCTATTTTATTCTATCCTAGATGCTCAAGAATCATGTAGTAGCCTTGCCATCACCTTCTTCTATACAAACCACATGTGAATGTCCCTGATCCGATTCATATTCATCGTCACCATAATTGTATCTCTCTTCCATAATCAATCCATAACTAGATATGTGATATCTAATAATTTTACCATGAAATAGTTGTGAAATGATTTATTATCTGTTATTATTTCAAAAAACATGTCAAATGAAATCCTAATAATGAAAACATGATGAACAGTGGAAGAAAAAATGATACATGTAGATAAAGAACAAAACTAGACCATGAATAAGATGGACTTGATCTGTTGTAGCTATAATTATGAATGAATATATAAATTGAAAATAAAATCTCTCCCAATAATCCCTCCAAAATAAACCAACACCCATAGTATGACTGAACCATAGATTAACACATAATTTGATCGAATCTCATTATTTATAGGATTAGAAAATTTGAAAAAAACCTAATTAATATTTTTTACCTTAAGGTGGATTGATCTTTGATGATGAAAAATTTGTGCAATTTTTATTGGTAAGATCATTTAATTTCATTAGCATAGATGATCCTTGACCCTTCACCGTCACTCGCTAAGGAACACTCTAATTCTATTTCTAAATTTACTTTATTATGTATCTATCCATGAAAATTATCAATGGATGCTTATTTATATAACGATACTAGTTCACTACATCATGTTAAATAAATTAATTTTTTTAAATAATTAATTTTATTTATTCACCCACAACTGCAATTTATGGAAAATTCCAATGCCGAAAAAGGATATGTTGCACCTTGGGTAAAACCCATGATCAGAACTGAACAACGACCTTAGATTTCTTATTTGAACCTTAGTTTATGAGCTATACACCTATTTTTCAAAACCATGATTATGAAATATTTAATATATATTCAAAATTAATTCTGATCACATTGAGGCTTAGAGTCTCACGCCGTTCAATACCTTACTCCAAAAATAATTGATTCAGTATTCTAAATTAATAAAATGAAATATAAGAATAATTATATTAGAAAAATTATAAAAATATTCCAAATTTAATTGGATGATATTATTTTGACTCATACACATCCTTTATTTTAATATTATTATTTTGGATCCATTTATAAGTCACAATTAATTTATATCAATTATATATGTTAAGAAATTCTAAGAGTGCCCTTCTATATCTTAGAAAAGGGATTATATTATTATATATACATCACACTTAAAAACCCATTTTATTTGAAAACTATATACCCAAAACCATTACTAATTTCCCTTCCCATGTTTTTGAGGTCTTATTTTGAGAATATTACCAATATTAAAATTCATATGGTCTTAATAAATATTTATTTTACAAAGTTGATATATAGTTTTTAACCACATGATTTATTTTTATTTCTTGATCAAAATCCTTAAAAAATTTATTAAGCATGATTAAATAGTAAAAGTAGTATATTAATAATATTTTGTTGTTTTTATGTAAATGGAAAAACCTATATCCATCTTCTATCCCATCAAATGAGAAATTAAACCATCATTCTTTTGTATGTTAGGCCACTTCCTCACAAATCAATATAATTCAATTTCCATGACCATCTCTAATAGATAGTTATAATAATGAAATTAATGTATAAATATGTTAATTATGTCATATTTATTATTTATATAATATATTATATTATTTAATTTCTTAATTTTCCATTCGCTGAAAAATGATAATGTCGTTCATGCGTAAATGTGGACTACCGCCTTGACAAAGAGATGTGATTCATTTTTAATCACTACATAACATTTATAATATATTAAAGTGTGTTTATATAAATAAAATTGTATTTATGATATAATTATAATTTTATAATGATAATGTAAGACATACCATCTTCTCATAATGGTAGTTGAAAAATTGAAACATTACTCATCCGTACAAACGACCTACAATCTCCATGATTACAAAATATTTAATTTTCTATAACCATATTTTAGGATTGATTTTAAAACTATAATTTTTTAACAAAAAGATAATCAATTCATCATTAATATTTTATAGAAAATTGAATAATTATATCTTGGACAATATTTAACCTACCGAAGTCATTTTGAACTTAAAAAGAGAATATTATGAAAATATATAACATAAAAAAATGATTAAGTAATTGTATATGACATATTAATAAGTAAAATAAACGGAATAATGAAATTGAAAAGGGTTATCATGCATGATAATAAAAAACAAGATTTTATTAATTATGATGATAAATAACATATGTGATAGGTTAGACTCAAGGTAATAGACACATTAACTTTAAAACTCGTTTTAAATTATTTATATTCACAATATATCTCTTACAGATCCATGTATTCAATATTATTTTATGAATGTATTTCTATGTATGTCAAATAATTATAATGTGAATTTTATTCTATTATCTTTCAAAGGTCTTTAGAATGGAATAATTTTATGGAATGTTTTGACTTTATTTATAAAAGACAAAAGGAATGTTAAATTTTAGCATATCTGATGACAATTACTTTTCTATAGGACATAAAAATTCATTTAATTTTAAATTCCTTTTCAATATTTATTATTTTTGTCAATTCAAAAATCCAATTCCCTTTTTCTAGGCATTATGATATTGAAAATTGGATTTTAAAATAAAATGTTATTTTTATATCTAAAGGTATTTTTCATATAGTTTTAAAAGAAATTGGTAGGGGTTTATTGATTATATTTTCATTGGAAATCGTTCACAAAGAGTTTATCCCCATTATAGATTTTAGGTGAGAAATTGTTTTCTTATATGATGGGTGTGACAAGATATATCTCCAATTCATTGGGTAATGAGTATGATATCCAGATAATTATATTGTAAGTTAACCATGTGTTCATTAAAATTGTAAGGTTTTTTTAAGGGATTCCAAATAATGATGTACCAAGGAACCACCAAAACTTTTCTATTCATTTAAATGAGTTTTTCTCAATATTTTTGATTTCCAAATTAAGACAATTATCCTTTTAAAGGAAAAATGATGCTATTTTTAGATAAAAATGAATGTTTTTAATAAAATTGTTTTCATGGGTCTCCATGTTTTTCCCTGGAATAATTAATTTATTCATTTTTTGGACCTTTCCAATCTTCTTCTTCTCATCCATAATTTAAAATTACCTTCCAAGGGATTTAAGGATGAGTAGGGAAAATTGTGAGGTTACGATCACATTTTTAGAGATACATTACGAAAAGAAAACATGTTTATATTGTAATGTTTTTATTTTAAAATAGGTAATGAGTATATGTTTCCACTTTTTAATATATGGGACAATTATGTAAGATTCATGACATATATATCTAAAAATATAAACCTATATGACCATTGATAATTTATGAAAGCGAATTCCAGTTTAATGTTATTGGAAAATATAATATTTAAGGTCAGTTCCTTAATGTCGGAATTATAGTAATGGTTAGATAACTTTTTATGTAAAGATAATGCCAATAGAATTCCAATACAATATTTTAACTAAAGTTCCTATTTAATTGATAAAATATTTAAAGAATACCATGGTTTTTTATAAACTATATTTTTTCAGAAAGGGTTTCCATAGTGGAAATAATGATAAAGTAATAGGACGGCACTATGAGGATGATAGCCTTCCAAATTAGCAACCAAGAATGGTTGGAATTGGAAAGAGTAGTTTTTTGTTGTGATTTCATTGGTGATTCAAGAAATATATTGTGTTGGTCTCCATTCTTGAGAGAAATCATGTATAAAATATAGGAACATGATGGTAGTTGAGTACTTCTTAAAACAACACCCTCTGGTGTTCAATTAATCATCGTATATAGTGGTATTCAGTGGTTGGATCAATGCCATATAGAATATATTTCAAGACACAGGGTGTTTGGAATATCAAAATGTAATAATTTACATTCATCATTTTTTAGTAAAGTTGATTGTTTGTGGCATTTTATTAAGGGTTCCAAATATGGACATATCATGATTCTGAGGAATGGGAAACACTTAAGAATATATTCCTTGAAAAATATTTTCCTATGGTAGTTAAAAATTAGATGGAGAAGAATTTATGGAATTGAGACAAGAGTATTATGATTTTTTATCTATGTATGAAGAAAAGTTTACAATATTGTCCAGGTATATTCCATATTTTATCTATGATCATGATAGTAAGATTAATCTATTTTAATCAAGGTTAAAACAAAGATATAAAAGGTAATCATCATCCCATGAATATATAATACACTAAAATCAATTTTTGTGTTCTGAGATGGTATAAATGGAGTTCACTAATGATCATGTATTCCTTGAAAATAAGAATAAAATATGTCGTAGATGGTAGGTAATGGGTAATCCTTTATAAAATAAATCTAAATTTAATAAAATAAAGTTTTCATATTGTTATATGTGTGGTAAAATGTTTCAAGGGAATGTATTGAGAATTATGTAAAGTTTTAACAATGTGGTAAGTTTGGTCCCATGGATCATTATTGAAAAGAAAAGTGTCCTAAACAATCAAAAAATATGGTATCTGATAGCCATATATTGATGAGATGTTTTAGTTTCAATGTGTTAGGTCATTATCTAATATGTTTCTATAGTTTGTTAATCAGGGTATAAATATTCAAGATTGAAATTTTAAATGCATGGAAATATATTTTACTACTACTATAGTTGATGTATGTCTCTTTATTAATGTTATTCTAGGTATATAACTTATTTTTTCCATTATTCCAATACCCTTTTTTCTCTGGATATTTTCATTCACCCATTTCTATTAAATTTGAAAGAATATTGGGAATATCACATCAATAATGTATGATAGAACTTTTGGTGAAAACTCCTATGGAAATATTAAAGCATGAAAGATTTATAGGAATCATCTTATTATTATTTTTAGAAAGCCTTTTATAAAAATATTGTTTATCTTCCCCAGGTAGTGTTTTATATTATTTTGGGTATCGATTGGATTAAATTTTTTTCATGACAAGATATATTTCCCATCAAATAATTTTTTTAAGATGATTTTAGGTTTTTGATAACCTGGAAAGAAGATGACAAATTTATTACAAAAGGTTGTAAAATTTACTAATCAAAAGTTACAAAAAAGACTGAAAATTTTGATATTATTGATGACTCAGTAGTGAATGAAGATATTGATGTTCTTCCTAAGGATTTATTAGGTTTTATTCCTAATCAATAGGTTGAGTTTAAAATTGAAAAACCTAATTCTAATCCTATTTAAATACCCCATATTTAATGGAATAAGTAGAAATTTTTAAATTGAAGAAAACTAATTTATTTTCTAGGTAAAGGATTCATTCATCCTATCACTCCACAATGAGGTGATTCTATCTTATTTGATAAAAACAAACATAGTTCAATTAAAAATTTTATTGATTATAGACCCCCTAAAAACATAATTATTAATAAGATGTAACATTTTTCTCATATCAATGGTTTTTATCATCTTTATAGAACATTTTACTTTTCGATGAATGATCGTAGGATATGTTAACATTTGTTGATGGTTAAGGAGGAAGATATTCTAAGGAATTTTTTTAAAAAAGATATGGGTTCTATAAGTTTTTAGTCATTCACTTTGGGTTGTTTAATTCATCGACTATATTTATGGATCAAATAATTATAGGTTTCCAAGTGTTCTTGGATAATTTTGTGTTTTTTATTAATGACATATTTTTATATTATAATATAAATGAGGACCATGAACGATACCTAAGTATTATTTTTAAAACCACAAAATAATATAAGATACATGAATATTTTAGTGTGTGTGAATTTTGGTTGAAAAAATTTCATTCCTCAGTCATATTGTTTCCAGAGATGGAATACCTTTTCACCCTACTAAAACTAAATTTATTTTGGATTGTCATATACACATAAATTACATATATTTTAGTAGCTTTCATGGATTACTAGGTTACTACCATAGATATTTTGTAAATATTTCTCGGTTTTTTAGACCACACACTATGTTAACTCAAAATGTAGATAAATTCATCTACATAGTAAATTAAAATAATTATTTTTTGGAACTAAATTTAATATTCTTGAATGATTTTTTTTACTTTAACTCCTGAAAAGGTGAATTTTTCATCTAAAATAATTCTTCTTTAAAGGGAATTTTTTGTCTCATAATGAAGAATGATCAGGTAAGTACTTATGCTTAATGTCAACTAAAACCTCATGAGTTAAATTATCTTATAGATGATCTATAAGTAGTTTCTCATGTTTTTTATTTAAAATTCGAAATAAAAATTTGTATGTAAGGAAGTGTTACATATATAGTGATCCTAAAAGTTTTAGGAATATATTTACTTATAATTATTTTAACACGATACAGAGAAGATTGTTGGAACTGATCATGGATTATGATTTCATGATTCTTTATCATCCTGGAAAATAAAAATAGTAGATGATTCTTTGAGTTAGAAAAATAATGTTACAATAGCCATGTTATATTTAGAACACGTCCCTTTATTAAATGAGTTGATTAAGTTTATCTCAAATTCTTTGTATATTAGAAATTACAGTATTTTGATTCACGTTTCCGTGTAGTAGACATTTAAATATAGAACATAGCAAGATCAAAAGGAAGACCATGGATTATAGGAAATGGCGTAATAGTTTATGAAGGGAATGTTACCTGAATTTAATATTGAAAAACTAATGTGTTTTTTGATTTTAAAAGATAATTATGTGTTCCTTGTGATACCGAGTTTAAAATAGAATCATGGAGTATATCATATAGTTCCCTAGTTTCCATTCATCCTAGTAGCACTAATATATACATGGACCATAAGAAGTATTACTAATGGGATGGAATGAAAAGTGATATTACTAAATCAATCATGAAATGTTTGACTTATCTATAGGTTAAATTAGAATGAAAATAACTAAAGGGGACTCTATAACCTTTTCTAGTACTTGAGTTGAAATAGGAGAATATATCTATGGATTCCATGGTGGTATTACCAAACACTTATTGAGGCAATAATTCTATTTTTTGTTATCACATATCGATTGAATAAATATATTCATTTCCTTCCCAATCAAGATAAAATGCATCTAGATAATATTTATCAATTGTATATCAAGTAGATAGTTAAGTTATATGGATTTCCTCTCTCAATGGTATGTGCTCATGAATCTATTTAAACATCAAATTTTTTGGGAGGACTTCATAAACCGCTCGTTACTAAATTAAATTTCAGTCCAACATTTCTTAATCAATCTAATAGATAGTATAAAAGAACGATTCAGACCGTGGAAGATAGTCTTTGATAATTTTAAAAGTATTACCATGGATGGTGGGATCAACATATTTTTAGTTATATTTTTTTATAAAACTAATTTAAATAACAATATACAGGTGTCACGTTTTGTGTAATTATATGAAAATATGTGTTGAACTCGTACTTTTTTGGGATGAAGTTGTTGAATTGAAGTTAATGTGACCAAAATCGAAAGAGTAATTGGATATGAAAGTTAATATGATTCATTATTACTTGAGGATGTCTTAAAGAATGCAAAAATGTTATGCGAATGACTAAATGCAATATCTTTCTTTCGAGGTAGGTTATCTTGTTTTCCTTAAAATATATCCATAGAAAAGAGTGAAATGTTTCAGTAAAAATGGGAACTTAATTCCATGATTCTTTGGAAAATATTAATTACTTGAGAATGTTAGATTATTTTCAATCTAAGTATCATTACCTCTATCTTTATCCTAGGTACAATTTTGTTAATGATCATATGTTAAGAAAATATGTATCGTATTCAACTCATATTTTTCCCCAAAGTATTTTAGTTGGAATATAACCTCATTTTTGTGGAATACCAAATTAAAATTTTTAACCACATGGAACATGTTTTAAAGAATAAGGTGACTAAAAGAGTTATTGTTTTTTTTGTAAAATTTATCTAGGTGAAGTAGCAACATAAGAATTTGAAATTTCTATAAAACAAAGATATCACAACTTATTTGATAAGTTAATGAAATAGCGTGGGTAAAATTTAAAAAAGTGGAAATAATGTAAAAAAATAGTTAATGATATAATAAATAAATTTTAAAATTATATAATTCATTATAAAAATAATAACTAATTTTTTAAATTAGAACTGAAATAGTTTTAATATATATTTTTAAGGTATTATTTAAAAGATTAATTTTAAAATTATATAATTTTAATTTCAATTTTGAAATCATCATTTAAAAATTACCTTTTCTTTGAATAGTTGATAATATTCTAAAAATATTTATTATTAGTGAATAGTAAAAAATAATGTTTTTTATTGAAAATTGCATATTTGTTCTACTATTTTAAAAGTAAAATTTCATTATGGATTATTTTTAAAATTTCATAGGTTTATTTATATATAAAATAATCTAATTATGGGTTTTTAAATGAATTTTAAACTCAATTTAGTGTAAATGTTTTTTAAAATAAATAATAATATTTTTTTGAAAAATCAGTTTTCAATACATTTTTACATTTTTAAATTCAATTAAAATTCATACATTTCTAATAAATGAATCTTGAATTTTTTTCCCATATTTGGAATTAGTGGATCTAAATATTTTAAATATACCCCTTCTATTTTTAGTTAATATGAATAGGCACATTAGAAATTTTTGTTACAATGGTATAGGGTAAATCATTTAATTAAAGGTAAAAAAATAATAAGTAATGAAAAATAAAACAAATAATTGAATAAATTTTATTGGATCAGTATATATCATCCATATTAATATAAAAGTTCAGTATATAATCCATATTTATTCAATGTTAGAGTACATGGACTTTTTTTTCCATTTGGATTTGATTAGAACCATTATATTATTTTAATTAATGAAAAAGAAAGAATTTCACACTATGGGATTTAACAAATATATTGTTTTTAACATGGTTGTAACCAAAGGAGATATTCCGTTATAAATAGAATTAATAATTAAAATTTTATATCTTAATAATGATAATTAATTTTTAATTTATAGTGTAAAAATTACCCTAAATACTTACACAATATTGATGAATTAATTATTTAATTAACATAAAAAAAATTATAAAAATTTTAAAAGAAATATAATTTGAGATAATTAATGTGATCCATGAATTTTAAATATAAATATAACAGGTTATATATGTAATAAAATATTTATTTGATTTAGTTTTCTTTTCATGATGTTATTAATGTGAATGTATTTAATAGTTCTAAAAATTAAAATTAAGAATATTTTATAACAAAAAAATATTTTATTACATGATATAAAATTAATAAAAATATTATAGTAGGACAATTTATTAGTATATATGTGACATTATCAATTGTTATTCATTTACGATCACTTTTCCCATTAATAGTGACTATAATGACCCTTAATGTTTAAAAAACATTGCTTTCACAGTTAGTGTCAAAATGGTTGACATGGGTTAAAACCAAATGGTAAGGGTGTAAACATAGCCACATATATGGTGTTATTTTTGAGGTATTTTTTCTTATATATTTTTTCTTATATTTATTAAATATATTTCCTGGTATTTTTAAGTAAAATGGTGGTTTTTAGGATAGATAGAAGGAGGAACGTAGTTGGCACACAATTAGTAGAAACTGATCACTAGCCGAGTAGAAACTATGCCCCACAAGATAATGGAACTTTCCTGGCTATATAACCTAGCACATAGGCATGAAACCCTTCTATAATTATAGTAAGACTAGTATTGTGACACAATATAGTATACAAGATAAGGCATATAAGCATACAGCCTCTGCAGGTAAATTGTGTAGCCTCTTTTTCTATTAGATAGAGGTTCCACATGGTTGGTGCATGGTTCTGAAAATCATGCATCCTGCAAGATCGTTAATATTTTGGGATTTCTATTTCTACCACCCCCATATTTTAATACACAATCCCCTTATTCTAAAACTACTTAAACCATACAGCCCTAAATGTTCCTCCCTCTCCTCTATAACTCTATTGGGATTTAATTTTTTGGAATATTTTTATTGGATTGTTCAATGAATCATCCAGTATGCTTCTCTAGTCTTCTCATCTTCCCTCCTTTTGGTCGCTTCTCTCTTATTTCATGTGCTCTATTTTCTCAAGTGGTTAGAGTAACCTATATGGGGTTTAATTTATTTCCCTTTGGTTGAATCTTTTTATTCCATATTTTCTCTTTCTATTATGTGATATCCTCTTGGTGTGGGTTTTGGTTTCAAACTGTTTCCAAGTGATTCCATGTAAGAATATTGGAGGTTCCCTACATTTATATTAATTTATGAATTTATAATTCATTCCTAGGTTTCCAAATGAGTTTTATAAACTATGTGGGTGGTGATAAAGGTGTTTCAATGGGTTTCAGTGTCTTTTCTTGGTTTAATGTTTAATTTCTCATTATAAAGTTATGTTTTTCAAGTCTGTGATTCAAATACTAAAATTATGATTTTATAAAATGGGATTTCACATGGTATAGGGATAAGAATAGATAACATGGTAACCCCAAGTATCTTTCTAGGAATACTCTATATAGTATTCCAGGTGAGTTAGTAGGGCTGATGCTACTCTGTCTCCCTAGAAAGACAATGTCACAACACTAACTAAACATACATGACGTGGGTTGGTTAGATCAAACAAGAGATGGAACTTCTTGTCCAATATATGAAAACGGAGAGTACAAGGATCCTAGAACATTGTTAATCCTTGCTATATTGTAATTTCTCATATTTCATATTCTATAATTTATATTTTTGTTTTTTTTAAGTTCATATAACTATTATGTGATAAATCATGTTTTTAAGTTAAAATGATTTATTTCGTTTCCTAAAAAAATAGCATGTTAATTTGTCATTTAATTTCATTGCATGGAATCTCTTGGTGGTATCCTATTGGTAAATATATCTCACAACATACATGAACCCTTATTTGTTTATATACCATGATATGTATGATTTAGTTATGGCAATGTCCTTTCATGGAATTGATGGGGGATCTATTGGATAGTGTTTATTGTTGGGCAGGTGGTGGTGGTGGTAGTCTAAGAGAATTGACCCACATGTTTCATGGAAGATTTTTTTTCTAGTCGGTCCATCTCCCCATTTTGTTTATTTTGGTTTTGGTTATAAGTGATACATTTTTAACTCATTGATGTAGTATTTTCCTTTGATCACCTATGTTATGACTATTGGTTAAGATGTGATGTAATAATTTTGAATTATTTATAGTTGGTCTTCATGGGAGAAACCATTCACAAAGTTGTTACTCAATACCTAGTTTCTAACCTGTGGAGATCGATAATACCCTTTGGTACATTCCACAGACTGAGTTGTTCGTCACGTTGAATTGATTCCCAGGTTGGTTCATGATTTTTTTATCAGAGCAGGTTATCCCCATCCTAGGTCATGATATTTGGGTGTGTGGATAGATAGTAGCTACAACTATTGGTGCTTGAGTATTATTGTTGTGAGTGTGGTGTTTGGTCAACACATCTCATGTCAATACTTGTGTCCACATGGGATGTTTTGGATTTTGTTCGACTCCTCCACCATGTTTGATGCATAGGCTATAGATTTCAAATGTACAATGAGTTGGGGTGGTGTTGTTTAATTTTTGGTTAGTTATTATTATGGTTATTTCTATTTATAGTGAATTTTGAAGAATTTTTTTATTGTAAATCCATGAGGGTTATATATGGATTATTTAATTGTTTGGTTAATTGATGTAGAAGTATTCCTCATAGGAGACATCCCATTCATCCATGGGAAGAATCCAAAGTGAATTATCTTTCCCCAATTTTTTAGATATTAGTGGAATTAATGGTTCAATATGTTTGGGTAATAGATTTGGGAGTCTGATATAGTATTTATCATATTAAGGAATCAAAACGTGGTATGTAAAAGTGAAAGAGTTGAAGAGTTCCTCAAGAAAAATACCTATACCTTCTAGGGTTGCACATATTACTAGGATAAATAATATTGGGTAAAAATGAATGAGATTATTTTTAGGTTTCTCAAGAATGATCAGGTAGTTAAGGTTAAATGTTTTTTATTCATGATAAAAGTCCCTAGTTTTTGGTGGTATGACTCATTCATTTGGGCTAGGAATATGAGGAGATAAAATTGAAAGTCGTAAATGTTGCCTTTACTAAGAAATATTTATATAAGATCTTATAACATTCAAAGAACCCTGAGTTTATAGATCTCCATAAGTGGTGTTGAACTATATTATAATATTCCAATGATAATTTAGAATTTGTTTTTTTAACCCAAGGTGGTTTTTAATGAGCAATTTTAGGATCATAAATTTGAAATGGGGTTTCATCCAAATATTTGTCTATATGTCATGTTATATAAATTAATGTCATATGTTGAGTTAGTGGATGGATCTTTGACGGTTAAAGTTTTCTAGTAAGAAATTTCACGGTTTTCTAGGATGACTATACCTTTGTTCCTAGTTTTTTGTGGCATATATTGGATGAAAATAAAATGAAACAATCAAGATTAGGAGGGAGGTAGTCTCTTAGGCCACCAATCCTGACCCCCTTCACTTGCAACAATTAGAAGTGGGTTAGTTGTATTCTATCAATGTAGAAGGTTGAGGAATATGTGTCCAACATATCCCATTTCACCTAGAACCTCCCTCAGTGTGAGAACATAGGTCACATGCATAGTTTCAATAAGAGTGGATTGATGATTCAGAGTGGCGGAGGCTCATCACCACACAAATAATTAACAACAAAGTCTTCTGCATCAAGTGTTATGGGTTTATGGTCTCTTGGGTGTGGTGGAAGGGCTAGATACTCTCATGGGTATAGTAAAATAATAGTTGATCCAGAATTTATCAATTAAACATTGGAATTAGTAAAAATAAATCACCTTTATTCTATGTATCAAGAACCGGTGGAACCAAATGTTGGAGTTGTGATAGTTTGAGGTACCATTTTTATTGAATCATCCATCATTTTTGATTTATTTGATACGGGTAAAACAATTTCATTTTATTTCTTCCCATCTTGAGGAACTTCTGAAATTACCAATCAAAATTATTAATTATTCCTTGGAGTTGGTTACACCACATGTAAAGAATAGAGAACATGGCTTTATACGCACGTATTGTGCTCTCAATCTATCAGGAGTCAAATTGTAATGGGAATTCATAGTTTTGAAAAAGGATCTTTTTTGATGTGACATTAACATGGATTTGATAGTGCATTTCAAGGTTGAAATCTATTTTAATTTCATACGAGTATATTTTATGTAAATCAATGTAAGTACTCATGTCTTCTTAGGTGAATGGGATTATTTATCATGGAAAAGATGGACCTCCACTGTTGGAGTTGGGAAACTTCATTTTCTAGGTTTCTTATCTTATGATAGAGGATGATGTTATAGGTGCCAAGAATGGTTTATCTCACATAGTAGATGAGTTTCATGATGTTTTTCAAAGAAATAATGATGTTTACCACTAGAATGGGATGTTATTTATACCATCGCATGGTTACTGGGAACATAGAAAATATCAATTTAATCTTATGATATGGCCCCAAATAAGATGAGGGAATTAAATATATGTATATATGGTTTGGAATCAAATGGATTCATTCAACCAAGCATCTCACCTTAGGCCTATTGAGTACTATTTTCAAAAAAGGATGTTAGATCCCTTTTGTAGTTCATTGATTACTAGAAGTAGACATTGGTTAAAATCAGGAATAAGTATCCATTTCCAAAAATTTATGAAGTCAATGATTAGATCAATGAGGGAAATTTGGTTTTCAAAGATTTATTTTTTCTTCAGGTATCTTCAAGTCTAGGATAGATATGTGGGCATTCAAAATATATCCTTCCAAAGAAATTATGGTCACAGTGAGTATTTGTTAATGCCTTATGGGTCAACAAATGATACAACGGTTTCATGGATCTTATGAATCAGGGGTTCCATTAGTACATTGAATATTTTTCTATGGTGTTTGTGGATGATATCTTAGTCTACTACAGGATGGAGGAAGATCATGGTCAACACATGAGGATCACCCCTGGAACACTTTTTGACCACTTTCATTATGAAATACTCAACAAGTAAAAATTTTGGATTTGTGGAGTTATGTTTTTAGCCTACATGATTTTAGATCATGGCTTTTAAGTGGACCCATAGAAATATGGTGCAATTATTTCATTGAACCAATCAAGAAATCTCTTTGTGATCGGGATCTTATTGGTCTTGGAGAATAATACATGTGGTTTCTTGTATATTTTTTTCAAATCTCCAATCCCAAACCATGCTTACCGAAATAGCAGTATGGTCTTAATAGATCCAAGAATGATATGTATTTTTCAATTAGCTTAAGTAATGGTTTATTTTTTCCCCAATTTTAAGCCTACCAAAATTATAAAATGAATATTTGGTCAATTGTGATTCTTTAGGTATGGGTCATGGGTGTGTTGTGATGTAGGATAACCATATGGTGGTTTAAAACTCTCATCAACTATGACCACATGAAAATAATAATCCAAAACAGTTCCTAGAACTAGATATTGTGATGAATTATTTCTAAAAAATATCACCATAGTCTTTTTGGGAAAAAATACATAGTTTACACAGATTATAAGAGTTTGGCCTTTATTTTCTCACAAAAATTCCTGAATATGAGGTAGTGGTGATGGGTTGGGTACTACATTGATATTGTCTATATCCCTTGAAATGTTAATGTGGTAGTACCCACCCTATGAATGAATATACCAGTGCAATCCATAAAGGAGTCTAGTGATGAGGGGAATTTGATGGGGGGGGGGGTTTCTCAGATGAACATAGAAACTGAAGAGAATAATGAATGTCTTTTCATGTTTCAAATTAAGTTAAAAACCTCTCTTATAGAGTTTATTCATGTATAAAAACATAATGATGAGCTATGTAGGCACTCTGGGCAGCTTATGAATGGTTATAAGGTTCCCAACAAGTAGTCTTGGTCTTTTTAGTGAATTATTTATATCTAGGGTTTCATTGTGGTTCCAACATATTTGTGAAGGGTGTTGAAAAATGATAAGATACATGTATCAATGGTACAATAATACTGGGATTTGTGTCAATGGTTCTAGTGTTCAGATATGAGATGATATATAGACGACTTCATTTCAAGTTGTTATACTTGTTAGTTGGTTAAATTTAAACACTAGGGGCCATACTATTTTTTTCATATACTCACCTTTCAAACTATAAGTGTGATGAGGTCATTGTGGACATCATCATTGGATTGTTTGATACACCCTGAGGAAGAAACACAATTTAGGTTCTTACTAAACATTTAAAAAAGTCCATAGATTTCATTTTGATCAAGGACTAGACCTACATGAATGGGCTCAACCATATTTATTTTAAAGATATTTTAAGAATTTATGGAGTTACATATGCTATAATTTTGGATAGGGATCCCTGATTTACCTATCAGTTTTGGTAACACCTTCATAAGTTAATGGGAAGTCAGGTCAGCTCATTATGGAATATCATCATCAGAAAGATAGTCAAATAGTTTGGTCCAAACTAATCATGGAAGGCATGCTTCATCTAGGTGTTCCCATTTTTATAGGATCATTGGATAACAATTTGGGGTTGGTAGAATTTTTATATTTTAATATTTACACATTATTATTTAAAATGGATTCCATTGGTGTGCTTTATGGTCAGAAATATCACTCACCCTTGTACTATATTGATGTGGGAAAGTCTTCTTTATTGGGATTGAGCTTCGTGAAATAACGTCTTTGAAATTTTGGGTCATCGTAATATAGTTTTTGAAAGTGAATAGGTTCCATAAATCCTATGGTGATTATAAATAATGATCCTTGGAATTCTCAGTGGAATACTGTGGGTTTCTGAAGCTGATACGTCACCTGGGTCATATTTTTCTTTGTTAGTAGGGGTAACTGATGTGGTAGTATGATAGATCTTTTGATATTACCAAAATTATTGGTAATGTGTAATAATGATTAGATTTACCATCAGAGTTTATGTTGATTCATGATTTATTCTATTCCTCATATTATAATAACTATATCCTTGACCCATATAATGTCATAAACTGGGAAGTGTTGGTGCTGAAATCTGAATTGTCTCTGTTAAAGCTACCAGTGAAGATTCTGGATTCCAAAGAGGTTGTGATTCAAGGGATATTAATATTATAGGTTCGGATCACTTGGAATCTTGACAATGATGAGCACGAGACATGGGAGAGAAGTCCTTGGGTGGAGGAGAAGTATCCATATTTACTTTTTGAATAGGACTCAATTTGATTTTTTGAGGGTGAAAGTTTTTTCATGATGGGGATAATTTTCATATCCATGGAGTTACTTTAATGTATTTTCTATTTTTTTGGTATTATTATTTTTACATGGATTTCAAAAGATTTTTAAGAAAAATGCCGGTTCTTGCCTAACTAACAAAGGCACACATATGGTGCATGAATAGTATAAATTGTTTTCTTTCCCAATAAAAACTATGAACCTTGGACAGTGGCACTATCCAAGACACAGGACGTAATGCACATGCATCCAACACTCCCATGATTGTTGTGTGACAAGGAAAGTGACATTGTCCAGGCCGTACGTTTAGGAACACGAGCATGTGACTCATCTAGGAGAACTATGTGGCATCTATTACTCTTGAAAATTGATACCAAATGGTTGATGCACTATTTGGAAAATTATACCTCCAAAACATGAAGCCTAGCAGATCATTAAATTTTTTATATTTTTCATTTCTACCCAACCACAATTTTAATAAAAAAACCACTAATTCTCCCCCCATTCGAACCCTCCAACCCCAGGTGTTCCTCCCCCTCCTCCTCCACTCAATTAGGATTTATGTTTTGGATGTATTTGTCTTGTTTTATTCTAGGAACCGTCAAGTAAAATTCTATTTTTATCTCATACTCATTCCAATTGGTATCTTCTACCTACTTTTGTGTGTTCTAGTTTTTCCAATGGTTTTTTTGACCAATGTTGATTTTGATATATTTTATTTGTGCTGAATATTTACTATTTTTGTGTGCTCCTGCCTTAATAGGGTCTACTCTCGGTGTGAAATGTGGTTTCTAACCGATTCGAGGTAATTCCGAGTGGAAAGGTAGGTGGTTCCTTTTCATGACATTACTTGAGGATTTTAAAATTATATCTTTGTTTTCTAAAATGGGTTTTATAAACTATTTGGATAGTTAAAAAGGAATTTCCAGGAATTTTGTTGTTTTTTCATTGTTTAATTGATAATGTCCCTATATAAATTGTTTTTTATCAAGTGTGGAATTCAATTATTGAAATTATTATTGTCTATAAATGGATTTCAGTTAGTATAATTATTATAATAGAGAACAAAAGAATCCAAGGTCTCTAGGTGTGAATACTAGGTCTAGTATGCTAGGAAATTCAGTAGGACTGATTCTCAATCTCCCTAGGAAGACTAATTTATGACACTAACTAAATATACAGGTTGGCGATTCATTGGATCGTGAAGGAGACAAACCTTAATGTTCAAGATATGATCATTGAGAGTATAGAGATCATAGGACCCCATTAACCCTAGTTTCATAGGAATTTTCCATGGTTCTTATAATATATTTTCCATTTCAATTTGACTTTAAATTTTTGTAATCTTTTTATTATAACCAATGTTTTTAGACAAAATTATATCTTTAATTTCAATAAAAACAAGCATGTTAATCTTTTCAATTAATTAAATTTCATGAAATATCTTGGTGTTAACATATTGATAAATTTTTCACAATCCTTACATACACACTCAAGTGTATTTATACTATGTTATGATTGATTCGGGTAGGTCATGGCCTTCCATTGTGGCGATGGTGGATCTATGGGCTAGTGTTTCTTGTTTGATAGGTGGAGGTCATGGTGGAATGAGTGCAATTGAAATGATCCAAACATTTATCAAAGGGATTTCTCACTTTTTATAGAAATTTCACATAGTATAAATCATATTAATCACTTAGATCCCATAATAAAACATTATAAATGAATAATTAATTAAATAAGAAGTATTTCTAGAAGATAAGAAACCAATACTAATGAAATTGTTACTTGTCATTAGGAATATTAATATGATAATTATGAATAGTAAACTAGCCAAATGAATAGAATAATCTCCCATGAATGTATAAATATAATTTTGGTATCTTATAAGTGAAAATATGGTATAATTTTATCATAGTATAAGTAAGTAAATAATGTAAAAATAATTAATTATGTGTATTAATTTTTAAAAGTCATAAATATTTAATTACTATTTTATGATTAATTTAAAATTTTAAAATAAACTTTATTGTCATAAAATGTATTTAAAAATTAATATTTAAATGTAATATTATCTTTAGATAATTTTATAAGACCTTACATAATTTTTTAAAGTGATATAAAATTAGTTATTATTTTAAAATTTGTATTTTCCATGTAAATAATGATTTTAAATTGAAAAATAAATTAATCATATATAGAAAATTATTTTCACAAGATTCTGTTAATTTTTTAATTTTACACATTGAAAAATAGTTTTAGAGAATATTTTGATTTTCTATTAAATAATTGAATTTTTTTGAATAGTAAAATACATTAATTTTTTATAAATGCTAAAAACCTGAATTGTTTAGTCATCCTTGAGTCATGGATGATGTAAGTGACCATTGTTTCTAACTCTCATCCAATAATTACTATAATTATTAAGAATATTATTCACTATTTATTTTCTTGAGAAAAATAATAAACTAATGATTAAAATAATAAGAAAACAACCTTCTCTACCACTATAAATTCCACACCTCACACCCACTTATCCTAACCCCTATCCATATTTGAGAAAAACCTAAATTATGCCGAATACTCTTCCCTATCCACTACACGACATCTAGAATATATCCTTCTTATAAAAATAACAAGAATAGGTTCCTGGAGGAGGTTCTCAAGTGGAAAATTCAAGAGGTAAATCCTCCCTCTTTTTCTTTTTAATTTCATTTCATTCACAATATCTTTTCTTATTATCTCCAAACCTCCCTTCATAAGAATGGAATGATAACTAAAATAAAACTAATATACTATAATTATATCATGTTAATGGATGATCCAACAATAAACTCCTTCCTCTCTCTCTTTTATTTGAAAAAAGAAATCATCACTCGTGATGTGTCAATTTACAGATGTTGTTTGTGATGCACTTTCATTTTCCATAATCATCATACTCACTATAAATAATAACATTAAACAGTTTCAAAAATATATTAATTTTTATGAAAAAACCCTTTTTATGTTATGGATGTATCTTATACTCACAATAATAAATGACAAAACAAAATGAGTTCATTATGATCGAAAAACCACCCAAATTAACCTAAAACGACCATCATTAAGTTTTATCTAATGAATCATCCTCATGATATATAAAAAATACTTTGTGAGATAATTTAATATAATATATTATCATTAATAACATATAATAAAAAAAATTTATGTTCATCCTCATTTTAAAAAAACCTCCATTCATGTACACAAATGAACCGATCATGAAAACTATGAAAGAAAACACTCCCAAATGATGAAATTAAACTATATAACCCACCAAAAGACCATAAAAGAGATTACAAAATACATAATGAAATATATTAATGTTAAAAAGGTCATTTAATTATTAATTAAATATTCTAATGTTATTATACATGACATTAATGTGAATAAAGTGTCAAAACAATAGGTTAGTGGAATTCTCGAACCCAGCTCTATTTATGTGGGATTTTCCTATTTCACCACATTTTCAGAAATATATTATTTAAATATAATTTTTTCATCCCTATATTAAATTATATAGAATATTAATGTTTCATTCATCAGTTAATTATTGCATTATGTTTTCCAAAAGAAATCTTCTTTAAAAAACACCTTTTACTTGTTGAGATTGTTTCTTTTTCACGGAAGAATATTATTATGCCTATCACTTGGGAACCCAAATTTTATTAAGTTATGATTATGAAATGAGACCCATTCCTTTCAATGTTTTATTCAATGTTCAATATTTATATACATTCTATGTGGCATGCATGATAATGTAAATGTTGTGATGTGATTGGTGCGACCAAAATTATATAGCGCAATGTAAATGTTATGATGTGAAAGATTCTCAAGGAGTTATTTAGGGAACCTATGAATTGGGTAATGTGATTAATCATATGATTTATAGTGAAATACATGTGAAAATGATTCTATCATTGTTCAAAACTATGTGTGGTAGTCTACTACTAAGACATGATATTTCATTTTTATGCATAGACGCATTCCATGCCTTTATCTAATGCTTCCTCTCATAAGGACGATGTTATGATTATTCTCACACCATGTAATGTTTTTTCAAGATATTATCAATCATCCTACTAGAATTTTTATTTCACCCCTATTTAATGTATGTCTTCAAGATACTATATGTAGTATGTAAAACACAAGGGACAACAAGAAGCTAGAGAATAAGGAATTAAGTAAATGTTTATGTTTTATGTTTTAAAAGTTATGTATGGTCTCAGTTTTCACAAGACACTAAACCTTTGTATCCTTGTTGTTTACTATTTTTTTTTGTTATTTATCGTTAAATTGTGTAATAATAATTCAAGAAAATAATCTCGATATAGTTGGTATCAGAGGATGGTTTAGTTAATTTGGAAATTAATATTAGAGAACCTTTGTAAAACATATACTATGAGACTATATATAAGTAAGAACATAAGAAGGTTTGATAAAGTTAAGGATCCCATAACATATGACTCTAGAGATAATTTGAAAAAGGTATAGATTATTAATGACTTGTTGGCTTAAGTTTTGTTTTAATCATTTCTATTTTAGAAAAATGTGGGAACCTAGAGAAACAATGCCAACATCCTGTGTGAAGGAAAATGCAATGGTTTCCCTAACAACACCCATATTGAATTGGGATATAGAGTTAAAAACTTCATGGTTGTTCTTACCCATTTCTCTTAAGTTGTCAATAATAACCCGAATAATGTAGAACATCGTCCTTTACCAAAGATAGAGAAAATGGCTCTCAAGCGTTTTATGTGGAAATAACCACCAATATTTAGTGTATCTTTTGATCCAGTATATGTGGAATAGTGGGTGAACTCGATAGAGTATATATTTTCCATTTTTCACTGTTCTAAGATAGAGAAGGTAACTTTGGCTGTTTATCACCTAGATGGAGAGTCTGATCAATGGTGGGATTTTTCTGCGAACACCAAGTCGAGGGACGAAAATGAAGAGATAGAATTGGAAAAATTTATGATAATGTTTCTTAACAAGTATTTCCCTCAAAATATTTGAAACAAATGGGGGAGATAATTCATATAGATAAAAAAAGGAAGGAGAATATATCACATCATAGAAAAAAAATTTCAGAAGCCATGCAAGGTACGTATTGGGTTTTGTTATCAACAATCATAGAAAAACTGATATATTATTTAATGATTTAAAACCATACATTAAAAAGTCTATAGAAATTTGAGACATTGGAATTTATGAAGAAGATGTTAGATGTTCTATGAATGTGGAGATGGATTTTAGAGAATGGTCCCATTTTTATGGAGATAATAAACTATAGATGGTGTTTCATGCTAAAGGATCTCATGAAAAAGGTGGAATGAAAACTGAACTACCCACGTATCAAAAAATGAGGGAAAAATCATCATGGGAACCATATCAATGGAATAGGGAAATGATTCATGTTTGGGAGATAAGGCCACCATACTCATGAATGTTGAAAATACATGAGTAAGGAAGACACTGTGGTGTTGGAAATGAGAGAACTATCGTGGTTCAACATTACAATTGTAGGGATAAAGGGAACTATGAAAGCTAGTTCAATAAAACATTAGTCCTCAAGGGTATCGTCATGAGAATCCCCCACATCCATATGAGCACAGAAAGTCTTATGTGATCACTACTGCAGAAGTGGAGAAATAAAATGTTTTTTCACAAGGATCACATTCTTATTCGCTCAAGAATGGAAAAAGTATTATCTTATTATAGTTATATCAATTCCATTATATCTTATAGGTTTTTTAGATGATTTTATTGAAGCAATAAAGGCTTGGAGAAGAGATATCTATAAAAACACATAGTGGTGAAATCATTAGAATCCAAGTGTTGGATTATTCTATTATTGGCATATATGAGAAGATTCTTCCAAAGAATCTTGTAATACTTTTCTTGGTGTAATTCAACTCTATACTAAGAATAGATTGGCTCTTGTTATATATATATCACACATCAACTATCCAAAAAAGGAAGCATCTTTTCATATTCAAAACTTTCCCATCCTTCCCTAAAAAGGTATTGAAGATCATGAATATCCTTTTGAAAATCCTACAACAGTTTGAGTGTTGATTCCCTGTGAATAGGAATAGCTCACTCAAATGGTAGTATCAAATGAAGGTATCAACCTAGTAAAAATTCAAATCATGAGGGAATACAATGATGTATTTCCTGAAGAGTTACATGGACTCTCCCTAGATCGTGAGGTAGAGTACTCAATATAAGTTGTATCCTGATCCACTCATATCTCAAAGTGTCCCTAAAGGATGGCCCCTAACAAATTGGATGTGCTAAAGAAGTAGCTGCAAGAGAAATTGAATAAAGGGTTCATACACACTAGTGCATCACATTGGGGGTGCACCAATGATCTTTGTTAGGAATAAGGATGGATTAATGTAGTTGTGTATCGATCATTGGGAAGTCAACAACATCACTATAAAGAACACATATACTATTCCAAGGATTGATGACTTGTTCAATTAGTTTATAAGAGATCATTACTTCTCAATGGTGGATCTTCATTATCGTTATCATCAGCTAGTGGTAAAGAAAGAAAATATTCAAAATATTTCCTTATGTTAATGGTATTGGAACTATGAGTTTTTTTTATTCCCACCAGACTTACTAATTCCCATGCAATCTTCATGGGTATTATCAATTGATTCCTTAGAAATTTCCTTGAAAAATTTGTGGTAGTGTTTATCAATGATATTATCATCTACTTTAAGATAAAGGATGAACATGAAGAAAATATAATCCTTGTGTTGGAGACATTGAGGCATGGGAAGTTATCCACCATGTTCATCAAGTTTGACTTTTAGAAGAAGGATGTCACATTCTTGGGACATGTGATCAATGCAAGGGAATTGTTTTAAACCCTTAAAAAAGGCGATTAAGGAATTTACCAAACCCTCTAGTGTCACAAAAGTACATATTTTCATGGATTAGTGGGGCAATATTGATGTTTTGTGAGAAATTTATCATGATTTTCATACCCGCTAACTAAGTCAACAAGGAAAGTGGTAAAGTGTCTCTAGATAGAAGAATGTGAGGAAAGCTTCAAGGATATAAAGAGAAGGTTGCTCACTACACCTGTACTCATATAACCAAAAAGTGTAGAATGTTTTGTGATATAAAGTGGTTATTCCATGAAATGATTAGGTTGTGTACTCATAAAAAATGTCAATGTGATAGCCTACACCTCATAGTAGTTGAAGATCCATGAGAATAATTACCCGACTCATGATATAGAGATAGCTATTGTGATTTTTACATTTAAAATATTGCAACACTACCTCTATGGTGAGAATTGTGTCATATATATCGATCACTAGAGGCTAAAGTATATATTAGAACAAATGGATATCACCATGTGTCAATGTAGATGTTTAGAGATAATAAAATACCGTGATTTATCTATTCACTATCATCTCAGCAAGGTGAAAATTGTAGCTGATGATCTAAGAAGAAAGGAACCTACTACACAATCCATATTATGGATCAAGAGATACCTTATCTTATTCGGCATGAAAAGGATGGATGTAGAAATCATAATGGCATGGAATAAATTCTACATAGACCAAATTATTTCCTAAACATCTATCCAAGAGAATATTTTGGAGGAACACGTTGATTATCTTGAGTTAAAAATGAAGGTGAATGCATTAAAGAATGGGAAGATGAATGACTTCTATATTGATGAGGATGGTGCTGTTTAGATTGGAACTAAGCTATATGCACAATCATAACTAGGGATAAAGAATGAGATATTGGATAATTTAAATAACTCAATATTCTTTATACATCCCCAGGGTACCAAGATGTACTGTGATGCCTAAGATCACTTCAGATAGTACAACATGAAGAAGAATATTTTGGAATATATATAAAGGTGTTTGATATTTAAAAAAGTTAACGTAGGGGAAAAAACATAAAATGGGATGATTCAAACATTTCTTATACCCATGTTGAAATAAGAGAATGTCACTATGAATTTTTTCACGGGTCTACCAATGTCATCCAAAGGAAATAATGAGGTATTGGTTGTGGTGTATTGAGTCACCAAAACGTCCCACTTTATAGCTACATGAGAAGATATCTCACATGAAAAACATGAAAAGATATATGTGAAGAATGTGGTGAGACTTCATGGGGTTCCACATTCAGTTTCCTCTGATCGTGATCCCAAGTTCACATCAAATTGTTTTAGAACTCTTCAACATACCTTGAGTACTGAATTGAATTTTAGCACAACCTATCACACATAAACGGATGTCCAATCTGAAAGGAATATTAATATGATTATAGATATACTAAGATATTTATCATTAAATTCAATGGTGTATGGGATAAATATCTCCCATTGGTTGAGTTGTCATACAAAAATAGCCTCTACTCAAGTATTCAAATGGCTCCATATAAAGATATATATGGAAGACGATGTAGAACTCCAACCTGTTGGGATGAAGTTGGAAAAAGAAAACTACCTTGACCTGATCTTGTGGAAAATATGACATATAAGGTTCAAGACATCTCAATACATATCAAAGCTGCTCATAGTCAGAAAAAGTGTTATGCTGAAAACTGTCGAAGGGTCTTCAAGTTGGACATTGAAGATAAAATATTCCATCAAATATCACCATAGAAGAGATTCAGGCAGTTTGGAAGGAAACAAAAGCTTAGTACAAGGTATATTGGCCCCTTTTAGATCCTTGATCACATTAGAGCTATGTCCTATCTGATTTAACTCCCACCAAATATGGACCAGGTTGATGATGTGTTCCATTTATCACTCCATAGGAAGTACATACCAAATCCCTCTCATGTACTCAACTCAAAGGTGGTACAACTAATTGATGATCACTCTTATGAATAGCATCCTATAAAGTTATTGGACCGAAGAGACAATGTTGTTTTCAATAATAAAACACACATAGTCAAAGTGTTGTGGAGGAACCATAAGTATGAAGATGAAACATTGGAACCATTGGAGGAAATGAAGGATAAATACTGTCACCTGTTTATATGAAATTGTTTCCCTCGAAATTCAGGGATGACCTCCTGTATGGGAGATTCAAACGTTCCGATCGGTTTCTAGCGGGTTTTTTCATAGAACCGGAAACATCCAATGATTCCACATCCATTTGGACCTACTTTCCAAAGGTAGGTGCTCATTAGCTTGTATACTGATGAGGCTTAGGAATTTTCATTGGTCGAGAGGATGGGAGGTCAGACTCATCACACCTTTTTGAGGGGAATTATTGTCTATTCCGGGACTCTCTTTATAGATTTAAGTTATGTTCGTGAATCCTTATTACATTACCAAGTATAAAATGAGCTTTTCCTTTAGTTTTGACAATCAATGATTACATATGTAAGAAATTTAGAGAATCTTTTATATGTATTCGAGGTTCTTCATCAACAGAGAATCATCTATATTTATTTAGAGATTCTTGGTCAATGGTATCCTTCAAAACATTTATATAAAAAAAATTCTCTGGGTCATTATGATGACCAGGCTGGTTTTAAAGCCACTCAGTGGGGCACTTGAAGTTTACTGTCATTCAGAAGGATAATGAATTATTTCAGAGTTGGGATCGAACCCATAGATGGGCGACCTACGTATCCTTTGTTTTGGAAAAGGAATCAAAACCGACGTAGTTCAAGTAAGGGAGTATGACGTTTATGATTGATGGCTCAAAGAAGGATGTCATAATTACTTTTACACTCAAAGCTCACGTGAGTCATGCTCGGTGTGAGATACCAGAGGTATTGGTAAAAATTAGACAATTGTGCCATGAAAGATGGAATCATAAGAAATGGTTTGGGGATTATGTATGTATGACTGCCCAGATAGATGGAGGTTTAGGATTTACTTTCAGGGAGAAAATCCATGAACAGGGTCTATAAAGGTATATGTGCTTCATGGATATTTGAATACTCTAACTTGGGACTTATTCCTGAAAAGGAAACCCAAATTAGGAGAGGATTGATAACTGGGTTTTACTCCTGAGAAGGAATCCCAGATCAAACGAAGATTAGGACTGGTTAAGGAGAATTTAAGGGACTTGGGGCTTATTCCTAAAAAAGGAAGCCCAAGATTAGGACTGGGACTTATTCCTGAAAAGGAGACCCAGGTTAGGGGACTTGGGGCTTACTCCTGAGAAGGAAGCCCAAAATTATGACTGGGACTTATTCCTGAAAAGGAGACACAGGTTAAAAATTAAGGTTTGGGGCTTACTCCTGAAAAGGATTCCCATATTTGAGATTGGGGATTACTCCTAAGAAGGATGCCCAAATTAAGGGACTTTGGGATTACTCCTAAGAAGGATTCCCAAATTAAGGGACTTGGGGCTTACTCTTGAGAAGGATGCCCATATTTGGAGGATCTGGGGCTTACTCCAAAGAAGGATGCCCAAAATTTAAGGGACTTGGGGCTTACTCCTAAGAAGGATGCCCATATTTGGAGGATATGGGGCTTACTCCTAATAAGGATCCCCAAGATTATGACTAGGACTTATTCCTGAAAAGGAAGCCCAAAATTATGACTGGGACTTATTCCTGAAAAGGAGACCTAGGTTAAGGATTATGGTTTGGGGCTTACGCATGAAAAGGATGCCCATATTTGAGATTGGGGAATACTCCTAAGAAGGATGCCCAAATTAAGGGATTTGGGGCTTACTCCTAAGAAGGATGCTCAACATTAGAGGATTTGGGGCTTACTCCTAAGAAGGATGACCATATTTGGAGGATTTGGGGCTTACTCCTAAGAAGGATGCCCAAAATTTAAGGGACTTGGGGATTACTGCTAAAAAGGATGCCCATATTTGGAGGAGATGGGGCTTACTCCTAAGAAGGATGCCCAAGATTATGACTGGGACTTATTCTTGAAAAGGAATCCCATGTTAAGGATTAAGGTTTCGGGCTTACTCCTGAAAAGGATGCCCATATTTGAGATTGGGGCATACTCCTAAGAAGGATGCCAAAATTAAGGTACTTGGGGCTTACTTCTAAGAAGGATGCCCAAAATTAGAGGATTTGGGGCTTACTCTTAAGAAGGATTCCCAAAATTTAAGGGACTTGGGGCTTACTCCTGAGAAGGATGCCCATATTTGGAGGATCTGGGGCTTACTCCTAAGAAGGATGCCCAAGATTATGACTGGGACATATTCCTGAAAAGGAAGCCCAGGTTAAGGATTCTCTCATCTTAAAGGATGAGTTTGAATGAATAAACTCTCCATATTTAGTGACATAAGGATATTTAAATCACTAGGTTTTGAGAGATATTCCACCGAATTCCTTTCAGATAAGGAAGTCAAATCAAGAAATCATGCCATAAATGGCTTTGAAGAGTGTATTGAAGACTGAATCTTTGAAAAGGAAAGGTGTAATGGCTTAAGAGGGGTGAAATGGGAAAAAAGGCACCCAAAAAGGAAGGGGCGCGCAAGTCTTGGAAGGCGCGTAGGCACTGCGGCGGCGCACAAGTATTGGTCGTGCAGGTATACCTGCGCGACATTTGATGTACTTGCGCGATGGTCAACCAGCATTGAAATACTTGAGCGACTCTTTATTAAAGCATTTTGAATCCTCTTGAGGTTATTCCAAAAAAGGTATGCGCAAGTTCTATCAAAGGAATAAGGCGGCACGCAAGTGGGACCACTTCCCTTAAGGGCTGGCCACTCAGGCGTGCAAGTGTTGATGAGTTTCAACACTTAGGCCTTCCTCCCTCCCTTTAGATCTTCCGTTCTAGGTATGAAATTACCTTAGAAGTGTTCCGGAAGCTTTGAGAAGAGATTTGGGTGTCAGGAGCTTAAATCCGAGTTTCTGGAAAATGATCCTTTCGAATGGGGGGCCCACAGGGTCTATTTATAGGCAGGAGAAGACCCTGGGCGGTTACCAATTAGGTCGTGCAAGTCACTTGTGTGACCAAGGGCGTCGCGCAAGTGGACTTGCGCGACAGTGATATAACTTGCGCAGTGAAGTTCCTTTTGATACTTTGTTCATGCCTTTGTCGATTTTTGATATTTTTTTCAATGGTTGAATCACTTTGAGCTCAGATATTCCCCTTTCCTGATTTTCAGATTCTGTGATGAAAGGAGCGTCAACAAAAGTCCCCCCTCAGAGTTGGATCCGGAGAGAAATGAGGATTTGAATCTGAGGAAATCGAATCCATCCAAAGGAAAAGGGGGCGAGCAAGTCTTCAGGACACAGAGGGCGGTGCACAAGTTCTCTCCACGTAGGCCTCCAGCACACTGGGTACGGCGCGCAGAGTCCCGACCACATCTATAAATAGAGGGCCTCACTTCCGTACAAGCATCTGGGTTTCCGGACTTCATATCTTCGAGCTCTCGCCGCGCAGGTCACCTTAGCCGTGCAGGTTGTTCTGTTTTCCATATTTTTCCTTGATGTCTCTCTACTGTAAAGGAATTTGTACTTGCGCGGTTTATACTTGCGCGTCAAAAACTAGCACGGCACACGAATACTTGCGCGCCATTTTTTAGACTTGCGCGCCTTTATGCCTTAGCCATTTTTTCTGAATTCTTTCAAAAAATTTATGAAAAATAAACCCATTTAAGAGTTTAATTTATTCAACTTTTATGCAGATTCAATGGATCCTAAGGGAATTAAAATGTCTGATGAACTGGCTAGCAAGCGGATTGATGACATGATGAACATCATTGGCCACGATTACTATGATATCTGCGACAGCACTCTCCCAGATTTGGCTATGTACTTGAAGAAATATCATCTTAATTTCCCACAGAGCATCTACCTGCTTCTATATGGTCATGGTCACCTGCAAGGAGTCAATGTTCCAGATACAAAGAACTATACAACTGAAATGAAGATGCACTGCTACTCCTTCATTTCGGTTATGTTGTGCATTAAGAGAAACAACAATGGTGTGAACTTGGAAATTCTTCCTCCATGTCATTTCCTTGAAGATATGAAAATGGAAAACCCATGGGCTGAAATGTTTTCCACTACCGGTTGGTGGAGAGAATACAAACATGGTATTAGAGCAATATCTGAAAAGAGTACTCTCCCCAAATGGCTCTTTACTTCCAATGCTCCATTCTCAAATCCATGTATCCATCTTCCAAGCCTCTTGGATAGAAACAGAGTCACTGTTTGATCAGCAGAAAATTTTCTCAAACCGCACTCAAGAACCTCCTTTTACAATTGTTCCAAGAAGAGCTAGTATCACTGCATCTCTTATTGTATCAAGTTGAATGAATGAATTCCAGGTGGTTGCTGATGAATCTCGGGATGCTGTAAATAAAATGAAGTGTTATGTTGAAAGCCTCTTGTAATTCTTGAAAAAAGAGAAGAGACTCCAGTCTGTGGATGTCCTTCTAACTCTTGTGTATCAATGAAAAACACTTTCATCTTCAATCATTTGTACTTGCATTCTTTCACTAACTATTTCAAATTTACTTAAGCCAATGAGCTTAGTAAGCATAGTTTGATCTTTACTAGGATTATTACAAATAACCCTACAAACTTTGAACCTTTTAATTGCTCAATATTACCTAAATCATACAAAATGTATGTTTAGTGAGTTGGAACTTGACTTTTATTCAGAGTTCCTTTGTCTTTTGTGGGAAGTTTAAAGTCATGCATGCCGGACAAAAAGGGGCTAATGTTTATGTTTGAAATAGCTTTGACCAAAATGGATTAAAATTGATTCAATTCCTTGACAATTTATCTGAAAACATATTACCATACTCAAGTATGAGGGAAAATATGTAAGCTATGACTTAAGAATTTTTTAATCTGAGGAATGATATGAAAAAGATATAAAAAGGCATTAGAAGAAGTAGTTTTCAAGAATAAAGTTACTATTATTTGACAAAAAACCGTTAGGGGGTTGAATTATGCAGGGCCACCTAAGGGCATTGGATGCATGGTCAAATAAATAGCATCTTTCGGCTGACAAGTCTGTTATGTGGACTGTTTATGCAAGGCCACCTATGGGAACGTGCTGCATTGTCAGGCAAAAGAACTCTCAGAAATTTACTTTCCTAGTGCTAAAAGCCAGTGAATGTTTATGGAGATTCAAATTTTCTAAAGTATAGAGTTTGTTGTATGGAAAGGGGTACTTGAATATGGAGAAGATATTTACGAACAAGAATATCGGAGAATTGAATGAATATCACTCCTACGAAGGTCTAACCCAAACATAGGGAAAGAGAATATGGAGAGTATAAACCATAGACGTGAATACTTTCAGATCATGAAAAAGGACATGGGACAAATATGTTAAGGATGGCTATTTTTTGCAGATCCCTACATACCGTCACTTAAGAAAATTAAGGACAAAAGAGGAATTCTTCCCAAGAATGAAGTTACTATTATTTAACAAAAACCCGTTAGGGGGTTGAATTATGCAGGGCCACCTAAGGGAATTGGCTGCATGGTCAAATAAATAGCATCTTTCGCCTGACAAGTCTATTATGCAGACTGTTTATGCAAGGCCACCTATGGGCACGTGCTGCATAGTCAGGCAAAAGAATTCTTAGAAGTTTGACATTTTTGTGACTAGATGTCATGAAAAAGGGTTATGAAGATCTGAAAATATTTAAGGTTAGGATTATAACACATAAAGATGGGTATTTTCCAATGTATATAGAGATACATAGGTCAATGATAACCATAATCATGTTGTGGCTGGGTCCTGAATTGAAATTTTTGACTTCACTACGTATCTCATAAGAATGAGAATCAAGCCATATGTAGTTCTTGAAATGCAGTTTAACGTCATGTAGGACGAAAGTATGAGAGATCTTAGTTTAGGGTCATAGAATTCGGACCATAATAATGAATACATAGTGTGTGTTTTCATGAGGACTTTTCATCCAAGGGACTGAAAGTGAAATTTGGGGTTAGGCCCAAAAGACTTGGGACTGGATTCGAGGGACACTTGAATGTTCCTACGTATCCCATAAGGATGGGAATCAAGTCCACGTAGTTCTAGAAATACCCTTTGTACAAATTTGGTTCATACGGGTGAAAGGGGACTTTAGTGCAATGATGGTTTAACCTGAGACAAAAAGTTTAGGTATTACCATGTATGCACGTAGTCTTTTGAAATGAAAACATGATTGAAAAATCAATGTCAATAATAGTTCTCTCTCAAATGAGGAAATCAAACAGTATTGTAGTTTATTGTCGTACCGGACAAAATTGTTGCATAGTTTAATGTCATATAACAAGGATAAAAGTGAATCAATGTAATGATATTGATTCTAGTGGCGGTCTCACAAATCAACATCATATGAGATGGTGGTGAACCGATATGAAGAGATTGTTTTTGGGCATGAACCCTGGGAGGTTGCCTACATACCTAGCCTGGAGGGAAAGGATCAAAGTCCATGTAGTTCAATTAAAGAATAAATTAATGATCAAGTTATTCTTGGGGACAACGATCTAATAGTAAAAAAAAGTTGTTGGGACTTTTACATGGTTAGCGGCCCAAAGAGAGTGTTACGGTTGAGGTTTTCTCTAAGCTCATGTGAGTCATACTCGGTGTGAGAAACAAGAGGTAAAAACAATCTTAAAAATGCATAGGTTAATGTCATGTAGGACATATAAAGGGACTATGTAGTTTAAAGTCATGCAGTTAGGACTATTGGTGCTGCACAGTTTAGTGTCATGTAGTAGGGACAAAATACAGTTTAATGTAATGTAGGACGTATAAAGGGACTATGCAGTTTAAAGTCTTGCAGTTAGGACTATTGGTGCTGCACAGTTTAGTGTCATGTAGCAGGGACAAAATACAGTTTAATGTCATGTAGGACGTATTATGAATTTTCTGTACAGTTTAGCATCATGTAGTTAGGACGATGGGAACAATAGAGCTTAACGTCATGTTGGATGAAAGGGGGGAACTGTGTAGTTTAATGTCATGCAGTGAGGACAAAAGAGTGCACCATTTTAACGTCATGTTGGACGCATTGGGGATTTTTTCCACAGTTTAATGTCATGTTGGACGAAAGTGCGAATAGTTTAAGGTCATATGCATGGACCGTGGATGGTGCAGTTTAATGTCATGCTGGACGGTGGTGTAGTTTAAGGCCATATAGGACCATCGATGATTATATAGTTTAACGTCTTTCTGGACGTAAGGGACTTTTATACAGTTTAGCGTCATGCAGTTTGGATGTCACAGTTTAACGTCTTGCTGGACATAAGGGACTTGAAAATAGTTTAGGGTCATATGCATGGACCATTAGGGAACTTTTTCACCATTTAACGTCGTGTGGGACGAAGTTGTAGTTTAAGATCATACTGGACCATTGCTGTATAGTTTAACGTCATATAACAAGGACAAACTGGTGCCGCACAGTTTAGTCTCATGTTGCAGGGACATAAGGTGACACAGTTTAACGTCATGTTTGATGTATGTGAAAATAGTTTAGGGTCATATGCTTAGACCGTTGCTGTATAGTTTAACGTCATATAGCAAGGACGAACTGGTGCCGCATAGTTTAGTGTCATGTTGCGGGGACATTCTGGTGTTGTACAGTTTAGTGTCATGTTGCGAGGACAATATAGTTTAACATCATGTTGGACGAAAGGGGGAGTTTAAGGTCATACTAGACCATTTCTGTATAGTTTAACGTCATATAACAAGGACGAACTGGTGCCGCACAGTTTAGTGTCATGTTGCAGGGACATAAGGTGACACAGTTTAACGTCATGTTGGACATATGTGCAAATAGTTTAGGGTCATATGATTAGACCGTTGCTGTATAGTTTAACGTCATATAGCAAGGACGAACTGGTGCCGCACAGTTTAGTGTCATGTTGCAGGGACATAAGGTGAATACTTTGTATTTTATACAAAATATTTCTTCAAAAATCTGGCATTAATTGGAGTTGTAATGAGTTCTCCATCCATCGAGATTAATGAATAAGCTCCATTGGAGTAGACCCTATGTATTGAATAAGGTCCTTCCCATTTTGGCTCAAGCTTGGGAGGTTTCTTTCCCAGTATCATTGGAGTTCTGAGAACTAATACCAATTCTCCCTGAATGAATGAACAAAGACGAACTTTTTTGTTAAAATCTCGTGCTATTCGATTCTGATAGATTTCCAAGTGGTGCAAAGTGCACAATCTTTTCTCATCTAACCGTTCCAATTCATTCAATCGCTTTTGGGATTTCTCATCTGTAGATAACTGATCACAAATGGATACTCTGAGTGAGGGAAATTGAACTTCAATTGGCAAGACTGCTTCTGTTCCATATACCAACGAATTTGGAGATGACTGCGTTGCATTGTTGGTGGTAGTCCGATAATCCCATAAAGCATGAAAAAGTTTATCAGGATATGACCTCTTATCTTTATCCACCATCTTTTGCAGTTTATTTGAAAGAGTCATGTTAAAGGCTTCTATTTGGCCATTGGCTGCCGCATGATACCGAGATGAATGGTTGGATTTAATGTTGTATTCTTGATACAATTTCTTCACCTCAGAAGAACAGAAGTTAGTACTGTTGTCCATCAATATGGTATGAGGGACACCAAATCTAGTAAGGATGTTAGACTTGATGAAGCTAACAATGCATTTAGAACTGACTTCTTTGAGAGGTACTACCTCTGCCCATTTGGAAAAGAAATCAGTAGCAGTAAGAATGTACTTAAACTGCTTGGCAGTAGCTGAAGGGTAAGGTCCCACCACATCCATTCCCCATGTGGAAAATGGACATGAGTATTTAGTTGTATGAAGAAACTCTGGAGGTTGATGAATGAAGTTGGCAAGTACTTGACATGAATGAAACTTCTTTGTGAAATCAACACAATCTTGTATCTTTGAAGGCCAAAAGTATCCAAGCCTTCAAATTTGATCAGACAATCTATGTCCAGACTAGTAGGCACCACATACTCCTGCATGCACTTCTTTCATGACATCCATTGTCTCTTCACCATCAATGCATCTGAAGAGAACTCCATCAAAACCACATTTGTAGAGAATTTTCTCTAGGTGGTTTGGGCCATCATAAAGAGTAAAATTGACCACACATCACCGGAATTGTTCTGTCTCAGCTCTATCAGGTGGAAGTGTTCCATTTTGAAGGTATTCCCTGATAGGTGACATCCATCCTGTAGTATGACTATACGGTTTAGGAATGGGACTAATTTCATTAATTTCCTTTGTTATGGCTTGAACATAAGGTGAAATTGCATGACGGTGGGCAATACTGATGGTTGTCTCGTCCCGATTTGGATCTGCTAGAGCTGTGGCTATATTAGCCAGTGCATCAGCTTGAGAATTTTGTGATCTTGGGACATAAGAAAATGTCTGTTCTAAAGGGAATTATGCCATTAACTTTCTGACGTAATCATACAAAGGGATTAACTCTTCTTTTCTGATGGCAGAATCCCCATTGACTTGTTTAATTACCAAGTCTGAATCACCTTTCACCTTTAACTGAGTCACTTGTGCTTGAAGTGCCAACTCCAAGCCTGTGATAAGAGCTTGGTATTCGGCTTCATTAATGGTACCACCTTCCCATAATAAAAAGGAATAAGGTAACAATGCCTTATCTGGAGAAATGAGTACAATTCCTAAACCAACTTTGTTGAATTTAGGATTTTCCATTTTCTTCCCTATTGGACTTCTGGAAGCACCATCAAAATACATTTCCCATGTTTGAGGACTCTCTTGAATAGAGAAAACATCCTCATCAGGGAGTTCAATATCTGAAGACGTGTCTTCCACTGAAGGATGTTCAGTCAGGTTATCAGCCAGAGCTTGGCCCTTTATTGCCTTTTGAGATACACACTGAATGTCGAACTGCTGCAAAATAACTGCCCACCTTGTTAGACGTCCTGTAAGCATTGGAAGACTAAGGATGAATTTCAGCGGATTATTGCGAGATTCCAATCGGACCTCGTGATGTTGCAGGTAGTGTCTCAGTTTCTGAACTGTGAAGATTAATGCCAGACAGCACTTCTCAATACTTGAATACCGGGTTTCCGCTTCAAGCATAGTTCTACTAAGATAGTAGATGCTATTTTCATTCCCAGCATCATTCTTTTGAGTGAGAAAGGCACCCAATGATCGCTCTAGAGCTGTCACATAGAGGATAAGTGGTCTACCTTCAACATGTGGCATGAGTACTGGTGGACTCAAGAGGTATTTCTTGAGAACATCAAACGCTTCTTGACATTCTTCAGTCCACTGGTAAGTGACTCCTTTTTTCAATAATTTGGTAAAGGGTAAACTTTTGCCTGCCAAATTGGCGATGAAACACCGAATATAAGATAAGTGTCCTTGAATTCCACTTAATTCTTTCAAATTATGAGGAGGTGACATACCAATGATTGACTTGGTCTTCACAGGATCGACTTCAATACCACGATGGCATACAACAAAGCCGAGGAATTTTCCTGAGGTTACCCCAAAAGCACATTTTAAGGGGTTCATCTTCATATTATGTTGTCGAAGCTTGTGGAATATGACTTCCAAATCATCCAAGTCATTAGAAGGTTGTTTGGATTTAACCACCAAATCATCTACATAGCATTCAACAAACTTCCCTAAAAAAGGTTTGAAGATACAATGCATGACGCGTTGATATGTTGCACCGGCATTCTTTAAACCAAAGGGCATCACCCGGTAACAAAACACACCTTGAGGGGCTCTGAAGGATGTAGATTCCTCATCTTCTAGGGCCATTCAGATCTAATTATATTTGGAATATCCATCCATGAAGGAAAGTACTTCATAACCTGCCGTCGCATCAATTAAGAGTTCTGTAATCGGAACTGGGAAATCATCTTTAGGACAATACCGATTAAGATCTCTGAAATCGATGGAAACCCTAATTTGTCTGTTCTTCTTCTATACAGGGACAATATTAGCCAACCACTTGGGATATTGAACTTCTCTGACGAAGTTAACTTTGATCAGCTTATCCACTTCAGCTTCAATTTTGGAAGCATAAGTTGGGTGTGTTCTTCTCGCGGCTTGCTTAAATCCTCGATGTTCTTTTGGTAAACCCAAATAATGAGTAGCAATATCAGGATCAAGCCCAGGAATTTCTGTATAGTTCCGAGCAAAAATATATTTATTTTTCTTTAGAAAAGTAATATACATCTCTTGCTCTTCAAGGGTCATGGCCGCACTAATTAAAGTGGGGCGTGGATCTTTCTCTGTACCCAGATTTATTTCTCTGAGTTCTTCCATAGTGGTAGAGATACCCTCTTCAAATGCTGGAGGAGCATCTCTAAGATCTTACTCTTCCTCTTGATCATGTGCTACTTCTTCCGTTTCTACTTTCATAGTAGATGACAAAATGAAAATTTCATGATTAGAAGAGATGTCAAAATTTGCACATTTTGAAGAAGAAGCTTCCATTTTGGACCCTATTGATGATAAAGGGCCTTCTTGGGGAAATAAAGAGGAGATGGTGGATTGAGAATCGACATCATTATTCACCTCTAATGTTGCTATAACTTCATCTGGCCTGATTGGCGAAGTATAGACTTTTTGGACTTCAGCAGATAAAATGAAAACGTCACCACTTAGGATTTCATCACTGTTTGGTAGGTTACCAATTTCTCCCATGTTGTCTGGCTCGATTGCCGTAATTGACATTATGGATCTTTCCAAAAGATTATTTTGATTTGGGCCTATTTTGTCAATTTGACTGATAGGTTACACATAATCTGTACTCACATGAGGAAATGGATTTATTGGAATTTTCTCCAAACCATATGGAGCATTAACATTGGTAATTTCCTTTATTGTAGATTTTTCCCTTCCCTTCATGTGATAAAATTCTGCCTCAATGTATTGAGACTCACATGTCTTGAATGGGGCCTTATCACCATACAATGTTCCAACCTGACCATTGAAACAGTATTTGAGAAATTAATGGTATGATGAAGGGATAGTTCCATGCTGATGTAGCCATGGTCTTCCAAGCAAGAAATTGAAAGATGAGTCTTGATCAACAATCATGAAATCCAAATTAGATACAAGATCTCCAAACTGAGTTCTGAGTGTAACTTCGCCCAGTGGTTCTTGTTCATTTTTATCATATCCTTGTAACATCATGGTAGAAGGAGATAAATCAGATTCCGTGAGGCCCAATCAACGAAGTGTACGAATGGGCATGAGGTTGACTCCTGAACCATTGTCAATGAAAGCTCTTCGGATATCTACACCATTGAATTTTCCAGATAAGTAGAGAGGTTTTATGTGCCCATGAACAACATCATCTTCATCTTTATCAGTAAAAGATATCACTGCATGGTATTCTGCAGGATTATTCTCTATGTGATAGACTTCAGCTGCAGCAATTTCAGCTTCAAACTCTTGAGGACTTGACAAAGATTTGATGAGTGATTCCTGAAGATCTTTTGACAGATTCAAAGCATCCAAAATTGATAACATGGCTGGAACTTGGGCCAAGTGTTTCAATATATCATACTTTTGATCTAAAGGTCTGCGTTTCCCAACAGGAATATGCGGTTTAGCAGGTACCTTGGAAGCAGATTCTTTGGAAGCTGATGTATTTTGTATTGGGATAGAAGTTGGAAAAATCCTTGGTTTTGGAAGATTAGACCGATTAGATCCATTTACATGCTGAGATAAAGAAGATGGAATTTTCAATCGGTCTTCCAAAATAATTGTGCCAAGACTGAGTTGACTATTGGAAGAAGAACATGCTTGTTCTTTTTGAGTTCGCTGAAGGGCTCTACCACGAGTTTCTGCTGCATACACAGTGCTAGAAGGGGTAGAACTGGAGTAGTCGCTTCGGAAAGATCCACGTCTTCCCCTATATCCTGAACCTCTAGAACTTCCTCAGATTCCCTTATTTGATACAGGGAATTCAGGCTCATCAAAATTGAAATTATGAATGGAGTACGGATCTATTAATTGAATCATATTAACAGAACCGAATATTAACTCTTCGTCTAATAAAGACATTGCCTGAGTAGCCTGTTTAGGTTGTGCCGTTTGATGGGGCGGTGCCCGTTGTTTTGAAGTAGATGGCATAAAGTCTGCCAGAGTCAAAGACAAATTAGGCTTTGACACATACTCATCTTCATTTGATTCTTTTTCCTTCTTTGAATCAAACCATTTCTTTGAGGATTTTCCCTCTGATGAAGAGGGTTTTACCGCAATATTCATGGAAGAAGACACAACTGTATTATTTAATTTGTGTTTGCAAAATGGAATGAGTCCGATTGACTGTCTTTCTGACCATCCAATCATCATACTTCTGTGCATTTCTGCTTTTTACTTCTTTCCATTCACCTTCCTCCTCTGAAACTGTAGCAGTAACACATGCTTCCTGAGTCGAAGAACCTTTCAACTTGACTTGTCCCAAGTCTACCATCTTTTGAAGGAGGTCTTTGAAGACAAAAAACTACTCGATGGGATGCCCTAAAATTTGATGGAAGGGACAATAATTGGGAAGGTCTTCATCTCCTTCTTTGTTTGGCCTCTTGGGCACTGGTAATTGAACCAAATTATTTTCCAGAGCTGAAATGAAGTAACCAGGATCTTTCTCACTTCGGAAGGAGTATGTTTTACTCTTCATATCCTAAAATTTTTTTCGTCTTTGATCTCTTTGATCATTTGGAAGAAACGGACTTTTTTTGTTGGCGTTCAGGAGGTGGAGCCCTTTGAGAAGATGAAGGTTTTGAAGTAGAAATAGGTACAGGTGCTTGTTTAAGCATAACTGTAGCAGTTTCTGCTTTACCCATTCTCCTTCTTGGAGCTGATGGAATTATAAGAGGTTTAACCTTAGCCTGTATAAGGGAATCTTCAATCTGCTGAGCGATTGAAGTAAGGTCTCGAAACCCTCCCATGTATTTCACAGGGATTAATGGCGTGCGTAATTCATCACGCAAATTTGCCACACATATTGGCAACAGCTCTTCCTGAGGGAGTTCTAAACTCAGGGAATATGTTAATCCCTTCCAGTGAGCAATGAAATTAGAGACTCTTTCATTCTCCCTTTTCTTTCAGTTTGTATGATCGAAAACTGTCGTTTTTGAAAAAGTTGAGCTGAACTAAAGAAGGAATTTTTGACGAAGATCCTCCCATCCGATGATTGACCGGGATTGCAAGATTGTATACCAGAAAAAAGTTGGTCCTTGAAAGGTTCGCACGAAGCATCTGAGTTTCACTGCTTCTTGCTGCTCTGCAGTTCCCATCATAGGATCACAACAAGACACTTAATGTGTCAAATGTTGTTCAGGGTCGCCTGATCCATTGAACGTAGGGAAAAAAGGGTTTCCAAAACTGGATGGAGGAGAAATTGAATCTACCAATTCAGGGTAAACTTTCTTTTCTGGTTAAACTTGCGCCCGTTTCCCTTCCATAGTTATAACCGAGCTGTTAATGACTCAATAGTAGTTATTAACTTTTGAGAAACATCCGGTTGAATATGGTCTTGAGTAGGTGAAATGAATGGAGCTTGGACAGATGTGGTGGTTGGTGCTACAACTGATGGTAGCACTACCAACCATTGTTGCGTTTGACCAGTAGGATTAGACCTCTGAGGATGTACTCATAAAGGAGGATAATCCTGATCCATCTCAGTACCTTCAACAAATTCATTCGGTTGTCGGACTTCTGCATTCTTAAGAAGAAGACTACTCTGAAGTAGTTCTGCATTCAACCTTCTTAATTCTTTCATTTCTTCCTCCTGTTGTGCAAATCTTTGCTCTAATGAGAGCGATTTACCTTCTCCAGAGGAAGGATATGTAACCTGATTCTTTCCCCTCCCTTTGTTGGATTCTTTTTGGAGAGAGGGAAGTGGATTACCTAGGTTCTGAGTAATCCTTTGACTTCGTGTATGCACACCTTCTGCATTTGTATCGGTGCGTACATTTTCTTGAGCAGGACGCTCTTCATCTGAGTCCCATGAGTGAGTCTCCTCTGGTGGATTAGCAACAACGGCATTGATGACATTGATTGATTCATAATGCATCGCATCCCTTCTATCAACATTTATGTGATATTGTCTTCTTTCATGTCTTTGATGAGACATTGCCTTTTGTTGATTTAATCTTTTAGGAACTTCTTTTAGGAATCTCCTGATAATTTGGCTCTTCGTTCCTCTTGGTTCTTCTTCCCCAATCGAGAAAAGACCGATATTCTATGAGAAGGGGAATGATGATTTAAAAGAGTCCCCAGTCTCATCAACTGGGGATGTTCCTGCGGATTCCGCTCAACTCCACGAATCCCATTTGTTGACTCTGAGGGTTGGGTTAAAGGAGTCCCCAATCTGACGAGCTAGGGTGGCTCTTGACATGCTATGTCTGAGTCTTTCTTAAACGATCTCTTGATCTTGCGAATCTTAGTTCGGAAATTAGCTGGATGCATTAACCTGTATCCACTTTTATCACCCGGTTCAACAGACCGTTGGATGATTTCTGAGACTTCTATCATTTGATGATTTGTTTTCTCCAGACGAGAGGCTTGTGAAATATTCTCGCCTGCTTGTTGTAAGAGCAATTCAAAAACTTGTTCTCTATATGCTTGATTTTGAGAGGAACTAGTTGAAGCATGTTCTTGAGAAATCTTTTGATTATAAACAAAGCCCATTGACTGTGGCCGGCCATGGGCAATAACATTTCATGAGACCATTTTCGGCGGGCTTTGCTGAATGGAAAGCACTGTGAAATGTAGTTCTCTGTGAACACCCCATCCTCTGACATGAACACTAGATGGAGCATTAGCAATTAATTGACGCAATTTCCTTAGTGCGCCAAGGCATGAACGTTGAAGGGTTCTCTGTTGCTTTTCAGCCTTCAGATACCGAGAGACTGATAGAGATGCCAAATCAATCTGACATTGTAGCCCTTCTATTATCTTAAGATGATTTTCATATTCATCATAAGATAATACCTTCTTCTTCAATTGACAAAGAGTTTTCCATCTGTTGAGACGAATATCATGGACTCCATCTTCCGTCAACATCTTTGGAATATCATACTAGGAGTTAGCCAAAGGCCAAAACATGACTGGTACTTCACTTTTCGCCAGTTTTTTCCTCATGTTCAGCATTTCCTCTTTATCATTAAATGAAGATTATTCGACCTGTTTTGACCAGAGTTGGTGTTTCCTTGTTGCTTCATCGGATTCAAAAATATTGGTTGAGAGATCATTGATCAAACTAGAAGATGCTTGACTTAGGGGTGGTTCAGAGAATGACCTACACCCTAGGCTATCTTCTGATTGATAATGTATTTCACTTTCTAGCGATAAATCATCAGACATGACTGGTTTCTTATTTGCATGTGCCTCAAGATAAGAGGGCTTTCTCGGCACTACATTGTCCACTGGAGTATTTTCCAGGAAATGTGAATCACTACTCCGGAGAGGACTTTCGCAGCGAAATTCATCATCATGGGGAGGACCACCATAATGGGTTACAGCAAAAGTTGAGATCACTTGATCCTTGGTCTTCTGACCACACAGAGGGTTCCTATGGCTTTCATCTGAAGAAGAAACTTCAAGATTGACCGAATTTTTATGAATCAAGCCTTCATGAGGAAGTGTCTGTTGAAGACCTTCAGAATTAATGTTCCCATTATTGGCAACTGAAGGAGTAGAATCTTGAATTCTGACAGATAAATGTATGAGGGCTTCAAGAACTCCAGCATCGAGCAAGGCCTTGTTATAGATTAGCCTTTGATCTCCTGACTGTGCTGGGTGGATCTTTTTCTTAGATGCCTTCTTACTCGCTTTGGAAACCACTTGTTGATGAAAGTGGTTACTCTGAGCAGGTGTATGTGCCCGATCAGGAAAGATGGTCAGGTTAGGCTGACGATCTCCACTCAAATCAGGTGTATGTGCCTGACTTGGTTGTCCGTATGATATGGGGGAGTATTCCCCATAACCCTCTTGGACTGGAACAGATGTGTGTGTCTGTTCTGGAGTGAATCGTTGATATGTCACTCCACTGCTAGGGATAGATTTATGTGTCTTTCCCTAAGATGATGCTGAAGCTGTTATGATATCCTGACAAGCATCCAGAATATGAGCATGAATTTTCTTCATCTCTTTCACCATTGACAAAATATATTTGGTGACTTCAGCTGCCAGAACGGGGATATACGTCCATTCTGGGCTTGGAGAAGGTGTGTGTGCCTTCTCCTGTCCTCCTTTTCCTATCAGTGAATCCTGACAGTACTCAAGTGTGGGGGCAGAGAGTTGAGTCTGCCTCCTGTTTGTCGTCAGGGATTTCCGACTGACTTCTCCATGCGCTACCAAGAGAGACTGTTGGTAGGCTTGATTAGTATTAGCAGGTGTATATTCATGCTGATTACACTTCTTCAAAGGTGGTTGACGAGATCCATCATATGTAGTCAGACGAGCCTGCTGACTAACTGGTGATGTATAAGCAGTTGTATGTTCCTGCCTATAGTACTCCGACGGAATTGCCTGGCGGGATTGGCGTGATGCTGCCAGACGAGTCTGATGGACAGTGGAATTAAAACGGATAGGTGTGTGTGCCTACTCATTGTTTTCTACCAAGTTAGGTTGGTGGACTTCTCCGGAGATGGCAGGGATGAAAACATGCCCATTGTTAACCGGATTCCGTCTCCGGCGGTTCGTCTTGCCTGCTCGGGTTCGAGGAACCTGAGATGAATGCCTAGAGTCGGTACCCTCATCATGTTGAGGGCGCACTGATGTACGAGTCTGGCGGCGATTGTTGATGGGATCCCTCGGGAAGGACTCCTGTCTTTTTGAATTAAGGCCCTGAGGGACCAGCTCATTCACTTCCTCAAAGTAAGGGTGTGAATGGAAATTGCGTTCTGGGGATAACGACTCGAAACGGTTGGAGATGGTAGTCAGCACCTCCTGCCTCTTGATCACTGGTCGTCTTTGTCCGGACGACCTGTGTGAGTTGTTCACTTGGAGGGCCTGTCGGGCAGCCTCCAGAGCTGGGATGGTACCGTGTTGACGGTACTCCTTAACCAGCGCATTTGATACCCAGCATTGAAGACGCTGAGTAGGTGATGTCATCCTCAGAGCGGATGACGATCCAGTAGGAATAGCAGCAGTGGTATTTGCAGCAGCAGTATTCACAGATGTGAATTTGAGAGCAGCCATTATGGAAATACAGAAGATCTTGGAAAAGAGTGCATGTTTCATATAACAGAGGTAATCAAGATAAAATTCAGCCACTTCATCCATTTGATGAGCAGACATGTCAATGATTGTTTTTGTTAGCCCTCTTAAAATAGGGGCTTAACAAATATGAAAAACATCATTTTAACTTGGTTAAGGATTCACGCCGGGTTCACAATTTTTTGTTTCCCTCAGAATTCGGGGATGACCACCTGGATGGGAGATTCAAACGTTCCGATTGGTTTCTAGCAGGATTGTTCGTAGAACCGGAAACATCCAATGATTCCACATCCATTTGGACCTACATTCCAAAGGTAGGCGCTAATTAGCTTGTGGACTGATGAGGATTAGGAATTTGCATTGGTTGAGTGGATGGGAGGTCGGACTCATCACACCTTTTTGAGGGGAATTATTGTCTATTCTGGGACTCTCTTTATAGATTTAAGTTATGTTCGTGAATCTTTATTACATTACCAAGTATAAAATGAGCTTTTCCTTTAGTTTTGACAATCAATAATTACATATGTAAGAAATTTAGAGAATCTTTTATATGTATTTGAGTTTCTTCATCAACAGAGAGTCATCTATATGTATTTAGAGATTCTTGTTCAATGGTATCCTTCAAAACATTTATATAAAAAAAAGTCTCTTAGTAATTATGATGACCATGCTGGTTTTAAAGCCACTCAGTGGGGCAGTTGAAGTTTATTGTCATTCAGAAGGATAATGAATTATTTCAGAGTTGGGATTGAACCCATAGATGGGCTACCTACATATCCTTTGTTTTGGAAAAGGAATCAGAACCCACGTAGTTCAAGTAAGGGAGTATGACGTTTATGATTGATGGCTCAAAGAAGTATGTCATAATTACTTTTACACTCTAAGATCACGTGAGTCATGCTCGGTGTGAGAAACAAGGGGTATTGGTAAAAATTAGATAATTGTGCCATGAAAGATGCAATCATAAGAAATGGTTTGGGGCTTATGTATGTATGACTTCACAGATAGATGAAGGTTTAGGATTTAATTTCAGGGAGAAAATCCAGAGACATGGTCAATAAAGGTATATGTGCTTCATAGAGATTTGAATACTCTAACTTGGGACTTATTCCTGAAAAGGAAACCCAAATTAGGAGAGGATTGATAACTGGGATTTACTCCTGAGAAGGAATCCCATATCAAACGAAGAATAGGATTGGTTAAAGAGAATTTAAGGGACTTGGGGCTTATTCCTGAAAAAGGAAGCCCATGATTAGGACTGGGACTTATTCCTGAAAAGGAGACCCAGGTTATGGGACTTGGGGATTACTCCTGAGAAGGAAGCCCAAAATTATGACTGGGACTTATTCCTAAAAAGGAGACCCAGGTTAAGGATTAAGGTTTGGGTCTTACTCTTGAAAAGGATGCACATATTTGAGATTGGGGCTTACTTCTAAGAAGGATGACCAAATTAAGGGACTTTGGGCTTACTCCTAAGAAGGATGCCCAAATTAAGGGACTTGGTGCTTACTCCTAAGAAGGATGCCCATATTTGGAGAATCTGGGGCTTACTCCTAAGAAGGATGCCCAAAATTTAAGGGACTTGGGGCTTACTCCTAAGAAGGATGCATGTATTTGGAGGATCTGGGTCTTACTCCTAAGAAGGATGCCCAAGATTATGACTGGGACTTATTCCTGAAAAGGAAGCCCAAAATTATGACTGGGACTTATTCTTGAAAAGGAGACCCAGGTTAAGGATTAAGGTTTGGGGCTTACTCCTAAAAGGATGCCCATATTTGAGATTGGGGATTACTCCTAAGAAGGATTCCCAAATTAAGGGACTTGGGGCTTACTCCTAATAAGGATGCCCAAAATTAGAGGATTTGGGGCTTACTCCTAAGAAGAATGCCCATATTTGGAGGATTTGGGGCTTACTCCTAAGAAGGATGCCCAAAATTTAATGGACTTGGGGCTTACTCCTAAAAAGGATGCCCATATTTGGAGGAACTGGGGATTACTCCTAAGAAGGATGCAAAAGATTATGACTGGGACTTATTCCTAAAAAGGAAGCCCAGGTTAAGGATTAAGGTTTGGGGCTTACTCCTGAAAAGGATGCCCATATTTGAGATTGGGGCTTACTCCTAAGAAGGATTCCCAAATTAAGGGACTTGGGGATTACTCCTATGATGGATGCCCAAAATTAGAGGATTTGGGGCTTACTCCTAAGAAGGTTGCCCAAAATTTAAGGGACTTGGGGCTTACTCCTGAGAAGGATGCCCATATTTGGAGGATCTGGGGAATACTCTTAAGAAGGATGCCCAAGATTATGAATGGGACTTATTCCAGAAAAGGAAGCCCAGGATAAGGATTCTCTCATCTTAAAGGATGAGGTTGAATGAATAAACTCTCCATATATAGTGACATAAGGATATTTAAATCACTAGGTTTTGAGAGAAATTCCACCGAATTCCTTTCAGATAAGGAAGTCAAATCAAGAAATCATGCCATAAATGGCTTTGAAGAGTGTCTTGAAGACTGAATCTTTGAAAAGGAAAGGTGTAATGGCTTAAGAGGGGTGAAATGGGCAAAAAAGGCACCCAAAAAGGAAGGGGCGCGCAAGTCTTGGAAGGCGCGTAGGTACTGCAGCGGCGCGCAAGTATTGGTCGCGCAGGTATACCTGCGCGACATGTGATGTACTTGCGCGATGGTCAACCAGCATTGAAATACTTGAGCGACTTTTTATTAAAGCCTTTATAATCCTCTTGAGGTTCTTCCAAAAAAGGGACGCGCAAGTTCTATCGAAGGAATAAGGCGGCGCGCAAGTGGGACCACTTCCCTTAAGGGCTGGCCACTCAGGCGCGCAAGTGTTGATGAGTTTCAACACTTAGGCCTTCCTCCCTCCATTTAGATCTTCCGTTCTAGGTAAGAAATTACCTTAGAAGTGTTCCGGAAGCTTTGAGAAGTGATTTGGGCGTCGGGAGCTGAAATCCGAGTTTCTGGAAAAAGATCCTCTCGAATGGGGGGCCCACAGGGCCTATTTATAGGCAGGAGAAGACCCTGGGCGGTTACCACTTAGGTCATGCAAGTCACTTGCGCGACCAAGGGCGTCGCGCAAGTGGACCTGCGCGACAGTGATATAACTTGCACGGTGACGTTTCTTTTTATCCTTTGTTCATACCTTTGTCGATTTTTGATATTTTCTTCAAAGGTTGAATGACTTTGAGCTCAGATATTCCCCTTTTCCTATTTTCAGATTCTGTGATGAAAGGAGCGTCAACAGAAATGAAACTTCATGAGTGAAATTTCCAAAGGGTGGAAGACTATAATGTCCCAAAAAAATTTCAAAAGGATTTAAACCTTCCTATTGTAATGTCTCGTAGTTTAAATCACATAAAACCACTTAGATACATTAATAAAAAACATTATAGATGAAGAAGTCATGAAATACGAAGTATTTTAAAATGTTAAAAAACCAATACTAATGAAAAATTTACATGACCATAGGAATAGTAATATGACCCTTATGAATAGTAAACCAGCTAAATTAATAGTATACTAATCCATGAAATTATAAAAAAATATTGGAATCAGATAAGTGAAATTATTATACAATTATATCATGGTATAAGTAAGTAAATATTTTAAAAATTATTAATTAAGGGTTGGTATTTATATAATCCAAAAATATTTAAGTACAGTTTTATGATTAATTGATTAATTTTAAAGAAAATTTATTTTCATAAAATGTATTCATAAATTAATAATGTTTTTATTATGATTTTAATATATTATTAAGAGACCTTATGTAATTTTTCAAAGTGTTACAAAATCAGTTATAATTTTAAAATTTATATTTTCAAAGTAAATGATGTTTTTATATTAATAATATTTATAAAATTATTTTAATAAAATGGAGTCCATTTTTGAATTCTACACAACTAATAATGGTTGGGGTTAAAATTTTTCTCAAATACTTGATTTTTTTGAATAGTAAAATATGATAATTTAGGGTAAATGCTAAAAACCTGAATTTTTCAGTCTTCATTAAGTATTAGATGATGTAGTGACCTTTGTATTGAACTCAAATTAAAATATTACTGTATTTAGTCACAATAATCCTCAATATTTGTTTCTTGAGAAAAATAATAAACTAATGATTAAAATGAATAGAAAACACCCCTCTCCTCCACTGTAAATACCACCCTTCATACCCTATTCTACTCATGCCTCTGTAGATTTGATACTTGCATAAATTCTTCCCAATAATATCAGACAGACCACACATATAAAATAGATCTTGGTATCATTTGAAGACCAATCCTTTGTTTCTTGAAGAGGATATCAAGTGGATAATTCAACTAGTAAATACTCTCTATTTTTCATTTAATTTCCTTTCAATTTAAATTTATATTCTTATTCTATCATAACCTCCCTTCATCCAAATGCAAGGTTAACTCCAGTAACTTAAATATACTACAATTATATCATTTTAATTTTATTATAAATCATTAAACTCTTAACTCTCCCTATTTTATCTTAAAAGGGAAATCATCACCCGTAATGTGTCAATATACCGACTTCGTGGGCGATGCAACTTAAATTTCCTAAATCATATTCAAGGATGTTAATAAGAAAATTAAATGGTTTAAAATACATTTGAATTTTTATTTTACAAACCTTTTTATTTTTAGGAAATAACTTATACTCATCATGCTAATTGATAAAACAAAATGAGTTTTTTTGGATCAAAAACCCCAATAATTATCCTAAAATGATCATTATTAACATTTATCTAATGAATCATCTTAAAAGTATAAAATCAAAAACATTGTAAGATCATTTATGATTCTTTAGAATCATTAATAAAATATAATAACAATTCTGTAAGTTCATCCTCATTATAAATGAACTTCTATTTCGGTATAAAAATGACCCGATCATGAAATCTATGAAAATGAACACTCCCGAATGATGAAATTAAACTCTATAACTCATACGAATGACCATAAAAGATCATAATAAAATTATAATGACTTAATTTTAACTAATAATTGTTATTTAATAGTTAATTAATGAATCTAATGTTATTATATAGGACATTAAATTGAATAAAGTGTCCGGACACAAGGTAAAGAAAATTATGGAACCCAACTCTATTTATTTGGGTTTTCCCTATTTCACCTCATTCTGACAATAGATATTACTTATATATCATTTAATAATCACTATATTATTTATTATATGATATAAATGTTTTTACCTGGGTTTATGAAACACACAATGTTTTCCAAAAGAACTCTTCCTTAAAAAACACACCTTTTACTTCTTGATATTTTTTCTTCTTCACTAAGGGTTTATGATTATTATATAAGGCATATTATTCCCACATTCATTTGGGAACCCAATTTTTATGAATGTATGCTTATGAAATGAAAAAATTTCCATTCAATGAGTTATTTTATGATCAATATTGATGTATGTTTTATTTGGAATGCATGATAATGTAGATGTTTTGATATGACGAGTGTTCCTAGAATTATATATCACAATATAAATGTAATGATGTGATAGTGATGACAAAAATTATATAGTTCAACAATGAATAGGGTAATGTGATTAATCTCATGGGTTAATGTGATATTTGTGTGAACATGATGTTATCTTTGTTCAAAACTATGTGTGGGAGATGACCACTAAGATATGATGGTTCATTTTTATATATTTCCACATTCCATTAAATTATATAATGACTCTTATAATTTTTATTAAAGGAGAGGGATTAAAAAGGGGAAAAATAAAAATTATCAAAAGAATAGAGAACAAAGACCAAAATACTTCAAGGAAACCTAAATTAATGTAATCTAAGTGCTTCAACTCTAATCATGTTGATACAATCGAAATTGTGGGATAATATACCAGTGTAAACTAAATAGGGGAAGTTAGGATCACCCCCGGGCCACTAAGAAACCAAAATATTTGTTACCTTATCTTCAAGAGTGAAGAAGGATGCTCCCATTAGGGATTTGATAGTTTTCATTACAGATGAGCTACTTAATGGAATATGGAGTGATGGTATTTCCTTAAAAGGAGTTGTGGATCACCAAAGAGTCTGTTTTAATGACATTAATGGTGATGTTATGAAAGAGAAAGGTCTCAAAACAATTACGTTTTGCATAAGATTTATCCATGATCGAAGAACCATTAGAATTGATGATGTTGATGGCTAGGATAACTGAACGATGCTTTTCTCATATGACACTACCTCCCTACATAAGTCCAAGATTACATGATCCATCCACATTGAGTTTGAGACCATACACCAGAGAGAACCTGTTGATCAAACTACTGACCCTAGAAGAATCGGATTTAGGAATTCTAACTGCTTCCATGAATCGCGTAAATGAAATATGAGAGTCCCATTTCCACACCATGAGATCTAGCTCTATAGAATGACCATTGGACCTGATCTAGAAACCAATATGTGAGTTATAGAAACCCTCTGATTTGGATTTGTTTCTAGATTCCCATATGCATCGCCATCCAGTTGTTGGAATGGACTCTATAGATTTACACTCTTGAATAATCAAATCGGAACTGTGAAAAATTTCAAGAAAGTTCTTACATCACTATAAGATAAATATGCAGAGAAAAATAACTACTCAAAGACACCCCACACATCTATATACAACAAACATTCCAAAACAATATGACAAGCTAATTATTCATTGCCACTAGAGGAGCTCTGACATTTCGAAGTAAAATTAATACCTTTACCTATAATTACTAATCTTGGGAAATGGTCAGGTTCTGAATCCTTCACATGAGGAAGTTCTATTTAATGGAGAAATCTATGCACTTGAAAAATACACCAGCAGAGGAGTTTACGCTATTGTATTAAAGAACCCACCTGTAGTACTTGGAAGATAAAATACCAGTATGTGAGCTAGTGAAAACAAAGAAATACTTGTTCAAAGATATTTCAATGAGTTAAAATATCTATCGGTGATAATGGTCAAGGGTGGCCTTTATAAAATAGGGGAGAAGACTCTCCTGGGAAAAAGACAGATCCGGAGTAGAACATCCAAGGAATCCAATAATATCTTCATCCCAATTAAAAGATGATTAGTTAATGTCACCTCTCATAATGATGATGTTAAGATTATACTCACCCCATTTCATATTGTTTGATGATCTTATCTGTCCAATTATTGGATTTTTAAGCTCAACCCTTTTTTATGTAAATCATAAGTTGACTACATGTACTAAGGAGAACACAAAGGACAATAAGAATTCAGATAAGAAGGAATTAAATAAATGTTTTGTATTTTATGTTGTAAAAGTTATGTATAGTCCTCGTTTTACCAAGTCATGAATCCTTTGGATACTTAATGTGTAATGATTTGTTGTTTTTTATCATCAAAATGATTTAATAGTAATGTAACAAAAATCATTTTTTCTATAGCATTGAACCCGATATTTCATAGAGGATTGTTTCTCCAATAACCCCTTCTCTCATTTTTGGTTATTTGGTTTTTGATTGTAGGTGATAAATGTTTAACTCATGATTATAGTGTTTTACTTCAATCAATTATGTTATGAATATTGGTTATGATGTTATGTAATTTTTTTGGAATTTTTTACAGTTGGTTTCATGGTTGAAAAATTTTCCAAATGTTTTACTCGATGCCCAAGCACTCGTTTCCAGCCTATGGGGACCATGAATCCCCTTCGGGCCATGCCACAAACCGGGCAGGGTATTGGATTTTATAGAAACCTATGATGGTTTGTGATAGAAAACATATCAAAATTTAATTTCATGGGAGTTTTTAGGCTCACAGTAAAATTTTATTCTAATATTATCAATTTTGGATCCTTTTGGACATCAAAATTAATTTATATTAATTTAATATTTTAAGAAATTCCAAGAGTGATCATCCCCTCTCTTATCAAAGGGAATAACTTCTTTGATTTACTTCACAAATAAAAACCAATATGGTTCTCCATTATCAGCCCATATACCCTCCTAAAATACCTCCACATGTTATTGAGGATTTATTTTTGTGGAATACCAATCTTGTAATCCTTATAATGTTAAGAAAATAGGATTTTCTAAATAAGAGTTATAGTTTTTAACTAAATTTTTTAGTTTTACTTTTATTCCTCCACGTTAAAATCTTATTTAATAATAATGAAATAATAACACCATTATATTATATACTATGTGATTTTTTATATTAATCTCACAACCTATATCCATCATATATTCTACAAAATGTGTAACCAATCCATCATTCCTGAGTATGCCATACTCCCGCCTTGTGAATCGATCTAATGAATTTTACATCATCTTCTTTAATAATCGGTTATAATGATGGAATTAATGTATATATATGATACTAATTACATTTTTATTAAAATGAAAATATAGTATATCATTTAATTTATTATCATTACATTTACTGAAAAAATGGTAATGATGTCGCTGTGTACGTGTGAACTACCACCTCCACAAACGGATACGATTTGCTTTTCATCACCACATCACAATATTGATATATATAACTATGTTTAATAAAATAAAAAGGATTTTATTATATAATTTTAATTATTTATGTATAAAATAAAACATACCATCTTTCTATAATGATCGTTGAAAAATGGAAATGTTAATTATATGTTCATACAACCTATTGTCTAAATTGTTAAAACATAGTTCATTTTTCATTACAATATATCATAAATAGATTTAGAAGTATAATTTATGTATAAAAATTATAATTATGTCATGATTATTATTTTGGAGATAATGGAATAATGACCATTTGGACAATAGTAAACCAACCAAAGTAATTTTGGACTTCTGAACTGAACTTCATCAAAACATAGGACATAAACCTAAGTTATAATGTAATTTTATAAGATACAGTAATTAGTAAAATCAATAGAATCATTTACTTGAATTTTTTTCTAAAAAATTCAAATAATTTTCTTGATTTTATTATTCAGGAATATTAAGATCATACATGATGAGTTAGAATCATGGTAAGATACTATTAAACATAAAACCTTAATTTAAATGACTTATTTTCAAAATACTTCTCTGTTTTTTCCATGTATTGAAAATTATTTTATGAATATATTTATATGGGAATAAAATAATTATAAATGGAATATGATGTTTCTTTTTTTCAACGGTTGTCAAAATTAAATAATTTTACACGATGTTTTGAATTTCTCTAAACAGACCAAAGGAATGTTCTATTTTAACAAATATGGTGAAAATGAATTTTAATTATGCCCTAACCATTATATGAAGTTTTTATACATTTTTTGGATTTCATTTTCTATTCAATGAAAACCCCTATTTAAATCTATATGTTTTTTTGGGTATTTGAAATAGTGTTATAAATTAAAAGGGTATTTTGATATCAAAAATTATTTTTAACATGGGTTTGAAATTTGTGTTTCAAGGTTTTATTTAGGATATAGTCCTTGCAATTTTTTTGCGATGGTTAGAACCCCAATATATCTCACAGGTGATCTCAATACTGTTTTTTATGAAGGGCCAAGGTATATTATATCTCATAGAAAATCTTGGTATATCTAATATGATAGAAACACCCAAATGGAGATCTAATGTTTTGGGTAATGATTACGTTCAATAATGAAATATATTATGAGTCAACTGTAGGATTATTTAAATTTCGAATGGTTTGTAAGGGTTTATAGTAAATGAAACTTGCAGGAACCTAAATAAATTTTCTAGACATTCTAATGATTTTGAACAAAAATAATTTGATTTCAAAATGTTGGACAATGATATTTTTATAGGAAAAAATGATGACATTTTTGGATAAAAATTTATGTTTTTAAGAAAAGGTGTTTCATGGGTTTTCTGGTTTTTCACTATACTAACTGGTTTCTTATTTTTATGTCCCTATTTGATATTCTAGTGATAATCACATGTTTAAAATTTTCTTCTCATTGATTTAATGATGATAGATCCAAAGATGAGGTGAATACCAAATTTGTGAAAATATGTCTTGAAAATAAAAAATGACTAATTTTAAAAACATTTTTTGTAAAAAAAATGGATAATGTGTAGAAGTGTAAACATTGTAATATATGGGATTGTTATGTAAGTGTTATGCCAGAACACTCTAAAAATATAATCCCAAATGATCTTTGGGAATTCCAGAAAGTGAATTCTAGTTTAAAGTCACTAGAATATGTAATGTTTAAGGCCATATAATTAAATTTAATATTATCATTTTAGATTTTTATTTATTAATACTTAATATTTTAGTATATTTTTTAGTTATTAAATTTATTAATTTTTGTATTTACATTTAATATGTAATATTTGTTAGTTTTTAATATATATAAATTAATCATTTTTTATTTTTTATTTCATTAATAAATTCATTAATAATTTTAGTAATTTATTCATCTTTAATTTTTATGTTTTTAATATTTTTAAAATTTTATTTATTCTTAATATTTATTTATAATTATTGATTAAAATTTAATTTTTGGAATACAACTCTAATTTACATAATTAATATATGTGTTCATTTTCATTTCAATAAATATTTTATTTTTAAAATTAGTATAATTTATAATTCTTATTCATTTTTTAGTGTTGTTTTTCAATCTACTCATATTTTTGTTAAATTTCACTCATTTTTAAAATTAATTCATTTAATGTTATTTTTTCATCAATATTATTATGTTTTTTTAATGTAATCATTTAAAATATTATTTCTTTAATTTTTTTTAATTGAATCATTTTTATGTGTTTATACGAAATTATTCAATAATATATTTAAAATTGTAAATATAAAAATAAAAATAAAAATATATATATATATATAGGAATATATATAATAACTCCTCAAATATTATTTATATAATAAAATTTATTAACATTAAATAAGTATACTAAAAAATGCGTCATAATTAAATATAAATATTAATAAAGAATATTGGCTAATTAATATTGAGTAATGAGTGTTTATTAAAATTTAGTTATTTTTAAATTAACCTATATCAAAATTATATTAAATTAATTTCACATACCCATATATTTTATTGATGTAATTTTATATAGAAATACACACATGCCGAATATTTCAATAATATATATAATTTTTAATATTCATTTTATAACTTTAGTTGTTAACACAATATGTTTAATATATATTATATTTTTAATCAATAAACTTTACTCAATTTTAATAATTTAATGGAATACATATTATTTATTACTTTTTAATAATTTTTCAAATTTTTATATTTATAATATCATTTATTCATTAATAATCATAATAATTTTCTTAATATTTTGGCAATTTTATCATTTTCAATTTTTCTTTGTTTAATATTATTTGTAATTTTATCTATTTTTAAAATTTATTAATAAATGTTTATTCATTAAAATTTAATGTTTTTAATATGGTGGTAATTTATATAATTAATAAGTATTCATTTTCATTATAACATATATTTATTTTCTAAATAATCTATAAAGTTTATAAACCTATTAATTATTTCAAATTTTTGATATCTATTGATTTTTTAATTATTAAAAGTTACACTTTTTTAATAATTATTAATTTAATTTTTTTAGTTTTATTGATTCCCTAACAATGTTAATTTTTTTACTTTTCTAAATAATTTACTTATTTTTAATAGTTGTTCATTTAAAATTTTAGTAATGTATTCATTTTTATTTTTTATTTTTACAAATGTATTAATTAAAATTTTATATATCTAATATTATTTTCGTATAAATTTTTAATATTTATCCATTCTCATCTTAATATATATTTATTTTAACATTAATATTTTCTTTATAATTAATATGTCTTTTTTAATGTCATAATATTTCAATTTTTAATCTTTATTTTGATTCATTAATAAAATTTATGTGATTAATATTACATAATAATTTCTAATGTTAATTATTTTTATAATTATTTTTATAATTTATTCATTTTTAATTTTTATTTGTTTAATATTTATATAATTTATTTTATTTTGATTATATCATCAATTTCCAAAAGGCAATGATAAAACCCTTTTGGTCTTTTAAATAAAATCTTACCTGAGAAACCCAATCTATTACGACATTCAATCTATTTTGAATTTGAAACTTTTTCATTTCTCTTACTAAATCTTCTCAAAAAAACCAACCATTTAAACCCCAAGATATGTGATTATTTCTACTCCTTTTAGTTGATCTTACATTATTTCACACCTTTTCATTCTTCTTTCTCGTGGACCATACGACCCCCATTCCCCATGGCCTATGATCACTATAGTGGATTACCCTATTCCATACATCCACCATTTTTGATTCCCAAAGGTTTTTGATACTCAATGTTTGAGTGTTCTTAAAATTTTAAGCTTGAAATTTCATTTTGAAATATTATTGGTAGAATTTCATATGAATTATTATTATTAAAAATAGAGAATTCTATAATAAAATAACAATTCAAATATTAGGTTATTTTTTTAAATTAAAAATGGAAAATTCCCATAATTAAATTACTTATATTAATAGTATTTCGATTTTGATTTACTTTTTTTGATACTATATGTATGTAAAAAATGTATATGGGAAAAAACATGCACATATAATATATAAAATATTTTGTATATGTATATATAAATATACACACACACACATATATTTATATATTTATAACGACGCACACACATGCACATATATATATTTATAATATATGTGTCTAGGGGTTTAGAATGATTGTGTATTTTTGGCATGGGAAAGTTTGTTCTAATAGAATGTCTATATAAAGTTAGTATAGATAAATATAGGTCAATTGAATTCTAATAATTGAGTGTTAGAGCCGAAATATTTTGACTTATGATGGATCTAATGATGAATAACCTGATTCAAGATAATATTTGGTTTCACAAGATTTGATTTGACTCTCTGTGGAGCTCAAATGGACTTATGGATCAGAAGTTATGGTTGTGTGAAGTAAGATGGCCTAAAATGGCCAACAAGGGTGATTCTGGAGAAATGTATGGAATTTGGCATAACTTTCCCTAAATTGAATGAAAATCATTCACAGTTTCACAACTATGAGGTGTGAGAAATTAGAAATCAAATGACGAAACTCTACACATACGCGAGTCGGTCTCTAGAAAAAAACACATTTTTGTGCAACTCCATAATGTTTAGTCACACAGCCAAATGTTGCGCGACCCGGAAAAGTTTGGAAAAAAAGTAAAAATAACTATATATATTGAATCAACCCCTCATTCAATGAGGACTTATAGGATTCGAGTTAAAGAGCTCAATCTTACACAACATAGGTTTTTATGCTTCATGAACACCCCCAATGCCCAAACATGTTCAAAATTACCTTGATCAAGTCCCTCAAAGTACGTGATTATTCTTATATGTTTCCACACAAATCTACCCACTGGTTACACAAGTTATCACAAAGTACAATATTTCGTGAAACTCAATTTTTACTCAACTACAATGATGAGTGACATAGTGTTTTCTAGAGTCCCTCTTATAGTTCATGCCTTGGGAAAACACATTTTTTGCGTGCAACTTCATAGTATCTTGACAGTATGAATTGTTTAAAGACCCAATGCATAGTTTCATTACCCCTCACCCAGTTGCATGATACAGTGTTCAGAAAGATTCCCACTGGTCCACATCATGAGGGAACCCCCACACTCCCACTCAAGACGAATTACAGGCTATAGTTCTGAGCCTTGAGTCTTGTCCTTTGACTACCATTAGTAACCCCTTTGAAAAATGGTGCCTCACACTCTATAATAAAACAGAGGTGTAAATAATGTTTTTTTAAAATTAGAGTATTTTTAAACCTTCGCTAAAGTTGGTGTCATCATCTAACCTATGTAGATTTTATCCATTTACAAGAGATTTCCGGGAAGTGTTTCAAAAATGTTTTTAGTATTGTTAATTTCATTTTTAGTTTAATTTTTCCTCAATAATCTACCAAGGAGTTATCAGTGGTGTAAACTTATGTTAATTTTTTGTAACCATATTTAGAGATAGTTAAAACAATATCTATTTAACGATGTTAACAAAAATTAACACTAAAAAATAGTAGTCCTATAAAATCAATAAATCATAACATAAAAACAAACTTCAATATTTAATACTAAAATAACAAAAACATGAATGCAAATAATAAATCTCAAAAAGAATCTCATAATATAGATAAGAGAAATTGGAAAATACATACTTGGTATAAGATAAGAGAGAAAAACACAAATTTTAAACTGCAACCTCCATGTAACCCTGAGAATCATCCAAAACCATCTTTAAAAGCAGTTATACAATAAAAGTTACCACAATTTATTACACATAAGGACGAGAATAAAATATATGGAAATAAAAATAATGGAACATAAATAAGAATAACAATCAGGTATATTATAAATTATGTCACCTAATGTATATGTAATCTTTGGAATCTTCCATGCTCCAAGTGGGAGGGTCCTCTATTTACATGGTTGGAACCATATTCCTTCTTATTAGTTATATTCATAAGAAATAACCATTCATATTACTCCGAAAAATATCAATAAATGGAATTCTACATAGTCAAAAAAAATTATAATAGAGGACTCCTATTAGAGTCTCATCCTGGCTAGCATATAAACCATATTTCAATATCCTACTTAGATTACAAGGATTACTATGACACTAGAGAACTATGACATGGAGACATGTATCATATTTCAATCACATATAAATTACATGACATATGAAAGATAATATAAATGTCATAAATCATCCCTACCCCATAAAAACTTCTTTAAATTACCCATATATACATCACATAACAACAAACAATGAACAAAATTGTCTTATATGGTCTAAAAACATATATAAAACAAGGCTATGTTAGGTAATAAACCAGCTGTGTAACAAATTATGTGAGAAAAAAATAAGACAAAGGTTCAAAGAAGTCATTGATTTTAAGATAATAACCATACATATGAAACCTTCCTAAATAATATTTTATAAAACAACTATTTTTATATATATTCTTTAAGTGTATTTTTAAAATAACCATATAAATAAATGGGAAAATTTATTTAAAACCACTAAATCCAATATATCATCTATAAAAATAAACACAACCTCAAATAATAATAAAAAATACCTCCTAGAAAATGTAATCAACGAGAAACATTACAATATATCAAAAAAACTTTGGGTCCCCATATGTTTTATGGAAAGGAAATAGTTTTTTCAGATAAGTTAATCTTTTAAAAATATTAGTTTTTTGGATTTATGGAATTGTGTAAAGGGTTTATTCTTTGGGAAAATATATAGTTTAGTGAATTAGATACATGAAAATAAAAACAAAGATCCTATGAATGATGAGGATAAGGTAATATTTGGAGGAACACATAGAAAAATATCCAAGCATATATATTTCAGGAAATGTAAGTGAAATGTAGATAACCCCTACCTCAAACCACAATATAGTTTCTCAAAAACCATATCAATTTTATTCCTTTATGAGTTTAGTTACACATCACCATCACCGAATATAATTTCAAACCTAATCACTACCAGATGAACTAAGATTGACACCGTATCTATCTCCATATCCACTCTCTTCTACCAGCACCTTTATGTCATTTTTATTTATAATTAAATAGTGTTATATATTTAGATGTTATCTTAAAAACAATCAAAGTTTATGTAAAAAATGATTATGAGGTTGTGTGATTTTCCAACTCACTCAATCTATCCATCTATGAAATTTCATCACAGAAACATCCAATCATCTTCTCATATATTTCAACAATTGATTCTATATATCAATGAAATTTTCGTCTTTTATCTTTATAATATCATTTATTGTTGGATTTTTATCCCTTATTGATTAATTTTATTTAGATTACAATAAAATCCCTATGACAAAAAAAGGTAAGGAATCAATATAATATGGAGTAGATGCTGCTAAAATAATCGGTGACCTACCAAAGACCTCATATGGAAATGGTAACAAGCACATCCCACCCACATGACAGGATGCTCCTTCCCAAGTTTATGACCAACTAGATCATCCAGGGAGACTGGGAAAGATTGCACGGGACTAGTATCCTATTGTTTTTTATTTTTATCTATAAATAAAATATTATCCATATTTAAAGAAATAATTAATAAAAAAGTGTAAAATAATAATATATTATTACAATGAAAATGTAATTAAAACCCCAACTTCATTGGAAGGATCATTCACACAACTAACATCATGCTTGAAATTAAAATCCAAAAAATGTTCCGTTCAAGAGACTTAGTGCCCTAAATTATTAGACCACATTAAACAAATATTAAAATAATATTTAATATATGAAATAGATAATGTTATATTATATGTACTTAAGCCTATGAAAATATTTCCATAGTTGTCCTCTTTTTAGAAGTAATATTTGAACCAGTAGTGTGTGGTATGATTGTTTTAGCTCAACTTGGTATATTTTTCCTTGAAATATTCTAATATAATAATCATGTCATTTAATAGTAATTCATCCATTTTATATCTTTTTCCAATGCTTGTATAAATTGTCAATGAGATTAATTTGATAATATATTTTTGAATATCATGTTCTTCTCATGGTGATATATATCAACAAACAACATCTAATTTTACCTAGGTACCCCTTTCGGTACCTTATCATAAGACTACTTAGTGGTCAACGATGCACCAATAAATTCATTCAATAATATCAATTTAAAATATTCATATTTTAAACCCATATTTTTCAATATCCACATTCAGGGGATAAGATCATAAATGTTAAAGTGGAATAACATTTGCAAAAAGAGATTAATTTTTAAAATTTTAAAATTCAAAAAGATAATAGCATTATATTGATCCATAATCATTAAAATTACCCGTATATGGGAACTAATGACTTTATTTTTCAAATATTGATCCATATTCCTCCAATAACAATATACAACTAGAAGGGTAACCAACACTACTACCAACTGGCCCAGATTTGGTATAAATAATATTGTAGCATCATTCAGGGAGACCCGTAAACAATCAAATTGGAAAATTATCTTCAATCAATTTAGATTCAAGAAATGTTAACTATTAATATTTTTCTTGATAGTAATATTGTTTTAATCTTTTATGAAAGAAAATTATTAGAATAAAAATGTACAATAACCTCATTCACAATAAATTTATTACCAATAGCTATCACACTCCAATATCCTCATGAGGAAATAGAAGTGAAAACTCATTCCCTTAATAAAAAACAACTACTTACTGAACCTGGTTAATGGATTAGAAATGCGTTAGATACTAATAGGTTAGATAAGTAGGGTGTTAAATATGATGATTGAAGGGAGAAAAAGGGTGATCTAGACACGAATGAGGGGATTATTATAGGATTTCATTTATACAATAGGGAGGGATCCTGTTAAATCATCACGTGTCGGTGTTCTTGAGGGAATGAAGATTAAGAGTCGACTATGATCTGTGTGAAACTTTCTTGTTTGAATTACAACTATTTAAATAAGTAAAAATATATTCAAAAAATATAATTTAAAAAATTATTGTATTATTTTTTTAAAAAAATTATAACAGATGAGCTATACGGACAATCAAAAAACACAAAGGTCAGATAAAAAATGACTACACATACATAAAATATAAAATTTAGATTTTCAAAATTATATAAATCATACATAAAAATTAATTTAACTATGATACAAACACAAAATTACTAAAATTAATAACATATATTATAAATTGATGAAAATTTAATGGACCAACAAACATTGAATCATTATTTCTTTCAATCATGTCATTATCTGGATCCATTATTACATCATCTACTTCATCCACCCTTTCAAGACTAATATATTAAATATCATGATGGAAAAATAAGGTTCTTTCTTACTATTGATGGGATTAAATGTTTGAGGTAGAATCAGACACTTTATTACCCATATCATACAAGTATCTTTTTATGTGAAAAAATACAGTCCACCCTTAATCTATTATACATTCCACCTAATAATATTTTTTCTTGTTATGAGAATATATACAGGTTGTGTAATTCATGTTCACCGATATCCATCAAAGAGAGAGAATTTACCAATTGTAAATTTTAATGAATCTCTATTAATACCGTTTGTAATATCAAACCACATTAATTTGAATAAAACAACTAAAAATGAACGTTATTTTTTAATTTGATAATGTAAGTCTGTATTCTACAGTATACCATTTTAGAAACAATAAATATAGCACTATTCTGTGTTTTTAAACCCTCTACCAAATTGACTATATGAAATTTAAGTCCATTCACATTGTAAGAGTTAAACATTTTATCCCATTTTAGAGGACCTTTATTTAGAATCATTAAACCATCTAACAAATCAACTCAAGTGTTGGTATTCATGATCTTAACAAGTTATATAGATTATTATATATATATAATATTTGTGTCAACCAAATATATGTAATTATTGAAATATTTATGAACATACACAGCGTGAAAACCATTCAATAATATCTATATTAATATATTTCATTATATCATTCCCTGTTTAGGTTCAACTTCCCATTCAGATTTTGGTTTGTATCGTGAGATCATCAATAAATAGATCTACTATTTCACTATTCAATAAGAAATATTTATTTTCTTATAATAATTACATCTCTATTAGTGTAATATTTGAGATCTTCCCAATTGACTCGACAATAGTAGGAAAGATTTTTAATTTCCCATGTTGTCCAGATAGAGTCGATGTGTCATCAACATGGAAAACACGATTGAATATTGTCTTAGTATGATCCAAGTATTTAGAAAAAAATTTAAGACACTCCTCTACTAAATATACATTAAAAATAGTACCTTTATGTTGTGCTTTATTTTTATCAAATGATTACAAATGATCAAGGTTTCTATGAAATAAAATGAATAAAACATAATTACATATTTAATTATGTTAGCATATTTTTTTACTTAAGATGAAAATATATAAATAAAGTTCATATTAATTGGATACATCTAACGATAAGGTATGAGTCCTCTTGATTTATTTTCATCAACCAAATAAATAGTTAAATTCATCAATACAATAAAAAATGGAGGAAATACTATCTCTATTTCAAAAATACCCAGAATAAATATATATTATTGGTTTTAAAGAGCAACTAATTATAGATTATTCTCCTATAGTTGTCAGAATAATGTGTAAAATTGGAGTCCAACTATAGAAAAAAATTTAGGTAACAATGTACACAATACCAATGAAATTAACATCTATTACAAAATATGTGTATCATTACATTTCAATACATGTAACCTATGATTTTTTCTATTGAAATACCTTTAGATGTTACTTGAATAACCATAATATACATTCACATGTATTAAAATTTCAAGGAATTTATCTTTATCCCTATTTTTCACTGCAAAAATTATCAGGGAATACTTTCGATTCTAATTTGGACATAGATCATAGTTTATATTTATTTTTTTTATTTCCTCATGAGAATTGAGAAGTTAATTATATTTTATATTCACATTAATAAATGAAATGAACAAATTTTCATTTACAATCTTCTCAATATGAATATCATCAAGAATATGATGCAAAAAATTAAATTCCCAATAAGTTTGTTTTAAGAATAAATTTTTTTTCTTCCACTATTTTGTTCCAATTTCAATTGAAGATGCACTTCAAACTAGTTTCCCACACTTATTAAAATGATGAACCTTACCAAATCATATTTTAGAATTTACATATTTCTATACTATTTTACAACCAATAAATAAGTTTGAAGGTGGACAATGAATATTATAATCATTAAATTTTTTTACTTTTTTAAAAAATATATGATATACATTGAGAAATATGTGAAGAAACAAGAACATACTTTTTTACTATAAGGTAGTTTTTTGGGCTCAAAATAAATTTTTTTTGAAGGAATAGAAAAAACCCATTTAAATGTTCAAACCAAATAAGTACCGATTTCCAAGATAGACAATAAATTTCTACATTAGAGTAGATTTAATTTTGAACTTGGTTTTAGAAGATAAATCATATAAATCAACATTGTTTCTCCATAAATCTTGTAATTCATTAATTATCGGCTGCATGTATATATCAATATCATTTTTTGGAAATTTTCCCATTAATAATCATTGAAATGATAAATTAAATTTTTTTATCCACATCCTTGAAGGTACATTACTTGGGTTTAAAAAAACTAACAAAAAACTGTAACTTGTAATTAATGTCACAAATGGGTTGAATCCATTGGTAGCTAATCCCAATTGCACATTCCTTGGATTAGATGAGAAATATGGATGTAATAAATAAAATTTTTTCCACAATTTTCAATCCCTCTGATGTCACAGTTACCCATATTTTTTTTATATATAAAATTCCACTTCATGTGCTTAGTGGTTTTTAATGACATGAATAATATTTAAAATCTATATTTTAAATGGATGTAATGAAAAACTTTTTAAAGTGTGTTCTTTTGATTCTTATTTGTAATAGTATTTTGATTCACACTTCAAAAATAACCTATTTAATATCATTTAGAAGAAATTTTTTTTATTCATTTATGCTTTAATCCTCTACCCAATAAAGGATAAAATCACTAAGATAATCCTATACTATTGTATAATTTAGACAAATATTGTTAATAACCTTTTTCATATAATAAAAATACTCTAGGGTCTTAGCATATAGAAATGATTCCCACAAAAATTTCAATATTGTGGAAATCTTCTTATTTTTAATTCTACACATTTGTTTTATATTGTATAAAATCATTATAAAACAATGTTTTATATACTTTATATTTCCACCATACAACTCTTGATTTACATCATCAACTAAATAAGGAAAAAAACTTTTCTTCTCAAGGAATTTCTCTCCTACATCAGTCTCTGTAGAATCAATTGGATTATACAATGATATGTTTCAACATTTTAATAGTTTTCATATAGTCCCAAAAATATAACATGATAAGGTAATATTTATAGAAACCTCAACTGGATATTCTTATATGTTTTGATGTTGATTTGGTTGTCTTTAAATGTAGAATGAATCATTTTTGTGGATTTTTTTTCCATAATCTAAAAAGTTGTTAGTTTATTCTATTGATTGACATTAGTTCTGAAAAATAATGCAATGCTAAATTATACATGCCAAATCCAAAAACAATATTTAGAAGGGAATTTCTTCAATATCAAGTTTCCTTAAAATTAATCAGTCTTTAACCGTATTTTAATTTTACATTTAGGGCATGTAAATGTTATTTACATATAAATGATTTGATTAGAAATTGAAAAATCTAAAAACTCCTCCAAAACATTAGGAAACTGAGTTGTGTACCTCAGTAATGCGATACAGATGTTATCCATACATCACAATGTGCCTACAATAAATTATATAAAATTAAAAAACATTAAAAATATCATTTTATTCTTAAACAATTACTAATTTATTCCAAATCCCCAATATAAAATATTCTTGATGGTTTTAAATTTTATTTAATTTTTAAATTACATTATTCATTAATGATTCTAATTCTAATGTGCATAATCCATCAAACAGTATGGGAGGAGATGATCTAAAATTATTCTATTTTTTATTATAAATTAATCCATGAAGGAGAAACCCCCACTTTTTAACCAAAAAACCATAGGAACCACAAATCAATAAATAAAAAAATATTAAAAAATATTAAATTAATTATAAAAGAATTAAAATATTTAAAAAATATAGGAACAACTTGAATCACAAATATTATTCCATTTAAAAATAAATTTTAAAGAAACCTTCATTAAACACCAAAACATCAGTAAATATATTTTACAAATTTATTAAAGTTAATTGAGGCCTTTAAAAAATAAGTGGTTTACAAAATGAATTAAAATAGATTTATGAAAAACTTAAAAATAATGGAAATCCATTAAATTTAAGTAGATATCAACTTAATCATTATTTCCCCTGAAACATCTATTAAAAATATTTTTTATAAAAATATTTATTAAAATGATGGATTAAAAATACATGAAATATAGGTTCTAGATTTTATAGACCAGAAACATGGGAACCCACTGGAAACAAGCTTCCTTAGAAAATGATTATAAAACTCCAAAAAAAAGAGCCAATGAAACCCTATAAAAATAAAAATAACCTAACAATAAAAAAATGAAAAATTTAATTTGATCCAAAATAGAATAACAATATAAGAACGTGAATTAAACAGGGAAAAATCATCAGCATCAATGAATGTCACAAAAAAAGGCGTCAAATCACTCTTGATAAACCTTATAACCAATAATAAACAAAAGAAACCATAATAATTCATAATGGATCATCCATGGCTTGTGATTAGTGAAGGATAAGTAGAAAAAGAATAAATAAAAGGATGAATACTTACCACGCGTATTCATAAGATATCATGAAGTGTAGACAAGGGGAAAGAGCAGAGGTGATGAGGGATCATGGTGTGACTGTAATGGGAAGGGGAAGGGGTGAAGGAAATAGGTTGGTGAGAGAAATGGGGGTTAGAGGAGAATTGAGTTCTTTGTGGGGGAGACACATTTAAAAAAAATATTTGATGGATGTTTTTACAAAAATGATATGAGATTTTTTCTATATTTTTTAGCATTTGTTTTAGAAACCACAACTAATAAACAACTTCTATTTACATGGTTTATTTTTATTGGAACATTCATCGTTTTATTCCAGGTTGAGGAAAATTTGGATTTCAGTCAACACACCCCCAAATTCCACCGCATTTTTAACCCTTAGTTGAGATACTCCTCTAGATTCCCTGAAATACTTTGAGTTGACCGAATCCTTTGAGCCCATCTCTTGTGCCACAAGTTTTGATTATAATCTATGATTCCCTAAGTATCATAAGTCAAAACACCCCTCAAGAAAATCCCAAACCCCATCCATTAGATCCATTATAGGTCAATCATGAAAGGGTTTCTCTTATATAATTCCCACACCATCCATTTCTAGGATTCTACCACTTATAAATCCTCAATAGATGATATTAAACTACAATACAACTTATATGAAAAAGCATAGGATGCCTCATGTGAAACCCAAGAGATGGATTATGTGTTAAATTTAAGACGTCGTATCCCATTATCATGATATGGCCCACTCTCCCCTTTCTACATTATGATAAACTATAGTACATCCTATAAAAATATGAATAATTTGAATCATGTGGAAAACACAATACGCCTTATGCATCTAGAATAAGATGACTCATGCTAAGATCATGAGATGGCTCCCTCGGTCGTCTCTACATAGCCTCAAACTTTAGTACACACTATATGATCAACATGTGTATCCTCCCATGATAGACACTAGATGCCTTATGTATCCAGTATAAGATGCATCATGCCTTGATAATGAGATGACCCCCTCTGTCCACACCATATGACATTAAATTGTTGTACCCCCTATATGATAAGAATGGGATGGCTATTTTGAAAAATGCAGATTCCTTAGGAATCCAATGTTTGATTTTTCATGCCAAGATCACAAGATGAACCCCTCATTTCTTGATATATGATGTTTACCTATAATACACCCAAAAAAATTAAAAATATTTGTTTCTATTTGATTTATATACATTAAAAAACATTTTAGCATAAATATATCTTTATAAAGATGATTTATTATATGTAAATATAATTTAATTCTGACATATTTAATTATAAATAAAACTACATTTTGAAAATTGATAAAATTTTAAAACCAGAATACCAATATTAATGTAATCCCTGGGAATAAATTCAGTACCCACCGAAAATGGAAATAATACCCCCATAGATGAGGCTGAAAATCCATTGAATGTTAAAAAATTTTGGTAACCCAACTAAAACATAGTTTTGGAGAGATTATGGGCCTTTTGAGGGTTATAAGATAGGATAAAAAACATATATATAATTCCAGGCCTCTACGGAATAAATCTCATAGTTGGCTTTGATTTGATATGAGGTAGATCCCAAACATGAACTCATAACAAAAGTTATGCTCATTTGAAGTTGAAGATTGATTTCTCAATTTTCATTAAATCTATTTAAATTTAATTAATTAAATTAATAAAAAAATTAGATAAAATTAGATTTTAGTTCATTATATAAGCTTTGATTTTACTGGCTATAGAGCTAAAATGAGCTCCTGAATCAAAAGATATGGTAAAAAGATGTCGATGTGTGATTTTCCAATATTTTAACATTTTAATTATGTTTAAAATTATTATTAACCATTAATTATAAATATTTATTAATAAAATAATAATAATGAAATAAAATTATAAATAATAAACAATATATGAGATGAAATAATAAATAATAAATAGGAAATCATAAATAAATAGATTTTTCTATTAATTGAAAATTTGTTCTTTTAAACAGCAGGAAAAAAATTAATTTTTTTTGAAAAATATAAAAAAAAAATAAGAATATATATTTTAAAAAACATTGAACATCAATTTTAATAGCCTCCTTAAAAAACAGCCACTAACCTTTTTTGGGAAAACATTTAATGGTTGTTTTCTAGACCGCCATGAGAAAACTACGGGGAAATGCCATTTTATATTTTGAATCCTTATAAAATGATCTTGATAATAATCCCATAGAACTCAAAATATGAATTTTAAATTGTAGAACTCCATATATGAAAAATACAGTATTCCTCCTAGGACATTCACGAGATGCCTTATGTGTCGAGTGTAAGATTCCCAATGTAATAATCATGAGATGACCACCAAATAGCATCAATGGGCATATATCCTAGGTGAAATACCAAATCAAATTCTTCAACCAACTAGAGAGTTGGGAAGCCCACATGAACTTATAGGATTCCCTCATGACCTGACATGAAGAATAAAGGACATGCACCTCAATATATAATCCCCACATACCATATCCTCAACACATGACTTAAACTGTTGCCTTACACTATTCGATGAACACAAGATTCCCTATGTATGAATCACATGAGTTGAACCCACACATCTTACCCGGTGTGACAAATGTATTATTCCCCATGAACTATCCTCATTGGTTTCCACCATCTCCCCTAATATGGGAAGAAACCCTACTCTGGGATGCTTCCACACATAAGCCCCATACCATCTCTTGTAGAGTAATCCTCTCGCACTGGATAGTTCCCATGAATAATCCACAGATCTCATCATTGACACTCCTAGAAGAACCCCTGGAAGCTACCACATTAAATCCCTATACCATCTTCCATAGATTGATCATATTTCATTGGAATAAATCCACTTATAGGCCCCAAAACATTCATCCTCGCAATGGGATGAGACACCTGCAATGGGTAACTTCGACATGTAAGCCCCACATTGACCTGTCTCTAGGTGGGATGGAATCCCCACCATGGGTAGCTTCCATGCATAATCCCCATAATATCCCTCATCAATTCTTATTACATGACAAGACCATACTTACAACATGATGCTAAAATTCTTGGATCAGTCCTTTCATATGACTTTAAAACTACCACATTATACTATTTGGATAACAATCCTTGTATCTTGGATAGGGTATGTAGGATGCCTCACCGAGGATCAATTTGAATATAATCCTAGTGTGAGGTATTCCCTCCTAGGGACACACCCCATTAATCTGTCTCAATGGGATGTTGTGATCTATCAAAGTAAGAGGTTAAACTTCTTCCAATCCAATCCCCATAATATTTTAAACCTACACCTATCTTGTACCTAAAAGGTGTTAATCGTATTGATATACAATCATCGCAAGATGTTAAAACTGGACCCATCCTGTCACTAGAAGATGTTAAACCTGGGCTCAACCTATCTTCTCAAGACATTAAACATGTGTCGTTATGTCCCTAGATGATATTATACTTGTGCCCATCCACTCCATACAACATGTTAAAACTCATCCCATCCTATACCAAGAATATTTCAAAACTGAACCCATCCTATCAAAATAGTATGTAAAACATATTCCCATCCTATACCTACAGTATTTTAGTCCTACAACCATGTGTTCCCCACAAGATTTTAACCAATGTGTGTTCCATCCCCATAGGATATTGAAATTGTGAAATATTATCCCTAGAAGACATTAAACCATAAACCATCATATCCCCACATATCTTTCTCACAAACCAACCCATGAAAGGGGTCGATCCACAACTACCCAGGCCAGCCTCCATAGGCCAGGGGGTGGTGACAAGTGATGAAGGCACAATTAACATAGATATGCCTTTTTCTAACAACCTGTACACAAAAAAACACACAACCCACTCAAATCAAAAAGTACAGAGGGAATGGAACAAATGATGAAACACTTATATAAATAAACATAACATGCATGAACCACTAAATAATACATGTATAATAAAGTAAACTGAAAGGAAAAAGGGAAAAATACATTTCCAAATAAATCTTCTACATCCTAGAAGTAACTAAAAAATAAAAACAACTTAGAGATCTCTGCTCCTGAATCCCAATCTATGACCACCATATGTGGTACATGCACTTGGATCCTTATTCTCCTCTAAAGTCACGATAAACTTGTTCGTCTTCTTCTTAAGAAATATCATGTGTAGAAAAATCACATGATGGGTGTGTATAAAAATATATTGTATGATTCCCCAAAAAGGGGTAGTGGGTGTAATAGATACTCAGAAAAATGGGAGCCGTATATAGGATAAGTTATAATAAAAGGATTATAGATCAAACTAACAGGAGAGTGAAATAACATCATGCAACAAAAGGATCTTGAAATGGTGATAAGATGAAAATTTTGTCAAGTATTCGCTACCTAATGTAGAAGTATATACTCGTCCCACTATGAGATTCTAGACATAGAAAGCATGTTGCATACCCCGTGCGACTTTTCCTCTTCTAGAAGGAGAGAGGAAAAAACCAAATGAGTTGTTCCTAAAACAGGATATATATGCATACTCAGTCAAAGAAAACCAAATAAGAGAGTTAGGGGATATCCATCTCATAGTTAATCCTAGGAAATGCGTAGCCAAAATTCTCATAAGTAACCACCATCGATGGAGAACATCCCACATGTCTTCCCTGAACAACAAGTTAATGGGACTCAATTACATCACCTTGATACAATCCTCTTTGTAAAAAACTGTATCACCCTGACAGTTTTATGTCACCTCCGAAGGACACGTCCTGGTGAAAACATTTCCCTCTTCCTCATGAGTCCAAAGGTATGTCAAACCATGCCTCATCACTATCACACAGTCGAGAGGTCATGTTAAAAGTCGAAGAGGACCCACTTCCTAGACCAGTTGTAGTTTTATCCCAAAAACTACCATTGGGGACCAATGCCCTGCCTAGGTGGAGGTAGTCCTAGAAGCTTCCATCAGGGACCACTGCCTAGCACAGCTGGATGTAAGCCCAGAAACTACACACTCTATCCCTGTTGGATGGTACCTCTCAGAAAGCATTGTGGAACTACACTGGCCATCCATGTTTGATGGTAACCTCTCAGAAAGCATTGAGTAAAAACTCTGTCCTTCTCTTCTGGATGTTAACCACTCAAAAATGCCATTGCAGACATCAGGTGCTTCCCTAGGTAGGCATCACACCTAGAACATCTCGTATCAAATTTTAGTTGCCACTATGGAGGGAACCATTGTGTTCCACATGAAAGGAATCTTAGGATAGACTACATGAGGGACAAAATCCATGTCTAAAAGAAGAAGATATTAGAGAAAGAAGATTCATAAAGTGGTACACAGTGTGTGTGGGTGCATAAGATTTGTAACCTCACCTCATCGCATGGATGTTTAACTAGTCATAATCAAGTACTAAATTGAGAACATATACCCCTAGGTGTTATAAGGTGCACACAGTGTACATGGAATGTCTAGTCAGAAATATGAAAAGCGCATGATGTTCATTGTTGATATCGAGGGTAAAAAACATAGCATCACTGGAACGCCTCATCAGAAGGCCCTAAAACATTAATCGAATCTCTTCATACACCTCATCCACTCTCACAAGATTCAATGTTGGCCTATGTTGTTGGTTGTCATAAAAATTAGTAGGAGGATTATAACGACCCATACTTTACATACATTGTTATTACTTCAGAATTGAAGCACACTTATTACAACATATAATAAAACCAAGAAAGGACCGTATAGGTATAGTGTCTTTAGAAACTAGGAAATATAAACAACTGGTTCATAAAGCATCTACTTTGTCTACCATTTATTTTATCATATCTAGAGTCTCGTTTTGGAATATTCTACTTAATAACCTTCTTCCTGACCTCGGGAAATAAAACATACAAAAGGGTGAGCTAAAATGCTCAATAAGGGTAAACAAAAGAAATATCAATCTCATAATATACATAAGCACATAACTTTTGGAAATATTAACCTGAAAAAGAGATCATAATTTCATAGCATGGGATAAATCATAGTAGTGAAATGAAATCCCAATAATCATAACTTAAGACATGAAACTTTGTGTCATACACACATAATCATAGAGAATCATTTCTTATTAGTCAAGACTCATTGCCAAGACTATCTTAGTGGACAAAGACCATTTCTGAACCGAGTTACCCTCGTTTCAGTCCTGCTTCACTGAACCGGTATAACCTACCGTTCCATCCATGTCTATCTCATGAGATATAAAATCTTTACCCAATGCATTGGAGGGAGATATAGGTCCCACCCATCTCATAATGATACCATTCTTATGTGTGCCACAAAATCATAAATCATACATCATTGCATAACCCATGTAATAAAAATGGGAATCTTAAACAATTAATATAAGATAAAGGAATTCATAAAAATAATTCCATCACAACAAAATCAAATCAATGTAATAATAGGGATATAAAGAGAACCCTATATTATCTTAGATGGAATATAATTTTGATAAAACACTTGAACTCCATTCTTGAGGAAAATATCCTTTCAAATTAAAAAACAATTTCCTTTCTTAACATGTCATACAATTTTAAAATAAAATAAGTTGATTAAAAATAAACTTTAAAACTTGCAAAGGAATCTTCTTGGAAATAATGTTTTAAAAACCCATTCATGCCGTATAAGTTAAAAAAACATTCTTCTCGTACTTTTGTCGGAAAAGTCAAAAAGTACCTCGTACGAAAAACGACAAACGATTCCTTTCATATCTTTTACTAAAAACTCACTGAAGAGTAAAATTGAATATAAAAAATTGTATAAGGATATATATATTACATATTGAATAAACATTGATGTGTATGATAAAATACACCCTAGTAAATTCCAAAGTATAAACAATCTCGGATAAAAATTAGATTGTGATATTTCCCTTACCATAGGTCCGATATGCTTTGTACGTGTCCGAAACTCCTGTATAATGATTTAAATAATGTTATTGACTTATTCCAGAATGATACTTATTCTTATGATATCATATTTGGTCATATTCTTAGCTTCTTAGTAGTAATATATCATTGCTACTTGTTGTTCGGGTGTTTATAACTTTTTGTTCTTATGCGTGTTTTATCGAATAAATTCTTATTCTTCTCTTTAGGTTATAGATAACTCATTTTCAGAATGGTATTAGTGTAATATATATCATATTAATTCATTCAATTCATTTATATAATCATTATGAAATGAAGATCATGTAGAACGAGTCGCATCACATCGTGGAGACGGTATTCTGTATGCACGAGTGATGATATCGTTCCTATGATCGTGGAATTGTATTGGAATGTATGTATAATATTTCAGAATCAGTATCACATTATAATAGTCAAATATAGTCATTATTTACACCATTATACCCATCCAAGTAAGGTGGTGGTGGAAAATAGATTACACCACGACGTGGAGACAGTATTCCGTACGTACGCACGCGCGGTGATTTCTTTTTCCGTAGGATGGATAGATGGTGAATAGGGTTGTTTCATACTTATAATAACATATCAGTATATGAGTGATACTGATGTTATTAATTCATAATGAAACAACTAAAGAAGAAGAAGATGAAGATGAAATAAAGATGAAAGAATCGGTAATGAACATTACCTCTTCTTTGAAGTGCTTCTTTGAGACCTCCTTTTAGGGCACTAAAATAGGTCTTTGAAGAAGACCAGAACCTCTAGGATGTCTCTAGGGAAGTGTAGAGGAGAAAGTGGCAGGGGTTGGCCGAGCATGAAGGCTCAAAGTGGTGTGGGGAAGAGAGGGAGGAGGTGCCCTTTTATAAGGGAGGAGAGGGGCTCCTTTGGAAAAACTAAAACTATTATTTTATTATAAAGTCAAGTTTGGTTTTAAATAGCTCCAAATTGATTTATTTCGAAGATAAGGTGGGTATGGGTCGAAATTATATCATCCAATAGAATTTAGACAAGTTTAGTTTCCTATTTTAACCTTATCATTTGGATTTAACATTAAGTTAAATAATTTTACTTTTACCGTGTCTTCTTGTGTTCTTATACTATAAGGTTCATAATCTTACTATAAGCAGCCAAACGAACCCCAAGTTGTTTATTATTAATATATATAAACTTGTCTAAGTCATTTGGATGAACCTTAGATTTTTATGAATAATATAACAATTACTAATATAATATTTGTTTTAAAAACTATTTTATGTCAATTTTGACACTATTTAGTAATTGATTTTCGTGAAAATCATAACAGAATGATTAGTTCTAAAAAAGTTAATTAAATCAATACTAACATGTCATATTAACCTAGAAATTTAGTGGAATTCATAAAAAGTCTCAAATTATATTTATTTGGGTATTTATAACATCAATTATGTCAATATTTCATTAATAAGATAATTATTGCATCATCGTTGTGTCATAAATAAATTAAATTATTTAACCTCTAAAAATTAAAAATAAAATACCATTATGTAGGAAACCTTTTTATCTTTCTGATGAATATTTATAGTCGAAATTATCTTATGTATAACCCCATATTAAAAATGATTTTCTTATTAAACTTTGATTTTAACTATTTTAACCCTCCTTTAAATAAATTAATAATAAATGTCCTAATCTAATCCAAGTGGGCCTAAATGGTCATATTTTATTCCTCAGGTTGTTTTTGGTCGAATTACCCTTGTACAATAGAATTAGGACATGTGTTAGGGTAATAATAATATCATTTTTACCCTTAATTACCCTATTTACTTTTAACCGTGGTAAAAAAAATAAAAAGTTACTATTCACCAAAAAATTATTTTCATCTCATTGAACCAAATTTTACTTACTGACATCAACCATGTGTCTCGGATTTTTGAAATTTCACTCACAGAAGCGGTAAAATTATGTTTTATGAAAAATTCAATTTTTTTAACTACCACTTAGTGGCTTCACTATTCATCAAAAATTGAATGTTTTCAGAAAAATACCAAAATTTCACCCTGGGCTAATTTCGATATTACGAATCCAAAAATGAAGTAAATTTTGAAAAAAATTTATAAAATTTCAAAAAGTGGTTATTACTATTCATAAAGGCTAGTTTTAATAATATTTTAATAGTATATCGTTGTTTAGTGGAACTCAGTATTGTGTACGACGCAAGCTATCGATGAAGGTTGTGATTTCGTGTAAAGCAAGTCAAGCAAGTGTTGTGCATAGAAAAAGAATCCTTTGATTATTTATATAACATAAATGTCTCGGGTGTTACATTCTACCCCCCTTAAAATGAATTTCGCCCTCGAAATTCGTCACTTTGTAACAAATAGATGAGGATACCTCTCCCTCATCATATCCTCAAGCTCCCATGTAGCTTCTTATAATTGGTGGTTACTCTATAAAACATTCACCAATAGAGTGGTCTTGTTTCGTAGGACTTTTTCGCTACGATCCAGAATATCTATCGGTTGTTCTTCATAAGAAAGATTCTGCTTCAGCGGTACAACTTATGAGCTAAGTACATGTGAAGGATTAGGTATGTACTTTCTCAGGAGAGATACATGGAACACATCGTGAACTTGAGAGAGATTCGGTGGAAGTGACAATTGGTAAGCTACCTTCCCAACACGATCCAGTATTTCAAAAGGACCGATATATCTAAGGCTCAACTTCCCCTTCTTTCCAAATCTCATGACCCTCTTCCAGGGAGATATTCGTAAGAACACTTTATCACCCACTTCAAAGTCTAGGTCTTTTCTTCGGTTGTCGACATAACATTTCTGTCGACTCTGATCTGCTCTTATGTGTTGTTGAATAGATTTGACCTTTTCTACCATTTCATCAATGAGATCAGGTCCTAATAGCTTTCTTTCCCCAACTTCACCCCTGCAAGTTGGAGTCCTGCATTTCTTTCCATAGAGAACATCATAAGGAGCCATATGAATACTGGAGTGAAAGCTATTATTATAAGAAAATTCCACCTAAGGTAGGTGTTGATCCCAACCACCTTTGAAATCCATAGAGAAAGCTCTCAATATATCTTCTAGAGTTTGAATTGTTCTCTCATACTGACCGTCTGTCTGAGGATGATAAGCAGTGCTGAAACTCAACTTTGTATCCAGAGTATGCTGAAGACTTCGCCAGAACATCGAGGTAAACCTCGGATCCCGATCAGATATAATAGAATGTGGTACTCCATGCAATCTTACCACTTCCTTTACATATATCCTGGCAAGCTGATCTAGAGATAAATCCTCTTTAATAGAAATGAAGTGTGCAGACTTTGTAAGATGATCAACTATGACCCAGATAACATTATTGCTTTTGGATGTTTTAGGATGTCCTGTGACAAAGTCCATAGTGATGTTTTCCCATTTCCATTCGGGTATGGGTAATGGTTGTAACATCCCCTTAGACTTCTGTCTCTCAGCTTTAACTTGTTGACAAACCAAGCATCGAGAGACATATTCAGTAACATCTCTTTTCATGCCATCCCACCAGAAGTACTCTTTCAGGTCCCTATACATCTTCGTGCTTCCAGGATGAATAGATAATGAAGAACTATGAGCCTCATCCAGCAGTTCCTTCTTTAATTCGGGTATGGGAGGAACACAAACTCGATTCCTGAACATTATTTTCCCATCACAATCAAGGTTGAATTCAGGAACATTTCTCACCTTCTTTTGTAACTCGACATCTTCTTTCTGTGCCTCTTTAATATTCACATGTATAGATGGTTGAAAATTCATTTGAGAAAGATACGATTTTTCCCCTTTCATTATAATTCTAAGATCCATAATTTGTAAATCCATAAATATTGGATCTTTTTTTATCCTCATCATGGATAAACCGGCATGGTCTTATCGACTTAATGTATCTGCCACCTTGTTTTCTTTCCTAGGGTGGTACTGGATTGAGCAGTTATAATCCTTAATCAGCTCCAACCAACTTATTTGTTGCATATTCATCTCCTTTTGTGTGAAAATATACTTTAAACTTTTATGATCAGTATAAAAATCACACCTTTCACCATAAAGGTAATGCCTCCAAATCTTTAATGCAAAGATTACCGCAGCTAACTCCAAATCATGAGTTGGGTAATTTTTCTCATGTATTTTCAACTGTCGTGAGGCATAAGCTATCACCATATCATTTTTCATAAGAACACACCCCAATCCCTTCTTGGATGCATCACTATAGATCACAAACCTTTCTCCACTACAAGGAAGTGTGAGCACATGTGCACTGGATAACCTTCTTTTCAACTCCTTGAAATTCTCTTCACATTCTTCCGTCCAAACAAACTTAACTCCTTTTCGAGTCAACTTGGTGAGTGGATTAGATAATCGTGAAAAATCTTCTAAAAAACGTCGATAATATCCAGCCAAACCAAGAAAACTTCGGATCTCAGTCATTGTTGTTGGTCTCGACTATCTTTCGATAACCTCTGTTTTTGCTGGATCCACAGATATCCCCTCTTTTGAGATTATGTGACGAAAAAATGCAACTTTTTGAAGTAAAAATTCACACTTGGTAAATTTGGCATAAAGCTTCTTCTTTCCCAGGGTCTTCAATTTAATTCTGAAGTGATCTTCATGTTCTTCCTTGTTCTTTGAATAGACAAGAATATCGTCTATAAAGACTACCACAAACTGATCAAGATAGTCTCTAAAGACTCTATTAATTAGATCCATGAAGATAGAAGGGGCATTAGTAAGACCAAATGGCATCACTATAAATTCATAGTGTCCATACCTTGTACAGAAAGACGTCTTTGGTATATCCTCCCTTTTGACCCTTAATTGATGATACCCTGAACGAAGATCAATCTTGGAAAAGTATTGAGCTCCGCGTAGTTGGTCAAATAGGTCATCAATGCACGGGAGAGGATATTTGTTCTTGATAGTGATATTGATAAGTTCTCGATAATCAATGTAGAGTCTCATTGATCCATCTTTCTTATTAACAAATATAGCAGGTGCTCCCCAAGGTGACGCACTAGGGCGTATGAACCCCTTATCAATATTCTCTTGGAGTTTCTTCTTCAATTCCTGCAACTCAATTGGGGCCATTCTATAAGGTGTCTTTGAAATAGGCAAAGCACCCGGTACGAGTTCTACTGAAAACTCAACTTCACGATTTGCTGGAAGACCCGGTAATTCCTCAGGAATGACATCATCAAACTCCCGTACAATGGGAATATTCTTAATTGTGATTTTCTCACCAACCATTTGAGATAAATAACCTTCATTTAGTGGAATCAATACCCATAAAATGGAAGAAATTTCCACTGGAAGGTTATGTTTATCTTTGAATCAATAGACGATCATAGATTGATCTGGAATATGAAATGTGACTTCCCTTATTTGGAAATTTATATGAGATCCATGTAGAGAAATCCAATCCATGCCAATAATCACATCAAATTCCACTATAGGAAGGATCACAAGATTTCCAGGAAGCACATTCCCACAAACTTCAATCGAAGAAGAATTATAAACTTTTTATGCGACTGTTGTGCCATTAGGTGTTGTCACAGCTAACTCAACATCTAATTGTTGAGGTAATACGGTGATACCCTTAGAAAATTCTTCAGAAATAAAGGAGTGGGTGGATCCAGAATCAAATAAAACATTTTCTACTTTAGAGTGGATGGTAAGTGTACCTTTCACCACATCATTATCGTACTCCACATCACTGATAGAAATTGCATGTGACTTTCCTTTGTCTTTAGCCTTAAGAGTTTGTTGACGTCGGCCATCATCATCAACCCTTGGATTAGGGTATTTATTGGAATAATGTCCCATCTCCAAGCACTTGAAACATTGAAGTGTTGTAGGGTCATTCTGTGTATACTTTCCTTTGTTTTCATCATTAGACATATTCTTCCCATCATCGCGGCATTCAAATTCCCAATGACCATCCTTTCCACATTTGAAACATTTACTTGTCCCTTTAAGACAACTCCATCCACGTTTCTTTCCACACTTTGAGCATAAGGGAAAGCTCATCTTCTTTTCAGTGTGATCTTTAGATTTTCCTTTGAATTCCATTTTCCTCTTCTTATCAAACCCATATGACTAATGGGTTACTCTAATCTCCATCTCGACTTTGAGAGCACATCAAACGATTTCCTCGTACCTATTGAAGTCCCTTATGGCTAAGGCCCTTCGAAGACTTGGTTTTAAGCCACTAAAGAATCGATCGATCTTACTCTCAGGTTAAATAATAATACCAGAAGCGTACCTTGCAATTCTTGTAAAATTTTCTTCATAGGTACCAACAGATTCATCGTCCTTTTTCTTTAGTTCAAGAAACTCTTTCTCCATCTTTGTTCGGAGAATACGAGGGGAGTACTTATTGAAAAATAAGTTCTTGAACTCGTCCCATTCCATGGACTCAATTTCATCCCTTTGCCTCGTATTCTTAATAAGATTCCACCATTGATCAGCATCTCCTTCCAAACGATACACTTATAGGATGACTTTATCATGCTAAGAACATTGAAGAACTGAAAATATCTTTTCAGTAGTACTAAGCCATTGTTCAGAAACTAATGGATCAGTAGACCCGCTGAAAAAAGGTGGACGCTGCCTCATGAAGGATTCAACAGAATGTTGCTCCTTCCTTTGCTCGTTTGGAAGTCCTGCATGATTCATAGCTTGAGAAAGTTGTGTGAGCATGGATACAAGATTTTGAATTCCAGCTTCCATAACGTTTGGTTGCTCAGGGGGACAATCATTTCATTTCCCGTCGCATTCCGCATTAACACGGTTCCTTAGGGTTCCAGCCATTGACTAAAACCAAGAAGAATAGTGTGAGCAACACTAATTATAATAGGAAAACCACATAATCAAGAATAAAATTTCACACTTAAGGTCTTATCCTAGGTTATTAATGGCCATTTCTAAAACACTAAGATTGTGTTCTATGCTTAGAATTATCCTTAGGGTTTTTACTAAGGCTTTCATATCCTAGTTTCCAAAGGTTGACTATACCTTTCCTCTGATACCAAATATAACGACCCATACTTTACATACATTGTAATTACTTCAGAATTGAATCACACTTATTACAACATATAACAAAACCAAGAAAGGACCGTATAGGTATGGTGTCTTTAGAAACTGGGAAATATAAACAACTGGTTCATAAAGCATCTACTTTTCCTCCCATTTATTTCATCATATCTAGAGTCCCGTTTTGGCATATTCTACTTAATAACCTTCTTCCAGACCTGGGGAAATAAAACATACAAAAGGGTGAGCTCAAATGCTCAGTAAGGGTAAAAAAAAGAAATATCAATCTCATCATATATATAAGCACATAACTTTTGGAAATCTTAACCTGCAAAAGAGATCATAATTTCATAGCATGGTATAAATCATAGTAGTGAAATGAAATCCCAATAATCATAACTTAAAACATGAAACTTTGTGGCATACACACATAATCATAGATAATCATTTCTTATTAGGTAAGACTCATTTCCAAGACTATCTTAGTGGACAAAGTCCATTTCTGAACCGAGTTACCCTCGTTTCAGTCCTGCTTCACTGAACCGGTATAACCTACCTTTCCAGCCATGTCTATCTCATGAGATATAAAATCTTTACCCAATGCGTTGGAGGGAGATATAGGTCCCACCCATCTCATAATGATACCATTATTATGTGTGACACAAAATCATAAATCATACATCATTGCATAACCCATGTAATAAAAATGGGAATCTTAAACAATTCATATAAGATAAAAGAATTCATAAAAATAATTCCATCACAACATAATCAAATCAATGTAATAATAGGGATATAAACAGAACCCTATATTATCTTATATTGAAAATAATTTTGATAAAACACTTGAACTCCATTCTTGAGGAAAATATCCTTTCAAATTCAAAAACATTTTCCTTTCTTAACATGTCATACAATTTTAAACTAAAAGAAGTTGATTAAAAATAAACTTGAAAACTTGTAAAGGAAGCTTCTTGGAAATAATGTTTTAAAAATCCATTCATGTCGTATAAGTTAAAAAATCATTCTTCTCGTACTTTTGTCGGAAAAGTCAAAAAGTACCTGGTACGAAAAACGAAAAAAGATTCCTTTCATATCTTTTACTAAAAACACACCGAAGTGTAAAATTGAATATAAAATATTGTATAAGGATATAAATATTACATATTGAAGAAACATTGATGTGGATGATAAAATACACCCCAGTAAATTCCAAAGTATAAACAATATCGGATAAAAATGAGACTATGATATTTCCCTTACCTTAGGTCCGATATGTTTTGTACGTGTCCAAACCTTCTGTATAATGATTTAAATAATGTTATTGACTTATTCCAGAATCATACATATTTTTATGATATCATATTTGGTCATATTCTTAGCTTCTTAGTAGTAATATTTCATTGCTACTTGTTGTTCGGGTGTTTATAACTTTTTGTTCTTATGCATGTTTTGTCGAATAAATTCTCATTCTTATCTTTAGGTTATAGATACCTCATTTCCATAATGGTATTAGTGTAATATATATCATATTAATTCATTAAATTCATTTATATAATCATTATTAAATGAATATCATGTAGAACGAGTCGCATCACATCGTGGAGACGGTATTCTGTACGCACGAGTGATGATATCGTTCCTATGATCATGGAATTGTATTGGAATGTATGTATACTATTTCAGAATAAGTATCAATTTATAATAGTCATATATAGTCATTATTTACACCATTATACCCATCAAAGTAAGGTGGTGGTGGAAAATAGATTACACCACGGCGTGGAGACGGTATTCCGTACGTATGCACGCACGGTGATTTCTTTTTCCGTAGGATGGATAGATGGTGAAATAGGGTTGTTTCGTACTTATAATAACATATAAGTATATGATTGATACTGATTTTATTACTTCATAATGAAACAACTAAAGAAGAAGAAGTGGAAGAAGAAATAAAGATGAAAGAATCGGTAACGGACATTTCCTCTTCTTTGAAGTGCTTCTTTGAGACCTCCTTTTAGGGAACTAAAATAGGTCTTTGAAGAAGCCCAGAACCTCTAGGATGTCTATAGGGAAGTGGAGAGGATAAAGTGGCAGGGGTTGGCCTAGATTGAAGGCTCAAAGTGGTGTGAGGAAGAGAGGGAGGAGGTTCCCTTTTATAAGGGAGGAGAGGGGCTCCTTTGGAAAAACTAAAACTATTATTTTATTTTAAAGTCATTTTTGGTTTTAAATATCTCCAAATTGATTTATTTAGAAGCTAAGGTGGGGATGGGTAGAAATACTCTCATCCAATAGAATTTAGACATGTTTAGGTTCCTATTTTATCCTTATAATTTAGATTTAACATTAAGTTAAATAATTTTACTTTTACCGTGTCTTCTTGTGTTCTTATACTATAAGGTTAATAAACATACTATAAGAAGGAAAACGAACCCCAAATTGTTTATTATTAATATATATAATATTATCTAAGTCATTTGGCCGAACCTTTGATTTTTAGGAATAAACTAACAATTACTAATATAATATTTATTTTAAAAACTATTTTATGTCAATTTTGACACTGTTTAGTAATTGATTTTTTTGAAAATCATAACAGAATGATTAGTTCGAAGAAAGTTAATTAAATCAATACTAACATGTCATATTAACCTATAAAATTATTTTAATTCATAAAAAATCTCAAATTATATTTATTTGGGTATTTATATCATCAATTATGTCAATATTTCATTAATAAGATAATTACTGCATCATCGTTGTGTCATAAATAAATTAAATTATTTAATGTCTAAAAATTACAAATAAAATACCATTATGTAGGAAACCTTATTATCTTTATAATGATTATTTATAGTTGAAATTTTCTTATGTATAACCCCATATTAAAAATGATTTTCTTATTAAACTTTGATTTTAACTATTTTAACCTCCTTTTAAAGAAATTAATAATAAATGTCCTATTCTAATCCAAGTGGGCCTAAATGGACATATTTTATTCCTAAGGTTGCTTTTGGTCGAATTAAACTTGTCAAATAGAATTAAGACATGTGTTAGGGTAATAATAATATCATTTTTACCCATAATTACCATATTTACTTTTAACCGTGGTAAAAAAAAGTAAAAAGTTACTATTCACCAAAAATTATTTTCATCTCATTGAACCACATTTTACTTTCTGACATCAACCGTGTCTCTCGGATTTTTGAAATTCCACCTACAGAAGTGTTAAAATTAAGTTTTATGAAAAATTCAGTTTTTTTAACTACCACTTAGTTGTTTCACTATTCATCAAAGATAGAAAGTTTTCAGAAAAATACCAAAATTTCACCCTAGGCTAATTTCGATATTACGAATCCCAAAATGAATTCCATTTTGAAAAATAAAAATTTATAAATTTTCAAAAAGTGGTTATTACTATTCATAACAGCTAGTTTTAATAATATTTTAATAGTATATCGTTGTTTAGTGAAACTCGGTATTGCGTACGACGCAAGCTATCGGGGAAGGTTGCGATTTTGTGTAAAGAAAGCCAAGAAAGTGTTGTGTGTAGAATGATATTACTTTGATTATTTATATAACATAAATGTCTCAGGTGTTACAAGGATCTTCCAACGATGTTCCATTCATGTTTATAAAATTAACGATATAATAAAAAAGGATCCTCACATTCAAAAAATATCACGCCATTTAAATCCTTGAAAAAGGATTACATGGGAATTAATTCCCATTCGTCCAATGAGGATACCAGATGAAAAAGATGCATTTCACCACAACACATGAAAAATGGCCCTCATGGGGGCCAGACGTCGACATTGTCTTAAACAATTAGAAGTAGTCTTGAAAAGACATAAAAAATACTAGGGTCCCCCAATCATCACCTCCACACTGCCTGCAAATGCCATGCACCGAGGCCGATAACAGTGCTCTGGTGGTCTATTCCATAGACCATTATACCTCCACCTCTTGGCTGATCTCTGATAAAAAAATACCAGTGATCACTATGAAGACACCTTCACTGTGCTAGCATTATTTTGATGATCCATCAGTAATTCAGTGTGTTGAAGTGAAAAAGGAAACGACCGCAAAGAACATATTTAAGAACACAAATAAATTATGGCATCAAATTTGGATCAATGGTCATGTTCTTGTGACCATTGATGATTTATAAAGGTAAATATGAAAAAAATACCATGAATTAATTTATTAGAGAAACATCAATCAGAACACAATTTTTTTTGAAGTCATACCTCGATTCCATTGACCATCCATGAAGATGTGTCCACTCTGCTCCCACATCGATATGTTGAGGCTCCATTGATGAAATATACATGATTTTATGAAGAATGGATGAAGAAATATAGAGATATAAAATCAATATTTGGTTTATAGAGAGATAGAGGTATTAGGGTTAACCATAATCTTGAATGCTTAAGCCTCTATTTATAGGTGCTCTACTTAGGGCAGTGACAGAAATTCTCATGCCCCCTATTTTAGGTTGTGCTTATGTAAATCACGTCATATAAAACTAAATAGTGGTCTAATATTTCTAATACATGTACCTATTCACGATTTATTTTATATGAAATTATGTTTATAATATATATGTTTAATTTTTTATTAATAATTTTTCCCATGGGTGACTTTTCTCACTGAAGTCCCACGCCGATAAAAGTTATGCCCCTCTAAGGGTAAACACCACGTTTCAGACACTACAATGGACTCATATTTTTGAACTTATATAAAATTTAATAATTAAACCTCTTCCTTCATGTGTATAGTATAAAAATACATAATATTTTTATAAAACTCAATTTGGGCACATAGGGCCTCAGAATTCCATGTCGCCTCAACAACAATCTCTGGAAATATATTGAGAAATATGTCAAATTCTTACCAGGAAAAAAATTGGGTCTCCACATCATTTCCACCTTTAATATATTCATCTATTAAAAGAAAAATGAAGGAAATAACTCGGGATACTGAGCTCACACATGGATCTCCCACATTTTGGAAAACCTGCACGTTTTTGTTCTTCTGCAATACATGAACAAAAGGGATAGTCCATCCTCATAAGGAATGCTCTTATCAATGAAGTTCGTAGTAAAATGAATGTATCTTACCAGCTGTGACACATGGTATATGTTGTGACCCCACTAAAACAATTGGTTAGGGGAAGGTCATAGAAAATCAAACTATCTCTTGGCATGGTCCCCAATGACCCGATGAATCTCGGGGGATAGTTTGTCTCCCTAGAAGAACCTCTACACCCCCTGCGTTGCAACTAGAATCACTATTTGTATATAAAAATTGGTCTCATGATTTCCTTCTTAATAATATCATTATGATGAAACACCCAAGGATATTTGGTCATGTTGTATTTCACAGTTGATTTTTCACAATAGAGACTCTCCTACATGATCATTAATTGAAGGAGTCAACACCATCGACTACAGAAAATTGTACCCTACTACTCCACTATGGTTAAATATAAGGACGATAGCCGCTCAAAAACATATATCACTAAGAGATCCTAGGTCTTCCTGCTAAGGGAATCAAATACAATTTCAACCTTTTTCCAAGTATATACTACCTTGATGTCATAATCCTACAAGATGTTCAACTAGCATCATTTCCTCATGTTTAATTATCAATGGGCGAAGACATACCTGAGTCTCCAGTTGTCTAAAAAAACCACAATGATCTATCCTAGAAGGTAGTTTCTACACATTCTCAGTGAAAAGACTGATGCTTACATCACCACATAGTGAGTTCATAGTTCTATTCATGGTGTCACCATCACCTAAACCTATAATATAAAACTAGTGTATCAAGGTTGATGTCGAGCACACAAAGATGTCAACGAATAGGGAAGGTGAGTAAAATCATCCAACTGTAAGAATCTAGACACTAAAATCACATGGCATACCCCATGTGTGTTTTCATCCTGTGGAAGGAGAGTAATCATCAAACCAGATACTCTGCTGCACCCAAAAGAGACATCCATAGAAAAAAGTTTCAAGCCAAAAAACTCCACCGATAATGCCAAGACCTGCTCCATCACTCCATCTCACAACTATGCCCTGAACGCACAAGTCAAATAGACTCTTCTACCACACATCGATACTATCCTCTTTGGGTGGCACTTTCTCACCGTCAATGTTTTTCTCACATCACAAAAACACATATTAATGGGGAAAGGACCTCTCTTCCTCATGCATTTGATGCTACATCGAACAACATTGACACAATGTTACACAGACTCCTTGAATCACACTGATAAAGCCTCAATAAAAGGATAATGGAGGAAAGAGTATATCACATAGTGTTTAACAAGTTCTACTATAAAATTAAAAAGGAAACATGACTTACCACTTATTGTCTCATGTTCTGCAGAATCATAGAATTTCATAGATTATGGCTATTCACGACCCATGTTACCAGCTTCTTGAGCCTGAAGTGGGCCACCTGACAATGGTGGAATGACCTCATAAGGGAATCCGCAACCTCTAGCTCCTCCTGATCCTTTTGCAGCACCACCTTCTGGGGGACTACCAAATCACTGATTATGGAACTGTCTCTACCATGCTCGTCCACCTACATCCTAGATAGCGTTCTCATAACATCTGGTCAGGAAGTCTCATGCCATGTGACCATGCCCATAACATGGAAATTACCAATCTTCCCCGGGCTGACACCATGTTTCCAAAACATATTTAGAAGTCTGATTATGATAAGGTCTCATATGTTGAGATCTTTTAATCTGATGCCTGCTAGAAATATAATATGTCTCATCTCTATTTCCCTCACTACCCCAACCTACTGTATGACATCCCTCTAACAGAAATTTCTCTATCACTATTATTTTCTCAAGAACCTTAGGATATGTTGGGATGCACATGGGAACTATGATAGCCCAGATCTATCTGGGGAGTCCCTACTCAAATATTCATTCTTAGAGGTAGCCATTGCAGAGCCGGTCCAAAGGGTAGAGTGTAAGGTCTCTAAACCTATTCGAATACTTATCCACCTCCACCCATCCCTACTGAAACTGTTGGTGCTCTTGAATCCTAATAGATCAAAGGAATGATGGGTAGTACTCCTCACGAAATAGATTCTGTAAGTCATCCACTAAGAGTGCCTACTCATCAAGTATCCGAGTATCCAGGGTCCATCAATGCCCAACTACACAATGGTAATGACTGGCTTCCAGATACACCATTTGATGTATTGTTGTTTATACAAGCCTGAAGAATAGAACCACTAAATCTAGAAAAAGCTCTACTGCCTGAGAATTTGGCTCACTATGGAACCTCAATGGTCTCTAGTGATGGAACTCACAAAACATTATCACCCTGCGCACTTCCTCATCCTACTTTGTTGGAGCTGTCATCTACTCAAATGGTGGGGGTGCTACTACCTACCCACATAGACAAAGGGGGGCAGATGATGGATCCAAAACTAAGGCATCATCACTCACATGGTCCCCATTATAAACTAGAGCTAGTATCCTCGATGAATTTCATCACACAGAAATCGATAGTGTTTTCAATGAGTACCATTTTCAAATGGTCATATATATATATAATCAAAATTGGGGAGCTAACTCAAGATAGATAGTCAAACTCTCAATCATATATGATGCATGTTACACTATTCCCACTGACAAGTGTCTTAGGATGTCATGTTGAAAAATCGGTAATTAGGTCCTTGGTGAACTGATACGTTGACCACACCTACCATCACTAGACTCCCTAGACTAAGAGCCACTCTTGAGACACATCAAAACGATTTCCCAACAATAGGCCAATAAAATTTTAGGGAAACATCAAAAAAACTTCCCTAAGGTCAAGGCAGCTCGGATACCACTTTTCATTACCTGTCCCATGTCTGGGCTTGAGCCACAACTACCTCTAGCCTGCCTCTATAGTCCAAGGGGAGGAGACAAGTTCAAAATGCACAATAAACTCAGGGATTCCTTTTACTAAGAACATGTACACATACATGCTTCCTACTAAATGAAAAAGTTTATAGGGAAAGAAAAAAAAGATACAACACTACTATAAATAATCCAAACAAGCAAGAGCCACTAAACCATACAAGTACGATAATATAAACTGAATGAAGAAAGTGATAATATACATCTAAAAATAGAAAGGTTCCAGAACCTGTTAGTAACTAAAATAACAAAATAGATTAGAGATACCCACTCTTGAATCCCAAGCTCTGACCACCTTACATGGTCCAAGAACCTGTATCCCTATGCTCCTATGATGTCATGTTTAACCTATCTATCATCTGCATAAGGCACGACCACTATGGGAAAAACCCATGCATGGTTGAGTATAAAAATTCTCAGTATGACTCACTAAAAAGGCGAATAGGGAACCGTAAGAGATATTTATAAAATGGAAATCAGTTGATTGGTTAAGGTATAATAAAAGGAGTGTAGATGAACCGAAAAAATAGAGTGAAGTGAGATCATCAATCCACAAGGAGATAGAAATGGGTAGAAAATGAACTTCTTGTTGAGTATTCTCTACTGAATGTAGTAGGGTAGACTTGCCAAACCATGATAAGAAATAAATGGATTGTAGGTGGCATAACCCGTGAAAATTCACTTATCCTGAAAGGAGAGTATACAATCCTACGGAGTGGGTACTGAAAAAGGATATATTTTTCTGCTCAATCAAAGAATCCCAAATTAGAGAGTTAGAGGAAATCTATCTCTTATATTAGTCTAGGAAAACAGTAACCAATAGTCTCAAAAGTAACCACCATCAATGCCCATCATCCCACATGTATGCCCTAAAATACAATTCAAAGGGACTCAATCACTGCACATTGATACTATCTTCTTTGGGCGACACTGGCTCAACTAATGGTTTTAGGTTGCGTCACAAGGACACGTCTTGGTGGGAAATGTTTCCCTCTTCCTTGGGAGTCCAAATATATGTTAAAGAACTCCTCGTCACTATCACATAATCGAGAGGTCATGTCACTAGTTGATGGGGACCCACTGCCCAGCCCAGCTTGAGGTATATCCCAAAAATTTATATCGAGGACCACAACCCAGCCCAGCTGAAGGTAAGCCCATAAAATTCCATCGCAGACCACTTCTCAACCCAATTGGAGGTATTCCTGGAAACTACCATTTGGGACCACTACACATCCTAGCTGGATGTAATCCTAGAAACATATCTATCCATCCATATTAGAGGGTAACTTTTTTAATGCACCAAGGAACTACACTGGGCATCCCTTCAGGATGGTAACCTCTCATAAATCACTGAGGAACTACACTTCCCATCCCTACTAGTTGGTAACCTATCTTATAAATGCCACTACAGACATTGGGTGCCACCCCAGGTAGGCGTCACACTGGGAACATATTGTATCATATCTCAGAAGCCACCATGGGTGAACCATTGTGTTCCAGATGAAAAAATACGCAGGATATGCTACTTACGGACCAAAATATGAGTCTAAATAATGTATATATGATTGATATAAGATTCGTAATGTAATAAATGGTGCATGTGGGGACCACATTATGTGTTACCCTACATCATCACATATCCATGTACCTATCCATAATCGGGTACAAAATTTCAAAAAAGTACTCCTAGATGTGCCAAGGTACTCACAGAGTACAAAAAAAATATAGTTATAAGACTGATGAGCGCACGACACTTTTTGTTTATCCATAGAGCCAAAAATGTAACTTCTTTGATAAAACTCCTCAAACAGACCCCGAATATTTATCGCATCTCTTTATACAAATTCTCTACTCTCACAAGATTCAATGTTGACCTAAGACATGGGTTCTATTTAAACACAACAGATAGATCATTAACCTTTAATCCTTTCAGGTTTCAACATTTAATGTTATAACCAAAAAGTTTCACACATAAAACAGATCACACTATTGAAATCCTTGACAGAAAACACATTGGAAAAACTACTTGTTCATCCAAAACGGATAATCGATGAAAAAGATGCATTTCACCGCAACATAAGAAAACCGGGCCTCATGGGTCCCAAAGCTTGACATTGATTTAAACACTTGAAGTTAATCATGAAAATACCATACAAAGACCTGGATCATGCCACCACTCATAGGACATCAAACTGATGTTCTGGTTACAACATATGTTCAATACATGATTTCATGAAAATAATAATTATATTATTATTATTAAACATATGAATTTTTGGAAGCAAAATAACATGCCTTAAAATCCAGGAATCAGTCTATAAAGTTATTCCTTGATGAGAGTAATGCATGGTCACAGACAGCATGTCAACCGGATATCTGGATTAATAGATACAAAAATTTAAATCCATATCACCCTATTTGAACCGGTCCAGCCCATTCTGGGTAGACCACTATGCCTAGGGAGGGAGGCCCTGAGCCACGACCTAGGCTCACATTCTGGAATGTCCTGTTGTCTTGTGTCCCCAACCTCTTATTGTAGCATGTCCTTCTCCCAGCCCGGCCCTGCGTGTGGACCTCCATGGATCCCCTCATCCCCCTTGTTGGCCTCCACCTCAGATCCCCCGCTATCTAGATGCATTGATCATGACCCCGTCGACTCCACTTGTAACGCCCCGACCCCAGTTACCCAGATTCGGTGCATTATTACAAAACATTGTCATGATCACAAGAAAGATCAAATCTCGAAAGACCTATTAGTTTAGTTTCCGTAGAAACACTAGATATATTCATAAATCTTACATTAAATCATAAAATGAAAACTACAACAATATAGTCTCCATATTCCACACTCATATCCCCACATACTATCCCAGCAGGTCATTCATAAATTACTTCTTCACATCCTTAGAAAAATAAATCATTGAAAGGGGTGAGATCAAATGCCCAATAAGGATAACAATATAGCAGAAACTTTCATAAATAAGAATAAACATTTAACGAAATGTATAACTAAAACAAAATCCTTTTAAACTTGATCTTCAACATAATATGGAAGAAATAAAATGAAATAATTCCATTTACTTATTCACATGGATATTCTAATAATTGAATAATCACATGCAATATCAATAACCACTTTCATAATGATGGAATGCATAATGCCAGACTATCATAACTATATTACCAAGGCCTCATTCCAAGACTACAAATACGATTTTGTCAAGGCCTTGTGCCAAGACACTAGTTTGTCTCATGTGACCTACCGATGCATAGAGGAGCTATAGCGGGCTCCACCCGTCACATATAAATTCCAATGAATTCCTCATATGAACAGGTTTAAACAAAACATAAACATTCTTATTAAAAGTAGCATACAAAATGTCAATAATTTCTCCATAAACCATGAATGGTATAAAAATAACACATCCACAGTCAAAAAAATCACAAAACCTTCAATACAATATGGAAGTTTTGTATCATAATAAATCAACTTCAAATAAGCTTAAAATCCATCAAAGGATGTTGACATAGATGAAATCAAAACTCTTTTTAGAGAAATATATCTTCCTATTTTGAAATAATTTAAGAGTCACATAATTATATAATAAAATATTTACTTTGAAAATTTTCTTATAAGCTTGTATGGAAAGCTTTAAAGGTTTTATAACGGCATAAAATATCCGCACCCGCCGTATAAGTTAAAAAAACATTCTAACCCTAATTCTGTCAAAAAGGTTAAAAAACACCTTGTTTGGAAAATGACGGAAATATTCCTTTATAAAACTCTTATAAAAAGTCAAAAAAGGGTATAAATAACTTTAACCTATTTTCATGTAAATAGTAAAAATGACTTGAAATACATTTTTAAGGAACATGGATGTGGATGATAAAGATATCCTAGTATATTATTACGTATAAACAACCTCGGATAATGAAGAGATTGCGAAAGAAACCCTTACCTTGTACTTTTCCTTGGTTGAGGGTAGGTTAACCTCCTATATAATGGTGAAATTTTTTTTATTAAATTATAAACGAATGATATACATTAATATGATATCATATATGATCTTTTAACATCGCTTTGTTAATAATATCATAATATTATTGTCGTTTCAGGTGTTAACTTACTCAATTTATTTTATATGTTTTTTTACATAAGACATGTTCGTTATGGATAGGGTGTATCGTATTCATATCCAGAATGATATTAAGTCCTTAAAAATTATTATTAATCCTGAAATGAGAATTAGACTTGAATGGATCCGATGGAGAATGAATCTCATCACGTTCGTGGAGATGGTAGTCCGTACGTACGCACGAGCGACAATATCATTCTTTTGATATTAAAATAATATTTAATTGGATGGTATATCATATATACAGAATCATTATCATGTTATATTTATTATTTACAAGAATTACACATCATTATTATACCCATCCAAATAATAATATTTTGAATAACAATTACACCACGACGTGGAGACGGTAGGCCATACGTATGCACATATGGTGACATGTCATTAAAAGGATGGATAGAATACTGAAATATGGTTGTACCATGTTTATAATAACATAAAAGTATATATAATATACTAGATTTATTATTTTATAATGGTAATAACAAAGAATGGTGAAGTGGAAGAAGAAAGGAACTTGAAAAGGGTGGTGAAATCATTACCTCTTCTTCGGGTTCTTCCTTTTGATTTGATCAAAAGAACTCTTTAGGATTGCTTTCTGACTACAGGAAGGCCTCTAGGATGAATTGAGGGATGTTTAGAGAGTATTTGGGTAGGGGTTGGGCGAACCAAAAGGCTTTGAAGGTGTGAATTAATGAGAAAGGTGAGTACCCTTTTATAAGAGGGGTGAGGGGAACCTTCGGAAAAGCTAGAAATATTATTTTACAATAAATTTATATTCGGTTTCCTATGGCTCCAAAGTGGATTATTTATAGGTTAAGGTGGGGATAGGTCTAAAACTACTCAACCAGTAGGATTTATATAGGTTTGGGTTACTATATTAACCTTATCTTTAAGTGTCAACTCTTACTTAATTAGTTTCACTTTTACAATGTCTCTTTGTACATTTATATTATATGGTTAATAAACTTACTATATACATCCAATAGACCCCCAAGTGGACCATTAATTATAAAAATATCATGATATAAGTCACTTGGACGAATAATATATTTTTAGGAATTTAATATCAATTAATAACATAATATTTTTTTTAAAAAACTCTTTAATGTCAATTTTAACACTATTCAATAATTGATTTCTGTAAAAACTCATATCAGAATGATTACTTCAAAAAACGTTAATTAAATAAATCCTAACATGTGATATTAACCTATAAAATTATTGGTATTTATAAAAAGTGTCAAATTACATTTATTTGTGTTTTTATAATATCAATTATTCTAATTTTTCATTAATTAGGTAATTACTGCATCACCATTGTGTCATAAATAACTTAAATTATTTAATGTCTAAAAATTACAAATAAAATACCATTATGTAATAAATTGTTTTATATTTGTAGTCTAAAATCCAACATGTATAACCCTATGTAAAAAATTATTTTTCTAAAAGATATATGCTTATGTCATTTTTGAATTTATTTTAACTTAATTAAAATAAAGTGTCCCTATCACCTACAAGTGGCTCCATGGGGTCCCAAAATCGACCCAAAGATTCCAATGGTCTGACATGTATCCACCAATATGGTTAGTACACGTTTTATGGTAATATATTATTATTATAATATTTTTTTAACCCTTATTTACCTGATTTACCCTTTATCCATGGTAAATAAAATATTTACCGAAGTAATTATTCAAAATGTCTAAAAAAAAGTTACCTATTTATGCAATTTGGAAATCCTGATTCCAAATATGGAATCTATTTTTCCAAATTCAAAACACATAAGTGGAAGAAATTAATTTAAAATTAATTCCCGTTGTTAAACCAAAAAGCGTGTTTTTTAGAGATAATAACTATCAAAAGAATGACACTTGTTCATGGCCGGTTTAATTGTGAAATTATGTCCAATGACCAACATTGTATTAAATGGTAAAAATATATTTTTAATATTCTTTAAAACCACTCAAATTCCAAATTTATCACTTTTAATTATTTTGATTAAAAAAAATTTTTAATTATAATTTAGTAATTTTCACTATTCATCAAAATTTAAATGTTATCTGAAAAGTTCCAAAATTTTACCCTACGCAAATTTTGATATTGAGAATCCAAAAATGGAGTCAATTTTGAGAGGTAAAATTTTTAAAATTTCGAAAATGAAGTATTATTATTCATAACAGCTAGTTTGATTGGTTGTGGTGTGTGTTAGAACTCGATGTTGCGTACAACACACACTATTGCATTATTCAAAGGGAAGCATACCATGGAAGCTTGTGGTGTCACATTCTCCCCTCCTTCAAATAATTTCATCCTCAAAATTTCTAGAATACTACCGCATGAAAAGACTCGGGTGGTTCTTCATCATAAGTTCCTCGGGTTCCCACGTTGACTCTTCCATTTTGTGGTTTCTCCATAGAACTTTTACCAGACGAGTCGTCCGGTTTCTCATCACTTGTTCTCTCGTATAAATAATCCTGATGGGCTCTTCGCAATAAGACAAATCGGGTTCTAGTTCTAATTCCTCATAGGTGAGTACATGCGTTGGGTCTGACATGTACTTTCTCAATAGTGATACATGGAACACATCATGAACTTGGGAGAGGCTTGGCGGCATTACCAAAAGGTAAGATACAGCCCCAATTCGTTCTAGAATTACGAAAGGTCCAATGTACCTGGGACTCAATTTACCCTTCTTACCAAAACGTATGACTCCCTTCCATGGAGATACCTTCAGAAAAACATGATCACCGACTTGAAATTCCAAATCCTTCCTTCGATTATCGGTATAACTCTTCTGCCTACTTTGAGCAGCTTTGATATGGTTTTGGATTACCTTCACCTTTTCCATCGTTTCCTCCACCAGTTCTGGGACTACAAGTTTTCTTTCACCAACTTCATCCCAACAGGTTGGTGTGTGAAATCTCTTTCCGTATAACGCTTCATATGGTGCCATCAGAATACTCAAATGGAAGCTATTATTATAGGAAAATTCTACCAAATGGAAATATTGATCCCAAATACCCTGAAAGTCAATTGAGCAAGATCTCAACATATCTTCTAAGGATTGAATAGTCTGTTCTGATTGTGCATCTGTTTGATGGTGGTATGCAGTACTTAAATGAAGTTCAGTATCAAAGGATATCTGAAGACTTTTCCATAATCTTGAAGTAAAATGGGGATCACGATCAGAAACAATCGATAGTGGTACTCCATGAAGTCTCACAACTTCATTAATATATAGTTTTTCTAGCCGTTCAAGTGGTAAATCTTCCCTTATAGCAAGAAAATGTGTTGACTTGGTAAGACGATCAACAATGACCCATATTACATCATTCATTCTAGGAGTCTTTGGTAGCCCCATGATGAAGTCCATCATAATATTATCCCATTTCCACTCAAGTATGGGAAGAGGTCGCAATACTCCACCATGCTGTTGCCTTCCAGCTTTCACTTGTTGACAAACCATACATCTTGACACAAAATCAGCAATCTCCCTCTTCATTTTGTCCCACCAATAATGTTCCTTCAAGTCTCTATACATTTTGGTGCTCCCAGGTTGTATAGAGAAATTGGATCTATGAGAATCGTCCAACAATTCCCTTTTTCGATCAGGTATATTGGGAACACAAAGTCTTTTCCCAAATTTCAAAATTCCATCTTCATACACAAAGTCTCTCAATATCCCATCATCCACAACATTAATCTTCTTCTAAAACTATTCATCATTGGTCCGAGAACTCTTTATACTTTCTAGTAAAGTGGTATGGAAACCATTTGAAAAAGCATTGATTTTTCACCTTCCATGGTGATTCCCAAATCAAACATTACTAGATCCTCAAAAATAGGATCCCTTTCAATTATCATCATTTTTGAAACTCCATGATCATTTCTGCTCAAAGCATCTGCCACCTTATTTTCCTTCCCCAGGTGGCAGTGCATCATACAATCATAATCCTTGAGTAGTTTAAGCCATCTCCTTTTCCTCATGTTGAGTTCTTTTTGTGAGAAAATATATTTCAAACTCTTGTGATCAGTATAAATCTCACATTTTTTACCATAGAGGTAGTTCCTCCATATATTCAAAGCAAAGATCATAGCTGCTAACTCGAGATCATGAGTAGGATAGTTTTTCTCATGAATTTTCAACTGTCGTGATGCATAGGCAATAACCCTATCATTCTGCATAAGGACACAACCAAGTCCTTTCTTCGATGCATCACTATAAATAACAAACCCATCATTCCATGATGGTAGAGTCAATATAGGAAAATTGACTAATCATATTTTCATTTATTTGAAACATTCTTCACACTCTTTTGTCCAAACATATTTAACCTCTTTACGTGTGAGCTTTGTTAATGGGTTAGCCAATTGGGAAAAATTCTGGACAAAACGTCGATAATAACCTGCTAAACCAATAAATCTACATACCTCATTTATACTTTCTGGTGTAGGCCATTCATGGATTGCCTTGGTCTTATAAGGATCCAAAAATATTCCATCAATAAAGAAAATATGGCCAAGAAAAGAAATCTCCTGAAGCCAGAATTCACACTTGCTAAACATCCCATATATTTCATGTCTTCTCAGAGTCTTCAAGATAATGCGCAAGTGATTTTCATGATCTTCGTAGCTTTTGGAGTATACCAAGATATCATCAATAAATACCACAAAACATTTATCTAGGTATTCCTTGAAAACTCTATTCATTAGATCCATGAATACAGAGGGCGCATTAGTCATCCAAAAAGGAATTATGGTAAATTCGTAATTCCCGTACCTGGTTCGAAATGCTGTCTTTGGAATGTCTTCCTTCGTCACACACAACTGATGGTATCAAAACTGAAAGTAAATATTTGAAAATTATTGAGGTTCATGCAGTTGGTCAAATAAATTATAAATGCGAGGTAGGGGATACTTTTTCTTTATTATTATAGCATTAATCTCCCTATAGTCGATACATAACCTCATAGATCCATCTTTCTTTTTAACAAAAAGAACAGGGGAACCCCAGGGAGAAAAAGTTGGGCGAATAAATCCCTTATTACTCAATTCCTTTAGTTTTTTCTTTAGTTCAACTAATTCCACAGTGGCCACTCTATAAGGTGGTCTTCGATATAGGCCTTGATCCAAGAATTAAATCAATGGAAAACTCAACTTCTTGTTCTGGAGGATGTCCATGTAAATCTTCCGGAAACACAACTACATATTCTTTCATAATAGGTACATCCTCTATTCGAACACTCCATTACTCACCCACAGTAATTTCATTCTCTTCCTCCCCAATAATTGAATTTATTTGAGCTAGTGGGGGTTGATATAGATAAGAATTAGGTGGTGACGATTCTTCTCTAAAGATAAGGCGTTCCTTATCATCATCATCAAAAATCGTAACTTCCTTCTTCTTACAATAAATCTTTGCATCATAGTCTGAAATCCAATCCATACTGAAGATTATATCAAGCTCAATAATAGTTATGACGATGAGATCAGCGGATAAAGAACATTTATGTGCTCTAATGGGGACAGATTCACAAAACTTCGTTGCAATGATACTTCCCTTAGGAGTTTTAACTGACAACTACCTTGTTAAATCAAATTGGAAATATTTAATTTTCTTTGAAAACTGGGAAGATATGAAACAATGCGATGATCCAGAATCAAATAATGCATTTGATAAACTTGAGGAAACCATTAAATTACCTACCACCACAACTCTAGGAGCTTCTACCTCAGCAGTAGTGATAGCATAAGCTGGGACTTGATCCCTTGGCCTTTTCTGAGGTATGTTCCCCTGACACTTAGGACATTCATTTGTATAATGTCCCATCTCCCTACAGTTGTAGCATTGGACATCGATATCTTCCTTCTTCCCCTTGCAATCACGAGCTTGATAACCTTTTTCACCACACTTGTAACAGACTCCTATTCCTTTTAAGAAAGTACCAGGGTGTTTCTTCCCACATTTATTTTAGGATGGATATTCAACGTTTCCCTTCTTCTCTTTATTTCCATTCCCAGATTGATCAGCAGATCTCTTCTTCTCTTGCTTTTCTTTAAAGTAATAAGACTTAGAGAATTCCTTCTCTATCTTGATAGCACATGAGACAATATATTCATACTATGAGAAGGATTGTGAGACTAATGCTCGATGGAGAAACGATGTTAACCCTTCAATGAAACGATCAATATTACTTCTTGGGTTACGTATATAATCATTGACATACATTGATAACCTTGTAAAGTTAGACTCATACTTTGTGACATTCTCATCCTCCTTTTGTCTCAGACTCAGAAATTGCCTTTCCATATCTGCTCGATTGTCACGAGGAAAGTATTTTTCTAAAAACATATCTTTTAACTCCCTCCATTCCATATTTGATAATTCATCATCTTCCTTCATGTTCTGAATCATTGACCACCATTTATCATCATCTCCAATGAGGCGGTAAACTGCCATGAAAACCTTTTCCCTTTCACTACTCCCCAAAGCCTGAAATATTTTCTCTATGGAACTTATCCATTGCTCAGCTACTAATGGATTTGTAATCCCATTTAATGTTGGTGGATGATTCCTCATGAAGCGATCTAGCATTGATCCTCCACACTGTGGATTAGGGTGCTCCATATGGGTAAGGTTATTATTCATAACCTGAGTGAGTTGTCCCAGTATGGAGATTAGTTGATCAGCACCGGTTTCATCACAAGCTCCACTATAATTATCTTGAACAGGAGGGAAATCCATACATGGAGTGTGTTCATTGATACAGTTTCCATTTCTTCCAGTAGGCACCATTTCTAAACAATGGCATAAACTAGATCAGTTTATGAATCAAAATACATAATTCCACAAGTATAAAATACTTAACATAAATTGAACTATTTATGGATATAATCCATAATAAAAAAAATGTTTTCTTTGAGGATGTATATACTCATAAACCCTTAATAATGATTTGTAAATAAAATGAGAGTTATCATAAGCATATCCCCCGGGAGTGTCGTAACCAAGAGTGCAACAAGGACCATTATCGTGCACCAGTTCTCGTTCGAGTCTAGCTCAAATCGTTGTTTTCGGATTTTACCCCTAGGTACATCTGTGCCAAAGACGCCTCTACCTGCTCGTATCCAGACAGAGATGTATTTCTCGGAAAACTCAAAAAAATTCTACAACACCAAAATTCTAGGATGTTATTCTATACTAATCCTCAAATTACATCTTTGGTCTATGTGCTCTAATCAGAGTTTATCTAAATCTAGCTTCTAAGGATTGTAATAAACTTCCTCTGATACCAACTGTAAAAACCCGACCACAGTTACCCAGAGTCGGTGCAATATTACATAACGTTGGCATGATCATAAGAAAGATCAAGTCTCGAAAGACCGATTAGTTTAGTGGCCTTGGAAACACTAGATATATTCATAAAGTTTACATTACATCATAAAACGAAAACTACAACAATATAGTCTCCATAGTCCACAACAAAACCTCACATACTATCCCAGCATGTCATTCGTAAATAACTTCTTCACATCCTAGGAAAAATAAAACATTGAAAGGGGTGAGCTCAAATGGCCAGTAAGGATAACAATATAGCGGAAAATTTCAGAAATAAGAATAAACATTTAAGGCAATGTATAACACAAACAAAAGCCTTTTAACCTTTAAATTCAACATAATATGGCAGAAATTAAATGAAATAATGCCATTTCCTTATTCACATGGATATTATACCAATCGAATAATCACATGCAATATCAATAACCACTTTCATAATGATGGAATATATAATGCCAGACTATCATAACCACATAGCCAAGGCCTCGTGCCAACACTAAAAATAAGATTTTGTCAAGGCCTTATGCTAAGACACTAGTTTGTCTCATGAGACCTACTGATGCATCGAGGAGCAATAGTGGGCTCTACCCGTCACATATTAAGTCCAATTCATTCCACATATGAGCAGGTTTAAACATAACATAAACATTCATATTAAAACTAGCATACAAAATGTCAATACTTTTTCCATAAACCATGATTGGTATATAAATAACACATCCACAGGCAAAAAAATCACAAAACCTTCAATACAATATGGAAGTTTTGTATCCTAATAAATCAACTTCAAATAATATTAAAATCCATCAAAGGATATTGACATAGATGAAATCAATACTCTTTTTAGAGAAATATCTCTTCCTATTTTGAAATCATCTAAGAGCCACATAATTTTAAAATAAAAAATTTAATTTGAAAATTTTCTTATAAGCTTGTAAGGGAAGCTTCTAAGATTTTATAACAGCAGAAAATAGCCACACACACCGTATAAGTTTAATAAAACATTCTTAACTTAATTCTGTCAAAAAGGTTAAAAAGCACCTTGTTTGGAAAACAAACGAAAGATTCCTTTATAAACCTCTTATAAAAATTCCAAAAAGGGTATAAATGACTTTAACCCATATTCTTGTAAATAGTAAAAATGTTTTGAAATACTTTGTTAAGAAACATGGATGTGGATGATAAAGAAATCCCAGTAGATTATTATGTATAAACAACCTCAGATAACGAAGAGATTGCGAAATAAACCCTTACCCTGTACTTTTCATTTGTTGATGGTAGGTTAACCTCCTATATAATGGTGAATTAATTATAATTAAATTATTAATGAATTATATACATTAATATTATATCATATATGATCTTTTAACATTGCTTTGTTAATATTATCTTAATATTATTGTTGTTTCGGGTGTTAACTTACTCATTTTCATTTATATGTTTTGTTAAATAAGCCATGTTTGTTATGGATAGGTTGTGTCTTATTAATATCCATAATTATATTAAGTCTTTAAACATTATAATTACTCATCAAATGAGAATTATACTTTAATGGATACGATGAAGAATGAATCTCATCGCGTTCGTGGAGACGGCAGTCCGTACGTATGCACGAGCGACAATATCATTCTTTTGATATTAAAATTATATTTAATTATATGGTAATATCATATATACATAATCATAATCATGATATATTTATTATTTACATGAATTACACATCATTATTATACCCATCCAAATAATAATGTTTTGAATATAAATTACATCACGACGTGGAGACGGTAAGCCGTACGTACACACATATGGTGACATGTCATTCAAAGGATAGATAGAATACTGAAATATGGTTGTACAATGTTTATAATAACATAAAAGTATATATAATATACTGGAGTTATTATTTTAGAATGGTAATAACAAATAAAGGCGAAGTGGAAGAAGAATGGAACTTGAAAAAGGGTGGTGAAATCATTACCTCTTCTTCGGGTTCTTCCTTTTGATTTGATCAAAAGGGCTCCTTATGATGGATTTATGACTAATGGAAGTCCTATAGGATGAATTTAGGGAAGTTTAGAGAGTATTTTGGCCGGGTTTGGCTGATCCAAAAGGCTTTTAAGGTGTGAAGTAATGAGAAGGGGGAGTTCCCTTTTATAAGAGGGGTGAGGGGCACCTTTGGAAAAGCTAGAAATATTATTTTATAATAAATTCATATTCGGATTATAATGGCTCAAATTGGATTATTTAAAGGTTAAGGTGATTATTGGTCTAAAAACACTCAACAAATAGTATTTAGACTGGTTTGGGTTACTATATTAACCTTATCTTTAAGTATTAACTCTTAGTTAATCAGTTTCACTTTTACAATGTCTCTTTGTATTTTTATATTATATGGTTAATAAACATACTATATACATCCAATAGACCCCTAAGTAGTCCATTAATGATACATATATAATGATATACCTCTCTTGGCCGAACCTTCGATTTTTAAAAATTTAATATCAATTAATAACATAATATTTGTTTAAAAACACTTTTTTGTCAATTTTGACACTATTCAATAATTGATTTTTGTAAAAGATCATAATAGAATGATTACTTAGAACAAAGTTAATTAAATAAATCCTAACATGTCTTATTAACCTATAAAATTATTGTTATTTATAAAAAGTCTCAAATTACAGTTATTTGGGTATTTATAATATCAATTATTCTAATTTTTCATTAATTAGGTAATTACTGCATCACCATTGTGTCATATATAACATAAACTATTTAATGTCTAAAAATTATAAATAAAATACCATTATGTATAAAATAATTTTATCTTTATAGTGAATATTTATAGTCAAAAATCCAACATATATAACCCTATGTAAAAATTTTTTTTGCTAAAAGATATATGCTTATGTCATTTTTGTATTTATTTTAATTTAATTAAAATAAAGTTTCCCTGTCACCTACAAGTGGCTCCCTGGGGTCCCAAAATCGACCCAAAGATGCCCAGGGTCAGACATGTATCCACCAATAAGGTTAAATCACGTTTTAGGGTAATTTATTGTTATTATAATATTATTTTTTAACCCTTATTTACCGGATTTACCCTTTTACCATGGTAAATAAAATATTTACCGGAATAATTATTCAAAATGTCTAAAAATAAAAGTTACCTATTTACACAATTTGGAAATCCTAATTCAAAATATGGAATCCATTTTTCCAAATTCAAAACACATAAGTGGCAAAAATTAATTTAAAATTAATTCATGTTGTTACAACAAAAGCTTGTTTTTAAGAGATAATAACTATCAAAAGATTGACACTTGTTAATGTCCGGTTTAATTGTAAAATTATGTCCAATGACCAACATTTTATTATATGGTAAAAATATATTCTAAATATAAATTAAAACCACTCAAATTCATAATTTATCACTATAAATTATTTTTATTAAAAAAGTTGTTTTTAGTTAAAATTTAGTAATTTTCACTATTCATCAAAATATAAATGTTATCAAAAAAAGTTCCAAACTTTTACCGTAGGATAATTTTGATATTGCAAAACCAAAAATGAAGTCAATTTTGAGAGGTAAAATTTTTAAATTTTCAAAAAGTAGGTATTACTATTAATAACGGATAGTTTGATTGGTTGTGGTGTGTGTTAGAACTCGAAGTTGCATACAACATAGGCTATTTCATTATCCAAAGGGAAGTGTACCGTAGAATTTTGGGGTGTTACACCAGTCCACCATCCCAAAACACTCCCCCCATGCTACCGTTAATACCCTCGGCCTCATTTTGCACCACTGCCTTTTCCATCAATCCAGCACGCAAAACCTCTGCCTCGACACGACCCACCATAACTATGTGCTGCCACTAGCCACTACTGGCACCAGTGATCCAATTTTCCATTCCACGTACCACATAACCTCCTCTTCATGTCTGATCTTAGATTCGAAAATGGCTCGGTTATCCTTGCAATAAGACCTTCACATAACCTATAACACCTCAATATTTCATAGTACATTATTTCTTTAAAGTAATGCAATAACTTGCACTATACAAAACACTGAGTTCAAGCACATCACGACATACCAAACTAGTCGTTCCAAAGCGATTATGAATCGTGTTAACTGAATTTTTAACTTTATATAGTTTTTATAATTTTATAATCCATATTATGAGTTTCTTAGACATAATTTAAGATCAAATTCATTTTTTTCAGATAAAAGAATTATTTTTCAAAAAATGTAATTTTTCCGCCTTTTAATGGAGAACTCTTTTTAAATAAAATATTTGAAACTTTTATATATTAAATTTGACAAAATAAATTTCTTCTTTAGAATGGGGACATAATAATTTAGTTTCAATAAAATTTTGTTGTTTTTCTGATAACTTTCATATTTGGGTGAATAGTGAAAAATACTTTATTTTAACTGGAAACAACTTTTTTAATAAAAATAATTTTTAGGGTTAAATTATAAATTTTAATGGTTTTAAAGTGTAAATAGATTATATTTTTACCATTTAATCCAATTCTGGTCATTGTAAGAAATTTCACATTGAGATTGGATATAAACAAGTGTCAATCTGTTGACAGATATTGTTTTTTAAAAATACACCATTTGGTTTTGACAATGGGAAGTAATTTTAAATTAATAAATTCAACACATATTTTTTGAATTTGGTAAAAAAGACTTCATTTTTTAATTCGGAATATCAAAATTTTCATAGGGTGAATTTTTAATATTTTTCAAAAAACTTTCAATTTTTGATGAATAATGAAAACACTGAGTTATTGTTTAAAACCATCTTTTTATTGAAATAGTTATTTATTATATTTAAATTTATTTTTGGTCAAAATAGATAAATTATACCTATATATTTTCAATGTAATTCATTGATGTCATTTTTTAATATTATTAGATAGTTAAACTTTTACTGAACTTTTCACAGCCTTTTACCCACCTCCTAGGAGAAATTTAAAATTTACATAAAACATAATTTTACTAGTTATGTGAGTTAAATTTATAAAATAAGAGAGACACATTTAATATAAAAGAGTAAAATTTGGTTCAATGAGATAAAAATTATTTTTGGTGAATAGTAACTTTTTACTTTTATTTACCACGGTTAAAAGTAAATAGGATAATTTAGGGTAAAAATGATATTATTATTACCCTAAAACATTTCCTAATTCTATTGGATAAGTGTAATTCGACCAAAAAAAAACTTAGTAATAATATATGACCCTTTAGGACCACATGTATTAGATTAGAACATTTATTATTATTTTATTTAAAGAAGAGTTAAAAGAGTTAAAATCAATGTTTAATAACTAAACCATTTTTAATATAGGGTTATATATATGATATATTCGACTATAAATATTAATTAAAAAGATGAAAAAATTTCCTACATAATGTTATTTTATTTATAATTTTTAGGATTAAATTATTAAGTTTATTAATGACACAATGATGACGCATTAATTACCTTATTAATGCGTTAATCAAATAAATGGTATTATAAATATTATAATAATTATAATTTCATTGTTTGTATGATATCCACGAATTTTATAGGTGAATAGGACATGTTTGGATTGATTAAATGTATTTTTTTTGAAGTAAACATGATGTTATTATTTTATCAAAAAAACAAATACCAAAGAGTGTCAAAATTGACATAAAATACTTTTTAAAACAAATATTATATTATTAATTGATATAATAGTCATAAAAATATAAGGCTCTACCAAAAGACTTATATAATAATATATATGACATTAATGAACCAATTGGGGTTCAGTTGGCATTTTATAGTATTTTTGTTAAGCATATAATATAAAAATACAAAGAGACTTGGTTAATATCAAACTATATAACTAAGAGTTAAATCCAAATGTTAAGGTTAATATGGTAACCTAAACTAGTATAAAACCTATTGGTTGAGTTTTGTTTGGACCCATACCCACCTTAGATTTTAAATAATTCATTTTTATTCCATTAAAACCGAAAATGAATTTATTATAAAATAATATCTTATGTTTTTTCTAAGGTGCCCCTCACCCGTCTTATAAAAGGGAACTTTCCCTTCTCTCAAATCACACTCCCAAAGACACTTGTCTCATCCAAACTCTACCCAAATATCCTCCCAACTATCCTAACCTCATCCTAGAGGCATTCCTTTTGTCATAAAGCCATCCTAAGAATCCCTTTTGATCAAATCAAAAGGAATAACCCGAATAAGAGGTAATGATTTCACCACCCTCTTTCATGTTCTTTTATTCTTCCAATTACTATTTCATTGTTGTTCCCATTATAAAATAATAACTCCAATATATTCTATATATTGTGATGTTATTAGAAATATGGTAAAATTATATTAATTATTCTATCCATATTATGAATGATAATGTCACCATGCGTGCGTACGTACGGCTTACCGTCTCCACGCCGTGGTTTAATTTTCTATTAAAAACTATGTTATTTGAATGGATATAATGATGTATAATATGTATATAAATAATTAAAATAACATACTAATGTCTTTGTAAAATTAATATACCATCCAACTCCACACCTTTAGGGAAATGATATTTTCTCTCTTGCGTACGTATGGATTACCGTCTCTCTGACGGGATGAGATTCATTTCCACCTTCACCATTGATCGACGATTATAAAAATATATATTACTAATAAGTATGTAATTTAAGACATAATAATTCTTATATATATATATATATATGTACTTACATATATCTTACTCACATAGTTACGTTCAATATGATTTGAAAACAGAAACAACATTTATGCGTATGTACGGACTATCGTCTCTATAAACGGTGTATTACATTTCATATTTATGTCTATTATACATATTTATATTCTAAATATATGTGATATATAATTCATGTTTTATATTCTGGATATAACGACCCATACTTTACATACATTGTTATTACTTGAGAATTGAAGCATACTTATTACAACATATAACAAAACCATGAAATGACCATATAGGTATAGTGTCTTTAGAAACTGGGAAACATAAACAACTAGTTCATAGAGAATCTACATTGTCTCCCATTTATTTCATCACATTTAGAGTCCCTTTTGGAATATTCTACTTAATACCCTTCTTCCTGACTTGGGGAAAAGAAAACATAGAAACGGGTGAGCTCAAATTCTCAATAAGGGTAAACAAAGGAAATATCAATCATATCGTATTCATAAGAACATAACATTGTGAAAATCTTAACCTGCAAAAGAGATCATAATATCATAACATGGGATAAATCATGGTAGTGAAATGTAATCCAAATAATCATATCATAAAACATGAAAATTTGTGTCATACAAACATAATCATAAAAAATAATTTCTTAGTAGTCAAGACTCATTGCCAAGACTATCCTAGTGGACAAAGTCCATTTCGGAAACGAGTTCACTCCTCATTTCAGTCCTATATCACTGAATCGAATTAACCTACCATTCCTATAATGTCTATCTAATGGGATATAAGTCTTTAGAAAATGCATTGGAGGGAGATATAGGTCCCACCCATCTCATAATGATACCATTATTATGCGTTCCACAAGATCACAAATCATACATCATAGCATAACCCATGTAATAAAAATGGGATTCTTAAACATCATACCATCATAACATAATCCATATAAGGTAAAATGAAATCATAAAAATATATTCCATCATAACATAATCAAATAAATATAAAAATAGGGATATAAACATAACCCTTTATTATCTTAGATGGAAAATAATTTTGATAAAACACTTGAACTCTATTATTGAGGAAAATATCCTTTCTAATTGAATTTTCTTTCTTTTGTTAACATGTAATAAAATTTTAAACTAATATAATTTGATTAAAAATAAACCTGAAATCTTCAAAAGTATTATTCATGTAAATAATGTTCTATGAAATCATAAAATTCCATTCATGTCGTATAAGTTAAAAAAAATTCTTCTCGTACTTTGGCCGAAAAAGTCAAAAAGTACCTCATACTAAAAATGAAAAAAGATTCCTTTCATATATTTTAGAAAAAACTCTAAAATGGGTAAAATGGGCTTTAAAAAATTTTAGGAGGATATAAATAATATTACATATTAATGAAACATGGATGTGGATGATAAATATTCCCCAGTAAATTCTAAAGTATAAACAATCTCGGATAAAAAAAATGAGATTGCGAGATTTTCACTTACTTTATGTCTGATATGCTTTGTACATATCCAAACATCATATATAATGATTTAAATAATTTCATTGACTTATTACATTATAATATTCATTGTTATGATATCATATAGGATCATATTCTTATTTTCTTATTAGTAATATTTCATTGCTACTTGTTATTCGGGTGTTCATTGTTTTATGTTATTATGCAAGTTTTGTTGAATAAATTTTTATTATTATTTTTATGTTATAGATACATCATTTACATAATAGTATTTATGTAATATATATCATATTTATTCATTCAATTCATTTATATAATCATTATTCAATGAAGATCATGTAGAACAAGTCACATCACATCGTAGAGACGGTAGGCCGTACGTACGCACGAGCGATGATATCATTCCCATGATTGTGGAATTTTATTTAAGTGTATGTATACTATTTCAGAATCAATATCACATTACGATAATTATATATAGTTGTTCATTAAACAATTATACCCATCCATGTAAAGTGGTGGTGGAAAATAGATTACACCATGGCGTGGAGACTGTATTCTGTACGTACGCACGCGCGGTGATTTCCTTTTCCGTAGGATGGATAGAAGGTGAAATAGGGTTGTTTCATATTTATAATAACATATCAGTATATTATTTATACTAATGTTATTACTTCATAATTAAACATATAAATAAGAGTAAGTATAAGAAGAAATAAATTTGAAAGAATCGGTAATGGATATTACCTCTTCTTCAACACGCCTCTTTGAATCCTCCGTTTAGGGAACTAAAATTGGCCTTTGAAGAATACCATGACCTCTATTATGTTTTTAAGGAAGTTAAGAAGGGAAATGGGAAGGGGTGCCTGATCTTGAAGGCTCAAAATGGTGTGAGGAGGAGAGGGAGGAGGAGCCCTTTTATAATGGAGGAGAGGGGAACCTTTGGAATTATAAGAAATATTAATCTATAATAAATTCCAACCCCACATAAATACCTCAAAAAATGACTCAAATCCAAAGAATAAATGAGATAGAGTTTTAATATCATTAACTAATAAAATTTAGACAAGTTTGGGATTTACTTTAAACATTATCAACTTGATTTATCCTTATATAATATATTTAATTTTATTTGTGGTACTAATATTCTAAATTTTAAATAATTATAAATAATTACATATATGTTGTGAATTGTCCATGTAACACCCCAGTCTTCCACAGTACTTTTCCTTTCGAATAATGCAATGGCGTGCATTGTACGCAACTTCAAGATTTTAACACACCATAACCAATCAAACTAGCCGTTATGAATAGTAATACCTACTTTTTGAAATATTATAAATTCTATCTCTCAAAATGGACTTCATTTTTGGATTCGGAATATCGAAATTATCCTAGGGTGAAATTTTGGTACTTTTCGGATAACTTTCATATTTTGATGAATAGTGAAAATTACTAAATTTTAACTAAAAACAACTTTTTTAATCAAAATAATTAATAGTGATAAATTATGAATTTGAGTGGTTTTAAATTATATTTAGAATAGATTTTTACCATGTAATATAATATGGGACATTGAACATAATTTCACATTTAAACCAGACATAAACAAGTGCCAATCTTTTGATAGTTATTATCTCTTAAAAACACGCTTTTTGTTTTAACAACGGGAATTAGTTTTAAATTAATTTCTGCCACTTCTGTGTTTTGAATTTAGAAAAATGGATTCCATATTTAGAATTAGGATGTTCATATTGTGTAAATAGGTAACTTTTATTTTTAGACATTTTGGATAATTACTCCGGTAAATATTTTATTTACCATGGTTAAAGGATAAATCCGGTAAACAAGGGTTAAAAAATAATATTATAATAATACTAAATTACCCTAAAACGTTTCTTAACCCTATTGGTTGATACAGGGTCGACCATGGTCATATTTGGGTCGATTTTGGGACCCCACGGATCCACTTGTAAGTGATAATGACACTATATTTTAATTAAGTTAAAATAAATACAAAAATGACACAAGCATGTATCTTTTAGAAAAAAAATTGTTACATAGGTTTATACATGTTGGATTTTAGACTATAAATTTTAATTAGAAATATAAAAATATTTCCTACAAAATTATAGTTTATTTATAATTTTTAGACTTTAAATAAGGTAATTTATGTATGACACAAAGGTGATGTAGTAATTACCGTAATAGTGAAAAATTAGGATAATTGATATTATAAATAACCAAATAAATATAATTTGATACTTTTATTTAATTACACTAATTTTATTGGATAACATGACATATTAGGATTGATTTAATTAACATTGTTCGAAGTAATCATTTTTTTATGTGTTTCACAAAAATCAACTATTGAATAGTGTCAAAATTGACATAAAATAGTTTTTAAAACAAATATTGTATTATTAATTGATAGTAAATTCCTAAAAATCTAAGGTTCGGCCAAGAGACTTATATCATGATATTTATATCATTAATGGACCACTTGGGGGTCTCTTGGATGTATATAGAAAGTTTATTAACTATATAATATAAAAATACAAAGTGACATGGTAAATTTCAAACTAATTAACTAAGAGTTAAAACTAAAATATATGGTTAATATAGTGACACAAACCTGTATAAATTCTATTTGATGAATGGTTTTAGACCTATCCCCATCTTAAACTTTTAATAATCAAGTTTGGAGCCATTAGAAACCGAATATGAATTTATTATAAATTAATATTTCTAGCTTTTCCAAAGGTTTCCCTCACCCCTATTATAAAAGGGCACCTCTCCTTCTCATTTCTTCACACCTTCAAAGCCTTTTGGTTCGGCCAAACCCTGCCCAAATACTCTCTCAATTTCCCTCACTACAACCGAGAGGCCTTAGTTTGATCAGAAAGCCAACCTAAGGAGCCCTTTTGATCAAATCAAAAGGAAGAACCCAAAGAAGAGGTAATGTTTTCACCACCCCTTTTCAAGTTCCTTTCTTCTTCCACATCTTCTTTATTTGTTATTACCATTATAAAATAATAACTACAGTATCATATATATACTGTGATGTTATTATAAATATGGTACAACCAAATTTAGCATTCTATCCATCCTTTGAATAACATGTCACCATACATGCGTACGTACGGCTTACCGTCTCCACGTCGTGGTGTAATTGTTATTCAATATATTATTATTTGGATGGGTATAATAATGATGTGTACCTCATTTAATAATAAATATAACATGATAATGATTCTTTATATATGATATAACATCCAATTATATATTATTTTAATATCAAAAGAATGATATTGTCGCTCGTGCGTACGTACGGACTATCGTCTCCACGAACACGATGAGATTCATTCTCCATCACATCCATTCAAGTATAATTATAATTTGAGGATTAAAAAATAGTATCTAAGTACTTGATATAATTCTCTATATGAATAATATACATCCCATTAATAACGAATATGGCTCACATAACAAAGAATATAAAGTAAAATGAACCCGTTAACACCCGAAATGACGATAATTCTAAGATATTATTAACAAATCAATGTTAAACGATCATATATGATCTCATATTAAAGTAAATTATTATTCTATAATTCAACAACAATTATTTCACCATTATACAGGAGTTTAACCAACCATCGACCAAGGAAAAAGTAAAAAGTAAGGGGTTTCTTATCTCACTCTTAATTTTGGGAGATTTCCTTTGTTCACCACTTATTTATTGCATGTGGTGTGTGTACTGCCCATGATTGTATTAATTGTGTAATATACTTTAACTTATGGGTATTTACATCATCATTTTATGATCCTTCTTTCATGGGTGCATGTTTCATAAGTTACCAAATCGATAAGGTAATTTGACATTTCAATTTCCACTCATTCGGCTTTACACATACTTCATTGATTATTTTACTCCAAGATTAGGTGTGAAATCACTATTCATTTGATTATGTCAAAATTTCCACTCCCCTTTCTATGTATATAATTTGGATACACGTAATCACTCCATTGATAATTTCTCAAGTCATCGAGATGAATTTGATAAGAGTAATTTTAACTCATTCTCCATTTGTTGAGTTAAACATCCAATTCATTGGTTTTGTTTTTATAAGATTATGTGTGAATGTCATTTGATTGTTTTACACTGAATATCCAATTATATTTAGTGTATTTATATTTTTCACACATAACTATGTCATTGATCTATCCTTAACCTAAGTATACGGCCTTTATGAGAGATTTCATCTTAATTTAAATTCCATTGAGACTTCTTGTTTATATACACCAAATCACTTTTATGTGGTGTATATAATGTACTATTACATAGTATATCATGAATCACTTTATTCTCATGATATTACAAAGTTTTGATTACCTCAATTATTTGTATTCAAGTGTCTCTATTTTGGTTAGAATCTCTTACTAAAATACCATTTTTAAATTTTTTAAAGACTTATTCATCTAAATCTTTCTCATTAATGTCCAAGTTTTAAAAACTGGTTTTAAGGATTTATTTGTATGGAAATTAAATTCTTAAAATTAAAACTAATTTTAAAAATTTTCAAAGTGGTATGGGACACTTTGATTCAAAAATCTATTTTTAAATGGATTCTTGACAAATAGTGTGACTTTGAAATGATTTCAAGAAAAATGGGGATATTTCTCTCAAATAGTGTTGATAATTATTTTCATCTATGTCAACATCCTTAATTATTCTTGATTGAGGATAATGTGATACAATACAATCTTCTATATTGTATAGAATGAGTTATGTTTGACTGTGGACGTGATATTTTTATACCATTCATGGTTTGTGGTGAATGTATTGATATTTTGTATGCTAGTTTTAATATGAATGTTTATGTTATGTTTGAACCTGTTCATATGAGGAATGCATTGGACTTAATAAGTGACGGGTGGAGCCCGCTATAGCTCCTCGATGCATCGGTAGGTCTATTGAGACAAACTAGTGTCTTGGCACAAGGCCTTGGCAAAATCTTATTTTTAGTCTCGGCACGAGGCCTTGGCTATGTGGTTATTATAGTCTGTAATTATGCATTCCATCATTATGAAAGTGGTTATTGATATTGAATGTGATCATTCTACTAGTAGAATATCCATGTGAGTAAGTAAATGGCATTAATTTATTTTATCTTTGCCATTTTATGCTTAAGTTCAAGTTTAAAAGGCTTTCGTTTTATTTATAAACTGCCTTAAGTGTTTATTCTTGTCTATGAAAGATTATGCTATAATGTTATCCTTAATGAGCATCTAAGATCACCCCTTTCAATGTTTTATTTTTCCCAGGATTATGAAGAAGTAATTTATGAATGAACTGCAGGGATAATATGAGGGGATATGAAGACAAGATTTTGTTGTAGTTTTTTTACCTTATGATGTAATGTAAGACTTATGAATATATCTAGTGTTTCCAAAACTACTAAACTAATCGGTCTTTCGATACTTGATCCTTTGTGATCATGACAATGTTATGTAATAATGCACCGACTCTGGGTATCTAGGGTTGGGGCGTTACAGTTGGTATCAGAGGATGTTTATTACAAACCTTGAAAGCTAGATTTAGATAAACTATGATTAGAGCACGTAGACCTAAGATGAACTTTGAGGATTAGTATAGATGAACTTCCTAGAATTTTCGTATTGTAGAGATTTTGTGAGTTTTCCGAGAAATACATCCATGTCTGGATATGATCAGGTAGAGGCAGCTCTGGCACAGATGTACCTAAGGGTAAAACCCGAAAACACCACTTTGAGCTAGACTCAAACGGGAACTGGTGCATGACAATGGGCCTTGCTACACTCTTGGTTACGACACTCCCGGGGGATATGCTTAGGATAATTTACATTTTCTTTACAAACCGATTTAAGTAATATATATATAAGATGAGAGTAAATGACCTTGGTTAATCCTAATATGTTTTAAATTGAGAATATGGTGACATGTTAATCTCTAAATGATTTTACGACTACTATTACTCAAACAATTCTTTCTAGTTTTAGTCAATGGAGGGATTCCAAGTCATAGTGACGTTGAGAATGATGTACAAGGTGGGAACGGTGGTGGCAATGTGCAACAAAATGGAATGTTGATAGGCGTAAAAGATATCGTCTTTATGCCAAATCAGTTTTCCAAAAATATGATCAACAACATATATATTAACCAACTCCCAGAATCAACAAGGAAGAGAAAGGTGATGAATGATAAGAGCTCCAGCAATGGAGACCATAGAGAAAAGAATGCTCAATTTTCATCATGTAGGAAATGTGGAAGGAGACACCCAGGAAAGTGACTCAATGGGACAACGAAATGCTTTACGTGCGGGAAGGAAGGACATTATGTGAAGAATTTCCGAAGAAAAATGAAGAGTACTATGGAAGAAGATAAAAATGGTCCCAAGAGTCCATTTACAGTCATTTTCCATAAATGTAGGGGACCTGGCCAATACCTGAGTGAATGTCCGATTCAATAGGATATTTTCTTGGCCAAAGAAGAAGCTATGTGAAAATAAATGGTTGGAGAAATGTTTAAAAAGTATTAGTGCTCCTTTTTTATGTGTTTACTTTAGAATAATTTTCTCTTGTATTTGTAACCCCGTAGTTTGCCATGTGAGAATGATATTAGAGGAAGAATTATCTCTTCTCTTGTGGAAATAGGTATAAATAGCCATTTGGTTTTATATGATCATTGGGGTTTGAGAGAATTATAACTTATTATAATTTGGGATGAAAATTCAAGGTATGATATTACATTTGTGGTTAAATTATGTTATTTTGAGGAATTTATCTCATTTTGGTAATATTATAAAATATAGTTTTTGAAAAAGGACAACACGTAGACCGTGTGACAACCCGTCGCGTCGGACAAAGCTGTAGGAATCGAACCCACATCCAAAGTGCGATTGGGATTTATCGCCTACCACTGGACTACGAGAAGTCCCTGGTTAGTGTGACTATTTTTTTAGTTAAATGATTTTATTGATCAATAATATATTGATTTGGGTTCTTATGTCTTATAAAATGAATACCCTTAGTATAGGAAAATGATTTGGTGATTAAGTGATAAATGTTGTTTTGGAAGATTTTCACTTTTTTAGGAACACTATATGTCCAAGGAAAATAGAATACTATGGGATGTCATTAGAGGAGTAATGGTGTATTTTTATCTATGTTTTTATTGTGGATCTATAGTGATTTGGGCTATTTATGGAAATGATTAACCTATAATAACGAATATGTGATTAGGTTAATTACTTTTATGTATGTGACTTTAAGAGTAGATGATGTCATTTGGAGATACAATTTAACGTGGAAGACTAAATTCTTATAAGTTTTGTGTTTCAATATTAGTTTGGATTATATTGAAGTATTTTAAGGACAATTGATTATTTAATGGTATTTATTTAACTTTGGGGTATTGTTGGTTTAATTTTAGAAATTAAGATCAGTGTTTATTTTTCTCAAGGAATATCCTTTTGGGGGATCATTAGATCTTTTACTAACCTTTTTTTGATTAATCTCTAAAGACAATGTAAATATATATTTCATCCTGCATGGATCATGTTATTCTATAGAAGTTTATTCTCGCTCTTCTAGTGTGACCAAGTCTTCTTGAATACTCATCATTTAAAAAAATAAGTTAGTGGTAAAAAGTTATTAAATAATGAAACTCTACTTAAAAAGTAAGTATATCTCTTTATGTTCTTATTCAATATCATAAATGAATTCCTCGTCCTTATGTAATGTATCTTAAAACAAAAAAAATGTTGTCCGTTTACTTTCCTACTAGGAGACTAATGGTCATTTGTCCCAACACAAGTTTGTGGTTTTATTATTGTTAACTTTCTCCTGATAATGATTTCTATCCCCCTCTATCAGAACATGACACTTATTTTATTATTCATATCCATGTTTTCCTATATGGAATCTGATTATGGGTTATCTTGGATGTCCTTTATACCTCTCTTTATTTCTTTTAAAGTGATAGTTTTATTGACTCTTTTTCCGATGTGGGACTTTCCATTATATTCCCAAGCACAATTTTAAAAATTGCGAGGATTCAATTTATTGAAGGAGGGGAGAATGTAACACCCCAAGATTCCATGGTACGTTTCCTTTCGAATAATGCAATGGCGTGCATTGTACGCAACTTCGAGATTTTAACACACCATAACCAATCAAACTAGCCGTTATGAATGTTGGAACCACTCTGTGTATAAGGTTGTATTTGTTGTCAATAGTTGTCAATGCAGATCAAAATGAAGGTGATCATGAAATACTCCGATGAAGTAGAGGAGTGGCGATTCAGATGATTGTTGTACTGTTCGTAAGTTCAAAGAACATGTGTCAAAGGTGATACATTGTTTACAACAATTAATATTGTGAGGAGCAATCCATCCAAGGATGATCAAAGAAGAATGAGGTTTTTGGATGAAGTCCATGAAATTACTCATGATTGCATGAGAACCATGCAAGAGACTTCCTGATGAATTGAATCGGTTTGCATGAAGTACATCATACCGGTTGATGAAGACAATGTGCAATGATTGGACTTCTGAGATAGTCATGAACATCACAATGTCATAGAAGATGATGATGCTAAAGCTGTTCATTCAAAGACTACATATCACAATAGTGGAGGTTGTGATAAAAGCAGAAGAGTTGTTGAAGTATACAGATCACCAAGATGAAGCGCTATTGAGGTGATCGTCCTTGTCGACAAAGCAAACAAACGACATACAAATTTGTTGGCAAAAGAGTTTCTATGGAGGCAGGTCGAGTTCGAGGACTGTGGAATAATGATCCATGTTTTTATTCAAGGAACGTCGACAAAGGAATGGATGATCTGGAGGCGGACTAAAAGAGCAGATACAAGGTGGCGCCGTTTTCCAGTGTTTGCCAAATTTTTGGGCCTCAAAATCGGAAAATGAAGACATGGATTGTCTGCAAAAGGAGGTTCGCACAAAAAGGAAGTGGTGCGCGAAATATAAGAGGCTTGCGCGAAATACTCAAGTTAGGCGCGAAAAACAGCGGGATGCGCGAAATAGTTTTTCGCGCAAACAGTATTTCGAAATCAGAGAGGTGAAAAATGGCAAAGGCATGGGCTGCGCGGAAAATCAGGGATGTGCGCGAAATACTTAAGTTGGGCGCGGAAAACAGCGGGATGTACGAAAATAGTTTTTCGCGCAAATGATGTTTCAGAATCAGAACGTTGAAAAATGGTAAAGGCATGGGCTGTGCGAAAAACCAGAGCTGTGCGCGGAAAAATGGGAAGGTGCGCGTAATTCAAAGAACTGAGAGACAATTTTACGCGCAAGAAAGAGGGTTTTACGCGCAGGATCAAAAACGTCTATAAATATGAGGTGAACCCCTCTCATTCGGAGAGGCTCGACACTTAGACAAATCCTGAGCTCCGGCGCGCGGAAAAATTAAGGTACAGAGGGTTGCGCGAAAAAGAGGGCGTTGCGCGAAAAAGGGAAGTTTTGCGCGAAAAAGCAGAGTAGCGCGAAAAGCCTTTTACGCGACAAAAGTTATTTTTACGCGCAAGGTTTGAATTTTACGCGCAAGCCCCCGGGAAGGGTGCGCGGAAAATTTGGGGATCCCGCAGGCCTTTTGATAGGTGCTTAGCACTCTCAAATCTGCTTTGCGAAGAGAAGAAGAACGATCGGGCAACCAAAATCTGATCTGCACAGAGAGAGAAATATATCGATACACTCAGGTGTCAGAATTGGGAATTGAAGGAAGAGAAGGGGATTTAGTGCATTCAGGTATTGCACTGAAGTAGAAGATTGATTTCAAAAGAGCATCAACTCAGGACTCTGATGCAAGCAAAGTCTCATGCTGAACAGGAGACAAAGACTTCAATGCATATCTATTGAAGAGACCTTCACCTCTATAAACTGAGTGAGACTTCACCAACGGCAGTGAGCCAGGGGGAGTCAACGAGAGTGACCCGAGGGACGCAGTGAGCTATCCCTAAACAATTGTAAAGGCAGTGAGCCTGGGACAGAGTGTCTGTACCCGAACATTTGTATCCGCAGCTAGTGAAGCATAGTGGATTTAGGTACGACCGGCAACCTGTCGGCGTATACTCCTTGGACGTAGCCCTTAGTGGTGAACCAAGTAAAAATAGCTGTGTCATCTGTCTCTGCATGTGAATGTTTAATTGCTGATCATATCCATCATACAGGTTTAAGTAGTTCCTACCAATGTGGGAACAAGATCCACAACTTTAAGAAGAAAAAGTTGCCACCCTGATTCACCCCTCCCCTCTCAGGGTGTCCCGGGGTCCTACAAGTGGTATCAGAGCCAGGTTAACGTATGTTGGATATTCTCCAGTAATTCTATTGAGAAGAGGATTTGAGTTTTTTCCTAAAGTCAACAATGAAGAGCAGTCTTGATGAAGTTTCAGAGCAGACGTCTACATCTAGCAAGACCATGACAAACAGGAAAAAGAAAGAGAAAAAGCAGCTGAAGAAGTCCCTCATATCCAAAGAAGATGCAATGTCTTGTTCTCCATGCCATTCCAATAATGAAGAAACATCGGGCTTGGAAAGTATCGAGCAGGTGGCTCAGAATTCTTCTAGAGGAAAGGATGACACCCCCTATTCAAGCTTTCAGGAAAAACTCAGAACATATCTGCATGATATTCCAGAAGAAAGGGTTGCTATTATCTGTAGCCTATTTCAATCTATGCAGGTTGAGATCACTAGACTTGAAAGAGAAGCAGACAATATGGAAAAGGGGCTGGAAGGAAAAATTATGGAAAGTATGAAGCTCACCAAACGGGTGAAAGCCCTTGAAGAAAAAGGCGAAGTCAGCAATACTCTGGAAGAACGGATCCATGCACTTGAAGCTGAGTTGAAGAAGAGCAATGAAGTCAAGAATTTTTGTTTGGAAGAAACTTCCATTAAATTCAGGGAACTTGACTCTTTGTTACAAAACAAAGTTAAGATGCATGAAGATGAGGTTGAAAGGTTGAAGAAGACCTGTGAAGAGAAGATGATCACTATTGAAGATCAGAAGATCATCCTCAATATTGTGAGTCAAAAATTGGAAGCTCAGTTGACCAAGATTGAGAACACACATATTGAGACTTCACAAAAGAATGAAATGAGTGATGCTTGCACTCAATGTTCGTTGGAGGAGTCTAAAGCTGAAATGCCTCCAACATGTGATAAGAAGATTATGACAACTCTTGATTATCCACATCAAGAATCAGTTGCTGCTGGTACTCAATGTTCACTGGAGGATTCTATTGTCAAAAGACCTCCAACATGTGATAAGAAGATCATGACTTCACTCTTTGATCTATCACAAGCAACTGAGAAAGTGAAGGTACCATCCAAACCACCTTGTGCTCATATTTCTAAATACACTCCTACAATCAGTGCAGGTGGGAAGAAAAGTTCTAAACAAGTATGGATGAGGAAAGGCGAGAAGGAGAAACCTACCACCATGACTAGGGTGGATAGGAAGAAAAAGGTGGAATCTTATTCCTCAAATAGAGCACAAACGATTAAGCAGATGGCCCAACAACTTAATACTGAAGAAACAAAGAAGAAAAGATTTGTGGGCCAATGTTGGTGCTGCAATAGATTTGGGCACTGTGCACTGGATTGTTTTTATAATCCCTTTCATGGAAAAGCACAGGGAAAGCCTATATCAAAGGGGAGGAAGGTAGAGAAGAAGAAGAAACATCCACAGGTCCAGAAGCATCTATTTACAGCAAACAGATTTGGAATGCTTGATAACATCTGTGATGTATGCAACGACAGTGGTCATAAGAATGGTGCATGCCTAGGTCAACAGATATCCAGAGCTGATAAGAACAGAAGACCACACAATCCATCTAAGTATGAAGAAAGTACCTTGGGAAGAAATCAGAAGAATATGGCGAACACATCACTCCCCAAGAAGATATCAAGTAGGCAAGCTGAGAAGACCCAGGATTTTAGATCCATGAAATTGAAGGGTCATTCATCCAAAAGAAACACTAAGTGGGATGAATCTCGGATGAACCCATGTGGAAGACCTAAACCAGCTGCAAAAGTTCCACATGACATATTGGTCATCTGGCCAGAAGATTTGAAAAGAATAAGGAAATTTGAAGATGAGAAGGCCAAGGCTGGTGACAAAGGAAAAGGAAAACTTTCACATGATGAAGACACAGTGGAGAAGAGATTGCAAACAAAGAGAAACACATGTGTCAAAGAAGTTCTGTGTGAGAGATGCAAGAAATCTGGTCACATTGCAAAAGGTTGCCTAACCTTAATACCAGAGCAAGAAGCAGTCCTTAAGAGGAGTAAGAATGTATCATTCATGATGGCTGCTAAGCAAAACAATTCTCCACACAAAGCAGAAGAGAATGTGAATAGAGCCATGCCACACCGACAGATGTCAGAACACATGTTCAAATGTGCAGGCATGAAGACTGGAGTGAATAGAGGAACTTGGTTGAGAAAAGAACCTCAACCAAGCAAGTCTTCTTGATGAAGCAAGAAGGAACCACCTTATTCCCGTAATCATTTGTGTATTGTATTTGTGCTAATAATGCAGGGAATTGAAGGTGAAGCACGCTCTCAGGGGGAGAACCTGAGAAGTAGTGAATGCTGTCAACTCTTGATAGCCAAGCTGAAGAAGTTTCCATCCTTAGTGGATTCTTCAATTAATATTCAAGGATTATGATGATGAAGGATCACTCTTGATGAAGATGATGAGGAGTGTTTCCCTTGAGGGGGAGAAAAATGAAGAAGCTTCCATAATCACTGTTTCAATCAATATCAACTCCAGGTGGACTCAAAAGCAGTTATTCTGTGAATTTCTTGAAGAACACACCAATGGAGAAGGTATGTCATTTCTCAATCACTATCCCTTGGTTACTTAGATCAAAGATTATTTTACAAAGGGGGAGTAACTGAATTGATCAGTGACATAAAGAGAATGGAAGTGCCCCAAGGTCACTTATCCTGTCGATTGCACTTGAATGTTTTTGATCTATTTGCTGAAGTGAGTGCAGGAGTTTCAGGTTGATTATTATCTATCATAGTTGATCTTCTTCTACCTGAAATAAAAGTGGTAAACCCTTGAAGACAAGATACATGAGTTCTCATCTCATGTTGGTATCATGATCTGTGAATAATGGACGGCATTGTTGACTTAATCAAATCCTCTTGTTTTCTACATCGAGCATTGCTCAAGTAGACTTAGAGTGAAATGATTAATGAAACTTTGCTTAAGTGAGGATTGATACCCTCCCTACCATGCGCTTTGTATTTCTTGTCAATAAGGGGGAGAGAGTGAAATGCAGAAGATTCTCATTTTGACATTGACGGGTTCATTTCAGAAGATGTTTAATGTATTGACAACAAAATACAAAGGGGGAGATTGTTGGAACCACTCTGTGTATAAGGTTGTATTTGTTGTCAATAGTTGTCAATGCAGATCAAAATGAAGGTGATCATGAAATACTCCGATGAAGTAGAGGAGTGGCGATTCAGATGATTGTTGTACTGTTCGTAAGTTCAAAGAACATGTGTCAAAGGTGATACATTGTTTACAACAATTAATATTGTGAGGAGCAATCCATCCAAGGATGATCAAAGAAGAATGAGGTTTTTGGATGAAGTCCATGAAATTACTCATGATTGCATGAGAACCATGCAAGAGACTTCCTGATGAATTGAATCGGTTTGCATGAAGTACATCATACCGGTTGATGAAGACAATGTGCAATGATTGGACTTCTGAGATAGTCATGAACATCACAATGTCATAGAAGATGATGATGCTAAAGCTGTTCATTCAAAGACTACATATCACAATAGTGGAGGTTGTGATAAAAGCAGAAGAGTTGTTGAAGTATACAGATCACCAAGATGAAGCGCTGTTGAGGTGATCGTCCTTGTCGACAAAGCAAACAAACGACATACAAATTTGTTGGCAAAAGAGTTTCTATGGAGGCAGGTCGAGTTCGAGGACTGTGGAATAATGATCCATGTTTTTATTCAAGGAACGTCGACAAAGGAATGGATGATCTGGAGGCGGACTAAAAGAGCAGATACAAGGTGGCGCCGTTTTCCAGTGTTTGCCAAATTTTTGGGCCTCAAAATCGGAAAATGAAGACATGGATTGTCTGCAAAAGGAGGTTCGCACAAAAAGGAAGTGGTGCGCGAAATATAAGAGGCTTGCGCGAAATACTCAAGTTAGGCGCGAAAAACAGCGGGATGCGCGAAATAGTTTTTCGCGCAAACAGTATTTCGAAATCAGAGAGGTGAAAAATGGCAAAGGCATGGGCTGCGCGGAAAATCAGGGATGTGCGCGAAATACTTAAGTTGGGCGCGGAAAACAGCGGGATGTGCGAAAATAGTTTTTCGCGCAAATGATGTTTCAGAATCAGAACGTTGAAAAATGGTAAAGGCATGGGCTGTGCGAAAAACCAGAGCTGTGCGCGGAAAAATGGGAAGGTGCGCGTAATTCAAAGAACTGAGAGACAATTTTACGCGCAAGAAAGAGGGTTTTACGCGCAGGATCAAAAACGTCTATAAATATGAGGTGAACCCCTCTCATTAGGAGAGGCTCGACACTTAGACAAATCCTGAGCTCCGGCGCGCGGAAAAATTATGGTACAGAGGGTTGCGCGAAAAAGAGGGCGTTGCGCGAAAAAGGGAAGTTTTGCGCGAAAAAGCAGAGTAGCGCGAAAAGCCTTTTACGCGACAAAAGTTATTTTTACGCGCAAGGTTTGAATTTTACGCGCAAGCCCCCGGGAAGGGTGCGCGGAAAATATGGGGATCCCGCAGGCCTTTTGATAGGTGCTTAGCACTCTCAAATCTGCTTTGCGAAGAGAAGAAGAACGATCGGGCAACCAAAATCTGATCTGCACAGAGAGAGAAATATATCGATACACTCAGGTGTCAGAATTGGGAATTGAAGGAAGAGAAGGGGATTTAGTGCATTCAGGTATTGCACTGAAGTAGAAGATTGATTTCAAAAGAGCATCAACTCAGGACTCTGATGCAAGCAAAGTCTCATGCTGAACAGGAGACAAAGACTTCAATGCATATCTATTGAAGAGACCTTCACCTCTATAAACTGAGTGAGACTTCACCAACGGCAGTGAGCCAGGGGGAGTCAACGAGAGTGACCCGAGGGACGCAGTGAGCTATCCCTAAACAATTGTAAAGGCAGTGAGCCTGGGACAGAGTGTCTGTACCCGAACATTTGTATCCGCAGCTAGTGAAGCATAGTGGATTTAGGTACGACCGGCAACCTGTCGGCGTATACTCCTTGGACGTAGCCCTTAGTGGTGAACCAAGTAAAAATAGCTGTGTCATCTGTCTCTGCATGTGAATGTTTAATTGCTGATCATATCCATCATACAGGTTTAAGTAGTTCCTACCAATGTGGGAACAAGATCCACAACTTTAAGAAGAAAAAGTTGCCACCCTGATTCACCCCTCCCCTCTCAGGGTGTCCCGGGGTCCTACAATGAATAGTAATACTTACTTTTTGAAATTTTATAAATTCTATCTCTCAAAATGGACTTCATTTTTGGATTCTGAATATAGAAATTATCCTAGGGTCAAATTTTGGTACTTTTCGGATAACTTTCATATTTTGATGAATAGTGAAAATTACTAAATTTTAATTAAAAACAACTTTTTTTAATCAAAATAATTAATAGTGATAAATTATGAATTTGAGTGGTTTTAAAGTATATTTATAATATATTTTTACCATGTAATACAATGTGGGTCATTGAACATAATTTCACATTTAAACCAGACATAAACAAGTGCCAATCTTTTGATAGTTATTATCTCTTAAAAACACGCTTTTTGTTTTAACAACAAGAAATAATTTTAAATTAATTTCTTCCACTTCTGTGTTTTGAATTTGGAAAAATGGATTCCATATTTGGAATCAGGATGTTTAAATTGTGTAAATATGTAACTTTTATTTTTAGACATTTTGGATAATTACTTCGGTAAATATTTTATTTACCATGGTTAAAGGGTAAATCCGGTAAACAAGGGTTAAAACAAATAATATTATAATAATACTAAATTACCATAAAACGTTTCTTAACCCTATTATTTGATACCTGGTCGACCATGGGTATATTTGGGTCGATTTTGGGACCCCATGGATCCACTTGTAAGTGATAATGACACTTTATTTTAATTAATTTAAAATAAATACAAAAATGACACAAGCATATATCTTTTAGAAAAACAATTTTTACATAGCGTTATATATGTTGGATTTTAGACTATAAATATTAATTAGAAATATAATAAGATTTCCTACATAATTATATTTTATTTATAATTTTTAGACATTAAATAAGGTAATTTATTAATGACACAATGGTGATGCAGTAATTACCGTAATAGTGAAAAATTAGAATAATTGATATTATAAATACCTAAATAAATATAATTTTATACTTTTATTGAATTACACGAATTTTATAGGATACCATAACATATTAGGATTTATTTAATAAACTTTTTTCGAAGTCATAATTCTGTTATGTGTTTCACAAAAATCAACTATTGAATAGTGTTAAGATTGAAATAAAAGAGTTTTTAAAACAAATATTATATTATTAATTGATATTAAATTCCTAATAATCTACGGTTCGGCCAAGAAACTTATATCATGATAGGTATATCATTAATGGAACACTTGGGGGTCTCTTGGATGTATATAGTAAGTTTATTAACTATATAATATAAAAATACAAAGTGACATGGTAAATGTCAAACTAATTAACTAAGAGTTAAAACTAAAAGATAAGGTTAATATAGTGACCAAAACCTATCTAAATTCTATTGGATGAATGGTTTTAGACCTATCCCCACCTTTAACTTTGAATAATAAACTTTGGAGCCATTAGAAACAGAATATTAATTTATTATAAATTAATATTTCTAGCTTTTCCAAAGGTGCCCCTCACCCCTCTTATAAAAGGGCACTCCTCCTTCTCATTTCGTCAGACCTTCAAAGCCTTTTGATTCGGCCAACCCCTGCCCAAATACTCTCTCAACTTCCCTCAGTAAAACCTAGAGGCCTTAGTTTGATCATAAAGCCAACCTAAGGAGCCCTTTTGATCAAATCAAAAGGAAGAACCCAAAGAAGAGGTAATGTTTTCACCACCCCATTTTAAGTTCCTTTCTTCTCCCACTTCTTCTTTCTTTGTTATTACCATTATAAAATAATAACTCCAGTATCATATATATAATGTGATGTTATTATAAATATTTTACAACCATATTCAGTATTCTATCCATCCTTTGAATAACATGTCACCATACGTGCGTACGTACGGCTTACCGTCTCCACGTCGTGGTGTAATTGTTATTCAATATATTATTATTTGGATGGGTATAATAATGATGTGGAACTCATGTAAATAATAAATATAACATGATAATGATTCTGTATATATGATATACCATCCAATTATATATTATTTTAATATCAAAAGAATGATATTGTCGCTCGTGCGTACGTACGGACTACCGTCTCCACGAACGCGATGAGATTCATTCTCCATCATATCCATTCAAGTATAATTATAATTTGATGATTAAAAAATAGTATCTAAGGACTTGATATCATTCTGTATATGAATAATATACATCCCATTAATAACGAATATGGCTCACATAACAAAGAATATAAAGTAAAATGAACCCGTTAACACCCAAAATGACGATAGTTTTATGATATTATTAACAAATTAATGTTAAAAGATCATATATGATATCATATTAAAGTAAATGATTCTTGTATAATTGAATAACATTTATTTCACCATTATACAGGAGGATAACCTACCGTCAACTAACGAAAAAGTACAAAGTAAGGGGTTTCTTATCTCACTCTTAATTTCATGAGAGTTCCTTTGTTCACCACTTATTTATTGCATGTGGTGTGTGTACTGCCCATGATTGTATTAATTGTGTAATATAATTTAACTTATGGGTATTTGCATCATCATTGTGTGATCCTTCTTTCATGGGTGCATGTTTCATAAGTTACCAAATCGATTAGGGAATTTGACATTTCAATTTCCACTCATTCGGCTTTACACATACTTCATTGACTATTTTACTCCAAGATTATGTGTGGTATAACTATTCATTTGATTATGTCATAATTTACACTCCCCTTTCTGTGGATATAATTTGGATACACATAATAACTCCATTGATAATTTCTCAAGTCATCGAGATGAATTTGATAAGAGTAATTTTAACTCATTCTCCATTTGTTGAGTTAAACATCCAATTCATTGGTTTTGTTTTTATGAGATTATGTGTGAATGTCATTTGATTGTTTTACACTGAATATTCAATAATATTTAGTGTATTTATATTTTTCACACATAACTATGTCGTTGATTTATCCTTAACCTAAGGATACGGCCTTTATGAGAGATTTCATCTTAATTTAAATTCCATTGAGACTTCTTGTTGTTATACACCAAATCACTTTTATGTGCTGTATATAATGTACTTTGACATAGTATATCATGAATCACTTTATTCTCATGATATTACAAAGTTTTGATTACCTCAATTATTTGTATTCAAGTGTCTCTCTTTTGGTTAGAATCTCTAACTAAAATACCATTTTAAAATGTTTTAAAGACTTATTCATCTAAATCTTTCTCATTAATGTCCAAGTTTTAAAAATTGTTTTAAGATTTATTTATATGGACATTAAATTTTTAAAATTAAAACTCCTTTTAAAAAGTTTCAAAGTGGTATGGGACACTTTGATTCAAAAATCTATTTTTAAATGGCTTCTTGACAAATAGTGTGACTTTTAAATGATTTCAAGAAAAAGGGGGAGATTTCTCTCAAATAGTTTTGATAATTATTTTCATCTACGTCAACATCCTTAATTTTTCTTGATTGAGGATAATGTGATACAATACAATATTCTATATTGTATCGAATGAGTTATTCTTTACTCTGGATGTGCTATTTTTATACCATTCATGGTTTGTGGTTAAAGTATTGACATTTCGTATGCTAGTTTTAATACGAATTTTTATGTTTTGTTTGAACCTGTTCATATGAGGAATGCATTGGACTTAATAAGTGACGGGTGGAGCCCGCTATAGCTCCTAGATGCATCGGTAGGTATCATGAGACAAACTAGTGTCTTGGCACTAGGCCTTGGAAAAATCTTATTTGTAGTCTTGGCACGAGGCCTTGGCTATGTGGTTATGATAGTCTGGCATTATGCATTCCATCATTATGAAAGTGGTTATTGATATTGGATGTGATCATTAGACTAGTAGAATATCCATGTGAGTAAGTAAATGTCATTAATTTATTTTATCTTTTCCATTTTATGCTGAAGTTCATGTTTAAAAGGCTTTCGTTTTAGTTATAAACTGCCTTAAGTGTTTATGCTTATCTATGAAAGCTTCTGCTATAAAGTTATCCTTACTGAGCATCTGAGCTCACCCCTTTAAATGTTTTATTTTTCCCAGTTTTATGAAGAAGTAATTTATGAATGACCTGCATGGATAATATGAGGGGATATGAAGACAAGATGTTGTTGTAGTTTTTTTCCCTTATAATGTAATGTAAGGCTTATGAATATATCTAGTGTTTCCAAGACTACTAAACTAATCGGTCTTTCGAGACTTGATCCTTTGTGATCATGCCAATGTTATGTAATAATGCACCGACTCTGGGTATCTACGGTCGGGGCGTTACAGTTTGTATCAGAGGAAGTTTAGTACAAACCTTGGAAGCTAGATTTAGATAAACTCTGATTGGAGCACGTAGACCTAAGATGAACTTTGAGGATTAGTATAGAATAACTTCCTAGAATTTTGGTATTGTAGAGATTTTGTGAGTTTTCCAAGAAATACATCCCTGTGTGGATACGAGCAGGTAGAGGCGGCTCTGGCACAGATGTACCTAGGGGTAAAACCCGAAAACACCGCTTTGAGCTAGACTCAAACGGGAACTGGTGCACGACAACGGGCCTTGCTGCACACTTGGTTACGACACTCCCGGGGGATATGCTTAGGATAATTAACATTTTCTTTACAAACCGATTTTAGTAATATATATATAAGATGAGTGTAAATGACCTTGGTTAATCCTAATATGTTTCAAATTGAGAATATGGTGACATGTTAATCTCTAAATGATTTTACGACTACTGTTACTCACATAATGCTTTCTGGTTTTAGTCAATGGCGGGATTCCAAGGAATTCATAGTGACTTTGAGAATGATGTACAAGGTGGGAACGGTGGTGGAAATGAGCAACAAAATGGAATGTTGATTGGCGTAAAAGATATCTTCTTTATGCCAAATCAGTTTTCAAAAAAATGATCAACAACATATATATTAACCAACTCCCAGAATCAACAAGGAAGAGAAAGGTGATGAATGATAAGAGCTCCAGCAATGAAGACCTTGGAGAAAATAACCCTCAATTTTCATCATGTAGGAAATGTGGAAGGAGACACCCAGGAAAGTGTCTCAATGGGATAACGAAATGCTTTACATGCGGGAAGGAAGGACATGAAGTGAAGAATTTCCGAAGAAAAATGAAGAGTACTGTGGAAGAAGATAAAATTTTTCCCAAGAGTCCATTTACATTCATTTGCCGTAAATGTAGGGGACCTGGCCATTACCTGAGTGAATTTCCTATTCTATAGGATATTTTCTTGGCCAAAGAAGAAGCTATGTGGAAATAAATGTTTGGAGAAATGTTTAAAAAGTATTAGTGCTCCTTGTTGATGGTTTTACATTGGAATAATTTTCTCTTGTATTTGTAACCCCGCAGTTTGCCATGTGAGAATGATATTAGAGGAAGAATTATCTCTTCTCTTGTGGAAATATGTATAAATATCCCTTTGGTTTTATATGATCATTAGGGTTTGAGAGAATTATATGTTATTATAATTTGGGATAAAAATTCAAGGTATGATATTACATTTGTGGTTAAATTATGTTATTTTGAGGAATTTAACTCATTTTAGTAATATTATAAAATATAGTTTTTGAAAAATGACAACACATAGACCGTGTGACAACTCGTCGCACCGGAAAAAGTTGTGGGAATCGAACCCACAACCAAAGTACGATTGGGATTTATCGCTTACCACTGGACTATGTCAAGTCCCTGGTTAGTGTTACTATTTTGTTTAGTTAAATGATTTTATTGATCAATAATATGTTGATATGGGTTCTTATGACTTATAAAATGAATACCCTTAGTATAGGAAAATGATTTGGTGAATAAGTGATAAATGTTGTTTTGGAAGATGTTCACTTTGTTAGGAACACTATATGTCCAAGGAAAATAGAATACTATGGGATGTCATTAGAGGAGTAATGGTGGATTTTTATCTTTGTTTTTATTGTGGATCTATAGTGATTTGGGTTATTTATGGAAATGATTAACCTATAATAAAGAATATGTGATTAGGTTAATTACTTTTATGTATGTGACTTTAAGAGTAGATGATGTCATTTGGAGATACAATTTAACGTGGAAGACTACATTCTTATATGTTTTGGGTTTCAATATTAGTTTGGATTATATTGAAGGATTTTAAGGACAATTGATTATTGAATGGTATTTATTTAACTTTGGGGTAATGTTGGTTTAATTTTGGAAATTAAGATTAGTGTTTATTTCTCTCAAGGAATATCCTTTTGGGGGATCATTAGATATTTTACTAACCAATTGTTTTTGATTAATCTCTAAAGACAATGTAAATATATAGTTCATCCTGCATGGATCATGTGATTCTATAGAAGTTTATTCTAGCTCTTCCAGTGTGACCAAGTCTTCTTGAATACTCATCATTTAAAAAAATAAGTTAGTGGTAAAAAGTTATTAAATAATGAAACTATACTTAAAAAGTAAGTATATCTCTTTATGTTCTTATTAAATATCATAAATGAATTCCTCGTCCTTATGTAATGTAACTTAAAACAAAAAAAATGTTGTCCGTTTACTTTCCTACTAGGAGACTAATGGCCGTTTGTCCCAAAAAAAGTTTGTGGTTTTCTTCTTATAAACATTCTCCTGATCATGATTTCTATCCCTCTCCATCAGAACATGACACTTAGTTTATCATTCATATCCATGTTTTCCTCTATGGAATCCAAGTATGGGTTATCTTGGATGACCTTTATACCTCTCTTTATTTCTTTTAAAGTGATAGTTATATTGACTCTTTTTCCGATATGGGACTTTCCATTATATTCCCAAACACAATTTTAAAAATTGTGAGGATGCAATTTATTGAAAGAGGGGATAATGTAACACCCCAATCGTCCACAGTACGTTTCCTTTTGAATAATGCAATGGCGTGCATTGTATGCAACTTCGAGATTTTAACACACCTTAACCAATCAAACTAGCTGTTATGAATAGTAATACCTAATTTTTGAGATTTTATAAATTCTATATCTCAAAATGGACTTCATTTTTGGATTCATAATATCGAAATTATCCTAGGGTGAAATTTTGGTACTTTTCAGATAACTTTCATATTTTGATGAATAGTGAAAATTACTAAATTTTAATTAAAAACAACTTTTTAATCAAAATAATTAATATTGATAAATTATGTATTTGAGTGTTTTTAAAGTATATTTAGAATATATTTTTACCATGTAATACAATTTGGGTCATTTAACATAATTTCACATTTAAACCAGACATAAACAAGTGCCAATCTTTTGATAGTTATTATCTCTTAAAAACACGCTTTTTGTTTTAACAACGGGAATAAATTTTAAATTAATTTCTGCCACTTCTATGTTTTGAATTTGGAAAAATGGATTCCATATTTTTAATCAGGATGTTCAAATTGTGTAAATAGGTAACTTTTATTTTTATACATTTCGGATAATTACTTCGGTAAATATTTTATTTACCATCGTTAAAGGGTAAATCCAGTAAACAAGGGTTAAAAATAATAATATTATAATAATAATAAATTACCCTAAAACGTGTCTTAACCATAGTTTTTGATACATGGTCGATCATGGGCATATTTGGGTCGATTTTGGGACCCCATTGATCCACTTGTAAGTGATAATGACACTTTATTTTAATTAAGTTAAAATAAATACAAAAATGACACAAGCATATATCTTTTATAAAAACATTTGTTACATGCGGTTATATATGTTGTATTTTAGACTATAAATAGTCATTAGAAAGATAAAACGATTTCCTACATAATTATAATTTATTTATAATTTTTAGACATTAAATAAGGTAATTTATTTATGACACAATGGCGATGTAGTAATTACCATAATTGTGAAAAATTAGAATAATTGATATTATAAATACCCAAATAAATATAATTTGATACTTTTATTGAATGAAACTAATTTTATAGGATAAAATGACATATTAGGGTTTATTTAATTATATTTTTTTGAAGTTATAATTCTGATATGTGTTTCAAAAAAATCAACTATTGAATTGTGTCAAAATTGACATAAAAGAGTTTTTAAATCAAATATTATATTAATAATTGAAATTAAATTCCTAAAAATCCAAGGTTCGGCCAAGAGACTTATATAATGATAGGAATATCATTAATGGACCACTTTGGGGTATCTTGGATGTATATAGTAATTTTATTAACTATATAATATAAAAATACTAAGTGACATGGTAGATGTCAAACTAATTAACTAAGAGTTAAAACTAAAAGATAAGGTTAATATAGTGACCCAAACCTGTCTAAATTCTATTGTCTGAATGGTTTTAGACCTATACCCACATTAACCGTTTAATAATAATCTTTGGAGCCATTATAAACCGAATATGAATTTATTATAAATTAATATTTCTAGCTTTTCCAAAGGTTCCCCTCACCCCTCTTATAAAAGGTAACTACTCCTTCTCATTTATTCACACCTTCAAAGACTTTTGGTTCGGCCAAACCCTGCCCAAATACTCTATCAACTTCCCTCAATACAACCTAGAGGCCTTGTTTTTATCAGAAATCCAACCTAAGGAGCCCTTTTAATCAAATCAAATGGACGAACCCAATGAAGAGGTAATGTTTTCACCACCCCTTTTCATGTTCCTTTCTTCTTCCACTTATTCTTTCTTTGTTATTACCATTATAAAATAATAAATCCAGTATAATATATATAATGTGATGTTATTATAAATATGGTACAACCATATTCAGTATTATATCCATCCTTTGAATAACATGTCACCATACGTGCGTACGTACGACTTACCGTCTCCACGTCGTGGTGTAATTGTTATTCAATATATTATTATTTGGATGGGTATTATAATGATGTATAACTCACGTAAATAATAAATATAACATGATAATGATTCTGTATATATTATATACCATCCAATTATATATTATTTTAATATCAAAAGAATGATATTGTCGCTCGTGCGTACGTACGGACTACCGTCTCCACGAACGCGATGAGATTCATTCTCCATCATATCCATTCAAGTATAATTATAATTTGATGATTACAAAATAGTATCTAAGGACATGATATCATTCTGGATATGATTAATATACATCCCATTAATAACTAATATGGCTCACATAACAAAGAATATAAATTAAAATGAACCCGTTAACACCCGAAATGACGATAATTCTAAAATATTATTAACAAATAAATGTTAAAAGAACATATATGATATCATATTAAAGTAAATGATTCTTGTATAATTCAATAACAATTATTTCACCATTATACAGGAGGTTAACCTACCGTCGACCAAGGAAAAAGTACAAAGTAAGGGGTTTCTTATCTCACTCTTAATTTCGTGACATTTCCTTTGTTCACCACTTATTTATTGCATGTGGTGTGTGTACTGCCCATGATTGTATTAATTGTGTAATATACTTTAAATTATGGGTATTTACATCATCATTGTATGATCCTTCTTTCATTGGTGCATGTTTCATAAGCTACCAAATCGATAAGGGAATTTTACATTTCAATTTCCACTCATTCGGCTTTACACATACTTCATTGATTATTTTACTCCAAGATTATGTGTGAAATCACTATTCATTTGATTATGTCATAATTTCCACTCCCCTTTCTGTGGATATAATATGGATACACGTAATCACTCTATTGATAATTTCTCAAGTCATCAAGATGAATTTGATAAGAGTAATTTTAACTCATTCTCCATTTGTTGAGTTAAACATCCAATTCATTGGTTTTGTTTTTATAAGATTATGTGTGAATGTCATTTGATTGTTTTACACTGAATATCCAATCATATTTAGTGTATTTGTATTTTTCACACATAACTATGTCGTTGATTTATCCTTAACCTGAGGATACAACCTTTATGATAGATTTCATCTTAATTTAAATTCCATTGAGACTTCTTGTTGTTATACACCAAATCACTTTTATGTGGTGTATATAATGTACTTTGACATAGTATATCATGAATCACTTTATTTTCATGATATTACAAAGTTTTGATTACCTCAATTATTTGTATTCAGGTGTCTCTCTTTTGGTTAGAATCTCTAACTAAAATACCCCTTTTAAATGTTTTAAAGACTTATTCATCTAAATCATTCTCATTAATGTCCATGTTTTAAAAATGGTTTTAAGGATTTATTTATATGGACATTAATGTTTTAATATTAAAACTCCTTTTAAAAAGTTTCAAAGTGGTATGGGACAATATGATTCAAAATTCTATTTTTAAATGGCTACTTGACAAATAGTGTGACTTTTAAATGATTTCAAGAAAAAAGGGGAATATTTCTCTCAAATAGTTTTGATAATTATTTTCATTTGTGTCAACATCCTTAATTATTAATGATTGAGGATAATGTGATACAATAAAATCTTCTATATTGTATCTAATGAGTTATGTTTGACTGTGGATGTGCTATTTTTATACCATTCATGGTTTGTGGTTAAAGTAATTACATTTCGTATGCTAGTTTTAATACGAATGTTTATGTTATGTTTGAACCTGTTCATATGAGGAATGCATTGGACTTAATAAGTGACGGGTGGAGCCCTCTATAGCTCCTCGATGCATTGGTAGGTCTCATGAGACAAACTAGTGTCTTGGCACAAGGACTTGGCGAAATATTATTTGTAGTCTTGGCACGAGGCCTTGGCTATGTGGTTATGATAGTCTGGCATTATGCATTCCATCATTATGAAAGTGGTTATTGATATTTCATGTGATCATTCGACTAGTAGAATATCCATGTGAGTAAGTAAATGGCATTAATTTATTTTATCTTTTCCATTTTAAGCCGAAGTTCAAGTTTAAAAGGCTTTCGTTTTAGTTATAAACTGACATAAGTGTTTATGCTTATCTATGAAAGCTTCTTCTATAATGTTATCCTTATTGAGCATCTGAACTCAACCCTTTCAATGTTTTATTTTTCCCAGGATTATAAAGAAGTAATTTATGAATGACCTACAGGGATAGTATGAGGGGATATGAAGACAAGATTTTGTTGTAGTTTTTTTACCTTATGATGTAATGTAAGACTTATGAATATATCTAGTGTTTCCAAGACTACTAAACTAATCGGTCATTCGAGACTTGATCCTTTGTGATCATGCCAATGTTATGTAATAATGCACCGACTCTTGGTATCTAGGGTCGGGGCGTTACAGTCCATAACTGTAAACTTTATTACATTTTCGACCATATAAATTTTAAATATATTGGTGATTTTTAAACAATTTTATAATATGTAATTTTTATATAAATAACAAAAGTGTCAATTTTGACACTATTTATTTATTTGAATTTAAATAAAATATATACAGAAGTTATGTTCGAACTAAAAGATTTAATAGATTAATAACATGTCATTTTTATCTATAAAATTAGTGGTTCACATTAAATAGTTCATATAATATTTATTTTAATACTTTTAAAATCATTTATAAGATATTTCAATCAATAAAATAATTTCAACATTACTATTGTGTCATAATTAATGATAAATATTTAATCCCTAAAATTTATAAATAAATTCATGTGATGTAGATACTTTTATTAGATATATATGTACTGTTTATTTCTCGATGTTTTTTGACGTTTATCACTAAATTAAAATTATTACACTTATAAGGTTTAAGAGAGTGACATGTGGTCACGTTCTTTGGTTTTTAATAATAATTATATTATTTCATGGTCAAAAGTCCATGAAATGAATCTAGTCCAACCCTTAGGTGATATGGGTTGACTATTATTCATCCAATTAGATTTTTTAAAGTTTTAGGGTAACCATATAATCTTATTTTTACACATAATTACCAGATTTACCTTTAACTGTAGTAAATAAAAATTACCGTAGTTACTATTCATAATATCAAAAAAATAAAAAGAAACTATTAAAATAATTTGGACCCACTGAATTCAAATATAGAATCCATTTTTCGAAATTCAAAACATAGAAGTTGCAGTAATTAATTTAATATTAATCCTATTGTTATGAAAACATGTTTTAAAAGTTATAAAATTAACAAAGATTGAAATGTTTTTACCTATGAATTTAATGTAAAATTAATAGTAATGACCTAAAATATATTAAATGGTAAAAATATATTATATTTATACTTTAAAACCATTAAATATTATAATTTAACCATATAAATTATTTCGATGAAAAAAGTTGTTTTTAATTAAAATATAGCGTGTTTTTACTATTCATTAAAATATGAAAGTTATCAGAATAATACGAAAAATTTATCCAAAGTAAATTTTTATATCCTAATTCAGTAAAAGAATTATATTTTTTCAAATTGAACTTATAAACATGTCAAAAACTACATTTAATGTGGGTGCACCATCAAAAGGCGGCAAAACTGCATTTTTTGAAAAATAATTATTTTAACCGAAATATTTATTTTGTTCATATACCATGTTCTAGAAAATGTGTAAGATGAATAAATATGTTATAAAATTCAAAATTTAGTTATTACTATTCATAATGGATAGTTTATATAATATTTTAATAACATATTGTTGTTTAGTGAAACTCGATATTACGTACAACACACACTATCGAGGAAGGTTGCTTTTGCGTATAACGCAAGCCAAGCTAGTGTTGTGTGTAGTGAATGATTTCTTTGATGTTGAGTATAACATAAGAATATATATATATATATACTTCTCATAAAATATCAGGTTGTTACACTGGAAGTATTTAAATCTTGATCTAAGTGATACAATGAAGAGTAAAAAGTTAAAACATGTACGATAATGAAAGCAATTATTACCCAAAATGTTAATTTAACATGGAAATTATTATTAAATTGTTAGAATAAAGTCATAAATGAATCCGGTATGATATCATAAATATAAATATGGTTCTGGTAGAATTTAATAACATAGTACGATCTTTATACAAGAGGTTAAACTTACCCTTGAATAAAAGAAAGTGCAAGGTAAGGGTTAATACCTAAATCTCATTATTATCCGAGATTGTTTATGTGTAAGTATTCACTGGGAAAGTTTTATCATCCATGTCCATTTTTCATAAAAATTATTTCAAAATTAATATTTTAAGGATTTATGAAAGGAACTCTTTATAAAGATCATCATTTTAAATGTTTTAAAGATTTATCGTTCAAGATATTTTTAATTAATGTCCATGTTTTTAAAATGATTTTAAGGATTTATTTATATGGACATGACTATTTTGAAATGATAATTATTTTCCAAAGTTTCAAAGTGAAATAGGACACTATGATTCAAAAATATCTTTTAAATTACTTCTTTTATAAATGTGTGACTTTTAAATGATTTTACAAAAAGGATATTTCTTTCAAAAAGTTTTACTCATCATTTTCAACTATGTGAGAATCATTTACTAGATATTGTTGTTGATTGGGGTTGATTTATTATAATGAAATCTCCCATATTTTATTAAATGAATTATGATATGTTTGAAAATGGTTGTTCTATTTTTATACCATTCATGGTTTATGGTTAAGATATTGACATTTCGTATGCTAGTTTTAATGGGAATGTTTATGTTAGGATTCAACTTTTTCATATGAGGAATGCAGTGGACTTAGTAAGTGATGGGTGGAGACCGCTATAGCTCCTCGATGCATCGGTAGGTCTCCTGAGACAAACTAGTGTCTTGGCATAAGGCCTTGACAAAAAATTTATTTGTTGTCTTGGCAAAAGGCCTTGACTATGTGGTAATGATGTCCGAGATTAGGCATTCCCTCATTATGAAATTAGTTATTACATGTGATTATTCGACTAGTAAAATTTCTATGTTCATGTTTATATGGTAATTTTTGATTTATTTTTTTTCAATATTATTTTCAAGTTTTTTTTTAAAAATGTTTTTATTTTTATCACATATCTTTCAAAAAAAAATTATAGATTCCACTAAATTATTTACCATTAGTGGGCATCTGAGCTCACCCGTTTCTTATGTTTTATTTTCCCAGGATTCCAATATGTGTATTATGATTGATATATAGGGTTAAGATAAAGGGGATAATGGATTTCTCAAATAACTATCTACGTTGTGTTTTATGTTTTAAATTTTAATACAATATTAATGCATGCAATCTATTTTCCAAGACTACTAACCCGATTGGTCCTTTCGAGACTTAATCTTTTGTGATCATGCCATTATATTAATATAATGCACCAACACTTGTTAACTCGGGTCAGGACATTATAGTTTATATCAGAGGACATTTAGAAATAACCTTGGAAACTAGATTTAGTTAAACTCTGATTAGATAACATTAACCTAATATAGAATTTGAGGATTAGTTTAGAAGAACTTCCTAGGATTTTGGTAAGGAGTGTTTTCCAAGCAATAAATCCATGTCTGGAAACGAGCAGGTAGAGGCAGATCTGGAACAGATTTACCAAGGGGTAAAACCCGAAAACACCACTTTGAGCTAGACTAAAATGGGAACTGGTGCATGACAATGGGCCTTGCTGTACTCTTGGTTACGACACTCTCAGGGGATATGCTTAGTATAATTCTCATTTTCATTACAAACCATTATGAATAGTTTATGAGTATATACTTCCTCAAAGAAAACATTTTTATGATTATGGATAATATCCATAAACTGTTCAATTTACCTTAGATGTTTTACCAGATTGGAATTATTCCTTGAAATTCATAAACTATCCTAGTGTATGCCATTGTATAGAAATGGTGCCCACTAGAAGGAATTTGAACTCCAGAAATACGTATGATCCAAAGAGTAATAAAGATCATATATTTCATGGTATTAAGACAACATTTAGAAGGTAAATTGTCTCCCATATATTCTCAACATATGAAGAAATATAATCATGTGTTAATAAGATAATTAATGAATTCTCTGAGTCCTATGGGTTTGAAGGGAAGAAAGAGAAGAAAAGGAAGGAAGAGTGAATAATGGATAATGGGAAGAGGGAAAAGAAGGATTTTCCCATAGGTGATAAATGTGGAAAGAATCTCCTTGGTAAATGCATGAAGGGAATAAGAGTTTTTTATAAGTATGAAGAAAAATAAAACCAAGTATGTGATTGCAAGGGTAAGAAAAAAGTTTCAAATGTACAATGATTCATCTAATAGGAGTTGGGACACTACGCAAATCAATGTACAAATCATCGGAGTATACCCTAAATGTTGCTATTGGATAAGAATCAAGTTATGATACTGCCGAAGATGTAGAGGAATGCCTAAGAGTTCTTATGCTTTTATTAATGTAATCTGTCATTTGAGTGTTGTATCAACGATGTACTGGTTATATGAATTATGGAAATAAATAAGGGTTGTACTCCAGTACAATTTCATTGTGAATTTGAGATTATATGGTCTTGATAATAAATTAGTTATTTCAGAATAAGAGATGGTTGATTTGGATAAAGTTTATTGGATATTCATGACAATCATGGAACTGATTTATGGTTTGATTCTTTCATGATTGTTGGAATATTCTAAATTTTTGGATATAAAGAATATATCCAGTATGATATAAAGTATAAAGGAGAATGAATGTAATAAATAAGGTTTCATGGTAATTCAAAGTGTTACCATGTTTTAAAATAATACATGATGAAGGTGTTCACATGTTATTACGTGGAAAAAAGGATCTTCATTGTGTTTACCTTACTTATGAATTTTGGATAGTGAGATTGGATAGAAGTACTTTGGAAAAGTCTAAATTTTGGAATCGATTATGTTTGGGATTATTTTTGGATTTTCATAAAAAAAAAAAGACAACCCGGAGGTCGGGCGGCAACTTGTCGTGTCTAGAAAGGTCACGAGACTGGAACCCGCAACCGAAGGGCTACAAGGGTGTGTCACCTACCACTGACCCAAGTGATGTCCTAGATAGAATAATGAAGTTTTTTAAAGGGTCTAGAGGATGGACTATATATTCATTTTTTTGGAACCCTATACGAATAGGATAAATAGAATAATTTTTTATGTTCTATTATATTTTAGATTGAAAGATCAATTTGTTGTAAAAATTAGTTAAAGAATAGAACTATACTTGTCAAGTATATATTTTTTTCTTCCCTTATTCTATGAAGAAATTAATTCCTAAACTTTAGGTAAGGAATCTTAAAACATAAAATGTGTTATCCTAATACCTTATGTTTTGTTGAACCGATGATATTTTAAATCATCATAGATTGATGGCATTGAGGCCCTCAATTCTACAATTTTTTGTGACTGATGACCATAATCACTCCCTATAAATAATTACATTTTCCCTCTAATTATGTGTCTCTAATTTCCACCATTTTTCTCAAAATCAAGATTATAATTTGGTGGTGAATTTTTCAGTCCCCATTTACTCTAATTAAAACTAAATTTTATTAACCCAATTTCTGATGTGGTTTTTCACACAATGGTATTTTCAATTTTCACCCATCTATTTTCGAAAAACAATTTCAAATTGCGAGGATTCAATTTATTGAAGGAGGGAAGAATGTAACACCCCAATATTTCATAGTAAGTTATTTCATCAAAGTAATGCAATAAATTTCACTATACACAACACTGAGTTCAAGCGCATCACGACTTACCAAACTAGACATTCCAAAGTGGTTATGAATCGTATTAACTGAATTTTGAAAATTATATAATCCTTATACTTTTAGAATACATATTATGAGTTTCTTAGATATAATGTAAGAAAAAGTTCATTTTGTTTTAGATAAAAGAATGATTTTTTAAAAAATGAAATTTTAACGCCTTTTAATGGAAAACCCTTTTTAAATCCAATACTTGAAACTTTTATATATTCAATTTGAAAAAATAAATTTCTTATTTATAATCGGGTCATAATAATTTAGTTTCAATAATGTTTTGGCGTTTTTCTGAAAAAATTCATATTTGGGTGAATAGTGAATAATACTATATTTTAACTGGAAACACCTTTTTTAATAAAAATAATTTATATTGTTAAATTAAACATTATAATGGTTTAGAAGTATAAATAGACTATATTTTTACTATTTAATCCAATACTGGTCATTTTAGGTAATTTCACTTTGAGATTGGTCATAAATAAGTGTCAATATTTTGATAGATATTGTTTCTTAAAAACACGTCATTTGGTTTTGACAAAGTGGAGTAATTTTTAATTTATAAATGAAAGTTATAGGTTTTGAATTTGGTAAAATAGACTTGATTTTTGAATATGGAATATCAAAATTAGCTTATGGTGAATTTTTTATATTTTTCTGAAAGCTTTCAATTTTTGATGGCTGGTGAAAAACACTGAGTTATTGTTTAAAACCGACTTTTTATTTAAATAATTAATTATTTTATTTAAATTTATTTTATATAAAAATAGATAAAAAATACATATATATGTTCAATGTAATTCCTTGAAGTCATTTTGTAATAATATCAGACATATAAAATTTTACTGAACTTTTCACCGTCTTTTACCCACCTCATATGAGAATTTGCAAATTTACCTAAAACATAATTTTACTGCTTTTGTGAGTTGAATTTAGAAAATCTGAGTGACATGATTTATATTAAGGGGTGAAATTTGGTTCAATAAGATAAAAATAGTTTTTTTTTTGAAAAGTAACTTTTTACTTTTATTTACCGTGGTCAAAAGTAAACAGGGTAATTAAGGGTAAAAATGATATTATTATTACCATAACACATGTCCTAATTCTATTGGATAAGTTTAATTCGACCAAAAACAACTTTAGGAATAAAATATGACCCTTTAGGTCCACTTGGATTAGATTAAGACATTTATTATTATTTTATATAAATAAGAGTTGAAAGAGTTAAAATAAAAGATTAATAACTAATCAATTTTTAATATAGGTTTATACATAAGATAAATACAACTATAAATATTAATTAAAAATATAAAAAGATATTCTACATAATGGTATTTTATTTATTATTTTTAAATATTCAATAATTAAATTTATTAATGACACAATGATGATGTAGTGATTACCTTATTAATGAAATAATCAAATAAATAGTATTATAAATATTAAAATAAATATAATTTCAATGTTTTTATGACATACATGAATTTTCTAGGTGAATAGGACATGTTACAATTGATTCAATGTATTTTTTTGATGTAATCATGCTGTTATTATTTTATAAGAAAAACAAATACCAAAGAGTGTCAAAATTGACGTATAATAGTTTTTAAAACAAATATTATATTATAAATTGATATAATAGTCTTTAAAATATAAGGTTCCTCCAAAAGAATTGTATAATAATATATATGACATTAAGAAACCAATTGGGGTTCGATTGGCATTTTATAGTATATTTATTAACCATATAATATAAAAATACAAAGAGACATGGTAAATGCCAGACTATTTAACAGAGTTAAATCTAAAGAAAAAGGTTAATATGGTAACCTAAACCTATCTAAAAACTATTGGTTTAGTTTTTTTGGACCCATCCCCACCATATATTTTAAATAATTCTTTTTGGAGACATTAAAACCAAAAATTAATTTAGTATAAAATTAATTTTTAAGTTTTTACCAAGGTGCCCCGCACCCATCTTATGAAAGGGAACTTCCCCTTCTCTCAAATTCACACCTCCAATGCCATTTGGATCATAAAAAATCTGCCCAAATATCCACCCAACTATCCTAACTTCAACTTACAGGCATTCCTTTGGTCATAAAGCTATCTTAATAAGTCCATTTGATCAAATCAAAAGGAAGAACCTGAAGAAGGGGTAATGATTTCACCACCCTCTTTCAAATTCTCTTATTCTTCCACTTACACTTTCTTTTTGGTTACCATTATAAAATAATAACTCTAGTATATTCTATATACTGTTATGTTATTATAAATATGGTACAACTATATTCATTATTCATTCCATCTTATGAATGAAAATGTCACCATACGTGCGTATATACGGCCTACTATCTCCACGCTGTTGTGTAATGTGTTATTTAACAATATGTTATTTGAATGGATATAATGATGAGTAATATGTATATAAATAATGATAATAACATGATATTCTCTCTGTAAAATTAATATACCATCCAATTCCACACCTTTATGGAAATGATATTGTCTCTCTTGCGTATGTTCGGATTACCGTCTCCACGAGGAGATGAGATTCATTTCAACCTTCACCAGTCATCGTCTATTATAAAAATATATATGATGATAATTTCATTTTTTATTTCATTGAAAAAAAATATAGGATAACATCCTCCCTAAAATAGGTACTCATGGAGGCCGAAAGTGGTGGAGCCCAAGTGCATCCCCAAGAACAAAACTGGTGCATTCTTGTGGGAGCGACCCTAAATGAGAAAAGACCAAAATGGGTTCCTCGGGATGGCCCCCTCTAGACAACGCATCCTCCGCAAAGCTCCCCTCTCTATGAATATGTCGGATTGAACATCCTCACACAATCTCCAAAGCACAGCTGCATATAAGATATGTCACTCTCCATGGCGGCCTAATTTTCCCCTGCAACGCCCTGATCAGCACCTCGGAGTCAGATTACACCTCCAATAGCCCCACGGAAAACCTTTTTCATAGCATTAAACCTTTGTGCAAGGCTCTCACTTCCGAACCCACTGGACTTCCAAGGCCATAGTAGCTGCTAAATGCAATTAAAATGGAACCCTTCTTGTCTCAGACCAGACCACCACCCCACATAAGCCCCCCCCCCCCCATCAAGAAGCTGTCAATATTGAGTTTAAAGTTGTTTAATGGAGGGCTCCATCGAGCCCAACTTCCAAGAGACATCGGATGAGTAGCAAGGTTGTTCGAAGTATTACCGAACAGAGAAAAGTGCTGCAACCCCTTAACCAGTGAGCCCAGCTCTTGTTGAAATATCTTCATACACACCCGGAGAGAATAAACCGATGGACGCACTTCTGTCTTAGCCTTGTTCCGGCCCTCCCACAGTGTCCAGAAGATAGCAGAAACCGTGATTCTCTTGCACATATTTCCCATTCCTTTTTGCACCATACCCATGAACCCGTTTGTAAAAAACCCCTACATGGACGAACACTCTCCATCATAGCTACCCATCCATCAATACTCGACCATAAATAGGCAGCCCATTCGCTTCTGATAAAATGATTTACCATAGTCTCCGCATGAGGTCTAGAACAACAGTAGCATCGAGAAGATAGCTGAATTCGTCTCTACTGGATGTTATCCTCAGTAGGTATTGCTTGGTGGAAATCCCTCCACACGAGAAATCACATCTTCATGGGGACATCCTTGCACCATAGATGATTCCCCCATTCATCCCGCTCCCCTTCCTGACGTAGCAGAACAAGATAATCAGACCCATTAAAATGCCCAGAGTCTGACATTATGAAACCACATATGTCCTCCTCGTCAGAAAACACAACATCCTTGAAATGTTCTATCTGGTTCGGGCTCAGAATAGCTTCCATCAACATTGGATAGCGGCTGGCCTCCCTAACCGACAGGTCTAGCCTAGGACACAATAGAAAAAACTACTTCTACCCAGTCTAGTTATCACTCCATAAATTAATCTCCCCTCGTCCCACAATCCACCAAGAAGACCCCTGAAGAATTTCCAGGTGATGTACCATTAACTTCCCCAATCTGGACAGCTTTCTTTTTTCCCACTCCTCCCAATTTCATCAACATTTCACACCAAGGATTCTAGCCCACATGGACATCCGAGCCATAAAGTCCCATGCCAAACGGGCTTGCATGGTCTACATGGCGACAACCATGTCTCTGATACCGAACCCTCCCTCCTCCACTGGTTTGGCCACTCGTCGCCATGCAACCCAATGAGTCCTACCCTATGAATTGGGGTCCCACAAAAACATGTTCATAAACTATTCCATAGAAAAGATAACCCCTTTCGGGGGAGTGATAATAGACATAACATGCATTGGGATAGAAGAAACCACACTATTGATCAAAGCCACCCGACCCCCAAATGTGAAGAACCTGTTTTTCCAATTCATGATCCTTCCAAAAATTTTATTAATGTTTTCCTCAAAGAATAATTTCTTTACCCGCCCAGTAGATATGGGTGCCCCATGATAGATTATTGGCATCTGTTTCCGTTGTATTCCGAGGATGTCTTTAATAACCCTGCTCCTCCTTCTAGAGCATCTGTTGGAAACGAAGGTGTAACTCTTCCTAGAATCAATATGTTGACCACTAAGTACACCATATAACCTCATTAAATGCATGAATTTAACCAGGGATGATCTCCTACTATTCACCAAAATAAGTAAATATTCTGCAAACATAATATGAGAGAAGGTCCCAACCGAGCCTCTAGCACGATAAGGAAACATCACCCGGTCCTGCAAGCTTCTGTGAAGATTCTGTGAGAGAGCCTCCAGGGAAATAATAAACATCAACGGGGACAAAGGATCCCCCTGGCACACCCCCCACACATTATTGAAAAAACCAAAACTTCTCCCCAGAATAGAAATAGTGACCCACGATGAGGAGTAACAACGGTAACACAGATCACACACCCATTCTTGAAAACCCAACTTCCTCATAACCCTGATAATAGAGCCCATTCAAGTTTATCATAATATTTATCCATATCCACCTGGATTATCACATTAGACACGACCACTTTCTTATTTAAATCCATCAACATTTCTTGTGTGACTCCTATCGCCCCCTGAATGCCCCTTCCTTGGATGAATCCGTGCTGCTCCTGTGAAATGACTCTCGGCACCAAACAACTGATCCTCTTAGATAAAACACGTGCTAAAATGTTATAGGATAAATTGCACAAACTGATTGGCATATAGTGATTAATTGAAAAGTGGTATTTAAGTTTGGGTAGCAGAACAACCCTATAGGAACACGAACTTCTGTCAATGGAACCCCCCGAAAGACGTTCTGCACCGTATCAATGACCCCAGCCCCCACAAAATCCCACGCTGCCACATAAAATTAAGCCGAAAATCCATATAGGATGGGAGTGCTCTCCCTCGGCATGTTGCGAACAACCTCCCACACCTCATCGCCTGATGGAACACCCTGCAAAGAGTCATTGTCCTCATTATCAACCCTTCTGGCAATACAACCCATGAAGACCTCCTACTCAAGTTCTACGTCCACCTCCCCTGAATGTCTTGGACGATCCCTTGAAAGCCACGATTGAAAGTGGTCCAAATCCAACCTACCTGTGACCCCAATATCAGAGGAGAACAACCAGTCAACATGCGTAAAATTGATCTTTATGTTTTGACGCTCCTTCATGAAAGCGTGAAATAACCCGCTATTTCTATCACCCTCCTTCAGCGATCTAACCCTGAAATTTTTCCTAAAATCCCTCTCCACCTCCATCAACCATTGAGATATATAAGAACGTTTATCACATAATAGGATGAAGGAGGAGTCATCCCATTCACGCTGGAGCACCTCTTCCAACTTGCCTATTTCCTCTTGAAGCAACTTGATAGAACCTGTCGCTACAGTTTTATTCGCAACCCACTTGCTAATATCTTCCTTGAGCCGTTTGAGCCGCCTGGAAAAACCAACCCAGGCTCTACCATCCATCTCCCGTGTTCAGGAGGCCCTCATCATCTTCATGAACCCATCCATAGAGTTCCAATTGACTGAATAAAAGAAAGCCTTGCTATTCGGACTCCCATGATTCAACTCCACCAACAGTGGTGCATGGTCAGAAAGGGCTCGAGAAATGTGTGTAACTGATGGCCTTGAGAAGGCCTCATGACCCTGAATGTTGGTGAGAGATCGATCTAGTCTACTCCATATGCAATTACTGCCTCTTATATTATTACACCAGGTAAATTTTCTGCCACTGAAGCCCAAATCCAGAAGTCTGTTCCTGGAAATGCACTCATTAAAATACAACATGTTGTTGTTTCATGACATTGAACCACCTTTCTTCTTTGAAACATCCACTATTGCATTAAAATCCCCTCCAATGAACCATGGTAGACCAGCTGTATTGACATTGTCGAGACACTCCCACAGACTCTTTCATTCCACGACATCATTGCTGGCATATATGAAGGAGAACAAGACTTCGATACCAATGAACCCAAGCTTCGTTCTCATGCACTTATCTTCCACCTGAATCAACTCAACCTGAAGATAATTCTTCCAAAAACCCATATATGCTTGTTCACCAGGTGACCATGCATACTAAAACTAAACCCTTGCTTCCTAGAAAAACTTCTGATCTTCCCATAATCTTCCTTCGGTTCCAGAATGACCACCACAGACGATCTACATCTTCTTGTCTCAGTATCCAAAAAAGGACTCTTAGCTTTCAACCCAATGCCACACGCATTCCATATGATGAGATCAGACATTAAAATAATGGATTACTAGCCCTGCGGGCATTGCTACTTGTTCTCGGAACGAATAAATCCCGACCAAGCTCCTCCCTGGACATCAAGCGTGTCACTGGTCTGGAAGAGCCCTCCAAAAACACCCCTTCCTTGGCACAAGAACCCTCTTATTCAAGTGACTGTCACAATCTTCTAGCAACGAAAACCTATTCCCCAGTGAAGTCGGCGGTGACGATGGGGTCACCTCCTCCTAAAATGCAGCCAACACCAATCGGGGCGGGGATTTGCGAGCCGCCGTGATCTCTCTCACCACCCCCTCTAGAAAGGCCATCTTCTTGGAGCTCGATGGCGCAACCTTGTCTATTCCCATCGATCCCAACATAGAATAAATTAGCACCTCCGATGACATTCTAGAAGAGATACGTACCTCTGAAACCAGATATGCTAACCCTCTTGGAATGCCAGGGATCAGTGTAGCAGAAAGCTAGCCTTTCCCTTTACCCAGCTTCAAAAACACCTCTGGAGCCCCCCACGCAGAAGATCCACCCTTCGCCTCCAACAAAAATCTACCAACATAAACCAACGGTAACTTTGTCGATTGGATGGAGACCCCAGCCGAAAAGCTGGCCTCCTGCTCATTTTCAAAAAAGGTGATTCCTATTACCACTAAGTGACCTGCAACATTCGAGAATCCTGAGGTCACTGTTGCATCATTGACATTACCCACCATCGAGGAAAGCACCAGAGGACAAAACCTAGCTGTCACCGCCGCACCAGGACCACCTTGCACCCTATCAGAGACCCCAGATCCACTCATATCATCCGATCTTTGAGACGCCCTAGACGGGTCCAACATGACATTGTGCCCCCTACTCCCGGATCAACCCTTACCTTTTATACAAAAATAAACTGCGTGCCCTTGGAAACCACAAGATGAAAAAAAAACCTGGGAGGAGCTTGATACACCCAACACTGCTACCATCTGAAACCCTCTGTCGACCGCAAAATGATCCAAGACGGGAAGTTCATCGAGAGATCCATCTCAACGCAAACACATGGATTGGCGGCCTCCAACAGTCCCTTCGTTCTCTCTTACACACACAAAAATCCCCCTAAATCATCACCCATCGTCTTTAGAATCAAAGGACTATGAAGAGGTAAAGGGAGCCCCATGAGCTTAATCCAGACCACACCCATACACGATTCATTGCCATAGTGAAATTCCCATGACCAACGGGAAAGAGTAAAGTTGTGAGAACCACACCGTCTACCCTCCCTCGCCCACGCACGCACATATTAATATTCTAAATATATATGATATATAAATCATTTTTTATATTCTAGATGTATTTAAATATTGATCTAAGCGATACAATGAAGAGTAACATGTTAAAACACGTATGATAAAGAAATCGATTATTACCCGAAATGTTAATTTAACATGGAAATTATTATTAAATGGTTAGTATAAAGTCATAAATGAATCTTGTATGATATAATAAATATAAATATGGTTCTGGTATAATTTAATAACATAGTACGATCTTCTTACATGAGGTTAAACTTACCCTCGACTAAAGGAAAGTGCAAGGTAAGGGTTAATTCATCAATCTCATTATTATCTGAGATTGTTTATTTGTAAGTATTTACTGGGAAATTTTTATCATCGATGTTCATTTTTCATAAATATGATTTCAAAATTAATATTTTAAGGATTTATGAAAGGTACTCTCTATCAAGATCATAATTTTAAATATTTTAATGATTTATCATTCAAAATCTATTTAATTAATGTCCATGTTTTAAAAATGATTTTAAGGATATATTTATATGGACATAAATGTTTTGAAATGATAATTATTTTCAAAAGCTTCAAAGTGATATGGGAAACTTTGATTCAAAAATATCTTTTAAATTACTTCTTTTATAAATGTGTGACTTTTAAATGATTTTACAAAAAGGAAATTTCATTCAAAAAGTTTTACTCACAACTTTGTCAGCATCCTTTATTGGATATTATTTTTAATTGAGGTTGATTTATTATAATGAAATCTCCCATATTGTATTAAATGAGTTATGATATATTTGACTGTGGATATTCTATTTTTAAACCATTCATGGTTTATGATTAATATATTGACATTTTTAGGCTAGTTTTAATAAGAATGTTTATGTTATGATTCAAAATTTTCATATGTGGAATGTAGTGGAATTAGTAAGTGATGTGTAGAGCCCGCTATAGCTCCTCGATGCATCGGTAGGCCTCTTTAGACAATCTAGGGTCCTAGCACAAGGCCTTGAAAAAAAATTTATTTTTAGTCTTGGCACAAGGCCTTGACTATGTGGTAATGATGTCCGGCTTTAGGCATTCCCTCATTATGAAAATAGTTATTACATGTGATTATTGGACTAGTAGAATATCCATGTGCATGTTTATATGGTAATGTTTGATTTATTTTTTCCATAATATGTTCAAGTTTATGTTTAAAAAGGTGGTTTTTTTATCACATATCTTGCCTAAAAAGTTTATATATTCCGCAAAATTATTTACCCTTACTAGGCTTATGAGCTCACACCTTTCTTATCTTTTATTTTCCTAGGATTCCAAGAAGTGTATTATGATTGACATGCAGGGTTAAGCTAAAAGTAATAGTGGCGTTCTCAAAGAACTATCTATGATGTGTTTTATGTTTGAAATTAAAATGTAATATTAATGTATGTAATCTATTTTCCAAGACTGCTAAATTGATCGGTTCTTTCGATACATGATCTTTTGTGATAATGACAATGTATTAAAATAATGCACCAAATCTTGGTGACTGGGGTTGAGGCATTACATCACCAGCCTCCGTTCAATGATCCATTGATAATTCAATGTGGCTAAAAAAAAGACAACAACCACAATGAACGGACGAAGAACACAGATAAATTATAACATAAAATTTATATCGATGATATTGTTCATGATTTCATCAATGATTTATAAAGGAAACAATGAAACAAAATACCAAGAATGAATTTACAATATAAAAATCAATAAAAATAGAATAATGGAAGAAATCATACCTCAATTCGATCGTACATCGTTGAAAATGTGTCCATTGGACTCCCACTTCAATCCACCAAGGTTCTGTCGAATAAATATCCAATATTTGATGAATAAAAGATGAAGAATGACTGAGAGATAAAATGTTGATTTGGTGGGGGGAGAGAGTTATTAGATTAGGTATAACACTAATCCCGATTTATCAAGACTATTTTTTGAGCTTTTCTTGTTCTGGACTCTGAAATTCCCATTCCCCCTCATTTTATGTCACGCCTAATTAAAACACGTCATTTCATACTCAACACCTATCTTAGATTTCGAATCTGAGTCCCCATTCAAGATTTATTCAATATGATATCAGGGGTAACATAATTAAGATTAATTATTCTATTTTCAATTTTTCCATTGGAGAATTTTCTCATAGAAGTATCATAGTGGAAAAACGTTAAGCCCTACCTAGGAAAAACACCACATTTTGGACTCAACCGTGGCCTCATATTTCTGATATAAGTGATAATTTAAGATTTATCATGCTTCCTTTGCATTCATAGTATAAAAAATATATAATATTTTTATAAAATTAATTCTGGCACACCAGGCCTTTGAATTGCACACTGCCTAGCTCTAGAAATATATGGATAAATAATTCAAAGTCTTACAAGGAAAAAATTGGGTCTCTACAATGTTAGAACTACACCTATCCTATCCCCATAATATGTTAATTCAATGACTCTCCTTTTCCCAAAATATGTTAAAACCATGCTTATCCAATCATTGTAAGATGTTAAAACAATTCCCTGTCTGTCCCCACATGACCTTTTCCATGTTTCCATTCTTACAATTTATTAAACTTGCAACTGATTCTGAATCCCTACCATTTGAAATAAACATAATATGAATAAGGTAATAATACTTGGATGAATTATTCCCTTAATGTTAACTACCTCATGATTCCATTATATTACTTGGGTTTCATTTCTAAGAGGCCTCTTATGAGATTCCCCCTACGTTGAAAGGGGCCCAACCCACCAAACATCCAGAGATTCCATGAAATTTCTAATGCTACCATATAATTTGACCATATGTTTCTTATCTGTTTAAACAAAATCTAGATAATTAACAAGTATCCACCATGATATGTTATCAGGAATGAGTTCCACAAACATGACTTTATTCTTTGAGGTAGAGCCAAACTAGGTGATGATCCCCATGGTGTAATCAATGGATGTAGGAACCAACATCCCACATCCCACATAAATCAATGAGCCAAAATCACCAACCATGGTGGTGGAGGCTGCTAGAAATTGGAATTTTGTAATGCGATGCATGAAATACACATCATTGTGATGAAGTTCCCCCTGACCACAAGAATCAGAAATACTTAGTGTGCATGAAAATCAATCGGCCGACTCTCCGTTTGATTTTCTGTTATATATTACACTATCCATTAATTTTGGTTTCCTCACATGATATTATATTTTTAAATGTCTAAATTTTTTACATGTTACCTTGGAGATACACATACATATATCTCTTAATATATTATTTACATGTTATTTTTCACTTGATTTCTTCATATATTTAATATTATTTGCTAATATTTTGGATACATTAAATGTTTCTTAATAAAGAATTTATTATATATATCTTAAGTGGACACTTAAGGAGGTTTCTAATAGAGATATTTGATACTTAAAAGATTAATATATTCAAAATAAAAAGAATTGGATTTACTGAAACCAGATTTAAGATGTAATACAAAATAAGGATTGGTATTAAAAAACAAGTGTCGAAAGAGTGGGTTTTGGAGAATACAAACTAATGAAAGAGTAATGTAGGGTTTAAAAGATAAGAATTTATCTTTATTTATAAATTCTGAAATATTATTAGAGTAGTAACCTTGAAAATGGCCACTCTATACAAATATCCCCAAAATAGATCTTCCATACCCCAAAAATATGTTACATTATTTACATATCTATTTGTATATATATATATATTATATGTAAAAATAATTGGAATTTATTTGTTTTTTATACGAATTGAATTGTATTAAACAGTATAGAATTAATATTAATAAAAAATCGATGGATTCTAATTGTATGAAAAATGAGTACAAGGATGGAGTTAAAGAGTCCATCATGTTTGAAATAGAGCATACATAAAACCCTTCTCCAATCTGTTTTTATATTAATATGTTATTAAAGAAAATTTCATTCAAAAGAGTTGGAAGAAAATTCTATTTTTCACAGAATAGATAGAAGTTATAAATGTTGGACTAAACATGGGGAAAGTAAATGTACATACTTACTAGGATGATACTTCTATTTATGGATCATCTGATATGAATAATTGTATAAATAATGATATAGATCGTACAAAATAAATGATACTGAAAATTGAAGAGGACCTTTGTGATTTTCCAAATCTATTTTTGAAGTTATGCAACCATTAAAAGAGACAATTATATACTAGTTTCACTGAATATACAACATTTTCTTCCATATTGATGTTATATAATTTGAATGTTGGAAATGGATAGAGAGAACCCGATTTTAAAGAACTAATTGGTCTCCAAAATGATATTCTACCAGAATAAAATGATCTTCTTTATCGAACACATGACATTCAGATAATTCTACGTTCAATAGATTTTATATCTTAAAATATATGTGATTTTTCAAATCATTGTATATTTTTTTGTATAACTATGAATCAGTCATAATATTCCTTAATTGTGGCATGGATTGATACAATAAATATCAATCAAGTCTTATGAATGTTTTATGTTAATTTACTATCATTAAAATATTTATAAGACTATATGGATTTTAGAAAACTACATGAAATTTAAAATTACACATAGATAAAATAATTGAAGATAGGAAACTATGTCAGACAAGAGTCTCTCCCTAGTGAAAGAATATTGATTATGAGTATACTGAATTTGGAAAGAAGGTGAGAAACATGTTCCTTTCATTATATTTTGAATGAATAAATCCTTTTTCTCTAAAATGTTGTATTTACAATACATTTATAGTTATGATGGTAAATTATAATTTTACACCATGGTCATGTATAAGGAGAATATAAATTATGTTCCATATAATAATATCTAAAAAAACCGATAGAGGTTTTTTTTTCAATTTGGATATATTTATTCAAGATCTAAAATTGATTGGGGATATATAATTTAAATTTTTTGTTTCTCATTGAAGTGAAGAGTTCACATAGAGAACCATGTTGAAATGAATGTTAAATTAAATTTCAGTGTATCAAAATTTTCCAAGCTCTAACTATAGTGGAATGTCGGAGTTTCCCATTTGGGAAGAATGTACACACTCAATTTAGATGAAAAATTCATTGAAGAATATGTTTTTTGGACACCACTAGTTTCTACATTGAGGACATAAATACCAATCTTGAGTTACATCATTCGAAATAAATACAAAAAAGGTACAACACTTTCTCCACAAATGGGTGATCAAATATTTATTAAAGTAAACGATATTCACACAAATTTTAGAATAATTTTTTTAGAAAACCTAAATAAATAATGTTGGAAAAAGTGATCCATTTTCGGTGAATTAACAAATAATAATTTTTTATACATAATTTTTTTTATTTCATAAACATAGGAATCATTTCAGGGATAATATTTTTGGTATATTAGTAAATGTACCAGAGTACAAAAAATATTGAAATAAGTATCGGTTGGAAATGATTAACATGGGGATAAGGGAAGCGTTATCACCAGTGAAGGGTGCATGAAAAACCATTATTCCTCTAGAATATTTCAATCTTTATCCATAATAAAATTTCCATTTCAAACATACTTAATTGTTTAAATGTTAGAGAAGTATTTTAATAAAATCCCAATAATGTTGTTTAAGTGGATAATTTGATGTTATGGGTTATAAGATCACTTGAATGTCGTGTTTCATTAAATGGTTTATTTATTATATCATTATGTTTAATTCATCCTAAAAATATGCAACATTAATTCACCCAATTTTTTTTTATTTTTAAAATCCATATGCAATAAAATTATATATTTATTGAAATTTATAATCTTGAATAAATAAATTTCATCTATATTATGTGTGTTGGATATGATCTTCCCACCATTATAATATGATATAATGGTTTACTTGATGTCTTACTTCAGTAGATAGATTCACATATATGGGATTGTAAATTATAGATGGATTCAAAAAATTGAATAGTATATGATGATTTTAAAAGAGTACATCAATAATGAAATTCATTCAAAATTTTGTTTTCTAATGTGATATATTTTTTATGAAACAGATGAATTTTTTACCGATTAATAGTTACATGTTGATAGTATTGGTATCCAAAAATATAATCATAGTGGAAACCATATAGGGGAAGAGATTTATGAAGGAGATGTTATTTCAATTAATATTACAAATAGATAGAAAGATCACCATTACATTCAATATAATAGTGTAGGGGTTTCTCTATTTTTTGAATATGACAAAGAAATTCTTACAAATCTAAATCAATTAAGGGAATAATGATAGATATAAAATAATCATAATTAATATTTCATAGTATGGTTCCAATATAATGCATATAAGGATTTTTCTACAAAAATTTAATTCATTTATCAAATAACTTTTATGGATATCCGAGGGACCAAATGTAAAGGTGTTATCATATACTGGTTTTCTATCTTATGGTTGCAAATTCTGTAGAAATGAAAAATAAGACACATTATGATAAAAATTAGTAGATTAGTGATAATGTAAGATGACATGAATGTATAAGGTTCTAACGATTCAAATAAAATGCATGACGATATGTCATATTTTGGTATCATCGAATAAATATATGATTTGGATTATAAAACATTTGAAGTGTTGATTTTCTATTCCAAGATGGTTAACAATAGGTGTGTAGTTAAATAAGATGAATTGGGATTCATTAAGTTTATTTTAAGCATGTATGGGTATAAGGACAAAACATTTATAATGGAATCACATATATTGCAAATATTGTATGTCCTAGATCCTGAAATAAAGAACTGCTGAATCGTTCTACTGGAGAATAGAAAAAAACTGAATGTTAAAATGAAAATCTATTTTAAGTTGAACATTAAATTGGGAGAGAACAATAATTTAATGGTGGTTACATTTTTGATATTGTATTACAAGTTCTATGGGACCACAAATATTGTATTAAGATACACTATAGTGGAGAAAAATACCTTCAATATTTAAATAAAAAAAGAGAGTCTAGTGGCCATGTTAAAGTGTGTTTTAATATACTTTACTTTTACTCATAATTTTGTTTTTTCAATACAACATTTATATTATCCAAATTAAATTCATAGATAATCATAATGATAACTAATTCTTTATATGTTGATATTAACCATCCTAAGGAAGAACACATGATCGATGATGGATCTATAAAATTAATAGTGGATCAACAACATGTGGATAAAAAAAGAGTGGCATAGTATCATCATGTTAACCAAAGTTTTCAACGCAAGAAACATAGGAAACAAATATGAGGTTGTATGGAATCAACACAACCAACCAATCGACTAGAACAAGTCAATGTTTATTAGATACCTTGGGGTCAATATGAGAATATTTGTTCTAATAGATATAGATATGTGAAACAATGTCAAGAATGTATTGAATACAACCTTGTGGGAAGAAATTATGCCCATTTAATGATATAATATTTCTATTTTTATGAAAAATTATATAATAAATTATTGATTTACATTTCATTATCCCTTTCATAGTTTGATTATTTTATTGGATTGTGGTAACATATTTTTCTTAATTATCACTACAAAAGATCATAGTTCCTTTTGGAAAATTATGACAAAGAGCCACCATATAGATGTTTAGAATAACCTAAACCCCCACACAATTCTATATATGAAAAGGTTATAAAGAATAAATCTTACACACATATCATTGGTTAATGTGACAAGGAATCATTTCATGTGCATTCTAGTTGATAAAATATTATTTGACATTATTTATTTATACAATTTTACTTGAAATTGATAATTTATGTAAAAAAAGAGTAAAAAAATTAACAAGAATAAAATCTATGGTATCCCTACATTAAATAAATAATGGGGAATGAATAACTTGAAAATAAAATGGTATGTATTTTTAATATATAGTAAATCTTTTATGTGATATGAAATAACATATGATCCTTTATTTATATATAGATTGAGGAATTAGAATCCAAAACCACTTCCACCCCATCCCATATGCTATGGAATGAGTCTTGTGTATATAAATATGTAAATATAATAGATGAAAACCCAAAATAACTATAATAATCATGTTTAAGTAAGAAATAATAGTAATTTATTATGATTTATAATAGTATTAAAAAAATATCTATCTATATCTTTGTATTTTTTATATAGTTTAAACACAAGAACCAAAAAAGACTATAATTGAATAAAAATTACTTTCAATAGATTTAAAATGGAAAATACAATAAGTTAGTGTTAGAGGTTCATACTTTGGATTGTTATATCGAATATATTTTAAGAAGACATCACTGTAGGGGAATAAACATGAGGTGATGAAAGGCATATAGGCATAAATAGATTCATTAAATGATATCATTTTCCAGACTTTTTTGAAGACCAATATATGGGAAAGAAATAATGAAAACCTATAATGAATCAAATATCACTAAATAGAGAGCCACATGACCCCACTAGCTTTGAGTATAGACATTCCCCAAAACAGTATTCCTTATCTAAGGTAATCCATTTTTTCATAACTATTTCTTGTTAATGTGAATTAAAAAACTCATGATAACACTATATTATTAAAATTATTTAGTGGAAAATTTTCTGTGATTTATATCTATCGGTAATAATGAAATTCCATATTGTGATGGTTATGGTTTATAATATCCGAGGATGTATGTTAAATAAAAAACTCCAAAAAGATCACCTGAGATATGGGATTTAAGTATGTCTTGAGTTAAATTCCAAGTATCTTAATCCACTTGATGATCATGATATTACCATGGTCAATAATGCTATTGGATATTTAATATAATGAAAATTTAATCATATAAATATACATGAAGTATTCCCTTAACAATTTTTTTCAAAAAAATATACCTTTAAAAGATGATGAAAAAATTACTGAAATGAGTCATGGTATTACATATAGAAAAATTACGGAGAGATAAAAGGTTGAATAGTACAATATAGTGGATAAACCAACAAATAAAAAGTGACGTCCAAGAGTACGTTCACCCCAGTAGTTCTACTTCCATATATATTAACATTAAAAGTTCAAGATGATACAAAATTAAATGATGAAATTATGTCCTACATTAAATATTAAGAAGAAATATCTATGGTGTTCATTTCATATGTGGTTGGTCTCAAGATTATAACTGAGATCATAATGTGTTAATGGTTGGGGTTTCTATTGTGAATACATACCTGAGATAATTTTCATAATCTTTTTCTCCAGAAAAATGTTTTAATATATTCTTTATGGTCAATAACGATTAATATTTTCTACAGGAAGATATATTAATAAAATATTGAGGGAAATTATTTGGTATATATAATTGTACCCATAAATATTCTATCATTTCTATTGATACAATTATTTCAAATAATATGAAATTGAAACTTAAAAATATGAATTATGAATAAAATTTGAAAAATAAAATAAAACACTATAGACTTTTATTAATTCCTACGATATATGTGTAAAACTCTATAATTATATCCTATAAAAAAATATATATATATTTTAATTACTTATTTTTTTTGTTTTTTAGGAATCACTGGATTCTAATCACCATCAATTTGGATACCCCAAATGTATTCTTGATCCATAGCATGATTTTATATCAAATAGACTATATATGATGTCCATTTTGAATTTTAAATCCACTACAACCAATATTATATAGACAAACATCAAATTATACATTTCAGTTTCAATTTTAACATGGATTTGGTTATCATAAGGTGATTTATAGATATTGAATAAATTATGGAAAGAGGTTGGTGACTAAACAGAAGAATCCTAAGGATTTATTCAAATGGAAAAAGATTAATGCATATATAGTAATATTTGACTATCAAAACATATTTATAAAATAATTTAATTATTTTGTTAAATAATATTTTAAGGTCAAAAATAAAAAACGATAAATATTATGGATATTAAATATTCAAATTTATGAAGGATATTATATACAATAAAAATTTAGAATCCCCAAATAGGTAATTTCTAATGGTAATGATAATTTCTTTTAATATATATGTTAATAATATTTAATTATATATTTTCTCTATACTTAGAGGGATTCCAATATCCTATATACTCAAAAGAATAATTAATTTTTTAGAGATGAGTGGGTAGTGTACTTGGTGTGAGAATTTTTTTCAGAATCAAGTTGAGGTGATTACATAATATGATTATGATATAGTACGACCTATAACCTTAAAGATACATTTGGGAGTTAAAGGATTAATATCACAATTCTTAGATATTATTTTTATTAAAATAAAATTCAAATAGTATTGGAAATATGTAAGTTATTTTATTAACTAAATATTAAAACTTTTATTTCCATCTATTCATTTTTTAGATTTTATCCTTATTTCACTCCAATGTAATTTTAACCCCACTATATAATTTCATTCACTCTTGATTAAGGATATATATTTGATAATCCTACACTACCTTGGGTTCCTCAAATAAATGATAATAGTTTGAATGATTTTTTTGAGGGTGTTGAATCTGGGAAAAATATTAAATGAATATAGATAAAAAAACTATAATCTAATGTTAAATAATTTCTGATTCATTCATATCTACCTACATCAACTGATTTAATCCATCATCAATTCAACCTTTCAGATAAATTTATTAAGCCTGTATCTCTTGTGAGTACTTGCATATTACTATTATTACTATAACTTTTAAATGAGTCTAAAGGGTATATTCTCATTTACCAGTTGGTCATTCATTTATTTTAAACTATTCACTAATTTCACTATTTAGCTGTTAGGATGAGTTTTTAGAAAATGAAAAATGATATTTGGATGAACATGAACATAAAGTAATATTTGTGCTATTTCTTGAGAAGAAGTATCATGGAGGGTTCTGCTCTAAAAATTCTAGTGGAGCTATTAACATGTATAAAGGTACTTATTCTTGTGAGAGTTTGGGATTCAAGGATGATGTTGAGATAATTATGAGAGGGAAATAGGTTGAGGATCCATATACCCAAAAAAATATAAATACAATTTACTTACATTGGGGAAGGTACATCTATGCTCTTTGCATGACCATTTTCATTTTTCGCATTTTTTCTTTTGATGAGTTTGAAAAAATAGTTTGGGCCCCATTACAATCACTTCCACCTCAATTATAAATATGTAATATAAATTCCATAATGGTAATTGAAATAAAATACATGAAAATAATATATAATACAAATACTAATAGTAATTCCCCACCCCTATCATAATCCAATTATTAATGTAGAAATGAGAAATTAACTAGGATGGAATCTGAACCAGGGAATAAATTCGAAATTTTTGAGAGTATGGTTGATCAATACATGGTAATTCATTTCAAAACATAGTTCTCATTTTTAAAAATGAGAAAAAGAGATTGTGTTTTTTCCATTTTTTTACAATTATCTATAATTCATCTATGATATTAATGAACAACTCATACATAAATATGAAATTTGAAGTGGCCGGTATGACCCCAAGTGTGTGTTTTATTTATAAGTGTGATTTTAGTTTAAAACACGCATCAAAATGTCAAAACCATGTTAATATGTATATACTTTTTTCAAACATTTTGAAAATGATCTCTAATATATTTTTGAAATGTAGAAATTGACATTAGATCAATCCAACACATGATGTGAATGTTATTATAGGAAATACATGTTTTCACATTAAAAGTGTCATTTTAGTTTAAGAAAAAGTTCCCATAGAAAAACCAAGAAAATGGTCTTATTCTATCTTGATAATTTAGGAAAAAACAATATATCATTTCTAATGTGTAGGAATTGACCATACATCATCCTGATACATGATGTTTCCTATACAGCTCAAAGAGCATGTTTTCACATAAAAAAGGGTAATTTTTGTTTAAAACATAAGTCCTAAATCAAAAACTAAGAAAATAAGACCAGATTATTTTCAAACATTTGGACACTAATTCATAATTCTTTTTTAAGTGTAGGAATCATTGAAACATCAATACGACAAACCATGTGCTCTTTATGACTCAATGTTCTTGTTTTTAATATAAAAGAATCAATTTTTTCTAAAACTTGTATCACATTATCAAAACTGAGGAAATAAGATCATATTTTTAAAAAAAATTATAAAAATTATCCATAATTCATGTGTGATGTTTTGAAATCAATTTCACAGAAATCTTATATATGATGTGGTTGGTATAAATCAAAGTACATGTTTTCACATTAAAATAATCTTTTAACACAAAAACACACATCACATAGCCATAATTTAGTAAACAAACATAGATGTTCTTGAAAATTTTGTACAATAATCCATAATTCTTTTTTGTTGAGTAGGTTTTGTCCATACATTAATCCAACATGTGACATAATCCAAAAAGTAGTTTTTTCACATATAATTGACGTATTATATAAATGAACACCATTTATGAGTTTCAAAAGTGAATAAAACATACTCCTTTTATAACAAAAACAACGATCAATGAAATTGTAAATATATAAATATTTTTATCATGATAGTATCATTAAATAAAAATCATATTAGTTTTTCTAGAAATATATATTTTTATCAATCCATATCATTAAACCAAACGCTTTATTAATTTTTTTATAATGATATGGATCTTTCAAAGTAAAATTCATATATGATAAGACAAACATTAATAAAAATTAGACAGTCCAACAAAATGATGATTTTTGTTGTTTTTATTTAATATTATAAATACATAATAAATTTTTTGTATATATAAAATATTATACAGGTCTAATTGAAATGGAATTTCCTAAAAATGTATGTTATTTCATTTAATAATTTAAAAAATCAATATATTCCATCAATATAAATTCAAAAATTGTTAGGGTATAAAATGAAATTTACCAACACTTTAATTATGCTGATGTTTTAAACATTGATTATAGGTAATTATTTTTTATTATCACTAATAAAAGATATCCCTTATTAAAGTTAGTGTTAATAAATACATCAAAAATATTTGAAAATTATTTTGGGCATTGCAAATTTACCAAAATGTAATTCATGGTCCACCACATGACCACGTAACGTTGTATATGTACCGCCCGACCTAAATTTTAAAAAACTCATGCTTGGTGGAATTTTAGTCCCATGAAACAATATTTATAATGAATCATACCACTTGCTGATGAGTTTTTATTTGCAGTTTTATATTTATAGTAATAAATATTTATATGTCACTATAAATATATTTTGTTACATATATATTTATTTATATATAAACACACACGTTTATATATATAAATTTATTTGAATTTTTATAATGTAATTATATGATATATATTAATATATATATATATATGAAAATAGGAATCACTATATTAGACTATAATGATTTGATACACCATTCTTATGTCAGTTGATTTGATTCTTAGTAAAGGATTACAAGCCAACCAAATTAAATAAAAAGATAAAAAATTATCTTGAATCCCAATTTTTGTAATGTTGTGTTCCTCCTAATTAACTTCATAATAAATATGTTGATGTTCGACATCATTCTAATTAATAAAGCCACATTGTTTTCATATTAGTAGGGAATATAAATTTCTATCTTTTATTATCTTAACCAACATTTCATAGTCCATTTCCACATTTAACATAGAAAACCAAGGTTTAACATCAATTCCACATTTAAATTGCTGTATTTTGTCTCATCCATAAAAACATAGAATGAATAGGTTACTAGATTTGGTGAGATTAACCCTCCAATTCTTGAGGACAACCCGACAAGGTATTTTAGAGGATTGAATATCACACTACATTATGGTTCATAACATTGTGTCTGACTTTAGGGAATTTTTATCAATATTTAGTTCTTATTGGAATAGAATATAATAAACAACCATAATTTAATGAGATTATAGGATGATATTGAGTGAAAAATAGATAAGATGGTAGTTGATTTTAATTAAAAATTGTTTTTGATAATCTGTAGTTTAATAGAGTATGTAGGTATAATATAATTATCAAACAAAGATACATTTTAAGCTTCTTACATGTACCATGAAATGAAACCATATAGAATAATGAAAATATTTCCTTCTAATAATATTTTTTTTCTTCTCAACCACCAAGAAAAAATATCAAATGGCGGAGGTGTCTAGAGGAATGAAGTAATTTTTCATTAAACAAAGTCCAAATATCTGTAATGTACGAGAAATAAAAAAAAACAATGATCAAAATTAAATTCACGATCATTTAGTAGTGTACAAATATTTTATTATTTGGTAATAAATATTCTTATATTTTATATAAAATATAAATTAGTTCGTGAAATATATCTAAATAAAGACATAATTTTTGAGATTTTTCATGGAGGTACAATTATTCCTATTAGAAAATAAGGAAAAACATATAGAGTCTCTAAATTATATATAACGATTATTTTTCTCTTTAACACATCTCTCAGAATTATCAAATTGCCGGAGTTAAATGAGACCAAATTCATTGTAAGATCATTAACCTAATAAACTTATTTCTAAGATACAGAATCTCTATGTTTAAAAGATGTATTTTCTTCTCTTAGATATATTTTAGGGATAATGTAATACCAAAAAAAGAAATTTGATTCCAATATGAATAATGTTTTATTAAATTATATTATTTTAATGTTTGATGATATAATATTCCCAAGTTTACATGACCATTAGGATTGTAAATGTTAATCCATGAGGACAAGTACAACTTATTTAAAGCAGAATAATACCCCCAAAATAAATCCAATATGTATTTTTATAGAATTATGGTATCATCCATGGAAATATTAGAAATAAAATTGAGATTAATAGTAATATAATAAAATATATATTTGATCATACGGTCCTTCCAATTTAACTTAAAATATTTCCCTTCTAGATTGAAAACATAGAAGAAAAGGATTCCAAAATATAAGAGTAATGAGAAATCCTACACATAACTGTTTGAATGGGAAGCCCTGGTTAAAATAGATTCATATTTTATACAGTAATGTCCTGGGTGATTTCTATGTATGACTTATTTGAAGAGTAACATTATTATAAGCAACCACAGATCATTTATTATAATTGATGAGTTTAATTGGAGAAATTTGGATTCTCTGTAGAAATATATTATATTATCATATCGAGTGTGTGAATCATTTGAGGAATTGGATGAGATATTCTACAAGGAAATATGAAAGATAATTTTAAATTTATTTTTGGAAATCAATGGATTAATTTTACCCTATTCCAAAAGATCATCGAAATTCTCATGGAACACCTCTAATGTAATGAGATAGTGGAATGGGGGAGTATATTACGATACATTCCATCTAATCAGTATTAATAGAATCCAAATATATTAACATTTAATATAATTGACATGAATTAATCCTTGAAATTTTTTATTGGATGATGATAATATTTATTTGAGAAATGAACCTTAATTAGATTAAAATGAAGATAATTCAATAAGAGTATATCTAAATACTTTTTCCTATGAATTATGACATCCATATTAGATACATTCACCAATATATATATTATATCTACCTATACATTTTTTTCATGTATTTCAACACATTTTCAATTATAATTATTTCATTCCATAAATTTATTAATCAAAATCTATATAAATTATAAAAGGAAAAATTTCTTTTTTTAATATAAAACTATATATATTATCAATTAATATATTTGACTATAATAAAACCTATTTAATTCGAAACACAACCAAATAACATATGAAAATTAAGATAACAGTTAAATCATGCCAAATAATGTCCAACATGATTCACACCTCTTCAGATAAAAGAAAATGTACAATATTACAATCCCACAACACCCTCTCAAATTTTATCCCAATGAATCCTAGACAATGTAAGAACTATCTTCCTTAAATTATTCAATTTAACTAAACTATGAAAAAATATTTTAATGATAACTCTTCACAACTATTAACTCCTTGAAAACATAATAGAATCATATATTTTTTATGAATCAATAATTGATGAACTCTAACATTACACTATAGACTTATATAGGGAAGTGAAATCCTCCCCAAAAGAATCCCTATAAAAAATTCGATAATATCCCATCCCTTTTTATAGAGGGTTTGAGGTTTAGGGTTTTTATAATTTTTTGAAATCTAATGGGGTACACACTAGTTCGTGGTATGTGCTAACTATAAACCCCAAATCTGTCAGTTTTTCAAGGAAAGAGAATAGTTTTTTAAATAATATAAAGGGGACCTATAATATATTTATAAGTGTAACGTAAAATGAAGATCCATTTCATAATATTGGAGAACAGAATGCCAAATCATGTTCCTGATCATGCGAGATGGGATGTTTTGAGGAAGTTTCGATCACATGGTGGGCACAAAATTTGGGAAAATAAAAAGAAAAAACGCGATCCTTTGTAAAAAGTATAGATTTTTATTTTTTCCCTTTCAAATTTTCTAATTCAATCCTCATAAATTTCCTACCAGTTTACTCCATTACTCACTACACATTCCCTCATATGGTTCCTCAATTCTGATGGATGATATACCCTATCTATTGGCTGATTTGTATTTGTCATTTAATTTTGGGTGTTGGAGGTAAGGGTATGAGTCCACATCCTCATACATCTCAATTATATCACTATCAAGTGGTATCTCTCATGTTTTTTGTAAGGTACCCTATTTCTGGGGCTCTTTTATGTTTCTTTATTTCCCTATATTTGAGGTTTAACCGAAGCATCATACTGGGCATGTATAAATATATAAGGTTAATGTTGGTGGCCCATTATAATTAATCTATAGTCTCACTTATTTTTAAAGTGGTGCATTGTGAGGTCATTACAGCCTCACCATACATCAAACTAGTTTAAATATAAATGGTAATTATTACTTTTATAATTTAAAATATCTATAAGATTTAATTGAACCAAATATAAAAGTGATTCCAAGTGAATTACCTCAATAATTTGTATCATTATGAATATAGAAATTAGAAATTCGTGTGGCAAGTTGATGTAAAATTAAATTTGGAAAACCTCATTGGTCTCACAAGATTGTCATTTTGGGCGAATGGTTGAAAATGTATCTATGTTTTGGTTTGTGATTATGAATTATAATTGAAAAAATATTGATAATCATAAAAATGGAATTATTAATCATGTTGTTTTCAACGATTTTTTTTGAAATCATTAAAATGACATTGGTTGATGGAATGTACTAATATTATGAATATAACGATTATAATTTTGAAATTTAATGCTGAGTATTAAAATAACCCAATGGGATTATAACAATAAATAGAGGTTGTGAGTTGTCTTGTGAAATGAATTGAAAGTGTAAAGTGACTTGGATAATATCCATGTGTGAAATGGGATAATTGTGGGAAATTGTTAAATGAAATTGGTAAATGAATTTTTAAACCTTTATTGTGTTTTGATATTAATTGAAAATAATTTTTTAATCACAATTTTATAACCCTTTGGTTTAGTCTGGATTAGTGTTTTATTTACAAAAATGGTAACTGTCAAATAATTTGTTTTTTGACGAAAAAAAATTATTTCTTGGGATGTGTTTGAAAATTAAACCAAGGAAAAACCCATCCCCATAAGATTTCTAGTTGATGGTTTTAACCTGGGTTTACATAGAACTCTTGTGAACATTGGATGATGTATAAACCGATGTTGAACACAACCCCTAGGTGAACAATGGTCAGTGCTGAAACCTGAGGTGAACATGTCCCCCAGGTGGGTTCTTGTTTATCTGGGTATGGGTAAGTTAAGCACTATCGAGAGATGGGTTGGAATAGTCATTAAAATTTTCGAAGGACACCCTGATACTAGTCGAAGTATGTTTTTACCATTACTTAGGTGATAATAATACCCAGGATTAGATATTCTTATGATTTTAGTTTAAATGTTTATGGTTGTATTTAGAACTATTAGCATGATCACTTCTGTCTTCTTTGATTAAGGATTAGATATTTTATAGGTATTCCATTGGTGGTTTGGAACTGAGTTATACTGACACCCTTATGAAGCCTCTATGACACCAAGGTACCTGATTAGATGGTAATTTAGTTTAGGTATAGGATTTGGGTAGGATCCTAGTGATTGTTTTTTCTTGTACCACTAGGAAGGAGCATTAGAATTGGGACCGAGCATAGAGTTGTGAATATTTATAATTGTTTTCCTAGTATTATATTTTATTATCTAGGTTATAAGGTTGGTGTGTTTTGTTGATATATTCACTACCTAACATGTATTGTTTATAATCTCTTTATTATTACATGATTTATTTCTATTATTGAAGTAACATTACTAGATTTTGTTCCCTTTTTATGATTTATTTGATTGGTATTATTTTCTACTATTATATCCTCGGATATGAGATAATAGTCTCCCCATAACAAAACCATAGATCCATGTTTCTATTTAGTCACCTCTACTATATGAGGGGGGGGGGGCTTAGTGGTATATTAACATTCCTCCAATTCATGCACTGATCTATGGTTTGGGGTAGAGGGATGTTGCATTGTGGTATTAGAGTTGTTTTGTTTTGTTTTACAGTATGGTATTATTAAAAAAGAGAATAAGAGTGTATTAAGACATGGTATATATCTTGTACCTAGATATGGAAACCCCACATATTAGAGAATAACATATTTCTTGGGATAGGGATTTCAATTCATCATATTAATTATTATAGTTAAATTGATTTCACCTCGAGTGATAGACTTGATTCCAAGTGAAATGATTTATTGGATTTAATCAATTACACTATTAAAGAAAGTTATTCAATGTCCATGCATCATATTATTAATGTTGTATTAATATAAATTATTTCATGTGTTTTTTTTGTGGAATATGACCAGGGATAGTTATCTAAATTGTCTTCAACCATTTATATGTGTTTTTGTAAAAGTGATTACTAGATTCTTAATTAACTCATTCCTACAAACAAATAAGAAAATTACATTGTGATTATTTTTTCATAATTATTAACAGTTATCTGCTAAATAAACGATTGATTACAATTTAAAGAGTATTTCCCCCATAACTTATAATGCGTATTTTATTTAACTATACCTCATAAGAGAAATGTTTTTTTGTTAAATTAGATATTTAAAAGTAAATTAATTTATACAATGTTGGGGGTTTTACAAGGACTAAATTATGTAACTTTTCAAGTATACTTTATGAAGATTTTTATTTATATAATTTGTACTTGGAATTTCATTTTTTTTGATCCCCTTGTTATAGATTTTTATAGTTCATGTAAAATAGAATGTGTAAAACTATAAGCCCAAGACACTCACACAAATATATATATATAAGATAATGATATTGTGTTTTTTGTTTTTTAAACCTATTTATAGGTAGTTATGGATACTAAGAGCACCCAAGTTATGTGATAACACCATTAATATGAGACTTTATGATGTGGGGTTCAAGTGATAGCATAATTTCATTCCTGTCGTGGACTCAGTTTCACTATGAACCCTATGCCTTACTATATGTTATGATTCATAATTTTTTATAATACATTTGGTTTATACCTAGACTAAGAATTTGTAGGATTTGTTAGATCCCAAAATTATTTTTTAGTCTCCATAATTGGAGTTTTTCAATGATTATTCATTTTATACTAGGAACGAGGGTGAGTATCGTACAAAGAGATGTGAACTATGTGAGTCATGATGTTTGAGCTCTGTGGGAGATCCTAGTGACAATTTTTTATGAATCTATATTTTGGATTTGATTTCATGGGACCATTAGGGGTGACCCATGATATGGGTGAGTTGAGGTTGTTAATAACTCTAGGCATGAGATTCATTGGAGATTCTTCAAGTTATTATAGCGTTTCATGATGCGTTCAAACTGATATTTATTTTAGGAACATATGGTTTCATTATATTTCATCATGTAGAAAAATTTGTGATGGTTATTTTGGTCTTATATTTTTTTTTAAAAGTGAAATATTTTTCAAATTCCAAGCTCAGGTAACATCAGTGCTAGAATAATAGTCTTAGTGATTATGAGTAGGACCAAAAGAGAGGTGGTTTATAAGTGGAATGAATTTAGAGGGGTCTGGTATAGGCCTTAAAAAATCATATAACTCTTTAAAGTTATATAACTTATAGAGTTTTTGTTTCAATAGAAATTTTTTTTTCTAGGGTAGAACTAGGTATCTGTCAAGACATATCAACTTAGGATACACCTCACAGGGTATTTTTGGATCATAAATGAGTCCAAACGGATCTCTAAAATGATTCATAGATTTTGAGTGTTAATTTAAATGGTTTGTCGTGGTGAGATTATTGTAGTTATGAAAAGTTCTGAAGGTTCACATAACTTGATGAGCTTGGAAAATTTTAGTGGAAATGGTAGTGTATTGGGTATATGGGATGAGTCTTGGCAAGTCATGTCTTTATGGAGTTTGAATAAGGTCTATGTAATCATGTTTCACATGAGTGGTAAAATGCAGGGATTCAATAGAATCATGGATGCATTTTCATTGGAGATGTGCTCTATTGTTTGGATTATGTATTGAGTCTTAAAATAGGATACACTATGGTGCTCAAATGGTACACTCACCATATATGTGGTTTGTGGGATTACATGTGTTCAATAATGTTTTTAAAAAGATGATGGACCAAGGCCTTGGTAGATATTTGTGTTATTCCTATGGTGAGAATGAGTAGGTTAATAGATCAATGTGTGGTGGTATGGTCAATTTGAGTGAAACCCTTATAATGGGTTGATGTGGCCGATATGGGAGTTTGGCTTTGAAGGATTGAATAAACTATGGTTCCAATTAGATGAATTTAGTTTTTCATTGCATGAGTACACCATCGATCATTTAAAGGTGTTGACATTTTTGTGAGTTCATTTTTGAACAAGAACCTTGGGAAATGTTATCATGAGCTAGGAATGAGTGAGTAATGACCCATTGTGGGGCCTCTTAGGGGCGAGAAGTCTCATCCCATCTAGCCTTCATGTTTGTGGAATGATGGAACAAATTCCATTGATATTAAAAAATGTTACAAAGGAATTAAGAAAAGTATTATCCTATGGGGGGAGTGGGATTTTGGAATTGGTGATGTTACCCCCATTCTAGGGGTTCCACGGTTTGTGAGATGAATAGATGGATGTTCATTATAGAATTTTACTGCTAATGGATAATTGAGGCCAAATCTAGTGAAGTACTTATTAAATTATAAGGATATAATTGAGTATGTTATTGGGTCATGGTATAAGAACTGCCCTTTTTCTCTAGGTAAATTGAAGTAATCCAATCATGATTAGGATTGTGATGCATTGGTGGGGGTACCCTAGCATTTTGAGGTAGTTCAGATAGAGGACATGTTGCTTTTTTTCTCATGTGAAGTTGGATTTTGTAGGTGTACATCAATTTCCAGAATGTATTAATACTTTTTTGGGTACATTTTGTGAACTGATAAGGATTATAGGGGCATACCATCTTGTTAGAGTATATAGACCATACAACCAAGAATCATCGTTTATGACATAGATCAAGAATGAGTGGTTGAGATAGAGCTTGAACAGTATTTTATTAAATACCTAGTACAGGGAGTTGGATACCACACTAATAACATTAAGAAAATGAGAAATTATTGATTCATTAGCTAATTCTATAGTTGTTGGAATCAGGGTTTTAATTATAACTCGATCTCATATTGAATTTGGTTTTTAATCAGGTAACAAGAGTAGACATAAAAAATGATGATGTTTTATTAATGATGGATCTAAGGTAATATAACTCCTATATATCACTAATAGGAAAGTTCATATAGTGGGGATTTTACTTTGGAAAACCAAAGAATGTTATTCTCAATTTAGATGTTTTAGTGAATGTTATAAGAGCCATTTTATTAACTACATTGAGTGGAAATTATTGAATATTGGAATTACATAGATTTTAGGGGATGGGAAGGATATAAATAATAAAATATATCTAAGTGTATTTACCTATTTATGAAACATTATGGATTTATGTAATTAGGTGATTACCAATGTGAAAATCTAGTGCAGTGGGTTTTATTATTACTACTAAATATAGAGTAATGATTAGAAGCTGCAATCAAGTGTCATCGCCAAGAAATAGGTCGGTAATGGGAATAGGATGAAGAGACATTAATTCTTTAACTAAATGAGTAAATGGGAATAAATGTAATGGGATTTTGATAAAGTATCTTAAGAGTGATTCCATTGGTTGTGATGAGACCATTAGAAAATAATGTGCTACTTTAGACCCATGACATCAATCTGAGGTGTGTGATAATAGTGTAGTGATTAATATAGGATGTCTATGGATGTGGTGGGTCATGATGAAGTTCATTACATGGTATTTTTCATGATTCATGATCCGATTGGTTCTCAACTAGTAACATTTGTGGGTAATGTATTGGATGATCATTAAAAATGAGATACTTGTGCTTATATAAGAAAGGAGACTTAGTGATGCTCAGGAACCCAACTAGAGGAAGAGATGTTATAATCATGGGAGGTTGTGAGACCCAAATTATTTTTTAATGAATGACCCTATATTAATTTTTTAGTATATATCATTTAATTATCTCTTTTAGGATTTCTTTGGATATAGGAGGTGTAGTGTGAGCGTTTGGAGGGTTAAGGGCATATTTTTATGAGTTTGGGAAAAAATAATGGGGTGACATTGTCTATGATAACCACTCAGCCCAACTATGTGGGTTCATCATGGAATGAGAACATTTTATTAAACAAAATGAAAAATGGGTCCCTACTAACAACTACAAATGTCTATAGTAAATTGAAGATCCATTTTTCATAGTTGGTGCACAAATTTACAAATTGTGTTCTTTGTAGTAAAAGTTTTTATTTCATGTGTAAGTGTTGACCACACAGCTATTAAAACTATGTGGCCAAACATTGTACCCCATTAAAAAGTTTAAATTCACCCATTTCCTCTATTATTTTTATAACCCAAGCATCATCCTTTTCCTACCCTATTCATATAGTAGCCCTTATATTTTCCCTCCTCTCCTCTCACTTTTCCCATGAATTGTCTCTCTAATCTATTTCCAGATTACACTTAAATATACAAAATTATGGATTTTTTTGTAACACTTAATTTCCTTTTCCTCCTCCTTTATTATTTTCCATTCAATAAGTATCTTTCTAGTTTGTATAATTTCCTTTATTTCTAAGGATCTTTTCTTCTTCTTCATTTACATTCATTTTAGGCCAAACCAAATACTGATATCAATCATGTGGATGTCTCTAATGTTAATATATGTGTTCCCTTCTATTTTACCTAGAATATCACTTTCTTTCAAGTGATGTACTTATATTCAAGATAGCCTAACCATGAATTGACATAGATTAAGTTTAAATTAATTTTTAAAATTTTCATGGTAAAAACTCTTATCAATTTTCCTTGAAAAAAATATGAAATTGATCACAAGTGAACTCCCTTAATTATATTGGTGAACTTGAATATGGAAAATTTATATTCTTGTTTCCTCTTGATGAATTCTTAAATTATGAAAACCATTTTGGGTTCATTAAATTAATATTTTGAGTTAATGGATGAAAGGAAATATATTATTTACTTGGTTATTGGGAAATATAATTTCATAATCATCTATAATCATGAAAATAGAATTAAAAAATAAATGATGTGTTTTTTAAAGGTGTTTTGAAAGATGTAAAATGTTTTTTGTTGATGGAATCAACAACTTTTATGAATATAAATGTAATGATTTTGAAATGTAAAGGTGGGTATTATAAGGACCAAATGGGTTTATGATAATAATAAATGGTTTTGGGTTGTCTTGTCAAATGTATTTTAAGTGTAAAATGACTTGATTAATGTAAAAATGTGAAATGGGATCAACATGTTAAATGATAAAATAAAATTAGTAAATGTAATTGTGGCCCATTCATCTGTTTTATTTTGTTAAAAATTTGAAATTGAATTTTAATGGTAATTATAATCCTCGTGTGTGTAGTTTTTGGTTGTGTATTATTTATTAAAATAGTAAATGAGGTATAATTTTGATTTATTAAAGGAGAAGGAAATAGATTTTGTTTGGATAAATGGTGATACCTTGTATGAACATGGCCCATAGGTGGATAAGGGTTGATGGTTAACCCTAGGGAGAAAACGATCTCCTCGGGTGAATACTAGTTGATTGTTAAACCTAGGGTACACACTTTCCCTGATGAATGATGGTTTATGGTCAATACTATAATGAAAAAATCCCATAGGTGGAAACTTGTTTGTATGAGGATGGTTATAATACCCTCAAATGGCAGATGGGTTTTCCTGATCATCGTGACGTGCTCAAAGACACCCTAACACTAGTTAATGCTGGCATATTCTATTCTAAGGCCAAACATGGGCCTTAGGGTTTAGTGTTTAATATGGTTTTGGTTTAAATGTTTAAATAGAACTATTTATAACTATTTTCTTTAGAACATATACATGTAAAATTTATAGACTGGTTGTTTTTAGGTACACTATTGACAGTGACCTAAGGATTCGTGCTCACACCCTTCTAGGGACTCTATAGAACATGGGTACCCAAGAAAATGCAACATGATTTTAGATATAGGTTTGGAGTAGGATCCTAGTGCTTGGCTTTTGTTTTTATGGATATGATAGATTATGGGAGTTGTGTTCAAGATAGGACTAAGGGATGTTTTTCAGAGTTGTACTAATTTGGGATTCGAGTATTTTGGTTTTGATGTAAATGTGGTCTGTTAATGTATGCACTTCCTAGAATTTTTGTTTTACCATATATTTATTATTCCATGGATTATTTTAATTATATTCAACAACATTTAGGATATTATTCTATTTTTATAATTTATTTGATTGATATTATTTTTCACTATTGATATATTTTAATATGTGGTTAAGTAACTCCACCATACTATAATAGAATCATGTTTCCTATTGGAAGTCTCTGGAGTATGGGGTGTTCTTGGGGTACAAAACTTTTCTATATATTTGGGAATAGATTAGTGGTTGGGGTGGAAGGATGTTTCTATCTCCATGGAACGCCTTGCCACCACTAAGAAATGAAAAATATTTGTAAATTTTAATAAAATTAAATGTAAGAAATGCAAAACCTACACACCCCTATTCCTCTCATTCCCCCCAAATACTCCCCAAATCATCAAAGTCTTTGGCCCTATTTATTTAAATTTCCACAAAACAATTCCCTCGATGAATCAAAATTTCATTAATAATAATATTTTTGTTGCATTTAAAATCATTTTGGAGTATCTAAATCCACCAAATGATTGAAAAATCCTCACATAGAATATATAGGTACCATGAATTAAAAAATATAAAGAATATGAACTATCACAACTGACTGGTCTAACACAAGTAGGGAGAGATTACCAAACTTTTAATATAACAACCCATATATCATAAACATATTATAATATAATTTTTTTTTCTAATAAACCATAAATTACTATAAAAATAGTTGTCTAATTTCTTTGAGAAATTAGTTATAAAATACATCAACATAAAAAAAACACCTCATCAAAATTTTGATCTCCAAAATATGTTAATAAATCACTTTACTATAAAGAATACCCTAGGTACATATGAGAAGTAAAAAGTGAGTAATAATATAACTAAATAAATAATATAAATATAACATGATGAGTTATATCAAGATATAATAAAACGGGAGGACATTAAGTATGGAAACCTAGAATGTCGAAATAATATCATATTATTATGGCCTATAAAATATGCCAAGTAAATGTAAAACATGATAGAATAATAATAAATTAAGTCCCACTACTGAGACAACATTACATATTGAGATATGTTAATTTCTCATGCACCATATATATTCTCCCGAAATTCTCATATATTGATACTATATTTTAATAGATGAATATCAAATATATTTCACAAATACATGCCGATGGACCATAATGGTTTAATGTATTTGGCTACTGAATAAATGTATTCTTAATTATTGAATTATATTTAAATACTCCCACTATGCTATTACAACATATTACCCTTCTTAGACATACCTGAATTAAATCCTTTATTCAGAACGATGAAATAGAATCAAACGAAAGGGTTATCTCATGATCTCATTTAGGGTAATCAAGGGAGATATCACCGATCAAACAAGCATAACATGGGAACAAGTGAATGAGAACATGATCATATCATTTTAAAACCATGTCCATTACTAGATAAATCATAATAAAAATTCATGGCATAAATATTAGAAGTTCATAATCCATGAATCATAAATGGATCAAACAATAAGAACATTTATATAATAACATAGACTTTGGATTGTGGAAAAAACATAATATTATATAAATTTAAACATGTATAAATAGAAATAGGTTCACTCATATTTTAAAGAGATGAAAGAAATCCATCACATAAAATTATATAAAAAAAATCAGGTCCACAAATAATCTTGTGGAAATGAAAGCTAGGTCTAAGAATAATCTTAAGAACATGAAAACATGTTTTGTGAACAATCCTATGGAAATAAAACAAGGTCCACAAATAAAATTGTTTACATGAAATCATGTTCTTATATGAAACATTTATCACTGTAGTCATCTATATTTACTTAATGAATTGGAGTTTTATAACTGAAACACCTATCACATAATAATTATCCATTAATATATGCTCCATAGGATTTCAATTTTTTTATTATCAATTTATCCAAACTTCACTTGTGGAAATAAAAATATATTTTCATAACATGTTATCATAAAAATAATAAACTATACATAGAAACAATAATTTTTCTATCATAGAATAAGACTATAATTATCAAACCCCATATTTCCCAGAGCCGATGCATTATTTTAATAAATTGGCATAATTATAAGGAATCATGTCCCGAAGGACCGATCAGTTGAACAATCATGGAAAATATATTACATACATGAACATTACAATAGAAATTCTAACATAAAATTTAACATAGAAAATAATTTGAGAACTCCATTATTATCCTATCTTAAACCTGCATATAAATCATAATACACTTCTTGGAACCCTGGGAAAATAAGACATACGAAAGGGATGAGCTCAAATGCTCAGTAAGGATAAACAATATAGAGGGAGAGATCCTAAATAACCATAAAATTTTATGGAAAGGTATAAAATTTAAATACAAGACCTTTAAACATAAACTTTAGCATAATATGGCAATGATAAATCGAATAATTCCAATTTTTTTTTCACATAGATATTTTACTAGTTGAATAATCACATGTAACATTAATAACTAATCTCATAATGATATAATGCATAATGTTAGAAATATTAACCACAATGTCAAGGCCTTGTGCCAAGACTGTAAATATAAATTTCATGAAGTCCTTGTTCCAAGACAGTAGTTTGTATAATGAGACCTACCGATGCATCAAGGGGATATAGCAGGCCCCACCCGTCACTAACTATGTCTAATGCATTCCAAATATGAAAATGTTAAAACATAAAAAAAAAGTTCATATTATAACTTGCATACAGAATGTCAATAATTTATCCATAAAACATGAATGGTATAAAAATAGAACATCCATAGTCAAACATATCATAGATTATTCAATAAAATACAGAAGATTTTATTATAATAAATCATCCTCAATCCAAAATAATATCAAGTTAAGGATGTCGCCATAGTTAAAAATGTTCAGTAAAACTCTTTGAGAGAAATATCCCTTTTTTGTGAAATCATCTAAAAGTCATAAATTTATAAAGGAAGTGATTTAAAAGATATTTTTCTAATCTATGTGTCCCATTCCACTTTGAAACATTTGAAATTAACAATCATTTCTAAACAATCATGTTCATATAAATAAATTCTCCAAATCATTTTGAAACAATGGACATTAATTAAAACAATTTAGAAAACTAAATCATTAAAAAATTTAAAATGATGATATTTCTAAATATCTCCTCCATAAAAACCTTTCAATATTCCTTTTGAAAATATTTTTATAAAAAATGTACATGTATTATAAATATGTCCATCTAAATACATACACCAAAATAATTTGGGATAATAATGATATTGAAGAATTAACCCTTACCTTGTACTTTCCTTTAGTCAAGGGTATATCTAAAGTCTTTTATAATGATCATAGAATTTTATTTAATTATACAATAAAAATGTTAATTTTTATGATACCGTGTATGATTCATTTATAACTTTAAACAACCAATTAAATAATAATTTCCATATTAAAGTAACATTTTGGGTAATAATCACTTTCTTTATCGTACGTGTTTTAACTTGTTATTCTTGATCGTATAAAATAGATCATGATTTACATACTCTCAGAATATAAAAAATTATTTATATATCATATATATTTATAATATAAATATTTATAATAGATAGATATATTAAATGGAAACACTGTTTATAGAGATAGTAGTCTATACGTACACATAAATGTTATTTCCATTTTCATATTATATTGTTTGGAAGTAAGTAATTGACATATATTTATCTATATAAATATATATTATTACCAAAAAATATTATTTAATATACTTTATTATTAATATATATATATATATTAATTAAAATTCTTGAAGGGTGGTCGTTGAAGATGAATCTCATCGCATCATGGAGATGGCAATTCGTACGTACGCATGAGCGACAATATAATTCTATTTATGGTGAAATAGTATTTAATTTGATGTTATATAATATATAAAGAATAATAAACATTATATATTTATTATTTACATCAATTATACTCATTATCATACCCATCCAATTAATAATGTGTTGAATAACAAACTACACCACGACGTGGAGACGAGAAGTCATAAATATGCATGTATGCTAACTATTTCATTCATAGGATTGATATAAAAATGAATATGGATGTAACATATTTATAATAACATATAATTATATATAAGGTACTTGATTTATTATTTTAGTATGGAAATAACAAAGAAATAATAAGTATAAGGAGAAAAGAACTATGAAAGTGGTGATAAAATAATTATATCTTCTTCGGCTGCTTTCTTTTTATTTGAACAAAATAGATCCATAAGATAGATTTATGATCAATGTGAGGACTCTAAGTTTAAGTGGTCTTAGTTTGGATAATATTATATTAGGGTTTTTTGATGAAAAATTATTTGGAAGGTGTGAATTTGAGAGAAGGGTAAGTACCCTTTTATAAGAGAGGTGAGGGGCACTTTTAGAAGATCTTGAAATATTATTTTATTTTAAAATCGTTTTTGGTTTCTAATTTCAAAAAATGGAATTATTTTGAGGATATGGTATGTATGGGTCTAAATGTTATAAAAAAATTGGTTTTAGATAAGTTTAGGGTACCATAATAACCTTATCTTTTAGATTTAACCCTCAGCCAAAGAGGTTAACACTGACATTGTCTTCTTGTATTCTTAAACTATATGATTAATAAACATACAATAAAATTCCAAGAGAACCTAAAGAGGTTAATTAATGACATATGTAACATTTTTTAATTCCATTGGATGAATTTTTAGTTTTTTCAGAATATTATTTCATTTAATAAAATAGTATTTTTTTTAAAACTCATTTTTGTCATTTTGACAGTATTTATTATTTGTTTTTATGGGAAAGTCATATAAACTTGATTAAACAGAAAAAATACATTGAATCAACCCTGAAATGTAATTCTAAATAATTAAATTAGTTTATGACATCATAAGTTTCAATTTAAATGTATTTTAATATTTATAATATCAATTATTTTAATCATTCATTAATAAGGTAATCACTGCATCATCATTGGGTTATAAATAAATTCAATTATTTAATGTCTAAAAATTATAAATAAATTACCATGATGTATAAAATCAATTTTTATTTATAATAAATATTTATACTCGAATTTATCTTATGTATAACCCCATATTAAAAAGGAATTAATTATTAAACGTTGAATTTAATACTTTTAACTCTTCTATAAATAAAATGTAATAAATGTCCAAAGCTAACCCAAGTGAATAAAAAAGTATCACATTTATTTATTAAGGATTATTTTGATCGATAAACACTTATCCAATATAATTAGGACATGTGTTGGGGTAATTTTATATTATTATAATATTATTTTACATTGAATTAACCTATTTACATTTAATAGTAGTAAATAAAATTTAGAAGTTACTATTCACCAAATATTATTTTCATCCCATTGAACCTTATATTACTTAATGATCTCAATTTTTTGTCTCAGATTTTGAATATTCAATTCACAGAGTAGTAAAATTACGTTTTATGAAAATTTTGCAAATGTTCCTAAAAGGTGGGTAAAAGATGTAGAAAAGGTAAATAAAATATTATATATCGAATATTATTATAAAATTACACCAATGAATTACATTGGAATAATATAGGTATTATGTATCTATTTTTACTTTAAAATAAATTAAAAATAATAATAATTATTTAAATAAAAAAGTTCATTTTTATGTACTATTTAGTATTTTTCACTATTCATCAAAAATTGAATGTTTTTAGAAAAATAAAAACAATTAAACCTAAGATAATATTGATATTATGAATTATAAATATTAATTGTATTTTACCGAATTCAATTTTTAGGAGTGTCTAAAATTTAATTTATTAATTTTTACAAAATGACATAAAATGTAGTTATTTTAAGAAAATAGTTTTTCAAAATATATAACAATTTTAACAAAACCAATACATTTCATTATAAACACTATAAATAACATTTAAATTTTATTTTTTACTATTCATATCACAATATATATTTAATAAATTAATATATTGTTTAAATAATTATAATACTAATGTGTTGTTTCGCAGAAACCCAATCTTTGTTATTACGCAAGAAAAATAATGGTTACGTGCAATATAAGCTGTAAATTACATTAAATAGATAACTTACAATTAAATATTGGGGTGTTACATTCTCCCCTCATTCAATAGATTTCCTCGTTGTAATTTGAAATAGCTTTTTCAAAATAAATGGTTGAAAATAGAAAATACATTTGTGGAAAACCCGCATAAAAAATAGTGTAAAAAGAATTTAGTCTTAATTAAAGGGAATTGGAAATGAAGAAGTAACAAAAAATTTTGTTTTATTAATAGGAGAACATTGGTGAAAATCTAAGGCACATAATTGGAGGAAATATTTAAATACTTATAGGGAGTGATTGATCTCATCAATCACAAACAATTGAACAATAAATGGAAGATTGAGGGCCTCAAAGCCATAAATTAATGATGATGATTTAAAATATCATTTTTTCATCAAAACATAAGGCATTACAATAACTCATTTTTGGTTTTAAGATAATTTCCCTAAATTTGAAGGAAAAAATAATACTTGAAATGTAGAGTTCCATCCTTTAACTAATTTCTACCACAAACTCATCTTTCACTCCAAAAGATAATAGAACTCAAAGATATAATATTTATCCTAATTGTATAGGGTTCCAAAAAAATGAATTTAAAATTCATATATCAAAAAAATTATAAATACTACATTATAAAAACTAGGACATCATGTAGGCCAATGGTAGGTGACACACCCTTGTCACCCTTCGGTTGAAGGTTCAAGTCTCGCGGCTTTTACCGACAGCGACGATTTGTCGACCAACCTCCGAGTTTCCCTTTTTATAACAATAGAAAAATAATCTGAAAAAATGTTTTAACCTTAAAAAATAGTATCCCATGTCTAGCATAATATTTTACAACCTTTAAACTTATCCAAAATACTTGTGTCCAAAATCAAAATCCAAAAATATTATATGGATTTTTAGTATAATATAATGACTATCTCTTTTATCACATTAAAACATGTGAATAACTTAATAATTTATTGTATTAAAACATGGTAACAAACTGAATTATCATTGAACCATATTTGGAAAGGTATATACTTCATTATTGCTTCTGTAAAACTTAGAATACTCGATATAATCCTTAAATCCAAAAATGATGTAATCTACAACAGTGATGGAATAAATATACCATTAATTAGTTCCACAGTAGTCAATAATATTCATTATACATTATCCAACTCAATTATATATTATTCCAAATCATTACTTCATCCTTAAGACTATTTTATAGTTTATCTTTCTCTCATCCATAATTTTTCTAAAACGTTTAACTTACAATTGAGTCAATTTTCATGGTACCACACAATCTGAAATCCATAATGAAATTGTACTACAATAAAATCCTTATATAATCTATAATTAATTGAACTTGTACATAATTAATACAATACTCAAATAACACAATTCATTAATAAGAATATTAGAACACTAATCATTTCTGTTCATCTACGACAGTATTATAAATTGAATATTATCAAATAGAATCATTTGGGATATAATCTGATGATTTGGACATTGATTCATGTATTATCCAATATCCTTGCAAATGAAGAATTTTAAATTCGAATACTTTTACTTACCCTTACAATCACATACTTTGTGACCTTTTTTCACACTTATACCAAACTCTCATTCCCTTCAAGAATTTACCAAGATGATTCTTTCCACAGTTATCATATGTGAAAAAATCCTTCTTTCCCTTCTTTAATTTATCAATCTTCTTATTTTCCATCATCTTATTTTCTTTCTTCCCTTAAAATCATTAGGAATCAGACAATTCATTACATATCTTATTAACACATGATACTATTTCTTTATATTATGATAATACGTGGCAGACTATTTCACTTCTAAATGTTGGCTTAAGACCACGAAAGATATGATCCTTCCTACTATTCGGATCATGTTTATCACTAGAGTAGTCATTACTTATAATATGTGCCATTTCTTAATTAAGAAATACACTAGGTTAGATCATATCATAATTTATAATCTAAAAAATAAAGAAATTATCACTATTAATTGAATATTTGCACACATATAGTATCATAATAAAAAAAGGTTTCTTTGCATACATATTTACTCATAAATCCATAATAATGGTTTGTAATGAAAATGTGAAATATCCCAAGCTTATCCCCTGGTACTTTCAAACTAGGTGAGCAGTAAGGCCCATTTCCATGTTCCAGGATACCTCGGGTAAAGCCTGAAAATCCTTTTTGATGTTTTCACACCTAGATACATTTGTTCTAGAACCACATCCACTTATAGAATCCTTAAATGGATTTATTGCATATAAAAACCACATTATATCTACATTACCAAAATTATTGTATTTTCTTCTATATTAATCCTCAAATTCAATATTAGGGTAATTTTTCTTAATAATAGTTTATCTAAATCTATTTCTATGGTTTTAGATAATCTTCCTCTAATACCAATTGTAACTCCCTGAACCAAGTTAGCCCAAATCTAGTGCATTTTTTAATACATTGGAATTATTACACGGAATAGAGTCTCCAAGGACCGGCCAGTTTAGTATTCATGGAAAATATATTACAAACATGAATATTACATTATAATTACTAACATAAAATACAACATAGATAATCATTTGAGAACTCCATTATTCTCCTAGCTTAAACCTGCATATAAATCATAATAAACTTCTTAACATCCTAGGAAAATAAATCATAAGAAAGGGTTGATCTCAAATTCTTGTAAAAGGTAAAAAATATAGAATAATATATCATAAATAATCATAACAGATTATCGAAAGGTATAAAATTTAAATAAAATCCCTTTAAAAAAAATTCACTCTAATATGGAAATGATAAATCAAATAATTCCATTTAATTTTTTACATGGATATTCTACTAGTTAAATAATCACATTTAACACTACTAACAAATCTCATAATGATGGAATCCATAATGTCGGACCTCCAAATCACAATGTCAAGGCCTTGTGCTAAGACCCTAAATATAATTCTTAGTGCCTTGTTCCAAGACACTAGTTTGTCTCATGAGACCTACCAATTCATCGAGGGGTTATAGAGTTCACCTCTCGTTACTTATTAAGTCCAATGCATTCCTCAAATGAAAATTTTGAAAGAGAACATAAATATTTGTATTAAAAATAGCATAAAAAATATCAATACATTATCCATTAAACATGAATGGTATAAAAATATAACATCCACAGTCAAAAATATCAAAGCTCATTCAATAAAATATGAAAGATTGTATTATAATAAATCATCCTCAATCATAAATAATATCCAGTAAAAGATGTCGACATAGTTGAAAACGACCAGTAAAACTCTTTGAGAGAAATATCATTTTTTATGAAATATTTTAAAAGTCAAACATTTATAAAGGAAGATATTTAAAATATATATTTTAATAAAGTGTTCCAGACAACTTTGAAACTATTTCAAGGAAATAAAATTTTAAAACAATTATATCTGTATAAATAAATACTTAAAATCATTTTGAAAATATGGTCATTAATTAATAAGATTTAGAAATATAATTCATTAAAACATTTAAAATGATGATCATAATAATGATTACCTTACAAAAAAACTTAAAATAATATTTTTTAAAACATTTTTATGTAACATGGACACGGATGATAAATATGTCCTAGTAAATACTAACACATAAATAATCATGGAAAATAATGAGTTTGAGGAATTTACCCTTACCTTGAACTTTTCTTTAGTTAAGGGTACGTTTAACCTCATGTATAATGACCATAGTATGTTATTAAATTATACTAGAACCATATTTATATTTATTATATCATATACGATTCATTTGATACTTTAAGCTACCATCTAATAATAAATTTAATGTTAAAGAAACATATCAGGTAATTATCGCTTTCATTATCATACATGTTTTAACATTATATTCTTGATCACATCACATAGATCAGGATTCCATACATATAGAATATAACAAATTATTTATATACAATATATATTCAGAATATAAATATGTATAATAGAGATATATATGAAATAGAAACACAGTTCATGGAGACGGTAGTCCATACATATGCATGAACATAGATTCCATTTTCTTATTTATAGTATAATGTAAGTAATAAATATATATTTATCTACATAAATATATATTATTCTAGTATAAATATTATTTCATATACCTCATAATTAATCAATATAGATATATAAATATATATATATTTATAAAAATTAATTGTGGGTGATCATAGAAGATGTATCTGATCGTGTCATGGAGACGGTAAGCCGTACGTACGCACGAGTGACAATATTAATCTGTTGATGATGAAAAGGTGTTTAATTGGATGTTATATTATATATACAGAATCATTAACATCTTATATTTATTATTTACATCAATTAGACTCATTATTATACCCATCTGAATAATGATTTGTTGAATAATAAACTACACCATGATGTGGAGACTGTAAGCTGTGTGTATGCATGTTTGGTGACTTTTTCATTCATAAAATGGATAGAATAATGAATATGTCTATACCATATTTATAATAATATCTATTTATGTTTATGGAACTAGATTTATAATTTTAGTATGGAAATAAAAAATAAAAAGGAAGTAGAATATGAAAAATTTTAATGAGGGGATAAAATAATTACCTCCTCTTTGGGTGCTTCCTTTTGATTTGAACAAATGGGCTCTATAGGTTGGATTTATTATCAAAGTAAGGACTCTATTTTCAATTTATTGTAGTTGGGATGATATTTATGTAGGGTTTGGCCGAGACAAATGGTTGTGGAGGTTTGAATTGGAGTGAAGGGGAAGTACCTTTTATAATAGAGGGGAGGGGAACTTTAAGAAGAGTTTGAAATATTATTTTTTTATAAAATCATTTTCGGTTTCTAATAGAAACCCAATGGATTTATTTTTATGATAAGGAGGGTATGGGTATAAATACACTCAACCAATATGTTTTAGAAAATATTATGACACCATATTAACCTTATCTTTTAGGTTTAACAATTAGTTAAATAGTTTTACTCTTACCACGACTTCTAGTATTTTTACACTATATGTGTAATACGAATACTAGGAAATGACAAGAGAATCTCAAGTTGTTAATTAATGACATATATTACATTATTTAAGACCTTTGGATTAATTTTATATTTTTGGAATATTAGATCATTTAATAAAATAGTATTTGTTTTAAATATTCATTTATTTCAATTCTAACCCTATTTAGTATATGGGTTTTTTGAGAAAGTCATGAAGACTTTATTACTTAGAAAATAATACATTGAATCAATGAAAAAATTTCATATTAAACTATAAAATTAGTTTAGGGCATCATAAGTTTCAATTTACATTTATTTTAATATTTATAATATCAATTATTTTAAACATTCATTAATAAGGTAATTACTGCATCATCATTGTGTCATAAATAAATTTACATATTTAGTAAATAAAAATTATAAATAAAATAATTTTATATAGAAAATATTTTAATAGTTATTATGAATATTTATAGTTGAATTTATCTTATGTATTACCCTATATTAAAAATGATATAGTTATTAAAATTTGAATTTAACACATTTTAATCTTCTTTAAGTAAAATACAATAAATTTTCTAATCTTACCCAAGTGAATCAAAAAGTATCATATTTTTGTCCTAAAGTTTATTTTGGTCGAAAAATACTTATCTAATATAATTAGGACATTTTTTGGTGTAATTTTATATTATTATAATATTATTTGTACCGATAATTACTGAATTTATTTCTAACCATGGTAAATAAAATTAAAAAGTTATTATTAACCAAAAAATATTTTCATCCTATTGAACTACATTTAACTCACTAATGTCAACTATGTCTCCCCTATTTTTGAAATTCAATTCATAGATGTGGTGAAAATAAATTTTATGCAAATTGAAAAATGTGCTTAGAAGGTGGCTAAAAGACGTAAAAAAGTTTAATAAGATTTCATCTGTCTAATATTATTATAAAATGACTCCAATGAATTAAATTGGAATAATATAAGTTTTATGTATCTTTTTTTTCTTTAAAATAAATTTCAATTAAAAATGGAATTTTAAACAAAAAATGATACATAATACCTATATTTGTCCGTTTTATGTATTTTTTTCTTTATAATAAATTAAAATAAAAAATAAAATTTTAAACAAAAATATGTTTTTATGTTCAATATAGTAATTTTCACTATTCATAAAAAATTGAATGTTTTTACAAAAATACCAAAAATGAAGCCTACAATAATTTTGATATTTTGAATTCATAAATAAAGTCTATTCTACCAAATTAAATTCATAGGAGTGTCTAAAATTAATGTTTTATTTTGTTTAGAAAAGGACATAAAATATAGATATTTTAAGAATATAGTTTTCTAAAATATATAATTGTTTTAAAAAAACATATACATTTCATTATAAACACTATAAATAACATTAAAAATTTATTTTTTACTCAAAATATTACAATATTTAATTAATAAATAAATATATCGTTTAGATAATTATAATATTAATGTTTTTTTTTGAAGAAACTCAATCTGGCGTATAAAGCTAGCCATGTCAGTGTTGCATGCAATACAAGCTATTAAATTACATTAAAGAAATAATGTACTATGAAATGTTAGGGTGTTACAAATAATAAAATTAATACATAAATAACATCAAAGTATTACATCATAAATGATGAATAAATTAAAATATCACTTGAAACATTACTTGAGGAATATACTCTTTTTATTTTTGAAACCACATATATAAATTAATTTTTTCTAAAAAATATTAAATAAAAAATTTTACATGAAAATAAAAATGTAAAAATGTAAATGTATCATCGAATAAATTGATTTTTGATGATGTATATAAATAATTTTCATGCCGTATATGTTAAAAAATAAATTCCTTTCACATTTTTGTTAAAAATTCAATTATACATCATTTAGAAAATGATAATAAGATTCCTTTTATTTTTAAAGAAATAAAAACATAGTTAAAAATAATATTAAACCATCATAGGATATTATTAAAACATTCCTAAAACATTTTATGGAAAAAACATATATGGATGAAAATAATTCCTCACCAAAATGGAAATATTGTCTTTTTTTATAAAAAAACATTTTTCGGAATATTATTTATACCAAAGAGATGAAAATGGACAAATTACATGAAATATACATTAATATAAATATAATAATAAAATTAAAGGGGCTTTAGATATGTATCATATAATTTACAAAAAAAATCAGTTATAAATTAACTCATTTAAAATCAGATTGAAACATAAATCCATTACCACCTTGGAAACATTCAAATAAACCCCTTTTAAAATAAGGAAACATATATAGATATGTATATACTCATAATTTTCAGGATTATAATCCTAAAACACATTCATTTTTAGTATATATAATACCAAAAATACAGAATTGGAGAAGAATACACGTGTCTCAAAGAAGTAAAAGTGAGATGAAAATACCTTAGCTCAATTATTGTATTAATTCATATGTGTTCATAAATCAAATATAATAAGTATATATTCATTATAAATTTATTAAATAACCATAATTATATATATTATTCCATATCTAAATTAATTATAACATTTTATCCCTCAATTTTTAATATTTATTAATTAAAATCAGTTTTTCTAAGTGATAAATGTATCGTTTTTCAGACATGCTTCAGTTAAACTGTCACAGTTTTTATAAATTTAACATGGTTCCGTAATATAAAAAATATTAATTATGACATAAATATAATATGTATTCATTATATTTATATTTATTTTCATCAAAACAAAATTATATAGGAAACGAATTACACCATTAATGGAGAAGATAAGCCATACATACACATTGATGATATTTTTATTTTTCTGCTAATGGAATGAAAGAATGATAGAAAATATTTAAAATTTAATAAATAATTATTGTATAATATATATAATATATATCCATAAAATCTTTCTTTATAACCATACATGTATAGTGTAAATGAAAAAAAATCACATCACTTCTTATCGATGGTAGTCCACATGTACCCATGAATAACATTATCATTTTACAGTGGATTGAAGGTTATGAAATAAGATATAATATTATAATTCATGAATAATAGTTAAATCATATATATTATATAAAAAATTAAACCCATAATATTAACCATCCATTAGATATAGTAAAGAAAAATGAATTGTATCTTAACATCGAGGTGATAGTTTACACATACACATTAATAATACTTTCACTTCCCATTCAGCTGAATAAAAGGTGGATATTATTTTCCCTATAGTAATAGTATCATTTAAATATATTTAATATATATAATTTATTATATTAGTATTAATAACACATATCTGTGGTAGGTAGAAGAAGAAATATATTGAAAGAGGTTGGGAAAATGATTATGTCTTCTTCAATAAGCCTCTTTTATATCATTTATTAAGGACCCTTGGAATGGTCCATTAAGGATAATATATTCTATAATTAATTTATATAGCTTTTTATAAGATAATTGGGATGTGTTTAGTTGAGTTATATTTCTCAAAGGGTGTCAGGAAGTGGGGATAAGTGGGACCCTTTTATAAGTGAGGGGAGGGGAACTCATGGATTTAATTAAACTTTTAAATTAATATAAAAAATTTTCAAAATAAAATACAAAAAATTGGTATATTTACAATATAATATGTCGATAAGTATAAATATTATCTAAAAATAAAATTTTCCCAAGTTTAGGTGATATTTTCACTTTTATATTCTTTTTTTAACCCCTGTTAACCCTTTCAAAAATTACCATAATTTCGAAGTTTTATACTCTTTAATGATAAAGAATATTACCACAAAAGGAAAAGTGACCCATAAATGGATCATGGTTTATATTTTAAAACATATACAATTCACATGTATATAAATAATATATTTGTAAATTTTAAATAATTTAATAAAATATTATTTTTATAAAATTTCATTGATGTCATTTTTAACTCAACTCATTTAATTTTACTTTTAAAACATGACTATAATGATGGAAGTTTAATATAAAACATTAAAATGTCCCTAATATGCTCTTTTCATATATAATTTATTTACCAATATAATTCACCCAATTTTTATTACTTTTAATATATGTAATATCATTTATTTTATTTTTCTATTAATTAAATAATTCATGTGTTGGCGTTACATAAGAATTTATGGTAATTATTAATTCAAAAAAATTTAGAAATTAATTAACATTATTAAAAAAATCAATATTTTAGCAGAATATTTAGAATAAAAAGTTATCCTCTTTTTTCCATATGTTATGATTTCTGAGATATTAATGTCAAAAGAGTGACATTTTGTATTTATTCTCTTCATAAAATTATATAAATGTTAAAATCAAAGTAAAATTAACCAATTGGATATATATTTGATACTTATTTGTAAATGGAAAATATTAATTGCATACAAATGGTTGAAATCATGTTTTAGTGAAACTTTAAATGTTGTATCCCAATGATTGAACCCTGTTTTTCCCCTTTTACCCTTACTAAGGTGACAATTATTTACCCTAAATACTATTCATAATAATAAAAAAATAAAAAGTTCATATTTACCAAATTTGAACCTACTAATTCAAAAATTGTTTTGTTTTTTAATATTAAATCTCTATATGTGGCATATATAAATTATAATATAAATTCATAAAATGCAATGAAAAGTAGTTTTTTTTTTGAAAAATGCGTTTTAAGCATAAAAATTTACTTATATCCAAATAATTAATATTAATAATTTTAATGGAATTAAAATTATGATTATAAATATTTTGTATCATTTTCACTTTAAGAAAAATCCATAATAGATGTAATTTTTATGTTATAAGATTTAATGAAAGGAAATTAGAATATATGAAAAATTGTTCTTTTTCACTATTCACATAACAAATCAATCATTTCAATAAAACCCCAATATTGTATCCAAAGAACTTTTATATGATTATATGAAGAATTATTTTCATTTTATTAAATAAAATTTTCAATTTATTTAAAATGTATTTAAATTTCCACCTACAAAATACAATTAGAACCTTTTTTGAAACAAAAATCTATGTTAAAATCATAAAATTAATTAAAAAACTATTTAATTATTTATTAAGAATTAATAATAAATTTTTTATTTAGTTGGACCATTATAAATATATTTTATAATGTTATTACTCATATTAATACCCACCAAATCAATGTTTAGGTTATACCGGTCATATATAAATAATAATAATTTTATAATATATCTTAAATATCTTAATGCATGATTTTTCGTTTTAAGAAACATATCAAGATTAAAAATTATTTTAAATTAAACTTTTAGGGATTTACATTATCGCGCAATTAATAAATTATTCTCTCACATGTATGTATTTGGAATAAAAGGCTCAATTATTTGAAAATACATTTATTGAAACCCAGATAATACAAAGGGAATATAAAATATCATTTAAAATGGGAATGTATGAAGCATAATGTTTAACTGAAATAAAATACAATCATGTTAAAATATTAGGATAAATTTTGGTGGGATGTTAAAATATATACATAAAGGATAAAGCTAGCATCCCAATAATAATAGAGAGTGAAAGATAACATGGTCATTAGAACGTTAATGAATAGGAAACCGTATATATGTGATAGGTGAAAATACAACTAATTAATCGAAAATTAATGTAAAATTATTAATATGTTATTTTAAATTCATTTTCATAATGTATGGTGATAATTTTATTATCAACATTTAACATATGAAAAAATATACTTAATTTTTTTCCATTTCATAAGCACAATTTATTTTTTGGTTGTTCTTCAATTTATATAAACTTCATCTCATGCTGTAATAAATGAATATAAAGTCGAAATTTTCATTCATTAGGCAAAAAATTAAATTTTAATGGATTATAAGGTCCATAAAAAATGTTATGTCATTCATTCTATCTCATGTTACCATAAAAACTAAAATGGTTAAGACAAGTTATCCAATATGGATAAATCATCATATTATGAAATAATACATTAATCAATAGAACCCCATAAATAATAGGGAAATTTCAACTTAATCCAATCCATAAATACTTATCCTTAAGATTACTCCAAAATGTGTTTTACTAAATTCAAAACAAAAAAATTGAAAACACCAAATTCCTAAGCATTTTATCACATTTTTTCCACGATCAATACTAAATTTTATCGCCATACATCATGAATTAACTCATAATTTCACATACAAAACAGGTGAATATCATATACATATATTCTCTTAAATCAGAAAATTAAAAGGGATCAATATCAAAGGTTAATTAAAACATATATGCTTCCAATAATTAAAAATAACCATAATCCTCAAATAAAATCACAGACTATTGAATATATTTGATAAAACCAAAAATTCAATAAACATAATTAAATATGACATAAATTAATTTTTAATCAAATAAATAACCAATTTAATGGTCACCCAAACTATCACATTTTACTTCATCAATTTCAATAATCACTTTATCTGAACTAAATATTATTTTCTCAATATTGGAAACATATTAAGAATCTTCTTTCCCATGATCATTTTATTTAAAAAAATATATCACATTAAAACATATTCCATTTATTTTTTGACATTATATTAGGGAATCCTTTAAAAATTATTGATGTGAATAAAATCAAACTTTCTTTCATCTATATTCATTACCAAATTATCTTTCATAAAATTCCATCTTCCTCTTAATTGAGGCATTATGGAACTTAACAATTTTTTTAATCATGTTTCATGAAAGTTGATTTGTTATAATCAGAAGGTTTAAAATTGTAGTAATGATTTAATTTAGTAGCTCATAAGGAAAATCATTCTATTTTCCATCTCATTTTACATTAACAATAATCATTTTAGTTTCATCCTTTGGTTAAAACTAAAAACCATAGTGTGAACAATAATAATCATAGTAGAGTATCATGGAATGTAATTTAAAAAATGTTTTAAATTATCACATATTATTTACAATATATGGATCATTATGTTTAAATTAAGTCATCTATGGTTATTATCTATTAAAATCATTCAAAATGTTTAATAAAAAATTGAATTAACCCAATAATATCGCTAGGGAGTTTCTAACCAATTTCATAGAAAGGGAACAATAACTATGCACCAGAATTATGGTTGAGATATATATGATCAAAACCTTTTAATTTTATTTCCCCTATATGAAAATATATAAAAACTTTGAATAATTGTATTATACTAAATATGATATAATATTATGAAAATATATAATCTCTTTCTTACTAAAAATATAGAATTTTGTCTTATAATTATACTTCTCCAGAATGTCTTCACCAATTTTTTTTTATAATAATCTCAATAGATTGACTAAACCAATAATTTGATACTAATTATACAGAAATAATCTTTTATTATATAGATTTTATTTATTAATATATTAATATCATATATATTATAAAAATACATTCCCAAGTCCTTTAATGAATTTGTGTAGCTGGACAGTAGATACACAATATTCTTAATTCTTGAATGGTCTTCAACATCTACCAAAATTATCCTCACACATTATACTCTTCTTTGGAATTACCTACTTATAATATTTATTCATAACCTATAGAAATAAAACATATGAAAAGGTGATATAAGGTACTCAGTAAGGGAGAATAAGAGAGATATTCATGATAATATAATCACAACATGAGCATAAGGGTATGAGAACATGAGATTAACATTTTAAAAACATACCCTTTATCCAATAGATGATAATATAAAGTCATCATATAATTCTTATCAGTTCATAAGACATGGAACATAATGGAATTAAAGAACCCGAGTCCTATTAGCTTAACAAAGACATTGAAATATGGAAGAAACACAAGCATATAACATTGTTTACATGTATAAATAGAAGTAAGTTCACTCAATAAGTTAAGGATATGAAATGAGTTCCATAAATAAACATATGGACATAAATGAATTACATAAATTTTCTAATCAACATAAAATCTATGTCAATGCATAATTTTATGGACATGGAAACCGTACCCTTGAGTAATCTTATAAACACAAAACTGGGTCCATGCATAGAATTGTGAACATGAAATATGGTATACATATAACATATTTACCTCATGAGTTATCCATATTTATACAAAGTATAAGAGTGATATAACAGACCATCCCATCACATAATTATAATAGATTCATTTTTACACCACATGATCATGGAAAAATTTATTATTTTGTCCCAATATAACATGTGAAAAAGAAAATTGGTTCATAAAAATCTTATCAACATCATAATAAATAATATAAATATAGAATAATGAAAGTAACATTGAATAAATTCCCCTTTAAAATATAAATGACATCTAATTAAGTTATCATAGATGAAAATTATTTTAAATGAACACATGGAACATTTCATGGGAAAAATACCTTTTCATTTTGAAACAACTTATTTAAAATAAAAATATTTAAAAAAAGTGAGGAAAATATTTATTTAAAATAACTATAGAAAATTGTAATTTATTTTTCAAATAATTTAACATTAATAATGGCGGGACATTCCATTAATTCCTTATATGTAAAAAATATTCCTTTCAAATTTTCGGTAAATATGCCATAACACATCAGTGAGAAAATGGAAAGGAGATTAAATTTAATATTTTTATAAAATATAAAAAATGTGTAAAATTTTCATTAAATAATCATAGTAGAATAATAATACATTCATGAAAACATTTTATGGAAAACATGGACATCGAAGAAAAGTATTCCTAATAAAAGTTAAAATAATGTATGTTTTTTATTAAAACATTTTACTGATTATTTTAAGTACCAATAAGGAATAAATGGTAATACTGCAAGAAACTTATATTTCAAAAAGGGAATAAAATTAAATAGAGTTTTTTATATATGTAATATTTAAATTTCATAATGGAAATTAATGTATAATAATCTTGATTAAAAATTGACTGAAACATATATCAATTACCACATTGGTTACTTTCAAATAAAAATAACATGAAAGAGAATTTTTTTTTGGATATATATATCCTCATAATATTCATTATAATAAATTTAAAATAAATTAATGGTTTGTATATACAGCACATAAAATAACCATGTGGTCATTATTGAATGATTCTCATAGAAGTATAAGTAAGATGAAAAACCCTTATATCAATCCCGTATTTCATAGTAAATGTATGATACTCTTATATAAAAATTATATATTTATTATAAATATATTAATTGACTATAATTATACATATATTACTATATATTTTTTACTTATAAAATTTTATCACTACTGTATTAAAAAATATTTATTTAAATTACATGTTCATCGTGACAACTGATTCATTTTTTATACATATTTCAGTTCAGCAGTCCCATTTATTATAATATAGTTAGGGTTTCATCATAATTTTTTTGAGATGTATATTAATATCATATAAATAAATATATATATATATATATATTCATTGTATGTATTTTTAGATTCACCCTTAATAGGTATATATAGAAAATCAATTACCCCATTCATCAAGAAGGTTGGCCGTACGTGCACATGAATTATGGCTTCACTTTTCAATGATTGGAATTGAATGAAATTTAAATAATAATTAACCTTTATAAAATCATAATATTATTATATATGTCATATATATTTACCAATTTAATCGTTATCACCATCCATGTAATGTAGAAATGATAAAATTAATCACATCACTTCGTAAAGGTGGTAGTCCACAAATACACACAAGAAACATTATTGTTTTTTAAAATATTAAATAGTCAGAAATAAAATATGATATTATAATTATAGAGACATATTTATATCATATATATCATTTATAAACATTAAAACCATCACAATATCATTACATTAATGTTGGTGATGGAAAAATAATTGCATATTTTTGTTGAGGTGATATTCTACACAAACACACAATCTATACTTTTGATTCTCATTTGATAGAGTAGATGGTTGATTTTTTTGAATATATATTAAAAAACATTTATTTATATCTTGTATACAATGTTATTTTGGATACTATATATTTAGAATAGGTATAATAAGAAATGAACAAAAAGATCTCGGGTAAAATGATTACCTCTTCTTCGACTGACAACCTTTAGATCCTTTCAAAAGGTCATATGGAATGGTATCTTAAGGATACCAGAACCTTGAAATTATGTTTATGGAAGTTGAGATGAGAATTGGTATGTGTTTTGATGATCCCGATGGCTCATAATGTAAGCGTAAAAGATGATAATATGTTTCCTTTTATATGTGAATGGAGGGAAAATCTTGGAATTAAATTAAGTATTAAAACAGTATTATTAGAATTTTAATATAATGGTGTTTAAAAATAAAATTTTATACTATATGGTGATTATATGTCTATATAATATCATTGAAAAAAATTTGTACATGTATAGGTAATTATTTTCCGACATTCTCTTTGTTTTAACCCCCCATTATCTTTTTTTACAATTATCATAGTAAAAATGTTTTCTACTATATAACGGTCATGAACATTGCCATGAAAATAATAGTGACCCCTAAATATAATATATTTATTAATTTAAACCATATAATATTTATGTGCATGAATATTTTTTTTAATTTTAATAATTTATCATAATATTATTTTCATAAAATATATTTAATTTCTTTTTTGAAAGTATTCACTTAATATAACATAAATGACATTGATAAAAATATTTAATTAAAATATAAATATTTCACACATATATAATATGTTATATTTATATATAAAATTCATGTAAAAAAATAATACAAATTGAATTACTTTTTTATATGTTCAAACTCATTTATTTTATTTTTCTATTAGTTAAATAAATACTTTATCAGTGTTGTGCATAAATTTAAGTTAATCATCAAATCACTAAAAATTTAAAATAAAGTAACACTAAAAAAATAATATTTATCCTATTTAATTTTTTTAAAAAAATGCCCTAATTTTATACTTATTCAAAAAATTTAGCGATATTAAATTCATGAGAGTGAGGTTTTTCATTTATTCTCTTCTTTAAAAAAATATAATGGGCATTATGAAATAAGAATTGAATAAAGTGGACATATATTTTATAAATTAATGGAAATTAATGAAATAAACTCATAAAATATGATAAATTAAATTATTATAGAAATATTAATGCCTTATCCCAACTTTTTAAACCAACCTTACCCGTTTTACCCATACCGAGGGGGAAAATATTACCAAATGTACTATTAATAATGAAAAAAAATTGGGAGGTTTATCCAATTTAAAACCTTCTATTTATATATATAGAATATTTTTTATTGATTATATATATATATGGAAAAAATAAATTTTAATATGAATACATAAAACACAATGAAAATAAAATTTTTATAAATGTATTTTTAATATAAAAATTATCATATATCCAAATGATGAATATTTCATATTAGAGTGGAATTAATTATATTAATATAAAGCATACATATCATTTATAACTTTAATAAAGAATTAATTAGTACAATTATAATTATTATTTAAATGATTAAATCAAAATAATTGAGAGTTTGAAAATCAGTATTTTTCACTATGCACTGAAAAAAGAAATAATTTCTAAAAAATAAAAAAAAATTATCCTAAGTTAATTTTCATATTATGATTTCAAAATTATTTCCATTTTATAAAATATAATTTCGATATTTTTTGGAAAATAATTATAATTTAAATGCCCATAATGGAATAATTTTTTTTAAAATAAATTCATTTTTGATGCATAAAGTTTCTTCATTTAAAATTTAGTTCTTATTTCATAAGAATTAATCAATAATTCTTTTATTTATTAGTATTATTATAAATATGTTTAATAATGTTGTTATTCATATTCACACCATCCGCTTCAATGGTTAGTTTATAATAGTCATATTTAAATAATAATATTCTTATAATCTATCTATGTTTTCTTAAAGCATGACATTTTATTCCAAGATAGATATGAAGCTTGTTATTATTTGGAAATAAATTTTTATTGTGTTTCACTATACATGATATCCCATGAGATAAAAACATTTCTTAATGAATTGATTAGATATATAGTTCCAAGAACACCCATCACATCATAATATGTATTTATATATGTGTTCTTCGAAAGTAAATGAAATCATGTATGATGTATAAGTATGAGAAAAACAAATATAAGGGAAAGTGTTACATAATATTATCTAAAATCATAATAAATTGATATATCATAACGATTCGAAAGAAAATAAAGGATTTATATATATATATATTTAAATAAAGAATCATAGGTCATGAATATGGTGTTCATGTGAAGAAACATTTATATGAAATAAATAGAGAAGTGAGTATAAAAATCTATCTCTACAATGACATTTTATGAAATGAGTGAAGAAAATTTAAAGATGGAAAGCTCATATTATTTTACTCAGAGTTAGAAATGATGTAGAATAATATTATATTAATTTTTTTGATTTTTTTAATCATGGAAGGTAAAATTATATAAAATATAGACACATGGAAATGAATAAGGAAAAGGAAATATACTTTTAATTAGGTATTGATTGAATAAAATATTGGGTAGAGAAATTAAAAAACATGGATATCCCCTATAAACAAAGGGGATATAAAATATTTATATATTTTTATAATATATAAAACTAACATTTAATATTTACTTTTAATGAACTGGGTAGTAAATATAGGTAATGGGATGGAATGAATTACCCAAAATAAAGAAGAGGGTGGTTTGGGAGTTCAATTACCTCAGGTATGGACTAGCTTGGTAAACTCATTTCACATCTTGATTAATCAAATTCTATTTATTTAATATTTAATTTATAAAAATATATAGATATATATATATTATTTACTATTGTTCTATTATCATAATTTATATATATTTTAATAAAATATTATTTTAAGTTCACTGTCTTGAGGGTCTTCATTTCACGGTTCCATGGTCGTTTTAGTTAATTATAATGATCGATGTTATTTCTGAATGTGTCAATAACTATAGATTTTTTATGATATTTATTCTATTATATTTTAATAAATATAAAAGTGTATTAATATTTATAATTGTTTTGACATAGGCACGTGTCATTAAATAAAAATGCCATCATTCAATGTTCTGTTGTTTTAGGAGGTTTTGCTGAATTTTATGATCTTAATTCTTTTTTAAATAACAACATCATTATTTACCCATTTTATAATATTATTAGTATTTTAATATAAATAATAATTTCATTTTAACAATAAAATTTCTTATTATATCCATCCTTGACAATTGTAATAGTTTAAAAACAATATCCTTATAGGATGTTATACCAGCCATAAAAAGATGAATATTTATAAAAACAACTATTATTAACTTATATGGTTTTAATACTATTAATAAAGTAGTATAATTTAATATATTTCTTTAAATGTAACCATAATATTAGATTGATAGTGCATAAGACTAAGATGTAAAGAATATAAATAAAAAGGAGTGACCATGAGTTCTTACCTGACCCCATTAGGTAACACCTTTTCTAATTTAGTTATGCCTTTTATGGGTGGAATCCTGTTGAGAATGGAACCTAAAAAAATATAAAAAATATTTTAGGAGGGATCATGTATTGTTTTACACAAGATAAGAATGTTAAAATGATAAGGGTAGCATGGTAGTATTAATTAACTTTAGAGATAAGTGTTCTAATAAAAAAAATTAATATAACTTTATATATTAAAATATTGATCATACATGTGATTCAATAGTAAGGTTCGAGTTATTCAATATTAAATGAAATATTAAAATATTCATATAACTTTTAGAAACCTCAAAAATTCATTTACACACACTATTACAAAATACAGTACTGTACGGTATTTTAAAATTTACATCGATATTTTACTATTTATAAAAAAACATTAAATGATGATTTTAATATGATAATTATATATAAATGAAAAATTTTAGGAAAATATATTTGTTAATATGTGATGTATAATTTTTAAATCAAAATGATTATGTATTGATAAATAGTAATTTTAATAGTCAGATCAAATTTCTTACCCATAAAAAATAACTTAGGGTTCCATAGAATTGCATTATTATTTATGTAAAAAAAATATTTTTCTATAAACCCATTTTATGAAGAAAAAAAAATTAAAATTAAAATTTTATTTTATCATAAAAATAAAATTTAATAAAAATATAATTTTAATTTTTACCTAAAAATATAATTTGGATTTCTTTGTGTGAAATATTTATTTTATTATATTAGATATGTTTATTAATTTTTTTTATGGTATAAATTATTTACTTATTATTTCATATGATTCCTAATTATTTTAGTTTTTCAATGACCACATTACAATTCCATCATTGGGGTTAGCATACTTAGGATATATTATTCATATGGTATATAACCTCAATACATCATATAAATAACTATTTTTTCTATCATTTTTATTAACAAAATTCTCTCTAAGTATTATATATTCATCATTATAAAAATGTCTATTATATTACTAATATATTTTTTATATATTTTTTTGTGTCTATGATAATTTTTTTGGGACTATGAAGTACCAGATTATAATGTGACATTATTATTATTTAGTTGTGTAAATTTTTTTATTGTATTATTTTTGATTCCATGGTGTACATTAAAACATAAAGTTAAATGTTTTTTTAAAGTAATATAATGGTGTTGTTTTTTTGTTATCAGGTTCATTGTAACTCTTGTTTAAATAACACACATATATTTTTTGAATGAAGTTTCATATTGAAAAAGTTTGTGTCATTACACATGTTAATCATTTAAAGATATCATCCTTAAAATTTAATTTCACAAATTATGATGAAAATTGAAGAGGGTTGTTATATTTTATTTTATCCTTGTGTTTCCATAGTCCCTTTTTGAATTTATTTTTTCTCTACATTACTTTGACATGGAATGTTGTCTTATATGCAGAACATTGTGTATATGATCTAGGATCCTCACCGAAAAATCCTCATAATGGATACCGTTGTCTTATTATATCTCATTTGTATTTAGTTCTTGTAGAGGATAGATCCAATACTTCCACACAAGGTATACATAGAACACATCACCCAAGTGATATTTCTTAGGTGGGTATGTTAGTTGACAAGACATAACATTAATGTGATCAAAAACCTTAAATGGTATAATAAATCTATTTATTATATTTTACTTGTTCAAAAACCTCATAACATTAATATGATCAATAATAACACATATGTAATTATTTTTTATATTTTTTCATGAGGCTCGTGAAAAAATCCATGGTGATGTTCTCCGATTTCAATGTAGAGTAGTAGTTTTATAATCTCCTTAAAATATTAACAATTCTTATAAACTTATTGACATACCAATAAATTTTTAATATACTCAACAATATATTCCATAATATTGTCCCACAAAGATGACACTCATATATCTACAAAATATTTATGCACCTAGGGTTATAAATAATTTTGGGATATTCGCATCAACTGATAGATCATTTTTTAACAGTTGTTGTGATGTTATGTATAATCGTACCCCTAATCGGAAACACCATAATTATCAATGTTCAAATCTTAGGGTTTATAATTAATTATAGAATACACCATATTTTTTATATCCATATAATATTTATAATCATTCTTAATCTTCATCAAAATGGATGGTTGAATAACCCTTTACTCAATGTAGGATACAATTTTTTCTTTTATGATTACCATGTCCATAAATTTCATGTCTAATAAAATTATGTCCTTCTCAATTCCCATCATAGATAAGGTTATAGGACAATTTTTACATAGAAAATCAAACACTTTATTTTACTTCCAAGGATAGTTATTTATTGAGTAGATATAGTTCTTGATTATCTCTTACTATATTTGGTTGTTCATGTTCAGATTCTTCTAAGTGAATATATACTTAAATATCTAATGATATATACAGGTCACAATTTTGAAAAAATAGACGGTCACAAAATAATTATTGTGATGATTATTATAGTTAACTACAGATTAGGAGTTATTTATTTTTTCTCATTCACATTTAATTTTCCTGAGACCTATGAAATTAATTATTCATTTTTCTTGAGATTACAACACAATACCTTCATTCATATATCAATATATATATAATCCTTCAAAGCAACAGGTTAGAATTATCAAATGTGAATTTATTATCCTACTCTCTAACTCCATAAAATTATCTTCAGATTTAGTAGTCTATAATAGAATTAATATATTATAATATAAAACTTTAGAATATATGATTATTATTATAATTTTGTTAAAAATCATGTGTAGTACTCATTTAATTCAAAGAATCTAAATATATCAATATTAAATTCTTGATAAATTCATTATTAAAATGATATTTTTATTTTAGTATATATTTATGTCACCCTTATTGTGATATCATGCCCCAAGAATGTGACATGATATATCCTGAAGTTACATGTTCTAAAAATTAAATGCAACATCCTCTTTAGAAAAGACTTTTTCACAGTAATCAATTTCTACTCAGGTTCCTCTATAATTATAAAGTATAAGTGAATTAAATATATAAATAATAAAATAAATATTATATGTTTATATCAAGAAAAATATATTAATTAAGTCTATGAAATTCCTTCGAGAATATTCAACACAAAAATGAATCACTATGTTTTCATAGTGTTTGTATATTTTATAAAAGGAATTATTGGGAATATACTTTTTAAGAAAATTCCAACGATGACATATCAACAGTAGATCCACCTTAGAGAAGTATTAGGTTTTATTTATATGATAATACTAGTCATAAATATATAGTTGGGGATATTAGTTCTTTATTATGGTCCCTTTGATATTATGATAATAATTAAAGGGATGCGTTGACCAATTATTCTCCTTGAAGTTAGGTAATGACTCACCCCATGGTGAAGCACTTGGGAATATTAAAAACATGTACATATTATCTAATTGTTTATTTTTAGTTCTTTCTATTCAATTTGGTAAAATATCTAGGGACTCTTAGATATGGGTACAAATATAGTTATAAGTTTAATTGATAACTCAACCACTCATTTTGGAGTATGAATTGACAACACTGCCGAGAATACATAAATATATTCCATCACAATGTTTATGTATTTTAGGATGATCCTCTACTTTATCTTAATTATTTATAAATATATTTTTTCTTATAAATAAATAAAATCTATGTCTGAGAACGATTTTAAAAAGGAGATTAATCATTCCCCATGAACATTTATGGAACTGAAGGATGATTTGGGTTATGGATAGTGATTTACCTTTCCCAATAGTTGATGTTGGAATTACATTAAGATAGTAAATATATGTTTATTATAATATCAAATTCTAATAAATGGATTATAACAAGGAATTACCTGGATTCACCCAATAAATATAAATTGTTGAATAGTTATATACTTGAGATTTAATAGTTTACCAACATGGTATTCTCAATGATAACTCAACCTACATGTCTTGTGGACATGTTTAAATATTTTTTTTAAGGTTTCATCTTATAAAATAATGTGTTTAACTAGAATCAAATAAAATATTTTATACTATTGAATGAATAAAAAGGTCATGTCTCACCACTTCATTGGAATGATCCACCTTAGTAGTATAAATAACATAATCTCTCGCTTTAAATCTTATCCATGTAGTTTATTTGAATTTTTTGTCTTTGATGAACCTTGTCTCAATTAACCGACTTTCAGAGTGTTCATGTACATTATAGTTCAAACATTTAATTATAGGGGTAGGATTGTTCAGAACCATCCTTTATTCCATCATAATATATTAATTCTTTATATCCAATCTTAATTCATTAACTATATTCACATTATTCACATAGTTTAATATCTCATTATTTCCTTGAAAAATTTTCCTTGAATATTCTTCCCAGAAGAACATTTTGAATGTTGAATTTTCCTCCTTTCATGTGATTTATTTATTGATACCCATGAATTAAACTCCATTATCCCAATTTTATATTTATCCCTAATAGGACATTGTGAATCACTAATATCCACAACAACTATAAGGGATCATTAAAGTATTTAAACCTTTCTATAAAATCATGAATTATGATCCCTAGACCAACACTATCAATTCTAGTGATCATAAATACCTTATTTATATTCTAGGTTTGAAATGGACAGTTGCAACCCAATTATAACCATTAATAATTAAAATATCACTACAATATATTGAATCACATATATTTTCAATATCATTTTGAATTACATTTTTATATAGTTAGGAAAACTTTAAACTAACAATGACCATGTATTTATCGTAAAATGGTCATTTATTCCACAATATAAGAAACTATATTTTCTATAATAAGTCTTCAAAATTTCAAAAACATTATCCCAAATATAATTCATGTTAGAAATATATTGTTTAGTTCTTTTCTTCATAATTTTGGGAAATAGAAACATATAGATAGGTGTGAAAAAATACTCAGTATGGGTAAAAATAATAGATAACAATCAAATATCATAAGTGAGCATAATATGAGAGTAACTGATATGGAAGTGATATATAACAAAAAATAATGATATAATATAATAAAACTAATTGTTTAATATATCTATGGATAACAATAAAAATGAATAGATCATTTCACATACCATCCTAGATACCCAGATACTATGATATCTAGGCCAACCCTGACAAAGCCCGATGTGCATTCCTGATCCCCATGAGTTAGAGACAAGAACCTAAAATCAAATAATATGAATTTGGTAATGAATTTTACACAAAAACAATAAAATCAAGAGATATAAGTCAATTTTTAAAAAATAAAACTTCATAGGGAAAATTATACTTGAATCCAAATAGGTAAAACTAACCCAATGTACAACCATGAAGTTCCAGAAAATAGGATAAACACCCAAGTCCCAATAGACTCATAAAATAAAGACCAATGATCATCAACATCTACAGCATCCAATTAGTTCTTTCCCATTGCTCAAACCTGGAAGGAGTAAATCTACAAATTTATAAATTAAAATGTATGGTGAGAGCTAAAATACTAGTAGGGTCTCACCAAAGATTCCAAAATAAGATTCTATAATTAATTAACCAAATAAATCATTCAATTTTAAATAATAGGTCATGTAATTTCAAAAGAATATTTAAGAACAAATCATGTTGTTCGTTTCAATTTAGGTAAATACTGTAAAAAATTGATTTATAAAATCTATGTATAAAAATGAATATATAAATTCATAAGGCAACTGTAAAATAGTTTACAACATTGGAATATATATCAAAAAAATCTCAAGGAAGTAACATGATCATCATCTAATAGGTAATATAGTTTTAGGTTATGCGATCCTCAGACACTTATATAGTAAAAATGGTAATTCACAAACATGTTCCTTTAAAACTTGACTACAAATACCTACTAGCATTCTATTGTGGATAATATCTACCTATAAGTTTATGTTAGAGTTGTAAAGCACCAATACATTTCATGAGAAATTCCAACATGGTGTTTTTTCCCTAATAACTCACTAACTAACTTTGATTTAATGTGATGAAAAATTAAAAATTAAAAAATAAATTTAAATTTATTTCAAAACAATTCAAAATAAAATTCAACCCATTATTCTGTTTCAAATATGACATTTTTTATTTAAAAAATGTATTTTTAATCAAATAACTATTTCTTACAATATAAAACCATTGTGATTCTATTAAAATAATCTAATAATTGTTTATCAAATACATATTTTAAATTATGTTCACAAATTAATTTCACAATTATATTTCACAATTTTAATTCCATAATTACATTTTATATAAATTTCCATCAAAGACAAATCACACACCAGTTCAATGGAATTGGTGTTCTTTCCCAATTTCATTCAAAATCTAATTCAAATACACAAATTAAATGGAATTAGGAAGACCCATTCAAGGGTGAGTAAGTGGATGGAGCCCCATTATCGCGGATCTCCTCTTCGCTCCCAACTCTGCTCTTCCTCCTAGGTTTTCTGTGGCCCTTGGTGGTGATGGATCTTCCTCTCGTCTTCTGCTTCGTCGGAATTCTTCATCTCTGATTTTATTCTTCAATTTTGTTTTATCCTCTTCATGGAGGTTCTCTCTTCCTTTGGTTTTCTTATTTCACTGATGCTCGCTACCGCAGATTTTCTTGAGCGAATCTTTCAGTCTTCTCGTCGAAGGATGCTTGTTGTGGAAACCCTTGACCCCTCAAAACCTGCTCTACCATCACATTCCTCTGCACCACTCCTGGTCGGAGTTGGATCGGTGGTAAAAATTAGGGTTTGGCTTATTTGTTTCGGTGTTCAAAGGGTTTCCAGGCGCTAGCAGAGTCAGATTACTTTTTTTATGTTAGCTACTGGTGTTCCTCTTCATCGATGATGCATGTGCTCGAAGCCCTCAGCCACTCAATACCCTGCTCTGGCCTCTCATTCCTATGTTCCCCTCTGAGATGGATTTGGAGTGGTATAACTATGTGGTTTTGAGATGTGGGTCAGCGGTCATCAGTGCTCCATGCCTGACTTCCATCTGCTACTCTTGTGAATGAGATTTCTTGTTTGTTAGATCTGCTTGATGTTTCTTCCTCTCATCCATCGATGACAGTTTCTTCTGTTTTTCTTTGAGATATTGATATGTTACTCTCGCTTGATGAAGATTTCGATTTGTGTTCAAGATTTTTTTTTGTTTTTTTCATTCCTGGTGTGGTGGAGAAGTGGATGAAGCAACGATGGTGTGGGTGATCTCTACGATGGATGTTGTGGTGGGTTCTGTTTCGGTTGGAGTTCCTCCAGTCATTGGTCAGGCGGTGATCATCGGTGATGTTGTTGACGGTACAAGGATATAATGGAGGACATCTGAGCCCATATTGGATATTTTGATAATTACATTATGGCCTCTGGTTTCTTGGTAGTGATGTTGGTTTTAGCGACCGGTTTCCTCCGACATTCTGATGCAGTTCTGAATCAGTGACGATGACTTTATAGTGATTATTCAATGATGATGACAGCGCTTACATCGACGATGATGTATGGCGATCACGACTATGACTTCGACTGATGCTAGCATATCCCAAAAGTGATATTTTTGTTTACTGTGTTTGGATTTTGAATTTGGATCACAATTGCTGAATCCCGCTATGTTTTTTACTAATGTTATGGTTACCACTCACCCTCAAAATCAATAAATTTATCAAACCAATTGAAATAATCTAAATTTAAATCATGAAATTAAATTTAAATTAATAAATTTTGTGTTAATAAAATGGAAGATCATAAATGGAACCACTTATCTATGGACAATTAAATCACAAATCATAAATCCCAAAATGAGAAACTCCAACGAAGAATTTACACAATGAAGATTAGGAAATTAAACCAAGATTTATGATTTGAAACAATGGAGATTAGATCCTCCAAAAACATGGATATCTAATAAACCTTATTGGGGAGAGGAAGAGAAATAATAAGATAGATTATAAGGAAGGGAAACTTATTAGGAATGGAATGAATGAAGATATTATAGATTCGAACAACCGTGGAGAGGATTTGGAGGAGTAAAAATTAGATATTGGGAGCCCCAACTATCTATGAAAACAATATACAATAATTTAGGGAAAAGAAGGGGTCAATATAGGGGTTCATGAAGTTTCTAATCAATATTCATATTTATTAGAAGTCACATGCATAGTCAGTTGGGTATGGCTACATGGTTAGACAAACTGTGCACCTCAACCATGCATCCCCTACTATAAGGATTCATAATGTCTCATTGGTGGGATCATATTTTGTGAAACCATGCACCAACCGTGAAAACCCTCACTACATGGGTGTTCAAAGTTTTCACATGTAGGGTACATAGTTTGAGAAAACCATGCACTAAACATGCACAGTCCAAAATCCCTTAAATGTTTCAAAAATAACCTCAAAAAAACCACATATGAAACCCAACAAAATCATGATTGGAGTAGGTGTTTTAGAATACATAAAATAGAAAAGGTTGTTACAACCTCCCCCTCCCATTAATACATTCTATCCACATACGTCTTATTGAGAAAATTCTATGTTAAAAAGGATGTGGCCAATGCTCCCTCATCGATGCCTTTATGTTCCATGTCTCATGAGTATCAAATTCATGATGCCATTGAACTCGAACCAAAGGTATCAACCTACTGAAAAGTACCATAGTTTCGTTATCAAATATCCAAATTAGATGCTCAGTCATAGATAAATTTGGATAAACATCAATACCACTCTATCTCATAACAAGATATGTATTAGAAACATACTTTCGTAGATGATATATATGAAACAAATTACGTATTGAACTGAAATTTGGTGGAAGTTCTAAAAGGTAAGACACTTTATCCACTTTCTCAACAACCAAAAATGATTCCAAAAAATGAGTAGAATGTTTCCATTAAATACAATGTCATTGATTACCCAAATTGGTTGATACTTTTAAGAACATATGTCCACCAACTAAAAATTACACCGAGCAGTGATGATAATCATCATAAAACTTATACCAACTATATTATATTAACATAATATGAAGAATAAAATAGATCTTAGATGTCTTATATTGATAGATCCTCAGTCCAACCAATGAAATTTCACCAGTGTATAAATAACACAGTTGAGATTTAAAAGTCCATCCATACATGGACTCAAAAGGATCAATTATGATCATGAATTGGAAAATATTGTTATAAAAAAACTATTCCAAAATAGTAATCCCAATCCACCTTAAATTCATGAAGATTAGAAAACTTCAAATCCCTAGGAATATATATAGATCTTTATGTATTGACAACTGAATATTTATGGTATGCCTTGATCAGATGGACTGAAGATCCCAGTGTGTCCGGATGGCCTCTCAAAAAATGAGAAGTGAACTAAGGATCTCTACCAGAGACATTATATAAGAACCTATTTTTACACTCAGGTTTGGATCCATTAAAATTTGTTCAAATTCATTATTGTAGAGTTAACATGGATGCCTAGTGAGTTAGTGACTGTCTCATTGGTTTGTGAGGCTTGTTCAGATCCCATAACCTATCTTTTGAGGAAAATTGGGCATATATCATGGTTAGAGTAAAGCATGATGAAAGACTGCACACTCATTTTCAGGTAGAACCATATCGCATGGTTGGAACACAGTTTCCCTAACTGTGCTGCTTAACCATGAGAGTTCCCCTTTTTCCATGGTATTAATGTAGGGTTTGCACACTGTTTTTCAAACTGTGCTGACAAACCACACATGGGCTAATTTCCTGGGTAAAAAGACCATTTTTTCATTTAATTATATAATCAATTCTTATCCTCCCCTTTAATCTAATTTATAGAAATATTGGAATCCATTCCTCTAATTTTTTGATACTTTTGAAGGTTAATCCAGGGATCAAGATATCTCCTTCATCTGATATCAGTTAAATTTTTTTATTATCACAATGGATGAACAATGTATGTGCTCGATTCCGATAGAGCTATTCTACTTCTATATTGTTCTCAACCTAGTTGTTGAGGCGTGAGTTTTTTTTCAAATTTTATTAGATCTACTCTATTATAATCTAAATCATAGGCTGATATCGGAGTAGTAGAGTCATACTAGCCTATGGTGGGAGGTATATTACTCAACCCTCATGTTCATTGATTTTGGAATTGGTCATGTGGGGCCCATTGATTTCATCAGGTTCCATTAATGAAATTTATATTCCATTTTTTAAAATCATTTTAACTATATAGATATTCTCCTTCCAAATATTTGATTACTTGTTGGTGGATAAACCTACAATGTGCAACATCCATTATAGAATGATATGCCAGAGATGATTTTTTAGTGCTTCAACATATTTTATCCATCATTCTGATGTGCTCATGCTTGACCACATTAATAGTAGGCCTCATTATAATGGACGCTTGATGTGTCATGTAATGGTCAATGTAATGTACCATTCCACTTCTATTTCAACCGCCAAAGGTATGTTCTTCAAATTTGGTAATTAAATGTGATGTTTAATGGGAAAGTATACTGATTATATGAGTTGACCTTATTGTATGTGAATGAATAATTGGTTTTAATGTCCATTCCACCCCATACCATATTGAAGGAAGGTATAAGTATTAACCTTAATTATTGAAAATTCAATACATTTATATAATAAAGGTTTTATGCTACTTGGCCTTATCACACTAATGAAAGGAATGGCTTGAACCAAATGGACTTATTGATAAATTATGAATTGATTAAAGGATTGCATTCCACTTGGACTTATCTGACAAATGAATTGAAAGACTTGAAAAAAATGGAATATTTTATGAATTTAATATCAAATAAAACTGCCTTGATTCTAGATCACCTTGGATTCTTATCAGGTAATTCCTTGAGCACTAAGAAACCCCAATTTGATTCAAGGATGCAACTTTCATAGTTTGAGACCCACCCAGATCCTGATCCTTTTATATTACTAAATGCCTGGTATGACACTATAGGATCCCAAAAATAGTATTAAAGTTTTTCTTAGATACAATACCTGAATCCATCATTGATAGGTTGGTTCCATTGTTAAATCCAATAAGACCCAATCACTACTTAACCTCATTTTACCTTGAATTATCACCTTCGATTCATTTGGCATCTTATTGTGGAATTCCTTGGAATATTCTACCAGGATTACACTCTTACACATAGATAGGATATAACTACTACTGAGTTGGTGATCCTTGAGGCACATGTTTCCTTACTTATTACCATGGAACATAATTTTTAAATATCATTATAGGTTTCCATGTTACATCTTGGAACCTTCACTATTGTAAACATGTGACTTGTTAATAAACTGGTAATAATCCATTAATGAGATGGTTACAATTTCGTACTCCAAATAAAGGATGAAGTAGGAACATGGGTATTTGGTTTAATTTTACTACATCAATTTATATATACAAGCTTTCAACCTGTTACATTTACATTACATGGGACGAATGTTATAGACACCATTGGTGGTGTCCCACTGAGATTTTTCTCACACCCTCTTCGAGCATTGTTTGGTACCTAGGGAATATTACATGTGTGAAGGTCTTGAAAAAAGGAAAAATACAACTTAGAACTCTAGATTTATTACTAGTTAGGTTTGATCTTGTTAGGAGATGACCAACCCAGAGCTTAAGCTGATTAGGATAGTCTTTTGATTTATGTTTTATATTGGTCGAACATGTTATGCCTACAATCATGTATCAATGTTTAGTTTTCTAGTGACATGAAACACCATCATCTGTTGTTGTATTGTTGTATTAGATTCCAATTATTTTAGTTATTGTTTGTGTTTCTACTATTTTCCAATTTCCATTCTTGTTATTTATTTTTCTGACTCAACTTGCCTTTTTTTTAAATTTATCCAATGTCCTAAACTCTATTGATGCGGGTATAGACTCTCCATGGACACACCCTAGGCCCCTTCGTTGTGTTGGTAGACTCTATAATTTGTGGAGATACCTGTGAGGCCATGTGTAGTTTTGGGATCTAGGCACCAACTAAGTGGAATCTGGGACAAAGTTGTCAAAAAGTGGTATTAGAAGAGTTTTCCATTAATTATTTACTATTTAGAGACAATACTCAGGAGATTAGGAACACTTGAGACATAGTCATAAGTTGTTCTTGGGAGTCACGAACCTATGATAAGGGTAAAATACAATTTACCCAAAAATTATTTATTATTATATTTTTCCTATAATAGTTAAAATTATTTCACCATTTGGTGACACACATGTTGTGCAGTGTTGTTGATTTTTATACTGATTGAGATTCTAATTTATCTTTGGCCCAAGGCCAGGAAGGTAAGGAGAATTGTTACATGAATCATTATTAGAACTTAGAATTCACATGTCATGTATATTTCCATGTTATATAGGTTCATTTCACTAATTTTTATTACATTATATGCCTCTGATTGTTGAGTAGTGTTGTGATAGTTAGATTCTATATGTATTACTTTTGGTTGTGACTGAGTGATTGCTTGTCGCAATTCATGAGATGTATGGGTCCTTGAGGGTTGGAATGAGTAATTTACAACATCGATCCATTATGATATAAATAAATGTATATCGATTTTAATGATGAGGTGTATGGGAGCTAATTCAAGGGGAAATGATATCCATAATAATATGAAACATGACATCTAAAATGAAATGGTTTCATGTTCTTATCCCACCTTTTAATGTTTATGAAAGGTAATGGACTGAACTTATTAGTATAATGAAAAATTAAATGAAAAATATACTTGAGAACATAGAGATATCTAGTCATATATGTAGGTATTTGGGGTAGTATTCCTTGGGTAGTGAGATTTCTTACGTTTAGCTTAAATAATTGTTTTTGTCTTTTTGTTTAATCTTTTTCTAATGTGTGAGAATGGAATTTGTAGACCAATTCCACCATGACATACCATATCATATTCTGGGAGGGTGGTGATGACTAATCTTTAGACATGATGGGCCCTAATCCACCAGTCTTACCTCTAAGTGTGACACTTGAGCCACCGCATGTTGTACCTGATCTAGGACTCGATTCCCATGTTTGTGTTAGTTTCCTATATCTGATGTAGTCCATGCATAGTGCTACATGGATTTCACCTATGATAGATGATCAGAATCATCTATTCCAAAAACATCATCCTCCAAATTTTTTATGGGTTGGCAGTCCATAGGTTGGTGAGCCTTGGCCAGAGGCCACCCTATATATATTTGAGCATATATAGACATCGTCTAAGTAGTGGGTTAATGTTTTTACTTACATGTTGTATTATTTTTCCAATTGCTAGTGGGATGTGATCACCCTAGATGGTCATCATCAGGGCATGTTATGAGGTGATTTATTGAATTCCTTCTATGATCAGTTCATTCCATAGATGCAGAGAGCAGAAATATATAGATATTTCATGACTCTGGAGTATAGTTCTATGTTAGTTATGGAATATCTATCATGTTTTACTGAGTTAAAATGTTGTGCACAGCTTCTAGCTAGTTATGAGTTATTGTGGGCTAAAAGCATTGATGATTGGTATGTGTATGCCATCCATATATAGGTGAATGTATTTCAATGGCATAATTTTATTGAAATATTAAATTAGGATCTTATCAATGAGCATAACCTGATGGAACCAACAGTACCATGTTTAGAGGATCAGTTCCATGACATGCCATTAGTTATCTTAGTATAAGGAAATATTACCTTGAGGTTTTTCATCATGGAAGTGAAAACCATAGTACATGTTTTGATAACTCCATGGGGATTCATTTGTATAGACTAAAAGTGCATCTGATCCCTCGGTCTCATAGAGACCCCATGGAGTGACAGAATTGCAGATTTTTGGGAAATCTTTAGCACTCCTACAGGAGATTTCATCCATCTTAGAGTAAAAAAAATCCATGCCAACTCCACCTCTATGAGTGGGTTATTTTTCACCGCATTAGGAGGGGATGGGGAATAGCACTGGAAGGACAGGTCGAGAAGGAGTTTAGGGCCATGGTAGTCAAACCCCAGATCACCAGTGGTTCCAACAGTGCAGTTACGGTCATGGTAGTCTTGCTGTTGCACAAGGCCATGGATCTGGCCAATTTCAAGCACTATACCTAATACCCGAGGATCAGGTTGTGGGACCATCAATAGTAAAAGGTATTATTCTTGTAGGGTCTACTATAATATCAAATTTATTTGAAACAAGTTCTTTCAACTCTTTTATTTTAGTATCTATTGTGGAAATTCTAAAACTAAGGATATAACATTACTATGGTGTAATTACCATAGATACACCCTTCAGATTGTGGTCTAGGGGAATATACAAATTTATGGACTCTCCCCTTGAGGTAGGTAGTTCCCCTTTATTATGTAACCTCTTCATTCATGAGATGAAATTCTTCAATATCATTCTTGTGACAGATTGGTTGGTTCAGTATCATGGCTTTATAGTCTTCTATCACTATAGGGTATCATTTACATCACCAGAGGGATGAAATTATCTACATAATGATGAGTAGTATGTATAGGCTTGTATATTGGGACTAGGGCATCGTGGGATAGGTGGAGTGACCAACCAGATTTCAAATCTATTCACGGAGGATCCGGGTTTATGAAAAGTTTAATTTAATCTTGTGGTGGATCATATTAGGGATGTCTTTCCAAACAAATTTTCTATTTTTCCTACTAAGAGAGGGGTAAATTTTACATTCAATATTATTCCAGGAGTGGCTGTTTTATGATTTACATCTATGCACAGATTATAGATTATTAGACTAGCTTACGATCAATAGTCGATATCCACTGCGTAGAATTGATGATCTATTTGACTAGATCCCTGGTGCTCGGGTCTTCTCTAAGATCAACCAAAGGTCAGGATATCATCATGTGAGTGTCAGTCCATTAGACATACCTCATACAACATTCTATAGCAGGTATTGTATGTAGGAATATCTTATTATGCCATTCAGTCTTTTGAACACACCCACCATTTTCCTAATCTAATGATTACGTTTAACCACCGCTATCTCGGTTTTTTCTTGTGGTCTTTTTAGATGAAATCTTGGTGTATTATCACACTCGTAATGACCATGCTAATTATATTGAGATTGTTTTGAGTACACTAATAGAGAAATATATTTATTTAAATCTATCTAAATTCTACATAAATAGGGACAAAGTTGACTTCTTGGGTAATATCAAATAGTAGTGAGGATTTCCAGTTGTCCCAGAACAGGTTAGTGCAACATTTTCTTATGAGAAACCTATGAATGTGTTTGATATATGAAGTTTCATGGGGATGGATGGCTAATATTAGTGTTTCTTATAAAACTTATCACATCTTTCTTCACCACTTATAGGCCTTACCAAGAAGGGTTTTTTGTTTCTGTAGAGAGAAGCATGTGATAAAGCATTTCAAGAGAAAAAAGGTAGGTTAATATCAAAACTAGTTTGTATTATAATACATCTGGTCATAGGTTATTCTATCTTTTGTGATGCATCAAGAATTATAATAGGTGTAGTGATGTTGAAGGTGGATAGATTCATTATTTAGTGATCTCAGCAGTAAGGGCCTCATGAGATAAATTACCCAACACATGGACTTGAGCTAGTAGCAGTTGTCCACCCATTATGATGTTGGGGACATTATCTGATATGTGATCTATTTGTTTTGTACACGTACCACAAGAGCATAAAATATATCTTTACTTATTGTATCTTTATCCTTAGTCAATGAAGATTGATTGAATATAAAAAATCCATTGATTTGGAGTTATCCTATATGTCTGGGAAAAGCATTATGGTTGTAGATGCAATGAGTTCGAAAACTCAAACATAGGACATAAAGGAATCCAATGATGAATTATTGTTAATGGCCCCCTTTTATTAGAATCATTTGAGGATTCATGATAGTCATGAGTAACATTACCAATCATCTTTGATAGTTACCTCTCCCCTCTATGAGAAGGTGAAGGGTTGAATTTTTTTAAATCATTAGGGATTGGTTCTCCATGAGAGTATATCTAGAGATATCCCACCTCTGGACTGGCTTGTGGATAGAGACAACATCCTACCCATACATGGATGTGTCTAGGTTCTTAAAGAGATCAGAGAGAAGTAAATTAACGAGTCACATGCTTTCTCATGGGTAGTTCATCTAGGAATATCCAAAATGTATCTTGATATGCAACACAAGTAGTGGTTTCCTTGGACGAAGTGTTAGAAAATAGAATTTATCACTAGGTGTTCCAGCTATCATTAGGTGAAACCAAAGCACTAGAGACCCACAATCTTATTACATCCACTTACAGTCGCAAAATGGAAATCGGAAGATGTTTCCAAGGATTTTTTGTTCGGTTTACCTAGTATATATAGAGTTAGTGGCAGTGTATGGGTTGTCATTGAGGCTAATGAATATTTCTCACTTCATTCTTTTTTGGGAGAATTTATCAATTGGTGAGCTGGGAAGCCATTATGTTTTGGAGATCATATGACTGTATGGAGTCCCTTCTACTATCATTTTAGATATGGACATTCATTTCAAATCATGGTTCTAGAAATGATTATAGAAGGAACAAAGGTGATTGTAAGCATTTATTTTCACCCTCAGAATGAAGAGGGATCGAAATAGACAATACATGTTAAAGAATATATTCTATGAGAATGTGTTATTGATTTTGGTGGTTCTTTGGAGAAGCATATCCCTCTCAGTGAGTTTGCCTATAATAACAGCTTTCAGGGGAGAATTCAGATGGATAATTTTGAGGCCTTATATGGTATGTTTTTCTATTACCACATGTGTAGGATAGAGGTAGGTGAGTAATCCTTACAAGGTCCTCGTCTCGTTTAGGAGGATTTAGATCAGGTTTAGCTAATCATATAGTGTATGAATACTACTCATTCTAGATAGAAATATTATGCCTATCTCCATCGATTACCTATAGAGTTAGAGACCCGACATCTTGTTTTTCGGTGGTTATCTACTAAGCTAAGAAATAAATTGATTTAGAGGCAATTGAAGATATAGGCTCATTATGTATGGACATTTGAGATTCTATAGATAGTTGAGCTGGTAGCTATTAGTTTCAACTACACTAGATTTATCTTATCATGCATGATTTCATCCATGTTTCTCATCTATGCCAATATCATGCTAACCCATATCATACAGTTAATCTCGAGTATGTTAAGTTAGATGCATATGCTACCTTTGAGGAATTTTTAGTACGCATCATTGGATGGAGCAAGAAGGTTTTTTGAGGCTAGTATGTCACTCTAGTACAGGTTCTATGATAGCACTACCACTTTCATGGTGATTTTGGAGAGGGAAGCCGACATATGTGCTTAATGGAATGATCTTTTATCATATAGTGTTTCACTACCCTTGGATGGTGACCTCAGGGTTCCTTTAAGGGGGCAAGACTATAAGAACCCAATTTTTTACTCTAGTATGGATACATTAAATTTCAGTATAATTATTTATTTTGAACCTAAATGGGATATCTAGTTATTTAATGAAGTTCCCAAGGGTGTCTGAGGCTTTTAGGAGTTTATAACCAATATTTTGGGGAAACATGGGAATGTCACATCGTGAGAGTAAACAATGGTGGTAGGCAAGATAGTTAAATCTAATGGTGTCGATGGTTTCGTTTTACACCCGATCCATCTCACATTGTTTTCCCTAATGGCACAGCCTAACCATTTGAGTGCCCCTTTTTCCTAGGTACTCATTCATGGTTTGTGTTTGGTTTTTCAAATTGTGCGAACAAACTGTGCATATGCTAATTTCTTTGTAAAATGACTAATTTTACCTTAATGAAATAACTAATCTTCCTTCTTCCTACAAATCAATTTTATAGCGCTATTATCCTCCATTCGTCTCATTTTGGAGATTTTTAAGGTCTAAACTAGGGAACAAGATATATTCTTCATACGTGATCCTTTCGAGCTTTCATTCATCTTGTTGGATACACAATGGTACGTACTCACATCTATTTAATGTGTTCTTATTCTATCTTTCTCTCAACCTATATATCGATGTGTGAGATTATTTCTCTTTTTCTCATATCTGTACCATTATAATCCAAATCAGAGGCTAATATTGGATGAGGAGAGTCTTACGAGCATAAGGTGGGCAGTCTATAACTCATCCCTCAAGTTAATTGATTTTTTATTTTTTCATATGGGGCCCAAGAATTTATTTAAATTCCATTTATAGAATTTATATTCTATGATTATAATCCATTGATGCATATAATTATTTTATTTCCAAATATGTGATTACTTGTTGTGGATACACCCACAACATCCAACATCCAAAGTAGGGTGATATGCCAAAGTTGATTTTGTAGTGTTTTGACACATTTGAGCCATTATTCTGATGTGATCGAGCATGATCACACTATTGGTAGGCTTTCTTATAATAAGTTGTTGTTGTATCATGTAATGGTGAATGTCATGTACTATGTCACTTCGACTTTTCCCACCAAAGGCAAGTGCTTCAAATTTTATAATTAATTGTGAAACATAAATTAGAAAGTATACTAAATATGATACTTGACCAGTTTAATGTAAATGAATAATAGGTTGCACTTCTGGAGAACCCCTTATGATGTTGAGGGAAGGTTTTAGAGTGAACCTTAATTATTGAATATTCCTTAAGTGGATTTTATAAATTTGTCATTCTACTTGGTCGTGTCACACAAATCAAAGGAAATTCTCAAACCAAATGGACTTACTGATAAATTATGAACTGTTGAAAGGGTCTTATGCTACTTGTAATTTTCAAGATGATGAATGGAAAGGATTGAACAAAATGAAATATTATATGACCTTATTATCAAATATGGGTGGCTTAACTCGAGATCACCTTGCATTTTTATCAGGGAATACCTCAGGAACTAAGTAACCCCATTCCAATTCAAGGATGAGTCTTGCATAGGTTGAGACCCATCTAGATCTCGATCCTTATCTATTCTTGGATGCTCAGTATGACATCATATGATCCATCACATTGTATTAAAGGATTCATTGGATACACTACTTGGATCCAAAATTGATATGTATGTGAAATGGTTAAAGACCATAGGAACCAATCCATATATAGCCCCATTTTACATTGGATGATCACCATTGATCTAGTAGGAATCTTATTATATAATTCCTTAGAATATGGTCCTTGGATTTCACTATTAACCTTATCTAGGAAACACTTATTATTGAGTTGGAGATCCTTGAGATCTAAATCATCATGGTTATTTCCTTGGAACAACATTTTTAAATATGTTTAAAGGTTTCCTTGTTACATCTTGGAACCTTCACTATTTTCAACATGTGAATTATTAATAAACTGATAATAATCAATTAATGATATATTTAAAGGTTCAGAAACTAGCTGAGGGGTGAAGTAGGTACTTCGGTATTTAGTAACATTATACTACTTTACATTATATATACATGCTTTCATGCTGTAACATTTCCATTACACATGGTAGATTTTATAGGCACCACTGGTGGTGTCACACTGGGATTTATCTCAAACCCTCTCCGAGCACAGATGGGTACCCAGTGAAGATTACATGTGTACACTTTCTATCAGAGGGATGTATGTGGATTCAGACTCTTGATTGATTTCTATTTTGGATGTTCCTTGATATATGATGATCAACCCATAGATCTAGATGCTTTAGATAGTGTTTTTATTTCTAGAGTACATTGGCAGAATAAGTTATGCATGTTGTCTTGCATCAATGTTTTCCAGTTTTCTAGTGACATGAAATATCATCATTAGTTATTGTATTCTTGTATGTCTTTTAAGTTTTTTCAATAATTATTGTTGTTGTCTCTATTATCCTTTATGATTTATGGTTACTTATATTTCTTCTACTACTTACCTCTATTAATATTTATCTTCAATGCTACACTATGGAAGTGAGGGCATAGTATCCCCACAAACACACCCTAGGTCCTCACTGCTAGTTAGTATCCTTTGGCATTGGGGGAGACATTCTTGAGTCCATTTGTCCCACAAGGCTCAAGGAACTTATTAAGTGGAATCCGGGTCCACAATGTCATGCTATAGAAGATGGAACTCCATGAAAATGAAAAATCTTTTTTACATAGATATTTTTTATCTCCTCAATGCGAGTTGTATCATGTATTGGTATAATATGAGCAGATTTGGTTATCCTATCTATCACAAACCATATCACATTATTCTATAAATTGGTATGTGGATACCCAACCAAAAATTCTATATATATATATATCTTTCCATTTCGAAGTTAGCACTTGATGTAGATGGAGGAATCCTGAGGGTTTCTAGTGTTGAGCCTTAACCAGTTGGCATGTATAACAGTTAGATACAAACTCTACAATGCATCATCTCATACATAGCCAACCGAATATATTACGCTTGTCGTAGAAGATCTTCATAGTTTCTTTGTGCACTACCCACTGGGAATTATGGAAACCCCCCATCACAACAATCTTGACCAATAATGTTACCACAAAATGATTCTAAAAATATATAATTCCTTATGATGAGAACAACCACACAACAATGGTGTCCCCATCATAAATCAAACTTCTTATGCGATGGAAGTCAACATCAATATTCTATTGTTATAGGATCAACTCGAGATGGGAGGATTCCAACTAAAAATTGCCCAAGGAATCCTCATCCCTTGATTACCAGACTCCAATATGTATCTATGAAAAATGATCTATCAAGTTCCAATATTCTGATGATTCTTTCCAGTCCTTTGTCATATATTTAATTCTCAAGTCATCTATAGTGACATTCCATTTCCCAAGCATATTAGAACTGTCAATATTGAATGACTTCATGTACTCCACCCAATGCCTCTATTATAGATATAAATAATTTTGAGAGAATATATAACTGAATATATTATTGTAGGAATACACGAAAAAAGTTTATATAAAGAGGTAAATCTTCCAACTCTTAAGTACATGAATCATAGTTTCATGTTCAAGGTAATGGGTCCGATAATTCTTCTTGTTTGGACAAATATAATAAGATCCATAAGCAATGACATGATTACCCTTCATATAAACACAACCCAAACCAAATATGATGCATCAAAAAAGACAACATATCTTTACACTACCTCAATACGAGTAAAAAATGGAACAGTAGTAAAAGGTCATTTAATCTCAAAAGAATAATTTTGTGATTTTTTATTCTAAGAAAACATTACTCCCTTGTGAGTTAAAGACATCATCTTAGTATCCAACATTGAGAAATCTTTCACCAACTGTTGATAATTTCCATGTAAGCCTAAGATTCTAAAAATCTAAATATCATTTTTTGAATTCTCCCATGTCATAATAACTTTCATATTCACAAGATCAACTAAAATACCATATTCTGACTCCATGCGTCCTAATTACATCACTTCCCATAACTAGAAATATCATTTTGAAATATTTTCATAATGTCAGATATTTTTCAAAAATTCTAGGACTACTCAATGATGATTCACATGATCCTCCCCAAACATTGAGTAACTAGTAATTTCATCCCAAAATACTCGAAATAATTTTTCAAGATATTCATGTCATATCTTATTATTTACAATATTAAATACATCATGATCATTGTTTAGAACCAATGGAATGAAAAGGTACTCATAATAGATGTAAATGCTCTTAATGATGGTTATATGAATTCCATGAAATTTTATTCACAACTGATGGTAACCAGATGAAACATAAATCTTCGAGAACCACTTTTCTCATTTCAACTAATCTATCATATTATCAATCCATGGAAATTTATATTTGTTATTTTCCAAATATCAATTTAGTTTTTGGTATTACCCACAAAGGTGAAGTGAAGCATCATCTTTCTACAAAAATATAATATGTTTAACCCATGGTGACACACTCAAGTGTATAAACCATTTCCCTAAAATGTCATCCAAATGATCCATTATCTCATTCATTTCACTTGGTTCCATATTTTATGAAGTGATAGATACTGGTTGTGTTTGAGGAACTATATCTATTGAAAAATATACATCACTTACTGATGGAAAACTATAGAAGTTTGAAGGAAAAATTTCTTTTAAATTGATGAAAATTAGATAGAGATCATTGCTAAATTACTGTTTCTCCAGATAAAAATAAAAAATCGACATTACACTCCCAAAATATGGATAAAAATGACAATCTGTAATCAAAATCAGTTACCATTATCCTTGTAAGATATAGCACAACCCCTCATGCATAATAAAAGTGGCCCATCAAAGATAATAATCAATCTAAGATTTATTATAAACATGCAAATCTATCTCAAAAATGACTTCAAGAGGTTTCATGATGAGAAACAGAAAATCCCAATAAATCTCACTATCTTATTAAGAGAAAATATAAGAGGTGATACAATGAACCTTATATCTCTTGGTTATATGGGGTGTCCTAATATCCATCACAAATGATAAAATATTCATATGAAGATTAAGGAAATATGAAACAGGTGTTGAAATAAATTATTATGACACCCCAATATACAATCAATAAGTCATTAATGAGGAATCTATTTTGGTGGTACATCTCAAAATCATTTCACCCATATCAGTTTCCTCTAGAGACTCCCCATCTATGTAAAGAAGCTTCGTTCGAGATTCTTGCTGATGGAACCCCATTATCTGTAAAGGATCTGATTGCAACATATTTTTAATAGGTACAGATGATCCTGTATCACAATGGGAAGAAGAATAGTTATTAAAGAACATATATAGGTGACCCAAAAATATGTAGTAACCACATATATTGGGGGCCTCAGTGAAATTATTTTTAAAAAGAATATGTTTTCCACACTATTAAAAAATGAAGTGTCATATTCTAGAAACTGGAAGAGGTCTAGAAAAAACATTACAATGAGAACCACCATAAAAATCATCATAATTTATATTCCCTTTATGGGAACTCATATGACTACCAATGGGATAAAAATGAACTACAATCAACCTGGACTTACCTTCCAGGTATATTTCGACCATAAAGGCTCCATCAAAAACATCATCATAAGAAGGTAGATTGAGAAAGAAAACCTGAGAGTGAATATCATATTAGAGTCCCATATCAAACCCTCAAGTCTTAATATTATCATTTGATACAATCTCAGGTGGAAACTACATATTCTCAGAAAAATGTTATTGAAATAATGTCATGGTTTTGTTAGCCAAATCGAGTTTGAGAAACTCATTAGACTTTTCCAACACCATAAACTTGGGATAGATTTTTTGGCTAAAAGAAACATTTAATTAATTAAACTCTAATACCTCACTCTTATTCACTATTACCATAATGCCCCACCATCTCCTACAAGACCCTTTTAACACGATGGTGACACAATTAACCTTTATCTCATCATGTGTCCCCAGGAACTCAAATAAACCATCAGTATTTAATAAAAAAAACATAGACTCTTTAGGATCATTGGATCCGTTAAATTATGGTTTATTCAGGTTAAGTGACTCCTAATAATGAAGACATAAAACATCCTTTTTAGGTTCCACAGCATGATCCTAAAAAGTAACTGGCGGTGGAGCCTGTGGTAGATCATGGAAAGTAAACACAATCACATTAACTAGAATCAAGTACCCAACAATATTTACTTAATATGGTTAATTATTATTTTTCTCTTATATTAGATTCAAATTCCTCCTTGGAGGCATGATTATACACACCATCAACAGAAAAAATTGAAGACATCTAATTAACATTTAAATAAGGAAACAAAGGAAATTAATATCAATAGATAGATAAACAATATTAGATTTTAAATCTACCCAAATAAAAAAGTATGTAAAATACTATAAATAATCCTCAAGATTCCATTCACCAAACCACCCATAATGACTTAAGTCTCATTATGGTAAAATCATTCCAAGAATATAGTCCTAACTACCTGCTGTGTCCCTACAAGATTACTCAATTGTATACTAACATCAAGGCATGTTTCTCAACATACACATATGGTACTAATTTTTACCAAACCATTACAGGTACCCTGATACATTGATAACTAAGTCAACCATAACATGGTTCAAAGGGTGTTCTTGATCCCCACAGGTTGAATTGAAAACATGATATTAACCAATATGAATGTGGGAATGAATTCCCTATGAAAAGAATGGAGGTTTGAAATATAATTCATTATGAAAAGAATATACGTCCATAAAGAAAACTATACCAAAAATAAAATATAAGAAACCCAAATTACAAACATGAAGTACCATAAATAAAACTTACACACAAGTTCCAAAATAAACTGAAACCCAAGCCAAAATATCAACAACCACTATACCCTACATGTGGTGTTTTCCACATGGTCAAACATGGATAGAAGAAATATAAAAATACTGAAAGGAATATGTAGGGTGTGAGATAAAACCTTGTAGTGTCTCGCCAAGGAATCTATAATATCATGAAAAGATTAATTAACAAAAAAATTAAATTTTAAATAATAAGTCATGTGTTTTCAAAATCATATTTAATGAAATTATAAATTTCATTTCAATTAATGGATTCACATTAAGAAAATGGATTAGTAAAATTATTTATAAAACAGTTTACATAAATTCATAAGGCGTGGGTAAAAGAGTTTACAACAAGGGAATATATATATATATATATATATAAAATAATAATAGAGCAACAAGGTCATCTACCAATAGGTATGGTAGATTAATTTTATCAGATCCTCTCACACAAATATAATGAAAAAATAAATGAGAAAACACATCCCTCTATAATTTATATAATTTTTTATTTTAAAACATAAAATATGTTGTAAAAGTTGTTTTTATAGGAAAAGAACTTTTGGTATATTAAACATTTTTCCATGAAATTTCAAATTAGTGTTGTGTTAACATAATATTCATCAAATAAAAATATATTTCAGTTATTAAATAATAAAAACATAGATCCTTTAAGAAAAACTCCTATTTATAATGAATTCATTCATAGATATAAAGTGAATTGTGTAAAATATAATTTAAAAATGTATAAGAATTCATGTTATATCTATACATACAGATATTTTATTACATATTCATTCAATACTAATATATACATACATAACCCCTTATGAGTTCTATATAATAAATTACCATTAAATATGATCTGGATGAAACTTTTGGCGGCATTGAAACTAGTATGTATATTGTTCAAATCTATATGATCTTAAACATCTATCATATAAGGTTTATCTCTCACTACAATTGAATGAGTTTGGATTGATATCATTCTAGGGTAGAGCCTAGTGAATCTACCTCACATATAATCTCAGAACAAATGGCCATTATAAGGATATATTTGACTTCTGAATTCTATTCCTTAAATCATTATTTATTGAATTTTTAATATTGTTACATTAAATATGAAAATTCTATAGTAATATCTATGTTTCGAAGATCATATTTAGTAATAAAAATATATCAAAGTTTCTCATTTAATTTTTTTTTATTTTGTGAAATACATAATTTAATAAATTATTTTATTAAAGGGAATATATACTGAAATATCAGGTTGTCACATTATCCCACTTAGAATAATTACTTCCTCATTATTTTAGTTATTACTTACTATAAACTTTATATAATGGTATCTATAATGTAGCTTAGAATTTAATTGTATAATGAGGTACTAATCAAATATATTTACTTATAATATGAATAATTAAAAAATTGAGTTCCTTCATAACCATTTGAGTTAAATACCATTCATTTTTTTGTGTTAAGAACTAGTTTATTTTTCCTTGAGTTTATAGTCATAATATCAATGGAATATTTTTATATATTAGTATGAGGATTAAAAGGTTATTCCCTATTTTCATAATAGGTACACCACACACACCTATCTATCATGCCCTTTGGTTATTCAACTCGATACTTCTATAGAAAATTTGTGGTTTAAACATGAATTTGATGATGAAATATCTTTTTCTTGTAATTATAATTGTGATATATGATAAGAAAAATCCTCTCTATTTCTAGATAATGTCATGAACCTGTACTAGGTAGACCCTGATCTAGCCACCCAAGCCAATTTGTGACATATCCCGAGGGGTGTTACCGATCCCCCCAGGATTGCAACTAGTGATGGGCAACAAATATACGACCAATGGGAACCATTTCAGCCCAAAACCATAATCAAATAAACGAAATAATCAAATAGAGAGCTCAAAAAAAATGAAAATTGAATCTTAAATAGATATAAATAAACTGTTTTAGTTAATAGGGGACAACTAATAGATCAAAAACTAATAAACATGAAAACCCAACCATGCCATCACAACCTCCATGTGACCTATTAGACACCCCAACCACTATACATGACCTGCTCCAAAACTGAGCTACATGACCAAGAAAATGAACCAAAATCCGAACTTACAAATGAAATGATAGGATAGGTATGAGAATTAAAATTCTCAGTAGTGAGGCCAAAAGTGAACCATGGAATCCATGCATTTTCCAATTCCAAAACAGTCCAATAAAACCAGTTTGAACTACAATTATAAAAAAAATATTCACATACACAATAAATTTTGAAAACAAACAATCACAATTACATTTCCATTATAATTCAAAAACAATGAAATGAAATAAATGGGGGCACATAAAATCTTTTCTGAAAAAAAAACATTGAAATCATTTTTAAAACCAATCATTCGTACAAATTTTATCTAAGAAAACACAAAAAACAGAGTTCCATGATATAATTCCTAACATAGAAAGGGAAATGGTACTAATTTTTCTTATAACAAAGGATCATAGGAAATCTAGGAACTCGGAGGAAGATCAGAACATACTAATACCTATGACTCCATCCCTGATTACATGCCGCACATGACAAAATCAAACACCCTAATGCCCGACCACCCTTTCTCAAGTTAGACTGAGGGGCCTAATCCCATAGTAATAATACCGAATGTCCACATACAATGTGACACTAGATAGTACATGAACTTCTAGTACAACAACCGTTCTAATTTATCCCCCTTTCTATGCAAGGTTTCTATTCTATGTTCACAAAGATGTGAGCCAAACATTCAAAAAAACAAGACATATATATATATAATCAAGAAAACCACACAGTCTGACACCACACAGTCTGACACCAACCAAATAACCATAAGGTTAGACTCATTCCTTAAGATTAATGAAATAGTTCTATCATGGGTGCCCTCAAATGATTAGTGGTTTTTTGGGTACTTACGTGTAGTAGAGTGGCTGACTGAGGTCGTTTCTCAAAGGTGGATGTAAATAAAAACAACTTATTAATGGTGTTCTACAAATAATATAGCACAGGATTAAAACACTACATGAAAGTATGGGGTTTGTTTATAGTTTATACATCTATGATAATTTTTCTAGAAGAAGATTCTATTCTTATTTGTTTGTAGTTTTGAAATGAAGTTCGATAAAAATGACACAACAAAAAGATGATTTTTTAGAAAATATTTAAAAGGCGTAATTAATCTAACTCTACCTATTCATTTAGTTATTAATAATTATCATTTAAATCAATATCCAGTTAATTATTATCCCCTTATATGTTAACCCTCGAATCCTATAGGATTTAACTTAGCCCCAAAGATGAAATTATTTAAAACCTAGGCTAGCTTCGGAATACGCAATTACAGCACCAAGATTTGACTATTGTTCTAAGGTTAGCATATAATCAGTTGATAATTAGAGAACATATAAATTCTGAAAATGAGGATGAATTGTTTTTAGGGATTATATTTGAACTCTACTAATTCTTCATGTGAGGTCTTGTATTACTGATTAAGATCGCGCTCTTACAATTTACACAAAATATTGACTTTGGGTGTTTTTGTGTTAATTGTTCAATTTCTTTCTTAATTTCATATAATTTAAAAACACAATTCATGTATCATATTAAAAGATTTACCGTATCATAATGATTCAAAATAATTAAAATAAGAGGTTAGAAGATAGATCGATCACTAAGAAAATTACTCTTCCATGGGAAGTGTGGTCATCATGTAGACCTTCTGCATTAGCAAATGATTGAAAGGGTAGAACCCAATCCTGTATCTCCTCTTTATTCCAACTCAATTAGTAAGATTAAGATAAGAAAAAAATGGAAGAACATAGAAGCTTAATTGAATAAAAATTCAAGATACAAACAGGAAATAAAATAAATACTAAGAAAAGGTGGGAGAGGAGAGCCTTTTTGGAAGAAAAGGTTTCACAAAGCCTTACTTCTTCCAAGAGTATTGAGGAGATCACAAGAGACACAAATTTATCCAAACCTTCAAAAACCCTCTATCAACCTTCCCAATGAGTAAAAACCCTTTTAAATAGAGTTTGTGAAGTCTAGGATTACATAACGTTTTTATGCTTGAAATGAAAACTCGAACAAATATTTTATTCCAAGTTTCACCACATAGTTTACCACTATAAAACGTGATGTGGCCGGAATTCATGAAGGTTTATTTGTTCCTAATTATGTCCCCGACCTTCTCCCAAAATATGGGATCAATAAAAATCTGGAAGAACAAGATATGACCCAAAAGGTGAAGTAATGTCCAATCTGGATGCTTCTGTCCAGCTTTATCTTCACGGCCCATTTACTCCACTCAAATTCATGATCCAGCTCCCATGTCCAAAATAGAATTTGTATCCCATTATCTCAAGAAAAAATTACAAAATTTATTTAAAAATAACATTTATAAAAATATTTATGCCTCAAATACTACAGTGGATTTTAAATGGGTAAAACTGGAATTTTAAATAAATTTGCAAATTAATGATATAATCCCAAATATTTCATAATTTACATATTTAGCATAATGTGAGGAAATTATATCATCTATTATAAATATAATATTCAATAAAATTATGTTTTATCAACTCCTCCACACATACCCTTTTTCACTCCTAAGAAAAACCCCATATGAAGTAAACATCAATATCAAATGAAGAAGAATTTTAAAACACATATCTTTGAGATGAAACAATTACTTACCAAGAAACAAAAGATATAATGCCTCATAAAAACCATTATTTCAAGTTCTTCAATTATATCAATCAATATATTTCTAATTCATTTATCCTCCCATACTTAGAACACTTACCTCACTTGAATTTTCTATTATCACTCAAATTTAAATTTTTAGAAATGGCTTTTTATCCAAACTCATAAAAGGGTCACCATAGGCTTGATAAATTCCTACATTGTCACCCAATGTTAGTCATGGAAATATGTTTATCATGAGGTATTTTTTGGGATTTTCTATGGCTTTCAATCGGTAGTATATAGATGTGAAAAACTCTGAGGTTGAATGAGGAGGGCTTGACTCTTTTTGAAGAAAAATTACATTAATCTAATTTTCACATAAATATGGTCTCCAAATTAATATCTTTATCATAAATTAAACTCCATCATCATGAAAATTCATGGTGTGTTTACACCATTGACCATTTCAGAAACAAAAATTTCAATCTTCTCCAAAATAGCATTTCGTGAAAGCTCCAAATCGGCACAACTTTCTTTCTTTTTAAAAGCTACGGAAAGGAACAACATTCTTTATTTTTAGAATGATTTTTTTCAACAACAAAAACAACTTTTCATTATTAAAATTTCCACCCAATATATCACCTAATTTTGTATCACAACACAAGATAGCTTCCTCTTCACTTAAGTTCAACTAGTTCATGCAATTTTACTTCAAGAGGTGGTCGGATAGGGAAAATTGGATTTTAATGTGGCTGACCTAACAGGTTGTTCATGGATTCTAAGGGATAAAAGGATTAAATGTTCAACATAGGCCATTATAAAAAAGGATTCTTTGAAATAAGGGCTTTAATACCAAACAAATACCTCAATCATTTAAACATAAGTAGCTCAAACCCTCATTTTTAGATATAAATAAATCAAATTTTGGTTAAATAAAGCATGGTTTGGTTCTCTCAAGAAGTGAGGTGAATTTAATGAATATGAAAATAATTTTTCAGGAGACTCACAGGAAAGTGATTTCAAATATAAAGATAGTGAGATGTGGAAAGGGATTCAAAAGTCAGTGTACTTTTCAAGAAATTACTAAATATTTGAACTTGAAACAAAGTCATTTACAGCATTCATTTAAGCTCAGTTTCAAGGGATATGTTATTTCACATATTGATATGGATTTTAAAAATATTGATGAGAATCATTTCAGCTCAAAATTTTACAAAATGAACAACATTTGAAAAACTCACAATTTTTTTTCATTTTTTGGTTTCCATTTTTTTTAAATCAATGAAAAATATAAAAAAAATTAAAATTACTAAACTAAAAGGTTCCCTCCCCCACACATAAAATATTGCATTGTCCCTAATGTGAACCCATGAGATGATATATGAATGTGAAATGACAAATTTTAAATAGGACAATTAATATAAAAGTTAAAGGGTTAGGAACAACATGCAATGCTCAAGTGATAATGGGATCATGTAGTCTGATAAAATCCACTGCATCCGTAGGAAGTCCCTCAAGGTATCTCTTCAAACGTTTCCCATTGATTTTGAAGCCCCTTCCTGGGTCCTCTTGCCTGATTTCCTCTGCACTATAAGTAAATAAATTAGTCACAACATAAGGACCTAACCACCTGGAACACAACTTACCAGTCATCGGCTTCAGTCGTGAACTATAGAGAAGGACTCTCTCTCCAACATGAAACTCCATTTGTTGGATCATTTTTTCATGAGATATTTTGGATTTTTCCTTATAGAGCCTTGAGTTCTCATATAAATACAATTAGATCATTTTGAGCTCTTGAATTTGGAGCATCCTTTGGATTCCATCTTGGCCCAAATCCATGTTGCATTTCTTTATAGCCCAATAAGCCTAATGTCGAACTTCCACAGAGAGATGACACACTTTCCGAAAAACAATCACAAATGAGGACATATGGATGTGAGTTTTGTGTGCTGTCCTATATGCCTATAGCGCATCCTCTAATCAATTTCTCCAATCCTTCCTATTTGGCTGCACGGTTTTCTTTAAAATATTTTTCAACACACAATTTGAAACCTAATCTTGATCATTTTATTGATGGTAGAATGGTTTTGATGTTTTGTTCATCACCCCATACTTTTTAAGAAGGGAAAAAACATTTTTATTGCAGAAGTGTGTCCATTGCTCATTGATTATGGCCTTCGGTACTTCAAACTTTCAAAAAATCTGTGCTTTGACAAAGTCCATAGCAACATGAGAATCATCAGTCCTGGTGGCCTTATCCTCCAACCATTAACTCACATAATAAATAGACCCCAAAATATATATACATCCAAATGAACTTGGAAAATTACCCATAAAATCAATGCCCCATACCTCAAAAAAATCACAGAATAGTATGGGCGGTTGGGGCATCTCATGTCTCCGAGAAATGGTTCCAGTGTGTTGGAAACGAGAGAATGACTTATAAAACACATGGGCATCATGGAATATGCTAGGCCAATATAATCCAAAGTCCGTAAAATTCCTAGAAGTCCATTGGGGTCCAAAGTGTCCACCAAATGCAACTGTATGACAGAATTGTAGAACAGACTCAAACTCATGATTAGTAACACACCTCCTAATAACATGGTCACTACACTTACGACAGAGGTATGGATCATTCCAAACATAAAATCTATACTCACTCTTCAACATTTGGACTTGATTTTTCTTTAAATTTTTAGTGATTTCAGATGCAACAAGGTAGTTAACAAATTCCATATACCAAGGATGCATGTATGAGATGAATTGATGTTTCTCATCTGGGAATGTGTCCGGAAGTGGTACCTAGTATAAGGTGCCATCCTCTTGTGTGTGAGTAAGCCTACTCATGTGGTCCGACACTAGGTTTTCTGACCCATTTTTTTCCTTTATCTCAATGTCAAATTCTTAAAGAATGAGCATCCATCAGATTAGCCTGGGCTTTGCATCTGGCTTCTTCAATAGGTACCTCAGAGCTGTATGGTCAGAAAAAACAACTACTTTAGAGCCTAATAAAAATGAACGAAATTTATCTAAAGCGAATATAACAGCAATAAAATCCTTTTCCATGGTTGTGTAGTTTCATTGGGTTGAATCCAGTGTCCTCGATGCATACGCAATCACATTGGAACATCCCTCCACCCTCTGAGATAAGATAGCTCCAACCATGATGTTGGAGGCATCACACATAATCTCAAAAGTAATATCCCATTGTGGGGGTTGTATGATCAGTGGAGTGGTTAGACACTTCTTTATATCATCAAAGGAAGTCCTCCAAGAATCATAAAACACATAATCATAATCCTTTTGAAGAAATCATGACATAGGAAAAGCATTCTTACAAAAATATTTGATGATGCACTGATAAAATCATGCATTCCCTAGGAAATATCTAACATCACGCACACATGAAGGATATGGTAAGGATGAAATAATGACTTTCTTAGATCTATTAACCTCTAACTTATGTTTTGACACTACATGCCCTATGACAATGCCATGATCTACCATGAAATGACAATTTAAAATGTTCAGGACCTAGTTCTTCTCAATACAACAATTCAACACCTTTCCTAAACAACATAGTCAATCATCAAATGAAGACCCATAAACTATAAAATCATCCACGAAAACCTCCACGTAGGTCTCAATAAAATCAGAATAAAATACTCACCATGCATCTCTGGAAGGTACTTAGGGCCTTGCAAAGTCCAAATGGCATCCTTTGGTAGGAAAACCTGCCAAAGAGATAAGTGAAGATAGTCTTCTCCTGATCCTTCATAGCTATAGGAACCAAAAAATATCCAGAAAATCCATCCAATAAACTATATTGTGTCTTCCCAGATAGTCTCTCATGCATCTGATCAATAAATGGGAGAGAGAAAATGGTCTTTGCAAGTGGAATTATTTAGTTTCCTATAATCAATACACACATGCCAACTATTTTGTACCCTCATTATAATTAACTCCTATTTATCATTTTTTACAACTATAACACCACTTTTCTTAGGCATAACCTGAATAGGTCTCACCCACTAGGAATCTAAAATGGGATAGATTATTCCTGCCTCGAGAAATTTTTCAACCTCTTTTTTAACAACCACCAGGAGGGTTGGATTGAGTCCCCTTTGTGGATACCTCACCAGTTTAGCCCCATCCACCAAAAGAATCCTATGCATGGAAATGGAGGGGCTAATACCTGATATGTCAGCCAAGGTCCACCCAATTGCTCTGATGTCCTCCATCAGAATATTTAAATGTTTTTCTTCATGTTCAAAAGGGATATTGTTAGCAATGATAACTGGTAATTTCTCACCACTTAACAAGTATGGTTATTTGAGATTTGGTGGAAATGGCTTCAGTTCTTGTGTAGGGGGGGTGTTGTTTGGATGGAGACATAGAAGGAACTGAATTATGTGCACAAAGAGCATCAGTATCAGAATATACATAATCAAAATCAGAGAATAAATCAACAAATCCATCAACATACTCAATAGCCAGGTCATAATTAGAGTTCACATGATCAAAATAAGAATATTATTCCATTTCAAAATCAAATCAATGAGAGTCTTTTGCATTATAAATATGTGTGGAAGTAATCCTGGACATCAAACTAGAACCAATACTCATAATCTCATTAAGCATAGAACCATCATGTTCCATTGTGTTTTTATTTGGTGGTAAAAAATGGGAGACAACAAATGCAGAATGATCTTTGAAGGGGTACTTCAAGGAATCCATAACATTAAATATGAAAACTTCATCCTCAAATTCAATGCAAAGTGCACCCTCATTGAAATTTATGATAGTTTTTTTCAGTTTCGAGGAAGGTTCTACCTAAGATAATGAGAGCATGATAACTTACCATATCATCCTCCATGTTAAGCACATAGAAATCCATTGGGGAGATAATGTCTCTTACCTGGAAAAGTACATCCTCAAGGACTCCTGCTGGATATGTTGTAGCTCTATTTGCCGATTACACCACTACTCTCATCAACTTCAGCTCACCAACCTGTAAATAATAGAATACAGAGTGAGGAATCACATTAATGTAAGCTCCCAAATCACAAAGTGCATCAAAAAAGTGTGACTCCCCTATGGTGTATGGGATGGTGAATGTACCTGGATCCTTGCACTTTTTCGGCAATGCTAGAGTTGGTGTAATGAGTGCTGACACATTCCTTCCAAGATTGATCCTTTTATTTCCCTCAAGGCCTCATTTATTGGTATAAAGTTATTATAATAATTTTCTATACCTTGGAATTTTCTTAATGGATCCAAGTAGAGGAATGTTGATCTATACACACTTGAATGTGTCCAAGACCTCCTTTTGTAGTGATTCTTCTTCCATATTCTAGGTTTGAATGAATATATTTGGAAAAGAAAGGGGTTTAGGAGGAACATCATTAATATTTTTCTTACCTTTATCTTTCTCCTTGGGTTTCTCATGAGTTGATATGGATTTGGGATTTTTTTAGTTAAGGTGAATCTTGGTTGAATGGTAAGTAGAGATGTGTCAGTTGTTTGCTTCCCACTTCTCAATGCGATGGAAGTGACATTTCCCTTTGTATTTGGATTCGGTTGGGAAGGATGATTTTTGGAATTCTTACTTACAATTTCATGGAGGGAGGTGGAAATATGGCTCATTTGATTCTTCAACGCCCTCAGCTTCAAACCATGACTCTTCATCTCATTCTGTTGATTGGGAACAATGTTTTTTAAAAGATCATTCATATTAGAATATACCTTTGTTGGGGGATTCACATTTTGTTGGATTTTTGATGTTTGTGTGTCAAATCTTCTTTGGGGATGTTGGAATCCCTACTGGTAAGGAGGAGGCTGATGGATGTTTTGTTAAAAAGGGTGCCTAAGTTGTTGTCCAGAGCCATACCTCATGTCTAGTTGATATTTCCACCTTTTTTTGTATGTTGGAGAAAATGAATCAAACATATTTGTGGGGTATGTCTATTTTTTCTTCTAATATGGTCTTCCTAAGAATATTGTTTTGCAATCCTCTGTCTCTTGTAGTTGTGGGAAAAATTCAGTTGGGTGGCTTGTCTCTGTACAAATGGCAAAAGGAGGGGGTTGGGATGTCATTTGTGCCAAAACAATCTTCCTTTCCAGAGTTTTCAATCCATCCAACATGGTATCAATCAAATGACTTTAAAGAGAATATGGACTTACCTGATTCACTCCCCTGACAGGTGGTGTACCTCGATCACCATATTTTTGGGATTTTGGGGAAATTTTGTCAATCAACGCACGTGAAGCTACTGGTGTCTTATCCTCCAATGCTCCTCAAGTTGCAGCATCGACCAAGATCCTCTCCATATGTGTGAGTCCTTTATAGAAGTATTGGATGAGGAGTTGCTCACTGATTTGGTGATGTGGCCTGCTTGCGCACAACTTCTTGAATCATTGCCAATACTAATACATTGACTCCCCATGGGCTTGCTTAACCCCAGATATCTATTTATGAATGGAATTGGTCCTTGATGATGGAAAAAATCTCGTTAAGAAAAGTCTTTTAAAATAGATCCAACAAGTTACATATTAATGTTGTAAATAATACATCCAGTCTTTCACAGCTTCATAATGTGAGAATGGGAATGATCTTAGTTTGATTTGATCTTCAGAATCATTTCTGGGATTAAGTGTTGAGAGAACCACATTAAATTCATTCAAATTATTTTTTGGATCCTCACCTGAGAGGCCATGAAATTTAGGAAGAAGATGAATTAATCTATATTTCAATTCAAAGTATGATTCATGATTTGGATATGTTATACAATTTGGTTGATAGTTAATATATGGTACAACCTATTATCAAATGGTTATGTTATTCTCATTTACATTATTTTCATCCATTATTTCTTTTTTATGGTTTATTTTTAATTGCTTCCAATTTCAATGTTCTTGAAAGTGGAGGAGTCCTCCAACTGGTTGAATATCTAAACTTCCCATAGACTAAGAATGTTTGATTTGTTCCCTAACGCTACGTTCAATCTTCAGGTCAAGATCTAAGATATATTTGGGATTAGATCACGTCATAAATCAAATAAAAATAAAACGAAAGAATGTGGACCATAGTAAAATTAAAATTAGAAGTTTGAGTTAATGGTAAAAAAAGATGTAGAAGAAAATAAATGAAGATGAAAAAAAATCAAATTCGGTAAAGAAAGAAGAAAGAAGAGAGAAAGTGAATAAAATGTTAAATAAAATAAAAACCTCTAATTGGCTAAAATAATTACATACCTCCCTGGAAATGGTTCCAATTTTAATGAGTGTTGTCGTGGGTTCCCTCAAATGATTAGTGGGTTTTGCAGTACATAGGTGTAGTAGAGTGGCTGACCAAGGTTGTTTCTCAAAGGATTAAGTAAATTAAAACAACTTCTTAAAGGTATTATAAAAATAAAATATAATATAATTAAAACACTACATTAAAGAACTGGGGTTTCTTATAGTTTATAAATCTAGAAATTTTTTTCAAGGAGAAGATTGTATTTGTTTTTGTTTTTAGTTTTGAAATGAAGTTCGATTAAAATTACCCAATAAGTAGATATTTTTTTTGAAAATATTTAGAAGGAGTAATCAATCAAACTCTACCTCTTCATTTAATTATTATTAATTATCATTTAAATCAATATCCACTTAGATATGATCCCTGAATTTGGTAACCCTCGAACCCAACAATAGTTTACTTAACCACAAAGGTGAAATTACATAAACCCTAGGCTAGCTTCAGAACACACAATCACAACACCCAGCTTTGATTGTTGTTCTATGGTAAGCTTTTGGTCAGTGGATAATTAGAGAAAATATCCATTCTTTAAATAAGGATGAATTTTGTTTAGGTATTATATTTTAACTCTAAAAATTTATCCTGTGTGGTCTTGTATTACCGATTAAGATCATGCTCTCACAATTTTTACAAAATCTCTACTACGCATGTTTTTGTGTTAATTGTTCAATTTCTTGCTTAGATTATTATAATTCAAAAACACAATTCATGGATCATATTATGTGAATTATAGTATCTCAATGATTCAAAATAATTAAATGAATAGTGTAGAAGATAGATATATCACTAAGAAAATTACTCTTCCATGGGTGGTGTGGTCATCCTGCAAATGTTTTGTATGAGCAAAGGATTAAAAGAAAAGAACCCAATCTCATCTACAATCTTGATTCCATCCCAAATAGGAAGATTAATTGATGAAGAAAACGTAAGAAAATATAAGATTAATAGAATAAAAATTTGAGATAAAAACATGAAAGAAAAGAAATACAAAGAGGAGGTGAGAGAGGAGATCCCTTTTGGAAGAGAGGATTGCAAAAAGCCTTACTTATTTAAAGAGTTATGATGGGATCCCAAGAGACACCATTTCAGCCACACCTTCCCAAATCCTCAACCAAACTTCAAAAATAGTGAAAATCCTTTTAAATAGAGTTTTTGAGGACTAGGGTTACATAACTTTTTTAAGTGTGAAATGAAAACTCATCCAAATAGTTTATTCCATGTTGCACAGCATAGTGGACCTCCAAAACACAGGAATTGGCTGGCATTCTAGAAGGATTATTAGTTCCTCCTTATTTCCTCGATCTTTCCCTGACATTTGGGCTCCATCCAAGTTTGTATGAAGAAGATATGGCCCAAATGGTAAATTAATATCCAATCTGGATTGTTCTGTCCAACTTTGTCTTCATGGCCCATTTACACCTCTCAAATGCATGATCCAGCTCCCATATCCTAAATATAAATTTTCTCCCATTAAGTCAGGAACACAGTTATAAAATTTTAATTCAAAATAATATACTGGAAAATATTTATGCCCGAAATAGTATAGTGAAATTTAAAAGGGTTAAAATGTAATTTTCATCAAATTTGAAAATGAATGATCTGATCCCAAATATTTCAAAATTGAAAATATTTAGAATAATGTGAGAAAATTATATCATCTATTATCAAAAAAATATTCAAAAAAATATTTTTTTATCAATTAACATTTTCAAAAGGATTCCCATACCAAGGACCCTCCTGTCTCATGATCCAAACCAAGGAAAGAGACCTAACCAAAGATGGGATTTCCAAAATTACCATTTTAATGACACGAAAGGGGCATGAACACCATTCCAAAACATAAAAGTTTTATAAACAACCAATCAAAAATGCCAACTAGTACTTTAGATTCACAATCCTCATCCATTAATTAAAAAATTTATTAACCATTTCCAAAACAACCCCAAATACCATATTTATACAAAATTGACCAAAAAACCCCTTAAACTAAACTTTTACCCAAACTTGCACAAGTTAACATTAATTCGGGTCAAAAAAACCACACCCAAGAAAGTAAAAAATATACTTTCACAACACTTACAAGCCAACACTCTTTCACAAAATGGGCTATAACTTCCACATTCACCCAAACACAATACAAAATGCCAAACAAGCCTTTCATTTTCAAACAAATCACCGAAGAATGTTTTATTGACATCTAGGAAGAACCATGGGGAACACATTTGAAATCATTTTTGAAACACAAGGAGAACCACCTACCAAATTTTAGAAAACAAGAAAACATTTTAAGGGGGAAAGGGGAAAAGAGGTACTCTAGAGGGAGATTGTCTCTAGAGTGCCATATTCTTTTGATTTCACATCAATTTGTTCACATAGTGCACTCATGAATGTGTATTCATACAATGGGACATTATAAATCCAAATAAATTATTTTAAACTCATTTCCATCCATTTTACCCATTTAAAAATAACAACACATGTTCCAAACCCAAGGATATCTTTTTAAATCGTGTTCCAAATTTTTTTATGGAAATCACTTTGCATTGAATATTAAAAATTGAAATTATGAATCTAGTCTATTTGACAAAAAATTTAAAATTTATAATATTCATACAACCACCCAATTTAACTAAAAAGGTTCAATAAACATTTTATCAATCACCTATGGAAAAAATATTCTTTGGAATAAACAAGGATTCATGTAAAACCCTACGTTTAACAACATCAAACAACAGTAAAATAGAACAAAAATATATATAGGAGTATCATATAGGCATGAAACATGGTTATAAATATGAATAAACATAATGAATTAATGTAAATTCAATGGAAATGAAAATATTGTATTCGACTACCTTAAACCAAGTACGGATGCAATGAAACCCTGTAATATGGTCGAACAATACCTCAAGGACTAATCACACACACTAAATAGCCATAAAAAGACACAAATAAAAACCCATGGAATTAGGGTTTTGATCAACAGAAGGAAAATCTCCAAAAGTAAAAAAAATGCATCAATGAGGAGGAAACTGTGCATCGGAGAGGAGGTGGAGGTGCTGCGAAGGGGGGTTCAGGTTCCCTAGAAAATGGCTAGACAAGGGGTGTCTGGGTTTACCAAAAAATCTCTGGGTAAGGTGAGGGGTCGGTTGCGAGCCATAGTGGGGAGGGGATGTTAGATCATAGAGGGGGCACGGCTGGATGACAAAATGAGGAGGGGGACTATGAGAAGTGTCCTGCTGCGCCTGATGCAAGGGGGTCGACTGCCGTTGGGAGAGAGGGAGAGGGAGTGGTGAGGTCAGAGGGGTGTTGGCTGGGAGGTGGGCGACACATACATGATGGAACATGGGGTCTAAGGGCTCTTATACGGGGATGAAGGGGGGAAACACACTTGTCTGTGCTGGGAGAAGGAGAGGGCGACGACCTCTTGGTCCGAGCCTCGCACAGGAGAAGCGAAGGGTGGGGGGATCCACTAGGGTTCTTTTTTATTTATTAATTTTATAATAATAATAATAATAATAATAACAAAACAAATAATAATAATTATATAAAATCATAATAATAATATAATGCAAATATTAATAAAAAATATTTATTTATTAATTTCGTTTTAAAATTTTTATAATATTAACGACTATTTAAAAATAATATGATTAATAACAACCTTAATAAAAATAGTTTTATTACAAATTTTAATAATAATAATGTCATCATATTTTCAATAATAATTTTACTATTATTGTTTAAACATTAATATTATTTTATTTACATAAAATTTTATTTACTTTAAATGCCAGACGACTACACGACTCATGTTCCATCAAGTATGCGGTTGTGCGAACTGCACTAGAACCGTGCAACACGACAATGACCTTTCATAGGGTCAGTCTTTGGGCGTGTCATGCAGTTTTATAACTCACACACAAGTCATACATAAACTAGGTCAGGGTGTGATAGTATCTGTCTCCCCTAAACATGCCTTCACCATTTCTAGCTAATCCCTGACCCTTGTTACCATCCTTATGAAATAGCCATCCATATCCCAACTAGTTTTTTTTCACCCTTCGATGTGTTTCTCACTCATGAATCATTCTCTAATAATGGTTATAAGTGGATGAATACCCCTCCATGTCTACTCAGGGTAGATATTTATTTGACATGACATGGCCTTCCATGATCAAAACTATTTCCCATACACTCTATAAAAGATCATCTTCTATAGGGTATCAAACCTAGTTGTCAAAATGCACCTGGCCCAAAGGGCACTGGGTGACCTCCCATTTTTTCCTATCAACCATGAAAAATTTCAGTAGAGGTAGTACTGAGGGTTGAATTATATATTGAAAATTAGTATTGTTATTTGAAATTCACTAGAAAAATTTGGTCCTATATGTTGCGATAAGGAATGAAAGTATAATAATGAAGATAATAGGTTACTCTAATCTTCTGTTGTAGTAATGTTTTGTTCTCTATATGATTTCCATTAGTTTTTATCTCCACCCCTATCCATTAAATTACTATAAAAAAATGTTGTTGGTAATATTACAATGAACAATAAAGATGAATTTTATGTTTATGTAGTTAATCCATAACTGGACACATGTCAAATCCATCTAAAAGACCCGTATGAAGATTTATATTAACATAAACAGAAAATTAAAAATGAATAAATCATATAACTAGAGATGTTATTTGAAAACAAACAAGGTGGTGAACATAGAAAATAGTGTAAGTTACTTAGAGTGACAAGAATATGTATTTGATATTCTTAATTCATAAGTTGTGGTTTTAGTAATCACAATCCTTATCATCAATAGTAATTAATAAGATCTACCTTATTCCCTTGTCTATGGTCATTGTGTATTCCTATAATCCTTATCATTCATGGATTTGTGACACTATATTGGATAATGGAAACGTTTTAGTTAGTAAATGAATTAGTCCATTAGTGGTTATTTTAGATCCACATTTTTCACTAAAACCGTGTCCACCGACCTCTTTATTTATCTTTGGAAGTTTGATGCTTGATGTGCCCTATTCTATAATTAATTCATTTTTTGGTTTTTAAGAGGAAATATTCTTGGTGATTCATCCCAAATTTTTGACATATATGTGGATAAATATTCATTATTTTAATATCATTATTGCCCAATTATTTATGAGTTTTCTTACTTATCTTCTATGGTGAACATAGAATTTCAAATATTGTTACATTATCAATAATATTTCATGATAGTTGGTATGATATAATAAGTATATTTTTCAATCGATCTACCATTATAATGGGTAGAACATTTATATAACCACTAAATTATCCCTCATATTCATTTTGACCTCTCTTTCTTCATGTTCCATCAATCACTAAAACCAGAAGGGTTAATATGTGTGATAAAATATTAAAAATATAGGTTAATTATCATAATTATAATATGAATTAAACTTTGAAACTTATTTTTATAATAATATTCTCATTAGACTTTGATTTCTTAAGTCCAGCCTATATAATTATTAGTTTACCATAGGTTATCTCATGTTAGGTACTCCCATAACACTTATCCTTATCACTCAGAGTAACAAGTAAAAAAATAATTCATAATGGTTTGTAAAGAGTATATAATCAACCATGGTATATAAATAATCAGTTTCTATCATGGTTTGTAGACTTACTCCCACTTATCATACATTTGAGTGATGATTGTAGCAATTCTCAATCAACCGTTTTTTGAGTGATTACCGATAGGTGAATCTATACCAAAGTTACATCCACTTTCCAGCATCTTGATAGGGATGTAACTTTGAAAAAATCTACACACTCAATACTTTAAAAAATTATAGCTCATTGTCATACAGTCATACGTATCACATAGGGTTTCCACTAATGTTCTTTTATCCTAATATCTAAAAAAACTAGACCTTCCTCTGAACCAACATCAGAAACTCAAGACTTACGAACACATTATTTTATAATTATTCATACAGATTACAAAAAATAAAAACCAATGATATCGTATTATATTGAATTTCTATGATTAGAAACATAAATTTATCATATTTAATATTAAAATATCATATTTATTTAATACTCCACATAGTACTCCTAGAACCCATAAGTCTTATTAAAATACATAGGATACCTATGAAAATATAATTAATTAAAATGGTGATCTTAAAATCCTAATTACTAAATAAAGATAATAATAAAGAAAAACATGAGATTTAGTAGGCATAACATGATATTATAAAGAGAATTATCATTATAATGTAAACATATAATAATTTAATAAAATCATATGATAATGAATTCCTAAAAAATTGGGAATAAAACAAAAAAATGACATCATAAACATATGTTAAGGTTCACTCCAATGACCATTATCAAAATGTGGGAGAAGACTCCTGGTGGATTAGGATAACCCCAAATACTATACAAAACATATCATTAAATATAACGATTTCTACAATGTATTGTAGGTATATATAATTCCAAAACCACATCTCAAATATTCATAATATTTATATTCATATGTTTTTGATGTGAGGAAAATAACCATACATAATTTATAAGCATTATAAAATCTATGAGAAAAAACTGGGTTTCATGAAACTTTATAGAAGTACAATCAATGAAAATATCATGAGTTTTATCCATAGAATAAGTAATTAAATATTTTTTTCATTTTAATAATTTAATAAATAATAATAGTACCTAAAATTTGAGTTCCATTATAGGTAAATTCATGAGAATCATTAAGGATAAGTAAAAATGATCAAAATGGGTGATGATTTTTGAAACGATCACCTAAAATTTAATAGGTAGAAAATATCACATTATTTTACATTTGTCAATAATTATTAAAATTTGGGTTCTCATAAATAAAATGAGTCTTTTAAAAAACATTTCTTGTGGAAATACATATTAGGGAGGTGAAACTTGTCATGAAATAATAAAAATTGAAGGTTCCCTTTTTATGTATAAAGAACAATTTTTTGACATTTTACATTGAAAACAGGAGGATAATGAATTAGTTTGAAAATATAATATTGTAAATATGATGTTAAAATAAAAAAATAAATAACTTGGATTCTATTTAAAAAGAGTGCATTGGATGGAATGGAAATAATGGACAAGGAGGGGAAACTATCATTTAAGAGGATGCGAATTATTCATAACATAATTGCTTTTTATAGATGGAATAGAACTCATAAATACAAAAAAATTTATTAAAAATAGATCTCCAAAAATATAAATAGTTTATACCATATGAAATGAAATACAAAGCTCATGGATAAACAATATTGCTCAAGAATGCAGACTGGGGAATTAAACCCCCTTAAATTTTATGTCAGACAACAATCATAGCCCACAATAATAAAGGGAATAAAAAAAGATAAGTTTCCAAGTTAAATAATAATTTAGGATATCATAATTAAAGGTTCATATAGTTACACCCTATAAATGAATATTGGTGCATAATATCGAACCATGCCTTAGTAAATTGTGATTTTGATAGAAATTCTTAGATGTTATACAATCTTTAAAAAATGAATTTTAACATCTTATAAAACATAAAAAAATACAATATTAAATTACTTTATAAACTTTTTCATACCAAAAATAGTTTATAATTTCCTCTTTTAATCATTATATAAATTTATGTCAGTTAGTTTTTACATATTTTCTCACATTAGGGGTTTATTGTTTTTACCATTTGTAATAGTTTCAGAGGAGTGATGTTGGTATTAATTTTATTCAAATATCATGATAAAAATATCTTAATATTAATATAATGGATAACATGTTGTTACCTATAAATTTTCAATTTCATTTTATGTTTTTTTCATTCATTATCCTTGAAGATGAAATTGACAATAAGCACACATCATGGATTTTATTAAACAATGATATAAATTTTCTTATTTGTTGACTTATATATTGTTTTATCCATCATAGAAATATAAATTTATTTTTTAAAAATATATATCATATTATACTATTAATTTGGTTTTAATGGTCATTTATGAATTAATTTCATAACAATGTTCATGTAGGTGGTTAAACTGGCACAAACATGAATATACTATGATTAATGGATGATTATGATGTGGTTTAGTTTTAATATCATTACACAAAAAGTATAAAGATATTATTTTTTGTTTCTAGGATTCAAATAGCATAATTAGTAATAATTATAACTATAAGATAATCAATATTAAGATATTACATGGAATGAAGAGATTGATTTCCTCTAATTATGACTGGTCGAGATGGTTAATTTTATATTGATTTTTTTACTCATATCATTATTAGTTTATCCAATTCAAAGCAATAGAACCACAATGATTTCATAAAAAAATATTTCTCCATTATAAATATTATTAAAACAATCCATGAAATGAAATAATGAAAAACATGCATGTTACTTCATATAAGTGGAGTTCCACACACATAAGTTTCTTTTTTTCATTTTTATTAATGGAAAGGGTAAATGTGGGTAATGATTTTACAATAATTATAATAAAAATAATTATACTAATGATACATTATTAATCATTTTTTGAGTATTAAATGTAATATTAGTATGAATAATTGCTCATCGAGAAATAGAAATGCAGAGAGTAGCTAGATGTTTATTCCTCACTTTTTGAATTGTCTCCACTGTAAAGGTGTTACTCCCTTAAGAGATATTATTTTTAGATGAAAAAAATTACTTGATTATGAATTGAAATATGTAAGATTATTTTGTATATTTTGGCCCAAAATAATTTTCATTTTGTGTGAGATGATGTGCAGAGATGGGTACCCCTTTTCTAAGTGATAAGGGATGCCATTATTGTAAATACTTAAAAACCTTCGATAATTGAAAAGGAATATCAAGTAAAGTGGCCAAAAAATTAATAAATAATAGATTAGGGATGTTATAAGGTCTACATAGGAATCAAAAACTCATTACTTCACCTATTAAATACATGTTTCTAAATAATTACCATTAGATGTTTCTAATTTTCAATTTTATCTTCTAGCATGATAAAAACTCATCATCGAAAGTTACTTAACCTTTATGACCGAAAATAAAATGGAACATTTTAAATAATTTTTAAAAATTGTTTAAATTTTTTAAAACCATTTCAAATTGTTACATTTCAATATGTGATAAATATTAATTATAAAATACTAAATTAATAATGTTATAATTTTATTTATAAATACAAATTATGTTCTAAAATGAAATTTATTTTTGTATGTTAAACCCAATTATTTTAAATTTAAAAATAATATTATAAAATACATATATTTTCGTAGAAAAATGTTTCATTAACACCCAATTCATACTTATATACTAATAATTTTATATAATATATATTTTTTATGGAATAAAATTTTTCTATTAACCTAAAAATTTTCAATTTTAGAAAAATACTAACAATTTCACCTGAGTCTATTATTTCCATGATAAATCCAATTTTTTACAATTTACAATAAAACATTTATAATTTATATTAATATTTAATATCATCTAATATAATTAAAGGTGTTCTTATCAAAAAATGGCATTTGTTACATTATGAAATATTATTTCCTATGAATTAATAATTAATTCAGTTTTTACTTAATATTCATAAAATAAATATATATTACTACATAAAAGATCATAATAAAATTAGTTCATTTGTATAAATTTGTAATATTTAGTTATTTAAATTTTAAACATAAAGTGAATTGAGAAAGGCTACGTTTCAAAAAAATATAAATATACATGATATATATATATACATATAAATATTTTATTATATGTTTTTTAATACTAATTTGTATTTAAATAAAATCTTATTATATCTATGTTAGAGAAAATAATTAGATAATATCCAGTTTTAGTTTTAGGTGGTGATTCCACTCAGATGGGTATTGTGGAAATCTCTATGAGCTTGAAAATTTTCCATATAAGGTTTTGATAAAATCATAATTTATCATGTTATACTTGGGGTTTTTCTAGGAAAAAACCCTACTAAATATACCTCCCTCCTGATCTCATATATATGCGATTGATAAGGAATATTTATTCTTTGAGATTCTATTTCCTCATAGTTTCTTTATTTCTTTTTGTAATATGGTTACTTCAATTTTATAATAGCTAATTAATTGTTAATTATTAATCATTTTATTTTATATTTGAAATATATATATTTTTTCATTTTAATCTGGTATGATATATGAATTTTACAATTTTAAATATTATTTATTTCTGAATAATACATAGTGAAGTCTTCGGTCATTACACAAATATCTAAGGAAACTACTTAGAGCACTAGATGATACCTTTAATAGAATTTCCAGGGATCTTATTAAGAATTATGTTCAATGAATATGCATTCTTGATTAGTCAATGGTTAAGAAAATTTATGACCTCAAAAATTCATACACCTAGATTCACTACTAGAAAAATATTCATTACCTACTAGCTTTGATTCAAATTGATATTACCTAATTTTAACCGTAAAAAAATCCAATATAGATTACCAACATTGAGTAACTGAAATACCCCAATAACTTTTATATTTAGAGATTTATTGATTTATAAAAATATAAATTTATTTAATAAAACCCATTTCATTCTCATCAAATGGTATTTTTTCCCAAAATAACTATATTTTATTGTTCCATAAAAATACTTCACCATCACCTAAAAATTCTCCACATATGATACACTTATATATATATATATATATATTACATTTAATCCTTCTTTATAAACTAATGAAATGGCAATATAAGAAAGTGTGATATCAGATTCTTAGTAAGGGTAATAATGAGAGATATTAATAGATGAAAATAATGGATTATATTATAAGAATAATGGTATGAGAACATTATCACATATTATGAGATCATATGAAACAATTCATAAACCATAAATCACGATTCATGTAATATTGAATTATTATATAAAAATATGATTACTATGAATTTTAAACCATTAATAATCAATCATAATCTGTGATATCATAACATAATCATAATGAATAATATTTTCTCATTCAAATAACCTTAGAAGATCATTTATATAGTCAATTATCACTTCCAATACTATCATAGTGGATAGAGTCCCATATTTGATTGGGATTACTCCCCATTATCATCATTTCCTTAGTAAAGGCTTAGTACCAAGACTATCATCGAGAAAAGTAAAATACTAGATTTAATTCTCTCACCATTCAAATACATATTATATTTTCAGACATTAATATTTACCCTATTAATTATTGGGATATATAATTCAAATCCCACATGTCACACAACGAAAACCGTAAACATGGGCACCACATGATCATAAAAAAATAATTATTTCCCTATATCATAACACATTTTGAAAAACTGGGTTTCATTATTATTTTATCATCACATAATCATAGGCCATATACTTTAATGGAGTGGATGAAATCATAAAAACAATTCACCATAGATTAATTAACCCATGGTAAAGAATCATGTTTCATGGAAAAATATTTAAAACATCATCATCGTAAGTCATATAGAGAAAGAAAGTGGATGGAAAAATAAGAGAATATCAGAAGTAAAGTATAATAATCCCTAAAAGGATGTTCACATAGATAAAAATTTATTATTATAAATTTATTTAAAATTTAATTTAAAATTGAAGAGAAAAAATCCATTTTATTTTGGAAATTTTTTCAAAACAACAATTCTAAAGAAGTTGGAATATAATATTATGTCTATATACATTAAAACAAATAAATTAAGGATTAAAAATTAAGTGGGACATGAAAATGTAAAGATATATTCATTCTTTATAATTTAAAAAGAATATTTTTTCTCACTGTAGAAAAAAGTCAAATGTGATTTGTTTGAAGAACTATATAAAATATTCTTTTTAATAATTTTTTTTGAAAGATAATGGAAGAGAAAAAATATTTTAGAAACAATTATGTGTATGTAAAAAAGTTTATAAAACATTTTTAATAACATGGATACAATATATTAAGATACATGATGGAAGAGAGAAATAAGGTAATTTTTCCAAAAAGCATCTTCTCTATCATTTTCAGTAACAAATAAAGGTAAAATGTAACTAATATATAAAAAATTCAGAATTAAATAGGAGATAATAGAATATATTGGGTTGAATAATTAATATCATATAATTTCACTAAATCAATATATAATATATACATTCCTAAAAAATAATGAGGTTGACACATAAACCCTCATAGTTTTTGTATCTTTGGATTAAAACCCCATTAAAGGGAGAGCCTTAAAATTTATACTTCAGCATAATTTTCATAAAAATATTAATAAAATATATTCAAGGTTTGAATATAATCCACATAATATAAAACATTTCTTAATATTTCATATATCACGTTGAATAAAAACTGAAGTGAGTAACTCTTTCCTCTTTGGTAACTTTGGAATCATAAACTCCATGAATGAAATAAGATCAAATAGAACTTAAAATACCACTAATATTAATCTATTCATGATATAATATTAAATAAGTATATTATATATGGAATATAAACACAAATATGTGCAAAAAATGATATCTATCTCAATGGAACAATATTGAGTCAAAGAATCCTTACGTCAAGTCGTAAGTTTATTTTTAAGTGATCTTAACTTTTTTTCATCAGGTATCTTCCTTTGGATTACAACATAATCCATTTTTATATTATATTATTGTGAGACTAAGTGTTCTAGTTCCTAGTTAGGATAGTTGGGAATTTATTTTGGTAGATCTTGTATGAGATAATAGGCTCATGTTTTAAGGAGAAGTGAGAATTGGTGGTTTCCTTATATAAGGGATGTTGGTGGAAAACATGTAAATTCATGAATTTTTATTATATAGTATATTTATTAATAGATTAAATTGGATATAATTATTCATAGTTTCAAATATAATAAGGTTATGGTTGAAATCCAATCAACCAATGCCGCTTATGATAATGTTTTGTGTATTTTTATACCATATCACTCATGTCATTCCCCTCTTTTACACCTCTATATCCCTTACTATGGTAACTCGATACTTCGCCTTTAAGGGTCAATAATTTTATAATTAAAAATAAATTAGATCATAAGTTGACAATTTTTTATATTTGGGACCGTTTTCTATTAATTTTACAAAATATTAGATGTTTATGGGTTTTAAAAAAATCATTTAAATAATTTTGACATAAAATATCCTAAATGTCGTTTTCATGATTATAAAAATAATTTGAATTTCATAATACCAAAATTAAAATGGATTTAATATTTTAATATTTAAAAAATTACTTAAATATAATTTTGATCCATAAAATTAATGAAACACTCCAACTAATCTAAAAAATAACTTTTAATATTTATAACTATTTACATTGATTTCTCACCCGCATATAGAAGCACTACATCAGCGATATATAAATATTTTAGGTAACTATAAAATTAGAAAAATTAAGAAAACTATTATTATAATAAAAATAATTTATTAACCCTAAAAATATCCATTTAAAATAATTTATAACAACTTTTTTGTCTTTCAACTACATATTAGACAAATTTAAACGTAGAAAGTGATATTTTATACATATTCCTTACTTAAAATAATATAAATCTCATTATCCTAATTAAATAGAAATAAATTAAAATATTATAAAATATAGGATGAGTTTATAAACTATACTCCTTCTAGTAAATATATGAAATTATTTCAGATAATTTTAGCTTGTATTCAATTACTTTTTCCAGTTTTACCCATTTTAACTTTTATTAAGGTAATTAACCTTTACTATGATTACTATTAATTTTGACTACAAATAAAATTTAAATTATTAAATATTTCAAAAATTATTATTAAAAATATATAATTGGTTTACTAATATTAAATTTCTATAACTCATTAAAAAAATTAATATTATTTTGAAAAATGCAATAACAAACTATTTTTAGAAAAATTCTTTATTCGGAATAAAATGATTTTTAACAAAACCATTTATAATTTTTTCCCCGATTGAATTAATTGGATTAGGATAAAACAAAAAAATTATATGAATTTAAAAATAGGTCAAAACCAAAATGAAATTTGGGGAAACATTATTAAAAGAGAATCTTTAAAAATAGTTTTTCTTTGAATAACAATAATACATAGATTTCCAAAAGGTCAAGCATATTTTTATATTTTAAAAACCATATTTTCAAATGAATTCAATTAATTAATAAATATATATTTGTTCTACGAAAACGAATTTAGAAAATTTTAAATTCTAATAATTTCGTAAAAGTGTCATTATTAGTAAAATAATTATTTTTCACTATTCAATAAAAAATAAACTATTTAAAAAAATAATAAATCAATACCCTAGAAAAATTTTTATCTTTAAAAATAGAAAATTAAATTTTTTTACTAAATGAAATCTCTAAAACATATTAATTTAAATTGAAACTAAAACTAAACATATATATCAAAAAATATTTTTTCAAAAAAATACTATTTTTAAAATATAATACTGCTTAACTTTATAGGATTTAATTATTATCATTCTAACCTAAAAACATATTTCCTCGGAATTAATCAATAATCCTATGATATGAAAACTTTTCTTTATTTTTTTTTATATATTGGTTACTTTTAATCATACTCTATAATCTATTATCTATGTTATAATGACCATATTTAAATAATAACATTTTGTTAGTATGTGAAAAATTATTTAATCTCTGGGTTTCATGCATCACAGGCTATCAAACACAATAAAATTATTAAAGATAAAGTTACTCTAAAATATCAAGTTTATACAATCAACCCCCATTGATATATTTCAACATCACAATTATTATATCATGTTTGGTGGATAAATGTTTTTTAAATTTTAATAATTAATTCCATAGAGTGAAATATAAATATACATTCGTTTAAATAAATACACTTTAATCCAAATTGGTCGGAAATGTTTTTGAGAAGTACAATAATGTATTTATTAATAATTTTAATATCATTATTTATAAAATATTTTATAAAAATGAATTTATCATTAAGAAACATGAACTAGATTCCATGTTTAAAAAAAGAATATCTTATCAGATTTATGATATTTTATACATAACAATCAATAGGTTTATCTTCCTACTTCATAGGGCTGACTAATTATTTTACCATCAAGATTGAGAGTATAAGAAAATGTAGTCACATGATTTCATTCAAAAATTCATTACTTTTGTAATGTTTTATGTATTTTTCCACCTACGATACATGTCATATGATAAATAAACATGATTAATTCTTTATTCCTAAATAACTAATAATAACATTCAATAGATCTTAATGAAACACTTGGTATTTTTTAGGATATATTTATCATTAATAAATAACTGTGTTAAAAAATCAAGAAGATAAAAGCCTTAAATTTTTGGAATAATACTCATACATTATAAAATTGAGCACATTATAGGGTATTTAAATTAAATATAATTGTTGAAAATAATTAATAATTCATTATGAAAATATAATTAATCCAAAATCTCTATTTTGAAGTAATTTGTTATGTGAATTTCATTTTATTCATATGTGTTTCATTTGAAATTAATATTAATAAAATTATGAAACAAAATATTATTTTCTCATAAATAAAATTCATTATTTAATTATAAATGGGTTATAAATGAAAATAAAATCATTTGAAGGTATAAAATATTTCATTTCTCTAATACTTCTTTTCTATGCACAATGATTTTTTATAATAATATATTAAATTAAAAACTACAGATTAATTATTTTAATAAAATATATATATGACATTTTTTATAAAAACATTTAACACACATTTAATATATTTTACTAGGAAATATATCAGAAAACATTTAGTGTTATGCTTAAAATACATTTCCATTAAAACTATTTTCTTTGTGTTTTGTGCGCTTATTTAAAAAGTAATTTATACAAATAATTGAAATATAATTTTATAAAATTATTTAAAATTATTTAAACATAATTTAATAATTTTGAAATGTTTCCACTCATAATTTTGGGAATTATGAATAGTTACTATGATTAAAATTTATTTCCTTAATAAAGGTAAAAATTTGTTAATGAGGAGATTAAACTAAAATATATGATTTAATATTACAACTAGATATGTATAAATTATTTTGGTTGAATATATTTAGACTATAAAATAACATATAATTAATACATTTTCCACTTGGTTCCACTTTATATTTAATATTATTTTATTACATTATAATGTTTTAATTGTTTACAACCTTTTCACCTACCCCACATATAAAAAGGTAGTCCTCAACATCTAACTCAATCAAAAAAATTAGCTATATATATCAGATAATATGTACCTATTATAATTCATAAAATCCAACCCTATGTTTTAGATATTATTTAATTTTAATAAATTCATACCAATAAGATTTAAGTTGTAAGAAAATGGAGGTTTCTAATTGAAGAGGAAGTTTTCGTTAATGATATTTTCAAGTTTCTTTCATTATTAATCTACTATAAATATTATAAAACAATATTGACATGATGAATTAAATATAATAACTATCTTTAAATTTTTCTAATTTAATTTTTCATCCATTTTCAACCAACATCCCATAATATGATAAATGATAACATTATTCTTCCATACATATAGACTATCTCCTCTATGAAGAGATGTAGTTCATTCTTCATGTCTTCCAAAAATGATAGTTATATGGATATATTTAATGAATATATATGATATATATATATGTTATTATTTTTATTCATTAATGATAAATTACTATTTCCTTTTATTTCTTTACATGCATTGAATAATGTAATCATTACTCATGTGTACGTGCAAACTACCATCTCTACCATGTGATGTAATTTATTTTTCATCACAGAATAATATGAATCGTCATAATATTGTATATACTGAAATAATATAATACATATAACATGACTAAAATTATTAATATGATAAAACTATGGAAAATGTGTATGGAACATAACAATAAATCCGAAACATGCATTGAAAATGAACTAATTTTCACCCAAATATTGTTTTTAATCACAAATAACTTATAAATGGGTAATTGGAAATTATAAAGGAATTTTATATTATATGAAAATTATTAATAATTTAATTTAATCAATTTATATTATATCTAAATTTATTATAAAATATATCAACAATGCATATGAAGAGAGACATGAGCTTTGGAAAGGGTTTATGTTACGATCTCATTTATTTTTAGGATTGTTTATGTTAAATTTACATTACAGAAAATTATAAAATTATTATCGATTAAAATCCATATATTTTCTTTAAATATAGTTATTTTATTATTTTAAAGTATTAGTACCATATTAATCTACTTTTTACTAAATTTTATTGATAACATGTTTTTTAGAAAATAAGACCTTATTTCCTATTTGGTTGATTAAATATTTTCCATATCCATGCTCTTTAAAAAAATTTATTTTATGTAATAAAAATATTATTTAATGTAATTTTAAAATATATTATACATTATTTCCAATTTTTTAAAAGGAATATTTTTTTCAATTTTTTAAATTTTTATTTTTAGTGTTTTTACCAAAAGTGTAATTTTTTATTAATTTTATCACCAATTATTTTTTTTCAAAAATAGTTGCTATTATTTTATATGAATATTAATCTAATATAATCCACAGAAATATTAAAATCATATATATCTATCTATATTATTTAATTTTTTTAAATATAATTAAGGTAAATTGAATTTTACCATATTTTTATATAAATGTTCAAATTATCTTTTAAATGTATTTTTTATCTATGTCTAAATTTGTTGAAATTTATTATTATTATTGTTGATATGATCTAGTGATATCATCCATGTTCTTTCACTAGATATATTTTGATTATGAGATGATTAAATTATTATAAAACTCATTTATTTTTTATATTCTATGATATAATGAATAGATAAATGTTTTTACGATCCTGTGGAACATATATTTATGGGTTTTATTATGTGATGGGTGGTTATATTAAAGCCCTATAATTAATTAGGAAATGATTGATATCTAATGAGAAAATACAGTTCTGAATGGGAGAGGGAACCTAGTTCCATATTTGACTCTTTTAAATTCTATATTCTTAGGTGTGAACCCTGACTAAGGAAATGTTGGAATTGGGAGTGAACCCAATCCACTATGAGACTTTTTTTCCACCAGGATAGTCATGGATGTGAACCTTGAATAATTAAATGATTTACTATTCCCATGATTGTTCCTTAATAAATAGGATATATTATTTTCTTATCATATGCTTGCATGTCTCATGATTGATTAATGACAATTAATCACTATTATATCTCATATATCTTGAAATGATAATGATTTATGACTTGAATTATGATTTATTCTCTATAACTAATTGGGTAATATATTTTTATGTTATGATCATGATCTCATACACCTATTCATAAATTATGATTATATATGATCTTCAATTTATATCTTAAATGTTTAACCTTACTAATCATTTGAGTTCTCCATTTCTTATATTTTTATTCAACCATGGTTATGGAGAAAGGTATTAATTAATAAATGTCTAAGAAGGGTTCTATTATTAAGGAAATTTTTAAGGGATGTTGAATATAATTTATGAAATATGTTTATTATATATATTATTTTTTAAATAAACCAATCCTTTTTTATTATGGTAAATGAATTATTATGAAGGCAATTGAATATTATTATAAATGATTTAAAATTTATATATGTTATTTTCAAGAAACCTAAGTTGGTGTCAAATAGGGGTTTATTTATTATTGGATGTTAGGAATTGTATAATTTTAGTATAGAACTTAATAAAACCATTTAAGAACTAAAATTGATATAGTGTGAACCTATAAATGTCATTTCTTAATATGATTACATAATAATTTCTAAAAAATTAGGAATAAAGTTCATGATTATATGATTTCTCAATCTGATAATTATAGATTTAAACATATTCTATTTCGTTATGTTCTTATTAAAATGTTTGAAATAGATTAAATAATATTAAAAATAAATTTGGCACAAAATATAATGATTTTCCACTAGAGAAACCAAATAACATGGGAGATGGAATTCAAAATCTTATTGTTATACACATGTAAATCCCTCAAGCGCTGAATCATGATGACCTTTTAAATGAAAAAATGAGGGACCAAAGAACCATAGAGTCTATCATGTTCAAAATTAGCCTATTATTATTGGATCCTATGGTTTATTAGTTGTTTAGAAATGGATCAATACTATTGGAAATATATTTTCCATTATCCACTACTCAAAGTGTTATAAATTTATCTTGGAGGTATATCATTTGTAATGGGAAACATATAAATGGTACGATCTTATTAAGAATGTAATGAAATAGGATGAAATTTAGTCCAGTGAGTGGGATGAGTTTAAGATGGAAATTTAAGTAATCACTTTCTATAAACTATTCACACTAAAATGTGAAGGGAAATCCTTGAGCCTAAGAAGAATGATAAAGATTCATTTTATAAAAACGAGGAAAAATTTACATGATATAAAAGGTATGATTTAGGTTTTATCACTGAACCTAAAATTAAAATATAATAGTCTTAAACATCATAAAACCAAGTCTCTTAATGGTGATAAAAATAATGGATATTTAGTAGCAATGATTAAATAGATCAATGTTCACTTATGGTAAAAAATGAGAGTGTAGACTCCTGTCATTATGTTGATTCTGATAAGAATGGATTTATATTTTTTCAAGAGAAAAGAAAATGATTCTTACTTTATTCTAGAATTATATATGGAAAAATGGGGGGAAATGTATCTAAGGTATTGGTAATTTTTTCAAGTGTGGAATGGAATTACATAGATCAAGTGGATTCTAAAGCTACATAAATTGGAAATATATGGAATATAATAAGGAGAGAGATTAGTTTAATGAACCATCGACACTCTAATTATACAATTACAATGAGCATATAAATTAATCCAACCGTTCATACATCTGATGGTTAACGATGATAGTCATCATCAAAAACCTCTTAATCCATGAGATAAATGTAAATCTCATGATTTCTCAATTAATGAAGTGATATATGATAACAAAGTGGTGAAAGGTATAATTATAATCAACATAAAAAATTTAAATATTTTATTTTAATTTATTTCAACCCAATATATTATATATAAATAAATTTTTAAGGTTATCACATCACCATATGAATTTTTTGATGTTTAATTTTTAGTGAATAGTCTTAGTGGTATGATGATTTCATATCATGTATATATCTCATATCGAATATAAATTTACAGAAATGTGATTCCTATATATCTTGTGATTTACCCTATAGTGGAACATAATGTGAATTTGGGAATAGATTGGCTCTCTCTATATATATCCAATATCAATTTGTGTGTAAGAGATGTTACATTTGATAACCATAATCAATCTATGATTTAATATTTATGCGATGATGAATATTACCTTCAAACAGAAACCACTTTAATTTTATGGGTCAAAATACCTATTAATGAGGGGTATATAACATATATGGTTTTGGAGAAATAAACATTGATGATAAACCTAACTAGTGGGAAAATAACGATATTTAATGAATATTTTCTAATTTTCCCTCGAGTCATGAAGTTGGGTTTTCAATAGAACTCATACACAATTATATGACTATTTTAATGTCTCATTATAGAATGAACCTGATTTAGTTACAGGAAATGAATAAGAAACTCCAAGATAATCTATAAAAGGTATTTATTTTTCCATGCTTATATCCACAAGGTTCACTATTTTTATTTTTTAAGAAGATATATGGGATCAAGTATATTATCATTGATTTTCATGAATTTGACAAGAATATTGTTATGAAAAAATAACATATAACCTTTATTGATGATATGTTTGATCAACTATAAGGATATTGATAATTTTCCAAGAATGAATTCCAATCAAGATATCATCACTTTGAAGTAATATAGGAGGTAATATCCCATAAAATAACATATAATTGGTATGGATACTATCAATTTATAGTGATTCCATTTGGACTTATCATTGGCCCTTTTATCTTCACGGATATAATGAGTAATGTCTTTAGAGATTACCTTGATAATTTTGTGGTAGTATTTATAGATAATATTTTCATATATTCCATGTTCAAGGAATGTCATGGAGATTAATTGGTGATTTTGTTGAATACCTTAAAAGAGATTTGTTATATGATGAATTTTATAAATGTGAATATTTGATAGAAAAAGTATCATTCATGGGTTTAATGATTACAAGTTATGGTATATTGGTGGATCCCTCCAATGGCCCTAAAGGCCTTCATTTTTTATTGAATTTTGATAAACCACCATTCAAGGGGTGAGGTGGAACCATAACAAGTCATGTAGGCGTATGTATTACATGACTCGTAGGCCTTAGAGGAATTCATTTTCCAGTAGGCTTAAAACATTACATACAACCCAAACTAACTACTTGGAACTGATCCTCCCCAGTATCTTCATGGTGAAATCAGCTCTCCACCTTCGCATGAATGTTTGTCTAGGAATTCCCGTTCATGCACAAGCTTGTCCCGATGGCAGGTACCATACCCTATCACTCTTGCAATCTATTTAGCTTCTACTGTGGTGAAAGATCCATGCTCATCCTCTTTGTAGAGCTTGTTCTTCATAGGTCATCTGGTTTGCATCTGCACTTAAGGTGGCCCGAAGGCCTTGAGGTGGCCCGAAGGCCTTACTGACCCAAAGGCATGGGTGTCCCGAAGGCCTTGAAGGACACGAGGACCAAATCTGTGGCTCGAAGGCCAAAACAGGGGAATATTTCCAGCTGCTATAGTGCGAAAAGTTACCTACTACAGTTCCCAACTAAACATGGTGACTGAAATCTATATTTGATTCGGGTTGGCCTAATAATGTTTATATATTTTGGGAAATTTTTCTCAGTTATCAAATGTACTAACCATGTTGACGTAGAAGGGAGTGAAGTTCCTTTAGATTGATGAATGTAAATAAAATTTCATGTAACTGTTGATAAGGTTGGTCAATACACTAGTGATAATACTACTCGAAAATGTATAAGGGTTTGTTTATCTATAACAACACATCAAATAAGAGAATTGGAGTTTTTTAAAATAAAAATGACTTAGTAATAGGTTATTCACAATTAGAATTAAAATATAATGAGAAACCTTACCTGGATAAAGATATAAACTGGCATTGGAAATTTAATTATATGAATACATATATGAATTATATTTATATTGAATATAGTGAAATATATATTGATTATAAAATCACGAAGTATATATTCACATATAAATAGTTAAGTATTTTAAAAAGCTGATGGTTGGAACTAACTAAAGATTATGACTTCTCAAAAACATTTAACCTTGGGAATGAATACAAGGTAGATGGTTCTCCAAGTCAAATGTTCCATGCAAGATTTCCCTATTAAGGATTGAATTAGATCTTATAATTATGGATTTTTTTTGTTATGGACAATGTAATAATAAGGAATGGATAATGATTCTAGATATCCTTTAGGTTTTATCTACAATCTATTCTTATGATTATTAAAAAAGTGAAAAAGGAAGACATATATCTGAAAAAGAATGTATGGAATGTTCTTTAGTTCATTCATGAAAATGATGAAATGATAAGGCTTGGGGGGATAATTTGACCCATAAATATTATAATTTATTATGTATACATTAGGTAAATTCCATAGTTCATCATTCTCTATTCATCCTAAAAGTATGAATATATAAAAAAATATTTTACATCATTTTTGGAAAAACAACATGAAGAGAATTATCGAAAAGTATGTATATTAGTTCCTGGTACATTATTAAGTTAAGTCTAAGATATATAATTTTGAGGAAATATTACAACCATTACACAGAACTAAGTGAAAAATGAGAAAACAACACCATGGATTTCATCGTAGGACACCCTGAAAAATTAAATAGGCCCAATGCTCTTTTGATTGTAGTCAATCGACTTATGATGTCAACACATTTAATTTATATTAGAGAATATTTGTCTATTGACCATATCTCTAGGTTATGGATTAAGTGGATAGGTTTCATGGAGTACCACTCACAATAGTATATGATCAGGATCTATGGATTGACATGATGTTTAGATAAGTATTCAGAAATATTTCAATACATAGTTGATATATAAGACTTCATATCATAATTAGATTAATGGAAAATATGATAGGACCATTGAAACCTAGGAGGATATACTGGGTTCTTGTTCTATGGATTTCAAAGGAGGATGAGATCATTACATTCCTATGGTTGACGTTTCTTACCACAATAATTTCACTAGAGTATTTAGATGATTCCTTTGATGAAATTTATTGATAGTTGTGTAGTACTCATATATTTTGGGATGAATTTGATGAATTTAATCTATAAGGACAAGACCAAGATAATAAAATGGTAATTGAGGTTTGAACCATTTGAAAACACATTATAGAATCTTAGATTTTATAGAATGTTTTTCGACAATATTTAGTGAGATCTACAGTTAAAATATGGTGATATGGTATTCTATCTAATATCCAATAGGAATAATAATATTATATTTTAAAACAAGGGAATGTTATGCCCTATGTATAATAATCCCCTAGAGATTACTTAGTGCATTAGATTGATAACTTATTACATGAAAATTTTTGAAAAAATATTAATTTCATGAAATGTTGCATATATCCATTTTTAGAATATAAATACAAAATACATCGCTTGTACTAAACTCATAGGTTATACCGTTGGAAATGAACTTTATTATGCAGAACAACTAGTAGCAATATTAAGGAATATAGATAAATTGCAATAAAAAAGTTTAATGAATTTGTTAAAGTTCTATTGAGGGATCTTAAATTTTAGGAAATAACATGGGAACCTGAGGAAACAAGGGGAAAAATATATCCTTAGTTTTATTTGTACTGAAAAAATTTCATTGGAGAATTTATTATTAGGGGGTAGAATTTTACACCCTAAAATTTAGTAATATGTTTATTTTTATTAAATAAATATGCTTGAAATATTCTAAAGAATGAGACCCTAAAATTATGTGAATAAATATTATAATTTAAAAAATAACATATATTATATAATATTTAAATATAATATAATTTATGTTTTTTTTAATATTTTAGGAAACACTATTGATCCTAAAGAACTATTTTGAAATATTTTTTTATGATAATTTTTTTTATTAAAAAAAATTAATTGAAAATAATATTTTTTAATTTTTGAATTTTTTTACAAATTAATAATATAATATTTTTTGTTACTGATTTCTAATAAATGAAAATAATTTTTTTTATTTAAAAAAATGGATATCTTCTGAAACAATGCTTTTATGCACACAACGAGTTTTTATTATAATTAATTACATTAATCACTACGTATGAATGATTTTAATGAAATGGTTTGGTAATATATAAATTCAAATTTGTTAAAAATAATTTAATTGAATTTAATATTTAAGGAATCAGAATAAATTTAGTGTTATTCTAAATAATTCATTTTTTAAAAAACAATATATTTATTGTGTTTTTTGATTTTCTTAAAAGTAATTTCTTTTATAATAATAGATAAATAATTAGAGAATAATTAATTAATTATTATTAATGATCACGTAAATATTTTATAATATGTCCACTTTCAATTTTGGTCATAATAAATAGTAAATACTATAAATATTTTTTACATCAGTTAATTTTAAAAATGGTAAACAAAGTGGTCAAACTACCTGATATGTATAAAATATCACGTAATCTTGTCTTAATTTTAATTATTAAATAGATATATGACATAAATTATCTTATCTTAAATCCTTTTCCACTTATTTTCACATTAACTTCAATATGAATTTATTATATTTTCACATTTTATGCATTTAAAAGTTTTCCAACAACGTCGCATAAAAAGGAGTTCCTCACCCCATTAATCATTCACAACTTTTGAGCAATCTATCATTGGAAAAAATTCTAAAAACCATTAAAAAAATACCCACATCCTTGATCTTTATTTATTCCCGGAACATCATACCAATAATGGTTATGGTGTATTCCAAAGAATGTTTCTAAAAGAATACTTAATTATATTTAGTAATATTTTAAGAGTTTCATTCTTCCTTAACCTCTTATAAATATTATATAACTATGATAACATGATTAAATTGGTTTTATTAATGAACTTTAATGTTGTTATGTTAGTTTTAACCAATTTGTACCTCATTTCCATTCAATGAGCAATGATAGCATTGTATGTGCGTACATGTCTACAATGTGATGGGATTAATTGTCCATTTATGACATACAAATATTTTCATATGGATTTTTTTAATGAATATATATTCTATTTATTATGTTATTATAATTATATAAATATAATTCATTTTATAATATTATTTATTTTTAATGGTTGTAAAATGAAAACATTACTAGTGTTTACGCATAGGCTGCTGTCTCCACAAATTGATATCATTTATATTTTATCACCACTTTATATGAATCGGTAAAAGATGAATATAATGAATATATATTATAATTTCAACATGATTAATATTTTATATATTATGAAATATTTACCAAGGTGTAAGGACTAGAAATGTCATTACAAAACATGCATGAAAAACATGATAGTTTCAATCTGAATGTTGACTTTAATGAATAAATGATAATAACTAGAAATTATAATAATAATGGATTATTATATTGATGTATAATTATGTATATGGTTCTGGAATATATCTATAATAACTTTTATTCGATAATGAATGTTCTTAGATTGCATAAAAAAATGTTTCCCAAGTTAAGGGTTTTTTTCACGATCTAATTTATTTTCAGGATTATCTATATTAAATTTTCATTGTGGGAATTATATAATCCTTATCCTTTAAACCAAATATACTTTAATTTTTTTTATTCCTTAATATAAATGTATTAATACCATTTTATTCTCTTTGGTATATAAAATTATCTAGATAATGTTTAATGAATATCAAACATTATTTCCTCTTTAGTCCATGATCATTTTTCTATGTCCATGTTATATAAAATGATTTAAAGATTGTTATTCATAGGAATAAAATTATTATTCAATTTCAATTTCAACCACATTTGAAATTATTTGAAATTTTTAAAAATTAATATCCTTTTTATTTTCTGAATGAGGTAGTTTTATATAATATAATAAAAGTGTGAAAAGAATATTTATTTTAGCATTTCCCAGATGAAATTTTTTTACCACCATCATAAATGTTATATTATTTGATGATTACCTTAAAAAATTCCATGGTTATATTCATATAATACATTTTGAAAAATAATTTTTCATTTTTTATTTTTAAATAAACCAAATAAAAAAATTATTTTCCCTTTTTTGAAATTCTTTTTCAAATTCCCTTTTAATGGTATTTTTTATATATGTCAATATCCTCTAATGGTTATTAAGATTCACCTATTATATGATCTAATGATATTATCTATTTTATTTATCTAGATGTATTATTACTACTTGATAATGAAATTTTTGAAAAACCTATTACATTTCATGGGTTATCTTATAAATAATTGATGAATATATTTATGATCATGTGGGAAATATTTGTATGGTTTTAATTATGTGACAGAAAGGACCATTTAATGCCTCCAATGAATTGTGTAATTGTTGATATTTCATGTGATAATATGGAATATAATGGGGGCTAAAACCATTACAGTACACGAATTTGTACACGGAAGGTTTGGGGAGTGAACCTTAACTACGGAAATAATAGAAGGTAGAATAAACTCAATCCAAAATTGTTCTTTTTCCACTATGATATTCAGGGAAGTGAAACATAACTAATGAAGTTATTTTATAGGCTTATTATTATTCCTGTATTATTATGAAATTTTCTTATGCTTATGCTTTCTCTCATTTCTCATGATTTATTAATAATGATTCCTCACTTATTTGACATAGATATTTTGAAAATAAAAATATGTATTACAAGAATCACGATTTATAATCTTTTATTGATTGGGTGTAAAGATTACATGTCATTATAATGATCTCATACCCTTTTCCTTATATTATCATTACATATTTTCATTTATTTATATCTTGTACGTTTACCCTTAATGAATAAATGAGATCACCCTTTCTTAAGTTTCCATTATCTATAGGTTATAAATAAAGAAATTATGTAAGAAATTCCTATGAATGGAACAATTAGTGAAGAAACTAATGGGATATATTAATGCGTTTTAATAAAATAATTTGATTATGTTTCTAATATTCATTTAAAATAAACCTATATGATTATGGGGCAGGTATTATTGTCAAATCTATTATGTATTCATCTAAAATGATGCAATAATTATGTATGTTATTCTTGAGTCACCTCACAATAGATATACACAATTATATTAGGTTATTAATCCTATATTTAAAATTTCACCAAAAATACAATGTTTATCATAAGTTAGAGTAATATGAATGAACCTTCATATTTATGAATAATACATTAATATTAAAACATAAAAACAAAAACAAAAATTTTAAATTAAATAACTTCATAAATAAATAAATGTGAAAATATTCTATCATTTTTCTAGATAAATTTGAAACATAATATCATAAGTATATGATCCCATTTCAATACATGTTCAACATAACATCTATCAACAAATAATATTAATTACTATTAAATTCACATAAAAATGTATTTACCCTAATCATACTCCCCAAATAATTCCTTATAAAATAATATAAATAACTATAAAACCATAAAAATTAATATATTATTCCAAAAGATTACTCATCCATTATTAGTCAAATAAAATCCAATCATACCCAATAATATTCCATTATCATTTACTATATATTGATCCCAATATAGTGAACTTCTAAAAAATAACATTAGTTATATAATCATCAAATATATTTTCAATATCATGGTTCTCTAAAAATATAGAATTAAATTTGATAACACCTTCATTTACAATAAATACAATTACCTCTCTATGAAATAATTTAGTTACATTAACGGTTATATGTTTATTTCAACTTATGTCCCGAATAAAATGTTTCCCAAATAAATTCAAACTAAATCCAATGTTAAACATAATGTTCACATATATAATCAATGATATATTAAAACCCAAAAAACATTTCCTAAAAGGTCAATGGTCACTCTAAAATTCTATTACATAAAACCTCAAAAGAAAATCTATAACCATAAACTATGAATCAAACATAAAGTTATGAACTTATAATGGAATCCTTAATTGTCACATTATACTCATCTGAAAACTTGTTAAACTATAATGTTATCTAATCCTCACTCTGATACCAGCTATGATTACCCATTCTTACACACTAGAATCTGGTGATAAAATCATATTCCTTACATAAAAGCTTTGATTCCAACTTAATTGTCCAAATTTTAGCTATCCATCAGTAAAATACTTATATTATAAATTGAACCACTTATATACCAATGATATTTTAGGGTAGACTTTTAGTGAATTAGGTTAAACTACATTTTTTAACAAAACATTTTTCTTTCTCATCAAAAATGGATTTGTATTCTTATACCTTGATTTTCTTGTTCCATTTAAATAGTTCAACATCTTCCATAATAATCTCCACCCATGGTATAATTATCGACATATTTTTTAATTTATCATTATAATTAAATTGGGGAAATATATGAATAATAATGGGTGTGATAAAATTCTAAGTATGTGAAATAATGGGGGATATCAATTGATGATCATAAGTGAACATTATATAAGAATAAGTATATGATAACATGATCACATATTATGTGATCATCCCCAATAGTTCATAATCCATATATTATATGTCATGTAATAAATAGTTTTCATGATAAAAATGACATGATACATAAGAGTATGGTATCGTAAATAATAAAACATGATAATGAGCGCATATCATATGCATAAGATATAATTATTTGGCATACACAAAAGTTTAAAAAATAATTTCTGTAGTCACGTATCACTGCCTGGATTATAATAGTGGAAAAGGACCTATAATTGATTGGTTTCACTTCACATTACCATCATTTCCCCAGTTCAGGATCACTACCAAGACTATTATAGCAGAAAATGACCCTTACAAGACTATTTTTACTCCGAATTATAGATGATATTATGTAATGAGACATAATTATTTACCCAATTTATTGGTGGGATATATAATTTCAGGCCCACCTATCACATAATTAAAACCATTCATAAGTGTTATAGAAGATCACAAACACATTAATCATAAAATAATCAATTTAAAATAAATTGGTTTCATAATTATTTCATTATCATTCAATCAGAATCAATCAAGATAAAAGAATCTTATGGTATCATAAAAACATTAATTATTTCATCACAACATTATTATTATCTGGGAATAAAATATATTTCATAAAATTATTCTTAAAAAATCATTATCACAATAAATAATAATTAATAATGTGGATCATATCATAAGATAATATCCCCAATTAAGCATGATATGACTTTAATATTATAATAATGTATTTAAACTCTCATTTATAAAAGGATTTTAAATACCCTTTTAAAATCAAGGGACAACAACCCTTTTCTTTCATTAGAATTTTAATAAACAAATATTCTCAAAAAAATATGAATATAATTTTCTTCATAAAACCTTTAGATCATGAAATGGAACCATATTGAAGAAGTAATTATGTAAATACATGAAACTCCATTTATTCCATCTTTGTTAAAAGGAAATATTCTTTTATCTCATTTTTTAAAAATCCAAAAGTGGGTCATATGAAATAACCATTGGAAATACTCCTTTTAATCATATGTTACGAAAGTAAAAGGAAGTGAAAATGAACTTAAAAACTTAAATATAGGAAAAATTTATATAAAACATTTTTGAGAGAAAGGATATATTTGAAAAAGATTTGTGACCGAAAAGAGAAATAAGGTCATATTTTTTTAAAAACATATTTGATTACCTTTTGAGTGACAAATAGAGATAAACCAAATGAAAATAAAAGATATTCATAAATAACTAGAGTATAATAAAATTGATGGGGTTTAATATATACAGATCATATAATTTTCCTTCATATAAATTTAATATAGATAAACCTGAAAAAAATGAGATTTCCACTTAAAATCATTTCATTTTTGAAATCATGGAATCAAAACATCATGGAAGATAAATCATTAATTAAATTAATAAATCACCATATTTTTAGTGAATAGAATCATAATATATAGTTTTAGGATATATACATACCATATAATATAAAAAATTGTGGATTAGATCATATGTATCATCAAAAAAATGAGATATGAAACCCTTATCGCTTGGTTAAATTTTGAATCATAAAACTATTGAAAAAAAAATCAAATAAAAAATTAAATCAAATTAATATGAAGTTATTAATTATATAATATATCATAGGGGGTGTATATAAATCACATATAAATAAATAGATTGATGAAATAAAACATGACAAAGTGAAGTAATGCTGATATTGAAAGAACTTACCTCAAGTCCAGACATTCAATTTACAAGATCATAGTTTTATCTTATTTAGGTATCATCCTTTCTATTACACCTTTATCCTTATTTACATTGATGGGAAATCAAAATTCGAAGAAATGCAGAGGTTATTTAGGAAATGATTTGGGCATAGATTTTCCAATATTAGATATAAAGACCCAATCGTAAACCTAACATTATCTACTGTATTTATAATATATTTAATTTGTTTCATTCCAAAATATCTTTTAGGTTTTAATTTTTAGAAACATAGTTCCAAATTATGATATAAAAATTATATATTACCAAGTGGACAATTATATTCAGTATCCATTTTCCCACCCCGAACAACTTTTAACAAACATGTATTCTTTTTTTGAGAAATTTCCATGGTATTCAAGAAGACTTATTATTATAAATTACCAAAATTAAACCCTATAGAAACTCTTGAAAATTTTGTATGAGCACAAAAATCACAGTAAGGAATATATAAAGAAACTAATCTGTTAGTCCAGTCAGAAAAACTCATTAAATAATTACATTTATGACATTATACACTATACTCAAAAAATAAATCATTTTCATAGGAAAACACAAACTTTTTTCCTAAAAGGAAACATTTAAAACCCTTAAAAATTATATATGAAATATAATGAAATCTTGGTGAACAATTTCAAATTACTATTACATATGGAGTAACCCTAATGGTTACTCATAGAATAACTATCATAGTTATACTTGGAGTAACCATCATAGTTACACTTGAAATAACCATTACAATTATTCATGGAATAAAAATATTACTGTATTACCATAATCTATTTAGACAAACCAAATTAATTAAATCTATCCAATAATTGGAATAACTGTCATAGAATATTCCCATATTCTATTAGGAGTAACATAACAGGATAAGTCAGTTTCTTTACAAAAAACATTGGAGATCTATAACAGGATCAACCAACCTTGGTTATCCATGGAACCATCCATCATCATAAAAAATAAACAAGAACCACAATCGAGTATATAAAATCATGAATCATAAAACATTCCATGAACACACATGAAATAATCATCAGATATTGATAAAACATGTTCCTTTAAAACCCATTTTCAGAACTAAAATCCCTAGATCAAATAGAATGAAGTTTCTCATTTAAATTAAACAAGAAATATTATAAAGGAATAGAAATAATAACCATTATGGCGGTCAGAAAAAAGTGTTGTAACTATATACGTTAAAATATACTATTATATTTTTATTTTTTAAAGTAAGTCTAAACATTCCGTAAAAAGTTAATTTTTCATAAAAATTATAATAAAGTCAAAAGTGACATAAAATATCCTTTATAAATATATTATTTTCATTAAAATAAATCAATAAATTAATTTAAAAAATATGGGTTGAGAAGAAAAATGTAATTTTTTAGGAAAATTTAAAACAGAATGTTTTTGAAAGAATGTCCCTTACCATGAATTTGAATCATCTTGTAAATTTTTTATCTTCCTAAATTACAAACTTATGACAATTATTTATTTATTTTTAAACCATTTTTATGTTTATTAATCCTATTATATCACATATTACCATGTTAGAACAATTACATAATTATTTCAGACCACTTCAAATGTTTTGACGATATTCAGTTCATAAGTCCAAAATAAAATTGGTAAGTTGACTATAGTCAAATATTTTATTATCAAATTCATAAAATAGTTTTATTTTGTACAAAAATAATATACATTTAAAACTAATCAATAATGATGGTTATAAAAAAAGATATATGTTATAATAATTGATACTATATGTCATATATACACATGAGTAACATTTCCATTTGTCAATGTTAATTATGGAATGTTGGTAAGTAACATTTAATTATTCAAGAGAGATCATGATATCATTAATATCATATTATTTATTTAATTATAATTATATATATCATTCTTTTGAGGTGGTTATAACAAAAAAATCATATCGCTTCAAGGCGGTGGTAGTCCACACGTATGCAAAACCAACATTATAATTTCTATTTAATGGAAAGGTAAGAAATTAAAAGATATATTATCTTTTAATAATGAAAATTATTTCAATAATTTTGTATATAAAAATTAATTCCATTATTATAGATATACATGAGAGGTCATGATAGAAAAAAATTACATCGGTATGCGAGGTAGTTGTCCTTCACACACATAAAAGATGAATTCCATCCCATTTGATGGGGGATAAGGATTTATATTTGTTATCTAATTAAAATAACATATTATAAGTACATATATGATACTAGTGCTATTATTTTTCAGGGTTTAATAAAGTTTTATTTAATTCAAAAATGAAATAAAATAAAAACATGTGGTTAAAAACTATACATATTCATCGTAATGTTTCCTTTACTAAATTCCTTAAGACCACTATGGTTGGTATTATTACAAAACTAAGATATATCCAACAAAATAAGGGATTCCATGATGATATTTGGGTAGGTATTTGATTATTCAATAATATTTTATGTTTTATGGTATTAGAAGAAGTGGTTCCATTTTATTAAAGTGGGGAGGGTGCTCTTGGAATTTATTAAAATATTAATTTAATGCAAATTAAATTTTAATTTCCAAAAATATCATAATTTTTTAGATTAGAATATAATATATTGATGAGTTGGAATAATCTAATTCAAGAATTTTTTGACAAGCGTAGGATAAATATTTATCTATATCTTTTTAAAATAATTGTTAAACCTTTTGAAAATTACTATAATATTAATTTTTTATACCCTTTTAGGTTTAGTAATGTTATTATAAAATGAAAAAAGACCCATAAATGTAACATGGATGATTTAACGAACCATATACCATTCATTTTTATGAATCTAATTTTTGATAAATTTTAAATCATTTAATAAGAAAATATTTATTATATAACATCCTTAATATAAAATTTTGAAATATTCATTTACTTTTACATTAACAAAACACTCAAACATAGGAACTAGAATCAATTAAATCAAATCCAGTATAACATGTAATGATTTTCTACCTAATTCATTTGTCACATTGATTATAAAAAATTATACTACTTGAAATTTTTTTAATAACATTTTTTTATATTTAAATTAATTGAATAATTATTTTTTTATCATTTTCTAAACATTTAAGGAAAAAAATTCCCCAATAGTCTCAAAATTTACCATGATAAAGTAAATCATTTACATTTAAATGTAGTATTTATAACTGAACATGTCATTTATTTATCTTGATGTTTGTATGTTGAGTTTGAAGCCTCGTTTTATTATGAAAATAAAGACCACTATCTAGCTTTGTATAGGGAGAACCATTACATAACCTATGGACACAAGAACATGTGTCCAATTTTAAAAATACTTGATTAATTAAAAATAAGAGTACTTCATTTTTCGATTTTCTTTAAATAATGTACTCTAATCACATCCAAATGGAAACAAAAGGTCATATATTGGTAACATTGATGATAATTGATAGGATAAACCAATAAAAAACCTTGTAATGTGTTAGGGTCATTCATTAATCCATATAATTTTATTTTTGTCCTTAACCACTCGATTTTCCCTTTACAATGTTAACAAATATCACTATGTTTACTATTTATATTGACAAAAAATATAAGGAGAACACTAACCAAATTTGGAGCTAATGATTAATAATATGGAATATATTCTTATAATTTCCAAATATATTTGAGTGGTTTAATTTAATTTAAAATCAAACCATAAAAATGCAATAAAAAATAGTTTTTCCAAAATAAGCAATTTTTAAGTATGAAGTTTTTTTATACTAAATTAAAGTAAAATTTTAATTTCAAAATAAAAAAGGATTAATTTAAATAAAAAGTATCTAATGAAGTTTTAAAAATAGTCTAAATTATAATTTTATTATATAAATACTTTAAAAAGAATTACTAATTAAAAAAAATATTTTTCATTATTCATTAAAAATCAATATTTTTAAAAAATAATCCAAAAAATAATATTAATAAAATTTTAACATGATGAATTCAAAAATGAATTTAATTATATAAAGGTAACATTATATAATTTTTAATTAAATGTTTGAAATTAAATTACATAAAAAAAATCTAATTTTGTTAGAAGTAAATATTTTTCCCATTTGATCAAAACATTGTCTAATAAGTTAAAATTAACGAATGAATATATGAAACTTCTTTAAATAAACATTTAATAGGATGTTTAATTCTCTAATACTAAAGGGAATTTCACCCTCTCAATTTTATTTACATATTAAACAAGTGAGGATTACTTTCCCTTATAGCATATTTAGACTCCCATTTTGCTTCTTCAACTATACAGATTTTCCAAAAAAACCTAAACATTCTGAATTACATATTCCTAATGTAATTTCATAAAAAATGATAATATAAATATTTTTTTCTTCATATTAAAGGCTATATTACAAATTAACTACATCAATGCTCAATACATGAGATGAATCTAACACGTATAACAAAGATTAAATCTGAGGAATAGACACATATTAAGTAAATAATATAAATTTATCTAGGATTTCTTATTGTATAACAAACCATGGACATAAATTACTATTTTCACCAAAATTAATATCTGTTCTCCATGGTGATATATTAATAAAAACATTTTCACTTACCTCTAAAAAATATCATTTCTCTGTCTATTCTTAAAGATTTTGTAACTATTATGAGCCTTAATCATCTTTCACTAAATTATCCTTACTTTATCACTATTTTGTATAACAACTTAGGTCCAATGAACTTCATTTCTCCAAAATCATCTAAAAAATTTTATGTTTGATAGCGTTTTATATATAATGCCTCAAAAGGTACCATCTGTATACTAAAATATTTTTTTAATAAAAAATTCAACTAAATAACGATTCTAATCCCCAATTTCTTCATAATAAATTACAAAGTCTTAAATACATCTTCCAATTTTTAATTTTTTCACATGGACTATTGATCAGGCTGATGATAAAAGGTGATACTAAAATTTAATTTAGTGCCCAATTATTTTTGAATTCCTTTCCAAAAATTTGACATGAACATTAGATAATGGTTAGATAAAATAGAGGGTGGAACTCCATGTAACTTTAATGTCACCTTATGATAAAATTGAAAAATGTGATCTAAATTCATATTATCTCAAATAGAAATGAAATTAATATATTTACTTAATTAATAAATAATAACCCAAATCGAATTATTACCTGAAGATTTCATTATCAATCCCACTATATAATCCTTGGATACATCTTCCCATTACCAATTTGGAACTACAAATTGATGTAGTATCCCCATCAAAAAAATTTATTCTTGCTAAACATATTTAAAAGTGAAACATTTCAAGGTAAAATTACTAATATCTATTTTTATTCCATCCCACCTATAATAATCATGAAGTTCCCTATGCATGTTAGTACTACTATGATGAACACATGTTCACCTTAGAATTCATGCCCCATTATGGTTTTATCTTTAAGAACAATTTTCAGTAGGTTTGATGATGGAATTAGAAACACCCAATGATTTAATATGTAAAGGGTCCCACTTTCCAATTATAGGCTCTAGTTAGGTGTTTTGACCAATGATTCTTAAGAACTGACAACGGTCATGAGGATCAGATTTTAGGATCACTATACCCTGTTGAGGGGAATTATTTCTTAATGATGGACTCTATTACATATTTATGGAATGTAGTTAAATCCTTTATTAATTTCCATGTATGATGTGAGTCATCACAATATTATAAATAAGTTATTATCATGTGTTGATCTTGGAATCATATGTTTTTATCTGAGCATCTTCATCAATGGAGATATCAATATGTATCCACAGTTCACTATTGACAGTATCCACTTATATACATCTTAATGATTGTGCAGTCATTATTATAATGAATCTAGTTTTTTAGCCACACATTGGAGACCTATAGAGATTATTTTCATATAGGGTGTGGATGGTCACTCAAATGTTTATTTTCATCCAAGGAGATGATATTTTATTGATGTTTGGATCAGACCCATGAATGGGTTTCCTATGTATTTTTTTGAAAATAATCAAAATACACAATGTTCAGTTAAAATTAATGCAACACATCATTCCAATTAATGTCATTTGATAATGACCAAACCATAAAATTTTACATAATTTGGCGAGGACTTCAAGGTGGGATGTTCCTAGTCAATATTTGATGTTGGATTTATGTTGAATTATCACAAAGAACAGGACAGAGATGTGAATTCTTAGTTTAAATTAAACCAATTGGGGAATGTGACCAAGATAAAATCGGTTTGATTGGGGAGTTGGGTTTGAACCTTATGGAGGCATTATAAATAACCCATTTGGAGTGGACTCAAAGACCTTGTAGTTTTGTGATGAAGAACCATGCATATGGATTCTTTAAAATCTTATCTCATAGGGGAGTATATCCCTTTGAGATTATTAAGTTGGGAATAATTCTTGGAAATGACCCCATAAAAAGGATACCATGAGAAATGTCTTAACATATAGCGGTTTAGAGGCCAGATAATGGGATTACTCATAAAGAGGATACCCAAAAGATATATTTTGATGCCTACTCCAAAGGAGGATTCCATGGTAAATTAAGGGTTTTGGTTGGGTCTTTCTCCTAAGAAGGGTTCCTATTATGATTGGGCCTTAGGTAGGTGTCTAATGTATCTTGGTTATGGTAGTAATCAGAGTTCTCATAGTTCATTATGTTATATGGATCGTGCTAGTGTCATGATCACCACTAACAACTTAGCCCATGTGAGGCTTGATTGTCAGGATAAATAATAGTAAGTATATGATTCATAAAATTAAACTATTTTCTTTCTCCACTGGTATAGGAGGTTGGGGATACACCACTTCCCCCTCTACAATTTAAATCGGATGTGAGTCCACGGTGAGTAAGGAATGAATGTGAAAGAGGAAACAATATAGAGAATAAAGACTAAAACCTCATAAAAATGTTTATGGGCTTACATTAAGAGGGAAAACATAAAATTGATATCATAGTAAGGGAGTAGGATGTCATTCCATGTCAAAAGTAAAAACATGAGTGATACTTATCCTCCCTACTAAGAAACAGAAGCTCCAGGTCTTAGAGATGTGAAGCGTAGGTCATGGTCCAAACCCTACTCCTATGAGACTAGGAACTTGCTGAAACGATACCTAGGATAACAGTCTTTGTGACCATTGATATTAAAATCCATATGCTACCCAAGGATACAAACCATCTATTAGGACTAGTGCGGGAAACCTCTAACCATAAGAAAAAAAATCCAAATTGGAGACACATTTGGGTGTCTTTTCCCATTGTTTTCAAACTCAAGAAGCCTTAGTGAAGGTTTCATCTTTTTACCTTTCTATAAAATTTTATGTTAGAGAGAGAAGACCAATAATAGGTGGATTTGGAAGAGGGATCGAAGGGGGGAAGATATAGGTCATGGGTGTCAGTGATTGGTGTAAGTATATCACACAAGTATGCCATGTAGGGCCTATGAGGAATAAAAAGTGCTTATTATAGGGAAAATATTCATGTGCAATCTAGATATCCCTCATGTAATACGTCATAGAGTTAACAATAATTAGGAGATGCTTTTTTAAAGGCACCATGGGTGTCCTCCATTGTCCCTATAAGGGTTTCATGCATGTCCTTAATTAGGGAGAGGGACCTGACATATGTTTCTTCTCCTTAGGGTAGTATGGTCATTGTGCATGTGTCTTATGTTCTTAGTCCCTAAGGGGACTTTGATATCCATTATCCTCTTTAATTATCTTCTCTCATGTTTTGGAGAGCTAATTGAGAAATTTTGGGTGACTTGGGAGAAGGTGATTTTCAATGAAATCATTGGGGGTTCTTCCAATTTTTCAATCATTAAATGTGGAGCCCAAGGTTCTTATTTAGAGAAAAATGATGGACCTTGGTCAAAGAAGGTTTGAAATATAATTCCCTAACACAGGATCCCAATTTAGGTGTCTGGTGTAATGGGGCATCACCTTCCAGGTTGGGCATGTAGTATGCATATGTTATTGATGTCGGTGCCCCATGTAAGGGGTGTGCACAGGTGGTGTGCATAGTTCCCCTGGTCAAACCACTTGGGGGAACCTGCTTCTCCATTCCATGGGGGATGTGACACTACACCCCTAATCCAAATCACTGTTGGGGTTCATTCACATCCTTATGGGCCAATCCCTTCACTTTCATCACTAACCCCTATGTAAAATTGATAGTCACACCGCAATATTTTCAATCTCAGAAAATTTCATTTTGGGACGTGACATTTTAAAATACATTCTTCTATTTTTTCTGGTATAAATATGTATTTCTAATCAAACTCAACATTTTCTATATATAAAAGGTGTATATATTCGATTTTATATAAACTTTTATGGATCACAATTAAACATTTCCAAAAACCCCTATTAGAATTAAATATTATTCGAATGAAAAGAATCTAGTTATGATGTAATTTTAGGGAACTTTGACGCATTACAACATCAAATTTGGGTTTTGTATCTATGTAATGTGTGGATGGATGTTCTAAATTTTCTCCATTACATGGGTCTAGCATGTATAGTTCGACTATTTATAGGGTAATATAGACAACCCTATAACCATTTTTTCTTTTATTCCATCACCCTAATTTACTTTTAAGGTCAATGTGATGGAGATGTACTTGGTAGGACTTGTAATTTCATTAGACCTCTCTTTTTAGGTTTTCAACCAACTGCTTGTTTTCCTTTTTTTATAGGTAGTTTAATGTCATGCGAGATAGACTAATGAGGATAATGTTTTATGAATAATATGTTTTACCATGAAATTGATGTTAACAATTAAAAAAATGATTTATGGGTAAGAATGTTACAATATTTTTCGTATATGTCCTAGGGGAATTTAAAGCTGTGATTTTTACAGGTTTCGACTATAAAATGCGTTACATGAGGATAGAGGAGGTCTCTTCTAAGGATGTAGATACATATAGAAGTCAAACCAGTTATGGGGGATATTTTATACAAGTCCAAATAGGGAGCATACTGAATAGTCAAGTAACTGTATCCTTTGGTAGATAGTTCCATTATGTGGGACACTTATGCAAGGCCAACTAGGGAACATACTTTATATTCAGATAAAGGAGTTCCTAAGAATTATGACATTCTATTAAAGATAGACAAAATAATTTTATGATTTGGATGTCTCAAGACAAGATTTTGTTGTTTTTTCAAGAAAATATGTTTCATAATAAAGGTGTCATTTTTAGTGGAATATGTCACGAACAAGAAAAAAATTTTAAATGAAATTGGTGTGTAGAGGAGGATAAAAGTTTTTAGATAACCAATGTTAATGGGAGAAGTCCCCTCTCTAACAAAGGATGAAGGGATCATTGAGTTTAATGTCAGGTGACAATGACATTGACTGTGTAGTTTAATTTGTTTAGGATAGGAAATTACATTACATAGTTTAATTTCATATTATAAGGACATTTGTATATGCACATTAAATTCATGTTATAAGGAAATTATGCAATGAAATTGAAATTAGTGTTGGAAGGACATCATTAGGGATTTATTTTAAGGTCTTTATCATTGATCGAAGGTTTGATGGTTCTCCAATTCCCAGTAATCTAAATGGAAATGTGTTACAATAATCAGTTGTGAGAGAAGATAGTTGTATGCTATAACCAAGGGATTTCCGGATCAGAAGAGTGGTACAGTAAATAAGGAATTATGATGTTATAGGGGGTATCTCATGAGAATGAAGTTACCACAGCCCAAAATACCATTAAGGGGGTTTTTTTGCTGGGAAGATGAGGTCACATACTGTAGAGTCAATAGTTTCATAATTTGTCTAACATACCCTTATATGGGTTGTTTTATTTAGGTCAATCAAGGTCACATACTGTATAGTTAGGAAAAATATCTCTAAGTAATTATGATATACTATTTCTAGACAAATACTGATGTTCCTGGATATTATAATCTCCACACGAAAAGTGTTTGTTTTGTTGAGAAAAGTAACTAAATATGGATGGGATATTTCTAGTCATGATTTCCAAATAACTGGGGTAGTATTATCTCTACAATGGTCTGACCCAAATACAAGAAGTATGTTTGTCTGAATTTTTATTTCATACGACTAAGACCATAATATTATGAAAAAATGGATGATATGTAGTCAACAACCCCATTGATATTCCAATATTCTTTGAACATATGAAGGAAGAAACATTAAACCACATCCTTGGAGGATTTTGGGTCGGGAGAAAGAATATGAACCAAATATTCATGGGATGACCTCTGATTTTGAATCACAGGTTCTAGCATACTGTCAACAAAACATAAAGGGATAGAAGATGATTCTCCCAATGGATAAATTAATTCTTCCTGAAAAACTATCTTTGTGGGACATTTTTTAAAAGTTTTTATGGGGAACATGATGTATATCCAAATAGTGGTATCCTTTTTAAGAAAACCCCATTATAAGTGTTGTTTCATTCAAGGCCTTCCAGGGCACATGCTACGTAGTTTGGAAAAATAGATCTCAAGTATTAGAAATTATGCTACCAGAAGTAAAGAAATGATTATAAAGAACTGAAAGTGTTTTAGATTAAGAGTATGACATCCATAGGGGATATGTCTAAGAAAAATGTAATTATTTGGAAAAATATTATTTATCTTTGTTTCCTTGGTGGGCTCCCAAATGGGGGGACCAAAAATAAAATCTCTTGTATAAATTTGTTATTAAATACATGAGAAGAGGAATTTATCTTTACCCATTGGATATGATAAGGATCTAATGTTTATTCATCACTAAATATCTCAATTGGACGATAATCAATCCATTATTTTTTACATAGGTATTTTGTTGTTTAATGTCTTGTAGAAAAGAAAATTAGACTTACAATGTACTATCATGTGGTAAGGACAAAGGTGTCTCAAATGAAGAGTAATAGGATAATGCGACTAAACCAAGGGATATGTCCCAAGAATCACTACATATCTTGTTAGAGTTCTATTCAAGAAACACATAGTTCTCAAGAATATTTGGAAATATATTTCCATGAGATCAGGGAATATACTGTGTCTTTTAGAGTCTTACAACTAGGACCATTGATTGCAATAATGTTAAGTAAGACACCCTTATTACATGGAGAACTTATTTACCAAACACCGAAGAATATGTGAGATTATCTCAGTGTGACAAGTAAGGAGGGGAAAAAATTTCATCTACGGTATAATGGTAACATAAGTGAAGGATTGGTGTATTTCAATTATGTGATGGAAGGGCCAGGATATAGAATCATTGCGTTGATATGTTTCTCATTAGGATGAAAATAAAATTATACAAGATTAGTGAAATCGTATGTCGTATAACATCAGGAGGTATGGGTGAAGATGAACTAACCTGAAAGGATAGAAATATTTTGGATGAACCATGTTTTTGGACCTGGGCATCACTACATTTCTTTTCGAATCAAGAATCTTTCCACCCATAATTCAAAAAAAATTCCTCACATTGATCCAGATTTGATGCATGGAAAAGGCGTTGTTTGATAATTTCTAGACACATAGTTGGGACTAAATCAGAAATTCTAGGTATCACCATGCATACCATTATAATGAGAATCAATCCATAAGTCTTTGAAAGGTTCCTTGTGCAGATCTGATTCGTGCACAGGGAAAAGAAATGGGATAATCTTTTCCAAAATCATGTCTAGAACCAGGATTCAAGATCCGGGTGTCCCTACTTTTATCATTGAATTGGGAATCATGATACATTTAGCCCATGAAATTTTTCCTAAGTAGGATTGATTCATACACATTGGGAGTGAATGTTTTTTTAAATAAAAAATAGACCCATGATTAGAGATTCAGGTGTCACTATGTATATCCAATGGATGAAAATCGAGCCACATGTAGTTACTGGAAAGGTTCCCCACACCAACTAGGTTATAACATGGGGAAAGGGGCATACAAATTTTCTAGATTAATTTTTGTTCCCAGAACATGAGGCTAGGTATCACCATGCATCTCATTTTAATCAAACCAAATGTTCTGAAAAATATCCCAAGGTAGATATTGTTTGAACACTAGGATAGAAGAAATTTTCTTTTGTTGTCATCGCTAGACCCAATATAATATTTTCATGCATCTCTACTTATCTCACTAGAATTAGAACCAATCCACACAATGTTCTTGAATGGATGACATATTTTATCATTATACGATGATGACGTTAACATTTTCTGAATTATACCTATAAAAAGGGTGTAGAATGTCATTAGAGAGTAGAAATGATCTAATTTTGTATTATGCATAGGGGTAGTCCATCGTTCTTTGTCACGTATACCCCAGAGATCATGTTGGCCCCTTGAGTAGTTAGAGTGACGCATGTAGGACCTTATGTGAGGTAGTGATCTTGTTTAAGGGACCACGAGGGGTATCTTCATTTTTGGTATGATGGTTGATTCATATCATTAGATTCCTAAAGAATAAAACCAACATTCTATGGCAGAATGATGGAAGGAGGAAATTACTGTTAAAGGCCCATGATATTTGGTCTTGATGTACAATCATGTGATGTAAGGTATGCAATATATTTTCATATAGTCTCTCTAATTAATCTAGTCGTTTATGAGATTGTTAATCTAGAGATAGCTAGTCAAAAATGTCAATTTGCAGTGATGTCAACTGAATATCAATGGGAAATACTTCTTCTATTCTGTACACCAATGAGCACATGTTTCCCCATTCTAGAATACATGTTGTAATTCGATAAACCTATAAAGAATGAAAGATCTTGTAAGTCAAATACTTCTTATCTTTATCCAATATCTTTGAGATTATGTTTGACATGGTCTTGTTAAAAGCCCCAATCTATACATTAGCTGCCGCATGATAGCAGAATGAATGGTTGACTATGATTATGTACTCCTTATAAAACATTTCTACCTTAACAGAATAGAAAATGGTTGCACTAGCTACCAATATGGTATAATGGACACCAAATCTAGTGATGATGCAAGATTTGATGAATCTAACAATTCATTTGTCCCTGATTTCGTTGAAGGTTATTTCTTTAGCCCATCTGGAGAGAAAATCAAGAGATCTAAGGTTGTACTTCAACTTATAAGATACAACTAGGGGATATGGTCCAAAAACATCTATCCTATATGTGGAAAATGTATATGATTATTTGGATATATGTAACAAATTAAGGGGTTGGTGAATTAATTTGGAATTCACTTATAAGGAATTAAATTGCATCATGAATTTTATACAGTCCAATGTCATCAAAATCCAATAGTGTTCTAGCCTTTGGATTTGATGAGAATGCCTATATCCTAACTGGTGGGAACTATAGGCTCCTGCTTTTAGTTATTCCATAATAGCTGCAGTATCTTCTACATAAACACATCTAAGAAAAACTCCATAAAAAACACATTTATATATGGATTTGTGGTGATTTTCTACATTATAAATAGTGAAATTGGATGCTCCTCATCAGATCTTCTCTCTAGAAACCCTATATAGTGGGAGTTCCCCATAATGATGTTAGTACATGATGGATATCATAGATACCATGGTAGGAACATATAGTTTAGAAATGGGAATAATTTCATTGATCTCTTTTATTCTAATCCATACAAAAGGTGAGACCATTCAGCAGTGGGAATGTTAGTGATTATTGCATTCTGATTTGGATCTTCCAAAGATGTAGTTTCATTATCAAATGCATCTGACTAGGAATGTTTTGAACATGTAAGGTAATTCAATGTTTTATATATTTATAATTCTTCCATTAACCCTTTGACATAGTCAAAAATAGGAATGAACTCATCTTTTTTTATGGAGAAATCCCAATTTATTTTCTTGATTACCAAATCTAAGTCACCTTTTACTTCCAGGCAGTTTACCATTATTTGAAGTTCCAAATCTAGGCCTGAGATGACAACTTTATATTCCACGACATTATTTGTACAACCTTTTGATTACATGAAGGTTATGGAAATATTTCTTTCTTTGGGGAGATAAAATCAATCCATAACCAAACTTTTTTGATTATAGGTTCTTCCATTGTCTTTCTTATTAGGCCCATATATTATACATCAAAATAAAACTCACATCATTGCAGACCTCATTGAATAAATAATATTTCTTCATCAGGAAGTTTAGTATTTAATAGATTCTCTTCTTCAGACTATTATTTATTTGGGAAATATGCCCAAACCTAACCTTTCACTTCATTCTAGGGAAAAAAATATAATACAAATTGTTTTAGAATAACATCCCATTATTCTAGACATCTTGTTAGCATATTAAGACAGAGGATAAATTTGAGAGGTTTGTAGTGGGAAACTAACTCTATCTTGTAATTATACATGTAGTATCTCAACTTTTGAACAAAACTGATTATTTCCATGTAGCTCTTCTTGATAACTGAATAACGAGTCTCATCATAATGCATTTTTGGAATGAGATAATAGGGGATATTTTCATTTCCATCGTCATTATTTTATATGATGATGTTTCCTAGCGATCACTCAAGTGATGTCACATACAGAATAAAAGTATTATCATAAAGAGGTGGCATGAATGTTAGTGGGATCAAGAGTTATTTATTGAGGGTGTCTAATTCTTATTGAGAGTGATTGGTCCAATGATATGTATCCCCCTTCTTCATCAATTTGGTGAAGGGTAAACACTTTTATGAAATAATCTCTATAAAGAATGATATTTTGGAAAAGAGTCCTCAAATTCATCTCAATTCATTAATTTTTAAAGAACGTGACATGAAAATGATAGATTTCGTCTTTATAGGATCAAATTCAATGTTGGGATGGAATACAAAAAAACCAAAAAAAATTCTTAGCTTATACTCATGGAACATTTCAAGGGGTTTATCTTCACGTTATTCTTTTGAAGCTTTATAAAGATGATATTTTGGTAAGAGAATTTGTAAGAATGTGTTTGATATGAGACCCCTAGATAATAAACATGGAATTGAACAAAAATCCCCAATAAAGGTTTTATGATTTTATGCATTTAATGTTGGTATGTGGTAAAAATGTTCTACAATGAAAAAAGCATTATCCAGTAGTCTAATACACCATAAGGGGCATTGAATGAAATGGTTTCTTCATATTCATGGGAAATATGGATTTTATTGTACCATAAATTTCGATTCATGATGTATATGTCTCGATAAACTGTCATTGAATCAATTAATAAATCTGTTATTGGAACCTAGAAATAATCTTTAGGAAAATACCGGTTTAGATCGGTGAAAAAAAGGAAAACAATTATTTTCCAAATCTTCTTCTTCACAGGGGTAATTATGGATAGACAATTCTGTTACTATACCTCTCAGATAAAATTAGCACTGATTATTTTGTCCACTTTAGCCACAATTTTGGAGGTGTGAGTGAGGTGAATCCTCCTGACTACTTTCTTGTATCTGCATTGATATGATCGAAAATCCACATGATTTGTGGTTACCACAGGGTCATGGTCGAGCACCACTATGTAATTCCATGAAAACACATCTCGTTTCAGCTTTATAAAGGAGGTATATACCTCTTATTCTTCGAGAGTCATGTCCACACTAAGAATAGTGGGTTTGGATCATCTTTTATACCTATATTTATTTCCTCGAGTCCATCAATGGTGGCCGAGACTCCTTACTAAAATACTAGATAGAATCCCTGAGATATTTCCATTATTCCACTTCATCATGATCTACTACTTTCACATATTCATGGGGAGGATATGATATAACATGTTCCTTGGAGGAATGAATGAAGATGCTACTTGGAATTCTCAAGGATGAAGCAATCGTTTCAGGATCACTTGCAAGAATTAATTCTTCTTAGATTCCTCAAGGGGAAATAAGGGAATATGAATGAGTCTCATTACTATATCTTGTAGTCATGAAATATTCTTCCATTCTGGATGAAATATTTCGGCTATAAGGGAGCTCAAAATAAATAATTATGATATTTTTATTCAATATTTTTCCATCACTCAGAGAGTTGATAATTTATTTAGTACTATCAGGCTCAACTGTCATAATTGAAATCATAGAATCCACTGAATGTGTAATTGAATTCATGCCATCTCCTTCAATTTGAGTAATTTTCAGCACATAATCTACACTAATATTCTTGAAATTGTTATCTGGGATCATCTCCAAGACATTTGTTGCATTGATTCGAGCAACAACATTAGCCATGGATTGTTTCCCTCTCTCACAATAGAATCTAACATTGATATATTATGTCTTACTGGATTTGAATGGGCCCTTGACACCATGAAATCTCCCAATTTTACCATTGATACAATATTTGAGTCAATTTTAGTATGAAGAAGTAATGTTCTCATACTCATGTTGGAAAGGACTTATCAGCAGAACATTGAAAGTCTTATGTTGCCGAAAAACAATGAATTCTTAGTTATAAAGGAGATCCCTAAAATGAGTTCTAATTGTTATATCATAGAGAGGCTCTTTATCATTATTTTCATTACCCTATATCATCATATTAGAGGGAGACAAGTGATATGCATTGATACCCTATTGGTGATGTTTCAGAATTAGAATTAGGTTGACCACTGGGCAATTTTTTGTAAAATCTCATTGAATATCAAATTATTTTATTCTTCCAGTTATATACATGGGTCTAACATGTATTTGAATGATATCACCCTCGTCCTAATATGTGAAAGAGATGAAAACATGACATTATGTATGATCATTCCCTACATGATAATCTTTAGCAGATGTTATTAATACATCAAACTCTTGAGTGTTGGTCAATGCCTTAGTAAGTGATTCCCAGAGGTCCTTTGACCAGAGCATCCAGGATTGATCACATAGACAAAAAATTTGATATTTCTTCAATAAATCATATTTTTTACAATGATATGATTTTTCCAACATGAATATTATCTTTTGTAGGAACTTTATGGGATGAGGTTCCTGATGTGGATGGGAAGTCCCCTGGTATGGCTGCGAGAAGTATTCATGTTCATGATTTTTTAGGCTGATTGGGTTGGCCTAACAGTTGAGGAGGTGGTGGAATATTCTATAACCAGTCTTCCAAGATAATCATGTTAGGGAATACCTAGTATTTAATGGAGGAGAAACTCACTTTTTTCATATGAGATCATTGAAGAGATTTCCCATGAGTTTTGACCACATATAAAATTCTAGCTGGGGTTTGGTTGGTGTAGTGGATCCTAGCCCAACCATGTATTCTTCAATATCCTCAAACATGATGTACACATATCCAAGTTCACAATAAAGCGAAGGGCAATCAGGATCATAATAAGAATCATCGTGTGAAATGGATCAACTATGTCAATACCATTAACAAAAATTAAGATCATAACCTCATCTGATGAAGATTCAGTCTCATGGGTCGACTCATGTTGTACCATTCTGTATGGTGGTGCCCATGTTTATTGTGTTATTGGTATGAAGTATTATATGGTTAATAAAAACTTTAGACTTGAAAATATTGATTCTTCTTTTTATTTGTCCTTATCCTTATACGCATGATTCGTTTTAGATGATTGTCCTTCAGAGGAAGAGTATTTTGAGGAAGTTGGGTTTGTTGTAAATAAAGGATTCGAGGGAACATATGACTATTTCACTACAAATGGAGAACATCAGGATGTATATTTTATCGGTTTTATGAACATACAGTCACAAAATTTCTATATACTTCTTATCTTAACCACTTTCCATTCACCTTCTCCTTCAGATTGGTAGTATAAACACATGCTACTTGGGAGGTAATATTTTTAGTTTTGACTTCTCATAGTCTAAAATCATTTGTAGATAGTCTTATAAGAAAAAAAATCTTGGATGGGGTGCCCCAACATTTAATGGAAGGGTATATAGTTTGGGAGATCCTCATCACCTTCTTTGTTGGGATTCATGTGCTTTGAAAAATTAACTATGTTGTTTTCCAATTCCAAGACAATGTAACCGGGGACTAGGTCATCTCAAAAGGAATTGAACTTGTTTTTTATCTCCTCAAACTTTTTCCGTCTCTGATCTCTTCAATCAACCTAACAAGCATGTCATTTCTACTGATTCTCGGTAGGTGGAGTCCATCATTATGATGTGGGCTTTGAAGTAGGTGTGGGTATGGGATCCTTATTAAGTCTCTCTATAGTGGCCTTTACTTTTCCTTTCCTCCTTCCCTGAGTTGAGGGAATTACCAAGGACTTATCTTTGGTCTTTTTAATAGATTTTTTCCACATGTTGAGAAATTGAGGTCTCTTCCAAACACCCTAATATGTATTTCATAGGGATCATCATTGTGAAAAACTCATCAAGAAGACTCAATACAAAAATGGGACATAATTATTATGGAGGGGTCATTTGGTTTGTATAGTATGACAATCCTTTCTACTAACTAATGAAATATGAGACTCTTTCATTATCTTGTTGATTGAAGTTCGTAATTTTCAAGACTATTGTATTCTGAAGCATTTATTTGATCATTAAGAGGATCATTTTATGGAGATATTACCATCTAGTAATCAAAAAGTCTACAATATTGTGTACCTCAAGAAGGTCATTCCTTGTAGTGATTGTACAAAGCACAATAGTTTCATAGCCTCTTGTTCTTCAGGGGCCCCATCATGGGATCACAGTGAGAGAAGAAGTGAATAAAATGCTTCTCTATGTCTCCTGATACATTAAATATTGTAAATGTTGGTTTTCCAATGTTTTGAAAGGGAGGATTAGGATCCAACCATTCAGGGGAAGCCTTCTTTTCAGGTTGTACTGAGGCACAATGTTCGTCTACAAATTCCAATTGGGTCTTTAGTGACAAAATGAAGCTTCAAAAAATTTGAGGAATGTGTGGATGATTTGGATCCAAATTTGGTACTATGGATAGAGCCCGAATGGGTTTAAATTCATAAAATCTACATACCTAAATACAATTATAAAACATCAAGGCTCTTGAAAAAATCAAATAGACCACCTATCTCATGCTCATAGACATACACTCAAAAAAATGACCTTCATTCATACTAAAAAGGAATAAAAACCCCAGGATAAAAAATGGAAATATAGTTCATGGGATACATGAAGAGGGGTGACAACTAATAAATCCTCTTATAGAAAGTGGAAGGTAATAGAGGCGAAGTCTTACTTAGAGATTTGAATCGCACTAAATTAAAATGGATACACCAAGGAATCAATGAATTTTAATCCATAGAGAGGGGAGAGATCATGGTTCACACCCTAGGATAAGGGGGTAATATTTGGGAGAAAATTATGGGATAAAAACTTATTATTTTAAGGAAAAATTGATAAATTATATAGTTATAATGTGGAACATAGGTTGGCTACATAGGTTTCCAAACCATGAGACAACTGTGCGGTTCCATCTGTCCAAAAGTAAAATGTGTAACATGATTTCCCTTGTCACCCACATCATAAAAAACAATATAGTGGTTGTGAACTCACCACAATATAATGGTACTAGGACACACTGTCTCCTGGAGGAACTCAGATGGGTTTGGAAAATCATGTTGAAACTGTGATCCCTATATAGTGATCCCCCTTTCACATTTTTTATGTGTCCTAAACCCCCAAGAAACCATTTGGTCCTTTCCTAATATTAGAAAACATTCCATTAACCATAAAAAATGTGTTTCATAAATTATTATACGAAAATTAACCCTATCAAACATTGAGACATTATATATTGGTAGTTATACCTCAATGAATGGAGGTTTGATCAATACAATAACTACTGTTTCACTATTTAGTTTTAATATTAATATTAATGTATCCTAATAACATATATTTTATTAAATAGAATTTATATATTTTATTTTTTTGGTTGACTATGATTGTATGAATGATTATAAATTTAAATTTGTGACTAGGAGTTCTTAGATTACTATTTAGGTTAACTCCATTATTTATTGAATTATTCCTTCGAAAGGTGATATTTTGACATGAATGTAATCACTAGGACGTGAAAAAAGTGTTAAATATATATTTTTGGGAGTGTTTCATAATGATAAAATGTTTATGGTTTGAGGATAAGTGGGGAATGAATTTGTAGTGCGTGTTTAGTTAATGGATACACCTTTTATAAGGGATGGAGGGGTTTGTTTGAGAACAAAATATTATATCTTCAAATAGTGATCAATAATATTTATAAATAGTAATGGTTTTATTATTTAATAGTAAATTATTTATAATTGTACTCCAGTAACTTTTGGAAACCTAAAAAATTCATTCATAAATTATATTACAAAATACTGAACATAGATGGTAATTTTATAGTATTTTCCTATTCACCTCCAAAAAAATACCATTTCTTAAAAATAAAACAAAACCAACCTACCTTTTTAAAATGATGATTCTAAAAATGAAATAAATTCTATGAATATAAGTTTATGAATATAAAAATTTTACTTTTTAAATAAAAATATTATTTATGGAAAAATTTTAATTTTAATGAACTATAAAAGTTCAGACCCTTGTAAAAATTAGACATGAATTTTTGAAATTATATAGCTATTTATATAAAAAGACAAATTTTATATATAAAAAATATAACAAATAAAATTATTTTTATAAAATTTAATTTTATAATAGAAATTTATTTTAATGAAAATAAATTCCAATAGTTTTCCAAATAATAAATTTATGATTTCTTTGTGTCAACTATTTATTTTATCATATTTAACACTTTTGTTTAATTGTATTCTGATATAAATTTAATATTTTTTTTCATTCATCTGATACATAAATATTATTTTTCTTTTTCAATTGTTTTGTTAGTCTTCTAATGGATTTTTGATTATTCCAATTTTCATAAAACCTATACACATCTTATAAATAGTTGTTTATTATGTCTTTATTAATTTAATAAATTTTATAAAAAGGTTCTATATTATTTATTTTCAAAATACAGAATATTTTAAATTTTTTTTCTTTTTAACATTTTTTATATGTGATATTTTTTTTGGGATCATGATGTACCATAACATCAAGTTCTAGTTTTATTATTCAATTTTTTGTATTGACCCAATATACAATGTTTTATTATCATGATTATATTCATACAACAAATGTAATATTCAATATTACTATAATAAAATTGGGATTATTTTTGTAAAATATTTAATTATTCTTTTTTTATAAATAAAAAAATTATTCATCAAGAAAGAAATTTCATATAGAAAACATCACGGTCGTTATATATCCTATAAAGCTATAAAAGTTTCATAAAAAAAATCATGCACCACTATCTTCAATTGGCTATGACACATACGATAATAATTAACCAATATAAAATACATTTACTTAGAATAATAACTCATAAATAAAATATCATTGAAAATATTCCAAAAAATGGGATATCTTTGAAGGATGGTTTAGATTCTACCAATGTTCTAGATATAATCCGTAGGAAAATTTATGGCAATAATTTTTAAAACATACCTATATACTAATAGAATTCATATAATTATTCTAATTTATATAGAATAAAAAATCACCAAATAGTTATTTTCTAATAAGAATAGGGATATTATTGTCTTTATCCCATCCATTAAATAACCAATCTACTATCTCGATATTCTATCCATGAATATCATACATCATGAGATCTTGAACTATATTATTTTCCAAAAGAAGGCTAATATCATAAAATGAACACCTATTATCCACATAATGTTACAAAGGTTCATTTAAAATTATAATACCAACTCAATAAGATAACACACTTATAAACATCTTCAATTAAAAGTGACTTAAATCATCAAAGGCTCTACCAAAGACAAAATAGTCTAACACGAAGATGAGTTCTAAATAAAATAGGATTTTGAAAGAAAATATCCTTCAAAACCATTTTATATAGTGAATGTGGGATAGTGGATAAACTATAAAATTTATTAGTAATTATATAACTAATAAAAATTCTCATAATTTTGAACATAATCCCCCCTGAAATGTGTATTTCAGAAAAGAATGCCCCATAAGTCCTAATGATTCTTCTTCCTCACATTCACATCTACCCATATAAATTTTTTTGAATAAGTAATAAATTAATCCAATAAGAGTGTTAGGAACATTGAATAAATATATAACTCATAGAGTAATATATTGAGAAACACTCTTAATGCGGACTTCATTAGAAATTTTTAGGAGACTTATACCTGAACATGGATGAATTTTAATCTGAACTATAATAATTGGTAAAAAAATCCAAGTTTTACTGATCTATAATAGTGGGGAGAAGAACATATTTCTTTAAAATCATCCACTTATTGAATACTCATAACAAAAAAAATCTCACCTCTTCTATAAAATAAACTCCTCAACTAAAAAAATCATTTATTATATAAAATTTATATTCTTTCCTGATGGGTTTCTTATATTTTTCACTGATATCTAAAATATTACTACACTTCTAGAAAGTATTCCTAAAAACATTATGTTATCATCTATTAAAAATAAGTCTAGAATAATTAACCTAGAATTACTAACCATCACTCCAAGAATATTCACATGTTAAATTAAGAAAAAATAAACCTTTAAAATACATCCATAATCAGAAAAATGAGGATAAAGTGTTTCCCAGCCATAAGCCTCATTTTTGGAAAAATTTATTCGAAACACCACTATTAAGATTAATATTGAATGAAATTTAAGAAATTTGATTGGAAATATTTTTAATCCATATCTTATAAAAGATAATTTTCCAAAAAATGAAAAGCTAAAAATTTCACTCCACCATATCATATGTTTTCATCATGTCTAACTTTAAAAAAATAGAAACCTTCCTCATTATTGAGATTTTTTTCATAGAATAAAATATATAATGGGAACTGTATCATTATCAATAACTAAACATTATGATATAAATTAAATTGATATTATAAAATGATATGTGGAAAAAGAAATTTTATTATATTTACTAAAAACTTCAAAAATATTTTATAAATTACATTTCATAAATTAATTACCCAAAATCCTTCATTAAAGATGGCTTACTAGCGTTAGGAATTCTATCAATGATAATATCGATGAATGAATCAGGTAATATGAAATCTTTTAAAAAATTATTTATGAGATGTATAACATACACTCCCCCTAAAAAAATTTTGTTTTCTAGATTATTTTGGGAGAACAACCTAGACATGGAGGAATCAATTAATGTATAATATTGGCAAATCCATCATACAAAAAAAAGACAATCCTTAGTCTCCATAATAATTATTTTTGATGTTTTTGGGGACGATATAACCCCCAACACCACAACATATTCAAAAACATATATAAATTCTAATACACAAAATTCTTATATAGAATTTATTCCTATATAATACCTTTTACATCGTAGTATTATTTTCTACATAATATGTAGAATTTTAGTGAATTTCTATTATTATAATTTTATTATATATGATATTATTACAAATTAATAAGGGATGATATGATTCTAACGAATTCATGTGAAAAATTATAGAGGAAAAAAATTAAACAATTGGAAGTCCCCAAAACCTAATCCTGATGCAAAGAAAGCATTGAATGAGAGAACTATATGTGAAACAATGTAATAAAAAAACTAATGTTTCCCTAATAAATACACCTATCTCAATAATAGAATTTATTAAATCATTCCTCATATTTTTATACCTGAATATTCTACACTCATTATTTTCTAGAACCTCATTAAAATCACATCTAAGAAGTAGTTTCCATTTTGTTTTTTAGGTTACCTATACATATCAGTTTCCTATACTGAGAATGGGTGGGAAAAATAATGGGGGAGGTTTTTTAAATCTCATTTCAATATAAATAAAATTTTGTGACTTTTTAGAGTATGATCCACCCAATATAGAAATCTCTTAGTCTAACATGACCATGAATGGAATACAGTAATAGGAAACAAACAATTTTTATATGGTCTGCATCCAATGTGGAATCATACACCTTGTCATGAATGGTTTACCTCCCTAACCTTGTATTCTCTTTAACGTAATAATACATGATTATCAATTTTAAGTATTCATGTGGCATTTCACCATCGATGTTAGGAGTCAAACCCAACTTCGTATATTTACACTATATTAAAAATAAGATAAATCTAAAATGAATAAGATCCCTAAATATATTTGGTTTTTTAGAAACAAAATATAATGATCCTATTTTATGAGCCTTCATTATAATAATGAAAGAATATCCCATTATGAAAACTTTTATTATAATTCACTAGTAATATTATAATAATATCAAATCCCATAAAACCATGAGATTTATTAGACGTAAATTTCTATAAATCTAAACATTAATTTATGCATTTCTTATTTTTATCCTTTTAACATAGTAGAAAAAACAATTCAATATCCACAAGTGATATAAAAAAAAGTAGAACTGTAAAAATTATTTACATTGTAATGGATAAAATATATCAAATCCACTAAGTCTTACCTTCAATATATCTTTTCAGGTGTCCTTGATGTTTATATATTCTTTTATAAAATCCTTGAATCCCTAAAATACAGTATAAGAAATTCTTTCCTTAAACTGGATTTACAATATTCAATATATAAATATAGTGATCATGATATGAATTCCATTATTGTAAGAAAATGAATCACCGTCACTACATCACATACATTATTTTCATGGATCAAAATCTTGCAGCTCATAGAAACAGATAATGTGAATTAATAATTCATGATGTGATCAAATTGCAAACAACTATTGAAAAACATTCCACAACCCCACTCTAGAATTATTCACTTTTTTAATTATTATTCACAAAAAGGAATTAATCTAATTATTTCTCAAAAAACCCTAGTAGAACTCATAGCCTGAAGGAATATTGAACATCCTAAAACATGTAGTTGTAATATTAAATTAGCTATCCAATGTCAAAAAACTTAATAAAACCTGGAAAAATTCATCCATGATAAATACATTATATGATCTAGATCAAGAATACAAAAAATTAGTGAGAACCTAAAAACATGGTTGTCAATAAATATGAAAAAATAAAATCACCAAAAAAACATGGTATCGTTTAAATTCCACCAATAATCAACAAATACATGGGGATATTTAATATCACCATTTATATTTGTTGAAACAAATATGAAACCACTTTACTTACAATGACAAAATAGACAACTCATAAAATCTTATACAATTTTAGTGAGATTTATCTAGACACGCCACTATATTATAATGTAGTGTTTTTGAGATATTTCAATCTATTAGAGGAAATAAAATTTAGGCAAAGACAATAAAATGAATCTATTTATCAAAATACCCCTATCACTCACACTCCAATTTTATCCTAAACTTTTTACCCCTTTGGAAACATAATTTGATAGGCCATGGGGGACTAGAAACAATAAATCTCAAGTATGCATGGAAGGATGAATAATAAATTTATGTCGTAAATCTGAAAAACATCTCATGTGGCATATAATTTATAAATATTTATATTGGATTTTATTTTTTGTAAAAAAACGTTTTTTTAAATTTTTTGAACATTGTATTTAATAAATATATTTTGAATAGTAATATCCTTATATAGAGAGTATTGAATGTGATTTTTGAAGAGATCAATGGAACATTTATTATCACATAAAATCATCAATGATCTTTGAGATTCAACCCATAAATCATCTATTTGTACATTCATCCATAAAGAGTTTGTAATTTCATGAGTATATACAACAGAATTTAATTATTCTATACTATAGGTTACTGATCACTATTTTTAGTGTACGAGCTAGAAACCCAACACAAATAAAGAACAAACCAATTAATGTGGATCTTCAATTTTTATAATAACTAGCCCAATTTTCATATGTGTAACCAAGAAAATCTTTATCAACAGAACATCTCTATAGTAATCTATAATTCAATACACCTTTTACATATATATGAATTATTCTAAATCGAAGTATGTGTGACTCCTTTGGCAATATTTGATATTTGGGACACATAGGCATTGTATAGACAACATTTGGTCAGGATGTTGGGAGATACAATAGGATTCCAATCAAACTTATGAATTTATGATGATTGAACTTGTTTCCCTTTTCATCTTTTTTTCCCAAAATTATTTTAATATAATATAGATTTATAGACCAATTTTGAGTCTTCTATTCCAAAACTTGGCTAGAATTATATGGAAATATTTTCTGTGAGATAATGATATAACCTTAGTTCTTCTCAATTTATAAGACCAGAAATGTTTCATGGTCGCCAACATAGATATATAAAACAACTTATATATAAAAATATAGAATTCACCAAATAAAAAACTATTTTTATTGTAAAAAATTATGGCATCCAGATATACGAATACCATTATATTATCTGATAAATTTTTTTAAAACTACAAGTTTCTATCAAATGTGCCTTTAATAATCAATAATTTTAATAAATAAGATTATTTTTTAGCATTATAGGACATTGGAGGTTTTTTAATCCTTATAATTATTTATTAAATTTTCACACCATTTTTTCATCAATTTCTAAGATGGGAACTTCTATTTATTCCATAACGACTTCTTCTTCAAGTAATAAAGTCATAAATAAACACTTTAAATCCATTTGGAATACCCTTTACTCATTTTGAGATACCAATTCAAAACAAATTCTTATTTTCTCATGTCTAATGACTAATGACAAATTATGTTCATATTTAATTCCCCTATTTTGAGTATATAATTTCAAAATAAGTCAATATTTATTATATAATACATCACCTTTTCCCTTATATTTTTTCTCGAAAACAATTTTTTTATAATTTTTTTTCCTTGGACTATGTATTTGTCCCCAGGTAAATTTATTCTCAATTTGATAAAGTTATTCATTCATACCATCCACCCATTCATCATTTTCAATAGAATCGGACATAGTTCTAGTCTCAACATGTGGTACATGAGTTGAATGGTTCTATACTTTTATCCTTCTTCTCGTATAAACTATTTTATTTTGATTCCCTATGATATTATTAGATTATATATTTTTATTTAACTTAATACACTATTTTATATCACCACTTGTATATTATTCTTCAATAATGGAACATTATATATTATCATCAATGCTTATTTTGTTTTATTTCAACAACTTTTTAGATAAATTTTACTTAAATATACTAACCATTTTATATAGGAATCTAATAATCTACACGAATCCACTAAATTGTTTTGTCCATATCTTCATCAATTTTTACATCCGAGAACTAAAAAATTCTACATACTCTATTTTTTTATAACTTTGAACCATTTCTAAATGATACATATCTCATAAATATTTCATCATTATCATTTTCATAAAGCACTCCCAACATTCTTCATTTTATTTTTATATGAGAAGGACCTCAAAAAACCTTTAAATATTTTTCTGTAGGATTATTTTTCTACCATATCTCAAAAGGTGTAATATGCGTCTCAGTTCTCATAGTAAATCTATTTTGAATATTTTTTTGTAATCACCGCTTCTATTAAGAATAATTTTGAAAAATTATTTTCATCTAGCATTGTTTTTCCAGTTTACACAATACATATATTCTTCTTCTATAAAACACAATTTTTTTGTTATATAATGTATTCTATATAGATTTTAAAATCCATTATTATTATGAGGAACTTAAAACTAATAAAATATTTACTTATTTACATTATGTAATATCTAGTTATTAATATAAATAGCAATATCTTTTCCATATTTCCTCCTACACATATTAAATAACCTAAGAAACTCCGAATTTTTGTTGATGAATTTAACATTTTTAATCCATGTAAATTCATCTTTGAATGTAATGAAATAAACATAACATTATGTTGATTTTTCTCCCATAGGTCACAATTAAATGTGTGGAATAATCCTAATGGCCTTGTATAAGTAATATCCACCATATTGTGAGTCTTCTAATTTCATTTACCCTTATAAAATGTTCCACAAATTCTATCATGATCTCTTTTTATTTTAGGTCAATCTATTTTCCCCTCATTATTAATTTTTTTCATAGAATTATTTTTCAAAGATTAAAAAGTATTATTTAACATAACATGTTCTCAATTTGTATACTAATATAACATGTATTTAAAAGAGCACCAATCAATTAAAAATTTCAAATTATTCTACTACCATATAAAAAATTCCATCGCTTGTGGTTTTAATTGAATATTTTCTTCTTTAATGTTTCCTCATACCCATTAACACATAATTTTTACAACACTCAATAATTCTTGTTTTCTCCTTTTAATATAAAAATCATCATATGATTTCAAATTATAAATCAAAATTTAAGTGGTTCCAATACATTTTATTTATCATTGAAGAGTCATTAAAAAACGTTATTACACCTCATTCATGCATCTCAATGTTATTCATAATTTTAGAATCACCATTATTGTTGGAGGAACACCCATATCAACAATTAATTCAATTATATTCATTTAAAATCTAAAATAAACACCTTCCAAGCATGAATGTTCTTCACCATGCACTTCAATTGTTATAACATTATCCTTGAGAGGGAACTGACCAGGTAAGTGTGTCATATATTTTTCTTCTCTATGAAATTTTTGTTCACACATTACACATAACTCTGGAATAAAATCATACCTTTTTTTTATAAACTTGTTTCCAGTTACAATCCCTATTTTTCTTTCTTCCATAATTTGATTTTGTCTCATTAGAACTAATCCCCATAGATTCCATCCTAATCACATAAAAATAAATTTTATGAAAAAAATAGAATAGTTATATATTAACATATCACAACACAAGTAATAACCCTAAAATATGAATTTTCATGAAGGAAAAGAGTTGTATCAAGAAATATTCTATCAATAAATTGACATATGGTCAACAGTTTGGGTCTGAATTCATCTATTATTCGGAGTATAACTAATATTCTAGATTTTTATTTCATAATGTAATATTTTATGAAATTTTTATAATTTGTTATTGGTCTATATATTCCTAGTATTAATATTTAAACCAACATTTTCTATGACAATAATCTTGGAAAAATAATTTTAAAATGAAGATTTTACCTATGTTTTTTTAGCATGTCTACTTGATTTTCTATTGACTTAAGTAGATATTTGGAAATCATTATTTATATTTTTTAGTCCTTAATCACTTGAATAAATTTTAATTATTTCATTGAAATTTTTTAATCCTTAGTAGATTTATTTTCATCATGATATTTTATCATTTTCATATAATTGGGAACATTTATCTAGAATTTTTTATTTTCTTCTACGAGAGACTTCTCCCTTTTAATTTATTATCTTTTCAACTCTCAGATTCGTATTCTTCTGTACTAACTAATTCTTCTATTTCATGAACTTGGTGTTTATCTCAATACATGCCTAAAATTAATATATGAGTATGTATTCATAATCTAATGGTCCTAAAATATCATCATCATCAGGGGATGAATCAATAGATTTAATTGCATGGCCCATAAATGTTTTAAATTTATCTCAGGTTAAAAATTGAAATAATTTAATGAGATAAGATATGATTAATCTTATTTTATCATAAAATATTATCTTTTTGTTCCTTAAAATATATTATTTAATTCATCCACATTTAAAGATTCATTATAATTTTTACTCAACTTCTTTCCTTGTGTCATTTAATCGTTTACAGATTCATAATGTGCTCATTTCATCATTGTTAAACTTAAGTTGTAGTATAGAAGCCCATTACATTAATAACATCTACCATAGAATGTACCTTCATTCATGAAACGTAATATAATAAATATTATATAAATTATCACAATTACTCTTTGATGTTTTTCTTTATTCTCATTATCGCTTGAGTCTAGATTATGTTCATCTTTACAAATTTTCATATTCCTAATTTATTCAAAATACATGTAATCTTTCACATTAATTTTAAATGATGTAATCTTTCTCAAATCATAAGAAATGTGTATATTTTGTAACTCTTAATGTTCAATATCTTGTCACTCTTCCAGAGAAAAAATATTTGGATCAAATATATTCATAACAATTCCCACAACTAAATTAAATGTGTAGAATCCTAAATTCTAACCAAATCAATGAATATTACACAAAATTATATTTACCTGAATCAATAAATGATCAATTAATTCATCCATATAAATATTTATATCATAATAATTTCTTTTATAGATCTCCAAATTTTCTTATTTGACATTTACATTAACACAATAACTTATCTCCATATTGTATTATATTTCCTTTGTGGTTTTTAATCTTATAAATTTAGTGTATACATTCTCTAAAAATGAAACGAGACAATAATTATGTGCATTTCCACCAACTTATAAATTTATATAATTATTAAAAAAAATTAACATCATTTTAAACTAGGTGGATTTCCCATTATAGTCATATCATGAACATCAAGTGTAAGGGATAAATGATATGGAAATGTTAAATTCATCAAAATATGTCTCTTTTTTTAAATTGAATCTTTGTAAACCATTAATATAGAATAAAATAACAATATCAATTATCAAGTGTAATGTTTTTAATCATATGAATGATTCCATCCATTAATACCACTAGATATTCCTCGAATGATTGGTGTCCTCCTCCAAAACGGGTGGGGGGATAAATCTGTGTAGGGTAGTGTTTATATTTATTTTAAAAAAATAATCATTTTTGACATTATAGAGTATGATTCACTAAAAATAGAGATACTATTGACTCATAAAATCATAAAGGACATAAAATAACAAGGAACTTGCGATTTTTACATGGTTTAGATAAAATGATGAACATTTCTCCTTATTGTGTATAGTTTCCCTCCCCATCCATAGATTCACTTTTTATAAGAACTAGTGAGTTCCAATTAAAACCATCCGTATGAAACCAGACCAAAAATAACAATATTAACACCCAATGTCATTGCTTCACACTTTAGTAAAAAAATTGAGAAATTCAAGTTGAAGATGATTGCGAAATAAATTTGGTTTCTCCAGATATAAAAGATAAAGAACTTTTTCTATGAGCCTCTATAATATGATAGAATGAATCACCCATATTTAAGGATTTAATTACTCTACATGAGTAATATGAGTCTTAGATTCAATACACAAAATTTATGGGATTCATCATATGTTGATCATTGAATATTCAACCATGGATTTAAATAAATATAATTCCATTATCGAGCTGTAAAAGAAAAGATTATAAATTTCTAATTGCGTTATTGAATGAAAAGAATAACTTATGAAATAATTTACCATATAATCAATGGTAAAGTTCATATCCATTAATAATTACCTTCACCTTATATTTTAATTATTATTAGTTTCCAAAAAATTCAAAAATATGTCAAATAAATACCTCACAAATAATCTACTAAAACATATTATTGATAAAATAATTACAAAATTAATTGCATGAATATTCATTGAACATTATAAATTCAATTTTTTATAACTAAAAAAATCACTATAATTACTTCACAGGAAATATTTTTAAACTTCATATTCTCCTGAACCAAAAAAATCATTACGTGAATGAATTATGAATATAAATTCAAAAACAGTCATCGAAAATCCTCCAGGATAACTCACATTATGAATTAAATAATAATAATACATGAATAAATTATACTAATTCCTACTCAAAAATCCCCATAGAAACTCACTACATGAAATTATTTTTCATATAATAAAACCTATATCATGAACATGATAACTGATTGCCAACCTCAAAAAAACATACTGGTATCAGGACACTTTCATCAATGATATATAAACAATGCAGAATATATCATTCACTTTCAAAATTAGGGAGAATATCAAGAGATGGTTATAAAAAAAATATAAAAATAAAAACAAAATATAAAACCATGCGATCTTCAAACATCCTAAAACAAAGCCACAAATCTATGGGGTTTTCATTTGTAATGAACATAGAGATGTAATTGTGATGATGTCTATAATTCCACCTAACAATCCAACCATAAATACTATATTAAGTCAATTTTTTCCCCATCATCTCAAATAGGTATAATAATATAATTTATTGATTACTATTTAATCACATCATCAAATTTTGAATCCCATTATAAAGATAGGCCACCTGAGTGACCAACCTCATCAAATAGTTACAATAATGTAATCATATTTTAATTTGATTTATGTAATTTAATATATATAAATATTTAATATGAAAACATTTTTTTAATATATATATATATATGTATTTTATATTTATATTTTTTATAACATAGATAAATAATTGAATATATATATATATATATATATTTACATAGATAGAGATAAAAGTATTTATAGTCATAAATGTATATAATTTTTTTGGAAATATTAATTAAAAAATTAAAATTCCAAAAAAAGACACTGAAAATAAATAATAAATAATAGGTAAAAGTATATTTCCAAACTATAAATGATTCTAAGAATCATATCAATGATTAAAAATATGATGTGAAATAGTATTTCCATAACTCTTAAAGAAACCAAAAGAGCCACACTCAAATAAAGAAACATTTGACCAAATAATATCTAATAAGAGATCTAAAGAATGAAAATTATTGGATTAAAAATTAATTAGTGAATAAAATTAAAGTTAGATAAATTTGAAAATAATATCCTATTATCATGGTCCAACAAAAAATTAAATCCTTCTATTATGGAAATTTATTCAATAGTAAAAGGTTACCCATAAGTACTAAAATTCATTTCCAAACAATCTAGGTTATTTTGAAAATAATGATACCCAAAAGAACCACCTATAACACAAATTAATTTAAAGAAAATGATTTTATTATTAAATTTAATTACACTAATAACTGGAAGATTCTATATAACCAGAAAACTATCAATACATATTATAACACCAACCAAAATACTATCAATATCTATATAAAAGTACCCCATAACACTTGAATTTTATATTTCAATACTCATCACTTATATCAATATACAACAACCTAGAATATCACAAACTTAGATACATATATCACTTATTCTACCCATAACATGAACCATTCAATCAACATTCATAGTTTTCATAATACTAGAAATTTATATACCTTTTCCCCCACATTTTAACACTATTAGGATCTACAGATCATTATTTACATTCATCAAGTAACATATCAATAAAATCAAAAAAAAATCTAAAATATAAGAAATATCCAAACCATCAATCCCCATAAAACATGATAAATTTGAACTGGATCTCCTGACATGCTCAATCCTTGTAAATTCTAATAAAAATAATGCCTCATTCCCTTCAATATTGGAACCGTCACATAACTCACTAACACTAACATAGTTTACCAGAACCCTCCAACATTAAAAAATATAAAACTCCTCTAGGATATATATCTCATCTCAAAGTCACTTTTGATTGAAAAAATCACTCCTCTACAATAAAATAATCAAATTAATTATATATAGATCCTTAAAAAATCATCGAAAGTGCAATTTCATTTGAAATAAATCATCCTCAAAATATCTAACATAATTATAGAATAGTAAATTGTTATTACATAACATATTTAATTAGTAAATTTTAGTCATCATTAAAAAATGAATATAACATATCCAGAAATGAAATATTAAAAAATTGACACACTAGGTTTGATATAACATTCCATAAACTGAGTAACACCAAAAATAGGAGAATATTTCAGTAAAAAAATATATTATTGTCGTTTAATCATCTGTTAAAACCAAATAATTAATATTTGTTTCCATCCCACATTATTCAAAATTGATCTTTTATCCATAACCTTTAAATTTAATTAAATGAATATGAATAATTATTATTAATTTTCCAGAACAAATGATAACCACTATGATATGGATAAATTGGTTTTCTGAATATATTTTTTATCCCGTTCCAGAAAAACAATATTAATAAAAAAACCCATTAAAGTATGATTAATCATTTGAAATTATATCTCATGTAACTTTATTAATCTTCACATAAGTATCACTAATTGAAATGAACATACATATAATATTTGGTAGCCAAGGATCATCCCCTCTTTTAATAAGTAGACTACCTAAAACACATCATAAATTCCCATCCTTAATATGGAATAATGTATTCTATATTCTTCTCTAGGGAAATATTGGTCTGGGTCCAGCATTTTAATGGAAACAATTTCATAAAAAACTTTTCTCTTAATACTATTCAAAATGGATAATTCATGCTCAAAATAAAAATTCAACACTACTTTGAAAAAGGGAATAATTAAATTTCAATATATGTCTAAAAACCAATCCTTAAAAAAGACTTTTAATAAATACAATTTCACCCATGATAGCTACTATTTTTATTCTCTCCAACAACTTTCCACTAGTAATTTTTTTAAAGGATTAAAAAAAACTTATTCACATGATAATTTGATTTTTGAAACAATGATATAATATTATTTAATAGAGCTTGAGACACTAATTTCAATAAAACGTCTTTTATTAACCAATATAATCATTTTCACTTACAACCATTGATATGTTTCCAAAAAAATAATTTAAAGGTTAAAAAATATCCTTCTTTGATAGAACAATAATAGTTGGAAACCCCAAATAGTTATTGTTTATTTCTCAAACATTATATGAATAGTGGAGAAAAACCCCTCCTTTATCAGTAGATAACCCCTTTACTAAAATATTCTCGTGACTTTGAAATTTTCACATTCTACCCTGATGTATTTTAATGAGAGTTGTTAATTTTTTTTCAATTTATGAAATTAAAATAATATATCTTCTATGAATAAAATAAAATCATCAAAAATAGTGTCCTATAAAAAAATAGATTATTTATACTAGTTTTTACACCATGAATTTCTCCCTAAAAATATATATTTGAAACATGATTTTTGAAATAAATCCATAATAATAATAAATGGATAAGGGGAAATTGGATAACCCTAGGATAACCATCTGGCTGAAAAAATAGTTTGAGTTAGGTCACCATTAATCATGAACTTATAAAAACTATTAGAAGTTCATCTCATAATATTACATACACATGCTTTATGAAAGTAACATTTTAGAAGAGTATACTTTCCAAATTTTTACTCCACTCTTTAATATGATTTCATAAGATCATGTTTCAATTCAATAGAATCTTTCATTGAAAATAATTTAACATTCATGGAGTGGGATATTTTATGAGAAATAATCACATAATATATAATTATTCTACTCCTGAAAAATACACTATGATCATCTAAAATGAAAAATGAAAAATTCACCTCATCTTAATGCCTAAAATAATCATGAATTTTTTTAAATTGAGTTTTAATGGGTAATTTACCTAATATTAAAAATAATATATATATATATATATATTTGATTCTAAATAAAATATATAATAGTTATATTCTAGTTTGATATAGATTCAACACCATATAAAAATGATTAATTAGGTAAAATACATCACCATATATAAAAATAAAAAACAACTTATAGAAAAATGTATAGAAATAAACCACACCTAAAGCATTAGTATGATGTATATTCATTATTGTTTCAAAAACATTAATATCATGAATATCTTTAACCACATACCTATTAAAATATATATATATATAATAACAATTGGAATAATATAGTATCTAGAATATGTACGTGTTGATTTAAATACAATTCCTAGTTAGGAAACGTGTTTTTCCGCATTGGCAAGGTTATGGACCCAAGTATGATTTAATCAGAACTTATACACAAGTTGTACAGTTGAGAGGGGGTGCCTAAGAATTAAACCCCTTAATCATGTATTTAAAATACCTTAGTTCAAAATAGGACTGGGAATTTTTATCAAGTTACTATAGAAGCAATGTGGTAGTGGTGTAACTGTAGTAGTGGATGCACTATAGTGGAGGAAGGTACAGAAGAAATTACTATAGTGCGGTTTGTACTATGATTTTTACAATATCATCCTTGGTCCTGTAGTAGTACTATTCATAAGAGGGTCTTCGAGCCAAAAAGTGAGATTTCATGCCTATAATTTGTGCTTCTAAACATCAATGTACTCGAGACTTATTCATGGGACACTTCGCATTTGGCCTACATGCTATGTAACATGTCTCCCCTTATCTAGATAAAAAGTTTCAATTTCATTCAGAATTAAAAATAGGCTTTGTCTCATATTTCTAAAAAAATAGATTCACGACTATAATATGAAATGATAATTGGTATAAATTTTTAATAGTGAACAAAAAATTACAATATGATTTTCGAAATACCTTTAGGATAAACCATCTAAAAACAATTATAATCATTCACCATATAGATAACATTTTATTACCTTTACAAAGAATATTTCTAATGAAAATATATTATGTTGTGGTTTTCATTATAAATGATCTTTTCCCGAAACATAACCTTCCTTTATTGACCATTACATAGTATTAATTTTCCAAGAAGATATTATATTAATTTAACAACTTCAACCATCCCTTGGTTCTGAACTAACCCTTGAAACATACCACGATCATTATTCACTTTAATAATTTTTTTTATCAAATCTATTTTTTGAATTTGTTTTTATATTCAATATTTAGCTACAATATTATATTGTTTAATTAAGACATTCACTGTGCACTAATTTTAGGAAGATACTATTGTTCCCTCACAAATCGAATACTTATGACACAAAGTGTCATATTTGAACATATTTCCCCTTCTCTAGGAATTTAATTTTTACCAAAACATATCAAAATTAATTTAAAATCCATTTTTATAAGAAAATAATGTGAAAATATAATAGAAAAGAACTATTATTTTCACTAAAAAGATTTCAAATAATGATCCATGCGTTACTCAATTTATGTATCCCTATAATCACTACATCGAGACAAGGTGAATAGAAATTTCATCACAATAGTCTTTTACAAGAATTTAAACAAAAGTATCACAACTATAAAAAAATAGTTCTCTCCTTAATAATTAATCCTTATTATCATGTCATAATATTCAATAACTCATAGCACATCAATTATTATGCTCTGAATTCTAGATGTTTAGTTTCAATTCAAATGTTTGATATTCTCTCACTTGATCTTCCCTTCACTTGATATCTTTAAAGATCGCCACTCTAAATCTAATTCATTTCCTCTAATGAATGGGATTCAAAATTATCTACAATTATTCAATTAAAAATGCTAATGTGAAATCTACTCACTTCCATTTTTTTAAAAATATTCATATTTTAAAAACATTCTAGAAATCATCGAAACAAAAATTTTAATATGTGATGTATTTTAACATAACTATATTATAGAATTTCCAACTAATTTATGTTATTATTATTTATCCACCATTGATCCAAAAAATCCAGATTATATCCATTTTAAAACCACCAATAATAATGATTATATATTCCAAATATCCATTGATATTAAAAAAATTATGGCATGGATCAAATAATTTTGTGCAGTTCCTTCATCCAAATATAAAATAGAGTACCCCTAAATTTTTATATCTATACCAATCATGGCATAGTTTCATACATCAAAACATAATCATCGAGATTATGACATGATCTTCCATTTATGAAATCCATTGACACCATTTAATCCTATATATGATGTTAGTGGTGTGTTATATATAATTAAAGGGTGGCTAATCTAACATTATAATCCATATCTATAGAAAAATCTGAAATGATCTTCATTGTGGAATGAATAATTATGTTAGGGAAATATAGACCACAATCTCTTCAATTTAAACATAAAAAAATTATTCACAGTAAGGAAATCTTTATTTCACCACAACTTTTCTTCAATAATAAATTATCTCCAAGCATATCTAATGTGTTCCAAAAATCTCCAAAACACGATTCATAGAAAAATATTAATGAGGAAATACAACATAACATCCCAACACCTTTGAAAACCTTTAATATATAACTCAAACATTACGAAATTACTTTCAATGTCTTCTATTCAAATAATCTTGGTTCCATGATTTTCCCACAATGTCTTTATTTTCATTCTAATGTTTATATAATGAAATTTAGTGAAATTAAAATTTAGTACATGATAAAATTGTAATTGAATAACTATTTTAACAATTTATGTATGTGTGATCAATTACCAATGTAGGAAACATGAAATAAAGAGAGAGTTACATGATTATTGACAACCTACCTCTCTATAAGATTCCTTGTCTCCTTATCTATATCAATATAATTTAATTTCAACCCCCTTTATTATATCTTTTATTATATCCATACCATATAATATCCCTATAATGTACTCCCCCTTGAAGTGAGAATTATACTTTGAATATACCAGTTAGGTTTACTGATCACCTCCTTTGAAAAATATATCAAATGATTTCTCTAAAATCACCCCTTTGTATAAAAATCCTGAAGGGAGAAATCCTAATCGAAATGAGAATTAAAATAATATATTTATATATTAAGAGGGTAATTTCCAAACCTCCTCAAATGGGGAGATTTAGTAGTTCAGTTTAAATATAGATATGACCAATGTCTTAGTTATACTTCCCTACACTTGTTAAATAATTCCAATATAATACATATATATGTTTCCTTATTCAATAGTATCCTTAATGAAGTGATACCATATTTCTATGTGAATTATAAAAGGGTGATGTTTTAGACTCTTCAATAAATAAATGGACATATTTTTATCACAATGTATCATAATTGACCCATTCACATCTTAAATAAAATTCTCTACTGGTTGATACATCCATAGAACCCTGTCAGACACCATCATAAATGATATGTAAACTGCCTAAAAAATACTAATAGGTTTGATATATTGTATATTTTTATTTTTTTTTTAAATTATTTCAACAAATAAATCACCACCCCTAGTTTATTTTCAATCCACACTACCTCTATCCTAGAACAAATCCAAATATGACATTATTTTTTTGTTTCGTCTATTGAACATTAAACAATCATTTTTAGTACCTTTAATGTGCTTCTAATAGATTTATATCACATAAATTATCCCCTTTTGATTTTTTTAAACCTTGTCATAACACACTAAATTTGTAATATGTATTTATCTTTAAAGATTATTTAAGTGAAAAAAATATTATTTTACAGATTACATTGATCTAAAAAATGGAGATATATATTGTTGATAAAGTATTACACTGAAAGAGAAAAATCAATACATTATGTGAATAAAATATGAAACATTATTAAGAAATTTACAAGAGTGATAAAACCAAAAGAATATAAAATTACAATGAATATGAATTTATTATCCTCATAGGGTTCTATGAAAATCATAACCTAAATTACAATTATTTAATGGAGACAATCCATTTTAAATATAATTGATATTTTGAGGTTGTGGCTAATATGAATGATGAATGAATTTTAATAAAGAACATAAGACTATTTATAAGAATATAATACCACAATTGAATATATAGTAGTTTGAGATATGGTTGATGGATATCTAGTGATTGGATATATGTTTATTTCATATACATGTATTGTATATATATATTTATGTAATTTAATATTTGGAAACAATTTAAAAATGACACAATTCACAAATACTAAATAATTATATATAAAAAATTAAAAGAAAAAAAATAGTTAGAATATATATTCATTACAAATTTTTTTCATTTATAAATATTTATTTTTCTTCTAAACTTATTGATTAATAAAAAATGAATAGTTTGAAGATAAATAATTGGATATTTTAAAAGTCATTTAATATTAAACTGAATAATTTTTCAAGAATGAATTTTCATTATTTTATGTATTTATATTAATAAAATACTTTAGTCACTATTTAAGAATGGTAAAAAAATATTTTTTTAATATACTATCAAATAAATTTCTATTCATATAATGAGTATTATTTAATATTTAATTAAAAATATATGTTTTTTACATTAAATTTTATTTTCATGAACAATATTTTTATGCAATATATGAATATTATTTTAAAATTATTATTATCACTTTTAAACATTTAAATAATAAAATGGGTTTTATATTTGAAATCTGTAACATCCCATGATTTTATGAGAAGTATTCATTTTAATTTATTTGATGTGTTTTGTTGTACGCTACACCAAAATTATCATGCGCTATACGCAACACCATTTTAGCTTGCAGTATACGCAACACTAATCTTGGATCGTGTTACACACAATTTCAAGTTTGTTTGATAGAAGTTATTCTACACAACATTGAGTTTATATAGATATATATATATTCAATGTATAAATGAAATATGGTTGGAGTCTATTATATGCTACAAAAAAAGAATCTTGCACTACATGCAACCTTGACTTGGCTGGCATTACACGCAATCGTGACCTTCCATGATAGTGTGTGTTGTACGCAATACTAAATTTCACGAAACAAAGATACGTTATTAAAATAATATATAAACTAGCCGTTATGAATAGTAATACCCACTTATTCAAATTTTATAAATTTTATTTTTCAAAATTGACTTCATTTTTGGATTCGGAATATCAAAATTATCCTAGGGTGAATTTTTGGTATTTTTCTGAAAACATTCAATTTTTGATGAATAGAGAAAAACACTGTGTTATCGGTTAAAACTGATATTTTATTTAAATAATAATTTATATTATTTAAATTTATATTTGGTCAAAATAGATACATAATAACTATATAAGTTCAATTTAATTCATTGGAGTGATTTTATTATGATTTTAGATATATAAACATTTTATTGAATTTTTACCCCCTTTTACCCACCTCCTAGGATCATTTGAAAAATTACATATATCTTAATTTTACCGCTTCTGTAAGTGAAATTTCAAAAATACAAGATATACGGTTAATATATAAGAGTTAAATGAGGTTCAATAAGACAAAAATTATTTCTAGTGAATAGTAACTTTTTACTTTTCTTTACCTCGGTTAATGTTAAATAGGGTAATTAAGGGTAAAAATGATATTATTATTACCCTAAAACATATCCTAATTCTATTGGATAAGTGTAATTCGACCAAAAACAACATTAGGATTAAAATATTACCCTTTAGGTCCACTTGGATTAGATTAGGACACTTATTATTCTTTTATTTAAAGAAGAGTTAAAACAGTTAAAATCAATGTTTAATAACTAAAACATTTTAATATAGGGTTATACATAAGATGAATTCGACTATAAATATTAATAAGAAAGATAAAAACTTTCCTACATAATGGTATTTGGTTTATAATTTTTAGACATTAAATAATTTAATTTTTTTATGACACAATGATGATTCAGTAATTACCTTATTAATGAAATATTAACATAATAGATGTTATAAATACCCAAATAAATGTAATTTCACAAATTTTATGAATTCCAATAATTTTATTGGTTAATAGGAAATGTTAGTATTGATTCAATTTACATTTTTTGAACTAATAATGCTGTTATGATTTTCACAAAAATCAATTACCAAATTGTGTCAAAATTGACATAAAATAGTTTTTAAAACAAATATTATATTATAAATTTATATTCTATTCTTAAAAATATAAGGGTAGGCCAAATGACTTAGATAAGGTTATATATATTAATAATTAACCAATTGGGGTTCGTTTGGCTTGTTATAGTAGGTTTATTACACATATAGTGTAAGAAAACAAGAAGACACGGTAAATATTAAATTATTTAACTTCGACTTAAATCTAAATGATAAGTTAAAATAGTAACCTAAACTTGTCTAAAACCTATTGGTTGAGATTATTTCAACCCATAACCACTTTTTCTTATAAATAAATAAATTTGGAGCTATTATAAACCGAATATAACTTTATTATAAAATAATAATTTATGTTTTTCCTAAGGTGTCCCTCTCCCGCCTTATAAAAGGTCACCTCCTCCATTTCTATTTACAAATTTTGAGCCCTAATGCTTGGAAAAACCTTGAAAATATCCATTATCAACATCCCTATAAACATTATAGAGGTTCTGGTCTCCTCAAAATACTGTCTCTAGTGCCTTAATAGGACGTTTAAAAGGGGTGCGTCGAAGAAGAGGTAATCTCTTCTACCAATTCTTTCAAGTTTATTTCTTCTTCAACAACTTCTTCGTTATATGTTTCATAATAAATTAATAACATCAGTATCAATAAAATACTGATATGTTATTATAAATATGAAACAACCCCATTTCACCTTCTATCCATCCTATGAAAAAATGAAATCACTGCGCGTGTGTACGTATGGAATACTGTCTCCACGCCATGGTGTAATCTGTTGTTCCACCACCACCTTACTTGGATGGGTATAATGGTGTAAAGAAAAACCATATATAGTTATTATAACATCATACGGATTATGAGATATTATATCATCCACTCCAATTCAATTCAATTATTATGGGGACGATATCATCACTCGTGCGTACGTACGGATTACCGTCACCACGACGTGATGAGATTCATTCTCCATGTTAACCATTCAAATATTATTATAAAGTATATATAATGAATAATAATGAAATGTATTACATGATAAATCTAATTTATTTATGTATATATATATATATATATGTCATCTACTTACTTCCATTCAAGTGAATAAGGAAATGAAAACAGCGGTCATGCGTACGTACGACCTATCGTTTTCATGAACAATGTATTTTATTTAATTTATATATCTATTATATATATATATACTGAATATATATTATATATAAATTAAGATTTACATTATGGGAGAATGTAAAACATGAAATAAGTAATAATAATATCACGAACAACAAGTCCAAACACGTATGATAAATAAAATGATTTTACCCAAAACGCTGCCTTAACATAGAATTTACAAAAGAACAGGTAATATAAAGTCATAAGTGAACCATATATGATATCATAACAGTGAATATGATTCTATAATAATTCAATGACATTATTTAAATCACTATACATGACGTTTGGATACTTACGAAGAATATCAGACCTATGGTAAGGGATAATTTAGAAAATCCCATTTTTATCTGATATTTCTTATACGTAAGTATTTACTGGGGTTATATTTTTCCTCCATGTCCATAAAAATGTTTTACATAAAGTGTTTAATATTCTCCCATGTATTTTTAATGTCATGTTTACCCCTATTTTACTTTTACATTGTGTAATGGAAAGAATCTCTCTTTTGTTTACCATACAAGGAACTTTTTTGACTTTTCCAACAAAAGTACGAGGAAAATGTTTTTTAACTTATATGGGATGAATGGATTTTTATGGTTTCATATAGTCTAATTTTCAAGAATCATCCTCTAAATGTTTTCATGGTTTTTTCAATAAAATCATTTTCTTTTAAAATTGTGTGGCATTTTGTGAAAAGAAAACAATTTCTAAGGATAAAGGATAGTTTCCTCAAGAATTCATTTAAAGTGTTTTATCAAAACTGTTTTATATCTAAGATTAAATTGTTTAGAATGTTTATGTTTCAAGTATAATTTCTCTATTATTTACATGGTTTGATTCTTCTTATGATGAAATGATATCCATTTTTTTTATATGGACTACGTTATGATGGGATGATGTTTATGAAACCCATTTTATTCTTTGGGTTATAATGAATGATTTATGTATATTTTGTGTCACATGTAAGAATGATTTCAGTATGATATGGGTGGTACCAATATATCCCTCTAATTCATTGGGTAAAGATTTATATCTCATGAGATAGACATGGCTGGAACAATAAGTTAATCTGGTTCAGTGTTACAGGACTGGAACGAGGAGTGAACTTAATTCCGAAAGGGACCTTGTCCTCTAAGATGGTCTTGGCAGCAATGCCTTGGATACAATGGAAATAATATCATGTGCATAATGGTTTTTCACAATTACATGTTTTATTCCAATGCTATTTTATCATGATTTTTGTTCCTTTATGATATATGATTTACGTACTTCAATGATTTATGTCTTTGCTCAATATTTTGATGTTTAGATTTTATGTTCATGTTTTTGCATTCAAATGTTTATGGATTGTTTCATTTTATCTATGTTTTCTCTTTCTGAGCATTAGAGCTCATAGTTTTAATGCTTTCTTTTCCTGAGGATATAAAAAAGGTATTATGTATGAAAAAAGGGTATGATCTTTATGGGAGATGTTGAAGATCTTTCACCATGATTAGAAGATTATGTTCTGAGTTTCCAAAGACACTAAACTATTATGGTCATTGAGTGTTGGTTCTTGTTATGTATTAATTATTCTGCAAAATTAATGTAATGTCCATGAATGTCAATCATGGGTCTCTAAAGTTGGTATCAGAGGAATGGTTTAGTCAACCATTGGAAACTAGGATGTGAAAGATTTAGTGAGATCCCTAGAATATTTCAAAGGTATATATAGGGATGTCCCTAAGGTTAAGTATACATATAGGTAATAGTACTATACTTATTGTAACGATCATATAATCAAAACTAAAATTTTATAGATTGAACGTACAAGCCCTTTATTATGTTGTTTTTCTAGTACGAGTTTTTCCTCTCATACTATTATTTATGGGTTTTTTGAAATGGAAGGAAACAAGAGGCTTCATGTTAATGGAGAATATAGACAATGGAATGATATTCCTTGTGAGCAACCAAATGAAACGGGATTTGGATGTCAAAACATCATTATTATTCCGAATCAGCAATCACATAATATGATCAATAATATCTACTTGGGTAAGTTTCCTGACTTGTCTAATAAGATAAAGAGGGAGTTTCATGTTGATCATAGAGGAAATAAAGTTAAATTTCCCTCATGTTTATCTTGTTGGAAGAGGCATCAAAGAGAACGTTTCAAAGGAACTGGAAGATGATTTGGGTGTGGAATAGAAGGACACAAAGCCAGTAATTATAAAGGAAAAGGTTTAGTTAACACCATGGAAAAGTATAATGATATTGCTATGACATCAACAATGATTAAATGTTTTAAATGTGGAATGTATGGGAATTATGAAAACCAATTCCCTAAGGGAAAATCTCATGAAGAGAATCAACATGGTTATATGGGTAGTATTTAAGTGGATGATGATGAAGAGACTACAAATGATATATGAGATGAAAGAAATGATGAAGCTCAGTCAGTGGTTTAAGAAGGTAGTGTAATGATTGTATGTTTATCAAGAATAATGTATGGTACTATAGAATAAAGAAAAATCAAAGGATTGTTACACTGTTGCCTTTCCTTTATTTTTTGAAATTATATGATGAATGGTACCGGTAACCATGAAAGGTTATTCAAATATTTTTGGAAGGTATATTATATGTGAATAATGAAAGGATAAAGAGATAATGAGATGTTTGATAATATTAATGAGCTCATGACTGGTATAAGGACAAAGTGATATCATGGTTTGAGTATACAGAGTTTTGGGATTTTGGTATGTGGAAAGAGTTAACTTTTGACAACATTCATGTTTTCACTAAGTTCTAATGGGTACTCATGTTTCAAGATAATACATGATTAAGGAATTAACATGTTTGGAATGTGACCAACAAGATATATATATCTTATGATATATGGGTGATAAATGATTGTATTCAATGCTTGGTAGAATACCTTTCTAGTAATCATTTTATTTATACTATGATATTGGATAGAAGTATTTTGGATAAGCCTAAATATTGGAAAGGATTATGTTGGACATAAGATAGTATTGTTTAAGGATAGAACTTTTTTTGATATTATTTCTGGAATGTAATAATATTGTAGTTTTAGAAAAAGGGACAACATGCAGGACGGGCGACAACCCATCGCGTTGGACAAGGTTGCGAGAATCAAACCCACTACCGAAGTACGACAGGCTTTATTACCTACCACTTGCCTACAAGATGACCCTGGTTAGTAGAAACTAGTTTTATTTTATTAAGCAGTATGATAGATTAATTATAAGTCCATTTTTGGAATCATATACAATTAATCTCACCATCTATGGACTTATGTATATTTAATAACGTATGGTAACATTTTTGTGATAGAAACATATGGGATGAATTATCATTCTATTGCATGATATGCTAACACTTCATGAATGAAAAGTTCAACTTCATTTCATTAAATAGAGATGAAGTGGAAATTGTTCATGGAATGACCAATGATGATTTTACACTGAAATCAAGTAAGTATTTCTCCTTATGTAAAAATTCATCAACGTTAGGGAAATGATCATGAAATCAAAAAATATTGTCTTATTACTCTCATATCCTATGAATCAGATGGTACATTAGATCATCACAAATTTATGGCTTTGTGATTGTTTTCTTTTTTCATAGCCATGTTCTCTACCACTCTCCATCAGATCTTGATGGTTAGATTTCTCTTCTATGTCCATATTTTCATCTATGTTCTCCTATGTGGAATCCCAGGGATAAGTTAATTTGGGTTACCATTACGTTTCATATATTAGTTTTTAAAATTAAGTTTTATTATTCCTTTTTACGATGTGGGTTTCTATGAAAGACCATTTCTAGTGGTAAACGATTTATAAACCCGACGAATTTCAAGGGCGAAAATCATTTTATGGGGGGTAGAATATAACACCCTGAGATTTTATGAGAATTATTCTTCTTAATTTATTTGATGTCTTCTTTTTTATGCTATACCAAGATTATCTTGTTCTATACGCAACACCATATTGGCATGAAGGATACGCAAAACTAATCTTGGATCGTGTTACACACAATTTCATGTTCATTAGATAGAAGTTATCCTATGTAACAGTGAGTGTATATAGATATATATATTCAATGTATAAATAATATATGGTTGGATTCTATTATACACAACAAAAAAGAATCTTTAACTACTCGCAACCATGACATGGCTTGCATTACATGCAATCACGACCTTCCACGATAGCCTATGTTTTACGCAATACCGAGTTTCAGTAAACAAAGTTATGTTATTAAAATATTATATAAACTAGCCATTATTAATATTAAACCCCAATTTTTGAAATTTTATAAATTTTATTTTTCAAAATTGACTTCATTTTTGGATTCGGAATATCAAAATTATCTTAGGGTGATTTTGTTGTATTTTTCTTAAAAATTTCAATTATTGATGAATACTGAAAAGCACTGAGTTATTGGTTAAAACTGAATTTTTATTTAAATAATAAGTTACTTTATTTAAATTTATTTAATTTATAATAGGTACATAATAAGTATATAATTTCAATGTAATTCATTGGAGTTGTTTTATATTGGTTTTAGATATATAAATATTTTATTGAATTTTTACCGTCTTTTACGCACCTCCTAGGAGCGTTTGAAAATTTCCTTAACCATAATTTTACCACTTTTGTGAGTGGAATTTAGAAAATCCAAGAGATACGGTTAATATCAAGGAGTAAAATGTGGTTCAATAAGATAAAAATAATTTTTGGTGAATATGAACTTTTTACTTTTATTTACCACGGCTAAAAGTAAATAGGGTAATTAAGGGTAAAAATTATATTATTGTTACAATAAAACATGTCATAATTCTATTGGATAAGGGTAATTTGACCCAAAACAACTTTTTGATTAAAATATTACCCTTTAGGTCCACATGGATTAGATTAGGACAATTATTATTATTTTATTTAAAGAATAGTTAATAGAGTTAAAATCATTGTTTAATAACTAAAACATTATAATATAGGGTTATACATAAGATAAATTAGACTATAAATATTAATTAGAAATCTTAAAATATTTCCTACATAATGTTATTTTATTCATAATTTTAATACATTAAATAATTTAAATTATTTGTGACACAATGATGATGCAGTAATTACCTTATTAATGATATATAAACATAGTTGATGTTATAAATAACCAAATAAATGTAATTTGACACTTTTTATGAATTAAACTAATTTTATAGTTTAATATGACATGTTAGTATTGATTCAATTAACAATTTTTGAAATGATAATGTTGTTATGATTATCACAAAAATCAATTACCAAATAGTGTCAAAATTGACGTAAAATAGTTTTTAAAACAAATATTATATTATTAATTGATATTAGATTCTTAAAAACCTAAGGTTTGGCCAAATAACTTTGATAAGGGTATATCTATTAATACTGAACCAATTGGGGTTCTTTTCTCATGTTATTGTAGGTTTATTAACCATATAGTTTAAGAAAACAAGAAGACACGGTAAAGGTTAAATTATTTAACATAGAGTTAAATCTAAATGATAAGGTTAAAATAGTAACCTAAACATGTCTAAAACCTATTGTATGAGAGGATTTAGACCCATCCACACTTTATATTGAAAATAAATCAATTTGGTTCTATTATAAACCTAATATGACTTTATTATAAAATAATATTTTATGTTTTTCCTAAGGTGCCCCTCTCCTCCCTTATAAATGGGCACCTCCTCCCTCTTCTATTTACCAAATTTTGAGACTTCATGCTCAGCCAAACCCTGCCCATTTACCTTATCAACTTCCCTATAAAAATTATAGAGGTTCTTGTCTCCTCAAAAGACCATCTCTAGTTCCTTAAGAGGAATCTTAAAAGGGGTGCGTCGAAGAAGTGGTAATCTCTTCTATCGATTCTTTCTAGTTTCTTTCTTATTCAACTTCTTCTTATTTATTTGTTTCATCATTAATTAATAACATAAGTATCACCAATATACTGATATATTATTATAAATATGAAACAATCCTATTTCACCTTATATCCATCCCATGAAAAACAAAATCATCGCGTGGGCATACGTATGGAATACCGTCTCAACGCTGTGGTGTAATCTATTTTTTCACCACCACCTTACTTGGATGGGTATAATTGTGTATATAATAACTACATATGGTTATAATAACCTCATATTGATTCTGAGATATTATATCAACCACTCCAATTCAATTAAATAATTATGGGAACGATATCATCGCTCGTGCATATGTACGGATTACCGTATCCAAGATGTGATGGGATTCATTCTCCAGGTTAACCATTGAAAAATTATTATAAATTATATATAATGAATAATAATGAAATATATGACATGATAAATCTACTTTATATATATATATATATATATATATTCCATCTACTTACTTCCATTAAAGTCAATAAGGAAAAGTAAACAGCGTTCATGCATACGTACGGCCTACCGTGTCCATGAACGGTGTATTTCATTTCATTTATCTATCTATTATATATATATATACTGAATATATATGATATATAAATCACGATTTAAATTAGAATAAATTAAAACATGATATAAGTAATAATAATATCAAGAACAACAATTCCAGACACGGACGATAAATAAAATGATTTTACACAAAACGATGCTTTAACATAGATTTTACCAATGAACGGCTAATATAAAGTCATAAGTGAACCGTATATGATATCATAACAATGTATATGATTATGTATTAATTCAATGACATTATTTAAATCATTATACATGAGTTTCGGATACGTAGGATGAATATCGGACCTAAGGTAAGGGATAATTTTTCAAATCTCATTTTATCTGATATTGCTTATACGTAAGTATTTACTGAGGTCATATTTTTCCTCCATGTCCATAAATATGTGATACATAAAGTGTTTAATATTATTACATGTATGTTTAAAGTCAATTTTAACCCTCTTTGACTTTTACATTGTGTAATGTAAAGAATATTCCTTTTTTTACCATACGAGGAACTTTTTGACTTTTCCATCAAAACTACGAGGAGAATGCATTTTTTTAACTTATATGGAATGAAAGGATTTTTACAGTTTCATAACGTCGAATTTTTAAGAAGCTTACTCTACAAGTTTTCATATTTATTTTCAATATAATCCATTTCTTTTAAAATTTTCCGGAATTTTGTGAAATGAAAATGATTTCAAAGGAGAAATGATATTTTCCTCTAGAATTCGTTTAAAGTGTTTTATCTAAACTATTTTCTATCTAAGATGACATTATTTAGAATCTTTATGTTTCAAGTATAATGTCTCTATTATTTACATTGTATGATTCTTATTATAATGAAATGATATCCATTTGTTTTTTATGGATTACGTTATGATGGGATGATGTTTATGAAACCCATTTTATTCTTTGGGTTATGATGAATGATTTATGTTTATTTTGTGGCACAAGTAAAAATAATTTCAATATGAGATTCATGGGACCTATATCTCTCTCCAATTCATTGGGTAAATATTTATATCTCATGATATAGACATGGTTGGAATAGTAAGTTAATCCATTTTGGTGGTACAGTACGAGAATGAGGAGTGAACTCAATTTAGAAAGGGACTTTTTCCACTAATATGGTCTTGGAAGCAATGCCTTGGATACTATGGAAATAATATCATGTGATTAATGGTTTTACAAAATTACATGTTTTATTCCCATGCTATTTTATCAGGATTGATGTTCCTTTTTGATATATGCCTTATGTACTTCCAAGATTTATGTCTTTACTCATGATTTTGATGTTTAGATTTTATGTTCAAGTTTTTGCATTCAAATGTTTATGGATTGTTTTATGTTCTCTATGTTTTCCCTTACTGAGCATTTGAGCTCACCATTTTAATGTTTTCTTTTCCCCAAAATATAAAGAAGGGTATTAGGTATGAAAAAAGAGGATGATCATTATGGGAGATGTTGAAGATCTTTTACCATGATTAGAAGATTATGTTAAGGGTTTCCAAAGAAACTAAACGATTACGGTCCTTGAGTGTTGGTTCTTGTTATGTATTAATTATTCTGAAAATTTAATGTAATGTCCATGTACATCAATAATGGGTCTCTACATTTGGTATGAGAGCAAAGGTATAGTTAACCTTTGGAAACTAGGATGTGAAAACTTTAGTGAGATCCCTAAGAATATTTCTTATGTATTTCTAGGGATGTCCCTAAGGTTAAGTATACGTATAGGTAATAGTACTAGAATTATGGTAACGAACATATAATTAAACCTAAGATGTTATTGATTGAATGTAATCCCCCTAGATTATGTTGTTTTTCTAGTACGAGTTTTTTAACTCATACTATTCTTTTTGGGTTTTAAGAAATGGTAGGAAATAGGAGGATTCATGTTAATGGAGAATATGATGGACAATATAATGATATTCTTCGTGAGACACCAAATAAAATAGGATTTGGATGTCCAAACATCGTTATTATTCGTAATTAGGAATCACATAATATGATCAATAATATCTACTTTGGTAAGTTTCCTGACTCGGCTAATAAGAGAAAGATAGAGTTTCATGATGATCATAGAAGAAAAAAATTAAATTTCCCACATGTAAACCATGTGGGAAGAGGCATCAAGGAGAATGTTTCAAAGGAACTAGAATATGATTTGGGTGTGAATAGAAGGAAAAAAAGGAAAAAGTTCATTTAACACCATGTACAAGGATAATGGTATTGTTATGACATCAAAAATGATTAAATGTTTTAAATGTGGAATGTATGGGAATTATGAAAACCAATTCCCTGTGGTAAAATATCATGAAGAGAATAAACATGGTCATATGGGTAGTATTTATGTTGATGATGATGAAGAGACTATAAATGATATATGAGATGAAAGAAATGATGAAGCTCAGTCACTGGTTTAAGAAGGTAGTGGAATGATTGTATTTTAATCAAGAATAATGTATGGTACTATGGAATAAATAAAAATCTTAGTATTGTTACAACGTTTTCTTTCCATTAGGTTTTGAAAGTATAAGATGAATGGTACTGGTAACCATGAAAGGTTATTCAAATATTTTTTGAAGGTAGATGATATGTGAATAATGAAAGGATAAGGAGATAATGAGATGTTTTATAGTATTAATGAGCTCCTGACTGGTATGAGGATAATGTGATATCATGGTTTGAGTATACAGAGTTTTGGGATTTTGGTATGTAGAAAGAGTAAAATTTTGAAAAAATTCATGTTTTCACTAAGGTTCAATGGGTACTCATCTTTCAAGAGAATACATGATTAAGTAATTCACATTTTTGGATTGTGAACAACAAGATATACATATATAATGATATACGGGCGATAAATCATTGTATTCAATACTTGGTAGATGACCTTTCTAGTAATCATTTTATTTATACAATGATATTGGACATATGTATTTTGGATAAGCCTAATGATTGGAATGGATTATGTTGGACATAAGATGGTATTGTTTAAGGATAGAACTTTTTTTCGATATTATTTCTGGAATGTTATAATAGTGTAGTTTTAAAAACAGGGATAACCTACAGGACGGGCGATAACCCATCACTTCGGACAAGGTTGTGAGAATCGAACCCACAACCGAAGTGAGATGAGCCTTTATTACCTACCACTTGCCTATAGGAAGTCCCTAGTTAGTAGAAACTAGTTATATTTTTTTAAGCGGTATGATAGATTAAGTATAAGTCCATTTTTGGAATCATATAAGATTAATATCACCATCGATGGACTTATGTATATTTATCAACTTATGCTAACCTTTTTTGTGATAAAAATAGATGGGATGACTTATCATTCTATCACATGATCTTCTAACACTTCATGAATGAGAAATTCAACTTTATTTCTTTAAATATAGATGAAGTGTAAATTGTTCATGGAATGGCCAACGATGATATTACACTGAAATCAAGTAAGTATTTCTCCTTTTATAAAAATTCATCAAAATTAGGGAAATGGTCTTGAAAATGAAAAATTATCTCTTATTACTCTCATATCTGATGAATCAGATGGTACCTTAGATCATCACAAATTTATAGCTTTGTGATTTTTTTCTTTTTCATAGCTATGTTCTCTACCACTCCCCATAAAAACATGACGGTTATATTTCTCTTCCATATCCATATTTTCACCTATGTTCTTCTATGTTGAAACTTATGGATAAGTTAATTAGGGTAACCATTACATTTCATAAATTAGTTTTTGAAATTATGTTTTATTGTTCCTTTTTAGGATGTGGGTTTCTTTGAAAGAATCTTTCAAGTAGTAAAAGATTTATAACCCTGACGAATTTCAAGGGCAAAAAACATTTTAAGAGGGGTAGAATGTAACAACCCAAGATTTTATGAGAAGTATTATTCTTAATTTATTTGATGTCTTGTGTTGTACGATACCCCAAGATTATCTTGCACTATACGCAACACCGTATTATCTTGCAATATACACAACACTAATCATGGATCGTGTTATACACAATTTCAAGTTTGTTAGATAGAATTTATTCTATGCAACATTGAATGTATATAGATATATATATATTCAATGTATAAATGAAATATTGTTGGATTCTATTATACGCATCAATAAAAGAATCTTTCACTACACGCAACCCTGACTTGGCTTGCATTACACGCAATTGCGACCTTCCACGATAGCGTGTGTTCTACGCCATACCGAGTTTCACTAAACAAAGATATGTTATTAAAATATTATATAAACAGGCCGTTATGAATAGTAATACCCACTTTTTGAAAATTTATAAATTTTATTTTTCAAAATGGACTTCATTTTTGGATTCGAAATATCGAAATTAACCTAGGGTGATTTTTTGTTATTTTTCTGAAAACATTCAATTTTTGATGAATAGTGAAAAACAATGAGTTATTGGTCAAAACTGACTTTTAATTTAAGTAATAATTTATTTTATTTAAATTTATTTTAGGTAAAAATAGATACATAATAACTATATAAGTTCAATTTAATTCATTTGAGTCATTTTATAATGGTTTTTATATATAAAAATTTTATTGAATTTTTACCATCTTTTACTCACCTCCATGAAGCATTTGAAAATTTACATAAATATTAATTTTACCACTTCTCTGATTGAATTTTTAATATCCAAGAGACAAAGTTAATATCAAGGAGTAAAATTTTGTTCAATAAGATAAAAATAATTTTTTTTGTGAATAGTAACTTTTTACTTTTATTTACCACGGTTAAAAGTAAATAGGGTAATTAATGGTAAAAATGATATAATTATTACCATAACACATGTACTAATTCCATTTTATAAGTTTAATTCATCCAAAAACTAATTTAGGATTATAATATTACCCTTTAGTTCCACTTGGATTAGATTAGGACACTTATTATTATTTTATTTAAAGAAGAGTTAAAAGAGTTAAAATCAATGTTTAATAACTAAAACATTATAATATAGGGTTATACATACGATAAATTCGACTATAAATATTCATTAGAAAGATAGAAATATTTTCTAAAAAATGGAATTTTATTTATAATTTTTATACATTAAATAATTTAACTTATTTATGACACAATGATGATGCAATAAATAACTTATTAATAAAATATTAACAAAGTTGATGTTATAAATACCCAAATATAGGTAATATGAGACTTTTTAGGAATTACACTAATTTTATAGGTTAATATGACATGTTATTATTTATTATATTAAATATTTTGAAATAATCATCCTGTTATGATTTTCAAAAAAATTATTTACCAAATAGTGTCAAAATTGACATAAATATGTTTTTAGAAAAATATTATATTATTTATTGATATTATATTCCTAAAAATCTAAGGATCGGCCACATGACTTAGAAAAGGTTATATATATTAATAAAAAAACAAATTGGTGTTCTTTTGGATTGATATAGTATGTTTATTAACCATATATTTTAAGAAAACAAGAAGACACAGTAAAGGTTAAAGTTTTTAACATAAAGATAAATCTAAATGATAAGGTTAAGATAGTATCCTAAACTTGTCAAAAACCTATTTTTTTATAGGAATTAGACCCATCCCCACTTTATATTCTAAATAAATAAATTTTGAGCCATTATAAACCGAATATGTCTTTATTATAAAATAATATTTTATGTTTTTTCTAAGGGGCCCCTCTCCTCCCTTATAAAACAGCACCTCCTCCCTCTTCTCATTACAAAATTTTCAGCCTTCATGCTCGGCCAGACCATGAAAATTTCTATTATCAAAATTACTATAAACATTATAGAGGTTATGGTTTCCTCAAAAGACTGACTCTAGTGCCTTAATAGGACGTTTAAAAGGGGTCCGTCAAAGGAGAGGTAATCTCTTCTACCGATTCTTTCAAGTTTATTTCTTCTTCAACATCTTCTTAGTTATTTATTTAATCCTAAATTAATGACATCAATATCACTAATATACTGATATGTTATTATAAATATCAAACAGCCCTATTTCACCTTCTATCCATCCTCTGAAAAATGAAATCACTACGCGTGAGTATGTACGGAATACTGTCTCCACGCCATGGTGTAATCTATTTTTCCCCACCACCTTACTTGGATGGGTATAATGGTGTAACAAAAAACTATATATATTTATTATAACATCATACGGATTCTGAGATATTATATCATCCACTCCAATTCAATTCAATAATTATGTGGATGATATCATCACTCGTGCGTACGTACGGATTACCATCTCCACGACGTGAGGAGATTCATTCTCCATGTTAACCATTCATAAATTATTATAAAGTATATATAATTAATAATAATGATATATATGACATGATAATTCTACTTAATTTATGTATATATATATATATATGACATCTACTTACTCCCATTCAATTAAATAAAGAAAAGAAAACTGCGTTCATGCGTACGTACGACCTACCGTCTCCATGAATGGTGTATTTCATTTCATTTATATATCTATTATATAAATATATACTGAATATATATGATATATAAACCATGATTTAAATTTTGGAAGTAATTAAAACATGTTATATGTAATACTAATTTCAATAACAACAAGTACAAACATGTACGATAAATAAAACGGTTTTACCCAAAATGCTGCTTTAACAAAGAATTTACAAAATAACGGGTAATATAAAGTCATAATAGAACCATATATGATATAATAACAATTAATATGATTATATAATAATTCAATAACATTATTTAAATCATTATACAGGATGTTCAGATACATATGAATCATATTAGACCTAAGGTAAGGGATAATTTTGGAAATCCCATTTTTATCTAAGATTTCTTATACGTAAGTATTTACTAGGGTTAGATTTTTCATCCATGTCCATAAAATTTTTTTTCATAAATTTTTTAATATTCTTTCATATATGTTTAAATTAATGTTTAACCCTCTTTGACTTTTACATTTTGTTATGGAAAAAATCATTCTTTTGTTTACCATATGAGGATCTTTTTGACTTTTTCGACAAAGGTACGAGGATAATTTTTTTTAACTTATATGGAATGAACGTATTTTTAAAGTTTCATATAGTCTAATTTTAAATAATATTCCTTTACATGTTTTCATGGTTATTTTCATTGAAATCCTTTTCTTTTAAAATTTTGTGGCATATTGTGAAAAAAATGATTTATAAGGAGAAAGGATATTTTCCTCAAGAATTCATTTCCAGTGTTTTATCAAAACTATTTTCCATATAATATGACATTATTTATCATGATTATGTTTCAAGTATAATGTCTCAATTATTTACATGGATTGATTTTTCTTATGATTAAATTATATACATTTTTTTATATGGATTACGTTAAGATTGGATGATGTTTATGAAACCCATTTTATTCTTTGGGTTATGATGAATGTTTTATATTTATTTTGTAGCACAAGTAAGAATTATTTCAATATAAGATGGGTGGGACATATATATCCCTCCAATGCATTGGGTAAAGATTTATATCTCATGAGATAAACATGGATGGAATGGTAAGTTAATCCAGTTTAGTGTTACAGGACTGGAACGAGGAGTGAACTCTATTCAGAAAGTGACTTTGTCCACTAAGATGGTGTTGGCAGCAATGCCTTGGCTACAATGGAAATCATACCATGTGCTTAATGGTTTTCCACAATTAAATTTTTATTCACATTATATTTTATCATGATTGATGTTCCTTTATAATATATTCCTTACGTACTTCCAAGATTTATGTCTTTGCTCAAGATTTTGATGGTTAGATTTTATGTTTATGTTTTTGCATTCAAATGTTTATGGATTGTTTTATGTTCTCTATGTTTACCCTTACTAATCATTTGAGCTCACACTTTTTATTTTTTCTTTACCCCAGCCTATAAATAAAAGTTTTAGGTAAGAAAACAAAAGGGGAATATCTTTATTGGAGATGTTGAAGATCATTCACCATGATTAGATGATTATTTTAGGAGTTTCCAAAGATAATAAACTGTTACGGTCCTTTAGTATTAGTTCTTGTTATGTATAAATTATTCCACAAAAGTATTGTAATGTCCATGTTCGTCAATCTTGGGTCTCTACAGAATTACCATGTAAAAAATAGATAATTATTCTAGTTTTATTTATAGGCCTATATATCTGTTCCAATAGAAAAATATTATTTCCTCATTAAATGCTAAAATATAGTAAAAGTGTTAAATGATGGGAAAAATTTCTTCAAATATGAGAAATAGTGATCTGAAATTTATTTTTTGATATAATTATTGACCTAGCCTCATCGTATATTTATTAGTTTTCTATGTTTCATCAAATTTCATTTATAATTTCATTTGGAATTTCATTTTGTGTATATTATGTCATAATTATTTACATAAAATGATAATGCTATCACTTATAAAAGTACCCCTCATCTACCCACCACAAACTACATATTTCATTCAAATTATTATTTAATTACTTCCCAAATATCATCCCTAATATGCCTATAATAGGTTCTAGAACCTCAATCTAAAGGAAAAAGTATAAAATCCATCATTTTTAAGGGCCCTCTAAGAAAAGATTCATGTGTTCAAAATTTGTGTTGTATTTTTCAAAATCATCTCATATTAATTATATTCCGAAATATTTTTAAATATAATTTCAAATTTTTATAAAAAAATAAATTATTAATTTTTTTTAAACAAATTTTGTTATTAAAAAAATAAAAAGTCTATTATCATTCGGTTGGTATAATGTGTTCTGGTTTGGGTCAGATTCCCTATATACATTAATGATGTAGTGATTTTTGAATCATGAATGATTTAGAAAACAAAATTTATGGTAATATTATGAAATAATGATTATTTTTATATGATTTAATATATTTTAATGATAATATATGTAAATTCATTTATTATATAAATCGGTTCCTTTCCATGAATAAAAATTTGAACAAATGGTAGTATTTGGTGTTCCACGTGATCTATCCCAGAAATTCCAAGAATTGACAATAGGAATCTTTTAATATATAAAAAATCATATGTTACATCATAATAAACATTAAAAGGTGATGAATTCAGGCTCATGTGGCAAGGACCAAAATTTTCAAATAGAATCATGTGTGGAAAATAAAACAATTAACACCATTTTTGTGTTAAAAAATTTTATTTAATAAGTATGTAATTTTAAATTAAAATTTATTGTAAAAAATTAATTAAATATAAATGTTATTTTTGATATTGATATATAAAAAATATAAATTAATTACCTGAAATCTTATACCATGTTCAATTGAACGAGAATCCAAGGTAAGGTTTTCTATAACAATGTCATTTTAAAATAGAGATTATTTATGTTTGACTTTGAATTTTGGGAAATTGAACATTAATAATATTTAAATATAAATATATATTCATTTATTATTGTTAATCATGGGTTTAACATGTATTATTACAATTTTACCTCCCTTTGTTTCAAAATTGGACAAAAATAAGGCCAAAAAATAGGCCAACCTTATCTCTTCATTTTTATCACAAACCATTCTCATCCATATACATTTTATTTTTATTTTTTTATAAATGTCACTATCTAATCCTAAATGATTTATTTAGGATATTTTATATTCAATTTTTTTCTGATTTAACAATTGTTATTAGTAATCTATTTAATATTTTTTGCATGGTTCATTATTTATTAATATGATTTTTTAAAATATATATATAAAAAAGAACATTCCATTATAAAAAACTCCACATGAATTCATTTTCCCACTAATATATTTATTATTATTTATGAATCATCATTTCTATTATTTCATTATTTCCCAAAAGAAATCATTTTCATCATTATTTTATTAAATATTTTCATTTAGACAAATGTTATAAAAAACTAAATAATATTTATTCTTATTTCTAAATAATATTTCAAATTATATTATAATAATATTTTACTCAATGAAAATATCTTTTAATTAATATTCTATTAAATTAGGAATATGACTTAATGAAATCATTAACCATCTTCTTTTGGATGGGGTATGATTATGATTTGTGGAAATCATTATGTAGTCCATTTCTTTCTTAGAGGTTAATTATGATATGATGGAATTAAAAAAGTTTCCATGTTATTATAGAACATATAAGTTTTTTATTTAATTATGTGGTGGTTTTTCTATTAAATATCTCCAATTCATTATGAAATTTTCAATACCAGATGGCATTATGATGAAAAAAGGTTGGTATACTCAATTCCATTATGTTATGAGAAGGTAGTTATTCGATTATGTTATGATATAAATTTATTAGCTTTCATCCTTGATACATGTTATGAATAATATGATTATTTTTATACATCATGAGAATATATGTTTAATTATCTATGTGACATCCCAATTTCTTATGGTAATTGACTCATGTTTTTCAACTTCAATAACACATTTTTTTATTTTATTCCATGATGCTTATTAAGAAATACATATTTAAAAATATATTTTTTATTATGTAGGAATATCTTATGCTTTTCTAAGAATATTAATTATGCTACCATACTTATAATATTATATTATACTCACTTTTGATCTTTGATTAACATCCCTCGTGTTTAACTTTAATATATTTAAGAGAACTCTTTCTTATGTTTCCATTGACCCCAGGTTATGAAGAAGGGTACTATATATGATATGTTTATAAGGGGATCAAATTGAATAATATTTTTGGGAAATTTTAATGAATAGTTTTCAAATAATTTTATTATGTCTCTAGTTTCAAATTGAGTAATTATTTAGGTTATGTGGTTTGATATATTGTGATATGTATGAAATATTCAGAAAAATATGTATTTGGTATGTATGTTATTCCCGGGTCATCTTAGTCAGTATAAAAGTGGGGAATAGTATTTTTATTAGGTTTTGAAGAAAAAGATCATGGAACCTAAAACCACCATTGATAAATCAAAATTGATGTATGTTGAAGCCAATATATCATTGGTTTATATGGATGTGTAATAATTTTGGATTCATTTTCATTATAAAATAGTTTTTTAATTTGATAAATATTTCTTGATAATAGAACCAACCTTTTGGGTTATAGTCAATGGATGGAACCACGTGGAATCAAGTATTCAATGATTATTATGGGAAGTATAATGATCATCATATTTAGAAACCAAATGAGAGAAAATATGGACTGGAATGTATCATGAAAATGTTCACCAAGATCTCTAAAATTATGAAGGACAAAATGAATCTTTCTTAACTACCTAACACTCCGTGGAGGAAAAAACACTCCATTGAGACCATATAGTGGAAAAATAAACCCTCCTTTATTTGGTCTTATAATCCACTAATTCTTTAACAAATAAATCAATATAAAAGAAAATATATTTTCTATTATTCAATGTTTGGAGCATGAAAAAGTTTTTTTAGTTTATTATCATTGGATCTACATAACATTGGACTATTTTTTAAAAATATTATGTAAGAGAAACAAATATACTCCATATAATTGGAGGAGTTTTAGAATATATTTTATTAATATGTATTTCCCATGAACTCTCCACACTAAAATAGAGAGATAAATGATAAAGATAAAACAAATAGAGGATATATCAACTAGTGCAAGGAAGAAAACTATACTATACTTTCTAGAAATTATTCCAGTTGGGTTATTCACCAAGAACGAAAATTCAACTATTTAATTATTTTTTTAAAATTGTGTCTCTAATTTGGGTTGGATACATTTTAATTTGTTAGTTTTAAAGATATTATTTGATGGGATCTCAATGTATAAATATAGATTTTAGACTTTATTTTTTCATTTTATATCTTGGAAAATAATTGGAAAATATAATTTTAAATAAAATAAATTGATAAAACTGCGATAGGAAATTTTTTGATAATCCTATATGATGAAAATGTTATAAAAATTATTTGAGTATTTTTGATAAAGTAACACATATTTTTTTCATGTGTGTAAGATATTCTCTTCAAGGATATGAATGTTAATGAAATGTGAAGGTGAAAACCAATTAAATGGTTGAAATGAATGCCCTGCCTAATGTACCACCAACACTACATTTTTTTATTTTAAGGAGTATGGGTATTATTTTATAATGCTCACAAATATTAGTGTTAATGAGGAAAATAATCTTTTGAAACCTCATAAGACAAGAGAAAAATGGAAAACCTATAAAATCAATACATCTGAACTGGGATACAAAAATATAGTACTAAAAGTTACACTCAATATCAATTATAAAACTCTAAAATGTATTATTTGATTTTACATCTACCAAAAATTTTACATGTAGAGAATTACATAAAGGTATCAAATTAGTATCCAATGACTAGATGTTAATTTATTGTTATTCTGTAATGGATTTTCTCTCTTTAATTAAATATCATATCAATTAAAAAGATAACTATTCTGCATTTCAAACTCTAAATCATCCAATGTTCACCTATCAACGTATGGCATATTGTGATCCTCTTGCATAAATCACTTCTATTATATATGACTTAATACATAGTCATGAGGGGTATGATGTTAAAAAATTTAAGTAAAACCCACACTTTAATGATATTTCAATTTCATGACAATATGTTTATGAATTTCTAGAAGTGTTTCCTAGCCTTCCCTAAGGCCATGTTATTTTTTTAATAGAACTTGGTACTATGCCAATATCAAAAACTCCTTATAGAATGACCCTAATTAAATTGGAGTAATTGAATAAGAGACTTGAATAATGTCTTAATAAGGTCTTTATATGATCAATCTATTCTCAATGTAGTGAACTAACACTATTTGTTATAAATAGAGATTGTTAAATGCATATCTATATTGATTATCATGAGCATAAATAGATATTAATGATAAACAAGTGTAATCTACCTCATATCTAAGACTTATTCAATTAAATCTATGTGGATGAATATGTATAAATGATACTATCACTTAATAAAATTTCAAATATATACATTATGTAAGGGTTAAAGCTAAATGAAGTGTCACTATTATTTTAATCTGACAAGGATATGAGTTCTAGGTCAAAATTATATAAAATTCTTCAAAAATAATTAGATATTGAGTTAAAAATTAGTGTTGTTTATCATCTAAAAATTGATCATAAATCTAAATGGACTATTCATATCATTGAAGATATATTGATATCCCATTAAAAATCAAATGGTTGTTTTGGACCAACTCTTTCCCCCAATAGTGTTCTCATTTAAATGAAATATCAATTATTACCTTAAAATGGAAACATATGATGTTCTATATCATAAGAGGTATAGAACTATAATATTTTATAAATAATTTATAGATTATAGGTTATTGGTACAAGATCATTCTAAATAGATTTTGGAGAATATTCAATCCATTTACTATCACATTAAGAATAACATAGTCAATATAAGTGTTATGTGGATAATCAATGATGATATTTTAAATTTGTACTTAAAGTTAAATTATTCACCTGTATATCACATTGGAAGAGGGTTATGAGATTCAGCAATAAGGTAAAGTTAATCCCTAGATCCATCATCTTTTTTAAAATTTTCATGAATGTGATGATGGTATTTATGATATAATAATTCCACAAAAACCCTCCCATGTGCATGGTGTTTTTCGTATGCGACTTTTATGGAAGTACATACCTAATCTAAACTTGTAGTTAACATAGAGGGTATAAAGTTGTAATATGATCTCTATTATGAGAAATGAACAGTATAAATATTTTAGAATATATATATTATAATATAAAAAATGTATAGTAATCTGGTAAATTTTCTCTAGAGGAATGATAACTTTGAGGAAGAAATATTGGAACCTAAATATGTAATGGGGGAAAATATAATAATCTATTTTTATCTGAGTAATGAAATTTTTAGGTATAAATTATTTCAATGAGTAGAATATAACATGAAATAATTTTGATATGTATATCACCTTAAATAAAATTAGTGTGATTGATAAATTATTTCATAGGAAACGTTAGAGTAAAATATACCACAATATAATATAATGAGACACAATATTTTAATTTAGGAATAAAAATTAATATATTATGAGAATATTATATGAAATATCATTATCAAAATTACAAGAAGGATAAAACCACATTTAAATAAAAATACCACAAACTTTTAGTATGTATCCTCATGGGTTTCAATAAGGATCAAAGAATTGATTAAATAAATATAAATAGCATAAAACATTATAAACACAATATAAATTTTTAGGTGAATGTAAACAAATAGTATTCATGAATTTTAGTGGAGAAAGTAAAACTATATATATAAATGTAATATGATCATCAGACATATGGTCATTTTAATTATGTTTGTTGAACATATGTTTAAAAGACATATGGAAGTTGTATATATTGTTATCAGATAAACTTATATCAAATAAGCATATTTATGTTTTTAAATGTTTGGTAGAAAATTAAAAGTGATATAATTTAAAAATAGTAAAAAACACAACAATTAAATAAAAAGGATATCAATTAATTATAATATTTAAATTAATTATCTTTTTTTAAAGAAAGGATTGATTATAAAACAGATGCATTGATAAAAAATGAATGTTTAGAATTTAAATAATGTGATATGTATAAATATATTTTATTATTAAAATTAATATTTTATAAATTTTTTTTATTATTTAGGGAATATATATAAAAAATTAAGTGATCACTATTGAAAAATTATTTTAATAAAATGAATTTTAATATATTAAATAAAATAAATTTATATTAATGTAAGGAATATTATTTGATACATAATCAAAATAAATATATTGTCATTCTTAAAGATATATTTATCTAAAAATAGTTTTATGTGTTATATGTTTACTATTTTAAAAATCATTTTTATCACTTATATATGTTTAATATAAAAAATCTATTGAATATTTGGAAGAATAATTTTAACATTAGGAAATAAGATCTATTTATTTTCTAGGCTATAAAATATGTTACCAATGTTAAATATTGTCACAACGATAAAGATTAAAATATGGTAAAAGTGTAAAATCATGAGGTAAAAGTAAAAAAATATCCCCAAATTTTATATCTAAATGTGTGGATATCGACATTATCAATATATTTTTAAATAATTTTCTTTATTTCAAAACATTTTATCCACTTCCATTAATAATTATATTCCTTTTATATTAGGTAATGTGTATTTATATAAAAGGCCATTCCTCTAACATATAAGAGGGACCCTACTCTACCCTCCGAATCACCCACATTACCTTAAAATTTATTTTCAATATATAACCAAATTTCATCCATCAAAATCCTCTCACATTTTTGGGTACCTCGATCAACATGAAGAATTCCAAAATCCCTCTTTCCAAGGGCCCATCTAGTAGAATATTGAAGTGTTCGGTATAATTATTAGATTTTTCTTAATGATTCTTATCTATATTATTCACACATATTATACTAAATACGATTTATAAAATTACTAATATGTTTATGAAAACATTAATAATGTTTTAATGTGATACTATTACTATACAATTAGATGTACTTATTTAATTATTCGTTATAACATATTATTTTTTGGGTTTGTTTCGCAACCTACATCAAGGATGTTATAAAATTTACCTCATGATTAATTATTCAAAAATAAATTATGACAATTTGATTGAATAATAATAAATATAAATTTTTTTATAATTTTATAATAGTAATATATACAAGTATATTCATTTTTAAAATTAATTGTTTTTATTGATCAAAATTATAAAAAAGTATGGAATTAAGAGTTCCATGAGAACCATCACCATAATTTCAATGGAATGAACATGGGATTCAGTAAAAATATTAATAAACCTATGTTTCATCATCATTAAAAAATTAATGGTAATTATCCCATGCTCATGTTGCAAGGACTAGAACTGTTGAACTAAAACATACATCGACAACAAGACAGTTTACACCCAAATATTAATTTTAGTAAATAATGATTCATAATTAGGTAATAAAAAATTATAAACTAATGTAATAAAAAAATATATGTATATATATATATATTTCTAATAAAGATGTATAATAAATTATAGTTGATTATACATGATCATAGAAAATGTCCAACAGATCGGGAATCCATTGGAAAGGTTTATATACCAATCTCAATTTAAAATCAATATTGTTTATGTTTGAATTTCAAAATATGGAAGTTTTATATTATTTATCTATATAAAACCATATGTTATTTTATCATATTGTTTTTAATTCCTTTTTCTTGAATTCATACAATTTTTCATCCATTTGGATCACAATTCAAAAGAACAATGATAAAAAATAGGACCAACCTTGTCGTGAAACATTCTCCTCAATGTCAATATTTTTTTTATTTTTTTATAAATGTATTTATATATAAATAAATGGTGACTTACGGTTATTTTATATTTTATTTTAACTTATTTACACATGTTTATAAAAAACATTTTAATATTTTGTTCATATGTCATTTTATTTTTATTTTACATTCTTCATAAATGTTTGATAAGAATATTCCTTTAAAAACATTCCTAATGATTAAATTTTCTAAATTTTGTATCTATTTTTTTAATGAGTCCTCGTTTATATGATTTCAGGGATTTATAAAAGTAATTCTTACCCACATTAATTTATAAAATATTTTCTTTTAAACAAATTTTCTAAAACATTAAAGGATATTTCATCTTAATTTCCTAATAAAATTTAAAATACCCTTATATAGTATTTTATCTATGTCAGAATCCATTAAAAATTACTTTTCACGATTTTGAATAAATTTTTTTGATACAATACACCTTATTCCTCTAAATGTATTATGATAATGTTTTTATAAATCATTAGGGAACATGTTTTTATTTCATAGGTTATGTAATATATAAATAATTATTGATTTTTTAAAGTTATCATGGAATGTATATCTAGGGATTATCGTTATGTCAGGGGTGGGTCAATTATATGACTCCAATAAATTGGGTAATGTTCAATATCTAATGTGATCAGGGTGTTATAATGATAGTTAAAGAAAGTCCACAATGTTATGTGTTTGGGCGAAGCCTTGAATATTATGTTATGAAAATATTAGTGGCTATCATTGACATATATTATTTTTTATACGCATATGTTTATAGAAATTTATTATGTAATTTTATTTATCTATATTAGGTTCCAATGTATAATGATCATTAAAACATGTTTCCACACTCCTATGACTCATGTCTTATGTTATGCTAAAATACTTTTATCCGGATTCATGTTTTATAATATATATTTTAATGGGTTAAAATATATTATGTTATGTCTTGGAACATGAATTATGAACTCAAAACCACATTCTCATTTTCAGACCCCTTTTTAACTTCATTTAACTTCCATTATGTTTACTCTAACAAATAAATTCTTCACACTCCTTCTTAGGATTCCATTTCCCAAAGTTTATAACACATAGAATTATATATGTCATGTATTTAAGGATATTAATGTGAATAATATTTGAGGGAAGTATTTATGAATGGATTTAAAATAAAGTTACTATCTTCACATTATCCCAAGTAACTGAATATTTATGTTTTAGGGTGGGATATATTGTGATATGTAAGGAATATTTAGGTAAAATGATGTATTTCCTATGAATTTTGTAATTATGTTATATCATATAACAATCATAGTATTGTATGAAAAATAATATTCCATTTTTTTGTCACGTACAATAGTATCCCAATAATCCTTTGATAAATTCTAGTATTAACAACCCTCTCTAATTTATTATCTCTATGTTATTTTTATAATCATAATAGATACTGAAACTAGTTTTACCTCATGCATCTTGAACTTATTCATCAACTAACATACAAACATAGCTTGATATATAAATGTACACAAACCCTTTTATGTAAATTTTATCCTAATAAAATATATAAACACTTCAGTCATTAATATATCAAACACAAAAATCAACAAAGAAAATTCCACCATTGATTTTACCCTGCTAGCACAAAATATAAGAAATACAACATAGAGAAGTACCATGAATTACACATTCTTAATTGATTTCATATATAGGTTTTAACCAAAACCAAAAATTAATAATTAATTATTCCTCATGTATGTTTCTAAAAAATAATACTCTTTTAGGGAGGGGGAACACCCTAGGGGAAAATATTAATCTATCTATTCCACCAGACAAACACGAAAAGTACATTTAGAACTCAAATAATGTTTATCGATTAATGGTATAATTTGAAAAAAAAACATTCCAAAACCATTGGACAAAGATTTGTGAAGTTAATTACACCTTTTATGTATATGTATTTGAACTATATTAACAACAACCTAATTACCATATAAACTTTGGAAAAAAACATCACATGAAAAAAGTATTTAGAAAGATAACAATTATGTGGTTTAGAAAAACATCTTATATCTATTGGGGAACACTGAAAACATTTTCCTTCATAAAAATTTATGTTTAAAAAAACAACCATCACATAATTGTTTTTTATGAAGTCTCGGTAAATGTAGTCGGAAGCATCCCACTCTTCTGAAAACATCAATAGTTGGGACACCACCCCCATATAAAGGTCTCTAACTGGTGAATATGTCCCACTAACCTTTATGATTCACAATTAAAAACAGGATTTCCTAGGAAAATATTGATTCACTATTGATGAATTTGATTAATCTCCCAACAGTTGGTACCTATGAACGAATCCCACATGAATAGTAGTATGTCTGAGGGACACCATTCAATGCTCTCTATCTGATGAAATCTATCTTATGGAACCGAATCCTCACTATCATATTCCTCTGTGTGGTCATCTCTATCTGATCATGTCTATCCAATTAACCCTATCTAAATATCTTTATTCGATGATCTTAATATGAATAACATAGTTCGATCATATCTTTCTAATGATCTCAATCAAATCATCGTTATCTAAAAATGTCTACCATGTTATCTATGTCTGCTGATCAATACATAATGATTTTTATCTAATGATATCAATCCGATAATCTCTATCTTTTAAAATTGATGAATTTCCACAAAAAAATAATACCCGTCATGAAAATTACATTTTAACTTCAACTTTATTCAATTTTATACTTAATTCTATCCTATGTTTGATTCATACGATGTTCACCATTCAATCTGATCCGCTAAGTTCAACTATGGAACAATGTGGACTGAAAATTCATGGAATATAACCTCTATAAACATATCAAAAAGATACTAATTCCTAGTAAAATTTGGAAGCTCAGACAATTTATCTTCTAGAATAATGTTTATAAAGTTATTTTCCAGGCCAATGTTTTTGTTCTATATTAAAACATTGAATTTTGGGAAATATTAATTGAACTAAAACTATTAAATAAAAAATTCACTCTATTTAATACATTTCTATGTTCCTTAATCAAGTAGAGTGTCATGTAAAATATTTCCTTATTTCAGTAATATAAACAAACTTTGATTCGTTTATATGTAAACTAACAACATGTTGCAACTGAGACATCCACATGACAACTGTTCCACTATAAGTAAACATAGAAACTATTTTACTTTTTTGACTCATCATCTATAGAAAAATATGTATCTTTGTATCTATTCAACTTATCATCATATATGAATGATACAGTTTTATTCTCCATAATGGTCCATTTAATTACTCCCCAATTTTTTCATAAATTATTTTACATGAAATGGAAAATAAACCAAATTCAAAATCAATGTTTGGTCATTTGAAAACCATTGCATACATCAAGAAATAAGTGATCAAATATTTATTCCACTATCATAGATCTTTCATCTGGCCATATAGTCATTGTTTTAGCATAGGAATCAAATAATCCATCGAATTAACTTCATATACTTTATGTAAAACCATGAAAATTTCTTCTTCCAAATTTCCATGAAGAAATTATGTATTAACAAATATTTACATTTTTTTTAAGAAATAAGGATAATATTAATGAAGAATATCAATAGTCACACATAAGTAGATCCAAGAAGGGAAATTTTCTAGCCAATGTTGGTTGACATCGAAGGGGAATTAGGCTGCTAGCTGATGGGCCGCATTGTTTCCTTCCCTTCTGGTAAAGGAGAAGGTGCAACAAGAGAAGCCTTGGCGCAGTGAGAAGATTCTTCTGACGATAAGGCCAAAGGCCTGGAGTCTGGCATCACCATGGTTAATATCATTGATAACCGAATGGTAGTCATACTCGATGATGATATCAGCGCATCCACGTTCCACAACGAGCATCATCCCTGTAAGTATGGCATAGGCCTTAGCAATTTCTGGTTCCCAGAAGGCATGATGTGGTTCATATTTTGCTACAATGACCTGCCCCCAAACGATTTTGGGACAGGTGGCTGAGAGCAACAGGCCCATCCTTGGGGAGAGAGGCATCCACGTTAAGCTTAAGACTTACTTCCTTTTGGGTGGTCCAGTGAGGAGACCAGGAGTGGGAAACACCTGGAAAAAAGTGTCATTTGCGGTCCTTCCATCCCTCAATCCAGGAAGTGGCTTGTTCAATCTAGAAGTCGGGAGGCTGATGACCATGATGGAAAACCAAATCATTACACCGAACCCAAATGATTTAGGCCAGGGTGCAATGGGATCTTGCATCAGATGATTAAAGAGAGGAACACCAGCATATCAGAAGATTGGGGAGGTCAGAGGCAATGTCCAGTAAAGCATCCGGAGCAGATCCCCATTTATTCCAAATTTCCTTGGATCTCAGGCAGTGAATGATGGCGTTCTAGGGGGTTTCAGGAATATTTGGGAAAAAAGGGCAGGAGTCAGCACTGGACATATGTGGTATACAAGGAGGCCCATGGTAGGGAGGGTGCCCGTGCACACCTGCCACCAAAATTGGTGAATTTTATGGGGGATGTTGAGCTTCCAAAGTGCTTTCCATGGTCCCTCATCACGGTCGAGAGAGTGAAAACCAAGAGCCAGTCTGTACTCAGATCTCACCGTGTAGTCTCCTGAACCATCATAGGCCCAAAAAAGATGGTCGGGGCCTGCATCAGGGACATAAGGGATGCTCAGAATGACTCTTTGGTCACTTTCATTAAACCATTCCTAGATCTTTTCCATGCACCATCCCAGACCCTGGTCTGAAAAAAGGCAGTTGACAGTGCCGTCCTCCAGACCTGGTTGGGCGGGGGATGTGGCCCACATACCGTCCTTATCGAGAAGCCATGGATCGGTCCAGATGTTGACAGATGATCCATTTCCAATCCTCCATCCCACCCCTTTCTCTAAGAGATTTCAGGACCCCAAATACTTCTCTAAAGGAAGCTAGGACGGGGGGGACAAGATAGGATCCATGGAAGTCCATGTGTGGAAAGTAATTGGCACGGAGTACTCGCGCACAATGACATAAAGGACGGTTCAATAGGCGTCATACTTGCTTGGAAAATAATGCGTCATTGAACAGAAAAAGATTCCAGAATCCCAACCCTCCCTCTGACTTGGGCTGGCAGAGTTTCTCCCAGGCCAGCCAGTGTGGTCTATTTCTTCCATCTTTTTTCCCCCACCAGAAGTTGGCAGTATGAGAATAGATCAGTTTTACGATGGTTGTCGGGAGATTAAACATAGACATAATGTAGGTGGGGATAACATGAATGAAAGCTTTAATTAGGGTTCCTTTCTCAAATTTAGAGATGTTTTTTGGGGTCCATCCTTGAATTGTTTTCTCAATTCTGTCCCCCAGAGCTGCAAAAATTTCTTTTTTGGACCGGACAATCACCATAGGGAGTTCGAGATACTTGTGTTGTTTATCGACCATATGGATTCCTGTAGAAACACAAAGCCCAGATCTCTTGGCGGGAGGCACCCCTACACTGAAGGAGATCTCTGATTTGTCGTGATTGATAGATTGTCCAGATTCCCACTCATATTGATGGATTGCATGGCTTATCACCTAGCACTCATTAATAGTGGCTCTGGAGAAAAGGAGGCAGTCGTCGGAAAAGAATATATGTGACACTTTTGGGCTATCATGGAAGACCGTTGCTCTATGAATAGACCTAGCTGATGCAGCCCTGGAGATACAATTATAGAAGACATCTTCCACCAATATGAAGAGAAAATGGGAGAGAGGATCCCCTTGGCATAGGCCTCGGGTTGGGGAGAATCCTCTGGTGAGCTCCCCATTGACCTTGATTCGGAAAGAGACGGTTGAGATGCGGTGCATGACAAATATCTGTCCATTTAGTGCAAAATCCCATTCTCAAAATTACAACTCTTAGGAACTGCAATTCCACTTTATCATAGTCTTTGGTCATATCCATTTTCCCGGTCATGGTTCCTTTTTTTCACAGTGGAGCGCATTTTCATAGAGTGGAACACTTCATGGGCCACAATTGCATTATTATTAATCAGCCGCTTGGCCAGGAAGGCGCTTTGGTTTTCGGAAATAATATCAGCAAGATAAGGACACAACCGATTATCCAGGATTTTTGAGAAGATCTTATATGAGACATTACAGAGGCTGATAGGTCTAAAATCCTGGATCGCCTGAGGTTTCTTAATTTTGGGGATGAGGACGAGGATAGTTTCGTTGATGGAAAAAATACTTGTGTTCCACACCCAGATGTTTTTTCATCATTTTTCATATGTTGGGACTGATAATATGCCAGTATTGTTTATAAAATAGGGCGTGAAAACCATCTGGTCTCGGGGAATTAGTGGGGTGGATTTTTTTCAAAGCTCGGTGAATCTCATAATTCGTCACATCTTTTGTAAGCTGCTGATTAATCTCATCGGTAATCACAGATCTGATGAATTCTACCACTTCAGCCGACATGAAAGGATTTCCTGTGGAGAAGAGGTTCTGGAAATAACCTACCCATGATTGGGGAATGCTGCAGGTGTTAGAAACATTGCTTCCATTAGGTCGTGATAAGATCATGATAAAGTTTTTATGATGCCTAGCCGACGCTTTCAGATGGAAATACCTTGTTTTAGTGTCACCCTATTTAATGTGGATGTCACGTGCCCACATAGCCCAGAAGCATTCCTTAACACGAAGGGCCCCATCCATATCTCTTTAAGTAGCACCAATCTTGGAGATATTTCTATTGGAAGAGGGTTTCCTGAGTAAGTTGCGCAACTTATTTTCAAGGACCTCACAATTCCTATCAAGTTGGTGGAATTTCTTGCAGCTCCATGCTCTCAGACCAGATGCAACCTATTTTAGATTGAGTCAAACATCTTCATGAGAACTTGTCCAACTTGATCGGGGCACCTCTTCACATTACTGGTCTTTTGACCAGAACCTCTCAAATCTGAAGGGTCTGCTCAGTTGTCGCTGTCATTCGCCTTACGAACAGTCAATGAGAATAGGACAGTGAACTGAACTGTTAAGGGCCAGGTGGCCAATATGAAACATGTTAAAAAGATTAATCCAATCAGTGGAACCCAAAAATGTATCAAGATGGTTAGCGATGCGGGTGCCTTCAGTGTTGCTGCAGAACCATGTTAAAGGATTGCCTGTGTACCCCAGATCGACCAGGTCTTCCCTACTGACTGTGTCCTTGAAATTAGCCATTGAGGCTGACTATCGAGTACTTCCACCTCTTTTTTTCTTAGGGAACATGATCTCATTGAAATCACCACCGAAAATAATACGGCTAGGTAGATCATGTCACAGCTTGCCCAGAAGGTCCCATGACTACACCTTATCAGCATGGGATGGCTAGCCATAGAATCCCACAATGGTCTAGGATGGGTACAAGTCATATTGAACAGTTTCAGCCACATGGTGAAAAGGGAAAGACAAAAATTTTATGTCAATATTGTCCTTCCAAAAGAGATAGAGACCCCCAGAATGTCCTTGTCTGGGCACCAAAAAGCCGCCTTGAAAGCCATACTTCAATTCAATACCATTGGTGTCCTTGTTTTCCAGTATGGTTTCTGACAGGAAAACCATATCGGGGAGACTTTGAGTGCAATGGAACTGAAGCATGCGAACCGTTCGTGAGTTTCCAAGCACACAACAGTTCCAGAAAAACACAATCATTGCTCAAGGAGGGGTTTGGTCTCACCTACCACCGCCTTTGGTTCCTCAAGACTAGTTTCACCACTTAATGTTTTCCGTCTTTTGGTGGGAATCCCCCCCTGATTGGCATGTTTCGTTTTTTCTTTTCTTGGCCCCGGGGTTAGGGTCTTCCACTCGATCATAAATTCCTCTAAATTGCACACTTTTCCATGTGCGACAGGTGATTGGGGCCAGCATTGGAGTTCTATTCATTCCATGGGCCTCTATTGGTGATATGTCGATTACGAACAATTGTGGACATGGATCCAGATCGGTCGGATCGAGGTGCATCGACTTTGGTTTTGAGCATTGTCGTGATTGTTCTTTGTGCTTCGTCTCTGACCTTGCGGATGATTGAGTTTTATCCTTTAGGGGGTTAGGATGAACTCCAGCTTCTCTCTGAGTGGGATAGCCAGCATTAGCGATCTCTGAAGGTCCCAGAATAATGACTTGTCTATGTGTGGGTTCCACCTGATTGGTATGTGCCAAAGTGAGACGGTCACGATCCATTTCTTTTTCCGTCTCAGGGATGAATGAAACTTTATTCATTTTTTCATAGAGCCAAGGGCCATATTGGAGTGTGATTTCACCTGATCCATTCTTAGGTTTTGTGGTGCATGTTCTTTCAGGTGGCCAAGATGACCAAAAAAAAGCAGAAGAGTTGGAGTTTCTCAAATTCTAATGAAATCCAGGTCTTGGCGTCTTCGATTTTCAGGAACATTCCCCTCCTTAGGGGCTCGGATACATCAATTTCTGCCCTGATCTGTACCTTAGGGCCCCATTGTATTTGGTATGTGCAGTCCCATTCAAGAAAGTGTCCAAGATTGTCCCCAATTTCCCTCATTATGTGTTACGTTCATGCATGGAAGGGGATTCCTTTAATTTGTATCCAAAAGGGGGAGCTCTTTAAATTCACCCATTGGGCATCGTCTCCCCCGTTGAATTCATCCATGAGGATGAGCTGATTATCGAAGGTCCATGGTTTGCCGCGAAAAATTTTGTCCATATCTCTCTTGTTAAAGAACTAGAAGATGATGCTATTATTTCCCGCCTCCCGAATAGGCACTCCTGCATCGAGATTCTAGATGTTCTGAAGATTGTTTTGGAGAGCCCCATGATTAACCGAAATGTTTTCAATGAACTTTTCCACAACGAGCAGAGACATGAATTTTTCCAAGAGCGGGTCTTCATTTCTCTGTGCCTCGATCGCCGATTTTTCTTTGTCTGTTAGGGACAGTCTCATCCATTGATTAACCAAGTCAGTATCCATAGAGAAAAAATGGAAAACGAACTATCCTCCTTAGGGGCCGACACCTGTGCAGAATCCAAACCACCCTTAAAACAAACAAGACCCTTTCCAAAAACCGTTGTTCGGCACCCCCCCCCCCCCGAATAGGCACTCCCGAATGGAAAAAATGAATAGGCACTCCTGCATCGAGATTCTAGATGTTCTGAAGATTGTTTTGGAGAGCCCCATGATTAACCGAAATGTTTTCAATGAACTTTTCCACAACGAGCAGAGACATGAATTTTTCCAAGAGCGGGTCTTCATTTCTCTGTGCCTCGATCGCCGATTTTTCTTTGTCTGTTAGGGACAGTCTCATCCATTGATTAACCAAGTCAGTATCCATAGAGAAAAAATGGAAAACGAACTATCCTCCTTAGGGGCCGACACCTGTGCAGAATCCAAACCACCCTTAAAACAAACAAGACCCTTTCCAAAAACCGTTGTTCGGCACCCCCCCCCCCCCCCGAATAGGCACTCCCGAATGGAAAAAATGAATAGGCACTCCTGCATCGAGATTCTAGATGTTCTGAAGATTGTTTTGGAGAGCCCCATGATTAACCGAAATGTTTTCAATGAACTTTTCCACAACGAGCAGAGACATGAATTTTTCCAAGAGCGGGTCTTCATTTCTCTGTGCCTCGATCGCCGATTTTTCTTTGTCTGTTAGGGACAGTCTCATCCATTGATTAACCAAGTCAGTATCCATAGAGAAAAAATGGAAAACGAACTATCCTCCTTAGGGGCCGACACCTGTGCAGAATCCAAACCACCCTTAAAACAAACAAGACCCTTTCCAAAAACCGTTGTTCGGCACCCCCCCCCCCCCCCCCGAATAGGCACTCCCGAATGGAAAAAATGAATAGGCACTCCTGCATCGAGATTCTAGATGTTCTGAAGATTGTTTTGGAGAGCCCCATGATTAACCGAAATGTTTTCAATGAACTTTTCCACAACGAGCAGAGACATGAATTTTTCCAAGAGCGGGTCTTCATTTCTCTGTGCCTCGATCGCCGATTTTTCTTTGTCTGTTAGGGACAGTCTCATCCATTGATTAACCAAGTCAGTATCCATAGAGAAAAAATGGAAAACGAACACGAACTATCCTCCTTAGGGGCCGACACCTGTGCAGAATCCAAACCACCCTTAAAACAAACAAGACCCTTTCCAAAAACCGTTGTTCGGCACCCCCCCCCCCCAGTCTTCGTAGGGAAACACACCGCCGAAGGCCTTCACGGCTTCACAAAGACTCAGTCTCTTCATGGGGAAACTCTCCACGCCATGCCTACGCAGCTTCAATGCTTTTCAAAAACTCACGGACGAGCAATTTCGTGCACACCCAACACCTCAGGCCTTCACGGAAGGTGCTTCACGAATCAAAAATAGCACGAACACAAAACGCCACAAAACTTCATGGAAGATGCTTCTCCAAACCGCCTCTTCGCGGATCAACCTCCTTCAGTGCAGGTGCTTCGTGACACACCCACTTTGTGAGCGCTCAACCACGATGAACCTTCGCAGACAGGGCTGCGATATTTAAAACCTAAATCATCTGACCTTCGCACCAGCATGGAAGCTGAGTCCCGCTCTCGAATCCTCTACCATATTCATGAGGTCGGAGCGAAAGGCAACCCCGAACAAAGAGCAGATGGGTCAAAAGTCTTGGATCCATGAAGAAGGTGAAGCTTGAGATGTTCGAAATCTGGAATCATCCTCCCACTCACAGATCTTTCCCCCACGACGGATTACGGTGCTGGGAGGGATTTCACAGTCCCCTGGAAGCCTGAACCTGCGCTAAGAGGCAATATAGAGCAGGGAAAGACGCTGACCCCCTCTCTAACACAAGAAGTTCCAGGAACTGGCGGAGACTCTCATGAGTCAACCGGAAACAGTAACTTCACCGCGGGGATATGAGGAGCAGCATAACAGAAGGGAACATGAATGCGACATAGGAAAAAACATTGCAGCCGTGGAAGATTCGAACGAACCAAACCAACGCCGCAGATCCATAACTCCGATGAAGGAAGGAGACATCAGCCCTAGCAAAACCGTAGGAGGGATACTCTCAGCTACAGTGAGAGACTATTTAAATAAATATTTACTTAAATTATAGATCATAATAAAAAATAATACCAAGATCTATTTAAATTATTTTTTGATTTACCATTTGTGACAAATTTTCTAAAAAATTGATCAATTATTTTTTCTAAAATACATTCACCACAACCTTTCTTTATACCTTTAACATCCATTAGCTACCTCTTTTAAAAAAAATCCATTTGATTTCCACAAACATTCCCCCTTTTTATTTTTTGGGAAAATCCATTGTATTGATGTTATTTAAGGAATTCATTTCCACTTCCATGGTTGAATCATATTATTTTGAGACTATAGTATTAGATTTTTATTTATGATATATTAGTTCCCCTATATCTATTTAAAGTAGAAATTTGCACTATAACATAATATATAAACATTTTTTCTTATAAAAGATGATCTAATTAGTGAAACCATAGGCACATTTGATAGAATATATCTTACCATTATTTTTCCTTCTAAACAATATCTATCTGATATGTCACAAACCATCCCAAAGGGCCCCATTACTTGACTCCCCATGCCTGCCTCTAATAGGCCAGGGCTAGGTACTAGCACCAAGAGTGAATATCAATAACATGGGATGCCTTATCTTACGTACCTGTACACACACCCATTTAGAAGATTTTACAATGATGTAATGTAAAAACCTATAAAAACCATGCCTGAATGAAACTAATCTGGTAACCATAGTATGCAAAGATTTAAATAAATGTTAACGTGTCAAAATAAGAGCAGACCATAGAGTCTGAAAACAGAATTCTAACCAGAATGTATGTACTGGGACTTCTGTCAGAATGCCTTAGGAACTCACCTCAGTCAGTCCTATCTCACTAATAACTATCTTGTCCTAATCTACCTAGGACACTATCAAAATGTCGGTCATCTTCATTGGACATGACATGCGTGGGAAAATCAAGTGAAAGGGTTACTATAACAATACTCATTAGGACACATATAAACCACACAATATAAAAAAATGAAATGCAATCAGATATACATAGGAATATGTATAGAACACATATAATAAGAATGTCAAGATATACTAAATAAATAAGAATAATCTAGAGGTATGTAACAACCATAGTATACCGACCTAGGAATCTATATAGAAGATTACAAATAGAACTCATCCAAGAGAACACACTATTGAGTCTGATGCAATAATGATGTCCACCCAATAAGTACTACTCACTTGGTATTCTCATGAGAAAGAAAAAGATTATAGTCTGAAGGGAATATGATACACATATGAGAATATCTACCCAATCCATTTGGTGATAGTAACAACATATTATAGATTAACCTTCTAAGTATAGGATTGAATCATTTGTAGTTTTGGTGATGACAATACCAAGAACGCAACCTAAGGAATCAATAATGATTGTGGATATCACTTTAGGCCTCTTAGAGGGATTCTGAAAACTATATCCTTGAATTCCTACTAAATTGATATTAGTCATAGGAGTAAGAAATAATTCCATATTTACCTTTAGGAAATAGATAAGGGGAATGATCCCTAAAGAGTCATGTCCATGATATAGGGTAAAAGAGATCCAATCCATGTATAATATATTGCATGATGTGTAATAGTGGTTACACAACATGTCCCTTGACCCTGGTTCATGCCCGTGTAAACAACCCTAGTCAAAATTTCATGTTTGTGTTGTAGAGTACCCACCATTTAAGAAACACGTGTACTCATCCCTCTGCCTGTGAACTTACAAAATTATACACCGATTCACTCGAGAGAGACCACATGACTTGTAGTCCTATCCACTGACCATGTTGTTCCTTACTTCCTCCTGAAACCATAGCATATACTTTGAGGGCCCTCATGCCCTGTATTATTGGATTACACATCGTGTTGATAAGGATATTTTAGGATTCTTATTTCTTCCTCCTGTGCATTCCCACATCACTACAACATCAAATACACATTTAATCTCACCGAGATTCATGGATTTACCCTGGTCGATCATTTTAGTAATCTACCATTAGATTGCCACAATTTGATTCACTGAAAAATCAATCTCATTTTCTAACAAGGATAATGTGCTGATGAACACCCAAATTAGGCACCCAAAACCCGGAAATTCTCTACTCTCTCTATCATCACACCTCCATTACATCGTTAAAATCCAAAATATCTAATATGAAGTCATTGAGCCACAAAAAAAATTGTAAAAATTTTATTCCTCAGAGTTTTTCAAAGCACATACCAAACTATCTCCCATGATGATCGAGAATATAGTGAGAAATAACGAAGAACACATATGAGTAACAGAATTATTCCAATGTACATGTCATCTTTGATTCATTTCTGTTAGAATGATACACACTGTGGATTCAAACAAACACAAGAATCTACCAAATAAATTCCCATAAATTTAAATAATCTCACATATTGATCGAATGTGGGATAAACCAGTTCATTGACTGATTCGTTATTAAATTAAAAATCAATAATTGAGAATGATAAAATAAAAACACATGTTGTAACTCAACTCGCATTGATCACTGGTGATGAAAAGGTTCTGTTTCGTTTGTCAGTGAGATATTTCGAATTCGAGGTGTAACAATTTCCAATATATGATCATGTCATTGCTCGCCTGAGAGAATTATACAACTGTCACTGGGGTTATGTGGCTAAAAATTAAACTCTAACACAACGATTTATTTAATGATTCTTCAATCTCATCATCAATATAAACTAAAATAATATAATTTATTTAATTAATTTATTCATTTCCTAACACGCGATGACTTTTCTACAAACAACCCACATTGACTTAAGTTAAGTCGCACCTAGTGTAAAAGCCACGAAATAAACTCAATTGTTTCGTAAAAATTCTTATTTGGACATCTGTTTAGAAGTTATTTCACTTTTTAAGGAAAAACTTGTGTGAATTATACTTAATATATTTTAAAAAAATATTAAGGGCACACTGGACCTCAAAATCGAATGTAATCTTTGCGACTGCTCTTGATAATAATCTATATAATATCCAAAAAATAATACACACAAAATCTGACACAGCACATTATACATTCTTATGTAATCATTCTTTTTCGGGAATATGTATTTCTGAATGTTATTCATCCAATTAATGGACTATTAGATCACCAACATTTAAAGTTTCCATTGAATTTTCTCAATGTAGATTACATAATGTAACTTTTATAAAATCACCATTAACTTCCATAGTTAATCTATCCTCAACTTCATTCCTTATCCATATTTGATGTTTTCATATAACTTCATCATTGAAAACAACATTACTTCCTTGAATTGATTGTTTTTATTTTCATCATAACAAAAATGATATCAAAATTTCTCATCACAACATCTAAAAAGAAATTAGATCATGGATTTTTTGTCTAAATTATCTATATCCTTTTTCATCGATATGAACATACATTATTCCTTCCAAAAATTTATGATGGTATAAATTTGGTATCTTACAAGATCATTATTCCTATGGATGTTTTTTTGATTACTAAATATGTAGTTTTATACACCAAATATGCTATTTTATTTATTGACTCTATCCACATTTTCAAAGAAAATCCATTATGAAGCCTCATACTCTAAGATTATTCTTGGAAAATATGATTCATTATTTAAATAAGTCTATTTTGTTGTTAAATTTGGAGAGTTATCTTATTATTCCGGATTATAATATTTCAAAAATATTTATAATTTTTTAGCATGTTTACTTTCTACTATTTTCTACCTAGAGACTCATTATATTTAATTCAAACTATCTTAGATCCAAAACCCTTCATGGATGAAACCAAAAAAAACTCATCTGATTTATTCTATAATAAGTAAACCCAATGCTTCCAAGTAGAATCATGAATAAAATTCACAAATTAGAATGATCCTCTATTTAAGTTAACAGGGGTTGATCCCTAAACATTCGAATTAAAATGTTTTAGATTTTTATTTCATGGATTTCTATAGTCCATGTTATAAGACTATTTCTATCATTTTCTTATTATACATCTCTCATATCTTATAATGTATATGTGATTGATTTTAGGAATTCCTTTAACCTCATGAAAATTTATATTATTATTTATAAGGTGACAAAACCTATTGTACAAAATTTATTAACAGTTCGATGTCAGGATTCCTATCACTACAACATCATCCTTACATCCAGTATTGTAAAATGTTCCATTATTTACATTATAAGAAATCACCATGGACCATTTTTTGTTCTCAATGAATCAATTTGAAAATTTTATTCCAAAACCAATATAATCTTGTTGTCCCACATGTATGGGGTTCTTGTTGATAATTGGGATATTTTTCATATTTTTTGAGTCTCAATACACTTAAATTTTTCATTCTAATATAAATATATCCTTTACCAACTATGTATAGATATTCATCATCTTCCATTTATACTCTACCTAAGCATCCTGGTACATAATCAACCAAGTAACCTCACTGTCCAGTTGAATGAAAATATGTACCTACATCAATAACAAATGAATCTTTGTAAATAATCACATTCTACAAAAAATTAGTGCCTATATATGTTGTACTTATTGATTTAATCCATAAAGATGTTAAATCATATGCTTGATTTATATAAAATATCTTGAACTGTATTATCATCCCAGAAAGACAACATGTATGACCCACATAGGTCTATTTTCCCCAATTTATTTTTATAGACATATCATCTTAAGACTTATCCTTATAATGTGACTTTTTATTTGGTTATTTTTCTTTATTGGTACCATTTTAGAATAATTTTGGATGTATATTGGACTTCCATATACCTCAAATACTAATTCAATATGTTGTTTCAAATGTAAATGAAATTCAAGATCTATCATCTGGCTAGATATTATCACTACTATAACCAACGAATCACGTATTTAAATATGTGAGGAAAGAATAAGAAAATCTCAATCACCATTTGTGAATTTTAGCATCACTAGTTCACTCTACCCTTAGATCATATTGTAATTATTCAAAAGTTTGCAATAGGTATTCCATCCGATGACCTTAAGATAAAAACTATTCCACATGAAACCATTATTGAGAGTCATTGTATTCTCAAACATTATAGCCAATTATTTAAAAAAATTATATAATAGCCTTATTATAGATATTGTTAAAAGAAACATTTCAATTGAGTGGAATCTCAATAAATTCAAAATTCCTCCTGTCCATCCACTCTCATTCATTATTGTCTATTTTCTCAGAAAATTCTTCATACAATTAAGTATCCAATTTTTTTTCAAAAGAACCTCTGGTTGTATTCTATAGGAGGAAAAATTTATCACATTAAACATTTTGATATAGAAATTTTATTCTACTAAAGATATTATTCTGATAATAGTAAAAGAAACAAAAGTCAACAAAATTACTTTCCAAGGAGAGGATAATTTTTTTTGAGTAAAGTAGACCCAACCTATTGATACCACATGTTTGGAAGGTGAACACTGTAGAGACCCGAAACTTGACGTACATGGAAATTACATTACTTTTGCAGAATACATAGTACATAACAAAAACACACACAAAATGACCGTAATAGTTTTGTGTCTTTGGAAACTCGGAACGTAATCTTCTAATCATGGTGAATGATCTTCAACATCTCCCATAAAGATATTCCCTTTTTTCTTACCTAAAACCTTTCTTTATATCCTGGGGAAAAGAAAACATAAAATGGTGAGCTCAAATTCTCAGTGAGGGTAAACAAAAAAATATCAATCACATCATATTTATAAGAACATAACATTTTGGAAATCTTAACCTCCAAAAGAGATCATAATATCATAACATGGGATAAATCATAGTAGTGAAATGTAATCCCAATAATCATAACGTAAAACATGAAACTTTGTGTCATACACACATAATCAGAGAATATCATTTCTTATTTGTCAAGAATCATTTCCAAGACTATCTTAGTGGACAAAGTCCATTTCTGAACCGAGTTCATTCCTCCTTTCAGTCCTGTTTCACTAAACCAGGTTAACATGCCATTCCAGCCATGTCTATCTCATGAGATATAAAATCTTTACCCAATTCATTGTAGGGAGATATAGGTCCCACCCATCTCATAATGATACCATTCTTATGTGTCCTACAAAATCATAAATCATACATCATTGCATAACTCACGTAATAAAAATGGGAATCTTAAACATCATGACATCATAAAACAATTCATATAAGATAAAGGAATTCATAAAAATATATCCATCACAACATAATCATGTCAATGTAATAATAAACAGAACCCTATATTATCTTAGATGGAAAATAATTTTGATAAAACACTTGAACTCCATTCTTGAGGAAAATATCCTTTCTACTTCAAAAACATTTTTCCTTTTCTTAACATGTCATACAATTTTAATCTAAAAGAAGATGATTAAAAATAATCTTGAAAAATTTTAAAGGATTTTTCTTGTAAATAATGTTTTAGAAATCCATTCATGCCATATAAGTTAAAAAAACATTCTTCCCGTACTTTTTTTGGAAAAGTCAAAAAGTACCTCGTACAAAAAACAACAAACGATTCCTTTTATATCTTTTACTAAAAACTCACCAAAGGGAAAAATTGTATTTAAAAAATTGTAGGTGGATTGAAACAATATTACATATTGAGGAATCATGTATGTGGATGATAAAATACACCCCAGTAAATACCAAAGTATAAACAATCTCGGATAAAATGAGATTGTGATATTTTCCCTTACCTTAGGTCTGATTTGCTTCGTAAGTGTCTGAGACTCCTGTATAATGATTTAAATAATGTCATTGACTTATTACAGAATCATACTCATTGTTCTGATATCATATATGGTTCACTTATGACTTTATATTACCCGTTCTTTTGTAAATTCCATGTTAAAGAGCGTTTTGGGTAAAATTGTTTCATTTGTCATCCGTGTTTTGACTTGTAATTATTCATATGATTACTTAGATCATGATTAAATAATTCCAGAATATAAAACATGATTTATATATAATATATATTCATAATATACATATATATAATAAATTTGTAAATGGAATGAAATACACTGTTCATGGAGACGGTAGGTCGTACGTACGCATGAACACTGTTTTCGTTTCCTTATTGAGTTGAATGGAATTAAGAAGATGACATACATATATATAAACATAAATCCAGTATCATTATTATTTCATATATTTTGTGATTACTTATTATATATACTTTATAATCATTCATGAATGGTTAAATGGAGAATGAATCTCATCGCGTCGTGGAGACGGTATTCCGTACGTACGCACGAGTGATGATATCGTTATCATGATCGTCGGACTGTATTGGAGTGTATTTATACTATTTTAGAATCAATATCACTTTTAAATAATAATATATAGTTATTATTTACACCATTATACCCATCCAAGTAAGGTGGTGGTGGAAAATAGATTACACCACGGCGTGGGGACGGTATTCCGTACATACGCACGCACGGTGATTTCGTTTTCCGTAGGATGGATAGATGGTGAAATAGGGTTGTTTAATACTTATAATAACATATACGTATATTATTTATACTGATGTTATAACTTCGTAATGAAACAAACTAAGAAGAAGAAGTGGATGAAGAAATAAAGTTGAAAGAATCAGTAACGGACATTACCTCTTCTTTGAAGCACCTCTTTGATTCCTCTTCTTAGGGCACTAAAATTGGACTTTGAAGAAGTCCAGGACCCTTAGGATGTTTCTAGGGAAGTGGATAAGATAATTTGGAAGGGGTTGGCCGAGCTTGAAGGCTCAATGTTCTGTGAGGAAGAGGGGGAGGAGGTGCCTTTTATAAGGGAGAAGAGGGGCACCTTCGGAATAACAAAAAAATATTATTTTATTATAACGCCAAATTTGGTTTTAAATTGCTCCAATATGATTTATTTCGAAGCTAAAGTGGGGATGGGACGAAATACTCTCATACAATATAATTTAGACAAGTTTAGGTCGTTATACTAACCTTATCGTTTAGTTTAAACTTTTAGTTAATTAGATTGACATTTACCATGTCACTTTTTATTTTTATATTATATAGTTAATAAACATACGATATACATCCAAGCGACCCCCAAGTGGTCCATTAATGATACACCTATATTGATGTAAGTATCATGGTCGAGCCTTAGATTTTTAAGAATAAAATAACAATCAATAATATAATATTTTTTTAAAAAACTATTTTATGTCAATTTTGACACTATTTAATAGTTGATTTATGTGAAACTCGTAACAGAATTATTACTTCTAAAAAAGGTAATTAAATCATTAATAACATTTCCTATTAACCTATAAAATTAGTTTAATTCATTACAAGTCTCAAATTATATTTATTTGGGTATTTATAATATCAATTATGTTAATTATTCACTATTATGGTAATTGCTGCATCATCATTGTGTCATAAATAAATTACATTATTTAATGTCTAAAAAGTAAAAATAAAATATATTTATGTAGGAAATCTTTTTATCTTTCTAATTAATATTTAAAATATAAAATCAAACATATATATCCCTATGTAAAAATTGTTTTTCTAAAAGATATATGCTTGTGTCATTTTTGTATTCATTTTAACTTAATTAAAATAATGTGTCCCTATCACTTACAAGTGGCACCATGGGATCCCAAAATTGACCCAAAGATGCCCATGGTCTAACATGTATCAACCAATAAGTTTATCACACGTTTTAGGGTAATTTGATTATTATTATAATATTATTTTTTAACCCTTATTTACCGGATTTACCCTTTAACCATGGTAAATAAAATATTTACCGAAGTAATTATTCAAAATGTCTAAAAGTAAAAGTTACCTATTTACACAATTTGAACATCCTGATTCCAAAATGGAATGCATTTTTCCAAATTCAAAACACAGAAGTGGCAGAAATTATTTTAAAATTAATCCCATTGTCGAAAGAAAACGGGTTTTTGTTTAAAATATTGCAAAAGATTGAATTGATTTAACCTACGAATTCAAGGTAAACTCAATGCTAATGACATACATTATATTAAATGGTAAAAATATATTCTATTTATACTTTAAAACCATTCAATATTATAATTTATCCACATAAATTATTGTGATGAAAAAAGATGTTTTTAATTAAAATATAGCGTGTTTTTACTATTCATTAAAATATGTAATTTGTCAGAAAAATATCAAAACTTTTTCCAATTTAAATTTTTATATCCTGATTCAAAAGAAGAATTTTATTTTGTCAAATTTAACTTATAAACATATTAAAAACTATATTTTAATTGGGTGCTCCATCAAAAGGCGGCAAAACTGCATTTTTTTTAAAATACTTATTTTACCCGAATTTTTTTTTTTGTTCTTATACAATGTTCTAGAAAATGTGTAAGATGAATAATAATGTTATAAAATTCAAAATTTAGTTAATACTATTCATAAAGGCTAGTTCATAATAATATTATAATAATATATCATTGTTTAGTAAAACCCGGTATTGCGTACAACACACGCTATCGAAGAAGGTCGTGATTGCCTGTAGTGCAAGCCAAGTTAGGGTTGCGTTTTGTGCAAGAATCCTTCATTGTTTTGTATAAAATAATCCAACCATATTTCATTTATACATTGAATATATATATATATATATATATACACACAATGTTGCGTAGAATGACTATTATAAAACGAACATGAAATTGTGTGTAACACGATCCAAGAATAGCGTTGCGTATACTGCAAGCTAATACAGTGTTGTGTATATTACAAGATAAACTTGGTGTGCTATATAATAGAAGAAATCAATGAAATTAAAAGAATATTTTTCATAAAATCTAGGGTTGTTACATTCTACCCCCCTTAAAATTAATTTCTCCCTCGAAATTCGCCAGGGTTATAAATGGTTTACTATTCATAGAAACCCACATCGTAAAAAGGAATACTAGAACATAATTTTAAAAACTAAATTATGAAATTTAATGATTACCCAAAGTAACTCATGAATAGATTTCCATATAGTAGAATATATGTTAAAATATGGATATGTAAGAAAAATCTAACCATCAAGTTCTGATGGAGAGTGGTAGAGGACATGGCTATGAAAAAGACAACAATCGCAAATCCATAAATTTGTGATTATATAAGGTACCATCGGATTCATTGGATATAAGGGCACTAGGAATCATTTTTGGTTTTCAAGTTAAAAGAAATAATTACATGATTTTGGTACAATCTCACTGTTGTTTGTGAGTTGAAAAATTTACACTTCATCCCTTAAAGAAATGAAGTTGAATTTGTTATTCGTGATGTGTTAGCAGATCATGGGATAGAATGATGGTTCATTCCATCTGTTTTAAACAAATGGTTAGAAAAATTTATAAGTCCATCTTTTGGTTAGATTAATCATATATGGTTCGAAAAAATGAACTTATACTTCATATATCAAACCGCTTAATAAAATAAAACTAGATTCTACTAACCAGGGACTTCCTGTAGGCCAGTGGTAGGTGATAAAGGTTAGTGGCACTTCGGTTGTGGGTTCGCTTCCTACATCCTTGTCCGACGCGATGGGATGTCGCCCGTCCTGCAGGTTGTCCTTTTTCTAAAAATACATTACTACAACATCCCATAAATAATATCAAAAAAAAATTCTATCCTTAAACAATACTAACTTATGTCCAATATAATCTATTCCAATCTTTAGGCTTATCTAAAATACTTCGGTCCAATCTCATAGTATAAAGAAAACGATTACTTGAAATGTCATCAACCAAGCATGTGAATACCATCATTTATCCCCCATATATATTTTTGGTCACATTCCAATCATGTGAATACCTTAATCATGTATTCTCTTGAAAAACGAATACCCATTAAACCTTAGTGAAAACATGAATGCTGTCAAAAGTTAACTCTTTCCACATACCAAAATCCTCAAAATTCTATATACTCAAACCATGATATCACTTAGTCCTTTTATCAATCATGAGCTCATGAATACTGTCAAACTTTTCATTTTTTCCTTATCCCTTCATTATGCGCATATCATCTTTTTTTCCAAAAATATCTCAATCACTTTCCATGGTTACCGGTACCATAAAATTATTGCAAACCACAATAGACCAATACATAAATATTCCAATACACCATAAAAGTACCTCAACAAAATTATTCTTGAATAATAATACATAAACACTCCATCCATCCTCTTCAATGATTTTCCTGGAATAAGTCCTTCCTTGATTTAGAAGTAACTTTTTAGGTCAGGGCATTGAGTTGGGTAATGCACATGTTCTCCACAAATAAGACATTGAACTCCATAACAGTCTGTCACTCTATGACCCTTTTCTCCACACCGATAACATCTTCCCCTCCATTTGAGGTATTCCTCAAGTTTCTTCTTCCCTTCATTAGAATTATCAATCTTCCTTTATTTATGCTCCTCAACATGCGAACATGCATAAAAGTCTACCTTCCTCTTATTTGATGAATTAGGCATACCACTAAATTTCACATTGTTAATCATATATCGAGATGACTGATTTGGAATAATCACAATATCTTTCTCTCTTGGCATTACGCAATTTTGTTGCTCATAGTCACCAATTTGACCATCGGATTCAATGTTAACCGAATTCCTTCTGGTTCCCTCCATTGACTAAAACACAAACAGAATTCTGTGAGAGGAAAAAAACATACAAGGAAAATAACATAATCAAGGGGGAGTACCTTCAACATATAACATCCTAGGTTTAATTCTAATTACTTTACCGTAATTCTAGGACTATAACCTTTACTTATTCTTAACATTATGGACATCCCTAGACATACCTTAGAAATATCTCTAGGGATCTCACTAACGTTTTCGCATCCTAGTTTCCAAAGGTTAACTAAACCTTTCCTCTGAAACTAAATGTAGAGACCCGAAGCTTGACGTACATGGACATTACATTAATTTTGAGGAATACTTAGTACATAACAAAAACACACACAAAAGAACCATAATAGTTTAGTGTCTTTGGAAACTCAGAACGTATTCTTCTAATCATGGTGAAAGATCTTCAACATCTCCCATAAAGATCTTCCCTTTTTTTCTTACTTAAAACCTTTCTTTGTATCCTGGGGAAAATAAAAAAATAAAACGGTGAGCTCAAATTCTCAGTAAGGGTAAACAAAAGAAATATCAATCACATCATATTCATAAGAACATAAAATTTTGGAAATCTTAACCTGCAAAAGAGATCATAATATCATAACATGGGATAAATCTAATTAGTGAAATGTAATCCCAAAAATCATAACATAAAACATGAAACTTTGTGGCATACACACATAATCATAGATAATCATTTCTTATTAGTCAAGACTCATTTCCAAGACTATGTTAGTGGACAAATTCCATTTCTGAACAGAGTTCATTCCTCGTTTCAGTCCTGTTTCACTAAATCGGTTTAACCTACCGTTCCAGCCATCTATATCTCATGAGATATAAAATCTTTACCCAATGAATTGGAGGGAGATATAGGTCCCACCCATCTCATAATGATACCATTCTTATGTGTGCCACAAAATCATAAATCATACATCATTGCATAACCCATGTAATAAAAATGGGAATCATAAACATCATGAAATCATAAAACAATTCATATAAGATAAAGAAATTCATAAAAATATATCCATCACAACTTAATAATATCAATGTAATAATAAATATAACCCTATATTATCTTATATGGAAAATAATTTTTATAAAAAACTTGAACTCCATTCTTGAGGAAAATATCGTTTCTACTTCAAAAACATTTTTCCTTTTCTTAACATGTCATAAAATTTTAATCTAAAAGAAGTTGATTAAAAATAATCTTGAAAACTTGTAAATGAAGATTCTTGGAAATAATGTTTCAAAAATTCATTCATGCCGTATAAGTTAAAAAACATTCTTCCCGTACTTTTGTCGGAAAAGTCAAAAAGTACCTCGTATGAAAAACGAAAAAAGATTCCTTTTATATCTTATACTAAAAACTCACCGAAGGGTAAAATTGGATTTAAACAATTTTAGGGGGATGTAAAAAATATTAAATATTGAGGAATCATGTATGTGGATGATAAAATATACCCCAGTAAATACCAAAGTATAAACAATCTCGGAAAAAATGAGAGTGTGATATTTTCCCTTACCTTAGGTCCGATTTTCTTCGTAAGTGTCCGAACCTCCTGTATAATGATTTAAATAATGTCATTGACTTATTCCAGAATCATACATATTGTTATGATATCATATATGTTTCACCTATGACTTTATATTACCCGTTCTTTTTTAAATTCCATGTTAAAGAGAGTTTTGGGTAAAATTGTTTCATTTGTCATCCGTGTTTTGAATTGTAATTATTCATATGATTAATTAGATCATGATTACTTAATTCCAGAATATGAAACATGATTTATATATAATATATATTCAGAATATACATAAATATAATAAATCATTAAATGGAAAGAGATACACCATTCATGGAGACGGTAGGTCGTACGTACGCATGACCCCTGTTTTCGTTTCCTTATTGAGTTGAATGGAATTAAGTAGATGACATACATATTTATACACATAAATCCAGTATTATTATTATTTAATATATTTCATGATTACTTATAATATATACTTTATAATCATTCATAAATGGTTAACGTGGAGAATAAATCTCATCGAGTCGTGGAGACGGTATTCCGTACGTACGCACGAGTGATGATATCGATCTCATGATCATGGGACTGTATTGGAGTGTATTTATACTATTTCAGAATAAATATCACTTTAAAATAATCATATATAGTTATTATTTACACCATTATACCCATCCAAGAAAGGTGGTGGTGGAAAATAGATTACAACACGGCGTGGAGACAGTATTCCGTACGTACGCACGTGCAGTGATTTCATTTTCTGTAGGATGAATAGATGGTGAAATAGGGTTGTTTCATACATATAATAACATATCATTATATTAGGGATACTGATTTTTTTACTTTATAATGAAACAACCTAATAAGAAGAAGTGGAAGAAGAAATAAAGTTGAAGGAATCTGTAACGAACATTACCTCTTATTTGAAGCGCCTCTTTGATTACTCTTTATAGGGCAATAAAATTGGACTTTGATGAAGACCAGGACCTCTAGTATGTTTCTAGTGAAGTGTATAAAAGAATTTGGAAGGGTTAGGCCGAGCTTGAAGGCTCAATGTGGTGTGAGGAAGAGGTGGAGGAGGTGCCCTTTTATAAGGGAGGAGAGGGGCACCTTTGGAATAACCAAAAATATTATTTTATTATAAAGCCAAATTCGATTTTAAATAGCTCAAAATTGATTTTTTTCGAAGTTAAGGAGGTTATGGGTCGAAATCCTCTCATAAAATAGTATTTAGGCAAGTTTAGGTCATTATAATAATCTTATTGTTTAGTTTTAACTCTTAGTTAATTAGATTGACATTTACCATGTCACTTTGTATTTTTATATTATATAGTTAATAAACTTACCATATACATCCAGGAGACCCTCAAGTGGTCCATTAATGATAGACATATATTCATATAAGTATATTTGCCAATCCTTAGATTTTTAGGAATAAAATAACAATCAATAATATAATATTTCATTTAAAAACTATTTTATGTCAATTTTGACACTATTCAATAGTTGATTTTTTTGAAACTCATAAAAGACTTATTACTTCTAAAAATTTAATTAAATAATTACTAACATGTCCTATTAACCTATAAAATTATTGTAATTCATTAAAAGTCTCAAATTATATTTATTTGGGTATTTATAATATCAATTATGTTAATTATTCACTATTATGGTAATTACTGCATCATCATTGTGTCATAAATAAATTAAATTATATAATGTCTAAAAATTATAAATAAAATATAATTATGTAGATAATATTTTTAGCTTTGTAATGAATATTTAATATCTAAAATCCAACATATATAACCCTATTTAAATTTTTTTTTTCTAAACAATATATGTTTGTGTCATTTTTGTATCCATTTTAACTTAATTAAAATAAAGTGTCCCTATCACTTACAAGTGGCACCATGGGGTCCTCAAATTGACCACAAGATGCCCATGGTAGAACATGAATCAACCAATAAGGTTATCACATGTTTTAGGGTAATTTGTTTTATTATAATATTATTTTTTAACCATTATTTACCGGATTTACATTTTAACTATGGTAAATAAAATATTTACCGAAGTAATTATTCAAAATGTCTAAAAATAAAAGTTACCTATTTACACAATTTGAACATCCTGATTCCAAATGTGGAATAAATTTTTCCAAATTCAAAACACAGAAGTTGCAGAAATTAATTTAAAATTAATCCCATTGTCGAAAGAGAACGGGTTTTTATTTAAAATATTGCAAAAGATTGAATTGATTTAACCTACGAATTCAAGGTAAATTCAATGCTAATTACATACATTATATTAAATAGTAAAAATATATTCTATTTTTACTTTAAAGCCATTCAATATTATAATTTATCCACATAAATTATTATGGGGAAAAAAGTTGTTTTTAATTAAAATATAGTGTGTTTTTACTATTCATTAAAATATGAAAGTTGTCAGATTAATATCAAAACATTATCCAATGTAAATTTTTATATCCTGATTCAAAAGAAGAATTTTATTTTCTCAAATTGAACTTATAAACATGTCAAAAACTAGATTTAAATTGGGTGCGCTATCAAAAGGCGGCAAAACAGCATTTTTTTTAAATACTTATTTTACACGAAAAATTTATTTTGTTCTTATACCATGTTCTAGAAAATGTGTAAGATGAATAATAATGTTATAAAATTAAAAATTTAGTTAATACTATTCATAACGTCTAGTTCATAATAATATTATAATAATATATCTTTGTTTTGTAAAACACGGTATTGCGTAAAACACACGCTATCGAAGAAGGTCGCGATTGCGTGTAGTGCAAGAAAAGTCAGGGTTGCGTGTTGTGAAAGAATCCTTAATTGTTTCATATAACATAATCCAACCATATTTCATTTATAAATTGAATATATATATATATATACACTCAATTTTGCGTAGAATGACTATTATAAAATGAACATGAAATTGTGTGTAACACGATCCAAGAATAGCGTTGCGTATACTGCAAGCTAATACGGTGTTGCGTATATTACAAGCTAAACTTGGTATGCTGTATAATAGAAGACATAAATGAAATTAAAAGAATATTTTTCATAAAATCTAGGGGTGTTACAAACACCTTGATGAGAAGGATCACTCCATCCGATCCACCAAATAAACACAAAAATCTATTTATATACGAGATGAATTTTTATATGATCATCACGACATGTATAGTGTAAAATATTGCATCATTCATTTTATTACATAATCATTTGATTTACATGCTACAAAATATGTTGTTTTATAGTTTAGTTTCTTGGAAAAAAATATACATAATATGTGAAAACATAAAATTTACTTTTAATCCAAATTAAAGGCTTCATTAACGGTTTATCTTAATTAAATTTACATCAACTCATAAGTTGAGGACATAGATTAAAGGAAAGGGTGAAAAAAAGGCGCATTATGAGAAATATAGGTAAATAGTTTACATGTAACCATTAGAAATATCAGTAAGAACATGAATAATATTTTCAAGGACTGAGAAATATAAAAATGGGAATATCATAATAAAAATTACATGAATCCTAACATGTAAATGTGGCTAAAAAATTTAAAGGATGCATTCATATTCAAATTATCATGGTTGTCACTAAGGTGTAATAAAAAAAATTACCAAGGTTATTCACCAAGGAATCATAAAACATTTTCTCTCTATAGATTAAATTCCTTACCCAATGCATTGCATTCTACCCAAGAGAAGCCTTTTTATTTATGAATTGTTATGTGTTCCCAATAAATCATAATAAATCATTTCATAAATAGCCTATGTATAATAAAAAAATGAGTTTCATATCAAAATCAGAGCATTTCAATAGTGCTATAAAAACATGATCATTATATCGTTTATTAACCACAAAACGGAATCTAGGTTTTATGTATGTTAATAACATAATAAAATACATCGTTTTTAAGTATTAGTTAATACCCCTTGAAAATAAATTGGTTTGTGTATTCACAAGTAGAAAATAAAAGGGAATTTCTTGGGGACAAGATAGACATTTTTAGAAGTAAAATCTGATTCATAAGATTTATAAAATGTGATATTAGATAGAATAAAAATATAGGGGATTTGGGTATCCCTTTTATAAAAAATAATTTTAAATTAAGGGAATGAATAAAATGGGAATAAGAGATATTAAACATAAAATTGTAACGACATTTACAAAAAGAGGATCTTAAAATGAAATGAAATGAATGATATATACTTTACTTGAAAGAGTTACACCTAAAATATGAATATTGAGAACATCAAGGCTTGAGGAAACCTTTGGAGGACTCCTCATTAGGTAAAACTAACTTATTTTCATAGAGGATGGATTTTAAGTTAATTTAAAATGAAAAATGGGTGGTTTTTTATTGAAAAAGTGGAGGATTTGTCTATTAATTTCAGAATATAGGCCATGGAAACAAAGGATTCGAGAAATTCACAAAAATAGGACTTCCCATAGTATTTTCCCATCGTATTGGACAGTTGGGAAACCTTTTATGTTATTTTATTCCTTAATGGTTGACCATAGTTTTATACTATTTATTTTGGCAAGGAAAATTAATGTTTCCACAAATTAAATATATTAATGTTAATGTTTCTGTTTTAGAATTTAGAAAGTAAATTATAGATTTTAAAATAGATTTAAATCTATTAAAATACTTGATATTAATAAATATTATATTTTTGTACATGGATTTTGGTAAACTAATTATTAAATCATTCTGAAAAAATTATGAAGACATTAAGCATAACAGAATACTTAAAATGTAATTTTAAGATTCACTGAAAAATAATGTATTTTTATAAATTATGATAAATTCAACATAACATAATTTTGATGTGATAATTTAAAATAAATTATATATTCTATGTAAATAATTATCTAGGTATGATAATTATAACATGTAAATATAAAAATTCTAATTTATTAAAAATAAGAGTTGATTGAAATTTCATATTAAAATTTCTGATACATAAAAAAGATGATTTTTATCATTAATATTTAAATATTTTTATCATAATAATATTTCATTAAAATTAGTATTTTTATAACATATTAGTTTAATAAATTATCTATATCTTTGTTGGAAATTACATTTTTTTTTCTGAGGAATCAATTTATCAAAATTCATCTCAATTATAATAAAGAACAATAATCTTAAAATAGAATTAATAAAATAAAAATTTTATTTATACAATGGAATTACACTTTACATAATGAGAAAATGTTTACACAATCCCTTATAACACATGCATATGACTGAAGGGTATGGTGCGAAATGGTGATAGATTAATGGGACAACTTGGATAACATTTACCGAGTTGTAATTTCCACTAACATGAACTTATCCCGTATGAGATTTCGTTCAAGATTAACTTGTTGAAGCCCGAATTGGGATTGGTCAAGGGTGAGACCTAGGGATTCCACCTCCCTCACAAGGTCAGAAAATGGGCTTACTAGTTTAGGCCATCCTTTTTCATTTCTTCATCAATTTTACATTTTCATTTGTACTTTTAAACAAAAATATAATATTATAATTATTAATAAGATTATAGTTTCCAATGGTCACATTAACCAATGGTCATATAACGGTTGAGTCATGATAGTTACATTTACCTTTATACTCACTTTATTATTAATGATATATAGTTTTGGTGAGTAAAAAATAATATAACACACATTTTCTCAGGAAAAAAAATTTATTCTAAAATTCTAGGTCATTATATTCTCCCCCCCCCCCTCTTAAGAAATTTCATCTCCAAAATTTTAACTCATTATCTTTGTTAAGAAAATTTTTAGGTACTTCTGTCTCATTAGATCCCCTGGTTCACAAGTCGCTTCTGCATATTTATGGTTCCTCTACAACACTTTGACAAGGTGGGTAGTCTATAGTGTAGAAACATCTCTCTATGGTACAATATCTCCACTGTATTCTCCTCATAAGAGGGTTCATGTTGAAGTTGTACCACCTCAGGATTAAGTACATTTGAAGGGTCAGGTATTTACTTCCACAAAAGTGATACATGGAATACAACAGGAAGCTGGGTTAGATTAGGAGGAAGAATAAGTCGATAGACCATTACTCTTATGAGATAAAGTATTTTATAGGGGACAATGTACATGGTGATAAGATTAACTTTCATCACAAAATCCATAACTCTATTTCAAGGTGAAATTTGAATGAAGTCTTATTTTTCAACATTAAATATAATGTCCTTTTGACAGTTGTCAACATTGTTCTTTTGTCGTCTCTGAGCAGTATTTATGTGTGTTTGGATGTCACGAACCATTTATATCACCTCTTGCAATACATCATACTGAAGAATCTTTATCTCATCAACTTCATCATAAAATGTAAGAGTTCTTCATCACATCCCATATAGATCTTCATACAGTGCCTTTTGAATGCTTGAGTGGATGTTGTTGTTGTATGAGAACTCAAATAATGGGATGTGTTGGAACCATCAATCTTTAAATTCCATTGTGCATGTTCTAATAATTTCCTCGAGTGTCTGAATAGTCCTTTTTGATTGGCCATCCATTTTTTGGTGATAGTTCGTTTGTAGATTAAATTTAGTATTCAGAGCATATTGAAGACTTATCCAGAATTTTGATGTGAACCATAGATAATGATTAGAAGCGATATAAAGGGGAACACTTTGCAACCTCACCACTTCTTTATGTATATCTGGGAATGTTATTTAAGAGGAAAATCATCCCTAATAGCTATAAAATGGGAATTCTAGGTGATATGATCCATTATACCCCATATAACATTGTTTCTTTTGGAAATTATATGGTATAAGTTCCAAATTCCATGTTGGTATGGGTAGTGGTTGAAATTTTCCTTTAGGAATTTTTCCTTCTTCCTTCACCTATTGATACACTAGGCACCTTTTAAGGTAGTAGACAATATCACTTTTTACGTTATCCCTCCAATAATGATCACGAAGGTCCCTATACATTTTAGTGAATCTTGGATGTATAGAAAATGTATATCTATAGGCATTATCCATTGGATCTTTATTTATTTAAATAATATATAGAACACATCGCCTCAAATTATATTTCATTACACGTTCTCTATCAATATTGATCTTAAGAGACTTCCCATTTTTATTGGTCTTTGTCTTATTCTTTAAAAAATGATCAACATTGATATTTACTGATTTTTTCTATTAATGATTGTTGATAAATCATTTAGGATAGAGTTGATGATGTACCTTCTATCATGATTCCAATGTACAACAATACTAGGTACTTGATTAATGGATCTCCTATAATCCTTATCATTTCCAAAACAACAATGTATTTCCTCCTTAATACATAAGAAACACTATTTTCTCTTTCAAGGTGGTAATGAATAGAATAGTCATAGTCTTTAAAAAGTTCCAAACATATAATCTGTCAAATGTTGAATTTTTTTTGAAAATATACATGAAAAAATGGTGTTCAATTTATATATCATATTTATCAACATAAAGATAGTGCATCCTATCTCCAGAGTAAAAATAAACTCAACTTTCATATCACGATCCATCCCCCAAGGCCCGTGCCTTGACTACCCCAAGTTTGACTTCCACAGGCCAGGGGCTAGCGACTAGCACCGAAAGAATCTTCTCTAATTCTAGGAAGGCATTACCTTTATAACCTATAACTCAAACAACCAATCACACAACAAAATAAGAACTCAAGTAAATGGAATAGTAAACAGAATTATTATAGTTAGTTAAAGGGGCCAAAATACAATACGAACAATATAGTACAAGGAAAATCAGAAATTACAAGATGACAGGTAGGTGAAAAGAATCTCAGGGATCGTCCACCACACATCCTACCAAAATGGTAGGTAAAACTCATGAACGACAGTCCCAGTGATTCGCCTTATCTAACGTCCACCTCCAAGCTACCTCTAGTCCTAGTACTCTCATCCTCAATCAGCGATTTCTGTCATCTGAACCAAACACAATAGGGTGTGGGCATGGCCCATGTAGGGGTGACTATAATGATACTCAATAGGGACCCTGAGACCCTCATGGTCTCACAAATCCACCAAGGATAAACCACACAACATGGAATCAACTAACAACCATACTTAGGTATATGCCCATACATATACCTATGTTATCAAATAAACCCATCTCAATCATGAGGAAAACAGAGAGTCCAACTCAAAAGCCCATACCTCAACTATTCCACAAAGTAAGGAATATCACATAGGAAATTACAACACAGTTATGCCACACAGAATAATACTAACAAGGTATTGCCATAATGGAAGTACCACATAGGTACGAACTCATATCACACCCAGTATAACTTAGGTACAGAAGTAAAAATGATTAGATGTAACTACAAAGTCATCATACTCTATTAAGAGGCTCTGATGCAGACCCACACTGGATCGCTCAGTGCTAAACCACATAGGATCTCTAGTTGCTGACCAACATAGGATCTCTAGGTGTTGACCCACATATGATATATAGGGGATGACCCACACAGGATCACTCGGTTCCAACCCACAAAGGATCACTCGGTGCTGACCCACATAGGATCGCTCAGTCCTGACCCAAACAAGATAGCTCAGTGCTGACCCACAGACGATCCCTAGGTGCTGACCCACACAGGATCACTCGGTGATGACCTGCACAGGATCACTAGGTGTTGAACCACATAAGATCGCTCAGTTTTGACCCACAAAAGATCTTAGAGTAGTCCCGCATGGAATCCTAGAGTGGATCCATGTTGGACCCTCAATTATAAACCCATGAAGGATCTATTTATCAAGTCACAACCAGCTATAGGGTTCTCACACTAAGCATCCTCATCTCTGAGAGAGTTTTCTCCTCAAGCCACTGGTCAATACTCCAACTACCAAGAAGTGCAAAGAAGAATTATCTCAAATGAAATCCACATCATAGGGGTCTCAATGCAACAGACGGTGAGTCAATCAGACACTCAGTCTATATGTTATATGAATTTTAGTCTGGAAGGCCCAGTTGGATTCGTGCTCGATCCAACACAACTGTATCCCAAATTTATCCAAATAACAAGTGTTTTATACCAAAGGAACCATATCGCTCAATGGTTTATAGCGTCGTTGATGGTTTTTCAAAATGGACACATGGTGCCAAGGTTATTGCTGATAAAGTAAAAAGATCAAAATTGTCCCAGGTAAAGTCCGACCCGGTCGGACCGACCCAGCCGGACCTGGCCTGGGCTGACCCAACCCAGTTTGGGTCAACCCGGCCCACTGGGTCTCGTCCATCCCGCGGGGTCTAGTCCAGCCCATTGGGTCTGGCCCAGCCCGACCGCGCTGGGTGGCACGGAGGCCGCGGGGGCGGCGCGAGGCCACGGGGGGCTGCAACGTCCACAGGGCGGTGAGGCTATGGGGTCTGTGAGTCCATGGGGATGTCATGAGGGTCGTGGGGTAGTGTGGAGGGCCATGATGTGGGGAGGAAACGAGGGTCGCGAGGCCGTGGGGGGGTGGGGGCTGCGGGGTGGTGCGGAGGGTCTTAGGGTGGCGAGGCCGTGGGGCGGCGTGACTGCTGGTGCCAAAAGGGAAGCGCGAGGACACTGGGTGGCATGGAGGGACGAGAGGTGGTGATGTCGTGGGGGCCACGAGGCCACAAGGAGCCACCGGGTCGTCTCCTTCGTCACGGCTAGCGGTATGCTGGTCTCCACATTCGTTTGTTGTCATGGCACAATGCCATCTTCTTCCATCACACAGAACACACCATTCAAGAAGAACGACAGAGGGGTTGTTCCATGTTTTTTTGGCCCATAACCTCAATGTTATAGGGGTAAAAAGTGGCTCAAAAAAATCATAAATGAATAACAAGAAACCCAAAACCTCCCGCAATTATTATTCACATACCCATAAAAGAAATCATTCACAGATCACGTAGTTAGAGAGTTGATCTCCATTATTTGTTTTAGAAGGTAAGAACATGGGAATATATAATCATACACATCTAAACCCCTACCTCGAATATTTGTTGATGGAGTTCATGAGGAAAGAGACGAAGTCTTTGGGGATAGACGGACGTAGGTGACGTCGGAATTTTCTCGATCGTTACTTCGTTGTCGTTGAAGACGTTAATCGTTGGCATGAGCCTTCTTTAGTTGTAGTGTGTTCTTCATTAGAGAACACATTCTTCAATGGAGATAATAATCTTCCAAAAGGTTCTCCTCTCCCAATTCCATCAAAATGTGAAAATATACCCCTTTTTAACTTAATTTTATCAAATTAAACGGTTGAAAAAATTAATTTTTGGCACAATTAATTGTAACACGTTGGAATAATTAATTGTCTCCACATAATGGGAGTAAAGGATTAATGTGGAGTTGAGAGGTTTCTTCCCCATTAAGAGGGGTTGGGTGCTCCAACCCCAAAATTCAAAATGGGGGTTAGTTCATGTGGTCCCCGCCTCAAAAGATCCACATGATAGGTTTAGGCTCAGGTGGTCCCCCCACCATAACTCATGTGGATGTGTTTCAACAAATAAAATTAAAATGTTAACATTTTAATATATTTAATTAATTCATGAAAAAAAGAAAAAAATATTTCACTCCTGACCCACAATGGTTGAGTTGAAGGTCTCTTTAAGCGAATACTGGTGCAGCAAGTTCAAAGGTTCCCTCAGATTTCAATTTCTGAGAAACGGTTCAAAAGTTACAAAAACCTGATCGCATGTTTACTAAACGTACCAAAAATGTTTTTCAGAAATTCATTCTGGGAACACTAGGACCTGGAATCATGCGCCGTTAATTTTTTTAGACTCATAAAAGTCTCATTTAATTAAAAAAATTACATCGAATTTCTGGTTCTGTACATTTTCTCTACCTCAGGGCTTTACATCCCCATAAGCCAGAACACAAAACTAGGAAACCATATGGGGGTACTGTGCATGAATCTAATCCTACCACTCCAATGTGCTCTCCTGGAGGTTCTCGTGCTGAAAACGAATGCGCACGAGATGTTTTAACCACCCACGAAGGACCCACTCCTGTCGATCCACAATCTAAACTAGATCCTTCGTAAAAGACACCACATCATCAACGTCCAGTTCTCTATGGTCAATGACGTAGGAAGGTTCGTTCACGTATCTCCTCAGCTGGGATACAAGGAAGACTTCATGAACCCAATGCTACTGAGGTGAAAGAGCTAAGCAGTATGCCACCTCGCCAACTCTACTGAGGACATGAAAAGGTCTGATGAATCTCAGAGATAACATACCGCCTCAGCCAAATCTCCGCAAACCTCATCAGGGTGAGACCCATAGAAATACCTTGTCACCATCCTCGAACTCTAGAGGTATCTATTTCCTATTGGCATAAAAATTATGCCTACTCTGTGAAGTCTTCATCCACTCCTGGATGATTTGCAGATTCTCTGTGGTAGCCCGTACCATCTCTAGACCCACTAGTACTAAATCCCATCAGTCAGTCCAGCACAAAGTTGATCTGCATGTTTTCTTGTATAATACCTCAAAAGGTGCCATACCATTGGTGATGTGATAGCGTTTGTTTTATTCCAACTCCACAAAATTTATGTGATCCTCCTAACTATGACCGAAGTCAAGGATGCAACCATAAATCATGTCCTCGATGGTCTAAATGGTCCGCTCAGTCTGGCCATCTGTCTGCAGATGGAAGGCGATGCTCAAACGGAGCTGTGTCCTGAAAGCCTCCAGCAACCCCTTCCATAGTCGGGAAGTAAAAATTTCATCATTATCAGAGATAATCGTCAGGGTTACACCATGTAGCCGCACAATTTCTTGCATGTAGATGCATCCCAAGCTCTCTACTGAACCCTGCTATCTAATTGGTTAGAAGTGGGCCAACATTGTGAGTCAGTTGATGATCATCTAGATATAGTCATGACCTATGTATGTACATGAATTTCATGTCACAAATTCCATTGATATCCCATCCCACTTCCACTCAGGGACCTCTAATGTCTGAACCATGCCTGGTGGTACTTGATTCTCTTCCTTCACTTGCTGACAAGTGAGGCACCGAGAGACAAACTCTGCTACTGATTTCTTCATTCTCGGCCACTAGTTCTATCGTCGGAGATCCTGGTATATCTTCGCCTCTCCAGGATGTACCTCTAGAGGAGATTTGTGTAACTACCTCAGCACTTAATCTCGAAGCGACACGTGTACCATGGTACATCCTCTGAAGAGGATGAGGTGATCCCCACCTTCAGAAAATATATCATGTTCATGTCCTTTGGATATCTGAGCATGATGAGTCTCGCAGTTAGTGTTCCTGCATTGTGCCTCCCTAACTTGCTAAAAAAGAGGGGGAGTGACTATATGAGACTGAAGGAAAGATTCTCCATCACATTCCATGAAGGATATCTATAAAGCAGCCAACTACTCGATCACCGCACCTAACAGTTGTATACTAGATCTCTGGTTGAGTGAATATACTACAAAGATCCCCTTCCCATGAGTATAGACTATATTGAAGTAATTTTCCTAGAGGAACTCAATCCAAATTGACTATCTCGAGATTAGGTCCTTCTGATAGAAGAAATACCTCAGACTCTTGTGATCCTAGGAGACTGTAAAATGCTCGCCCATCATGTAATGTCACCAAATCATCCAGGCGAAGACCACTACTGCTAACCCCATATCATGGGTAGCATATTTTTACTCATGTTGTCTCAGCTGTCGATAACCATAAGTGATCACTACTCTCTCCGGGATCAAGACACATCCATGCCCGGTCCCTGATGTGTCGAAATAAACTACGTACCATATGGCCTCCTCCGGGAGCCTCAATATGGGGGCACTAGTCAGCCACTTCCTCAGCTCTTGAAAACACTACTATATCTCTCTGACCACACGAAGGGTTTCCCCTTCTTCGTCAACGCTTATAGTTGTGCTGCAACTCTAGAGAAATCTGGCACAAATCTCCTCTAGTATCGGCCAAACCTAGGAAACTTCATACCTCCATCACACTCCAGGGTGGATTCCAAGCAAGTACCACCTCAATATTCACAGGATCTACTACAACTCTAGCCCCCCGATATGACATGTCCTAGAATATGAACCTCACAGATCAAAAACTAGCACTTCGAGAGATTACCATAAAGCCGGTTCTCTCTGAGTGTGCCATGTATTACCTGTAAATGATAGGCATGCTCCTCTTTAGTAGTTGAGTAGATCAGAATGTCATCGATGATGACTACTACAAAGCGATCAAGGTATCGATGAAAGATCATGTTCATGAATCCCATGAACACTGCTGGAGTGTTAGTCATGCTGAATGGAATAACCAAAACTCATAATGGTCATACCAACATATGAAATCCATCTTCAACACATCCTCGTCCCGTACTCTAAGCTGATGATAGCCTGATTTGAGGTCCATCTTTGAGAATCACCATTCTCCCTTCAGCTGATCAAAGAGGTTGTCAATCCTCAGGAGTGGGTACTTGTTCTTCACGGTCACCACGTTCAGACACCGATAGTCGACACAAAGTCTTAAGATCCTATCCACCTTCATAGAGAACAAAATTGGGGCTGCCCAAGGCAAAACACTTGGCTAAATGAACCCTTTCCCCTGTAAGTCCTCCAACTGTACTCGCAGCTCACGAAGCTCCACGGGAGCCATCTAATATACTGGGTTAGATATCAGTGTTGTCCCGGGGTACAATTCAATGTAAAATTCCACCTCTCTATGAGGAGTTTGACTCGAAACATCATCAGGGAAGACATCCGCGTACTAGTCCACCACTCTAGGATAACACTAAGTCTCCACATCAATGGCTATGAAGGTAAGGCTATCCAACTGATGAGTTATCGGTTGCACTCTCCTCTAGGAAATTCCATCCTGTACTGCATAGGCTCCCTTCTAATAGGTGATGGTAAAACTAGTCCCATCTATGCAGACACAACGCACATTTCACCTAATACAGTCAATCTGAGCATGGAATGCAGATAACCATTCCATACTCAAGATGACATCATAAGGCATCGACGACGCTACTAGGAGATCCTAGACAAATCTCTCACCTCCTAGAGTAAGCTCGCACTTCCGCCACCAGTGCGTAATTGTTGAATCGGTTCCCATAGGATTCTTTATCCGTAATGATCGATCTAATGGATCTATCAGAATCTCCGAGCTATGAATGAGGGTAGTGGAAATAAAAGAATGATTGGCACATGTGTTTATATGTACTACAGATAAGGTGGAGTAGAAAAATATCATACCTCGTATCATCTCTAGAGCGTCGTGATCATCGGCCTCAACTGCCTGATGTTGATCTTGCCCCTATCCTCCAGCTCCCTATGGTTGGGGTGGACCATCTGGTGGTGGTGGCGGTAACATCCTGAATTGTCGCCCACCACCAGCTGCACAACCAGCTCCTCTGCCATATTTGCCTACTCTCTGAAGACATCCTCAGTCGAACCTCTATCTCTGCCTGGGTGGTCCTTCAACCCTCTTCTAATCATACATACAACGAGTTAGACAGTAATGAACCATGTGACCCTGCCCGATGTATGCATAACATGACCTGCTCCTAGAATGAATGGCTCTTCCTCAGATGCCCCCTACAACCGACCCTGAATCTTAAGGTCATCCACCTGTAGGTCTGGTCCTCTTGGACCTCTGTGACAACTATCTACTACCATCTGTGGAAGAATCTACTACGTGACATCTGATGGTGGGTCTTTCTATTGGTGACTGCTCAGAAAAGAAACTCTCCACTAAGAGGGATCTCTCTAACACCCTCTCCTACGCCGGGATGCTAAGAGAAATCATCAAAGCCCTAATCTCTCATTTGTGTCCCTGATCAAAGGTCTGATCCCTGAAAAATGGGTCCTGAAACAAATCAGTGGAGTAGTGTGAGAGGTCAGTGAACCTCGCTGAGTACTGAGCCATAATTATGCTGCCCTACTGCAGATGAAGTAACTCTAGTATGCGCACTGCACAAAGAGTCACTAGGATAAACTCTTCCCGAAACAGGATCTCGAAGTCTTCCCAGAGAAGCATCACCTCATCGTGAACTTAGAGCATCAAGCTCCACCATCTGCCTTCTGCTTCCTATAGAAGGCTGGCAGCAAGCATCACCAAGAGATCAGCTGGTGTCCCTAGCAGTCATAAAAATCTCACTACGGCCTCCAACCATCCCTCAGCCGTATGTGGGTCCATGTTTACCCTAAAAATGGGTGGTCTCTGGCATTGGAACTCATGAAACATGCTCAAGAAACGTGCACCCTCTACTGCTAGGGATAGTGGAATCAGTGTCCCAACGGTTAATGGTACCGTTGGTGCCTCTTCTGATGAGGGTCCTACACCAAGTTCTTGTCACTCGGTGGGTTTTTAGTGCTTACATTATCCAGAACCCTAGATGGATGTCTGTGTTAAGGCATCCTGAAAAGAAACAGGTGTGCCACAGTCAATAAGTTATACGTAGTGAGCTAACTCAAGAGATCACAATGAAAAATCTTTCAAAACACACACACACAATCAGTGTTATCATGCACTGAGTCAGAAATCAAAAGTCAGGGTCCTGGTGTATGGATACGTCAATCGTCGCACCAAAAATAGATTCCCTAAACTAATAACCACACTCAATACACATAACACTATTACCATTAAAAATATTAGAGTCCTATATTCTACTATAGAAAAAACTCCTATGATACTAATTTTTCACGACTCGTCCCCCGGGGCCCATACCATGACCACCCCCAAACCTGCCTTTCATAGGCCAGGGGCTGGCAACTTGCACAAAAGGCATGTTCCCTAAAATCGGGAAGGCATTGCCTTTATATCCTACAATACAAACAACCAAGCACACAACATGATATGAACTGAAGTTAATGTAATAGTAAATAGAGTGAGTACAGTAAGTAAAGACATCCATAATACAAGCCCAACAGGAAAGTACAAGGAAAACTAGAAATTACAAGATGAATGATTGGTGAAAATAAGCTCCTAGATCGTCCACCATGAATCATACCTGAATGGAAGGTACAGCTCACGAATGACTGTATCTGTGGTTCACCTCATCTAACGTCCACCTTCGAGCCACATCCTATCCTGGTACTCTCATCCTCATTTAACGATGCCCTTCATCTACACCAAACACAACCAGGTGCGGGCATGATCCTTGCCGTGATGAGTATAACGATTCTAAGTATGGACCCTGAGACCCTCAAGGTCTCACAAATCCACCAAGGATAAACCACATAGCATGGAATCAACTAAAAACCCTACTTAGGTATATTCCCATACATATACCTAAGCTATCATGTAAACCCATCTCAATCCTCAGAATTTTTTTTTGTCCAACTCAAAATCCAAAATATCAACTTTTACACAAAGGAAGGAATACCACGTACGTAATTACAACACAGTTACGCCACACCAAAAAATACCATCTAGGTGTTACCACAAAGGAAAGTACCACACATGTACGAACTCAGATCACTGCAGGTATAACATAGGATCAGAAGTAAAAATGATTAGATGTAACTACAAAATAATGTTACTCTGTTAAGTGGCTCTTCTCTTGTCCCACACAGGATTGATTGGTGCTGACCCACATAGGATCTCTAGATGTTGACCCACATAGGATCTCTAGGTGCTGACCCACATAGGATCACTAGGTGATGACCCACATAGGATCGTTTGGTGCTGACCCACACAGGATCGCTCGGTGATGACCCAAACATGATTTCTCGGTGCTGAACCACACAGGATCGCCTGATGCTGACCCACAGAGGGTCGTTAGGTGCTGACCCACACAGGATCACTCTGTGTTGACCTATACAAGATCGTTAGAGGATGAGCCACACATAATTTCTCAATGTTGACCCACACAAGATCCTAGATTATTCCCAAATGGAAGCTCATAGTAGTTCCATTTGGGACCCTCAATCACAGACCCGAGAAGGATCTCTTTCTCAAGTCACAGCCAGCTATAGGTTTACCGCACTAAGCTTGATCGTCTCCGAGAGAGTCAGCTCCTAAAGGAAATTTTCTATACTCCAACTGCCACAAAGTCTCACAAAAAGTATCTCAATGTACTTCTATGTCTTAGGGTTCTCAATGCAACAGACGGTGCATTAATCAGACGTCTGGTCTGTAAGTTATTAGCCTTTTAGTCCTGAGGGCCCAGTTGGATCCAGGCTCGATCCAACCCGACCGTATCCGAAAATTATCCAAATATGATGTGGGGTATATCAATGAGACCTTCTCACTCCAATGTTTACATTTCCTTTGTCTTTTTTTCAAACAGACACCTGGTGCCAATGTTATGGCCAATAGAGTGAAAAGCTCGAAGTTGGCCCGGGTCTAGTCCGAACCGGTTTGGGTTGACCTAGGTTGCTGGGTCTGGTCTGGACCGACCATGCTGGGTGGAACTACCCACTCTTGGCGGCGTAGAGTCCGCAAGGGACATGGATTTCGTGGGGTCTTCAGAGGCGGTGTGAGACCATGGGGTCCGCGAAGGACACGGGGGCTGCGAAGGCTGTGGGGGCCACAGAGGCCACGAGGGCGGGATGAGCCTACAGAGGGGGCACTATGGTCGTTGGGTAGTGAGGCCGCGAGAGCCGTGAGGGCGGCGCGAGGTCGTGGGGTCCATGAGGGACTAGGGTCCATGAGGGACTAGGTTCCATGAGGACACAAGGGTTCGTATGGCGGTTGGTCTATGGGGAAGCGCGGTGAGCCGTGAGACGGCAAGGCCGCAAGGGCCGTGAGGCTGCAGGGGGTCGCGAAGGCCACAAGGCGGCGAGGCCTCGGGGTGACACAGAGGGCCGTGGGGCAACAGAGGCCATGGGGGTTCTGTGGTGCGGTGAGGCCTCGTGGTGAAATGGCGGGCCGCAAGACAGTGAAGTCACGTGGGCCACAAGGGCCATGTAGCGGTGAGGCCGCTAGGAAGCGCAGAGGGCCGCCAGGCGGTGAGGCCGCGACAACCGAGAGGGAGGGACGTGGCTGCGGGGGGGGGGGGGGGCATGAGGATCATGGGGTTTTGCGGAGGGCCGTGAGGCAGTGAGGATCTATGGGTATGTCACCTTCTTCATAGCTAAAAGTATTTCATTTGTCGCATTCGTTCGTCACCATGGCACAAAGTCACCTTCATCCATTACTAAGAACACACAATTCAAGAATAACATCAGAGGGGTCAGGCCATGTTTGTTTGGACCATACCCTCCATGTTAGAGTGGTAGAAATCAGGAAAATAAAATGTTGAATGAAAAACATCAAATCCTATAACCTCCCGCAATGATTATTCCCAAACCTGCAAAAGAAATCTTCTGCGGATCAACTAGTTAGAGATTTGATCACTTTACTTTGTTTTATAAGGGAAGAACATGTGAATATATAGTAATACACAACTAAAACCCTACCTTGATGATTTGTTGATAGTGGTCATGAGGAAAGAGAAAAAGTCATTGGGGGATAGACTGACATTGGTGATGTCAGTTCTTCCCCGATCATTGGTTTGTTGTCATTGAAGACGTTCCTCGTCAGTGTCAGTGTTTGTCTTTTGGTAGCACGTTGTTTGTTGGAGAACACATTCATCATTGAATAGAATAGTCCTCCAAAAGGTTATCCTCTCCCAATTACACCAAAATGTAAAAATATCCTCCTTATTAGTTTATGTTTATCAAATTAAAAGCATGTCCCAATTAATTGTACCACATTAGAAAAAATTAGTTGGCTCCAATTAATGTGAGGAAAGGTTTAATGGGGAGTTGAGGTGTTTCTCCCCAATTAAGCGGGGTCGGGTGGTCCTCGCCCATAAATTCAAAATTTTGGTTAGTTCAGGTGGTGCCCACCTCTAAACATTCACATGGGAGGTTTAGGCTCAGGTGGTCTCCACCACCATAACCCATGTTGAGGGGTTTCAACAAATAAAATAAAAATGTTAACATTTTTAGTTATTTCATTCTTTCAAGAAAAACACAAAAACTATCATTCCTTTTCGACCCACTACGGTCAAGGTGATGGTATCATTAAGTGAATAACGAAGCTGTGAGTTCAATGGTGCCCTCATATTTTAATTCCAAGAACTGGTTCAAAAGTTACAGATACCAGCTCACACGTTTATGGAAAGTACTCAGAAAAAGTTCATAAATTCATTCCAAGCACACCAGGCCTCGGAATCATGTGCCGTCAATTTTCGTGGACTTGTAAAATTTCCATTTAATTGAAAAAAATACATGGAATTTCCAGGTCTTTACATTTCCCCAGGTCATTCGTAAGATAATTCTAGTCATGAGTATTCAACTGTCAAGAAGAATAGGCAATCATTTTCTCATATTTCATGATGATTCACCCATTCCCTTTTATAGATGAAGAGAAAAAAATGAAGAATCGTTATCCAGTAGAGGTAAGATTTTACACTTGTGTATTAACCAATCACTTCTTCAGATATTGGAATCTTTCTTTAAACTCTTTTTTCCTAATGAACATGGCCCCTTTTTTGTCAACTCTATTAGTGGATTAGAAAGGAATGATTTTATTTCACAAACCTCCTATAATATCCTTCTGAGACAAGGAAACTAAATAATGTAAGTTAATTTTGTAGGATGACACCACTCCTCCATATCCTTTTTCTTGTTAGGGTTAAGAGAGATTCTATCATTTGTTACAATGTTCCAAATTAAAGAATCTTCTTGTAACCGAAATTCACATTTTTTGAACTTTGAAAATAGAAACTCCTTCATCATAGTTTTCAATATCACCTATATATATTACTAATGATCCTCTCAATTTTTACAATATATCATAATATCATCAATAATTACTACCACAACACAATTAAGGTCATCCTTAAAGAATATATTCATAAAATCTATAAAAATGGCAAGAGAATTAGTTAAGCCCTAAGAAAAAACAAAAAACTCATAATTCCCATATATTTATTAGAAGGTAGTCATTATAATATAATTTTTATCCCCCATTAATTGATGATAACTAGAATTAAGATCAATCATAGAGAATAATTGAACCCTATGAAGCTGGTCAAATATTTCATGAATCCTTATAAGAGGGTAATTGTTTTTCTCTATGATCCCATTAAGTTCTCTATAATCAATTAATAGATATATTGAATCATCCTTCTTCTTGAAAAAGAGAACATGTGCTCACCATGGAGACAGACTTGGTCAAATAAAACCCTTATCCAATAGTTCATGGAGCTATTTCATTAATTCCTATAACTCCACATATTCCATTCTTTGTGGGGTCTTTGATATCGGCTTGGATCCATGCATTAGTTCCATGGATAACTCTTCCTCTCTTTCAGGGGGGAGGTCTAGGTAACTCCTCTAGAAATACATAAATGTATTCCTAAATTATGTGTAAATTTTATATTTGAATACATTACTTTATCTATGAATCTTTTCCTATCATTTCTATAAAGAAGCCCATGAAAGGTTTTTTTTGGAAAAGCTCAGGCTGTGATATGTCTCATTTAAAAACAACGTTAGTTTTTTCATTCATGACTACTAAGATTTCCTTTCTTCCATAGTTGATCCTAGCTTTATATGTTGAGAGATAATACATCTCCACTATAATGTAGAATTCCAGTATGGGAATGAATACTTTATTTTTGATGAGATTAGTCTTTCCAAATTAAATACTATAGTTTCTATAAATTATTGACGCTTTGATAATCCCTCCAAGAGTCTTGAATGATATAACAAATTATCAAAATTAAGTGATTGATTCTATATTCTTTACAAACATAGAAAAAATAATAGAATCTATACAACCTTAATCAAGAAATATACTTTCTACATTTGAGTGATCAACAAGAGTACTTACCCCCACATCATTTTGAGAAACAACATTATCTTTTGTGACAATGAAAGCCCAACCATTCTCTCATTTCCTATGATTAGTTTGAGAGTGATTCCATTATACTATAATTGAAATTGTAAATTTATTACAAATTTTCCCACACAATCCATAAATATGGAATGGGAATTTAGGTTGGGCCAACACCATCTTCTATTTTTCTTAGTGTTGAGATGTTTGGGATTCACCTAACTATGACAATTTCGAGAAATATGGACATCTCTGCCACACTTTTATCATTTCCCGATTCAGATAATTTCATCCCCCAAATTATTCTCCCCAAATTTGTTGCATGTGTGATGTTTCACTTCATTTAATCCACTTTTGTGATCAATGTTCCTCCCAAAGATTTGATCCATTGATATACTCTTTTCATTTGACATATGGGACCATTGCATCTATCCAAACATCAGTTCCACCTTTACAGCACTTCTCACTATCTATTCCTAGCTATCGAAGTATTGATTGGATATATTCCACCATTAATTGGGTCCAATTCCATTGTAAAACTTATCATCCATTCCATTAATGTCCCTAATAATGATGAAGGATTAACGATAATGTGTTATAAATGTTATCTAGTAGATTCTGAAAAAACTAATTTTCATTCTCCTTCATCTCTAGAAATTACTTCTCTATTTTTTTTCGCATCAAATGGTGGAAATATTTTTTTACAAATGATTCATTAAACTATTCCCACCCCATATCATCAACCTATTTTAATGGATTCAAGTTTTTAATCAGTTTCCACCGCTAATCAGTTTCTCCCTCTAAATGGTACACAACCAGGGTGACTTTCTCTTTTATTGAAAAATATAGTACAAAATAGATCTTTTATATAAAGCTTATTTGTTTTTCAGAAATCAATGGGTCTGTAGATCAACTGGAACAAGGTGGTCAATGAATCATAAATAAAAAAAACTAAAAGTTCCACCCTTTAGGGTAAATCTAGTCTCTTATATCAGTTAATGTTATTGTTCATAATTGAATTCCGTTGATTCATCATTCTCGAGATGTTTTCCTTTCCATCATCCATAATATGGTTGTTAGCGCATTTTACATTTCACAAAACATTTACAATGTTCCTCTTATTTCTCTTAATTTTCAAAATAATGAAAAACATAGTGATAAATGAGATTATTTTGATAATGATAAAATTCAAAAATAATTTTATATTTATAAATGACTTTCATAAATATGTAATTTATTTACAACAATTATATTTTCTATAAATCCTTGATAATGGTTCATAAAAAATCTTGTGATCAACCAAACATATCCCCCGATAGTGTTAAAATAGGAGTTTATCAAGACCTATTGTTGGGCACCATTTCCCATTTGAGTCCATCTCAAAGCATTTTTTGGGTTTTACCCCTAGATACATTTATGCAAGAGACACAACCACATTTTCATATCTAGACTATGATTTCTCTTCTCAGAAACAACATAATTAACACATTACCAAAATAAGAGGATGTTTCCCCATATAATAACTTTTCTCTAAAGTTATAACAAATATTTTAAAATACAAATTTTGACAAATAACTAAACAAACCTTTGATACCAACTATGGAATCCCAAGTTATATTACATAAAAATTTCATTTATATGGTACAATCATAAGATCTTTTAATGTTTAGCTTCAATGAAAAAGTTACATTACACATGAAAAAACTAAAAATTATTATAATCCATATGAATTTATTATTCAATAGTTCATCCTAACTACATTTATTGTATATCATAACATGGGGACATACATCAATGGAATGGGTGAGGAGAAGGCCCATTAAGGGAAATAAAGGTAAATAGTTTCCATGTGACCATGTGAATTATTAATAAAAACATGAAGAATATCATAAATCAATTAGAAAAGGAAAAATGGAAATATCATAATAAAAATAACATGAATCTTGAAAGGAAAATTTGGCTAAGATATTTAAATGGGAACTTTATAATGATATCACTTAGGTTTTTCGCTGAGGTGTTATAAAAAACAACCAAGGTTATTTTGTAAGGTACAACAAAACATGTCATATATAGAGATTAAATTAATTTCCCAATGAATTGAAGTGAAATAAGGGAACATCCTTCATATTTATTAATTTAAATTTTATCCAACGAGATAAGAATAAAAAAGTTCAAAAATATCAGATATTGAATAAAGGAAAACATGTTTTATATCAAAATCATGGTGTTTCTAAAGTTCATTAAAAACATGATCATTATTTCATTTATAACTTAAGGAAATTGAATGAAGGTAATATTTACTTCAATAAAAAATATTATAAATAATTTTTACATATTGGTGAATACCCATAGAAAAGAAATTAGTTTGGGTATTCATAAAAATAAAATAAAAGGGATATTTTGAGGCTAAGAGAGAAATATTGAGAAGTGAAATTGGTAAAATAACGAGTAAAAAATGTTTTTTTATAAATTGTTAAAAGAGATGGGAAAAGTATATACCATTTATAAAAAATCATTTAGAGGTAAGTTAATGAATAAAAAATATGATAGAGTTACCATAAAGTTCAAAATAATATACAAAAAGAGGTGCTTGAAATGAATAGAAAAGAATGACATTTCCCCTACCTTAAAGAGTAACACCTAAAAAATGATGATTGGGACCATAGGGGATTTCCGACACTCTGGGAGGTGAAGAAAAATAATTTTTTTTTCGGATGAATTTTGAATAATGTAAATAGAGAAACATGTGGGTATTTATAGAAAAACTGGATGATTTTTTAGTAATTTCTAAATAATGGCCTTAGAAACCAATGTTCTGAAAAACTAAAAATTGTAAAATTTCTCATAGAATTTTCCAATAAAATTTGAAAATTTCGAAACATTTTATGTAATTTTAATACAGAATATTCTAGAATAATTTTATATTACTTATTTTTTCATGGAAAAGTTATGTTTCCTCAAAATAACATTTTTAAATGTAATGTTTCCGTTTTAGAACATGGAATGTAAATTATATATTTGAAAATTGATTTAAATATATTGAAGTAAAATATATTAAAAAATAACATATTTTTTTTATTAATAATACTTAATTAGTAACTAAGTCATTATTACATATCTATAATGTATTTAAACAAACTGGAAAATGCAACCTATATTTTTATTGTTCATGAAAAAATAAAGTATTTTAAAAAATTATTGAAAATTCACCATAAACAAATATTGACATGATTATTTGAAAAATTTTATTTATTTTATTAGATGAGTTATAAAAATAATATAATTATTTCTTTCAAATATAAAAATATTTATTTTTTAAAAATAATTTTGGATTGGAAATATATAATAAATGTTTTGACACTTATGAAAATATTAAATTATTTTGTAATATATATTTAAACAAGATATTTTTTATCATACCATTTAATTTAAATAATTATTATAAATAATAACTAAGTTTATTATATATATTTGTTTCATTACTAGAATGTTCAATTAATTCTCAAAAAATATATATATTTTTTCAAGAAAAAAAATTAATAAAAAATATTCTTAAAACAAAATTAGTGGAATAAAAATTATATTTATATAATAGAATTACAATTTAAGAAAACATGAACTTTAATTGTAACACCTTTTAAACCCCTCATATGACCTATTGGTAAGGTGTGTGATGGTGATAGATTCATGGGGATTTTCGACTAACATTGTCTGAGTAGTAATATTCACTATTGGGAACTTATCCCATAAGAGATTGCATTCTAGTTCCACTTATTGATATGAGGATTGAGATTGGTCTAGGTAGAACACCAGTGATGATACCGTCCTCATACAATCCAATAAATTAGATTCCTATAGAACAACCCTACTGTTTGGAGCCATCATTTCTCTATTCTTCATTAATTATACTTTTCCATTTCTACTTATAAACTAAAATTATAATGTTAAATCATTTACTTATACAATTGTTTCCTGTGGTAACATGATCCAATGACCATATTTGTATCCCTTTATACTCATATTATTATTATTGTGTGATATATTTTTTGAGTAAAAAAATATAACATAGATTCTCTCAGGAAACAAAATTCATTCAATAATTATGGTTGTTAAATAAAAGATATAAATACGACCAGAAAAAGGGTTTTCTTGTGACCAGATCCTCCCATGTTTTTTCAAGAAATATATAATGAACGCCAACCTAATCGCCACACAAATGTTTTTATCATAGTTCATAGATATAAATTTTTTGAGAATATGTGATTTATTTTGTTTAAAGAAATATTCTACAACCATATGAGAATAGTACAGATATATTTACTATAAGAGACACAAGATAATACAAAACACATCACTCACTTCCTCTCTATTTATACATTATCAAACTACTTAGTTGGAAACACCCCATTATTCATCATTTAACCACAGTTGGACTAGTTGATCTATATATAGGGATCTCTAACCTGTGAATATGTCATATTGACCTCCAAGATTAATGGTCAACCACCCATTATCCTATGAAATCTTTGATACCCTATTGAAACATTAGAATAAAATAATAACAAATGGTAATAATTACAGAATCCCATGTAATGATATGTTTTTATAATGGACTCCTTATAATGATCTAAATCCAATGGACTCAATCAAATAGAAAATATGGGATGGATTCCGTCTGATTAACTCAGTCTGATAGACTTTATCTGATGTCATTGAAGCCTTTATATTAAATTACTATATCTATAAATCGCATCATTGATTATCTCTATATGATGATATATATTTGATAATATTTTTCTAATGATCTCCATCTGATCATCTTGGTTATATTATCTTAATCTAATGATCACCATCTTATTATCTATGGTTGATGTTCACCATTTGATGTTTGTGATCTGGTGAAATTAATTAATTTTCTCAAAATCCAAAACATATACCCAAGTAACTTTTTTCAATCCATACAAGGATGTTTTCCATAGGGACACCTTCTCTTCCTATTCATAATTTAAAAACTCATTGATTTTTCAATATTCAATTCAACCTTTATCACTTTCTAGTGAAATGTTTTCATTACATCTATTTGATAATCCTGTAAACCGATCTGAATATCTATAACTAAGAATTTTCTTATTAAATCGAGTCTATCTACTAGTGAAAATTTCAATTCCATGGCTACTCCTTTCATTTGTTCATAACCACTATACACTAATTTTTCCCAGTTAAAATAATCTTTTATATTCTTTTCATAATATTTTTGGAAGACCAACATTTTTCTAATGTTTTTTTGAACTTATGGACGTACAATAAGATAATATGTATGATTTTTATTAATTAATCACACTCCACATTCATATAATTGTCACATGATTTAACCATTGTTTAAACGATGTTTATTCCACCTAGGATAATATAAAACTATTCTATACACTCATCATTATGCGGGTTTGAGAGTATATTTGTCTCTAAAAACATTTATCTAATCAATTTATAACCATATTCAACTTTTATGAGTCTATTTTTTACACTATTTAGTAGTTTATTCTTCTTATAATTAAATATTAATATCCCCATATTGTGAAAAATCATATATGATTTTCAAATTTTTTCCTTCCTTATCTTATTAAATAACATATTTCACTAACTCAATCACAATTTGAAATTTTATTATATAAATTGGGGTGGATGATTCAATATAAAATCATATGGTTTGGATTGTGGAAGAAATAGGGTATACCCATAGAGTAATCCCATAGATTCCATAGGAAGATAAAAAGTTCATTTGTAAATTTTATGTGTTTCATCCTACAACAGTTAAGAAGCAAGTGCATTGGCCACCATATTCCAGTAATGAAAAGAATATAAAATCTAAAATTACAACACAGTTATATATAATAATTCTTTGATGTTATACATAATGGCCCAATAAGAGAAAATGATCTGTGTAATGAATTTGGACATCTATATAATGTCTTTTTCAGCATCATATAATAAAAAATTGTTGTTCTTGGAAAATATGATCATACTCAGAAAGGCCCGACCTTTTTCTATAAAATATTTCCCAAGTCCATAATTCGAACTACATTTAATAACTATAAATTTTATATGACCCTAGATGATTATACCTCCCTTTAAAATATCATGAATTCAAACTTTGTCTATATGGAACTTTAATCCATATTTATTTGGACACTACTGTACCTAATGACCACAAAGGTATCTCTTATCCTCTATCCGTAGATAGAGTTTTTTAAAAGAGAATGTTATTTATGGTTACTATATTCTTATTATGTTTAACAAATAATAAAATTTCATAAATAAGGGAAAAAATTATTTTAATCTGGGGAAAGTTTTCCACCTACCATGATACTTTGATTAATAGTGTGACTCTCAAATGGTCTATTATCCTGCTATAATAAACTTAATGTGGGCCAAGTTTTCATCCTGAGAAAAAAATTGTTAAGAAAACATGTTTATAGAAACACATATGTATAACCTAAATGATTCATGAATCTAATAATATCACCAAGAAGGTCCTCAATAAACAAATCTTGTACCCCGTCAAATAAAAACTAAACATCAAATTTGGTATTAGCCCATATAAAACAAACACATTTAGATTCCAGTTGAATACCATTCCACATAACATAATAATTATTAGTTATAACATATTATTCAGTTCTCAATGTGATGAAATTATATTTAACTCAAAAATATTTCCAATACAAATTTTTTAATAATGCATCAATACCTTTTCTCACATGAGTGAACTTGTAGAACTATGACACAGTAAAGGATCCCAATACTTATGGATTGAGAAAAGAACAGTTCAACTCCACATATTCTATCATTCTATTTTTATGAATTATGGGTTTTATCATCATAATATTTCATTGTGTGTCTAGGAAAACAACTGATATCTCAATTCACTAAAAGAAATATTTTATAAATTTTATATAAATATTTCCAGCCTCTGAATCAGTTTTTGGTTTTTCATAATCTTTATATGGTGGAGATTAATCACTTTATATTCATTCCATTATTCATTGTATTAGATTTTTAAAATTCTGAGGATTTATTTTAAAAAACAATTACTCTTTTACCTATATTGTTGTATCCTTAATAATTACATAGTTTACAAAAAATTCTTATTCCATAACTCAGATTATTTAGTAAAATTTTGGAAAACATTAAAAACTATAGGTAATTTTGGGAACTATTTTTTTCATCATAGCTTCATGTTTCTTCCTCATATTAACCACTCCCTCTCCAAGGGATTAAACACTTTTCTCACTCTCCTTGAAAAAATATTAACATCTTTTATCTCCTTAACATGTTCTTTAGTTATCACTTAAATACAATAACTTATTTTGATAATTCTTTCAAAGGCCATTGTTCTTTAATAAAATTCAATATGTTAGGGATTTGGACATCAATTTTATTAATATAAACAATGATATTTTTTTATAAATTTATCAATCCTTCTTTTCTCTTTCAGTTTTATATATTATTCTTCAACATCACCCTCATGTTCTTCTTTGACAATATTGATACCTTCCAACTGGTTTTGTTGCATAGTTATTTTAACTGTTCTTGATAATTATTATTGTTTCAATATTAATATATTGTTTTATTTCAATTTCATATCTTCAATACATTCCCATTCATCATCTTCGACCATAATCCACAAGATCTTCAATTAAAACCTCTTTCTATATGTGTTTCTAAACATGTTGTTAGATTCAAAGGGAAACATCATTCAGTTAATTTATTTATATTCACTTTAAAATTTTTCATAAAACGTTCCTTGAAAACTCATATCAATATTCCTATCTTTTCCTCAACTGAAACATGCTCGTGGTGTCTTTTATTTTATCCATCGATTACCTCACTTATATTTTAACTCCATTAGATATAAGAACTCATCACTTACATCCCATTATAATTTTTACAACATTGTAAATTTAAATATTTTTTATAGACTTAAACTACAACTCTTCTAAATAATGACTTATTTATCCCTCTTAATTCCCATGTATTTTATAATACACAAAATTAATTTAAAAACCATCATGATATTATTGTTTAATTTTGAATTATTCATGCACTAAAAATATTGGATTATAAAATGTTTGAAATATTAATTATATTTTCATCATGATATAGATGTATTTTTTTACCATCCATGAACACATGAATAGATCAAACATAATTACTAATTAAATTGAATAAAATATCAATGATTTCCTGTAAAATGATTTAAAATCATTTAAATTGTTCTTCTTTAATCAAAAAAAATTCTATAAACTCAATAGATGTTGTATAATTATATATCATATTTATATAGGATATGAAAAAATAATCACCTTAATATAAATCTCATTAAAAAATTATAAAATTTTCTATTTTCTTTTTCATCAAAATTCTCGAATTTTATATATTCTTCAGTAATTAATATATTCTCTATATAATTCTCACATATTCCTTTAATGAATGTACAAAGAAAATAAAATCTATGAGACTATACTTGTGATCTCATTTGGTTCTTCCAGATAAGATAATTATATAAATATGATAATTGAACTTATTTTTTATATTCTATATTGACCATGTTGATGAACATACATCAATCGATTTACCCAAATTAAACTTGTGTCTTTGTTAAAACATATCGTAACCACAAAATCCCAAACACTCTAAATGTGTTGGGTGTCATGGGCTGTGAATTCATTTTTATCAAAACATTAATGGATAAAATATTCATTTGAGAAAGAAAACATTGAACCCTTCAAAATCAATCTTATATCCACAATATCTAAATATATATTGGGAATGGAGGGACATAGTGATTTCATTTGGTTCAACAGTAAGAGATATGTCCAAGGAGTACATAATAAGTATTTGTTGATGTATTATAGTCACTATCCACTATTTTTCATTATAAGGTTTAAGAAGGATAATATATTGATAATAGGGTATCTCCATTTATTTATATCATTCTTAAAAACTTTGAGATAATGTATACTGAAATATTGAAGAAATAGTAGCATAAAATAATTTCTATAAATAATATTAACAAGAAACAATGAGAGTGTTCTCTATACACTTTAATTAGTGATTTCGGGTTCGAATATATAACATTGTCCTTTATATCAACCTTTACACTCTCTATTATCAATGCTTCATTTCCTATTATAGTTTCTATATTCTCTCATATGATATCCCCTCTTCATAACACCCTTTAAATCAATCCACTTCAAATTATCCCAATCTACCATGATGTCTTGGAATTAAAATAATCAACAATAATGTAATTAAAAAAATATAATTCAGAGATAATAATTAAGATTTTTAATTTTTTTTAAAAAAAATTGAAGATAATTAAGAAATCATTGTATCATAGATTGATGGATGCCATTATAAAATAATTTAACTAGTCATCACCAAATTATTTTTTGAAATTATAATTTTTTGAGTGATTATATTTCCTCCATAGATCCAAAAAAATATTGATCATATACATTTTAAAACACATTGAAAACAATTATGTGGACATCTAATTAACAAATGTTCTCAGAAAAATTATGTTCTGGTAACAGTGACTATTATATGATACCTATATCCCAAAAATAGATCAAAACTCTAATTTCATAGGTAGATAAATAATGGATTACTGTCAATTATGATAGAATACACACTAATATAGTGGTGTGTTTATTCCAAAATAAGCTCCATCCAAACAACTATTTAATCCAATAAAGAAATTATTGGGTGTAGTGTATATCATTATGGAATAGTGAATCTAACATCACTATCTAGATATATACTAAAATTATATTGGGTCACTATAATAGTTTAACATGTTCCTCTATGGTGTGGCTGATTTATTTATTGAATTTGAGACCACTATCACTATAATTTACACATACAAAACCTTTTTAGGGTTTGATCATCTTAATTTAACCACTATTTTTTCTTACATCACAAACTCAGTAATAAAAAATTATAACACATTCTTTACTTTTCCAAAACCTCATGCCCATTTAAATATGATTAATAATAAACACAACCATACATTTTAAGACATATTCAACCTATAAGATATCATTGTAAATTTATCCATTGTTTCCAAAACTCCCCCTTTAAATGACCATGGTTCCAATAATAATAGAGATAAAGAAACTCATAAGGAATTGTAGTTGATAATTTAACTAAATATTCATATTGAATAAAATAAAAATCCTAAAATAAGAGTTATATCATTAAATAAATCAATGAAAATCTAATATCAAAATGGATTCTAATAATGAAAATAGATTTTCAAAAAATATTCATTATTGAAACTTCAATATTGTTGAATTTTATAACAATTTTTAATATTCAAAATATGAAATATTGTTTAACATAATGAGGCTATGAAATATCTTGAGGAAAAGTTGGATGATGCTAGAAATTCCTATAATACTATTCAATATCAGTTTGAAAAATATGTTACTGAAATTGGATATTAATAAATTTTAGTGGATGAAATTTTTTGTGTCCATATAAAACATTATGATTTTTAAATAAATATTATAAAATAAAATTAGATAATATAGGATGAAAATTAATTATAAAATGTTAATATAAGTAGGGAAATATAAATTTATCATCATTATAGAAAGGTAATACATCCACTATTACTTTAAATATTTATTTAAAAAATCCTAAAATCTATGGTGGTTGTACGAAAAAGTTTTTAGAGACTAATAATAATAGAAAATAAATCATTGATGAAATATTAATAATGCAAAATAATGTTAATGAAAAATACGAATTATGATAGTCAATGAAAAATTATCAAGCTTGTTTTAAAGAATAACATTTATGATTGATGAAGAGATTTAATTTTGAAGAGATAATTTTATTCCACAGAATGCACGAACACTAGTAACATTTTATAGAAAAAAACATTTTTTATAAATAAAAAATATGATTTGATTATGTGGGTTGATAATATGAAAAAATAGTAAAACAAATTCATAAAATTAAAAATATAGTGAGATCGAAAAATTACTTTGATAATCTTGAGGGAACATGTGTTGGTTGTGATCAATAAAGAAATTCATCTAATAACGGTCTAAAAATAGTAACAGATCCTATAAATCAAATATAATAATGCAAATATAATAATAAGAGGTTTTATTAATATAATTCAGTAGTGGTTGAGTCTTCTTTGGGTTCTTCAAAAGGTGAAATTCCATGGACTCTCTATAGTGAGTTTTTATCTCATATGATTAAAAAGAAATTTTTTACAGATATTTTGATATATAGTATATATAATGTTTCATTTGGGAATGAAATTTATTTCTATATTTGAGGAATTATAATATTAAAAACTGGTGAGAGTAATATTACCCCATCTTATGTTCTATTTGTTATTAAATTAAAACAATGCTTTCCAACTTCCTCCCAACTATGTAATAAAGGAAATAAAAAGAATTTTTCAAAGGAATTGATATTTTTTAGAAGGGTAAATGAAATAATAATAATTAAGAATCTATAGTTCACAAGTGGAAAAATATTTTAAATCATTAATGATAAATATTATTTTTGGGATGAATAAAGAAAATGAATTATGAAATGTTATTTTGGTAATTCGAGCCAAAATAATATGAGTATAATTCTCAAATAATGAGGAATATAAAAAATATGAAAAGTGAAAGAATATAATATTATAAATTTTTCACAATATAATGATGGATTATGAGAGTTGCATACTAGTGTCCATTAAAATGAAGAGGCCACTTAAACTTATTATTTAATTTTTCTGTATGATGTGTCTAAAATCAGGAAATGAAGATTGGTATTTCTCCACATATATTAATAATTTTATTCATATAAATTTATTTAATTTCAATGAGATTAATTAATGGGATTGAAAAATATTTAAATAGTTTTATGTTTTTCAGAAAATAATACATGGTATTCTACAAACAATTTAATCGCAAAAATGGATCTATATAAAAAATGATTTATTTGTAATATATTTTAAAAATAACACTATTAGGAATGAATATAGTGCCATATAAATACCTCAAAAAATATACTAGTCAATAAAAAAACCACATGTTGGTTGAAATGAGTACAATAATTTTGTTAGATAATTAATTCTAAAAGTTATTTTCGGAAAAATATATAATAATAGGTGCTTAAACTCTTTTTTGGTGTTACCTTTGAAACAATTTAATGAGTATACCATATGATATGTGGTTCATTAAGGGTCTAAAATTGGATGTGTTTAGAATATGCTACACCACATGTTTTATCATTTTCATGGGATCAAATTTTGTAAAATTTGATGAACAATCCAATGAATGGATATTTCTTAGCTATCAACCTTGAAAAAGAAGTAATCAGATTTATAAAAAGACCATGAATAAATTTTTTATGTTGATATAATGTTATAGTTATTTAGGATTCTGATAGATTAAGAACATTATTATTTTTTAAAATTAATTTGAGTAATCTTGAGGATATTATGATTAGTATGGTATTACTATAATAATATAAAATAATTTTTATAATTGTTATGTTAATTATGCTATGTTATGCAATAAATAATTCATGAATCAATGCTGATATATACTATAAAATCATAAAAAACACATTCATGTAAAATACCATTTTATAATGTGAAAATATAATTTTATAAAAAAATTTACGTTTCATAAAATGATTTAAACGATTATGGACATGAATGAAAAATCTTATCGACCAAATATGAATTAAGGTTGGATTTTCATTAAAAACATTTTTTTATTAATTTTAAGTCCCAATGAGATGAAAATTTTACTAATATTAAAATATATTTAAATAACTTGAAGAGAAGAAGTTATTTTCGGTTTTAAGGATACAATCTATATAATTTTCCTCATTGTAAATTTGGCATAGACAATCATGAAATGTAATGAGATTATATTATGACCCTTACCTCTAGTCACGTGTTTCTTCATAAAAATTAAAATATACAAAATAATATATATATATATATATAATTAATATATTATAGAACTATATTAATAAAATAAATACTCTTTTTTCTTATATTATAATTTAATCGTATCTTTTTATTAAAAAAATTCATTAAAAATATAATTTGAGTTAATAATGTTCACTTTTCTATGCATGTTACAGTTTGATGGGTTTTGTACTTACATCTTGATCATGGTTTCATAAAAAATAAAAATTTACTGATGGTATAATAATGAAAATTATTCATAATATACACTTTTATATGGAAATGATAGGATATGTTCTATAAACATTTGTTTGGTATTATAGATGGGAGCCTCTAAGATAATTCCCACATCTGTGGTAATTAGAGGAAATTGATGAGAATGTTCCTTTGGTAGCAAAACAAGATCCCCCCAATGGAATCAAGTGATTGGGTGGAATATTAGTTCTTATATGAATACATAAATTTTATGATGTTTTTAGAAATAGACCAAATGTATATTTTTTATGAAAAACAAATCACGTCATTAGATGGATGTGGTATCCCACACGTATCCATGAACGACATTATAATTCTCTAATTAATATAATGTAAGTATATAGATAACCATTAAAAATTATATAATAATAATTATGTTATAAATAATATATAAAAATAATACACCCATCCTAATAAACATTTATGTTAGTCAGTGAAAGAAAATGAATCATATCACCACATAGAATAGGTAGTCAACACGTACGCATGAGCGATACAATTGTTTTTCATTTAATGAAAAGGAGGTGAAAATGGGGATTAATCATAATAATAACAATTAAGTTTAATTAATATAATAAATTCATTATTTTAAAATAAATACAATATATTTTTAGGAGGTTGAATAAAAAATAAAATTGAAAGTACACGGATAAGAGTTATACCTCTTTATTGAGAAACCTCATTTGGAATACACCTTCACCCTTTAAAATATGGCCTTGTGATCAATATATGATCTCTATGAAATGGGTACGGATGTTCTGAATGGATTAGGTTATGTATTTTCTAATTTATATTCCTCATGAAGTTGAAGGAATAGAGGATAGATGTGGTCCTTTTATATGGGAGGTAGAAGACACAATAAGAAATTTATCTGAGATTAAAATATAATAAGATATTACATATGTAATGTGGATTAAAAATTAAAAACATTTAAATATATAAATTTTGATTTTAAACTACCATAAAAAACAAGCATAAATAAACTTTTCATTGATATTGTAAATCTTATCTTTTTGGTTAATCCTCTGATAAATACTTTTTAACCCAAACTGTTGTAACAAAATATTAATGTTTTTACTAATAATTATTAAAAAAATAAATTTTATTGAATGATTTTAAATATTTTTATTCGAAAAAAATAATCCATTTTCAAATAATATATTTAAATAACTTGTATAAATTCATTTTAGAATATGCAAGAAATTAAGAATGAGAACCATTTTTTGAAAAAATATTTTTAAGAATAAAACATGATTTATTTTTATTCAATGTCGCGTAACAACTAATAGATGAATGATAAAATTTTTATTGAATATAAATTCAATAAATTTAATAAAAATAATTGATTAATAGATGTTAATTTTACTTAATATGATAAAAACCCATTGTATACATAAAAACTATTTTTAGAAGAAAGAAATGATTTTTCCCATCAAATGATTTCATTTTAATTTCACACTTTCTAGAATCTAATGAAGTAATTTTGTATATATTAATAAATTAATTGTTTTTAATTTGTCTAGTTAAATTAAAACCATTCAATGTAATGTATTGGAAATAAAGTTCACTTAAAATAAATATATTTTAATAGTATATCAGAGTTTGATTGAACTCAGTTTTTCTTATAAAAAAACTTATCAAATAAATAAAATTTATTTTAATATAAATATATCATAAAATATCAGGGTTTTATAATCTACACCATTATAATAGATTCTTCCTATAAATTGTTTCACTTTAATACAAACAAAAATGTATACTTCTTCCTCATTACATCTTGTTGTTCCCACATAGCTTCCTCAAATTTAGGGTTTTTGAAAAACATAATAACCTAGTGAGTTTTATTATTTGGAAACACATTCTATCTTAGATATATAATCTCCACAATTGTTCCCTAATTAAGGATAATATGATCCATTTTATAAAATGTTATTTCATTATATTTGAAGGATGAGATATTTACTTTATAATGAGAGATACATGGAATACATCATGAACTTGATAAATATTTAGTATAATCTTTAATTGATAAGAAAAAACTATTTCAATTAGGAATTTCATAATGATCGATAATACTTGGGGTAAAATATTATTTCTTTCCAAATCTCATTACCTTCCACTAATGATATGTTCATTGGAATACCTTGTCACAAACATCAAACTTAGGATCTCATCAAAAAATTTCAACATAAAGTTTCTATTGACTAAAATATTTCTCTATGTAATGTTGAATAGATCTAACTATACTTTCTATTTCCTCAACTTTATCAATTTTCGATATAATTATTTTTCCAACTTTATCCCAATACATCATAATTATTCTCTTTGTACCATATAAGGCTTCATAAGGATCTATATAAATGATAATTTGATAAATACTATTATAAAACAGTTCTCCATAGAAAAATATTTATCAAAAAATCCATTAAAATACAAAAAAAGATATCAACTTGTATTATATAGTTTTAATGGTACTCCTAGATTGAAAATATGTCTAAGGATGATAAACAATAAAAAATCACATATATTTACCAAGGTCCACTAGAGACATCTAAAAAATAATTAGGTAAACCTAATATTCATACTAGATAAAATAGAATATGGTCTTCTATAAAACATACCAATTACATAAGATATATCCAATAAATTTGATCAAAATATAAAAATTCAATGATGGGAATGAAATGTGTCTATATCACAAGCCGATCGACTATAAATGAAATAGAATTATTCCCTTTATATGTTTTGGATAGTTTAATGATGAAATATATGGTAGATTTTCCCTTATCTATTATGTAATGAAAATTAGATGTAACATCCCAATAGAATTTTTTCTCTTATAATTACATTGATGACATTCCAATAATAGAGGTACATTCTCTACATAAACCCTTTTAATTTTATCCCATAAAAATAACTCTTTTGAATATCTACACTTCTTCATACATCTAGTATGAATAGGGAATTAAAAAATATGAGCTTCATACAATGACTCATTATTCGGTTATTATGTTTATTGGACACATATTCAGTTAGAAACCCTATCATTCCAAAAAAATCAGGGTTGAACTTGATAGAATTTCTCACCATATTCTATAGTTCAACATCCTCCTTTTACATTCCTTTAGTAATTGTAGGGAAAGATAATTGAAAATTAATCTGAAAATGATATAATATTTCCACTTTTCCCTAGATTTCAGTATCCATATTCAAAAAATCCATAAATATTATATCTCTTTAAATCCACATCATGGAGAAACAAACATAGTATTTTACCATAGAGCATTATCCACCTTTTTTTCCTTCCACGAGTGATAATGTATTGAGCAGTCATAATCTATAATCAATTCCAACCGTTTCTTTTAGTGAGTATTCAACTAATTATAAATAAATATTTAATTAATAATTTTATATAATATATATATATATTCTAATATTCGGGATAATGAAAATTCTTCTATATTTTCATTGTAAAAAATACATCTTCCAACTCCAAATCAAGAGTCAGGTGAATTTTATTAATAATTTTCAATTGAAAAAGAGGATAAGCTATCAACATTTTATTATACATGGGGATGAATCCAAATCCCTTTAATGATTAATCTCTAAAGATAAAAAACCCTTCTCTGATGAAGGTTAGTGTATGAATAGGCATTCATAACAACCTTTTTATCTAACTATGATCTTTGACACATTCATCATTCTGAATGAACATAGATCCCTTCTATGTATACATAGTAATTAGATTATAAATCCATTATAAATCACTTAAAACCAAATTTTAGTATCAATCCATCCTAATAAATCTATGGATATCATTTAAAATTGTTTGTCTAGGACATTCATTAATACCTTCCATCACTGAATGATCCACTAATATACCATCAGTTGAGATTATATGACCCATGAAAGTGGACTTCTCTATCCAAATCACCAATTGGTAATTTTATCATACAACTCATCTTTCCACATGGTGGTCATAAAAAACTCAAATATTATTCATTCCCATCATTGATATTAGAATATATAGGAATTGTATTTGGAAAGACTACAAAAATTGATCAAGATAATATATTAATACTCTATTAATTATATCAATGAAGACAATAAAGGAATTGGTATGTCCAATGTAAATAAAAATAAATTCATAATGACCATACATCATACAAAAGGTTATCTTGAATATATCATCAATATTTTTCATCCATTTATGATACCTAGGATTTATATAAATATTAGAATGTGTTGACCTCTAGACAGGTTATCAATCAAGTCATTAATATGGGATATACGATACTTGTTCTTGATAATGACCTTGTTATATTCTCCATAATCAATATATAGAATCTTTTAAACCAATTTCTTCGTAGAAAAAAGAATAGGTGACCCCATGGTGATACACTAGAGAATATGAATCCCTTATCAATATTCTGATGGAGTTTCTTCATTAATTCTTGAAACACAATTAGGGACATTTAATATAGAGTCTTTGAAATTAGTATATCATCAGTTATAATTTCTATTAAAAACTAAACTTCGTGATTTATTATAATATTATAAAATTAGTTAAAAAATGCATTATAATAATATTGTTGAATCGGAAAATCATCAATTTAAATTATCTCAAAAACCTTTTGATATAAATATTCCTCATGAGTAGGTAGTAAAACTCATTCATTGGAAGTAACTTCCTTTTTAATTTCATATTCATCCTAGAAAAATATAATCATAGGATGATTAAGAATATAAAACATGACTTACCTTCTTTGGAAAATAGTATGGGATCAATATAGATAAATCCAATACATTACCAAAATCAAATAAAATTGAACTAGAGGGCGAATCATAGGATTTTTTGGAATCTCAATCCCATAAATATTTTACCACAGAGGAGATATAAACCAGATACGTGATCACCATATCATTATTAGTTTTAATGGTAACTAAACATACATTCATTAAGGATATCATTTAACATTATTACATAATTTTCATGAAATAAGTTAATTCATATGACTATGCTAAAATAGGATACATCAATATTTGAGCGTTTACATCACTACATTAACATAATCACTCTACCTTAATTCCATCACTAAAACCAAAATGGATTTTATGAGAATTATTCATTATTGTGAGGAATTATATATCCTTAAGAATAAATAAAAGTGTTTCTAAATAATGAGTACTTATTTTGAATATATGAATCCATAGTTTTATCCTAGTTCAACCATGAATACTATCTCTTAAAGTCTTCAATAATGGTTCGTAGTGAAAATGTGAATTAACTCAACCATTTCCCATGAGAGTGTTTATAAAGGTGTGAAATCTTATTACCACTCATCATGAAGTAGTAATGATTGAGTTAATAACCAGTCCACCACATTAAAATTTGTTACCCTAAGGATCATCTATGATAGAGCTCCATCTAATTGACATTATCAAAATACCTATAAATTTTATTCGAAAACAACAATGTCATTATTTATCATATCTTTATGTTGGTATACTATACTAAGATTTATCTCTAGTGTTTTCAATAAATCCCCCAAATACCTATATATAAAAATTAAATAAATCATGCTCTGATAGTACCTATGGTGATATGATAATTTTATTTAGTATATTACAACATTTAAGATGAATACGCAATACACATAACATTAATAAACACCTATGGTCTATAAAAATTCAGTGTATTTTGAATCTGGATACATAATAATTTTATTTATTGAAAGATCACCAATATCAACAAAAATGATCTTATTAAATTGACCACATCCTTGGCATACCCTACTTAAAATCTTTCTTCATAAACATGCAAAAAAGAAACATACAAAAGGGTTAGATCAAATGATTAGTAAGTGTAATGATGATAATTATCAATTGATGACCACAAAAAATCATTATATAAGAATCAAACATTGTTCAATTTTTTCCAGTACATCCTTCATGTTGAGAAAAAACTCATAACATCCATATCATTGGTCGATCAAGGAGAACCACCAATCTCCACTCAATTAATCAAATATGTCCTATATCCATGAAAATGGATACCTATTTTTCAACATAACATGACTAAACTTTTGGTAATACATTCACTAAATGAGGATATTACCATCCTTCATTGTGAATAAATATCAAGCACACAAAGGAGTGGTACCTGGATGAATAAAAACATACTTTTCAAGGTCCTTGAGAAATATATTCATCTCTATAATGGTTCTATAAGTCAATGAGGAATTAACATGGGCTTCATAGTAAGCGTAAGGTAAAAAATCAATATCGTGGTTTGGAGATATTCTAGAGTAGTTATCCTTGATATAGAACAATAATGAAAAATTGATTGTAAGACCCATCATATGATCCAATATAAGGACCACTTCCCCCCACATATACAATAATGTGATCTATAAAACTAATCATTGGTCTCACTCTACCTACTTCTATATCACACTCTACTATAAGAAAATTCCCCTATCCCCAATGGGAGGTAAAAGAAACCCAAATTATATTGCAATGAATAATAGCCCAAAACATGTAAACTAATCCTACTGAAAGATGAACTAGAAACTCTACATAAGAAGAACTATGAAATCCCATAAATTTCCAATTCTCACAAACAATATGATAAATGTTGATCCCCACATAACACGATCCAACCCTTTTCTAAGAGTTTTATTATGACCTAATTTAATAGGTAAAAAATATATTACCAACCTGAAATGAGACAAAAACCAGAATAAAAAAATTAATGATATTTCATTGGTCTATATAAAGTATCTAAGAGAATCAAAGAAGTAAAAATCACACATTTTTTGGTAGAAGGTTTGTATGATCCATCAACCAGAACCTGGTTCGAGGCACATATTCTACCAAAGTTGGACCCAAAACCATAACCCTAATATCATTTTCTAGCCCAAGGGAATAGACCATGAGGCAAATTTAGTAGATGTTGGCTCTACGACTCTTTGTTAACTCCATAGACTAGACTCTTTGAATATGACCAATTATCACTATGATTTTTCCATGTCTAGTACCACAAAGACTATGTTTACGCTGAACATCTACATAAAAAATTTGATACTTCCTCAATGTGATGAAGTAAATATTCTCCATTTTAACACATAAAATAATTCATTTAGTGGAATATCATATGATATTAAAAAAATATTGATATACCTACACGAATTAAACAAAAATGAAATGCCTTTAATGAACTATAGTAAAGAACCTCATCCCTAACTAGAATACATATCACTGCTTTGGTGAATCTCATCTTACTTCCTATAAATAAGTCTAGAAGATGCATAAAAAACTTCTCTAGGTAGTCCACTGCCCAACCCATAGAAAATGGGAAGAAAAATAACGACACTACCCTCAACCAAAACTTTCTAGATGTTGAGGGCCTTATATACTAGATATGATCATGTAATCAGTTCAAACGTCCTTACCTATCATTTTATCCCTTGTTAAAAACTATGGTACTTCACAAATTAATTCCCTAACATAAATGATTTAAATATTAAAATCCCAACAAGTGGTGATTATAATCTTTTACTAACATAATCCCCTACAGATGCACAAGAAATTAATATTCATTATCCTAATTCTATTTCAGGTGGAAATATTATTAATGATGTAGTCCTTGAATACCTCACATGATTGGACCCCTTACCACCTAAAATTTTCCATAACATCTAACCACCTCAAGGTGGGTCTATAAAGTATGATTTCTTCTAATATCACTCATTGGTCATCTAGTGTCTCCATAACAATAATATCCCCTTCTATAATCTGAATTCAATACTCTTCATGTTCTATCCATCCAAATCCATTCTTTTGGTATTTTTAAAAGCCACATTAGGATGATGTAAACTTATAGATTTATAGATATTACAAAATTCAAAACATAAGAAGGTGTCGAATTCAATCACAAACCATGGTCATTAACATGTCCCACACATCCACTTCAAAGTTCATTGAAATCCACATCACCACCGTATGAGGACAAAGAGAAGATTCTAATTTTAAATGTAAAATGACCAAGAGAATCCATCATCACCTCCTTTGTAGATGAGTTTCCTCGCATCACGTACATTGAACTGAACTGATCATCACAGCCACACCATGATGTTGGTGAGAGCCAACACCAAAAACTAGCACCACCGCTAAAGATCCATTGAACAGTATATCGATCAAATCCATAAGAACCACCAGAAAAATAATCTCACAACCATAGCATTTAAAAAAATAAAAAAATCACCATCATCTCTATCACAGATAAACTCACCATAAAAAACTAGCCATCAACAAAACCGGCAGAAAAACCACATCACCAAGCACAACGACCTCCTATAACTCTTTCGACCACTCAAACTCACCTCCCAAGACATTATGCATCCACTGCACAAATAAAACTGGGGTGAGATTGGTGGAATCATAGAGCAAGAGCCGAGTAAGAGAGATCTCCATCGAGGGGGAACAACATAGACAAAATCATCTGATGTCGAAGAGGATTAAAACCATGAGAAAATCCAAACATCACAGGTCTGAACATCAATTACGACTGGAAAAAATCCACCAAGATTGAAATAAAAACATTGAACCAAAAGGACCGAAGCACAACCAATGAAGAAAACTAAAACCCTAATGAATAAGATAAAAAAAACTAATTACAACTCCTTGGAAATAGATGAACTATAAACCAACACATCCCAAACACCCACGAGAGACACTGAATCAGATCAAAATAGAGTATGGTGAAACAGATCTAGGTGAAAGAGAATAGATTGAGATGAACAAGGCCTAGATAGTGAGCGAAGAACGTGGAGAGAAAGAAAACCCGACCAGGAAATATGGGAAGGGATCTGAAGAGAGCCATGAAGGTTGAAAAAGTTTCAAAATGCATGAAGAGAGTAGCCCTAGGGAAAAACCAGGTTGTCGACGGAGAGAATTCGTCCGAGAAGGTGAGAGAAAAAAGGAACAAAATCCATAAGAGGTCTATCCATCGCCAGGGGAAACCCTAAATTGAGGTTGCTTCAACTAAAAATTTATGAAAAGTTTACCATTGTAGAATAACTCTGATAAGCAGCATCACCACCTATTAGTACTAGAAATCCCATGGGAGAAATATCTCTACTAATTCAATCACTAAGCTAGTCATAGAAGAATTATCATCCCATCCACCTAGAAATATATAAGTATTATATGATCATTCCTTACCTCAATAAAATCCCCAACCAATTTATTTGGTTCCAACACAAGATTATCTTTAGTTATAATTTTACGAAATTCCATAACAAAGACTAATAAATTTTTTTAATAGCATTAATTTGTTAGAAAAAATAAGAAATTAATGAGTTTCCTTTATTGAAAAAAACCTATGAATAATGATCTAATGTTCATATCCATATGTGTAAGGCCTAAATTTATTTACTCATCAAAGGAAGAATAATATATCATCATTAATTGTGTGGTACTCATTGTAATATTAAAATAGACACATCAACAAGATTATTCTTAATTAATTATAGTCCATTAATAATATATTTGTCAAAACATTGAATAAATTATATTTAGAAATTAATTTATATAAACTATATCAAACACATGATATTTTTTCCAAACATGTGAACTGATGTTCCTGTATATGATGCATATACTCAAAAACTATCTCCACCATTTAAAAGAGATAAAAAAAATATCATAAACTGTATGAAAACAATAACACTCCAAGATGAAAATGAACCATAATATTACAACCAATAAAAGAAATCCCACTACCCTATAATGTTATATTCCAACTATATGGGTGTTGGTGAAATAGAATAATAGCTTCCCACTTGAGTTTTGACCATACTATCAATATTTTTAAATTCCCCAAATCAGAAGTAATGTAAAAAGGGACCATAATACCATTTTTGAGACCAAAAGATTTATTACAGGTTCTATGATGATGTGGAACATTAAATTATACATACCTCCCCAATAAAAGAGGATTCCATCTATCAGTAAGGCACTTGGTGAATAAGGGGTAGGGAATTAAATTTAAATAAGTTACCCATAAGAAAAAATAGTGGATGCAGTAATAAATAGATACCAATATAAATGAAACACATCCAAATATAAATATGACATTATCAAATTAAATATAAAAATGGTATATAAATGATCATATATCCATGTTAGAAGGATCCATAGATGTGGAAAATTAATAAATATAATGTGAAATATAACTAAAGAATAACAAAGGAACAAAAATAAATGATCCCAAAATATTTTTGGGAATCACCTCAATCCTTTAATATCTAAATATACCCAATAACCTATTATATACACCTCTCCCTTGGCAGGATCCATAAATTGTTTTTTGCATGATCATTGAGGTGGCTGTGCAATGTGGGAGTCATAAAACCCAGTAAAGAACCATCATTGAATATGTAGAAAATATGAAAAATATATATTATTGTTTATTCACAAAAAAATTAGAATAATATTATATTCATAAAACTATGATGGGTCATCAAGAACTATCCATGAATTTATAAATACTATGGATACATCCTTTAGATATAATCTTAAAGGATGTTCTATGTGTAGCCATAAATGGAATCCAAAACATGAGTACTACCATCCCACTAAAGATACAACCCACTTCATGTACCACATCGTATAACACAACATATCCCAAATAAATCATTGGGAAATACCCTTCTCACTCAAGGGAGGTCAATCTGAGAAACCATACAATGTCTCTAGCCATACCTTCTCAGTCATGGATGATCACATCTCAAGTACCCATTCATGCCTCATATCTTGTTCCTCACCACATCATTCTGACTAAAGTGATGTCACACATAATAAATTATAATCATACCTTATAACTCAGGGTTGGACATCCACAGTATCACAGACCGTACCTTATAAATCATGGTTTCTCTCATATAACATATCATACCACACCATGATAATATTGTTTGGTATAACTTGGCATATCTGACCACACGTTCACACTCAAGGATTGAAAAACATCAAATCTCAGACTATAAATTTTCACTCAAGTCTAGTATAAAAATCATTGATCTTATATAGTCATATCATTACCCAATTAATGGTCACTCAATATGGGGTTACAACCAACATTATTAAAAATTCACATTGCAGGAAATAAAAAAATAAACAAAAACAATCTTCCAAAACACACTATATGTTTTCTCTCTTATATACCTCTCATTGTTTCAAATATATCTATGTTTATGAAACCAAAACTATCATAGGTGAAAGGAATCTTTACCACCACTGATTATCTTCATAGTGATCTTAACTATGCTAAAAAACTTAGTCCTTGTTCAAGTTATCAGGTTTTATAGTCCTACCTATATCTATAGGACAAGCTGGGATTCAAAAATTTATAATCCAAAAAAGAAAAACACCACATATAATGGATTAACCACATCAATATTAATCCATCCAATCAATTTTATACTAGTTAATGACTTCAATAGGAAAAACATATACCCTCACATGAAGGTTTATTTATACTACTTCACATGAAAGTTGTAACATGGTATGGGATTTCTACCAAAATATTGATGGAGTAACCTTTCCATGTCACTCTAAATTATTAATTCTCGATTTAGTAAATAAAATAATATATCCCCAACCCCTGAAAATTATGTTTTTTAGAGGGGAAATTGGAAAATAGTAAAACCATATGGCTCAATGAGAATTTATTGTGTAATATTTGAAAAGAGAAATTGCTTATAATGAACAAAACTTAAAATGTAAAGGATAAGAGAATAGAGGTGGTTCAAACATTGAGGAAGATGTCCAAAATCATACAACATCTTATGGTGATAGAGGGATAATAATAGTGGGGTTTAAAGGCTCCTAAATAAAATTTACAATCTCATCCATTAAAAGAGTACACAATATTTTAATCATATAATTATTATGACAGTCACTGATGTGGACTCATTTTCATACATTTTTTCACATATATGTGATTATATATTTTAGGTATTAATTAATAAATAGTATTATAAAGAAAAATACATGAATTAGGAAGACTTTTTTATTAAAACTATAATTTTCTGAATATTATGATAAAAATATATCTTTTTTGATTCATAGTTGATTAGTGTTCAAATCATTAAATTTTATTTTGTATAATCCTTTTTGTTATATTATATATAAATTTTAAAAATATTATATCTAATAAATTTTTAATGTGTTTTTAATGAATTTTATATTTTCTTGTTTTATGGTCATGTCTTAATTATATTTTGCAGATTAAAATACTCTATGATGTTTATATTTTCTTTGAAATAGTAATTTTTTAATTTTAATAAGTATTTCAAATATTTCATTATTTTTTAAATTTTATGATTTTTATAGGTTTCATTTTATGTCTTTGGAAAGATATAATTATTTTAAGGCTTTTAAAATAGATCAAAAGGGTTCCTATGATGATCATGAGACATTACAAGTACCACATGGTAAGAATTAGTGCAGCATCAGAGGGATTTTATGAACTACCATAAGGCTTTAATACTTTGAAAATTTTTTAAATCTTATTATCAAGAATAGTATGATGAATGACGGAGAGAAACATCAAAAAATGGATATATTGGAGCTTAATCCATGGAATTATCGATTAAATCGGATCTTGGAAAAAGCCTATGATGAAACCAAAACTGAGATCAAAACTAGGAAGATCACCCACACTTATTTATGAAACCTAAATAAAAATAAAGGATACATGATTTTAAAAACATGGATTAATAAAACTCAATATATGTATGATATGATGACCACATTTTGACATGTCGAGTTTCAAATTTGAAGGAAATGATATTGAGAACACTAAAATGATTAATATGTATGAGTCTATTAATGGGATGTGGATTCTTCATTATCTTATGAGGCTGCTAAAAGTGGAAATGGGTTATGCCTAGACGATTTACCCTGTTTAACCCTGATGAATTTAAATAAGGTTCAACCTCTAACTATAGAATAAATTCAATATTATATGAATTGCCATGACTAAAGCTATGATTCATTTTCAAGATAGAAAACTAGGGATAACATTTTGAGTTAGATTTATAATGATTAATCCATCTAATCTAAGATGATGAGGAATATTGTGTTCATTGGGTTTGGCACATGTGAATGTTTTTAATGAAAATGGGGATTTCACATCATTAACAGTTTTTATGGATACAGAGGCCTGGGTTGGTGACCTATTGTTTCTTAATGAATTCTATAACAAGTTTAACTTTTTCCCATTAAAGTTAGATGAATTTAAAATCAAACAGGGGTGTAAATAGCCTAAAAAGGATTATTTGAATATTTGAGTCAAAGATTCAATTATGATCCTCAATGATTTATTATTGAATGAATAATTTTATGAGGTTTTTTAATAATTTTAAAATTTATTGTTTGTGTTCAATTAAAGAGTTGGTATAATAGTGTATATCAAAGAATGTATTTGTCAAACAAATAACATGAATTGGCGAAGGAATGAAGGGGTTTTAAATTTTTCGGCCTCGAGAAAGTATAGGAGAAATTGAAACATAGCTAATTTCTAGTTTTAAGGTGACTCAATGGATTAATTGTATAGCCGTATTATGTCACACTAACATATTTTTATACTGGATAAGGTCATTAAATAATATAGTGGGAATGATTTTCAATGGACTATCTAATATAAAAAGGATACTCAAGAAAATAAAATTATACTCTTCCAGTTAAACTCAACCAATATTGATATTTCAAAAATTGTATTAGAATATTAGGAAAAGGTAAATAAATGACCATAACTTGTAGTGTACTTGGGAAGCATTTTGTGGATTGAACCAAATTTGAAAATATATTCACATTTATTATACTTAGAGGAAAATCCAAACACATTTTATAGTAGAATGTTTAGTTATAGGATTTTTATTATTTTCATAGGAGTTGGATGAATTAAAGAGGAAAATAATTCTAGGTTTGTACCACTTGAATGAATCTACCTAATAGTCTTGTTTTCTTAATCATGTTTTCAATGAGGGGAATTCTTCATAAAAAAAATTTCCCATTCATTTTTATGATACTATATATCTCACACTCTCTCTATATAAATTATATTGATTTTTCAATAAAAAATAGTGTGTCATTCCTCATTCTCATGTGTGTTATCAAACCTTTAGGTATGGAGGTATAACCTTCCAAGATAGTTCCATAGAGTGAACCTAATATCCATTTAGATATTGAATAATGAGTTGATCATCAAACTTATATTCACTCTTGACCAACTATGATGGTGATGTGGAGGTTATTAACGGAACATTATTTTATAAGATCACTTTATTTTTCTTGTTTCCTTAATTATTTTCCCCTAATTCACGTAGTTTATGGGAAAAAGTATAATATGATAGGTTTCTTGGATTGATGATTTAGAGAGGATAAATCATCTTAGAAAGACATTATGAGAGAGGTGGTTTCCCCTAGTGTTTGTTTTATAGTAGGGATTTATATCATTTATAGGATGGCATTCCATGTATGAGGGTTTATTATTTAGATCGTGAGGTTTATCAATTGATACATAAATCATACACTGATTGAGGTTAAGGTTCGATGGTTTATTCCTCTTATAGATCAATGATATGTAGTTGAATAATATTTATCTGTATTTTTTTTATTCATTCTATATTTATTTTAATTTCATTGTTTTAATTTTCATGCATTTTTCTTCTTTTCATGTTTTTAATTAATTTTTTCTTCATTTTTTATTGATTTAGTATTCATTCAAAAAAACAAAAAATAGTTTAGAGGTATTAACTTTGATAAACACATTCCCTCCTTGAGATAAGCTCAGGGCTATCCATTATGATACACTAAGAGAGATTATATTGGTATCTTTGATAGTTAAAATGAAAAGTAATAAAAAATTGTAATCATTGGAGGGAAGGAAAATCTTTTTTTGAGACTGATTTTTAATTACTACTATTAAAAATTAATGAATCACACATTCTGAAACAATTCCCACTATTAGAAAACTCTTAGGTGGATGAATTCACATAACTGAAAGAAGCATTTTAGAATGTGACAAATATAAAAATATATAAAGAAGCTACAATGGATTAATAAGATACTATATAGGGTCTCGTTATAATTTTTTAGGATTCTAAATCATTCTATATGTGCTATAATAGAAGGTAAGTTATCCATAAAACAATTAAATATGATTCTGAAATGATAATGAGAAACAAAAGATAAAATGTAAAAGAAGAAAGAACAATACTGAGATGACAATTTTTTAACGTCATATGCCAATTTATCCATTTATTAAATTCCATGATTTAAATTTTAAGATATTTTTAAGTGTTGGAAAGAGATTAAACATGAATAATTTAACGAAGATATATATTTATTCGATGATAAATTATATTCTAGAAAACAAATTTGATGATTTTTTAGAAATAATTAGTCTAATGATATTTAAATGGTGCAATATATTGAATTAAGTAAATAAATCCTACCATTTAATTTTGACGAACCAAAATATATGTGGTGTTTTTTTAATAGAGGGAGGAGGAGGTTAGATACTTGTCTCTACTATTTGACTTATTCATAGGAAAAACTTTGATATAGAGAATGATAAAATTATTACAGGAGATGATAATTTTTTAAGAAGATATGTATTTATTTTATTTTTAAATTATTAATCCTAATATTGATGTATCACATACCTATATAGATATTGAATAATTGTATTGACATTATTCCTTCCTATAGAGTCCAAGGGAATTAAACTATCACCTATCGAGGCACTAATGGATTTCCTAAATCTCATTGAATATATGAGTAAGGGGATATTGAAAATGATACAATTGAATCCAAAATAGATTATTATATTCTTGAATATGAAGCTACCATATTGACTTGTTTATCATCTCTATTTTAATTTTTTATTGATAATATTTTAATTTATTTTGAAATTTCTTTATGTGAATTTAATGTTTTAGTTTTATTTGGTTTTTTAAATGAGGAAAAGTATGTGTTCAAAGTTTCTCAAAAAATTTAACTATATACATTGTATCATAAATAAGGAATAAAAAAGGTGATGAAGTTATCTTTTATTGATTAATATGTCATGTAATAACAAGCTTTTTATACTAAAAATAGGATCATGTGTGTAAGGAAATACACAAGAAAGAGGTATATATGATGGTTCTTATGTAATGAACCACTAAATTTATTGTATTGTGGATTAAATATTGAAATTATAGCTGTAGAAATAATAAATATATATCCCCTTACAGGGTTATCCCAAAAAAATTTCTTTTTATTACTTTTTTTATTTTTCCTAAAATATTTTTTTAATAAATTGTTTATTTATATTTTTTGTAAGAAACGTAAGTGGTATTGAATTCCATAATTAACAAGGTTGTATCCATCCACAATAAAACTTTAATTTTTTTAATCATTTTCAAATTATAATATAAGTGCAAGAGATGGTTATAATAATTTTCTCTTTATTCTATTATTTTTAGGATTTGATGGTATTAATTTCGTGATGGAGACTTAAAACACACATGTAGTGTAACAAAACCAACCCCAGTATCTCGAATCCAATTCCCTACTTTATTAGATTGTCATAGATACAAGGAATAACATATCAGAGGACCTAATAGATTAATATATTAGAGAAGTATATTCATACATGATAATAATTTTACATTGGAAATAAAAAATGAAACATTATTTATAATAAAATAAATTATTAATTTCCTTGAAAACAAATTCAAATGATTCCTCTTCAAAACATAGAGAAATTGAAAAAAAATAAGGGTGAACTCAAATAATCATTATGGGTGAAGTACAATAGATTATATCATGAATCAAAAAACATAATCAATATGGAATGGAAAATAACAGAATAGAAATTCAATTTAAATTACATGACTATCATGATAAGATAATTCATAATATGAATGAAAGGCTAAATAACCACAGACACATTCCATTTTATCAATAATTTAGAATGAAATACATCTATATATAATATAACAGTTAAAATACCAAAGATAAATATAACCAATTATAAATGATTGAAATTCTGAGTTATTGGATGGAATGTTTGAGGCACCTGAATACCTCTACCGTCAATGTCTTTCACAAGATGATTTAAAACTAAAGGTGTAAAAATGTTTAATTTGGAAAATCAATTTTTCTTTGAGAGCTATCGATGAATGAGGGGGATATATAATGTCTGAGTTGAACCTATAATTTCATGTCATAACATATCAAATATTATATTTAGTTCTGAATAAATATACCTTATTAATTATATGTATTATGTAAAAGATAGATATTTATCAATATTTAACCAATAAATTAAATAACATTAAAAATATAAATAGTTTTTAAATATGCTATAAAATTATTAAAATAATAATCTTGATCATAAAATAAAATTTATATTTAAAAAAATATAGTAACCAAATAACAATTGTTATAAGAAAGATATTTTTTTTTGAGAAAGTTAATAATTCCCAAAGTAAGTGATATTAAACAATAACTTTTACCACATTGTAATTTTCAAGTCCTATCCCATTTGATGAGATAATTAGAATTGAAACATAAAATAAAATTCTGTATGAATGAATCATGATATTATATGTAAAATGTACATTTTATACACCATATAATAGTTCATTGTTGAATAAAAACTAATAAGACTCAATGGAATGTAAATTAAGATGAAATCCATTAGCATGTGCTTCATTTTGATTGTAAATTCTATAAAATATTTTATAGTGATTTGAAGAATGATATTAATATATACCATAACCATATTGATATTTATAATATCATATATGATTCTTTTATATCATATTATTAACCTTTTAGTAATAATCATTCATTTTTTTCATTTTTTCGGGTGTTAATTACCATGTTTTCTTATGAATGTTTTGTCACTAAATATCTAGTTCTTGGAAATATTATATAGTTTAATCATTCATATAAAAAAAGTATGGAAATATTTATCATATTTATATATTAAATATAATTTTAAGAACAATATTTAAATATGGTTATAAAAAACAGTCGCATCGCTTTGTGAAGGTTGTAGTCCACTCACACAAGAAATATATTATCATCTATTATGTGTAAAAAGACAACGATATATATTATCTTTTTTTATTTATTAATAAGTCATAATTAACATAATTATTTCATATATATCAAAAATAATTTGTAGCATTATCCTTTTCACCTTCTTTGTAAAACTTTATCAAAAGATGAATCACATCGCTTCAAGATGCAATTGTTCACCATAGACACAAGAAATATTATCATACTACCCAAGGAAAATATATTTACAAGGAAACAAATTATATAATGACTAAATAGGTATTAATATGTCATAAATATGAAATTTACTTTTTATATACATATGTGGAAATGAAAAATCGGACAACATCAGTTCGTGGGGAAATAGTCTTCCATACACACAAAAAATGATTTCATATCCCATTTGATGAGTGTGTGTGAAATTTTATGTCAAATAATTACAATAAAAACATATTATTATATAAAAAAAACTTATATTATTATATAATCATGTTATAATAGAATTTTATGTAGGTGGGTAAGGAAATAAAATAAGGATTCTTGTTGAAGAACATTATCTCTTCATTGGGTATCCTCCTTAGGTTTTTACTAATGTTTTAAAAGGATGACATTATGACTAAACTATGGATTCTAGGAAAAGGTTAAGTAATTTGAAATATGTCTTGGGTAGGTCTTGTATGATCCAAAGAGGTGTGAAGGTGTTGTGATGTGATGGGTGAGTGTACCCCTTTATAGTTGGTGAGGAGTGACACTCCCTTATATACTCCACATCATTCACTCTTGGGAGGTCAATATGATCTCAAGTGGATCATAAAATGACAATTAAAGGTTTTTAGGGATTATTGTGTTGATTTAAAAATCTACCACACAATTAATCAAATGTTTTAAACATTTCATTCCTTATCATTTTTGTTGCAATATTTTCACCATTTTGGGGTTTCACTATAGAAAATAGGTTTGTAACTTTGGGAATTTATTCATTGATACTAATTAAAAGTGATAGTTATTAGATACTTTAAACCATTTATTATAAATATGATTTCTAATTTCTAAATTATATATCCTATGTGTGTTGGAAATTAATTTTAACATAATAGATTGAAATGTGAAAAAGCACATCTTTAACCTTAACTATGCTAATTGATTTTTTAAAATTTACTATCTATATAGTCATTACAATAGAACAATTGGTGTATGAATGGACCATATAATATATTTATTAATATATAATAATTCACTTTTTATAATATAGTATTTTTATTAATTATAAATTATTTAACAAAATTTCAATTATTATAAAATAACTTTAATGTCAATTTTGACATTTTTCATTTACTATGAATTAAAAAAATATAATGAAAAATATTTAATTATAATATATTATTGTCACACATGTATGAAATTATATATTCATATAAAAACTAATTATAGATAATAATCCATTAAATTGAATTCACTTTTTATATTTTCAGTATCATTTATTTTTTTTATTAAGAAAACAATTAATGATTTGGTGTTTCTTATGAAGATTAAGTAATAATTTCATCTCTAAAATTTAAAGATAAATTATTAGGATTAAAAAATAATTTTTTTTTCAGAAGAATATATATAATAATAAAATATGTTGTTTTTTACATTTCCTAAAGCATTAATGAATCTAAAAACAAGTATGGTTCTTTTTTTCACTTTTTCGTAAACTTCTTATATTGGTCAGTTTCAGGAATAAGTGTCCCAAAAACACATAATATTTTTTTATCTTCTCTTAAGTGTCGACATATTTCCAAATAATGGGTGTTATAATAAATTACAGTTAATTTTAATCCTTATTATCTTAGTTTAACTAAAGATAAATCTATTTTTACCTTAACCCCTATAATTAAATTTTCATGTCTTCACTATTCTTTTTGGCAAAAAATTATCTTATAATTATTTGATATTATATGTTCTTATGATTCAAAATATGAAATCCATTTTCTAAAATGTAATTGAAGCATGGGGAATTTTTATTTTAAAATTAATCATTGAGATTTTATGAGAAAGCATCTTTTTAATGTGAGAAAAGTATAATAGTTTATAATATTTTTATATCTTAATTTAATATGTGAATAAATCCAATAACCTAAATTTTATTAATTTATAAAAAATTTGAACTATTTTTACATTAAAATAAGTTCAAAATATAATTTTACACTGTAAATAATTTAAATGAAAATGTTGTTTGCAATAAAATCCAGTATTTTTCAATATTCGTAAAAATATATAAGTTATCAAAAAAATTACGAACTTTTATCCATTAATAATTTAAGTATTCGAGTTTCAAAAATGAAGTTCGTTTTGTGATATAATGTTTCTAAAAGTATTAAAAAGTAATTTAAAATTATGTTCTCAAAGCATAACTATGTTAAAATAATTGGTTGCAACGTTTATTTTGAACCTGATGTTGTGTGTACTACTAGTTATCGATGAAATTACATTTATTCTAAATAATATATATTTTAATGTCTTCTTGTGTTAAAATATTACCTCTTATAAAAAATTATTCATTGAAATTTAACATATATTATCATCTAAATAAATTTGTGTAGTTCTTCTTCAAAATATCCTCTAGTTCTCACATTACTTCATCTATTTCAGGGTTTCTCTAATGTACCTTTACCAGAAGAGTCATCCAGTTTCCCAATACTTGATATCTAATATCAAGAATATCGATTGGTTTATTATAGAAATATATATTGGGTTCTAATTTTACTTCATCATATGTGACCACATGCATTGGTTCTCACATTTACTTCATTAACAATGATATATAAAACACATCATGTACTTTTTATAGAATTTTAAGCACTTCCAAATGATAACAACAACTAAAAATATTTCAAGAATATAAAATTTTCTGATGTACCTTGGTCTCAATTTCCATTTCATTCCAAACCTTATAAAACCATTACATAGAGATACTTTCAAGATAACATTACCACTTCATGGGATTCAAAATTATTCCTCTGGTTATCTCCATAACTCTTTCTCATACTTTGAGATTATTTTATGTGAGCCTGAATATCCTTTAACTTTGTTATTATATCATCAAGATGTTCTGGTCCTATGAGTTTACATTCTCCAACATCATTCCTTATATGTTGGACTACGACATATCATTACATATAATGATTCAAACAATTCCATTTGAATAGTTGAATGGAATATATTGTTATAGGGAAACTCTAAAAATTTTAAACATTGATTCCACATACCTTAAATCTTATGTGACCTTAACATCTCAATTAAATCCACTATTTTAATATCCCTATAAAACTATCCATCACTTTTGGGATATTAGGCAGTGCTCAAACAAATCTCAATATCATGATCTGTCTAATGTCCTTCTAATAATTTTTATGTAAAAAGGGGATCTCGATTAGACACAATTGAAAGAGGTGCACTGTGAGGTCTTAGAAAATCACTAATATAGAACCTTTCAAGTCTCCCAATAGGTAAATAATAACTTATGGAATGTAAATGTCTTGATTTGGTTATGAAATAAATGATAACCCATATTTCATCATTTCTTATAGGAGTATTTAGTAGTCATGTGAAAAAGTCTAGGGTAATTTTATCCCATTTAAAAACTAGAATATGAAGAGGTTGCATGACTCCACTTTGATTAAATCTCAGCACTTTCACTTTTTTAGGAACAAAATAACTAGACACATAATTATCAACATCCTGAATCATTTTATCCCCCCCCCAAATATTTTCCCTCAACTCACTATACATCTTTTTTCTACCTAGGTGTATAAAGAAATTTGATCTTGAGTGTCATCCAACAATTACATTTTTAGAACAGGTATATATGAAACACCAAATATTTTTTAAAATTTCAAAATACCATGTTCAAAAATTATTTCCACTAGCTTCCCATCATTCACAACATTAATTTTCATCTAATAGTTCTTGTTATGGGATTGAGAACTTTTTAACATTTCTAATAAAGATAGATCCAAATTCATATGAAAATTGATTCATATATCCCCATTTTTAATAACTTCTCTATCCATATTTATGATATTGATGAACATATGACCCCTATAGAACCTAATTTCGTTTTAAATCCATGATATTTCCAACTCAATGTTTCTAATACATAATTTTTTTCAGGGGTCTTAGTGTATTGAGTAATATTAATCCTTGAGTAGAGCAATTCATTAAATATTCTTCATCTTGAGTTCTCTTCATGAAAATATATACTATAGAATTTTATCATCTTTGTATATCTCACACCATTGACTATAAAGATAATTTGTCCATATATTCAAAAAAATAATACAACTACCTACTCGAGATCATGGGTTGGATTTCATTTTTTGTGAGTCTCCAATTTCCTTGATCCATATGGAACAAACATAAAACATTTCATTAGGACACAACCATGTCCTATCTTTGATGAATCATTATATATAAAAAACCCAAAACTTATAAATAGTAATGTAAAAATAGGAGCATTGACCAATCTCTTTATTAGTTCATCAAAACATTATTCACATTCCTTTGTCCAAAAACAAACATAACCCATTTACGTGTCGTCTTTGTTAACATGTTATCCAGATGGGAAAAATTCTAAACAAATCAATGAGAGTAAATTTCCAAACCAATGAAAGAATAAAAAATAGTTATGTTCAATGGTATAGTCCATTCTCTTAACACCTTTTTCTTCTCGTGATATATTAAGATTCCATCCTCCAAGATAATATTTCCATGAAAATAATCTTATTGAAGCAAAAAAATTAAGCTTAAATTTTTTTAATATAAATTATTCCTTCTATGTCTGAAGAATTATCCATAAGTTATTCTCATAGTCCTCATAGATTGAAATATATACCAAATATTTTCAATGAATATTACAAAAAAAACATCAATATATTCATTTAATACTCCGTTCATTATATCCATAAAAATAGATATTTCATTAGTCAATCCAAATGGCAGCACAGTAAACACATAATTTCCATATCTCATTTCGAATCCCATCTTCATAATGTATTCCATCATTACTTGAAACTATTAATAAATATAACGAATTTAAATGTTTGAAAAATATAAGTATATGTGAATTTGATTGAATAAGTCATCAATGATTGGTAAAAATTCTTTTTTTATCACAATAGCATTGATCTCTCAATAATCAATTCACAACTTGGGTTATCCATCATTCTTCATAAAAAATAGAACTAGGGCTCCCCATGGAGAAACACTAGGGTGAATTAATACCTTATCACTAAACTTATCTAATTATTTAATTGACTCCACTAATTCTATATTGTCCATTCTATAGAGAGACTATGATATTGTCCAGGCGTCAAGGATTAAATCAATGGAAAACTCAACTTAATGCTCAAGGGTATGTCGAGTTAATTTCTTAGGGAATAAATCAATGTATTCATTTATAATAAGTACAAAATCAATTTTAATATTATCTTTTCTGGACCTATTTTTTCCATTATTCCCCAAGAATCTCATTTACTAGAGCTATTGGTGGTGGATGTATATAAGACTCAGGTGATGAAGTATCTTCTCTAATGACTGGGAATTCAACATATTCCTAAAAAATAATAATTTTCATCTTATCATAATAAAAAATTGTATAATATCTTTGAAAAATTTCCACATCGTGGATCATATCGAATTCAACCATAGTAATGATAATAAGGTCTTCAAATAAAGTACATTTATGTTTCATAATGAGGAATTCCGGGCACATCCTTTTTGTAATGAGACTTCTCTTATATGTTTTGACTAATAAATATCATCATAAACTAAATGGGAAAGGCAATTTCTTTTTGGAAAACTAGGTAGATAAAAAAGAGTGAGAGTATATAGAGTCAAATAAAGAAATACCTAAATTTTAAAATAGGATTATTTTACCTACCACAACATCATTGGGTACGTCCACCTTAACTTTAGAGATCACATATGATTGGCCTTCTACCTTTGGCCTTATTAGTGGTGAATTCATTTGATGCATGGGTAATTTGTTTTCATCGTATACCATTACATTACAACTGAATCACATGACATCAATTTTTTTGATTACTATTTTATTCATATTCCTAGTGATCCCTATCTCTGCACTTATAACATCTTTTCAATTCCTTTAATTATTTCCATGGGCGATTTTTGCAATAGTTTTTAAAATATGGATAACATTGTGTTTTTTTCTTATTCAATGACACATTCCCTTTTAAATCGTGTTCATATGACTTACTTTTATCTTGATTCTCATTCAATATGTATTATTTTTGTAATTCCATCTATGTTTTGAGGGTTCATAAGACTATTTCATCATATGTAAAAAAGGTTGAGAGACTAGGGCCATTCAGAGACATGGCTTTAGCCCTTCAAAAAATAGTCATTTGTCCACTCTATGTTGAATATGTAATCCTTATAATACCTAGAAAACATTGAAAATTTATTCTCATTCGATGCAATATATACATCTTCATTTTCATTTATGCTAATGAACTTCCACTTCCATTTATTTTTTAACTCTTGAGGGATATATTTGTTGAATAAATTCTCTATAAATTCATTCACTTACATGATTTCTATTTCCAATTCATCCCCAGTATTATGGATCAAAGAAAACCATCGATAAAAATCATATTTTTAACAATATAGAACATAAGTAACCTTTTCTTTTTCACTTCATCCCAACACCATGAACATCTTCTCCAAAAACATAATATGTTGTTCAGCTACTATTGTATTACAACTACCATTAAAAAATGGAATATTATATTGCATAATGTGATTGAACATTATAAAATGTAGTTGTATAGTAGGTCACTCTATATGGTCAAGGTAATTGGTCATAACCTGATTTATCTACCCTAATATAGCCATAATTTCCTCAGTTCCAATAACAGCTATATCGGATTCCTTAGTAAGGTAATTTATACATTTTCAATTAGTATTGATATTATTCTTCCATCTAGGAACAATTTTTAAACCACGTAATACAGTAAAATATCTCATAAAATCATGAATTTGAATCCACAATATATAATTCCAAATATCGTATAATAGTTAGCATAAATTAAAACATATGAATTATTAGAATCCAAATCATAAAGTCAGTTTATCAAGGGATGTCATTATTTTAAAATCATTTATAATTGATTGTAATGAAAATGTGAATTATACTATGTATATCCTTGGAGAGTGACAAACTAGGGGCACAGTAGGGCCAATTTTTTGGTACCATGTAATGTTCAAGTCAAGTCATCATTCCTTTTTCAGAGTTATTACACCTTGGTGCCTCTATACTAGAACCACTTCCAATTTTAGTATCACAACATGGATTAATTTTCTATGAATTCAATATAGTCTCTTACCCACCAAATAGATAATATTTTCTTCTATAACTGCACTCAAATTATATTATAGGTTTGTGTTTCCCAATCTATGTTTTCCTAAATCTAGTTCCCACGGTTTCTACTAAAATTTATTTGATTCCAACTGGAATGAAAAAAATCATAATAGTTTGAAGCAAGGGAATTATATTATTACATTATCATAGATACAATGGAAAACATCCTGAAGGACTTAATAGTTTAGTAGTTATTGATAACTATTATCAAGTATTGGATCGATAAAGGATATGGTTCAATGGGAACCATATGAGAATCCTAAATCTGTTGAAGCATATGATCCCTCCGAACCCACCCTAGGGAATTTCACAGATGATATCTGTGATGAGAGGCCACTTTTTTTTATTATTATCCATAAGAAGATGTTTTCATTCTCATGAAAGGGGGAATTACTATGGTAGTCTTTCTTAATAAAGATATTGTGATAAAGAATAATTTTGAGGATGTTGTGAAGAATGAAGCTGGACCTTCATTCTCTGACATTGACTCTCTGCCACCTGGGAGAGTGATAATAAAGGGGAGGATAGGTCATGTTTCGACAAATCATGAAGTGGTTGAGGAATAGATCAATTATTGCCAAGGTCCTCATACCTAAAGGTGAGCAGCTTTGGTAATTCCAGGATCTGCTGAAAATTGTTAGAGAGGTATGGGGTTTTTATGATTAGAGAATGACTATGATGGGAAGGGGCTACTATCATGTGGTCTTCCCCTCAAATGAAGGTAATTAGAAATAATGGAGCCATGGTACTGTCTCCTAGAACCCTGGTTCTTTGAATGTGCAGGAATGGGATCAGAACATTGATCCTATGAATGGTTTTAATACCCAAAACCAATTATGGATTAGACTATATAAATTAAATTGGCTTTATTTCCACCCAAGGACTCTATAAGATATTTCTTCCATAGTAGGAAATCCCTTTCTAATGGATCAATAGATCAAAAATCTATGGCTTGGGTATTATACCATGATTTTAGTGGAAGTTGACATGTCAACTATGCTTGTTAAGGATATGGTCCTTACAATGATGGTTGATAGTAAGAATCTTGAAATATTATATGGGCGGAAGCCAAATTTTTCTTGTACTGCTTGTTATTTGGACATCTGACTTTTGAATGCAAGAGAGACAAAGAATGCTTCTTCTACAAGGTGAAGGGTATTGACAATAGCACGTGTAAAAGATGAAAGGGGGAAGAGAAACACCCTCAAGAACCCCTGGAGAACAATGCAGCTAGACAAGTGAATGGGCTTGGGCAGAATGGGAATCTGCATACGGGGGGCCCTTCAACTGTTGCAATGGGGAATGACATGAACCCCAATGAGGCACCTCATGTGTTTGTCTTTGCTGATGGGGGCCAAGTTGTTGGAATTCAGGCGATGGAATCTTCTCCATTTGTGGTATTGTTGTTATGGTCGATAGGAAGGCTGTGATGTAGGTTGACCTCCCTGAGTGTGATTCCACTACTTTGGATAAATTTTTCATATTATTCTGATAACATTCATATTTTAATGAATAGTAAAAACTCGCTATATTTTAATTAAAAACAACTTTTTTCATTGTAATAGTATATATGGTAAAATTATAATATTGAATGGTTTTAAAGTATAAATAGAATATATTTTTACCATTTAATATAATATATGCCATTACCAATAATTTTATATTGAATTCATATGTAAAAACATTTCCATCTTTGGCAATGTTTTAACTTTTAAAACTCATTTTCCTAACAACATGATTAGTTTTAAATTAATTACTGCAAATTCTATGTTTTGAATTTGGAAAAATGGATTCCATATTTGGAATCAGTAGGTACAAATTATGTTAATAGGATACTTTTTATTTTTGGTCATTATGAATAGTAACTACGTTAAAGTTTATTTACCACAGTTAAAGGTAAATTTGGTAATGAATGGTAAAAATAAAATTATAAAATTACTCTAACACCTTCCAAAATTCTATTGTATGACTAAAAGTTGACCCATATTACCTAAGGGTCAGAATAGATTAATTTAATGAACTTTTGACCATGAAAATAATGTAATCATTATTAAACCCAAAGAAAGTGACAACATGAAACTCTCTTAAATCATATAAGTATAATAATTTTAATTTAGTGATAAACTTCATGAAAAATTGAAAATTAATAGTCTCCATAAATATAATTAAATTATCTATATCATGTGTATTTATTTATAATTTTTAGGGATTAAATAATTGTCATTAAAGGTGACACGATAGTGATGCAGAAATTGATTATTTAGTGAAAAATCAATTATATAGTTTTAATTAAAATGATAATACCAATCAAAAAGGCCAAAAACATGACCAAACCTTATTGGTCGAGTATATATATACCCTAATAATCCATTTTTCAATGTGTAGACCATTTGGATCCTTATAAAATAGATTAGTACATTTATATTATTTTATTTTAAATGATGTTAGATATGTCACCTTCATAATTTAAAAAATATATCAATTTAAATGTGGTAATTTTAAGATCATAAATTCTAGAAAAAAAATTATTATGAAAGGTATTATATTTAGCTTCATTATATGATTTTATTTTTAATTTTTATACTGATAATATGTATATTAAATGGTTATAAAAAAATATGTAGTAATTGTTTTATTAAGAGAAATATGAAATAAATTGTTTTATAAATATTAAAATAAATATTATGTGAACTAATTAATGTTGTACACAAATTTTATAGATTAATATGACATATTAGGAAAATATCAAACATTTTGGTTTGAATATATCCTCTTTATAAATATTATTTAAATTCATATAAATGAATAGTGTCAAAATTTACAATATTGTCATTTTCTAAAAATAACATATTATTAAATTGTTTAAAAATCACATAAATATTTAAAAATTATAACTTGAAATTTATATGGTCTAAAATATCATAACATACCCAATTATGGATAATTCACAACACATAAGTAATTATTTATAACAATTTAATATTTAGAATATTATTACCACAAATAAGATTAAATAAGTTATAGAAAGATAAATCAAATTGACAGGGTTTAAAATAAAATCACAACATGTCTAAATTTTATTGGATGATGAGATAAAAACCTTATATCATCTCATATTTGGACTTAAGTCATTTTTGGAGGTTTTTATGTGGGGTTTCATTTTATTATTAATTCAAAATTTTAAGGTTTCCAAAAGTACCCCTCTCTTCTCAAATATAAGGGAACCTCCTTCCCTCTCATCTCCACACACATTTTAGTCTTCAGGATCGGCCAACACTTGAACATTTCACTTATACACTTACATATAATCATACTAGAGGTCATGGAATTCTTAAAAGACCAAATTTAGTGCCCTAAGAGGAGGATAATAGGAGGTGTGTCGAATAAGAGGTAATCTCTTCTACCGATTCTTTCAAGTTTCTTTCTTCTTAAACTTCTTCTTATTTAGTTTTCTCATTATAAAGTAATGAAATAAGTATCAGTAATATACTGATATGTTATTATAGATATGAAACAAACCAATTTCAACTTCTATCCATCCTACGGAAAACAAAATCACCTCGCGTGCATACGTATGGAATACCATCTCCACGCCGTGGTGTAATCTGTTTTCCACCACCACCTTACTTAGATGGGTATAATGGTATAAATAATAACTATATATGTATATTATAACAACATAATTATTCTGAAATATTATATAATCCACCCCAATTCCATTCAATAATTATGGGAACAATATCATTGCTCGTGCATACGTACTGATTACCGTCTCCAAGAGCGTTGAGATTCAATCTCCATGTTAACCATTCAAGAATTATTATAAAGTATATGTAATTAATAATAATGGTATATATAGCATAATAATTCTACTGTATTTATTTATATGTTATTTAATTACTTCCATTCATGTCAATAAGGAAAGGAAAACAATGTTCATGCGTACGTACGGCCTTCCGTCTCCATGAACGGTGTGTTTCATTTCATTTATCTATCTATTATATATATATATATATATACTGAATATATATGATATATAAATCATGTTTTAAATTCTGGAAGTTATTAAATCCTGATATAAGTAATAATAATATCAAGAACAACAAGTCCAAACACGTACGATAAATGAAATGATTTTACCAAAAACGCTACTTTAACATGTAATTTACAAAAGAACGGGTAATATAAAGTCATAAATGAACCATATATGATATAATAACAATGAATATGATTCTGTAATAAGTCAATGAAATTATTTAAATCATTATACAGGAGGTTCAGATACATATGAAGGATATCGTACATAAGGTAAGGGATAACTTTTCCAATGTCGTTTTTATCCATGATTGTTTATTCGAAAGTATTTACTAGGGTTATTTTTTTCATCCATGTCCATAAAAATGTTTTTATTAAAGTGTTTAATATTATTCAATGTATGTTTAAAGTCATGTTTACCCATCTTTGACTTTTACTTTGTATTATGTATGTAATATTTCTTTTGTTTACCATACGATGTACTTTTTGACTTTTCTGACAAAAGAATGAGAAGAATGATTTTTTAACTTATACGGCATGAATGGATTTTTACGGTTTTATAAAGCCACATTTTCATGAAGCTACCACCACAATATTGATGATTATTTTCAAAAAAATCCTTTTCTTTTAAAATTGCATGGCATTTTGTGAAAAGAAAATGATTTTGAAAAAGAAAGAATATTTTCTTGAAGAATTAACTTCAACTGATTTAACAGAACTATTTTCAATCTAAGATGACATTATTTCGTATGATTATGTTTCAAGTATAACGTCTCTATTATTTACATGGTTTTACTTCTCTTATTATGAAATTATATCCATTTTTTTTATATGGATTATGTTATGATGAGATGATGTTTATGGAACCCATTTTATTTTTTGGGTTATGATGAATGATTTATGTTTATATTGTGGCACACATAAGAATGATTTCATTATGAGATGGGTGGGGCCTATATCTCCCTCCAATGCATTGGGTAAAGATTTATTTCTCATGGAATAGACATGGCTAAAATGGTAAGTTAATCTGGATTAGTGATACAAGACTGGAACGTGGAGTGAACTCGATTCAAAAAGGGACTTTATCCACTAAGATGGTCTTGGCAGCAATGTCATGGCTACTATGGAAATAATATCATGTGTTTAATATCTTTCCACAATTAAATGTTTTATTCCCATGCTATTTTATCATGATTGATGTTCCTTTATGATTAATGCCTTACGTACTACAAAGATTTATTTCACAACTCAAGATTTTGATGTTAAAACATTATGTTCATGTTTTGAAGTTCAAATGTATATGTTTTCTTTTATTTTCTCCATGCATACACATACTGAGCATTTGAGCTCACCCTTTATGTTTTTTCTTTTCCCCAGGATATAATGAAAGATTTTAGGTAAGAAAACAAAAGGGGAAGATCGTTATGGGAGATGTTGAAGATCTTTCACCATGATTATAAGATTAGGTTCCGAGTTTCCAAAGACACTAAACTATTATGGTCCTTGTGTGTCTATTTTTGTTATGTATTAAGTATTCAGAAAAAGTAATGTAATGTCCATGTAATTCAAGATCTAGGTCTCTACAGTTGGTATCAGAGTAAAGGTTTAGTCAACCTTTGGAAACTAGGATGTGAAAACGTTAGTGACATCCCTAGAGATATTTATAAGGTATGTCTAGGGATGTCTCTAAGGATAATTATAATTATAGGTTATAGTCCTAGAATTATGGTAACAGTATTAGAATTAATCCTATGATTATATATATTGAAGGTACTCCCCCTTGATTATGATTTTTGCACTCACACTATTTTTTTTGGGTTTTAGAAAATGGATAGAAACATGAAGATTCACGATAATAGAGGATATGATGGACAATGGAATGATATTATTCATGAGAAACCAAATGAAATTGGATCTGGAGGTCCACATATCGTTATTATGCCTCATCATTTGTATCATAATATTATCAATAATCTCAACATTGGTATGTTTCCTGACTCAGCTAATAAGAGAAAGATGGAGTTTCATGATGATCATAGAGGAAAGAAAGTTCAATTTCCCTCCTGAAAATCATGTTGGAAGAGGAACAAGAGAGGATGTTTCAAAGGAGCTGGAAAATGTTATGGGTGTGGAAAATAAGGACACAAAGCTAGTAATTGTAAACGAAAAGGATCAGTTAAAACCATGGACAAGTATAATGGTATTGATAAGACATCAACAATGGAAATATGTTTTAAATGTGGAATGTACGGGCATTATGAAAACCAATGCCCTAAGGGAAAGTCTCATGAAGAGAATTAGCATGGTCATATGGGTAGTATTTATGTTGATGATGATGAAGAGACTACAAATGATATGTGAGATTAAATAATTGTTCAAGATAGGTCAATGGTTTAAGAAGGTAGTTCAATGATTACATGTTTATCAAGAGTAATGTTGTATAAGTAATCTCATGGTACTATGGAATAAAGAGACATCTAAGGATTGTAACACTATTATTTTTCGTTATGTTTTTGAAAGTATATGTTAAATGGTACCGGTAAACATGAAAGGTTATTCAGATATTTTTGGAAAGAACCTAATATGAGCATTAATAAGGGATAAGGAGATAATGAAATGTCTGATAGTATTAATGAGCTCATGACTAATATAAAGAAGAAATGATATCATGGTTTGAGTATATATAATTTTTGGAATTTTGGTATGTGGAAAGAGTTACCTTGTGACAACATTCATGTTTTCACTATATTTCAAGAGAATACATGATTAAGGTATACACATGTTTGGAATTTGGCCAACAAGATATATCATATGATATATGGGGGATAAATGATGGTATTCACATTCTCGGTAGATGACATTAATTTGTAGTATTTGTTCTCTTTATATTATGAGACTGGATAGAAGTATTTTGGATAAACTTAATGATTGTAATGAATTAAGTTATACATAAGATTTTATTGTTTAAGGCTAGAACTTTTTTTTGATATTATTGGAGGAATTTTATTATATTGTAGTTTTAGAAAAAGGGACAACCTGCATGACGGGCGACAACCCGTCACGTTGGACAAGGTTGTGGGAATCGAACTCACAACCAAAGTGCGACATGCTTTTATCGCCTACCAGTGGCCTATAAGAAGTCCCTGGTTAGTATAAATTAATTTTAATTTATTAATTGGTATGATATATGAAGTATAAGTCCATTTTAGGCACCATATACGATTATTCTCACTATTGATGGACTTATGTAAATTTAATAACTTTTTCTAACCTTTTTTCTGAGGCAAATGGAATGACCTTACATTCTATCACATGATCCATTAACACTTCACGGAAGACAAATTCAACTTCATTTCTTTAAGATATGAAGTGGAAATTGTTCAAGGAACAAACAACAGTGATATTGTACCAAAATAAAGTAAGTATTTATTTTAATTCAAAAAATTCTTCAACATTAGGGAAATGATCTTGAAAAAAAAATGTTTTCCTAGTGATCTCATATCTGATTAATCAAATTCTACTATAGATCATCACAAATTTATGGCTTTGTGACTGTTGTATTTATCATAGCCGTGTCCTCTACCACTCTCCACCAGAACTTGACGGTTAGATTTTTCTTCCATATCCATATTTTCACCTATGTTCTCCTATGTGGAAACCCAGTGATGAGATAATTTGGGTAACCGTTATGTTTCATACTTCTCTTTTTAAAATTATGTTTTACTATTCTTTTTTACGATGTGGGTTTCTAGGAAAGAATCTTTCAAGTAGTAAACCATTTATAACCCTGACGAATTTTGAGGGCGAAATTCATTTTAAGTGGGGTAGAATGTAACAAAAAGATATTTTATGAGAATTATTATTTTTAATTTCATTTATGTCATGTTTTTTATGATACACCAAATTTAGTTTGTGCTATACGTAACACCGTATTAGCTTGCAGTATACGCAACACTATTTTTGGCTCGTGTTACACACAATTTCGAGTTCGTTTGGTAGATATTATTCTACGCAACATTAAGTATAGATTTTTTTTAATTTATAAATTAAATAAGTTTTTATTATGTTATACGCAACAACTAAGGGATGTTTCACTACACGCAACCTTGAATTGGCTTGCATTACATGCAATCACGACCTTCCTCGATAGCGTGCGTAGTACGCAGTACCGGGTTTCACAAAAAACGATATATTATTATAATATTATTATGAAATAGCTGTTATGAATAGTATTGACTACATTTTTAATTTTATAACATTATTATTCATCTTAAAAATTTTCTAGAACAACATATGAGAGAAAAATAAAATTTTCAATTAAAATTAGTATTTTTTCCACAAATACAGTTTTGCCACCTTTTGATGGCGCACCCACATTAAATATAGTTTTTTACATCTTCATAAGTTAAATTTTAAAAAATTAAAATCTTATTTGGAATCAAGATATAAATATTTACTCTGGATAAAATTTTCATATTATTCAGATAACTTTCATATTTTAATGAATAGTAAAAACACGCTATATTTTAATTAAAAACATCTTTTTACATCATAATAATTTATATTGTTAAATTATAATATTTAATGGTTTTAAAGTATAAATATAATATACTTTTACCATTTAATATAATTTATGTCATTACCATTAATGTTACATCGAATTCATAGATAAAAACATTTCCATCTTTAGCAATGTTTTATCTTTTAAAACCTGTTTTCTTAAGAACATGATTAATTTTAAATTATTTACTCCAACTTCTGTGTTTTGAATTTGAAAAAATTTATTTCATTTTTTGAACCATTAGGTCCAAATTATGTTAATAGGTTTTTGGGCATTATGAATAGTATCTACGGTAAATTTTATTTAGCACAGTTAAAGGTAAATTAGGTAATTAAGGGTAAAAATAATATTATAAAATTACTCTAACACCTGCCAAAATTCTATTTGATGAATTAAAGTAGAATAATATAACCTAAGGGTCAGAATAGATTAATTTTATTATCTTTTGACCATGAAAATAATTTAATTATTATTAAAACCAAAGAAAGTGACAACATGTCACTCACTTAAATATTATAAGTATAATAATTTTAATTTATTGATAAACTTTATGAAACATAGAAAATGAATAGTCTAAAAGAAATCTAATAAAATTATCTACATCATGTGAATTTATTTAGAATTTTTTGGGATTATATAATTGTCATTAATGGAAACACAATAGTGATGCAGAAATTGATTATTTAGTGAAAAATCAATTAAATAGTTTTGATTAAAATAATAATACCTATAAAAAGGACCAGAAACTTGACCAATAATTATTGATCGAGTATATATATTCACTAATCATCCAAGGGTCTATTTGTGGACCATTTTAATCCTTATAAAACAGATTAGGAAATTTATATTATTTTATTTTAAATGATGTCAAGGATGTCACCTTCATAATTTAATAAATATATTAATTTAAATGTTGTTATTTTAAGATGAAGAATTCAACTAAAAATATTATTATGAATGGTATTATATTTATCTTCATCATAGGATTTTATTTTTAATTTTTATACAAGTAATATGTATATTAATGTATTATAAAAAATAATGTAGTAATAGTTTTATTAAGAGAAATATCAAATAAATGGTTTATAAATATTAAAATAAACATTATGTGAACTAATTAATGTTCTATAAAAATTTTATATATGAATATGACATTTTAATAATATAATAAACATTTTGGTTCTAATATATCCTCTGTGTGGATTTTATTTAAATTCAAATAAATGAATAGTGTCAAAATTAACACTATTGTTATATTATAAAAATAACATATTATTAAATTGTTTAAAAAACACATAAATATTTAAAAATTATAAATTGAAATTTTTATGGCCTAAAATATCATAAATTACCCAATTATGGATAATTCAAAAAACATAAGTAATTATTTATAACAATTTTAAATTAAGAATTATATTACCACAAATAAGATTGAATAAATTATATAAGGATAAATCAAATTGATTAAGGTAAAAATAAATTCCCAACATGTCTAAATTTTATTGGATGATGCGATTAAAACCCTATATCATAAAATATTTTTATTTAAGTAATTTATGGAGGTTTTTAAGTGGGGTTTCATTTTATTATTTATTAATATTTTTGATGTTTCCAAAAGTGCCCCTCTCCTCTCCTATATATGGGAACCTCTTTCCCTCTCCTCTTCAGACACATTTGAGCCTTCAAGCTCGGACAAACCCTGACCATTTAACTTATAAACTTCCATAGAAACCTACTAGAGGTCATTTTCATCTTTAAAGACCAACTTTAGTGCCCTAAGAGGAGGATAATAGGAGCTGTGTCGTAGAAGAGGTAATCTCTTCTATCGATTCTTTCAAGTTTATTTCTCATTCAACATCATTCTATTTTGTTTTTTCATTATAAAGTAATAAAATAAGTATCAATAATATACTTCTATGTCATTTTAAATATTAAACAACCCCATTTCACCTTTTATCCATCCTACAGAAAATGAAATCACCGTGCGTCCATACGTACTGAATACCGTCTCCACGCCGTGGTGTAATCTGTTTTTCCACCACCACCTTACTTGGATGGGTATAAAGGTGTAAAGAATAACTATATATTTATATTATAACATCATACTGATTCATAAATATTATATAATCCACTTCAATTCAATTCAATAATTATGGGAACGATATCAACGCTCGTGCGTACGTACGGATTACCGTCTCCACGACCCGATGATTTTCAATCTCCATGTTAGCCATTAAAGAATGATTATAAAGTATATATAATGAATAATAATGGTATATATAGATTAATAATGCTACTGGATTTATTTATATGTTATTAAATTACTTCCATTCAAGTCAATAAGGAAAGGAAAATAGCGTTCTTGCGTACGTACGGCCTACCGTCTCCATGAACGGTGTGGTTCATTTCATTTATATATCTATTATGTATATATATACTGAATATATATGATATATAAAAAATGTTTTAAAGTCATGAAGTTATTAAATCATGATATAAGTAATAATAATATCAATAACAACAATTCCAAAGAGGTACGATAAATTAAACGATTTTACCGAAAACACTTCTTTAACAGGGAATTTACAAAAGAACGGGTAATATAATGTCATAAATGACCCATATATGATATAATAAAAATGAAAATGATTCTGTAATAATTCAATGACATTATTTAAATCATTATATAGGAGTTTCTGATATATACGAAGCATATCGGACATAAGGTAAGGGATAACTTTTCCAATCTCGTTTTTATCCGAGATTTTTTATTCATAAGTATTTACTGGGTTATATTTTTCACCCATGACCATAAAAATGTTTTTCATGAAGTGTTTAATATTCTTAAAAGTATTTTTAAAGTCATTATTACCCCTATTTTACTTTTACTTTGTATTATGGATGGAATATTTCTTTTTTTTACCATATGATGTACTTTTTTACTTTTCCGACAAAAGTACGAGAAGAATGTTTTTTTAACTTCTACGGCATGAACATATTTTTACGGTTTCATAAAGCATAATTTTCATGAAGATTCCTCTACAATATTTCATGATTATTTTCAACAAAATACTTTTATTTTAAAATTTCATGGGATTTTTTTAATAGAAAATGATTTTGAAAAAGAAAGGATATTTTCTTCAAGAATTCATTTCAAGTGTTTTAACAAAACTATTTTCCATCTTAGATTACATTATTTCGTATAATTATGTTTCGAGTATAATGTATCTATTATTTACTTGGTTTAACTTCTCTTATGATGAAATGATATCCATTTGTTTTATATGGATTATGTTATGATGGGATGATGTTTATGAAACCCATTTTATTCATTGGGTTATGATGAATGATTTATGTTTATGTTCTCGCACACGTAAGAATGATATCATAATGAGATGGGTGGGACCTATATCTCCCTCTAATTAATTGGGTAAATTTTTATATCTCATGAGATAGATATGGTTGGAATGGTAAGTTAATCCAGTTCAGTGATACAGGACTCGAACGAGGAGTGAACTCGAGTTAAAAAGGGACTTTGTCCACTAAGATGGTCTTGGCAGCTAAGCCTAGACCACTATGGAAATCATATCATGTGCTTAATGGTTTTCCATAATTAAATGTTTTATTCCCATTCTATTTATCATGATTTATGTACCTTTATGATTTATTCCTTACGTACTACCTAGATTTATTTCACAACTCAAGATTTTGATGTTGAAAAAATTATGTTCATGTTTTGAATTTCAAATGTATATGGTTTGTTTTATTTTCTCCATGCATACCCTTACTGAGAATTTGAGATCATCCTTTATATTTTTTCTTTTCCTTAGTATATAAAGAAAGGTTTTAGGTAAGAAAACAAAAGTGGAATATATTTATGGGAGATGTTTACGATCTTTCACCACAATTAGAAGATTATGTTCTAGGATTCCAAAGACACTAAACTATTATAGCTCTTGTGTGACTGTTTTGTTTATGTATTAAGTATTCTGCAAAAGTATTTTAATTTCAAGGTATTTCAAGCTTTGTGTCTCTATATTTTTCTTAATGGAAGGTAACACCATTTACCTTTTATATCAGAGAGTGCAAGGAGAATATTTATCCATTATTTCTATAAAATTCCTTCCACCCAATCGCTTTCATTTCTTCTTCAAGCTTCGTATAACTGATCAATTTCTACCACTGATCTGTTTCTCTTTCTATATGATAAATAACTTGCAGAAACATCTCTTGTTCAAAAAATTTCAGGATGAAGAATATCTTCTCAATAGAGTTGAACCATTGTTTCGCGATTAAGGGATCAGATGAAGCATTTAATGATTGAGGTACTTATATCATAAAATAATCAATTAAAGATTATTTTCTATAATGGGGATTTGGATGCTCCTCTTGATACAAGTTTTGATTCATAACCCGAGTCATCTAAGAGAGTATCATCATATTTTTTATGATTTCTTATCATATAATGATTGGAATCTTGTTGAGGTAGTCATCACATTGACATTCACGTTTATTTTATACCTAATTCATTCTATTTTTAATCATTGTATTGAAAAAAAGGAAACTTATGGATGAGTATTATAAAACTATTAAACACATAAAATGGAATCCAATGACGATAATGGAATGACATATAAATTATGATTATATCCTTAACATGTGAATTTCTAGGTTTCAATATATTTTATACATGATCTATTTCCTAATACATATATATATGGTAATTTTTTTGTTATTATAATAATATCCTATAAATAGGTTATGAATTTTATAATGAATATCACTTGGGAGTGAAAACTAGGTATACAGCAAGGCCCCTAGTCATGCACTAGTTCCTGGTCGAGTCTTTCTCAACATAGTTTTTTTTCGGTTTTACCCTTAGGAATATATGTTCAAGACCCACATTATCTTATAGAATCTAGAAAGGGAGGTATTTTCTTGATTAAATAATAACTCTATACTTACCAAAATTTATGTTTTATTTTTTTTACCTAGTGTTATTACAATATCTTTGTCCACAGTTTTGTAATCATAATACCAATAATAACAAAACTATTCCTACAATACAAACTAAGTAAACCCTTCTCATTATTACAAATTAATTACTGATTTATTACATAACAGTGCACATAATAAAATATATAATATTGAAAAGTATAGTGTATTTAGAAATTAGGTACATAAAATAAGATATTGAAAAAGATATAAAACAACATTATTTAAAATATATTTGGCAATCATCTAAAATTCCATGGATTTTAAAATTGCCCGGGATAACCTTGGGACATAGATAAGAAAGAGGTGGTGTATAAATCCCTATAAGGGAATAAAAATGGAATAAGGTGATAAATTATAGGAAAAAATCATATAAATGGGGAATAAAAGTTGTGAGAATAACGAACATTATTCATAAGGAAAGATATAGCATGATAACCATAAAATTGGAAATTTGGAAACAACATAAAATATTTCACCATTATCATAGGTCAAGGATAACTTCCATGAAATAATGGTAGAAAAATAACCAATAAGAAATATAGTTTAATCCCTATACCATCATAAAGTCGCATGATACTAATCCTTTCCCAATGCATTGGACCTCTATATAATTTTGGGTTCACCCGTCATATTAATTTCATTATCATGTTTAAGTGTTCGACAGAGATCAAACAACATGGATTCATTCATAATCATATTTTATTTTAAGATGAATGAGTGTTGAATAAATATATGTAATTTCCACATCAATAAATTATAATTGTATAAAGTTAAACATCCCTTTATAGAAAACGCTCATGGTATTCACTACAAAAAGTTTTTGGCATGGAAAAATCACTGTGAAATTTCTGCAGCATAATAACATCACATAAAAATTCAAGAAATGGATGGATGAGAGAGAAAGGGGGATCTCATCATTTGGAAATAAAATGGGAATTAATATGGACATTTAAGGACATATAAAAACATTGGGAATTATAAATTAAAGACATTAGATAATAAATAAACTTGTATAATAAAGATAATGTGACGATCCAAAACATGAGTGCATGACTCCAAATTCATTGGAGGAGCTATTTGAGAGATTTTGGGAATATTTAGAGGACTCTATAGAATAGTGGGAAGAGTAAAGAAGTGATACAAGGATTTTGAGTGAAGATAAATGGAATATTTTGTGTGTTTATATAGGAAATTAGTGGGGATTTATTTATTATTTCTCAAACTTATGTTTTGGACTCTATATAATAAAATAACCAAACCCACAAAACATACAAGTGTTTAGAAAAAATTTGAGTTTTTTAATTATCATAATAGACCGCATGATGTAATCAATAACATAATACCCTTTATTATATGGAAGTGAGTCATACTCTTAATGAAATGGTCTTAAAACCGTAAAATATGTTAATGGATTGAAGGATTCATAAAGGTGTTAGAAAATAAAAAAAAACAAATAAGATAATATTATTTTAAAGGGATAAATATATCTAATATTCATTAATTTTATTTTATTTATTATATAATTTTAGGTTCATTATTATGTCTTGATACATAAATTATATTTATAATGTATTTATTTTTTTCCGGAAAATTTGACTGTCTTTGAATAATATAAAAAAATAACTATTGAATTGTTTCAACCTTATGATTCCAAAAATAATATTCATTTTATGAAAATAATTTTAAAAATATATACTTTTTTACTTTTAAAATAATAATCTCAATTTATTTAGAAATGTTTGGTTTTTTTATATTAATAGTTTTTAAACCCATATAAAATTTACATTTTACTTCATAAAAATTATATGATAAATAATATTTAATATAAATTATTTAAAAATAATATTTTATAAAGATATTTTTTACTTATAATTTCCATTAATTTGTTAAAATAAATCCCATAATTAAATGTGAAAACAATGTAAAATTAAATTTTGAGTATTACTGTATCAAAATAAGAATTATATATAAAGTAATAATACTATTTTTATTATATATTAGTTATAAAATAAAACAAATAAGGTAAAAATCATATTTCAAGGGTATTGACATGTATACCTTTAATACACCATCAAATTCCTTAAGCATAAGGTGGATGATTGTGTGATGTTTATGGGGTGGTTCAGTGTACATGGTTTGAGTTATGATCTTAATGAGGTTGAACTTCTCCCAAAAATAGTTTCTCTCATGATTAAGTTATTGGATATTAGCTTTGACATGGTCATGGGAAAATCCCCAATATTTTTTCTCCCTCATAAGCTCCAACAAATGGTATTTATATGGTATGATCCTATAAGTTGAGGACATCAAATAATTTGTCTGACATAGTTTGTTTTGTAAAAACCCTATATTTATAATAATCATATGATCACGTTTAAATATCTATATTATCAATGATAATGATTATTAATGGTATTTTGAATCCAATAGGATATAATAAAACCAATTAAGTGAATTTTTTTTATAACCATAATATATAATTATAAATTTAATTACATATAAATGGGAATTTTATTTTTAACAATTTTGGTCAATACAACATTGATGAAATTTAAATAACTAGACCATCATGATAATAAAATTCAAAATCAATATAAGAAGGTAAAAAACTGAACACATATTCCATTTAATCTAAAATTGATAATGAAATGTATCTAGACAAAATATCATAGATAAAGTCTCGTGGATAGTGATAAAAGAAATCTAAATGAATGAAATTATTAATTAATTGTTTTATGTTTAAGAAATATGAAAACCTATGTCATCATGATCTTTCATAAGAAAATGTAAAACTATAGGTAGAAACTTGTTTAATTGGGCAAACAATTTTCTCTCATAACACATGTCGATGTATTGAGGGGGTATATAAATTTTGGCTTCCACCCATAATTTTTTTTCCAAATAATTCCTCACATATTTTATAATTTTTTTAATTCATAATCAATGATACATATTAAATATTCATATTTATTAATGGACATATATTTATCAATATTTTTCCAATAAATAAAATAATATTCTTAGTAAAAATCATCTAAAAATTGGTATATGATATAATCAATAATAATATTCATAATACAATAAAATGGTGAAATAAAATAAAGATAGTTTCCAATAAAAAAGATTATGATAAAGTGATTTTTTCATGATAAGGCTTATAATAAAAAATGGATGTGAGATTTTATGATAACTTTTACTACATGGTAATTTTATATTAAAATCACTTTAGATGAGATAATTCAATGAAAAAATTAATATACCCTTATGAATGAATGAATCAATATATTACATGTTAACGGGGTATTATAAACGCCAAATAAAAGTGAATTGGTTCATAAAAAAAATAAGTCTCGGGGAAATGAAAATTGAGATGAAATCCCTTATCACACACTTACTTTTGATTGTATGTTCACAAACCTTGGGTATAGTTTTTTTAAAAAATGTAATAAACTTATAGAAGAAGCATATTAATATTTATAATTTAATATATAATCCTTTTATAACATATTATTACCCTTTAAGGAATAAGCATTCATTATTTTCATTATTTTGGGTATTAGATGTCTTATTATCTTATGCATGTTTTTCATTAAATGTCCTTATATTGCCCATATTATTGAGTTTAGTAATATAGAAAATAATACTTCTGAAATAATTAAAATATTTATACATCAATTAAAATTTTAATACTATGTATTAAAATGATTATGAAAAGAGATCCAAATCACTTTGTGATGCCGGTAATCCACATGTACATGAACAATGTTATCATTACATTAGTGTAAAATTAAAATGATATAAATTATATTATAATAATGATGAATAAGTCAGTAATACAATAATTATTTCAAATATATCCCGTATAATTGTTAACATTATCCTTATCACCATCCATGTAATGTGATAGTGAAAGAAGAATCACATCGCTTCGCACGGTGGTAGTCCGTCGTACACACGTGAAACGTTATTGTATCACCTTTGGAATTAAAATTAAAAAACAATATACATTAAAAATGAATAAATATATATAAAAATAATAAAAATATCATATATATACTTTCTATCCATAATCATACCCAACCAGGAGTGGTGGTAATAGAAATATGAACGACATCAGTTCATGAGGAGGTAGTTCATCTTATACAAAAATGATGATTCTGTAATCCATTTGATGGAATTTTAGATGGTTGTAGGTTATAAAATTAATATAAAAAAATCCAAATATTTTTTATATTCTACTGTTATTATATAATCAGGTCATAATTGTAATTGAACGAGGTGGAGAAGTAAATTAAATACAGACGCTTATCGGTGAACATTTCCTCTTCATCTGGTATCCTTCTTAAGATTATAAAAAATATTTTAATGATGTTTTATTCCCATAAAATATGGAATATAGGCTGATTCGAAGTTATTTTTGAAGTTATTTCTTTATTTGTTGTTTGAAAAAAGAGGTTTGAATGTGTGAATTAGTGAGGGGTGAGTTTCATTTTATAGTTGAGGAGTGAGAGTCTTATAAATACAAAAATGTATTTATTATTGAGAAGTCACTCTTTCCAAAAGTAAAAAAAATGATAATTATATTTTTTGAGGGATTATATAGTTTATAAATACTTCCACCACATAATGACACACATGTTTTAAATATTACAATTCACAACTTCTAGGTATCCCTCTTTTTACCATTTTTATTTTTCAATATGTTAATATGTTTTCTGACCTATGCAATTTATTAATTAAGTATAATTAAAATAGATAATTATTAGATAATTTTTACCCAATTATTATAAATATTATATTTTATGTATATATTATAAATCCTAGGATTTTTTAATTAATTTATACATAAGAATTTGTAATGTGAAAAATATCACTTTATACATTACCTTGTTAACCATGTTTTTAATATTTAACAGTCAATATATTTATTATAATAGAAAAAATATCAATTAATGTAATATATTTGATATTTATTAATATTTTAAAATTAACTGGATAGAAGATATTATTTTTAGTCATTATAAATTAAATAATAAAATATTGTTTATTCTAAAATGACATTAATATAACTTTTGACAATATTAATTTAATCTGAATTTATAAATACCAAGACGATAATAGAATTTGAATATATATTTTTTACACCAGTATAAAATTATATATTCCTTAAAAATAAATGTAGTAAAATAATTCATTCAATGTAATTAACATTTTAAAATTTTTCTATTAGAAATTTTTTTATTTAACAAATAATTAATGAGTTGGTGTGTCTTATGTATTTGAAGTAATTTTTTCATCTATAGAAAATAAATTTAAATTATTATGATATCCTACAATAATTTATTTTCAAAAATAATATCTATAACCATAACTATTATTTTTTTCCTATCCAAAATATATGTATATTTTAAAAACAAAAATAGTTTTTTATCCTTTTCATTAAATAAAAAATTAGGTAGGTGAGTTTCATGGAAATGATTCCCATAAAATCATAAAATTCATTAATAAGGTAGTAAGGGTCTAAATATTTCCATAAAATGGGTGTTTTATAAAATTATTGGACATTTTAACCATTATTATCTTAGTTTAACACCTGGTAAATCCATTTTTACCTTAACCATGATAGTTAATTTTAGCTATTTTTATTATTCACATAGCTAAAAAAATACGCAAACCTTATTGAAAATTGAAAATTACTCCAATTATAAATATTTACTCATTTTTTCCAATTTCAATACACATATGTGGACAATTATAATTAAAAATTAAACCATGAGACGTGATGAGAAAGCTATTTTTTAAATTAAAAATTCCAAGAAAGTTACAATTTCGATATATCTAAATTCAATAATAAATTATCCAAAATGAGGTAAATTGGATTAATTGATATAATTATAAATCATTTTAATTTCACAAAAATTAAAAATATAAGTTAACTCTATTATTTATTTATAAAAATATGGTATTCAATTAGAATTTATTGTTTTCCTCTATTAATAAAAAACAGAAACACCGCATAAAAATCCCAAAAAATCACCCAAATTGAATTTCGGTATTATTTTATAAAAAAGTGAATTTTATCTTTCAAATATATTTTAGGAAATTATTAAAAATTAGTTTTATATATTTTCCTAATAGAAATTTTTTTTTATGTAATAGAGTATCATGATTCGTTTAAACCTTGAGCTGCATGCATTATACGATTTCTGTAGAATTAAATTTACTATAAATGAAATATATTGGAAGGTTATGCCGTGTAATATAATAGATTATATTTTCACGTGTATATCATTATAATTTTAACTGAAATTAAGTGTGTTTACAATATAATTTACTATTTCAAATGCTAAATTTAATTTGTTCTTTGATTGATATGTGTTAGTGCTTTATCAAATATGTTTAATTACAATTATTTTGAAATCAAATTATAATCTCATTTGGGAACCATATAATTTCTTCTGTTTGAAAGAGCTTATATTAATGGATTCATGGTCCAAACATTATATTTTACTAATCCATATTTGCAATTATTTTATATTATCCAAAATGAGAAAAAGAATGTAAATTCAAATTTATAAAGTTTTAGTGATGGAGAATTAATATTAGACCACTTATTTGAGATTCTTAACCATTATTTTAAGGGACCAAAAAGAGCAACATGCTATGGAAACCTTGAATCTACTTCTCTTTTCTCAAACCATTGTTGCTTTCTTAATGAATGTAAATTTTTTTAATCTCATATCATTTTTTACAAATGATGGATAATTAAATGGGTAGACAAAATAATTTTTCAAAAGGAAAAATGGGGAAATAATTTTTATAAGAAAATTAATTTATATTTATTCCACTACCAAGGGAATTATAGATAAAAATCTGAAATTAAAATTCTAATCACATATGCTTAAATTTATTATTCTATTTTCATGAATTATTGTTTTCTTAATTTTAATTTTAATATGATTAAATACATGGAAAATTTATCTATTTAATTCTTCTACTACTAACATTTTAATGTATATATATGTTAAATTCCATGAATTATGTAATGTTATTTGTGAATTATTTAAAATATTTTTAAATATTCAAATTTAAGCATGGACACTCATTATAACATTAATTGAAATTTCTCTTAGTAAAAAATAGATATAATTTTTAATGCTTTTGTTTTATATTTTTTGTGTTATTTGGTAAATGATTTTTGAGTTTCGTTGCAAACATAGAGAATTAATTTTCACCTATAAATTGAAAATATGTTCGAACTTAAGCGTTGATTAAATTGTTCTCTATAACATAGGATTCAATATTGACAAAAATGAAATGTTTTTAGTGTAGTAGATGGTCCATTGAATTGTGATATAGCTTATTTCAATGTCATACACTTCAAATATACCATAATAGTTTCTAGAAAATGACTATATTTGATTATTATATTTCTTACGACATAGTTGATCATTTTTCTAATCTTTGAGAAATAATTTTATACTATAAATGGGTTGTTTTTATATTTCCACATGGATTTAATTTATTATATCATTTACATAACATAGAAAATATATCTTGATATTAATTCATTATTAGAAGTAATTTTTTAAACCTAATGAAATTTGATATTTAAAGTGTATTTTAAAATCATAAGCATGTCATTTAATGGGTATATTAAATGGACTCATAGTAATTCTAAAACTTTTATTATATAATCATAAATTAGTGTTTGAGTTAATTCTTCAATATTTTTAATTTATTATGATTACTCATCAAATTATTATTTTTATTTATTTTATGAAAAATATGTGAGATTTTTCACATGGAGAGAATGTCAAGTTTTGAAGAATAATTATATTCAAAGTGAATTAAATTTAAATCCTTAAAAAATTTTGAATCTCAAGAATTCATTAAAACTAAAAACAACCATTTGAAAAATAAATTGTCTTTTGAAAAAAATATATCCTTTACTCTTTAAGAGTGTCTATGATGGAAAGCAAATTTTAAAAAAATAAAATTTTAACTATTTAGTTTTTCTCACATGAGATTTATTTCCTTCCACTAAGTGTGTATTATTAATTTCTCTAGGACAAAAAAATATATTATATGGGGAAAAGGTTAATGTGGCATCTTGTTGATAAATTATTTCAACATCAATAATAGAGATAATATTTTCAAAATTTTTTGTATGAATTTAATTTTTTTAATCGTCCCAAATAATCAATTTGATATTATAGGAATCAATTTTGGATTTATGATGTGTTTTGTGAACAATGGTGAAAACTCTTAATTCAGGATTTTAGACAGATTTTTGCATCAATGTTATTTTATTAATTTTATGAAAAATATAAATCCAAATTGAGTAAATATTATTTTGTTGGAATCATTACTTTATTTCCTCCAATTATATATTCTTGTCCATGAGTTGATTCGACCATCTAAAGGGCCTAAAAATTCATTGAAGTTGGAAATGTTTTCAGGTGGATAGTGTAGACCCCACCAAGGTAATAGAACCACAACTCAGCCTTCACAGATTTAATTGAGGTGATTCTACCTGAGATAGTATGAGGAAACATAGGTCTGGATGTACACAAAACATGGTGGAGTTTTGAAGTCATTAAAGCTTCCAGTGAATGTTTTACCTTTGGAGGCACTTTCTTGGAAGCTTCATCCAAAAAAACAACCAAGGAAAAATACATAACACATTCTTCCGGTTTCTAAATGAGCTGAAATGTTGAGGGTGAATGAAAAATTCATTAAGGAACAACTTTTATGAAGGGATAAATTCATGAATCAGTCATTTATTTGGATAACAACGCGCTATCTTTCAGATTTCTGAATTCTGCCTATAAAAGTAGGCTCTCACCTTCTTCACAAAGCATCCCATTCCCCATCCCATTCCTTTTGGGACACCAAGAATGTGAACATTTCGGATTTTTCTTTTATTTATTTTCTTTTTCATAGATTTTAATGCCTTCTTCTTCCACATTCATCTCAATTTCCCTTACCATGGTGGGGTAAACATTTGGTGTGATTGTGGAAGGGTTGGTTTTCTTTGTTGTAATGCTTGAGTTCTTGAACGTAATATAATGAAATTTTATTCTTCATCATAGTTGTTTTCAATTTAATATATATTATTTTATTATAAAGTGTGGTCATTCTTAAATTTTAATTCGGTTATTGATTTTTTTCCTTGGTAAAATAATCACTTCCTCCATCCACTAATTTCTGGATTATATACGATGGAATATACTAGGAATTAGTGGTGAAGTAATCGATGGTCATCAGTACGTGTAAAAGGGGTAGTGAATGTTCTTGATTGTTTGGGAGAAACAAGACCATATTGGGTATTTCCCATGTTAAATAAGGACACTCAATATAAATATTCTGCAAATGGAAGGACAGTTGACCAAACCGAAATCTTGGTTAGGTTTTCTCTCACCATAATAATTTCACCAAGGAAATTAGAGGAAACGATTGTGGAAAATTGCCTTAATCAACTAAGAAGAAAAGGTTTTAATTAAACTGAACAATGATAACATTATAATTAGGAAATCAACCCCAACCTAATCACCCCTTTCAATATCATAGTTTCTCAATCATTTGAACTTCAAATTTCCTTTCAAAAACACAACACGCTTCCCTCATTTTAATATACCAGACTATATTGTTTTCACTCTTCTTCAGGAGACATCCTAGGTCAAAGACATTACTACATTTTAACATAGGAAATAATTTTTTTTCACACCCTTCAACAAGAATGCGACAAACATGGTGTTGTTTCCAGGGAGGCAGTGCCTCAAAAGCCTTAATTTTTTTTCTTTCTTTGAATGAACCGTATTTCAAGAGACAATTTAATTAAATTTGATCCAGAAATTGAACGAACAATAACCAAATTTAGAAAGAAAATTTTTCAAATAGAGTTTCAAAAAAATCACCTTACAGATTCCAGTAACACATCCAGTGATCACTCTGAACATCCAAGGGCATGGAATCCCAACCAAACTCTGCACAATATTTTCACCCCACAATTCGCTAAACAATGAAATAAACTAGCTATTACAGCCTTAGAAAATTATTTTTAATTGTGAATTAACATGATTCAAATTCTTTTAAAATTCCATGGTCTTTCAAGTGAAGACCCCAATAGGCATATCCAGGAATTTACAAATGTGTGCTCTAGCTGCAGACCCCGAGGAGTTGCAGAAGAACAGGTAAAGTGGAGGGAATTCCCATTCTCACTGTAGGGAGAAGCATATGAGTGGTTATATAGTCATTTGAACCTTTATTGAATGTTGTCATGATATTATGTGTGTTTTTTCTTCAAAAAGTGGAGAAAGTGGTTCCTTTACAAGACTATGGATAAGGAGTATGTTCTTAGGATATGAGCATAACTCCACTAATAATTGTATCATGAGGGATGAGAAAAAAGATTCAAAATAGAGGTAGATCATGATTTTACATGATTAGTAATAATAAATTGACATGCTTGAATGAATGAAAGGAGAAACTCCACCATTTTTCAAAGGGGAAAAGTAAAATGCATGAATTGATTATTTCTTTGAAAAATGGGAAAATAAATTTATATTATTTGTGGATCATTATAATTTTATTTTACATTGATAATTGTTTTATTTTATTGAAATTTGATAATTGGTTACATTGGTGCCCTTTTAATTCCATGTTGAGCTTTTATACTTGAGGACAAGTATAGTTTGTGTGTTGAGGAATTGACAGAGCTAATATTTTTTAAATATTTTTGAATGAATTTAAATTGTTTTAATCATTCCAAATAATCAATTTGAGATTATATGAATCAATTTTATATTTATGATGTGTTTTGATAGAAATGGTGAAAACACCTAATTCTGGATTTTAGACAGATTTTTGAATCCATGGTATTTTAGTAATTTTACGTACATTATAAATCCAAATTGAGTTAATATTAATTTTTTTGTAATCTTTACTATATTTCCTCCAATTTTATACTCTTGAACAGGAGTTGATTCGGCCATCTAAAGGGCCTAAAAATTCATTTATGTTGGAAAATTTTCTGGGCAGACAGCGTGGACCCCACCACCATAACAAAACCACAACTCGGCCTTCAATGATCAGATTGAGGTGATTCTACTTGGGCTAGCACGAGGAAACATTGGTCTATATATACACAAATTTCGGTTGATTTTTAATGTCCTTAATTTTTCCATTGGATGTTATACTTTTTGAGGCACCTTCCTGGAAGTTTTATCTAAAAAACGAAACCTCTAATGAAAAATTCATAACTCATTCATCCATTGTCCAAATGAACTGATATTTTGAGGGTGAACGGGAAACATATTAGGGAACAAATTTTATGAAGGGGTAAATGCGTGAATCAGACATTTATTGGGACAAAAACATGAAACCATTTGGATTCCATAATTCTACCTATAAAAGGATGCCCTCACCTCCTTCCAAAGTATCCCATTATCCACAAGATTCCTTCTAGGACACCAATAAAAAAAATTGCTTTATCTTTTATTTCTTTTATTTTTTATTTTTTAATTGCCTTCTTCTTTCCCATTCATCTTGATTACCCGTACCATGGTGGGGTAAACATTTGGAGTGATTGGGGAAGGGTTAGTTTTCTATGTTGTAATGCTAGAGTTCTTGACCGTCATTGAATGAAATTTCATTCTTTTTCAGTGTTGTTTTAATTTTCATATAGAGGATTTTATTATCAAGTGCGGTCGTTTTTGAATTTTAATTCAGTTATTTATTTTTTTCCTTGTTAAAATAATCATTATCTCCCTCCACTAATTTCTGGTTTTTAAACTATAGAATATACCATGAATTATTGGTGAAGTACTTGATGATAGTTAGTGCATATAAAAAGGGGTAGTGAATGTTCTTGATTGTTTGGGATAAATAAAACCAGATTGGGTATTTCCCATGTCAATTGAGGAAATGCAATACAATTATTTTTCACATGGAAGGAGAGTTGACCAAACTGATATCTTGGTAAAGTTTTCTCACACCATTATAAGTTCACCAAATAAGTGAGAGGAAACGATTGTTGAAAAGTACATTAATCAACTAAGAAAACGAATTTTTAATTAAATTGAAAAGGATAGCATTACAATTAGGAAGCCGACCCTGACCTAATCACCCCTTATAATATCATATTTTTTTAGTCATTTGAACTTCAAATTTCCTTTAAAAAACACCACATTTTACCCTCATTTTAAAGTGACAATCTATTTTGTATGCTCTCATCTTTGGAAAACATCCTCGGTCAACCACATTACAACATTTTATCTTATGGAATAATTGTTTTCCATTCCCTACGTTAGGTGTGCGTCAATCACATTAATGAATTTATTTAGGATTTATAAATACTTGAGATTTTAATAGAAAATACTTTAATTTTGGACAATTATGTTATAGAAACAATTATTATTAGATTTGTTTTATAAATATGTATCTTTTTTGTGATTATTTGATATTTTTTTAGTTTATTATATTTTATTTATTTTTTAAAAATTATTTATTTTTTATAGAATAACCGGTTTAATATGTTATCTGCATATTTTTTTACTTGTTATTGTGATAATTTTTAAGTTTCACAGTTTTATGGTTTTATCATAAATGAATTTTATGTAACATAAGACATTGTGATGTTATTATTTTTCTTGAAAAAATAAATTTTAGATTCAATAGGTATTTATGATATTTCGTATGATTTTTATGTTATATATTTTCTTGATTTCCTCACATGTCTTTGGATGAATAGTTTTTTTGTAATGATTTCATCCTCCAACATAAGGATTCTTGTACTGGTTATAAGAATTTATAGGTGAAACATTCTAAGACTTTGGTCATCTGTGTATGAAATTCAAGAACCGGAATAAGGCTTCACACCTTTTAAAAACATTCAACCAAGACTCTTGAGCTGACACTATGTATTAGAGAGGATGAACACCAAAAAAGGGAGAATCAGAAGCTCATGTTATGAAGTAAGGATGAAGTCCAACACCATCCTCAAGCCTTGATGATATAAAAAAATTTTCAAATCTAGGAAGATAAAAAAGATTATTTAAAACAACTGAAATGAATTTGAAAGAAGCATGAGCTTAAGAACTATTTTAAGTCAAATTTGAACAATGAAGGAGATGATTAATTAAGATAGATATGTGGGGTTTTGAGTTAGAAGGAACTAAAGTCGATAAATCATTATGAATTAATCTTTTTTAAATGTATGAACATGGTATTTGTATATTATATCATCATATGAGGTTGTTTTAAGAGGAATAATATTTTTCCAAGATCATTGAACCTATTTAAACATGATGAGTTTTTAGGATGGTTTACTGCAAATATATGAATCAATTCAATCTTTGAAAAATTACCATAACAAAATCTAGTTATCATTTTGATGATAGACAATAAGAGATGTCATTAGTAGTTCAATGGATGATGATGAAGGTGGCTAAAAAATGTATATATGGAATATTGATTTCAAGGATTCTATTCCTAGTACAGGTTTTTAGGAAAATTTGGAGTCATTGTTGTTCAAAATTTTAATAACTGAAATGACTAAGTTTAGTACACTCCACCAAATCACTGAAATTCCATAACAAGTTAAATCTTTTTCGATCACATTAAGTTTATTTAAATGATTTGTAAATATATATTAAGTATAACTAAGTGTTTCATAATAGAATATTCCAATCTTGAATGTTGAGTGGTTAATGCTTATTATGGGCTAGAGATGGTCCTTAGTGTTTGCCATAGCCTTTTTGAATATTGGTTTTGAGTTCAATTAGAGGTATTCTATTGGAATGGATTTTATATATTGGAGTTGTGCTACAACACACATGGATTTATCAAAGAATAATGGATTTTTTCAAAAAAAATATCTTGGAGGTAGCAAAATGATGTGTCGATTATAATTAAAAGACTATTCTAAGGATTATGAATTTCATGAGCGTGGGGATGGATTTTGCGATTGACCACAAAATATAATTTCCCAACACTTTTAATAAATTTTTTTACATTTTATCAAATTAGTAATAATCATAAAATAATATAAATTTAGTTTTATACACTCGTTACAATGATGGTCACCATGCATAGGCGATGGAAAGGTGATAGGTAGATGAATATATTTATGTGCCATAGAAGAAGGTTAACCTGGCATAGTCATAGTCCCCACATTGAAATTGGTAATAAAATTAAAATGAATAAAGGTGAATAGGGTGAAAGATATGAAGAAAATTGTGACTTTATACTAGTATAGAAGGGGATATAGGGAGGTGGATAAGTTGATGGAGGAGGTGGGATGCACCATTGGAGGATACAGGGTACTAAGGCTTGGTTGTGGGTAAATGTGAGTAAAAGAGATGAGGGGTGTCTGGTTTCCCCTTATCATTGGTTTCCCTATACCTAGGACTCACTATTTGGTCCATAAAGTTACGAATGGATGGATTATATCACATAAACATAGTTTACATTATGAGAAATTTATTACAATAGAAATTGGAAGAGTAGTTGAAGATATTTTATAATCATCAAGGGGTATTCCAAAAATGGATAAGTGATGATACTAGCTGGACTACCCAACTTTTATATTTCAACAAATATATTTAAGTAATAGAACATTGTAAAAAATCTATTTTATGGGACGTGTCTTGAGGAATCCATTGGACAACTAAACTAAATTTTAAAATACATCATGTTTTATAGAACACGGAGCTAAAGCTAAGACAATGTGGGAAGAACACATTAAATTAGAGTAGTTTTGTTTCATTAAAGGGAGTTGGACCCATTATACCTGAATATGAATATGGATGCATTCCACATGGATGAGTCTATATATTATATTAGTTTTGTAAATGATTTTCAATTTCATTGTTAATTATAAAATTCTAATATGAAAAAATATTCATTTCCCATTCCCTATTCTGATCTCGTGGAAACACTCTCTCAATAACATGAATTGTGTTTTATAAATAATAGTATTTTCTTATTCTAACTCATGTGCTTTCTTTAACCATTATACTTGAAGGTAAAAACTGTTAATATAGTATTATGTGGTGATGCTCGAAGCTTCCTATAAATCCAACATCAAGATAATTATGAACATTCACTTCACTCTTGTCAGAATTAATTAGTAAAGTAGATGGTTTTGAGTAGAAATCCATTTTTAGGGTATTTCATTATATATTTATTTCTTAATTTATTTCTAATTCTTCTCTTACATCACTCGACATAGTTAAATAAGAGAGTTTATTTTAATAGAAGATCTGGTTAAGTTCACCTCTACCAAGAAAACATTTTGAGCATGGTGGTTTTACCATGAATTTATTTTCATAAATGGGAGAGATCTCATGTACATAAAGATATTCCCTGAATGAGTGTCAAATGTTTGAGAGAGTTATTTTTATGATCTGATACATCAATCATGCATTAATTGTGGTTTTCTTTTGATTTTTAAACCCATTTTTAGGTAAGTGATATGAAGTTGAAGGTAGGTCAACATAGAAATGTTTTTTTCTTAGTTACTTTCTTTTCTTTTTGTGGTATTTTCCTTTTTTATGAAATTGAATCTTTTATTTCACCTTTATTCATCACATTTTCTTCTTGACACATTCTCTTCATTCAAAATAAACACAAAATGGTTAGATTTATCATTATGATAAACACACTTTCACCTTTATTCACCCCGCGTATATCCACTATGATATATCAAATATGTTTCTAAATGTATCTTGGACATTTTAAATAATAGTATATAAATCCATATATGATGAATACCATCCAACGTAACGTTACACCATGAAATCTATGTGATTCCAAAACTACCTTCAAAAAGGAAAGGATATCAACAACTAGAAGAATGTTGTCATTATGTTATATCCTCTACCATGTCATGGTAACCCACCTCCACATCTTCCATTACTCATAGTGTTACATTATGGAACCCTTTCCAGAATTTCACCGTAGATAATGATACATCATAATGATTTAATTATTTATAATTCAACTAATCCATCCCTCACACCGTGGTTATTATTGGAGATGGAGTGATCCTGACTCATGCAACTCATTTTTTGTGTCTCACCAATGTAATGTCATGGTGAGAAACATATAGCAAAATTCTTGCTCTGAACCACAGATGGCTCCAGTAATCGTGTTCTCAATATACCATTAACTTCTTAAACAACATAAAATCATAAATTTTGGAACAAAAAATTAAATACATGAGGCATTACACCATGCATGTGTAAATTAATGTACATGTTGAACATGTTTATGGGTTACATGTTCAAAGTATAATGTCAATATTAGTGTTAATTTTTAAATGGATTCTAATATCAATAAATGTTTATAGATTTTTGAGATTTAAAACCATACATGGGTAATGTTGACCCAAAAATCCTTTTATTTTATTTTTGTTGAATATGTTATATTAATACATGAATTACACTAGTTTTGTAAATTATTTTTAAAATTTTATTGACAAAGAGTCTATAAATATATTTTTAGTATGGTAATTTTTAATTAATTTTATGGTCACAATGTTTTATGGAATAGTTTTTTTTACATTATTTAATGTTTCTGGACTGTGGGACCCCCCAAGAAATTTATTTCAACCTAACCAATAGTTCTCAGTCTCCAATTATTTTGGAGCGGAATTCAACAGTCAATAGATATTTATTTTAGGGTTGTGGTATTGTAGTATAGGTAAATAAATATGGTATTTTAGTTAAGGATAATTTATTTTATTTGTAATTTTAGAGTTATACATAGGTATGGGATAGTGAAAACCTAAATTATAGTTATACAAACTCATAATTAACCATTCTATATTGAACCATGTGTTACCACGTGATGGTATTGTGGGTGATAAATAATTAGTCCCTTGAGATTTCACTCATTTTTTTGTTCCCACAGTGAGGTGAATTTACCTACTACGGGGAATAATTACATTGTATCATATTTATCATGGAGTCACATATGTAATAATGATTTATGATACGAGAAATTTTATAATATTTCATCCTATCGAGGGATTTCTATTTTAAATTCCTAAATACATTGAATTATTTTATCCAAATTATTTAAATTGAAAAGATTTTTAATGGAATGCATAATATAAAAGCGTATTTTTATTAATTTTTAAGGGTTATAAAATCCTTCTATTTACAATTAGGACTCCAAAAAGGGGAAAATCCTTGGTCAAATTTATATATCACTTGAACTACTTATAAATGACTTTAAATGGTTAGTTATAGTAAATGAAAAAATGATGATGAATTTTCATTTCACATTACAAATAATATTTTTATCTAGGTTTGTTTATATTTGTGCAGATTCTATTTACTATGTTCAAGAAATGGGTTTTGGTTTAAATATTTATTTATCTTGGTTTTCATTGAAATATTAAATATATATTTATTTATAGTGAGTTATTTAGTAAATATTATTTAATATTTTTCCTAGGTCACTCGGTCTATGATTGAAAGTTTTGGCTTGGGTATAACAGTTAAATATCAATTGGGAATTTTATGTTCACATTGGATATATTTTTAATGTTTTTAAATAATGATTTCAATATAGAAATATATTTATAATGAAAGTATTTTTTTATATGTGTATTTTATTATATCATGTGGGAAAATAAATTTGATTGATGTTTTTACTAATAAGTTTTTGTTATTTTTAATTTGTGTTTGATAAAATAGTGGTATAGTGTGAATGGATTAATGAGGGGTTTTATATAATGTGTGAGTTGATTAACAATTTTTGTGTTATTAAAAGGTACATATTTATTTTTTTGGTAACTCAATGGATGTGTATTTATTTGTAAAAGGGTATTTCATGAAGATCCAATTTTGGGTCTGTAAAAGTAGAATTGAGAGTTAATAATGTAGTTATTTTCGTAGTTTTAATTAGTTCATGTTATTTTTTATTCTAAATTGGGAAATAAATCTTTGATCTGATGTAAAATGAATAGATATAATTATTTATTTATTATTATATGATAATTGTGTAATAATTATGGTAATTATTATCGGTTTAGAGTGGTTGGTTAAATAGTAATGTAAAATGATGTATATAGGGGAAACTACATAAAGTCTAATCTTAATCATGTTTTAGTTATTATAAGTAGTCTTATTTTGATATGTGTATATTTTATGGTGTTGAGAATAAAATTTTGTGGTGTAAGTATTTAAATTAGGCTTTAGTTTTAAATTTTTAACTATTACATGATTTTCATAAAATAGTGCATGGTTTATCACATAGTTTTCTATACCCATTCTAGTAGTGATAACTAGATTTTCATTATTTGGCGCAGGATTATATAATTATCCAAAGTAACTATAAATTGTATAATATTTGGATAGTAAAATATGAATGATTATAATCATGTTTTGGAATTCTTTTTATGAATTAAAATGTATTTTTATAACATTAAAATATCACAATAACCTAGATAAAATATCTAGAAGGATGGAAATCATTAAAATAATATGAAAATAGAAATTTATGTTCAAATGAATATAAATATTGACGTGGTTTTCTATTTTACCTCAATGATATATAGATTAAAATAAAATATAATGATTTATTCCCCTAGTTATTGGTATAACCATAGATTATGTTTTCCATGATCAAAAGAGGTTTTGAAGGCATCAAAAAAATTAATTTAAATTGAGGTTGCCTAAATTTGGATCATACTAAGATTTATGTCCAATCAATATACAAATATAAATTTATTTACCAATGTTCCTAGAATTTGTTTTCATACCCATAAAACGTTAATGAGTTGGGTGTTTAAGAAATATCATCCTTTGAGATAACTAAGAAAGTGGTTTAATTATTAAGTACTATTTAAAATAATAAAAAGATTAATATCACATGAATTTGTACTCAAAGAAGGATGATGATACTAATCAATGAATTAGATAATAATAATTTTTATCTATGTAGAAATATTATTTGAGTTACATGATAATTTGAAATGATTTCCTTTATTCAGGATGATAATTTTTTATTATGAAATGTGTTATATAAGATGTGACAATAACCTTTTTATTATTATTAATGTTTTTTAATATTGTTTTTTAACAGAATATGAAGAATTAATTTTACTTAAGGGAATCTAGAGGGATTTATATTTATTTCATGTCACAGAGGTATTCATGAATAATCAAGAGGCTTTTATTGGGGTGGGATTTTTGATAACACTCTAGGGATGAAAATATATATAGTGAAGAGTATATTAACAACCTAGTATTTATTATATATATTAATAATTATATTTTGTTAATATAATGTGTAAAAGAAAATATATTTTGTTTAAATATATTCTTTCAGTGTTATAATTCATTATTGTTAAACTATACAGTGAACAATGACAGGATGAAAAATATTTGTAGTGAGCCTCATATAGTAAGGTGTAAGAATTATTAAACATAGGTAAGAATCATGACTAAATATAAAGGTTATAAATTGTTTTTATATAAACTATTTGGTCATTATTTTCATAAATAAAAGGATATATCTATTGTGTTATAATAGGTTTAAGTTTTATTTGAAAACTAGATGTGTTATTTTTGGTATTTAAATTAGTTTTAAATTTCAAAATATTTATATTTATTTCTATAATTAGTTATTATTATTATTAATTAATTAATAAAGAAGTAAAAAATATTGGAAACAAACAATTTTAATTTCAGTATCCAAGAAATATTTTTTAGAGGACCAATTTTTCCTAAACATTATCCTTTTGCATCCATCATTGGAGACATACATGGCCTAATAAAGATGATTTTTCAAAATCAATTATTGTTTATGTTTTTATTCTTCCCCATCATCCTCATTAATGTCCTTATCCTGTATTCTATTGATCAATTTTCTATAATTTATATATTTTTATTTGTTATTAGTTTACCAATTCATGGATAAATCATTTATTTTTTATCATTATTTTAGAATATGAGTTTATATAAACCCATGACCAGTTGAATTATTATTTTAAGACATATTTACATTGATGTATTGTTTTAAATTAAATGTTATTCAACTAAAAACACATTTTCTCCATATATAATACTTTTATAAATAGTTCTATTGTTTTTGTTTTGTTTTTTATGCAATGTGAAATTATTTTTTGATTGAGGATTAAACATATTATTGTTGGAATTGTGAAATGTGATTGTTGACTCTTAATTGTTATTATTTTTGGTTTAATACATGTTTGGTTTGAATATTTTCTTTAAATTATTTTATTAAAATACCTTCATAGATTATTATGAATATATATTTTTTATATTACAATATTTAAATTTTTCTTACTAAATTTTTATTAAATTGGTGTTCTAATTGGGGTGATTTTTTAAATGGTAATGGGTGGTTTTGAATATATAATTTTTGGTGTTTTTGAAAAATGTACTGATAGGATGGAAATTTATTTGGAGGTTATGAATTTGAAAACCCTTTTTTATTGGCGATGTTAACCATTTAATACTTATTTTGTTAGTTGATAGTTAATTTGGTGTGATAAGTAAATTTTTCTATATTTATAAAAGTCACCAAAGATGAATTTGGGAGAGAAAGATCATGGTTTTAGTATACTACTAATATATACTAAGACAATAAAGTTGTACAAAGTGATGACTCAAGTAGTGGTAGACTATCCTCAGGAAAGTCCTAAGTTTATGTTTTACTCGTCATGGTTCACAATAACATATTTTTTTTATTACTTGATGTGGTTATATATCATATTCCCTTTCTGTGTATTTTTTGGATATATATTTTTAGAATGTTGTTATTTAAATAAATGTTTCATAGTGATTAGAATCACCTAATCAAATGGCATGATGAATTGAGTGTGAGTGTGGTGTTCATATGATTAAAACATTTTTTATTTATTATTTTAATTATATAATATGATTTATTTTAAAGTAATTAGGTTATACATAACAGTTCACTTATACATTGGAATTATAAAGAGTCTTCTGCAGAAATTATACTATGTTTTTTCCTCACCATCAACATATACACTTTAAAACACATACATACCATGTTTAAATTCCATGTGGATTTTTTTATGGAAATTTTTGTGTGTTCATTATTAGAGAGATTCTACTTTCACAAGAAGTTTGGACATGTTGGTGGGATGATTTCACTAATAGATCATTATATCTAAACAAAATATTATTGTTATTTTTTAATCAAAATTCGAATTGACATATGAATTTACCTTTTTATATTTATTATTATTAGATTATTTATTTACAAGGTGGTTATATATTTTACCATTGCATATGTGTATTCATTTCTGGTGTCCATGGTATCATGGTGTGTAATTTATTTATGTAATATTATGTATTTTTTATAATGGAAATTATGTCAAAATGTATTTTATATTAACCATTCAAATAGATGAAAACCATCAATAATTTAGGAGAATGTTTCAAAGGTTAATTGGGATATAGTTATACTACAGGGATTTCTTTGAAAGGTTATTACAAATTTCATCATTATTGATGTTTTGTTGAGTGGTTTGAGGTTTTTAGTGTTTGGAATTGATTTTGGATGGTAAAAAATGAAAATATAGTAATATATATTTATATATTTTTTTCTATACTTAAAAACAAGTTACTAAAGAATGTTTGGGTGAGTGAGATGTTAGATAACCCCCTATAGTTCACTCATTTTCATTTATTTTTTACCAAAGTGATATGAAATGACCCATGATGATCAATAATGATATTCATATAAAATGAATCACATAGTCACATGTAATAATGACTTATATTGTGTTGTTTAATTATGATTTCATTGTTTTTTTGTTTTTTATTTTAAATTCCTAAATGAAGTGAAATATTATACACTACATTTTATTTAAATACAATGATTCATTTTTAATGTGTAATATAAAATTTTTGGGAATTGGTTTCTATTTTTATGGTTATAAAAATTAATTATTTTATATTATTGAATCATAAAATAGGGTATGTCTTTTCAATTTTAATAGTTAATAAAAACCATATAAATGAATTTAAATGGTTTATAATAATTGAAAATTAATTGTTTAGTTGATTTATGTCCACATTATGGTCAATATGGTTATCCAAGAATTTTTATTTTTTATTGATTTAATTTTTCATGTTGTGTTTTTTTGTATATTTTTTATTTTTATAAAAAGTGGAAATGTTTAATTTTCCTGGAATATTTAATAATTGGTTTTCAACATTTAACCATGGTAATGTAGTTCATGATTGCTGCTTAATTTTTTTTGTATATATTAAATTTAAATTCTAACATAACATTGAACTTAGAATATGAAAGTTTTCATGTGTGTTTTGTTTTATAAAAAATATTAAAGCCTTAGCCTATAATACTATAATGACACCCCAGTGGGGATGGTATTTGAAATGCACAATGATTCCCCATATGCTAAAGGATTATTATGATTTTTCAACATTCTGAATTAGTTATTTAATGACTTCATACTCAAAAGTAACTTCTTTGGATTATAGATGATACATTAAAAAATCATCATGACATTTTCATATAGCAAATATCCCAAAAACCATTCAATAAAAAAGTGACCTAAGATAGGCTTCACCATATAGAATATATAGTGGAAAATAATATATATGATTATTCACACAATTTTTTTTAAACATTCAATAAACATGTGTACAATAATAAAAATAAAAATAAAATTGATGCAACACTAGGAGATAATGATGTAGGGTAAAATTAAAAACATAACTACCTAAACACTATCCCTACCCATAAAATGATTCGATTAAAAACATAACCTCTATGAAATTTTATACTTGAAAAATATAAAAAAATACAAGATATATGGGATCATGAAAAATACAACCATTGTTTTCCAACATACATAAAAACCCATGTTATTCACATAAGTAGTGATAAATCTAATGAATGTGAAGAAATGTTCATAGAATGAACATATTGAATGTTTATTTTGATCAAATTAGTTTTCCTGAAACACATATAAAGAGTGAAATTAATTCCTATAAAATATTCCTACCTTGAAACAAAAATAAATTAAAAAATAATCATATGTTTTAGGTTATCATGTGAAAAACAGGACACAATTACACTAGACCTCACTATCTTCCACAAATTCCTGTAATATATAAGTCATAGACCAATAATATGGAATCCCTTTGGGAAATTAAATTTCAAGAGGTGGTATTAGACACAAAAATAACTCATCTCATTAAAAAAGTGATTGAATGATTGAAATTACCTATCATACTTTTGTATTGGATAAACATTCCACTTATGTAAAAGTCTCCTAGAGATATATCATATCTATTATCTAATAATCCAAAAGTGATCTATAGATGGATTCTAAATATCCAACCACTTACACTATATTATCCAACCAAATTTGAGTAGGAATCTTGGTATAAACAGGTCATCAATATCTTGATGTAGTAAACATGGATAATAATCTATTCATAAATTCAAATAATAATTGATCATTGTATTTCATCATCTAGATTCATAGTTGGATGTGTAGTTAGACTAATATGGGTGGTGGGTGAATTAGGGGTGACTAATTTTTTCGAAATATATTTAACTAAGAATATTTCTTTCATTAATTTGATGAAACATCTATTATCTATCAGGTTGTATGGATCTTTATAAACTCTTCCTCACTATTTATCCATTAATATATGTTTATATTATAGAGAATAACAATACATAGTTATTTTAACAATTTTTTTACCTAAAAATGATACCTTAAATACTTTACATAGAGGCTCCCATTAGTCAATGGATTTTTCCTATAATAATATTTTTATCAATTAGTTGTTAAAGTATTTATAATACATCCATTGGAATAATATTCCCCTTAAAATATATTGAAATCGTTGATATAATAATAATATGGACTCCCACTAGTTTATAAATTATTTTTTAAAAAACATAGCCAATAAAAATGTAAATTTATAAAAAAATCTAAATAAAAGTTCATTTGGAATGCAGGTATAATTTTTAGAATCTAAATTTTGTTCATATGGTTCACCATTTTTCCAACGGGTGAATGCTCGTCCAATGTGTCTAAATAAACTATGCCAATTTATTAAAAATTTTCTATCTAATTAACAAAATCATTACCACTCAGTTTTATATGAATATTTTGACCATTATTTTAAATAAAAAAACAGAAGAAGGAAATATATGAAAATAATCTCTATATGATTAAATTTATTGACACCCTAGTTTGATAATATGAACCCAATATTCATCTAACACCTTTTCTTATAAAAATGCTCGTTGTTAGAAACTAACATCGATAATAAATTATTATGTGTTTTAGGTTTATTTAGTGAATAGTTATTTATAATTTTTTAGTAACATCCCCTATATATGGGTGCTCCCAAAATAAAAAGTGACAAAAACTGAATTCAGTTTTCAATTTACTGAAATTTAAATTTAAACACTCCCATTAAACTCCATGTTTTGGATGCTTCTCAAGCCTTATAGAATATTCGTGAATATTGTTACAATGACAACTTCACCAATATTTTAGAATATCCTTAAACAATAAGTTAATTAAATTAATAAATATTTCTCACATTTCTTGATAAAGATGTTCTTAAATATTTCTTTTACCTCGGAATAATGAAACTTATTTAAAATTTTTAAGAACATCATTTAGATAAAAAAATTCTAATGCACGCTTTATTTTCTCTATTCATTACATTTGATGTCTATTTTAACTATTCAAAAATTTAGTACTTTCTATATCATTTTTAACTAATCAAATTTTTTCACCTTATAAATATTTTCTTACTATTCATCCATTATTTTAATTTTATTTCCTTTTATATATTCATATGTTGTGAAACTTGTATGAATTTTTTTTGTATATCCATTTTGATCTTTTGAATCCACTCTTCCGTATATATTTATTGTTCACTTTTTACATTTTTTTCCATAGTTAATCCATTGTTCACTTTGTAAATATATATTCACTATTCATCCATTGGGCTCATTATACATCAATTTTCATTGTTCATATTTTGAGCACTTGGTTCATCATTTTTCATTGTTAATATTATGTGCATATTATATGTCTATTTTCATTTTTCAAACACTATATAATTTGTATTTCCATTTTAACTATTCATCTATTGTTAAATTTTGACATAATTTTCCATTTTTCAACATCTTCACATAATAGAGACTAAAATATGTTACATAAAATTTGATCATACTGTAACCAAAACTTTGTTACCTAAACATTGAACTACATCCAACATCAACACTATATATCTTGTAATTTAAAGATTGTAACTTCAATGTGTTATTGATTAAATGATCATAATATTTATTATATCTGAAATTTATACATACTCTATCTATTTTCATTATTCATCTTATTGAATAATGTTTATAAAATTGTAAAAATTTCATTTAATTAATATCCTAAATTTTTTTTCCAAATCAAAAAAGTAAACCCAATTCAGAAAATCCCATTTGAAAAAAAAATATATCTAACTCAAGAAATTATACTGAATTAGTAAAATTTCATCTTATTCACAAAATTTCATCTAATTTAGAAAAGTTCATAAAATTAAAAAAAATCATCTGATTCACAAACATTTTTCCAAGTCATGATTTTTTGTACAAATCAATATATTTTCAATTCCTAGATGTTAATTTGTCTTACCAAAATTCATCAAAATCCAAAAAAAAAGTTCTTCCAATTCAATGGTTTTTTCTGTTTCATAAAAATTTAATCTAAAAAAATTTATCCACCATTAATTATTTTTTTACTAAATCATTGAAACTTCTAAAAATATTTGTTCCTTCCAACATCTATGTTTCAATTATTGGCTTCAAATCTTATAAACCCATATAAAACAAATACTTTATCAACCATTGTATATATACATTTTATTTATGTTTTAGCAAAACTATTCACTTTATACCTCTCTCAATTTTTACTCCTCTCATTCATTATATATTTATCATTTTTAAAAAATGCACAAACTTTACAAAAAAAACCTCTTCCCACAAATCAGATCAAGATTTTATGATTATAAATATTTGTATGGAATGTTTGTATAGAAAAGTTTTACTTATTCTTCATATATCAACTTTATATTTTTTTATGAACTTCTTTATGATGTAGGAATCATTGATGGATCATAAGAGAATATTCTTAATTTATAAGAACATTTTTAAAATTATTATGAAATCTTTAGAGCCTCATATATATAATAATAAGCCAAAATTTCATAATAATTTCTACAACTAAATATATACTTTTTAACATCCTATAGTTTTATCTTCAATACACCTTCCTTAGTCAGATTTAAAATTAATTATACTTTATAATTTATGTTTACTTAATAACTTTAAACAACTTTTCTATGATAAAATACTCCTTCAACATATATTCAACTTCCTCATTAACTTTAAAAACATTTGACAACATATAAAATATATTATTCAAATTGTAAAAGTGGAACATTAATCTCCCCCTTTGGATTTATTTTTATTACCAAATTCTATTTAACTTTAATGAGATATTTCTCCCCTTATTTATAATGATTTAAATACATCCTTATTTTTAAAGGGCATTGAGTGATAGAAACATTTTACAGTCACCTTTAATTATCTAAATCTAAATCACCCTTTTGACATGTTGGGTAGGGGGAGGAACTTTATAAAAACATTATAATATTTCCATCTATTCATATTTAAAACCAATATTAGTAATTAAAATTCGAGAGAAAAATAAAACATCACCTATATTAGTGATATAATCCAAAAATCAACTAACTCTAAGTATATTTGAGCCATGTGTGGTGTAGAAATTAAGACCGATTAACTCATATATTAATGATGTTCATGTAGTTTTACAAAGAAATGATAATTTTTCAAAAAGAAACAACATTTAGGAAAGTGTTCAATGGATTTTTGATTAACTTAATTTTATAAATTTATCATAAAAACCATATCAAAAACATTCAACCATTAAAATGAGATTTTTTATACCCTTTTGATGATAATTCATGTTTTTTATAAGAAATTAATTTTTATCATTGACATGTATACCATAGTTTGTATTACGAAAGTGGGAGTTTGAAAAATACGGCTTTAGGATAACAAAAAAATCATTATTATTACTCTTCTATAGTATTTGTATCCATTATTGGAACAACAATGTATACTAGAAAAACATTTCACAATAAATTATAAAAAATATTTGAATACAAACTTCATCATTCTTTGTCAGGACTCCTCCTAAACATTGTCACCTCAAATCCCCCTTTTCAAATAGGTTCTATAAAACTTTTAACTAAATAAGGCTGGATGTTCTTAGATTATTATAGTGAGCCATGGGTTTGATTAATTTTATATGACCTATAAAATTCATTTTTTATGAATTAATTTTTATTCATTATTTTATATGTATTTTTTCAAGAATTTATCTCCATGGGCTTTATAGGTTCATTCTCTTAACCTTTTATTAAAACATTGTGTACTGTATTTTTAATGACTATAAAAATAAGGTACAATCAGTTTATTTTTTTCATATTCATAAAACATCCCTAATTCCTCTAACTATTCTTGGCATACAACCCTACAGGTCTTTGGTGTATATTAGACTATATTCATATGTTGTTATATTAATCCAACACCATTATTTTATTCTAAATATTTTCTATTTATATAAAACAAATTATCCTATCCTGGTAAAATTATCATTCATTTTTTAGGAGTGTGGCTATAGAACTTGAATATTACCCACTAATTATTTTATTTCGGTACCTTAATCATTAATGGATTTTTCTAGTGTTCTTTAACTTCTTCATTATAGATATCTTCTACGGTTCCAATATGTTTATGTCCTTTTCAAATAGATTTAATTTTTTAATTAACATTCCAAATATTATCATGGAAATTAATGTAATGTTTAAAAATTTCCAATAAGTGACATTTTCTTATATAAAATTGGAATATGTTATGGATATTTCATCCTCTTGGTGTTTCTTCATAGGTGTAACAATTTTAAAATCATCTACTAGTTTTCACATAAAGTTATGTATTACATCCATGGTTATTGTGCATTTACAAGTATACTGGGAAATTTTCTTATGTTGTTCTTTATGGAAATAAACAAACAATTTTATTCATCATAATTATTTCATTATCAATTATGAAAAAAATCAAAATTCCAAATTTTTTGGATGTCAATAGATATTTATTCTTATGTCAATATTAAGTATACATAATTGAGTCTCTTTTTTATTTCCACTATTATCTCCACAAATTTGGGATTTATATGTTCTTTATACCTATAAAAATTGTGATAATAATATATAAACTAGTACCCAAACATTCCACATCTCCAATAGTAGAAAACAATCCCCATTTTCTTTTATTGTGTTGTGTTTTCTTGGTGAAAACATATTTGGAAACATGTTTTAGTCAGATATAAACATTATTTTTAGATATATATTTAAAATATTCATTATATTTTCTTTTCTAACATCAAATTTCATAGAAACAGTGTATCTTGCAAAATTATTTACTGAATTGTTTCTATATTAACATGTACAAATATTGTGAGAGTTATTACCATCCGATTCACTAGACAATGTGTTCACCTTTTTTTTCAAGTTATTATAATATGATAATTTTGATCCAATAAGATTCCTTAAATATTTGGATAGAGTATTTCTTGAAATAAGTATTTCCTTGGAAACATTGTATATTATTATCTCATCATTATGTGAAGACTCATCTTGAGTAGCTTCCACATTTCTCAACCTTGATGCCTGCTAAAAAAAACTTTTCATTTAAATTTTTCTTTTGATTTTCTTGAATCTTCATTTTTTCTTCACATTTTGATTATATCTTTTGTATCACTTCCTTATTAACCTTAGACTCATTTTGTACTAATAATTCCTTTTCATCTATTGTTCCTTATTTAGCTTCCATCTATGATTTTTTATCTTAAACAAGACTTTCTAAAACATGGAAACAATCATTATAAACATTATTAACAAAGAAATTATAAAGAAACATTCTATAAAAAAATTCTTCCAAAAATGAATTTTTTCATGAAATATTAGTGAATATTTTTTTTACTTTAAAATTTTTTGTAAGAGATATATATTCTTTATTCTTATTTCCAAATCATTTCTCTAAGACATAGATTAGGGATTTCAGTTGTAACATATATTCATTTTTTTCTTAAATATAAGAAATTATATGTATTCATGTAAATAATAACATTTGACATGTTAGCACAAATTTTAAAATAAAAATATTATATAAATTATAATTTATCACAAAATGTGTAAACTTATTTTGAAGGATAAATTTCTTCAAATTCACAAGTCTTCTTAATACAAAGCTAGACTTATTGTGGTGATGGATCCTCTATTTTTTGGTTGTGAGAGGCTAACTTACTATATTTTTTATATTATATCTTATTATATTTTTAATATTTTTATCTTAAACCTCCATGTCTCTACAACTAGTGATAACTTCTATTATATAGTGATAATGATAATCTTTCTTAATATCCAATGAAATAATTTCTTTAGAATCTGGAATGATATACATAATATAAAATATTTGAAACACAACTAAGAGAAATAATTGGTTATCCAAATAGAGGGGTCCTTGGATATGATAACAAATATGATTACCCGGTGGTCATGAAGTCACTCTAAGAGGGGGTGGTGTGGGGGTGAACTAGTGATGACTAACATATAAAAATTATATTCGACATAAATTATTTCATACATTAACGGTAATGAACTTATGTTATCATTTGGGATGTATAGATATTTATAAAATATTCCTCATCATTTCACTCTTATTAAAAGTATATTATATAAGGGAATTCAACTCATGAGTATTTTTACAATCTTCATCCTCAACATGAGAACCTACGTCATTTTTATGGGGATTTCCATTTGTCCATGGATTTTTCCACTAAAAATCTATTAATAAATTATATTTGAGATTATTTATACAAAATCACATTGTTCATATTTTTCATGAAAATATTTTACAATATTTGTGTAGTAAATAATACAAACTCTTGTTAGTTTATAGAGTTTTTCTTACAAAATTGACCCAACGCAAAAGATGTAACTTTATAAAAACTACACAGAAAATTTTAATCCAAAATTTTCATACATTTTTCTTCATCTGGTAGATTTCTATATGGTGTACCATTTCTCTGTCAATTAAATTTACAATAGGTGAGCCACATTGAAACTATATCACTTTCTATATTGTTTTTAGTTAAATAAACAAATCATGGCACCATACTTTTGTATGAAAACACCATATGTTATTTTTTATACCATACATCACCTAGAGGTCACTAAATGCTACATCTTTACGATTGCACAGATTGAAACCTAATTTTTTTTATTCTTATCCAAATATTCATCAAACACATTTTCTTGAACGTGGATATTACCATTGTGGGAAACTCAAATATATAAAAAATTCTTACGTATTTCATTTTTAAGTTAATTATTATTAGACCAATTGCAGTTGAGTCACCTTTATATAAGTGTTCTTGAAATAGAAATATTTGGAAACCAAATTCATTTTCACACTCACTAAAATTCAAAATTTAATAATTCAATTAAATTTTTTTTTCCTGGATTCTTATCAAGCTGTCTATAATATTGTTGAAGATACTTATAATGTCAGCGTCACCCAAATTTTGTAGAATTTGCATAAATACAATGTTAAGAAACTTATTCATTATTTAATAAATTGTTTTTATAAACTCATAATATCATTCTTTACCATTGTGTTCATATAAAACATCATTATTTCTTAAAAATTCCTAGGAATCCTTTTTCCACTCTACTATTTATTTCATCAGTTTTCAATTTATATATTAATTTTCACATTTTATTAGTTATCCAATTTCTAGGTATAATTTAACTATTAAAACATTTTTTAGATTGACATAATTTTTAATTATGTGTATATTGTGCACTTTGTACATCAATTTCACTATTAATTCGATGTGCACTTTGTAAATACTTTTTCACTATCTATCAACTATGTAATTTGTATATCATTTTTCACTATTTATCCTTTGTGACCTTTGTATTTATTTATTGTTGGTTCATCCATTGTGATATTTTTAATTTCATTTTCAATATTCATCTACTGGTCACATTGTTTGTCCTTTTCACTACTCATCTATTACTCACTTTGTATGTCTATTTTCACTCTTCATCAATTATATACATTGCATGTATAATTTTATACATCTTGCAACATCATAATTTTGACATTATAAAAGCTACACACATTGTCACTATTCTCCTGATTTAAAATGGTTTTCTTGATTGAAAAAGGTTCACTGGATTGAATTTCTATTAAACTTTCATCCAATTCACAGAGTGTCACCAAAATGAAAAATTCCATCTGATTCCCAATAGTTTCTCTGATTCAAAATAGTTCAACTACCTCTGAAATATTAATCTAACTCAAAAAATTTAATCTAATTCAAAAAAAATTCATCTAATCCACAAATGTTTATATGATTGACAAAATTTGTTTTGAATCAAAAAAATTCATCTACATCAATATTTTTTCCGACTCACGAAAGTTCATACATCAATCACCAGATACATTTGATGATTTCTGAAAATATTTTTGTAAAATTTAAATACTTTTGTTCCTAAAAACTTCTATATTTACATTATTATCTTTAATTTTTGTGAAAACTCTTGAAGCATCATTATTAACCCCCTTTTACTTATTTAATCATTTTTTAAATGTGTATAAAAACTAATAGTTTTAGAATTTTCACAAATTATATGACTCCAACCCAATATTTATTTATCATTTTTAGAAACCAAACATACTAAGTAACAAAAACATCTTCCCCCCTATTTTATCATAATTTTTCCAATCCTAAATCTTTTTTAGAATTTTTTTCCATAAATGTTGTTCATATTCTAGTTGTAAAAAAATCATCTTGCATCGTAAGCTTCATCATTATGTTGGAGAAAAAGAATGAATAACATATAATTGTATAAATTTTTAATAAATTTATTTATAAATTTTATTTAAACATTATATCATAATCTATCTTTTCATAAGAGATCTTTTCATTAAAACAACATTCAACTCAATCTCTCGTTTCATACCTCTATTGGTTCTACCTTCCAGATAACACCATTCGGTAGATTAAAGCTTTATTATCATTTATGTGTAATGTTTACTTAAAAGTTTACAATTGTATATCAACTTGAACATAATTCTTTAAACCAACTTCAACTTCATAATTCACTTTACAAACTATTTACAAAATATATTATATATGTTTCAAAACAACCTAGAGAAACTTCAATTAGAATATCTAACCGCTCGCAAAAACTAAAACACCATACCATAGGGTATGTCCAATGGAACAAGATAAACCACATCATAATTTGGTTATTCCTAAATAAAATTATAAATCTCATCATACTAAAACTAGAAATAATAATTTATAATTTATTATGAATATAATTTCACTAGTAATATTCTAAATCACTACCATATGAGTACCACAAGGATAGTCTATTGGATTTTCCCATACTAAATTCTCTATATTTAATCATATGGACCATATAAATTCACCCCACACATACAAAAATAGATGTTTCATTACCTAAAACCACATGTCTGTCATCAATGTCACTTAATCCCCTACTTGGCTAAAACATCACACATTATGAAAAATATACCATACTTAAAACCCCTACCTAAATTCATTGAATTTGGAATGGTTTTATAAAACATAATTAATTTTACTAATATTTATCTTCCTTGTGTTCAATAACATCAATAATTATCCACTTGGTCATTTTGAAACCAAAATAAGATCACTATTAGGCCAACTCATACACCCATATGCAGGATAGTACATAAAAGTGCATTATAACCCAAAAACTACTAAGGGGTTCTTAAAAAAATTCATCATCCTGAAATATATTAAATATACAATGATATGGTCAGTAATAATCATATCCCAAACATATACCCTTTTGAAAATAGGTAATTTCCCTAATAAGGTTATAAAAATCAGATCATTCCAAAACCAAAACATTCAAAATCCCCAAAAACACATAGAAAAAATCATGCTCATGACTCATTGAGTAAATTGAATAACATACCATTTATACTAATTATAATCCCTTGAATAATATTCTCCTAAAAATTTTATTTATAAATCCTCATATTTGTATTCAAATACCATCTCAAAATCCTTACTTAAAGACATATCATTTACTTTGATATATAATTTTATAACATTTCATTTAGGAAACCATCATACAAAAAATCAAAAAATATATTTAATTTTAAAAAGCTTATCTTGAAAAAATACTCACCCCACAAAAATATACATAAAGACGGACATTAACTCTCATTCAACCAAGGAACCACCAATGAACCACATAGAATATTATGTGGTCCTTATCGACTGTTAGTCTAAAATAGACATGTCACTATTTATGGTTTTAGTTCCCAAAAATCAAGTGAACATGATAATAACAACTATAATGATAAAACAAAACCATATATAAATTCATTAACATTTCAATAAATAATTTAAAGGGATCCCACTTCATTTATTGTTATAAAAACTATACTCACTACGAAATTCTACCCAAACGATCCACGATCAAGAGAAATCCAATAATTTTTAAACGTATAAATTTTATGGCATAATATAAATAATACAATTAATCAGTGTGAGAAAAAGTACTCTATCAAAGCTATAGTTACCCACGACTACACCCTACGACATGAAAAATGAATAATGGAAAGTGATCAATGAATATATTCCTTGGGGATGAATAGATGAATGAATGAGCCATATATGGTGTCCCCACAATATTTATACACAAAACGGAATAACCCCATAGATTTCATCTAACTATTTTCTTAATTGTTTAGAATAAAAGGAAAAAATAAATAATTCTAAACTTTTGACAATGTATGAACCCTTTCATATGGGAGGACCCATGTATAAGGGTAATCATATAATAATCACCCACATGAATCACTGTAAATAAACCTTATATATCATAGGTTCCAATAAGTACCTAATTCTATAAATTTAAGGAAAATTAAATATGTAGGTATCCATATGTAAGAGTAACATTGAAGAATATAGAACCTTACATATGGATCAATTTATACATAATATTAATCCCAAAATATTTATCTTAAATAGAGGGAATCCATATAACAACATAATGTCAAAGAGTTAAATGGATAAACGATATGACCCATTTCCAAAGGGAGAACCATTCTCATTCGGAGCCTATAATATTAGAGCTCCATAGTTAACGAGTTTTGGCACAGAGTAGTGATAAGGATGGGTGACTTCTGGGGAATTTTCCACGAGTGTGTACGAGTGAAGAAAAAACACACTAAAATAGACATGTTTTTGTCCATGGGGGTAGTCATAAGTACGATGACCCATACAGGAATGTGAGTGGACCCTATTAGGGGAAACTAGGTGTGTATGGGACAACTGAGATACCTCTGGGGAATAATGTATACCTTGGTAACATATAAGGAACCTAGTCTGATGTATGATGGAACTACCTAGATTGAGTTATATGGCCCACAATGAGGTTATTATTCTCTTAGGGAGGGTGAGAATGTAACACCAAAATATGTTATTAAAGGGTTAAATAGATAAATGATTTAACCCATATTAATAATCTGAACAATTATTTTTTGAATCTTACCAAATTTGAACATCCCAATTAAAGAGTTTCATCTATGCATAGTGATCCTGATGGGTGAACTAACAGTATGGTTTATAGGGAGTGTGGGAGAGTGGAAAAAACACATTGGAATGAATATGTGTTTGACTATGGGGACAATAATTTGTTGGAAGACATGTTTAGACTTGTTGGTGGGCCCCAAAAATGAGACAAACAAGTCTTTACGAAAACTAGGGTTCTTTTGGTTCCCAATTATTACAATCATTATGTATGAGGGTGTAAACATTTTTGGTAAACCCTTACATATAGGGACATTTATGTATCACAAGGCTCCATATTCATAACCATTTCTATTAAGTGATAAACCATTATATATTTTGGTACCCATATGTAGTGGTAAACCATTAAACAAGATAACCCTTGAATATGGAGACACCCATATATTAGTGTAAACCTACAATCATGGGAACTTAGCTAATTTTTAAATAGATGTGGACTATTGTGTATGGGGGTACCAATAGATAAGAAGAATCCTTACATATTATTAATGTTATGTATGGGGGAACCCGTATGTAAGGTTCTTGAAATAGTTTATTTTCCAAAAATATGTTTCGATTTTAAAAAATCATATTCATTGCAAAACATATTATATGATTCTATCACCTATAATAATAATAGAAACATGTGTGTGGGGCCCAGTTATTATAATACTTATGTATGAGGGTGACCATATGTAGGGGTAAACCATTACATATAGTGAACCTTATGTATCAAAGGGATCCCCATTCATAACAGTTTATTTGAATAGAGGAACCCCTTATACACAGTGGCCTTTATGTATCATACGGATCCCCAAAAATAACCATTTCTTTTAATATAGGAGACCTTATATATTTTGGTACCCATATTTATGGGTAACCATTTACTCAAGAAAACCCTTACATATAAAGACGCCCATATATAAGGGAAAACCATTAAACATGGGCACATAGATGATATCCATATAGAAGTTAACTGTTGTGTATGGGGGTACCCATATATAAGAGTAATCCTTACACATTAGCCCCGTAACATATGTAGAAAGCATATATTAGGTTCATGACATAGTTGATTGCTTAGAAAAAAGATTCAATTAAAAACACATCATTATTATTCCCAAAAAAAATTAAGGATTCAAGAACATAAAAACATTACTGCTATTGAAAAATATGATAAACCTCATCCCTCAAGCCAATTATTATTTGCAGACTCATTACCAATCCTATACTGACAACCCAAAACATTGGCATTATGTAAATAAAAAAAATACAATATCTAAGCCCAATTAGTGTTCATACATACTCAATCCATTACACCAACCATGTTTTTACACTCACATGAGCACCTATGAAAACTCTCAGGCCCCCATAAATATCCAAAAACATCATTTAGGACATTATAACTCATAGAATTCCTATATTAATTCGAATTATTAAAAAACCTTATAACATGCGACAAAAAAATAATTTAACTGTAAAATAATAACACAAATTTTTAACATTTCCTTACAAAATATAAAAATAATGATTCTCATCCCTAAAAATCATCCATTAATGATTCTTGATATCTTATCCTTTTTATAGAATCTGATACCACATCATTATTTTTAAATTAAAATAAAAATAGACTTGGATGAACTACCTAGACACTTAATCTAGATATATAAAACATTTCATGAAATCCCCTTTTAGTTTCTCAAAACACATCATAACCATACTAAACAACTCTGATGATGTAGTTTCTATATCAGAATATCAAATTCCATTCAATAACACCAATTTATCATTATCTAAATAATCATACCAGAAAAAACATAGCATAACCATCCCGCACATAATTAAATGTCACAATCATGATGCATTAATTACTAAATAAATTTCAGAATCATAAAAAAAACCCACACTATATACCAAACCCGACACTTACTACCTATCCATGATTGGATAATCACCCAGAAAATATACCATCACACTCCCCATGAGTACAGAAGAATATCTAATTATACTCACCATCAAGTTATAAGTAATCCTATAGTAAGCCTAATGCAAATTCATGGATTCCATCCAACACTAAATCTCAATCCCCAATCCAGTATTGGGGAAGGTAATATAATAATTAGATCCATATACTTACAAGAATCATACTTCTAGATTAATCATCTATTAATATGTTCCATCTCATCCATGGCCCTTCCAACTACCAGGTGGTTGCTTTATAGTTGTTCTATTTATCACAACCATAAATGTATACTTATTATTATCCAACTAATCCAAAAAATAAAATATCCATAGACTATGCTCTATCCATTAATTAATGTAACGACTAGTCATGACCACCCCTTTTATAAGAGAGTGATAGTAAGAAAGGATATTTACCAACCATTGTTGTGTTTCCATGAAATTAATTATTAAATTCAAAAAATGTTTCCTATAATAAGTATTAAACCTTACAACATTCAATAGTGTTATCCCAACAACAAGGATCCCCTGACACCACTCCAAAATAACAATTCAAGAAAGGTTTCATGGTCACATGCATGTTTCTCTTCCTGATCCACTCTCATCCCATCCCTGAAAAACCCCTTCAAGGAAAACCCTTGGAATAACCAAATCATTGTACTCCCAACGATTCCTAATGTTACCTATTTTTACATTGAATAACTTTAATTTTATGATAACAATGGGCCACGAAGCCCCCAAGAGTAACAAAAATTAATCCATTACCTCTATCATCTCATTGGAATCATTTCTCCCCAACCTACCAATAAATTCTATCATATACCACAAAAAAATTCCCATAAACCACTCTACTCACCATCAATAAGACCATGAAATTTCATCATAACACCTAAAAATAACAAGATAATAAAGATAGAAAAATTATCATATATCAAGTATTATTAACCTCCCCATCATAATTCTATACTAATAATGATACATTTTTAACTGTGTTTCTCTTCACTGTTGGAATCTCCTATGGAAAATGCACTCTAAGTGGTCTTAGTCATGGAATAAAAAACTCAAATTCTTCTACTAGATCATAACATCAAACATCGATATCATGATCGTAAATCATGTAGATCTCTTAGAGAAACCATCGAATACCCTTTTAATTTATAATTCTACCACATGCATCTCTCTCGGTCAGTTGTTGAAAATCATGGAATATGGTAAACTTTGGAACCAACTTTCTATTCCTAAATTATACCCAAGGATATCACTCCCACAAACCACCCATGGGTACTTCCAAAAAAAACCTAAAACATTATCAAAGTACAAATATCTACAATTTGGGACACTTACGTCTAAAACACGTTAATCCAAAAATCACGGTTTACCCATGTATTGGTTCCCTATAAAAAATAGATCGAATCATTTTTCAAATATAAAACCCTTATAAGAAATTATACATCCCTTTTAATCTATATGAATTTTATTAAAAAATATCAGATCCTTTTACATTTTAGTGCCCTATTTTGGAAAAAACTAACTATGGTTTCAAATGTCATATTGGAACCATGTTCAAAAAATCATCATATTTCTTAAATGATAGATGGATAATAAATTACAATAAAAATTATTTATATAACCCATTATTCATTCTTCATTCAATATAGAGTTTTCTTTTTTTAAAATATTTTTTTCTCAAAAACCATGAATCCAAAATAATTTTCACATGGAATCTGAACAATCATAATCAATAATCAATAAAAACTGTTTAGATCTTTATTAATCAAATAACCCATTGCAATTTATCTAATAATGCATCGATTTAATTATATGTCATTTTAACAAATAATGGATTTTGATATAAAAACAAGTTAAATTCAACTACCAATTGATAAATATATCATTTTCTAAACATATAAATATTATAATGCAAGAAAAAGGTAACTAGATCAAAGTTAATTACTATGATTGATCTTAAACCTAATCTATCCCACATTCAGATTCTGATTACAAATCAACACCACCATAATCCTTGATTTTGCAATCTGAAACCTTGAAATCCTATAGAAACACAGGTTTCAATCAAATCCATGTTGGCCAAGAATACTACAAGTCTACCACATGAGTCTCGAAAACCTAACTCTAGCTCATACAAAAACTATAATTTTATGAAACCATTTTTTGTACAACAATTAATAAAAACCCAGCCTAGATAACCCAAATGAAAACTATATGGGGGTGCTAATAGAACATAACTGTGGATCACAATGTTCAAGAGACTTCTGAATAGTGGAAAACGATTAAATCAATCACAAGGAGACTATTCAATAATATAAAAATCCATAGGTTTAGACCTATGTCTTTCAAAAATCCAGTATGACTTGTATATATTAAAGAAATTCCTAAACTCATTTAATAACAAACAAGGATCCAAAAGTCACCCAAAATATGGGATATATATTGATAAATATTTTATTTCATGCATTAAAAATAATAGAGTGATAGTAGAGGATAAAAAATATATTCATGAGACATTATAAAAATTAACATACTAGCTCAATGGTTAATATAGTTTCTAACTACAACTAAAACGCAATCATAATAGCCATTGGCATAACACCCATAATGAGTTTACCAAAACACTTAGAATCCACAACCTTATTGACCCAAACTACTTTTTAGGAATCCATAGATTCTTATTCAGAAAACATAATCATGAAGACCTACCCATGTACATCGAAACCCATATTAGCAAGTAGATATGGAGGAGTGTAATGAATCAGTAGTAATCTTCACTGACTCATCATACTGAATTCTTTTATGACGAAATTTATTTTCATGAAAAACATTTAAAGCATGAAATTAACGGTAATGCTTTACACCCACCTGGAAACTTAAAATAATGAAAAAATTTATTTACATTAGGATATCTATTCTAACCAGGCCATTGTGACAAGCAATACCAAAATGTTTTTCATGTATTATCAATATTCTGATCATATTCCCATAACATGGAAACCCATTAAGAAGTGGTATCTCAAGAGTCAGTCTTAGAAAAATATGGAACTAATCATGTCCAATGACTGACTATAGGAGAGAATCTCAATTTCTTACATCTCACATGAATGAACCATATACTCAGGGAAAGGTGCCATTAATAAATCTCATATCCCCATGTCAATATGATAAATTTGATCTAAAGAGGGATTCTAAATAAACAACTTCATACATCGTCCAACCATTCATCTTAGGATGTTTCATAAGTAATAAGCTAAAACACATAATTAGTAAGTAGGCCCCATGTCTAATAATATATCTAGAATATAGAAAATAGGAGACTGGAGGAGGGTATCTGAACAATAACCTCTCACACAATTCAATCCATCCGAATGGGGGTATGTCCCCTTAAATAATATAAACTGCCCCATTAAAAAGTGGCTACCATGTGATGTCATATAAATCATCATCAAATAATCCAATATTAATAATTAATAGATTAGTGTGAATAGGATGAAACTAGTCTGACCATATATCCCAAACACAGTAGTACCACAATTATAGACCATTGTCTTCTCCCCATTCATCCTCTCTAGTTTACACATATAGACAATATCCAGGGCAAAAAACTCTAAAAATAGATATTTCATCACCCAAAACCATACTCAAAATCATTAGGTCATTGAAGCCTTAACCAATCCAGAGCAACTAACTGTAGTCCTAGTCTACCTGAGAGATACTCCTACCTCACATCATATAATCGAAAATGGTTCAATTGAACAAAATACATTGACATATATCTACCATATGAAGGGATAATAATTTAAATATATATCTAATTAGCCACTTAAATACAAAAAAGAGCATTAATCACTACTGGAATTAGATGTATTTGCAAAGGGATATTTGCAACGGGATCCCATCACAAATACTATTTGCGACGGATAACTACCTTGTCGCAAATAAGCATCCGATTATATACATTATATATATATAAATCATTTGCGACAGGCCTGTCTGAAATACTATTTGTGATGGGCTCATCTTCCTGTCGCAAATACTACTAATATAAAATTACATTTAAATTATTTGTGATGGGAACACGTCGCAAAAGGCCCCGTCACAAATACTAAGCATAATAAAAAATATATTTAATAAAATAATAATTAATGAATAAATTATATTAATACTATTAAAATAATAATAATAAAATATTATTATTAGTAAAATAAACAAAAATTAATTAATATAGTACTAAAAATATATATTTAATAAAATTATGATTAATAAAAAATTAATATTAATTTTATTAAAATAATAAAAAAATAAAAAATTAATATAATTCTCAATATTTACAAAAAAAAGTATAAAAAAATCCTAAAATGTTATTATTATTAGTGAAATAAATAAATATTAAAAAATATAATACTAATAATATATAATAATATATTAAAAATAAAAGAAAATAAGATTATGAAATATTTCCACCAATATAAAAGACAGAAACTATAAATAGTTTATATTGCAATAAATCATCTATTCGAATGTTTTTAACATAAAAAACAAATCACTGGGCGAAGTCATCTTTTGGAGGATGTGGAGGAGCTATAGGAGAAGGTGTAGAAAACTCAATTCCTAAATTATGAGTCAGATGACACATGTACTCCATCTGTTCATGATGCTACTACTGTTGTTGCTGCTGCCATCGACGAATCTCCTCCCTGTGCTGCTGTTGCTGCTACTACCACCCACACATCTCTTCATGCTGCTTCTGCAAACTCTCTATAAGCTCAGACTGATTTCGAAACTCCTCCTGATGCTAAGTGTCAGAAGATGATGCCACCACATGAGCTCCTCTCAAACTAGATGCCGACATCGCAGTAGTACCATAATAAGTACTAGGAGTCAAATAAAATTTGATACCAACTACTCAACCGTTATAAAATCCATACTAAGTTACATGCATCCATGCCACCTCATCGAAATGGTGGGCAATGGATTTCTCAGTCGTCTCGTCTCGACTCTCTGTCTGTGTTTGAGAGGACGGAGCCTCATATGACTCCTTCAAATCCAATAAGAAATTAAAATGGTGAAAATATTTAATGCAATTAACTATACAACTACAAATAATAATACTAACCACAATCTAACACTGGTGATCGCCTCTAATCTCTCCGGTAGCTGGATCACAATACATCATCTTTTTAACGCCAAACTCCATAATATCGGGATGCTCAACTGCCTACAGAAATATAAAATAAGCTGTTTATATTTAAATTTATATAAAAAATTTAAAAAATATACTTTCCAGATGCTCTCTATGCGTACTAAATATATAACTACTAGCTTGATCTGTCACCTCCTATCTCCCCCGGGTCTACCCTCCCACAAAATATCTCCTCTAAAATCCATCACCCAACTAGTGTAAACATAATCCATCCCAAACGTGAGATTAAATGTACTCTAGTTGGTGGGCTCCACATAGCTCATCAAATTCTGTCACTCATGCTTTCTTAATGGCTGTTTTTCTCAAATTGTGCTGAAACTGCCAGAAACAGCCATGCATAGACACCTTCCATGCCACGTGTATATTGTCACGCATGCTATCATTGATGGCATACCATAAACCCTACAAATAATTTATAATATAACGTTATTATTAAAATAAATTTCAAATTAAATATTCTTTATTTACATACCAGCCAATGATCGAACATGTTGCTCCGCACATCAATGGGAATCTATTCCCATTAGATCCATGGCTGAGAAAAATAATTGTGCAAGATAACTCTTCCATGTCCAATAACTGCATGTGCAAAACTATGAAAAAGGAATAAATAATCAAACACATAGTATATATAAAAATAAAGTAATGAAAGATAACTAAAATATAGAGGTTATCATACCTTTGTGTGCATGGATCGAAGCCGAGACGTGGACGTCGCTTGGGGATAGGGTCAAGAATCATCAGTCGCAAAAGACTGTGCCCCCTCCGCATACCCCCTAAACCGTCAATAGGCTGAGGGTCAGATGCTCCACAATCCCCTCGTCCGATGGTAGATCAGCCTCCTGCAACTCACGAAATAGATCTGGATACATCTACAACACAAAATGATTGTTTTTAGTAAATAGTTGAAAATAACTACCATATATATATATATATAATTGTTATGATTATAACCATTTTTTACTATGTCAATGTCCATCTTCATCCTCATCTCCATAGCTGTCCATGTCAAAGTCTTACTCATCCTCCTCAGTATCAAAAATATTCATATTAGTTTCAGTTTCATCATCTCTTATCATTTCGAATTCATTTGTAACATCATTAACATCTTCATCATTATCAATATTTAATTGTGGAGTGTCATCATCTATATTCACATATCGTTGTGAAAAAGATTTATTTTGAGCAGTTTCTTGAAAAATTTCAATTTCTTCCACTTCAGCGAAACCACATTCAGTTTGAGTAAACTGATTTTCCAGAGATTTCATTTTTATTATGCTCCACCAATCACTCAAGTCTCTTGATGTGGAAAAATACATTGGGTAATAAATTTAATGTGCCTGTTGAGCTAGTAAGAATGGTTCATTTACTACAAGAAGCCTATTATATTTAATATCGATGATTCCATTAGTCGTATGAACTCACAAGCCTCTCTCAGTATCCAACCAAAGACATTTAAATATCATTATGTAATTCTGTCTTAGATAACATAGCTCAATAATTTCTTCCAGAATGCCATAAAAGTCAACTTCATTTTCATTGTGATGTGATCCTCTCAAGAAAACTCCACTATTCATTGTTTTTTTATTCCCCAAATGCACGTATATGAAATCGAAAACCATTCTCTGTATATGAATTATATGATTTAACCATTTTGGATTGTGGGTTACTCAATATACACAGTCACTAATCAATTTTAACAGCAGGTTGAGACACCTGAGAATTTGTAAAACAATTATCAATATGATAAATAATAAATGTAATTGATACTGAACCATCAATAATTTATGTTACCTATTTTTTAAACCATTGTGAAATTTTTTCTTTTCATCATTCTTCAAGAGAAGATGCTATAACTTGTGGAAGTTGTTTCTTGATATGATTATCATATAACCAAAAAATAAAATAAGTTTACATAGTGTAACATAAATTATAGAATATGTGATAGAAGCAGTCAGAATACAAATGATTTTATTTCTTAACAGTTGACTAGAACATATGTATGATCTCTATGATGTTCATCATCTAAAATCCACTATTCATGAACTCCACAGACACCAAGATTTTTCTAATTAAAATCTGATAATTGATTTTCTATTTTTGCATTAACATTCTCTACATTTTGTCCCATGCAATTGTGTTTTGATGGATATTGAAATTAGAAAAGTGCAATTTCATCATGAAAATAAGTTTCATCAATTGAGCCTTCAACTAATGCATTGTTATGTTATTTTTTCTTCAATTTCTACATTCATCTCTCGAATGTGCACTACCATCAAAATTGTACTGGACATCCACATTTCGCTTCATGTAGAAAATGTAATATCTGATGTTCCATTGAGTCTAAGAAAACTGGAGGAGAGATTTTTTCCAGTTTACATATAATTACAGCATCATCTTCTTCCAGTTTGCCTATCACATTGTACGTAACGACCCCTCCTCGGGGCACGTGCCGTGACTACCCCAAGCATGCCTTCTAGAGGCTAGGGGTTGGAGACTAGCACCAAAGATGAATCCTCGATAAAAAAGGAAGGAATTGACTTTAAACCTGTAACACACACAGTCTGAACACAAGTAATATAAGAAAAAAGTACTAATATAGAAAAGAACGGTGTGCTGAATGTTAGTGGGATAGTACACAAACCCAACTGAACAACAAGTAAAAGTACCCGTAAAAAGGGAAAACATCTCCTAGATCATCCATCGAGGAATCCTACCTGAAGGGTAGGTACAGATCTCGAACAACTCGTCCCAATGGTACGTCCTATCCCGTCCAGCTCAGAGCAACCTCTCATCCATCACCCTCAGCCTCGATCACTACTGACCATCTTATGCTTAGAACACAACAAGGTGTGGGCAAAGCCCGTGTAGGGGTGATTATAAAAATACTCAGTAGGGGACCTCAAGACCCACGAAGGTCTCCTAGAACCCGCTAACGATAAAACACAGTAGTAAGTTACAATCACGAAGTATCAACCATCCTTACTTAGATATATGCCCATACATATACCTAAGTTACTAATCACAGTCCAAATCCATCACTCGTGCCCAAGAAAAACCCATTCCACAAAAAAGTCAATCATATTGATTATAACAACTGAAAGACAATACTAAGCTCATACAGGTATACAACTCATGTAGAGGGGTAGAGATGATTTGATGTAGCCAATGAATCATCTCTTCTGTCGAACCCATGTAGGAACCTGGAGTAGTGTCAGCATTGTCAAACCCACAGAGGATCTCAGTACAGAAGTAATCACTATCAAAACCACATAGGATCTCAGTCCTGTACCATCCCTATTGAACTGAAGGAGGATCCAATTATAGTATCATCGTTGTCGAACCCACAGAGGATCTTATTACAGTTGTAGGATCTTATCATCTCAGTCGTTACCAGCCATAGGGTTCCTGGAAATAGCATGATCGATTCAGGGAGGGTTTGGTCCTCGAGCCAAGTTTCAATACATAAAATACCACAAAGTCTCAAGATGATGTATCATGTAGTTCCGTCTAATCATAAGGAACCAAACGCGACAGACAGTGCGTCAATCAGACGCCCGGTGTGTTAGTTATTGGCATTTCTGTTCTAGGGGCCCGGTTGGTTTTTAGTTTCAAACCATCCCAATCGTACCAAAACTGTGTACAAACATCTAGTGGGGTATTTCAAAAGAACCATATTTCTCTATTATTTCTATCTCCGTAGACAGTTCTTCGATCGGACACCCATAGCCCAAGATATGGGCGGAAATGTGAAATAGGTCAAACTGGGTTCGGGTCCGGTCCGGCCCAGCCGGATCGACCCAACCCGAACCGAACTGGGCTGAACCGACCCTATTTGGGTTCGACTCAACCCTGGTCCGGATCTAGACTGAGGAATGACTCGTCCCACTGAAAACCAACCCGGATCGCGATGGGCGGCCTGATTCACGCGGCGGCCCATCCCACATGGCTGGGAGGCGGACCGCCAGCCGAAGCCAACAGTGGCCGCACCTCACCAGGCCCACCCTGACCGACCGAAGGGGGGGTCAGTGCCCCACCCCCCATCTTTCTGTAATGGCTAGCGCGTGGTGCTGTCTTGGTGACTGTAGGACCCACAGGGTCCCGCCTGTTGTGCGTCGACTGACAGACGGCTCAGCCGGCCACCCTCCTCTGTCTACTGCGGACTTTGGTTGTTTTTTCTCTCTGGCATGTCGCGATGGATCTGTGCCCTTCCCATCTGACCACCGCGGCCTTCGAGTCCACGACATCTTCCTCCGGAGCGGTGCGACGGCACCACGCCCCTATGGCACAGTCGCGGCCCGCCTAGCCGCAGCATGATCCTCTACGCGACGCAACAGCATTGCACTCATCCGGTGACCCAGCGGCCCTTGCACCGCCGATATTTATCGCGGCTCGTCCATCACTGGTCGCCGATGCTCCACCACATTCCTCCCTTCTGGTGGAGTCGTTGCGACACCATCATCGTCCACAAATGAGAACAACAAAGAGGGAGGGTCAGACCGTGTTTGTACGGTCCGAGCCCTCCTTGTTACGGTGATATAAATTGGCGATTCACTTTCAAAAACTTGAACGACAATGAACGGGCACAAAAACAATACAAAATAATTCAAATTAATTAATTAATGAACAATTAATTAATTCATGTGGAGTGGCACCTTAATGAGGGGATCTCAAGAGTTTTCCCCCAAATAAATGGTGGGTTAAAGGGGGTTAAAAGCCTGTGTGGGCCCCACCTCTTTGATTTGAAGAGATGATAAACTTAGGGTCTGCCCCACCAAATAATATCCTCCTAAGGGAGGTTACGTGAGGGTGGAACCTACCTCCAACCTCCACTTTGAGGATTTAACCACCAAGAAATAAAAATAAGCACACCTTAATTTTATTAAATTTTGTTTAAACCCCCCAAAAAACTATCTTCCATTCTCGACAGAGTGCAACAACGGTGAAGGCATCACTAAGAAATCATCAATGTTGTGAGTTCAATGGTGCCCTCAGATTTCAGTTCCGATTACCGGTTCAAAAGTTATAAAATACATCTCTTACGTGTACTGAACGTACCTGAACAAAACATCACAAATTGATTCCGGACACACTAGTCCTCAGAATCAAACACCGTAAATTTTTGCGGACTTGAAAAATTCACATGAATTTAAGAAAAAAAATACACGGAATTTTAGTGTCTTTACATTCTCCCTACCTCAGGGATTTATGTCCCCGTAAGCTACAAGTCACACTAAGGGAACAAATGGTGGTACTGAGAACGCATATGAGCCTCCCGCACCCATGTGCTCTCCTGAAGATTCCTATGCTACCAGCGAATGTGCACCAGAGGTATCGACCATCCACAAAGGACCTGATCTGGTCGATCCACAATCTCCAATGTAACCTCCATGAAATTTTCCCCATCATCGATGTCCAGCTCTCCATGGTCGATGATGTGGGAAGGGTTGTGCATGTATCTCCTCAGCTGAGATACGTGGAAGATGTTGTGCACCCTGTGCAATTGAGGTGGAAGATCTAAGCAGTAAGACACCTCACCTACTCTGACAAGGACATGGAATGATCTGATGAATCATGGAGACAACTTGACATCTCAGACAAATCTCCGTAGACCTCGTTGAGGTGAGACATGTAGAAAGACGTGGTCGCCATCCTCGAACTCTAGTGGTATCCATCACCTATCAGCATAGGACTTATGCCTGCTCTATGCAGTCTTCATCCGCTCCTGGATGGTCTGCACCTTATCCATCGTAGCCTGCACCATGTTATGTCCCATAAGTGCTGACTCACCTGGGTCAGTCCTGCACAGAGGTGATCTTCAAGGTCGTCTGTACAATGCCTCGAAAGGTTCCATCCTGATGGTGGAGTGGTATCTATTATTATACACAAACTCTACAAAAGGTATGTGATCCTCCCTGCTGTGATCGAAGTCAAGGACACTTGTATGGAGCATGTCCTCGAGAGTCTGAATGGTCCTCACAGTCTGACCGTCCATATGAGGATGGAAGGCGATGCTCAAGGGAAGATGCATCCCAAAATCCTCCTACAATCCCTTCTATAGCTGGGATATGAAACGAGCATCTTGATCAGAGATGATCATCGATGGAACACCATGAATTCGTATGATCTCCTGCACATAGAGGCATCCCAAGCTCTCTACTGGACTCGGCTCTCTGATCAGTAGGAAGTGGGATGACATGGTGAGTTACTTGACAATCACCCAGATTGAGTCGTGTCCTCTGGATGTACGTGGAAGTCCCGTCATGAAATCCATGGATATCTCGTCCCACATCCACTCTAGGACCCTTAAGGGTTGAACTAATCATGTCGTAACCTGGTGCTCCGCCTTCACTTGCTGAGAAGTGAGGCATCATGAGACAAACTCTACTACTTCCTTCTTCATACATGGCAACCAGTGCTGTCGTCGGAGGTCCTGATACATCTTCACCACACCTGGATGTACCGCTAGTGGAGATGTGTGGAACTCCCACAAAACTTAGTCATGAATTGTTAATGGTACCATAGTACATCCTCTGAAGAGAATGACATACTCCCCACCTATAGAAAATCAATCAGGTGCTTCCCCATGTATATATGTGCACGTCGAGCCTCGTGGTCAACATGCCCACGGTGCACCTCTCAAACTCTCTGAAGAAGTAGAGGTGTGACTGATAGAGACTGCAGAAAGGAGTCTCCATCCCAATACACAAAGGATAACTGCAACGCGGCCAACTACTTTGTCACCTCTCCTAGCAGCTGAATGCCTGATCTCCTACTTAGTGCAGCTGTTACAACGTTCCCCTTCCTAGGAGTATAAACTATCTCGAAGTCAATGTCCTAGAAGAACTCAAGCCAATGTTGTTGTCTCAGGTTCAGGTCCTTATATGAAAATATGTACATGAGATTCTAATGGTCAGAGTAGACTATAAAATTCTAGCCCATCAAATAGTGTCACCACATATTCAAGGTGAATACCACTGCTTCAAATTCCAGGTCATGGGTAGCATATTTCTTCTCATTCTATCTCAACTACCAAGAACTATAAGAGATCACTGCTCGCTCCTGAATCAGGACACACCCATGTCTAGTCCCTAATGCATATCAATAGACTACATACCCAACGCCCTCTTCCAGTAGCATCAAGATGGTGCACTAGTCAACCTCTGCTTTAGCTCCTAAAAACTCTATTGGCATCTCTCTGACCACACGAAGGGTGGCCCCTTCTTCATCAATGCTGAAAGTGGTTCTGAAAATCTGGAGAAGTCTGGCACAAATCTCTGATTGTACCCAGCAAGTCCCAGAAAATGTTGTACCTCTGTCACACTCCTGGGTGGATCCGAAGAATGTACTGCCTCGATCTTCACTGGATCCACTGCAACTCCAACCTCTGAGATGACATGTCCTAGAAAGTGTACCTCTCTAATCCAGAACTGGAACTTCGAGATCGTACCATAAAGTTGGTGCTCTCAGAGTGTGTCCAGTATTACCCGCAAATGGTAGGCATGATCCACCTCGGTAGTTGAGTAGATCAAAATTTCATCGATGAAGACTAACACAAAGCGATCAAGGTATGGATGAAAGATCATGTTCATGAGTCCCATGAACACTACTAGTGCATTGGTTATGCCGAATGGCATAACCAAGAACTCGTAGTGGCCATACCGGCATCTGAAGGTCGTCTTTTGTACATCCTCATTCGGTTATCTGAGATGGTGATAACCCAATCGAAGATCTATCTTTGAGAACCAACGTGCTCCCTTCAGCTAATCAATGATGTCGTCAGTCCTCGGGGGTGGGTACTTGTTCTACATGATCGCCAGGATTAGGCACTAATAATCAACACACAGATGCAAGCTCCCATCTTCTTTCTTGGAGACCAAAATCGTGGATGCCCAGGGTGAAACACTTGGTCAGATAAATCACTTCCCCTGTAAGTCCTCCAACTGTACGCACAGCTCACGATGCTCTACGGGAGCCATACAATATGCTTGACTGGATATCAGTGTCTTCTTGGGGTACAAGTCAATTTAAATGTCTACATATCTGTGAGGAGGTAGTTCTGGAACGTCATTAGGGAAGATATCCACGTACTGATCCACCACAATAGGAAAACTCGGACTCCGCACATCAACCGCTCTGAGAATGAGGCTAGACAACTGATCTGTGGTCTGCTGCCCCCTCTTCTAGGTAAGGCCATCCAACACTGCAATGGATCCTTTCTCACCAGTAAAGGTAAACCTCATCCCATACTCGCGGAGACACTGCACTTTCTGCCTAATGTAGTCTATCTGAGTGTGAACTTTGGATAACCAGTCCATACCCAAGATAACATCGTAAAGAATCGATGCCACTACGAGAAGATCCCCGCCGAAGATCTTGCATCCTAGAGTAAGCTCACACTTCCAAAAGCAGTGCGTAATCATCGAGTCTGCTCCAGTTAGAATATCTAGCCATAAGGATCGATCAAATGGCTCCGTCGGAATCTTCTAGCTCCGAACGAGGTCTGTGGTAATAAATGAATGACTCAAACCTGTGTCTATAAGTACTACAACAATGGTTGATTAAACACAGATAGTACATTGAATCATCTCTAGTTCACCGTGGTCATAGGCCTCCACTTCCTGGATCGAAGCCCACCCTTGTCCGTCAGCTCCCTGTGGTCGGGGTGGACCTCCTGGTGGTGGTGATTGTAGGACCTCGAAACGTCATCCACCACCTACTGTTTGGCCAGCTCCTCTAACATGTCATACTTCTCCCAGCATACCACCATGATTGAACCTCTGCCTCTTCTTGGGAGGTCCCTCTACTGTCTGCTGCTTATCTTCATGGCGGCTCCGGCAGTCACGATCCATGCAACCCTTCCCGCCACACGCATAGCAATGACTGCTCCTCGTATGGATGGCTCTATCTCGTGTGCCCCGTACAACCTAACTAGTGTCCTGGGGTTTCCCACTTGATGGCCTGGTCTGCTTGGACCTCTATGACATCTGTATACTGTCGGCTATAGAAGACTCTACTTCGTGTCGCCCCGTGGTGGGTCTCACTGCTGGTTACAGATCAACATGAAAAAACTCCACAAGAAGGGCTCTCTCCAACACCCCCGCCTACGTCAGAATTCTGAGGGAGACCATCAAAGCCCTGATATCATACCTGAGTCCCTGTTCGAAGGTACAGACCCTAATGAATGGGTCTCATACCATATCCGTGGAGTAGCGCGAGAGTTCGGTGAACCTCACTAAGTATTGTGCCACCGTCATGCTACCCTATTATAGATGAAGCAGCTCCTTAATCTGCACCGCATGAAGGGTGGCTGGAACAAACTCTGACTGGAAGAGACTCTCAAATTCTGCCCAGAGTAGTGATGCCTCATTAGGCACTTGGAGCATCAGGCTTTACAATTTGCTTGCTACTGCCTGCAGGAGACTCGCGGCAAGGATCACCATGTGGTCGGCCGGTGTCTATACCAATCTGAAAACTCTCAAAACATCCTCCATACATTCCTCAGCTATCTGTGGGTCCGTCTCTCCCCTGAACCTGGGCGGTCTCTGGCACTGGAACTCGTGCAACGCACTCTGACGGTGTGCACTCTCTGATTCTGGATCTGGTGGTATCGGTGGCCTAGCGGGTAGTGGTACTGCTGGTACCTTCACTGTGATGGGGCCCTGCACTGAGGCTTCGTCGCTCGGTGGGATACCATCTCGTACAAAACATGGAACCCTCACTCGCTACCTATGTGGGTCCATCCTGAAAAGAAACAGGTGCACCACGGTCAAAACAATAAACATAGTGAGCTAACACAAAGTAATCACAAAGAAAACACTTCAAAGGAAACACACACGCAATCAGTGTTTTCATACATTAGGTCAAAATTCATAAGTCAGAGTTGTTGTGTATGGATACGTCGGCCGCCGCAACAACACTAGTTTCCCTAAACTGATAACCACACCCAAAACATGTAACACTATTTCCATTAAAAGAATCAGAGTCCAAGTTCTATTGTAGAACCGACTGATCTGATACAAATTTTCATGACCCGTCCTCGGGGCCCATGCCATGACTACCCCATGCCCGCCTTCCATAGGCCAGGGGCTGGCGACAAGCACCAAAGGCGAATCCCTAATAAAAATGGAAGGCATGTCCTTTAAACATGTAACAAACATAATCTGAACACAAGAAGTATAAGAAAAAAGTACTAATATAGAAAAGAAAGGTGTCCTGAAAGTAAGTGGGCCAGTATACAAACCAAAATGAACAACAAGTACAAGTACATGTAAAAAAGGGAAAACTGATCCTAGATCATCAACTAGGGAATAATACCTGCAGGGTAGGTACAGATCTCTAACAACTCATCCCAGAGGTATGCCCGGTCTAGTCCAGCTCCGAGTAGCCTCTCGTCCATCATGCTCAGGCTCGATCATTATTGACCGTCATCTGCACAGAACACAACAAGGTGCGGACGAAGCCTGTGAAGGGGTGAGTATAACAATACTCAGTAGGGGACCCCGAGAACCCTAAAGGTCTCCCATAATCCACTATGTATAAACCACAGTAATAAGATACAGTCATGAAGTATCAACCATTTTTACTTAGGTATATGCCAATACATATACCTCAGTCACCAATCACAGTCCGGCTCCAACACTCGAGCCCAAGCACAACCCATTCCTCAATAGAAGTAAAGTCAATCATCTCGATGATAACAACTAAAAGACAAGACTCATCTCACAGAGGTGAAGAAATCATGTAGAGGGGTATAGATGATTAGATATAGCCATTGGATCATCTCTTCTGTCGAACCCACGTAGGATCTTGGAATATTATCAGTGCTGTCGAACCTACGAAGGATCCTGGTAAAAAATTCCTCAATGCCATCCCAAGGAGGATCCCAGTCTAGTACCATTGCTGTCGAACCCACAGAGCATCCTAGTACAGTATCGTCACTGTCATACCCACGAAGGATCCTGGTACAGTAGTAAGATCCTATGATCTCACTCGTAGCCAACCATAGGGTTCCCGCACACAGCACGATCGATTCCGAGAGGGTCTGCTCCTCGAGCCAAGTTTCGATACATCAAATACCATGAAGTCTCGAGCTGATGTATCCCATAGTTACATATCATTATAAAGAACCCAACACACTAGACGATGCGTCAATCGGACGCCCAGTTTATGTGTTGTTGGCATTTCCAATCTAGGGGCCCAATTGGTTTTTTGGTTCAATCCAACCTGTCCATACACCAACTACATCCAAACCACAAGTGGGTTATTTCAACAAAACTGTCTTTCTCTAAGATTTCGGTCTCTATAGACGGTTCATCGATTAGACACTCATAGCCCAAAATATGTGCGAAAAGGTGAAATATGTCAAACTGGGTCAGGGTCCGGTCCAGCCCAGACGGACCGACCCGACCCGACCCAGGCCCGGATCTAGACCGGGGTCCAACCCGGCCAAAAAGAAATCAGCTCGGCCCGTGCGGCGGCCCAGATTGTGGGTGTCGGGGGCCGCGTGGCTTCGAGGCAGACCACCAACCGAAGCCAGCGGTGGTCGCACCACACAGGACCCTCCCTGACCGAGCAATGGGGGGTGGTCAGTGCCACCCGTCTTCCTGTAAGGTCTGACGCGTGGTTTCATCCCAGTGACCGCGGGACCCAAAGTGTCCCACCTAAGGTACGTCTATCGGCGGCCGGCTCAGTCGGCCACCCTCCTCCATTCGTCGCGGCCTTTGGCCGCGGTTTCTCTCCGGTGCGGTGCGACGACGCCACACCCATCCTGTTCAACCACTATGACCTTTGTTGTTGGGACTTCATCCTCCGACGTGATGTGCTGGCACCATGCCCCTCTAGCATCGCTGCTTCCCACATGGCCACGACCCAATCCTCTGCCCGGCACAACGGCCCCACGCTCCTCCGGCAACCCAGTGTCACGTGTGCAGCTGGTTCTTCTCAAGGTCAGGCCATCGCAGGCCACCGATGCTCCACCACGGTCCTCCCTTCTGATGGAACCGTTGCGCCACTGCAGTCGTCAACAAACGATTACAGCAAAGAGGTAGGGTCAGACCGTGTTCGTGCGGTTCGAGCCCTCCTCGCTACGGTGATATAAACCGGAGAATCACGTTCCAAAACATGAATGCCAAGAAATGGGTACAAAAATAATTCAAATTCCCCTACCTCTGTTGTCTTTCGTTGATGGTGGAAGAAGTGTTCGGAGTAGTCAAATATGAAGACGATTTCGTTGGCATTCTTTGTGGGCGATGGTTTCATCCCTCGTCTTATATTTCTTCATTGGCCGAGGAAGCGTTCTTCCAAGTTCTTCCTCCTCTCCCAAAGGTTCCACCAAAAGTGTATCCAACCGAAAATAATGGGTTATGATAACCCATTATTTAATTTATTGGAAAAAGAATTGAAAAGAGTTCAAATTAATTAATTAATGAACCATTAATTAATTCTTATGGAGTTGCACCTTAATGAGGGGAGCTCAAGGGTTTTCCCCCACATAAATGGGTGGTTAAAGGGGGTTTAAAGCACATGTGGGCCTCACCTCATTTATTGCAAGAGGAGTTAATCTTCAGGTGGGACCCCCAAAATATTATCCCCCAAAGGAGGTTATGTGCGGGTGGGACCTACCTCCAACCTCCACATGGAGGTTTTGACCACCAATAAATAAATATAACCACACCTTATTTTTATTAAATTTTATTTAAAAACCTTAAAAACTATCTTCCATTATCGACAGAATGAAACTACGATGAAGGTCTCACTAAGCAATCATCGATGCTGCGAGTTCAACGGTGCCATCAGATTTTGGATCCGAGCACTGGTTCAAATGTTATAAAATCCTGCTCATACGTTTACTGAACAAAAATTCAGAAATTGATTCCGGGCACACCATTCCTCGGAGTCAAGCGCCATAAATTTTCGTGGACTTGTAAAATTCCCATGAATTTAGGAAAAAATAATTTTCCATGGAATTTCTGGGACTTTACATCATAGTCTGTTGTCACTACACAAATGTCTCAAAAAAATGATATGTTTGTTATCGAATCCCAAATCATAGAATTCAACAAACCCTTGAATCCAATTGGCATATGCCTTTCCATTATAACATGAAAATCATGGATTTTTTATCCTTTAATCTAACCATTTTTAACACATCTTCTATATTTGGATGAATATCTATCAGTAAGTCTCAAATATGCATTCCATTAGAAAAATTGTAAGTGACTCTCTTTGGATACTATATAAGCTGCATTTGGCTTCATTAACCTCTGTGGTATGAAATTTTCAAATAGTTTAAGTTCTGGTTGCCTGCAAATTTGGGAATTATATAATCGTGCCTTTACAGTATCTTTGGTCTTACCTAATATTGTATGAAATAAATTATCAAAATATTTCTTTTCAATATACATGAAATCCAACATGTGGCAGACCAATAAATCAGACGAATATAGAAGTTCCCAAAAAATGATTTTTTATCCAATTTTGTTCTTTCCCAATGCCATGAATTTTCTATTGGTTTACTATTGGCCCAAATGTGATGGATGTAATCAAAATAAAACTGATTTTATCTCTGTACCTGATATTATTTTTGGAGGTTCATCCCTTTCAATTTTACCCTTTATGAAATGATATTTGTTCCTTCAAAAAAGATGATCTGTTGAAAGAAATAAGTGGTGGAATTAAAAATAGAAAGGGTTTTTTCATTGAAGATCATAAAGTCTTTGATTTATTTCATATTGTAAGGACTTGATTTCAGACCATGTGTACTCCAACCAGATAACATGCTATATGCCAGAATGTCACTAATCGTCCACACCAATGTAGCTTTTAATATGAAATTTTGTTTCAGACCAACATCAAGTGTACTAACACCATAACTCCATAATGCATTTAACTCATCAATCAATTTTTTCAAATAAACATCAATATTAGTTTTCCGATGTCTTGAAATAAATAAGGTCAAAAAGATATTGGGCTCCTTCATCAACATCCATGGGGGTAAATTGTATGGAGTTATAAAGACAGGACAACATGAATACTGACTACCATAGGAACCAAAAAGATAGAAACCGTCAGTAGAAAGACCCAATCACACATTTCGTGCTTCAAAAGAAAAAGACTGGTGCAGACGGTAAAAATGTTTCCATGAATCACTATCAGATGGATGATTCAAGCTTTTATCAATTCAAATCTTGGTTTTTTTCTATGACATTATTGGCACGGTGTTTTGAGACATAAATAAACACTGCAACTAGGGTGTAAGGGGATAATTTCTCCACTGTTTTACTGGAATCGATCCAGACTTCCCTGGTTGATCTTCATTATACCTCGATTGTCCACATGTGGGATAGATATCCAACTTATCATTTTCACCAGAAAATAAGATGAAATCATTTGGACACGCATCAATCTTCTTATAACTAAGGCCTAGATTATGAACCAACCTCTTTCTCTCATAGTAATTTGCAGGAAACACATTTCCTTCAGGTAATAGTTTTTTAAACAAAGAAAAAATATCTCATCAAAATAGTTGTTTGACATTGGATTTTATGATTTAATAGCCATAAATTTAGAAACTTCTTCTAATTTTCTAATCTTCCAACAAGGATATAATGCATCCTTAGTAGACCTCAAAAACTCATAAAATTTTTATGGTTCCAACTAAGGAGTAAAATTAATATCATCTTGAGTTTAATTTTTTTTGAACAGAATGATCTAAAACATCATGCACTAAATTTTGAAATCGTGATGGATCCAGAATCAAGTTATTAGTATCTTCTCTGGAACTGTGTTCACCGTGTTGAAACAAAAAAACACAATCTGGTTGAAATCCAAACCGTAAGAGATGTCACCCAATCTTGTCAAATGTGTCAAACGTTCTCAGAGAACATTTTTTACAAAGAAACTTTATTGTGCCTTCTGAAACATATTCTATTTTTGATGATTCAGATGATAATAAAGCTTCAACACCCTCAACATATAAAGGATTTAAACTAGAACTGTTTGGATTTTTATACTGATTTATCCAAGTGTGATCATCTAATAATGATTATTGTTGACTTCATTGTTCTATATTTTTCTATAAAATATAAAATCATTACTATTTTTTAATAATTTGAAACAATAAAAATGCTATCTAGAATGAAATATAAATAATTACAACTAATTTTTAAAAAATTACCATTACTAACGGGAGACATAATTTCCAATGGATTTACGACTACTCTTTCACCCGACATCTCATTTACTTGAAACTTTCTCACAGAGAAATCACAATGAAGAATCTGCTCGGACGTACACATATTCATTCTTGTTTGCACAAGAATTAATATCTGTACCTCCGAGCATATTCTTCATTGTGATTTTTTGTGTGAGAAAGTTGCAAGTAAATGAGCCGTCAGACAAAAGATCCCCTTTTTCTATGATGAATCATCTTCTTCCAACTATCACCGCCTAAACACATTATAAAAAATGTGGTCATACGAATTTGTATTCAAAATCATGCATACGATATTGGATATTCATATGTAGAAGCATAATTTTCACAATGATTTGAGTCGGTGTAAGATGAAAGGAGAAGAGTCATCGAGTAGAAGGGGTGTCGTCAATCCACTAGAAATTGGGCCAAGTTATTACAAGTTAGTACAATTTATTTCCTTCCTAGTTCTTCATATTTATTCCTATTGATTACTATTTATTACTATTTATTACTAATTATTACTAATTATTACTAATTATTCCTATTTATTATTAATTATTCCCCATTATTACAAATTATTACAAATTATTACAAATTATTAGTAATAATTTCTAATTATTCTTAATTATTCTTAATTATTCCTAATTATATATAATTATTCTTGATTATTCCTAATTATTACTAATTATTCTTAATTATTAATAATTATTCCTTATGGTTACTAATTATTACTAATTATTACTAATTATTACTAATTATTACTAATTATTCCTGATTATTACCAATTATTCATATTTATTCCTAATTATTACTAATTATTCATATTATTCATATTTATTCCTAATTATTCATATTTATTTTTAATGATTGTTAATTATTTCTAATTATTACTATTTATTGCTAAGTATTTTTCTTTATTTCCATTTATTCCTAATTATTCCTAATTATAACTAACTATACCCACTTATTCTTATTTATTACTAATTATTACTAATTATTACCAATTATTACTAATTATTATGAATTATTACTAATTATTACTAATTATTACTAATTATTACTAATTATTCATAATCACTACTAATTATTCATAATTGTTACTAATTATTCCAAATTATGACTAATTGTTCATATTTATTATTAATTATTACTAATTATTCATATTTATTCATATTTATTCATATTTATTCATATTTATTCCTAATTATTCTTAATTATTACTATTTATTACTATTTATTGCAAATTATTCCTATTTATTCCAATTTATTGCTAATTATTCCAAATTATTTCCGTTTATTCTTATCTATTCCTATTTATTACTAATTATTCCAATTTATTCTTAATAATTCTTATTTATTCTTATTTAATATTTATTATTCCTTAATTATTCATAATTATTACTAATTATTACTAATTATTCCTTAATTATTTCAAAATATTAATAATTATTACTAATTATTACTAAATATACTTAATTATACCTAAGTATTAATAATTATTTCTAATTTTTACAAGTTATTCATATTTATTCCTAATTATTCATATTTGTTCCTAATTATTCATATTTATTTCTAATTATTGCTAATTATTTCCGATTATTTCTAATTATTACCAATTATTTCTAATTATTTCTAATTATTCCAAATTACTGATAATTATTCCTATTTATTACTATTTATTACTATTTATTGCTATTAATTCTTATTTATTCCTAATTACTCCTATTCATTCCAATTTATTCTTTTTTATAACTAATTCTTCATATTTATTACTAATTATTCCTTACTATTCCTAATTATTACTATTTATTCCTAATTATTACTAATTATTCCTAATTATTCCTATTTGTTCCTAATTATTACTAATTATTTCTATTTATTCATAATTATTACTAATTATTACTAATTATTACTAATTATAACTAACTATTACTAATTATTACTAATTGTTCATATTTATTCCTAACTATTACTAACTATTCCTATTTATTCCTAATTATTACTAATTATTCATATTTATTCCTAATTATTACTAATAATTAATATTTATTCCTAATTATTACTAATTATTCATATTTATTCCTAATTATTCATATTTATTCTTAATTATTGCTAATTATACCTAATTATTGCTAATTATTGCTAATTATTGCTAATTATTCCTAATTATTTCTATTTATTGATAATTATTCTTATTTATTGCTAATTATTGCTAATTATTTCTATTTATTCCTTATTATTTATATTTATTCCTATTTATTCATATTAATTTTTATTTATTCCTATTTATTCCAATTTATTTCTATTTATTCCTATTTATTCCTATTTATTACTATTTATTCCTATTTATTACTAATTATTACTAATTATTCCAAAATATTCGTAATTATTCCTAATTATTCTTAATTATTACTAATTATTCCTAATTATTACAAATTATTCCTAATTATTCCAAATTATTATAAATTATTAGTAATTGTTACTCATTATTACGAGTTATTACTATTTTTTACTGTTTATTCCAATTTATTCCTAATTGTTACTAATTATTACTAATTATTACTAATTATTACTAATTATTACTATTTATTACTATTTATTCCTATTTATTACTATTTATTACTATTTATTACTATTTATTGCTTTCTATTACTTTTTATTACTATTTATTACTATTTATTACTATTTATTACTAATTATTCATATTTATTACTAATTATTCTTATTTATTACTAATTAAACATAATAATTACTAATTAAACATAACGATTACTAATTAAACATAACTATTACTAATTACCGTTAATTGATATTAATAACTACAATTTACAACTACTAATTAATAATTATAAATTACAAGTAATTATTTATAGACCATAACAATTTTCGTTAATAATTATTAATTATTACTAATTATTAATTATTAATAATTATTAATTATTAATAATTATTAATAATTAGTATTAAAAATTTCAATTCATTATTACAAATAAATACACATAAAAAATAATTTAAATCTAATTTAATTACAACTAATCAATAATAATTAAAATTAACATGAAAAAATGAAATAAATACTAATTTGAATAAAATATAAATACCTTTAATCTTGATCTCCTATTGATGTATGCAACATCACGACTTCTCTATAAAAAAACTAACTCGGAGAAATTTATACTCTAAAAATAGAGATTAAAGAGGAAGAGAAAATGAGAAATGAAAGGTAGAGAAAAAATGGAGGGGGTATATATAGGTTAGATTTGTTGCGACGAGACTATTTGTGACGAGATTTTCGTCGCAAAAGATACTTTTTGCGACTGAGCCCATCGCAGATACCTTTGCCCTCATTAATTGATGTCGGTGGGTAAAAGGGAATTTGCGACCAGTCCCATTGCTAAAAGTGAGTTGTCGACACACCTTTTGTGACGGGACAACATCCCGTCGCAAAAACCCATTTACTGCTGCCGGTATTTGTGACGGGTCCCATGGAAAATAGTGTGTCGGATGACACACTATTTGCAACAGGGGGATCCTCCCGTCGCAAAAAAAAACTTCATGCGCTTTGGCGCGCATCCTGCGCCAAACCGCGCATTCCCTTTTTACGACGGGCCCCAAAATCCGTCACAAATAACAAGTTATTTGTTTCAGGAATAACTCCTAGTCCCAAAAGCCTATTTCTTCTATAGTGAATATGCATATTGAAACACCCACATGCATGATAGTCTATATATATATAACACCAAAACGTGGTGTGAGATTCCTCAAAATAATGTATCATCATGAACTAAGGTAAAAATACATGGAAATCATAATCAAAAAGCACATTCAACTAATTAAAGCATAAAAATGAATTTCCTACATGATATGAATATGGTCAAATCACTCTCAGGACAATCTATTCTATCTTTTCCTAAAAATAATTTCAAAATATTATTTATTATACACTTATGAAATTGAATCATATTTCTTATTTAATCTCACTAATAACTCTTACACGATAACAATGAAATCATTAATAAGAAATACACTCTTTTGTTTTGAATTGTGAATTTGAAAACAACATCTGAAGCCATGTCACTTATAAGGAAATTCCATTATAAAAATTTTCCTTTTGAAATCCCTCTTATATCAAAACCACTTTTGAAATATAAATTTGAAAAAGAGAATCTATTTATCATGAGAAACCAACTCATGTCACTAAGTAGTCTATAAATACCTTTATTGAACCCATTAAGCTTATGTTCCACCAATGAATCATTAAACAATATATGGGCCCTTTTTTACTATAAAGATTGTGATAGTTCATCCCAATGGATATAGTGAGATGACAAACATTATAAAAATACTATAACAATAACAATATTGATAACAGGTGAATATATAATCTTATAATGAAAAGGATACTTGATAATGGTGAGGTAACCAAACTCATTTTTAGTTAGAAAGGCTCTAGTCACTGAGAAACTCCTTCTGATCTGGATCCAATTGTAAAAAAGCAGATTATATGAAAGAAAATACTTAATTGATGTAATAATTGATATAACACACGTAGAGGTTGTGGGAAACTAAAAGTAATACTCTAGGGATTCACTTAATTATTTCTCACTACATTCTACATGAAAATGTATTAACCTCCAATTTACATTTCATTTAACCATTTTTTTATAGTTTTTAATAATTTCAAAAAAATATCCAACATAATAAATATCAAAGACTACCCAACCCTTACTCATGGGAGTATCTATACACAAGGGTAAACCTTTATGATTCATCCATACATATCACCTAAAATTACCATTACATATCATAGGTTAGAACACATATCCTGTTTTCTAAAATACAATACCATTACATATGGGGTGATCATATATAACTGTAACCATTATGCTTGATGAACCTTACATTTGAGTACTCCTATATATATCAGTAAATACTTAACTAGTTTTTCTGACTAGGGAGAATCGTTACAGATGAGGTTACCTATATATAAGTATAATCTATACCACATAATGACCCTTACATACCATAAGGATCCCCATACATAACCATTTCTCTGAACAAAGGAACTCTTCCATATGTGGGTACCTTTAAGTATAGGTTGACCATTATATAGGTTAGCCATTAAATATGTTGGCACCAAAATGAAAAGGTAAACCTTTGTTCCTTATGACTTAGTTTATTTCCAAAAAGAGGTGGAATATTACATTTGGGGTCCCCATAAATAGGAGTAACCCATACACATGGTTAACCTTACTTATGAAATCATCCATACATATGGCAACTGATATAGCATTTTTTTTTAAAATCTACCCAAACAAAAAAACATATCCAAAATGACCCAAAAATGACAACATTTTTTTGGAATCTACAATATTTCTCAATGAATGAAACTAAAAAACAACATCATCCTCCTCCCTATTATATTCAAACTCCCAAGACTCATTATTTAGACTATAATAACATCTCTAACGCCTATAATGGTTGTAAAGACACACTGTATATTAAATATTCAACCCAAATTTCAATTCTTACATTCTCGACCCATTTCATGGGCACTATTCCAGCACAGAATCGAGAACCCAGTACACCTCCAATGACATTGTATTTATCCAAATAATCTGTAAAGAATTTTCCAAATCTAAATACTCCAATTATAACCCAAATATTTAAAATTAATTCCACTTTATAACTAGAAAAATAAAATTTCATAGAAAAAATTGACATAAAAAGTATCATATGTTTATAATATTTTTAATGGAAAGGGGATTTTATGTGTGACTTTTCTTACTTGATTCTATTCAATAATTGTTTAATATAATGATAAATTTATTTTAATTTAATTTTAATGTATGTAAAAAATTTAAAGGCAATGTATGTATTTTTTAGATGTAATGTTTTTAAAAATGTGTTATGTTATATAAATTTAATGATTTTTTGGGAGAGTTTTAGAACATTTCATGAGATTAAAATATTTTTATCTTATAATAATAATATATGGTTTTAAAAAGGTATTTATTATTTTTAATATATGCTATAAAAGTTTTTTTATTTAAATTTTTTTTGAGTTATTATTGACTTATTTATTAAGAATTATTTTTGTTTTATTTAATTATATGAAAACCTTAAAAAATTATTTTTGAATGATTTTATATAATGCTCCATATTATATGGGATTTATGTGGGCTAAATTTTAAAACAATGGAAATATTTATAGTGGTGGATGTTAATTGAATACTTTTATAATATTGTTTTTCTTAAAAGGTAATATTTAAACAAGTTTATATGTGTTTTGATATAATAAGAATATATTCAAAATTATAATTAGTATACTTTTGGAGTATTCTAAACACCTCTTTTTACTATTATTAAGTGATAATAATATCGATTATTTTATTAAAAGTGTTTGGATATTTATTTCAGAAACCTTTATGTATCTTATTTAAAAATTATTAAGGGTGATTATGGAGAAAAAATAGTTTAAAATTTTAAAATACTTATTTATTATATAAATTATAATGAATGATTCTATATAGATTGTTTTAAAAAAAATTGGGTTTATTTTAATTCAAATGTTATTTTTTAAGGTTAATATTGTTCCTTATAATGTATTTTGAAAACATAGTATTTTGTTGAGTTATTTGAATGAAATTTCAATATCTTTAATTGAAATTAATTATTTAGTTAATTTCTTTTCAAATGGTTTCTATATACAAATATTATCTTTATAAGATGAATTTTTTATTTTAATGGGAAATGGAAAAATTATTCTAAGATGAGAAGTTTTTCTTATGTGGTTTGTCTATATAATTTTAATAAAATTTAGGATATATTTTTTAATTGATTTATTATGGTGTAATATGACATAAAATGTTTTGAATAGATTTTTATTTGTGTATTTAAGACCAATTTTTATTTAAATGAAATTGGTGTATTTGAATTATTTTTTTCTAGTTGGAGAAATGTTTATGTTTAATTGGAATGAAAATATGAAATATAGATCATTAGTTTGTATGGCCATGATATTCTAGGAAACAATTATAGAGAGATATAAAGGGGATGATTGGGTTGGAACATTTAATATAAGTATATTTTAGATTGAATTATATAATTTTCAATTACATTGAATGATTATTATGAATTTGGGAATGTAGACTAATAATTGGTATAGAATGGTAAGTGAATATTTTTTTTCTATTTGTGATGTTTTTGGTTATATGTGAGTTGAGTATTGAAGATAGTGTTACAAAATGGAAAGAATGACTCAGTAGCATATTTATAAATGTAAATTACTAGGAAAATAATATATTTTTTGAAATTTGGATTGGGAATTGAAAAATGGGAATTTTTAGTTAACAATGTAATTTATTTAGGTGGAGTAGTTTGGTGAAATGGATTTGAATATTAATAATTAAAAAATACATCTTTAATTATGCATAAAATTAATATTCAGTAAAATTTATTTATAAGTTTATGAGAATTTGGTATACAATATTGAAACTTATATAAATATAGAGACCTCATTCAATTATAAATTAACATGAGTTATATGTTAAAAATGAACTAAAACTGGATCAACCTTATTATATGATTAATATATGATTTATGATTATACATACATGAGATGTATTTCATAGGTTACAATTGATCCATATCATAAGTGTAATGAAGATTACACTATTATATGACATAATAGTACAATGAAATGATATGTTGAGTGAATGGTCCACTAAAACAATTTGAACATGTTTTACATTGGGTTATAAATAAATGGGTTAATTCATTTATGGTTACACATAATCATTTCAAAAATTCAATTGATTACCAGATCCCCAAAATCATGGATTATGGGTAAAGCATGATGACTTCAATATGATGGAATCTGATGTTTGGATCCATTTATTGAATAATGACACAATACATAAAGTGATTTTTTTTCTATGTATTTAGGTAGTACAACACATTAAATCATTATTCGAATATCTTTTCTTCTATATTTATTCAGTTATCATCTACATGTAGGTGATATGATACCAATGGATTTCTAGGGTCCTCACATTAAAAACGTGGATTCTAGTGGTCAGTGTTACCCCCATGGATGAGATAGTAATTAGTTTATTATCTAATGATATATACAATGAAAGATATTTTGTGTTCATTGGGATAAAATGTATACAAGAAAAGGGATACTTTTCTTATTTTATGTTCTCCATTATCTATGTATGATTGTTCATGATTGATCATTCAATTTAAGGGGTTTATTCTTCTACTATAACCATATGATGATTCTTAAAAACCCTTTAGTGTTACATAATCAACATTCAATAATGAATCATCATTTTATATTATAATATTTATGATTAAGATTCATATCAAAAAATTTATGAGGTCATATATTATTGAATTATTTGGTAATGCTGAATGAAATATGTTAGACTGCTTGTGTGAATCATTTTCTCATAGTTATTTTTTATGATTGATAAGTATAAAAATGTTTGATGTTTTGAAAAATGATGGTTTTATTTATTCTATAAGATATGATATTGGGGATTTCATGGGATGTGATATAAACTCATGTTCCACAATTGTGGAGTATTGTATTTTAATAACAATATAATAAATACAGTCCAATATGAAAATAATATAATTAAGGGTTCCATGTGTATAGGTCTTGAATTAATACATAATGTTGTTTTATTACTTATGTGTTACTAGATATGTATGGGTTACTGCCTTGTGTGATAAACTCTTATGTATTTGTTACTCTCATTTATATACGTTACATGATATGTACGGGTTACTACCATTCTATGATATTCAATGTCTATGGGTCATGTGGTGAGTAACCTTTATATATGAAGTTACTCCATGTGTAGGGGTTACACAATACCTAAGGGTACCCACCTCATTAATTTCCTTATAATTTATCATATGGGTTCCATGCCTAAGGTTTTGCAATACATAAGGGTATTTAACTCTTTTTGTTTCCATAAAAATGAAGAGTAATGGTACCCACTAATTCCAATTATACCATATTATTGATAATTCCCATACATCATTCATAAAATATTATATTACAAAAAAATGATTAAAATATAAATTTTGGGTCAAAATTAATATATTTTATAAATGGTTTATAAAATTTATATGTTAATCATCATAAATAAGAGTTTTTTTTATAAAAAATATGAAATGTTCAAATTAATATCACCAATTTGGAAAAAAAAAATTAAATATTTATTTATTTATTAATTCTAAATATTCATGTTTATTTAATTTTTATGAAATGGTAATGTTTTTTATGATTTATTTAATTTGAAAAATTTAGTTCATATAAATATTCATTCCATGTATTACATGATAGGTCTATCGATATAAAATTTAGTTTTTATCTACCTTGACCATAGTTTGTAATTAAATTCCTTGTCTATAATTTAGTTATTGAATATAGTTTATTCAATATTAGCTACTATAATTACGATGGATTGAAATATCTATTTTTAAACTATACCTAGGGAGAGGTACCTCAGATCAATCATCCCATTTCCCTTGAGGCAAATATTGCATTCTAGAATAGTGGGGATCATTTAGATATTCTTCTTGGATTATACATGTGTGGATTGGTAATTCAATGTAATTATAAAAAATTAAATAAAAATTTAAAATAACTAATAAATCAGATGTATTTGGATATATTTATATTTATGATTGGATTATATTTTTAGGCTAGTACCACAAACATTATTTCTTGAAAATAGATACATATTAATATTATTTGAACATATAAATTTAGTTAACAAAATATGTATTCCAAAAATAAATTTTTAAAATAAAGTATACACAAAGGAATATAAAAGGAGACAAAATATTTCATTGTACGAAGTAGTTACGAATTTTATAAGAAAAATAAATTAATTAAATTGGTAATAATTTTAATGAAATACCCTCTAATTATAAGTGTTATAAGCCTCCAAAAAATGAATAGATGTCCTGATGTAGATCATCCAACTAGTTTGGTTCATGAAAAAATTATTTTTTGTATGGATTATATCTTGTATGGCAAGGTAGATGTGTCTAACCATAATATTTTGCTAAGCATATCCAATTGTGAGCTTTGGGTGACACATTGTATTCTAGTAGATTGGAATGATATAGAATCTACAAGTGGGGGTGAATTTTATTCATAAATGAAAATATCAATTTTATCACCCACCGAAAAAATTATTTGAAAAAAATATACATTCTGATAAAATGATAGTATCAGTGTTATAATGAATGTTGACACTAGTGATAAAATTATAATAAAATAATACTTCTAGAAGATAAAAAATTTAACCGATATATATTCTAGTAGATCAATATGAATTTGAAAAATCAATTTATTTAAAACAAAACACAGAGTACTGTATGAAAATATAGATACCCTTATAAATTATATAATTACCAAATAAGTTCAAACACCAGAACTATTATATTTAAAATGAATGTGGATGGTGGATTGATAGACCATATACAAAGTACAATCATGCTCTAATTACCATAACATCTTTGACTGTAATAGCCATCTGAACCTACTATAAACATTCCTGATCAAAAAAATCATTAATTACCCAAGAATTAATTAAAATATTACTTTTAAAAGGAATAATTATAGACTTAGACCATCACTAATCTCAATGATCATATAAAAAAATTCCTCTATAGAAGCTAATCAATCATGAGGATAAAAATAAAAAAAATACATGGTAAATACAAATATGTTTGAAGTGAAACATCACTAAATCATATCCCATATATAATCACATTTATATCAAAAATAAAATCAAATTTATTTATTAAAATGAGATAATTAACAACAATAAATCCTCTGAAGAGTCTTCAAGAATGATATAGTATGTTTCATTCCTCAAGTACCATGGTTAAAATTATAGATGATATTTGTAAAAAACATCAATGGAAACATTCCAAGATAATTATTTTCAATAGAAACAACACCGAAATATTCATCATCTATAAAAAATATGGATATAACATCTTATGATGGAGTATAGTGCACATTAACAATGATTCATTATAAATATATAATTTTGGTTGTTCCTTTCAGTTATCTCGAACATAAATTTTTACATAGTTGAAATAAATGTATCCACAATAAAAAACTAAATCAAATCAATATGTTAACAAAAAAGTAATGTAAATTACATTATAATTTTTAAATTAAGGATACGAATTTTTATATGATATAACAATCTCCCACTTTTAACAATCAAAAATATTTATAAAACTCATGAAAAGTAACGATTGAAAATGGTTAGAAAGAAATATCCCTATAACATCAACTAATGATACCCTAGAAACAACTAATGACGTTATTTTAAATAAACACATGAGTTTTGTAGGTATAAATATAACACATAACAAAAATTACCCTCTATTAAATTTCACATAGTTTGTGAGAAAAAAAATAATTAAAGAAAAACTCACCACAACTTCTCTAATATATCAAATTCCCCCTCCATTTCTGATTTCCAAATTTAATTACACAGAAAAAAATTAAATTTTAAAAATATAAAAATATAATAATGTAAATATGATGATGCATAAATCATTCTATAATTTCATTAAAATGTAATCCCCACCATAAAATTTCTAATGAATATGTGTGTCGAGCTTTAGGGTGAGTATAAATATTCATTAGATTACATTCATTTTCATTACTAATGATTTACTTCGCACAATTACCAAAAAACTATGTGAAAAACATTCATAAACCATTAGTATAAAAAGATATAAAAAATAAAAACAATGGGCGATTTGAATTAAATATATGTATCTTTTATAAGATTCCTTCCAATGTCTATAAATGGTCAAATTTAGATGAATACCATTCTATATAGAGTATTAAAAACTTCCTCTTAACTTATGTAAAACGTAACACCCAAGAATTTTATGAGAAATATTTTGTTTTTATGTTATATAAATCATCAAAGGAATCTTTCACTACACACAACACTAGCTTGGCTTGCTTTACACGCAATCATGACCTTCCTCGATAGCTTGCATCGTACACAATACCGAGTTTCACTAAACAACGATATGATATTAAAATATTAATAAAACTAGCCGTTATGAATAGTAATAACCACTTTTTGAAATTTTTTAAATTTTATTTTTCAAAATGGACATCATTTTTGGATTCGGAATATCGAAATTAGCATAGGGTGAAATTTTGGTATTTTTCTGAAAACTTTCAATTTCTGATGAATAGTAAAAACACTGGGTTACTATTTAAAAACCGACTTTTTTTAAATAATTATTTATTTTATTTAAATTTATTTTAGGTAAAAATTGATACATAATACCTATATAAGTTCAATTCAATTCATTGGAGTCATTTTATAATAATTTTAGATATATAAAAAGTTTATTGAACTTTTCATCGTCTTTTACCCACCGCCTAGAAGAATTTTCAAATTTACATAAAACGTAATTGTACCGCTTCTGTGAGTGGAATTTTGAAAATCTGAGACACACGGTTAATATCAGGGACTAAAATGTATTTCAATGAGATTAAAATAATTTTTGGTGAATAGTAACTTTTTACTTTTTTACCACGGTTAAAAGTAAATAGGGAAATTAAGGGTAAAAATGTTATTATTATTACCCTAACACATGTCCTAATTCTACTGGATAAGTTAAATTTGACCAAAAACAACCTTAGGAATAAAATATGACCATTTAGGCCCACTTGGATTAGAATAGGAAATTTATTATTAATTTATTTAAAGAAGGGTTAAAATAGTTAATATCAATGTTTAATAACTAAATCATTTTTAATATTGGGTTATACATAAAATAATTTAGACTATAAATACTCACTAGAAATATAAATAGATTTTCTACATAATGGTATTTTATTTTTAAATTTTAGACAATAAATAATTTAATTTATTTATGACACAATGATGATGTAGTAATTATCTTATAAATGAAATATTGACATAATTGATGTTATAAATACCCAAATAAATGTAATTTGAGATTTTTTATGAATTACAATAATTTTATAGGTTAATATGACATTTTATTATTGATTTAATTAACTTTGTTTGAACTAATATTTCTGTTATGATTTTCATAAAAATCAATTACCAAATAGTGTCAAAATTGACATAAAATAGTTTTTAAAACAAATATTGTATTATTAATTGTTATTTTAGTCCTAAAAATCTATTTTTCGGCCAAATGACTTATATAAGGTTGTATATATTAATAATAAACAACTTGGTGTTCGTTTGGCTTGTTATAGTAAGTTTATTAACCTTATAGTGTAAGAAAACAAGAAGACACGGTAAATGTTAAATTATTTAACTTAAAGTTATATCTAAATGATAAGTTTAAATTGATACCTAAACTTGTATAAATTATATTGGATGAGAGTATTTCAACCCATCCCCAACTTATCTTCGAAACAAATCAATTTAGAGATATTAAAAACCGAATATGAGTTTATAATAAAATAATATTTTTAGTTTTTCCAAAGGTGCCCCTCTCCTCCCTTATAAAAGGGAACATCCTCCCTCTCTTCCTCACACCACTTTGAGCCTTCAAGCTCGACCAACCCCTACCAAATAATCTTCTCCACTTCCCTAGAAACATCCTATAGGTCCTGGTCTTCTTCAATGACCAATTTAAGTGCCCTAAGAGGAGGTCTCAAAGAGGCGCTTCAAAGAAGAGGTAATGTCCGTTACCGATTATTTCAAATTTATTTCTTCTTCCACTTATTCTTATTTATTTGTTTCATTACGAAGTAATAACATCAGTATCACTCAAATACTGATATGTTATTATAATTATGAAACAACCCTATTTCACCATCTATCCATCCTACGGAAAATGAGATCACCGTGCGTGCGTACGTATGGAATACCGTCTCCACACCATGGTGTAATCTATTTTGCACCACCGCCTTACATGGATGAGTATAATGGTACAAGTAATAACTATATATGATTATTTTAAATTTATATTGATTCTTAAATAGTATACATACACTCCAATACAATTCCATGATCTTGGGAATGATATCATCGCTCGTGCGTATGTACGGAATACCGTCTACAAGATGTGATGCGACTCGTTCTACATGATATTCATTGCATAATGACTATATAAATGAATTGAATGAATTAATATGATATATATTACATTAATACCATTCTGTAAATGAGTTATCTATAACCTAAATATAAGAATAAGAATTTATTCGACAAAACACGCATAAGAACAAAAAGTAATAAACACCCGAATAACGAGTAGCAATGAAATATTACTAATAAGAAGCTAATAATATGGCCATATATGATATCATAACAATGAGTATGATTATATAATAAGTCAATGACATTATTTAAATCATTATACAGGAGGTTCGGACACTTACGAAGCAAATTAGACCTAAGGTAATGGAAAATCTCGCAATCTCATTTTTATCCGAGATTGTTTATACATCAGAATTTAATGGGGAATATTTTATCATACAAATCCATGTTTCCTCAATATTTAATATTATTTCCATCCACCTACAATTGTTTAAATCCAATTTTACAATTCGGTGAGTTTTTAGTAAAATATATGAAAAGAATCTTTTGTTGTTTTTCGTACGAGGTAGTTTTTGACTTTACCGATAAAATTACGAGAAGAATGTTTTTTAACTTATACGGCATGAATGGATTTTTAAAAAATTATTTCCAAGAAGCATACTTTACAAGTTTTCATGTTTATTTTTTAATCAACTTATTTTAGTTTAAAATTGTATGACATGTTATGAAAGGAAAATGTTTTTGAAGTAGAAAGGATATTTTCCTCAAGAATGGAGTTCAAGTGTTTTATCAAAATTATTTTCTATCTAAGATATTATAGGGTTCTGTTTCTAACCCTATTATTACATTTATTTGATTATGTTGTTATGGAATTATTTTTATGAATTCCTTTATCTTATATGAATTGTTATATGATGTCATGATGTTTAAGAATCCCATTTTTATTACATGGGTTATGCAATGATGTATGATTTATGATTTTTGTGGAGCACATAATAATGGATTAATTATGAGATGGGTGGGACCGATATCTCCCTCCAATGCATTGGGTAAAGGTTTATATCTCATAATAAAGGCATGGCTGGACCGGCAGGTTAAACCTGTTCAGTTAAACAGGACTGAAACGAAGAGTGAACTCGGTTTAGAAATGGACTTTGTCCACTAAGATAGTCTGGGATATGAGTCTTGACTACTAAGAAATGATGATCTATGATTATTTTTTTATTCCAAAAAGTTTCATGTTTTAGGTTATGATTATTGGGATTACATTTCACTGCTATTATTTATCCCATGTTATGAAATTATGATCTCTTTTTCAAGTGAAGATTTCTAAAATGTTATGTTCTTATGAATATGATGTGATTGATATTTCTTTTGCATACCCTTAATGAGCATTTGAGCTCACCCTTTTGTATGTTTTCTTTCCCCAGGTCAGGAAGAAGGTTATTAAGTAGGATATTCCAAAAGGGCCTCTAGATATGATGAAATAAATGAGAGATAATGTAGATTCTTTATGAACCAGTTATTTATGTTTCCCAGTTTCTAAAGACACTATTCCTATACGGTCCTTTCCTGGTTTTGTTATATGTTGTAATAAGTGTGCATCAATTTTGAAGTATTAACAATGAATGTAAAGTATGGGTCGTTATAGATGGTATCAAAGGAAAGGTATAGTCAACCTTTGGATACTAGGATGTGAAAGCCTTAGTAAGAACCCTAAGGATATGTCTAAGCATAAAACACAATCTTAGTGTTTTATAAATGGCCATGAAAAACCTATGATAAAAAATTAAGTGTGAAATTTTATTCATGATTATGTGTTTTTCATATTATAATTAGTGTTGTTCACACTATTCATCTTGGTTTTAGTAAATGACTGGAACCCAAAGGAACCGTGTTAATGCGGAATGCGACGGGCAATGAAATGATTGTCCCCCTGAGCAACCAAATGTTATGGGAGCTGGAATACAAAATCTTGTAACCATGCTCACACAAATTTCTCAAGCTATGAATCATGCAGGACATCCGAATGAGAAAAGGATAGAGAAAAATTATGTTGAATCCTTCATGAGGCAGCGTCCACCTTCATTCAGTGGGTCTTCTGATCCATTAGTGGTTGAACAATGGATCAGTACCACTAAAAAGATATTTTCAGTTCTTCAATGTTCTGAACATGATAAAGTCATCTTAGCAGTTTATCGTATTGAAGGTGATGTTGATCAATGGTGGAATCTTATTAAGAATACGAGGCAATGGGATGAAATTGAGTTCATGGAATGGGACGAGTTCAAGAACTTATTTTTCAAAAAGTACATCCCTCATGTTCTCCGAACAAAGATGGAGAAGGAGTTCCTTGAACTAAAGAAAAAGGATGGTGAATCTGTTGGTACCTACGAAGCAAATTTTACAATACATGAAAGGTACGCTTCTGGTATTATTATCCAACCTGAGAGTAAGATCTATCGATTCTTAAGTGGCTTAAAACCAAGTCTTCGAAGGGCATTATCCATAAGGAACTTCAATAGCTATGTTCGATGTGCTCTCAATGTTGAGATGGAGATTGGTGTAACCCATCAGTCATATGGGTGTGATAAGAAGATGAAAATGGAATTCAAAGGAAAATATAAAGAGCACACTGAAAAGAAGATGAGTTTTCCCTTATGCTCAATGTGTGGAAAGAAACATGGACGAAATTGTCTTAAGGGGAAAAGAAAATGTTATAAGTGTGGAAAAGAAGGTCATCGGGCAATTGAATGTCGAAATAATGGGAAGAATATGTCTAATGATGCAAACAAAACAAGGGATACACAGAATTAACCTACTACCCTTCAATGTTACAAGTTCAAGGAAATGGGGAATTTTGCCAATCAGTGCCATATTCCAAGGGTTGATGATGATGATCGACATCAACAAACTCTTAAGGCCAAAGACAAAGGAAAGTCACATGAGATTTCTATCAGTGATGTGGAGTATGATAATGAAGTGGTAAAAGGTACACTTACCATCCACTCTAAATTAGAAAATGTTTTATTTGATTCTGGATCCATCCACTCTTTTATTTCTGAAGAATTTTCTAAGGGTATCACTGTATTAACTCAACAATTAGATGTGGAGTTAGCTGTGACAACCCCTAATGGCACAACAATAGCATAAAAAGTTTATAATTCTTATCTGATTGAAGTTTGTGGCAATGTACATCCCGAAAATCTTGTGATCCTTCCTATAGTGGAATTTGATGTGATTCTTGGCATGGATTGTCTTTCTCTATATGGAGCTCATATCATCTTCCAAAGAAGGGAAGTCACATCTCATATTACAGATCAATCTATGATCGTCTATCGATGCAAGGATGAACATAACCTTCTAGTGGAAATATCTTCCATCTAATGGGTTTTGATTCCACTAAATGAAGGTTATTTATCTCAAATGGTTGGTGAGAAACTCATGATTAAGAATATGCCCATTGTACGAGAGTTTGATGATGTCTTTCGGGAGGAATTTTTGGGTCTTCCACCAAATCGTGAAGTTGAGTTTTTAATAGAACTCATACCGGGTGCTTTGCCTATTTCAAAGACACCTTATAGAATGGCCCCAATTGAGTTGCAGGAATTGAAGAAGCAACTCCAAAAGAATCTTCATAAGGGATTCATATTCCCTAGTGTGTCACCTTGGGTGTAACACCCGAGATTTTTATGAGTAATATTTTGTTTTTATATATCATAAAAGGAATCTTTCACTACATACTAGCTTGGCTTACTTTACACACAATCGCGACCTTCCTCGATAGCTTGCGTTGTACGCAATACCGAATTTCACTAAACAACGATATGCTATTAAAATATTATTAAAACTAGCCATTATGAATAGTAATAACAACTTTTTGAAATTTTATAAATTTTATTTTTCAAAATGTACTTCATTTTTGGATTCGGAATACCGAAATTAGTCAAGGGTGAAATTTTGGTATTTTTCTGAAAACTTTCAATTTTTGATGAATAGTGAAACCACTAAGTGGTAGGTTAAAAACTGAATTTTGCATAAAACTTAATTTTACCGCTTCTGTGAATGGAATTTAGAAAATCCAACAGACACGGTTGATATCAGTAAGTAAAATGTGGTTCAATGAGATAAAAATAATTTTTTGGTGAATAGTAACTTTTTACTTTTTTACCGCGGTTAATAGTAAATAGGGGTAAATATGATATTACTATTACCCTAACACATGTCCTAATTCTATTGGATAAGTGTAATTCGACCAAAAACAACCTTATGAATAAAATATGACCATTTAGGCCCACTTGGGTTAGATTAGGACATTTATTATTAATTTATTTAAAGAAGGGTTAAAAGAGTTAAAATCAAAGTTTAATAAGTAAATAATTTTTAATATGGGGTTATACATAAGATAAATTCGACTATAAATATTCCTTAGAAAGCTAAAACGATTTCCTAAATAATGGTATTTTATTTATAATTTTTAGACATTAAATAATTTAATTTATTTATGACACAATTATGATGCAGTAATTATCTTATTTATGAAATATTGACATAATTGTTGTTATAAACACCAAAATAAACGTAATTTGAGACTTTTTATGAATTCCACTAATTTTCTAGGTTACTATGATATATTAGTGTTGATTTAATCAACTTGGTTCGAACATATAATTCTGTTATGACTTCCACAAAAATCATATATCAAATAGTGTCAAAATTGACACAAAATAGTTTTTAAATCAAATATTATATTATTAATTGTTATTTTATTCCTAAAAATCTTATGTTCAGCCAAATGACTTAGATAAGGATATATATATTAATAATAAATAATTTGGGGTTCGTTTGGCATGTTATAGTAAGTGTATTAACCATATAGTGAAAGAAAACAAAAAGACATGGTAAAACTTAAATTATTTAACTTAGAGTTAAATCTAATTGATAAGGTTAAAATAATATCCTAAACTTGTATAAATCCTATTGGTTGATATTATTGCGACCCATCCCCACTTTAGCTTCGAAATAAGACCCTTTGGAACCATTATAAACCGATTTTTACTTTAATATAAAATAATATTTTGAGATATTCCTAAGGTGCCCCTCTCCTCCCTTATAAAAGGGCACCTCCTCCCCCTCCTCCTCACACCAATTTGAGCACTCAAGCTCGGACAACCCCTGATATTTTCTCCTCTCCACTTCCCTAGAATAATCCTAGAGGTCCTGGTCTTCTTCAAAGACCAATATTAGTTCCCTAAGTAGAGGATTCAAAGAAGCGTTCCAAAGAAGAGGTAATATCCATTACCGATCTTTTCAATTTCTTTCTTCTTCAACTTCTTATTCTTTAGTTGTTTCATGATAAAGTAATAACATAAGTATTACTTACATACTGATATGTTATTATAAATATGAAACAACCCTAATTCACCTTCTATCCATCCTACGGAAAAATGAAATCACAGCGCGTGCGTACGTACGGAATACCGTCTCCACGCCATGGTGTAATCTATTTTCCACCATCACCTTACAAGGATGGGTATAATGGTGTAATGAGTAACTATTTATGATTATTATAAATTAATATTGATACTGAAATAATATATATATATACTCCAATACAATTCCACGATCATAGGAACGATATCATCACTCGTGCGTACGTACGGAATACCGTCTCCACGATGTGATGCGACTCGTTCTACATGATCATCATTACATAGTAATTATATAAATGAATTGAATGATTAAATATGATATATTTTACACTAATACCATTATGGATATAAGGTATCTATAACCTTAAAATAAGAATAAGAATTTATTCGGCAAAACACGCATAAGAACAAAAGGCAATAAAGACCCAAGTAACAAGTAACAATGAAATATTACTAACAAGAAGCTAAGAATATGACCATTTTTGATATCATATCAATATTTATGATTCTGGAATAAGTCAATAACCTTATTTAAACCATTATACAGGAGCTTCGGACACGTACAAAGCAAATCGGACCTAAGGTAAGGGAAATATCACAATCTCATTTTTATCCGAGATTGTTTATTCGTAAGTATTTACTGGGGTGTATTTTATCATCCACATCCATGTTTCATAAATATGTAATATTATTTCCATCCACCTACAATTTTCTAATTCCATTTTTACCCTTCATTGAGTTTTTAGTAATATGTTTGAAAATAATCTTTTGTCGTTTTTCATACGAGGTACTTTTTTACTTTTCCGATAAAAGTACGAAGAATGTTTTTTTAACTTATACGGCAAGAATGGATTTTTAAAACATTATTTCCAAGAATCTTCCTTTATAAGTTTTCATGTTTATTTTTAATCAAATTATTTTAGTTTATAATTGTATGACATGTTAAGAAAGGAAAAGTGTTTTTGAAGTAGAAAGGATATTTTCCTCAAGAATAGAGTTCAAGTATTTTATCAAAATTATTTTCCATCTAAGATAATAAAAGGGTTCTATTTTTATCCCTATTATTAAATGTATTTGATTATGTTGTGATGGAAATATTTTTATGAATTCCTTTATCTTATATGAATTGTTTTATGATGTCATGTTGTTTAAGAATCCCATTTTTATTACGTGGGTTACGCTATGATGTATGGTTTATGATTATGTGGCACACATAAGAAAGGATTAATTATAAGATGGGTGGGACCTATATATCCCTCCAATGCATTGGGTAAAGATTTTATATATCATGAGATAGACATGGATGGAACGGTAGGTTATACCGGTTCAGTGAAACAGGACTCGAACGAGGGTGACTCGGTTCAGAAATGGACTTTGTCCACTAAGATAGTCTTGGCAATGAGTCATGACTAACAAGAAATGATTTTCCATGATTATGTGTGCATGCCACAAAGTTTCATGTTTCATGTTATGATTATGGGGATCTCATTTTCACTTCTATGATTTATTCCATGTTAAGATATTATGATCTCTTTTGCAGGTTATGATTTTCAAAAAGATATGATATGATTTTTATTTCCTTTATTTGCCCTTGCTGAGCATTTGAGCTCACCCTTTTATGTTTTCTTTTCCCCAGGCCAGGAAGATGGATATTAAGTAGTATATGCTAAAAGGGACCCTATATATGATGAAATAAATGGGAGACACTGTAGAATATTTATGAACCAGTTGTTTATGTTTCCCAGTTTCTAAAGACACTATACCTATACGGTCCTTTGTGGTTTTTTCATATGTTGTAATAATTTTGCTTCAATTTTAAAGTATTAACAATGTATGTAAAGTATGGGTCGTTATAGTTGGTATCAGAGGAAAAGGAGGTAGGAATGTATCCGATCCTTGGGAACTCTCACATGTGAGCGTTGGACGAAGCATGGCTCTCCGCCCAAGGGCTTCATGAGAAAATGGATGCCACTGGGGATGGTGGTGTGTCCCGCCCAGGGGGTGTAGCCGCCCATGGAGTTCCCTGATAGCTATCAATTATAGCCCACTGGAAGTAATTCCAGACCGTTATAGTTGGTATCAGAGGAAAGGTATAGTCAACCTTTGGAAACTAGGATGTGAAAGTCTTAGTAAGAACCCTAAGGATAAGTCTAAGAATAGAACACAATCTTAGTGTTTTAGAAATGGCCATGATTACCCTAGGATAAGACCTTAAGTGTGAAATTTTATCCTTGATTATGTGGTTTTCCTATTATAATTAGTGTTGCTCACACTATTCTTCTTGGTTTTAGTCAATGGCTGGAACCCGAAGGAACCATGTTAATGTGGAATGCGATGGGAAATGCAATGATTGTCCCCCTGAGCAACCAAACGATATGGGAGCTGGAATGCAAAATCTTGTAGCCATGCTCACACAACTTTCTCAAGCTATGAATCATGCAGGACTTCCAAACGAGCAAAGGAAGGAGCAACATTCTGTTGAATCCTTCATGAGGCAGCGTCCACCTTCTTTCAGCGGGTCTACTGATCCATTAGTTGCAGAACAATGGATTAGTACTACTGAAAAGATATTTTCAGTTCATCAATGTTCTGAACATGATAAAGTCATCCTAGTAGTGTATCGTTTGGAAGGAGATACTGATAAATGGTGGTATCTTATTAAGAATACGAGGCAAAGGGATGAAATTGAGTCTACGGAATGGGATGAGTTCAAGAACTTATTTTTCAATAAGTACTTCCCTCGTATTCTCCGAACAAAGATGGAGAAAGAGTTTCTTGAACTGAAGCAAAGGGATGATGAATTTGTTGGTACCTATGAAGCAAATTTTACAAGACTTGCAAGGTACACTTCTGGTATTATTATCCAACTTGAGAGTAAGATCGATCGATTCTTTAGTTGCTTAAAACCAAGTCTTCGAAGGGCATTATCCATAAGGGACTTCAATAGCTATGAGGAAATCGTTCGATGTGCTCTCAAAGTCGAGATGGAGATTGGAGTAACCCATCAGTCACATGGGTTTGATAAGAAGAGGAAGATGTAATTAAAAGGAAAATCTAAAGAGCACACTGAAAAGAAGATGAGCTTTCCCTTATGCTCAAAGTGTGGAAAGAAACATGGAGGGAGTTGTCTTAAAGGGACATGTAAATGTTTCAAATGTGGAAAGGAAGGTCATTGGGCATTTGAATGCCGCGATAATGGGAAGAATATGTCTAATGATGCAAACAAAAGAAGGGATACACAGAATGAACCTACTACACTTCAATGTTTCAAGTGCAAGGAGATGGGGCATTATTCCAATCAATGCCCAAATCCAAGGTTTGATGATGATGGTCGATGTCAACAAAATCTTAAGGCTAAAGACAAAGGAAAGTCACATGCAATTTCTATCAGCGATGTGGAGTACGATAACGAAGTGATGAAAGGTACACTTACCATCCACTCTAAAGTAGCAAATGTTTTATTTGATTCTGGATCCACCCACTCTTTTATTTCTAATGAATTTTCTAAGGGTATCACCGTATTACCTCAACAATTAGATGTTGAGTTGGCTGTGACAACACCTAATGGCACAACAGTCGCATCAAAAGTTTATAATTATTCTCTGATCTAAGTTTGTGGGAAAGTGCTTCCTGCAAATCTTGTGATCCTTCCTTTAGTGGAATTTGATGTGATTCTTGGCTTGGATTTCCTTTCTCTACATGGAGCTCATATCAATTTCCAAAGAAGGTAAGTCACATTTCATATTCCAGATCAATCTACGTTCGTCTATCGATGCAAGGATGAATATAACCTTCCAGTGGAAATTCCTTCCATCTTATGGGTCTTGATTCCACTAAATGAAGGTTATTTATCTCAAATGGTTGGTGAGAAACTTACAATTAAGAATATGCCAATCATACGGGAGTTTGATGATGTCTTTCCAGAGGAATTACCAGGTCTTCCACCAAATCGTGAAGTTGAGTTTTCAATAGAACTTGTACCGGGTTCTTTGCCTATTTCAAAGACACCTTATAGAATGGCCCCAATTGAGTTGCAGGAAATTAAGAAGCAACTCCAAGAGAATCTTGATAAGGGATTCATACGCCCTAGTGCGTCACCTTGGGGAGCACTTGTTCTATTTGTTAAGAAGAAAGATGGATCAATGAGACTCTGCATTGATTATCGAGAACTTAACAAGATCACTATCAAGAACAAATATCCTCTCCCACGCATTGATGACTTATTTGACCAACTACGCGGAGCTCAATACATTTCCAAGATTGATCTTCGTTCAGGGTATCATCAATTAAGGGTCAAAAGGGAGGATATACCAATGTATGGCTTTCCGTACAAGGTATGGACACTATGAATTTATAGTGATGCCATTTGGTCTTACTAATGCCCCTGCTATCTTCATGGATCTAATGAATAGAGTCTTTAGAGACTATCTTGATAAATTTGTGGTAGTCTTTATAGAAGATATTCTTGTCTATTAAAAGAGAAAGGAAGAGCATGAAGATCACTTGAGAATTATATTGAAGACCCTGAGAAAGGAGAAGCTTTATGCCAAATTTACCAAGTGTGAATTTTGGCTTCAAAAAGTTGCATTTTTGGGTCACATAATCTCAAAAGAGGGGATATCCGTGGATCCAGCAAAAACAGAGGTTATCGAAAGATGGCCAAGACCAACAACAGTAACTGAGATCCGAAGTTTTCTTGGTTTGGCTGGATATTATCGACGTTTTGTAAAAGATTTTTCACGATTATCTAATCCACTCACCAAGTTGACTCGGAAAGGAGTTAAGTTTTTTTGGATAGAGGAATGTGAAGAGAATTTCAAGGAGTTGAAAAGAAGGTTATCCAGTGCACCTGTGCTCACACTGCCTTGTAGTGGAGAAAGGTTTGTGATCTACAGTGATGCATCCAAGAAGGGATTGGGGTGTGTTCTTATGAAAAATGATATGGTGATAGCTTATGCCTCACGACAGTTGGAAATCCATGAACAAAATTACCCAACACATGATTTGGAGTTGGCTGCGGTAATATTTGCATTAAATATTTGGAGGAATTACCTTTATGGTGAAAGGTGTGATATTTATACTGATCATAAAAGTTTAAAGTATATTTTCACACAAAAGGAGCTGAATATGCGTCAAAGAAGATGGTTGGAGCTGATTAAGGATTATGACTGCTCAATCCATTACCACCCTGGGAAAACAAACAAGGTGGCGGATGCATTAAGTCGATAAGAACATGCTATTTTATCCATGATGAGGATCACAAAAGATCCAATATTTATGAATTTATAAAGCATGGATCTCGGAATTATAATGGAAGGGGAAAAATCTTATATTTCTCAAATGAATGTTCAACCATCTATACATGTGAAGACTAAAGAGGCACAGAACGAAGATGTAGAGTTACAAAAGAAGGTGAGAAATTTTCCTGAATTCAACCTTGATTGTGATGGGATAATAAAGTTCAGGAATCGGGTTTCTGTTCCTCCCATCCCCGAATTAAAGAAGGAGCTGCTGGATGAGGCTCATAGTTCATCATTCTCTATTCATCCTGGAAGCACGAAGATGTATAGGGACCTGAAAGAGTACTTCTGGTGGGATGGCATGAAAAGAGATGTTGCTGAATATGTCTCTCGATGCTTGGCTTGTCAACAAGTTAAAGCTGAAAGACAAAAGTCTAAGGGGATGTTACAACCATTACCCATACCCGAATGGAAATGGGAAAACATCACTATGGACTTTGTCACAGGACTTCCTAAAACATCCAAAGGCAATAATTCTATTTGGGTCATAGTTGATCATCTTACAAAGTCTTCACACTTCATTGCTATTAGAGAGGATTTCTCTCTAGATCAGCTTGCCAGGATATATGTAAAGGAAGTGGTAAGATTGCATGGAGTACCACTTTCTATTATATCTGATCGGGATGCGAGATTTACCTCAATGTTCTGGCGAAGTCTTCAGCATACTCTGGATACAGAGTTGAGTTTCAGCACTGCTTATCATCCCCAGACAGACGGTCAGTCTGAGAGAACAATTCAAACCCTAGATGATATGTTGAGATCTTGCTCTATGGATTCCAAAGGAGGTCGGGATCAACACCTACCTTTGGTGGAATTTTCTTATAATAATAGCTTTCACTCCAGTATTCAGATGGATCCTTATGAAGCTCTCTATGGAATGAAATGCAGGACTCCAACTTGCTGGGATGAAGTTGGGGAAAGAAAGCTATTAGGACCTGATCTCATTGATCAAATGGCAGAAAAGGTCAGATCTATTCAACAACACATAAGAGCAGCTCCGAGTTGACAGAAAAGTTATGCCGAGAACCGAAGAAAAGACCTAGAGTTTGAAGTGGGTGATAAAGTGTTCTTACGAATATCTCCCTGGAAGAGGGTTATGAGATTTGGAAAGAAGGGGAAGTTGAGCCCTAGATATATCGGTCCTTTAGAAATACTGGATCGTGTTGGAATGGTAGCTTACCGATTGTTTCTTCCACCGAATCTCTCTCAAGTTCACGATGTGTTCCATGTATCTCTCCTGAGAAAGTACATACCTGATCCTTCACATGTACTCATCTCAGAAGTTGTACCGCTGGAGGAAGATCTTTCTTATGAAGAACAACCGATAGAGATTCTGGATCGTAGTGAAAAATTCCTACAAAACAAGACCACTTGATTGGTGAAAGTTTTATGGAGGAACCACCAACCTGAAGAAGCTACATGGGAGCTTGAGGATATAATGAGGGAGAAGTATCCTCATCTGTTTGTTACAAAGTGACGAATTTCGAGGGTGAAATTCTTTTTAAGGGGGGTAGAATGTAACACCCGAGACTTTTATGAGTAATATTTTGTTTTTATATATCATCAAAGGAATCTTTCACTACATACTAGCTTGGCTTACTTTACACGCAATCGTGGCCTTCCTCGATAGCTTGTGTCGTACGCAATATCGTGTTTCACTAAACAACGATATGATATTAAAATATTATTAAAACTAGCAGTAATGAATAGTAATAACCACTTTTGGAAATTTTATAAATTTTATTTTTCAAAATGAACTTCATTTTTGGATTCAGAATACCGAAATTAGCCTAGGGTGATATTTTGGTATTTTTCTGAAAACATTCAATTTTTGATGAAAAGTGAAACCACTAAGTTGTAGGTTAAAAACTGAATTTTGCATAAAACTTAATTTTACCGCTTCTGTGAATGGAATTTTGAATATCCGACAGACACGGTTGATATCAGTAAGTAAAATGTGGTTCAATGAGATAAAAATAATTTATTGGTGAAAAGTAACTTTTTACTTTTTTACCGCGGTTAATAGTAAATAGGGGTAAATATGATATTACTATTACCCTAACACATGTCCTAATTCAATTGGATAAGTGTAATTCGACCAAAAACAACCTTATGAATAAAATATGACCATTTAGGCCCACTTGGGTTAAATTAGGACATTTATTATTAATTTATATAAAGAAGGGTTAAAATAGTTAAAATCAAAGTTTAATAAGTAAATAATTTTTAATATGGGGTTATACATAAAATAAATTCGACTATAAATATTAATTAGAATGCTAAAAAGATTTCCTACATAATGGTATTTTATTTATAATTTTTAGACATTAAATAATTTAATTTATTTATGACACAATTATGATGCAGTAATTATCTTATTTATGAAATATTGACATAATTGATGTTATAAACACCACAATAAATGTAATTTGAGACTTTTTATGAATTAAAATAATTTTCTAGGTTACTATGATATATTAGTGTTGATTTAATCAACTTGGTTAGAACATATAATTCTGTTATGACTTTCACAAAAATCATATATCAAATAGTGTCAAAATTGACACAAAATAGTTTTTAAATCAAATATTATATTATTAATTGTTATTTTATTCCTAAAAATCTAAGGATCGGCCAAATGACTTAGATAAGGATATATATATTATTAATAAATAATTTGGGGTTCATTTGGCATGTTATAGTAAGTGTATTAACCATATAGTGAAAGAAAACAAAAAGACATGGTAAAAGTTAAATTATTTAACTTAGAGTTAAATCTAATTGATAAGGGTAAAATAATACCCTAAACTTGTATAAATCCTATTGGTTGATAGGATTTCGACCCATCCCCACTTTAGCTTCGAAATAAGACCCTTTGGAACCATTATAAACCTATTTTGACTTTAATATAAAATAATATTTTGAGATATTCCTAAGGTGGCCCTCTCCTCCCTTATAAAAGGGCACCTCCTCCCCCTCCTCCTCACACCAATTTGAGCACTCAAGCTCGGCCAACCCCTACCATTTTCTCCTATCCACTTCCCTAGAATAATCCTATAGGTTCTGGTCTTCTTCAAAGACCAATCTTAGTTCCCTAAGTGGAGGATTCAAAGAAGCGTTCCAAAGAAGAGGTAATATCCATTACCGATCTTTTCAATTTCTTTCTTCTTCAACTTCTTCTTCTTTAGTTGTTTCATGATAAATTAATAACATCAGTATTACTTTCATACTGATATGTTATTATAAATATGAAACAACCCTAATTCACCTTCTATCCATCCTACGGAAAAATGAAATCACCACGCGTGCGTACGTACGGAATACCATCTCCACACCGTGGTGTAATCTATTTTCCACCATCCCATTACAAGGATGGGTATAATGGTGTAATGAGTAACTATTTCTGATTATTATAAAGTAATATTGATACTGAAATAATATATATATACTCTAATACAATTCCATGATCATAGGAACGATATCATCACTCGTGCGTACGTACGGAATTCCGTCTCCACGATGTGATGCGACTCGTTCTACATGATCATCATTAAATAGTAATTATATAAATGAATTGAATGAATAAATATGATATATCTTACACTAATACCATTCTTTATATAAGGTATCTATAACCATAAAAGAATAATAAGAATTTATTCGGCAAAACACGCATAAGAACAAAAGGCAATAGAGACCCGAGTAACAAGTAACAATGAAATATTACTAACAAGAAGCTAAGAATATGACTATATTTGATATCATATCAATATGTATGATTCTGGAATAAGTCAATAACCTTATTTAAACCATTATACAGGAGCTTCGGACACGTACAAAGCAAATCGGACCTAAGGTAAGGGAAATATCACAATCTCATTTTTATCCGAGATTGTTTATTCGTAAGTATTTACTGGGGTGTATTTTATCATCCACATCCATGTTTCATCAATATGTAATATTATTTCCATCCAACTACAATTTTTTAAATCCATTTTTACCCTTCGGTGAGTTTTTAGTAATATGTATGAAAGGAATCTTTGGTCGTTTTTCATACGGGGTACTTTTTGACTTTTCCGACAAAAGTACGAAGAATGTTTTTTTTAACTTATACGGCAAGAATGGATTTTTAAAACATTATTTCCAAGAATATTACTTTATAAGTTTTCATGTTTGTTTTTAATCAAATTCTTTTAGTTTATAATTGTATGACATGTTAATAAAGGAAAAGTGGTTTTGAAGTAGAAAGGATATTTTCCTCAAGAATAGAGTTCAAGTATTTTATCAAAATTATTTTCCATCTAAGATAATAAAAGGGTTCTATTTTATCCCTATTATTACATGGATTTGATTATGTTGTGATGGAAATATTTTTATGAATTCCTTTATCTTATATGAATTGTTTTATGATGTCATGTTGTTTAAGAATCCCATTTTTATTATGTGGGTTACACTATGATGTATGGTTTATGATTATGTGGAACACATAAGAAAGGATTCGTTATAAGATGGGTGGGACCTATATCTCCCTCCAATGCATTGGGTAAAGATTTTATATCTCATGAGATAGACATGGCAGGAACGGTAGGTTATACCGGTTCATTGAAACAGGACTGGAACGAGGGTGACTCGGTTTAGAAAGGAACTTTGTCCACTAAGATAGTCTTGGCAATGAGTCATGACTAACAAGAAATGATTTTCCATGATTATGTGTGCATGCCACAAAGTTTCAAGTTTCATGTTATGATTATGGGGATCTCATTTTCACTTCTATGATTTATTCCATGTTAAGATATTATGATCTCTTTTGCATGTTATGATTTTCAAAAAGATATGATATGATTTTTATTTCCTTTATTTTCCCTTGCTGAGCATTTGAGCTCACCCTTTTATGTTTTCTTTTCCCCAGGTCAGGAAGATGGATATTAAGTAGAATATGCTAAAAGGGACCCTAGATATGATGAAATAAATGGGAGACACTGTAGAAGATTTATGAACCAGTTGTTTATGTTTCCCAGTTTCTAAAGACACTATAACTATACGGTTCTTTGTGGTTTTGTCATATGTTGTAATAAGTGTGCTTCAATTTTGAAGTATTAACAATGTATGTAAAGTATGGGTCATTATATTGGGGAGCACCTGTTCTGTTTGTTAAGAAGAAATATGGATCAATGAGACTCTGCATTGATTATCGAGAAGTTAACAAGATCACTATCAAGAAAAAATATCCTCTCCCGCATATTGATGACTTATTTGACCAACTATATAGAGCTCAATACTTTTCCAAGATTGATCTTCGTTCAGGGTATCATCAATTAAGGGTCAAAAGGGAGGATATACCAAAGACGGCTTTCCATACAAGGTATGGATACAATGAATTTATAGTGATGCCATTTGGTCTTACTAATGCCCCTACTATCTTCATGGATCTGATGAATATAGTCTTTAGAGACTATCTTGATCAGTTTGTGGTAGTCTTTATAGACGATATTCTTGTCTATTCAAAGAGAAAGGAAGAACATGAAGATCATTTGAGAATTTTATTGAATACCGTGAGAAAGGAGAAGCTTTATGCCAAATTTACCAAGTGTAAATTTTGGCTTCAAAAATATGCATTTTTGTTTCACATAATCTCAAAAGAGGGGATATCTATGGATCGAGCAAAAACAGAGGTTATCAAAAGATGGTCGAGACCAACAATTGTAACTGAGATCCAAAGTTTTCTTGGCTTGGATAGATATTACAGATGTTTTGTGAATTATTTTTTCACGATTATCTAATCCACTCACCAGGTTGACTCAAAAAGGAGTTAAGTTCGTGTGGATAGAGGAATGTGAAGAGAATTTAAAGGATTTGAAAAGAAGGTTATCTAGTGCCCCTGTACTCACACTTCCTTGTAGTGGAGAAAGGTTTGTGATATACAGTCATGCATCCATGAAGGGGCGGGGGTGTGTTCTTATGAAAAATGATATGGTGATAGCTTATGCCTCACGACAGTGGAAAATCCATGAGCAAAATTACCAAACTCATGATTTGGAGTTAGCTGTGGTAATCTTAGCATTAAAGATTTAGAGGCATTATCTTTATAGAGAAAGGTGTGATATTTATACAGATAATAAAATTTTTAAGTATATTTTCACACAAAAGGAGGTGAATATGCACCAAAGAATATGGTTGGAGCTTATTAAGGATTACGACTTCTCAATTCATTACCACCCTGGGAAAGCTAACAAGGTGGCAGATGCATTAAGTTGACAAGACAATGCCAGTTTATCCATGATGAGGATCACAAAAGATCCAATATTTTTGTATTTACAAAGGATGGATCTTTGAATTATAATGGAGGGGGAAAATAATATCTTTCTCAAATGAATGTTCAACCATCTATTCATGTGAAGAGTAAAGAGGCACAAAAAGAAGATGTAGAGTTACAAAAGAAGGTGAGAAATGTTCCTGAATTCAACCTTGATTGTGATGGGATAATAAAGTTCAGGATTCGGGTTTGTCTTCCTCTCATCCCCAAATTAAAGAAGGATCTTCTGGATGAGGATCGTTGTTCTTCATTCTCTATTCATCATGGAAGAACGAAGATGTATAGGGACCTGAAAGAGAACTTCTGGTGGGATGGCATGAAAAAAGATGTTGCTGAATATATCTCTCGATGCTTGGTTTGTCAGCAAGTTAAAGCTGAGAGACAGAAGTCTAAGTGGATGTTACAACCATTACCCATACCTGAAGGGAAATCGGAAAACATCACTATGGACTTTGTCACTGGACTTCCTAAAACATCCAAAGGCAATAACGCTATCTGGGTCATAATTGATCATCTTACAATGTCTGCACACTTCATTTTTTTAGAGATGATTTCTCTCTGGATTAGCTTGCCAGGATATATGTGATGGAAGTGGTAAGATTGCATGGAGTTCCACTTTCCATTATATCTGACCAAGATCCGAGGTTTACCTCAATGTTTTGGATAATTTTTCAGCATACTCTGGATACAAGGTTGAGTTTCATCACTACTTATCATCCTCAGACAGACGGTTAGTCTGAGAGGACAATTAAAACTCTAGATGATATGTTGAGAGCTTGCTATATGGATTTCAAAGGTTTTTGGGATAAACACATACCTTTGGTAGAATTTTCTTATAATAATAGCTTTCACTCCAATATTCAGATGGCTCCTTATGATGCTCTTTATGGAAAGAAATGCAGGACTCCAACTTGCTAGGATGAAGTTGGGGAAAGAAAGCTATTAGGCCCTAATATTGTTGATGAGATGGCAAAAAAGGTCAGATCTATTCAACAACACATAATAACAGCTCAGAGTCGACAAAAAAGATATGCCGACAACTGAAGAAAAGACCTAGAGTTTGAAGTGGGTGATAAAGTGTTCTTATGAATATCTCCCTGGAAGAGGGTCATGAGATTTGGAAAGAAGGGAAAGTTGAGCCCTAGATATATTGGTCCTTTTGAAATTCTGGATCGTGTTGGGAAGTTAGCTTATCGATTGACGCTTCCACCAAATCTCTCCCAAGTTCATGATGTGTTCAATGTATCTCTCCTGAGAAAGTACATACTTGATCCTTCACATGCACTCAGCTCAGAAGTTGTACCGCTGGAGGAAGATCTTTCTTATGAAGAACAGCTGATAGAGATTCTAGAACATAGCGAAAAAGTCCAATGGAAAAAGACCACTCACATGGTGAATGTTTTATGGAGGAAACACCAATTAGAAGAAGCTACATGGGATCTTGAGGATATGATGAGGGAGAGGTATCCTCATCTGTTTGTTACAAAGTGATGAATTTAGAGGGCGAAATTCATTTTAAGGGGGGTAGAATGTAACACTCGGGACTTTTATGAGAAATATTTTATTTTTATGTTATATAAATCATCAAATTAATATTTCATTACACACAACACAAGCTTGTCTTGCTTTACACGCAATCGTGACCTTCATCGATAGCTTGCGTCGTACGCAGTACCGAGTTTCACTAAACAACGATATGCTATTAAAATATTACTAAAACTAGCCGTTATGAATAGTAATACCCACTTTTTGAAATTTTTTAATTTCTATTTTTCAAAATGGTTTTCATTTTTGGATTCGGAATATCGAAATTAGCAGGGTGAAATTTTGGTATTTTTCTGAAAACTTTCAATGTTTGACAAATAGTAAAATCACTGGGTTACTATTTCAAAACCGACTTTTTATTTAAATAAATATTTATTTTATTTAAATTTATTTTAGGTCAAAATTGATACATAATACCTATATAAGTTCAATGCAATTCATTGTAGTCATTTTATAATAATTTTAGATATATAAAAATTTTATTGAACTTTTCACCGTCTTTTACCCACCTCCTAGAAAAATTTTCAAATTTACATAAAACATAATTTTACCGCTTCTGTGAGTGGAATTTCAAAAATCCGAGAGAAATTGTTAATATAAGGGACTAAAATGTGGTTCAATTAGATGAAAATAATTTTTAGTGAATAGTAACTTTTTACTTTTTTACCACGGTTAAAAGTAAATAGGGAAATTAAGGGTAAAAATGTTATTATTATTATGCTAACACATGTCCTAATTCTATTGTATAACTGTAATTCGACCAAAAAAACCTTAGGAATAAAATATGACCATTTAGGCCCACTTGGATTAGATTAGGACATTTATTATTAATTTATTTAAAGAAGGGTTAAAATAGTTAAAATCAATGTTTAATAACTAAATCATTTTTAATATAGGGTTATACATAAGATAATTTCGACTATAAATATTCATTAGAAATATAGAATGATTTCCTAAATAATGGTATTTTATTTTTAATATTTAGACACTAAATAATTTAATTTATTTATGACACAATGATGATGAAGTAATTATCTTATAAATGAAATATTGACATAATTGATGTTATAAATACCCAAATAAATGTAATTTGAGATTTTTTATGAATTAAAATAATTTTATAGGTTAATATAACATGTTATTATCAATTTAATTAAATCTTTTTTATCTAATAATTCTTTTATGATTTTCACAAAAATCAATTACCAAATAGTGTCAAAATTGACATAAAATAGTTTTTAAAACAAATATTATATTATTAATTGTTATTTTATTCCTAAAAAACTAAGGTTAGGCCAAATGACTTAGATAAGGTTATATATATTAATAATAAACAACTTGGGGTTCGTTTGGCTTGTTATAGTATGTTTATTAACCTTGTAGTGTAAGAAAACAAGAAGACATGGTAAAAGTTAAATTATTTAACTTAAAGTTAAATCTAAATGATAAGGTTAAAATAGATACCTAATATAGAGACCCGGCCTTTTCATACATTACTATTACATCATTTCAAATATAAACAACATAATAGTATTACACATGGAGGATCCAGAGGTTTAGTGTCTTGGGAAAACTAGGACTACACATAACAAGTACAACATCAAGCATAAAAATTCATTTAATCTCTTCTTCTATAGCTTCTTAGTAGCACTTGTCCTCTCCTTAGTACATGTAGCCACCTGAGGATATACATCAAAAGGGGTGAGATAAAATCCCAGTAAGAGGATAGATAAGAACAATATATCATGGGGTGAGCATAATCATGAAGAAGATCTTGAACATGAGAGGAGCATAAACAATAAACATGAAATGTGGCAAAGCATAAAAATGAAACATCATGTCTTAGTGGTTAACTACCACACATACTTGTGAACAAATCTAGTATCATGTTCATGCATCATTTCACATTTACTCATGAGATTCATCACTATACCCAATTCATTGGAGTGCTATATAATTCCGGGCGCACCCGTCACATCATAATATTATCATTATCATGATTGCCACATAGAACACATATCAAACATGTACATAAATAACCCATGGAAAATAATGGGTTTAATCTCATAATAACACATTCATAAGCTTTGGGTTCCCAAAATAAATAGGGAACAACATACTTGATACAAGAACTATCAACCTTGAATGAGAGGTAAATGGTGAGATCTTGAAAGAAGAGTTCTTTTGGAAAACATTTTGATGGACATAAAAACCAGTGACAAACATGTATATCCAAGAAAATTAAAGGAAATGATGAAAAAATTATCTTTGAGGATTAACCATATCAAAAATGGAGTGAAAGAAGGATAACCCGAAGGAAGAAAATTGGGTTCGAGATTTCCCCTTACCTTGTACTCAAATGCCTCCTTCTCATTAATGTCGTATATAATGACATTATATTCATTAATTAGAAATTCCAGAACCATGTGTACATTAATAGGGTTCATTATGGTTTCATTATGTTACATTATGTTCCTTTGGATGACTTATAGAGTTTAAAAAACATTGATCGGGGATGTTCGTTTTTATGGTTTTCTTGAGCGGTCCACTTGTATTCTTAAATTGATGTATGGGTAGATCATGGGTAAACATCCAGAAATGATATTACATGTTATTAATGATATTAAATAAGCTTTAATGATTTTAAAAAAGAGTTATATTAGATCCATGTGGACAAATCATTAGATAAGAATTAAATGAAGATTATTTGGGTTAATTTGTCCGGTTTTTGGATCACAACAAACTCATTTTAACATTTAACTTAGTAATATGTCCATAGGTTATTTACAGAACATAAAATAGAAAATAATACATATAAAATATTCTGGTTAAACCATAAAAATGGTTTCATGACCAGATTTGAAGGTAGAAATGGAAGAAGAGAACATGTCGTTTTTGAAGGTGATAAATTATCACCACATGAACAACGTTCTCTTTAATAAAATAAAAGGAAGAGGGAAAGGGTGTAGGGTGATATAATATAAAATTAGATTCATAATATTATAGTATATATATAATACTGGATTTACAGAACAATTTGGTTGAAGATAGGTAGGGAGAGATCAAGAAAGGAACTTGAACTTGAAAGGAAATTAAAGGAGAAGAGAGAGAGAAATTACCTTTAGAATCCTCCTCTTGAGATCCTCTTTAAGGAAGCTAGGCTTGGTCTTTTGATGAGACCATCAGATTTTGGACGTGGGGGATGAGCTAGGGAAGGTGTTTGAGAAGAGTTTAGAGAAGGCTTGTAGCTTGAAAGGTGTGAGGAAAAGAGGGAGTGAAAGGTGGCTTTTATAGTGGAGGGGAGAGGGGTTTCCTTAATATAAAATTGATTAGTTTATAAATTTCACCTAAGACAGGGAATAGTGAGTCTTGGATGACTAACAATAGTAAATAAGACTTGTTAATTCTGGATTTGGGTGCTTACATCACTTGTGATGTCAGTAATAGTGGGTTTCAATTAAAATGTATTTATATGATTAATTAATGTATTCTACTATTCATCAAAAATTCATGTATCTCAGAAAAATACCAAAATTTTACCCCAACCATTTTTCGACATGTAGAATCCAAAAATGAAGTCCATTTTTTAAAAATAATTTTCTATATATTATTAATTTAATATTTAATTAAAATCATAATTTACTTAAAAAAACAGTTTTTAAAATTAAAACTGATTTTGCAGTTCTTTCAAAAATTACTTCGGGTCTTATAAAATTTTCTAAAAACTATTAGACATTGATTCAATGAATATATTTCAGGAAAATAAATATTCTTTTAAATTAATTAATTAATTATTATTAATTATTTATGACTTATAAAATACCAAAAAATTTTACTAAGGTCAAGATGTCTAAATTTTATTTTATTATTCATAGGTAATGTTACTCTTATGTACTATTCATTAGGGTCATATTACTATTCATAAGGGTAGGTTACTATTCATAAGGATAGGTTACTATTCATAATGGTAGGTTACTATTCACCAAAAATTATTTTTGTTTCATTAGACTCCAAAAACTATCTTGAACACAACCGTGAATGTTGGATTTTTAAAATTCCAAACATAGGGGTGACAAAATTATTTTTAAAGGTCACTTATCACTTATTACTTCATTATTTTGTGTTTTTATGACATAGATATAAGAAGGGAATTTTCCATTGAAAAACATTGGGTCGTTACATTCTTCCCCCCTTAAGAAATTTCGCCCCCGAAATTTCACTTTACACAAACAGGTGAGGGTACTTCTCCTTTATTGCCTCTTCCGGTTCCCAGGTTTCTTCCTCAAACTTTTGGTTCCTCCACAACACTTTTAGAAGGCGGGTTGTCTTGTTGCGTAGAACCTTATCACTTCGGTCCAGAATTTTTACCAGCTGCTCCTCATAGGAGAGATCATCTTCCAGCTGTACCACTTCTGAGTTTAGTACAAGTGAGGGGTCTGAAATGTACTTCCTCAGTAGTGATACGTGAAACACATTATGAACATGAGCCATATTCGGTGGAAGTTCTAGACGATAGGCCACGACTCCTATACGATCAAGGATCTCAAAGGGGCCAATGTACCTTGGGATTAGATTCCCTTTCTTCCCGAATCGCATGACTCTCTTCCATGGAGATATTCGAAGGAAGACTTTATCTCCAACGTCGAACTCCAAGTCCCTTCGACGATTGTCAGCATAGCTCTTTTTCCGACTTTGAGCAGCTTTGATATGTTTCAGGATGACTTGAACCTTCTCTGTCATCTCTTGAACAAGATCGGGACCAAGTAGCTTTCTTTCTCTAACTTCATCCCAACAGGTTGGAGTTCTACATCGCTTCCCATAAATAGCTTCATACGGAGCCATCTGAATACTCGAGTGGAAGCTATTGTTGTATGAGAACTCAACCAATGGGAGATGATGATCCCAACCACCTTTGAATTCAAGAGAGCAGGATCTTAGCATATCTTCAAGTGTCTGAATAGTCCTTTCAGACTGGCCATCAGTTTGGGGGTGATAGGCTGTGCTGAAATTTAATTCAGTACTCAAATCATGTTGAAGGCTCCTCCAGAATTTAGAAGTGAACCTTGGATCATGGTCAGAGACAATCAAGAGTGGAACACTGTGCAATCTCACTACTTCCTTCACATATATCCTTGCAAGTTGTTCAAGTGAGAGGTCTTCCCAAATATCAATAAAATGGGCAGTCTTGGTGAGTCGGTCAGCCACAACCCATATCGCATTATTTCCTCTTGACATTTTCGGGAGACCCATGACAAAGTCCATAGTAACATTTTCCCATTTCCACATGGGTATAGGCAATGGCTGCATCATACCTTTGGACTTTTTCCGCTCAACTTTAACTTGCTGACATACCAAGCACCTTGATATATATTCCGCAATATCCTTCTTCATGTTATCCCACCATAAGTGTTCTCGGAGATCACGATACATCTTGGTACTTCCAGGATGAATAGAGAAAGTTGAGCTATGTGCATTATCCAATAGCACCTTTTTTATTCCGGGTGATGAAGGCACACAAAGCCGCATTCCAAACCGGATCACACCATCATTGACGATATGGAACTCTTGCAACTTCCCTTACTTTACTGCATTCACACTCTTTTGTATCTCCACATCATCCCTTTGTGCTTCCTTAATCTTCTGTTGGATAGATGGTTGCGCAATCATTTGGGCAAGGTAGGATGTATCCCCTTCCCTTACGATTCCAAAATCCATCCTTTTCATATCCAAGAAGATAGGGTCTTTCTCAATCCTCAACATGGATAGAGTAGCAGGTTCTTTCCTGCTTAGAGCACCAGCTACCTTGTTCGCCTTTCCAGGATGATAGTGAATAGATCAATCGTAATCCTTGATTATCTCTAACCATCTCCTTTGACTCATGTTGAGATCCTTTTGTGTGAATATATACTTTAGGCTCTTGTGGTCGGTGTATATGTCACACTTCTCACCATAAAGGTAATGCCGCCAAATTTTCAAGGAAAAAATCACGGCTGCCAGCTCTAGATCATGCGTCGAGTAGTTCTGCTCATGGATCTTCAACTGTCGTGAGGCGTAGGCTATCACATTATCATTTTGCATGAGTACACAACCCAAGCCTTTCTTTGAAGCATCACTGTATAGAACAAAACTTTCTCCACTTTTCAGTAGTCTGAGTACAAGTGCAGTGATCGGCCTTCTCTTTATCTCCTTGAAGCTTCCCTCACATTCTTCTGTCCATACATACTTTACCCCTTTCCTTGTTAACATAGTTAGTGGGCTTGACAATCGTGAGAAGTTTCTCACAAAACGTCAATAGTACCCAGCTAATCCAAGAAAACTATGGATTTCTGTGACACTGGAGGGCCTGGGCCATTCCTCAATCGCCTTTGTCTTTGAAGGGTCAACAGAAATTCCCTCGTTTGTGATCACATATCCCAAGAACGTGACTTGATTCATCCAAAAGTCACACTTGCTGAACTTGGCGTACAACTTCTCCTTTCTCAATGTCGCCAACACAAGTCTTAGATGTTCTTCATGTTCCTCCTTGCTCTTGGAGTAGATGAGAATATCATCGATAAACACTACCACAAATTTTTCGAGGTAATGTCTAAAGACTCTATTCATCAAATCCATGAAGATTACAGGGGAATTATTAAGTCCGAAGGGCATCACCAAAAACTCATAGTGCCCATACCTTGTACGGAAGGCAGTCTTCTGAATATCTTCCTTCTTCACCTTTACTTGATGATATCCAGAACGAAGATCCACCTTTGAGAAGTATTGAGCTCCTCTTAACTGATGGAACAATTCATCAATCCTTGGGAGAGGATACTTGTTCTTTATGGTGATCTTGTTGAGTTCCCGATATTCGATACACAGCCGCATGGTACCATCCATCTTCTTCACAACGAGCACTGGCACACCCCAAGGTGATGCACTAGGGCGTATGAACCCTTTGTCCAGATGCTCTTGCAGCTGCTTCTTTAACTCCTCCAGTTCGATAGGAGCCATCCTATAGGGGCACTTCGAGATAGGAGTAGCTCCGGGTATGAGTTCAATTGAGAACTCTACCTCACGATCCGGGGGAATTCTGGGTAACACTTCGGGAAATACATCGTCGTATTCCTTTACGATGGGAATTTACTCAAGGTTGGAACTTTCCTTCGACTCAAACATTTGGGCGAGGTATGCTTCTTCATAGGGAATCATCACCCACGCCATTGAAGGATTTTTCAAAAGATATTCATGATCATCCTTGCATTTGTAGAGGATCATGGAATGGTTCGGAATATGAAAATATATTTCCTTTTCCCGATAGTTGAAATGTTCTCTATATAACGAGAGCCAATACATTCCCATTATAGCGTCGAATTCTACCAAGGGAAGTATTACGAGATTTTCCGGAGGAATCTTCCCACATACGTCAACAGGAGAAGAATCAAACACTTGGGTTGCAATGATTGCACCACTTTGTGTTTTTACAGATATCTCTACCTCAAGGTTTCGGGGCTTCGATTCTATAGTTCTAGAAAACTTGCATGATATAAAGGAATGCATAGAACCAGAATCAAATAAGACTTTTGCCATTCTTGAGTGAATAGGAAGTGTACCTTGTACGACTTCATTATCATGTTCCACCTCCGCAGTAGTAATGGCATAAGCCTTCCCTTGTTCCTTTGGCTTTGGTGGTTGTTGGCGCTGATTACCCTCAAAAGCTCGAGGTTTAGTGCACTAGTTTGAATAGTGCCCTAGCTCCTTACAGTTGTAGCATTGAACCACGAGTGGTTCTCTCCTTTCATCGGCTACATTATCCTTCCTTTTCATGTCTCTTCAACACTCGTGAGCTAGGTTTCCTTCTTTCCCACACTTGAAGCATTTCCTCGTCCCTTTGAGGCAGTTCCCATTGTGTAACTTCCCACATTTTTAGCAAGTGGGTCGTTGTGTTTTCTTCCCATCTTTATCACTAGATCCACCAGCATGAAACTCCATCTTTATTTTCTTATCACCATAGCCATGGGACCATTCTCCAAACTCCATCTCCACTTTGAGAGAACACCGAACAACTTCTTCATAACTCCCAATGTCTCGAATTGCAAGAGATTTTCGAAGATGTGGTTTTAATCCACTAAAGAATCTATCAATTTTTCTATCATTGTTGATAACAAAACCTGAAGCATACCATGCGAGCCATGTGAAATTTGATTCATAGGTTGTGACAGATTCTCCTTCTTTTTGCTTGAGCTCTATGAATTCTCTCTCCATCTTCGTGCGAAGAGTTCTTGGGAAGTACTTATTAAGAAACATTATCTTAATGTCTTCCCATTCCATCTCTTCTATTTTATCCCTTGGCTTGGTGTTCTTAATCAAAGCCCACCATTGATCAGTTTCTCCATCTAGAAGATAAATGGCTAGAGTCACCTTCTCTATATCGGAACAGTGAAGAACATAAAAGATCTTCTCCATGGAGTTGACCCACTGTTCCGCAACTAGGGGATCGGAAGATCCAAAAAATGTCGGTGGTCGTTGCCGCATAAAACATTCGATAGCTAGCTGCTCCCTCTTTGGTGAAGGAGGACGTTCCCCGTTATTATGGTTATTATTCATAACCCGAGATAATTGGGTAAGAATCGCCATGAAGTTTTGAATTCCACCTCCAAAATCATTGGGGATGTCGTTCGGGCAATCGCTGCATTGGCCTTCGCAAGAGTTGTTGGCATGGTTCCTCCCGGTTCCTACCATTTTCTAAAATAGAAAAGGTTAGGACAAAACATAAGAAAACAAGTCATGAATAACTTATTAATTTAAAAAATTCAACCAAAAACATAACATATTGGATCCCTAGGTAAATATCCGTGTGTGCATATTTGTACATAGCCTCATGCTAGAGGTTTTCTTTAGGGTTTACTTATCCTAATTCCCAAATTAACTAAACCTTTCCTCTGATACCAACTATAGAGACCCGACCTTTTCTTAGATTACTATTACATCGTTTCAAAGATAAACAACATAATAGTATTACACATGGAGGATCCAGAGGTTTAGTGTCTTGGGAAAACTAGGACTACACATAACAATTACAAAATAAAGCATAATAATTCATTTAATATCTTCTTCTTTTTCTTCTTAGTAGCACTTGTCCTCTCCTTAGAACATGTAGCCAGATGAGGATATACATAAAAAGGGGTGAGAAAAAATCCCAGTAAGAGGATAGATAAGAACAATATAGTATGGGGTGAGCATAATCGTGAAGAAGATCTTGAACATGAGAGGAGCATAAAAAATAAACTTGAAATGTGGCATCGCATAAAATTGAAACATCATGTCATAGTGGTTAACTACCACACATACTTGTGAACAAATCTAGAATCATGTTCATGCATCATTTCACATTTAATCATTAGATTCATCACTTTACCCAATGCATTGGAGCGCTATATAATTCCAGGCACACCCATCACATTTAAACATTCATATTGCGCTATATAATTCCGGGCGCACCCGTCACATCATAATATTATCATTATCATGCTTGCCACATAGAACACATATCAAACATGTACATAAATAACCCATGGAAAGAAATGGGTTTCATCTCATAATAACACATTCATAAGCTTTGGGTTCCCAAAAGAAATAGGGAACAACATACTTGAAACAAGAACTATCAACTTTGAATGAGAGGTAAAAGGTGAGATCTTGAAGAAGAGTTCTTTTGGAAAACATTTTGATGGACATAAAACCAGTGACAAACATGTATATCCCGGAAAATTAAAGTAAATGATGAAAAAATGATCTTTGAGGAGTAACCATATCAAAAATGGAGTGAAAGAAGGATAACCCGAAGGAAGAAAATTGGGTTCGAGATTTCCCCTTACCTTGTACTCGAATGCCTCCTTCTCTTTAATGTCCTATATAATGACATTATATTCATTAATTAGAAATTCCAGAACCATGTGTAAATTAATAGGGTTCATTCTGGTTTCATTATGTTACATTATGTTCCTTTGGATGACTTATAGAGTTTAAAAAACATTGATCGGGGATGTTCGTTTTTATGGGTTTCTTGAACGGTCCACCTATATTCTTAAATTGATGTATGGGTAGATCATTGGTAAACATCAAGAAATGATATTACATGTTATTAATGATATTATAGAAGCTTTAATGATTTTAAAAAGAGTTATATTAGATCTGTGTGGACAAATCAATAGATAATAATTAAATGAGGATTATTTGGGTTAATTTGTCCGGTTTTTGGATCACAACGAACTCGTTTTAACATTTAACTTAGTAATATGGCCATAGGTTATTTCCAGAACATAAAATAGAACATAATACAAATAAAATATTCTGTTTCAACCATAAAAATGGTTTCATGACCAGATTTGAAGGTAGAAATGGAAGAAGAGAACATGTCGTTTTTGAAGGTGATAAATTATCACCACATGAAGAACGTTCTCTTTAATAAAATAAAAGGAAGAGGGAAAGGGTGTAGGGTGATATAATATAACATTAGAATCATAATATTACAGTATATATATAATACTGGATTTACAGAATAATTTGGAAGAAGATAGGTAGGGAGAGATCAAGAAAAGAACTTGAACTTGAAAGGAAATTAAAGGAGAAGAGAGAGAGAGAAATTACCTTTAGAATCCTCCTCTTGAGATCCTTTTTAAGGAAGCGAGGCTTGGTATTTTGATGAGACCAGCAGCATTTGGACGTGGGGGATGAGCTAGGGAAGGTGTTTGGGCAGAGTTTAGAGAAGTCTTGGAGCTTGAGAGGTGTTAGGAAAAGGGGGATGAAGGGTGGCTTTTATAGTAGAGGGGAGAGGGGTTTCCTTAATATAAAATGGATTATTTATTAATTTCACCTAAGACAAGGAATAGTGAGTCTTGGATGACTAATAATAGTAAATAAGACTTATGAATTCGGGATTTGGGTGCTTACATAACTTGTGATGTCAGGAATAGTGGGTTTTAATTAAAATGTATTTATATGATAAACTAATGTATTCTACTATTCATCAAAAATTCAAGTATCTCAGAAAAATCCCAAAATTTTACCCCAACCATTTTTCGACGTGTAGAATCCAAAAATGAAGTCCATTTTTTAAAAAATATTTTTCTAGATATTATTAATTTAATATTTAATTAACATCATAATTTACTTAAAAAAACAGTTTTTAAAATTAAAACTGATTTTGCAGTTCGTTCAAAAATTACTTAGGGTATTATAAAATTATCTAAAAACTATTAGACATTGATTCAATGAATATATTTTAGGAAAATAAAAATTCTTTGAAATTAATTAATTAATTATAATTATTTATTTATGACTTATAAAATACCAAAAATGTTTACTAAGGTCAAGATGTCTAAATTTTATTTTATTATTCATAGGTAATGTTACTCTTATTTACTATTCATAAGGGTCATATTATTATTCATAAGGGTAGGTTACTATTCATAAGGGTAGGTTACTATTCATAAGTGTAGGTTACTATTCACCCTAATTTTTTTTGTGTTTCATTGGACTCCAAAAACTATCTTGAACACAACCGTGAATGTTGGATTTTGAAAATTCCAAAAATAGGGGTGACAAAATTATGATTAAAGGTCACTTATCACTTAGTAGTTCATTATTTTGTGTTTTTATGAGATAGATATAAGAAGGGAATTTTCCATTGAAAAACTTTGGGTCCTTACACCTAAACTTGTCTAAATTCTATTGGATGAGAGGATTTTGACACATACCCACCTTAACCACGAAATTAATCAATTTGGAGCTATTAAAAACTGAATATGAGTATACAATAAAATAATAATTTTAGTTTTTCCAAAGGTGCCCCTCTCCTCCCTTATAAAAGGGAACCTCCTCCCTCTCTTCCTCCCACCACTTTGAGCCTTCATTCTCGGCCAACCCATGCCAAATTCTCTTCTACAATTCCCTAGAAACATCCTAGAGGTCCTGGTCCTCTTCAAAGACCAATTTTAGTGCCCTATGAGGAGGTCTCAAAGAGGCGCTTCAAAGAAGAGGTAATGTCTGTTACAGATTCTTTCAACTATATTTCTTCTTCCACTTATTCTTCTTTAGTTGTTTAATTATGAAGTAATAACATCAGTATCACTCATATACTAATATGTCATTATAAGTATGAAACAACTCTATTTCACCATCTATCCATCCTACAGAAAACGAAATCATCGCGCGTGCGTATGTACGGAATACTGTCTCCACACCGTGGTGTAATCTATTTTCCACCACCAACTTACTTGGATGGGTATAATGGTGTAAATAATAACTATATATGATTATTTAAAAGTGATATTGATTCTTAAATAGTATAAATACACTCCAATACAATTCCATGATCATGGGAACCATATCATCGCTCGTGCGTATGTACGGAATACCGTCTCCACGATGTGATGGGACTCTTTCTACAATATCTTCATTGCATAATGATTATATAAATGAATTGAATGAATGAATATGATATATATTAAATTAATACCATTATGGAAATGAGGTATCTATAACCTAAAGAGAATCATAAGAATTTTTTCGACAAAACACGCAAAAGAACAAAATGTAATAAACACCCGAATAACAAGTAACAATGAAATATTACTAATAAAAAGCTAATAATATTGCCATATATGATATTATAAAAACTATTATTATTATGTAATAAGTCAATAAAATTATTAAAATCATTGTACAGGAGGTTCCGAAAATTACGAAGCAAATCAGACCTAAGGAAAGGGAAAATCTCACAATATCATTTTTATCCGAGATTGTTTATACTTCAGAATTTACTGGGGAATATTTTATCATCCATATCCATGTTTCATTAATATCTAATATTATTTCCATCCACCTGAAATTTTTTAAATACAATTTTACCCTTCAGTGAGTTTTTAGTAAAAGATATGAAATGAATCTTTTGTCATTTTTCGTAAGAGGTACATTTTGACTTTTATGACAAAAGTACGGGAATAATGTTTTTTTAACTTATAAGGCATGAATGGATTTTTAAAACATTTTTTCCAAGAATAATCCTTTAAAAGTTTTCAAGTTTATTTTTAGTCAACTTCTTTTAGTTTAAAATTGTATGACATGTTACAAAAGGAAAATGTTTTTGAAGTAGAAAGGATATTTTCCTCAAGAATGGAGTTCAAGTGTTTTATCAAAATTATTTTCCATCTAAGATAATATAGGGTTATTTTTCTATCCCTATTATTAAATAGATTTGATTATGTTGTGATGGAATTATTTTTATTAATTCCTTTATCTTATATGAATTGTTTTATGATGTCATGATGTTTAAGAATCCCATTTTCATTACATGGGTTATGCAATGATGTATGATTTATGATTTTTGTGGCACACATAAGAATGGTTTCATTATGGGATGGGTGGGAACTATATCTCCCTCCAATGCATTGGGAAATGTTTTATATCTCATGAGATAGACATGGCTGGAACGGCAGGTTAAACCTTTTCAGTGAAACAGGACTGAAACGAGGAGTGAAGTCGGTTCAAAAATGGACTTTGTCCGCTAAGATAGTCTTGGCTATGAATCTTGACTACTAAGAAATGATTCTCTATGATTATGTGTGTATGCCACAGAGTTTCATTTTTTATGTTATGATTATTGGGATTACATTTCACTACTATGATTTATCCCATGTTATGAAATTATGATCTCTTTTTCAGGTTAAGATTTCCAAAATGTTATGTTCTTATGAATATTATGTGATTGATATTTCTTTTGTATACCCTTACTGAGCATTTGAGCTCACCCTTTTGTATGTTTTATTTCCCCAGGTCAGGAAGAAGGTTATTAAGTAGGATATGCCAAAAGGGACTATAGATATGATGAAATTAATATGAGACAATGTAGATTCTTTATGAACCAGTTGTTTATGTTTCCCAGTTTCTAAAGACACTATACCTATATGGTTCTTTCCTGGTTTTGTTATATTTTGTAATAATTGTGCTCCAATTTTGAAGTATTAAAAATGTGTGTAAAGTATGGGTCGTTAAATAAAATTTTTCTTAAAATAAGGATAAATATTAAATAGTAATAAAATACCAAAAAACTCACATTTTTTAATGAGTTGGAAAAAAACAACTAATAATGAAAAATGAACAAACTACATATAGGAGTTTCACTATGTAATAAATATCATATATAGAATAAATAAAAAATATGTATAAGATTAAATGTAGAAATAAATAATAAATTTTAAGAGTAAATTTTCAAATCATAAATAATACATTATATTTTTGAGAAAAAATTATTCATAACATAGATATTCATTTGGAAGAAAAATGTTCATAGAAAAAGAGTTCAAAATATAAGAGGACGACTTCACATAAGAATAGAACATTAGATAAATGATACCCTTAACACCCCTGACCTAATAACTTAGAGCATGTTGTTATTTTATTACATTGGTAAAAATTTATAGATTATGTTATCTAATTGTTTTATAGTCACAAAATATTATATAGATAAAAAAATATAACATATAATTGAAAATAGAATATACAACAGATGAATACAATAAAAAATTATTATCTCTCATTACCAGTCCATATTTCACATGTAGTAAAACTATTGGTTTTATGGGGAAGTGGAATGATATATAAAGGGGTAATATTATCTTATCTATTAAGGGAAGCATACAATTGAAGATATAATGAATAATCATAGAATAAATAAATTAACTCTTCTATAATAAAGGGATATATGAACATGATATTACCATAGATTAGAAAAATAAAGAAATTCAAGGACAATAATAAGTAATCACATTGAGATGGAGTACATTATTATTGAAATTATAAACATACCTTCAAAGACTCATTCAAAGAAATTATATGTAAATGAGTAAGGATTACACTAAATACCAATCTATTTTTTTATCATGAGACCTAATAATGTATCAAGAGGCTATATAACATTAATACCCACCCATCACATAATAAGTCCAATGCATCAATCAAATGGGGAGAATGTATAAAAAATAAATATGAAAATTTTCTAAGAGAACTTATTATATAATCTTGGATAGGTTGTCAATAGTTTCCCATATAGAAATAATGGATATACAAAATGTCAATATTTCCCCATTCAATTGAAAAATATAGATACCTAGTTTAATATCCAAAAAGTTTCATAGATAAAATAGTACATTTAAAATAAAATGGAAGGTAATATTATCAAAGGAATGGTACCATGTTTTCAGTGAAGGGTAATATCATGGTGTATGGATATCAATAGAAAATAAACCTTCATTAGGGTTCAAAAAGTTCCTTAGAATCAATGAATATACTGCAAGACTGTCAAACCAAGTGCATAGTTTGGATAATTAGTTGTTAATTGAGTAATGATTGGGTTAACACCAACAAAAGTAATTTAGTTTTATTACCCTAGGATTATATGAGTCGAAAACTGCACCAACTTATTTGTATCCAAATAATGATTTCATTGATAAGAAACAACACACACATTAGTATACGATAATTTTAGGATTTTCTAGGGTTAAATTAATATTTGATCATTATAAACACTTATTAAGGTTATATAATGGCATTTAAGAGTGATATATCTTTGAAAATATAATAATAAATTTATAAAAATGAAGAATACTTATATTTCTCATTGAAAAAGAATTGGAAAGATTGAAATAAATGGTAGAGAAGAGGTTAAAAAACATTATATTACAATGTAGATTCTCAAATATTGAAAGGAACATAGGATAATAATATAAAATCTTAATAGGGACTCATGATAGGTAAAATGATCGTAAAATCATGATTAGTGGAATTTAAGTGGAGAGAAATTGGAGAATGATAGGATATTTTTTGGTTAAAATAATTATTATTTAGTTATTTAGGAAAACTAAATTTTAATAAAAATTATTTATATAAAACTAATTGGACTATTATTACACAATAGAGGGATATTTGAAATTTAAATTAGTAAAAACCATAATAGAAACTTCTAACCATGGATTAATTGAAAAGAACCAAAAATGATTTTTATTAGCATAAGATTAAATTTAGGTTCCAAAATGTCAAATATATATTTCTAAATGAAAAATAATATTTATAAATTCATTATTTAACCCATTTTATAAATTTTTTATCAAACAAAATTTTTCACAAATTTTTAATTCATCCTTACACCAGAATTATTACATAAAGGTTCTAGTATTTATAAACATTATAATTTGTAATATTCAAGAAAATAAAATTCATTATAAAAATAAAAAGCATTACTATAAACTAATTTTAAATGATATTTATAAATTAAATGTCATATTCAAGATAATAATTTTCTATTAATGAAAAATTTAAATTTAAAAAAATATTTTTTTAAAAATTATGAATTTAGAACCTAAAAATGATGAAATCGTTTTCCAGTAAATGTGACTTTTTGTGACATATGAATGTAATTACTATTAATTTATTATTATACTCTTTTAATAATTAATTATCTAATTACTATCAAATGATTTTATGTATTTTATTATAAATTTTAATTAATAACAGTTAAATGAATGGGCTAAATATCAATCCTTATAATACCTATCTAAAATTAATAACCATCGAGTTCAATTACCTAGGGTAAGATCCCATAAGTGTAGTTCTGGTGAACGTGAAATGTTTATCTAATAATCTACATTCATTGTGCATTAATGATATATAACATGTCTACATGAAAATTTAAAATAGTTCAAAACAAGGAATTTTCTCCCCCTATTTCATTGATTCTTTCAATAATACGAGATAGTGAAAGAAGAAAAATAAATTATAATCATTCAACATTGGTCATATATATATATCATATTTAATATATTTATATATATCAAAATTTAATGGTTTTTTGAAAATATATATGAACTAATCAATATTTTTATAAATTTGTGAAGAATATGTTATTTTTGTGGGTGGTCTAAAAGGAAATGGTGTCTTATATCTATTTTTTTATATAGTGGATGATGTAATAGGTCAATAGATAGAAAGATATCACTTATGATATCATAAATTCTGATAATTTAAGTGATACTCATATTGAAATTTATGATTCTGTGTTGTATCCCCAATAATTGACCGCAATGAATTCGATTTTCCACATATTCAGATTGAGAAGTAGAATCTAAAATTGAATATTGCTTCACGTTGGGATATGAAACTAATGATTCACCATGAAATTTAAAATTTATATAACTCCTCTTCTGAAATATTCTAAAGACTCTAAATATATTTTCAAAATCACTCATAAACTCTCAACTATAAGAATAAAATAAACCAATTCTATAGTTTCAATAAGGTTGCAGATTATTTGGATAATTTCCATAAGATTTGATTCCTTTAGAATTTATATTAATATTTTATAAAATATTACATAGTACATAATTTCTATTTAAATTTTAATCGATTAGATTATACATCGGATCATCCCTATAAGGCCCCAGCCTTAAACCTTACTTAATTTTGAATTAAATGAGTAATTCACATTGAGGATATTTCAGGTTTAGAGTTTTAGAGAAATAGGACATAACTATTACATCTCTAATGATTACAAAGTAGTCGCTTCTACTAAAATTTCCATAAAATAGAAACTCTTAAAAAGAAACATGTCTAGTTCCATGTTTTAGGTAGCATGACATTCCCTTGAACCCATCCTTGACCCTATTCCACGCTAAGTACTGTGAAAAACATTTCAAAAACGTGGGATGAGCATAATAAGCTCAGTAAAGGATACACAAAGAATGAAAACTGTTAGTTTTTCAAAACAACAATTAAACCATGTATACATTATCAAAGTAATACTTTTCACCTTTTCGAAGTAGTAAAAACTCTTCACTGAATAAAAGTTCATTATTTACCCTTCTGTAACCAAAAGATTACCATAAAACCCATATAAATATCACATAACATATAAAGGTAACTTGGGACATAAACATACTTAAGTGGAATAACCATAATGTCGACTTCCACACATATCACTTAATGGAATAGCCATTCGGCCAACTTCCATACATACTTAATGGAATATCCATACGGCCGACTTCCATACCCAATGCATTGGAGGTTATAACGTAACCACCCGTCCTAGTATTCACGGCACCACCCTTCATATGGTTTATCACGTAACCACCCATAAAATGTCCAAGTACCATTATAAAATTATAACACATAAAACCAACATAAAGGAATGATAACATTTCCAAATTTTAATCACAATATATCATTTAAATATATTGGCATATTATATATAATCCTTTATCATAACCATTTTCAATACCAAGATACAAAAAAAATATGGTATTTATTTTATTTTAAAAACATTACGGCTTGTTGAGGAATCCAAATATCAAATAATACTCGTGACGGTGGAAAAGGTCGTTGTCACCGCGTACGTAAAAGAAACATTCTTTTTTGTCATTTAGTAAAACTCTTCATAGAAAAAATATTCCTTTTGAATAAACGTAAAAGTCAAATGGGTTTATACACCGTATAAAAGAAGGTTGTGTATAAAACAAAATATGCCTCAATGAATGGAGATTGAGACGAAGACCCTTACAAAGACGATATCCTTGGTTTAAGGATAAACCAATTGCATAATTATGTGTGACAAACGAATACACCAAATATAAGTGGATATTAAGTGTAAAACAATCAGAGGTTATTCACACATATTCATAAAACGACATATTCACGGAGTACAAGTTTATCCCAAAGAATCAAATTTGGGTTAAAAAGTTCCCTTGCAAAAATTTGACATCCTAATGACGTCACTTCAAAATTCAGAAAAAGAGTTGATGAGAGATAAAAAAAGAATCAAATCACTTAAAATTTACATAAATAAGGATATATGATAACATATCCCAACATAACAATATGTGAATTAAAAGACCCAATAAAAGAAGTCTTTTAAAAAGAGGAGGGTGAAAGGTTCCCTTACCGACTTGGGTATCTTTCGAAACATACACCCCATGAAAGAAGGACAATAAAACATCGATGTAAATACTCATAAATGAATGTATTATACACAATGAGTAAATTAATGGGCAGTACATACACCACTCAAAGTAAATTGTGGCAAATGTAGCATAAATCTCACGGGAATAAGAGTGAGATGAAAAATCCCTTACGAAAACTCTGCAGCCTAACGACGCTGTTGGCGCCAAAATATGGCCCGAAAGAAGGAATGAAAAAGATGGCTGGCGCGCTGCCTCGCGAAGCACCCCCGCGAAGCACCCCCGTGAAGCCCCGCTACGAAGCGCCCCGACCATGGCGGCCTTGCAAAGCTCCGGAGGCGGTAATGCTCCACGAACGCATTTGATGTTCGTGAGCCACCACGAAGCTCCAGAGGAGGTAATGCTCCACGAACGCATTTGACGTTCGAGAGCCGCCGCGAAGCTCCAGAGGCGGTAATGCTCTGCGAATGCATTTGACGTTCGCGAGCCCGCCACGAAGCTCCGGAGGCAGTAATGCTCCGCGAATGCATTTGACGTTCGCGAGCCGCAGCGAAGCTCCAGAGGCAGTAATGCTCCCCGAACGCATTTGACGTTCGCGAGCCCGCTGTGAAGCTCCGGAGGCGGTAATGCTCCGCGAATGCATTTGAAATTCGTGAGCCCGCTACGAAGCTCTAGAGGTGGTGCCCTCCGCGAAAGACGTTGACGTTCGTGAGCGCACCGCGAAGCACCGGAGGCGGCGCGTGAGTTCTGCTTCGCGGCGCCCCTTCCCTATAAATACCGGACTCCCCCTGAGTCCCGAGGAGGGATGATCCAACCTTTCGGCTTCTCCTCTCCCGAATCGCAAAGCACCCTTTGCCCCGGGAATCATGAGCTCGGTGAGGTATTTCTACTTCGCGAGACGCCCCTGCTTTGTCTCGTTTTGAGCCCCTCGTCTGAGAGGGATGCCCTTCGCGAAGCTCAAGGGCATTCGCGAAGGAAGGGGATTCCCAAGGGAACCCGGGAAGCCGTGGAGCACTTATGCTTCACGAAACACCCAACCCACACTGGTGATCCCTATGCTAAGGCAGGATCGCTACACATCGCGAAGGACACTGCTCTGCAAGACCCTACTTCGCGAGGCAGTGCTCCGCGAACACTGTTCCACTTCGCAAAGCACCTTCCACTCACACCTATGCCCCATGCTAGGGCCAAGGCACTCCACTTCGCGAATCACACTCCTTTTCTTAGCGATTCCTCTTCCCATACGACCCTCTAGGCTTGCACGATGTGATTTCAATGTCCCATGGACAACACCACCCATAGCGTTGCTTCGCCTAATGCTTCTTCGCATAGGCACGCTAATGGCTATTAATTATTCACATAGCCACGCTAACGTGGACCCTTTGATGGTTCGTTCCAAAACTCCCCTTAACCATGGCCTTACTGGTAACTTCCCTTCCCCAAAGACCAGAGGGTACCAGTTATGTAAGTCCTAGGGGTGTGGAGTGAACCCCCTTCGTCCGAGCTGCAGGACGTTAAACTGCCAAGCACCACGTCCTCAACACATGATGTTAAACTATGACCCGACCTCGTGCCTCTGACGAAGGGTCCCTCTAGCTCGAACATTCTTTACACCACTCGTCTCCACAGGAATGGAATCACCCATCCACAAGGGATGATATCCTCCTTATTGGAGTGTCGTATGTTCGCGGAAGAAGGGAGACCCTAGTTCCCCAACGGATTACTGCACCTCTGCATCTTCGTACTTCCCCACTACCAAGGTTAGTGGAGGGCATGATAGGGAACGAGGCACCCCCCCCATCGTTGGACCAAGGTCCATTTTTCCTGCGCTTTGTCGCGCTCTGGGCCTCCATCCTGGAGTAAGTCCCAACACAATGGGCCGCCTAACGTGTAAACCCCTCTTCGCTTCTCACGGACGCATCCTTCGCGACGTGATCGTCAGGTCCTTGCAACCTCTTGTTTCTCACACCGAGTATGACTCACGTGGGCTTAGAGTGAGCACTGACCCTGACCCCAACCCATAGTGAACTACGAGGACTTTGATCCATGTCATGGCATGGTACGTAGGAAGACTCCATGAGGTTCAAGCCCACCCATCACCTATTCATGTCAGGTCTCATTCCCGTCCAGCACGACGTTAAACTGCATTCTGGTCCAGTGGTAAGCCGTTGCGACCCATCCAGTGAACTACAAGGACTTTGATCCATGTCAAGGCATGGTACGTAGGAATCCTCCATGAGGTTCAAGCCACTTTGCTCAGTCTCTCATTCACGTCGAGTTTCGCCCTCGTCCAGCATGACGTTAAACTGTATGCCCCTCCATCTTGTCTTGCATGACATTAAACTGCACACCCATTCTCACCTGAACTATGAGGTCTTTGATCCGTGTCAAGGCATGGTACATAGTAAGCCTTCCAAAGGTTCAAGCCCACCACTCATTGGACCATGGTCCACCTTCATGTCGGTCCACCGACAAAGACCAATCCGAACTACGAGGTCTTTGATCCATGTCAAGGCGTGGTACGTAGGAAGCCTCCACGAGGTTCAAGCCCACACATCATCCAATTCACGTCATGTTCTACCTACATCCAGCATGACGTTAAACTGCAATTCCATTCCGATGGCAAGCCGTTGTGACCAACCCGAACTACGAGGACTTTGATCTGTGTCATGGCATGGTACGTAGGAAGCCTCTACGAGGTTTAAACCCACCATCCGGTCGTTCCGACCTCATTTACATCGGTTCGCCGACACCCACCACCTGTCGTTTATTCACGTCAGGGTTCACTATCGTCCCGCATGACGTTAAAATATATTCCATCATCTTTGAACTACGAGGACTTTGATCCCTGTCAAGGCATGGTACGTAGGAAACCTTCCCAAGGTTCAAGCCCACCACTAGTGGACCCATGGGTCTACTTTCACATCGGTTCACCGATGAAACCCTTTTAACCACGTGGTCTTTGATCCCTATCAAGGCATGATACGTACGAAGCCTTCCATAGGTTCAAGCCCACCATCCATCATACCAAGGTCCACCCTCACGTTGGTACGCTGACGATGCCCATTGGACCAAGTTCCACCTTCACGTTGGTTCGCCGGCGCCATCCCGAACTACAAGGTCTTTGATTCCCTGCCACGAGGATACGTAGGAAGCCTCTTCAAGGCTCAAGCCCAACTCCACTGTCGCCCCCTGCGATGGTCCCATTTCACTCCCCCTCCACTCCATTCATCCACCTATCATCCGTCCCGATTCTCGCCCAGACCGTCATATCTCGGTGAGACCATGTCGGTATTCTCTTCTTCACAGCCACCCATGGGCTGGCCCCGGTATCGGCATCCCTTCAAGGGAAACCCCTCAATCTGATCTATCCTAGCTAATGCTCTGGTTGGGTTGATCCGTCTCCGCTGTACGTTAAACTCTCGGCGTACCATGTGTTAAACACGGGAAGCTGAGGAAAAGCTCAGATATGTGTCTATGACATATAATTCCCCGTGCTCGATGTGGGATGCCTCGGGCTTCCACGCCCTCGAGAAGCCCTGTGACCAGGGATAAGAGACAGACATGCCAGGCCCCCCAGCATCCAGACACGCTACTGATGCCTCAACGTGACTACTCCTCCGATTGAAGGTTGCTGCCCTGACCGGACCCTTTGGAATGTCCCAACAGAAGTAGTGTAATTAACCAGTGTCCATGGAAACATGACACTAGGAAGAGTTTCACGAACTACGTATTAAATCTATGAGGGAGACCCAGACTAGGTGACGAGTTCTGAGGAGGAATCCATGGAAGGAAGAACCGACATCCCATCATCCCGTTTCGATCAAGGAGCAGACGTCCCTGTATAAGGAGCGAATTCCGCCTGCCTTTGGAAAGCGGGAATGTGGGGCAACAAGGCGCCGCACGTCCTCCTCCACGGACGAAATGGATGCGCGCGCGCACCCTGGTGAAAGCATCATAAACAGAAATGGTGAACCCGACGTGAAATTATTCTCCTCAATATGGAGATTAGTAGCGTTTGAGACACCAGTAGATTGACGTGTCACCGGATCCAGATATCCGGTGCCTGGTCCTGCCAAGCAAATATCGGGTCTGCCGTGAAACTCACCGGAAGTCGGGGCAGTAGAACATGGGGCACTCCATTCTGCAGTGTGTTGGCGTGGACCCTTCTTACAGACGTGGAGAATGGAAGGATGTTGGGGCACTGGCTGTCAATCATTTTCCTCTCAGTACTGATGATATGATCCCTTCGTTTCTCAGAAACCAGGTTGTTGTTACAGAGACGCGATCATCGACTGCTCCTCGCCCACGCAGGGGCAGGGGCAACACCGCCACGACCACCCCACGTAGAGCCGCTACCGCCACGACGGCCGCCACATCGCGGAATACGGGGAACCCACATCCCCTTTCCCCATCAGAGGTCATCCAGTGAAGGGTGATCAACAACCTCGTGTGCAGGTACGAGGAAGAAGGGGTCATCCCAACTCGGGATATGGCCCGTCTGGACCTGGAGGACTCCAGGCCCCGCCGTAAACGCCGCCCTAACAGGCCACGCAGGGAGCCCCTGCTCCCCACCCCAATGTTCAACCGTTTCAGGAGCCTCTCTCCGGAACTCCTTGACGACTCCTCGCCTGACGCTGAAGAGGCGGGCGTAGTCCGGCTCAGCCTGCTCAGGGTCCCGACCCAAGGGCTCCAGGTGAGAGCTCCCGCCCGGTCGCGTCAGCGCCGCCGTCCGGCCCCGCAGGAAGAGCAGGCAGACTACGTCCCTGCACCAGCACGCCTGACCCGACGTCAGTGTCGGGGCCGGGCTGAGGATGCTCGCCTAGGCGCGTTAACGTCGACAACTACAGTGGCCCGAGCCACCGCCGACATGCAACGTGATGCCCCTGCATACGCTTAGCAGGGGCACTCCTTCACCCAACCAGGATCAAGACCCCAACCACCCCACGGGCAGGCTGGGTTGACTCTCCAGGTTGCAGGACCAAGTGGTGATCACCGTGAACTAACCCGCGGTGATGTCACCCCGTACGGAGGCTCTAGACGTACCACTACTCCAAAGTGCGTGGGCCTTCCCCGCTCCGAAGCTCATTATGGAGGTATGCCTCGTGCTACCCCCATCTCGAAGGAAGACCTTCCCTGCGGCAGTGACGCTCAGTGCGGAAATCTTTCCCGCGCCCACTATACAGGGTACAGAGTCCATCCTCTTGCCCCTGGCCGCAAACCTGAATGCACCGTCCATCCGGTCCTTCTCTAACGTGGGGGCCCTCCCTACGTCCTCTCTGCAACCGGCGAAGGTCCTCCTCGCCCTAGAAACTCGAGGAGTGAAGGTCTGCCTCGCTCCGCCCGCAGCGACCATGAAGGTCATCCCCATGCTCCTACCAATTCCAACAGAGGCCCTTCCTACACGTGTACTGTTCATAGAGTTCCTCCCCGTGTACCCTTCGACATTTTCCCCGGTGCCCCTCGCACCTCGGCCATCTCGAGTGGGGGCCCTCTCCGCCACGACACTAGTGCCGCCCCGAGACCCCATGGTAGGGATCAACCCTGTCCCGAAGAACCACCCCGGGGCAGGAGATAAGGTCGTCGCCGCCACAAGAAAAGTCCTGGGAAAGCCCGGGTGGAGATCAAACCCGCCCGCTTCTCCGACTCTGAAGCGGAATACGATTCAGTGATGGAACCTTCTCCCCGCTCCTCAGTATCAAGGACTGGGGCAGGAACCAGACGCGTTAGCCTCATTCTCCCGGAATTTGAGGTCCACCAGATTCCCATCTCCCTCTGCAGGTACATCTAATAGGAAGAAATCTTGGGAATCCTGCAGGTCTCGACCGCGCAATCACCGCCTTTGTCACCAGAAGCACCCTCTACCTCTACCAGAGATCATGGAGAGTTATTTTGGGGGTCGACGACGGTAGAGCGACGACATGACCTGTCACCGGTAGCCGCGTCTCCTGTTCCGGAAGCTGTGCTTATCATCCCGTCGTATCGTGACATCATGGCCAGGTCACCTCACTCTTCGGAGGATGGCCCGAAATTCGGCGGCCAGTCAGCTCGTTCGCCGTATTCTCCACCGTCGAGTTTGCTATCCCAGAGGTCCTCCTCGGTACCGCTACCGGTCACTCAGCCGCCCCCGGTTGACGAGTGGGGCAACACAGGGCCAGACCCTGAGTCCGAGCCCAGGAGCTTTTGGAGTATTCTCGCAGCGGATTACTTCCCGAAAAAGTTCTGGCTGACGGCGGCACTGAATTTTCGCGTACCAGAGTCTCTTACCCCTGAAGAAGTGGGGTGATTTTGTCGAACCCTATGGGCAACACACTTCCGCCTCCGTTATGAACGGGTGGTGTACCCTAGATGTCAAGAGTACTTTGAAGAAATCAGCGAACAGTGTCGCCTGATCGATGCGGCCGCACTCCTTGTGGCCCAGCACCCTGAGTCGCCAGGCCGCCAGAGCGCCCTTCAACGAAAATGCTTTCAGAGTTTTAAATCACTCCGCCGGAACGTCAGGGAAGCCACCCCCCATGTGCAAGTCCGTGGTTGGGGACACTATGATGCTCTCCTCTTCGAACCTAATCCGACGGTATCCCGATTCTCTATGTGATATCGAGGACATGCCCTCGAGAGGAGTCGCGGTCCACATGGCCGACGTCGTTGGAAAGGAAGATGAGCTTGAATTCCTTGATGGAGACTTACCCCCCGAGGGCGTACCGCCACTACTGGACCCATCAGGGAGAGTTACCCGTCAGCAGAGGAACCTGCTAGGCCTCCCCATACCCACCGAATCGCTGGTACTCAGTCGAAACATTGGCAAGGGTAATAAGCACATCGGAACTGTCAAGCACCCCGACCCGTCCGCCTCTGCGCAGAAGACTGAAGAGGATCCTGAGAAGTCCACATTACGCCAGTAGCTTGCTGAGCAGAAGAGGCTGGTTGACGAACTCCTGGATGAGCGCGCTGCAGAGCGGCGACCCGACTATGGTGACCCCAGGCCGGGGCAGCAGGGGTAGGAACAATTTCCCCCTAGTGAGATGCCTCCGGGCAACCCTGATCATCCTACTACCGCAGATAGGGTGGAAGCCGGAACGTATGGAAAGAGGGCGCGATACGTCTCACCGAATCCCCCCGAACAACGGGGCAATTTGAAGAATCCTGTCCGGGTTCCCCCAGTCACCCCGCAGGTCGTCCAGCCAGTTGACCCACGAGCGGCCGAAGACGTCTACCGTGTTGAAGAAACTGGCAATGCACTTGTGGTTAGGGATCCCCGTCAAGACAGGGACCCCCGCCCGGATGATCTTATTGCGGCACTCACAGCCCGCCTCGAAGCATTGGAAACGTGACAGGTGGAGGTCCCACTGGACGGCAAGCCTTATCCCGCGTGGGTGGATGATATGCCCACACCTATGGGTTTTGGGAACCCCACTTTCTCACCCTTAAACAGGATAGGGGACCCGCCCCAGCACTTGGCTCATTTTGCTTCCAAGTGTGGCCCCATGATGGGGACCCTGGCTCAGCAAGAAGATGCCAAACTCCAATGTTTTGTACAGACATTGGAAGGTCCGGCATTCATCTGGTACAACCCGCTCCCTATCAGATCGGTGACCAGTTGGGAGGATCTTTTCCGACAGTTCTTATACCAGTTCAGCTCCGCCACGCAGAAGACCAGCATTGCAGACCTCTTCAAGTGCAAGAAGTGGCCTAATGAGCGAGTCACGGATTTCATTGCCCGGTGGAAGGGAATTACGTATTCCCTCGATAAGCCACTGACTCAGGAGCAATTACTGACGATTTGTGTGGGGAATGTCAAGACAGAGCTGGTACCCTCCCTGATCACCCAGAACTACCCTGGAGGTTTCAGAGATTTCTCAGATAAGGCTCAACGCCTTGAGGAAGACCTGAAACAGGCCAGTAAGGCATGTTTGTTGCCCCCTATGATTCCGACCAGGAGGACTGACAGGGCTGAACCCGCCGCGGTGGCCCAAATAGAAGCCCCGAGGAAGCTGGAGTTAATGCTGTCATCACCACCCCCGCAACCCCGCATGGTTCCTCCACCTCAAGCACAGGTTCCTGCCTAGCAGCGACCGCCTCAGAACCGACAGGTTCCCCTGCGCAATGCGCCACCGCCACCTAGGCGAGACAATCAGGCGTCGCCTCCTCAGCAGGCCCCTCCGGCCCCTTGTCAGGGCCAGGCCCCCAGGGCCCCCTACCCGGAAAGAAGGCACCAGACTTATTCGTTCAACGAAAATCAGGTCCCTGGCTATTTCCGAAGTGCTCTAGAGCAAGGGATTGTGCATCTGCCCGAGTGCAGAAGGCCGACAGAGGCAAATCTCACTGATCACCCCAACTACTGCCCTTATCATAGGATTCTGGGGCACACCCTTAAGCAATGATATGTGTTTAAAGACTGGCTTCAAGACCAGGTCAACGAAAACATAGTCAATTTGGGCTCAGCACCAGCGCAAGTGGCGGGTGTCTTTGTAGGATCAGAGATTGGCAGCGACAGCGAAGGCGAGTGGTAGCAGGTCCCCAGCCGCGGATCCCGGAAATACGACGACTAGATGGCTCAAAAAACCGTCGTTCGTGCCCAAGGTATCATCTGGGCGTGTCTGAAGCAGCCAGAACCTTCAAAAGAAGTAGCCGGTACCTCCGCATCATATTCACAGTCGACCTCTTCCCAAAAGGGAAAGCAGCGACGATGCAAGAAGAAGCAACGCGCACCGCCAGTGTCGTCGTCATCCCGCACTCTCGGCGATTTTATGCCCCCTGAAATGGGGATTCCTCCCAGAATCTGCCCAGCGGTGGATGACTCCTCGAGTGACAGCCAGGGGTATGCTTCGGTTAAAACCGTGGAGCTGTTAAAGCCCTATATGACCCCCGACGAGGGGGAATGCCAGGAAGACCTCCCCAACGTTTCTAGCTGACGTCAACGTCAGCGGAATCGAAACCGCACCGGTCATCGAGGTACGTCAGCAGGAACTTTTGGCCAAGCCGTGCATGCTACTGAGACCAGGCACCAGGCTCAGCGCAGAGCTCAGCACGCGCAACCCCATCTAACTCCCTCGGCTCTACCTCCACCGTCGTTCGTGCTACTAGATCAGGGAGAGCTGCCTTGTTCGTATCACAGTCAGTCTTGCCCGGCTACAGGCCAGCCTCCGCCGTCTAGTCCTAGTCCGGTGACTATTCTCCAGGCTTCAACTAGTAGGCAGCATGATGTACCCAGTACTAGCCGATCACCGGTTCAACCAGCAGGACCCACTGTGCCTCCAAGTGCCGAGCGACCTCCTGCAAGTAGAGGTTCGTGTTTGGCACGAATGTATGATGTCCTGAAGCACCTGGCCGGCATTCCGGTGAGGCTCTCCATCCTTGAGGCCCTTCGCCTGACATCCAAAATGCGTGAGGCACTTGCCGAGGCCCTAAGGAGCCCCCTCCAGTTTGAGACAGAGGTAGCAGCTGCAGAAGCCTTCCATACCGAGACGATTGAAAACGCCGAATGTCAGGCGGTTATCTCGTTTTCCGGTGAAGATGAGGACCCTCCTATACATGGCCACATTCGCCCGCTGTATATCACTGGATGATTCAATGGGGTGGAAGTCCGCCACTGCCTCATTGACACAGGTTCCAGAATCAATCTAATTCCGACCCGGACGTTGCGAAAGCTGGGTCTGTCTGAAGGTGATTTAACTCCCTCTGACCTCAGAATCCAGGGGTACGACAGGACTGAGCAAACCCCAGTCGACAGGATCTGCCTAAAGACTCAGTTCGGTGGCTTAATTGCCAGCACCGAGTTCATGTACGTCTTTCAGGACACCGCCTACAACGCATTGATGGGTAGTCCATGGCTCCATCTGCATGTAGCGGTCCCTTCGTCGTATCACCAGTGCCTCAAGTACTCGCTCAACGGTCGAGTAGGCGTTCTCCAAGGAGACGCGTCCCCTTTCGCTTCTTGTGAGGCCCGCTACCTGGATGTGGGTTATTACAAAAGTAAGGATAAGCACATCCTAGTAAGTGAGGATGAACCCTCCCCAGTCACAAGTGATCCCTGGGAAAACATGGATGACGCCTACATCCTCCCGATCCACCGGTTGGAGGCCACGACCCCCGACATGGGGAAATGTTTTGTTGTTTCGGGTACGCAAGGAAGGCATGTTCCCGTGTCCAAGTGACGGCGTAAAATCACCTCGTACTCCTACATCAACCAGGCTCAGGTGATCCCGGAACCTCCGACCCCTATACGGTACCGGGACGTCAAGCTTATGACAACGGTGGCATGCCATACGTGTCTCTTCCTCCGGTCCGAAATCAACCGACTCAGGCCGACACGTCACCACTGCTTTGATATCATCAAACATGGCCCCTAGGACAAAGGCCAGATGGGATAGGGTCGACTGCCTTCATTGCTAGGGTTTCAATGGCAAGTGAGTCTCCTGATATGACGACCGCTGTTGTCCAAGCCGGTACCAGCTTCCCCTCGGATCTTGATAGCCCAGAAGTATCTTCCGTCACGGGAAGTCCCCCCACAAGTGGGGAGGAAGACCTGGAGGATGCTCCCTCCGCCATTGAAGAAGGCTTCTCTACCACGGTTGATGAACTGGTACAGGTGAACCTTGGCAGCGAGGTAGATCCGAGACCCACATTGATCAGTGCAGCCATGTCCCTCGAGGAGCGGCAGCAGTACGTAGACTTCCTCAAACAGCACCGTGATGTGTTTGCATGGAGTTACAACGAGATGCTAGGGCTAGATCCCCGGGTGGTCGTTCACCATCGGGTCCTCCCAACAAAACATCGTGGGTTTAAGCAGCCTCCCAGGAAGATGAACCCTTCTCATGGTTCTATGGTTGAGGCCGAAGTTGACAAGCTAATCAAAGCCAAATTCATTAAAGAGGTCCAGTACCCCAAGTGGCTTGCCAACATTGTGCCAGTCAGGAAGAAGAATGGGCAGATCAGAGTCTGCATCGACTTCCGCGATCTTAATCGCCATTTCCCAAAGGATGACTTCCCACTCCCGGTGACGGAGTTATTTATTGACGCCACGGCCGGGTTCTAAGCCCTCTCTTTCATGGATGGATACTCAGGGTACAACGAAATCTAGATGGCCCCTGAAGACGAGGAGTCCACTGCCTTCAGGGCTCCCCAAGGTACCTTTTGCTACTAAGTTATGCCATTCGGTTTGAAAAATGCAGGTGCCACTTATCAGAGGGCCATGAACCTCATATTCAAACTGATCCTTGGGACATTGGTGGAATGCTACGTGGATGACCTCGTAGTCAAATCATGTCAACGCTAGGACCATCTCAAAGACCTAGAGAAAGTGTTCGGTTTCCTCCGTTCCCGTCACCTGAAGATGAACCCACTGAAGTGTGCCTTCGGGGTCACCTCTGGGAAGTTTCTGGGCTTTGTTGTCAGATACCGAGGTATCGAGATCGACCCAGAGAAGATCAAGTCCATCAGCCAAATGCCTCCCCCGAGCAACATTCGGGACCTTCGAGGCCTTCAAGGCCACTTAGCCTATATACGCCGATTCATCGTGAATCTGGCCAGAAAGTGTAAGACCTTTTCCCGGCTCATGAAGAAGGGCGCCGCCTACGAGTGGGATGAGGAGTGTCGGACCGCCTTCGAGGAAATCAAGCAGCATCTGCTCCAACCTTCGGTCTTGATGCCACCCGTCTCCGGAAAGCCGCTGGTCCTTTATGTGACTGCCCTAGAGAGATCCCTCGGTGCGCTGCTCGCCCAGAAGAATAACGAGGGTATTGAGAACAGTCTCTACTATCTCAGCCGGATGCTTCTCGATACGGAGGTCAGATACTCCCCCATCGAAAAGAGCTGCCTTGCGCTTGTATTCTCTGTGCAGAAGTTGTGACATTACCTGCAGCACCATGAGGTACAATTGGTCTCCCGGGTGGACCCACTGAAGTACATTCTAAACTGCCCCATGCTGACTGGCCGACTAGCACGATGGGCAGTGATTCTCCAGCAGTTTGATATTAGGTTTGTACCTCAGAAGGCCATCAAGGGACAGGCATTGGCAGACTTTTTAGGTGCCCATCCAACCTCCGCGGATCAATCCTTGGACCTGGATTTCCCTGATGAGACGATCCTCTCAGTCGATCATGTTGTCCCGTGTTGGAAAATTCATTTCGACGGCGCCTCCCGAAGACCCACCGGTAGGAGGATCAACGATCCCAAGCTCAATAGAGTGGGCCTGGGTATTGTCTTCATTACCCTGGCGCAGGCCGTCCTTCCATACTCGTTCTTGTTGTCAGAAGGCTGTATGAAAAACAAGGCAGAGTACCAGGCTCTCATCACCAGCCTCGAGTTGGCCCTTGAGATCCATGTACCCCATCTACATGTGAAGGGATATTCCGAGCTGGTAATCAAACAGGTTAATGGCGACTACGTCGTCAGGAAGCTGGAGCTTGCACCGTTGCTGTAGTACACACTCGCCTAATGGCCCAATTCTCTTCTCGACCAGAGGTTACCCATGTCCCACGGTCGCAGAACGGCCAAGCAGACGCCCTGTCTAGTTTAGCCGCGTCGCTCGCAGAACCCGAGCAAGATGATTTGATCATACATGTGGCACACTGGAGAGTCATTTCCCCCGTCACCCAAGAGGACAATGAGGGCCTGCGAGTAAGTCATCTCACTGTCAGACCCTCTACGTCAGGGGTCCCAGGTTCGTCAGACGCAGTGGTTGAAGCCACTCCTGACTGGAGAGCACCTTTTGTCGATTATCTCCAAAATGATCGCCTCCCAGACGACCGGGCCGAGCGAGAGAGAATCCGACACCGCGCGTTGCAATTTACCCTCCAGAGCGGCCCCAGTCTCGAACAAATCATTTATAAGTGGAGTTTCGATAGTGTCCTCCTCCGTTGCATCCAAGGAGTAGAGATAAGTCGTGTTATGAAAGAGGTTCACGCCGGTTCCTGTGGCGCCCATCAAGCTGGGCCGAAGCTGTCCCATCAAATCTGAAGATTGGGGTACTTTTGGCCCTCTATGATCCATGATTGTATTGGATATGCCAAGAGATGCCACGCGTGCCAAGTACACGCCAACTTCCTGCATCGGCCGCCGGAGCCCCTCCACCCCACCAAGTACTCTTGGCCATTTGCGGTATGGGGGCTTGATGTAGTGGGACCATATCGACCGGCAACAGCCCGCCAGTGTAGGTTCATCCTGACTGCTACAGATTTCTTCTCCAAGTGGGCAGAGGCAGTTCTGCTCAAAGAGGTCAAGGCTCGTTCCATCGTTGACATTGTGAGCTCCAATATTATTCACCGGTTTGGGGTACCTCACGCCGTCCTCACCGATAACGGCACCAACTTCCGAGCAGCTGAATTAAAGAAATTGTACGCCATGTATGACATCCGGTCGAACCATACCTCCCGCTACCACGTGCAGGCAAATGGACAGATCGAGGCGTTCAATAAGACCCTCTCTAACATTCTGCAGAAGATGGTTGGTCAGAACAAGAAAATTTGGCCAGACAAGCTCCCCAACACCCTCTGGGCTTACCGGACGACGACTCGCAACTCCACCCAGGTGACCCCATATTCCCTGGTGTATGGAGCTGAGGCCGTCCTACGCATTGAGATTCAGATGCCGTCGCTACGCACTATAGTTTATGATCACCGGACATCAGACGAGGTAGCCGAGATCCGTCTAGCTGAATTGGAAGCACTGGATGAGAACCGGCTTCATGCCCTGCACAATCTGGAAAGGAATCAAAACAAGATAGAGAGGGCCTTCGACAAGAAGGTTCATCTCCGCTCTTTTCTACAGGGCGACCTGGTACTTGCCCTTCGAGAGCCAATGATTCCTGATAGGAAACCGACCAAATTAGAACCCAAATGGGAAGGGCCTTATATCATCCAAATGGTTTACCCCAATGGAGCATACTCCTTGGTGACCACAGATGGAGAGTGTATAACCCCTCCCACCAATGCCAAATTCCTCAAATGATACTTTGCCTAGGGCAAAAAGGGTCCTGCACGACCCTAAACTGCAAAATGGTCCCGCACGACCTTAAAGTGCATCTTCGTCCTGCAAGACAATAAACTGTGAAATAGTTACGCATGACCTTAAACTACACATTATGGTCCAACATGACTCTAAACTGTAAAGTCCTGCACGAACCTAAACTATGAGATGGTCTTGCAGGACCCTAAACTGCGAGATGGTCCTGCATGACCTTAAACTGCACCCCCGTCCTTACTGCAAGATGTTAAACTGCAATCCAGTCAGGCCTTCCTGACCGAGGCTCATCCTCAGGCCCCTTGGCCTCCTTGGGCCCCTAGCCCCCCGTCCTTACTGCAAGACGTTAAACTGCAAGCTAGTCAGTCCTTCCTGACCGAGGCTCAGCCTCAGGCCCCTTGGCCCCCTTTGGCCCCTGTCCCCCTGTCCTTACTGCAAGACGTTAAACTACAAGCCAGTCAGGACTTCCTGACCGAGGCTCAGCCTCAGGCCCCTTTGCCTCCTTGGGCCCCTGGCCCCCCCGTCTTCACCGCGAGATGTTAAAAAACAAGCCGGTCAGGTCTCCCTGACCGCGGTCTGGCCCTAGGCCCCTTGGTTTTTCCCCCTACTTACCCTCTTACAGGATCGTATGGTGTGGTGTAGGACTACGTCCTCACTCACGTCAGATTACTTGCCTCACCATACACATTCCCAAATGAGATGCTCCTCGTCCCGCATGACGTTAAACTGCATGTGAAGAACTACGTGTGGCTTGATTCCCATCTGCATGGGATACGTAGGAACGCTCAGACGCATCGTCTTGAGCCCATCCCAAAGATTTTCTCTACCACTATCCCCCCTCGGAGTAGTTTCCTTGGAGGATATTTGTGTAGTAGGAGTAGGGTTTCTTAGCCCCGCTCATACAACCCCGCTCGCGCAAGGATTGTGACGGTCACACCATGTGCCCACTCCCATTCTCCTATCCTCCCACATCCTCACTGCACGACGCTAAACTGCATGGCCTTCAAGAACTACGTATGTCTTGATTCTCATCCTCATGAGATACGTAGGAGCGCCCGGAAATTTTGTTCGTTGGCCCAGCCCAAAAGCCAAAATCATCCCCTCCGGTCAAGACATGGCAGGGTGCATAATTTTGCCCCAACTCACATCGAGAAAACCTCAACCCGGCTGCACATCCCCCCTTGGAGATGTTTGCCTCTTTCGTGGATGGATACAGCTATGCTTCACCCACTCCTTGACTGGGATTCCATCATTGTTCACACCCAGAGGGACCCCCATGAACAGCTTGGATACTACGCCCAAGGGCTCTCCTACCGATACGGGCCAATGCCCCCGAGGGTTTTCAAGCAACAAGCCGATACAAGTCCCGCGTTGCGAATTTGGTCAGCGGTCGACGCTCATTTGTTGCTCCCATATCAGGTCACCATAGGAACGCTGTGTTTCGAACATGGTCAACAGTGTCCTGGATCTTCGGGTCCACCCCGAGATGTCCCAGACATCGAGTGCAGTGATTCATTCTGCCCCATCCCGAGGAGACAAACTTCCCCCCGAGTGGTGCTAGCGATCGGGCCCATGGCCCCGATTCCCCGTAGGGGTGTACGGTGTGATGTAGGACTACATCCTCATTCACGTCGGGATCATGTACCATGTCATACTCCCTCCCTTTACGAGGCCCAGCCTCAGGCCCCTTGGCCTCCTCGGGTCCCCGACCCTCATCCTCATGTAAGACGTTAAACTGCAAACCAGTCATGCCTTTCTGACATATTCCAGACCTCAGGCCCCTTAGCCTTCTCGGGTCCCCGACCCCCGTCCTCATGTAAGACGTTAAACTGCAGACCCGTCAGGCCTTCCTGACTAATACCTGACTTTAGGCCCCCTGGCCTTCTCGGGCCCTCCACCCAACATCTTACCCGGAGTATACGGTGTGGTGTGGGACTACGTCCTCATTCACGTCTGGAGCATGTACCATGCCGTACGCCTCCCATTACAAGGCCCAGCCTTAGGCCCCTTGGCCTTTTCGGGTCCCCGACCCTTGTCCTCATTGCAAGACATTAATCTACAAGCAGGTCAGACCTTCCTGGCCAATGTCTAACCATCTGGCCCCTTGGCCTTTCCGTGCCACGGCCCAGGTCCTATCTTATAGGAGTGTATAGTGAGGTGTGGGACTATGTCCTCATTCACAACAGCTTCTTCTCCATACCGTAAACCTCCCTTAGTTAGGGGTATATTACTCCCCTCCTGGTCCCGTATGATGTTAAACTACATTTAGAGAACTATGTGTGGCTTGATTCCCATCCTCATGGGATACGTAGGACCACCTGAATATCTAGGATTCGGGTCCCGCCCCATCCCTCGGGAATCTTCATCCCACCTTCGCCCCTTGGCCTACCCTTCCTTCATAAGAGGAATATATGGTGTGGTGCGGGACTATGTCCTCATTCGCGTCGGTCTCGTAATGACCGCCATGTACCTCTCCCTACTGAGCTGTTTCGTCGATCCCTTTTCGGCGGTTCACCAATGTGCCTAAGAGTACTCTAGTTCATTACCCGGAATTCCAAGCTATGCTCAGACACGTCTGCACCCACTTTCCAGGATTTGTGTATCCCTGCATTAGGGATTTCATCATCCTTCACACCCGGAGGGTCCCCCAAGAACAGTCTCGATACTACGCCCAAGGGCTCTCCTACCGTTACGGGCCAACGCCCCCGAGGGTTTTGGACAACAAATCGATAAAATCCCGCGTTGTGAATAGGGTCAGCGGTCGATGCTCGTTTGTTGTTCCCACCTCAGGCTAATGCGATATGGACGTTGTGTTTCCACCATGGTTAAAAGTTTTCCTCTATCGTCACGCCAACCCATTAAGCCCAAAATGTCGGGTACACGATTCACACCCTTCATCACTTCATCATGTCCAAGTAGAGTCTCGGAAATCTTGGTACTTTTCCTCCGTGCACGTCCGCACGTTGGGGGAACAAGCTGCATCAAAGGTGTCCTTCGGAACTCTCTCCTAATTCCCCTTTGATGGACGCCCCAAGTATTGCGATGAGGATACCCCCCTTGTTTCCCACACTGAGTTTAACTCACGTGGGCTTAGGAATCGGGTTGACATCTGTGCTTACTCGGGAAGTTGTCACCATTCACGGTACGAACTCTAAGACCATAAACTAAGATTCTCATCTGGAACTACGTTCAGCTTGATTCCTATCTTGATAGGATACGTAGGAATGCCCAGAACCCTTGTCTTTGGGTCCAGCTTGAGTTCAGCAAGTTCACCTCTCTGGTCCTGCCTTCAGGACCCTGACCACGGGACCGCGTGGCGTAGTGTAGGACTACGTCCTCGTTCAATTCGGTTTTGCAATAGCTGCACCACGCGCACCCCGTTCTGAGGGTTAGCCCTCCTATTCCTTGTCCAGCATGATGTTAAAAGGCACCCTTCAGAACTACGTGTGGCTTGATTTCCATCCTAATGGGATACGTAGGACCACCCGGATGTCTAGGATTCGGGTCCATCCCCACCTCTTAGTGATCTCCTGATCTCCCGGTCACCTAGGCCACTTGGTCTATCCCTCTCCAGGAGGGGGATATGTAGGTATGATACAAGGTTTTAGGCACCATGCCCCCTTCCTCGGGAACCCGCCATATCTTGGTTACCCTCAAGTTGAGTCTCTTGACCCCTTGCAGTGGTTCACCCATGTATTAAGAGTACTCTAGTCTAGGACCAAGAGTTTCATATTCAACTTGATCAAGTCCCGTCCACTTTTCAAGCATCGTGTTCCCCTCCATTCGAGCTTCTGTCACCTTTCACACCCAGAGGGACCCCCAAGAACGGCCTGGATACATTGCCCAAGGGCTCTCCTACCGTTACGGGCCAACGCCCCCGAGGGTTTTGGACAACAAATCGATAAAATCCCGCGTTGCGAATACGGTCAACGGTCGATGCTCATTTGTTTGTCCCCATTTCAGGATAACGAGACAGGATGCTGTGTTGCGAACTTGGTCAGCAGTAATCCTCTGTTGTCACGCCAGCCCCTTCAGTCCTCGAATGTTGGTTGCATGATTCACATCATTTTCCACCCCATCATGTCCAGGTGGAATCTCGACACTTATGACGCTATCCCTCAGTGCACCTTTGCATGTCAGGGGGACAAAGCTGCAATATGGCATCCTTCGGGGCTCCCATGGTCCGAGCTCTAAGACCATAAACTAAGATCCATTCAGAACTATGTGTGGATTGATTCCCATCCTCATGGGATATGTAGGACTGCCCGGATGACCTGTCTTCGGGTACAACCCATTTAGGGAGCCAGTCTCTCCCCCGGTTTCACTTCTTACCTCTATATAGGCCCCTCGGCCTAAAGTTTCCCTCTTCAATTGGCGTACAATTTGATGAGAGATCATGTCTCCGTCAATTTTGTTTTATAACACTGTGCACATTTCCCGCCTCTCGTCGTTTCTGCTACGTCTGCGATGCATGACGATAAAATGCATGCTTGGTCCTACCATATGACCCTAAATTGTGACATTATCGTCCTGGCCGCATGACGAAAAACAGCACTGCATTGTGGTGACCTCGTTATAGAGGACATCACATTGGGTATTGGTCATGTGCCATGCCATTTGTCAACGCCCATCACGGCTTGATCTTTGTGGCGACATTACGACCTACTATTCTAGGCATGTCGCTTCACAAAAAAAACCATTCACCTTAAATAACAAACAAGATTTATCAAATTCCGCTCCTTTTAGTGCAAGGGCCACGCCCGCACACCCCTTTTCCCCTGGCACTGGTATTCTACCTTGTCACCTTCCAGAACTACGTATGGCTTGATTCTCATCCTTATGAGATACGTAGGTGCGCCCGGGAACTTTCCCGCGGGCCCAGCCTAACCTTTGTGTTCAGTCCCTTGACTCGAGCATTTCCCCAGAGAATGCATGGTAAGCAGGGCTTAGGTCCTCATTCACGCCGGGTCTTGTAACCGCCTTTACAAGTATCCCCTTCTCCCCTTACCCATCCATGGTCCGAATTCTACGACCCTAAAATAAGATCTCCCCAAGGGAAAGGAATCTTCTCCCTCTCTCTAATACATTTCGTTGTCGTATTCAAATGTGTTTCGACAAAGAGCCCGAAGTGTGGGACTTTCATACGGACATTTCCTTCGTCCCATGACCAAGATTCGTGAGCTCGCTATTTGGATCCTCATCCTCTTCCACATCCAAAAGGACCCCTGGACGACATGGATACTAGGCTTAAGGGCTCTCCATGAGTGCTGGACCTAAGGGCCCTTCAATCGTTTCGGGCCAACGTCCCTACGGATATCTGACAACATTTGTGACATGGTACCGTGTTTCGAACATGGTAAACGGTCGACCCTCATTTTTCTGTCCCCATTCTAGGCTAACGCGATATGGATTATGGGTTTCCGCCATGGTCAACAGTTATCCTCCATCGTCACGCCGCCATCATCATGATCTGAATCTCGAGCGCCATGATTCACAAGTTTCCACTTCCTCATGTTCAAGTGGGATTCCATCATACTCGACTCTTTCTCATCGCGCATCTAGGTGCGCTAAATGATCGTGTTAGTGTCATTGGGCCGGCATACACCGAGCATCCCTTTGCCCTAACCTTCCCCTTTCTGTGTCGGGAAATTCCCACCACGACTGCTTGTTTCCCACACCGAGCACTACTCACGTGGGCTTTGTAGTTTTGGCAGGATGTGTACCAACATGGCCAGGCTTTTCATCATCCCACATGATGTTAAACTATGCTTCCAGAACTACGTATGGCTTGATTCCCATCCTCATGGGGTATGTAGGAACGCCTGACCACTCTGCTTCAGGCCTAGCCCAATCCTCACTCTTGGTCCCTCGACCTGAAGAGTTTCCTCCGGGGGTATGTGGTATGATTTGGACTCCAAGTCCTCATTCACGTCGGTTTCATATCTACCACGCCACATGCTCCATGGGATCTTCCCTTCCACGTCCTATCGTATGACGTTAAACTACAAGAGTCTATGTGTCCTCAACGCATGACACTAAACTGCGGTTCTACCCTGAACAAGTTCAGGATGCCCCAAGATCCCACTGGAAAGTGACGGATCCCCTCGTCAGAGAGGCCCTGTCCCAAAGAAGGAATGATCCATGATCAGACCGATGCGCCCATCTGGTGTGCTCCCACCACGGTGGTGTAACTACCTAAGTGTTGGATTCTATTCGGACAAACCACCACTCCATATTCCACGCTTTGCGTACCCCTTATTCGGACTCTTGTCCCTTTTCATGTCTGAAGGAACCCCCTAACGGCCTGGTCTCATGCCGCATCAGCTCACCTACCATCCTGGGCCAACGTTCCGGAAGACAGGTCATGTCTGGAAGGACCCCCTAACAGTATGGATGTCTGACCTATGGCCCGCCAACTGTCCTGGGCCAACGTCCCAAAGGATTGATCGACAACATTTGTGACATGGTCTCGTGTTTCGAACATGGTCAACAGTCGACCCTCATTTGTTGTCCCCATTATAGGCTAACGTAGTAAGGATACCTCTTCTCCTCCAAGGTTAACGGTTGTACCTTAATGTCACGCCATCCCCACAGTGTTCCAAATCTTGGGTATCATGATTCACACTTCCCATTTTCATCTGTTTGGACCGATTTCACCACCCCCGGAATTTCCCCGTTCGTGCGTAAGAGCACGCGAAAGAAACGGTAATTCGGCTATCCTAGAAGTTCCTCCTCCGATCAAGCCTTCCCCTTCTTTCGAGAATCTGGACTTGTAATCCGAATCCTGGAGCATGGTCCCCACTCCTATGATTAGGTGGGACAAGAGGGAAACTATCTCCTGTTTCTCACATCGGGCTCGACCCACGTGGGCTTGGGGAATTGTCGCCGAACGTCCCGCAAACATTGTAGGGATGTAACAAACAGTGGAAATTGTGCGCGCTACGACATTCAAAACAATGAAAAAAAAATTTGAAGCACGAAAGTACCAATAAGAGTTTTTTTGGGTTTGTTACAATACTCGGGGGTAGACTCCCCCCATGGACGGGTTGACCCCGTCAAAAGAGCGTTACAGCTCCTCCACTCGTCGGCTTGTGGCATCCAAGGCTTGCTGCCGCTGACTTAGCTCCCGCTCCTCCTCAGCAGCGGCGGGGCGCAGTTCGTCAGTCCTGGCTTTGGCCCTCTCTACGCCAGCATGAACGGCAGCCATCCTTCCAGAGGTCCGCCTCATATGCTCTTCTGCCTCTGCCAGCTGGGCCTTCAACCGTGAGACCAGCTCAGATTGTGCATCAAGAGAGGCTGAAAGCTCATCAGCTCGGGTCTGCATCTGTTGGACCTCGCCTTCGGCCTCCTGGAGCTTCTTGATGCTGGTCACCTTCCTCCACTACCGGCCCACGCTGAGCCCACGATCATGCTCCCGGATCTTCTCAGCCATAAGATCTCGGATGAGTGCATGAGGATGTTGGGCATCCAATCCCCCAGCACACAGTTCGCACAACCGCGAGCGGAGTCTATCCATTTCAGCCAGCCATTGTGCTTGGGGGTGTCCTTGATAAAGAACGTGATCAGCTTCCATGACCGGCGGCGGACTATGCTGCTGTCTTCCTCGTTGGAGGCCGTTTCATCCCAGTCTGCGCAATTGGCAGGCTCGTACGCGGGATACGCCCGTAAGAAATCCTCGGCAGGATCTAAATCTGGTGTTGAATCCAGTACAACACCTGACGCCGAAGCAGGCGCGACAGGACTGGGACCGACCGGTTGATCCTCTTCCTCGGAGTCCACCTCAATGACTTTGGGTACGGCCCTGCTGATGGTCCCGCCGGTGATGGTGTGCGTCGAAGCCTAAGGAGATGGGGTGACTATCGCCACCATCACCGGCATGCCCCTAGGAGGGGAACCACCAGACATCCCGACCAGTCTTGCCGCAACAGCCCACACCAGTCTAAGAGCTGTACGACAGAGAGGGACAAGCGTTAGTTGGCATGGCCTATATGTGACAACGAGGAGACCGGTATAGGAGACTTACAGAGATCGACCTCCTGGCGCTGCTATTGAGCTGGTGCGGATGGGACCCCGGGACGAGGCCCTCCGTATACTGTTGGAAGGTCTGAAGATTCCGGAGGAGCCACCTCGGGCGCCCTGGTCCCACCAAACGCGGAACTGGATGCAGCCATGGGCACGGGTTCTGAAGATCCTGCAACATCACCCTCCAAGGAGCGAGAATGAGGCATGCGAACAAGTTCCTCCTGCATGGCTCAAACATTGGTGAGATGTCCATAGAGACCCAAGAATAGATCGTAAGGAAAGAATTTCGGAATGCTACCTCGAGAGCCTCCGCGAAATCGTCGGATTCTGAGCCTCGGTCTCTGACCTCTCCCTCCTCCAACGGGCTCCCTCCTCTAGCCTCATCCTCCCGAGAGGAGTCCTCTGATTCTTCCGGCAAGGGGAAGCGCTCCCTCAGATCGGCAGCCGATAACTGTGGGGGGACCGTCTGATTCAACAGTACCCTCACCCGGTCTGTCATTGGGCGAGGGACACCACTAGAGTGGACGTAATCCTCCATCTCTTCCAGGTACTATTATGCCGCCGCCAAAGACGCCATGAATCCAGCCCGAACTGGGCCTGTACCTGGTAAATCCATCCCGAGGCGATTCAGGTGGGCCCATATCTCGGGTGGGCTGAGAAATTGCCGGTTGACGTCCCAAATATCCCAAGCTTCCGGGAATATGGAATCCTCTTCCATGTCAATATGACGCAGACGCTTCCTCGGAGCCTGAGTGGATATTCTACGAAATCCCCTCGGTAGCCGCCCCTCTGGATGGCCCTGCTCTTCCGGAATCACCGGATCAACCGCTGCTACCATACCCTCAGCCGGTGCGGGTCTCGCCGCCATGGCAGCCCCACGACCGCGAGCGGCCCTAGCTGCCCTCTGACCCCAACCTCGAGATAAAGGAGGCCCACCGTCACTGACCCGGATAGTTGGTTGCTTCAGCATCTCCCCTGGGTAAGCTGCCTCCCAACTGATGGCGTACTCCTTCACCAATTTGAAAGTGGCGGTGGATGGAGGCAATGCAATCCGCATCGTTCCATCTTCCCGTGTGAACATGAGCCACATCTGCCTCATCACACACGGGTGCTCCTCATGACGCACCTCCCAGTAGACCTGCGGGGTCAGCTGCTGGAGGCACCGGAATGCCTCGCAAACTGATGCGGGGTGTACGGTTCACAGAGCGGCTCACGATCTATTCGTGCCACCAAACCTCCACCTCGGAATGCCAGGAGGTAAGCCCGATGTTCTTCCGTTCCCTGTCCATCATCAGTAAGCTTCCCCGCCAGTAATGGGAAGGTGTGGAAGTTGAACTCGTCCACCCTCCACACCCGATTCAGCACCATCGAAACGACCAGTTTGAACGGGAAGCACCCGACCGCATTCAGGATGGAGGGGCGGAAGTTCGATCCCGACGGTAAAATGGGGTTTGGATACTCGTAAATCCCCCTGCTATGCACTGCGATCCACCCATATAGGAGGTGGAAGGGCCTGCATATCCTTGGTGGTTTCTTGGCCTCCCTAATATGCCACAACATTCTGTACAGTTTGGTGAGCATCGGAATCCCCATGTTGATCCGCTGCCCCATGGCCAACATCGACGCCATGATAAACGAGCTGGGTCGTACCCCCATGCTTGTATCTCTCACCGGTAGGATCCAACCACAGATGAGAGCCGCGATGAACGCTGCCGGCCTGACTATCGGCTGTTGTTCTGTGCTGACACTGAAACCCCAAGTCTTCCATTGGCTGTCCTCCAAGACCCGCCAATACGAGTGCCCCTTGCCCCGTTGGGCCACCCTTGGACAAGTTCGAAGCCTCGGAGGGAACTCTCGATTCTCTGGGAAATTCAAGAATAATTTGAACCACTTCCTAAAGTGGACATCCCTCACTGCCTCCTTGTCCTCTCCAGGGACAAGTTCCATCAGTGCTGACGCCAGTCGCGACATTTGATCCATATCCTCCCACGCGCTGATGACGGTGAGGAACTCGTCATACATGGCCCCCAAGATCGGGACCCCAGAAATCTGGTGGACATCCCACAGGCTGATGCCCACCTCCCTGTGATGTAGGTGAAAAGTGTTGGTCCTAGACGACCATCTTCTCACCAGCTCCGACATCAGTTGCTTTGGTTGGTAAATGTGGAATTGGGAGGCCCATGCCGCCTCATACAACCCCACTCTCCTCAGCTCGGCCCCAAACTCCTCGCATGAGGCGCCTACCCAGTAGGCCCAGGCCCAGTCATCAGTAAAGTTGCCGCCATGGCGCAGGTTCCACTCTTCGGACCATCCCTTCTTCGAATCTTGCAAATCCGCCTTCAACATGGTGCGGTAGAGGGGAGGGGACGTCTCCAGTTGCAGTGGCCTCCCATCAATATCATTCACATGTTTGTAGAGACAATCAGCAGTGACGGGTGTGATGTCCTCCCACGCATGACCATCGGTAGCCCTGAACCATTGGTGCTGGCATGGTGTGCTCCTGAACCAGCAAGCTGGTTCGTCCCTACTCGCCTCCGGGAAGAAGACGTCATCCCTCAACCTAAAGCCGTACAATAGCAGTTTCTTGCACTGCGGATAATCCTTTTGACCCTACGATAGAAGATCTGTCAAAGAAGTGTTGTCTGAGTGGCTTCAGACCATCTCCCCCAGGCCTGGACAGTTTCCCATCTCATCTCGACGAGCAGCATCTGCAAGCATCCCGAATGCAGCCTCTTGATGAGCCATTTTAACTCTGGCCCTCAGAAAAGAATTTTTTTCAGCTGGATCGCGAAGCTCGATCGCGAAGCTGAATCGCGAAGCCGGATCGCGAAGATCGGTCACGAGACCAAGCCGGGAAGTCTGGTCAAGGCCGATAGGCCGAGGTTCGCTTAGCGCGGATGCGGAGTCGGAGACCCGCGGTTCGCCGCGAAGCTCGATTCGCGGAGGGCTGTCGCGGAGTACGCGGAGCTTCACGAAGTCGAGAGCAAAAAAAGACAGGGAAGGCACGTGAAGACAAAAGAGGTCGGACCCCCTATTTATAGGCGATGACCTGGAGCATCGCGGCGTGCCTCACCCATGCGGAGCATCGCGACGCGGCCGGATCTGTGGCCCCAGTGAGCACCACGGGGCCACATCGCGTAGCAGCATCGTGAACCACCAACAATTTTGGCGATTTTCCCTCAGACATCAACCCTTCGCCCACCGCGGCTCCAAGTCCGAGGGGGACATTTGTTGGCGCCAAAATATGGCCCGAAAGAAGGAACGAAAAAGATGGTTGGCGCGCTGCCTCGCGAAGCACCCCTGCGAAGCACCCCCGCGAAGCCCCGCTGCGAAGCGCCCCGACAATGGAGGCCTCGTGAAGCTCCGGAGGCGGTAATGCTCTACGAATGCATTTTACGTTCGCGAGCCGCCGCGAAGCTCTGGAGGCGGTAATGCTCCGCGAACGCATTTGACGTTCGTGAGCCGCCGCGAAGCTCCCGAGGCGGTAATGCTCCACGAACGCATTTGACGTTCGTGAGCCCGCCGCGAAGCTCCGGAGGCGGTAATGCTCCGCGAACGCATTTGACGTCCGCGAGCCGCCACGAAGCTCCAGAGGCGGTAATGCTCTACGAACGCATTTGACGTTCACGATCCCGCCGCGAAGCTCCGGAGGCAGTAATGCTCCGCGAACGCATTTGACGTTCGCGAGCCCGCCGCGAAGCTCCAGAGGCAGTGCCCTCCACGGACGACGTTGACGTTTGTGAGCGCGCTGCGAAGCACCAGAGGCGGCGCGTGAGTTCTGCTTCGCGACGCCCCTTCTCTATAAATACTGGACTCCCCCTGAGTCCCGAGGAGGGACAATCCGACCTTTTGGCTTCTCATCTCCCGAATCGCAAAGAACCCTTTTCCCCAGGAATCATGAGCTCCACGAGGTATTTCTACTTCGCGAGACGCCTCTGCTTTGTCTCTTTTTGAGCCCCTCGTCCGAGAGGGATGCCCTTCGCGAAGCTCAAGGGCATTCGCGAAGGAAGGGGATTCCCAAGGGAACCCGGGCAGCCGCGGAGCACTTATGCTTCACGAAACACCCAACCCACACTGGTGATCCCTATGCTAAGGAAGGATCGCTACACATCGCGAAGCACACTGCTCCGCAGGACCCTGCTTCACGAGGCACCCCTTCTTCGCAAGGCAGTGCTCTGCGAACACTGTTCCACATCGCGAAGAACCTTCCACTCACACCTATGCCCCATGCTAAGGCCAAGGCACTCCACTTCGCGAAGCACACTCCTTTGCTTAGCGATTCCTCTTCCCGTGCGACCCTCCAGGCTTGCACGATGTGATTTCAAAGTCCCATGGACAACACCACCCGTAGCGTTGCTTCGCCTAATGCTTCTTCGCATAGGCACGCTAACGGCTATTGCTTCTTCGCATAGCCACACTAACGTGGACCCTTTGATGGTTCGTTCCACAACTCCCTTTAACCATGGCCTTACTGGTACCTTCCCTTCCCCAAGGACCAGAGGGTACCAGTTATGTAAGTCCTAGGGGTGTGGAGTGAACCCCCTTCTTTCGAGCTGCAGGACGTTAAACTGCCAAGAACCACGTCCTCAACACATGACATTAAACTGTGACCCGACCTCGTGCCTCTCACGAAGGGTCCCTCCAGCTCGAACATTCTTTACACCACTCGTCTCCACAGGAATGGAATCACCCATCCACAAGGGATGATATCCTCCTTATTGGAGTGGCGTATGTTCACGGGAGAAAGGCGACCCTAGTTCCCCAATGGATGACCGCACCTCTGCATCTCTATACTTCCCCACTACCAAGGTCAGTGGATGGCGTGATAGGGAACGAGGCACCCCCCCCATCATTGGACGGGGTCCATTTTTCTTGCGCTTTGTCACGCTCTGGGCCTCTATCCTGGAGTAAGTCCCGACACCATGGGCCGCCTAACGCGTAAGCCCCTCTTCGATTCTCACAGACGCATCCTTCATGACGTGATCGTCAGGTCCTTGCAACATCTTGTTTCTCACACCGAGCATGACTCACATGGGCTTAGAGTGAGCACTGACCCTGACCCCCACCCAAAGCGAACTACGGGGACTTTGATCCATGTCAAGGCATGGTACGTAGGAAGCCTCCATGAGGTTCAAGCCCACCCGTCTCCTATTCACGTCAGGTCCCATTCCCGTCCATCACGACGTTAAACTGCATTCTGGTCCAGTGGTAAGCCATTGCGACCCATCCAGTGAACTACGAGGACTTTGATCCATGTCAAGGCATGGTACGTAGGAATCCTCCATGAGGTTCAAGCCACTTTGCTCGGTCTCTCATTCACATCGAGTTTCGCCCCCGTCCAGCATGACATAAAACTGTATGCCCCTCCATCTTGTCTTGTATGACATTAAACTGCACACCCATTCTCACCTGAACTACGAGGTCGTTGATCCGTGTCAAGGCATGGTACGTAGGAAGCCTTACAAAGGTTCAAGCCCACCACTCATTGGACCAAGGTCCACCTTCATGTCGGTCCGCCGACAAAGCCCCATCCGTACTACGAGGTCTTTGATCCATGTCAAGGCGCGGTACGTAGGAAGCCTCCACGAGGTACAAGCCCACCCATCATCCAATTCACGTCGTGTTCTACCTACGTTCAGCACGACGTTAAACACCAATTCCAGTCCGACGGCAAGCCGTTGTGACCAACACGAACTACGAGGACTTTGATCCGTGTCAAGGCATGGTACGTAGGAAGCCTCTACGAGGTTCAAACCCACCATCCGGTCGTTCCGACCTCATTTACGTCAGTTCTCCGACACCCACCACCCGTCGTTTATTCACGTCAGGGTTCACTATCATCCCGCATGACGTTAAACTGTATTCCTTAAACTTTGAACTACGAGGACCTTGATCCATGTCAAGGCATGGTACGTAGGAAACCTTCCCAAGGTTCAAGCCCACCACTAGTGGACCCACGAGTCTACTTTCACATCGGTTCACCGATGAAACCCTTTGAACTACGAGGTCTTTGATCCCTGTCAAGGCATGGTACGTAGGAATCCTTCCATAGGTTCAAGCCCACCATCCATCGGACCAAGGTCCACCCTCACGTTGGTACGCTGACGATGCCCATTGGACCAAGGTCCACCTTCACATTGGTTCGCCGGCGCCATCCCGAACTACGAGTTCTTTGATTCCCTGCCACGGGGATATGTAGGAAGCCTCTTCAAGTCTCAAGCCCAACTCCACTGTCGCCCCCTGCAATGGTCCCATTTCACTGCCCCTCCACTCCATTCATCCACCTATCATCCGTCCCGATTCTCTCCCGGACCGTCATATCTCAGTGAGACCATGTCAGTATGCTCTTCTTTACAGCCACCGATGGGCTGGCCCCGGTATCGGCATCCCTTCAAGGGAAACACCTCAATCCGATCTATCCTAGCTAAGGCTCTGGTTGGGTTGATCCGTCTCCGCTGGACGTTATACTCGCAGCGTACCCTGCGTTAAACACGGGAAGCTGAGGAAAACCTCATATATGTGTCTATGACATATAATTCCCCGCGCTCGATGTGGGATGCCTCGAGCTTTCACGCCCTAAGAAGCCTTGTGACTAGGGATAAGAGACAGACATGCCAGGCCCCCCAGCATCCAGACACGCTAGTGATACCTCAACGTGACTACTCCCCCGATTGAAGGTTGCTGCCCTGACCGGACCCTTTGGAATGTCCCGACAGAAGCAGTGTAATTAACCGGTGTCTATGGAAACATGGCACTGGGAAGAGTTTCACGAACTACGTATTAAATCTATGAGGGAGACCCGGACTAGGTGACGAGTTCTGAGGAGGAATCCACGGAAGGAAGAACCGACATCCCATCATCCCGTTTGGATCAAGGAGAAGACATCCCTGAATAAGGAGCGAATTTCGCCCGCCTTTGGAATGCGGGAATGAGGGGCAACAAGGCGCCACACGTCCTCCTCCGCGGACAGAATGGATGCGTGCGCGCCCCGGCGAAAGCGTCGAAAACTGGCGCCACAAAAATGGATTGATGAGATCAAATAGGGTCTCTCATCATATTAACATAAAGGTTACAGAAAGAGGAATATAAAAGAACATCCCCCAACATAAAAAAGATGAGCTTAAAAGAAGTGACATAAAGGAGAGTACTTAAAAAGAAAGAGAGTGGTTAGATCTCTTACGAAAATTCGGCAGCCTAACGGCGCCACTCAAAACTTCAAAAATGGATTGATGAGAGAGAATAGTGTCTCTCATCACATGAACATAACAATTACAGTAATATTAATATAAAATAACATCCCAATAACACGAAAGATGAGCTTTAAAAGGAATGACATAAAAGAGTGTACTTAAAAAGAAAGAGAGGAGTAGGATTCCCTTACCTCGGGTCCGACTTGACTCGATCGTTCTTTAACGTTCTGAATAATAAACTTGAGTTAATTTCTACTTGCTTAAGAACCTTTTTCAAGTTCATTATTCCTTTTATATCAATTATTTACATGTTATAAACATTATGTAATAATTTACGTTAATAATGTTTATTTTGTCGATATTTGGTTCTTAAGTCAAAAGTGGACATCTTACAATTACATGTTGTTCATGTGGTCAATGTTTCATTATATCCAGAATGATATTCATGATTTGGATATCATATATATCATATATATCCATAATATACATGTATTTATAATATTACATAATCATTTAGAGGTAAGAAATGAAAAGCACCGTTCATGGAGACGGTAAGTCGTACGTACGCATGAACGCTACTTTCATTTCTTTATCATATAAATGGAATTAAAACAAAATGAGAGGTATGTATATTTTAATTCCAAAATTATATTCATCATTTATATGTAACATACATTATATATATTCATTATAAATATGTACTTATAATAGTACATTACATTTGGGGATATGAAATGAAACTCACCGTTCATGGAGACGGTAAGCCGTACGTACGCATGAACGCTACTTTCATTTCTATCTCAAACATTAATGGAAAGAAATAATAATTATATTGAGGTATACTATAATTCCAGTATAGAATCATTTATAATAACTTTAAATCTATCCTTTATACATCTCACATATGGAATTAACGAATCACATCACTTTGAGGGTGTGGTAGTCCGCACTTCCTTAAATGAAGATATCACATTTAACCATAATGGAAACCATAAAGGTATGCCATAAATGAAAAATACAGAAGCTTAAGTAAAACATAAACATATTATATATCATATATAAATATAGTGACATCTTAATGGCCACCATTGAAGGTGCTATATGAGTGTTGATCAATCATCATTTCGTGAGGCAGAAATTCTCCGTCCACATACACAATATGTTCTTTAATGATTAAATGTAGGTGTCTGTAAGTGTAGCTTGAATCCTTCTTATAAAAACGTACTAGTATATTTAAGATACTGGAGTTGTTACAAAATAAATTAATAAAAAGTGTTTAGGGGTTGGAGAGGAAAAATAAAACAAAAGGACTCAAGTGAAGAGATTACCGTAAAATCGGGTAACTCCCTTTGGTTTTAGCTCAAAGGCTTCCTTGGGAAGACTTCTGCCCAATGTGAGGCTACAAGGAGTAAGAAAGGGAAGTGGAGAGACCAAACGGGCAGAGGATGGCCGAGCCAAAGGCTTTGGGAGTGTGGGTAAGGAGGTAGAGGTGGGTTCCTTTTATAAGAGGAGAGGAGGGGCACTCTTGTAAAGTTACAAAATGTTACTTTATTTTCAAAAGAGTTTCGGATTTTAAAGGTCCCACATTGATGTATTTCGAGGATAAGGTGATAAGGGTTCAAACTACACTCATACAATAGGTTTTGGACATGTTTAGGTCTTAGATATTACATTTTCTCTGCATTTTATTTAAATCGTTAAATAATGAGGTCATCGCCGCATCATCATGATGTCATAATTAATTTAATTTATATAATGTCTAAAATTTTTAAAAAAACTACTATGATGTAGGAAATCCTTTTATCTTTCCAATGACTATTTATAGTCAAACATATGACTTGTATAACCCCTTCTAAAAATTGTTTTAGTAAAACATCTCATGTTTGTGTCATTTTTACTTTAACATTAAATAAAAAGGTAGTTATGTCTTTTTCCAACCAAAGTGGATCCATGGGGTCCCCAAGTTGGCCCATGTATTTTCTTAGTCTTCCATGACACATACAATGAGGGTAGGACATGTGTCTAGGTCATTTCATTTTATTAAAACATTATTCTTACCTTAAACTACACTAATTACCTCGAATCGCGATTAAAAACTTAATAAGTTACTATTCACCAAAAAATTATTTTTATCCCATTGAACCACATTTTTCTTTTTAATGACAACCATGTATGTCGGATTTTTGAAATTTAAAACACAAAGATGAAAAAATTTCATTTAAACGGAGAAATCAGTTTTTATAAGTACCACATAGTGGTTTCACTATTCATCAAAAATTAAGGTTTTTCAGAAAATTACCAAAATTTCACCCTAAGTTATATTTGATATTCCGAATTCAAAAATGATGTCTATTTTACAAAATTCAAAACACATAAGTTTCATTAATTAATTTAATAATTAATTCCCGCTATCAAAACAAATAGCGTGTTTTTATGAAACAAAATGTATCAAAAGATTGACACTAGTTTAAGTTCGATTTCAAAGTGAAATTAATTCCAAAGACCACAATAGGATTAGATGGTAAAAATATATTCTAATTTAACTTTAAAACCAATTCAAAAGATAATATAATCATATAAATAAATTATATTAAAAAGAGGTTTTGAATTAAAATACAACATTTCTCACTGTTTATTAAAAATTGAACTTTTTTGGAAAAAAACCAAAAATTTACAAAAAGTAAATTTTGATATCCCGATTCTAAAGAAGAATTTTTTTTGTCAAATATAACACATACCATTGTCAAAATGTTTATTTAAAAGAGGCTCACCATTAAAAGGCGGTTAATCGACCTTTTAAAGAATATTAGAATATTTACGCTTAAAATTGGATTCATTCGCATTTTTAATCCTATAACATTAATTGTAAAAAGTAAAAATATTTGACAAAAAAATATAATAATTTTGTAGTTAGTTCTATTCATTCCCGCCATCACAACAGCTAGGCATTAACAACCATTGAAAATAATATTATTTTATTATTAGAGTGCAATATAAGATTCCCAAGAAACTCGTTGTTGCGTGTTGGGTACGCCATCGAGCATAGCATCCCCTTTAATGTCATATTAACATTTTATTCACAAATATGGATAAATATGAAATTGTCATATTCTTTGTTTACCTGGGGTGTTACATCCTTCCCCCCTTTTGGAATTGCGTCCTTGCAATTTTAAAATTGAGCTTGGAAACATCCTTGAAAGTCCCACATCGGAATAAGAGTCGGTAAAACAATCACTTTAAAATAAAGAAAGATAAGTACAGAGGTCACCCGAGTTAACCCATAATAGGATTCCATGTAGGAAAACATGGACATGGAAGAAAAAGCAAAGGGTCATGTTCTTGAGGGAGAGGGATAGTAAACATGTCTAGGAGAAAGTTAACCATAATAAAATCACAAACTTGTGATGGGTTAAACGGTATTTGATTCCCCAGTAGGAAAAGTTAATAGACAACATTTTTTTAAGTTACTTTTTATTGAGGAATTTATTTAAAAGGAAACATAATCACTTATCATGTTGACTTTAAACTTTTATTATATTCCTTATACAAACTCATATTTTCTCAAAAAGACGAGTATTTAGGAAGACTTGTTCATATTAAGAGTACTATAATCAACTTCTAGAGAATCACCTAATCCACTAAAGAGAACTATATACTTCCCGTGTCTTTAGGCTTCAACCAAAACCAAAACCAAAAAGGTTAGTACAAGATCAGATAATCCAGAAAAGGATAACCCTTTATAAAAAATCTATGCTTAATCTTTAAAATTTGTCCAACAAAACCCAAAGTTCAACGAGGACCATCCGATAAACAATTTGTCTATAAAATTCTTCAAAGTAAACCAATCTAAGATTGAAACCCAAATATTTGAAGGATTTTGTCACATAGTCTTCGAAGTTAAATTGTAACATTTATCTCCAAACAACATCAGTTTCTCCTAATGTCTCGTATTGAAAAGTAATTAACCTAATCACATATCCTCCATGATAGGTTAATTATATTCATAAATAACCCAAAATCAACTTACTCTTAATTCATAAAATCATATAACTAAAAAGAATCAGTCAAACTAACCAGGGACTTCACGTAGTCTAGTGGTAGGCGATAAATACCAGTCGCACTTTGGTTGTGAGTTCGATTCCCGCAGCTTTGTCCGACGCGACGGGTAGTCACACGGTCTGTGTGTTGTCCTTTTTCCAAAACTATATAATTCTCAAATCATTCCCCAAATTAAGGATAAAATCATCAAAAATAACCATAACATAATTTAACCTGAATTTTATCTCATGCCTTTAACTTGAATCATAACATATAGTAACCCATAATTTCCTCAAAAGTAAGGATCATATAAACCCAAATGGTTCTTTATATCTATGTCCACAAAAGAAAAGATAACTATTACTTGAATAAAATTTGCATATATTAAACATCAGGGTTACACGTAATATAAAAAGTCTTCTAATGTAACCCCATCATCAAAAGAGACTTAATACTCTTAATAATTTCACCATAACTCTTGAAGCCCTTATATGTTGACATCTTACTCATTCAACATTATTCAAGATCCATTAACCATTCATTTCCAACATATTCCGAAATACCTCTTTCCTACAAACAACATCATGAATCATATCCTAAGATTCCAAAATAGGAAAATAATAGTCATGAAATAATACATACCTTTGATTGGTCATTGTCAGTTTCTTCATCCTTAATCGGAATGGCATTAGGTATTGGTAAATGAATATTTGTATGATCTTGGTGATCCCATTCCCGAAACTTCTTCATAGGACATGTGTTTGCATAATAACCATGCACACCACATTTAAAACATTCAATTGATCCCTCGGAAATAACTTCTTTCCCTTTCCTTGAGTCAACTAGATGCTTCCTTTTTCCATGGTAGGTTCCTGCTTTATGACCTTCATTTCCACATCTATAACATATTTTCTTCCCTTTGAAACATTTTCCTAGGTTTTTCTTTCCACATCTTTGACACATAGGTTTTTGTACACACTAACCATTATGATTATTACCTGTAGTTCCATAGGGATTTTTTTCTCGCATATATGATTCCTTATAGAAATCACCAAGGTTTAGGTGGTCAATAATGACTCTAGATAGTTGGTTGCGGATAAACACAAGAGTTCTTATTGCAGCTCCCATATCATTTAGTTGCTCGCTCAGAAAACTATCACAGTTTCCTTTACATCCACAGTTACCTTGGTGCTTGCTAGATCCAGCCATTTACTAAAACCAAGAAGGTCAATGTGAGTATATCAACAAAACCATCATGTACTAAAGAGGAAGATAAACACAAAGATATACTTACTCATCCAATTTATCTAAAAACTATGACTCTTTCTAAAATCCTAACCATTATGGTCATGTCACTTATGCTTAAAGAATACCCTAACCTCTAAAGTTATCTAAACCGACCTTTGATACAAACTATAAGGCCCCAGCCTTAAACCTTACTTAATATTGAATTAAATGAGTAATTCACATTGAGGATCTTTTCAGGTTTAGAGTTTTAGAGAATTATGACATAACTATTACATCTCAAAAGATTACAAAGTAGTCACTTCTACTAAAATTTCCATAAAATAAAAACTCTTAAAAAGAAACATGTCTAGTTCCATGTTTTCGGTAGCATGACTTTCCCTTGAACCCATCCTTGACCCTATTCCACGCTAAGTCCTGTGAAAAACATTTCAAAAACTTGGGATGAGCATAAAAAGCTCAGTAAGGGATACACAATGAACGAAAACTGTTATTTTTTCAAAACAACAAGTAAACCATGTATACTTTATCAAAGTAATACTTTTTACCTTTTCGAGGTAGTAAAAACTCTTCGCTGAATAAAAGTTCATTACTTACCCTTCTGTAACCAAAAGATTACCATAAAACCCATATAAAGATCACATAACATATAAAGGTAACTTGGGACATAAACATACTTAATTGGAATTACCATAAGGTTGACTTCCATACATATCACTTAATGGAATAGCCATTCGGCCAACTTCCATACATACTTAATGGAATAGCCATATGGCCGACTTCCATACCCAATGCATTGGATGTTATAACGTAACCACCCGTCCTGGTATTCACGGCACCACCCGTCATATGGTTTATCACGTAACCACCCGTAAAATGTCCAAGTACCATTATAAAATTATAACACATAAAATCAACATAAAGGAATGATAACATTTCCACATTTAAATCACAATATATCATTTAAATATATTGACATAATATAATCCTTTATCAAACCCATTTTCAATACCAAAATACAAAAAAAAGTATATGGTATTTATTTTATTTTAAAAACATTACGGCTTGTTGAGGAATCCAAAGATCAAATAATACTCGCGGTGGCGGAAAAGGTCGTTGTCATCGCATACGTAAAAGAAACATTCTTTTTTGTCGTTTAGTAAAACGCTTCGTAGAAAAACGATTCCTTTTGAATAAACATAAAAGTCAAAGGGGTTTATACACCGTATAAAAGAAGGTTGTGTATAAAACAAAATATGCCTCAATGAATGGAGATTGAGACGAATACCCTTACAAAGACGATATCCTTGGTTTAAGGATAAACCAATTGAATAATTATGTGTGACAAACAAATACACCAAATATAAGTGGATATTATGTGTAAAAAAATAAGATGTTATTCACACATATTCATATAATGACATATTCAAGGAGTACAATTTTATCCCAAGGAATCAAATTTGGGTTAAAAAGTTCCCTTGCAAAAATTTGACAGCCTAACAGCGTCACTTCAAAATTCAGAAAAAGAGTTGATGAGAGATAAAAAAAGTATCTCATCACATAAAATTTACATTAATAAGGATATATGAGAACATATCCCAACATAACAATATGTGTATTCTAAGACTCTACAAAAGAAGTCTTTTAAAAAGAGGAGGGTGAAAGGTTCCCTTACCGACTTGGGTATCTTTCGAAACATACACCCCATGAAAGAAGGAAAATACAACATTGATGTAAATACTCATAAATGAAAGTATTATACAAAATGAGTAAATTAATTGGAAGTACATACACCACTCAAAGGAAATTGTGTCAAATGTAGCATAAATCTCATGGGAATAAGAGTGAGATGAAAAATCCCTTACGAAAACTCGGCAGCCTAACAGCGCCACAAAAATGGATTGATGAGATCAAATAGGGTCTCTCATCAAATTAAAATATAGTTTACAGAAAGAGTAATATAAAATAACATCCCCCATCATAACAAAGTGGAGCTAAAAAGAAGTGACATAAAGAAGAGTACTTAAAAAGAAAGAGAGAGGTTAGATCTCTTACGAAAATTCGGCAGCCTAACAGTGCCACTCAAAACTTCCAAAATGGATTGAGGAGAGAGAATAGGGTCTCTCATCACATGAACATAAAAATTACAGTAATATTAATATAAAATAACATCCCAATAACACAAAAGATGTGTTTGAAAATGAATGACATAAAAGAGTGTACTTAAAAAGAAAGAGAGGAGTAGGATTCCCTTACCTCAGGTCTCACTTGACTCGATCTGTCTTTAACGTCCTGAATAATAAACTTGAGTTAATTTATAATTTCTTAAGAACCTTTTTAAAGTTCATTCTTCCTTTTATATCAATTATTGACATGTTATAAACATTATGTAATCATTTAAGTTAATAATGTTTGTTTTGTCGATATTTGGTTCTTAAGTCAAAAGTGGACTTCTTATAATTACATGTTGTTCATGTGGTCAATGGTAAATTATATCCAGAATGATATTCATGATTTGGATATCATATATATAATATATATCCAAAATATACATGTATTTATAATATTACATAATCGTTTAGAGGTAAGAAATGAAATGCACCGTTCATGGAGACCGTAAGCCGTACGTACGCATGAATGCTACTTTCATTTCTTTGTCATATTAATGGAATTAAAACTAAATGAGAGGAATGTATATTTTAATTCCATAATTATATTCATCATTTATATGTAACATACATTATATATATTCATTATAAATATGTACTTATAATAGTACATTACATTTGGGGATAAGAAATGAAATGCACCGTTCATGGAGACGATAAGCCGTACGTACGCATGAACGCTATTTTCATTTCTATCTCATACATTAATGGAAAGAATTAATAATGATATAGAAGTATATTATAATTCCAGTATAACATCATATATAATAACTTTAAATCCATCCTTTATACGTCCCACATATGGAATTAACAAATCACATCACTTTGAGGGGGAGGTAGTCCACAATTCCTTAAATGAAGATATCGCGTTTACCCATAATGGAAACCATAAATGTATGCCATAAATGAAAAATACAGAAGCTTAAGTAAAACATAAAATATTATATATCATATATAAATATAGTTACATCTTAATTGCCATATTTTAAGGTGTTATATGAGTGTTGAACAATCATCGTTTCATGACGCAGAAATTCGCCATCCACGGAAACAGTATATTCTTTAACCATTAGATGTAGGTGTGTGTAAGTGTATCTTGAATCCTTCTTATAACAACATCCTTGTATATTGAAGATACTGGAGTTTTTACATATGAAATGATTAAAAAGAGTTTAGGTGGTTGGAGAGGCAAAATAAAACAAAAGGACTCAAGTGAAGACATTACCTTAAAATCGGGTAACTCCCTTTGGTTTGAGCTCAAAGGCTTCCTTGGGAAGACTTTTGCCCAAAGTGAGGCTTAAAGGAGTAAGATAGGGAAGTTTAGAGACAAAATGGGCAAAGTTTGGCCGAGACAAAGGCTTCGGAAGTGTGGGTAAGGAGGTAGAGGTGGGGGCCTTTTATAAGAGGAGAGGAGGGGCACTCTTGTAAAGTTACAAAATGTTACTCTATTTTCAAAAGAGATTCGGATTTTAAAGGTCCCACATTGATTTATTTCGAGGCTAAGGTGATAAGGGTTCGAAATCCACTCATCCAATAGGTTTTGGACATTTTTAGGTCTTATATATTACATTATCATTCCATTTTATTTAAATCGTTAAATAATGAGGTCATCGCTGCATCATCATGATGTCAAAACTAATTTAATTTATTTAATGTCTAAAAATTATAAAAAAAATACAATGATGTAGTAAATCATTTTATATTTCTAATGAATATTTATAGTAAAAAATATGACTTGTATAACCCCTTGTAAAAATTGTTTTAGTAAAACATCTCAGGTTTGTGTCATTTTTACTTTAACATTAAATAAAAAGGTATTTATGTCTTTTTCCAACCAAAGTGGATCCATGGGGTCCCCAATTTGACCCATGGATTTTCTTGGTCGGCCATGACACATAAAATGAGGGTAGGATATGTGTCTAGGTCATTTCGTTTTGTTAAAACATTATTCTTACCTTAAACTACACTAATTACCTCTAATCGCGATTAAAAACTTAATAAATTACTATTCAACAAAAAATTATTTTTATCCCATTGAACCAAATTTTACATCTTAATGAAAACCATGTATGTCTTATTTTTGAAATTCAAAACACAAAGACGATAAAATTTCATTTAAACGGAAAAATAAGTTTCTATAAGTACCACTTAGTGGTTTCACTATTCATCAAAAATTGAGGTTTTTCAGAAAATTACCAAAAATTCACCCTAAGATATATTTGATATTCCGAATTCAAAAATGATGTCTATTTTAAAAAATTCAAAACACATAAGTTTCATTAATTAATTTAACAATTAATTCCCATTGTCAAAACAAATAGCGTGTTTTTATGAAACAAAATGTATCAAAAGATTGACACTAGTTTAAGTCTGATTTCAAAGTGAAATTAATTCCAAAGACCAAAATTGGATTAGATGGTAAAAATATATTCTAATTTAACTTTAAAAACAATTCCAATGTTAATCTAATCATATAAATATATTATATTAAAAAGAGGTTTTGAATTAAAATACAACATTTTCACTATTCATTAAAAATTGAACTTTTTTGGAAAAATACAAAAAATTTACACAAAGTAAATTTTGATGTCCCAATTCTAAAGAAGAATTTTATTTTTTCAAATATAACACATACCATTGTCAAAATGTTTATTTAAAAGAGGTTCTCCATCAAAAGGTGGTTAATCGACCTTTTAAAGAATATTAGAATGTTTACGCTTAAAATTGGATTCATTCACATTTTTAATCCTCTAACATTAATTGTAAAAAGTAAAAATATTTGACAAACATATATAATAATTTTTTTGTTAGTTCTAATCATTCCCGCCATCATAACAGCTAGGCGTTAACAACCATTTAAAATAATATTATTTTATTATTATAGTGCAATGTATGATTCCCAAGAAACTCATTGTTGCGTGTTGGGTACGCCATCGAGCATAGAATCCCCTTTAATGTCATATTAATATTTTATTTACAAATATGGATAAATATGAAATTTTCATATTCTTTATTTACATGGGGTGTTACAATCCCTCTAAACAATATTTTATCTACCAATTTTATTAAACTATAAAGGTCAATTTTACAATAGGTACTGAGACTTTCCTCTCATGGGGTTTGGGAAATGAAATTATTTACTGATCTAAAATAAATATATTGGGAATACTAGGTTGTTTCTATAAGGGTAGTGAAAAAACAAATTATCACTCCTTGATGGGAGAAAAGTGGTTGACTGAGATTTGGGTGTTTTTAAAAATAATAAAATAAATGAAAATGTTTTCTAAAATCACAAATGATGATATAATGATTATGTTAGGGTTATATTAATCTATTTAGAATCTATCTATGTTCTATATTTATTCACTATTCTTCTACTAATCTTTAATGATAGAGATTCCATAATTATTTCCTCCCACTACCTTAGATGAATTGAGGTAGTGAGAATAATCATAACTAAGATCTCAGTTCAGTCTACCCACCTTCTTCTATGTGTATGTATTATGGTGGAACCTACTAATTAACATAAGAAATTCGTAATAGAGTATTTTTATTCTATACCATCTAATATCTCCCACTACCACTTCCTCACATGCCAATAATATTTAATCAATTCACCACTAATATCAAGTGTATTCCATCAAATATATACCAAAACTTTGTGGATGGAGATAAATATCCTCAACCAATGATATAATCAATAAAATAATTCAAATATATATATATATAATAAAATTTTATAATATGATTTTATAATTTAATAATGGTGAGAAATTAAATATAGGATATATTGAATTTTTTTTCATTTTGAATACAAACTCTTGAAATATAAAATTTTAGACATCTCCTCCCTATTCCCTTATAGTTTACCCCTCCACGTGAAGGGTAAATGAGATGTGGTGGATATAATAATATATTAAAAGTAATAAATAGTAATTAATATAATAACTAGAATAAACAAAAAAATCCTCCAAAAGAACATGCATGCTACTTTATGGAAACAATTACCTCTTAAACATGCCCACTAATGACTTTTTTACAATATTGAGTTCATTATTATTCTAATATTATTTTACTATTTACTATTTTATGTTTTATTATTTCTATCCATTTAAAACCTATATATTAATTTAATTATCTATGTAATCTATGGATTTTACTCTTTTCTCTTTGTGAAATATCATTCATGTTTAGATCCATGTGGAAATCTTTCATTTGTTGTATGAACATTGATGTGAACCCCAATGATTTGGATTTGATAACTGAATTAATTCCATGAAATATTTATATAACCATTTCCCAATAGTAAAAAATTTATTTTTGTAATGTTCTTGATCAATATATAATATAAAAAATAGATTTACTATGATTTAAAAGTGACCATATGACACAAAAGTGATTTTGTTGTTGTTAGAAAAAGTAATATTGTCATTTAAAGTGAATGTGAGTTCAGATAGATCAAAATACTATCACTTTAAGACCTTTTTTATGTTACCTACACGATTGATGGAATGAGTCATGCAGACGATTCTGACCTTTTTTATGTTACCTACACAATTGATGGATGAATTTTCATTTATTAATTTCTTATTTTGGTAGGTTTAGTAATTTTAAAAACTCTATCCATGGTTAAATTGAAAAAGAAATTCCCGACAGTTTTATTCTTGTAGTCGATCAACTAATCAGTTAACTACTTTACGGTTGACTGTCTCTTGAAAATACAAAAGATGCAGAAAAGCAGTAAATGACCATGATATCATTAAAAAATGATATATCCCCACTATATATTTACAGAAACTATAATTATTAAAAGTAATCTTTATAGTAATATTACAAAAAACCATAAATGAATAATTTAAACCCTTATTTTAGTCCATTTTCTCACCTAATCCCAAAATACTCATATAATTAAAAAATCTGATAACTATTTAGTAAATGATAATATGGTGAGACTAAAATCATGAAAACTATTAATGAAATATATAAAAGAACTTACCATATAAATTCACCCAATAATAACACATATACTCAGGAAAACTCAATTTCAAAATTGTTATCAAAGAAAAATTCTAATACCTAGCTAATGCGAGATCCAATTTTAATAATATATCTCCCATTTATCATTACTAATTTTTCATCTTATTGAAATTTTATCTAATATGTAAATTCAATCAATTCTCACTAATATCTGCATATTATATACATTTTTACTTACCTTATAAAATATTCCACTCAACTCTCAAGTGTGAATTTGAAGAAAGTTATTTCTGATTCCATGTTCACATAAGATGCGCCATATTAGTAATTAATTTATTCATCTCCACCCAATTATATAGTTAGGTTTTTAAATACTTAGGGATTACTTGGGGTAGTTTTGTGTCTTGTGGGTTTATATGATTTCAATGTCAGACTATTTAGGTTGAATGTGGAAGTTTTTCTATAATATGAATCTCAAATATAAATTTTCAATTAACTCAAAGACTAAATTCCCCCCATTATAAAATTACCATAAATCATATTCAATTATTTTAATTTGCCATGGAAAAATTACGTATTTTTTAAATTTAGTAGTAAAAATATTCATCTCCATGTTTCATACCTATGGTTTCTCAGAAGGTTTTCTCTTTTTTATTTTGGTTCTTATATTGAAGGTAGAGTGAGACTTTGAAAACTATTATTGGTTGTTTAAGTTCTTAAACGACCAATTAAGGAAGAATTTTTCATTCCTTATAATGTTTCATAGGTCCCCACTATCTTATCATCATCACATTTCCTCAATCATCTCCCAGTGGAATGTACAACCATAATAGATTATGTTTTAATTATTTACATAAAATTATTATAATTTATTCTCTAACTTCATGGTGAGTCCATCCCCTTGAAACTTCAATAACAATGAGTGGATTTATTTCCTTTTAAAATTTTGGGTATTATTTCAACATTTATACAGAAGTGAATTTATTTTAGAATTGTATTCTTTAGGGAAATAGAGGAACTTTTTTACTTTAAGACAGTAGAAGACTTTGGTGGCTAACCTTTGATGAAATCAATATTATTTTTCCATTATTTATATTATGATTGTCCTCAAAATTAGTAGCATAAAATATGTTTAAAATCGTTCATTAGAGCTAAATAGGTTTTGGGAAAAAAATATTTTTTACCCCATTTCTCTCATTGACTCTTGAATTCGAATTGGATCTTGAAAATAATTTACAAAATGGTAAATATGTAATTTTGGTTTAAAATTATGTTGTCTAACAAATTCATCATTAAAACTAATAGAGATAATGATAAATGTATATGTAATATTGAAATAGAGTCCATTTAAAAAGGGACAGAAATCAAGGGAAACCACCATTCATTTATAATATAATGTGTTTGGTTGTTCCAAAATTTCAAATATATTACATAGATTGTTCATGTTGTTAAATTATTCTTTAGTTTAATCATGAAATGGGTTATTCAAAAGAAGATTCCAATGTTTGTCCTGAATCCTCAATGGTATGAGATTAAAATTTTAGGGATGTATCTCATGGTCGGGGTATCAATAAATCAGTGTATTTTCAATGATATTCCATTACTAATAATTTGAAAAACATTTCATTTAATTATTCAAAAAATTTAAATTATAGGTCAAATAAGATTCTTAATATTAGCATTGATTCAATGTTTTAATCGGAATTATAGTAAATATCAGTGTTTAAAAATCAAAATATATTGAAAATGAAATAAAAAATGATGTTTAAAAACATATAAAAATGAAAATATATAAAATATGTTTGTTCTCTCCTCTAAAAAAATTAAGTGGTTCCATTAATGAATTAAAAATAATTTATCATGTATATTAATTTTAAATTGCATTACAACAATCGTTAATTTATCAAGGAGAGGTGAAACCTACTGGTATTTATTTAAAAATAGGGCGAAGTTATGTAATCTCTTCCACTAACTCTTATAGAAAGGACTCGGTGAATTTCATCATTCTATTCTTGTTGACATTGAATGGTTTCTGACCTTCTTCCAATACAATCTATATTCCACCTAAAGGAAATACATGAGTAAATATAATGGGACCTTCCCATCATGAATGAATTTTACTTGGAATGATCTTGAGTCTTGAGTTTTATAACTGAATTATGACTATACGATGGAAGGATTTTGGTTGGATCAACTTTCTATGAAGTAACATTGCTATTTGATTATAAATCATTGTTTTTTTAGAATTTAATATGCTTATTTATTTTAATGATTTCTTTTATATTTTTCTCTCTTTTAAATGTATATGAATTTACAATTCCTCTCTCTTGTGCACAAGGAATGTTTTCCTATAAATTAGCACATATAAGATCATTCATAATGGGGAGTTGTATTCAATGTTATAAGACCATAAGTTTTATTCCAGACATTGTATAAAATAAATCATATTTGGATTGACAATATTCTATATAATTCTTTTTATTTTCCATTAGAAACATTAAAATAGTCATTTATTTATAGATGATATAGTGTTGATGTTTTATGATGCACCCCATACTTTCATAATAATTTATCTAATTTTCTATTGAAAAATTGAGTCCCTTCATCACTAATGATTTATATTTGAACTTCAAACCAATGAAAATTTTTTATCCATAGAAAAATGACACACAACCTGAGTATCATCAATTTTAACAGCCTTGAATTCCACCCATTTTAAAACATAGTCATCTTTAAGTGTAATATATTACTTTTTATATGATACTGGGAAAGGTAACATAATATTTACCTACTAAACATTAGATATTGTATAAATATAATTGTTCTTCGATACATTAATTTTATATTTTAAATCTGTGTAGAAAACAGATATTTTTCATATTTTTTTAAAGTTTTCATGTGGATTTTTTAATAGGTGATCCAATAAGATATAAATTATAAAACATATCATTCTATACATTGAGGTCCAAATTAGGCTATACAAGCTAATTTGGGATATAAAAAATAAATATAATCAATTTCTACTTAAATAAATTACCATATTTTTAATTGATCATTGCATATATTCCAAAGAGAAGGATCTACTAAAATTTAGAACATGTATTCAGACGTTAATTTGGGAATTTGGTTGAAATTTTAGTGGGTTGGGGTATAATATGTTAACAAATAGTTGACCATTTTTTCATACTATGGCACATAGCCTTTATCAAAATCGATCTTCTACCCTAGAATGAGGTTTGGAACTAGTTTAAAAAAAATGATCTCCACTTTGACTATGTGTGGTGGTATACTCAAGTGATCAAACACATTGTATTTATGTCTCATTTTTTTATTTCATTTCCATTTAGAATTTTTTAAGTAATAGTATACATCACACAAACCTGGGTATCCCATGTTCATTTTTTATCAAAATATACAAGATCTATATGGTCCTGAAAAATAAAAAAATAGTATCCCTAAGAAGATATTAATATTATCTAACCAAAGAAAATAAAATTGAAAAAATTATTTTTATTTGGTTTTTTATCTAAATTAGATATTATTTATGAATTATGACAAGTAGTAAAGGACATATTTTTTATCCTCAATTCTCAGAGAAAAGACAATATATAACTACTCGTATAGAAGCATCGTAAAGAAGTTTGAATGATTTAGCTTATTTTGGATCTTTCCTCACTAGTCTGGTTTTTAATATCTGTTTAAAATTCATCAAATATACCCAAAAGTATTTATTAAAGCCATAATGAGTTTTATTAGTAGTAATTTATTGATATGTAGAGAAATAATACTAAAATAATTTATAAACATCCGATAAAACCTGACATGTCCTATAAATGTCTAACATGTTTCACAGAAGTTGTGTTCTGAAATGACATAATTACTAGAACTTTTTATTTATCAACATCAATGAAAATTTGTGAAATGATATTCAAAAAGGCTATTATTCTTTGAAACCTTAAATGGAGAATCTGAAAATTGAAAACAATATTCATTTCAATATATGTTTTCAATATTTTCCTTAATTTTTAGAGCAGTAGTGAAAATAATTAACAAAAATTGGGAAATAATAAAATAATACCACTAATAAATCCTCATGTTTATCAAAAAATATAATTAACCTAAACCATATAAATGTACATGGACATTAAAAAATTTCGAATAGAATCCTCATATAATACAAGGTTTTAATCAGAGATGTAAATGCATTTATATATCAGTCCACTGGTGCAATAGATACCTAAACATATCTACAAAGTTAATCCAAAAAGAAAATGAGTTCTCCTTTTAAATTTAACTAACATCTATTCAATGATGTTTATCTTGAAATGTCCTTTAAAGTTGAATTTCTTTTACTTCAAATAGTCTAAAAACACTCTCTAGCTATTTTGATTTCTCATAGAGATTAATTCATTCTATCCGTTCATCATAATGGTTTTGCTGATTTTATTGGGAACTAAATAGATTGAGATAACCCACTATAAATTTGAAATGAGACAGAATATCCATGATTTTCAAAAGTTCTCCTATCTCACTAACTCTATCAAAGTGGGATTTTTCCTCCATTAGGTCTTCCTTTCATTTTTGGAATCTCCCTTTTGTATAATTTTATGTGATGGATTTCTTGGACTTATTCTTGGGAGATCACCTAATCTCCATCCTATTTCATGGAAATTTATTATCAAAAGATAAATAATATTTTGTTAATTTTTTACGATACATTATTAGTAATTTTAATTATTATATTTTCATATTCAAAGGGGTAAACATATTTTAATTTTAGTCTAAGTGGGTTTAACACCATATTTATAGTCTACTATAGAGATTAAATTAAAATGAAGTTCCCATCTCCAAAAAAATAAAATTTTAATCACAAGAAAATATATCAAGTTCTTATACAACAAATAAATCATTAAATTAATTAGAAAATTCTGAATTTTCCGGTACTTCTAAACTAAAAATAGTATTTATGTTATTTAGGAAAGACTTATCATCCATGTAATTTGAAATAAAAAAACGTTATCCGAAGATTAAAAATTCACAAAATATTTAATAATATTAAATGGGACCAACCTCTTTAATTTTGGATTGTATAAATAGAAAACAGTCATCGTAGGGATGCCTCATGGTTTCAAAAATATTAATATGGACAGAGATGACTCCAAGCTCCACTATGAGTATTTCATTATATACATTGACAATGGCATTGTTTTCCTCATAAAAGTTATCCCCAAAATGATGGGTGCATTCCTATTCCTCTATCATCCTCAATGTTGAGAACATAGAAAAATATTGGAAATATCATTCCTTCGCCATCATATATAAAATCCTCCAAAATTTATACTATATAAACATTTGATCTATTTTTTGAGTTGTTCCACCACATTTATTTGCTTCAAATCCACCACATATAGAAACTTAAATACTTATTTAAGAAAAAAAATAATTTAAGATCCAAAATCACATAAATAATCAATGAAATTTAAATTTCCAATGGTGAAAAGAAATGAAAATATCCATATATCCTGATATTTGGTGGGTAACTAGGGTGTGATCATGGATGATAAACAACATTATAAAATAATCCATCCATTTCCTTATATCCTGCACTTATTTTTACAAATTTATTTAAGGACATTATCAGATCAAGGAATTTGTTTGAGGGAATTTAAAAGGGTATGTTGATATCCAATTCCAAAATATTATCTTGAATTTATTAATAGATTCTAGTTGAATCCACTTTTATTTTATAATTCTTGATAGAAATGGTGGAATAAATTTATTCTTATACATGATTTGTATTTATAGTTGTTTTTTCTTTTAATCCATGATACAAATTTTTTTATTCACCTTTCTTTTCTTCTTCTTGGGAATGTTTTTAAATAATGATCCTATGATTTTCATAATTCATAGCCTTACACACCTCATAATGTAGGTTAATTGTTTTATATTTAGTTGTGGCTAGTGATGAGAGATTATTTACACTTTTTTTAATCACACTGAAATTATTCGTTTGGTTACAAACTATTTGGTCTAAAAGATTCAATTTTTTTCAAGAACATTATTCCTTTATTTTCATTATCTCTTTAATTTTTAGTCATAAGCTAATGCACCTATGAAATATGTTTTTTAATGAATATTTGTTGGTGTATTGGGATATGGTTATTACTAAGGGATTTTAAAGGGATTTGTTTTACATGGTTTGGTTATAGGGCTTCATGTAAGTCTATTTGAAGGACAGTGGGTGATGGAATTATTATTATTTTAATTGAAGGTGGACTCTTACCGAATTGATTATGTTAAAAAGTTTTCCCAAGTTATACTAACTAGCATATATAAACTTTCATTAGTTAAGAAATATGTATAATTTGTTTTATTATAATTCTCATTGATTAATGGTTGGTGAATAGATTTATATTCCCACACCATAGTACACTAGTCATCGAAATATGTAGGTGATGAGTATAACCCACATACCTTAGTTAGTGATTCTATTTCATTAAATTGTTGTAGATCCACCAATCTCAAAAAATAAGGTTAATTATTCTTTTTTATAATCATTTAATGAGTATTAATAGCATGTTTTTATGAAATTTATACCTATAGTACCAATACGTCTAGTTCAAAACTATTGTGTGTTTTGAGCAATTTTCATAATCAGACCCTTGATTACTTCTAGTGACTTGTTAACCAAATAATTTATTGATGATACATCGATAATATTTTTTAAATTATATTTTAGTCATTGGTAAAAATATATAATTAATTCAAACCATTTAATTCTTAATGAATTAAACTAGCACAAAACTACTGAAATATTTCCCAATACATATAATGTGTCTTTCTAGACACATGTATTATTGCATATCTCTCTTTAAGGATGGGTTTTCTCCTAGAAGTTGTACATAATATCAGATGTAAATGTATTTATATGTTATCCTATTCTTTTATCTCTCTTTTTTGAATACTATAAAAACATTTCTTTTCTACTCCCTCAAGTGATAAATACATTTCCTCCCACTTTACTTCATTTTTATCCACTCTTTGTGTTCTAAAAGTGGATCAATAAAATTTAATCTTTTAAATATATTTCTCTGGTTCTCCCCCTATAAATAAATTTAATTTTGAAATAAATTGTTTTAATTCATTATTTAATCTCGATGTAATTTTATAATGAAGTCCAATAATTCAATTATTTTGATTTATGAACTATGGTGCATGGTGGATTTAGGGTGTCTGGTTGGGATTTTGATCCATAAATTAATTCTTGAAGTTATCACAAATTATAACATTAATATACATAGATAAATACCTCTCAGAATTATTGTAAATTTAAATTACTATGTTTGGATATTATTATTTCTCTTTTAGAGGAAAAGTCAAACAATTGGGTATTTGATGATTATGCAATGAAAATTATGTGTTAGATTCTTGAATCTCCTCCACAGCAATAGTATCTAATGTTTTCATGGTCTTATCAAGGGTATTGGAAATAATAGTTAATATCATAATTTAAATTCAACATAGTTGTTAACCTATGATTATTCTGAGATATGTGTGCGAGAAAACACATTGTAACTCATTTTTCAGAGAAAAATGGGTTTTCTATGATTTAAGTTATTTAAAAAAACACTGGTAATGAAACATAGTTTTGAAAAAAATATTCTATATAGTTATCAATTAATGTCCAACATAAACTATTTTAATCATATCCTATATTCATAGTTATCCATTATTCTTCTAATATGTTGTTAATGAATAGATTCTATAATCACTTCCTCTCTCTCCCTTGGACAAATATTGTTGGTGAAAATAATCCTAACTATTATCTCATTATTATATAACATCCTTCTTTTTTTCCATGTGTTGTAGTGGAATCCTCCAGGTTGACATAGAAAATTCCCAATGGGGTCTTCTTATTCCTAAGGATCTATGTGTTCTTCCTAATACTTCAACACATGATCATGATCATAATGCTCTAAACCAACTATATTTATCATGTTATATATAATGTTTAAAACTTAATGGATATGGATAAAGACCATTAGCCATGGAAATAATAAATTTTAGATTTTACACACAAATATAACCACACGCCGAATAATAATAACTTTTAAATGAATACTGAATCCAATTAAAGCTGTATTGGGAATCAATTTATTTCGTTAAGCACATGAACTCAAGAATCGGCACATGATAGGATTCCCTTCCTAAATCACATAATGATTAAACCTCTATATAAATGTTAATAAAGATGATTATGAATTAATAATTTATTAAAAATATTAAATAAAAATTAAAATATGAATGAAAAGACACAAAACAAAAAAAATAATAAAACTACATGTTTTGGTCTAGGAAAAATTCCCCCCTCTCTCATACCCTCTTCTTTTTTTTGGAAATTAATGGGATCCTAATCCTTTTTATTTCATTACTTATGTGATCTTATTTATCACTAATTTATAATATTCAATTTTTTACTACTTTTAATATGCATCGTGATTTGATATTTTATAGAATAGGTTGATTTCTATTCTTTTTCATTGTGAAATGTCCTAAATGTTTAGAATCATGTGGTATCTACAAATTGGTTTCATGATAATTGGGATAGAATCCTATGTATTTTGATTTGAAGTTCAAATGAGTATGCTGAATCATCCACTAGTCCTTTGGTCGATACTTAAATGTTGAATTTTGGATATTTGATGTATTGAACATGACATGCTACTGACACCATGAAATGTGTTACATGCACTTCTCGACATAATTGAATATGTGAACCTCATGTAGACAAAAAATTCAAGGTTTGATTAAAAAAATGTATTTATGATGGAAGGATCATATTAGATTTTCATACACTGTGACCCATAAAGGATTCTCTTTGGATTGAAAAGTTCGAAGTGTGACTCTCTATTTTTTATGGGGGTCAGTGACGGTCAGGAAGGCACCATAATAAAAGGTCAAGACTAAATCCAAACACTAAACCCAAGCATCGGTGTGAGGGAACAACCCCCACGGTATGGAGAAGTATGTTTTCCAGGGTGGATTGACTTGACCCCCTACATGGCACACCAATGTCGGGCAACTGTTCCTACAACCTGCGTGGGACTCATATACCACAGACCTGCATTGTGGCCCTTAGCGGTACACCAAGGCCAGTCACCTGTTCCAATGACACATGAGACATAGGTATTTTTCTACCATAATCTGGGAGATCTATGTCATGGGCCTATAAGGAAAAAATCCTCTGACCAGTGTTCCATCTTTTCCAATAGATAGGACTATTGTTCACACCATTTAAACAACTAAAAAAGTCATAAGAACTCTTAAAGCTGTCATTGAGTCGCTCCTTCACCAAGGTCCCCTTAATTTTATCATGTAGCTCTCTAAAACAATATGGAATTGAAAATTAAAAGGGATAAACAAGATCAATGTCCATTCAAGGTATAAAATACCCGATATTTGTTTGAGGATCCTCCATCCATTTAAAGAAGTAACATACACAACATCCTTTACATAAGAAAACAGATGTGTGAGATTTTTCCAAGGACATCATGGGATTCCCATGGTTCTTAGGTTAAAAAATCACCCAAGTGTTGTTTTCCATGTATTCCATTTCACAAGGAATATCATGATTTCAGAAGATTATCTTTCATGTGAAAAGAATTTTTCACTTTCTCAAAAGACCGGCATGGAATACCTATTTGGCATACCTACACAGACCACCTATGAGAGCTACCCTTTAATCCCACTTTAGAGACACTCATGGAATGTGATCTTCTTATTTGGATCCTTAGTCTGAAATAGGTCATTCTAAAACCTCTATTAAATCCTATTAATTTATCATTACTTTGGGAAAAGAACATCAGTGTATCCACCATTTGGATTTGGATATCTACAATCAGATGTTTTTAAACTTCTCCTTCCAATGGGTAAGGATCATCAGGGTTTATGTAATTTTGGATATCTATTGGCACATATAACATTACCCCAGAAAAAGTGTTGTCAAGTTACCAGTCCGGGGATATAGGGATAAGAATCTCTTATCCAATTCACATCTATATGATCTAAAGCCTCTGGTCCCCAAAAGGAAGAGTGAGGATCATACTTGATTTCCACTTCCACATGTAATGATATCCTCCTCCTACTATATGAACTTGTCCTGGGAGTCCATCCTGGTGTAAGACCCTATCCATTCATGTAGAAGGTTGAGTCATGATCCTCTCTACTTCCTTCACCTTATCTCTTCCCATACATTGAATCCTCATCTATTTTAATGTGAATAGAGGAATGGTTTGATTCATCATCATCTTTCACTATATCTATGGCCTCTCGCACCATCGACATGGTCTCTTCAACTATAGGCATGACCTCTTCCATCAGAGGAGGAGGAAAATTGTGTGTGGTTTGTTGAATCCTCCACATCCTCATATTTCTCACCCATAGAATGGAACATGTGGGATTAGAGGCATTTAATGATCACAACATCCACACATCTTTCTGACATAATAAACTATGAGAACTTTGATTATCACCTTAACTGGGATATGTAGGAAGCCTTGTCATGACCCGATATCCACATCATCTCATTTATGAAATGATAATTCTGACTCACTTAATCTAGGCGTATTCATCAGCATTAAGGCACACTCATAATTCCCTAAATCTGGGCATCCTCCTAAGGAGTAAGACCCAAATTAAACCGCCAAATCATCAATGATTTGAGACATCTCTTATGATCCCTGTCAAATGGAATCCTTTTTAGGAGTAATCCCCACCATATTCCCCCCAAAGGACTATACTTCACTATGAGACAAAACATACTATGTGGGATTTGATTCCCATTCAAATGAGATACTAAGGAAGCCTCAATGATGATCAAACCCAACATTCCAAATCAACCTTGTTCTCTTTAGGCCACATTAATAGTAGGGTCTAACTCATCTTGGAATCCCATATCCCTTCCATGTTTCTCGTGCTATTTCAACACAAGTCCCACATCATGATTTGACTATGCACCCTCCACTTAGATGTCCTTACCACCTGAAATTAAACTATATAGTTTGTTCCTTATCGCATAACCATAAAAGAAAGGATGTATCCCATTAAGTGGCGCAAAACTATGAGTGTTCTTATTCCATTAATGATGATACATAGGTATCCCATCTATGTGTTCAATCCAAACATCAAAACATCTTTCATCTCCCTAGAAGACGATAAACTCTAGAGTAACCTTCATCCACCTAGAGGATAATAATTTCTAGACTACGTCATGGAGTGGCTTAAAAACCAAAATTTTTGTAATAATGACTAAATAATCTCTATGTAGTATATGAGAGGATACCATTTATGGAGAACCTTGAATATATAAATATTTCATCATTGATTAAGAACATCAAATACATACAGATGATTTGGAATTTATATGTTCTACATAATTGATTTAAAATTTCAAGGTAAAAATACATTAAACATGATAAATGAATGAGGATTCATGATCATATCTTAAATATATAAAATATTTTTGGAGCAGACAATAATTACCCTCAAAAGGGTGTGATAAACCTGAACACCAATCATCTTGAACAATTTGAGTTATTTAGGATTGTGGTTCAAAATACATAATGAACTCCTACCTCTGTAAAGAAGGACCCCATGGATAGAAAATCATTGGGTGTTTATGGTTCTGTAAATAAATATGATCGAGACCATCCAGAAGTTATGATTCTAAACCCGAAAACACAATTCACGGGGAAAAGGGTGAACCAAGCATAAATCCTTAACAAAGATGATATTGTTACCCATTTCTCAGGCCCTTATAAGTAGATAAAGGTGGGAAGGTGAAGGAAATAAATAATGCATGTGTTCATCCAAAAGATTATTATTTTTTAGAGTTCATTGTTTGAATTTTTCATATACATAGGAACATTCTTCTAAGAACACGCTTCATTCCAAATGGCTTCATTCATGTTTATACATCTGAATGCCCCGACTTCTGCTCAAGCTTGGTCCTCATCCATTCAAAGGATTCGTTCACCGAATCAGTACATTAAATAATTGGTCTCCAATGCATTAGTCTGAGAGTAAAAATAACATTTTACCAATAGAACATTGGAGGATGCTTCATAGGCCCTCCAGGTTAAAAATAACCCCCAGTATTTTGGTCAACGATGAATAGTTTTCCAGATTTAAAAATTTCCAACCAACATCTTCTACCATTTTGGGAGTTTATCTTGGGAATACCATAAAAAATATCTCCCATATTCATGGTAGGTCAACCAAGAGGCCATCCATGGACATGTCCTGAAGACACAGGGGCCCTTCCCGGTGTCTCCTTCCAACAATCACCAACATTAATGCTGCGTGGAAGATAACTCTCAACTTTATGAGGGTTTTATCTTTACCTATCTAGCCAAGTTCCCCCATACCTGGGCATGCAATAAGAACTACCATGAGAAATAAAAATGGGTAATAAAGATCAGGTTATTACCTTTTCACCTTTCGGAGTGGTCCATAAACCCAATTGTGTGGAAAACTGTGAATGAGCACATACACTTATTTTCCTTAATTAATCCAGCTAGCTGAATAATCTGAAGACACACATCCAATCCCATTGTTCAAATATGGTGGAGTACCATGAGTTGGCACATACACAAGCTTAAAATCGATCATCCAATTAGTAGACTCATTCAGAAGCTTTCATGGAAGCTCACCAGCCAAATGAGGAACAACATGTAAGAGGGAACATATACTTTTCTACACTCACAAATCATACCAGCAGTCTCATATGGATGAACATAAAGAATTATTACAACCATTTTGGGTGGAAAAAAGACATCATGCACATACACATGCCAGTATCCAATAAGCCTGACATTGGTATCATTCGGTTTCACTAAGAGAAGTTATCTTGAATGCTTCGATGACAAACCTGGGGTAGAATCAACTCTCTACCCCCACACACAAGTACCATCAGTATCCGCTGATAGGAATGAGAGTATAGGAGAAGTTGAATACACCTACACTGAATATGGAATGGATATATATTCTTGTTCTGGCTGCTAATGTCGCCAAACCCATTTTTTCAATGGTGAAATGGAAGAAGCACATTCCTTCCCATATCCAAGAAGCTTTCCAGAATATCATAATGGAAACTTCAGTAGAACTAGAGGGATGAACACATAATTCCATCCCAATACCTAGGATAAATCATCACCATGCTATCACAGAGAAGATTAAAACCTCTGTTCCAATCCAAGAGGGTTATGGGGAATAGTCTCCCATATCATACAGATAACCGAATCTAGAATAGACACTTATTCCATTTGGAGATAATACGGCTATTCTAATGGCCACTCTAAGGTAATAGCATACACCTTTCCATGATAAAATCTTCTCCCATCAAGTAGCCCCAACTATGTGAAAAGGGGTATCTAGAAGAATTCTCACAAATCACAGTCAGAGAATCACAATTCAATTCTCTCTCTGGATCCTCTTAATTCTTGAGTTCTTGAAGCCCTCATACATTAATCAGTTAATTTTCATTATCCTACCCTCCCTTTAAAAATTAAGGGATTAGTAATAGTAATTTTTAAGTTCCTCTTTTGAAACATAATCAAGAAGGATTTCATCAGGATAATTCAGTTAATCTTGAGATCCTATCTCTAAATGAGATCCTTATAATAACTATATGTGGACAAAAGACCAAGGATCAAGAGGATTTAACCCTTATTGTAATTCACAATGGTGGTCCTCCCCATGATAGAATTATCTATGGATGTTCTATCTGTAGTTGTGTTTCTCGTTTTCAGGAGAATCCTTCAACTAACAATGTAGATATGAGAAACACTCTTATCTTAAGGTAGTAAAAAACATAAGGCAAGTCATGTCTTATGCCTTTTTACTAGTAGGTGAAATACTTTCACATCTAGAGGACTTCCCAGGGTTATGATCATTCTATGAACCTCCCTTTGGTCTGTTTACTTTAAATATAGTAGAGGAAACACCATGTAATCACATTCCCTGTGGTGATGTATTCAAGAATATTTCACTTTGGTCAAGATAGGTTGAGAAACCTATTAAAATAGATGATGAGGACATGTTGAGCATGAGGAAACCACTTTCTGATGATTAAATTCCAGTCATGTTCTAGCCTTTGGACACCTCTCCTTACAATATTCCAGAGATGTTGGTAGAAGATTGTATTCATGACATCCGCCCCACTATATGGAAGACTCTAAGTTATCTAAAAACCAATGTATTATTATAAGATGATTATAAATGTCATGTGAAGGTAATAGAAGGGTTGTAGGTATAAATTTACTTGGTATCACTCTAGGTTTCCCAAAATCCAAAGATTTAGAAGAAACATGAGGCCCTTAAATGTGCATGAATCAATGCAATAATAAGTTTAGATAATTGATTTTAGAAAACACATATGGTGTTCATATCATAGAATGGGGTACAAAAGGAGAATTTCATTTTAAGATGAACCAAAACTATAAAATCCTGATGAATGTGGTCTCATTCAATGTTTTTCCCTATTTTGGATACAATAGATGGATTCTATTCCAGACCAAAGACATGCTTAGCAACAATAGGTTTTGACTGGATTTAACCGAAGTTAGTCCCAAAGAGAGAAATATATTTAGATAATTTGTCAAAGAGAATCATAGAACATAGATTAGGCATGCCGCTTAGAAGATGTCTGCCACTAGATTGTGCAAATGTTTGAAATAACAGAACAGTATTTTGAAAAAAAGTAATTTGAAAACATTTCTGATAATACACCCAACCAAGGTTTAGAGCATAATATGTAAGATTAGAAGTGCATTTGTGGTGATATCATCCATTGCAATTCAAAATCCACCCCATCATGCAGGGATGGGGTATTTTTCAATTCTACCCTTGGAGTCAACAAGTATATCCTTAAGGGTTGATATGGAAAAACAAAAATAGCCCTAGTCTACAAGGATGGGGGCTTTTCCCCATTAACAATCCCTTCCTTAGTGGAATTCAGTTTTCTCCAGATTAGAAAAAAATCCGCAAAATAAATATACAACTAAATTATCCAAGGATTACCTTCAGATTATTATCTTCCAAACACTTCTCGGGAACCAATATATAGAAGAAAAAGATATTATGGAGGGTGTTCAAAAAGGTTATCACACAAAGATAGTGATTTAATTACATTAATGCATTATTCATTGGTTAATATCATTAATTCCATTATAGAAGATACTACATTAAATGAGTCCAGTTAGGGTGAATCAGAATAAGATTTTCTTGTTCTTGATAGGGTCTACACAAAATCAAATGAATGAGTTTTGCGTAACAAATATCAGAGGCCTTCCTAGAATAAAGGTGTACCCCTTTATAATCAACATCCACCTTTTTACAAGGGACATAAACAGAAAAAATATAAAGGTCATACAATGTATCACCTTCCACCTGTAGATGGTCAATCCATTTCTGATGAAGAAATATTTTCCCAATAAGGGGATTGATATAAAGGACTTGAGGATACTCAATATAGAGTTACTATAAAGCAGCATTCTGAACAGACATTCTCCAAAAGTTGAGCCTCATCTTTCACTTCAATTAGGATCACCTCAAAAAATGGGTTTTTTCATCTATTGTTGTAGATAAGGATTTCCATCTATTGGGTACACCACTGAAAAAGTGTTAAGGACATCCATACAGAGAAATCCATTTTGGTTGTCGATGAAAAATACCACCAACAATGCCACTGATGGTTCTACCAGTTTCTGTGCTATTTCAGGCTCTAGATTTTGTACATGTACGTGTCCTAGCTCGTCCAAATATTTGTCGAATTCTTAAGAAAACCATTGAGTCATTGACAACATGATAGGAAGCTATAGAAGGATGGAACTAAATGTTACAATTGTGTTTCTGATGATTTCGCTGGGCACGCGCGTCCGCCCGCTTGGGCACGACAGGCACGACATTTAGTTTTCCCCACATTCCCACATTCCAAAGGCAGATAGCATTCACTACTTATTCAGGGACATCTAATCCTTGATTGAAACCAGGATGATGGGATGTCAGTTCTTCCTTCCATGGATTCCTCCTTGGAACTTGTCACCTAGTCCGGGTCTCCCTCATAGATTTAATACATTGTTCGTGAAACTCTTCCCAGTGCCATGTTTCCATGGATGCTGGTTAATTACACCACTTCTGTCAAGACATTCCAAGGGGTCCGGTCAGAGCATCAACCTTCAGTTGGGGGAGTAGTCACGTTGAGACATCACAGGCATGTCTGGGCACTGGGGAATTGGCGTGTTTGACTTTTTCCCCTTATTATATGGCTTCTAGAGGGCGTGGAATCCCAAGGCATACCACATCGAGTGTGGGGAATCACATTCCATTGACATGTATCTGGGGTTTTAATCAACTTACCATTATTAATACAGGTTATGCCGCAAGTTTAACATCCAATGGAGATGGGTCGGGCTGATCAGAGCACTAGCATAAGTGGATCAGGTTGAAGAACCCCCTTGAGGGATCACCGATATTGGGGCCAACACATGGGTGGCTTCCCGAATACTGTGGGTGGGGAAATGAGGTGGAATTTTCTTACAAGGATGTGGCAGCCCAGGTAAAAATCATGATGGATTATGGAAATTTGAATGGAGTGGAGGGGGAATGAAATGGAGCCTCATGGAGATGACGGTGGTGATCGGTTTGAGTCTGGAAGAGATATCCTACGTATCCCCATGGTAGGGAATCAATGTCTGCGTAGTTCGATTGGTGAGAACCGACGTGAATAGGGGGTCAGAGCGACCAATGGGTGGTGGGCTTGAACCTCAGGGAGGCTTCCTACGTACCATGCCTTGACCTGGATCAAAGTCCACATAGTTCAGGATGAAGCGCTAGTTGTAACACCTGATATTTTTATGAGTAATATTTTGTTTTTATGTTATATATAAGGAATCTTTCACTACACACTAGCTTGACTTACTTTACATGCAATCACGACCTTCCTCGATAGCTTGCGTTGTACGCAATACCGAGTTTCACTAAACGACGATATGCTATTAAAATATTATTTAAAATAGCCATTATGAATAGTAATAACCACTTTTTTAAATTTTATCTTTCAAAATGGACCTCATTTTTGGATTCGGAATACCGAAATTAGCCTAGGGTGAAATTTTGGTATTTTTCTGAAAACTTTCAATTTTTGTTGAATAGTGAAACCACTAAGTGGTGGTTTAAAAACTGAATTTTGCATAAAACGTAATTTTACTGCTTCTGTGAATGGAATTTTGAAAATCCGACAGACACAGTTGATATCAGTAAGTAAAATGTGGTTCAATGAGATAAAAATAATTTTTTGGTGAATAGTAACTTTTTACTTTTTTTACCGCGATTAATAGTAAATAGGGTAACTAAGGGTAAATATGATATTACTATTACCCTAACTCATGTCCTAATTCTATTGGATAAGTTTAATTCAACCAAAAACAACCTTATGAATATAATATTACCATTTAGGTCCACTTGGATTAGATTATGACATTTAATATTATTTTATTTAATGAATAGTTAAATAGTTAAAATCAATGTGTAATAACTAAAACATTTTTAATATGGGGTTATACATACGATAAATTCTACTATAAATATTTATTAGAAATCTAAAAAGATTTCCTACATAATGATATTTTATTTATAATTTTTAGACTTTAAATAAATTAATTTGTTTATGACACAACGATGATGCAGTAATTACCCTTTTAAGGAAATGTTAACATAATTGATGTTATAAATGCTCAAATAAATATAATTTGAGACTTTTTATGAATTAAACTAATTTTCTAGTTTACTATGATATATTAGTGTTGATTTAATCAACTTGGTTCGAACATATAATTCTGTTATGACTTTCACAAAAATCATATATCAAATAGTGTCAAAATTGACACAAAATAGTTTTTAAATCAAATATTATATTATTAATTGTTATTTTATTCCTAAAAATATAATGTTCGGCCAAATGACTTAGATAAGGATATATATATTAATAATAAACAACTTGGGGTTCTTTTGGCATGTTATAGTAAGTTTATTAACCATATAGTGTAAGAAAACAAAAAGTCACGGTAAAAGTTAAATTATTTAACTTAGAGTTAAATCTGATTGATAAGGTTACAATAATAACCTAAACTTGTCTAAATCCTATTGGTTGATAGGATTTCGACCCATCCCTACTTTACCTTCTAAATAAGACCCTTTGGAACAATTATAAACCTATTTTTACTTTAATATAAAATAATATTTTGAGATATTCCTAAGGTGCCCCTCTCCTCCCTTATATAAGGGCACCTCCTCTCCCTCCTCCTCACACCAATTTGAGCACTCAAGCTCGGCCAAAACCTGCCAAAATCCCTTTTCCACTTCCCTAGAATAATCCTAGAGGTCCTGGTATTCTTCAAAGAACAATCTTAGTTCCCTAAGTGGAGGATTCAAAGAGGCGTTTCAAAGAAGAGGTAATATCCATTACCGATCTTTTCAATTTCTTTCTTATTCAACTTCTTCTTCTTTAGTTGTTTCATGATAAATTAATAACATCAGTATTATTTACATACTGATATGTTATTATAAATATGAAACAACCCTAATTCACCTTCTAGCCATCCTACGGACAAATGAAATCACCGCGCGTGCGTACGTACGGAATACCGTCTCCACGCCGTGGTGTAATCTATTTTCCACCATCACCTTACAAGGATGGGTATAATGGTGTAATGAGTAACTATATATGATTATTATAAAGTGATATTGATACTGAAATAGTATAAATACACTTAAATACCATTCCATGATCATGGGAACAATATCATCGCTCGTGTGTACGTACGGAATATCGTCTCCATGATGTGATGCGACTCGTTCTACATGATCATCATTACATAGTAATTATATAAATGAATTGAATAAATAAATATGATATATGTTACACTAATACCATTATGGATATAAGTTATCTATAACCTTAAAAGAATAATAAGAATTTATTCGGCAAAACACGCATAAGAACAAAAGGCAATAAAGACCCGAGTAACAAGTAACAATGAAATATTACTAATAAGAAGATAAGAATATGACCATATATGATATCATATCAATATTTATGATTCATTAATAAGTCAATAACATTATTTAAACCATTATACAAGAGTTTCGGACACGTACAAAGCAAATCGGACCTAAGGTAATGTAAATATCACAATCTCATTTTTATCCGAGATTGTTTATACTTTAGTATTTACTGGGGTGTATTTTATCATCCACATATATGTTTCCTCAATATGAAACGTTATTTATATCCATCTACAATTTTTTAAATCCAATTTTACCCTTCAGTGAGTTTTTAGTAAATGATATGAAAGGAATCTTTTGTCGTTTTTCATACGAGGTACTTTTTGACTTTTCCGACAAAAGTACGAGAAGAATGTTTTTTTAACTTATACGGAATGAATGGATTTTTAAAACATTATTTCCAAGAAGCTTCCTTTACAAGTTTTCAAGTTTATTTTTAATAAACTTATTTTATTTTAAAGTCGTATGACATGTTAAGAAAGGAAAAATGTTTTTGAAGTAGAAAGGATATTTTCCTCAAGAATGGAGTTCAAGTGTTTTATCAAAATTATTTTCCATATAAGATAATAAAGAGTTATGTTTATATCCCTATTATTACATGGATTTGATTATGTTGTGATGGAAATATTTTTATTAATTCCTTTATCTTATATGAATTGTTTTATGATGTCATGTTGTTTAAGAATCCCATTTTTATTACATGGGTTATGCTATGATGTATGGTTTATGATTTTGTGGTACACATAAGAATGGTATCATTATGATATGGGTGGGACCTATATCTCCCTCCAATGCATTGGGTAAAGATTTTATATCTCATGAGATAGACATGGCTGGAACGGTAGGTTATACCGGTTCAGTGAAACAGGACTGAAACGAGGGTGAATCGGTTCAGAAAGGGACTTTTTCCACTAAGATAGTCTTGGAAATGAGTCTTGACTAACAAGAAATGATTCTATATGATTATGTGTGCATGCCAAAAAGTTTCAAGTTTTTTTGTTATGATTATGGGGATCTCATTTTCACTTCTATGATTTATTCCATGTTAAGATATTATGATCTCTTTTGCAGGTTATGATTTTCAAAATGATATGATATGATTTTTATTTCCTTTATTTGCCCTTGCTGAGCATTTGAGCTCACCCTTTTTTGTATGTTTTCTTTTCCCCAGGTCAGGAAGATGGATATTAAGTAGAATATGCTAAAAAGGGACCCTAGATATGATGAAATAAATGGGAGACACTATAGAAGATTTATGAACCAGTTGTTTATGTTTCCCAGTTTCTAAAGACACTATACCTATACGGTCCTTTGTGGTTTTGTCAAATGTTGTAATAAGTGTAATTCAATTTTGAAGTATTAACAATGTATGTAAAGTATGGGTCGTTATAGTTGGTATCAGAGGAAAGGTATAGTCAACCTTTGGAAACTAGGATGTGAAAGCCTTAGTAAGAACCCTAAGGATAAGTCTAAGCATAGAACACAATCTTAGTGTTTTAGAAATGGCCATGAATAACCTAGGATAAGACCTTAAGCGTGAAAATTTTATTCTTTAATTATGTGGTTTTCCTATTATAATTAGTGTTTCTCACACTATTCTTCTTGGTTTTAGTCAATGGCTGGAACCCAAAGGAACTGTGTTAATGCGGAATGCGATAGGCAATGCAATGATTATCCCCCTGAGCAACCAAATGATATGGGAGCTGGAATGAAAAATCTTGTAGCCATTCTCACACAACTTTCTCAAGCTATGAATCATGCAGTACTTCCAAACGAGCAAAGGAAGGAGCAACATTCTGTTGAATCCTTCATGAGGCAGCGTCCACCTTCTTTCAGCGGGTCTACTGATCCATTAGTTGCTGAACAATGTCTTAGTACTACTGAAAAGATATTTTCAGTTCTTCAATGTTCCGAACATGATTAAGTCATCCTAGCAGTGTATCGTTTGGAAGGAGATGCTGATCAATGGTGGAATCTTATTAAGAATACGAGGAAAAGGGATGAAATTGAGTCCATGGAATGGGAAGAGTTCAAGAACTTATTTTTCAATAAGTACTTCCCTCGTATTCTTCGAACAAAGATGGAGAAAGTGTTTCTTGAACTGAAGCAAAGGGATGATGAATCTGTTGGTACCTATGAAGAAACTTTTACAAGACTTGCAAGGTACGCTTCTGGTATTATTATCCAACCTGAGAGTAAGATTGATCGATTCTTTAGTGGCTTAAAACCAAGTCTTCGAAGGGTGTTAGCCATAAGGGACTCCAATAGCTACGAGGAAATCATTCGATGTTCTCTCAAAGTCGAGATGGAGATTGGAGTAACCCATCAGTCATATGGGTTTGATAAGAAGAGGAAAATGGAATTCAAAGGAAAATCTAAAGAGCACACTGAAAAGAAGATGATCTTTCCCTTATGCTCAAAGTGTGGAAGGAAACATGGAGGGAGTTTTCTTAAAGGGACACGTAAATGTTTCAAATGTGGAAAGGAAGGTCATCGGGCATTTGAATGCCGCGATAATGGGAATAAGATGTGTAATGATGCAAACAAAGGAAGGGATACACAGAATGAACCTACTACACTTGAATGTTTCAAGTGCAAGGAGATGGGGCATTATGCCAATCAATGCCCAAATCCAAGGGTTGATGATGATGTTCAACGTCAACAAACTCTTAAGGCTAAAGACAAAGGAAAGTCCTATGCAATTTCTATCAGTGATGTGGAATATGATAACGATGTGGTGAAAGGTACACTTACCATCCACTCTAAAGTAGAAAATGTTTTATTTGATTCTGGATCCACCCACTCTTTTATTTCTGAAGAATTTTCTAAGGGTATCACCGTATTACCTCAACAATTAGATGTTGAGTTAGCTGTGACAACACCTAATGGCACATCAATCACATCAAAAGTTTATAATTCTTCTCCAATTGACGTTTTTGGGAAAGTGCTTCTTGCAAATCTTGTGATCCTTCCTTTAGTGGAATTCGATGTGATTCATGGCATGGATTGGATTTCTTTATACGGAGCTCATATCAATTTCCAAAGAAGGGAAGTCACATTTCATATTCCAGATCAATCTATGATCGTCTATTAATGCAAGGATGACCATAACCTTCTAGTGGAAATTTCTTCCATTTTATGGGTATTGATTCCACTAAATGAAGGTTATATATCTCAAATGGTTGGTGAGAAACTCGCGATTAAGAATATTCCCATCGTACGGGAGTTTGATGATGTCTTTCTGGAGGAATTACCGGGTCTTCCACCAAATCGTGACGTTGGGTTTTCAATAGAACTCGTACCGGGTGCTTTGCCTATTTCAAAGACACCTTATAGAATGGCCCCAATTGAGTTGCAGGAATTGAAGAAGAAACTCCAAGAGAATCTTGATAAGGGATTCATATGCCCTAGTGCGTCACCATAGGGAGAACATGTTCTATTTGTTAAGAAGAAAGATGGATCAATGAGACTCTGCATTGATTATCGAGAACTTAACAAGATCACTATCAAGAAAAAATATCCTCTCCCGCGCATTGATGACCTATTTGACCAACTACGCGGAGCTCAATACTTTTCCAAGATTGATCTTCGTTCAGGGTATCATCAATTAAGAGTCAAAAGGGAGAATATACCAAAGACGGCTTTCCGTACAAGGTATGGACACTATGAATTTATAGTGATGCCATTTGGTCTTACTAATTCCCCTACTATCTTCATGGATCTGATGAATAGAGTCTTTAGAGACTATCTTGATCAATTTGTGGTAGTCTTTATAGACGATATTCTTGTCTATTCAAAGTGCAAGGAAGAGCATGAAGATCACATGAGAATTACATTGAAGACCCTGAGAAAGGAGAAGCTTTATTCCAAATTTACCAAGTGTGAATTTTGGCTTCAAAAAGTTGCATTTTTGGGTCACATAATCTCAAAAGAGGGGATATCCGTGGATCCAGCAAAAATAGAGGTTATCGAAAGATGGTTGAGACCAACAACAGTAACTGAGATCTGAAGTTTTCTTGGTTTGGCTGGATATTATCGACGTTTTGTAAAACATTTTTCACGATTATCTAATCCACTCACCATGTTGACTTGGAAAGGAGTTAAGTATGTTTGGATAGAGGAATGTGAAGAGAATTTCAAGGAGTTGAAAAGAAGGTTATCCATTGCACCTGTGCTCACACTTCCTTGTAGTGGAGAAAGGTTTGTGATCTACAGTGATGTATCCAAGAAGGGATTGGGGTGTGTTCTTATGAAAAATGATATGGTGATAGCTTATGCCTCACGACAGTTGAAAATCAATGAGAAAAATTACCCAACACATGATTTAGAGTTATCTGCGGTAATCTTTTCATTAAAGATTTGGAGGCATTACCTTTATGGTGAAAGGTGTGATATTTATACTGATCATAAAAGTTTAAAGTATATTTTCACACAAAAGGAGCTGAATATGCGTCAAAGAAGATGGTTGGAGCTGATTAAGGATTATGACTGCTCAATCCATTACCACCCTGGGAAAGCAAACAAGGTGGCAGATGCATTAAGTCGACAAGACCATGCTAGTTTATCCATGATGAGAATCACAAAAGATCCAATATTTATGGTTTTAAAAAGGATGGATCTTGAAATTATAATGGAAGGGGAAAATATTATCTTTCTCAAATGAATGTCCAACCATCTATACACGTGAAGATTAAAGAGGCACAGAAAGAAGATGTCGAGTTACAAAAGAAGGTGAGAAATGTTCCTCAATTCAACCTTGATTGTGATGGGATAATAAAGTTCAGGAATCAGGTTTGTGTTCCTCCCATCCCCAAATTAAAGAAGGAGCTACTGTATGAGGATCATAGTTCTTCATTCTCTATTCATCCTGGAAGCACGAAGATGTATAAGGACCTGAAAGAGTACTTTTGGTGGGATGGCATGAAAAGAGATGTTGCTGAATATGTCTCTCGATGCTTGGTTTATCAACAAGTTAAAGCTGAGAGACAGAAGTCTAAGGGGATGTTACAACCATTACCCATACCCGAATGAAAAATGGGAAAACATCACTGTGGACTTTGTCACAGGACTTCCTAAAACATCCAAAGGCAATAATGCTATCTGGGTCATAGTTGATCGTCTTACAAAGTTTGCACACTTCATTGCTATTAGAGAGGATTTCTCTCTAGATCATCTTGCCCGGATATATGTAAAGGAAGTGGTAAGATTGCATGGAGTACCAATTTCTATTATATCTGGTCGGGATCCGAGATTTTCCTCGAAGTTCTGGCGAAGTCTTCAGCATACTCTGGATACAGAGTTGAGTTTCAGCACTGCTTATCATCCTCAGACAGACGGCCAGTCTGAGAGAACAATTCAAACCCTAGAAGATATGTTGAGAGCTTGCTCTATAGATTTCAAAGGAGGTTGGGATCAACACCTACCTTTGGTGGAATTTTCTTATAATAATAGCTTTCACTCCAGTATTCAGATGGCTCCTTATGAAGCTCTCTATGGAAAGAAATGCAGGACTCCAACTTGCTGGGATGAAGTTGGGGAAAGAAAGCTATTAGGACCTGATCTCATTGATGAAATGGTAGAAAAGGTCAGATCTATTCAAAAACACATAAGAGAAGATCAGAGTCGACAGAAAAGTTATGCTGACAACCGAAGAAAAGACCTAGAGTTTGAAATGGGTGATAAAGTGCTCTTACGAATATCTCCCTAGAAGAGGGTTATGAGATTTGGAAAGAAGGGGAAGTTGAGCCCTAGATATATCAGTCCTTTCGAAATACTGGATCGTGTTGGGAAGGTAGCTTACCGATTGGCGCTTCCACCGAATCTCTCTCAAGTTCACGATGTGTTCCATGTATCTCTCCTGAGAAAGTACATACCTGATCCTTCACATGTACTCAGCTCAGAAGTTGTACCGCTGGAGAAAGATCATTCTTATGAAGAACAACCGATAGAGATTCTGGATCGTAGCGAAAAAGTTCTACGAAACAAGACCACTCGATTGGTGAAAGTTTTATGGAGGAACCACCAACTTGAAGAAGATACATGGGAGCTTGAGGATATGATGAGGGAGAAGTATCCTCATCTGTTTGTTACAAAGTGACGAATTTCGAGGGCAAAATTCTTTTTAAGGGGGGTAGAATGTAACACCCGAGATTTTTATGAGTAATATTTTGTTTTTATGTTATATATAAGGAATCTTTCACTACACACTAGCTTGACTTACTTTACACGCAATCGCGACCTTCCTCGATAGCTTGCGTTGTATGCAATACCGAGTTTCACTAAATGACGATATGCTATTAAAATATTATTTAAAATAGCCGTTATGAATAGTAATAACCACTTTTTGAAATTTTATCTTTCAAAATGGACCTCATTTTTGGATTCGGAATACCGAAATTAGCCTAGGGTGAAATTTTGGTATTTTTCTGAAAACTTTCAATTTTTGATGAATAGTGAAACCACTAAGTGGTAGGTTAAAAACTGAATTTTGCATAAAACATAATTTTACCGCTTCTGTGAATGGAATTTCGAAAATCCGACATACACAGTTGATATCAGTAAGTAAAATGTGGTTCAATGAGATAAAAATAATTTTTTGTTGAATAGTAACTTTTTACTTTTTTTTACCGCGGTTAATAGTAAATAGGGTAACTAAGGGTAAATATGATATTACTATTACCCTAACACATGTCCTAATTATATTGGATAAGTTTAATTCGACCAAAAACGACCTTATTAATATAATATGACCATTTAGGTCCACTTGGATTAGATTATGACATTTAATATTATTTTATTTAATGAATAGTTAAATAGTTAAAATCAAAGGTTAATAACTAAAACATTTTTAATATGGGGTTATAAATAAGATAAAATCTACTATAAATATTCATTATAAATCTAAAAAGATTTCCTACATAATGTTATTTTATTTATAATTTTTAGACTTTAAATAAATTAATTTATTTATGACACAACGATGATGCAGTAATTTCCCTTTTAAGGAAATGTTTACATAATTGATGTTATAAATGCTCAAATAAAAGTAATTTGAGACTTTTTATGAATTCCACTAATTTTCTAGGTTACTATGATATATTAGTGTTGATTTAATAAACTGGGTTCGAACATATAATTCTGTTATGACTTTCATAAAAATCATTTATCAAATAGTGTCAAAATTGACACAAAATAGTTTTTAAATCAAATATTATATTATTAATTGTTATTTTATTCCTAAAAATCTAATACTCAGCCAAATGAATTATATAAGGATATATATATTAATAATAAACAACTTGGGGTTCTTTTGGCAAGTTATAGTAAGTGTATTAACCATATAATGTAAGAAAACAAAAAGTCACGGTAAAAGTCAAATTATTTAACATAGAGTTAAATCTAATTGATAAGGTTAAAATAATAACCTAAACTTGTCTAAATCCTATTGGTTGATAGTATTTCGACCCATCCCCACTTTACCTTCAAAATAAGACCCTTTGGAAGCATTATAAACCGATTTTGACTTTAATATAAAATAATATTTTGAGATATTCCTAAGGTGCCCCTCTCCTCCCTTATAAAAGGGCACCACCTCCCCCTCCTCCTCACACCAATTTGAGAACTCAAGCTCGACCAAACCCTACCAAAATCCCTTCTCCACATCCCTAGAATAATCCTAGAGGTCCTGGTCTTCTTCAAAGACCAATATTAGTTCCCTATGTTGAGGATTCAAAGATGCGTTTCAAAGAATAGGTAATATCCATTACCGAACTTTTCAATTTATTTCTTCTTCAACATCTTCTTCTTTAGTTGTTTCATGATAAAGTAAAAATATCAGTATTATCTAAATACTGATATGTTATTATAAATACGAAACAACCCTAATTCACCTTCTATCCATCCTACGGAAAAATGAAATCACCGCGCGTGCGTACGTACGGAATACCGTCTCCACGCCGTGGTGTAATCTATTTTACACCATCACCTTACAAGTATTGGTATAATGGTGTAATGAGTAACTATATATGATTATTATAAAGTTCTATTGATACTGAAATAGTATAAATACACTTAAATACCATTCCACGATCATGGGAACAGTATCATCGCTCGTGCGTACGTACGGAATACCGTCTCCACGATGTGATGCGACTCGTTCTACATGATCATCATTACATAGTAATTATATAAATGAATTGAATGAATAAATATGATATATGTTACACTAATACCATTCTGGATATAAGGTATCTATAACCTTAAAAGAATAATAAGAATTTATTCAGCAAAACACGCATAAGAACAAAAGGCAATAAAGACCCGAGTAACAAGTAACAATGAAATATTACTAATAAGAAGCTAAGAATATGACCATATATGATATCATATCAATATGTATGATTCTGGAATAAGTCAATAACATTATTTAAACCATTATACAGGATCTTCGGACACGTACAAAGCAAATCGTACCTAAGGTAAGGGAAATATCACAATCTCATCTTTATCCGAGATTGTTTATACTTTATTATTTATTGGGGAGTATTTTATCATCTACATCCATGTTTCCTCAATATGTAACGTTATTTCTATCCATCTACAATTGTTTAAATCCAATTTTACCCTTCGTTGAGTTTTTAGTAAATGATATGAAAGTAATCTTTTGTCGTTTTTCATACGAGGTACTTTTTGACTTTTCTGACAAAAGTACGAGAAGAATGTTTTTTAACTTATACGGCATGAATGGATTTTTAAAACATTATTTCCAAAAAGATTCCTTTACAAGTTTTCAAGTTTATTTTTAATAAACTTATTTTATTTTAAAGTCGTATGACATGTTAAGAAAGGAAAAATGTTTTTGAAGTAGAAAGGATATTTTCCTCAAGAATGGAGTTCAAGTGTTTTATCAAAATTATTTTCCATCTATGATAATAAAGAGTTCTGTTTATATCCCTATTATTACATGGATTTGATTATGTTGTGATGGAAATATTTTTATTAATTTCTTTATCTTATATGAATTGTTTTATGATGTCATGCTGTTTAAGAATCCCATTTTTATTACATGGGTTATGCTATGATGTATGGTTTATGATTTTGTGGCACACATAAGAATGGTATCATTATGAGATGGGTGGGACCTATATCTCCCTCCAATGCATTGGGTAAAGATTTTATATCTCACGAGATAGACATGGATGGAATGGTAGGTTATACCGGTTCAGTGAAACAGGACTGAAACGAGGGTGACTCCGTTCAGAAAGGGACATTGTCCACTAAGATAGTCTTGGCAATGAGTCTTGACTACCAAGAAATGATTCTCTATGATTATGTGTGCATGACACAAAGTTTCAAGTTTTTTTGTTATGATTATGGGGATCTCATTTTCACTTCTATGATTTATTCCATGTTAAGATATTATGATCTCTTTTGCAGGTTATGATTTTCAAAAAGATATGATATGATTTTTATTTCCTTTATTTGCCCTTGCTGAGCATTTGAGCTCACCCTTTTTTGTATGTTTTCTTTTCCCCAGGTCAGGAAGATGGATATTAAGTAGAATATTCTAAAAATGGACCCTAGATATAATGAAATAAATGGGAGACATTGTAGAAGATTTATGAACCAGTTGTTTATGTTTCCCAGTTTCTAAAGACACTATACCTATACAGTCCTTTGTGGTTTTTTCATATGTTGTAATAAGTGTGCTTCAATTTTGAAGTATTAAAAATTTCTGTAATGTATGGGTCGTTATACTAGTGAACCGACGTGAAGATGGACCTTGGTCCAATGGGTGGTGGGAATGAACCTCAGGGAGGATTCTTACATACCATGCCTTGACATGGATTAAAGTCCACATAGTTCGGTTTGAAAAGGGGTTGTTGAACTAACATGTAGGTGTGTTAGAACAACTGGATGGCAGGGTCACAATGGCCTACCACTAGATTGGGATGTAGTTTAATGTCATATGGTATGAGGGTGTGTCATAGAACTGACGTGAATAAGGACCTTTTCCTAGGTGGATGGTGGGATTGAACCTCGAGAAGGCTTTCTACGTACCATTCCTTGATATGGATCAAATACCATGTAGTTCGAATGGGGATGTCGGCGAACCAATGTGAAGGTGGACCAGGGTCCGATGGGCATTGGGATTGAACCTCATGAGGTTTCTTACGTACCATGCCTTAGAATGGATCAAAGTCCTCGTAGTTCGGGGGGAATGGAGCTTACGCTCTGAGGCATCCCAAGATGGGGTTTGGTGAACAGACACGAATGAGGTCGGAATGACCGGGTGGTGGGCTTGAACCTTGTGAGGCTTCAGACGTACCATGCCTTGACATGGATCAATGTCCATATAGTTCGGGTATGGAGATGCTGGTGAACTGACATGAAGGTGGACTGGGGGGTCTGATGAATGGTGGGGCTTGAACCTCAGGGAGGCTTCCTACATACCATGCCTTGACATGGATCAAAGTCCTCATAGTTCGGGTAGGGTTTCGTCCGTGAAACAGTGTGAAAGTGAACTCGGGGGTCCACTGGTGGTGGGCTTGAACCTCAGGGAGGCTTTCTATGTACCATTCCTTGACATGTATCAAAGTCCTCATAGTTCAGGTGTGCAGTTTAACGTCATTGGGGATGAGGAGTGCTGTTTAACATCATGTAGGATGGGGTGTTATAGGGATTACACTCTAAGGAAGCCCGGGGTGTGTCATGGTCGGTGCTCACTCTAAGACTATGATATTCATGCTCGGTGTGAGAAAAAAAGAGGTTGCAGGGACCTGACGATCATGTCGTGAAGGGTGAGTCCGTGGGAAGTGAAGATGGGCTTAAGTGTTAGGCGGCCCATGGTGCTGGGACTTACTCCAGGAAGGAGGCCCAAGAGAAACAAAGCGTAAAGGGAGATGGATTTGGGATTGAAGAAAAGAAGTGCCTCATTCCATTTCACGCCCACCGCCGGACTTGGCGGTGAGGAAGTACGGAGGTGCATGGGTGCTACCTTCCGCAAGAGGGGATAGGGGGATTACACCAAGGAGGTTTCCCTTACACTGCAGAAAAACGCCACTCCCAGAAGGAGGATATCATCCCCTATGGGCGGGGGGGATCCCATCCCCATGGAGATGGGTGGCGTAATGAATGTCTGAGCCGGGGGGACCCGGCGTGCGAGGCACGGGGCCAGGTCACAGTTTAACGTCATGTGATGAGGAAGAGTTTCTTGGTAGTTTAACGTCATGCATCTCGAATGAGGTGGGTTTACTCCGCACCCCTAGGACTTACATTATCGGTACCATCTGCTCCTTGTGGGAGGTATGGTACATGCAATGTCGTGGTGAAGGGGGTTGCAGAACGAACCATCAAGGGGACCATATTAGTGTGGCTATGCGAAGAAGAAATATCCATTAGCATGCCTATGAGAATAAGCATTAGGTGAAGGAGAGATACATGTATTATCATCTAGGGGAATTTAAAATCACATGGTGCGAACCTAGAGGGTCACACGAGAGAAGGAATTTTCAAATAGAGGAATCCATAGGCAGGGGACTTGCAGAACTCAGTTACTCTGCGTAGTAGAGGGCACTTGCGAAGAGGGGTGCTTCACGAAGTGGGGTGCCTTAGACTTAGCATGGGGTGGAGGTGTGAATGGGAGGTGCTTCGCAAAGTGGAACGGTGTTTGCGGAGCACTTCTCATGAAGCATAGGTGCCTCGCGAAGCAAAGTGTCACGAAGCTGTGTGCTTCGCGAAGTATAGTGACCCTACCTTGGCATGTGGATCACGTGTACATGAGGGGTGTTTTGTGAATCATAAATGCTCTGTGACTGCCCAGGTCCCCTTGGGGATCCCCTTCCATCACAAATTCCATCAGGCTTCATTAAGGGAATCCCTCTTGGAAGAGGGGCTCAAAACAAGACAAAGCAGAGGCCTCTCGTGAAGAAAAAAAACCTCATAGAGCTCATGATTCCCAGAGCAAAGAGTTCTTCATGATTTGGGAGCTGAGAAGCCGGAGGGTTGTTTTGTATGTCTCCAGAGCTTAGGGGGAGCTCAGTATTTATAGGCAAGAGGCGCCGCGAAGCAGAGGTCACGCAGCGTGAAGGGGGCTTTGGTTGCTTCACGGTGGGTCATGAACGTCAACCGGGTTTGCGGAGGTGTACCACCTCCTTTGCTTCGCGGCGGGTTCGCGAATGACAGGGGAATTCGTTGAGCGTTAATTCCTCCTTGGATTCGCGGTGGGTTCACGAATGTTAGGGGCGTTTGCGGAGCGTTACCGCCTCTGGTGCTTCGCGGCAACCACATTGCATGGGGGGCTCCGTGTCAATCCTTCGCGAGGCAGGCCACGTGGCCATCTTTTATTCGTTCTTTTCATCCAATATTTTGGAACCAAAAAATGCCCCCCCTCAGACTTGGTGCCATGGAGGGATCATGGGTCGATCTCTTAGGGAAATCTCCAAAATTATCAGCAGTTAGAGGTGGTGACTCACGAAGCGGCCGTGCGGGGAGGACAGGGGCCGCGCGGTCCGGACGCGCCGCGAAGCTCCGTGAGGTCTGGACGCGTCGTGAAGCTCCGAGGTCCTCTGGCTATAAATAGGGGGGATGAACTCTCTTTTTTCCTTCCCCTTCTCTATGACTTTTTCCTCTTGCGCTCTCGATTCGCGAAGCTCCGCGTACTTCGTGTCTGCTCCCTGTGAATCGAGCTTCGTGGAGAACTGTGAGTCTCTGAATCCGCGACTACGCCAAGCGAACGTCTGCTTACAAGCTGACGCCAGGATCTGCATCATGGCTTTGCCACCATTCACCATGAACAAGCTCCACGAACGAGCTTTGCGAAGGATATCTGCACCTGACCTGAAATTTTTCCGAGTTCTAAAACCCAATGGCCCATCAAGAAGCTGCGCTGGGGGTGCTTGCAGGCGCCGCCCGGAGGGATGAGATGGAAAACTGACTGGGCCTGGGGGAGCTAGTGAGAAGCCCCTCGGACAATAATTCATTGATATAACTTCTATCAGAGATCCAAAAGAACTATTTTTTGTTCAAGAAGCTACATTTGTATGGTTTTGGGCTGAGGGATGATGTCTTTAATCCTGAGGCGAGTAGGGAAGAACTGGCTTACTAGTTCAGAAGCACGCCGGCCAGTACCAATGGTTCAGGGTGGCCAATGGCCATACTTGAGAGGACTTCACACCTGTCACCACCAACTTCCTATACAACCATCTGAACAACATTGATGGGAATCCATTGCAACTGGAGACGTCCCCTCCCATGTACCACACCATACTGAAGGCATCATTATGGGATTCGAATAAGGGTAGTCCGATGAGTGGGAGATGTGCCCGGGCGGAAAATTCACCAATGATTGGGCATGGTCCTACTGGGTAGGTGCCTCATGCGAGGAGTATGGGGCCGAGCTAAGGAGAGTGGGATTGTATGAGGCAGCATGGGCCTCCGAATTCCACATTTATCAACCAAAGAAGCTGATGAAGGAGTTGTTTAGTAGATGGTAATCTAGGACCAACACTTTTCACCTACACCATGGGGAGGGTGGCATCAGTTTGTGGGATTTCCATTAGATCTCGGGGGTCCCGATCTTGTGGGATATGTATGATGAGTTCCTCTCTGTCATGATTGTGTGGGAGGATCCGGAGCAGATGTCGTGGCTGGCACTGGAACTGATGAGACTGGTCCCCAGAGAGGATAAAGAAGCGGTGAGAGATATCCACATTAAGAAGTGGTTCGAGCAGTTCCTGAAATTCTCAGTGAACCGTGAGTTTCCCCCAAGGCCTCAAACTTTCCCTAAGGGGCCTCCACTGGCTAAGGAGCACTTGTATTGGCGGTTCTTGGAGGATAGCCAATGGAAGACTTGGGGTTTCAGTGTCAGCACTGAAGAGAAGCTGATAGTCAGGCTAGTGGCGTTTATCACTGACCTTATATGTTGTTAGATCCTACCAGTGAGGGATACCAACATGGGGGTGCGGCCTAGCTCATTCATCATGGCATCCGTGCTATCCATGGGAAGGCGGGTCAATCTGGGGATTCCGATGCTTGTTAGATTGTACAAGATTCTCCAGTATGTTAGCGAGGGAAAGAAGCTGCCGAGGATATGTGGGACCTTCCACCTTCTATATGGGTGGATCGTGGCACATGTCAGGGGGGTTTATGAATATCCAAACCCCATCTCTCCATGAGGGTCAAACTTACTCCCATCCATCCTGAATGCTGCCGAGATCTTCCCAATCAAGCTAACCATACCGATGGTGCTAAACCTGGTGTGGAAGGAGGATGAGTTTAACTTCCACCCATTTCGATTGCCAAAAGGAGTAGTCACTCGTGATGTTTAGGGAATGGAGGAGCACCAGGCCTATCTCCTAGCCTTCTGAGGTGTAGTTTTTGGGGAGAGGGTGGACTGTGAGCATCTCTGCGTGCCGTACACCCTGCACCGGTTCGTGAGGAAATTCTGGTGTCTACAGTGGTAGACCCCGCAGGTCTAATGGGAGGTGAGACATGAGGAGAACCAATGTGTGATGAGGTAATTGTGGTTAATGTTCACCCAAGAAGATGGGAAAATGCAAAATTAATTGCCTCCGCCCACTGCCTCCATTGGACTGGTGAAGGATTATGCCACCAGTTAGGAGGCAGCTTAACCGGGAGAAATGCTAAAGAAGCCAACTATTCGAGATGGTGAAGGCGGGCCTCCTCTACCCTGAGGTCGTGGCCGGAGGGTAGCAAGGGACTCCCACGGTGGTAGAGATGCCATGGTGGCGAGACCTTCACTAGCTAGGGGTGAGGTAGGAGTGGCAGATCCAACAGTAGTGGTGGATCCGATAGTCCTGGGAGAGCAGGTCCATCCAAAGGGGCACCCACCGAGGGGATTCCGCAGGATATCCACTCAGGCTCCAGGGAAGCAGTTGCGTCATATCAACATGCCAGAGGATTCCGTCTTCCCAGAGGCCTGGGATATTTGGGATGTCAACCAGAAACACCTCAGTCCGCTTGGGATGTGGGAACACCTAAACTATCTCGGGATGGTCTCACCGGTTATAATCCATGTTCGGGCCATTTTCATGGTGTCTCTGGTGGAGGCGGAGCAGTATCTGTATGATCTTGAGGACTACGTACATTCCTGCGGTGCCCCGCATCCAATGACAGACCGGGTGAGGGTACTGCTGAATCAGACGGTCCCCCCGAAATAGTCGTCCGCTGAGTTGAGGTAGTGCTTCCCCCTATTGGAAGATTCAGACGAATCCTCACAGGGCGATGAGGTTGGTGGAGAGAGCCTGTTGAAGGAAGGTGAAGTCGGCGATCAAGACTCGGATCTTGATGATTTTTCATTCTTTCCCTGGGGTCTTCTCTCAGGCCATTAAGGACTTCTTACCAACATCTAAACTGTGTAGGAGGACTTGGTACACTGACCTCGCTCTCTCCCCTCAAAGGGAAATAATGCAGGTCCTTCAGAACCTGTGCCTGTGGTTGCGTCTAGTTCGGTGTCTGGATGGTCCAGGACACTAGAGGTGGCTCCTCCAGAATCTACAAACCTTTTGACAATACACGGAGGGCCACGTCTTGGGGTCCTTTCTGCATCAACTCAGGAGCAGTACCAGGAGTTCGATCTCTGTAAGACTGCTCCACTGAATTCATTGTTTTCATATGTAGATCCTTCCAACTGACGTCCATGCCCTTCCCTATCACGTACAGTTCTACAACTGGCATGTGATGCTGCGGCATGGTTGGTCGTGATGTCTGGTGGGATACCTCCTAGGGTAATTCCGGTGATTGTGGAGATAGTTACCCCACCTACCCAAGCTGCAGCACTCCCTATCATTGGCGGGACCACCAGCAGGGTCGTGCCTGAGGTTATTGAGGTGGAGTATGATGATGAAGATCGACCAGTCGACCCAAGTCCCACCGTGTCCGATCTGACACCAGATTCCACAATTGATCCCATGCCAAATGCAGATCCCGATGTAGACTTCTTGCGGGCGTACCCCGCGTATGATCCCGCTAATCACGCAGATTGGGATGAGACGGCCTCCGATGAAGAGGATATTAAAATAGTCCACCGCCGATCGTGGAAGGTGATCACACGCTTCATCAATGACACTCCCCATGTGCTATGGTTGGATGAAATGTACAGACTTCGCTCGCGGTTGTGCAAACTATGTACTAGGGGAGTGGATTCCCAGCACCCTAATATGCTCATCTAAGACCTTATGGAAGAGAAGATCTGGGAGTATGATCGCAGACATAGTGTGGGATGGCAACCGAGGAAGGCAGCGAACATCAAGAAGCTCTTGGAGGATAAAAATGAAGTACAACACTTATAGATCTGGGCGGATGAACACTTAGCCTCTCTCAATGCACAATCTGAGCTGATCTTGCGATTGAAGCCCCAGCTTATAGATGCGGATGAATTAATGAGGAAGTCATCCACAGAGATGGCCGTCATTCAGGCTGACGTAGAGCGGGCTCGAGCTGAGGCTGATGAACTGCACCCCATCGCTACTGAGGAGGATCGAGAGCTGAGTCGGCGGAAGCAATTCCTGGATGCCACAAGTCGAAGGGTGGCAGAGCTGCAACTCTCTTTTGACGGAGTTAATCCGTCCATGGGGGGATTTGACCCCCGGGTGCTGTAATAATTAAAACCCTTAAACGTACATGTGTTCTTTTATTTATTTTTGAATGTCGTAGCATACATGAGTTCCATTGTTTTCACTGGTTCATTGCATCCTTACAATGTATTCGGAACATCTAGAAAAAATTCCCTAAGCTCACGTGGGTCAAGCCTGATGTGAGAAACAAGGGATAGTCACCTCATCGCCCTATCCAAACATAGGAGTGCAAACCAAGCTTTGGGAATCCGGGGTTTGGATAACCAATAAATATTTCCATGAAATGGGAGAGACCTGATTGGAGAATGGATTTCTCATTATAGCCGAATTTCCATTTTTCCAGTGTGCTCTTGTACACGAATGGTGTAACACCAGGGGCGCTGGAATTGGTCTGAACAGATGGGAGTGGGAAGTGTGAACCACGATACCTAAGATTCGGAACACTGTTGGGTGGTGTGAAAATGGAGGATAGCTGTTGACCGTGGTGAAAACGCAGCATCCAAATTTCATTATCCAGAAATGGGGACAACAAATGAGTGCTGACCACTGACCATGCTCGCCACATGGGGACTAACTCAAATATCATTGATCATTATTTTGGGATGTTGGCCCAAGACAGCAGGCGGACCATAGTTTGAGGATCTATACCTATAGGGGGTCTTTCCAAACATGACCAGTCTTCTGGAACATTGGCCCAGGATAGCAGGTGTACCATAGGTCAGGAATCCATACTATTAGGGGGTTTCTCCAGACATGAAAGGAAAAAAAGAGTCTGAATAAGGGGCACATAAAGCGTGGAATGTGGAGTGAGAGTATGTTTGAACAGAATCCAACACTCTTGAAATTACGACATCGTGGTGGGAATACACTAGGTGGGCGCATTAGTTTGATCATGGATCATTCCTTTTTTCAGATATGGCCTCTCTGACGAGGGGGTATGTCACTTCCCAATGTCATCTTGGGGCATCTTGAACTTGTTTAGGGCAGAGTTGTAGTTTGTATAGTCCCCTATTTGGGGTCAGGCCAGGGGGACAGAAAGGCGATGAACATGACTTATGATTCCTATAGGCTGGACCCTAGTCAAAATACAAGGGTGCCCCTACGTATCCCATGGGGATGGGAATCAAGACACACGTAGTTCTGGAAGCAGAGTTTAACATCATGTAGGATGAGAAGAAGCTTGGTTGTGCTGGTACACGTCCTACCAAAACTATTAATCCCACGTGAGTCGTGCTCGATGTGGAAAACAAGAAGTAATGGGGGATTTTTTTGACATTAGAAGGGGATGGTTAGGGTGAAGGGACGCTCGGTGAATATTGGTCCAATAATGCTAACCCATCCAAGTATCACACCTAGACGCGTGAAGAGATAAATCGGAATATGTCGGAATTCCACTTGAACATGAGGAAGTGGAAATGTGGGAATCATGACGCTCGAGATTTGGATAACAATGATGGCGGTGTGATGATAGAGGGTAACTGTTGACCATGGTGGAAACACACCATCCATATCACATTAGCCTAGAATGGTGACAGACAAACGAGGGTCGACCATTGACCATGTTCGAAACAGAGGACATTGTCACAAATGTTGTCAAAGATCCACAGGGATGTTGACCCAAAACAATTGGAGATCCCTTAGGTATAACATACATGGAGATACCTTAAGCATAGCATCCATGCTGTCTGAGGGTCCTTTTGGATGTAGAAGAGGATGAGGATCCAAATAGCGAGCTCATGAAGCTTGGTCATGGGAAGAGGGGAATGTCCCCATGAAAATCCCACACTCTGGGCTCTTTATCAAAACGCATCTGACTACAACAATGAGACGAATTAGATAGAGGGAGCATAGTCCTTTCCCATTGGGAGATCTTAGTTTAGGGTCGTAGAATTCAGACCATGGATGAGAGGAAACACAGAAGGCACGTTGTGGGTAATTACAAAAACCCGACGTGGATGAGGAACTAATCCCACACCACACCCCAAAACCCCCCTTGGGAGAGGTTTTAGGTCAAGGGACCGAAAACGAGAGTTGATCTGGGCCTGAGGCAAAATGAAAAGGCGTTCCTATGTACCCCATGGGGATATAGATCAAGCTGCACATATTTTTTGAAGAGGTCTTAGTTTAAGGTCTTAGAACTCGGACCACGAATGGATAAGGAGAGCAGGGGACACATGGTTAAAAAACACGACGATGAGGGCCTAAACCCTACTTTCAATGTGTTCTCTGGGGAAGCGTTCAAGTTGAGGGACCGAACACAGAAATTAGGCTGGGCCCGCGGGGAAGTACCCGGGAGGTCCTACGTCTCTCATGAGGATGAGAATCAAGCCATGCGTAATTCTAGAGGGGGCCACATCACGCTAAGGTACTGGTGCAATGGATGAAAGGGGCGCACAGGTCTATCCCTCGCACCATGAGAAGCTTCATTTGATAAATATTTTTTGTCCTTTAAGGTGAGTGTTTTTTTTGTGAAGTGACAAGCCTAGGGGAGCAAGCCCTGGTGTCTCCACAAGAATCAATCCGTAGTAGGCGTTGACAAATGGTATGGAACATGTCAAATACCCATAGTGATGTCCTATATAATGAGGTCATCAAAATGCAGTGTTGCTTTTCATTGTGTGTCCAGGATGATAATTTCAGAGTTTATGGTCATGTGCCAGGACCAAACATGCATTTTAACATCAGGCAGCGTAGACATAGCAGAGACGATGCTAGGCGGGGAATGTGTACAGTTCCATGAAACATAACCGACCTGGATGGGGGCATGATCCCACATCACACCATACACAATTCCGAGATAATAACCTCGGTCCAAGGGGTCCAAATAGTGGTAATAGGTAAAAGGGAGGAGATACTAGCTCCCAAATGCGCCAGACCTGAAGACGAGACATCCGAGTGACCCATCACATCCCATGGGGATGAGGATCTAGCTGCAAATATCCCTTAATGAAGATCTTAGTTTATGGTCTTAGAGCGCAGACCGAGGGAGCCCCGAAGGACGCCACATTGTAGCTTTGCCCCCCTGGTGTGTAGAGGTGCACTGAGGGATAGTTCCAAAAGTATCAAGATTCCACCTGGACACGATGGGGTGGAGCATAATGTGAATCATGCAACCAACATTCAATTCTTGAAGGGGATGGCGTGATGACGAAGGATTACTACTGACCATGTTTCATAACATAGAATCCTATTGCGTTAGCCTGAAATGGAGACAAACAAATGGGCATCGACCGCTGACCATGTTCGCAGCACGGGATTTGTATCAATTGGTTGTAAAAAACCCTCGGTGGCATTGGCCCGTAACGGTAGGAGAGCCCTTGGGCGTAGTATCCAGGATGTTTTTGGGGGTCCCTTTCGGTGTTAAAGATAATGGAAACCTGAATTAAGGGGAACATGATGCTTGAAAAGTGGAAGGTCCTTGACTAAGTTGAATCTGACACTCTGGGTTCTAGACCAGAGTACTCTTAACACACGGGTGAACCACTGCAAGGGGTCGAGGGACTCAACTTGATGGTGTCCAAGAGATGGTGGGTTCCCGGGAGAAGGGAGACATGGTGCCAATAACCCTATACCACACTTATATATCCCCCTCGTAGAGAGGGACAGGCCAAGGGGCCTAGGCGGTCGGGAGATCATGAGGTCTCTAAGAGGTGGGGCTGGACCCGAAGTCTAGACATTCGAGTGGTCTTACGTATCTCATGAGGATGAGAATCAAGCCACATATAGTTCTTGAGGGTGACTTTTAATGTCGTGCGGGACAGGAAATTGGAGGGCTAATTTTTAGAATGGGGAACGCATGGTGTAGATTTTTCAAACTCGACATGAATGAGGACATAGTTCCATACCACACCACGTAGTCCCGTAGTCAAAGTCTCGAAGGCAGGACAAAAGAGACAAATTAGATGAACTCAAGTTGGACCCAAAGACAATAGGTCTGGGTGTTCCTACGTATCCCATGGGGATGGGTATCAAGCCAGATGTAGTTCTGAGGATATCTTAGTTTATGGTCATAGATCTCGGACCACGAATGGGTGGCAGCTTCCCAAGTACGCGCAGACCTTGACCCGATCCCTAAGTGCACGTGAGTTAAACTCGGTGTGGGAAACAATGGAGGGAGATCTTTATTGCAATACCTGGAATTTCTATCAAAGGGATGTTAGTGTAGAGCCCCGAAGTACACCTTGAATGCATCTTTGTTCCCCTAATGCGTAGATGCACACAGAGGAATAATACCAAAAGTTTTAAAGTCCTACTTGGACATGATGAAGTGGAGAAGGACATGAATCGTGTAACTGCTAGTTTGGGCTTAACGGGGTTGGTGTGGCGATGGAGGATAACTATTAACCATGGAAGAAAAATGGTATCTATATCGCGTTAGCCTATAGTGGGAACAACAAATGAGAATCAACCATTGACTATATTCGAAATGTGGGATTTGTATCAATTTTTGTCTGAAACCCTCAGGAAAGTTGGCCCATAACGATAGGTGAGCCCTTAAGCATAGTATCCATGTAGTTTTTGGGGGTCCCTACGAGTGTGAAAGGTGACGAAACCCCTAATGAAGGGGAACACAATGCCTGAAAAGTGGGTGCGGACATGTCTGAGTAGGGTCCGATATTCCAGGTAACTAACCCAGAGTACCCTTAGGCACATTGATGAACCGCTGAAAAAGGGGCGATGAAGCGGCTCAGGAGGGAGAGGTACATGGCGTGGTCATTACAAGCCTAACGTGAATGAGGACTTAATCCCACAACACGCTATATACTCCCCTCTCTGGGGAAGGGTAGGCCAAGGGGCCAAGGTGGGATAGAGATTTCCTGAAGATGGGGTTGGACCTGAAGCCTAGACATTCGGGTGGTCCTACGTATCCCATAATAATGAGAATCAAGCCACACATAGTTCTCAAGATGAAATTTAACGTCATGTAGGATGAGGAGGGGAGTAGGATACCCCCACACAAAGGAGGTGTATGGTATGCTGAATAAACCGATGTGAACGGGGACATAATCCCACACAACACATTATACTCCTACAAGAGAGGACCTGGTACGGGGTCCCAAAAAGGCCAAGGGGCCTGATAGTTAAGCTTTGGTCAAGAAGGCCTGACCTACTTGTTGTTTAACATCTTACAGTGAGGACGAGGGCTAGGGAATATGATTCCCTAGACAGGGGAGGTGTACGTCACAATGAGTAACCCGATGTGAATGAGCACGTAATCCCAAACCAAACCATACACTCCAGGTATGAACGTGGTCTAAGGGGACTGATAAGGCCAAGGGCCCTGAGGCTGGGCCTCAGTCAGGAAGGCATGACCAGCTCATAGTTTAACATCTTGCAGTAAGGACGAGGGTCAGGGAATGTGTCTCTTCCAGGGATGTGCATGGTACAACGAGTAACCTGATGTGAATGAGGACGTAATCCCACACCACATCGCACAATCCCATCCTAGAGAACCTATGCCAGGAACCCGAAAAGTCCAAAGGGTCCGATAGATGGGATTTGTTCAGGAAGGCCTGGCATGTTTGCAGTTTAACGTCTTGTAGTGAGGACGAGGGCTTGGGGCCTGGAAAGGCCATGGGGCCTGAGGTGGAACCATGGTTAGGGAATGTGTACGGCCTGACAAGTAACTAGACGTGAATGAGGACATAATCTCACACCACGTCGTACACTCCCATAAGAGAATCGGGGCTAGGGGCCCGACTATTAGTGCCACCCAGAGGGAAGTTTGTCACTTTGGGATGGGGAAGAATGAACCACTACACTTGATGTTCAGGTGATCTTGGGGCGGACCCGAAGATCCAGTGTGACTGTTGACCATATTCGAAACACATCATCCCTATGGTAACCTGATATAGGAGCAACAAAAGGGCGTCGACCGCAGACCACATTCGAAACGTGGGACTTGTATCATCTTGTTTCTCGGCATCCTTGAGGGAGTTTCCCTGAAGTAGTAAGATAGCCCTTAAGCCTAGAATCCATACCATTCAAGGGCCCTTCTGGATGAGTAAAATGATGAAATCCCAGGAAAGGAGTGGGTGAAGCATAGTTGTACTCATCTACAAAAGAGGTGTACATCTCCAAGGAGGGGGACATATAGCCGGACCGAGCCTTGCTCGACGTGCATTGGGAAAAAAGTGTGCACCCTTCCATTTTTCTTGACCCGAGGGGAAGATTTTGTCTTTTGGGCTGGGCCAATAGAAGAAGTGTTTGGGCATTCTTACATATCCCAATAGAATGGAAATCAAGACGAACATAGTTCTTGAAGGCCATTCCTTTTAATGTCATGCGTTGAAGACATGGGAGTATAGAAGAATGGGAGTGGGCACATGGTGTGACCAATATAATTCTCGTATGAGTGGGGCTAAGGAAGCCTACTCCACATCATGCGAAGACCCTTCGAGGAAACTATACCCAGGGGATAGTTAAAGAGAAGATCTTGGGGATGGGCTCAAGACGAGACGTCTGAGCATTCCGATGTATCCCATTAGGATGGGAATCAAGTTGTACGTAGTTCGGGAAGCACAGTTTAACGTCTTGTAGGATGAGGAGACGTGTCTCATCCATGGATGTGTACCATAAGGCGAGTAATCTGACTTGAATGAGGACATAATCCCACACCACACCATTCAATCCGACACGAGGGAACCTGGGTCAGGGAAGGCCATGGTGCTTGAGGCTGGGCCTTGGTCAGGAAGGCCTGACTAGCTTGCAGTTTATCATCCTGTAATGGCGACGAGGGAGATCTTTGTTTAGGGTCATAGATCTCGGACCATTTTGTATTTTATTGTCATGCGGGATGATAATGACCTGTTTAACGTCATGACGGATGATGTCGGACTATACAGTTTATGGTCGTGTGGGGCCAGGGTGCAATTTAGGGTCATACAGGACCCAGGTGCAGTTTAGGGTCATGCAGGACCATCGTGCAGTTTAAGGTCATGCCAGACCTAGGTTCTCAGGCAAAGTATTGCCTCAGGAACTTGGAGTAGATGGGAGGATTTATGCTCTCACCATCCATGGTCAGAAAGGAGTATGCTCCATTGGGGTAGAACTTATGAATGATGTATGGTCCTTCCCATTTGGGATCCAGCTTGGGTGGTTTCCTACTGGGTGTCATTGGCACCTGGAGGTCCAATACCAGGTCACCTTGAAGAAAAGAGCGAAGGAGAACCTTCTTATAGAAGGCTCTACCTATCTTATTCTGATGCCTTTCTAGATTGTGCAGGGCACGAAGCCTGTTCTCGTCCAGTGCTTCCAATTCAGCTAGACAGATTTCAGCCACCTTGTCTGCTGACTGCTGGTCATAAACAGCAGTGCAAAGCGATGGCTGCTGGATCTCGATGGGCTGGACAGCCTCAACCCCATACACCAAGGAATATGGATTCACCTGGGTGGAATTGCATGTCGTCGTCCGATACGCCCAGAGGGAATTGTGGATTTTGTTTGGCCAACTTTTCTTGTTCTGACCAACCATTTTCTGCAAAATGCTATAGAGTGTTTTGTTGAATGCCTCGATCTTCCCATTTTCTTGCGCGTGATAGGGAGAGGTATGGTTCGAACGGATATTGTACTTGGCGTACAATTTCTTCCACTCGGCTGCTCAGAAGTTGGTGTCGTTATTGGTGAGGACAACGTGAGGGACTCCAAACCAGTAGATGACATTGGAGATCAAAAAATCAATGATGGAACAAGCCTTGACCTCATTGAGTGGAACTGCCTCTACCAACATGGAGAAGAAATATGTAGTGGTCAGGATGAACCCAATATAGCAAGCTGTCATTGGTGGATATGGTCCCACGACATCAAGTCCCCATACCGAAAACGAACAAGAGTACTTGGTGGAGTGGAGAGGATCTGGCGGCCGATGCAAGAAGTTAGCATGAACATGGAAGTGTGGAATCTCATGGAAAACTCAATACAATCATGGATCATAGAGGGCCAGAAGTACCCATGTCTCCAGATTTGATGGGACAGATTTGGCCTAGCCTGGTGGGCACCACATGAATTGACATCAACCTCTTGCATGACATGAGAAATCTTGACTCCTTGAATGTAATGAAGGAGAACACCATCATAAACCCTCTTATAAAGGATCCTCTCAAGACTGGGACCACTCTAGAGGGTAAACTGCAATACGCGGCGTCAGATTCGTTCACACTCGTCCCGATCATCTGGGAGGAAACCATTTTGGAGATACTCGACAAAAGGTGATCTCTAGTCGCTAGTAGCCTCAACCACTGCATCTGAGGAACCTGGGGCTCCTGAAGTGGAGGGATCGGTGGTAAGATGGCTCACCCACAGGTCGTCATCATCCTCTGAGTTGACGGGGGAAATAACTGTCCAGTGTGCCACATGTATGGTCAAATCATCCTGCTCGGGTTCAGCGAGTGACGCGGCTAGGCCGACCAGAGCATTCACTCGACCGTTCTGTGACCTAGGAACATGGGTGACCTCTGGTTGATAAGGGAACTTGGCCATTTGATGGAGGTTTCAATCAAACAATGGCATGAGCTTTGGATTTCTGACGACATAGTCACCATTGAAATGCTTGATAACTAGTTTGGAATCCCCAATCACGTGCAAATGGGGCACATCGATCTCATGGCCAAGCTCGAGGCCAGTGATGATAGACTGATACTCTGCCTCATTGTTGGTGAATCATTCTGACAACATGAATGAGAATGGCAGGACGGCTTGCGCCGAGGTGAGGACGATGATAACCAGACCAACTCTGTTGAGCCTAGGATCATTAAGCATCCAACCGGTGGGGCTCTAGGAGGCACTGTTGAAGTGAATTTTACAACATGAGATGGAATGATCGACTGAGAGGATTGCCTCATCCGTAAAATCTAGGTCTAGAGATTGATCTGTGGAGGTTGGATTGGCAACTATAAATTCTTCCAATGCCTGTCACTTGATAGCCTTCGGAGGCACGAACCTGATGTAAAACTACTGGAGAATTACCACCCACAGTGCCAGTCGGCCAGTCAACATGGGGAGGTTCAGAATGTACTTTAGTGTGTCCACCTGAGAGACCATCTATACCTCATGGTGCTTCAGGTAATGTCAGAATTTCTGTACGGTAAACACGAGTGAAAGGCAGCTCATTTCGATGGGGGAGTATCTGGTCTCCGTATCGAGTAGCAGGCGACAAATGTAGTAGAGGTTGTTCGCTGTCCCCTTATTGTTCTTCTGGGCGGGAAGGGTGCCAAGAGACTGTTCCAGAGCAGTCACATAAAGGTCCAGCGGTTTTTCGTCGGCAGGTGGCATCAGGATCGAAGGCTAGAGAAGATACTGCTTGATTTCTTCGAAGGTGGCCTGACACTCTTTATCACATTCATAAGCGGATCCTATCTTCATGAACTGGGAAAAGGGCTTTCACTTTCCAGACAGATTCACGATGAATCGACATATGTATGCTAAGTTGCCTTGGAGAACTCGAAGCTCCTGAATATTGCTCGGGGGAGGCATCTGGCTGATGGCTTTGATCTTCTCTAGGTCGATCTCGATGCCTCGGTACCTGACAATAAAGCCAAGAAACTTTCCGGAGGTGACACCGAAGGAACATTAAAGTGGGTTCATCTTTAGGTGCCATGACAAGAGGAAACCAAACAATTTTTCAAGATCCTTCAGATAGTCCCGGTGATGACGAGATTTGACCACCAGATCATCTACATAGCACTACACCAACGTCATGATAATTGGCTTGAATATGCGGTGCATGGCCCTCTGATAGGTGGCACCTACATTTTTTAGGCCTAAGGGAATAACTTGGTAATAGAAAGTACCTTGGGGGGCCCTGAAAGCGGTGGACTCCTGGTCCTCAGGGGCCATCAGGATCTTGTTGTACTTAGAATACCCATCCATGAAGGATAGGGCTTGGAACTCAGCCGTAGCATCAATCAACAATTCTGTCACTTGGAGGAGAAAATAATCCTTCGGTAGTGGCATTTGAGATAGCGGAAGTCGATACAGACTCTGATCTTCCCATTCTTCTTCCTTATTGGAACAATTTTGGCTAGCCACCTGGGGTACATGACTTCCTTGACGATGTTGTCTTTGACAAGATTTTCAACTTCAGCCTCAACCATGGCACCGTAAGAAGGGTGCATCTTTCTAGGATGCTTCTTGAACCCATGATGGTTTGTTGGGAGGCCATTGCGGTGGATAGATACCTGGGGATCTAGACTGAGAATCTCGCCGTAACTCAAAGCGAAAACATCACAGTGCTGGTTGAGAATGTCTACGTACTGTTGATGCTCCTCGGGGACAAGGTAACACTAATCAATGTGGGTCTCGGATCTGTCTCACTAAAAAGGTTCACCTATACCAGTTCATCGACCGTGGTAGAAACACTTTCTTCAAAGGCGGGGGGAGCATCCTCTAGGTCCTCCTCTCTACTTGTGGGTGGATCTTTTGCAAGGGGAGTTGTTTCCGAGCCACCAGACTCTGATGGGAGGTTGGTTCCAACCTGAGTGGCAGTGGACATCACGTCAGGAGACTTATGCGCTTCCAAGACCATAGAGATGAAGGTGGATGATCCAATACCATCTGGCCTTCAGCCCATGGGGCCACTCTTGATAACATCAAAGTAGTAGTCGCACATCGGCTTTAGCCGGTTGATTCCAGCCCAGCGGAAGAGACACGTTTGACGTACCTCCATTTCCATGAGCCTAACATCTCGAAACCATATAGGGGTAGGAGGTTCCGGGATCACCTGAGCCTGGTTGGTGTAGGAGTACAAGGGGATTTTCTGCCATCGCTTAGACCTGGTAATATGCATTCCTCTTGTACCGAAAAAAACACTACCCCATGTCGGGAGTTTTGGCCTCCAACCGATGGATCAGAAAGATGTAGGCGTCATCCAGACCTGCCCAGGGATCACTTGTGATCGGGGCTTGTTCATCCTCACTTGCTTGAATTTGCTTATCCTTTCTCTTATAATAGTCGGTGTCTAGATAGAGAACATCACAAGAGGAAAAAGGATGTGCATCTCATTGGAGCATGCATACTCGACCATTGAGGGTGTATTTGAGGCATTGGTGATATGACGAGGGGATCAGTGCATGAAGATGGATCCATGGCCTGCCCATCAATGTAATGTAGGTGGTGTCCTGGGAGACAACCATGAATTCAGTGCTGGCAATTAGGCAACCAAACTAGGTCTTCAAGCGGATCTTTCCGTCTGGATTTTTCTCAGTCTTGTCATATCCCTAGATTCTGAGGTCAGAGTGGGTTAAATCAACCTCAGAAAAACCCAACAACTGAAGTGTCAAAATTTGGATTAGTTAAATCCCAGAACCCGTGAAAACAAGACAGCGGCGGACATCCATGGCATTGAACTGGCCAGTGTTGTACAGTGGGTGACTGTGCCTATGTATGGGAGGGTCTTTGTCTTTACCGTATAATGAGATAACTGCCGCACATTCGGTGTTCTCAATTGCCTCATCGTGGAAGGCTTCTACAGCTGCTACCTCCGTCTCAAACTGGAGAGGCCTACTTAGGGCCTTGGTAAGTGCCTCACGCATTTCAGACAACAGGCGGAAAACCTCAAGGATAGAAATCCTCACTGTAATTCCAGAAATTTGATTCATAACATCATACTTTCGGGCCAGATGCGAGTCTCTTCTTACAGGAGGTCTCTATACAATTGGAGGGACTGTGATCCCTACCGGCTGGACCGGCGGCTGGCTGGTACTGGGTACATCCCGTTGTGCACTAGTCAAGGCAGGAAGAGTAGCTACCGGATGAGGACCAGACAACTAATATTGTCTTGTAGTAGGCCGATACTGGCCGCGGTATAGACGGGGTATCTATGCCTGATCTAGTAGCAAAAATGGCGGTGGATGAAGATCTGAGTGTACCAGATGAGGAGGTTGCGCATGATGAGCTCTGCACTGGGCCTACTATCTGGTTTCAGTAGCATGCATGGCCTGGCTGAAGGATCCAGTTGATGCACCCCGACGACCCATGTAGTCACGGCTTCTCCGACGTTGATGTCGACTAGGGACATTGGGGAGGTTCTCCTGGCATTCCTCCTCGTCTGGAGTCATATAGAGAATTACCAGCTCCACGGTATTAACCGAAGCGTACCCCTGACTATCACTTGATAAGTCATCCACCACATGGAGGATTCGGGGAGGGACCCCCATCACAGAGGGAATTACGTCACCAAGAGTGAAGGATGATGATGGCAGTGGTGGAGCGCGTTGCTTCTTCTTACGTCGTCGCTGCTTGCCTTTCTGGGAAGAGGCTGGCTGAGATGAGGATGCAAAGGCACTGGTCGCATCCTCTGAAGGCTCCGGTTGATTCAGGTGTGCCTGAATACTACCATGGGAACGTGAGACTAATTTATGGGCCATCCAGTCATCATACTTCTGGGATCCATGGCTGGGAACCTGCTACCACTCGCCTTCGTCGTCACAACCGCTCTCTGACCTGACAAAGACACCCACTACTTATGTCGGGTCCAGACCCAACCTGACTATGTTGTTGTCTACCTGGTCTTGGAGACAGTCTTTAAACACATATCACTTCTTGAGGGTGTTCCATAGGATCTTGTAATAAGGGAAGTAGTTGGGGAGATCAGTGATATTCACCTCTACCGGCATTCTGCACTCGGGTAAGCGCACAATTCCCTGCTCTAGGGTACTTCGGAAGTAACCGGGGACCTAATTCTCATTGAACAAGTATTTATGGTGCCTTCTTTTTAGATAGGGGTTTATGGGAGCCTGGCCCTGACGTGGGGCTGTAGGGGCTTATCGAGGAGGTGGAGCCTGATTATCCCGCCTAGGTAGTGGTGGCGCATTTCGCGGGGGAACCTGTCGATTCTGAGGTGGTCGCTGCTTGGCAGGAGGTTGTGCCTGAGGTGGTGTGCCTCTGCGAGGTTGTTGAGCCTATTCCACTGGTAGTAATTCTAGCTATTTGGGGGATTATATCTGGGCCACCACGGTGGGTTAGGCTCTGGAAGCCCACTTCGTTGGGATCACAAGGGGCAGCGGACGCGCCTGACTAGCCTGTTGTAGAGCTTCCTTGAGGCGATGAGCCTTATTTGAGAAATATTGGAACCCTACAGGGTAGTTATGAGTGATAAAGGATGGAACCAATTCTGCTTCAACATTCCCTACACACATCTTCAGTAATTTATTCTGGGTTAGTGGCATGTTAATGGAGTATGTAAGCCCTTTACACCGAGCGATGATGTTCGTGACCCTCTCATCAGGCCTTTGTTTGCACTTGAAGCGGTCTGTGATGTTGTTATTTCGTGTGGTGGAGATGAACTGGTATATGAATCACCGACGGAGATCCTCCAAGCCAGTCACCGATCCAATAGGGAGATGGTTGTACCAGGCGAATGCAAGGCCCTACAATGTCTGCATGAAACATTGGAGCATGGCGGCTTCCTACTGTGCAGGGGTCACCAACATGGGGCCACACCTGGAGGAAAAGTGAGCCAAGTGCTGTGGTGGGTCCCATGTCCTGTTAAAGGTAAATAATGTGGGATTCCCAAAACATTATGGTGCTGCCATATCATCCACCCACGCTGGATATGGCTTACCATTTTGTGGGACTGCCACCTGTCGCGTTTCCAACACCTCAAGGCGGGCTATGAGTGCTGCTATAGGATCATCCGGGTGGGGTTCCGTATATTGATGGGGATACCTAACCACGAGTGAATTGACGGTCTCTTCGACATGGTAGACAGCTTCAACGGCTCGTAGACCGACTGGTGGAACGGCCCGCAGGGCAGCTGGGGGAACCTGGGTTGGATTCCTCAGATTGCCTCGCCGTTCGGGAGGGTTTCGTGAGACTTATCGCGCCCTCTTGTCATGAGTTTTGGCTTCAGACCTATCTATGGGAATAGCATGATCAGGGTTTCCTGGAGGCATCTCGCCGGGGGGAAAATGTTCCTGTTCCTACTTCCCTAGCCAAGGATCACCATAGTCGGGTCGTCGCTCTATAGTGTGTTCGGTTAGAAGTTCATCGACCAGCCTCTTCTGCTCAGGGAGCTGTTGGCGCAACACAGCCTTCTTGGGGTCTTCATCCATCTTCTGCACTGAGGTATATGGGTCGGAGTTCTTGGCATCTCTGACATGCTCTTTACCCTTATCGGTATTCCGACTTAGCACCAGCGACTCGGTGGGTGCAGCGAGGCCTAGGAGGTTCCTCTGCTGACGAGTAATCCTCCCTGATGGGTCCAATAGTGGTGGTACACCCTTAGGGGCTTACTCTCCATCAAGAAACTCCGGCTCATCCTCCTTGTCCACTCTGTCAGCCATGTGGACCGCAACCCTTCTTGGGGGCATGTTCATAATGTCACATAATGAATCAGGCTATTGTCGGATAGGACTGAAGATGAGGGTGGTATACTGTCTCCATCCATGGACATCCACATGGGGGTAGCATCCCTTATGATTTTTCAGAGTAACTTGAAACTCCGAATGCGTTTTTGTTGGAGGGTTCTCGGGAGACCTATTGACTCAGGGTGCTGAGCTATATAGAGTGCAGACAAATCAACTAGACGACATTGCTCTTCGATTTCCTCATAGTTCACATGGCTCGTGGGGTACACCACCTGATGATAATGAAGACTGAAGTGCATCGCCCATAGGGTTTCACGGAAGCACTCGACTTCTTCTGGGGTGAGGGATTCCGGCACATGAAAGTTTGATGCTGCCGCTAGCTAGAACCTCTCTGAGAAGTGGTCTATCGCGATAATTTTCTAGAGGCTCCTAGGCTTGGATTCAGGGTCTGGCCCCCTATTCTCCCACTCTTCAACCAGAGGTGGCTGAGGAACCGGTAGCAGCACTGAGGCAGACCACTGGGACAATAATCTTGGTGGTGGAGAATACAACGAAAGAGCCGACTGACCACCGAATTCTAGGCCATCCTCCAAAGAGTGTGGTGTCCTAACAAAAATGTCACGATATGACGGGCTAACAGCAGTAGATACTATTGCAGGGATCATGGTTACCGATGATGGGTCATGTTGTTTCTCAACCGCTATCGGTCCCCAAAATAGCTCTTTGTGATCTCTGGTCGAGGTAGAGGGAACTTCTGGTGACGAAGGTGGTGACTGCATGATCGTAACCTGTGGGACTCCCAAAATTTCCTCCTCCTGGATGTACCTACGAAGAGAGGTGGGAACCCGGTAGACTTCACATTCTGGAAGGATGAGGCTGACACGACTTGTTCCTGCCCCAGTCCTTGATACCGAGGACTGAGGTGAGGGTTCCACTACTGAGTTGCATTCTGATTCAGAATCCGAGAAGTAGGCCAGTTTGATCTCTGTCCGGACCATCCAAGGGTTATTTTTGTGGCAGCAAATACCCTCCTTCCTACCCCTAGGCGGCTCCTCGGGACAAGGCTAATTCTTGAAATGTATTGTCGGGGCCGCACTGGTGCCAGGGTAGGGAGGACATCCAATTGAGACAGCCGAGGTGTGAGGCGCACCGAGGAAAATTTCAAAGGGAACATGGGGAAGATCTCCATGAACAGCACCTGAGCGGGAGAAACCTCCGTTTGAACCGACGGGAGCATGGGGAGGACCTCCATGCTTGGTGCGGATGGAGTGTGGCTGACCTTCACCCCATTGATTTCCAGGGCAAGGAGGACCTTCGACAACTATGGAGAGAGCATAGGAAGGATCCCCATGTTGGATAGGAACCGGATGGGAAATTCCTTCACATCGACGGTTAGGGGAAGGAGGAGGAATTCCATACCCTGTGTGCTGGGAATGGGAAAGGCTTCGACGCTAAGTATCACTACCGCAGGGAAGGTCTTCATTCGGGTTGGGGGTAGCATGGGGCATACCTCCATGACAAGCTTTAGAGTGGGGAAATCCCACGCTCTGTGGAGTAGTGGTACGAGGAGGACCTCTGTATGGGGTGACATCATCGCGGACTAGTTCACAACAATCACCACTCAGGCCTGTGACCCAGAGAGTCAACCAAGCCTGCCCGTGGGGCGGTTGGGGCCTCGATCCCAGTTGGGCGTAGGAGCGCCCCTGCACAGTGTGTGTAGGGAATTCATGATATACGTCGGCGGTGTCACAGACCACATTAATATTCGAAATTAATTCCCCTTGGTGGGCATCCTCAGCTCAGGCCCAATTCTGGCATCGGGTCAGGCGAGCCGATGCAGGTGCTGCAGGCGCTTAGCCTACCTTCTGCTCTGGCATGTCCGGACGGTGGCGCTAACGCAGCTTGGTGGGGGATCTTTCTTGGATCCCATTGGTCGGGACTCTTACCGGGATGATCAGGACTTCACCCACCTCACAACATAAGGCAGGGAGTCGTCAAGGAGTTCTGGGGATAGGCTCCCAAAACGATTGAATGTTTGGGTGGGGAGAAGGGGCTCCCTGCACGGCCCTCTATGGCAGCATTGATGGTTGGGCCTGGGCGCCTCCAGGTCTTGGCATGTCATATATCTTGTTGGGATTATTCCCTCCTCTTCGTAACAGCATATGAGGTTGTTAATCACCCTTCGTTGGATGATTTCTGATGGTGATATGGTGTGAGGGCGCCTTACTTGCATGGATGTAGGCGCCGTTGTGGCAGCAGATGAGCCATGTAGAGCAGTTGTGCTGGGGTTTCCCCTGCCCCTATGTAGGCGGTTGGGTGGTGATCGTATCCCTGTAGCATCAACCTTATTCCTAAGAAATGGGTAGATTATCTCATTAGCACTGCGAGGAAAAGAAATCGACAACCAGTGCCCCAGTGCCATTCCTTCTTCCATGGCCGGTAAGAGGGATCCATACCGACAATGTCGCAGAACTCAATGCCCCACATTCTACTTCCCCAACTTCTGGTGAGTTTCACAACAGGCCCGCTATTTTCTTGGTGGGACCTGGAACTGGATATCTGGATCTGGTGACACGCCAATCTATTGATGTCTCGAGCACTACTAATCTCTATTTTGAGGAGAAGAATTTCACGTCGGGTTCACCATTTCTGTTTGTGACGCTTTCTCCGGGGTGAGCGCGTCTATCCTCTTGGGCGCGATAGGTGCGGCTTTTTTTCCCTCTATTACTGCTTTCCAAAGGCGGGTGACATTCTCTCCTTTTTCAGGGACGTTTGCTCCTTTATCGAAACCGGGATGATGGGATGTCGGTTCTTCCTTCCGTGGATTCCTCCTATGAACTTGTCACCTAGTCCGGGTATCCCTCATAGATTTAATACATTATTTGTGAAACTCTTCCCAGTGCCATGTTTCCATGTACACCAGTTAATTACACTTCTGTTGTCAGAAAATTCCAAGGGTTCCGGTCAGGGAAACAACCTTCAGTTGGGGGAGTAGTCACGTTGAAACATCACTGGCGTGTGTGGGCGCTGGGGAATTGGCATGTCTATCTTTTGTCCCTTGTTATAGGGATTCTCGAGGGTGTGGAAGCACGAGGAATCCCACATCGAGCGTGGGGAATCATATTCCATTGGCATGTATCTGAGGTTTTCCTCCGCTTCCCATGCTTAACACAGGGTATGCCTCATGTTTAACATCCAATAGAGACGGGTCGGGCTAATCAGAACACTAGCTGGAGTGGATCAGAATGAAGAACCCCCTTGAAGGATCACCGATATTGGGGCCCGCATGTGGGCGGCTTCCCAAATACTGTGGGAGGGGATATGATGTGGCATGATCTTACCGGGATGTGCCAGCCCGGGTTAGAATCAAGATGGATAGTGGAAAGTTGAATGGAGTGGAGGGGGAATGAAATGGAGCCGTCATGGAGATGACGTAGGTGATGGGCTTGAGTCTGGAAGAGACATCCTATGTATCCTCGTGGTAGGGAATCAAAGTCTGTGTAGTTCAATTGGTGAGAAAATACATGAATAGGGGGTCAGAGCGACCAATGGGTGGTGGGCTTGAACCGCAGGGAGGCTTCCTACGAACCATGTCTTGACATGGATCAAAGTCTACGTAGTTCGTCATGAAGCATTGTTGAAATGACTTGAAGATGGACCTTGGTCCAATCGGTGGTGGGAATGAACCTCCAGGAGGCTTCCTATATACAATTCCTTGACATTGATCAAAGTCCACATAGTTTGGTTTGAAAAGGGGCTGTTGAAATGACATGAAGGTGTGTCAGAACAACTGGATGGCGGGGTCACAATGTCCTACCGCTAGATTGGGATGTATTTTAATTCCATGCAGGATAGGGGATTGTCGGAGAACCGACGTGAATAGGGACCTTGGTCTAGGTGGATAGTGGGCTTGAACCTTGAGAAGGCTTCTTAGGTACCATGCCTTGACATGGATCAAAGACCACAAAGATCAATTTGGGATGTCGGCGAACCGATGTAAAGGTGGACCAGGGTCCGATGGGTGTTGGGCTTGAACCTCGTGAGGTTTACTACGTACCGTGCCTTAGCACGGATTAAAGTTTACATAGTTCTAGTTGAATGGGGCTTACACTCTGAGGCAGCCCAAGATGTGGTTTGGTGAATCGACGTGAATGAGGTTGGAATGACCGGGTGGTGGGCCTGAACCTCATGAGTATTCCTACATACCATTCCTTGACATGGATCAAAGTACATGTAGTTCGGGTATGGAGATCTCGGAGAACTAACGTGAAGGTGGACCGGGGGTATGATGAATGGTGGGGCTTAGACCTCAGGGAGGCTTCTAGCGTAGCATGCCTTGACATGGATCAAATTACTCATAGTTCGTGTAGGGTTTCGTCAGAAAACCGACGTGAAAGTGAACCCGAGGGTCCACTGGTGGTGGGCTTTGTCCTCAGGGAGGCTTCTTACATACCATGCATTGACATGGATCAAAGTCCTCGTAGTTTGGGTGTGCAGTTTAACATCATGAGGGACAGGGTGTTTCAGGGCTTACACTCTGAGTCAGCCCAGGGTGTTTTATGGTCAGTGCTCACTCTAAGACCACGAGAGTCATGCTCGGTGTGAGAAACAAGAGGTTGTAGGGACCTGATGATCATGTTGTGAACGCTGTGTTCGTGGGAAGCGAAGAGGGGCTTACGCATAAGGCGGCCCATGGTGCTGGGACTTACTCCAGGATGGTGGACAAAGAGAGACAAAGCGTAGAGGGAGAGGGATTTGGGACCGAAGAATAACGGTCCCTCATTCCCTATCATGCCCTCCGCCGACCTTGGCAGTGAGGAAGTACGGAGGTGCATGGGTGCTACCTTCCGCAATAAGGGCTAGGGGGCTTACACCAAGGATGTTTCCCTTCCCCTTCAGACAAAATCAACTCCCAGAAAGAGGATATCATCTCCTATGGGGGGGGATCCCATCCCTATGGAGATGGGTGGCATAATGAATGTCCGAGCCGGGGGGACCCTGCGTGAGAGGCATGGGGCAAGGTCACATTTTAACGTCATGTGCTGAGGACGAGGTGATTGGTAGTTTAATGTCCTACAGCTTGGATGAGGTGGGTTTACTCCACACCCATAGGACTTACATGACTGGTACCCTCTTCTCCTTATGGGAGGGAAGGTACCGACAATGCCGTGGTGAAGGGAGGTCGCAGAGAAAACCATCTAGGGGGCCATGTTAGCATGGCTTTGCGAAGAAGCAATATCCATTAGCATGCCTATGCGATGAAGTATTAGGAGAAGCAGTTCTATGGGTATTATAGTCCATGGGACTTTGAAATCACATCATGAAAACCTGGAGAGTCACATGAGAGAAGGAATTTACAAACAGACGAGTCCATAGGAAAAGGCCTTGCGAAACCCGATTACTCTGCGTAGTAGAGGGCACTTGCGAAGAGGGGCGCTTCACGAAATGGGGTGCCTTAGCCTTAGCATGGGGTGGAGGTGGGAATGGGAGGTGCTTCATGAAGTGGAAGGGTGTTTGCGGAGCACTTCCTCGTGAAGCATAGGTGCCTCGCGAAGCAATGTGTCGCGAAGCAATGTGATTCACGAAGTACTATGACCCTGCCTTGGCATGTGGATCACGTGTACAAGAGGGGTATTCCATGAAGAATAAATGGTCTGTGACTACCCGGGTCCCCTTGGGGATCCCCTTCTTTCGCGAATTCCTTTAGGCTTCGCGATGGGCATCCCTCTCAGAAGAGGGGCTCAAAACGAGAGAAAGAGGAGGCCCCACGTGAAGCAAAATTACCTCGCGGAGCTCATGATTCTCAGAGAAAAGAGTGCTTCATGATCTGAGAGCTGAGAAAACGAAGGGTCGGATTGTCCGTCTCTAGAGCTCAGGGGGAGATCAGTATTTATAGTCAAGAGGCGCCGTGAAACAGAGCTCACACGGTGTGAAGGGGGCTTTGGTTGCTTCGCGGTGGGTCGCGAACGTCAACCGGGTTCGCGGAGGGGTACCGCCTCCTTTGCTTCGCAGCGGGTTCGCGAATGTCAGGGGAGTTCGCAAAGCATTACCGCCTCCTTTTCTTCGCAGTGGGTTCATGAACATCAGAGGCGTTCACAGAGCATTACCACCTCTGGTTCTTGGAGACGACAACGTTTCTTGGGGGGCTCCGCGTCGGTCCTTCGCGAGGCAGGCCGCAGGGTCTTCTTTTATTCTTTCTTTTCATCCAATATTTTGGCTCCAACAAATTGGAAAATAAGACTTACCATGAATGGGTAGATTTGATTCCACCCTACCAAACATTGTGAATTCCGTATTTAAAATATTCAATGGTTTGGGAGAATCAGAGAAAAACATGATGCATTTAGTCTCTTGATGTGATCCCATGATGGGGACCCCACAATTCTAAAAAGTAGTAAAGATAATTTTTTTTGAAATCACTATAGGGGTGAGCCTTTTATTTTCTACATGTTATCTATCTCAATAGATTACTATATGGGAATACCTACATCAAAAATTACTCTTCCAATTCAGCTCAATGTTGTAGAAGACAACAGTCTTCTATTTTTCAAACTGAAACGAAAGTGAGAATAAAAGAGTTTCATATTTCATTTCTCGATGGAAAAGACTAACATATTTCTTAAACCTACAACCCCATCAAGACTATTTTCTACCAATCTGGGTGGAAAATATCTGCGAATAGTTACACAAACCACTAATCATAATAAAATACACTGGAGGGTTTCAAAAAATTTCTTCGATCACCCAACAAGTACAGAATTCCATTTCAGAGACAAAATATAAGTGTCATGAAATACCATTAGCTCAGGGAAGGGGAACATGAAAAGTAGGGGATTCTATAGTTACACTCAAGAAAGAACCTGTACCTACTCCTACTTCAAATCCCTCATCATTCCATAAGGCTCTACCTCTTGATAATCAGCCAAAATGGCTGCCTCATCAAGATGATCCATAATATAGAACCTATATAATGTTTGAGGAGTTGAAAAATAAGTCATATTCTTTTCAAAAGGACCACGTTCCCAACTACTTCATTTCATCATTTGATGAAAATATAGTCTAGTAACCAAGGCCCAAAAATTCATACCAATAAGGAGATGAAGATCGAAAAACTAGTATCCCTTCCATCAAATGTTGGGTCACCCCATCTAGGAGTGTTTTTTATTTGAATACCATCTAAAAAATATGATGGAATCTGTGAAGGTGAAGCAAAAAAACTCACGGGCCTAGGTTGTGTGTGTTACTACTACCGATGAACTGGATGAAGGCGAGTGGTATGAAGTAAAAATGAAATAAAGATCCTAATTTTGATGAATTTATGGTTATAAAAATGATCAATCAAACTCATAACATTTTACAGACATAGTTGAAACAACCGATTGTGCCTCCCACCACATCCATTGAATATAATACATATTTATCAAAAGATCCATCCTCCAAAGGACTATCCTCATGGAATCAATTTGGTTAGAAGAATAAGGAGGAATTAGAAAAATATGAATTTTTGAAAAGTAAATTTTTATCCCAGACCTTAGTATATTTCATTTCATCCATGCCTAAACAACTAGAACCACCTAGCATAAGGGAATAAAAAGAATCTTCCTTTTAGGATGAATCTTCATCAGTTGAGGAGATAAACCGTTATCGTTATTTAATTAATGGATCCCTATTAAAATGATGATTTTGAATATGATACTGATTTCCTTATATATGAATGGGGAACTTGGAGAATAGGTTGTCAATGTTGAAGATACAGGGGAAGACGTGGGTATACTAGAACCTAATATTTCAAGTATACCCAAAATCAAATGGTTTATGAATTAGAAACTCATGGGAGAGACCTTCAATGAGATCACTATTAACTAGTGAATTATCTTACACATGAAAAGGTCATCCCCAAAATGATAATATTTGATGATCTATTAAAGGATATACCACCACTTTCTCTACAAGTGGGCATACCTAGACAGATTAACCTACCAAGAGAAGAGGTATTTCCATCCTCTGCCTCGACAAACGCTCCATCCACTTTAGGAACACCATATTCTAAAGTAATTATTAAACAACATATCCATACCGGAAAAAACAGACCTCTGAATCAATATTATGATTTCTTGAAGAAAATTGAAGATTTACCATCCAAGAAATCAGTCCAAGATACGATAAACATGTCAAAAAATATCTGTGAAGCACTTATTGAATCATTATCAAGTCCTCAGGATTTTGAAACGAATGTTACTACTACTTAGGTCCACCATAGAGAGAATGATCTAGAAAAATGTCAGTCATTCATATAATTCATGTATGAATATGATTATTATGTTTAATAGGGAATACTTACTCCATTATACATATCCAACAAGATCAATGACGTTGACATCCAATAATCCTTCATTGATTACGGATCAAGGGCCAACCTCATCCCAATCTGTACACTTCATTGGATGGGTATCACTAAATATGAATTGTATCTCTCAACTATGATGCTACAAGGTTATGAAAAGAATGGACAAGATCATCTCAGAGAAATTACACTCATAACTGAGTTTAGGAATCTTTTATCTTAAATTTTTTCATATATTTCTCACAAGATACTGCATTTAGCATTCTGTTGGGAAGGCCTTCGCCACATCAACATGTGACCATTCCTTCTTCATATCACCAATGTCTCAAGTATTTATTCAATGGTAAAATTGGTACATTGCACAATGACATGGCCCTATTCAATACTTGTGAATCAAAATATATTGATGCAATGTTCTATCTCAGGTAGGTGTAATGGTCTGTGGAAAAATATTTAACAAGAATAAATGATCCAAATAGTTTGGAAAATATCTCAGCTATCCCATTCAGTATTCTCAGTATAGACTTATTGATGTCTGCCAATCTAATTGAATGGGTAGAACCAAATTCAAGAACCCATTCACTAGCTTCCATAATGTTATTTGGGGAAATTGATCTTGACATCATAGGAGAAATCAATTATTCACAAAACAATGATGGAAGCCAAAATGGAGGTGAATTAATTCCATCTACAAAACATTTGAATGTATCCACTTCATTATCCAAGAATGAATAAGTGATTACACTTTTGGAAAAAGACATGTATGTTGATTCATTTCCCATCATATTCCTTTAATAACTTCAAAATAAACCCATTATCATTAGTTGGGCGGGATATGGTTGCTTCTTCTTTAGTATTTCAAAATACACACTCCTCCTCTAGCTCTGAATGTATTTCTTAATCACCTTCCCTTTAATAAGAGGAAGAAGAAGCAACAGATTCAGAAGTGGAAGAAGAAAATGGAATCATAGATGCCCCTCTAGCATTTGAGGAAGGAATCTCCCCCATTGTGGATGAAATCAGTGAAATAGATCAGGGAACATAGGAAGATACACTTACAACTCAAATTAGCGAGGCCATGACTTAGGAAGAGAAATAGGTGTATACATACATTATAAATCAACAATGGGATGTTTTTTCATGGAATTTCATAGAGATTCCAGGTCTTTACCCTATAATGGCCACCCATTATTTGTGAATACCAAAATATCATCATAGACACAAACAAGAAGTAAGAATAACAAAAAATAATTACACGTCCATGATTAATGCTAAAGTATAAATTATTATTAATGATAATTTCATATGATAATTACAATATAAAAAGTTGTTAGCTAATATCTTCCATGATAAAAAGAAGACTGTGAAAATAAGATTCTGTATTGATTTCATTGATCATACCTGGAATTGTTCTAAAGATGACTTTCTTCTTACAATAACAGAAATCTTGATTGATGAATAAAATGGATATGATTATATCTCCTTCATGGATGGATACTTTTGGTATAAAAAAAATCTATATGGCCTTAGAATATGATGAATCTAATGTCTTCACATTACTTCAAGGATTATTTTTCTATTGGGAAATTCTCATTGGATTGAAGAATGCTATTGTGACATATCAACATGAAATACACCAAACCTAGAAACCCATTATGGTAAAATTAATTTAATGATTTGTTGATGATGTAGTGGTTAAATATATACAATATATTGATCACATGAGTGATGTAGATACCATATTCAACAAGATTTGACATCATAATTTCATGAAGAACACATTGAAATGTTCTTTCAGTGTAACCTTAGGAAAGCTTCTCAGTTTTTTCATACTATATCATGACATCGAAGTAGATCTTGAAAATAATAATGATTTTATTGGAATGTCCCCCCTAAAAACATGAAATAGTTGAACGTGAATCAATGAAACTTGTTCTGCATCTAGTGATTCATAGAAAATCTAGTTGGAAAGTGTTTTCCTTTCACCAAATTGATGATGAAGGGGGTCTCATATCAATGGACCATTGACTTTCAAAAAGGTCTAGATAACCTCAATAAATACCTCTTGATCCCCAAATTATTGATTCCACCCATTGAAGAAGAGGAAGTCACTAATTATATGATAGTCATGGAGAAATCACTGGTTCCTTCTTTGAACAATATAACTATGATAAGAATGAAAATAACATTTAATATCTCAATAGAACAATTCTCAACATAGAGACTTGATATTCATATAATGATAAGATCTACCTAGCATTAATATTTGATGTTCATAAGCAGATGTACTACCTGTAGCATTATGAGGACCCTTAGTCTTTCAAAAATAACATGCTCAAATTTATCATCAGTGATACTATGTTGAGAGGACATCTAGCTTGGTCAATAGTTATTCTGCAACATTTTGATATAAAATTCATGCCTCATAAAGTATTGAGATTCCATGTTATGGAAAACTTCTTTTCTGAATGCCCATATGCATAAGAAACATAATTAAATATTAAACTACCTAAAGAGTAAATCTTATCTATTGAGAACTACCCCAGGTCATGGGGAATGTATTTTGATGGTGCTTCTAGAAGTCCAATGAGGAAGATAATGGAAAAACCTAAGCTCAATAATGTTGGGTTAGAGATTATGATTATCTCCCAAGAGAAGGAAGTATTTCTATACTCCTTCATATTATCAAAAGGTGGAACTAACCATGGTTGAGTATCAAAATCTCAGTGCATGCCAGGAATTGTCACTCCATGTACCAGTAAATCACATGGAAGTGAAATGTGATCCAAAATTGGTAATAAAATAGGTCAATGGGTATTAATCTATCAGAAAAGATGAACTAATTACCTTATTTGATTAAGTTCAAGGGATAATAGAGGAATTTACATTAGAGACAACATTTTATTACATACCACAATCAAAAAAATCCCATGTTTATGCATTGGAAAACTCATACAATGATTTGGAATAACCAAATTGGGATGAAACAATCATCATTGTTTCCCATCTTCATGTGGTTTCATCATTTTTCAAATCAAAAGAGGGGAAAAAAGTGAAATCAACCCCATTTCTGAGCCATATGGTCTTACCCTGGGATAGATGACACCCATCATGGAATATCTCCAAGATAGAGTACTTTAATCAGATAGATATGGAAAAGAGAATTTTTTATGAAGAATAGTAAATTTCAATCTTTATGATGGCCCAGATCACTAGAAGATCATCAACAATTGAGGTTTCGATAGAATCTTCCTCATATGCATTGATGGGGATGAAACCACAACTTTAATGAAAAAATTACATGTTGGAGCCACTAGTTCCCACCATTCGTGGTACAAGATTTTTGATAACATCCAAAGGCATGAATACTTTTGGCCTTTGATGATGCAGGATTGAAAAGACTTCTCTTAGAAGTGTCAATATTTCCCAGTTCATGTCAACATTATTCATCAACCCCTAGAGTTTCTACATGCGGATTAAAATGACAGGCCGTTTTCTACAAGGAAAATGGATTTAGTAGGACCCTATCCTCCATCCGAGACCATGCAGTTCAAATACATCGAGATGGCTTCTGATTTCTTCTCTAAATGGGCTGAATCAATACCAATTAAGGATATCAGATCCAAAAGCATTGTTAGCTTTTCCCAAGCTAATATCAATACCATATTTAGTGCCCCACATACCATATTGACAAAACAAAACACCAATTATTGTTCTGTTGTGATAGGGAAGTCATATAAGGAACACAATATTAAATAAAACCATTCATCCAGCTATCATGTAGTAGCCAATGGACAAATAGAGGCGTTCTACAATACTATATAAAATATTTTCCAAAATATGCTGGATAGAGATAATACATCTTGTTATGATAAACTATTGCATGATTTGTGGGCTTATAGTACTATTACACGTACTTCCAAACAAAAAACTCTATACTAATTGGTATATATAATAGAAGCAGTCCTACCAATTGAAATTCAATTACCTTAACTTATAGTTGTCATTTTTGACCAGTTATCTATAGATGATCTGTTCTTGAACTTACTAGATGAGATGGAATGATTATAGGAAAATAGATTTCATACCTTACGTCACTATGAACTCTATCAGAACAAAATAAGATTATCTTTTAACAAGAAATTTTCCCCTGTTCATTTTTTAAATGAGAATTGGTATTATTCCTTAAGACTATGATGATACCACGAAAGAAGCCTCTGAATATTGAGCCAAATTGGGAAGGGCCTTACTCTATACATACGACCCCTATTAATTTTTATTATTCCCACATCTAAACAGAGAGAGAACTAATTACAACTCCAAACAGATAAGGATTCCTGAAGAAATGTTTTTTGTAATCACCGAGAGCATTTCCTAGTTGAACGATGTTAAACTTCATAACCACCATCATCCAAAACATAGGACATTAAAATATATAACATCATACATGTCCATTTTTCATGTTTTGGAACTCTATAGAATATTCATCCTTGTCTCATGATATTTAACTGCATGAAACCATTTTCCCTCACTCTAGGACATTAAACTATATGCGTCCCTTCTCCTTCATTTCATATTATGAAATCTGCCATGATACCATAAATTGGAATTCATTATGTTCCATTAAAATATGACTATCTTCCATGATCAAGAATTAATCAGGTCATTACCACTCCTTAGTGGAAATTGAGCCCTATTTCTCCCTATTTTTTTAATCAGATATACATAGGGACCCATTTTTAAGAACTATGTGTTACTTGATTCATTCAACTATAATGATATATTGTGAAACCTGGTTCTTATTCCATTGTCCAACTAAAATGTTTCCTTCATGTTAGGTGACTTATGTATGCACCCCATGACATTAAACTACACGTTCTTCATGGACTAAGGGTGTCTTGATTCTTATTCCATTGAGATATGTAATGATGCCTAGATCTCTAATATTAGGCCCGACCACAACCATAATAAAATTTAATTCCCATTTTCCTCTACTTTAATGAATCATATAATGAGACATATTCTAGAATATATGGGTTGATTCTCATACCAACCATTGACTTGAGATAAATTGTTATTCAGGAATGTATCAAAAGCCCCAATCTCTCACATCAAATTCAGTTGGTGTGGGAAACGATCATTTCAATTACTACGCGTGGCTCAATTCTGATTACCATTAGACACGTAGTGACACCCAAATATCCAATAATATGTACAAAAAAAACTAAAAACCCCATCCTCATATCTAAACAATTTTGGTGTGAGTTATCTCATAAATAACTACATATGGCATGATTCATATTGAAATATGATACATAGGGATTCCCAGATTTACAATCTTAATCCCATCCATGAAAAAAAATCCACTTTATCTCATGATTGTATGAACCAAAACTACACATGAAATGTTTCTTGAATGATTTGTGGCTTGAATATCATCCCATTGAGATACGTAGTGATGATTTTATATTATCCCTAGCCCAGCTGAAATATTTCTTTGTTTTCATATTGTTCATCATCATCCCTATGTATGATGATAAACTGCATGGAACATTTCATGAACTATGTGTGGATTGATTCTTTCCTTAGAAAGATATATAGTGATGCTGAGATCTCTAATAAATGGTCCACCCAAAATGCTGAAAATTTCCCTTCAATACTATTCATGTGAATCAAACCAGCACTGGGAGGACCTTCATGATCTATGAGTGTCTCGACTCTTTCTGTAGTAAGATACAAAGTGATGTATGGATCTCTAATCCTACACCAAACTATGATTTTGGAATATAAAACCCCCTTCCAATTCCCAAGGAATGAGTCATATCTACATAGGGATATATTCTAGGTCATATTAATTGATTCTTATTATAATGATATACATAGTGATGCTTTTACATCTTACTTTTATGCCCAACCATCAGCCTAGAAATTATTAAAATCCATCTTCCCCATGTAAAAACATGATGATATGAGGAACAGTTTCAAGAACTAAATATGTATTGATTATTTCTTTAAGAAATATACATAGTGATTCTCTTGTCCAATATACTAGATCATCCACCATTTTATCATCATACCCCTATACATCACTTGTACAACCCTTATGTTGAAGAATAATCTTTAACCACACCTTGTTTCTCACACCGAGTATAGCTCTTGTGGGATGATGAATAGGGTAATGATATTCTAATCATAAATACGGTGTCTCAACTCCTTTTGGGATAATCAATGATACTAGTTGTATTACCTTAAGAAGAAAAACATATGTCCTCATTGAATGACAATAAACCTGTAAAATCTTGTCAAGAACTACATGTGATTTGATTCTCATTTTCATGAGATATGTAGTTTTTCCCATATTTCCACTCTTTTTCCCAAACCATAATGTTTTCATCATTTCACCTTCATTATTAATACATGACATTAAGATGTATTGAATATCAAGAACTACGTTTGACTTGATTCTAATTTGGATGAGATATGTAGTGACACATGGATTTCAGATCTTGGGTCTAGTCTCAATTTTAAAATGCCCCACTTCCTATATATAGGTCAGACCTCCACATCAAACCCTATCATGTACTACACATTCCATTATTCTCATTCTATTGAGATACATATTGCCACTTAAACCAACTATCTCAGGTCCAACAACAATATCATGCAATTGATGCCTCTTTTATCCCATATATGAGTCATATTTTCATGAGGATATCAATATGATTTCTCATGTTATGTATGAACCTGTATTCAAGAAACCCCCATTATCCCTCACTGGTGAATTTAATTAGAATGGGTTAAATATTTTTTAAGATCTATTTGTGGATTTGTTTTTTCCCTAGCTAGATACATAGTGATTATTGGGTCTTATCCCCTAGTCCAGCCGCAATGTTCCCCTTCACATCGAAATCACTTCACATACTCCTAGAATGATGATAAACTGTATGGTCCTTCAATAACTACGTGGGTATTTATTCTTATACCTATTAAATAAATAGTGACGTTTAGATATTCAATCCTAGGCGTAGCTACAACATGATATGGAAAAAAATTTATTCTCCCATATACGAGTCAGATCAAAATGAAGAAATCGAATACATGTTCACACCATGCACATGAACTTCTATCTGATAAGAAATACTTGTTTCTTGATTCTTGATTTGAAAAGATATGTACTGACACTTGGGCCCTATACTATAGTCCATACGCAATATTTAAATTTCACTTCATATCAAATTCTCAATCGTCCTTATCACATGACTCTAATATACACAACATAATGTCGTTATCGAATGATTTAAAATTGCATTTTACCTAGGGAACTACTTATGCCTTTATATTATTCCAATTATGCCTATCATACTCCTAATATTGAAATAGTTTCATATTTTCATAATCATTCTTTGGGTTTTGGTGACCTAATATCTGATACCTGAGTTCTCTTTTTCCCATGTTTGAATTGCATTCCCTAGTTTTCCATCCATAAAATTCACATAAATATTGGTCCTATCAACCAAAGGATGCCAATATTTGGCTATGCAGCATATTCTCTAGTTGGAACTATATAATAAAACACCCATAACGATTTTATCAAATAGAGGAAACAATGTTCTTAATAGAAACCTCATATATCCCCTCTAAGCTTTGATGAAGGTATGAATGGACCCTTATTTAAAAGTGGTTATATATTCATATGTGTCCCATATCCTTTCTCTTGACCCGAATCTCTCCAAGACCATCATTTTATTCTGTCCCCTTCACTTGTTCATATCATACTAGAATAAACTTGGGACATTTGAAAAAATATCATACAATGATTCCATAACATTATTTTTCTAGTCGTATATATTAAAAATACATACACAAAAATTCTTACATTTGGGTCAAACCTTCATAGAGATCATATTTCTTTGATTTTTTGGAAATCACAACAATAATTTCATCTTATGTATTCTAGTTATTTTCTCCATAAAAAACATGTACTTGGGAATATCAAAATATCCATAAGAATTCATCTGATTTTATGAAATAGAATATCAATATTCTTGAGAACTCATTTATCTAACAATGCAGTACATGCCCCAGTTATTCATGCATAATATTCTCCTATATAATGATCTTTTCAGCATAAGGATGTCACTATTTTTCTATGCAGAAAATTCCCTAGTTGGCCTAATATAAAACAACCCCACCATGGGTTTTTTCAATAATGGTAACTTAATTCTTTGAAGAGACCCCCTCTAAATTTCATAAGCCTTTTCCCATGTCATTCTTCTCATTCATAAATCCCCAAATTACATCGTACAAGAAGTCTTTTCCATACCTGAATATGGCAGTACATTTCCAGATGAATTAACATGAATTGGAGAAACATCAAATATTCAGTAAAATCTAAATACATTAAATCAAATCCCTTAATGACCTTGATACTTGACTTTAAACTACATAGACCACAATTTAATTGCTCTATGACATTAAATTTCAAAACATAACATCCTTGCTACATGAATTTATGTTTCATAGCATAATGTCCTTACTACATGAATTCAAACTGCATGGCCTTCTAATGTCTATAATATATGACTTAAAACTACACAACATGATGTTTTTACTGAATGACATTAAACTGCACAACATAATATTAACAATAAAATTTCTGTAAAATGTACCTTTTTTCACACATCAAATTCATATCGTGTTGGCTTCTCATTCATGGCCTATATTGGCACAAATGTCTCCTTTTTATTATTAGACATCATTCCTAGGAAAATCCTCGCACTGTGGTATTGAGACATCCAAATATTAAACCCCTATGTCTATTAGTAATAGAATATCAAAATTCATTAGAACTCTTTTACCTAATAATAAAGTATGTTCCCCGGTTAGCATTGCATAAGTCTCCCACATAGCCGGCCTATCAGCCTAACATGCCACTATTTGGCTATGAAGAACATTCCCTAGTTCGACATGTATAATAAAACCCCCATAATGGGGTTTTCAAATAGTTTAATTTCATTCTTGGAAGATAATACCTTTATTTAAAAAATTTATGTTTTTGATTTGTTTACTATAAAATCATTACTAATTATTCCCATGGGACATATTTATGGAACATCGGGACCATTCAAGCCATCAAACATTGTTTGGGTTTAATTTCAACATTCATTGTCAAGGATATTAGACCTAAAAAATATCTTTATTTATTTAGAAATTCATTAAATTAAACTTACTATTAAAAGATACATATAACTCACTAGGATAAAAACCAGTAATGTAAACTCTGGATAAAAGTTGAGTCTCAACTCGCTAGACACACACTTTTTATGTTTTAGGGAATATCAAGAAAATAAAAAGAAAAAATACACAAATATTATAGGGTTGTACATATGACCCTAGAACTAGTAAAAATAGGTTCTCCCGGTCCCTTATACTAGAAATAAATTTTATCATATTTCAAACAATACAAATCTCCACAACCCACAAAATGATGTGGGAATGCGTTAATGTTTCATAATGATACCTTAGATCAAGATTATTTTCTTTCTGAGAAAATATAATTCCAAGAGGGGGGATTTTGTAGACTTCATGAAATGTGATCCATGAATTTCTCCTTATAATCAATGAAGTTATCCACAAATAGACACCATATGATGTGTTTGAGTAAAATTATGTCTTCATGCAGGAAGGAGTAGATGGGATTTTCATGTGATGCGACCGAAAAAGCATTCTACCAAACATGAAAAGATCATGGTGAAACCATCTATTTTTCATGGGGGTTAGTGATGGAAGTTAAGCACTAGCCTGATGGGCTGAGACCAAAACCCAACACAGATCTAATGTAGGGGTTTGGGGGTGCATCCCTCGTGTTATGGAGAAGTATGTTCACTAAGGTTGTTTGACTAGATCACTTGCACTGTACACTTACACCAAGTAGTTATGCCTAAAACCTTTATGCATCACCTATGACATGGACCTACACCACAGAATTGTACGATACCCCAACATCTGGAACCTATTCCAAGGACCTATGCAACCTAGATATTTTTTCACCCCTACACTGGTGATCTGCATTGTAGACCTGGGATGGGGGCCAATGCAGACAAACACCTTCCAATAAGGTCCCCTCCATGCCAATAAATATGACTCTTGGGGAACCCATTTGAACAACTAAAATAGTCTAAGGAACTATAAAATATATTATTGTGTATCTCCTTTACCTAGGTAATGAAAATTTTCTCAGGATGCTCTCTAAAACATGTGTGAAGATAAAATTAAAAAGGATAAAGATGATCAAAGTTCTTAAGGGTATAAAAAACAAGATACATGATTAATGACCCTCCATCTATAAGAATAAGTGATCTATTCAAGGTATTTTCCTTAAGATAAGACTTGTGTGATATTCTTCCATGGACATAAATGGAAAACCCTGGTTATTAGGTTAAAACCTCACCTAATTGTTATTTTCCTGTTAGTCCACTTCCCATGTCATATCAATCTCTTATAAGATTAACCTTCATTTAGTAATCATTTTTTAGTTCCTCCTAGGACCAATGCTTCATATCTATGTGGAATACATGCATGAACCACACACATGATCCACCCTTTCATCCCTCTGCAGAGACACTCATGGAACAACCTCTTCTTCATTGGATCCCATTTCTGAGAGAGACCAATCTGAAACCTCAACCATGACCTCCTGATTTAACAAAACATTGATAAAACCATTATCATGTCCCATATATGGATTTTGATATCTATGGTCATAGGTTTTCCACACTTGTCATTCCAAAGGGTAAGGATCTTCAGGGTGCTTGTAGATTTGGATATCAACGGTCGCATATACCATTACCCCAGAGACTATGTCGATGAGTTATTAGCCCTGGATTTTGGGGATATGAAACGATCTACCCTTTCTTATCTATAATATCCAAAGCCTTCTGTCCGTGGTAGGAAGAGTGAGGATCAATCTTTCCTTTACTTTCCATAGATAATGTTGTCCTCCTCCCACTACAGGACCCATTCGAGGGCATCTATCCTTGTGTATTCCCTGATCCCTTCATGTAGGAGGTTGATGTCTCACTCCTATCTACTTAAAACACCTTCAATCCTCCCTTACATTGAACCATCATCTAATGAAAAGTTATGAGTGGAGTGGCTCATTGCTTCATCCTCTCCCTCCATAGCTACGACCTCTACCACCAGCTACATTGCCTCTTTCGTTGTATGCCCGACCTCTTCAATCGATAGAGGAGGAAAATTGTGATGGGTTTGTTGAATCTTTAAGATACTCTTGTTTCCCACACTAATCATGACTCACATGGGCTTAGAGGTCTTTAATGGTATTGACATCCACACAATCCACCCGATGTAATGAAATACTAGAAATACGATTCCCTCCATAACAAGGATATGTATTAGGCCTTCAAAATTCCTGAGCTCCACATCATCTCGTTCATGAAATGAGAAATCACACCCCCTTAATCGGGGAATCTTATTTAATAGTATTTCCCAAACCTAATTCTCTTAATATGGGTATCCTCCTTAATAGTTATCCCCAAATTAAACCACTAAAACATCCATGAGTTGAGACATATCTCATGAACCCTATCAAAGAGAATCATTTTAGGAGATTTCCCGAACATAATCCTCTAAATGGACCATACTCCGAGGAGTAACTTACTGAACTATGTGTGATTTGGTTCCCATCAAAATGGGATACATAAGAATCCTCCTTGAGGACCATACCCTACATTCCAAATCAACCATGTTCTCTCTGGGGCACATTTACAATAGGGGACAATTCATCATGGAATATAATATCCCTTCCAAGTTCCTTGGGATGTATTGACGTAAGTATCACACCATGATTTGACTAGGACCATCCACCTAGATGTGCTTACCAAACGATATTAAACTATATGGTTAGGAACTTATCAAACAACCCTAAAACGTTTTATGTGTCCCATTAAGTGGAACCAAAATACGAGTGTTATGATTCATTTCTGGAGGATATGTAGGTATCCCATCAATAGGTTTAATCCCTCCATCGAAACAACTTATGTCTCACTGGATGACAGTAAACTCTAAAGTAATGTTTATTTTCTATGATGAAAATAAATTTCAGAGCACCTCACCGAGTGTCTTAAAACCATCATTATCATAATAATGGTTAAATAATCTATAAGTAGTATATGAGAGGATAAAAATTATGGAGAACCTCAAATAAATACATATTTATTATTTTTAGAAGAACCTTGAATACATACAGATGATTCTGAATTCAGATGTGCTAAATAATTGATAGAATATTTCAAGGGAAACTTACATTAATCATTTAAAATAATTAATGATTCTTGAAAATAGATTTAATCCATTTGAGATTACTAGAGTAGAAAATTAATCCCATAAAAAAAATTCGATGAGCCTTACCTTTCATCCTCTCAACAAATGTGAGTTTATAATCATCGTGGGTCGAAATAACTAACGAACTACTTATTTTGGAAAACAGGTACCTATGGATACATAACCATTGTATTTTTCCACATCCATAAATACATCTGATGGAAACAAAACAGAAGTAGTGATTTTAAAAAGAAAACACATTATAGGGAACCAGATGAAAATTCATAGATCAACAATGCAGTGAAAGTGACAATAGGATAAATTATCATGCGTTAAATGGAAATAATCATGTGGTTGGATTAAGTGGAAATGTGGACAAACAGAAAATTGTGGATGCACTGGTAATATTTTTTGAATTTATATGCACGATTGATGGAAATGGTCATGGGGGTAATATTTTCATTATGGTCTATTATAGAATGATTAGTTAGAAATATTCTTGAAGATAGATGAGATACAAGGTTGGTTATGTGGTTCTTCTTAATTTATGTTTAAGACTATAAAAAACACCCATTGTGGTCAATTCAAAAACACAGAACCCTTTATTTAAATTATTGAGGAAGATCAACTTACTGTATGACTCATTTACAATCTGGTTTCTATATATTCTCAAGAATTCATATAGAAATGATGATTCGTCATCATTTTTGCATAAAATACTCCATCAACATGATATATCCATCATAAATATATGGATTAAATGTAATCTTTATTAAAATATTCCCTAATCATTAAATAAAAAATTAAAACTTAATTATTAATCCATTTTATCACATAACCTCTAAATACTCTAAATGTTCAAACATGTGACAATTACATAGTAAATTATAAAATGGATATATTAATTTAATGGAAAAACACAATGGAATTTATTAATGTATTAGCCATATTAGGATCCAACTAGAGTAGTAGTATTGGAGGCATTGTCAAAATGAAAATATTTAATCAAATCACTCATATATTTATTCTGAGATAAAATGGTTCCTTCTAGTTTTTATAATATACAAATAAAAATATTGTTGTTAATTTCAACAATCACACTCATCTCAAATTCTATTCACATGAGTTCTAAAAACCGTGTTTAATGTTTTTTTGGGGTTAAAAAAATTATATAATTGAAATATTTTTTTACAATGATATTATTATTAAAAATATTATTAATTATGAGAGTCAGATATTATATTTATATATCAAAATTATTTGATATAAAATTCTGGACCATATATCTTATTAAGATTCCATGGCATTTTATGTCCAAAAACATATTTTTTTAAGTTTATATTAAAATTTTGATAAAAATATTACTTCAAAACAATGTGCTTGTTCAATATAAATCTTCTTTTGAACATATCTATTAGTTAAGAAAATCATTAAAAGAATTAGATTTTGAGTAACATTAATACGAACCAAACAAGAGAATAAAATAGGTAGGGACTCAGACCCAGTTATTAGTGTAGAGGTTTATCTACAAAACATTCCATATCATTAATTATATAACATTTAAACATTTATTTATATATTTCAAACAATAAATTCAATTTCATATCAATTATTTAAATAATAATATTGGATAACATAACTAGAATTTACTTAGGCCTTTCATCCATGGTTTGAATCTTGACTTCTTAAAATTGATTATTATATTCTTGAATAGAAGATACAACTCTAATCAACAAATGGAATATTTTATATTTTTGGTTTATATTGATATATGAATGTAATTTTCTCATATTAAGTTCATAAAAAACTATAATTCTTGTCTTGTTGACTTACATCACTAATGATAGTCTGTATAGGATGATTCCCTGTGATTATTAAATTCCTTGGAGAATGGGAATAATGTAACAAAATTTTCTATAGGTTAACATTATTTAATATAAAATATGGTATTATATCTTCTAATAGCATAGTTTTAAAAAATTTGGTTCCCTATATGTGATTTAACTTTGGGTAAAAAACAATGGGTGTTTTAAAAATATGATATGGATTATAATATTTTAGAATATTTTAGATTCATATAAGGAAAATATTCATCAAACTTATCATGAAATATTTCTTCAATAGTATGTAATTTTTTTAAAATAATTATAAAACATACTAGATATGGATTAACCAATAAAAAATTATTCATCAGTATTTAGATCTGATAAATCAATATGAATATTAGTATTCAAAATGAATAATTTACATCTGAACGCTCTAAAATAAAAAAAAATTATGGTTTCCCATATTTGCAAATTTAAAAAGCGTTTTAACACAAATAAGAAGAACTAAAACAATATTCACAGTGTAGAAACATTTACTCATGGATTCAATCCAAATGTAATATTCAAAATGATTATTCACATAACATAGATCAGTTAATTTTCTGAAGAGATCATTTTCATCATTCAAGAAAACCATTACTTTGAATTGTTTTTGTGGTCGAATATTTTGAGTAATACATTATTCATTAAAAAAAGTTTCAAATTAAAATAAAAAAATTATCACCATGATCACTTCATATAGTGATAATTGATAGTGCTTTTTTACATTAGATTAAGAGGACCAAATAATTTAAATACACGTAGAGATTCCAACATAAGATATAGAAAAACGTTTTTGGTATAAAAATTGTTACCATCATCTAATATATTCACATTGTTTGTATATGAATGAAAATGTTTATTTTTACTAACTATAGAAATCCAAATGTTGAGACTTTACCAGTATGTTCAAATCATTATTTGTGCTGGTTACCATATTCCGAAGGGTCATAGACTCCTGATGAATTAAACTTATATTCTGGTAAATCATCACTATTCTTCCTCTAGAATGTAGAGATAATTTTTTTATTAATTGAGTATCCTATCCTTATATTCCAATGAAAATTCTATTCATTAATAGCATAAAAAATTTAAATTACTAATGAAATGGGTCTTATAAGTCGACTATGTAAACATTATCATGCATATTGGCTTATAAAATATGCACTACTTGTAAACATGTGATGGTACATTAGTAATTTAAAATGTTCATGGAGTAAATTTTATCACATATTTTCATTATACTTGTATTTATTTTCTTATTTTGAAAATCATAAATTTCATTCAAAATTTATGTCTTATTGGGAAATATAATAACACCAATATAAATAGTTTTACATCATGCATTTTAAAAAAAAATCGAACCAACTTCTTCTATCATTGAATAAGTTTTAGAAATTAGGAATATCTCTATTCATGTGTTGAGAACAATCATTTTGCATTTACTATTTGGTTTGGATACAAGTACTCAATCAATCCTATTGAAATCAATCACATCTAATGTTTTGGTACACAAACATGATTGGGTGTAAAAATAATAGAAAAAAGAACCTTAAAAACTAACATATTTATAACCATATAGGGCTAATAATTTCTAGTTGTCTAAAAATATAATCTTTATAATTTTTAAATGATTATGAGTTGTTTAATGAATAATACTTTTTTATTGAAATCTTATCTATCATTTTGTATAGAATGTTACACTCTATGAAATTATATATTTTTAATTGAAATTTGACATTCTTGAAGTAAAAAACTAATCCAAAAGATGTACAGTTGTGATTCAAATATCATAAGAGTTATAAAAATTTTCCTTGATAGAATATATCACCCCGATATTTTGTGATATAATTATCTATAAATATATTTTATTTTTTAGATGACTTTATTTACATAAAACACCATGTTTAAACAAACAACATTATGAAATTCAAATATTATTATTTAATGTGATTTTTATCACCTAAAAAATAAATCAGATGGTAAGAATAGTGTTAAAAAATTTATAAATATATATTAAAGACTAAATCAGTAAAAAATTAATTAAAAAGAACTCATTTTTATTATTGTCATTTTATTATTTAAAACTAATTTTTTTAATGGGTTTTATTGCATTTCATGAGAAAATATTATCATTAATTTTAAAAACATTTCGAAATTTTATTTGATAAAAGTATATAATTTTTGAAAAAAATATCAAAATTAACCAGGGGATATTTTTTAGGATATGTCTAAAAAGATTTATTTTCTAGTGAATAATGAAAATAATGATTTTTATTGGAAACTATATTTTTGATTCAAGAATTTAAAATAAATTTTTTTCATTAAAATGGTTTCAAAGAAAAACTAGTCCTATTGTGTAATTAATATTTCAATTAAGTAAATTGGAATAAGTTTTATGGTGGAATCTGGTACAAAAAATATTACTATACATAAAAAAATTATTAAAAATTGATTTTTGTTATTTTGTTTTTATCTGAAATTAAATTCATCAACTTCTATAAATTTAATCATTAAAAATATATTCCATATTTGGAATTATGGGGTTATTATTTAGTAAATATAACCCCTTTATTTTTCTCAATAGGAATAGTAACCATAGTAAATCTTGTGACAACTTTAAGGGAAAATGGGTTAATTAGTGTTAAAAATAATGTGATAAGGCTTAATATACTTTGAAAAACCTTTATTTAACCAATTTTATGAGTGTGAACAATCAATTTCCTTCAGATTATAGAATACATGGATACTTGGTTTTAGTTTTCATTGATAGTGACAATTATATTAATTAAAGAAATGAATAAATACCGAATGTATCTCTGATAAATATAAGATCTCTAAAATTATTGTATAAGGATAAAAATAGGATATGTTTAGTAATAAATGAATACTATAAGAAGAATTAAATTTTTTATATCATGATAACTCCATTATAACTTTTCGTGACTGTATAAATATCATAAATTCTTATCAAACGCTCACACAATATTTTTTCAAATAAAATAAAAATAAAATAATATATTTTATAAATATTAAAAGTAATGAAATTTGGGTGAATTATTGTGTTACAATAATTTTGAAGATAAATATAATATTTCTAAGTTATATTAAGGGTTTAAATTTTAATTCCATAACTATATTTATGTCTTTAAAATCATCTTAATTGAATAGTTTCAAAATTCAATTAGTGATATTTTCTGTTAAATAATATATGAAAACATTATTTAAAAATCATAAAATTCATGAAATTAGAAAATTATTATTATAAATGGTTGATAATTTTATCACTTGGACATTTATTAGCTAATTTTTAAATTATAAATGAAATTATAACCATTTAATATTTACAAACTCGTTTATACAATTAAGGTTAAAATATGTTATTAAAGAGGTTAAACTAAAGGATAAGGTTCAAAATTGAACCAAAACCTAGTTAAATTTTATTTTATGAAGATATATCCCACATAAATTATTTTTATTTTAATATATGTCCATTTGGAATATTTTTTCTTGAGAGTGATTAGGTATATTTTATTCTTTTTTTAATTCCAAGTGTGTCCTTTCCCCCATTATAAAAGGGATGCCTTCTATAACAACCATGCTTTTTATTTCATATAAACACTTTATTTATAACACAAATTTACACATTATATAACCATTTTGAAAAAATATAGTGTGTTTTGGAATTAGGTGCACAGAATAACATCGTAAACATGGGATACAACAACATTATTGAAAGCTTCATTAACATAATTCTAAAATTATTTGGTGTTTTAAAAAGCACAGGATATCCTGGGGATATACATAAGAAAGGGGTGAGATATAAAGACTAGTAAGGTAATGAAAATGGTATATTGTGATACATGTTAAGAAATAGTCCTATTAATTGGGAATAAAAGGCATGGGAAACATAAACATGAATTGGAAGGCATAATATAGCATGATAATCATAACATGGGAAATTTGGTAAAAACATAAAACACAACATCATAAACATAGGTCAAGGATAATTACTATGAAATAGTGATCGTAAAATTAAGATAAATTAATTAGGTTCACCCCAGGTAGAAACATGAAATTTTATGGGACTAAACATTACCTAATGTACTGGAGTTCTGTATAATTTTGGGTGCACCAATAACTTTCATTTCATTCTCATTCATTAGTGTGACACATAGATCAAAAAGTGTGGATTCATTAATAATCATATTTAATTACATGATCAGTTAGTGTGGAATAAATAAATGAAATTCCAATTTTTAATAACTGTAAGTGTATAAAAGTGAAATCCAATAATTAAAAATTAGTACGGTATTCAATAAAAATATATTTTGGCCTGGAAAATTGTGGTGAATGTTTAACAGCATAAAAACCTTAAATTAAAACTGAAAAAAAGATTATGATAGAGAAATGGGTCTATCATAATTTTTACATAAAATTGGAAGTGACACGGACATGTAAAAACATTTCCCAACATTAGTAATCTGACATATAAGGAATTATATAATAAAGAAACATGAATAAAAAATGGATGGTGGCGATCCCTTTCATGAGTGTGTGACTAAAAATGATTGGGAGAGGATTATTGAGAGCTTAGATTTCCTTGGGATGACAATATAGAGGGTAGGGAATATTAAGGACGCTATCTAAGTATATTGAGTGAAGGGAAATGGGAGCTTGGGTGGGTCTATAGAAGAAAATATGTTTTATCTTTATTATTTCTCAAACATAGGTTTTGGACTATATTAAATAAAATATTCCAAACCCCAAACCTTCTCATGGGGGTTTCCCATGATTTATGAAAAATGGTATTTTATTCATTATTTTATATATCCATGGGCCAAACATAATAAAATAATTCCATTGATTATGTGGAGATGAGTCTTATAGTAAAAGTTGTGATTTTAAAACCTCAAATATATTAGTGGTTTATAAGGAATCAAAATAGATTTATAAAGATAATTAAATAAAATTAAAATAACATAATTTTAGAGATAAAACATAGATTTGGTAATGGGTTCCCTTTAATGTATTTATTACATCACTTTTGGTTCATTATGATGTTATAATAGAAAAAGTATATTTATAATATATTTATGTTTTACCAGAAAATTCGATTGTCTCATAAAATTATTAAAAATTTACCAATGGATATTTTCAATGATATGATTTAAAAAATATTATTATTTTTATGTAAATAATTTTAATAATATTTTATTTTTCACTTTTAAAATAAAATTGACCTTCATTAATAAGTGGTGGTGTTTTTTACCATAATAGTTATTGATACCTTATAAAACATTACATTCAACTACATTAAAATTATATAATCTGTTATATTTAGTAAAAATTATTTAATAATAACATTTTATTAAAATTTTATTTAATTAAAAATTTCATTAATTCATAGAAATAAATCCCTTAAATGAAATTAAATATTACATAAAATACAATTTTTCTTTTAATTTTTTAGAATAAAAATCATTTATAATGTAACAATTACAAGATTAAAATATATCCATCACAATATAATTTACATTCTCATATCACTAGTTTCTTGATTCATATCCCTGATATACACTTGAATACACCCTAAAAGTAAAGTACATGATAGTGTGACTTTCAAGGGGTTGTTCTTCTTATATGTTTTGAGCCTTGATCTTGAGAAGCTAGACCATATCATGTAAACAATTTCAATCATGATTAAGTTGTTCGATCTTAGATTGGACTTGGTCAAGGGAAAATTAAAGTGATTCTATCTACTTTATAATGTCTAATAAATGGGATACAAAGGGTAGGATACAACTGGTTGATATCATCGCTTCACTTGTTTGCATCAATTAGATTTTTTGAAACCCTATATTTATATTAATCATGCGATTACTATTCAACGAGTATATTATAAATGGTAACGATTTATACCATTATTTTAAATCTGATAGGATATAATAAAACCAAATAATTGCTTCTGTTTTCCCTAACTATATTACATAATAATATATTTAAATAAATAACTAGAGGATTTAATTTTTAATAGTTTTATATGTTACCATCTTACCCCCTCATGAAATTTATCCCTTGAAATTTTCATTTCCCATACTAAAAAATACGATGAAACTCTCTTTCATCACATCCTCTGGTTTCCATGATGATTCTTCATTCATATGTTTTCTTCAAAACACTTTTTCCTAGCACATTGTCTTATTTAATTGAAATTTTTCACTATGATATAAGATATTTACCAACTATTCCACATATGAGAGATCATTATTCAATAGTACCACATCTAGATTTATTACATGAGAGGGGTTAGATATGTAATTTTTCAAGAGGGATACATGGAATTAATCATGTAATTATGATATGTTGGGTGGGCGTTCATGTCAGTAGGCCACCACTCTAATGTGATGAAGGATCTCAATGTAGAAGATGTATCTTGCACTAATATATACATTATTCCCAAATCTCATAACATTCATCCATGGAGATATGTGAAGGAATAAAATGGCTCTAACATCAAACTCTATGTATCTTTGATGCTTGTCAGCATATCTCTTCTTTCGACTCTGATTAGACTTCTTGTGATACTGAATGATCTAATATTTTTCCACCATTCCCTAGACTATTTTAGGATATGTCAATTTTTTCCCCTACATCATCCCAACATCTAGGTGTTCTTCACCTACTCCCATAAAGGGATTCATAGGGATCCATTTTGATGATTAATTATAAATTGATATTATAAGAGAACTCAACCAGAGGAAGTTTTTAATCTCATCCTCCTTTGATGTCAATTGAGAATTATCTTGACATGTCCTCATGTCTATTGATAGTCTAAAGAGATTGGTTATAAGTTTGTGGTGATAATTCATTCATAACATTAGATCAGTGTTTACAGCATGTTGGATTTTTTCCAAAAGATATAGGTGAATCTCAGATATCAGTTGGATACCATCGATAATTGTACTCCATACCACCTCGATAGTTATATGATGTGTATACATGAAATTGTTTCTAATTATAAATCCCTTATAATAACAATAAGGTTCAATTTCTTTGTAGGATGATTCAACACAACCTGTATAGAATTATTCCCAATTTATGTCTTCATAAGTCTAGTGAAAAATATTATTGTGATATTTTCCTATTTCCATATAGGTATGGGTAATTGTTTCATTGTACCCTTGTATTTTTTCCTTTCCACTTCCACTTGCATATATACAAGCCATCAAGATATATATTCGGTGATCGCCTTCTTCATACTCTCCCACCAATAGTGTTCTCAGATATTTGGAATCATCTTTGTTATTATTAGGTGGTTAGAGATGGTTGATCTATGTCCATCATCCAACATATCCTTCTTTAACTCTAGATTTGATGGTACAAATTGTCACGATCAAAATATCACAACACCTTCTTTAGTAATGTTGAACTCAGAGGATTTACCATTCCATATAGATTTCACTTTATTTTGAATTCATGTAGTATTTATTTGAGCATACATTCTCTTCTACAAAAGGGATGGTTGAGAAATCATCTATGAAAGTATTGATGATGTTCATTCTTATATGATTCCCTTTTTCGTCCTTTCCCAATACAAGGAGACCAAATCCCTATAAATTCTCAATAATGATTGAATTGATAGATACTTTCTACTTATAGATTCTACCACCTAATTCACTTTTCCAGGATGGTAGTGGATTGAGAAGTCATAGTCCATGATCATATCTAACCATATTTATTGGTGAATATTCATCTCTTTTAATGTGAATATATACATGAGGCCTTTGTGAACTATATAAATTCCTCACATCTGCCCAAAGATATAATGATTCCATATTTTAAATGAGAATATCACTACCTCCAACTCTAGATAATGCAATAGGTAGTTATATTAGTGAACATTCAACTTCTTTAAAGAATAGGCTATGATTTTTCATTCTACCGTAACACACATCCCAAGCCCTTCTTCAAGGCATTACTAAATACCATGAAAAGTTATCAACTTATGTGTACTGTTAGTTCAAGTGTAAGGATAATCCTCCTTTTAAATTTCATGGTGCTCTCTTCACAGTTATAATTCCAAGGAAACATTACCCTATTTTATATTATCTTCGTTATAATGTTTTTAAATATTGGAATATGTATAAAAAATAGATCATAATACCAATCCAATATAAGGAAAATATGAATTTCTATCACAAAAGTCGGCCTCAACCATCGTTTAATTGCTTTTATCATTAATAAGTACATAGATATCTCATTTCCTGAGATTATATGTCCCAAAAATAGGAATAACTTCATCCAAAACTCACATTTTTTTAACATTTCATAAATATTCTACATTTTATTATTCTTTAGCACAGTTATCAAATACTCATCTTGCTCCTCCTTGGTTTTGGAGAATATTATAATATCATCTATAATGACTACCAAAATTTGAAGAGTTAATCTATAAAGATTGTATTCATCACATCCATTAAGATAAATGGAAGATCATTGATCTTTAAAGGCATCAATAAGAACTCATAGTGTATGTCCCTTATACTAAATGAACTCTTCGGAGTATCCTCATTCTTTACCCTAACTCTGTAATATCTCAACAACAGATACACCTTGGAGGAGTATTTTTCTCTACATAGCTAATCGCATAAGTCATCAACATGAGGATGAGTATACTTTATCTTTATCATGATCTTGTTGGTATCATGATAACTAAGGAAAAGGTGAATTGACCCATCCTACATCATGATGAAGAGGGTTGCTGCATCCCATGGTGAAGAACATGGTTGTATAAACCCTTTGTCTAGATTCTCTTGTAGTTATTTCTTTATCTCCTCATGTTCCAAAATAGCCATTTTACATAATGTATTGGATAATGGTAACACTAGGTATAAGTTGGATTTAAAATTCCAAATCTTTGTTTTGATGTATTCTAGGAAATTCCTCAGAAAAAATATCAATGTATTCCCTCGTAGTAGGAATGTATTGGAGGATGATTATTTCATTTGAATCAATCATTTGGAAAACATAAGATTTCTCATATGAAACTATTACACATTCTTGTGATGCTGATGCTAAAGAAGATTCATCATACTCCTTTAACATGTCCATAATTGGGAGTCTATTCTCAATAGGAAGAGTTATTTGTGTCTCACATAATTTTATGTTGGATCTATATTGGTTTATTTAATCCATGCCCATAATTGCATCAAATCACACTAAAGGGGTTATAAAAAGGTTCATAGGGAAGTCAATACCACAAATTTTAATAGGGGGAGTTATATATATAGGATGAAATAATTACCCCATGTGTAATTTCCACCGACATATCCACTTCCATGCTTTCTAGTTGTGTTTGAATAGTTATAATAAAAATTCATGATATGACGGACTGAATATAACTAGAATAAAAAATTATGTTCATTGTTCTTTAATGATCAACTAGTGTACCTATCACCACATCTCTATTATGATCCATCTCGGTGGTTTTGATTGAAATAATATCCCTTTATTCCATGGATTTTGTTCGTTGTCTCTAAAATCCCTTAGAATAATGAATTTATTTTAAATGTTCCCAGGTTCCTTATAATTGAAGAAATTAACTGTGCACTAATGGTTTACTAGATACTTTTTCAGTCAATCACATTAGTAGGTTTATCCCATTGGAATTCATTTTCTAGGTTCCATTGCTACACACACCAAAATAATTTCCTCAATACACTTATCCATTTTCCAGGGTGCAACTTTATGCACCATTGGAAAGTGGGATGATGAAATTTCATAGCACTGTTATATTTCTCCATCGGACAACCATAATTGAAATCAAATTTTGGCTAAATATCACCATGATATCCATGATATTCACCAATTCCCATTTTGAATTGAAGGGAACATCAAACAGTTTCCTCATATCTATCGAATTCATGGATCTCCCATGATTTTTGTAAACAATGTTTTATATGACAAAAGATGTCATCAACCCTGTATTTCAGACAAAAAAATTCAATATGAGTATTTTTTTGAGTCTTTTAATGTTTTCCATGTACTCCCCAATATATTAATCATCTTTTTTCTTGAGGGTAAGGAAATCAATTTTTAATTTAAGTCATAGAGTATGAGTAAAATGTTATTGAAAGACGTTTTATTTAATTCCTTCCACCACATATATTACATCTATTCCTCGTGCTTTATATTCTTTTTCAATGTACATCAATGATAATATTCTACCACCATGTGATAAAGATCCATTATAAACATATCTTTTTTATAAAAATGAAGCATGAATAATACATTCTCAATGGAGTTGATTCAATTTTTCATGTTTAATGGATCAAATGATCCCTTCCAAGACAGAGGTATTTGTCATATAAATCTCTTAATTAGGGCGTTTTCTTTTATAAGGGGATTTGGGTACTTCTTATGTTTGATGTTTATATTAAAAAAGTGAGTTAACTAATAGGTTATCATTACAAAGTTATGATTCATCTCTCAATAGGTTGGGAATCTCATTAGGACAACCATCACATTTCCAATCATATTGATTGTTTACCCGATTCCTCCTATTTAAGGAAATTGCATAGAATAAAGAAAAATTTTGGATGAGTATTTGTAAAATATTAAACAAATGAATTGGATGATAATGAAATTAAAAGGACAAATTATAATGTAAATTTATTTATTTACTTATGAATTTATGGTCTTCAATCAATGATATCCCAGATCTATTTCGTAACATATATTCTTATTTTATTTTTTCCCATAATATTGGTTCTTAATTATTTTATGAATTTACCACGTCAAATACCTTTAGAGTGTAATACCCTGTGCATAGTAAGGCATGATTTCATGTACCAAGTTATGTTGAGGCAGGACTGAGGAACCTTGTCAGTTTTGATACCACTATGTACATTTCATCCAAAACCACATCCACTTATAGAATTCAGAAAGTTATTTTTTACTGGAAAACCATTTAATATATATTTACCTAAATTTTTCTATTTCATATTATATTTATTCTTATACCTAAGGCTTTCTCTAGATTTTTATAAAATTTTCCAAAAATAACTAAACTTTTAATCTCATATCAACTATAACAACCATGCTCTTTATTTCACATTAAAAGAATATTTATTACATAAAGGTGAACATAATATAACTCAGAGTATCTATAATTATAGTTTGTTTGGGAATTGGGAACATATAATAACATCATGAAAATGTTACACAACAACAATATTGAAAACATTATATCCATGTTTCTAAAATTTCATTTAATGTAAAACTGCACTGGATAACTAGAGGACATACATAAAGAAATGGGTGAGTTATAAATATCAATAAATGAATAAACATGAAATAAGGTGATTAATGTTTGACAATAGATATATTATTTTTTTATAAAAATAGTTGTAATCATAAACAATGATAATAAGGAATGATATAATAAGATAATCTTGACATGGGTAATGTGGCAACATATTAAAACCCTTCATAATAAAACTAGATCAAGGATAAAAAACAATAAATCATGACAGAAAAATTTCAATAAAAACATCAGGTTCAATACATATACCTAATTTATGTCTCATGATACAAAACATTACCCAATTCATGAGATATCTATATAATTCTAGGTGCACCTATCACTTTTATTTCATTCTTATTCTGAGGCATTCCACATAAATTGTACAACATAAATTCATTCATCATCATATTTTATAAAACTATGAAGGAGTGTTTAATAAATACATGAATGTACCAATTAAACTATGCATAATTATATAAATGTGTACAACCTTGATAGGAAATGGTTAAGGTATTCCCTATACAATTGTTTATCCATGGAAAATTGTGTTGAAATTTCGGCAGTATGTCAACATCACTTTAAAATTTATAAATTGTGTTGATGAGAGAGAAAGGTGACTCTAAAAATTTATAGATATTTTGGGAAGTAATATGTACATGAAAAAATAGTTCTGATCATTAGGAATTTGAAATATAAGGAAACATATAATAAGGAAATTTGAATAAATAAGAAAATGTGAGGATCCCTTACTTGAGTGGGTGACTCAAAATGTTTGGGAGGGGCTTCTTCAGTGCTTCGCACACTATGGGAGGACTCTAGATATGGGATTTTATAGTCAGTATGTGTTTTATGGATCATTATTTTATTGAAATGGTAGCTTGGGTGGGTTTATATGGGGAAAGTGTAATGATTTATTTATTATTTCTTAAACATTAGTTTTCGATTGTATATAATAAAATAATCCAAACACAGTTCTTCCCTTGGTTTTCCCATGGTTCTTTACAAATGGGAGTTTATTCATTAATTAATATGGAAAATGTATGAACTTAACAAAATAATTCCCTTTCTTATGAGTAAGGGATTCACACTCTTATAGAAACCAATTTAACTCCTTAAAATATATTAATGTTTTTTGAGGATTCATAATGTCTTTATAATATTAATAAAAAAACATTAAATAGAATTATTTTAAATATAAATCATATATATGGTTATGATTACCATTTATAGTATTTATCAAATCACTTTTGGGTCATTATGATGTCAAAATACACAAAATATATTTATAAGGTATTTAATTTTTACTCAAAAAGTTTACTATCTCAGAAAATTTTGAAAAATTCATTGTTGGATAATTTTGAAATTATTATTTAAAAAATAATTTACATTCTATCTAAATAATGTTCTAAATTTGTGAATTTTAAATTTTAAAATAAAACCATCATTTATTAAGAGCTACTAGGTTCCTTGACAATATTAGTTTTCAAAGCCTTATAAAAAATTAAAATTTTAATTTCTAAAAATTATAAGATCATTTATATTTAATCAATTTTTTTAATAATAATATTTTATTAAAATATTATTCATTCCCAATAATTAATTGATTTATCAATATAAATTCCTTAATTGAATTTGAATATTACCCAAAATACTATTTTTATTTTATTATATCAAAATAAAAAACATATATAATATTATAATTATAGAATGAAAATATTTCCATTAAATTTTTTGTACATAATAATATCGCTAGGTTCTTGATAAATATCTCATTAATACATCCAAAAACTATATGAGAGTAAGGTGCAAAACTGTGATACTTTCATGTAGTGGTTCGGTGTACATGGCGTTTTCCATTATCTTGATGATTTTAAACTACTCCCATAAACGGTTTTGATCATGTTTTTGTTATTGGACCTCAGATTGGAATTGGTCAGGTGAAAAGAATTTTGATACTATCTTACTTAGATTATTTCATAAATGGGCTTCATAGGGTATGATCTTATAGTTTGAGGTCATCACTCCCTTTTCCTATATCAATTGGATTTATTAAAACCCTATATATATATACTAATCATGTATTCAAACAGTGGGGGTTGCACCCCACACCCCTTCTCAAGATCAGTGCTAGGTTGCGATCCCAACCCTTCAGGCTAGTTCCTTCACTACAATCACTGACCCGCATGAAACATGAAGAGTCACACTGTGTACCTTTTGATCCAAGATGATTTAATTTTATATCATGGAATATATAATTCCAATATGCTTCGTCATCCTTCATAAATACATATTTCTAATTGAACTCAGTATTTGGTGTCAGAGTGATGTTTACATCTTCAATTCAATAGAAAAGTACAGAGAATACATTTCATGGTTTTAAAACCCATGGAACACATGGATTCTCATTGTACCCTTAGGAGGGTTTCCCTCATTAGGTGTGATATGTAAAACCATCTCACCCATTATCAATAAGCCTCAGACACACATGTATGATAAATTTTCTTTAAGAAACCAATATCCCATACCTAAATCTTATCTAAAATTCAAAATTATCTCTAATGTAACATGTAACCTCTATAAACATCTCCCCACTATGTATATATAGTCTCTAAAGAATAATAATTTTCTAAGGTATTATTGTTAACATATTTCTACACAATTAATCAAAATTCAACCCAATCTATTTCTCTAGGATGGTCCAGGTACTTAAAAGACTATTATTTATCATGTAAACTTCATGTAGTAACAGAATCATGCATAAAAGGTATAAATATTCTATTATAGGGTCCACCTACCACTAAAATTGAGTAACAAATAATTACTCATTTCACACTCACTTATCTAAGCCTGTAAATTCCTCATCTAAGAATATATCATCACATGTGGTCTTATATCACACTATAACATAAAAAAATTTAATTTTATCAATTTATAATTAATTATTCATCTTATTCCAAAGTGGAATTACCATGGAAAATTTAATCGACATTACCACTTCACTAAAACAATAGCTAGGGGAAAATGCTCAACCTTCTAGGATGTCCTTTAACTATGTTGGGGAATAGATGCATCAAATTAGGTTTATTTCAATATACTATAGTAAAATCATTACTGATTACCAATCAATAATTAATCCAAAATTATATGGAAGAAAAAAGGAACGAAATTAAGTAATGTGGGATGTGTAATGTACCCATAAGAACCCTAGAATTACTACTATAATCACCCCCACTGTAGGGATTGAAGGGAGGAAGAGGGGTGGGTCATCTAAATTGCACTATTACTAATTCCCCTAGTAATATAAAATCCATTATTGATGGACACAAAATTACATACCTAAAACTATTTAAAAATAATATCTAGTGGGTTGGTAGTAGGGTAATCATAGTATTGACATGATTCCCTCCCTCTCCCATCAAATTCACTATGTAACCAAAGAGGTCATCACATGATTCTCTCTAGGATGAGGGCATGATCCTTTTATAAAAACAATATTTCCATGACCCACCTATGTCACAGGGAGATACCACATACAATAGAACCACACATATGGACCTTATCCCACATTTCATAGACTTTACACCCTTACTGCATATCATTGAGGGATCTATCTCATAACATGATTCCCCAATCATGATTTTCCTCATGGATGATTAGTCATGGGGAGACCTAAACATTGCCACATGAATGAACTTATCTTAAAATTCAAATTTATTCACAAGGGTCCACCACGACAAGACCTAAGCATTGTGGTGTGACTTTCTATATTTACTAATCTTCAACAAGGTTAGTTATCCTTGACTGAGTAACCCCCCATGCACCAAAAAAACTTGTAGATCTGAAATATTTATCCCAATTGTTTTTTGGATATGTCCAAAATATTAAATTACTAACCTAAATCTATGTTATTGAAAGGAACCCATCATTGGTGGCTAAAATTCAAATTTCCTCACAAACAAAGACCCATAAAAATTTAGAGTCATTAAACTTCCTAGAGGACATGAAGTGTTATAATTCATAGAGATGGATATAAATAATAGAATATAAAATATACTATATATACACTACGAATGTATTGAAAATTATGGATTCACCTAAATGGGGAAAACCTATAGGATAAAAGTATGGTTTCCATAATAATTATGAAATTTATGGTATTTGTTTAAACTATAAAGAATAAAAGTGGAAGTGTTATAAAAAAATTAGTAGCAGAGAATATTAAGACACATTTTCGCATATTATGATGCTAAATTCCATTAATATATTTCATTATAAAGTAGTTCATTATAATTATGAGAAAATTTAAATGGATTTCAAAGCCAATTTATTTAATAGTAGTTTAGTTTTGGATGTGTATATGAAAATAAAAAGGGATCATACATGGATATTATGGTGAGCTATTAAAATAATAGATAAATAATAAATTGGTTACAAGATTTAGGTAATACTTTTCACAAATAGTCACACAACCCATAGAACAAAATTTTTAGTGTCTTGGTGATAAGCTATATAAACACCTTATTTTATAACAATTTTTAATATTTATCTATTATTTTGAACATTAATAAATTATTATAGAAAAATAATAGGATATAATCATATTCACAACCATGATAATGGAAACAAAATAATGATGTGATATTTAATGGTCATTATGTGAAACTTTTCAACTCTTCAAAACTATTAGATCTTAAAAAATTACGGAGTGCATGATCTGGGGAGAAATATCAACTATGAAAATCATGGGATCATAAGTGACAATCATAAAACATGACCAAGTATTAAGGATCATATAATAGAATCATAATACCAAGAAAGATCTTAGAAACATGGATTAGAAACACAGAATAGATACAATATAAAATATAAAATTATAACATAAGAAATAATAATATATTTACAAGATGGAATATAATACAATTTTTGGAATATATCATAAATATTTAATATTTTAGGTATGTGCAGAAAATATAAGGATATGAAAACATTATGAATAAATCATATTATTCATGCCCATTAACTATTCAAACATATCCAAGTATATATACCTTTTAGTTTTGGAAAAAATATATAAATGTCCACACATAATTGTCTCGTTAGTTATAAAATAAGACCAATAAATCGTAGGGTTATATTGGATTCCACCTATAATCGTCCATACATATGAGTGACACATAAAATAAAATAATTCAACTTTTGATCAATAACCCATGAGAAGAAAATAGGTTTCATAACTTTTCCAAATTATATCAATTAAAAAAATGATAATTTTATACCAAAAGGATAATCTCTTAAAAGGGGTAATTATAAAAATTACTTTTTTGATGATTTATGATCCATTTCTCAATTTGAGAGGATTTATTTAAAAAAAATAGGAGAAATCACATAAATCAATTTTTTGGAATTTTTTTTCCTAATATCATCTTCAATAATATATGACATTAAATCCACCATATAAAAACTGTATTTTAATGATGATTGGAAAAATTCATGAAACATTACATTAAAAAAAATACAACAATTGGATTTTTATAATCAATAAAATGTTTGTTAAAAATGATATTCAGATGGGGAGAATGTGAGATCATGAAATAAAAGACATTTACATATTTAAAATGCTTTTTTTGAAATCCCACATAAATAAGAGCATAATGAAACCTTTTTTATAATGAATAAACAAAAATATAGGATCAATGGTGATAGTAGTTTTTTTATTTTCCACTAAGAAAAAGAAAATGTAGAAGGAATTTAAAAACATTGATATCGAGGAAAAAGTTTTAAAATGAAATTGGAATTATTATAAAAAATGAATTTTCATGAAACAACATAATCTTTAAGGAGAAATAATTCAGTGTGAAACATGTTTTCACTAGAAAATAATGTAGAAACACAACATAAATCCCTAATATGGTAGAATTTTAAAATATAGAAAGATAAATATCATCAAGGAGTTATTATTACCCATAGAAAATAATTCATCCATGAAACCCCTTATAATTTTTGGAGAATTTAAATGGGAAAACATTGAGTTAAATGTGTATTAAGTTATCTTGAATAAAAGGTATTTCATGGACCCATCCATTAAGATTACATAAAATAGTACATTATATTAAAATTCACTTTCTTATATTCACAAAGATCTTTTAATTTTAGAGTTTTAAATAATTAGGACACAATTCATATACATAAACCCCCAATATATAAAATGGGTACGTCTAAAACATTATCCATTTCTTCTATAATATATAATTTTTTTAATAAAACATGAGATCTGTTCATAAAAAATATTCACAACATTCATCTTGGATTATTATTTAATGTTACCCATCATTAATCCTTCTGAAAAACATTTTAAATCTTTGGATGAGAACCAAAGGATCAAGAGGAGGCATTGAAATGAGGAGATAAAATTATAGTCAATGATTAATAAAAAAAATATTAAATCATTATCCAATATACATACTTCTCACCCATAATGTATCATATAGTTACTTTGTGATAACATGTGATTCCCATAAAACATATAAAACATAAATATAATCATAAAGGTAGATTAGGGAATCATATAACTAATAATTTAACACTCATGTCTACCATATGAGTTATAACCCCCATGGATACCATATAATGTAACCCACAAGTCTAAGTTATGATGTATCCCTCACAGCTACCTTATATTATAACCATCAAAGTTACACTTGGATTAACCATACGGTCAAACTCATACATAAACATACACAATGAATTTTTGGGAGATATAGGTCTAAAAATTAATCATAAATAATGAAAAATAAAAATCGTAATCATAAAACAATAATACTTTCACCAAAAAAATCATTTTTGTTTTTTAAAATACATATTTAAAAGATGATTTATAATGAAAATCCCCTTAACTCATGTCCATCTTACTTAAATCATGTTCAAACCTTATGTATAATGGTTTATAATGTATTATTAATATATAAAAAATATATATTAATATTTATAATTCATTATAATATCTTCTTATAACACCTTTCCACTGATTTATTAATATTTTTTTCAATATTTTTGATGCATATATTTCATTGTTGACATGGCTCGTTCATTATAAATTTTCTTTTCAAATGGAAGGAAAAATCCAATAGTAGATTGAAACAATGTTAGTACGTTTCCAAAATTTTATATGATACCATATATCATTTTTTATCATATGAGGATGATCCATCTGATAAAACATTGATGAAAATGATTTAAAATTTTTATGGTTTCTTTACGACCATCATGAACTCATATCATTTTAATTAATATCATGTCTATATATTGTTTTGAAAACATTATATAAATTATAATATGTATAATAAAATCTTATTGAACCATAATATTGGTTTTATGATCATCCATGAAGGTGGTAATGGAAAATGAATGTTTATCATCCATGATGGTAGTAGAATGACACATCACAGATGATATTATAATTTTTAGAATAAAAGAGAGATGAGAGGGAGTTTTATGATGGGTTTGTCAATAAACATGATAAAAGTATTATGAATATAATATAATTAGTTTTAATTTCACTTTTATATGGGGAGGTGATGGTAGAATAAAAAACTAAAGAAATTGAAAATAAAATAAAATAAAATGAATGAGCAATTTACCTCTTGAATTATCCTCCTCGATAACCAATTTAAGTCCCTTGGTTATTGCGTTTTTGTAAAACCAACATTACTTGGACGTGGGTAAGAGGATTTGGAATGTAATTGGGCCTAAATTAAACAATATACATGGATTTGAGGTGTGGGGATAAGAGGTGGTGGGGGTTGGTCTTTATAGTGGAAGAGATCAGTCGTTTTTTATTATTTTATTCATATGTTTATTATTTTGGCATAAGACTGTGAATATTATGATAATTATCACTAAATATATTGAAATAATAAGGTATATTTTGATATTATGTGATTACATTATCAATAAATCATCTATGACTCAATAAATTATGTATTTTTTAAATATCCTATTTTACCATATTTTACTATTCAACAAAAATTAAACTATTTTAGGAAAATACAAAAACATTTCCCTAACTAATTTTTAATATGTAGAATTAAAAATGAACACGGTTTTATAAAAAAAATCTGAATATGATAAATTTATTATTTAATAAAAATCATCATTTATTCCAAAAAATCACAATTTTAAAATTAAAAATAATATTAAAACACATTGAAAAATTAATTAAAGTCTCCTAAAATTATAATATAATCATAAGATAATAAAATAATAATATTTTAATATATTTTATGAAATTTAATTTTCTTTTAAATAATTAAATTAATTATAAAATTTTAATTAAAAATTTATCTCACAATAATACCAACACTTAATTTATTATTTTCAAAACATTTATTTACTTACTAACATATATAAATATATAATATTTTCACTTATATGGTACAATGTTTTAAACAAAATAATAGGTGGGGTATCAATTCTATTAGTATAGGTTCATTAATTTATATAAATACCGCTTAATTCATTTTACATTTATAATGAATTTAACTATTTAATTATAGAATGAAAATAAATTATTTTATAAGAATCTAGGTTGTTACATTTTCCCTGCCTTCTGTAAAATTTTTCCTCGCAATTTTTATTTACTAACTAAACAAGTGGGGATACCTTTCCCCCATAGAATTTTCAGATTTCAATGTCACTTCATCAACCATGTGGTTTATCCCAAAAACCATAACCCATTGAATTACCCAATTCAGTAATATATGCTCTCTATGATCAAGAACCTACAAAGGTTTCTCTACATAAGAAAGGTTCCCTTACAGCTAATCTACTTTAGGGCTTAAAACATGATGTGAATCTGATATATTCTTTCTTTACATGAAAACATGAAGAATATTGTGTACTTGAGATAAAATCATAGGAAAGTGTTCTTAGTTGGGAAATAGTCCAAATTTCTCAAGGATTACAAAATCTCCAATGAACCATGGACTTTGTTTTCCTTTCATAACAAAACAAAGAACCCTTTTTAAGAACATATTTTAAGGAAAGAAAGATCACCTACCACAAAATAAAGGTCTTTCCTCCTGTTATCTATATAACTTTTCTTCCTTCTCTGAGATTTCCTCATGTGTTTCAAAATGATCATCACTTTCTCAGCCACTTCCTCTACTAGTTATGGTGACATAATATTTGTTTCCTCAACATTGTCCAAAAATTTTGGAGTTTGGAACCACATTACATATAATTCCTCTAAAACAGAAATTTGTATACAAGATTGAAAAAAATATTCAAAGAAATTCATCAAAAAAGATGTTGATCCCAACTATCTTGTCAATCCATTGAACTAGCACGTAACATGTATTCAAAAGTATGAATTTTTCACTTTGTCAATCAATCTAATTGTGGATGATAGGTTGTTATAAAACATAATTTTGTTCCCAATAACATATAAAGTCCTTTTAAAAAGTTATAACTATACCTAGGATCATATTATGATATAATTGAAAGAAGTACTCCTTGTAACATAATAATATATTTTAGGTATACTAGATAAAGCTTATCTAGAGAAATAGTGTCTCGGATATAAAGAAAATTTATTGATTTTCTTAGTCGATCAATAAAACCCAAATATAATTGTTACAGTGAGATGTATTTGGTAGTACCAATATATTTCTAGGGTTATATTTTACAATTTTCACTCTAGAAATGGAAAAGTATGAATCACCCCATTTCGTGGTTTTTACTCTTCTTTAACCTGTTAACTAGTAAAACATTTCATTTTAAAATTAGCAATATCTCTTTTTATTCCATTAAAACAGTAATACTCTCAAAGGTCACTATACATATTAGTGATTCAATGATGAAATAAAAATAGAGAAATATGAGCTTTAAATAACAATTATTATTTCTATTCAGAATCACAGGGATCACAATACCTCTTTCCAAATCTCAGGACACAATCTTTATCAAAATTAAATTCAGAAAATTTACCTTTTTATCGAATTGTAGTTTTTTCCCTAACTCAGAGTCCTCCTTTTTCACTTTAATAATTATGTCTTATAGAGATGACAACACTAGAACCTAAAACAAAATAGAGTACTTTTCTACACCAATAACATCCAAGCCAAAATTCGTCAAATCCATAATAAAGGGATCATGTTCCAAATGTGAGATAGTTATTATCACATTATGTTTTCATCTCAAGGCATTCATCAATTTTATTTCTATTCTAAGATAGTAATTTGTAGTGAAATCATAATACTTTATCAGTTCAATCCTTTTCTCTTCCTAATGTTCAATTAATTATGTGGGAATAAATACATAATAATTTTATGGTTAGTATATATTTCACATTTGGATCCACATAAATGATGTAAACAAATTTTTAATGTGAAAACCATATATTTTAATTTATAATCATGTTTCATATGATTTAATTTATTATGTTTTATTTTACTTGAAGCATAAGAAATTACCTGATCATTATTTATCAGAACATAACCGACTCCCTTCAATTAAGAATCATTGTAGATGAAAAACCCACCATTTATAGAAGGTGGGGATAAAAATGGAGCATCAACCAATCTTCTTTTCAGTTCCTAAAAAAACCAGCATCGTCTTCTTTCCATGTAAATTAAACCCAATTTCATGTTAACGTAGATAGCATGTAAGATATATGTGCAATGTTTTTATCATACCATTAGAATTGACCTTCTAATCTAAGAAAACTATGGATCTCAGTAACATTTCTAGGTCTTATTCATTCATCAAGCACTTTTGTTTTGATTGGATCAAACATTATGCCATAGTTATTTACAATGTGCCCATTAAAAGAAATAAGTTTCAACAAAAAATAACATTTTATAAATTACCAATATAACATCGTTTCATTATGTTTTTTCAATAAAATAATTAATTTTCTTTTAGAATATTCATAAATTTTAAAAAAAACAAAAATATCATCAACCAATAAAACAAACAACTTATCCAAGTATTCAGAGAATATTATACTCATAAGATCCATCAATATTGTTACAGAATTTTTCAAACCCAAGGGAATAACATCAAACATATAATGCCCATATTTAGTATGGAATGATATTTTTGGAATATTATCCACCTTTAACTTTAGTTGATGGTTCATGAATATTAAGTCGATCTTGTAAAAATACCGATCTCCATGGATCATATTAAACATGCCATCGATTTGAGGAAATGGATGATTAGTCATAATATTTATGTTATCATGAGATCTATAATAATAGAAATCCTTAGGAAACCATCTTTAAATTTAACAAAAAAAGAAGGATAACCCCATGGTGAAGTGATAGAATGAATAAAACCTTTATCAAGAAACTCATGAAACTAATTTTTCAATTATCAATGTTCTACTTGAGACCTTTGATAACGGTTTTTTATTGTATTTGAATCAAAAACTATGTCAATAATAAATTATAATTTTTCATTAGGCATAACATCAGGAAACTCATCAAGAAAAACATACAAGTATTCATTTACCATTTGAACATCATTAATCTGAATAGTTCCCTTATTTTAAATGATATCTGCAAGATTACATTCATTTATATATTTTAAAAATTTCTTAGATTCATAATATGTTATAAATGAAATGAATTAATTCCTGTATACAAACTAAAATCATTATGCAAAACCAACTTCTTTAGCTCAAAATTCAATCTTTTCACTGTAAAAAAATAGCCAATCCATATTGAGAATAACAACAAACTATACTAAGGGGAAAAATGGGTTTTCATGTTATTTCTTTCCATATAAAACCACAATATGATTATTATAAAGTCTTTTTTACTTAATATTTACCACTTGTGTTTTTAACAAATCTTCTGATTTCATTTCCTGAGTTTAAATTTCCAATTTAGCAGAAAAGTATTCAAAAATAAAATAATGTGTAGACCCTGTATCAAAAAAACATTATAAAAATATGAGTAAACAAACAAATTGCCTTATCCCACTTCATTGGATTTCCCAACATTTGCTGACATAGTCTCAAATTATTTAATTTCACATTTTATCTTATAATATGTATTCCTTCCATCATTCAGATCATTCTTTGGGATTATATTTTAATAATTCCCCATATCACATAATTTAAATCACTTTATAGTTTTCTTATCATAATTAAACATAAGATCATTTTCATTGTAATATTAGAACATATGTCTAAATTTACCACATAAGAAACACTTCCGTTATTTTTCAAAAAATTCTCCTGGTCATTTTTACCCCACATCCCACAAACTAGATATTGATCATTCTTACCTTCAGATTTATTTTATTAATTCTTAAATATTACATTCCATATGGACCTCTTCTTCTTAAAAATTGGGTTAATTATTCTTCATACATGGTCACTAAATCTTCCAAAAAAAATTTAATTCTAGAAATTTATTTTCTATCCTAATTCAAACCACCATAGGAAAATATTTTTCCATGAAAGGATTATTTAATTAAACCCATACTAAGGTATTAATTTCCATGATATATTTGATATTATTGACCATTTAATACCATTGGCTGGATTCATCTTCAAAACTGTAACAAGAACAACTAATGTTTTGATTAGTTGAAGACCTCATAACATCGAATATATTTTAATGGTATTTAATCCACCAATTATCAACTACTATTTCAGAAGGTCCACTGAAAGCATGGGGGAGTTTCCTCATAAAATTTTCCACTATCATCATGTTCCATTGCAGTACCTCTAATTGTTATCTTTGATTGATTACATGACTATTTAAAGACTGTATCAACTAATACATCACATATAAAAAATATATGATTCCAATCCCCACCAATCTAGGTTGTGGACTCAGAAGGATATCAACCGCTCGGTGACATCCAACTTTAACATCCCTATCTCTTATATGGAAAACGATTCTGAACAGACATATATTATAAGCAGTAACATTGTAATATTTAAGTAATATATCATTTAAATATATCCATAAGGAGATAATATTTTATGGTATTGACATCATCATAACCACTAATGTAATCTGAACTTTTCTTTGATACTAACTCTAAATCCATGAGATGAATCATTATATAAAATAGTAAATTATTATAGAATTTAGTTTCTTATATTCTCAATGTTATTTTCATTTTAATGTTTTTGAGAACTATAAAATCATTTATTCTTATCAATCCACAACCATACAATGTGGTTACCACTAAAATAGTATCTGTTTCTTCTGTAATTCAAATGTTTTTATTAAAACATGAAATATTTTCATGAAAAATATTCACAACATTTAGAATGGCTTCCTCATTTATTTTACCCATCCTTAAACCCTTTGATTTTATTCTAAAACTGGGGATGATCACAAAAATATCAATAATGGACATAAAAATAAAGATATAAATCATTATTCCATCAATACTTATAAATATATTAAATCATTTTCACACAGACAAACTTCTCACCCATGATGTATAATATAGTTATGTTATGAAAACATGAGACTCCCACAAAACATTGAAAATATAAATATCATAATAAAGGTAACATGGATAATTACAAACATAATATTTTTACCTTCACGGCTACCATATGATTAGTAACCTTCATGAACACCTTACAATGTAACCCTCATTGCAACATTATGATGTTACCCAAATGGGTACCTTACTAGTAACCTTTGTAGTTCCACTTGGAGTAACCATACAGTCGACCTCCAAGATAAACATACCCAATGAATTGGAGGGAGATATATTTCCCAAAATTCATCATTAGAAATTCCAAATAACCATAATATTATCAAAAAACAACAATACATTCGTAAAATCATTCCTTTTGAATTTTGTAAAAATAGAAATTAAAAAGAGGGTTTTTATGAAAATTACCTTACCATGGGTTCTTCTTACTTCAATCAAGTTCAAAGATATTTGATAAATGAATAAAGGTTTTCATTAATATATTAAAAATTATATTAATATTTATAATTTCTTATATTATCTTTTAATAACTTATTTCCACCCATTTATTAATAATATATTTTTGTTATTATTGTTTTGGGTGAATTTATTTCATGGTTTCCATGGTTGTTTCTTTATTGATTTTCTTATTGCATGGAATAAAAACTATAAAAGTGGAATGAAAAGCTGTTAATATTGATCCAATACTTTAAATGACACCATATATCATTTTTTTATTTGAGGATGATTAATTAGGAAAAATGTTAATGAAAATGATTTAATTTATTTTGGATGTTTTTATGAGCATCATTAAATCATATCATTTTAATTAATATCACATTTATATATTGGTTTCAGAACCATATATAAGTTATAATATGTATAATAAAATCATATTTATCCATAATAATTGTTTCATGACAATCCTTGATCAAGATATTAGAAAATGAACGTGTATTGTTAGTGATGGCGGTAAATCAACACATCACAAATGATGTTCCAATTTTTGGAATAAAGGGAGAGGATATATAGTTTGATGATCCCTTTTCCATAAAAATGATAATATTAAAGTATATATAATATATTATAGTGTTAATTCTACACGGATAGGGGAAGGTTAGGAGAGAATAATAAATTAAAATAAATTGAAATGAAAATAAAAGAAAAAGAAAGAGGACTTTACATCATGTATTCTCCTCCTTGAGAACCTCTTTAATTCCCTTGGTTTTGGACTTTTGGTGAGACCACAAGGTCTCGGAAAAGGTTAGGAATATTTTGAAGGTAATTGGGTATAAATTTTAGATGCTACATGGATTTTACATGTGAGGAGAAGTGGTGATGATGGAGGTATTTATATTTGATGAGAGGGGTGTTTTTTTGATTATTTTATTCATTAGTTTATTATTTTGGAACAATAATGTGAATAGCTTTAGATTTATCACTAAATATATTAAAATTATGAAGTATAATTCGAGATTATGGTCTTACATTATCCATAAAACATCTATGAATCAACAAATCATGGATTAGTTAAATACTAATAATTACTGTATTTTACTATTCACAGAAAATCATCTATATCAGAAAAATCCCCAAAAATCACTCTAACCATTTTTCATCATTTATAAATAAAAAAATAACTCCATTTTAGTAAAATAATTTTCAAAAGATGAAAATTTTAACTTTTAATTAAAATCATCATTTATTTGAATGATACCAATTTTAAAATTATATGTGATTTTTTAATACGTTATAAAATTATACAAGGTCTCCTAATATTATCTTATAATAATATGAAAATAAAATATTAATTTATAAATAAATTTTTTGAATATTAATTTTTGTTAAATAAGGAAATTAATTATTAAATTTTATGTCAAAAATTATGTGTCACAAAAATACCAATACTTAATTTATAATTTTCAAACCATTTATTGACATATTCCATGATTTCAACATATCATATTTTCACATATAAGATTCCTAAATTTTCTTTATAATTTCACAGTTTAGGTTACTATTCTATTTTAATGGATTGCATAATTTCTATAAATAACACTTCATTCATTATATATTTATAATGATTTTAACTATTCAATTCCAAAATGAAAAAATTTACTTTATAAGTACATATATTGCTATAAATTTTTTTTCATATTATATATTTAATAGGTAGAATATATACCACATAAATTAAACTAGGTACACATTAAAAAATCATTTCTTATAGATAATAATTTTGAGACAAAAATACTTACCGTGTTCCATATTCATTATGCACACACACATAACATCCGGAATAATCACAATAATTTTATTATAATCATTATAAATAAACATATTATTATATATATAATTTAATATTAACTATTTATTATCATATTTAATTTATTTATTTTCTAGTTTTTTATAATGATTTCATTACTATCGAATATGTGTCGTATTATTTTAATAATTGAATGCGATATTTTAATAATAATTTAAGAACATGACCTTATCATTAAAGAACCATAAAATAGTATTTGTTTTAATATTAAATAGTTATAACATTAATATTTAATTTCCCATTGTCATCCATGATTTTGTTTTATAGTATTGTTGAATTATGTTGTTAATCCAACCCCATACATAAACATGATATATCTTAATAGGTGGGTGTGTTGGTGGAGGGGTGTGAAATTATTATCACTTATTAATATATAAAGGATTGATTTTTTTTGAATTATATTTATTTTGGCTGGGATAAATAAATAAAATTAATTTGAGAATAAAAAAATTTTACTTTTGGGGGGTGGTTGTCCAGACAACACATCGTTAACATTATTTTGTTTTCATAAGTGGATAGAAACGAAAAAAATGGGCTTTAAAATATAATAAAAAATATTAAATATAATAATTATAATTAGGGTATGATATTACCTTGGTTTGGGTAGGATTATATGATAATAATTGACATGAAAATGAAAGGAGTAGGTAACACTAACTTTAGTACCTTCAAATTTATCTTGAAATTATCTTTATAAAAGAATTGTTTAAGATAAAAAATTTAAACCAGAGTCCTATAAAAATTTGAGATAATTATAGGAGGAAAACATTTACAGACTTATATTATGTATTTTTATTTAATGCATCTATCATGGAGGTTTGTGAGTGTCCCTTTTCATAAGTGAAGAAAAGGGAACATTTGAGATCATGCTTTAATTTTCAATGATATCATTAATCTATTTTGGGTTGAAATATACAAAATTTAAGAAATAATAGACTTTGTGGTGATATTGGGTTGATAAATATTAAACCATGTATATACAAACATATTTTAAGAATTTTGGGATACATTATTTCTTAGGTTTTTACTTTTAACTTTTTTTTCTTTTAACCATGATAACATGTTTTAACTATGTAATTGGTGCTTTAATAAAAATATAAAATAATAATTTTTACAAATTTTAGTTTGAAGAAAATAAATTTAATATAAATATAATTTAATTAAATTTATAAATAATATATAAATATCTTTTAAATTTGAAAATTTCAGATATAGAAAAAAAAAATAGTAGAAAAAATGATGTTTTACCACAATATATTCTTATTCTAATTTAGAATTAGTTACCAACAAAATGTGTATTAATATAACTATATGGGATATTAAAAATCATAATAGAGTAAAAAACTTAAAATATATTTATTTAAATTATTAGATAAAAAACTACAAAATATTAATAATATAATTATTTGAAAATAACATGTTTACCATTGTCATGGTCATTAACTTTATTCATAGTAATCATAATTTTATTCATGAAAATTAAGTATAAGTAACTAACTAATATGATCACACTTATATTATATATTAAATTTATATTTGTGGTTTAATTTATATTTTTTTAAACATTAATTTTAATATAATAAAATTATTATGTTTTAAAAATATGGTTGATTTATATATTACTTGAGTTCAAAAATTACAATCACAAGTTTATTGAAATATTATAAAGAGTTTAAAATATAAAATTTAAATTACAAATTAAATATTTTGTAAAAAAATAGTTTTTTTAAATTTCCAATTCATATGTACATACTAATTATGAAATACCAGACTCAGTATCGGTGTACTCAACTATTCACCAAATAATCTATTTTCAAGAATAATTTAAAATTTTAATTCTATGATAAATTAAAAATTATATGTTAAAAGTTGTTTTTTAACTAATTCATTTAATAAAATTTTTATATTCATTTTTTTGATAAATTGAAAAATAATTGATATGCTTTTATTGCAAAACTGACATTTTTAAACATTTATTTTTCTCAACAATACATATTTTTAAATTAGAATTTAAATGTCTTTTATATTAGTAAATATATATAATTATATTCCAAAAGATTCTAATGTAATATTTTATGATAAAATATATTGTACATAATAGAATAATTATTTGAAAAAAATATAAATATTACTTTAATACAAAATATTCTTTAAGAAATACAATTAAAATTAATTATTTATATTAAAAAAATTAATTTTTCAACAACATTTTTTAAAGTATTTAGATGAATTTTAAATGTATATCATATTATATTTTAATAATAGTATTATTACTTATACATCAAGCCTAAATTTATATATATTTATAATATTTAAATATTAGGTTTTTTTCACTACAAGTTATATTATTTTAAATTTAATACATAACAATATGTGACTTATGTATTCATAATATATATGTGACTAATGATTTTTTTTGTAATTTCTATATTTTCAATGACTACACTTGAAACTAATACATTTTCAACATCCATATTTCATACTTATATATATGGAAAAACTAAATCATTCATTCATTCCAAACTCACATTGCAAGAAATAACACTTATTTCATATTATATATTTTACCCAATTGTTTATAATTTCATGGTGATCTTCCCAAATATAGGTTTTTTCTAAATAAGTGATACTCATTGTTGAATATTATACAAGTAATTTCCATGTCAGGATGAATTTATTATTTTCTATCTATTTTCCCCTTCTAATATATATACTTTTAATGGTTGAATTTTATTAGTGGTACAAAATAATCATTAGTGTGAGATACATAGGTTTATGTTCTTTTGTTCTAATTTTAAAATTACGAATGAAGAAAGTGTAGTTAGTTTTCATTCATATCTTTTATTACTTATTTCTTAATAAATATCAATTCCTTTAATGAAATTGTAAATAATAGTTTATAATTATACACATATGACTAATAAAAAGAATATGCATCTTAAAAACCTGAGGTTTAACATTATCACCCATTAAATAAATTAAGTCATAACAATTTTAATTATCACATACCAATTTAAAATTATATATCAATTTCAATTATTGTGACCTCTCCAACTATAATTTCTACATAGAAATCAATCTCATAAATCTAGTAACATATCTTTTTTCTATGAAAAGGATTAATCATTGTGTTGAGTTATTTCACACATTTAGAGCTAAGTGGAAATAATTTTTCGATATCAAGTCCCAAAAATATCAAATTTATTTCTAGAAGGTGCATATTATTATCCTTGTATAGATATAACTTCACAGTTTAATATGATATATTGTTTCTTTATTCAATATATGTTTTCCACAGAGTGAAGGGATCTAATCCATCACTAAAATCATGTTAAATTTACTGAAATTATGGATAAAAATATTTACTGAAGGAAAATTACAATTAAATTTAACTTGTAACAATAATCATACAACTATAATATTTCTTCGACAATTTAATAATCAAGGTGGTGACTTAAATATCATTGAAAATTTCTTATATATAATTGAGTTCCTATAATAAATTCCAAATTAGACATCTATAACTATAGATTAGAGGGTACATGTATCATAAATATAAGGTTCCACTTTGAGAGTAGTTATTTTGTATGTATTCCATTATATTTTAGGTCTTATATTTTAGTGATTATCATCATCATGTTTAGTATTGGGGTTAGGAAATTGATATGTATAATGATCATGTTCCCACACATAAGACAATTAATTATTAAATTTACCTTATTTTGATCTTTAATTCATTCACTCATGTTAACTGAAATCTTCATTTTTTTCATAAAATATTGATCCTCAAGGACCCATCTTCTATAATTAAATAATTTTATAACACCCTGAGACATTTTTAGGACCCTTATTTCCATAATTTGGAAATATAAGAAATTGAACATTATTTCCTTAATTGTATTCATTGCCTAAACATTCTAGCGACTTAAAAATTATCTTATATATTGTTTTTGGGACATAATCCTTGTTTAAATTGTTAATAAAATTTCATGATAGGTAGTTTCCCATAATCACATGTTTTCTCACTCTATCTATCATTTCGATTGTTTATATGTAATATCTACATGATCCCTCACACCCATGGTATCATCTAGTTTTTTCATTTGTAAAAAAAGTTTTAACATGTGAGATCAAAAAATAATAATACATGGGAATAATAATAATAATCAATAAAGGATATAAACCTTAAATTAAATTTCTCTTTTACGTTATCAAGTTGGCCTATTGTTTTTTTAGTTCAACCTATTTCAGTTTTAGTTTGATGTATGCTACTTTATTTTTGGTTGGTATTATAATTATTATCATAATATATAAATGTTACATATAAATATATCTTTTATAGAGGTTTGAAATTATTATATAGTTAACTAAAGAATATCACATGGTGTGCCTAGTGATGTGGGTATTTTTAGTCCCACTCATTGTGAATCAAGTTGATGATCGGGTCAAGGCACAACCAACCCCTTTAGGGGTGATTACCTCGAGGTGAATATTTTCTTAAACCACAACCAAATTTCAATATATAGATATGGATGTTATTTCTATAAGAACCCATATAATCTCTACTTTACCAAAACATAAAAATGTTATCCTATACCAAGAATTATTCTTTGGGTTCTAGCTATTGTTCACAAAACTAACCCATAATATAAATAAATATCCTTTAATACCAAATACCTAAAACCAATATAAACATACATAAATAATAGATTTATTCTAATTTTTAGATAATATATCACACAAACAAATTGATAACCTAGGGATCAAAACGTTAGTTATCTTTGAAACTAGCTAAATTAACATCTCATTTATAATAATTATTAAAAATTATTCATAAAATTTATCTTCTAGAATATCTTCAAGAAATATATTATGATATAATTATATTCATAACCTTTTAAATTGAAACATAATAAAAGGGAGGTTTCAAATGATTAGTAAGGAAATATTGTAACAAGTCATAACCTTTAGATTAAAAACACGATAAAACCCACAAGGAAGGGGTAAATATCATATAAAATATTGTGATATCATATATAAAATTTGTAACACTTGGTTAATAATTAAGTATCATGGAATATAAGCATAATAAAAAAAAAATTTAATACAAACATGTCTTATAAACACATAATAAATATCAAAAAAATCAGGAAATCATAACATAACGATGAAGAACATATTTAGAAAATATAATATCAAAAACTTATGGAATATCATGGAAAAAGGACAGATTTAACCAATATGGAACAAAAATAAGAATATGAAACCATGATAAAAATGTCCATGTATGTTCCCCATTAATGTTTTGAAAAAAATTACAATCATTTTTATGCATCAATATAAAAAGATATATAAACACATATCTAATGAAATAGATGTTGATTTAGGACCCCAACCATCACAATATATATATAAAGTATCATTTAAAATCAAATAGTTCATATTATCATAAATAACCTATGATAAGGAAATAAGCTTCAAAACTTTTATAAATGCTTTTATATAAAAAAATACAATTTGATACAAAAAAATATTCCACCAAAAGGAGTATTTATGATGAGCATATACCAGGTGATTTATGAACTATTACTCTATTAGAGAATAATCCATTTAAATGTAATATAAATCAATAAAATTTCTTTTCCAATAAATTTTTTCATAATAACAAATTTAAAAATTCATGAATTACACTCAAATTATGAAAATAATTTTTTTGAATCTAATTAGAAAACATCTGAAAAAAATTAACTCAAAAAAATCCAATAAAGATATCATGATAAATAATAATACAAATATAAACATTGATATGTGTTTGGGAAAAAATATGATCATGAAATATAAAATCAATTTAAATATTCCAAAACTCCTTTATTATAAGCCCTTTTAATTTTAAGGAAAAATATGACATTATTTTAAAACATATAAAGGAAAATATAGGATCATTTTAGATAAATACAATTTGAGTTTCCACTGTGCCATTGAGGGAATTTCGATAATGTAAAAATATGGTTATATATGATAAATCCATTAAAACAATTGAGAATTATTCCAAAAAAATTATTTTTGGGAAAAAATATCAACAAGGGGGGAGGAATTAGAGTGAAAATAAAATTTCCAAAAAAAATTAAATACAAGATAAAATCATCCTCAAGTAGTGTAGATCAATCATTAAGTATTAGAGTAATATAGGAGTGATTATAACCCAAATAAATGATTTGATTCATGAAAACACATACCACATGAGGATAATTTTAATAAAAATGCTATTGTAAGAGTGTGATTTATATTTGACATAAATTACCATGAATAAGATGTGTTTCATGATATAATATCTCAAATAGTTAATATATATACAACATAAAAGGAATTAGGTTCATAATATTAAAACATGTTTTAAATAGAGAAATTTTAAGACAAAAACACTTATCTTGTACCATATTCAAACTAATCATGCACCTAACCTCCTGAATAATAAAATTTTGTTTATTATATAAATTATAAGATTCCTTGTTATTATATACTTAATTGAATAAGTATTTTTTTTTATCATATTCTATTTATTTAAAATATATTGTTTTTTATATTTTTGAGAAAATGTTAGTGATGTTTATGTATTTCAAAAATTGAGATTAATATTTACTAATATGTTAAATATATTATATAAACATTCCAAAAAAATAAAAATAAATCATTATTTGATTATTAACATTTAATGACATTAGTTTTTAACTTCCCATAGTCATTCATGATTGATTTTTACATCATTTTATTTATGTTTGTGGATATACCATCCCCAAAAATAAACAACCTATGTCTTGATGGGTGAGTATGGTTATAAAAGAATATAATATTATTTTGACATAATATTTATGATATTATTAATATTTAATTATGTGATGAATTCATATTTTATGTTGTTTTTAAAATTAAATAAAATTAATATAGAAAATGGAAGAATATTACATTGTGGATATAGTAGTCTGCTCAATTCACTACTAACATTATTTTATTTTTATATGTGGGTTGAAATGAATAGTTAATTTTTTTACATTATAATAATAAATATTAAGTAGAATAATGATACAAAGGTTATTATATTATCATTATTATTATGGGGTTGGAAGAGAATGATTTTTTAACATATCATGATTGTGTAATACTCACTTTGGTACAATGAGATTTCTCTAAAAAATATCCTCAAAAAATAAGGGATTATGAAAAAAAATTGGGAATATAATATTATGAAAATGATAAATGGTTATAACAGTGAAATATGGAAAAAATTTATCATGTAATATTATGTAATGAGTTTTCCATGAATTGTTTCAAGTGTCCTCTTTTATAAATGAGAAAAATTGCGCTTTTGAGAACATCATTTAGTTTTCAATGATATCATTGTACTATTCAAGGGTTTAAAACTCAAAATACATAAATAATGGAGTGTGGGGAGATATTTGGTTGATAAATACTCAACCAAGTATTTTAAAAAAATTATTGGAATTCCAATTTTCTTATGTTTTTTACTTTTATCACTTTTTTTTGGTTTTTCTCTTTGTATCTTGTTGTTTACTAAGTAATTCATTTTATGATAAAATATAAAATAACCCTTAGAAAAAATTTAGCAGATATAAACATAAATTTAATATCAAATTTAATCTAATTCAATTTTTAAATTATATAAAACTTATTTTTATGTATAAAAATTATAAAAATATATTGAAATAAAAGTTCTTATAAAAAAGGGTGTTTGAACCATTATGCATTGTTAATATTATTTAGAAATTCATAATAATTAAATGTGGGTTAACATAGTGTTATATTCATATGAACTTAATATTATCTTCATATTTTAAAATATATTAATTTTATTTATTATCTAAAATTTAATCAAATTAATAAAATAAATCATTAAAAATAAAAGTTTTACCAATATCATGGACATTAATATTAAACTTATGAATGAAATTTTTTTCCCAAATTTAAAAATATAATCATTAAATAATATGAATTTTTTAATCTAAATATGAAATCATTTTTATGATTAAATCTACAAAATTGTTAAAATTTAGTTTTAATATAATAAATTTATAATGTATTAAAACATTTTTGAGAAAAATATTACCTGTGTTCTAAAATTTCTATCACATGTTTGTAAACTGTAATAAATATTTTAAAATAAATAATTTCAATTATAAATTCTATATTTTTTGTAGGAAAAATGTTTCACAAAATTACAATCTATTTTTATATATGAATAATGATATAGAAGATATAGTATTAGTGTCACACCCGCCTTCTTAAATTAATTTTCTGTATTATTAATTCTTAGCCTTATGTTCTCACACCAACATCCGAACTGGGTCCCGGATCAAAATTGTTGACGTTTAATGTTTGTACTGGGGTTTGGACCCGTACGTTGTCACTGCGCGGTTGGCAGTAGCCGTGCAACTGGCCCTAGTGTCATGGAATTTCTTAATAATAATAATAATATTATTATTATTATTTAATTATTATTATTTTTATTATTATTTTTATTATCATTATTCAATATATTAAAGTTTCTATTATTATTGTGTTATTTTTATATTATTATTATTGTTTTTATTTATATTATCCTAATTATATTTGTTATTCTTAATATTATAATTATAATTATTATAGTTATTACTATTATTATTTTGGTATTATCATTATCATTATTATTATTATTACAAATATTATTAATATAAAAGAATGAGAAAAAGGGGGGAAACTAATCTACCCATGCCCCCCTCCTTCCCATTCCTAGTCCGCACGAACCAGCCCCCCACCCCCACCCGGTCCTCTCCACCATGATGCCTCCCCCGTCCGGCCACCTCCCCCGCCCAGCTGCCTCCTCCTCCAGGCGGTGCCCCGTTTGGCCTCCCTCCCTACATGCACTGCACCAGGCCGCCTCCAGCCAGGTGCCTCCCGCCAGGCACCTCCTTCCACTCCAGGCTCTCGCACGATAGTCAGGCCGCTTCCATCTGACCCCCCTTGCTCTGCGCCGCACACACCTCTGGCTGACCCCCACACAACCTGACTTCCAATGTGCGCCCTCTTCCACCCCCCGGTGCGTTTTTCTTCCATTTTGTTGGGGTTTTAATCATTTTTCCTAAAAATTAATTCGTTGAAGTTGTGTTTTTCACATTTTACTCATTATCTAGGATGTTCACTTGGTCCGCGTGTCATTGTTCAACCTTCTATTGAGGATATATTGCATCCAATCTTAATTTGAGGTAGGTAATTCCATGGGTTTCATTTCCACAGTCAAATTGATGCCTGGGTATTTTAATAATTATATTTTATGTGATTCACAGCTTTTTAATACACATAATTTTCCTTCTATAGTGCTTTTAAATTTTTATAATTAGTCAAAAGCATGTTTTGAGTCAATTCTAGTTTCGAGTCTGCAGTTATTTGATTATGTGCCAAATCTTGTTTTGATATTGTTTATGGCTAATTTGTTGGGGTGTTTCTTTTTATGTTAATACTGTTTGATAAAAAATAATACTTTGATGGTAAATATTTTCTTTTGATAATGTTTATGTGCATTTGGCACATTTGATTAAATACTATAGCATTCAAATTTGAATTGAGGGTTTTTATGAAATGTTTAGCCTTAATTTTGTTATGTTTCAGCATTAGTTTTTGGTAAACTTGGTTGGATTATAATTTTGGTATTGGTATAACTTGATAATTGTGTTAAGGTGTTAAAATAGAAATGGGGCTCTTTGGTTTTTAATGTGGCAGTGTGAGTTCTTTTCAAATAAAGTGAGCGGTTTGTTTTAGTTTCCAAGTGGTAGATTTTTGGGAATAGTGTTGGTTATTTTCTTCAAATACAGATGTGCCATTGGATGTTGTCACATCCGTGGGTGCACTCGTTGCACCCTTGGAGGTGACTTCATGTGACAATGACACCTTTAAACTAGTGCTTCCTTAAAACCTTGGTTTTCTAAATGGTTTTTATTTCCGATGTAAGATTCTGTCCTTTTTTGGCTTTTGTAAATGGTTTGAAGTGTGATCTCAAGTGTGTGCCAGTTTGTATTTTAAAATATAAAAATTGTATTTTTGTAATGATTTAGGTAATTATTTAGGACATGACATGTTAAAGGCCCCATTGAAACTTTCATCTTTAGTGCAATGTTTGTTTTGATCTCTTGAAAGGATGGTATTTTGATACCCGTTTAACAACACTATTGTTTCATAAAATGTTTTAAATGTTTTGATGACTGTATAGTGTGATGGCCCAGTTGGATCTTTATTAATGTGAAATGACTCAATGTGTATTTTGGGGTGCTCTTTGTCTAGGGTAACCCGCATTGGGTAAACGAATAGGTAGCGCCTGTTTTTTGGGGCAGAAAAGTGTAGTGAGATGAGTCACATGTTCGAGGGACTTCCTAATTACACAGTATTATTATCATCACCATGAGTTCCTGGGTGACTTTTAGATGATCGGGCGACGGTTTCTGACCAACCCCGATTAGATGGGTTGGTACCCCTCAGATATGTTGTTAGGCCCAGCGGGCTTTGCCACTAGATTTGTCAGTTAGGGTGCTCAATTGGTTATAGTCTTATGAGTTTCACTATATGCCGGCAGGTGGTTCCAAAACCGAGTACATCCAGGGGTCTTTAGGGAATTTTAGTAACACCCATGGTTACATAATTAATTTAATTGTTTGTTTACGTTATATTGTACTAGTTTGTTCTAGCTTTTTTTGTTTCACCTGCTTCCCTTGTAGCACTTTATTAATCTGTTTGCCTAGGATTTGTATGTTAAATCTAAAATGGTTTTGAAAATGGTATATATTGTGTGTTGGATTTTCAAAGGGAAAAAATATGTTGCTAATTTTATAAGATAAAAACCCTATTTTTATAACCATATTTCAAACTAGTGCAATTGAATTCCCTTGGAAAGGAATGACCTGGATTCAGTTTTTTACTCTTAGAATCCCTTCTAAGAATTTTAAATGCTCACTCATACTTTATAATTTTAGTTACAGGTTTCCTTTTACAAGGTTTATCTCAGTTGAGTATCTCATTATTGGAGCAAGGATAGCCTTTGGTTGGGAGGTGACCTGGAAGGTCACATGGAGGAATATTAATATGTTCTGTTTATTTTTTTGTTTTGCTGATCAAGTTTCGTTTTATTATTCCATTTATTCTTGTTTATATATTTATCTTTTATGGGCCAAATCAGTCCCAACAATTTAATTTTATTGTTTGGCATTGTTTGCCTACTTGTGGGGATTGGGAATGCCCCTCGGGCCATGTTGTGGATTGGATTGAGTGACCGATTCATGTTCGACCCAAGTTGGTTCCTAAAAAAATAGTATCATAGGAGGCCCCTGTTATTTGGGGTGTCCAGTAGATAGAGATTAGAACTTTTGTGATTTTATAGGTAGGTACGGGAAGGATGTCATGATCCCTCACCCATTCCAAACCATGAGTCGCCAGGGGTAGTTCGAGAATTGAGTCCTTCTTTTGTTTTGGTTTGTTTTAGATTGAGGGTTTACAACTGAGTGAATCGGATGTCACATCGTGATTTCACATGGAGTAGTGAACCATGTGGAGTCCGTGTACATGGTTTAAGTTCCTCCTAGTTGTTGGTGCTTACATGGGGCATGGACCACTACCATGCCTCAAGGTTAAGCATGACTACTAGTCCCTCACTTTGATAATTTGATACAAGTTGTGTGTTTTCGTGGTTCTTGTGGGTGCAAGTGCAATTTTTAATAATAAAAAAGGGTTTTTGAAAAGATAAAGAATTTTTTATATGGAATTAAATTTGTGAAATAGATTTTTTAAAAACTGAAAGCTCTTGGTCAAAAAAATCCGGTTTTTCTTGGGACATGTAGAGATATGATTTGGGTGCAACTTCAGGTACACTTTATAATCATTTTCACAAGTGAGGGAATGAATGGTAAGTGCGTGATGGTGCGTATGGATGAAAGTAGATGAATACATGTGAAATGGTTCATGGGATTACCAGTGTGTGCACTTGTAATTAAAGTCTTGACCATGTTTTTCTAAAGTGATTTCAAAAAGGGAAAATGAATTTTGGAAAATGAAATTTGTTTGAAAAGTAGGATCGGTATTTGGAAAATGGCCTTGAATGAAGGAGGGTTTGAAATCTAAAATAAAAAAGTGTTTTTGAAAAATTAATTTTTGTTTGTGTTTGTATTTGGTTGTTCTTTTTTATCTGGTTTTTTTCTTATGATGGTGCTTTCAATGATGTTTCTTTGGATTGATATTTTTTTTGGTTTTGTGTTTCATATGTTGTTCAGAAAATTCCACCCAAAAAATTCCCAAAGGATTCTAAGAAGTCATGCCCAGTTTTTTGTCCATCTTAGACATTTCCAATGCTTCATGGTGAACAAGGCCTGTTAGAAGCAGCTGAGTGGCTTGAAAAGGTCGAACACGTCTTTAGAATATTGAGAACTCCTGAAACTGTCAGAGTGTGTGCTGTTTTGGGTTAGTTTAATGGTCTAGCTCTGGACGAATGGGATTTTTTCACTACACCATCACTACATGTGGGGATGACATTGGATGTCATTAAATCCGTCTTCATCCAATGGTTTATACCTGAAGAAGTGAAGATGAATAAAATGGTAGAGTTCATGCGTAGTCAACAAGGACAACTGATGGTGAAGGTGTATGTTTAACATTTCATGGTTCTTGTGTCCTTTTCACTATAGGTAGCATTTCAGGATTTGATGAATAATTCTCTCTTCATCGGGGGTCTTCGTGTAGAGATCAAGGAGCGGGAGATCCTTTCTAAAGACGATCATTTCAAGTAGGTGGTGGATGAGGCATTCATAGCTGAGTTGGTCTCAGGAGCACAGGTACTTGGCAATCCAACGAATCCAATTACTCATGGAGGGTACTTTTCAGGTGAGTATTGTGTGCTAGTGGTTCATGTTCATAAAGATTCATCTTCAGTGGTTCTAACTTCCAGTTCGTCGGATCATTCAGTGGTGGGACAACATTGTGGCTGGTTCGGGCATGTGATTCCGTCGTGTCACAAACCTCCGAAGACATGTCATCATTGTGGATGTCAGGGTCATTTGAAGAAATTTTTATGGAATAATTTCCTAAAGAAGACACTATTATCGGAGTAAATCTTGTGCCTAACTATGAGGGAGGGGATTCTTTAGCCATCAGAGCCTGAACCATAGTCCTTGGGGTGAAGATCACGCATAGTCAGGAGTTACCAGGGTTGTAAATCCTTGGTCCGGGTTTTGTGTTCTGTGTTGACATTGGAACAATTAAAGTCCTTTTCCCATTCTTTTTCTACTGTTAGAGTTGTGACTTCATAGTAAATTCATTGTTTCATCATGGATTTATAATAGACATGTTCAATTTTAATCCAAATAGTTTTGTTTGTCTGATCATGGTTTTCTAAATCATGAAATTTCTTTAAAAGTGTGTTTGGCCCCTGTATGGGTTGATATGGGATTATTTGTGTTCGTTTGAAGATATAAGTGCCTGTAAAAGAGTTAAGGCTTGTATTTATACTCAAGTCCACTATTTATGTTAAATTCTGCTTAGTTGTTTTTCTCTAGTATTTGGAATTTTTGGTCATGGTCAAGAGTTCCATGTTTCAGCATATGTGTTGTTTTTCTCATGCTTTAAGAGATAGCTTAGATTGGTTGGGATTTCCCTCGTCGGCCCCCTCCTTCCCATTCCCTATCCGTATACCCCCCCCCCCCCCCGGTCCTCTCGTCTATGCTGCCTCCCCCATCCGGCAGCCTCCTCCAATTGGTGGTTACCCATTCGACCACCCTCCCTACTTGCGCTGCACCAAGCCACCTCCAGCCAGGCGGCTCTGGCCCAACACCTCCTGCCACTCCGAGTTCCAGTGCACCAGCTAGGCTACCTCCGGCCAACCCCCATGCTCCGCTTCTCGGCGCCGCACACGCCTCTGGCCGACCTCCCACATGATCTAACATCTGACACATGACCTCCCCCCCACCCCCGGTGCATTTTTCATCCATTTAGTTGGGGTTTTATTCATTTTACATAATCCCTAATGCACTGAAGGTGTGTTTTGTGTTTTTTTCACATTGTCTAGGATGTGTGCTTGGTCCGCGGGGCATTGTTCAACCTTCTGTTGATGTTCTTTTGCGTTCGCTCTTGGTTTAAGGTTGGTAATTCCTTGGTTTTCCTTTCTAAGGTCTAATTGATTTTTAGGTGTCTCGATAATTTTATTTTATGTGATTTTAAGCTTTTTTATACCAATAATTCACCTGCTATAGTGCTTTTATATTTTTATAATTAGTCAAAAGCATGTTTTTATTCAATTCCTGGTTCGAGTCTGTAGTTATTTGATTGTGTGCCAAATCCAATTTTTATATTGTTTATGGCTATTTTGTTGGGGTGTTTCATTTTAGGATAATACAGTTTGATAAAAAAATAACTTGAAGGTAAATATTTGGTTTTGATAATGTTTATGTGAACTTGGAGCATTAGATAAAATACTATAGTGTTCAATGTGTAATTATGGGTTTTTATGAATGTTTAGTCTTGATTATGTTGTTTATCGACATTGGTTATTAGTAAAAATGGTTTGGTTCATAATTTTGGTATTGGTATAAATTGATAATTGTGTTAAGGTGTCAAAATAAAAAGGGGCTCTTTGGTTTTTAATGTGGCAGTGTGAGTTATTTTCAAATAAAGTGATGGTTGGTTTTAGTTTCAAAGTGGTATTTTTTGGGAATAATTTTGGTGGTTTTCTTGAAACACATGAATTCCATTGGATTTTGTCACATCCATGGGTGCACTCGGTGCACTCGGTGCACCCATGGACATGCCTTCAAGTGAAAATGACACCTTTAAACTAGTGTTTCCTTAAAACCATGGTTTTTTAAATGGTTTTTGTTTCCTATGTAAGATTCGGTCCTTTGTGTGGATTTTGTAAGAGATTTGAAGTGTGATCTCAAGGGTGTGCTAGTTTGGAATTGAAAATATAAATGTTGTATTTGTTTAATGTTTTGGGTAATGTTTTTGGATATGACATGTTAAAGTCCCAGTTGGAACTTCCAGATTTAGTGCAATGTTTGTGTTGATCTCTTGAAAATATGGTATTTTGATACTCGTTTAACAACTATGTTGTTTCATAAAATGTTTTAAATTATTTGATGACTGTATGGTGTGATGGACCAGTTGGCACTTGAAATGATTGAATGTGTATTTGTGGGCTCTCCTATCTAGGGTATCCCTTTATGGGTGAATGCATTGGAAGCATTTGTGTTTGGGGCAGGCAAGTGCGGTGAGATGAGTCACGCATGTGAGGGTCTTCATACTTACACAATATTATTATCACCACCATGGGTTCCTGGGCATATTTTATTTGATCAAGTGACGGATGCATACCAACCCCGATTAGACGAGTTGGTACCCCCGGTATATATTGTTCGGTTATGTGGGATTTTCCACTAGATTGGTCAGTTAGGGCAACCAGTTGGTTATAGACTTTGGTGCTTCACCATACGCTGATAGGTGGTTTTGAAGCCGAGTACGTCCAGGTGTCTTCTAGGGATGTTTAGGATCACCTGTGGATATTTAATTAATTTCATTGTTTCTTTATTTTATGTTGTACTAGTTTGTTCAAACGTTTTATGTTTCACCTGCTTCCCTTGTAGTAATTTCTTAATCTGTCTGCCTAGGTTTTGTGTGTGAAACGGAAAATGGTTTAGAAAATGGTATATAACATGTGTGTTATTTTAAAATGGAAAAAACATTTCTTATTTTAAAATATGAAAACCCTAATTTTATAACTATATCTCAAACTAGTTCAATTGTACTACCTAGGAAAGGAAGGACTTGGATTCAGTGGTTTACTCTTGGCATGCCTACAGATCGTTTTAAATGCTCATGCATACTTTATCATTTCAGTTTCAGGTTTCCTTTGATCATGTTTCTCTCTATTGAGTTTCTAATTGTCAGATTAAGGTTAGCCTTTGGTTGGGAGGTGACCCAGTAGGTCACATGGAGGTTTGTTGAGATGTTCTGTTTATTTTTTTATTGTGATTCTTGACTTCCATTTTATTATTCCATTTATTCTTATTTATCTATTTATCTTTTATGGTCCAAATAATTCCCAGTGATTTAATTTTGATGCATGACACTTGTTTCCAGCTTGTGGGGATTGGGAATACCCCTCAGGCAATGTCGCGGACCAGCTCAGGGTACTGGTTCAGTGTCGACCTGAGTTTGTTTTTTGAAAATTCATATATTTCATTATCAACAAAGAAGTTATTTTTATTTTATAAAATATAAAAAATTCATCCAAAGATAATTTTGAAGTTCTATATTTAAAAAATAAATTTATTTTATCTATTTAAAATTATATAATTTATCAGTTTCATTTTACATTTAAAATAAAGAATTTGAAGAAAGAAAACTTCTATTAAAAAATAACATTTTAAACACTAATTATTCTTAATAATATATCCTTCCAACTTATAGTTTAATTGATTTTAACATATTTGATCATATATAGATGTTTTTAAATTTCTCAATTTAATCTATTAGGATTAATTAAAAATTACATAACAAATTGGTTCATTGAAACAAATTTAAAAAATACTTTTATACTAAATAAACATTAAAAATGACCATTAAATGTAATTATTTGTATTCTTAATCGTAATTTTATTAATCCATTAAAATTTTAAAAAATATTTTATTTTTATATATACATTATATCATATTTTCATAATAATAATTATATTTATTCATAACAGAAAAATATATACAAATTTGTAATATTTTAACGTCGTATTTTTTATTTTGTTATGAGATATATTGTTATAAATTTAATACTTAAAAATAAATTACTTCAGAATACCTATTGGATCTATGACAAATGATCATATTTAAAATGAAAATATTTACATCGACAATGTTTTCAATAATTATATTTAATTTCTATATATATACGTACAAAATCATTCCTTCATCATACTATCACTTCAAAATGCATAGTTATTATTCTATAATATATATTTTTTATAATAATTTCTACCATTAGGGTGTAATTACTCATTCAACATTTCAATTATTTTATTAACTAAAAAATCCCATACCAAAATAGGTCCATGGGAATGGTCAAAGAGTTCCAATCTATTGAGGCTGAAAATAATGAAGACCAAGTTGATGTACTCTAATCAGTTCTATACCCTCTCAATTATGTTGGAGAATGCAAAAAAACATGAAACATTTCTCCCTTGGTCATCCGTCTCCAAGGAAGTAAGATGATCTACCACTTTAATGCCTTCACGCCGTGTATGAACAACCAGAGTTATGTTATTGATGTTGGCCTTACATTTTCTCATTATACAAGCAATCGACCAAGGAGTAGATACTTCTACCAAGAATAGAGTCATAAATAATCATAGAATTAGTTTCAACATGATCTTGGTAAAAACTTTTATGGGCACACAATTTTAGACCTATGATCATTGTTTTTGCCTCTACATGAATGGAGTTCCCCTTTCCATAATATGCGGTGGAAACAAGATGAACACGCCCATTATAATCACATACCACCCCTCTTCCACTCATAATCCCTATGATAATATAACCATCAAAATTAAATTTTTAACCCATGTTTGGAGGAGACCAAAAAACCCATTTTCCTCTTAAAACATAACTATGATAATGGATAAAAGTCATATTATCATGTATGATTCTCAATGAGGGGGAATGAATCTAGTCACAGAAACCACTAACCAATTCAATTTGGAGGGACTTGGTTCTTCTGAAAACAAATCTTTCTATGGAGACAAGGCCTAAAAATCTGTCCTTATTTATAGCTTTCTAGATAACACAGATTCCCGCATTAAGAATAATCCCCCTATCCATTTTTTCTTGTATTTGACTATTTATCTTGGAGAACCATCATTTTAGGAATGATGGACCAACGAGTTTTACAAAAAATTCATAGTAAACTCTCTAAAACATGCCCAAACATTCATATCCCATTCCCCTTAAAAAATGTGAAGATTGAAATCCACCTCTTTATGAATTGTGCAACAATTCCATTTAGAGACCAGAATATTACTCATCCTTCTCACATTATCATCTATAGGTATAGCCCAGTTTCTAGTCCTCAATATTATGAAGCCAAATTTAGATGGAATTTTGTTACAACCTAACACATTATTCCCAGTGGCTAATTTCTCCTATGAAAGGCTGGTCATGTAAATGAAATATATAGAAAAAAACCAAAATTAAAAGTAGTGAAAATACATCTGTATATATTTAAATTAAATCCAATACTATCAAACACATACTTTTTAAATTTTTTTCAAAATATCATTAGTGAAACTAGATTACATTCCTGCCTATCTAAACAATATTGATAGTCATGGAAAGTTCTCAAAACCAATACTTGAGCATACTGAATTATGATTCCAGAAAGAAACATCCATTTTCCCAATAATCCACCATGAGTGTTGCTAAAAGGTTGGAATAATATTATGGATCAAATGCATAAATGGATAATAATTACTACTATCATATAATGAACTACTTCATTTAAATTACATAATTTTACCATAGAGGGTATGCTCTTCCACTACCACCCATGCATATTTTTCAGGCATGCAGTTTACAATATCCTCCATATTTTACTTGTTAATAACAACCTCATGAACATTCCTTTTTAATATATCCCATGAATTCCAATGATGTATCCCATCAAAAAGATAATCCCATATGAAATCATCCAAGATTCTATCAATAATATTCAGAACCCCCTTAGGCACATTGTTAGCTGAAAGAATATATATAGGAATAGATAGTAAAACACTATTGATTAAAGAAATCCGGACACCAAGGATAGAAAATGGTTTTTCTAGTTAATCACATGGCTGATAATTTTGTTCACAATGCCATCAGAATCTCGGATTCTTGTACGACCAGGGGATATAGGATACCTAAGATAATTCTAGGGAAAAGCACATATATATATATATATATATATATATATATTCAGCACGCTAGATAAGGAGGAAACTTTCATATAACCACATTTTTCAGAAATGTAGAAATAAATATTGCATGTTTTGGTAGTTCTCCCACTCCAGTAACAATACACATCCATAATTTAAATAAGGCCCCCAAATGATTATGACCTAGAATTTATAAGGATATGGGTATCATCCACAAACATTATGTGGGATATTATCAATTGATTTACTTTCCTTTTTTATGGAAAAAGGGTACGTGTAGATTTTTCCTTTTTAATATGGTGACTAAGAGAATATTTCATGAGAATAAAAAGAGTCAGGGAAATGGGTTCTCACAAATTGAGCCCACGATTAGCCTTTAAAACCCGTGATTTTTTCTTGTGAATGAAAGCACTCTCTCAGGAGAGCTGATGAAAAGAAATAGAATATATGTGTCCCATGAGGATAAGCACATACCCTTAAGAACTCTGATGATAAAAACACCATTCGATCATATCATAATAACTATTTATATCCTACATTAATTCCATTTTTAGTGATGGAATTTTATGTTGATATAACAGCTCATTTAATTACCCAAGGAAACTACTCCCAGTATATATCGACCTTGAACAAAACCATGTTTCTATAAAGATAACCACTATAGAACTTTCTTAGACATTCCCACGTTTTTTAGAAATTTGTAATCCTTAATGTTAAATATAATCAAGGGAATCTTCTGATCATGATGATTTTTTATTTTATATATATTTTCCCCAATTAATTTATACACTTCAAATGGATGTATTTTATATATAGTGAGTAATAATCCATAGTTTCCAATACATTTTTATATGAATTTTCTATAATGCTCCATTTATGCATGAATAATGTGTAGTGTTTTTATTTCATATCTTGTATGTGTTATTTCTTAATAAATTTAAATTATTTTAAATGAATATAAATAAATATTTTATATTTATCAAAATATGGTTTATAAATATAATATTATTCATAAAAACTAATGTTTTTAGAGACATGACTACACTTTTGGGGTAACTTGGTACGAGGTGTATTTTTACCTATTTAAACATGTGTCCCTTTGTTATATCCTAAAGTTTATAGTTATTATATTTCTTCATGTAGAATTTTAATGTATCATTGGTTATTTTTTATAGATATGTTTAACAATAAAGAAGTACAAGAGAACCCCAGTACTATTGATGAGGTTCAGCTCCCTAAGGATGAATACATCCCCAATGTATGGTTGTATTTATCCCATGTGAAAACTTATTCTTTTTTATCATCGAAGAATGAATAAAATTTGGAATTTGGATGAACTTTTAACCATATCATGAACCATGTACAATGAAAGAGTGGACTTTTAGTCCATTTGTAAAAATTATTAGTCTTATACCACAATAAAGAATGATCACCTTTGATGATTTGAGTCCCTCTTAGACTATTTGAATTGATCTACTTCTTTTAATATTATAATTATGTGGGATGAATCAATTATGTTCAGAATTTTATAATATATTAATATATTCTATGTGAGTTAATCACCATCATTCTCCAAAGATTGTAAAATTATAGAGTTCCAATAATAATCCATTCTTCTTATTTTTCTCCTTATTATTATATAGTGGTTGGTATGATTCTTCTATATGAAACATTCATTTGTTATTTTCTATCTATTTGATATATAAAAAGTCCTAGTAGATTGTGTATCAAATATGTTTCATGAAAATTTTATTTCTATTTAAGGATATTTTTTTTACTATTTATTGTTATTCTCATTATTATCAAATTAATATTCACTTTATTTGAATATTATTCTCAATATTCTAATTACCATAAATCTTTATAATAAAAAAGTATTATATTTTCATTTATAGGTAAATAATATCATAACTAAATCCTAACCCTCAACATTCAATTCACATTTATATCATTGAAATTTTTCACTATAAATTCACATGTAAGCATTACATTAATTTTTTTAATTTAATTTAATTAAATAATATGTTAATATTTTCTCATTTATTTCCTCAAAATACATCATCCATTCATTCATTCATGAATGAGTACCACATACACCCTATATACTCTTCTAAAACAATTTATTTATCCATCATATTTAGATCTTGCATCTTCATAACTCATATTCTTCATTATGATCATAGATAGAAAAAAAAAATTAGTTCAAAAATTAAATAATCATGATTATTCATTCATTTATTCATGTAATTGAATTATTTTTAACCTAAATTAATAACAATATGAATGAATATTTCATCGTTAAAATGTGAATGAATTTCATTTCCTTTGTAGTGTATGTGAATTTCATTCATTGAGGAAGGCTCATGTCACATGAACCAGATGTTGTGTGTGTGTGTCTAAAACTAATCTTAACATCAACACCTAATATAATATATCATTAATGAAAATTTCTTTTAAATGTTATGGTTTTCTCATGGAAATTCATTCTTATTATTTATTATTCCTCATCTCATACATGGAATCAAATCATTCATATTACATGCATGGTAGTACCTGATGGATCTCTCGATCAACCTTGTAAAATGATTACATAGTTTCTTCATCATTGAATGAATTTCTATTATTCTTCTCATTAATGAAATTATGAAAATTCACTACATTTAGTGCACAAATTCATCAAACAGGTCCCCTATTTTTCTTCATTATATGGTTTCCATGCATGAAATGATAAGATTTATGCATTTACCATTTGGATCTGACATCCCATCTATTTATAACCCTCTCATTCATCAAAACTGTTTTACTTGACAAACCATGTATTGAAAAAAATACCAGTCAAAAAATATCTATTTTAAAATCACCTTGTATGTGATCATATTCATTGAAAAAACACTTGAAATATCAGTTCAAACATATATTTCACTCCCTGATGATACTTGTTAATGAATTTTGAATTCTTGAAATCATCATGACTTGATATTATGTAAATAATGAATTTTAAATAATTGATTATGTGGTAAGACACAATACAAAACACAAGATTCTGTTGGGTGGAAATGATGCCTCACATTTAATAAACTTTGTTCAGTAAATCAATTAATATTTCAAAGTGCACAGTCGATAGTGGATAATAGATGTGATGTTTATCAAGTGACCATGTGTCACATAAGCATGAGGGATGGTTTTTTCTTTTGGTAACTTTCAACTTCTTACTGTCTCTTAATACTTCTGTTTTAGCATGACTTATCTCATTTAGAATCTTCCCTCATATTGTCAGTCCATCAAAAGGATCTGATAGATATTTATTTTAACATAGGTACCTTCATTGAATGTTTAGTAAATCTATCATCCTAATATGTCATGTCATCTCAATTTGTTTTTTATTTTTTATCCATGCAGTATCATTGAATATTAGTGTAACTTCCCTTTAAATATAGGCATGTGGATGATTTTATTTTTGATCCAAAAATAGTCTTATGATCAATTGAATAACCCATTTGGTCAATCAAGTGTCACATTTGGTCACTTAAAGTGATTGTGTATAAACGTTCATAGGGGGGATGATGACATGTGGGTGATCATATGACTTGGATCATTTGAATCTGATGGCTAATGTTTTTTCAATGTATTTTGAAATGATGAAACAATAATTGATTTCACACTGTACCAAAATAGATTAGTTCTTTTCTCTATGATTCCTTATAACCATCATTGGATCTTTACCTCTACAGTTAAAAGAAACTGGGTCCGCTCTAATATCTCTCTCACACCTCAATAATTTGGAACTCAGGATGATGTTATTATGTTTTGTGAAAATTTATTTAGTTTCATAGCACAAATTTTATTGGATGGAGTTCATCATATAGAGATGATCAGTTGGATATCAATGTATAGATAATAATAAATGGATGTTTCTTAATATTTATTTTCAATGTGGTCAAGGGAGAATGGTTTCACCAAATAAACAATAATTGGACAGAGTTATTAGGATGATATGAAAGAAAAAATGAATCATATGGGGATATTTTACTGTTATCAGATAGGGATGATCCAACATAGATCATCATATAAATTTCTAATTAATGGGTCTCACCAGGGGTGTAATATAAATTAATAGGATTCATGGATAGTTATTTTTTTAGAATTCATTATATGATTTAATATCTAATTATGGGTTTCTCGGGTCAAGATGTGGTTGACTAAGTTTTTTAGAGGTTGGTGAAACTAGTTGACCAAAAAGTCATCTTTATAAAGAGATATGTTGACACAAATCTAACACTATAAACAATATGTGACACTTATGTTGAAAAAATCATGTTATCGACATAAGCGGTAGAGACATTGTAATAAAGAGAAGTTCATTGACTGTTTTCAATACAGTTACATCTCTTGAAATAAATTTTTTTATAATGTTTTCCTATGGATGTAAGAAATATTTAAAAACTCTATAAATATTTTATTCCATCTGTTTTGAAATTTATATATATTGTTTGGTTTATCTGGTTTGTGTGGGTATTAAGTGGCTTCTCTTCTTAGTTTTTGTGTACAGTCATAACGAAGGTGGTAATAAAAACATCTAGGTTAGGTATGAATTGGGAGATTTCCATTACCAAATTGGAAAATGATATATGGAACATCCATGTAGTGTATGTTGGGCATTTTATGTATTTCAATTGAGAAAAAAGGGTGGAGTGAGGCTCTATGTTCTTCCCCGGTTATTCCTAATAAGATGTATCAATATGTTAGTTCTAATTCACTCATTTCATTTTGTTTTATCCTCCCCTTGGCTTTCATTTTTCTTTTCAGTTTTATCAATTACTATTGGAATGAATAAAATAAGGGGTAGGAAAGGATCATATAGATATATTTTACGGTATGGACATAGAATTATATATAATTATATTAGAGGATCATTTGATAAAAAAATAGATGATCCTTCATTAGGAGTATGTCCAAAATTGAAGGACAAGACAGAATGAGAGTAGATATATGATAATGATATATCCTCAACCTGGACACCTATTACCCAAAATGTTTCCTTAAACGTTAGAGATACTAATCCTACTTCAAGTGTCATGAAAAAATTAAAATAAATTCATGATAATCTAATAAAATTTAATAATGTTTTCATGATATTATGATTGTCTAATTTTATGTTTTCTGAAATAAATCCTATAATTGATCACATGAGTGACTTCAATATGATTCTATTATAGCTCTAATATGTGTATGAAACATTTAAATATTATTTTTGAGAATGATTCTTATTTAGTCACTTCCTAAGAGTTGGAATTTTATTCTGAAAAGAGTGTGAATGTCTGTTAGGATGATATATCTTGTATCTCATGACATTAAGAACATTATTTTAAATAAGGATTTCAGGAAGAAGGATGTTAAGACTCCATCAGGAAGTTTTCTCAATTCTACCAGATAGGTAAAATCATCTCATTAGAAGGACCTTTGTATGAATAAATAATTAAATGTAATCCCCAAAGAATAAGTTAAAGGAAATTTTATGGTCATGGTCTAACATGTCGACATTGGGGCAAGAAGGTATGTATCATGAAAGATTACAAGAATCAGTGAGAGGAATTAATTCTTAGATAGACATTCTCACTAGATATAACAATAAGTGGTTCCAGTTTGATACTACGTATTATTATTCTATAGGATTCATGTGTTATTGAATCAGGGTTATATTTTCCATCAATTTGATAGTATGGGTTCATAGTCCATTATATAACAGAAATTAGGGATAGCATACATCTAGTAAAAGATGATGATCTTGATATAGTTTGGAATATTGTAGTCAATATTTGTATTAAAATGGATGTGTCTTAATACTAAAAGATAACTGTCATATTATCAGTCTTTAGAAGAACCTTATATTAGCGGGATAAATTCATTGTTCCTATTTTTGAATGGATTCTTGAAATGTATTTAAAAAGATAAATAGAGGGTTCATGGAGTTTTCCTATAGTTTTAATAAGGGAACCATATACCTGAATAGATAGGGGATTAATTTGCAATTATTGGGATGACTTCATCAGATATTCCATAAATGTTTCACTATAGGTTTGTTCACCTAAATGAAAATAATGTGAATTTTTTTTCCAATTATGTAAGTACATAAACTTTATCACATAGACATTGAAATATAAGAGAATTGTATTCTAGGAAAAATAATATTATATTTTTCTTCAATTTGGTTTGTTGAAATACTAGAAATTTAATTTTAGAACTTTTTTATTCAAATGTCATTGGACTAGACAGAGTTCACTTGAATATGGGATCAATATACTATGTGACCATCACTATGGATTCCATTCTAAAAGCCAAGGATTATTTCTCAAAGAATATATATGATATGAATCAATAATTTATATAGTGAAATGTTTTTTATGAAAAATGTTTGATAGTAATTTGAATTATCTCTATGGAGACAATGGTGGTGAATAAACGAGACACAACATTCATAACCTTTTTCTAAGGAAGTTCATTGGTAATGATAATACTATTACAAAAACTTCATAATAAAATGATTTATGTGAAATAATGAATTTTGATCTGAAAGATAAATATCAATGTATGAGGGTTCACATCAGAAAGCCTATGAGAATTTGGGTAGAATATTAAAATACAACAACAAATTTTGAAAAAAAAATTATAACTTCATCTATGTGATAGAAACATCCTAAGGAACTTTTTTCAAGTAAAATACTAGTGGGTAAACATATCAATGTATTTGGGAGTATCAAGTATGTTCATGTTGATGTGAAAGATAGGGATAAGTTTTCGGTTTATTTCTTGGTTTTTATTCTTATCGCATACTGTTATGAGAACATTGGATATCACTAATGGGATGATAAAACGAAAATTAAATTCTAGAATAATTATATTGTTTTTAATGAGGAACTCCAACGAGAATATCCAGGTATATCTTAGGATTACGTTGATAATAGATAAATTATTAATCTTTAGGGAGATTAGATATAAGTTTCCATATTGAAAATCCTTTCAAACAGTTTTGTGTAAAACTCATATAAAAAAACTCCAATATTTATAATACAAAATTGGGGATGATCAAACAGATCAATACCAAAAAAAGAATGAGTAGAAAAACTATTTTCAAATAAAGGATGATTGGGAAGATCCCCACAATTTGGTGAATTCTTGTAAATACATATTATGGACATATAATTGTTAGATAGATGAAATTTGATAAAGAGTTATTAAAAAATGAACTTGGGATTATTATATGGAGATCCAATCATATTAGGAAACAAGTTCCAAGGTTTGGATTTGATTCTAATTTCACACTTCTAAAGGATGTAAGGGAACCAGACACTATACTAGAGTAAGATATTCTCAGAGACTCGTAATATTTTGACTTACCCATGGATGAGGAAATAAATTCCTTAAATATCAATAATACTTGTGAGTTTCATAAGATAATAAATGGAGTGAGAGATCTAAAAAAAAATATTTTTCTGTTTTAATGAAATAAAAACTAGAAGTGAGAGATACCACACAATGCTTATGGAAAAGGGATTTCAAAAAAGGAATGGAATTGGATTTTCTGAGAATTTATCACTAGTGGTGTGTCACATAATAATCTAAATAGTGCATTGCATTATGGCATATGATGATATCCAACTAGAGAATATAAATATAAAAACATATTTTCATCAAAGGGATTTTGAGGATTAAATTCCACGATTAATCCCGATGATTATAAAGATAGTCAAAAAGAGGATTTATTTTTTAAATTTAAAATGACGACCTATTGGATTGAAGCATAATATGATACATTGGAATTGAAGTTTCCACACAATAATTCTAGATTAATGATTTAATCTTTTTGATTCTGATAATTTTTATTACAAAAAGGAATGTCATGTCGGAAGGTATATGATACTATTGTTTTATGTCTATAATTAATGTATTGATAGTCCATATTTCTATCAGATTAAGGAACATAAGAAGTAGCTATCAAGATGGTTTGAGATGAAGAACCTTTGATAAGATAATAAGATCAAGGGGATGAGTATCAAGAGGTATAAGAATGATGATACATTGTTTTTATCTGAGAAGGAATAAAAAAGTAAGTCCATCTACAGATCCAAATTAAACATTTGTAAATATTCCTCATCACCCATTTCTTGAAACATCAAAAATTATAATTTATTGGTACTATCATAATATAGAGAATATTTTTATGTAGGTAAGGTTACATATTATTCATCTATTAGAATATTGAGGTATGAAACTGTTTTTACTAAATTGGGTATTATTTTTTATGGGAGTTTTTAGTTATTTCATGTAAATTCCTAGAAGGAAAAAATTGGAATCTATGAAATTGACAATTTAGTAATTGAAGGAGTTGGACAATGAATAATTTTTTAATGATGATGATAAGATTAATTGTTTTATAGATTCATATTTTTCTAGAGACATGGAGTCATGAATATGTACCATAGAAATTATATTTACTTTTGGTGGAACACATATGATGTGGATGTATCAATAGTAGTTTATTGTTACTTTATCTAAAACTAAATTAGTGTATGTTGTTTCCCTAGATGCAGGGAATGAGTTAATATTAAGGATTAATTTTCTAATGAAACAAAAAAAGGTATTGGACATTGGGATTTGATTATATGATAATAATAGTGTCATTCATCTTTCTCATAAAATAATGTTCCATGAAAAAATGAAATACTTTCATTACAAGTATCACTATATAAGGGTTTTTATAGAAGATAAAGTGTTGGAGATATTAAATATTGAATTAAAGAAGAATTATATAGAAATATTTACAATGGTTATGGTCCAATAATATCTAAGGTAATATTATTCCTCTTTTGGAAATGGATTATTAGATAGGGTAGAAAACAATACTTGAATCAGATAGAGGATAAACATTGTAGGTTGATTTGAGTAATTTAAATCCTTAATTAATTCCCATGTTTGATAACATTGGGTTATATGGAATGTTCTTCAAATTCCCCAAAAATGGTTTTTGGAAAGACGTCATCAGATGAATATAATTAGATAGAAACTATCACATAGAGGAAAACAGATGGATGTTTTTAGTATAAAGTTTCAATGTGACCACATAAGAAGAGTATCATCGGATATAATTCAATTATATAGAGTCATAAAACAAATATATAATGTGACATAGAAATCATAGAGTTATAAATATTTTTCATAGAATTGTATAGACCACATAGAGATCATTAAAAAAAATTATCACAAAATGTTCTCTGTAGGGGTTGCATCTCATTGTATATGATTTATCCATTGTTTCTAAACATCATAGGTTTTATTAAATTATTCAAAAGTTAATTGTTGTTTTACCAAATCAACAAGAGGCTGACTGTGTAGAGACCCAATTCTTGATGTACATATACATTACATTACATTTGAGGAATACTTAATACATAACAAAAATAGACACCAAAGGACCGTAATAGTTTAGCGTCTTTTGAAACTTGGAATATAATCTTCTAATATTGGTGAAAGATCTTCAACATCTCCCATAAATATCTTCTATTTTTTTCATACCTACAACCTTTCTTTATATCCTGGAGAAAATGAAACATTTAAAGGGTGAGCTCAAATGCTCAGTAAGGGTGATCATGGAGAAAATAAAACAAAAAATATACATTTGAACTTCAAAACTTGAACATAAAGTTTACAAATCAAAATAAAAAGTTGTGATATAAATCATGGAAGTACGTAAGGAATAAGTCATAAATGAACATCAATCATGATAAAATAGAATGGGTATAAAACATCTAATTGTGGAAACCCATTAAGCACATGATATGATTTTCATATTATCCAAGGCATTGCTGTCAAGACCATCTTAGAGGACAAAGTCCCTTTGTGAATCGAGTTCACTCCTTTTTTCAGTCTTGTATCACTGAACCAGATTAAAATTTCATTCTAGACCTGTCTATCTCATGAGATATAAATATTTACACAATGCATTGGAGGGAGATATAGGTCCCACCCATATCATAATGAAATCATTCTTACTTGTGCCACAAAATAAACATAAATCATTCATCAAAACCCAAAGAATAAAATGGGTTTCATAAATTTCATCCCATCATAACATTATGCATATAAAACAAATGGATGTCATTTCATCATATGAAAAGTGAAACCATGTAAATAATAGAGAAATTATACTTTAAACATACACATATGAAATAATTCCATCTTTGAAGTAAAATATTTTTGACAAAACACTTGAAATGAATTCTTGAGGATAATATCCTTTCTTCTTCAAAAATCATTTTCTTATCAAAAAATGACATTAAATTTTAAAAGAAAGGATTTTGTTGAAAATATTCATGAAATACTGTAAAGGAAACTTCATGTACATAAGGATTTATGAAACCATAAGAATCTTTTAATGTCGTATCAGTTAAAAAACATTCTCCTTGAACTTTTATCGGAAAAGTCAAAAAGTACCTCGTATGGTAAACAAAAGAAATATTCCTTCCATATGATGTGGTAAAATTAAAAAAGCTTAAAACTGAATTTAAGAATACATAAAAGAAAAGTAAACATTTTATGAATTTGTTTTATAAAATATGGACATGGATGATAAACATAACCCCTGTAAATACTTACGAATAAACAATCTCAGATAAGAATGAGATTGGACTAATTATCCCTTACCTTAGGTCTGATATGATTCGTATGTATCTAAACCTCCTATAAAATTATTTAAATAATGTAATTTACTTATTAAATAATAATATTCATTGTTATTATATCATATATGATTCACTTATGACTTTATATTACCCGTTCTTTTGTAAATTCCTTATTAAAGCAGCGTTTTGGGTAAAATCATTTTATTTATCATACATGTTTGGACTTGTTGTTCATGATATTATTATTACTTATATCATGATTTAATTACTTACATAATGTAAATAATTATTTATATATCATATATATTCATTATATATATATATAATAGATAGATAAATGAAATGAAATCCACCGTTCCTGGAGATGGTAGGTCATACGTACGCATGAACGCTGCTTTCCTTTCCTTATTGTCTTGAATTGAAGTAAGTATATGAAAAATATATATATATATCCATTAGCTTTATTATGTCATATATTTCATTATTATTCACTATATGTACATTATAATCATTCTTGAATGGTTAACATGGAGAATGAATCTCATCGCGTCGTGGAGACGGTAATCTATATGTACGCACGAGCGATGATATTTTTCCCATAATTATTGAATTGAATTGGAGTGGATGATATAATAACTCAGAATCCTTATGATTTTATAATAACTATATATAGTTATTATTTACACCCTTATACCCATCCATGTAAGGTGGTGGTGGAAAAACAGATTACACCACGGCGTGGAGACGGTATTCTGTGCGTACACACGTGCGGTGATTTTGTTTCCCGTAGGATGGATAGAAGGGGAAATAGAGTTGTTTCAAATTTATAATAAAATATCAGTATATTATTAACAATTATGTTTATACTTTATAATGAAACAACCAAATAAGAAGAAGTTGAAGATGAAAGAAACTTGAAAGAATCGGTAGAATATATTACCTCTTCTTCGACGCACCTCTCTTAAGCATCCCCTTAAAGTGCTAGATTTGGACTTTTTAGGAGACCAGAACCTATATAATATTTCTAGGGATGTTGATAAGTTAAATGGGAATGGGTTGTGTGATATTGAAAGCTCAAAATAGTGTAATGCGAAGACGGAGGAGGTTCCCTTTTATAAGGGAGGAGAGGGGCACTTTAGGAAAAACTTAAAATATTATTTTATAATAAATTCATATTCAGTTTTTAATAGCTAGAAATTGATTTATTTAGAAGCTATGGTTGGGATGGGTAGAACCTCTCTCAATAAATAGGTTCTAGAAAAGTTTAGGTTACTATTGTAATATTATCATTTAGATTTAACTCTAAGTTAAATCTTATTAACTTTTACAATGTCTTCTTTTTTTCTTACACTATATGGTTAATAAAATTACAATAACAATCCAAACGAACCCAAGTGGTTAATTATTAACATATTTAACCTTATATAAGTCATTTGGTCAAACCATAGATTTATAGTAATAGAATAACAATTAATAATAAAATGTTTTTTTAAAACTATTTCATGCCAATTTTGACACTATTTGGTAATTGATTTTTGTGAAACTCATAACAACATGATTAGTTCAAACATAGTTAATTAAATAAATACTAACATGTCATAGTAACCTATAAAATTATTGGAATTCATAAAAAGTCTCAAATTACTTTTATTTGGGTATTTATAACATCAATTATGTTAATATTTCATTAATATGGTAATTACTACATCATCATTATGTCATAAATAAATTAAATTATTTAATGTGTACAAATTATAAATAAAATAAAATTATGTAGGAAATATTTTTATCTTTCTAATTAATATTTATAGTCGAATATATCTTATTTATAACCCAATATTAAAAATATTTTTGTTTTTAAACATTGATTTTAAATATATTCACTCTTCTTTAAATACAATAATAATAAATGAACTAATATAATCCAAGTGGACCTAGAGGGTAATATTTTATTACTAAGGTTGTTTCTGGTCCAATTATACTTATCCAATAGAATTAGGACATGTGTTAGGGTAATTATAATATCATTTTTACCTATAATTACCCTATTTACTTTTACCCGTGGTAAATAAAAGTAAAAAGTTACTATTCACCAAAATTTATGTTTTTCTTATTAAAACACATTTTACTCCTTGTTATTAACCATGTATCTTGGATTTTCGAAATTCCACTCACAGAAGCGGTAAAATTAAGTTTTATGTAAATATTCAAATTCTCCAAGGAGGTGGGTAAAAGACGGTGAAAATTTCAATAAAATTTTTATATATCTAAAATTATGAGAAAATGACTCAAATTAATTACATTGAACTTATATAGGTATTATGTATCAATTTTTATGTAAAATAAATTTAAATAAAATAAATAATTATTTAAATAAAAAGTCGGTTTTTAAATAGTAACCTAGTGTTTTCAATATTCATCAAAAATTGAAAGTTTTCAGAAAAATACCAAAAATTCACCCTGGGGTAATTTCGATATTCCGAAACCAAAAATGATGTCCATTTTGATTTATAAGATTTATAAATTTTAAAAAAGTGGGTATTACTATTCATAACGGATAGTTCATAATAATAATATATTAATATATCATTTAGTGAAACTCGGTATTGCATATTACACACGCTATCGAAGAAGGTCTTTATTGCATGTAATTCAAGCCAAGTCAGGGTTGTGTGTAGTGAAAGATTCCTTTGTTGTTGTGTATAATAGAATCCAACCATATTTCATTTATACATTGAATATATATATATATATATATATATATATGTATGTATATACACTCAATGATCCGTAGAATAACTTCTATCAATATGATCAAGGAATTTTGTGTAACATGATCCAAGAATAGTGTTGCGTATAATGCAAGCTAAAACGGCGTTGTGTATAGTGAAAGATAATCTTGGTGTATCATACAACACAATATATCAAATAAATTAAAAATAATTCTTCTCATGAAATCTCGGGTTGTTACATTCTACCTCTCTTAAAATGAATTTCTCCCTCGAAATTCGTCGGGGTTATAAATGGTTTACTACTTGAACGTTTCTTCCATAGAAACCCACATAGTAAAAAGGAAAACTAAAACTTAATTTTAAAAAGGGAAGTATGAAACATTAAGGTTACCCAAATTAACTGATCACTGGGTTTCCACATAGGAGAACATGGGTGAAAATATGGATTTCGAAGAGAAATCTGACCATCATGTTCTGATGGAGAGTGGTGGACAACATGGCTATGAAAAATCCAACAATTAGAAAGCCATAAATTTGTGACGATATAAGGTACCATCTGATTCATCAGATATAAGAGCACTAGTTCAACATTTTTGTTTTCAATATCATTTCCCTAAATTTGAAAATTTTGAAATAGAAGAAATACTTACTTTATTTTGGTACAATCTCACTGTTGTTTATGCCTTGAACAATTTCCACTTTATCTCTTAAAGAAATGAAGTTGAATTTGTCTTCCGTGAAGTGTTAGCAGATCATGCAATATAATGATAGGCCATTCCATATGTCTCAAACATAAGGATAAAAAAAGATATATAAATAAGTCCATCTTTGGAGAGATTAATCATATATGGTTCCTAAAATGGACATATACTTCATATATCATTCCACATAATAAATTAAAACAAATTTATACCAACCAGAGAATTCTTGTAGGCCATTGGTATGCGATAAAGGCATGTCACACTTTAGTTATGGGTTCGATTCCCACATCCTTGTCCGACGCGACGGGTTGTCGCTCGTCCTATGGGGTGTCCTTTTTCTAAAACTATACTATTATAACATTCCAGAAATAATATCGAAAAACAAGTTTTATCCTTAAAATAATATTATCTGATTTATAACATAATCCATTCTAATCTTTAGGCTTATCCAAAATACATTTTTCCAATCTCATTGTATAAAGAAAATAATTATTTTAAGGGTCACATAACAAGCACGTGAATACCATCATTTATCCCCCATATATCATAAGATATATCTTGTTGGTCACATTTCAAACATGTGAATACCTTAATCATGTATTTTTTTTGAAACATGAATTACCATAGAACATTAGTGAAAAAATGAATGCTATCAAAAGTTAACTCTTTCCACATACCAAAATCCCAAAATTTTTAAATACTCAAACCATGATATCACTTTGTCCTTATATCAGTCACGAGCTCATGAATACTATCAAACATTTCATTTTCTCCTTATATTTTCATTATGCACATTTCATCTACCTTCCAAAAATATTTGAATAACCTTTCATGGTTACCTGTACTATTCATACTATACTTTCAAAAACTCAAGGAAATACAACAGTGTAACAATCCATAGATTTTTGTTTATTCCATAATACCATACATTATTCTGGATAAACATACAATCATTCCACTACATTCTTAAAACACTGACGGTGATTCATCATTTATTTCATCTCATATATCATTTTAGTCTCTTCATCATCATCAACATAAATACTACCCATATGACCATGCTGATTCTCATAATGAGATTTTCCCTTAGGTCATTGGTTTTCATAATGCCCGTACATTCCACATTTAAAACATTTAACCATTATTGATGTCTTAGCAATACCATTATCCTTATCCATGGTGTTAAATGAACTTTTTCCTTTACAATTACTAGCATTGAGTCATTATTTTCCGCACCCAAAGTAACTTCCAGTTCCTTTGATACATTCTCTCTGATGCCTCTTCCCACATGATTTACATGAGGGAAATTGAACTTTCTTTTCCCTATGATCATCATGAAACTCTATCTTTCTCTTATTAGTTGAGTTAGGAAACATACCAAAGCTGAGATTATTGATCATATTATGAGATTTCTTATTAGGCATAATAACGATATGTGGACTTCCAGATCCAATTTTATTTGGTTTCTCATGAAAAATATCTTTCCATTGTCCATCATATCCTCCATTATCGTGAATATTCCTGTTTCTATCCTTTTTTTTAAAACCCAAAAAGAATAGTGTGAGTGGAAAAAATCATAATCAAGGGGGAGTACCTCCAATATCTAACATATTTGGTTAAATTCTATGAGAATTACCATAATTCTAGGAATATAACCTATACTTATAATTAAACTTAGAGACATCCCTATACTTACCTTATAAATATCTCTATGGATTTCACTAAAGTTTTCGCATCCACATTTCCAAAGGTTAACTAAACCTTTCATCTAATACCAACTATAGAGACCCAATCATGACATACATGGACATTACATTACTTTTGATTAATACTTAATATAAAACAAAAACAGACACCAAAGGACCGTAATAGTTTAGTGTATTTGGAAACTTGTAACATAATCTTCTAATATTAGTGAAAGATCTTCAACATCTCCCATAAAGATCTTCCCTTTTTTTCATACATAAAACATTTCTTTATATCCTTGAGAAAATAAACCATATAAAGGGTGAGCTCAAATGCTCAGTAAGGGTATACATGGAGAAGAAAAACAAAAAATATACATTTGAACTTCAAAACAGGAACATAGAGTTTACACATCAAAATCTTGTGTTGTGACATAAATATTTTCAGTACATAAGGAATAGGTTATAAAGGAACATCAATCATGATAAAATAGCATGGGAATAAAACAATTATTTATGTCAAACCATTAGGAACATGATATGATTTCCATAGTATCCAAGGCATTGTTGCCAAGACCATCATAGTGGACAAAGTCCCTTTCTGAATCGAGTTCACTCCTTGTTCTAGTCCTGTATCACTGAACCAGATTAACTTTTTGTTCCAGCCATGTCTATTTCATGGTATATAAATCTTTACCCAATGCATTGGAGGGATATATAGGTCCCACCCATCTCATAATAAAATCATTCTTACTTGTGCCACAAAATAAACACAAATCTTTCATCATAACCCAAATAATAAAATGGGTTTCATATACATCATCCCATCATAACATAATCCATATAAAAAATTGATATCATTTCCTCATAAGAAAAGTTAAACCATTTAAATCAAAGAGACATTATACTTGAAACATACACATATGAAATAATTTCATCTTAGATAAAAAATATTTTTGACAAAATACTTGAAATGAATTCTTGAGGAAAATATCCTTTCTTCTTCAAAATCATTTTCTTTTCACAAAATGTTATGAAATTTTAAAAGAAAGGATTTTGTTGAAAATAATCATAATATTTTCTACAGGAAGCTTCATGGAAATAGGGCGTTATGAAACCATAAGAATTTGTTTATGACATATAAGATAAAAAACATTCTCCTCGTACTTTTGTCGGAAAATTCAAAAAGTACCTCGTATGGTAAGCAAAAGAATGATTTCTTCCATAGGATGTGGTAAAAGTAAGAAAGGGTAAAAATGACTTTAAACATACATGGAAGAAAAGTAAAAATTTTATGAAAACATTTTTAGAACATACGGACCGGGATGATAAACATAACCCCAGTAAATACTTACGAATAAACAATCTCGGATAAGAATGATATTTGAATAATTATCTCTTACCATAGGTCTGATATGCTCCGTTAATCTCTGAACCTCCTATATAATGATTTAAATAGTTTCATTTACTTATTAAATAAACATATTCTTTTTTATGATATCATATATGATTCACTTATGACTTTATATTACCCGTTCTTCTGTAAATTTCCTGTTAAAGCAGTATTTTGGGTAAAATCGTTTTATTTATCATACGTGTTTGGACTTGTTGTTCTTGATATTATTATTACTTATATCATGATTTAATTACTTACAGAATGTAAATAATGATTTATATATCATATATATTCAGTATATATATATATATAATAGATAGATAACTGAAATGAAATACATTGTTGAGGGAGACTGTATGCCGTACGTACGCATGAACGCTGTTTTTCTTTCCTTATTGACTTGAATGGAAGTAAGTAGATGAAATATATATATATATATATATATATATATATATATATATTAATAAATCAAGTAGCTTAATTATGTCATATATTTCATTATTATTCATTATATATACTTTATAATAATTCTTTAATTGTTAACATGGAGAATGAATCTCATCGCGTCGTGGAGACGGTAATCCGTACGTACGCACAAGCGATGATATCGTTCCGATTATTATTGAATTGATTTGGAGTGGATGATATAATATCTAAGAATTAGTATTATGATATAATAACTATATATAGTTATTTTTTACACCATTATACCCTTCCAACTAAGGTGGTGGTGGAAAAACAGATTACACCACAGCGTGAAGATGGTATTTCGTACGTACGCACTCGCAGTGATTTCATTTTCCGTAGGATGGATAGAATGTGAAATTGGTTTGTTTAATATTTATAATAAAATATAATTATATTATTGATACTTATGTTATTACTTTATAATGAAACAACAAAAGAAGAAGAAGTTGAAGAAGAAAGAAACTTGAAAGAATCGGTTGAAGAGATCACCTCTTCTTCGACACACCTCTTTTAAGCTTCCTCTTAAGGCACTAGATTTGGTCTTTTGAAGATACCAGAACCTATATAATGATTTTAGTTAAGTTTATAAGTGAAATGGGTAGGGTTTGGACGAGTTTTAAATATCAAAATTGTGTAAAGAGTAGAGGGAGGAGGTGCCCTTTTATAAGGGAGGAGAGGGGCACTTTAGGAAAACCTTAAAATATTATTTTATAATAAAGTAATATTCAGATGTTAATAGATCCAAATTGATTTATTTTGAATATAAGTTGGGTATGGGTTTAAATCCTATCAAACAATAGGTTTTATACACGTTTATGTTACTATTTTAACTTATCATTTAGATTTAACTCTATGTTAAATAATTTTAACTTTTACCGTGTCTTCTTGTTTTCTTACACTATTTCGTTATTAAACTTAATATAATAAGCCAAAAGAACCCCAAGTGGTTAAATTTTAATATATATAACCTTATATAAGTCATTTGTATGAACCTTAGATTTTTAGGAATATAATAACAATTAATAATATAATATTTTGTTTAAAAACTATTTTATGTCAATTTTGACACTATTTGGTAATTTATTTTTTTGAAAATTATAACAGCTTGATTAGTTCTAAAAAAGTTAATTAAATCATTAATAACATGTCATATTAACCTAGAAAATTAGTGTAATTCATAAAGAGTCTCAAATTACATTTATTTGGGTATTTATAACATCAATTATGTTAATATTTCATTAATAAGGTAATTATTGCATCACCATTGTGTCATAAATAAATTAAATTATTTAATGTATAAAAATTATAAATAAAATAACATTAGGTATGAAATAATATCATATTTTTAATTAATATTTATATTTAAATTTATCTTTTTTATAACACTATATTAAAAATGTTTTAGTTATTAAAATTTGATTTTAACTATTTTTACTCTTCTTTAAATAAAAGAATAATAAATGTCCTAATATAATCCAAGTGGACCTAAAGGTTAATAATTTATTCCTAAGGTTGTTTTTGACTGAATTATAATTATCCAATAGAATTAGGAAATGTTTTAGGATAATAATAATATCATATTTACCATTAATTTCCCAATTTACGTTTTACCGTGGTAAATAAAAGTAAAAAGTTACTATTCATGAAGAATTATTTTTATCTTATTGAACCACATTTTACTCCTTGATATTAACTGTTTCTCTTGGATTTTCTAAATTCCACTCACAGAAGCGGTAAAATTAAGTTTTATGTAAATTTTCAAATTCTCCTAGGAGGTGGGTAAAAGACTATGAAAAGTTCAATAAAATTTTTATATATCTAAAATTACTATGAAATGACTCAAATGAATGTCATTGAACTTATATAGATATTTTGTATCAATTTTTATGTAAAATAAATTTAAATAAAATAAATATTTATTTAAATAAAATATCGATTTTTAAATAGTAACCTAGTGTTTTCACTATTCATCAAAAATTGAAGGTTTTCAGAAAGATACCAAAAATTCACCCTAGGCTAATTTTGATATTCTGAATCCAAAAATGAAGTCCATTTTTAATGATAGGATTTATAAATTTTCAAAAGGTTGGTATTAATATTCATAATGGCTAGTTCATAATAATATTATAATAATATCTCGTTTAGTGAAACTCGGTATTGCGTACTACACACACTATCGAAGAAGGTCGTGATTGGTTGTAATACAAGCCAAGTGAGGGTTTCATGTAGTGAAATATTTCTTTTTTGTTTTGTATTATAGAATCCAAACATATTTCATTTATACATTGAATATATATATATATATACCCTCAATGATGAATAGAATAAATTCTATCAATACGATCTTGAAATTTTGTGTAACACGATCCAAAAATAGTGTTCTATATACTGAAAGATAATATGGTGTTGTGTATAGAAAAATATAATCTTGGTGTATCATACAACACAAGACATCAAATAAATTAAATATAATACTTTTCATAACATCTCGGGGTGTTACAGACTGCCCCTCTTAGAGGTTTGGTTGACTTTTTGACTTGATAGACACCTTTATAAAGAGGTTCGGAGACCCATATTTAATGATATTAATATTATGTAATTATCAGGATAAATGTTGACTATTTTTGACTTAATTTTTGGTGACTTATTAATAAATAGGTAGTGAGCGATAGTTTTATATTCAATTGTATATATTGAGATACAATTTTTTCAATGTTATCTCAGGCATCTAAGTCATATGTCTCAACCATGAATATATTAATTGTCCATTTATTTTTCACTTTTCCATGTGTTGTGTGGTTCATTAGGGCTATGTTGTGATTTTATGGTTACCCATACTAGTTCTAACGATCAGACATAAAGGAAGTGTTTATCGGGTAATATTCTATCTAGTATGATTGTGGAGATTTCCAATATGTGGGCTACGCAGGATTGGACGAAGGTCTGTCAGTTGGGACATTTTCTTTCCAAGTCTATCTATTGTGACCAAAAAATGATGTGAAGATATTGGTTCTTCCTTAGCTCTTCCCAATAGGCACCACCACACGTTGGAACATTGGAACCCATGCACACACTCATGTGTACATGCTGCTCTATGTGCTCCCTATGTGTGCTGGGAATGCACAAAATCCAACTGGGATGACTAGGTTGAACCACCTCCTACGTGGTTGACTCAGGTCCAATTTTTTTTGGATGAGGTGGTTCCTTGGTTCACCCAATTTTTTTAGATGATGGAAATATATAAAATATATTTATTATCTAAAAAAAATTTACACTTATTATCCTCACTTCATCTAATTCTAAATAAATTTCTTTTCTCGGACATCTGAATTTGAATGGTATTTTTAATTATTCCTCAAATATGCTCATAAATTTTGAAGTAATAAATTTTCATATTCTTACTACTATAAACAAAAATTCTATATATAATGAGTAAAAAAAATTCTTCAAAATTTATCCAATATTATTTTTATAGAATATCCCCTGGTAGAAACTAATATATTTCCTTATCTTTGAAACATATTCTTCATAATTATTCTATTTTTAAAAACTAAATTTTTTGATGTTCTTCTCCATTGTTATTCTTTATCAACATATTAACATAAAATATTTCGTATACATTGACAATATATAAAACACAACATAATCTGATCTAAAAAAACTCACCCTTTGCACCTTTTTTAAATACCAAATTGAAATTGGCATGTCAATGTGTTCTGTACAAATAATTTGTCTTCTTTCCCCATTTCATATTTAATATTTTAATTTTTTTTGTAACCCCATTATTGATAAAAAATACATTGCATATGAGAGAAATTTACATCAATCCTTTCATAAAAAATTCATCATTCATCTTACTCAAAGCCCACGCTAGTCAAGATCAATCTAGAAAACCTGATGGATTGAATTAGAAAAAAATATATGTTATTTTAAAAACTAAAAATGATAAAGAATTATACTTTTTACCATTTAATAATTCATTCCCTCATATTTGGAATACCTGTAGTATATTTGTGACCTATTGGTTTTAATTGAATAAAATATTTCTTGATATTCTCAACCCAAATTATCATTACCACTTATCATAGAGATTAAAAATATTAAATTGAATTAAATAGGTTTCATTTTATAATTCCCTGAAACATAAAATAAATCATATTTTTATTATCATTAATTAAAATAATTCTCCTATTATGTTAGAATAAATTCTCTAATTTCAATGATGGAATTTCATTAAGACAAAAAATTTAATGAACAACACACTAGATTCTTAATAAAGATAGAATAATAATGGTCTAAGAGATTATCAATAAAGTCACCTTAAATGTATTATATTTTACTTCATATCATCAAGGAATATTTGTTTATAGATATATTTTGATATTATAGCCGATTTATAAATCATTCCAATATGGAATAATTTTAGAGTATGAATATTTTTTCCAAATTAAATTTCCATATTTCCCTATTTGATAACAATAATCGCCTTAAATTTCAGAAATTATTTTCATATAAATATAAAACAATTGATTTAATTAATAAGTTAGAACCACTATTTCTCCATAACATGATTAAAAAGGATGAGAATTTACATTAAACCATGAAACTATTTTCTTTTAATCACAACTGTTGATAGATTTATTTAGTCCTAAATATTAATATTTCCTTGTAGTCTTCGGTTGCATGGTGACATTTCTTTTCTCATAGTTGGGGATATTCCTTTATCCATGAGCCATCAAGGAACATGATTTACATAGTTTATTTCTTATATTATTCATTAATTATTCTTGGACTCGTGTGGTTATTATACATTCATTTGATTTGTTCCTAGTCATATTCCACCTCCCATATAGTACATCAAAATATAGTCATCTTTTATTGAAATCATATCAATCAATTCGATTTCATTATGTCGACTAATTTCCTTTAATTTCGAAGTTCCTTTTTCTATCTCTTATACTTCAACATTTCTTTGTTTCCTATCAAATTAAATAGGCCGAATATCATAGAAATATTTTTGAATTTGTACATATGGATTATTTTTTCCACAAGTATTCTTTGAAACTTAAACCACTATAAAACCCTCTTATTTATCTCATGGATTAATAAATTCATTTTTTTCTTGATTAAATAAATCTTTCATTGTAAGATTTATCCTTATAAGTCTATGGTGTGACCCATTTTTGAAGAAAATAAGTTGATTCTTTCAATTGAAGAAACATGCTTCTTAAATTTTTTATGACTTTTGAATATTTTTTTTGTCATCTTACAATCAAATAATAAATCATTAACCTTATATATAGACATATTAAGAATATTATTTACAAAAAAAACTATCATAATATTTCATATGATAGGGTTATCACTATTACATGATTTTTGTGGTTTATTTACTTACATTAGTATCAAAACTCAATTATTTACACCTTAATTATTCTTAAATTTGATCACTCTTATTTTCAATAACACATAAATCATCATGTTTGTGAAATAAATTTTTGATCGATATATTTTATCATTTTTATTGTGGTCTTTTATTAACCTACAATATGAAACCTTAATGTATAATATCATTGAACTTGAGGTGTTGAAATATTATACCAACAGCCAGAAATTATGTACGCAGACTTGTAGCAGCACAAAAAAACCACAAAACACTTGAACTTTTCCTTTGTAAACAAATCTATCCATTTGAATTTTTTGTAATATATTATTTAAGGAATATTCTCTTTTAGGAAAAATTTTCATGATATATTTTATTTAGTTCACCATAGAGGTAGTGGGGGATTAATAATCATGGTTCATCATTCTCACTTGTGTATATTTTTATTTTAAACATGAACTATTTAAGAAAATAGACTTAGTATAATACATATTTTTATGGGCGGATAATTGTTATTTCTTTAAGACTTATACAGATTTAACAAATATGGTCTCCAAATTGGATTCCCACAATATATAGGCCTTTCGTAATAATAATAATCTATAGTATTATGTGTGGAAATAACAAATATTCCATTTTTTGGGATGGAATAGATAAATAAATTTCTAAATTCATTAATTAAATTTCATGCTCCATGAAATTCATTATGAGAATAGATTTTTTATTCTCAATAATATTTAGTTTGTCTTAATAGGATTTTGTGATTCTATAAACATCATGAACATGAATTTTATTCTTTTATTGAATTGAATTATTATGTTCCTTGAACTATTTTCCCATCTTCTAGTTGAACATTTTTGAATTAAATGATTTAAATTTATGTAACATTTAATATATCAATAATTTATTTCATGGTCTAAATAACATAATAATTATATAGGATTTCTTCAAAAAAAAATCCTTCCCACCACTGTATCATGCCTATTCTAACCAATTTATTCTTCTAAATTTCATATTTCACTATTTGGTGATATCTACCCACATCATCACATTTTATACCATTAATCTCTCTCTAATATTATTCTTTTATAATATATGTGAACTTCTTCTGGAAGTCATCCTTTTAAAATTGTATAGTAATCATTCAAAAATTTAAATAGTTATTATATTTTATGTTCATGGAAAATATATTTGATACACTTTAAGAAATTTTTTGAGAAAAAAAATCTCATTTTCTTGGTAATAGTTTAAAATACGATGCAGTTTTTTTTCTGGGAAATATTTATCCTTAAAAAACCGATGCATGAGAAAACAACTTCACCAAACTACTTACTTAATAAGGAATCTTTATTATTTTTCAACTGTATCTTTCTTCTATTTTTTGGGACTTGGAAGAGATTAAATTATGATAAGAAGTTGATATAATTCCCCAATGCATACATTATATATTAATTTTATAAGAAAACACACATTTTTTGAAATAATATATAGTACAATAATATAGGTAAACTCCCTATGATTAAAACTATAAATGTATAACATAGGGTTATGAACACAATTATAGGAGAGGGGAGAATTATTTTGGGATGATTATATACCTAATAAAACATTTATCCCATTGTTTGATTGTCACTTTTTTTTGTGATTGAATTTATATTTCACTCGTTTTATATTATCTTTGGATATGGTGAAGGGATATGTGGAGTAAGAAATAAACACAAGAGAAAACCAGGATTATTAGTGAGTTTTATCAACCTAATTATTACTATGTCCTTCCCACACATAGAAAACTTCATACATATCAAAAAAATAAATAATGAGTAAAGGTATGGTCTTGGACATGATATCATGGCACTGATGAGGTAAAAATAAATAGAGGGAATATTGTCCCTTTGTAATATGTATTAGGCTTAAACCACCTTGAATCAATGTCATTTATGTTGAAATTAGGCCCTCATAGACTATTTACACTACTAAAAAAGTGACCTTTGATAGCGCTAGAATAAGTATTTATCAGCGATAACAGGAATAGTGTAACACCCCAAGATTTTATAAAAAATATTCTTTTAAGTTCATTGATGTCTTGTGTTATAGGCTACACCATGATTACCTTGCGATATACACAACACCGTATTAGCTTGCAGTCTACACAACACTATTCTTGGCTCGTGTTACACACAATTTAAAGTCCGTTTTGTAGAAATTATTCTACGCAACATTAAGTATAGACTTTTTTAAATGTATAAATGAAATATGGTTGTATTTTGTTATATGCCACAATAGTGGAGTCTTGCACAACACACAACCCTAACATGGATTACATTACACGCAATCGCGACCTTCCTCGATAGCTGGTGTTGTATGCAGTACTAGGTTTCACTAAACAACGATATATGTTTATAATGTTATTATGAACTAGCCAGTATTAACTAAATATTGAATTTTAAAACATTATTATTCACGTTACATATTTTCTAGAACATGGTATGAGAATAAAATAAAATTTTCAGGTAAAATAAGTATTTTTCAAAAAATGCAGTTTTGCCGCCTTTTGATGGCGCACCCACTTTAAATCTAATTTTTGACATTCTTATAAGTTAAATTTTACAAAATAAAATTATTCCTTGGAATCAGGATATAAAATTTTAATTTGGATAAATTTTTCATATTATTCTGATAACTTTCATATTTTGATGAATAGTAAAAACAAGACATATTTAAATAAAAAAAAAAATTTCATCGCAATAATTTATATGGATAGATTATTTTTTAATTTTTTTTAAAGTTTAATTAGAATATATTTTTACCATTTAATCCAATGTTGGTCATTAGAATTAATTTCAGTTTCATATTGGACATGAACAAGTGATGATCTTTTGATTGTTATTGTTTCTTAAAACACGTTATTTGTTTTGATAACGGGAATTACATTTAAAATTAATTAATGCCACTTCTATATTTTGAATTTGAAAAAATAGACATCATTTTTGAATTCTGAATATCAAATATAGCTTAGGCTAAATTTTGGTATTTTTCTAAAAAACTTCAATTTTTAATGAATAGTGAAAACACTGAGTTTTTTGTTAAAACCAACTTTTTATTTAAATAATAATCTATTTGATTTAAATTTATTTTAGGTAAAAATATATACATAATACTTATATAAGTTCAATGAAATTCATTGGAATCATTTTATAATAATTTTAGATTTATAAAAATTGTATTGAACGTTTCACCGTCTTTTACCCACCTCTTAGGAGCTTTTGCAATTGTTCATAAAACATAATTTTACCGCTTATGTGAGTTGAATTTAGAAAATCCGAGAGACACAGTTAATATCAAGGAGTAAAACGTGGTTTAATTAGATAAAAATAATTTTTTTGAATAGTAACTTTTTACTTTTATTTACCATGATTAAAAGTAAATAAGGTAATTCAAGGTTAAAAGAATATTATAATTATTCAAAATTACCTTCCCACATGTCCAAGCCTTATTGGATGAGTAATGGCCGACCATGGGCATCCTTGGGTCGATTTTGGGACCCCATATAGCCACTTATGAAAGACAATGACACATTAGATTAATTAATTTAATGTAAAGACAAAATTGGAATTAACAAAAATCCATTAACAATTAAATTTTATAAGGAGCTATATAAATTATCTTTTCGACTATAGATATTCATTGGAAAGATAAAAATATTTTCTACATGTTGGTATTTTTTTTATATGTTTTAAACATCATATAAATTAATTTATTTATGACACAATAATGATGCAGTATTTACATCATTAATAAATGATTTAAATAAATAAGATTATAATGATTAAAATATTATCCAAAACCTGTCCAATTCCTATTGGATGATTTTATTTTGAATATGAGTCAACTTATCTTCGACATTAATGTGTTTTTGACATCTTGAAACTAAAGATATGTTTATATTAAAATAATTTTTTCACACTTTCCTAACGTGCCCCTCCCCTCCCTTATAAAAGGAGACAACTTCTATGGAATTCCTCACACCACTCAAGCCTTTTGGCTCATCCAAACTCTTCCCAACTAAGCTTCTTACATCCCTCTCCTCCCCCTAGAATCCGTAAATTAGGAATAAGTCACTTCCAGAAGTCCTTTTGGTTGAATCCAATGAAAAATTACCAAAATTAAAGGAGGTTTGGATACGTATGAGGCATATCAGACCTAAGGTAAGGGATAACTGTTCCAATCTCATTCTTATCTGAGATTGTTATTCGTAAGTATTTACTGGGGTTATTGTCATCATCCATGACCATGTTTTCTAAAAATGTTTTCATAAAATGTTTACTATTCTTCTATGAATGTTTAATGTCATTTTTACCCTTTATTCCCTTTTTACCACACTGTATGAGTGGAATCTTTCCGTTGGTTACCATATAAGGCACTTTTTGACTTTTCTGAAAAAAGTACAAGGATAATGCTATTTTTAACTTATTCGGCGTGAACATAATTTTTACAGTTTCATAACGCCTCATTTTGAAGAAGCTTCCTCTACAATATTTCATGATTATTTCCACCAAAACCATTTTCTTTTAAAATTTCATGGAATTTTGTGAAAAGAAAATGATTTTCAAGAAGAAAGGATATTTTCCTCAAGAATTCATTTCAATTTCTTTATCAAAACAATTTTCCATCTAAGATGACATTATTTCATATGTGTATGTTTCAAGTATAATGTCTCTATGATTTATATGGTTTCACTTTTCCTATGATGTAATGATATCCATTTGATTTATATGGATTATGTTTTGATGGAATGATGTTTATGAAACCCAATTTATTCTTTGGGTTATGATGAATGATTTATGATTGTTTTGTGGAACACATCAGAATGATTTAAATATGAGATGGGTGAGACCTATATCTCCCTCCAATGCGTTGGGTAACGATTTATATCTCATGAGATAGACATGGATGGAACGGAAAGTAAATCTCGTTTAGTAAGACAGGGATGGAACGGTAAGTAAACCCGGTTCAGTAAGGGACTTTTTCCACTAAGATGGTCTCACAAGAAATGCCTTCGATACTATGGAAAACATTACATGTGCTTAATGGATGCCACAATTACATGTTTTATACCCATTCTAGTTTATCATGATTAATGTTCCTTTATGATCTATGCCTTATGTACTTGAAAGATTTATGGAATTGCTCATGATTTTGATGTTTAGATTTTATGTTCATGTTTTTGCATTCAAATGTTTATGGATTATTTTATTTTCTCTATGTTTACCCTTACTGAGCATTTGATCTCACCCTTTATATGTTTTCTTTTCCCCAGGATTTAAAGAAAGGTTTTAGTTAAGAAAACAGAAGGGGATGATCTTTTTGGGAGATGTTGATGATCTTTCACCATGATTAGAAGATTATATTCCGAGTTTCCCAAGACACTAAACTATTACGGTCCTTGTGTGTCTGTTTTTGTTATGTATTAAGTATTACGAAAAAGTAATGTAATGTCCATGTATGTCAAGTTTCGGGTCTCTACAGTTGGTATCAGAGGAAAGGTTTAGTTAACCTTTGGAAGCTGGGATGCGAAAACATTAGTGAGATCCCTAGAAATATTTTTAAGGTTTATCTAGGGATTTACCTAAGGTTAAGTATAATTATAGGTTATAGTCCTAGAATTACGGTAACGATCTTAGAATTAAACCTAAGATGTTAGATATTGAAGTTACTCCCCCTTTATTATGTTATTTTACCTATCATGATTATTGCCTCTCACACTATTCCTTTTGGGTTTTAGAAAATGGCTGGAAACAGGAATATTTATGATAATGGAGAATATTATGGACAATGGAATGATATTATTCATGATCAAGAAAATGAAATGGGATTTGGAAGGTGAAACATCATTATTATATCTAATCAAAAATATCATAATATGATCAATAATCTCATCTTTGGTAAGTTTCTTGACCCAGCTAATAAGAGAAAGATGGAGTTTCATGATGACCATAGAGGAAAGAAAGTTCAATTTCTATCATGTAAGTCATGTGGGAAGAGGCATCAAGGAGAATGTTTCAAAGGAACTGGAAGATGCTTTGGGTGTGGAAATGAAGGACACAAAGCTAGTATTTGTAAAGGAAAAGGTTCAGTTAACACCATGGACAAGGATAATGGTATTTCTAAGACATCAATAATGGTTAAGTGTTTTAAATGTGGAATGCACGGGCATTATGCAAAACAATGCCCTAAGGGAAAATCTCATAAAGAGAATCAGAATTGTCATATGGGTAGTATTTATGTGGATGATGATGAAGATACTAAAAATGATATGTGAGATGAAAGAATTGTTGATGCTTGGTCAATGGTTTAAGAAGGTAGTGGAATGATTACATGTTTATCAAGAGTATTGTTGTATAAGTAATCTCATGGTACTATGGAATAAAGAGACATCTAAGGATTGTTACACGGTTGTCTTTCCTTATGTTTTGAAAGTGTATGATGAATGGTACCAGTAACCATGAATGGTTATTCATATATTTTTGGAAAGAACCTAATATGAGTACAAAGATGTGCTAAGGAGATAATGAAATGTTTGATAGTATTAATGAGATCATGAATTATATAAGGACAAAGTGATATCATCGTTTGAGTATAATGATTTCTTGGGATTTTGGTATGTGGAAAGAGTTAACTTTTGACAACATTCATTTTTTCTCTGAGGTTCAATGGGTATTAATTTCTCAAGAGAATACATGATTAAGGAATTCACATGTTTGGAATGTGACCAAAAAGATATATAAATCTTATTATATACAGGAGATAATTGATTGTATTCAATGCTTGGTAGATAACCTTTCTAGTAATTGTTTTCTTTATAATATAAGCTTGGATAAAAGTATTTTGGATAACCCTAAATATTTGAAATGGATTATGTTGGACATAAGTTAGTATTGTTTAATGCTTGAACTGTTTTCTATATTATCGATGGAATGTCATAAAGATGTAATTTTAGAAAAAGGACAACCTGTAGGACGGGGGAAAACCTGTCGCGTCGGACAAGGCTGTGGGAATCGAACCCACAAACGAAATGAAACAGGCCTTTATCGCCTACCACTGGCCTACAAGAAGTCCCTGGTTAGTAGAAATTAGTTTTATTTTATTAAGCAGTATGATAGTTGAAGTATAAGTCCATTTTTGGAATCATATACGATTAACCTCACCATAGATGGAGTTAAGTATAATTGATAACTTTTTCTAACCTTTTGTTTGAAATACATGGAATGACTCATCATTTAATCACATGATCGACTAACACTTCATGAATGACAAATTAAACTTTATTTCTTTAAGAGATGAAGTGGAAATTGTTCAAGGCAGGAACAATGGTGAGATTGTACCCAAATCAAGTAAGTATTGCTTTTGATTTGAAAATTCATCAACTTTAGGGAAATGATGCGGAAAAAAATTTTGTCCAGGTATCTTTATATCTGATGAATCATATGGTACCTTAGATCATCACAAATCTATGGCTTTGTGATTGTTGTCTTTTTCGTATCCCTGTTCTCTACCACTCTCCATCAGAACAAGATGGTTAGATTTTTCTTCTATATCCATATTTTCACCTATGTTCTCCTATGTGGAAACCCAATGATTAGTTAATTTGGGAAACAGTTATGTTTCATACTTTAGTTTTTAATGATAGGTTTGGGTATTCCCTCTTTACGATGTGGGTTTCTATTAAAAAAACTTTCAAGTATTAAACCATTTATAACCCTGATGAATTTCGAAGGTGAAATTAATTTTAAGGGGGGTATAATGTAACACCCCAAGATTTTATGAAAAATATTATTTTAATTTCATTGATGTCTTGTGTTGTAAGATACACAAATATTACCTTGCACTATATGCATCACCATATTAGCTTGTAGTATACGCAACTCAATTCTTGTCTCGTGTTACACACAATTTCAAGTTCGTTTTGTAAAAATAATTCTACACAACATTAAGTATAGAATTTGTTTAATGTATAAATGAAATATGGTTGTATTTTGTTATATGAAAGAACAAAGAAGTTATGTACAACACGCAACCTGACTTGGCTTGCATTACACACAATCACGACCTTCCTCGATAGCGTGTGTTGTATGCAATACCGAGTTTCACTAAACAATGATATATGGTTATAATATTATTATGAAATAGCAAGTATTAACTAAATTTTGAATTTTATATCATTATTATTCATCTTACATATTTTCTAGAACATGGTATGAGAATAAAATAAATTTTTCGGGTAAAATAAGTATTTTTTAAAAAATGCAGTTTTGTCAGCTTTTGATGGCGCACCCACATTAAATCTATCTTTTTTACTTGTTTATAAGTTCAATTTGAAAAAATAAAATTATTCCTTGGAATCAGGATATAAAAATTTAGTTTGGATAAATTTTTCATCTAATTCTGATAACATTCATATTTTGATGACATATAAAAACACGCTATATTTTAATTAAAAACAACTTTTTTCATCGCAATATTTTATATGGATAGATTATCTTTTTAATTTTTTTTAAAGTGTAATTATAATATATTTTTACCATTTAATCCAATGTTGGTCATTGAAATTAATTTCACTTTGAGATTTTACATGAACAAGTGATGATCTTTTGATAATTATTGTTTCCTAAAAACACGCTATTTGTTTTGATAACGGGAATTACTTTTAAAATGAATTAATTCCACTTATTTGTTTTGAATTTGTATAAATATACATCATTTTTGAATTGGGAATATCAAATATATCTTAGGCTTAATTTTTGGTATTTTTTTGAAAAACATCAATTTTTGATGAATAGGGAAAACACTGAGTTTTTGGTTAAAACCGAATTTTTATTTAAATAATCATTTATTTGATTTAAATTTAATTTAGGTAAAAATAGATACATAATAATTATATATGTTCAATTAAATTAATTAGAATAATTTTATAATTATTTTAGATTTATAAAAATTGTATTGAAGTTTTCACTGTCTTTTACCCACCTACAAGCAGCTTTTGCAATTGTTCATAAAACATAATTTTACCGCTTCTGTGAGTTGAATTTCGAAAATCATAGAGACACGATTAATATCAAGGAGTAAAATGTGGTTCAATTAGATAAAAATAATTTTTGTTGAATAGTAACTTTTTACTTTTAGTTACCACGGTTAAAAATAAATAGGGTAATTCAAGGTTAAAAGAATATTATAATAATTCCAAATTACCTTAACACTTGTCCAACCCTTATTGGACGAGTAATGGAATATCATGGCCATACTTGGGTCGATTTTGGGACCCCATAGAGCTACTTATAAAAGACAATGACACATTAGATTAATTAATTTAATGTAAAGACAAAATTGGCATTAAGAAAAATCATTTCGTAATTAATTTTTTTAAGGGGATATATAAATTATATTTTCAACTATAAATATTCATTGTAAAGCTAAAAATATTTCCTACATTTTGGTATTTTGTTTATAATTTTTAGACATCATATAAATGAAATTATTTATGACACAATAATGATACAGTATTTACCTCATTAATAAATTATTTAAAGAAATAAGATTATAATGATTAAAATATTACCCAAAACCTATCCAATTCCAATAGGATGATTTTATTTCGAATATTAGTCATCTTATATTTAACATTAATGTGTTTTGGACCTCTTGAAACCGAAGATAATTTTATAATAAAATAATGTTTTCACACTTTCCTAAAGAGCCCCTCCTCTCCCTTATAAAAGGAGACCACTTCTATGAAATTCCTCACACCTCTCAATCCTTTTGGCTCATCCAATATCTGTACAACTAAGCTCCCTACATCCCTCTTTTTCCCCTAGAAGCCTTACATTAGACAGAAGGCACTTTAAGATGTCCTTTTGGTTCAAACCAAAGGAATTTACCCAAATTAAAGGAGGTTCGGATACGAACGAAGCATATCAGACCTAAGGTAAAGGATAACTATTCCAATCTCATTCTTATCTGAGATTGTTATTCATAAGTATTTACTGGGGTAATTTTTATCATCCATGACCATGTTTTCTAAAAATGTTTTCATAAAATTTTTACTATTCTTCCATGAAGGTTTAAAGTCATTTTTACCCTTTATTGACTTTTTAACACATTGTATGAATGGAATCATTCCTTTGGTTACCATATAAGGTACTTTTTTAATTTTCTGACAAAAGTACGATGAGAATGTTATTTTTAACTTATTCGGCATGAATAGAATTTTTACGGTTTCATAATGCCCCATTTTCAAGAAGCTTCCTCTATAAGTTTTCATTAATATTTTCAACAAAACCCTTTTCTTTTAAAATTGCATGGCATTTTGTGAAAAGAAAATGATTTTCAAGAAGAAAGGATATTTTCCTCAAGAATTCATTTCAAGTGCTTTATCAAAACAATTTTCCATCTAAGAAGACATTATTTCTTATGTGTATGTTTCAAGTATAATGTCTCTATGATTTATATGGTTTCACTTTTCTTATGATGAAATGATATCCATATGTTTTATATGTATTATGTTATGATGGAATGATGTTTATGAAACCAAATTTATTCTTTGGGTTATGATGAATGATTTATGATTGTTTTGTGGAACACATAATAATTATTTCAATATGAGATGGGTGGGACCTATATTTCCCTCCAATGCATTGGGTAAAGATTTATATCTCATGAGATAGACATGGCTGGAATGACAAGTAAATTTGGTTCAGTAGGATAGGGCTGGAACAACAAGTAAACCTGGTTCAGTAAGGGTCATTGTCCATTAAGATGGTCTTGACAGCAATGCCTTGGCTACTATGGAAATCATTACATGTGCTTAATGGATGCCACAATTACATGTTTTATTCCCATTCTATTTTATCATGATTAATGTTCCTTTATGATCTATGCCTTATGTACATCCAAGATTTATGTCATTGCTCATGATTTTGATGTTTAGATTTTATGTTCATGTTTTTGCATTCAAATGTTTATGGATTGTTTTATGTTCTCTATGTTTACCCTTACTGAGCATTTGAGCACACCCTTTATATGTTTTCTTTTCCCCATGATTTAAAGAAAGGTTTTAGGTAAGAAAACAAAAGGGGAAGATCATTATGGGAGATGTTGAAGATCTTTCACCATGATTAGAAGATTATATTTCGTGTTTACAAAGACACTGAACTATTACGGTCCTTATGTGTCTGTTTTTTGTTATGTATTAAGTATTCCACAAAAGTAATGTAATGTTCATGTAAGCCAAGCTTTGGGTCTCTACAAATAGACTACTGCATTGTGGTTGAACTCCCTAGGCTTTAATCTATTCTATAAAAGTCTTAATAATTTTTTCCATTATCAGTGCTTCCAAAAGCATAGAAAAAAAGACACTTTATGATAACTTGTAGAGGCACCGCAGAAGGACACTCCTTTCCAGCACTACATAATGTGTTGATAAAGGAATCCTTCACCAGTGCTTTTATATTTTCATATAATGGTTTTTTAATTAGAGCTTATATAGGAATTGGTAAATTGACTAGGTATCATGGATAAAAGGGATTTATGTACTGTGCTATTATAGAACACTGCAGAACCTGAAAAAAGGTCATATCATAATGTGTTGTAGTAGAACAATAAAACACCATAAACAGTTCTAGAAATTTGAAAAAATTGATAGTAGTATAGAAAGTAGTTAAAATAAATTTTACAACACAAATAAAAGTTAAAAAGACTATTATAGAGCTACTTAATGATCCTATATAAAATAAAATCTACCCAAGGTCTTGTAAAATAACTCACTTATATGATAAAATAATTCCTATGATAGTAATAATACAAATAAATAAATTAAATATAAATTTTTTATTTTAGAATAAATCATGAGTAATATATGGGGAACATTGTTTATCATACTGGTTTGTTGATTCTTAGACATAACACCATTTATTGTTCATCTTCAATAATTACCTCAATGAAAATCAACTAAATAAATATAAGATAAAAATGATAATGAAATAAATTTGATAATATCAGATAGAATGATGATAACACAGTCTAGGATATTTCGCTCGGTTCTGGAAATGTGATGTGCATTTTAAACTAAAATGATAATTAAATATTAAAATGACACACCTTGAGTTAAACCAGTCACAAAGTGCCCTAGATTGAGGTTCATATGATTATAACACATTATAAATTACATATCGATCATTTTTCTAAAGTATCACAAAAATATGAAAGATTTTCTTCAGTTTTGAGTTGGTCACTTATGTTTTAAATAAAATTTCATATTAAACTACAAACAAGCACATCGAGTCATACTGGTCACATCATATGTGGGTTTTACATGAGGATGACTCCGGCATGTCACGCTGAATTATGAATTATTTTTCTAAATTATCAATACAATCCGAGCTTGTTTTCTCAATTTTTAGTGGGTCACACTTTTTGAAGTAAAATATAAATTTTAAATTGTTATCAGAGACTTTGAGATATAACAGGAATATCATATATCTTATTGAGGTTAGAATGATTCCTATATATTAAAAATGACATATAGATCATTTCCTAAATGTATCAAAACAATATAAATGAGTTTTCTTGGTTTTGGGTATGTTAGATTTCCTTTTTATGAAAATTAATATCTATTTTAAATAAACAAAAGCACATGGAGTTATATCTATCACACCATTCCTTGGATTCAGGTGGGGATAATTACCACACTTCTTAAATGACATATTGATCATTTTCATATAATATTAACGTATTCAAAATGTTTTTTATGGGATTGGACTATGTCACTTGTTTTTTTTCCTTAAAATGTAATTTTAAACTAAAAACACACACTTTTAGTCACACAAGACTCATCATGTGTGGGTTTTACATGATTATAATTCTAATATTTAAATAATAATATATTAATCATTGTCCAAAATTTTCATGAAAGCCAAATCATGTTTTCTAAGTATTTGGTGACTTACACTTTTGGAAGTCAAATGTTAATGTTAAATTGATTATAGAGACTTTGAGTAATAATGAGAAAATCATGTCCCATATTGAGGTAAGGATGATTCCTAAATTTAAAAAATGACTTATGGATCATTTTACTAAAGAAAAAAAATGATAAATATGTGTTTTCTCATCTTTGTGTTTGTTGATAGTATTTTTTACTAAAATTAATTTCATTTTTTAATAAAAAGACACACCTGGAGTCATATCCGTCACACCATGCGTTAGATTTATGTGATTATTATTACTAAATTTCCCAAATGACTTATTTAAATTTTTCTTAAAGTATCAAATCAATCCAAATCCATTTTCTATTTTTTTATTAAGCGAATTATTTTTCTTATTAAATTGTCACTAAAAAGGGGAAACACACACTTTCAGTAATACAAGTCAAATAATGTGTGGGATTGACATAATACAAAGTCCAAAACATCAAAAACGAATTATCAATCATTTTCTAAATTTATCATGACAATCCGGGTGCATTTTATTAGTTTTCATACTGTAAAAATTTTTGAACTGAAATACCAATTTTAAATTGATAATGGTGACTTTGAGTCATACCAATAACATTAAGTATCAAATTTATGTGTGGCTGATTAATACTTAGAAAATATTAATTTTCTTTTCATAATGTATCCAAATAATATGAATTTTATTTCTTGGTTTAGAGTAAGTCAGATGTGTTTTTTACGAAAATTAAGGTCAATATTAAATAAAAAGATTCTCTTGGAGTCATATATATCATATCGTGCATCAGATTGATGTGAAGAAAATACCTACACCTCCCAAATGACATTTGGACTATTTTAATAATGTTTCAAATCAATATAAATGTGTTTTCGCGGTTTTTATTATGCCACTTTTGTTTTTTTATTAAAATTTCAATTTAAACCGGAAACACGCTTTTTCAGTCATACTAGTCACATCATGTGTCAGTTGGACATGAGAAAAACTACTATACATTAGAAACGAATTAAAAATTATTTCCTTAAATTATAAAGAAATTTCAAGCTTGTTATCTTTATTTTTAGTGAGTGAAACATTCTGAACTAAAATTTAAACTTTAAATTGATAATATATACTTTGACTCATACAGGGAACATCATGTATCAGATTGAGGTGAGGCTGATTCCTACACATTAGAAATGAATTTTGGATAAATTTTATATAGTATCAAACCATTATAGATAATTTTATGGTTTTTAGTTTTTCAATTTTTTTTCTAAAAATAATCTCAATTTTAAATAAATTGACCCACTTAGATTCACACCCGTAACACATTATATAAGATTGAGGTGAAACTGTAGAGACCCAAAGCATGATGTACATGTACATTACATTACTTTAGCGGAATACTTAATACATAACAAAAACATACACATAAGGACCGTAATAGTTTAGTGTCTTTGGAAACATGGAACGTAATCTTCTAATCGTGGTGAAAGATCTTCAACATCTCCCATAAAGATCTTCATTTTTTTTCTTACCTAAAACCTTTCTTTATATCGTGGGGAAAATAAAACATAAAAAGGGTGATATCAAATGATCAGTAAGGGTAAGCATGGATAAAATAAAACATACCATATACATTTGAACTTAAAAACATGAACATAATGTTTAAACATCAAAAGCTTGAGAAATGACACAAAACATGGAAGTACGTAAGGCATAGATCATAAAGAAACATTAAGAATGATAAAATAGCCTGGGAATAAAACATGTAATTGTGGAAACCATTAAGCACATGATATGATTTCCATAGTAGCCAAGGCATTGCTGCAAAGACCATCTTAGTGGACAAAGTCCCTTTCTGAATCGAGTTCACTCATCGTTGCAGTCCTATATTACTGAACCGGTTGAACTTGTCGTTCCTGTCATGTCTATCTCATGAGATAAAAATCATTACCCAATGAATTGGAGGGAGACATAGGTCCCACCCATCTCATAATGAAATCATTCTTACTTGTGCCACAAAATAAACATACATCATTCATAATAACCCAATAAATAAAATGGGTTTCATAAAAATCATCCCATCATCAAATAATACATATAAAAGAAATGGACATAATTTCATAATAAGAAAAGTGAAACCTTGTAAATAATAGATACATGTTACTTGAAACATACACATATGAAATAATATCATCTTAGATGAAAAATGGTTTCGATAAAACACTTGAAATGAACTCTTGATGAAAATATCCTTTCTTCTTCAAAATCATTCTCTTTTCACAAAATGTCATTCAATTTTAAAAGAAAGGGAATTTGTTGAAAATAATCATGAAATATTTTGGAGGAAGCATTATGAAAATAAGGCTTTATAAAAGCGTAAAAATAAATTCATGCTGTATAAGTTAAAGAAAACATTCTCCTCGTCCTTTTTCTGGAAAATTCAAAAAAAGTACCTCGTAACATAAACAAAAGAATGATTCCTTACATACCATGTAGTAAAAGTAAAAAATAGGTAAAAAGGACTTTAAACATACATGAAAACACTTTTATAAAACATGGACATTGATGATTAAAATAACCCCAGTAAATACTTACGAATAAGCAATCTCGGATAAAAATGAGATTTGCACAATTATCCCTTACCTTATGTCTGATTTGCTTCATAAGTGTCTGAACCTCCTCTTCTTTGAAGCGCCTCTTTGAGTCCTCCTCTTAGGGCACTAAAATTGGTCTTTGAAGAAGACCAGGACCTCTAGGATGTTTCTAGGGAAGTGGAGAAGGGAATTTGGTAGGGGTTGGCCGAGCTTGAAGGCTCAAAGTGGTGTGGGGAAGAGAGGGAGTAGGTTTCCTTTTATAAGGGAGGAGAGGGGCACCTTTGGAATAACGAAAGCCAAATTTGGTTTTAAATAGCTCAAAATTGATTTATTTTCAAGCTAATGTGGGGATTGGTCGAAATCCTCTCATCCAATATAATTTAGACAAGTGTTGGATCCTATTTTAACCTTATCATTTAGATTTAACATTAAGTTAGATAATTTTACTTTTACCATGTCTTTTTGTGTTCTTACACTATAAGGTTAATAAAATTACTATAATAAGACAAACGAACCCCAAGTTTTTTATTATTAATATATATAACCTTATCTAAGTCATTTGGCCGAACATTATATTTTTAGGAATAAAATAACAATTAATAATATAATAATTGTTTTAAAAACGATTTTATGTCAATTTTGATACTATTTAGTAATTGATTTTTGGGAAAATCATAACAGACTGATTAGTTAGAAAAACATTAATTATATCAATACTAACATGTCATATTAACCTAGAAAATTAGTGGAATTCATAAAAATTCTCAAATTACATTAATTCTTGTATTTATAACATCAATTATGTCAATATTTCATTAATAAGATAATTACTGCATCATCTTTGTGTCATAAATAAATTAAATCATATAATGTCTAAAAATTAGAAATAAAATACCATTATGTAGGAAATCTATCTATATTTCTAATTAATATTTATAGTCAAATATATATTATGTATAACCCTATATTAAAAATGATATACTTATTAAACTTTGATTTTAACTATTTTAACCCTTCTTTAAATAAATTAATAATAAATGATCTAATCTAATCCAAGTGGTCCTAAATGGTCATATTTTATTCCTAAGGTTTTTTCTGGTCTAATTACATTTATCCAATAGATTTAGGACATGTGTTAGGGTAATAATAATATCATTTTTACCCTTAATTGCCCTATTTACTTTTAACCGTGGTAAAAAAAAGTAAAAAGTTACTATTCACCAAAAATTATTTTTCATCTCATTGAACAACATTTTACTTACTGACATCAACCGTGTCTCTCTAATTTTTTAAATTCCACTCACAGAAGTGGTAAAATTATGTTTTATGAAAAATTCATTTTTTTAACTACCACTTAGTGGTTTCACTATTCATCAAAAAAGGAAATTTCCAGAAAAATACCAAAAATTAGGCCTAAGATATATTTGATATTATGAACTGAAAAATGATGTCTATTTTACCAAATTCAAAACATATCAGTTGCATTACTTAATTTAAAAATTAATTCCCGTCGTCAAAACAAATAGCGTGTTCTTAAGAGATAATAACTATCAAAATATTGACACTTGTTTATGTCTGGTTTAAATGTTAAATTACATCCAATGACCAACATTTTATTAAATTGTAAAAATATATTATAAATATACATTAAAACCACTCAAATTAATAATCTATCACTATTAATTATTTCGATTAAAAAGATTGTTTTTAATTAAAATTTAGTAATTTTCACTATTCATCAGAAAATGAATGTTATCAGAAAAGTACCAAAATTTCACCCTAAGATAATTTAGATATTCCAAATACAAAAACGAAGTAAATTTTGAAAAATAAAATTTAAAAAATTTCAAAAAGTGGTTATTACTATTAATAACGGCTAGTTTTAATAATATTTTAATATCATATTGTTGTTTAGTGAAACTTGTTATTGCATACAACACACGCTATCGACGAAGGTCGCGATTGCGTGTAATGAAAGGCAAGTAAAGGATGCATGTTGTGAAAGCTCCTTTTGGTGGAGCGTAAAACACAAGACATTAATGATATTAAAAAGAATATTTTTCATAAAATCTCGGGGTGTTACAATCTACCCCCCTTAAAATGAATTTCGCCCTCGAAATTCATCGGGGTTATAAATAGTTTACTCCTCGAAAGTTTATTTAATAGAAACCCACATCATAAAAAGGAATATCAAAACCAATCTTTAAAAACAAAAGTATGAAACGTAATGGTTACCCAGATAAACTAATCACTGGGTTTCCACATAGATGAAAATATGGATATGGAAGAGAAATCTAACCATCATGTTCTGATGGAGAGTGGTAGAGAACATGGATATAGAAAATCCAGCAATCAAAAATCCATAGATTTGTGATGATCTAATGTACCATCTGATTCATCAGATATAAGGGCACTAGGACAACATTTATGGTTTTTCAAGATCATTTCCCTAAATATGATGAATTAAAAGAAATACATACATGATTTTGGTACAATCTCACTATTTTTCGTTAATTGAACAATTTCCACTTCATCCCTTAATGAAATGAAGTTTAATTTGTTATTCGTGATGTGTTAGTAGATCATGTGATAGAATGATAGGTCATTCCATCTGTCTCAAACAAAAGGTTATAAAAGTTATCAAAAATAAATAAGTTAATCTATAGTGAGATTAATCATATATGGTTCCCAAAATGGACTTATACTTCATATATCATACTGCTTAATATAATAAAACTAGTTTCTACTAAATAGGGACTTCCTTTAGGACAGAGGTAGGCGATAAAGTCTAGTCGCACTTTGGTTGTGGGTTCGATTCCCACAGCCCTGTCCGACGCGATGGGTTGTCGCTCGTCCTGCAGGTTGTCCTTTTTCTAAAACTACATTACTATAACATCCCATAAATAATATCAAAAAAAATTTCTATCCTTAAACAATACTAACTTATGTCCAATATAATCCATTCCAATCTTTAGGCTTATCTAAAATACTTCGGTCCAAGCTCATAGTATAAAGAAAACCATTAGTTGAAATGTCATCAACCAAGCATGTGAATACCATCATTTATCCCCTATATATCTTATTGGTCACATTCCAATCATGTGAATACCTTAATCATGTATTCTCTTGAAAAATTAATACCCATTAAACCTTAGTGAAAACATGAATGCTGTCAAAATTTAACTCTTTCCACATACCAAAATCCAAAAATTCTATATACTCAAACCATGATATAACCTTCTCCTTATATCAGTCATGATCTCATGAATACTATCAGACATTTAATTTTCTCCTTATCCCTTCATTATGCGCATATCATCTACATTCCAAAAATATCTGAATAACCTTTCATGGATATTGGTACCATTAATCATACACTTTCAAAACTCAAGGAAAGACAATAGTGTAACAATCCTTAGATGTCTCTTTATTCCATAGTACCATGAGATTACTTATACAACATTACACATGATAAACATGTAATCATTCCACTACATTCTTAAACCATTGACCGAGCTTCAACAATTCTTTCATCTCACATATCATTTGTAGTCTCTTCATCATCATCAACATAAATACTACCCATACGACCATACTGATTCTCTTCATGAGACATTCCCTTAAGGCATTGGTTTGCATAATGCCCGTAAATTCCACATTTAAATCATTTAACCATTTTTTATGTCATAGAAATACCATAATCCTCATCCCTTGTGTTAACTGAACCATTTCCTTTTCACTTACTGGCTTTGTGTCCTTCTTTTCCACACCCAAAGCATCTTCCAGTTCCTTTGAAACATTCTCCTCAATGCCTCTTCTCACATGATTTACATAGGGGAAATTGAACTTTCTTTCCTCTATGATCATCATGAAACTCTGTCTTTCTCTTATTAGCCGAGTCAGGAAACTTACCAAATTTTACTTTATTGATCATATTATGAGATTGCTGATTCGGCATAATAATGATTTTTTGACTTCCAAATCCCATTTCATTTGGTTTCTCATGAATAATTTCATTCCATTTTCCATCATATCCTCCATTATCGTGAATCATCTTGTTTCCAGCCATTTTCTAAAACCCAAAAAGAATAATGTGAGAGGAAAAAATCATAATAAAGGGGGGGTAACTTCAATATCTAACATCTTTGGTTTAATCTAATATCGTTACCATAGTTCTAGGACTATATCCTATACATATACATATCCTTAGGGACATCCCTAGTCATAGATTAGAAATATCTCTAGGGATCTCACTAACGTTTTCGCATCCTAGTTTCCAAAGGTTGACTAAACCTCCCACCGATACCAACTATAGAGACCCAAAGCTTGACGTACATGGACATTACATTACTTTAGCGGAATACTTAATACATAACAAAAAAAGACACACAAGGACCGTAATAGTTTAGTTTCTTTGGAAAATTGGAACGTAATATTCTAATCGTGGTGAAAGATCTTCAACATCTCCCATAAAGATCTTCCTTTTTTTCTTACCTAAAACCTTTCTTTATATCCTGGGGAAAAGAAAACATAAAAAGGGTGAGCTCAAATTCTCAGTAAGGGTAAGCATGGATAAAATAAAACATACCATATACATTTGAACTTAAAAACATGAACATAATGTTTAAACATCAAAAGCTTGAGAAATGACACAAAACATGGAAGTACGTAAGGGATGGATCATAAAGAAACATTAAGAATGATAAAATAGCATGGGAATAAAACATGTAATTGTGGAAACATTTAATCACATGATATGATTTCCATAGAAGCCAAGTCATTGCTTCCAAGACCATCTTAGTGGACAAAGTCCCTTTCTGAATCGAGTTCACTCCTCGTTCCAGTCCTATATTACTGAACCGGTTTAACTTGTCGTTCCATCCATGTCTATCTCACGAGATATAGATCTTTACCCAATTAATTGGAGGGATATATAGGTCTCACCCATATCATAATGAAATCATTATTACTTTCTCCACAAAATAAACATACATCATTCATAATAACCCAATAAATAAAATGAGCTTCATAAAAATCATCCCATCATCAAATAATACATATAAAAGAAATGGAAATCATTTCATAATAAGAAAAGTGAAACCATGTAAATCATAGAGACATGTTACTTGAAACATACACATATGAAATAATATCATCTTAGATGAAGAATGGTTTTGATAAAACACTTGAAATGAACTCTTGAGGAAAATACCCTTTCTTCTTCAAAATCATTCTCTTTTCACAAAATGTCATTCAATTTTAAAAGAAAATGAATTTGTTGAAAATAGTCATGAAATCATTTGGAGGAAGCTTTATGAAAATAAGGCTTTATAAAACCGTAAAAATCATTTCATGCAGTATAAGTTAAAGAAAACATTCTCCTTGTACTTTTTCCGGAAAAGTCATAAAAGTAACTCGTAACGTAAACAAATGAAAGATTCCTTACATACCATGTAGTAAAAGTCAAAAATGGGTAAAAAGGACTTTAAACATACATGAAAGCAATTTTATAAAACATGGATATGGATGATTGAAATAACCCCATTAAATACTTATGAATAAGCAATCTCGAATAAAAATGATATTTGCACAATTATCCCTTACCTTAGGTCTGATTTGCTTCGTAAGTGTATGAACCTCCTCTTCTTTGAAGCACCTCTTTGAGTCCTCCTCTTAGGGAACTAAAATTGGTCTATGAAGAAGACCAGGACATATAGGATGTTTCTAGGTAAGTGTAGAATTGAATTTGGCAGGGGTTGGCCGAGCTTTAAGGCTCAAAGTGGTGTGAGGAAGAGAGGGAGGAGGTGCCCTTTTATAATGGAGAGGGGCACCTTTGGAATAAATAAAAATATTATTTTATTATAAATCTAAATTAGGTTTTAAATAGCTCCAAATTGATTTATTTCGAATATAAGGTGGGTATGGGTTGAAATCCTCTCATCCAATAGAATTTAGACAAGTTTAGGTTCCCATTTTAACCTTATCATTTAGATTTAACATTAAGTTAGATAATTTTAATTTTACCATGTCTTTTTGTGTTCTTAGAATATAAGGTTAATAAACGTACTATAAGAAGCCAAAAGAAACCCAAGTTTTTTATTATTAATATATATAACCTTATCTAAGTCATTTGGCCGAACCTTATATTTTTAAGAATAAAATAACAATTAATAATATAATATTTTTTTCTAAAAACTATTTTATGTCAATTTTTCCACTATTTAGTAATTGATTTTTGTGAAAATCATAACAAACTGATTAGTTCTAAAATATTTAATTATATCATTACTAACATGTCATATTAACCTAGAAAATTAGTGGAATTCATTAAAAGTCTCAAAGTACATTTATTTTGGTATTTATAACATCAATTATGTCAATATTTCATTAATAAGATAATTGCTGCATCATCTTCGTGTCATAAATAAATTAAACTATTTAATGTATAAAAATTACAAATAAAATATCATTAGGTAGGAAATCTATTTATATTTCTAATGAATATTTATAGTCTAATTTATCTTATGTATAACCCTATATTAAAAATGATATACTTATTAAACTTTCATTTTAACTATTTTAACCCTTCTTTATATAAATTAATAATAAATGTCCTAATCTAATCCAAGTGGGCCTAAATGGTCATATTTTATTCCTAAGGTTTTTTTTGGTCGAATTACACTTATTCAATAGAATTAGGACATTTTTAGGGTAATAATAATATCATTTTTACCCTTAATTACTCTATTTACTTTTAACCGTGGTAAAAAAGTAAAAAGTTACTATTCACCAAAATTTATTTTCATCTCATTTAACCACATTTTACTTACTGACATCAACCGTGTCTCTCGGGTATTTGAAATTCCACTCACAGAAGCGGTAAATTTAGGTTTTATGAAAAATTCATTTTTTTTAACTACCACTTAGTGGTTTCACTATTCATCAAAAAAATGAATGTTTCCAGAAAAATACCAAAAATTAGGCCTAAGATATATTTGATATTATGAAGTAATAAATGATGTCTATTTTACCAAATTCAAAACATTTCAGTTGCATTACTTAATTTAAAAATTAATTCTGTCATCAAAACAAATAGCGTGTTCTTAAGAGATAATAACTATCAAAAGATTGACACTTGTTTATGTCTGGTTTAAATGTGAAATTACATCTAATGACCAACATTGTATTAAATTGTAAAAATATATTCTAAATATAATTTAAAACCACTCAAATTAATAATTTATCACTATTAATTATTTCGATTAAAAATATTATTTTTAATTAAAATTTAGTAATTTTCACTATTCATCAGAAAATGAAAGTTATCTGAAAAGTACCAAAATTTCACCCTAAGCTAATTTCGATATTCCGAATCCAAAAATGAAGTCTATTTTGAAAAATAAAATTTACAAAATTTTAAAGAGTGGTTATTACGATTCATAACGGCTAGTTTTAATAATATTTTAATATCATATTGTTGTTTAGTGAAACTCGTTATTGCGTACTACACACACTATCGAGGAAGGTCGCGATTGCGTGTAATGCAAGGAAAGTCAAGGATGTGTGTTGTGAAAGATCCTTTTGGTGTAGCGTACAACACAAGATATTAATGAAATTAAAAAGAATATTTTTCATAAAATCTCGGGGTGTTAAAGAAACTATATACTACCAATCATAAATGAAGTATTAATCATTCTAATAATATATCAAAATAATTATTAATGGTTTTAATTGGTTTTGATTATGTTAGTGGTATTTTTTACTAAATTTGATGTCCATTTTAAATAAAAAGATGAACATGAGTCAAATCGGTCTCACAGTGCATAAGATTGAGGTGAGGATGATTATTACACATCCCAAAAGTAATATGGATCATTTTATTATGTATCAAAACAATATGATTGTTTTTCTTGGTTTTGAGTATGTGATGTGTGTTCGAAACTATAATGTAAATTATAAACTTTAAAACATATTGTTCAAGTCATACTGATTACAGAGTGCATCTGATTATGGTACAAATGATTGATTATGTGATGTGTGTTTTTATATCATCAATATGAACCAACACAAAAAAGAATGAAACGTTATATTTGGAAGGAAAAATAAACCCCATTTTGAATTAATTGCCTCTTCCAAAATCTCAATGTTATATATTTTCAATATTTTCTTATATTCCTAGAAAAAAAAATGTCCTCCAAAAAGATATGTGAACTAAAAGATAAAAATAAAAAGGAATGTAACTGAAAAATAGTAGATAAAATGGTGAAAATAAAGTAAATAAATAGTACGAATTCAAATTTTCCTGATGTTTGTATACATTTTTGATCCATTTCCTTATTGTTGTTTCCCTACTGTAGCCTTGAAAACGAACATCTCAAGAGAATGAGTAGCTCGGAACAAACCACCCCAACTCAAAGAAAAATAATTCCCTTGTATAATAAAAAAATTCTATTATTATTAACACTATAATGAAATAAATGAAACATAAATATAAAATAATAAATTATTAATATGTCAATTTTAAACTGAAACCACAACATTTGAGTCATACTATGTATATCGAGCATTTCTCTTAGGTATGGTTGATTCAATTGTGTCTTTGAATCCTAATGTTCATTCAAAACTATGGTTCATCAAACTATATCGTAGTTTGATAACCGAAAATGTTGAATTATTTGGAGACCAAAAAGAAAATTCCATCATCACATGTGAATCATCCTTCTTGAGTGCATGATCATAGTGAAAGAGTGAATCGTCATTGTTCAAGAAGTCATTTATTCCTAGAAAACATAAAACACTACTGTAAAATTATTATCATTCATTTATTGAACAAAAATAAATAATTTCATGAGTTCTTATAGAACATAAGACAAACTTTCTTACCACGTCACCATCATAGAGAGTATAAATTTCCTGATAACCCATTTACCTTCTTGAAAGAAAAAAAGTTAGTTTGACCCAATATGGTTTTTTATAAGACACTAGACTCTATTTTAAATTATTTACCCTATTTTGAATATATTAAACAAAAGTATATACCTTAATACCATTCAAATGAATCTAAAATATAGTTAATCCATTACCACTCCTAGGATTTTGATATATATTAATATATCATTTTCAATATTTTGGGTGATGATACACAATAACATAACATCATATTTATTTCTTCATCAAAATAGGAATATCTATATTCTCATGTATTTTTTATTTAGAAGTATGGTGAGTTTTTATTAATGTGATTTTGATGATGGATCATTTTAAATCATGAATTATTACATGCATAATTAATGTTACTTGTATGCATTTCAAAAGAATTAGTGATATTATACAATTCATATAATTGATTATAACATATCCTAAATAATTCTAAAACAAAATAACGTTAAGGAAATATTTTTTTCTGGTCTGTAAATTCATAATTCAGTCGATTATTTTTTTTATTTCTTTATTTTCTAGAGGTTTTAGATAAAAATACTAGCTTATTTTTCATATATATATATATATATATATTTCAATGCTTCACAATTTAATTTGAATAAGGTTTATCATTTTATTGTTATTTCATCATACAAAAGGTTATTTCAATTTTATTTCATGTTTCCTTTTATAACATCCCTCCATGATCACCATAACTACTCAATGTTGGTTGACATCAATAGTTATCTCAAACACCTACTAGATTTGGTGGATGATTACACACATATTTATACAAACATTTGAGTTTTATTATATAACTATTTTATGATTGTATTATTGTTTTATGAATCTCAATTGACCATTAAATCTACTACTAATACCCTTTCAGTGAAGTTTAGAGAAGTTATTGACAAGAACCAGCATCTATTTTGTTGTTGTTGTTCAATTTGTTCTGGGTGAGGAATTTCTATCACATAAACATGTAGTGAGAACATTGTTTTTTAAAATACTTGTAAAACACTTTCATAATGGATATTATATTACGTGACAAGTTATGTGATCAATTTTCAAAAAAAAATCCCAACCACAATCTTGGTATGATCCTCCTTCTATTCTACTACCCTACGGTTTTATTATTTCCAAGCCATTGTTTTTCTCCTCCACCACCTTGGTCTCTACCTCACTCTTTACCTTTGTCTTTGTCTCTGCATCCTCATCCACCTTAGTATCCATTTTCTTCTCTGCATCCTTATATACCATTTCCCAACTATTTTATTGTTTATAGGTCATCACTTCAAAACAAATTGATTTCCTCTACTATACTTCTCCTTGAATAATTGATCATAAATAAAATATAAGAACTATAAAACTAATCAATCACACCCCTAATATATTTATAAGGTCATATCTCATACTAATTAATAAAAAAATCAGGTTATTTCCTAAATTTTATGTTGTGAAACAATATAAGAACATGTATACTACCCACTCATATATAAAAAAATTTACATCTTCCTTTAATAATAGTGGCCTTCAAAAAACTTGTTAGTATTGAGAAAATATAGACAAACTTATCATTAATAAATATATTTAATGAATGTGTTATTACCTTCATAAATTAACTATTAGTGGATTCTGGTCTATTCGTTATTTATGTTCGCTCTCATAAATTTTCAATGACAATATCCACAATCAGTGCCATTATCTTTCATGATTTTTTTTAATGAATATGGACTCTCCCAGAGAGCATCAGTCATAGTGTTTCTGAGCTGGTGGGTTCCCCAACCAATAATAGGCTCATTGACCCAGTATTGGCTTCTCCCATTATCGATCCTCTATTTCTTAGTTTCTGCATCACACCTCCTCCTCATCTCCACGATGTTGCATTGGTTTTCTCTATTCCTTTCACATTCATCTAGTGCACCTTTTCATCCTCACTGTAATGAGTAGATATCCTCCATGGTATGGATGACTCTTGGATCTCTGGTGGGGTTCGAGGTGCTCTCTGCTCGTCCACTTTCTAGGGACTTACGGGTTGTGGTCTTCTGGAAGCAGATCAAGAGACCATGAAGTTTAGAGTGGTGGTGCTTCATCAAGTGGCATCTCTGGGGTCCACAATTCAACAATGAAGGATTCTGAGAGGTATTGTTCCATAGATCTGTGGTTTCTGAGGTATTGGTGGTGGCTTTCAGACTCCGATTTATAGGGGGTCGATTTCGTCATACTTGTCAAGATACATTGGTTACTACCTTCTTGGGATGTGATGGTTTTTCTACTTTTGGGTAACTTTTCTGCAATTAAAGGTCTTGGTTAGGGATGTATATTTTTCATAGAGTCATGTTGTAAGAGTTATGGCTTGGTATTTTTCCTGCACTTTTGTTGTGTTTTTCATGGATTGTTCTAAATGTTGCTTTGGATCTGAATGTTGGACGAGATACAATGGTTCTTGTATGAATTGGTCAAACATCTCTTTGCATTTGGCACATGTGTCTATTTATCGCTAATGGTGTAGAGTGGGAGACCTCTAAAGAGGTATTTGTGTGCTGACACCCATCATTACGATTCTGGTCCTCTATTGGACGTATGGTTAATCTATTGGTTTCTTCATGGTGTTTTCTCGATATTTTTTGTTGTATCAGGTTTTCAGTGTAGTGATTTCCGCTCTTGCATCATCGGGTGGGTTGCTCGTTTGAAAGTTAGGTGTGCTAGCCTCTACCGTCCAATCCACTTCCTTCATCAGTGTGTGATTGAGGAGTGACTTGACAAGATTTTGTAGCCATCATGACTCATTTATTGGTAAGGGGGCAACACATCATCTTTTTCTAATTTCGTTGTTGCATGTTCTGATAGAGGGGGAAAAAGGAACTTGGTTGGTTCTTATTTTGATGTTTGTTTCTCATTTGGTGGTTTGGTTCATGTTAGGCCTTTCTGCCCTGTTAGTTCCTTTGTTCTCATTTGGTAATTGTAATGGGTTAATTCTTTTACCAGTTTTTAAAAGGTGATCTCTTTTTATTTAATAAATGGGGTTTCCCCTAACAAAAGTGTCATTATCTTTCACCAAACACTACAGAATCATTGAAAAATATAATTAATCTTTCTTGAAATATTTTTTCATAATTTAATCATTTCATATATAACTTAATCAAATTTCATTTCTATCAATCCACATGATTTCTCTGTTCAGACATCGAATTCATGCCATAATTTATCCAAAATTTATAAATTGATCTATCCTAATAATATTCTTGATAAAACATAGAGTAATTGTTATAATTCAAAGTTTTTCTATAAAACTGTCATTATAGTGTATTAAAAATTCACAATACACATCATGTGAGGATAGTTTTCTTGATATCTAAGATTTTGATATACACAAATATTTGGGGTATCCAGGATGGATGTGATCAGTATCTAATGCTACCTAAAAATAAAAAATAAATATGTAATGAGAAAAAAAATATTTTATGTGATGAGATTATATATATTTACTTATTCTTTTGAGTAATAAAAGTTTTTCTATATTTTGATATTTTTTTCTCAAATGATTTGAGTAGATCATCCTTTTTCTTCTTAATATATTATATATCCAAAGTAAGTTTTTCTATAGAAATGATAGAGGGAATAATGAAAAAAATCATGATTCACATTGTTTTCACTTTTTATTATTGAAATATAAATGGATATAGAAAATATGAATTGTTATTAACGTTAATAAACATATTATATCACTATTTATACAGATGAATTTTGAAAAGAATACATTATGTATGTATTTAAAAATAATAATTAAATTTATTCATGCTTGAGAATATCATTTATAGTCTTGAGACCAATTACATCGATCATTAATTTTATATATATATCTTTTCCATATAGAATGTAATATATATTTGAATATTTATATATGGTCTCTAAATGAATTTGTAATGATAATAAATGCTTCCTTAGAACTTGTGGGGTGGGAAGGTACTCCCTAAAGGTCGTTTTCATTTTTTGGTCGATTCACTAGACTATCTTGACCTGATAATCTTCTCCAATAAAACCTTATCTATTTGTAATATTATATATATCTTTAATCCTTTTTTCAGCAACTGTTATTGTTTTTTCAAAGGATTTTTTTAAAGACATACCTCATGTATCGGTATATGATTAGATGTTCATGCTATGAAAGTTCTTGTATAACCATTTTCCATTGTAATATTCAGGTCCTCAAGTGGAACATAAATCTCAATAGTTGGCTCATGAAATACTTCAATCCTAACTCTCATGTGATCTTTTGCGTGGTCATTATGGTTCATCTTGACTTCTGGGATATTATACACACCACCCCTCGTAACAAGCTAGTACAAGGTTTTTGACCTATAAAAACACAACAACACAACAAATAATTTTTGTAATATTAATTTTATTGTAATTGTTAGATTCACATTTAGGGGAAAGAATAATCACAAAATTTATTACATTAGGTAATGTAGGTGGTTTTGGAGAAATTACTATCCATTAAGTTGGTTGGTTTATTTGTTTGAGGTCAATATCCTTTTTCCACTACTAGTTCACTTTAATCCTTTCTCATACATTGCTCTGTCAAACCATACTGAACAATAATATTTTTTCACGAATATATTAGTGTCTTCAATCATTTAAAAATATTATTTGTATTTTCATGTGGTTTTACCTTCTCTAAATATGTTTGAAACACTCCAAAATATAATCCTCTAATGTGACCATATTTTTTCTTCCACATCAAAGCTACTAAAGCCAATTTTTCTTCTAGTATGGTCACTTCAAAATCATGTGTCTAATCCATATAAAAATGAATATAAATAGATATTTTTATTTAATACTATTTTAAATAATATCCATGTATTATTCTATCATACTTACACATATTTGTCATAATGTTTTTGTTTTTTTTTCAACTATTTTAACAACCTTATTTTCATGAGCCTTCATTCATAGAACATGATGTGGAATGGAAGTGGATTTGAATTTTGATATATCTATCAACATATAAAAAAGTAACATATATTATTTCATACCACATACAGCCTTTGTATTTAATATAAAATATATACCAATTTCTTTACCAGTGAAATGTACCCCATCCTTGAATTGTGATAGGGGTACATTGGTCTGGATGCATGGTTGGTATTTTCAGAATGTTTTTTATATTTTTTAAATAAATAATTTTGAATCAAATTGGAAAAAATAAATAATCACACATATTTTTATATTGATTTAAATGAACTTTAAATTATTTTTCAATGGGATGATTTATAAAAGTAGTCTATTTTACCTTATTTATAATGTCTCAATAGATAACTATTGGGTTGGTCTTTCATTTTCCCTTATCATTCCTAGATTTAACTTCATTAGAAGAGTCTAGAAGTTTCTATTCTCCTTGATATCTTTTATAATGAAAACCTTCTTATGGAAATATTATAAAATATATGAACTGTGTAAGGAATAATGAAAATAAAATCAACATTTCATTATATAATTTTATAGTAGGATATAGAAAGTATATTGTACCATTGCTATTATATATTTCACAAGGATTTCCTTCATAGTAGGTTATATGTGGCACCATGAATTAATATCATTAGGTAAATTCACCCACACAGATACCTCAATATAAATAATTAGCGTTGACGTATTGGGGTCAATAGGATTTATATTTTTATTCCAATGAACCTAAAATTTTATTTACTTAATTCTTAACATGATAATTCAATTCGACATTATGATGTAGCATCGTTATTACTTTTTTCATCATCATGATGTTTATCCACTAATAATTATGAAATTTCATCATCAACAGTCTAATCTTCCTCGAGACTGGTAACCTCATAATATGCAGAAGACATTGTCTATATGAGTTGTCATGATTTTAATTTGTATTGAATAATAACAACATAAATACAAATAAAGGGTTTGATAAGGGTTATAGTAATTCTCTATTGAAAATATGATAAACACGTTAACACCATATTCATACACTTTTTTCAAACAATAAGAATGTATCTATTACATATGATGTGAGTATAAGAATAGAAATGTAAATACTAACATGGAACCCAAAATATAAACCAATTCATATATTTGAGTACACATTTAAAGTAGTAACTCTCCAAATACACATTTAAGTCAATTAATTGTGTATTAAACAGGACATCATGATAATCTAATGTATGGACTTCATTTCGTACCCATGAATTATACTAAACATACCATAAGCATATACCATGGTTGTTACCTAACATTAATATCATTTCACTAATAATAGGTCAAAAATTGAATCATAGGAGGAGAAAAAATTATTCATCTCCATACAGAAATAACCACATCACAGGTACCACGAGGATTGACCTCACACTCATATCATCCAAGACTATCCCTCTGGGGTAAACTTCACATGTACTTATCGCATCCAAATCATGAAATGGATATAACAACGGAATTTGTCATTGTAATTTCATATCAAATATGGGGATGCCATTACATAGTTCGTTCCACTAATAAAGAACAACACAGTGGGTTCTTCAAAACAGATGTTAAAATAATGTTCTGAAAAACCACAAAAAGGACAAACAATAACACAAATGTCACATCACGCACACCATAGCACTAAATGAATCACTAACAAGTCTATAGTAACTCACATTATAAAGTATCAAGAATATAATAATATTTCATTTTCTATAAAAAAAATTATTAAAAATCCTCTATCATAACATCAATGTACACAATTAATCTACTATAAATTTATTAAATAATATTTATTATAATTTAAATTGATGATCAAAAACTTTTTAAACCATTTCGGCATCCCCCAAAATAACTAAACATGTATAAATTATTATTGATCCCACTAATTCAATTTGACTATTTATATCATCAATATTAAATTCATAAAAATGTATATATGATCTAACTCCATAATACTTAGCTTGAATTCTCATGAATGATGAACACATTAAAAAAACATATGTAGAAAAAAATGTAAAATACTATATAAATATGAGAATAAAAATTCACTAGAATAATTTCATGATTATTTACAAACCTCAATCACCAAAAATATTCATAGATTCTACTTCCCGGTTATTAATTACAATATCCCATCTTATAAAAAATAACCTAAATCACGTGGAAAAAATCCTCCAAATTAAAAAATGATTTTACATATAAATCATAATGAAAAATTAATTTTATTTAGTGGATGTTTAATAAATTTATCATGGATAACTGTATTAAATCAATTAATATGATAATATTTTGGATTTATTGGTGTATGAGAATGTTATTATAATTTTATATCATTTATTTGAATAATAATTTAAATGATTTTTATTTATTAAGAGTAAAATTCTGATGGATGAAGTATAATTTCTATATATGAAGTATTTTAATAAAACATCCCTTAATAAATATTTTCCCTATACACGTTAAACCAAAGAAAAGTGAGAATTTTCAATGATAATAATGAAGGAAAATAAATATATTGGAGTATAAGATAAAATATTCAAAATTCATTCATGGTGCAATTATGACATTGTGATCTACCTTTGTTATACAAATATATATTTTCATTATTTGTAGTACCATATTTCTATAAATCGCATGTTATCCATGACATTAGATATTATGATGATATATTATAAAATTATCTTAAAGTATAGATGGAATTTGGAGAATGGTCTCTTGTGTATTGAGATATGAATGGAATTATAGAGTCCCATTGTAGATCATGTAATAAAAGACATGGTGGAAAACAATATACAACTTCCCATATGACAAATATTTTGTTTTATGGACCTGGTTAGCATTCATAAGGAAACAAAGAATTGGTTAATGTGTAATTTATAAGGGAATATAGTGCATGAATATTTAAGGGGCGTAAAATACTACTCTATATCGTATATAAAATTAAAAAATCACTCAAAACAGTACACATAGTTTAATGGTTATACTAAAAGGAACATGGAATTTGTCTGATATAGTAAACCAAACTAATTTCCTTTGAGTACCATCATTATGAAAATTAACCTAATCTATGCAAAAAATGATGGTTTTATGTAAGGGTCAACCAGAAAATAGAAATATAATGTGATGTCAAAAATAGTTAGAGAGAATGGGCCATGTAGTATTGGTCACTATGTTGGACTACCAATTCAACAATAAAAAATGGGAAGCCCTCTATGGGAAGGATTATCCCCCATTAATGTACATACCAAAGATAATAACAATATTGAATCATTTTTTGTCCCATGAGGAAGTAGGGTGATTTTTTGTTGAAAAGACTATAGAAAGGCAAACTGCTAAACCCGAAAAAGAAATCAACTAGAGAGGAAAAAGGGAAAATAATATACCTTGGTTTTTATCCTTGATTAGACCTATAGAACGTATGTTATGAGCATAAGAAGCAAGGGAGTTCTGTTATAGACAGAGAGCCATGATTGAATAAGTCACCATAATGGTTCTTTTAAATACTTTGGGAATACTTTTATTAGATCTTGTAAAAATGAACTAATAAAGTTAACTTTTTTCAGTTATAAATTGATAAGTTCAGATAAAAGGAATCTTTATAATCATTTTTAGCACTAATAAGCCTATATCATTATTAGCGTTAACAATGAAGTGATTAAAGGAACCTATATCAATGTTATAACTTTAGAGTTGATAAAGGATTTATTAATATAATTATAAATAAAAAATTAATATATATTTATATATTTGTTTCTTATAATTTTTTAATTATTTTAATATATAATTATTTATTTATAATTATATTAATACTTTTTAAAAAAAATATATTGGTTTTAATTATAAATTTATAAGTCTATTTATAATTATTTATTTATAATTATAAATATATTTATATAATTAAATATTCTTATTCAATTTTATATATATATATAACAAATATATATAAATATAAATATAGTAAATATATTCAGTAGTTAAATATATTTATTATAATTTTATAATTAGAAATATTTTAATAACATTAAAAATATTTATATACTTATACATATATGTATATTTAAAAAAATATATAAATCTATAAATATTGTAAATATATTCATTATTTAAATAGATTTATTATGATTTTATACTTATTTAAATATATAATTATTTCATATAAATATATTCGTAATTTTTTAACAAATAGTATTTATATATTTATGTGATTATATATATCCCCTAAAGTGTTGTTTAGGGGTTGCTTCCCTTGTGGGTCTCATGAGGTCTTGATTTTGAGTCTCGCTTAGTAAATCTCAACATTGTATGTTGAATGTTTTTTATTTTAATGTAGTTTCTTTTACTGAATAAACAAATTTTTAGACCACAACTTATTTATATTAACTAAATAAATATAAATATAAATATAAATATAGTATATTCATTATTTAAGTTAATTTATTATAATTTTATAATTATTTAAATAAATATAATTATTTATTCATAATTATATAAAAACATTTCAAAAAATAATAACAATTTATTCATAGTAGTTTTAAATATATAAATTTATAAATATAGAAAATATAAATTTATAAATATATTTATTTATAAATATTTATTTAAAATTATATTTTAATCATTATTAATGAATGTATAATCTAAAATATATGAATATATAAAATGATTGAAATTTAATAATTAAAAGCAAGTACACAACAAAAATATTGAAAAAATGGATAATATTTAATAATTAAATATATATAATTAAAAAATTGATATATATTGTTATAAATAGGAATACATATTGAAAATACTAAAACATTGTAAATAAATTAATATAAATAAATAAATTAAAATGATTAAATTCAATAAATTAAAATAAAAAAATAAAAAAAATATTAAAAATTAATAAATGATTCCTAATTCTAACAATATTAAGAATAAAAAAAATAATTGACTGATTACAAACATAATTTATTAAATGTATCATCTTATTATGAAATTCTCATATATAATAAATTTAAATAAATTGTATAAATATTATGTGTTTTTGTTTCTATATATGATTCTATTAATTGCATAAATATTTATGTGTGTGTGTTTTATATAAAAAATAATTAATTACATATATTTTTGTGAAATCAATGTAACAAACATTTGACATATGTTGAATTTAAAAAGAAGAAAACATTTAAAAATGAATGTGACATTAATATATATTTAATTATTAAATTTTGTTCATTATATATATATTTATATTTAATATATATTATTTATTACAATTTCTAATTAATATATATATATATATATATATAACTTACTTAATTTATTAATAATTTTTCATTATCAAATTCTCTAACAATTATATAATTTATTATTTTTAATTTTTTAATTAATAGAATTTATACATTTTAATTTTTTTTGTTTCATTATAACAATTTATTCATTTTATATCTGAATATTTAATATCAAGTATTTATTAATACTTATAATCTATATATATGTATATAAAATTTATTTATATTTTCCAATAGTTATTTAATTAATAAAATTTTCAATATTTTTCTTTATTTACTCATTTTTTATCTTTATTTATTAGTTATATCATTTTATTCATTTTAAATATATATATATATATATATAATATGAACCATTTATTAATATTTATAATATGTAGATATATATTAAAATTATTCATTATTATAAATAAGAACATCATTACTAAAATAGTTAATATATTTAAAATATGTTTTTTAATTATTTAATTTTATTCTAGAACTTTATCTGCACTAAAAATATAACACTGATGAAAGGTACCCTTTATCAACACTAAAAATAAAATGCTGATAATGTGTACCATTTATCAGCACTAAATAAAAAAAATTGATAGTGTTTACCATTTATCCGCATAAAAAAGAATCATTGGTAAATGTTGCAGTTTAATAGTGTTTTTTAGCCCTGATAAAAGGCACCGTTTATCAACTCTTTTTTAGCACTAATAATGGGACATTCATCCGTGGTTGTTTATAGCATTGTTAAAGGTCTGTTTTGTATTAGTGATGAATTGATATTCATCTTTTTCTATAAAAATTAGATCGGCTTCCATGATGTTGTTAATACTTATATAATAAAGAAATGTAGATAAACATAGATACTCAATATCTTTTTCATTATCTTGAACAATTTTAGAGTTTCACTCACAATCTCTTCTTCTTTCTCTTCTCAATTTCATTCATCGGGTCATGGAATGATTCTTCTATATGAAGCGTGAGTTCTTCATTTTCTCTCTCATTGATATATCCATTTTTCAATAGACTATTTATTGTATTTGTGTCTCAACATAATTATTCCTCTTTTAAAAATAACAGTGTAAAATTACAACTTCCATTACCATTCTTCAAATATTTATATTTATTGTATGTGATTATTATACTGAATATTAAAATTCTTATCAATTTCTATATTGAGGTTGTCATTAATTATCATATTCTCATCAATAGCTTCATAATTAAATCTCTATCCTCAGTCTTTAATTATCATATACATAATTTATATTATTCTTTGTAAATGAATCGATAAACTCTTAATTAAATTTCTTCCGATAATTAAATATCATAATAACCATATCTCATTTATTTTTCCCGTATATAAAAATTCATTCACATCTTCATGAATCACATTATTATTCTTCTAAAATATCTAGTAACTCATTATTAAGAGAACCATTGTTATACCTCGAATCATGATGTATTACTTCCCCTTAATGAACCATTTAGTTAATTATTAATCAATTTTCAATAACTCATCATATTCATTATTCAATATAACATGATACCTCCCTTGTAATTTAGACTTGTTTAATTATCTAAATGATTTAGACCTACTTGATCATTAGTCAACATCAGCATTAAACAAATAGATAGAAAATAGTTAGTCCGTAAAATAAAGATATGTGACTTGGAAAATGAAAAATCACTATATAATTTATAAAACTACATCACAATGATCCTCTATTTTTCTTCATCATTTTATTTTCATGAATGTAATGTGAATCATCATGCATGAACCACTTAGATACCACTTCACATCAATGAACATACTCTTAATTTTGTCAACTCTGTTTAGTAGAACATCCCATGAACATGCAAACTCAAGCCAAAAATATCTATTTCATCATCACCATGGATGTAATCTATTTTATTATAGAATTGAAATTCAATCTTATTTTATCCATATGATGAATATCACAGTGATACTTGTTCATTAATTTTGAATTCATGATATGATCCAGACTTGATATTTTGTATTGAATCAGGGGTTGATTATTGCTTCATGTAGTATAAAATAGAACACCAAAAAAGTATTTGGTGGGTTAAATATGATTCCTCAAAATTGATCCAATTTATATGAGAAATCAATTATATATGGAATATATATAGTTGATCTATGATGAAAATTTTACTAACGATTAAGGGTCCATGTAGAACTTATGAATAGTTGATCATTTATTTTTATGGTCACTAAGACTTAATGTGGTAACTTAATACCCATTTTACACCTACAATTATTGCATGTGGCTATTTTCATTTTGTAGTTGATCCATAAGAAGTTTATGTCTAACAAAAATTTGAATGTGTAGTAGCATGGATGAATGTATGCTTTATATATCAACATTATACGTTCACTCATCTCAAGTAATGATTGATTTTTTCTTCAGGTAGTATCTTCAAAGATGTACATGAGGTATCATTGATTCTAGTTGGTCATATTATCTTATGGTCAATAAAAAATAGTCATACAATAGATTGAATAAGACATGAGATTCCTTCATGTGTTTTCACATTGACAGATCAATATGTGGAAGATGATGACTAGATTATCATAAAACTCATTTCATTTGAATCAGCTGGAAAATGTAATTTCCATTTATTTTAAATTTACACTACATAATCCAGTTTCCTATTGTGACACAATATATTATTAATTCACTCTATTCTTCCTTTTAAGCATCAAAATCTCTTCAAATCACAAGATGTGAGGAATCTGGTCCTCACTAGTCTTACTCTCAAACAACACACTATGGGATCATGGGATGGAATCAACCCAATCTAGTCCAATACATCCCATGACCATAGACTGGTGTCCACCCTTAAATTTTCACACTCTATGTATGATCTATACATGAAACCATTCCCCTTGGGTTATCTAGGTTGTAACACCTCTTATAAAGTTTACTGTAATCCCATAGATATTGTTGGGGGTGGATCCCTAGGATTTATAAATTTTTAAATGAAGGGTGACTAAAAAATACTTATAGAGCTAAGTATTTTTTATAGTTGTTCTCCTCATTTCATTTCTTTTATCGCAATATAAAATATTTTTGTTAAAGCCATCTAAATTCTCAATAACCTTTTAATTATGACTTAAATATCATTATAAATTCTATAGTAAACCATGTTCTTATTATTCTCACAAAAAACACATGTTTCAGACTTTAAAATTATCAAAACATCATTAATATTCATCGAATGATATTTATATATAATATCCACTGGAAGCATATATCTTATTTATTTATCATGGGACCTTATTCTTCATAATTCTTGAGTTACCCAAAGATTAATTCTTGTAGAGGCATTTGTATTAAGAATATTGTTCAACATATTGACATAAAATAAACATTGTACATTTTAGAAAACATCAAAACAATATATGAACCCAATGAATATATCCTTGGGGTTATGAAAAACAAAAAGCTTTTTATATGGTTTTCAAGTTCCACGGATACATTTATGAGTTAATGAATGACTATCTATGTTGGAACATTCAGACTAATTATGTGATCAATGATTTTGGTTTCTAAAAAATTGGTATGATTATTTTCATTTACATTATATTAATCAAAGTCTATTTGTTTATTTTTTGATATATTTTTAGGATGGAATACAACTTAATGAAAATAATTTCATGAAATTAAATTTTTAAAAATGTGTTCGGTAACATAGTTCTTGATGAAACACATAGTTGGGGTAACCAACATATTGTGTATGAAGATCTATTGGTATAAATAAAATTGAGTGTAAGGGACCAGATCCATGTGGTCAAACCCTTTGGGATTTCTCCAGGATCGTGGATCTTAGAGGAGGATTGTAATAAGTCTATAGGATTTGGATACTGAAAATATTGAAGTAGGTAGAATACACGATGTGTAAGTATTTCATTCCATGTAGGAGAAGTTAAAACCTTATGTCGGGCTGGTTTACAACTTCTAATATTTGGGGTTAAATTATAAAAATGGGACTTGTTTTTTAGGCATAAACCAAACACTGAGGATTACACAATGTGAAATAGGATTACACATCCTATAAATATCTTATTTTGTAAATCATTAATTCTATTATTCAATTTTTTTTCTCAAAACCCTATGTATATTAGGTCTCTCTATTGATTCCAGTAGTATAATAGATACCTTATATAAATATTCTATATTCATTGAAAGGGGTATGATCATCACCCACTGGCCTTTGATATATGGTAATCTATGGTGATCTAAGGTGTGTTCTTCGTTTTATATGGATTCTCTCGATTTGATATTGTAAATTGGTCTACATTGTTTCTACTAGGCTTTATCATGTTCTTTGGTTGTTCAATGGTGTCGATGGATGGATCCTGTTGTTATAAGACATGTGATCAGAGATCCATGAAATAGTCCATTCTCATACGAAAAATGATTATGGATTCTAAAGTCATGGATTAATTGCTTCTATTATTTCATTTATATGAAATTGTAAATTGAACATGGTTTAACCCTTTGGATTGAATTAGAATTAACCAATTAATTATTTGAACAGATTAAATAATTGGTTGTGATAGCATGTTGATAATGTTTTTTATATGTACCATGATAGTATATTGACTCATGATTTTATAGAGAGTGTGATTTATATGATTTTCTTTGTTTGAAAATTTTATTATTTTTTAATTATAATTTGGAATTATCAATAAAATGAATACCCAAAAATTATTTTTAATTAACTGTATTGAGAAATTAAATAATAGATATTTTTCTAATATGGTGGTTAATATAATTATATTTTGATCAAATTTATTAAGTGATCATGTTTAATTGAAATTTATCTTCCATATTTTTAATGGAATTGATCAATAATTTGGTGTATGATTATTCTTGTTGTTGACAATAATCTAAATGGCATGCTAATTGATAATGGTACTTCTCTATGGTTTTTGAAACAAAAATAATGTTAAGGATAATGTTTTACCTTTTATATTTTATAATACTTTGATGACTTAGGTTTCCCAGAGTTGGAACCCATTTATAAATAAATCTGTCAATTCAAGACTGAATAGAGAATGGTTGTGTGAAATGTTTTTTTCAATGTCATAAGTTTGGAGTTTTTTTAGAAGGCCGAGTTCCATTTTTTGGGGCCATGAGTGATAATTTTAATGAGAAGGATAAATGACTTGTTTTAAGGGTCCAATTTCCCTTTTTAATTCCATCATCTACCTACTACTTTGTGATGTTATTTAGATATGAGCCTTATGATATAAGCTTGAGGTGGATTATTCTATAGGGAGGATGTGTGATATGGTTTGTAGAGTCCTGAATGTGTTGTGATCAAAGGATAGACAATCTTGGGATGGCTGATGTGATATAGGTTCGGGAGGCCCATATGATGTGGCATTAGATGACACATGTTTTTGTGAGATGAATCAATATTTGAATATAGGTGTCATTGATGGACAAAAAGGTGATGTAATGAGTTAACAATGGGATTATCCTTTGATGAGATACTGAGATCAACTATGTTTTCTTGAATATATTTAATGGTTGACAACTGAGTATCTTGTTTTTATGCATTCATTTCCACCACATATTGAGGTAACTGGTGGTGTTTATTTTGTGTTTCCTCTTTAAGGTAGAATATGATGTCATTTAAATAGAACCTAAATATGTAATCATTCAAATAATTAATAATTAAATATTTATACCATGATGTTTTTTAATGTTCGAATGTAAATGCTCAAATATGTTAATCTTGATAAACCTTGTTCTAGGTTTGCATTTTTCATATTGGGAATGAACTTTTTATGATAATTAATGTAATGTAATTTATAATAATGTTAATGGTTAATTATCTTATAATGAATTAATTCTTGTGAGGAATTGATAAAAGGAAATAATTAATTTAATTTATCTCATATATATTGTTTTTTTCTTATTATATATCTTGTTTTAGTAGTTGAAGCTGGGTATATGAGTGACATTATCTATATTTGATTATATTAATTTTTTATTCCAATAGGTTTTTGAACTATATTCTATAATGTATATTATATGATTTAATATTCTACCCCACCCATTTCTTTTTGGGAAAATGACACTCTGTAAACTCTTGGTGGGTGTTTTCCCCTAAATACCAGTGGGATAATGGATGGATGACTACCCCCTCTTTACACAATCCCTTCTCATTTTAGTTACTTTTTCTGGTTTTCAAAGAGGGTTGGTTTCCATTATATGTGTGTAAATGGATGTTTTGTAGTGTGTTTATTCATCACCCATGTATCACCAGATATAGTATCTAAAGGATTGTTATAAGTGTGATGGGTATAGGGTGTGATTTTTTTAGGTAGTTACTCAGTGTATGTGATATAATGGCTTTTGGTATAATACATGATGTTTTATTTAAACCATACATGGTATGCTGGATTCTGTAAACTACATGGTTACTCTATGTGGATATGTGATATGGGATTTTGTTGTTATGTGATGCACAAGGTGCATGTTGTGGGGATATTTCCATGTGTCTTCGAGATAGATTTCTTTCAGAGAGAGATGGATCTGGAAGTGTGACGTCGGGGAAGAGCAGAAAACTAGTGTAAAAGTTATGGTGGGGTACACTTGATTATTTTTTATTATATTATATTCTCTATTTTATGGGATACATGGTGATATTTATACATTGTTATGATGGGAACATAGTATACCTATTTATGCGATGAGTTAGTTTCTCTGTTGTTCACATACTTTAGCATGCTTTTTTTATCTTTTATATGATTGGATTAGGGGAGGATCTTACTGAGTATACTATTATAATAACCGTATATATATATAAATTATTTTTCTAGTTAGGTATTTTATGTTGGTGATCAGTCATGATATTAATAGCTCAGGGTTTTTCAAGAGTAATTTTATCTTCATGTTCACTTCTATCTTTATATATGGTTACTTGATGTTTTCCTTTCAGTTTTATTAGTATTGTATGAAAATTAATTTTTTCACTAGGTTTATATATATATATTCATGGGAATGTGTTGGTAATTATTTCATAATTATCTATATCTTTCACATGATTACCCTTATAGGGTAATTCCTCCAATACAGGTGTTTATTATACAATTATTGTTAATCACCTACCTAGGGCCTACTAAAGGCGGAACTGAGGAATTCACCATCTATACCCACTCATGGAAATATTTTTTGGGGGACTCTTGTGATATATTGGTATCAAAGATTCAGGTTGTGTGATAGGATGGTGTTTGGATTTATGCACATGTGAGGTTGTATGAGTTGGTAGGGTAATTATCACACTTGGACTTCTCATTTCAGTATGTTTTTAATTTTTGTTTTTATCACGTAAGTGTATTTTCCTTTTCAATAATTTTTTGTTAGGAATGTGGGATGATTCAATAAAGTTTTTTCTCTTTTATGCTAATAAATGATCATCACGATGCGCAGGTAGGGGATGGGCGAAGCTGTGTGCCTTCGCTAGTTTAACGTGCGGCCTGCCCAGTGTGCGGATGGTTAATTAATAGAATAAAAATAAAATTATTAATATTAATATTATTACTATTTTCATCATTATTATTACCATTATTATTATTATTACCTAAATTTAGTTGCAAACATTAACATAATTTTATTAACATTTTTATTATTATTGTTTTAAGTATGTATTTTTTGTTAATGTCAATAGTATTTTTATTATTATTGTTTCCATTATTAATATATATTATCAATTTTTATTTGCCAGTTTTTTTAACATTGGTTTATGTTTTTTTAGGGTTTCTATCCCTTTTTTGTAATTCCTTTTTTTCATTTTTTTTCTTTAATTTTTCCCTTCCACATACATTTCCTTGGGTTTTCATATTAAACGGGTGTTTAATTTTTTTTACAAATTTTATAGGGTTATCAATGTTTTTAAAAAGGGGTCTGAGATGTGTGAACCTCGTTCACGCATCTTCCCGAGAGGAAGGATGCGTGAATGGGGTTCGCGCATACCATAGAGAGATAAAGAAAATCAATATGATATCAATAAATATTAATTAAACATATAAATAAAATATTACCAAATATAAACAAAATATTTTTCAATAGTAATTACAATCTAATAAACATAAAGTAAAAATTAAGAAATATTAATAAATATAAATTAAATAATAGAAAATATTAAAATAATTTTAATAAATATAATCAAATATTCATAAATAATAGATATTCCATAAATAATTATTAATAAATGTTTTTGGTGCACTACTCGATTTGGGAAATAATGCCATCCTCGACCAACTGATCATGATACCACATGAAACAAGAACTTATGCACTTATCATCATGGGTAATCCAAATTTATTTCAGGATGAATATATTAAATGTGATATGTAACTTTGATTAGAATAATCAACCTAAAACTCATGCACTAACATTAACTAATAGATCAAAAGTATTCAAATGCAAAAAAGAAGGAAAAGTGGCCATTGAGTGCATTCATACTTGAACTTTTCGTATGTATTTGATTTATTGAATTACTACCTATTCTTATTCAGTTGATTTTTTTTAAAAAGGAAGAGTGATTTAGAAAAAAATTCCACTTTCAATAACATAATCTTCCTGAACATTCTACAGTAATTAGGTTTGATTCTAATTAATATACTAATTCTGGCAGTAATTTTTTATTTCTTCATTAATCTCCACTTCATGGGAAACACTCCTAAACATCTTTATATTGGTGATTTTTTTTAAATAATGGTTTTCAATATGTTCTAATATAGATAATACACTATAATTTACCTTCGTCTTATGAATTTCATGATTTGAAAACATATATAACTTCATCAGGGATGATCTTCTCCTATACTTATTTTTCAGGATACCAAAACATTATCTAACCATGATGATATCTTCTTTAAAATTATTGTCATGAATATGCTAACATATATTCATAAAATTCATCAATGATGACCTTCTTCCTTATTAATAGAGTTGGTCCTGTTTCGATAGTATTCAATATTTTACATCTGAACATTTATTCTAATTTATATTGTGTAGCAGAGATCCCTTCGCATTACATTTGGATTTTTGTGTCGATTTTATTCCCATAATATTTTTCATGGATGGTTCAATATTAACCCTCTTAAGGGTTATTTCTAATTCTAGAATAATATGAATTCAACATTTTTCATAATATCCTTAATTTTATTACATGATGGAGGTATTTTAACAATAAAATCCTCTAGTGAAGATTGCATAATAGTAGAAATCATTTTCTTTTATAAAGTCTCAAGTTGTATCTTCTTAAAATTGGCCAAATTAACATATAATTCATATTGTTGTTATTCTGATCTTCAATCATAATCATCTACTCTTCACAAATATTCATTATTGATTCAAATTCTTCTTCCTAAAATTAAAATTTTTTAAACAAATAATCATGTTCCATGAAATGCTAGGATTTTACATCTAATTTTAAATCATTGAGATAAATAATATTTTTCAATATTTCATCAAGTTCATGAATCTTTTCATCCAGAATCTATTTGATTTCAAATTAATAAATATAAATAATAATTATTAATTAATTGAATCATATTATTTATTATACATATATATATATTGGTAGATAATTTGATAAAATTAAGACACTTATTAAAAAAATAACAGAAGTACAAAAATGATAAGAGTAATACCCATAAAAATTGTGTCATAAATAAAATATCAAATTAATCTATGCCTATGGAGTGGATGATCCTATGTCCCATAGCCAGGCGTATAGTGGATGTGCCCATGCCATGTCGGTCTACGTCTGTGCTCTGGCGTACGTTGCGCATCCTCATAGACAACCACATCTACATCCTCCTGTGTGATAGGTGATGGTTGTACTGTCTCACCGCCTGTACCCTGGCACGCATCTAAGGATAGTGGAAGCTGTCTAGAACCCTCACCAACATATGAAGTAGATGGATGCTATGTTGTGGATGACTACAATAAAGCATTAATCTCAAACTAGTTATTGTCTGTATGTACCTCTGGCTATGCCAGTGATGCTGGAGGAGCACCTGACTAATCATGCTGAACACCCTCATATAGTGGAAAAATAACATGTGGCTGAGAAAGTTGGACACCCTCTTCCAGTGGAACTGTAGCATGCATAACAGGGTCGTCACCCCCAGGTACATCTTTGTGAGGCTCAGCAGGCTCTTCGGCCTCCACTGTAGGTGGTGGATCAAAGAAAATGCCATGATAAATCTTTTCCATCGACTGAAGCAGTTGTTCCACAAGGGTGTGAAAATATACCAGGTCAATGGAAGCTCTCTCCACTGGATCAGACATATAAAGTAGATGAAAAATATGAGCTTAATGCGAAAACAAATTCTATTTTTATGTAATATGAATAAAAACTTTGTTGAACAGTGGAAGGAAGAATGCATACCAACTCATGAAATCCCCCATTCATTCCATGTCAGAAATCTGACTAGGGACCTGATGTACTAGCCTGCCTAATCCATCTGATCCATCAAATGAAAACATATTGTCCCTACCCCTCGTAATTGGGACTCTTGTTGTCTGTCCCATATCACAACATATCTGGCATTGTAGCTCCTCCAATCAAAATACCTCTTCCCTGGCATCTTCAGGGAATGAAATGAATCCAACTGACTGGGCGGGTTAGGAACTGGCTGAAGGAATCCAAACTGCCTCAAAACCCTATCTTTCTGATTCCATTCGACTATATGAAAATGATTCAGTGGAACCTTGCAGGAGCTGATAGCAAGCATCACTGTACAGTACGCCGGCATACACTGAAGGATATCATTTGTGTATGGCATCCATGTAATGTGAAATAAAGAATGAATAATCAATTAATAAATTAATAGATGTATAGTAAAGAGTAAAGATTTAACAATATAAATATTAATCACTTACATCGTCAGGTCGAATGCTGTCTAACATAAGTCTATAGGTGTGAACATCATGTCTGGGAGAATCTGAATGTCAATGCACCTGACACCACATGTAGAAAACATTATTATTTTTACATTTCATAATATAATCTTATACAATTAAGTTAGTTATTAGAAGGAATTAATAACATACCAACGTCCACGTGGAGCCTCTGCTACAATATCAACGGGTAATGGCGCACGGGGAGGTGGTGCTAAATGAGGGATGTTGTCCCATACCCAAATATGCCGATGAACCATGCATCCTATGATCTACATCTTATCGATGTGACATGCCCTGCATAGGGCCTTGTATGTATATGCTAGGCAGGTAGACCCCCAGCTATACCAGCCTGCCTAGACCAAATTCATCAAAAAAGATAAATACATCAGGTGCACAAAAGTAATAGAGTGGTCAACAAAAACTGTGCCACCAATCAGCTTCAAAATATATGCACGTGAAAATCGCAGCATAGTGACGTCATCAGCATCATCTAGTAAGCGTGTGAAGCACTGGTATAACCAAGGCATCTATAATCTACCACCTACGATGGCCCTTCCATCATCCTGGACCCTTATGCCCAGTAGTCTATGAAAAATCTCAGGCAAATTTGATGGAACTCAGCCTGTTAGAGCATGTCCAACAATAGGGAGGCCTAACATAATGGCCACATCCTGTAATGTAACAGTCATCTCCTCTTCACTGAAATGGAAAGTATGCGACTCTGGACTCCATCTCTCTATAACTGATAAAATGATTTGATTATCAATAAATGTGAAGTCGCACATCACAACTCCATAGAATCCAGCTCGATGAAGATAGGGGACGATATCGGGAGGTTGTGTGGTATGATAGAAATGGTGAGATCTAAGTACAATCAATGGGGGAACAGGACGTCCCACTAAAAGAAACCATGATACCTGAGTATCCTGAGATGTAAGAAATGGAAAAACATTCACATGAACACATGATATCAACGTTACTAATTAATGGTGAATTGAATAAAAATTGTAAACTTTTATTTAAAAAAATATACAACAAGTAAAATAAGGAAGAAAATAAAGTAGCAGTGATAAAAAAACATGCATTGAAGATGTGGAATCATGATATATTCATTTTTGTTTGGTGTTTATTTTTTTAATTGTTTTAGTAAAATTAAATTCATTACCATAAAATTGAAAAATCGGAAACTATTATATAAAAAAACCTACAACAAGAAAAATAAGGTAGAAAAAAACCATCAGTGATGAAAAACCCACATTGAAGATGTGGAAGCATGATATATTCATTTACCTTCGATGATTATTTTTTTTAATATTTTTAGTATCATAAAATTATTTATGATAAAATCCAAAAATGAGACAAACCAAAATTCAAACATCTCAAAAAAGGATCATGTCAGATATAACAGATTCAATAATCAAACATTCATATACGAAACAACATATAAATATTAATGATATGGTACAAAGACTCTATCATGGATGATGAGATGTATAACTTTGTCCTGCCACTTGGGGATATCTCTTACAAGTATGTCCTTCTGCTTGACAAATACTGCATCGTATCTCCCTCCTCGTTGTCGAGGCCAATCCATCTCATTTCTGATGCGATTTGACTTCGGTCTTCCTCGAGGCCACAACCTGGTAGCATGAATCCAATAATTTTAAAAATTACAGACATTGAAAAAATCATAAATGAAACCAAAACCAACTTATGAAAACCATTAAATATTAGGGAAGTTTGTCAGTTGATCAGTAGGCAATTTGATAGAATGGATGTCACCAATAGGAATCCAAGCAGCATTATAATTGTTAACCAAAGTGCTCATTTGATACACAGGGTCAACATATGGCTTCCATGATATATTTACCAAAGCGCAAGCTACGATAACATGTGAACATGGATATCTCAATGCCTAAAAGATTCTGCAATCACAGTACCAGTTGTCCAACATCATGACAAACACTCCACCAGTAGTGCATGTATCCTGGTCCTAGAATTGTCTTACTTGAAAGTTCCTCTTTTCCCTGTCAAAGGCTATAACCTTCCATCTTGAATCCTCATTCCATAACTAGTCAATATCACTTTGAAATTTCTATGTAAAATGATTTCCATTTTCCAACCTCTGGTAGGCCTTTTGGGACCAGTCAACAATGTTGTGAACATATCTAAAAAATGTCTCTTGGACTAACCCTGTGATTGGCTGTTTTCTCACACCCTTGAGGACCCCATTTATGCACTCCAATAAATTAGTGTATATATGCCCATATATCATGACAACATGGTATGCTAATAGGGATTTTTTCATTGAAATTTGCACCATATATTCATATGCTTCCTCATTAACAGTTCGAACCTCTTCAAGATTCCAATCAAACCTTTCTTGTTGGGGTTAAGGTGGTGAAACCATAAGATAATAATATATTAAAATGGATATTAATTTTTTTAATAAAAGATTGTTTAGAAAACCATACCCAACTTTAGGATCACCTTCTTTATGGCCTAATCTCTAAAATTCTTATTCGCATTACTTGTAATAAGTCTAATGGAATAATGATGATAAGCATTCGGCTTTGTCCAAGAAACCCCATCACTACTCACGAACTCTATAATAACTCGATGGCGATCAGATATCAGATACATGACCTATTTTTGTGTGACATGAAAACGTACACATGCCAAAAACTAGCTCCATCATTCAAAATTTTCTTTTTCAATAATAGGAAAGGCAAGTGGCATAGGAGGGATATTACCGTCATGTGTGGCAGAAATGAGTAGAACACATGTATACTTGCCAAAAAGGAATGTGCCATCTACCTGAGTAAATTGTTTAAAATAGGGAAATGCATCAATTCATGGTCTGAATGCCCAAAAAACCTACTAAACATCACCTTTGACCGATCAACTCGATGATTCTAGGATACATACTCAACATTGTCCAAATGATAAATAATCTGATTGTTGAGAGAAAACAATTCCATAAGTTGTGGAAACATCGCATAAGATTTATACCAATAACCATACACTTTTACAATGGATTTTTGTTTTTCATTACAATCATTCTTGTATGATGTATTTTAGTTATACAACTGTTGAATTCTTTCCTAAAAAAAGGCAATAGGAACATCCGGACATGTTTGTATCATCTCACAAATAACAGTCGATATAAACTCTGCATCAATGGAAGACTGATCTTGTTCCAAGCTGGGATGAAAACAAGTGTGTGGGACTTCTAATTTGGTGATCTTCCAACATCCATAATATCTATCATATATTTATCTTAATCTAATTTTACATTATGACCCATATTTTTCACAACGAATGAGATATTTGGTCTTCTTTGACTCATCAACCACAAATGTGAAGTGTCGCTCAATGTGGTATTTCTTTATCACATTTTTCATGGCCAGTTTACTTTCAAACTACTACCCAAAATATATGGAATTATCACTTGATGCATGCATATTCCCTATAATGACATGGAATTCAGAATATGGTGTAATGACATACAAATCAAAATGATGTTCACGAGACATTCCTTTAACTAAGGAACTCAAAATTGAATGGTGATTACAACTAACTGTTGGATGTAGTGGATGTATATCTCTCAAAGGAACCTCAGAAGGTTCATTCCCCACCACATCATCTCATGATGACTCCCCAGATTCTTCTTTCTCAAATAAACTTTCATGCACTATATCAGCACAAAAAGGGATGTCATCTACATTTCCTTCCAAATTTTGGTCATCTTTTTCATAACATTCTTCAACAGGAGTGATATGAGGTGGAGACAATGAATAATACTGATGAGAAGGACCAGCTTCTACAGAGCTCAAAAAACATGTTTTTTTAGTAATCGATCGCACCACATCAATATTAGAAATGACAACAAATAATTCCATCAAACCATTAATACAATTTTGCCTGAATAACAGAGAAGCCTCCATCCAATCCTTGTCATCGACTATAGGGTACTCGCCGTGCCACAGATACACAAGATATTGAAGATGTCAGTATCTAATTGAATTGATTTCTTGGTCAGCCTTCTGTTTTAACCCACTATGAATCTTATTATGAACTGCAACCAATGACATGAAACCATGGATATTTACCACTCTTGAAGGTGTCACACTATAGCTAGAACCCTGCTCGGTATAAATTACCTCACCGTTGCAATATATTTGTGTAGACATAATTACCTATAAAAAAATAATTTAAAAAATATTATATACTAAATTAAAAATTTAAATTATTTAATTTGGTTTTGAATAATTGATTATATTGAGACTTTTTTATGTATTGATTTATCACAGTTATGGTATATTGATTGTGATACTATCACAAAAGAAAATTTAATATAATGTTTCATAAAGTTTAATTACTTATGAATATATAATAATGACTTGATCTTGAGACTTACAATTAGTTTATCATTATCTATTAAACTAACCAAAACTTATGTGTGGACTCCTGTCTCTATTATCCAATATTTCAGCAACTACCAATCTCCTGTCAAATAGCAACACCTCCTCTCTAATGAGTTCTTGAATGCCTCTTCATGGACACCTTTTTGGGGAAGCCTGTTCGGGGACACCTCTTCGGGGGTGTCTGTCTTTTAATTACAAATTTACTCACATGCATGTGAGGGGGTCTAGGGTTATGAAATACATAACTTTTTTTATGCGGACATGCAGGTCCTTACACGTACTAAGAGATGACTCCCAGGTTATCAGTGAAGAAAAAATGCAATTATTAAAAATTGAATAACCTCATACACAAAATAAAAAATTCAATTTCAATAATTCATAGTCTGTCATCTCAAGATCAGTCATCAAATATGCCATGTATTTTGGTATAATTATTATATTATCCAAATTATATAACATTATCTACTAATAAATGAAATGTATATTAAATACTACACATATTTTCCAAAAAATTTAACTTCATGTGTATATTTATAATTATTAATAACATTTAATAATTTTTTTATAACTAATATAATTGAGAATTACATAATTAACTCTTATTTTGTTTTAAATTTTGTAAAATTGTAATGTTTTTTGGCCATTGATCTACTTTTCAAAATATAAGTAAATATATTTTCTACTTTATTTATTTAAAATATTATTACTAGTAAATAAATGTAATATAATTTACACTTACGTCAAAACCATTCATTAATATAATCTTCTATATCATAAATTAATTTTCCTAAATATTCAACAATTTGGACATAACATAAAACATTCAATATTAAGAAAACACACATTCAAAAATCTAAATCATACAAGAATTCACAATCCAGAAAATTAAATCATAAAAAATATTACACATCATGCATAACATATGAAATAAATAAATCATACCCATAATTAAACATACAAATGAAATAAATAAACACAATCAAAACAATTAAAATGTTAAATAGAAATTTTACCTCTATAAAAGTAGAAAATATATGTTGATAAAGAATTTCTGTAGGGCTTCGCAACAAAATCCAGAGGAGAACAATGGTTTTTGAGGGGATGGAGATCCTTTTATAAATATTCTTGGTGGGATGCTTGAACCTCGTTCATGCATCCTTCAGCTGGTCTACGAAGGATACCTGAACATGGTTCACGCATCCCTATCACGGCTCGGATACGTGAACCTCATTCACACATCAACGACGTGGAGGTATGCCTGAACACCGTTCACGAATCCTTCGCAGACCAGCTGAAGGATACATGAATGGGGTTCATGTATCTTCTGTGGGGGAAATGATGTGTGAACGCCGTTGACACATCCTTCCATGGCGAAGGATGCGTGAACACCATTCACGCAACCAAGGCCCATTTTTAAAATTACGTGAACCTCGATCCCCTTTCCCAAATTTTTTTTATAAAACCCAAAAACTTTATTTCCTCCTTCACATCATTCTATAGTGTAAAAACCCTATGAAGCGCACAGGTATCTCTTCTTCACTGCCCCATCCCTCCCACATCTTCACCATACTACTCTCCCCCCCCCCCTCTGGATCAGCTCCACACCGCCCTGCCTCCCTCTTCGGATAGTGGCGCGCGACCCTATTCGTTTCATGCTAAACCGATGAGAAGATGCGCACTATCCACCAGAATCCTCCACTCTTGGCCGGTCCTAGTAGAGGTGAACCAATATTCTCCCCCCTTGAACCATCGACCTCCCCTCATGAAACCCAACGCTACGCCTCCCATATCTTGGCCGAATCAATGGTGCAACCCCCTTGTCCTCCAGTCAAATATTTGGCACGACGCAACTCTACAAAGTCTCCCCCATCTTGACCGAACCGTCTAGTGGCTTCCCTATAGTGCAATTCTCTCCTGTGATTTCTTACTATTCTTTGTGTAGAGTTTTAGTTTGGATTTTGAGTTACGTGTGGTAAAAATGTGATTCTATTGGTTTAATATTTTAATTTTTAGGGTCTTTTTGTGTTGACGGAGGTGTAGTTGGCAAGTAGGGGTGTTACAAAACTAATTTGTGGGGTTATTATTACAATAAGGAAGGTGGTTGCAAATGTATGGATTATTTTATTAATTAAGATTCTTTTTTATTTTATTTATTATGTTTTTTCAATTAGTTTTAATGTGAGATTTTTTTTCTTATTTAGAATTTTATGTGTCTTTGATCTGCCGTTAGTGTGTTTATGAATTTTTAGTGTTTGTTAAATTATGTTGTAAGTTTATTAGAAACTGAAGGAGGTGCGATTTGTGTTTTTATGATGTGTCAATATGAATATTGTTATAATAGAGATGTTAAGTGGGTTCTGGCATCATGAGTCAAGTGTCATTTTTTTAATACTATTTAATAAGTTTTTCTATTTTTCGATTAATTGTATATATGGTCTTTAAACTTTTTCAGCTATTTTTTATTATGTAAGTGATGTAGATTGAGTTTTGAAATATTTTTTGTGTGAAAACTATTTAAAAATTGATTTTTTATGTTTGAAAGTGTGTTGTGGTGTTTTCATAACACCCTTTTTGTTTTTCTTATTTAACATGACATGTAATGTGAATATGGATCTTATGAGCACAAATGAGATGCCTGGGTACTAGGTGGGCATACTTGATCTAGTGTGCTAGATATACGAGAGCATATTTGTCCTTGTTTCACTTATTTGGTATGATTATTACAACACTAAAAATATTTTGTATTCTGGCTGGATATGACAATGTTGTTGATGTGTTTCCCTACTAGTGGCTTGTGCATTAGAGTGTATGTTGTTGTGGTTCTTGTTCATTTGTTATCCAAGACGCGATTTTATAGGGTCCCACTCTATGGAAGTACCTATAGTGCCTCTCCCACCATTGGTTATCCTAGATTACATTACACTCACTGTTGGCATATGGTGCTACTTTTGTGTTGACATAAAACAAAAAAATGTTTTTATATGTAAAAAAATGTGTTCCCTTTTAAGTTAATTTTCATCAAACAATCATCATTAAATTTGTTAAAGTATTTATTTCCATTCCTTGTTTAAAACTAAAACTATATTATTATTTAATCATTATATATGAAATATTTTTCTTTGGTGGAATCCTACTGGGAGATTTATCACACCCTACGTACACCCTTCGGTGTATGTAGATATGGTCATGTCAGATGCAGACAAAGGTAAGGTGTTTGGAAGTGCAGGTTCTGGTTGTTAGTATACTTCTTGGTACAGGGTTATGGAGATGGCTTGAGGGTGGTTTACTCTCTCTAGGTATAAGTTTATTTATTGGTTTTTTGTTAGTCAACCAAGTGGTATCTCTTTTTTGGTTTTTTGTTTAAACATGCAACTCAGATTTATGTTTTTTGGTTAAATGTACGATTGGTTATGACATTAATATTTTAACTTTTTTATGTTGTTGGATAATTTATTTATATTTTTTCATTAGGTTAAATCATTCCCATGTTTTATTTTGATACCCGGGCAGTTGTGACAGCCCATGGGGATCCGTAACGCCCATCGGGCCTTGTTGTGGGCCAGGTCGGGCACCGGTTGGATGGAGACCCGATTGGGTTTGTGACAAAATGGTATTAGAGGGGTAGGTTTTTATTTTTGAGTTATTTTATTTGGTATGAGTCTAATTAGATAGGATCTAGTATTTTCAGGGCTTCGTGTTGTGGTTTCGAGTTCGGTGCCCGACCATCACACCTCATGATAGACCTCGTGTCGCCATGGTATGTCAGGATTCTTGTTTAACTTCTCATCTCGGTGGAACATGTAGGTTATAGACTGTACATGGATATCCTGGTCAGGAGAAGTCATTTGGTTATTGATTTGATCATACATGTTTGGTTTACCAAAGCCTATTGTACAAGTTGAAATTTTATTTTTAATGATTTATGTTTTAATGATGTTTTATGTAACTATTGTTTTTTGAAAAAGAATGCATCTCCGAATAGCTCCCTGACATACATGGGAGGATGTCAGGGAATGTTCTCCAACACCGCTTGATCGGAGGTTTGTAGAAGCTCTGGTCTGATTTGTTCATGATTTAGGACTAGTGGATAATCCTACTCTCATTTCTATTCTCGCTAGAGTATAGGAGTATGGCTCTAGGAATGATAAAACTCATGATTTTATGAAGAATAGACATCCTTCATTCTGAGGTAGTATAGAAACTCAAGAGGCAGATGAATGGATTGATGAGATAGAGCATATGTTTGAGTTTCTTGACACACCTGTGGAGGTTTGGGGGAAGCATGCCACATTTTATCTTGAGGGTTCCAGTCGCATGTTGTGGGAATCAGTGCTTTAGGATGGGAATCATGAGTAGATGAGTTAGAAGGATTTCAAGGCTATCATTAATGAGCATTACTACCCCAATTTCCTAGCCTATGCAAGATCCAAAGAGTTCATGGATCATACACAGGGGTATCAAATTGTGATGGATTATGCCAACTGCTTTGATGAGATAGTGTGGTACACACCTGAGATTGTTTCAAATAAATCTTGGAAAGCTCTGAAGTTCTAGAAGGGTCTCGACCATAAATTTAGAATCATTTTTTCTTTTTCATGTTGGGAACTTATGCTGAGGTGCTTGATCATGATTTCATGGTTGATATTGATTATAGAGGAAATAGAAGGTTTCCTAGAGTAGGATTAGTGTTTGGTTGTGTCAGTTCATCCAAGAAGAAGAGGATGTGTGATGAGAAAGTGAAAAAGGGTGGTCATAGCTTAGTAAATCCCTTCAGGAATATTTCATCTATCGCTTCTAGTGCAGGATTTGTGGTGTTCTATCAGATTGGGAAGGCATGACACATCCGTCCTGCATTTCCCTCCCCTCCCAATCCTTATTATCAATGAAAAGTTTTGGGACACATGCAACGCTTTTGTAGGGTGACCCCCCCCCCCCCTTACCAGGGTAGGATAGGATATTTTGCTTCCATAGGTGTACCATTTCAGTCGGAGCCGACCAGGATGACAAGATCTTTGTTTGGTTTCTGTGGTGGCATGACCAAATCATCTTCGGGACAGATCAAGACCAGTGAAGAGCCTCATGTGAGCAGTCATTCTTCGGTAAGGACCAGACATCTGCATGTTTTGGATCAAGAACTTGCGGGATCTCATGGAGGACCATGACTGTTTGAGGTAATAGTTTTATGGAATCTTTTATAGCTGCAGATTTATTTGATACTGGTTCTTCAGTTTCCTTTTTATATGACCATCTTGTGATCCTGATGAACATACCAACTGAAATGTTATATTTTTCATGGATTTGGTATCATTTTTGGGGAAAAAGAGGGAGAAACGCCATAGGTTTTCGTCGTGCGTGCTTTCTGTGTAAGGAGTTGCGATGGAGAGGGATTTCTTTATCCAATATATGGACCTATTTGATGTGATCTGTGACATGGATAGTCTAGTGCACTTCCAAGCGCATATTGACTAATATTGGTGACATGTTAGTTTTATGGAACCAGATAGGAGACCCTAATTATTACTTGGGGAATGAGATCCTCAATCAGGTTGTGTGGGGCCTCCACTTCAAGAGTTAGATATTATTTCTTATCAGTTAATGCCACTAGCATTGGATGATGATAATGATGCTTATTAGAGTGTATTACCTCATGTAGTGGATGAGTTTCCAGAGGTTTTACCAGATGATTTATTAGGCTTACCCTTGGATTAGGACATAGAGTTCTCGATTGAGTTTGTTCCAGGAAAATATCCTATATTTCATCCCTCATATCGCATTACCCCCACCAAACTGATAGAATTAATGATACGGTTGGAAGATTAGAAATATAAAGGATTCATTCGCACGAGCGTCTCTCCTTGGGCCACCCCAATTATATTCACAAAGAAGGCCGATGGAACCCTCTGGGTTTGAATTGATTATTGGAAATTGAATTAGATTACCATAAAAAATAAATACCCTTCCACACAGATTGATGATTTTCTCGATCATTTTATGGTGGAAAAGTGGTTCTCCAAGGGAGACTTGTGCTTGGGTTACCATCAACTATGGGGGAGCGAAGCAAACATTTCGAAGATAACTTTATGGAGTAGGTATGGTCACTTAGAGTATCTGGTCATGCCTTTCAGATTGATAAATTCTCTGGCATATTTCATTGTACTCATGAATAAGGATTTACACCAATATCTCTACTCCTTTGACTTGGTATTTGTGGAATACATATAGGTTTATTTGGGATCTGATGAGAATCATGAGAATCACCAATGGATCATATTGGTCTCCTTGTAGGATCACAAATTGTATGCCAAACAATGGAAGTGCACATTCTGGATTAGGGAAGTGAATTTTCTGGGGCATGTCATCTCAGAACAAGGGGTTTCATTGGATCCTGAGAATATCGGTACAGTGATGTCCTGGGAACAACTAGGGATTGTAATTGAGATCAATTGTTTTCTTGGTCTGGTAGGTTATTACAAAACTTTTTTTTAGGATTTCTCCTGACATGCCTCCTCCCTGACCATGCTCACCCAAAAAGGGGTGAAGTTTGAATGGAGCTCACAGTCACAGGCATATTTTGAGGATTTTATATGGTGGTTGAACATTGAAACTAAGTTGATCTTACCAAAGTCTTAGGTGGGCTATGTGGTTTAATTTAATGCTTCAGGTATGGGTCTTGAGTGTGTACGCATGCAAGATAATCATGTCGTGGCTTATGGTTCTTGTGAGCTCCGCCAACATGAGAAGAATTACCCGACTCACAATTGGAGAGGGAAACAGTGATGCACACCATGAATATTTGGCATCACTACCTCTTTATGGAGACATTTTTGGTCTATTCTAACCATAAGATCCTAGCCTATATTTTCTCTCAGAAGGATCTCAATCTGAGGTAGTGTCGTTGGATCGAGTATCTATAATGATTTGAAATTGACATTATCTATAAGTCGAGCAAGGGTAATGTGGTGGTTGAGACATAAAGAATGATGGTACTTGTTCCAGCATTGAGGAAGTCTAGTGATGAGTGGACATTGATGGGGATCTTCACCTAGATGAACTAAGAGACCAAGAAGTTTAGGAGGGGAGCATTCCTGGCCAGTATTCAGTTGACTCCTACCCTTCCAAAATTTATTAAGTGAGATCAACACAGTGATGAGATATGTCAATTTGAATGTTTTTTCTTCATGGTGGAGAGACTTCAACAGTGTGGTCTTAGACTCATTAGGGGATTTTGTACTTCAGGGCTCTTGTAATGGTATCGTTATCCCTCTAGAAGGTGTTGAGCTTAATAGCCACCAGTCTCAGTGGGACATCCATCATGGTACTACCAATAATTATTACGATGTGCATCATCATTTTTTGTGGCCTGGATTGATATGGGACATAGAAAACTTTGTATCGAGTTTCAACACACGTCAGTAGGTAAATGTAGAGCATCAGAGACCATCTGGCCTGCATCAACCATTACCCATTTTTACATGGAAGTGGGACATGGTTTCCATGAAATTCATTATTTTCTCCCCTTGTACACCTTGGGGAAGTAATGATATTTGGCTAGGGATTTATCATTTGACCATGTCATCTCAATTTATCTTGATCAGAGATACGATGAAGGTAGATGAGCTGGGCCATTTGTATGTTCATGGGGTTGCCAGACATCGTGGTGTGTTGTCAGCTGTTGTTTCTGATAGGGACCCCCACTTTACATCTTGATTTTTGGAAGGCCTCCAAAATGATTTGGGGTCATATATTTGGATGTGAACGACACACCACCCTTATAAGTATGACCAGATAGGGCATGAAAATCAGATTCTGGAGGACATTCTTTGGTCATGTGTGTTGGAATTTGAAGGTTCATAGGATAACCATTTGGGATTGGTTGAGTTTTCTTATAATAAATTTTATTAATCCTATATTACAATGGAACCCTTTCAGGTTCTCTATGGTCATCAATGAAGGTCTTTTTTGTGATGGGATAAGGTAGGCGAGCCCTCACTTTTGGGATAGAGCATTGTGCAGGAGACATCTGAGAAAGTCAAGTTGAACAGAAACTGGTTATTGATAGCTCAGACTCACCACAATGCTTATGATGATAAGAGGTGGTGGGATATTGATTTTTTAGTGGGTGACTAGGTGTTCTTGAAGATGTACCCTCGCTTGGGTCACTGCCACTTGGGAAAGTAGGGGAACCTAGCACCGAGGTATGTTGGGCCTTTCGAGATTACTGAGAAGATTGGAAAGGTGGAATAAAAGTTTTTTACCTTTTCATTTAACATTTATTCATGACGTATTCCATGTTTTCCGATTGAAAATGTATAATCCTGATCCATCACATGTTTCAAATTGGGGTGAGTTGGAGATAAAACCTGACTTATCAATATTTGAGCGGCCATTAAAGATTGTGGATTTCCAGGAGAAGGTTCTTCATTGGAAATCTATTCCATTGGTTCAAATTATTTTTCATCATGGTATTGATGAATATGAAACTTGGAAGTGGAGGCCATGGGTTGAGCAGGAGTACCCATTTATATTTCAAGATCAGGTTTCGAATTGCCCTTATGAGGGTGGAATGTTTCCTTGGTGGAGAGAATTGTAACACCCAGATATGATATTTTAGTATGTTTTTAATTTTATTTTTTTATCTCTTATGGTTGTCTACATTTTTTAATAATTTTTTGGTAGAAATGTGGGATAAGAATTTATGAGTTTTCCATTTTTGCGTAGATAAATGAACATCCTCACACATGTGGAGGGCATGGGAAAGTCATGTGGCATCACCAGTTTAACGTGTGGATTTCCCAGTGCATGGATTCTTAATTAACCAAATAAAAATAATAATAATATTATTATTATTATTATTATTATTATTATTTTAGTTTTTTTATTATCATTATTATTATTATTATTAATACCTCAATTTAGTTGCTAACATTAACTTGTAATGCTATTTACCTCTTTATTATTATTGTTTTAAGTAGGTAATTTTTGTTATCATTTGTAGTATTTTTATTATTATTGTTTCCATTATTAATAGATATTATCTGGTTTTATTTACAATTCTTATAGATAGGTTTAAATCTTTTTTAAGGACTCTATCCATTTTTTATCATTATTTTATTATTATTTTTCTTGTCAATATTTTTTATTTATTTTTTTCACTCTTCCTCATACTATTCATCCTTATTTTTGGCATGATACAGTGGCCAATCCCTACGAGGCATAGTAGTTTTCCACATTAGGTTCCCAAACCCTCACACCCCCTGTCGAAGCGCTCTCCTCCCCCTCTTAGACTGATGTCGTGCCGCCCTACCTCCCTCTTCGAATAGTCACACGCCACCCACTCGGTTTCTCACCAAATAGATGAGCCTTTATGCACCATTTGTGTGACGCCTTCAATCTTGGTTGGTAATAGTAGTGGCGCCCCAATTGATGCTCCCCCTTTCACCATCGACCACCCCTCATGAAACCCTATGTTGTTCTTCCCCTACCTTGGCCGAATCTTCGGTGCGGCCCCCTTTTTCTCTGGTCAAATTTCTGGCACAACACTACCATGCTATGGCTCCCCCATCAAGACGGAACCTTTTGGTGGCTTCCACATAGTGCATTTTTCTCTGGTGATTTTATTCCCCTTATCTATGTAAGGTTCCAATTATGATTTTGATTTCTGTTCAGTTGAATGTTGAATTGATTGGGTTAATACTTTATTTTTTGGAGTCCTTTTGTTTTGATGGAGGTGCGGTTGGTGTGAGGGGTGTTATTAAAAAATTTGAGAGGATATTATTACCCTGAGGTAGGGGTTCTGTATGTACGAATGATTTGATTAATTGTGTTACTTGATTAATTTATTTATTATATTAGTTAATAAGTTTTAATGTGGGCAGTTTTTTATCATATTTGTAACTTTATGTGTCTTTGATCTTCTAGTAGTGTGTTTATGAATTTTTAGTGTCTGTTAAATTATACAGTAAGTTTTTTATTATGTGAATGTGGTTCGGTTTGTGTTTTGATGTGGTCTCAGTATGTTTTTGTTATAACAGTGGTTTTAAGTTGTATTTTTTTCATCATGAGCCATGTGTCATTTTTTTTGAAAACTGTTAAATGAAGTTTTATAGTCTTTGATTAATTTTATATATTGTCTTTAAAACTGTGTATCTAGTTTTTGATTGTGTAAGTGATATAGATTGTGTTTTGAATGATTTTTGTTGTGTGAGCTATTTAAAATTGGATTTTTCAAATATAAAAGTGTGGAATTAAGTTTTTATCACATCAATTTTGTTTTTCTTATTGACCATGACATGAAATGTGAGCATTGAACTTTTGAGCACAAATGGGAAGCTTGGGTACTTGGAGGGTGGACTAGATCTAGTGTGGTAGTGATACAGGAGTGGCTTTGGCCCTGTTTCACTTGGCATTTTTCACGATTACAACACTAACTAAATTTTGAATGATGATTGGAGTACATTAGGTTATGGATGTGTTCCCCTAATAGTGGCTCGTGCATGATAAAGTATGTTGTTTTGGTTACTATTCTTTTGTTCACCCAGACGTGATGTTCTAGTGTCCCACCCTATGTTAGTACCTATAGGACCTCTCACACATTTTTGATCCTAAATTAAATTAAACTCATTGGAAGCATATGGTGTGAATTTTGTGGTGACATAAAATAAAAAATAATGTTTTTAATTGTAAAAACCAGTTTTTCCTTTTATGTTACTTTTCTTCAAAATATTTGGCATTGAAATTGTAAAATCATTTATTTCCATTATTTGGTTAATCCTATAATTGTATTATTATTTAGTCATTATTTGTGGAATCTTTTTCAATGGTGGAACCCAACAAAGAGATTTCTCACACCCAACTTACACCCTTGGAAGTATGTATATTTGGTCATGTTAGATGCAGAAGGTATAGTGTTTGGAAGTGGTGGTTCAGGTTGTTAGGGGATTACATTGTGCGGCGTTGTGGAGATGGATTAAGGGTGGTGTCCACTAACCAGGTAGAGGTTTTGGTATTATTATTTGGTAACCCCAGCATGTTTCATTTCTTGTTCGTTGTTCAGTTTAAACATAAAACTCATATTTTGTTTTTATGGTTAAAGGAATGTTTTGTTGTGACTTTCATCTTTGGTATGTTTTATGTAGTTGGTTGATTTATAAACCGTTTTTCATCTAGAAAAAGCATTCCCAAGTTTCATTTTGATAACCATGCACTTGTGCGATCCCATGAGGATCAGGAACGTCTTTCAGGACTTGTTGTGGGACAGGTCGGGCGCCAGTTGGATGGAGACCCGATTTGGTTCATGATAGTAATATTGTTAGCTATTATTTTCAATCGATGTCAACACGATTTAACATTTGAGACACAAGGATTTGGGTACCCCTTTTATCTAATGGATGAAGAATTATGTTTATCGAGATGACTAAAAAAATTATGATTGTTTTATGGTATATGAATAAAAAAGAATATTGAAGCATTCCTCTTTGAACATTTTATTGAAATGGGTAAACCTTTATATGAGTTAAAATCATAACACGAAATAAAATAATTAAATAATTATAGATAAATATTCTATATTATAGGTTTATGAATTCTGACAGTTTTTTCTTTTTTAAAAGATTTTCTCCTGGTCTAATACCTCATCAGGATCACGTCGAAGATTTTCAACAGGATTTTCCAGTAGAACAATGTAGTGTAGACATCAATGATGAATAATGTTTTAGGAGAACAGTCCCAGAGGTACAGAGATATATTATATAAAATTATAATGGGTCAATTTAAGAGTTGGATATACAATAGTATTTTTAGGAGGTTGTGGTAGAATTCGGTTTGATCCCTACATGACCAAAGCATTGGGTTTCATTGGTTTTGATGATGTTTTTTGGATTAGTGAAGAAGTAGTGGTTACTATTCGTCAGCGACCGTGAGGAGAGAAAACATTAACGGAAGATATTCTAAGATCAGTTTAGAGAAGAGTTTATTTCATCAACCATGATGAAATCCAGGTGAGGGAGAGGAATTTCTATGAGTATTTTCATCTATATATCTAGTTCTAGGCCACTCCATTTATATTGGAGACTAATATCAAAGTTATTTTGGGGGAAGAGGTTATATAAATTTCCCTAGACAAAACCATATCACCATGAGAGGGGGTTCTTCTGGATTTCTCAAAAAGTAGATTTCTATTCCAAGGTTATGAGTTTTCAAGAAATAAGAAAAACATTTTAGGTGAGGGTCGGTCCGAGCCATCATCATCTCATTACTCTGGGGTAAATTTTTTTAGAAACCATGTCAGTGGATAAAATGTGTGTTTTTATTTTTGTGGCCAATATATCATCATCTTATTGCAGTAATCATAAGCTACATGTTTCATTTTAGGTTCTTCCATTGAGGATGTTATAGTAAAGGTAGCAGTAATAGGGTACTCATGTTTGGGAATAATAGAGAAGTGATGGTGAAGGTTGAGGGAGACCCCAACATGCTCCTCCTCCTCTAGGAGTAGTGTGCGTACTTTTATGTGGTCACCAGCATAGGTATATAGGCCTTGTAGTAGGTCATGGTCATCTTCAGGCTTTAGCATTGTGATTTCCAAGAGAGGAATATTTAATTAGACGTACTCTTTTTTGGTTTTCTACATGGGTGGACACTATGTTCGATTCAGGATTGACACAGTTCTTTATATCACCATCCATTTTCAATGATTTAGAAATTTTTGTAGAGGGGCTTAGAGTTCCCCTAGAATTTACTTCCCAGTTGGATATCTAGATTACTTGTATGATGTATGTTGATTCTTTGACCTAGTTATTGGGATTGACCACTTATAGTGTGTTTTCTAGGGAATGTGGATTTATCCATATGGCATAGTCCTTGATGTGTATCATATGTATTTGTTGCAAGACATCATGGATTAATATAAGAGGAAAAGTTTGTTCTACAATGTTGATGGAGAGACAATATTGTTTTTTGGGGATTGAGACTTTGTGATGGGACATATGCATGTTCCATAATTGACCTCATTGATGGTTGAGATTATTCAATGTTTGTTGGATTATCAACAATCAGTTTTTCCCTAGGTTGTAGGAGAGTACCTTGATGTATTTCCTAGGGAGGTTGTATTGTTACCCTCTTGATGGGATATCTATTTTGGGATATGTCTACTTCCAAGAATGTCTCATATCACGATGTATCCATTTTTTATGGATCTTTATGAGTTGTGAGATATGGGAGTACAACATGATGATATGTTATAGTACAGTTTTCATTGAATGGGTGTGTCACCATGGATTGTACTAGTTTTTTTCATGAAGAAGGTCGATGACAGTTTAGTGATTTGTATCAATTATCATTGCTTGAACCATGTGATTGTGAAGAACCACTATCCGTATCCACAGATTTCTAATTTATTTGATTAGATTAAGAAACCATGTTAGCTCTTAAAGATAAACTTGCACTAGTGCAGAAAATGTTTTTTACGTCACCATTTTTTTATGTCGGTTATATATAACCGACGTAAATATGCAGTGAGTTGATTTTTAACGTCGGTTATTTTAATAACCGACGTTACAAATCATGCCTGTTGGGTTTTTACGTCGGTTATCTTATAACCGACGAAAAAAACCAATGCGTGCGGGGTTTTTTACATCGGTTATTTGGAAACAGACGTAAAACACCTGAGTCGACGCATTTTTTACGTCGGTTATCAAATAACCGACCTAAAAAATCAAAGCGCGAGGGTTTTTTATGTCTGTTATTTTATAACCGACATAAAAACCCCCCACGGGCTTTAGTTTCTTACGTCGGTTATTTGATAACGAACGTAAAAAACACGTGCATATCCGGTTTTTTACGTCTGTTTCCAAATAACTGACGAAAAAAACCCCCCACGCATTGGTTTTTTACGTCGGTTATCTTATAAAAAATGTAAAAAATGCGTACATATCAGGTTTGTTATGTCGGTTTCCAAATAACCGACATAAAAAAACCCCAGCGCATTGGTTTTTTACGTCAGTTATCTTATAACCGACGTAAAAAACGAGATATCTACGCGTTTTTTACGTCGGTTATTTTATAACCGACGTAAAAAACCAAAGCACGGGGGGGGGGGGGGGGGGGGTTAACGTAAAAAACCCGTAGATATCTCGTTTTTTACGTCGGTTATAAAATAACCGACGTAAAAAACCAATGCGCAGGAGATTTTTTACGTCGGTTTTAAAATAACCGATGTTATAAATTTAAAAAATAGTTTATAACGTCGGTTATTAAATAACCGACGTTATAAAACTTTTAAAAAAAATTAAATCTCGTGGACTGTCATTTACAATTTTTCGATTGACAGTCCGCCAACTCGTCTCTCCCGCGCGGTAAACCTTAATCGGCTCGTCGATCGACCTGCGTTATACTCATTTTGGCTTCATTGTTTATCTTCTTCACTCCTCTCGGATCTATCATCTCTACTCGCAACATTAAAGTAAGCCTTCCACGAATTTATTTTGTTCATTTTTGTTTCGATTCTTGATGTAATTTGTTTGCATCAGATATGATTTTCTATTTAATCATGTTGAGAATCTCGTGGAATTTTTTGTTATTGCAAATGGTTATTTGTATTTTGTTTTTATAACATACTATGTTGCATTTATGTAAATCGATGCTGATTTTTTGTGACATTATTTAATATTGCTCACTATTATGGTTACTTTATGTGCTAGAACATGCTTATGGTTCTGGATATAAATGTTGCTTAATCTATAAATTATTTCTTATGTTTTTTGGTTCTGTTTTGGTTGAATTAGTTTTTTTACAGATTTTTGTTTTCTGTTTTTATGAGAATTAATATAAGAAGTTTGCGTTTGAATAACTGTTTAGTCTTGTAATTGTCAGGCTGTTCACTATTGTTGTTGATATTTGTTAATTCAGTGTGTTTAGAATTTCTGAACATGTTTCCTGTAATTGGAATTCATTTTTTGTCCATGGTTGTTTTGTTTTCGTTTTTGGATTTTGAAAACCAAAAATAAACAGAGTTTTTAGTCGAGTTTTATTTTGATTGATAACCATTAAAGCTGAAGGCCAAGTACAAAATCAAATCCCCATAAGATATGTTACATGGGATTAAAAAGCAGAAATAAAGGATTAAACCGAATCAGTGGGACTATTGTTATTATGAGCAGACCAGTGTTGGACGCGCTGGGCGGCCCTCTCAGCCTGCCAATGCAATTAATGATCATCAGAAACAAGAATGAGTGAATTGCTGATAAAATAATAACATGCTGGTAGACCTCTTTTTTTTAGTCACACCGAAGGGTGATGAAGACCAATATCAAGGTCTGCATGCCATTTAAAATAGGTTGTTTATCTAATATATTAAAACATCAAAACCGCAATCAATATTAAACTATGTAGGCGTCATGGTTTTCTTTGATTCAATGAAATTTAAAACTGTTATATCTAACTATATTTTATTTTAAAAATAATATTCAAGCATATTTTTTTAAATACCTATAGATTTGTTTTATATTTTAAATTGTTTTACATTCAAATTATGATTTTTTTCATATAAACATGTATTTGTATTATCTTAAATATATATATTTTTTTGTTGATATTAGTTATAGGTAATAATGAGTCGAAGTTGGATTACGGCACATCGAATGAGCAATGAATTTGAGGAAGGTGTTGATGCCTTTTTGGAATTTGAAAAACGAAATGTTCCAAGTAGTGACATTTTTTTCTGTCCATGCCTGAAATGTTTGAATATGAAGAAGTTGAAAAGTAGAGAGATAAAAGATCATCTGATTTGTCATGGTTTTAATCCGAGTTACAGCCCTTGGATTTGGCATGGTGAAACTGGACGGAATGTCACTGATGATGATGATTCGCAAGATGGTAACTCTGATTGAATTGAAGAAATGATTTGTGATATTGTAGCAGAAAAAATTGAGATAGAACCGACAGTTGCGCGTCTATATGTTGATGCTGAAAAACCATTATATCCTGGTTGTACAGATTTTACGGTTTTGTTGACGGTGTTAAGATTGATTAACCTGAAGGCGAAGCATGGATGGAGTGACAGAAGTTTTACAGAGCTGCTACAATTGATGAAAGACATTCTTCCAAAAGATAACGATCTTCTAGATTCACATTACAAATCCAAGAAAATATTATGCCCGATGGGATTGGGATACAAGAAAATACATGCCTGTCCGAATGACTGCATTATATATAGGAAGGAATATGAATTTCTGTCAGAGTGTCCTAAATATGGGACATCACGGTATAAGGTGAAAGAAAAATCACAGGCTGATATAGAGATTACAAAGCTCCATTCAAAGGTATTTTGGTATCTTCCTATAATTAATCGTTTCAAACGTTTATTTGCTAATTCACATGATGAAAAAAGGTTAAGATGGCATGCTGAAGAGAAGGTATGTGATGGAAAAATATGTCATCCAGCTGATTGTCCATAATGGAAGAAAATTGATGCACAGTATTCTACATTTGGAAATGAAATTAGAAATCTCATACTAGGGTTGTACACAGATGGAATGAATCCATACCGAACACTCAGTAGCACACATACTTCATGGCATGTTTTATTGGTAATTTACAAACTCTCTCCTGAAGTTTTTATGAAGCGCAAATATGTAATCTTGAGTACAATGATCTCTAGTCCAAAGCAACCCGGTAATGATATTGATGTTTACTTGTCACCGTTGATTGATGATTTGAAACTGTTATGGGCTGATGGTATTAGGGTGTATGATTCTTATTAAATGGAATATTTTCAACTGCATGTAGTGCTTCTGTTCACTATAAATGACTTCCCAGCGTATGAAAATTTGTCTGGATACAGTGTTAAAGGGCATAAAGCATGTCCAATTTGCGAACAACAGATGTCCTATTGTCAATTGCATCATGGGAGGAAAACAGTGTACATGGGTCATCAAAAGTTTTTGCCTATGGAACACCCTTATAGAAGACTAAAAAAGGAATTCAATGGTTCACAAGAATTTGATACTGCTCCAAAACCTTTATCCCCTGATCTGTATTTTGAGAGGGTGAAAAACATTGACGTGACATTGGGAAAGATACAGAAATCTGGTAATGATAGACATATTTGGAAGAAAAGGTCAATTTTTTTTGAGCTACCATATTGGAGGTATCATGAAGTTAAACATAATATTGATGTCATGCACGTGGAGAAGAATATCTGTGATTCTTTGATTGGAACATTGTTAGATATTAAAGGAAAGACTAAAGATGGGTTGAATGAAATATTAGACTTACTATCAATGGGAATACGTTTGGAGTTAGCTCCCACTCCTAATGGTAGATGAACATTTCTTCCCCCATCTTGTCATACATTATCGAAGAGGGAGAAAATTAGCTTCTGTCAGTGTATTCATGATACCAAAGTGCCTCAAGGTTATTCTTCTAATGTTAAAAATTTTGTCTCATTGAAGGACTTGAAGTTGATAGGTATTCAATCACATGATTGTCACGTCATGATGCAACAAATTCTATTAGTTGCATTGCGTGGAATATTGCCCATTCGTGTCAGAAAGACTATAATGAAGTTGTGTTATTTTTTCAATTCAATTTGTAACAAGGCGATTGGTGTGAATGCTTTGAACATTTTGGAAAAGGATGCAATTTTTATACTTTGTCAATTGGAAATGTATTTTCCTCCAACTTTTTTTGATATAATGGTGCAGTTAATGATTCATCTGGTTCAAGAAATAAAGCTTTGTGGACCTGTATATCTTCGTTGGATGTATCCTTTTGAAAGGTATATGAAAATATTAAAGGGGTATGTTAAAAATCTATATCGACCTGAAGCCTTCATTATTGAAAAGTATATTTCTAAGGAGGTAGCAGAGTTTTGTACGAGCTTCTTGGCTGCGGCGCAACACATAGGTTTGCCTCCATCTCGCCATGAACGAGTTAATAATGGGGGAAAGAGGATTCGTGGCTTCAAAGTCAAATAATTGTCAGCTGAACAGATGAAGAAGTTAGAATCACACATCTTGAATAACATAGCTGATGCTCAACCGTATATCACATTGCATATTAATGAGTTGAAACAATGTTATCCAAAGAAGAAAGAAATGTGGATTTTGAATGAGCACAACAAACCTTTTTTGTCATTGATTAAAAAGACTTTGCTTGGTAGATCAGATGTATTAGAGACATTAGAATTGATAGTGGGTGGTCCATGTTTAAATGTGATAACATGGTCCGGTTATGACATTAATGGTTATACATTTCATACAAAAGCTCAGGACAACAGAAGTGCAGTTCAGAATAGTGGTGTATTGGTGTTTGTAGAAGCAATTAATTTTTCGAGTGCTAAGGAAAAAAACCCAATTTCTGTATCAAATGCATATTATGGAGTGAATGAAGACATATGGGAGGTTGATTACTTTAAAATTAAAGCTCATGTTTTTAACTGTAAATGGTTTAATGGTAACAACAATGTCAGACACGATGAATTTGGAATGACACTTGATATTCTGAATAGATTGGAAGACACAGCTGATTCTTTTATAATGGAAACACATGAAAAACAAATTTATTATGTAGTAGATCAATCAGATATGCATTGGGCTATTGTTTTACAAGGGAAAAAACAATATGTTGGTGAGGATGAACTTGATGAATATGCTGATTTATGTGAGATCCCTACTTCCATGGAAATATTAACAGAACATAATGACGATCATGTTAAAGACATAGTTTGTGCCATAAGGAACGATCACGACGAAGGAATTTGGGAAAACAATCCATTTGTACATTCCTAAATTTACAGGTAACATATGTTTATTTCTTTTTTACATTTATTTTTTCCATAAATGTTATATATTGTAAGTTTTTTATTTATTAAAACATGTTTTAAAATAAAATAAGTATATCTTTTTGTTTGTTTTAAGTTTTTTTAGTTTACTTTATCATGTTTATAACAATTACATGAATTTTAAAATGATTATTTGTGTTCACTAACAATTACTTTACCATGTTTACAATGTTTATCAGGTTTAAAATTTTTACCATCTTGACCATCTTGACCATCTTTGCCATCTTTACCATTGTTTAAAATGCTTACCATATTACCAAAGATTACTATTATGTAACTTAGTGCACTTTTCTATTTTCTGTTTACAGTAGTATTAAAATATTTGAATTTGTATATTTGTGCACTGACAATTACTTTACCATGTTTACAATGTTTACCAGGTTTACCATTTTTCCCATTTTTACCATCTTGACCATCTTGACCATCTTTGCCATCTTTACCATTGTTTAACATGCTTAACATATTACCAATGTTTACTATTATGTAACTTAGTACACTTTTCTATTTTTTGATTACAGTAGTATTAAAATATTTTAATTTTTATATTTGTGAATAGACGTTTATTTTTTTGATTTGAAGGATAATGACAGATCATTCAGATGATCAAACACATGATTCTGAAGAGGATCATATTGCTGGTCATACCTCTGGGGATGAACATTTACATTCTCCTATTACGATAAAGAGTTCAAAGGTTGGTAAACGTGGGTGCACACGTTTACCAAAATTATCACTTGCCCATACGCAGGATCAGAGGATAGTAGTTGAGTTTGATGATGATGATATTCCTAGAGGTCCGAATGCCAAAGATTTTAAGAGTTTTTTTGCAACTCAGGCTAAGATCAAAGTAAGCATTCTGTATGATGATTGGAGAGGTGTGGATAAAGCGATTATCTCTCAGTTGTGGGAGACGATTTTGGAAAGATATTTTGTCATTGTTTGACCATTCTTTTAATGTTTCTAGTATATATAATATGTTTAACCTCTTATTTATCAGATGAAATTTGATATTCCTGACACTGGAGGAGTCAGGAAGAAATGCTTATCGTTGGCTGCCAGGAGATGGAGGGATTTCAAATCAACCCTCTCATCTGATTTCATTTATGGTCATAGGAGTCATGACAATCCATGTCGTATATATCCTTTTATAGATGAAGACACATGGAGACAGTTTTTTGAAAGTAGAAAAAAACAGTCATTTCTGGTAAGGGCAATGTAAACTTTTATAAACTTTCTTATATAAATGATTTTATTAATGTTTTGTTAATGATTTCATATTCTTAAATTACAGCAAACAAGGAAAGCTCATCAGGAGATCCAATCTAAAAATGTATACCCTCATAGTTTATCTCGGGGATGGTATACATTATTGGAAGAAAAAATGATGGCGGAAAAATTTCAACAACTATGAGCTGAGTCTTCAAGCTCTAGAGAGGTGGACCCTCCATCCCCTCCATCTAGACATGAAAAATGGAAGAGAGCTCGGAAGGGAAAAAAAGGCAATATCTTTCGGAAGAATCGAGAATCATAGCTGAGAGGATTGTAAGATATCTATTTAATTTATTTAAGTTTACTTTTTTCTTCATATAAGTTTCAATCATTATAGAAATGTTCATTTAATTAATATAGGACTCTCTTGAAGAGCAGAGTTCAGAGGGGACATTTATATCTACTGGGAGGGAAGATATTTTATGTGCAGCATTGGGAGGGCCCGAACATCCTGGTCGTGTAAGATGATATTCGGCAGGTGTATCGGTAAGAAAAGTGTTTCCACGATCTTCAACTTCTAACATTGAGGGGGTTTATAAAAAAAATAGAATCCTTGGAGGCTAAAGTTCAAAATATTAATGCGATGATGGAAGACAAGATTAGAGAGTCGGTGCAGTCTATGTTTGTAGAAATGCAAAGACAATTTCAGTATACAGCTCCCACTCCTCCAACTCCCCCTACAGACCCCATTATTTATCCTCCACCTCCGCCAGTAGCTCCCACTCCCCCACCTCAGCCTGCGGACCCCATTGTTTATCCTACGCCTCCGCCGCAGCTTCCTACATATTGCGAGTTGTATGTTGATGATTCTCAACATCATATAGTAGCATACGGGTTGGTATATTTTATACGAGATACAGTTCATCATCAACAATTAGAGGTAGAGAATCAGAGGGACATTGTACATTATATTATAGATAGATCAGCTAGGGTACCAATACCTACAGATGAGGTGGCAACAGTTGGACAAAGTATCAGCCATTTTTTAGTTTGGCCATCCAGACTTCTTCAACTCATTACCATAGAGGTATGAATGTTATATCTTTTATTTTATTTTTTTATTAAAGTTGTTTTATCATTTGAAAACTACTATATTTCTCAATTTTTTTTTCACATGAATACTTCAAAGGTAAAGAAATACTGTATACACAACAACAAAGACAACAGGCTATGAAATCAGATACAGATTCCAGTGGTCTTGAGAGATTGTCAAGATATTCACATTTGTTGTTGGGTTTTTATGAGCATCCAATGGAATCTCATGTTTGTGGACGTGAAATAAGTGTGGGGATTACAAAATATGATATCATGGAGCTTGTTACTGGAGATAAGTTGGGCATCAACGTAGTGAAAATTTTTTCCATGTAAGTCTTAACACCTTTTCCCTGCATTATATTTATTAAATATGTATACTTATGTATGTTTTGTATTATGTATCTTTATAAAATTTGTGAGAGGAATGAACTGACATATGTATATGGATTCATGGACCCGCAATTAATTTCCCCTGAAGCATGTGCATTGACTGATGAACAATGAATGGTTTATATTGCTGAAAGATTTGAAAATAATATAATCAAACAATGTTGGATGATGCCTTTTTGTGAGAGGTTTGAAACACATTTCTCTCAAAGAGTTAATTATCTTTTAACATAAAAAACCACTAACATTAAATTTCCTTTTATCAGGGATCATTGGATGTTAGGGATTTTTTTGACCAAGGGAGAAAGCTCTTTATTGGTTATGCTATGTTCATGGTAATGTGCGGGAAAGTTTTAAGAATATATTTGAAAAGTAAGTTTCAATTTCTCAATAGTTTTATATATTATAATGAATTTTAAATTTACCCCATTCGTATTATTTTCTAACAGTGCATGGGTCTACTTTCGAAAATACACAAAGAAAAGAAATGCAAAGATCAAATATGTAAATGCGAAGGTAAATTTCCATTTATAATTTGTACTTTTTGATTTATTATATAAAAATAATATATTGAATTTACACTCATTCAAAACAGAATTGTCATGAACAATAAGGCCTCATCGAATGCGGATATTATATGTTAAGATTTATGTATGAAATAATAACAACTGGGACAGTTGTGAATTTTGACCTGGTATGGTTTCCTCTTAAACATTGCCATAATATTTCAATTTGATTTATTCATTATACACGTTAACTATCTTCTTTTTCATTTGTAGATTTTTGATGACCCTCAACCTTATACTGCGGAAGACATCAAACACGTACAAGTGGAGTGGTCAAATTATTTTACAGGTTTGATTGAATTTTATTTATTTTTAATGTAAAATGTAATTTTGAATATTGTCGTTTTAATTGTGTATTTGGTAGTTGTTTGGGTTGGATTTAGTTTTTTTTTAAGTTGAAAGTGTAAGTTTTGAATGCTATATAAGTGAATGTTTAATTTTGCTCTACTTCTTGTTTTGGTCTACTTTTGATGGGTTTTTTGGTATGGATTTGGGTCTGTGGGGGATGGGTTCCAAGGGTGTGGGGGTGTGTTCAGTGGGGTTGGGGGGTGTCCAGCGGTCTGGGAGGGCTGTCCGGTGGGGTGGGGGGACAGTCCTAGGGGTGGCAGGGATGTCCAGGGGTGTGGGAAGCTGGTCCAGGGGTGTGGGAGTGCTGTCCAGGGGTGGGGGGGTTGTCCAGGGGTGTGGGAAGCCAGTCTAGGGGTGTGGGAGTGCTGTCCAGGGGTGGGGGGGGGGGTTGTCCAGGGGTGTTTGGGGCTATCCAGGGGTGTGGTGGGGGTAGTCAAGTGGGGTGAGGGGGTGAGGAGGTGCTGTTCAGGCGGGTGGGGGGTTGTCGAGGGGTGTTTGGGGGTGTCCGGGGGTCGGGGGTAGTCCAAGAGTGTGGTGGGGGCTCCAATGGGGTGGGGGAGGGTTGTCCAAGGGGTATACATGATGGTGGGAGCTCCAATGGGGTGGGCGAGGGCTGTCCAAGGGGTATACATGAGGGTGAGGGCTCCAACAGGGTGGGGGAGGGCTGTCCATGGGGTATAAATGAGGGTGGATGTTGTCCAGGGGGTATACATGAGGGTGAGGGCTCCAACGGGGTGGGGGAGGGCTGTCCATGGGGTATAAATGAGGGCGGATGCTGTCTAGGGGGTAAGTTTTATATGTAATCTATGTACATGCTTAATTTTGATGTACTTCTGTTTTTTTAGTACAATTTCTTGATTTTTTTTCTAGTTGATTCTGGTGGAGAGAAGATGACTGCATTCTGTTAAAAAAAATTGGGTTTATCACATCGGTTATTTAATAACCGACGTGATAAAATGCCTGGAAAATAGTTTATCACGTCAGTTATTTAATAACTGACATGTTAAAATGCCTAGAAAATAGTTTATCACGTCAGTTATTTAATAACCGACGTGATAAAAGGCCTGGAGAATGGTTTATCACATCGGTTATTTAATAATCGACGTGATAAAGGGTCTGGAGAATGGTTTATCACGTCGGTTATTGAATAACCGACGCGATAAACGGCCTGGACAATGGTTTATCACGTCGGTTATTCAATAACCGACGTGATAAACCGCCTCCCTCCAGTTTATCACGGCGATTATATAATAACCGACGTGATAAACCCCCCTCCCCCGGTTTTTCATGTCAGTTTAATATGAACCGACATGATAAACCAAGCTCACCCCGGTTTATCACGTCGGTTATTATAGAACCGACGTGATAAACCCCCCTCCCCCAGTTTTTCACGTCGGTTTAATATGAACCGACGTGATAAACCAAGATCAACCCGGTTTATCACGTCGGTTATTATAGAATCGACGTGATAAACCCCCCTCACCCCGGTTTATCATGTTGGTTATTTAGGAACCGACGTGATAAACCATTGTCCAGGCCGTTTATCACGTTGGTTATTCAATAACCGACGTGATAAACCATTCTACAGTCCCTTTATCACGTTGGTTCTAAAATAACCGACGTGATAAACATCGCAATTTATGTTTTTGACGTCGGTTTTTAAATAACCGACGTCAAAAACCTTATTTATAACATCGCACGTATTAACGTCGGCTAGAAACCGACGTAAAAAATTAAAAATAACAGACATAAAAAACGTTTTCTGCACTAGTGTTGCAGTTTGGATATCATCATATGTGGGTGAAGAATCAGGACATCCAAAAGAAATATTTCTATTTTATTCTAGGTCATTTTGAGTTAAATATGATGTTGTTCGGTGCTACGAACACTCTTGTTGTGTTCACGAGGTTTATGAAGATATTTTTTAGAGAGTTTATGTATATGTTCTTTTTGGATTTCATTGATGGAATCTTTTTTATACATCGCATATTAGAAGGATCATACAGTGAATATTCATTACATTTTTGGAGTTATTCATCAGGAGAAGCTATTTGGGATGCTATCAATATTTATGTTATGGAATTTTGAATATTTTTTCTTTAGGCATGTCATGACTAATCATGCTGTAGCTATTCATACATAAAAGATATATGTGTTTGTGTCTTCGAAATCCCCCATGACAGTGGTAGAGGTATGGTATTTCCTTAGTATTTCAGGATATTATAGGATTTTTGTAGCTGACTCATATGGAGATACGACTCCTTAGATAGCTTCAACTAGGAAGGATGAAGAATTATTATGGACTAACCAGTGTGAGGTATCTTTTGAGTACCTGAAGAAGATGTTGGTCAGCACTCCAGTTAATTATTTTCTAATAATGGTTGTTAATTATTCGGGTTTCTATTATGATTTGTGTCCTAGGATGGATTGTTATATGATGTATCTGAGATATTTTTTGTCTTAGGGGTCTATATGTGACGTCCCTATGAGAATAAATATTCCACTCTTGATTATGAGTTGGAGTTAGTGTTGTTTTATTTTAATTTTTTGGGAATATTACCTCCTCTATTAGTGTTTTTTGGTTGTTACTGACCATATGAACTTGAATTATGACTTCTAGTAGGGTGAATTTATCATTTTACAGTGTCAGTGGATGGAATTATTATATGATTATGAATTTTAAATTTCATATACACCATTAAAGGGTAATTTTTAATCAATTTCATTGAGTTAGTAGTCAAATAGTGATGACATGCCTAAATTTGGCGATTCCAAGAGAATGATGGAAGAGATCTCAGTGATAATTCCTGAAATGTAAGAGGTTTGAGGCAGAGATTTTATTTTTTAGATAATAGTGAAGTCATATTTTGTGTTGAAATTGGAGGAGTCTCAGCTAGTTGAATTCAATGTTTATTTATATAAATAATGAGTTGTTTTTTGTGATTCCCCTGATGGTTGGTGTTGGGATGGATACCACCCGATGTTATTTTAGGGAAGGTTTTTTATTCCATTAGTGAGGAACGAGATGGTTCTTTGGGAGTTTCATAGTGTGTCTTTGGTGGTACATACCTACAAAAATGAGATGTACCATGCTTTTAAAGATCATTTTTCATGGCCTGTTTTGAATCATGAAATTTCATTTTTTCACAATGTTTGGTCATTGTGAAGGTGCAGGATGAGCGGTGTGTTCTCAATGGTTATCTCCACCCATTATATTTCTCCCTGTAAATATTTGAGGACATATCAATTCTATTATTTACCAATTATCATTATAACCAAGGAGGCTATGTTAGTATATTAGTGATAATAGATCATTTGATGAAATCATCCAAATTTATAATAACCAGGGATTCGATCTCAATTGTGGTTTTGTCTAGGTAGTGCATAGATGAGGTGGTTTGACTTATTGGAGTATTGATAATGATCGTATTTGATCAAGATCTTAATTTTACCTCAAGGGTTTAGAGATATCTTCATCATGATTTTGATTCTTAGTTATTCCATAGAACTACTTTTAATCTACATATGGATGGTCAGACAAAGTGTATGATCTAGAGTCATGGATACATGATTCACTCTGGGTTCATGTACTTTGGAGGTTTTTGGATGAGGCATATACTATTTTTTTCATATTATTATAGTTTTTAATCCACCATTGGTATGGTTCCATTTAATTCATTGTAATGATGATATTTTCTATTCATTGTTGTGATTTACTGGGTTAAAAGATGTTTCAAATCTTGTGAGAGATCTAGCACATAAAATAAAAGAGATGGTTCAATTAATTCATGGCAGGACGAAGGCATCACAATATCCCCACAAATCCAATGTAAATCATAGGACTATACATTTGGAGTTTGGTGTTGGAGATCATGTGTTTGTAAAGGTGACTACTCCTCATGAACAATTTTTTTTGGTTGTGGGAGTCATATTTATCTCTAGTATGTTGGTTATTTTGGGTTGATGTCTCAAGTTGAAGCTTTGAAATATCATATGGGACTCCCCCCACATATGAGCATGACACATGCTGTTTTTCAAATGTTTGAGATCCATCATTACCTTCATGAAGACTCTTATGTAATCTATTTCGGAGAGATCAATGTTGTTTATAATTGTACCATCAAGGATCAACATATGGATATTCATGATTTTCAAGAGAATGCATTTCATGGTCCTTTTATTCCCTTATATTATTTATCATAGAGGAATGGCTGATTGTAGGAGTGTTCTTTGTAATATGAGTTATAGATTCGCACTCAATACCCAGGGATGTTTTATGTTTAGTTATTCTCTTGTAACGCTATTATATTCTGCATTCTGGACTTTCTTATTAATGAGAGGGATTCTCATTACATCCTATGGTGGATTTACATTAGTTGAGAGGTATATCCCATGGGAGAGTCTTTAGGGGGTGTTTTTCGTTATTTTTTTGTTTTCCAATTGTTCCTTTGATGAGGAGGATGATCTTATAATATGGTGAGAACTTTAAGAGGAATATCAGGGGGTGGATATTCAGAAAACCCCTTGTCGTTTCTCCCATTCTGGGTTCAGATTCACATGGATGATAATTTTTTTTGTGGTATCTACTACAAGATACTAGATCCATGTGTTCCAACTCTTTGTTAGTTACTAAGTCTAGTAGATCTTGGAGGAGGATTGAAATGAGTCCAAAATGCATTGACATAAAAAAGTTTTAAGTAGAGAGAATACATGGTGTGTATGTCATTCATTTAATTTATGTAAAGTTCCCAACTTGTACATGTCCAGTTCACAATGTGTAATTATCAATGTTAAATAATAAAAAGGTGATATGTTTTTTTGGGTGAAAATAGTACCCCAAGGATTATATGAAAGGAAAAGGGGATTACACATCATGTAAATCATCGATGTTGTAAATCATTTAATTTTTTAGCCACTCAAGTTTTCTATAAATCCTATGACCATCATATCACACTTTTGACTCTAGATTACTAGTGTCTCTCTTCTAGGAGGTTTGGATATTCCTTCTATGTGGATCAATCCATATCAATCCTCCTTCGATTCATGGTGATCCATGGTGATATAAGGTTAAGTCCTCCTTTTTCTAGTAGGATATTATGGTTTTATCTAATTTACACCTATATCTTATGGTCATGATATGGAATTTGATATCCATTTTTTCAAATAGGGGTTTTTTGGTTTTTTGGTTTTTTGGGTTTTTTGGGTGTGGTTGTTCTATGAAATCCCTGAATGGATTTAGTTCTTATGGGAGAGGTGATCAGAGATCCACAATGTGTTATATTCTTATACTAATAATGTTGAAAATTATTGAGCTAGGGTATTCATTTATTATTTAATTTCATTTATAGTAAATAATAAATTGATTTAGTTTTAACCCTTTAGATGGAAATGGAATTAACCTAATAATTATTGAATTGAATTAATGAATTGGTTGAGATCACATGTTCTGATTGTTGTTTCCTTATACCATGATTGGGGGTTTCATCATGTTTTTCAAAATATTTTGATGTCTATGACTTGATTTTTAGCTTGTTTTTTATTATATTTATTAAATTTTTTAATTTTTAATGGGTTTAAATACATAATTAATTGATAAATAATTATCTTTAAAATTTATTGAAGATATATGTTTATAATCTGTTTGTTAATTTAATTTTATAGTGATTGAAATGATTAAATGTTCATGTTTAATTGAAATTTTTCTTCAATATTAAAAATTTAAGTTGTAAATAATTTAGATAATTATTATTATTCTTGTTGATAATAATTGAAGAATAGTATTAATTGATAATTTTAGTTTTCTAGGGTTTCTGAAACCATAATAAATGATAAGAGAATGTTTTTCCTTTGATCACCTTTTATATCTTAAAGACATAGGTTTTATGTATATGGAACTTATTAATAAATTAATTAGTTTATTCAAGATTGAAATATAACCAATTGTGTGAATATTTTTTTTTCGATGTCCTATGTTTCCCACTTTCTTGATAAGGCCGAGTGTCTGGTTTTCATGTTGTGAGATCTCGTTTCCATGAGAAGGATAAATACCTTGGTATGAAATACTAGTTTACTTATTTATTTTTGGTATATAATCGATGAGTTGTGATTAAATATAAATAATTAAATCATGATATATGCTCTGGGTGGAACATACTAAAGGGATGCTGTGGTATATGGGGAGGGGAGGTTAAGATGTGATGTGAGCCTAGGATGGTTGAGCCCTGGATGACTGACATTATATGGGTCGAGGTGGCCTATATTATGTGGCATAAGAAGATTAATTTTTGGGATAGATTAATTCGTATATACATAAGGGTGTTAGGGATGGCACGAGAGGTGATAGAATCAGTTAAATATGGGATTAACCATTGATGAGATACAGAGATCTGGTATGCTCACTCTAATTTATTAAAAGGACAATGAAAGTGTTTTTTATCTACATTCCTTTACCAACTCCCTGAGGAAGCTAGATTTTCTTGGTTGGGTTTTTCATCTTATTCAATGTTTAGAATTGTTTTTTGAGTGCATATGAATATGGAATAATAATAATAATTAATAATTAAATATTTATCCCATCGGGTTGGTTGTTGATGGAATGTAAATGATCAAAGATGTCAATCTAGATAACGCATGGGCTTGGTTTGCATTATTCCAGGAGGGGATGTGATTTTTATGATATTTAATGTAATTAAATGTAGAATAATTTTTATGGTTAACTAATGGATAATTAATGAATTAATTGATGGAAGTGATAAATGTAAATAAATAATTTATTATTTATTATTTATATGCTTTTTTTCTGATAGAGTAACTAGTCTTAGCAGTAGTTTCTAGTACTCTGGGCGACATTAACGATAGTTGAGTTTAGTACTAGGTTATTACAATAGTGTGGTTGTGATTTATATTACATATTTTATATTCAATGATTTGATTTGCTACCACATCCATGTCAGTTAGGGAAACTGACAAGAAGTGGACCCTCAGAGGGTGTTTTCCCCAACATCCTAGTGTGAGGATGGATTGTTAGGTACTCCCTTTTGTCACACTCTCTTCTCTTGGTAGATACATTATTTTTTATTCAAGGTAGTATGTTTTACATATATAAATATAGAGGTTTAAAATTGATTCTAGATATTTCACAAACATGTATTTCTAAATATTTCATCCAAAGGAATATAATTGGTTTGAAGGGTATAGGCTACGATGGTTTGAGATACTTACTCTACGTATGTCCATTAATGGCTTGAGGTATAATACCTAATGTTTGATATAATTCATACAAGATCCATTGGAATTTGGAAACTACATGGTTACTATATTTTGGTATGTGATGTAGGGTAATGTGGGATGATGTTGTTATATGGTTCATGAGGTGCATGTTGCGATGCATTTCCTATGTGTCTTCAGGATAGCATACTTTTGGAGGGATAAGGATCAAGATGTCCGATGTTGGGGTAGATCAGAAAAATAGTGGGGAAATGGGAATGTAGTAACAAGGATGATTTATAATTATATTATATGAATTATTAAATGTGACATTTGGTTATTGTTAGTCATGGTGAAGCTAAGTGCAAAATATACCTATTAAAGTGGCAAGTTAGTTTCACAACTGTTCACTTTTCTTTTTCATTATTTTATTATGATTTGAATGAGAGGCTCTATGGAGAATCATAATGTTTATTCTATTATTATCTATAAAAATATATATAAACTATTTTTAAAGTCTTCCAGAGTATGTTATTGATCAGGTTGGATATTCCTTGCTCTGGGTTTTTAAGGATATCTTTGGGCATTATAGTTGTTGTCATCATTACATTTTTGGTACATATAGTTTTCCTTTAAATATTTTTATTAATATTTTTAATTGTATGTTTCAACATGGTTTTTCATTTTTTGTATATTTCTAGGAGGTTTTTATTTTTTGTATCATTCTAATCTCTCTATTCTGCATGTTTATCTTAGATGGTAATGCCTCTCAAACACATGTCTATTATAACCTTATTGCTGGTCACCAAACTATGGCATACTAGAGGTGGGACTCAAGATGTCATCATTTTTCTCTCCTCATTGTAGTATCTTTGTGGGGAGGGGATTATGACATTGGATTCTTGTACTATCTCAAAACACACATATTGGTAAATTGAAAATTTTATTTAACATGGATAACTCTAAGATGGGGACTTTAATAGTGTTTCATGGTATAAATCTCATAAAGATTAAAGGTCATTTTAATTATTTAGAGTATATGGATATAATTAATTATTATTCTACCTTAGGATATATCATGTATTTCATGTTGTGTACATGAACTGATGTCTTTTATTAAATGATAATAACTAATACATATAAATGCAATTTTGGTGAGAGTTACTAGATCACTATTAAGAAATATTACTGAATAAGAAGTAAGGATGTTTTAATGGTCCTTAGAGGAGAGAATCTGAAGACTATAAATAGTCTCATTATTTATAGATTATAAAATAAAAAAGATTCCATGAGATCTATGTCTCGAATGATGTTTTAACTAAATGGTGGGTTGATCTGTTGGAAGTGTTCCAAACCAACCTGTATAGCTTGCTATACATAAGTGGAAGAGTAAATTGAAACGTCAAATTCCAATGGATTATGTTTTTTGGATTAGATGTTTTTTTCAACTGGGGGAAGTTCTTCACATTGATGAAGAAATTGATATTTAAATTGAGAATAATAGAGGTATTGTTCAGGAATAGAAACCACAGTCTCACTAAAGTTCTGAACATATCCTTCACATGTGCCATCTTATATAGGATATCATTGAGAGGGGTGATGTAAAGTTATATTGGGTGTCTAAAATGAAAAAATACAATATCTATTAATAATACTATTAGAAAAATAAAAAAATTGAGGGTTATATTGAATCTATTGTTGGGAGAATAATTAGATATTGGATATAATGATTGTAAAATTTATCATGAATTTATTATAAAGGAAATCATTATTTACCATTCATTCACATGTTATATATTTATATTTAATGAAATGTGGAACGATATTATACCCTCAAATGGATATTGGAAAAAATAGTTGTAAAACGTATCTTGATTTGATAATTAGCTCAGTATTTGTTTATCATCCTTTCATTTGTATATTATTTATATTACAGAAATAGTGGAATTATAATATCCCCTCAATGTTTAACATTTATTTTACCCTAATAGATGATTTTCAAAATGACTTATGGGTTGTGATGATTAGTTAAGATTAGTGTGACTAGAATATTGTAATTGATATAATGATTTATATGAGATATATAATGAATACAACCCAATGGTAATATATAGAGACCTATGATTTGGAAGAAATTGCCAATATTTACGAAATGTAATTTCAAATGGTAATTGATATAATAGTAAGGTACACCGATTAAGAATCCCTATAATATAGGTTTTTTTGTACCAAATATGAAAACCTCAAAACATTGACACATGTATCATAAAATACTTGAGTCTTACCTAATCACAGTGTTATTAGTTACATTTTTTACCATATAATTGATTTGATATCAACCAAGATCAAACTTTTTTCACTCGTATTATGTGTTAATGACATAGAGGATACTGATAAATTATACTAACCAATTCAAGGACATGTTCTGTTTAGTGAAATTTTATGCACTCAGCTACATAAATGACTGACATGTGATGCATTCATTCATACTTGTTATCCTACTTTTGATAATAAAATTTATATGAGTTGGCATATACTATATTGATGTGATCCATGTCTATTGGAAAGTTTATGATAGGGGAAACGGTATTATGTAAGTACATATACGATGTATAAAAGATAATTAGTGATAGTTTGTTGGGTTTCTAATATTTTCTGTCAATGATATATTACTTATTAGAAATGATGACCGAAATATATATTATTTAAATAATTGGATTAGAAAATTAATCTTGAAGAAACACATGTGTAAAGAAGAATATATACTGGTATTAAATATCTATAGAGGTGTATCATAGATTATTTTTGGATAGAGTCAAAAAAAATCTAATTTATTGAAGTGCAGAAAAGGTTTAGCATGGGGAACTCTATACAGGGTTATTTAAAATTTTTTCTTGACATGAATATTAGGGAGATTCAAGATCATTATATAGAGTTAAAAGGGATGAATATGTTTTATTACGATTCTATCATATGATCTATCATTTATAACATACTGTGTACTTCACCCAATGTCACTTTTGAATCTATAATAACCTATAGATATTAATACAATCCAACTATGAGATACTAGATTAATATTAAGAAATGCTAAAAATTTTAGAATAATTTAGGATATGCTCTGAGTTTTAATATGAGATGATGAAATCAATGAGATTTATGATATTTTCTAATAAAAAAGAGGATATGGGATCACAATATAGATTCTTATTTTGCATAAATAGTGGAGTTTTTAGTTAAAAAGGTTCTATAAAATACACTATATAATTTTTCACTACAGTGGAGAAATACATCCCCATATCAAATGCAGGAAAGGATACTGTTTTTATTAAGTTTTTCAATTTTATTTCATTTTGTGGTTCTTGTCATTTAGGTAGTAATCATGATTTACAGTGATAATAATAGATTTGTTGACCAAGATAAGGAATACTCATCTCATATAAGTACCATCTATATCATTCTCAAGTACCATAACATTTGATAGATTATTAAGAGGTGTGATATAATTATTTATATGGTTTATATGGAGGTAAATATAGAAAATACATTGAAAATGCCATTAACACAGCCAAAATATGAGGTTCTTTTTGAAACTATAGTTATGAGATACATGACAAAATGGATGTAACTGTTGTAAAAATATTCATTACTTTATAATAAAGGTAATCATCATTAACCATTATTTCATGTGTTATATATTTAAATTACATGAACATTGGAAAAAAACATCACATCAATGTGATATTAGATAATATTAGTTTAAAATTTATCTTTATTTTATAATAATTCCATTCTATGTTTATCATTCATTAATGTGTGGTGTAATAATATTACGATAAATATGTATTGATAATATCTACTAAATTTTCACCTTAGATTTTCCTTAATAAATTATCATCATGATGTATTATGGGATTTGATGTTATATTAATATTATCATGAGTATAATATCACAATTTATATAAATAGTTGTATATGATAAATTAATAATATAATTACATGGTAAAAACTTGATAATATTTTTTGTAAAAACAGTCTAATGTATATCATTTTTAATATCATAGATTCATTGATATATTATAGGTGAAATTTTATTACGAATCCCAATGACCATAGTGAGATACCTATGATGAGGAACTTAAAAATTTTATATGATCCTTACACATGAATATAAACTTGTCTCATCAGAGGGTGATTAATATTAACGTAAATATTCAATAGATGATGATTAAATCATTTTTTAGAAAAAATAATAAAAAAATAAATAATAAAAATATTTATTATCTTGGGTCGATTAAGTACATACAACATAATCTTATAAAACAGTTGTATTTAATTTAATTACATTAGTATAGTCACCTTATTATATTTTACATTGTCATTTTAACATATAATTACCTTAGTTCATGTATCCTGGAATGACTATGAGAAATGAAAAATAAGTGGAGATATAATAGGAAATGAACATGAGACAAGACTAAAAATAATACATAGATGATAATAATAATCCTAATTATATCATAATAAAATAATCATCATTATAAACATGACATAATATTTTAAAAGGGAAATGTAATGTGGAATATGCATAATTATTAATCATTGTAACATTGTTTCAAAATCCCAAACATAAATTATTAATAAATATGGTATCCAATTCATTCAAAAAATATTTATATAAATAATAATTTTATAAAATGTAAAAAAATATAACATCATGTACATTCTAAATTCAAATAAACTCATGAGTTATATCACATTATCCATTTACTTAGATATGGGGAAAACTAAGACTTAAATACAAAAATATTACAAAATTTTTTATGAAAATTTAAAATACTCACAATAATACACTATAAATAAATATAGAGGATTACTGTATTAGAAGTCTAGATAAATAGTCAACTTATTTCATGAATGATATGTTTTACCCTTTACTCTTATGTGAGTTTTAAGGATCTTAATATCCAATTATGTTTCTTTCCATTTCTTTTGATGGGTTTTTAGTTATTAAGTTTATATATCTTAATAGATTTTGATTAGATAATCTGTGGGTTGAATATATGTGATGGATGCAATTTTCAAGGCCATTTCTCGGTAATGGTATTAGAATAATAGTGGGAATACACTGGTTTTATAGTGAGATTTATATATGAATATGGTACATCCAAGAGCCCACCAGATATCCATTGGTGACTGGGAAGTTGAATGTGGGACTCTCAGACCATTCGACCAGTCAGTGGACCCTAGTGGAATGAATGTTTCCATTTTATAAACAAAACATTTAGCCATGTCAAGTAGATACATAAACTTAGATCACCACCCAATTCCTCTTTTGGACTCCCAAGTGACAAAGACTCATCCTAGGACTATTAGAGGCTTTGAATACTCTCCCCAAAGATTCAAAGATACTAAAAATTACCTCAAAGATCCCTTGAGCTATATTTTTTTTCATTTTTGTAAATATTTATATATATATATATATATCTTCCATTTTTTATCATTCCCCCATTATATATTGAATATGTATTTTCATGATATTTAATAGTGTGATATATAGGGGTATTCAATGTAATACTCTCTTTATTCAATCTTATTGGGATATCACTACTAATAAAAGTGAGGGATCATGGGTCCTCATTTCCACTGAAATGATTGATTGTGTATTTCATGCATTATATACATAAAAGGAGGCATTTTATTGGGTTGAATTGTCACACAATTCAAAATGAAGTGTTTAATTTATTCTTTTTTATGATGGATACTATTAAATTCAATGAATTAAGTCTTTCCAATCAATAATATTACAGGTAGTAGACATTTTCATTGAAATTGAGTATTGGTCAAACTCCATTATCATTTTTCCAGGGAATTTATTTTATTCCACTATACTAACTATTTGAAAACATATATATTTCACTTAATTATTTTATTTATTTTACTAAGATTAATTTCATATTTTTATTTACTTTAATTTTGAATAGAAATTAACCCCCCTCTTTATATCCTACACAGACAAAAAAAATTGGTATCAAATATATGATTATTTTCTAAAATGTCACTTGTTTCAATATACAATCATCATGGATGGATGATAAATATGTCATCCAAGGTGATCCTAAGAGACTATATATGGGTTTATTTAATTTATTTGATGGAATATATAAATGTTATTGGGGAAAATTCGTTCCTAATTTTTTTTTGGAACCATTGGTTATCAAATTTTTAAAATTTTCTAGCATGGATATACTACCACTAAGGGAAAAAAGACGATTGGAAACTAAATAATATAACAGATATTTTTTTTTGATTGAAGAGCCCTGAATTATTTTCATTATTGATTAAAGAATAATTAATAAAATATTATTTCAACTACTGAAATTATACGCCAATTTTTTAATCTTCTTTGTGTAACAAATTATGGAAATAACATGGAAGAAACTAGGATTTTCATGTATCGTCAACACTTTTAATGTTTTATGATACATCCAAATAAGTATATAAATAAAATGATAACTTTTTTTATTAAATTTTTTATTGGTATAAAATATATTATGGATGATAGTTATATATAAGATTTTTCAAAGAATATACTTTCAGTTTTGAAAAGTTCTTGGTTAACCAATGAAATGATAATTCAATAAGTGACAGATATCAAGTAAATGTTGGTACAATAAATCATGGAGTCACTCATGGCGTACAATATTTCAATGATTAAGAATGGGGAAAGATAATACAAGGTGGTAATGGATGAGAAGTCTATTTCATTTTAGTTAATTAATGATGACTCATCAAGATGTAATGTTGAAATTTCCCATATGTCTAAATATATGAACAAATTCATGATGAAGAAGAAATCATTCTTCTATAAAAACAGACTATCAACATTTTTGGGTGAGAGGAAAATTTATTTGGATGAAATAATAAGGTAAAATCAAACTAGAGTTCCTAATATTAAAAAAGAAGATGATGGAAAATGAGGAATTAATGAAAGCCATAAAGGTTTCTTGATGTATTATACGTGACGATTCCCTCACATCCACTAAAGAAATTAATGGTCATATCAAATGTCTCATGGATGATATCAAGGTAATTTATGATGCAAATTCATCCACATAATATTTTTCATATAATTAGTTACATTATAAATATTTTATACTTTCAAGTGTTCCATTTTAAGATGCATTTTCTGATCATACAAAAATATTCTTAGAGCATAAAAATATGTATAATCAAGAATTGTTTTGAATTGTATAAACTTTGAAAAGAGATGATGTAGTTATCCTTTAAATTAAACGAGAAAAACAATGGTGAAAATTTAGAAACAAAATTTAATGAGTACAATAATTCCCATGTTATGTTCACTTAAGGTGATTATAGTTTAAAAAATTGGGTCCCGATTAACATTGGAATATTAATTGTAGGGTTGGTTATTCAAATCAAGCTAGTACCTCTACAAAACCATTTTTAAGAGTATTCCCTCATGATAAATTTTTTAATTATTTTCAAGAAAAAAATAATCTCATTTATGAGTGTGATTGTAGAAATTTTATATATGGTATTCCCAAAATTCTATACCACTCCAAAAATATTTTTTTATCGAATATAATATACTAATAAAATATGGGTTCCAAAAGCCGTTATCTAATATTGGTGAAGAAAAATTATTTTAGGTACTAAATAATTTAGTTTAATTATTTTTAAACAAAATTTCTCATATTAAATGGATACAAAGTTATATGAAAAATGGATATTATGTTTTTGAGATAGATATATGCTGACAACACAGAAATCAACTAACACGATAAAATATATAGAGGATGTTTCACTTTCAGTTATAACTTAATTAAAAAGATCATCAGAATAGCAACTATTTTTTTATTCTCTAGTATTATTAAATATTTTTTTATTTTAATATTTTAAAAAATAAATTTTTTAGTATCAATAAATTATTTGACTGTGGTTTTAATGAGTCTTTTGAAAATGATGTCGGATATGTTTTTTATTGCAAATAAAAACTTTTATTTTAATCCTCTTGATTTCAAAATGTTTATGTTATTCATTTAAAATCTCTTTTCAAACAATATGTTAAATGACCAAGTGTAAAATATTATGTTTCATGGAATTGGAGTAGACACCTTTATCATTGTAGCACTCACACACTCTTCATCCTCAAATGAAAACAATGATTACATGATTTTCATAAATTCTGTTAAAAAATGACATTGTGAATCCTAAATTATAACAAGGTAAACAACCGAAAATATTCCTTTAAATATAAAAAGTAAATTTACACCACTATGTACCTTGAAATTGTACAAAATTGTTTATTATAACCGATGTATATTACAATTATACGAGTTAAATCTTAAAAATTTATAGTTTTTAATGATTATAAAAGATTATATGGGGTTATTTCATAGCTCATAAAAATGAGTCATTCAAATTATTTGTCAAATATACTTTGGTTTTAAAAATTGAAAAATGGAATAAGATCATATCTATTCCAATTTATCATGGAGGAGAGTTTATAATAATTATTTTTATGAATTTTTTACTTCAAAAGGTTATAGTATTTGAATTTATACTCCTAGGATTCCCATAAAATAGTTTGTTAAAAAATATATTAAAACCCCAAAAGATATTGCATGAACAGTCTTCAATAATTAAAAACACCCTTGTCATATATGGTTAATGGAAGTTAATACCTCATGTAATAATTTGATTCATGATCTTTTAAGACTAATCTTTAATAAGAAACCATTTAAGCTTTGAAATAAACCAAAATATTCAATATTTTAAGGAGTTCAAGTATAAATTCCATATTCTTGGCACCAAACAAAAAATAGTAATATTTTACCCAAAATATTATATAGGTACTATTATTGGGTACTCTAACTCAATTAAATCATACCCAATATTCAATAAAACTATAAAAACAATATAATTATCAAATTATGTAAAATTTCATGAGAATTATCATAAGTGTCATCCGAAAATTAATGATTTCAAGGTTGACCATGAAAACATGACCCTGAATATACCTCTTCTTTATAAATGAATAATTTTTGTAGAAGAATCACTAATGAAAATTTGTTACCTTCAGTGTCATAATAAATTAAACAATTATCTAGGAAGAATTTTTTAACGATTTTGAAATACCTTATGATCATCCCACTATTAGTTCCAAATGTCATTTTAGGAATAAGTTAGATGAGAAAGGTAACATCAATAGTATCAAAGATAGAATCATATATAAAGGTCTATCATCAAGAAGAAGGAATTGATTATAGTTATTTGTATTCATCAAATTCAAAAAATTAAAACTATCTCAAATGGATGTTAAAAGTACTTTTTTTAATTGTTTTTCTTTTGAAAAAGTTTTTTTGAACAACCTCTTAGGTTTTCAAGAATCATGATATCCAAATTTTTTTTACCATTAAAAAGGATCACTATTGTTTTGAAATAAACCTCAATCTTGTTATTAGAGGATAACTAAATTTATATTACAAAATTAATTTAAAATAAAAAATATTGATTCAAATTTTTTTAAAAAAGTATTCATAATTATTTTTTAATTGTTAAGATATATGCTAAAGGTTTTATTTTTTTGTTTTAACAATTATTATACCTATAATTTATTTTCATATTTAATTGTAATGTAAGTTTAAATTATTTTTATAAGAGAATCGAAATTATTTGACATTTATTTTATTATATTATGATCACTGTATTAATTAAAATATATTTATTTCAAACTTTTTATTTTTTACAACCACTTTAATTTAACCATTTAATATTCATTAATTATTAATAAGATATCCAAAAATCTCTTTCCATTATTCTCACACAAAAAAAAATATTCAATATATGCATAAAATATTTTATAAAAAATTACATTTCTTAGAGACACTATAATTATAATCTTCTTTCATAACCCAATGAAAAAGAAAAATAAGAAAGTGGGACATCATTTTCATAGTAAGGGTAAATAAGGGATATATCCATCTATTTTTGTAAGTAAAAATTTGAAAAGAATATTTTATAAGAACATACAAATCATTTTGTAGAAATTAAATGAATAGTCATGAAATAAATTTTTCTCCTAAAAAATAAATAAATTATATGTGTTTGGAATAATAAATCATTACTCATGATACATGAGATCATATTATAATCAAAAAAGAAAATATTTTTGGCATAAAAATAATAATATAAAAAAAATTATTTATCCATGGGTCACCTCTATGACTATCATAGTTGATAAAGTCCGATAGTGGATCTGAATTACTCACTTCCCCCTTATTTCCTTAGTCAAGGTTCACTAAGAAGACAATCATAGTGTATATAGTCCCCTACTAGAATGGTTTCACACATTATTCTAAATTATATTATCTCATGAGACATAAATTATTAACTAATTTATTTTATTTCTAAATAATTTTACAACCACCTATAAAATGATGAAAACAATATATATGTATTCCACTAAATCATAAAAAAGTCATCATTTCATCATTGTATAATTATACCATATTAAAGAAATGGGTTTCATGAAATATTAATTAAAAAATCTTTAGAATAAATAATCTATTAAAAAATTTTGATTCAATCATAGGAGTATATCCCTAGTGAATCATAATAATCATTAAAAGATGTTGACATTTTTGAAAATGTTTTTCATAAAATATTTTATAATATTCTTTGAAAATATTTAGAAAAACCCCCATTCATGGTAAATTATAAAAAACATGTTCACAAAAAATGGGAATATAACTTTCATTGTAAAAAATATAAAAATTTAAAGGAATCTCCAGGATGGTGTAATTACATGACAACGTAATGATCTATTTATTTTATATAATTTAAAAGAGAACATTATATTAAAAATTTTGTAAAAAGTCAAATGTGTGTGATAACAAAAAAAATATTTATTATAATTCTCATTGAAATCCAAAATTATTGAAAAATATTTTACTAAAAATTTTCTAAATATAAGTAAAAAATTACATAAAACAATTTATAAAACATGTACCTGTAAGCGAAATATTCCCAACCAAAGAGGATAAATTCCGCCGGTTTTTTACAAAAAATATGTTCAGTTTAATTGTGTAATTAATAGATAAAAAGTAAAGAAGAAATAAAAACCCCATAAATAACATGATAATAAGAAATTATATTGGGATTAAAAATTAAAGATCACATAACTTCCTTCACTGTAAAATTAAGAAATAAAATCTCCAAAACTAATGTTATTGTAACATAAACCATTACAAATTTGGTAATACTTGAATTATAACCATAAAAATTATAGAAACATAGATTGAATTTTAAATCCAAATAATTTTCGTGAAAATAAAAACAATTTACATTCACAATGTTTATATACGATGCATATTATAAATAAGTGTTAAATATGGAATGTGTCTTGTGGAATTAAATGTGAGACGTGTAACCCTTACCCCAAGCCCTAAATTTCATCATATATGTTTTTACCCTCATTTATAATAAATATATATCTGTTATAAAAATATTAAAAAAACTATAATCATACTTATATTACAATATATAATTCCTTTATAGTATCTGACTGCTTTTTCGAGGGCGTGAAATTAGTTGTTTAGTTTTAACTAGAATTTCAGCAGTGTAGCAGCAACCCTAGGTCATCTCTTGATGGATCAATAGATCATTAATTGAAAATTGAGTTTTGATTGTTAAATCATAAGGGTAATTAGATTTAATAAAACTAGGTTTATTATGAATAAAGATAACAATAGAAAAACTTAACCAATAAAACAAAGTAGAAACGAACAAGATGAATTAATCATGGCAAACCCAGGGGATTACTGTGATGCTCATCCTTTATTTCTTCAAGAGAAAGGGAATAGATATTTTAATCCAAGGTTTTTTACACATATTACAATAATTTTATTTTGTTCTTACTAGGATACCTCAAAGGGTTCAGTAAAAAACAGATAATGATTCACTGGACAATGCTCATGATTGGGTGACTTGTGTTCGACTTCTTAACCGAAACTCACCAAGGAAACAAATGAAGAACTCGATGTGATGTCTATGTTTGTATGTTATTTCAATTTTATATCATTTCATAAATGTACACATCCTTGACAGTGCTTATGTGAGTTCAATTGACCAATATTAACCACACAAACATCGCAATTGAATGATCGAGGAAAAAGGGATGAACGGTGTGTGAAACATCACATAAAAGGGTACCCCAAAACATGGTGAGTTGAGTTTGAATATAACATACAAGTATATAACTCAATTAAATAAAATTATATGATGAATAAAAACCACATACAACCTATAATTAAAAATATCATTCAAAATAATACAAGTATGATGCTCGGGATTACATCACGTTTTTCCCCGAGTTATCACATGGGGTATAAGAAGCCATGAGAGGGGAGGAAGAAGAAGATTTTTAAGTATCACTTCCCATAGACTCCAAAATTTTTAAGAATAATGGGGAGACACATTTGGGACTCCAAAATTGTAGCACCTTTCTTCCGGGTTGAACTACAAAATGGGATGCCCAAGGTGCCAATTTATAGGCAATGTGGGATGTGGTTTTGTGCACCCTAATTTCATGAATCTTCTTGGTCCCTGGTTTTGGCCGGTTAGACAGTCACAAATCACATTGTACAAAACTACAATATTGTTACCAGACACCTTTTCTACCTCCGTGTCATCTTCGGAAGCCCTATATGGAACAAAATAAGAGATATTTCCAAAATATAGATCCAATGTTTTGACGCCATGAAGATCCACTTTATTGGGTAGATCAGTCTAAATGTTTCTATTAACAAATGAATTGGGCTTTAGTTCCTTCTGATGAAGTGTATATCATTAAATTTAGGACCTTCCCAAAATCTTTTAGCCAAATTTATTTCATGGTTTAGGAGCATCATGCGTCTTAGTCCCTTGGTGTGCTGGGATCATGTGTAGATATGCCCATTTTTCTTGGATTTCATCATGGGTCCCCCAAACCACCCCGACCTACAATATAATTATCAAAACAAGTTACATTGACCTTTTTAACAGTGTTAAACACAAAATAATTTAACAAATATGGATTCAAATTTCTTATAATACTTGTGTTTTTGAAAAAAAAATAGTTCAATACATTAGTATAAGGTTAGAATAAATAGCAACTCGTGGTACGATCACACCCCCACACCTAAACATTTGCACACTGAGAAATGTATAATATCCTAATCTTTCACATTCTTAAAACAAATGTGTGAAAACATCCAAGATTATTTTGAAAATAAATTCACCATGTCTCTTTTATGGAATCAATTTTTCTATTATTTTGATTTTCTCACATTCAAATTTGTTCAACATCCTCAGTTAACCCATGCAACATGTAGCAACCTACCTCACCTAAACATTTTCCCTCTTCACTCAAGGAACATATGAAAGTGGATTTATGCAATTTTCTCTATTTTCATGCAATATTACCATATTATTTCCAAGATACAAAGTTATCTACCGGTAGAAACTATTTTCATACTGATGAGGACTTCCAACATGTTGTTCCGAGGTTCAAGAGTTGGTAGGATTTAATGTTTAAAAATATAAGGCCGGAGATGAGTGTTTAATCTCTTATGTAAAAAACATGTCAAAATTCTACAAGTGATCACAATGAGTGTACAAAATCAACACCTCACAAAATATATTACCTCCCACTCAATATCCCTATTTTCCATTTGTGTGGGTCACAACCAAGCGATTATTAATAATGAGTAAATGTCATCTTTTTTCCATTTTGTGTGTTTTTATGATGTACATGAACTATATTTTTGTAGTTTTTTGGAGATAAGGAGGGAAATATGTATAAAAAATAATGTAATATGGCTTGTGAACCCATTTCCCAAGGGAAATGTAAGAACCCTTTATATCAACCCACAATAATGATTCTCCCCCAGAATTCCCTTCGAAACACCCTCTCACCGAAACTTGTTGAAAATAAACAAGAATATACACAAGACATGGGTAGGTAGGGATAAATTAGACTATAAGTTGGTTAAACAATATGAATTTCATGGTATCTAAGACTTAATAAGGTTAAAATGTAATGGTGGCCGAAAATAGAGGGTAATTGTACAAATAGTTTTCAATGAATGATTGCCTCTATCATGAATGTAGCGTAATGGAATATTATGGATTGAAATAGAATAAAGGAAAGTTCTAGTTTATCTACATGAACTAATATTCTCAAGAAAGTGATTAAATGGAAGAATATGCAACAAAGGGCTTAGAATGTCTACCAGGTAAGGGATTAAAATATTGGTTAGTGTGAATGAGGCATGGGATTCAAAATCCATTAAACACCTAAGAAATATTTTTAAATACAAATTCTAGAAAAATATTCCAAATGAACATTAATTTGAAAAAAAAAATCCAAAAACAATGGAATTTTCCACACAATCAACTCAAGCCTAAAAAATGATTTTCGATATTATTTTTAAGATCAATTTTTATCTAAAAAACCAAATAAAAAAATGAAATAAAAAATAATAACACATTTTTGTTTTTTGTTTTTTGTTTTTGTTTTTTTTTTGTTTAATAATAACTATGAATTGTCACCCTCCACCACACCTAAAAGCTACATTGTCCTTAGTGAAATTATTTTAAATAAATAGACAAGTAAATAATGGTTGTGAGAAGGTATAGCTTGTTAAGTGGTGTCATATGTGGCATATATCAGTTGGATTTCCTCTACGAGATTCTTTGGAAAATACTCATAGAAGTGTTTGAGACTCTTCCCATTGACAATATTCCTCTTTACACCGTTCTTATGAAAATATTTTATGGCACCGAAAGGGTAAATATCAGTAACTTTATAAGGATCAAGCCATCTAAAATAGAGCTTACATGAGTGGAGCCTTTGCCCAGAATTGTACATGAGAACCTTCTTACCAATATGAAACTTCTGCTAATGAATCATGCTATCATGGATATCCTATGTCATCTCTTTATTGATCTGGTAGTTCTCATTTGCATCACATTGAATTTTTCATAATCTTGAATCTAGAGATTTCTATGATCATATTCATCTAAAATATTCTTATTAAATTGTTTAAAAGCCCAATATGCATGGTGTTATACCTCTACTGGGAGGTGACAAGCCTTTCCAGACACAATTCTGTATGGTGACATTCTGATTGGTGTTTTAAAAGTTATACGGTACACCCAAAGTGCATCATCCAAGCGTAAAATTCAATCTTTCTTATGAGTTGTACCTTTTTTTCCAAGATTCTCTTAACTTCATAATTTTATATTTTTTATTGTCCATTAGTTTGGAGGTGATATGCAGTGGATACATTATGATCAAACATCATACTTATGAATAAAATTTTCAGGTTTCAATTTCAAAAATGTGAACCATGATCAATGAGGATGAATCTTAGTAAACCAAACCTACTGAAAATTTGGGACCTCATAATGTCAACAACCACTCGAGAGTCATCGGTCCCGGTGGCCTTGTCTTCCATTGATTTAGATACATAGTCAACAACCAATAAAATGTACAAAAATTCAAATGAATTTAGATTAGGCCCCATGAAGTCAATGCCCCATGCATCAAAAAAATCACAAAATTACACAGGTTGTATGGGAATTTCATTCCTCTTAGAGATATTCCCTATTAATTGACAACTATTAAATGAATTACAAAACTGATGGTCATATCTATACAATGTTGTCCAATAATGTCCTGAGTCAAGGACCTTTCGAGATATATGTTCAGTTCTAATGTGGCCCATATAGGCCATTGTGGGGAAGAATGTCAAAATAGAGGTGAACCCATCGTCAAGGACACACCGAATAACTACTTGGTCACCACAAATTCTCCACAAATATGGGTCATCCCTAATGTACCATCTAGAATCATGCTTATGTCTCTTGGATTGTGATGTTCTGAAATCTGGGGTGACCCAAGATGTTGCTAGAAATTTCACAATGTATGCATACTAGGGGGTAAGGTCTACAACATCTCAAAAGTTCTCATGGGGTATAATTTTCCAATGGGGTTGGGTGAGTCAACATGATGGTCCAATGGTGGGAAGATCCTACTAATGTGGTCAGCTATGACATTTTCCACTCCTCTATTGTCAAGAATCTCAAGGTCAAACTCTTGGAGGAGGAAAATCTAACGAATGACGTGGGCTTGGCTTCATATTTCATTAGGAGGAAACGAAGGGAAGCATGACAATAGAAATCAATGATATTTGACCCAATAATATTTGAACAAAATTTTTCTAAGGCAAACCCAATAGAAAGAAGTTTTTTTTCTGTGCTTGTGTAGTTCTCTTGGGATGGTTCAAGGGTATGTGAGGCATAAGCTATGAGATGAGGAGAATTCTCAACCCATTGTGATAAAACTGCCCCAACTGCAAAGTTAGAGGCATCACACATAAGTTTTAAAGGTATATCCCACTATGGTAGTTGGATGATGGGAGGTTATGTGAGACTCCATTTTATTAAATTGAATGCATCCTCAAAATTTTTATCAAAAAAAATTCTGAATCCTTTTTCAATAATTGGGATAAGGGAAGTATGATCTTACTAATATCTTTAATGAATCAGTGGTAAAAAATAGCATGAACCAAGAAATATCGCACCTCATGAACAAATTTTGGACATGGAAGGGTTTAAATAAATTGAAATTTTGATTTATCCACATTAATTCCCTCTTTGGAAATAACATTCCCAATAACTATCCCCCGTTCAACCATGAACTAGAATTTCTCATAATTTAAAACAAGATCTTTTTCTATTCAAAAATGGAGGATAAAACCTAGGTGAGACAAACAATCATCAAAGGAAGATCCATAAACCATTAAATCATCCACAAAAACATTCATGGAATTTTTTAGGTACCCAGAAAAAATACTCAACATACATCATTGAAAAGTAACTGTAGCATTACATAGATGAAAAAGAATACATATATATGAAAATGTTCCAAATGGACAAGTAAAAGTTGTCTTTTCTTGATCCTCGGGGGATATATGGATTTGGAAAAAACACAAATAGCCACCAAGAAAACAATAGTAGGACTTATGAGCCTATCATTATAATATTTGGTCAATGAATGGAAGAGTAAAGTGGTCCCTCCACATGGCTTCATTTAGTCGACGATGGTCAATACAGACTCGCCAACTGTTTTTCACAAATGTTGGAATCAATTAATTCCTTTAATTTGACACAACTATTATTCCTATTTTTTAGGCACAATTTGAAATGGGCTAACCCATTTACTATCAGACTTGATACAAATGATCCATGCATCATGTAATTTACTGACATCCAATTTTACCACTTCAGGGAGAGTGGGATTCAACTAGCATTGAGAATATCTTACGGGCGTATCCTCATCATCCAAATTTATATGGTGCATACAATTAGATGTGATAATCATGATAATATCATCCAATGTCCATCTTATTGCCTTCTACACTCACTCAAATGAATAAGTAGTTTTGATTCATGTTGTTGAGAGAGGTTATTGGAAATTATGATGGTCAATTAGTCAATACCCTCAAGATAGGTATATTTTAAATTAGATAGAAGTGGTTTTCATTCCAAAAATGGGTGTTTTGGACTAAGGGAGGGTATTTCGGGAGAGTTATGTCCATTAAACTGTCTATCTGCTCGTTTTTATTCTCCCTATATGTAGATTCTATTGAAATGAGATTTTCAAAATCATCGACGATCATTATTACCTCATAATGTACACACTAGTCAACTAAATAACAAAATTTACACCTTTAAGAACCCACAAAACACATAAATATTGAATCAAAACTCAAATCATCCAAGGGTGATGAAGAGGAAAATGAATTAGATTATGGTTTGAGGAGAGAATTGAGTGAATGAACAGTGTTTGAGAGCACTTCCATCAAATAGACAGGAAGAGTGGAGTGCTCTTCAATGTGGATTTTCATAGTCTCAAGGATGTTAAAACTTACCTTTTATCCCTTGAACTCTATGGACAATGTACCATTGTGAACATTGATGATCATTTTTACTATATTGAGGAATGGCCTCCCTTGTATGAGAGGTGATAGTCCATGGGTTTGGTATCTTCTATCTCAATTATGTAGAAATCAGCAGGGAAGATGAGATTATTCACTTTAAAAAAAATCCTCATCCACACGTGTTGGATGCATTGTACTCTGATTGGAATGTTTCATGACAATGCCTATTATTTGAATCTCTCCATCCTGTATAGAAGTATATACATAGTAAGGCATTACATTAATGGAAGCACCTAAATCAAACATAGCATCTGAAAATAATGTCTCCCTTATGGTACAAGATACTTTGAATGTGCCAAGATCTTTACCTTGGGTTGGCATAACTGGTTAAATCAAAGCTGAGACATTCCATCCCATGTTGACTCTCTCATTCCCATTCATCCTTCTTCTATGGGTGAAAATATTTTAGAGAAATTTGTCATAATGGGGAATTTTTTAGACTATATACAGTAAATGAATATTAATTTGAACAGTTTGAAATGTATACATTATTTCTGTATCAATATCATTATAAAAATGTTTCTTAGATTTAGAGAGTCTTTGGGGAATGCGAAGAGGAATGGATTTCTCATTTGAATCATCATTTATAATTTGAAAACACTTTTTATTTTTTTCTTTATTGGAATCTTTTATGGGTTGTGAAAGGGTGTTTTCAAGAGGGGGACATACCTTTTGTGTAGATTCAGTAAAAGGAGAATCTTCTTTACCAATATGACATGTAACTGCACAAATGTTACCTTTTTTCCTTCAGATTGCAAATGGGTTGGGATGGTAGTTGTTCGGAACCCTGCATCTTAAGCTCACCGATGGTGTTCACCAATTGTCCCACTTGAGTTCATAGGTCATTAATTGCTAATTATGTGGTCTTTCAGAATTGGAGGTTCTGGGTTTCCATTTGTTTCACCATATCCTCTAGGCTTGGTTCGGATTTAAGAGGAGTAGGATGTTCGTTTTGAGAATTTGAAGTATAAGAAGGGTTCGTACCTTCGCATTGTGGCTACCAATTATTCTTGGGGTTGCGTGAGTTTCCTCTTTGTCAGAACTGGGGTTGTGCTTGCCACCCAGGGTTTGGATTTCGCCTGAATTTTTCTTGCTTGAAGGGAGGTTCTTGTTGAAATAGACGCCCAAGGAACAAGGCTGTACCAGATTCATGTGAATCTTGAAGTTGTGGGAATTGGTTAGAAAAATGGGTACTTTTAGAAAAAATACCACAATGTAATGGAACTGGAGGAGGATGTGAGTTTAATTTTTATTGAGCTAACTTCCTTAGAAGGTTATGCATCTCATTAATATTTTTATCTACCTTTTATTAAAAAAATGAATGACTTACCTCATGAACACCTTGGGTTGGTGAAATTGCTCATTTACCAAATTTTTGTGGTTTTTGAGACATGTTCGCTATTAAGTCCCGAGAAATGGAAGGTGTTTTATCAACTAGGACACCACCAGCTTCATCCTCAATCATTCCAATATCCATGGGGATAATTAAATTATAAAATTATAGATTTAATAGTTGTTCACTAAACTAGTGGTGGGGGTATCTTGAGAAAAGTCTTTTGAATCTCTCCTGGTATTCATGAAGGGTCTCTCCTTGTGATTGCCTAATTCCAGAAATTTATTTCCTAATTGATGTAGTTCAGGAGACAGGGATGAAATTCTCTAAAAATATTCTTTTAAGGTCATTCCATCCACAAATAATTGTATGAAATTAGTATATCCAATATTTTTCTACGCCATCAAGGGAGAAAGGGAAGGTCGTAATCTTAATTAGGTCCTCATATACATTTCAGGGTTTCATGGTGGAGAACACTATGTGAAACTTCTTAATGTGTTAATGAGGGTCCTCATTGGGAAGACCATAGAATTTAGAAAGAAGGTGGATGTTTCCTGATCTTAGATCAAATATGGCTACTTCCTTGAGATATAGGATGTATGCAGGTTGATACTCCACATCCTGGTTGGTCCGTTCTTTTATGGTTCGATTATTGGCTACCATGATTTCTTAAGTTTTATTGGGTTCATTTTTTTATTGGATAATGAACACTTGAGTATCCACAAGGAGTTCCTTAGTTTCACTTTATTGAACTTTTCTAGATGTCTTGATTTTTGTGTGAAGTTTCTTTTCAATTTCAGGGTCAAATTCTAGAAATTATTATTTTCCTGATCGGGTCATGCCAATAAGTTGTGAAGTTTGATTTTATGGTTATTTATTATGGATAAATTCAACTAAGAAGGGTGAAAATATAATATAATGTTATAATATATAATTCTAGAGAGAGATATGGAGAATAAGAAGAGAGAGATAGAAAGGAAGAACACACAAAAACAACCAAAAATAAAGACAAAAACCCAAGACAAAAATAATCAAATGTGGGAGGGGTATTGAAAGAAGTACTAATTAAGAAGTAAAATAAATAAATAAATAAATAAAATAAAATAAAGAAAAGAAATGATCCTTTATCCCTAGAAACGGTGCCCAAATTTGATCGTGTTTTTGATCACGTCAAAATAGTTGTTTAGTTTTAACTAGAATTTCTGCAGTATAGCCGCAACCCTAGGCCATGTCTCGATGGAGCCTTAGATCATTAATTGAAAAATGTGGTTTGACTATGAATATGTATGGGGAATGAATTTAATAAAACATGGGGTTTAATAATTAAATATTACAATAGGAAAACTAAAGAGATAAAACAAAGTATAAATGAACAAGATTAATTAAACTTGATCAACCCAGGGGAGTATCGTGATTCTCATCCTTCATCGCTTCAAGAGAAATGGTAAAAAACATTTAATACATGTTTTTTAAGACATATTACCATAATGTTACTGATTTTATACAAGGATAAATCCTAGGGATTAGTAAAAAACACATGATGATTCACCGGACACTGTTGATTATTTGGTGACTAGTGTTCGTCTTCATAACCAACACTCACCAAGGAAACACGTGAAGAACTTGATGTGTTTTCCAGGTCTGTATGTTATTTCTTTGTGATACCATATCATAAATATACATGGAATTGACAGTGCTTATGTTACTTTAATAGACCATATGAACCAGACAAACCCCACAATTTAATGAGGGAGGAAAAATGGATGAATAGTATGTGAAACATCACATGAATGTGTACCCCCAAACATAATCATTTGAGTTTGAGTATAACATACTGGTATATAAATAAATTAAATAAAAATAGAGGATGAAGAAAAACAACATAAAACCTGGAATGAAAAATATCATTCAAAATAATTCATCTATAAAGCTCAGGATTGCATCATGTTCCTCCCCGAGTGATCACAAGGGGTTTAGAAACACATTGGAGGAGAGGAAGAAGAATTTTTGAAATATCACATCCCATAGCCTCCATAAATTCTATGAATAATGGGGAGATACTTTTGGGACTCCAAAATGGCATCACCTTGCCTCCTGGTCGAACTACCAAATGGGGTGCCCAAGTGGCCAATTTATAGGCAAAGTGGGAAGTGGTTTTGGGCACCCTGCTTTCACGAATCGACATGGCCCATGGTTTTTACTGTTCAGACAGTCATAAATCACATTAAAAAAACTAAAATTATTTTTACCAACACCTTTTATACATCCATGTAAAATTTTGTGGCAAGATATGGAATATAATAAGAGATATTCCCAAAATACAGAGGCGATGATTTGACACAGTGCATATCCACTTTATTGGACAGATCAGTCTGTATGGGCCTCTTAATGGTTTAATTGGGATTCAGTTTCTTCATATGATATGTAGCTCATTAAATATATGACCATCACACAAACTTTCAGCACATTTGAATATAATTTTTAGTATAAGAATGTGTTTTAGTCCACTAGTGTGCTTCGATCATGGGAATATTGGCCAATTTTTCTTGGACATTGTCATGGGTCCTCCAAATCACCTTCACCTTCAGAAAAATTATCAAAACAAGTAACATTTCCCTTTTTAATAGTGTTAAACACAAAATTATTAAATCAAAAATGGAGTCAAATTTGTTATTATACTTTTAAATTTCAATCCAAAACCAGTTTAATACATTGGTATAAGGGTGAAATAAAATAGTGAATCGTGGTTGGATCAGTATAAAATTACAAATATAGTAACAATTATTCATCAATATCATTGTTTTTGTGTAAAAAGTTTCATTTCCCAAGTATTATCAGTATGACGGTTCCCATCCCTGAATAATACAAATGGATTCATTTAGTAAATAAAATTTATCATTAAATAATCATCATATTTATTAATTGTATACATTTTTAAAACTATTCATATAAATCAGTGTTGAAAAATGAATTACATCAACTCATGAAGATCATAATCTATATGTAAACACAAGTGATGTTTTCACCTTAAAATGAATTAAAATAATGAAAGGTTAATTATAATATATATTTATAGAATCATATTAATATCATAAATATCATAAATATTGTTAAAATATATTCTTATTTTCATCCATGTTAGGAAAATTAGAAAACTATGTCACATCACATCATGGAGGTGGTAATCCACACATACCCTAAAAATATTATCATTTTCCAAAATACTGGGGGATAAAAATTATATAATATTTTATATTTATATAATCATAATTATGTTATTAAAATTATATATATATATATATTAAATCCATATATTTAACCATCAACGAGAGATGAAGGAAAAAAATGAAACATATCACTCCATGGAGATGATACTCCACACGTACATATGAGTGATGTTTTCATATCTCATTGGATGGAATTGGAGATGTAAAAGGGTTTAAGATAAACATAACAACATTTAATTTAAATTAGGATAATAATTTTTTTATAAAAAATATTTATTATAGTTTTTAATAAATTATGATAATAAATAAACATGAAATAACTATGTTTAGAGTTATACATAATATTTAGAATACCTCTTATTTGAAACACCACATTTGGATTTCACATTAACACTTATAGGTCAGTATTTTAGTGAGACCATAACATCTAAAAAGTGGGTAGGAAGGATTAACATGGATTTGGGTAGTTTTTATATAAGTCAAAGTGACTAGGTAGTGTGGATGAGATTGGAGAGGAGCTTCCCTTTTATGTGTGAGGGGAGAGGCACACCTAAAAATATAATTAGCTTTAAAATATTATAAATTTCTTACACATTGAAAAATGTAAATAAAAACAATTGATTTATTTTTATGGTTATATTGGTAGAAATCACATCATCCCTAGAAAAAAAGTGATATTGTGACCTTATCAAAATGTTTTAACATTATTTTAATTATTTTACCATTTTATCCCAATGACGCCATTTTTTCCAAGGTTAATATTTATAATGAAAAATTAAAATTTAAAAAATTAATAAAATTTATCATCATAATTACATATATTGAATCCATTTTTCATGATTTAATTTATCCATGATGAAGAAATTAATTTTAATATAAGAGCATAAAACCCAATGAAAATAGTTTTTAGAAAAAATAATAATTTTAAGAATAAAAATGAACTTATAAAAAAATAAAATATAATGATGAATCCAATGTATGTAATTATATTTTTATTAAAATGTGTTATTTTTTACTTTAAAACCAAATAAAAAGTGTAATGTTACTTTTAAATTATAGGAATTAAACAAACGAACTAACAATATTTAAAAAATCATCATTTTTCATTATTCACTCAAAAATACATTATTTCAAAAAAATCACTCAACCTCATTAGATGATAATTTTGTTATTATGATTATAATTTTTTTTTATTATTTATGATAATTATAAAGGTTTCAAAAATTAATTATAAATTTTTTTCCACAAAATACAATGAATTCAATTTTTGATGAAAATATACTTTTAAAGCTTAAAATGGCATTATTATCATTCCTTGACTAACAAAAACATTTATATGAATATTAATTATTTTGAATTCATATAATATATAATCATTTTAATAGAATAATTTATCAATTGTGATAAATGTTAACTTTTAAAATAAAATTACATTGGGAACTTAAAAGTAGTATTATAAAACATATATCTTTTACCGTCAAATGATTTTATCTTAATTGCTAACCAATTATTAATAAATGAATAATTGATTATTCAACTTGTTAATTAATAATATTCTTAATATATTTCAATAATGTAATATCATTCATATAGGTTTGGTGATGTGTGTAATAAGAACTATTAAACACTTCAAATTTAATAAAGGGAAATATATATTAAAAAATCACATGGTGGTACATTCTACCCCATTATAATAATTTTTCCCTAATTATTACATCACTAAAATATAAAAAAACTTGATTAATTTTTCATCATCACATATCGGGGTTCCCATGTATTTTACAAAATTTTTTGGATATTCCACAAATCATAGATCAAGTTAGAGTCCATCTTCTGCATTGTGCTTTTGAATGGCTATAGCTTTCAATGGAGTGTCTTATCTATATCAGTTCCTAAGAACTTTAATTTTCTAACATCATCCCATCATGTTGGATTTCTTTAATTCATGACATATAGGGCTTCATAAGGATCCATTTTTTTTTATCGTGAAATATATTATTGTAATAAATTTTAACCAAAGTATAGAGTTGGACCCAATCAACTATGAAATCCAAAAAGCATGTTGTTAATAAATATTATTAGCTTTGAATGATACTATCATACCACCCATATATCTAAGTATGATTCAATATTTTAATGTTCAAATACTTATTCAAAAATGATAATGAATTCTACAGAACATAGTGGTAAACCATGATATTCTATCAGAATCAATAGATTATGGTACTGCTTGACACCTGACTACATCCTTAATGTATGTTCCAGCATGTTGATCAAGATATAAATATTCTCTTAATGAAATAAAACAAACTGATATCCTAATGAAATCATCTAAAACCAAGATGGTGTTATGGATTTTATATTTTACATTGAGTCTTATGATAAAATCCTTGGTGTTTTGTTTCAGATTTACATTTTGATATGGGAAACAGTTATAACATCACCTTTGAATTATGACATTCAGCCTTAAATTTATAACATACTAGGAATCGTGATACATACTCTAACATATCCTTCATTATAATGACCCATTATAAATAATAATTATGATATCTATAAATAATCATTATTCCTAGATGAATATAAAATTATGAGTTATGTGATTCTTCCGAAAAATATTTCCTCAATTCGGGTGTTTAGAATTTTTTGGAAATGAGATGGACCCAAATAGGGGTGATCAAGTGAGAAACCCTACATCAACATCATGTTCCTTTTCTGTTGTGGTTTATAAAAGAGATTCTAAGATCATAGAGCCTAAAAAAATGTTGTCACGGTCCCAGACCATTGTAAATCATTTTTATCAACGTAGAAAATCAACAATTTCATTCTCCAAAATTGAGGTAAACATTATTGCAACAGACTTACATTTTTTTCCTGTTGGGAACATTACTAAACTATAATTGTCTTTTAGATTATTAAAAAATTATTTCGAAGAAATAGGTTTTTTAGGTTTTCATATCGATCTATAGAACTCTTCTAACATAGTTTTTTGACATTATTTTAAGGAAGATTTTAATAGAAATTGTGTGACACATTCATGGTCCTTTAGGGGTTTTCTATGAGAGTGCTTTGATGGAACCTAGACATCGACCACTACATTGAATCATATTTAGTTCTAGACTGGATAAGATTCCCTGGGCTACCAATACAACTTTTTAATAAATATTCCATGTTCATGATTTCAATGATTATAAGAAATCTTTTGAAACTAGATTCGGTGAAGTGAAATTTCTCAATACCATTATTTCCAAGAATTTTTATTGTAATTTAGGTTTATAAAACTCTTCCTCCACAAATTTGGATTCAGAATGAAGATTATGGATTCTTTTATGATGTCGTATACGAAAAACTACCCGATTAATTTTAATTTTGTATTAATCATGGATATGTTTCGATGGATTGTGTATTTAAGACTATACATCCTTAGGATACGAAATTTACATGTGTTGTAATGAAAAAACATAGCCTATACAGGAGTAGAGTAAGTCACACATATGATGTTTGTCACTCTTAGGTAAGGGATCCTTTTGGAAGGAAACATATAATGAGAATAGGTAACATTTAGATGATAATGTTGAAACCATACAACCTGCACAACATTCTAATGAAAATAATGCACTAAAATGATGTTTTGATGATTTGATTACTGCCATAAATGTTTTCATTGACTCTCCTATCACGGTGGAGGATATGTAGATGCATATTAGAACTCATGTTTCATGAGAGAAATACCATAGTGATCTCTCTGATTCTAGAGAATATTCACAAGAGGACGTTGATCAACCATTAAAAATAAATAATCATACATAAAATATGGTGCTAATAAGTTAAAACCCAATGGTGGATGTTGATGGATTAATCAACCAAAATCCAAAAAAACAAATATGGGTATAGACTACTTCTAACTAGAAAGAACACTGGTTACAAGATCTTTGGATCTTTCTATGTAGGAAAACATTGAACCCTGAACAATAACAATGGTGGATGATCAACTGATTCCAACCTCTAGCTCAGAGGATATGATAATGAATAAAAAAATGATCACATGTACATGGATGCTTATATAAATAATGAGGCAGTGGGGAAAGATGTTGATGCATGGTTGGAATAAAAAAATACCATCACATTCCAGATGTATTGTGATGGTGAAATCACTAATGAGAAATACCTTGAAGTCATAAAACATATGTTAATTATAATGAGGGATGAATATAAAAAAAATCCCAACTTAATATTTAAATACATTTAGTGGGAATTATTTTTTTCCTATCGAAATTATTTTTTTATGAGTATTATTTTTGGTTTCTTTATGATTCAAAAGTTGTTTGGTCATCTGAGTCTTAGTGTTTTTGTGTTTCTACTCTGAACACAGATCTGATGTGTTTTTTACTAGAAATCTATTGATGTTGTGGCTTTAACTAACTTCACATGGTTTTTTCATCTCTAGAGGATCTTGGTCAGTGTATTTCTCTATTGTGCTCTTTGGATTTCTTGAATTTCTTTTGATGTAGACACAATTGTTTCTCATGCAGTGGCATGATGGTTTTTTAATATTCTCTTTGACCTACTAGTTGGTTTTAATGTGAGTTTTTCATGTCTTGTTTCATGCAGGATGGTTTTGGGATATTTTTTTGAAGTTTATATTTGGAAAGATTCTATTTTACATCAGTTTTTTGTATATTTAATCTACTAGGTGTGTGAATGTTTTGGTGGAAAAAGTGTGGTTGAGGACATTAGGAGTATGGAATTTTTTGTTCATGTTGTATTTGGTTTTCCAGGCTGAGTTTTTAGTCAGATCTTGAGGTTGACCATGTTTACGAGAGCTGTTTTTCAGGCTTTGATGATTATGATGATAAATTTATGAGAGGGTTTAATTATCAAATATAGGATTTATTCACATTTCTTCACTAGAGTTTCATTTTTGGTCCAATATTTGATCTTTCTCCTATAAGGGAACTTGAATCTCAGTCATCGAAATTCACTCCGATGGTGTTGTGCTACAACTTCCCTTCATGGAGGTTGTCTCAAATAATTTTATGCAGGACGTCTTGGAAACGTCTTATGTAATCTGAACTTTTTTTTTATTTTTTTTGAAATCTCAAATTTTAATCCTCTCAATCCATTTCCTGTGTAATCCATTTACACCTCGTATTCGTATTGTATCTCGTGCATTTAATAAATTACATTAAGGCATGAATTGGGAGACTAATTCATGTTACCACTTTTCTAAAAACGAATTGTGTTACTGAGACACATACTCAGTTCTCAAATCAGATCATTTCATCCCTAACATTTTTTAACTTTAAAACAATGTATTCAATATTTTGAATCTCTACATATTTATTATACACCTAATTAATATTCACATGAATGGATGAATGAAAATTAATCTAATAATGATAGGTTATTTTCCCTTTAATGATAATTTCAATGTTTATCCTCTAAAAATCAATATGTAATGGATGATGTTCAATCATCATCAGAGTTATACTAACATAGATTGTCTGACTGAGAGTAACAACCACCTCACTTTTTCCCCAAATTAAAATGTATTAAGAAGTCATAATAATTAGTGAAATTATAACATATAATATAATTTATATTCAATTCATTTTATGTTAATGTATAACTCAATATTTTTTATTAGTATATATATATCACAAATTTTGTTAAATAGTTGATGCCTTCATATTTTCAATTAAAACATTATAGTTTCTAGCTCCAAATAATAATTCAGGTAATTTTGTTCATGATTATTAAATTTTCATGATGCATATTTGATCGCAATGTTTTTTGTATAAGAACACATACTAGAACCCTCTTCTAAGAATCCCTGTGAATCACAAACCCTTCTCTATTGAAGGGTATGGTAAGCATAAGTTCACTGAGGAACCATCTTTTTATTCATGGAAAATATTATTCACATTCATTTTTTTTATAGGTACATGGATACCTTCAATGTAAACATTGTTATTATATTAAATATCTAGGATAAATTTCCCACAAAGCATCAGTAGTATCTATCCAAAACAAGAAATATATTGATTTAAAAAACTATGGTTGTTCCATTCAATTATCCAATAACATGAATTATATAAGGATACACATGTATACCCTCACATGTAATCATAAGAAGGAAGAAGGTTTCTTTATGTATCCTAAATTCATACTATCTAAATTTGGATTGCAGGTTTCCTTATTCATATTCTTTAACACAATCCTCAAATGATATTAATGTTTTTACATAATCTTACTATATATATGAATATCCATTATAAATACAACCAAAAAATAATAAATGTAACATATAATGACTATTATCAATATTTCCTAATATATATTGGGTTATTAGTAATTACAAAAGGGAATAAATATAAATTTTCAATGTTTATACATCCTACAGAAGGATATATAATGTATATCCTCTTTCTTGAACCTTCATTAATGATATATAGAATTAACATAAATCTTATAATTCTAGTTATATGAACAAATTTGACCAAACAGTTCATCACTATGGATTAGATGATACTTTTCCCCCATAGTGATGTTGTTAAGATATTGGTAATAAATAAAAATTAGAATTTACGCATCATTATTTATAACAACAAGACATGGGACACCCCATGGTGACCCAATATAGTGTATAAAACCATATAATAGATTCTCTTGGAGTTTATACATCAATTCATGAATCTCAACTAGGGTAATTCTATATAAATTTTTTAAAATATTTCTAATTCAAAATATTAAATCTATTAAAAATTTAACTTCATGATTCATGGGAAGACTGGGAATGTTTTTTTAGAAATACATCATCATATTACCAAAAGTATGAATATATTCAATTTTGAGTTCCATACCAAACATTTGTGATAAATACCCCCCATGAATATATAGTGATACCCATATAAAGATGTAATTTCCATTTGAATTACATTTTCATACTCAGACTAATAGATGGTCATATATTGATTCAGAATATAAAATGTGACATACCTTCCTCTAAATTGATATGGGATATATATAAAAAATCATTTCCAAGCACAATATGACATAAAAATCAACTAGAGGAAGAATAATAAGATTTAAAACTAGATCATTCCAAAAATATTATGTCAGATTTGATATATACAACTGAGATGTGATTATCTTAACATTAAGAGTCTTCACCAGTAATTCAACATCTAATTGTTGTGGTGGTGATTTAATAGCCTTTAAAAATAATCAGATATAAAATAGTAGGCATAATTGACATTAAATAATATATTTTTAGGTCATGAGTGGATGATACATGTTCTTTTCACCACTTTATTCTTATTACCCATTTCAGTTTTTGTGATTGGATTATATTTTCCTTTTTCTGTTTTCATAAGAAGTTAATAATGTAAATTTTTATTATTTGTTACTGGATTCGTTAAATAATTTTGAAATGTTAGTAATACATTAAATTATATAATTAGAGTGTGGATGGTGCATGATGTTAATATTTCTATTTATTCGGATCTATAGTTAACTTTTTAAAAACACTTTTACATTAAATTTGTTAATGACATTATTTTCAACACATAAAACATTCATGAGTCCCCTTAAGGAAATTTTTCCCTTGATTATTTCCACAATTTCTAATAAATAAATATTAATTCAATTTTCTTTGGGGGTGAATTATTTTAATCTACTTGAATATCAATCTTTATCCTATTTTCCTAGAAACCAAGATAATAATTAAATTCTAACTCACCATTTTTATATCACGATCATATAAAACAAATTCTTTTAACTAAAAATTTCACGTATGGCTAACACTATATTGATATGTTTTTATGCTAATATATAATTTATCAAATTTTATTTTAGGGTTGATGTCACAATATGAAAAATACATTGAAAGTATTTTGAAATTTTCCTTATAGATACTAATGGATTTTTAATTCTTCCGTGTAATTTCATGAAAATCCAATTCCATTATCATTCAAAGAATTCTAGGAAAATACTTAGTAAAAAACATTATTAAATCTTCCCATGTCTTGATTTCAATAAATTTCAATTTAATTTTATTATTTATAATAATCCACCATTTATCTACATTTCCATTGAAATGATAAACATCCAAAACATAGTTTTTATGCTCCGAGTGCTGAAGAATGGGAAAAATATTTTTAGTGGTACTAATCCATTTCTTGTTAATTATTCCATTGGAGGATCCACTAAATGAGGGTTGTAATTCTCTTATGGAATACTCAATATTGCATTGAACTATATTTTTTTAATCTCATCATAATTCATAAATTTAGAGAGTTGTTTGATCATATCAATAATATTTTTCATTCGAACACCCATTACATTATATTTCTTATGAGGTAATTATTTTCATCGACCATCAGATTCATTTTTGACATGATTAATCATGGTTAAAACAATTTACTAAAATCAAAAGTCATAGTGTGAGTATAAATCATTGTTATTCGGAGTGAGAAACCCTATAATCATAAAAATGTTTTGATAGATACCATTTATTATAACAAGTTCTTATTAACCTATGATGCTTTAGGTACATTATATCCTTATTTCCATCAATAATTTATTTTCCTTTGTTATAGTATAATTTCCCTCATAATCAAACCACTAAAAATATACTAAACACTACTTCCAATCAAACTGGGGTGACCCTAGAATTATATACATAAATATTACATCATATTGTTGAATTTTAGAAACATTACACAATAATGCATTCCCCAGTATCATAATGGTTTCGTGTTTATAAATATTAGGTATTTAATAAACTTATTTCATGAACTTTCATCAACATATCCAATAAATATCAATTCACATAGTACCATTATTTGACATTCTCTACTTAAAAACAATCCATATTAATCATGGAAAAAAATAAGAAAGGGCTCAGCTCAAATGATGTATAATAATAATCATGGGATATTTAATTTAAATTTATTAATTGAAGATAAGATAGTAATATATTTCTGATAAAATAATCATTATTTGTGAAAAAAAGAAATATTTTAAATACTATAAATCAAGATTTATTGTATAAGGATTTTTTATTTAAATTTTCATGAATCATAACTGTGCGGGCGCATTAATAAAAATTAATGAGCCATGAGCGCATATAATAAGCATAACACATAAGTATTTACAATGCATAAAATTATTTAAAATAATTTAAATATTCACGTATTTGAGATAAGTCTATTATACTGGACAGTGTCCCATAGTAGATTATGTTCACTCTATATTTCACCATCTCCTTTGTCAAGGCTCATAGCTAAGACTATCATGGTGTAAGAAATTCCATATATGACTGATTTCACACATCATTCTAGTTTATATTATCTACTAAGATAGAAATATTATCCTAAAATATTATATTTCAATATAATTTTATCATCCATCGCATTTTAAGAACTATATATTAGGGTTACATAAGATCATAAAACCAGTCATCATTTTGTCATAGCTTAATTATTCGGTTGGAATAGAATATGTATCATGAAATTGTCCTTAAAATATATTTATAAAACCCATCATGAAAAATAAATTTTATTGGATAGTAAGATCATATTTATAGTGATTCATAAAAATCCTTAAAGGGTTTTTATAGAGATGAAGAATCTATTTTATAATGTAATTAAAAATATGATTTTAAAATCAAGAGAATATTCCCTTTATTGGAATCCATTAAAAACTAAAATTATAGGGAAAATAAGAATATGATTTTATTTTATAAATCTATGAATCATTTAATATATTTTCCATGATGAATGAAGGAAATTATAGTGGGAAATTTGTTTATTATATATACATTAAAAGAGAACATTCTTTCCACAACATTGTAGAAATTTAAAAGTGAATCAAACAGAAAACATTTGATAAAATTCCTTTTAATAATTAGTAAATAAATTAAAAGGTATTAATAATTACCTTTTCAAATAAATTATATATATGAAAAAACATCCAAAAAATAATTTTATGAAAATGGATAAATAAGTGAAGGATTCCCAACCGAATAAGATAAATAATGATAATTTCTTTAAAAAATTCATCCAGTCACATTGAGTACCAGGGAGAGTAAAATGAAAGGAAATAATTGAAGCATAAGATATTAATATTAAATAATAAAATATATGTTGTCTAAAATAGAATGTTAAAATAATTTCATTCATTGGCCATTTAATACAGAAAAACAAGAAATAAAATGTGATAAAAAGATCCTTGAAATGTTTGTAATCTCAAAATAATAAACTTATAAATGAGAGAAATTTTATAGATTTGTAAATGTCTATAAATTTCCATAAATTAATTATTATATAAAATAATTTTAATTATATGCAACATAAAATATAAATAATTTTTTAATATGACATTTGCGTCATAGATATTATTGTGATATAAGAAACCCTTTCCTCAAGTCCTAACATTATTCACACGTGCTATTAACCACATGTATAATATATTTTTATTTATTATTAATATATAATACAAAATTATAAATATTTATATTACAATATATCATCCACTTATAATATCCAATTATACTTTTATAAAAAATTCATCATTAAAATAAATATTTAGGTGTTAACAAATTCATTTTTCATGCATGTTTTGGTTTGACTGTTAAATTCAACAAATATTTTGTTTGTATTTCTGTATTTTCGTAATATTAATAATGTCATAATTGTTATATTTATTAATTATATTCACTTTTATAACACTTAAAAATAATTCTTCAAAATTAAATTATATCACATCGTGAAGATTCTAATCTATATATAAATACTGGTGATGTTTTCACATTCCAATGAATGGGATGAATGAATGATAATTAAAAATATATTTTTATAAAATAATAATAATTCAACAAATATCATATATATATATTCATTAAAAATATTTTAATTATCAACCATGATAAAAGGAAATACCAAATGAATAACATCTCTTCATATAGGTGGTATTCCGCACTTACGCAAGACCGACGTTATATGTTCTTAAGGAATAAAAAAGTAAGAAGGTATATAATATTTTATCATTAAAGAATAATAATTTGGTTGTAAATATCTGTAACAGAAAATAAATAATTTTACATAAAAATATATGAGAGACGGGGAGGAAAAATGAAATACAATGCTTCTTAATAGTGGTAGTCCACACGTACGCAGACTCGATGTCTTCATATCCCATAAGATTAAAATATAGATGAGAAGGGGTGAAACATAAACATGATAAATTTTATAATATTATAAATAATTATGTTATTATACCATCATGGTTATGTTATTCTAAAATGAGTTTGAAGAAGTAATAATCCTTACAAAACTTGGTTATGCTTTATTCCTCTTATTTGAAAAACCTCTATTAGATTAAACCCTAAGCCTTCTAGGATTGTTTTTTCTTGATACTAGAACCGCTATAATGAGAGGAGGAAGGTTGGGGATGGATTTAATTAGATATTTGAGGAGATATAGTTATCATTTTCTATTGATAAGTGAGTATATGACTTCCCTTTAATATATGAAGGGAGTGACTCACTTTTAATTATTCATAACTTTTATATATTATAAGCATATTATGAATAATGAAATGGAACTAAAACAATTCAATTTCAAAGATTAGGTGATAAAGGCTGAAATTACATGATCAAATTAAATTTCTGTTTATTTTTTTAAAAGAAATTTTTTTACGATAATTAAAAAATAATAACCTTTTTCCAGGGTGTCAACATTGGTTACCATATATACTATTCAGAAAGACTAATAACAATTACTGAATTTGAAAAACATAATTCAAAATTTAAAATTAATTTTCCAGGACACTAATTTGTAAAATCCCAAAATGAAATACTAGGTCCAAGTATTAATTCCACTAGAACTCAAGTGTGCCTCCATGTATGCTAGAGGTAGAAAAAAAGTATTTATGTTCTATGTGAAGTAGTGGAGAGTCTATACCATTCATCAAAGTGCACAAAAAATGTAAAATAAAAAAAATATAAAATCATAGTACATTGATGCAAATAATATACCATATATAATGCATGAATCAATAAATAATCAACTAAATAAAACAGGAAACGATTCATTGATCACTCACCAGGTCGATCATGCACATGATTGATAAAATAAAAGAAAAGGAAAATCTAAATGTCTAGGGATCACATTATCCTAGTAACTAGACTTGCAGTGAGAAATAAGACATAATAATCAATCTCAGTCCTTATCCCAACTTGTACCCACCACAATTGAGTAATGCTTAAGTATCTATGATTCATGTCTGATCAAGAAGGGTGTGAGTACAACTCTACTAGACCCCAACAATGTGGTCTGGTATCCAAACAAAAAATGTAGTGTATATATATGTGATATGTTCATTAGGAAGTAAAAATGTAATATATAACAAATAAAACATAACATATAATCACTAATAAAAAAATAATAAATAAACAACAATATTTTGAGTGGTCATGCACCCACTAAGACACTACAAACTCCAATCACACCTACATTGACTTCATACTAGAAAAAGGGTTTAAAGAATATGTATAACACCACCCCATTGAAAGGATATACCAAAAAAAATTGACATATCTCATTGGATGAGATATCCCATTTACGTACTGACCAATAATCTCACACATACATGTTGTGTGGATGATCCCCATGGATTTACAAGTATTCTCAACTATATGAGATAGAGTAAAAAACACATCCAATACATAGATATAAGATGAAAGATAAAAAATCATGGAATATAAAAAATGGTAGCATACATAACAATACCATATGAAATTAAATATCAAATATAGGTTTAATGGCCACACACACACACATATGTTCTATATAGGACATATGTATCATAAGATACACATGTACACATGTGATTAAGCAATCAAACAATCTCTCATGGGATACACACATGAACTGGGAATAGAATATGGTATCACATAAAACACATGCACACAGATGTGATCACATAATCTAACATGGTCTACTCGGATACACACACAAACATGTCAGGGATCAAGCACTGATCATCAATGACCAATAATATGATTGTGCATAAGGATCTATAGTGGCTGCTGAAACATTGTCTAATTACATTAGAATGGTTCCTTTAATAAATAAGACATCAGGATCATTAATTAATTAATAATTACTTGTTATTTATAAAATATAATTTTCCATTAATCCTAAGTGGAGTGCCTTATATCACATCCTAATAAACTATGAATAATACCATTGGGTAGAGTACACATGACCACCAATCCTCGAATAGAGTCAAATCGCAACCAAGAAAATCCCAATAACTTTTCCCGAGTATTCAAAATCTATTCATCCTCCATCAATCTCTATGATTTTCAACTCATTCCTAATCATTATAATTAATTATTTATAAAAAATATAATTATTTAAATTATTACATAGAAAATTACATTCTAGGTAGAAATGGATTCCTTCTGAAATACTTATTAGATGTCACCAATAAGCTAGAACCATAACCAACCACCCAGGGAATGTTCAAAACAAACATACATTGTCATTCTTGGAAAGCTATATTTACCAAAGTTACAATAAATGATACATGTTCAAATTCAGAGAATATACTTTAACTATTCCAATAAGAATCCCATCATCCAAAGACAATTCTTTCAATATCCAATGTAAAGGGACACCATATATCCCAAATTAGAATCAAGACATGGTCATTAGATAAAAGAATAATTCTATAAAAATTGAGAGCATATTTTGATTAAAAGGAAAATAATTGCAAATGGGAATCCATCAAAAAAACAACAAATAAATCGGTGCGGAAAAAATGATAGAGGATCTCCCTAAGGTAAAATAATCCATTCTCATACCAATTCAAGTACGGAGTTTGGGGGAATGAAATATGGGGAACATAGTATGCCAATAACATTAAAACACATATAAAACTCCTCAGTAGTAGTTCATTATATGAATTACAGTTTCACATCCAGAGAATTTTGGACATAACCACATTGGAGCCTGGCCATGATAATTCACTGTGTTGAATAATATGTCATGGTGTGATTCATTCATGAAGATCTAAGATGGTACAAGAACCTTTATAGATTCACATTATCTTGTTCTTATAATACCATATATATCCATCCATTCATAATGTGATCCCATAAAGTCATTCAATCCCCCAGATTATAGACCTAAGCTTTAGTTCCAAAATAGAACCGTACACAAAAAAAACTTTTTTCTAGGAATTTACAAACCCTCACAATGCGATTCATTACAATATCCCAACTATAGTGCTTATAATCCTTCAGATGTTATCTTATCAAATCAAACACTCATCCTGGTTAACCTCACTCATCATCCACATGGAGTTATCCATATTCTATCCCTAAACATAAAAACACTACCCAAGGCCATAATAATTTTTAAATACCCATCAACATATTCTAGTGAAATTAAATTCATAACCACCAGAAGATGATCCAATATATCATCACCCACTAGTGACATTTATATTTACCCAATCGGATGAATTATTCATTGTAGTACATGTTGGTATTGAATCCATAGGGACTATAGATGTATCATTGAGACACAAAAATTTATTTGGAGGTTTGGTTATGATTTGGCCATCCTTAGTGTTGATTTAAATTGTGAATCTAAAATACTAAATTTCAAAAGAGAGTGGTTTTTATATAATAATGAAGAAAAAAATTATTTTAATGGAAACAATTAATGATGATGATATGATTATAGGTTATTGTTAGGGAAAGAATGGATGCATTTTTTTCATAGAAAATATCATATTACAAATTCAACAAGTATCTAAAAATGAGATAATTAAAAACATTATTATGAAATTTAATCCCCACAAAATTACAAGGATAATTTAAAATTTCCATATAGTATCACTATAATTATCACTCTAAGGATTGGATCATACTAGTACAAAAAGTTTCATCATTAAAGATGAAATAGATGAATAATTGAGTAACTCATTGAATGTAACATTTAAAATAATGAAATGATTTAAATATTAAAGAACATGAAATAAAATTGAATCCATACCCAAAAAACTACCAACTATCAACCAATAAATGGATCATCCTTCCATTTATTCAAATCGCTAAATGACATATAAAAGTTGACTTAATGAAGCAGGATTGAATATGTAAAAAAATTAAATAACAAACACTCCTCCATTGTGTGAGTAATTTCAAAATTGTTTTTATGAATAAATTCAAAAACATGATAAAATTTTATCAACATTCTCTGAAAATGGATAGAATTATTTAATATTAAAATTTTTTATCAATAATATACTTTTTTTCAAACATCTTACATGAGATAAATTGAACAGACAATTAAAAAATGAAAGCGTAACAGTGAAATTATAATAATAAAACACATACCACCATTCATTCAACAAAACCACATTAAATAGTAATTATTGTGTCATAGGGTTAATTCCACTTCATAAATTCTATCCAATTTAATTAAGATAGAAAATAGTGGGTGGGAAATAAAAGAAAGTGTACATTTTAATGTTGACTACAAAATTCATATCAAGATTCATTCCCTCGGATAATACACAAATTTGACATTGAATTCATCCAATAATGGAATGTTCATAAAATGAAAATATATCCTATCATGTGTACTTTAATTTCATCAAAAAATTTCTTCCAATTAGATCATCCTTTTTTATTTTAGGCTCATAATGGTGGAATGGATTTAGGGGCCCTAAAATATAGCACAAAATATATTCCTTAACAAGGGAATAAAATATCACCATAGAAACCTCAAAAAATTATTATATAATAGTAGAATGAAATTTTCCCCATAAATTCTCCTATCTAAATTAAAAAAATCGCATCAATTGGATTGAATTTCGGGCTTAACTTTTATTTTATTTGCCTGAGTATCATTCAGCTATTTCCATAAATTTATGAATCTGTGGGTAAAATTATCAATCATCCATTTTTTATAATAAATTGATATAAAAAAATCCACAGAAAGTGATAAATAATATGCCAAAATACCATATTCAAATAATGAAAATAGTTTTGTTGAAAATATGGTGATGTCATCAGGCCAAATTTACCCAATATAAACATGAATTTCATATCTGATGAGAAATGAAGTTAAATTAAAAAAAATAACTAAAATTAGTGATTATGGAATTTGAAAAATAACATTAATATTAAAATATAACCATGGGATATTATCCTTTTTCAGTGGGTAATCACACCCCAACATGAATTTTTCTTATTCCAAGTAAAATATATCAAAAAAGTATTAAATTTGAATTTCTTTTTTTGAAAACATTTTAATATTAAATACTTATCAAAAGAAACCATTGTGAAAAATAACTACGAGACCTATCAAAACCATTTCACACAGGATTGGGTTTCAATAATATCCCATGCCCAGTCCTTTGTTCAAATTCATCACTTCATTTCATCCAATTTAAATTAAGTATGATAATGGGTGGTTCATCAAAATAGAATTATATCCCATTTTTTATTTAAGTATGGAAAATGGAATGTCTAAGTGGGATTAATATTAATCCATAATATGAATATCATTTTTTTATTTTTTTTTCCTTTAATATTTTTTTATTTTCATTTGTTTCTATTTTCATTGAACCATAATAAATATTTAAAGACAAAATTTCGGCAATAAAACTATGATGTCACGATAACCAACCATAGAACCCACATATTTAGTAAATTAACTACTATAAAATAGGTATTTATGTTCTAAATATGGGAATGAAAACTATTGAGTCATGATCCCCAAGTGTCGGATGATAAGAATTTGGAAAAAAATTGTTTTATGTGGTATTTTACAGAAATTATTAGATATTCAAATCATTTTAAATGTAGTCCCAAACACTATGATATGATTAAAGCGACCCAAAGAACCCAAACTTATACAAAAAATAAAATTTAATTACATTGTGACATTTAGATTATAAGGATATAAAATTTCAGTACTGGATAATCATACTAGGCAACTTCACATTCCTAAAACTATAATCATAAACATAAAAATTATTTAGAATCAAAATCAATGAATGAAAAATTATTTGAAATTATGTTTTCATGTTTTAAAATGTACATTAATACATTTAATGATAAAAATTTAATGTTTTCATAAAATTCGGTTTTTTTATCTACTATTTTACCCCACCCCCACAATTAGAATTTCCCTTGCCTCAATGTTGAAACAAAAGTAAAGAGAGAGATTATAATTGGGATGAAATAGGGGAAATGATATTTGAAATGGGATCATGGGGAAAAATCTCCTAGTATGAATTTTTTGATCTATCAAAAAAATTGATCACATTGGCTTCATGTCACAAGTAGACTCCTTAGGCATGATTGAAGGTTCTATTTGAACTCTTGAAGTCGCATGTTTTATTTGAAAATAACAAACTTGTTAAACTACTAAATATAAGAAAAAAATATTTTATCACATTAGAAACTCCAAGGGGATCGCATAAAAAATCATAAATAGAAAAAATAAAATAAAATAGAAATAATAAAAACGCTGGGTTTCCTCCCATAAAGCATTTATTTTAATATTTTCAGCTCTATTTTGACTCCCCCAATTTATCCAATATCAAATTTCATCATTTTAACGACCAAATTTTTAACAACAGCAATTTTATTTTATCTACAATAGGATTGGTATAGTTGTTTTAAATTTAGTAATGAAAAATAATATAGGTCCCAATGAATTGGAGAATGCCATTAATACTGATATGGGCCTATCCATTTTATGTCTTAATCTTACTTAAGTCATCATGGAGTATTTTATTACCATATAATTCAGATAGGATGAAATGAAAAAGCAAAGGATTAGGTCATCCACTTTGATGGAATACTTTCGAATGGAAGGATAAACCTTGAGTTTGAGCATGTGTTGGATAACACATTGAGACACATATCTAGACATTGATTCAATCTTATTATTATTTTTTAAATTTTTCAATGTAATTTGATTATAAATTAAAACTGATAAATTTTAGAGATGGGAGTTAGGAATGGGTATGGTCTCAAATATTGGGATTTCTTTCAATGACTTAGTTATCATTGGTCCTAAAAAATCATCAATGGAGCATTAACTAGAAGATGTAATCCAAGACGAAATATTTTTCTCTTGGGAATATAGAAATCTGTTTATCTCTTGATTTAAGCAGTAGAAAACACTTAATTCATCCTCTATAGGTATCTTAAATTAATATTCTAGTTCTTAATTATTTTCAAGAGTTAATTGTGGGAAATTAGAATCTCCCCAAAATGTTACAGAAGGTAATATAAATCTAGTCATGGGTACCTCAAATTTTTTAATGATTTTTGTATTAATCTCAATGTTGAAACCTTATAATTAATTTTATCTATTTTAATACACATTTATTCAAGAAATTTATGGGGAAAAAATTGGATATGATGTTAATCATCTTGTAATTCCCTTTGATTGATATCTTCCAACATCATTGAGAGGGAGGTAAAATGATCCTTTAAAATTTCCTCAGAAAAATTAATATATATCTCATCAGGTGTGGGGTAATAAGTAAAGGTTTTTTCAATGTAATTCCACATGTTATGTTCATCCCAATATTGGTTTCTCATTTGAATCTAAAATGTTTTTATGTTGCGGTATTTTAAAATATAATCCATTGGATTAGACTAAGATTATGATTCTAGATTATCATAAAACAAACAAAAATAATGGGGGAATGAAAAATGATATTAGTTGCAGAATATAGGTCAAGTTTCTATGATAAATTAATTAAGTACCCGTAAATGGCTCCCAAATTTATTAATGCCTAAATTTACTCTACTGTTAAAAATGGTGATTATAGTACATTTATGGATTGAATAAATATGGGGAAAAGATGTAACATCATGACACAAATATTTTTTGGGAGTCTTGGATATGATGTGTCCAACATTCGGGTGGATTTCAATTTTGAAAAAAAATACTAAAGTACCTAAGATAATGGTCTTTATTTAAGAAAAAAACCAAATTATTTTGATGGAAACAAATAATGATGATGATTCGATCCTATGTTGTCATTAGGGATAAAATTTATGTATTGTTTCCTAAAAAATCTCATATCACTAATTAAATATTTATATAAACAATGAGATAGTTAAACTCAAAAAATCACCAATTTCATCCCTATAAATTTACAAGGGTTACAAAAAAATGGAGAAAGAGGGCCACATTAATGATTTCCTCAAGGAATTAGGCCATAATATCATATAAAAAAGTTAAAATCATTAAATTGTAAGAAGAAGAAGAGAGTAACTCATTAAATAAATATTTTATAATAAAAAATCATTTAAAAGTATTTCATGCAAAATAAAATTCATTCCATACCGACTAAACTCCCTCGAATCAATAAAAAATAAAGGATTGTCCATCCATTGATAAAAATTCTTCAATGGAAGATGGAATTTAACTTAATAAATGGTGATTGATGAAGTGAAAATTTAAAAAAAAAATAAACACTCCACCACTGTGTGATGAATTTCACAAATTTGGGAGTAATTAGATTCACAGCATGATTTAATTATATCAATCTGTTATGGAAAATGGTTGAAAAAGTATAGAATATTAAATTTTTTTAATATGATAATGTTATTCAAAAAAACATAATGAGGTTAATTTAACATATTATTACAAAATGAATGAATAAAAATAAAATTGAATGAATAAAATGCATACCATAATTAACTAGAAAAAAACCTTCAATAGAAAATTTTCATATTATGCTTGCACCCACATTATAAATTTCATCCCATTTAATTTCGATAGTAAAGTATGGTCCATAAAAAATTAGAAAGTGTCTTTTTCAGTGTTGAACAAAAAATATAGATCAAGAATTTTTCTCCATATTGATGTAGATTTTTGAATTTTCATTTAGGAGATTTTTTGTAATGTCCCTGACCCTAAGATACTAGAACAAGTCCCTTACATTATTACATTAGTATAATAAACAATGAAGTGGCATCCAAAAGGACTGAATACGTTATTTTATTTGGAAAACTAAATAAAAACATTATTTTTAATATACATCAGGAAAGGTAAAACAACGTAGAATATTTATTAGAAATATCCATAACTCTGTGATTATCCCTATAATTCATTCACAATATATCTCTTTTCATTCTTTGGAAAAATAAAACTTAATAAATGTTTCAGCTGAGATGCTCAGTAAGATTAAACATTATAATGGAATATATCATAATCATAGACATTATGGAACATTGAATAACTAAAACACATTCTAGTAAAACATAATCCTGGAAATATTATGTGAAGAATAAAATATAAATAAATAATTCCACATAATGGATCACGTGAAACATAAGCATGAATATTATACTAGTCGAATAATCACATGATTTATTAATTTCTAATATCATGATCAGGGAATTAATAATTTCAGACATCATAAACAAACCATAAAGGCCTCCTCCAAAAACTCTACATAAATTGTCAAGGTCTCAACCAAAACCCATTCTAGTATCATTCATGAGACCTATCGATGCATCGAGGGGTTTTTGCAACATCCATCCATAATTTAATAACTCCAATAAATTTCACATATATAGAATAAAAATATATATTTAAATAAAATTTTCTCAAATACACTTTCAATTATTTGAATCATAATAATATGTTACTACTCCCTAATAAAATAATTGAGAAATCCTTGAGGGAAATTTCCTTTTTCTTTGAAAAGAAGTGCTTTTTTGGAAAATAATTTGAATTTTTCATAAAACAATTAGTTTTTGAAATGTATAACTCCTTAATTAAATAGAAAAAATTATATTTTATGAATATTAAAAGAAAATTCATTCATAAATTTTTAAATTTAAGTGAAAAAATTTAAAAACTGTGTTTACGAAACATTATCAATGAGCCAGTTTAGTGTTGTTGGAGGGAAAAAATTAAAGATCCTTCTAAGAGAGAAATGGAATAATTGTTTTAATAAAATAATAAACGAACAAAGATGGTTTTTTATGATAAAAATATGTATTTATAAATATATTTTGGTTTATTGAAGTAGATTATAGATTGTATTGGAAAATCGGAAAGTATTTAGAATGATCCCTTCAATCAGGCTTCTTTATCGAGAGGAATTGAAAAGGAAATCATAAAAAATAAAGTATTTACCCATAAAAGATAGAAGAATTGATCTCAGTAAACAGTATTGGAACACACACACAACATTTATGAGGGTTAAATAATAATAATTAACAATTACATTGGAGAAAAGAGAGACAAAGTTTATCCTGTAGGAAAAATTGATGTTTGGGGAGAATCCCATACCACATTGTAATCAATAATATCATATTACCCATTAAGTTAATAATCATAAAATGAAACATTAAATACCAAAAATACATTTAGATTCATGATTTTATACAATAAATGGTAGTACACATACACCATACAGAATAAATAGTGGTGAATGATGAATATCTCATAGAAATGAAAGTGATATGAGAAAACCATTTCTTAATTTCCAAAAGATTTTTTCACTTATAATAATTTCCTAGAAATTTAATTTATACTAATTTTTAATTTAATTCATAACTTATTCTATATTTATTTTATTTAGTAATAATTCATTTATTTCATTTATTGTTTTTTAATAATTATAACTTTTATTTTTTCATTCGAAAGTGTTCATTTCCTTGGTTTTTATGATTGGTTAACTTGTATACATATACGAAAGATCATGTGAAATGGAAATAGTTTTCCAAAATAAAAATTACATGTTATTAATGAAATTATATAACATTAAATGGTTATATAAATCATTTTTTTAATTTTTGGTGAGGATAAATCATTAGATAAAATGTTACTGATAATCGTTTAAATTATTTTGGCAATTTATTGAACATCAAAAACAAATTTTAATTTATTAATTTATATTTTTTATATATTCTGGTTACATAATATTAAATATGTTTTAGTGCATAGATAAAAAATTTTAACCACAAAAATGGTTTTATGAACAGCCTTGAAGGTGGAATTGAAAAAAAACTAATCGTCCACGAAGGTGGTAAATCAGTACCTCATAGGAAATGTTTTTATCTTTAGAATAAAATCATGAGGGGTAGATATTTGTTGATGTATTATTCCTTAAAAAAATAAAATTCTTGAATATAAAATAAAATATATTTATCATATCACATCGGGATAGGGAGGTGAGGAGATGATAAGAAAATAATAAAATATGAAACGAAATTAAAAGAAAAGTGAAGAGGGTTTTACCTCTGAAAATTCATCTCATTGTAGACCTCCGCACAGAAAAGGTATTGGGGTTTTATTGAGAAAAAAGTATCTTGGAAGATTGAGGCGAGTATTTGGAGAGTACTTGATAGAAAATGGAAAATATCAAAGGATTTGGAGGTTTGGTGAGAAGGGGTGGTATTTATAATGGATGAGAGGGGTGTTTTCTCATTATTATATGGATTAGATTATTATTTTGGCTAATGAATATGAATTGTTTAAATAGTATAACTAAATATATTAAAATATTGAAGTATTTCTATATATTATGGGATTACATTATACATATATCATATATGGCTCAACAAATCATTAATTTGTTTAATAATATAAAATATCGTATTTCAATATTCACTAAAAATTCAACCATTTTAGAAAAACCCCAATTATTAACCCTAAGAATTTTGTGAACTTTAGAACACAAATATTAACTCCTTTTTATGAAAATATTTTTATATATAAAATAACATGTATTTTTTAATAAAATCACATATTCTCAAAAATACCAAGTTTAATATTATAACTCTTTTATGGGACATTGAAAAATAAATTAAGGTCTCATAAAATTATCTAATAATTATAATAAAACAAATTAGTTTTCAAATCTATTTTCAGAAAATAATTTTTTAAATCATTATATTATATATTAAATTGTAAATAAGCATTTTTGTTTCAAAAAAAGACCAAATAATAATTTATTATTTCTAAAACCATTATTTTGTTATTACATGATATCAATATACCATATTTTCATTTATTAGATACCCAAATTTTAATTATAATTTAATAGTTGAGGTTATTGTTCCAATGGCCACATTACTATTTCTAATGATCAACTTATTATTCCAACAGTCACATTACTATTAATCAAAAAGGAAACTTATCATAAATATTCCAAAAAATAAACAAAATTCATTTTTTTGTATTATGCTTCCAAAAAGTATGTTAATTTTTTAAAATATAATTTATAAAAGTGTCAAAATTTATATTTAAAACATGTTTTCCATTAAAAGGGGGAAAAACTATGTTTAAAAAAATATAGCCTTTTTATGTGTAAAAATTGATATATTCTTATCTTACGCCTTTAAAAATATTTTGGATGAATGTAAAAGTATTTTATTGAAAATATAATATATAAATTTCATTAATATATTTAACGAATATTTTTTAATAAAATTTCATTGTGAAAATAATAACTGTTTTAATAAAAATACATTCTTTCTATTCAATTAGTTTTTAGTTCTTATTAATTTGTAACGTATTGATTAATTTTATAAACATGTGTAATATGTTTTTTCATAATTTACACAATCTCATCCATTACCAATATTCCAAACATCTATAAGATAAATATAATATTTAAATAATAATATTTAAAAAATTTCTTAAGCTGGTATGTGGTCAAAAAAGTAAAATTTAATATGAATAATACTTTAAAATTATAGGGTGTTACATTGAACCCTCCTTCAATAATTATTCCCACAGAATTTGAAATTTTACATCAAAAAAAATTTGATACTTCATAATTCATTTTTGGGGAACCTATATCTAAAATTGGTTTAATAAAATATCATCTTAATAAGGTGGAAAAAAAATTTCAGAGGTTACAACTAAAATATGTATTTGAATAGGATAACTATAGTATTAAGTGAAAACCTGTACAAGGAATAATAAAATTTACAAAATTTTCTAATATATATTTATAGATAAAATTTTCATTAGAATGTTAACTATAAAAAAACCTTAATTTTCATTCTTTTAAAATAACATTGATTTCTAAAAAAGAAAATTATACATAAAATGTATTTATTCTAAAAACCATTTCACAATGTTGAGGGATTTATTTTTAGATAAACACTTGATAAAACAAAATTAATTGATTACATTACATTGTATTAGAATAATCTCATACCTGTGTTGTGATTTGATATTTTTTCCGTCTATCCATCACACATAGAAAGGAAAATTCAATAGTAATTTTTTACGCCTAATGAACTTTTATGAACCATAAGATTCAAAAGTTATTTTTTTGACCTTTAGATGTTTATTGAAACTAAGATGGTTATCATATTTTATCAAAGAAAATTAATTTCAAAATATTAAATTTATCTATATAACAAGTAGTTAGTCTTATGAGTCATATAAAAGAGGTATTTCTACGTTCAATGATTCAAAATTTTGAAGGAAGGTTAATAAAATATCAAAAATAATCTTAACATAATATTATTTGGATAAAATACATCATAATCCCATATAAAAATAATATGAATTCCATGACACCTTAAAACCATAATGATGTCATGAATTCATCCAAATATATAAAAGATATTTAATCTATTATAATCCTTAAATATCTCATGAATATTATAAAATTTTTATTATTGGTAAATTTCCCTAATAACATTATTCTTGAATCCAAACATATACATATTAACCATTCCTCTTCATATGATATGGTATAATAAGTTTATTATTTTCCATTTTCTTCTTCGGAGACATATTCCCTTGACGATTAGTACATTCATTTGTGTGGTGCCCCATATCATTAGTGTTGAAGCATTGATTATTGGAAAATTATTTTCTTCTCTTGTAATTATATGAATAGTGTCCTTTATCTCCTAACTAGAAGGAAACTCCTTTTTCAATTAATAATATACAATGGTGTTTCCTTCCACAGTTATGACATGTTGGAAAATGATTTTTTACCTTCTTATCTTTATCTATATTTTTTCTAGCTTTCTTCATCTTCAATTACTTCACATTGAAGCCATAGTACATGGATTATTCATTCTCTATCATGTAGTAACATTATTTTATTTCATCATTTGATGAGAATATTTGGGATACTCATTCCCTTCGAAAAAATTACTTGAACCCATTGATTAAAATATCATTCTTTCTCTTTGGATTTTATGTATTTATGTAGTATCATTCCTTCATAATTTGTTTAATGAAAATGAGGTTCATCCAAAGGATATCTTCTGGGAGGGCCAAACTAGGTGTGAATTAAGCCACATTGTCATGTACCAGGTTACAATGATTTAGTCTTAGATATCCCTATAAAATTTTTCACTCCTAGGTACATCTTCTCTATAACTATATCCACTTGTAGTTTCTAGATATGGAAGTATTTTTAAGAAGACTCACATAATATTTACCTTATTAAAATTATTGGATGTTCTTCTATGATTATCTTCATTGTCTATCTTAGTGTTATGTGCCCTAATATATGTTATATAAATATATATTCCATGGATTATACTAAATATTCTATGATAACAATTGTAAATACCCCGACCCTAGTATCTTGGATATGATGACTTAATTTATTATATTGGTAAAATAAACAAGTTAGTTCCATCCCAAATAACTGAATATTTTACTAGTTTTGAAACTGCATATTCAAACATAAGCATTAAAATAAAACTTTGAAGGAAAAAACATAGAAAAACCATTAGAAATATCCATAACTCCAAGTTTATCTCTGCTATTCATTCATTATATAATTCTTTTCAAGCTGAGGAAAAATAAAACACAAGAAAGGGGTAAGCTCAGATAATCAGTAAGGGTAAACAATAAATCAGAATCTGTATTAAACATCAATATTATGGTAATTTGAATAACTAAACAAACATTATAATAAAACATTTTATTTAGAATTAAATGGTAGTAATAATAGATAAATTAATAATTCTATATAAATAATCACATGAAACATAACAATGGATATTCTATTAGATAGATAATAACAAGATTTGTCAATTTATAATATCATAATTATGGAATTTATAAGGATGAACATAAAAACATAGCATAAATTTCTCAGCCAATAAATCTATATAAATATGAATGGTCTCCGCCAACAAGCATTCTAGTTTGTCCCATGAGACCTACCGATGAATCGAGGGACCATAGTGGGCCATATCTGTCACTTACTAAGTCCTATGAATTCATCTTGTATCAAATGAAAATATATCATTAAATTAAAGTGTAATATACCACTTTTAAATATTTTAATTATAATAATATATTAAACTACTCTAATAAAACATTGAGAAAATCTTGAGAGAAATACTATTTTTTCATTGAAAGGAAGAGGTTTTTTTGAAAATATTAGTATTTTAAAAAAAAATAGATTCTAAACATGTTGATCATATCAAAGAAATGAAATAAATTATATTTTAGGATTATGAAAATGAAAATCATATTAATATTTTTAATCTAAAGTGAAAACATATAAAAGTATCATTAAAGGAACATTAGAAATGACCCACTTCAGTGTAGTCTGAGGGGAAATATAAGTCTTTAAAGTGGAAAAGGAATAATTTTGGGTATAAACCTAAAATGAACATATATTGTTTTTAATGATAAATATATTTATTTAATAAATATATTGAAGTATTATAAAATTTTATGGAGTGAACATGAAAATTTACAAAAAAAATGGAACGTTACCTAAATTTGGGTTGCTTATAGGGAGGAATTGAAAAGGAAACCATATAAAACATGTATTTACCCATCATAAAGAGAAGAATTGATATAGGTACATATATTTGAAACATAAAAAATAATTTTTTAGTAGTAATTAATAATAATTATGAAATATATTGGAGCGAAAATAGGGAAGGAAAAACCTGAAGGAAAAGAAAATTGGTATTCGGGGAGAATCTCTTTACACTTTGTAACCAATTAAATCATATGCCCCAGAAATTTAATAGTAATGAAATGAAAAATTATATAGAAATAATTAATATCAATTCAATATATTGTATATTAAAGGGAGTTACACATACACCATACACAATAAGTAGTTTTCAATAACAAATATCTCTCATAAATGAAAGTGAGATGCGGAAACCGATACCTTATGTTAGAAAGAATTTTTCACATATAATTAACATCCTGGATGATGAAATTAGATTCATTAAAAATATAATTCATAACCTATTAAACATTATTTTATTTAGTATAATTTTATTATGTTCATTTATAGTTTATTTGATGTGTTATAATATTCAATTTTGTCATTAGGATGTGTTCGTTTCCTTTTGTATTTATGATTAGTTTACTTCTATACATATATGAAATATCACATGAAATGATAATAGTTATATATAATTAAAATTATATGTTATAAGTGAAATTAAAAATTATTAAATGGTTAAATATATCATTTTATTATTTTTTACTGTGTATGAATCGTTATATAAGATGTTAGTGATGATCATTTAGATTATTTTGGTAGTTTTTTGATCATTTGAAACTAGTTCTTTTTTATTAATTAATAGTTTGTATATTTAATATTTCTAGAAAATTAAATAAGGTTAAGTATATATATATATGAATTTCCTCTTTATTCATAAAATTTGTTTTCTGGACATCCATGAAGATGGAATTGAAAAATAAAAAAATGTCGTCCATAAAGATTTTAAATCCCCATAGATGATGGTTTCATATTTATAATAAAAGAAAGAGGAGAATATAATTGATGATTTATTATCTACGCAACAAAATAAAATTATAAAATATAAAATATACCTAAGCTACCATGTCACATTTTAATTGGGTGGTGGGGAGATGATAAGAACAAAAATCGAACATGAGAATAAATTAAAAGAAAACAGAAGAGGTTTTTACCTCATGAACTTATTCTCCTTGAAAAACTCCATAAAGAAAATGTATTATTATTTTAATGTTGAAAAAGTCTATTGGAAATGTTTGGAGAGTTTTGGGAGAGTATTTGGCATAAAATAGAAAATCACCATGACTCTGGATGTGTGAGAAGAAGGGGTGGTGAGGGGTTGTATTTATAGTGGAGGAGATGAGTGTTTTCCCATTATTATAATAATTACACTATTATTTTGGATAAATAATATGAATAGTTTCATAATTATCAGTAAATATATTAAAATTATGAAATATTGTTTGAAATTATGTGTTTAAATCATCGATACATAATCTATGACTCAATAAATCATTTAATTGTAAAGTATGATAAATTACCATATTTCACTATTGAAAAAATCACTATTTTAAGAAAATCACATAAATAAACCCCAATAATTTTATGATGTGTAGAATTGAAAAATAAACTAATTTTTATTAAAATAGTTTTCAATCGTTTCAAATTTTAATTTTTAATTAAAATCATCATTTACTTAAAAAATATTGATTTTAAATGTTTAACTATTTTTATGAAACATTGACAAATTAATTAATGTATGTTAAAAATATATAATAATTAAAAAATATATATATTAATTTGTCGATATTTTTTTGAAAATATATTATATTTTAATTAATTATATATGTTATAAAAGTATTAATAAACATTTGTGTTTAAAAAATCACCAAAACATAATTTATCATTTTTAAAACATTATTTTAATTCTTTGGTGATGAAAATATACCTTATTTTCATTGATAATATAACTAATTTTTTTATTCTTTAATTGGTGAGATCATTATTCTAATGGCCGCATTACTATTTCAAATTGTCAAAATAATATTTCAATAGTCACATTACTATTCATAAAAAATGAAACTTATTAGAAAAATTCCAAAAGTTTCACCGAAGTAAATTTGGATGTTAAGTTATAACAAATAATGTTTATTTTGTAAAATATAATTTATAAAAGTGCCCGAATTTATATTCAAAACAAGTACCTCATAAAAAGGTGTTAAAATAAAATTTAGAAAAACATATCCTTTTATGAGTGAAATTCGGTTTATTAACATCTTATACCTCCAAAAATATTTTGGATGCATGAAAAAAAATTTATTAAATATATAGTATAAAAATTTCATTAACATATTTCACTAATTTTTGTAACAAAATTTCATTCTGGTCATGAAATGGTTTTTAATAAAAAAATATACCCTTTATGTTAAATTGGTTTCATTTCTAATTAACTGGTAACCAATAAATTAATTTTAAAAACATCTGTAATCTATATTATTATAATTTATGTAATATCATCCATTCCCACCATTCCTAACATCTTGGAGATAAATATAGTAATTAAATAATAATATTTAAATCATTTGTTAAGCTGGTAATCTTTTGAATAAGATAAATTTAAAAATAGGCATATATTCAAATTAGGGGTAATATTTTTGGATGGTCATAGAAGAAAAATATTTTATCATATATGTCTCATTTAATAGTTATTAAATTTTAATTATAATTGGATCAACCATTTGGATTTTATGAATGAAGTGGTAGGATGACTTTATGGGCCTTTTAAATAGGGAACATAATTTAAACATCAACTTGGGCCACCTAGATCACAATTAAATCATCACAATTTGGTCTATTCAAAGTTGAATGAAATGTTCCCTAAAATTGTCCCTATATATAGTTACAATTGTATATTATTTGATCATGAATTTTGGGCTCGATGATTATTTGATGGGCCTAAGACCCATTTTTCTATGTCCAAAAATTTCTGCTTGTGTGGTTTAAAATATCAATCTTTCATTATGAGTTAACCACCGATCCTAAAACAAAACAATTTCTATACAATGTGATAATTAATTTCCTAAGATATCAAATTTAAATAAATGAAAATATTTATTCCAAAATATAATGATTGATTGGGTCCAAATTTACACATTATAAACATGAATTGCACATATGATGATAAATGAAGTTAAATTTATAAAAATAACAAAAATTGGTGTTTATGGGCATTGAAACACATGAATAATAAAATATATTCAACGAATATTAACCAATTTATGTAGATAAACACCCACAGAAATAGTTAAATGTTGCTCTCCACAACATCCTCTTTTAGTATTTCTTGGTATATACTAATGAATATTTTCAAATCTTATAGATTATCCTCCAAAATATTCTACTATAAAATGATTATATATAAATCATGGTGTCTCCTCTATAGTAAATTACTTTTAAAAGCACAAAAATATTGTTACATCAGCCTACGAGTCATATTCCACAAGATGTCCCCTACATGGAATCCCTCTCTCTATCTCCACCCTCAAGTAAGAAATCTAGTTAGACTTCCTAGGGCCTACAATTCTTTTAATGGATAATCACACCACATATACATTCTTAAAATAAATTCATTCTCCAACCCAGAATTTCCATAACCACCTCAAACATATGGACCCACATCTATTCCACGCCATAAAACTGATTCCCCTTCATTTCTAATTATTTTCACCCATGGGCACATTTATTAATATTAATTACATTATTCTACCCCTAAAATAGGGGAATAAAACTACTTTCACCACATGAAATATTTCCTTAAAAATTTCATTACTCGATTCACCCCTAGAAGCATGCGAGGAAACTAGGTTTCACAAACTGATATATATTATCTTAAACATAGGTTAAAGTTCAATAGAAATTCTTGGTTACCAACTTAACCATTGAGTCTCTACAATCCCAACACAAAATGAATATTCCATATTTTATTATAAGGCCCCAACGGACCATAAACACCTCATTTGTACCAAATACAATGATACCAATGCCATTCTGACCTACCACACATATGTTCATATGGAACACCATTATATATTATTATGGGCATCTTCTAATAAAGGTAAAAATCTGAAAAAAACTAAAAAACCAGGAATCACTAATCACAATACCTTAATCCAAATAAGAATAATTAAATTGACTAATCATCATTACCAATGTACAAACAAAATCCAATGGAATATACTAGTTTACACATTAATATATTTATCCCCCCACAAGGATCCAAACCTTGTGCAAATACATCATTATTCTGAATTATTATTATTTTAAATTTTTTTCACCCAATTCTAATTCCCACACCAGGTATGCATTTAATGATATATCTAAATCAAACATCAGGTAATCATCATGAAATAAGAACACTCAGGACCATTAACCAATTAATCACTTGGGCTCACCATTTCCATTCAATGGTTGTTCTTACAGAAAAGCATGAATCTTCCCAAAAGAGAGGTCATTCACCAATGATAATATTGATTCTATATACTATAGGAGTGTACATATTTTCACCTCTCAACAAAGATATCAATCTACCCAGAACCTAAAAAGTACATCATCGAACACTATGAATAAATATAAGCATTTTTTACACCTGATTTCTAAGATATACACCAATAACTGCACAACCCTTGTTTCCCTACAACACAGAACATTGTACCCATTGATTAATATTCAATGTCCATAATTTTATCTAGATACCTATGTATGGGATAATACATTTGAACAGGACTAGTATAATCCCATCATGCAAGCTACTAATCTAAACCACATCATCCCCACAGATGAAAATTTTGGGTTGAACATATAATGGTACCCGAATCTATTGATGATGTATTATTTCTCTAGGGAGACATATTATAAAAAACCACATCTAGGATTCTATTCTATGTGATATTTACAAAAAAAAATGGAAGTTAATTTCAAGGTTAACTATAAACCCAAAAAAGATAGTTGTCTACCAGCACTACCTTTTTTAGGTTCTATAAAAATATAATCATTTCCAATGGTAAGATCACTACCATGCTCCACGGATTCAACTGATTTCATGCATAGCCAAATTAATAATTATAAAAAACAAAGGATTTATTAGAGTCTCATGATAACACCAATTGATTATCAAGAGATATTGATTACTTGATGATTCACATAACTCTAATTTGGAATCACAAGCCACATTATCAAACTATATCATAAGGTGCCATCTTAGAAATATTCATAACACCCAGTTCTCCACATTATAATTGGTATCCTCTTTGAGCTGATATTTATCACATACTTCCTATTACAAGGGTTTTAGTTCAAGAAACTGAGTGTCCACACACACCCCCACCCTCCTAGGTACAACTAACTAAAATATTCAGTCATCACCTAATGAGAGGTTAATTAAGAAATATCAGGATAGTAAATCCCTAGTCTTACCCTTGATTCATCATGTTTACAATAACTTTAAAATACAAACTTTTAACATGAATACTAGTACTCATGGGACCCTATTATATTAATATACAATGAAACATGAATGGATATTATTTAATCATTTCAAATGGATACTCAAATTCTCATGGATTTTTTTGTTACTGAAAATATCCCCTAAGGTGTTAACATTGAATATACCATCACAAGAAATATTCTCACATTGTTTATATTCACAAAACATGATTCACTGAATCACTAGTTACAATATTCACATTTATAAGGCTGCATGGTCTTACCCATAACCCACAACAAGGTATCATTAATGTCTAATAAATCATTGAACATTATCTAGCCACATCACATTAGACATTCCATGACATAATTTCTCAAGGACCAACCATGTGAGGGCCAAAGATGCATGGTTTTATTAAGAATATAATCACTATGTGCTAGATGGAAAATTATATATATGCTACAATTAGTATTGCATCCCAATATTTTCATACATATGTATTGTAAAAATACAAAATTATATTAATGAAATTTAATTTTTTATAATTATTTCATATAGTTTAAATCACATAAAATCACATAGAAAACACAATATAATATTTATAAATAAAAAATGAATGAAATATAAATTATTTACAGAATTTACATAACCAAAATCAATGGAATATTAATGTATCCTTTGGAATAGTAATGTGTCCATTATAAATACTAATCTGGCTAATATAATAGTAATATCACCAGTGAAAATTTTAAATAAATTAGACATATTATAAATAAAAATTTAATATATTTTTATCCTAGAGTAAGTAAATAAATATTTTCAAATTTATCAAAAAAGTATTATTATTTTTGGAAAGCATAAATGTTTATTTCTGATTTTATAATTAATAAAATGATTAATAAACATTTTAATAAAACACATTCATATATTAATATTTTTTGCCTAATGATTGTAAGATAATATTATGTGACTTCAATTAATTTTTTTATGTGTCATAAAATCTGGTATAATTTTAAAATAGGTATTTTTGAATAAATGATGATTTTAATTAAAGATTAAATTTCCCAAATTTATAAGAAAATCATAAAATAGAGTACATTTATTAATTATAACAATATAAAAATTATGGTGAATGTTTTGGTTTTTCAAAAATAGTTGAAATTTTTTGAATAGTGAAATGCAATAATTTTGGTATATAACATTATAAGTTGAATTAACTCTTTCTTGAGTATTTGATGATGTAAAAAACCTAATATCAAACTCTCCTTCTATATTTTATATATTTAGTGATAAGGTTAAACACTAATGATAATCTTCCTACCAAAAAATAATGAATATAATAATAATAAAAACACACTCTCCTCAACTAAAAATATCACCAAAAACCACCTCTTATCCTAATACGTTTTATACCATGGATCATTATTTACTTACAACAAACTAATATCTTAATTATCTTACCCAATTGAAGTAGAAATTGGTTTTAAAAAATACCAAACACAATTTCTCTAAATATATTCTAAAGGAGAAGAAGTTAAAGAGTTAAAATCCTCTTTTTTCAATTTTAATTTATTTTTAATTTTATATCTATTCTTATCCTCTTTTGAAACGCATATCCAAAAGATTAATGATATATTTATTATAATATATATACTATAATTTTATTTTGTTAATGAAACATCCCATCATCAATTCTCTTCTCATTCCCTTTTGTTCTAAAAATGAATTCATCATCCATGATGTGTTGATTTATCATATTCAAGGATGAAGAGTTTTCTATTTATATTAACACCTTAAAGGATTGTAATAAAAGAATTTTTATTGGTATGAAAGATTATAATATATTTATAATATCATATTTAATGTCTTGGAATATATATATATTTATAATATTTGTTTATAATACAATATTAGTTCATGGTTATTAAGAAAACACCAAAATAATCTAAACAGTTATCAATAACATTTTATCTAATGAATCATCCTCATATTTAGGAAAATTTTATTTATAATAACATTTAGTATTTTTTAATTTCATTAATAACATAAAAATTCATTTTTGGGAAACTATTATCATTCTACATGATTATCAATACATGTATACAAGTAAATCGATCATGAAAACAAAGGAAATGAACTGTCTTAGATGAATAAAATTGAATCTCACAACTCATAAAAAAATTCATAACAATATAAAAATTTCTAATAAATAAAAATAATATAGAATAGATTTATAATTAATTAATTAATTTGTCTAATTCAATTATCCTGGACTTAAGTTCATGTGCATAACACATTTGGTCATAATGTAAGATATTTTCTCTAAACCATCATTGTTCATTCTAGATAAGAATAATATTTTGAACATAATTTTTTTTATTCATTATTATTAGATTATATTCATATTTTAGGTAATTATAAACCAAAAATATGTTTTTATACCTATTATTCTTTCTTTGATAGGGAAATTCATGTTTTATATGGTTCCCCTCCCAATTCTTTTTGATAAGAAAGCATGATTAAAGGGAACATCCCGATTTCATACCCATTTTAAAGTAAACATTATAATTTTTTTAAGCCAAAATTATTTTTATAATAATAAAAAAATTGTGATGAAAAATTATCTCAGTTTATTTCATCTTGTATGAAAACAGTTATTCATTTTTTATTTTAATGAATAATTAAAAATTTTCCTTAAATTGAATTAAAGTGACTTTTTTCCAAAGATTCCTAAACATTCCTATTACATTTTTTCACATCATTTGGGCATAATTTATTATAGCCTCTTCATATTTTCTCTTATGAGATTCCATTTATTGTCAATTATTTCAGGGAAACCATTATTATATGGCCATTTTATATGATTAATGACTTGGTTAGGCTATCCATTTCTTTTATGAAGCAACCCTTATGCTTATATGCTATTTTTGATTATTTATATGGAACAAATATGAATGAAAATATTATGAAATGTGTTCTTAGATAGAAAACCAATGCATTGGGTAATTTCAAGTCCCTTGAGAATTTATTTTGGGATAGGTTGAAAACCTGATACCTTTAATAGACTTTGTCCACCATGTGTGATGGTCTTGGTAGTTTTCTTTTACTCATGTTGCATCATGTGAAATGGTCTTGGTTTTTATACATGAATCATGATTATTTCATGTTTTATATTATTTACAAATTCATATGATTCCATGATTACATGATCCCCTGATTGACATGTTTTAATTCCTTTTTTTATTTGTGTTACATGACTTTTTATGTCATCGTGTTATTCTTTCTAACCCATGTTCTAGACATTATTTCTATGTTGATTTCCTTTAATGGGATTTTAGATCATCCTTTTATTCATGCATTCACCAAGTTATCATATGTAGATGTAAGAGAAAAAAGTAAGTTTGGATCTCATTATGGGGATTAAATAAAAGATGTTTTTATTTTGGTTTCATGATTTATAATTATTTATATAATCTTCCAAATACACTAGAAATTATTATCCTTTTATTGTTTATATTCATTAATTAAACTTAATATTATATAATAAAATTTCCGAAAGGCTTTAGATTCTATATTTGGTACTAGTGCATGGCCTAGTTATTTTTGGAAATTTAGACTAGATCACTTTATTATAAACCCTAGGGACAATTCTATCACCATTGATAACCTAGTGAAAAACATAGTGAATCCAAATATAGGATATACATTTCAATTACAATTTTATCCTTATATGTTTAATGATTCATTTTCATATTTTTATTATCTAATTATTCAATCCCCCCAAATTTTCATTTCTTTTTATTAGTTAATGGATGGAAATAGTATAAACCATGTCAAAAAAAATCAATGTGATATGAAATATATCAATTTTCCAATCAAAATTAGAAATATAATGGGTTCAGATGCTCAAAATAACATGACAATTCCTCTTAAACATGATAAAGATATGAAAAATATCATGAATCATGTAGAAACACCCAAATTATCTTATGAAAGATAAATTTATTGTCAAATACATCATTTGCAAGTGGCCTCATATATTAATTGGATATCGTGATCCCGTCATCATGGAAAAATGTATTAACACCATTAAAAAGATACTCTCGTTCCTCCCCAATTCTTAGAAGAATAGAATATTGTGCTGGTGTTCAATCCATTTTATGGTGAAACTAATCTGTTGTGTACACTAATCAATAACATGATGTCTATGGAGGAAATAGATTCAATAAAATGATAATATTTAAAGATAATATTTATCAATAAATATTTTCCCTGAACTCTACATCTTAAACTAGAGAGGTATTTCCATATTTTTAAGAAAAGTGAATAAAATTCTATCAAGGAATATAAATATTAATTTACAAGACATTATCTATATACCTCCATATTTTCCATGAACTTCAAAAGTAAGGTGGAATTCTTCTCTAGAGTATTAATGCTGAGTATATAAATAGTGTTGGTGATTAGACAATTTAATAGCTATGAGGATATTGTTTTATTTTTCATCAAGGATGGAATGGAGATTAAATACTATGAGTGTTCTCTTTGGCACATAGATAAAAAGAAGAAAATTGAGTATAATATTGGAGGATAAACAAATAAATCCTATGATTTAAATAAAACTCAATATATCACATATAGAAATTGTTGGAAGAAGAATCTTGGGAACTATATTTATAGAACCGGGATATTATTCCAATGTTAGAGAGTGTGGTATTGGGATAATAAATGAAGAAGGGATATGAAGAATCCCACAAAAGTGGAGGAAGAAATGAAGGTTCATATTATCAGTTAGCCTACTGTATAGTGTTTCAACTGCAATGAACATGGGAATTTTTCAAACTCATTCCCTATTCTAAGGGTATATAGAGGTAATCAAAAATAACAACCTCTAAAAAAATCAAGGAACTGAATATTATATCACTACTACTGTGGTGGAACCCAAAATCGATGTGTTGACAGGTAAACAGTTTATTCATTCATGAATAGGGATCATACTATTTTATTCTTTTTTTATTCATTCTTCAAAATATTTCAAGTTTAGCCTAAAAATTTGAATACCGCCTCAAATCCTGTAGGTTGAGTTATATATGTGAACAAAAAATGGAGAAATTATTGCTTCAAATGTTTATTACTCGTCCCTAGTTAATGTTTGGGGATGAACCTCATAGAAAATATTATCTTACTTCTTTTGTTGGGTTTTGTTTATATATTGGGACTGAACTAGATATCTTTATAAAAATTCAACATCAACTATCAAAAATTTCAATCACACTTATATCTTACAGCATCCTCTAATTTTGTACAAGTGTTAGGAAAAAGATGAATCTAGTTCAAAATCATCATCTCATTTGTGGATATTGTATCTTTATGAGCATGAATATATTTCAAAAATGATTTAGAAAAAGGTTATAATCGTGCCCAATGAAATTTCCATTGTGAGGGACTACAAAGATGTGTTCCCTAGATAATTGTACATTCATACTCCTAATAGAAAGGTTGTGTTCTCAATAGAATTTATTCATAGATCGTTTCCTATTCCAAAGACACCTTATAGAATGGGAACCATTTGAGATGCAATAATTGAAGAATAATTTACAAGAGAATCTGGACAATGATTTTCTATTTCTATGTGGTTCACCATGAGGTGAGCCCATCCTATTCTCATTTAAAATGATTTTCCTTACATGTATACAAGTAAATTTATTATAAAAACAAAGGGAATGAATTCTCTCAAAACGGTGAAATTGAATCTCATAAACTATCAAAAATCTAATTATTAAACATAATAAAAATAAAAATATATATATAAGATATTATGAATTAATTATTTCATGGATCTAATTTGATTCTCCTTGATATTTTGTTCATGTATAGAACACATTCAGACATTATGTAAGAGATTCTCTATGAACCTCCATTTTTAATTTTGGGATACTATTAATCTCTATTTACTCCAATTTAAATAATAATTATTATCAAAACAATTTCTTATATTTTGTATGTATGATACAAAAAAATGTTCTTGGCCCAATTAATCTATATTTTACTGGGAAAACATGTTTTATAAGGTTCTATTCTCTTTCCTACCGATATGAAATCCCGATTAAAGGGAACTTCCCAATTTGGTACCCATTTTTATGTGTACTTGATAATGAAATTTAAGAAACTATTGTTTTTGAAAAATAACTAATTTTATAATGAAAATCTTTATTTTTTTTCATTTCTACTTTTATACATACAATTATCATATATCATTTTAAAGAATTTTTAAAACATGTCCTTAAATGGCACAAATGTAACTCATTTCTAATGATTATTAAACAATATTCAAACTTTTTTTCACTTCATTTGGACATTATTTATCATGATCAATTACTATTTATTTTAGGAATGTCACGACCCATCCCCAAAAGCTCATGCCTTGACTACCCCATTCATGCCTCCCGACGGCTAGGGGCTAGCGACTCGCATAGAGGGAATAAACCTTCAAGTGGGAGGCATTTTTCCATATACATGTATGCACACACAAACCCAACCAAGTACCAACTCACATGAATAGAGATAGTATTGCTCTGAGAGAAAACTGAGTACGATCACTGTTTATTTTAAATAGACTAGAATACAAACCCCAAAAAATGTACTGAAAGTAGTAAAATAGAGGAGTCCTCTAATGGAAATCTGAATAAATCCCTTCTTGATCGTAGGAGTAGTGTAGCTACTGGAAGACGAGGGAGTACGTCTCATCTGTCAGATTTCATTGTTGTCTAACGATTCCAATGACACCAAGTCCTTCATTGAAGTGTCAGTCATCTGCACAGGACATGACACACACATGTGAAGGGCCCCTGTAGGGGGTGAGTAACACTAAACTCGATAGAGACTACCAAAATGACTAGGACATACCACACAAAAAAATTGGAATTATAGAACAATTAAAAAGTACACAAACCAAGTCACCTCACACTATGTATCACTTTAGGTTAAGGATAGAAGGATCATCAAATCATTGAATGCCTTGACTACTGGGGAAATCCTCATCTATCGAGTACAGTGGGCCATCTAGGTCACAAAGATCTGATTCCCACTAACCTGTAGACCCACGGTACTCTACAGGAGAAGTACCTCATTTTTCTATGGTGGAAAGTGGCTCTGTGTTACCCGATAGGCCCACGGTGGGAAGTAGATCTGTATGACCCGGTGTGCCCATGGTACCCATCTGGGATGAGTACCACATCAATTCAAGGATAGTGGGAAGTTTATTTGTGTGTCCAAGTAGTCCCACTATACTCAATAGAAGAGGATTTCACCAACAACCTAGTAGTTCGATAATTTTATGATCCTTCTATCCTTAATCTAATGTGATACCTGGTGTGAGCTGACTTGTGTTGAGTACTTTTTCATTGTGTTATACTTCATGTTTTCTATATGGTCTTTCCATGTTGTTTTAGGGGTCTCTACTGAGTTTAGTGTTACTCACCCCCTCCACGGGACCTGCCCACATGTGTTTCATGTCCCGTGCAGACGATCGATGCTTCGATGACAGACGTGGTGGCGTTGTATTAGGCGCACCACAGTGAGACCTGACAGATGGCATGTACACCCTCAGATTCCTATAGCTACAATACTCATCCGATCAGGTGGGGATTTTGGTGGACGTCCATTATATTTATCTTATACATTACATCTTTCAAAACATTCATTTGGGGTTTGTATTCTAGGCCATTTACATTCAGATGTGACTGTACTCAGTTTCCTCTCAGTGGCATACTATCTCTATTGATGTGAGTTGGTACATGTTTGGGTTTGCATATCCGTAAATGTATCTAGGAAAATGCCTCCCACTTTTAGGTTTATGCCCTCAGTGCTAGTCTCTAGCCCATAGCCATCGATAGGCGGGATTGGGGTACTCATAGTCCGGGCGCTGGCGGACGGGTCATGACAAGGAATGTCTGTTTATTATAAAATATTTTATGTAAACCGTTATGATAAACCCATTTTATATGATTTAGGACAATATTATGAGAACTTTTTATCTCATAGAGAACCCTTATGTTTATACCATATGTTTTATTTTTCATCTGGAACACATATGCATGAACATATTATGATGAGTCCACCAAAATAGTGCACCAATGCATTATGTAATGTTTAGTACCACAAGACGTCAACATGGGATATGGAGTGAAACTGATCCCTTTATGATATTTTATTCACCATGTGAAATGGTCTTGGTAGTTAACCTTATCTCATGCAGCACCATGTGAAATAGTCATGACATCTAGATTTTTCTAATGATCAAGTTTCTAAGACCTAAACTCAAATCATTGTATTTCATACTAAAAATTATCTTCTTTTTTATTGAAGAGATGATATAAAAATATAGAAATAATTTTACATAGCAGGACCTTTTTCAATCTTGGTTCTGGAGATTTAATCATATAAATTACATTTTTTCAAAGATGAAAAAAATTTATTTTATTCATGGGTGATAAAATAATAAGAGAATAAAATGAATTCATAATTTTTTTATTGTGTGGAAAATAATTAAAAACAAGGGGTGGGAATAAGTTCCAATTATAGGGTTTTAAAAAATGAAAAAACTACTTTCTTTGAAAGAAATAAATTTCATTGGAAGAATATGTCAAAAAAATGAGTGGAAAAAATCAATACATAGAGAAGGGTTATTCAAGCGTTGAAAAAGTTTCAAAAAATTCTTACACAATGAATAATATTTTAAAAACCATATGATATAAAAATAGTACTTCTTTGGAAATACTTCTCTGGATTTATCTACTTTGAAAATAATATTTTTTTGGTATTAATCATGATACTCTGTAGACTATTAGAAAACCCACAAGGCCATATAGCCATATCACATATGGGGAAATAACCCCAAAATTTCATGGGTTTACTCACAATACAACATCATACCATTCAATACTATAGTTCAATAATTTTTGAAAAAAATTAAATAGTCCTTCCATTCTAACTCATAACCCAAAAAACAATTCAAAACCAAACATAAATTATTTTCATTGGAAAAATTATTTTAATACATTTACTTAAATTGAACAATATTATTTTATTTAGGAATATCTGAAAATAACATGGATAAATCCAAATTCTTAAAGAATTTATCTAATTCATGAGACATAAATATACCGAGTTAATAATGTAAGAGAATATTTTAATTATAATGCATAAAATGTCAATAATACTTTAGATAACTCCCTTATATTTTTATATGAATGAAATTAATTAGTATATAAAAATAATTACCACATATAATGGTTAATTTTATTATTTGAAACTGTCTGTGAAAAAATAAAATAATAAATTATACTAAAAATGACAATTTCTATCATGGAAATTTATTTATAAAAGAAACAATTTTAAAATAACAATTATTAAAAAAAAAAGTTTTGTTATTGTTTCAAAATTAATTTTTTATGATCAAGAAATAATTCCTTTAATAACTAATTCACTACAAAAAATATATAGAGAGAGTTTCTTAGAAATATAAAAATTGATGATTGGATTTTTAATACCCTTACAAGGGTTATGATTTGAATCAATGTTTTGAAAAAAAATCAAAATTTTGTTATCTTAATCATATATTTGATTTAATTTCTGAAATAGTAACCAACATATTGAAATATATATATATATATATATATATATATATATATATATTTATTCATATAAATTAATTTTAAATTAAAATATATCCATCACCTTAAATTTAGACCGACTACAAAGCTTGAAAGCGCCAAAAGCAAAGCAAAAAGGTTGTAGAAGATAGTTCACTATTACGTTGTTTTTAAAATTCTCATGTAGGCTTGAAAAAATTAATCCAGGTGTATATAAATGGGTTTTATTTTAAAATTTCATTATAAAAAATTTATTTACTCTTTTTGTGAGAAAAACTGTGATATTGGGTACATCATTTGAAAAATCACTTAAGGTTTTGGATTTATATGGCTAGTTCCTTGATTCATTGGGTTTGATATTGAATATAAATATTATATATATTTTATTTTTCTTGCTGAATTAATTAGAAAATATAAATAGTATTAGAAAATTTAACAAATAAAAATGTTGAACTTAATCATGAACTCGATAATTTGGATTGTGTATGTTGGTAGGAAATATATATATATATATATATATATATAATGAATTCACATTACCCATTCCCCCTTTTACATGTTATTATAAGGAAATACTATATTTTACCTATCTTTTTTTTGTTTGACACATTACTTATATTATGATATGTTAACATCATTTCTATTTTTTAAAAATATTTTTGCATTTTTTCACTTCTTTCACGTTTTTTACTTATTTTATTTGTTATTTATTTTAATGTTTTTTAATCATACAACGTTTTTCACTATTTTATATCTCATTTTTTATCATTGATTTGTTTTTATAAATTAAAAAAATAATTATCATATAAAGTTCATTTTATATATATAAAAATAATTTTTTTTAATAAAACAATTTAATATTTATATTTAAAATCATAATAATGTTCATAATTCTAAAAATTATATTATCAATAAAAAATAATTATTTTATATTTACCAAAATTTATTTCATAGTAGAATTTAGTATATTAAATATTTGATAATAAATTAAATTTTCTTTAATCAAAAAATATTTTATAATAATATGTCTAATTTTAAATTATTTTAATTTTTTTGTATAATTAATTAATATAAATTATTTATTTATAAGACATGAACCATTTTTATGTGTTATGATAATATTATGAAAATCAATAAAATCAAAATATATTATATCCTTCTTCAATTCATTAAAAATAGAAGCCCAATTTGAAAATCATTTATTTTTTATAAAAATGTTATTATACTAAACAATATTTATATTATTTTCAATATAATTATTAATGAAAATTTTATAATTTTTTAGAATAAAAAATTAATTTGTTATAAAAAATTAATCATATGCATCTATTTATAATAAAAAAATTATTTTAAAGGGAATTTAACTATATATATAAAAGTGGTATTTATAATTTAAAATATTAATTTAATATCAAGAATTATTAATTGAAAATAATAATTTAGTTTTAAAAATATAATAACATAATATGTGAAAACCATAAATTTCATAAATGAATTATTGATGAGGCAATTTAATGTAAAATAATGTTATATTTAAATATTCAACTAAATTGAGAAATCAAATATTGTTTTGATTATAAATTAATCAATTAATAAAATATTTCTAAAAATAAAAATAATCTTATAATTTTGGGGATGTTATATTCTTCGTCCCTTAAATTAATTTTACCCTTACCATTTGTTCGTAGAACATGAGATAATTATGATTTTTCATCTTCTGAAATAAGAAAAGAAATTATAAAATTCGATAATAAACTACTTATATTTCTCTCATAAAAAACATCTAATCTACAATGTTGTCTACACCATTACCCAAATAAAAAGTGTGATGCCCTGAACATCCATTTTTTGATTTATTACTAAAAATACTGTGTTTTTTTATTTAAGAGACAAAAAAAGAAAATAAATAAAATTATATAATATGAATTTTTAGAACTGTTTTATTTATAATAACACATATTCCTTATAATTAATAAAATTTGAACAAAATTAGTATGAAATAAATATTTTTTCCATGTATGCTAACTATATAAGCTAATAGAACACCTTCAAATTTTTTTCCAAATCTATGTGAAATCATTTATAAAATGGATGAGCATATGTTCCTAGTAGTGGGTTTTAAAAAAATGTGAAAATACATTTCTCCAAAAATTATAAATTTATATGGAAACATATATCAAATAAATCTTTTTAATAAGCTAATTCATAAAAAAAGGTTTTTCAAACACTGAAATAATTTCAAAATATCCATAAATACTTTATAGTATTTTGAAAAACTTATAATTTCTTAATAATAAATCTTTTGAAATAATGTTTTTGTGTTATAATTTTTTCAAAATAATTTTTTTATAAATGAAGTTATTCAGTGGGATATAAGAAATAAATAAGTTCACTTAGTCGTATCATATGCAGGACAACACCCCCAAGTGGTTGTGGGTTTAATTCTCATATCACATCATACCATTCAATACTAGAGTTCCATAATTTGTGAAAACATTTTAAATGGTCGTTCCTTTCTCAATCATAACCCAAAAAACAATACAAAAACATATATAAATTTTTTCCATAGGTGAAAATAATCATAAAAATTTATTTAAATGGAACAATCTTGTTATCATTAAGAATTTATCATAAATAACATGGATAAATCCATATTCATATAGAATCACTCTAATTCAATAGACATTAATATAACTACTTAACAAAGAAAATGAAAATATAAATTAATGTGTATAGAATGTAAACAATATCTTATATTATCGTCATATCTTATGATATAATGAAATTAATGAATATATAAAAATAAGGAACACATAAAATGATTTGTTTTATTATTTAAAATCTACTTTCAACACATTATATGGAAGATTAGACATAAAATGACAACTTCTCCAATGGAAATTTATTTATAAAAGAAACAATTTGAAATTAACAATGATAAAAACAATGTTTATTTATTGTTTAAAAATTACATATTTAAGATCATGAAAAAATTATTTTAATCCTTGATTATCTACATAACATTTATACATATTTATAAAGAGTTATTTGAGAATATATAAATTAATTAATGGATTTAAAAATTAGTTAGAAGTGTTATAATTTAAATCAATGTTTTGAAAAAAAATATATAAATTTTCATTCTTGAAAGTTCTCTTGATTAAATTTAATAAATACTAATATATAATTAGATATAAATAAATAAATTTATATATCATTTAAAATTAAATACATACCTTACCTTAAATTTAGACTAACAACCATAGTTTTGATGCACCGGAAGCAATGAAAAAAGGGTTAAGAAAATAGTCTTCCCTAACAAGATTGTGAAGTGCTCAAGTAGGCATGAAATATATAATGAAGGTGTGTAGAAAGTGTTTCATATATAAATTTCATTGTATATAATTTATTTACTATCTTTGTGACAAAAATCATGATATTTGGTGCATCTTTTGACAAATATATTGAGAGATTAGATTTATATGGCCAATAGTTTGATTAAATTTGGTTGACATTGAATATATATATATATATATATATATATAATTTTATGTTCCTCGGGATAGTATTTGAAAATATATAGGTGATTTTTAATTCCAACAAATCATAATAATAATGCTTTTCATAAACTCGATTATTTTGTTTATATAAATTGATATTCAATATATATATATATATAAATATCTTTTCCATTTATCACATTTACTTATTATAATAAGGAATTATTATATCATATCTCTTTATTTGGGTTGACATGTTACAATAATTATTACATTTTAACATCATTTCTCTATTTTAAATCGTTTTATCGTTTTTCATCTTCAATGTTTTCTTCTTGTTTCTTATCATTTGTTTTAATGTTTTTTAAATGAAACATGTTTTTTAATATTTTATATATATTGTTTTTATCATTTATTTTTTTATATAACATAAAACATATAAATTTAATATAAATTTCATTATATATCCATATATATAGGTAAATTAGTATTTTTTCAAAAAAAACATTTAATATTTAGGTTATAAATAATAATAATTTTCATTATTATAAAATTTATATATAAAATTCCTAATAATTTTTTTATATTTTAAAAATATTTTTTTTATAAATATGATTATATCAAATATTTGACAATAAATTATATTACCATTAATAATAACATAATTTATCATATAATGTTTTGTTTTAAATTATTAAATTTTTTTTATTGTAACTAATTTGTATTAATTTATGTATTTATAACATAAGAACAATTTTTATTTGTTAAATTTAAATTCTAATAATTTAAATATTTTAAATATTTTTTCCTCATTCAATAACTTAATAAAAATACAAACCAACATAGAAAATCATTTTTGGTTTTTGAAATGTTTTATTATGCTAAAAGTTAATTTTATTTTTTTCAAAATAATTATTTATAGTAATTTTATAATCCATTTGAATAAAATTTTGATTTTTTATACAAAATTAATCAACTAATTTTATTTCATAATAAAAAATTATTTCAAAAAAAAAATAAAACCATTTTTATAAAAGTAAATTCAATAATTTAAAATATTAATTTAATATCAAGTCTTATTTATTGAAAAAAATATTTAATTTTAATGATATATTATAAAATAGGATGTGGAAACCATGCTTCTCATAAAATCATAATTGATGAGGTAATTTAAAATAATATTATATAATTTTTAAATATTCATAAAACTAATAAATCAACATATTTTTATTAAAAATTATGCAATTAATAAAATATTCTTAAAAATAAAAAATTGCTTATAATTTTTGGGTTTCTATATATGGAATGTGGTATGTTGTTTTCAAATTACAATGATTCCATGATCACACGATTTTGTGTTTTTCCTGATATGCTTCCATATATTTATTCATGTTCCATGCCTTTTTTATGTCATCATGTTATGTCATCTTACCCATGTGTTATTCATTGTTTCTATGTTTATTTCCCATAATAGGATTTTTAGCTCATCCTTATGTTCATGTATACCCCATGTTATCCCATAAATCTGTAACAGCTAAAAAAACATGATCTCTTTATAGATATTAATTAAAATATATTTTTTATTTTGGTTTCATTCATTCTTATTGTGTATCTAATATTCCAAATAAACTATAATTTATGATCCATGACATGTATCTGTTGGTAAATTATGCTTAAAATTATGTAATAAAATGTTTAAATGGCTAGGTCCACCATATATGTTAAATATTTTTAGATGAATATTCAATACATTACACAACACACCCCGGAGGAACATAATAGTTTAGTGTCATTGGATGCAAGTCACATGTTATAATTTGGTGAATTTTATACAAAATCTCTAACATAGATCTATAAAAAAACATAGCTTTATTATACATTAATTAATTAATTATTATATAAAATTACACATAATACAACTTTTATGATTGATAACCCTAGTATCTTGGGGAATTTGGTACATCGACTAACATGTTGAACATGAGATACAATAACATTATTGAAAACATCATCAATATATTTCTAAAATTACATTACTTTTAAAACTCAACATGATCACTTGGGGACTAAAATAGTAATGGGTGAGATATAAACACCATTAAAAGTATAAACATGTCATAACAAGAAGTAAATAATACATTTTTAACAATAGGCATATAATTTATCCATATAAGTAATAGGAATCATAAATATGAACATGATACATTATATTGTTTTTTCTAGTTTTTGAGGAATGAAATAGATTCTTCTTGTTAGGATGCGATTTCAAATTTTCTCATAAACTCATAATGTTCCCCCAAATTTATTTTGGTATAGAACTTATTTCTAACTGTTGGCGTTCATTTGAGTTTTCAGGACCAACGACTCTTGGGGAGTCACATTGGATGAGAGGATGGGAGGTCATGCTCATCTTACTCTTTTGGGGGGAATTATTTCCTAATACATGACTCTTTTATAGATTTAATATACGTTCATGAAGTCCATCCTAGATCTTGATACGAAACTATTTACCCTCATCTCATCAACTTGATTACAAACATTTATCGATAAGAACGATGTCGTTCATATCATAGGTTCTCTATTGATCTCAAATTAAGTTATGATGTTTTGGATAATGGCTATGTTCTATCACTATAATTTTCATTCATATTTAGGTAGGAAGTTTGTGTATTTGATATGGCATTGGACCTCTATGACACGTCTTATATATCTCATGAAATTAGAATCAAAAACCATTTCGTTTAAGGTCATATGACAGGACTCATCCATTTATTTTTACGTCATACAGTTAGGATGTGAGTATTGAGAATATAACATGATAAGGAATCCTACACATCATATTTAATACAGTAACTAGAGTCCATATATTTAATTTGAAGAGAATCTATATCACGAGAGAGACAACATTAGAGGCACTATGTGGGACTTAGGCATATAAGACCACCAAGGATTGCTTCTTAGGGAATATGGACCTTTGAGCATAGATGAGATGTAATCAGGCTTACATCCTGATGGAGATTCCTAACTTGGGGAATTCTTGTCATTTTACTGGTACAATAATTAGTAGTCTCCAAGATTATTTGAGTTGTTCTCGGTGTGAGAAACATGATATAGTGGCAAATCAGGCACATTTCATGTGAGCATATTCAGACAAGGAATACACATTAATGTATCCCATTGAGAGGTATGGTTTCCCATATCATGGAGGTTTTTTTATGGACATAATTACTTGAAAATGATTCCAATGTATCCTAAGTATGGTAGTAATCAGATTCAATATAGTTCTGAAATCTCATAACCCACTGATACGATAAGGTGGATGATCACACTCAGAGACATTATGATTTTTCTCATAGTTTCAAAGATGCTAGAGTATTATACCAGTATGGGTTACCTATCGATCGAGGAAATATTATATTATGTTTGTAGTTGGGGATTATTCTCTATATCCTCCAAATTTGTTGAGAAATATTATATTATATTGATAGTTTGGGCTTCTGCATTGAGGCTGCCCTATTGGTATACTCATTCTTTATCCTCCAGCGCATTAAATAGAGGTGGTAATGACTATGGTGGTTTGTATGAGAGAATGATATCTATAGGTTCACAAGAATTCCTAACCCTAGATCATCATGGAATCTTCCCTTGATAAATGGATATACGAATGAAGATTCTTAGCTTGGATGCACATGACATGAGTCTATGTAGGTCTGTTGTACAAAGCGGCCATGTCAGAAATAACTTCCATGAAATGACTTGGAATTATATTGGGTAGGTATTGATTATCTAAATGATATGTCAGGGAACTAATCCATCATGGAAAACACATATAATGGTGTCTAACTAATCAATTGTAATTTCAAATATTCCTTCGAATGTGTGAACTAGACATATATGAGATTCTTCACATAACCAGAGAAAAAAATGTATCGGGTCTCAAGCAAGATCAACTGTCTTGTCTCAGATTCCTTTTTCTGATTAAAATGGACATGTAAAAGGTGCTTCTCATGATTGGAGTAGGATTTTAAAGGGGTCTTGTGCAATATCTAAGTGGACATGATCATTCGTTTTTGCATGATCAACAAGAAAAATCTTTTTTTTCGGTACATGTTGATATTATCATGTCTACGGACAATTGTTTGATCATTCCAACACATCAATAACACATTTGAATGATCAATGTTCCTTGTATAGACTATATTATCATGATCAACATGCATTTTATACACTTTCTTGACATGATCAACATGAATTTTCTGGACTGTCTTCACATGACCATGGTGGATGAATCTAATGTAATTCACATGATTGATATGACATTATCCATGGTCTGATGCATATCAACACAAACATGTCAATGATTTCTCTCCGGATTAACTTTGCTTCTCTGTGGATCATCGTAGGACAATGCTTAAATGTTGAACAACAGTTGTAAGGTAAACTTGAGTTTTCAAGGCTTCACTGCCACAAATTCATGCAAGGTAAGCGCTTGAGTTTTATCAGCAGTTATCAAAAAGCACTGATAAAAGGGGGATTTTATCAACACTTGTAAAAAACACTGATAAATTTAACAATTATGAGTGCTAATATTAGCACTGATAAAAGTTTTGAATAGAATATATTATTAAGTTATATAATAATATATAAATTATATTAAAAAATAATGTATATATTTATACATTAAATAAAAAAGAATGTTTGTTATGTTTATTAGGTTTTTTTATTTATATGTTTATTATACTTATTTTTTTAGTTATATCATTGTTATATATTTATTATAGAATATGTTTATAATATTATATATAAATAAATTTTAATATATACATATATATATATATATAAACTTATTATATATATATACATATAAATAAAATTATGTTTCCAACGGAATGTTTCAATTGATTCGTACAATATTCTCAAGAATATATGTTAGTTTTTACCCTAATGTAAGCCATATATACTATAATACTATATATACTTGCTGTATTAATTCATTTAATATATATATAATGTGTTATCTTCTCATAAATACTAAAAGTCATGAATAATATATTTAAACAAACAATAAGTATATTTATTATTTTTAGAAATATAAATATTTAGATATATATAATTATTTAAGTTTTAAACATATTATATATAAATATATATATATATATATAACTAACTAAATATAAATATGTTTAAATAATTATATGATTACAAAAAAGTTAAATGATAAATATATATTTATGAACACCTTTTGAATATATTTTTTTATAAATATAAGTCTTTAATGAATATGTACACAAACACAGATATATATATATATTTAAATATTTTTGAAAATAAAATTAAAAAATATATATCAATTTAAATTTATATATATTTAATTATAATTTAAATTATAAAATTAAATTTATTTTTAATCATAATTTATTCACAAACACCATAAATATATATATGTAATATTTAATTATAATTTAATATATTTAATTTTAATAGATATATTAATTATATATATTTATAAAATAATAAATGTAATAAATATATTTCTTATAATTTTATAATTATGAAAAAATGTTATGTTATATCACTGCTAATTAAAAAGAGCTGATAGAACATCTATTTATCATAACTTTTTTAGTGTTTATAAAGACCATCCATTATCAATGCTAAAAAAGAATTTATAAAGGAATGTTTTATCAGTGATTTCAATTATAGAGCAGATAAAACCTAACTTTATCATCACGTTTTTAGTGCTGATAAAGATGAGTCATTATCTATCATAAAAAAGCGCTGATAAATGTATGTTTTATTTGTGCTATCATTTTAAGCATTATACTTTTATCAATGATTTTTATCTAGCACGGATAAAAATTTCATCGGGTTTTATAAATTAACCCTAACATTCTCTTCCTTCCTCGCACCCTCAAGCTCTCACAGAAACTGATCCTTGCCACATCCACCATCACTGCTACCTCTACCACCATTGTCATCACTGCCTCTTCTCCTCCCCCCTCCCTCCCTCTTCTCATGCCTCCTCCTACTCCTTGGGAACTGACTCCTGCACCACCCTGAATAAAGAATCCCAGAATGGCTCTCCTCAATCGTGAATCGAGCTTCACCACAAAATCCTCTGTAACGCCTCTCCAATATGAGGTTTATTAATATTCCATGAGGATAATAGTTGAAATTTTTCCAATCTTTTGTCTCATTCTCAATATTTTCTAATGACCCCTGATCAACTTTTTTTCATCGTGTGGAAGTTTTTGATCGAGTGTTTATGGCAGCTTTGTTAGTGCATGAACACATGTTGCATAATTTTATATTCATTAGGATTTATATTTCATTTTTTTATCATGGAATACACAATTATACATATGAAACAATATTATGGATTAGTTGATGGTGTCCTACTAGATTTAATTACTCACACCCTATACTTTCATTTTGATGCACATATAGACTTTATGTATAGGGATCCATGAAAAAGAAAAAGGGGCCATGGATTACAATTGAGTTAAGGAGTATGGATCTGGGAATTGTACCATGATTTACTCTAAAGAATACTATAGTTTTATTTGTTTATTTTCTACTTTAATTTGCAATCTGGTTTGGCTTACCTCATATGGAGCTCATTTGTTAATTTTTTATATGTTGTGTTTTCCATTTTATATAATTTTCATCCATATTTTCAATCTAATATTTTATTTATTTATTATTATTTATAAAATTACCTGATTCTAAGAGTATAGTCTCTGCACTAATTATGTTCAGAACCTAGATATTATTCAATAGCCTCTTGCATACGAGACGGCGTGTGTGAGGTATTGTGACTCTCTGGCTGGGACCCGGGGGTTCATGTTAGGGAATTACAATGTAGCTATTAAGTATTATCTTAGTTGTCCAGTTGTGATCTCTTTACTATTTGGTATTTGAGTTCTCTATGGGATGGATGGAAAGGGATGTGGTGATTGGTTACGGGTTGTGGGGAGACTATTAGTGGTTTATGGATTTTGGAATTTAATTTGGGATGTTATGTATTATCTTTGTTAACTTAGATTTATCTTTTAATTCTTATTTTATATGTGGTATTGGTTATTTATTTAAATTCAAATGGTATGATTCTGTTATTTTTTATTTATTTTTTATCCATCTTGTTTTTACTTGGGTCATTTAGTTACATTCAAATAGTATGTAGCTGGTATTTTTGAGTAAGTTTTTTATCCTTCTTTTGTTTACTATGGTTGGAAGTTTCTTTTTATTTTAACTATTTCCATATGATCATACACATTAGATATATGTATATTTCATGTTGTAATTTTTTTGTGGAATCCTTGTTGTGGTTGTTTATATTCTGAGGGTGAAATAATTTTCATTGGTAACGGTTTTATACCCTAGAACAAGTTTCTAGTTTGCTGCTCAAGAATGAACCTTGGGTCATTTCGTGGACCAGATTAGGTTCTCTGTTTTAGGGTTGCATGGGTTGGATCATGATAAAATGGTATTAGAGAACCCTCTTACTATTTAGTTTTTTTCATTTTAGAAAGGAGTAATAGAAAAGTCAAAACACAAGAGGTAAAAATAATGAGTAGGTTCCTAATCACCCTTTCATGAGAAAACATGATTTTCCAGGGGTATTTGGGTCTTGAGTCATGATTTTGAATTCCTTTTATGATTATTTTTTATGGATTTTTTTAATGATTATTCTTTGATCCACAATGATTATATAAATGATTTCAAGAGTCTCAATGAGATTTGGGATGGAATTATAGAAATACCAAAACTCTATTGTTAGCCTTATAGATTTAGAAAACCACATGGAGCTCCAACTACTGGATTTATAAACCATCTTAGATGATAATGAACTAGTGGAACATAGTTCTCAATCTTGAGCAGATAAACTACTCACAACTCTATTCTTCTCCAATCAGGGTTGTTTTAACTCCATTTCTTTCCTAATTGATCCCAATAGTATTTTTCATTGGTATGGGATTAATGAATAAAAAATTATTATAGAATGGGTTCTTTTTTGTGTGATTTTTATTGATGTTCTTGTTTTATCATTTGAAATCACGGTTTAAAGGTAAGAATTTCTTTTATAAATTTGATTTTGGGTAATAAATAATGAATTTTATGAAATGTTTTTTATATAAAAGATGATTTCCTAGAATATTTATTCTTCAAAAGCTAGGTATTTTGGGTTGTTTATAAAATGATATTAACATGATATTTTCATTCCAAAATAAAATGGTTTTAAGATGATAATTAGATATTAATTTGAAGAAACAAATAAGGTATTTTACAGAATTTAAGTGGGATCCTTGGTTTAATGAAGATTCTAATATTTTGGGGGAGTCTATAGGTCATTATCAACTACATGAGTCCATGTTTTGGGAATTTTTCACAGAAAAATTTATTCAATGGCACTATCCCAAGGAATTGAAAGTTGACAAGGAATCTGAGATCCTGGTCCTTAATTAGAGTGAGTGGTTGATGAAGGAGTATACATATTATTTCAAATACCGAGTATTATTTTCTCATTACGTCGTTAGTAATGACACTTTAAAGGCTACTTTTTTAAAAATTGATCTTTTCTCAATCATTGGAGTGGTTGTATTTAAATCTGGACAGGCATATTTTGAGGATGTAAATATAAGATCCTTGTTAGTGGAACTTAATCTAGCAATGAAAAATGAGGAAATTGATTTGTTAACTTTTATTGATATGAGTGAAGATATTATTTATAATTAAAATGAGAGGTTAGAAGGGCATAATTTGGAAGGGTAGGTTAGTGAGGGTTAGACTCCGTAATGGGTGGATACTCAAGAAAGAAGAATATATCTCTCATATGGGTTCTATATATAGATTCATTATGAGATAAAAAAATGTTTATTCTCAAGTGGAAAACAAATTAATGGGAGGAATACTGAAAACTAGTGATAAAATTTTGGTAGGGGTGTCATGAGAGATATTAGGTATGTAGACATCAATGATTTACATTGTCTCGATAGTGTAATGTGACTATGACATCAACTTATTTTTATAGGGGTTTACTTTTAAAAATGATATAAGTGTTTTGAAATATTTCTTAAATATTTATAGGTGTTCAAAATACCCTTTTGTTGTTTAAAATTTATTTAATGTGGATAGAAAATAGGGGCTTGGATAAAGGATGTTTGGAACTAATTAATTTATTTGGAAAAGGGTTTTTTATTTAAAAGAAGAATTTATGTAAATGGTTAAGTTTTTAATGGGATTTTAAATGTGATTTTATAAATAGTTTTCAAAGCAGATTTAATGTTAATAACTTTTTCAGCCTTAGTTAATTTTTTTATCAACGTTTTTTGTAGTTGTTTTGATAAATATTAATATCACCAAATAAAATATAATGGATATGATTAAATAATTGATGGATGCCAATCGTCTGACAAAAGAGTTTAGAGATTGAGTGAAAGTTTTACCCAAGTTTGAAAAATATCATGCATATGATCCTTCCCAAATCAATTTTCCATGTTTACAATGTTGTTATACAATACAATTCAGTCTAGAGGAGTTGGAGGTGCACTTGATCTATCATGGAATAGATTTATGTTAAGAATATTGGAATAAACATGGGTAAAAAGTGAATGTAGCTAGTGATAGGGATAAAAATACATTTTATGGATCATTTGATATGATCACAAGTGTTGGAAATGAATAAGACTGTATCAATGACATGATTATAGATGTATATGAAGATGGATATCATATTAAATAAATATAGTGGACCGTTGAAGATGAACTTTATGATTTCCCTAAAAAAATTTAGCAGTTAAAGAGTTTTGAAAAGACACCATTATACGATTTTTTCACTAAATATATAGCATTTTCATCCATACTGAAGCTGTATAATTTGAAATTAGGCAATAGATAGAGCGATGTTAGTTTTATAGAATTACTTTCTCTCTTTAATGACTTGCTCCAAAAATATAATGAGCTCCTTTTCCAAACATAAAACGCCAAATTAATGTTACCCTTGATGGGAATGATCTCTGAATGAATACTAGATTTCCCGAATGATTGTATACTATTTATCATGGACCGTAACTCACTTTGAGATTTCCCAATGTCTGGTGTTTCTCAATACAAGAAAGATAAATCTAGTCTTACGAATGTTTCATGGAACTTTACAATCATTCCAAGGTTTAGGTTCTTATATAGAATTGAGGAGACATCAATGAAATTTATGTGGCCCATAGATAGAATAAATAATGATGGAAAACTATGAATTCTAGTAGACTCACATCAGTGGAAGAAAATTGATCACGAGTATCATGAGTTTGGAAATGATCCTATTAACCTTTGTCTTGTGTTATCTACAGATGGAGTGAATCCTTTTGGTTTTCAAAGGAGCACTCATATTACATGGACCTTTATGTTGGTAAATTTTTACTTTCCACCATTATTATGCATGAAATGAAAACACATTGCGTTATCTATTCTTATACTAGGATCAAAACAATCGAGTAATGATATTGTTGTTTTTTGAATCCGTTGATCAAGGATTTGGAATTATTGTGGGATTTAGGGGTTACTATGTATGATGCTTATAGAAATTAATATTTCACTTTGAGAGCCATTTTTTACGGGACGATCAATGAATTTCCTACTTATAGAAATTTTTCAGGATAGACCATTAAAGGAACTCTTGGGTGTCCATATGAAAACAATGTACACATATAATTAGTTGAAGAATTCATTGAAAACAATGTTTCTATGAAATCATAGATTTCTACCCTAATGACATAAGTACCAATCTTAGATGTCATTATTTGAGGGATGTTCAAAATCATGTACACCATCGTCTCTACTAACAGGTGATCAAGTGTTTTAGAATGTTAATGATGTGGACACTAATTTTGGTAAACCATTTTCAAAAATCCTTATGAAGACTATTTAGAAAATGAAATCATTTTTCAATTAACATACTGGAATTTTCTGTACGTCAGACATTTCCAAGAAGTTATGCATGCTGAAAAAAAAATATGTGATGGTGTCATCAGCACATTGCTAAATACACCTGAAAAAACAAAGGATATAATTAAGGTTGGGATGGACATGGTTGACATGGTAATATGATAAGAGTTGACACCAGTGAAGGGTGAAAGACAAAAACTTCATCCTCCTGCTATTTACACTCTTACATGTTCTGAGATATATCTATTTTTAAAATTCTTGAATGATGTAAACGTTCCAGAGGGCAATTCAATGAATACTAAGAACATCGTGTAAATTCATGATATAATGTTAAAAGGTCTTAAATCACATGACTTCCGGGTTTTGATACAAGATCAAATTTATATTGGTTTACATTTCATTTTTCCCAAGAATGTCTGCCATACATTAACGAATCTCTGTTTTTCTTCAAATCTATATGTAGCAGAGTTATACACCCGTAGAAATTGATGAAGATGGAAAGAGATATTATTTGCATATTATGTGAATTGGAAATGTTTTTCCCACAAGCATTATTTGATACGATGGTTCATCTGATGGTTTTCTTGGTGAGAGATATTCGTCTATGTGGTCCTATGCTCTACATATGGGTGTACCCCATTGAATGATATATGAATATTTTTAAATGGTATGTTAGAAATCAAAGTTAGCTAGAAAAATATATTGTGGAGTGATATATTATTGAGGAAGACAATGAATATTATACTAAATACTTGTCTTGTGTTCAAAAAATTTCTAATGAAGCCCCATCACACTGGGTGACATGAGGGTAAAATAATTTCTGCAAAGGAGGTCGTCATAATCACTATTACAAAACGAGAATAGGTCCACCATTATATTTTTCATAACAGTTTGGACAATGAACCATATGTTGAAACCCACAATGAAATTCTTAGTTATTAAAATCGATCAACGGATGAAAATGGATATAAAATAAAAAAATGACCAGTTTATAGGATGGTTTCAGGACAATATTTTTACGGAGTCAAATGAAAATCCAAACTCAATTTCAGAACAACTTCGATGGGTATCCATAGGACCAAGTGTGTACTTATTATCATACAATGCTTGTGAAATAGTTGTTTATACATTCTATTCTAATGAACATAATTAAGACAATACCAAATATAATAGTGGAGTTATAGTTGTAGAAAAATCCAAGATTGTTTCTAGTGATAAAGAAATAAATCCAATTTATGGGAATATGTCATATTTAGGCATCATCAAAAAAATATGGGAGTTGAATTATAGGAAATTATGAGTAAAGAATTTTCATTTCATGTGGGTTGATAATAGAAGTGTTTTTAAAATATATGAGTTGGGATGTGTGAAAGTTTATTTCAGTAAGGATTTGTATAAAGAAGAACCATTTATAATGGCATCACTGGCAGTACCAATATTTTATGTTCCAGATCCTACAAACCAAAACTTGTCAATTGTTCTGTTATCGACAAAAAACATTGATGGGTCAGATGAAAATTCAATAGAGGATGAACCTTTCATTCGTATGTCACAATAATTATCAGCGGTACTAGGATAGATAGTGTTTTGTTTTTCAAAGGATACCACAATGATGGTATTTGAATAGTCGATACAGGGGTAAAATCCCAACAAGCATTAAAAAAAGAGCTTTCAATATTCATGTTATATATTTTTTAATATACATCATGTTACTTTATGTTAATATCTATTAAATACTATTTTTATATTATAAAAATTAAATGTTAACCTAATTTTTCATATAATGATTTCTATACATTATGATGCTCCCAATCCCCAGACACAACTGGTTTCTCAACCAGCTGTTGCTTGTAGTGCAAACGAACAATATGTTTCTCAACATGTTTCCTTATGTTAATATATGTTTTTTAACACATTTATGTTATCATAATTAAATTTTAAACCCAATTCACATATAATCACTTCTACATGTGATGATGCTCCCAATCCACATCCACAATCGGTTTTTAAACCTTCTACTGCTTGCAATGCAGACGAACAACCATTTTCTCAACATGTTGCTGCTCCCAGTTCAGAGGTACAACCACTATCTGCACATGTCAATGCTATCCCTCCAGAGATGTGGGAATATATTGATGATGGTGGATCCAAGAAGATTAAAGGTGATGAAACACCAGTGATACAGAAAAAACAGGAGCACCACAATTTGACGGTATTAGAAAAAAAAATTAAGTCGAAAGAGAAAGGCATCAAATACGAGATTGGATGGAATTAGGGGGGTCAACATGTTAACCCAAAAAAGGAAATGTTTAGTAGTTACATTGGGATCATCACTCAGCAATGCGCGACGATTGATGTAACTTCATGGAACCATTTTGGGGTTGAGATTATGACACTGGTGTGTGGAGATATAATGGTAACATTATGATATCATTTTTATAATTTACTAAAAATTAAATAATGAATCATTGAATTACACTTCATAAACTCTTGTAGAGTGAATTTATTGTACATGACCCACACAATGACTATGTATTAAGGTTTGATGGAATAATTTATAGGGTTTTCACACACTTTAAACATAATATCATATTAAAGATACTAAAGGTAAAATAAAACTATAACCAACTCTTATTTATTCACACTAGATAACCCAAGAATTGTGGTATGTGTTTACCAGCCATCATGAAAAATAGTCTTTTCTGGTAAATTTCGTCTAGGAATTCATTATCTGATGGTACATGTATTCATCACTTTGATTGAGAGTTTTTTATTTATGAAATTGTAACTCAGTGCTGAAAATAATCAAGGGGCATCAAAACCGGCGTACCCCTACTGTAAAGAAAGGACTAGGTACATATCACATGAAAAAATGGGATTGTATTTCAAATCTACCATAATACTTTTATGTGGAATAAAACCACACAATAGCTATGTTCTTTTGTTTATATGCATCTTTAAGGGTCCAAATCCATAGTCACTTCCATCCCACACCATGTGCTATGGAAGGAGGTGTGTGTAACTAAATATGGAAATATAATAGATGAAACCACACAAAAAGTGTGGGAAAAATGTGTAAGTATTAAAAAAATGTTGATTCTCTTTAAATCTCTATTACATAAAAATGATTAATTTGTTTCCTATATTTTCATTTTAACACAGTCATAAGAATCAACAACACCCACACCGGATGGAGACATGCTTTCAGTGGATCTAATGCAGCTAGAAAAGTATGGTCCCATTAGAGGAGTAGGTTTTTGGATGACACCCTGAACATATTTTGAGAAAAAACAAGATAAGGATCAAAAAATGGAAATTAAAAAGATGAGAGAAACATTGGTTGTGTTTCAAGAATACTTACAATACTAGAGAGAGCTGATAGAAAGTCTGATGGGGGGGGAATTGAAGAAAAAACATAATAAAAACTCATGCGTGAAGATCTCTCCCCACCCTCACCAGTTTTGAGGTGAGAAATTCCCCTAAAAAAACTATTATTAACTAAGGTAGTCGATTTTATAATAATTTATTCTGTGCAATTTGAAACATATACACACTATAAATTGATACCTTTCCTGTATTGATATTGTACATGGTGAAAATAATTTTGATTTATATCTATCAACACCTACCCATTGACTTATAGCAAGTGATACAATGTTTAATATCGAGAACAACATGCTACACAGTAGACCACTTCTAACAAATCATGTCAGAGTATCAATTACTGTTGTCCTAGAACTGAGAATCCAGCTACATGTTTTAATGATAATGCATATATTCATATAGTCGAACATGTTCTAGGAACATTCATCACATGGCCATTACCTCTTGTAAAAAACCATGTCGATAATGAGGTATTCATTTCCAATTAAATTTTCAAGATAGACATCAAACATTTAATGAAGAAAGGTATGAACCGATGCAATTATTACAGAGATAAAAATGGAATGAGTGAAATGAAGGACCTGTTAAAAACCATCTCAAGGATCAACCAACTAATTAAAAAAATCTATGCAGAGAAACTTAACCCCCATTCTATATCCACATTTTATTCTCATTGAATTCTCAAGTGGATACAAAGTTGAAATCACCTAATTGAATTTGAAGAAAATATGTTTAAAGGGGGGGGGATGATCCAAACATCATTGGTGGTGAGAGTGAAACTGAAATCATCGACTATGATTGGTTAGGCAGATCAGTTTTAAATTATTACATGATGTATGTTTTCGGGATTTAATTTTCCAATAGATGATATACTATGAAAATTATGTCTAAATTCATTTAATATTTTTCGTAGGAGTATATCTCAAAAACAATTCATCGGATTTCCCCATGAACAAATATTTAGACTCATTGGTCCTCATGTCACATCTAAAGAACGAGAAGACATAACTTCAATGAAACATGATGAAATATTGGAAAGAATTAACAATTGTTTAGTTGCAAAATTATAGATGAAAAAATCATCTTAATAACAACGATGCAGATGTAAAACTCTAAAATTTAATCTTATCAAATATAATTTTAGTTCTTTCATTACTTATGATTTTTTGTGTTCTTAGGCTACATTGGATTCTCATTGAGGTCAACTTGGATACTTCGTAGATTTATTTTCTGGATTCAATGAATGGATATCCCACAAACCAACCACAATTGATAGAATTTTTCAATTTTTAATGGACTACTTACAACATTTTAGAACTATCCATCCTGTTATATAATTTATAGTATCTTTTAATGAGAATTAGATTATGATAGGGTGGTGCGTGAATATTGTCTACATCATGGAATGAGGCCAGGATAAATGGACATGAAACCTGACAAGTACTACGACTGGATACAAATCTGGGTATATATAATAAGATTTCACTATCCAATCACATATAAAAAAAAATTTGTTCTTCTCAATGTTTCTGCAGTGCCCGAAACAAAAAAACGGTAAAGATTGTGGTTATTATGGTGGTAAATTTATGGTAGAGAACATATTCCATGAACAAACCAGCATCCCTAAAGAAGTATTTTAAAAGATAATTGCTATTTCATTTAAAATACTTATTAAATACTCTGTGTATTTATATTTATTCACTACTACCATGATTTCCAAAAATAGTCATATTCACAAGATGATATATATATTATTAGAAATGAATGGGTAACATACCTGATGAAAGAATGTACAAATATACAATAAAAATGGTAAAATTATCAAATAATTTAGATTTTAATAATTTTGTATGCCTTATCATTCTATTTTTATGACATTAATGTTGTTATTTGTAAGGTCTAAATGCCCTGCTGAAAATCATTTCCATTGGTTTTCCTGAATTTTTCACTAAATGAATTTCATGTTGATTGTTTTTTTAAAATAAATTGGGGGGTCCGCATTTAATGTTTATGTGTGTTGTTGATAGAACAAATAATATAACAAGTATCTAGAAGTGTTTTCCCCATCCCTTGAGTTTATTGTGACATCATTGAGACATAATGGTAATAGGATCTAACTACACCCTTTAGTCGACCTGGTGAAGAACCAACTGTCATATTTTCATTTGGAGGTCTGAATATATGACAGTTGGTTCTTCGCTGAGTCGATTAAAGTTGTGCTTCAGAAGGTTGATGTTATTTGGTGTTAACCGTATAAGGATCAAAGATGTCCAAAAAACTAAAGGGATGGGGAAACCCCTTCTGGAATCTCGTTATATTTTTTGGTCTATCAACAATACACATACCCAGTAAATGAGGACCACCAATTTCTTTTAAAAAACCAATCAACATACCATTCATTTTGTAAAAAAACCCAACTATGATACTGAAAACTAATAAAATGAATATTGATTGTTTTTATACATTAGGAAAACAATACATGACTCATTTGTGAAGTATACAATCACCAGCACCTCAATCCAATGAATAATTTGACCAGTATGACTAAAAGTGTCTTCTATGAGTATTAAATTGATATTTTACCTCAAAAAGTGTCACTCACTAAAAATTGAGAAAACTTGCTCTTATTGTCTTCCAAATTAAGGACAATGATCATGAAGTCCTTTGTGACATGTATGATTCACTATCACATCAAACCAATGCACTATGCAACTAATATGACTTAAATTACCTATATTCAATTTGAAATGAAATTTTTATAAAAAAAACTGACATACTGAAAACAAAGGAAATTCATTCCGATTGTTTTGATAGTTTTAGAAAATGATCCATCAGTCATTTTTGACAATTAGAAATAAAATGTACCTCAATATGACACATGGTGTCATAGGTATGACTCCAATTGCATCTTATTATTAAATATTTATAATAATTCAACTTTGAAAACAATTTTCATACTAAATACCGAGTCTTCTACCTATTTTCACATGATGAGCACCGCATTCACTGGATGAAGCAGTGGAGATCACATCATATGATTATTTCATATGATCATGCGAAGAATATGTTTCACACAATGTTGTCACATGGTACTATAAAATCTGTGTTAATTTGAATGCAAAATATGTAGATAGAAGAAGGGGTTCTATGTCAAAATATTATCACAATGGCTAAGTGCATGCCATTGGTTTGATCGCATGATCAAAGGATGATCATATGACTCCTTCGATCGCTGTTGAGGGGTCTTACGGTAGCTACTGGTGTCCTTGATTGGGTATCACAGAGGCTTCAGTTGGTGGTCTCAAACTCGCACATAAGATAATGGTGTCCCCTATCTTGGATCACTGAAGCTATTGAATCATATAGTTTTTAATAGCACTAAAAACTATGATAATATTATTAAAGATAAATGGATATCTCTTTTATCGGCATTCAGAAAAGCACTATTAAAGGACCCTTTTCTCAGCAGTAAAAAAATCACTGATAAAAATTCCATTTATCCGCACTTTTTTAAAAAAAATAATGAAAGTCAAAAACATTTAAAAGAATATAAAAAATTTAAAATGTGGAGCCCCCTCCTTTAATAGCAACCAACAACCCCATTCAACATTTCTCTTCACCCCCCTTTAAATAGCGATCTGAAGCCTCACACATGCGCCCACCACTACCCACCTACCTTTAATAGTGCCCTCTCTCCCTTTAACAATGGTGCCCCCACCCCTGCACATGCGCGGGTGACCCTATCTTTCCATGGATTTGAACTCGAGACCTCTTCCCTACTCGCCTGGACACATTACCACCCTTCTATGTTTCTTTTTTCCCCTTTTAATGAAATATCTATTATATATATATATATATATATCAATTTAGTTATATTTATTCTTATATTAATGTATATTTATATTAATATGTATTTTTTGTTACATTAATATATATATATATATATATTCTTCTTATTAATATATATTAATATATATTTATTTCTGTATATATATAGTTATATTTTTTATCCTTATAATAATATATATTTAGATATATATTTATTCATATATTAATATATATTTGTAAGATTAGTTTTAAATACATTTATAAAATATTTTTTTGTGTGTGTGTTTATAAATAAATAAGTAAATAAATAAATACATATATACAACAAACATACACATGTTGAAATTATATATATTTGTGTTACTTTAAGTATTAATAAATATATTTATGTATATATTAACATTATTTTATATTAATATGTATATTTATGTTTTAGAATATATATATAATATATATCATTTTTCTAACACACACACACATTATATAGGTATAAAAATATTCATATTTTGTATTTTATATAAAATGGATATTATTATTTATTAAAAAAAGGATTATATATTAATAAATATATTTTATATGTAAATATGTTTAATTATTTATTTATAAAATTAAATTTTTTAAGAGGGAATATATAAAAATATTTATATATATTTATATATTTGATTATAAATAATAGTTCATTGTGGAAAATGATAAAATTTCAACACCATTAAATCAATATGAATGTAGGACATGTGAATAAATTTAGTACCAACCAAAAAAGTCTAAAAGACAAGCATAAATGAGCATTAAAATCCATTAAATGAAATAAATCGGGGTACACAGATTAAAAAATCAATTTTGGGGGCCTTCGGGGACTTTTTTGGCCTCGAAAAAACCTTAACTATGATCCCCTCAAATAATAGGGACGTATATCTCATCGTAAGAATTTATTTGAGATGTTGTACATGGGAAATGGACTTAAAAATCCAAATTTATGGTCATTGGATGTTTGAGTTGTTTTTCAACTTATTTTAGATCATTTATTTATTTATTTGTTTTTTTTAAATTGTTATTAATTGACAATTATTCGATAAAAATTACAAAACTTATATATTTTTTTAAAATTATTTCAAAATATTTTTTACAAAATATATTACATATAATTTTTAAATTTCTATTTATCCTTATATAAAACTCATTTAAAAAAATATATTACATTTATATCAATATAAATATATATATATATATATTAATATATTACTTTTAATGTTTTTTTAAATATAACCTTCATATTTACTCTTTCTTGTGATGTTAAACAGGTGGCGCTGCAAAAACCAATATTTGTGGAGTGAAGAGAATCAAGAGATCATGCGACTGTCTTTGAGTATCCATGTTGTGCGAGCATCATGGGAGGGTGATAGACAAGGGAGAGGTTGAAGATGGAGGACCTCACTATGCGGGATCAACCAAGTTCAAATTTCTATGGTGCCAGATCAGTTTGGTTTTATCTCACGATCTGCTAGATTGAGACGGATGACTGGGATCGACAGATGGCACGATCAGATGACACATATTTTATCTTCACGGAAGCATCTTGTACCACATTGAATCTGTTCCATCCCCCCCCCCACCTTCGGTATATAATAAATTTGATGTCTTCTACTGGTTCGATCCAACCATGGGGTCTGCATATGTACCATATGAAAAACAACCATGAAAGTCTTCAACCGATTGGGTATTTGAATCGTTATATTCATGATTGCAAGATTACACACCATGGGGGGGCCATGAACATTCGACTGGTTGTCTCTTGTGGAAGCTATTCTCTTCTTATAGTACACCGGCTAGCCTAGGCTGAATCCCATGGGGCGTGGTCAACCTCTACTCCCACATGGGCTAGTGGTTAAATTCTCCTAGCTGGCTGGCAACTAGCCATTATTTTTTTTGTCAAAAGGAATAAACTATATCAACTAAGAATAAAATTCTTATTATAATTAATGGTCCAAAATTTATATCCTTAAACCCAACCCAATCCTTCCATTCAGGCCATTCCCATGATGTTTCATGAAATCAATATAAATATTTGGCATGGTCTTCATATCCTTTGGTTTTTTGATGAAAAGGTAAAAAAATTCACAAATATTGGTGAAAAAAATGCCCCCTATAATTTGAGTAATCAGAATAAAAACAATATGATTCAAAGTTAATCGTAGATCACTTCTCTGGATATCTAAACATCTGTCGATTCATGATTTTGAACTTCCAGATATTATTTGTCCTGACTATGTTTGAATAACATTCAAGTGTTATGAAAATGATACATTTGGCTAAAACTACTAAACTAAATCCAATATGGTAAGTCACTTTGACTTGGGGCATGGATACCCAAAAATGAGAATGTATATTCATTCCATAATTGAACAAGTATTTGGTGTAAAAGAACATGTGGCTAGATCCGAATTAAAGAACATGAATATCTCTATGTGTCTCATGAGGGTGGGAATAACATTTCACATAGATCTAAAATATATCAGTATGTAGATCAAAATAATGCATGGGAGATATAGTTTCATGGATAAAAATATATTTGAAGAATTTCCTTACAAAGATATAACTCATACATAAGAGGGGGTGTCACCCTTTTGTGATGAAATATCAGGTAGAGATCTATGTTTCAATGGATATGTAGGTAAGATCATCCATGATGACCACACATTATGTGTAACAACAAACATATCTGATCACTTGGATATGAGTTCTCGAATTTCTATAGGTTCCACTTTGAGAAATTTACATAAATTTCCATTGACAATAAATTCCGCATCGGTGCACCTTCTCTAGTATTCATGAAAATTTCTGATTTACATGGATGACATAGATATGATATCATATTTAAATGATCTATATTTTTCCTATATAAAGAGATTTAGTGATATTAGATTGAATTTTTCTAAGTCCATGTAGTGTCACCAAATGCATTGTATTTTTTTAAAATTTTTCCCTAGCATTTTCCTAAGCTTCATATGTGGGAATACATAGTGGGCCTGAAATAGGATTTTTCTCAGACCGACTTCTTACATGATTTTTCCATGATAATTATTTTTCTGCCTCTTCCATTTTATATATTCTCAATATTACCATGATCATACAATGTGTATGCCTAGTGATAAGATAAAAATCATTTTATAAGGATTCCCTTGTCATGTTTTCATCATAGTGAGAAACATGATTCTTACTGTTTAAGGTCTTGCAAATTAGATCATCTATGTGCTATAAATTATGGAATTTGAGGTTGGACCTTATTATATCTATATGTTAACGTCTTCTTGGATAAACCTTATAGATAATTGGGATGGAATACCTAGGCTGAATCCAAACACTATGGGGTGTAGATTTTGGTCGTGTGATTATCAAGGCTCATAATGATCCTATCTACTTTCTTGCTTGGAGGAGACCCCTTTGGTTAGTGGGTTAAATTCCAAATGCATCGATATCATGGATAAGAAAAGATGATCTCCATTATTTTTCATGATTCTATGGATGGTTTTGGGGTTAATATTGTTGAGGGTGAAATACTAGGGATGCTGGGCACACAAGGATAGTAGGAATGTGGGAGATGAAAGGCACAATAAAAAAATTATAAACCAGGTTATATGAAAAGGGTTATATATATCAGGTATATCCATTAACATTATGGAGTTTTAGGTTTCTCCATGTTTTAATTGAGGCAAAAAAAGTATTATAAATCCCTTTATACAGGGCCGGTATGTCTCATGTCAGTGGGTATGGGCCCTCTGCATTAGTAGACAGGCCAAACTGATATAACACTATTCGTTACCAGGGGATATGAAATATTTATGAAGACTCAGAAATCCAGATGATGACGTTGGGAATAAAAGTATGTCTATCCAGGAAGTGTTCTTTCACCATAGGGAGACTTAGCTAAAATTGAAAAGCTCATGCCCTATGCCTTATTGTTTCAAATCACAAGGTGTGGGCCATCAAAATGATCGAGTACGAAGGGTCACATTTTGGACATGCGAGAGGGTACAAAACATGGTGATGAAACATTGAGGATATTAGAACTACTTGAATAGTCTAATTTGGATATTGTAAATCATATTCCAAATTGAACTAGTTATGATGAATGTATGGGACAATCACACTAGGGACATCTTAAAATACGAGGTGAAATGTTCAACCATTACGATTCCATGCTCACAAGAATCAGAAATCCCTTTATACAAGGCCAAGATTACTTTGGATAGTTGTTCTATGTACTTATTCCTAAATTTCATGGCCATGTAGAAAGATCTATTTTATTTTTCAAGGAAAATGAATGGTTTTTGATTATATAAGATGATTTAGATCATAATGTGTGATTGATCGAAAATATAAGATCCAAGAAGGGCTTGAACACCCATAATGTTTTACAACACTTATCGAACATGTTCTCATAGTGAGGAAATGTGGAAAATACTTGATCTATCATTTCGCTAAAACATTGGTCCTAGAAAACATATATTTTCATTTAATATGGATATATATATGAGACCCTATGATCTTTATTACACTTTTATTTATGCCTTAATTGTTTCCTAAACAGAAAAGTTGAACAGTTTAGAATGTGAAGACTTGAATTTTTCTTAGGATTCTTTTCATGGGTTTTCAAACTGACAAGTATTTTGTCTCTTTCAATAGAAATTTAATGTCTTACAATTTGTATTCTAATAGGATAGTGTTTTAGGTCAGGAATCTTTGACCAATGTGTAAAATGTTTATGGTAATGGAACTTATGGATATAAAATGACAGATGTAACCAAGGAGCATAATTGGGAAGCCTAGGGTCAGGAATAATGCAATATCCATATTAGTGAAAGGTGGGAGTGTTATAAATCATAGATCAAGTATCTCATGACATGAATTATGACATGTAAAAATCATTATGGAGATATCCAGAACACAATGGGGTGCTAGTTTCTGTAGTGGTGATTTTAGGCTCACAAGAATTAGAAAGCCTTTTATAATTGGACATAATGTCTCTGGTTGGTGGGTCTAAGACCTTATTCATCAATATAATGGTCATATAGATATATCTCTTTTCATTTTCTAGGGAAATTCAAGGTTGTGATGGCATGAGATTCTTAAGCCATTATGTGTGGCATATTTAATGAGGTTCTTAAAGGATAATGGAAGAACCCCATTAAATAGATAGATGAGTTAAGGATCATGTGTTCCTTTGACAATGAATGATTATGAGTGATGATTTTTCCAATTTAACATCATGTAGTGGGTACATAATTTCTCCCATGCAAATTAACATCATGTAGTTAGGACAAACACTCATGCAGTTTACTGTCTTGTTGTAAGGGTATACTTCCATGAAGTTTAATATCATGTGATAAGGATGTACTCCCATGAATTTTGATGTCATGCAGTTTGTACATACCGACATGTAGTATATCATTATGAGGTAAGGATGCATATTCATGAAGTTTAACATCATGTGTTAAGGATGTACTTCCATGTAATTTAATATCATGTTGTAAGGATATACTTCTTTGTAGTTTTACATCATCCGGTATGGATGTACTTCAATGAAGTTTAACATCAAGTGAGATTGATGTACTTCCATGTATTTTAACATCACATGATAATAATGTACATCCATGAAATTTAATGCCACGCAGTAAACACATGGGAACTTATTTGAAAGTATGGAAAATGTGCGGATTGGACCTAAGATGGAGACTTGGGTGTCACTACATTTCTCATGAGGGTGAGAATGAATCCAATTGTAGTTATAAATTAATTATGATGTCCAGGTATCTCCCAAACACAAGGAGGATGAATTTTTATATTTATTCTTTGTGACTTGGCTCAGAGTTGGAAATTTGGGTGTCACTACATACCCTGTGATGGTAGGAATCAATTCACACGTTGTTCTTGAATTTGAAATACTTTATGCAGGTCTAACCCACATGTATATGTGTTCATTACTTCCATTGACTATTGCATATGGGCTCAGGATTGATGTTCTGGGAATCACTATGTATCCCGTCTTAATAGAGATCATGATACACATAGTTCTTGAAGATCCATGTAGTTTAATGACATGTATTGAGGATGAAGGAGAACTGATTTGGATGAATTTAAATGTTATAGTTGGTCCCAAAGATGTATGTTTGGGAGTCTCTATATGTCTCATGAAACATTATAATCAATCCACATTCATTTATTTGAAATTCTATGTAGTTTAACATCATGTTTTGAGGATGGTGGTGAATCAATGTGAATTAATGGTAATGTTGTAGTTGGGCCCAAGGGTGGATGTTTAGGTTTCATTGCACATCTCATTACAATGAGAATATAACCAAAAATAGTTTTAATAAATCGTGATTTTTAGAGTCACGTGGAAATGATATTTACCATTCAGATTATTTTCTTGTGGTGAGGACTCTTGCTATGCCTTTTAGGGTCATTCATTCATGACCGTAATGGACCTATAGTATACCTTTGTGTCTTATTTGGAATGGTAAGACCCTCCCGTAATTCCTAAGCTCATGAGAGCTATGATCGATGTGAGAAACATGTAATGGAAAGGGTTTACCCAGAATGTATAGATAGTTGAGGGTACAAACAGTGAATTTTGTATCATTTAGTGGATGGAAAAATATATAAGATTGAGGTGTACCTATGTATCTCATTGGTAGTGATAATCAATCCATAAGTAGTTCTAATAGAACTATTTATTTTAATCATCGTGAAGAAAGGATGTAGGTGACTCTACCTGATTAGATATGGATATCAAGGATCCATGTAGTTTTATTTCATCTAGTAAGGAAATTTTCCTTGTAGTTTATCATCTTACAATAAGGACAACACATCACATTCATTTTAACATCCTGCTGACAGGATGAGATATGTCATGTAGTTTAATGTCTTACGGAAAATATGAACAAGTTCAATTTAATATCATGAAACTATAATGTGTTCCATATATATTATCTTCATTTTGTTTGGATGAGTTAAATAATATTTAATTTCATGTGGCTTGGAAGAATGATGGTACTTACAAAGATGTAGACAACCTTATCATTCTTCGATGTGTGGCATTAAATTGTACGAAATATTATTTGATCAAGGAACATCAAGCAACGTGGAATCAAAATAGAATTATATCATTAATCCCATGAAATAGCTAGTGATAGGGGAAAATTATTTATTTTTTATGGTGTATTCACCATTGACCTAGTTTACCACTAAATAAGAATCCCCTTTTAGGATCTTGTGGGCTATTTGTAGTTGTATGTATAGTTCGAATACTATAATGAGGGCTTGGTATCCTTCCTCGTTATTTTTGTAGCCTTCGGATAGTGATAAATGGTAGGGAAAACCCACTTTCTTGGGAGAGATAGATACATTCCCTAGGCCAGAGTAGTTGAGATTCTATTTTTCCATACTTATTTTGATATTACATCATGAAGAAACAACAAAATTAATCTCCCATGTCGGAGGAGTTTCATGGGAATAGAAGACCTCTTCATCTAGAAGATCGGTGTCTTATGGATTATTTTTTGGGGTAGGATGTAATGTAAGGAAATTAGCCAAGTATTTTCCTTTCACTGACTTCTATGACACAAAATAAATGTCATATTGCTAAAGAATCTTTCCCCATTGGGCCAAGAACCTAGTGAAAATTAGACGACCAAGAATATAGAAGAGAAGATAGATATGAGAGATAAATTTGACTTCGTGGTTTGGCATGCAATGCCTCATGCTTTGCACTGTGAAGATGAGGGAAAGCTCATTATTCTCATCATCAGAGTAGCTATTCTCAGTACCTATCATAGTCCAACTGAGGTAGTAGAGACTATTATCTCTCCTCTTTTCATTTTTTTGTGCGAGGAGGGTTCCCAATGAGAATTCCATGGAGGCCACCTATAATAGGACTGAACTCCCTTCAACTAGAGGCATGAAATTGTGGTGGGTGTAGTAAGTATTTCTTGTGACTTTAGAATGATTTTGGGAAATCATCATCCTATCATAATGGGGATGACGTTGACAAGCCATCTAGGGAATTTCACATTCTCAGATTGAATTGGATTTGACCAATTCGTCAACTCTCACCTCCACATTGGTGACATGAGAGGGGTGCATCTTCTTGATTGTCTACTAATATAAATAGTGCTCATTAGGTAGTTCAGGATGATGTGTAGCTATATCAGGATTCAGTTTGGGAATTTCTGTCTAGTTCCACATGAACACATATTGATGTATCATAAAAAAAATGTTATGTATATATCATTCGCTTTGAGGGTCATGGTAGAAATAATCATTATAGGCCATGGGTCTTCTTTTATTCCCAGGTTTATCTTGTTTATTTCATAAATGGTGGTGGAGACACATTCCTCGAATGTTGGAGGGGAGTCCCAAAGGTCAACCTTAACTTCTTCCATCTCTGAATCTATAGGGGAATTCCTAGATGAAGATGGAAATCTAGGGGATTCACCATCAATATCAATGTGAGAGAGGCTCTGAGGATATATATTTTCATCCCTTTTTTAGAGAGTAATTGTTGAGGGATGCCCGAGTTGATTTCATTTAACATTGTTATTGAGGACTGGTTGGTCTTGGACCTCTATGATTAGATCTATTACCTCAACCTAGATTTTGTGGAGAACCTAGTCATTGTTGATCATTCTCGATGTATTCAAAAGTGTGGTCCCGTAAGCCATTGTGAGCTTCAATCTCTATATCATCATCCACCATTGGATTCAAACATCCCTTAATGTTGAAATCCACTTCATCATATGTGGCTCTGCAAGTATCGAATGGGGGTATTGTCACCATGTGGTATGCATGATTTCAAATTTGATGCAGATGTTTTTCTGAGAGATTGAGATGCCTCACATTTTATCATCCTATGAGACGGATGTGTTCCGTACAATCTTTCATCATGTTGTAAGGAATTGAATATGGGTGACTGGGCAATGATATAGAATCCAAACATGCCTATGTATCTCATTAAGATGAGGATCATGCCATATATAGTTCTTGAATAAATGTTAAGTTTAATTTAGTGGGGGAAAGGACATAACCCGTGCAGTTTAACGTCATATGGTGAGGATGAAGGTCATGCAGTTTAGTCTCTAGGGTTAAGGACATTACTTGAGCAAATTTAATGTATTGAATAAACAACTATTTCAATGTAGTATAATTTTTTTCAGTATGAACATTAGCAGAGAAATTTAACATCTTGCAGTAAGGATGATGGATAAATAACCTATTTAGAGATTGGATCTTTTGAAAGAGATTTGACACCTCTTATGCATATTGCATGAGTTTTGAGATCATTCAACTCTATATAGCTTGTAGATACATATTCATCCAACTAATCCATGAATATAAATCATCATTAAATTGTGTGCCTAGGTTTTCTATGGTAGGGGAAATAATTTTCACATCAAATCATTTCGTCCCCATTTGGCGTCTTAATTGTTGGGAGATTTATCAAACTATTTTCCAAGGAAAATAAATATATTTACAGACATGATTTTTTTGGGAAATAATATATTTTTGTAATCTTTCATTGAAAGATGGTCATTTACTACTAAGTGGTGTGTGACTTATGTTCTAACGCACAATCAGTGCTCCCTTTTAAGAGTGATCAAAAGGTAGTAGTGGGGATTCAAGTTTTGGTGGTTTCAGAATCCCCTTTTATATCTTCACATGGATCAAATATTTAAAGGAAAATAAATCTTTCATGGTGTTACCGAGATGTTGATGGTAGGGGAAATTATTTTCATGGTCTCCCAACCCTAGATCTCTTGGGTTCCTCATCACCAGGAATAATATCATGCTACTCTCCATGGCATAGTTGAAATACATGGGAATATGTTTGGATTTGAAGGAATATACTTTTTTCTTCTAGTATTTAATAGTTGGTTGATTATGAATCTTCTACCACATATTATCTATGCAACCATTGTCATAAGTTCATGATTGAATCTGTAGTCTAGGGTACAAAATATTGGACATTATTTGTTCGGGGGTAGGTGTTGATGCATTGGGGGTCCTAGATGATACAAACTCTTTCTATTGATTAAAATGTTTCAAATCTTCTGGAGATTATATAAGAGAATCTAAGGTGAGATATTTTACAGAAAATCCCTAATAAGGAGGTGGAAAATATGGAAATTCCCCCAACTCATCTAGTAGGGGTGACTTGGAATAATTATTGGATCTCTAGTAATGAGGGGATTAAAAATATGAAAAATCCACCATCTTTGTGGGCCGGAGAACTTCCTAGAAAGGAATTCTTCTATAAAAAGACACAAGAATATCATACCAATTTAGAGATCTCATGAATATTCCAAAAATTATCTCTATGAGATCTCTATTCTCCTATTGGATTTTAGTGAATGGTTCTTCTATATAAACTTCCATGTTATCCCCAAGGGGATGGATGATGGGATCCATGAAAAACCCTTTCTTATATCGGTGGTAGAGGGTGTTGATAATGATGGGAGTTTCGATATGAATACCATATAATAATTCCACTACTACCACTATCTATACGATCTATTTTACTCACCTTCTGGGACACCATCATGATCGGTAACACCTCCAGTTGATTCTAGGTGGATACCGCAGAGCCTATCTACTATTGTTTTGGTTGTAGAAGATAGGCCAAATCGATTTGACCTAGATAACTACAGGAAGGTAAGATAGTACCATTATATATTATTCTAATATATATATGATGAGTATCCTTCATATCTAACTGACATTATATTTAATGAATCACAAGAAATTTGGTGCTCCTCTTTGACGATGTACCTCGTTTGATGGGTTGGTTCTCGGTATATCATTTGAACGATTGGTTCCCATGATTCTGTTTGAGCAGTAAATACCCATGATTTAGTTTGAGGTGTCAGTGCCCATGATATTATTAAATGGGTTATTTACCATGATTAAGATGATTCTAGGGTAATGTATGATGACAATTCCCCCAGCCCATATGGGCTACGACGCTCTTTGTGATTCCACAGTCACTGAGGCTAGCATTGATGATGTCAGATTCTCTTGGATAGAAATGATCTGGGACTGATTACTAGTCACTTACAGGAGACAGTGATGTGCCTCAAATAGTTTTTCAATATAAAGGATATAATTCTTCTCTATAGCTACATCATTTGTATACCCCTGGTGGGATGTCATGTTAGGTTTCCCAACATGGCCAGTCGGTGTAGCCACAACTTATTTTGTAGCTCCTTGTAGAGTCATGTTCATTTGTCCATGATGAAGAAAATAATGGGTTGTATCCATCCAAGGAAGATCTAATGTTATTTGTTTATAATTAATACTATTCACATCAATTTCCATAAGGTTGGTAAGGTGTACACTGATGTCCTCTAGGGATAGGCCCTTAAGTGGTAGAATGTTGCAAAAATGGACATTTCTTCTTCTATGTCATGTTGTAGGAGAAATGTTTGTTTGGGGCTCAACCTTCAAAGTATTTCATGAGCTGATGAAGAATTTGGGATGGGGATATTGATATGGTATTCCCAACCCAAGATGTTCCCCAATCAATAATATAAGTGGTGTGTTGGTGAAAACATATGTCAGGGCCTTAAGATCAAAGCAACTTGTCTAGAAATCATAGGATCTGTTGGAACATTTCATGAAATCATTATGATTGTATAGAATATGGAAATCCTAGAGATGAAAACAAGGCACCTGATCTGTGAAGCATCATATGTTTGTGTGCATGTTTGATAAATAGCTTTCACAATTAAAGGAAAAGGGAGTTCCTTCATTTAACACAAGGTTTAGTGTGTTTAAATGAAATATGTCTAGATCAATTATTTTCTATGAGAAAAACATAAACAAGACTAATTGGAATTAGGAGATCAATAATTTTCCCCATTAGAAATGGATGAAACCAATAAAGGAATTCATGTCAAGTTCACCATATTTGTTTCTTCGGGTTTTGAGGTGTGAAATGGGTTTCTATCATCGGTCGACCATTGTAAAATTTTCCCAAAACTCGCAATTATTTCTCCATCTGTAGTTTTGTATAGATCTACATTCCAAAGGCTAGTGTTCCTTATGGTTTTAAATCCCAACGACTCTTAATGTCTTTCATTGGTTGGGAGTATGAGAGATCTGGCTTATCATACCATTTTTGGAGGAATTGTTGCCTACTATGGGACACTATTAATGATTTAATATATGTTCATGAAATAAATCCTAGATCCCAATATGGAACTAAATAACCCACCTTCATCATCTTGATTATGAATATGTATTTATAGGGATGATGGTGTGCATATAACAGGTTCTTTATCACTCTCTTATTTTGTTATGATACATTGGGTTGTGGACATGTTTGAGAACTCTAGGGTTCATTTCCATCTAGGTAGGCAGTTGGTGTCTTTTATATGGGATTCAACCTCTATAAGGCATTCGATGTATCTCTTGAAATAAGAATCAAATCCCATATAGGTATTTTGATATAGTTTAAGGTCGTATGACTAGACCCATCCATGTATATTTACATCATATAGTCAGGATGTGAATATCAATCTTATACCATGTTTCATCTGGAAATGGGGATGAAATTGTTTGTTTAAGGTTCAAATATTCCAATCGGTTTCTAATGGGTTTATTCATAGAACAGGAAACAACCAATGATTCTATATCCATTTGGACATAATTTCCAAATATAGGTGGTCATTAGTTTTGGACCGATGAGGCTTTAAAATTTTCATTGGTTGAGAGGATGGGAGGTCAGGCTCATCATAACTTTTTTGGGGGAATTATTTCCTACTCTGGGACTCTCATATAGAATTATGTTTTGTTCATGAATCCTTCTTAATTCACCAATCATGAAAATGATTTTTCCTTTATATTTGGCAATCTATTGTTGATATGTATGGGATTTAGAGAATCTTTTGTATGTATTTGAGGTTCTTCATCGATGGAGAATAATCTGTATGTATTAGATATTCATAGTCAATGGTATCCTTAAATACATTATATAATAATTTTCTTGGTCATTATGATGACCATATTGGTTTTAAAGCCACTAAGTGGGGCACTTGATGTTTATTGTCATTTAGAATGATAGGGATTATTTGAGAGTTGGGATCGTACCCGAAGATGGCCTACCTATGTATCCTTGTTAAAAATTAACTAGAAGACATGTAGTTCGATAAGATGGATATTTTTTAACGTCATATGGGATGAAAAATATTTAATGAAAGTTGGGATTGGACCTTATAAAGGCTTCCTACATAATCTACTTTTAAGGCAGAGATCAAAGTCGATATAGTTCAGGTGAATAAAAATGTGTCTTATGCATGGTTAACGTCCTAAAAAGAGATGTCATTATTACTTTTACCCTCTAAGATCGCGTGATTCATTCTTAGTGTGTGAAACAAGAGGTATCAGTAAACTTGACGATTGTTCCATGAAAGATGAAGTCACAAGAAATGATGTAGGGATTATGTATGTATGACTGCTCAAGTAGATGAAGACTATAAAAAACATCAGGAAAGAAGCCCACGAGCAGAGTCTATAAAGGTATTTTTACTTTATGGAGATTTGGAGTTTTAACATGGGGCTTACTCTTGAGAAGGAGTCCAAATTAAAAGGGACTTCTGATTAGGGCTAATTCCTGAGAAGGAGGCCCAAATCAGAAGAAATTAAAATTGGGACTTACTCATGAGGAGGATGCCCAAAATAAAGGGGACTTATAACTTGGGGCTTATTCTTGAGAAGGTGGCCCAATTTTAAAGGAAATTATTACTGGGGCTTACTCCTGAGAAGGAGGCCCAGGTTAAGGGGACTTGGGGCTTACTCCTGAGGAGGATGCCTGAATTAAATTAATTATTATTGGGACATATTCCTGAGAAGGAGGCCAAATGTTAAGGGAACTTGGGGCTTACTCTTGATGAGGATGCCCAAAATAAAAACATCTTCTCATCTTAAAGGATGAGGTTATATGAAGAAAAACCTCTAACCGTAGCGACATGAAGCTTGTAAGTCACAAGGTTTTGGGAGAGGTTCTCATAGAATTCCTTTAAGATAAGGAATATAAAAAAGTAACCCTTCCATAAATGGCATTGAGGGCTAATATCTTGAAGTGGAGAGGTGTACAAGAGAGAGGCACACAAAAGAAGTTGGCGTGCATGTCTTGGGTGCACAAGTGTACTTGCGCGGCATGGGTTCACCGGGGTGACGAAGAATATGTAGGTTAATACATGGGTGAGACTAAACTGAAGACTTCAGTATTATCCTAAGATGTTTATAAAAGTGTGGCATGCAATTTTCATCGACAGGGTAGGGCAGCGTAAAGGTTTTTTCACTTTTAAGGAGGTCTGGATACATAGGCGCACAAGTGTTGATGAATTCTAAACATGTAGGCATTTTCCTACTCATTCAAGTCTTCCATTCTAGGTAAAAAGTTACCTTAGAAGATTTTGGAAGAGTTGAGTTGAAGACTTGGGTGACCAGAGCTTGAATTTGACTTTTGGAAAAAAAAATATGTCCTTTAAATGGGGGCCCATAGGGGCTATTTAAAGGCCACCTTACACCCTGGCCAAAAAATCAAATAGGGCCCGCATGTAACTTGTGTGCCTCACTCCAAATGGGCTCCTAGTCTATGCCTTTATCAATTTTTTGATGTTCTTCAAGGGGTGACCCGCATTGTGCATAAGGTATTCCATGTGATGTAAAGGAGGGTCAACAAAAGTCCCCCCTCGGAGTTCGATCTGAAATGGAAAGAGGGTCCGGATCTGAGGTAAAGCCAGAAAAATCAAGGGTCTGTGTCGCTCAAGTTCGGTGTGATGATGTAGGGGCGCACAATTATGGTGCACAGGAGGTATGTATCGCCTATATATACAGGCGCACTCCGGTGCTAACTCACTCAGCTTCCAGCAACATGAGCTCTTCTCATGCAGGTGCTTCCGTTTTTAGTGAATCGCCCTTCTGGATTTTTTCGTTCTTTTGCAGAAGGTATTTGACATGCACACCATGACTAGGGTGGCAAAAACTTCCACAACTGGTTTGACTTGCACGCCAAGTTTGGGACTTGTGCGCCTTAATGCCTTTGCCATTTTTTGATTTCCTTCATCATAATTTCACAAAACAAACTTACATAAAAGTATATTGTTTGATCTTTGTGTAGGTTCAATAGCTTCTAGAATAATTGGTTCAGTTGATGAGTTGGCCAGCAAGAGAATAGATGACATGATGAACGTCGTCGGCCATGATTATTATGTCATCTGCAACAACACTCTCCCATATTTGGCTAAGTACTTGGGGAAATATCATACCAATTTCCCATAGAGAATCTACATGCCTTTATATAGCCAAGGTCATCTGGAAGGAATCAACGTTCTAGAGGCAAAGAATTATATCCCTAATTCCTGGTTTCAAACTTACACCAAATTCTATTTGGAAAATGTCTCAGTTGCAGGATCATTTTTCAATGCGGGACAGTGGAGAAGGCATACATAATGCATCATAGCCCATGTGATCTAGATTTGAAGCATCACATGCCAGAGTAGAAGCTGCATTGATATCCCTCTATTTTTTTAAATTCTCATATGGAAAAATATAAGGGATGGAAGAAGAGTTGGGATTTTCATCCTGGAGGAGGTGTGAAGCCGACATGGATGTGGGTATATTGGGTTCAATAAACCTGTGCAATGTTTGCCGAAGATCTGAATGGAGCTATAATATATGATGTTGTCTGGGCTGGGTAGACATATGTCTACAGGAATGAAAATTTTGTTCCGGAATTAATCTGTTGATGCAGCCCGTAAACAAATTCTTTCCATATGACTCATGGAGAAGTATGCATTATTTTGAGGGATATATACAAGATTTCAGTGGATTCAATTTTGAGAGATATTTATGATGAATTTATCACCCCCCAAGGTGACCTAGAATGATTTGGAAAAGAATTCGGCTTTGGATCGAGAGTTAATGAAAATTTTCTACAAGCTTAATAATACCACCACCACGAAAACCCACTCCTGAAAATATATCCATCTATAGGAGTGGATGAACATGTTTCTGATTAAGAAGAGAGAGGAGGGACCTTCTTACACTCATCCCACTAGTTTCCCTAGAGCAGAAAATAGGGGTTCTGCGGGCACATTTTGGCCAACTCTAGAAGTAGGATAGTTTGATAGGTGGGCGTATGAAGTGAACCAGAAAATTCCAGCGAAGACCCATCTTGTAGGATTTTTGGCCTTGTGGCTCATTGTTTACCTTTTACCAGTTCATGATTTAAAAGGAGGTGTTAGTCCAGGGACCATTGTCATTACAGCCAAGCTGGATGAAAGGATGATGGTTTGGTTGGCCACCCCAGTTTTGGAAAAGATTCATAAGATCTTACTTCATGTTTCTATGGGTATGTCTCCTCTAAGAATAGTGGGACCATTCCATGTTTTATGGGGATGGATCACCACCCACTTCAAGAAATATGTTGTACAAAGTGTGGTACAGGTTTCAGGATGTTCTTTTCGGTCGTCTGTTCAGGCCTTTTTTTGGAATTTCTCCCTTATCCCTCAACTCTTATGATATCAAAATAATGTTGAGCGTGTTCAAGGAGTTTCACTTCTTTCCTTATGAAAATCCACCAATAGGGAAGTTTTTTGATGATGGAACATCCAGTTTGGAGTTAAGAGCATATATGCTGGCATGTAGAGATGGTACACTGGCCATGAGGGTTGACAGAGAAATTATATGTAAGGCCTATGCTCCATACAGATTCACACATCAATTCAAATGTTTGCAGCAAATTATCGTATCCCCTCCGGTGCATTTCAGGTTAGAGAAGCAACCCATGGTTTCTCTTTAACTATGGTTGATGAAATCTATAGTGAAAACTAGGGCAGTATTTTATCTACCAGCTATTCAAGTGAAAATTCGATTGACTACATGGTACGCTGAGAGCTGGGTAGCATCAAACCCTAAAGGGGTACTGAACCAACTTGTCCCTTGTGTTGGGATAATGAAGAGAAACATTAGGAAAGAAACTTTTCATTTGGAAGGTGACTCTTCTTCACTCGGTGCTGATTCACCGGATTCCACACCCGGACCTGATTCACTGGATTCCCAGGATGGGGATGGTAAGGCTCAAAATGCATCAAAGCGGTCACGTTCCAGATATAACCCACTTTCCAGAGTCAAGAGACCTACTCCATTGACTACTGCTGAGATACATCATTGAGGAAATTTAGTTTCCATTATTTTAATGAGAAACAAGTTTCATTTTCTTATCCTTTATCTGTTATTGCAAGAGCAAGGAAGAAGTTGAAGTCCCAGATTGTAGGACCCTCCTCGTGGCCTTCTGGTGCAGATTCTTAATATTTATGACCAAAGGATTTCCGGACATTGTGAAGTTTATATTGTGATGCTTAAACCGCCAGGATGGAGTTATGAGAAAGTTTGTATATCCATGGAGTGGGGAATCTCCAGGAATCCTCTGACATTCGTTTTGAGGAAAACCCCATTGAAGTGTGTGATTACATCAAAGAGGTAGAAATGATCATATATGACACTGATGACTTAGTTCCTATCACTAAGAGGATGAAGGAAATGATAGACCATCATACCACTGAGGGGATTTGACCTTCATTAGATGAAGAGTGGAATTATTACATTGATCCTAAAGGTGTAAGTTTCCTTTTTCTCATATTTCTATTTTCTATATAATTTGAATTTATTCAATTCTTTTTTATTCAAGTAAATAATCATCATAATCCAGCAGCTTGTAAAAGGTAGAACCACTGAAATCCCTTCTCCATGGTATAGCCCACGTGGCACCACTCTTAGAGCCACTAAATATCCTCATGACCCAGGAGAAGTTTTTCTAGAACAAAAAGTCATGGATGTGCAGTTAGAAAGGGTTTTATTTTCTCTGATACCTGTTTTTAGAGATGATGACTCTAGTCCACCCAAAAAATTCAATAATCAAAGGAATCGAATAAATAATACCACAATAAAATATTTCATTAGTAGTGGTAAGCCTTTCTTGTTGTCATGGATCTTAACTTATGAAAAAGTTCTCAAACATATCAGGATTTTAGGGGATTCTTCAGTTTCGCCTTTAATGGAATGTTCTGACCATCCTCAGAGTAAAATGGAGGGTGCTATATAATGGCCAAAATTCCTTGCAGAAACAACTGCTTCTGAAGAAATACTGAGAGTGGATGAGTCAGTGTCTTTTCCCAGTACCTCTCATGTTTCTGATTCCAAGAGAGAAAAGACATCTGGTAAATTAATAATAATTCATAGAACCTCAAATGATACAATAAATAAATTCCATTCTATAATGTTTTAGGTTCAGCACATGCCCCAAAACATTTTCCAACCACCAAAGATGACCCCACAACTGTCTCTGAAGAATCTATCAGGGGTCAGAGATTTCTAGATGAAAGTCACGAAGAAGACTTGCTGAGTGCTCCCGCTGGAGAGAATAACCTGGGATCTGGGACATCATTGGATAAAATTATGAATCTTGGCATTTCCTTTGAAGAAATTTTAGAACATGTTAAATTACCATGTGATTTAGAAGATTTTGGAGATCTAGCTATAGAATCAATTGGATGTGAGTATCATCATTTGTCTCATTAATCTTATCCTAATTACACTTCAAACCATGTTTGGTTAAAAAATTTATAGTTCCATCTAAAGAAAATGTTGAACCAATATTTCTTGAGAGGGATGTAGACATTGATTTCAATCCTATTATTGCCGAAACACTAGCTCACGTGGATGTTAGCATGACATGTCCTCCTAAAAACCATCTTGAAAATCTCATTGAAGCAAGGAATGATGGGGATAAGTCTTCACAAGTTGATGATCTATTATTAGGTAAAAGATAATAATATTTGTGGCTTACATAACCTGCAAGACAACCAATCAACTCTTACTATCCATTGAATCTAACCATACTTTCAATTGACCAAACATGACTGTCAACTTCAATGGCTAGATCTGGAGGTGAAGCCTCAGGCTTAGCCCAAACAGTAGAAGAAAGGGAAGAAATATGGGTCAAGGAAGGATCAGAACATGGAACTTTCTTAAGTGCATTAATCCCAGAATATGTTCCTCATGGTGATAGCGATGTTGAATCATACCCAAGGGTGTAAAAGGCGCTCCAATTCTCCCATCGTAAAGCATGGAAAAATATATGGAAGATAATATCTAAGGTGCCTCTTGGAGAGATGCCTTCAAAAATTCCAAGACATTCATCCCTCTTCATCATGCTGGTACTTGACGATTTCGGATATCAAGAAATCCATGTTGTAGTGAAACAAGTCATTCGAAGGAGGGAACAAGACAAATGGTGTCGTCAAGACCTGATCAATGGTAGATTATTGACCAATACCAGTGAACTTTAGGATGTATTGTCCCGAGATGAGGCTGATCATGCTATAATGCTGAAGGAGTTGAAGCAAAGGATCAAGGAGAAAATTGTCCAGCAGTTTCACCTTCAGCAACAGCTAAATGTTGTTACTGGGGAGCTTGACAAACTTCATAATTCATCGGAAGAAGTCTAAGTGGATTGTATAAAATCCATCACAGATGCCAAAGAAGCACTTCATAGAGCTGAAGAGAGTGAAGCTGGTTGAATAAATGAACATAAAGTGGCTACTGATGATGCTCGGGATTCTATGAAACAGATGATAAATCATGTCGAAGGTCTTCTATAATATCTGAAAAAAGAAGAGAGACTCCATTCTGTGGGTGTTCTTCTAATCATTTTCATCAATGAAAAATAGTTCATCTTCAATCATCCATAAATTCATTTTCTTGATAATTTCCCTTATTTTTAACTAATCCAATGGGCATAGTAAACATAGTATTATTTTTACTAGGGTTATATAAAAAACCCACCAAACATTATCTTTCCATTGCTCAATATTGCCTAAATCATACAAAATGTACGTTTAGCGAGCTGGGACTTGACTTTTGTTCAGAGTACCCTTTATAGGTTCCCAATTTAATGAGTATCATGTATTTTTTATTGGATATTTAAATTCATGTATGTTGGACTATAAAAAGGATGATATTTATGAACGAATATCTTTGACCAAATTGATGATATTGACTCAATTATAGATAATTTTATTGGAAAAATTTTACCATATTCATGTATGGAGGGTAAAAATTGTAAACTGTGATGTGAGAAATTTTGAATATGAGGAATGACATGGTAAAAGAGATAAAAGGCATTAGAGGAATTATTTTCTAAGAATGATGTTAACACTATTTGACAAACCTATTATCGGGGCTGAATTATGCAGTTCCAACTAGGGCATATGCTGAATATTCAAATAGTAGTATCTTTTGGCTGACAGGACTGTTATGTAGCTAACATATGTAAGGCCACCTAAGGGCACGTGCCGCATGTTCGGGCAAAAGAACTCTCAGAAATTTTAATTTCTATTGCTAAAAGCCGATCAAAGTTTTATAAAGATTAAAATTTTCAAAATCATAGATTCGTCTTTATAGAGAAAGGTACTTTAATTTGGAGAGGATATTTCCAATCAGAATTGACAAATAATTAAAGTATTGTGACTTCTACGAAGGTCTGACCCAAATGTAGGAAAAAATTATCTATGGTTTTAAATCATATGACTAAAATTGGATATAGAAACATTATACAACATATGGTCAAGTGGTACCAGTAATTTCATATTTCTCTGAAAATATGGAAAATGTAGAAAATGTAAACCATTGACTTGAATGCTTTCGTATCATAAGAAAAGAGTATGGAACCAATATGTTAAGGATGACCATTTTTTTGCAGATCCCTATATATCACTGTTAAGACCAATAGGGACAAAAAATGCTTCTCCTAATAATGAATTTACCATTACATGAAAAACCCATTATGGAGGATGAATTATGCAAGGCCAATTGGGGCATAAGCTGCATAGTCAAATAGTAGCATCTTTTGGCTGACAAGTCCATTATGTAGAGAACTTATGCAAGGCCACCTAAGGGCACATCCTTCATAGTCAAGCAAAAGAACTCTCAGGTATCAGACATTTTGTGACCAGAAGTCAAGAAAAGGGTTATGGAGACCATGAATACTATTTGTATAATGTTGCGAATGGGTCGTGAATTGTGATTCTGGATGTCACTATGTATCTCATTAGGATGAGAATCTTGCCACACATAGATAGTGAATATAGTTTAATGTCATGCATGATGAGAGTATAGAAGATCTTAGTTTAAGCTTGTAGATCTCAGACCATAGTGAGGGAGACACATCATGTATTTGTTATAAACCTGATGTGAATAAAGACCAGGGTGTTCCATATCACACAATGTGATCCCAGAAGGACTTTTCAGCCATGGGACCAAAAGAGGAGTTTGGGGTTAGGCCCAAAGGCTCAGGGTTGGACTCGAGGAATGCTCAGGAGTTTCTACGTATCCCATGAGGATGGGAATCAAGTTGCACGTAGTTCATGAAATACCCTTTGTACAAATTTGGTTCGTACAAATGAGGGATAAAGAGGACATTATTACAAATATGGATGGACCTACGATTAAAGACTTGGGTGTCAATATGTATCTCATAAGGATGAGAATCAAGCCATATGTAGTTCTTGAAATATGACATATTTGGAGACCATGTCAATGATGATTCCACTCGAATGAGGTTATTTGGGATTGTTGCAGTTTATTGTCATACAAGACAAAAGTTCAAATAGTTTAAGGTCATATGCATGGACTAGTGTTATGCTGTTTAATGTCTTGCAGCAAGGACAATGAGGGATTGTATAGTTTAACATCATATAGATACGATTATGGGATGTACATAGTTTAATGTCATGTAGGATGAATGTGAACCGATATGAATAAGACTGTTGAGGGGGCATCACTATTCAACATCATATGTGATGAAGGTGAATCGATGTGAAGCAAGTGGTTTTGGTCTTGAACCTTAGGAGGTTGCCTACATACTTAGCCTAGGAGGCAAGGATCAAAGTCAGTGTAGTTCAATTGAGAGGGATTTGTCGATCGGGGTGTACTTAAGGACAATGACCTGAATATGATGTTGGTACATAAGCGTGGTTAGCGTCCCAGAGAATATTTCATGGTCAAAGCTTACTCCTAGATCACGTGAGTCATGCTCGGTGTGAGAAAAAAGAGGCAAAAATAGACCAGATGATTGTGTCACGAAAGATGCGACCACGAAGGATAGTGTGGGGATTATGCATGGTTAGCTTCTCGGGGCATTCATGTAAACAGAGTTCAAAATACAATTGTGCGTACGGCGATCACAGTTTAATGTCATGTGTCACATACATGGGGTGCTTGGAAATATAACATCATATAGCTTGGATGATGTACAGTTTAACGTCATGTTGGATGATAGGCGGACATATTTTAAGATCATATTGGATGATAGAGGAGGATACAAAGTTTAATGTCTTACAGTAAGGACAATGGGTGTATTTGTGTAACAAAAAATAATTCATCAAGAATCATGAATCCGTTAAAGTTGTAACGAGTTCTCTATCCATTATGATTAAAGAATAAACTCCATTGGAGTAGACCTTATGTTTTGAGTATAGTCCTTCCAAATTTTTCTCAATCTTTAGAGTCTTCTTTCCCAATACCATTAGGGTTCTGAGGACCATTACCAATTCTCCTTGTATGAATGAACGAAGATGAACTTTTTTATTGAAAGCTCGTTCTATTAAATTCCGATAGACTTCTAAATGCTGCATTGTGCACAATCCTTTTTCAACTAGATGTTCCAATTCATCCAATCGCTTATTAGATTGTTCATCCGTAGATAACGGATCACAAATGGAGACTCTAAGAGAAGGTAATTGGACATCAATTGGAAAGACTACTTCCATTCCACATACCAATGAATATGGATTTGATCATGTAGCAGTACGGGTGGTAGTCTGATAAGTCCATAGAGAAAGAAAATTTTTATCAGTCCATGACTTCATATCTTTATCCACCATCTTTTGAAGTATGTTTTAAAGAGTCTTATTGAAATCCTCTACTTGACCATTGGACAGTGCATGATACCGAGATGAATGATTGGATCTAATATTGTATTCTTGATACAATTTTCTTACCTTGAATAAAAAAAAGTTTGTGCAATTATCCATAAATATGGTTTGAGGAACACCAAATCTGGTAAGGATGTTGGACATGAAAAATCTAGCAATGCCTTTAGCACCGAATTCTTATAGAGGTATCACCTCTGCAAATTTGGAAAAGTAGTCTGTAGCAGTAAGAATATTCTTAAACTACTTAGCTGTAGCCGGATGATATGGCCCTAATACATCCATTCCCCATGTAGCAAACGGCCAAGATTGTTTATCCATATGAAGCAACTCTGTGGGTTGATGAATTAAGTTGGCAGATATTTGGAAAGAATGACACTTCTTAGTGAAATCAACAAAATTTTGAATAATACATTAGTGTTTGTTGTACACAACTTCGAGTTCTAACACCCCACAACCAATCAAACTAGCCATTAGGAATAGTAATACCCCCTTTTTAAAAATATATAAATTTTATCATTCAAAATGGACTTCTTTTTTGGATTTAGAATATCAAAATTAGCTTATGGTGAATTTTTGGTATTCTCTGAAAACTTTCAATTTTTGATGAATAGTGAAAAACACTGAGTTATAGTTTAAAACACAAATTTTATTTAAATAATTATTTATATTATTTATATTTATTTTGGGTCAAAACAGATATATAATACCTATATAAGTTCAATTTAATTCATTTTAGTCAGTTTATAATAATTTTAGATATATAAAAATTTTATTGAATGTTTCACCGTCTTTTAACCACCTTCAAGGAGAATATTAAAATTCACATAAAACATAAATTTACCGCTTCTAGGAGTGCAATTTCAAAAATCTGAGAGACATGGTTGATATCAGTAAGAAAAATTTGGTTCAATAAGATGAAAATAATTTTTGGTGAATAATAACTTTTTACTTTTATTTACCACGGTTAAAAGTAAATTGGGTATTTAATAGAAAAAATGATATTATTATTACCCTAAAACATGTCCTAATTATATTGGATAAGTATAATTAGACCAAAAACAACCTTAGGAATAAAATTTTAACCTCTTTGGTCCACATGGATTAGATTAAGACACTTATTATTATTTTATTTAAAGAAGAGTTTAAAGAGTTGAAATCAAAGTTTAACAACTAAAACATTTTTAATACAGGGTTATACAGAAGATATATTTGACTATAAATATTCATTAGAAATATAAAAATATTTCATATATAATGGTATTTTATTTATATTTTTCAGACATTATATAATTTAATTCATTTATGACACAATGATGTTGCAGTAATAACTTAATTAATGAAATATTAAAATAATTGATATTATAAATATCCAAATAAATATAATTTGAGACTTATTATGAATTAAACTACTTCTTAAAGTTAATATGACATGTTAGGGTTGGTTATATTAATTGTTTTCCAAATAATAATACTGTTATGAATTTAGAAAAACAAAATACCCAATATTGTCAAAATTGACATAAAAGAGTCTTCAAAACAAATATTATATTATTAATTGATATTCTATTCCTAAAAATATATGTTTCAGAAAGAGAAATTATATAATGATATTTGTATCATTAATGAACCACTTGGGGGTCTCATGGAAGTATATATTATGTTTATTAACTATATAATATAAAAATACCATGTGACATGGTAAATGTCAAACTATTTAACTAAGAGTGAAATCTAAAAGATAAAGTTAATATAGTGACCCAAACCTATCTAAAACCTATTGGTAGAGTGTTTATAAACCCATACCAACCTTATCCATTAAATAATAATTTTTGGAGCCACTAGAAACTGAAAATTATTTTTTTATAAAATCATATTTCTAGCTTTTCCAAAGGTGCCCCTCACCCCTCTTATAAAAGTGCACTTCCCCTTCTCTCAAATTCACACCTCCAAATCCATTTGTCTCAGCCAACCTCTGCCAAAACACCCATTAAACTATCCTCCCTTAATCTTATAGGCATTACATCAGTCAGAAAGCCATCCTAAGCTGCCCTTTTGATCAAATCAAAAGGAAGAACCCGAAGAAGAGGTAAATATATCATCACCTCTTTCAAGTTCCATTCTTAATCCACTTCCTTTTTCTTTCTTGTTTCCATTCTAAAATAATAGATACAGTATATTATATATACTGTGATGTTATTATTTATATTTCACAACCAAATTCATTATTCTATCTATCCTTGGAATGACATGTCACCATATGTGCGCACGTACGGCTTACCGTCTCCACGTCATGGTTTAATTGTTATTCAATAAATTATTATTTGGTTGGGTATAATAATTATGTGTAATTTATTTAAATAATAAATATAACATGATAATGATTCTTTATATATATGATATACAATCCAATTATATCTTATTTTAATATCAAAAGAATGATATTTTCGCTCGTACGTACGTACGGATTGCCATCTCCATGAACACGATGAGATTCACTCCCCATTGTATCCATTCAAGACTAATTTCCATTAGATGATTAAAAATAATGTTTAAAGACTTTATATCATTCTGGATATGAATAATATACATCCCATCCATAATAGATATGACTCACATAACAATGAATATAATGGAAAATGAATCCGTTAACACACAAAACAATGATAATAGTAATATGTTATTAACAAATCTATGTTAAAAGATTGTATTTGATATCTTATTGATTTATATGATTCTGGTATAATTTAATGACAATTATATCACCATTATATAGGAGTTTAACCTACCCATGACCAAGGAAAAGTACAAGGTAAGGGGTTTTCATCTCACTCTTTATTCCCGTGAGATTCATGCCATATTTCCACTATTACCTTTTGTGTGGTGTATGTACTATCTATAATTACATTTTTTGTGTAATATACTTTAATTAATATTTATTTACATATTCATTGTATGATACTTATTTCATGAGGTGTATGTTTCGTAGGTTACCAAATTTGTAAGGGTTAATTTCACAATCACTTTATTATCCGATGCTGTTTTACGTCAGTATCTACTCAGACCTCTTTGTCATCCACATCCATGTTTCTTAAAAATATATTTCAAAGCATTCTTAATATTTTATAGACTATGGGTTAAATTCATTTATACCCTTCTTTTACTTTATATAATATGTTTATAAATGAATCTTTCCATCATTTTTTAAACAAGGACCTTTTTAACCGTTTCAACAAAATTATGGTAAGAATGTTTTTTAACTGATTTGGCAGGTGCAGCTATTTTCTTCCATTATAATATTGTCGAAGATTACCTTAAAATATTATAAGAATATTTTCAAAATAAATGTTTTCTTTAAAAATTATGTGACTCTTAAATGATTTCAAAATTGAAAGAGATATTTCTCTTAAAAAAGGTTTTGATTTCATCTATGTCAATATTCTTTGTTGGGTTTTAAGCTTATTTGTAGTTGATTTATTATGATAAAAAACTTCATTATTTTATTGATCGTTTTTTCATATGTTTGACTGTGGGCATGTTATTTTTATACGATTCATGGTTTATGGATAAAGCATTGAAATTTCTTATGCTAGTTTTAGTACAAATGTTTATGTTATGTTTAAACCATTTCATATGAGGAATTTATTGGACTTATTATGTGAGGGGTGGATCCCGTTATAGCTCCTCGATGCATCGGTAGGTCTCATGACAAAAACTATTGTCTTTGAAAAATTCCTTGAAATAATCTTATTTGTAGTCTTGGAACAAGTCCTTGACTATGTGGTTATGAAAGTCTGGCATTATGCATTCCATCATTATGAAAGCGGCTATTGATATTGCATGTAATTATTCGACATTTAGAATATCCATGTCAGAAAGTAAATGGAATTATTTGATTTTATCTTTTCCATATTATGCTTATGTTCAAGATTAAAAGTCTTTAGGTTTAGTCTTATACATTCCCTTAAATGTTTATGCTTACTTATGAATGTTTCCGCAATATTGTTATCTTTACTGAGCATCTGAGCTCACCCATTTCTATGTTTTATTTTTCCCAGGATGTGAAAAAGTATTTTATGACTGACCTACAAGGATTGTATGAGGGGATATGAGTCTGTTCTATGGAAACAATGTTGTTTTTGTTTTTCATTGTATGTTGTAATGTAAACCTTATGAATGTATCTAGTACTTCCAATGATACTTAACTAATCGGTCTTTAGAGACTTGATCTTTTGTGATCATGTAAATGATACATAATAATTCACTGAATCTGGGATTCTAGGGTCGGGGTGTTACAGTTGGTATCAGAGGAAGTTTAGTATAAACCGTGGAATCTAGATTTAGATAAATTCTAATTAGATCACATTACTCTAAGATAGACTGTGAGGATTAGTATAGATGAACATCCTATAATTTTGGTATTGTAGAGATTTTGTGAGTTTTCCATGTAATACATCCCTGTCTGGATATGAGTAGGTGGAGTCGGATCTGGCACAGATGTACCTAGGGGTAAAACCTGAAAACATCACTTTGAGCTTGACTCGAATGGGAACTGGTTCACAACAATCGGTCGTATTGCACTCTTGGTTATGACACTCCGAAGTTATATGATTAGGATAAATATCATTTCTTTTACAAAACTTTATGAAGGATTTATGAGTATATACTTCCTCAAAGAAAACATTTTTTTATGATTATGGATTATATCCATAAATTGTTCATTTTTTGTTAATTGTTTTACAAGTTTGGAATTATGTATTTTGATTCATAAACTAATCTAGTTTATGCCATTGTTTAGAAATAGCACCTAGTGGAAGGAATGGAATCCATATCAATGAACACACTTGATGTATGGATTTACCTCCTACTTAAGATAATTATAGTGGAGCTGGTGATACAACTGGTGGTGATCGGCTTATCACAATATTGGGACAACTCACATAGGTTATTAATAATTACCTTACCCATATGGAGAACCCTGATCCACAATGTGGAGGATCAATGTTAGATCACATAATGAGGCAAAAACCACCAACATTCAATGGGAGTAAAAATCCATTAGTAGCTGAGCAATGGATAAATTCCTTAGAGAAAATATTCCACGCCTTGGGGAGTAGCAAAAGGGAAAAACTTATCATGGAAATTTACCACCTCATAAGAGATGCTGATTTATGGTGGCCATTGATTCAAAACACAGAGGAAGATGATGAGGTATCAAATATTGAATGGAGGGAGTTTAAAGTGATTTTCATAGAAAAATACTTTCATCATGACCATCATGCAGATATGGAAAGAAATTTCTGAGTCTTAGGCAGAAGGAGGATGAGAATGTCGCAAAGTATGAAGCTAAAATTACAAGGTTAGCGAGACATGTTGTAGATTATATACGTAACCCAAGAAGTAAGATTGATTGTTTCTTTGATGGGTTAAACCCATTTATCCATTGAGCATTAGTCTCACAATCCTTCCCGTTGTATGGAGATATTGTCTCATGTGCTATCAAGATAGAAAAATAATTCTCTAAGTCTTACAACATTAAAGTAATGCAAGAGAAGAAGAGATATGCTGAACACTCTGAAAATGGAAATAAAGGGAATAAGGGAAAATTTGAATATCAATCCTTCAGTAAATGTGGGAAGAAACACCCTGGTACCTTCCAGAAGGTAATGTGATTCTGTTACAAGTGTGTTGAAAAAGGCCACCAAGCTCGTGATTTCAAAGGGATGAAAGAGGCTAACGATGTTGAATTATACAATTGTAGAGAATGGGGCATTATGAGAATGAATTTCCTAAGTGTTAGGGGATATTACCTCATAAAAGGCCAAGGGATCAAGGAAAGCTTATGTTATCACTACTACTGAGGTTGAAGCTTCGAAAGACATAATTACATGTAATTTAATGGTTTCCTAAAGTTTAGAAAATGATTTATTTGATTTTGGATCATCACATTGTTTCATATCTTCCCAGTTTTCTAGGAAAATTAGATATTTCCAATTTGATTTAACAAGGGAGTTTTCAGTCAAAAAGATTAAGGGAAGTATCATTACAACACTTCTTAGTGAATTAGTTCCCATTAGAGCAAATAAATGTTCTTTATCTACTGATCTCATCATCATACCCATGATTGAATTTGATATAATCCTTAGTATGGTTTGGATTTCGAACCATGATGTGAAAATTTACTGTAAGAAGAAGGAGGTTACGAGTTTTGATGATGATGATAAAGAACACCTTATATTTAGAGCAAAATCATCACCACTTGATTCTTATTTAGATCAACCACAAGTAGCTCAACTAAATTCAATTATTGGGGTGGAAGAGAATGATATAATGGTGGGCGAGGAATGGAATTTTCAAATAGAGGATGTACCTATTGTGAAATAATATGTTGATGTGTTTCTAGAAGATTTACCTGGACATCCTCTGTAATGAGAAATTGAGTATTATTTTGATTTAATTCCTAGTTCAAGGCCCATATCGAAGACCCCTTATAGAATGGCCACTGTGGAATTAGTGGAATTAAAGAAACTAGAGGAATTGAGTAAAAATAGATCTCTTTGCCTTAGTGTTTCTCTATGGGGAGACCCTTTCCTTTTTTTAAGAATAAAGATTGATCTATGAGGTTGTGCATTGACTACAAGGAGATCAATGCTATAACGATAAAGTACAAGTAAACCCTACGTCACATTGATGATTTATTCGAACAACTTCATGGAGCTCAATATGTTTCAAAGATTGACCTTTGATCTGGATATCATCAGTTGTGTGTAAATAAGGTAGACTTTGCGAAGACAACATTTCGAACCAGGTACGGGCATTAAATGTTATCAGTAATGCCTTTTGGATTGACTAATTCACCCTCTATCATCACTAATCTAATGAATAGAGTTTTCATGTAATATATCGATTACTTTGTAGTGGTATTTATTGATTATATCTTGGTGTACTCCAAAAGCTATGAAGATCATGAAAATATATTGTGCATTATCCTAAAGACTTGAATTATATTGGATGTTTAGCAAGTGTGAATTATGCATTCAGGAGATTTCTTTTCATGGCCATATTGTTTCTATGGATGGAATCTCCGTTGATCCTTCACATACTAAGGCAATCAATGAATGGCCAGAACCTACAAGTATAACTAAGGTACACAGTTTTATTATTTTAGAAGGTTATTATCGATGTTTCACCCATAATTTTGCCCGATTGGCTAATCCATTAACCAAACTCACACGTAAAGTGGTTAAATTTGTTTGGACAAAAGAGTGTGAAGAATGTTTTGATGAACTGAAGAGAAGACTAGTAAATGGTTCTATATTTACTCTACCATAGGGGAATAATGGATTTGTTATTTATAGTGATGCATCGAAGAAAGGACTAGGTTGTGTCATTATTAATAGTGATAGTGTAATTTCCTATGCTTCATGATAGCTGAAACTTCATGAGAAAAACTATCCAACTCATGATCTTGAGTTTGAAGCTATAATATTTTCTTTGATGATTTAGAGACAGTATCTCAATGGTGAAAAATGTGAGATATATAATGATCAAAAGATTTTGAAGTATATTTTCTCACAAAAAGAACTCAACACGAGGCAAAGGCGATGGTTTGAACTACTCAAGGATTTTGATTGCACTATACACTACCACCCAAGGAAGGAAATTAAGGTGGCAGATGCTTTGAGTAGAAAAGATCATGGAGTTTTGAACTAGATGAGAGTTGAAAAGGATCCTATATATAGGGATCTAGTAAAGATAGATATGGGAATAACCATGGATGGTGAAACATTAAATCCTTTTCAAATGGTTTCCAAACCATCATTAATAGAAAGGATAAAATATTCTCAGGCTAATGATGAGAAATTTCAAAAGAAGATTAAATCTCTCAATTATGGGAGATTGATCGACTTCTTATATGAAGATGGGATTTTGAAATTTTGGAAGAGGCATCGTGTTTCTAATATACTTGATCTGAAAAGGGAATTGTTAGACGATGCTCATAGGTCCAATATCTCTATACATCCTTGTAGCAACAAAATGTATAGAGTTTTGAAAGAAAATTTTATCTGGGACAACATTTAGAGGGAGATTGTTGATTTCTGTCAATATGTATGGTTTTTCAACAAGTGAAAGCTGGGAAGAAATATCCTGGAGGAGTCTTGAACCCTCTTCCCATACCTGAGTGGAAATGTGATAATATCACGATGGACATTGTCATGGGACTACCAAAGACATCTAGAAGGAATGATGAAATATGGGTCATTGTTGATCGTCATACCAAGTCATCACATTTTCATACTATAAGAGTAGATTTACCACTTGAACGTCTATAAAGACTATATACTAATAAATTTGTGGGACTTCATGGAGTACCCCTATCAATTGTTTCTGATCGTGATCCACGTTTTACGTCAAGATTATGGAAAAGTCTTCAGAAATCCCTGGATACTGAACTTCTTTTTAACACGGCCTACCACCCCCAAACTGATGGACAATCAGAATAGACTATTAAAACCATAGAAGACAAGTTGAGATCATGCCCACATGACTTTCAAGGTATGCGAGCTCAATATATACCTATGGTAGAATTTTCCTATAACAATAGCTTCCATTCAAGTATTCATATGGCACCCTATGAAGCATTATATGGAAAGAGATGTCGCACACCAACATGTTGGGATGATGTTGCTGAAAGAAAACTCATAGGCCTAGAACATGTGGAAGAAAATATGGAAAAGGTGAATGTAATCCAAACCCATATCAAAGAAAATCAAAGTAGGCAGATGAGCTATGCCAATAACCGAATGAAGGATTTGTAATTTCAGGTAGGATTCCATGTTTTCATGAAGGTGTCTCCATGGAAGGGTGTTATACATATCAGTAAGAAGGGTAAATTTAGTCCCAGGTACGTTGGACCTTACGAAATTCTAGAACGAATTGGGGTTTTATCTTACCAGTTGGAAATTCCTCCAAGTCCCTAAAAAGGCCACGATGTGTTCCACGTATCACTGTTATGAAAATACATGCCTGACCCAATGCATGTACTCACCTATGACGAATTAGAAATGGAACCCGATATATCTTATTGAGAAGAGACAATCATGGTTCTTGATACAAGAGTACAAGTTCTGAGAAGATGGATGAATCGTCTGGTAAAAGTTCTATGGAGAAACCATAAGATGGAGGAGGCAATTTGGGAGCCCAAGGAACATAAGATAAAGAGCAACCCGAGTATTTTTATGAAGTAATATTCTTGAAATTTCGAGGTTGAAATTATTTGAAGTACGGTAGAATGTAACACCCCATTCTTCCATGGTACGATTCTTTTTTGAATAATACAGTAGCGTGTGTTGTATGCAACTTCAAGTTCATACACACCAGAACCAATCAAACTAGCTGTTTTGAACAGTAATACCCACTTTTTAAAATTTTATAAATTTTATCTTTCAAAATGGACGTCATTTTTGGATTTGTAATATCAAAATTAGCTTAGGGTGAATTTTTGGTATTTTTTTGAAAACATTCAACTTTTGATGAATAGTGAAAAACACTAAGTTATAGATTAAAACCGAATTTTAATTTAAATAATTCTTTATATAAATTAAATTTATTTTTGTTCAAAATAGATATGTAATACCTATATAAGTTCAATTTAATTGTTATTAAATACATTATTATTTGGATGGAAATAATAATGATGTGTAATTGACGTAAATAATAACTATTACATGATAATAATTCTGTATATATGATATACCGTCCAATGATGTTTAATTGATATATAATACCTAATTTTTATTCAATAAATTATTATTTATATGGGTATAATAATGATGTTTAATTTATTTAAATAATAACTATAACATGATAATAATTATGTATATATGATACACCATCCAATTATATACTATTTTAATATCAAAAGAATGATATTATCACTCGTGCATACGTACGTATTATCGTTTCCACAAACGTGATGAGATTCATTCCCCATCGTATCCATTCAAGACTAATTTCCATTAGATGATTAAAAATAATGTTTAAAGTCTTGATATCATTCTGGATATGAAAAAGATACATCCCATCCATAACAAATATGACTCACATAACAAAGAATATAATGAAAAATGAATCTATTAACACCCGAAACAACGATAGTACTAAGATATTATTAAAAATTTAATGTTAAAAGATAATATATGATATCTTATTAATTTATATGATTCTTGTATAATTTAATAACAATTATTTCACCATTATACAAGAGGTTAACCTACCATCGACCAAGGAAGAGTACAATGTAAGGGTTTTTTCCATCTTACTCCTTATTCTAGTGAGATTCATGCCATATTGCCACTATTACCTTTTGTGTTGTGTATGTACTTCCCATAATTGTATTCTTTGTGTAATACACTTTAATTTATGTCTATTTACATATTCATTGTATGATAATTCTTTCATGTGGTGTATGTTTCGTAAGTTACCAAATTGGTAAGGGTTAATTTCACAATCTCTTTATTATCCAAGGTTGTTTTACGTAAGTATCTACTGGGACCTCTTTATCATCCACATCAATGTTTCTTAGAAATATATTTCAAAACATTAATACTATTTTATACAATATGGGTTAAATTCCTTTATAACATTCTTTGACTTTTTATAAGATGTTTATAAAGGAATATTTTTGTCGTTTTCCAAACAAGGACATTTTAAACATTTTTTGACAAAATTAAGGTAAGAATTTTTTTAACTGATACGGCGGGTGCAACTATTTTCTGCTGTTATAAAATCTTCGAAGCTTCCCTTCAAAGCGTATAAAAATATTTTCAAAATAAATGATATCTTTATAAATTATGTGACTCTTAAATTATTTCAAAATAGAAAGTGATATTTTTTTAAAATTGGTTTGATTTCATCTATGTCAACATTCTTTGATGGATTTTAAGCTTATTTGAAGTTTATTTATTATAATACAAAACATCCATATTGTATTGAAGGTATTTTTTATGTTTGACTGTGGATGTTTTATTTTTATACAATTCATGGTTTATGGATAAAGTATAGACATTTCGTATGCTAGTTTTAATACGAATGTTTATGTTATGTCTAAACCTTTTCATATGAGGAATGAATTGGACTTATTATGTGATGGGTGGAGCCTGCTATAGCTCCTTGATGCATTGGTAGGTCTCATGAGACAAACTAGTGTCTTGGAACAAGGCCTTGAAAAAATCTTATTTGTAGTCTTGGTGTAACACCCCAAGCTTCTACGGTACGCTTCTCATTGAATAATGTGATAGCGTGTGTTGTACGCAACACCGAGTTCTAGCACACCATAACCAATCAAACTAGCCGTTATGAATAGTAATACCTACTTTTTGAAATTATATATATTTTATATTTTAAAATTTACTTCATTTTTGGATTCGGAATATCGAATTTAGCCTAAGGTGAAATTTTTGTACTTTTCGGATAACTTTCATATTTTGATGAATAGTGAGAATTACTAAATTTTAATTAAAAACAACTTTTTTAATCAAAATAATTAATAGTGATAAATTATGAATTTGAGTGGTTTTAAAGTATATTTAGAATATATTTTTAACATTTAATATAATGTTGGTCATTGGACATAATTTTACAATTAAACTGAACATAAACAAGTGTCAATCTTTTGATAGTTATTATCTCTTAAAAACATGCTTTTTTGTTTTGACAGCGGGAATTAATTTTAAATTAATTTATGCCACTTCTGTGTTTTGAATTTAGAAAAATGGATTACATATTTTTAATCAGGATGTTCAAATTGTTTAAATAGGTATCTTTTATTTTTAGACATTTTGAATAATTACTGCGGTAAATATTTTATTTACCATGGTTAAGGGTAAATCCGGTAAATAAGGGTTAAAAAATAATATTATAATAATACAAAATTACCCCAAAACGTGTCCTATCCTTATTGGTTGATACATGTTCGACCCTAGGCATCTTTGGGTCTATTTTGGGACCCCATGGTGCCACTTGTAGGTGATAGGGACACTTTTTTTTAATTAAGTTAAAATGAATACAAAAATGACACAAGCATATATTTTTTAGAAAAACAATTTTTACATAGGGTTATATATGTTGGATATTAGATTATAAATATTCATTAGAAAGATAAAAATATTTCCTAAATAATTATATTTTATTTATAATTTTTATACATTAAATAAGTTAATTTATTTATGACACAATGATGATGAATTAATTACTATAATAGTGAACAATTAAAATAATTGATATTATAAATACCCAAATAAATATAATATGAAACTTTTAATGAATTAAACTAATTTTATATGATAATATGATATATTAGGATTGATTTAATTGATATTTTTAGAAGTAATCAATCTGTTATGAGTTTCACAAAAATCAACTATTGAATAGTGTCAAAATTGACATAAAAGAGTTCTTAAAACGAATATTATATTATTAATTGATATTAAATTCCTAAAAATCTAAGGTTCTGCCAAGAGACTTATAACATGATAAGTTCATCATTAATGGACCACTTGGTGGTCTCTTGGATGTATATAGTAATTTTATTAACCATATTGTATAAAAATACAAAGAAACATTGTAAAAGTGAAACTAATTAACTTAGAGTTAATACTTAATGATAAGGTTAATATAAGTACCCAAACCTATCTAAATTATATTGGTTGAGTTTTTTTCGAACCATCGCCACCTTAACCTTTGAATAATCAACTTTTAAGCCACTGTAAACCGAATATGAATTTATTATAAACTAATATCTCTAGCTTTTCCAAAGGTGCCCGTCACCCCTCTTATAAAAGGGCACTCCTCCTTCTCATTTCTTAACTCCTTCAAAGCCTTTTGGTTCGGCCAAACTCTGCCCAAATACTCTCCCATCTTCCCTCACTACAACCTAGAGGCCTTAGTTTGATCAGAAAGCCAACCTAAGGAGAGCTTTTCATCAAATCAAAATGAAGAACCCGAAGAAGAGGTAATGGTTTCACCACCCTTTTCCAAGTTCCTTTCTTCTTCCACTTCTTCTTCCTTTGTTGTTACCATTCTAAAATAATAACTCCAGTATCATATATATACTGTGATGTTATTATAAATACTGTACAACCATATTCAGTATTCTATCCACCCTTTGAATAACATGCCACCATACATGCGTACGTACGGCTTACCGTCTCCACGTCGTGGTGTAATTGTTATTCAATATATTATTATTTGGATGGGTATAATAATGAATGTGTAACTCATGTAAATAATAAATATAACATGTTAATTATTCTGTATATATGATATACCATCCATTTATATATTATTTTAATATCAAAAGAATGATATTGTCGCTCGTACGTACGTACGGACTACCGTCTCCACGAACGCGATAAGATTCATTCTCCATCGTATCCATTCAAGTATAATTATCATTTGATGATTTAAAAATAATGTTTAAGGACTTGATATCATTCTGGATATGAATAATATAAAAACTATCCATTACAAACATGGCTTACGTAACAAAACATATAAAAGAAAACAAGTAAGTTAACACCCGAAACAACGATAATACTAAGATATTATTATCAAATCAATATTAAAAGATCATATATGATATCATATTAATATATATGATTCTTGTATAATTTAATAACAATTATTTCACCATTATACAGGAGGTTAACCTACCCAAACCAAGGAAAAGTGCAAGGTAAGGGTTATTTCGCAATCTCTTCATTATCCGAGGTTGTTTATACGTAATAATCTATTGGGATCTCTTTATCATCCACGTCCATGTTTCTTAAAAATGAATTTCAAAACATTTTTACTATTTACTAGAATATGGGTTAAAGTCATTTATACCCTTGTTTGACTTTTTATAAGAGGTTTATAAAATAATCATTCCGTCGTTTTCCAAACAAGGTGCTTTTTAACCTTTTCGACAGAATTAAGGTAAGAATGTTTTTTTTAACTTATACAGCGGGTGCGGTTATTTTCCGCCGTTATAAAATCGTCGAAGATTCCCTTAAAAGCTTATAAGAATATTTTCAAAGAAAATGTTTTATTTTATAAATATATGACTCTTAAATGATTTCAAATTAGAAAGAGATATTTCTTTAAAAAGAGTTTTGATTTCATCTATGTCAACATCCTTTGATGGATTTTATGCTTATGTGAAATTGATTTATTATGATACAAAACTTCTATATTGTATTGAAGGTTTTGTGATATGTTTGACTATGGATGTGCTATTTTTATACCATTCATAGTTTATGGTAAAATTATTGACATTTCTTATGCTAGTTTTAATACGAATGTTTATGTTATGTTTAAACCTTTTCATATGGGAATGCATTGGACTTAATATGTGATGGGTGGAGCCCGCTATATCTACTCGATGCATCGGTAGGTCTCATGAGACAAACTAGTGTCTTGGCACAAGGCCTTGGAAAAATATTATTTGTATTCTTGGCACGAGGCATTGGCTATGTGGTTATGATAGTCTGGCATTATGCATTCCAACATTATGAAAGTGGTTATTGATATTGCATGTGATTATTCGATTAGTAGAATATCCATGTGAACAAGTAAATGGAATTATTTAATTTTACTTTTTCCATACTATGTTGAAGTTCAAGTTTAAAAGTCTTTTGTTTTAGTAATTCATTGCCTTAAATGTTTTATGCTTATTTTTAATGTTCCGCTATATTGTTATCCTTACTGGGCATCTGAGCTCACCCCTTTTCTATGTTTCATTTTTCCCAGGATGTGAAGAAGGAAGTTATGAATGACCTGCAGGGATATTATGAGGGGATAATAGTGTGGAATGTGGAAACATTATGTTGTTGTAGTAGTTTTTTAATTTATGATGTAATGTAAAACTTATGAATATATCTAGTGTTTCCAAGTCTACTAAACCAATCGGTCTTTCGAGATTTGATCTTTCTTGTGATCATGCCCATGTTTTGTAATAATGCGCCGACTCTGGGTAACTAGGGTCGGGGCGTTACAGTTGGTATCAGAGGAAGTTTAGTACAAACCTTGGAAGCTAGATTTAGATAAACTCTGATTAGAGCATATAGACCTAAGATGAACTTTGAGGATTATTATAGAAGAACTTCCTAGAATTTTGGTATTGTAGAGATTTTGTGAGTTTTCCGAGCAATACATCCCTATCTGGATACGAGCAGGTAGAGGCGAATCTGGCACAGATGTACCTAGGGGTAAAACCCGAAAACACCGCTTTGAGTTAGACTCGAATGGGAACTGGTGCACGACAACGGGCCTTGCTGCACTCTTGGGTACGACACTCCCGGGGGATATGCTTAGTATAACTCTCATTTTCTTTACAAATCATTATGAAGGGTTTATGAGTATATACTTCCTCAAAGAAAACATTTTTATGATTATGGATTATATCCATAAATAGTTCAATTTATGTTAAGTGTTTCTTAAGTATTTTGATTCATAAACTGATCTAGTTTATGCCATTGTTTAGAAATGGAGCCTAGTGGAAGAAATGGAAACTGTATCAATGCACGCACTCTATGAAGGGATTTCCCTCCTGCTCAAGATAATTATAGTGGAGCTGGTGATGCAACTGGTGCCGATCAGCTAATCACCATACTGGGACAACTTACTCAGGTTATGAATAATAACCTTACCCGTATGGAGCACCCTGATCTGCAGCGTGGAGGATCAATGTTAGATCGATTCATGAGGAAACAACCACCAACGTTCAATGGGAGTACAAATCCCTTAGTAGCTGAGCAATGGATATTTTCCCTAGAAAAAATATTTCAGGCTTTGGGGAGTAGTGAAAGGGAAAAAGTTATCATGGCAGTTTACCGCCTCACTGGAGATGCTGATCAATGGTGGTCATTGATTCAAAATAAGAAGGAAGATGATGAAATATCAAATATGGAATGGAGGGAGTTCAAAGATCTGTTTTTAGAAAAATACTTTCCTCGCGACCATCGAGCGGATATGGAAAGGCAATTTCTAAGTTTGAGACATAAGGAGGATGATAATGTCACAAAGTATGAGGCTAACTTTACAAGGTTAGCAAGGTATGCTGGAGATTATATACGTAACCCAAGAAGTAAGATTGATCGTTTCTTTGATGGGTTAAAACCATTTCTCCGTCGAGCATTAGTCTCGCAATCCTTTTCATCGTACAAAGACTTTGTCTCATGTGCTATCAAGACCGAAAAGGAATTCTCTAAGTCTTATGACTTTAAAGCAAAGCAAGAGAAGAAGAGACCTGCTGATCAATCTGGGAATGGAAATAAGGGGAAGAAGGGAAAGGTTGAATATCCATCTTGTGGTAAATGCGGGAAGAATCACCCCGGTACTTTCTTGAAGGGAATGGGAGTCTGTTACAAGTGTGGTGAAAAAGGCCATCAAGCTCGTGATTGCAAAGGGAAGAAGGAATCCACCAACGTTCAGTGCTACAATTGCAGGGAGATGGGACATTATGCAAATGAATGTCCTAAGCGTCAGGAGAACTTACCTCAGAAAAGGCCAAGGGATCAAGGCCAAGCTTATGCTATCACTACTGCTAAGGTAGAAGCTCTGAAAGACGTGGTGTCAGGTAATTTAATGGTTTCCTCAAGTTTAGCAAATGCATTATTTGATTCTGGATCATCGAATTGTTTCATATCTTCCCAGTTTGCTAAGAAAATTAGATATTTCCAATTTGATTTAACAAGGGAGTTGTCAGTTAAAACTCCTAAGGGAAGTATCATTGCAACAATGTTTTGTGAATCAGTCCCCATTAGAGAACATAAATGTTCGTTATCTGCTGATCTCATTGTCATACCTATGATTGAGTTTGATATAATCCTCAGTATGGACTGGCTTTCAGACTATGCTGCGAAGATTTATTGTAAGAAGAAAGAGGTTACGTTTCTTGATGATAATGATAAGGAACACCTTATTTTTAGGGCAGAATTGTCACCACCTAATTCTTATTTAGATCCACCCTCAATAGCTCAACTAAATTCAATTATTGGGGAGGAAGAGAATGAAATAACTATGGGTGAGGAAAGGAATGTTCAAATAGAGGATGTACCTATTGTGAAAGAATTTGTAGATGTATTTCCGAAAGATTTACCTGGACATCCTGCAGAACGAGAAGTTGAGTTTCCCATTGATTTGATTCCTGGATCAAGGCCTATATCGAAGACCCCTTATAGAATGGGCATTGTAGAATTAGTTGAACTAAAGAAACAACTAGAGGAATTGAGTAATAAAGGATTTATTCACCCTAGTGTTTCGCCATGGGGAGCCCCTGTTCTTTTTGTTAAAAAGAAAGATGGATCTATGAGGTTATGTATCGACTACAGGGAGATCAATGCTATAACGATAAAGAACAAGTATCCCCTACCTCGCATTGATGATTTATTTGACCAACTGCATGGAGATAAATACTTTTCAAAGATTGACCTTCGATCTGGATACCATCAGTTGTGTGTGAAGAAGGAAGACATTCCGAAGACAGCATTTCGAACCAGGTACGAGCATTACGAGTTTACTGTAATGCCGTTTGGATTGACTAATTCTCCCTCTGTATTCATGGATCTGATGAATAGAGTTTTCAAGGACTATCTCGATGAATTTTTTGTGGTATTTATTGATGATATCTTAGTATACTCTAAAAGCTATGGAGATCATGAAAATCACTTGCGCATTATCTTGAAGACTTTGAGAAGACATGAATTATATGGGAAGTTTAGCAAGTGTGAATTTTGGCTTCATGAGATTTCTTTTCTTGGCCATATTGTCTCTAAAGATGGAATCTCTGTTGATCCTTCTAAGACCAAGGCAATCCAAGAATAGCCAGCACCTACGAGTATAACTGAGGTACGTAGTTTTATTGGTTTGGCAGGTTATTATCGACGATTCGTCCAGAATTTTGCCCGATTGGCTAACCCATTAACGAAGCTCACACGTAAAGGGGTTAAATTTGTTTGGACAAAAGAGTGTGAAGAATGTTTCGAAGAACTGAAGAGAAGATTAGTCAATGCTCCTATATTGACTCTACCATCGGGGAATGATGGGTTCGTTATTTATAGTGATGCATCAAAGAAAGGACTTGGTTGTGTCCTTATGCAGAATGATAGAGTTATTGCCTATGCATCACGACAGTTGAAAATTCATGAACAAAACTATCCTACTCATGATCTTGAGTTAGCAGCTGTGATCTTTGCTTTGAAGATATGGAGGCACTACCTCTATGGTGATAAATGTGAGATTTATACTGATCACAAGAGTGTCAAGTATATTTTCTCACAAAAAGAACTCAACATGAGGCAAAGGAGATGGCTTGAATTACTCAAGGATTATGATTGCACGATACACTACCACCCGGGGAAAGAAAACAAGGTGGAAGATGCATTGAGTAGAAAATACCATGGAGTTTTGAACAATATGAGAATTGAAAGGGATCCAATTTTCATGGATCTAGTGAAGATGGACATGGGAATAACCAGGGAAGGTGAAACATCAATGCTTTTTCAAATGGATGTCAAACCATATTTACTAGAAAGGATTAAGAGTTCTCAGACCGATGATGAAGAATTTCAAAAGAAGATTAAAGCTGTGAATGATGGGAGATTGAGAGACTTTGTGTATGAAGATGGAATTTTGAAATTTGGGAAGAGACTTTGTGTTCCCGATATACCTGATCTAAAAAGGGAATTGTTGGATGATGCCCATAGTTCCAATTTCTCTATACACCCTGGGAGCACCAAAATGTATAGAGATTTGAAGGAACATTTTTGGTGGGACAACATGAAGAGGGAGATTGCTGATTTTGTGTCAAGATGTATGGTTTGTCAGCAAGTGAAAGCTGGAAGACAACAGCCTGGAGGAGTCATGAAACCTCTTCCCATACCGGAGTGGAAATGGGACAATATTACGATGAACTTTGTCATGGGGCTACCAAATACTCCTAGAAGGAACGATGCAATATGGGTTATTGTTGATCGTCTTACCATGTCAGCACATTTTCTTGCTATAAGAGAAGATCTACCCCTGGAATTTCTAGAAATACTATATATTAATGAAGTTGTGAGACTTCATGGAGTACCCCTATCAATTGTTTCTGATCGTGATCCCCATTTTACTTCAAGATTTTGGAAAAGTCTTCAGAAATCCCTGGATACTGAACTTCATTTGAGCACTGCTTACCACCCTTAGACAGATGGACAATCAGAATGGACTATTCAAACCCTATAAGACATGTTGAGATCATGCTCACATGACTTTCAGGGTATGTGGGATCAATACTTACCTCTCATAGAATTTTCCTATAATAATAGCTTCCATTCGAGTATTCAGATGGCACCATATGAAGTGTTATATGGAAAGAGATGTCGTAAACCAACCTGTTGGGATGAGGTTGGTGAAAGAAAACTTGTAGGTCCAGAACTAGTGGAGGAAACGATGGAAAAGGTGAAGGTAATCCAAAATCACATCAAAGAAGCTCAAAGTAGGCAGAAGAGCTATGCCGATAATCGAAGGAAGGATATGGAATTTCAAGTCGGTGATCATGTTTTCCTGAAGGTATCCCCATGGAAGGGAGTCATACGTTTTGGTAAGAAAGGTAAATTGAGACCCAGGTACATCGGACCTTTTGAAATTCTAGAACGAATTGGGGTTGTAGCTTACCGATTGGCAATGCCGCCAAGTCTCTCTAAAGTTCACGATGTGTTCCACATATCTCTGTTGAGGAAATACATGCCTGACCCAACGCATGTACTCACCTATGAAGAATTAGAACTGGAACCCGATCTTTCTTATTGCGAAGAGCCCGTCAAGATTCTTGATACGAGAGAACAAGTGCTGAGAAACCGGACGACGCGTCGGGTAAAAGTTTTGTGGAGAAACCATAAGATGGAAGAGGCAACGTGGGAACCCGAGGAACTTATGATGAAGAACCACCCGAGTCTTTTCATGCGGTAGTATTCTAGAAATTTCAAGCACGAAATTATTTGAATGAGGGGAGAATGTAACACCCCAAGCTTCTACGGTACGCTTCTCATTGAATAATGTCATTGCGTGTGTTGTACGCAACACCGAGTTCTAACACACCATAACCAATCAAACTAGCCGTTATGAATAGTAATACCTACTTTTTGAAATTATATATATTTTATATTTTAAAATGGACTTCATTTTTGGATTCGGAATATCGAATTTAGCCTAAGGTGAAATTTTGGTACTTTTCGGATAACTTTCATATTTTGATGAATAGTGAAAATTACTAAATTTTAAATAAAAACAACTTTTTTAATCAAAATAATTAATAGTGATAAATTATGAATTTGAGTGGTTTTAAAGTATATTTAGAATATATTTTTACCATTTAATATAATGTTGGTCATTGGACATAATTTTACAATTAAACTGAACATAAACAAGTGTCAATCTTTTGATAGTTATTATCTCTTAAAAACACGCTTTTTGTTTTGACTGCGGGAATCAATTTTAAATTAATTTATGCCACTTCTGTGTTTTGAATTTAGAAAAATGGATTCCATATTTGGAATCAGGATGTTCAAATTGTTTAAATAGGTAACTTTTATTTTTAGACATTTTGAATAATTACTGCGGTAAATATTTTATTTACCATGGTTAAGGGTAAATCCGGTAAATAAGGGTTAAAAAATAATATTATAATAATACTAAATTACCCTAAAACGTGTCCTAGCCTTATTTTATGATATATATTCGACCATATACATCTTTGGGTCGATTTTGGGACCCCATGGTGCCACTTGTAGGTGATAGGGACACTTTTTTTAGTTAAGTTAAAATGAATACAAAAATGACACAAGCATATATCTTTTAGAAATACAATTTTTAAATAGGGTTATGTATGTTTTATTTTAGATTATAAATATTCATTAGAAAGATAAAAAGATTTCCTACATAATGATATTTTATTTATAATTTTTAGACATTAAATAATTTAATTTATCAATGACACAATGATGATGAATTAATTACTATAATAGTGAACAATTAAAATAATTGATATTATAAATACCCAAATAAATATAATATGAAACTTTTAATGAATTAAACTAATTTTATAGGATAATATTATATATGAGGATTTATATAATTGAATTTTTTCGAAGTAATCAATCTATTATGAGTTTCAAAAAAATAAACTATTGAATAGTGTGAAAATTGACATAAAAGAGTTCTTGAAACAAATATTATATTATTAATTGATATTAAATTCCTAAAAATATAAGTTTCGTCCAAGAGACTTATGACATGATAATTTCATCATTAAAGGACCAATTGGGGGTCTCTTGGATGTATATAGCAAGTTTATTAACCATATTATATAAAAATACAAAGAGACATTGTAAAAGTGAAACTAATTAACTTAGAGTTAATACTTAAAGATAAGGTTAATATAAGTACCCAACCCTGTCTAAATTATATTGGTTGAGTTTTTTTGACCCATACCCACCTTAACCTTTGAATAATCAACTTTTGAGCCATTGGAAACCGAATATGAATTTATTATAAACTAATATCTCTAGCTTTTCCAAAGGTGCCCCTCACCCCTCTTATAAAAGGGCACTCCTCCTTCTCATTTCTTCACACCATCAAAGCCTTTTGGTTCGGCCAAACTCTGCCCAAATACTCTCCCAACTTCCCTCACTACAACCTAGAGGCCTTAGTTTGATCAGAAAGCCAACCTAATGATCCCTTTTGATCAAATCAAAAGGAAGAATCTGAAGAAGCGGTAATGATTTCACCACCCTTTTCCAAGTTCCTTTCTTCTTCCACTTCTTCTTCCTTTGTTGTTACCATTATAAAATAGTAACTCCAGTATCATATATATAATGTTATGTTATTATAAATATGGTACAACCATATTCAGTATTCTATCCACCCTTTGAATAACATGTCACTATACGTGCGTACGTACGGCTTACCGTCTCCACGTCGTGGTGTAATTGTTATTCAATATATTATTATTTGGATGGGTATAATAATGAATGTGTAACTCATGTAAATAATAAATATAACATGTTAATTATTCTGTATATATGATATACCATCCATTTATATATTATTTTAATATCAAAAGAATGATATTGTCGCTCGTGCGTACGTACGGACTACCGTCTCCACGAACGCGATAAGATTCATTCTCCATTGTATCCATTCAAGTATAATTATCATTTGATGATTTAAAAATGATGTTTAAAGACTTGATATCATTCTGGATATGAATAATATACAACCTATCCATTACAAACATGGCTTACGTAACGAAACATATAAAAGAAAACAAGTAAGTTAACACCCGAAACAACGATAATACTAAGATATTATTATCAAATCAATATTAAAAGATCATATATGATATCATATTAATATATATGATTCTTGTATAATTTAATAACAATTATTTCACCATTATACAGGAGGTTAACCTACCCCAACCAAGGAAAAGTTCAAGGTAAGGGTTATTTCGCAATCTCTTCATTATCCGAGGTTGTTTATACGTAATAATCTACTGGGATCTCTTTATCATCCACGTCCATGTTTCTTAAAAATGAATTTCAAAACATTTTTACTATATACTAGAATATGGGTTAAAGCCACTTATACCCTTGTTTGACTTTTTATAAGAGGTTTATAAAGGAATCTTTCCGTCGTTTTCCAAACAAGGTGCTTTTTAACCTTTTCGACGGAATTAAGGTAAGAATGTTTTTTTTTAACTTATACGGCGGGTGCGGTTATTTTCTGCCGTTATAAAATCGTCGAAGCTTCCCTTACAATATTATAAGAATATTTTCAAAGAAAATGTTTTATTTTATAAATATATGACTCTTAAATGATTTCAAAATAGAAAGAGATATTTCTTTAAAAAGAGTTATGATTTCATCTATGTCAACATCCTTTGATGGATTTTACGCTTATGTGAAATTGATTTAATATGATACAAAAATTCTATATTTTATTGAAGGTTTTGTGATATGTTTGACTGTGGATGTGCTATTTTTATACCATTCATAGTTTATGGTGAAATTATTGACATTTCTTATGATAGTTTTAATACGAATGTTTATGTTATGTTTAAACCTTTTCATATGGGAATGCATTGGACTTGATATGTGACGAGTAGAGCCCTCTATAGCTCCTCGATGCATCGGTAGGTCTCATGAGTCAAACTAGTGTCTTGGCACAAGGCCTTGGCAAAATCTTATTTGTAGTCTTAGCAAGAGGCCTTGGCTATGTGGTTATGATAGTCTGGAATTATGCATTCCAACATTATGAAAGTGGTTATTGATATTGCATGTGATTATTCGATTAGTAGAATATCCATGTGAACAAGTAAATGGCATTATTTCATTTTACTTTTGCCATACTATGTTGAAGTTCAAGTATAAAAGGGTTTTGTTTTAGTAATGCATTGCCTTAAATATTTATGCTTATTTTGAATGTTCCGCTATATTGTTATCCTTACTGGGCATTTGAGCTCACCCCTTTTCTATGTTTTATTTTTTCCAGGATGTGAAGAAGTAAGTTATGAATGACCTGCAGGGATATTATGAGGGGATAATAGTGTGGACTGTGGAGACATTATGTTGTTGTAGTAGTTTTTCAATTTATGATGTAATGTAAAACTTATGAATATATCTAGTGTTTCCAAGGCTACTAGACCAATCGGTCTTTCGAGATTTGATCTTTATTGTGATCATGCCAATGTTATGTAATAATGCACCGACTCTGGGTAACTAGGGTCGGGGCGTTAGACTTGGCACAAGGCCTTGACTATATGGTTATGAAAGTCAGGAATTATTCATTCCATCATTATGAGAGTGGCTATTGATATTTCATCTGATTATTTGACTAGTAGAATATCTCTGTGAGTAAGTAAATAGAATTATTTTATTTTATATATTCCATATTATGCTGATGTTTAAGTTTAAAAGGCCTTTATTTTAGTCTTATATATTGCCTTAAATGTTTATTCTTATTTATGAATGTTTCTACTATATTGTTATCTTTACTGAGCATCTAATCTCACCCCTTTTGTGTTTTATTTTTCCTAGGATATGAAGGATTATATTATGAATGACCTGTAGGGATAGTCTGAGGGGATATGAGTGTGGTCTATGGAAACAATATTGTTGTAGTTTTTAATTTTATGATGTAATGTAAACCTTATGAATGTATCTAGAACTTCCAAAGCTACTAAACTAATCGGTCTTACGAGACTGGATCTTTTGTGATCATGTCAGTGATACGTAATAATGCACTAACTCTGGGCTTCTGGGGTCAGGGTGTTACATTCATGACAGCAATTTTCTTTTCACCATCATTACATCTGATGAGAATTCCACAAAAATCTCTCTTGTTGAGAATTGTTTGGTGATCTGGGCAATCATAAAGAGTAAAATTGACCACACATCACCAGACTTGTTCTTTTCCAGCTCTATCTGGTTGGAGTGTTCCATTTTGAATGTATTCTATGATAGGGGTCATACATTCTATAATATGACCATATGGTTCAAAAATGGGACTGATTTCATTGATTTCCTCTGTTCTGATTTGAACAATATGTGAAACTATATGATGGTGGGAAATAATGATGATTGTTTCATCCCGATTTGGATCTTCCAGGGGTGTGGCTACATTAGCCAGTGGATCATCTTGGGAATTTTGTGGTCATGGGACATAGGAAAATGTTAGTTCCAAGGGAAATTCCACCATTAACTCCTTGAATTAATCACTCAAAGGGATTAACTCTTCCTTTCTGATGGCATAATACCCATTGCTTTGTTTTATTACCAAATCTGAATCACCATTTACCTTCATGTGATTCAACTGTGCCTGAAGCGCCAATTCCAAGCCTGCGATGAGTGCTTGATATTCTACTTCATTTTTTTACCACCTTCCAACAATAAGAAGTAAAAGGGTATCACTTCCTTTTTTGGGGAAATAAGCACTATTCTTAACCCAACATTGTTGAATTTAGGATCTTCCATTTTCTTCCCTATAGGACTTCTAATGGCACCATCAAAGTACATATCCCATGATTTAGGATTACCTTGGATAGATAATACTTCCTTATCAAGAAGTTCAATATTTAAAGATTTATATTCTACAGATGGGTGTTCAAAATGGTAATCGGATAGAGTATGGGCCATTATTTCCTTTTGAGACGCATACTGGATATCAAACTACTGCAAAATAACTTCCCACCATGCAAGATGTCATATAATAATTGGACGAAAAAAGATAATTTTGAGCTGGTTATTGTGAGAAATCAATTGGACCTCATGATGTTGCAAGTAGTGTCTCAATTTCTGAACTGAAAAGATTAATTCTAGGCAGTACTTTTCAATACTTGAATATCGATTTTCTACCTCAATAATAGTCCGACTGAGATAGTAAAGGTTGTTTTCATTCCCAACATCACTCATTTGGGAAAGGAAGGTACCAATGATTGCTATGAAGCTGTCACATAGAGAATAAGTGGTCTTCCTTCAACACGTGGCATTAATATCAGTGCACTAAAGAGATATTTTATTTGGATATTGAATGCTTCTTGATATTATTCAATCCACTGGTAGGTGACTCCCTTCATCATTAATCTCGTGAAGGGTAAACACTTTCCTGCCAAATTGGAAATGAAATGCCGAATATAGGCCAAGTGTCCTTGAAGTCCTCTTAATTTCTTCCAATTTCAAGTAGGTGACATGTAAAGGATTGATTTTTTCTTATCAGAATCAACTTCAATACCATGATGGCTACAACAAAGCTGAGAAATTTTCCTGAGGTTACCCCGAAAGCACATTTCAAGTGCTTCATCTTCAAATTGTGTGGTCAAAGTTTGTTGAATATGATTTCAAGATCATGAAAGTGACCAGAACATTGACTGGTTTTAACACCCAAATCATCCACATAACATTCAATAAATTTCCCTAAATAGGGTTTGAATATTTGGTGCATGGCAAATTGATACGTTGCACCTTCATTCTTCATGCCAAAGGGAATTACCCGATATCAGAACACACCTTGAGGAGCACTGAAGGTTGTAGAATCCTCATCTTGTATGACCATTCATATTTGATTATACCTAGAGTAACCATCCATGATTGAAAGAACTTCTTAGCCATCTATTGCATCAATTAAGAGTTTTGTGATCAGAACTGTAAAATCATACTTGGGAAAATGCTGACGAAGATCTCTAGAGTCAATTAAAACTCTAATATGTCCATTCTTCTCTTTCACAGAGACAATATTAGCCAGCCATTTGGGATATTGAACTACTTTGACGAAGTTAGCCTTGATATGATTATCAACTTCAGCTTCAATTTTGGAGGCATAAGTTGGGTGTGTTCTTCTAGCTGCCTTCTTGAATCCTCTATGTTTTTCAGGAAAACCAAAATGATGAGTGGAAACATCGAGATCAATAGCTAACATTTCAGTATAATTCCATGCATATACAACTCTATTTTTCTTTAGAAATGAAGTATACATTTCATGCTCTTCAAGAGTCATGGATGCACTAATTAAAGTGGGGAGTGGATCTTCTTTTGAACGCAGATTTATTTCTCTGAGTTCATCCACAGTGGTAGAGATACCCTCTTCAAATGCTAGAGGAGCATCCCTGAGATCTTCCTAGTCTTCTTCAATATGTGTTAATTTTTCTGTTTCTACTTGTATAGTAGACGATGAAGAAAAATTCCCATGGTCCGGGGAGAAGTTAAAATTTGACCATCTTGAAGAAGAGACTGCCATTTCTGACCCTATTGGTGATGAAGGGTCTTCTTGGGGTAATACAGAGGAGATGATGGATCGAGAATCCACAATTTCTCTCATGTTGTCTGGCTTGGTTGTTGTAATTGACATTATGGATGTTTCCATAAGAGTGCTTGGATTTAGGTCTATACTGTTAATTTCACTAATAGGAAACACATAATCTATACTCACATGTATGAATTGGTTGACTAGAATCTTTTCCAATCCAGTTGGAGCATTAATTTTGGTGACCTTTATTGTTGTGTATTTTTCTTTTCCATCCATGTGATAAAATTCTACCTCAATGTATTGAGATCCAAACATTTTTAATGGGGCCTTATCACCATAAAATGTATCAATTTGACCATTGAAACAATATATGAGGCATTGATGGTATGAAAATGGTACAACCGCATGTTGATGTAGCCAAGGTCTTCTAAGAAAAATGTTGAAGGCAGTTTTCTGAAGAACAACCATGAAATCTGATTGAGAGACAAGGTATCCAAACTAAATTCTGTGTGTAATCTCACCTAGAGGTTATTGTTCATTATTATCATATCCTTACAACATCAATGTAGAAGGAGATAAATCAGATTCGGTGAGGCCAAATTGAAGAAGTATATGAATAGGAATGAGGCTGACTCTTGATCCATTATCAAGGAAATATCATCAGATGTCTATGTCATTGACTTTTCCAGTTAGATACAAAGGTTTGATATGTCCATGCACACCATCATCTTCATCTTCATCTATAAAAGATATCACTGCATTGGATCCTATAGAATAATTATCTATACGGTAGAATTCAGCCGCAACAATTTCAATTTCAAATTATTGAGGACTTCACAAATCTTCAATAAGCACCTCCTGAAGATCTTTCGATACATTCAAGGCATCCATAATTGATAACTTGGCCAGAAATTGGGTAAATTTTTTCATGAAATCATACTTTTGTTCCAAAGGTATGTGTTTCCCATCTTGAAAATGTTGTTTTGCAGGTGCCTTGTAAGTTGATGCTTTGGTAGTAGATTCATCTCGTATCACAGAAGGAATTCGAAACACTCCTAGAATCGGTAGATTAGACCAGCTAGGTCTATCTATTTTTTGATAGGAAGAAGGTGTAACCTCTAACTGGTCCTCCAAAATAACTTTTTCATGACCGAATCTACCATGTGTGCAAGAACTTTCTTGTTCTTGCTGAGCCCGCTGAAGGTCTTTGCGACGAATTTCTACCGCATATACAATTCTAACAGGGGTAGGATTTAAATAGTGTCATTTGGAATATCCATGTCTTCCAATGTATCCTAGACCTCTGTCTCTTATTCTAATTTCCCTATTAGATAAAGGGAACTTAGGCTCATCATGATCGAAACTGTCATTGGAATAAGGATCCGTTAAATGAATCATGTTAACAGAACTAAAGATCAAGTCTTCATCTGATGAAGATTCTTCCTAATGAACCTATTCAGGATGTTCTATTTGGTGGGGTGGTGGCTGTGCTTTAGAAGCAGATGGAATAAAATCTTCCAGACACAAAGAAAACTTAGGCTTTGACACAAGATCTTCTTCTTATGACTGCTCTTCATACTTAAAATTAAGCCGCTTCTTTGATGATTTTCCTTATGATGAAGGGGTTTTTTATGGGGAAGAAATAATAGAAGACACAATTGGTTGATTCAACTATGTTCATATAATGAAATGATTTCAGTAGATCATTTTTTTGACTATCCAATCATCATATTTCTGTGCATTTTTACTTTTGACTTCATGCCACTCACCTTCTTCCTCTGGATCAATAGTGGTAACACATGCTACCTAGGCTGAAGAACCTTTCTGTTTTACTTTTCCAGAGTCTACCATCTTTTTTAGGATATATTTTAATAAAAAACACTCCTAAATGGGATTCCCCAACATCTAACGAAATGGGCAATAGTTGGGGAGGTCTTCATCTCTTTACTTGTTCGGCCTTTTGGGCCTTGGCAACTGAACCAGATTGTTTTCCAGAGCTGAGATGATGTAACTAGGAACATGTTCATTCTAGAAAGAATAAATTTTTTTCTTTAAATCCCCAAACTATTTCCTCCTTTGATATATTTGATCATCTTGATGAGGCATCCGTTGTTGTTGACGCTTAGGAGGTAGAGCCCTTCGATTTGATGAAGGTTCAAAGTGGAAACGGGTACAGGTGCTTGTTTAAGTGTAAATATAGCTGTCTCTTCTTTCCCAATTCTCTTTCCCATATCTCATGGAATTACATGAGTATTATCCCTAGTATCTATAAGAGAGTCTTCTATATATTGAGTGATTGAAGTAAGGTCTCGAAACCCTCCTGCGTATTTGACAAGGATCAATGGTGTGCGTAATTCATCACACAGATTTACCACATAGATTGGCAGAAACTCTTCTTGAGGGAGTACTAATCTTATGGAATATGTTAATACCTTCCAGTAAGTAGTGAAATCTGAAACTATTTCATTTTCCCTATGTTTAAAATTGGTAAGATCAAAACTATCATCTTTGGTAATGTTGAGCTAAACTAAAGAAGCAATTTTTGATGAAGATCATCCCACCTAGTAAATGACTGAGATGGCAAACTTGTATACCAGTCAAAAGTAGGTCCTTGTAATGAATGCACAAAACACCCATTCATAACCACGTCTTGTTTATTAGGAGTTCCCATCATAAGACCACAATGAGAAACAAAATGTGTTAATTGTTGTTATGGATCTCTTGAACGATTAAAATTGGGAATGTGGTATTCGCAATATTTGATGGGGGGGAATTGCATCCACCCATTCAGGGTAAGATCTCTTTTCCAGTTGAACTAGTTCATGTCACCCTTCCATAGATTCCAACTGAGTTGTTAATGACTAAATGGTATTCATTAATGCCTGAGAAACATCTGGTTGATCTTGTACTTGAGAAGGTGCAATAACTAGAGTTTGGACGAGTGTGGCGACCGATACTGCCACTGATGGTAGTATTGCTGGTTTATGTCGCATATGACACATAGGATTGGACTTGTGAGGGTGTACTTGTAAAGTGGGATATTATTGATCTATACCAATAGCTATAACAAATTCCCTTGATTGATTAACTCCATCACGATTAGGAGGAAGACTACCTTGAAGTAGTTCTTCATTTAACCTCATTAACTCTTTCATTTATTCTTCTTGATGTGCGAACCTTACCTATAATGAGAGTTATTGGCCTTCTCTAGAGGTAGGGTGGGATTTAACCTGACTTTTACCCTTTTCCTTGTCTTGTGCTTTTCTAGAGTATGGAAGGGTATTAACCAAAGGGATGTCTTACCTCTTAGAAACCCTCTGGCTTCTGGTACGCACACCTCCTTCATTCGTTTTTATATGTACAACCTCTTGAAAATGAACTTCTTCATATGATTCCTCCTAGTGAGCCTCATGTTTTGGGGGATCAATGACAATGACATTGATGACATTTATCGATGAATAACACATTTTAGCCCTTCTGTCAGCATTTCTACGATACTGCCTTATTCTATGTCCTTTATGAGACATTCTGTTTTGTTTGGTTGATCCCTCAGGAACTTCTTCATGAACCTTAATTTGGAGGGAATTTCCTGATAATTCGGCTTTGCGTTACTCTTGTGGACTCTACCCTAATTGAGGGAAGACTGACTTTCACTGAGGAAGAGTTTGAGAATTTGAAAAATTCCCTAGTCTGATGGGCTGGGGATTTTCCTGTTTTTCTAGCTCAACTCCTATAATCCTATCTGTTGATCCCAACTGTTGGATTGAAAGAGTCTGCAGCCTAGCAATATGAGGTGGCTCTTGAGATGTTACATCTGAAACTTTCCTAAAATCTCTCTTGATTTTGTGGATTTTAGTTTAGAAATTGGCCGGATGCATCATACAACATCCACTCAAATCAACTGGCTCAGATAACCTTTGGATTATTTCTGACACCTCTATCACCTGATGATGCACATGCTCTAAATGAGAATCTTGTTCGATATTCTCATTTGCTTGATGCAAGAGTAATTCGACAACTTGTTATTTATATTCTTGACTTTGGAAAAAACTAGTTGAGGCCTATTCTTGAAAAAGCCTTTGACTATACACAAAACCAGTTAGTTGTGTACATCCATGGGCAATAACATTCCATGAGACCACTTTTGGCGGGCTTTGTTTACTTGAGAGCACAGTGAAATGAAATGCTCCACGAACACCCCATCCCCTGATATAAATACCAGATGGGGAATTGGTATTTAACTTGCAAAACCTTTTTAATGCGCCAAGGCATGTACGCTGAAGGTCTCTATACTTCTTTTCAACATTTGGATGTCGGGAAACTGAGAGAGATTCCAAGTCAATTTGGCATTGAAACCCTTCTATTACCATAACATGATTTTGATATTCATCATATGTTAATGTTATATCTTTTAAGTGACAAAGAGTTTTCCATATGTTAAGACTAATATCGTGAATACAATATTCTTTCAACATTTCTGGAATATCATATTTAGAGTCAGCCAATGGGAAAAACATGACTGGTATTTCACCTTTCACCAATTGTTTTCTCATGTTCAACACATCCTCTTTGTCATTTGATGAAGATTCTTCTACCTGATTAGACAAAATATGGTGCTTATTTGTTGCTTCATCAGATTCAACAAGATTGGAAGAGAATTCATTTGTAAAATTAGAAGATGAATGACCTAGGGGTGGTTCGGAGAAGGACTTACACCCCAGTGTTACACCTCGATATTTTATGAGAAGTATTCTTTTTAATTTATTTGATGTCTTGTTTTTTATGACACACCAAGATTATATTGCATTATACGGAACACCGTATTACCTTGCAGTATATGAAACACTATTCTTGGATCGTGTTACACAAAATTTCATGTTCGTTTGAAAGAAGTTATTCTACGCAACATTGAGTGTGTGTATATATAAATATATATATATATATATTCAATGTATAAATGAAATATAGTTTAATTCTATAATACACAACAACAAATGAATCATTCACTACATGCAACACTGACTTGGATTTCTTTACATGCAATCACGACCTTCCATGATAGTGTGTGTTGTACGCAATACTGAGTTTAACTAAACAATGATATTTTATTAAAATATTATATAAACTAGCCGTTATGAATATTAATACCCACTTTTTTAAAATTTTATAAATTTTATCATTCAAAATGGACTTCATTTTTAGATTCGGAATATCCAAATTAGCCTAGGCTGAATTTTTGGTATTTTTCTGAAAACATTCAATTTTTGATGAATAGTGAAAACACTGGGTTACTATTTAAAAACAGACCTTTTATTTAAATAATTACTTATTTTATTTAAATTTATTTTAGGTCAAAATTGATACATAATACCTATATAAGTTCAATATAATTCATCGAAGTTGTTTTATAAAAATTTTAGATATATAAAAATTTTATTGAACTTTTTACTGTCTTTTACCAACCTCCTAAGAGAATTTGAAAATTTACATATAACATAATTTTACCGCATCTGTGAGTGGAATTTCGAAAATTTGAGAGACATGGTTAATATCAAGGAGTAAAATGTTGTTCAATAAATGAAAAATAATTTTTGGTGAATAGTAACTTTTTACTTTTATTTACCACGATTAAAAGTAAATAGGGTAATTAAGGGTAAAAACAATATTATTATTACCCAAACACATGTCATAATTCTATTGGATAAATTTAATTCGACCAAAAAAATATTTAGGAATAAAATATTACCCTTTAGGTCCACTAGGATTAGATTAGGTCATTTATTATTATTTTATTTAAATAAGAGTTAAAATACTTAAAACCAATGTCTAATAACTAAAATATTTTTAATATAGAGTAAAAAATTAGATAAATTCGACTATAAATATTCATTATAAATCCAAAAATATTTCCTACATAATTTTATTTTATTTATAATTTTTAGAAATTAAATAAATTTATTTATTTATGTCACAATGATGATGCAGTACTTACCTTATTAATGAAATATTAACATAATTGATGTTATAAATACCCAAATAAATGTAATTTGAGACTTTTTATGAATTCCACAAATTTTATAGGTTACTATGACTTTTTATTATTGATTTATGTAATTTTTTATTGAACTAATAATGTTGTAATGGTTTTAAAAAAAAACAATTACCAAATAGTGCCAAAATTGACATAAAATAGTTTTCAAAACAAATATTATATTATTAATTGTTATTATATTCCTAAAAATATATGGTATGTCCAAATGACTTAGATAAGGTTATATATATTAATAATAAACCACTTTAGTTTCGTTTGTCTTGTTATAGTAAGTTTATTTACCACATAGTGTAAGAAAAATAAAACACACCGTAAAAGATAAATTATTTATCATAGAGTTAAATATAAATGATAAGGTTAAAATAGTAACCTAAACTTGTATAAAACCTATTGGTAAAGAATCTTTCGACCAATACCCACTTTATCGTCGAAATAAATCAATTTGGAGCTATTATAAACCGAATATGACTTTATTATAAAATAATATTTTAAGTTTTTCATATGGTGCCCCTCTCCTCCCTTATAAAAGGGCATCTCCTACCTCTTCTCATTACAAAATTTTGAGCTTTCAAGCTTAGAAAAACCCTACCCATTTCCCTTATAAACATCCCTATAAACATTATAGAGGTTTTGGTATCCTCAAAAGACCAACTCTAGTGCATTAAGAGGAAGCTTAAAAGAAGTGTGTCGAAGAAGAGGTAATCTCTTCTACCGATTCTTTCAAGTTTCTTTCTTATTCAATTTTTTCTTCTTTGGTTGTTTAGTTATAAAGTTATAAAATCAGTATCAATAATATACTTATATATTATTATAAATATTAAACAACCCCATTTCACCTTCTATCCATCTTATGAAAAATGAAATCACTGCACATGCGTACGTACAGAATACCTTCTCTACATCGTGGTGTAATCTGTTTTTCCACCACCACCTTACATAGATGGGTATAATGGTGTAAAGAATAACTATATATGGTTATTATAACTTCATATGGATTCTGAGATATTAATCATCTACTCCAATTCAATTCAATAATTATGGGAATGATATCATCACTAATGTGTACGTACGGATTACCGTCTCCACGATGCAATGAGATTCATTCTCCATGTTAACCATTCAAGAATGATTATAAAGTATATATAATGAATAATAGTAAAATATAAGACTTAATGAAGGTACTGGATATATATATATATATATATGTCATCTACTTACATCAATTCAAGTCAATAAGGACAGGAAAACAGCGTTCATGCGTACATACGACCTACCGTCTCCATGAACGGTGTATTTAATTTCATTGATCTATATATTATATATATATATACATAACACATATGATATATAAATAATTATTTGAATTCTAGATGTAATTAAATAATGATATAATTAATAATAATATCCAGAGAAACAATTCCAAACACGTACAATAAATAAAACAATTTTACCAAAAATACTGCTTTATCATGGAATTTACAAAAGAACGGGTAATATAAAGTCATAAGTGAATCATATATGATATCATAAAAATGAATATGATTATTTAATAAGTAAATGAAATTATTTAAATCTTTATATAGGAGGTTCAGATATGTATGAAGCATATCGGACCTAAGGTAATGGATAATTATTCCAATCTCATTCTTATCTGAGATTGTTTATTCGTAAGTATTTACTAGTGTTATGTTTATCATCCATATCTACATGTTCTCAAAATTCTTTCATAAAATGTTTACTTTTACTCCAGGTATTTTTAAATTCATTTTATTTCCTTTTTTACTTTCACCACATCGTATGGAAGGAATCATTCTTTTCACTACCATACAAGGTACTTTTTGACTTTTCCAACAAAAGTACGAGGAGAATGTATTTCTAAATTATACGGAATAAACGAATTATTATGGATTCATAAAGCCTTATTTCCATGAAGGTTTCTCAAAAATATTTCATGATTATTTTCAACAAAATCCTTTATTTTAAAATTTCATGTCATTTTGTGAAAAGAAAATGATATTGAAGAAGAAAGGATATTTTCCTCAAGAATTCATTTCAAGTGTTTTGTCAAAACTATTTTACATATAACATGAAATTATTTCATATGTGTATGTTTCATGTATAATGCCTCTTTTATTTACATGGTTTCACTTTTCTTATAATGAAATGATATCCAATTGTTTTTAATGGATTCTGTTATGATGGGATGACGTTTTTGAAACCCATTTTATTCTTTGGGTTATGATTAAGATTTATGTTTATTTTGTGGCACAAGTAAGAATGATTCCATTATGAGATGGGTGGGACCTATATCTCCCTCCAATTCATTGGGTAAATATTTATTTCTCATGGTATTGACATGGCTAGAACAAGAAGTTAATCATGTTCAATGATACATGACAGGAACGGGGAGTGAACTCGATTCAGAAAGGGACTTTGTCCACTAAGATGGTCGTGGCAGCAATGCCCTAGATACTATGGAAATAATATCATGTGCATAATGGTTTTCCATAATTAAAGTTTTTATTACCATGCTATTTTATCATGATTTATGTTCCTTTATGACCTATTCTTTACGTACTGCCAAGATTTATTTCACATCTCAAGAATTTGATGTGTAAACTTTATGTTCATGTTTTGAAGTTAAAATGTATATGGTTTCTTTTATTTTCTCTATGGTTACCATTACTGATAATTTGAGCTCACCATTTATATGTTTTATTTTCCCCATGATATAAAGAAAGGTTTTAGGTATGAAAAAAAGGGAAGATATTTATGGGAGATGTTGAAGATCTTTCACCAATATTAGATGATTATGTTCCAAGTTTCCAAAGTCACTAAACTATTACGATCCTTTGGTGCATGTTTTTTTATGTATTAATTATTACGCAAATGTAATGTAATGTATATGTACATCATGCTTGGGGTCTCTACAATTGGTATCAGAGGAAAAGTTTAGTTAACCTTTGGAAACTAGGATGTGAAAACTTTAGTGATATCCCTAGAGATATTTCTAAGGTATTTCTAGGGATGTCCCTAAGGATAAGTATAAGTATAGGTTATAGTACTAGTATTACGGTAACAATCTTAGAATTTACCCTAAGATGTTATATATTTAAGGTACTCCCCCTTTATTATGTTGTTTTCCTAGCATGATTTTTGCCTCTCACACTATTCTTTTTGGGTTTTAGACGATGTCTGGAACATGAAGGAACCATGTTGATCAATGTAATGGACAATACAATGATTGTCCTTCTGAACAAACCAATGTTATGGGAGATGGAGTTAAAAATCATATTTCTATACCTACAAAAGATATGAATCATTCTTGGACTTCCAAATGAGAATAGAAGGGAACAATATTCTTTTGAGTCCTTTATGACGCAATGTCCACCTTCTTTCAATGGGTCTTGTGATCCACTTGTTTCTGAACAATGGATCAGTACAATTGAAAAGATATTTTCCATAATTCGCAGTTCGGAACATGAGAATGCCATTCTGGCTATTTACCATTTATAAGGTGATGTAGATCAATGGTGGACTCTAATTAATAATACGCGACCCCGAGATGAAATTGAATCCATGGAATGGGATGAGTTCAAGAAATTATTTTTCAATAATTTCTCCCCACATATTCTTTTAAAAAAGATGGAAAAGGATTTCCATGAGCTTAAGGAAAAGGATGATGAATCTGTTGGTATATACGAAGAAAATTTTACAAGGCTTTCAAGGTTTGAATCTGGATTTATCATCCAACATGAAAGTAAAGTTGATCGACTCTTCAGTGGATTAAAACCTAGTCTTTGAAGGGAATTAGCAATAACAGACTTCAGTAGCTATGAAGAAATTGTGCATTGTGCTACCAAGGTTGAAATGGAAGTTGCTATTACATATCCATCTCAGGGTTTTGACAAGAAATGAAATATGGATTTCAAGGAGAAATCTTAGAATAATAGTGAAATGGATATGAAGGTTTCATTATGATCAATGTGTGGAAAGAAGCATGGTGGAGATTGTCTTAAAGGGAATAGAAAATATTTTAAGTGTGGAAAAGAAGTTCATCGAGTAGCTAAGTGTCAATGTAATGGAAAAAAGGGTTTCTAATGATGTGAATAAAGAAAATACTGTCGAGAACGCACCACCAACACTTCAATACATCAAGTATAAAGAAATGGGGCATTATGCTAATCAATGCCCTAACCCAAGGGTTAATGATGATCGATGTGAGAAACCTCTAAAGGAAAAGGATAATGGGAAGCCACGTGCGATCACTATTTGTGATGTTGAGTATGAAAATGATGTTTTGTAATGATTAAGAAATTATGTAATGTGATTTCAAAATAGTATCATGGAATCTCATTTATTGTATCGTGGAATTTTGGAATATCTATGTATTGGGTTTCAATAATTATATGGTACCGGTAACTATGAAAAGTGATTGAAATATTTTTGGAAAGAAGATGATATGCACATAATGAAGCGATAAATAAAAAATTAAATGAGCTCATGATTCATATAAGGAAAAAGATATATCACGGTTTGAGTATATAGAAATTTTGGGATATTGGTATGTGTAAAGTGTTAAATTTTGACATCATTCATGTTTTCAATAAGGTTCAATGGGTATTTATTTTTCAATAGATCATTAATAAGGTATTCAATTGTTTGTAGTTTGACCAACAAGATATATCATATGATATATAGGGGATAAGTGATGGTATTCACATGCTCGGCAGATGACATTTCTAGTAATTGTTTTCTTTATACTATGAGCTTGGAAAAAAGTATTTTGGATAAGCCTAAAGAGTGGAATGAATTAAGTTAGACATAAGATATTATTGTTTAATGCTAGAAAAGTTTTCGACATTATTGCAGGAATGTTATAATAATGAAGTTTTAGAAAAAGGGACAACCTGCAGGACGGGCGACAACCCATCGCATCAGACAAAGTTGTGGGAATCAAACCCACAAACGAAGTGTGACAGGACATTATCACCTAACACTGGCCTACAATATGTCCCTGGTTAGTCGAAACTAGTTTTATTTAATTAAGCAGTATGATAGATGATGTATAAGTCTATTTTAGAAACCATATATGATTAATCTCACCATAGATGGACTTATGTATATAACTGTTGCTAACCTTATGTTTGAGACAGATGGAATGACCTATCATTCTATCGCATGATCTGCTGAAACTTCACGAAAGACAAATTCAACTTCATTTCTTTAAGAGATGAAGTGTAAATTGGTCAAGGCACAAACAACATTGAGATTGTACCAAAAATCAAGGTATTTTTTCCAATTAAAAATTTTCAACTTTAGGGAAATGATATTGAAAAACAAAAATGTTGTCCTAGTGCTCTTATATCTGGTGAATTAGTTGGTACCTTATATCATCAATAATTTATGGCTTTGTGATTATTGGATTTTTCAAATCCATGTTCTGTACCACTCTCCATCAGAACATGATGGTTAGGGTTCTCTTCTATATCCATATTTTCACCTATGTTCTCCTATGTGGATACCCATTGATGAGTTAATTTGGGTAACCGATATGTTTCATACTTCACATTTTAAAATTATGTTTCAGTATCCCTTTTTACGATGTGGGTTTATATGAAATAAACTTTCAATTAGTAAACTATTTATAACCCCGACGAATTTCAAGGACGAAATTAATTTTAAGGGGGGTAGAATTTAACACCCCGAGATTTTATGAGAAGTATTCTTTTTATTTTATTTTATGTCTTTTGTTTTATGCTACACCAATATTATCATGCGTTATACACAACACAGTATTATCTTGGAGTATACGCAACACTATTCTTGGATTGTGTCACACCAAATTTCAAGTTCGTTTGATAGATGTTTTTGTACGCAACATTGACTGTATATATAATTATATTCAATGTATAAATGAAATATGGTTGGATTCTATTATACAAAACAACAAAGGAATCTTTCACTACACGCAACCCTGATTTGGCTTTCTTTACACGGAATCGTGACCTTCCACGATAGCGTGTGTTGTACGTAATACCGAGATTCACTAAACAACGATATGTTACTAAAATATTATATAAAGTAGCCGTTATGAAACGTAATACCCACTTTTTGAAATTTTATAAATTTAATCATTCAAAATGGACTTCATTTTTGAATTCGGAATATCAAAATTATCCTATGGTGAATTTTTGGTATTTTTCTGAAAACATTCAAGTTTTGATGAATAGTGAAAACACTTGGTTACTATTTAAAAATTGACTTTTTATTTAAATAATTATTTATTTTATTTTAATTTAATTTAGGTCAAAATTGATACATAATACCAATATATGTTCAATGTAATTTTTTGGAGTCATTTTATAATAATTTTAGATATATAAAAATTTTATTGAATTTTCACCGTCTTTTACCCAGCTCCTAGGAGAATTTGAAAATTTACATAAAACTAAATTTTACCCCTTCTGTGAGTGGAATTTCAAAAATCTGAGGGACACAGTTAATATCAAGGAGTAAAATGTGGTTCAATAAGATAAAAATAATTTTTGGTGAATAGTAACTTTTAACTTTTATTTACCATGGTTAAAATTAAATAGGGTAATTAAGGGTAAAAATGATATTATTACTACCCTACCACATGTCCTCATTCTATTGGATAAATTTAATTCGACCAAAAACAACCGTAGGAATAAAATATTACCCTTTAGGTCGACATAGATTAGATTAGGACATTTATTATTATTTTATTTAAAGAAGAGTTAAAATACTTAAAATCAATGTTTAATAAATAAAAGATTTTTAATATATTGTTATAGATAAGATAAATTCAACTATAAATATTCATTAGAAATCAAAAAGTATTTCCTACATAATTTTATTTTATTTATAATTTTTAGACATTAAATAATTTAATTTATTTGTGACACAATGATGATGTAGTAATTACCTTTTTAATGAAATATTAACATAATTGATGTTATAAATACCCAAATAAATGTAATTTGAGACTTTTTTTGAATTCCACTAATTTTATAGGTTAATATGACATGTTAGTATTTATTTAAATAATAGTTTTTGAACTAATAATGCTGTTATGGTTTTCACAAAAATCAATTACCAAGTAGTGTCAAAATTGACATAAAATAGATTTTAAAACAAATATTATATTATTAATTGTTATTCTATTCCTAAAAATATATGGTTAAGCCAAATGACTTTGATAAGGTTATATATATTAATAATGAACCACTTGGGGTTCGTTTGTCTTGTTATAGTATGTTTATTTACCATATAGTGTAAGAAAAAAAGGCACGGTAAAACATAAAATATTTAACTTAGAGTTAAATATAAATGATAAGATTAAAAAAATAACTTAAACTTGTCTAAAACCTATTGGTTAAGAGTATTTTGACCCATAACCACATTATATTCTAAATAAATCAATTTTGATTTATTATAAACCAAATATGACTTTATTATAAAATAATATTTTATGTTTTTTCTAAGGTGCCCCTCTCCTCCCTTATAAAAGGGCACCTCCTACCTCTTTTCTTTACACAATTTTGAGATTTCAAGCTCAAACAACCCCTGCCCATTTACCTTCTCAACATCCATGTAAACATTATAGAGGTTTTTTTCTCCTCAAAACACCAACTCTAGTGCATTAAAAGGAATCTTAAAAGAGGTGCGTCGAAGAAGAGGTAATCTCTTCTACCGATTCTTTCACGTTTCTTTCTTCTTAAACATCTTCTTATTTGGTTGTTTCATTATAAATTAATAACAACAGTATCAATAATATACTGATATGTTATTATAAATATGAAACAACCCCATTTCACCTTCTATCCATCCTATGGAAAACAAAATCTCCGCGCGTTCGTACGTACGGAATACCATCTCCACGCCATGGTGTAATCTTTTTTTCCACCACCACCTTACTTGGATGGGTTTAATGGTTTAAAGAATAACTATATATGGTTATTATAACATCATAATGATTCTGAGATAATATATCATCCACTCCAATTCTATTCAATAATTATGGGAATGATATCATCGCTCGTGTGTACGTATGGATTACCGTCTCCACAACGCGATGAGATTCATTATCCATGTTAACCATTCAAGAATGATTATAAAGTATATATAATGAATAATAATTAAATATATGAAATAATGAAGCTACTGGATTTTTGTATATATATATTTCATCTAATTACTTCCATTCAAGTCAATAAAGAAAGGAAAACAGCGTTCAAGCGTACGTACGACCTACCGTCTCCATGAACGGTGTATTTCATTTCATATATCTATCCATTATATATATATATATATACTGAATATATATGATATATAAATCATGATTTACATTCTGGAAGTAATTAAATAATTATATAAGTATTAATAATATCAAGAACAACAATTCCAAACATGTACAATAAATAAAATGATTTTACCCAAAACGCAGCTTTAACAAGGAATTTACAAATGAACAGGTAATATAAAGTCATAAGTGAATCATATATGATATCATAACAATGAATATGATTCTTTAATAAGTAAATGAAATTATTTGAATCATTATACAGGAGGTTTGGATACATACAAATCATATCAGACATAAGGTAAGGGGTAATTATTCAAATCCCATTCTTATCCGAGATTGTTTATTCGTAAGTATTTACTGGGGTTATGTTTATCATCCATGTCCATATGTACTCAATATGTTTTCATAAATTTTTTAACTTTCTTCCATGTATGTTTAATTCATTTTTATGCTTTTTTACTTTTTATCACATCGTATGGAAGGAATCTTTCTTTTGTTTACCATACGAGGTATTTTTTTACTTTTCCAACAAAAGTACGAGGAGAATGTTTTTTTAACTTATACAGCATGAAAGGATTCTTACAGTTTCATAACTCCTTATTTCCATGAATCTTCCTGTACAAGATTTCATGATTATTTTCAAAAAACACATTTCTTTTAAAATTTCATGTCATTTTGTGAAAAGAAAATGATTTTGAAGAAGGAAGGATATTTTCCTCAAGAATTCATTTCAAGTGTTTTGTCAAAACAATTTTACATCTAGGATGAAATTATTTCATATGTGTATGTTTCAAGTATAATGTCTCTATGGTTTACGTGGTTTCACTTTTCTTATGATGAAATGATATCCATTTGTTTTATATGGATTATGTTATGATGAGATGACTTTTATGAAACCCATTTTATTATTTGGGTTATGATGAATTATTTATGTTTATTTTGTGGCACATGTAAGAATGATTTCATTACGAGATGGGTGGGAACTATATCTCCCTCCAATGCATTGTGTAATGATTTATATCTCATGAGATTGACATGGTTGGAATGAAAAGTTAATCTGGTTCAGTGATACTGGAATGGAACGAGGAGTGAACTCGATTCAGAAAGGGACATTGTCCACTAAGATGGTATTGGCAACAATGCCTTGGCTACTATAGAAATCATATCATGTGCATAATGGTTTTCCACAATTAAATTTTTTATTCCCATGCAATTTTATCATGATTGATGATCCTTTATGACCTGTGCCTTATATAATGCCAATATTTATTTCACATCTCATGATTTTGATGTGTAAACATTATATTCATGTTTTGAAGTTCAAATGTATATGATTTGTTTTATTTTCACCCTGATTACCCATACTGAGCATTTGAGCTCACCCTATATATGTTTTCTCTTCCTCAAGATATAAACAAATGTTTTAGGAATGAAAAAAAGGGAATATCATTATGAGAGATATTGAAGATCTTTCAGCAATATTAGAAGATTATGTTCCAAGTATCCAATGACACTAAACTATTAAGGTCCTTTGGTGTCTGTTTTTGTTATATATTATGTATTCCGAATAAGTAATGTAATGTCTATGTAAATCAAGCTTTGGGTATCTACAAACAGGCTATCTTTTGACTGAAAAAGTATTTCACCTGCTAGTGTTAAAGTATCAGACATGACTGGCTTCGCATTTGCAAGTACGTCAAGATAAGAGGGCTTTCTCGTTACTACAGTTACCATTGGAGAATTTTCCAAGCAATGTGTATTACTACTACAGAGAGTACTTTCGAAGATAAATTCATTATCATGGGGAGGAACACCATGGTGGGTTTTAATAAATGATTAAACCTTTTTCTCCTTGGTCTTCTGGCCACACAGGGGGTTATCGTGGCTCTCATCTGAAGATGATGCTTTAAGATTGACTGAATTGTCATGAAGCAAGCCTTCATGAGGATGTGTCTAATGAATACCTTTGGAATTATTGTTGTTATTTCTATAAAATAGAAATGAGAGAGTGGAATATTGAGTTTAAAAAGATAATTGTCTAAGGGCTCTAAGAACTCCATTAAGAAAGGCCTTATTGGAGATTGGATCTTGATTTTTAACTGTATTAGATGTTTCTTTTTCTTGGACGCATTCTTAATCACTTTGGAAACCACTTGTTGATGAATGTGGTTATTATGGGTAGGTGTACATGCCTTCTTAGGAGAAATGGTCAGGTTAGGCTGACTATCTCCATTTAAATCGGGTGTATGTGCCTGACTTGATTGCCTATATGACATGGGGGAGTATGCCCCATGACCTTCCTGGACTGTAACAGAGGTGTCTATCTTCTCCAGGGTGACATGTTGATGAGTCACTCCACTTATAGGGATAGATTTATGTTTCTTTCCCTATGATGTCGCATAATTTGTTATAATATTCTAACAGGTATCAAGAATACAGGAAGAGATTTGCTTCTGCTCTTTCACCATTTTCAAAATGTGCTTGGGGACTTCAGCTTCCAGAATGGGAATATACATTTATTCCATGTTTGGAGTAGGTGTGTGTTCCTACCCCTGTCCTCCTTTTCCTAACAGTGAATGCTTACAATACTCATGTATGGGGGAAGAATGTTGTGTCTGCCTTTTCTTTGTCATTGGAGCTTTCTAATTGACATCTCTAGGTGCTACCAAACGTTACTGTTGGTTAGCTTGATGAATTGTAGGTTTATGTTCCTGATGATTTTTCTCCACCTAATATGATTGATGAGCTTCCTTCAATATGGACAGATGAGACTGCAGGCAGAATTGATGAGTGTAAGGATGTATGTGTATGTTTATAGGTGATCACCACATTTGGTTGGTGGGCTTCTTTGGATGTAGTTAGACGAGCCTGTTGACTGGCTGAGGTGTAAGTTCCTTCATATAGTACTCCACCAAAATTTACGGGCGGGATTGGTGTGTTCCTGCCAGACAAGTCTGTTGGGCAGTGAAATCTGGACGGACGGGTGTATATGTCTGCTCATTATATTCCATCAAGTTAGGTAGATGGACTTCTATGGAGAGGGAAGAGGTATGAACCTGCTTCTTGTTGGCTTAATTTCACCTCTGACGGTTCGTCTTGCATTCTTGGGTCTGAGGAACCTGAGCCGAACGCCTAGAGGCAATACCCCAATCATGTTGAGGGTGCACTGTCACATGAGTCTGGCAGAAATTGTTGGTGGGAGTCCTCAGGATAGACTCCAGTCTTCATGAACTGAGGCCTTGAGTGACCTCATGTTCCACCTCCCTATAATATGGAAGAGACTTGTTGTTGCATTCCGGGGATAAAGACCTGAACCGATTGGAGACAGTGGTTGGCACCACCTGCTTCTTCATCACTAGTCATCGCTTTCCGGAAAACCATGGTGAGTTGTTAACTTAGAGGGCTTGTCGAGTAGCCTTCAGAGTTGGGATGGTACCGTGTTGATGGTATTCCCTCACCAATACATTTGATACCCAGCATTGATGAGACTGAGTAGGTGATGTCGTCCATAGAGCAGACGAGGATCCAGCAGGAGTAATGGCTAAGGCATTCACAGGTGCCAACCTTAAAGAATCCATTTTGTGTTATATAGAGATCTTGGAACAGAGTTGTTGTTTGTTATAGTATACGTAATCTAGATAATTTTGGCCAGACTACATCTTTTGTATGAGCACATATGTTATTTATTGCTTTGTTGGCCCTCATATTGAGTTTAGGAGGGTCCTAACAAATAAGTAAAACATCATTTAACTTGGTTTAGGATTCAAGTTGGGTTCACTATTTTTTGTTTCATCTAGAAATGGGGATGACCTTGTTTGTTTAAGGTTCGTACTTTACAATCAGTTTCTAACAGGATTATTTGTAGAAAAAAAACACCCAATTAATATATATCCATTTGGACCTACTTTCCAACGATAGGTTCTCATTAGTTATGGACTAATGAGGCTTAAGAATTTTCATTGGTTGAGATGATGGGAGGTCAGGCTCATCACACATTTTTGGGGGGAATTATTTCCTAATTCGAGACTCTCTTATAGATTTATGTTATGTTCATGAGTCCTTATTAATTAACGAAGCATGAAAATGATTTTTCCTTTAGATTTGGAAATCAATGATTGATATGTATGGGATTTAGAGAATCTTTTATATGTAGTTGAGCTTGTTCATCAATGGAGAATCATCCATATGAATTATAGATTCATAGTCAATGTTAACCTTCAATACATTATATAGAAACTTCATGGTCATTATGATTACCATACTGGTTTTAATGAAACTTACTGGGGCACTTTAAGTTTATTATCATTCATAAAGACATAGATTATTTTAGAGTTGAGATCGTACCAGCAGATGGGCTACCTACGTATCCTCATTAAAAATGAATCAGAACCCACATATGTCAATAATAAGGATATAGTTTAACATCACATGGGACGAAAACAACTAATGAAAGATAGGCTTGATCCTTAGAAAGGCTTCCTACGTACTCTACTTTTAAGGTAGAGATCAATGTCCACATAGTTTGGGTGAAGAAATATGGGGCTTATGCATGGTTAACGGCCCAAAAAGAGATTTAGTGATTACTTTTACACTCTAAGATCACGTGAGTCATGGTCAGTGTGAGAAACAAGAGGTATCATTAAGCCTGATGATTGTGCCACGAAATATGCAGTCACAAGAAATGATGTAGGGATTACATATGTATGACTGATCAAGTAGATGAAGACCTAGACTTACATTATCAATGAACCCCAGAAGTAGGGTCCATAAATTTATTTGTACATTATGGAGATTTGGAGTTCTATCCTAATGATTACTCTTGAGAAGGAGGCCCAAATGAAAAGGGACTTATGATTGGGGCTTATTCCTAAGAAGGAGGCCCAAATCAAAATAAATTAAGATTTGGGCTTACTCCTGAGGAGGATTTCCAAATTAAAGGGGATTTATAACTTGGGGCTTACTCTTGAGAAAGAGGACCAATGTTAATGGAAATTATGGCTGGGGCATACTCCTGAGAAGCAGGCTCAGGTTAAGGGGACTTGGGGCATACTCATGAAGATGATTCCCAAATTAAAGGAATTATGATTGGGACTGATTCTTGAGAAGGAGTCCCAATGTTAAAGGAACATTGGGATTACTCTTGAGGAGGATTCCCTAAATCAAAAGATCTTCTCACCTTAATGGAAGGGGTTATATGGAGAAAAACCTCTAACCGTAGTGACATAAAGACCATAAGTCATGAGTTTTTCAGAGAGATTCTCAATGAATTCCTTTCAGATAAGGAATCCAACAAATGAGTTGTTCCATAAAAGGCATTGAGGGCTAATATCATTAAGAGGAGAGGTGAACAGGAGTGAGGCACACAAATGAAGTTGTCACGCAAGTCTTAGTCGCACAAGTGTACATGCGCAGCATGGGTTCATCTGGTTAATGATGAATCTGTAGGGTAATACATGGGTGAGACTTAACTCAAGCCTTTAGTATTATCCTAAGATGTAACCAAAAGGGCGGCGCGCAAGTTTCATCAAAAGGGTAGGGTGTCGAGAAAGTGGTTACACTTTTAAGGAGGTCTGGAAACTTAGGCGCCCAAGTTTTGAGGAATTCTAAACACTTAGGCCTTACCCTACTAGTTCACGTCTTCCATTCTAGGTAAAGAGTTGCCTTAAAAGATCTCAGAAGAGTTGATTTGAAGACCTGGGTGACCAAAGCTTTAATATGACTTTTGGAAAAAATTCTTCCTTGAAATGGGGGCCCATATGCGCTATTTATAGGCCACCTTGCACCCTGGGCAAAAAATGAAACAGGGTGTGAAGTGAGTTGCGTGTCACATAGGTGGTGCGCAAGTGACTTGCGTTGTGCGCAAGTGACTTGCGCGCCTCACTCAAAATGGGCTCCTAGTCCATGCCTTTGTCATTTTTTTGATGTTCTTCAAAGGGTGACCCTCTTTGTGCATAAGGTATTTTCTGTGGAGAAAAGGACCGTCAATAGACCAAGATGATAAGTCCTAGGTATCTTATTTAAATAAGGAATTAGAGTCCACATAGTTCTTAATATAGGTGTCTATATCATGGGAGATATGACATTTGAGGTCCTAGGTGGGACTTATTAATATGATACTGCCTTGGATAGCTTTATCAATAATATATCCCTTTTGAGTGGAGATGAGATGTAATCACTCTTACATCCTGATAGTGATTCCTCCATAGGGGAATTCAGATCAACTTATTGGTATAATCATCACTAGTCTCAATTATAACGTGATCCTTTCATGGTGTGAGAAACAAGAGATAATGATAAATTGGACACATTGCATCTGAGCATATTCATATAGGGATTGAACATTAAATTCTCCCATTGAGAGGTATGGTTTCCCGTCTCATGGAGGATATGGTACAAAGATTGATCCTTGATAAAGCATCCTAAGTATTCCGAGTATTCTAGGAGTTACAGTCATCTTAGTACAACCAAACCTTATCCCACAAATATTATATGGTGGATTATCACAATCAGATATATTATGGAAATACTCAAGTATTAAGGGATACAAGGGGCGTATACCAAGTTGGGTGACCTATCAATTGGGGAAATGTTACATTACATAGGTAGTTGGGGTTTATGCTCTATGTCCTCCCAATTGGTGGAGACCTTTTATATTATATAGGTGGTAGGGTATGACACATTGAGGTTACCATATTTTCCAAATCATTATTTTTCCTCTAGTAGATTAAAGAGAGATGGTGATGACCATGATGGTCTGTCTGAGGGCATGATATCGGTAGGATAACATGATTGCATGACCGATGATCATCAATGAAACATCCCTTATTAATGGGGAATTCTACTTAAGATTCATATGTGTGATCTACATGGTATGATTCAAAGTAGGTCTGTCGTAAAAAGTGGGAATATCATAATGTATTTCCCTAAAATTTCTTTTCTACCTAAGGGGAACACCTTTATTGTCTACCCGATATATCAGGGCACTAATATATCATGTAAGACACATCCAAGGGTGTCTTCCTATTAAAATGGCATGTCTTAGACTCCTTTGAATGGGGGAAAGGACATGTCTGAGATGCTTCAAATAATGAGAACAAACATGTCTAGGGTCTCACACATGATCAACTGGATTTCTTAGATTTTTCTTCTTGATTGAAGTAGAAATTTCAAAGGTTTTTAGCATGATTGGAGCAATCGCGTCAAGGGGTCTTTCACATGAACACAATGGACATGATCATGCATATTCGCATGATAAAACTGACCTATTTTCAGTCTGTCTCATATTGTTATTGTCATGTATATGGAAAATCGCATTATCATTCCAACATGTAAATGAATCCTTCTCATGATCAAAGTGAATTTTCTGGACTATCTGTGAATAATTAGTGTGAACTATATGGAATTTCTTTTCATGATCAACATGAATTTTTCAGACTGTCTTTACATGACCAAGGTGGAAAACTCCAAGTAACTTCACATTATTGATTAGAATTCTTCCATTTATTTTACGTGTGACATCCAAAACAAGTCAACAGGTTCTCACCAAATCAACTTGGACTATTCTTCGATCGTCCCATGACAATAGTGGCATGTTGACCAATTGTTGTGAGGTCAACTTGAGTTGTCCAAGGATTTTCTCATGATCAAATAGACACATACACAATTTCATCAAGACATCACAAGTCTCACGAGGACTCTAGAGATCATGTTTCCTTATGCCATTAATTAGGTGTGCTCTCATAGCTATATTTAGGATCTGGAACTCATCCAAGTGCTACAAGTTCTTGTCTAATGTAAAAATTATATAATTTTCATGAGCTATAATATATTACTAAGTGTAAATGATGATGGCATACACAATAGGCATTTCATGGAGATGGGTGGTTCTGTCCATAATCATAAGTGCACAGTAATGGGACATTCTCATGGTTCAATTTTGTTCATGATATTCAAATAAACTCTAAAGGAACTTGCAACGGATGCTATTTACATGTTTGGATGTTTCCCAATGGTACTGTTAGCATGGTTGAGGGTACATTAATGCATATGAACAATGTTTTTCCCATGGAATAACCTGCATACTAGGCGGTGTCTTCATGAAATCACATGATACATGCATACTTTCATTCCACATGCCATTCATGAGGTCTTACAATGAGATCTATGGTGACACATAGGTGGAATAATATCAAATCCTCCACGTGAATGGGTAAAGTAATGCCCTATTTGGTGTGGAATATTTCATTTAAGATGACCAAAAATCATGCATGAGGGCTATGTGTGAACATCATAAGACAATGGTTTTGCAACATCCTGTGAGCGCTTGCATGTTTGCATGTGTATACCCATGGTCACCAAAATGGGGGACCTCATGCCCAATGGTCTTCACTGGATGGATAAATATAGATATTTCATGAAAATGGATCATTATTCATGGCCAAGATTTACTCATCTATGATTTATATGAACACTACATGACGAAGGTCGCATGACCATTATGTGGTTGCATGATCTCCCAAGGCTAATGTGAGAGGCTCTGCAAACACCTATAAAGAAACTGCCTTGGAACTTGAGGAAGGATGTGTAGATTAGGGTCCCTATTAAGGTAAAAAAAATACAATTTACTTCTTGGTAAAGAGGAGAGAATGATCGTGAGTCCACAATTACATCCGGGGGTTTCTGCGTGACAATGAAAGTACCCACGGTTGTTCATTTGAACACTTCACATGATGAGGATCATCACATGATTTTTTACTCATTACAAAATTGTGTGATTCATAGGGAGGGGCCTTGTTATGGTCTCTGATACTGATTCTAGGATGACTTCTCAGGATCAATAATTAATATTTCAACTATTTGACACCCACATAAACCATCATGAAGATGAAGGGTAAAAATCCACATGATATCAATTCGGAGGGTTTGCGACACAAGGATAATCAATTCCAATGGTTCTTATATGTATTTTAGTTTCATGTACTTGAAGAAATTTTTTGGTTTTGAAACACTATGTCATCACATTGAGATTACATGAGACTAACACCTCATGTGATCACATGATTGTATGATGATCACGCGATGAGCTCATGCAACTACATTTTCATGGAATGATCTCAAGGTAGGGGCCCTTGAAATCCCTAGAGAAGTTTTAACAACCCAAGCTTCTACAGTACGCTTCTCTTTGAATAATGCAATAGAGTGTGTTTTACGCAACATCGAGTTCTAACACACACCACAACTGATCAAACTAGCAGTTATGAATAGTAATACATAATTTCTAAAATTTTAGTGATTTTATCTCTCAAAATGGACTTCATTTTTGGATTCATAGTATTGAATTTAGCCTAAGGTTAAATTTTGGTACTATTCGGATAAATTTATTATTTTGATGAATAGTGGAAATTACTAAATTTTAATTAAAAACAACTTTCTAATCAAAATAATTAATAGTGATAAATTATGAATTGGAGTGGTTTTAAAGTATATTTAGAATATATTTTGACCATTTAATTCATTGTTATTCATTGGACATAATTTCACAATTAAACCGAACATAAACAAGTATCAATCTTTTGATAGTTACTATATCTTAAAAACACGCTTTTTGTTTTGTGAGCGGGAATTAATTTTAAATTAATTTCTGCCATTTATGTGTTTTGAATTTGGAAAAATGGATTCCATATTTGGAATCAGGATTTTCAAATTGTGTAAATAGGTAACTTTTAATTTTAGTCATTTTGAATAATTACTTTGGTAAATATTTTATTTACCATGGTTAAAGGGTAAATCTGGTAAATAAGGGTTACAAATAATATTATAATAATAACAAATTTCCCTAAAACATGTCCTAACCTTATTGGTTGATACATGTCCAACCATGGTCATCTTTGGGTCTATTTCTGGACCCCATGGTGCCACTTGTAATTGATAGGGACACTTTATTTTAATTAAGTTAAAATGAATACAAAAAATGACACAAGCATATATCTTTTAGAAAAACAATTTTTGCATAGGGTTATATATGTTGGATTTTCAACTATAAATATTCATTAGAAATTTAAAACTATTTACTATATAATGGTATTTTATTTATAATTTTTAGACATTAAATAATTTATTTTATTTATGACATAATGGTGATGCAGTAATTACTTAATTAATGAAACATTAGAATAATTGATATTATAAATACCCAAATAAATGTAATTTGAGACTTTTTATAATTACCAATACTTTTCTAATTTAATATGACATGTTAGGATTTATTTAATTAACTTTTTTCGATGTAATAATTCTTTTATGATTTTAAAAAAAATTCACTATTGAATAGTGTCAAAATTGATATGAAAGAGTTTTTAAAACAAATATTATATTATTAATTGATATTAAATTTCTAAAAATCTAATTGTATAACAAGATACTTATATCATGATAGGTGTATCATTAATGGACCACTTGGGGGACTCATGGATGTATATATTAAGTTTATTAACCATATAATATAAAAATATAAAGAGGCATTGTAAAAGTGAAACTAATTAACTAAGAGTTAATACTTAATGATAAGGTTTATATAGTAACCCAAAACTGTCTAAATTCTCTTGGTTGAGTGGTTTTAGACCCATCCCCACCTTAAAATTTAAATAATACACTTTTTATCCATTAGAAACCGAATATTAATTTATTATAAAATAATATTTATAGCTTTTCCAAAGGTGCCCCTCACCCTTCTTATAAAAGGGCACTCCCCCTTCTCATTAATTCACACCCTCAAAGCCTTTTGTCTCGTCAAAAATATTCCCAAATACTCTCTAAACTTCCCTCACATCATCCTAGAGGCCTTACTATAGTCAGAAAGCCAACCTAAGAGCCCTTTTAATCAAATCAAAAGGAAGAACCCGAAGAAGAGGTAATGATTTCACCACCCCTTTCTAAGTTCCTTTCTTCTTCCACTTCTTCCTTGTTTGTTATTATCCTTATAAAATAATAACTCTAGTATCTTATATATACTATGATGTTATAATAAATATGGTACAACCATATTCAGTATTCTATCCATCCTTTTGAATAACATGTCACCATACGTGCGTGCGTACGACTTACCGTCTCCATGTCGTGGTGTAATTGTTATTCAATAAATTATTATTTGGATGGGTATAATAATGATGTGTAACTCATGTAAATAATAAATATAACATGATAATTATTCTGTATATATGATATACCATCCAATTATATATTATTTTAATATCAAGATAATGATATTGTCGCTCGTACGTACGTACAGACTACCGTCTCCACGAACGCGATAAGATTCATTATCCATCATATCCATTCATGTATAATTCTCATTTGATGATTAATAATAGTACATAATGACTTGATATAATTCTGGATAAGATTAAGATACAACCTATCCATGACAAACACAGCTTACGTAAAAAAACATATAAAAGAAAACGAGTATGTTAACACCCGAAACAACGATAATACTAAGATATTATTAGAAAATCAATGTTAAAAGATCATATATGATATCATATTAATGTATATGATTCTTTTATAAATTAATAACAATTATTTCACCATTATATAGGAGGTTAACCTACCCCAACCAAGGAAAAGTACAAGTTAAGGGTTTATTTCGCAATCTCTTCATTATCCGAGGTTGTTTATACGTAATAATCTACTGGGATCTCTTTATCATCCACATCCATGTTTATTAAAAATTTATTTCAAAACATTTTTAATATTTAAAAGAATATGGGTTAAAGTAATTTATACCCTTGTTTTACTTTTTGTAAGAGTTTTATAAAGGAATCCTTCCATCGTTTTCCCAATCAAGGTGCTTTTAAAACTTTTAGACAGAATTAAGGTAAGAATGTTTTTTAACTTATACGGTGGGTGCAGCTATTTTCTGCCATTATAAAATTGTCGAAGCTTCCCTTACAAGATTATAAGAATATTTTCAATGAAAATGTTTTATTTTATAAATATATGACTCTTAAATTATTTCAAAATTTAAATAGATATTTCTCTAAAAAGAGTTTTTATTTCATCTATGTCAATATCCTTTGATGGATTTTACGCTTATTTGAAGTTGATTTATAATGATACAAAACTTCTATATTGTATTGAAGGTTTTGTGATATGTTTGACTATGGATGTGATATTTTTATACCATTCATGGTTTATGGTGAAAGTATTGACATTTCATATGCTAGTTTTAATATGAATGTTTATGTTATGTTTAAACCTTTTCATATGGGAATGCATTGGACTTAATATGTGAAGGGTGGAGCCCACTATATCTCATCTATGCATCGGTGGGTCTCATGAGACAAACTAGTGTCTTGGCACAAGGCCTTGGAAAAATATTATTTGTAGTCTTGGCACGATGCCTTGGCTTTGTGGGTATGATAGTCTGGCATTATGCATTCCATCATTATAAAAGTGGTTATGGATATTGCATTGATTATTAGATTAGTAGAATATCCATGTGAATAAGTAAATGGAATTATTTCATTTTAATTTTTCCATATTATGTTTAAGTTCAAGTGTAAAAGGATTTTGTTTTAGTTATACACTGCCTTAAATGTTTATTCTTATTTATAAAAGTTTCTGCTATATTGTTATCCTTACTGGGCATTTGAGATCACCCATTTTCTATGTTTTATTTTTCCCAGGATGTGAAGATGTAAATTATGAATGACCTACAGGGATATTATGAGGGGATAATAATGTGGACTATGGATACAATATGTTGTTGTAGTAGTTTTTCAGTTTATGATGTAATGTAAAACTTTATGAATATATCTAGTGTTTCCAAGGCTACTAACCAATCGGTCGTTCGAGATTTATCATTCCTGTGATCATGAAAATGTTATGTAATAATGCATTGACTCTGGGTTACTTGGGTTGGGGCGTTACAGTTGGTATCAAAGGAAGTTTTGTACAAACCTTGGAAGCTAGATTTAGATAAACTCTGAGTAGAGCACATAGTCCTAAGATGGACTTTGAGGATTAGTATAGAAGAACTTCCTAGAATTTTGGTAATGTAGAGATATTGTGAGTTTTCCGAGAAATACATCCCTGTCTGGATACGAGTAGGTAGAGGCGGCTCTGGCACAGATGTACCTAGGGGTAAAACCTGAAAACACCGCTTTGAGCTAGATTCGAACGGGAACTGGTGCATGACAACGGGCCTTGCTGCACTATTGGCTACGACACTCCCGGGGGATATGCTTAGTATAACTCTCATTTTCTTTACAAATCATTATGAAGGGTTTATGAGTATATACTTCCTCAAAGAAAACATTTTTATGATTATGGATTATATCCATAAATAGTTCAATTTATGTTAAGTGTTTTATAAGTATGGAATTATGTATTTAGATTCATAAACTGATCTAGTTTATTCCATTTTTTAGAAATGGTGCCTAATGAATGAAATGGAAACTATATCAATGCACGAAATCCATGTAGGTATTGCCCTCCTGCTCAAGATAATTATAGTGGAGCTGGTGATGCAACTGGTGCCAATCAGCTAATCACTATACTGGGACAACTCAATCAGGTTATGAATAATAACCTTATCCGTATGGAGAACCCGGATCCACAGTGTGGATGATCAATGTTAGATCGATTGATGAGGAAAAAACCACCAATGTTCAATGGGAGTACAAATCCTTTAGTAGCTAAGCAATGGATAAATTCCCTAGAGAAAATATTTCAGGCTTTGGGGAGTAGTGAAAGGGAAGAAGTTATCATGGAAGTTTACTGCCTCACTGGAGATGCTGATCAATGGTGGTCATTGATTCAAAACACGAAGGAAGATGATGAAGTATCAAATATGGAATGGAGGGAGTTCAAAGATCTATTTTTAGAAAAATAATTTCCTCGTGACCATCGAGAAGATATGGAAAGGCAATTTCTGAGTCTGAGGCAAAAGGAGGATGAGAATGTCGCAAAGTATGAGGCTAACTTTACAAGGTTAGAAAGGTATGCTGGAGATTATATACATAACCCAAGAAGTAAGATTGATCGTTTCTTTGATGGGGTAAAACCATTTCACCATCGAGAATTAGTCTCACAATCCTTCTCATCGTACGAAGACATTGTCTCATGTGCTATCAAGACAGAAATGGAATTCTCTAAGTCTTATGACATTAAAGAAAAGCACGAGAAGAAGAGATCTGCTGATCAATCTGGGAATTGAAATAAGGGGAAGAAGGGAAATGTTGAATATCCATCCTATGGTAAATGTGGGAAGAAACACCCCAGTACTTTCTTGAAGGGAATGGGCATCTGTTACAAATGTGGTGAAAAAGGCCACCAAACTCGTGATTGCAAAGGGAAGAAGGAAGCTACCAATGTTCAGTGCTACAATTGCAGGGAGATGGGACATTATGAAAATGAATGTCCTAATCGTCAGGGGAACATACCTTAGAAAATGCCAAGGGATCAAGGCCAAGCTTTTGCAATTACTACTGCTGAGGTGGAAGCTCCAAAAGACGTGGTGGCAGGTAATTTAATGCTTTCCTCAAGTTTAGAAAATGCATTATTTGATTCTGGATCATCACATTGTTTCATATCTTCCCATTTTTCTAAGAAAATTAGATATTTATAATTTGATTTAACAAGGGATTTGTCAGTTAAAACTCATAAGGGAAGTATCATTGCAACAATGTTTTGTGAATCAGTCCCCATTAGAACACATAAATGTTCTTTATCTGCTGATCTCATCGTCATACCTATGATTGAGTTTGATATAATCCTCGTTATAGATTGGATTTCGGACTATGATGGGAATATTTATTTTAAGAATAATGAGGTTACGATTTTTGATGATGATGATAAAGAACACCTTATATTTAGAGCAGAATCGTCACCACCTAATTCTTATCTAGATCCACCCCCAGTAGCTCAACTAAATTCAATATTTGGGGAGGACATGAATGAAATGACTATGGGTGAGGAAAGGAATGTTCAAATAGAGGATGTACCTGTTGTGAAAGAATATGTAGATGTATTTCTGGAAGATTTACCTGGACATCCTCCAGAACGAGAAGTTGAGTTTTCCATTGATTTAATTCCTGGATCAAGGCTTATATCGAAGACCCCTTATAGAATAGCCAATGTAGAATTAGTTGAACTAAAGAAACAACTATAGGAATTGAGTAATAAGGGATTTATTTTCCCCAGTGTTTCTTTATGGGGAGCCCCTGTTCTTTTTGTTAAAAAGAATGATGGATCTATGAGGTTATGTATCGACTATAGGGAGATCAATGCTATAACAATAAAGAACAAGTATTCCCTACCTCGCATTGATGATTTATTTGACCAAATTCATGGAGCTCAATACTTTTTGAATATTGACCTTCGATCTGGATACCATCAGTTGTGTGTAAAAAATGAAGACATTCCAAAGACAGCATTTCGAACCAGGTACGGGCATTACGAGTTTACTATAATGCCTTTTGAATTGACTAATGCACCCTCTGTATTCATGGATATGATGAATAGAGTTTTCAAGGAAAATCTTGATGAATTTGTGGTGGTATTCATTGATGATATCTTGGTATAATCCAAAAGCTATGAAGATCATGAAAATCACTTGAGCGTTATCCTGAAGACTCTGAGAAGATATGAATTATATGGGAAGTTTAGCAAGTATGAATTCTAGATTCATGAGATTTCTTTTCTTGGACATATTGTCTCTAAAGATAGAATCTCTGTTGATCCTTCTATGACCGAGGCAATCCAAGAATGGCCATCACCTACGAGTATAACTGAGGTACACAGTTTTATTGGTTTGGCAGGTTATTATCGACGTTTCGTCCAGAATTTTGCATGATTGGCTAACCCATTAACGAAGCTCACACGTAAAGGGGTTAAATTTGTTTGGACCAAAGATTGTGAAAAATGTTTTGAAGAACTGATGATAAGATTAGTCAATGCTCCTATATTGACTCTACCATCGGGGAATGATGGGTTCCTTATTTTTAGTGATGCATCAAAGAAAGGACTTGGTTGTGTCCTTTTGCAGAATGATAGGGTTATTGCATATGCATCATGACAGTTGAAAATTCATGAGAAAAACTATCCTACTCATGATCTTGAGTTAGAATCTGTGATCTTTTCTTTGAAGATATGGAGGCACTACCTCTATAGTGAAAAATGTGAGATTTATACTGATCACAAGAGTTTGAAGTATATTTTCTCACAAAAAGAACTCAACATGAGGAAAAGGAGATGGATTGAATTACTCAAGGATTATGATTGCACGATACACTACCACCCGGGGAAGGCAAACAAGGTGGAAGATGATTTGAGCAGAAAAGACCATGTAGTTTTGAAAAATATGAGAATTGAAAGGGATCCAATTTTCATGGATCTAGTGAAGATGTACATGGGAATAACCAGGGAAGGTGAAACATCAATGCTTTTTCAAATGGTTTCCAAACCATATTTACTAGAATGGATTAAGAGTTCTCAGACCGATGATGAAGAATTTAAAAATAAGATTAAAGATGTGAATGATGGGAGATTGAGAGACTTTGTGTATGAAGATGGAATTTTGAAATTCTGGAAGAGACTTTGTGTTCCCGATATACCTAATCTAAAAAGGGAATTGTTGGATGATGCTCATAGTTCCAATTTCTCTATACACCCCGGGATCACCAAAATGTATTGATATTTGAAGGAACATTTTTGGTGGGACAACATGAAGAGGGAGATTGCTGATTTTTTGTCATGATGTATGGTTTTTCAACAAGTGAATGCTGGAAGGCAACAGCCTGGAGGAGTCATGCAACCTCTTCCCATACCGGAGTGGAAATGGGACAATATTACGATGGACTTGTTCATGGGGCTACCAAAGACTCTTCGAAGTAATGATGCAATATAGTTCATTGTTGATCGTCTTACCAAGTCAGAACATTTTCTTGCTATAAGAGAAGATCTACCACTAGAACATCTAGCAATACTATATATTGATGAAGTTGTGAGACTTCATGGAGTACCCCTATCGATTGTTTCTAATCGTGATCCCTGTTTTACTTCACGATTCTGGAAAAGTCTTCAGAAAGCCTTGGATACTGAACTTTATTTGAGCATTGCCTACCACCCTCAAACAGATGAACAATCAGAATGTACTATTCAAACCTTAGAAGACATGTTGAGATCCTACTCACATGACTTTCAGGGTATGTGGGATCAATATTTACCTCTGGTAGAATTTTATTATAACGATAGCTCCTATTAAAGTATTTAGATGGCACCATATGAAGCATTATACAGAAAGAGATGTCGCACACCAACCTATTGGGATGACGTTGGTGATAGAAAACTTGTAGGCCCAGAACTAGTGGAGGAAACGATGGAAAAGATGAAGGTAATCCAATACCGTATCAAAGCAGCTCAGAGTAGGCAGAAGAGTTATGCCGATAATCGAAGGAAGGATTTGGAATTTCAAGTCGGTGATCATGTTTTCCTGAAGATATCTCCATGTAAGGGAGTCAAACGATTTGGTACGAAAGGTAAATTGAGTCCCAGGTACATCGGACCTTTCGAAATTCTAGAACAAATTGGGGTTGTAGCTTACCGATTGGCAATGTCGACAAGTCTCTCCAATGTTCACGATGTGTTCCACGTATCTCTATTGAGGAAATACATGCCTGACCCAACGCATGTACTCACCTATGAGGAATTGGAACTGGAACCCGATATGTCTTATTGCGAAGAGCCCGTCAATATCCTTGATATGAGAGAACAAGTACTGGGAAACCGGACGATGCGTCCGGTAAAAGTTTTGTGGATAAACCATAAGATGGAAGAGGCAACGTGGGAACCCAAGGAACTTATGATGAAGAACCACCCGAGTCCTTTCATGTGGTATTATTCTAGAAATTTTGAGGATGAAATTATTTGAAGGAGGGGAGAATGTAACACCCCAAGCTTCTACGGTACGCTTCTCTTTGAATAATGCAATAGCGTGTGTTGTATGCAATATCGAGTTCTAACACACACCACAACCGATCAAACTGGCCGTTATGAATAGTAATACCTACTTTTTAAAATTTTAGTGATTTTATCTCTCAAAATGGACTTCATTTTTGGATTCTGAGTATCTAATTTAGCCTAGGGGGAAATTTTGGTACTTTTCGGATAACTTTAATATTTTGATGAATAGTGAAAATTACTAAATTTTAATTAAAAACAACTTTTTTAATCAAAATAATTAACAGTGATAAATTATGAATTTGAGTGGTTTTAAAGTATATTTAGAATATTGTTTTACCATTTAATACAATATTGGTCATTGGACATAATTTCACAATTAAACCAAACATAAACAAGTATCAATCTTTTGATAGTTATTATATCTTAAAAACACGATTTTTGTTTTGTCAGTGGGAATTAATTTTAAAATAATTTCTGCCACTTATGTGTTTCGAATTGGTAAAAATTTATTCCATATTTGGAATCAGGATGTTCAAATTGTGTAAATAGGAAACTTTTATTTTTAGACATTTTGAATAATTACTTCGGTAAATATTTTATTTACCATGGTTAAAGGGTAAATCCGGTAAATAAGGGTTAAAAAATAATATAATAATAATAACAAATTACCATAAAACATGTCCTAACCTTATTGGTTGATACATGTCCGACCATGGTCATCTTAGGGTCTATTTTGGGACCCCATGGTGCCACTTTTAAGTGATAGGGAAACTTTATTTTAATTAAGTTAAAATGAATACAAAAATGACACAAGCATATATCTTTTAGCAAAACAATTTTTAAATTGGGCTATATATGTTTTCTTTTCAACTATAAATATTAATTAAAAAGATAAAAATATTTCCTACATAATTGTATTTTATTTATAATTTTTAGACATTAAATAATTTAATTTATTTATGACACAATGGTGATGCAGTAATTACCTAATTAATGAAAATTAGAATAATTGATATTATAAATACCCAAATAAATGTAATTTGAGACTTTTTATAAACAACAATAAATTTCTAGGTTAATATTACATGTTTGGATTTATTTATTTAACTTTTTTTGAAGTAATCATTCTGTTATGATTTTAAAAAAAAATCAACTATTGAATAGTGTCAAAATTGACATAAAAGAGTTTTTAAAACAAATATTATATTATTAATTGATATTAAATTATTAAAAATCTAATGCTCGACCCAGAAACTTATATCATGATAGGTGTATCATTAATGGGCCACTTGGGGGTCTCTTGGATGTATATAGTAAGTTTATTAACCATATAATATAAAAATACAAAGAGACATTGTAAAAGTGAAACTAACTAACTAGGAGTTAATACTTAATGATAAGGTTAATATAGTAACCCAAACCTATCTAAATTCTATTGGTTGAGTGGTTTTCAACCCATCCCTACCTTAACCTTTAAATAATCTACTTTTTAGCCCTTAGGAACCAAATAAGAATTTATTATTAAATAATATTTCTAGCTTTTCCAAAGGTTCCCCTCACCCCTCTTATAAAAGGGCACTCCACCTTCTCATTAATTCACACCATCAAAGCCTTTTGGATTGGCAAAACTCTACCCAAATACGTTCTCAAATTCCCTCACTTCATCCTAGAGGCCTTCCTTTTGTCAGAAATCCAACCTAAGATCCTTTTTGATCAAATCAAAAGGAAGAACCCGAAGAAGAGGTAATGAATTCACCACCCTTTTCCATGTTCCTTTCTTCTTCCACTTCTTCCTTCTTTGTTATTACCATTATAAAATAATAACTCCAGTATCTTATATATACTGTGATGTTATTATAAATATGGTAAAACCATATTTTGTATTCTATCCATCCTTTTGAATAACATGTCACCATACGTGCGTACGTACGGCTTACCGTCTCCACGTCGTGGTGTAATTGTTATTCAATAAATTATTATTTGGATGGGTATAATAATGATGTGTAACTCATGTAAATAACAAATATAACATGATAATTATTTTTTATATATGATATACCATCCAATTATATATTATTTTAATATCAAAATAATGATATTGTCGCTCGTGCGTACGTACGGACTACCGTCTCCACGAACGTGATAAGATTCATTCTCCATCGTATCCATTCAAGTATAATTCTCATTTGAGGATTAATAATATTATCTAAGGACTTGATATCATTCTGGAAATGATTAAGATACAACCTATCCATGATAAACACAGCTTACGTAAAAAAAATATAAAAGATAACGAGTAAGTTAACACCCGAAACAACGATAATAGTATGATATTATTAACAAATCAATGTTAAAAGATTATATATGATATCATATTAATGTATATGATTCTTGTATAATTTAATAGCAATTATTTCACCATTCTACAGGAGTTTAACATACCCCAACCAAGGAAAATTACAATGTAATGGTTTATTTCGCAATCTCTTCATTATTCGAGGTTGTTTATACGTAATAATCTACTAGGATCTCTTTATCATCCACATCCATGTTTCTTAAAAATTTATTTCGAAACATTTTTACTATTTAATAGAATATTGGTTAAAGTCATTTATTCCCTTGTTTGACTTTTTATAAGAGTTTTATAAATGAATTTTTCCGTCATTTTCCCAAACAAGGTGCTTTGTAACCTTTTCGACAAAATTAAGGTAAGAATGTTTTTTTTAACTTATACGGTGGGTGCAGCTATTTTCCACCGTTATAAAATCGTCTAAGATTCCCTTACAATATTTAAGAATATTTTCAAATAAAATGTTTTATTTTATAAATACATGACTTTTAAATGATTTCATAATAGAATGAGATATTTCTCTAAAAAGGGTTTTGATTTCAACTATGTCAACATCCTTTGATGGATATTACGCTTATTTGAAGTTGATTTATTATGATAAAAAACTTCTATAATGTATTGAAGGTTTTGTGATATTTTTGACTGTGGATGTGCTATTTTTATACCATTCATGGTTTATGGAGAATGTATTGACATTTTGTATGCTAGTTTTAATACAAATGGTTATGTTATGTTTAAACCTTTTCATATGGGAATGCATTGGACTTATTATGTGACGGGTGGAGCCCTCTATAGCTCCTCGATGCATCGGTAGGTCTCATGAGACAAACTAGTGTCTTGAAAAAAGGCCTTGGAAAAATATTATTTGTAGTATTGGAACAAGGCCTTGGCTATGTGGTTATAATAGTCTGGCATTATGAATTCCATCATTATGAAAGTGGTTATTGATATTGCATGTGATTATTCGATTAGTAGAATATCCATGTGAATAAGTAAATGGAATTATTTCATTTTATTTTTTCCATACTATGTTGAAGTTCAAGTTTAAAAGGATTTTGTTTTAGTTATACACTGCCTTAAATGTTTATTCTTATTTATAAAAGTTTCCGCTATATTGTTATCCTTACTGGAAATTTGAGCTCACCCCTTTTCTATGTTTTATTTTTCCCAGGATGTGAAGACGTAAATTATGAATGACCTGCAGGGATATTATGAGGGAATAATAATGTGTACTATGGAGACAATATGTTGTTTTAGTAGTTTATCACTTTATTATATAATTTAAAACTTTATGAATATATCTAGTGTTTCCAAGGATATTAAACGAATCGGTCTTTCGAGATTTGATCATTCTTGTGATCATGCCAATGTTATGTAATAATGCACCGACTCTGGGTAACTGGTGTTGGGGAATTACAGAAGTTCTCTAGTGGATGGTGGCTGGTTGATATATTTATCTTCCTTATCTATTTTTCTGATCTCCTTCCCCTATCCTTTTTCATTTGCGTTTTTTAGATGGGTAATTATTTATATAGTGGAGGGGATTCTGAGTGTCATGTCTCTTTGCACGGGATGAGCACTGTGTGAACTAACTAAAGAACATGAGATCACATCACATGATCATTTCATCTAATCATGTGGTGCATCTATTTCTCTTTATGGAGTTATGTGGTCATAGAAAATCCCAGATAATTACGTTGAAAAATAAATTGGATGTGGAAGGGGTTCACAGACTTAATCTTCTCATGATACCTTATTTCTTGCCTTCAATTCGGTTTCATGATCAAACAATTATCATGTGATGTCATCGATTACTATAGGGGTATCTCAATAGAGCCACTTATGTCCTTAATTGTGTCTCAAGGAGGATTTAGTTGGTTATCTCATACTTTCACAAATATTATCGATGGTCTAGCGATGGTGGAGATAAAGTGTGTCATGTGATCATGTGACTATCTTCGAGTCCACATGTCAAACTAGCATTGTGATAGGGAAACAAATGAGAGGGAGGTTGATAATGGATGACCCAAACTTCAAAAGATCATCTGAGTTAAAATTATTGAGGCACGAGATTGATTTGGTTTGAACTTTTCATTCAATGGATTGTGATGGATGGATGGGGTCGGAAAATGGCATGATTGGATGGTGCATATTCGATCTATATGGAAATATCCGATCCCACATCGAATTATTTTCACACCATCCCTTTGGTATATAATTTATAAAATGGATACCTATTGTAAAATCAGGTAATGGGGTCGACACCCATACCCTATGAAATACATCCACTATAGGAATCTACATAAAGAGTCTTTGTCTTAGGATATGTTCACCTACGATCTTGTGCACCACATTCCCTATACATAGGCACACTTGTCTCATGCAGGTGCTATGCTCCTCTAATGGTTCACCAATGGGACCAATCTTACTCCCATTATGTGTGGTCTAACTTTAGTTCGACATGGGAATCTAATCTAATTATAATGGTTGGTTAGTTTCTAGTCATTATTGTTTTCGGCAATGGGAATAAACTCTATCAACTAAGAATAAAATTCATGGTAGAATTAAGTGTCTAAAATGTATATCAATGAACCAAAACCAAACCTTACATGAATTACATTCCCTTGTTCATTAAAGAGAACTATATAATTGTTTTCAAGGTCTTCACATCCATCGTTTCTTCAATGTAAATGTGAAAAAATATAGAAATATTGGTGTAAATAGATGTTACATGATAACTTGGGAAATTCAAAAACATCTTAAAATTGTGCATCATAAACATCGGTTGAGGATAAATGTTAAGAAATAATGTTGAAAAAAGTACCATAAATGAATCAAGTTCACTTATTATCCTAATATGATGTCTCATGAGGCTAAACATTACTGGATGCATTGGAGATCAATATTATTTTGGGCACACCAACAACTTTCATTTCATTCTCATTCTTAATTGTGCCATGCAGATCATACGAGATATATTAATTAATCATAATATTTTATTAAATGATCAAGAAGTGTGGAGGAATTAAATTTATGACCCATTTCATTGAATTATATGTGTACTAAAGAAAACACCTATGATAGGAAATGGTTTTTGTATTCACTCCACAATTTTTTTGGCATTGAAAATCAAGGTGAAATTTCTAAAGCAGAATGACATCACATAAAAATTTATAAAATTGGTTGATAAGAGATGAATGGTTTATCAAAATTTGGACATAAATTTTATAATAACTTTTTATATGTATGGACGTGTCCCAACATTAACAATTGGAAATATAAGTTATATTATAATAAATAAACATTAATAAATAAGAGAGGGTGAGGATCCCTTACTTGAGTGTGTGACTCCAAATGCTCGGGAGGACCTTCTTGAGAGAATGGGGACACCATGGGAGTACTATTGATATTTTAGATAAAATAATTAAAATTATAAAATAATTTTTATTAATGGTAATTTTGAAACTAGGTTGGTTTATTTAGGAAATGTGTGGGAATTTATTTATTATTTCTCAAACTTAGGTTTTAGAGTCTAGATAAAAAAATAATCAAAACCAAAAACCTTACCATGTTTTTTTCACATGTATTCATCCTAGTGGGAGTGGTTTTAGTTATCTTATAAGGAAATGTGACAATATTAATAAAATAATACCCTTGGTTAAATTTATGTTATTTATACTCTTAAAGAAAGGATTTTGAATCTATAAAATATATTATATGTTTTGGAGGATTCAAAATGGATTTATTAAATAAAAAATAATAAACATAAAAACATATTATTTTATATTTAAATAATATATTTTTTCTTTTATAACTATTATATTATTTATTACATCACTTTTGGGTCATTCTAATTCAATAATACACATCGTATATTTATATGATATTTAATTTGTACCTGGAAATTTTGTTGTCAAAGAAAATCATGAAAAATACACCATTGGATAATTTCGAAATTCTGAATCCAAAAATATTATTCATTTTATCTATATAATTTCCTAAATATTTTAATTTCAACTTTTAAATTAATAATTACCATTTATAGATAAATGATTTTTTTTGTCGACAACAACAGTTTTTGAATCCCTATAAAAATTACATTTCACTTGATAAAAATTACAAGATCATTTATATTTTATAAAATGTAATAAATAATGATATTTTATTAAAATAATAATTTTTTTAAAATCCAATAATTCATCAAATTAAACATCTTAATTTATATAGAATAGTAATTTAATATAATATTTATCTTTTATTTTATAAAAATCAAAATCATCTATAAATAATAAGAGGAAAATATGAAAATTATTTTATTTGAAAATACAACAAACATATTCAAATTGATATGGTGTTGATACATAACCCTTTACTAGACTATCAATTCCCTAAGAGTAAGGTGGGTGGTGTTGAGACATTCATAGGGTGGTTTGGAAAACATAGTTTGGGTCATGATCTCAATGATCTTCAACTTCTCTTATAAATAGTTTCAATCATGTTAAAGTTGATTGATGTTGCATGGGATTGATCATAGGAAAATCCAAAAGATGTTATCTCCCTCAAAATCTCTAGAAAATGGGATTCATAGGGTAAAATCCTACTAGTTTAGGCCATATATGTCTTTTTCATAGTTAATTGGATTTTCTCAAACCTTATATTTATTCTAATCATTTGATCACTATTCAAAAATTATATTATCAATGATAATGATTATTAATATTCATTTAAATAGGATATAATAAGACCAAATATTTAAAAAATTTGTATATATTTTCAACACATAATAAGACATTTAAATAAATTTGTAAATAGAACCTTATTTATAATAGTTTCAGTCATTATAATCTGCCCCCCATAAGAAATTTCACCATTGAAATTTTCATTAACACACTATAACAAAGTAGGGTAACTCTATTTAATCACCTCCTCCATTACCCATGTATCTAATTTAATCTTGTGGTTTCTCTTTTTCAATTTTACATGGTGCATTCTATTATTTTGTTGAAATTTGTCTCTACGATCTATGATTTTCACTCAATTATCTTCATAGGAAATATCATTATCCAGTGGTACCAACTATGGATACAGTACATGTGATGTGTCTGGTATGTACTTTATCAAAATTCATACATTGAATACAAAATTTAATTGAGATATGTTAGGTGGGAGTTCTAGTTGGTTTGCCACCACTATGATGTGATCAAGGATCTCAAATGGATCGATGTATCATGGGCTAATATTTCCATTCTTCCAAAATCTCACAACAATATTCCAAAGACATATTCTTAAGAATACAATATTTCCAACATATAACTCTAGGACTCATCAATGATAGTTATTACATATCTTATTCCGGCTTTGAGCAACATTGATGTGTTACAGAATGGTCTTAACCTTTTCCTCAATTTCATCAAAAATTTCAGGACTTAGCAGTTTTGATTCCCCATAATCATCTAGACATGTAAGAGTTATGTACCTCTTCACATAAAGGGATTAAAAGGGGTCATTAGGATGCTTGATTGGAAACTGTTGTTGTATTAGAATTTGAATAGAGATGGATGTTGGTCTCATCCCTCTTTGAAGTCAATTGAGCATGCCCTCTACATGCCCCCAAGTGTGTGGATTGTCTGATCAAATTTACTATTAGTTTGATGGTGAGAATTCACGTTGAAGTTCAACTCAATATTTAAAGAGTGATAGATACTCTTCCAGAACATATAGGGGAATCATGGATTTCGATCAAATACAATTGATAGTGGTGTTCTATGTAGCCACACCAATTCTATAATTTATATCCTTGCAAGTTAATTGAGTGATAAATACTCTCAAATCACAATGAAGTTCAAAGTATTTGTTAAATGATACAACACCATTCATATAGAATTATTCCCCCTTTAGGTCTTTAGAATACCAGAGAAAATGTTCATCATGATGTTTTCCCAATATTAGGTATGTATGGGTAGTGGTTGCCTCATCCCCTTGGTTTTTTCCTATTTCACTTTCACTTGTTGATATATAAGACATCATGATGTATATTCTATGATATCCATCTTCATAGTTTTCCACCAATATTGTTCTTAGAGATTTAGAAACTTATTTTTTCATCTTAGGGGGATGGAGAAGCTAGAGATATATTAATCATCCAAAATGTCCTTCATTAACTCAGTATTTAATGGTACACATAGTCTAGACCCAAATCTCGAAACTCCAAACTCATTAATATTAATCCTCAAGGATTTACTATTACTTATTATTTATACATTATTCTGAATTACTATATCATTTCTATGATAATCCATTAACTTTTCTAGAAGTAATGGATGATAAATATATATTGAAAGGATTGTTGATGTTTCATTTTTTATAATTACCATTTATATCGTTTTCAAAACACAGATGATCAGATCCCTCTAAATTCTAATCAATGATAGAAATGGTTGATTCTTTCTATATATAGCATCAAACACTTTATTAATTTTACTAATATAGAATTGCATTGATCATTCATATTCCTTTATTTGATTTAACCATCTTGGTTGGATTATATTAATCTCTTTCATTGTGAATATAAATTTAAAAATACTATGATCTATATATATTGCATATTACTCCCAAAATAGATAATTCCACTATATTATCATAGCAATGATTATGGATACCAAATACATTTCATGCATTAGGTAGGTTTCATTATAAACATTCAACATCCTTTACATATAGGCTATGATATTATCATTATTCATTAACACATAGTCCAACCCCTACTTCGATGCTTCACTGAATACAAAGAAATGTTATCCACTTGTGGGTGCGGTGAGGAAAGGGGAATTGATAGGGATACTTTTCATTTCATTTAATCTATATCCGCATTCATCATTACAAGTAAATATAAATCCCTTCTGAGATAGAATAGATGGATGTTTTGAAAATCATGAGAAATTTATCACAAATCAATGATAATACCCATACAATCCAATGAAACTTCATATATCTATCATAGATGTCAAAATCATCCATCCTTAAATTTATTATATGTTTAATGGTTTTTAGATATCGCATTTATTGTGATGATAATCCCAAAAATGGGACTTCCTTCAATCCAAACTCAAATTTTCTATACATTACATAAATCTTATCCTTTCAAAATCTTTTTAGAATAATGATCAGATTATAATAATGCTCCACATTGGTTTTGGATTATATTATAATATCATATATAATGACTACCCCAAATTGGTCAAAGTAATATATAAAAACTTTATTAATAAATTTACATAGTATTTCTAGAGAATTCATGAACATCGAAGGTATAATTATGAACTCATGATGCCCATACGTTGTAAAAAAATCATTCCTGGGAATATCCTCCCTTGTCACCCTAACATGGTAATATCGTGACCAAAGATCCACATTGGAAATGTATTTTACTCCACATAGTTGATGAAAAAATTCATCAATCCAAGGAAGAAGATAAATGTTCTTTATCATGATATTATTGAGCTCATTATAATCAATTTAAAGGCACACTGACCCATCCTTCTTCTTAATGAAGATTATTGGTGCACCCCATGGTGAAGCACCTAAGGATATGAACCCTTTATCTAGATTCTCATGTAATTATTTTTTACGCTCATTATTTTCAAAAATATCCATTCTATATATAGTATTATATAATGGTAATTCCTCATATATAATATTGATTGAATATTAAACCCCTCTACTAAGAGGATGACTATATAATTCCTCCGGAAACTTTTCAGTATATTCCATAACAATAGATATGTCATTGAGGAATATTCATTCCTTAGACTCAATAATTTGAGCAAGATATGATTACTTATAAGGAAATAATACCCAAGATTGGGATGTTTTAATTAAATAAAATAATCATCCTCCTATATCTTGTATATAATTAGTGGTCAATTCTTGATATGTATAATGATTTCATTCTTATAGAAATTTTGGTTTGATTTATATAGGTAAATCTAATCCACACCAATAATTGCATAAAATTCCCAAAAATAGAGATTGAAAAAGATATCTATGAATTTTTTCCTAGAAATTTTGATAGGGGAGTAGTTATATACGTGGGATGAAATAATTTCCCCATTTTTTCCCTGATAACTCCACTTCTATGATTTCTAGTTGTGTTAGAATAGTAAAATTATATTTTCATTATATTAAGGAATGTGTTGAACCAGAATCAAAATGTATGTTATCAATTGTTGAATTAATAACTATAATAAATATCACCATATCATTTTCCAGATTCACCTCAGTTGTAGTTATGGAAAAATCTCTCCCTTACTACCTGGGAGGTTGTTGGTTGTCTCTAAAATCACATGTCATAGTGAATTGATTTATAAAGTGCCATGATTATTTTTAGTTGAAACAATGAAAAATTCATTTAGGTTTGAATTGAGAATTAATTTACTCCATCTCATTAGTGGGGTTATCTTATCAAAAATCTCTATATAGGTTCCCTTCCATCATGGCCCTAAATCATTTCTTCACCCCCTTCATTAATTTCCATGGCAATTTTTTCCGAACATTTGACATGTGTGATGCTGGAATTTCATCGAACCAGTGGATTTATCCATCGGAAAACTAGAATTAAACTCCCTTCTCTACATCTTATATCTATGATAGCCTTAAGATTTACTGATCTCTATATATAATTTGGGGGGCACATTTGTTAATTTCATCACAGGTATCAAAGTCATATATCACCCTGTATTTTCATAGACTATGTTTTATCCCACCAAAGAACTGGTCGACCATAAATTTTGTGGTAAAAAGGTAGAGTAATATCATAAAATTATCATGAATTTTTCATCAAATGTATGAATAAATTCATCATTTTTTTCTTTAGTCAAAGGAAATCCCATTCCATTTAATGTTGGAGGGCATGAGGAAAATATTTTTCAAGAAATATGTTTTGTAATTATTTAATCCCCATTGCTTCAATCACTTCCTTAAGATTCATATTCATGATCAATGTCCTCTACTGATAAAATTAACCCTCCATATGAGAAAGAAAAATTAGAACCTTTTCTTGTTCAAAATATTTAATGATTGATAATATCATCACAATGTTGTTGATCCATTATTCCACAATTAATGGACCAGATGATCCACTATAATTTGAGGCATTTTCACATATAAAACTAATTTTCAGCTTGTTATATCATTGGGGATTTTATAGATCCTATTTATATAGGGTTATATTCAAAACCTAAGCCATATAAGATAGTATAATCATAGATTTGACTATTCCTTATCCCATTGGGTTGTGCATATCATTGGGGCCATCATCACACTGTTCATCGCATTGATTGTTTACGTGATTCCTCATATTTCTGGCCATTTTATAGAATATAAGGATACATAGGGTTGATTATTATTAAAATATTAAAAAAATTGGAATCTAATGAAATAAAATTGATAACTTATAAATTACAATTATTTAATTAACTTATGAATTTCTAGGCTTCAATTTATGTTATCTGTGAACTATTTCCTAAAATACATTACAAAAGACATTTTTATTACCATTAATAATGGTTTGTAATAAGCTTATGAATTTACCAAATCATATCCCCTAGGATTGTCAAAAAAAGGGTGTATCAAGACCCTTTTTCATGCACCATTTCTTGGATGTGTCTATCTCAACGCATCATTTCTAGGTTTTACATCTATGTACATGTGTTCTAGAGACACATCCACTAGCATTTTCTCGACCGAGATATATTTATATGATAAACCACTTACAATATAATTAAATTTTGTTGTTATTTTCTTATACTTAGTTTTATTATTTTGTTTTTTATCTAGAGGTTAATAATCCTAATCCAAAAAAACTAAATTGTTCCAATGATACCAACTATTACAACTCTTCTCTATATAACAAATTAATTCTTTCTTTATCACACAAATGTATATATAATTCAAACTAAGAGACTGAGAAGTATAGTGTATTAGATAGTTAGGTAAATAGAATAACATCTAGAACATGGCATCCCAAAACATTATTGAAATCTTCCTTAACATGATTCTATAAATCGAATGATTTTAAAACTGCATAGGATTACATAGGGACATACATAAGAAAGGGGTGAGAAATAATTCCCCATGATGGAATAAACATGGTATAACATGAATTTAATAATACATGATAGAAGATGGGATTATCAATGGGGGAATAAAAGGAGTAGGAATAATAAATATGAACATGAAACATGATATAACATGATAAATGAATATGTGGAAACATCTTAGAATACTACATTATAAAAATAAGTCAAGGATAAGTACTAAAAAATCTTTTCGAAAAATGATTGATAATGGAATCAGGTTCACCCCCTTTCCCAAAATAACATATCATGAGACTAATCATTACCCAAGGCACTAGATTTCTTAAAATTCTGATCTCACCCATTACTTTCAATTCATTCTCATGATTAAGCATGCCACATAGATCATAGAACATGGATTCATTCATCATAATATTTTATTACTTAATAAATGTGTTTGGAATAGATAAATTTATTTAATGTTTCATATAAATATAAGTTCATAATGATAAACACCGTTCATTAGAAATAGGAATGGAATTAAATACAAAATAGTTTTGGCAAGGAAAGGCATGGTGAAATTTCAACAACATAAGAGCATCAGATTAAAATTCATAAAATGGATTAAGGAGAGGGAAATGGGTATATAATAATTTGGAAATAATATTTAAAGTAATAATGATATATAAGGACATTTTCCATAACAAATAACTTGAAATTGAATATGTATGATAATAAAGAAACAAGAATAAATAAGAGAAGGTGAGGATTCCTTACTTGAGTGCGTGACTACAAATTCTTGGGATGTTCTTTTTAAGACTTTGGGGGAACCATTAGAGGAAAATATAGAGGTAATAATAGGTAAATGAAGTAAAATAAGTATTTTTAGTTATGATAAGTGGGATATTGGGTGGGTTTATATTGTAAAATAGAGGAGATTTCATTATTTTGTTTCTCTAACATAGGTTTTGGATTATATATAATAAAAACCGAAACCAGAATCTTCCCATGGTTCATCCTATGGTTTCTATGAAATGGAAGTGTTATTTATTATTTAGAAAGGAAAATGGATTAATATAATAAAATAATAATCTTTTTTAAGTGGAAGTGAGTTATACTCTTAAAGAAAATATTTTAAAACCTTAAAATATATTATATGTTTTTGGGGATTCAAAATGGATTTATAAAATTAAATAAATAAACAAAAAATTAAAATATATTAAAGTTTAAACATATATTTAGTCATTTATACCTTTTATAGTATTTATTACATCAGTTTTAGATCATTATGATGTCATAATACACACCGTATATTTAGATGGTACATCATTTTTAATTGAAACGTCATTTTTCTCAGAAAATGAGGAAAAATTCACCATTGAATAATTTATATGTTATGATTCAAAAAATAAAAATAACTTTATGAAAATAATTTTATAAAATATTTGAATTTTTACTTTGAAAAAAATAATTTTTATTTATTGATAAAATATAGAGTTTTTGACAATAATAATTCTAAACCCCTATAGAAATTACATTAGACTTCATAACGTTTATATGATCATTTATATTTGATAAAAATATTTAATAATAATATTTTCTTAAAATAATATTTATTTTAAAAATCTATTAATTCATCAGAATAAATATCATAAATAAAATTGAATACTAATTAAAATACCATTTCTATTTTATTATATAAATAATATTTTATAAATGATATGAAGAAAATATAAATATTATTATACAAAAAATAAAAAATACATATTTATATATGTATGGTCTGGATATATATCCCTTTAATACAGTAATAAACTCTCTAATTGTATGGTGCATGAAGATGAGTGATTCATGGGTTTGTTTAGAGAACAGGGTTTGGGTCATGATCTTGATGAGCTTGAACTTCACCCATAAATAGTTTCAATCATTCTTATAGTGTTGGATATAATCTTGGGTTTGGTTAAGGGGATAACCAATAGATTCTATCTCCATTGGAAGCTCTGGTAAATTGTCTTCATAGGGTACCATACTATTATTGGGGTCCATCACTTCCTTTAACTAGGTTAATTGGATTTGTTAGAACCTTATATTTATACTAATAATTTGATCACTTTTAAATGGATATATTATCAATAGTATATATGATTAATTTTTATTTAAATAAGATATAAGAAGTCTAAATAAGTGGATGTGTTTTCTATAACCATAATACCAAATTATACATTTAAATAAATCAAAAATTGGAATTTTATTTATAATATTTCAAGTCATTAAATGATTTCCATTATTTTAGTCTTCATAAAAATACCCTACATAAAACCTTTCTTCATAACCTAGGGTATGGAAACATAAAAATGTGTGAACAAAGATGCATTTCTAGGGTAAAGAAGGGAAATATGTACTCATAATGTGAGGATATGGGCATGTGAACATGAGAATAAAATTTTAAAATCATACCTAACATATAAAATATCATAACCATGAATAATGACATAATGATTATAAATTAATAATAGATGAATTATATGTAAATAAAAGTTCATTATCCATGACATAATAAAATTATCATGAGAAATAAATTTGTTTCATACATGTAAACAAAGAATATCTTTTTCCAAGGCCACCTACCAATAAATTCATAACATTTTATGATTTTTATAACCAAGAACATAGTAAATTTAGGCTTGGTATGACCTCCCATATACCACCTTTTTGGATTGGGATAACCGCCCATGTACCCTCTTTCATGATTCGGATAACCATCCATATACCCTTCGATCTCATAAAATATTTATCATTATCCAATGCATTAGAGGGAGATATATGTACAACCTATCAAATAATCAATAAATGTATTAGCCATATAATCACAAAACATTCATCATATATGAAACCATGAATTTAAATGGGATTCATAAAACATTTCATCATATTATAACCCAGGGAATAGAAATGTGTTTCATAGTTATTTAAAAATTTAATCATAACCTAACCCATGAAAGAAGTATCTCTTCCAAAAAAAAATTAACCATATCAAAACCTTTATAAAGGATGAATGTTTCATAATTAATTATTAATTTCATCATAGCATAACCCATTGAATAAGAAGTGAGTTTCATTAGAATTTTATCATCGACCTATGGTAGAAGAATAAATTTCAAAAAAATATTATAAGGATAAAACATTAATATACATAATAAAAATGAACTCCTTTATTAATATTACAAATAAAGAATAATTTATATAAAATGATATCATCTTATATGGAGGATGATTTTTAAAGATCACATTTAACATTTCATGTGGAAAATAAATTTTATACTAAAAAACAATGTTTGAAACACTAGTCATTTTTAAAATTTGTTTTCCTTGAAAATAAATTTGAAAAAATATAACAAATTATTCAGAGAATATAATGGAAATTATGTTGAGGAATTACATTCATTTCATACAATTTATAAAATATATTCATTTCACATATTTGAAAAAATCCAAACATGCCATTTTTTATAAAAAATACATGAAGAGTCCATTAAATATTATAAGGAGTCCCTGAATTTATTAAAAATTGCTTTAATAATTTATTTGGATTATGCTAATTTTTTTTTGAAAACATTGATTTTGATAAAAAATGGCTCTCAACTGAAAATCCATATTTTTTGTAAAAATATTTTTTATAAACATATTTGGATAGAAAGATAGGAAAATGTAGGTAATACATGTATTATCATGACATATCCATAAACAAATAGACATCATGAGGTAATTGATATATATATCATAATTTTTCATCATTATAAGAATAATAGAAAACAATACCAATAAAAATTATATTGTACCACAAAACAATTACAACATTCATAACATTGAATCATTAGCCCTATGGAAGAATATAATTAAAAAAATATAGAATATCATTGTAATAAATAAATAAATTTTATTTCATGTCAAAGGGTCTATGTATACACCTCACAAAATAAGATAGTTCCATAACATAACATATGTATCATTGAAGTAAAATTCAAACAGAAATTAATTATCGCTTTGGTAACATTTAAACCAGAAACCTCAGGAAAGAGAGGTTGTCACGACCCATCCTCGGGGCCCATGTCGTGACTACACCAAGCCTTCCTTCCATAGGCTAGAGGCTAGCGACTAGCAACAAAGGCGTAATACCGATAAAAGGGAAGGAATTTCCTTTAAACCTATAACACACACACTCTTAACCCAAGAAATAGAAGCAACAAGTACTAATATATGAATGAAAAATGTGTTGTAAGTAAGTGGGCCAGTATACAAACCCAACTGAACTACAAGTATAAGTACAAGTAAAAAGGGAAAAACAGCTCCTGGTTGTCCACCGTGGAATCCTACATGGAGGGTAGGTATAGAACTCGAACAACTCATCCCTACGGTACGTCCTGTCTAGTCCAGCTCTGAGTAGCCTCTCATCTGTCACCCTCATCCTTGATCACTGCTGACCGTGCTCTACATTGAACACAACAAGGTGTGGGCGAAACCCGTGCAGGGGTGATTATAACAATACTTAGTAGGGGACCCTGAGACCCCCGAAGGTCTCCCAGAATCCACAAAGGATAAACCACAGTAGAAAGATACAATCACGAAGTATCAACCAACACTACTAAGGCATATACCCATACATATACCAAAGTTATCAATCACAATCGGACTCCAACTCTTGAGCCCAAGCACCAAACATTCCACAAAGGATGTAAAGTCAATCACCATGATGATAATGTGTGAAAGACATGAGCCATATCACATAGGTATAAATATTTTATACATTGATAGAGATTATCATATGTGGTCACTAATTCATCTAAGCTGTCAGACCCACACAGGATACATGACCAGCTAAGCACTCGGACCCACACAGGATACAGAACCAGCTATTCTATCAGACCCACACATGATACAGGAACAGATGTCAGAACTGTCAGACCAACGGAGGATCCCGGTATAGTAGTCATCACTGATAAACCAATGGAGGATTTCGTTATAGTAGTCATCGCTGCCGAACCCACGGATGATTCTGGTACAGTAGTCATCTCAGTCGCAGACAGCCCTAGGGTTCCCCCACACAGCACGCTCGATTCCGGGAGGGTCCGCTTCTCGAGCCAAGCGTCGATACATAAACAATACCGATGTCCTAAGTTGATGTATCCCATAGTTCTGTCTCACCATAAGGAACCCAACGCGACAGACGTTCCGTCAATCAGACTCCCTGTCTGGGAGTTATTGGCATTTCCATTCTAGGGGCCCGGTTGGTTTTTTAGACTCAAACCAGCCCGACCACACCCCAACTGCATCCAAACCTCATGCGGTGTATGATAAAATTATCATCTCGCTCCATGAATTCCATCACTACAGGTGTTCTGTCCATCAGACACCCGTAGATCAAGATGCGGGCTAAAAGTTGCAAATGACCACAGCGGGTCCGGTCAGAACCGGGGTCTGACCTGGTTTGTGGGTGCAGGCGGAACCTAGTGGTCGGCCTGACCCTAAGGCGCGGCCCGACCCAAAGGTGCGACCAGGCCCGAAGGCGCGGTCCGGCCTGTGGCGGCCCGACCTAGGGGTGGCCCAGCCGTGGTGGCCCGACTGAGGGGCGGCACGACTGAGGGGTGGCCTGGTCGATGCGGCCCTGCCGAGGGGCAGTCTGGTCGAGGCGTCCCGGTCTGTGGAGGCCCAGCCAGCCATGCGAGGGAGGGGGTGTCGCGCCCCTCCCCAGTTCGTTGAATAGAACAGCCTCTTTGCACCGGTTCTGGGGCTGCGGGAAACGAGTGGTCCCACCTGTTCGGCTCTGCAGCAGCCTGCCCTACTGGCCACCCCCGCACCTCCACTACGGAGCTACGACAGAACGGTACTCCTACTATCCACACGGTGCAACGGTGCTACGCCCTCACCGCCGCGGCCCGACCTGGCTGCAACCTTTAGCTCAACCGCGCGGCGTGACGGCGCGACGTTTTTCATCCCACGCAGCCCTCCTGGTTGCGGTTCCTCTCCAGTGTAGTACGACATCACCTCACCCCTTTGACATAGCCCAACCTATTCACAGTTCCGTACCTATGGCATGGCGCGGGGAAATGGTGCAGTGCCTCTTTCATCCATCGTGGCCCTCTCAGCCGCAGTCTTCTTCAGTTCGGTGTGATGGCATCACGCCCTTCTGGCTCCGACCCTGACGTCAACCAAAAAATTATCAACCGGAGGGATGTCAGGCCGTGTTTTTTCAGCCCGCACCCTCTGAATTAGGTGATAACAAGTGTCCATCAACGAAAAAAAATAAATGACTAGGAACGAGGGTATATTCATACATTGAAAAAATCAAATCCCCCTAGCTTGTAATCGATGTTCGCTCGGCGGAGTCACCTGAAGGCAGTGTCGTTCCATTGTCATCGGGAGGAGATGACGTCGTCCTTGGAAAAATTATTCATGGGTAACGTCATTCCTCCTTTGTTTTGTTAGGATAAGGAAGAAGACGTCCAAAGAAGAAGTCAAAGAACAGAGGACGTCGTCGGCGATCTTCACGTTCTTCATTGGAAGGAGGATGCATCTTCCTAGAGTTCTCCCAAAGCTCCACCAAAGAATAATCGCCAAAACAAAATAAAAAATTGCTTCTCTATTATTTAAATTTTTCCATGCATTTCAAATGAATTCAAAAGAATTCATATCACTGGAAAATTATTAATTAAGTAATTAATTTATCCTTATGTGTGTTAGCACCATTATGAGGGAAGGTGGAAAGGCTCGACAATAAATTGTGAGTTCCAAGGGTTAAAGGGGGGTTTCATCTCATGTGGGCCCCACCAGATAATATCCTCACAAGGGAGGTTATGCGCGAGTGGGCCCCGCCTCCAACCTCCCTTTGGAGGGTTTAACTACCATTCAAATAAAAATATGCTAGACATATTTTTATTTAATTTATTTAGAAACGCCAAAAAAAACATCAAACCTATATAAAACACAACTGTTGTAAAGGTATCCTTATGCGAATACCAGCGTTGCGAGTACAACGGTGCCCTCAGATTTCGATTTCAAGCACTGGTTCAAAAGATATAAAAACCCGCCCGTACGTTTACTGAACGTACCCGAAAAAACTTCAAAAATTGATTCCAGGCACACCAGGCCTCGAAATCAGGCGCCGTCAAAAACTATGGACTCCTAAAATTCCCTAGTGTTAATGAAAAAAAAATTTACTGAAATTCCCAGTCTGTAAATTCACCCCAACCCTAGGATTTACATCCCCATAAGCTACAAATCATACTAATGAAACAAATGGGGGGTACTGAGCATGCATCTAAACCTCCCGCTCCAATGTGCTCTCCTGGAGGTTCTCGTGCTGCTAGCAAACACAAACCAGAGGAATCGACCATCCACATAGGACTTGCTCCTGTCGATCCTCAATCTCCATTGGAACCTCCATGAATGTCTCCCCGTCATCAATATCCATCTCCCCGTGGTCGATGATGTGGGATGGGTTGTGCATGTATCTTCTCAGTTGTGATACATGGAAGACGTTGTGCACCCGGTGAAAATGAGGTGGATGGGCTAGGTGGTAAGCCACCTTGCCTACTCTGATGAGGACCTAGAATGGTCCGATGAATCATAAAGATAACTTTCCACCTTAGCCAAATCTCTTAGACCTCATCAAGGTGAGACCTAGAGAAAGACGTGGTCACCATCAATGAACTCCAGTGTTCTCCATCTCCTATCAGCATATGACTTCTGCCTGATCTGTGTAGTCTTCATCTTTTCTTGTATGATCTACACTTCTTCGTCGTTGCCTACACCATATCTGGTCCTACAAGTGCTGACTCCCCTGAGTCAGTCCAGCACATAGGCGATCTACAAGGTCAGCTGTATAATTCCTTGTAAGGTATGATCCCAATGGTGGAGTGGTAGCTGTTGTTATACGCAAGCTACACCAAGGGTAAGTAATCCTCCCAGCTGCAACCGAAGTTGAGGATGCCTATATGGAGCATGTCCTTGAGAGTCTGAATGGTCCCCTCAGTCTGACCATCCATCTGGGGATGGAAGGCGGTGCTCAAGAAAAGCTGCATCTTGAAAGCCTCCTGAAACCCATTCCATAGTCTGAGAGTGAAATGAGCATCTCGATTAGAGACGATCATTGATGGAACACCATAAAGCCATATGATCTCTTGTATGTAGAGGCGTACCAATCTATCTACTAATATCTTCTCTCTGAATAGTAGGTAGTGGGAATACTTGGTGAGTCAGTCGACAATCACCCAGATAAAGTCATGTCCTTTGGATTTAAATGGAAGTCCCATCAGGAAATCCAGGGATATTCCATCCCACTTCTACTATGGGACCTCTAAGGGATGAATCAATCTTGATATAACCTAGTGCTCCGCCTTCACTTGCTGACAAGTGAGGCATCATGAGGAAAACTCTACTTTTTACTTCTTCATACCTGGCTACCAGTGATGTCGTCTTATGTCCTAATACATCTTCGCCACTCCTAGATGTACCTCTAAATGAGATGTATGGAACTACCGAAACACTTCCTCTTGAAGTGCAGCTGGTACCATGGTATGTCCATTGAAGATAATGACGTGATCCCCACCTTCAAAAAAATCCATCTGGTGCATGCCCTGTGGATATCTGAGCACATCGCATCTCACAGTCAACATCCCCACCTTGTGCCTAACTGACTCATTGAAGAAGTGGAAGAGTGACTTTGAGAGACTGCAGAAATGCTTCTCTATCTCTATCCACAAAGGATATCTCCAATGCAGCCAGCTGCTCCGTCACCTCTCCTATTAGCTGAATGCATGATTTCTTGCTGAGAGCATATCCTACAATGTTCCCCTTCCATGAATTATAGACTATCTCAATGTCATAGTCTTAGAAGAACTCAACCCATCATCACTGTCTCAAGTTCAGGTCCTTCTGCAAGAAGATGTACCTAAGAATTTAGTGGTCAGAGTAAACTATAAAATGCTCACCCATCAGATAGTGTTGCTACATCTTCAAGGCGAAGACCACTGCTGCTAACTACAGGTCATGGATAGTATAGTTCTGCTCATGATGTCTCAACTGCTGAGATCTATATGTGATCACTGCTCACTCCAACATCCGGGCACACCCGAGTCTGGACCCTAATGCATCACAATATACTACGTACCCTACTCTCTCCTCTGTAAGCCTCAAGATGGGAGCACTATTCAACCTCTTCCTCGGCTCTTAAAAGAACTTCTAGAATCTCTCTTACAACATGAAGGGTTTCCCCTTATTATTAAACACTGAAAGCTGTGCTACAACCCTAGAGAAGTCTGGAAAAAATCTCTGATAGTACCTAGCCAGTCCTAGAAAACTCTGAACCTCCATCACACTCATGGGTGGCTCCCAAGTAAGTACTGCCTCGATCTTTGCTGATTCCATTGTAACTCTAGCCTCTGATATGATGTTTCCCAAGAAATGAACCTCTCGAATCCAAAAGTGGCACTTCGAGAGCTTAACATAAAGCTGGTTCTCTCGTAGTGTGTCTAGTACTACCTGAAAATGGTATGCATGCTCCTCCTCAGTAGTAGAGTAGATCAGTACGTCGTCGATGAAGACAACGACAAAGCAATCGAGGTAAGGATGGAATATCCTGTTCATCAGACTCATGAACACTACTGGAGAGTTGGTTATGCAGAAGGTAATAACCAAAAACTCATAGTGCCCATAATGTCACCTGAAGGATGTATTCTGTGCATCCTCTTCTTGAACTCTGAGCTGGTGATAGCCTGATCTATGGTCTATCTTCGATAACCATCATGCTTCCTTGAGCTGATCAAAGAGGTCATCAATCCTCAGGAGAGGGTACTTGTCCTTAACGGTCACCTGATTCATGTGATGGTATTCAACATACAGTATCAAGCTCTCGTCTTCTTTCTTGGTAAACAAAATCGGAGATTCCCAGGGTGAAACACTAGGTCAGGTAAATCCCTTCCCATACAAGTCCTCCTGTTGTAACCACAGCTCATGAAGCTCGGCGAGAGGCATCTGATATGCTGGAGTAGATATCAGTGTCGTACCGGGGTACAAGTCAATAGAGAAGTCTACCTCTCTACGAGGAATTAGTCCTAGAATGTCATCAGGGAAAACATTCATGTACTAATACACCACAACAGGAAAACTCGAACTCCGCACATCAACCGCTTCGAAGATGAGACTAGCCAACTGAGGTGTGCTCGGCTGCCCCCTCCTCTCTGTACGTCCATCATGCACTGAAAAGGCTCCCTTCTCGCCGGTGAAGGTGAAACAGGTCCCATCCGTGTGGATACACCACACTTTTCACCTAATACAGTTAATCTAAGCATGAACTATGGATAAACAGTTCATACCCAAGATGACGTCGTAAGGCCTCGACACTGCTACAAGAGGATTCCAGACGAAGCTCTGGCATCCTAGAGTAGGTTCACATTGCCAGCACCTGTGCGTAATCTTCATTTCTGCTCCCATTGGAGTCTCTAGTCATAATGGCTGATCCAACAGCTCAGTCGGAATCTCTGATCTCCGAACGAGGGAAGTGGCAAAAAAAGAATGACACGCAAATGTGTCTATGAGTATTGCAGCAAGGGTGGAGTAAATAAATATAGTACCTCAAGTCATCTCAATTGCATTGTGGTCATAGGCCTCGACTTCCTGGTGCGAAGCCCACCTCTGTCAGCCAGCTCCCTATGGTCGGGGTGGACCTCTTGGTGGTGGTGGTGGTGGTGGTGGTAGAGCCTCGAAAAATCACCCACCACCAGCTGCTCAGCCAGCTCCTCAGCCACATCCACCTGCTCCCAGTGGACCACCATGGTCGAACCTCTTCCTCCGCCTGGGAGGTCACTCTACTATCTTCTGCTCATCAGTATGGTGGGTCGGGCAGTCATGAGACATGTGGCCCTGCCTGCCGCATGCATAGCACTGCCTGCTCCTCATATAGCTGGCTCTATCTCATGGGCCCCGCACAACCGAACCTATATCCTGAGGTCACCCACCTAATGGCCTGGTCCTCTTGGACCTCTGTGACATATGTCTGCTGTCAGTTGCTGAATACTATGCTTCGTGGCACCCTGTGGTGGGTCTCGCTACTGGTTCCTACGGAGAACGAAAACTATCCACTAGAAGGGTTTGCTACAAAACCCCCGCCTACATCGTGATGCTGAGGGGGATCATCGAATCCCTGATCTCATGCCTGAGTCCCTACTCAAAGGTCTGGGCCTTGAAGAATGGGTCCCGTACCATATCTATGAGTATCACAAGAGGTCGGTGAACCTCACTGAGTACTCATCTACTATCATGATGCCCTGTTGCAGATGAAGTAACTCCTGAATCTGCACCGCACGAAGGGTGGTTGAAACAAACTCTAAGTGGAAGAGACGCTCGAAGTCTGTACAGTGTATTGATGCCTCATCATGCACCTAGAGCATCATTCTTCACCATATTCTTGCTGCTATATGGAGGAGTCTCGTGGAAAGGATCACCATGAGGTCAGATGGTGTCCCTACCAATCTGAAAACACTAACGACAACCTCTATCCAATCCTCAATTGTCTGTGGGTTCGTCTCTCCCTGGAACATTGGAAGCCTCTAGTGCTGGAACTCGTTCAATGTACTCAAATAGTATGCACAATCTGCCATTGGAGCGGGTTGTATCGGTGTCCCAACAGGTATTCATACCGCCGGTACCTCCGCTATTATAGGGCCTTCAACGAGGCCTCATCTCTCGGTGGGATACCATCTCATACGAAACATGGAACCCTAGTTGTCTACCTTTGTGGGGACATCCTAAAAAGAAACAGGTGAGCCATAGTTAAAACCGAATACCTTGTGAGCTGACACAATGTAATAATGAAGAAACCTTTTTGAAAAGAAACACACATTCAATCAGTGTTTTCAGGCACTTAGTTGGCAATCAGAAGTCATAGTTCTAGTGTATGGAGACGTCGGTCACCTTACCAACACCAGTTTCCCTAAACTGATATCCACACCCAAAACGCTTAACACTATCACTGTTAAAAAATCAGAGTCCAGGTTCTGCGGTAGAACAGACTCCTTGGAAACCAATTTGTAACGACCCGTCCATGATGCTCGTGTCGTGACTACCCCAAGCCCACCTTCCATAGTCCAGGGGCTGGCGACCAGCACCAAAGGCGTAATCCCGATATAAGGGGAGGAATTTCCTTTAAACCTGTAACCCACACACTCTAAACCCAAGCAATAGAAGCAACAATTACTAATATAGGAATGAAAAGTGTGTTGTAAGTAATTGGTCTAGTATACAAACCCAACTGAATAACAAGTATGAGTACAAGTAAAAAAGGAAAAAACAACGCTTGGTTGTCCACCGCGTAATCCTACCTGATGGGAAGGTACATAACTCGAACAACTCTTCCCTGTGTTACGTCCTGTTCTTTCCAGCTCTGAAAAACCTCCCGTCCATCACCCTCAGCCTCAATCACTATTGACCATCTTCTGCACAGAACAAAACAAGGTGCGGGCGAAGCCCGTGCAGGGGTGCATATAACCATACTTAGTAGGGGACCCCAAGACACTTGAAATTATCTAAGAATCCAAAAAGAATAAACCATAGTATAAATATACAATTAAAAAGTATCAACCAACCCTACTTAGTTATATGCCCAAAAATATACCTAAGTTATCCATCATAGCCCAACTCCAACTCTTGAGCCCAAGCACAAACCATTCCACAAAGGAAGTAAAGTCAACCACCACGATGATAATGGGTGAAATAAATGACTCATATCACATAGGTATATATCTTTTGAAGATTGATATAGATGATTAGAAGTGATCACTTATTCATCAAAGCTGTCAGACTCACATAGGATACAGGACCAGCAAAGCTGTCGGACCCACACAGGATATAGGACCAGCTATTCTGTCGGACCCACATAGGATATAAGAGCATAATTCAGAATTGTCAGACCCATAGAGGATCCCGGTATATTAGGCATTGCTATCGAACCAACGGAAGATTATAGTAGAGTATTCATCACTATCGAACCCACAGAGGATTCTAGTATAGTAGTCATCTCAGTCGCTGCCAGCCCTAGGGTTCCCGCACACAACACGCTCGATTCCGAGATGGTCTGCTTCTCGAGCCATGTTTAGATACATAAAATATCATGATGTCCTTTTTTGATGTATCATGTAGTTCTGTCTCATCATAAGGAACCCAATGTGACAGACGGTCTGACAATCAGACGCCCAGTCTGTGAGTTATTTGCATTTCTTTTCCAGGGGCACGATTGGTTTTTTAGGCTCAAACCAAACCGACTGTACCCCAACTGAGTCCAAAACCCAAGAGGGGTATTCCAAAAGTTTATTCCTTCTCCATGAATTCCATCCTCGTAGACGGTCCATCAATCAGACACTCATAGCTCAAGATGTGGGCTAAAAGGTGTAAATGACCATAGCGGGTCCGGGTCCTGTCCGACCCAGTCAGACCGACCCGGCCTGACCCGGTCCAAACTAGGGTCTCAGCCCGAAGTCGCAGCCTGGCCCATGTAGGCCCAGCCTAGGGCCAGCCCGGCAGTGGGGGCCCGGCCGTGGGGTGGCTCGGACAAGGTGACCTTGTCCGTGGTGGCCCAGCTGGCCACGGGAGGGTGGGGGTTCTGCACCCCTCCCCGGTTCTTCGAACAGAACAAATGCTTTGCACCGGTTCAGGGGCTGTGGGACGTGGGTGGTCCTGCCTGTCCAGCTCCATGAAAGCCGGCCCGGTTACCTGTCCCCGCACCTCCACGGCGGCGCGATAGCGCCACGGTCCTCCTATTTTTCACTCGACGCGAAGGCGCTTCGCCATCACCGCCGCGGACGGACATGGCTGCGGCCTTCGACTCCACCACGCGGCCTGCCAGGGCCACGACCCTCCAAGTCGCAGTTCCTCTCCAGTGCGGCGCGACGGCGCCTCACCACTTTTTCGCGGCCCAACATGGCCATGGATCCATACCTCCGGCGCCGCGTGGTGCGATGGCTCCGTACCTCTTTCGTCTGTCGCGGCCCTCCCGGCCGCAGTTCGTCTCCGGTGTGGTGCGATGGCACCTCGCCCTTCTGGCTCCGCCTCCAACGTCAACCAAACAATTATCAACCAAAGGGATGTTGGGCTGTATTTTTTCATCCCGCACCCTCTTCATTAGGTGATAACAAGTGGCCATCAACGAACCAAAATAAATGATGAGGAATGATGGTATATTCATAAATTAAAATAATCAAATTCCCCTACCATGTAATCGGTGTTCGCTTAGAGGAGTCGCGAGAAGGCTGCATCGTTCCGTTGATATTGGGAGGAGATGACATCATTGTTGGCAACTTTCTTCATGGGCGGTGTCTTTCCTCTTTTGTTCCAGTAGGAGAAGGAAGAAGAGGTCCAAGGAATAAGTCGATGAATAGAGGACATTGCCAGCGTTCTTTACGTTCTTCATTGGAAGGAGGAGGCATTCATCCAAGAGTTCTCCCAAAGCTCCACCAAAGATGAATCGCCAAGCCAAAATTTGATAATAACTTCTCTATAATTTTAATGTTTCCATGCATTTCAAAAGAATTCAAAATAATTCATATCAAAAAAAATTATTTAATTAAGGCATTAATTAATACTTAGGTGTGTTGGCACCATTATGAGGGAAGGTGGAAAGGCTCCACAATAAATTTGGTGTTCAAAAGGTTAAAGCGGGGTTAATGGGGGTTTGAGATCGTGTGGGCCCAACCAGATAATATACTCCCAAGGGAGGTTATGCACAGGTGGGCCCCACCTCCAACTTCCCTTTGGAGGTTTTAACTACCATTCAAATAAAAATATGCTAGATATATTTTTATTTAAATTATTTTGAAATCCCCAAAAAAAACTTCTAACCTCGATAAAATGAAACTGTGGTAAAGGTCTCCTTAAGTGAATATCGGCTCTGTGAGTTCAACAGTTCCCTCATATTTCAATTTCGAGCACCGGTTTAAAAGATATAAAAACCGGCATGTACGTTTACTGAACGTACGTGAAAAAAACATTAGAAGTTGATTCTGGGCACACTGGGCCTCAGAATTAGGCGCCGTCAGTAACTGCGGACTCATAAAATTTCAATGTATTTATGAAAAAAATTCACAGAAATTTTGAGTCGTTACAAAGGCATTCAAATTGATATGTAAATAAATTTTTTTTTGGAAAAATCATAAAATAAATTCATTTGATATATTCACACCACATAAAATAAATAGAACATGAATATGTAATGTTTGTCCTATAAGTAAAAAATGAGATAGAAATCCCTTCAAAATCTAGTAATCTATTCAATCATATTATCCAATAAAACATAACATAAATGAAACAATAGAAATCATTAAAATAAGGATATTTATTATATAAAATGTGAAAGGGGAAGTATATAATATAAAATAAATTACTTGTGAATTTAAATATGTCACCCTAAATAAAGGGGTCTTTTGAAATCCCTTACAGTATGTCTTGTCCTCCTTTGTACACATTCGAACCTCGTCTTCTTTGGGTAATCTCCTTTGGTTTGGACCAAAATCCATATTGTGATTGATTAATGACAAAAATAAGGATTCTACAATGAGAGGATAAAACTTTGGATGTGATTTGGGCATGGATTGAACAATATAAAATTGGGTTAAGATGTTAAAAAGAGAGGGGGGGTTTCACTCTATAAGTATGGTGAGTGTAAAACTTGTTATTTTTGAAAATAAAAAGCATCACCCAACATTTTGGACATTCCATAAGGTTCCTGATTTTTTTATTATGGATCCTTATAGATGATAGGTTCTATATATAGACAAATAATATATTTTAGAAAAGTTTTTAGTTTATTTTAACTTTTATTTTTTTTTATTTTAACACCCCAACAAAACCCTTTTTTGTCTTAACCATTTTAGATCAATTTAACTATTTTAAATATTATTTTACAAAAAAAATTAGCTTATTAAATAATAAAAATTATTCTTATTCAGAATATAGAAGATTGTTTTTAAAATTCATAAAACATGAGTTCTAAAATGTAATTTAAAATAAATCCCCCATATGTGATTAGATGATATGTTTTCAAATATAAAATGCTCAAATTATTAGAAGGTCTTAATATAATAATTCAATATTAAAATCACTAAAAAGAAATAAATTGTATTAATATATTTATAATTAATTAATATTAATTTAAAACCAATTTAAAATATAATTTTAATTTATAATTCATTAAAATGAAAAATAAATTTTTAATCCAAATGTAGTATTCATCACTATTAATATCAAAATTAATCTTTTTAGAAAAAAATAAAATTTTAACATTAATAATAAATTTCAATTGTAATTTAAAAATAGAAAATTATTTTTTCAAATAATTAAAATATATATATCAAAAATTATCTATAAAATAAGTGCCAGAAAAGGAGAAAAAATAGATTTTTAGACAAACACATTTCTAATTGTATAATTGGATCTATTTTCATGCATTGTCTAAAAAATATGATGAATGTTAAACAATTAACTGAATATAAAATATATAATGTTCATTAAAATTATTAACCTAAAGTTATTTTTTTTAATTTATTCTTTTAAAACACATTATTATGCTTAACATATTTTATCAGAATATGATTCCCTATATTTTCAAACATTTTTTATTTTTTCTAATTCATTGGTCACTAATTAATTCATTATTTATACTTGTGTAAAACATATATTTTCATAATTTAGTTAATTCTATTCATACTCTACATTCCAACATCTATGTGATAACAATCATTTAATAATATTTTAATGACATGGAACATTTCATTTAATATGAGTGTTGTGTTTAGATCATGATAAAATAAATGTTATGGTTAACATAAAATATCCAAAATATTAAATTCATTTGAAATTTTTTTATAACATATTAGTGTGTTACATTCTAACCCCATTGAAATGAATTCTACCATAATAATTATCATGTTCATTAATGTTTTAACATTTGAAAATTCCTACTTATGAACCCACATCCAAAAATGTTTTAATAAAACATCCTCTTGAAAAAGTGTAAGGGTTTTAAAGAAGTCATCTAGAATAACATGTAATGTGGTTCCAAATATGAGAACATATTTGGGATGCGAATATATAGATATAGAAGAGAAAAATAACATTCCAATACTAATGAATATTGATACGGAACATTTATCACAAGAAAGAGGGTGATTTAGATCGGGTTAGTTACAACAAATCCTTAAAACAAAGAGGTATAAAAAATTCATTAATATCATAAAAAATGATGATAACATGATAAAATTTTATTTCAAGATGCTTTTCTAAATGTTGTGGAATTTATTTCCCATCTAGATTGAGAACACATGAAAATTAACTTACTTGATATCTTTTTATTTCATAGGCATAATTTAATCCTCTGGTTTGTCTATCATGAATTTACACTTCATGCCTCACTCTATGAGATGATTTTTTTCACATCTAAAGGAAAAAATAATTTCTATAAAATAATGATACATCATTCCTCTTATCCCTAATCAAAAAAATAGTAACAATAGTTTTCCAATATAGATAAATCTTTCTATCATGAAATAATATATTAAGCTCTACAAAATAATCCAAATTTTATCTTAAACCATTCTATAAACTATTAACCATATTAACCTTCTATAATATTAATATCCAAAACATTATAAATAAGGTCCAAAATTTTTAAAAATAAACATATAATTAATCCCATATATATAGTAACGTGGATATTTATTTTTATATACCAAACATGGGAATTCCATCATCATGTATTCTATTTAAACATTGTAATAAATAAAATTATCAAAAAAACGTTGAAAGTAAACATGATTCCTCATTACTTATATAAGAAAACAGATTATTATTTATATTTCATAAATAAAGAAATGATATAAAATTCATCAATGATAGGATAAATCACATTGTGGGGAAATCAATAATTTATCCCTATGTAATTAATACAATAGAATTTAACTTATCAATATCAATCATCACATTATCCAAAATAAAAACCATATTTAAAATGAAATTCACACATTAAGGGTTATCATTCCTTAATGATGTGTTTTACATAAATTACCCCCTTTCAATTGAATAAATTTTTTATTTCATCAATACCATTTAACAAAATATTTAATATACAAAATTGAAAACTTCTATAAAAAATATATAAATGTATTCATATAACATAATTATTTATTTCCAATACACAAACACATTAATTATATCCCCTCATCTTTTAACCATTAATTAGGATTAATAATAATATTCCTTAATACCACTTTCAATTTTTATATCATTCATAGAATCATCCTCACTAGTAGTATAATCATTAATCATACCCACTACTAATTCTTTGCACGAGATTTCCCCCTAGGAAATCGATTTATATAATTCCAACACATTACTCATTTAATGAATTTATACACAGATAATACCATTGAAATAATAATATTTCTATCAATTTTGTTAACTAAACCTTTCATTTTCCCTCGTAAATCGTGTAATCTATACCCTTCCTCTCCACATAGAAAATATATTCTTGTTCCTTTGACACATTCCCTAGGTTCCTTCATCCCAAATTCTTGATATATATGAAACTAGATCCTCATTCTTCTATGGCATCTCCTACCCAAAATCTAAGTGAAATTTATAGTTCTCTTCATTGGTGAGTATGGGAGTTGGTTAATGTAAACATTGTAATTCATGTTTTGTGATAACTGATTATCCATAATCACAATAACCTTCACTCTAGTCAACATCCGATTTGGATTCTCATCAGAAAATTGTTCATCAAATTCAATGTTTTCCTAATTACTTTTATTTCCTACTATTGACTAAAATAAAAAATCATAGTGTGAGAAAAAATAATCTTAATGGGAAACAAAGTAATCATAAAAATAACATATGATATGTCTAAATCACGACACCGTATTTTTTAATCTCTGAAACATTAGGTTTATCCTAATTCATTCATAATCATCGTCAATTTAAATATTTTATGATGGTTTATAAATTTTTTTAACATTTATAATGCATATCCCCTAAGATGGTCAAATGAGGTTTGCTTTAAGGATTCTTGTCATGCACCAGCTGACATCGATTCTAGTTCATTAAAAAAATAAATATTTTTACCCCTATATACTTCTATGAAATATAAATATCCACTTGATTTATGCATTAAAAGATGTAATTTCTGGGAAACAAACTTCTCTCTCATTCATGAAAATTTTGAGACATTTCTATAGTCATTGACTCATCCTTAATGTTATCCTTATAAATTATCATAGGTATCTCACTGACATTTCCCATTTTAATTTCAAAAGGATATCAATACCTTTCCTCTGATACCAACAATAGTTACCCATCATTTTCATATATTGATATTAAATATTATAAGATAGATATTGAATACATTACATAATACATTTCTGAGGACTGAAATAATTAATTGTCTTTTAATAATTGGTACACAATATTTTAATTTTGTAAAATACATTCAAAATCCCACATAATGATGTACCCCTGTATTACTCTTCTCAACTATACCCTACTTAAAAACTTTCTATATAACCTAGGTAATGGAAATCGAAGAGATTGTTACCAAAAATACTCTGTAAGGGTAAATAAGAGAAATAAGAAAACATAGTGTGAGAATAAGGGGATGAGGACACCAACATAAAATTTCAAAACTATACACGTCATATCCAAGAACATAATCTCAAGTCAAGGAATAAATATTGGTAGTTTATAAGACATGAATCATATAGAAATCATAGAACATGATCCATAATAGAATAACATTAGCGTAAGATAGAAATTTGTGTTTTATTTATAATAATATCCAAATTATATTTATTATACAGATAAAGACATTAATTTCATTTAAGGTTTAGTTTATCTACCCTTTTTCTTACTTCGGTATTGGGTTGACCTCCTATATACTATATTTAAGGATTGGAGTAACATCCCATGTACCATCTTTCCGGAATGGGATAACGTTCCATATACCCTTTCAGATCATATAAAATTAATTAATACCCTATAAATTGGACATAGACATATGTTTCACTAATCACATTAACTAGTAAAATTATGTGCCACGAGATTTTAGAACATTCAATAAATTTGTACCCCAAAAATTAAATTGTTTCATAATATATTTCCTCATTAAAAACAAATTGAAAAGAATCAATTTTCCTAATAATTTCATCATAACAGAACCCATAAAAATATATGGGTTTCAAAATTAATTCATCATATCATAACCATTAGAAAAGACATAGGTTTCCTAATCACTTCATACTTACATCATTACATAACCCATGGAAAAATAAGAGAGTTTCATAATAATTTTTATATCGTATAACTCATAGAAGATAAATGGGTTTCATAAAATCCATTTCATGAAAAAAATTCATTGAAAGATTAAGAATTGTATAAATTGTTCATATCTTAGAAAAATCATATGATACATTAAAGGATATCACCTTATATGGAGAATGATTTTGAATTATCACTTTATACCATTATTATGTAAAATAACATTTCTACTTATGAAAACCCTTATGAAAACATTAACCATTTTAAAAATATTTATTCTTTTAAAATAACATTTAAAAATTATAAATTAAGATTCAAAGAAAATAATGGTCATAATTTTCGAAAATTTCCTTTATTCCATACATGTTAAAATAACTACTTCTTTAACATTTTTTCTAAAATCCAAATGTTCATTTTTTGGAAAAAAAATATAAATATTCCTTAAAAAAATTTATAAATAGTAATCAAGGTTAAAAATGACTTAAAGAAATAATTTGGAGAATGGTAAAAATATTTTTTAATACATTTTTTGGGAAGAAAATGTGTTTTCGAATGAAAGTTTGATTTATTTTAAAAACTTTATTTCTAAAATCATGGGTATATTAAGAGAGGAAAATAAAAGGAAAAGAGAATAAAATCAATGAGTTTCTTGAGATATAGATAATAATATTTCATCATTAGAAGTATAATCATAAATAATACTGATAAATGATGACAATGTATCATAAAACCATTTCCAATTTTGGTACATTGAATCATATGCTACATGAAATAATAACATTAAATAAAACATAGTATATGATGAAAATAATAAATTCATGACATTACATATGAATGGGGATAAATATACTCTTCATAAATTCATATAGTTGTACAAAATAACATTTTTATTTCAAATAATAAAATTAAGAAATAAATCTATTACAGCTTTGATAAATTTTGAATATTAAACCTCTCAAAAGATAGGTCCTTAAATTGATATGTATGTCACAATAATTTTCAGGATAATAATCATAAAATACATTCATGGGTAGTATTCATACAATATAAGAGAAATTGGTGGTGAATATAGAATGTGTTTCATAGAAGTAAAATTTGAGACGAAAAACCCTTTTTATATTAGTAATATGTTTAATTATAGTCCTCAATAATGAATAAAATAAAATAAAACCCTAAATATCATTAAAATTATACAATTCATGGAATCACATATCAAATGGGAATTATATACACACCAATAAATAAATAAGAGTTTAATTTTCACATCCATCCCAAAAATAGAAGAGAGACTAGAAATCACTTATTGTAAGTCTCGAACTCCTTCAATAATGATTAGACATCCTATTTTTTTGGTTAATCTCCTCAGGCCTAAACCAAAGCCTTCTTAGGATGGATTTAATCCCAAAATAATGATTCTAAGAAGAGTGGAGTAAATATTTGAATTGATTTTGGAAGGTCTTTTCCCAAAAGGGATTTGAATGTGTGGAGAATGGATAAAGGGTGGCCTTTTATAAGACAAGTGAGTGAAATAGTAGTAACTTTTGAGATTAAAATGGTTTAACCAAGTTTTCCATATATAAAATTGTCCAAAATGGACTATTATAAATGATTTTAAATTATTGGGTCGAAACATGTATAACCAATATATTTTTTACTATTTTTTAGGTTATGTTAATAATGATCTTCATAGTTTAACCCAATGATAAACTGATTTTTACCTTAACTATGGTAAATCATTTTTTTAGAATTAATTATTATCAAATTTTTTGAACCTTATAAGATAATATAAATTATTATGACCCTAAATATGGAATATATAATTCAAAATTACACAATCATGAGTGGTGGAATTTAATTTATAATAAATCCTATAGACATGAAGAGAAAGTGGTTTTCAAAGAGAAAATCTTTAATAGTTTACAAAGTTTATTATATAAAATTTCATTATAAAATTATTACAATGACTTACATTTTATAAATATAAAAATAATTTAATTAAATTTCATTGAAAACAAATTTTAAATATAATTTAACTTTAGAGATATTTTAAATGAAAATCCAGTTTGCAATGAAAATTCCGTATTTTTCACTACTCATTTGAAATATAAATATTTTCTATAAAAATTATCAAATATTTACACTATGACAATTTTTACTCTATTTTTTTTAAAAATTAACATAATTTATTCAAATATTATTTCTAAATTTTTCAAAAACTATTTTTAAAAGAAGTTTGAAAAGGGAAACAATACCGTCTATTAGAAAAATAATGGTTTTAAGGATAAAATTTGATAAATTTAAATCTCTTATCTAAAAACACTTACGGTGAATGTTAAAATTTATATTCAGTATATAATATAAAATTTATTAAACTCATTCATTAAATTTAATTGGTTTAATTTATTGAGCGAAAATGTGTTTATTTTAACATAGTTAATTTTTCAAAATATTGACTCCCTTTATTATCAAATGGAATTTAAGTTTATTTTTAATTAATTGGGAATAATGGAACTAATTATATATAAATCTATAAAAAATATATTTTCATAACACATTTTATCCTATTTATTCCAGCCAATGCAATTCCTAGGTGGAAAATATCATGTAATAATATATTAATAATTTGAAACATTTCCTTTAAGATCAGGGTTGCGTATAACACAAGCTACAATCGGTGTTACATGTAACACAAATTATTGAAAAGATAAAATTTATTTGAAAAAATATATTTCTAAAATCTAAATTTGTTATAATTTACAGCATAGTTAATCAAAAGATTCTAATGGTGACTCATATAGGATTATTACTAATGAAATCAACACCGGAAAAAGAAATAACAAGGTAAACTTTATCAGGCACATATATATGGACTGGATCTTCAACACTACTTTCCTCTCCATCGTCATCATCATCTCCAAAATCATTATACATGTCCACACCACCATAGTCTAACATGACCAATTATTTGAAGGATACATGCATAGGGGTTCAACTAAACATAATTACCCCAAGAATGGATATGTGAAAACACAATACATGTTGTTGGAACTAAATTAACGAGTCATCTTTCATTAATATAGTCACATATATAAAACATATATTTCATGAGAGACCAATGTGATGATCAAGATGCATTTTATACCCTTACTAAAATAACTAAGTGTCAGATCCAATTAAAATCAAAAACCTAAAAATCCATATGTGTCCCATGTGGTGAAAGTATATAACCATTATATTGAAAACCATGAACATCAATCCCATGATCCATTAACTATGTATTCCATTGAGATGGGTGTTTACAAAGAAATAAATCTAGTCTCATCACAAGATATGATGTATTCTTGTATCATTTATCTACCGACTCCCAAAAAAACAAGGATGTTTCGATACCATTTTGTGACATCTCTACCAAAACCACTAGGTTTGAGATGGAATTCAATGAATCCTTAGAAAAACCACCATATATTATAGATGTAGATGATTAATATCCATGGTTTAATTGACATCATAGAAAGATAATACCCTTATTTAGAGTTCATAATAAACTATGAATCACCAAACATGTAATTATATATTTTTATAATATACCGATATTAATAACATATTATATGTAATGAATGAATGAAGAAACAATATACTCGGTAGTCAAAATAGGGAATGAATACATTGATCACCCACCAGGAAAATCATTTAAATGATTTAAAACATAAAATAAAAAGAGTCTCTAAAAATCAAATTGTCATTTCATTCTAGTCTCAATACTCATTGTGATCTATCCCACATAACAATCAAATATAGGCCTCATTCCGAAATGTACATGCAACATGTGAGTGTTTATCAGTCACTCAAGAGATATGTATTCCTATAAATGTTGTGAGTATACCATAGTAGGAGACCACAAAAACCGACCACTAACCAACTAGAGAATATTGTGTATGTACTTTTGATAAGAAAAATAGAAATTAAACATTAAATACTGAAATGTACATACCAATTAAATAATCCCTAATTCATTTGTTGAAAATAAATATGTATATGATGAGAAATTCATGCCCCACTGAGTCACTAAGGAACATGTTCAAATGTACTTCTTTTCAATGTTGAAATGAGGGTTCACTATCCAAGTATAATAAAAACCCCTTAAAATAATATCGCAAAAAATAATTTTACACATCCCACATTATGGGATATCCCAAGTATAATCCGTCTCCCATCTGACACATCCCTCTCAGGGGGATTGTCCATATAGATCAACCAGCAATGAAAAGTATAGAAGACAGAGGAAAAACCCATGAAATACATTGATACAATATAAAATATCAAAGACCACATAATATCACTAAATAGTCTCATAAATAAAAAACACATGTGGTAAAAAACAAACATAGGTTTCACAGAATCACGCACACACACATGTGATCAATAGAAAACATGGGAATCATGGGAAACACATCCACACATGTGAAAAAGGAATAAAACATGAATTCATGGGATACACACACACACACACTCAAATATGATCAGGACATCAAAAATTATCTCACAAGATATACATTAAAAAAATAGGGATAAATACCCTTCCATTGGTAGCTGGTAGCATACAAGTGCATGAGGGTCTACCATGACCCTTCTATCATTTTCAATTTATATTAATAATTTTTCAATTAATTAATTAATACTTAAGGATCATTAATTAATTATGTATTAGTTTTAGTTTGTGATACATAATTAATTTAATAGTGTTTTTCCAATGGTGGATAACTTCATAACACATTCCAACAAACCATGCGTAATACTATTGGGTAGAGTACACGCGGGAACAATCCTAAAATAGAGTCAACTACCAACTAAAAAAATTCCCAAATCTGGTTTGATTTTTTCCATGTCTATTAAGCCTCCCTCGATCTCCATGATGTGATACCAATTCCAATGTTTTCAAAATAGTTAATTATAATTAAGTTATAAATAATTAAATGATTATAAAATGACTCACATCCAAACTTGAAATTTATTATTATTGAAATACTTACCAAAAGTCATCTCCATGAATGATACATTGTCATTATCCCATGGAAGGATTCAAGCACACTTATATAAATTATTGATAATAAAATTTAATCCAAAAAACACTACTAATTGAATATGTTAATCATCATTGAATATCCCATTTCTATAATGATAAATTCCCCCATCATTTTCAATAAATTCCTTTATGTTATAATAAAATTTACATCAGATTTCACAAATCATATTCAACACATGATCAGTAGATGAAGTGAAATTAAAAAAGAATAAAAAAATATAGGGTTCATAATGTCTAATAAATAACAATAAGAATCCATCACAATGAATGAAACTCCAATCGGTGAGGAAATGAGGACATAAGAGATCTAGGAGTAAAAAACCATTCATTTCCATCCCAAAAAACCTAGGGGAATCAGGTGAATGAAATATGGGGGTTCTAGACCATGATAGTCACAAAACATAACCTATATACCCACACAAGATATGTAAAAAAATTAAAAATGATTTCAAATCATGGGAATTTAGGATATAATTACAACATTCCGGGATTTTAGAATATACTCTCTTTAAATAATATTCATTTCTTTGAAAACATGTTTGACATGAAAAACAATGTTTAAAACTAATAATGATATGAATATTATTGTTTAAAATTTGTTATTTATTACTTATTCATCAAAATTATTTTCATTATAAGAATATGCAAATTTTGATAATAATTTAAAAAAAATTTATATAATGTGATTTCATTGATTAATTCATAATATCTATGTACTAATGTTTTTGATAAATAATTCTATGCTTAAGTAAAATTGTCATTTAAAAAGGTTATTATTATTATTTAAAGTAATATATTAATTTTTTTTACCACTTTTAGAAATTTAATTTGATAAAAATGTTAACATTTTTAAAATCATCATACCAAAGTTAGTTAAGTGTTAAATTTTATTAATTCAAGAAATGATTTATATTTCAGTGAATTGTCAAAAATTACCTATTTTTGTAAAGTTGTCATGAATTTTCATTTAAATTTACCATTATTCATTCAATTTTATATAAAATTAATATAAATATAATTTATATATAAATAATAAAATTATTTTCATATGAATAAATTTTATACTTTAGTTTCTTATATGTTCATTTTTGGGCTTAAAAACAAATTTTTTTCAAAATTATTTTTATGAACCCAATATATTTTTATCATAATTGAATAAATAAATAACTATTAATAATTTATGTTAATGAAATTAATATATTATATAATATATAAAATTATTTTTCCTTGATTTTATTTTTCTTATTAGGCATGTAATAAGAGTAAATCGATTTTTATGCTTAATAATTAATTTTTCATAAAAGTAGTTTTAATTATGTTTTGTAAACTTATATTAAATGATTTTTAGCCACATATATAAATTATATTATTAAAAATTTATTAAATATAGTAAATGCGAATTATTAATATTAAGTTATAGTTTGCAGTTAGTTTTTCTCGTTATGATTTGTAACCATGTTAAAGACATGTCACCTTAATAGAATAGGTAAATATTTGTTAAAACTATGGGGTAAAACATTTAAATCCATCTATCACGTTCCTAAAGTTTTTTATATTTTTTTACCAAAAATATTTATAAAGATTTAAATAATTAATTCCAAAATGTTATATTGAAATTTGGATCCCAATATTGTATTTTATAAAGATAAGTTATATTTTATTCAATTTTTTTAGATTTTTGGGGTCTTTTCATTTAATAGATAGAATATTCCATTCAGATTTGGATTTATCCGAAATTATAAAAACCATAATTTTACTTATTATTGTCAAATATTTTTTTAATCAAAATTATTACTTAATATTAAGGGGAAATTATTTTTACTCTTAAATTAGGTGTTTTCTTAAAAAAAATTAATGGGTTTTGTGTTATTATATAAAAAAATTATACCACCTTTATAAATTTAATATTCTGAAATAAATTTATATTTTTGATCACCATGTCCAAATTCAGCCATAAGGACCATTTTTTGGTTATATAACTATTTTATCACGGTTCAATGTATTTTATCAAAGTTAAGATGAAACGTAGTTTAAAGTTGTTTAATTATGAGATACATCTTTCAGAAACTATACAAATGGATTTGTTGAGTTTATTTGGTGTTTATCGAAAATTATAGTTGAATACATGGTTCCTTGGTTCCACATGATATGATTAAGATAAATATATATATTAGGCCTCTAACATAAACAATACATAATATTGAATTAAGTTAATCATTCACATTGAGGACCATTTCGGGTTTAGAGTTTTAGAGAATTAAGCCTCAAATATTACATTACATCTACAATATTACAAAGTAGACACTTCTACTTAGTATCCATTTTTCTAATGAAATAAAAACTCTTCAAAAAGGGTAATGTATAGTTCCATGTTTTATATCGAATGACTTTTCCATGATCTCATCCTTGATCTAATTCATCTTTAAGTCTGATGAAAAATATTTCAAAGAAACTAGGGATGAGCATAAAAAAATGAGTAATGATTATAAATTAAAGAAAGAAAAAATTAGTCCATCAATACATACCAAGCATATTTTCTTTAACGTACCCCATGAAAATCATAAAATTTATTATTAACACATTGAAATCATAAATTATAAAATTAACTTCAGGCATTAATAACATACTTACGTTGTAACATTCACACCTATATTGGGAGTTTTGTCGGGAATACCCAACACAATATATTCCTTAAATCTACTAATGGAAATATTAATTTTTACCTCTACCGTGTTTCCCAATTCATTATAGAGATATGTCGGAATAAAATGCCCTCGGTTTATCCCAAAACCACCCATATATGTAAATGATACCCAAGAACCATATCATATTCATAACACATAAAACAAACATAAAGGAAATATAACATTTCCAAAAGACAATCATAATATATCATTTCAAGATATTAAAATAATCAATATTTTCTCAAAACCATTTTCAATAACAAAATTTTTAAAAATATTATATGGTATTTATTTTTCTTTTAAAACACTTCAACATATAAAGGAAGCCAAATATCAAATAATGCTTGTGGTGGAAAAAAGTTCGTTGACACCACACAAGTTTAAAATTAACATTTATTTTGTCTTTTAGTAAAAAAATATGTAGAAAATTATTCCCTTGGAATTAAATTAAATGTCGATGGGGTTTATACACCTTATAAAAGAATATCATCAATGAATCACAATATGCCTCAATGAAAGGATATTGAAACAAAGTCCCTTGCCTCGTGTTCGACTTGACTAATTCATTCTTTAATCTCCTAAATAATAATTTAAAGATAATTTATACTTTATTTTGAAGATTTTTCATGTTTAGTATTCCTTTTATATCACATATTAGCTTGTTGTAAACATTACAAAATCATTTAAGTTAATTATGATCATTTTGTCAAAATTTGTTACTTGATTTAAAAATGAACATATTATAATTAAATGTTGTCCATGTGGTCAAAAGTACATTATCTACAAAATTATATTGATTATTTAGATATCATATATCTCATATATATCCAGAATATATTTTTTTTTATAATAGTACATAACATTTGAAGATAAGAAATAAAATGCATCATTCATGGAGACAGTAAGCCGTACGTACGCAAGAATGAAACATTCATCTATATATCGTATTTAGTGGAATGAACAATTAATGATACAATGGTATATTATAATCCCATTACAATATCATTTAATATTTTATTAACTCCAACATTTATATGTTACATGTATGGAATCAATGAGTCATATCACTTTGAGGGGAGGTAGTCCATAATTCCTCAAATGAAATTATCTTATATACCCATTAATGAAAAAACAAATGTATACAATAAATTTAAAATACAGAAGCATTAAGACAATATAAATATTATATATATCACATATAAATACAGTTCCATCTTAATGGCCACCCTAAGAGGTGGTAGGAGATAATTGATCAATCATCATTTCGTGTCGTAGTAGTTTGCCGTCTATTGAAACAGTAAGTTCATATCCATTAGATGGAGGTGTGTGAATGTTTAGTTAGAATACTCTTAATTTAAACATTATAGTATATTTAGGATACTGTTTTTGTTATAAAATAACTTAAATGGATGTGTTTAGGGGGTCGGAGAAGGAGCATAAAATAAAACAACTTGAGAGAAGATGTTGCCTATAAATCGAGTAACTCCCTTTGGATTATGACAAAAGGATTTCTTGAATTATATTCTGCCTAGGGGAATTATTTTAGGATGAATATAGGGATGTTTTGAGATTCGTTTTTCTTAGTTTGGAAGATGCTAGGGGCTTCAGAGGGGTGACTAATGGGTTAGAGGTTGTGGAATTTGATAAGAGGGAGGAGGGTCTCTTTAGGAATGTTTGAATGTAATATTTTATTATAAATATAATTCATTTTCAAAGTGTCCAAAACTTATTTAATTCAAATATAGGTTACATATAAGTTGAAGTAAAATCATCCAATAAGAATTGGATAGGTTTTTGGATATTTTCTAATCCATTTCCTTTTTATTTAACCCATTGTTAAGTTATTTAACTTTTACAAAGTCCTCTTATACATTCATACTATATGGTTAAGATATTTACTATAAAATTCCTAGAGACCCAAAATGGATCCTTAATGATATTTTAAACATTATATATGTAATTTTTCAAAATCATAGATTTTTAGGACTATTTTATCAATTATAAAAATATTGATTTATTTAAAACTATTATATGTAAATTTTAATAATATTCATATAATGAATTTTAAAAAATTCAAAAAAAATTGATTATTTCTAAAAACCAAAATTAAATAAAATATAATAAGTAATAATAATTTATAAAAATAGTGGATTGAATAATATGGTTCAAAATAATTTTTTTTAAAATATATAATATCATTTATTTGAATCCATTATTAATGAAGCAATTACTGCATCACCATTGGGTCATTGTAAAATTTCATAATTTAATGTCTAAAAATTACAAATAAAATACCAAGATTTAGTAAATAGTTTTATCTATAAAATGAATATTTATAGTCGAATAGATAACTTATATAACCCCATATATAATTATTTTACTAAAAGGTATATGTTTGTGTAACATTTGTCCATAAATTAAATTAATTAATATAAAATGTCATTATCACTCACATGTGGCTCCATGTGGTCCCAAAATCAACCCAAGGATGCCCACGGTCCGAAATGTATTATAAAATAGTGTTATGACATGTTTAAGAGTAATTTAATATTATTATGAAATTAGTTTCACCCTTATTTACCATATTTACCCTTTAACCATGGAAAATAAAATATTCACTGATTTAAATATTCATAAAGTATAAAAATAAAAGATACATATTTTCAAAATTTGGACTTCCTGATTCCAAATATGGAATACATTTTTCCAAATTCAAAACTGATAAGTTGAAGAAATTAATTTAAAATTAATTACCATTTCCAAAATAAAAACTGTGTTTTAAAGAAATAATAACTACCAAAAGATTTACGATTGTTTATGACCTATTTTAGAGTGAAATTACTTCCAATGACCAAAATTGGATTAAATGGTAAAAATATAATCTAATTAAACTTTAAAACCAAATAAAAGAATATTGTCTCTAAAAAAATAAAGTATATTAAAAGGCAGTTTTGAATTAAAATGCAGTATTTTCTACAATTCATAAAAAATGAACATTCTCTGAAAAATACCAGAATTTCATCCAAAGTACATTTTGATGTCCATATTCTAAATAATAATATTATTTTTTCAAATAGAACATAAAAAAGTGAAAAAAGCTCTATTAAAAATGGTTCTTCATCAAAAGGTGATAAATCAACCTTTTAAAGAATATTATAGTATTTATACTTAAAATTGGATTCATTCACATTTTATGATTCTAACTTTTATTGGATAAATGTATATATCTTTAGAGAACACGTATAATCATATTCTTAGTAGTTCTGTTAATTCCCACCAATACAAAAACTATGCGTTAACTTCCTTTCAAAATAATAATATTATTGTATTAATTTTTGGTAAAACTAAACGTTGTGTGCAATGTATTATTTCAAAGAAACATGTTGTTTCTTATCGAGTATGCCATCGAACATAGAATTCCCTTTAAAGTAAAATTAATATTGAATTCCTAATTTATAAATACTAAAATAAAATATTTCTTATTTACCTTGGATGTTAAATCCTTCCCCTATTTGAAAATTTCATCCTCGCAATTTTATTCAGTTATCAAATAAATAGGGTTATTTATCCCTCATAGCATTTTCATATTACAACGTTTCCCCTTCAACCATATGGGTATTTCACAAAACCTTTACCCGATAAATTATCTTATTCCACCACAGTTTCTCACTACGGTTAAGAATCTAGACTGGTTGTTCCTCATAAGAAAATTATCTACCAACAGAACTACCTCTAGACACAAAACCTGAGATGGATATGGCTATAATTTCTCAACATTAAAACATGAAAATCATTACATTCCATGGACAAACATGGAGGTAAAGCCACTCTTAAGGAAATTGATCCTACAATCTACAGGATTTTATAGGGTCTAATGAACCTCAGACTGACCTTTACCTTTATACCAAAATGCATAACTCTTTTCTAGAGAGTTTATTTAAGAAAGAGATGATCACCTACCTAGAAAGAAAGAACATTCCTCCAGTTATACACATAAGTTTTCATCCTACTCTAAGTTATTCTCATGTGATTCTGAATCAACTAAACTTTTTCTACTATCATTTCTACCAATTCTTCTCAATCAACATCCTTTCACCTATATCATCCCAAAAAGTTGGAGTTCTACACCGCTTTCCATATAATGCATCTAATTGAGCCATATGTATACTGGAATGAAAACTATTATTATTAGAAAATTCAACCGAAGAAAGGTGTTGGTCCCAACATCCCTGGTAATCCATTGATCAAAAACATTGCATATCTTCCAATTTCTTAATTATTTATTCTAACTACCCACCTAGTTGAGGATGAAAATTTGTACTAAAATTAAATTCAATACCGAACAACTTCTAATTTCCTTTCCAAGAGTTAGAAGTAAACTTGGGATCATAATCAGATTCAATGGATATGGTAACTCAATATAACCTGACTATCCTTTTAACATATAACCAATAATGTTTATAAAGATACAAAGAATCTCTAATAGGAAGAAAATGGGAATATTTATTCAATCAATCAATAATAACCCACACTGCATTATTACCCTAGAAAGTCTTTTGTAATCCCACAATGAATCCCATGGACACATTTTCCTATTTTCAGATTGGAAGTGGTAAAGGTTTATGAATTCCTTTAGGTAACTGTCTCTTAGAATTAAACTGTTGATAAGTCAAACACTTCACAGTAAAGTCAGCAGTATCTCTTTTCATTCCATCCAACCAGGAATACTCCCAATGATATCTGTACATATTAGTATTATCAGGATGAACCAAAAACAGATAACTATGACCTTCACATAATAACTCTTTCTTCAACTATGAATCACAAGGAACACAAAATAATTTACCAAACCTCAAAAAAAAATCATTATCAATGTTAAAATTAGTAAAGTTACTCTATGAACCAACTCTACCATTTTCTACAACACATTGTCTTCTTTCTGAGCTTTCCCAATTACGTCTACTAGGGATGATTTCACTAAAAACTGAATCAAAACAGATGGATTTCTTGCACACACAACTTCAATTCCAAAGTTCATTAATTCATTAATCAAAGGATATGGTTCCAAAAATCACATGGTTAATGTTGAATTACTCTTTCGACTCAATGAATCAACCACTTTATTTTCCTTTCCTGGATGATAATGAATCATGAAACAATAATCCTTGATTAATTCCAGTCATCTACTATGTCTCATGTTCAATTATTTCTGAGTAGATATAAACTTAAAAATTTTGTGGTCAATATATATTTCTTATTTTACTCCATATAGATGATGCATCCAAAATTTTAAAGTAAAAAAATATATACACAAAAATACAAATCATTTGTAGGGTAATTTAACTCAAGAGATTTCAACTAACGTGAAGCATAAGCAATTACCCAATCATTCTACATTAAGAAACAACCAAGTCTTTTTCAATGATGCATCACTATAAATAACAAATTCATCATCTCTGGAAGGCAGTGACAAAATTGGATCATTCACAAATATTCATTTCAATTTTTGAAAATAATCATCACATTATTTTATCCACATGGACATAAATTCTTTTTGAGTTAACTTAGTCAGTGGACTAGATAAATCAGCAAAAGTTTCACCAAACCTCCTGTAATAACTTACTAAACCCAGAAAACTATGGATCTTGGTTATATATGTGGTACTTGGCTATTCTTCAACTTCTTTTTTAGAAGGATAAATATTTATTTGATTTTTAAAAAGAATATGACCAAGTAATGAATTTTTCTTTAACCAAAAGTCACACTTGATAAATTTCCCATATAGTTTATTTTCATTTATATATTTAAATACAACCCTTAAATGACTTTCATGTTCCTCTTTACTTTTGGAACCGACAAAAATATCTTCAATAAACACAACCAAAAACTTATCCATGAACTCATTGAAAATTATATTCATAATATCTATGAATACAATAGTTGAATTGGTTAATCCAAAAGAAATAACTAAAAATTCATAATGGCCATATCTGGTATCAAATTTCATCTTAGGAATCTATTTTTCTTTTACTTTAAACTAATGTTACCACAACATAATGTAAATATTTGAAAAATACTGAGCTCCCTAGAACTGATCAAAAAAATACTCGATTGGAGGCAAATGATAATTGTTCTTAATAGTGATGTTATTTAATGCTCTAGAATAAATGCAAAGAATCATTGAACAATCATTATTTTTAAAAAAATACAGGATCACCCCATGGTGATGTGCTAGGTCGAATGAAACCTTTATGTAATAACTATTTAAATTACTTATTTAACTCTAAAAGTTAAAAATGATCCATTAGATAAGGTAATTTTTAAATTGTCTTAGAATAAAGAACTAATTCAATAGTAAAATAAACTTCCCAATCAGGTATTCTACCCTGAAACTCATCAAGAATAATATCAAGAAACTCACTTACCACTAACACCACATTAATCTAAATAGCCCTTTTCTTTTCAAAAATATGTGAAAGGTAACATTCATTTCCATCTTTTTCTAGTTTTTCACTATCCCAATATTTTATCGATAGTAAATGTTAATTCTTGTACACAAAATAAAATTCTTTTTGAAAATAAAACTCTTTATCTCTTCAGTCAATCATTGAATGATAAACGGAATGCCAATCCATACCCAAAATTACTTCAAACTCTACTAGGGGATGAAAAATAAGGTTTAGAGGTAGATTTCTTCCGCACATAAGGACAAGAAGGTTCTTATAATTTATTTCACAAAATTTCCTAATTATGTTTTTACCATAACTTCAAGATTCATATCATGAAATGGAATTCCTAATTTACAAGAAAATTTCTCATAAATTAATGAATGTGTGGACCCTGAATCAAACAAAACATTTCTATAATCTGAACAAACAAACAATATACATGATACCTCTTCTTTCGATGGCCCAAAATCTGTTGAAGTATTTAAAAATGAATTCACCACCCCTTTTAACTTTTAGTTTGATTGCATTCCTTTAGTTGAGTTCTTCTCTATATAATCATTTACATAATGACCAATTTCATTACACTTAAATCAATTTAATGAATGTAAATATGATTTTTTCTTACCATTACCATGATCCTTTTCAGTGAAATTAAAAGTCTAATTCCCCATTTTACCATATTATTAACACTTACCAGAATTTAAAATGCATTCCCCCGTGTGATTTTGACCACAATTTTCACAAACTGTAGACTTCAGCTTCTAAACATCAGACATTTTTTGAAGAGTTCTTGACTTTCTTCTGCCACCTCAACCTATTATTATGTTGTTTCTCAAAGAACACCTAGTCAAAATCTAACTCCATTTCCACCTTCTCTGCACATCGAATAGGTTTTTCATAAATTTTGAACTCACGATAAGCTAATGCACTTTGATACTTTGGATTTAATCCTTAGTAAAACTGATTTATTTTTTTATCAATATATTGTATGAAATTTAGAGCATACCTTGGCATTCGAGTGAATTTTGCTTCATAAATATCCACTAATTCATCATCTTACCTCAATTATAGGAATTGTTTTTCTATCCTAAGATGAACCACTATAGGAAAATATTTCTCAAGAAACATTCTTTTGAATTCAACCCAATAAATATCGTCAATATCCTCACTATCCCCATTATTTTTCACCATTAGCCACCACTGATCGGCTTAACTTTCAAAATAGAATATAGCAAGACTAAACTTTTGATGTTATAAACACCCCATGACATTGAAAATATTTTCCAGTGCTTTAATATACCCATAAACTAGCAATGAGTCAGATGATCTTCTAAATGATGAGGGTTGTTGCCTCATTAAATGCTCCACTACTGACATGTTTCTCTATTGTTTATCTGGCAGATCTCGCGTATGGATTCCAAAACCATATATATCCTGAGTCAATTATGTTATCACTGCAAGAAACAATTCAGTTCTGATTTCTGACCATCTTAGGTTTTGGATTGAGATGTTTGTCTTCTTCCTGAGGTCATCCCATCAAAGCCGCCCTGTTTTCTCTACGAAAACCCATTCTGAATATAGAAATATTTTTGGTGAACACACATGGTAATCTGTAAAAGCTATGTCATTTAAGCATTAACATATACTATTTTATCGATATTAATTTAACCATACCCTAACTTCTAAAGTTATCTAAACTTACCTCTAATAACAAATACAAATCCTTAACCTTAAACATTACATAATCATGAATTATGTTAATAATTCACATTGATGATCATTTCAGGTTTAGAGTTTTAGAGAATTAGTCCATAAATAATACATTACATATCAAATATTACAATTTCGACACTTATACTCAGTATATGTTTTCTTCATAAAATAAAAACTATTATAAAAAGAGTCATGTCTAGTTCCATGTTTTGGACATCATGACTTTTCTATGATCCCATCCCTGACCCTATTCATCATTAATTCATGTGTAAAACATTTACAAAAACATGGGATGATCATAAAAAGGATAGTAAGTATTATAAAATAATGAATGAAAACATTAGTTCATCAATACATTCAAATAATAAGCTATTTAACATACCTCATGAAAATCATAAGATTTATGAATAACACATAGAAATCATAAATCATAAAATTGACTTTTGGAATCCATAACATAATACTGTAATAGCTTTCACAGCAATTTAGGGAGTTATGTTTGGAATACCCATCAAAATATATTCGCTAAATCTATTAGGAGAAACATTAACATTTACCTCTATCCCGTTACCCGATAATTTTGAGAGCTATCTCGGGCTCACCCACCCTAGGTTTATAACAGAACCACCCATATACATAAACAATTCCCATGAACCATAAAATATTCATTAAACATAAAACAAACATAAAAGAAATATATCATTTTCACATTTCAATCACAATATATCATTTCATGATATTGAAATAATAAATCTATTCTCAAAACCACTTTCAATACCAATATACGTAAAAAGTGTATATGGTATTTATTTTTCTTTTAAAAATACTACAGCTTCTAAATAAATCCCAATATAAAATAATGCTCATTGTAGCATAAAGGTCATTATCACAACATATGTTAAAAATAAACATTATTTTTTTTTGTTTTGTAAAATGATATGTAGAAAAAGATTCCATTTGAAATAAATGAAACTTCAAAGGGGTTTATTCACCGTATAAAAGAAAGTTGTATATAATTTAAAATAATCCTCAAAGAAAGGAGATTGAGACGAAGTCTCTTACCTTGTGTCGAACTAGACACGTTATTTTTTTAATCTCATGAATAAGAAACTAATGTTAATTTAAAATTTCTTAAGAACCATTTTTAAGCTTATTTTTCTTTTTATATCACTTATTACCACATTATAAACATTACAAACCCATTTATGTTAATAACGGTTGTTTTTTTCGATATTTAGTACTTGAGTCAAAAATGAACTTCTTGTAATTACAAGTTGTCCATGTGGCCAAATGTCCATTATCTATAGAATAATATTCATGATTTTGATATAATATATGTCATTTATATCTAGTATATATATATAATAGTATATAACATTTAGAGATAAGAAATTAAATGCACAGTTCCTGGAGATGATAAGTCGTACGTACCCATGAACTATATATTCATTTCTATTTCATATTTAATAGAATGAAAACATAATGATAAATAGGTATACTATAGTTCCAGTATAATATCATTTATAATTTCATTATCTCCATCCTTTATACATTCCATGTATGGCAAGAATGAGTCATATCACTTTGCGGGGCGGTAGTCTGCACTTCCTCAAATTAAATTATCGTATTTACCCATTAGGGAAACTATAATGGTATTATATAAATGATAAATACAGAAGCATAGAGATAATATAAATATAAAATATATCACATATTATTATAGTGACATATTAATGGCCACTATAAGAGTTGGTGGGAGATAATTGAACAATCATCGTTTCGTGAGGTAGTTTCTCATCGTCCACAGAAACAGTATGTTAGTATCCATTAGATTGAGGTGTGAGGACATGTAGTTAAAATAATCCACATAAAAACATCCTAGAATATTGAGGATATGGTTTTTCTTATAAAATAATTGAATAGACATACTTTAGTGGGTTGGAGAAAGAAAATAAAATAAAAAGAATTTGAGAGATGATATTACCTTTAAATCGGGTAACTCCCCTTGGTTTGAACAAAAATGGATTTCTCGAATTGTCTATATCCTAGGGGGAGGCTTCTAGGAGTAAGAAAGATATTTTGGGAGCTTTGTTTTGCAGGATTTGGATGAGCCAAATGGCTTGAGAGGTGTGATTACTAGGTTAGAGGTCATGTCCTTTTACAAGAGGGAGGAGGGGGTCTTTAGGAAAGATTGATAGTATTATTTTATTATAAAATTATTTTATGTTTCAAAGGATCCAAAACATATTTAATTAGAATACAAGGTACATATAAGTCAAAATAAGATCATCCAATAGTAATTGGATAAGTTCTTGGATAATCTTTAATTCTTATCTTTTTTATTTAACCCTTTGTTAACTTATTTAACTATTACCATGTCCTCTAATATATTCATACTCTATGGTTAATATATTTACTATAAAATTCCAAGAGACCCCAAATGGACCTCTAAGGAAAATTTTAACATCTTATATGAAATTCAGCTGAATCATAGTTTTTTATCACTATTTTATCATTTAATAAAATATTTGTTGATTTAAAAACTCTTTTATGTAAATTTTAATACTATTCATATCAATAATTTTAAAAAATCCAATAAGACATTTTTATTTCATAAAGCCTTCATGAATTAAAATATTACAAGTCATACTAATCTATAAATTTCTTGTATGTCATAAAAAGGTTAAAAATATATTCTTTTTAATATTTATATTATCATTTATTTGAATCCTTTATTAATGAAGCAATTACTACATCATCATTGTGTCAAAATTAAATTTGATTATTTGAGGTCTAAAATTTATAAATAAAATAATATTTTTTAGAAAATATTTTTAGATTTCAAATTAATATATATAGTAAAAGATATACCTTATATAACCACATATACAATCATTTTACTAAAAGTTATATGTTTATGTTATTTTTGTCCTTACTATAAATTAATTAATATAAAATGTCATTATCACTCCCATGTGGCTCCATGGGGTCTCCAAATATACCCATAGATGCCCATGGTTATAAATGTATCATCAAATAGGGATAGGATATGTTTATGGGTTATTTAATATTATTTTATCCCTTATTTACCAGATTTATCCTTTAACCATGGTAAATAAAATATTTACTGAAGTAAATATTCATAATGTCTACAAATAAAAGTTACTCTTTTACACAATTTAAGGCTACTCACTGCAAATATGGAATCCATTATTTCATATTGAAAACCAATAAGTGGTAGAAATTAATTCTAAATTAATTCCCATTGGCCAAACAAAGATCGTGCTTTTAAGAAATGATAATTATCAAATTATTTACCTTTATTTTTGTCCAATTTAATATTGAAATTATTTTTAGTGGCCAAAATTAGATGAAATGGTAAAAATATATTACAATTAAACATTAAAACAAATTAAAAAAATCTATCTACATAAATAAATTTGATTAAAAGGCAGTTTGGAATTAAAATGCTGTATTTTTCACTATTCATAAAAAATGAACATTATCATAATAATAATTAAATTTCATCCAATTTAAATTTTTATGACCTGATTCTAAATAGGAATATTATTTTTTTGAAATATAAAATATAAAAGTGTCAAAACTAGATTTAAAAAGGGTTCTCCATCAAAAGGCGGAAAATAGACTATTTAAACAATGTTGGAGTGTTTATGCATAAAATTGGATTCATTCAAATTTTAATATTCTAAATATTATTTGATAAATGTAAAAAAATTTAAAAAACAAGAATAATCATATTTTAGATAGTTATTTTCATTCTCACCAATACAATTGCTATGTGTTATCTACCATTTAAAATAATAATATTTTTATATTATTTTTCAGTATAACTCAACGTTGTGTGCAACGTTTGATTTCAAAGATACTCATTCTTGCGTTTTGAGTATTCCATTTAATATAGAATCCCATTTAAATTAAAATTAATATTTAATTGAAAGATATTAATAAATATTTAAATTTTATATTCATTATTTACCTGGGATGATACTATATATTTATATTATTTAATATTTTATGAAATTTCTAGTTGGTCATTTCCTTCAACTGTAAAAGGAAACTTATTATCCTACATTATTCAGAACATTTGATCATTATATATAAAAAAATACCTAAAAAATAACTTATTAACATTCTTACCCATCTTCTTGATAATATTTTATTTATATAATACAATCCATTCAACGCTTAAATTTTAATCCAAATGTGGTTTCTCAATAAAGAGGTTTAAGTATTAACCATGTACATTCAATTTTGTTTATTCTTGGGAAAATTATAAAGATAAGATATCAATTATGAAGTAATTAATTATAAATATTAAATATAAATTATTATTATTATTATTATTATTATTGAAAAATAATTATGCATCTTCTTTCCACCCTATATCAAGTGAAAACATCACTCGGGCATACATAAGACATATTATCAACATGTTACATTGATATTAATTTATCAGAACTATTTTACATGGATTTTTACAAATATATAAATAAAAAATATATTTTATATTTATTTTATAATTATTTCCATATAAATAAAATACGCCATTTAAATTTTAAACCTACACTCATTAAAAATGACAATGTCCTTCTGTGTATGTGTAGACCACCACCTTCATGAAGCAATTTAACAAATTCTTGCATATCTTACATTAATGTAGGGTAATAAATCTGTATATAATTAATATATATGACATTTAAATCAATATAAAAATAATATATATGACATAACCATGATCAAAAAACAAGTGATTAAGCTATTAAACATAAACTTACCTAAAAAATGAGAGATGTAAGACTCGAATATGATGATTTCAATAAATAATAATGCATAAATGGCTATTGAAATGTCATATTGGTAATATATATTATATTCAAATATATTATATGTTTTGGATATAGAATTATAATAAATATATATTTATTATATAGTAGGATAAAGACACATAATAATTAATTCAGACCTAAGGTAAGTGGATTTCTTATATCACTATTTGTTTCTACCAGACATATTCCATATTCACCACTTATTTCGTTTATATGATATACATACATCTCATGAATGTATTTTATTATAATTATCATTAAAATTATTGGGATTTAAAAATCCATATAATTTTCCGGATTTCATAAGGTTTGGATACATAGATTCCCAAATAAATATATGATCGAGGTATTAATATCATTCTAATCTTAATTGATTATGATTGAAATTACACTGAGGAAAATTATTTGATATTTATCAAATAAAAAAATATTAACATTAATCACCTAAATTTAATCACACATTTTTTATACAATAGAACCATATTCTCTGTTTGGAACTTATAATGATCTGAATTTTTTTATTAAATAAATACTTCATTATATCTTTGGTGAAGGTAATATTTCATTCATGTCTATTTTTATTTAAATTTTTTTAATAATGTGGTTAAATTACATCCAACGATTGTTTAAAGTAATATTTCTCCATTTTTGACTTTCTATAAAAAAAATTTAAATGTAATATTCTTTTCACTTTCCGAATGTGGTACCTTTGACATCTTATATAAAATTTTTCTAGAATAATATTTTAATATACTCAAAATTAAAAAATTCCAGCCATCATGAATACTCATTACATAAAATATTCCACCAAAACTTTTTATTTCTATTTTTAATAAATATTTTTACTTAATATTTTGGAAATATTTAGTTTTATAATAAGTGATTTCAAAATTAAAAGAGTATTTTACTTCTGAAATATTCTTGAAGTTTCAAAAAAAGTTGTTCATCTTTGATATATCAACCAATTTTAGTTAGTCTTTATTGGGGATATGATCCAAAGATACCATCCTTATTATTTTTATGGATCTTTTATTATTATGATTATGATATTATGCTGAAACATGTTAATTTTCAATAGGTTATTCAATGATGATATGGTGAATATTTTTTGATATTTTGGAATATATATGAGTAGATTTATGATTACATGGTGGGTTGTCATAGAATTATATATGCCTCTAATTTATTAGGTAAATATTAACATTTTATAAGATGAATTGGTATATAAGAGGTTACCCCAAACTCAGATGAGGGTGAAAGGGAGTTTATCCAGATGCTGAAAGAGAGTACACGAGAGGTTATGAAAAGCCCAAAGTAGTTACAAAGGTAGTTATACTAAGACTCACATGAGATGAATGTCTTTGTGGGTATCCTTGACAAAATATTTCTGTTATTTTAATTCATCCACAAATTATTAAAAAATTGAATGACATTATCTTATGACAATGTTATTCTATCATGGCTCATGTTCATAGATTAATTTTTGATTGATGTATTAAGAACTACTAGTATTTATGAAATAACACATTATTATCATATTTGAATTGTTATTTGTGGTTTTAAAATTATAATATTTAGTTCTCATACCCTTCACTCATGTTGTGCTTAAATGATATTAATAACTCCATTTTTTAGTCATACTGAGTATATAATCCCACCTTTTATTATGTTTCCTTTTACCTAGGATATGAAGAAAGGTTTTATGTATGATCTTTCTATGAGGATTTTTATATTTTAAGTACAGTGTGGGAGATGATGTAGATCTTTTACATTCCAATTTTTTATGTTCCCTAATTTCCTATGAAAATAAACATTTACAGCTGTAGAATTAGTAATAATGTTATATAAGGAATATCCATTAAGTAATATGTAATATCTATGTATAAAAAAAAAGGGTTAACTATAATTGGTATTAGATTATGTTTTAGGTAATACATTGATATTAGGGATAGAAAATGTTGTAAAAAATTCTATTGGTAATTCATGACATAGAATAGAATCTTATTTTTTTAAAGTAGATATTATGTTGTTTTCCAAACAGTGAATCACTCTCTAGATACCAAAAGATGATTTATTTTGGAACAGATTTACGTAGGGGTGAATAACACAAAAATATGTAGTTTATTATATTTATTACATCATTTGAATGCATATTGATTGTTCAGTGCACACCAAGTTTGAAACTCGTAAGGGTTATGCATGGATGAACTCACATTTTCATTATAAACCATAGTGATGTATTTGAATAGATGACTACCATGAAAAATATTGGTTAAATATAATATTTAATATATTAAAAATATATTTTCATGAATTTTAATTCACATTGCTAATGTTTCAGAATTATATGATTTGCCACTATGACAATTAACTTTCACACTAACCAGGGATTCATGTTAACATTTAATATGATTGATAATGGTATTATTTTCTTCATAAGAAATCAAATGAAATAAGAGTTATAATGTGAATAATTTTGATTATTCTTAATGTTTTATCCCATTATATAGTTAACAACCTCAGCATGGATTGGTTTCTTAAGACACATATTGAAAGAAAAATGGAGTTTTATAAAGTCTATAGAGGAAAAAATATTCATATTCCTACATGATGATAATTTAGGGAAAAAACCCAATGGAATATAAGAATTTACTTATTAGAGGTTTTATGTGTTTAAAATAAGTTCGTAAAATTGGTATTTGATGAAAAATAATGATTTTTACTAAGAAAAATGATGTTCAATATAACAGAAAAATAATAAGTCAACATATTATATTTTGGGATCTTGGTAATTATATATGTAGATTCCCTAATCCAAGAGAAATAACATATACCAAAGAAGGGAATATGATATGAAAATCGTTGATGTGGAATGATTGAAGTGTTTATATTTTGGGATTCTGTAAAAATATTATATAAGTATTTTACTAGTGATATTCAATTTATAAGGATCATGAAACATATAATTACTTTCAGATAATAAATTTTGATGAAAATCTTAAATGGTTCTGATATCCTAGAGAAGGGGATTAGTGATAGGCTAATATTTTTTTAAACACTTGATTAAGGGACATATAACCTATAATTTCTTCTAGATGTTGGATAGTAATGTTTATTTGGGATAAATTGATAATTCATACATACAATTTTAATAAAATAGTACTCATAACCTTGGAATTAATTTTTTATTTCATAATAATGTGATTTATGTGATCATTAGTATAGTTTATAGTATTTTTAGAGTTATGGAATATATTTCATATTCTGTAATCAGCATGGTTTTCATTGAGGTATTATGGTGATTCAGTTTATTATCATTGTATTCACATGTTAGGTACTCAAAATATTGAGTTACTTCATGTTTTATGGGGATAAATGATAAAGTTGATATTGGGAAAAAATTGTGATGAAATCATTCATATTTATGTTTTTATATTATGATAGATTTATTTTTGAGCATCCTTATGGATAATAATTTATGGAATCTATTGTATTGAACTTTTGGGGTTTTAATTGTATTTTTAGTGATTAATGTATTATATTTATTCTTATTAGATAACTTGTGCTATCCATTTGGATTTTGGTAAATATATCTATATATATAGAATGAATGAATATCCATTCATTAGGGGATCTTATAATCTATTAAAAATTATATTTAGTGCTTCATGTATGAAAAATTCATGTTTAATATTTACTTCATAGAGTAAGAGTAGTAATAAAAGTGCAAATTGATCAAAGTGGAAACATAGTATGGAATTATACTTATAAAATATAATGAAATAAAGTCACTATATATTCTAATGTAATCAATCTTGATAGTAAAAAAATCCCTCAACTTTTGTAAAAGGTAATTGAAAATAGTAAATTTTTTCTTTTAACTTAATTTGGATTAATTTATGGTCTTATAACCCCTCACTAATTTATGAAATTTTTTATAATAATTTTCGTGATAATATTATCTATGAAAACATATTATTCCATGGAAATTATTTTATCCTCCATGTCTTTATTTTATGTTACTACCAATTTTTTCTATATCTAGGATCCTGATTATGTGTTCTTTCAGGTAACCAATTTGTTTCTCACTTCTTTTTTAAAGGATTTTTTATTATACCATTGTATGAGGTTGGTTTTAAACAATGGTATTTGAAAATATAAAACTTTTATTACCATGTGAAAAAATATGAGGGAATGTTTTTATTCAAATAGGTTAGGGACCAGCCATTTTATTAAAAAGATGAAGAAAAAAAATCACTTTTTGATTAGGGTCGGAGATAACTCATTACAAGATCTAAGGCCCCGATGCACGGAACCTTTGATTTAAGTGTCCCAAAACCTCCATTTAAAAATATTCCATTATAGAAAATAGTAAAACCCATTTTGAATGATACATTCTTGTCGGCTGATGATGTTTCCCGTCACCACCACATCTACTATATAAATTGCAAATGCAGAATCACCCATCCCGTCTCGTGTCCTCATCTCACCACAACACCACCATCCTCGTCATCTAGAACACACCCCACCACAGCGCTTCTATATCCTGAAACTATTGTCTATCTCGTTTCATCATCATCCGGCTAGAATGCTCCACGCCATTGTGAGACATCGCCCCTTCTACAACTTGACATCACCGACCCGAATATAACCTGTTACCCCTATTGTTGCTAAGAATAGACTAGATCTGGAGAGAAGACCACAGGGATTCCACCATTAACCACATCACTAACTGGGCACACACCAAGATAGGATACGTATGCTGTCGTGTCATTAAGCCCGATGACATCAACTAGGTCTAGAGAAATGATAAAATCATGAGGGAAATATCATCGTCCAGATAACCATGAGCCATCATCAAATGAATGTCCAATGACCCGATCTGAGGGGGGAATGTCTACTGAACAACCATTGATGACTTATTCCTCTAGATCTTTCTTCAAGGGAAGCATACCAAGGATGAGTGGAACACTGACCAAGGCTATCAGAAGAGAAGGCTCCGGGGAATAACCTATACTGCTCCCAAGAGTAGAAGCTCCCGAAAGTGCCCCACTCTTGGATCTATGTGTGTTAGGGAATTTTTTTTAATTTTTTAAAAATACAACACCCCAATATTCATAAATATATTTTTCTTTGAATTTTATTGATTTCATCGATAGGATGCTTCCCATGTAACACCAATCTTAAAACAAACCACGATATACATATAATTATTTTATATGTGACCATTATAATATATCCATTAAAATTACTATTATAAAAAAAATAACCAAATTATAAAAAAATATTTATAATGTTATTATATAATGCAATATCATGGATTAATTTTTAATATAGTGGAACTCAATTTTTGGTAACATCGTTTTATGATTCAAAAATATATTTTATTTAAAAATAAGATTTATTTATTTTTATGAAAGAATATTATAATTAATATCTCATAATTTTTTAAAATTTAATTTGATATAAATTATATAGTTTTTTAAGTTATCATATCAAAATTATAATATGTTTAAATTTTCGGGTTTTTTCAATAAATATTGATTTTTTCTGTTAATAGTGATGACCTTCTATTTTTTAATAATTTAATTTATATTTGTCAAAATGTACCATTATTTTTATAATTTTATATTATAACAACATAATTATTCCTTAATTATACATAATATATTTAATTAAATTATAATCATATATATAAAATATTTGAATATAAGTTTATTGTTTTGGAAAAAATATTTTTTTTCTAAAAAATAGTTTTATGTGTGAAATATAATTTTATCTTAATTAATTTTAAAAATAACTATTGATTAATTAGGATAATGGAATTTATATATTTAATATTCAATAAATTATTTTTTCATACATTTTATTGTGTGTTCTAGTCATGGAATAATAATTAATCAATTTTAATGCTTAAAATTTATTTTTATAAAAACAATTTTCATTGTGTATTTTTTCCTTTGTTTAAAATTTATTTACTACAATTATAAAAATTGAATTTTATAAAATGGTTTCACTATTTCTAAAAAAATAATTAATATAATATATTAGGTTCAACTTCTGTTTTCTTTATTATTAATAGTAACCATGTAATGATTTATCACCTCAATAAAAAAGGTAAATTAGTGTTAAAAAATTGAGTAACACTTTTAAAATTTATTTAACACTTTAATTTATATTATTTAATGAGTTTTTATCAAAAATATTTTAATTTTTAATGTGTTAAATATTTAATTATAGAAAATTATTTCGAAATTGGAGACCCATGATTATCTTTTGTAAAGATATGTAAGATTTTATTCGAATTAAATTTTTTTTTGGATAACTGGATTTAATATAACACTTAGATGATTTTGTTCAAATTTTCCTTGATACAGAAGTCTAAAAATCATTATTTTTTATTATTTAACAAAACATTTATGGAAATGAAATTATAACTCAATTTCATGGTGATATGATTTTTAATCTCAGACCGAGTATTTTCATATGAAACTTTTATTCATGAATTTTCTGTTCTTATAATGAATACAATTTATAACAACTATTGAAATTTAATATTATTAAATAGATTCCAAATTTTTAATCATAATTTCCATTTTTTATTTTTCTCTTTTATTTTTTTCATATAATTATTTTTTAATGGTGAGAAGTTATGTGTTATTGGTTAGGGTAAAATGTGTTTATTATATTTTAATTATGAGATGCAACTAAAAATATATCCAAAACAAGTCCAAATGTAAATAATTTAGATTACATAAACTCTATAACATTTTATATTCTTATATATTTTATTGAGTTCCACTTGATATTATTATGTGATATATATAATTTTTTCTTCCAAAAAATTTTATATATGTTCCTTTTCTAACATATTAATGGGAACCTCCCATCATCACTTATTTACTATCTTTGAGCCTTATATCACGAAAAATGCCTGAAATAATACCTCCTTATATTATTTCCATATATTATAGAGATTTTTTCCTTGATAAAAATTCATATTACTAAGGATTAATTTGTAATATGACGGTGGTTTCTCAATGAAGATGTATAACTCATAAAAAAACTCATTTAAGAGTTATAACTTTTAACTGGGTACATTCAATTTTGATTTTCATATGCTTCCTCTAAAAATTTGGCATCCATTATAAAATAAATTAATACATGTACTATATACACTTAATTGAAATTATTATTATGAAAAACCATTATCCACTTTCTTCTTATCCAATGAAAAGTTAAAACAATGCTCATACTTATGTGCAGCTCGCTATCTCCATGATATGGTGTAATAATGTTTTCACCACCATTTTAATTCGATGTTAATAAACATATAAATTGTGAATATTTATGATATTTTTACATAATAATATTAATTTAAATATATAATATTCATAAACTTCTTAGTTTACCACTCATTAAAAATGATATGGTTTCGTGTGATTACGTGTATACTATCACATATATGATATAATGTGATACATTATTCGTGTTCCAATTTCAATTATGATTGAAAATATTTATATAATGAAGATATATGAAATTTATATAATTAATTAAAAATTATATACGTCTAACTGATGTGAAGTACACAAGGATTGATACTACTGAACTGAAGCATTCATGAAAAAAAAACGAGATAGTTAACACTCAGAAACAATGATTTCAATAAAAAAATATTAATAAATTGGTATTAGAATTATATATGTGGATAATATATAATGTTATAGGTATGTAAATGTTTATGGTATGGAAGTAAAATAAATTAAAATTTAATAAAATGGTGGCTAAATGTTCCAACAAAGCAACACATATTTAAGGCAAGTGGATTTATCATCTCCCTTTTGTTTCACTGAGACATATTCCTAATCACCACACGATACATTTTCTTTGTGTATATAATAATAATGAATTTTTTATTTAATACTCTAATGAAAATTATTGTGATTTAAAATCCCATATATGGTTTTATATTTTATGTGGTTTTAATTTAGATATTAAAAAAAGCTGTGAGAGATTTACATTTCAGTCTCAATTTAATAGGGATTTTTTATTCATAAATTTACATTGAGAAAACTTATATAATATATTTCATATAAAAAACATTAATTTTCTAATGTAATTGTTATTATAGAAACATTCAACTAATTGTATCATTTTCCTCTCTTCGGTAATTAATATTTAAAAGAAAATGATTTAATGAAAAATAGACCTTATTTATACTTTGGTTGAGAATATTTTTCATCCATATCATTATTTCTATTAAAAAAATATCAAGAATGTTTTTCCTATTATATTATTATTTTTAATGGTAATTTACTATTTTTTGACTTTCTAAAAAAGATATTTCAATGTAATACTCTTTTATTTTTTCCAAATAAGGTATTTTTTACTATTTACAAATCATTTTCAAGAAATCTTTTACGTAAAATTCTTAACATGAAATCAATTTTCTTCTTCCATGAAAAAACATTAAATTAATGATTCCATTACATGTTAATATGGTTATTTTCAATGAAAATATTTACCATAATATTTTTAACATATTTAGATTTAAAATAATTGATTTAAAATTGATAATAATATTTTCCTCATGAAATATTCTAGAGGTCATTTGAAGTAATTTTTAGTATTTGATAAAGTATTTTGATCGTAATTATTATATAAATGGGATATAATTTAATGATACCATAATTATTTTAATTATGGATGGTTTATGAATATGATGATGAGATGTTTATGAAACCCATTTAAGATCTATGTGTTATACAATGATGATATAGTGAATGTTTTATGATCTTGTGACATACATATGAATGTATTTATTATTATATGATGTGTGGTCGTGAAATTATATATCCCTAAAAAAATTTGGGTAATGATTAATATTTTATGAGATCAAAGGCTAAATGAGAGGTTAGACCAATACATTAATAGGGCACACGTGAGGTTATCACAAACCCGAATGACTATACATGGGAAGTTATCCCAATCCCGAATAAGGTACATGGAATGTTAGACCAGTCCTAACATATGTTGAATGAATTGGTGGTCCTCCTTGAAATAATATTTCTCTAATTATTATTATAACACACATGATTCCATTTTTTATAACATAATATTATGTTATGGTTATTCTCTAATGGCTCATGACATTTGATTCTTTTATGATTCATATATAATGAAATGATAATATTTAATTCATGACTCATGATTATGATCTACGAATTAAAAGGTATTATTTTCAAAGGTTAATCTCGTTTTTTTGAAACCCTTATAATCTTGGTACGCTAAAATAATATTTAATATCTCCCTTTTTTACCCTTGCTGATCATCTAAGCACACCCTTGATTATGTTTACATTTCCCCATGATATGAAGAGATATTTTATGAATCATATATCTAAGAGTGGTGATAAATTTGTATAACTTCATTGGAGATGATGTAGAGAATTTAAATATTTGTTTTTAGGTATCTATGTTTCCATAGATACTGAACATATTTTGTTTTGGTGGGGATTTAAATGATATATAATAAATATTAATTTAAAAAGAAGTAATGTTTATTTATGGAATGTATGGATAATAATAAGAACCTCAATAGATAATTCAATGATAATTGATTGTGTGACACAATGGGCCATATAGTGAATATTTACTGTAGCCCCTAGATGTAGTATGATGGGTTATGAGTTCTTGCGCTCCTATTCTCGAAACACGGATTACAGACCCAAGCTTCGGTTCACATAATGATTCCTACAGTAAGTGATGTTTTTTTAATTTCCAACCTTAATTTCCATCCCATAATGACACAAGTGCAGAAAAATTTATAGAATTGGTATAAGTTAATTTGAGCAATACTAGACAAAATGTTGTAAAAAATGTTATGAAAATATTGTTTTTAACCATAAAAATTCACTTATTGCAAAATAAAATAAAATATTCATTCATATTGTATTAATTATATTATTTTTAACAAAGGAATCTTATGTTACATTAAAACAATATTAAAAAAATAATGGAAATTTTATATTAATTGATTTAATGAAACGAAATTATAATTTTATAAAAATAAGTATTTTTACTATTCATTATAAAATTTATCATTTTTTGAAAAATCTAAATTTCCATTATATGTTAATTTTGACATTATTATTTCAAAAATGATGTCCATTTTTTAATATACTTTATTTTAAATACCATAAATTAATCATTACATACAAATACTAAATAAATAGAATAATGTTTTTGAGAAAAATGTATTTTAAAAATGTAAAATTTCATTATTCTCAGTCTTTTACTAGTAACCAAAATTAAAATTTCAATTCATTTATCTTGGTAAATAATATAATTATTTCATTTTCTGTATATATTAATAGTGATTAATTTAATATAGTATGATAAAAATGTATTTTTCACTTAAATGTATTTTTATGATAAAGTTATGGTTTAAAAGAAAAGATTTTTTTTCATTTCTAACCAAATTAAAATCAATGTTTAATCGATTATTAATTTTATTATAAATGAAATTTCTATATATTATTTATTATTATGATGTGGTTTACCCCTTCTTGATGTTGTGAGTAAGGAAATATATCCAACACTTTAATTTTAATATAATTAAATATATATTAAAACATATGAAGGTTTTACAAGATAATTATAAAATTATTGGCCCACCCATAACACTATAATATGAAAATAATCATGCATGACACATGTAATATATAACATACATCAATCATAACCATGATATGAACCCATAGTAAAATAATGAGTTCTATAATGATGTTAAAAATCATATGTAAAAGAATTATAATTTTAATTTCATGAAATATATGGGGAAAATTTATTTTTAACATGAAATTATAGTATTTGAAATGAAGATAACTTACTCCCTATTAGAAAAATATTATGAATTATTGAAGTGACATTCCAAAGAAATGTTCTGATAAAAATCATTAAAGAATCATTCAATTAATATCAATAATGTTTGAATGTGTGTATATATATATATCAATTTAATAAAAAAATGAAAAAATGAAAAATAAATTTTGAAGGGATTTAGATGGAAAATTTCAAATAAAATTGGAGATAAACACAAAAGTATTGAGTTCAGATTATGATTCCCCTTACCTTAGGTCTTTTTTTGTTTCATTATATTTAATCTTCCTATATAATAATCATATTTTTATTAATGATCTAATATAATAATTTATTCTACTAAATTATATTATTAATAATTAATTATATTCATGAAATTTACTATTTAGTAAAAGATAAAATGAAATGGTTAATATATTTATTTAATTATATATTTATTTATTTTAGATTCATTGATTTAATTCATTGATATATATATTAATTAACATTAATAATATAAAAATACATTAAAATATTATTCTAAATATAATATATATTCTACACAATCTATTCGTGAATGTAGAGATTAGTAAAGCATTGACAAAGATTCCACGTGCTGATGCAACCGACCATTAATAAGACATGTCAACAAGATGGGGGAGATAGTATAAATACTACAAATAGATTAATTTATTTATAATAGTATCATAATGAAATCAATATTTTATATAATTATATACTATATACCTTATAAAGGTAAAAAAGGGAAAAAATTAGGTGAGTATGGAAAAGAAGAGTGAAAAATAATGAAAACATATAATCGTAGGGTTATATCTTCATTATAGATTTTCTCCATTGATAAATCATTGAGAAATTAGTTTTGGATGAAACCCAAAAGTCCATAATGTTCTATTGATAGCTAAGATGTGGGAATTGGGATTATTATGGGCTTTGAGACGTTTATGGGAAGTAATTTTCTTAAGAAAGTAATAGGTTATATTTATAGTGGAGGTAGGGCTTCTTTTATAAATTACTATTTCCAAATAAAATGTTTCAGTCGTTTTATTTTTGAATTTATGAAAATTATTTTATTAACAACATAGATTTAATGAATTTAAGAAAAATTTATAAGCTGAAATTGTTAGTTTAATCATATAAGAAATAGAAAAATGAAACAATATTTCTTAAATGGATTACAATAAATATTTAGAGCTTGAAAAAAAATTATAGGGTATGAAATTGAATTTATTTTTTAAAATTAATATTTTAAATGTTTAAATTAATTTTTTGTTAATTAAACCCATATAAGATTTATTATGTTCTTATTATATCATTATTATTCTATATAAAGAGTATAATTTTAAAAAATAAATTTTAATTATTCATCAAATAATTGAATATTCAAATAAATTTATTAAAAAATAACCATTATAAAATTTCAACATGATGATTCAAAAAATGAGATTCATTTTTTAAAAATATTTTTTTAACTTTTCTAAGAATATTTGTTTAAAATATAACTTTTATATATAATTTTAAGATAATCATTATTAGAAATATAATTATGTTTTCATTTAGTTCATAATTTGAAGACTTATTTTGGAAGAATTATAATAATAGTCTTTACACAATTAATTTATTATAAATATCATTGGTAGAAAATTATAATATTTTATTTTTTAGGTAAATATTAAAATGGCCATGTTACTATTCCTATAATTTTGGTTAATATTATTGTGATTAGTTTTATAATTTAAATAATCATATTGTATTTATACATACCATAAATTTATCATATTTCAATAATTATTAATTAAGAAAAATTCCATTCAAGGTTTCATATTCTTAACTTCTAAAATATTAATTGTATTATTAAGGTTTTTCCATAAATTTTAATAGGTGTGATAATTATAAGAAATAAAAATGATATATATTTTCTGATTATATTACTTTTATTTTTTATAGTAATCATCCCATTGTAATATTTATAGTTTTATTTCATATATTTTTTTAATGATAACAATAAATTAAATAAAATATTATTAGTTTTTATTATATGGTGCATGTGTATTATAATATATTATATCTAAAATATAAAACAATTGATTATAAAAATGGAAAATTTAATATATAAACTTCTAGTTTACTACATTATTTTCCACAATATAAATTGCATCCCTTAAATTCTAACACATATTCTCAATGGATAATAGATTAGGGTAGTTCTGTTTTGTTGTATTCTCAGGTTCACATGTTTCATCTTTGTACATATTAATTAGTAAAAGAATGTTAAAAAGATGAGCTTTCTTATTTAAGATATCTTATTCTATTGGATCCATTATATTTAATATCTTCTCCTCATAAGTGTGGTAATTTGTATGTTGTACAACTTCGAGATTCAGTACATGTGAGTGACTAAATTTTTACTTCCTATGGAGTGATATATAGATCAAAATATGACTTATTCCATGTTTGTTGGAATTTTTTGACAATAGTCCACATATATTATTTAATCAAAGATATCAAAGGGGCCAATGTACTTATAAATGACCATTGTCATCATTTAAAACCTAATGACTCTCTTCGTAGGTGATAATTGAAGTATCATGTTATCTCTAACATTAAACAACATATATCTATGAATAGTTTCAAAAAAAATATTTATTTCATCTTTGAGATGCATTAAAATGTTTTTGATTTTTTCCTAAAAGTACAAGGTATGAAAAATACAGTGTTAGTGGTGACATATTTTCCAAAGGAAACATATAATTTCCATTCTCCTTAAGGTGTTTTTAGATTACAAATTGAATAGTTAGATCAAAATAAAAATTTATTACTATAAAAATTATAAATACAAAGGACATTAAAATAGTTATAGTATAACATTTTTCATATAAATCAGTATGAAATATATAAATTCAATTTTTAGATCATTTATAATATATGAATAATATAAAAACAAAAAATTGAAAATACACCATTATTAAACAGAATGCATAAAGTAAGGATTATAATCCTTTATCATAAAAAAGGATATGATTAAATCGAATTTGTATCCAAATTATAAGGCATATATTTTAACCTTATCAATGGTATCATGTCTTTATATCCTCAAAATCACTTGACTATAAACTTGTTGGAAGGATTATATAACTTCTTATCACCAAAAGGCCTTGATTATATTGATTAAAAAAAGTCCTCCATTCCCACCAGCAGAATCCCTTGGTCATAAGGGATCAGAAAAATATTTATATTCATATTTTATAAATCCTTTACCCCAATGATTATGTTTCGAAAAAAGTATAAGATAAAGTACTAATAAATTAAAAATGATAAAACTCACAATGATTTCTCTTAACAGATCACTCAGAAATAATATATTATAACAACTGGAAATTATATCAATAGTAATCTATTCCAAAAAATCAAATAGATCAAATAAATAAATTTATTTTGAATTAAATAATTATATTTAACTCATAATCCATGAATCTATAGTCTTATTTATAGTTTTATGGTTAAACAATTTAACGACTGAATTCCACACTCTATGGAAATTGATGGAATAAAATCAGAAGAATTCATTTTATCTACTAATGATCCTAGTAGATTTTTAATATTTTGATTCTAATAATTTTGTACACTGTAGTGGGTCCTCATCCATTTAGTATAATGTTCAATGAATCCTCAGTTTTCTATATATTCATATATCAAATTAACGTTCTAAAAATAAGTATTCCAAAAATTCATTTCACCCAACATTGAAAAAAATAAAAATTCATGTTTATTTAATATATTATTAAGGGTATTATGATTTTAAAAATAAATGATCTAAATAAAAAGTTTTCTCAACTACAACACCCAAAAAAACCTACAATTTATTTTTAATAAACAATTTTAAATTTATTAAAATCATTTGATGCCTTCCACATAAGGATGATGAAAATACTCCATTAAAATGGTATTTAAATGTGGAAATTATTACTTACTTTTTAAGTTGGTGGGTATGAATATTAAAAAACAATTATGACAATTATGGTTACTTAATTAATTTAAATGAAATGTGAATCTTTAAAACAATATAATTTTTTTTTGAAAAACTAGGTTTCTAGTGGGTTTAATAGTTCGTTACACACATAATCTAAAATTAAATTTTAACTATTTGAGAATATAAATTTTAAAAAATAATCTTATGTGTTTAAATAATTATATAAAATTATATTAAGGCATATTTTTGGTATTATTCTTGAAATATTTATTTTTTGATGAATAGTTTTAAATTCTGAATCTAAATTGAAATCATATTTTTTGTTTATAAAATTTATAATTTAATTTTCATAATTGGGTTTAATGTGATATTATTTCAATTTTATATAAATTAATACAATTTAGGTCATTGAAATTAATTTTATATTCATTTTTGGTATAAAATATTTGTACACACTTGAAAATTTTGTAATTCAAAACCTACATTCTCATCACGTCTGCAAGATTAATTTTATGTTATATTTTTATCACTTATATGGATGTAATTTCAAAAAAAAATTATTCTATATTTTGAATAATCATGATGTTTATTATATAATATGTTCATCTAAATTTATTCCCAAAGTGAACAGTTAAAATAGTAAACAATTAATTACCATGGTTAAGGTAAAAATGGATTTACCTAGGGTATAACAAAATAGATAATTGATAAAATATCCTAAAAACTTGTATAAAACCAATTAAATGTAAATATTTATACCCTATAATGTATAACTCACACTAATACCCCATTTTGGACACTTTTTTATGTAAATAATGTTGAGTGAACTGTTTTTCAAATATTACAACTAGGCCACTCACTTCACATATAAAATACCACCTTCTATACTCTCAACGTCACAACATAAAAACATTTTCATTCTATATATACCTAACTAAATAACTTAAATAAATTCCATAATTTCATCCTAGATTTCTTATATTAATGTTTTATGGAAAACCTAAGGATGGTACCTGAGAAAGAGGAAATGTTCTTCAACGAGTGTTTTAATTTTATTTATTCATACACCTTTTCAGACTGTATTAAAAAATGATCATATATTAATATAACTATATTACATTTATTATTTTGTTGTGATGTTATCACCATGAACTAGAACCACCCTAACTTCAATCAAATGTGTCAGAAATCATCATTTATGTGTTTGACATACTAAAACCTCACAAACTCATATCTTTAATTTGTTACATTACCACATATAATAGTTTTATATAATTATGGATATTAATTATATATTTGAATTTTATTGAATAATTAAATCTCTTGAGTCATCATATCAATTTTTTACTTTTTATTCGATAGGAGTTTTGGTAACGTCGCTCGTTCGTAGGATAAACTACAACATCATGAAGTGTTTTGATTTGTATTTCAATAACTCATTACATAAAATGTGATAATGATAAAGTAATTGATTATACATGGAATAAAATACATAAATATTATATTCATGAAAAATTAACATTCTCATAAAATAATATATATCATTTTCTTTCTTACATTTTATCTCAATGAAAAGCGATTACACCATTCATGTATAGGCGGACTATCATCTTCATGGATTGATATATCTGTATTTTCCTCAAAACATCACATGGATGATATATTTAAATATATTTAATGAAATATTATTTATATATGATATCATGATAATTCTATAAAGATAATATATTACTTATCTTCTTTGAAAAATTATCATTACAAAATTGAAATGTTACAAATGTGTATGTACAACCTACAATCTCCATGATCATAATGTACTACATTTATCCTAATGATATTCATGATTTTTCATAAATGTGTTATTTATTTATAAAGAATATAATTATTTCATCATTATTATTATTGGGGTTATGAAATTATATAATATTCACCTGTACATCAACTTTCATAAAAAATCATGATTGAGAAAAAAAGTCAATTGACAACCAAAAAAATGAAACTAATGATATATTATTACCCAAAATGAGATAATATTATATAAAAGGATCAAATGTGATATTATAAATAATAATATTTCTATTTATTAATGTAAAAACATGTTTAAACCCACTATATATGAGGCTAAATAACAGTCAACAAAAATGTGGCATGAGGTAAGGGACATTGCCTTAATTTATCCTCATTAAGGTGTATTTTATTATGGTCAATATAATTTCTTATATAGATTGTACATAATTCCACTATGAAATGTAATATCCTGATTCATTCATAATTAATGGTATTTTATATTCACTTTGAATCATTTTATTTATGGTTATTTGACATGGACATTGCTAAGTAGTAATAGTTTTTTTATAATATCACTTTCTTTGGTAATTGTTAGCCTTCTTTTAAGAAATCACTTTCATATAATAATTTTTCAATAGAAATTAAATTTATCATTAAAATACATTTTATTGAATGATTTATTTGAATATTTCCTAAACCATATACCATTTTTATATATGATACTTACTTTGAATTTTATTCGAATAACTAGGGAAATATTAATAAATTTGTATCTTTACTCAATACAGATAAATGATGATAAGGACGATTAATTTATGAATTAAATAAATTATTTGATATATTAATAATTATTTGTAAATTTAGACATGGATGGTTCTCAATTACATATTTCCCCTTGATGCATCAGGAGGTCTCATGAGACTAACTTGTCATCTAGGTTACATGGGTTTAGACCAAGTAATTATAACCTATATTGGGTATAAATATTGATGGTATATTAATCATTTACCCAGGACATGAAATCTGATAATTAATAAATTACTTCATTATGAATTTATTTATTATTATAAATGATATTTTCAAAATGATATTATCTCTTGATGAATTTCTTAGTTCGTTCATTACTTAAATGAAATGTGTTTTCAGCTATTCTTCTTACCATATTGTTTATGAGAGACCTTATCATGATAGTCATGTAATTTAAATAAAATTTTCATTTATTAATTTATGTTCCCATATTTATTATGCTCATTGATTCATGATTGTTTCCACTATACATTATCCATACCGACCCTTTCAGATCACCCTTATTTTTGTTTCATTTCCCTATGATATGAACAAGAGATATTTTAATGATATATCTATGATGAAGTCCATTTTTTATTATTATGTAATATGTTTAATTTTTTATCCCAATGTAAATTGGTATTAGTTATTCATTTTTTGTAAAAAAAATACCAAAATGATTGGTTCATGGGGATTTTACCCATTGTATCTATGCCATTGTAATAATGAAAAAACTGACTACAGGACACTGATATCGGGGATGATACAGTTTTTATCAGAGGATGTTTAATTGACACTATATGAACTAGATTTGGGAAGAAATATATTTTCAAAACATAATCCTCTAATAAAAATTGATGATATGTGTATAATAACATCCTATAGTTACTTCAAAGAAGAGATTGTGTTGTTTTTCCCAGAAAAATATCCTTATCAAGACTATAAATGTGTTTTTAGTTTAGGAATAGTGGTACCTAGGTGAAATTACTCTGAAACAGGTGCATTAGGATAGGCCTTATCATCAATCTTTACCTAGAAATGGGCCTTCATGTGGGTCTAGTTTGACACTCTTAAGGGATATCCTTTGGATATTTGAGATTTTATTTAAACCCCATTATGATGGATTTTAAAATAATGATATCCCAAAAGAAACCAATTTTATTTTTCTAAGATTAACAATGTATAATTTTTTTATTATAAGTGTTAAAAAATATCTGGAATTATACATTATGATTGAACATTTTAAATTTTATGATCTAATCCAGCATATGTCAGTGTTTGGAATTTGATCTTGGAAGGAATAAGGGTATTAATAAACACCAAAAATAAAGGGATTTCTCTAACGAGGAATCCAATACAGTTGGTATTGAAACTGAAAAAATCATGGAAATAATAATTTAATATAATGAAGTTTGGAAAAATAACATTTCCCAGATGGATAAAAATATTCCACAACAATATTTTTCTATGATGAATCACATTTTGGGAGAGAATACCCCATCATTTAGTGGGACTTATAATCCAATGGTAGATGAATGATGGATTAAGTATTTATAGAAGATATTTATATCCATTAGATGTGTTGAAAAGGAATGGGTTGCACTAATAGTGTATATCTCAAATGTTATATTGATCAATGATATATGTTGATATCAAATACTATAGAGGAATAATTAATAAAACTCATAGAATAAGAATCATTTAAGGATAATTTCTACAAAAAATATATTTCCATCATTATAAAAGAATTGAAATGATGAAAAAGTGACTTATCTTTAATAAAAATAAAGAATATGTCATAGTTGATTTTGTGGGTAAATTTCCATGGTTATCAAGGTATTCTAAAAATTGCATACACAACATAGAGTGAATGAATTACAACTTCTTCAAATGGTATAAGCCATGTTTCTAAAGGGCTATGGTCTGTCATATTTTTTATATGATGAAATAGTATATTTCACCATAAAAATGGAGAATGAATTCTCTAGACCGTATATATTTAATGGAAATCACGAGGTTATGAGGCCTTCTGAATTCCAAGGAAAAGGTAATGCCTGAAAGAAGAGGAAGATGACACAATGACTTCCATCTTGTAAAAAATATGCAAACAATCCCCCATGGAAATCATTGAACGTATTATAATTTTTTAAGTGACGAGATAAGAGTCACTAAGAAAAAAATTCCATTGAATTAATTAAAAAATTATCATACATTTTTTATACTATTGGGAGACAGTTCACTACACAAATGAATGACCCAGGTATAATTGGAGTACACCATAGAAAAGGATAAGGGGATAATTCCAAGGTTATTTGATTAGTATAACTAAGGTAGAAGTACCCAATGATGTGTTGGATGGTACTTTAATAATATATGAAAATTTATAAAATTATTAATTTGATTCAGGATCATTGTATTCTTTTATATCTACCCAGTTTTATATGAAAATTAGGCACTTCACTTTTATTATAAGAGGGGATTTGTCACTTAAAAATAAAATGGGGATACCTCATTATAATGATGATATGTCTGAAAATCCACATTACGACACCAAAACATTTTTTTATTTTCTGAACTTATAATCATACCTATATTTGACATTGATATAATCCTTATTATGTAATATATTTTAAAATATGGAAAAATAGATTCAAGAAGAAATAAAATATGATTTGTGAGGAAGATTTAGATTTCCTTATCTTTAGAGTAGATACTTTATCATATGAGTAAAATCTCTATCCACAAATAGTATATTTATAGAGTGATATTCTTTTAAAAGAATTGGAAAATCTAGGGGTGTATAATGTAATCTTCAAATTGAAGATGTAATTTTACATGAATACATAGATGTGTTACCAAAGGAATTAAAAAACATTCCCCAGAGCATGAAGATGTGTTTTATACTTATTTAATCACTTCTACATGAATAATATAAAAGACTGAATATAGAAAAAACAATTGTTGAATTATTAGAGTTGAAGAAACAACTATAGGAATTGTGTGATAAACTATATTTTCTCCCATGTGTTTCACTATTGGTAATAATTTCCACCTAAAAAAATATGAACATTAAATTTATTTAAAAAATTATTTATATCTTGGGTTCCTTTCAAGAATATATATTAATGAATTTATAAATATTCATGTGAACCTATGTCAATTGTGTTTGATCATGACCCCCATATAACATCAAAATTATGGGAGTCTCTTTTGAATGATCTTGATATTGAGATTCATTTGAGAACAACCTATCATCCACAAACTGATGGAAATTCCAAAATTATGATTCTTACTATGGAAGACATGATGAGGTAATTAAAACTTGACATTCAATGTTTGTGGGAATAGTATTCACCTTTGGTAGACTTTTCCAATAACAATATTTAACATTCAAGTATATAAATGGAAATGTATGATGTATTATATTGAAAGAGAATTCATATTGTATCTTGTCTGGAAGAAGTTAGTCAAAGGATACTCACAGTCCTAGAACATGATTAATAGATAACAAAAAAGGTAAAGGGTATTCCATCCAACATCAAAGCACCACAAAGTAGGGATAAGAGTTATACTGATAATTAGATAAAGGATATGGAATTACAAGTGGGAGATCATGTTTTATTGAATGTATATATATAAACCTATGTAGTTAAATTTGTTAATAAATGGATACTAATCCCTTGGTCCATCAGACCCTTTGAAATTCATGAGATAATTGGGTTTGATGCTTATCATTTGGAAATGCCACCAAATCTCTCAAAAGTACATGATGTGTTCCATATATCATTTTTATGGAAGTACATGCTAGACACAATGCATGTTCATAGCTATTATAAAATAGAAATTTAACTTGATCTATAATACTATAAAGAACCCATCCATAATCATGATACTAGAGTGAAAGTATTGATTAATTATAAAACATATTTAGAAAAGGTATTTTAGAGAAATAAAAAAATATATGACAAGATATTTGGAAACAGATGATATAATGAAGAATATCTACCCTCATATATTCAAAAGGTAATGTAAAATAAATTTCAAATAGAAAATTTTTTATGGGGGAATATTGTAACACAACAATACATTGCAATATTGTTTTTATAATATATTTAATTTCTTTAATAGCTTGTGATGAACACAACAATAGGGTTAAACGACAATACTCCTGTAAAATAATATTTAAAAGTGGATATTATATCCAAGAGGGTATGTTGGTGAGTTTTAATAGTAATATATAATTATGAAAATTATTTTTACATATTTAATGGTAATAAAATAATAATCAATTAAAAGAAAAAGTAATGTTTTCTAAAAAACAATATTATTTTAATGGATGGGTTTGTTGTGCTTTGTTGCCATAATTTAAAATTCACTTGTAACACATTTAAAAAGTCTATTTAAAAAAATAATCTTCATTTTATATATAATAATATCAAAATTACATTTGGATGAATTTTTAGAGCTTTTATTAATAGATTGATTTTTTAAAAATAGTTAAGAATACTGATTTTATATTGAAAAATGACTTTCTAAATAAATTATAATGTTAAATTATATTTTTAAAAGTTATTAATGTAACATTACTTCCATTTTATATAATTTAATTTTATTTAGTTCATTTTAATAATTTTCATAATGAATTTTGATATTAAAATTTTGTAAACTTTTCTATATTTTCTCTTTAAAAACCCACATTATCATCATATATGTGGGATTTATTATAAATTAAAATATTCCAATTATGTAAATGGAATTTGGAAAAAATTATTCAAAATTTAGAATAAAAAAAGGTTATCTAATATAGTCATATTAAATTTTTACCAAAAATAATATTAAAAGCATTAAAAATTTCATTTTCACGGTTAAGGTAGAAATATATTTACCAGAGAGATTAAGTAAAATGATAATCATTAAGATGACAAAAAACATGTATAAAATAAATTTTATTGCAATATTTTGTCCCTATAATTTCTAAATATCATGACTAATCCATGTTTGAACCTTGTGTCTTGTGTAAAATATGGGTACATATTTTTCTTTTCAAAAATTACAAGAGAGTCTGTCACCTCACTTATAAAAATCCACAACCTATGCTCTCTTATTGACCCATTAAACCCAATTTGGATCCACCAATAATTACCCAAATAACATTAAAATTTATATACTCTCATTCTTACATTCTTATTTTGGGCGTAAATTTAGCCTAGGAAGGATTTAGGAAAACCTAATAACAATACATGTAGATGAGGTAACATTTTTCAACATCTGTTCTTTTACATCTTCCTACAATCCTTATTATTATTATTAAAGCATGGTTATATTATAATATAATCTTGTTACATATAGTAAGATGTTTTTATGTTTTGTTAAGGACCGAAAACCACCCCTAATTCTATCAAATTGGTAATGAAATCATTATTAGAGTGTACATAAGACTACCACCTCACAAACTGATGTCATTCTTTTTTCTATTACCAAATCTCATAGTTGGGTATGATGATGGATATAAATTATATATATGATATTTAGAACATAATTACACCTTTTGTATTCATCATATAATATATTAGTTTTTAATTTCCTTTTAATTTAAGATATGATAACGTCACTCGTGTGTACAATAGACTACCTCCTCACGAAGTGATCTGATTCATCATTCACTAACTCATTAATTAGAAGGTGATAAGGAAAAAATTAATTATTATATGTGATATTCATGAAATATTTATGCTATTCATGAAAAATTAAACATTCTGAAAAAATAATAAATATCATTTTCAATCTTACTTTTTCACTAAATGAATGATGATAATATTATTCATTTACATGTGGACTATCACCTTCACGAAACCATGTGACTCTCTTTCCTTCATCACAACACATGAATGTTATATATATATATATTTAAAGAATTAATATTTTATATATTCTATTATTTTTATTATTGAAATTTAATATATCACTTACCTCTTTTCTATATTTATCATTAGAAAAGTGAAACATAACTCATGCATACGCACAACCTACTATGTCCATGCTCATAATGTACTTTATTTCTCACATCCATCATTCATGATTAATATTAAATTTATAATGGATGTATATATATGATAATTATATCATTATTTTTAATCTATATATTATGGAACTATAAAAAGTTTCAAAATAACTACAACATTAATAAAAATACGTGAATGATAAAATAAGGTAATGAACAACCAAAAAATAAAAATAATGAAATATTATTGAGGAATGGGTGATAAGATGTTATAAATAGATCAAAAATGATATTATAAACTTTAAAATTATTCTAGAATAAGTTAATAAAAATATTAAATGTATTGTATTAGAGGATCAAGAATATACATTCAAATGGAAGCCTTAGGTAAGGGACTTCATCTCAATTTCTGCTCATTAGGGAATATGTTATTGTAGTCTAGTTATTTTCATATATATATTGCACATACTTCCCATTTTTCATCTAAATTAATGATGCAATCATACATCATGGTATTTTATGTTCACTTATAATTATTTTATCTAAGGGGATTTTACATTCAAATTACCATGTGGTAAATGTTTTTGTGTAATATCACAATATTTTGTGAATGTTAATATTCTTTTTAAAAAAACCACATTCTTGTAATAATTCTTCATTGGAAATAATATTTTTTTAAATATCCTTATTCTTTAATGATGTATATGATTATTTCTTAAATGTTATACCATTGTTACATATATTTTTCAGATTGAATGTTATTAAATTAACAAGGGAAATATTGATAAATATTTATCCTTTACACAATATAGATATTTGATTATAAGGAAAATTGATTCCGGAATAAAATAAACTATTTGAAATGTCCTGAATGATTTAGGCATGAAAACATGGGTGGGTTCCAGTTGTCGATATCTCATTAAGGCATAAATAGGTCTCATGAGACAAACTAAATGGCCAAATCCAATGGGTGTTTGACAAATAGATTTAAACAATCTTGAGTATATATCTTGAAGTTATAGTTATAATATTACTAAGACATGACATCCAATAAATAAATATTTATTTCCTTATGAATTCAATTATTACTATTCATGATATTTACACAATTTTGTTATCTTTTTATGACTTTCATTCTATGTTTATTGATTAAATTACATGTACTTTCATTTACTCACTTTTCTATATTTATTATTCCATTTCTTATCTTGATAGTAAATTTATTTCAATGTAATGTCTGTTCATTTATTATCTATGTCAAACTGATTATTCTTATTTATTTATGATAACTTCTATTGTACTTGAACCAAAATTTGAATTTGGGGTGACAAATATATTTTTTACTTTCCCATGGATATGAATAATATAACTTTTAAATAGTTTTAAATGATGAAGTTAATTGTATTTTTATATTTATTTTGTTCTATTTTTTAATACCAATGAAAAATGGGTATCATATATATATATCTAGATATCCAAAACTATTGAAATAAACTATCTTTTAGGACATTCCCATTTTTATATATTCCAATTTATTAATGACGACTCTAGCTCCAATATACTACTGTTGGGGGTTGATAGATTAACAATATAGACCATTTTAAATTAATAAGTTCTATTAGATAAATTAAAAATCATGATTGAATTTTAATGAAATTATTCATTTCATTTTCAATGATATAAATTTTCCCCATTTACTCACACAATTTAAAATGAGCATATCTACCATAAACAAGATGTATAAAATAATTCGCCCCCATTTTATGGAAAATAAATTTAAGAAATACCTTTCAAAATGTTTCCTCTTTTATAGAAAAAATAAATATTATAAAAATTTTCAGTTTTTTGTATAAAAACCAATTAAAAAAACATATACACCCATTTTTTATAAATTGATTCCATTTCATTATTTTTAGAAATATATTGGGAATATGTTTTTGAACAATTATGTAATCATATATGTTTATAAAATTTTTATAAATAATATCCCCTTGAACATTAAATAAATTAATTAGAATATATAATGAATAAATCATTAATAAAAAATTAAATTATAATATTAAAGACATAGAAAATTTATTAGTAACATTTTAATACATTTGAACAATCATCTTGTCAGGACCCGCCCTCGGGGCCCGTGCCGTGACTACCCCAAGCCCGCCTTCCATAGGCCAGGGGCTGGCGACTAGCACCAAGGCGTAAATCCCAACAAAAAGGGAAGGAATTGCCTTTGAAAAGTAAACAAACACCACAGAGTAAGAAAGCGGAAAAGTAAACACTACGTAAAAACTGTACAAGCTGTGCTGAAAGTAAAAGGGGCCGGAAATACAAGCCCAACAGTAAAGTACAACTGAAAGGAAAAATAGCAACTGAAAGGGAAACTGTAGCGTCGAGCCGTCCTCTGGAAATCCCACCTGAAGGGTGGGTACAGATAGCCTCCACTGCTCCTCGGGTCCACCTGACCTCTCCGAGTACGTCCCGCCCAGTGGTCCACCTCCAGGTACCGTCCTGCTCCGCACGCCTCCACCACGATCAGCGATGTCCGTCGTCTGCAACCAACACAACGTAGTGCGGGCAAAGCCCGTGCAGGGGTGAGTATAGGCTACTCAGTAGGGACCCCGAGACCCCCGAAGGTCTCCCGAAATCCACAAAAGATAATCCACAAAGGAAAGATACAATCACGAAGTAACATCTGACATGGCTTAGGTATATGCCCATACATATACCTAAGTCATCAATTCCCGTTCGGCTCCAACGTCCGAGCCCAAGTACAACCCAGTCCACACAGGAAAGAAAAACGTACACCCACACAGGATAGCTCAACACAATCCACAAAGGAGAGTAAAAAGTAAGTCCACACAGGATAGCTCAACACAATCCACAAAGGAGAGTAAACAGTAAATCCACACAGGATAGCTCAACACAATCCACAAAGGAGAGTAACGCAAGATTCAGCTCACACAGGTATACTTATTCGGATGACGATAAAGATGATCACTGATCCATCTAAGTCGTCGGACCCACGAAGGATCGATAGGTAACTAACCCCCGCAATGACCCACACAGGATCGGGCCCACACAGGACCTATAGGCGCTGGCTCACACAGAACCGCTAAGCGCGGACCCACACAAGATCGGACCCACACAGGATCAGGCCCACATAGGACCGGGCCCACACAGGACCTATAACACTGATCCACGGAGGATCGCTGAGTGCAGTAGTCATCGCAGTCCACTGAGGATCTATGCACAGTCGTCATCGGAGTCCACGGAGGATCTCTGCACAGTCGTCGCTGTCGAAGTAGCAGTCGCAGCCAGCCTAGGGTTCCCGCACACAGCAAGCTCGTTCGGGAGGGTCCGCTCCACGAGCCGAGAGTCTGATACATCAACTGACACAAAGTTCGAAGTTGATGTATCCAAAAGTTCCGTATCGTCAACAAGAACTCAACGTCGCAGGCGGCGCGTCAATCGGACGCCCGGTCTGAGAGTTATTGGCATTTTCGTCCCAGGGGCCCGGTTGGTTTTTAAGGAAAAACCAACCCTACCGCACACCACATGCGTCCAAACCTCGGGCGAAGTATGCCAAAAGATCCGTCTCACATAGAGGAAAACAACAAAGCTGACGGCACGTCAATCGGACGTCCGTAGCTCAAGATATGAGTGTTTCCGCTCCGAGGGCCCGGTTGGTTTCGTGTACGAACCAACCCAGCTGAACTCAAAGTATTCCGAAACCTTGAGTGTGATATACCGAAACGACCGTCTCGATCCAAGGATCTTGTTGCTGCTGACGGCGAGTCGTTTGGAGGCCTGTAGCTCATGTTACGAGAGTTTGAACGAAGACCGTCCGAAGACGGGGGGCACGGGCCCGGGTCGACCCGGTCCGGTCCGGCCAGGGCACGGCCCGGCCGGTCGGACCGGCTTGGCCCGGTTCGGCCGAGCGGCCGAACAGCCGAGGCGCGCGGGGCACCGCCCCCGCGGCCTGGGGGTGCCGCGACCCCCCGCGTGGGGCCGCGCTGAGTCGGGACGCGGCTTCAGCCGCGTCCGAGGGCACCGGACCCACGCGGCCGCGGGTCCGCGGGTGACGCCACCGCCGCGCTGAGTCGCGGCGGCGTGTCCGGCGGCACCCCGGGGCGCCGCCGCTCCCGGCTGCCGGCGCCACCGCGACGGCAACCCGCGCCGCCGGCGAGTTCCGCGGGCCACCGGGATCGTTCTGGTGGTCCGATTCTCTTCCCGTCTGCGCCATTGCTCCTCCCGGGACTCGTTCTTCACTGCGGGATCGTCAAACATCCGTTGTGGAACGTTCCGTCGTCACCCGTCAAATCCGCACAAAACAAAAAATGGCGAAGGTTCGTCGGGCCGTGTTCGTTTGGCCCGCACCCTCCACGTTAGAGATAAACAAACGGGGGAAATTTATTCCACACAGGAAGCAACAATTTTAATAAGATTAAAATTGTTCAGAATTCGGTTCTTTAATTTCTTTAAAGAAACATTGACGGGAATAATAAAAAGGGGGTAATTCCCAAAATAAATCCCTACCTCGTCGATCGTCGCGCGCGGGCGTTCTTTGCGGAAAAGCTCGTCACGGAAGAGAGGGGTCGTCGCGTCGTCGCGGGGAGGCGTCGCGTCGTCGCGGAATCCGGCGTTGAGTCGGCGAACTCAACGCACCATGAAACAGCAGATTAAAATTAATTAATTAAATCCGGGTTTTTGGTTAAGAACCACGAAGGAGATAAAAAGGAAGGTCCGAGACTCTTACCTCAAGCGGCCGATCGAAGATCCGTCGCGGAGGAAGACACGTAGCAGAAGAACGTTATCGGCGTTGCGGATCACGGCGTCGCGTCGTCAATTTCTGGGTTCGGAATTCTTCGCGTTCTTCGCGTTCTTCGCGAAGGAGGAAGAAGGAACTAGGATTCTGTCTCAATGAGTAATCCCCCAAAAGATTTTGGTTGGCCTTATTTTATTAATATGCCAACACACGGAAACAGGTTAAGAAACGATTGAATTAATTCGTTGAATTAATTCAAAGAAAGAAACATCCCATTTAATTCACGAAATAAACTGCCCAATTAAATGGTCTGTTAAGATTTTAAGTAACGCGTCAGTTGACTCTCATTAAGACGGGTTTTCGCGGGTGCGTTTCTTAGCGGAAAGAAACGGCGGGGCTCGTGCGGGCCCCACCTCACAAATATCCTACCAAGGGGTTAGGATATTTCTGGATAGAATCCTATCCGGTTCAACTCAGTTCAAGCCATCAATAAGTGGCTTCAAGTGGCTTCCAAGTGGCTTAAGTGAAATAAAATAAAGTTGTCGCAAAATTATTTTATTTCTTAACTTTAAGCCCGAAAATTAAAAACCACACTCGAGCAAACGCAACTCTGGAAGAGGCGTTTCTAAGCGAATACCGGCGCTGCGATTTCATCGGTGCCCTCAGAATTCGATTTCGGGCACCGGTTCAAAAGATAGAAATACCCGCTCGTCTGTTCACTGAACGTACCCGAGCCAAACTTCGGAAAATGATTCCGGGCACACCGGGCCTCGGAATCAGGTGCCGTCAAAAATTGCTCTCTTGTAAAATTCCAAAGAAAATTAAGAAAAAAAATCCCTTGAAATTTACGGGTCATTACATTACTCCCAACTCAGGACGTTACGTCCCCGTAAAGATACATCATAAACTATGGAAACAAATGTGGGTACTGAGCACGCATCTGAGCCTCCCGCTCCCAAGTGCTCTCCTGGAGGTTCCCGTGCCGCCATCTGATGTGCACAAGAGGAATCGATCGCCCACGTAGGACCTGCTCCTGTCGATCTTCTATCTCCAATGGGACCTCCGCAAAAGTCGCCCCATCATCCACGTCTAGCTCCCCATAGTCAATGATGTGCATCGGGTCGTGCACGTATCTCCTCAGCTGGGATACGTGGAAGACGCCGTGCACCCGGTGCAACTGAGGTGGAAGAGCCAGGCGATAAGCCACCTCGCCAATCCTGCTGAGGACCTGAAAAGGCCCGATGAAGCGTGGAGACAACTTGCCGCCCCGACCAAATCTCTGCAACCCACGTCGAGGTGAGACACGCAAGAAGACGTGGTCGCCATCCTCGAACTCTAGTGGCCTCCGCCTCCTGTTAGCATATGACTTCTGTCGGCTCTGTGCTATCCTCATCTGATCCTGGATGACCTGGACTTTCTCTGTCGTGGCCCGAACCATCTCTGGTCCCACAAGTGCTGACTCCCCAGGGTCTGTCCAGCACAAAGGAGATCTGAAAGGCCTGCCGTACAACGCCTCGTAGGGTGTCATCCCGATTGTGGAGTGGTATCTGTTGTTGTATGCGAACTCCACCAAGGGTAGGTGGTCCTCCCAGCTGCGACCAAAGTCAAGGACACATTCACGGAGTATGTCCTCGAGAGTCTGAATGGTCCTCTCCGTCTGACCATCCGTCTGTGGGTGAAAGGCGGTGCTCAGACGAAGCCGCGTCCCGAACGCCTCCTACAACCCCTTCCAAAGTCGGGAAGTAAAGCGAGTGTCCCGATCGGAGACGATAGTCTATGGCACACCGTGAAGCCGTACAATCTCTTGAACGTAGAGACGTCCCAAGCTCTCTACTGAGCCCTGCTCTCGGATGGGTAAGAAGTGTGCCGACTTGGTGAGTCGGTCAACAATCACCCAAATGGAGTCGTGACCTCTGGAAGTGCGTGGAATTCCAGTCACGAAGTCCATAGATATGCCATCCCACTTCCACTCCGGGACCTCCAAGGGCTGTACCAAGCCTGCTGGTACCTGGTGCTCTGCCTTCACCTGCTTGCAGGTGAGGCACCGCGAAACGAACTCTGCCACAACCTTCTTCATGCCCGGCCACCAGTGCTGACGTCTGAGATCCTGGTACATCTTCGCCACTCCAGGATGTACCGCCAAAGGAGAATTGTGGAACTCTCTCAGCACCTCCTCTCGTAAAGCAACTAGTACCAAGGTACGTCCTTTGAAAAGGACATCATGCTGTGCTCCAAGGGAGAAACCATCAGGTGCCTGTCCCGAGGATATCTGTGCACGACGTGTCTCACAGTCAGCGTCCCCACACTGTGCCTCTCTGACCCGCTGTAGAAGTGGAGGAGAGACTGTGAGAGACTGAAGGAAGGCTGCTCCGTCTCTATCCACGAAGGATATCTGCAAGGCGGCTAGCTGCTCTGTCTCCTCCTCAAGAAGCTGGATGCCCGTCCTCCTGCTGAGGGAATCGGCTACCACGTTCCCCTTTCCAGGAGTATAGACTATCTCAAAGTCATAGTGATGGAGGAACTCGAGCCATCGCCACTGTCTCAGGTTCAGGTCCTTCTGAGAGAAGATGTACCTGAGAATCTGGTGGTCAGAAAATACTGTGAAGCACTCGCCCATCAGATAGTGCCGCCATGTCTTCAGGGCGAAGACCACTGCTGCCAAATCCAAGTCATGGGTAGCGTAGTTCTGATCATGCGGCCTCAACTGACGTGACCCGTAGGCAATCACGGCCCGCTCCTGCATTAGGACACACCCGAGTCCGGTCCCTGATGCATCGCAGTAGACTACGTATCCAACTCCCTCCTCATGTAACCTCAAGATAGGTGCGCTGGTCAACCTCTGCCTCAGCTCCTGGAAGCTCTGCTGACATCTGTCTGACCACACGAAGGGTTTCCCCTTCTTCATCAATGCTGATATTGGGGCCTCAAATCTGGAGAAGTCTGGCACAAATCTCCGATAGTATCCGGCTAGGCCCAAGAAACTCCGCACCTCTGTCACGCTCTTGGGTGGCTCCCAAGCTAGCACTGCCTCGATCTTTGCGGGATCCACTACAACTCCCGCCTCAGAAATGATGTGCCCCAAGAAGTGGACCTCACGTAACCAGAACTGACACTTCGAGAGCTTTCCATAAAGCTGGTGCTCTCGGAGTGTGTCTAGTACAACACACAAGTGGTAGGCGTGCTCCTCCTTCGTGGTCGAGTACACCAAGATGTCGTTGATGAAGACTACAACAAATCGATCATGGTATGGTTGGAAGATCCTATTCATGAGGCTCATGAACACTGCTGGAGCATTGGTCATGCCGAAAGGCATAACCAAGAACTCATAGTGGCCATACCGACATCTGAAGGCCGTCTTCTGCACATCCTCGTCTCGAACTCTGAGCTGATGATAGCCTGACCTGAGGTCTATCTTCGAGAACCACCGTGCTCCCTTGAGCTGATCGAAGAGGTCATCAATCCTGGGTAGCGGATACTTGTTCCTCACTATCACTTGGTTCAGGCGACGATAATCGACACACAGTTGCAAGCTCCCGTCCGCCTTCTTGGCGAACAATATCGGGGAAGCCCAGGGTGAAACACTGGGTCGGATGAACCCCTTGCCCTGCAAGTCCTCCAACTGTACCCGCAGCTCTCGAAGCTCAGCGGGGGCCATCCGATATACTGGAGTGGATATCGGGGTTGTCCCGGGGTACAGGTCAATATAAAATCTACCTCTCTGCGAGGAGGTAGTCCTGAAACCTCGTCGGGAAAGATGTCTGCGTATTGATCCACCACTGCAGGAAAACTGGGACTTCGCACGTCGACTGCTCCCAGGATGAGGCTAGCCAACTGATGAGTGATGGGCTGACCTCTCCTCTGCATGAGTCCATCCTGTGCTGCTAAGGATCCCTTCTCGCCGGTGAAGGTGAACCTGCTCCCGTCGGTGCGCACACATCACATCTTGCGCCTAATGCAGTCAATCTGAGCATGGACCATAGATAACCAATCCATACCCAAGATGACGTCGTAAGGCCTCGATGCCGCTACAAGAAGATCACAGCAGAAGCTCTCACCTCCTAGAGTAAGCTCACACTGCCGGCACTAGTGCGTAATCGTCGAGTCTGCTCCCGTAGGAGTCTCTAGACGTACGGATCGAGCCAACGGCTCCGTAGGAATCTCCGAGCTCTGAACAAGGGCAGTGGCTATGAAAGAGTGACTCACTCCTGTGTCTATCAGAACTGCAGCAAGGGTGGAATAGACACAGATCGTACCTCGAATCATCTCTGGTGCGCCGTGGTCGTAGGCCTCAGCTTCCTGGAGTTGCACCTGTCTCTGCCCGCCAGCTCCCTGTGGTCGGGGCGGGCCTCCTGGTGGTGGTGGTGGCAGAGCCTCAAAGCGTCACCCACCAGCAGCTGCTCGGCCATCTCCTCTGCCTCGTCCGCCTCCTCCCTGCGGACCGCCACGGTCGACCCTCTGCCTCTGCCTGGGTGGTCCCTCCACCGTCTGTTGCCCCTCGGTACGACGGGTCGGGCAGTCACAATCCATGTGGCCCTACCCGCCGCACTCGTAGCACTGTCTGCCTCTCGGAAGGTTGGCTCCGCGCTGTGTGCCCCGCACGGCTGAACCAGTGTCCCGGGGTCGTCTGCCGGAAGGCCTGGTCTGCCTGGAACCCTGAGTCATCCGTCGGTTACCTGCTGCCGAAGACTCCGCTATCTGCCGCCCTGCGGCAGGTCTCGCTGTGGACTCAGCCAGGAAGCTCTCGATCAGAAGGGCTCGCTATAGCACTCCTGCCTGGGTCGGGATGCTAAGGGAGATCAGCGATGCCCTGATCTCGTGTCTCAATCCCTGCTCGAAGGTCCGGGCCCGAAAGAAGGGGTCTTGTACCATGTCTGTCGAGTAGCGAGATAGGTCGGTGAACCTCGCCGCGTACTGGGCGACCGTCAAGCTGCCCTACCGTAACTGAAGAAGCTCCTGGATGCGCACCGCACGGAGGGTGGCCGAGACGAACTCTGAGCGGAAGAGGCTCTCGATGTCCGTCCAGATGAGGGAGGCCTCATCGTGTACCTGGAGCATCAGGCTCCACCATCGCCCTGCTGCTGCGTGCAGTAGGCTCGCCGCGAGGATCACCATGAGGTCTGCTGGTGTCCTCACTAGCCTGAAAACTCGGACGACCGCCTCCAGCCAGTCCTCGGCTGCCTGGGGGTCCGACTCCCCACGGAACATGGGTGGTCGCTGGCACTCGAACTCGTGCAGAGCTCCGAGGTGTCGTGCGTCGTCAGCTGCCAGTGCTGGAAGCATCGGGGGCTTGGCGGGTAAAGGTATCGTCGGTGCCTCTGCTATCAACGGGCCCTGTAACGAGGCCTCGTCGCTCGGCGGGCTGTCGTCGCGCTCTACTCTAGGAACCCTAGCAGGCTGCTGTTGTCGTTCCATCCTGAAAAGGAAAAAAGTGTGCCACGGTCAGAACAATATACCTGGTGAGCTGACACAAGTAATCACAGAGAAAACTTGAAACACACATGCAATCAATGTTTTCGTGCATTAAGTCAGAAATCAGAAGTCAGGGTCCTGGTGTATGGATACGTCGGCCGTCGCACCAACACTGGACTCCCTGGACTGATAACCACACTCAATACGCTAAACACTATTGCTTCACATAGAAGAAAGATCAGAGTCTACGGTAGAACCGACCACCTCTGATACCAATTTGTCACGACCCGCCCTCGGGGCCCGTGCCGTGACTACCCCAAGCCCGCCTTCCATAGGCCAGGGGCTGGCGACTAGCACCAAGGCGTAAATCCCAACAAAAAGGGAAGGCATTTCCTTTGAAAAGTAAACAAACACCACAGAGTAAGCAAGCGGAAAAGTAAACACTATGTAAAAACTATACAAGCTGTGATGAAAGTAAAAGGGGCCGGAAATAAAAGCCCAACAGTAAGTACAACTGAAAGGAAAAACAGCAACTGAAAGGGAAAATGTAGCGTCGAGCCGTCCTCTAGAAATCCCACCTGAAGGGTGGGTACAGATAGCCTCCACTGCTCCTCGGGTCCACCTGACCGCTCTGAGTACGTCCCGCCCAGTGGTCCACCTCCAGGTATCGTCCTGCTCCACACGCCTCCACCACGATCAGCGATGTCAGTCGTCTACAACCAACACAACGTAGTGCGGGCAAAGCCCATGCAGGGGTGAGTATAAGCCACTCAGTAGGGACCCCGAGACCCCCAAAGGTTTCCTGAAATCCACAAAGGATAATCCACAAAGGAAAGATAAAATCATGAAGTAACATATGACACGGCTTAGGTATATTCCCATACATATACCTAAGTCATCAATTCCCGTTCGGCTCCAACGTCCGAGCCCAAGCACAACCCAGTCCACACAGGAAAGAAAAACGTACACCCACACAGGATAGCTCAACACAATCCACAAAGGAGAGTAAACAGTAAGTCCACACAGGATAGCTCAACACAATCCACAAAGGAGAGTAAACAGTAAATCCACACAGGATAGCTCAACACAATCCACAAAGGAGAGTAACGCAAGATTCAGCTCACACAGGTATACTTCTTCGGATGACGATAAAGATGATCACTGATCCATCTAAGTCGTCGGACCCACGAAGGATCGATAGGTAACTAACCCCCGCAATAACCCACACAGGATCGGGCCCACACAGGACCTGTAGGCGCTGGCTCACACAGAACCGCTGAGCGCGGACCCACACAGGATCGAACCCACACAGGATCGGGCCCACACAGGACCGGGCCCACAGAGGACCTATAGCACTGATCCACGGAGGAACGCTGAGTCCAGTAGTCATCGCAGTCCACTGAGGATCTCTGCACAGTCGTCGTCGGAGTCCACGGAGGATCTCTGCACAGTCGTCGCTGTCGAAGTAGCAGTCGCAGCCAGCCTAGGGTTCCCGCACACAGCAAGCTCATTCGGGAGGGTCCGCTCCACGAGCCAAGAGGCTGATACATCTACTGACACAAAGTCCGAAGTTGATGTATCCAAAAGTTCCGTATCGTCAACAGAAACTCAACGTCGCAGACGGCGCGTCAATCGGACGCCCGGTCTGAGAGTTACTGGCATTTTCGTCCCAGGGGCCCGGTTGGTTTTTAAGGCAAAACCAACCCGACTGCACTCCACCTGCATCCAAACCTCGGGCGGAGTATGCCAAAATATCCGTCTCACTTATAGGAAAACAACAAAGCTGACGGCACGTCAATCGGACGTCCGTAGCTCAAGATATGAGTGTTTCCGCTCTGAGGGCCTGGTTGGTTTCGTGTACGAACCAACCTGGCCAAACTCAAAGTATTCCGAAACCTTGAGTGCGATATACCGAAACGACCGTCTCGATCCAAGGATCGCGTTTCCGCTGACGGAGATTCGTTTGGAGGCACGTAGCTCAAGTTACGGGCGTTTGAAAGAAGACAGTCCGAAGACGGGGGCTACGGGCCCTGGCCGACCCGGCCCGACCCCCCCCCCCCCCCGGGAGTCGGCCGAACCGGGTCGACCCGACCCGGTCCGGACAGGGCACGGCCCGGCCTGGCCCGGTTCGGCCGAACGGCCGAGGCACGCGAGGTGCCGCCCCCGCGGCCTGGTGGTGCCCCCCCCCCCCCCCCCGCGTGGGGCCGCGCTGAGTCGGGACGCGACTTCAGCCGCGTCCGAGGGCACCGGACCCGCACGGCCGCGGGTCCACGGGTGCCGCCGCCGCCGCGCTGAGTCGCCACGGCCTGTCCGGCGGCGCGCCGGGGCGCCGCCGGCAAGTTCCGCGGGCCACCGGGATCGTTCCGGTGGTCCGATTCTCTTCCTGTCTGCACCATTGCTCCTCCCGGGACTCGTTCTTCACTGCGGGATCATCAAACATCCATTGCGGCACGTTCCGTCGTCGCCCGTCAAATCCGCACAAAACAAAGAACGGTGGAGGGTCGTCGGGCCGTGTTCGTTTGGCCCGCACCCTCCGCGTTAGAGATAAACAAACGGGGGAAATTTATTCCACACAGGAAGCAACAATTTTAATAAGATTAAAATTGTTCACAATTCGGTTCTTTAATTTCTTTAAAGAAACATTGACGGGAATAATAAAAAGGGGGTAATTCCAAAAATAAATCCCTACCTCGTCGATCGTCACGCGCGGGCGTTCTTCACGGAAAAGCTCGTCGCGGAAGAGGGGGATTGTCACGTCGTCGCGGGGAGGCGTCGCGTCGTCGCGGAATCCGGCGTTGAGTCGGCGAACTCAACACACCATGAAACAGAAGATTTAAATTAATTAATTAAATCCGTGTTTTTGGTTAAGAACCACGAAGGAGATAAAAAGGAAGGTCTGAGACTCTTACCTCAAGCAGCCGATCGAAGATCCGTCGCGGAGGAAGAGACGTCGCAGAAGAACGTTATCAGCGTTGCGGATCACGGCGTCGCGTCGTCAATTTCCAGGTTCGGCGTTCTTCGCGTTCTTCGCGTCCTTCACGTTCTTCGCGTTCTTCGCGAAGGAGGAAGAAGGAACAAGGATTCTGTCTCAACGAGTAATCCCCCAAAAGATTTTGGTTGGTCTTATTTTATTAATATGCCAACACACGAAAACAGGTTAAGAAACGATTGAATTAATTCGTTGAATTAATTCAACGAAAGAAACAGCCCATTTAATTCACGAAATAAACCGCCCAATTAAATGGTCTGTTAAGATTTTAAGAAACGCGTAAGTTGACTCTCATTAAGACGGGTTTTCGCGGGTGCGTTTCTTAGCGGAAAGAAACGGCAGGGCTCGTGCGGTCCCCACCTCACAAATATCCTACCAAGGGGTTAGGATATTTCTGGATAGCATCCTATTCGGTTCAACAGAGTTCAAGCTATCAATAAGTGGCTTCAAGTGGCTTCCAAGTGGCTTAAGTGAAATAAAATAAAGTTGTCGCAAAATTATTTTATTTCTTAACTTTAAGCCCGAAAATTAAAAACCACACCCGAGCAAACGCAACTCCGGAAGAGGCGTTTCTAAGCGAATACCGGCACTGCGATTTCATCGGTTCCATCAGAATTTGATTCCGGGCACCGGTTCAAAATTTAGAGAAACCCGCCCGTCCGTTCACTGAACGTACCTGAGCCAAACTTCAGAAAATTATTCCGGGCACACCGGGCATCGGAATCAAGTGCCGTCAGAAACTGCACTCTTGTAAAATTCCAAAGAAAATTAAGAAAAACATTTCCTTAAAATTTATGGGTCTTTACACATCTCCATTGGAAGATGGATAAAAATTTCTTATTATAACTTTGATCTTACAAAATATTATAGATTAGCATTCATTAAAAAATAAATAAATTCACCAAAAAATAAATTATGTTTACCATATGTATTTAACTTTTATTGGTTGAAGTTTTGATGAAATTGGTTATTAAACCTCTAAAAAATAAGAATATCTGTATAAAAAGTTAGTACAATTTTAAAATAAAATTTCACCCCATTTGTTATGAGTGTTTCAAAACAATGTGATGTTTTGAAAAATAAGTGAATTGGAGATCATTTTTGGTTCACCATTCTTATATATTTCTAATATATTTTAATCTATCATAATTTAATGGTTTTTTGAAAATTAAAATATGTTAATCTTCACTTTAGATATGGTTATTAACAATATATTATTATTTAGTTTGTTCCTTGTGGAAATGTTATATTAGATATATTTTTATATTTTGTGAGTTATGTTCTGGGTATCTAGAAAAATAAATTGGACTAGTTTCATTTAAATAAATTTTAGTTGGAGTAAAACTAAAAAAAATTGTGAGTGTGTATTGCATCTATGACACTTGTGAACAACAACATAAAACTGCCACATATTCAAATTAAATACTTGATATTAAAACTGACTGTAACTTCTTTCTTGACCAATAAATTGAATCTTCATGTAGAAAGTGAAATGATCTATAGTCACTTTTTATATTCAACATATAACCAGTAAAGTTAATATCTAAGAAACTTTGAATGGTAAAATAATTTCAAGAAGAATAAAAAAATCCAAGTTCCAAATAAAACTTATTTTAATTAAAAATACACTTAAAAACATTTAAATGTCATTCCCTTAGATATTAATGAATTTTCATGCAGATACATGAGAAAAATATTGTCTACTTGACATGAAATTAAGTACAATTAACTTATTATCATTCCTATATTATGTTTTTTCTCAAAAAGATTGTACAATTAATCAAAATAATGTTTGATAGTGTTTCCTACCAAATTGATTATAATTGAAGATTTATTGGATACATTTTTAAAATAAGTATATGTGTAGAGACCCGTAGCCTGACGTACATGGACATTACATTACTTTTGCGGAATACTTAATACATAACAAAAATACACACACAAGGATCGTAATAGTTTAGTGTCTTTGGAAACTCGGAACGTAATCTTCTAATCCTGGTGAAAGATCTTCAAAATCTCCCACAAATATCTTCCTTTTTTTTTACCTAAAACCTTTCTTTATATCCTGGGGAAAAGAAAACATAAAAGGGTGAGCTCAAATGCTCAGTAAGGGTAAACAAAAGAAACATCAATCACATAATTTTCATAAGAACATAACATTTTTGGAAATCTTAACCTGCAAAAGAGAGCATAATTTCATAACATGGGATAAATCATAGTAGTGAAAATGAAACCATAACTTAAAACATTACTCATTGTGGCATACACACATAATCATAGAGAATCATTTCTTGTTAGTCAAGACTCATTGCCAAGACTATCTTAGTGGACAAAGTCCCTTTCTGAATCGAGTAATCCTCGTTTCAGTCCTGTTTCACTGAACCGGTATAACCTACCATTCCAGCCATGTCTATCTCATGAGATATGAAATCTTTACCCAATGCATTGGAGGGAGATATAGGTCCCACCCATCTCTTAATGAATCCTTTCTTATGTGTGCCACAAAATCATAAATCATACATCATTGCATAACCCATGTAATAATAATGGGATTCTTAAACAACATGACATCATAAAACCATTCATATAAGATAAAGGAATTCATAAACATAATTTCATCACAACATAGTCAAATCAATGTAAAAATATGGATAGAAACAGAACCCTTTATTATCTTATATGGAAAATAATTTTGATAAAACACTTGAATTGAATTCTTGAGGAAAATATCCTTTCTTCTTCAAAATCAATTTCTTTTACAAAACATCATGCAATTTTAAAAGAAAGAGATTTTATTGAAAATAGTCATGAAATATTTTAGAGGAAGCTTCATGAAAATAAGGCTTTATAAAACAGTATAAATCCGTTCGTTCCGTATAAGTTAAAAAAAACATTCTTCGTACTTTTGTCGGAAAAGTCAAAAAGTACCTCGTACGAAAAACGAAAAAAGATTCCTTTCATATCCTTTACTAAAAACTCATAGAAGGGTAAAATTGGATTTAAACAATTGTAGGTGGATGGAAATAATATTACATATTGAGGGAACATGGATGTGGATGATAAAATACACCCCAGTAAATACTTACGAATAAACAATCTCGGATAAAAATGAGATTGTGATATTTCCCTTACCTTAGGTCCGATTTGCTTCGTATGTGTCCGAACCTCCTGTATAATGATTTAAATAATGTCATTGACTTATTACAGAATCATATTCATTGTTATGATATCATATATGGTTCACTTATGACATTATATTACCCGTTCTTTTGTAAATTCCTTGTTAAAGAAGCGTTTTGGGTAAAATCGTTTCATTTATCGTAGGTGTTTTGACTTGTTGTTCTTGACATCATTATTACTTATATCATGATTTACTTACTTCCAGAATATAAAATATGATTTATATATCATATATATTCAGTATATATATATATATAATAGGTAGATAAATAAAATGAAAAACACCGTTCATGGAGACGGTAGTCCGTACGTACGCATGAACGCTGTTTTCCTTTTCTTATTGTCTTGAAATGGAAGTAAGTTGATGACATACATATGTATATATATACATAAATCCAGTAGCTTTATAATGTCATATATTTCATTATTATTTCTTATATATACTTTATAATCATTCTTAAATGGTTAACATGGAGAATGAATCTCATCGCGTCGTGGAGACGGTAGTCCGTACGTACGCACGAGCGATGATATCATTTCTATAAATATTGAATTGAATTGGAGTAGATTATACAATATATCAGAATCAATATGATGTTTTAATAACTATGTATAGTTATTCTTTACACCATTATACCCATCCATGTAAGGTGGTGGTGGAAAATAGATTACACCACGGCGTGGAGACGGTATTCCGTACGTACGCACGCGCGGTGATTTCTTTTTCCGTAGGATGGATAGATGGTGAAATAGGGTTGTTTCATAATTATAATAACATATCAGTATATGAGTGATACTGATGTTATTACTTCATAATGAAACAACCTAATAAGAAGAAGTGGAAGAAGAAATAAAGATGAAAGAATTGGTAACGGTAATTACCTCTTCTTTGAAGTGCCTCTTTGAGACCTCCTCTTAGGGCACTAGAATTGGTCTTTGAGGAAGACCAGAACCTCTAGGATGTTTCTAGGGAAGTGGAGAAGAGATTTTGGCAGGGGTTGTCCGAGATTGAGTGCTCAAATTGGTGTGAGGAGGAGGGGGAGGAGGTGTCCTTTTATAGGGGAGGAGAGGGGCACCTTAGGAATATCTCAAAATATTATTTTATATTAAAGTCAAAATCGGTTTATAATGGTTCCAAAGGGTCTTATTTCGAAGCTAAAGTGGGGATGGGTCGAAATCCTATCAACCAATAGAATTTAGACAAGTTTAGGATATTATTTTAACCTTATCAATTAGATTTAACTCTAAGTTAAATAATTTAACTTTTACCATGTCTTTTTGTTTTCTTTCACTATATGGTTAATAAACTTACTATAACATGCCAAACGAACCCCAAATTGTTTATTATTAATATATATATCCTTATCTAAGTCATTTGGCCAAACCTTAGATTTTTAGGAATACAATAACAATTAATAATATAATATTTGATTTAAAAACTATTTTGTGTCAATTTTGACACTATTTGATATATGATTTTTGTGAAAGTCATAACAGAATTAAATGTTCGAACCAAGTTGATTAAATCAACATTAATATATCATAGTAACCTAGAAAATTAGTGGAATTTATAAAAAGTCTTAAATTACATTTATTTTGGTATTTATATTATCAATTATGTCAATATTTCATTAATAAGATAATTACTGCATCATTTTTGTGTCATAAATAAATTATATTATTTGATGTCTAAAAATTACAAATAAAATACCATCATGTAGGAAATATTTTTAGCTTTCTAATGAATATTTATAGTCGAATTTATCTTATGTATAACCCCATATTAAAAATGATTTACTTATTAAACTTTGATTTTAACTATTTTAACCCTTCTTTAAATAAATTAATAATAAATGTCCTAATCTAATCCAAGTGGGCCTAAATGGTCATATTTTATTTCTAAGTTTGTTTTTGGTCGAATTAAACTTGTCCAATAGAATTAGGAAATGTGTTAGGGTAATATTAATATCATATTTACCCTTAGTTACCTTATTTACTATTAACCGTGGTAAAAAAAGTAAAAAGTTACTATTCACCAAAAAATTATTTTCATCTCATTGAACCACATTTTAGTCCTTGATATTAACCATGTCTCTCGGATTTTCGAAATTCCATTCACAGAAGCGGTAAAATTAAGTTTTATGCAAAATTCAGTTTTTAACCTACCACTTAGTAGTTTCACTATTCATCAAAAATTGATGTTTTTCAGAACAATGCCAAAATTTCATCCTAAGCTATATTTCATATTCCGAATTCAAAAATGAAATCTATTTTACCAAATTCATAACATAGAAGTTGCATTAATTAATTTTATAATTAAATCCCGTTGTTAAAATAAATAACGTGTTTTTAGGAAACAATATATATCAAAAGATTGACACTTGATTATGTCTGGTTTAAATGTGAAATTACAACCAATGACCAACATTGTATTAAATTGTAAAAATATATTCTAAATATACTTTAAAACCACTCAAATTAATAATTTATCACTATTAATTATTTCGATTAAAAAAGTTGTTTTTAATTATAATTTAGTAATTTTCACTATTCATCAGAATATGAAAGTTATCCGAAAAGTACCAAAATTTCACCTTAGGCTAAATTCGATACTCCGAATCCAGGAATGAAGTTCATTTTGAAAAATAAGATTTACAGAATTTTAAAAAGTGGTTATTACTATTCATAACGGCTAGTTTTAATAATATTTTAATAGCACAACGTTGTTTAGTGAAACTCGGTATTGCGTATTACACACGCTATCGAGGAAGGTCGCGATTGCGTGTAATGCAAGGCAAGACAAGGATGCGTGTTGTGCAAGCTCCTTTTGGTGTAGCGTACAACACAAGAAATTAATAAAATTAAAAAGAATATTTTTTTATAAAATCTTGGGCTGTTACATTCTACCCCCCTTAAAATGAATTTCGCCCTCGAAATTCGTCGGGGTTATAAATGGTTTACTATTCGAAAGTTTCTTTAATAGAAACCCACATCGTAAAAAGGAATATCAAACCCAATCTTTAAAAACAAAAGTATGAAACGTAATGGTTACCCAAATAAACTAATCATTGGGTTTCCACATAGCTGAAAATATGGATATGGAAGAGAAATCTAACCATCATGTTCTGATGGAGAGTGGTAGAGAACATGGCTATGGAAAAGCCAGTAATCACAAATCCATAGATTTGTGATGATATAAGGTACCATCTGATTCATCAGGTATAATATCACTAGGACAACATTTTTGGTTTTCAAGATCATTTCCCCTAAAGTTGAAAATTTGAATTAGAATAAATACTTACTTTATTTTGGTACAATCTCACTGTTGTTCGTGCCTTGAACAATTTCCACTTCATCTCTTAAATAAATGAAGTTGAATTTGTTATTCGTGAAGTGTTAGCAGATCATGTGATAGAATGACAGATCATTCCATCTGTCTCAAACAAAAGGTTAGCAAAACTTATATACATAAGTCGATCTATAGTGAGATTAATCATATATGGTTCCTAAAATGGACTTATACTTCATATATCATACTGCTTAATATAATAAAACTAGTTTCTACTAAACAGGGACTTCCTGTAGGCCAGTGGTAGGCGATAAAGGCCAGTCGCACTTCGGTTGTGGGTTCGATTCCTACAGCCTTGTCCGAAGCGATGGGTTGTCGCCCGTCCTGCAGGTTGTCCTTTTTCTAAAACTACGTTACTATAACATCCCATCAATAATATCGAAAATCTTCTATCCTTAAACAATACTAACTTATGTCCAACATAATCCAGTCTAATCATTAGGCTTATACATAATACTGCAGTCCACTATCATAATATAGTGACATCGATTACCAGAGATTTAATACTGTCGTTGATCCCCATATATCATAAGATATGTCTTGTTGGTCACATTCCAAACATTCAAAGTCCTTAATCGTGTATTCTCTTGAATACCTTAGTGAAAACATGAGTGCAGTTAAAAGTTAACACTTTCCACATACCAAAATCCTCAAAATTCTATATACTCAAACCATGATATCACTTAGTCCTTATATCAATCATGCGCTCATGAATACTGTCAAACATTTCATTTTCTCTTTATCACTTCATTATGCGCATATCATCCACTTTCCAAAAAATATCTCAATCACTTTGAATACCACATTAGAGCAATACATAAATATTCCAATACACCATAAAAGTACCTCAACAACATTATTCTTGAATACCAATACATAAACACTTCAGTCCATCCACTTCAATGACTGTCCTGGAGTAAGTCCTTCCTTGATTTAGAAGTATATTTTTAGGTCAGGGCATTGAGTTGGGTAATGCCCATGTTCTCCACAAATAAGACATTGAACTCCATAACAATCTGTCACTCTATGACCCTTTTCTCCACACAGATAACATCGGTCCCTCCATTTGAGGTATTCCTCAAGGTTCTTCTTCCCTTCTTTAGAAATCTCAATCTTCCCTTCTTTATGCTCCTCAACATGCGAACATGCATAATAGTTTATCTTCCTCTTCTTTGATGAATTAGTCATTCCACTAAATTTCACCTTGTTAATCATATATCGCGATGACTGATTCGGCATAATCACAATATCTTTATCTCTAGGCATTACACAATTTTGTTGCTCATAGTCACCAATTTGTCCATTGGATTTAATGTTAACCGAATTCCTTCTGGTTCCCTCCATTAACTAAAACACAAAAAGAATTTTGTGAGAGGCGAAATCATGCTAGGGAAGACAACATAGTAAAGGGGAAGCACCCTCAATATCTAACATCTTAGGATAAATTCTAAGATCGTTACCGTAGTTCTAGGACTATATCCTATACGTATACTTATCCTTAGGGACATCCCTAGACATACCTTAGAAATATCTCTAGGGATCTTACTAACGTTTTCGCATCCTAGTTTCCAAAGGTTGACTAAACCTTTCCTCTGATACCAACTGTAGAGGCCCGTATCCTGACGTACATGGACATTACATTACTTTTGCGGAATACTTAATACATAACAAAAATACACACACAAGGATCGTAATAGTTTAGTGTCTTTGGAAACTCGGAACGTAATCTTCTAATCCTGGTGAAAGATCTTCAAAATCTCCCACAAATATCTTCCTTTTTTTTTACCTAAAACCTTTCTTTATATCCTGGGGAAAAGAAAACATAAAAGGGTGAGCTCAAATGCTCAGTAAGGGTAAACAAAAGAAACATCAATCACATAATTTTCATAAGAACATAACATTTTTGGAAATCTTAACCTGCAAAAGAGAGCATAATTTCATAACATGGGATAAATCATAGTAGTGAAAATGAAACCATAACTTAAAACATTACTCATTGTGGCATACACACATAATCATAGAGAATCATTTCTTGTTAGTCAAGACTCATTGCCAAGACTATCTTAGTGGACAAAGTCCCTTTCTGAATCGAGTAATCCTCGTTTCAGTCCTGTTTCACTGAACCGGTATAACCTACCATTCCAGCCATGTCTATCTCATGAGATATGAAATCTTTACCCAATGCATTGGAGGGAGATATAGGTCCCACCCATCTCTTAATGAATCCTTTCTTATGTGTGCCACAAAATCATAAATCATACATCATTGCATAACCCATGTAATAAAAATGGGATTCTTAAACAACATGACATCATAAAACCATTCATATAAGATAAAGGAATTCATAAACATAATTTCATCACAACATAGTCAAATCAATGTAAAAATATGGATAGAAACAGAACCCTTTATTATCTTATATGGAAAATAATTTTGATAAAACACTTGAATTGAATTCTTGAGGAAAATATCCTTTCTTCTTCAAAATCAATTTCTTTTACAAAACATCATGCAATTTTAAAAGAAAGAGATTTTATTGAAAATAGTCATGAAATTTTTTAGAGGAAGCTTCATGAAAATAAGGCTTTATAAAACAGTATAAATCCGTTCGTTCCGTATAAGTTAAAAAAAACATTCTTCGTACTTTTGTCGGAAAAGTCAAAAAGTACCTCGTACGAAAAACGAAAAAAGATTCCTTTCATATCCTTTACTAAAAACTCATAGAAGGGTAAAATTGGATTTAAACAATTGTAGGTGGATGGAAATAATATTACATATTGAGGGAACATGGATGTGGATGATAAAATACACCCCAGTAAATACTTACGAATAAACAATCTCGGATAAAAATGAGATTGTGATATTTCCCTTACCTTAGGTCCGATTTGCTTCGTATGTGTCCGAACCTCCTGTATAATGATTTAAATAATGTCATTGACTTATTACAGAATCATATTCATTGTTATGATATCATATATGGTTCACTTATGACATTATATTACCCGTTCTTTTGTAAATTCCTTGTTAAAGAAGCGTTTTGGGTAAAATCGTTTCATTTATCGTAGGTGTTTTGACTTGTTGTTATTGACATCATTATTACTTATATCATGATTTACTTACTTCCAGAATATAAAATATGATTTATATATCATATATATTCAGTATATATATATATATAATAGGTAGATAAATAAAATGAAAAACACCGTTCATGGAGACGGTAGTCCGTACGTACGCATGAACGCTGTTTTCCTTTTCTTATTGTCTTGAAATGGAAGTAAGTTGATGACATACATATGTATATATATACATAAATCCAGTAGCTTTATAATGTCATATATTTCATTATTATTTCTTATATATACTTTATAATCATTCTTAAATGGTTAACATGGAGAATGAATCTCATCGCATCGTGGAGACGGTAGTCCGTACGTACGCACGAGCGATGATATCATTTCTATAAATATTGAATTGAATTGGAGTGGATTATACAATATATCAGAATCAATATGATGTTTTAATAACTATGTATAGTTATTCTTTACACCATTATACCCATCCATGTAAGGTGGTGGTGGAAAATAGATTACACCACGGCGTGGAGACGGTATTCCGTACGTACGCACGCGCGGTGATTTCTTTTTCCGTAGGATGGATAGATGGTGAAATAGGGTTGTTTCATAATTATAATAACATATCAGTATATGAGTGATACTGATGTTATTACTTCATAATGAAACAACCTAATAAGAAGAAGTGGAAGAAGAAATAAAGATGAAAGAATTGGTAACGGTAATTACCTCTTCTTTGAAGTGCCTCTTTGAGACCTCCTCTTAGGGCACTAGAATTGGTCTTTGAGGAAGACCAGAACCTCTAGGATGTTGCTAGGGAAGTGGAGAAGAGATTTTGGTAGGGGTTTTCCGAGATTGAGTGCTCAAATTGGTGTGAGGAGGAGGGGGAGGAGGTGTCCTTTTATAGGGGAGGAGAGGGGCACCTTAGGAATATCTCAAAATATTATTTTATATTAAAGTCAAAATCGGTTTATAATGGTTCCAAAGGGTCTTATTTCGAAGCTAAAGTGGGGATGGGTCGAAATCCTATCAACCAATAGAATTTAGACAAGTTTAGGATATTATTTTAACCTTATCAATTAGATTTAACTCTAAGTTAAATAATTTAACTTTTACCATGTCTTTTTGTTTTCTTTCACTATATGGTTAATAAACTTACTATAACATGCCAAACGAACCCCAAATTGTTTATTATTAATATATATATCCTTATCTAAGTCATTTGGCCGAACCTTAGATTTTTAGGAATACAATAACAATTAATAATATAATATTTGATTTAAAAACTATTTTGTGTCAATTTTGACACTATTTGATATATGATTTTTGTGAAAGTCATAACAGAATTAAATGTTCGAACCAAGTTGATTAAATCAACATTAATATATCATAGTAACCTAGAAAATTAGTGTAATTTATAAAAAGTCTTAAATTACATTTATTTTGGTATTTATATTATCAATTATGTCAATATTTCATTAATAAGATAATTACTGCATCATTTTTGTGTCATAAATAAATTATATTATTTGATGTCTAAAAATTACAAATAAAATACCATCATGTAGGAAATATTTTTAGCTTTCTAATGAATATTTATAGTCGAATTTATCTTATGTATAACCCCATATTAAAAATGATTTACTTATTAAACTTTGATTTTAACTATTTTAACCCTTCTTTAAATAAATTAATAATAAATGTCCTAATCTAATCCAAGTGGGCCTAAATGGTCATATTTTATTTCTAAGTTTGTTTTTGGTCGAATTAAACTTGTCCAATAGAATTAGGAAATGTGTTAGGGTAATATTAATATCATATTTACCCTTAGTTACCTTATTTACTATTAACCGTGGTAAAAAAAGTAAAAAGTTACTATTCACCAAAAAATTATTTTCATCTCATTGAACCACATTTTAGTCCTTGATATTAACCATGTCTCTCGGATTTTCGAAATTCCATTCACAGAAGCGGTAAAATTAAGTTTTATGCAAAATTCAGTTTTTAACCTACCACTTAGTAGTTTCACTATTCATCAAAAATTGATGTTTTTCAGAACAATGCCAAAATTTCATCCTAAGCTATATTTCATATTCCGAATTCAAAAATGAAATCTATTTTACCAAATTCATAACATAGAAGTTGCATTAATTAATTTTATAATTAAATCCCGCTGTTAAAATAAATAACGTGTTTTTAGGAAACAATATATATCAAAAGATTGACACTTGATTATGTCTGGTTTAAATGTGAAATTACAACCAATGACCAACATTGTATTAAATTGTAAAAATATATTCTAAATATACTTTAAAACCACTCAAATTAATAATTTATCACTATTAATTATTTCGATTAAAAAAGTTGTTTTTAATTATAATTTAGTAATTTTCACTATTCATCAGAATATGAAAGTTATCCGAAAAGTACCAAAATTTCACCTTAGGCTAAATTCGATACTCCGAATCCAGGAATGAAGTTCATTTTGAAAAATAAGATTTATAGAATTTTAAAAAGTGGTTATTACTATTCATAACGGCTAGTTTTAATAATATTTTAATAGCACAACGTTGTTTAGTGAAACTCGGTATTGCGTATTACACACGCTATCGAGGAAGGTCGCGATTGCGTGTAATGCAAGGCAAGACAAGGATGCGTGTTGTGCAAGCTCCTTTTGGTGTAGCGTACAACACAAGACATTAATAAAATTAAAAAGAATATTTTTTTATAAAATCTTGGGCTGTTACAATATGTTTTATGTATGTTTAGTTAAAATATTTACTATTAGTTTCCTAGTAATTTTAATGCTAATGAAAAATTTTAACCTCACCTAACATGAATATTTCAATCTCAATTTTGACATGTTAAAAAAATCATTGATAAAAGTGTTCAGAGTTGAATTAAAAATGATGAAATTCATATAAATTTAAACAAAAAGGGTGTTTATAAAAAAATATTCATAAAAATAGTATGATCAGTCAACCACATAATTTTATTTAAAAAAATCAATCAATAATACTTTGAGCGTGGGGATTATTTAAAGTCATAATGTTATTTGGTATGTTTATATACATGTTCTATAAGTTTAATGTATTGAAAATAAAGGGATTTCTTAATATTAACATCCCATATAACATATCAATTTAAAGAAAATTATATCAATTTGGAATAAATTATAATTTTGTTGTGCCAATATGGGTAATATAGTTAGGATAGACTCAAGTACATATTCATTTGAAAGAAAATCTATCCATAGTCAATGACAACCTCTGGAAAATGAACCATGTAAATAATATTTAGTTTATTACTTATAATATTTTAATTTTCACCACATTATTTTGTAAAAACATATTTTACTACTATTATTTGAATATTTTTTGTTTCTCAACTAGTGAATGAAAATTATTCCATTCAAATTGATTAATATATTCTTTCAAAGAAATTTTTTAACATTCATCACATAAGGAATCATATACTATATTTGGTTTGAATTTTTATTATAATGAATGATCCTCATATCTATTTTCTACTAAAAAAAATTTAACCCAAATTCCTATATATTCAATGATATTATTAGTGGAATAAATCCTTATGATCCAATATATTCTAAATAAAAAATATAATTTAATCCTCAAATATTTTATGTATGACTTATATTGATGCAGTTTAATAATATAATTTTTTTTGACATAACTATTATAGGCATAAATTATAATGGTTTTATATTAGATTATCATAAATAAATTTATGTGATTTCAAAAACCATAATTCAAAGAATTATCTTCAAAGAATTTTACAAAAACAAAGTGACAGGTTTCCTCATATTTTTTGTGAACTATTTACTCCAAAATAGTTATTTTATAATGAAAATTTATATAGGCCTTATTAGTTATAGAATTACCAAGGAAAATTATTTTAATGGCCTTGGGATTAAATTTCTAATGTTGATATTTAGTGTTAGAGATAAACACATCACACATAATGACTCTGAAGAATGATTGTTTTCATTTTCTATTAGACAACAACTCATAAAAAGTTTTTTTAAGAAAAGGATAATGTAAAGATGATATATTTAATAGAAATACCTATACAATAAACCATCCAAATAATGTTTAATATTATAATATTATATATAAATGTTCTTTTAATTTATATATTAATTATATTTTATCATTAAACTACATTGTTTTATTGAAGCATTTATTTTGACAAAAATTTATGGGTAATACCTTTATTACAATAAAAAGTTTCAAAATAAGAATTTAATACCCTTACACCATGAACACTTCACCATTAATCAATGTTATATGTTTTATTTTTAAGTATATGCATGAAATATTTTATTAGATAATAAATATTTAGATTTCATATATGAAAATAGATCCAAATAAATCATATGTAATCATCAAATAGGTTATAGATAAAGGGAATTACACAAATTATCCATTTTTTATAAGACTATATATATCATGGTACAATAAATATAAGGGAATGGAAGCTAATAATTCATTAATAGGTATAAAACTATACTTATTTTTTATCAAATTTCCAAGGACAAAAAACTGTGGAAGAGATAGAAATAATTTCTTATAGATCTATAACATGAACTTTCTTATAATTTTTATATAATATCATAAATATTCAATGGAAAATAATATATTCCAAATATAGGGTAAATATCCAGTTACGAATAACCATACCATGCTTTAATTTCTATGGATTTATAGATCTAATGTTTAAACATTCGCATGCCAATAATAAGATATAATAAAAGTTAATTCCAAACATTCAACAAAAAAATATTTCATTCCTCATGTTTTCATGATAATCCTCATAACATGTTAGAGTGATACTAATAAGGTTGTTATTAAGTACTATATCATTACAAAACAAGAAATTAATGTTTATACAAGGTAAGAAACATCTACAATTTTGATGATTTAACCATGTTCATTGTCTCCAAATGTAACTCATCAACCACTAATCTTTTCTATATTTTGGAAGTTATACTTGTTTTTTTTATTATGTCGAGAACAAAACTATATATGTATTACTTAATTTGAATAAAATAACTCATAATTACTTCTTGAAATTCTGAAAATTATTTTCATGGTGTGGAATCATTCTTAGGATGGGAAACATTACAAAAAAAATAAGAACCAAAAATTTTATTATACTGAAATAATGTAATCTCTTTAAAATTAATATATTAATTAAATTAAAAATAATTAACTTCATTAATCGAATAATGAATTTTCTAGGGACCACCAATTTTAAATTTGTTTTAAAATGGTTCACTTTTCTGGGAAAACATTATTTGTTTGAAAATGTGAAATTCCATAAGTATTACACATTACTTTATATGATTTGGATAGTCTAAAGTATTAATAAATATTTTTGAAATTCTCACTACCAAATTAGTTAAAATCATATTCAAAGAATTCAATTTTAATTTTTATTTTAGAACTAATTATTTATCATATGATGTAGAACTAGATCACGATTTAGAATCTATTTCTGATAAAAGAATAGAAATTTTTATACTATGTTTTGAATGTATACTATTTTATTTTGAAATGAATTATATATCTAAAAGAAGTTTATTTTCAACATTTTTATTATCCATTTATTATATGATTCATAAATTTTTATATTTCCTTATAATTTGGTTAATATTAATCCTTTCTAATGAATCAACTATTTTATCATTTTATAGATTTTAATTATAATCATCTAAAGTATTACAGAAATTATAATTCAACGTAATGATTGATACAGATACATCAGTTACATTAGACCTAAAACACTTTTCATACATTAGAATATTCATATTGAAGCCAATAATATTATATCTCATATCACTACCTCTTAGTGAACTATTTGAAGTAATATCTTCACTACATGAACTCAAAGTGTCCAATAGATTTTAAATTTTTTTATCACGTTTTTAAGATCTCATAAATTTGTGTTCTTTCCACCAAAAAATTATGAAAACATATATCATTCATAAACATTATTTGTTGAATTATTTCATATTGATACACTAAATTAATGTAAAGAATATTTTTAGGCATGATGCCTTTGGTTAATTTGGTATAGATCAAAAAAATATATAAATGAAAATACATTAACTAAAACTCCATAGCATTTCCATAAATTTCTTTGGTCATCTAAAACTACTGGGGATAACATCTGGTTTCACATAAGAAACGGTTGAGCTATATTGTCCAGTAATGGAATAATTAAATCAAAAAATTATGAAATTAATACATTTGAGTCAATAAGAATACCAAGGTAATAAAATTGGGGTGAGAATCCTAAATGTGAATATTAAATCATGATAAATCTTTACGAAATAAAGGTACCATGGGACATTGAAAACAACATAAAACATGAAATCAAAATAATGTCTCAAGGATACTTTTAGAGACATCACGACATATTTTGCATAGGATAAACTCCAACATAGAATACATGGAATATCTTGAGATAAAAACATTACCTAATGCGTTGGAGGACGATATAATTATGGGCCCACTAATCATATTAATGTCATGTATAATAAAAAGTGTTACACATAGGTGATATAACATAAGAATTTACATCATAAACATTAAAACTTTGGTTATGGTGTTCGGGTTATATAAATAGATGAATCAAAACAATTAATGATTGATACACATAGGTGAAAACCCATGATTAAAAATGGGGGCAGCTATTCACATCATAAGTGTTTGGCATGAAAAAGTCACACGTTTATTTATATAATATAACAGTACATGAGGATTAATGAAAGGATTTAATTATATCGAAATGGATATATAATTAATTTTAAATCATATATAAAGTAATAGATATATTTAAAAAATTACAACATTATCAATTGTAAATCAAAAGGCATAATAAATAGAAGGTGATTAAATAAAAAAGAGAAGGCGGGGATCCCTTACCATGAGATTAAATAATAAGAATAATGGGAATTGATTATTAAAAGGTGGTGAAAAACATTGATGGGATATATATAGGTAATTTTAGAATAACTTCATGATCCATGGGTTATCAGTCAAGAAGAATGGGAGTTCGAGTGGGGTTTTGTATCAAAAGAGAAGATATTCCATTAGTATTGTCTAAACATAGGTTTTGGATTCTATATGATAAATTAATCCAAATAAAAAACCAAATAATGGTTCTTGCAAAAGGTTTCTACCAATATGGAGTGGATTTAATAATTTTATAAGTGTAAAAATTTGACTCCATATAATAATTCCCTTGGTGATGTGAAATTGATTCATATTAAAAAATAAATTTATTTTGAAACAAAAAAAATATAAAATAGGTTTTATAAGACTCATTATGGGTATATAAAATTAATGAATTATCTTAAAAAATAAATTATTTTAAAAATTAAAAATTATTTTTTCATTGATACCTTTTATATTATTTGTTACATCACTTTTGAAATTTTTTTATGTCGTAATACAAACTGCATAATTAATCCATATTTAATTTTTAAAGAACAATTAGATTATCTATTATAATATCGAAAAAGTCAATAGAGGATAATTTTATATTTTTATTTCATAAATCATACTTATTTTACAAAAATAATTCTCTATAAAATATTCATATATAATTTTAAATCAATAATATTAATTTATTGGAAAATGTTATTTTTTATAGTAATTGTTTTATAAGCTATATAAAAATTCAATTTTACTTCATAAAAAAGATTATCAATTATGTTTAATATATATTATTTAGTAACACTATTTTACTAAAAAAATTATTTTGAAAATATTTTATTTAGGAAAAGAGTGTCTTGATTGAAACTATATACTTCCCAAAAATAAGATTTGTGTTTCATCAGATAAAAATACAATTTTAATCAAACTTATTTTTTAATTATTATAAAGTAATAGAAGATAAATATAATTATTATGTTGTTAAATCAATATAAAAATTCATACTATTAGGATCTAAAAACACAACCCTTTATGACACTAACGAATTTCCAAACTATATGTTGTGTGATGGTGACCTTTTTTATGTGGTTTGGTAAAAAAAATTTGGGTTATGATCTAAAAAATCATAAAATTCCATTTCAAATTTTTCAAACATGCTTTAGTTGTCCACGTTCAGATGGGGATAGGTCCAAGGAAAGGCCATGTGATATTATTTCTCTCAAAATATTTAATGTAAGGTCTTTATATGTATGATCATAATGGTTGAGTTCATCTCCACCTTTATCTATGTCAATTGGATTTATCATAACCATATATATATATATATACACTAATAATATAATCACTATATAATGGATATAATTTCAATCGTTGTTATGCTTAATGGTCTTATAAATATAATAGGTTATAACATATAATTGTCTAAAATAACAAAATTAGTGTATGTCTTTTCTATAAATTCTAATATTGAAAAAGGAATTCATCATTATAAAAAAGGATTTAAATTAATGATTTTTGAGTCATTAAATTATTCCCACCCCCTAAAAAATCCTTTAAAATTATAATTTATACAATAAAATAGTTGAGGGTAGTTTGGTTTGATCACCTCTTTGTGTTCCAAAGTCACATACTAAATCTTGGGGTTACACCCCAACAATTTGACCAGGTGAGTTGTCTTTTTTTAGAACCTTGTATCAGTGATCTAAGATCTTCACTGGAAACTCCTCATATGAAAGATAATTCCCCAATGGTACCTCCATGGGACTCAGTACCTCTGGTTTATTTGTAATTTACTTCCTTATGAGATATTCATGGAACACTTCTTGTTCATGAGGTAGGTTAGGTGGGGATTCTAGTTGATAGTCCAAAAATATGAATCAGTCAAGGACAACAAAGAGGTCTATGTATCTTGGACTAATATTTTCCTTCCTCACATACCTTCTATCATTATTCTATGGATATATATAATAGAATACATTATCTCTGACCTCATTCTCTATGCCTCTTCAATGATTATATAGATATCTTTTTTGTTGTCTTATTACAGATTTCATATAATGCTAAATGGTTTGAAGAATCTCAATCACCTCTTTAATACAATTAGGTCCCATAAGATTTCACTCTCTAAATTTATCCCAACATGATAATATCAGAAACATATTCCCACACATAGCCACACAAGGTTCCATTTTACTGCTATAATAGAAGATGTTGTTATATGAGAACTCTATTCGGGGAAGGTGTTGATACCATAATCCTAAAAAATACATTTAACTTGACCTTATTATATCCACTAGATTTTTAATTGTTCTCTCAATCTAAAAATACATATAAGGGTGTCAAGAAGTACTAAAAATTGTTCCCATTTTCAATAATTACTGATGATTTATATAGATCCCTGAGTTAAACCAATGATCTCAATAACATATAATAGAGAGTGGAACTCCATAAATTCATACTAGTTAACTTATATATATCTATTTGAGTTCGTCAATAGATAAAAACATTCATTGATAGAAATGAAATTTGATAACTTTGTATGGTGATCAACTACAACCCATATGGAATTATTTCCCCTTGGTTTCTTACAGTGTCCTATGATGAAATATGTGGTTACAATTTCCCATTTCAATATTGGTATGAGAAATAGTTTTATCATACCCTTTAACATGTATTTTACATCATTGAATTGTTGGTATACCAAGCCTACTGATACATATTTTACAATCTACCACTTTATGTCATCCCACTAGATCATTTGATTCAAATATCTATATATATTATTGAATCCCATATTAATAGATAAGTAAAGGATATACACATGATTATGATGTTCAGTCATCATTTCGGGATTTGTTTGGACACATATCTAGGTTTCGAATATTATAACTCCATATTTTGAAAATCAAAAAATACCAATATTCACTTCCAATTTATGTATCACTTCATCAGTATTCTAATCCACCTTGATCATTTCAAGAATAGAATATTGAGAATCTGTATATGTAAGGTATGATGTATATCCTTTCATTATTCTCATGTCTATCATATGTATTTGAAATAATATTGTATACCATAAAATTACCATCATCGAGATTATTTCCAAAAGCTTTATAATCATATAATCGTCCACCTTATTCACCTCCTTAGGATAGTAATAGACTGAAGAATCATAATCCTTGATCAGATATGACCACCTTCATTGGAGCATTTTGATCTCCTTTTGTGTGAATATATAGTTGAGGACATTATGATCAGTCTATATGTCACAGTTCTCCCCATAGAGATAAAATATGAAAATCCCCATCATGAATGTCACTGCATCCAATTATAAATCATATGATGGGTAGTTCTACACATTGGTATTTAATTGAAGGATGGATTATGCTATCACGTTTTCATCATTCCTAAGTAAAAACCCAATACTTATTAGATGCATAATTATTGATCACAAATCCCTTCCCAATGGTAAATAATATGATCATAAGGGTAGTGAATATCCTATTATTTACCTCTATAAATATTTCTTCACATTCATCATTCAATAAAAACGTCACCCATTTAAACTTATATTGGTTAGTGGTATTGAAAATGGTGGGAATATTGTCACAAATTGTAAATAGTACCAATATAATCCATCAAAACTATGAATTTTCATCATAGAGGTTGGTCTTATATATATTTCAACGGCCTCTATTTTTTGATAAATCCACACATATCCATTATAGGGACAACATACCACAATAATGTTAATTCCTCAATCTAAAACTCACATTTACTATACCTTTCAAACATATTTTCATTCTATAAGGTCTTATATAGAGCATCCAAATTCTCATCATGCCCCTCTTTTATTTTGGAGTAGATAATAACATAATATATAGAGACTACCATAATGTTTTCTTTGTAATCCAAAAAGACACAATTCATTAGGTCTGATATGATTATTTGCAAATTAGTGTGTCCAAATGTGATCACTGTGAATTAATAGTTCCAATAATCTTTATGAAAATAATTCATGGGTATGTCCTCCTTATTCACTATTACTTAATAATATATTGATCCAATATACACCACATAAAAGTATTATAATACATGTAAATGATTGAAAAATTCATCAATCTATGTAGTATGATACTTTTTCTTTATCATGATTTTTTTGAGTTCATGTTAATCAATGTAGAGGTGCATTGAACCATCCATTTTCTCTAAGAAGATGACTAGTTATCCCTATTGTGAAGTACCTAGGTTTATAAACCATTTATGTATATTCTCTTATAGTTTCTTCATCATCTACTCATGTTCAACAAGGATTATTCTATATGGAGTCTAGGATTTTAGGAAAAGATCAAGGTAAAAGTTTGATCCATAACTCAACTTATTAAAAAGGAGGAAGTCTATGAAAATTTTTGTGAAACACATTAGAAAATCCCATTACACTGGGAATATCACAATGGATGAACACTTTATTAGTCTAAATCATTTTAAATAGATATGACTTCTCAAAATAAAATACTATCCATTCCATAGATGATGATATAAAGGGGGTTCATTATCCTATTTGAAAATATTTATAATTAAGAGGAAAAATTGTGATACAGAGGGTGATTTACTTCTCTTGGAAATTTATTTTGGATCTAAAAAATGAAATAAAATTCATGCCTATAATAACATAAAATTCAACTAAATATATAATCATAATGTTTTATGGTAAATTAAGCCCGAAAATTTTGATTGTGGATGATTTATATACATGGTATTCAAAAATTGTCCCATTTTCTATTTTCAATGAAATCTATACTTTTATTTTATAGTGGGGAGTTTTAATAGTTATACTAAACATAAATGGTGTTAAGGAATTTATAGAATAATGGATGATAACCCTAAATTTCACTATATGATTATGGTTTAAATAATTTACTTCATCCAAAATAGACATAGGGATGAACATGTTCTAACTTTTAAAAACTTAAATTGAAAACCATGATCATTAAAGGGATAAATCATAAATAATATTTTTCCTTTAACCAATGAATTTATAGTTTTAAATCTAGATTATCCATGATATTTTTACTAAAACAAAGTCATACTTAAATTATTCTCACGTTGATATTGTTTTTTTGTGATATTGTGAGTTTACCAATGCATATACAACTAGATTTTCAAAAAAGTTGTGTAGTAGGGCCTCATTATCACGCAGCTTATGGAAATCGAGTCTAACTCAATGCACCATATTGGGGTTATTACCCCTATGTAAAGCTATTCCAGTGCCACATCCAATTGTATTATTAATAATGAGAAATATTTTCAAGGAAACCATTTAATATATACATTTCCATAATTTAGGGATTTTTTCTTATGTTCAGACCTATCCCTAAGGATTTCGATAGGGTTATCTAATCCAAATCCACAAAAATAACTATAAGTTTCTCTAATTCAATATTTTATAATGTATATATTTCATACACATCATTTAATGAATATTTTCATAAAGATACACTTAATTCAACCACAAAAGACTCTATGTACTAGGTTCTTTGGGTAATTTGTCATATATCATAACATCTTGAAATAAAAAACAATGACATAAAATGATACTCCATAATATTCGAATAAATTTTCATGATTTTATCAAACATCACAGGATAACCATTGGATATACATAAGAAATTGGAAAGGTATAAATCCCAATGTGGGAATAATTGATTTATAACATGTTGAAAGTTGTACAAGTTATTCAATAAACACATCAAGGTAACATAGGAGGTGTTATAATCATTATCCAAAATATCGAAACATGATAATAGATGATAACTTAAACTCAACATGTGAATATAGAAACAACATAAAACATTATATCATAATAATAATTCAAAGTTATCTATAAATATTTTATAACATAGTATTCTTTAGGTAACATCCATTTAACTATGAGAGGAATCCCATGTGATAAAAAAATCACCCAATGCATTAAAATTCTATATAATTCTCGAACAACCCATCATATTCAAATCATGTAAATGCATAAGTGTGCTGCATAGATCATAAAACATAAGAATATATTTCAAAAAATTTAAAATAATGATAACCTATTTTTGTAGAAATATATGAGAATTTACAAAAAAAATTATGGATATATACACCAATTTGAAAACCATTGAGTAAAAATGGGGATAGTTGTTCACTTCACAAATGTTTGGCATTGAAATGCCGAATGATTATTTAGGAATCATAAAAGGGGTGGATGAAGATTCATTTTTAGTTTAAATGAATTTCAAATGGGTATTTCACTAATTTTAATTCATAAATATAATAATAGGGGTGTGTAAAAACAAATCCCAACCTGAAAAAATCACAATCCAAGGGAATAATATAGAGTTGTTTCAGTAATAAAGGGGACAAAGAGAGGATCCCTTACCAAGAGTGGGAGCCTATAAATGCTTGGGAAGTTCTTATTCAGATCATTTGAAAAACTAGGGTGGGATATAGAAAGGTAATATATTAGTAAATTCATGATAAAATGGTTTTCAGTAATAGGGAATGTTAGATTCAATTGTTTATGATAGGGAAATTTTATATTATTCATTGTTAATTTAAAAACCAAGATTTTCCACTCTACATGATAAATTAATTCTAACCACAAACCATCCAATGGTTCATTACAATGGTTATTCCAAATATGATTGGGTATAGTTATTCTATAAGGCCAATAACTGAAATAATTAATATAATACCCTTAGTGGGGTGGAATTGAACATGTTTATAAAGAATTGATTTTAAACCTTGAAATATAATATAAGTTATGGAGGATTAATTAATGGTTTATAAACTGAAATAAATAAACTCAAAACATATTATTTTAAATGGGAAACATTATTTTTTTCATGAATACTATTTATAGTAATTATACACCACTTTTTAATTTTAATGTAGTCATGATAAATACTCTATTATAATACTAAATTTCATTTTTTTAAAAACAAATTATATTCCTTAGAGAATTATGAAAAATTCACTATTTTAAAATTTCAACATGATTATCTCAAAAATAATATTTGATATATCAATTTATAAATTTTATCAAACTTGTTTTTTAGTAATTATAATATAAAAAAAGTAAAATATAATAATTTTTTATTAAAAATAAAAAAAATCAAACTATTAGGGTCTGGATACATTTCCCATTATTACACCAAAGAATTTACAAATGTTAAGGTTTGTGACGGTGATATTTTTATAGGGTGGTTTAGTGACCATGGTTTGATTCATTATAATGATGATATTGAAATTATCCTACAAATATTTTTCCCATAATTAAGTTAATGAATAATAGATTATTCAGAGTCAATGAAAAATCCAATTGATGTTATCTCCATAGCAAGATCTAATAAATGGGATTCAGAGGGAATTATCCTACTGGTGGAGGACATCACCTCATTTTTTAGTATCAAATTAATTTATAAAAACCCTATATATATATAATTCATATGATCTCTTTATAAAAAATAATCTATTAAAAGTTATGATTCTTAAGTACCTTTTAAATTTGATAGTATATAACTTATAATGGTAAAAAATAACAAAACTAGTGTATTTGTGTCACGACCTGTCCCCCAGGGCCTGTATCGTGACGACCCTAAGCCTGCCTTTCATAGGCCAGGGGTTGGCAACTAACACCAAAGGCGTAAATCCCTAATCTGGGAAGGAATTTCCTTTATAAATGTAAACAAACACATTAGCGTACACAACCAGAAGCAGAAAATACTAAGTAAAACTGTACACAAAAGGAGTGATGGAAGTAAAAGGGGCCATAAATACAAGCCCAACAAGAAATTACAAGTACAACAGAAAGCAAGTACAACTGAAGAAAAGTAAAGCGGCTACTGGGATGTCCACCGGGGTTCCTACCTGAAGGGTAGGTACAGATGGCCCCCTCAGCACTTCCGTCCGTCCATCTCCTCCGTGTACCGTCACACCGAGTGGTCCATCTCCATGTACCATCCAGTCCTGCTACTTTCAGCCTCAGTCAGCGCTCCATCGTCTACAACCAACACAATGAGGTGCAGGAAAAGCCTATGTAGGGGTGAGTATAACGATACTTAGTTGGGACCCCGAGACCATCAAGGTCTCACAAAACCAACAAGGATAAACCACAAAGTATGAAATCAACGGATAACCATTACTTAGATATATGACCATACATATACCTAAGTTATCTTGTAACCCATCTCAATCATGTGGTAAACCAAAAAGTCATTGAATCAGCTCTAACCCAGATTTTTATTAGTGAAACCATGGCTGGTGGAGTACTCCTCCTCTATTGAGTACAGTGGGCATGCCGCGTCACACAGAGGCACTTCCCACTAACCATGGACTACTAAGGTACTCCTCCTATCGAGTATCGTGGGTCTACTGCGTTCACACTGAGGATCTCACCATCACGGTTCTGTCGCGCTCACACAGAGGTGCTCCCCCTTGTAGCCTGTTGAGGTACTCCTCTTATCGAGTACTGTGGGCCTGCCGCGCTTACACAGAGGAGCTCCCTACCGTTGGTCTACCATGTCACATAGAGGCACTCCCCACTGGGCTAATCGAGTCAGTCTGAGTCGAATTGGTCAAGCAGTTGTTAGGTCTCAGCCAGCTGCTAGGTCTTTGTACTTTGTCTGCTTGCCTCTATAAAGATCCGCTTCACGTGTTACTGGTCGATACTCCAACTATCAAAAGGTGCCCTGAAGAACTAACTCAATGGTCTTCCACGACATAGGGGTCTCAATGCAACAGACGACACGTCAATCGGACAACTAGTATGTTAGTGATTTTAATTTTTGTCCCGGGGGCCCGGTTGGATTCGTGTTCGATCCAACCTGACCATATCTCAACTATACCTCGAACTCTGGTGGGGTATTCTCAAAGGTACATCTTCACTCCATGAATACTGGCACCACTGACGGTTCGTTAAACGAATGTCTGGTGCAAAAGATATGGCCCAAGTAGGTAATGGGGTCGGTAATGGTCCTGGGTCTGATCCGACCCGGTCGGACCTTCTTGGCCCAACCCTGATTGGGTCGACCTAGTCTGGGTTGACCTGGTCTGACCCACTGGCTGGGACGTGGCCCATTCGGCGGGTCAACCCGCTATGTTTGGCCTGGTCCGCTGGGCCCAGCCTAGTAGACTACAAGGGTGGTTCGGCCCGGATGTTGCCACGTAGGCGACTTGGACCAAAGGTCGGGGCCGAATCGGCCAGTGCCACGAGGGGCGCGGTTTGGGAGACTCGTCCTGGGAGGTCGGTCCGGTCGGAAGGCCAGTGGGTAGGCCCCGTGGCATGCGGGCAGGCAGCGGGTAGAGTGTGCGGGGCGCGGGCAAGCAGGCTGGATGTCGGGCAGGCCGCGGGTGCATCGAGTAGGGTGAGGCCAAGGTTGGGTAGGTTTTGAGGGTACCAATAGGGAATCGGGCCGGCCATGGGGGTGTTGTGGTGGTTGCGGGGGCGTCGAACAGGGCGCGGCAGTGGCCGGCCAGGGCGCGGGTCCATCGGCAGGGCACCGGGCATGGCACGGGGATGCCGGCAGGGCGACGGGAAGGGAACGGGGCGCCGGACAAGGTTCTCGGAGGCCACATGTAGGCGGGCCGGGTGCCGCTCGGGCCTGCGGTTGTCGGCGGGAAGAATCAGTGTGTCGCGGGGCCGACTCAATTCGCAGAGGCTGCAGGTAGCGTGGCCTTCGTCATTGTCTCCTTCGTATTTGTCACCTCATCACCATGCCGTAGAACGCAACAAGAAGAGAGAAAACGATGGAGGATATAGGGCCATGAATGGTTGGCCCGAACCCTCCGCATTTAGGAAGGTATCATTTGGCTCATCATGAGTAGAAGATGATCGATAATACATCCGCTACAAACACTTATTATCCTTTGATGAAGATAAGAAAAAGCTACAACTTCAATAATAAATAGACCCCCTACATTTTATTCGTCGCTCGTTGGAGAAGTCGTGGAAGGAACAATTGTTGTTCATCGTGTCCGCCACACGCCCCCAATTCCGAGCTGTGTTGGATCGTTGAAGACGTTGTGGAGGGTAGGATTCAAGGAAGGAAGTCGAAGAAGAAATCACCAATGGCGTTTTTTGAATTCTTTTTTGGAAGAACAGTACTTCATTGGGAGCTTTTCTCCCTTCTCCCAAATTCCACCAAAAGAGAATGCCAACCCAACTAATAATAATAGATTGTCTATTATTATAATGTTGGAACTTAATTAAAAAAGTAGAATTAAATTACGTAGGCTCCCCTTAATTAAACCACGGTTGTTGGAAAAATTAACTAAAAGGGGATGGTGGCACCAATTAATGGTAGAGGAGGTCAAGGGACTCCCCTCTTATTAATGAGGTGAGTTGAGAGATTTTCCACCCTCCCATTAATTGGGAGGTTTTAGTCTCGTGTGGTCCCCAAGTAATTACCTCTCTCGAGAGGTTAAATTTTTGTGGGCCCCACCACCATAACCTCTCATGGAGGTTCGGGTGTGGCGGTCCCACTTGCAACTCCCATGTGGAGGTTTTAACCAATAATCACACACATGGATGATTAAAATAAAATAAAGTGTTTTACACATTATTTTAATATTTGTTTGTAAAAAGACAAAAACATACTTTTATTCTCGACCATCTTCCGTCTAGGAGAAAGTATTCTTAAGTGAATACCAGCACTGCGAGTTCAATGGTGCCCTCGATTTTAGTTCTGAGCACCAGTTAAAAGATATAAAAATCCCTCTCGTACGCTTACTGAACGTACCCAAAAAAAACATCATAAATTGATTCCGAGAACACCGGGCCTCATAATCAAGTGATGTAAATTTTCGCGGACTTGTAAAATTTCCATGTATTAAAAAAAACATTTCATGGGATTTCTAGGTCTTTACAATTTTTTTTCAATAATTTCATTTCTTAATATGGAATTCCCACATTTATAAAGGGAATTTCATTTTTAAATATTCATTTCATTACATTAATCTGAGATAGACTTATATTAAATGACCATCTGTCTTACATTCCTAACACTTAACATTTAAATAATAATTTTCTCAAATATTTCCATTATATATTTATAATGGTCCAGACCCTCCAGGCCCATTACTTTTCCAAAATAAGTCTCTACCAAAACAGTGGCACCGTGACGGTGGCACCGGTCACGGTGGTACCGTGTCCTCACCCAGCCCTCCGTTTTCTTTTTCCAGTCCCTCTCCCGCAAAGTAAATTTTTTAAGTAAATTAATTCATTTACTTTTTAAAAAGGCATTTAAATCCGATAATTAATTCCTAAAAATCTCGAGAAACCTCCCCGATTGGGGTATTAAATAACACCTTAATATCATCATGTGTAACTTCCCACCCACGTAGGAAACCACGATCTGACTTTCTAGGTATTCAAAATTCCATATCTCGTAACTGTAGGATCCTCACTTTATACCTCCCGCTAGAGTTTCTTTTCTTCTTCTCGGCTGGATTTCTTTCTTCTTCCTGGTGTGCCTGGAGTTCCTCTCTTCCCGTGGATTGTGCTGCGCCTCTGCTAGAGCTTTCTGCACCTCTTGGAGTCCACAGAATTCCACCCCTGAAAGTCGCGAATCCCCTATTCTTGGTGTGCGTAGAAAATCATCGATCCTTGATCAACCATGTAGGGATTTTTCCTTTGTCTCTCCATACTCTATTTCGTGCAGGGTGGGTACGCTATTGTTTATGTGGTAATGGGTGATACCAAACCTTAATGAAGATAACTAACGGACATTAAAGAATGAAGGGAAGGGGTTTGAATGATGTGCTATTGTTCTATTTTTCTTCTCTTCCTTGATGCTTATGTTTTGAACTGTTGGGATATGCTCACTAAAAATCATGGGCGTTGGTGGTCTTTCCATGCACACTAATGAACCCTTGCCTTCTGCAATGATTAAATGACTATAACTTGGAAATTGGTTAATCAAGTAAACTCGGTGGATTAAATGGATACCCAGTAAACATAAATCCCTATGTGGTCACCCCAGCTAACCAATAGAAAGAATAAGATAATGAATGATGTTCTTTAACCTTGAAGTTGCCCAATATATTTTTTTTTGTAAGCGGGTTGTTCTGTTTAATTTCCTATGAGGTGACATGGGTGAGGATGGGATCCTCTTGGTTGTGAGTTTGAAACTGCATGGTTTCTCTGCTCGTGATACAAATTGGGGTGGAATACTCTACTGTTGGCATATCATTGTTTCATGGTTTTTGAGATGTGGGGTTGTATCATGAAGCCTGCTTTGGTTCTAGTACATTGAGGGATCTCACTTATCCCTTTGTTGTTGTGACTTCACAAGAGAACCGAGTGTGAATGCTTAAATTTCTATTTGGTTGTTTCTATTTTCCTACCTTGTGATTGTGCCTGTTACTTGCCCAGTAGTGCAGAATTAACATAAATGGGATTAATTAAATAGGAATCTAGGAATGGGTTAAACGGGGAATTGGTTTTGGGAATGAGTCGTGACTTGGCAGTGAGTCTTGCGTTTCTTACGAATGAATAGTCATGAGGCTGTTTGTGTTTAGGTTGGTCTTTGGAAACCCTAGGTGGGGATGAGTGCTTGTTACCTAAACATGTATCTTTAGCTTTTATGTTTCTTATTCGTGCCCCACATATGTTGAGAACATTAGTTCCCAACACCCACATTTCATGGGGGAGGGTGTTTTTCCCAACACTCTTATAAGTGGCTAGTTACTAGATCCTTTTCTGCTCCTATCTCTGAATATTTCATGACTCTTTGGGCAGGCTATGATGCCCTGAGGTCCATTATTAGCCCAATAATCTTCGGGCATGGTAGTTGTGGTGGTTGGCCCAGGTGTTTGCAGGAAGGTTGTCTCCCAAGTGTCTTCGGGATGAGGCATAGGTGTCTTCGGGCGTGGCTATAGTTGTTCTGACCCTGGTCTTTGAGGGGGTGGTTATGAATGGAGGTTGTGGCCCAGGTGTCTACGGGCGAGATGTGTGGTTGTGGCCCTAGTGTTTGCATGCGGGATGTGCGGTTGTGGCCCAGGTGTTTGCGGGCGGGGTGTGGCAGTGGGACTGTGGTGAGAATGGCGGGATTGGTTTGATGTTTAGGATGTCATCAATTACTAGTGGGAAAGTGGCACATGGTACCCAACATATTTATGTGCTATTACTATATCTTACGTGACTTACATTATTTGGGTAGTGTGCCTTGGTGAGGCTTGGGTGGATAGTTTTCCTTGCTCGGTGCTTTGGTTATGTCCTTTTTCATAGGGCATTAGAATGCCCCCCCCCCCCACTTGTGCCGAGAGTCTTTGAATTTCTCTGCTGAGTATAGTTGTATGCTCACCATATGTATATAGAACTGCTTTCAGGTTTCCAGGAGGATTTTAGGGATCGTTTGGGACCATATTAGCTCAGACGGTGGGGCAGTTTCTATTGTCATTTTATTTTTTTGGTACTTTACTTTTGGTTTTCTTGGGACTTTTATCTTTTACTATTAAACATACATATGGGAATGGTTTACTTTTATCTTTACATTTACTTTAATCTTTTCTATTGTTGGGGTTCCTATCTTATCTCCCGATCAAATTAAAAATAAAAAGGGTAATTCCTTCCATCTTGTGTGTGATTATATACCCTTGGTGCTAGTCGCCACTCCGGGACCTATTGAAGGAGGGTCTCGGGGGTCATTATCTGTCCTTCAACATAAACAAGGAAGGGTCTGGCAATCTGTTGTCCCTTCCCTTATTTTGGTGAAGGCGGGTTGTGATAGAATAGTATCATAGAAGTGAGGTTGAGAGGAAGGATGGAGTCTGGAGTTAGGAACAGTGAGGATTGCATGGGGTGGTAGGGAAATAGTGTTGGGTGACCTTGGTTCATGAATTAGGCTAGGGAAGACCGGCTAGGACATGTGATTTTAGGGGCCCCCGTGATCGGATACAAGGAATCTGGACCTACCAAACAACCAAGTGAGGCTACACTGATTGCAGTGTAGAGACTCTAAGAAAGGTACATGCATCATAACTACTTGTGTTCTTATGTTTCATGGATTTCTTGGGGATTCAGAATAAATAAAGAAGTCTAAGAAAATTTAAGAACAATATTCTACACTACTCGGACTTAGGAATTCCTTGTTTACCTTACAACTATGGCACCTGGGATGCGACTATGAGTTGTGCGGGAAATCGAGGCCCAGGAGGTTGACCTGACCGATCGACATAGGACTCACCGAGAGGAGGAGGATTAGTGGAAGAATACGCTTCGATCCTTTCAGTGACAAACCCTCGGAATGTACAAGGGAAACATCTCAGATATAGAGACAGAGAGATGGTAGAGGAGCTGGTGATAGCCTTCACCTTGATCTGCGCTCCGATAGAGTATTGGGTTCCTTTGGCTGTGAGCCAGATGTGGGTAGCGGCGCGTCAGTGGTGGACACGTGACCTTGGAGAGAAGGGGGTGGATGAGGTGACATGGACTGATTTCGAGAAGGAGTTCCAAGAAGAATTCCTCTTTTCCACGATGATGTCTGAGAAGAGGTAGGAGCTACACTCCCTCTAACAGGGGGTATGTTAGTAAGAGAGTTGGGGATAAAGTTCAAGGATCATCTACACATTGCTCCGGACCTCTTTCTGGATGAGTATTCCCGGGCAAGAAGTTTGGTGAGGGAGCATCGACCTTCTCTTTAGTATGGTTTTACTCCCTTCACCTTGACGACCTACTTGGAGCTCCAGAAGAAGGTTGAAGTGCTAGAGAGGATGCACACGCTGGGATTTGTATCGCGAGAGGGAATCCAGTTGGGCTCATTGAAGGGGAAGGCCGTCAGCAGTAGGCCTCTAGCATCAGGACCCTCTAGGTTTCGACCAGCAGAAAGAAGGCCTTAGCAGTTCCAGTTCTGATCCCCCGGTCCTCGCACTATTTTTTCGGGCCCAAGACAGAGATGATTCATCTGTGGAAGCCATGGGAACCTTCATAATCAGTTCCCAGATAGAGTACAGTTCGGCGGGGGTGGGTAGATTCAGCACCCACCTTAGCAGTAGTAGTTTCCAGCTAGGCCCTTTCAGTAGCAGCAACAGGTTCATCGAGCTCCCGCTCCTCCGAGGGCAGATGTTGCAATGGTAGGATGACCTCAGGGTGCTCCTCAGGGACCATGACTAGGATATGGTTGGGGAGGTGGCTGATAGATGAGAGGTAGAGCAGCTAGGTGTGGGCAGTTTCACGCCACGGAGGCAGTAGTTCCAGCAGGGCCAAAGGTCGTTCGAGGTACGCTCTTCTTGTTTAGTAACCTTGTTTATGCATTGTTCAATACAGGATCTTCGAACACCTTTTTGCACCTAGTCTGGACCATGCTATCAGTTTAGATGCTAAGAGACTTCCAGTTCCCCTGGTGCTGAGCACACCAGTCGGAGGTCAGACTGACATGTTTTATGTTTTCCTGGGGTGTAGACTGGTAATAGGGCCACATCAGTCAGTCAGGGATCTTCTAATGTTGCAGATACATCCATACAATGTCTTCTGAGGCATTGACTGGTTGTTCTATGTATGTGTCGTTGTTTCCCTATGGAATTGGGGATGATTAATTTATTTAAGATTCAAACATTCCAAGCGGTTTCTAACGGGTTTATTTGTAGAACCGGAAACATCCAATCATTCTATATCCATTTGAACCTATGTTCCAAAGGTAGGTGCTCTTTAGTTTTGAACTATTGAGACTTAGGAATTTTCATTGGTCGAGAGGATGGGAGGTTGGACTCATCACACCTTTTTTAGGGGAATTATTGTCTACTTCGGGACTCTCTTTAAATATTTAAGTTATGTTCGTAAATCCTTATTACATTACCAAGTATAAAATGAGCTTTCCTTTAAATCTTACAATCAATGATTGATATGTAAGGAATTTAGAGAATCTATTATATGTATTCGAGGTTCTTCATCGATAGAGAATCATCTATATTTGTTAGATATTCTTTGTCAATGGTATCCTTCAATAAATAAAAGTCTCTGGGTTATTATGATAACCATACTGGTTTTAAAGCCACTCAGTGGGGCACTTGAAGTTTATTGTCATTCAGAAGGACATGGATTATTTTAGATTTGGGTCATACACGCAGATGGGCTACCTACATATCCTTTGTTTCGGAAAAGGAATCATAACCCAGGTAGTTCGGGTAAGGGGGTATTATGTTTATTATTGATGGCTCAAAGAAAGATGTCATAATTACATTTACACTCTAAGCTCATGTGAGTCATGCTCGGTGTGAGAAACAAGAGGTATTGGTAAAACCGGACAATTGTGCCATGAATGATGCAATCATAAGAAATGATGTGGGGATTATGTATGTATGACTGTCCGAATAGATGAAGATTAATATTTTCATTAGGTTATAAAACCAAGAATAGGGTCCATAAAGGTATATGTTCTTCATGGAGATTTGGATACTCTAATCTTGGGGATTTTTCCTAAGGAATATGCCCAAGTTAGGAGGGGACTTATTATTGGGTTTTACTCTTGATAAGGAAGTACAAATCAAAAGTAAATTAAGACTGGCTAAGGGAAATTAACACTAGGGCTTACTCCTGAGAAGAAGGCCCAGGTTAATGGACATGAAAAATTAAGGTACTTGGGGCTTACTCCTAAAGAGGATGACCATATTTGAGACTGGGGATTACTCCTGAAAAGGAAGCCCAGGATAAGAGAATTATGGTTGGGGCTTACTCCTATGGAGGATGCCCAGATTTTTTTGGAACATTGAGATAATGGATTTCTCCTTAAAATGAAGCCCGGGTTAAGGGAATTATGACTGGGGTTTACTCCTACGGAGGATGCCCAGGTTAATGAGGACCTGGGGCCTACTCCTAAGGAGGATGCCCATATTTGTAGAGTTTGAGACTGGGGATTACTCCTGAAAAGGAAACCCAGGTTGAGGATTCTCTCATCTTAAAGTATGAGGTTGAATGAATGAACTCTCTAACATTAGTGATGTAAAGATGTGTAAATCACTAGGTTTTGAGAGATGTTCCACAGAATTTCTTTCAGATAAGGACGAAAACAAGGAAATCATGCCATAAATGGATTTGGAGAGATTTATGAAGGTTTAATCCTGAAGATGAGAGAGGGATAGGTGTAAAAGGGGTGAAATGGGCAGAAAGGGCACCCAAAAAGAGAGGGGCATGCAGGTACTGCGTGGGCGCGGAATTTTGGGTCGCGCAGGTATACCTGGGTTGTACATGGATACTTGCGTGACTTTTAGACCTTGGGGTAATATTTGGGTATGATATGGCCCAATCCCTTAGTATTATCCCTAAGGTCTTACAGTAGTGTGGAACTCAAGTTATGGTGAAGGGGCAAGGCGGCGCGCAAGTTTGGCCATTTCCTTTAAGGGCTGGCCACTCAGGCGCGCATGTGTTGATGAATTTCAACACTTTGGCATTCCTCCCCCTCTCTAGATCTTCTGTTCTAGGTAAGAAATTACCTTATAAGTGTTCGGAAGCTTTTAGAAGAGACTAGGGCACCGGGAGCTCAAATTTGAGGTTCTGGAATTTTTTGTCCGTTCAAATAGTGGGCCCACAGGGGTATGTATAGGCTGGTGGGACCATGGGTGGATTTTCAAAGAGGGCACGTGGGTCACCTACGCGACCATTAAGAGGCACGAAAGTGTACTTGTGCAACCATGAGGTAACTTGCGAAACCCAAGTGCATTTGAAGCCATGTTCATGCCTTTGTTAATTTTTGATGTTTTTGTCAAAGGATGAATCACATTATGCTAAGTCAATTCTTTTTCCATTCGTTTAGACTCTATGATGGAAAGGAACATCAACAAAAGTCCCCCCTCAGAGTTGGATCCAAAGGAAATGAGAATGTAACTCTGAGGAAAGAAGAAAACTAGGGAAACTTTGTCACGCAGGTACTGAGCGTGCAGAGGGCAGCACACAGGTGTGGATCGCACCGGCTGAAAAATTAGAGCGCGCTGGCTTTAGGCATGTAGGGGTACGGCCAGGCCTATATATATGTGGCCATTTGTCGCGTATAGAACCAGATTTCCGATTTTCGAGCTCTCGCCGTGCAAGTCACCTTCGCCGTTCAAGTTGCTCTCTTTTCCACTATTTCTTTGTTTACGCGATGTTGTCAAGGTATCTGGACTTGCACGGTGGTACTTGGGCACCAAAAACTTGGGTGACACATCCATACTTGGGCGACACATTCAAACTTGTGCGCCAAGATTATACTTTCGCGCTTTAATTCCTTAGTCATTTTTTCCGAATTCCGTCACAAACTTTATGATAAATAAACATACTTAGAAGTTAATTTATTTGAATTTTGTGCAGATTCAATGGCTCCTAAAAGAATTAGAATGACTGATGAACTAGCAAGAAAGCGCCTTGATGATATGATGAGCATCATTGGCTATGATTACTATACTGTCTATGACAGCACTCTTGAAGATTTGGCTATGTATTTGAAGAAGTATCATCGTGACTTCCCCTAGAGCATTTATTTGCCTTTGTATGGCTATGGTCATCTGCAAGAAGTTCCCATTCCAGAGGAAAAGAACTATCACCCAATTTCTTGGTTTCAGAACTACACCAATTTTGCTTCAGCAAATATCTCATGTGGAGGAGTATTTATAAATGTTGAAATAGTGGAGAAGGCTCATATTATGCATCATATCCCTTGTATGCCAGATCTGAAACCTCATAAACCCGAGCTGCAACCACATTGTTATCCTTCAATTTTCCGAAACTCTTAGATACATCAATCCAAAGGTTGGAAGAGAAATTGGGGTTTTCATCTGGGAGGAGGTGTGAAGACATCCTGGATGTGGGCATACTGGGTGCGACAAAACTATGTAGAGTTTGTTGTGGATTTGAATGGAGTTGCAACATACGAAGCCATCTGGGTTGAGAAAACATATTTTTACAGACATGATAACTTCATGCCGAAGATACTCAACCATTGGAGCCCAGAAACCAATTCTTTCCATTTGACTCATGGAGAAGTAGGCATCAGTCTGTGGGATGTCCATAAGATATCAGGGGCTACAATTTTGGGTGATATGTATGATGAATTCATCCCTCCCAATGTGACTTGAAATGATTAGGAGAAGACTATGGCTTTAGCTCGGGAATTATTTAAAATCTTCCACAAGTTCAAGAGTTCAGAGACCTCCTTAACTCATTCCAGAAAGGATATTCATCCAGAGGAGTGGATGGATATGTTTCTTACCAAAAAGAAAGAGAAGGAACCAAAGGAGAAGGAGTCGAAGGAGAAGGGATCCAAGAAAATGAATCCCAAGGAGAAAAATCCCACTCGTCCCACCACCTATCCCAAAATAGAGAAGCGGGGTGCTCCAGGCACATTCTGAACAACTCTGGAAGTAGGGGAATTTGAGATGTGGGGATATGAGGTGAATCAAAGGATCCCAAAGAAGACTCATTTGGCAGGTTTCTTGGCCTTGTGGATCAGCATTTATCTTATGCAGTTAGGGTCTCGAAAGCAGGCGTTAGGCCAGGGACCTTCGTTATTGTGGCCATGTTGGCTGAGGGGAAAATGGTTGGGTTGGCTACCCCCATTTTAGAAAAGATTCACAGGAGCATACTCCATGTCTTCATAGGTAAGTCTCCTTTGAGAATAGTGGTACCATTTTATGTTTTGTGGGGATGTATCACCACTCACTTCAGGACGTACAATGTACAGAAGGGATTATAGATTCCTGGAAGTGCTTTTAGGCCATCAGTGTAGGTGTTCCCTAGAATTTTTCCATGAGTTCTCAATGCTTATGAAATGAAGGTAAGGCTAAGCATGTATTAGGAATTAAACTTCTTTCCTTATGGAAATCTGCCAGCTGGGCGGTTTCTTGATGACGGAACAGCCATCCTGGATTTGAGGTCATACATGCTAGCCTACTGAGATGGTGTGCTGGTCGCCAGGATTGGAAAAGATATTATATGTGAGGCCTATGCTCCATACATATTTGCACACCAATTCAAGTGTTTGCAGCAGACTTTTGTATCTCCCCCTGTACATGTCAGGTTAGAGCAACATACGATGGTTGCTCAACAACTATGGTTGCTGACATCTAGTGAGAAGACTGGGGTAGTGTTTGATCTACCAGTTGAAAAAGAAAAAAATAAATTGACTACATGGTATCCTAAGCAGTGGATAGCATCATACCCTAAAGGGGTGATGAATCACCCAGTTTATTAGGTAGGGAAAAGGAAAAGGACTGTAGAGAAAGAAACTCTTCTTCATGAAGGTGATGCTTCCCCACTTGAAGCAGATTCACTGGATTCCTCATCTAGGACTGATTCACTGGATTCCCAAGATGGTGATGATGAGGCACAACAAGTGGAAAAGAGGCCTCGTGCCCGATATAATCCTCCAGTCAGAATCAAAAGACCTACTCCATCAACTCCTAGTGAGTTAATTTATTTTGAAAAATTAATCACTATTCCTTTATAATGCAATAAGTATTATTTTATTATTCTCTATCAATAGGTGTAGGATATGGGAAGAAATTGAAGTACAAGATTGTAGGACCTTCCTTGTAGCCTTTCTATGACTAGAGGCTGTCCAGACATGGCAGAGTTTATACTATGGTATTGAAACTGCCTGGCTGGATTTATGCGAGGGGATGAACCTCCATGGAATAGGGACTCTTTGGGCTTCTACTGATATCAATTTTGAGAATAACCTCAATGAAGTGCGGACTTAAATTAGAGAGATGGAAATTCTTATATATGCCACTGACGATTATATTCCTGTCACCAAACGGCGGAAGGAAATGATAGATCGTGGTTCAACTAAGGGGACTGATGAGGAGTGGCACGATTACGTGTCCCCTGAAGATGTAATTTTTCTTTCCTTATTTTCTTTGAAACATGATTTCAGTCGAATCATTATTACTGAAGGAAGTTATTTTCTTTATCATGCAGCTTGCAAAGAAAGGAACTAATGAGGTTCCTTCTCCATAGTATAGCCTTGGTGGTACTTCCATTGGGGCTGCTGCAGAATCTTCTCGCGAGTCAGGTGAGATATCTCCTGGCTAGCAGGCCATGAATGAGGATTTGGACATGGATTTCCATTATCCAATTCAAGTGCCTATAAGGGAGACTGTTGACACTCCCAAAAAGCCAAAGAGACAAAGTCATCGAAGGAAGAAGTCCACAACTAAATGCTTCATCGGTGGTGGTAAGTCATTTGGATAATCATGAGTCATAAATCATGAAAAAGATTGCTAATTTTCCTTGGAATTGCAGTGGATTCTTCAATTTCCCCTCTGAGGGAAAGGGCTGATCCTCCTATGAGGATCATGGAGGGTGTTGTGGCACAATCTCAAATTCAGGCTGACTTGGCTACTCCTGGAGAAGTGCTAGCATATGTTCCCAATATCCCTCCTACTATTGTTGCATAAAGAAAAGAACCTGCTTCTGGTAAATTAAAAATGCTTCATAAAATGTTGAATGAAACATCGAATGACTTTCATTATGTGATACTTCATGTTCAACCCATGCATTAGAGCTTTTGGCAATTATTTCAACTGATACCACGATTTTATCTGAAGATGCAGTCCAGGGATAGGAACTGCATGATGATCTTCACCAAGAAGAAACATCAAATGCTCCCACTGGTGAGATTAACCAGCATTCTGAGATGATATTAGATGAAATTATGGAACTTGGCGCATCTTTTTAATATTTTATAAATCATGTTAAATTACCATGTAATTTAGAAGATTATGGACGTGAGTGTTATCCTTCGTCCTATTAAGAATAACTTCTTATTACATGTCCAATCATGATTGGTTTAATTGTGCAGTTCTGTCGGTGCCAGCTACTGAACTACCGATGCCTGAAGGGGGTACAGAAAACCATAATATTGCCGAGACATTAGCACAAGTGGATCTGAACCCAGTGGAGCTTCCTCAAACTCATCCTGAAAATCCTGTCGAATCTCGGAAAGATGGGGAGGAGCCTTCTTAAGTTACTGATCTACCATTGGTTAATGAATAAAAATATTTATGATTGTACTTAATTTTCAAAACAAACGATTCTTTTGTTATCCTTTGAAACTAACCAGAGCTTTCAATTGATTATGCAGGGCCATCAATTTCAACGGTTAGATCCGGAGGTGAAGCCTCAGCCTTTGCCCCAACAGGAATTGAATGCGAAGAAACATGGGTCAGGGGGGAAGGAGCAGAACAGGACACTTCTCTAAGTGTATTAATCCCAGATTATACTACCCCCTGTGATAGTGACGTTGAGTCAGACCTAGAAGTTCAAAAGGCATTTCAATTTTCACGATGCAAGGCATGGTAGAACATATGGAAAATCATATCTGAAGTGCCTATGGAGGAGATTCCATCTAAGATTCCTCAGTTGTCATCCCTATTTTTCATATTGGGACTTGGAGGTTTTGGATATGAAAAGATCCATGCCGTATTGAAAGAGGTCATTTTAAGAAGGGATCAGGAGAAAAAGTGTCATGAAGATCTGACCAGGGTGAAGTTTTCAGCCAATATTAGTGAATTTGAGGTTGCAGTATCCTGAGCTGAGGCTAACCATGCTTCCAAGATGAAGAATCTGAATCATAAGATCAAATATAAAGTCGTCCAGTAGATGCACCTTCAACAATAGTTACATTCTATTACTGGGGAACTTGACCAACTCAATAAATCACTGGAAGGAGCTCAAACGAACGGTATGAAATCCATCGCAGATGCCAAGAAATCACTCCAATAGGATGAAATGAGTGAAGTTGGTCAGGTGGGTGAGCTTGAAGTAGCTGTTGATGAGGCTCAGGATGTTTTTCATCAAGTGAAGAGTTATGTTGACAGCCTCTTATAATTTCTTAGAAAAGAGAAGAGAATCCAATCTGTGGACATCCTTCTAATCTCTTGTAGACCAAATTAAAAACTTTTTTATCTACAATCATTTGTGCATGTATTTTCCTGCTACCTGCTTTAAATTTTTACCTAAGCCAATGGGCTTAGTAAGCATAGTTTGATTTTTACTAGGATTATTATAAATAACCCTACAAACTATGAATCTTTTAATTGATCAATATTACCTAAATCATACAAAATGTATGTTTAGTGAGCTGGATCTTGACTTTTATTCAGAGTTACCCTATATTTTGTGGGAAGTTTAAAGTCATGAACTTCGGACATAAAGTGTCTAATGTTTATGGTCAAAATATCTTTGACTGAAATGGATTAAAATTGTCTCAATTCCTTGACAATTTTTCTGAAAACATATTAACACACTCAAGTATGAGGGAAAATATGTAAACTATGACTTGAGAAAATTTTAATTTGAGGAATGATATGGAAAAGAGCTAAAATGAATTAGATGAAGTAGTTCCCAAGAATGAATTTACCATTATTTAACAAACTTGTTAGAGGGTGGAATTATGTAGGTACACCTAAAGGCATTAGCTGTATAGTCAAATAAAAAGCATCTTTTGGATGACAGGTCCATTATGCAGACTACTTATATCAGGCCACCTAAGGGAACGCGCTTCATAGTCAGGAAAAAAAACTCTCGGAAATTTATTTTTCTACTGCTAAGAAGCCAGTGAAAGTTTATGGGGATTCAAATTTTCCAAAGTATAGAGTTTGCTGTATGGAAAGAGGTAGTTGAATATAGAGAAGATATTTTCAATAAATATTGTCTAAGAATTGGATGAATTTTACTCCTATGAAGGTCTGACCCAAACATAGGGATGGAAAATATAAACTATAGACTTGAATACTTTCAGATCATGAAAAGGATTATGGGACAAATATGTTAAATATGACTTTTTCTTGCGGATCCCTACATATTTTCATTAATACAAATAAGAACAAAAGAAGTTTTCCTCCCAAGAATGAAGTTAGCACTATTTAAAAAACCCGTTAGGGGGTTGAATTATGTAGGGATGCCTAAGGGCATTGGCTGCATAGTCAAATAATAGCATCTTTTGGCTGACAGGTCTGTTGTGTACACTACTTATGCAAGGTTGCCTATGGGAACGTGCGGCATAGTCAGGAAAAATAACTTTCAGGTATCAAGCCTTTTGTGATTAGAAGTTAAGAAAAGGGTTATGAAGATCTGAAAATATTTAAGGTTATGATTATGACACATAAAAGTGGATATTGTTCAATGTATTTAAAGATACATAGATCAATGCTAACCATAATCATGTTGTGGCCGGGTCCTGAATTGAAATACTGGACATCACTACATATCCCATAAGGATGGGAATCAAGCCATACATAGTTCTTGAAATATAGTTTAACGTCATGTGGGATGAAATTATGAGAGATCTTAGTATGGGGTCCTAGATCTCGGACCATTATAATAAATACACAGTGTGTGTTTTCATGGGGACTTTTCAGCCAGGGGACTGAAAGTGGAATTTCGGGTTAGGCCCAAAAGACTTGGGGCTGGATTCGCGGGACACTCGAACATTCCTACGCATCCTATAAGGATGTGAATCAAGCCCACGTAGTTCTATAAATACCTTATATACAAATTTGGTTCGTACATTTGAAGGGTGAAAGGGTAATTTAGTGCAATGATGGTTTAACCAAAGATAAAAGGTTTAGGTATTTCCATGTATGCACAAATTTTTTTTGGAATATATCATGATTGAAAATCAATATAAATAATGATTCCCTCTCAGGTGAGTGTATCAAAGAATATTGTAGTTTATTTTCATACAGGACAGAAATGTTGTACAGTTTAACGTCGTATAGCAAGGACGAAGGTGATCCAATGTAAAGATATTGATTCTGGGGGCGGTTTCACGAATCAAAATCATATGAGATTGAGGTGAAACGATGTGAAGATATTGGTTTTGGGCTTGAACCTTGGGAGGTTGCCTATGTACCCAGCCTGGAAGGCAAGGATCAAAGCCCACATAGTTCAATTAAACAATGAATTAGTGATCAAGTTGTATTTGGGGACAACGACCTAAAAATAATGTTGGGACTTACGTGTGGTTAGAGGCCCAAAGAGGGTGTTATGGTTGAAATTCTTTCTAACCTCACATGAGTCATACTCGGTGTGAGAAACAAGAGGTAACAACAACCTTAATGATGCACAGTTTAATGTCATGTAGGGAATATGAAGGGACTATGCAGTTTAAAGTCTTGCAGTTAGGACTATTGGTGATGCACAGTTTAGTGTCATGTAGTAGGGACAAAAATACAGTTTAACATCATGTAGGGCGTATTAAGGTATTTCTATACAATTTAGCATCATGTAGTTAGGAAAATGGGTAAAATACCATTTAATTTCATGTTGGACAAAAAGAGGACTATGCAGTTTAATTTCATGTAGTAAGGACAAAAGATAACACATTTTAACGTCATGTTGGATGTATTAGGGAATTTTTCACAGTTTAATGTCATGTTGGATGAAAAAAGGACGATCTAGGTTAGCGTCATGTTGGAAAAAAGTATGAATAGTATAAGGTCATATGCATAGACCGTTGGTTATGAAGTTTAACATCTTGCTGAACATAAGGGACTTCTGTATAGTTTAGTGTCATGTAGTCTGGACGCCGCTGTTTAACGTCATGTTGGACGTAAGTGACAATAGTTTAAAGACATATGCATGGACCTCGGATGGTGCAGTTTAACGTTGTTCTGGACATAAGGGACATGAAAATAGTTTAAGGTCATATGCATGGACCGTTTATGGTGTATTTTGTGTTTATACAAAATACTTCTTCAGAAATCTGGCATTGGTTGGAGTAGTGATGAATTCTCCATCCTTTTAGATTAATGAATAAGTTGCATTAGAATAGACCTTATGTATTGAATAAGGTACATCCCACTTTGGTTCAATCTTGGGAGGTTTCGTTCCAACTATCATTGGAGTTATGAAAACTAATAACAATTCTCCCTGAATGAATGAAGGAAGGTGAACTTTTTTGTTGAAAGCTCGTGCTATTCGATTCTGATAGACTTCCAAGTGATGCAGGGTGCACAATCATTTCTCATATAACCATTCCAATTCATCCAATTGCTTTTGAGATTGTTCATCTATAGATGATTGATCACAAATGGCTACTCTAAGCAAATGTAATTGAACTCCAATGGGAATGACTGCTTCCGATCCATATACCAGTGAATATGGTGTTGACTGAGTTACAGTGCGGGTGGTAGTCCGACAAGCCCATAAAGCATGAAAGAGTTTATCAGGCCATGGCCTCTTATCTTTATCCACCATATTTTTAGTATATTTTACAGAGTCTTGTTAAAGGCTTCTATCTGGCCATTGGCCACTGCATGACACTGAGATTAATGATTGGATTTTATGTTGTATTCTTGATACAACTTCTTCACCTCGGATGAACAGATGTTGGTGCCATTGTCCATCAATATGGTATAAGGGACACAAAATTTGGTAATAATGTTAGAATTAAGGAAGCTAACAATGCATTTAGAACTAACTTCCTTGAGTGGTATTGCCTCTACCCATTTGGAAAATAATTCAGTAGTAGTATGAATATACTTAAACTACTTGGCTGCAGCTGAAGGATAATGTCCCACCACATCCATTCCCCATGTGGAAAATGGCCACAATTATTTAGCTCTATGAAGAAAATCTAGGGGTCGATGAATGAAGTTGTCATGTACGTGGCATGAATGAAACTTCTTTGTGAAACAATACAATCTTGTATCATTGAAGGCCAAAAGTATCCAAGCCTTCAAATTTGATCAGACAGGCTGTGTTTAGACTGGTGGGCACAACAAAATCCTGCATGCACTTCTTTCATGACAGCCATTGTCTCATCACCATCAATGCATCTGAAACGAACTCCATCAAAACCACGCTTGTATAGAATTTTCTCTAGGTGATATGAACTATCATAAACAATAAAATTGACCACACGTCGCCAGATTTGTTCTTTCCTAGCTCTATCAGGTGGAGGTGTTCCATAAGAGAATAACCACAATTCTAAATCCAAATTTTCCATGTGTAAGTATATATTAGTATAATAATGTATTTCTCAGAAGGATAAAAAAATAAAAAAGGTAAATTAATACCCCCCCCCACACACACACACACACAATAGCCCTACTTCCATCATTAGAAACCAGACACCCTGTCTCCACAATCATATTGAGTTTCATATTCTCAACATATCATACATTACCTTATAAGCATGAATATAGACTATAAGGTCTACACATGTACTAGGGATCCCCTGAAGGGTGTGACAATATGTCTAATTTGGGTCTCACCATGTTCACACAGTATACACTATCATATACATGTGTCCATGAGGAATAAAATAAACATTCCTTAAATGTTCCTTTGTTTTTATTATGCTAAACTGGCTACCATGAATCCCTAAACATTATGTTATATTGTGATAATTAGGACACCATGTAACTTAATCTTTCCTACTTGGGTTCCCCATTAGGGTCCACGTCATCTCTTCATTTAATGTCTCATTCCGCCACACATACTACCAGCCTATACCTAGAGAAATAGGGTCGGGAGGCTTCAAAAATCCTATACCATTTCCTATAAAAACTAGGCACAATCATATGTCTATGTATTGAACCACTACTTAATCACTCCGATAAGGGTACATCTATCTTGAGTCACATCATCCCAAAACCCCAAAACAAGGGAAATACTTGAATCAAGCCTATTAAGAAAGGATTACATTAAAACATACCCAATCCATACATGGAAAGGTCCCTGACCCATATCTTAATCATGGAATGATCATTACACTACCACAAAGCCATGAATGGAACTTTTCATGCCCTGATACCTAAAGGAATTGGGTGTATTATCACAATGATCCATCCTCATAGACTCCAGTTATTACACATCACACCATCTAATCCCTTCAGGAATTAGAGAGGTCTATATTCCATGACCCATCCCCCAATACAGTATAAAGGATCATTAAGAACATGAAAATTAAACACAGCCACAAAGCACCACAGAGCTTACTAGGTGGTCCCAAAGCACCTGTAACTCAATGCCTAGCCATTCATCATAACACATCCCGCCTCACTCATTAGGGTATCCATTGGTTTCCCTAGACCTGTTATTGTCTTTATCTATTGATACTAGATACCACTCATCACCCAATGGGTACATCAGTGCCTGTAAGATCATCCTAACTTAGGAATGAATATTTAAACCATCCAAATCAAAATAATTCACACCCCATATCCAACTAAAAAGGTATTGTACAACGATATTGTTCTCTAAACTACATGGAATCCCAAATACATGTCATGAATGATTCCCATGATCTAGACCTTATTACCCAATTACTTAACCCTAGGGGGTGTCTTGGACATTCATCTAGAGTCAATACGTCTATTTGATACTCGTGTAGCCCGAAATGACTCACCCTGATCACAGTTATCACCATGATTTTGTTCCACCCTCAAAAGTTTGTTCCCAATAACACATGATATATATGACCATCTCTTCCTTCACCCTAGTATGCATGAACTATCTCACTTGATCACTATACCAAGAAGAGTCCACCTAGGATACCTATGTAATAACTTTCATATTGAAACCACCCAATTTCGCTTTTCACCCTAAATGTTGTTCTCCCCCCTTTGAAACATAGTCACTAGGAAATCACCACTTAATAAAGTATAAAAAATAGTCATTATAGGAATAGAAGGGTGAACACCACACTATTCCCTCGCACTAGGAACACTTAATACCTATATTTCCTACCTGATCCCATGCAATAAGCACAAAATAGTTACTTATACATATAATTCACATAATCTGGTATTGAAGATTCCTAAAACCTGGAACATGGAATTCCAATCCTCACTATGCTGCTAAAACCCTCAACTAATCCCACCCATGCCTCATTTAAACCTATACCACCACCTGAGATCCTACCTCATGTAATAAGTCATTAAAAACTAATTATAGACATATTTAATTTATTATTTATTTAAATAAAATGGGTTATATTATTTTAAAACTCATTACACACTTCCATCACAACAAATCCTCTGCCAACTGCAACTAGAGGGGTTGTAAAACACAACTAAAACAAAAAAACCAAAATTACTGACCACCAATACCCAGTTAGTCCGCAAAATAAATTTAATTTATAAAATAACATAAATAAATTCAGTAATAATCAAAAATCAACAAAAATGATATTAGAATGTGGGCAGATTGCTTCTCTAGATGTCCTCTATGAAATATGGGGGAAAGACCTATCAATCTCATTTGATTACACTATACTCCAATAGAATCAACACTCAAATTGTACCAAAATTTGATTTAAAGTAGGTATATCCACCAAAATCTAATAGAAATGGATTTAGAGATATTATATTTTTTAAATCCACTTAAATTTCAAGGAAAATTTTCTAATAATTTATTTGGAATTTTACTAGTCCGTAGTTTCTGACGGCGCCTGATTCAGAGGCCCGGTGTGCCCGAAGTCAATTTTTGAAGTTGTGTTTGGGTACGTTCAGTAAATATATGTGTGGGTTTTTATATCTTTGGAACTGGTGCTCGGAGTTGAAATCCTAGGACACCAATGAACTTATAGCACTGGTACTCACTTAAGGGGACCTTTACCGTAGTTTAGTTTTATACAGGATGGAAGTTATAATTTACGGATTCTTAAAAATTAAATTAAATAAAATTGTTGTTTTACACAATTTTATTTTCAAAGGGTGGTTACTTTCTCCAAAGACGAGTCAGTGGTGGGGCCCACACCCCACATACCCAACCATGAGAGGATAACTATGTGGTGGGGGCAACACAAACACAAAATCTTCATCTCCCAAAGAAACCCCCCTTAAACTCTTAAGCTTCCAACTCCCCTATTTTAATGTTGGAATCTCCACCTCCCACATGTTGTCATTAATATGCCAACACCATTAATTAATTAATTGAACTCCATAATTAATTGTTTAATTTAAGTGTCTGAATTTTTAAAACACTATTCCAAATTTAAATAAATGATGATTTTCTTTTATTTGGGGTTGGTATAATCATTGGAATGCCTTTGGAGGATTTGGGAGGAGGTGTTCTTCCCACGAAGAACATGAAGAACTTCTTCAACAACCATCCTCCATGTTAAAGGAGTAGGTTCCACCCGTGAGGAATGTCAACAACGCTTCATCCTCGGATGCTACCCCACGTCAACGAAATGGATTTCCACCCTCTTTCCGTGACTCGAAAACATTCAACAATAAGTTTTGAGGTAGGGGAAATATGGAATATTTATTTATTCTTATGTGTGTATATTACCGCCGCACCTTTGAATTTGATTTTGGTTGATGGTGATCAAGTTGTCATAAACTAATGTAGAGGGCGTGGCCCTAACAAACATGGACCGACATCCCTCTGTTGAACCTTGTTTATGTTGGTAACGATGGCAGAGCTGGAAGGGCGTGGTTCCATCACACCGCGCTGGAGGAAAGAGGCCACGACCATGAGGCGGAAGCAACTGGAGGCCGTGGCCATGATGGGCCATGGCGGTGTAAGACCGGCGCCTTCGTGCCGGCCGCGTAGGGGAAACCACAACCCAAAAGCATGGGCTGCTCGGCCAAAGAATTGGCTGGCTAAAGCCGGTCGCGCTGTGGAAGAGGCACGACCCGCATCCACGGGCCGCTGGATGAGACGAATGGGCCGGCTGATGCTGGCTAGGCAGAAGACCGTGGTGCCCTCGTGGTGTCGCGCTATAGAGGAACTGGGGCCCGTGCAGGGCAGGCCGCTTCAGCGGGCGAACCGGTCGGCCGCCTGCCGGCCGGGCTGCAGGAAACCATGCCGCCTAAGGGTGCTTCCTGTGTAGGATTGGCGGCCCGCTATGTGGGCCGCTTGCGCCAAATAATACCATCTGGCTTCGGCTGGATGGGTAGGAGGGGAGGCGCCGCTCGACACCGCTATTTCAGAAAACCGAGTGACGAGGTCTCGGTGCAGGGCCCTATCACAGCGGAGGTACCAGCAGCACCTCTACCCGCTGGACCACCGATACCACCAGCACCATCAGTGGAGAGTGCATGCTGCCTGAGTGCGTTGCACGAGTTCCAGTGCCAAAGGCCACCCAGGTTCCAGGGAGAGATAGACTCATAGGTAGATGAGGATTGGCTGGAGGCTGTCGTGAGAGTTTTCATATTGGTAGGGACCCCATCAGACCTTATGGTGATCCTTTCTATGAGTCTCTTGCATGCAGCATCAGGAAGATGGTGGATCCTGATGCTCAAGGTGCATGACGAGACATATTTACTCTAGATAGACTTCGAGAGTCTCTTCCACTCAGAGTTTGTTCCAGACGCCCTTCGTGTGGTGCGGATTCAGGAGTTACTACATCTACATTAGGGCAGCATGACAATAGTTCAGTACACAGTGAGGTTCACCGACCTCTCACGCTACGCCATGGATATCGTATGGGACCCGTTATTCAAAGGCCGAACCTTCGACCAGGGCCTCGGGCATGAGATCAGGGCTTTAACTATTCCTCTCAGTATCCCGACGTAGGCGGGGGTGCTCGAGCGACACCTTCTAGTGGAGAGTTTTCTCGATGAGCAGTCAGTAGCGGCGAGACCCACAATAGGACAACACATAGCGGAGTCTTCTGCAGCAGGAAGTAGACAGTTGACGTAGAGGTCCAAGAAGACCAGGCCATCAGGTGGGAGGCCTTAGGATACCGGTTCGGTTGTATGGGGAACACGAAACAGAGCCATCCTTATGAGGAGCAGGGAGTGCTATGCATGCAGCGGGCAGGGCCACATGGCTCGTTACTGCCCGACCTACTATGCAGATGAGAAACAGACACTAGAGGGACCTTCTAGGTAGAGGCAGAGGTTTGACCATGGTGGTCTGTCAGGAGAAGTCGGACGTGGTAGAGGAGATGGACGAGCAGCGGGAAGTGGATGACGTTTCGAGGCCTTACCACCACCACCACGAGGAGGTCCACCCTGACCACAGGGAGCTGGAAAACATAGGCAGGATCAGCTCCAGGAAGTCGAGGCCTATGACCACTGTGCACCTGGTATGATTCGAGGTAATATCTATGTCTACTCCACCCTTACTGCAGTACTTGTAGACATAGGTGTGGGCCATTCATTCATTGCCGCTTCCCCTGTTCGGAGCTCAGAGATTCCAACAGATTCATTGGCTCAATCCTTACGGCTAGAGAATCCTACAGGAGCAGACTCGATGATTATGCACTGGTGCCAGAAGTTTCAGCATACTCTAGGAGGCGGGAGCTTCGGCTGGGATCTTCTTGTAGCAGTGTCGAGGCCTTACGACGTCATCTTGGGTATGGACTTGTTATCCACAGTTCATGCTCAAATCGACTATATTAGGCGCAAGGTGCGGTGTGTCTGAAAAGATGGGACCAGGTTCACCTTCACCGGGTCGAGCCATAGCGCCGGGCTGGGAAGTGCCCCACTGATCCTGGCCGACCCCCTAGCTGGGTCGGACCCACTGAACAGGGTCGGGCCGACCTGCCAGCCCACTGGGATTGACAGGTCGGGCCTATTTCCCTGAAACGCGAATATCTTTTAGACCGCATGTCTGATCGACACATTTTCTGCGGAACTGGGATCCTCGTTATGAGACGGTCCTTTTGAGATACTCTAAAGTGAGTTTTGGACAACTTTGTAAAACTGCTTGCTTTGGAATTAGCGTAATTCCAATCGGGCCCCTGGAATGGAAAATCCAATAACTCTCAGACCGGGCATCTGATTAATGCTTCGTCTGTTGCATTGGGTTCCTTTTGATGAGATGGAACTTCGAGGTACATCAAATCTAGACTTCGTGAGAGTTGATGTATCGAACCCTTTTCTTGAGGAGCGTACCCCTCCTGGAATCGAGTGTGCTGTGTGCGGGCTCCCTAGAGATGGTTGCGACTACGATGACTACTGTACTGGGATCCTCCATGGGTTCGACAGCAACAACTGCTATACTGGGATCCTTCGTGGGTTTGACAGCGATGACTACTATTCTTGTATCCTATGTGGGTCTGGCAGTTTTACCTCTGTACTTGTATCCTATGTGGGTCAGACAGAGTAGATGGCCTTGTATCCTGTGTGGGTCCGACAGCTTAGGTGGTATTGTATACTGTGTGGGTCCGACAGCTTAGCTGGTCTTGTATCCTGTGTGGGTCCGATAGCTTAAATGAATCAGTGACTACATATGATCATCTCTATCACTATACGAAATATGTATACCTGTGTGAGCTGAGTCATGAATTTTAATCAGTATCATCGATTTGATTGATTGTAATTCTTGTGTGGAATGGGTTGTGCTTGGGCTTGAGAGTTGGATCTGAACTGAGATTGATAACTTAGGTATATGTAAGGTCATATACCTAAGTAGGGTTGGTTGATACTTCGTGGTTGTATCTTTCTTCTCTGGTTTACCATTTGTGGATTCTGGGAGACCTTCGGGGTTCTCGGGGTCCCTACTGAGTATCTTTATACTAACCCCTGCACGGGCTATGCACGCACTTCATTATGATGGATGCAGACGATGGACAGCGTTGATGGAGGCCGAGAGTGAGCCAGGACCGGATGGTACCTGGAGGTGGACCACACAGTGAGACGATACATGGAGCGGACTGATAGACGTGGAGTGAGGTGGACTTCTGTACATACCCTTCAGGTAGGATACTCGGTGGATGTTCCAGGACCTTCCATTTTTAGTTGTTGTCTATTTTTCAGTTGTACATTCCTTGCGTTGTACCTGTACTTTACTATTGGGCTTGTATTTCCATCCCCTTTAATTTCAACACTATTTTCTGTATACAGTATTCACATAGTGTTTACTTCTTGTTGCGTACTCTGTTGGGTTTGTTTATTTTCATAAACTCAATGTCTTCCCACCTTAGGGATTTACGCCTTTGGTGCCAGTCGTCACCCCCTAGCCTCTTGAAGGCGGGTTTGGGGTAGTCACGGCATGGGCCCCGGGGATGGGTTGTGACATATTTTCTTTGAAACACTATAGGAAACCATAAAAAATGACCCCTTATAAATGGTACAAAGGAATAGGGGATGGACATCGAGCCCTCATGTACATGAGTCCACCAAGAACCAATAGGGATTGAGCCCCTTTTATAAAATTGAATCTCAAATCCTTCATGGTATGAACCAATGGATAACACCATAATACACATAGTAAAAAAGAACACCTTATCCAATATCTTGAAAATTTATGTTGTGAAGTCCTTCAGGGTGTGAATGGTCTACAAAATCACCATGCTTCAGCCAAAATTCTACCAACTCTCTCAAATTCATTCTTGAACCATATGAAACCTATAGGGTCTCAAACAATATTTTAAAAACCACTTTTATATTTAAAAAATCTTTTAACCTAATTTTGATCCTTATTTCTCAAGACGAACCTCCCACTAAGCCAAATATTCAAATTCTCAATGCAATTTCCAACCCATAAAACACAACTTTTTACACTCATTATTATATATCCATCGTGGAACCACACATATGGTGGAGATCTCCAGAGTAATTTCTAATGGGAAAATATAAGGAGGATGATTTCATAGAATGTATATTGATTCTGGGTTTTCCAACATGTTAAGGAAGAATGAAAAATGTCTATGGGGGTGATGCAGCTATGATTTAGACCAAAATTGAAATTGGAGAAAATAATCATATATATCATTATAGAACATGATACAAATTATAAAGTCCATAATCCCATTTTTTTATTTCCTTAAAAATTTGTCACATTCAATTGCAATTAAGAAAGATTTATCACCTTGTTAACTTTCCAAGAAAAATACAAATGAAGTGTTAAGGATTTATAGATTTCCAATATCCATTAAATTTGATTAAGATCTATCTTTTACCATTACATATAGGAGAAATATTAAGAATTTATTAGATAATCTGTTCATCTATAGTAGTAATTATCATCCTCAGTCTAATGGTCATTTTTATGGCACTATTGAAACTATGGAATATGTGTTGAGATCTTGTTCAATGGATCCTATACGAGGTTGGAACCAACACTACCCCTAAGTAAGGTTCACATATAAAAAAGGACTCCATTATATAATTCAAGTTGAATGATATTAGGCTCTATGTAGAATAAGTACAGAACTATATACCATTGGTATGATATTGTAAAACATATGTTTTAGGGACCAAAACATTTAGTCATGATTTTTAAGAGAGGATTGAAACCTTATAGTAGAATATTAAAACATCATGGAGTCGATAAAAGATGTATAATGATAAAAATTGAATAGTTTTACTCTTTAAATTTAGAAACAAGTTATTTATTTGTTAATAACCATGGTATAATGTCATGAGAATCAAGGAAATGTAATGTTAATCCTTAAATACATTTCACCTTTCTAAATCTATAATAATATAGAGAGGATATATTACCACCTTTCACCTCCTCCAATCATTTCCCTAGTGCATGATGTGTTCCATGTAGTACATTTGATAAAGTATAAACCTAATCCTTGACATGAATTTACCTAATATGTGGTATAATTGGTACATGAACTCTATTATAAAGAAACCCCATAAAAAATTTTCCATCCTTGAGATAAAGTACAACAAAACAAGACCGCTTACCTGATTATTGTTATATAGAGGATTCAAAAGTTTGAAAAAGAATCATGGGAATATAAATATACATCACGACCCCCTCTCCACAAAGTGTACCCCTATTTTTCTGATAATGGGAGAAGAGAGATATGAACACCCATGTCCTACTTCCAATTGGCCTTGGGTTGGCAACTAGAACTGAGTGTATGACAAGCAAACATCAGGGAGGCATTACACTCTAAGAGAACACATGAAAAAGAGAGAGATAATGTTTAAAACAACCCAATCATATTAAAAAATTATCATAAAAGAAACCTAACTACATGTATGTAATGTCCTACAATAACTAGTACAACTGAAAGGGAAAACTGCATGTGGAAAATTAAAGTAAAGAAAACAGCAACCATGATGCCCAAATAGCTCCTAAAAAACCCCAACGTACTTGTAAGTAGCCTGATCTCCAAATTCCTCTAATTGACATGAAAATTAATTTATATAAACATAGGGTGAGTAGAATAGTATGATCAGTAGGATCCTATCTGGATCCTCTCATGAAAATTTAAATAAATCATCCTAAAGTAGAGTGAACAAAAAGTGAAACTAATTCATCACCTAAATATGTATACTGTGTTTCCAATATCCCCATGGATACTCACACCATGTATCATATATAAGAGAATATTACATAACAATTAATATCAAGGGCACCCTACTATAACTTCCCCTCTGGTTTGCCTCTTTTCCCCAATGGCACAGGTCCATAGTATCTCTCTTTAAAAGGATAGATTGAAGTCACATGGGTGAAGCACCACAACATGCACTGAATGCAACTCTCCAGCACATCCACATAACCAAAAGTATTCAGGTAGTTTTTGGGAGACACGATAAATCACATAGTATGTACTATACATGGAGTATTATAACTGAGGCCACTACATACCATAAACTGAGTAAGGATCCTCAAGACATCACAACATATATAGGATACTCCTACAGTAGTCTATAGAAAACTATATCTAGAATATATTTGTGTGAAATAACCATAAGGAATTACATATATCTACACAAATATATGTGGAATACTAACTGCAATGCATACCTGCCCATGTAACTAACAAGTGGAGGGTGTGGGGATAATGTGGGTTGTCAGTTATCCATCCTTCCATCATTATATTGGGACCCCCCCCCCTAGGGTTCAAAATCCAGGGGGTGCCAGTTCCATATCCAACAAGGTGGTGTATCATATATAAACAAAAAGAGTTCATGTTATAATATATCTCACAACTTCACTATGGGTATAACCTAGTATTAGACTCAACTATAGATCATGTCTCTCAGACTTTCCTTTACCACTACTAAGACTAGATAACGTATAAGAAAACAACCATTTAAATAGATTCATTAAGTAACTTTATCCATTTTCATCAATTTTCATTTACGTTAATTTATTCATTAACCAATAATTATCCATCATCATTTTCCACATTCCATTACATTATCATTTCAATAAATGTCCATTCCCTACAAGCATAACCAAACAAACTCCCCGACTTCTCAGAGTCACTACCTCGTCATTTTATCTCAGAAAGCTCTAAACCCGTGTGATAGACAATTTTTAATTTCATAACAAGATTACCATATTCCATATTCCCATATATTCAAGTATTCTAGGTATATATTTTCTTCTCCCAAACACAAGGATCTCAACACAATGAGTAGATGAGCTACCCGTTGAGTCATTTCCACATATAGTAGTAGTGTAGACTCATCCATCCTAAAGAATTAAAAAATTGAAAGAATGTAGAATAACCCATATGTATTCACCTATTTTTGGAAGGAGAGTAAGTAGGTCTAGCTACCTCAAGATGTAGGGAATCTAAATAAGATAAATCAAAATAGATTCAACAAGAATCCAAATTTCATATCAACAGGTAAGCCCATCATCAACCCATTCCATCATCTCTGGTGTCCTCCATGACACCCACATTCATAAACTGATGCATCTCACCACTCTAGGTGTCAACTACTCCCATAATGACCAGTCCTCACCACCCCAAATACTATAATATCCCTCCAGGATCATCCATACCAGGTTCACATTACATCATAAGCATCTAGAAACAAACATAGTAACTGAGATCTTGTCCCTAAACAAGGCATCTAGCCTTAACACAACAAGATTTAATGACTCCATAGAAAATGGATCTTGGAATATATAATAATTGATCAACTCAGGCCATACCAATGTATTATATTTTATTCATAAAACTAGTTCTTATTTCTCTTTTGAAATAACTGATTCGTTATCATAGGATCAAAATATGAGAAACCAAATAATCAAGCTTCTAAATCTATCAAAAATTAATTAAGATATTTATTTAACATAAAATTAATGCTTTTATAAACAAGAAGAATCATTCTTTAGGATCATCAACCAATTCACTTAAACATGCATACCTGTATCAATTTGGTTATCATCAAATTACAGCAGCAACCAGATAATCTATCATGACTCTTTAAAACGTTATCCAATTAATCATCAACTAATTATGGATTTAGGTTTTTAACCAATTTCAATAAATATAAATGTGCTAAATGAATAAAGCAAAGGGTATCACATTATCTTTCAAAATTAAAGGCAAATGTTTTTCATAGTATAAGGAAACAACATTGCTATTCTAGTGATACCAATTCCTAAATCCGGTTCAAAAAATTATTATGTGAATTTCATTATGATGAAAAGGGATAAATCATGTTATATCTATGGTTGCACATAAAAAAATATAATTAAAGAATAACCTATCTAAAAAAGTCTTCCACATTCTTTGCATGATAATGAACCACAGAACGGATGACAACAACCTATCCTGCAACAACTGCATCCACCCAATGATGTCGCGACCCCACCACACCTATAGAAAAACTAGAATGATCCATTAAAAACATGGAGATAACATTCCATCACATGTAATGAAGAAATAGTAGGAAACACATCAAGTAACATATATGAACAGAGATAGAATATATATGATATCAAAGATAGATCAACACTTCCATGTTGCTCCAAAATAGTTGGTGTTCATTTAATATGAAAAATCTAAGGGGAACATGATCCAATACTACAACACAACACACGACTCTTGTGGGTGGAAGAACATTGGGTGCCCTGAAATAAGGATATACAAGTAGAAAGTACAAGGGAAGAATGTATATCAGACTATTGAAAATCTAAACAGATAAGTGGTTTAGATATGGTTTAGATTTTCCATTAAAAGTATATATTATCAAGATTATGTGTTTTGATTGAGTAATGGAACCTGGGACCATAGGAAAATTTACATAGGAGTTATGAACATTGAATCATCCATAAATTCTACAAAACATGTCTTTTAAATCATTTTACATCAAAGATAACATCAAAGGGGAAAAACTATAGGAAAATGGAAATACTAATCATGACTCACCATTGGGAGAGTCACTTTTGGATGACTCACCAGGGATGTGTCACCATTTGAGGACTCAACATTGGACGATTCAAAATTAGATGACTCACTATTAGAGGAGTCACTGTTGGATGACTCACTATTGGACGAGTCACAATTGGATGACTCACCATTCGAAAAGTCACCGTGGGAAGACTCACTATTGTACGAGTCACCGTTGGATGACTCACCATTGGAAGAGTCTCCTTGGGAAGACTTGCCATTGGAAGAGAAACCATCGGATGAGACACCATTGGAAAATTCACCATTGTGTATCTGACGGTTCAATGAGCTACCATTTAGGGAGTGACTGTTAGTGACTCACCATTCTTACTCACTGCTCTAGACTCACCATTCCTGACCCACTAGGGAAATGAGTAACCATTTGGAAGACTAGAAATTTGTAAAACTCCTGAAATGGGTCACTGTGACCTCCCAATACACCTCAAATACCATATTTCTACATGTGAATGAACTTGAGAGGTCTAATATAATACATCATATACCTCTCCAAACATTCTCATCCTCAAGAACCCAAAACCAACTGAGAGCGGAAACAGAAAAAAAAAGTCATCCAAACAACCACCCTTTGAGATACCCCTCGAAGATCTAGTCACTATAGGAGATCAAATAATTCATTAATGGGATATAATAAACCATGAGATAACCACAAGTATCGCCAAAATACTCTCCCATAGGAGATACCAATCAAAAGAGAACAATATACAACCAGAAATAAGATAAAGTCATCTCATAAACAGAAAGGGGTCTATGACCACCAAATAAACAAAATTACAAGGGAATGGGTAAACATTAAATAGATCTAGGTACTGAGAATGTATTTAAACCTCATCTTCTTAGGTATTCTCCTTCATGCCACAGTGCCACCACAATACATGAACTAAAGTGATAAAACTCATACACAACACCTTCGCCTTGTTGTTCAGGATGTCTATCGGCTACTCCTCGAATATTGAATCATCATCAACATCGTTCACACCATAATAAATGAAGTGAGAGGCATAATAAAGATAATGATGGAGTTATGACACATTGTAAACATCATGTATCTGGATCATCTGTTGGGGAAGATTTACTCGATATTCCATGGCTCCAACACAATCCAACAAATTAAAAGGCCCAAAAACTGGGGAGAAATCTTACTCCCACAACCAAATTTTCACTATGCATGATGGAGAGTCACCTACTAAAACATGATATCCTCTGTATAAATTTTCAATTTTATCCTCGTACAATCAGAATTGGACATCCAATAACCACTAATTTTCTTCTTCTGCTCATGAATCACATGAACCATCTCTGTCATATTTTATACTTATTCAGTTTGAGAATTGGAAACTCTATAAACCCAGCCTAGAATAATGGAGAATGGAATTATTTTCCATATAAGGCTTCAAATGGCGCCATAATAATGGTGAAGTAGAAATTAATTTTTTAAATGAACTCTACCTTGGGAAGTTTCCTCATTAACTAACATTAAAAATACAATATAGAAGAGCATAACATATCATGAAGAGTTTGGATGGTCCACTCCATCTAACCATCCTTGTATGTATGAAAAGAAGTGCTAATGTATCTCATAGAACCAAAAGTATTCTGGAGTCCTCTCAACACCCTAGAGGTAAAATGAGGATCTCAATAAAAAATTATCGTCCTTGGAACTTCGTGGAGTCTCACCACCTCCTTTAGATAATGCCTTGAATTAACCACCACTTAGCTCGACTCCTTAATCACTAAAGTGGGATGTCTTCATTAAATGATCCAATAATATGAATATAGCATCATATCCTTCTTGATATTGAGCTAAATTGGAAAAAAGACCGTCGAGATGTCCTCCCACTTCCACTAAGTAACATCAAACGGTTGGGTAAAACCAATAGGGACACAATGATCAAGCATTACCATTTGGAGGACCAAACATTGAGACTGAAACTTCACAACTATATGCTTAAACATAGGCCACAAGAATAGACTTCATAAAGCTCAGAACATCTTTGTCACACTAGGATGTACCACTAAGGGTGAACTATGGAACTCTCTAAGAACTATCACATAGATCACTAAAGGAACAAAATGTATTCTCTAAAACATCACTATGTTTTGTTCATCCTCTGGCCAACCATCAGGGCCCCCACCATAAAAAACAATTTCATTCCAGACCACTAGCTGTAGATCCCCCAACTAGAACTCTTCTACCTATTGCACCATATATGACTACACCATCATCTGAAAAAGATAACATATTCTCCCAACTTCTCCCATATCAAGATGTAATGCTGAAATTTCTTCCATAAATCTCTAGGAATCACATAATTCATGTACTCCATCACCACGTGACTTCCTTCTCAGTTCATCGGCTATAACCTTCCCATTTTCAGGTGTATAATAAGTTTCAATGACATATTCTAGAAATAATTCCATCCACCAACATTTTCATAATTTCAAGTAACGCTTGGATAAAATGTACCTTGGGCTCTTAAGATTGGTGAAGACCCCAAAATAATAAATAATTAAATAATGTCTCTATAATATTAGGGAAACCACCACTTCCTCCAACATGAGATAGTGGGTGACATAATTATGTTCTTGGGGACACAACTGCTGAGAACCATAAGAAATGACCAATCTACACTACAACAGTACATAACCTAACCCCAGATGCAAAGCATCACTGAAAACCTCAAATAGATATCCTTCTATTAAAAGACAATGAACCAGATCGTTGACCAACATCTCCTTTAGATACTCGAAAGATTCCTGACACTAACCAGTCAACATAAACTCATAATCCTTTCTGGTCAACTATATTAGAGGAGTTACAAATAGAGATAATTCATCTAAAAACCTCCAATAATAGCCTAAAAGGCCAAGAAAAATTCTCACTTATTCCACCATCATGGGGGATTACTGAGACAAAACTAATATTATCATTGATGGATCCACAACTACTCTCAATCATGATACAACATTCCCCAAGAAATAGACTTCTCAATCCCAAAACTCACACATCAAAAACATCCCAAACAGCTCCTCGAGGTGAAGAACTTTGAAAATAGAATGAAGATGTCATGAATGCTCCTCCTCAGACGTGGAATAAAAAAGGAGGTCATTGATGAAAACAGACACAAACTTATCCAGGAACTCCTAGAACACAAGTTTGATAAACTCCATGAACACTGTGGGAGTATTCATCTCACTGAACGACATCAAAAGAAACATTTAATTCCCATGACAACAATGTAAATATTTTTTCAGAATATCATCATCCTTCAGATGAATTTGATGATATATTGTATGAAAATAAATCTTTAAGAAGCAACTTTAACTTTTCAGTTGATTGAATAAATCATAAATACGTGGAAGAGGGTAGTGGTTCTTCACTATCACTTAGTTTAAGTAACGATAATCTAGAAGACACTACAAACTGCCATCAACCATCTTCAGGAAAAAAACTGGTACACCCCATGGTGACACACTTGGGTGAACAAAACCACACTACAAAATACCATCAATATGTATATACAAATATTTCAGCTCATAAGGTTCTATCTTATACAGAGTCATTATGATAGGAGACCCACCTAGTTGTAGTTCGATCTCGAACTCGATCACTTGTTGAGGGTGTAATGCTACAACTTCATCTAGAATGATATCAGGGTACTCTTCCACAACCCGGTGAAACATTGACTATTGATCCTCTGATGAACTCAACATTAGATCATCCATTGATGGTGATAAGAATGGAATATGTCTATAACCCATCACAGGGTCTCATTCATCAACAAACACTGTTATCTCTCTATGAGAATCAATGAAAACCACCTACCTCTCGAATCAATTCTTGATAGACTGCAACAAATACAACCAATCCATGTTGAGGATGACATCATATGGGTTTAATCGAAAACATAGTAAATTACCCCTAAAGAGGTTCTTCCCCAGCACTAGCTCATAGTATCTTCATACATCAAACATGTAAGATTGACCTCAAACTAGAATATTCAATTCCAAGGGCACTGGAAGCCTCTCAACCTCAACTACCAAGGAATGGAAAAGGGAAGGTGATATGAAGGAGGGGGTCACCCTTAAATAAAACAAGGCATGAACCAACGTAGAAAACATGAAAAGGGTATATCGAACGATGTCTGTCTCCCCTATCATTGGAAATGTTAATGCATTAATCTAAACAAAACCTACCCCATGACCTCTCTACCCATGTCGATGACCACCTCCAAAACTACGCTCTACTATTATAGTATGGGGACCATCCCAAGTTTGTCCTCAACATGCCCCATACGCTCTTCGCAGATCCAATGCTGGTGTAACCTGCTGTTACTACCTCATCTAGAACTACCTCAACAGAGGAACCTGAAGCGGAATACCTAGAATATGCTGACTACTCAGAAAGGTATGGAACACTCACTGCTAGTGAACTCAGCTTCCATAAGGAAATAAATCACACGATACCATGTTTCCTTCTAGAGAGATGATTTTAAAGTTTCCCAAGTTTATTTTACAGGCTATAAATGTAATTTCACTTGTTTTTAATTCTTGTTTCAATAGTTGTTATGATTTTTTCCTATATTTCATCAAGTATTAATGGGGTTTCTTGTTGAGTTGGTTTTGTAGCTGGTGGAGGTGGGGGTCGCCTTGGTGGTTGCGGGCGAGGGTTATGGTACCCTTGTTGTTGGTAAGTCACATGTTGTTAATGTCTTGGATATGGGGTTTGGTATTACTGTTAACCATAGCCAAGTAGTCTCTAGGGTGGAGAATTTTGAAGTTTTTGTTTTTACCCCATGTTCGTTTGTTCTCTCCATGCTGGGTTCTAGTACTGAAGATACATATTCGGCCCCTAGTTATGAGAAACGTATCTCACCTCTCTTGTTGAAGGGCCTGTAGTGAACCTTGGGAATTCACCAATGAAGAGGTTTTCACCACATTCATTGAATGCAAGATAACTTGATACTTGAACTAGAATTGTATTCTTTAGTTTCAATGCTTCAATGTTATTGGAGAGTACATTCAATTGGGAAGCAATAATTGTTGTTGAATCAATGTTTATCATGCCTATATTCATATTTTCTCTCTCTGAGTTCCATTAGATGTTATTGGATGACATGTCCTCCTAGAGGTCAAAGAGTTCCTCCAAATATTTCTACATTACCATTCCTCTAGCAGTGGAATCAACCATAGATTTGGTGTTCTGGGGTAGGACACCGTAGAAGGTTTGTACATGTATCCAGAGAGGAATTCTTCGGTGAGGACATTGTGTAGCATCTCTTTAAAGCGCTCACGGGGCTCGTGTAAGGATTTTGAGTCACGCTGCTGGAAGTTGGGGAGCTTGTTTCGTAGAGTCCCCATCTTTGATGGTGGAATGTATTTGGACAATAAGGCATGGGCTAACACCTCCTAGGTGATGATAGACTATTGAGGCAGTCCCTTGATCCATTATTTCACCTTATCCCTTAATTTTAAGGGGAATAGTTGAAGAAGAATGGCATCTTATCACACTCCGTGGTAACAAAAGGTCTCACAGATCTCGAGGAACTTGGAGAGATTAGTATTTGGGTTTTCATTGGGTAGACCACCAAATAGTACCATGTTCTGGATCAGCTGCATAATGGGTAGTTTGATTTTGAAGTGTTGGGCCTACACTATTGGTTGGAAGATTCCCCCATCTTCCACTTGTATGGGGGGAACACCATACTCCCAAAGTGTATGACATGGGGGTAATTACTCTAAAGTAGGAAGGGGAACAAGTTTTTCTGCAGAAGAAAAGTATGGCCCCTGACCGAGCTATAGGTATTTCATTTTCTCTGGTTCGTACTGTTGAAGATTTGGAGGACCATACCCTAAAACAAGTAGAGCTAGCTAGTCCCAGTTGTCATCCAGGCCAAACTGTTGTCTATCTCCTTGGACAGTAGCTAGATCTCCCTCTTCATTATGCACCCTGGGATTGTTTTGGTTGTGCTCAACCATTAGTTCATGTCATCACCTCAAAAGTGTTTGTTAGATCTATGGGTCAATTGTAAGAAGCACAGATGACTTAGAACTATTAGAATGAGTGATGCATTCACTCCTACACCTATGAATCAGAAATACACTTAACACACAAATCATAAAAGATGAAGACAAAAAAATGAGAGTAAGAATAAAATTTTAATATTTTTTTATTTTCATTTTCACTAAAATTGATACAAACATTATATAAACAAAAACAATTGTATGTTTGATTCTACGATAAAGGTGAAAAAATTGGGTTATCATTCTTGTTGAAGTGTTTTTTTTAAAATCCAAGTTGTATTACCCTAAAAAAATATAGTAACTATAAGAGATCGACCCACAGGGAATGAATGATATTTTTTTTCAAATTTTTAATTTATTTAGTGATGTTTTATGAAATTTAGAATCTATTTTGTTTGGTGTTTCGAAAAAAAAAGTTTAGATTTCAAATTCTTAATAAATTACTCGAAAGATAACAAAAAACATGGGAATTTTATTTGATTAAAAAAGTTAAGAGAAATGTGTCGGGGGTGGAGATTTCAAAGGTTGTTATTAAATCAATTTTCTTATGAGGTTGTGTAGTTAATGATAATTCACATATCTTGGGTTAAGAATGAAATATAATCCCCTTGGTCTGGTGAGTTTTATTTAAATCAATATAAACCAATTACTTGTTCTAGAATTTGATATCTTTTAATTTGATCAATTTCATGCCCTTTTGAGATTATTTAAATACCCATTGTTCATGGGTGTTTCTAATCGCAATTCCATAAAGATACCTAGAAATTTGGTTCTAGGTCCTCTTCGAGGTTCCAAGTGATATTTAGAAAAAGGTAATAAGGAATTATGAGAATGAAGAATAAACAACATGATTATAATATCACAATTGACTAATTTCAAAACATTATTATCTACAGCCCCAAAAAATAAGGAATGTAGACACTCATGGAGTAACTAACAACTAAACAACTGGAAATTCCAATATCCGTCATCTTGAAAGCCTTGGACCAAAAGTCGTAGGGAAGGTATAATAGAAGCACCTTCTCTACTCTCTACTCTCCTCTTATTTCTCCCTCTACTTATCTTCATGGACATTTCTAGAGTCCTCCACCTTAGAATTACTTGGAATGAATGAATCTTAATGACTCTCAAACTTAGAGGGTCTGCCGCCTATTTTTAGGTTTTGGTTGTACACAACATGTACCAACAAGTACACAGAATTTACTACTGGTAAATGTGTTTTGGCTATCTTTTCTACACCATTAGGTGAGTGAACATATCATATTAGACATTGAATATGGCTCCACCTAGTTGGTGGAGGTACATGGCATGTAGTGCTGCCCCACACATCGTGTAATGTCATTCTTTGTACACCAACTACTTCTTGAAGGTTCACACATTGTTTATATGGGTAGTACACGACGTGTATGCCATGGTTGACAACATGGGCTTGTAACCAGCCTTGTTGATCCATATCTGGGCAGTTGTACATAGCGTGTATAAAAAAGTACATGCTGTGTATATTTAAAATTTTGATCTGATCAACACTGAGTAGTGCTTTTGGCAAGAAATATCCTGAAAAATATCATAATCACCAATATAAAGTATTTTATCCACAAAAAAATATATTTGGTGAAAAAAAATGTATTATGATAAATAAAATGTATAAAAAAGTATACACAAATGGGTAACATTAGAATGCAGCCTAATCCCAAACACAATGTATCAAAAATGACCATACGTCCCTACACGACCTCTAGTAGAGTTAAGAACAACATAGTTCTCAAAATATTTTTCAGCACAACAAATGAACTCATATATTTATCATTCCATCCATCGTGTAGTAATCGGCCATGCAAGATGAGTTACTCCATGTAAGAAGAGTTACACCATTCCAAATTTATTGTACGATGGTCGTTGATTCGATTTCAATGCAGAGGTTATTCCAACCAAAGAACTTGGAAAATGAAATTGCATGTATCAAACTATTCATCTTATCTTCAAGGGAGGTGGCAATGCCACAAATACCCATGAAACATCCACGAATCTGACCGAGATAATTCCTAATGATTTCACCACACCCTGAAGTGCCTAGGTTTTCCTTAGAGGCAACGTAAATATTGATTTTGACCCATCCATGGAAATGGGATATCTAAAACACCTCCATAATGCGAAGTGGTTGACAAAAATTGTGGTTAATCCATAGATGTTTCATGACTCCACTGTCATGCATGGTTTTGTGGTAATGTCCCTTTTTCAACAAAGTAGCATCATGAATGTCAATAAGGATAATCATTCAAACTAAATTTATAATGAGCTAGTGATTATATGAATAATATCATTCTAGTCAGACCAAATCACATGGTGGAGCTATGAAAATACAATTAGGAGAAGGTTCCTGATTTGTTGAGAGCCTTCCATTTCTGCAAATTTCATTATTTGAGTTTTGACACAGTCAAGAATCAACCATATGCAATTAAAAATATCACAAATATAGGTCCAAAGAGTGGAATAATTAGAATAAGAAATGAATATGTGGTTAGCATCTTCTCTGTGTTGATAAAAGATTTTACACTTAGAGAAAAGATGTATTCCAAATGATTGGAGGAAAATATCAGTGGGGACACTATTTTGAGTGAGATGCCATATTAGAGTAAATATCGAAGGTTTATTCCATGGTTTGTTAAAAAAATTTCTCCAGGTGTAATCATTCTCCGAGTTAAAGAAATAATGATTTTAGAAATTTTTTAGTTAAGCATACCATTGTGTACTGGTTCCAAAATTATAAAATCTTCAATGTATGTGAAAGACCAGTTTTCAATGTCATTCATAATACTATCAGAGAGGTGATCATGTTAAGAGTTTAAAATATCTCTGATAGCTCTGTTGATATTTACAAGAGTTTTTTCAGAAGATATAATGGAAATTAAAGGTGTACCAGTCCATTTATCCAACCATAATTTCAGGGAAGAGTCTGTAGAGACCATCCATATAGAATTATTCATAATATTGGTGAAGGAGTGTTTTGTGGTAGGCCAAGTGGAAGAACTAATGTAATTCAAATTTCATGTATATTGTTTTTCAGGAAATCTATTTTTGAGAAAGGTAATAGAATATGAGGTATTATAAAAAATGATCCAAGAGAGCCTAACTTGAATGGATTTATTAAAGAATTTGGAATTTATTATACCAATACCAGCATTCTCAATGGTCATGCAATAGGTTGACTAGGGAATAGTCACATGTTTTCTTTCCAAAGTACTACAATTCTAGATGAAATTATTAATAGCGATGCACAACATTTTAATAAGTCCAACATGAAATTTTTACACCATCATGGATTAAACAATCTTGGATACAATAGTTGATTTAATAAGGAATGTTCTACCTGCCATGGATAGAGATCTACATTTTGAAGAAGAAAGCTATTTTAGAATTTGGTCAACAATATTTGCAATGTGGCAGGACTTTCTCCAGCCCCAAATGATAGAAACACCAAGATAAGTGAAAGAGAGCATACCATCTTTCATAAGCAGTTCATCGATAATGTTTCTTTTTCTTTTGGGAGAAAAGTTCTTACCAATGAAAATGCATGATTTCTTCCAACTAATGGTTTGTCTAAAAACCACTTCATAGTATTAGAGAATAGTTTGAAGGTTAAGAATGTTCATTTTATTATCTTAAAAGAAAAATAATGATCTCAACATCATAAAAAAGTTTATTTGGGTCATTCACAATCCTAGAGAGATGGATGGGTCTCAGCTTATTCGGGACCACCATAGGGTAGATCAGACAACTAAAATAGTATTCCTCTATTGAGAAGAGGATGGAAGAAATGGGATCACCTTGTATAACACCTTTTGTGCATTTAATGTATTACTTGTTAGAGCCATTTCTCAAAATGGAGATAGACACTGAGTTGAATAGAGTTCTTATTGAAGTGATGAAAGAGGCACTAAAACCAAAACCTTATAGGACTTTTAAGATAATTCTGCAATACATGGTGTCAATGTCTTTTATGATGTCATGTTTAATAGCTATGTTGATCCTCTGTTTTTTATTCATGTTATTGACACGCTAAGAGGCAAGACAAATACAGTCTTGAATGAATCTGCCCTTTATAAAACCAAATTTGTTACAAGAAACAATTTTTCCTGTGATAGTTGAAATTCTATTTGCAATAATTTTTTTGATGATTTTATAAATATTGTATAAATGAGAAATGGGTCTAAATAGTTTAATCATAGAGGCATTATCCTCTTTGGAGATTAAGGTGACAAATTGTGCATTGAGAGCATGAGGATGAACCTCATTAGAGAAAAAGTATTTTACCAGTTTACAAGCATCTATTTGAATCACATCCCAATAGTTTTTAAGGAAACTATTATTGAATTCGTCAAGACCCTGATCACTATTAGGATTTAGACTGAAGACATTGTCTTTAATTTCATTCTCAATCAGAGTGTTGAGGAGTAAGGTGTTGTCCTCGTCAGTGATCACTAAAGTAATGAGCTCGAGAAGTAGGTATTTGTTAATATTAAGTCCATTGAATATGGATTCATAGTAGGAGATGATATGATGAGTGATGTATTCTTCATTGTCTTGCAGATTGTCCCCATCCTTTAGAAGGGTTAACGGCATGTGGCCCTTCAGTATTCTTTGATGTGAGTTATAGAATTTGGTGTTTCTTTCACCATCAGTTAACCATTTATCTTTAAATGTTTTTTTCTCATATTTTCATTAAACATGAGTAAGGAGTTTAGTTCGACTGAAATTTTTAGTTCTTGAGTAAGATTAGTGTTGAAGTTAGAGGTGGTGTTATTGTTTTTAATCTCATTGAGTTATTTCTCAATAGTCAGGATTTCATTATTAACTTGGTTGGATTTATATCAGCACCAATATTTTAGGGACTTTTTGAGATGTTTTAATTTTATGTTACAGGTAAAGGTATGATTATTTTGAGACATTTAGGAACAAAAGTTTTAGATGATATGGGTGCACTCGTCATCCTAGGACCACACATTTTTAAATATGAAAGTCATCCTCAGTTTCTTGACTTTGGAGGAGACATTAACTGGGATGGGGTGATGATCAGAGTTAATCCTATAAAGATTGGTGCTAGATATTGTGTCCAAGTTATCAAAAGAAGGGACATTCATGAAGGATATATCCAATTTGGAGGCAACCACTTTGTTTTAATGTCTTTTATACCAAGTGTAATTGGAAAAAGTGAGTTAAATTTCAATGAGATTGTTGTCTTTGATCAAAGATTTAAATTCACTCATGGATATATACATAGATATTTATATGTAACATGTTATTACAGTAATGTGCCAGAAATTCCATATAATTTTTTATAATTATACAGAATCATTTCGGGGCCGTGATATATTTTGGTGCATGATTCTGAGGCCCGGAGTGCCCAAAATGAACCGTTGAAGTTTTATTAAGATTTTATTAACACGTGTAAGTAGTTTTCCTGAAAAAGTGGAATAACTCTTAAGAGGTTGCCTGGATTAGAAATCCAAGGGAACTTTTGATCTCAGGATGCCAGGTTTAACCTAGGCGCGACATATGTTTAGTCAACGCAAGCATATGGGGAGAAAACCTGAAAATGGAACAACTATAAAAAATAATTATATAAAGTTATTTTATTTTTCAAATGATTATAACTCACGAAAAGTATCTCATATTAAAAATCCAAGACAACTGATAAACATGTAGGGGTATTCTTTCTTTAGGAAGATACTAACTTTAACTGGCACGGGCCGCCAGTGAAAATTAGTTTTTTTGCCGTAAATAATATAAATATGTGACAATTATTTAATTATAAAGTCCATAACATCTAAATCGTAACATGGATTGGAAATCCGAGAGTACCGTTGGGTTCGTTACGGCGTGTTTCACTTAGGCAGAGCCTAAACTCGACCAGCACGGGTCGAGGGTGACTGTTAATAATTTTCTGAACTTTTTTACTGGTTCATTCAATAATCGCATGAGCGGAATTTTCTATCTTTAGAACTAGTGCTCAGATTAAAAATATGAGGACACCATTGAATCCACCGGGATGGGATTCACATAATGGAGACTTCATTTTGACCGTAGTAGATCTGGAGAGAAAGTTAAGTATTGGGACTTTTTAAAAGAAATGAAAAAACAAATTTGTTCTTTTATTTTCATTCTTCTCCTCCAATGAACCGGCAACAATGTGGGACCAGAGACATGTCAAGCCAATAAATGACATGACCTTTCAATACTATGTAACTGCACCGTTGGGTAATTAGGAAGGTTCTTAATTAAAGGGCCTCTATTAATCCCACAAACATTGCACACCCTCCCCCTCTCCTATTTATATGGATCCTGGGGAGAGGTGTCAGCACTACATCACCATGAAATGAGGTGCTGACATATTGCAGTGACGCCAAACCCTTGGATGATGGAGCCGGTATCGCGGAAGGTGATGAAAAACATTGAAACCCCAAACCGGATATTGATGAACGAGTGACATCTTTTGAGGCTAGTTGTGAAAAAAGAAGAACACCGACCCAATTCAACAAACGCGTGCTCACCATCGTTCGTGAGGTAGGGATGTTTTTTATATGATCGAATTAATTTATCGATTCTTCGTATTCTGGTTTCACAACGATGATGAAAAAACTTACATGTCCATTGTCCAATGCATATACCTTTCCTCTTATCTTCTGATTCTCCATGCGTCCTTCATGATTTATTCAACACCAAATATTTAATGACATCGAAAACATAATATTTTGTTGAGCACGACATATGGATGCAGAGCCTTCGACCCAAGGATTGTGAATATGATGTCATTTTATATTTTTCACGCTACGAATGAAGCCGCAATGGCTCGCAGAAGAAGGTGGAGGCATACACCTAGCCAACCATGAGGAAGGATGGGCAACGTGCATCCGTACTGCCAGATAATGAGGAAGTCGTGACCCGTCAGACGCGGCGGAGCAAGGGGTGGCGGCCAACATGCTGGTCGGCCGCACGACGGAGCAGAGGATCACTTTTACGCCGCAAGAGCAAGAGACCACTGTCGTTGGGATGAGGTGGAGGCCGAAGGTCGGCCAGTACCCGGTCGACTGTAGATGAGCAGCAGAGCATGACCACGCCGCTGGGAGGAGGACTCACTGGAGCACCAGCCGATAGTAGTGGTTCGGCAGGACCCGCTTGGGTCCCGCAGTGACTTGGCAGAACCTAAAGGCGCGACCCCATTGTAGTTATGAACAAAATGGGGTTTTCTCCCTCTTCGATGCCATCTCGGGCGGTCCACTCCTAGTGGGCCGCACCAATGGGTTGTACCAATGTGCCGCACCACTAGGACACACCACCGGGCCACACCACTGGGCCGCACAACCGGGCCGCACCCAGCGGGCTAGGTCGGGTCGCCCCCTTCACGGGTCGGGACGGACCACATTCCAGTGATCCGGGGCCATCGTAGCCCAATCCAACTTGGCCGTACACGAATCAGGTCGGGTCACCCCGAACCAGATCACGTGGGTCATGGTCGGGTCGGGCCGGGTCGGTCTGACCGGGTCGGACTGGACCCTGGCCCATCTTGACTGAGATACGCCTTTGTGGCCTTAACATGAGAACCATTCCTCCATTTGAAGAACTATCCACGGCACCATAATCCTTTGATCAAGATAGTCCTTTTGGTCTACTCCACTTGAGTTTGGATAAATTTGGTGTACGGACGGGTTTGATCGAACTCCAAATCCAACCGGGCCCACGGAGTAGAAACACTAATAATTAACAGACTGGGCATCCGATTGACATTTCCTCTATTGTGTTGGGTCCCTCATTCCATGACATACATTTGGGATACTTTTTATTGGGACATCAGGGTAGTTCTGGTATGACTGATGTCTTGGGGAACGGTTCTCCCAAGGGAGCTACGTACGCAACCATGCGACTGGTTGAGACCTGAAGACTACTGAACGTTTCGACATGGAGTTACTCGACATGCCAAGTGGGGAGTGCCTCTCTATGAAGCGACAGACCCAAGTTGGGGAGCACCTATATGTGACGCAGTAGATCCACGATGGAGGCGCTTCTATGTGATGCGACAGACCCACTGTACCTGACAGGAGGAGTACCTCAGCAGTCCATGTTTAGTGGTAAGTGCCTCTATGTGACACAACAATCCCACTGTACTCATTAGAGGATTTCTCTTGAAGTAGAGGTGTTCAACGTTGTGGCTGGGAATGTTACTTGTTCCTATGCCTACAGAATCTGTGACTGGCTGTCAACATTCATAGCAATCCTGTGTGGGTCTGCATCATAATCATGTTTCATATATTTCTATACCTGGTTTGATCTGAGACTCTATTTGAACTAAGACTTTTAACTTCATGGTACTATCTTTATGGCGATACTTGTGTGGTACTTTTACATTTGTGGTGTAACCTTCTTGGTGTTACCTGGGTGGAATGTTAACCTTCTTGGTTTTACCATTGTGGTATTCTTCCTTTATGTATTAGATGTGTATATCTTGATAATTTAGGTGTATGTAAGGGCATATACCAAAGAAGAGTTAATTTCTATCTTTGTGGTTTACCTTTTTGGAATGTTTGGATACCAAAGGGGTCTCGGGGTCCACAGTATTTATCGTTATACTCACCCCGGCACGGGCTACGCCCACACCTTGTTTTTCCTTGCATAGATGACGTAAAACTTTGATCAAGGCTAAGGGAGCTTGGACTGGATGGTGCACAAAGGTGGACCATTTGGCTTCATGTGATGCAATGGGGACGGATGGACATGGAGTGATGAGGAGGAGATATGTACTTATCTTTTAGGTAGGAACCTCAAAGGACAACATAGAAGCTTTTTTTTTCTTTTTCATTCAATTGTATTGTATAATTAGTTATATTTGTACCTTTACTGATGGGATTGTATTCTAGCCCCTTTTACTTTTAGCAAGCTTTTACTGCAACATTTTACTTCACAGTTTCTTCTTGTTGTGTTATTAGACCATGTGTTTGTTCAGGATTTAAGGAAATTCCTTCATGTTTTAGGGAGTATGCCTTTCAGTGCTAGTCGTCATCCCCTGGCCTATGGAAGGCGGACTTGGGGTAGTCATGGCACGGGCCCTAGGGGACAGTTCATAACAAAGTGTTATCAGAGGAGTTTGGTTCTACAGATTCATTAGGACTCTGATTTTTTATGTGAATTAATAGTGTTAAGTGTTATGAGTGTGGTTTTCAGTTTGGGCAGTCCAGTGTTGGTGCGGCAGCCGACGTATCCATACACCGGGACCATGAATTTTGATTTCCAAATCAGCACACGAAAACACTGATTGTGTGTGTTTTTGAAAAAAAAAACTTTTGATTTATTTGGAGTCATCTCACCAGGTATAACATAATAATTGTGGCACACCTATTATTTATAAGGATGACCTCGCAAAGATAGCCAACTTGGATTCCCGAGAGAGTACACGATGATGGCCCACCGAGCGAGGAGCCGTCTGTGCAGGGCCCTCTAACGGCATTAGCACCTTCGGGATGGGTACCAGAAGCACAACTACCCATTGGACAAGAATTTCCACCAGCCCCACCAGTAGAATAATCATGCCGACTAAGCGCATTTCTTGAGTTCTAGTGATATAGGCCCTTGAAGTTTTGAGGTGAGTTAGATTCTCAGGCAGCTGACAGTTGACTGGAGGTAGTGGCTAGAGTTTTCCGCCTAGTTGAGACATTAATAGAGTATATAGTGATTCTAGCTACTGGTCTTTTCTAGCACGTGACTATGAGGATGTTTTGTTGGATAAAACGTCTTTGATACTTGGACCGTTTCCCGATATGGTAACTTTGGGTAGTGTGCCAACTATGTCCATGCCCGTTGATCAGTAGTTATAATCGTCAGTACCGGTAGAGGACACCTTTAGGCTTAGTGCCTTACACAATTTTCATCATCAGATACCCCTCAGGTTACGAGGTGAGCTCGACTCACAGAAGGTTGAGGACTATCTTGAGGAGGAGACTGAGAGTTTTCTAGAGCTTCTACAACATTGGAAAAACGACATGTAAGCAGTTGAGTATTCATCAAGGTGTACTGAAAATTCCTAGATCTCGATGAATATGATCTTATTAGTACTTCAGGGTTCGCACTTCCTAGCAAGGTGTCTTTAGGGACTTCCGAGCCAACACTATTCCTCTATGCATTTCTACCTATGATTGTGTTCTAGAGAGAACCATTGTGGTTGAATGTTCTTTGGATGAGAGGATACAACCAGTGAATGTTAGTAGTGGGAAAGTATTAAAATGGTGCCAGTCTTAGAGACTTGGGCATGTAAAAATGTTTGGGAGGAAGAAGAGTTAGGGAGAGATGAATCTGTAGGGCAGAAGACATGGAAGTAGAGTTAGGAGAGCCACATGAGTTGGTGTACATTTGGACATGTTACAACCACCCCCCATTGTGGTCCCACCAAGCTCAGTGAGTTAGAGGACAAGGGAAGGGAGTAGCTACATATGGTCATGTAGTGAGAACCAAGGGCTCTAATAATGATTCGATGAACAGTCTGTGTCTACTACCAACTGCCATATTAATAGACATAGGTATTAATCATTACATCCTTCCATGAATCTTTTACAAAACCTAGAGTTTTCAGTTAAGCCATTGACTTTACCCTCACATCTGGAGATACCTTTGGGATTAGACTCGAAAACCACACTTACGCTGACGGTGTGATCTGACCCTTGATGTGAGAGTTTCTATTGGAACTTATTGGTGGAATTGTCGAGGCCTTATGATGTTAGTTTGGGTATGGACTGGACATCCAAATTTCATGTTCAGATTGACTATATTAGGAAAAAATGTTGTTGTTTACCTTCATCATTGGAATGGGATTTTCCTTGGTCGATGAAGAAGGAAACCCAGGCAGCATAGAATAATCACTTGAATATGAGGATGTGGTCGATCACTCATGAGTCGACAAGCCTTACCCTTGTGGCAGCAGGAGTTTTGAGTTTTCGTTTCCCAACATGAGTGCCTAAATTTTCTCCAGTACTTTGACATTTTGATAGTCTATACTCCTGGGGAGGGGAACATGGTGGCAAACGCACTCAGCAGGAGGTCTGGTCTATAACTACTAAGCGAGGAATTAGAGTAGCTAGTCTCACAATAGATTTCCTTCGTGGATAGAGATGAATTTTCTTACCTCCAATCTAGGTTTGTCACTCCCCATCTCCTTCAGAAAGTTAGGGTGGCACAACTTTGGTGCATTGACTGTGAGGCTCGACGTGCTCAGATATCCTCAGGGCAGGCACCTAATGGATTTTCTGAAAATGTGGACCACGTCATCCTCTTTAGAGGAAGTATCATGGTACTAGTAGTGCTACAGGAGGAGGTGTTGAGAGAGTTTCATATGTCCCCCTTTTTGGTACATCCTAATGTGGTGAAGATTTACCAAGACCTTCATTGTTGGTACTAGTGGCCAAGGATGAAGAAAGTAGTGGCAGATTTTGTATCACGATGCCTCATTTATTAGCAAGTGAAAACTGCTCAGAGCCGGTAGAATTCTTATGCTGACTGAAGGAGGGAGATAATGTCTTCCTACGGGTCTCACCTTGTTTAGGTTTGTAGATATTTGGCTAGAGTGAAATGTTATCTCTGAGGTTCATCACACCTCTCTAGATTCTAAGCAGAGTTGGTTAGGAGGCATACCATCTATCTCTTTCCCCACAGATACACCAGGTGAATAATGTTTTCCATGTGTCACAGCTGAGGATATGCGTGCGTGATCCATCACATGTTATCGACCATGGAGAGATGGATTTAGATGATGGGGTGAAATTTACAGAAGTTCAAATAGAGATTGAGGATTGATAGGAGTGGGTCCTTCGTGGGTGGTCGATACCTCTGGTGTGCATTTGCTGGCAGCATGGGAACCACCAATAGAACACATGGATCAGGAGCCTTAGATATGTGCTCAGTACCTCCATATTTTTCTTTAGTCCATGTTTTGGATTTTGGGGACGTAAATCCCTAATGTGGTGAGAATGTAATGTCCTAAAATTTCCGTATAATTTTAATTTTAATTATACGAAATTATTTCAAGATTGTGAAATATTACGACGCACAATTATGAGGGTCGGAGTGCCTGGAATGAACCGTCGACGTTTGTTTAGCTCTAACAAACATGTGTAATTAGTTTCCCTAAAAAAGTGTAATAACTCTTAAACGGTTGCCTGGATTAGAAATCAGAGGGCACCACTTCTCTTAGGATGGCGGGTTTACTCTATGTGTGATTCAAGTTTAGTCGGTGCAAGCCTAAATGAGAAAACCCGAAAATGGCATAACCATAAATAAAATAATTAAATAAATTTATTTTATTTTTTAAATACTTATAAATAATGAACAGTGAATCAGATTAAAAATCTAAGACCACCACTGAACTCGTGAGGGTATGCTTTATTTTGGAAGATACTAACTTTGGCTGGCGTAGGCCACTATATAAAGTTAGTTTTTGGCCATAAATAATATAATTAAGTGAAAATTATTTTATATTAAATACATAACTTCTAAACAATAACATAGATTGGAAATTCGAGAGTACCTTTGGGTTATTAGGGGCATGTTTCACTTAGGCAGTGCCCATCCTCGACTGGAGAGGGTTGAGGGTGACTGTTAATAATTTTCCAAACATTTTTCAGGTACGTTTAGTAAACGCTTGAGCGGAATATCCTAACTTTTGAACCAGTGCATGGATTAAATATACAAGGACACCATTGAATCTGTAAGTCTGGGATTCACATAAGGGGGAGTTCACTTTGATCACAGTAGGTCTGGAGAAAATGTTACGTTTTGGGACTTTTTAAAAGACATAAATAAAATAAACTTGTTATTTTATTTTCATTCCTTTCCTCCAATGGAAAAGCGGCAATGTGGGACCAGCGACATGTCAGGACTATAAATGGATTGATCTTTCAATTCTAAGTAACATATCCATTGGGGATTTAGGAAGGTTCCTAATTAATGGGCCTCAATTAATCCCACAAACGTTGCATATGATCCCCCTCTCCTATTTATATGGAGCTTGGGTAGAGTTTTCAGAACTACTTTGCCACGAAACGAAGTACTGACAAAGTACAATGATGCGAAACCCTTGGATGATAGATCTGGTACCAACAGGAGGTGAAGATAGACAACGAATCCCTGAACCGGAGATTTTTGAATGAGATAAATCGTCGGAGGCTAGTTGTGGGGGACGACAAAAACCAACCCGCTTCCACAAATCCACAACCACCATCTTTTTTGATGTAGGGGTTGTTTATAATATGATTAAATTTATTTATTGATTCTTCATATTCTCTTTTCACAACAACATTGGCTAAACTAACATGGACATCATCCCGTACGTATACCTTGCCTCATATCATCTGATTCACCGCACATTCTTCGTGCATTCTTCAATGCCAAATATTTAAAGATGCTGGAAACACAATATCTTTTTTTTTTGCAAGACATATGGACGCGGAGCCCTCGACCCAAGGATCGCGAATATGCAATTGTTTTATTTTTTTTAGGCTTGGAACGAAGCATCAATGGATTACAGATGAAGGAGGTGGCATGCACCCTTCCGTGCCGTAGGATGATGAGGAAGTCGTGGCCCACCAGCCACAGCGGAGCAAGGGGTAGTGGTCGGCACGCAGGCTGGCCGCATGGCAGAGGGGTGGCGTGCGTCCACACCACTAGAGAGGGGAGCCGCTGTCTCTGAGCTAGGGCAGATTCCGGAGGGTGGCTGATACCCGACCAGTCGCACAGGAGTAGCGGCGCGCGACTGCACACCTAGGAGGAGCACCGGCCGACCGTAGTGGTTCTGCGGGACCCGCTCTGGTCCCACCATGAATTGGTAGCATTTAAAGGTGCTGCCCATTTTTAGTTACGAATGGAAGGGGGTCTGCTCCCCCTTCGGCTCTAGCTCGGGCAGACCGCACCACTGAGCCGTGCCATCGGGCCGCGCCATTGGGCCGCACCCAGTAGGCCTGACCGCGCCACCGGGCCGCACAAATTGGGTCGGGCCAGGCCTTCCCTTCATGGGCTAGTCTAGACAATGGTCCAATGGGCCCGACCAACTACAGCCCATGCCAACTGGGTCGGACCAGACCCAGGCCCATCTAGACTTAGATACACCTTTGTGTCCATAACATGAGAACCATGCGTCCTTTTGACGAACCGTCTATGGCACCAGAATCCTTAGATTGAGATGGTGCTTTTGTTATACTCCACTTCAGTTTGGATAATTTTGGAGTATGTCCGGGTTTGATCGCACCCCAAATATAGCTAGTCCCTCAAAGCTGAAACACTAATAACTTACAGACCGAGCGTCTGATTGATGCGCTGTCTACTGCGTTGGGTCCCTTATGATGTGACAAAGCTTTGGGATACTTCTTCATGGGACATAGTTAAGGTTGTGGTATTAACAATGTCTTGCGGAACGGTTCTCCCAAGCGTTCTTGGTATGGAACCCTGTGACAAGATGAGACTTGACGACTGATGACTGTTTCGACTCAGAGTGACTCGATAAGCAAAGTGGGGAGTGCCTCTATGTGACACAGAAGACCCACTGTGGAGAGCTCCTCTGTGTAATGTGACAGACCCATAGTACTTGAAAGGAGGAGTACCTCAGCAGGACACGTGGGGGACTGGCTCAGTTTGACTTGGCCGACCCACATTCGAAATCACCTCTATGTGACGCGGAAGACCCACGATACTCGACGGGAGGAGTACCATAGAAGTCCAATGTTATTGGGAAGCGCCTATGTATGACGTGGAAAACCCATTTTACATGTTAGAAGAGGAGTTATCAAGTAGTCATGGATTTTGACATTGTGACTGGTAATGTTACTTGTTCCTAGGACAATAGAATATGTGACTATAAATCTGCATTCATAGTGATCCTGTGTGGGGCTTCATGATAATCATGTTTTATCAGATTTGTATACCTAGTTTGAGATGAGACTCTGTTTGAACTTATATTTTTTCCTTCATGGAACTATCTTCATGGTGATACCTCTATGGTACTTTTACCTTCGTGGTGTTACCTGTGTGGTACTTTTACCTTCATGGTGTTACCATTGTGGTATTCTTCCCTCATGTATGATATGTGTATATCTTGGTAACTATGTTGTATATATGTACATATATGTATGTTGAGTTTATGTCTTGATTTGTGGAATTCCTTTGTGGATCTTTAGGAGACTTACGAGGTCTCGGGGTCCCTAGCAGGTATCGTTATAGTAAAGACCCATAATTTCCATGTAATTTTTTTAATGAAATGGGAATTTTAAGATTTTGCAAAAAATGACGGTGCATAATTCTGAGGTCCGGAGTTCTGATAATGAATTTCTGAAGTTTTTTTCAAATAAGTTTAGTAAACGTATGAGCCGGTTTTTTTACTTTTGAATCGGGGGTCGCAATTGAAATTCGAGGGCACCATTGGACTCACAGCCCCATAATTCACTTAAGGAGTCTTTCACCTTGATGGTAGTGGGTCAATAATTAAAGTTAGTTTTGGGGTTTTTTCATGGAAAATAATAAAATAAAATGATCTCCACCATATTTTATTTTGAGGTTCCATGTGGATATTTCAGGTGGGTCCATCGGAGCTAAACCTCCTTATGGAAGTTGGATGTGGGGACCACCACACCATAACCTACCATGAGAGGTTATGGTAGGGGCGACCACCCAAACCATAACCTCTCATGAGAGGTTGTGGTGGTGGTGACCACCTGTGTTTTTAAACCCTCCTTGAAACCTCAGATTAATTGGGAGAAACCTCTCTAGTCCCTATTAAATGTCGGGGAGCCTCTAGGTATCCTCCCAATAATTATAGCCAACGCTCCACTTAAATTGTTCCAGCAAAAATTAATTATCTTGCCCCATTTTTTAAAATAAATAAGTTGTTGGAATTTGGGAAGGTTCATAATAAATGAACCGTCATAAATTCCAATGATCATTACCAACCATCCTACCTCTACTATATATAGGAAGCTTGGGAGGAGGTTTTGGGATGGCTTCACCAAGAGATGAAGCACTAGTAATGTGACGCGATGTCCAACACTTCGATGATTATGATTCTTCCACGAAGAACACATTCTTCCAATGAAGAACACCAGTGAGGAGTGACTTAGACTTCCTTCCTCGGAACCTACTCTGATGTAGGATGTCTTCGACTACGACGAGTCGGCACACAAACCGACGATCTAGGAAAATGATGACGTCACCGATGTCCATATTTTCCCAACGATTCATCTTATTTCCCATGCCAATGTCGTCAAACATCGAAAAAGGTAATGGTCTATTTTAATGTTAATGCTTTCCTTGATTTCCTTTTAAGGAATAGAAAAGAATCGTTGCGGAGGCTGTAGAATTTGAAGTACATCATTCCATTTTGTTGATGGACTGATTGATATCATCCTAAATGCAGAGGGTGCGGGCCAAAATAACGTGACCCATCTCCCGACACTGACCTCTTTGTGATGTTCTTCGGTATAGGGACAAAACAATGAGGTGACGGAGGCGACAGGCTAGGACTGCCCTACCCGCAGACTCTGCAACTGGTGATGCCCTCACGGCGCATCGGCCGAACTAACTCCCAACCACCACCGGCCACTCGTGCGCCTGCCGGCCACCTGACCGACCTCTGGCCTCCCATATCCTAGCCCATGCTGGCCTCCCGGGCGCCTGCCAGCCTCACGGGCTGAGACGCTCGAACCATGCCCTTCTCGGCATTGGACAAAATGTCCTCGACCATCCGAGTCGAGCTGTAGAGTCGTTCCCCAAGCGCGCCTATCCAAGTTGGCCTTCCGTGCCCCACGTGGCACCTCCGGGTTGAACCACCCTTACACCGACGCGTGTCCGGTATGCACCCTCGCGACCGGTCCACACCCTCGCGCTTCTCATGGCTTTTGCGGCCTGCTGGGCCAGGCCAGACCTAACGGGTCAGGCCGGGTTGGCCCAGACTAGGTAGGCCCAGACAAGGTCAGGTCGGGTCGGTCCGACCAAGTTAGACCAGACCTGGGCCCACTTCAACCCATTTATGCTCCTTTAGCCATTTCATTGGCACCAGACGTCCATTTGACGAACCGTTAGTAGCACTAGAAATCATGGAGTGTGACGGTCCCTTAGAGTATACCCCATTGCAGTTTGGGGTATTTTTGAGATACGTTCAGGTTGGATCATGTATGAATCCAACCGAGCCTCTAGGACTAAAAGGCTAATAACTCTCAGAATGGGCATCTGATTGACACTTTTTATGTTGTGTTGAGACCCATATAATAAGACAGACCTTTGGGTTATTTCTTCATGGGACTTCATGGAAGTTGATGTATCGACACTTAGATTGATTAGTGGACTATACTAGAATAAAGTGTTCTTTTACAGAAACTTTGGGGCTTTATTCTCTCTAACTACTGTTCCAAGATCCTGTGTGGGTTCAACAGCTCTTATTACTGTTCCTAGATCATGTGTGAGTTTGACAGTTCTGAATACTATTCATGGATCCTATGTTGGTTCGACTACTCTAACTACTTTTCCATGATCAAGTGTCTGTTTGAAAGCTATGACTACCGTTTCTAGATCCTGTTTTTGTTCGACATCTCTAACTAATATTCCTAGATCCTGGGTGGGTTTGATAGCTCTGACTACTTTTCCTGGATCATGTCTGGGTTCGACAGCTCGGACTACGTTTCCCGGATCCTATATGGGTTCAACACCTCTGACTACTATTCCTGTATTTTTTTGGGTTTGACAGCTCTGACTAATGTTCGTGGATCCTGTGTGGGTTCAACAGTTCTGACTACTATTCCAGGAACCTATGTGGGTTCGACAGCTCTGACAACTGTTCTGGGATCTTGTGTGGGTTCAACAGCTCTGATTTATATATCAGTATACATTGTGGGTTCAACAGAATAGATTATTTAGTGGCTACATCTAATCATCTCCTACTCTTAACAAAAATTTTATACCTGTGTGAGCCGAGTCAGTGACTTTTGTGTTTAGCTCATGATTTAGATTGATTACCTGATAACTTAGGTATATGTATGGGCATATACATATGTGGGGTTAACTATTGATTTCATACCTTGTTGTTTATCCTTGATGGATTTTGTGATACCTTGAGGGTATCGAGGTCCCTACTGAGTATCGTTATACTCATCCCTGTACGGGCTATGACCGCACCTCGTTGTGTTGGATGCAGATGACGGACAATACTGAACAAGGCTGAGTGTACCAGAACAGGAAGGTACTCAGAGGTGGACCACACTGCGTGACGGTACAAGGAGGAGACAGATGGACGTGGAGTGATGTGGACGCTGTCTGTACCAACCCTTTAGGTAGGATTTCTCAGTGAATGATCCAGGAGCTGTTTTCCCTTTTTCCAGTACATGTACTTTCAGTTTCTTGTACTTTACACTTGGTCTTGTATTTCCGGACCCATTTACTTTTCATCACAAATTTTTTATACAGTTTTACTTAGTATTTTTATTCCATATTGTACTCTGTTGTGTGTGTTTTCATGTTATAAAGGCAATGCCTTTACAATTTTAGGGATTTATGCCTTTGGTGTTAGTCGCGAGACCCTGGCCTATGGAAAGAGGGCTTGGGGTTGTCACAGCACGGTTCCCGGGGGATGGGTCAAGATAGTTATGTTCACCCATCCACGAGATTCTTCCACACCATTTTGTGTATTATACAGACGACGTACAAAATTTTTCGAGGCTGAGGAAGCCATGATTGGACGGTGCACAGAGGTGGACCATTCGACGTGACGTGACCCAGAGGAGACGGATAGACGTGGAGTGCTGAGGAGGATATTTGTACTTACCTTTTAGGTAGGAACCTCGGAGGACAACCCATTATCTATTTTCCTTTTTTCTTTTAGTTCTATTTTATATTCAATTGTACTTGTACCTTTATAGTTGGGCTTGTATTCCGGCCCCTTTTATATTAACAACTCTTTTACTACAGAACTTTACTTCACAGTTCCTACTTATTGTGTTCTTGGACCATGTGTTTGTTCAAGATTAATGGAAATGACTTCATGTTTTAGGGAGTATGCCTTTCAGTGCTAGTCTCCAGCCCCAGGCCTGTAGAAGTCGGGCTTGGGGTAGTTACAACACGGGCCCCATGGGACAGGTTGTGAAAACTATGTTTATTTCCTAGGTAATTATGCATATATCCTTATACTATAGTAGTGAAGTAATTTATAAAAATCTAGATATTGGTTATGGTTTACCACTAAAAAGAGTTCCATATATTCTTGATTCTATTAAAATTTCCGAAGTATGTTTGACAATTTATAGTTTCTTAAAACCGAGGTATGCTCAAGTAATATCATCATTCACATATCAGTTTCATTTATATGTCTATCTCTAGTGGCATATTGTTTATCCTATACATTATGATAAGGAAAATATTGTAGCATTATCATTTTTTATGAAATATTATTTTCATGTACTAATGTAATTTTATGTGGTTTATTTATTTCCTAGGTCAAACATACTAATACCTATCCCTTAAATATAAGGCCAATTGAAGTCACTCCTCTATAATAATATTATTCAATTTTTATAAAATTAAAATAGAAATAGAGAATGATTTTGAAAATGAATCCCATAATATCAACAAAACTATAGGAGGTATTACAATTGATACTCTAGGATTAGTTAATGTGACTTCATCTAATTATAATATTTCTAACGATGTGATAGGATATGAGGTAGGTGAGTAAGATTTCATCAATTTTCCATAAAAGATTCATTTTATCGGTAGTCAATAATATGAGGACCCATAATTTACATACATTGATATTACTTCAAAATATAAGTATATTCTTTACAACATATAATAAATCCACGACAGGAACATATAGGAATAGTGCTTTTTGAAACTGGGAAATATAAAAAATTGGTTTATAAAACATCTACGATGTATCCCGCTTATATCATCATAAATGGTCTCCATTTTGGCATATCATAATAAATAACATTATTCATGACCTAGGGAAAAGAAACATATTAAAGGGTTAGCTCAAATGATCAGTAAGGGTAAACATGGGAAATATCAACCATATAATATTCACAAGACATAACAACAACAAAATTTAAAGTCTTCTCATGAATATGAAAGACCATGAAATCATGTCATGGGATACAGTTTCATAAGAATTAGTGGGAATAATCCCAAAATTCATAACATAATACATAATGATTTTTTGTATTCACATAAGCATATAAAATCATTTCATATTAGTTAAGGATCATTTCTAAGGCCATTATAGAGTACAATGTCTATTACTGAACCGGACACACTTGTCATTCCAACCCTGTATTACTAAACCTGATTTACATTATTTTCAAGACATGTATATCTCTTGGTATATAAATAATTACCTAATTAATTGGAGGGAGATATAGGTCCCACCCATATCCTAATGAAATCATTCTTACGTGTTCTAGAAAAACATAAATCATTCATCATTACTTAACCTAGAAAATAAAATTGTTTTCATAAACATCATTCTATCATAAAAAATTCCTATAAAAAATGGATGTCATAAAAAAAATTACATCATAAACATAATAGAATCATTGTATTAGTAGGGATAGAAACATAATCTTATTTAAATAATATCATCTTATATGGAAATTTGTTTTGGTAAAACACTTGAAATTAATTTTTTGAGGAAAATATCCTTTCACCTTCAAAAAAATTCTTTTATCATAATGACACACAATTTTAAAAGAAAATAATTTAATTAAAAATACACTTGAAATATTTTAAATTAATATTCATGTAAATAAAGTGATGTGAAATTGTAAGAATCTCTTGATGTTGTATAAGTTAAAAAACATTCTTCTTGTACTTTTGTTGGAGAAGTAAAAAAGAACCTCATATCGAAAATGAGAAAATATTCATTTCATACTATTTAATAAAAATCCACCAATGAGTAAAATTTATTTTAAAAAACATTTTAAGTATATAAATAATATTAAATATTTATAAAACATGTATGTGGATGAAAAATATACCCCAGTAAATACTTACATATAAACAATCTCGGATAATAATGAGTTGAAAAATTATCCCTTATCTTAGGTCTCATATCTTTCATATATATATCAACCTAATCTCTAATTATTTAAATAATATTTTGGGCATATTATATAATCCTATTCATTTTAAGGATATCATATATTATCATATTATCATCTTTTTGTTAATAAAATTTCATTGTAACTTGTTATTTGGATATTAACTACTTTGTGTTCTTATGCATGTTTTTCCGGTTAAGACCATGTTAATAATTTTAGGTTAAACATATATAATTTATATAATGATATTAGTATAATATATATGATAGTATTTCATTCCATTAATATATATAATAATTGTTTAAATAAGATCTTGTAGAATGAATCAGATTGCATCGTGGAGACGGTAGGTTGTACGTACGCGCGAGTGACGATATCATTTCTATAATTGTTGAGAGGTATTGAAGTGTATGGTGTATAATATTTCAAAATAAGTATCATTCTATAATTCTCATATATATTTATTATTTCCATCATTATATCCATTGATGTAAAGTGGTGGTGTAAAATCGATTACACCATAGTGCGGAGCCGATAAACCATACGTACGCAGGCATGATGATTTTGTTTTTCATAGGATGGATTAAAGGTGGAATATGGTTATTTTCTAATTATAAAAACATATATATATATATTATTTATAATTCTGTTATTAATTTATAATTATACAACTGATGAATATGAAGTATAAGAATAATGAATATTGAAAGAATCGGTAAAAGAGATTACCTCATCATCGACTTGCTTCCTCAAAATATCATCTTAGATCACCAGAGTTAGTCGTTGAAGATGACCATAACCTCTAGAATTTAAATAGTTAAGTTGAAAAGGAAAAATTTTATGGGATGTTTATGCTTGAAGTCTGAAAGTGATGTTAAGAGGTGAAATCAGAGATTCCCTTTTATTATTGAGGTTAGGGGTATTTTTGAAAACTCCATAAATAAAAATTTATAATAAAAAAACCCTTGACAAAACCTAAAAAATATCCAAATTTTTAAGATAATTTGATATTGGGTTGTAATCTCACCATGCAATAAATTTTTTACATCTATTTATATAAATTTAAATCTTATCATTTTAATTGACACTTAGTTATTCTATTTAATTTTTAACTAGGGTAAAACATAATTCAATATTAAAAGGGTAAAATATTAATAGATTTTATGTAAAATAGACCATAAATAAAAAATTTAGATAATTATATACCATATAATAATAATAATTATATATTATTAAAAAAAATTAATTATTTTTAAATAATTTAATAAAATATTATTTCTATTAAGAATGAATTGAATCAATTTTGACACTATTCAATTCAATGATTTAAAAATATTAATAAAACAAGATAAATTCGTCCCAACAATTTTATTATATTCCTAAGAGGATAATTTCATCTCTAAAATTCCTTATATAGGTTAATTATCCAAAATTTTATTTACTTTAATATTTTTAATAACGTTTATTTGATATTTCTCCTAATAATATAATTAAAACAAAAGTTTTGTGTAATTATTTATTATGATTTTTTGTTGAATAAAAATAAAAAATAAAATACTATGATGAAGATAAATCTACTATATTTGAGAAGAATATTTATTGTAGAATTTATCTTCTGAAAAATCCAATATTTAAAATGTTATACATATTTAATTATGAATGTGACAAATTTGGAATCACTTTATATAAAATTTATATATGTGTCATAATCCATTCTATAAGGATCAAAATGGTCTATAAAAATTAAATGGGATTATTATGGTCTAGATATACTCGACCAATATTATTTGGTCAAGTGTTTGGTTTTTTAATGGGTATTATTATTCTAATAAAAACTGTTTTATTGATTTGTCATCAATTATATAATTTTTTTATTATTAATCTATAATATATTAAGGTAATTATTTATTTTTAAAAAATTATAAATAAATTACCATGATATATGAAAAAATTTTATCTATCAAATTAGTATTTATAATTGTAATAATCTTTAGTATAACCTTGAATTAAAAAATATTTTGTTATTAAAATTTGAATGAGGAATATTTACCTTTTTTTAAAGAAAATAAATTTAATATCCAAATCTCATACATTTGTATTCAAATGGAGTCCATTTATATCCAAGGATGATTAAGATCAAAAAACAATCATCAAATTATATTAAGAAAAGTGTTAGGGTAATTTTATAATAGCAATGTTACCCTTAATTAACTAGTATACCCTTTTACCATATTAATAAAAATTACAGAAATTAATATTCATAACGATCAAAAATAAAATAAATCTATTTACCTAAATTTGACCCACTGATTTTAAATATTGAATGAATTTTTCAAAATTCAAAACATATAAGGTTCAGTAATTAATTTAAAATTATTCCCATTGTCGTAAAGAGAAAACATGTTTTAAAATACAAAACATTGCAAAAGATTGAAGTGTTTTATCATCTAAATTCAAAGTAAAATTAATTATAATGACATATATTATATTTAATTATGAATTTATATTATTTATATAGATTAAAAAAATTAAATATTATAATTTAACCCTATAAATTATTTCTATGAACAAAAATTTACATAAAATATAGTGTATTTTTAATATTCATCAAAACATGAATGTTATTAGAAAAATATTATAATTTCTTACAAAGAAAATTTTTATATCCCCATAAAATTTTAAAAATTCACTTCATAATATAAATATTATTAATGTTTCTATTCCACCTCTGAGGAGACAAGTTTCAGGCTGATGGTAAAATAATTTGACGAGGATCATCCCCCGTCCATTTTATCAAGATGATTTCCTTTTAAATTCACCATTTCAATTATTTCAACCCTTTATACATCATTATCCTTGAAATAATTTTTGATTATCCCTGTAGGAACTGGGTGATTCACCTCTTTTGCATTGCGAAGGAGGTTCCACAGTTAGATGATCCCAACAGGCGATTGTTGGGAGTCAAGTATTTGTGAAATAGATCCTCTTCTGATATAACTTCTTCATATGGTCTCCAACAAGTATATTAATGGATCCGGTAATTCCCAACAACCCTAGAATCCCTGACTCATGGGCCTTTTTTCCAAAGGTAAGTGCTCATTGATTGATGATTTAGAAAACGACACTTGAGGACTCAATTGGTTGAGATAATGTGAAGTCAGGATCGCTGCACCCCTCTAGGGGAGGATTATTGCCAGTTCAGAGACACTCTTATAGGTCTAAGTCATTTTCATATTTTTATAAATCCTTGGTTCATTCCCAAAGAGTGTGTTCATGGGATACCCTTGGTTTGCAGGATCATCTTAGGTATGCATACAAATTTGATGGTACATAGGTTACGCAGAATTGTACCATATAATAAGGCGCTATGGAGTTTATCATCATCCAGGAGGGATGTAAGGTGATTTGATTATAGAATTGTAACCCTTGTATAGGATTCATGAGTATCCTTGGAAGAGGAATCAGAACCCACATAGCTCATAATGGTTTGGTCATATGCATGGAAACTTCCCATTATAGGGAGGCATGGATGGGTGGACCCTTTTAGATGGACATCCTTTTAAGATCGAACCATCAAATAGGATTCCTATGTATCCACGTTTTATCATGAATCATATTTCTCATACCTTAGTTTTTTAGGGCTTATGTATAGTGGTTTCCCATTTGAGGAGGCCTGATTGGGAGGACCCTTTATGGGGGGGCTCTTGTTTGAGCTCGGGCCTTCAGTCATGCATCCTACGTATCCTAGTTTGATTGAGAATTAGAGTTCTCATTGTTCAGATTTCTTGATGTTATAATCCTCAAAAACCTTCAAGACAAAATGATTTGTGCTCAGTGTAAGAAACCAGAGGATGTGAAAGATTCAACATAGCACATTCTTCCTCTCATGTCAATGGGAGATAGAGAGCCTACGAAGGACGAGGCTGGGGAAACCATGGGTGAGGGCGCGAAGCGATGAACCTTTCCATGTGAAATGGGATTATGGGTTATGCAACCTAGACTCAGAAGATTGGGGACTTACCTCAGTGGGAGGTCCCCAGAACACATTCTGGGAAGGGGAGGAGGGTCTTCCTCACCATAGGGGGGAGAAGACGTAACCCCTTTGACTGATCACTATTACTCATTCAATGGAAAATCAAGTGATCAACCTTAATCCCAATAATGGGGAGGTTTTCATTGGAATCCCAAGGTAGGACTCTAGGTTACCATGGGAATGTAGACCCACATGAATTCTTGATGCCTGAACCATTGGGGGGAGAGCCTTTGTGAATCTGCTTACCACGGGTATGTAGACTCAAAGTGGCACGCTAATGCACCTGATGGTCTAATCTTACATGTTTAATGGATTTGGAGGAGGCTTTGGCCCAATTCCAGAGGACTAGTTAATGGAGGGATTATGGATGAATGGTTGGTAATGGAAGGGTGAGGTTGGAAATGGAGTAAATAATTTCCGAAAAATCCCCATTCCACGTAATGGATTCATATGCGGGATGGGTGAGGCTCTACATACCATAGTGGTATGCAGGAAGAGGGGTCGTCCGCGTACCGATGTGGCATGTGGGAATGGGTATAAATCACTGCATACCATACTAGTATGTGGCCCATCATGCCACATTGGGTTCCATCTACATCCGAATGCAGTAAGTGGTGCGAGGTTTAGTCCACGTAGTGGTACACTATAAAGAGCACCATATTGAAGGATGGTATGAGGGATTTTCATTTACAGGGAGTTCATCCGTGAGAATTATGTGGTTTGTGGTGAACCAATTAGGTTCGCAACTCTATTATTATTATTCAATTCCACTATTTTATGGTTTGTGACCAATTTTACCTATAGAGTGTAGTTCGCAATTCATGCTTCACTAAAGAATCATGGCTAAGGCCAACATATTCCCTAAACCGTTTCTTATATCCTCATAGTATCCATCAGGATTTCTTTATCCCTATTCTCATTGTTACTACAATGATCATTTTATATAGTATCATGGTAATTGTATCTATTGGGAATGAAACACCATTTGCATAATCCTATGAGGATATATCCGGACCAATAGATTACTCGGTCAATCAGGGGTTTACAAAGGCTCCAGTTGGTGATAATGGTTTGCAGAATACTTTTAGTTCAATTTGTCTGTGAACTGATAATTTCACAGGATGGTACGCGGATGGGATTCATGCACATGAATACTTTGGAAACACGCTTCGTTGTACGCCTTGTTCACTAAATATCACTCCACGCTATTTTGTCTTGCTAATCATTCCATGTACCTAGTGGTTCATGATCCAACCTGTTTCCATTCCTTTCTCGGTGATGGTAGTCAAGCCACATGAATTGATTTAAAAATGTGAATTCCTTCATGTTTCATATGAAATTTGGAACTTTATTTGAGTCTATTAAGCTCGATATACTTGTAGGAGTACTTTTTCCATCTACAAGGCGATTATAGGGGTATTTTATTCCCATGGAAGAATTATTAGGACCCTAAAAATTCCCCCCATCGAAATGTGGTCCATTCGGAAAGAAAAGGGGACTATTCTGATGTAGAAGAAGTCCTGAACTGAAATAGTTCGCGGTAGAATGGATGGGACCAGTAGGAGGGAACCACACCTATATATAGGGGACCATGTCATTTGTCTTTTACTTTTTCTCATGGAAAATAACACTCTCAACATACCTAGATTCATCTTCTCTCGCATACCATTCTCCTTGTGATAATCTCATCCGCAAACCACTTTGTACATACCGCGGACCAATCCTCTCTCCATTTCACTACCAGCATACCATATTTTTAGTAGTGAAAACATAATTGTGGAAATAAAGTCTAGATTCAACATAGGTGGGTTATACATAGCTGCAATGTCCACATACAGAACATGGATTGGAAAACCGAAAATTAAGAACTAATAATCCAAACTTAAACATTAATCCTCCATTTCATAACATGAATGTAATCTCGGTCTATGTTTGCAGTATTCACCATCCGTGAATGTTTCGATTTTCTGGCCAATTATCCATGGGCCAATGCCTCACGGATGGTTCGTGTACCATGGCTATATGCAGTGAAATGAATCTGCGTACTGTTGTTGTGGGTGGGGTTGTTTGCACGCATCAGGCCGTATGTTGTATAATGTCTCCACATGCTATATAGTAAGTGGGATTTTCCTTCCGCATACCATTTCCAAAAATAGAACACAGAGCTTTATGTGGAAATACTTTAAGTCCTTTATCCATTCTTCCATAGCCTTTATCCATCAATTTTTATTGGACTGACTTTTTTTCAGCTTCTGGATGTAGGTTACAATGGCTTCTTCAAAGTCCATGATAAAATCAATGAAGACAAGGGATACCCTGAGCATATACAGTGATGATCACCTTAGACCCCACATCAATCTTCATGACAGCTTCTTAAAGTATTTCTTGATTCCAACAATTCTATCCTATCTACAATCCGTATACTTTCCCCTTTATGAATTTGGTCTCCCTGAAGACGTTCCTCTACTGTAGGCTAACCTCGATACCACTTTCATCCTCTTAGAGGCACCGTAAGAACATGATCATGCTAACATTTCCCCAGTATGAGTTGTCATATCCAATTCGATTAAGGGGAAATCCTTTATAGTAGGAGGCTCTACATGGACTCAGGGAAAAGACGGTGGTCACCTTGGTATCCCGAGACTAAATGCTCGAGAGTACCCATCCATTATCAACATCTACCATGAAAATACCATCAGAAGGTGGAGAAACAAGTGGGATATGTGGGATAGAGGTTGTTTCTGTGATGAGTGGGACTGAGTGTTCTAGGTACATCAGACCTATTTGGAGTCTCCCAACAAGTTGGAGGCTGTGGGAATGTATCAGGAGACCTAGGTTTCTCAGTTCGCAGTCTACACCACAAGTGAGATCCTTCTTGAGCTATTGATCCACTGGTGTTCCAGAACCAACACCTTCCACTTATTTCATGGGGAGGTGAAGATCAACTTATGGGATATGCATCATCTTATAGGACTCTCTATCATTGGAGAAATGCATGAAGAGTTTCTCCTGACAGACGCTACTGGGAATGGCACTGACCATGTGTACCCTTTGACAAGAATATTATTGGTCATGGAAGAGGGATTTATTGATCATCTCCTTGAGGCTCGAACATTAATTCCATTCAATGAAATTATAAGGTCATTCTTATAGGTGAACATAACCAAGATGAGGGCTCAATGCATCCGTACTCATCTATACTATCATTCCCTCCAGACTCTAGGATCATATTGTGTTACCCTTGAAGTTGGATGATATACCACATAAGGAAATGAGATTAAATCAAATATATAACCTATGATTAAAATAGAATGACTTGTTTATATGCTTTGGAGAAGATGGATTTTACCATCCCACAATGTATATACCAGGGTTCAGGCCTATACTTTGATGATGGCGGTCATTCTTTTATAGGGTCGTCCAGTTAATTTGGCCCTTCAAACCCTCTCTTGGCACTATGAATTGTTCGCACAAATACCGGAAGGTTTCCCCCCACATCATCTCAATAGAACATTTTGATTTATATATGGGTCTATGGTAGAACACTTCCCCTATTATGAATACAGGAATATTGCAATGGTTCCCCATTCTGAAATCCAACCCACCCTTCTCAACATTTTATCAGTTTGTCCTAAAACTCTAAGCATTATTGAGGCATTTTAGCTGTTGAATGACACTTCTTGCTTCCCTTTTTCACCGCATCCTACCCCTCATGGGTCATTGATTGGTGAAAGGGATGGTTCTTTAGAGTAATGTTCATATCTCATTATAATTAGGGATGATATATTAATTTTTCATATAGATCGAGTAGTCATTTGTGTGTCGTACCTCCCCTACCAATTTTCCAGGAAAATCACATGCCTTCAATAAACTATATTACTTCTAGATGATCAATTAAAAGAATATTCTCACCCTGTAGTTCTTCAAAAATTATGGCTCATGGTGATGTATGAATGTGCTGCTATGGAATTTATCATTCCTAACATGGAAGAATACACTTTTCTGTCATTGGAGTAAGCCTGACAGTGGGTGGATTGTTATCCCAATGAGATGATAAAAGAACCATTTCATAAAGTGTGGAAACATTTAAACATATAATGCCCCATCCTTGACCGGATGACAATTCCACACATTCATTATATTGTGAAGAGTGGGAAAACTAATCCTTATACTTATGTCATTACAGTAGCCACGATGGATGCACCACATGTTCCTTCCCTTATGGTAAGAAGACACTAAGTTAGTCATCAGAAACATATCAGAGGGGACTCATTGGAAAAACCTATTTCAGTGTTGAGTGACTTAGAATAATCCCCTTTTTTGGACACTACCGAGGAATTTAATGAGGCTGGCATAAGAAGAGTATTACCGGCCACCACAGAAGCTACAGTTAGTCCTCCGCACCCAGATTCATTGGTCGATCCATCTGAGGGGAAAGATATTCCCCCATATTGGGTGAACTATCTTAGGTCCATCCCCACTCATGTAATGATTCTTCATTCTTATAGACAAATTATGGTGGGGAGGATAAAGGTGATGCTGCTACAGCGAGGGATCAAGCAGTTGGAAAAGAGGCATGGTGCCAGTTATGTGCTCTTTCTAGGGTGACACCAATGGAAAATTTTGCTGATGAGGGTGAAAATTTTTAGCGATTATTCACTGAGATAGGTTCTTGAGTCTTTGATTGTTTTCACTTACATCTCCTTTTATACCAAATCATCATTTCCAAGGAGGACCTTACATCCTGTGAGGACAAGATGACCAAGTAAAATTATTTCCATCACTAGGTGACAACCATCTGAGATGTTTTAGAATAATTTGATCATATAATGGCTAAGGAGTTGAAGTCTCATGATTTTTTGGGAACATAAGAGGAAGATTATCAGTATTGTGAAGCCCACAAAGTAAGGTTGAGGGATCAATTGGCCTCTTCAAGTGCCAATGATGATTCCTTCCAGCAGAAAGGGCAGGTCCTTAAACTCGTTCTTGAGTAGTTGTGTCTGATGGTCAAGGCCAAAATGATAGAGATATCATCTTTGGAACTAACTATTGATAGCCCGTGGAAATCAAATAAGATCCTTCTGGAAAGGGTGAACTGAGACGTGTTGTGTTTTTTTCCCAAATCATGATATTTACTCTTCCCCCCTTTTTTGTTAGTTTGGAGAGACAATGAACTAGGGATTATCCACCATTTTTTAACTCAATGAAACTGATTTTCCTTTAAATATTCTTTCATTACCTTTTCATGTCTTTTCAATTGATCATAATAAATAATATAAACAACATTTGAATCAGTCATTTATTTTAAATCATTGTTTGAAATAACTAAATTTAAATAATGGAGTCAGGCTCTAATTTTTTTCTTGATCTGTGGGGATCAGCGAGCATTGTTCGACTATTGCTGAGGTTTTATGGGATACCTCACAAAATTTTATATCATTTTTAGTATTAATCTAATTCTTTCTTAAGACTTCTTAGAATGGTCTTATCGGTCATAACATGACATTTTCTTAGGTCTCCCTTTGCGGGGTTCTGACCTAACAAGATTTACACATTTTTTGATGGATAAATGTTTTTTAATGAACTGATACTTGACATTTATCCAGAGCTGCCTTATATAGATTTTCCCTATGGAATGTATTGCACCCTTTTCTTTCTATGGCATTTCACAGTCCGGCTAATCAAACTCAGTACTAATTTTTTAGGATGATCATCTTTGACCAATCATAATATGGTATGGTCTGCAATTTGTAATCTTCGGCCAAGAATGTTATTATATCCTTCATATGTGGGTTATATATTTTTCTTGACCCTTAATTTGTGATTTTGGTCATGCATGAGGCTAGAAAGCCATTTTAGGTGTATAGAAGTAGCTGAGGACTCTACTAGGCACAAATTTTCCTTTGATCAATGGCCATTTTTGTGGGAATCATATACAGAGCCTCTAAGGCATGATGTGCATAGTCTATCACAAGTTTCTTCATGACACTGGCCTTCCATCTCTGATGTCCTGGTGGGTTGATGCAACATTTTGAATTTATTTTGATGTTGGGAGCCACAATGGGGGGTTAGACTGAGTAGTGGTGTCTAAAAATATAAGGGACATTCATGTCATCATTGAGGGGGGGGATTCCCACACAGTTCTTACATCCATGGGGGAAAGATGGTGAGTTACTAGTTCAGTTAAAAGTATTTTTCATCTCATGGTAATTTGAATAAAAGAAGATATGTAAGTCGTTATCTAGGAGTTTTCAAAATCCAGTGTGTGATAGGACTTGAATTTCATTTGAAAGTACAGAGAATAGGAAGGAATCTCTTATGAATGAATTTTCCTTTGATTGATGGAAATTCTTGTGAGCAATATATGTAGAGCCTCTAGGGCATGATGTGAATAGTCAAAAAAGGTGTCCACAGGACACTAGTCTTTTTACTCTGATGGCTATGGAAGATTATTGAGATTTGGAACGCTCTGAATATGATATGTGACCTTCGATAAGGGGTGAACATGAGTATGAAAAGGGTAATTTTAATAGTTATTTTCCTGAAAATGAGTGGGGGAACTCTTCTTTTGAATGTGGATAAAATTCACGCATATGGATGGGGTACCTTTAGATACCTCAAAAGGGTCTATAGATGAATTGAGCCTGCATGTTCAGATATATCAAAGTAGGGTGTAGGGAGGAAAATGTAAACCATGACTTTGAGGGCCTTTGAGTCAGGAGTGATGAAACGAGGCTTGGAAGCAATTGGGTATACTAAGATAGGATAGGACTCTCCCGGTGATGAATTTATCATTGATTGATGGGAATTTTGTAGGTGGCATACACAGAGCCACCAAGGAATGATGTCCACAGTCAATAAAAGGTGTCTGTCAGACACTGGCCTTCCATATTAGATGGACTTGGAGGGTTACATGGATTCAAGATCACTGATAGCATGAAGTTTTGTGTATGGTAGGAGTGTATCTGGACATATTGGGGACATTTGGGCTGCAAATTACTCATGGAATCAGGTGTCCCTAATGTAGATTTGACTCGGACATAGGGTGAGGCATTCATTCCATCTTTGGGGAACATAGTCATTTAACATAGTATGGAATGTATGTGGGGTTCCTCTCGGTGAAAGGAACTGTGACACACCTTTTACGGTCGTGCTGCTAGGACCAAATTCTGGGACTACTTTTTTATAATGACCCGGTGGATATCTCGCTAAAATCCATAATCCCACATGAGATTTTATTGGTGTGAGAAGAAATGGATTATGAGGATTCTGTTTCGTTTCTTAGGAATATAAAATTCCACATCAACGGGATATTTAGGCTTAATCCATTAATGTGAAGTTTAACAACATACAACATGGATGATCTTGGCCTTGAAATTTAATGTTGTGCGGTAAGGACATGATGTTGTGCAGTTTAGAGTCATGCAGTGAGGACGATTATGATATCATAAAGAACATTAGTAGTTTTGAGTTAATAGCAATAAGGATGCTCTAGAATTACCTAGACATGAGTGATGATATAAGGTGTAAACCATAGTCCTATGGGCAACATGAATTATGAGGTATGATATGGAGCATGGAATCCATTGGGCATACTGATATATGATAGGAAACTCATGGGGACGAAATTTCCTTTGATTGACGGCCATTTTGTGGCAAACATATACAGATCCTCTGGGGCATGATGTACATAGTCAATCAAAGGTGTCTTCTGGACACTAGTCCTCTATGTTAGATGGCATTGAATGATTATGGGGATCCATGTATTCCTATGTTATGAAGTTTTTCACGTGGGAATGATATGACTTGGAACATAAATAATACCCTTACCATGATTAATTGTGAACTACTAAAGCTTCACATAGGTTTGACACATATATATATGGGGAAGCAATATATTTTGACTTCTCATGAGTTAGGGGCATTTTCGGGGTCTTGTGAGACTAAGAACTGGTCCAGACATAACTCTTGATGAATTTTTAAGTTTATTATCATGCGATTAAGACCATTCATAGAATACATGTACTGGTCTGACCTATGTATAGGGGAAATGGGGAATTTTTTATGGTGGTTGGGCCGGGATTCCAAATCTGGGCGTCACTACGTATCCCACAAAGGTAGGAATCATGCAACACATAGTTCTGAATGTTCCCTAAAAATGTTTTCTTGATGTGTAGGGACATTTTAGGGATTTTTTTTATTATGATGGTTGGGCTGGGATGGAAAATCGGGGTGTCCCTCTGTATCCAATGAGGGAAGGAATCAAGCCACACATAGTTCTGAACATTCCATGCACTGATTTGGATCGGTCCATGTGTGAGGCCATGGGAAGGAATTTTTTTTTCCTTTGATACGGGTTCCGGGTCTACCATATTTCCCTATATTTCTTTTTGCATAATAGAATCCTTAACACTAATCCTAATATCACATGAGTTATAATTGATGTGAGAAATAATGAGTTGACACAGGGTCTCTTTCTCAAGTGTTGGGAAGTAGAGGATATGATGGGGGCATTTGGGGGGGGTCCAAGATATAAGATCAAGGTGTCACTATGTATCCCAATAGGGTAAGAATCAATTTGTATGTAGTTTTGTGAAAGATCATATAGTTTATTGTCACATGATTAGGGTGATTTGTGCAATGTAGTTTAACATATTACATCAAGGACATGTGCCACATGTGAATGTCATGTTTCAGGGAAGAGTTCCTTATAGTATAAATTCATGTGGAAAGGCAATGACTCATAGTTTATGGTTATAGAGTTTGGACCATGGAATGGGGGTATTGCTACTCATAGGTTAGGGTCATAGAGTTTGGACCAGGAATGGGTGTATTTTAACACATATTTTAGGTTCATAGTGTTTGGACAATATAATGGGGGTATTTCTACTCATACGTTATGTTCATAGAGTTTGGACCATGGAATGAGTGTATTTTAATTACACAAAGTAATTTTTTGGGAACTTCTCATTTGTGGGAGCCATGAGGAGCTATTTTTTCACTAGTATCAGGATGTATGCTCCATTGGAATAGACCCTATTTATGATATACCATCCATACGACTTTACATAAAGCATTGTGGGCTTCTTCCTGAGTATCATCGGGGTTTTAAGAACTAACACAATTTCTCCTTCGAGGAAAGATTGAAGGTGAACCTTTTTGTTGAAGGCTCATCCAATCTAGTTTTGGTATTTTTACAAATGGTGTAATGTGTGTATCCTTATTTAATATAGCTAATCCAACTCATCAATCCATCTTTGGGATTGCTCATCCGTGGAAACTTGATCAAAAATGGCCACATGAAGTGATGAATCTTGGATTTCGATAAGAAAATCTGCCTCTACCCAGTATATTATTGAGTAGGGGTCGTCTGGGTGGTTGTACAAGATGTGGTCCGATAATCCCACAAATCATGAAGGAGCTTGTCTGGCCACAATTTCCTATCCTTATCAACAATATTTTGGGGTATGTTGGATAGGGTTTTGTTGAAATACTCTATTTTTACATTTTCCTTCACATGGAAGTGGGATGAATGGTTGGCTTTGATTCCATATTCTTAGTATTACATTTCTAACTCAATAAAATAGCAGCCAGTGTTGTTGTCCATCAATATTTTATGTGGGACACAAAATCTGGTAATGATGTTAGTCATCACAAATCTTACGTTTTTTTCCTAACTTATTTAAGGGGTACAACTTTGGCCCATTTGAAAAAGAATTCAGTCTCTATGAGTAAGAAATGGAATTATCTTACTGTGTTGGAGGATATGGTCCCACAACATCCATCCCCCAACTAGAGAATGACTAGAAGTACATAGTTGTATGATGTTACTATAGGGGTCGGTGTATGAAATTGGCAAGAACATGGAAGGAATTACACTTCTTAGGGAATATGGCACAATCCTGTATCATAGTGGCCCAATAATACCCAGGCCTTTTTATTTGGTAAGAGATATCGGTTGCTTATTTATGCACCCCACAAGCTTTGGCATGAACTTATTTCATGATAGAAGCAGTCTCTTCACTATCAATGCACCTGAGAAGGACATTGTCAAGGCCTAATTTGTAGAGAAAATATCCTTTGTTTTCCTCATTATACATGATAAATTTGACTTCTTGCCATTGGCCCTTATCCATTCTATCCATATCTGGTGGGATTTCCTCATTATGAGGATAATTATTAATGGTCATCATCCAGCTGGTGGTGTGACCATATAGCTAAGAAACTGGGCTAATTTCCTCAATATCCTCTGCACTACTCTGGATGAATGAAAAGACTATCCAGCGGTGGTCAATGCTAATTACTGTTTCATATCATTTTGGATCGGCCTAGGCTATGACTGCATTTTCCAAAACATTATCTTGGGAATTATTTGACCAGGTAACATAAGTCAATGGTTGTTGTGATGGTAATTCATCCATATGTTTTCAAACATGGTTCATCAAAGGTACTAATACTTATTTTTTAATGGAAAAGTCACCACTAAACTATTTTATGGCTAGCTTTGAATCATGCTTTATTTTTAGGTTTTTGGCTTTCACATGATGTGCCCGTTCCAGGCCTGTAATGAGGGCCTTCTATTTTTCTTTGTTATTTGTACTCCCTTATGAAAGAAGGAAAGAGTAATGAAGGATGACCTTTTTGGGGATACACGTATATATCCCAGTCCCAATTTGTTGAGTTGGGTTCTTCCAACCTTTTCCATGTTGTGCTTAGGGAAGAACCATCCATGTACATTTTTTTATGTCTAGGGGTTCTCCTGGATTGAATGATTTTTTCATCAAGAGGTTTGGAATCCAACTGTGTTGTTTCTTTTGAGGGGTGTTTGGACAGGAAGTCTACTAATCCCAGGCCTTTGATGGCCTTATGGGGTATGTACTGTATGTCAAATTGTTGAATGATGACCGCCCGTAGTGATAGTATCCCATTTAGAATGGGATGGTTGAGGATATATTTAAGTGGGTTGTAGTGGGACACCATTTGGACCTCATGGTGCTATAGGTAATGCCTGAGTTTCTGAACTGTTAACATTACGGTTGTGTAGTTATTTTTAATTTTTTAATACCGAGTTTCATCATCAATCATTGTTTTATGGTGGTAATAGAGGTTGTAATATCTTCCATCATCATTTCTCTGTGCAAGGAAGGAACCTAATGATTGTTCCATGGTGGTTACATAGAAAATGAGCAGTCTTCTCTTAGCTGGTGGCATCATCACTGGCATACATAGGATATTTCTTTTTTTTTATTGTTGAACACATCATGGAAATCATTATGCCACTCATATGTAACTTATTTATTCATAATCTAGGTTAATGGTAAACATTTACCTTCCAGGTTTTCTATGAAGCACTGAATATAGGCGAGGTTCCCCTAGATACCCATCAATTAGATAAGGTTTTGATTTGGGGACAATCCATGGATGGATATTGTCTTTTTTGGGTTAACCTTGAGGCCAAGATGGCATAGAATGAAGCCAAATAATTTTCCCAAGGTAATTCCCAAGGCACACTTTAGGGGATTCATCTAAAAACTATGATTCCACAAGTTGTTGAAGACAATTTCAAGATCCACTAAGTGTTTGGAGTGATATCTGAATTTAAATACCATAACATTGACATAACACTCCATGAAATATCTCATGAAGATCATGAAGATGTTAGGCATGGAGGACTGATATGTGGCACTGAAATCAATTTTACTAAAGGGTAACACATTATAATAGAGAACTCCCTAAGGGGCCCTAAAATTAGTATCCTATTCATCTCACCAGACCAACCAGATATGGTTGTAACTAGAATAGTTTTCCATGAAAGAGAGATCCTCATCTCTGGTGTTTCCATCGACAAAAACTTATATGATCGAGAATTGGAAATCGTCTTTTGGGAAATGCTAATTGAGGTCACAGAAGTCAATGCAGATTATAATATAACCTTTTTTATTTTTGAGAGGTAAAATGTATTCATACTAGATCAGATATGGGACCTCCTGTATGAAGTATTCATTGATCATATTGTCAACCCCAACATTTATTTCGGAAGCATGTGTTGGGTGAGTCATTCTTCCAACCTACTTACTTCCTTGGTGATCTTCTGGTAAGCCCAGATGATGAGTGTTTTCCTGAGGATTGAGGTTTGTCATTTTGGTTTAATTCCAAGAAAACAAATCTTGGTTATTAATTAGGAAGGAATTTATGCCTCCTTCTCTTCAACAGACATATCCACACTAATCAGAGTGGGTCATGTGTCTAATTTTGTGCCTATATTTATATCCTCAAATTAAACTACTATGGTGTAGATACCTTCTTAGAATGTAGTAGGGACATCTTTGGGGTCTTCTTTCTCTTCTTCTTCATCTTCACCATCTTCATCATCTTCCTCTTCTAATTGAGATATGATTTTTGAGATGAGATCTCCAATATTGGGAGAGAAAGCGTCTTATTCCATAGTGAGTAAGCTAGGGGTAGATTGCGGTCCCATAGACAGGTTGGGAGAATCTTTTATAGGGATTTTCCACAAATCATGGGAGTCAACCCACTCATCTATGTCTTTGGACATGGTAGCTGCAGAGGAGATCATGCATTCAATTGAGTCTGCATCTGGACTTACACTTTTGAATTCAACTTGGTTTATAGGTAATACATACTCCTCCCAATGCTACTTGGTGGGGTTGGAGGGTTCCATTTCTAATCCATTCGGTGTAGTAACCCGATCACTGTCACTGGCTGAAAGATGGTTTTCATCTAATTAATAGAACCATGCATCGATATAATGTGACTCACTAGACCCAAATAGGTATTTATCAATGTGCAATATCTTTTTTCCCATTAGTGAAATATTTGACGCACTGAAGGTATGCTGAAGGAATTGAAGCATGTTGATGCAGCCAAGGACTCCCTAATAGGATGTTGAAGGCCATACTTTTTCATACTACAAGGAACTCAGAATCAGACATGTGGACTCCGAGCCATGTTTTAAGCTTGATTTTTCCCAATGTCTTCTGCTTGATTTTTTCATATCCCTACAGATTTGTGGTGAAGGGTTTTAATTTTTCCTCATCGTAGCCCAGCTGATGAAGCATTCGTAGTAGGAGGAGGTTAAATCTAGAGTCGGTGTCGATGAATATCCTCTGTACATCAATTCCATTAATCTATCCTAATATATATATGGGTTTTATGTTCCCTTTCATAGTGGTATCATCATCCATTTCTGTAATGGAGATGAAATAGTGGAAATATTCGGGTGTGGTATCTTTCTGATAGACTTCGTCTGCTACTATAATCGCCTCAAACTTTTAGGGACATAGTAAGGCATTGATGAGTGCCTCCCTAATATCTGAATAATGATATAACACATCCTAGATTGACAGTTTGGCTGGTACTGAAGCCAACTTGTATATAATATCATACATATGATATAAGGTTTAGTGCTTCCCAGATCGAGGTTTCTCATTCACAAACACATTAGAGATTTGGGCTTTGGATGTAGAGGGTTCGGCGTCTGTAACAGGGTCTGGTGGTGCTGAGGTGTATTAAATGTTTGGACAAACTGTTCCTCCTATATGCCTAGGGAGGTTTGATATTTGTTCTTCCCCTGATTGATATTCAAAGATTACTTGGATTGGATTTCTTCTGATAGGGGAAGAGAAGCATTCCAACTCTTTTCTTTTTCTAATGGAGGGTCCTTCTGTGAGTTTCTACAATATTAACAGTTGGATTTATGGTGTGGTCGTAATGTTGACTCCTGCCACAATCATGACTTCTAGGAAACATCCAGTCTCTGCGGACTATTCCTCCAACTCTCTGGTTGGGCACATGGAATGCGGGTTCGTGGGCATAGTCTCCATCAGATAAGGGGTCCATAAAGAGAATGAAATTAATGGAGTCGAGGATCAATTATTGATCTAAAACTGTTTCTGTCTGACCGTATCCATTTTATGGTTCCATTTGGAAGGGTGGTGCCCATTGTACCAAGTCTGATGGCATGAAGTATGAAAGCGTCAACACTGACTACAGCTTTGGTGCCAGTCCATCTTCATTATCTTACTTTCTGCCCTACTAGTCTTTAGAGGGTTGCGGGGCCGAGGGGATTACTGTGTTGTACTAGGATATTTTGGGGGACAAGTTGGTTGTTTCAATATCACATATAACATTACATGGACTCTATTGATATTATTCTAGGTCATCAAATTTTCAACCTATTCCCCTTTATTGGAATCTTTTTTCCATTCCTCTTCTTCTATTGAGTCTGAGGTGGAAACATATGCCACTTATGCTAGTGCTGGTCCTAACATGACTTCCCCAGAATCCACCATATTTTGTAGGATATCCTTGAAAACAAATAATTCCTAGATGGTGTGTCCCAGTATCTAGTGAGAGGGAAAATAATTTGGATGGTCGTCAAGAACCACTTCATAGGTTCTCTTTGTCTCTGGTATTTGATGTAAATTTCAATTCATAGCGGCTATGAAATAGCCGTGAACCAGGTCATCTAGGAATGAGTAAACTTTATTTATTAATTCTTCGAAATGATTTCATTTAAAAAATGTCACTCAAGATTCATAGGTGGGGGTGGATTTTGGCATCCAGGGGGTCACTCGCTATTCAGTGGGGTCTTCATAACAAGAGATGGTGCTAGGGGTGGTTTAAGAGTGACAAAAGCTACTTCATATTTTCCCATTCTTTTCACAGGGGATAATTGGGCCACTTGGGACTTGATATTGGTAATCTTCCTGGAGTCTTTTAATCTTTGGGAAATGGAAGAGAAGTCTCTAATCCCACTTGTGTACTTCACCGGGATGACTGATGTTTTCAATTCATCTTGAAGGTTATCGATGTATAATGAGATAATTTCATCAAGGGGGAGTTTCTAGTTCAGGGAATATATCAGAACTATCCATCTGGAAATAATTTATGATACTCTTTCGTTCTCTCACTATATGTAGTCCACAAGATCACTAACTTTCATCTTAGGCAGCATTGAACTGAACTGGAATAGAAACTATCACCGAGGTCCTCACAATCTGTGATGGAATTGGATGGAATTATAGTATACCATACGAAAGATGAGCCCTACAAGGTTCGTACGAATCACATGAGTTTTACTACTTCTTACTGCTCTAGATTTCCCATCATGGGGTCTCAATAAGAGGCATAGTTCATTAAATATGGTATCGGTTCCCCCAGGTAATTGAATACTGAGAATATGGGGATACCAAAGTATGGTGGTGGAAGAACATTTCCCACCCAATCAGGTTAGAGTTTTCACTCTAGATGTATCAGATTATGTCACTCCTCCATTGATTCTAGTCATGTTGTTAATTTCCTCACTATATTCAAGAGCCCTTAATGCATATTCTATCAGCATTGATCTTGGGCTAGTGTGGTAGTGGAAATGACAGGGTGTGTCAGCGATGCTGGAATTTGGGGTCGATATCAAGTTGGGGGTATCATTTGGGGGTTTGCCTAAATATATTCTGGCTGTCTTCCCAGTGGGGATAAGTCTTGATGTCCTTCTTGGGCCATGTTGGATGGTCATCGATGCTTGGATTCATTCAATAAGAAAGTATGGGCACCACTTCGGGGAACATCTGATGGTGTTCCACAGGGGGAGCACATCTAGAAAGCTAGCTCCCTTGACGAAGCTTGACATTAATTCACCCAAGCTCTTTCATTTCTTCATTCTACATGGAAAACCATTCCTGGTGAGTGTGGGATGTATTTCCAGGGGGAGGAGAAGGCGGGTCATATACGACCCTGGATTCATTATTCTCTTTGTTGGGTTTTCATGCAAGAGGTAATGTAAAATTAATTGAGGGGGAAACTATATTTAAGACCACTCTCTATTTCTATGTATGCACACTGTCAAGCTCTGTGTGGGATGCCTTTGGGTGCAAACCATCTTTTTTTACATCCTCCCCCTGAATCATTTCATCTGAGATCCATGGAGTTTATGTTTACCACGTTCACTGAGGGATACTACATTGGGGGTGGTGTACCCTATGCCGAATGATAGGAAGGAATTATGTGTTCTTGTTGGACTTTATCCTTCCATTACATGGTATTATTTTGGTTTCTTGGTGAATATTGACACGAAGGGAGCCCTAGTCTGTCCTCATAACGTGCCTTTGTCTCAATGGGTGCAAACCATAAGAAGGGGTGGAACGGGTGATTCCTCTATCCATCATTCTTCCTAGACAGTGGAAGAAATACATCCACTGTATAGATATTTTATGTAAAAATTCCTTTACTCTGGCATGATGGGGTTGTTCTCTTTCCCTTGTTGATGTGTCAAGGCTGGGAATTTTTTCTCTTAGAGTATAATTTTGATTTAAAAATTCCTTCAACCCTGTGGGATGGGTTAGTTCCTATATTTCTGTGGAAGCCACAATGATTTCCAACTTTTCAATTTCATGTACACTTTCACAAGTATTTTAGAGCCTATTATCTTTTGAAGACATGAGCACTGCTTGATGGTTGGTTTACCTTAGGAGGGAAGCCTGCTGGATTTTGTTGGTTTCATGACTCAGAAGCTGTTTGATAGATTGATCTCTTCAGTCCAGAAGCTTTTGAGACATATTCTCGGTAGTTTTTTTTTTGAGTATCCCATCTTTCTTGGGTAGTGGATTAACTAGATTTCTTACTCTGGGTGATTACATTGCATGATGTCATTTCCAATGGGGAATGATGGACGAGACGAGGGGTGATGTGTAGAGCTCTATGTTCTCCCCATCCCCAAATGTGAACTCTAGTCAAGGAATTACCGATGAGTCGACACAACCTGTGTAGTGCATGGAGGCAAGCCAGCTCAAGGTTTTTCATTGTCATTTATGTTTTTGATTGCCTTGTGGATGGGAGGGATTCCAGGTCGATCAGACAGTGAATCTCCCCTATCATGTTGACATAGTCCCCATTCCCTTCATTGGGTAGGAACTTTTCGTTCAGCTAGCGAAGGGTTTTCCATATATTGAGTCTAATATAATGCGTGCATTCCCCAGAAAACACTCTTGGTATGTTGAAATGAGAAGTGTCCATATTCTAATACATCATTGGTATATTATCCTTAGTAACATTTCTTCTCACAAGAAACATATCATGTTGTTGTTCTTCTAGAGACTCATCTACATGATATTCTCAGCTAGACTACTTCTTAATAATTTCATTCCAATAAACCAGGATAGCGAGAGCCTTATTTACTTGCAAATGCCATGGTGTAGGATCAAAGGATGAGCATGGACCTTGGACATCCTCTAGTTGAGAAAGAATATCAGTCACACTAGATGGAGTTCCTGATTTTTCTGACTAATTTTTGAGTGCCTCAATATTGGAGGGATTACTCACATTTGTTCAGGCTAGGGGAGGACCTTCCAACCAGTAGGAATTTTGGTTGTGGAGAGGAACTTTTCAATTTTGGTTGCAAATGAGAGGGATACTATTGCAACTTGACGCCCAACCATGGGAAATGTCCTTATGGTGTATACCATGTGATAGACCATCCGGGCAGGCAATAACAAAGGAAATACCTTCTTACTACTTGATTTATCTAAGGGTAGGACCTTCATAGAAATCTCCACCATTGGGAGGTCCTTCATAATGACTATCATCATGGAAAGGACTACCATCATGACTTGATACCTGGATATAAGAATAATTTCTGAATGGAAAATCCTAAGGAGGGCCTTCAGGATGTACTGAAATGAGGGGAGGACCATCTCATTTCTTAACATTAATCTGGGGAGAGCATTCACAGAAACATTCATTACAAGGAGGGCCATTCCAATGATCGTCATCATGGCGATGACTACAGTATTGAATTGGGGTCCGACTATAGGGAGAATCATAACTACAGCATATACCCTGGTGAGGACCATTAGGGAGGACGACTGAACGGGGAGGACATTCATGCTATTTGATCTTCCAGTTGAGGGGAGGGATTCCTCGATGCGCATCAGGATATTGACTCTCATGATCGATCATTCCAGGCCCACGGAGTGAGCCCACGTGGGTTCTCCTTGGAGGACCTTCAGAGCTACTGGTAGCGACACTGTGGGGAGGGCCTTCGCAACTGCTACTTCAACATCCATAATTTATTAATGGAGTGACAAGGTATTGATTTTTTATTGATATAGGTTTCAGGGCGTCAAGAACCCTAGCTTCCAGCAGAGCAGGATCATGTATGCGACCTTCATTTTACGGTTTCCTTTAGACCATTTCATTTTTGGGATCTCTTTTGTGGGTAATTGAGGCCATCTATTGTTGGTAATGGCCTTCATGTATGGTCCCCTATATTGATGAGTCCCATGATGTCATCAAGATTTACTGATGGGGATATTTAGTTCTAGAAGGGATATATGTCTGAGCTGGAGTGGTCACCACATTGGAATGACGTCCCCCAGTTGGAACATGTATTTTTTCCGGATCTAGTTGTCTATTTATCATTGGATATTTCCATCAAACCTCCTGGACTAGGGTAGGGATTCATAACTACTCGAGAGTGACTAAATCATTTTGCAAGCAAGTCATTACGTTCAAGGAAACAGTGTTGTGGACCTGGTTTCTCACATTTTCCTTTGATGCAATGATCCCTCGGTATGTTGGGAGGATATGGTTTATAATCAACGTATGATATTCCATCATTTATAAGATTTTATTAGATATATATTTGGATAGGATGGGTATAAAGGCCAAAACCTATGTCAGAGAATGTGTTATTGCTTGCTCCAGACTTCCAAGTCTTTATAGTAGATATAGGCAGTTCATGGGTTCTAGGACAGAGGAATGAGTCTACCATTGGTTTTCTTCTCTGGTCTCAACTGTATTTGACTAGTGGTCTTCATATTCATGAGAATGGATTTTCATCTTCTCAATTTCTATTTTCTATTTCTCACGGGCCATGTAATCATCTACCGAAAATTTAAAATGCTCATATTATTTGTGCATCCTATTCGGATGGTGGAAATTATATGTATTACTAGGTATTTGATCATGTGTATAGATGGTTTCTATTCTATTTGGTTGACGAGCACGTTGTGCATCGTCAGATATCTACATATTTCTGTAGTTTGTTTCTCTTTCTGCATGGTGGCACCGACAAGGACTTGCAATAACATGCATGTGCTCGTATTGTGCCACCACATTTCTATGTTGGGCTTTAGTAGAGGGGGGAAGAGTTGTATGTCTTCTTGTTGAATTTAACTATGTTTGTACATCAGATTTATCCTCAGGAACCATAGTGATAGCATATCTTTGATTATATATTCTCTACCCTTTGCAGGAATCCTAAGGTGCTCGGGTCTCTTGGACTTTAGTAGGTGCCCTTAGAATAAGGTCCTCTTCGGCAGGAGGAGGTCTGGTTGTCCGATGTCGGTGGAGACGCTGTCTGGAAGGGGACTATTAGTTGGACACCTGTGTAGTTGAGATGAAGCTACCAGCATCAACTTCATCAACCTCCCTAAAATAAGGTAGGTAATTGTTGTCACATTATGGGAACAGGTTCCCGAAACTGTTTGAGATGACCACTGGGGCCGCCTTGTGCAAGGGTGCTAGCGGCAGCTGAGGAGGTGGCTTGAAATCCTTTGCAGACTGGAGGGATTTTCTCATGGCCTCTCTCATGGGGAGAGTACCATTTCTATGGTACTCATTGATCAGCATGTTGGATACCCAGTGTTGAAGATGCGGGGTTGGTGAAGGGGTCCTGCTCTTCGTTGGGGCCCCGATATCTTGTGTGATTGCTAATGCAAGTGTTTGTGTTGGTTTTTAGGATATCATTTGGATTGAAGGATTCTCTATGGGATACTATGACATACATAGATAACACACATACCACAAGACCCCATCAAATTACCATTCATCAAAGGATATTCATATGTGTCTATTCGTCTTGCCCCCCTTCCCTCTTCCATTTTGTGGGGCGAAGGGGCTTGAGTGTGGTAAGACTGCCACCTTGGTTAAGGATTAATGTTGGGTTCACCATTTTTTTTCAGACTACGTGGTGGAATGTTTTGTGCATACCAGGGAAAAAAATGGGCCGATGAGAAATTTCCCTTTTTCTTTTATCATTGGGTTAGAACCTTAACCTTGGTTAAGGATTCATGTTAGGTTCACCATTTTTATCCACCTCTGAGTTCGTGCACTTCGGGTTGATAGTGAAATGGTCTGAAGAGGATCATCACCCATCCCTTTTTCTGTGACGGGTTCTAATCAAATTCACCATTTATTTGTTTTGACAGCTTCTAAATCATTATCCATTAAAAAATATTTGATTATCCCCATGGGGACTGGGAAATTCACCCCATTCACATTGAAAAGGAGGTACCACAGTCAGATGATCCCAGCAAGCAATTGCATGGAGTCATGTACTTCTGCAATCGGTCCTTCCTAGATATGACATCATTGGATGGTCTCCAATATGTTTATTCATGGATCTGGGAATTCCCAACAGCCCTGGTATTCATGATTCAAGGACATTATTTCTAAAGACCTACACGCGTTGATTAATGATTCATCCAATGACACTCAGGGACTCCATTGGTTGAGAGAAATGGAAGTCAAGCTCATTACACCCTTCCAAAGGAGTATTATTTACTATTCTAGGACTGTATTTTAGATCTATGACATGTTCATATGTTCATTAATCCTTGGTTCATTCCCAAAGAGTATGTTCATGGGTTACACTTGGATTGTAGGGTCGTCGTAGGCATGAATACAGATTTGATGCAATGGAGGTGATGCTGAATTGAGCCATAATATGGTGCTTTGGAGTTTATCGTTATCCAGGGAGGATGGAAGGTTATTTGATGTTGGTATCTAACCTGGAATATGGGAATTCTATGTATCCTTGAGAGTGGAATCAGAACCCACATTGTTCGGAATGGGTAGGGCTTATGCATGGAAGCTACTCATTTTAGGGTGGTGTAGTTGGGTGGACCCTTTTGGATGGGAACCATTTTGAGCTCAAGCCTTTATACAGGCATCCTACGTATCCTAGTTTATTCAGGAATCAATGTTCTCGTAGTTCAGATTTTTTGGGGATTATAAATAGATGCTTTCCATTTGAGGGGACATGATTGGATGGTCCCTTTATTGGAGGAAACCCTTTTGAGCTCGGATTTTTAGGCAGGAATCCTACGTATACTGGTTTGATTAGGAATCATAGTTATCATAGTTCAGATTTGTTCATGTTGTAATTTTCCCAAACCTTTAATCACACGCGAGACATGCTCAGTGTGAGAAACAAAAGGATGTGAAATATTAAACAAAGTACATGCTTCTTCTTTTTTATGTGGTAGATAGAGAACCTACAGAGGAAGAGATCAGGGAAACTATGGGTGAGGGCATAGAGAAATAAAACATTCTATGTGAAATGGAATTAAGGTCAGGTATCCCGAACTAGGATGATTTGGGACTTCACTCAGTGAGAGGCCCCCAAAACATGTTATTGGAAGGGGATGAGTGTTATCCTCTCCAAAGGGGGAGCTGACATAACCCCATAAACTAATCACTTTTCATAATTAAATGGAAAATTAATTGATCACCCTTAATCCCTAGAATGGGGAGGTTCACATTGGAATCCCAAGTTTGGACTCTAGGTTACCCTGGGAAATGAAGACCCATAATCATTCTCGAAGCCCGAACTGTTGTGGGGAGAGCCTTAATGACTCTTCTTACTGTGGGTATGTAGAATCAATGGGGTATGATGATGCACTCGATGGTATGATCATACAGGTTCAGTGGCTTCGGTGGAGGCTTTGGCATGATTCTAGTGGATTGGTTAGCTGAGGGATTATGGAGGAATAGACAGTAATGGAAGGGTGAGGACAAAAATGGGGGAAATTAAACCCAAAAATATCCTATTCCAAGTACTGGTTTCTTATGCGGGATGGGTAAGGATCTACATACCATAGTGGTATGCATGAAGATGGGTCATTCGCGTATCAATCTGGTATGCGAGAATGGGTATATATTACTGCATACCATAGTGGTACCCGGCCAATCATGGCGCTTGGGTTCTATCCCCATACGAATGCATTACAATGGGCTGGGATTAGTCCGTGTAGTGGTACACTAAGCAGAGAAACATATTAACGGAGGGTTTGGGGGATTATCATTCACAGAGAGTTCATCTGTGAGAATTATTTGGTTCATGTTTCACCAATTAGGATTGTGGTTCTATTATTATTATTCAATTCCCCCATTTTATGGTTTGCAGTCAGCTGTACTTACGGAGAGAGTGGTTCTCAATTCATGCTTTGCCGATGAATCAAGACTAAAGTTGTAATCTTCCTCGAACTCTTTCTTCCAACATCTGAGTCCCCATTAGGATTTTGTTGTCCCTCTTCTCTACATTAATAATGTGCTCCTTTTATAGAGCATTAGGGAAACTGTATCTATTGGTCATGCAGAACCATTTGTGGAGGCCAATGAGGAGATAGCTTGACCCTTGGAAGACTCAGTAAATCCAGGGTTTTTAGAGGCATCAGTTCATGATAATGTTTTACGAAACCATTCTAGTTCACTTCGTTTTCGAACTTCTATGTTCATGGGATGGTACATGGATGGGCTTCACACACATGAATCCTTTGGCGATGTGGTTCATGATACGCCTAGTTCGTTGGCCATCGCTCTATGAGCCAGTGTCTTACAGATCATACCACTTACCTAGTGGTTCATGTTCTAGCTGGTATGTATACCTTTACCAGTGATGGTACATGGGCCACTAGAAATTCATTAAAAACATGAATTCCTGCAATTTTCTTCTAAAATTTTCAACATGATTGTAGTCCATTCACCTTGGTAGATTTATATGAGTATATTATTTCTTCATCAAACTGATTGTGGGGGTATTTTCATTCTTTGATGAAATTTTCAAGATACTACAGTTTCAAAATATTAATTTAAAAGATGGTCTCCATTCAAAGGTGTAAAATTTCCATTTTAAAAAATAGGGTTTTATAGATCAAATAGGGTTTATCACACCTTATTTCTAAAATATCCATTTGATGAATATCAAAAATATTTTTTTATGCATATAAAATGTATACATAATTAAATTAATTAACAATAGTAATTCACTCAAATATACTTATATCTAATTGATTTATATTTTTCATAAATAATTGATATCCAATGAATTCACAATCCACTTTCATAAGTTTTTCATACATATTCCTACTAGCCTAAAAACTATGATAAAATGGTAATTTTTATACTAAGGGAATGTCATTGTACGTTTAAACTCACTACTACATGCAATTATTGCTTATAATGAATAAATATTATTTAAACAAAATATTTCATAAAATTTTAGGGTGTTACATTCAACCCCCCTTAAACAAAATTTTTCCCTTGAAATTTTTAACTTCAAAACAAGCAGATATGGACACCTCTCCCTCATTATATACTTATGTTACCATGTATTTTACTCAAATTGGTTGTTCTTCCATTAAACCTTAATCAAGTGTGTGGTATTTTCTGTAGATCCTTTTCACTATGATCCAAAATCCCAAGTGTTTGTTCGTCATTAGAATGATATTTCTCTAGCGATTTGACTTCTAAGTTTAGTAAATTAGAAGAACCAGATAAGTAATTTATCAGGAGAGATACATGGAACACATCATAAACATGAGATAGATTCAATGTAAGTTCCAATTGGTAATATAACATCCCAACAACATCTAAAATTTTAAATACACCGATATACATAGGGATTTGCATTCCCTTCTTCCCAAATAACATTACACTCTTCTAGGGAGATATACAAAGAATCACCTTATCAACCACTTCAAACTGTATGTATTTTCTTTGAATGCCACGATATCTTTTTTAGTCAACTCTGATTCACTCTTATGTGTTGTTTAATACATCTGATATTTTCCTCAATTTCATCAATAAGATCAGGTGCTAAGAGCTTTCTTTCTTCAACTTCATCACAATATGTTCGAGTTCCACACTTCATTCCAGAGAGGGCTTCATAATGAGTCATCTGTGTACTAGAGTGAAAGGTATTGTTGTATGAAAATTAAACCAAATGTTGGTGTTGATCCCAAATACCATTGAAATAAATCGAGAAAAATCTCAACAAGTCTTCCATAGTCTGAATTGTGCTCTCAGGCTGACTATCTATGTGAAGATGATAAGTAGTGATTAAACATAACTCTGTATCCAGAGTATGTTAAAGACTTATCCAGAACATCTTGGTAAACATCATATTTTGATCAAATATAATGAAAATTGGTACTCCAGGAAATCATTCCACTTCCTTTACATATATCCTAGCAAGATTATCAAGGGAGAAGTACTCTCCAATAGCAATGATGTGTGATGAATTCATAAGTTGATCAACAATAACCCAGAAAACATTAGTTCCTTTGGATGTTTGGGGATTTTGGATGATGAAGTCCATTGTGATGTTTTCAAAATGTCATTATTGTATGTATAATGGTTGTAACATCCCCTTATACTTCTGTCTCTCAGCTTTACCTTACTGATAAACAAAGCATCGAGAGACATATTCAGAAACATCAATTTTCATGCCATCCCAAAAAATATAATCTTTTAGGTCAATGTACATCATTGTGATTATAGGTTTAATAGAGAAGGAACAACAATGAGACTCATCTAATAGATCTTTATTTAATTCTGGTATGGGAGGAATAGAAACCCAATTCTTGATCCCTATTATTCCATCACAATCAGTGTTCAATTTAGGAACATTAGTCAGATTCTTTTGTAGCTCTACATTTTTATTATGAGCCTCCTTAATCTTTACTAGTATAGATGGATGAAAATTGATTTTGGAAGGAAAATATTTAACCCCTTCATTTAAAATTTCAAGATCCATCCTTTAAAAATCCATAAATATTGGATCTTTGGTAGACTTAATCACTGATAGCCCAGAATGGTCTTGTCGACTCAAAGCATATGCCACCTTTTTCGCATTCCTTTGGTTGTAATATATTGACATTAATAATCATTAATCATCTTCAAATGTATTATTTGGTGAATAATCTTCTCATTTTGTGTGAAAATATACATTAAACTCTTATGGTCAATATAAATATCTTTCCATTCACCATAAAGTTAATACCTTTATATCATTAACATAATGATTTCTATTTTTAACTCCAAAAAAAGAGTTGGGTAATTTTTCTCATGTATTTTAAACTAATTTGAAGAATAAGCTGTCACTATATCATTTTTTATGGGAAAACATCCCAAACCCTTATTGGATGCATCACTGTAGATCACAATCCTTTATCCACTACATGGCAGTGTGAGCACCGGTGCACGGACTAACCATATTTTTATCTATTTAAAATTATCTTCACATTCCTCTATCCATACAAACTTAAAACTTTAACAAGTCAACTTTGTGAGTGTATTAGATAATTGATAAAAATATTTCACAAAATGTCGATAATATCTATACAAACCAAGAAAACATCAGATCTCAGTTATCGATTTTCATCTTGGAAAAATTTCAACCACTTCGATTTTTGATGGATCCATAGATAACCCATATCATGAGATTATGTGACCAAAAAATGAAACATTTTGAAGTTAATGTTTACCCTTGGTAAGTTTTTTTTAATTATTCTTCGTTTTCAGAGTCTTCAGTACAATGATCAATTTATCTTATTATTCTTCCTTACTTTGAAAATAGGAAAAAAAATATTTTATAAATACTACCAAAAATTGATCAAGATAGTATCTAAATAATCTATTCTTTTTATCCATGAAGATACCACTGGCATTAGTAAGACCTAAAAGGAATCACTATAAATTCATAGTGTCCATAACTTGTATCGAATGCCATATTTGGTATATCCTACTTATTTCCCCTTAATTGATGATATACTGAACATAGATCAACATTGGAAAAGTATTGAGCTCTATATAGTTTTTCAAATTAGTCATAAATGTGGGGAAGAGGATATTTTTTATTGATAGTTATTTTCATAAGTTCTCGATAATAAATGTAGTGTCTAATTGATCCATATTTCTTCTTAACAAATAGAATTGGTGCTCCTCAAGGTGGATCACTAGGGCATACAAATCCCTTACATGATTCTATTGGATTTACTTCATCAATTCCCGCAACTAAATTGGGGCCATATTATAAGTTGTCTTTGAAAAAATCATAGAACTAGATATGAGTTCTATTGAAATATCAATTTCATGATTTTGTGGATGACCTGGAAATTCCTCCAAAAAGAAATCAGCAAAATCCCATACAATGAGAATATTTTTAATTGTGGGTTTCTTCCCAACCATTTTAGATAAATATCCTTCATTAATAGGAATGAAGACCCATAATATGAAATGTGACTTCCCTTCCTTATAGATTGGTATGAGCTCTATATAGAGAAAGATTAACCATGCCATGAATCACATGATACTCCACTATAGGAAGGATCAAAATATTTTCTAGAAGCACATTCCCACAAAAATCACCCAGAGAAGAATAATAATCTTTTGATGTGACTATTGTATCACTAGGAGTTGTCATAGATAACTCAATATCTAATTGTTGAGGTAATACAACAATAGACATAGAAAATAATTCATAAATAAAAGATTTTTTGGATCAAGAATCAAATAAAAAAAATTGTACTTTAGAGTGGATGGTAAGTGTACCATTCACCACTTCATTATAATTCTCCATATCACCAATAGTTATTGCATGTGACATTTAGTTATCTTAGTCCCTAACTGTTTGCTAACATCTATCATCATCAATAACCCTCAGATTAGGTAATTGAACTGCATAATTCCTCACATCCATTCACTTGAAGCACTAAAGTGTAGGATGTGAAATCTGTGTATCCTTTTCTCTATTCAGATAATTAAAAATCTTTTACCCATCACATTGGAATTCAAATTCCCGATGACCTTATTTTACACATATAAAACATTTAATATCTTATTTAAGACAATTTACTCCATGTTTCATTCCACACATTAAGAATATGAAAAATCTCATATTCTTTTCAGTGCGGTCCTTATAATTTCCTTTGAATTCCATTTTTCTATTCTTATCAAACCCATATGACTGATGGGTTTCTCCAATCTCCATATCAACCTTGAGAGCACATCAAAATATTTCCTCATATCTATTAATGTACCTTATGGATACTTCAGTTAGGAGACTTGGGTTTAATCCACTAAAGAGTCCATCAATTTTACAAATCAGGTTGAGTAATATTTCCAAAAGTGTACCTTACAAGCCTTGTAAAATTTTATTCATAGTTAAAAAATAATTCATAATCCTTTTTCATAAGTTTAAGTAACTTCTTTTCTATCTTTGTTCACAGAATATTAGGAATGTACTTATTGAAAAATAATTTCTTCAACTCATCCCATTTTATGGACTCAATTTCTACTATTTTTATCACATTCCTAATAAGATGCCACCATTGATCAACTTCACCTTCCAAATGATATACTTTTACTATAACATTATCATTATTAGAACACTATAATACTGAAAATATCTTTTCAGTGGTACTGATCCATTTTTAAGCCACTGATGGATCAGATGACCTGTTGTAAGAAGGTGGACGCTGCCTCATAAAAGAATCAATAGAATGATGATCCCTAATTTTATCATTTTGATGTCCTTAATGATTCATATCTTGATAAATTTGTGTGATAAAAGCTATACGATTTTTCATTAAAGATCCCATAATATTTTTTTTCTTAGGAGAACAATCATTTCCTTTTTTGTCACATTTAGCATTAACGTGGTTCCTTCAAGTTCGAGAAATTGATTATACCAAGAATAATAGTGTTAGAAACAATAATAATAATTGTAAAACCACATAATAAAGAATAAAATTTCAATTTGGGAAACTTTAGTTTTTATCCTAGTTTATTCATAGTTATTTCTAAAGTTCTTGGATTGTATCCTATACTCGGGAATATCATTACAGTTCGAACTATATCATTATCATCCATGATTCCAAAGGATAACTATACCTTTCCTATAATAACAACTATATAGACCCATACATTACATAAATTGATGTTACATCAAAATTGAATTATTCTCATTATAACATCTAATAAATAAATTATAGGACCTTATAGGTATGGTGTATTTAAATTCTGAGAAACAGTAACAGCTGGTTCATAAAACATCGACATTGTCTCCCAGTTATATAATCGTAACTAGATTGTTTTGAAATATCTTACTTAATACCCTTCTTAATGACCTGAGTAAAATAAATATATGAATGGTTGAGATCACATGATCAGTTAGGGTAAACATGGGAAATATCAGTCATATCATAATCATAATAAATATGAACATAACATTTGGGTGTTTAATCCTGTATATAAAAGATATTGATTTCATGCCATGGGATAAATTTTCATAATAATTAATGGACATAATCCAAAAATTCATAAAATAATACATGATTTTTTATGGGATACAAATAATAATAGAAAATAATTTCATATTAGTCAAGGATCATTTCCATGATCATTATAATGGACAATGTCTTTTACTGGACAAGATTTACATTATATTCCGGTGTTGTATTACTGAAATAGATTTAAATCACATTCTATTCATGTATATCACACGACATATAAGTATTATCCAATTAATTGGAGGGAGATATAGGCCCCACTAATCTCGTAATTAAATCATTCTTATGTGTTTCACAAAATCCTAAATCCTTAATCATAGAAAAACCCAAAGAAAAAACTGGGTTTCATAAACATCCTTCCATCATAAAATAATCTATATAAAAAATTGATTTCAAAAATAATATTACATAAAAAAATAATCAAATCATAGTAATAATACGGATATAAACGTAAACCTATTTAAATAATTTCAACTATTATGGAAAATAATTTTAATAAATCACATTAACTTAATTCCTAAAGAAAATATCAATTCTTCTTCAAAAAAATTTCTTTCTCAAAATGCAACTCAATTTTCTAAGAAAATAATTTAATTATTAATACACATGAAATATTTTAACTTATGATTCCTAGAAAAAAGGAATTATGAAAGTGTAAGAATATGTTGATGTCATATAATTTAAAAAAATATTCTTCTCATGCTTTTTCTAAAAAGGTCAAAAAGAACCTCGTACTGAAAATGAGAAAATATTCATTTCATATAGTTTAATAAAAAGTAACCATCTGCTAAAAATGACATTAAAAAATTGAATCAGAATAGAAATATTATTTCATATTTAGGAGTCATGGATCTGGATGATAAATATACTCAAGTAAATACTTATGTATAAGCAATATCAGATAATAATGAGATTGTGAAATTACCTCTTACCATAGGTATGATATCTTTCATAGGTATCTGAACATCATGTATAATGAATTGAATATTTTTATTAACTCACTAAAAATTCATATTCATTTTTATGATATCATATATGATCATATTATTTTCGATTTGTTAGTAACATTTCATTGTCAATTGATATTTAGATATTAACTGTTTTATGTTCATATGCATGTTTTTTTGGATAAGTTGTTATTCCACAACATAGATATAATTATATCGTTTAAAAATGATATTATTAAAAAATGTAAAAATTTTCTTTATTTCTTTTCTATATATGTATATATTATCCTGGTTTAGTGAATATCGTGTAGAATGAATCTCATCGCATCATGGAGACGGTAGGTCGTACATACGCACCAGTGACTATATCATTCCTAATATTATAGAATGGTATGGGATTTTACGGTGTATAATAATTAAGAATAAATATAATGTTATAATAATAATATATAGTTTTTAATACCATCATTATACCCGTCCAAGTAAGGTGGTGGTGAAAGACATATTACACCGCGGTGGGTAGATTGTAATCCATACATACGCACAGATGGTGATTTCATTTTTCCAAGGATGAATAGAAGGTCGAATATGGTTGTTTCATTATTATAATAACATATAGGTATATTAGTGATAATGATGTTATTGCTTTATAATGAAGAAAATATTTAAGAGTAATTAGAATATTAAAGAAGTTTGAATCAATATGTAGAGGAGATTACCTCTTTCTTGACGTGCTTCTTCTAAATATCTTCTTAGAGAACTAGAGTTAGTGTTTAAGATGACCCAAAACTCTAGAATGTAAATAGTGAAGATGAGAAAGAAAAGGGTTAGGGGATGGCCGATCATAAAATTTAAAAGTGATGTGAATAGATGAGGGAGGATGTTCCATTTTATAATTGAGTTGAGGGGTACTTTTGGAAACTCCATAAATAATAATTTATAATAAAATCAAACTCTAGACCAAAACCTCTATAATTCCCTATTTAGAATATGAGATGAGATATGTTTGTAAATTCATAAACCTATATATTTTTTCCATGTAATTTTATCAATTTAAATCTTAACATTGTTAATAACAATTAGTTATTCTATTTAATTATTTACTAGGGTAACAAATAATTTTATATTGAAAGGGTGCACTATATACCTATTTAATGTAAAATAAACCATAAATAAATAAATAAGATCATTTTAAAACATATAATAATTATTATATGTTTTTAAATTTTTTATGTCTTATAAATAATTTAATACAACATTATTTCGATAAACTATAAATAGTATTAATTTTGACACTATTCAATTAACTGATTTTAAATAATATAATATAAGAATATAACATCGAACCAATTTTTTTAAATTCCAAGGAGGTCATTGTCATCTAAAAAATGTATTATAAATGTTAATATTCCCAAAATATATTTACTTTAATATTTTAATAACATTTAATTGATATTTCTCTTAAAAACATAATTTGTAAGATCCCAGTTTTTGGAAGGGTAGGTTTTCATTATGTTTTGGTTGAATCCATTGTTTCAGGATTCATGGGATGTCTTCTGGATGTATGAGTGTACTTGGGGGTGTTTCGGGGGTTCAGGTCATAAAAGAATGGAAACCTGGGCAAGACAAGCCTGGGCGCACGGCCTGCGCACGGCCAGGGCAAACCGTGTGGCCTACCTAGGTAAACTGTGCAACCCTCTTCATCCAGACTGTCGAATGCGCGGGGTTTGTGCACGATTTGTTAAACTGTGCGGCCAAAACATGCGGCTTCATAAAGTTGGAAAAAATTACGATATTTCCACCCTGGGATTTTAAGAACCCACTCGGGATTTCTTCTCTCTTCCTCTCTCTTCACCCTATGAGCGAACCAAATCACCCAAGAGCTCCAAGAGATCAATCTCTATCATTTCTAAGGCATTTTTGGTGCCCTTTGTTTTGGATCGAAGTTGTAGGTAAGTGTAATCCCATCATTGCTTCTCTTTTTTTGTTTAGGGTTTTTATCTTCTCTCCCTCTCTTTCTTAAGCTCTAAAACCCTATCTATTGGGTGAGTTTTAGGTTGAAGCTCTAAATGTTGGTCGGATCGAGGTCTAAGGACTCGATTGAGAGTGATTTCAACTGCGGTTTCGAGGTAGGTAGTCTACAATCTATGTCTATTGGTTATTTGGGTATTTTGGCATGTTTAGTTGTTTTCTTGGCTCCTCTTGGTTATGTTTTGAATAACCATAGTATGTTTTGTAATAACGATGTTTAAAATGGCTAATGGGAACCCTCATGATCGCCATGTGATGTGTCGGGATGGACTTCACCTAATTTAGGGCCATCCATGGGTTGTGCTGGCTTTTCCCGGGTTTAGGGATTGTTATTAAACAAGTCAACTTGTTGTAGTGAATTGTAGATCCCTTGATAAACTTGTTGGCATGAATGGTTGAATCATGGAAATGATGAACGGGTTAAATGGGTTAATGTGTAAACAGATTGAAGACCATAATGGATTGGTTATGGTTCTAGTGCTAAATGCTTAGTGAGTTAGGCATAACACATGGGAATTAGGTGAATGGTTAAATGATGTGAAATGGTAATGTGTTAATTGGTTAAGGCATGATGTGGATTCCCATGTGGGGTGTTGTGAATAGTGTTTGCCGAAGGGCAATGGTTTTGATGTTTGATGGTTACTTATATATATAACCATGTGCACATGGCTTCGTAGAGTGGGGTATGACTTGAGGATCTATGCCCACGGGTTGAGCTAAGACTGTGGTTCTGAACTCCACCCTAAATACATGGGTTAGGAAAGGGGACTGAGGGTCTATTCTCCTAAAGATTGCATCCACATGGACTGAGGCTTCGAGGTGAGGATATGGTTGCAATGAGGGGGTTAGTCCTATTGTGGTAGGATAATGATGTTTTCACCCTCTTGCATGTGATTGTTGGCCTTAGACCCATGTAACATTTTGTATGTGATTAACCCTTGGGAAATTGATGAACTGGTAAGTGATGATATTTGGTGTGTAATGAATGGTAATGGAAGTGGCAATTACTTTGGCTCAAAAATTGGCTAATGGAACCTAAATTAATTAATTGGAAATTATCATTCATTTTCATTTTTCATGAACTACCTGCTTATACTGGATATTTTGTAGACACCGTTGGTGGTGGTCTACTGAGTTGTACTCACACCCTACTCGGGCTGCCACTGGGTACCAAAGTAGACTTCACGTTCATAGGTCAAGAGAAGGGAAAGGGTCCTTGCTAGATAGTTGAGTGGACATGGGTACCACTTGGGGGAGGATCTGGACTTGGAGTCATGACTATTTTGGGATTGTGTTCGTTGTCCTTATTTTGGGTTTTTTTCACTCTTGCACTTATAGTATGACATGACATATTTATTTGTTGGAAATGGTTTATATACATGTTCCTTGTTTATTGGTTATTGTTTTTTCTATTTGGTTTATTTCTGTTGTGGCTTACTCTGATAAAAAGGGGGAATAGTCTCCCCACTATACCCCATAGACCCCCGCTTCTAGTCAGCAACCTTTTGCATATGAGGAGGCGCGCTTAAGGTCATGTAACCACCCGGCTCGGTGAAATAGTTTAGTGGCTTCCGGGTCAAGGATGTTACAAAGTGGTATCATAGGAGGTCCTTCTCCTTCTATGAGTTCTTGTTATTTGGGATTGGTAGCCAAGGGTTAATGAGTGTCTCGCCTTGGTAATGAGCTCGTGATTGGGAGTAGCTAACCAAGTATGGGGGAAACCCAAGTCACCCTAGGTGGGAATTGTTGTTCTTGGTTGTGTGTTGTTACAGTTGATAATATTTCACCATTAGGTGATGCACATGTGGTTTGATGTGACTGTTTTAGTATTATTTGGTTCATGGAATTAACGACACGATGATTTTCATTCATTCATCATTGTAGGCACCTAAGGAGATAGGTGGCATGCATTGTGTGATGAACACTCACAGGGTGGGTGTGTGAGGCAGGAAAGTAGGGTGAATTAAGCATTCCATGAAATCCAGAAATGATGAGATGAATGAAATAACACAAGTTGGTAAGGATGAATGAACGGTAAATGATGTTTAATAGAATAAAAGGGTTTGAAACAAATTAGAAAAATTTTTTGGGTTAGTGTATGAAACGTGGGTTGTTGTGGCTTGTATGGAGTCCTTTGCGATGGAGTAATGAATGTTTTATGGTACACGTTCTAAATCTCATGCTTAGCGTTGTATAGAAATGCCACCACAATGCCGGATACCAGTTGGGAAATGGCAGGATGATGCTGAGAACACTCCTCCAATAGAGGAGCAAGAAAATGTGGTGATCCCTGAAGGTAGTAAAGACCAGTTCCGGGAGAACATGACTCGCCTTATAAAGATGATGGATCGGGACCCAAGGAAGGTTACATCGAGTATGTTTGATCTGACCAGGAAGTTCAAACTACAGCACCCTATGACCTTCACCGGAGAGGGTGGGCTAGAGGCAGCGGAGTTCTGGTTAGAGTTTGTCCAGACAATAACGGATCATCTGGAGACCCATGTTGAAAAGCGAGTAAAGCTAGCGACTTATATGTTGCGGGGCCAGGCTAGGCGTTTGTGGGACATTCAGGCTCAAATCGAGCAGGATGAGGGAATTTCATGGAAGGTTTTTTTAGGAAATGTTTCTGGAGAATTTTTATCGAGAGACATTGAAGCAGGAGCAGGCTGCAGAGTTTATGAGTCTGACTCAGGTATTGCTATCGGTGATGAACTATTCTAGTCGGTTCACTGATTTGAGATGCTTTGTCCAAGTGTTACCATGGGATGAGGTAGCTGTAGAAACGTGTTTCTAGGATGGGATGAGACATGAGATCAGGTCTCAAGTAAACATCTTCCGCTTGAAGAGGTTCACAGAGGTACCTGAAGGGAGCTTCGGGTAGTGGGCTTATCGTTCCAGCTGGGAAGATAAGTGGTGTATCTTCCGAAGGTCGAAAGTGTCGTTTGGAAATTTTCTAGCATGGTGATCAGAAGAGAGGGTCATCCTCTCGGAGTGGGAATCTGGTGTTCTGCTATTAGTGTGGTAGGAAGAGGCATATGCGTGGTTAGTGTCCTCGACCTCCAGTTGAGCGTTGTTCGTGCGGCTGGATGGGACATGTGCAGAGGTTCTATAGCAAACCTCAGCAGGTGGTCGAGTATGATGGTGAAAAGCAGGTGTCGGGTACAGTAAGGGGATTAGTTGCCCCATATCAGGTGGGAAGTTGGAGCTCCATGGACCGTACTAGTATGGGCGGTGGACGTGGGACTGCAGGGAAATATCGCTCACACCAGTAAAGAATTGTAGCACATGGTAATCAGGAAGGAGCCCAGGGTAGAGGGGAAGGTTAGCTTCAGGCAGTTCTATTTTCCCCTAGTGATGGAGAGGTCGGACCGTCAACTATTCGAGGTACGGTCCTTGTAGCTTTTATGTTTTCTAGTGTGTTTTTTGACAAAGGTTCCACACACACTTTTGTTTCTTCTCAACTTGTGGTAGTGCTGGGATTACCTATGGAGAGGGTTTATGGAGTTATTTCAATCGACACTCTGTTGGGGGTGCGGGTTGAGGATATCAAGCAGTGCAAGGGATGTGCCTTGGAAGTTGGTGGGTATCGTTTTCCATGGGATTTGTTCTTTCTCGAGATGATAGATTTTGATGTAATCTTAGGAATGGATTGGTTGGTGTTGCATCAGGCACGCATAGACTGTTATCATCGTAGAGTATCATTTAGGTCGCTTGAGGGTTACGCTTATGTCCATTGTAGCGAATGATATGTTCGAGCAGGGCATGCATGGCTGTTTTGTCAAGAGATGAATGGACTCATTGCTCTAGTGGCATGTCTCATGCATGATGATAATGAAATAGGGGAATAGACTATTTTCCATCCTGTGGTGGATCGGTTTCAGTCGGTGTTTCCTGGGGATTTCTCGGGGTTACCACCCAAGGGGGATTCGAGTTCACGATCGAGTTGCCGCCGGGAGTGGAGCCAGTTTCTATTCTTCCATACCGAATGGCACAGGCAGAACTCTAGGAACTGAAGGTTCATCTTGAGGATTTGGATCGTAAGGGGTTTATCCATCCTCATACTTCTCCATGGGGATCTCCAATGCTTTTTGCAGAGAAGGCCGATGGGTCATTGAGCCTTTGTGTTGACTATAGAAAGTTGACCCAGATAAAAGTGAAGAATTGATACCCTCTTTCTAGAATTGATGACCTATTTGGTCAGTTTAGGGGTGAATCAGTGTTTTCTATGATTGATCTGAGGTTGGGTTATCCCCAGAGGAGGGTGAGGTCTTCTGACGTACCGCATACAACTTTCCAAAGTCAATACGGGTTGATTGAGTTTGTGGTGATGCCTTTCAACTTGACTAATGCACCAATGGTGTATATGGCTTTAATGAACTTGATCTTTCATCCCAATATAGATCGGTTTGTGGTTTTATTTGTTGAAAATATCTTAGTGTACTCAAAAAAATCACGACCATCATGCCCCACATCTTGACATCATCTTGGGTACTCTAAGAGAGCATCAGCAATACGCCAAGCTATCAAAGTGTCAATTCTGGATAGGTGAGGGGAATTTTTTGGGTCACATCATCTTGGAGGAAGGTGTGTCAATGGATCAAGATAAAGTGAAGGTAGTTGAATCTTGGGAGCATCCCAAGAGTGTTTCTGATGTTCGTAGTTTTCTGGGTTTGGATGGGTATTACTGAAGGTTCATTCAGGATTTATCTCACATGGAAGCACCACTCTCAGGATTGACCAAGAAAGGAATCAGGTTCTAATGGTCTGAGGCCTGTGAGAATGCCTTCCAAGAGTTGAAGAAGCGGTTGAAGACCACACCAATCTGGATCTTACTTGAGCCAGGTAAGAAGTATGTTGTGTTTTGTGATGCGTCTGGAGTTGGACTTGGGGATGTGATGATGCAGGATGAGTGGGTTGTGGAATATGGGTCAAGGTAGTTGACACCCCATGAGTGTAACTATCCCACTCATGATATTGAGTTGGCTAGAGTAGTGTACGCATTGATGTGCTGGAGGCACTATCTGTTGGGAGAACGGTTTACCATGTTTACCGACCATAAGAGCCTAAAGTACATCTTATAACAGTGGGATCTGAATTTGTGGCAGCGAAGATGAGTTGAATATCTCTATTCTTTTGACTTTTAGTTGGTGTACACGCTAGGAAAGGGAAATAGTGTTACTGATTCCCTAAGAAGGAATGTTTATAATCATGCGGTTCAGGAGTCCAGCACTGAGTGGAAGGTGATGTCTTTGTTTGTAGAGATGCACCTGGTGGTGCAGGAGGATGGTGGTCAGGTCACTCTTACTACCTTAATGATGGATTCAATGCTTTTGAGTCGAGTTAAAGAGGGTCATCTTGATGATCCTGAGTGCTTGGCCATGATGGAAATGCTTAAAGGTGGGGATCTACACTCTGGGTGGGTTGTCGGCGTGGACGGTGTTGTTCATGTTCGTGATTGTGTGGTTGTGACAGAGTGTATACGGGAAGAGTTGATGTGTGAGTTCCATGAATCCAAGGGGGCAGTGAATCCTAGTTTGACCAAGATGTATCGTGATCTCCCAAGGTAGTTTTGCTGGCCTGGAATGAAGAAGGAAGTTGCGGGATTTGTTGCATAGTGCCTTACCAGTCAGTTGGTGAAGGCCAAACATCAACACCCAGGTGGTTTGTTGCATCCATTTCCCATTCCAGAATGGAAGTGGGATGATGTAACGATGGATTTTTTTCATGGGTCTTCCGAGGATGCCGCAGAAGAATGATGCAATCTGGGTGGTTTTGGATCGGTTAACAAAAGTGGCTCATTTTTTACCAATTCAAGATACCTTTACAGTCGACCAGTTTGGTGAGTTGTATGTTCGAGAAATAGTGCGGTTGCATGGGGTTTCCACCGACCATTTTTTCAGACCGAGATTTTTGTTTCACATCATGTTTCTAGAAAGGGTTATAGATGGAACTTGGAACGCAGGTGTTTTTGAGTATGACTTTCCACCCATATACGGACGGGCAGTCAGAGCGTACGATCCAAGTATTAGAAGTCATGTTAGGAGCTTGTGTCTTGGACATTGGTGGTTCTTGGGAGAGGCACCTATCATTAGTTGAGTTTTCCTACTATAATAGTTTTCAAGATACGATTCAGATGGAACTGTTTGAGGCACTCCACGGGAGGCCATGTAGATCTCTGTTGTGTTGGATATAGGCCAGTGAATCTGAGTTGTTGGGGCCATGTCTCATGTGGGAGACATCCGAGAGAGTTATGTTGATTAGGAAGAGGATGGATACGGCTCATAGTAGGCCGAAGTCATATGCATATCAGAGGCATAGACCTCTTGAGTTTTGGTGGGTGATAAAGTGTTCCATCGGGTGTCTCCATGGTTGGGTCACCGTTAGATTCAAAATCAGGGTATGCTGGCACCCAGGTATGTGGGACCTTTTGAGACTGTGGAGAGGATCAGACCAGTGGCTTACCAATTGGCTCTTCCACAGCTTTATGGTGGGATGCATGATGTGTTTCATGTGTCGTAGCTTCGACGGTATCACCCTGACCCATCTCACGTGGTTGAGGTGGAAGATGTGGAACTTGAGGCTGATGTGTCCTTTGAGGAGTATCTGGTTCATGTTGTGGATCATAGTGAAAAGGTCTTGTGAGGCAAGGATGAGCCATTAGTGTGAGTGATATAGCAGCATGGGAAGGTTCAAGAAGAAACATGGGAGTGAGAATCGAATATGTGGTCTCAGTGGCCTGAACTCCTCTCTTCGGTGGGTTAATGAGGCCTGGATGCTTGGCTCGAGGACGAGCCATTATAAGGTGGGGAGGTTGTAAGATCCTGGTTTTTTGGAAGGGTATGTTTTCATTATGTTTTGTTTGAATCCCTTGTTTCGGGCTTCAAGGGATGTCTTCTAAGTGTATGAGAGGTCTTGGTGGTGTTTTGGGGGTTTGGGGCACGAAATAAAGGAAAACATGGCAAGACAAGCCTGGGAGCACGGCCTGCGCATGGCCAGGGCAAACCCTGTGGCCTACCCAGTTAAGTCATGAAACCCTCTACTTCAAGACAGTGTCCTGCACACAGTTTGCGCACAGTTTGTTAAACCATGCGGCCAAACCATGTGACTTCTTAATGTTGGAAAAATTTAATAAATTTCCACCTTGGGATTTTAAGAACCCAGTCAGGATTTCTTCTCCATTCCTCCCTCTTCACCCTAGGAGTGATCCAAATTGTCCAAGAGCTCCCAGTGATCGATCTCCCTTGTTTCTAAGGAGTTTTTGGAGTCGTTGGTTGCGGATCTAAGCTCCTGGTAAGGCTAATCCCATCTTTGCTTCACATTTTGGTTTAGGGTTTGTATCTTTTCTCCCTCTTGTTCTGAAGCTCTAAAAACCTATCTTTTCGGTGAGTTTTAGGTTGAAGCTCAAAAGATTTGTCAGATCGAGGTCTTAGGACTTTATTGAGAGTGCGTTCAACCACAGTTTCGGGGTAGGTGGTCTATAAGCTATATACCTCGGTTATTTGGGTATTTCTTCATGTTTAGTTGTGTTCTTGGTTCCCCTTGGTTATGTTTTGAATAAACTTGGCATGTTTGGTAATAATGATGTTTAAAATCGCTAATGGGAACCCTCATGATCCCCGTGGGATGTGTTGGGATGGACTTGACCTAATTTAGGGCCATCCATGGGATGTGCCAGCTTTTCCCAAGTTTAGGGATTGTCATTAAACAAGTGACCTTCTTGTAGTGAATTTTAGATCCCTTTTTAAACATGTTGGCATGAATGGTTGAATCATGAAAATGATGAACAATTTAAATTGTTGAATTTGTAAAATGATTAAAGTCTATAATGGATAGGTTATGGTTCTAGTGCCAAATTATTAGTTAGTTAGGCATAACACGTGAGAATTGGGTGAATGGTTAAATGATGTTAAATGGTAATGTGTTAATGGGTTAAGGCATGATGTGGATTCCTATGTGGGGTGTTGTGAATAGTGTTTTATGAAGGGAAATGGATTGGATGGTTGATGGTTACTTATATATATAAGCATGTGCACATGGCTTCATAGTGTGGGGTTTTACTTGAGGATCTACGCCCACAGGTTGAGTTAAGACGGAGGTTCTAAACTCCACCCTAAATGCACAAGTTAGGAATGTGGACTGAGGGTCTATTCTCCTAACGGTTGCATCCACCCGGACTGAGGCTTCAAGGTGAATATATGGTTGCTACGAGGGGGATAGTAATAGTGTGATAGGATAAGGATGTGTTCACCCTCTTGCATGTGATTGTTGTCCTTAGACCATGTAACATAATGTATGTGATTAACCCACGGAAAAGTGATGAAATGGTAAGTGATGATATTTGGTGTGTAATAAATGGTAATGGAAGTGGAAAGGGATTTGGATCAAAAATTGTCTAATGGAACCTAAATTAATTAATTGGAAATTATTATTCATTTTCCTTTTGCATGCACTACCTGTTTATACTGGATATTTTTTAGACACCATTCTTGGTGGCCTACTGAGTTCTACTCACACCCTTCTCGGGCCGTCGTTGGGTTCCTGAGCAGACTTCATGTTTGCAGGCAAGGAGAAGGGAAAGGGTCCTTTCTAGATAGTTGAGTGGACAAGGGTATCACTTGGTGGAGGATCTAAACTTGGAGTCGGGACCATTTTGGGGATTGTGGTTGTTGTCCTTATTTTGGGTTTTTGTTCACTCTTGCACATGTAGTATGACATGACATATTTATTGTTGGGAAAGGTTGATATACTTGTTCCTTGTTTATTGGTAATTGTTTACGCTATTTGGTTTATTTCTGTTGTGGATTACTTTGATAAGAAGGGGGTATAGTCTCCCCACTTGACCCCATAGACCCCCGCTGTTATTAGGTAGCCTTTGGTGTACGGGGAGGTGCGCTTAAGGTCATGTAACCACCCAGCTCGGAGCACCGGTTTAGTGGATTCCGGGTCAGGGATGTTACATAATTACTACAACAGTTTTGTGTAATTATTTAATATGATTATTTTTTTAATAAAATATAAAAATAAAATGTTATGATGAATATAAATCTACTATATTTCAGAATAATATTTTTTGTCTAATTTATCTTCAGTAAAATATAATATTTAAAATGTTATACTTATTAAATAATGGAGGTGACAACTATAACATCACGTCAAATAAAATAATAAAAATTTCATATTCCACTAAATAATTCTCCAAATGGTCCATGACTATCATGTTCGATGATTATCATCGATCTAAACTCGACTAATATGATTAATCCAAATGTTTACATCCTTTATGGGGTATTAGTATTTTAATAAAAAATATATTATTCATTTTTCATATATTAAATAATATCTGCATCATTAATGTATAATCTATTAAAGTAATTATTTTTTCCATAAAAATTAAAAATAAATTACCATGATATTTCAAAACATTTTATTTTTCAAATGAGTTTTTATAATGGAAATTATCATTTTTATAACATTATATTAATAATTACTTAGCTATTAATATATGAGTGATACATATTTAACGTTTCATTAAATAAAATAATTTATATGTCCTAATCTCATCCAAGTGGATTCAAATAGATACTATTTTGATCCAATGATGATTTTTGTTGAAGAAACTCCTAAAATTATATTAATAAAAGTGTTAGAGTAATTTTATAATAATATTCTTACCCTTAATTACCTGGTTTATCATTTTAATGTATTTTAAAAAATTAATGATGTTACTATTCATAATGACATAATATTAAATAATAGATTTACATAATTTGGGACCACTGATTCCAAATATTGAATTCTTTTTCAAAATTAAATACACATTTTTTCAGTAATTAATTTAAAATTGTCCCAATCATTAGAAAGAGAGATCAACTTTAAAAAGATAAAAAATTATAAAAGATTGAAATATTTTTAAATACGAATTCAATGTAAAATTAATTCTAATGAAAATCATTATAATGAGTGATAAAAATATATTATATTTATAAATTAAAACCATTCAATATTATAATTTAACTAGATAAATTATTTCTATGAAAAATTTGTTTTCACATAAAATATAGGTATGTTTACTATAAATCAAAACTTGAAAGTTATAAAAAAATATCATAAATTCATCCAAAGTAAATATTTATACCCTAAATTAAAAAAACATGATTATGTTGTTATTTAAACATTGTTAATGTGGAAAAATTGTATTTTGATATTGGTTATCCATTCAAAGGCATAAAATGACTCTTAAAAAATAGGGTTTTATACATTAAATAGGGATTATTCATAACTCATGACTAAAATAACCATTGGATGAATATAAAAAATATTTCATTATGTACACAACATTTATATATCATTAATTTAATTTCCAATAGTAATTCACTATTAAATAAAAATATCTAATTGATTTATATTTTTCATAAATAATTGATAGCCAATGAATTCCCAACTCATTTTCATAAGTTCGTTATACTTATTCATGCTAACCTAACGACTAAGATATAATAGTTATGTTTATACTAAGGTATTATCAAGGTTCGTTCAAGCTCATGATTTCGTATAATTTAAGAAACTAAAGAATTAAAATTATATTGAATAAATATTTCATAAAATCATCTCAATGTTACAAAGAATAAAAAACATTTACCCATTTTATTTTATTCATTTTTTTAGTAGAGAAAAAGCTTTGTGCATTACAAATTAATTGGGATTTAAACACCCAAAGTAATGAATCCCATGGAATTTTAAGAAACCCAGCTATATAATTTGATATAATATAACATATTGGAAGAGTTTTGGAACGAACAATAAATTGTAAAAAAAAATTGTGAGTAACACATCAAATGATATTTTTCATTTATGTTTGATGAGTGAAAAATGTAAATTCATACTCTGGTAAGATAAATATGGTCTAGAATATACATATTTAATTTGATTAATATAAGAAAAATATTTCTCATGTGTAAATCTATCTGAATAATATTGATCACATAATTGTGTGCATCAAAGCCTATTATAGGATCTTTATATACTAAATATTGAATTTATATTGATTTTTATTATTGAGATGATGAAAACATTCCATGTAATTAATTATTAAGTCATTTTTGGATGAATACAATAACTATTTACATATATGGTCCCCTATAGAAAAGCATTGATTGAAAATAAAAAAGAAATTGTAAAAGTTTATGGTTATTTAGATGAATCATATAATGTTTACCCATTATTAATGGGATTATTGTCTCACATGAATTACAAAATTTAAAATCTTGATTCCACTAAATATTTATATGATGTTAATTAGGTTGATTGAATGTAGTTGAAGTACCATAGGTGGTTCTGGTCATTTAACTCATTTATGTCTTCATATTATTAATTTATATAGTTTCGTTAAGTTGATAGAAATTTTATTTAGGGAATGTATGTGGGTGTACTATCCATTGGAACCTCATATGATGGTAATCCTGATCATGTACTAATTTCATTCTCCATTTTTGAAAAGGATATCATTAAAATATGGAATTAGTTATATCCCATATATGTAACCTTGATTTGAAAATCCATGGGGTGTTCATAATATGTTATTATCATCATGTGATTTCAGCAACAGTAAAATATGATGGAATTTCATGGAGACAACCTAATGAAAATAAGGGATTTTTTCTATATTAACCTAAATTTCCATACCAATAGAAAATATTAATTAATGAAGAACGTTATTAAAAATATGGGTATATTTACATAAAAATATATCAATTTGAAGTTTCTTACTATCCAATTTGAATATATTCATGTCAATTTTTTAGTATATGATTTTCAATATAGACAATTCAATGAGTGGTTATAAGTAATTAGGAGAGACATTGATGATTTTTAGGATCAAAAAATGTGGACCTAAAAGGATAAATTGTCATTATTATAAGATGGTGGCATGATATATATTCATATAACCACTAATGTTGTTGAGTGAATAAATTTTGTCTTCATGGGTGTTTGAAAACAAAAAAACATAGACTTCTTATATATAAGATATTAAATATGTGTGAAGTGTTTCATTATTTTAATGTTTTAACCATTGAAAAATATGGGAACCACATTTATCTAATAGTGTTCCATAACCAAATCCTGGAAAACAACATTTTAGTGCTAGTTGTTATGCTAGAGAAAACCTTCTCTAATTGAAATTATTTAACGTAACTGAGGTATCCCTTTACACATGAAATTATATAATAGTATGGATAAACATTAACTAAGAACCTTAATTCAATCTAGTATATATCTTGAGAACATTGGTTGACTACTATAGTGTTCCTTGTATTGTTATTGAAGATTTTCATCATATTATCATTCTTACTGATCTGATAAATATGGTCCTACGTATTACTAGGTTGTTTACTATGGTCATTCAAAGATTAATTATATAATATTTTAGATGAAATAGTGTTGATAATGGGGATTCAATCTAAGATGAACCATATAATATATAAAAGTTTACAGTAAAAAAAAATGTATGAACAAGGTTGGAAGCTGCTCTAGTTCTCATAATTATTTTCTAGTTTTATTTATTTCATCACTATTGTGTAATTTTTTAATTGTTCTTTGTATTTCCTCATATTTCATTATGAATACTACCTTCACACAACATTTATCTACTTATATTTTACTGTTTATTTTTTAAAAATGTATCAGAATAATTATATGAAGTTCTGTCAGTATCATATACAAATATGGAAGACAGTATAATTCCTACCTTCCAATATATTCATGTTTCTTATGTTATCTCTGAGATTATTCATGTTCCACCATTGATAATATGGATTTCAAACATCTTACATCATATATCACCCCAAAAAATGATTATCCCCTTCTCCTACATGTCGGGGTTTATTGTGTAATGATTCCATGATACCAATTTGTTGATCAAAATGTCATCACAAAACATATAGAGATATAAATTATAAAGATTCATACATTTCTTTTTAGAGTGATATATTAACATTACTGTCATGGATGTATCCTTTTGTTAGGCACCTTATCGATGGATCAAATCTGATAGGATGATTTATTGATTATTGATTCGATTTTTTGTACAAAAACTAAATAGAAGAGATGTTTTGGTTAATGGTAGGTCTTTAATTGATAATCATCTATGCATTCGATTGATTGATTAAATCTTGAGTCTTCTATTTTACAATACTAAAAATATAACTATCTTGAGATTTTAATAGGAATATAATCTTCAGCTTCTTGGTGGAAGGATATTTTTTTATTATTCTTTAACATTAATTCATATAATTTATTTACCTTTACATGAGGACCGTATGAAATTTGGGAGATATAGATAGGTATTAGGGTATATTTTATATACATATAGATCACTATGTAGTGCATATCAAAATGATAAGATGTAGAATATATGATATTTTATTATTGTTTATAAGACTTTGTGGGAATTTATCCATTTATTTTATTCTCATGGTGATGTTCCATTTCCGATAGATGTAATATAGGAATTCCTATGTGGATTATGGTATGTTTATCCATCCTATATATGTTAATATAAAACTTATAAGTTTATATTATTCAAATATTAATGAAGTAATGTTATCTGTAAGAAGATATTATCCCAAAAAAACTTAGATACATCCAGACATGATGACCACAAATATAGACTCGTTCCATAATGAATTCTACTTGATTATGGTTGTGATTATTAATTACATAAATAAATTATTAATATTATTAATAAATAATTTATTTTATTAATTATATATATATAATCATTTTTGTAATTTCATGTTTCATGTATGTAATACATAGACCATATTATTCAGAGTCTCCTACCTTACTACATTATGATGATTGTTACAACACATGTGTGCTGCCTTATATTCATTTTTACGTGGTAGAGTTGAACCATATCAATCGAGTTATAGGAAAATTCAGGTTGCTTCACCAAATTCCCACACCTCCAAATCAGTTACGCTTACATCATTCCAAGAAGATGCCAGTGAATCAAGGCATTTAATGGAGGTGATATCATGAGTGATAGGATGAGATAGTGGACATATGTCATTAACCTTGACTATATGGGGCATCTACAATGTGAATTCATATATAACAGTAGTTGTATTTTGAGCTTTAGTACCTTATTATCTCATTGCTATATCTTATGTGACACTAGAGAGGCTATCTTGACATGATAATAACTATTACACCTTTTGAAATCTCTTTTATTAACTATAATTAATGACATTTTTTCTGGATTCTCATTCTACACAACTCCTATAAATTTGTAATCCCACATAGGTATTGTCATTTAAATAGGGATATTTTAATAAATCCATGGTTGAGCTATGATTTCCATTGGATGAGATTTATCATGGGATTTTCATTGATGTTCCATATGATGATGACGCCTAGGTTGATGTGCTAGAGGGTGATGACCATCATACAAATATGTCACATTATCTTGTGGAATAGTAGAAAGATATCCAACCTTATCATTTAGAAACACCTCCAATTACTTTTGAGAATGATCCATAAACATGGGGTTTTCATACAAAGGTCTATGATTCTTCTCATACCGATTCTACTGTATACTCCCATACATCATCTGATTAGGTTACAGTGATAGTTAGAGATGGTACCAAAATTGAATTTATAATTTATTATTATGAGAAGATTCCCATTACAAAACATCCATTCTCTTCTCATATGGGATATGGTTTTATCCATTAACATTATCCATCCCACCTAGAAATTATTTATATCCAAAACTATCTTACTTCTCAGTGGGACATGGTAAGGGTGGGGATGTTTTATATCCACCAGATATCACATATGTTGTTGTAGAGGTTTCTATAATAGATTTTATGAATGAGGAGCATACATTAAAGCATAGACATCAATAAACACAACATTAGCGCACTAGCTGAACACCAAGATGTATCACAGATGTGGTTATGCAATAGAGGCACACACATTTATAAATAATTTCCCAATATTTTTCTATTTTGAAACAAAATTAGGCTATATATTTTTTATTGAATTTAAACTAGTCTGCTATTTTAAAAACAAAATTCTATATTTATTTCACATAATTAATAATTAAAAATTATATAATTAACTCATTATATATTATATTTAATAATTATTAATAAAATTAATAATTAATTAGACAATTAATTAATATAAAGTATAACTAATAATATATTACATTTATTAACAATTAATAAAAGTAATTTTCATAATCAGTTATTAATTAATATAAATAAGAAATATTAAGAATAGTTAATACTAACACACAATAATTCAGATCATATTGAATATTTAGTAATTCTAATTTATCATTTTATTTATAATATAATTATTAATACAGTTATTAATTATAATAACTGAAATATTATATAATTTATGTATTTATTCAATTTTAATTAAATAATTTGAAAAAAAATTCTATTAACATAATTATTATTTGTTAATTATATTAGTACATTTTTTAATTATTCTAACAAATAATAATATTTTCAATTATTATTTTATAATTATGTTAATTACATAATTATTTAATATTATGATATATATTATTAAAAATTACTATTTATAAAAAATATAAAATTAGTTTGTAATTATATTAATAACATTATTATTATTTATATTATAAAATTTTAATTTTATAATTAATAACTAATTAGTTAAATCATATTATTAATCAATTAATTTTTATTTTGAAATGACATTTATTTTCATTAGTTTATTTATTAATTTCATTAATTAATTAAATTTTATTTAATAGTACTTATATTATTAATTATTTATTTTATTAGTTATTTTATTGAAATTTATATATATAAATATAAACTTAATTATTTAATGATTTTATAAAATAATTTATGATGTATCATGGACCGGTTGAAGCCTCCTACCAGAAATATAGTGAAATAATGAACCCCATTTATGATTCATAGATGAAGTATAAGTGTGAATGGGATTCACACTTCAAGGGACCCATGTTGTTAAATTATAGAATCCCTCACTCATTTATTGATATTTTATAAAACATAAATAAACCCTATATGTTTGGTTCCTTGAAGTGAATGGAGAAAAGATAGTGTCCAAGACCAATATATCAAGGATAAAGTATGGAACCATGCTTTTTATTTTACTAGTGCACATGTAAAATAGCATTATTTCAATGTGTACAAAAATGATTTTCTATAATTATCACCCAATTCATGAAATGTTATATTTTCCCTTTAAGATATGTTTTTTAGGATTCCATAATGATATATAGGCCTGTGTAGGTTCATAAGTGGTGATGAAAGGGTCATGATAAAAAATATATATGTCTACACTACATCTATGGATGTAAACCATGAAGAAATTATGTGAATAATCACCCATATAACTAAATTGAAGCCACTTCCATGAGTTTATGTGACAACCTCAATTATGATTACCCTCTGCAAGCTAGAGTATAACCCATATTATTATGTATTATGTAAATGATTACAGACAAAAATATGAGTGAGCTAGTAAAATCGAATTTAGATAGTTAATGTGATGAACATTTTATAGTGTTTAAATCATAAAGTCAGTTACGTGTAGTATTCATGGTACTAGTGGAATATAAATTTTCTATATGGTGGGATTTTAACTATTGAAATAAAATCACACTAATGGAAATGAAATATAAATGATATTAATAATAAATTAGATAAGATATCCAATTTAATTGAGATTATGAGTGTGTTAGGTATTTTTATTGACACATGGAATGAATCGTGTGAAGGTTTTTTATGGCCTCCCATGTGTGAAAAAAAATAGACATTTGAAAAAAGTAATCAACCCAAAAAACCACTGCAATATTGGGAACAATGGAAGACAGACCAATTATTAGGGGTGATACATGGTGAGGTGAGATGGTTCATTATTGGAAAAGTTTTGAATATTGAAAATAGAATCTAGATGAATGGAGAGAGTGATGTGATAATGTTTATTTTAATATACTAATTTTATTTATTCTTAATAGGAATACAAGTTTGGTGTTTTATTTTAAAAATATGAGAGAGTGGGGGTAACTTTTTTAGTATTAAACATGATTATTATTTAAAAATGATAAATTCTAGGTTTAAAATCTTGTAATGATGGTTCTCCAAACAATCCATTCCTATGAGAATGTTCTTTATATCATTTAATATGGCCCTATGATAACACGTATTTTACATCATGTACCACATCAGTTCATAAATTTGTCCTTATTTTTCTAAAATATCAGTTTTTCATACCAATTTAGTATTATGATCGAATAATAGAATCATGTAGGTTTACCCAATTCACTAAATAAGTATCATCTGGGCTTTAGATATAATAAATCATTATCTAATGGACAAATTTAATTACTAAAAATATTTAAACTGGGAATGTAATTTGATTGCGTGTGATATGACTTGAAGAATTAAATACAAATAAGATACGCCTTTCATGAATTGCTTTATATAAAATCTATAATGTTAGTATAGCTTATTCAAAGGTGTATTCCCATGTGTATGAAAGTGATAGTTGGAAAATAAAAAAAATGAATATTTTATTACTCCATTTTTATAAAGGTTATTTAAGGGTTACTCTATACTAAATACTATTTACAAGAAAGGATACATTGGTATATCATAATAAAGAATTTCTTGAAATCAATAGTACATGATATTTTGTGGGGGATAATTTACTCATAAGGAGAGTGAGATCATAACCTTCCTTGGAATCATTGAACTATAATGAAAAGAATATTTATAAAGGAAAATTGTATTTTTAAATGATTATATTTATAATTAAGAAATGAAATTATATAAATCACTTGAAATAATTTGGTTATATTTGACCACTATAAGTTAAGAGCTATATAATTTAATAAAACGTTAAGAGTTATAACTATTCGTAGTATATCTTTTATATAGTGATCTTGTGATTAGTATATAGGGTCAAGATAAATCCATTTAACACAGACAAAGGAAAAGATGACCATTAAAAGTAGGATCATACCCTATGAAGCATATTTATCAGAGATTCTATGAATGATTGAATCACTAAGACTTTACCTTGACAAATCCAAATCTATGATTCAATGACTAATGTACAAAAGAAACTATATACAAGATAATTTTAAGCTCCTCAAGATCATGACCCAAACCATGTTCATTAAACAACCATAAGAAAATCTCACCAAAACACAGCTTAACCATATGACCCTCAATATTGTAATCACGGTCTATGAATCTACACCATAACAACTGGGATATATATATAATAAAATATAGTCTACATTAATATGTTGTTTTATTATAATTATTAAATAATAAGTTGGATAAGCATTTTATTTTTATGTGCTGAAACATAAATTGTATTTTTGGGAAATATATAGTTTCATTAATGATACACTTTTTGATGAATTCGTGATTTTTAAAATTAAATAATATTTTATAAAAATATTATTATGAAATAATATCTATTATATTTAATGGGAAATAAAGGTTTATAGAGTCTAATGTATTTATTATAAGGGTCTTAAAAAAATTATTATGAAAAAACTATTTATTTAATAAATGTGTATTTTTTTATTTAGACATATAAAATATCATATTTTGATAAAATAAAAAATATTTATGAAATCACCATGTAAAAATTTTCCATTAGAACATTTTTCATTATTTTATGAGATAGTCAATTTTTTGGGTAAATTTAATTATTTTATAATTATATATTCTATATTATGGAATAAAAAAATGAAAATATTGTGTAATAAATAATATAAAGAGAATCCATGACCAAAATTTTCTTTCGACTAAAAAATAATTAGTTTTTGAAACTATTTGATTAATTTTATAAACCCATAATGAATTATCCAAAACAAATAATATTCTTTATGTTTTTAACTTAAATGCTTTATAATAATGATTCACTTCCACATCACCAAGAGTATTATTTAAAAGAGTTCGGTTCTAAGACTTATAAAATAGTTAAATCCACTCCAACATGGGATAAAAATTGAGAAAAACCCTATTATCGGTTTTTTTATTATTTCTATATATATATTCCAAAAACTATGTTTAGAAATTAATAAATATTCCACCACTCTATTCCTATTAAACCCTTACAGTACGCTGATTCCCCTTCATTAAAAACCCTTGGTGCATGAATATAGTCTTAAATAAGTTTAATTGATACATCCCAAGCTATTCCAAATCTCTTAATAAGGCCATCCCTAATTTTAGAGTCTCCCACTCATGGTATGTGATCTTTATCATTTCCCCATTATTCATGAACCTTATTTATATTATGCTTCATAATTTCCAATTGTTCATGTTGGGATATTTTGTTTATAAATTTATCTTAATATCCCTATGATTTCCAATTAATGACATAACAATTTCATTATTATTTATCCTTTCTATGAATCATGGTATACAGAACTCATGTTTCAGAAATTATCAAATGAATTTTCAAGCCAAAAAAATTTATAGTGAATACGCGTGCCCATTTCTACTCAATGGTATTAAACTAGATGTACTAATCCTTCAATTATTTTCTAAATCCAGCTATATAACCCACAATCCTTAGTAATATGATAAAAATTAATGAAATAAATCAATACATTGTATGATCTACGTGTCACACTTATCCATGTATGTGATATGAATTTGATGGGTGGACCCAAATTTATAAATCCCTTCAATGCATTCAGTAATATAATAACCTCCTGAGATGACATGTATCATGAATGGGAGGATATACTAATGGAAAAATGTTATTATTTCTTGGAATCTATCCTTAACCTATGATTATTATGTCTTGTTTTATGTTATTTCAATATTCCCATGTTGCGTAATCATATTCTCTCATTACTCAATGTCTATGTTTATGATTCTCACCCCCATTATGTTACATTTATATTCATATTGAAAAATGTTTATTACCTTTACCATTTTATTCATTTATTTTTACCTTACCGGTCTTTGTATATTACCACTTTTTTATGTACATCCATAGGATATCTTGTATAGTTTAAGAAGATCACAAAAATATATGGCTTGTTATACAACTTTATTTTATGTCATTGCATTTATATTTCATGTTTTAAAGATATGTTCTTAATTACCAAAAAAACATATGCCTCATTATTATTTGAGGTTGTATTAATCATATTTAAATGAAATAAATAATGAAAAATGTTAATAATATGTACAAATTCTCATAGTTAGATTCATAGAAAGGCAAAGGTATTTTTGGAGATTTGGATTAGAGATGTATATGGAATGCCTAATGGAGAAAACTTAGTATAGGATGAAATCTCTAAATATTGGTAATTATTATATTAAATGGTTTTGAATCCAATATAAATCAATCTTGATTGTACAATTGGATGACTCTTAGGCATTGTAGTACAATGGTTTAAAAACCCCAAAAGGGTATATTGAGATGGAGTCGATTGTGACATGGTGTATAAAAAATAGGCCATAAATAGACCTTATTTGACATATATGTGGAATATTATATGGTAAATTTCAAGCACAATATTAAACATTAGTGAGAGGATAATAAAATTATCATAATAAGTTAGGTAAGGAAATATATCATTGAAAACATAGATTCAAACCTATAAATTCGTAGTTTAAGAAATATATGTCATTTATGAGTTATCACATTAATTTCCAAAATATCCCATATATTTAATTAATAGTTTAAAAATTGTTATCAATGATTTTATGATAATTTTATTCAGTGTATGGATATAGAAGGAACTGGTTCAACAACTAGTGTGATGAATAGTGTATTGACTGCCCAAATTAGTTAGCCACCCTGATGGGAGAAGGAGTCTGGAAAATCATGGAAATTATTTCACAATAAACACATATTTTAAAAAGAAACTGTCACGACCCGCCCTCGGGGTCCGTGCCGTGACTACCCCAAGCCCGCCTTCCATAGGCCAGGGGCTGGCGACTAGCACCAAGGCGTAATCCCGGTAAAAAGGGAAGGCATTGCCTTTGAAAAGTAAACACACACCACAGAGTAAACAAGCGGAAAGTAAACACTAAACAAGCAGAGTACGACTGAAAGTGCGGAAAAGTAAATGGGCCAAAATACAAACCCAAACTGAAAGTAAAGTACAACTCAAAAAGGGAAAAACAGCAACTGAAAAGTAAAAGCCGCTACTCCGAGCTGTCCACTGGAAATCCCACCTGAAGGGTGGGTACAGATAGCTCCTCTGCTCCACGGGTCCCGTCGTCCGCTCCGTGTACGCCCCGCCCAGTGGTCCATCTCCGGGTACCGTCCCGCTCTGCAAGCCTCGGCTAAGGTCAACGCTGTCCGTCGTCTGCAACCAACACAACGTAGTGCGGGCAAAGCCCGTGCAGGGGTGAGTATAAGCTACTCAGTAGGGACCCCGAGACCCCTGAAGGTCTCTCAAATCCACAAAGGATAAACCACGAAGAAAAGTACAATCACGAAGTAACAACCGACACTGCTTAGGTATATGCCCATACATATACCTAAGTCATCAATTCAAATACGCTCCAACCTCCGAGCCCAAGTACAACTCAGTCCACGCAGGAAAGTATACGTATTCCACATAGGAAAGTAAAACATAATCCACACAGGATTGCACAACACAATCCACACAGGAAAGCAGCAGGATTCAACTCACACAGGTATACTTCTTCAAGGACGAAAAAGATGATCACTGATCCATCTAAGTCGTCGGACCCACGAAGGATCGATAGGTAACTAACCCCCGCAAAGACCCACACAGGATCGGGCTCACACAGAACCTGTAGGCGCTGGCTCACACAGAACCGCTGAGCGCAAGGACCCACACAGGATCGGGCCCACACAGGACCTGTAGCACTGATCCACGAAGGATCGCTGAGTTCTGTAGTCGTCGTCGTCGAATCCACACAGGATCTCTGTACTGTCGTCGTCGCAGTCACAGTAGTAGTCGTAGCAGTAGAACAGTCGCAGCCAGCACTAGGGTTCCCGCACACAGCAAGCTCGTACGGAGGGTCCGCTCCACGAGCCGAGAGGCTGATACATCAACTGTCACGAAGACTGAAGTTGATGTATCCAAAAGTTCCGTATCGTCAACAGGAACTCAACGCAACAGACGGCGCGTCGATCGGACGCCCGGTCTGAGAGTTATTGGCATTTTCGTCTCCAGGGCCCGGTTGGTTTTTAAGGCAAAACCAACCCGACCGTACTCCACCTGCGTCCAAACCTCGGGCGGAGTATGCCAAAAGATCCGTCTCACTAAGAGGAACACAACGCGACTGACGGCGCGTCAATCGGACGTTCGTAGCTCAAGATATGAGCGTTTCCGCTCCGAAGGCCCGGTTGGTTTCGTGAGCGAACCAACCCGGCCGAACTCAAAGTTTACCGAAACCTTGAGTGCGATAAACCGAAACGACCGTCTCGATCCAAGGATCGCGTTGCCACTGACGGTTCGTCGATCGGAGGTCCGAGGCTCAAGTTATGAGCCAAAAACCAAATCTGGTTCGAAACGGGGGGTCCGGGTCCGGGCCGACCCGGCCCGACCCCCCCCCCCCCCCCTGGGCGGCGCGGTGGCCGGCGGCGGCGGCCGGCGGCGGCGGCCGGCGGCGGCAGACGGCGGCGGCGGGCGGCGGCGCGGCGGCGGAGGACGGCGGCGGCGGGCGGCGGCGCGGCGGCGCGGCGGCGCGGCGGCGCGGCGGGCCGCGGCGGCCTGGCGCCGCGAGGTGGCGGCGCACGCGTGGGCTAAGCCCCGCGGTTTTGACAAGGCGGCACGGCCTTGTGCCGTGCCTTTACAACAAACGGCCCCCACGTGGGGGCCGATTTAAAAAAGAACCGGGGGGCTGTTGCCCCCCCCCCTACATGGAACCGCCCCCCTCTTAAAGAGGGGGGTTTTTACAGGCTGGCCAGGGAATTAATTTCCCCGGTTTAATGCCTTCCGGCCGGCCAGCTGGCCGGCCGGTTTTCTCCAACGGAACCGGTAATTTCCGGTTCCCCCTTCGGCTTCCGACGCCGGCGGCCCGGCCGCCGGTTTTCTCTTCCGCCGCGGCCCGAAACCGGCCGCGGTCTCCTCGTCCCGCCGCGGCCCGGAACCGGCCGTGGTGTTCGTCGTCCGGCGCGGTGCGACGGCACCGCGCCCCTTCGCCGTACCATGATTCCTTCCAACGCGGCGCGAAGGCGTCGCGTTCTTGAAGATTCTCCTCGGCGTAGCGCGACGGCGTTGCGTAAATTATAAGCACGATCATCCGCGTGGTGCGACGGCACCACGCCACTTGCTTCCACCCGCATGAATAAAACAAGAACAATGGAGGGGGGTTCGGCCGTGTTCGTGCGGTCCGGCCCCCCTCACATTAAAATAATAACGCAACTTAAAATAAATCAAGTCACACGTTAGTCTTGATAAAATCACGATCAAGAATAAAATAAGGAAACCAAAAGAAAACGACAACCCCTACCTCGGGTTTAAGATTCGAAGAATCGTCTACGTCCCGCGGAAGACGGCGTCGCGGAGGTCGGGCGTCGCGGTCGTCGTTCGTCAAATCCGTTGACGAAGTGTTATGCCCGAAGAGACACGACGTTGGCGGATCTTCGTTTTCCGACGAAGAAGGTCCGAGGAGGAAGAAGGGGTCCGAAGATACCGGGTCGCCGAGTCGATGATCCTTGACGAAGTGTTGTCGTTCTTCGTTGAGGATGAAGACGTTCTTCGCCGGAGAATATGAAGTTCTTCAAGAGACTTAGAGCTCTCTCCTCCAATCCTCAACACAACCAAACTAACCCCAAAAATAAAATAAGCTAATCTTATTTTATTAAGTCATTCTATGAGTTCAAAAATTCAAAAACTTAATTCCATTAATTGGATTAGTGTGTTGGCATGATTAAAGTGAGGAGAGGGAAAGTCACCCAATTAATGGGAAGTTTTAAAGGTTAAGATGAGTTACACATCTTAAGTGGGGGGTTTAGAGGAGTTAGGGAAGGTGAGGGGTTGGGCTCGTGTGGGCCCCACCCCACCTTTATTCTCTCAAGGGTAGTTAACAACAAGTAGGTCCCACCCAACTTCCACACATAGGTTTTAACAAGTAAAAATAAAATTGTTCATCACAATTTTATTTAACTCAAACTAAAAACTCCAAAACGTAACTTTCAACCCGCAACAAACGCAACTCCCGAAAAGGTCTCATTAAGCGAATATCGGTGCTGCGAGTTCATCGGTGCCCTCGGATTTCAATTCCGAGCACCGGATCAAAAGTTAGGAAAACCCGCTCGTTCGTTCACTGAACGTACCCGAGCCAAACTTCGGAAATTAATTCCGGGCACTCCGGGCCTCGGAATCAGGTGCCGTCAGAAACCGCGCTCTTGTAAAATTCTAAAGAAAATTAAGAAAAAAATTCCCTTGAATTTTACGGGTCTTTACATTACTCCCACCTCAGGGCTTTACGTCCCCGTAAAGATACAACAAAAACTAGGGAAACAAATGAGGGTACTGAGCACGCATCTGAGCCTCCCGCTCCCATGTGCTCTCCTCGAGATTCCCGTGCTGCCATCTGATGCGCACAAGAGGAATCGATCGCCCACGCAGGACCCGCTCCTGTCGATCCTCTATCTCCACCGGGACCTCCGTAAAAGTCGCCCCATCGTCAACGTCAAGCTCCCCATGGTCAATGATGTGCGTCGGGTCGTGCACGTATCTCCTCAGCTGGGATACGTGGAAGACGTCGTGCACCCGGTGCAACTGAGGTGGTAGAGCCAGGCGATAAGCCACCTCGCCAATCCTGCTGAGAATCTGGAAGGGTCCGATGAAGCGCGGAGATAACTTGCAGCCTCGGCCAAATCTCCGAATACCACGTCGAGGTGAGACCCGCAAGAAGACGTGGTCGCCATCCTCGAACTCCAGTGGCCTCCGCCTCCTGTCAGCGTATGACTTCTGCCGGCTCTGAGCTGTCCTCATCCGCTCCTGGATGACCTGGACCTTCTCTGTCGTGGCCTAGACCATCTCCGGTCCCACCAGTGCTGACTCACCAGGGTCTGTCCAGCACAAAGGAGATCTACATGGTCGGCCGTACAACGCCTCGTACGGTGCCATCCCGATGGTGGAGTGGTATCTGTTGTTGTACGCGAACTCCACCAAGGGTAGGTGGTCCTCCCAGCTACGACCAAAGTCGAGGACACATGCGTGGAGCATGTCCTCGAGAGTCTGAATGGTCCTCTCCGTCTGACCATCTGTCTGAGGGTGAAAAGCTGTGCTAAGACGTAGCTGCGTACCGAACGCCTCCTGTAACCCCTTCCAAAGCCGGGAAGTAAAGCGGGCATCTCGATCGGAAACGATAGATGATGGCACACCGTGGATCCGCACAATCTCCTGAACGTAGAGACGTCCCAAGCTCTCCACCGAGCCCTGCTCTCTGATGGGTAGGAAGTGTGCCGACTTGGTGAGTCGGTCAACAATCACCCAGATGGAGTCGTGACCTCTGGAAGTGCGTGGAATTCCAGTCACGAAGTCCATAGATATGCCGTCCCACTTCCACTCCGGAACCTCTAAGGGTTGTACCAAGCCTGCTGGTACCTGATGCTCAGCCTTCACCTGCTGGCAGGTGAGGCATCGAGAAACGAACTCTGCTACTGCCTTCTTCATGCCCGGCCACCAATGTTGTCGTCTGAGGTCCTGGTACATCTTCGCCACTCCAGGATGTACCGCCAAAGGAGAAGTGTGAAACTCTCTCAGAACTACCTCTCGCAAAGCTACTGGTACCATGGTACGTCCTCTGAAAAGGATGTCGTGCTCTGCTCCAAGGGAGAAACCATCAGGTGCCTGTCCCGAGGATATCTGTGCACGCCATGTCTCACAGTCAGCGTCCCCATGCTGTGCCTCCCTGACTCGCTGCAGTAGTGGAGGAGTGACTGTGAGAGACTGAAGAAAGGCTGCTCCATCTCTGTCCACGAAGGATATCTGCAAAGAGGCTAGCTGCTCCGTCGCCTCCTCGAGTAGCTGAATGCCCGTCCTCCTGCTGAGGGCATCGGCTACTACGTTCCCCTTCCCAGGAGTATAGACTATCTCAAAGTCATAGTCCTGGAGGAACTCGAGCCATCGTCGCTGTCTCAGGTTCAGGTCCTTCTGCGAGAAGATATACCTGAGACTCTGATGATCGGAAAAGACTGTAAAGCGCTCGCCCATCAGATAGTGTCGCCATGTCTTCAGAGCGAAGACTACTGCTGCTAACTCCAGGTCATGGGTAGCGTAGTTCTGCTCATGCGGTCTCAACTGTCGTGATCCATAGGCGATCACTGCCCGCTCCTGCATCAGAACACATCCGAGTCCGGTCCCTGATGCATTGCAGTAGACTACGTACCCTACTCCCTCCTCAGGCAACCTCAAGATAGGTGCGCTAGTCAATCTCTGTCTCAGCTCCTGGAAGCTCTACTGACAACTGTCTGACCACACGAAGGGTTTCCCCTTCTTCGTCAAAGCTGAGAGTGATGACGCAACTCTGGAGAAGTTCGGCACAAATCTCCGATAGTATCCAGCTAGTCCCAAGAAACTCCGAACCTCAGTCACGCTCCTGGGTGGCTCCCATGCTAACACAGCCTCAATCTTCGCGGGATCCACTGCAACTCCCGCCTCAGAGATAACGTGTCCCAAAAAGTGGACCTCACGTATCCAGAACTGGCACTTAGAGAGCTTACCATAAAGCTGGTGCTCTCGGAGTGTGTCAAGAACAACTCGCAAGTGATAGGCGTGCTCCTCCTCTGTCGTAGAGTAAATCAGAATGTTGTCGATGAAAACCACGACAAACCGATCGAGGTATGGCTGAAAGATCCTGTTCATGAGAGCCATGAACACTGCTGGAGCATTGGTTACACCGAAAGGCATAACCAAGAACTCATAGTGGCCATACCGACATCTGAAGGCCGTCTTCTGCACATCCTCGTCTCTGACTCTGAGCTGATGATAGCCTGACCTGAGGTCTATCTTCGAGAACCACCGTGCTCCCTTGAGCTGATCAAAGAGGTCATCAATCCTCGGTAGCGGATACTTGTTCCTCACTGTCACCTGGTTCAGGCGACGATAGTCAACACAAAGTCGCAAGCTCCCGTCCGCCTTCTTGGCGAACAATATCGGGGAAGCCCAGGGTGAAACACTGGGTCGGATGAACCCCTTGCCCTGCAAGTCCTCCAACTGTACCCGTAGCTCTCGAAGCTCGGTGGGGGCCATCCGATATGCTGGAGTGGATATCGGGGCTGTTCCGGGGTATAAGTCAATATAAAAGTCTACCTATCTGCGAGGAGGTAGCCCTGGAACGTCGTCGGGAAAAACGTCCGCAAACTGATCCACCACTGCAGGAAAACCAGGACTCCGCACGTCAACTGCTCCAAGGATAAGGCTAGCCAACTGATGAGTGATGGGCTGTCCTCCCCTCCGCGGAAGTCCATCCTGTGCTGCTAAGGCTCCCTTCTCGCCGGTGAAGGTGAACCTGCTCCCGTCGGTGCGTACACATCGCACCTTGCGCCTAAAACAGTCAATCTGTGCATGGACCGTAGACAGCCAATCCATGCCCAAGATGACGTCGTAAGGCCTCGACGCTGCTACAAGAAGATCCCAGCCGAATCTCTCGCCTCCTAGAGTAATCTCACACTGCCGGCACCAGTGTGTAATCGTCGAGTCTGCTCCCGTAGGAGTCTCTAGCCGTAAGGATCGAGCCAACGGCTCTGTCGGAATCTCCGAGCTCCGAACAAGGGCAGCGGCTATGAAAGAGTGACTCGCTCCTGTGTCTATAAGAACTGCAGCAAGGGTGGAGTAGACACAGATAGTACCTCGAATCATCTCGGGTGCGCCGTGGTCGTAGGCCTCTTCTGCCTGGAGCTGTGCCTGTCGCTGCCCGCCAGCTCCCTGTGGTCGGGGTGGACCTCCTGGTGGTGGTGGAGGTAGAGCCTCAAAGCGTCGGCCACCACCAGCTGCTCGTCCAGCTCCTCTGCCTCGTCCGACTCCTCCCTGCGGACCGCCACGGTCGACCCTCTGCCTCTGCCTCGGTGGTCCCTCAACCGTCTGCTGCTCCTCGGCACGGCGAGTCGGGCAGTCACGAGCCATGTGGCCCTGTCCGCCGCATGAGTAGCACTGTCCGCCTCTCGGAATACTGGCCCCGCGCTGTGTGCCCCGCACTGCTGAGCCAGTGCCCTGAGGTCATCTGCATGAAGGTCTGGTCTGTCTGGACCCCTGAGTCATCTGTCGACTGCCTGCTGCAGATGACTCTGCCACGTGCCGCCCTGCGGTGGGTCTCTGTGCTGGTGTAGACTCAGCAAGGAAGCTCTCGATCAGAAGGGCTCGCTCCAGTACTCCTGTCTGAGTCGGTATGCTGAGGGAGATTAGCGATGCCCTGATCTCGTGTCTCAAACCCTGCTCGAAGGTCCGGGCCCGGAAGAATGGGTCCCGTACCATGTCGGTCGAGTAGCGCGAGAGATTGGTAAATCTCGCCGAGTACTGAGCGACCGTCATGCTGCCCTGCCGCAGCTGTAGAAGCTCCTGGATGCGCACCGCACGAAGGGTGGCTGGGACGAACTCCGAGCGGAAGAGGCTCTCAAAGTCCGTCCAAAGTAGAGATGCCTCATCGTGCACCTGGAGCATCAAGCTCCACCATCGTCCTGCTGCTGCGTGTAGTAGGCTCGCAGCGAGGATCACCATGAGGTCTGCTGGTGTCCTCACTAGCCTAAACACTCGAACCACTGCCTCCAGCCAGTCCTCTGCTGCCTGGGGATCCGTCTCCCCGCGAAACCTGGGCGGACGCTAGCGCTGAAACTCATGCAGTGCGCTGAGGCGACGTGCATCGTCAGCGGCTGCTGCTGGAAGCATCGGGGGATCGGCGGGTAAAGCTACCGCCGGTGCCACTACTGGCAAAGGGCCCTGCACCGAGGCCTCGTCGCTCGGTGGGCTGTCGTCTCGCTCGACTCTCGGAACCCTAGCTGGCTGCCGTCGTGGGGCCATCCTGAAAAGGAAACAGGTGCGCCACGGTTAGAACAGTATACCTGGTGAGCTGATATAAGTAATCACAAAGAAAACTTTGAAACACAAACGCAATTAATGTTTTCGTGCATTAAGTCGGAAATCAGAAGTCAGGGTCCTGGTGTACGGATACGTCGGTCGCCGCACCAACACTGGACTCCCTGGACTGATAACCACACTCAACACACTAAACATTATTGCTTCACATAGAAAAGATCAGAGTTCGTGGTAGAACCGAACTCCTCTGATGCCAATTTGTCACGACCCGCCCTCGGGGTCCGTGCCGTGACTACCCCAAGCCCGCCTTCCATAGGCCAGGGGCTGGCGACTAGCACCAAGGCGTAATCCCGGTAAAAAGGGAAGGCATTGCCTTTGAAAAGTAAACACACACCACAGAGTAAACAAGCGGAAAGTAAACACTAAACAAGCAGAGTACGACTGAAAGTGCGGAAAAGTAAATGGGCCAAAATACAAACCCAAACTGAAAGTAAAGTACAACTCAAAAAGGGAAAAACAGCAACTGAAAAGTAAAAGCCGCTACTCCGAGCTGTCCACTGGAAATCCCACCTGAAGGGTGGGTACAGATAGCTCCTCTGCTCCACGGGTCCCGTCGTCCGCTCCGTGTACGCCCCGCCCAGTGGTCCATCTCCGGGTACCGTCCCGCTCTGCAAGCCTCGGCTAAGGTCAACGCTGTCCGTCGTCTGCAACCAACACAACGTAGTGCGGGCAAAGCCCGTGCAGGGGTGAGTATAAGCTACTCAGTAGGGACCCCGAGACCCCTGAAGGTCTCTCAAATCCACAAAGGATAAACCACGAAGAAAAGTACAATCACGAAGTAACAACCGACACTGCTTAGGTATATGCCCATACATATACCTAAGTCATCAATTCAAATACGCTCCAACCTCCGAGCCCAAGTACAACTCAGTCCACGCAGGAAAGTATACGTATTCCACATAGGAAAGTAAAACATAATCCACACAGGATTGCACAACACAATCCACACAGGAAAGCAACAGGATTCAACTCACACAGGTATACTTCTTCAAGGACGAAAAAGATGATCACTGATCCATCTAAGTCGTCGGACCCACGAAGGATCGATAGGTAACTAACCCCCGCAAAGACCCACACAGGATCGGGCTCACACAGAACCTGTAGGCGCTGGCTCACACAGAACCGCTGAGCGCAAGGACCCACACAGGATCGGGCCCACACAGGACCTGTAGCACTGATCCACGAAGGATCGCTGAGTTCTGTAGTCGTCGTCGTCGAATCCACACAGGATCTCTGTACTGTCGTCATCGCAGTCACAGTAGCAGTCGTAGCAGTAGAACAGTCGCAGCCAGCACTAGGGTTCCCGCACACAGCAAGCTCGTACGGAGGGTCCGCTCCACGAGCCGAGAGGCTGATACATCAACTGTCACGAAGACCGAAGTTGATGTATCCAAAAGTTCCGTATCGTCAACAGGAACTCAATGCAACAGACGGCGCGTCGATCGGACGCCCGGACTGAGAGTTATTGGCATTTTCGTCTCCGGGGCCCGGTTGGTTTTTAAGGCAAAACCAACCCGACCGTACTCCACCTGCGTCCAAACCTCGGGCGGAGTATGCCAAAAGATCCGTCTCACTAAGAGGAACACAACGCGACTGACGGCGCGTCAATCGGACGTTCGTAGCTCAAGATATGAGTGTTTCCGCTCCGAAGGCCCGGTTGGTTTCGTGAACGAACCAACCCGGCCGAACTCAAAGTTTACCGAAACCTTGAGTGCGATAAACCGAAACGACCGTCTCGATCCAAGGATCGCGTTGCCGCTGACGGTTCGTCGATCGGAGGTCCGAGGCTCAAGTTATGAGCCAAAAACCAAATCTGGTTCGAAACGGGGGGTCCGGGTCCGGACCGACCCGGCCCGACCCCCCCCCCCTGGGCGGCGCGGTGGCCGGCGGCGGCGGCGCGGCGGCGGCGGACGGCGGCGGCGGGCGGCGGCGCGGCGGCGCGGCGGCGCGGCGGCGCGAGGGGGCGGCGCACGCGGGGGCTAAGCCCCGCGGTTTTGACAAGGCGGCACGGCCTTGTGTCGTGCCTTTGCAACAAACGGCCCCCACGTGGGGGGCGATTTAAAAAAGAACCGCGGGGCTGTTGCCCCCCCCCCCTTACATGGAACCGCCCCCCTCTTAAAGAGGGGGGTTTTTACAGGCTGGCCGGGGAATTAATTTCCCCGGTTTAATGCCTTCCGGCCGGCCAGCTGGCCGGCCGGTTTTCTCCAACGGAACCGGTAATTTCCGGTTCCCCCTTCGGCTTCCGACGCCGGCGGCCCGGCCGCCGGTTTTCTCTTCCGCCGCGGCCCGGAACCGGCCGCGGTCTCCTCGTCCTGCCGCGGCCCGGAACCGGCCGCGGTGTTCGTCGTCCGGCGCGGTGCGACGGCACCGCGCCCCTTCGTCGTACCATGATTCCTTCCAACGCGGCGCGACGGCGTCGCGTTCTTGAAGATTCTCCTCGGCGTAGCGCGACGGCGTTGCGTAAATTATAAGCACGATCATCCGCGTGGTGCGACGGCACCACGCCACTTGCTTCCACCCGCATGAATAAAACAAGAACAATGGAGGGGGGTTCGGCCGTGTTCGTGCGGTCCAGCCCCCCTCACGTTAAAATAATAACGCAACTTAAAATAAATCAAGTCACACGTTAGTCTTGATAAAATCACGATCAAGAATAAAATAAGGAAACCAAAAGAAAACGACAACCCCTACCTCGGGTTTAAGATTCGAAGAATCGTCTACGTCCCGCGGAAGACGGCGTCGCGGAGGTCGGGCGTCGCGGTCGTCGTTCGTCAAATCCGTTGACGAAGTGTTATGCCCGAAGAGACACGACGTTGGCGGATCTTCGTTTGCCGACGAAGAAGGTCCGAGGAGGAAGAAGGGGTCCGAAGATACCGGGTCGCCGAGTCGATGATCCTTGACGAAGTGTTGTCGTTCTTCGTTGAGGATGAAGACGTTCTTCGCCGGAGAAGATGAAGTTCTTCAAGAGACTTAGAGCTCTCTCCTCCAATCCTCAACACAACCAAACTAACCCCAAAAATAAAATAAGCTAATCTTATTTTATTAAGTCATTCTATGAGTTCAAAAATTCAAAAACTTAATTCCATTAATTGGATTAGTGTGTTGGCATGATTAAAGTGAGGAGAGGGAAAGTCACCCAATTAATGGGAAGTTTTAAAGGTTAAGATGAGTTACACATCTTAAGTGGGGGGTTTAGAGGAGTTAGGGAAGGTGAGGGGTTGGGCTCGTGTGGGCCCCACCCCACCTTTATTCTCTCAAGGGTAGTTAACAACAAGTAGGTCCCACCCAACTTCCACACATAGGTTTTAACAAGTAAAAATAAAATTGTTCATCACAATTTTATTTAACTCAAACTAAAAACTCCAAAACGTAACTTTCAACCCGCAACAAACGCAACTCCCGAAAAGGTCTCATTAAGCGAATATCGGTGTTGCGAGTTCATCGGTGCCCTCGGATTTCAATTCCGAGCACCGGATCAAAAGTTAGGAAAACCCGCTCGTTCGTTCACTGAACGTACCCGAGCCAAACTTCGGAAATTAATTCCGGGCACTCCGGGCCTCGGAATCAGGTGCCGTCAGAAACCGCGCTCTTGTAAAATTCTAAAGAAAATTAAGAAAAAAATTCCCTTGAATTTTACGGGTCTTTACAGAAACATAAATTATTAAGAAACCCCACACCCCCTACGAAATAAGAAGTTTCAATAGATTAATTTATGTGAAAAAAACCTCGAAATTTTAGTGATGAACTTATACTTTAACTATAGAAGAATAAATAAAATCTATTAAGAAGAAATTATGTGTATATAATTGATTTCAAAAAGGCAACGTTATGATGGAAATTAATTTTATAGAGAGGGAAGGTGATCAATGGTGGACTTTGATAAAAAATATGAATCATAAGGAATAAATAAAAGTAATTGAGTGAAATGAATTCTAGAAAATGTTTTTTCCTAAATGTTTTCCACAAACCCTCCCATATAAAATCAAGGGGGATTTTGTTAAACAGAAATAATGATATTTAATCAATCTGTGTGTATGAAGAAAACTTCATAGAAATTAATGATATTCATATGACATTGTATTTTGTCCTAAAATTATATTTGATAGCTTACTTGGTGGGATAAATCCAAGCTTATAAAAGGCTTTTGAAACTAAATACTTTGATAGATATAAAGAAATTGTCTAATACACAATTAAAGTTGAAATTTATATTAAGTATTCCCATCAGTCTCAAAGTCCTAGATATAATATGTGAATATTTCACTTTTGTTCTACTGATGCGACAAAATGTAACATCGGGGAAGTAAATTCTAACATCCCACTTGTCAAAAGGGTTGAATGAAGCATTAATAACACTTATTAAATGGGGAAACAAAATGATTTAAATATATAAATTAAGGAACCTAGAGAGTGGTTTTTTGTGGGGAAAACCAACCATTATGAAGGAAGAAATTAATTCAATAATTAACCCTCATCCTATTTTCCAATGTTTTATGTAGAAGGAAAAAATCACACTATGTGAATCAATTAACTTGTTAAAATTTTTTAGAAGAAATATGATTTCAACAACATCCTATTCCAAGAGATAAATGGTGGTAATATTCCATCACAACTCATGTGGTTGATACTGACAACAATGTGGTGATAGTTGAGCTAGTTATTCTCTCATGGATAGAGAACATACACTTTTATTCTTATTCTACATATTCATTCATGTCACATAATTTTCATAGAACTGTTGAAACCCCACTAAATATCATGGATGTATATATATCAGTGAAAATGAAAAATGGATGAATTTATTTATCCCATTTATATAGCTCTCCCTAGTTAAATTTGTGGGATGAATGTCCCAGAAAACCATAAAATACTTCCATTAATGTAATTTGATGTTATTTTGGGAATTTATTAGACATCCTTGTTAAGATCCAACTTATATTTCAAAGAGATGTAAATTATCCCCCATATCTCAAATCTCCCCTGATTTTATAGTATTGAAAGGAGAAAGATAAATTTACTTTTCTATTATCATCTCATTAATGGATATTATTTTCTAAAAAGAAATAATATATTGTTAAAATTATTTTTTGTAAGGAAAATTCCATTCTATATGACATACCCTTTTTAATGTAATTTATCGGTGTCTCTCTCAATAAATTTATATGGCTTCCTCGAAGTATAAAGTTTGAGTACTTGATCATACTTATACCCTTTTATTAATAATATCCATGAAATCATATTGCAAAACCGCGATTTTTATCTATGGTATGAAACATATAAATTTAATTTTTTTTATTTAGTTATATCAAAATGAAAATTCATAACAAGTTTATGGGGGTTTCAATGGTTTTCAAGGCTTGTTATGAGCCTGAAGTGTAGAGACCCGAAGCTTATCGTACATGGACATTACATTACTTTTGCGGAATACTTAGTACATAACAAAAACACACACACAAGGATCGTAATAGTTTAGTGTCTTTGGAAACTCGGAACGTAATCTTCTAATCGTGGTGAAAGATCTTCAATATCTCCCATAAAGATCTTCCCTTTTTTTTTACCTAAAACCTTTCTTTATATCCTGGGGAAAAGAAAACATAAAAGGGTGAGCTCAAATGCTCAGTAAGGGTAAACAAAAGAAATATCAATCACATTATATACAAAAGAACATAGCTTTTTTTGGAAATCTTAACCTGCAAAAGAGCTCATAATATCATAACATGGGATAAATCATAGAAGTGAAAATGAGATCACCATAATCATAACATGAAACTTGAAACTTTGTGGCATGCACACATAATCATGGAAAATCATTTCTTGTTAGTCATGACTCATTGCCAAGACTATCTTAGTGGACAAAGTCCCTTTCTGAACCGAGTTCACTCCTCGTTTCAGTCCTGTATCACTGAACCGAAATAACCTTCCGTTCCAGCCATGTCTATCTCATGAGATATAAAATCATTACCCAATGCATTGGAGGGAGATATAGGTCCCACCCATCTTATAATGAATCCTTTCTTATGTGTGCCACATAATCATAAAACATACATCATCGCATAACACATATAACAAAAATGGGATTCTTGAAACATCATGACATCATAAATCAATTCATATATAATAAAGGAATTCATCAACATAATTCCATCACAACATAGTCAAACCAATGTAAAAATATGGATAGAAACAGAACCCTTTATTATCTTAGATGGAAAATAATTTTGATAAAACACTTGAATTGAATTCTTGAGGAAAATATCCTTTCTTCTTCAAAAACATTTTTCCTTTCATAACATGTCATACAACTTTAAAATAAAAGAAGTTGATTAAAAATAAACTTGAAAACTTGTAAAGGAAGCTTCTTTGAAGTAATGTTTTAAAAATCCATTCATGCCGTATAAGTTAAAAAAAACATTCTTCGTACTTTTGTCGGAAAAGTCAAAAAGTACCTCGTACGGAAAAACGACAAAAGATTCCTTTCATATTCTTTACTAAAAACTCACCTAAGGGTAAAATTGGATTTAAACTATTTCAAGTGGATGGAAACAATATTACATATTGAGGGAACATGGATGTGGATGATAAAATACACCCCAGTAAATACTTACGAATAAACAATCTCGGATAAAAATGAGATTGTGATATTTCCCTTACCTTAGGTCCGATTTGCTTTGTTCGTGTCCGAAGCTCCTGTATAATGGTTTAAATAATGTTATTGACTTATTCCAGAATCATACATATTGATATGAGATCATATATGGTCATATTATTAGCTTCTTGTTAGTAATATTTCATTGTTACTTGTTACTCGGGTCTTTATAACTTTTTGTTCTTATGCGTGTTTTGTCGAATAAATTCTTATTCTTATCTTTAGGTTATAGATAATTCATTTCCAGAATGGTATTAGTGTATTATATACCATATTCATTCATTCAATTCATTTATACAATCATTATGAAATGAAGATCATGTAGAACGAGTCGCATCACATCGTGGAGACGGTATTCCGTACGTACGCACGAGTGATGATATCGTTCCTATGATCGTGGAATTGTATTGGAGTATATATATATATTATTTCAGTATCAATATTACTTAATAATAATCATATATAGTTACTCATTACACCATTATACCCATCCTTGTAAGGTGATGGTGGAAAATAGATTACACCACGGCGTGGAGACGGTATTCCGTACGTACGCACGCGCGGTGATTTCATTTTTCCGTAGGATGGATAGAAGGTGAATTAGGGATGTTTCATATTTATAATAACATATCAGTATGTAAGTAATACTGATGTTATTACTTTATCATGAAACAACTAAATAAGAAGAAGTTGAAGACGAAAGAAATTGAAAAGATCGGTAATGGATATTACCTCTTCTTTGGAACGCCTCTTTGAATCCTCCACTTAGGGAACTAAGAGTGGTCTTTGGAGAAGACCAGGACCTCTAGGACTATTCTAGGGAAGTGGAGAGGGGAAAATGGCAGGGTTTGGCCGAGCTTGAGTGCTCAATTTGGTGTGAGGAGGAGGGGGAGGAGGTGCCCTTTTATAAGGGAGGAGAGGGGAACCTTAGGAATATCTCAAAATATTATTTTATATTAAAGTCAAAATCGGTTTATAATGGTTCCAAAGGGTCTTATTTCGAAGATAAGGTGGGGAGGGGTCGAAATCCTATCAACCAATAGAATTTAGACAAGTTTAGGATATTATTTTAACCTTATCATTTAGATTTAACTCTAAGTTAAATAATTTAACTTTTATCATGTCTTTTTGTTTTCTTTCACTATATGGTTAATACACTTACAATAACATGCCAAACGAACCCAAAATTATTTATTATTAATATATATATCCTTATCTAAATCATTTGTCCGAACCTTAGATTTTTTGGAATACAATAACAATTAATAATATAATATTTGATTTAAAAACTATTTTGTGTCAATTTTGACACTATTTGATATATGATTTTTGGGAAAGTCATAACAGAATTAAATGTTCGAACCAAGTTGATTAAATCAACATTAATATATCATAGTAACCTAGAAAATTAGTGTAATTCATAAAAAGTCTCAAATTACATTTATTTTGGTGTTTATAACATCAATTATGTCAATATTTCGTTAACAAGATAATTACTGCATCATCTTTGTGTCATAACTAAATTAAATTATTTGATGTCTAAAAATTACAAATAAAATACCATAATGTAGGAAATCTTTTTAGCTTTCTAATGAATATTTACAATCGAATTTATCTTATGTATAACCCCATATTAAAAATGTTTTAGTAAATATACTTTGATTTTAACTCTTTTAACCCTTCTTTAAATAAATTAATAATAAATGTCCTAATCTAATCCAAGTGGGCCTAAATGGTCATATTTTATTCCTAAGTTTGTTTTTGGTCGAATTACACTTGTCCAATAGAATTAGGACATGTGTTAGGGTAATATTAATATCATATTTACCCTTAGTTACCCTATTTACTATTAACCGCGGTAAAAAAAAGTAAAAAGTTACTATTCACCAAAAAATTATTTTCATCTCATTGAACCACATTTTAGTCCTTGATATTAACCGTGTCTCTCGGATTTTTGAAATTCCATTCACAGAAGCGGTAAAATTAAGTTTTATGCAAAATTCAGTTTTTAACCTACCACTTAGTAGTTTCACTATTCATCAAAATTTGATGTTTTTCAGAACAATGCCAAAATTTCACCCTAAGCTATAATTGGTATTCCGAATTCAAAAATGAATTCTATTTTACAAAATTCCCAACATATAAGTTGCATTAATTAATTTTATAATTAAATCCCGCTGTTAAAACAAATAGCGTGTTTTTAAGAAACAATATCTATCAAAAGATTGACACTTGTTTATGTCTAGTTTAAATGTGAAATTACATCCAATGACCAACATTGTATTGAATTGTAAAAATATATTCTAAATATACTTTAAAATCACTCAAATTAATAATTTATCATTATTAATTATTTCGATTAAAAAAGTTGTTTTTAATTAAAATTTAGTCATTTTCACTATTCATCAAAATATGAAAGTTATCCGAAAAGTACCAAAATTTCACCTTAAGATAAATTCGATACTCCGAATCCAAAAATAAAGTTCATTTTGAAAAATAAGATTTACTGGATTTCAAAAAGTGGTTATTACTATTCATAACGGCTAGTTTTAATAATATTTTTATAGCATATCGTTGTTTAGTGAAACTCGGTATTGCGTACTACACACGCTATCGAGGAAGGTCGAGATTGCGTGTAATGCAAGGAAAGTCAAGGATGTGTGTTGTGCAAGCTCCTTTTGGTGTAGCGTACAACACAAGACATTAATAAAATTAAAAAGAATATTTCTTTATAAAATCTTGGGCTGTTACATTCTACCCCCCTTAAAATGAATTTCGCCCTCGAAATTCGTCAGGGTTATAAATGGTTTACTATTCGAAAGTTTCTTTAATAGAAACCCACATCGTAAAAAGGAATATCAAAACCAATCTTTAAAAACAAAAGTATGAAACGTAACGGTTACCCAAATAAACTAATCATTGGGTTTCCACATAGGTGAAAATATGGATATGGAAGAGAAATCTAACCATCATGTTCTGATGGAGAGTGGTAGAGAACATGGCTATGGAAAAGCCAGTAATCACAAATCCATAGATTTGTGATGTTATAAGGTACCATCTGATTCATCAGGTATAAGATCACTAGGACAACATTTTTGGTTTTCAAGATCATTTCCCCTAAAGTTGAAAATTTGAATTAGAATAAATACTTACTTTATTTTGGTACAATCTCACTGTTGTTCGTGCTTTGAACAATTTCTACTTCATCTCTTAAATAAATGAAGTTGAATTTGTTATTCGTGAAGTGTTAGCAGATCATGTGATAGAATGACAGGTCATTCCATCTGTCTCAAACAAAAGGTTAGCAAAACTTATATACATAGGTCGATCTATAGTGAGATTAATCATATATGGTTCCTAAAATGGACTTATACTTCATATATCATACTGCTTAATATAATAAAACTAGTTTCTACTAAACAGGAACTTCCTGTAGGTCAGTGGTAGGCGATAAAGGCCAGTCGCACTTCGGTTGTGGGTTCGATTCCTACAGCCTTGTCCGAAGCGATGGGCTGTCGCCCGTCCTGTAGGTTGTCCCTTTTTCTAAAACTACGTTACTATAACATCCCATCAATAATATCGAAAATCTTCTATCCTTAAACAATACTAACTTATGTCCAACATAATCCAGTCTAATCTTTAGGCTTATACATAATACTGCAGTCCACTCTCATAATATAGTGACATCGATTACCAGAGATTTAATACTGTCGTTGATCCCCACATATCATAAGATATGTCTTGTTGGTCACATTCCAAACATTCAAAGTCCTTAATCGTGTATTCTCTTGAATACCTTAGTGAAAACATGAGTGCAGTTAAAAGTTAACACTTTCCACATACCAAAATCCTCAAAATTCTATATACTCAAACCATGATATCACTTAGTCCTTATATCAATCATGAGCTCATGAATACTATTAAACATTTCATTTTCTCGTCTTCATTATGCGCATATCATCTTATTTCCAAAAAATATCTCAATCACTTTGAATACCACATCAATAAATATTGCAATACTCAATGATACAACATTATCCCATTACATAAACACTTAATCATTCCACCACATCGTTGTCATATTCAACATTGCCAATAGTGATCGCATGTGATTTCCCTTTGTCCTTTGCCTTCAGTGGTTGCTCATGTTGATCATCACTAACCCTTGGATTAGGGCAATTATTAGCATAATGCCCCATTTCTTTGCACTTGAAGCATTGAAGTGTTGGTAGTGCGTTCTCTGCAGTGTTTGCTTTATTCACATCATTAGAAAACCTTTTTCCATTACTTCGACACTCAGCTGCTCGATGACCTTCTTTTCCACACTTAAAACATTTTCTAGTCCCTTTAAGACAATCTCCACCATGCTTCTTTCCACACTTTGTGCATAAGGAAACATTCATCTTCTTTTCACCATTATTCTGGGATTTCTCCTTGAACTCCATCTTTCGTTTCTTGTCAAAACCATGAGATGGATATGTAACACCAACTTCCATTTCTACCTTGATAGCACAACGCACAATTTCTTCATAGCTACTGAATTCTCTTATAGCTAATGCCCTTCGAAGACTTGGTTTTAAGCCACTGAAAAATCGATCAACTTTACTTTCAGGTTGGATGATAATTCCAGAAGCATACCTTGCAAGTCTTGTAAAATTTGCTTCATAGGTACCAACAGATTCATCATCCCTTTGCTTCAGTTCAAGAAACTCTTTCTCTATTTTTGTTCGAAGAATACGAGGGAAGTACTTACTGAAAAACAAGTTCTTGAACTCGTCCCATTCCATGGACTCAATTTCATCTCTTGGCCTCGTATTCTTGATAAGATTCCACCATTGATCAGCTTCACCTTCCAAACGATATACTGCTAAGATGACTTTATCATGTTCAGAACATTGAAGAACTGAAAATATCTTTTCAGTAGTACTAATCCATTGTTCAGCAACTAATGGATCAGTAGACCCACTGAAAGAAGGTGGGCGTTGCCTCATGAAGGACTCAATAGAATATTGTTCCCTTCTCTGCTCATTTGGAAGTCCAGAATGATTCATAGCTTGTGTAAGTATAGCAATAAGATTTTGCACTCCATCTCCCATAACATTTGTTTGTTCAGGAGGGCAATCATTGCATTGTCCATTGCATTGATCAACACGGTTCCTTCGGGTTCCAGCCATCGTCTAAAACCCATAAAGAATAGTGTGAGAGGCAAAAATCATGCTAGGGAAAACAACATAATAAAGGGGGAGTACCTTCAAAATCCAACATCTTAGGTTTAATTCTATGATCGTTAGCGTAATTCTATTACTATAACCTATACGTATACTTAACCTTAGAGACATCCCTAGGCATACCTTAGAAATATCTCTAGGGATCTCACTAACGTTTTCGCATCCTAGTTTCCAAAGGTTGACTAAACCTTTCCTCTGATACCAACTGTAGAGACCCGAAGCTTATCGTACATGGACATTACATTACTTTTGCGGAATACTTAGTACATAACAAAAACACACACACAAGGATCGTAATAGTTTAGTGTCTTTGGAAACTCGGAACGTAATCTTCTAATCGTGGTGAAAGATCTTCAATATCTCCCATAAAGATCTTCCCTTTTTTTTTACCTAAAACCTTTCTTTATATCCTGGGGAAAAGAAAACATAAAAGGGTGAGCTCAAATGCTCAGTAAGGGTAAACAAAAGAAATATCAATCACATTATATACAAAAGAACATAGCTTTTTTTGGAAATCTTAACCTGCAAAAGAGCTCATAATATCATAACATGGGATAAATCATAGAAGTGAAAATGAGATCACCATAATCATAACATGAAACTTGAAACTTTGTGGCATGCACACATAATCATGGAAAATCATTTCTTGTTAGTCATGACTCATTGCCAAGACTATCTTAGTGGACAAAGTCCCTTTCTGAACCGAGTTCACTCCTCGTTTCAGTCCTGTATCACTGAACCGAAATAACCTTCCGTTCCAGCCATGTCTATCTCATGAGATATAAAATCATTACCCAATGCATTGGAGGGAGATATAGGTCCCACCCATCTTATAATGAATCCTTTCTTATGTGTGCCACATAATCATAAAACATACATCATCGCATAACACATATAACAAAAATGGGATTCTTGAAACATCATGACATCATAAATCAATTCATATATGATAAAGGAATTCATAAACATAATTCCATCACAACATAGTCAAACCAATGTAAAAATATGGATAGAAACAGAACCCTTTATTATCTTAGATGGAAAATAATTTTGATAAAACACTTGAATTGAATTCTTGAGGAAAATATCCTTTCTTCTTCAAAAACATTTTTCCTTTCATAACATGTCATACAACTTTAAAATAAAAGAAGTTGATTAAAAATAAACTTGAAAACTTGTAAAGGAAGCTTCTTTGAAGTAATGTTTTAAAAATCCATTCATGCCGTATAAGTTAAAAAAAAACATTCTTCGTACTTTTGTCGGAAAAGTCAAAAAGTACCTCGTACGGAAAAACGACAAAAGATTCCTTTCATATTCTTTACTAAAAACTCACCTAAGGGTAAAATTGGATTTAAACTATTTCAAGTGGATGGAAACAATATTACATATTGAGGGAACATGGATGTGGATGATAAAATACACCCCAGTAAATACTTACGAATAAACAATCTCGGATAAAAATGAGATTGTGATATTTCCCTTACCTTAGGTCCGATTTGCTTTGTTCGTGTCCGAAGCTCCTGTATAATGGTTTAAATAATGTTATTGACTTATTCCAGAATCATACATATTGATATGAGATCATATATGGTCATATTATTAGCTTCTTGTTAGTAATATTTCATTGTTACTTGTTACTCGGGTCTTTATAACTTTTTGTTCTTATGCGTGTTTTGTCGAATAAATTCTTATTCTTATCTTTAGGTTATAGATAATTCATTTCCAGAATGGTATTAGTGTATTATATACCATATTCATTCATTCAATTCATTTATACAATCATTATGAAATGAAGATCATGTAGAACGAGTCGCATCACATCGTGGAGACGGTATTCCGTACGTACGCACGAGTGATGATATCGTTCCTATGATCGTGGAATTGTATTGGAGTATATATATATATTATTTCAGTATCAATATTACTTAATAATAATCATATATAGTTACTCATTACACCATTATACCCATCCTTGTAAGGTGATGGTGGAAAATAGATTACACCACGGCGTGGAGACGGTATTCCGTACGTACGCACGCGCGGTGATTTCATTTTTCCGTAGGATGGATAGAAGGTGAATTAGGGAAGTTTCATATTTATAATAACATATCAGTATGTAAGTAATACTGATGTTATTACTTTATCATGAAACAACTAAATAAGAAGAAGTTGAAGACGAAAGAAATTGAAAAGATCGGTAATGGATATTACCTCTTCTTTGGAACGCCTTTTTGAATCCTCCACTTAGGGAACTAAGAGTGGTCTTTGGATAAGACCAGGACCTCTAGGACTATTCTAGGGAAGTGGAGAGGGGAAAATGGCAGGGTTTGGCCAAGCTTGAGTGCTCAATTTGGTGTGAGGAGGAGGGGGAGGAGGTGCCCTTTTATAAGGGAGGAGAGGGGAACCTTAGGAATATCTCAAAATATTATTTTATATTAAAGTCAAAATCGGTTTATAATGGTTCCAAAGGGTCTTATTTCGAAGATAAGGTGGGGAGGGGTCGAAATACTATCAACCAATAGAATTTAGACAAGTTTAGGATATTATTTTAACCTTATCATTTAGATTTAACTCTAAGTTAAATAATTTAACTTTTATCATGTCTTTTTGTTTTCTTTCACTATATGGTTAATACACTTACAATAACATGCCAAACGAACCCAAAATTGTTTATTATTAATATATATATCCTTATCTAAATCATTTGGCCGAACCTTAGATTTTTTGGAATACAATAACAATTAATAATATAATATTTGATTTAAAAACTATTTTGTGTCAATTTTGACACTATTTGATATATGATTTTTGGGAAAGTCATAACAGAATTAAATGTTCGAACCAAGTTGATTAAATCAACATTAATATATCATAGTAACCTAGAAAATTAGTGTAATTCATAAAAAGTCTCAAATTACATTTATTTTGGTGTTTATAACATCAATTATGTCAATATTTCGTTAACAAGATAATTACTGCATCATCTTTGTGTCATAAATAAATTAAATTATTTGATGTCTAAAAATTACAAATAAAATACCATCATGTAGGAAATCTTTTTAGCTTTCTAATGAATATTTACAATCGAATTTATCTTATGTATAACCCCATATTAAAAATGTTTTAGTAAATATACTTTGATTTTAACTCTTTTAACCCTTCTTTAAATAAATTAATAATAAATGTCCTAATCTAATCCAAGTGGGCCTAAATGGTCATATTTTATTCCTAAGTTTGTTTTTGGTCGAATTACACTTGTCCAATAGAATTAGGACATGTGTTAGGGTAATATTAATATCATATTTACCCTTAGTTACCCTATTTACTATTAACCGCGGTAAAAAAAAGTAAAAAGTTACTATTCACCAAAAAATTATTTTCATCTCATTGAACCACATTTTAGTCCTTGATATTAACCGTGTCTCTCGGATTTTTGAAATTCCATTCACAGAAGCGGTAAAATTAAGTTTTATGCAAAATTCAGTTTTTAACCTACCACTTAGTAGTTTCACTATTCATCAAAATTTGATGTTTTTCAGAACAATGCCAAAATTTCACCCTAAGCTATAATTGGTATTCCGAATTCAAAAATGAATTCTATTTTACAAAATTCCCAACATATAAGTTGCATTAATTAATTTTATAATTAAATCCCGCTGTTAAAACAAATAGCGTGTTTTTAAGAAACAATATCTATCAAAAGATTGACACTTGTTTATGTCTAGTTTAAATGTGAAATTACATCCAATGACCAACATTGTATTGAATTGTAAAAATATATTCTAAATATACTTTAAAATCACTCAAATTAATAATTTATCATTATTAATTATTTCGATTAAAAAAGTTGTTTTTAATTAAAATTTAGTCATTTTCACTATTCATCAAAATATGAAAGTTATCCGAAAAGTACCAAAATTTCACCTTAAGCTAAATTCGATACTCCGAATCCAAAAATAAAGTTCATTTTGAAAAATAAGATTTACTGGATTTCAAAAAGTGGTTATTACTATTCATAACGGCTAGTTTTAATAATATTTTTATAGCATATCGTTGTTTAGTGAAACTCGGTATTGCGTACTACACACGCTATCGAGGAAGGTCGCGATTGCGTGTAATGCAAGGAAAGTCAAGGATGTGTGTTGTGCAAGCTCCTTTTGGTGTAGTGTACAACACAAGACATTAATAAAATTAAAAAGAATATTTCTTTATAAAATCTTGGGTTGTTACATGAAGACCCTATTTTCAACAAAACAAGTGAGTGAAATGCTTACCACTCATTTATAACTAAAAATGATATTATACCGTTATATGCATGGATGTGTCTTTTTGTTTCTTAAACCATTAACCGCCACCTTCACGGCCATGAAAAATGTTTTAGAGGTGCTTCATAGAGGACCTGTATGGGCTATAAATGATTAATAAAATAGTTCCCATATGCTATACAAATAATGTTGTTAGGCAGTAGTTCCACATAATTAAAATATAGTTTGATAAAATAGTGTATCGAAACCATGAAACCACTTTATAAAGTGTAAAATAATAATTTTCACTTACTATGTTGTATATTTTAACCCTAAATTTCATTTCTCCCAAAATATAACCTCTCGCACGTTGAGAGATCCTCATGTGCTGCAATGTTGGCCTTGATCCATCTCTGGAATAGAGAATATGATCATACAACCATCGATCCCCTTGGTTTTCTAATGGTAAGAGATTCATTATATTTACTTCTATTCATAGGCAATCTTTCAATCCTTGGAACTATTTAATTTCAATATAATATAAACAATTTTCAAGTTATTCGTATTTTTTTTATTTCATCCATTCTATTTCAAACTAAAAGAATATACTTGATAAGTGTTTGTATAAAACTATAAGGTAGTGGTTCAATACCTATTTACCCAAAAGTCATATAATTTATTATTTATTCATAATTTTTCTATGTTCCAAATATTCAATAATTTTACCTAAAATTGATAAAAAACTTAAATTAATTATTGTAAAATAATTTTAGAACCTTATAACTTATTTTTTTGTTTTAGTTTTTCAACCTCAACCCAAACCACCTATGTGGTGGGTTTATTAATATATCCCTAAACTAAAACCACAACATGGGTCTATGCGAGAATGCCTCTTATTAATGGATGATCCTTATAAATTAAATCATATAGTGTAGGTTTGATATACTCTTGTGAATAACATCAAATTTGAGAAAATTTATTATATTAATTAGTTAAAAAATATCCTTGTAATGAGATGGATGATTTCTATTATTTCACCCATTATTATAGTCAGTTAGACATTGGAATAGACACTAAAATTTCCTCCTAGTCTATTTTAATACTTACTTAATATTATACAACATGTTATGGAACTTTTGATGGTTATTTTGGCATGGAAACGACTTAGAATATAGACATGGAAATGACTTGATATACCGATATAGAACCAAGAAGGGGAAAAATTGTATGGAACCTACAACCATTATATATATTTGTATCTTATGATATTTTGACACATAACCCTTGGGCCCTTGGTCTTGGTCCAAATAGGTTACAATCATTTCGATTTCACCTTAGATGACTTCTATAGTCTTCAAGAGGATTCATTGTTTTTTTTGCTTTGTTCTTATCCCATGTAGGTCTGACATATTATATGTATTTGGAACATGAAAAAGACAGTGGTTTCATGTATACTCTAATTTTATGTACCAAAAAACATCTTTATTTTACTAATATTATTTATAGCTTGTGTTGTTAGAAATATTAATACATGTAATTCATTTCACATTCTCATATGTTTTAACTATATATGCTTATATTTTTCATATAACCTCTAGATTTTATATAAACACCATTCATAGTGGAATAATGGATAATTCTCACACCCTATTTGGGTATCTATACGATTCACAAATAGACTTACTGAATATAGGTATGGACAAGGATAAGCATCAAATCATGGATTGTTGATTTATTATAGTGTTGGGTATGGGAGAATAGTATCAAGCATTGGCTTGGGATTCTATTGAATACAACCTTCATTGTTATTTATTGGGTTTTTATAAAAACTTGCATATGTATTCTTTCCTTTCGGTATAGATCTATGACATACTCATCATTTTGTTTACGGTTCAACCTTTGGTTTTGTTGAGTATTATAATCTGGTTGATTTACCTTCATTACCCTATTTTTTATTATTATAAATCAACTATTTAGTCATTGAATACAACATTATGCTACTCTTATGATGATGGCATAAACTACCCATCATACCATCACATACCCTCATTGTGGGTTAGAAATATATTATAGACTAAGACAAAAACGTGATGAAATGTGGCCAATTGTGTTCGATTACTTACGAGTGAACCGGGTTCAGGATGTTACAAATTTTTTTCATAGGGTTGTTAACCATTTGTTTTTTTTTATTTTGGGTTGGTATACTAAATAATTTTAAATAATTGTAATTTGTTAATGAGTTTATTCATGTAAATATCAAACCCAAATATAGGTAAGGATCCAAATTACATGGGATAGGATATGATGTTCCAGTTTATTCCTATTACAATTAAACTAAATTCATAGTTAGGTGACACCTATAGATTGTGGATTTTATTAATATTTTTGATTTGATCATTATCCTTTTTCATGGTATGGAAAGGATGTGGTCTCATCCATCATTATATACACCTTAGAGAAAAAACATATCATGACATTAATTTCTATGAAAATTTCATTATTTGACTGCATGATACATGTTTTATATACCTTGAGTGATATATATGTTATGAAACTAACATTTATTCATCAAAAGGGGTATTAAATAGTTGTTTATTAAATTTTATGCTTCAACATAAATAGTTTTCTCCTATATATCATGTTGTTTAACCTTAACCAACTAATAATCACATGTTTTAGCTATGTACCATTCGTTACATAGATTGAAATGTGAAATTTTTTATAGATGGATTCTTATTGTCATTTAAATAGAGAATGAACCTCTATAAATAGTGAATATCTCTTCATATAGTCCAATAATATTATGTGATCTTTTATATTCAGTTGTTGCATGTAATGATAAGAATAATGTTATATAAACTGTCAATTGTTATTTAGAAAGCATGTACATCAATAAATTGTAAACCATTACTTTGATTATTTGGACTAATGTGTAAAAGTATGAATTGTTATATATAAATTCTAATAAAACCACCATTAATTGTAATTCCAATTGAATCTTAAGGATTTTTTCTTCGATAATATTCAAAGGGAACTCTCTATAGTGATACCCTTGACATGAAATAGATAACATGGCCCAAACATGACCATAGTAGTTGGCAGTAGGCTGTGTCTCTAATGATTCTTCATGATTGTTATTATCAACCATTTTTGGATTATGGGGTCTAAAAGTGGATATAAATATTGAAAAGGAATATATATTATACCACAACATACACCAGTGTTGGTTTAATAGGGTGGGGAAGAACATTTTCTAGAGTTGGTGGACCCTGAGCCACAAATGTTGCCTCATAGAGTGCTACCAGTAGTACCTACATTTACAACTAGACAGGGAACTGATTCCCTAGGTCAAGGGAAATTATTTTGAAATATGAAGAACATGAAATGGCCCTCACAAACTGGGCCAATTATTGATGATTTTACATGGAAATTTGAGCATCTCATTAGTCCATTTTTCTAGGGAAGGAATTCGACAAGATACAAGGTCATGGATGGATGTGATAATAAATTTTTTAAGAATCTAGATATGCCTCATGAGAGAATGTTGAAGCTAATTTTTTATTTCTTATGTGATTTTTCTATGATGTTTTTTGACATCCTATACTAGGTAGATTAACACCAAAAAAACATTTTAAAGTATTCACAATATAGCTTATAAGAATTATTTTTCCTTGAGACTATTGTGGGATTATTAAGCCAGGTAATTAATGCACTTTGAGTATGGTATTGAGCTTGTGATGGATAATTTACGATAATTAATAGAGATTCAGGTCTTTTCACCTATCTATACTAGTGTTGAGACCACTATGCAATGATGCATTGAGGATGGCCTCAAGAATCCTATTTGAGCTTAGGTGAGTATATTTTAGCTAGATACCATTGTTGAGATAGTCATCAAAGACCTTATTACTAAACATATCCTAAGGGAAGATATATGTATGGATTAAATTGATCAAGAATTTTTATCAAGTGGTGAATTGTAAGGTGGATGAAATTTTCAGTTTAATACCTATTATGGGAGTAGTAATAGTATGAATGTATATACTTGTTCTTCCAAAGTCTGTCACCAGTGAGGAAATTCAGGGCATATAAATCCCCATTAGAGTGTAGATCCAACATAAGGATGTGATATATAATGAGTTTTTATTGAACTATTAACCTAGGTATAGTGGAAGAGGATCTATAACACCTCCACTATCAGGATCAAGATCAACAGTTCTAAGTCAACCGTGGATCTACAACTCTACTAACCACACATGCTAAGTGGTTGGTCGGCATGTAGGGATGTAGTGCTATGATTTTTAGTGTCAGTAGAGTAGTCCTATTAGGGGTATTCAGGCCATATATTAGGGATAAAGATTAGTGTCTATATATAGTTAATTCGATCCCATAGGAGAATAGTGTTGGTTCATCTATGGTTAGAGGTTTTATTATAGTAACCTATAGGTTTTTTTCTTCACTCATTGATATTGGAGTTTCTCACTCCATTATATATGTGATGACCAGTATTGTCTTTTCCTTAATATAGAGTATTTTTTCATCCGGATGATAGTAAATACTCCATTGGGAATACTAATGGAGGGTGTATGATAGTTCAAGGAGTTCCCCCTTCACATAGGTTGGTATCATTTACTATGGATCATCTTCTTCCTAAAGATTAAAGGTTTTGAAATCATTATTATAATATAATGGTTAGTTCCTTATCATTATTATGTAAATTTGTATTAGTGGAGAGTATCATTCATGTCAAAAGTGGGTAATAGTTACATTCAAAAGGCTAAATGGTATGTCTAAGAATGTGGAGCAGGAACCTAATATTGTGGGTTGGGAAGAGTAATAGACTAGATTTTAATCATTTATAAGGATGATCCGGGAATATATCAGTGTGATTTCCATCTTTTAGTAGAACATTTCAAGGATTTATTCCCAAATTACTTCTTTTGGATATGTCATGAGAGAGATTAAAAGTTTACAATTGACATAGTATTAGGAGAAACATCTATATCCATTCCTCCATATAAAATGGATACTATTTATTTGGAGAAGATCAAGAGGTAGATAATAGATTTGGATGATAAGTTTAAAATATTAAATGTTACTTCAACCTGGGGGTGACATATTCATTTTTGAAAAAATAAGGAGTGGAACCTTAGGACTTTCATGGATTACTAATGATTGAATTAGTGTACGATTACAAATTAGTATCCACCACCTCACATAGAGGTCCTCTTTGATCATTTCTAGGGAGATCGGGTTTTCTCCATGATTAAAATGATGATATGAACCAATTAGGTACATTTTAAAAAATCAGATATACCTATTAGAATGCATTGTATAAGGTATTCTCTCCATAATTATTTATTTCTGACGTTAAGTCTCATGAAAACTCCATATATTATCATGGATCTAACAAATTGGGGTTTCGAACCATATCTAGATTCAGTTGTGGTTGATTTTATGGATGATATATTAGAGAAATCACATACTCAATAGAACAATGTGAAAAATTATGAGATCGTTCTAAATGCAGTATGAGAGAACAATTTTTTTCTTAGATCATGATATTACAAATTCGTATCGATATGTTTCACTTTATATTTATCATTATCTTATAGGTAGTATTATTAATCATCCTAGAAAATTAAAGCATTGTAGTTACTTGGGAGACGCCTAAATACATTTTTGACATATAGAGTTTCTTGGGGTAGTATTAATATTATAAGTTATTAATTCAGAAGTTATCACACCTTTTAGAACCACTCATGGGAGTGACAAACTAGGGTTTCATTATCAAATGGTGAGAAACTTGTGAAAATTCATTTCAAATACCCAATGGGAGACATAATTTTCTCCCAATGTTGATTATTCTAGATGAGTTAAGATGATATAAAGAAGATTGTGATGCATCAAGCATCAGTATCCAAGAAGTTTTGATATAGAAGAGTGACTCATGGTGTAAATTTTTCTTAAATTTAGTCCAAATGAGAGGTATTACAGAAGAAATTATCTCGATCAATTAGACATAGTTCATGCTTTGAATTGTTGAAGGAAGTGCTTGTTAGAAAAGTATTTTTGTTTTTTAAATTCAAAAATAGCCTCAAATAAATAACTGTAAAACATGAATAAATTAAAAAACAATGATGTTAGGTTTAACACCTAAAATACTTCAATTTCACGTTTTCCAATATGCATGGATATTAAAATGTTGTAGTTGATTCTCTAAGCTTGCGGACATAGACAGTGGAAATTTCCTAGGCCAATATGTGTGGTAGTTGATCTCCTTATTTTCTAATATGAACATAGAGGTCCAAGAGAATCAATGATAGTATACCAGTATAGCTTTATTTATGAATTTTTCACATATGGAGAGTGTGAATATGAGAAATACTTCTTACACTATGTGCTTACTCCTAAAGGAATTTTTTTCGTAAGACCTACCACCAGGCTGGGTCATTTATAAGGATGATATATTTAATGTTTGTGAAAACATATGGGTTCATGGATACATGTGATAGGAATTTATGTGATAATATAATGCCTCTATTATGTGGTACACTCTAGGATTCTGAAGATTTATCATGGATTACACTACCAGTACTGGTGGCCTTGTATGAAAAGATAGTGGGTTTGATTTTTTTACTCGGTGTTCTACCTATAAACAGGTGAAGGAAGAAAACCAATGAACAACATGGTTTTTGCTGCTATTTCCCACTATATAGTGGAAATGGGATTATCTCACCATGATTTTATAACTATCTTAATGAGATCCCCTCATGGAAGTGATTCGGTATGGATGATCATCGACAAAATAATTATGGTTACTAAATATATACATATAAAGGGGTCCTTATAATTGTATGACCTTGAAAGAATATATGTATAAGATAATATAAGACACCATATAGTAACATATACCATCATATCAGATAGTAATTCTTTGTTAACTTCATGGTTCTAGAAGGGATTGTGGAGGGAATTGGGTTCACAGGTATATTTGAGTATAGCCTATCCCCCACAAACCAATGATAGTTTGAGTGCACTATATTTATTTTGGGGGCCTGATGAGAGCATGAATCGTCTATTTTGGAGCTTATTGGGAGAATCATATACCCATATCCAAATTAGCTTAAAAAATATATTTTATGTGACGAAATAGTTATCTCCCTCTGAGGAAATATATGGTAGGCATTGTTGATCACCTCTATACTGGTTAATTGTAGGGGAGGAAGTGCTTCATGGACCTCTTCTTATATTGTGAACAATAGTACATGTTTTGATAATTGGGAATATAATGGATACATATCAGTATTGAATGGAATGGTTTTCTAACCAACCCGGATGTCCACTAGAGTTTGAGGTTAGGTATTGAGTATTCTTACATGTTTCAACAAGATTATAGAATCAAGAGTTTAGATGGAAAGGTAATTTGTCACCTCAATTTGTTATACATTTTGGGGTTTTGTATTGGGAAGGACATGTGGATTATCATATATAACGTCCTCCATGATAAAGATCCATGCACAAAATATTTCATGTTTTATGTTATGTTATTATTATTCAAACCCATATCATATCATTTATCCTGATTTTGTTTAGTTAGAGGTAGATGATTCTTTTGTGGAGAATTCTATAAATATAATTGATCATATCACAGATGATCTTTCAATAATATTAGATCATTTTTTCTAGGTGTTGTGGTATCATGACTAAGTACTGGATGAGATAAAGAAGTGAGGGGTTTATTTATGTGATCAATGGATGGAGTTTTTTTTCCGATGATGTTTTACCACCCCCGGAAGAGAAACTTAGCGATGAGTTGTGTTATGCGGGGGAGGTTGTAACACTATGGTTTTTATTTAAGTTATTTTACCTTTAAATTTCAATTTAAATTTTTAGTTATATCCTAATGGAAATTCCTAATGAATTTATATAGTTTTTGATGGATTCTATAGATTATTTACACCATAAAGAAGTGTTTTTTTGAAAAATAGGTTAAGCACACAATTGGTGCATGATTAACACTATTCGTACAATTGAGTCATACTAAACATGGAGGGTTTCAATTGGTATGATAAAATGTTCAAATTCGAACACAATGTCATAAACAATATTACATAGGGGTCCTACAAAGGTTGCACATAATTTTTCAAACTATACACCTATCCCACATAGATAGTGATAGTTAAGAACTAGTTCCATATAGATTGCACAAATTTTGACATAACCTTATTGAAAAATTGTGTGACCCTATTTTAAAGGGTGAATTTAACATTTTATATTAATACTTATTATATTTTAACAATCACTTTATTTTCACTCTACATAAATCCTCTATTTCATTTGGAGCTCCTCTTCTGCCGCAAGCTTGTCATTGATCTGTCTACCTCATATGGGATCTAATCAGAATATTTTATATCATTAGTTAGATTACTATAAGAGCTTCAATCTATTAATTTTTTATATTATTATATATCCTTATATTAAATGCTGTTTTTATCCAATATAATATAGAAAATATTTAGGATATTCATTTATTTTTCCAATTTCATCTATTTTAGTTCCAATCAAAAGCTGATATCGAATGAATGTTCATCAAATTTTGTAACATATGTGGTATATACCTATTTTCACAAAATTCATATCATTTAATAATTATTCTCTATTTTACCACATGAAGGAACTTCTAGATGTTGCAAAAAAAGAGTCATGTGTTTAATTAATAGTTGAACATGAATTTTATGGGACTGTAGCACCATACCATGGTTGAAGGTTAACTGCCTCAACCAAAACCACATCCACGATGAAATTATTTATCAACCCTTAAAAATGTTTCACTTTCGGTGTGTCTGGTCTTTCAAACTCTTAGTGGAGAACCGTTGAAAATAATTAGAGATTAAAGGATTGATTTACTCATCATAATAACATCAAATATAATCAATGTGATTAAATGAATGGTTTAAATAAGAACATTATAATGATTTGGATGATATCTAAGTCTGTCACTTTAATTATGGTTGGTTGGACTTGAAAATGTAAACTTACATGTCACAATAAACTTATATATTACTTTCCTAATATGGTATATCATGTTATGGAACCATGAATGTGTAATTTGGAATGGAACCAAATTAGACTATCGGTATGGAACTTAATTGATTTTCTTGAATGGAAATGAAATGAGAATTAAAGGTATGGAATCTAGGATCATTTTATATATATATATATATTAATATTTAGATATTATAACAACTAAACCATGGGCCCTAGGTTCGTGGTCTACATAGGTTTGCATCAATAAGAGCTCACCATAGATGATTTCATTGGTATCTTGTGGGATTCCTTGGTCTTTCAACTTGGTTCCTATATAATATATGTATGACACATTATATGATTGTCGAGCCTATAAAATCTAGTAGTTTAATGGATATCCTTCTGTTAACCACTGATAATCATATTTATTTTCCTTATCTTATTAAAAAATATATTATTTTACTCTTTTATATATCTCATTTATTTGACGGTGAAGGATGTTGGACCGAAACAATGTAACAGATGTTTTGTACATGATGGATTTCTTATAGACACCGTTAGTGGGGTCTTATTAAATATATCTCACACCCTATTCAAGACACTATTTGGTACCCAAAAAAACTTCACTGATGCATGTTGGGATAAGCTAATGAACCCATTCATTGATGTTTGATTGATCATAGCATGAGACCAGGGAAGCATCGGACCAAGCCATGGATCATGATTCCGGTAAAGATATTATTTTTGGTCCTTTTGACAATTTTAATATAAATTCATTTATGTATGCTTGTATAGAATTATGCATTCATTTTTTTATAACTCCATGAAATTCTCATAATTTATTTATATGGTTTTACCTTAGGCTTGGATGATTATTACTGTCTAGAGGATATACCTTCATTACACTATTCATCATTATTATGATTTTTTTATTTACCCATTCATTACACTGATGTCCTATATTGATCATGAGTTTATAGTCTCTCTATGGTACCTTCATAGTCCTTCTATTAAAGTTAGCAGCATTTCTTGAGGACATGTGGGGTTTAGGACATTACATATATATAATGACCATTGTTGAATATTAGGAGATGAAGAAACAACTATAAGATAATCCTGATATAGGGATAATATTCCTATGTTCTTCCCCATGGGGTGGGACTATCCTATTCATTAGTAAGAATGATTTTTCAATGCACATCAACATTGATTATTATAAACTGAACAAAATCACTACAAATAAAAGGTATCTTCTTTGATAGATTGATGACTTGTTCGATAATCTATATCATGCCATGTTCTTCTATGTAGTTGATCTTTTGTCGAGATATTATCATGTATAGGTAAGGAAGGTGGATATTCCCATGAATTCATTTCATACAGGGTAAATGAACTATGAGATCGTATTGATGGAATTTGGACTCACTAATTCTCCAAAAGTATCCACAGATGTAATGCATAGAGTCTTTATGGATTACCTCAAACTATTTTTGGTAGTATTTATAGATGATATTATTATCAAATCAAAAATGAATAGAGGATACTGAGGAGTAATTGGATGTTTTTCTAATGAAATTGATGAATGAAGCAATCTATGATAATTAAAGTAAATGTGTGTTTTAAATGGATCAAGTGACATTCCCTAGTCATGTTATCTACATAAAAAGGATATCATTGGATTGATCAAAAGTATATGATACTAATGGATGATCCAATCCATCCTATTTGATGAAAAATCCAAATTTTCATTGGATTATAAGGAAACTATCATTGATTTGTGAGAAACTTCTTATAATTGTCAAGACAACTAATTATCTATCTCAAAATATGGGATGGTTTATCTAGAATAACGATTGAAAAGAAATCATTGAATATATGAATAAGAGTATAATCATAGCACATGTTCTCACATTACCCACAATTAGGGAAGGATTTTTGATATATATTGATGCGTCCAAAAAAGGAATGGTTTTCATAAAAAGAAACTATTAAAATTTTATATTCTATGCCTCCCCAAATAAGTCATCCATGAGTAGAACTATCCAACACATGATATAGAATTGGATTCATTAATCTTGAGGCTGATGATTTTGAAACATTATCTCTATGGGGAGAAGTGTGCTATATATACCGATCATATATTCCTTAAGTATATATTCACACAAAAGGAGATAAATATGTTCCAATGAAGGTGGATAGAGATGATCAAGGATTATAATTATTCCATCCATTACCATCATTGGAAGATGAACAATGTTGAAGATTTCTTTACTAGAAAGGATCATGAAACAATACCCATGATGATAATTTAAAGGGATATATTCATCTTGGTCTTGAATAGTTTCCAAATGGGTATAATAAAAGGATATTAATCCTAAATTTCATAAATAATAGCTTAACTATATATTCTTGAGATGTTCTAGGAGGATAAAATGAATGATGAGGTGATACATAAAAATGATATGAATATTCTAGGGGTAAATGTTTATAAATTTGGATTTATATGGTTCAAAACATGGATATATATCCTAAAAACCCATAAATGAAGAAGGAAAATCATGATGATGCACATATCTTATCCTTCTCAATTCATCCAGGCGAGATAAAGATGTGTATAGATTTCAATGAACCCTTGGTTCGGAAAAATATGATGATAGAGATTATAAAATTTTTATCGCGAAGCTTTGTATAACAACATGTCAATGATTAATGACATAACTCTAAGGGTATGATGATATCATTTCCCATACAAGAATTGAATTTGGAAAACATAAACATTGGTTTGATCATAGAACTCCCTCTAACTATTAAAGGAAATAACACCATCTTAGTTTTAATTGTTCGTTGTACCATGTTTGTTCATTTCATTAATACCATGTAATATTTATCTATTGACCTACTAACCAAGATATAAATTGAAGAGGTGTTAAGATTGAATCATGTTCCACAATTTAATATATCTAACAATGATATGAGGTTTAATATGAGTTACAGGAGGGGCCTTCAGTAAGCATCAGATATAGAGATGATTTTCATTACTTATTATCACACTCAGATAAATGGTTAGTGTGATAGAACCATTCATATTCTATAGGATATTCTAAGATCATTTTCAATGAATTACCAAGGATGTTTTACCAACACCACCCCCTAGGGGAATTTTTATTTAACAACAATTTTTATTTTTTCATTAAAATGACACCATATGAGGCTATATATATGTAGAGGTGTTAGACTCCAATATAATGGTATGAAGTTGGAGATAAAAATTTGCTAGGACCAAATCATTTTCAAGAGATGATATAGAATTTTCAAATCATTATTCGTTATATTCAATGCACAAAATGTGAAAAAAAATCTATGAAGATAGCCATCGTTGAGACCTATAGCTTGAGGTAAGAGAAAATTAATTCATCCATATATAACTATGTAATAAAATCATGTGTTTTGGGATAAAGATAATGATTAGAAAAAGTATATTAGACCCTTTTATATACTATATGGAACTAGATAAGTGTTCTATAGACTTCCATACACACCTAACCTATCTCAAGTACACAACATATTTCATGTATCCTTATGTATGACGTACATACTAAACCCATCACAGATATTGAATCAATATATGGTCCCATTAGAGAATGATAATTCACATGAGGATAAACTGATGAAAATCATATATCATTGAGAAAATGTTATATAATACAAGACAAATCACCTGGAAAATGTTGTAATGGTACGACTATATGTTTTGAAGAAGCAACTTGGGAACTAGAAGAGGTGATGAATTACATGTACCCTCAACTATTTTAGTGTATGACTGAAACTTCGTTGATGAAATTTTTAAAGGATAAATAATGTAATGACCTAAACATTTATAAATAAAATTCCCACATTAAATCATTAAATGAAATATCAAGATATTAAATCATACAAAAACACGTGCACTTAATTGATTATTTTGTACAGTTATAAGATATATCCTAAGAAATTTTAAAGAATGTTAAGATTTATAAATATTTATAGTATATATATTTCATAGTGATCATATGGTAAGCATATATATGTAGTTATGATAAATTTATTTTTCTTATAAAAAGGATGTGTCGAACTTGACCAATAGATTATTCCCTTTGAATCCAATTTATCAAAGCATCTATAGGTGATAAAATCACAGGGTTCATCCAACAACCAATACCAAGATGAGATTCAACACCAAATACATATGCTATACATTTTAAATGACAATTTAATTCCCATTAATATCATGACCAAAGTATTGTTTACTGATCGACCCTGAGAAAATCTTACCATTGACACATTACCCATACAGAATTTACTAGTGTAAAGAATGATTATTTGTTTAGATCCTAACAATATGAAACTCTATATCATTAACTTTACAATTTTAATGATATATTTATATTTTATTACTTAATAATGATTAATAAATAATTTTCTAAAATACTATATCTTGATATTATGAGACACAAACTACAGTTTTGGAAAAAATATAATTTCAATAAAGAAACTCGTTTTTATGAATTAAAGAACATTTTCAAATATTTATAAGAAAATATTATATTATCATACAAATTTTATAAAAAATATATGACAATAAAATTTTAATATGTCCAATGTATTTTTTATAAGGGTAAAAGATATTGTAAAAACTAAAAAAATTAGATAAGTCAGATATTTAATATAATATAGAAATTTATAATATTAAGATAATTATTTTGATAGATTAAATATTATTCTATAAATCAACACATTGAAATCATCCAATGGTTAATTTTTCCTTAATTTTTTGAGACATTTCAATTTTTGGGTAAAAAATAAATATGTTATAATTAGACAACATGTCTTATGGAATCATATATAACCAACATTTTTAATAAATACTATAAATATTATTTATGACAAAAATTACGTTTTCCCTTTGAAATAATGTGTTTTTATATAATTTATTTAATTTAAAATATCCTTAATGAATGCTCAAAAACATATATTACATTTTAATATTTTAAAAATAATTCTTTATAAACATTGCATACTTCCACATCACCAATGATGTTAAATTAAGGAATTTAGTTCTTAGAGTAAAATAAAATATTAAATAATCTCCTATTTATATATATAATAGGAAAATATATGGTGTTTTTTTAGTTTTGGATTATTTTTCATATGGATTCAAATCCTATTTTTAAAAATTAAAAAACAGTCCTCCTTTCTTTTCCTATAAAACACAACCAACATCCCATTCCTCTTACCTCAACGAAATTAGAGAAACATTTAATCTAAATTTAAATCTATATACCCCTCCTAAGGTTTCCCCATTAACTTAAGAAGATCCTACCAATTTTTTAGAAGTTCCCTCTTTAGTTTAGGGATAATATCATTGTCCACTATATTCAAGAACCTTTTTTATTATGGAAATTAAATTTAGATTTTTATTTTGTGATATATTTTTAGACGTTACTATTAATATCCATATTATTTAAAAGTGATTATAGACCAATTACACTCACATATAACCCATACATTATCCTTTATGTACAATTATTATGATAACAAATTTATTCGGCAATTTTCAAGTCAAAAGATTTACTTATTGAATACCCATCCACATTTCCACAAAATTATATCCAACTTGATTTACATATCGTCAATTTTTTGGAATTACATTTATATATCCCAAACTCATTATTCATTTAATTTAATGTGATGAAATGAATCCTTATGTTGTATGATCTATTTGTCACACATATGTCTGTACATGATATGAACGTGCTTGGAAAGAAAAGAATTATATAGACTATAAATGCCTTGGGAAATGTATTTATCTAATTATATTCCTTGAATGGTTTATTAGTGGTTATAATATTCAAAACCTATTATTATTTCTTTGTGGTTATCCTTTTTTTATTCTTACAATGTCATGTTTTATGTTGTTTCCATATTTCCTTATTAACATTATGTTATCACTTATATAATGATTCTATATTCAAGATTATGATTATCACCTACCTTATGTTACCTTGACATTACTATTGAAAAACATGAATTACATTAATTAGTTCATGATTTAATTATTCCATTACTATTCTTTATACCTCATCCCTTTCTTATTTATGTCCTCAGGTAACCCCCATACACTTTAAGAAGATCATGGAAAATTTAGGGATTCTATGGAGTATTAGTTTATGTATTTTTATTGAAGATTCAAGTTATTAAATTATATACCTAATTACCTAATGAAAGTAGTCATGAAAATTTTCTAGTGGGTTATTATGTGTATATTAATTATATAAATCATGAAATAAAGTGTAAGAAATATATGGGTTTTCATACAATATATTGTTACCTATGATATCTATTCCAAAATTATCCACCCACATTTCCAACCTTATTATGTTTTGATTTAGTTAACATGGATATGTATGTTATCAAAACATTTGATGGAGGTGTAGAAATTCAATTAAATTAATTCCAAGACTTTTAAAAATAGAATGAATTTACTTGTCACAACACTTTATGTGGTTTATAGTCTCTTGACTAAAAATCCCCACACATCCAAATATGAGACACTCATAGTTTATTAATTTTGGAAATAAATGTAAGAATGATGATATTTTTTGTTAATGAAACAAAATCAACTCATTGTATAAGGATACCTTATTTATATATCCACAACTAGTGGTGAAAAAATTGATATAGGATTCTATGGATTATATTTACATTAGTAAAGAGAAAATAATGAAGAACTTCCTTTCATCAAATTTATTTCATAAACAAATGTACATACAAGATGCATTATAGTGTATTTTGTTTTTTGAAATTTAGTGATATTTTTATCATTTAAATGGAGTAACATGAATATGGATGATTCCAACAGAGACATATTCATCTTAGATCGACTTAATCCCTCTTGGTATAATTGTTTTATTCTTTAAAACATAATAGATGATAAATTTTCCACAAACTTCTTTTCAAAAATCTCTATATTGTATAGTAAATTATAATTAATGAGGATTTAATTAAAAATATTGATGATAAATCCACGGTCCTCTTGGTAGTGAGATTTATTCAATTAATTTTTTGAAAAAGAATAAATATCCAAATAATTCATAATAGGTTAAGTTAAAATTCAAAAATAAGAAAGAGACATGTTTCATTCATGGAATAAAACTTCATGTAAAACATGTTTTTCATATAAAAAATAATAAAAAAGGAAATAGTCATCATATGGATTAATTTAAGTTTGTTATATTCAAAGTGAATGTTATTGAGAGAATCTGTTCAATATGGGTTTATTATATAGAAATAAGATTCATTTAAGTTAATAAATCACTCTTTAAGAGAATGAAATATATCAATATTGGTGTTTTAGTTTACATGTAGAAATACATAATACAAAACATAAATGTATGGTTTCATTTTATCTAAAATTTACCATTAGAATTACTTTTTTTACTCTGAATGATATATTTGATGTATAGAAAGTTCATAGAAACTTGGGTTGAAGAACATTGTTTTATAATTATTTTTCCAAAAAAAATATTGGAACCTATAAAATATCTTCTCACTTTTTATATTTAATATATAATACAAAAGAAACAAAATTTCATATTCATAACTTATTATATCTACCATTATAAACTATTCCTATATACCTCATTGTTATACATTATGGTATTAATGTACTATTGTATAATTCATATAACATGACTAATTTGGGAATATTCAAACACATTGGTTTGATAAAAATCTATAGGAGGTAGTTTTTAAAATATGGTATCATAACTATGTAATTTTTTAAATGTATCCCAAATTATTCAATTCCACATACAAAGGTAATTTTGTGGGAGTCGGTTTAAAAAAAATTCTTTTGGGTTTGGTTTAAATTCCTTATAAAAAAATCCCCAATGAGAGAACCTCAACTTAATATGTTTTATCATTTAATGTCAACTTAAAATTTATTATATTTTACAGTATGTGATATGGAATTGTGAAAGTATATTATATCCCAGTAGAGTTTTTTTATATTGTCATGATTAAAATTGGGTTATTTTTAAAAACATTCAATGAACATTGGGTATCAAACAAGTTTTGAAACATTAGAACACATTTTAGTTCACATACATGACTGTATGAGTGGGGATTCTCTAAACTGATTATGAATTGAACTCTCAACAATTTATGATATATTAAGATACATATTTCTATAATGGTGTGTAGGAATAGATGAAGAATTAACGATTTTTAATTCTAATACATATGATGAATATACCTAATAACATGAGTTTTATATTCACAGTAGACTCTAAATGTTTCCCTATTAATAATTGATTTATATTTATTATGTAATGGAAAAAAACATGACGATGTATTTAATTATATTTGATTTTTTCCAAAGCCTATTATGTTTGATTTTCTAAATCAAAATATATTTTAAATATTTTAAAATCATTGGGGAAGATTTTATTTTATATGTTTTTTAAATATTTATTTTTTTCATTAAAGGTTAATAAATGTTTCGAGTATCATAATTTAATGTAACTACCAAAGATTTTAATTTATATTTTTGTGTCTAAATAATTATTTTTTTAGTATATTATTTCACATGTAACACCTAGCTAAAAATTACTGTGAGAAATTTCATTATAAAAACATAATTAAATTTATGTTAATAATCAATATATTTTGATAAATAAATAGGAAAGACAATTAATAATGTATAAATTTGGATAATACCCCACGTGACTAAAAATAACATGAATATAAAATCATTATCTTAATTGTTTTCCATAAAGATAATCACCTTTATTGAAATGACAGAAATAAAGATGATAATTTTCAATGTTATAGGCATGATGATATAGAATTAAATGAATGGAATGAATGATTTTAGTAATGCATGCAAGGATATATATAGAAATGAATTTTAATATTTTTATATATATGGTCATTAGAAATACGTTCATTGAATATATGGATATTAAAAAAGTGTATGTTTTACATATGGACATTGTTGGAACCATGGTCGTTCTATGTAAGAATTGGAGTATGGTTTTTGTTTGTTGTCAATCCTTATTAAAAGTTCAAAATGTTTTCCAGTAATGTGATCATACAGTTTAAGTAGACAACATTATTGAAGGTGGCGTCATTTCCTTGTGTTTGGAATATTTTTGGACCTGAATATTGGGAAATGGGAAAATGTTTGTTTGGTAAAGGATCTTGCATGAAAAAGGGTAGGTGTGTTGGAAACATGCGTGCAAGGAATGTTTCTGGATTAGATCGCTGAAAAATTAAAAATGCATGAGCTGCTCGAAATATGAAAGTGGTGCGTGAAAAACATGGATTGCGCCCTAAATTGGTTTTGTGCACAATATTAAAAGTAGGTTTAGTTTCTAACACAAAATGTATTTCAAGATCAGAATTATGAAAAATGTCAAAGTCATGTGGTGCACAAAAAATCTGGATATGTGCATGAAAAATGGTTCCTGTGCGAAAAACGATTGCGCGCAGAATGAGAGTTTTGTGCGACCTGGTGGGTTTTGCGCGTGGGGGTCGATGCTGACTATAAATAAGTGGTGACCCCCCTCATTCAGTACCGCTGAATACTTAGAGGAGATTTGAGTTATAATGCTCGTAAAAGGTGTGCGTAAAGGGAGTTTCGCGGAAAAGTTTCTACTGCACGGAAATGTTGACATTGCGCATAAAAATTTGGGCTGCACGTAAAAGTTGAAGGTGCGTGAAAAAGTATACATTGCGCATAAAAAAAGGGTAATTTCCCATAACAGTTGATGTTGTAAAAAAAATTCTAAGCCACACGTAAAATATGAGGCTGCACGTAAAATTGAAATCCTCAGTGTAACCAATTTTCACATTCTGAATATTTGGTTCTGTGGTTCAGTGCTTTCAAGTGCTTCTTTTTAGGAGTACGATGCAAGCTATGTCTCATGCTGAAAAATGACCAAGACTTCAATGAAAATTCATTGAAGATTCATTCAAGTTGAAAAATTGAGTTTGACTTCTCTCAAGGTAGTAAGATAGTGGTTGTATATGGAAGAGATCCTACGGATGTAGTGAGTGTTCCCTAAACCTTTTTAAAGGCAGTATGCCAGGCATAGAGTGACTGTGACCAAAACTTGTAATCCATAAACTAGTGATGATTAGTGTATTTTGGTGTGACTGACACACTATCAGCATATGCTCCTTGGACGTATCCCTTTATTGTGAACCAAGAAAAAGTGTTCTGTCAACTTCCTACTGTCATTTTTTGATAGATTTAACAAGTTCCTACCAACGTGGGAACAAGATACACAACTTTAAAAAGAAAATTTTAACACCTTGATTCACCCCACCCCTATTAGGGTGTTCCAGGGTCCTTTAGTCATTTTTTATATCCAGGTCTTATGTGGTGAAATTGAAAACAATATACTTTTAAAATAATAATAATGAAATAAAAACCTAACATTTAATATAAATATTTTATTATAATGAAAATATTTATTATTATGTGTTAGATATTATTGTTAGTAGTACTATTATTAATTAATGATTTTATGTATTTATGAAATTATTATAAATATATTAATTTAAATGGATTAAAAAAATTAAATTCATAAAAGATAATTAATTAATTACTTTATAATGTGAGTAAAATTATTTACCATTAAAAATTTCTTTTCTTAAGAACTATCTATCTTAAGTGTTGTATATTTTTAAACAAATAAAATTATCTCTCATAAATTATAAATATACTGTATTTGTTTAAATAATAAATTAATATTTTAGTACTCATTTTGATAAATAAATATAATTTATATATTTTAGGATATCATTTAAAAATTTAATTACCTATATTTAGAAATTTTATTAGATAAAATGGATTATAAATTTATAATAATAAATTCACGATTAAGTAAATAGTTTAATGTCATTTTTGGGTATTAATAGAAGCTACTAAGGTAAAAAGATTCTTTTCCTTGAAAAGGTATACCAATTTTAAAGCTTGAAACTAAGAGATAATAGAAATAAAATATCATAAAAACATATCTATATGTTGTGGATATGAAGTGATTTATGAAAATAATTCATTATTATGCACTTTTAATCATCTATTATTTTCCAATGAAAACTCTAAACATTATGGAATGAATGTTTGAAGAAATACTACTTAAAAATAATCTATAAATAACCCCTCTTATACCCATTCTAATCAACTAAAAACATTCAGTTCACTATTTAATTCCAATATAATTACTCGTACCTAAACACATATTATATATTTTATAGATTCTTGTTCCATGAGTTTAGCCTAAATAATTCATTCCTAAGGAACATGTGTCAATAGGTAGTGAATTCATTAAGTATCAAAGATACTGTATAACATCATCAATTACCTTCTCATCTCCAAAATTAATAAATGTTATTATACTCTATACTTATTTTACATTAAAAATATTGTACTTCTAATAAAATTAAATGACTATTATATAACTCTATACTCTTACACTTTCTATAGTGGAGAATGTTCATGTTTAAGTTGGTTCAACCACCAACATGAAGGTAAATATACCAAAATTGGCATTTCCACCATAAATAAGTATCGAGAAATAAATAATTATATTATATTATATTTTAGATAAATATATTTCATGAATATTATTCTAGTAAGAGGAAACAAAAAATAATGAACATTGTTATGTAACTCGTTGTTGTCATTATATTCTAAAAAATAAATTCATTATGGATTATATTTTTATAAAAAATATCCATACATTTAATAAAATGAATTGGGGAATAAATAAATCCTTAAAGATAAATTATTGAACTTAGATAACAAATATGGTAATTATGAACTTGGAATAAATGGAAAAGAACAAATATTTCCATTGTAAAACTTGTGAAAAACATGTAAAAACACTAACATAATTAAAGGAAAATATACAATGACTAACCAATATGTGTGTAATGAATGAATATAATTAAGGTGTAAATAAGGAAATAAACATGAATAAGGTATGAAAATAGTTGTTTAATATAGTTATAGAAATTATATATGAGGTTAATGTTTTTTCATTGAAATCAAGAGAAAATTTAAGTGTTTATTTACCAATTTCATCATGGATTTGATATTGTTTATGTTTTAAATTAAATGTTAGAAAATTATATATTATGTTTCTAAAAATCATATATTTTATTAGTATACAGTAATTACATGGTTTTAAATATATTTTTAATATTTTATGGTCCTTCATTTCACAAATTGACTGAAATTACATTTACAAATAGAACAAGCCTCATCTCTTCCTTTTGGTCTTGAATACTAATCCTCCATTTTCATACTCTTCATAGTGTTATATGTAGTTCCTTATATGTTAATCTAGTATTTCATATGTTTTTTTTTCAATTAACATTTTTTACAAAATTATTCTTCTTTTAATGTTTTTTATATGATTATTTACCAATAACTTTTACTCTCTTTATAAAAGTCTGAAAAAATATTAATTTGTACAATTTCCACATAAACAACTTTTCCCATTTTTATAATTCTTTTTCCTAATGAGTATTTCTATCTATGATTTTATGGTTTTCAAAAGTATTATAAATACACATTATTTTGTGATTTTTTAATATTATATTTATCTAGATAAAAAGATATATCTTCTTATATTTTTAATAAATTTCTTAATGATTCTATAAAATGGTTTTCCATATATGTCAAAATCCTTTAATTTTTCTTATACTTATCTAAGGATATTATCTTTTGATTCCATAATCCATCCTCTACTTTATGAATTTTGGTTATGCCTTTCAAATTTTTTCATTATATCCATGTTTTACACATTAATATATATAAGATGGATTTATAAATTTTTTATGATCAAGAAAACTTATATTTATGGTTTATAATAATGTGATGGGTGGGTATATTCTATCCCTCTAAGGTAATTGGAAAATTTTTATATCTCATGAGATGACTTGTACGAGACTATGGAGTGAACCCAATCCTCTATGGGATTAATTCCACAATGTCTATAAGAATGGGAAGTGAATATAAACCACTATGGGACCCTGTCAACCATGTGATGAATATTTTAATTTTGATCCCATACATAAGAATTGATTTTATATTCTAATGTTTACACCAAATTGTTATGTTATGAAATATAACAATGTTATGTTCTCATGGATCATGATTATTGACTCATGAATACATTTTCCAATGACTTGTGTCTTATGTTATGATGATTCTCATAATTAATGACTCATATTATATTATCACTGTTTCATTATATATGAATATATTATTTTTTCCATATACATTTTTTATGATCTCATACCCACATTCATATTTTATGCTCACCTATGATCATTGATTATGGTCTCTTATTTTTATCCTTTCTAATCACATGAGCTCACACTTTCTTATGTTTCCATTTGTAATGTTATGAAGAAGAGTATTATCTATAATGTACTAAAAAGGGTATTGTATGAGAAATTAATTTTGGGAGATATTTATAATGTAGTAAAATATGTTAGTTGTGTATTGAATCATCAAGGACAATAATCCTTTAGGTTATTGGGTGTTATTTATTTTGACATCTGATAATATTCTACTAAAATCGTCTAATATATATGTTTGTGTTCTTAATTTGACTTAGTAGGTGACAAAGAGGTGATTTTTTAGGGTATTTAGTTATGAATTTTAATATTATCAAATCAATTAAAATGTGGTATATGAAAAAGTGATTTATGATGAACATAAAATGATAATGGATGAAATGGTGGTGTCAAAATTTATGTTGTCATAGGAATTATTTTCATTATAATATAATTTCATTATATTATTATTGTTTCTTGAGACCAGAACTTTTATTTTTCATTTTTTGAATGGATATAACCAGGATAAATCCATTTGGATGAAAAATTTTTGGACAATGAAATTATTTTCCAAATGAGAAACCAAATAGGATGATGGATGGAGGGTAAAATCTTATGCTTATGCTAACGAAACTCATTCCATATATAAATGATATCACAAATCCTAGTAAACTCTATAACATTCCATGTAAGGATAAACACTTAATTGATCCCTTATGGTTAAAATCTCTACCATCCTTTAATTGATAATCTATCCCACTTTTTACTGAGTAATCGGTCGACCTAATAAAAATGATACTTTTATTAATTAAATCGTATAAAATGATGGTTATTTTATATTTTTTTCATTTAGAAAATGTGGTTGATAAATGGTGGAATATCATTATTAATATTGGACATGAAAAATTAATCAAACACATGTTATGGGAAGTGTTTTAGAATGTATTCATTAATAACTTATTACATTGAAATATTCACATATAAATAAAGAGGAAATTCCACAAGTTAAAATAAAAATATGATAAATCCATTTTGACTTATGAAGAAAACCTCAAAATACTGGATAGGTGCAATTATTGTTTTATCATTTAACCTAAAAGATAAACCATTTATTTTTAGTGTCTTAGAAACAATTATTTTCAAATCATTTACCATACAGGAATTTTGTTCCTTTGAATATACTTTTTATGTGATCTAGCGATGTATATTGAAATATAAAACACCACATATTTTTTGGTTTCATCAGTTATTTGAAGAAAATGATGTTTTATATAAACAATAATTTTAAAACCCATAAATTATAGATAATTATTCTTTAATAATATTAAAATTTCTGTAATATGTATGGAAAATTTTTTCCTAAAGGGGGAGGTAAATGATTGATGTGTGAAAGAGATAAGCATCATGTAAACGTATTCTAAATAGATATGAAGTGTACAACCAATTGAATAGATTAAAATAAATATCATCATAATGAACCACCCACTCTCTAATGATTCAACTATTTCGAGAATTCACATTACACTAAAATATGCACCAATATAAGGGTTGATGATGATAATGGATGCTTACAACCATTAAATATATGGTTTATAGATAGATCATACAAAATCACAATTGTTGAACTAGGTCATGAAAATAAATTGATGTATGATACACATATCATCAAATATAGATCTAAAAATATATTAATTTGTTATAGATATACCCACTTCCTATGATATGGAAATTATTCTAAGGGAATGAAATCACAACCCCAATGGATATATATGAAATATTTTGTGAAAACTCCAAGTAGTATAGATTATTGTCTCTAAATTATTTAAAATCCTCTATTGTAGAATATTTTTGGATGGTTATCCTTGAAAAAAATACAATTATACATTTACTAGAATTTGAGGTGATTTTGGGCATGGATGAGACTCGAAAAAGAGAGTCCATTTTAATTTCTAGCTTAAAAAAGTCATATTTCATATCCAAAATCATCATATGGTTTTCTATAAATGAATTTATTTCTATAAACAACATATTGAAATTGTTTTAATTATATGGGCCATAAAACCAATAATAAATATTATTGATTTAGAAAGTTTTCATAAAAAAATATCTTGAATATATTCCTATTGTGTGGGAATATGTTGATGAATTTATAAAATAGTTCCCCAATCCTCTCCTTGATCATGAGGTTGAGATTGCAATTCAACACATAACTGATAATGTTCCAATGTAGAAAAATAATTACAAAATGTCACTAAATTAATTGGAATACATTTTTAATTAACATTAATAGAATCTTGATAGCGGTATTATGTAACCAGTGGTTATCCATGGGGTGAACTGGTACTCTGTGTTATGAATATATATTGAACAATGTGCCTCTATATTTATTATTGTGAACTTAGGAAATCCATGATCAAGAATAATTATCCTCTTATACATATTCATTAATTATTTGATCATCTAAAGGGGTTCAATAAATATTTTTGATTGAAATTCAATACTAATATCATTAATTAAGGGTCAAAAGGGGTCATATATAAAATACATCATTCTGTATTAGATATGGGAACTATGAGTTCATTGTGATTCTATTCTGACACAAATATTCCCTTGGTATCTTCATAAATCTAATGAATATTGTATTTAGAGATTTACTCAATCAATTTATCATAGTATATTTATAATATTTAATAATAAATAATATGATAATGGATGATTATGAATATAATTTTAGGATTCTACTATGATGCTTGAGAAATGATAAATTTTATTTAAAATTTAGCAACTGTGAATAATGGTTATAGAAATTATTGTTCTTAGGTCATGTAAACAAAATTAATGGTTTGTCTATATATCCATAAAATAAATATATGATTTAATAATGTAAAATACCATCCACTATATGGATATCTATTGTATTGATAGACTAATAAATATTATAGTTTCTTTATGAGAAATTTATCATTACATTCAAATATACTTACAATGAAACCACAGAACGGTGTCAAGTTCCTATATGTAAGATGTGTATAAATACAATAAGTGGTGCAGAATTTGTATTGCATAAAAAACTGAGAATAAATCCTATTCATGAAATGTAAAAGAGGATTCATTCCATTCAGTGTCTTAGAAACAAATAACAATAAATTAAGATGATTTATTTTTATAGTAATCAGTTATATTAGTTTTTTAAATTTAGAGACATGTTATTACGTTGAATATCTCTACAAAAGATGGTTTAGATACTTTGCAAGAATGAAATATTAATCACTAGATTTTTTTTACCCTTTTAAATAATTTATTATATGGTAATAGTAGCTCATCTTCATGAAATTATATTGATCCACTCTATGGTTCATTGTGTGTTCCATATATCTTTCTTGTGGAAGTAGATACATAATCTATCACATGTGAAGAACTATAGATTGTACAGTTTGAACAAGAACATTCAGTTAAGGAGAAACCAATTAGAATCAATGATCATTGATATAACGTACTACAAAACATTTCTAATCACTAGGTTAAAGATAAGTGGGGGAGTCATAATCGTTAGGAAGAAATTTGGGACCCTAACAATGTAATTCTGCATAAGTACCCTCAGTTTTTCATTAGAGTAGTGAAATTTCAAGAACAACATTATTTCGAGTGGGGTACAATGTAACACCCTATGATTTTACAATATATGTCTTCTATAAATATATATTTTCATGAATATGTTTTTCACATGGAACAAAAAACTAAAATATACCATGATTCATTTTATTGAGATAGAATAATTTAATAGAAGAATAAAATTAATACATTATGATAATGAAATATGACACATAGTTTAGAAAATTATTAGAAGAATAAAACCAAAAGTTAATAAACATATTACAAATATTAATTCTTTATCCACATTGGTTGCCATGAAGATCATCACACCGATTGTAAATATGTAAATAAGGTAAAAATTAGAAAAATAATATACATTTTTAGAGAGAATTAAATGAATAAAATATGAATTTCCTAGGAATGTGAGAACCATTTATTAGGTTAGAGAGGAAGAATCTATAAATTAATTTCACTTGAAATTAACCCCTAAAATTTCTTAGATATTATAACCTTTATTATTTATATCTAAATCATAAACTTAACATATTATAGGAATGTAATTTAAGTCATAGAGGATTAATATGGTTCTCCTCTAGTGATTTTGACTACATTCTTATAATAGTGACTCCCTTCGATCAATATAAATTTCCTATTATATGACATGAATACAATTGAGGAAACTCTTATTAAGTTCCATCTATCACCCATTAGGTAATTATAATAACTCCTATCAGTTACAATTTTTTCCTATAATTTTATCCAAAACACAATATGAACCATTGTTAAAAATATTAGAAAATGATTATTTAAAAATTCTATTTCTGGTACACACTCCATCTGATAGGTATATACCTAGTATGATACCATATTCATCTATTAAAACATCATATCGTTCACATGAAATCATATACCTCTGAATAGTTCTTCTGTATAATGAAACTCAATCTATTTTAATTTTATACATTACACATCAGTTTGGTGCCCCTTCCCCAACCATGAGATTCCTTTGTTAGAAACTCCTAGTACTCCCCTAATTAAATATTCATCAGTTTTGAACTTTATATCTAATTAATAAATAGTTTTCATTCATAATATATATCCCATATAAAATTTATGCACCCAAAATTCAGATTTCAAATTTACCTGCTCTTTTTTACTCAAAGTGTCACATGTCAAATAGTTTAATAACATTTTATAGTTTCTCTGAAACATAGCCCTTGAAAATTTTATTAATATTTAAAACATTATTTAATTTCTATATAACATCATTGAATCACCATTTTTAATGATTTTAACATTTTTATATAAATATAATAAAAAAATTATCTGTTGAAAACTTGTTTGATGAATTAATTAAATACATCATTATTCTATGAATTTTCCTATGTGTAATGTGTTGGATATTTCATTATATGATGATTTTATTTCATTTAATTCACAATAAAATATATATTCTATACATTTATTCACCTCTCCGTCATTTACTTTAATTGATTGACATGGTCGGGTAGACTCAAAATTTTAGTTTTCATTGATATTCACATTATTACTATGAATGATGGACTCAGATATGTTTATCTACATTAATATATATGTTGAGTTGGAACATATTCACTTGTTCCTCCTCCATCCATTCATTCATCAAAAATAATTAAATAGAATTATTTCTTTAATGTCATTGAACCATCCATTAGATACTATTTTATTTTTTTATATAATACATGGATATTTTATGGATCCTTTACTAATTAAAATGACATGAAAAACACATAGTGGAATATTTATTGAAAATGATCTCTTTCCATTTCATGTTCATCCAAACTATCTAGCAGATAGGTTTAAAAATTTTCATCTTCCTTGATGCATTATTCTATCAGCTGGACTCTGTATGTTGTCTCCCAATATACTTCACAAACATCACTTTTTATGCCACTTTGAAAAATATCAGTTGATTGAATTTTAAAATAGCTATCCTTCAAAACTCTGTTAATCACCACCTCTATTTTTATGTCAATATTTAAACCATTCAATCAGACGACCTTTTCAAAATACTATTTAATAAACTCATGATCATCAATTATACTATAGTAACATAAACTCTCAGATATGAAACATATTTTGATGACAATATTTCAGATGGGCTCAAACCAATATGATTCATATAATATCATTCTATATGTGTTCATAAATTTGATCTTTGTACATTGGTGAATAAAAATATAGTTACATGAACTTGAAACAAAATATCCAACCCAAAACATTAACATGAACGCTTGACATATGTATCTCAAACATTGGAGGTTGAAATTTTAATTCTCCCATATTATAAAAAGGTATAAAAACTCAGGTTGGAGTATGATTATCTTCATGATGTTATAAACATTAATATTATCATTTAATCATCTAGATAACAAAGGCTTATTTCCTAAAATAAATATAGAATTATCTCAATCACCTTTAATAGAAAACACATATGTAAATTTTCATAACAATATCCAACCACACATTCTTATGTTAAATTTGAAAACATTAATAAAGAACAGTGTTTAAATAAATTAAAAAATTCTTAAAAATAAAAACAATTTATCACCAATTCTTGTGTATAGATGTTTTGGAAAAATTATAAATATTTATAGAAAATATTTTTATAATAATTTATCAAACCAAGATTTTTTTCAATGAGGGGTCCTAAAAACACACTGCTAAATAAATCCACGATTTTTAGGGAATTATATACCTTAGTGAAAAGAAAAATTTTCGACATGATAAGATAAACCCCGCCTCAATATTTTCTGCTCCCCTTTTACAATATAATCGACATTAGATTCACAGAATATTGAGTATAAAATTTTTTCACTTTCTTTTCCTCTTTGAGTATTGAATCCAAAATATCATGGGGGGTTCTTCCATACAACATTTCTTAATTCATTATTAGTGGATGAACATGTAACTATAGTCACAGTTACTCAAATATTTCCCTTGGCAATGTTTTAGTGAAAACGTCATCAATTTGATATATTTTCGGATTATATTCAAGAATAAAATCTCTATTATAAAATTTATCCTTAATGAAATGATATTTAATATCAATTTTATATGATTTTTAATGTTATTCATGTTTGTTTTTTTATGATTAAAGGAACTTTGATTAACAAAATGATTCATTAATACTTTACCAACATCCACCTTCAAATCATCCAACTCACCATTCATCCGCATCATTTTTGAACATTACTAGGTGGTGATAAAATATTTACTCAATGTTATATAATATTTTTTATTACTATTTATCTCAAACAACATTTTCCAAAAAGTATATTCCTTATAATTGTGATTTTATATAATTACAATCATCATCTCCATCAACATCTATGAACCCAAGAAAATATATGTCATAAATCTTATTCACATGAAGACATAATTTGATGGTCCATTATCATATCTAAGTATTAGTTTATAAAAAAATATAAAATTCATTCAGATTACTTTCATATTTCTCATTCAAAGTAATAGAACTTATAATGTGTGGTCTAGAAGTAGTAAGATAGAGTTATATTCCTATAATCATTTGGAAGTCTTTATAATTCCTACATTACGTGTATTCATATTTACAAAACCTCAAACCATTAAATATATTAATGGAAACATATTTTTAATATACAATAACAATAATTTATAGAAATGACATGGAATAATTTTATTTATGGATTAATATGCATCTTGAATTTTATTGAACTTGTAAAACTTGATAGAATTTTAACTCAACAGGAATTGATGTATAAAAAATATTCTTCATTTTCCATGTAAATTATTCCCATTATTTTTATTTATATCATAAAGAATATATATTGTTGACATATATAATGATATTTATTGTACGTGTGCTCATCCCCTTCACATTGAATTTCATATAAACTTTTTCCTTTGAAAAGATCAACTACTTGATTCTTATAACATGTTTTTAATGTTATGAATGAGGGAATGTTTCAACTCTTATAAATATTATTTCAGTTTACACACCATGGTAACATATTTAACAAGTATATAGCCACTTGGTTTCACATTATATACATATTATTTAATTTATCCACTAATGAAAGATTTATTAAAATACATGTGATATAAATTGATATTTTTATGTGTATAAACTTTTAAGAACATTCTTATAGTTTCATATCATATAACATGGAACAAAATTTCATAAAAAAACTTCAGTTAGGGAGTAACTTTTAAAAACACACCATTCCTTATTTCTTGAAATATCATTATGATCATTATGATTATTTTTGAACACCCATTTTTTCCAATAACATTATTTCATATTGGACATGGAACATGATCCATGGATTCATCTATATCAATTTGATCCAAATATTCATTTATCACATTTTACAATTCATTCTATCCAACTACCTCTGAAATAGACTATTATTCCACCTGTGAGATAATCACTCTCTAATTGTCCAATATCAATATCATTCTTGTATAAACTGGTACTTCATGTGCTTTAATAATGTTATTATATTGAATATATTTTTTAAAGTATGAAACAAAATAAAAATTATTATTCTATTCCATTCCTCATCACAAAAATAATCTAAATAATATATTAAATATTAATCTTATAGCCATATTAATTTTCATTATCTTCTCTATAATTCCTCATTCTCCGTTTCACATCATCTTCCTAAAAATATTCATCAACATTTGTTATGGTGGAATATTTTTCAATAAAATTCACATCAACGGAATCAACCAACATATGTAGTGATTTATTCCAAAATATTTAACATATTACATCAAATAAATATCCCATTAAAATACCGTCTTATACTTTTTCATCAAAAATTCCTAAATATATACATTTTTATATTTACTAAAAAAGGAATCCCAATAAAATTTAAATTAATTCACTATAGGATTTCTCTGATACCCCACATCATAAGGAGTAATATTTTAATCTATTATAGCAAGAATATATTTTGAACATGACTGGATTTTCTTATAGCTTGACTATAATAGAACATCGAATGTTTATATTAAATGAGAATGCATCTCAACATTTCAAATAAATTTGTTCTATTCTAAAACCCCATTTTGATGAAGAGTAAAAAGAGTATTTTACATTTTTTATTCCATTTTTCTTCTGATAGGGCTTGTAATAGTTAATTGTGTTCTCTTTTCAGTTATATGTCATCAACTTAAGTATATGTACACCCATATCTTAATTAATATACCGTTAGAAATTTTTAAAAAAAAAATAAATCCTAAAATTTATATTTACCGAAAATTTTAATGGATAATAATATAAATTATAATTGAAATTAATATTGTTTATCTCTACCTTTTAGGACTGATGCCTAACCATACAACAAATATTTAAGTGTACACACCTAATAGGTATTGTTATTTGAATTTCTACTTTCTTATGTCCACCAATAATTTCCATTCTCTTCATGAATGTGATAAAAATATAACCAATTTTCCTTTTCAGTTGAGGTAGGCCTCTCCAAACATATTACTTATAAATTATACTCATTCCTTCATGGAAAATTTTGAAATGTATTTTGTTCCATATCATACCTTCAAATTCAATGATTTTGTAACCTGAATGATATGATTTATAATATGAAAAAGATTGTTATTGGATCTTTCTCCCTTTATAAAAGTATTTCTATCATTCAATCATCAGATGATACAACATTATTTTCTATATTAATATTTTTTAGAATAAAAAAAACATAACTAAAACTCACTTATTTTTTCATAATACCATCAAGATCTATAATTTCCTTTAACATCAGTTTGTGACTATATAGCTCTTCAATAACAACAACTATTATTTTTAGGGAACTTTAATTTCTAAATTTAACTTATGATACTCAATGTTTTTCAATTTTATAAATATTTTCATATCACCAATAATGTATGAGAAAAAAAAATTCTTTAGAATACATTTTGTATTCCTTTTTCCTAATATTTGATATATCTCAAAAGGAAAACCTATGCATTAAATTTTCTTCTTCATAGATCCATTTTCATATATAGTGTAATAATATTATCCCATATGTGTTTTCATATATTTTTCAACATTGTGACTCGATTATTTTCACAATACAAAAACATCCCCCTAATAGTCGAACAATTTTATCATTGAGATATTTTTAAAATTTGATGTCTTTTGGTTTCATTCATTATATAATATAAAAAAGTTAGTTTCTTCTAATACACTATTTTCCCACTCAATTCATTCCTATTTTTATGGATAGATATGTTATTACAATAAATACATGTCAAGTTCCAATATATACCACATCACAAATAATATCTAATTAAAATCCATATTTTATAGAAAAAAAAGTTTTTTACATACGAGACGTTTTTTGAAGTTCAACTTATCTATTAGTATATGATTTCCATTAGAATATGGATCTAATATTCTGATGATTATTTTTAACTTTCATCGATGTGATATATTTTTCACATTCTTTTTCGAACCATGATTTCCCAAATTTATTTCAAACACCCTCATGGTTATTAAAATAAGACGATTATGTCTCATGGGGGCAGATTTAACCTAACTCATAGTATGATATCTTTCAATAGGTTTATATGTTTTGTCATTTACAACTAAAGATTTATTGAAATACTCTTTCAATTTCTAATATTATTTTCAATCCCAATACATTTTGATCACGTCATACAAAAAATTTCTTTATTATTAGTATATTTTAATCAATATCATTCACTATATTTCCTTCTTCTATAACTTTTAGCTTGGTGTTTTTATTCACATTAATATGACCATCTTATTTTTTAAGGAATTATTCCTTTCCAACATTCTTCTCCTCACATTATCTATTTATGATTCTAAATTATATTTTAATTTTTTGTTAATATCATGAAATGACACATTTTATGATATCAAAAAATATTCCATATAGGCTTCATCATCTTGTTATTCATTAGTATCGATGAATCATCCATTAATTCCACATGAACAATGATGTTTCTGAGGTTTTCTAGATTTTAATCTTCTGATTATTTTTTGTATGTATGTAAATAATTAAATTTCATTATAAATATAAAATGTAAAGACTTGGAATTACGTGGAAATTTTGTTTTCAAATACACGGTAATTTTACGAGTCTAAAAAATTTGACAGCGCATGATTCTAAGGCCTGGTGTGCCCGAAATCAATTTCTGAAGTTTTTTTTAGGTATATTCAATAAATGTATGTGGGGGTTTTTATAACTTTTGAACCGGTGCTCGGAATTAAAATCTGAAGGCACTGTTGAACTCACTTCACCGATATTCGATTAAGAAGACTTTCACCTCGACGATAGTTGGTCAAGAATAAAAGATAGTTTCTGGGATTTTATTGAATGAATTAAATAAAAATAAAGTTGTGTAGCTTTATTTTTATTTGATCGTTAAAACATCCACTTGGAAGTTGGAAGTTGGAAGTGTGGGGACCACCCGACTATAACATCCCATGAGAGGTTATGGTGGTGGATCCCACCCAAACCTAACCTCCCGCAAGAGGTTATGATGTGGGTACAACCCAAGACTAAACACCCATAATAATTGTGGGAGAAGAAAACCTCTCAACTCCCCTCATTAAGGAGGGATATTCCCTCCACCCCCTTCCATTAATGTGCCAAATACTCTTCCTTAATTTATTATACCAACCTTTTGAATTAGTTAAGTGGAGACAACTTAATTAATTAACCATTTTTGAATTCATATACCTACAATATATTTTATAATCTATTACCTTGATATCCTATTCTTTTGGTTGGCAAAAGGATGACAAAAAAGGATTAGAGATTTTGAGATAAAAGATCTCGCCAATGAAGAATGAAGAATTCCTCCAATAAAGAACACCTTCGACTATGAAGAATGATCTTATTAAACCTTCATCCACAGACTCCTACCAACTTGGGACGTCTTCAACTGACCTTCCCTCTTCATCATCGTCAACAAACCAACGCATGAGCTCAGGATTGGAAGTGTGTGACGGACACGACGAATGACGACAAGTCCATCATCTGCCCCACAACTCCATCGACGAACAATGTAACAACCCGAGATTTTATGAGAAATAAACTTTTTAATTTCATTGATGACTTGTGTTGTACGCTACACCAATATTATCTCGGGCTATACACAACACTGTATTAGCTTGCAGTATACGCAACACTATTCTGGGATTGTGTTACACACAATTTCTAGTTTGTTTGATAGTAGTCATTCTACGCAAAATTGAGTGTGTATATATATATATATATTCAATGTATAAATGAAATATGGTTGGATTCTGTTATACAAAAAAACAAAGGAGTCTTGAAAAACACGCAACCCTGACTTGGCTTTCATTACACGCAATCGTGGCCTTTCTCGATAGCGTGTGTAGTATGCAATTCCGGGTTTCACTAAACAATGATATATTGTAATAATATTATTATGGACAAGCCATTATGAATAGTATTAACCAAATTTTGAATTTTATAACATTATTATTCATCTTACACATTTTCTAGATCATTTTATGAGAACAAAATAAATTTTTTGGGTAAAATAATTATTTTTAAAAAAATGTAGTTTTGCCGCCTTTTGATGGGACACCCACATTAAATCTAGTTTTTACATGTTTATAATTTCAATTTGACAAAATAAAATTCATCCTTGGAATCATGATATAAAAATTTAATTTGGATAAATTTTTCTTATTATTCTGATAACATTCATATTTTAATGACTAGTAAAAACACGCTATATGTTAATTAAAAACAACATTTGTCATCACAATAATTTATATGGTTATATTATCATTTTATTTTTGTTTAAGTTTAATTAGAATAAATTTTTACCATTTAATCCAATGTTGTACATTGGAATTAATTAAACTTTGAAATTGGACATAAACAAGTGTCGATCTTTGGATAGTTATTGTTTCATAAAAACACGCTATTTGTTTTGATAACAGGAATTATTTTTAAAATTAATTAATGCCACTTCTATATTTTGAATTTGGAAAAATATACATCCTTTTTAAATTTTTTATATAAAATAGATCTTATTGTAACGCCCCGACCCCAACTACCCAGAGTCGGTGCATTACTTCGTAACATTGGCATGATCACAAAAGATCAAGTCTCGAAAGACCGATTAGTTTAGTAGCCTTGGAAACACTAGATACATTCGTAAACGTTACATTACATCATAAAGTGAAAAACTACAATAACAAAGTCTCCATAGTCCACACTCATATCCTCTTCTGACTATCCCTGCAGGTCATTCATAAAATACTTCTTCACATCCTGGAAAATATTAAAACATTAAAAGGGGTGAGCTCTGATGCTCAGTAAGGATAACAATATTGTGGAAGCTTTCATAAATAAACATTAACATTTAAGGCAATGTATAACTAAAACAAAAGCCTTTTTAAACTTGAACTTCAGAATAATATGGAAAAAATAAAATGAGATAATGCCATTTACTTACTCACATGGATATTCTACTAGTCGAATAATCACATGCAATATCAATAACCACTTTCATAATGAGGGAATGTATAATTCCAGACATTCAGAAACATTTTGTCAAGGCCTCGGCCAAGACGTCTAAAATGATTAAGGCCTCGGCCAAAACCATAAATCAAATTGGGAAAGGGCCTCGACCAATTCCACGTCTAGTTGTCTCATGAGACCTACCGATGCATCGAGGAGCTATAGCGGGCTCCACCCGTCACTTATTAAGTCCAATACATTCCTCATATGAATAGGTTTAAACATATCATAAACCATAACATAATCGTATCACATAAAACATGCATAAATGAAACATAACATTTCCACATTTCAATCACAAGATATCAATACAACACATTGATATAATAAAAATGCTTTCAAAACCATTTTCAATACCAAAATAAAATAAAGTTAAAACTTTGTATTTATTTTTCATCAAATAAAATGATGGCTTGTAGAGGAAGCCGAAACTCAAATAATGGTCACGGCGGCGGAGAAGTCATTGTCACCGCATAAGTACGGAAAGAAAAAACATTCCCTTTTTTCATTTAGCAAAACGCTTCGTATAAAAAAGATTCATTTTGAATAAATGTAAAAGTCAAAGGGGTTTATACACTGTACAAAAGAAATTTGTGTATAAAACAAAATATGCCTCAATGAATGGAGATTGATACGAAGTCCCTTAAAAAGATCATTTTTAAATAAAATATATCTATTATGTGTATTCAATATATGTACACATAAAGAAAGTATAAATAAAATATACGACATAATAATATCATGACATAATTTGAAAGTAGGAGATTAACCCAAAGAATGGAAGTTGGGTTATGAAATTCCCTTACCTTGCGTCCTGTCCTGACTCGGCCGTTCTTTAACCTCTTGAATAATAAACTAGAGTTAATTTATATTTACTTAAGAACCTTTTTCATGTTCATTATTCCTTTTATATCCCTTATTACCATGTTATGAACATTATTTAATTATTTAAGTTAATAACGGTCGTTTTGTCGATCTTTGGTACTTGAGTCAAAAATAAACTTCTTATAATTACAAGTTGTTCATGTGGTGAAATATCCATTATATCCAGAATTATATTCATGATGTAGATATCATATATATCATATATATACAGTATATACATTCATTCATAATGTCACGTAACATTTAGAGGTAAGAAATTAAATGCACCGTTCATGGAGACGGTAAGCCGTACGTACGCATGAACGCTACTTTCATTTATATTTCGTATTTAATGGAATGAAATCATAATGATATAAATTTATAATATAATTAAAGTATAATATAGTGTATAATACCATTTAATCCATCCTTTATACATCCCACATATGGCATTAACGATTCAAATCACTTTGAGGGGGCGGTAGTCCGCACTTCCTAAAATGAAATTATCGCATTTTACCCATAATGGAAATCATAAAGTATGCCATAAATGAGAAATACAGAAGCATAAGTAAAACATAAACATATTTTATATCATATATAAATATAGTGACATCTTAATGGCCACCTTTGAAGGTGTTATATGAGTGTTGAACAATCATCGTTTCATGAGGCAGAAATTTTCCATCCACAGAAAACGTATGTTCTTTAACCATTAGATGTAGGTGTGTGTAAGTTTAGCTCTAATACTTCTTATAAAAACATCCTAGTATATTGAGGATACTGTTGTTGTTACAAAATAAATGAATAAAAAGAGTTTAGGGGGTTGGAGAAGAAAAATAAAACAAAATAACATTAGAGAAGACATTACCTCAAAATCGGGTAACTCTTTTTTATTTGAGCCAAAGGATTCCTTGGGAAGAGTTATGCCCAAAGTAAGGCTTCTAGGAGTAATAGGGGGAAGTTGTGATAGTATTTGGGCAGAGTTTGGCCAAGCCAAATGTCTTGAAGGTGTCAATAAGGTGGGAGAGGTGGGGGCCTTTTATAAGTGGAGAGGAGGGTCACTTTTGGAAAGTAATGAAATGTTATTCTATTATACAATTCTTTTCTGATTATAAAGGTCCCACACTTGTATAATTATAGTATAAGGTGATAAGGGTTCGAAATATCCTCATCCAATAGGCTTTGGACAAGTGTAAGCCTTGGATTTTACATTATCTTCTCATTTTATTTAAATCGTTAAATAATGAGGTCATCACTGCATCATCATGATGTCATAAATAATTTAATTTATTTAATGTCTAAAAATTATAAACAAAATACTATGACGTATTAAATCTTTTTATCTTTCTAATGAATATTTATAATCAAAATTTGGACTTGTGTAACCCCACTTAAAAACTGTTTTAGTAAAACAACTCATGTTTGTGTCAATTTAATTTTAACATTAAATAAATATATATTAATGTCATTTTCCAACCAAAGTGGCTCCATGGGGTCCCCGAGTTGACCCATGGGTTGTCTTGGTCGGCCATGACTCATCCAATAGGAGTAGGACAAGTTTCATGCTCATCTCATATTATTAAAACATTGTTTTTACCTTAAACTACACTAATTACCTCTAATCGCGATTAAGAACTTAAAAGTTACTATTCACCAAAAAATTATTTAAATCTCATTGAACCAAATTTTACTTCTTAATGACAACCATGTATGTCGGATTTTTGAAAATCAAATCACAGAAGTGGTAATATTTCATTTAAACGAAAAATCAGTTATTTAACTACCACTTAGTGGTTTCACTATTCATCAAAAATTGAAGTTTTTCAGAACAAAGCCAAAATTTCACCCTAAGCTATAATTGATATTCCGAATTCAAAAATGATGTCTATTTTAAAAAATTCCAAACATATAAGTTTCATTAATTAATTTTATAATTAATTCCCGTTGTCACAACAAATAGCGTGTTTTTAAGAAACAATTTATATCAAAAGATTGGTAATTGTTTATGTCCAATTTCAATGTTAAATTAATTCTAATGACCACCATTGGATAAAATGGTAAAAATATATTCTAATTATACTTTAAAACCACTAAATAGAATAATTTATCACAATAAATTATTTTGATTAAAAAATTTGTTGTAAGTATTTTTCACTATTCATAAAAAAATTGGCAGTTCTCAGAAAGTTACAAAAAAATTCAACTTAGGATAATTTCGATATTACAAATACAAAAATGAAGTCCATTTTGAAATATAAAATTTCTATAATTTTAAAAAGTGGTTATTACTATTCATAACGGCTACTTTGATTAGTTGCGGTGTTTTAGAACTCGAAGTTGCGTACAATGCAAGCTATTGCATTATTGAATGAGAAGCGTATCGTGGAAGCTCGGGGTGTTACATTCTCCCCACCTTCAATAAATTGCGTCCTCGCAATTTGGAATTTTTCTTTGTAAATAAAAGGTTGGAAAGAGAAAATACCTTTGTGGAAAACCCACATCGGAAATAAGATTAATAAAATTTAGCCTTAATAAGAGGGAAAAGGAAATGAAAAAGTCACCACCCAATTATAATCTCGATTAGGAGAACATTGGTGGCAATTAAAGACATATAATTGGAGGAAAAACATAAATATTTGTAGGGAGTGATTGAGGTCATCAATCACAATCAACTGTCAAATTGAGGGCCTCAAAGACTTCAATCTATATTGATTTAAAATATCATCGGTTCAACAAGACATAAGGTATTAGGATAACACATTTTTTTGTTTTAATATCCCTTTACTAAAGTTTAATAATTAATTTATTCATTGAATAAGAGATAGGTATATATATATTTATGCTTGACAATTAGAGTTTCAACCTTCAACTCATCTTTCACTCAAAAAGATAATAGAACTCAAAAATATTATACTTATCCTAATTGTATAAGGTTCCAAATGTTAACACATACCATTTAGATTAGTAAAATTATTTTTTAATAACCAGGGACTTCCTGTAGGCTAGTGGTAGGAAATAAAGGCCTGTCGCACTATGATTGTGGGTTCGATTCCTGCAGCTTTGTCCGACGCGACGGGTTATGCCCCGCCCTACAGGTTGTCCTTTTCCTAAAACTATAGTATTATAATATTCAAAAATAATCTTCATAAATGCTTTAACCTTAAACAATACTATCCATGGTTCAACTTAATCCATTCCAACCTTAATAGTTATCCAAAATACCTCCGTCCAGACTTTCTCTAAAAGGTCTCTAAATTCCAAAATCAATTGTAACATTAGATTCCCCAAACAAAGAAAATTTTCTCTTATTGTCACATACTAAAAATATGATTACCTTAATCATATTACCTTAATCAAAAAGTACTGCAGTACAATCTTTATATATATCACATTATTATTATAACTAGAATATAATCCTTGAGTCCAAAAGCACCAATACATTAATTATTCCGCTTCAACTGTAGTCACAGCATAAGATTGGCCTTGATCCCTTGGCCTTTTCTGAGGAAAGTTTCCTTGACGCTTAGGACATTCATTTGCATAATGCCCCATTTCCCTACAATTGTAGCATTCAACTTTGACATCCTCTTTCTTTCCCTTGCAATCACGAGCCTGGTGACCCTTTTCTCCACATTTATAACAAACTCCCATTCCTTTTAAACATGTACCAGGGTGATTCTTCCCACAATTATCACATAATAGAAAACCCTTCTTTCCCTTTTTCCCTTTATCTGTCTGTTGTTCCACCGTTCTCTTCTTCTCTTGCTTTACTTTATTGTCATAAGACTTAGAGAATTCCTTTTCTGTCTTGATAGCACATGAGACAATATCTTCGTACGTTGAGAACGATTGTGATACTAAAGCTCGACGGAGAAATGGTTTTAACCCATCAAAGAAATGATAAATCTTACCTCTTGGGTTACGTATATAATCTGCAGCATACCTCGCTAACCTTGTAAAGTTGGCCTCATACTTTGCGACATTCTCATCCTCTTTTTGTCTCAGACTCAAAAATTGCCTTTCCATATCTGCTCGATGGTCACGAGGAAAGTATTTTTCTAAGAAAATCTCTTTGAACTCCCTCCATTCCTTCCACTAGGCGCCATTTCTAAACAATGGCATAAACTAGATTAGTTTATGAATCAAAATACATAATTCCATACTTGTAAAATACTTAACATAAATTGAACTATTTATGGATATAATCCATAATCATAAAAAGGTTTTCATTGAGGAAGTATATACTCATAACCGTTCATAGTGGTTTGTAAAGAAAACAAGAATTATCCTAAGCATATCCCCTGGGAGTGTCGTAACCAAGAGTGCAGCAAGGCCCGTTGTCGTGCACCAGTTCCCGTTCGAGTCTAGCTCAAAGCGGTGTTTTCGGGTTTTACCCCTAGGTACATTTGTGCCAAGGCCGCCTCTACCTACTCGTATCCAGACAGGGATGTATTGCTCGGAAAACTCACAAAATCTCTATAATACCAAAATTTTAGGAAGTTCTTCTATACTAATCCTCAAAGTCTATCTTTGGGCTATGTGCTCTAATCAGAGTTTATCTAAATCTAGCTTCCAAGGTTAGTACTAAACTTCCTCTGATACCAACTGTAACGCCCCGACCCCAGCTACCCAGAGTCGGTGCATTACTTCGTAACATTGGCATGATCACAAAAGATCAAGTCTCGAAAGACCGATTAGTTTAGTAGCCTTGGAAACACTAGATACATTCGTAAACGTTACATTACATAATAAAGTGAAAAACTACAATAACAAAGTCTCCATAGTCCACAATCATATCCTCTTCTGACTATCCCTGCAGGTCATTCATAAAATACTTCTTCACATCCTGGAAAATATTAAAACATTAAAAGGGGTGAGCTCTGATGCTCAGTAAGGATAACAATATTGCGGAAGCTTTCATAAATAAACATTAACATTTAAGGCAATGTATAACTAAAATAAAAGCCTTTTTAAACTTGAACTTAAGCATAATATGGAAAAAATAAAATGAGATAATGCCATTTACTTACTCACATGGATATTCTACTAGTCGAATAATCACATGCAATATAAATAACCACTTTCATAATGAGGGAATGTATAATGTCAGACATTCAGAAACATTTTTTCAAGGCCTCTGCCAAGACGTCTAAAATGATTAAGGCCTCGGCCAAAACCATAAATCAAATTGGGAAAGGGCCTCGACCAATTCCACGTCTAGTTGTCTCATGAGACCTACCGATGCATCGAGGAGCTATAGCGGGCTCCACCCGTCACTTATTAAGTCCAATACATTCCTCATATGAATAGTTTTAAACATATCATAAACCATAACATAATCGTATCACATAAAAAATGCATAAAGGAAACATAACATTTCCACATTTCAATCACAAGATATCAATACAACACATTGATATAATAAAAACACTTTCAAAACCATTTTCAATACCAAAATAAAAGAAAGTTAAAACTTTGTATTTATTTTTCATCAAATAAAATGATGGCTTGTAGAGAAAGCCGAAACTCAAATAATGGTCACGGCGGTGGAGAAGTCGTTGTCACCGCATAAGTACGGAAAGAAAAACATTCCCTTTTTTCATTTATCAAAACACTTCGTATAAAAAAGATTCATTTTGAATAAACGTAAAAGTCAAAGGGGTTTATACACTGTACAAAAGAAATTTGTGTATAAAACAAAATATGCCTCAATGAATGGAGATTGAGACGAAGTCCCTTAAAAAGATCATTTTTAAATAAAATATATCTATTATGTGTATTCAATATATGTACACATAAATAAAGTATAAATAAAATATACGACATAATAATATCATGACATAATTTGAAAGTAGGAGATTAACCCAAAGAATGGAAGTTGGGTTATGAAATTCCCTTACCTTGCGTCCTGTCCGGACTCGACCGTTCTTTAACCTTCTGAATAATAAACTAGAGTTAATTTATATTTACTTAAGAACCTTTTTCATGTTCATTATTCCTTTTATATCCCTTATTACCATGTTATGAACATTATTTAATTATTTAAGTTAATAACGGTCGTTTTGTCGATCTTTGGTACTTGAGTCAAAAATAAACTTCTAATAATTACAAGTTGTTCATGTGGTGAAATATCCATTATATCCAGAATTATATTCATGATTTAGATATCATATATATCATATATATACAGTATATACATTCATTCATAATGTCACGTAACATTTAGAGGTAAGAAATGAAATGCACCGTTCATGGAGACGGTAAGCCGTACGTACGCATGAATGCTACTTTCATTTTTATTTCGTATTTAATGGAATGAAATCATAATGATATAAATTTATAATATAATTACAGTATAATATAATGTATAATACCATTTAATCCATCCTTTATACATCCCACATATGGCATTAACGATTCAAATCACTTTGAGGGGGCGGTAGTCCGCACTTCCTAAAATGAAATTATCGCATTTTACCCATAATGGAAATCATAAAGTATGTCATAAATGAGAAATACAGAAGCATAAGTAAAACATAAACATATTTTATATCATATATAAATATAGTGACATCTTAATGGCCACCTTTGAAGGTGTTATATGAGTGTTGAACAATCATCGTTTCATGAGGCAGAAATTCGCCATCCACAGAAACCGTATGTTCTTTAACCATTATATGTAGGTGTGTGTAAGTGTAGCTCGAATCCTTCTTATAACAACATCCTAGTATATTTAGGATACTGTTTTTGTTACAAAATAAATGAATAAAAAGAGTTTAGGGGGTTGGAGAAGAAAAATAAAACAAAATAACATTAGAAAAGACATTACCTCAAAATCGGGTAACTCTTTTTGATTTGAGCCAAAGGCTTCCTTGGGAAGCGTTCTGCCCAAAGTGAGGCTTCTAGGAGTAAGAGGGGGAAGTTGGGAGAGTATTTGGGCAGAGGTTGGCCGAGCAAAATGGCTTGAAGGGGTCAATAAGGTGGGAGAGGTGGGGGCCTTTTATAAGTGGAGAGGAGGGGCACTTTTGGAAAGTAATGAAATGTTATTCTATTATACAATTCTTTTCGGATTATAAAGGTCCCACACTTGTATAATTCGAGTCTAAGGTGATAAGGGTTTGAAATATCCTCATCCAATAGGATTTGGACAAGTGTAAGCCTTGTATTTTACATTATCTTCTCATTTTATTTAAATCGTAAAATAATGAGGTCATCGCTGCATCATCATGATGTCATAAATAATTTAATTTATTTAATGTATAAAAATTATAAAAAAAATACTATGATGTAGGAAATCTTTTTATATTTCTAATTAATATTTATAATCAAAATTTGGACTTGTGTAACCCCAATTAAAAACTGTTTTAGTAAAACAACTCATGTTTGTGTCAATTTAATTTTAACATTAAATAAATATATATTAATGTCATTTTCCAACCAAAGTGGCTCCATGGGGTCCCTGAGTTGACCCATGGGTTTTCTTGGTTGGCCATGACTCATCCAATAGGAGTAGGACAAGTTTCATGCTCATCTCATATTATTAAAACATTGTTTTTACCTTAAACTACACTAATTACCTCTAATCGCGATTAAGAACTTAAAAGTTACTATTCACCAAAAAATTATTTTAATCTCATTGAACCACATTTTACTTCTTAATGACAACCATGTATGTCGGATTTTTGAAAATCAAATCACAGAAGTGGTAATATTTCATTTAAACGAAAAATCAGTTATTTAACTACCACTTAGTGGTTTCACTATTCATCAAAAATTGAAGTTTTTCAGAACAAAGCCAAAATTTCACCCTAAGCTATAATTGATATTCCGAATTCAAAAATGATGTCTATTTTACAAAATTCAAAACATATAAGTTGCATTAATTAATTTTATAATTAATTCCCGATGTCACAACAAATAGCGTGTTTTTAAGAAACAATTTATATCAAAATATTGGCAATTGTTTATGTCCAATTTCAATGTTAAATTAATTCTAATGACCAACATTGGATAAAATGGTAAAAATATATTCTAATTATACTTTAAAACCACTAAATAGTATAATTTATCACAATAAATTATTTTGATTAAAAAAGTTGTTTTAAGTATTTTTCACTATTCATAAAAAAATTGGCAGTTCTCAGAAAGTTACAAAAAAATTCAACTTAGGATAATTTCGATATTACGAATACAAAAATGAAGTCCATTTTGAAATATAAAATTTCTATAATTTTAAAAAGTGGTTATTACTATTCATAACGGCTACTTTGATTAGTCGCGGTGTTTTAGAACTCGAAGTTGCATACAATGCAAGCTATTGCATTATTGAATGAGAAGCGTATCGTGGAAGCTCGGGGTGTTACATTATGCTGAATTTTTTGTATTTTTCTTAAAAACATCAATTTTTGATGAATAGTGAAACCACTTAGTGGTAGTTAAAAAAAACATACACTTTCATTTAAATTAAATTTTACCACTTCTATGAATTTAATTTCAAAAATCATACATACATGGTTGTTATCAAGAATTATAATGTGGTTCAATAAGATTAAAGTAATTTTTGGTGAATAGTAACTTTTGACTTTTATTTACCGCGGTTAAAGATAAATAGGGCAATTAAAGGATAAAAGAGTATTATAATAATTCAAAATTACCTTAACACTTGTTATACCTTTATTGGATGAGTAACGTCTGACCATGGGCATCCTTGGGTCTATTTTGGGACCCCATTGAGCCACTTGGTAGTGATAATGACAATTTGGATAAATTAATTTAATGTAATGATGAAATTGACATTAATAAAATTTTTTAGTAATTAATTTTTATAAGGGGTTATATAAATTATATTTTCGGCTATAAATATTCATTGGAAAGATAATACGATTTCCAACATGATTGTATTTTTTTATAATTTTTAGACATCATATAAATTAAATTATTTCTGACGCAATAATGATGCAGTATTTACCTTATTAAAAAATAATTTAAATAAATAAGATTATAATGATTTAAATATTATCAAAAACACGTCAAATTCTGATTGGATGATTTTATTTCTACCATGATCCATCTTATCTTCATCTTTCGTTATTTTTGGACCTTTTTAAACCGAATATAAGTTTATAATAAAATAATATTTTCACACATTCCAAAGGTTCCCCTCTCCTCCCTTATAAAAGGGGACCTCCTCCCTCTCCTCTTTACACCTTTTTGAGCCTTGAATCTCGGGAAAGCCCTACAAATTCCTCTTCTCAAACCCTCTAGTTATATCATAGAGGTTCTAGTATTCTCAAATGACCAACTCTAGTGCCCTAAGAAGAATTTTAAAGGAGGTGCGTCGAGGAAGAGGTAATCTCTTCTACCGACTCTCTCAAGTTTCTTTCTTCTTATACATCCTCTTATTTAGTTGTTTCATTATAATGTAATAAAATCATTATTACTTATATAATGATATATTATTATTAATATGAAACAACCCTATTTAACCATCTATCCATCCTATGGAAAACGAAATCACCGTGCCTGCGTACGTACGAAATACCTTCTCCACGCCGCGGTGTAATCAGTTTTTCCACCACCACCTTACTTGGATGGGAATAATGGTGTAAAAAATAACTATATATGATCATTATAACATAATAATAATTCTAAGATATTATATCATCTACTAATATTCCATTCAATAAATATGGGAATGATATCATCACTCGTGCGTACGTACGGATTACCGTCTGCACGACGCAGTGAGATTCATTTTCCATGTTAACAAATCAAGAATGATTATAAAGTATATATAATAAGTAATCATGAAATATATGACATAATAATTCTACTTTATTTATGTGTATATATATATATGTATGTCATCTACTTAATTCCATTCAATTCAATAAGGAAACGAAAAACAATGTTCATGCGTATGTACGGCCAACTGTCTCCATGAACGGTGTATTTATTTCCATTTATCAATCTATTATATATTTGTATATTATGAAAATATATTATATATAAATCAGGTTTTATATATCTATAATTAATTAATCATGATATAAGTAATCATATTAATAATTACAAGTCAAAACACGGACGATAAATGAAATGATTTTACCCAAAATGCTGCTTTAACATGGAATTGACAAATGAATGGATAATATAAAGTCGTAAGTGAATCATATATGATATCATAAATATTATTATGATCCTTTTAAAAGTTAGTAATACGTTTAAACCCACTATATAGGAGTCTCATACACATACTGAAGAAATTGGACATAAGGTAAGGGATAACTTTTCCAATCTTATTTTTATCTAAGATTGTTTATTTGTAAGTATTTACTGGGGTTATATTTATCATCCATGTCCCTGTTTTCTATAAATAGTTTCATTTATTTTTAATGTCCTTTTTACCCATTTTTTACTTTTACTACATGGTGTGTAAGTAATCTTTCATTTTTTCACCATACGAGGTACTTTTTGACTTTTCCGGAAATAGTACGAGAATATTGTTTTTTATAACTTATACTGCATGAACGGATTTTTACGGTTTAATAATGCCTTATTTTCATGAATCTTACTCTACATGATTTCATGACTATTTTTAAAAAAATCATTTTATTTTAAAATTTCATTCCATTTTGTAAAAATAAAATGATTTTGAAGAAGAAAGGATATTTTACTCACGAATTCATTTCAAGTGATTTATCAAAACCATTTTCCATCCTAGATGAAATTATTTCATGTGTGTATGTTTCAATTATAATGTATCTTTGTTTTACATGGTTTCAATTTTCTTATGATGAAATTATATCCATTTTTTTTACATGGATTATGTTATGATGGGATGATGTTTATGAAACACATTTTATTCTTTGGGTTATGATGAATGATTTTATGTTTAGGTTATGGCACACATAAGAATGATTTCATTATGAGATGGGTGGGACAGATATTTCCATTCAATGCATTGGGTAAAGATTTATATATCATGAGATAGACATGACTGTAACAGTACGTTAATCCAATTCAGTGTTACAGGACTGAAATGATGAGTGAACTCGATTCAGAAAGGAACTTTGTCCACTAAGAGGGTCTTGGCAGCAATGCCTTGGATAATATGGAAATCATATCATGTGATTAATGGTTTCCCACAATTACATGTTTTCTTCCCATGCTATTTTATCATTATTGATGTTCCATTATGATATATGCCTTAGGTACTTCCAAGATTTATGTCTTTGCTCAATATTTTGATGTTTAGATTTTATGTTCAAGTTTTTGCATTAAAATGTTTATGGATTGTTTTATGTTCTTTCTGTTTACCCTGACTGAGCATTTGAGCTCACCTTTTTTATGTTTTCTTTTCCCTAGGATATAAAGATAGGTTTTAGGTAAGAAAACAAATGGGGAGGATCTTTATGGGCAATGTTGAAGATCTTTCACCAAGATTAGATTATTATCATCCATGTTTCCAAAGACACTAAACTATTATGGTCCTTTGGTGTCTGTTTTTGTTATGTATTAAGTATTCCTCAAAATTAATGTAATGTCCATGTACGTCAAGTTTGGGGTCTCTAAAGTTGGTATTTGAGGAAAGGTTTAGTTAACCTTTGGAAAATTGGATGCAAAAACTTTAGTGAGATCCCTAGTGGTATTTCTAAGGTATGTATAGGGATGTCCCTAATGTTACGTATAAGTATAGGTTATAGTCCTAGAATTACGGTAACAATCTTATAACTAACCCTAAGATGTTATATATTGATGGTACTCCCCCTTTATTATGTTGTTTTCCCTAGCATGTGTTTTGCCTCTCACATTATAATTTTTGGGTTTTAGAAGATGGATGAAACCCAAAGGAACCATGGTGATCAATGTAATGGAAAATGCAATGATTGTCCTCCTGAAAAAACCAATGTTATGGTAGATGGAGTGAAAAATCTTATTGCTATACTTACACAAGCTATGAGTCATTATGGACTTCCAAATGTGCAGAGAAGGGAACAATATTTTATTGAGTCCTTAATGAGGCAACGTCCACGTACTTTCAGTGGGTCTTCTGATCCACTTGTTGTTGAACAGTGGATCAGTACCATTGAAAAGATATTTTCAATACTTTTCTATTCGGAACATGAAAAAGTAATTCTAGTTATTTACTGTTTAGAAGGCGAAGCAGATCAATGGTGGACTCTAATTAAAAATATAAGGCGCCGAGATGAAATTGAATACATGGAATGGGATGAGTTCAAGAACTTATTTTTTAATAAATACTTCCCTCGTATTCTTCAAAAAAATATGTAAATGGTTTCCTTGAGCTTAAGCAAAAGGATGATGAATCTGATGGGATATATGAAGAAACTTTTACAAGGTTTTCATGGTATGCATCTGGATTTATCATCCAACCTGATAGTAAAGTTGATCGATTCTTCAGTGGCTTAAAACCAAGTCTTAGAAGGACATTAGATATAAGAGAATTTAGTAGCTATGAAGAAATTGTGCGTTTTGATATCAAGGTAGAAAAGGAAGTTGGTGTTACATATCAATATCATGGTTTTGGAAAGAAACGAAAGATGGAGTTCAAGGAGAAATCTAAGAATAATGGTGAAAAGAAGATGAATGTTTCTTTATGTACAAAGTGTGGAAAGAATCTTGGTGGAGATTGACTTAAAGGTACTAGAAAATGTTTTAAGTGTGGAAAAGAAGTTCATCGAGCAGCTGAGAGTCGAAGTAAAGGAAAAAAGGTAGTTAATGATGTGAATAAAGAAAAGACTACATAGAATGCTCCACCAACACTTCAATGCTTCAAGTGCAAGGAAATGGGGCATTATGCTAATCAATGCCCTAATCCAATGGTTAATGATGATCGACATGAGAAACCACTTAAGGCAAAGGACAAAGGGACGTCACATGAGATCACTATTGGAAATGTTGAATATGAAAATGATGTGGTGGAATGATTAAGTGTTTATGTAATGGGATTCTAAAATAATGTTGTATATAGTATCGTGGAATATTGGAATATTTATGTACTGGTCTATTGTGGTTTTCAATAATTTTATGGTATTGGTAACCATGGAAAGTGATTGAGATATTTTTGGAAAGAATATGATATTCGCATAATGAAGTGATAAGTAGAAAATGAAATGTTTGACAGTATTCATGAGCTCATGACTGATATAAGGACAAAGTTATGTCATGGTTTGAGTATATAGAATTTCTGGATTTTGGTATGTGGAAAGAGTTAACTTTTGACAGCATTCATGATTTCACTAAGTTTCATTGGGAATTCATTTTTCAAGAGAATACATGATTAAGGTATTCACATGTTTGGAATGCGATCAAAAAGATATATCTTTTGATATATGAGGGATAAATTATGTTATTCACGTGCTCGTTATATGACCTTTTTTAGTAATAATTATCTTTATACTATGAGTTTGAAAAGAAGTATTTTGGAAAAGCATAAAGATTTGAATAGATTATGTTGAACATAAGTTAGTATTGTTTAAGGCTAGAAATTTTTTGGATATTATTGATAGAATTTTATAATAGTATAGTTTAAAAAAAGGGACAACCTCCAGAACGGGCGACAACCCTTTTCGTCGGACAAGGATGTGGGAATCGAACCCACAACCGAAGTGTGACACGCCTTTATCACCTACCACTAGCCTACAAGAAATCCCTGGTTAGAAGAAATTAGTTTTATATTATTAAGTGGTATGATAGATGAAGTATACATTCATTTTTCAAACCATATATGATTAATCTCAATGTAGATGGACTTATGTATACAATTATTGATAAATTTATGTTTGAGATAGATGGAATGACCAATCATTCTATTGCATGATCCGCTAACACTTCATAGAAGACAAATTCATCTTCATTTCTTTAAGAGATGAAGTGGAAATTTTTCAAGGCACGAACAACAGTGAGAATGTACCAAAATCAAGTAAGTATTTCTTTAAATTAAAAAAAAATTCTTCAACAATAGAAAAATGATCATTAAAACAAAAAATGTTGTCCTAGTGATCTTATATCTAATGAATCAGATGGTACCTTAGATCATCACAAAATTATGGCTTTGTGATTGATAGCTTTTTCATAGCCATGTTCTTTACCACTCTCCATCAGGACTTGATGGTTATATTTCTCTTCCATATCCATATTTTCCCCTATTTTGTCCTATGTGAAAACCCATTGCTGAGTTACTTTGGGTGACCCTTATGATTCTAACATCCCTTTTTAAAATAAAGAAACTTTGAAGTAGTAAACCATTTATAACCCTGACGAATTTAGAGGGCGAAATTCATTTCAAGGGGGGTAGAATGTAACAACCCAAGATTTTATGAGAATTATAATTTTCAATTTCATTTATTTCTTGTGTTTTACGCTACACCAAGATTATATTGCGCTATACGCAACACCGTATTAGCTTGCAGTATGCACAACACTATTCTGGGATTGTATTACACACAATTTCAAGTTCGTTTGATAGTAGTCATTCTACACAACATTGAGTGTATATATAAATATATATTCAATTTATAAATGAAATATGGTTGTATTATGTTATACGAAACAAAAAAAAGAGTCTTTCACAACATGCAACCCTGACTTGGCTTTCATTACACACAATCGTGACCTTTCTCGATAGCGTGTGTAGTACGCAATACCGGGTTTCACTAAACAACGATATATTGATATAATATTATTATGGACTAGACGTTATGAATAGTATTAACTAAATTTTTAATTTTATAACATTATTATTCATCTTACAAATTTTCTAGAACATTTTATGCGAACAAAATAAAATTTTCAGGTAAAATAAGTATTTTTAAAAAAATGTCGTTTTGCCGCCTTTTGATGGCGTACCCGCATTAAATATATTTTTTAACATTTTTATAAGTTAAATTTGACAAAATAAAATTCTTCCTTGGAATCAATATATAAAAATATAATTTGGATAAAATTTTCATATTATTCTAATAACATTCATATTTTAATGAATAGTAAAAACACGCTATATTTTAATTAAAAACAACTTTTTTCATCACAATAATTTATATGGTTAGATTATATTTTTAATTGGTTTTAATGTTTAATTAGAATATATTTTTACCATTTAATACAATTTTGTTCATTTTAATTAATTTCACTTTGAAATTGGATATAAACAAGTGTTGATCTTTTGATAGTTTTTGTTTCTTAAAAATACGCTATTTGTTTTGAAAACTGGAATTACTTTTAAACTTAATTAATGCCACTTCTATGTTTTTAATATAAAAAAATAGAAATAATTTTCTAATTTGGAATATCAAATATAGCTTAGGCTGAATTTTTGATATTTTTCTAAAAAACTTCAATTTTTGATGAATAGTGAAACCACTAAGTGGTAGTTAAAAAAACTGACTCTTTCCTTTAAATGAAATTTTACCACTTCTATGAATTGAATTTTAAAAATACGACATACATGGTTGTTATAAAGAAGTAGAATGTGGTTCATTAAGATGAAAATAATTTTTGGTGAATAGTAACTTTTGACTTTTATTTACCGCAGTTAAAGGTAAATAGGGTAATTCAAGGTTAAAAGAATATTATTATAATTCAAAATTACCTTAACAGTTATCCTAACATTATTGGATGAGTAGTGGCATTCCATGGGAATCCTTGGGTCGATTTTGGGACCCCATTGAGCCACTTGGTAGTGATAATGACAATTTGGATTAATTAATTTAATGTAAAGACAAAATTCACATTAAAAAAATCATTTAGTAATTAATTGTTATAAGGGGTTATATAAATTATATTTTCGACTATAAATATTAATTAGAAAGCTAAAAATATTTCCTAAATGTTGGTATTTCTTTTATAATTTTTAGACATCAAATAAATTAAATTATTTATGACACAATAATGATGAAGTATTTACCTCACTAAAAAATGATTTAAATAAATAAGATTATAATGATTAAAATATTATCCAAAACATGTCAAATTATGATTGGATGATTTTATTTCGACAATGAGTCATCTTATCTTCATCTGTAATTATTTTTAGACCTTTTGAAATAGAATATATGTTTATAATAAAATAATATTTTCACACTTTCAAAAGGTGCCCCTCTCCTCCCTTATAAAAGGGAACCTCCTCCCTCTCCTCTTTACACCCTTTTGAGCCTTGAAGCTCAGAAACCCCAGAAAATTACTCTTATAAACCCCTCTAGTTATATCATAGAAGTTTTGGTCTTCTCAAAAGACCAACTCTAGTTCCCTAAGAAGATGAATAAAGGAGGTGCGTCGAGGAAGTGGTAATCTCTTCCACTAACTCTTTCAAGTTTCTTTCTACTTCTACATCCTATTGTTTAGTTGTTTAATTATAAAGTAATAAAATAATTATTAATTATATACTGATATGTTATTATAAATATGAAACAACCCTTTTAAACAATTTATCCATCCAACAGAAAATGAAATCACTACTCGTGTGTACGTACAGAATACCCTCTCCACGCCGTGGTGTAATCAGTTTTTCCTCCACCACCTTACATGGATGGGAATAATGGTGTAAATAATAACTATACATGATTATTATAACATCATAATGATTCTATGATATTATATCATCCACTCCAATTCTATTCAATAAATATGGGAACGATATCATCACTCGTGCGTACGTATGGAATATCGTCTCCATGACGCGATGAGATTCATTTTCCATGTGAACAATTCAAGAATGATTATAAAGTATATATATTAAGAAATAATGAAATATATGACGTAATAATGCTACTGGATTTATGTAAATATATATGTATGTCATCTACTTAATTTCATTCAATTCAATAAGGAAATAAAAAAATAGCATTTAGGCGTACGTAGGGCCTACCGTCTCCATCAATGGTGTTTCTCTTTCCATATATCGATCTATTATATATATGTATATTATGAATATATATTATATATAAATCATGTTTTATATTTTTTAATTAATTAATCATGTTATAAGTAATCATATTAATAATTACAAGTCAAAACATGGATGATAAATGAAACGATTTTACCCAAAACGCTGCTTTAACATTGAATTGACAAATGAACATATAATATAAAGTCGTAAGTGAATCATATATCATATCTAAAATATTATTATGTTTCTGTGACAAGTTAATAATATATTTAAAGCCACTATACATGAGTCTCGGACACATAGAGAAGAAATTTGACATAAGGTAAGGAATAACTTTTCCAATCTTGTTTTTATCTAAGATTGTTTATTCAAGTGTATTTACTGGGGTTATATTTATCATCCATGTCCCTATTTTATAAAAATGGTTTCCTGTATTTTTAAAGACCTTTTTACCCATTTTGACTTTTACTACATGGTGTGTAAGGAATCTTTCTTTTTTCCAGCATACGAGGCACTTTTTGACTTTTCCGGCAAAAGTACAAGAAGAATGATTTTTAACTTATACTGCATGAACGGATTTTTACGGTTTCATAACGCCTTATTTTCTAGAAGCATACTCTACAAGATTTCAAGACTATTTTCATAAAATCATTTCAATTAAAATTTCATTTCATTTTGTAAAAAGAAAATTATTTTGAAGAAGAAAGGATATTTTCCTCAAGAATTCATTTCAAGTGTTTTGAAAAAAACATTTTGCATCAAAGATGACATTATTTCATGTGTGTTTGTTTCAAGTATAATGTATCTGTGATTTACATGGTTTTACTTTTCACATGAGGAAATGATATCCATTTCTTATATGGATTATGTTATGATGGGATGATGTTTATGAAACCCATTTTATTCTTTGGGTTATGATGAATGATTTATGTTTATGTTATAGCACACGTAAGAATGATTTCATTATGAGATGGGTGGGACCTATATCTCCTTCCAATGCATTGGGTAATGATTTATATCTCATGAGATAGACATGGCTGGAACAATAAGTTAATCCGGTTCAGTGTTACAGGACTGAAAGGAGGAGTGAACTCGATTCAGAAAGGGACTTTGTCCACTAAGATGGTCTTGGCAGCAATGCCTTGCTACTATGGAAATCATATCATGTGCTTAATGGTTTTCCACAATTACATGTTTTCTTCCCATTCTATTTTTTCATGATTGATGATCCATTATGATATATTCCTTACGTACTTCCAAGATTTATGCCTTTGCTCAAGATTTTGATGTTTATATTTTATGATCAAGTTTTTGCATTCAAATGTTTATGGATTGTTTTATGTTCTTTATGTTTACCCTTACTAAGCATTTGAGCTCACCCTTTTTGTGTTTTATTTTCCCTATTATATAATGAATGATTTTATGTAAGAAAACAAAATGGGAAGATCAGTATGGGTGATATTGCTGATTTTTCACCAAGATTAGAAGATTATGTTCCATGTTTCCAAAGATGCTAAAATACTACGGTCCTTTGGTGTCTATTTTTGTTATGTATTATGTATTTCTCAAAAGTAATGTAATGTCCACGTACGTCAAGTTTGGGGTATCTACAAACAACGATCAAGGAAGAGGGTTTATTTTCATGTTAATGCTTTCCTTGATTTATCTTTTGCGGATTGGGAAAGAATCATTGTGGAGGTTGTAGAATATTATGTTCATCGTTCTCCTTACTTGGTGGACCGATTACTATCACCATAAACGTAGAGGGTTTGGGCCAAACTAACATGACCTGACTCCCTCCAACGTTCTCTCTTGTGATGTTCTTTGTCATGGCGATGAAATAAAGAGGCGACAGATGCGACAGGTAATGAACACACTACCCGTGGTCTCCGTAACCCGCGCCACCCCTCGCGGTGCCCTAGCCTTCCGGCTCTCGGCCACCTGCCGGCCACCCAGTTCCTGGAATCCCATCGGCCTCCCTTGCGCCCAGGCCGAACCACGCTGGCCTGCGCCACCCAGCTCCCGACCATCGCCGTCCTCCCACGCTCCCCGGTCGAACCGCGCTAGTCTGCGCCACCCGACTCCCTTCCACCGTCGACCTCTTGTGCGCCCCAGCCGAACCGCGCCGGCCCGCCCCACCCGGCTCATGATGGCCGCCGGCCTCCCATGTGCCCCAGCTTGAACCGTTCTAGCCCGCATCCCTCCTCGCGGCAGCCCAGTCGAACCGTACCTGCCCCACCGACCCAACCCGCATCGGCCTCCAGTCTCTGCGCATTCTGTGCGCCCCACGCGCCCCACGCCACCGCTGGATGAATCGACCTCGGAAATACAGGCTGAGCTATCTGAGCCGCACCCATCACAGCGCTGGATGAACCGGCCCTAGCCTCTCGGGCCAAGCCGCCGATTCGCGCCCCTCGCACGCCTGGCTGAGACGGCCTCATGTGCCCCTCACGGCGCCTCTGGGCCAAACCACCTTTAAATCGACCTGCGACCAGTCTGCTCCCTCATGACCGGTCCGCGCCCTCGTGCTAATCGTGGCCCTCACGGCCTACTAGGCTAGGCCCAGATTGTTGGGCCAAACCCAACGGGTTAGGCTGGGCCGAACCCGAACCTGGTCCGCCCAAACGTGGTCAGGCTGGTTCGGTCCGACTAGGTCGGACCAGACCTGGTCCTACTACATACCCTTTACTTTCTTTTGGCCATATCTTTAGCACAAGATGTCCATTTGACAAAATGTCAATGGAGCTGGTATTCCTAAAGCACAAAGGTCCCTTTGTGTATACCCCACTAGAGTTTTGGGTATTTTTGAGACACAATTAGGTTGGACCGAGCATGAATCCAACCGGGCCCTAGGGAGTAAATGTCTAATAACTCATAGACTGGGCGTCCGATTGACACTCTGTCTATTGCATTGAGACCCCTATGATATGGAATACCTTTGGGATACTTCTTTGTGGGACTTCCTAGAAGTTGATGTATCGAAACATGGCTTGAGTTGTGGACCCTCCCAGAATCAAGTGTGCTTTGCGTGGAAACCCTATGGCCGGCTGCTCTCTGACTACTTTTCCAGGATCCTACATGGGTTCGATAGATATGACTATTGTTTCAGTATCCTACATTGGTTCACCCGCTTTGAGGACTATTCTAGGATCCTACATGGGTTCTACAGCTCTGATTACTATACAAGGATCCTACGTGGGTTCGATATAGAAGATGATTTTGTGTCTCTATCTAATCATCTCTATGTCTCTACATAAGTTGTCTACCTATGTGAGCTGAGTCAGTAACTTTTGTGTTTACATCATGATTGAGATGGATTACAAGATAACTTACGTATATGTAAGGGCATATAACTATGTGGGGTTATATGTTGATTTCATACTTTGTGGGTTATCCCTGTTGGATTTTTGTGATACATTGAGGGTCTCGGGGTCACTACTTATTATCATTATAATCACACCTGCACGAGCTTTTCCCGCACCTCGTTGTGTTGGGTGCAGACGATAGACAGTGCTGACCGTGGCTGAGAGTACCAGGACTGGATGGTACCCAGGGAGGACCTTACAGTGTGATGGTACACGGATGAGATGGACTAACATGGAGTGCTAAAGAGGAAATATGTTCATACCCTTCAGGTAGGAACCTCAGAGGATTTTCCAATGACAGATTTTCTATTCTTCTGTTGAACTTTCAGTTTCTTGTACTTTACTATTGGGATGGTATTTCTGACCTCTTTTACTTTCAGCACACTTTTGTTATACAATTTTTCTTAGGGTTTTGTTTCATGCTTGGTATTTTTTTGTGTGTTTATAGGTTATAAACGAAATGTCTTCCCAGTTTTAGGAAATTATGCATTTGGTGCTAGTTTCCAGCCCCTGACCTATCGAAGGTGGGCGTGGGGTAGTCATAGCACCAGCCCTGGGGGACTGGTCATGACAAATTGGTATCATAGGATTCAGTTCTACTGCAGAACATAGGACTATTATATTTTCTGTGAAGCCATAGTTTTAAGGGTACTGAGTGTGGTTTTTAGTTCAGGGAGTCCAGTGTTGGTGCGGCGACCGACGTATCCATACACTAGAACCCATGACTTCTGATTTCCAACTTAATGAATGAAAACACTGATTACGTGTTTGTTTTAAAATATTTTCTTTTATTTAGCTCTTTAGGTATAACATATTGACCGTGGAACACCTGTTTCTTTTCAGGATGGCCCCACATAGATAGACTTCCAGGGTTCTAGGCTTTGTACGAGATGACATCCCACCATGCAACGAGGCCTCGGGGCAAGGCTCTATCACAGTAGAGGAACCAGTTGTACAACTACCCGATGGGCCACCGATTCCACCAGCCCCAGCAGCAGAGAGTGAACGCTTCCTGAGCATGTTGCATGATTTCCAGCACCAGCAGCCGCCTAGGTTCAGGGGTGAGATAGACCCGCATGCGGCTGAGGATTTGCTGGAGGCTATAGTGAGAGTTTTTAGACTGGTAGGGACACCAGCCGACCTTATGGTGATCCTTTCCATGATTCTTCTCTCAGAAGCAGCAGATAGATCGTATAGCCTGATATTCCAAGTGCTTGGTGAGGCGACACATCTCTAGTCAAACTTCGAGAGTTTTTTCTGGCAGAGTTTGTCCTAGACACCCTACGTGCAGTGCGTATATAGGAGCTACTTCATCTGCAGTAGGGAAGCATGATGGTGGAATAGTACTCAATGAGGATCACTAAACTCTCACGCTACTACACCGATATGGTGTGGGAAAAATTCTTCAAGGGTCAGGCCTTCGAGCAGGGGCATAGGCGAGAGATCAGGTCTTCGATGATCTCCATCGACATCCTGATACAGGCAAAGGTGTTGGAGAGAGCCCTCTTAGTATAGATTCTCCTTATCGAGCAGTCACTAGCAGCGATGCCCACCATTGGGCAACACGTAGTGGATTCTTCTGTAGCTGATAGCAGATAGATGTCACAGAGATCCAAGTGGACCAGACCATTTGGTGGATGACCTTAGGACATGGGTTCAATTTTACGTGGAACATGAGATAGATCCAGTCATATGAGGAGCAGGAAGTGCTACACATGTGACAGGATTGGTCACATGGCCCGAGACTGTCTGACCAACTGTGCAGATGATCATCAGATAGTTGAGGGACCTCCCAGGCAGAGGTAGATGATTGACCATGGTGCTCCGCTGGGAGTAGGCGGACATGGAAGAGGAGATGCCCACGAAATTGGTGGTGGATGATGTTTCGATGTCCTACCTACCACCACCACCACCAGGAGGTCTACAATGACCTTAGGGAAAAGTTGGACAGGTGAGAGATCAGGTCCATCCAGCTAAGGCTTATGATCATGGTGCTCCAAAGATGATTTGTGGTATGGTCTATGTCTACTCCACTTTATCTGCAGTTCTTATAGACACAGGTTCCTACCACTCTTTCATTACCACCGCCCTCTTTCGGAGCTCAGAGATTCCGACGAAGCTGTTGGCTCTATCCTTATGGATAGAGACTCCTACGGGAGTAGAATCGATGATTACACAATGGTTCCGGCAGTGTGAGCTTACTATAGGAGGCGTGAGCTTCGGTAGGGATCTCCTTGTAGTAGCATTGAGGCCTTACAACGTCATCATGGGTAGGGAATGGTTATCTACAGTCCATGATCAGATTGACTGTATTAGGAGCAGAGTGTTGTGTGCCCGCAAGGATGGGACCGGGTTTACCTTCACCAGTGAGAAGGTAGAATTTACAGCACAGGACGAACTTACTCGGAGGAGGGTGCATCTGATCACTCATCAGTTGGCATGCCTTTCCCTCGGAGGAGTTGATGTGGAGAGTCTGAGCTATCCTATAGTGGTGGACCAGTACACAGATGTTTTCCCTGATTATGTCACATGACTACCTCCTCATAGAGAGGTGTACTTTTACATTGACCTATACCCAGGGACGACACCGATAACTACACCAGAAAATCGGATGTCGGCTGTAGTGCTTCGCAAGCTGCAGGTACAGCTAGAGGACTTGTAGGGGAAATAATTCATCTGGCCCAGTGCTTCTCCCTGGGCAGCCCCAATTCTATTCACCAAGAAGGTGGATGAGAGAATGACGAATTTTATGGCCTACCATCACCTGATGCAGGTTACCATGAAGAACAATTACCCACTCTTGAGGATTGAGAACCTCTATGGTCAGCTGAAGGGAACGCGGTGGTTCTCGATGATAGACATTAGATCAGGCTATCACCAGCTCAGATTTTGAGATTAGGATGTAAAAAAGACATATTTCAAATGTCGGTACCACCAATAAGATTTCATTATTATGCCTTTCGGTGTAACCAATGCTCTAACAGTGTTCAAGGTACTCATGAACATGATTTTTTAGGAATACCTCAATCTCTTTATTGTAGTCTTCATCGACGACATTCTGGTCTCCTAGACTACTGAGGAGGAGCAAGCCTATCTTTTGTAGGTAGTACTGGACACACTCCGAGAGGACCAGCATTATGGTAAACTCTCGATGTGCCAGTTCTGGATCCGAGAGGTTCACATTCTGGGTCATGTCATATCGAAAGCTAGAGTTGCAGTAGATCCTGGAAAGATTGAGGTGGTACATGCCTAGGAGCCACCCAGGAGTGTGAAAGAGGTACGGAGTTTCCTGGGTTTAGATGAATATTACAAAATATTTGTGCCATATTTATCTAGATTTGAAATGCCAATATTATCCTTAACAAGTAAGGGGCAACCATTTGTGTGGTCGGAGAGATTCCAGCAGAGCTTTTAGGAGTTGAGGCATCGCCTGACTAGTTTCCTCATCTTGAGGCTTCCAGAGGAGGGAATAGGGTACATAGTCTATTGCGACGTATCAGGGACCGGACTCAAATGTGTCCTGATGATGGATCAAGAAGTGATCACATATGGTTCTCGGCATCTGAGACAACATGAGCAGAAATACGCTACCCATGACCTAGAGTTAGAAGTATTGGTCTTCGCCTTGAATATGTGGCGGCACTATCAGATGGGTGAAGGTTTTACCATTTACTCTTACCACAAGAGTCTCAGGTATATCATATCTCAGAAGGACTTGATCCTAAGACAGAGAAATTGGCTTGAGTTCCTCTAAGACTATGACTTCTGGATCGTATATACTTCTGGAAAGGGGAACATTGTTGTAAATGTGCTCAACATAAGATCTGGTATACAACGTCTAGGTGAGGCGTCCGAGAAGCTGGATACTTTACAGATATACTTTGTTGATATAGATGTAGAAACCTTCATTCTATCTCATACGGTCACTCCCCCACTTCATCAGTGAGTTATGGAGGTGAAAAATGGGGACGCTGACTATGAGACATGACATGCTTAGATATCCACAGGGCAAGCACCTGAAGAATTTTCTAAAGGTGGGGAGCACATCATCCTCTTTAGATGACATACTATAGTGCTAGTTTCACTTCAGTAGAAAGTTTTTAGTGAGTTCCACACATCCCCTATAGCGGTACATCCATGAGTGGAAAAGAAGTACCAGGATCTCTGGTGACAACACTAGTGACTGGGAATGACGAAGTCTGTTGCAGATTTTGTCTCTTAGTGACTCACTTGTCAGAAAGTGAAGGCAGAGCCTCAGGTACCAGCATGCTTGGTTCAACCGTTAGAGGACCCAAAGTAGAAGTGGGAAGGGATATCCATGGACTTCGTGAAAATACATCCATGTACATCAAGTGGTCATGACTCAATTTGGGTGATCGTCGACCGACTCACCAAGTCGGCCCACTTCCTACCGATCAGAGAGAAAGGTTCAGTAGAGAGTGTGGGATTCCTCTACATACAAGAGATTTTGTGGATATATGTAGTTCCTTAGATGACTGTCTCTGATCATGAAGCATGTTTTACTTCTCGGATATGGAAGGGGTTGCAGGAGGCATTCAGGATGCAGCTTCATTTGAGCACCGCATTCCATTCTCAGACATATGGTCAGACTAAGTGGACCATTCAAACCATTGAGGACATGCTTCGTGCTTGTGTCCTCGACATCAGTAACAGGTGGGAGGATCACATACCTTTGGTGGAGTTTTCATACAACAACAGCTATCACTCCTCCATTGGGATGGCACATTTTGAGGCATTATACGGGTGACCTTGCAGATCACCCATGCGCTAGACTGAACCTGGGGATTCAGCACTAGTGGGACTAGAGATGGTACGAGTAACCATGGAGAAGGTGTAGATCATCTTTGAGCAGATGAATTCTACACAGATCAGGAAGAAGTCGTATGCTGATAGAAGACGGAGGCCTATAGAGTTTGAGGATGGCGACCATGACTTTCTATGGGTCTCACCTCGACATAGTCTACTGAGATTTGGCTGAGCCGACAAGTTATCTCCATGATTCATTGGACCTTTCCAGGTCCTCATTAGAGTTGGAAAGGTGTCTTACCGCTTAGCTCTTCCACATCAGTTGTACCGGGTGCATGATGTCTTCCACGTATCCCATCTAAGGAGATATGTGCACAACCCTTCTCAGATCATCGACCATGAAGAGCTGGACGTAGATGATGGCGAGACGTTCACTAAGGTTCTAGTAGATATTGGGGATTGATAGGAGTGAGTCCTTCATGGACAGTTGGCTTCCTCTGGTACGTGTTCACTGGTAGCATGGGAACCTCCAGGAGTGCACATGGGAGTGGTAGTCTCAGATGCGTGCTCAGTACCCCCAATTGTTCTATTAGTTCGACTTGAAGCTTATGGGGACGTAATGCCCTGAGGTGGGGAGAATGTAAAGACCCAAAATTTTCATGGATTTTTTTTATATACATGGTAATTTTACGAGTTTGCAAAATTTAACGGCACATGATTCTGAGGCTCGGTGTGCTGAGAATCAATTTCTGAAATTTGTTTCAGGTACGTTCAGTAAACATATGTGCATGTTTTTATATCGTTTGAATCGGTGATCAGAATTAAAATCTTAGGGCACCGTTGAACTCATAGCACCGATATTCTCTTAAGAAGACTTTCACCTCGACGCTAGTTGGTTGAGAATAAAAGATAGTTTCTGGGTTTTTAGTGAATGAATTAAATAAAAATATCGTTGGGTAGATTTATTTTTATTTGTGGGTTAAAACATCCACTTGGAAGTTAGAAGTTGGAAGAGTGGGGACCACCTGACCATAGCCTCCCATGAGAGGTTATGGTGGTGGGGCCTACCCAAACCTTACATCCTGCAAGAGGTTACGATGTAGGGACCACCAGTATAACAACCCATACTTTACATACATAGTTAATTATTCAAAATTGAAGCACACTTATTATAACATATAACAAAACCAGGAAATGACTGTATAGGTATAGTATCTTCAGAAATTGGGAAACATAAACAACTAGTTCATAAAGCATCTACATTGTCTCCCATTTATTTCATCATATCTAGTGTCTCTTTTGGCATATCCTACTTAATAAACTTCTTCCTGACCTGGGGAAAGAAAACATACAAAAGGGTGATCTCAAATGCTCAGTAAGGGTATACAAAATAAATATCAATCACATCATATTCATAAGAACATAACATTTTGGAAATATTAACCTGCAAAAGAGATCATAATTTCATAACATGGGATAAATCATAGTAGTAAAATGTAATCCCAATAATCATAACTTAAAACATGAAACTTTGTGAAATACACACATAATAATAGATAATCATTTATTTGTAGTCAAGACTCATATCCATGACTATCTTACCGGACAAAGTCCATTTCTGGACCGAGTTCACTCCTCATTTCCGTCCTGTTTCACTGAACCGGTTTAACCTGCCATTCCAGCCATGTCTATATCATGAGATATAACCCTTTACCCAATGAATTGGAGGGATATAAAGGTCCCACCCATCTCATAATTAAACCATTCTTATGTATGCCACAAAAATCATAAATCATACATCATTGCATAACCCATGTAATAAAAATGGGATTCGTAAACATCATGACATCATAAAACAATTCATATAAGATAAAGGAATTCATAAAAATAATTACATCACAACATAATTAAATCAATGTAATAATAGGGATATAAAAACAACCCAATATTATCTTAGATGGAAAATAATTTTGATAAAACACTTGAACTCCATTCTTGAGGAAAATATCCTTTCTACTTCAAAAACATTTTCCTTTCTTAACATGTCATAAAATTTTAAAATAAAATAAGTTGATTAAAAATAAACTTGAAAACCTTTAAATGAAGCTTCTTGGAAATAATGTTTTAAAAATTCATTCATGCCGTATAAGTTAAAAAACATTCTTCTCATACTTTTTTCGGAAAAGTCAAAATGTACCTCGTACAAAAAACGACCAATGATTCCTTTAATATCTTTTAATAAAGACTCACTGAAGGGTAAAATTGGATTTAAACAATTGTAGGTGGATGAAAATAATATTACATATTGAGGAAACATGGATGTGGATGATAAAATATCCCCCAGTAAATTTTGAAGTATAAACAATCTCGAATAAAAATGAGATTGCAAGATTTTCCCTTACCTTAGGTCCGATTTGCTTCGTAAGTGTCCGAACATCCTGTATAATGATTTAAATAATGTCATTGACTTATTCCATAATCATACTCATTGTTATGATATCATATAAGGCCATATTATTAGCTTCTTATTAGTAATATTTCATTTCTACTTGTTATTCGGGTGTTTATTACTTTTTGTTCTTATGCGTGTTTTATCGAATAAATTATTATTCTTCCCTTTTGGTTATAGATACCTCATTTACAGAATGGTATGAATGTAATATATATCATATTCATTCATTAAATTCATTTATATAATCATTATGCAAAGAATATCATGTGGAACGAGTCGCATCACATCGTGGAGACGGTATTCCGTACGTACGCACGAGCGATGATATCATTCCCATGATCGTGGAATTGTATTGGAGTGTATTTATACTATTTAAGAATCAATATCACATTAAAATAATCATATATAGTTATTATTTACACCATTATACCCATCCAAGTAAGGTGGTGGTGGAAAATATATTACACCACGGCGTGGAGACGATATTCCGTATGTACGCACGCACGGTGATTTCGTTTTCCGTAGGATGGATAGATGGTGAAATAGGGTTGTTTCATACTTATAATAACATATCAGTATATAATTGATACTTATGTTATTACTTCATAATGAAACAAATAAATAATAATAAGTGGAAGAAGAAATAAAGTTCGAAGAATTGGTAACGGGCATTACCTCTTCTTTGAAGCGCCTCTTTGAGACCTCCTCATATGGCACTAAAATTGGCCTTTGAAGATAACCAGGACCTCTAGGATGTTTCAAGGGAAGTGTAGAAGATAAATTTTCAGGGTTTGGTCGATATTGAAGGCTCAAAGTGTTGTGGGGAAGAGAGGGAGGAGGTGCCCTTTTATAAGGGAGGAGAGGGGCACCTTTGGAAAAACTAAAAATATTATTTTTATTATAAACTCATATTCGGTTTTTAATAGATCGAAATTGATTTATTTAGAATATAAGGTGATGATGAGTCTAAATCCTCATATAAAATATAATTTAGACAAGTTTAGGTATCTATTTTAACCACATCAATTAGATTTAACTTTAAGTTAAATAATTTAACTTTTACAGTGTCTTCTTGTTTTCTTACACTATAAGGTTACTAAACTTACTATAACAAGCCAAAAGAACCCCAAGTTGTTTATTATTAATATATATAACCTTATCTAAGTCATTTGGATTAACCTTATATTTTTAGGAATAAAATAACAATTAATAATATAATATTTGTTTTAAAAACTATTTTATATCAATTTTTACACTATTTGGAAATTGATTTTTGTGAAAATCATAACAGAACAATTAGTTAAAAAACGTTAATTAAAGCAATACTAACATGTCTTATTAACCTAGAAAATTATTGTAATTCATAAAAAATATCATATTACATTTTTTTGGGTATTTATAACATCAATTATGTCAATATTTCATTTATAATATAATTACTGCATCATCATTGTGTCATAAATAAATTAAATTATTTATTGTCTAAAAATTAAAAATAAAATACCATTATGTATGAAATCTTTTTAGCTCTCTAAAGAATATTTATAGTCGAAATTTTCTTATGTATTACCCTATATTAAAAATGATTTAGTTATGAAACATTGATTTTAACTATTTTAACCCTTCATTAAATAAATTAATAATAAATGTCCTAATCTAATCCAAGTGGGCCTAAATGGTCATATTTTATTCCTAAGGTTGTTTTGGGTCGAATTAAACTTATCCAATATAATTAGGACATGTTTTATGGTAATAATAATAACATTTGTACCCTTAATTTCTCTATTTACTTTTAACCATGGTAAAAAAAAGTAAAAAGTTACTATTCACCAAAAATTATTTTCATCTCATTGAACCACATTTTAGTCCCTGATATTAACCGTGTCTCTTGGATTTTTAAAATTCCACTCATAGAAGTGGTAAAATTATGTTTTATGTAAATTTTCAAATTCTTCTAGGAGGTGGGCAAAAGAAGGTGAAAAGTTCAATAAATTTTTTATATATCTAAAATTATTATAAAATGACTCCAATGAATTGAATTGAAATTATATAGCTATTATGTATCAATTTTGACGTAAAATAAATTTAAATAAAATAAATAATTATTTAAATAAAATGTTGTTTTTTAAATAGTAACCCAGTGATTTCACTATTCATCAAAAATTTAAAGTTTTCAGAAAAATACCAAAATTTTACCCTAGGATAATTTCGATATTCCGAATCCAAAAATGAAGTCCATTTTGAAAAATAAAATATAAAAAATTTCAAAAATATGGTATTACTATTCATAACGGATAGTTTTAGTAATATTTTAATAGCATATCATTGTTTAGTGAAACTCGGTATTGCATACGATGCAAGCTATTGAGGAAGGTCGCGATTGCGTGTAAAGAAAGCCAAGCTAGTTTTGTGTGTAGTGAAAGATTCCTTTGATGATTTATATAACATAAAAACAAAATATTTCTCATAAAAGTCTCGGGTGTTACATTCTACCCCCCTTAAAATGAATTTCGCCCTCGAAATTCGTCACTTTATAACAAAAAGATGAGGATACCTCTCCCTCATCATATCCTCAAGCTCCCATGTAGCTTATTCTAATTTTTGGTTCCTCCATAAAACTTTTACCAAGCGAATGGTCTTGTTCTGTTGGACTTTTTCGCTAAGATCCAGAATCTATATCGGCTATTCTTCATAAGAAAGATCTTGCTCCAGCGGTACAACCTCTGAGCTGAGTACATGTGAAGGATCAGGTATGTACTTTCTCAGGAGAGATACATGGAACACATCATGAACATGGGAGAGATTCGGTGGAAGCGCCAATCGGTAAGCTACCTTCCCAACATGATCCATAATTTCAAAAGGACCGATATATCTAGGGCTCAACTTTCCCTTAATTCCAAATCTCATGACCCTCTTCCATGGAGATATTTGTAAGAACACTTTATCACCCACTTCAAACTCTAGGTCTTTTCTTCGGTTGTCGGCATAACTTTTTTGTCGACTCTGAGATGCTCTTATGTGTTTTTGAATAGATCTGACCTTTTCTGCCATCTCATCAACAAGATCAGGTCCTAATAGCTTTCTTTCCCCAACTTCATCCCAGAAAGTTAGAGTCCTGCATTTCTTTCCATAAAGAGCTTCATAAGGAGCCATCTGAATACTGGAGTGAAAGCTATTATTATAAGAAAATTCTACCAAAGGTAGGTGTTGATCCCAACCACCTTTTAAATCCATAGAGCATGATCTCAATATATCTTCTTGATTTTGAATTGTCCTCTCAGACTGACCGTCTGTCTGAGGATGATAAGCAGTGCTGAAACTCAACTCTGTATCCAGACTATGCTGAATAATTCACAAGAACTTTGAGCTAAACCTCAGATCCTGATCAGATATAATGGAAAGTGGTACTCCATGCTATCTTACCACTTCCTTCACATATATCCTGGAAAGCTGATCCAGAGAGAAATCCTTTCTAATAGCAATGAAGTGTGCCGACTTTTTAAGATGATCAACTATAACCCAGATAGCATTATTTGATTTGGATGTTTTAGGAGGTCCAGTGACAAAGTCCATAGTGATGTTTTCCCATTTCCATTCAGGTATGGGTAATGGTTGTAACATCCCCTTAGACTTCTGTCTCTCAGCTTTAACTTGCTGACAAACCAAGCATCGAGAGACATATTCACCAACATCTCTTTTCATGCCATCCCACCAGAAGTACTCTTTCAGGTCCCTATACATCTTCGTGCTTCCAGGATGAATAGAGAATGAAGAACTATGAACCTCATCCAGCAGCTCCTTCTTTAATTCGGGGATGGGAGGAACACAAACCCGATTCCTGGACTTTATTATCCCATCACAATCAAGGTTGAATTCACGATCATTTTTCACCTTCTTTTGTAACTCTACATATTCTTTCTGTGCCTCTTTAATCTTCACATGTATAGATGGATTAATATTCATTTGAGAAAGCTACGATTTTCTACTTCCATTATAATTCCAAGATCCATCCTTTATAAATCCACAAATATTGGATCTTTTGTGATCCTCATCATGGATAAACTGGCATGGTCTTGTCGACTTAATTCATCTCCAACCTTGTTTGCTTTCCCAGGGTGGTAATGAATTGAGCAGTCGTGATCCTTAATCAGCTCCATCCATTTTCTTTGGCACATATTCAGCTCTATTTGTGTGAAAATATACTTTAAACTTTTATGATCAGTATAAATATCACACTTTTCTCCATAAAGATATTACCTCCAAATCTTTAATGCAAAGACTACCACAGCTAACTCCAAATCATGAGTTGGGTAATTTTGCTCATGGATTTTCAACTGTCGTGAGGAATAATCTATCACCATATCATTTTGCAGAAGAACACACCCCAGCCCCTTCTTGGATGCATCATTGTAGATCACAAACCTTTCTCTACTACAAAGAAGTGTGAGTATAGGTGCACTGGAGAACCTTCTTTTCAACTCCTTGAAATTCTCTTCACATTTCTCCATCCACACAAACTTAACTCTTTTTTGAGTCAACCCGGTGAGTGGATTAGATAATCGTGAAAAATATTTCACAAACCGTCGGTAATATTCATCCAAGCCAAGAAAAATTTGGATCTCAGTTACTGTTTTTGGTTTCGACTATCTTTCAATAACCTTTGTTTTTGCTGGATCCACAGATATCCCCTCTTTTTCGATTATGTGACCCAAAAATGCAAATTTTTGAAGCCAAAATTCACACTTGGTAAATTTTTTATAAAGCTTCTCCTTTCTCAAGGTCTTCAATATATTTCTCAAAATATCTTCATGTTCTTCCTTGCTCTTCGAATAGACAAGAATATCGTCTATAAAGACTACTAAAAACTGTTCAAGATAGTCTCTAAAAGACTCTATTCATCATATCCATGATGATAATAGGGGCATTAGTAAGACCAAATGGAATCACTATAAATTCATAGTGTCCATAAATTGTATGGAAAACCGTCTTTGGTATATCCTCTCTTTTGACCCTAAATTGATGATACCCAGAACGAATATCAATCTTGGAAAAGTATTGATCTCCACATAGTTGGTCAAATAAGTCATAAATGTGCGAGAGAGGATATTTTTTCTTGATAGTGATCTTGTTATGTTCTCGATAATCAATGCAGAGTCTCATTGATCCATATTTATTCTTAACAAATAAAACAGGTGCTCCCCAAGGTGATGCACTAGGGTGTATTAATCCCTTATCAAGACTCTCTTGGAGTTTCTTCTTCAATTCCTACAACTCAATTGGGGCTATTCTATAAGGTGTCTTTGAAATAGGCAAAGCACCCAGTAAACTCAACTTCATGATTTGGTGGAAGACCTAGAAATTCCTCTGGAAATACATCATCAAACTCCCGTACAATGGGCATATAATTAATCATGAGTTTCTCACCAACCATTTTAGATAAATAACCATCATATAGTGGAATCAAAACCCATAAGATGGAAAAAATTTCCACTGGAAGGTTATGTTCATCCATGCATCGATAGACGATCATAGATTGATCTGGAATATGAAATGTGACTTCCATTATTTGGAAATTGATATGAGCTCCATATAGAGAAAGCCAATCCATGCCATGAATCACATCAAATTCCACTATAGGAAGGATCACAAGATTTTAAGGAAGCACTTTCCCAAAAACATCAATCGGAGAGGAATTATAAACTTTTTATGCGACTGTTGTGCCATCAGGGGTTGTCACAGCTAACTCAACATCTAATTGTTGAGGTAATATAGTGATACCCTTAGAAAATTCTTCATAAATAAAAGAGTGGGTGGATCCAGAATAAAATAAAACATTTTCTACTTTAGTGTGGATGGTAAGTGTACCTTTCACCACTTCGTTATCATACTCCACATCGCTGATAGAAATTGCATGTGACTTTCCTTTTTTCTTTGGCCTTAAGAGTTTTTTGACGCCGATCATCACCATCAACCCTTGGATTAGGGCATTGATTGGCATAATGCCCCATTTCCTTGCACTTGAAACATTGAAGGGTAGTAGGTTCATTCTGTGTATCCCTTCCTTTGTTTAAATCATTAGACATCTTTTTCCCATTATTTCGACATTCAATTGCCCGATGACCTTGTTTTCCACACTTATAACATTTTCTTTTCCCCTTAAGAAAATTTCCTCTATATTTCTTTCCACACATTGAGCATAAGGGAAAACTCATCTTCTTTTCAGTGTGCTCTTTATATTTTCATTTGAATTCCATTTTCCTCTTCTAATAAAACCCTTATGACTGATGTGTTAAACCAATCTCCATCTCAACCTTGAGAGAACATCGAACAATTTCTTCGTAGCTATTGAAGTCCCTTATGGCTAACGCCCTTCGAAGACTTGGTTTTAAGCCACTAAAGGATCGATCGATCTTACTCTCAGGTTGGATAATAATACCAGAAGCGTACCTTGCAAGTCTTGTAAAATTTTCTTCGTAGGTACCAACAGATTCATCATCCTTTTTCTTTAGTTCAAGAAACTCTTTCTCCATCTATTTTTGGAGAATACGAGGGAAGTACTTATTGAAAAATAAGTTCTTGAACTCGTCCCATTCCATGGACTCAATTTCATCCCTTTTCCTCGTATTCTTAATAAGATTCCTCCATTGTTCAGCATCACCTTCCAAACGATAAACTGCTAAGATGACTTTATCGTGTTCAGAACATTGAAGAACTGAAAATAAATTTTTAGTGGTACTGATCCATTGTTCAGCCACTAATGGATCAGAAGACCCACTAAATGAAGGTGGACTTTGCCTCATGAAGGATTCAATAGAATGTTGCTCCCTCCTTTGTTCTTTTGGAAGTCCTGCATGATTCATAGCTTGAGAAAGTTGTGTGAGCATGGCTACAATATTTTTTATTTCAGCTCCCATAACGTTTGATTGCTCAGGGGGACAATCAATGCATTGCCCGTCGCATTCTGCATTAACACGGTTCCTTCGGGTTATAGCCACTGACTAAAACCAAGAAGAATAGTGTGAGAAACACTAATTATAATATAAAAAACACATAATCAAGAATAAAATTTCACACTTAAGGTATTATCATAGGTTGTTCATGGACATTTCTAAAACACTAATATTGTGTTCTATGCTTAGACTTATCCGTAGGGTTCTTACTAAGGCAATCACATCCTAGTTTCCAAAGGTTGACTATACCTTTCCTCTGATACCAACTATAATGACCTATACTTTACATACATTGTTAATACTTCAAAATTGAATCACACTTATTACAACATATAACAAAACCAGGAAAGGACCATATAGGTATAGTGTCTTTAGAAACTGGGAAACATAAACAACTAGTTCATAAAGAATCAACATTGTATCCCATTTATTTCATCATATCTAGAGTCCCTTTTGGAATATCCTACTTAATAACCTTATTCCTAACCTGGGGAAAGAAAAAATAAAAAAGGGTGAGATCAAATGCTCAGTAAGGGTATAGAAAAGAAATATCAATCACATCATATTCATAAGAACATAACATTTTGGAAATATTAACCTGCAAAGGAGATCAAAATTTCATAACATGGGATAAATCATAGTAGTGAAATGTAATCCCCATAATCATATCTTAAAACATGAAACTTTTTGGCATACACACATAATCATAGAGAATCATTTCTTGGTAGTCAAGACTCATAGCCAAGACTATCTTAGCAGAAAAATTCCATTTCTGAACCGAGTTCACTCCTCATTTCAGTCCTGTTTCACTGAACCGGTTTAACCTGTCGTTCCAGCCATGTCTATCTCATGAGATATAAACCTTTACCCAATGCATTGGAGGGAGATATAGGTCCCACCCATCTCATAATGAAACCATTCTTATGTGTTCCACAAAAATCATAAATCATACATCATTGCATAAACCATGTAATAAAAATGGGATTCTTAAACATCATGACATCATAAAACAATTCATATAAGATAATGGAATTCATAAAAATAATTCCATGAAAACATAATCAAATCAATGTAATAATAGGGATAGAAACAGAACCCTATATTATCTTAGATGGAAAATAATTTTGATAAAACACTTGAACTCCATTCTTGAGGAAAATATCATTTCTACTTCAAAAAAATTTCCTTTCTTAACATGTCATACAATTTTAAACTAAAAGAAGTTGATTAAAATTAAACTTGAAAACATGTAAAGGAAGCTTCTTGGAAATAATGTTTTAAAAATCCATTCATGTCGTATAAGTTAAAAAAACATTCTTCTCGTACTTTTTTCGGAAAATTCAAAAAGTACCTCGTACGAAAAACGACAAAATATTCATTTCATATCATTTACTAAAAACTCACCAAAGGGTAAAATTGGATTTAAACAATTGTAGGTTGATTTAAATAATATTACATATTGAGGATACATGGATTTGGATGATAAAATATTCCCCATTAAATTCTGAAGTATAAACAATCTTGGATAAAAATGAGATTGCGAGATTTTCCCTTACCTTAGGTCTGCTTTGGTTCATAAGTGTCCGAACCACCTGTATAATAATTTAAATAATGTCATTGAATTATTTTAGAATCATACTCATTATTATGATATCATATATGCCCATATTATTAGCTTCTTATTAGTAATATTTCATTGCTACTTGTTATTCGGGCGTTTATTACATTTTGTTCTTATGCGTGTTTTGTCGAATAAATTTTTATTCTTCTCTTTAGGTTATAGATAACTCATTTCCAAAATGGTATTAATGTAATATATATCATATTCATTCATTAAATTCATTTATATAATCATTATGCAATGAAGATCATGTAGAACGAGTCGCATCATATCGTGGAGACGGTATTCCGTACGTACACACGAGCGATGATATCGTTCCCATGATCATGGAATTGTATTGGAGTGTATGTATACTATTTCAGAATCAATATAACTTTAAAATAATCATATATAGTTATTATTTACACCATTATACCCATCGAAGTAAGGTGGTGGTGGAAAATAGATTACACCACGGCGTGGAGACGGTATTCCGTACGTACGCACGCGCGGTGATTTCATTTTCCGTAGGATTGATAGATGTTGAAATAGGGTTGTTTAATACATATAATAAAATATCAGTATATGAGTGATAAGGATGTTGTTACTTCATAATGAAAATACTAAATAAGAATAAGTGGAATAAGAAATAAAGTTGAAAAAATCGGTAACGGACATTAACTCTTCTTCGAAGCGCCTCTTTGAGACCTCCTCTTTGGGCACTAAAATTGGTCTTTGAAGAATACCAGGACCTCTAGGATGTTTATAGGGAAGTGGAGAAGATAATTTTTCAGGGTTTGGCCGAGCATGAAGGCTCAATGTGGTGTGAGGAAGAGAGAGAGGAGGTGGCCTTTTATAAGAGAGGAGAGGGGCACCTTTGGAAAAACGAAAAATATTATTTTATTATAAACTCATATTCGATTTTTAATAGCTCCAAATTGAATTATTTCGAATCTAATGTGGGTATGGGTATCAATACTCTCATCCAATAGAATTTAGACAAGTTTAGGTATCTATTTTAACCTTATCATTTAGATTTATCTTTAAGTTAAATATTTTAACTTTTACCGTGTCTTCTTGTTTTCTTACACTATAAGGTTAATAAACTTAAAATAACAATCCAAACGAACCCCAAGTTATTTATTATTAATATATAACCTTATATAAGTCATTTTTCTGAACCATATATTTTTAGGAATAAAATAACAATTAATAATATAATATTTGTTTTAAAAACTATTTTATGTCAATTTTGACACTATTTGGTAATTGATTTTTATGAAAATTATAACAGAACTATTAGTTCGAAAAAAGTTATTAAAATCACTACTAACATGTCATATTAACATATAAAATTATTTTAATTCATAAAAAATCTCAAATTACATTTACTTGGGTATTTATAACATCAATTATGTCAATATTTCATTTATAAGACAATTACTGCATCATCATTGTGTCATAAATATATTAAATTATTTATTGTCTAAAAATTAGAAATAAACTACCATTATTTAGGAAATCGTTTTATCTTTCTAATGAATATTTATTGTCGAAATCATCTTATGTATAACCCTATATTAAAAATTATTTAGTTATTAAAATTTTATTTTAATTATTTTAACCCTTCTTTAAATAAATTAATAATAAATGTCCTAATCTAATCCAAGTGGGCCTAAATGGTCATATTATATTTCTAAGGTTGTTTTTGGTCGAATTACACTTATCCAATAGAATTAGGACATGTTTTAGGGTAATAATAATAACATTTTTACCCTTAATTTTCCTATTTACTTTTAACTGTGGTAAAAAAGTAAAAAGTTAATATTCACTAAAAATTATTTTCAACTCATTGAACCACATTTTAGTCCCTGATATTAACCGTGTCTCTTGGATTTTCGAAATTCCACTCACAGAAGTGGTAAAATTAAGTTTTATGTAAATTTTCAAATTTTTCTAAGAGGTGGGTAAAAGACGGTGAAAAGTTCAATAAAATTTTTATATATCTAAAATTATTATAAAATGACTCCAATGAATTGAATTGAACTTATATAGGTATTATGTATTAATTTTTACCTAAAATAAATTTAAATAAAATAAATAATTATTTAAATAAAAATTCGGTTTTTAAATAGTAACCTAGTGTTTTCACTATTCATCAAAAATTGAAAGTTTTCATAAAAATACCAAAATTTCACCCTAGGATAATTTCGATATTCCGAATCCAAAAATGAGTCCATTTTGAAAAATAAAATATAAAAAAATTCAAAAATTGGGTATTACTATTCATAACGGCTAGTTTTAGTAATATTTTATTAGCATATCGTTGTTTAGTAAAACTCGGTATTGCATACGACGCAAGCTATCGAGGAATGTCGCGATTGCATGTAAAGCAAGCCAAGATAGTGTTGTGTGTAGTAAAAGATCCCTTTGATGATTTATATAACATGAAAACAAAATATTTCTCATAAAAATCGTGTGTGTTACAACCAGGGACTAAACCCCCTAATAATGGTGGGAGAGGAAAACCTCTCAACTCCCATCATTAATGAGGGAGAGTCTCTCCACCCCCTCCTTTAATGTCCCAAATCCTCCTCTCTAATTTATTGTGCCAACCCCATGAATTAATTATGTGAATCCAACTTAATTAATACACCCTTTTTAAAATCTTATGCCAACAATAGATTTTATAATCTATTAACTTGGATTCTTATTCTTTTGGATGACAAAAGGATGGAAAAGCATGATTAGAGGTTTTGAGAGAAAAGATCTCACCAAAGAGGAATGAAGAATGCTCCAAACAAAGAACACCTTCGAATATGAAGAGCGATCTCCTTCGACCTTCATCCACAGAATCCTACTGACGTGGGATGTCTTCGACCGACCTTCCCTCCTCATCGTCATCATTGAACCGGCAGACATGCTTAGGATTGGATGTGTGAGGCAGATGTGGCGAATGACGACAACTTCATCTTTTTCCCCGAGACTCTATCGATGAACAACAATCAAGGTAGGGGGTCTATTTTCATGTTAATGATTTCCATGATTTATCTTCTGTGGATTGGGAAAGAAACATTGTCGAGGCTATAGAATTTCAAGTTCATCGTTCTCCATTATGGATGGACAAATTGCTATCACCCTAAACACGGAGGGTGTGGGCCAAACTGACATTGCCTGACTCCCTCCGCTGATCTCTCTTGTGATGTTCTTCGGCCTGGCAATGAAATGACGAGGTGACAGGAAACGACCGCGCAACCCGCAGTCTCCACAACCCGAGACGCCCCTCGCAGTGCTCCGGCCTTCTAGATCCCGGCCACCCACTGGCCACATAGCTCCCAGCCACCCACCAGCCTCCCAGATCATGGCTTTCGCCGGCCTCCCGTGTACTGCGATCGAACTGCACCGGCCTGGGCAACTCGGCTCCCGCCACCACCGGCCTCCCGTGTTCCCCAACTGAACTGCGTCGGCCCGTGCCACCCGGCTCCCGGCCACCTCCTGCCTCCTGTGTGCCCCAGCCAAACTGTGTCGTCCCATGCCTCCCAGCTCTTGTACGCCTTCAGCCTCCTGTGCACACCGGTCGAACCATGCCAGCTCGTTCCCCCCGGCTCTAGGCCACTGCCGGCCTCCCATGGGGCCCAGCCTGAACCGCGCCGGCCCGGGGCCCTCTTCGTGATGCCTCTAACAAACTGTGCCGACCCCGCCGGCCCGAGCTGCACCAACCTCCACCCTCTGTGCGCTTCCCGCACCCTGCGTGCCCCGCGCCGCCACTGGCCGAACCAGCCTTGGCCATCCGGGCCCAACTGTCTGAGCCACGCCCCTCGCGGCGCTGGCCAAATAGGCCCCAACCTCTATGGTCAAGCCTCCAAGCCACACCCCACACGCGTCTGGCTGTGCTGGGCCCCCGCGCCCCTCAAGGATCCTCCGGGACGAACCGCCTTTACACCGACCTGTGATCGGTCCTCGCCCTCGTGCTACTCGTATCCCTCGCGGCCCATTGGGCCAGGCTTAGCGGGCCAAGCCGAACCCATTGGCTCAGTCGGGCTAAACCTGAACCGGGTCAGCTTAGACTAAATCAGGCCAAGTCGATCCTACCAGGTCTGACCGGACTCGGGCCTACTACCTACCCTTTACTTTCTTTTGGCCATATCTTTGGAACTGGACGTCTGTTTGACGAACGTTCAGCGACACTGATATTCGTAGAGTGTAACGGTCACTTTGTGTATACACCACTAGAGTTTTGGGTATAGTTGAGATACGGTCAGGTTGGATCGTGCACGAATCCAACCATGCCCATGAGACTAAAAGGATAATAACTCATAGACTAGGTATATTATTGACACACTGTCAGTTGCGTCGAGACCCCTATGACATGGAAAACCATTGGGATACTTCTTCGTGGCACTTCGTGGCAGTTGATGTATCAACACTTGGCTTGATGAGTAGACCCTCCCGGAATCAAGCGTGCTCTGTGTGGAAATCTTTTGGCAGGATTCTCTTTGACTATAGTTCCAGGATCCTACGTGGGTTCGACAGCTCTGACTACTATTCCAGGATCCTACATTGGTTTGATAGCTCTAACAAATGTTCCAAGATCCTACGTGGGTTAGACAGCTCTGATTACTATACCAGAATCCCACGTTGTCTCGACAGAGAAGATGATTCAGTGTTTCCATATAATCATCTCTATCTCTATACAGAAGTTGTATTCTTATGCGAGCTGATTTAGTATATTTTGTGTTTACCTCATGATCGAGATGGATTACTTTATAACTTAGGTATATGTATGGGAATATACCTAAGTGGTTTTATCAATTGATTTCATACTTTTTGGTTTATCCATGACGGATTTTTGTGAGACCTTGAGGGTATCAGGGTCCCTACTGAGTATCGTTATACTCACCCCTACATGGGATATGCCTACACATCATTTTATTGGATACATATGACAGACAACGCTGACCAAGGCTGAGAGTACCAGGACTGTACGATACCCGGGGTGGACCTTACGGTGTGATGGTACACGGAGGAGACGGACGGTCTTGGAGTGCTGAGGAGTTGATCTGTACCTACCCTTCAGGTAGGAACCTCAGAGGACGTTCCAGAGGATGTATTTTCTTTCTTCTGTTGAACTTTCAGTTTCATGTACTTTACTATTGGGCTTGAATTTCCTACCCTTTGGTGGTAGTCGCCAGTAGCTGGCCTATGGAAGGAGGGATTGGGGTAGTCACAGTACGGGCCCCAGGAGATGGTTCGTGACATAAAAATTTTATTTTTCATTATGTACTTATTAATACTTCACGTGGATTTTATATCAACTTCGTAATTTTTTATCTAATTCATCCTTACAGGATTTTTTTCAGAATCAACATCTTTTTCCTTATTTTAATTCATTTGATAGTATATATTAAATTATGTAATTCATCTAAAGGTAAAAAGTTTTTGTGGGATTTTAAGTATCTAATTTCCTTATATTTTTTGGAAATTCTAGACATGGGAAACATAATCCAAACATTAAATTCAACATCATCTTCTTTATATTCTAACTTACTAAGGCCTTCTACATCATGTTCATTTTCTCTAAATTTTAGCATCCTTATAGCTTAAAATTATATATTTTACTTAATATTCTTTTTTTAATTCAGATATTTCCCTATTTCAGACATGAAAACTATGTTATTAAATTCCATTTAAGGTAAATCATATTTTTTATTTGATAGTAGATATTTTAGTATCATACATATATGGAATTTTCCTTATCAAATTTTTAACAACAACCAAATTTTCTATTACATCTATGAAACATTCAATATTGCTTAAAAAATAATTAAATATATCAAAGTAGAATTTACTAGTTTCACGATCCACTATTTTGATACTATTGAACTTTATTCTACTTATTTTAATATTTTATTCCTTCACTTTAATATATACTTAAAAGAGGATTAATATTTTTTTTTCAATTTTCTATTGTCGTCATCAGAACCATCACCTTTATTAGAGAATTTTTTCATATGAAAATAATAATATAATTTAGAGTTTTCCCATCAACCAAAGGATTAATTTAATTAGTAAATTTCATATCAGAAACATTCTGTATTGGTGGAAACAAAAATTTAGCTACATTAATCACATATTTTCTAAGAGTGAATGTATACATTTTTATATTTGACACTAATTTTGGAATATGGGAACCACAAATGTGGGTGGGGGTTGAATATATAATTATATTTCATAATTTATTTTCAAATGAAATTAACCACAAAAGCATATTACAATTTCAATCATTTCATATATATATTTTATCCACACACATAAAGAATGTTATGGATGTAAAGTATGGAAAGATTATTATAATGATCTCCAATAGTGTAGGTGACTACATCATGACCATTGTAACTCATGTTGGACCGCAAAAATTCACTATGATATGAAGTGAAAATAATTCAGCTAACCCCCATTAAGTTTCTTCTATCTCCTAATAAGTTATTATACTAACTCAGATGAGTTATAATTTTTTTTTTATTTTGTAAAAAGAAAATAAAAAACCATTCTACAAAGATTAAAATAATTTGTTATATAAATTCTTGATCTTTTACTCTTCATATGGTATGACTCTATATAGTTCCCTACTACCATATTCTGATATAACTACATTATATGTGCCTCAAAAAATTATGTATTTGAAATGTACCTATATCTAATGATACTTTTCCAATTGTACCTTTATATACAACACCTATGTCTGGTGCCTCTTCCACAACTTGGTGTTTCCTTGGTTGGAAACTCTAAATTCCCCTCTAATGAAATATTCAATACATCGACTCTCACATCATCACACACACACACACAAGTAGTGTAAATTCATATAATGCATTCTTCCTTTATATAGGGGTACTTTTAATGAAAAATGTGGGCTCCCATAATTTAAATTGTTTATTTACCGTCCCACTTATACTTCAGTAGATTCCTATCAAACATTATTGAATTTTGCTGAAGTTTCTTAAAAAAATCACATTATTTAATATTATTAGACACATTAAGATTATCAAAATTTGAAATATCAATATAGAATATTCATAGTTATGTAATTTACAATTTTAATGTATATTCTCTCAGAAATATATCAAGAGAATTTTTTTCAAGGAATTCATTAAGAACATCTCTATTTGGTAACTATTTTTAAGTCTAGTGAAAATTATTTTTCTCTATTTTATGAATTGTTATCTAGTTCATTCGTGATAACTTATCTATTTTGTACTTTTATTCACCGCTCTGTGATTTTCATTGACCTATTGATTCAGTTTTGTAGAATCATACATTCTTCGTATAGTTTTATCACATGCATCCTCGTAGTTATAGTCACATGTATAATAATTTTTATTAAACATCCCATTTAGTTTTAGCTTCTTCATTGGGCCTTCCAATGCCCTTTGAAACATTATACATAGATTAGTTCACTACAGGTTTTTTGGCACACCTTAACTGAATCATCCATCTTATGATGTATTATTTCTTTGTTCGATCCTCTTTGGTTTGATTGCTTTTAAACTAATCAACATGACCTATAAAAAATACAAGAAGCTTAATTTGTTTTTTTATTTCTCAGTCTAATGTATTTCTTATATCCTTGTTCAGTAAACTTGGGAACTTTCCACTTTCTTGAACCATTACTCTATCCACAATACTTATACATAGTCCATATGGTATACTTCACAATCTTCTCTAGCTGTTACACATTAAAATAAAATGTTTAATGGTATTTGTATAATTTTTTTAGTAGAAGCTATTTTGATCCCCATCCCTTGAGGTTTTATCATCTGTTCACTTGTTTTTATGAGGATATTTTCAAATGACCATGTAATGAATTGACGATCTTACCTTCTAATAGAGTAACACAAACTCTGTAATATAAAACATTGCTTGATGGAGCATTTTTAATGGAATAAAACTGATATTATTAAAATAAAAATATCCAAAATGGATTTATAACATCCTAATTTTTTTATGTATTTCTACAAAAAAAAAATTACGTGAACTTGGTATACACTCTCTATCCAGAAATATCAGATGTAACTTTTTTCAACCACAACTCAAACATTATAGGTAAAAATTTTAGTTTCATCCATTTCTACAAACATATAAAAATATTAATAGGATCATGATCATCGTCATGATATTGGTTACAATAATATTAGTACATTATCTTCTATCTAAATTGAGAAACTTTCTTAAACTTGATATTTTTTTTCAAAATCACCCTAAACAATAACACAAAAGGAGTGTTTCTTAACTGTATAGAACAACTCATTATATTATAGATATTCATCTCCTCCATTTCAGTATTCATAAAATTATATTAGAGATATCCTTATCCGTAAAACCCACAATCTAGTAACACAAATTCAGTGGTTATTCTACTATATCAGAATAAAATACAAGGGATCACATCCCGAAAGATCGAATAGTTTAATAGTATTATGACATTAGGTACATACATGATTCTCAAATTATATCAGAAAAAATGAAATAAAACATATAAACTATATTGGTATCTTTATTATTTATTCTATTGAATCATTTATATTATTAATAGTTCCCTTATTTATATCAAGAGTAAAATGAAATATAATAAATGGTGAGATTTGATTCTCTCGAAGAGAAATAAAAAAATATAAGCTATCATAGGATAAAAATGCATAAATATTATGTTATAGATAACCAATAACTAAACTTTACATATAAAATATATCATAAAATGGGACTAATACGAATAATTAAATAGTAATATAAATAATCCCAATGATATAAATCGCTAGTTTTCTATTGATACTATTCATAATTCTAAACAACATAATATTACATTCAAGGCCTTCTTTGAGGATTTCATATATAAATAGGTAAATTTTATGTCATATACCCAAACATGTTTTTTTAATGAGACCTATTGATGCAAAATAGAGCTATAATAGGACATGAAAATCATTTACTTATTCCAATTTATTTATACTATAAAAGGTTTGAAAATCAATTCAATACATAATCAATATAAACATTCATATTTAAAAAATCACATATGAAATGATTATATATTCCAAAATTAGTAAATATAAAAAACAACATCATAAGATATATATATATATATAAGGTTGATTTTTTCATTATATTGTATCACTAGTAAACTATAAATTACCTAAAAGGTTGTTTACATAGATTAAAAACTATAATAGATTACTGGAACATTTGTTAGGGAAATACAATTTTCATTTGGAAATCACTTATTTAAAATCTAAAACCTTCAATAAAACTAGGAAAAATAATTTATTTGATTGGAAACATGTAAAATTATAAATGATTAATAAAGGAAATGAATAGTCTAGATAGTGTGAAATTTTGTTTGTGTGGTAAATGTCAAAACAAAGACTCTCCTCACAATTTTGGTAAAAAGTGCCTTATTCAAAAAATTATAAGAAGATTCATTTTATATACATTTTATATAAAGATAAAAATGGAGAGATATTAATTTAATAAATAGTTAGATAATATTAAAATAATTCTTTAAAACATATTATTTAATAAATGGATAGGGAAGAAATAGATTCCAATCCAAATATAAATCAAAGTCGGTATTCTATATAAATAATTATTTGAAAATTTATGTTTCAAATAAAGAAAAAATGGAAATAATAATTAAAAAACATAGAAATATCAAAAGGATAAGAAAATATATTATGTTTTATATAGAAATATTATATAATTCCTCCAACAAAAACATAATCATAAATAATCTCAAAAAATTATGTGATTATGAAATACACCCTTACCACTTCTATTATAATTAATTCGAAACCAAATTAGAGAATGATCATGTTATATAACATTGAACATAAATAAATATAATATAATAATGGAAAAATTATTATTGGGTTTTATTCTCACCATCAAAAATAAAACATGTTTTATAAAATAAACATGTCTCATGGAATTAAAATTTGAGAAAAGGAACACCTTAACACAAGTTTGAAATACCTTATAATTGATTTTAAACAATATTAAAATAAATTTAAATTTATTATACATATAAAAAATATATTATACATATTTTAAGTATATGTGATAACATTATTAAATTTCAATACTTGTTCATTAAAAATATTTCCTTATCATAATCAATTCATGTGTTAACTATTTCATTTTTCAAGTATATTTTGATTCGAAAGTTTGGTTTCTTTTATGGGGATCATGGTTTAATCAAATACATAATTTTAATGAAGATATATATATGATATATATATCTATTATGTACATATTTATAATCATCCTTGAAATTATTAGCGAAATAATGAATTACATCTCTTCATGGATGTGGTAGTCCACACATACGCATGAGAAGCATTTTCATTAATTAACTAGTGGAATGGTAAGAAGATAAATATTATGACATATTTAGATAGAAATTATTAATCTTTAGATATCCTAAATATTAATTTTTTCAATCTTTATAAACTTTTAATTAATCTGGTGAACAAAAATTAATTATACTACTTTGTGGATATGGTAGGAAGTATGTACTCTAATGAATTGTTTTCATTTTACATATGATCCAAAGGAACCAAAAAATGGTTTCCAAAAAATAATAAAAACATAATTTTTTATTACTTCTTTTTAATTATGATTGGATAGAATCAATATAATTATAGGAATTATTAAAATAATTATACTTTTAAAGAGTTAGTAAATAAAATAACATATTCCTTGAGACACGTCCTTTAGCATGTAGCTTAAGCCTTCTGATGATGTTATTAATAGAAGACCAGAAAATAAATAATGAACTAAATGAGAGTTAAATAGTTTTTGGGTAGGTATTTTATGATATGGATTTCTAAAATAATGTGTACAAGGGACGAGAAGTGGTTCCATTTTATAAGAGAGAGTAGGGACACACATGGAATTACTTAAAAGATTTCAACATTATAATGTAACATTAATGTTGATGTGGACCAAATTGAAATAGAATTTCAATTTATAATCTTTTAAGTTCAAATTATATTTAAAAATATGTATTATACATGTTTATATGGCATTATTACCCTTATATTTTTTTAACAACCGGGTAAACCTATTCTAACCATAACCATGGTAGAAAAATTAGCGGTATTTCTATTCCTTATGAATAGAAAATTTGTCAAACCTATTAAATTATATTAATTATGATCATTTTAAATATTTAATATGTATTATAAATAATAAAATTCTCTAATTTCAACAAATTCACATTAAAATAAGTCCACAAAATGGAATGTAAATCTCTATCATAAAAATGTATTTTTCGAATAAGAATGAAGTTACATTCATTCCTTTTATTATAAAACTAGTAGATGGAAAATAAAATATTTAATTTAATTAATATTCTATAAATTTAGTTAAAATTAATGGTCAACAGTGAATTATGTAATTATTTATTTTTAAAATACATTTCACACATAAAAAATTGTATTTATGAAAAATGTTTTTTAAGCACAAAAATGAACGTATACAAAATAATGTTTAATGATAATTAAAATGTAATTAATTATATTATTTATAATTATATGATATCTATTTTACATTGAGTTAATATTAAAAACATAATTGTAATTGTATATTAAATAATTTAATTAAAAAAAATATTAATTTAAAAAAAATCATTTTTTCAATTCTCTTAAAAATATATTTTTTAAAAAATCACAATAATTCACCCAATCATAATATTGAAATTATAATTTCAAGGATGATATAAATTTACTTCAATAAAATTTGGATTAGTTTTATAAATTAATAAAAATTATAATAAAAAAATTTAATAAAAACCAATCTTGATTAAAACATATTTTAGAAGCATAAAATTACTTTACTGAAAATGAAGTACATATTTATTATTAATTAATTAATATAGATGCATTATATAAAAACTATATAATTATTTTTATAAAATAGTTAATAAAATCTAAACCAATAATTCAATAGATAGGTTATAATGTTCATATTTAAATAAATTTTTTATATTACGTCACATTTTGCATGACGTTCAATAATGGGTGGTAAAATGGATTTTGAGAATATCATTATTCAAAAACTAATTTTCAATGTGTTATAAAATCCCCTCTTAAAATAATTTCATTATTATATCTTTATTTATCTCAATAAATAAGGGTTAAAAATTTGAAAATATATTTAATGATATCCATCTTCTTACTAAGGGATAATAAGACATCATTTGGAAATGGGAAGTGGCAATGATCATGTTTATTAGGATTAAAATATCACTAGGTTACCATATAAGGATAACATTAGTTGGATGTGAAAGTATAGACATATAGTAGAAAGATTACTTCCAAATAAAAATAAATAGTGATATATAGTACCATCCTAGGATATTTAATGACCACATAACCATAAATAATTGAGGGGTGAAAAGGCTATAAATTCATCAAAAAATGACGTTAATAATAAAACCATTTTATTTTTAGGAACCTGTTTTTATTGTTGTGGAATTATTTTATCCTGGAATTTTTTAGGACATATATACCTAATTTCTTCATATCTATAAATGATCTTTTGTCATGTGGCTTTATGGTTCAATTTGTTTCCACCTATTTTTATCTTAGATTCAAATGATAAATGAGCAATATGAGTTTTTCAGTAGTACTTTCACTTATTTATAAATTTCATTATATTTTTTTTATTATACTCTATATTATAAACATTATTATGTAGAAGTATTACATTATCATTGATGAAATCAATAATTACACCCCCCGGAAATGAAACTGTACTCTAACCATTAACTTTCAATACTACTAGTTAAACATAGATCATTTAATGGTTTACATAGTAAATTCTAAATAATAAAAACAAATTAAATGTAAAAATATGGTTTATTTTAATGTCGAAAATATTCATATTAACTATGTTTTAATGTATGGAATTCATTAGCATTTAAAAAAACTAATCGATATATTTTCAATATAACGAGATACAAAACTGGTGTCTTAATTGAAAATTCATCCTTAGAGAGTCAAGGGATGATTCAATGTCAAAAAATAAATAAATGATTGCATTGATATCAAATAAAAAAGTCATGATTTTATGATCAAAGTACGTACTATCACAACAAAAGGTATTTTAACTCTAGTTTTAATAATTATATAAGATTTTCCTTTCATCACTAGTCTGTATTAAAATAAATTTCCATGACCATTGGGGAATTAATTTTTGTATCTTACTATCACCATATAGTTTATACACCATGCATTAATATCCATTTCCCCCATTAATTCCCATGACTTATGGAATTTCTCCCCACACATGAAGAAAAATTTTTTCCTCTTACATAAGGAACCCATTTGTTTTTTTTCCATACTTATCACAAGTGGAAAGATCTATCCATTCCTTGATTACATTTTCTGTATTTATTTTATTCTTGATGATCAATTATCCAATTCATATCTTGATATAAATTGAATATATATGATTTGGATAATTATTTCTATATCATGATGTAAGTTGATAACATATTGGCATATGATTGATATGTTTGAGAGAGTAGTTCCATTTCTATTCTTAGCATAAAAAAATAAATGAAATGATAAATATTACATTCAAGATAATTTCTATACTATATAATATGAATTATAAAGTTTTTTAATGTTTTACACATACTCAATAATGATTTTCTCATTCTTATATATTATATTGAGGGATTCCATTTCGATATCAGTATGTTTCTCAAGAGGAAATTATTTTTCATATAATATCATGTTAGAAGTCATCAATTATAATATATATTTTTCCTTAACCTTGATTTTATTTTAAATAAATGACCACCATTTATCATCATCTTCCTTTAAATAATACATTACCATGATAAACTCTTCTCTTTCATTATTTCTTAATGATACAAATATCATTTAAGGGAACCTAATGCTCTATTAAAAAATCAATGGATTAATAGTTACATTTAAGTATGAAGGTTTCATCCATATGAACCAGTGCAACATCAACGTATTCTACTATGAAGTAATAGTCTCTTCCATAAAAAAAAGTTATTGTTCATAATCTCAATCAATTGTCCTAAAATAGTTATAATGTTCTCAGATCTAACACAAGTCATATTGATAAGAGCTAGAGTGAAATTGCCTATATTTATTATATGTTTTGATATATTTTACATTTCTTCCATCAAATCCCCATCTCTAGAAAACATAATTCACAATATTAGTGAATAACATTACTAACCATATAATATAGTAAAAAAATATGTGAAATACCTAAGAATATTTGAAATTATATTCATAAATAATCTCATAAAAATATGATTAGTGTCCTTGGTAATATATTTAAATCATAATAAAATTTTCAAATCATTAATAATGTTTCTTAAATAGATTTTTAATCAAAAATATCATATCATCTCAAAGTGTCTATCAAGTTTTTTAGTTTTTAACCCACCCATCATACACCGATGGTGATTGAGTTAGTACTCATTCTACCCCATTTGGTGTTTTTACCCTTAGGTGCATCGATACCATAACCACATATGCATGATATTATATAGACAAGGTTTTTTTCTAGGAAAACTAATAAATATTTAAATTATAAAAACCTTATAATATTATCATATACTTATATTTATCCTTAAAGTCTGTCATAGTGTTTTATTCTATAATATATGTTTTTTCTAATTATAGATACCATGATTTATACTTATCTTCCATTAATAAAAAATTTAAATACCTTGATACTAGTAACCCAAATATTATATTTATTTTAATATAAAGGAATAAATATAGGGGCTCATATCCTAAATGTTAGAATAATTTAGTAGTCTTGGGAGACTTTATACATACATTATTGTCACATTTTATAAGAAAACATGAAATATAACTTGTAAATTATTCTGTTGACTTTATTATTTATTCTGTTGAATCCCTAATATCATCACATACACCTTAATGGTTTTATGGAGAATAGAAAACATAATAAATTAAAGACATCATGCTTAGTAAGGTAAATCATTCTGTAGAAGCTATCACAGGATAAAGTTATAAGGAATAATATAGAAGAGATAAAAATAATAATAAAATATTCCATATGATGTGTTTGAAATAAATGAGACTAAATACTTGGATTAAATAGAAATATGAATAATCATGTGTATAATTAATTTTTTTATTGTAGTAGAATGCATAATATTGCACAACATAATCTTATCATTAAGTAAATGTAAGATGAAATGATACACAAATAGGTTAGGTGTGCAAAAAATACCCAAATTAGTTTGTCCCATGATATTTATTGATGAAATAGGTGGTTATAATAGTCCCCATACATTACATAATAATTTAAATGCATTCATCATATGAAATGGTTTAATAATAACTCAATACATAGTGAACATAAAAATTTGTATTAAAAATAATACAAAATACTAATATTTTTACTAATTATTAAATATATAATTATTATCTCAATAAATATATTTAAATATGGTGGATGGTATCATTATATTATACTACAATTAAATCATAAGATTCATTTAAACATGTATCATAGTGCTTTTAAAAGAACACCAAAACATTTCAATGGGAAAATACACATTTAATTTTTTAAAAAATAATTTATGTATAAGAATTTATATAATATAAGGGAAAAATTTTCTATAAAATTAACCTTTTAAACATATAATTTAATATTCATGTCAAATAATATTCATGATGGTGGGAAAATTAATTCATTCATTAAAAGTTAAAATAAATATTTTTCTTATACATTCGGTATAGAGATAATAATTCAGAAGAAGTGGATTGAATTTAATGAATTTCATTGAAAGTAAATGAATGATAAAAATTAATTTACTAAATAATATAAGAAAATGAAAATTATAATTTAAAATATTTTATATTAAATATAAACATGGATGATAGTTATTCCTAACTGAATATAAAAACAGTTTCAGTTTTCCTTAAAAACATTCATTCATTATTTTGAGATCCAATAAGAGTGAAAATGTATAATGTAGATTAAAAAAAAATTAAATAAGTAAATTATAATTTAATATAATGTATTTAATTCATAAATAACATAGCATACCTCCAATGTAAACTTAATTATAAACAATTCCCAATGAGGATAAAATTATGAAATGAACCGTTACCGACATTGTAACCACTGATTTAGAATCACATTAGAGAATGATAATTGAATAAAACAATGAAAATTATTAAATATATGGAAATAATGACGAAAAATTATAATGTTGGTGGAATCTTAACCATATAAAAGAAAACAAGGTGTGTAATATAAACTCGTCTTAAGGAATTAAAATTGAGACAAAAAACACCTTACATCAAGTTTGACATTCCACATCAGTGATTTCAACCCCATGTATAATAAATATAAAATTTCTATAATTATATAACATAATATATATATATATATACTAGTTATATATATAATACACTAATAACAGTTTATCTCAATTTTATTAACAATATTTCATTACCATCATCATTTCTGGTGTTAACTGTTTATTATTTTATATTTGTAGTGATTAAACATTTATGACACATTTGTATTCAACATGGTAACACAATATCCAAAATTTGTATAATAATTTAAATATAATATATATATATAATATAAATATTTATAATCAGTGATGAAATATCAACTTTAAAATGGAATCACATAACTTCTTTGAGGATGTTGTCCACATATACGCATGATTGACGTCATCATTTTTTAATGGGTGAAAGGGAAAGAAGGTAAATTATATATTATATTTCTATAATAATATATATTTTATAAATATAATATATATTTGGTAATTATATATTTATAACCAACCATTTAATGTAGTAATGAAAAAAGAATCACATCACTATGTGGAGAGGGTAAGTTTTACATAAGCATGAACTATGATATCGTTATCCTAATGATGAAAAAGATATTGAAAATAGTTTTCCCATTATAATAATAACATGAAAGATTATTTATTATTCTTGATTAAATATTTTAGGATGGATAAATTATAAATATGATAAATATTGAATGATATAATTTTTGAAAGAGATAGTAAATACGATTACCTCTTCTTTGAGATACCTCCTTTAAATTACTCCTTAAGTATCCATATAAAGGTGTAAAAAAATAAAATAAACTTAATAATTAATTTAACGAATATTTTAAGAGTATTGGGTTTATATTTGATATTATATTCCATTGGTTTATTTTTAATAAGGTAGTACAATAGGTTCCCTTTTCTAATTCTGGAGAGTGACACATATGAAGTTTCTTAAAATATTTCAACAATATAAGGACACATTGAAGTTTATGTAGATAAAAATATATAAAAAAGTGAATTTATGATAATATAAATATTAAATAAATTAAAAAATAATGTATTAATAATTTTTATAGGGAATTCACAACCTCGTATCTTCATTTAACCCCAATGGTAAACTCATTCTAACATAACCATGGTAACAATTATTTTTTATTATTAATATTTATTATGACCAAACAATAATTTGAAACATTGATATTATATTTATTATTATTATTAAATATATTTAATCAATTTTAAAAGAATCATGTTCTATATTTGTTATTTAATCACTTCAATAAGTAGAGAAAATGAAAAAAATACCATTTTAAAAAAATCATTTTAAGAAAAAAAAATTACATTCATTACATTCCTCATAAAACCAATTAGATGAACATCAAAATATTTTATTGAGAAAAGATTATATAATATTCATTAAAATTATCAAATATTATTTATTTATTTAATTTATAATTAAAAAACAAATTGTGTATATAGAAATAAGTTTTATTTAAAATTTGTTTTCATACAAAAAATAAACTTATTTCAAAATCAAGTATAATTATTATTAAAATGTAATTAATTAGATCTTTTTAAGAATTTAATGAAACTTATAATAATTTGATAAAAAAATTAAAAAATAATGGTACTTTTGAATTATTAATTTAATAATAAGAAATGAATATTTTACAAAAAACAGTATTTTCACTATTCAAACAAAAATAAATCATTTTAGAAAAAAATAAAAATATCAACATAATAAAATTTTGAAATGATAATTTTAAATTTGGTATTTTTTTGTGAAATAAATTTTCATTGAATTGTAGAAATTAATTTTAATTTCGAAACAAAAAATTATTATTAAAACCATTTATAAAGTTAACAATATTTTGAAGCATAAAATTTCATTAGTTAAAATTGATGACATGTTAATTATGCATTAAAAAATAAATTTTAATTTTATAAAAACATATAAATATTTTCAAAAATTTTCAATTCATATAAATAATTTATTTTTAATGGAAATGTTATAATGGTCATAGTAAAATATTTAATTTTATAGTATATCATGACTCACTTATAGATCATTGTTTCATGTAAAGCATGTTATCCATACTAATATTATTTTAAAATAAATTTCTAAGATGTTTCATTATCTCTTTTTCTAGGATTGATAAATAAATTTTCTCTGATATTTACTATCATTCCCAAAGTTTTCTTATTTTATGAATTTCTATATAGTGTGTTTTCTCTATTTTTGAATCTCGTTAAAAAACGTTAAATGAATCTTAATTTTTCATTGTTCCAAATTAATCATTTCAAAGGTTTTATAAAAAAATCACAATGATTATTCATGTTTATCTTTTTAGTTTTCTCCAATTTAATATCAATATCTATTATTTTTTTATTTTTTTATATAACTTTTAATTTAAAAGGATATTTTTTTTTTATTTTCAAAAAAATTCATAAAGATCTTATACAATGGGTTTTAATCTATTTTATAATACTTTACTATATTATCTCATTGTATGGGAAAATGATCTAATGATACCATTTAAATTTTTTCTATCGATGTCGTTATTATTAATTCACTTTAATATTTTCATGATTTCCATTTATTTATCATTGCGTAGTTATGTAACAGTGGAATTATAAATCTCTTCATGATCATTGGTACTCATTTTCATGGTTTATAATTATGTTTAGGGAGGGTACATTAATTCCCTAAAATGAAATTAATAAGATTTTATATCTCATGATATAATATTTATGAAACTAGGTATTAAACCAATCCCACGAAGAGACTATGTAAACTATGTCTATGGGAGTAGGGAGGGAACCAAATTTTATTTGGGACTTAGAATATTATCTGTTGATGGTCTTGGATGAGATCCTTGATATAAATAATGATTTTCTATAACTTTTTTGTTCCAAATTCTTATATACATACGTTATGTTATCATGGATCATGATTATTTACTAGTTTTTACATTCTCTTATGACTCATTGCATATGGTATGAGAAAATCTTTATTCCATGAAACATGTTTTTGATATATGCTTTATTGGGAAGGACTGTCTTATGTTGTGACCATGTACCTTTGTGATGTTTCATACCAACATGATTCTCTTATGATCAATTGTTATCATTTTTAACTTATGATTACTCATACTGAGCCTATGAGCTCACCCTTTCTTATGAATCCATTCCTTGCATTATGAAAAACAATATTATGTATGATGTGTCAAAAAAAGGTATGAAGTGAGTATCTAATTTGTGAAAAATGTTTAAAATATTATTTAATATGTTGGTTATATATATAATCTTCTTAAACTCTAAACATGCAGCTTATATGGGGAGATTTATTATAAGATATAAATAGTATTAATTTATAATGATGTAACATGTTTATATATTATCCCCAGGTCACCTCATAAAAAATTTAAGAGAGTGAGACTATATTCTAAAAGGATAACCTTTTCATTATGAATCATTTATAATTAATATGATTTGGAAATGGTGGACTGTAACATCTATATATGTACATAATTTTACATTACTGTAGGCAGTAAATATTTAATAGGTATTGATGTTCAAATTGGGTTTGATTAATTTAAATGAAAATAATAGTTTTCTGGTCAATTTATCAATGAATCCTTCTTATGATGACCTAAATGTGTATAAATGAAATTCTCTTTTGAATGTTAAATTTTCACATTAATAAATTTATTTATAAAAAACACTTGTAGTAATTTACAAATTTTTATTTTTTTATCATTATAAAATATTAACATAATTTGATTATCAGGATGAACAGACCATTATATGTCATAAAATATTGATAATATTGTGATTACACATTGAATTTTATCATACCTTTATATTATGGGTTATTATAAGACTAATAGTCATATATGGATGAAGTGATGACCTTGAATAGCATGATCATACCATATGATGGCCATTTTTTCAGAGCATCCACAATAGATTGAATAACATATTGCTTCCCTTAACCAAGACCATTGTAAGATTGAACAATTGAAATGAGAGAAATATTTTTTAGGGGAGAAGTTCAATCTTATATAGATCAAGAACCAAATTATATTCAATGAAAAACACTAATAATGAATCACAATTTCACAACTTACCCTTACTGTATTTTCTATGGAAATAAAGTGTCAGGTATCTAGAACTGAATTGAATAAATTTCTATATTTTATTTTTAATAAAATTATTATTGAATTCTTCCCTTTATCCCTATTAATTTTTATTTATGTATATTTATTATCAAATAATATGTTTGATAAAAGATATATTTTTATAAAGTGAACAAAAAATATTTTTTCTGAAAACATATATTTTAAAATTAAACACCTTTTTAATAAATTAATGATTTTTTAAATAAGTTTTATTTTCATTATATTATATTATTGAATAATATTTGTTTAAATATAAATTATAATATAATTTAATGAAGTCGAATGTCAATTTTATAAGTGCTTGAAAGTCGCAGTGTCATAAAAACTAGTATTTTTTCGAAAATAGTGTTTTTATTTAAAAGTGTAAATTATCATATTTAGAAAACTATTTTTCTAAAATATGTATTATTTTTGAAATTAGGATATATAAAGTATATAATGTTGATTTATTCATAATTTAATGTGACAGTCAAATTTTTGGGTAAAAATTTAATATGGTATAAATATATGTTACGTATTATGGAATAATAAGAGACCAAAAGTGATGTAATAAATACTATAAAGGGAATAAATGAACAAAAACATAATTTTCCATTAAATTATTGTTTTTTTATGTTATTTGATTTATTTTAGAATCTCCTAATGAATCCCCTAAATCTTATATTATATTTTATGATTTTAAACACAATTCTTCATGATAATGACTAAATTCCCCATCATGTATGGTAATATTATACTGAGTTTGATACCTAGAATAAAAAATTATTGAAACCCACTTCTATTTTGTAGAAACTTAGGAGTTTAACCATTGTATTGGTTTTTTTAATTTTCTCACATAGAATCAAAAACCTCAGTATAAAAATCAATACCTAATTCCCCTATCAACTGTTAGAAAGACACAATAACCTCCCATTTATCTTCACTCAAAAACCCATTGATCATGAATTTAAACTCCCTATGAATCAATAAATCCAACTGAATATGTTTCATCTTAATAATATCCTCCAAATATTTTTGTAGGATCCTCTCAAGGAAAATGATTTTCATATAATCTTTTTTATCCAATTACTTTATTCATATTTATAATTTGGATTCTATATATTTCTGGTTGGAATTTGTTTTTAGACATTCCTTTACTATAATTATTACATAAAAGTAATGAGAGACCACCAAAACTCTCATTAAACCATTCCATGAACATTTATATACACCTATTATGCAACAAAAATAATCCGGTGATTTTACATATACTTGGGTTATGAATACCCATCACTATTTCAAATTAGGGATATTCACCTAGATGTACATAACATGTATTGATTACTTAATTACATTTTTATAACCCATAACCTTTATTAATGGGATTCAATGTGATGAAATATTTTTTAATATTTTATAATCTATTTCTTACACTCATTTATGTGCATGATGTGAATGTGATTGATGGCCTTGAAATTATATATCACATTAATTAGTTGGGTATTGTGTTTAACTCATGATACACCATATGTAGAGAATGTGAGGTTATCCTAGTTACAATATGATATGATGAATCTATGGTTAAATATAGATTATTATTTTGATGTCATTTTTATATTGTCTCAACATGCCTTGAATTCTTTAAAGATATCATCTCATATCATTAATTGATGTTAATGATTTAAATTCTCAACCATCAATTTCATCATGTTATTACTCTTGACTTAAATTTAATTATTTAATTTATGATTTACTTTTATTATTAGATTAATGGGATATATAGATCACCACATTATTATCTATATCCCATGATTATTCCATATACTGTTTTAATATCAATAGAATTTAATGGAATTTTATGGAGATATAAAAAATATTTTCATAACAAAATTTAATGTTAACATGATATGCATCTAATTAAAATAATAAGATCGGTATCTCAGTACTTTTAAATTTTATTTTCATAAACCATCCATGGTAACATGGTAAAAATATTCCTGATCTTGTACTGACATGACATGAAGGGTGTTCTTGATCTCCAACAGTTGGAAACTAGCACCAGGGATCATAATAAATGAAAGTGGGAATGATTTTTCCAAAAATATTTATAATGTAATGAAAAAAATGTTACTATGAAAATAAAATAATATCCACAGGGATAAGTGTACCATAAGTCGAATAGGTATAATCAACTGAATTTACTACAAAAAAGTACAATTAAAATAAGAAAAATGATGTGGCAGTGTTTTCACACTCTTTGCCACATCCTTTTTTGTATTTTCTATTGACTTTTTAAATTAAAATGATTATTTTTAGTCAATATTTGATAAGTTTTGTGTTTCTGTTCTTACTGTGTAAAAATAATCCGTTTTTAGTTTAAAACATGTGTTTTAATGTACATTAGTGTCATTTTAAATAAGTCTTAAATTAACTTAGTCTTGCAAATTAGACTTTTATTTATTTATTCTTTTATTTTTATAATTTTTCATTCTAATTAGTTTATTAATTCATTTATTAAATTAATTAATGCTTTATTCTTGAAATTGTAAATAAATAAATCTTTTTGGTTTTTAGTCTTTTAGTAATTTAATTACTTATAACAATTTAATTTTATTCGTTTAATATTTTTTATTCTTCAATTTAGTTAATTCTTTGATTAATTAGTTAAATAATTTAAGCAAGTTACTGTAAATATTTTTAATTTTTTCTTTATTTAAGTTTGTTTATTTTTTTAAACCCAAATTAATTCATTTATTTAAATAACTATTTATTAATTCTATTATTTCACTTTGTTGTTTTTAGTTTTCTAATCCATTCTATTTAATATGATTTATTAATTGATTTATTTTTTATTTTTATTAAAATATTTTATTAATTTAATTTTCTTTGTTTTGTTTGTTCACAGGTGTTTCGGTCCCATGGTCCTACTCTTATCAGTGACCTTCCTCACCGATACCCAAAACCTCACCGTTACTGCTTGGCCCCACAAATCCTCACTGATACACTACTCTAGTCCACTATTACACCTTACCTCACCGATACACAAAACCTCACCGATACACTCCTCACCATTAATGCTCCCCCTCTCATCCTCACTGTTATACTACCATTTACCTCACCGATACATATTTCCCTTATTTCTTTGCCGATACGGAGTTCACCTCACCGATAGAATTTTGCTCATTGATAGATTCATTTTTCTCCTCACCGCCGCCATCGCTCTGTGCCTCTGCCTCCTACACTTTCTCACCATCTCTTCCCACAAATCTCAAATCACAACAGCACCATCACCATTTCAACCACCGCAAACACACAACAGATCAAAATTTAACCTATAACAGACTAATTTTTTATACTTCTTCCATTCAACATCTAACTTCAAACCATGTTTTCAAATCTGGACCCCAAACTCTTTCCGCGGCTCGACCTACATTCTCCTCGCGTAGGAACCCCAACTCACCACTTTCCTTTTGAAGTCGAAATTCTGCCACCGCTCTTCCATTTCGCCGCACTCAACCCTAGGTCGCCACACTCCTCGTCTGAAGCCACCGGCGCCCCTGCTATGCGCCATCACCTCCAGCTCGAACCCAGTACCACCAGCCACTCCACCTCGCCTTCCCCTTACCTCAGAACTGAAGCATCCACGCCAGAAGCCTCACCTAAGCCCACATCACACTGCTACTCGGACCTCGCCATTATCCACAACCTACTACCCCCCCCCCCCGCTGGCCCTACCTCCATCTATGATGCACTTTTGTGCCGCCATCTCACCTCATCAGAGCCACCACAACCCATGCCTCTCTAAGACAAAACCCTCCTCGCAAACCCACGCCCCAGCCTTCATCCCTCCTCCAAAGCCGCATGAACCCAGCTCTCCCCCCTCTCATTTGCGCCGAACCACACCAAACCCTCTGTCCCCTTTTCACGCTTCTCATTTGCGCCACAGACCCGAAGCGGATTTTTTTTTTACATTTTAAAAAAAAATCCAGAAAACGCTTACAGCAAAAAAAAATTTTAAAATGCACCTCAAAGGCGGCATCTTAGATGCCTCCTTTGCATTTCGGGGGCAAGGCGGCATCCGCGATGCCGCCTTTGCGCTGCGGGTGAAAGGCGGAATCCGCGATGCCGCCTTTCTCCTAGAAAAATCTTTTTTTTGAAAATTTTTATTTTTATTTTTATTTTTTTGTTTTGTTTTGTTTATATATATATATATATATATAAACAAAACAAAAAATTTCAGAAAAATTTATCTGCTATTAAAGATCCAGCGCTACAGCCATTACAGCAGTCTGGATTCTGACAGAAACTCTTACCCAGGCCTCCCTTTTATAAGAGGGCTTGCCCTGAAAATCATTCTGCATTTTCGATGTGGGATTAAGGTTTTACCTTTACTGCACAGTACATTCTGCATTTCCGATGTGGGATTCTGTTACATGTACGTGACTTTGAAATACAATAAAATATAAACTATAAGTCCAATATAAATGAAATTTTAAACATTGATTAAACATATAATAAATAGTTGAAAACAAAAATAATTTCCTCAAAAATGTTGGTGAAAAATAATCTATAACCTTTCAAAACCGCCTACTAGAAACTTAAAAATGTTTCAAATACGTGAATTTGAAATACTGTAAAATATAAACTATAAAACGAATATAATTGAAACTTTAAACATTGATTAAACATATAATAAATAGTTGAAAACAAAAGAAATTTCCAAAAAAATATTGATGAAAATTAATTTATAAGCTTTCAAAACCACATATTTGAAACTTAAAATTTTTCAAGTACGTGACTTTGAAAGACTATAAAATATAAACTATAAGGCCAATATAAATGAAACTTAAAACATGGATTAAACATATCAAGAATAGTTGAAAACAAAAAAATCATAAAAATGATGTTAAAAAATAATTTATAAGCTTTCAAAACCACTTACTAATTATTAGTAATTAGTAATTAGTTATTAGTAATTAGTAATTATTAATTAGTTAATTAGTAATATAAATATTAATTATAATTAGTCATTATAATTATTAATTATTAATTATTAATAATTAATTATATAATAGTTAGTTATTTCATTAGTTATATAATTATTAAGTATATAACAATTAATTAGTAAATTAGTAATATAAATTTTAATTACGTTTATTCATTATAATTTTTAATTATTAATTAGTAATTATTAATAATTAAATATGTCATAATTAATTATTTAATTAGTAATATTACCATTAATTATATAATAATTAATTAGTAATATAATTATTACATATATAATAAATATTTAGTTAATTAGAAATACAATTTATAATTATAACTAATTAATTAGTAATTATTAATTATTAATTAGTTAATTAGTAATATAAATATTTATTATAATTATTCATTATAATTAGTAATTAGTAATTAATAACTTTTAATAAGTAATTATTAATTATTAATTAGTTAATTAGTAATATAAATATTAATTATAACTATTCATTAAATTATTAATTATTCATTATTACTCATTAATTATTACTTATATAATAAATAATTAGTTAATTATTAATATAACTATTAATTATATAATAATTAATTAGTTAATTAGTAATATAATTATAATCTTTCAAAGTCACGTACTTGAAACATTTTTAAGTTTCAAGTAGGCGGTTTTGAAAGCTTATAAATTATTTTTCATTAACATTTTTTTGGAAATTGATTTTTTTCAACTATTTCTTATATGTTTAATCAATGTTTAACGTTTCATTTATATTTGTCTTCTATTTTATGTTTTATGGTTTTTCAAAGTCACGTACTTGAAAAATTATATGTTTCATGTATGCAGTTTTGAAAGCTTATAAATTACTTATCATCAACATTTTTTTGGAAATTTCTTTTGTTTTCAACTATTTATTATATGTTTAATCAATTTTTAAAGTTTCAATTATATTCGTTTTATAGTTTATATTTTACAGTCTTTCAAATTCACTTATTTGAAACATTTTTAAGTTTCAAGTAGGCGGTTTTGAAAGGTTATAGATTATTTTTCATCAACATTTTTGAGGAAATTATTTTTGTTTTCAACTATTTATTATATGTTTAATCAATTTTTAAAATTTCATTTATATTGGCCTTATAGTTTATATTTTATTATATTTCAAAGTCACGTACTTGAAATAGAATCCCACATCGGAAATGCAGAATGTACTGCGCAGTAAAGGTAGAACCTTAATCCCACATCGAAAATGCAGAATGATTTTCAGGGAAAAACCTCTTATAATGAATAATTATAATAAATATTTATATTACTGATTAACTAATTAATAATTACCAATTACTAATTAATTAGTTATAATTATTAATTATATTTCTAAATAACTAAATATTTATTATATATGTAATAATTAAGTATTATATAATTGATAATTTTATTACTAATTAACTAATTAGTTATTATATAATTAATGATTAATAAACACTAATTACCAAATTACAAATTATATACTAATTAATTAGTTATTTCGTAATAGAAATATTAATTATATACTAATTAAATAGTTAATTAGTAATAGGATTATTAATTATATAATTTGTAATTAGGTAATTAGTAATTATTAATGTTTTATTATTATGTTCGTATGGTTATATAAATATATATAAATAAAACCTAATTTACCCCCTCCTGAGATTCCACTCTGACCAACAAGTAAAAATAGTATTTTGATTTCAGTACACATAAAACATGTAAACAATAATGTACAATCAATGCATATGTCTGTGGCGAGGAGATTTTGTCCCACATGGTGGTCTGCGAGTAGGACGTCCACGTCGAGTGCGCAGTGGAGTCTGATGACCTGGAGAAGGCTGATCCTCGGGCACTGAAACGTCGATCGTCGCAACCTCCATCTGTGTGTCAGTGGGAGGAGCTGTCAACTTCATCTCGTACTGCCATTCAGATCCTTCTCCCACTAGGGTGGTAGAAGGACCTGCCACCATCGTAGAGGGGAACAAAGCCTTTGATGGAGCTATACCCCAAGACGACGACGGCTCTAGAATCCAAGGTTGTGAAGGATCTGGAACCCAAGATGGAGAGAACTGCGGATATCCTGTCAGGAAAGACGGATCCCATGCCACCTGAGGCACATCCTGAATAGGCTGATCCTGGACTACTAGAGGCCTGACCTCTGCCTGTGGAACAGGCGAGGCCTCACGTGCAGCACGACGCTGTCTACGACGTCGTGGTCGTGGCTCCTCAGCCCCAGCAGTAGCTGCAGGATGTTCCTCTGGGGCAGGAACCTCCTGTCTCCGAGCCAGATGCATGAAGATGCTCTCGGAAAGCGCATGAAAATATTCCCTCACCTCCAGCACTGTAGCATGGATGGCTGCCCGGCTAAAGACCCCCTCCTCCTCTTCATCACTCATGCGAACAAGCTGCTCTGTGTTACTTCCCTGTAAGTAGATTCAAATGGAATTAGAAAATAATTCAATAAACAAACTAATAGGAATTTATAAACTTACCGTCCTCCGTATCTCTATGCCAGCTTGGGTAAGATACAGTATAGACTTCAGTCTATACCATGGCGCATAGTCAACCTGCTCTGAAAGAGAGATTCGATTTGTAGGAACACCCTGAATACGTAACTCTGCACGTCTGTGCCAGCAGTCGATAAAACTCGCATGTACTTGGGACCATACATCATCCTGCCTCCCTGTCAGCTTCATCCCATAAAGCTTGTCTGTCTGTCTAGATGGTAATGGAATCGGCTGAGTACGAAAAAATTTGTGCATGACCCTGTCAGGCTGCTGACACTCAATAATATGAAAGTGAATGAGGGGCACTACAGCCATAGCATCCTCAAGCCCAACAGTGCAGTATGCTGGCAACTAGTCCATAATACTCCATTATGGAAGCCATGAAATCTAAAATGACAAGTGATTTTGTCAAAAAAACACCCAACTAAAAACCAAAATTGATGTTATTATTAAAAATGTTAGACATTGATAGATTGTATATACATACCTGATCAGGTAAGAGACAGTCCAACTGTAGCCGATATATGCCCAAATGCTTTCTCGGAACCACGTCAAAATTGTGTCGCTGACACCACCTGTAAAATACAACTATAATGACAAATAATGAGAAATTATAGTCAATAACTCATAGTATAATCAAAAACCAATAGAAATGACTTATCATACCAGTGTCCACGCGGAGCGTCATGCATCACCTCTATCTCGACCGGTGGACCAGCAAGGTCAGGGCAGAATGCTAGGATGTGCTCCCATGCCCACATCTGAATAAAGATGACGCATCCTCCAAGACCTGTACGGTCCCTATGGGATAGTCTGCATAATGATCTGTACGTGTATGCCAAGCAGGCTGATCCCCAACTGTACGTCCCATCCCGATCAAAGTCCTCTAGTAGGGGTAGATACATCATATGCACGTGCATCCCCGAGTGATCAGTACACATGGTCCCACCAATGAGTCGTAAGATATATGCATAAGCGTAACGCATGACGGTCTGCTCATCATCATCATCCTGTAAATGTGGAATCTGTGACTCCAACCAACGCATAGATATATACGATCCATCTGTAGCCCTACGGTCGGACAAAATATCAACGCCTAACAAGCGTTGAGCAAGGTCTGACCAAGCTGCACGAGTGGGTCCAATAACGGGTCTCCCCTGGATAGGTAGACTGAGAAGCATTGTGACATCCTCGATGGTGATGGTCATCTCTCCCTCAGGCAAGTGGAATGTGTGTGTCTCTAGTCTCCATCTCTTAACGAGGGCAGCAAGTAGGTAATGATCTACAAATGTGAAATCTGATACGGCAAGGCCATAGAAGCCAGCACAGCGCAAGTAAGGTCTAATGGCATGTGGAGGCTCCATGTGATGAAAATGGTGCGCTCGACGCACCTTCACAAATCGATCTGGATGACCCTCTAACACGGCCTGTGAAATATGGGTAGGCTGCTGAGTGATTAGTATGGTATCATCCATCTGCATATAAACAAATAAAATGAGTCGTAAGTGAAAAATATAAATATAAAATTATGATGTTTTTAGAATTTATCTAATTGTATGTATTCAATATATTATGCTAATTATTATGATACTATAAATTTGTTATAGAACAGTTTTCTAAAATATCCTACATATTTGCATTGGGGTTTAGGTTGGAGGGTTTAGGGTTAAAATTTTTAATATTAACGTCCAGGAAACATGTAAATGGGTTAACTGACATTTACTTTTCAATATGGGTTAAGTGTTCTGATTTCGGAGTTTTGAAATAAATTCTATTATTTCATATTTAAAGTTATTTCTTGAAAGCATGAATAATAATATGAAATAAGTTATGTTATCTAAAATATTGAGTCTTGAATTTTGTTACACATATTTTGGGGGAGCTTTGTGATTAACTACTTATGGATTGGATTAAGATAAACCATGTCAATTAGTAATGATGTTTTTAGAATTTATCTAATTGTATGTATTCAATATCTTATGCTAATTATTATGAAACTATAAATTTGTTATAGAACAATTTTCTAAAATATCCTGCATGTTTAGATTGGGGTTTAGGTTGGAGGGTTTAGGGTTAAAATTTTTAATATTAACGTCCAGGAAACATGTTAATGGGTTAACTGACATACACTTTTCAATATGGGTTATGTGTTCTACTTTCAGAGTTTTGAAATAAATTCTATTATTTCATATTTAATGTTATTTCTTAAAATCATGAATATTAATATGAAATAAGTTATGTTATCTAAAATATTGAGTCTTGAATTTGGTTACACATATTTTGGGGGAGCTTTGTGATTAACTACTTATGGATTGGATTAAGATAAACCATGTCAATTAGTAATGATGTTTTTAGAATTTATCTAATTGTATGTATTCAGTATCTTATGCTAATTATTATGATACTATAAATTTTTTATAGAACAGTTTGCTAAAATATCCTTCATGTTTAGATTGGGGTTTAGGTTGGAGGGTTTAGGGTTAAAATTTTTAATATTAACATCCAGGAAACATGTTAATGGGTTAAATGACATACACTTTTCAATATCGGTTATGTGTTCCGATTTTGGAGTTTTGAAATAAATTCTATTATTTCATATTTAAAGTTATTTCTTGAAAGCATGAATATTAATATGAAATAAGTTATGTTATCTAGAATATTGAGTCTTGAATTTGGTTACACATATTTTGGGGGAGCTTTGTGATTAACTACTTATGGATTGGATTAAGATAAACCATGTCAATTAGTAATGATGTTTTTAGAATTTATCTAATTGTATGTATTCAATATCTTATGCTAATTATTATGATACTATAAATTTTTTATAGAATAGTTTGCTAAAATATCCTGCATGTTTATATTGGGGTTTAGGTTGGAGGGTTTAGGGTTAAATTTTTTAATATTAACATCCAGGAAACATGTTAATGGGTTAACTGACATACACTTTTCAATATGGGTTATGTGTTCCGCTTTCAGAGTTTTGAAATAAATTTTATTATCTCATATTTATAGTTATTTCTTGAAAGCATGAATATTAATATGAAAACTTATCTCAGATGTTTGGGGTTTAGAAAACCAAGTAATAAAGAAGAGATAACAACATTTAGTTTACAATATGGGAATTTCACAATGAAGACAATACATCATTATGAATGAGACTGTGAAGTCGACCCAACAACGTTAGGGAATCACTTCTGGTTATGACATTCTTTATGACATATTGTGCATCGCAAACTCTGTCCTTGTTCATGAGGCTAGTCCATCTCATTGTGCATCCTACTCGCCTTTGGTATCCCACGAGGATGTAACCGATTCATGTTAGGTATCACTATCGGCTGGCCTTCAGGCATTGGGGAATAACGATACTCTCCAATAGGTGTCCATGGTGCAGCATAATAGTTGGCAATGATATCCATCCGGTACACTGGATCAACATATGCTTCCCATGAGATGTTCACAGATGCACATGTTGCGATGGTGTGTGTACATGGAAAACGTAAGGCCTAAAATTTTCCACATTGGCATTGCCTTGTTTCCAGTAATACCACCATTTTTTCACCGACGTGATTTGTGATGGGGTCTGAACGCTCTTGAACTTCAAATCGAGAGTCTTCTCTTCGAAAGAGAAAGACGTGATAACCAGAAGCTTCTTCAATATTTTTTTCAATCTCTCGTTGAAAGTGTCTTCCATATCTTAGCCCTTGATGTATTCCGTCTGATGCTAGTTTTTGTCTATCCACAAAGTACTTCACGCATCGATATAATGTCTCCTTAATTAAGGCGGTTATAGGTACCTTGCGAAGTCCATTGAAGATACCATTGATGCACTCTACAATGTTTGTCGTCATGTTTCCATACCTCTTTCCTCCGTCGTATGCAAATGTCCATTTCTCTTTTGGAATCCGCATCATATAATCATAAACTTCTTGATTAGCCTAACAAATTTGTTCAAAACGTTCTTCAAATCGTCGTTGGTCCGACTCATATGCTACAAAACGTAGATGATATTTCACATAAATTGATTTTATATTTATATTGAAACAGTAAAACAGAATGAATAAAATACGTACCAAGCCTTGTGATTTCCTTCTTCATCGGTTCATTGTGGAATTTTTTATGCACATTTCTAGAAATGTGTCTAATGCAGAACCGATGATGTGCATTTGGGTATCTCCATGTATCAGGATCTGCATTGATTGCCTCATTAATTGCTCGATGGCGATCAGATATCAAACAAACTCCCTAAATGTTGGTGAAATGGTTGCTGATAAATGCCAGAAACCAACTCTATAATTCATAGTTTTGTTTCTCTATAATGGAAAAGGCAAGCGGAAGAGGTGAACGGTTTCCATATTGGGTTGTCGCAACCAAAAATACGCCCTTGTATTTTCCATACAAAAATGTTCCATCAATCTGAATAAATTTTTTGCAAAAACAAAATGCGGAGATATAAGGAAGGAATGCCCAGAACAACCAATGAAATGGAACACGAGATGGATCAAGTCGATTATCAGGAGACACATGTTCGTTTGTATCCAGATGGAAGACAACTTGGTTATGATGCCTCAATATGGCTAGCAATTGCGGCAATACACGATATAAGTCATCCCAATCACCATATACCTTCACAATTGCCTTCTGTTTCGCCATCCATGCCTTATTATAGGAAATCTTATAACCGAATGTCTGTAGAATCCTATCTTGCACAAGGGATATTGAAACATCTTGGAATGTCCAAATCATCTCAACAACAATAGATGACACAAATTCTTCATCTAATGAAGTATGATCTTGTGTGAGACTTGGCTGAATGCAAGTATGAGCCGCCTCAATCCTTGAGATTCTCCAACCTCCAAATGTAATGTCTGGAATAGCCCTTAAGTGAAATCTACAATCATCCCCATACTTCACGCACCGTATAACATATTTACTACAGCATGATTCGTGAACTACATAGTTGAAGTTTCTCTCAATATGAAATCTCTTTAACGTGCTTCTTAAGGCATCTTTACTGGGAAAATTCCTTCCAATATATAAGGTTTTGTCCACCTCACTAAACCTATCTGGTACAACTCCAGGGAACTCAGTTGTCGGTGTGAGAATATTATTATCGAATTCAGGCATGCGTGTCATTGCTTCTGACCAAGATGAAAATAGTGATGGATGATTTATTGACCGAGGTTGATGTACAACAATTGCATTTCTCAAAACCTCATCTCTATCTTCTGTTGGTCCCTCCTCATCAGCATTGTTGTCGCCATATGATCCATCATTACGAAACTCCTCATCATAAGTCGGATTGACATGTATATCCGGGAGATCATCTAGGTTGTTGTACAGTAGAAACAACAACGTATAACTCCATCATGGTACCATCTAACCGTTGAGAAAATAAATTAATTTCTTGGACCCACTGCGCATCAGCAACCAATGGACAAGCTATATGCCACAGTGTTGTTGGAAATTGCAAATGTCTATAGCTTATAGACATTATCTCTTGATCAGGTCCCAGATTTAAGGAAGCACGAATTCTCTCTTGAGGGTCACTTATGGTAACACAATCAACTGTACAAACCACCGTAATTGGTTGTGTACTATAAGAAGCTCCTTGCTCAGTTTGAATAATCTCCCCATAATAGTACACACAGGAAAACATGGCTCTCTACGTCAAAAATGTTTCTTTCATCAAAATTATGATAGTATAACAAAATATTAACAATTATGTTTTACGATATGATGTTTATTATAATGTAATTTTATTGCGCCTTTCTATACCATAAACTAAGCTACTAATGTTTGACCATATGATATTTATTAGAATGTAATTTTAGAGCGGCTTTTTATTTAGTTTGTTTGTTCTTCTTCATTTCACTTTATATGTTCGTTAGTATCATTAGCTAATCATTATATGAATTCATGTTTTAATCCTATGTTATTTATTAATTATTCTAAAATTAACTAATAATAACTAATCGTTAATTATTCTATTATTCTATAATTAACTAATAATAATGTTAATTTGTTAATTCTTATGTCCTTATGTGATTCTATAACATTATATTTATCATTTATCATTGATAAATATACTGATCATTAGTATCATTAGCTAATCATTATATGAATCCATGTTTTAATCCTATGTTATTTATTAATTATTCTAAAATTAACTAATAACAACTAATTGTTAATTATTCTATTATTTTATAATTAACTAATAATAACTTTAATTCGTTAATTCTTATGTCCTTATTTGATTCTATAACATTATATTTATCATTTATCATTGATAAATATACTCATTTTCTTTTTCTTCTCTTAGAAATTTTTGTAGTTTATAAAGAAAATATAAATCATCATAAGCATATTCCCCGGGAGTGTCAAAACAGGATGCAGCAAGGCCCGTTATCGTGCACCATTTCCCGTTCGAGTCTAGATCGAAGCTATGTTTTCGGGTTTTACCCCTATGTACATCTGTGCCAGAGCCACATCCACTTGTTTGTATCCAGACAGGAATTTAATTGCGTAGATAACCACATAATCTTTAAGCTACTAAAATTTCTAAATACATAATCTTAAGTTAATCTATACTTAATCTATACTACCTAACAGTAATTATTTAAAACTATATATAACTAATTACAAAAACTAAATAACCAAATATTAAGAACTACCTAAACTACTTAACAAATGAAAGATTTAAAACTAAACAAAATTAAATTAATTAAATAAAAACATTAAATTAAATAAAGAAACATACCTCTAAATGAAGCTTCGTAAAAGCTCGCACAGCAAAGGAATTTTTTAGAGAGAGAGAGAAATTCGGAGAGATGAAGTGAGGAATGCAATGAGCAAGTGAGGAGAGGGGAGGGGGGGGTGGCCGCCCTTTTATAAGGAGTTCAGGCGAAGGCGGCATCGCGGAAGCCGCCTTTTGCCTCTGCGTATGGCCAAAGGCGGCTTCCGCGATGCCGTCTTTCGCCTTACCCTGAGGCGAAAGGCGGCCTCCCCCCGACCGCCTTTTCCATGTCATCGATCCGGGACAAAGGCGGCGCGGGGGAGCAAAGGCGGCATCGCAGATGCCGCCTTTGTGCGCTAAAAAAAAGGCATCATCTGCGATGCCACCTTTGTGGCATATTTTTTTTAAAAAAATGACCTAGGCAGTTTTTCAGAAATGGTTTTTTTTTTTTGAAAAACGTATTTTAAAAAAAAATACACCCAAAGCCCTCCCTATTTTTGTGTTTTATTTTTCTGTTTTGTTTATATTATAATATATAATAACTTTTATATAATATATACTTAATATATTAGCATATACATAATATAAATATAATAACATATAATATAAACATAATATTATATATATGTATAAATTACTATACTATAATAATTATAGGTATATTAATAATATTATATAATCTTATATATAATATTATTATATCATAATAATATTTATTATTATATTTACATATTTTAGTACTAATATTAAGTATTATATATATATATTAATAAGTATGTTTATTAACTAATCTATGTAACAATATTAATATATAGTTATTTAATTTTAGTTTCATTTTAATTGTTTTACTTGTTTTGGTGCTTTTGTGTTTCGTTGCAGGGGGGTGGGATGCACTTACATTGAGTTCACTTAAAAACCAATGAAGTGCACATAAAATCATGCCACATGGATCTGCTGTGTCCATGGAAGGAAGTGGCTCGCCGCGCGCGCACCCATGGAATCTGTTAAGAGAAACTTCTCTTGTGACTAGCGTCGGAGGTGCAGTGCAGTGAAAGTGCCAAGTGGAGGCCAGGGAACTCTTCGGGGGAGATTCCAGAGACTTCGGTTGGGTGATGAATGCACAAGAGGTGGGAGAGGCATGGATGGATTCAGTGGAGATGGATTCTGGAGGAGATTATTGGAAAATCAGAGGGCAGATCATCGGGAGAGACAAACATCAAGATTTTGGATCCAGACCCGGGGAGCAGAGCAGGAGGAACTTACACCATCTTCCTTGGAGTAATTAGAGTACCGAGAGCATAGACCAGTGCATTTTCAGACCTCGATTCCCTGGGCGGGACATCGAGTGAGTTCCAACATTGCATCCACCATGAAGCAGCACGAGTTAGAGTTTCAGAGAGCTCGAGAAGGGAGATGAACATTTTTTTTGTCTTGTGCTCTGTTTTTCTGCAACTCAATTTAACATGAAATTCATTATTTCCTACTATAATATTTCACTAAAACAAACCACTATGTCCGACTAACTTTCTTTCAAGGGGATAAGCTGGTTGATTAGGCTTGTTTAGCATTGTTCGTGCACTGCATCCTTTTTATTTGGATAACCTCTCTCATTTTTTACAAACAAGCTGATTTCAAAACAACAAGATTGTGTGAAAGTCGATCTTGTTTATACCATAATTAAAAATATTTCATATTGAGTAATTCACTGATAAGTGAATTATACTTGAATGAGGGAGACACACTGAACTCAACTAACATGTTGAGCTCAGTGACTTGTGACTTTTCTTCACCATTGGATGGAATGACTCTTAAAGTCGTAGGATTGTAAGAGCTATTTTATCAAAAACCGAAAAGAGGAAAAATATGGCTCGTTACTTTTAGTCAGATCCATTTTTATTAATCTCAGTGCGCGAACAAGGTTAAGCAATATTAAATCGGCCAACGGACTTCTTCCCTTACTCATCTATTGGTTGTTTGCACCACAATTCCACTTGTTGTTCTGTCTACTCACTTTGCACTCACCATCTCACCATCACTTCTCCACACACTGAATCTCATCCACTCGACTTCACCACCACCAATTTTCTTTGCTCGACTTTTTAATGTGTTTTTTAGTCTTTTTTTAGAACACTAAACACAAAAAAAGCCTCCCTATGGTTTGATCGTGTCTTTCCACAATCCTAAGTATTAAGTAGGTATAAATTTTAGTTTGTCTCACGTTCCCAATGACGCGCAAACATGAAAATTTTGGCGCCTTTTCCGAAGAGGATAGGTGCATACAAAAACCAAACAAAAATTGACATAAACAAAATAAAAAAATCCCAAAAAAATAAAAAATTCAACACAAAAATTTTGAACCTGATGCATTCAAACCAGGTATATGTCTAAACACTTAGTACCTGGTAACCCTGAGATTGATAAGCACCTCAAAGAAGTGAAAAATAAAAAAGAAAATGTCAAAATGGAAGATAACAGAAATGAAAACATGAATAACCCACTTCCTGAGAATGTGAACCAACCTAAAATGATTAACCAACATGGGAATGACATAGCTGAGAGGCACAGTTTGAGAGAGTTCTTATTACCTTCAGTGTCTAGCAACCCTTCATGTATTAGACTCTCTTCTAGGTCCAGGAATTATGAGATCAAGAAATCCATGCATAGTCAACTACCCATCTTCAATGGAATTACTAGTAAAGACTCTCTTGACTTCATTAGAGCCTTTTATCATAGTGTCCATCTACTGCCACTTAAGGGTCTCACTGAGGAAGAGCTTAAACTGAGGGTGTTCCCCTTCTGCCACAAGGGTAATACTAGGTCTTGGTTCCAATAGTTAGAGGAAGAGGTCTTTATCACCTGGGATCATGTTTACAATGCCATCACAATGAAATTATTTCCTGGGAGTTTGACATCTGAGATTAGGCACAAAATCATTGGATTCCTTCAGGATGAAGGAGAATTGTTTCATGAAGCCTGGGATAGGTTTAGTGGTTTTCTTAGGCAGCGTCCAAACCCTCAATGTAAACCTCAATTTTTTATGGACACCTTCTACAATAGTCTCACACCATACCACCAAACTTTGGTGGATCAGTCTTCTGTAGGAGATTTAAGTGATAGGACTGCTGAGGAGCTCAAATAGATCTTTAACACATTAGCTCAGAATTCCCAGCAAAAATTCTCTAGGAGGATAACCATTTTGAGAAAATAAATCTCCCCTACTCCTCAAGTTGAATCCCAATCTGCTGGGTTTTTAATTTGAACCCACATCAAATCCTTAACAAGCAGTGTCACCACTATGGCATGTATGACCATTCTCAAACCTGTTGTCCAAATTTTGATATTCCTATCCAGCCTCATGATAGTGCCAGCTTTGCTGGTTATGGACCTCGGATGCAACCTAGGGATGATCCTTTTTCCAACACCTATAATCAGGGGTATAGGAACCATCCGAACCTTTCATGGAGGGAGCAGGGATTCCTCCAACCTTCTGCCCCTCCTGTATTCCAACAGCCTCCTAGGAAGAAATTCCAACCCCAATTTCCAACCAAAGGCTGAGTCATCTAACTCAAAAGATGAGGTGAGAGATATGTCCCATCAGATTATAGGGAGGTTTGATGAAAAAATGACCAAAAACAATTTTTATAATGTTCAAATGGATGCTTGAATGAAGAACATGGAAATTCAAATGGGGCAGTTGGCTAGGGATGCTAGTAATAGAGAAAATGGTAGGCTTCCCAGCCCCAGTGAAGCCAATAATAGGGAGAATGCCATGGTATTGACCACCATAAGTGGTCTCCAAACTCACCAAGAGCCTAGGAAAGAACCCAAAAATGCTAAAAATGAAAAACTGGATGAAATTGGAAACTCAAATATGAAAGAACCTGAATCTAGAAAATTGGACAGCACCACTGGAATCCCTCTAGTTCCTATTATTCTAACTCACAAACCCAAATAAAATGGATTAAAAAACAAAGACTATAAGGGGAAGAAAAATGTTGAAGAAGAAGCTGTAGAGATGCCCCCTTATGTGAGGAAATTTTCTCCTGCAATTCCTTTCCCACAAATAATAAAGAAACCAATTCATGATTCTGAATTGTTGAAATTTTTGAAAGTGGTTAAAAAGATGAACATTGATATCCATTTAATGGAAGCATTGATACAAATCCCATCATATCTTAAATCACTCAAGAAAATTTGTTCAAATAAATGGACATTAGAAGAATTTGCCACCTATAGCTTAATAGAGGAGTGTAGTGCAGTCTTGCTGAATAGGATACATCCTAAGCTTCAGGACCCTGGAAGCTTTGTCATCCCTTGCACATTTGGGGATAGAGCTGGAAGTTCAACTATTTGTGTGATCTGGGTGCTACTATTAATCTGATTCCACTGTCACTTTTTCAACACCTAAGATTTAGAGTTCCCCAACCCACCATTGTTGTGTTACAGCTTGCTGAGAGGTCCATTACTCATCTAGTGGGTAGGTTCAATGATTTGTTAGTGGGATTAGGCAAACACTTTTTGCCTGCTGACATTCTAATCCTTGATATGGAGTGTTACTAGGAGGTTCCTATCATCCTTGGTAGTCCCTTCTTGGACACATGAGGAGTTGTGATAGATGTGTCGAAGGGGAAACTGATTTTCAATATGGGTGAATAGAAAGAAGAATTAAATGTGTTTAATAAAATCCAAGAACCCACCCACCCAATTTTCCCAAAATATGAGATGTTAGTTGCTGAGAGTATTGTTGATAAGGGGGAAGAAGAGTTTCTCAAAATGATTGCTGAAATCATTTGTGAACCTGAAATCCCTGCTGCCTTTTGCATGGGGATCAGCTCAAGTAAGGAGAGATAATTTTTTTATGATTATGAGGGAGAATTCTTGGAGAACCTAGATGAGTTTTCTTTAGAGCACATTCTTTCCCCAACAGAGGAGTCTGAGTTTGAGGAGATATCTTTTGGAAGCTCTTGCACTGAGGAAAAAAGCCTTGTCTACTGGCTTCTTTAAGAGGAAACATGAAGACCTTGGGCCACTCAGGCCCAAGTGTCTTCCCTCAATCCAGTCACCACCCACCCTTGAACTCAAGCCTCTCCCTTCCCATCTCAAATATTATTTTTTAGGAGACAATTAAACCCTTCATGTAATCATTTCATCAAAACTAGAGGTGAGTCAGGGGAAAAATCTGTGTACTCTTTTGACGAAGTACAAGTCTGTCATAGGCTGGTCAACTACTGATATCAAAGGGATAAGTCCAGACTTATGCATGCATAAAATTCCAATGGAACCTGAGTGTAATCCCAGAGTAAAAGCCCAAATAATTATCAACCCCAACATGAAGGATGTTGTGAGAGAAGAAGTGATTAGGATGCTGGATGCTGGAATAATTGTTCCTATTTCTGATAGCCCTTGGGTCAGTCCTATCCAGGTGGTACACAAAAAGAGTGGAGTGACAGTGTTCACTAATAAAAATAATGAGAAAATCCAAACGAGAGAAGTGAATAAATGGAGATTATGTATAGACTACAGAAAAGTGAATGCTATCACCAGAAATGATCACTTTCCTATGCCATTTTTGGATCAAATGTTAGAGATATTGGCACAAAATGAAATATTCTTCTTTCTTAATGGTTATTCTGGTTAAAATCAGATTTCCATTACACCTGGGGACCAAGAGAAAATCACCTTCACCTGTCCATTTGGGACATTTTCCTACCGGTGGATTCCCTTTGGCTTGTGTGGTTCTCCGGCCACTTTTCATAGGTGTATGATGGAAATTTTCTCAGACATGATAGAGAGGATTATTGAATTGTTCATGGATGATTTTGTTGTTGTGGTATATACCTTTGATAATTGTCTAAAAAACATGGAATTAGTGCTACAAAGATGCCAAGAGAACAACTTAGTCTTAAACTGGGAAAAGTGCCAATTCATGGCCACTGAAGGTATAGTTTTGGGACATACGGTTTCTAAGAAGGTTCTAGAGGTTGACACTGCTAAAATTGAGGTCATACAAAAGTTTCCCACACCTAAAAATGTCATAGGAATTAGAAGTTTTTTTAGTCATGCTGGGTTCTACAGGAAATTCATTAAGTACTTTTCTAAGATTACTAGACCCTTGTGCTCCCTACTTGTTAAAGACACACCCTTTTTCTTCGATGAGAAATGTCTAGAGGCCTTTAATTTGCTCAAGGAGAAGTTGACTACTTCACCTATAATCACTACTCCTGACTGGAAGCTTCTCATTGAGGTTATGTGTGATACTAGTTACATTACAGTAGGAGATGTGTTAGGGTAGAGGAAGGATAGGAAACTTCATGTTATTAACTATGCAATCAAGCTGCTAGATGATGCCTAGAATAATTATTCTACCACTGAAAAGGAGTTGGCTGTAGTGATTTTTGCTTTGAAAAAGCTCAGGCAGTATTTGATAGGATCAAGGATCATAGTTTTCATAGATCATTCAGACCTTAAGTATTTGCTAGCTAAAGACGACTCAAAGCCCAGGATCATGAGGTGGACCTTTCAGATACATGAGTTTGATTTAGTGAATAAAGATAAGAAAGGGACTGAGAATGTAGTTGTAGATCAATTGTCCAGATTGCCCAATTCCCCTAGTAAGGAACCTAAAGAGATCAACACTTCCTTCCCTGATGAACAATTGTTTGCTGCTTTTGTGCAGCAATCTACTTGGTTTACAGACAATTCCAACTTTCTGGCAACTGGAGTCATGCCCAAGTATCTTTCACACAACTAGAGGAAGAGATTTATATCTGAACTGAAATATTATATTTGGGATGACCCTCTTCTCTTTAAGAGGTGTGCTGATGGGATTCTGAGAAGATGTGTGGTTGAAGAAGATATTTTACCCATACTTGAGAGCTTCCACTCATCACCTTGGGATGGACACCATGGAGGAGAAAGGACTACTCAGAAGGTCCTCCAGGCTGGTTTCTACTGACCAACACTGTTTAAAGATGCTAGGAGTTCGGTTATTGTCTTTGGGAAATGTCAAATGTTGGGGAATGTTGGAAGAAGGCAGGAAATACCCCAAAAAGGTATTCTAGAGGTTGAAATATTTGATGTGTCCGGCTTGGAATTCATGACACCATTTCGATCCACTTAAGGGATTGAGTACATCTTGGTTGTTGTGGACTATGTGTCCATGTGGGTTGAGGTAGTAGATCTGCCCGACATTTCAGCTACTAGTGTTGTGAAATTCATTAAAAAAAAAAATTTTCCATATTTGGGGTGCCTCGAGATTTCATAACTGATAATGGAACACACTTAAGGAATTATAAGTTCAAAGGTTTGATGGAGAATTATGGGTTCTACTATTGGACAGGCCCGGCTTACCACCCACAGTCCAGTGGACAAGAAGATGTTTTAAACAGAGATCTCAAACAAATTTTAGAGAAAACAGTGTCTAGCTCTAGGAAAGACTGGTCAAGGAAATTGGATGAGTCTCATTGGGCCTACAGAACTATTTCTAAGACTCTTATTGGGTTTTCACCATATATTCTACTCTTTGAGAAAGCATTCCATCTACCTATTGAGTTACAACAGAGATCTTATTGGGAAGTGAAGCTCTTAACTTTGATTTTATGTCTGCTGGAGAGAGGAGACTGCTAGAGCTGAGTGAGTAGGATAAGATCCAATGAGAGAATTATGAGAATTATGAAATCTTAAAATAAAGAACAATAGCTTTTCATGACTCAATCATTCAAAATAGTAATTTCGTGGTTGCTGAGAGGGTCCTTCTTTTCAATTCTAGATTAAAGTTGTTTCCAGGAATGTTGGAGTCCCAATGGTCAGGACCCTTTACCATTGTTAGAGTTTTGGTTAATGGAGTTGTTGAGCTTGTTGGAGAAGAGAATCAGCCTTTCATAGTTATTGGTCAAGGAATAAATCACTTCTTTGAAGGGAAACCAAAGGGCTTTGCTGCCATATCTCTGTTGGAAGAATGAGCTGATTCAAGTCTAATAGAGGACTATAAACACAGTGTTTCATGGGAACTAACCCATGCTAGCTCTGTAGTTTCTCTTTTATTTTATGTATTTCAATAAAGTTAATCCATGATTCTTGTTCTCCGGTTCAATTTCTTGACTACTGATGGTGCCTCATGATCTGTTGTTGTTTTAGAAAGAGTTTTTTCTTCTAGAAACATGGCCTATAAAACCCAAGGGAGCAATCCACTACATCATATGGATAACATTTCTCTCTAGTCACTCTCTAGGGTTACTTATCTTGAACATTAAAATCTACAATCTTATTTTACTTCTATTCACCTACAGGTTACTGAAGAGGAGTAATAACCCAGTGATGCTGAAGAATATTTGTTGATGAAATCCACTACTAAAGGTCCAATAATTTAGGGAAGTGTTGTTTTACCTTTTTCATTTTCAATTACTTACTTACTCTTCACTGTAAACTATGTGTGGGGGATTTCCTCCCAATCTATGAGTAATGACTGTGTTTTCTTGCTTGGGTGTTATATTCTAATATCTACTTAGTTGAGAATGTATTTTGAGCTGATTTGTAGTATATGCTTTCACTCATTGCATTCAATTTCATTATGTTGATGCTGCACATCTTTGTTAATCATGCTACCATTTGAATAAATTGATAAAATCTTTTGTCTGCTCAAACTTATTTAAAGAATGAAAAGTTTAGAAATAGAACTGTACTTATTGATGGTGAGGGTTGGTGGGGTTGGTCTTTTCTATTTTTGTTTTGTTTTTGTTTTTATTTTCTTTCACTTTTTGTGTGGCAAAGAAATTTTTTGAACTTCATTGATACCCCTCCATTTCCTATTTTAGCTGAAATGTCCACCTGTTTTGAACTTTCACTGTCTCCCACCTTGAGATACAACATTGGGGACAATGTTGGGTTTTATGTTTGTGGGAGAGGGGTAATTCTAGTGTCATGTTGAATTCCCCCTTCTTGAACATGAGTTTGTTTAAAAAAATGGTCAAATTTTATCAAAAAAATGGCTCAACATTCCTTAATTTTTTTCAAATTCTTTCCTCAATTTATAGTCATTTGATGTTCAATGGTATTTCACTTATGTCCTATTTAGTGGATAATTGTTCACTAGTTTTTGAGAGTGGCACATAGTCAGAAACTATTAAGTATGAATGATTGCTGAGTGCAACTATTCACTATCTCTATGGATCTGTCTGTTTAGGAACTGAGGATAGAAGTATGACAGGATAGGTTTTGTGGGATGATGATCATAACTTGGATTAACTACAAGTTCTCACTGGAACATAGGGTACTCACATTTTTATTAAATAATATTCAATCACTTTAGGAAGTCAATCTGAATGATTACTAATTAAGTCCTTTGTAACAGGATTAAAACATGAAAATGGGATCCCATGGTGAGTATCTGAGACATGGTTTATTCGGTGTGAATATGTGAATAAATAAAGCCAATTTAAATCTTAATAAGTGTTATGCATAGTGATCTACACATGAAATATGGCTTGGAAAAAGTAAAATAAAGTTCCCTTGTCAAAAATGAACTCATTATTGTGAGGGGAATTTTGAACCCATATGAAGAAGGGTGGAATTGGCTTGGTTAATTTTCATTTGAGTTGAATCAATAAAGTGATCAATTTAATGGACATTAATTTCTGGAAACTGGAGGAAGGTCAGAATGGAAGGTTCCCTTGGTTAAGTTTTAAGTACAACTTCATCTAACCTGTTAACACTCCTTGAATTAGAATTTGAATTGGAAGGTGAAGTAGAACATTTAATGAATACACATAGGAGGCATGACATAATTGATAGTGCGTGAGTTTGTGAAGCTCTTGACATCTAGTGGGCTTTTGATGCTAAGGAGGACATCATTTTTGAGCACTATTGAAAAGCCCGACCTGCTATTGGTCTTGATCCTCTGGGTATTAATGTTTATTCATGCACCTTTTTATCTAAAACTCACAAATTATATTTCTGTTTTAATGTCTAAGGCATGTATTTGTTTGAGGACAAACAAGGATTTAAGTGTGGGGGAGTTTGATGTGGCAGTGTTTTCACACTCTTGGCCATATCCTTTTTATATTTTCTATTGATTTTTTTATATTAAAATGGTTGTTCTTAGTCAATATTTGATAACTGTTGTGATTTTGTTCCAACTGTGTGAAATAATATGTTTTTAGTTTAAAACACGTGTTTTAATGTTTATTAGTGTCATTTTAAATATGTCTTAAAATAACTTAGTCTTGCGAATTAGACTTTTATTTATTTATTCTTTTATTTTTAAATTTTTTCATTGTAGTTAGTTTACTATTTCATTTATTAAATTAATTAATGATTTATTATTTAAATTGTAAATAAATAACACTTTTTGGTTTTTAGTCTTTTAATAATTTAATTAGTTTTAACAAATTAATTTTATTCGTTTAATATTTTTTATTATTCAATTTAATTAATTAATTAATTATTTGTTTAAATAATTTAATCAAGTTACTATAAATATTATTAATTTGTTCTTTAATTAATTTTTTTTATTTTTTAATCCCAAATTAATTCATCTGTTAAATAAAGTTTTATTAATTTTATTATTTCACTTTTTTGTTTTTAGTTTTTTATTCCATTCTATTTAATTTGATTTATTAATTTTTTTTAGTTTTATTATATTAAATTTTTAATTAAATATTCTTTGTTTTGTTTCTTCGTAGGTGTTGCGGCCGCACGGTCTCTCCCTTGTCAGTGACCTTCCTCACAAATACACAAAACCTCACCATTATTGCTTAGCCCCACAAATCCTCAATTATACACAACTCCAGTCTGCTGTTACACCTTACCTCACCGATACACAAAACCTCACCAATACACTCCTCACCGTTACTGCTCCCCCTCCCATCCTCACTGTTATACTACCATTTACCTCACTCATTTCCTCACTGGTACATCATTCACCTCACCGATAGACTTTTCCTCACCGATAGATTCATTTTTATCCTCACCGCCACCATCGCTCTGCGCTTCTGCCTCCTGCACTTTCTCACTGTCTCTTCCCACAAATCAAAAATCACAACAGCAACATCAACATTTCAGCCACCGCAAACACACAGAAGATCAACATTTAACCTAAAACAGACTAATTTTTCATAATTCTTCCTTTCAACATCTAATTTCAAACACTGTTTTCAAATCTGGACCTCAAACCCTTGTCGAGGCTTAGCCTCCATTCTCCTCATGCACGAACCCCTCCTCACCACTAACCTTTGGAAGTCAAACCACTGTCGTCGCTCTTCCATTCTGCCGCACTCAACCCTAGGTCGCCACACTTTTCATGCGAAGCCACCGGCGCCCCTGATGTGCATCGTCACCTCCTGCTCAATCCCAGTACCACCGGCCACTCCACATCACCTTCTCCCCAACCTCCGAACTGAATCAGCCACTCCGGAAGCCTCACCCAATCCCGCATCGCGCCGCTACTCGGTCCTCGAAGCTAGTCGTGGCCTGCTACCCCTGCTGGCCCTGCCTCCATCTTCGTTGTGCTTCCATGCCACCGTCTCACCTCATCAGAGCCTCCGCAACCCCTGCCTCTCTAAGCCGATACCCTCCTCGCAAACCCACGCCGCTACCTTCATCCCTCCTCTGAAGCCGCATGAACCCAGCTCTTCCCCCCCTCTCATTTTCTCCGAACCACACCAAGCCCTCTTTCCCCTTTTCTCGCTTCTCTTTTGCGCCGAATAGACCCGAAGCCCCCCCTATTTTTGTGTTTTATTTATCTGTTTGGTTTATATTATACTATATAATAACATTTATATAATATATACTTAATATATTATCATATACATAATATAATTATAATAACATATAATATAAACATAATATATTATATATATATATATATCAATTTCTATACTATAATAATTATAGGTATATTAATAATATTATATAAGCTTATATATAATATTAGAATATCATAATAATAATAATTATTATTATATTTACATATTTTAGTATTAATATTAAGTATTATATACATATATATATTAATAAGTATGTTTATTAACTAATCTAAGTAACAATATTAATATATAGTTATTTAATTTTAGATTCATTTTAATTGTTTTACTTGTTTTGGTGCTTCTGTGTTTCGTTGCAGGGGGCGGGATGCACTTACATTGAGTTCACATAAAATTCGGTGATGTGCACATAAAATCACGCCACATGGATCTGTTGTGTCTAGGGAAGGAAGTGGATTTCCTCAAGCACACCCATGGAATCTGTTAAGAGCAACTGCTCCGGTGACCAGCGCGGGAGGAGTAGTGTAGTGAAAGCACCACATGGAAGCCAGGGAATGCTTCGGGGGAGATTCCAGAGACTTCGGTTGGTTGATGAATGCATGAGAGGTGGGAGATGCATGGATGGATTTAGCAGAGCAGGAGTATAGAGGAGATTATTGGAAGATCAAAGGGCAGATCATCGAGAGAGACAGGCATCCAGATTTTGGATCCAGGACGGGGGAGCAGAGAAGGAGGAACTTACACCATCTTCCTTGGAGCAATTAGAGTACCGAGAGCAGAGACCAGTGCATTTTCAGACCTCGATTCCCAGGGTGGGACATCGAGTGAGTTCCAACATTGCATCCACCATCAGGCAGCAGGAGTTAGTGTTTTCGAGAGCTCGAGCAGGGAGACAAACATTCTTATTTGTCTTGTGCTCGATTTTCTACAACTCAATTTAACATGAAATTCATTATTTCCTACTCTAATGTTGAATTAAAACCAACAACTATGCTTGGATAATTTTTTTTTTGGGGGGGGGGGATAAGCTGGTTGATTAGGGTTTTTTATCCTTGTTCGTGCGCTACATCCATTTGCTTTGGATCGCCTCTCTCATTTTTTTTACAGACAAGCTTATTTTCAAAACAACAAAATTGTGTGAAGGTCGATATTGTTTGTATGATAATTAAAACTATTTCAAATTGAGTAATTCACTAAAAATTGAATTATACTTGAATGAGAGAGACACACTGAACTCAACTGACAATTTGAGCTCGGTGACTTCTGACTTTTCTTCACCATTGGATGGAATGACTCTTATAGTCGAAGGACTGTAAGATCTATTTAATCACAAACCGACCAGAGGACAAATCTGGCTGGTTACTTTAAGTCAGATCCATTTTTCTTAATCTTAGTGCGCGAATAAGGTTATGAAACATCAAATCGGCCAGCAGACTTCCTCCCTTACTCATCTATTGGTTGTTTTCACCACAATTCCTCTTGATGTACTGTATACTCACTTTTCACTCACCATATCACCATCACTTATCCACACACTGAATCCCATTCACTCCACTTTTTCACCACTGATTGTCTTTTCTCGATTTTTGCATGTTTTTTTGTTTAGTCTTTTTTTAGAACACCAAACCCAACAAACGGCCTCCCTATGGTTCGACCCTGTCATGTCACTGTACTAAATAGTAAGTAGGTATAAATTTTACTTTGTCTCCCATGCCCAACGACACGTGAGCGTGAAAAATTTGGCACTGTTTCCAGGGAGGATAGGTGCATAAATAGACGAAACAATAATTCAGTTAAAAAAATAAATAAAAAACAGAAAAAAAAAATTAAAATTCAATAAAAAAATTGTGAACCTACTGCATGAAAACTAGGTCTCAGTCTGAACACATAGTACATGGTAACCCTGACATTGATAAGAACATCAAAGAAGTGAAAAAGAACAATGAAAAGGTCAAAATAGAAGATAAAAGAAATGAAAACATGAATAACCCACTTCTTGAGAATGTGAACCAACCGGGGAATGACATAGATGAGAGGCACAGTTTGAGAGAGTTCTTGTTACCTTCAGTGTCTAGCAACCCTTCATGCATTAGAATCTCTCCTAGGTCCATGAATTATGAGATCAAGCAATCCATCCTTAGTAAGCTACCCACCTTCAATGGAATGCCTAGTGAAGACTCTCTAGACTTCATTAGAGCCTTCTATTGTAGTGTCCAACAGCTTCCACTTAGGGGTCTCACTGAGTAAGAGCTTAAATTGAGGGTGTTCCCCTTCTACATCAAGGGAAATTCTAGTTGTTAGTTCCAAAATTTAAAGGAAGAGATCTTTTTCACCTGTGATCATGTTTACAATGCCTTCACAATGAAATTCTATCCTAGGAGGTTGACATATGAGATTAGGTACAAAATCACTGGATTCGTTCAATATGAAAGAGAATTGTTGGATGAAGCCTGAGATATGTTTAGAGGTTTTATTAGGTAGTGTCCAAACCATCAATGTACAACTCAATTACTCATGGAAACCTTCTACAATAGTCTCACCCCTTACCACAAAACTTTGGTGGATCAGTCTTCTGGTGGATATTTTAGTGATAGGACTGCTAAGGAACTCCAACGGATCTTTAACACAATAACTCAGAATTCCCAGCACAAATCCTCTAGGAGGAGAACCATTGTGAGAAAGGAAACCTCCCCTGATCTTCAAGGTGAAGCCCAAGTTGCTGGGTTCTTTAATGAGAACCCACATCAAATATTTAAGGAGCAGTGTCACTACTGTGGCATGTATGGCCATTCTCAAACCTGTTGTCTAAATTTTGATAGGCCCGTCCAGCCTCATGAGAGTGCCAAATTTGTTGGCTATGGACCTCGGATGCAGCCTAGGGATGATAATTTTTCCAACACCTACAATCAGGGCTATAAGAACCATCTGAACCTTTCATGGAGGGATCCGGGAGTCCTCCGACCTTCTGCCCCTCCTGGATTCCAGCAGCCTCCTAGGCAGCAATTCCAACCCCAATCTCAACCAATGGTTGAGTCATCTAACTCACAAGATTAGGTGAGAGATTTTTTCCATCAGTTGATAGGGAAGTTTGATGAACAAAGGACCAAAAACGATTTTGATAAAGTTCAAATGGATTCTAGAATGAAGAACTTAAAAATTCCAATGGGGCAGTTGGATAGGGATACTTGTAATAGAGAAAAGGGTAGTCTTCCCAGCACCACTGAAGCCAATCCTAGGGAGAATTCCATGGTAGTGACCACTAGATGTGGTCTCCAAACTCACCAAGAGCCTAGGAAAGAACCCCAAAATGCTGAAAATGAAAAACTAGATGAAACTGGAAACTCAATTCTGAAAGAACCAAAATCTGGAAAACTAGACAAAACCACTGTAATCCCTGTAGTTCCTACTGTTCTAACGTACAAACCCAATGAAAATGGTTTAAAAAACAAAGACAATAAGAGGGAGAAAATTGTGGAAGAAGAAGCTGTAGAGATTCTGTCAATTGTGAGGAATTTTGCCCCAGCAATTTCCTTCCAACAAAGAATTAAGAAACAAATTCATGATTCTGAACTGTTGAAATTTTTGAAAGTGGTTAAAAAGATGAAAATTGATATCCCATTCATGGAAGCATTGATAAAAATCCCATCATATCTGAAATCACTCAAGAAATTTTGTTCAAAGAAAAACACATTGGAAGAATTTTCCACCTATAGCTTAACAGAGGAGTGTAGTGATGTCTTGCAGAATAGGATACCTCCTAGGCTTCAGGAACCTTGAAGCTTTGTAATCCCTTGAACATTTGGGGATAGAGGTGGCATGTTCAAATGTTTGTGTTATCTTGGTGCTAGTATTAATCTGATTCCACTGAGACTTTTTCAGCACCAAATATTATGAGTTCCCCAACCCACCTTTGTTGTGTTACAGCTTACTGATAGGTCCATTACTCATCCAGTGGGTAGGGTCAATGATTTGTTAGTGGGTGTAGGAAAAATATTTTTGCCTGATGACTTTCTTATCCTTTATATGGAGTGTGACCAAGATGTTCCTATCATCCTTAGTAGGCCCTTCTTGTCCACAGGAGGATCTGTGATAGATGTGTCTAAGGGGAAACTGATTTTCAATTTGGGTGAACAGAAAAAAGAATTCAATGTGTTTATGAAAATCCAAGAACCCACCCACCCAATTTTTCCAAAAGATGATATGTCAGTTGCTGAGAGTAGTCTTGATAAAGAGGAAGAGGAGTTTCTCAGAATGATTACTGAAATCAATAGTGTACCTGAAATCCCTACTGCCTTTTTCATGGGGATCGGCTCAAGTAAGGAGATAGAATTTGTTGATTTGTATGAGGGAGAATTCTTGGAGAACCTAGATCAGTTTTCTTTGGAGCACATTCCTACCCCAAGAGAGGAGTCTGAGTTCGAGGAGATATCTTTTAGAAGCTCTTGCACTAAGGAGAAAGCCTTGTCTACTGCCTTATTTAAGAGGCAACATGAAAACCTTCGGCCACTCAGGCCCAAGTTTCTTCCCACAAGCCAGTCACCACCCACCCTTGAACTCAAGCCTCTCCCTGCCCGTCTGAAATATTCCTTTTTAGGAGACAATTCAACCCTTCCTCTGATCATTTCATCAAATCTAGAGGTGAGTCAAGAGAAAAATATGTGTACTGTTTTGAGAAAGTACAAGTCTATCATTGGCTATGTGGGAACCATGGATGTTCTATGCAGGAATTGGAGTTTGGTTTGTGTTTGTTTTCAATCCTCAGTGGAAGTTCCGAATGTGTGCCAGTAAAGTGATCATACAATTAATGCTGACAACATTATTGAAGGTGGCGCTGTTTCCCAGTGTTTGCCAAATTTTTGGGCCTCAAAATCGGAAAATGAAGACATGGACTATCTACAAAAGGAGGTTCGCAAAAAAAAGAAGTGGTGCACGAAATATAAGAGGCTTGCGCGAAATACTTAAGTTGGGCATGGAAAATAGCGGGATGCACGAAATAATGGATCGAGGTTTTTCGTGCAAATAGTGTTTCGAAATCAGATTGGTGAAAAATGGAAAAGCCATGGGCTACGTGGAAAATAAGGGTTGTGCGCGAAATACTTGAGCTGGGCGCGAAAAACAGCGTGGTGCACGAAATAGCGGAGCGATGATTTTCACTCAAATAGTGTTTCGGAATCACACCGTCGAAAAATGGCAAAAGCATGGGTTGCAAGAAATATCTCGAGAGGTGCGCGGAAAACGATACCTGCGCGAAATATTATGTGCCAGATGAGAGGTTTTCCACGGTGAAGGGGATTTTGCGCGCGGGGGTCTCAGTCACCTATAAATATGAGGTCACCCCCTTCATTCCACATCGTTGAAGACTTTGAGAAGATCTGAGGTCTGATGCGCGAAAAAGGATCGCGTAAAGGGGCTTGCGCGAAATATTCGGAGTTGCGCAAAAAATTTCGGGATGCGCGAAAAATGAAGAGTTGCAAGTAAAAATTGGGTCCGCACATAAAAGATCCAACTGCATGAAAAAGGGTATTTTTAGCGCGAAATATTTTTCCACGTGAAAAGTAAATTTTGCGCGCAATAGGAAGGTTTTGCGCGCAAAGGGTTGGTGTTGCGCGCAATTGTCAGTAAGGTTTGTCTGCACGTTCTGGTTATCCGGTTCAGTGGTTCTGTGCGTTCTAGTGCATCTATTCCGGAATTTGATGCAAGCAGAGTCTCATGTTGAGTAGAGGCAAAGACTTCAATGCAAATCTATTGAAGAGACCTTCACGTCTATAAACTGAGTGAGACTTCATCAAAGGAAGTGAGCCAGGGAGAGTCAACAGGAGTAAACCAAGGGAAGTAGTACGCTATCCCTGAACCTTTGTAAAGGCAGTGTGCCTGGGACAGAGTGACTGTGCCCGAACAATTGTAATCCAAAACTTGTGAAGATTAGTGGATTTTGGTATGACCGACAACTTGTCGGCGTATGATCCTTGGGCGTAGACCTTAGTGGTGAACCAAGTAAAAAGGGTTGTGTCTTCTCTGTGCATGTGCATGTTTGATTTCTGATCATTTATCATCATACAGGTTCAACAAGTTCCTACCAACATGGGAACAAGATCCATCACATTAAAAGAAAAAGTTGTCACCCTGATTCACCCCTCCCCTCTCAGGGTGTCCCGGGGTCCTTCATGCTGGTCAATTGATGATATCAAAGGGAAAAGTACAGCCTTCTGTATGCATAAAATTCTAATGGAACATGAGTGTAAGCCCAGAGTAGAAGCCCAAAGAAGACTCAACCCCAACATGAAAGAAGTTGTGAGAGAATAAGTGATTAGGTTGCTGGATGTTGGAATTATTTTTCTTATTTCTGATAGCCCATGGGTCAGTCCTATCCAGGTGGTACCCAAAAAGAATGGAGTGATAGTGGTCACTAATGAAAAGAATGATAAAATCCAGACAAAAGCAGTGAATAAAGGGAGAGTGTGTATAGATTATGGAAAATTGAATGATGCCACAAGAAAGGATCACTTTTCTATGCCATTTTTGGATCCAATGTTAGAGTGATTGGTAGACAATGAATTCTTCTGCTTTATTGAAGGTTTTATGTAACAACCTGATTGCTATTTCACCCAAGGACCAAGATAAAACCACCTTCACCTGTCCATTTCGGACATTTGACTACCGGCAGATGCCCTTTGGCTTTTTTGGTGCTCCTGCCACTTTTCAAAGGTGTATGATAGAAATTTTTTCAGACTTGATAGAGAGGAATATTGAAGTGTTCATGGATGATTTTTCTATTGTGGGAGATACCTTTGAGAACTATCTGAAAACCCGGAATTAGTGTTGGAAAGATTCCAAATGACCACCGAAGTCTTAAACTAGGAAAAGTGCCAATTAATGGCCACTGAAGGCATAGTATTGGAACATAAGGTTTCTAAGAAGGGGCTATATGTCGACAATGATAAAATTGAGGTCATACAAAAGTTTTCCCCACATGAAAATGTCAATGGAATTAGAAGTTTTTTGGGTCACACTGGGTTCTACATGAGGTTCACTAAAGACTTTTCTAAGATTTCTAGACCCTTGTGCTCCCTTATGGTTAAGGACACACCCTTTGTCTTCAATGAGACATGTCTAGAGGCCATTAATTTGCTGAAGGAGAAGTTGAATACTTCACCTGTAATCACTTCTCCTGACTGGAAGCTCCCCTTTAAGGTTATGTGTGATGCTAGTGACTTCGCAGTAGGAGCTGTGTTAGGGAAGAGGAAGGATAGGAAACTTCATGTTATATACTATGCAAGAAGTTTTCTAGATGACACCGAGAAGATTAATTCAACCACTAAAAAGGAGTTGGCTGCTGTGAGGTTTTCTTTGGAATATTTCAGGCAGTATTTGATAAGATAAAGTATCATAGTTTTCAAAGATCATTCAGCCCTTAATTATTTGCTGGCAAAAAAGGACTCAAAGCCCAGACTCATGAGGTGGACCTTGAAGCTAAAAGAGTTTGATTTAGTGATTAAGGATAAGAAAGGGGCTAAGAATGTAGTTGCAGTTCACTTGTCTAGATTTCCCAATTCCCCTAATAAGGAACCCAAATGGATCAACAATTCCTTCCCTGATGAACAACTATTTGCTGCATCTGTGCAGCAATCTGCTTAGTTTGAAGACTATGCCAACTTTATGGCAGCTGGAGTCATGCCCAAATATCTTTCACACAACCAGAGGAATAGGTTTATATATGAACTAAAATATTATATTTGGGATGATCCTATTCTCTTTAGGAGGTGTGATCATGGGATTCTGAGAAGATGTTTGGTTGAGGAAGAGATTTTACCCATACTTGAGAGCTGCCACTCATCAGCTTGGGGTGGCCACCATGGAAGAGAAATGACTGCTCAGAAGGTCCTCCAGGCTAGTTTCTACTTGCAAACACTGTTTAAAGATGCTAGGGGTTTGGTATTGGATGTGAGAAATTTCAAATGTTGGGGAATGTTTTAAGAAGGCAGGAACTACCCAAAAAGGTATTCTAGAGGTCGAAATATTTTACGTATGGGGCTTGGACTTCATGGGACCATTTCCATCCACTTATGTTAATGAGTACATTTTGGTTGTTGTGGACTATATGTCCTAGTGGGATGAGGCAGTAGCTCTTCCCGATAATTCAGCTGCTAGTGTTGTGAAATTCATTAAGAAAAACATCTTTTCTAGATTTGGGGTGCCTTGAGCTTTCATAACTAAAAATAAAACTCACTTCATGAATTATAAGTTCAAAGGATTGATTGAGAAGTATGGGTGCTCACATAGGAGAGGCACGACTTACCACCCACAGTCCAGTGGACAAGTAGAAGTTTCAAACAGAGAGCTCAAACAAATTTTAGAGAAAACAGTGTCTATCCCTAGGAAAGATTGGTCAAGGAAATTGGATGAGGCCCTTTGGGCCTATAGAACTGCTTATAAGACTCATATATGGATGTCACCATATAGGCTACTCTTTTGGAAAGCATGCCATCTACCTATTGAGTTACATTAGAGAAATTATTGGGCTGTGAAGGCTCTTAACATTGATTTTATGTCTACTAGAGATAGGAGACTTCTAGAGCCGAGTGAGTTGGATGAGATCCGAAGAGAGTCTTATGAGAATTCTGAAATTTACAAAAAAAGAACAAAGGATTTTCATGACTCAATCATTCAAAATAGGAATTTTAAGGTTGGTGAGAGGGTCCTGCTTTTCAATTCTAGAATGAATCTGTTTCCAGGAAACTTTAGGTCCAAATGGTCAGGACACTTTACCATTGTAGAGTTTTGGTTAATGGAGTTGTTGAGCTTGTTGGAGAAGAGAATCAGCCTTTCTTAGTTAATGGTCAAAGAATAAAGCACTTCTTTGAAGGGCATCCAAAGGGCTTGGCTGCCATATCTTTGTTGGAAGAATGAGCTGATTCAAGTCTAAATGAGAACTATAAACTCAGTGTTTCATGGGAACTAACCCATGATTTCTCTGTAGTTTCTCTTTTATTTTATGTTTTTCACTAAAGTTAATCCATGCTGCTCGTTCTCTAGTTCAATTGTTTGACTGCTGATGGTGCCTCAAGATCTGTTGTTGTTTTAGAAAGAGTTTACTTTCTAGAAACATGGCCTAGAAAACCCAATGGATCAATCCACTACATCATATGAATACCATTTCTCTATACTCACTCTCTAGGGTTACTTATCTTGAACATTAAAATCTGCAATCTTATTTTACTTCTTCTCACCTGTAGGTTACTGAAGAGGAGTAATAACCCAGTGATGCTGAAGAAGATTTTTCGATGAAATACACTTCTAAAGGTCCAATAATTCAGGGATGTGTTGTTCTTCCTTTTTTATTTTCAATTACTTACTTACTCTTCAATGTGAACTAAGTGTGGGGGACTTCCTCCCAATCTGTGATTAATGACTGTGTTTTCTTTCATGGGTGTTATCTACAAATATCTACTTAGCTGGGAATGTATTTTGAGCTGATTTTTAGTACCTGATTTGACTCATTGCTTTCAATTTCATTATTATGTTGTTTCACATATTTATTAATCATGCTACCATTTGAATAAATTGATAAAATCTTTTTTCTTCTCACACTGAATTAAAGTATGAAAAGTTTTGGAATAGAACTATACATATTAATGGTGATGGTTGATGGGGTTGTCCTTTTCTATTTTTCTTTTGTTTTTTGTTTTTATTTTCTTTTAATTTTTGTGTGGAAAATAAATTTTTTGATCTTCATTGATACCCCTCCATTTCATTTTTAGCTGAAATGTACATCTATTTTGAACTTTCCTTTTCTCCCACCTTGACATTCAACATTGGGGACAATGTTGGGTTTTTTGTTTGGGGGAGATGTTTCATTCTAGTGTCATGTTGAATTCTCCCTTCTTGAACCTGAGTTTGTTTAAAAAAAATGGTCAAATATTTTCAAAAAAATGGCCCAAAATTCCTTTAATTTTTTTTTCAAATTCTTTCATCAATTTATAGTCATTTGAGGTTCAATGTTATTTCAGTTATGTCCTGTTTAGTGGATAACTGTTCACTAGTTGTTGAGAGTGGCACTTAGTCAAAACTGTTAAGTATGAATTATTGTTGAGTGCAATTGTTCACTGTCTCTATGGATCTGTCTGTTTAGGAATTATGGATAAGAGTATGAAAAGATATGTTTTGTGGGATGATGATCATGACATGGAGTAACTAGAAGTTCTCACTAGAACCCAGGGGACTCACATTTGTATTAAATAATATTCAATCACTTTAGGAAGTCAATCCGAAAGATTACAAAGTAAGTCCTTTGTAACTAGAGTAAAACGGGAAAAGGGGATCCCACGGTGAGTATCTGAGACAAGGTGCATTGGGTGCATTTCTGTGAATAAATAAAGCCAATTTCAATCTTAATAAGTGCTATGCACAGTGCTCTACACATGAAATATGGCTCGGAAAATGTAAAATAAAGTGCCCTTGTCAAAAATGAACTCATTAATGTGAGGGGAGTTTTGAACCCAGATGAAGAAGGCATCAATTGACTTAGTTAATTTTCATTTGAGTTGAATCAATAAAGTGATCAATTTAAGGGACTTTAATTTCTAGAACCTAGAGGAAGGTGAGAATAGAAGGTGCCCTTCGTTTAGTTTTATGTTCCATTTCATCTAACCTGTTAACACTCCTTGAATTAGAATTTGAATTGGAAGGTGAAGTAGAACAGTTACTGAATACACATAGAAGGCATGATATACTTGACCGTGTGTGAGTTTGTGAAGCTCTTGACTTCCAGTGGGCTTTTTATGCTATCGAGGACATCATTTATGAGCACCTATGAAAAGTCTGGCCTACTGTTGGTCTTGATCCTATGGGTATTAATGTTTAGTCATGCACCTTTTGAACTGAAACTCACAAATTATATTTCTGTTTTAAAGTCTATGGCATGTTTTTGTTTGATGACAAACAAGGCTTTAAGTGTTGGGGAGTTTGATGTGGCAGAGTTTTCACACTATTTGCCACATCCTTTTGGTATTTTCTATTGAATTTTTTATATTAAAATGATTGTTTTTAGTCAATATTTGATAAGTGTTGTGTTTTTTTTATTGTTATGTAAAATAATCCATTTTTAGTTTAAATAATGTGTATTAATGTACATTAGTGTCATTTTAAATAAGTATTAAATTAAGTTAGACTTCTGAATTAGAATTTTATTTATTTATTCTTTTTTTTTATAATTTTTCATTCTATTTAGTTTACTAATTCATTTATTAAATTAATTATTTCTTTATTCTTTAAATTGTAAATAAATAACTCCTTTTGGTTTTTAGTCTTTTAATAATTTAATTAGTTTTAAAAATTTAACTTTAATCTTTTAATAATTATATTCTTCAATTTCATTAATTCTTTAATTAATTAGTAAAATAATTTAAGCAAGTTACTGTAAATATTTTTAATTTGTTCTTTAATTAAGTATGTTTATTTTTTAATCCCAAATTAATTAATTTGTTTAAATAAAGTTTTGTTAATTTTATTATTTCACTTTTTTGTTTTTAGTTTTTTCTTCCATTCTATTTATTTTGATTTATTAAATGATTTTTTTTGTTTTATTAGAATATTTTATTAATTTAATTTTCATTGTTTTGTTTGTTCGCAGGTGTTGTAGTTGCACGGTCCCGCCCTTATCGACGACCTTCCTCACCGTTACACAAAACCTCGTTGTCATTGCTTAGCCCCACAAATCCTCACCGATACACTACTCCAGTCCACTGTTACACCTTACCTCACTGATACACAAAACCTCACTAATACACTCCTCACCGTTACTGCTCCCCCTCTCATCCTGACTGTTATACTGCCATTTACCTCACCAATACATCTCTACCTAATTTCCTCACCGATACTGTGTTCACCTCACCGGTAGACTTTTCCTCACCGATAGATTCATTTTTCTCCTCACCGCCGCCATCGCTCCATGCCTCTGCCTCTTTTCACTTTCTCAAGGTCTCTTCCCACATATCACAAGCATCACCATTTTAGCCACCGCAAACACACATCAGATCAAAATTTAGCCTACAACAGACTAATTTTTCATACTTCTTCCATTCAACATCTAATTTCAAACCTTGTTATCAAATCTGGAACTCAAAATCTTACCGTGGCTCAACCTCTATTCTCCTCACATACGAACCCCTATTCACCACTAACCTTTTGAAGTCGAACCGCTGCCACTGCTCTTCCATTCCGCCGCACTCAACCCTAGGTCGCCAGACTCCTCATCCAAAGCCCCCAGCACCCCTACTGCGTGCCGTTGCCTCCAGCTCGAACCCAGTACCACTGGCCACTCCATCTCGCATTCTCCCCTACCTCCAAACCGAAGCAGCCACGCCAGAAGACTCACCCAAGCTTGCATCGCGCTACTACTCGGACCTCACTGCTAGCCGCGACATGTTACCCCCCGCTGGCCCTGCCTCCATCTCCACTGCGCTTTGGTGCCACCGTCTCACCTCATCAGAGCCACCGCAACCCCTGCCTCTCTAAGTCGAAACCCTCCTCGCGAACCCACGCCACTGCCTTTATCCCTCCTCTGAAGGCGCATGAACCCAGCTCTGACCCACTCTCATTTGCGCCGAACCACACCAAGCACTTTTCCCCTTTTCTCACTTCTCATTTGCGCCGAACAGACCTGAAGCCCCCTGTTTTTGTGTTTTATTTTTCTATTTGGTTTATATTATACTATATAATAACTTTTATATAATATATACTTAATATATTAGCAAATACATAATATAACTATAATAACATATAATATAAACATAATATATAATATATATATATATATATATATCAATTACTATACTATAATAATTATAGGTATATTAATAATATTATATAATATTTAATATAATAATAGTATATTATAATAATAATAATAATTAAATATAAATATTTTAGTATTAATATTAAGTATTATATATACATATTAATAAGTATGTTTATTAACTAATCTAAGTAACAATTTAAATATATAGTTATTTAAATTTAGTTTCATTTTAATTGTTTTACTTGTTTTGGTGCTTTTTTGTTTCGTTGTAGGGGGTGGGATTAATTTACATTGAGTTCACTTAAAAGCTGGTGATGTGCACATAAAAGCACGCCACATGGATCTGCTGTGTCCAGGGAAAGAAGTGGCTCGCCACATGCACACCCATGGAATCTGTTAATTAAAACAGCTCTGGTGACCAGCGCGGGAGGAGTAGTGCAGTGAAAGCGCCACATGGAGGCCAGGGAACTCTTCGGGGGAGATTCCAGAGACTTTGGTTGGGTGATGAATGCACGAGAGGCGGGAGAGACATGGATGGGTTCGCGGAGCAGGAGTCTGGAGGAGATTATTGGAAAATTAGAGGGCAGATCATCGGGAGAGACAGACATCATGATTTTGGATCCAGACCGGGGGAGCAGAGCCGGAGGAACTTACACCATCTTCCTTGGAGCAATTGGAGTACCGAGAGTAGAGACCAACACATTTTCAGACCTCGATTCCTAGGGCGGGACATCGAGTGAGTTCCAACATTTCATCCACCATGAAGCAGCAGGAGTTAGAGTTTCCAAGAGCTAGAGCAGGGAGACAAACATTCTGATTTGTCTTGTGCTCTGTTTTTCTGCGACTCAATTTAACATGAACTTCATTATTTCCTACTCTACTGTTTCATTAAAAAAACCACTATGTCCAGATAACTTCCTTCGGGTGGATAAGCTGGTTGATTAGGCTTGTTTAGCCTTGTTTGTGCGCTGCATCCTTTTTCTTTAGATCACCTCTCTCATTTTTTACAGACAAGCTAATTTTCAAAACAGCAAGATTGTGTGAAAGCCAATCTTGTTTTTACCATAATTAAAACTATTTCAAATTGATTAATTCACTGATAAGTGAATTATACTTGAATGAGAGAGACACACTGAACTCAACTGACATGTTGAGCTCGGTGACTTGTGACTTTTCTTCACCATTGGATGGAATGACTCTTACAGTCGAAGGACTGTAAGAGCTATATCATCAAAAACCGACTTGAGGACAAATCTGGCCGATTAATTTTATTCAGATCCATTTTTCTTAATCTTAGTGCACGAATAAGGTTAAACAACATCAAATCAGCCAGTGGACTTCCTCCCTTACTCATCTATTGGTTGTTTGCACCAGAATTCCTCTTGCTGTTCTGTCTACTCACTTTGCACTCACCAAATCACCATCACTTCTCCACACACTGAATCTCATTAACTCCACTTCACCACCACCAATTGTCTTTTCTCTATTTTTTCATGTGTTTTTTAGTCTTTTTTAGAACACCAAACACAATAAAATGCCTCTCTGTGGTTCGACCCTGTCTTGCCACTGTCCTAAGTAGTAAGTAAGTATAAATTTTAGTTTGTCGCCCGTTCCCAATGATGCGCGAGCGTGAAAACAACAGCACAACTCCCAGTATACACAACTCACTAAGTCCATAGATCAACTTCTAGAATAACCTCTATGTGGGGATTTACACCTGCTCGAACCTGGAAGTAGAAAATCAAAGAAGACCTGATGGACCAGGTGGGGTGTGAGCTAAAATCCTAGTATGGTCTAACCGATGATTCCAAAATAATTTCCAAAATTTAAATAACTAAATAAATAGACTTCAATTATTAATAAATATATGTTTGGTATTTTGAAAAAAAAATATTTTAAAAAAATATTAAATTATATTTAAAATAATTAAAATAGTTTAAACAAATGTCTTAACCAAACTTTTATATAAAATAGGTTAGAAAAATCATAAGGAATTTGTAATCGTTTGAGAACATAGACATAAATTTATATCCCATATATAAACAAGTGAGAAACGAGGTCCTCAGCAATGAGGTACAATAGTTCCAAGTGATGGGATCCTCACACACTTGTATAATGATAATTGAAATTTGGAAAAATGTCCCTTGACACTTGTCAATGATGAATCATCAACATCCAACTAAGAAATAAAATATTGCAAAAAATTTATGTAAGAGATTTAATGTGCCAATCTAGTGGTAGATCATTCACATCCTAGCATGTTTTTCACCAATAAATGACTAACTATGAAAGATTTCATGTTCCCTAGTGAAATTAAATGATGATAAATTTATTGTTAAAAAGAATAAAATATATTTATATCCCATTCTACAATTTCAAAATAACCAATATTTAAATTAAAAAATAAAACAGGGTTTTAATCAAAACATGAATTTTTTCAAGATAATACCGAAAGAATTCATTAAAAACAATTTTCGGCCATTTTTCGCAAAAATGAATTTGAAATTAATCCACAATTCAATTCTATCAATTAAATTCCAAAAATTAAATTCATAATTTAATTGAAAATATTTGTATTAATTTTTGAATTTCAATCGACAAAATATTCAATCAATTTCACAATCACACACCAAATTCAACAGAATTTTGATTTTTCCCATTTTTTAGGAAAAATTTCAAATTTAAAATACCCCAATTTAATGGTGATGGGTTTTTAATCAATCAGTTAAAATAATATTTATTTATAATAGTAATTGAATTTAAATCATGCAATTTAAGGTTAATTAAAATTGGGCATCATGACAGAACCACCTACCATAGATCACTGGATAATGAAACGCAAAACCCTAATGGGGATTCTCCAATAGAGAATGATACAAATGAAATCTGAGAAGAACACCTAGATCCACTATCTGAAGTAGAGGGTATAATATCCTCCAATCAAAAAGAGACATATGAAACCCTATGTATGAAAGAGAATAGAGTAGATTATAGGGAACATGAAGACGAAACTAATTTGGACAATATTGAAAAATATTCACTTATCTTCAATCAACTTCCAAGAGGGTGTTTATGGAACAAAAAGTAATGTTGGGATCTCTATTAAAGGATATATTTTTTATTGGTTATATAGGTCCAACTAGTACCTTTAATGGGGTATTTGGGAATTTTTAAAATATTTTTTGGGATTTAAAAATTTCCTGAGAAAGTTTAGCTGAGAAGATCCACACGGTTTAGATAATATTTTCACCTTTTTTATGAGCTCCTTTAAATGGGTTTCACAACATCTCCTAAGTGGTTGCATTGTTTTTCCAAACCTTACGGAAACCATGAAAAAATCTAATAGCCTCAATTTTAATAGTTATCTCTAGTGGGGTGCATGGTTTGGTTAAACAATTCCCCTATAACTCACATCCCAATAACAATAAAAATTTAAAAAACTTCCCTTGAAACAAATTGAAATGAAACCCATCCAATGAATGATTAAAAAAAGATGTTTTGGAATAGCAGAAAATAATAATATAATGTTACAAACTCCCCACCATATAAATATTCTATCCCTTGAAATCCTACTATGAATCGTCCATGATAAAAGTATGATGCCACTTTTATAAAATATGTGGATCCCTCTCCCACATCTCATGACTATCATAATTGTGCTACCATAGCACTCACACCAAGGGTGTCATCCTCACCCTATGTACATTGGTTAATGAATCCACTGTCTTTAATGGACATTCTCCCATATATAAATCATTTACAACCTCAAGATCCTTCCATATCAAAACATGAGATCGATCACATAGATACCTTCATAGCTGAGATACATAGAGCACATTTTGTATTGATTTCAAATGTAGTGGAAGTGATAAATGGTATGAATATTTCCCCACCTTCTCAACAACCTCAAATGTTCCCACAAAATAATGAAACGTTTCCCATGCATCCCAAGCTATCAATGACCCAATCGAGTTGAATTTTTGAAGAACACCTGTTCAAATATTGAAATTTCCATATGATTATGATGATTATCAAAATAATTCTTATACCATCATTATTCCATCAACTTCCTCTAAAAAATCAACTAAATCATTACCATAATCTATTGAAACAAGATCATTCAAACTATGTAAATGTAACTAATCTCTGACTAACATAATAATGATATGAAAGGGTGTCCATACAAGGCATTAATATGATCTATTATGATCATAGAATGTAAAATATTTTTATAGTAAAACTCAACCAGACCCAAATTAACACCCCAAACCCCACTAAAAATGAGAACAAAAGTACACAACATATCCTCAAGAATATTCATATCTCTTTCTATATGGATATTTGAATATGGATGGTATGCAATTCTCACCTATAACTATCTTCTCAGTGCCTCTTAAATGCCTCTCTAGAAATTAGAATTGAACTGTGGATCCATATCAGAGACTATACTAGATGGAACTCTCTACATGAATACAATCTATTTTACATAGAGACATCCCAACTCCTCAAATTTGGTTATATCATCAATCTGTATAAATTTATCCAATTTAGAAATATAATAAATCAAAAACCGTATCACATTATTTTTTCTCTGTGTACAGAGAAAACCAAATAAAAATTCATTGAGATCTCATTCAAATTCCATTTTGGAACTCAATGTGCTTGAAGAAAACACAGATGTTTCTGGTGCTCAGTCTTGACCTATTTTCATGTGTAATATGAAGAGGAAAAATAAAAAATTCCCCATAAGATACCTTAATATCATAATTTATGATGCATTTCAAAGAACATGTTTTTATTTCCTGGGTACACTACCCACTGGGAATCTTGGGAATCCCACAGAATCAGTTTCTTTAATGAAAACCACACAAAAAAATGATTTATATAGTATATAATTCCTTCTTTGGACAATGAAAAAATTGCAATAGTCTCCCACCATAAAGATACTCTCTAATGTTACTAAAAACATCATTAAGCTACTATTTATGAAGAATCATCTCGATTAGAGATGAAGTCAATTGAACAGACACCAATACAACATAAACCCCTTTTTTATAGACTCCAATATGAAACAGTACCAAAAGAGCCATAGAGTTCCACTATTCTATAGATTCCATCACGGACTAGGTTGGAAGATTCATGCTCTCAAAATATGAAATGAAATATCCTTTCCTCGGGGTATAGGGAATGATTAAGATGAAATATTTCAAGTATTCCACACAACACCTCTGGAAGAGATTCAAATATTTTCCACGGAAGATATTAGCCATTATATTGAGGTCTAAAAATGAATTTTTTTTCCTCCAAAGTTCATTTCACCAACACATCAGTTAATTTATCATAGCTACATGTTCAAGGTCATTTGCTGGGTAATTCTTATCATGTTTACTAAGCCAGAAAGAACCAAAATCAACGATGTGATAACCCTACATAAGAACACAAATCAAACCAGATCATGATGCCTCACAAAAGACCATTTTCACTTTCCCATTACCTAGAAGAGTCAACACTTTATCAATATTAAAAATGTATTTCAACTCAACTGATGAATTCTGAAATTTCTCAACCCAAGAAAACATTACTCCCTTCTGATACAGAACAATCATCAGATAATCCATCTTTCATAATTCCTTATCAAACCATTGATAATACCCCACTACAACTGAGAAGCATGGAATTTTGAAAACATATTTTGATAACTCCCACATTATAATAACTTCCACCTTCTCTGGGTACACTGATAAACCACGCTCTAACACCAAATTTCCCATGAACTTCACTTCCCCAATCCTGAAATCACATTTTGAAGTCATGTCATAATGTTTTGGATTTCCCAAAGGTTCATGAACTACTCTAAGATGATGAAAATGACCCCCTCAGACATATAGTAAATCAAGATGTCATCTATAAAGACTACAAATTTATCAAGATTCTCCTGGAAAATCACATTCATTGTGGCCATAAATAAGGCAGGAGCATCTGTTAGACTGAAGGGAATTATAAGTCAATCATAATGGTCATACAAAATCTGAGAGGTGGTTTTATGAATGCTATATTCTTCTATAATCAACTGATGGTAACCATATAGAAGATACATATTTGAGAACCACCTTTCCCCTTTAAACTAATCAAACTAATCATCAATATTTTGAAACAAAAAAACTTATTTATGGTGAATATATTGAATTTTTAGTAATTAACGTGAAGGAGAAATAATCCATCATCATTCTTATTAATGAGAAATGGTGCCACCTTATGTGACCAAACCATAAATATAAATAATTTATCTAGAATATCATGTAATTAAGTCTTCAATTATTTCATTTAATCTGCTTCAATATGGTAAGAATGAATAGAAACTGGTTGAGTGTCATGCCCTAAATCAATAGATAACTCTATATCCCTTACTAGTGAAAACCTAATGAATTCAGAAGGGAACACGTCAGGAAACTTGATTAAAATTGGTGGGATATAACCACTCAAATATTACAACTCCATATCAAAAGAAAATCCAAATATCGCATTCATGATATCTACATAAAAAGGTATGACTCTGAACTACCTCAGGCCCCATTATCCGTGAATGATATGACATATACCCTCAAGTGAAGTAAACAAGACTCACCTTATATAACAATTAATCAGGGATTTATTGTTAATGAGACCATTCATCCCAAAAATGATGTCATGAAGTTTCATGTTATGAACCAGTTATCTCAATGAAATTTTGCATTTAGAAGAGTGATAACACATGTGAGACTATGGAGACTCTTCTCACTCTTCACTTTAGGTGTGGTCGTAATATCCATTAAAAAAGATAATATAAAAATATAATGATTTATATGATTGATGATATGGTCTATAAAAAATGAATGAGTTCAGACAATATCAATCCATGTATTCAATAATGATGATGTTATAGTAATGGTACATATCACAGTCACTGGACCCATATCTACTTCCTTTGAAGACTCTTATGCTATGTGACTGATTTTAATTGTAAATGCTTGTAGATGGGACCCATTTATACTTTAAAAATAAAATTTCCCTATAGTTTTAGAAGTAGACGATGATCTCATGCCATATTTAGCTCTTTAATAAATATGGAAGAACATATTTAGGTGACCCAAGCATCCATATGAGCTAGATATCATAGGTGTATTAGTGAAAACCCTCTGGGAATGACCTGACTTTCCACACTAGTAATGAATTAGTGGTCCTATTCTGGGAACTTTAAGAGGTCTAAAATATCCCTCATTTTGAGAACCACCATAAGAATTATCTATCTTCCTCCTTCCTTTGATGAAAATTTCATAGCCACTAGGAGAGAGTGAAACTCCTAACAACCCTAACTTTCTAGACATGTAAATTTCAACAATCATCTCTATATGAAATGCATCCGCCTAAGAGGGAAGCTAAAATAAGAAAAAATGAGTATGGATATGTTATTGAAGTACCAACTAAAATATTTCTACCTTCATATTTCCATTTGATACTATCTAAGGAGAAAATTACAGAAGCTTAGAAAAATGCTTTTCATACTCGTTCATGGCCCTATCAACCTACTAAACATTTAAAAACTCTATACACATAGCCAAAAACATCGAATATGGATATAACTAGTCAGTGAAAATATCATTGTGGTCATTACACTCAAATACCTCATGCTTCTTTTTCATCATCATCATGTCACACCATATCTTACTCGGTCATCCCACCATGAAGGTGTCACACATATCCTTGATTTGATTAGGCCTGTCTAAAAAAACAAAAAAGATGCTCCATCCTGATCAACCAATCCATAGTCTATTAAGGATAATTTTATCACTTGAACACTGTTGTTATCTAGTGAAAGAATTTTTGAGAATTATTATGAAGATCATCCCATTGGGGATCTATTACTGGAGCCTAAATAGTAAATAGTGGTGGTTCCAGACCCAGAGCTTGGATAGTATGCACAATCACCTAATCCATACTCAAATCCAATAGGGGAGTCACTCATTGAGGTTCATCGTTATATTCTTAAAAGATCCAATTATAACTTATTATTGAATTCATGATGATAAAAGACATCAAAAAATAACATTTATGATATTTTTTTACCATTCAAACATGGATACATGGGAAATGTATCCCAATAGATAGAAAAAAACAAGATTTGGATATAAATATATCCAAATCTAAAGATGGGAAAATACTATAACTAATCCTAAAGATGTTTATCCTAATGAAACCTTTGTGACTTGAGGTTCTTTATGGTGATATATTTCAAGGCACTCAATCACAACAACCTCTTAAGTCCAAATAAGATTACATGACTAACTGCTGACATCAAAGAGAATATTAAACTACCTATGATACCAATTTTAAATAAACAAGCCAAAGTACCCTGGAAACCTGATAAACAAGATTGTTCTTAAATGTCATGAATGGAATTCTTGATCCCTATGGGTTGGTCAATTGCAATTGGCAGAATAAAAAATGAATGTGAGGATAAATTTTCCACAAACATTACATAAGTAAACTGTAACACCCAAGACTTTTATGAGAAATATTTTTGTTTTTATAAATCATAAAAGGAATCTTCCACTACACACAACACTATCTTGTCTTGCTTTACACGTAATCACGACCTTCCTCGATAGCTTGCGTCATACGCAATACCGAGTTTCACTAAACAAAGATATGCTATTAAAATATTATTTAAAATAACCGTTATGAATAGTAATAAACAATTTTTTAAATTTTATAAATTTTATTTTTCAAAATGGACTTCATTTTTGGATTCGGAATATTGAAATTATCCTAGGGTGAAATTTTGGTATTTTTCTGAAAACTTTCAATTTTTGATGAATAGAACCACTAAGTGGTAGTTAAAAATTGAATTTTTCATAAAACTTAATTTTACCGCTTCTGTGAGTGGAACTTTAAAAATCTGAGACACACAGTTGATGTCAGTAAGTAAAATGTGGTTCAATGAGATGAAAATAATTTTTGGTGAATAATAACTTTTGACTTTTATTTACCACGGTTAAAAGTAAATAGGGTAATTAAGGGTAAAAATGATATTATCATTACCCAAACACATGTCCTAATTATATTGGATAAGTGTAATTAGACCAAAAGAAAACTTAGGAACAAAATATGACCATTTAGGCCCACTTGGATTAGATTAGGACATTTATTATTAATTTATTTAAAGAAGGGTTAAAATAGTTAAAATCAAAGTTTAATAAGTAAATAATTTTTCATATAAGGTTATATATAAGATAAATTGGACTATAAATATTAATTAGAAAGATAAAAATATTTCCTATATAATGGTATTTTATTTTTAAATTTTAGACATTAAATAATTTAATTTATTTATGACACAAAGATGATGCAGTAATTATCTTATTAATGAAATATTGACATAATTGATGTTATAAATACCCAAATAAATGTAATTTGAGACTTTTTATGAATTACACTAATTTTATAGGTTAATATGACATGTTAACATTGATTTAATTAACTTTTTTCGAACTAATCATTCTTTTATAATTTTCACAAAAATCAATTACTAAATAGTGTCAAAATTGACATAAAATAGTTTTTAAAACAAATATTATGTTATTAATTGTTATTTTATTCCTAAAAATATATGGTTCAGCCAAATTACTTATATAAGGTTATATATATTAATAATAAACAACTTGGGGTTCTTTTGGATTGTTATAGTAAGTTTATTAACCTTATAGTGTAAGAACACAAGAAGACATGGTAAAAGTAAAATTATTTAACTTTATGTTAAATCTAAATGATAAGGTCAAAATAGGAACCTAAACTTGTCTAAATTCTATTGGATGAGAGAAATTAGACCCATACCCACCATAGCTTCAAAATAAATCAATTTGGATCTATCTAAAACCGAATTTGGCTTTATAATAAAATAATATTTTTAGTTATTCCAAAGGTGCCCCTCTCCTCCCTTATAAAAGGGCACCTCCTCCATCTCTTCCTCACACCACTTTGAGCCTTCATGCTCGGCCAACCCCTGACACTTTCTCCTCTCCACTTCCCTAGAGACATCCTATAGGTCCTGGTCTTCTTCAAAGACCAATTTTAGTGCCCGAAAAGGTGGTCTCAAAGAAGCACTTCAAAGAAGAGGTAATGTCCGTTACCGATTCTTTCATCTTTATTTCTTCTTCCACTTCTTATTCTTTAGTTGTTTCATTATGAAGTAATAACATCAGTATCACTAATATACTGATATTTCATTATAAGTATGAAACAACTCTATTTCACCATCTATCCATCCTACGGAAAATGAAATCACTGTGCGTCCGTACGTACGAAATACCGTCTCTACGCCGTGGTGTAATCTATTTTCCACCACCACCTTACTTGGATGGGTATAATGGTGTAAATAATGACTATATATTATTATTTTAAAGTGATATTGATTCTGATATAGTATACATACACTCCAATACAATTCCATGATCATGGGAATGATATCATCGCTCGTGCGTACGTACGAAATACCGTCTCCATGATGTGATGCGACTCGTTCTACATGATCTTCATTAAATAATGATTATATAAATGAATTGAATGAATTAATATGATATATATTACACTAATAACATTCTGGAAATGAGGTATCTATAACCTAAAGAGAAGAATAAGAATTTATTCCACAAAACACGCATAAGAACAAAAAGTAATAAACACCCAAATAACAAGTTATAATGAAATATTACTAATAAGAAGCTAAGAAGATGACCATATGTGATATCATAAAAATGATTATTATTATGGAATAAGTCAATAACATTATTTAAATCATTATACAGGAGGTTCAGATACGTACAAAGCATATCGGACCTAAGATAAGGGAAATATCACAATCTCATTTTTTTCCGAGATTATTTATACTTTGACATTTACTGGGGTGTATTTTATCATCCACATAAATGTTTCCTCAATATGTAATATTATTTCCATTCACCTAAAAATTTTTAAATCCTATTTTACCCTTCGGTGAGTTTTTAGTAAAAGATATGAAAGGAATCTTTTGTCATTTTTCGTACGAGGTACTTTTTTGACTTTTCTGACAAAAGTACGAGAAAAATGTTTTTTTAACTTATACGGAATGAATGGATTTTTAAAACATTATTTCCAAGAAGATTACTTTACAAGTTTTAAAGTTTATTTTTAATCAACTTCTTTTAGTTTAAAATTGTATGACATGTTAAGAAAGGAAAAATGTTTTTGAAGTAGAAAGGATATTTTCCTCAAGAATGGAGTTCAAGTGTATTATCAAAATTATTTTCCATATAAGATAATATATGGTTATGATTATATCCCTATCATTAAATTGATTTTATTATGCTGTGATGGAATTATTTTTATGAATTCATTTATCTTATATGAATTGTTTTATGATGTCAAGATGTTTAAGAATTCCATTTTTATTACATGGGTTATACAATGATGTATGATTTATGATTTTTGTGGCACACATAAGAATGGTTTCATTATGAGATGGGTGGGACCTATATCTCTCTCCAATGAATTGGGTAAAGATTTTATATCTCATGAGATATACATGGCTGGAACGACAGGTTAAACCGGTTCAGAGAAACAGGACTGAAACGAGGAGTGAACTCGGTTCAGAAATGGACTTAGTCCACTAAGATAGTCTTGGAAATGAGTGTTGACTAATAAGAAATGATTTTCTATGATTATGTGTGTATGGCACAAAGTTTCATGTTTTAAGTTATGATTATTGGGATTACATTTCACTACTATGATTTATCCAATGTTAGGAAATTATGATTTCTTTTGCAGGTTAAGATTTCAAAAAGTTATGCTCTTATGTATATTATGTGATTGATATTTCTTTTGTTTACCCTTAATAAGCATTTGATATCACCCTTTTGTATGTTTTATTTCCCCAGGTCAGGAATAATGTTATTAAGTAGAATATGCCAAAAAGGGAATCTATATATGATGAAATAAATGGGAGGCAAAGTAGATGCATTATGAACCAGTAGTTGATGCTTTCCAGTTTCTAAAGACACTATACCTATACGGTCCTTTCATGGTTTTGTTATATGTTTTAATAAGTGTGCTTCAATTTTGAAGTAATAACAATGTATGTAAAGTATGGGTCGTTATAGTTGGTATCAGAGGAAAGGTATAGTCAACCTTTGGAAACTAGGATGTGAAAGCTGTAGTAAGAACCCTAAGGATAATTCTAATCATAGAACACAATCTTAGTGTTTTAGAAATGACCATGAATAACCTAGGATAAGACCTTAAGTGTGAAATTTTATTCTTTATTATGTGGTTTTCCTATTATATTTAGTGTTTCTCACACTATTCTTCTTGGTTTTAGTCAATGGCTGGAACCCGAAGGAACCGTGTTAATGCGGAATGCGACGGGCAATGCAATGATTGTACCCCTGAGCAACCAAACGTTATGGGAGCTAGAATGAAAAATCTTATAGCCATGCTCACACAACTTTCTCAAGCTATGAATCATGTAGGACTTCCAAACGAGAAAAGGAAGGAGCAACATTCTGTTGAATCCTTCATGAGACAGCGTCCACCTTCATTCAGCGGGTCTACTGATCCATTAGTTGCTGAACAATGGATCAGTACTACTGAAAAGATATTTTCAGTTTTTCAATGTTCTGAACATGATAAAGTCATCCTAGAAGTGTATCGTTTGGAAGGAGATGCTGATCAATGGTGGAATCTTATTAAGAATATTAGGCAAAGGGATGAAATTGAGTCCATGGAATGGGACGAGTTCAAGAACTTATTTTTCAATAAGTACTTCCCTCATATTCACCAAACAAAGATGGAGAAAGAGTTTCTTGAACTGAAGCAAAAGGATGATGAATCTGTTGGTACTTATGAAGCAAATTTTACAATACTTTCAAGGTACGCTTCTGGTATTATTATCCAACCTGAGAGTAAGATCGATCGATTCTTTAGTGGCTTAAAACCAAGTCTTCGAAAGGCGTTAGCCATAAGGGACTTCAATAGCTATGAGGAAATCATTCGATGTGCTCTCAAAGTCGAGATGGAGATTGGAGTAACCCATCAGTCATATGGGTTTGATAAGAAGAGGAAAATGGAATTCAAAGTAAAATCTAAAGAGCACACTGAAAAGAAGATGAGTTTTCCCTTATGCTCAAAGTGTGGAAAGAAACATGGAGGGAGTTGTCTTAAAGGGACAAGTAAATGGTTCAAATGTGGAAAGGAAGGTCATCGGGATTTGAATACCACAATGATGGGAAGAAGATGTCTAATGATGAAAACAAAGGAAGGGATACACAGAATGACCCTACTACACTTCAATGTTTCAAGTGCAAGGAGATGGGGAATTATGCCAATCAATGCCCAAATCCAATGGTTGATGATGATGGTCAACGTCAAAAAACTCTTAAGGCTAAAGACAAAGGAAAGTCACATGCAATTTCTATCAGCGATGTGGAGTACGATAACGATGTGGTGAAAGGTACACTTACCATACAATATAAAGTAGAAAATGTTTTATTTGATTCTACATCCACCCACTCCTTTATTTCTGAAGAATTTTCTAAGGATATCATCGTATTAACTCAACAGTTAGATGTTGAGTAAGCTGTGACAACCCCTAATGGCACAATAGTCGCATAAAAAGTTTATAATTCTTCTCCGATTGAAGTTTGTGGGAAAGTTCTTCCTGCAAATCTTGTGATCCTTCCTATAGTGGAATTTGATGTGATTCATGGAATGGATTGGCTTTCTCTACATGGAGCTCATATCAATTGCCAAAGAAGGGAAGTAACATTTCATATTCCAGATCAATCTATGATCGTCTATCGATGCAAGGATGAACATAACCTTCCAGTGGAAATTTCTTCCATTTTATGGGTATTGATTACACTAAATGAAGGTTATTTATCTCAAATGTTTGGTGAGAAACTCACGATTAAGAATATGCCCATTGTACGGGAGTTTGATGATGCCTTTCCGGAGGAATTACTGGGTCTTCCACCGAATCGTGAAGTTGAGTTTTCAATAGAACTCGTACCGGATGCTTTGCCTATTTCAAAGACACCTTATAGAATGGCCCCAATTGAGTTGCAGGAATTGAAGAAGCAACTCCAAGAGAATCTTGATAAGGGGTTCATATGCCATAGTGCGTCACCTTGGGGAGCACCTGTTCTGTTTGTTAAGAAGAAAGATGGATCAATGAGACTCTGCATTGATTATCGAGAACTTAACAAGATCACTATCAAGAACAAATATCCTTTCCTGCACATTGATGACCTATTTAACCAACTAAGCGGAGCTCAATACTTTTCCAATATTGATCTTAGTTCAGGGAATCATCAATTAAGGGTATAAAGGGAGGATATACCAAAGACGGCTTTCCATACAAGGTATGGACACTATGAATTTATAGGGATGCCATTTGGTCTTACTAATGCCCCTACTATCTTCATGGATCTAATGAATAGAGTCTTTAGAGACTATCTCGATCAATTTGTGGTAGTCTTTATAGACGATATTCTTGTCTATTCAAAGAGCAAGGAAGAACATAAATATCACTTGATAATTATATTGAAGACCCTGAGAAAGGAGAAGCTTTATGACAAATTTACCAAGTGTGAATTTTGGCTTCAAAAAGTTTCATTTTTGGGTCACATAATCTCAAAAGAGGGGATATCTGTGGATCCAGCAAAAACAGAGGTTATCGAAAGATGGTCGAGACCAAAAACAGTAACTGAGATCCGAAGTTTTCTTGGTTTGGATGGATATTATCACAGTTTTGTGAAATATTTTTCACGATTATCTAATCCACTCACCAAGTTGACTCGGAAAGGAGTTAAGTTTGTTTGGATGGAGGAATGTGAAGAGAATTTCAAGGAGTTGAAAAGAAGGTTATCCAGTGCACCTGTGCTCACACTTCCTTGTAGTGGAGAAAGGTTTTTGATCTACAGTGATGCATCCAAGAAGGGATTGGGGTGTGTTCTTATGAAAAATGATATGGTGATAGCTTATGCCTCACGACAGTTGAAAATACATGAGCAAAATTACCCAACTCATGATTTGGAGTTAGCTGCAGTAATCTTTTCATTAAAGATTTGGAGGAATTACCTTTATGGTGAAAGGTGTGATATTTATACTGATCATAAAAGTTTAAAGTATATTTTTACACAAAAGGAGCTGAATATGCACCAAAGAAGATGGTTGGAGTTGATTAAGGATTTCGACTGCTCAATTCATTACCACCCTGGGAAAGCAAACAAGGTGGCAGATGTATTAAGACGACAAGACCATGCTAGTTTATCCATGATGAGGATCACGAAAGATCAAATATTTATGGATTTACAAAGGATGGATCTGGTAATTATAATGAAAGGGAAAAAATCGTATCTTTCTCAAATGAATGTTCAACCATCTATACATGTGAAGATTAAAGAGGCATAGAAAGAAGATGTTGAGTTACAAAAGAAGGTGAGAAATGTTCCTGAATTCAACCTTGATTGTGATGGGATAATAAAGTTCAGGAATCAGGTTTGTGTTCCTCCCATCCCTGAATTAAAGAAGGAGCTGCTGGATGAGGCTCATAGTTCTTCATTCTCTATTCTTCCTGGAAGCACGAAGATGTATAGGGACCTGAAAGAGTACTTCTGGTGGGATGGCATGAAAAGAGATGTTGCTGAATATGTCTCTTGATGCTTGGTTTGTCAACAAGTTAAAGCTAAGAGATAGAAGTCTAAGGGGATGTTACAACCATTACCCATACCCGAATGAAAATGGGAAAACATCACTATGGAATTTGTCACAGGACTTCCTAAAACATCCAAAGGCAATAATGTTATCTGGGTCATAGTTGATCGTCTTACAAAGTCTGCACACTTCATTGCTATTAGAGAGGATTTCTCTCTGGATCAGCTTTCCCGGATATATGTAAAGGAAGTGGTAAGATTGCATGGAGTACCACTTTCTATTATATCTGATTGGGATATGAGATTTACCAAGAAGTTTTGGCGAAGTCTTCAGCATACTCTGGATACAGAGCCGAGTTTCAGCACTGCTTATCATCCTCAAACAGACAGTTAGTCTGAGAGAACAATTCAAACTCTAGAAGATATGTTGAGAGTTTTCTCTATGGATTTCAAAGGTGGTTGGGATCAACACCAACCTTTGGTGGAATTTTCTTATAATAATAGCTTTCACTCCAGTATTCAGATGGATCCTTATGAAGCTCTCTATGGAAAGAAATGCAGGACTCCAACTTGCTGGGATGATGTTAGGGAAAGAAAGCTATTAGGACCCGATCTCATTGATGAAATGGCAGAAAAGGTCAGATCTATTCAACAACACATAAGAGCAGCTCAGAGTCGATAGAAAAGTTATGCCAACAACCGAAAAAAAGACCTAGAGTTTGAAGTTGGTGAAAAAGTGTTCTTACGAATATCTCCCTGGAAGAGGGTCATGAGATTTGGAAAGAAGGGGAAGTTGAGCCCTAGATATATCGTTCCTTTCGAAATACTGGATCGTTTTGGTAAGGTAGATTACCGATTGGCACTTCCACCTAATCTCTCTCAAGTTCACGATGTGTTCCATGTATCTCTCCTGAGAAAGTGCATACCTGATTCTTCACATGTACTCAGCTCAAAAGTTGTACCACTGGAGCAGGATCTTTCTTATGAAGAACAGCCGATAGAGATTCTAGATCGTAGCGAAAAAGTCCTACGAAACAAGACCACTCGATTGGTGAAAGTTTTATGGAGGAACCACCAATTAGAAGAAGCTACATGGGAGCTTGAGGATATGATGAGGGAGAGGTATCCTCATCTGTTTGTTACAAAGTGACGAATTTCGAGGGTGAAATTCATTTTAAGGGGGGTAGAATGTAACACCCGAGACTTTTATGAGAAATATTTTTGTTTTTATAAATCATAAAAGGAATCTTTCACTACACACAACAATAGCTTGGCTTGCTTTACACGCAATCACGACCTTCCTCGATAGCTTGCGTCGTACGCAATATCGAGTTTCACTAAACAATGATATGCTATTAAAATATTATTAAAAATAGCCGTTATGAATAGTAATAACCACTTTTTGAAATTTTATAAATTTCATTTTTCAAAATGGACTTAATTTTTGGATTCGGAATATCGAAATTATCCTAGGGTGAAATTTTGGTATTTTTCGAAAAACTTTCAATTTTTGATGAATAGTGAAACCACTAAGTGGTAGTTAAAAAACTGAATTTTTCATAAAACTTAATTTTACCGCTTCTATGAGTGGAATTTCAAAAATCCGAGAGACACGGTTGATGTCAGTAAGTAAAATGTGGTTCAATGAGATGAAAATAATTTTTGGTGAATAGTAACTTTTTACTTTTATTTACCACGGTTAAAAGTAAATAGGGTAATTAAGGTAAAAATGATATTATTATTACCCTATCACATGTCCTAATTCTATTGGATAAGTGTAATTCGACCAAAAACAAACTTAGGAATAAAATATGACCATTTAGGCCCACTTGGATTAGATTAGGACATTTATTATTAATTTATTTAAAGAAGGGTTAAAATAGTTAAAATCAAAGTTTAATAAGTAAATAATTTTTAATATAAGGTTATATATAAGATAAATTCGACTATAAATATTCATTAGAAATCTAAAAAGATTTCCTACATAATGGTATTATATTTTCAATTTTTAGACATTAAATAATTTAATTTATTTATGACACAAAGATGATGCAGTAATTATCTTATTAATGAAATATTGACATAATTGATGTTATAAATACCCAAATAAATGTAATTTGAGACTTTTTATGAATTTAACTAATTTTATAGGTCAATATTAAATGTTATTATTGATTTAATTAACTTTTTTAGAACTAATCATTCTGTTATGATTTTCACAAAAATCAATTACTAAATAGTGTCAAAATTGACAGAAAATAGTTATTCAAACAAATATTATATTATTAATTGTTATTTTATTCCTAAAAATCTAAGGTTCGGCCAAATGACTTAGATAAGATTATATATATTAATAATAAACAACTTGGGGTTCGTTTGGATTGTTATAGTAACTTTATTAACCTTATAGTGTAAGAACACAAGAAGACACGGTAAAAGTAAAATTATTTAACTTAATGTTAAATCTAAATGATAAGGTCAAAATAGGAACCTAAACTTGTCTAAATTCTATTGGATGAGATTATTTCGACCCATCCCCACCTTATCTTCGAAATAAATCAATTTGGAGCTATTTAAAACCGAATTTGGCTTTATAATAAAATAATATTTTTAGTTATTCCAAAGGTGCCCCTCTCCTCCCTTATAAAAGGGAACCTCCTATTTCTCTTCCTCACACCACTTTGAGCCTTCATGCTCGGACATCCCCTGCCAATTTCTCCTCTAAACTTCCTTAGAGACATCCTAGAGGTCCTGGTATTCTTCAAAGACAAATTTTAGTGCCCTAAAAGGAGGTCTCAAAGTAGCACTTCAAAGAAGAGGTAATGTCTGTTACCAATTCTTTCATCTTTATTTATTCTTCCACTTCTTCTTATTTAGTTGTTTCATTATGAAGTAATAACATCAGTATCACTAATATACAGATATTTTATTATAATTATGATACAACCCTATTTCACCATCTATCCATCCTACGGAAAATGAAATCACCGCGCGTGCGTACATACGGAATACCGTCTCCACGTCGTGGTGTAATCTATTTTACAAAACCACCTTACATGGATGGGTATAATGGTGTAAATAATGACTATATATGATTATTTTAAAGTGATATTGATTATGAAATAGTATACATACACTCCAATACAATTCCATGATCATGTGAACGATATCATCGCTCGTGCGTATGTACGGAATACCGTCTCCACGATGTGATGCGACTCATTCTACATGATCTTCATTGCATAATGATTATATAAATGAATTGAATGAATGAATATGATATATATTACACTAATAACATAATGGAAATGAGGTATCTATAACATAAAGATAAGAATAAGAATTTATTCGACAAAACACGCATAAGAACAAAAAGTAATAAACACCAGAATAACAAGTTGTAATGAAATATTACTAATAAGAAGCTAATAATATGACCATATGTGATATCATAACAATGAGTATGATTATGGAATAAGTCAATAACATTATTTAAATAATTATACAGGAGGTTTAGATACGTACAAAGCATATCAGACCTAAGGTAAGGGAAATATCACAATCTCATTTTTATCCGAGATTGTTTATACTTTGGAATTTACTGGGGTGTATTTTATCATCCACATCCATGTTTCCTCAATATGTAATATTATTTCCATTCACCTACAATTGTTTAAATCCTATTTTACCCTTTGGTGAGTTTTTAGTAAATGATATGAAAGGAATCTTTTGTTGTTTTTCGTACGAGGTACTTTTTTGACTTTTCCGACAAAAGTACGAGAAGAATGTATTTTTAACTTATATGACATGAATGGAATTTTTAAACATTATTTCCAAGAAGCTTCCTTTACAAGTTTCCAGGTTTATTTTTAATCAACTTATTTTAGTTTGAAATTGTATGACATGTTAAGAAAGAAAAATGTTTTTGAAGTAGAAAGGATATTTTCCTCAAGAATGGAGTTCAAGTGTTTTATCAAAATTATTTTCCATATAAGATAATATAGGGTTCTGATTCTATCCCTATCATTAAATTGATTTTATTATGTTGTGATGGAATTATTTTTATGAATTCATTTATCTTATATGAATTTTTTTATGATTTCCAGATGTTTAAGAATTCCATTTTTATTACATGGGTTATACAATGATGTATGATTTATGATTTTTGTGGCACACATAAGAATGGTTTCATTATGAGATGGGTGGGACCTATATCTCCCTCCAATGAATTGGGTAAAAATTTTATATCTCATGAGATAGACATGGCTGGAACGGCAGGTTAAACCGGTTCAGTGAAACAGGACTGAAACGAGGAGTGAACTCGGTTCAGAAATGGTATTTGTCCACTAAGATAGTCTTGGAAATGAGTCTTGACTAATAAGAAATTATTCTCTATTATTATGTGTGTATGCCACAAAGTTTTATGTTTTAATTTATGATTATTGAGATTACATTTCACTACTATGATTTATCCCATGTTATGAAATTATGATTTCTTTTGTAGGTTAAGATTTCCAAAAGTTATGCTCTTATGTATATTATGTGATTGATATTTCTTTTGTTTACCCTTACTGAGCATTTGAGCTCACCCTTTTGTATGTTTTATTTCCCCAGGTCATGAAGAAGGTTATTAAGTAGAATATGCCAAAAAGGGACTCTAGATATGATGAAATAAATTGGAGGCAAAGTAGATGCTTTATGAACCAGTTTTTTATGCTTCCCAGTTTCTAAAGATACTATACCTATATGGTCCTTTAATGGTTTTGTTATATGTTGTAATAAGTGTGCTTCAATTTTTAATTAATAACAATGTATGTAAAGTATGGGTCGTTATATAAACACAGACATGACAACTTGAAAACCAAAAAAACACCCTAGGGAGAAGTGTAATAGAATTTAGAATGGCCAAGAAGCCCTACGTACTAGAGAAATGTAATAGAAAATTGGAAAAACATCCCATGTCCCTACAGACGTCACTCACCATGTCCATAGATCAAAAAACAGAACCAAATACTAGTGGTGCTTTACCCCTACTCGAACATAGAGGGAGATAATATACAAAAACCCGAAGGAACATATAGGGTGTGAGATAAAATAGTAAAAATTTGTCACCAAGTAATCCATAATATATTCCAAAATTTAACTAACCAAATAAATAGATTTCAAAATTTAACAAAAAATAGTATTGGATTTTCAAAATCATTTTTTAAAAATAATTATTTACAGTCCAAATGATGGAAATACTTTAAAAAAATGGTTTAAAAACATTTTCAGAAAATAGTTAATATAAAATAAAAAGAATTTTAAATAGTTTTCAAAAATTATCATACATTTATTTCTCATATATAAACATGTGAGTAACATCATCATCTACCAAGAGGTAAGATAGTCCCAGGTTTTGGGATCCTCACACACTTGTATAATGATAATGAAAATGTGTACACACATCCCCTAACAATGGTAAAAGAGGACTCATCGACATCCAATTGAGTAATAAAATATTACAAATATTTTATGTTAGAGTTGTAAAGAATCAATCTGGTTCTTGGGAAATCTCATCATACCGTGTTTTCCCAAATAACTCAATAACTACATAGTGTTTCATTTTCTTTTATTCAAATCAATGATGGGAAATTTATATTAATAAACCCAAAAATAATATTAAATCACATTCTACCAATTCATGAGTTACAATATTTAATTTTAATACCAAAATGGGTTTTTAATCCAAACATGTATTTTTCCAAAATAAAACCCAATGGTTTCTATCAAAACCATTTTCAGCTATTTGTTCTGAATAAGAATTTGAAGTAAATTCAAAATTAAAATTAAAAATCCAATTCCCACAATTAAATTCCATAATTTAATTAAAACAATTTACATCTATTTCACCATTTATATTTGATAATTCAAAACTCCAAAATTTTCTATTCATGTTTGAATCACACCCAAAATAAATTGAATTTGGTGTTTTCCCAATTTCATTAAAAAATTAAATTTCCCCAAACCCTAATTCAATGTAATTGGGGTTTTAATAAATCAATTGGAATAAATTTACATTATAAAAGAAATTTAATTTAAATCAATAAATTTAGGGTGAGTAAAAAATGGGCATCATGATGGAACAACTACTATAGATCACTAGATCACGAAACTCCAAACAATTATTGAGATTCACCAATAGATAATGAAGAAAATGTAATCCATGAATCCCACCTAGATCCATGTTCCAAAATAGTTTGTATTAGATCATAAAATCTACATTGATATATTAGAATCTCTAATTATGAAATAGGATATAGAGGGAGACAAATAACATGAAGAGGAAACTAAATAGGACATGATCAATCACCATTCGAAAAGAATAAATAAAATTATTGGAGGGTGATGAGGGGTAAAAAAATATATAGGTAAATCACATGGAAGGATAAATATATTATAGGTTGTATAGGTCCATTGGGTACATTAAATGTGGGTTTCAAGAATTTTAAAAATAAATGTTTGGGTTAAAATATCACATGCATATGGTTTTCTTTATAGAGATTCACAATTTAGACAGACTATTATCCCTAGACCTAGACACCATTTAATGTGTTTCATGATTTCTCCAAAGTGGTAACATAGGTTTATAAACGGTGTGCCAACCATGAAATGCATCACTATCTCCGTTTGTATAGTTTTCGCTACCAGGGCACATAGTTTGATCATACCATTCGTCAATAGTGCACAACCCAAGATCATTCAAAATTTCCAAAAATATCTCATGAAACAACCCCAAATGAATCAAATCCAAATAATTATGTAAAATAGTGTTTTAGGAATACCTTAAAATAGTATAAAAATTTTATAGTATTATGTCAATGTTTTTGAAATATTTCATGAGATAATATGTATAAATGGTATAGGGTTTCTTAGTTGGTATTAGAGAAAGTTCTAGTCAATTTATGGGATTAAGATTATTAAACAATAGCTAAAACCACATGGATAAGAACAAAATTTAGAATATTCCTATTGCTTTGCAAAGTATAGAGTGAGAGGTTTCAAAAAAATAAAATTCATATCTGAATATTATAAGTTGATGTGGATGTAACACAATTATACTTAGGGGTAATAACCCAAAAATAATGATTTGGGTGCTAAATTTATTTTCACATAGTTCATGAAAGATAGGAATTATAGGAGACTTGGGTTAACAATCTCAGAAGAATATTATTGGGTAAATCCAAAAGCACTTTATAAACCATAATGAAGGGAATAGAAATACAAATGAAATTTTATGTTAGGAAATAAACCCTAGATAACATAGATTAAAATTCATAAAATCATAGGTCGGTGAATAGATTTCATTTATTATTTATAATGTAAATTTTCATAGTTCTATTTCTGTGTTTAAAAGTTTGAATGTTATCATCTCTAATGTGACATTTATTCTATATGATGACTAGTATTAGGAGGAAATAAAAAAACAGCAATGTGATGGGAAATGCGATGACTAACCAAATGATATTCCCAACTTAAATGGGAGTATGTTTGGAGAATTTCATTATCATATATAATCAATTAACTCAGGTTTTGAATAAAAATGCAAATTAAGAGAAAACCAACATTTCCATAAGAAACGGAAAGTTTCAATTGATACCTTTATTCAATAAATTCCCCTAGTTTTAAGTAATTATTTTTGTTAATAAATCATGGAATAATTTATCAAATAAATTTAAATTATATTCCATATCAAATAATTATTTAAAAAATAGAATTTCTTATTAGTTTTTTATCACATAGAGTGAGTAGTTAACTATTGTTTGACATTGATAAAAATATGAAGCTTGGGGGAGGTATCGAAGTAATAGAGAGTAAAGAAATTAGGAATATGTTTTTTGATTAATATTTTCCTTCAACACTCTGACATAAAATAGAGAGGGATTTCTTTGGAAAAATGAGAAATTTAATCAATCCCATCTAGTTGTACGAGGAAAACTTCACAAGACCTGTGAAAATGAATTATATCCTCTTCATTAAACCTAAAGGTAATGTTGATTTTCCTTTTATTATTCTTGATATGAATCTATGGAAATCCATGTCATTTTGACATTTAAAAATATCCATGAGTGTTTTCAATTTTCCATCAAAGTTAAAATGGACATCCGAGAATGTTATGAGTATCTTGGGTATTAATATAGGAAGCATATAATGGAGTATAATTCTATAAGAGCGATGGAGAAATGTCATGATTGAATATAAATATAACAAACCCCTTTTCTATATTACAAGAATAATAATCCTATAAATTCACTGAAGGGGAGATGGAAAGGATTTAGGTTTGGGAAGGAAAGACACACAGTTAAAAAATTCTAATAAGATAAACCCACAAATGTGATAGAAGAAGGGAATTTTGTATTCGACCCTCAAACCACTATCCAATATTTCATCTTCACTGAAAAAGTATGCAATCAATCAAAATACACTAATACAAGGGTGTTTTAAGATAACTAGTGTTGGGATCCTCTAACTCTATGAATGAATGGTAGAACATATTCCATAAAAAAGAAATTATTCATATCCTAAAACTAATGTGGTGATATGTATACTAGTGATTCATTCGTAGATAAAAATGCATTATTTGATTTGTGTTCTATATATTATTGCATGTCACAAAATAATTGTAGAATAATTTAATAACCAAATAAAAAATGGGAAGTTACTCATTTAGAAAAAACAAAAAATGTGTAAATTAGACCATCCATGTATATAACTTCTCCTTTTTCAATATTTGTATGATAAATTTCCTAGTGAACATTATAAAACTCCATTTAGTGAAAATTATTCTATTATGGGTATGGATTTGATTTCGTTATATAGATCCTGTACAAATGTTTGAGATAATGATATTACCCACCATATCTCTAACCGACATCTAATTCTATACAAGTGTAATGAAGAGAATGGATTAAATTAAGAATCATCATATTAAGCATGGATATTATTTTCCGTTGCGAAATTTTATCAAGATATAAGGACTTATACTAAGGAAAATATAATCCTTTATGGTATGACATTTTCAAGAGACTACGTTGATGGGTTCCTCTATGAATAACTTAGTCTTTCACCTAGCTAAGTGGATGTGTTCTCAATTGAACTTATACATGGATCATTCTTAAAATACATGAATCTATATACAATGTTTGTTTTTGAACTTAAATAGATAATTAAAAATCTATAAGAGAGTATGGATTAAGTGTCTATACTCTCACGTGATTCAATATGGTGTGAACCAACCATTTTCTTAATGATAAATAATGCATCAATGCACATATGCATTGATTATCATGAGCTCAAAAAAATCACAGCAATGAAAAAGTACCATATATCAGGGATTGATGAAATTCCTGATCAACATGGAGGATCCAAATACTTCTCTATAGTGGATCTTTAATCAAAATATTAATTTGTAAATGTAAAGAAGTTTGATATCTTTAATACAATTTTTTTATAATGTATAGGCAGTAAATGATCATAGTGATTCTATTTATACTAAATAACTCTACAACAATCTTAACTAACTAAATGAATAGAATCATTTGGGATAACCATGAGAATTTTTTAGTCATCTTTTTTGTGAATTTTTTGTCTACTTCCAAATAAAGGAGAAATATTAATGGGAATTTAAATTATATAATAAAGAGAAGTTGAATGGAATTTATTTGTAATGTATAGTAAATACATATTTTGGATGGAGAAAATAACAATCGTGGTGCAATATATAAAAAAATAAAGGGATATATGTGGATCCATTAAAGGAATAAGCAATTGAAGTATATACTAGACCAACATATAAAAAATATACAATATTTTCTTTTATTATATGAGTACTATAATTTATTTTTGATAATTCTATTATTATTTATAAATAGAATAACAAATATTTACTAAAATAAACTAATGTATTTCTTGATTGATGAATGTGTGGAGAGACAAAACATGTAAAAATTAAAAAATACTACACATAATCTCACATTACCCATTAATGGGGATAGATTTGGGATCAGCAATGATCCATATAAAAATGTATTTGGTTTTGTACCTATGTAAGATGAAAAAGTTATAGCTAATGCTTCTATACAATTATTGATCCATGAGAAGAACTACCCAATACCTGATATATAATTGGATTCATAAATCATTTCATGAAATATTCGGTGAAATTATGTATATCAGGATAATTGTGATATATATATATATATTGATAACAAAACACACATGTGTATATTAATATAATATGATCTTCATATGAGCAAAAAATTATCTTAAATATGATAAAGGATTATTATTATTTAATCCATTTCCATCCATGAAATCTAAACAAATTGGTAAATTCTCTTAGTAGAAACAATCCTACAAACATATAGTTGATGATAATTCAAAGGGATCCAATATTTATAGACCTGAATGTTTTGGAAATGGAAATCATAAAAGTAACATCATCATGTCTTTCTTAAATGTATTCTCTTCCATCAATTCTTGAGAGGAACTAAGAGGAAACAAAGTACAACGATGAGGTACATAGAAAAGTGTTGAATATTTTGGAGTTCATATTTTCTAAAATAGAATAAAAAGGGTTTAATCCTGGGTATGTCTCCCATTGAAAGTATAATTGAAGGGGGAACTTTTGGATGATGTAAAAAACACATCATTCTTTATTCATCAAGGAAGGACTAAGATATATAGCGATTTGATTATTTTTTGTGGGATAACACGACGTGATATATTATAAAATTTTCTTATTGATGATATTTATGAAAACAAATCATTGAAAAAAATCATAATTCTAAGGTTTTGATTCTAGCATTTCCCATTCATGTATTGAAAAGGGAAATCATATCAATGTATTTTTTTTATAAGACCCGACGATATCTGAAGGAAATTAAACTATGTTAGGTGGGAGTTGATCATCTTACAAAGTCTACACATTTCATTTATATCGTGTATGTATTATCAATTGGCCAACTAACTAACATATATATAATATAAGAGGTAATATTTCAAGGATAACCACTATAAATAGAATCAAATCTATATATTAGGATTACATTGATGTTTTGGATAAGTATATAGCATTCATTTGATGTAGTGATCTGTTTTAATACTAATTATATCCCTCAAACGTGTTGTGATTTTTAAATAACTATTGACACTCTAGAGGATATGATATGATCTTGTTTAATGAATTTTCAAGGATGTTGGGATCAATAAATTCCCCTAGTGGAGTTCTATTATAAAATGTTTTCCCATTATATCTTTCAAGTGAAACATTATAAGGATTTTTATTGGAAGAGGTTTCAGACTATAACATGTTGGGGAGAATTAGAGAGTTGAAGATAATGGACCTTGATATTATAGAGGAGAAGATAGAGAAGTTTGAATCCTTTTATCATCAAATTAAATACACATAATGTAAATAAAACTATATGTATACAATCATCATTAATATTTAGATCATAAGTTCAATGATATAGAGTTCGTTCATATATCAATGTTTAAGAAAGTCGTGATGTTTGTGAAGATGTGAAATCTTAGTCTAAGATACATTAAACCCTTTGTAATCCTTGATTATGTTGGATATGTAGCCTATTGAATATCACTCTATCCTAACCTATCTCATGTAAATCATAAGAACTCGGTATTTCCTTTATGTATGAATATTGATAAGTTTCTTTAAAAAAAATTTATATTTATATTTTTGGATTAAATTGGTAACTACTCCTGAGGAAGTGTCATTTTGTTATTGACAAGGAACTAGGGGAAGATAGATGCATGTAGATCAATTACATGATGTGTAATTGGTATACATGTTTTTTAACTATTATATGATATGAAATATCCTAGGAAGTCCATTTTCAAATCTTGTATAGGGTTTTCTCAGGGGTGGGGGGGGGGAACTTGAGCTTTTCACAAAATGTAATGTATTTACATGTCATGTAAATTATTGAGTAGTTTTTTTAAATGAGGTCGAGCATCCTATTTTTTATGGATAGAGGCCCTCACCTCCCCTACCTATAGAAAAAGATCACCCAATCATGCCCAAACATTGTATTTAGTGTTTCCTCAGGATCCAAAATCTAATTTTCGATCCTTCTGCCATGTTAGATGTGCGATGGTATGTTCTTTTTCCATTTTGTGGAGTTATTTTTTTCTTCTCTTTGACATGTTTTTTTATATGGATCCTCATATTCATTGTTTTCATTATATCATTTTGGTCATCAGATTTCATTTATTAAATTCCAAAATAAATGTTGATATTGGATGAGGATAATGTTATAGCCTCTTGAAATGTGGTCTACGAACCATCCCTCAAGTATTTCTATTTTATATGTAGCCACTATTGTACGCATACATATTTAATCAGGTGATTCTTATTAAGATTTTATGGCTTTATTATACAAAACTTTACAAAATTATAGAGAACTGTATATATGTTTCAATAATTTTTAAAGGTTATGAAACTTGTGAAGACTAACCCAAGATGGGTTCTTACCTTCTTGATGCTTCTAATGGATATTCTAGGACAATTTTCACCACCATTTGGGTGATCCATGTCATGAACCATGTACGGTGTGTGTCCAAATTGATTCATTAACCATTTAATTGATATATATTATATTATATTATATAGACCGCTTGCCCTTGTTATTTATAGATTAATTGAAGATGATTTTTTCCTTCTCCCACATTTTAATGTTATAAAAGGAAAATAATAGAACCTGATAAGTAAAATATTGAGTGACTGGATTGGTTTGATATCCTTAGAACAACATTCCATGTTAAATGTAACGAAAAAAGTGAACCTAATTAATGAAATTTTAATTAAACTAATAAATGGTTTCATATCCTTTATAGTCTTTCCACATAGTATAGAAGGTAATTTATTGAACCAAATTTGATATATTAAAATAAATGAATATTTAATGGCCTCAATTAATGACTGAATTACATAAAATGTTACTATTGTATATGGATAGTTTTATATTTGTAGGAGTGGTAATACGTGACTCAGTCGTTGATTTCTAAGGGAATTCCTTAAGCACACAAAGGATGACATTCTGATTCACAGAGACTGTTTCCAAGGGAGATACCGACCTTGGTAAAGGTCCTTGTATACTAAAGGATTCTTGGAAATAGGACAAAGTATCCCTTCACTATATTCTAGTTATTAGGATTCCTTTGATACACTCCTTGGATCTAGTATGATGTCTTCAAACACATGGTTCCCTGGATACACCCCATTGTTCCCAGTTATGCTTAGCCTATTTTACATTCGATGAGATCCTTAGAATAATTTGGAATCATATTACAGTGTAACGCCTTTGGTGATTCCAAATAGAATACACTCAGACCCCTTATATATAGACATCACATTATCTATGGGTTGCCTTGACCCTCGAGGTCAAGTATTCCATGGTTACTACCTCAGATCACTATACTATAATCATCATTATAGGATGCCTTGTTACACCTTGAATACTTTAATATTATTATCATCATATGATTTTAGTTATATTTATACCTCATGTGACATAATTAATATAATATAAGACACAATTAATTAAATGATTACATCTTCTAAATCTAGCTAAGAATGAAGTAGGTATCCAGGTATTTATAGTACTACACTTCTTAACTTTCATATACATACATGCACACTATAATAGTTTATATTACACTAAATGGATCGTATAGATTAATTAGGAAGAGGCCTACTAAGATTATGTTACACACTATCTCAGACTCCAATAGAACCTGGGATGATTATATGATTTTAGTTGTTTATAAGGAGAAGCATTCCACAGTGGACATGTGATTAGGCTTCTTGAATTTGGATGGAGCTCATTGGAAGATGATCAGGCTAGTGATTGTGATTCTTGATAGGGTTTTCATTATTTTTTATTATTTTTTATATCATTTATGAATTATTACCATGTATAACTATTTTCTAGTTCTTGATAGAAATTACAGGTATCATCATCATTTTTATATGATTCGGTATCTAGTTTTTTGTCATTATTTAGTTCTTGGATTTTTATGATATATTTAAATAACAATTGTTTTTTTATTATATGTTTCTACTATTTTCATGTTTTAATTTTTACACTATTGTAATCTATAGTATTGAGAGAATATTCTCCACACAGAAACACCCTAGTACCTCACTTATAGTCAGTAGCCTATCTCTTATAGGGTGGTGTGTTTGTGGCCATGTGGGAAACTGGCTTCAGAGGACCTTTGAGTGGCACCTTGTTTGGGATATTCTCCACACCCATGGAATCTGTTAATAGAAACTGCTCTGGTGACCAGCGCGGGAGGAGTAGTGCAGTGAAAGCGCCACATGGAGGCCAGAGAACTCTTCGGGGGAGATTCCAGAGACTTTGGTTGGGTGATGAATGCACGAGAGGCGGGAGAGGCATGGATGGGTTTGCAGAGCAGGAGTCTGGAGGAGATTATTGGAAAATCAGAGGGCAGATCATCGGGAGAGACAGACATCAAGATTATAGATCCAGACCGGGGGAGCAGAGCCAGAGGAACTTACACTATCTTCCTTGGAGAAATTGGAGTACTGAGAGCAGAGACCGGAACATTTTCAGACCTCGATTCCTAGGGCGGGACATCGAGTGAGTTCCAACATTTCATCCACCATAAAGCAGCAGGAGTTAGAGTTTCCAAGAGCTAGAGCTGGGAGACGAACATTCTGATTTGTCTTGTGCTCTATTTTTCTGCGACTCAATTTAACATGAAATTCATTATTTCCTACCCTACTTTTGCATTAAAAAAACCACTATGTCCGGATAACTTCCTTCGGGTGGATAAGCTGGTTGATTAGGCTTGTTTAGCCTTGTTCGTGCGCTGCATCCTTTTTCTTTGCATCACCTCTCTCATTTTTTACAGACAAGCCTATTTTCAAAACAACAAGATTGTGTGAAAGCCGATCTTGTTTGTACCATAATTAAAACTATTTCAAATTGAGTAATTCACTGATAAGTGAATTATACTTGAATGAGAGAGACACACTGAACTCAACTGACATGTTGAGCTCGGTGATTTGTGACTTTTCTTCACCATTGGATGGAATGACTCTTACAGTCGAAGGACTGTAAGAGCTATTTCATCACAAACCGACTAGAGGAAAATCTGGCCAGTTAATTTTAGTCAGATCCATTTTTCTTAATCTTAGTTCGCGAATAAGGTTAAACAACATCAAATCGGCCAGTGAACTTTCTCCCTTACTCATCTATTGGTTGTTTTCACCAGAATTCCTCTTGCTGGTCTGTCTACTCACTTTGCACTCACCATATCACCATCACTTCTCCACACACTGAATCTCATTCACTCCACTTCACCACCACAAATTGTCTTTACTTGATTTTTTCATGTGTTTTTTTAGCCTTTTTTAGAACACCAAACACAACAAAATGCCTCCATGTGGTTCGACCTTGTCTTGCCACTGTCCTAAGTAGTAAGTAGGTATAAATTTTAGTTTGTCGCCCATTCCCAATGATGCGCGAGCATGAAAATAACTGCACAACTCCCAATATATGCAACTCACTAAGTCCATAGATCAACTTCTAGAATAACCTCTATGTGGGGATTTACACCATCTCGAACCTGGAAGTAGAAAATCAAATAAGACCTGATGGACTAGGTGGGGTGTGAGCTAAAATCCTAGTAGGGTCTAACCGATGATTCCAAAATAATTTCCAAAATTTAAATAACTAAATAAATAGACTTTAATTATTAATAAAAATATGTTTGGTATTTTGAAAAAAAAAATATTTTAAAAAAATATTGAATTATATTTAAAATAATACAAATAGTTTAAAAAAATGTCTTAACCAATATTTTATATAAAATAATTTAGAAAAATCATAAGGAATTTAAAATTGTTTGAGAACATAGACATAAATTTATATCTCATATATAAACAAGTGAGAAACGAGGTCATCAGTAATGAGGTACAATAGTTCCAAGTGATGGGATCCTGACACACTTGTATAATGATAATAGAAATTTGGAAAAATTTCCCTTGACACTTGTCAATGATGAATCATCAACATCCAACTAAGAAATAAAATATTGCCAAAAATTTATGTAAGAGATTTAATGTGCCAATCCAGTGGTAGATCATTCACATCCTAGCATGTTTTTCACTAATAAATGACTAACTAAGAAAGATTTCATGTTCCCTAGTGAAATTAAATTATGATAAATTTATGGTTAAAAAGAATAAAATATATTTATATCCAATTCTACAATTTCAAAAGAACCAATTTTTAAATTAAAAAATAAAACAGGGTTTTAATCAAAACATGAATTATTTCAAGATAATACCCAAAGGATTCTTTCAAAACAATTTTAGGCCATTTTTCACAAAAATGAATTTGAAATTAATCCACAATTCAATTTCACAATTCAATTCTATCAATTAAATTCCCACAATTAAATTCATAATTTAATTGAAAATATTTGTATTACTTTTTGAATTTCAATCGCCAAAATATTCAATCAATTTCACAATCATGCACCAAATTAAACAGAAATGGGAATTTTCCCAATTTTCTGGAAAAATTTCAAATTTAAAATACCCCAATTTAATGGTGATGGGTTTTTAATCAATCATTTAAAATAAAATTTATTTATAATAGGAATTGAATTTAAATCATGCAATTTAAGGTTAATTAAAATTGGGCATCATGACAGAACCACCTACCATAGATCACTGGATAATAAAACGCAAAACCCTAATGGGGATTCTCCAATAGAGCACGATAAAAATGAAATCTGAGAAGAACACCTAGATCCACTATCTGAAGCAGAGGGTATAATATCCTCCAATCAAAAAGAGACATATGAAACCCTATGTATGAAAGAGAATAGAGTTGATTATAGGGAACATGAAGAGGAAACTAATTTGGACACAATTGAAAAATATTCACCTATCTTCAATCAACTTCTAAGAGGGTGTTTATGGAACAAAAAGTAATGTTGGGATCTCTATTACAAGGATATATGTTTTATTGGTTATATAGGTCCAACTAGTACCTTTAATGGGGGATTTGGGAATTTTTAAAATATTTTTTGGGATTAAAAAATTTCCTGGGAAAGTTTAGTTGAGAAGATCTACACGGTTTAGATAATATTTTCACTTTTTTTATGAGCTCCTTTAAATGGGTTTCACAACATCTCCTAAGTGGTTGCATTGTTTTTTCAAACATTACGGAAACCATGAAAAAATCTGATAGCCTCAGTTTTAATAGGCATCTCTAGTGGGGTGCATGGTTTGGTTAATCAATTCCCCTATACCTCACATCCCAATAACAATAAAAATTTAAAAAAATTCCCCTGAAACAACTTGAAATGAAACCCATCCAATGAATGATTAAAAAAAGTTGTTTTGGAATAGCAGAAAATAATAATAGAATGTTACAAACTCCCCACCATATAAATATTGTATCCCTTGAAATCCTACTATGAATCATCCATGATAAAAGTATGATGCCACTTTTATAAAATATGTGGATCCCTCTCCCACATCTCATGACTATCATAATTGTGCTACCATAGCACTCACACCAAGGGTGTCATCCTCACCCTATGTACATTGGTTAATGAATCCACTGTCTTTAATGGACATTCACCCACATATAAATCATTTACAACCTCAAGATCCTTCCATATCATAACATGATATCGATCACATAGATACCTTCATAGCTGAGATACATGGAGAACATTTTGTATTGATTTCAAATGTAGTGGAAGTGATAAATGGTATGAATATTTCCCCACCTTCTCAACAACCTCAAATGTTCCCACAAAATAATGAAACGTTTCCCATGCATCCCAAGCTGTCAATGACCCAATCGAGTTGAAATTTTGATGAACACCTGTTCAAATATTGAAATTTCCATATGATTATGATGATTATCAAAATAATTCTTATACCATCATTATTCCATCAACTTCCTCTAAAAAATCAACTGAATCATTACCATAATCTATTGAAACAAGATCATTCAAACTAAGTAAATGTCACTAATCTCTGAATAACATAATAATGATATGAAAGGGTGTCCATACAAGGCATTAATATGATCTATTATGATCATAGAATGTAAAATATTTTTATAATAAAACTCAACCAGACCCAAATTAACACCCCAAACCCCACTAAAAATGAGAACAAAAGTACACAACATATCCTCAAGAATATTCATATCTCTTTCTATATGGATATTTGAATATGGATGGTATGCAATGCTCAACTAAAACTATCCTCTCAGTGACTCTTAAATGCCTCTCTAGAAATTAGAATTGAACTGTGGATCCATATCAGAGACTATACTAGATGGAACTCTCTACATGAAAACAATCTATTTCACATAGAGACTTCACAACTCCTCAAATATGGTTGTATCATCAATGTGTATAAATTTATCCAATTTAGAAATCTAATAAATCAGAAACCTTATCACATTATTTTTTCTCTGTGTACAGAGAAAACCAAATAAAAATTCATTGAGATCTCATTCAAATTCCATGTTGGCACTCAATGTGCTTGAAGAAAACACAGATGTTTCTGGTGCTCGGTCTTGACCTATTTTCATGTGTAATATGACGAGGCAAAATCAAAAATTCTCCATAAGATACCTTGACATCATAATTTATGCTGCATTTCAAAGAACATGTTTTTATTTCCTGGGTACACTACCCACTGGGAATCTTGGGAATCCCATAGAATCAGTTTCTTTAATGAAAAGCACACAAAAAAATGATTTATATAGTATAGAATTCCCTCTTTGGAGAATAAAAACATTGCAATAGTCTCCCAACCATAAAGATACTCTCTAATGATACTAAAAACATCATTAGGCTACTATTTATGAAGAATCATCTCGATTAGAGATGATGTCAATTGAACACACACCAATACAACATAAACCCCTTTTTTATAGACTCCAATATGCAATAGTACCAAAAGAGCCATAGAGTTCCACTATTCTATAGATTCCATCACGGACTAGGTTGGAAGATTCATGCTCAAAAAATCTGAAATGAAATTTCCTTTCCTCGGGGTATAGGTAATGATAAAGATGAAAGATTTCAGGTATTCCACACAACACCTCTGGAAGAGATTCAAATATTTTCCACGGAAGATGTTAGCCATTATATTAAGGTCTAAAAATGATTTTTTTTCCTCCAAAGTTCATTTCACCAACACTTCAGTTAATTTATCATAGCTACATGTTCAAGGTCATTTACTGGGTAATTCTTATCATGTGGACTAAGCCGGAAAGATCCATAATCAACAACGTGATAACCCTACATAAGAACACAAATCAAACCAGATCATGATTCCTCACAAAAGACCATTTTGACTTTCCCATTACCTAGAAGAGTCAACACTTTATCAATATTCAAAATGTATTTCAACTCAACTGATGAATTCTGAAATTTCTCATCCCAAGAAAACATTACTCCCTTCTGATACAGAACAATCATCAAATAATCCATATTTCATAATTCCTTATCAAACCATTTATAATACCCCACTACAACTGAGAAGCATGGAATTTTGAAAACATATTTTGATAACTCCCGCGTTATAATCACTTCCACCTTCTCTGGGTACACTGATAAACCACGCTCTAACACCAAATTTCCCATGAACTTCACTTCCCCAATCCATAAATCACATTTTGAAGTCATGTCATAATGTTTTGGATTTACCAAAGGTTCAAGAACTACTCTTAGATGATGAAAATGACCCCCTCAGACATAGAGTAAATCAAGATGTCATCTATAAAGACTATACAAATTTATCAAGATTCTCATGGAAAATCACATTCATTGTGGCCATAAATAAGGCAGGATCATCTGTTAGACTGAAGGGAATTACAAGTCAATCCTGATGGTCATACCAACTCTGAGAGGTGGTTTTATGAATGCTATATTCTTCTATCATCAACTGATGGTAACCATATAGAAGATACATATTTGAGAACCACCTTTCCCCTTTAAACTAATCAAATTAATCATCAATATTTGGAAACAAAAAAATTTCTTTATGGTGAATATATTGAATTTTTAGTAATTAACGTGAAGGAGAAATAATCCATCATCATTCTTATTAATAAGAAATGGTGCCACCTTATGTGACCAAACCATGAATATAAATAATTTATCTAGAATATCATGTAATTAAGTCTTCAACTATTTCATTTAATCTGATTCAATATGGTAAGAAGGAATAGAAACTGGTTGAGTGTCATGCCCTAAATCAATAGAAAACTCTACCTCATTTACTAGTGAAAACCCAATGAATTCAGAAGGGAACACATCAGGAAACTTGATGAAAATTGGTGGGATATAACGACTCAAATATTACAACTCCATATCAAAAGAAAATCCAAATATCGCATTCATGATATCTACATAAAAAGGTATGACTTTGAACTACATCAGGTCCCATTATCCTTGAATGATATGACATATACCCTCAAGTGTAGTAAACAAGACTCACCTTATATAACAATTAATCAGGGATTTATTGTTAATGAGACCATTCATCCCAAAAATGATGTCATGCAGTTTCATGTTATGAACCAGTTATCTCAATGAAATTTTTCATTTAGAAGAGTGATAACACATGTGAGACTATGGAGACTCTTCTCACTCTTCACTTTAGGTGTGGTCGTAATATCCATTAAAAAAGATAATATAAAAATATAATGATTTATATGATTGATGATATGGTCTATAAAAAATGAATGAGTTGAGACGATATCAATCTATGTAGTCAATAATGATGATGTTATAGTAATGGTACATATCACAGTCACTTGACTTGTATCTACTTCCTTTGAAGACTCTTATCTTATGTGACTGATTTTAATTGTAAATGCTTGTAGATGGGACCCATTTATACTTTAAAAATAAAATTTTCCTATAGTTTTAGAAGTAGAAGATGATCTCATGACATATTTAGCAGTTTAATAAATATGGAAGAACATATTTAGGTGACCCAAGCATCCATAGGAGCTAGATATCATAGGTGTATTAGTGAAAACCCTCTGGGAATGGCCTGACTTTCCATACCAGTAATGAATTAGTGGTCTTATTCTGGGCACTTTAAGAGGTTTAAAATGTCCCTCATGTTGAGAACCACCATAAGAATTATCTATCTTCCTCCTTCATTTGAAGAAACTTTCATCGCCACTAGGAGAGAGTGAAACTCCTAACAACCCTAACTTTCTAGACATGTAAATTTCAACAATCATCTCTATATGAAATGCATCCGCCTAAGAGGGAAGCTACAATAAGAAAAAATGAGGATGGATATCTTATTGAAGTACCAACTAAAATATTTCTACCTTCATATTTCCATTTGATACTATCTAAGGAGAAAATTACACAAGCTCAAAAAAATGGTTTTCATACTCGTTCATGGCCCTATCAACCTACTAAACATTTAAAAACTCTATACACATAGCCACAAACATCGAATCAGGATATAACTAGTTAGTGAAAATATCATTGTGGTCATTCCACTCCAATACCTCATGCTTCTTTTTCATCATCATCATGTCACACCATCTCTTACTCGGTCATCCCACCATGAAGGTGTCACACATATCCTTGATTTGATTAGGTCTGTCAAAAAAAAAAGATGCTCCATCCTGATCAACCAATCCATAGTCTATTAAGGATAATTTTATCACTTGAACACTGTTGTTATCTAGTGAAAGAATTTTTGAGAATGATTATGAAGATTATCCCATTGGGGATCTATTATTGGAGCCTAAATAGTAAATAGTGGTGGTTCCAGACCCAAAGCTTGGATAGTATGCACAATCACCTAATCCATACTCAAATCCAATAGGGGATTCACTCATTGAGGTTTATCATTAGATTCTTAAAAGATCCAATTATAAGTTATTATCGAATTTGTGATGATAAAAGACATCAAAAAATAATATTTATGATATTTTTTTACCATTCAAACATGGATACATGGGAAATATATCCCAATAGATAGAAAAAAACAAGATTTGGATATAAATATATCCAAATATAAAGATGGGAAAATACTATAACTAATCCTGAATATGTTTGTCCTAAAGAAACCTTTGTGACTTGAGGTTCTTTATGGTGATATATTTCAAGGAACTCAATCACAACAACCTCTTAAGTCCAAATAAGATTGCATGAATAACTGCTGACATCAAAGAAAATATTAAACTACCTCTGATACCAATTTTAAATAAACAAGCCAAAGTACCCTGGAAACCTGATAAACAAGATTGTTCTTAAATGTCATGAATGGAATTCTTGATCCCTATGGGTTGGTAAATTGCAATTGGAAGAATAAAAAATGAATGCGAGGTTGAATTTTCCACAAACATTACATAAGTAAACACAGACATGACAACTTGAAAACCAAAAAAACACCCTAGGGAGAAGTGTAATAGAAGTTAAAATGGCCAAGAAACCCTACGTACTAGAGAAATGTAATAGAAAAATTGGAAAAACATACCATGTCCCTACAGACGTCACTCACCATGTCCACAGATCAAAAAACAGAACCAACTACTAGTGGTTCTTTACCCCTACTCGAACATAGAGGGAGATAATATACAAAAACCTGAAGGAACATATAGGGTGTGAGATAAAATAGTAAAAAAATTTCACCAATGAATCCATAGTATATTACAAAATTTAACTAACCAAATAAATAGATTTCAAAATTTAACAAAAAATTGTATTGGATTTTCAAAATCATTTTTTAAAAATAATTATTTACAGTCTAAATGATTAAAATACATTAAAAAAATGGTTTAAAAAACATTTTCAGAAAATAGTAAATATAAAATAAAAATAATGATAAATAGTTTTCAAACATTATCATACATTTATTTCTCATATATAAACATGTGAGTAACATCATCATCTACCAAGAGGTAAGATAGTTCTAGGTTTTGGGATCCTCACACACTTGTATAATGATAATGAAAATGTCTACACACATCCCCTGATAATGGTAAAAGATGACTCATCTACATCCAATTGAGTAATGAAATATTACAAATATTTTATATTATATTTGTAAAGAATCAATCTGGTTCTTGGGAAATCTCATCATACCGTGTTTTCCCAAATAACTCAATAACTACATAGGGTTTCATTTTCTCTTATTAAAATCAATGATGGGAAATTTATTTTAATAAACCCAAAAATAATATTAAATCACATTCTACCAATTCATGATTTACAATATTTAATTTTAATACCAAAATGGATTTTTAATCCAAACATGTATTTTTCCAAAAGAAAAGCCAATGGTTTCTATTAAAACCATTTTCAGCTATTTTTTCTGAATAAGAATTTGAAGTAAATTCAAAATTCAAATTAAAAATTCAATTCCCACAATTAAATTCCATAATTTAATTAAAACAATTTCCAGCTATTTCACCATTTATATTAGATAATTCAAATCTCCAAAATTTTCTATTCATTTTTGAATCACACCCAAATTAAATGGAATTTGGTGTTTTCCCAATTTCATTACAAAATTAAATTTCCCAAAACCCTAATTCAATGTAATTGGGGTTTTAATAAATCAATTGGAATAAATTTAAATTATAAAAGAAATTTAATTAAAATCAATAAATTTAGGGTGAGTAAAAAATGGGCATCATGATGGAACAACTACTATAGCTCACTAGATCATGAAACTCCAAACAATTATTGAGATTCACCAATAGAGAATGAAGAAAATGTAATCCAAGAATCCCACCTAGATCCAAGTTCCAAAATAGTTTGTATTAGATCATAAAATCTACATTGATATATTAGAATCTCTAATTATGAAATAGGATATAGAGGTAGACAAATAACATGAAGAGGAAACTAAATAGGACATGATCAATCACCATTCTAAAAGAATAAATAAACTTATTGGAGGGTGATGAGGGGTAAAAAATTATATAGGGAAGTCACATGGAAGGATAAATATCTTATGGGTTGTATAAGTCCATTGGGTACATTAAATGTGGGTTTCAAACATTTTAAAAATAAATGTTTGGGTTAAAATATCACATGCATATGGTTTTCTTTATAGAGAATCACAATTTAGACAGACTATTATCCATAGACCTAGAAACCATTTAATGTGTTTCATGATTTCTCCAAAGTGGTAACATAGGTTTATAAACGGTGTGCCAACCATGAAATGCATCACTATCTCAGTTTGTACAGTTTTCGCTACCAGGGCACATAGTTTGATCAAACCATTTGTCAATAGTGCACAACCCTAGATCATTCAAAATTTCCAAAAATTTCTCATGAAACAACCCCAAATGAATCAAATCAAAATAATTATGTAAAATAGTGTTTTAGGAATACCTTAAAATAGTATAAAATTTTTATAGTATTATGTCAATGTTTTTGAAATATGTCATGAGATAATATGTATAAATGGTATAGGGTTTCTTAGTTTGTGTTAGAGAAAGGTCTAGTCAATTTATGGGATTAAGATTATAAAACCATAGCTAAAACCATATGGATAAGAACAAAATTTAGAATATTCATATTGCTTTGCAAAGTATAGAGTGAGTGGTTTCAAAAAAATAAAATTCATATCTGAATATTACAAGTTGATGTGGATGTAACACAATTATACTTAGGGGTAATAACCCAAAAATAATGAGTTGGGTGCTAAATTTATTTTCACATAGTTCATGAATGATAGGAATTATAGTAGACTTGGGTTAACAATCTCAGAAGAATATTATTGGGTAAATCCAAAAGCACTTTATAAACCATAATGAAGGGAATAGAAATACAAATGAAATTTTATGTTAGGAAATCAACCTCAGATAAAATAGATTAAAATTCATAAAATCATAGGTTGGTGAATAGATTTCATTTATTATTTATAATGTAAATTTTCATAGTTCTATTTTTGTGTTTAAAAGTTTGAATGTTATCATCTCTAATTTGACATTTATTCTATATGATGACTAGTATTAGGAGGAAACAAAAAAACAACAACAATGTGATGGGAAATGTGATGACTAACCAAATGATATTCCCACCCTAAATGAAAGTATGTTTGGAGAAATTCATTATCTTATATAATCAATTAACTCGGGTTTTGAATAAAAATGCAAATTAAGAGAAAACCAACATTTCCATAAGAAACGAAAAGTTTCAATTGATACCTTTATTCAATAAATGCCCCTAGTTTTAAGTAGATATTTTTGTTAATAAATCATGGAATAATTTATCAAATACATTTAAATTATATTCCATATCCAATAATTATTTCAAAAATAGAATTTCATGTTGGTTTTTTATCACATAGAGTGAGTAGTTAACTATTGTTTGACATTGATAAAAATATGAAGCTTGGGGGAGGTATCGAAGTAATAGAGAGTAATGAAATTAGGAATATGTTTTTTGATTAATATTTTCCTTCAACACTCTGACTTATAATAGAGAGGGATTTCTTTGGAAAAATGAGAAATTTAATCAATCCCATCTAGTTGTACGAGGAAAACTTCACAAGACCTGTGAAAATGGACTATATCCTCTTCATTAAACCTAAAGGTAATGTTGATTTTCCTTTTATTAGTCTTGATATGAATCTATGAAAATCCATGTCATTTTGACATTTCAAAATATCCATGAGTGTTTTCAATTTTCTATCAAATTTAAAATGGACATCAGAGAATGTTATGAGTATCTTGGGTATAGATATAGGAAGCATATAATGGAGTATAATTCTATAAGAGAGATGGAGAAATGTCATGATTGAATATAAATCTAACAACCCCCTTTTCTATATTACAAGAAGAATAATCCTATAAATTCACTGAAGGGGAGATGGAAAGGATTTAGGTTTGGGAAGGAAAGACACAGTTAAAAAATTCCAATAAGATAAACCCACAAATGTGATAGAATAAAGGAATTTTGTAGTCGACCCTCAAACTACTATCCAATATTTCAACTTCACTGAAAAAGTATGCAATCAATCAAAATACACTAATACAAGGGTGTTTTAAGATAACTAGTGTTGGGATCCTCTAACTCTGTGAATGAATGCTAGAACATATTCCATAAAAAAAAGAAATGATTCATATCCTAAATCTAATGTGGTGATATGTATACTAGTGATTCATTCGTAGATAAAAATGAATTATTTGATTTTTGTTCTATATATTATTGCATTTCACAAAATTATTGTAGAACAATTCAATAACCAAATAAAAAATGGGAAGTTACTCATTTAGAAAAAAAAAAAAACGTGTAAATTAGATCATCCATGTATATAACTTCTCTCTTTTCAATATTTGTACGATAAATTTCCTAGAGAACATTATAAAACTCCATTTAGTGAAAATTATGCTATTATGGGTATGGATTTGATTTAGGTATATAGATCCTGAACAAATGTTTGAGATAATGATATTACCCACCATATCTCTAACCGACACCTAATTCTATACAAGTGTAATTAAGAGAATGGATTAAAATAAGAATCATCATATTAAGCATGGATATTATTTTCCGTTGCGAAATTTTATCAAGATATAATGATTTATACTAAGGAAAATATAATCCTTGATGGTATGACATTTTCAAGAGACTACATTGATGGGTTCCTCTATGAATAACTTAGTCTTTCACCTAGGTAAGTGGATGTGTTCTCAATTGAACTTATACATGGATCATTCTTAAAATACATGAATCTATATACAATGGTTGTTGTTGAACTTAAAGAGCTAATTAAAAATCTATAAGAGAGTATGGATTAAGTGTCTATACTCTCACGCGATTCAATATGGTGTGAACCAACCATTTTCTTCATGAAAAATAATACATCAATGCACATATGCATTGATTATCATGAGCTCAAAAAAATCACAGCAATGAAAAAGTACCGTATATCAGGGATTGATGAAATTCCTGATCAACATGGAGGATCCAAATACTTCTCTATAGTGGATCTTTAATCAAAATATTAATATGTAAATGTAAAGAAGTTTGATATCTTGAATACAATTTTTTTATAATGTATAGGCAGTAAATGATCATAGTGATTATATTTATACTAAATAACTCTACAACAATCTTAACTAACTAAATGAATAGAATCATTTGGGATAACCATGAGAATTTTTTAGTCGTCTTTTTTGAGATTTTTTTTCTACTTCCAAATAAAGGAGAAACATTAATGGGAATTTAAATTCTATAATAAAGAGAAGTTGAATGGAATTTATTTGTAATGTATAGTAAATACATATTTTGGATGGAGAAAATAACAATCGTGGTGCAATATATAACAAAAGAAAGGGATATATGTGAATCCATTAAAGGAATAAGCAATTGAAGTATATACTAGACCAACATATAAAAAAATATACAATATTTTATTTTATTATATGAGTACTATAATTTATTTTTGATAATTTTATTATGATTTATAAACAGAATAACAAATATTTACTAAAATAAACTAATGTATTTCTTGATTGATGAATGTGTGGAGAGACAAAACATGTAAAAAATTAAAAAATACTACACATAATATCACATTACCCATTAATGGGGATGTATTTGGGATCAGCAATGATCCATATAAAAATGTATTTGGTTTTGTACCTATGTAAGATGAATAATTGATAGCTAATTCTTCTATACAATTATTGATCCATGAGAATAACTACCCAATACCTGATATATAATTGAACTACGGGAAAAATGGGTATTTGCGACGGGTTATTTGCGACGGGAATAAATCCCGTCGCAAATAGCCCTGTTAAAAACTTATTTACGACGGGGGTATTTGCCCGTCGCAAATAAGTAGCCTTTTGCGACGGGATAGCTTTCTCCGTCGCAAAAGGACTGGCGCCCTTTGCGCGCCAAATCGCGGGAAACATATTTGCGACGGGGGATTATTCCCGTCGCAAATAACCGGCGGCGGTAAAAGGTATTTGCGACGGGAATATTCCCCCGTCGCAAATAGTATGTCGGCAGGTGGTTATTTGCGACGGGACCTGTCGCAAATAACTATTTAACCGTTGACCATAATAAATGCTGGCTAAGGTATTTGCGACGGTACCCGTCGCAAATGGGCCCGTCGCAACTAATCTAACCTATAAATACCCCCATCCGTTTTTTTCAAATCATTCTCAAATTCCATCTTCTTCTTCTCTCAAAATTTTATTTCTACAGTTCAGTTTTTCTCAAGTTTAATTTTTTTCTCCGGAGTTGATATTGAAGTTTTGAAGAACGATCAGAGATCAACCTCAGATCAATTTTCAAGGTATTTATATTTATTTTAATTTAATATTTATTTTTAATGTTTTATTAGTTTTAATTATTCTTAAGTAGTTGTAATTTAATTATGTTTACATTGTTTTATTACTTAATAATTAGTAATAAATACTAATAATTAGGAATAATAACATTATTTAATTATTAATATATTTTATTATTAATATTAAAATAATATAATTTTATATATATATACAATTCTCTTTTCATCTGTGTGTTTGCTGTCTTCACATGTATTATTTGTATATGGAGATAGAAAACACACAAATGAAAGGAGAATTGTATATAAATTAGAAAATTATATTATTTTAATATTAATAATAAAATATACTAATAATGTTATTATTCCTAATTATTGGTAATTATTCCTAATTATTGGTAATTATTCATTTAATTACTCATAATTAAGAACAATTACCAATAATTACCAATAATTAGTAATAATTAGTAATAATTAGTAATAATTAGTAATAATTACCAATAATTAGTAATAATTAGTAATAATTAGTAATAATTAGTAATAATTAGTAATAATTACCAATAATTAGTAATAATTACCAATAATTAGTAATAATTACCAATAATTAGTAATACTTACCAATAATTAGTAATACTTACCAATAATTAGTAATAATTACCAATAATTATCAATTATTAGTAATAATTAGTAATAACTATTACTAATTATCAATAATTAGTAATAATTATTAATAATTACTAATAATTACCACTAATTAGTAATAATTAAGAATAATTAGTAATAATTAAGAATAATTAGGAATAATTACCAATAATTACCAATAATTAGGAATAATTAGTAATAATTAGTAATAATTAGTAATAATTAGGAATAATTAGTAATAATTAGGAATAATTAGTAATAATTAGGAATAATTAGTAATAATTAGGAATAATTAGTAATAATTAGGAATAATTAGGAATAATTAGGAATAATTAGGAATAATTAGGAATAATTAGGAATAATTAGCAATAATTAGGAATAATTAGGAATAATTAGCAATAATTAGTAATAATTACCAATAATTAGTAATAATTAGTAATAATTACCGGTAAATAGTAATAATTACCGGTAAATAGTAATAATTAGTAATAATTAGAAATAATTACCGCTAAATAGTAATAATTAGTAATAATTAGTAATAATTACCAATAATTAGTAATAATTACCAATAATTAGTAATAATTACCAATAATTACCAATAATTAGTAATAATTAGTAATAATTAGGAATAATTAGTAATAATTAGGAATAATTAGTAATAATTAGTAATAATTAGTAATAATTAGTAATAATTAGTAATAATTACCAATAATTAGTAATAATTACCAATAATTAGTAATAATTACCAATAATTAGTAATAATTAGTAATAATTATCGGTAAATAGTAATAATTAGTAATAATTAGAAATAATTGCCGGTAAATAGTAATAATTAGTAATAATTACCAATAATTAGTAATAATTACCAATAATTACCAATAATTAGTAATAATTAGTAATAATTAGTAATAATTAGTAATAATTAGTAATAATTATCAATAATTAGTAATAATTAACAATAATTAGTAATAATTACCAATAATTAGTAATAATTACCAATAATTAGTAATAATTACCAATAATTAGTAATAATTACCAATAATTAGTAATAATTACCAATAATTAGTAATAATTAAGAATAATTAGTAATAATTACCAGTAAATAGTAATAATTAGTAATAATTAGAAATAATTACCAATAATTAGAAATAATTACCAATAATTAGTAATAATTACCAATAATTAGTAATAATTACCAATAAATTCCAATAATTACCAATAATTAGTAATAATTAGTAATAATTACCAATAATTAGTAACAATTAGTAATAATTAGTAATAATTACCAATAATTAGTAATAATTACCAATAATTAGTAATAATTACCAATAATTACCAATAATTAGTAATAATTAGTAATAATTAGTAATAATTACCAATAATTAGTAATAATTAGTAATAATTACCAATAATTAGTAATAATTAGTAATAATTACCAATAATTAGTAATAATTACCAATAATTAGTAATACTTAATAATAATTAGTAATATTTACCAATAATTAGTAATAATTACCAATAATTACCATTAATTAGTAATAATTACCAATAATTACCAATAATTAGTATTAATTACCAATAATTAGTAATAATTACCAATAATTACCAATAATTAGTAATAATTAGTAATAATTAGTAATAATTACCAATAATTACCAATAATTAATAATAATTAGTAATAATTAGTAATAATTAGTAATAATTACCAATAATTACCAATAATTACCAATAATTAGTAATAATTAGTAATAATTACCAATAATTAGTAATAATTACCAATAATTAGTAATAATTACCAATAATTAGTATTAATTACCAATAATTAGTAATAATTACCAATAATTACAAATAATTAGTAACAATTAGTAATAATTAGTAATAATTACCAATAATTAGTAATAATTAGTAATAATTAGTAATAATTACCAATAGTTAGTAATAATTACCAATAATTAGTAATAATTACCAATAATTAGTAATAATTATCAATAATTAGTAATAATTATCAATAATTAGTAATAATTAGCAATAATTAGTAATAATTACCGATAATTACCAATAATTACCGATAATTACCAATAATTAGTAATAATTATCAATAATTAGTATTAATTAGTAATAATTACCAATAATTGGTCTTAATTAGTAATAATTACCAATAATTAGTAATAATTAGTAATAATTAGTAATAATTACCAATAATATTAGTACTATGAAAATAATAAAAAATTTATATAATATTAAAATTATCAATATTTGTAACATGTTTTGCTTTATTCTCAACATATTTAATTCTTAAAGGGTCAATTTTTAAGTCTATCTCAATAAAAAGTTTGCGTCAGTCGTGTATGATCTAAACTCTATAATTATCCTAGCTTGAGTGTTTTTTCTAACAAATTATTCAAAACCAGTAATGATTTTATATTTTATAGAGAAATATGGAACAACGAGGTCGTCAACAATCATTATTAGGTGACCGCATATGGATAAATCAACGTAGAAATCCAAACGGTTCTGGTTTAAATCCAGTATATGTAGAGGGTGTGGAGACTTTTTTATCATTTACGGCATCAAATCCAGAATTTGTTTCAGAAGGCAAAATAAAATTCGCTTGCAGAAAATGTGCATTGAGAACGTTTGACACGTTTGACAAAGTGGGAGAACATCTCTTGCGTTTTGGTTTTCAACCAGATTATGTATTTTGGTATCAACACGGTGAACGCAGTTCCAGAGCAGGTGATACCAACTTGATTCCGGATCCATCCCGGTTTCAAGATTTAGTACATGATGTTGCAAGTTCATCTGTTCAACATACAGAAACTCCGGCTGATATAGCTTCAAATCCTGAGTTGGCACCGTCTAAATTTTATGAGTTGTTGAAGTCTGCTGAGGATGCATTATATCCTGGCTGCAAGATGAGCAAATTAGAAGCAGTTGCAAAATTTATGGCTATCAAATCAGATAACGGAATGTCAAACACCTGTTTTGACCAGATATTTTCTTTGCTTAAAACACTGTTACCCGAAGGAAATGTTTTACCTGCAAATTACTATGAGAGTAAGAGGCTAGTTCGAAATTTGAGACTTACTTGTCAGAAGATTCATGCATGTTCAAATGACTGCATTTTATATTCTGGGGAAAATGAGTCGTTGGATAGTTGTCGCACATGTGGGCAACTGAGATATAAAGAAGGAAAACACGGGAAGTCTGGTTTGATTCCTGTAAAATAGTTGAGATATTTTCCGCTTACATCCAGACTCCAGCGTTTATTCATGTCTAAGAATACAGCGACAATGATGTCATGACATAAAGAGAATATTTCAACCGATAAAATCTTGAATCATCCAGCCGATGGTGATTCATGGAAACATTTTGATAGAGTGCATCCATCCTTTTCTTTAGAAGCTAGAAATGTTCGACTGGGGATTTCCACTGATGGTTTATGTCTGTTTGGATCTTATGGTAGTCAATATTCATGTTGGCCTGTTTTTTTAACTCCGTACAATTTAACTCCATGGATGTTGATGAAGGAGCCATATATCTTTTTGACTTTACTAATTCCAGGACATCCGAAGAAAAATATTGATGTTTATTTGAAACCATTGATTGATGAATTAAATTTATTGTGGAGTACTAGTGTCAGTACATATGATGTTGCAAAGAAATAGAATTTCATACTGAGAGCAGTATTGATGTGGACAATAAGTGACTTTCCGGCTTATGGGATGTTATCTGGATGGAGTACACATGGTCAGAAATCATGTCCTTACTGTATGGGAGAGAACAAAGCATTTATGCTCATTCATGGAAAGAAACCTTGTTATTTTGACTGTCATTGCAGGTTTCTTCCAGCTGATCATTATTTTCGCAGAAACAGATCTCATTTCAGAAAAGGAACAATTGAAAGGGAAGGACCTCCAAAAATGCTATCAGGTTCGGAGTTAAAATCAGTTGTACTTTCATTACCTCCCATCACTTTTGGTCCCACAATAAACCAACAGAAAATTTCTGGTTTTGGGAAAGAGCACAATTGGATTAAACGTAGCATATTTTGGGATTTGCCATATTGGTCTTATTTGTTGGTCCGACACATGTTAGATGTCATGCATATTGAGAAGAACTGTTTTGATAATTTGTTTCATACAGTTTTGGATACGCCAGGAAAGAGAAAAGACAATGTAAATGCACGTTTAGATCTTTCCCAAATTTACAGGCGTCCAGAATTGGAACTGTTTGAGAATGTCAGAACAGAAAGGTTACTGAAACCAAAAGCATCTTATACACTGTCTAAAGAAAACCGTTTATTATTTTGTCAGTGGATTGCAGATTTGAGACTTCCAGATGGCTATGCTTCCAATTTGGGTAGATGTGTAAAGAATGGTCATATTACTGGATTAAAAAGTCATGATTGTCATGTTATAATGGAAAGACTGCTACCCATTGGATTAAGAGGTCTGTTGAATTCTGTGATTTGGGATTCCATAACAAACATGTCTCAAATTTTTCGGGAAATTTGTGCGGCTACAGCAGATTATGATGCTCTAGGCAAACTTGAAAAAGATGTTGTTGTAATTATATGTAAACTGGAAAAAATATTTCCGCCGTCTTTCTTCAACTCAATGGAACATTTGATGTTACATTTTCCATATGAATCCAAATGTGGAGGTCCAGTACAGTTTCGATGGATGTACCCATTTGAAAGATGCATGCAAAAATTGAAAAGAAAAGTACATAACAAAGCATCTGTTGAAGGATCTATTGCGGAAGCTTATTTGCAAGAGGAAATATCTTTTTTCTGCTCCCATTATTTTGAATCTGAGTATCCTTCAAAACACAACCGAATGGGACGGAACGAGAGGAATATTGATGAAATCGACAATCAATTATCTATTTTCAACCAGTCAGATCTTGGTTTTGGTGGAGTTTATGAACGCTGGCTTTCAGATGATGAACATCATAGAGCTCATACGTATGTTCTGCTCAACTGTGAAGAGATGACATCAGTTGTACTGTAAGTGTTTATATCACTTATTCTATCATTTATGTTACAGTAAATAACTTTGGTTTTTATAGGTTGTATGATAATCATATCAAGAAACAAATTCCACAAATTATAGCAGCTGCTCTCGAAGAACGTCGACTGAAAAATTTCTCTCAGTGGTTTCAAAAACTGGTAACATAAATTCTTTATCTTTTAGCAACTCATTCAATGTATAGTTTACTATATTGATAATTATTTCACAAATTTTCAGGTGTCTCGACATGCTGATAAAATTGACAAACAGCTGTGTGTATTTAATAACCCACCTTCCAAACTTGTTAAAACTTATAATGCATATGTGGTGAATGGATTTCGATTCCACACACATGCATATGGGGAATCGAAAAAAACAATGAACATTGGAGTTAGCTTGAGAGGATATCATCATCGAGAAAATGAAGTTGACTTTTTTGGCATACTTGATGAAATCATTGAACTCTGTTATCTTGGACAACATTACATAACCATGTTCAAATGTCGGTGGTTGGATACAGAGAGAGGCATGCATGTTCATCCGACTCATGGAATCATCGATATTAAATGTAAAAGTGTTCTCGCAGTAAATGAACCATTCTTATTGGCTCAACAGGCACATCAAGTTTATTACGCAAAGTACTATGCTACATCAAGAGACTTGACTGATTGGTGGAGTGTAATAAAAATCAAAATTCAAGACAATCAGTTTAGTCAAAGTGAATGTGATTTCACTGATGTGCAAAGAATTGAAGTTTTTCAAGAGAGTACTCAAAATCAATCTTTTTTGCAAAGAGACATGAGTATCGATGACGACACCCCACATTTAAGAGTCGGTGATGACGATGATGTTAATGATGTCACATATGAATTTGAAATGGTAAGAGATGAAGCAACTGTAACTCGAATGGATATCGATGATGTTGAGGAGGAATATGAAGATGACATTGACATATATGAAGATGATGATGAAGATGAACACTGATAGAATTCCATGGTATTTATATACAATCATAATATGTATATATGTATATATAATAGTAATTATGAATTATTTGCTAACAACATTAACATTTTCTGTTTCAGATGGACGAAGCCACATTTCGTGAGTTGGCGGATGCTGACCTGACTTTCGATGCGGATGAGTTGCTGCTAGATGACCCTTAGCCTGCAGGCGCTCCAGGGAGTACGCGGAGGGGGCGCGGTCTTGCACGATTGATGATTCCTGACCCCGTCCCCGAGCGACGTCCACGTCTTGGGTTTGATCCACGCACACGGAGGTGTGATAACCTGTGTGATAACCTGTTGATTTGACTAAGATTTCATTAATCTATTCACATAATAAATGTTTATTATTTTTACAGTTTTCCGCATATTGCAGTCGGACAGGGCAACGCTATTTTGCGCAACTATTTCTCTCAGCCGTGGACCACATGGGAGCAGATTCCCATTGATGTGCAGCAGGCCATGTTCGGCCATTGGTTGGTATGTACGTAAATAAATAATTTTTATTTTGAAAATTATTTCATTTCTAACTTGATATTTTAATTTATTTGTAGGGTTTATGGTATCCGATCAAGGATACCATGCATGACGCCATCCACGAGGCATGGGAGGTGGCCATGCGTGATCGCCTTCATCAGTTTTTGCACAATTTAAGAAAATCTACGATGAAGAAAGCAGGAGTGTCAGATTTTGACGAGTCATGTAGAGCACACCGACCAGAGTACATTTCATCCCATGTATGGGATGGATTATGTGCGCACTGGTTGAGTGGTGCCTTTCAGAGGAGATCATCGGTGGGGAGGCAGAATCAGGGGAGACAGGAGGTGACTCATCGAGCTGGGAGTCGTTCTTTCAGTACTCATAGACAGCATCTGGTATGTACATTATTTATAAATATTTTATATAACTATAAATATTAACAGTTTATTTTTTATTCTTATAGGCTGTCGAGCACCCCGATATTACGGAGTACGACGTATATCGGAGGATGTATAGTGATCCTGCTACTGGGGAGCTCAGAGGTGATTGTCAGCATCACATTGTGGTTAGTAATATTTGTTTTCAAGTTTAAAAATTAACTGTATATAATATATTCACAATTTTAATTTTAAATTGCAACTACAGGAGTCATATGAGGCCGCAGCGTCACAGGCCCGGCCTGAGAGTCAGGCCGAGTCATCAGATCAGACCACTGACCGTCAGTTTGATGAGGCGGCATGGATGCAGGCCACCCAGTATGCCTTCGAGAAGGGCCGGGTAGTTGGTATCAACTCTCGACTGACTCCCGGAGATTATTATGGCAGTGCTGCAATGTCGGCGTCCAGCTCGAGAGGAGCTCGTGCATCTTCTTCTGCTACACAGTATGAGGATCAGTTGCGATCTCAGACTGCACTGATAGAGAGTCTCCGACAGGAGCAGGAGCAGATGCGTCAGCAGCATGAGGAGGAGCGTCGACGCCAGCAGCAGCTGTACGAGGAGCAGACGAGTCGGTGGCAGCAGCAGCATCAGGAGAAGATGGAGTACATGCGCCGACTCACTCATGCTTTAGGGATGGAGTTTCCTCCACCACCATCTGTAGATCCCCCCCTCCTTCATATTAGAGTTTGTATTTATGTTATAAAATTTGTGAAATCAAAATATGATTTTTTTTCTATTCGTAGTTTCTGTCTCATTATAAAATATTTATTAATATTCTATTATTTTTTATTTTTGAATTATAATTCTATTATTATTATATTAATTAAAATAATTTATTATTTTTATTTGTGAATTATAATTCTATTATTATATTAATTAAAATCATTTATTAATATTTTGTTATTTTATATTTTTGAATTATAATTGGATTATTATTATATTAATTAAAATAATTTATTAACAATTTATTTTTTTTATAGTATTTGCGACGGGATACTATTCCCATCACAAATAGTATTTTATTTTTTTGTTTTTTTAAAAATAGTTTTTGCGACGGGCCCCGTCGCAACAGGTATTTGCGACGGGGCCCATCACAAATAGTTTTTTTACAAATATACGGAGTACTAGTTGCGACGGGGATTCTCCCCATCACGGAAAAGGGCTTTAGCGACGGGCCCGTCGCAAAAAATTATTATTGCGACACCGTTTTCAGCAACGGGTCATTTGCGACGGGACCCCGTCGCAAAAAGCCATTTGCGACGGGATCCCGTCACAAATGACCCGTCGCAAATACCTGTTTTTCTAGTAGTGTTAGATTCATAAATCATTTCATAAAATATTTTGTGACATTATGTATATCAGAATAATTGGGATATATATATATATAGATAACAAAACACACATGTGTATATTAATATAATCTGATCTTCATATGAGCCAAAAATGATCTTAAATATGATAAAGGATTATTATTATTTAATCCATTTCCATCCATGGAATCTAAACAAAGTGGTAAATTATCTTAGTAGAAACAATCCTACAAACCTATAGTTGATGATAATTCAAAGGGATCCAATATTTATAGACATGAATGTTTTGGAAATGGAAATCATAAAAGTAACATCATCATGACTTTCTTAAATGTATTCTCTTCCATCAACTCTTGAGAGGAACTAAGAGGAAAAAAAGTACAACGATGAGGTACATAGAAAAGTGTTGAATATTTTGGAGTTCATATTTTCTAAAATAGAATAAAAAGGGTTTAATCCTGGGTATGTCTCCCATTTAAAGTATAATTGAAGGGGGAACTTTTGGATGATGTCAAAAACACATCATTCTTTATTCATCAAGGAAGGACTAAGATATATAGCGATTTGATTATTTTTTTGTGGGATAACACGACGTGATATATTATAAAATTTTCTTATTGATGATTTTTATGAAAACAAATCATTGAAAAAATCATAATTCTAAGGTTTTGATTCTAGAATTTCCCATTCTTGTATTGAAAAGGGAAATCATATCAATGTATTTTTTTCATAAGACCCGACGATATCTGAAGGAAATAAAACTATGTTAGGTGGGAGTTGATCGTCTTACAAAGTCTACACATTTCATTTATATCATGTATATATTATCAATTGGCCAACTCACTAACATATATATAATATAAGAGGTAATATTTCAAGTATAACCACTACAAATAGAATCAAATCTATATATTAGGATTACATTGATGTTTTGGATAAGTATATAGCATTCATTGGATGTAGTGATGTGTTTTAATACTAATTATCTCCCTCAAACGTGTTGTAATTTTTAAATAACTTTTGACACTCTAGAGGATATGATATGATCTTGTTTAATGAATTTTCAAGGATGTTGGGATAAAAAAATTCCCCTAGTGGAGTTCAATTATAAAATGTTTTCCCATTATATCTTTCAAGTGAAACATTATAAGGATTTTTATTGGAAGAGGTTTCAGACTATAACATGTTGGGGAGAATTAGAGAGTTGAAGATAATGGACCTTGATCTTATAGAGGAGAAGATAGAGAAGGTTGAATCCTTTTATCATCAAATTAAATCCACACAATGTTAATAAAATTATATGTATACAATCATCATTAATATTTAGATCATAAGTTCAATGATATAGAGTTCCTTCATATATCACTGTTTAAGAAAGTCGTGATGTTTGTGAAGATTTGAAATCTTAGTCTAAGATACATTAAACCCTTTGTAATCCTTGATTACGTTGGATATGTAGCCTATTGAATATCACTCTATCCTAACCTATCTCATGTAAATCATAAGAACTAGGTATTTCCTTTATGTATTAATATTGATAAGTTTCTTTAAAAAAAACTTATAGTTATATTTTTGGATTAAATTCGTAACTACTCCTGAGGACGTGTCATTTTGTTATTGGCAAGGAACTAGGGGAAGATAGATGCATGTAGATCAATTACATGATGTGTAATTGGTATACATGTTTTTTAACTATTATATGATATGAAATATCCTAGGAAGTCCATTTTCAAATCTTGTATAGGGTTTTCTCAGGGGTGGGGGGGGGGGGGCCTTGAGCTTTTCACATCATGTAATGTATTTACATGTCATGTAAATTATTGAGTAGTTTTTTTAAATGAGGTCGAGCATCCTGTTTTTTATGGATAGAGGCCCTCACCTCCCCTACCTATACAAAAAGATCACCCAATAATTCCCAAACATTGGATTTAATGTTTCCTCAGGATCCAAAATCTAATTTTAGATCCTTCTTCCATGTTAGATGTGCGATGGTAAGTTCTTTTTCCATTTTGTGGTGTTATTTTTATCTTCTCTTTGACATATTTTTTTATATGGATCCTCATATTCATTGTTTTCATTATATCATTTTGTTCATTAGATTTCATTTATTCTATTCCAAAATAAATGTTGATATTGGATGAGGATAATGTTATAGCCTCTTGATATGTGGTCTACGACCCATCCCTCAAGTATTTCTATTTTATATGTAGCCACTATTGTATGCATACATATTTAATCAGGTGATTCTTATTAAGATTTTATGGCTTTATTATACACACCTTTACCAAATTATAGAGAACTGTATATATGTTTCAATAATTTTTAGAGGTTATGAAACTTGTGAAGACCACCCCAAGATGGGTGCTTACCTTCTTGATGCTTCTAATGGATATTCTATGAAAATTTTCACCACCATTTGGGTGATCCATGTCATGAACCATGTACAGTATGTGTCCAAATTGATTAATTAACCATTTAATTGCTATATATTATATTATATTATATAGATCACTTGCCCTTGTTATTTATAGATTAATTGAAGATGATTTTTTCCTTATCCCACGTTTTCATGTTATAAAAGGAAAATAATAGAACCTGATAAGTAAAATATTGAGTGACTGGATTGGTTGGATATCCTTAGAACAACATTCCATGTAAAATGTAATGAAAAAAGTTAACCTAATTAATGAAATTTTAATTAAACTAATAAATGGTTTCATATCCTTTATAGTCTTCCCACATAGTATAGAAGGTAATTTATTGAACCAAATTTGATCTATTAAAATAAATTAATATTAAATGGCCTCAATTAATGACTGAATTACATAAAATGTTACTATTGTATATAGATAGTTTTATATTTGTAGGAGTGGTCATACGTGACTCAGTCGTTGATTTCTAAGGGAATTCCTTGAGCACCCAAAGGATGTCATTCTGATTCACAGAGACTGTTTCAAAGGGAGATACCAACCTTGGTAAAGGTCCTTGTCTACTACAGGATTCTTGTAAATAGGACAAAGTATCCCTTCACTATATTCTAGTTATTAGGATGCCTTTGATACACTCCTTGGATCTAGTATGATGTCTTCAGACACATGGTTCCCTAGATACACCCCATTGTTCCCAGTTATGCTTAGCCTATTTTACCTTCGATGAGATCCTTAGACTCATTTGGAATCATATTATAGTGTAACGCCTTTGGTGATTCCAAATAGAATACACTCAGACCCCTTATAGATAGACATCACATTATCTATGAGTTGCCTTGACCCTCGAGGTCAAGTATTCCATGGTTACTACCTCGGATCACCATACTATAATCATCATTATAGGATGCCTTGTTACACCTTGAATCCTTTAATATTATTATCATCATATGATTTTAGTTATAGTTATACCTCATGTGACATAATTAATATAATATAAGACACAATTAATTAAATGATTACATGTTCATAATCTAGCTGAGAATGAAGTAGGTATCCAGGTATTTATAGTACTAAACTTCTTAACTTTCATATACATACATGCACACTATAATAGTTTATATTACACTAAATGGATCATATAGATTAATTAGGTGGAGGCCTACTAAGATTATCTCACACACTATCTCAGACTCCAATGGAACCTGGGATGATTATATGATTTCAGTTGTTTATAACGAGAAGCATTCCACATTGGACATGTGATTAGGCTTCTTGAATTAGGATGGAGCTCGGTGGAAGATAATCAGGCTAGTGATTGTGATTCTTGATAGGGTTTTCATTATTTTTTATTATTTTTTATATCATTTATGAATTATTACCATGTATAACTATTTTATAGTTCTTGATAGAAATTATAGGTATCATCATCATTTTTATATGATTTAGTATCTAGTTTTTTTTCATTATTTAGTTCTTGGATGTTTATGATATATTTCAATAACAATTGTTTTTTTTATTATATGTTTCTACTATTTTCATGTTTTCATTTATACACTATTGTAATCTATAGTATTGAGAGAATATTCTCCACACAGAAACACCCTAGTACCTCACTTATAGTCGGTAGCCTATCTCTTATAGGGTGGTGTGTTTGTGGCAATGTGGGAAACTGGCTTCAGAGGACATTTTAGTGGCACCTTGGTTGGGATATCACAATGTGGTATTAGATCATTTCTTTTCTTACTATAATATTTTTAGATATTTTATAGGATATTATAAATACATTGTAACTCTTTTATAAATTATTATTTTGCATAGATAACCCATGTTTGGGTTAAATACTAAGTTACCAGAAATAAGAATTATGGTTATTCTATTCTTATTATTACAGTTGAGACACTTTTTTTTATTGTGTAATTCATGTAAAATTGGATGTTTATTATAAATATTATGATTTATTATTATCTTTTATCGATAGACCAATGAGATTAAGGGATTAATCATTGTTACAATTATCATAATACGCACCTAGATCTAATGAGACATGGATATTCCATTCCATATAGGTGAATTTCATTGCTTTCATTGCTTGTGGTTGATAAGATTTTTGATCGAACCATGATGGATAAATACACTTGTGCATCTAAGATCTTTTTTCACGTATAGCATGTGTCATATAATGTTTCAGCATTAATATAAAGAGGTTTTTTCTATATAGGTTGATGGTGGAATCTTAAATGCCTAGTTTCTACCAATGTCAGCTATGTTCCATTGGTTACACGAGTTACTCTATGGCTTCAATTTTGTGATTTTGAGATTCAATTTATGAGGATTATGGGACCTCATGGAATGGAAGGGTTAATTTATAAAATCAAATCACTGTATATTACTCATTACATTCTGATACATAATGTTGAAACAGAAAAGTATAAATAAAATTGGAGAATATTTCATAAATAAGGTGTTTAGGACTTTATTAACTGGGAATGGAGATATATTTTAAATATTATATTTATATGTGTATTAAATAAAATTCACACATAAAAATATAAATCCTAACTTATAAAATAACATGGTTTCTATTAAAGTAAGAGGTAAAGTATGATTGATATTTCACCTACTATAAATCCTATAATAAAACTTGATCAATTTCCAATACATAGCCATCTAAGCGGGTAGTTGGGATATTATATTTTGTAGTGAACATTTTTTTATAAACTACTTCTACAAGTGCTTCCATTGGTTAGAAATATTCTTCTATGTTGTGTGATTGAAATTTAGTGAACTATTCAACCATGATGTCCTCATGTCATGTTCTAGGAAGTTGGCGACGACCCCACACCGAAGATTGTGAGACCATAACCCCAAACGGTTCCACCTATAGTTCCACCTGAGGAATTAAATCTTAAACCTGAAATAGAAACTGATTTTTAGTTTCAAGGGGTTTTCATTATATGATGCAGTCCATGTGGGGTGCTCCATGTACTGCACCTACAATGGATGATCTTCCACTTGAGTTCCATCACCAGCAACATCCCACATTTTTGAGGGATGGTGGCCTCAATTCTTCTGAGTCTTTGTTGGAGTCCACTATATATATAATTCATTATCTAGGTATTCCTCTAGATTATAGGTTCAATATTTACCCATATATGCTTCATTATTCGGCCTTGTGCTGGTTGGGCCTGATTACCCAGGTTGGTCATCATGATGGCATGATCAGTATGAGGATATAGACTTAAACATTAAATAATCATGAATTAAATGGATAATTCACATTGAGTATAATTTTAGGTTTATAGTTTTAGAGAGTTAGGCCATAACTTATTAAATTACATCTCAAATATTTCCATGTAGACAATTCTACTCATTATCCATTTTTTCATAAAATAAAAACTCTATGAAATGAGTCATGTCTAGTTCTATATTTTAGATAGAATTAATTTTCAATGTTCCCATCCCTGACCCTATTCATCATTATGTCTTGTGAAAAACAATTAAAAAAAAACTTCGGATGAGCATAAAATGCTCCGTAAGGGATACCCAAAGAAGGAATATTGTTAGTTTTTCAAAACAACAAGTAAACCATGAATACATTATCATATGTAATATTTTACACCTTTATGACGTAGTAAATAATTTTAACTGAATAAAATATCATTTCTTACCCTTTTGTAACTAAACTATTACCATAAAACCCATAGAAAGAACACATAACACATAAAGGTAACTTGGGATATAAATATACTTAAATGGAATAACCATATGCATGGTTGACTTCCACACATATCACTAAATGGATATCCATACGGCCAACTTCTATAACCAATGCATTGGAGGTTATAACATAACCACCTGTCCTAGTTTATCACGGTACCACCCGTCATTTGATTTATCATGTAACCACCCGTTAAATTTCCAAGTACCATTATAAAATTAAAACAAATAAAATATTGAAAATATAAATATTTCACTAATAACAATTCATTTGAAATATAAATAAAAAATTTAAAGATATTGAAATAATAAATCGATTCCATAAACCATTTCCAATACCAAAAAACTGAAAAAACAGAATAAGGGTTTTTTTTTTAATTTTAAAAACATTATGGATTATAGAGGAAGCCAACTAACGATTACAACTGCAGAGATGTCATTGTCGCCGAAAACGTTAAAAAAATTCCTTTTGTCGTTTAGTAAAATGTTTCGTAGAAAAAATATTTCCTATGAATGAAATTAAAAGTCAAAGGGTTTTATTATATACCGTATAAAAGAAAGTCGTGTATAAATCAATTTAAGCCTTAATGAAAGAAGATTGGGACGATGTCCCTTACCTCATGTCTGACTAGACCCATCCATTCATTAATATCCTAAATAATAATCTAATGTTAATTTCTAATTTCTTAAGAACATTTTTCAAGTTTATTATTCCTCTAATATCACTAATTTCCATGTTATAAATAATTACCAAACTATTTGAAATCATATATGTCATTTTGTCGATGTTCGGAACTTGAGTTAAAAATGAACTTGTTATAATTATAAATTGTCCTTGTGGTCAAAATTCCATTATCTCCAGAATGATATTCATGATTTGGATATTATATATATTATATATATCTTATATATATATATATATTTATCTATAATAGTATATAACATTTGGCAGTAAGAAAGAAAATTCACCGTTCAAGGAGACGGTAAGCCGTAAGTACATATGAACGCTACCATCATTTCTATTTTATATTTAATGGGATGAAAATTAATGATACATCGGTATATTATAATTCTAATATAATATCATATATATAATTTCATTAACTCCATCCTTTAACATCCCACATATGGCATGAACAAGTCATATCACATTGAGAGGGCAGTGGTCTGCACTTCCTCAAAAGAAATTATCGCGGTTACCCATAATGGAAACCCTAAATGTATGATATAAATGAAAATACAGAAGCATAGAGGCATAATAAATATAATATATATCACATAAAAATAAATTTTTGACATAATTTCCTCCATGAGAGGTGGTTGGAGATTATTGAACAACCATCGTTTCGTGAGACAATAGTTCTCCATCCATAGAAATAGTATGTTCTTTACCAATTAGATAGATGTGTGTGTAAGTGTAGTTCGAATACTTCTCATAACAACAAAATAGTTTATTTAGGATACTATTTTTTCAATAAAATAACAGAATAAATTTTTTTAGGTTATTATAGAAGGAAAATAAAACAAAATAACTTAAAAGAAGACATTACATTTAAATCGGGTAACTCCCTTTGGTTTGAACCAAATGAATTTCATGATGTGCCTTCTGCCTATGGTAAATATTTTAAGTGGAAGATAGGGATTTGGGAGTTTAATTGGGAAGATATTGGACTATCCAAGCGGTTTTAGAGGTGTTAGTAATGAGTTAGAGGTGAGAGCTTTTTATAAGGGGGTGGGAGTGGCTCTTTAGGAAAGACTGAAAATATTATTTTATTATATAATGATTTTCGGATTTTGAATGTCCAAAACTCATTAAAGTCAAAGATAAGATAACAAATTTTTGAAATAAAATCTTCCAATAAGAATTTTATAGGTTTTAGATATTGTTTTAATCTTTATAATCTTATTTATTTTAATAATTCATTAATGAGTTAAACACTGCATCAATTTTTTTGTCATAAGTATTTTTATTTATATGATGTCTAAAAATAAAAAAAACCATTATATAATAATTATTTTTATATTTCTAATGATTATTTATAGGTGAGGAGATAAGTTATATAACCCCATGTGAAAATTGATTTACTAAAAGATATATGTTTATGTCATTTTTGTCTTTACTTAAAATTAATTAATATAAACTGCCATTGTCACTCTTAAGTGGCTCCATGGGGTCCCTAAATCAACCCAAGGATGCCCATGGCTATAAATATCAAGACCCCCCTTCACCAATAATAAGGAAGGGACATCATATTTATAGACCCTTACTTCTTCAAGATGAATAATAGATAATGACCCCTGAGACCCACCTTCAATAGTCCCAGAGTGGGACTAGCACCAAGGGTATAAAATCACACATAAGATGGAAGACGTTACCCTTTTTATTTATTTGGATCAGGACATATGATAGTAAATCCCAACAATAGAAAACTGAAGGTAATTGTAAATCCAAAGAAAACCATTATCATATGCATGTCCAAAAGTAAAGCTACAAAAGTACAAGAAAATCCTAAATGAATGTGCCAAAGAAAAGGAAAACAGAAACAACAACTGTCCCAAGGTCCGAACTAGTATGGTCCCGCACAATCCTCGAAGTCCTCCTATAAAACTGAAAACAATTTATATACGTTGGGTGAGTATACAGGTATACTCTCTAGGGAAAACCAAAAGCTCTTGTGCACAAGTGGTGGTGGGGGGGGATTCTAATGACCCGTGAGAAAAGGTGATAACTAGAGCACCTGGTAAGGATACTATCCACCCCAACCTCACCAAGGCACACTCCCAAAATAACTCCAGTCATGTAAGGTAATGATAATAACACATCGATGTTTGGGTACCCCTCACCACTTTCACACATGTTATTGAATACATCCTACACATAAGACCTCTCCTGCCATTCTCACCGCAGTCCCATTACCACATCCTACTCGCACACACCTGGTCTATAAGCACACATCCTTCCTGAAAACACCTAGGCCAAAACCACACAAAACCATGACCGTAAGAACTTGGGAAAGAACAACTACCGTCATGCCGGAAGACACCTGGGCGTCATCGCAAAGGAACTTGGGAAACCACCTACACGCACACACATGGGCCAACCACCAGCACATACCCTGCCCAAAGAATCTTGGGCTACTCGGGAAAGGGAGCAGGAAAGGATCTAATAACCTGCCACACATAAGAGTGTTGAAAAAACACCCTTACTTATGAAATGGAGGTGTTCTACACAAAGTGCTCAACTAGGATGGGGCACGAATATAAAACATAAGAACTAAATTATATATATAGGTAAAAAATCACTTATCCCAAACTAGGGGTTCCAAAACCAGGCCAAACACAAACACCAACATTACTATTCATTCATAAGAAGTATCACACCCACAACAATGTCACAACTCATTCCTAGAAAGCAGTTCCCCATCAAACCCATTATCATTTTCATATTCAAGTGATCCCATTTAATATAATTCTTCATTACTGTGAAATTAATAGGAATAGACACAAGACAATGAATGGAAAACCACCAAACAAAAATTTATGCATTCGCACCTAATTCTCTTGTAAATTCACAATAAAAAAAGGGATCTGTGAGATCCCTCGAAGTACTAGAACCAAAACAAGAACCAAAATATAGTCCCACATGACCAATGATCCAAAAACCAAAAAATTCACGACAACAGGGGATCCCATCCCCATCCATGTCACTTCCCCAACATCAACCGTAAAAATCACCAGAACATATCAAGAGATTTTTCAAATTTAAATATGCCATTTATTTAGTTTCTTCTATCCGTCTGGTTAACTGGGTTGATCATAGAAGGATTCTTATTCATTGGGAATCCATTTAATAAACCTAGTTTATGTGATTTACCAGTTTCTATGTTACAACCATTCAATCATATAATTAACCAGAAAAACAGAGGTTCATTAGTGTGCAAAAAAGGACCACCAATGGCCCCCATTTTCAGTGGGAATAACCCCATTCAATTCACAACATATAAAAAGAGATAAAGGATTAAAACATCATTATCAACACACCCCTTCATTATTTAAATCCATTTATTATCTTTGTTAATATTTGGTTTCATCCATTCCCATAGAAGCATTAGAATATCATCCCCACATGATACACAGTAAAGAGAGACGAAGGAAAAACTCTACTTGGTTGATCAATGATCGAAGATTCTCTCCACACACCATGAACTATGATGCACAATATGAAGGGGGGGGGGATTTAATGGACTCCAAGAATGAAAAATAAAGGCTACAGCATAGTCTCACCACTCGCCTCAAGAAGGGGGATCCAAATGCACCAATGGGAAAAACAGAAGAAGCCAAGAAGAAGGAGAAAATAATTATAGTGCGATATAAAGAGGCGAGATTCTAGAGTTAGGGGATAAATTTTTTGAACATCTTTAAAGGAGGATCATGGTTTGACCACATGGTTGGGTGGTTACACACGATGGGATTAATTGTTAAATAATTTCTCATTGGGGAGGTGGCCGTAACAAATTTTTGTTAAAGGATTTTATTTAAACTGAGGAAACGGGTAAAAATGACATGCAATATGGTTCCTCTGAGGGTATACCCACTGTTAGGGGACTATAGATATACTTTATGGGATTTAAAATTATCTTGAACTACTTTAAAAATTTAAAATACTAAAAAGTTATGTTCTAGGAAAACTGGGGAAGAAAAACATGACAAGCCCCCCCCCCCCCCGTGGCAACGATTGGTGTCAATGATGGTTGACACCGCGTTAACATCCTACCACCGAGACGTCACCCTTAAGATCCACAGCTGATGGGTCCAGGGCATGCCAAATACTCAAAATTTGGAAAAGGGATGGACCAGGTGGGTCTAGGCCATTACATTAGATACATCTCAAACTATTCTCGCCCTCAAGAATCAAGTATAGACCCGATGAGGATAGTGGGGTCTGAACAACCACCTCGAAAGATACCTCTATAGGATAATCCACACCAAATATCCCTACAAATCCGAAGGATCACATTGTCCCAACACATGGAATGGGGAGTTCTTTCCTCCATCTCAAGATAGTATCCTCTTTGGGTGGCACTGACTCACCCGCATGGGTTTTATTGCATCCACCTTAATGCATCTTGATTAGGGATTAGGTCCTCCCTTCCCCACATATCAGGTATTTTCATAAACATCCACTAAGTAATGAAAAAAAAATCCCATAAACCAATAAGGTCATAATTACATCACGAAAAAGTACAAAACAAAACAGAACAAAACTCCAAACAGCTTTGGGTACAGGGCGTGCATCTGTGCCTCCCATTCCCAGGTACTCCCTTTGAGTCCACCATGCCTCCACAACACATGAATTGAAAGGGATGATTTTTCCACGAAGCACTTTCTCTTTCCGATCCTCGATCCTCACTTGTCGGACCACAAACGTTGCATCGTCCCCTATATCCAACTCTCCCCATTCAATGACATGGGAGTCATCATGTAGATATCGACGAAGAAGGGAGATGTGGAAAACGCCTTGGATCGTTTCCAACCAAGGTGGAAATGTTAGCTGATATGGCACTTCTCCAACTCTCCCCAACACATTGAAAGGCCCGATGAACCTAGGAGTGAGCATGCTCCCCTTTCCAAACCATTGCTGCCCATACTTTGGGGAAACCATTAAGAACACGTGGTCTCCAACCTCAAACTCCAAGGGCATCCTCCTATAATTGGAATACGACTTCTGACAGTATTGGGCTACCTTCATCCTCTCACGCACAAGCTGAACCTTCTCTGTTGTGCTCCACACTAACTATAGGCCAAGAACACTAGCCTCCTCAACCTCGGTCCAACACACGGGCGAACGACACGACCTCCCATACAAGTCTTCAAAAGGTGTCATGCCAATAATAGAGTGATGGATACTATTGTATGAAAACTCTACTAAGGGAATATTTCATTCCCAAGATCCCCTAAAGTCCAAAACACATGCCTGTAGAATATCCTCCATGGTCTGGATGGTTCGCTCAGTCTGCCCATTTTTCTGGGGCTGGAAAGCTGTGCTAAGGTGTTTCTAGGTGCCAAAACATTGCTACAATCCCCTCCAGACTCATGACGTAAACCAAAAATCCCTATCTGAGACTATGGACCTCAGAACTCCATGAAACCGCACCACCTCATCCATGTATCTCCATGTTAAGGGATCAACTGCACTCAACTCCATGATTTCCGGGAAGTGAGCTGATCTCGTCAATCTATCTACCACTAACTAGATAACATCACATCCTCCATGAACCATTGGTAGTCCTATGAAGAAACCCATTGACATGTCATCCCACTTCTAGATTATGACATCTAAAGGATGTAAAAAACCTCTTGGGATGCAATGATCAGCCTTCTCTTGGTGACACACCAGGCACCTTGCTACAAACTTTGCCACTGCCCATTTCACCCCGATCCACCAAAACTGTTCCCTCAGGCCTCAGTACATCTTGGAAACCACAGGGTGTACAACTATGAGTGATTTATGGAACTCATTGAGAACTCCTTCACACATAATCTATGGTAAAATCAACATTCCCCAAAAAAGCATCTGATTCTGACCATCCTCTGACCACTCTTCCAGAGCATTTCATTGGTTAACCCGATCGCAAATCACTTCTCTCTCTAATTCTCCCCACTGAGACTCCCACACCCACCAAAATAGAGAGGACTACACTATCATTTGAAATAGAAAACCTCAACCACCATCCACCCTTTCATCCAAGTGTATGGCAGCCAACTTCTCCATTTCCTTCCAAGTATCCAGAGATTCCTGAACAACTTCTCTCCATGACTTCCAGCTCAAGGCATCAACCAAAATTTTCACCTCACCTTCAGTGTAAGATATCTCGAAGTTATAGTCCTGAAGAATTTCCACCCAACTTCATTGTCGCATGTTCAGGTCTCGCTGGGTAATGATATGCCTCAAACTGTTGTGATCTGTGAATACCACAATGTGCTCACTGATGAGGTAATGCCGCTATAACTTCATCGTGAACACCACCACTGCTCTCTCTAGGTCATGGGTGGCGTAGGTAAGCTCATGAGGAAATAAATTCCTAGACCCATAAGATATCACTCACTATTGTTGCATCAAAACACACCCCATGCCAAGTCTTCAAGCATCACGAAATACCTCATACAATCCCCTTGCTCTGGACACCTGAGCACTGGATCTCTAACCATCCATTCCTTCATATTACTAAACGCTTCCTGACACTGCTCACTCCACACAAAGGCCTGGTCAATTCTGGTCAATGTTGTCTAGGGAGATGCCACTCGAGAGAATTCGGGTACAAACCACTGATAATAGCCTTCCAGACCCAGAAAGCTATGAACCTCTTTCACATTATTGGGTACTTCCCAAAGAACAACTGCTTCAACCATTGATGGGTCAACTGCTACCCCTTACTGAGACACCACATGTCCATGAAAATGCACTTCTCTTGTCATGAACATACACTTGGACAATTTTCCATAGAGTTGGTGGCATCGAAGGATTTCCTAGACCATCCTGATGTGATTAGTATGCTCCTCCTCCAATCATGAGTAGATCAAAATGTCATCGATGAACAAAATGACGAACTGGTCCAGAAACTCATGGAAAACAGAGCCCATGAGCCCCATGAACATAGCAGGTGCATTCATAACACCGAAAGACATGACTAAAAACTCAAAGTGCCCATACCTACACCTGAAATTAGTTTTCGGAATATCATTGTCCTTCACCCTTAACTGGTAATACCCAGACCGTAGATCGATCTTAGATAACCAACCTACCCCCCTCAGCTGGTCAAAGAGATCATCTTTTCTCGGGAGAGGGTAACAGTTCTTGACCATTACCTGATCCAGTCTCTCTTAGTATATGCACAGCCTGAGAAAACCATCTGCCTTCTTTGCGAACAAGACCAGAGCACCCCATGGTGACACGTTTGGTTCGACAAAACCCTTCATCATCAGATCGTCAATTGGAATTCACAACTCCTACAACTCATGAAGGTTCCATCTGATAAGGAGCCATCGAAATCAGACGGGCACTAGGTTGTAAGTCTATCTCAAACTCAAAATCATGTCAAGGGGGTAGAGTCACCACTTCTTTAGGGAAGACATCCATGAACTCACTGACAATCCTTGGGACTTCCAACATATCTGTATCTACCAAATCCACTAACAACTCAGATTACAAGGATATGAGGGGTTCCACCCACCATCTACCTTACTGGAAACCCCGCTCGCCAGAGAAAGTCACACGCTGGACATCCTCATAGGAGAACGTGAGTCTTCTTTAGAAACTATTGATAATAACATGTACAAAAAACATCCAGTCGATGCCTATGATGACATCATATGGCTGTATCTACAACAGTAGAAGATCCTTACTAGACTGATGTGGCCCTATCATTAGTATACACCCACGTCGAACATAAAACAAGTCGGTCTGACCTCCGATTGGTGTACTCAACACTGGGGGCACTGGAAGTCTCTCAGCTTCTAAACCCAGAGCACAGGCTAGACCGGGTACAAAAAAGGAGTGTGAAGATCTTGTATCAAACAAGGAATAGGAAAGAGTACTAAACAAGCTGATCGTACCTCAAAAAACTTCCAGCCTGGCTGGAGCTGCTACCTCTATTGCATTTAACTGCCCACACCAAGCTCCTATGCCCCTCAGCTGATGGCCGCCTCCCCGACCACGCCCTAGTCGAGGTCCCTGAGGAGCGCCCTGAGGCCCGCTTCCTCCTATAACATCTGCCCTTAGAGGAGTAGGTTCTCCTTGTCCCTGATGCTGTTGTTGCTGAAAGGGCCTGGCTGGAAGCAGTTGCTACTTAGGTGGGTGATAAACCTACCCACCCCCACTATACTAGGTTCATTCTGGGAACTGGTTCCGAACATGCCCAAGGCTGCCACAGATGAAACACCATAGTCATGGTCTCCCAAGGAAGGGGTAAGGACTAGAAGATCAAAACTAGAACTGCTGGGGCCTGCTCCCCACTAGTCGGAACCTAGATGGCCCTGCAGCAGGAGGCATACTGCTAACCGCCTTCCCCTTTGATGATCCCAACTAGCTTCCCTACTGTGGCATACCTCCGAGTGTGTGCATCCTCTCCACCCCTTCATCCTTTTTTTGGACCACAAAGTACGTCGGTAGGGTGAAGGGAGTAACAACATATTCAATAGAAGGTCAGAGTGCCTCCTCTAAAAGTCTTGCCTGGGACTCCTCGGTCGGAAAAGGGTCCAGGGAAAAATGAAGGAGATCTTTGAAATTGATCCCCAACTCCCTCAATGACATTATCCCCTGCTGGAGGGAGAGAAGCTTCTGCCTCTTCTCTGCCTTCATCATGGAAGAGAGGAATTCCTCCTGGAACTCCTTCGTGAAGTTATTCCATGAAATGTTAGATTCCCTCTTCTCCCCAAGATAGAGAGTCCACCATTGATGTGATGCTCCCTACATATGGATTATAGCTCGAGGAACATATTACTCTATCGAATCAGGGATCAAGCATAAAGTTATCCCCAGATCCTCAAGCCAGCTCTCCGTCTCCATGTCTGAGACGCTGGCCTTGTAATTCCTGAGTGTCTACCGCTGATAGTTGCAATGTGTACTCTTCCACTAGTCATCCTCCTCCTCTCGATCATCCCTCTACTGACTAGCCAAAATAGCCTCCTAGGCCTCGATCGCCCGCACTCCTCATGGTCGTTGTCTGGGTGCCATAGCTACAAGGTAAAAAAGGAATGCCTAATCTCGAGTAGTGTAGAAGATTGATTTTATATTTTCTTAGACTTTATTCATTTTAAATCCAAAAAATTCCCAAGAAACACAAGAACACAAGTCATTAGGGTGCATGCCCCATTCCTAGGGTATCTACCCTACAATCAGTGTAGCCTCACTTGGTCATTTGGTAGGCCTAGAGTCCTTGCATCGGATCATAGGGCCCCCTAAAATCTTGTTTCCTAGTTGGTCATCTCTAGCCTATTCCATGTACCAAGATTTCCCTACAATATTTACCTACCATCCCATGAAATACTCACTGTTCCAAACTCCAGACTCTATCCTATCTCTTGACCTCCTCTGATTCCATTCTATCACGACCCCCTTCACCAAGATGTGGGAAGGGATAGCAGATTTCCTGACCCTTCCTTCTTCAAGTTGAAGAAGAGATAATGACCCCCGATACCCGCATTCAATAGGTCTCAGAGTGGAGACTAGAACCAAGGGTATAGAATCACACACAAGATAGAAGGCATTAACCTTTTTATTTAGTAGGATCAGGAGATAAGATAGTAAATCCCAACAACACCAAAACTGAAGGTAAAAGTAAATCCAAAAGCAAATCATTCCCATATGCATGTCCAAAAGTAATGCTACAAAAGTACAAGAAAACCCAAATGAAGGTACCAAAGTAAAGGAAAACAATAATAAAAAATGTCCCAAGGTCCAAACTAGAATGGTCCTGCACAATCATCAATGTCCTCATAGAATATTGAAAATAGTTTATATATGTATGGTGAGTATACAAGTATACTCAGTAGGGAAAACCAAAATCTCTCATGCACAAGTGGGGGGGGGGGGAATTCTAATGCCCCGTGAGAAAAGGAGATAACTAGAGCACATGGAAAGGAAACTATCCACCCCAACCTCACCAAGGTAGAGTCCCCAAATAACGCAAGTCAATTAAGGTAATGGTAATAACACATCAATTTTTGGGTACCCCTCACCACTTTCCCACTGGTTATTGAAGACATCCTACGCGTTAGACATCTCCCGCCATTCTCATGACAGTCCCACTGCCACATCCCACCCTCAAACACCTGGGATTTAACCATACATCCCGCCCAAAAAAACACCTAGGCCATAACCACACAAAACCATTCCCACAAACACCTGGGCTAGAATAACTACCACCACGCCCGAAGACACCTGGGCCTCATCCCACAGACACTTGGGAAACCACTATCCCGCACACTCCTCGGCCAACCACCACCACATACCATACCTAATGAATCTAGGGATATAATGGACCACAGGCCGTCACAACCTGCCCAAAGAATCTTGGGCTACTCAGGAAAGGGAGGAGAAAAAAATCTAATAACCAGCCACTCATAGGAGTGTTAGGAAAACACCCTCCCCATGAAATGGGGTGTTCTACACAAAGTGCTCTACTTGGGTGGGGCATGAATATAAAACATAATAACTAAATTATACATATAGGTAAACCATTACTCATCCTAACCTAGGGGTTCTAAAACCATCCTAACCATAAACACCATCATTACTATTCATTCATAAGAAGCCGCAAACCCACAACCATGTCACAACTCATTCTCAGAAAACGATTCCCCATCGAACCCATTCTCATTTTCATATTCAAGTTATTCCATTTAAAATAATTATTCACTACTGGGTAATTAACAGGAATAACCCCATGGAAAGGAATGGAATACAACCAAACAACAATTTAAGCATTCATACCCGGTTCTCTTGTAAAGTCACAACAAAAAAAGGGATCTGTGAGATCCCTCAACGTACTGCAACCAAACCAAGCCCCAACATATAGCCCCACACAGCCTTTGATCCACAAATCAACAATTTCACCACTATAGGGGATCCCATCCCCATCCATTTCACTTCTCAATCATCAATTGTAAACATCACCAGAACCGAGCAATGGAGTTTCATATTTCAATATGCCATTTATTTAGTTATGTGATTCTTTATGGTTAACTAGGGTGATAACACCAGAATTATTATTCATTGGGCATCCATTTAATCAACCATGATTACGTGATTTAAAATTTTCCATGTTACAGGCATTCAGTCATATAATTAAATAGAAAAATAGAGGTTAGTTAGTGGAAAAGAAAGGACCACCAACAACCACCATTTTTAGTGGACATAAGACCATTCAATTCACAACATATAGTTATACATAAAAGAGTAAAACATAATTATCAACACACCCCATCATTATTTAAATCCATTTATTATCTTTGTTAAGGTTTGGTTTTATCTATTCCCATAGAAACATTAGAATACCTACCTCACATGATACAAAGAAAAGAGAGATGAAGGAAAACCCCTTCTTGGATGATCAACGATCAATGTTTCTATCCACACGCCAAGAACTATGATGTGTGGCTTGAAGGGGGGAGGGGGGGGGGGGGGAACTCCGAGGAATCCTAGAATGAGCATGAAAAGCTAAAGTAGAGGCACTCCACTCGCCTTAGGAAGGGGGCACCAAACACACTAATAGGGAATAATGAACCCAACAAAGAAGAAGAAGAAAAGAATTCTAGTGCGATATAATGAGGTGAGATTCTGGAGTAATGGGATAAGAATTATGAATGGATTTAAAGGCGGATCATGGTTTCACCATGTGGTTGGGTGGTTACACATGATGGGATTAATTGTTATTTAATTTCTCATTGGGGAGGTGGTTGTAATAGTTATGGGTTAAAGGATTTTATTTAAATAGAGGAAATGGGTAAAACTGACACATAGTATGGGTCCTTTGAGGGTATCCCCACTCTTAGGAGACATTATATATCATTTATGGGCTTTAAAAATGGCTTGAACCACTTTAAAAGGTTAAAATACTTAAAAGTGGCGTTTTAAGAAAACTGGGGAAGACAAACCTGACAAGCCTCCCCCCCGTGGCATAGATCAGTGACCCAGCGACTGGTGACCCACCGATCGGTGACACACGGATCAGTGACCCACTGATCGGTGTCACCGATGGATGACATCGCGATGACATCCTTCCACCGAGATGCCACCCTTAGGATCTGGACTTGATGGGTCCAGGGTGTGCCAAACACCAGAAATTTGGAAATGGGATGGACCAGGAGGGTCTAGGACATTATAGTAAATTTATCAACCCATAGGATTAGAACACATGTTAGGGTAAATTAATATTATAATAATATTATTTTTACATTGAATTACCTTATTTTCATTTAATTGCGGTAAATAAAAGTCAAAAGTTACTATTTGCCACAAATTATTTTCATCTTAATGAAACACATTTATTTAATAATAACATCCATGTATGTTGTATTTTCGGAAATCAATTCATAGAAGCGGTAATGTTTCATTTAAATGAACAGATGGTTTTTTAACTACTACTCAGTGTTTTCACTATTTATCAAAAATTGATGGTTTTACAAAAACACTAAAAATTCAGCCTAAGATATATTGGACATTTAGAATTAAAAAATGATGTCTATTTTACAAAATTCCAACATAGATGTTGGATTAATTAATTTATTATTAATTCCCCTTGTCAAAACAAAAGCGTGTTTTTAAGAAATAATAACTATAAAAAGATTGACATTTTTTTAGGTCTAATTTCAATGTGAAATTATTTTCCAATGACCAACATTAGAATAAATTGTAAAAATATAATCTAATTACATTTTAAATCCAATTAAAAAGATAATATATCCATATAAATAAATTATATTAAAAGGAAACATTGAATTAAAATACAATATTGTTTACTATTCATTAAAAATGAATTTTATCAAAACAATACAAAAAAGTTAACAATTTTTTTGATGTCCCGATTCTAAGTAAATATTTTATTTTTTTAAATAGAACATATAAAAGATTAAAAATCTGGATTTAAAAAGGGTTCACCATTAAAAGGCGGTAAATCGACCTTTTAATGAATATTAGACTATTTGTTCTTAAATTTAGATTCATTCACATTTCAAGCCTGTCAATTTTGTTGAATAAATATAAAAGCATTTGACAACCATATATAATCATATTGTGGTTATTTCTATTCATTCCTGCCAATAAAATAACTAGGTGTTAACTACCAATTAAAATATTATTATATTATTGTTATTTTCCAGTATGAATTCGTATTTTGTGCAACATAAGATTTCAATGAAACCCGTTGTTGCATATCTAGTATGCCATCGAATATTGCATCCCCTTTAAAGTAAAATAAATATTTAATTCTCAAATATTAAGAAATATGAAAAAGTATAATTCATTATTTACCTAGGATGTTATACCCTTCCCCCATTTTGGAAATTACATCCCCATAATTTTATTTACTAATCAAATAAATGGGGGTATTTATCCCTCATAACATTTTTAGATTCCCAAGTTTCCTCTTCGACCATTTGGTTTTTTCACAAAACATTTACAAGATCAATTACCTTATTCCCCAACACCTGCTCTCTTCGGTCAAGAATCTGGACTGGTTGTTCCTCATAAGAGAGAATCTCTTCCAATTGAACTACCTTTGGGATAAAAACATGAGATGAATAAGACATATTCATTATCAACATTGAAACAAGAAAAATATTGTGTACTTGGGATAAAAATTGAGGTAATGCCTCTCTATACAGAACAAATCATACTTTCTCTAGGAATTCATAATGTCCAATGAACATCGGACTCAACTTTTCCTTCTTACCAAAACACATCACACTTTTCCATGGATAAAATTGATAAAGACATGATCACCTATCTCAAAAGAAAGATCCTTTCTCCAGTTATACAGATAACTTTTATATATTCTCTAAGGTGTTCTCATGTTCTTCTGAATCAAATGAACTATTTCTGCCATCTCCTCTACCAATTCTGGTCCCATCAACTTTCTTTCTCCTACTTCATCAAAAAAAGATAGAGTTCAACACTGCTTCCAATATAATGCCGCAAATGGAGCCATATGTATACTGGAATGAAAAATGTTATTATAAAAAAATTCAACCAAAGAATAATGTTGTTCCCAACTTCCCTAGTAATCCATCGAGCAAGCATGTAACATATCCTCCATGTTCGGAATTGTTATTTCTGAATTCCCATTTGATTGAGGATGAAAAGATGTACTAAAATTTAATTCAGTACCCAACGACTTCTTAAGGGCATTCCAAAAGTTAGAAGTAAACATGGGATCATGATCATATACAATGGATATGTGAACTCCATGCAACCTGACTATCTCTTTAACAAACCACCGAGAATGTTGATCTAGAGACAAAGTATCTCAAATAATATGGGAATGGGCAGATTTAGGCAATCGATCAACAATAACCCAGATTTCATTATTACCTCGAGATGTCTTTGGTAATCCCACAACAAATTTCATGTATATATTGTCCAATTTCTACTATAACACTGGTAAATACTAAAAAAACTCATTCGGTAACTATTGCTCTACTTTAACCTCTTTATAAGTCAAACACATGATAGTAAAGTCAGCAATATCATTGTTCATTCCATCCCACTAGTAATACTCCTAAAGATCTCTTAACATTATAGTACTGCCATGAAGAATTGAAAATGGAGAACTATGAGCTTCACATAACAACTAATTCCTTAACTGAGAATCATAAGGAAAACACAATCAATTTCCCAACCTTAAAACACATTCTTTATCAATGTTAAATTAAGGTAACATACCCTTCTGTAACAACTCTACCTTTTTATGTAACTCACTATCTTCCTTCTGTTCTTACATAATTCTGTCTGACAGATATGATTTCATTGACACTTAAAACAAAATAGAGGAATTTTCTGCTCTAACAACTTCTATGCCAAATTTCCTCAAGTCTTTAATAAAAAGATCTTGTTCTAAACGTAACAAGGTTAATGAAACATTAATTTTTTGACCTAATGAATCATCCAATTTATTTGATTTTCCTTGATGGTAATGGATCGTGCAATCATAATCCTTGATTAATTCCAACAATCTCCTTTGTCTCATGTTTAATTCTTTTTGAGTGAATATATACTTCAAACTTTTGTGATTAGTATATTTTCCAAATTTTTCTCTATACTGATGATGCCTCCAAATTTTTAAAGAAAAAAATATTAGAAAATTAAAAATAATGTGTAGGGTAATTTAACTCATAAGGTTTCAACTGGAGTGAATCATAAGCAATTAACAGATGATTTCACATAAGGAAACATCCATGTCCTTTCAATGAAGAATCACTGTGGATTACCAAGTCACCATTTCTGGAAGGTAGTTCCAAAACTAGAGCATCCATGAATCTTCATTTCAATTCCTGAAAATAATCATCACATTCTTTTTTCCAAATGAACTTAAAACATTTTCGAGTTAACTTAATCATTGGGCTTGATAAATGTGAAAATTTTCCTCAAACCTCGATTAATAACCTACCAAATGAAGAAAAAAATGGATCTCAGTAATATTTGTGGGTCTTGACCATTATGAAACAACTTTTGTTTTAGAAAAATCAATAGTTATGCCATTTTTTTTAAAATGTGACCAAGGAATGAACTTTTTTGTAACCAAAACTCACACTTTCTAAATTTCTCAAACAGTTTCTTTTCTTTTAAGGTTTGAAAGATAACCCTTAAATGACAATCATGTTCCTCTTTACTTTTGGAATAAAAAAAATATCATCAATGAACACAACCACAAAATTATCCAAGAACTCACGGAAAATTATATTCATAAGATCCTTGAATACAGAAGGTGCCTTGGTTAACTCAAAAGGCATAACTACAAATTCATAATGGACATATCTAGTATAAAACACAGTCTTTAGAATGTCTGCTTTCTTTAATTTCCACTAATGGTACCCTGACCTCAAGTCCATCATTGATAAATACTATGCTCCCCAGAGCTGATCAAACAAATCATCAATATGAGGAAAATGATACTTGTTATTAATATTTATGTTATTCAATGATATATAATCAATGAAAAGTCTCACTGGGCCGTCATTCATTTTAATAAACAAGACAAAAGCACCCCATGCCGATGTGCTAGGTCAAATGAAACCTTTATTTAATAAATCATTTAATTGATTCTTTAACTTTAAAAGTTCAATTTGATCCATTCGATAAGGGGGTTTCGAAATTGGATTAGTATTAGGAACTAAGTCGACAATAAATTCAACTTCATGATCTTGTATAATACTAGGGAACTCACCAAGAAAAAACATTAAGGTACTCCTTTACCACTGGCACATCATTAATATGAATAGTTCCTTTATTTTCAACAATATGTGAAAGGTAACATTCATTTCCATATTTTATTATTTTCTCAGCTTCTTAACATGTTATCAAAAGTAAATGATAATTATTGTACACAAAATGAAATTATATCTGAAAATAATCCACATTAGCTCTGTAGTCAATCATATCATGATAAATGGAATGCCAATCCATGCCCAAAATGGCATCAAACTCTACTAGAGGCCAAACAATAATGTTTTCATGTAGATTCATTTCTCAAACAAGAACAGGAAGATTCTTATAATTTCTTTTTGTCTCAACATTTCCTATAGGTGTTTTTACCGTATGATCAGGTTTCATATCATGAGATTGAATTCCCAATTTAGTAGAAAAATTATAAAAAATAAGCGAATGTATACACCATGAATCAAATATAACATTGGCATAATCTGAATAAACAAATAGTGTACCTGATACTACATCATTCGATGTCCTAACATCTGCTGGAGTAGTTGAAATTGATTTCACCACCCCTTTCTACTTGTAGTCAGGCTGATTTCCCTCGGTTAAGTTCTTTTTTGGACACTCATTTGCATAATGACCCATTTTATTTCAGATAAAACATATTAATGCTATCTTTTCACAACCATCTTTATCATCATCCGTAAAGTTATGATAAATGAGACCAGATATACCACACTCTAATCACTTTCTAGACTTTGTTATGTATTCTCCATCATGTTTTTTACCAAACTTCTCAAAAGATTGATATTTAATTTTCTTACCTCCATGATTCATTGATGAATTCTTTTCCACTTCTTTCCAACTTGACCTCTTCTTTTTTACTATCTTGGAATGATTGATCATTATAAAACTCCATTTTTACCTACTCGGTACATCTGACAAGTTTCTCATAGCTTTTGAATTCTTGAGAGGCTAATACTCTTTGATATAGAAGTTTTAGTCCTGAGTAAAATCAATTTATCTTACTATCAAGATCTCAGATGAAATTTGGAGCATAACTTTCCAGTCAAGTGAATATTTCTTCATAAGAATCCACTAAGTCAAACTCCTACCTTAATTCCATGAATTTTTTTCTCATGCTATGAAAAAAAACCATAGAAAAATATTTTTCAAGAACCATACCTTGGAATTCATCCCAATGAAGGGCATGAATATCCTCACAATCCCTGATATTTTTCACCATTGACCACCACTAATCAGCATCACCTTCAAAACTATAAACAACAAGACTAACATTTTGATCTTCTAATCACCCCATGACCTTAAAAATATTCTCCAGCGCTTTAATCCACCCTTCAGCCAGCAACGGGTCAGATGATCCTTGGAATGTCTGGGGATGTTGCCTCATGAAATTCTCTACTACTGACATGTTTCTCTATAGTTGTTCTGGATGATCTTGTGCATGGATACCACCACAATTTATAGCCTCAGTTAACTATTCCATCACTACAAAAAACTGTTCAGTTCCAATTTCGACCATTTAAGGTTGCTGATTTGGATGTTTATTCTCCTCTGCATTACTTCCCAACATAGCAGCCTTGTTTCCTCTTTGGAAAACCATTCTAAACACAAAAATATTTTAAGTGAAGTGGTATGGAAATATTTAAATTCTATATCATTTAAATTTTGTCATAAATAGATTTATGGTTATTAATTTAACAATAACTTTACTCCTAAAGTTTTCTAAACCAACCTCTAATACCAACTATAATGATACAACCTTAAACATTACAGAATATTGAATTAAATGGATTATTCACATTGAGGATCTTATCAGGTTTAATGTTTTAGATAATTATCCCATAACATATTACATTATATCTCAAATATTACAATGTAGTCACTTCTATGCAGTATCAAATTTTTTCATAAAAAAATTATGAAAAGAGTCATGGTTAGTTCCATATTTTAGACGACATTACTTTTTCTTTATCCCTTCCATGGCCCTATTCAACCTTTTGTCTTGTGAAAAACATTTCCAAAAAGAAATGGGATAATCATTAAAAGCTATGTAAGGGATACACAAATAAGTAAAACTGTTAGTTTTTCAAAACAACAAAAAAACCCTGAATACTTTATCATAAATAATATTTTCACATTCATGAAGTAGTATATACTCTTCACTGAATAAAAGATAATTTATTACCCTTTTTATCCAAAAGATTACCCAAAATCCTATAGAAAGAAAACTTAACATATAAAGGTATCTTGGGACATAAAAATACTTAAATGGAATTACCATACAGTCGACTTCCACACATATCACTAAATTGAATAGCCAAACAGACAACTTCAATACCCAATGCATGGGAGGTTATAATGTAACCACCCATCCTGGTTTATCACGACACCACCCATCATTTCAGATATCATGTTACCACTTATCAAATGTCCATTTTCTATTATAAAACATAACACATAAAATATTTAAAATAAAAATATTTAACCAATTACATTTCATTTGAAATCTAAATAAATCATTTCAAGATATTGAAATAATAAATAGATTCAAAAAAAAAATTTCAATACCAAAATACCCAAAAACAGAATAAGGGGTTTCGTTTTCATATGAAAAATATTATGTTTTATAGTGGAATATAACTAACGATTACAGTGGAAGAGAGGTCATTGTCACCACAAATGTTAAAAAAATTCTTTTTCTCATTTAGAAAAAATGATTCATAGAAAAAATATTCCCATTTAATGTAATTAAAATTAAAAGGGTTTTATTATATACCGTATAAAAATAGTGATTTATAAATAAAAGTATGCCTCAATGAAAGGAGATTGGGATAGAGTCCCTTAACCCATGTCCGAAATGACCCGTTCGTTCTTTAATCTTATGAATAATAAACATAAGATAACTTCTACTTGATTAAGAAAATTTTTCATGTTTATTATTCCTTTAATATCTCTTATTACCATGTTATAAACAATTTTTTAATTATTTGAGTTCATATCGAACATTTTGTCGATGTTCCGAACTTGAGTTAAAAATGAACATGTTATAATTATAAATTGTTCATATAGTCAAAATTCCATTTTCTCTAGAATCATATTCATTATTTATATATAATATATATCATTTATATCCTTTTTTTTCATGACCCGTCCCAGTGGGGCCTGATTCGCAACTCCCCAAGCCTACCTCAAATAGGCCAGGGGCTGGTGACTAACACTGAGTAGGCATGCTACTAACATTGGATGCATTGCCTATACACCTATACACACACACACACACACACACACACCTATCCAAGCCCACAAAGCTGAAAAGTAAAAACTACTAAAAGGAAAAAATGCATGCATAAACTAAAACCCAACCACAGAGTACGACAGGAAAGTAAAGTGAAAGAAAGTAAAACCCTGGGCCAAAAGTACAAGCCCACCAAAAAGAAATTCTGTAACAAAGTCCAACCTGTAAGTAAAGGTACCGGGACTGCAATCTGTAGTCGTAGGAACACACCTTGGCCCACCTGATCTCACTGAGCACTGTCCGGCCCTGGTCCACCTAAAATCCTATCAAAGGCTCGCTCGTCTGCACAAGACACGACATGTGAGGGCAAAGCCCGTGCATGGGTGAGTATAACAATACCCAGTAGGACACCCCGAAACCACAAAGGAAAAACAACAAGGGAAAAATACCACAAAGGATGATACAGTCAGCTCTATACAGTATATGTCTACTGAACATATAATAAGAACATCCAGATATACTCATACACAAATGACCATCGCGATACCGCCGCTAGGATCCCGCTCGAAGATTTCCAATAAGCATGCAACCGAGAGAACACAATCCTAGGTATGAAGAGAGTGATACGAAGTACTCGTTCCGGGAGAACACACTCCACAAGTACCTTGAGATCATGATGCTCAAATGAGGATCACAACCAAGTCATGGGTTGATTCCAACAACTTAGTCTAAGATAATCCGCTAAGCAGAGGATCAACGCCCAGGTAAATTTGGTCACGTCGATACCAAGAACTCTACCTAGGGTTCCAGGAATGAATAGAAGATCCGAATCTAAGTCTCACAGAGGGGATTCCAACAAATCTATTCAAGAAGTTCTACCGAAGGGATCATACTCCTGTGTAAAGGAAATGATACCAGAACCATCAGGGAAAAGACCAAGGGTACGAACCCTAATAGAACTAGTCCAAGTCACAGAAGACAAGTGGATCAAGACATGAAGAAAAGGTTACACGGCGTGTAGTATGGTTACACGCAGTGTTCCTTGACCCTGGTTACTGCCCATGTAAATGGCCCATGTCATTTGTTCAGGTCGTGTAAAACCAAACTACACAGCATGTAGAAAAATTACACGCCATGTTCCTTGACCCTAGGCACTGCCCGAGTAACTGGCCCGTGTCATTTGGATTGTAGGATAGAAAACAACTACACAATGTGTAGAAGAATCACACACCGTGTACGAGAAGATGGGCCTCACTCCGTGTTCTCTGGCCATGTGCTCGTACACGGTCTCTGCCCGTGTCCGTGTCTCCTGCCTGTGTACCAGTACACGGGGTATCCCGTGTTTCTGGCCGGGTCTGGCCGGGGAGGGGTATACACGGCGTGTCTTTGGCCGTGTACTCTGCCCATGCCTATGTACTCCTGAAGTATATTCCATGTGAACCTGCTGATGAACACATTCCATGTAGCCCATACTACACGGCGTGTAGTTGGGAAATTTCCAGAACTTCCTCTTCTTCCTCGCGCTTCGGCCGATCTTTCGGATCCACGATCTCTCGTCCGTTCATCCCGATACTCTAGGGATTGGTTCGGTTAGTCATATGAACACCATGACAGGTGTTTTCGTCCTTTAAAATGGATCATAAACCTCAAACGTTCCATATGAATAAAAACACCTAAAGACTCATAACTCTTGATCCACTCTGAATCGTCCACCGATATCGTCGTCGCACCTCCGTGACACCACTCTGGGGTTGGATCCACAGTTTGGGATTGTTGCATCACATAACGGATGCGCAACGATCTATTGTTCATCACCCTGTCAAGAATGCGAAGAACATGAAGAAAAGAAAGGGGAGAAATCCAATGAAATGAACTTGAGGAACGAACCTCCGCCGTCATTCATCATGACGTTGATCCACTCTCGTTAAGAGGATTAAACGGAGTATAAAAATAAACATCAATGGATTAACATGGATTCAAACTCCCATAAATCCCCCTAAAAAGCCCATCCCGCAAGAACGATCGATCCGCGGACAAATCTGTTCGTGGATTAGCCCACGTTCGTCATAGAAATCAACAACGAGGAAGAAATCACAAACAAACATCCTACCTGGATTCTGTGGCGTTCGTCGACGATGATCCGGTCGCTGCGTCATCGATGCCGCGTTGGGAGGTTTTCTCCAGAGCCTCCAGATCCGCCAAGGGTTTCAAGGTTATGGGATTTTTAACCCTAGACCCTTGCACCAACCTTTAATTAAAAAGTTAAGGGATATCTGTTGCAGCAGATTTAAAAGATCTCGCTGCACGAAAAATATTTTTATTTAAATATTTTATTACTCTTACATCCCAAAAATTGGATTCCACCACAGACCTGTGTCGGCCGATGATAGGCCTCACCTAAGGTAAAATCGATCTTCCAAACGCAACAGTTCCCTCATATTTCTGATCTGAGCACCCGTTGGGGAGTTATTCCACTTTTTCAGGAAAACCACACGCGCACATAATTTAATTGTTAAATTAAATTCAAACACTTGTTCCAGGCTCACCGGGCCTCGAAACTGCATGCCCCCTTAGAGCGTGGTCTCAAAAGAATTCCCATATAATATTAAAATAATACATGGAAAAATCCAAGGCATTAAATCACTCCCACATTAGGGCTTTTACGTCCTCGAAAAGACAAAACAAGGGATACTAAAAAAGATGTGGGTACTACACGCGAATCTGAGCCTCCAGCTGCCACGTTCTCTCCTCGAGATTCCCGTGCTGCCACCGGACACGCACCAAGGGAATAGATCGTCCACGAAGGATCTTCTCCTGTCGATCCTTGATCTCTACTGGGTACTCTGCAAAGGTCACCCCATCATCGATGTCCAGCTCTCCCTAGTCGATAACGTGCGATGGATCGTGCACGTACCTCCGTAGCTACGACACATGGAAGACGTTGTGTACCCGGTCCATCTGAGGAGGTAGAGCCAAGCGATATGCCACCTCGCCAACCCTACTCAAAATCTAAAAATGGCCCACGAACCTCAGAGATAGCTTGCCACCTTGGCCAAATCTCTGCAATCCCTGTCGAGGTGAGACCCGAAGGAACATATGGACTCCCTCCACGAACTCTAAGGGCCTCTGCCTCCTATTGGAATTTTATTTCCACTGACTCTGTGCAGTCTTCATATGCTCCTTGATGACCTGAACCTTCTCTATAGTATCTCTCACCATCTATGGGCCCATGAGTTCTAACTCTCTCGGGCCAGTCCAGCAAAGTGGCGACCTGCAAGGTCGCCCGTACATAGCCTCGAATGGTGCCATACCAATAGTGGAATGATAACTGTTGTTATAATAAAATTACACCAGTGGTAGGTGATCCTCCTAGCTAAGACCAAAGTCAAGTATTCATGCCCGAAGCATATCCTCCAGGACCTGGATGGTCCACTCTGTCGAACCATTAGTTTGGGGATGAAATGCTGTGCTCAAGAGTAACTGAGTCCCAAAAGAATCCTGCAATCCCTTCCAAAACCGGGATGTGAAATGAGCATCACGATCTGAGAGGATCGTGGATGGAACTCCATGAATTCGAACTATCTCCTGCACATAGAGGCGTCCCAAGCTCTCCACCGAACTCTGATCTCGTATGGCTAGGAAGTGGGCCAAATTTGTGAGTTGATCGACGATCACCCTGATGGCATCGTGTCCCCTGGACGTATGTGGTAAACCCGCCAAGAATTCCATGGATATCCCGTCCCACTTCCACTCTGGCACCTCAAGGGGCTGAGTCAAACCTGCTGGCACCTGGTGCTCAGCCTTTACTTGCTGACAAGTAAGGCACCAAGAAACAAACTCTGCCACACTCTTCTTCATTCCTAGCTACCAGAACTGACGTCAAAGGTCATGATACATCTTTTCCAGGCCTGGATAGACCGCTAAAAGAGATGTATGGAACTCCCTTAAAACCTCCTCCCGCAATGTTACCGGTACTAGTATGCTCCCTTTAAAAAGAACAACGTGCTCCCCATCTTCTGAATATCCATCAGCCGCATCACCTGTGGATATCTGAGCACGTAGAGTCTTACAGCTTGCATCCTCACGCTGTGCTTCCCTAACTCACTACAAGAGTGGATGGGTAACAACCATCAATTGAAGGTAAGCTCTCTCATCTCCATCCACGAAGGATAACTATAAGAAGGCCGAATTCCTCGTCACCTCATCCAGCAACTACGAACTGGATTTTCTACTGAGAGCATCTGCCACTACTTTCCCCTTACCAGGAGTATAAACGATCTCAAAGTCGTAATCCTGAAGGAACTCAAGCCATCGCCTCTTTCTCAAATTCAGATCCTTCTGAGAAAAGATATATCTGAGAGTCTTGTGATCAGAGTAGATGGTAAAATGCTCACCCATCAGGTAGTTCCTCTACATGTTCAATGCGAATACTACTGCTAACAACTCAAGATCATGGGTCACGTAGTTCTTCTCGTGTGGCCTCAACTGACGTGAGCCATAGGCAATCACTGATTGCCTCTACATCAGGACACAACCCATCCCGGTTCCTGATGCGTCGTAGAAAACTACGTACTCGACACCCTCCTCCGGTAATCTCAAGATCGGGGCGCTCTTCAAACTCTGTCTCAACTGCTGGATAGCCTGCTGGCATCTCTCAGTCCACACAAAAGGATACCCCTTTCGGGTCAAAGCTGTCATGGGTTCTACAATTCTGGATAAATCAAGGATGAATCTCCGATAGTAGCCTACCATCCCAAGGAAACTTAGCACCTCCGTCATGCTCCGGGGTGGATCCCATGCTAGCACTACCTCCACCTTGGCTGGGTCCACTTCTACACCATCTACTGAGATAACGTGTCATAGAAAATGGACCTCCTATAACCAAAACTGACACTTCAAGAGTTTCCCATACAACTGGTGCTCTCGGAGTGTGTCCAGAACCATCCTTAGGTGTCTCGCGTGCTCCTACTCAGACGCAGAGTACACAAGGATATCGTCGATGAAGACCACTACAAACCGGTCTAGGTAGGGCTGAAATATCCGGTTCATGAGTCCCATGAACATTACCGGGGCGTTCGTCACACCGAAGGGCATCACCAAGTACTCATAGTTCCCGTAGTGACATCAGAAAGCCGTCTTCAGTATATCCTTATCCTGTACTCGCAACTGGTGATAACCTGATCATAGATCAACCTTCGAGAACCATCGTGCCCCTATCAACTGGTTGAAGAGGTCATCGATCCTCGGTAGTGGATTCCGGTTCTTCACAGTCACCTGATTCAACAGCCAGTAATCAACACATAGCCCCAAGCTCCAGTATGCCTTCTTGGCAAATAGCACTGGGGCTGCCCAGGGTGAAACACTGGGTCTCACAAATCCCTTCTTATGTAAGTCTTCCAACTGCACCCTAAACTCATAAAGCTCTGCAGGAGCCATCCGATATGCTGATGCTGATATCGGTGTCGTCCCAGGTTGCAACTCAATGGAGAAATCTATCTCCCAATGGGGAGGTATCCCGGGGACATCCTCCAGAAAGATGTCCTTGTACTCAGCCACTACTGCTGGAAACTAGAAACTCGTAACATCAGCTACGCCAAGGGCTAGGCTAGCCAATTGATGTGAAATCGGTTGTGCCCTCTTATTCAAGAGTCCATCCTGCGCTGCCTGGGCCTCTCTTTCACCGACAAAAGAGAACCTCGTTCCATCACTGCGGACACACCGCACCCTTTACCTAAAATAGTCGATCTGGGAATGAACTATGGATAGCCAATCCATACCAAGAATGACATCGTAAGGCCTCGACGCTACCACCAAGAGGTTCTAACCGAAACTCTTGCCTCCAAGGGTCAGGTCACACTTTCTACAGAGGTGTGTGATCTCTGAATCTTATCCTGTCGGTGTTTCTAAGCGTAAGGGTTGAGTCAATGGCTCAACTGGAATCTCAAGGTCTCAAACAAGATAAGTAGCCAGAAAGGAATGACTAGCACCTGTGTCTATAAGTATGGCAGCCAAAGTATAAAAGACACAGATAGTACCTCTAATCATTCTGGGAGTACCTGGGTTATAAGGCTCTGCCGCCTACAGCTATCCCTGCCTCTGTCCACCAGCTCCCTGAGCTTGGGGTAGACCTCCTGTGGGTGGTGGTGGTAAAAAATCAAAACGCTAACCACCTCAAGCTACTCTCCCATCTCCCTACCATGTTTTCCGCCCCGCGGTTATGTCTCCTCCACACGTTACCTCTACCTCGGTGGTCCATCCACTACTCCTGTGTCAAGAGTACGGAAGGTCAGACAATCCCAAGCATGATGTCCCCTTCCATCACATGAGTAGAATCACCTCTCTCGAGGATGGCTGGATGCACCCTGCAAACCTTGTACAGAAGTTCCCCTATCTTGGGATCTCCTCTGAAAACGTCTCATATGCCTGGGTCCCTGACGTCGGATTCCTGCTGCCGAGGTCTCTACTCCAGCTCACCCACTACTGACATGTGCCGGCTGTCTCTACTCTGCCAAGAAGGCATCGATCACCAGAGCCCGCTCGAGCACCCCATCATAAGTAGGAATTCTCATAGAGATGACGCTATCTCGGATATCTCTGGGCAAGCCCCGTTCAAAAGTCCGAGATCTGAAGTACTGATCTCTGACCATATCCATCGAGTACCATAAGAGGTTGGTAAACCTCGACGAATAGTCAGCCACCATCATGGTCCCCTGCTAGAGCTGAAGAAGCTTCTATATGTGTACTGTTCTCAGGGTAACCGGTGAAAACTCCTCTCTGAAGAGATGCTCAAACTCTGACCATGCAAGTGTCGCCTCGTCATGAGTCTGGATAACCAAACTCCACCATCGTCCTATCGAGCCCTGCAGAAGGCTCGCTTCCAGGATCACCATCTGGTCTGCTGGTGTCCTGACCAAATAGAAGACTCTGGCCACTACCTCAAGCTAGTCCTATGCTGCCTGAGGGTCAGGCTCGCCTCGAAACCTGAGGGGTCTCTTTCTTTGAAACTCGTGGAGTGTGCTCAGCCTGCGCTCCTCCTCCCCTAGTACAGCAGGAACTAAACACAGCTCCACAGGTGGCGGGATAAGTGGCACACCACCTGGTGGTAAAACTGGGGGATCCAGTCCCTACATGAGGCTTCATCACTGAGGGGGTCATCCTCATGATCGATCTTCTAGATCCTAGCGGGTGCATGTCATGGAGGCATCCTGTTAAAGAAACAAGATGTATCTCAGTCAGTGAGTATATCTGGAGAGTTGACTCAAAAAGGAAATGGAAACCAAAACCCATTCTCATATGATTCATGTACCATTATTTTCCCCTACAACTAGTGTTCTCATGTTCCGAGTCGAAAAGAAAGTTATCAGAGTCCTGGTGTATGGATACGTCGGCTGCCCGCACCAACACTGGGGTCCCTGGCCTGAAATACAAACTCAAAACACTTAACACTATTGCCCCAAACCAACTCACAGACTCTCAGTCCTAAGGTAGAACCGACCACCGTTGATACCACTCTTTCACGACCCGTCCCAGTGGGGCCCGAGCCGCAACTCCTCAAGCCCACCTCCAATAGGCCTGGGGATGGTGACTAGCACCGAGTAGGAATGCTACTAACATTGGATTCATTGCCTATACACCTGTACACACACACACACACACATATCCAATCCCACAAAGCTGAAAAGTAAAAACTACTAAAAGGAAAAGATGCATGCATACACTAAAACCCAACCACAGAGTACGACAGTAAAGTAAAGTGCAAGAAAGTAAAACCCTGGGCCAAAAGTATAAGGCCACCAAAAAGAAAGTATGCAACAAAGTAAATCCTATAAGGAAAGGTACCGGGACTGCAATCTGTAGTCGTAGGAACACACCTCGCCCCACCTGATCTCACTAAGCACCATCCGTCCCTGGTCCACCTAGAATGCTGTCAATGGCCCGCTCGTCTGCACAAGACACGACACGTGTGGGCAAAGCCCATGCAAGGGTGAGTATAACAATACCCAGTAGGACACCCGGAAACCACAAAGGAAAAACCACAATGGAAAAATACCACAAAGGAAGATACAATCAGCTCTACATAGTATATGTCTACTGAACATATAATAAGAACATCCAGATATACTCACACAAACGACCATCACAATACCGCCGCTAAGATCCAGCTCGATGATTTCCACTATGAAAGCAACCGGGAGAACACACTCCTAGGTCTGAAGAGAGAGATACGAAGTACTCGTTATGGGAGAACACACCCCACAGGTACCTTGAGAACATGATGCTTAGATGAGGATCAAAACCAAGTCATGGGGTGATTCCGACAACTCAGTCTGAGCTAATCCTCTAAGCAGAGGATCAACGCCCAGGTAAAGTTGGTCACGTCAATACCATGAACTCTACCTAGGGTTCCAAGAATGAATACATGATCCGGATCTAAGTCTCAAAGACGGGATTCCAAAAACTATATTATGAAAGTTCTACCGAAAGGATCATACTCTTGTGTAAAGGAAATTATACCAGAACCTTCAGGGAAAGGACCAAGGGTACGAACCCTAAGAGAACCAGTCCAAGTCACAGAAGAAAAGTGGCTCGAGCCATGAAGAAAAGGTTACACGTCTTGTAGTATGGTTACACACCGTGTTCCTTGACCCTGAGTACTACCCATGTAAATGGCCCGTGTCATTTGTTCAGGTAGTTTAAAACCAAACTAAACAGCGTGTAGAAAAAGTAAACGCCGTGTTCCTTGACCCCGGGTACTGCCCGTGTAACCGACCTGTGTCCTTTGGCTTGTCAGATAGAAAGAAACTACACGGTGTATAGAAGAATCACACGCCATGTCTGAGCACCTGGGGCTCGCTCCGTGTACGCATTCCATGTTCCCGTACACGGTCTCTGCCCGTGTCCGTGTCACCTGCCCATGTACCAGTACATGGGGTATCCCGTGTATCTGGATGGGTCTGGCCGAGGAGGGGTATACACAATGTGTCTTTGGTCGTGTACTCTTCCCATGCCCGTGTACTCCCGAAGAATACGCCATGTGAACCTATCTATGAACACATGTCGTGTATACCATACTACACGGCTTGTAGTCAGGAAATTTCCAGAACACCGTCTTTTTCCTCGCGCTTTGGCCGATCTTCGGGATCCACGATCTCTTGTCTGTTCGTCCCGATACTCCAAGGACTGGATCGGTTCGTCATACGAACATCACGGCAGGTGTTTTCGGCCTTTAAAACGGATCATAAACCTCGAATGATCCATCTTAAAAAAAACTCCCAAAAACTCATAACTCTTGATTTGCTCCGAATCGTCCACCGATATCGTTGTCCCAACTCCGTGACACTGATCCGGGGTTGGATCCATAGTTTGGGATTGTTGAATCATAGAACGGATGTGCAACAATCCGTCGTTCATTTCCCCGCAAAGAACGCGAAAAACGTGATGAAAATAAAGGGGAGAAATCCAAATAAACGAACTTGAGGAACGAACCTCCGCCGTCATTCGTCACAGTGTTGATCCTCTCCCATTAATGGGATTAACGGGAGCAGAAAAATCAACAACAATGGATTAATATGGATTCAATCTCCCATAAATACCCATAAAAAGCCCATCCCGCAAGAACGATCGATCCACAGACTAATCTGTTCGTGGATTAGCCCACGTTCGTTGTAGAAATCAACAACAGGGAAGAAATCACAAACAAACATCCTACCTGGATTCCGTGGTGTTCATCAGCGATTATCTGGTCGCTGCGTCGTCATCACCGCGTTGGGAGATTTTATCCAGATCATCCAGAGCCGCCAAGGGTTTTAGGGTTATGAGGTTTGTAACCCTGGACCCTTGCGCCAACCTTTAATTAAAAATATAAGGGATATCTATTGTAGTAGATTTAAAAGATCTCTCTATAGGATAAATATTTTTATTTAAATATTTTATTACTCTTACGTCCCAATAAATGTATTCCACCACCGACCTGCGCCGGCCGATGTTAGGCCTCGCCTAAGGTAAAATCGTTTTTCCGAACGCAACGGTGCCCTCATATTTTCTATCCGAGCACCAGTTCAAAAGTTATTCCACTTTTTCCGGAAAATCGCACGTGCACGTAATTTAATTATTAAATTAAATTCAAACACTTGTTTCGGGCCCACCTGGCCTCGAAACTACATGCCGCCTCAGAGCCTGGTCTTGAAAGAATTCCCATATAATATTAATACAATACATAGAAAAAATATGAGAAATTACATGATTATATATATATATATTTATAATAGTACCTAACCTTTTGAGGTAACAAATGAAATGCACTATTCCTAGAGACGGTAAGCCGTACATATACATGAACGCTACTTCCATTTTTATTTCATATTTAATAGAATGAAAAATTAATGACAAATAGGTATATTATAATTCTATTATAATATCATATATATAATTTTATTAAATCCATCTATTAAACATCTCACATATGGCATGAACGAGTCATATCACATTAAGGGGGTGGTAGTCCGCACTTCCTCAAATAAAATTATCGCATTTACCCATAATGGAAACCACAAAGATATGATATAAATAGGAAATATAAAAGCATAGAGGAAATATAAATATAATATATATCTCATATAAATACAGTTCCATCATAATGGCCACTATGAGAGGCAGTTAAAGATAATTGAACAATCATCATTTCGTGAGGCAGTAGTTCATCGTCCACAGAAACTGTATGTTCATTACCCATTAGATAGAGGTGTGTGTCAGTTTAGTCTGAGTACTTAGCATAAAAAAAATCTAGTATATTTAGGATACTATTGTTTATATAAAATAAAGGAATAAAATGTGTTTTGGGGATAGAGAAGGAAAATATAACAAATGAACTTAAGAGAAAATGTTACCTTTAAATCAGGTAACTCCCATTGATTTTAACCAAAAGGATTTCATGAAGTGCCTTCTACCTAAGGTATGGCTTATAGGTGGAATAAAGGGATTTATGGAGATTAATTTGGAAGAGTATGGATGATCCATGGGTCTTGAGAGGCGCGTGTAGTGATTTAGAGGTGAGGACTTTTTATAAGGGGGAGGAGGGGCTCTTTTGGAATTTTTGAAAAATAATTTTTTATTATATAATTATTTCCAGTCTCTAAAGGTAAAAAACTCATTAAAGTAAAATATAGGATGACTCATGTTAAAAATAAAATCATCCTATAATAATTTTATAGGTTTTCAATATTTTTTTAATCTTTTTAATCATAATTATTTAAATCATTCATTAATGAGGTAAACACTACATCATTATTGTGTCATAAATAATTTTATTTATTTGATATCTAAAAATAAAAAAAAATATTTATGTAGGAAATGTTATTATATTTCTAATTTATATTTATAGTATAGGAGATAACTTATATATCCCCATGTAAAAATTGATTTCCTAAAAGATATTTGTTTATGTCATTTCTGTCTTTACTTAAAAATTAATTAATATAATGTGTCATTATCACTCTTAAGTGGCTTCATGGGGTACCAAAATCGACCCAAGAATTCACAAGGTCGTAAATGTATCAACCAATAGGATTAAAACATATGTTTGTCTAAATTAATATTATTATAATATTATTTTTACCTTGAATTAACCTATTTACTATTAACCGCGGTAAATAAAAGTCAAAAGTTACTATTCATCATAAATTATTTTCATCTTATTGAAAAAAATTATATTTAATAACAAAAAACACATATGTCAGATTTTTTAAATTCAATTTATAGAAGACGAAAAATTTCATTTAAAGGAAAAATCCCATTTTAACTATTACTCACTGTTTTCACTATTCATAAAAAATTGAAGGTTTTCAGAACAATACCAAAATTTCAGCCTAAAATATATTTGATATTTCAAATTCAAAAATGATGTCTAATTTTACAAATTCACAAAATATAAGTTGGATTAATTATTTTTAAATTAATTCCAATTTTCAAAACAAAAGGCGTGTTTTTAAGAAACAATAACTATCAAAAGATTGAGAGTTTTTTATGTCCAATTTCAATGTGAAATTACTTAAAATGACAAACATTGGATTAAATGGTAAAAATATAATATAATTACACTTTAAAACCAATGAAATTTATAATATATCCATATAAATAAATTATATTGATAGGTTGTTTTGAAATAAAATACAGTATATTTCCCTATTCATTTAAAAAATGAGTTTTATCTGAAAAATACCAAAAATTTACCAAAAGTAAATTTTGATGTTTGGATTCTAAATTTTTATTTATTTTTTCAAATAGAATATATCAAAGTGTAAAAAACTTGATTTAAAAAGGGTTCACCATTAAAACATGATAAATCGACCTTTTAAAGAACATTAGACTATTTGTTATTAAAATTAGATTCATTTAAATTTTATGCCTCTAACTATTATTGTATAAATGTAAAAACATTTAACAATTATGTATAATCATATTTTAGTTAGTTCTTTTTATTCCCACCAATGCAACGACAAGGCATTAACTACCATTTAAAATAATACTATAATAATAATAATATTTTTCAGTATGACTCAGCATTGGGTGCAACATAATATTTCAAAGAAACCCGTTGTTGCGTATTGGGAACTCTATTGAGCATATCATCCCATTTAATGTAAAATTAACAATTAATTCAAATTTTTTTATAAATATGAAAAATTATTATTCATTATTTACCCAAGATGTTACAATCTATGTTGATATTCAAATGTCCTTCTCTGATAACTTCATTCCCTCGATGTGGAAATCTAACTGAGAAAGATATTTCAGGCATTTGGATTAGGGTTCTATGTCAGTCATGGATTTTTTAGAGAGTTTTCTTATGTCATATTGCTTTTCACGGCTTATAGCCTTTGTTGAGTTATTGCATGCTAGACACTTTTAGGATGTGATACGATATTCCATTCGTACTCAGGTGAACTTCTTCCTCCTACAGACATTTAATGATATCTTAAATTAGAATTGTATCAATGAGTTTATTCTATGGGAATGAGATATTCTCAAGAACATAAGTTTAGTACCATGGAAATCTATTAGTTCTTTCTGCAGCAAGAAGTTTTCCCTTGAGGTTTTTCATCAGATAAGTATAAGTCATAGTAATTGTACTAAAGTAACCATTATATACCATCAGTGTGGATAGAAGGGGTTTGAAAATCCTTAGAGTGGTATAGAACCTATGTTGTCCCATCTTTACCACTATATGGGGAATCTTTTGCGATTCTGTCTGATCATTGCATCTACATCAATTTTTAGAGGTTCTACACCAGCTCCACCTTCAGGTTTAGGATCATTTCTTCACTTCTGGTGGAGCGTTGGAATAACATCGATAGGACTGGAGGAGTATGAGGTCATGGTCATTGTAACCAAACACTTGATTATAAATTATAGTACAGTGGACTTGCTCATGGTAGTCTACCTATAGCATCGGGTCCTGATTAGGAAAGATGAGTGAAGTATAAACGATACCTATGAATTGGTGTACATGACCATCTACAATATGATGTATTATTCTTATATCATCAACTATTGTATTTTATTTATTAAATATAGAATATCCACACTCCATTACATTTTTATATACCATGGTATGTGTTGAGCTTGAAGTTCAGTACATCTATAGTGTGATGGCCCTAGATATGTTGTTTGATTTATGGTTTGAGGGGATATGCCAGTGCAGGAACTGCCCCATTATGGTAGGAATTTATGTCATCTTATTGGAACCATTTATTTTTGAGATGATGGGGATGGATTGGATGGTTCCATATCACATCTAAGTGGACTAATATTACCATAGGGTGAGTTTTTCATTACTATAGGGAATCAACTATATCTACAATGGTGAGTGGGATGTCTAGGACAGTAGATCTAAACTATACCATCACAGGATAGGTGGATTCACTATCGAGATTGTTGGTCTCCACATGGAGGAGATGAGAATACATTTGGACAAATATCCTCCAACAACAGACCTTTTCAATGATTTATTCCTTGATGGTTTTTTCTATATTAACTTTGGATAGAGAGGTAGAGTTTATAATCAAGCTTGTTGCATGAGTAGATTCAGCATGCATTCCTCAATATAAGAAAGAACCCACTGAGCTCTATAATCATAAGAGTTAGTTGTAGGATCTAGAGGCCAAAGGTTTTATATGGCCTAATACATCCTCTTAAAAATCACTAGTGATTTTTACCAATCATTTTGATGACACACATCATTTAAGCATGGATTTTCGATGGTTAAACTTGATTGTGGTTAAGAACTAGTTTCCACAGCATCAAATTAATGATATATTTGACAAGGATTGTTGCTCTAGGGTTTTCTCAATGATCGAAAAGTGATCAGTTTATCGTTAAGTGTTATTCATAACATAAAAAATAAATCATACAACATTTTGTAGCATTTATGTCCTCTATAAATATCTCATTATCCAGTTTAGTATATTGAATTCTTCCAATGTTTTCATGGCTTTTATTAATAGGGTTTTCCACCACTATATGGAATCTTTTGTTGTCATCTTTACGTATAAAATCTTTGTGTACTTTCAAACGCTTATTGACTATGATCAACACCATGAAATAATTTGGAATACACTGAGATAGAATTATATTAATTTCATGATTTCTAAGAAAATTTATACATAAAACTATTGACTTATTTTATCATATTATATCAGAATCAGGAGTATTTTTTGACCTATAGACGTTGTTTGATGCAGTTTTCTAGGATCAGACCAATAAAATTTCTGATATATGGATTATCTTAGGGTTGGATAGAAATTATAATAATTTTATACAATAGTTATCACAATTTTTTTCATATATTACTAGCCTTATAGTGAATGGTGTTAATTTATTTTGGTTAGATGCATGGAGAATGCATTCTAAGAGCTAAAATTAATGCTTGTTTCAGTACTGATTCTGATTCTTCCTGAGCATGGTAGTGGCTACATAATATTCTATGATGCCTCAGGAATTGGCTCAGGAGTATCTCTGATGTATAAGTGTAGAGGTTTCCTATAGAGATCTTGAAATTTGAGGCCTCATAAGAGGAATTGCCCAAAAAAACACACCAGGTGATACAAATAGTACTTAGTGTTCCCAATGGGTTGAATTCATCATCATCTAAATCTAATAAAAAATTCTTATGATATTATGAGAAATCTGGATGTAATGAATCAAATGTCTTCTATACTTTTGACTCTCTTAGACACTATATTAACCAATTTTTTTTTATTTTTTGAATTTCATGCCATGTGCTTGATAATTTTCAATGACATGAATAATATATTGATTCAATGTTTTAATGGGAATAAACATGAAAACATGAAAGATTTTCTATTTTTATTATTTTTAAACCTATTTTTTTTATTGATTTAGGATTCAAAAATTACCAATTGAATTCCATCCAGAAGAAGAACCTTTTTTTGAATCATGTATACTTGAATCCTCTCCCCAATATAAGAATAAATCATTGGGAAAAATGCATTTTTTATAATTTAGACCAATATTGTTAACAAAATTTTCAAATCATAAAAAAATCGAGGATCATTGATTCGGGAAATAAATTTGTTGACAATTCCAATATCCTGGAAATCGTCTTATTTATGCTTCTTCATTGGAATTTGAGGTGGTAAAACTTCAGTTGAATATGTTTTCATGAATATTTCAGGCATCAACCATACATATCTTGATTTCCCTCATCACCAAAAAATGGGACAGATATATTCTCTTAATAATGTTCTATTTTACCATTTCACCGTGAAATTAAGATGAGGATCAATCAATATGATATTATCATGATATAATTATTCTACAGTCCTAAAAACGTCATCTACCATGTTAATATTTGTTACTGCCTAAACTAGTTGTATTGATATGTTTTGATGCTAGGGATTTTATACAACAATGAAGAATGAATTTTCAAAATGGTTTTAAATTTTATACTCCTTTGTCAATGAATATGGGAGTTGATTTTACAAAATAAATTTATTGATTAATATTTAGTTATCATTTGGTTCTCCACACCAATTCCAAAAAAACATATTGAACATGTAATTACTACAATATCAAGTGTTTTTAAACATTATGTTTCTTTAAGAATATTATAAATTTATATTTAGGTCATATAAGTAATTCTTACCATCATCAGATCAATTTTAAATTGAAAAATATGAAAAATACTCTGCACCCTTCAAATACTAAGGTATGTTCCTTGGTAATGTGCCTAAGATTTTATCCATATATCACAAACTTCCTATACATCACTAGATAAAATATCAACAGATAATAAATATTTGGTCATTTGGAGAACACCTACAACTCTAGTTAGAAACAAATGTTTATTGAATCATCTATCCTACCTTATGATTCTTAAATCGTGAAAAAATTATGGGTATTTTCATTTATCTTGTTTTCTAAAGTAATCTTGTCTAAAACTTAAATTAACTTCCATTATAATACAATATAATTCCATTCGACCACATTTTATTACATTTTTGAATATAATCATTTTAATTATATTTTAATTTGAATGTAAATAAACCATCATGAAAATAAATTAGAATTATATAAATATTTAATTATTTTTATATGAAAAATTTATGTGATATAATAATATTAAAAAATTAACAAATCCTCTATTAACCATACAATCCATCCTCCAGTTTTTCTAGGGGACCATTTTTTGAATGTTCTATGCCTCTATTTTGTGTGGTTTATGTAATACCTAGTGAGATCAATTTGGGTTCATGTGATTGTGAATGTTCCAAGTCTCTATTTTTTGAATGTTCCATGAATCTATTTTTTATTATCAAAGAAAAAAATTGATATAAAATAATAACAATAATCATAATTTCCAACAATGATAGCTTTCCAAGAAATAATTAAAAGTATAAAATAAATACAAGAAAAATTTAAATTTAAAAATATTAACCTCAAACGGAGATATTATGAAAATTACCCAAGGTAACTGTGGTGATATGGGAAAGAGGGACACCTGTGTATTGTCATGGTAGGGGATGAAGGATGAAGAGAGAGGAAGGGGATCAAAGGCAATCAAAAGGTTGAGGGATAAGTTGAAAGAGGTGGCGAGGGGGGATCAGTGGTGAGGACTCAAAATTGAGGGATCAAAGGTGAGGGATTATGAGAAATGAGGGATTAAGAGATAACTTAATGCTGGGCAGAAAGGGGCGAGATGGTTATGATCAAGGAAAATGTATTCAATAAGTCAATTGAAGAGTGATTCCATAATTTATGAAAATATTAATTGGTGAGTTATAAAACCTCATCTATAGAATATTTTTAATTTTATTTAGATGTTTTTTTCCTAAATCCCCACTACAAAAATGCCGTTAAACTATTATTATGATGTAGTTCATAAACATTAGTTTGATTAATTGGATGAAAATGGTAAAATATTAAACTACTAAATTCGTTCAGAAATGTAATGCCCCGAAGTGGTATGAATGAAGTAATTGAGTGTTGGGAAACATAAGTATATGCCTATATTTCTATCTGTGTATGGGAGTGTTGAAAATTTGGAATGGTTTCCCTAAGAGTATCCCATATAGAACCATAGAGAGATTTCAATCCATATGGATATATTATTGGGTGTGGGATTATTGTTACCTCGTCCTCTAGTGTGTGTGAGTATCCTCAAGGTAATTCCAATGGAATGTTTATGTTAGGGATTATTTAGAGGACAAACAAGATTGAATCTAGAAAGGATATGGGAATTATTCCATCCTATCAATTGATTCTTTTATGGAATTATCAGAGTGGCCTATTAGGATATAGAATGTGTTTGGATTTGTTAAGTTAAATTACACGACTAAGTGTCATGTCATTGTACTAGAGATGGGTACATGATGGCAATACCCTTATGGGGTGCTCAAACCATGTAATTATATAGAAGAATATAGTGGGTTACCCAATCTTATGATATCCTAGAGATGGATAATACATAAGTTCTAATATGATGAGATACAAGTATTCATGTCGCATGGACAACATTGGATATATGTGTAAGGTTTAGAATTTTATCTAACCGATATGAATATGTTATAAAAATACCTTACGTTTTAGTGTGGGATACCTTGGGTATATAGTCTATGAGGTTTAATGAGAGTTTTGGACCTAGGTTGTTTTTGTTATCAATTCTAGAGTAGGATATGACCCCCATAGTTTGGTTATCATGGTAATTGTTATGAAGAAAAATTTAATCCTCTATTGTGTTATATATAATTTTTTAGGTACTATGTACTTTGGTGTATGAATTATGAGGCTTTAGGGATGTATTATTCCTCTGAGTGTATGTTATATGAGTCTACAGGGAGGTAATATGTCCATGGGTTGATGTTTTATGTGGTTTCAATTTCAGAGATGGTTCCCTAGGGTGATTGTACATCATGTTTTGGGTCCATATGTGGTTCCTCCTGGGTGATGATATTATAGATTTTGAGAAACGACATGGTTACCCTTGGGTGATACAACATCAGGTTATGGGGAATGGATTAGATCCCACTGTTTGATGATACTATCGGTTATTGGAAAGATATGGTTCCCCCTAGGTGATGAGAATTAATGTTCTTTTATAGGATATTTTCCTCCCTAGTTGGTTTGCATTATGCTCAGAGGAATTTTGTACTGGTTGAAATAGGTTGATTTGATCCTAGGTATCATATTAAAACATCTGGATTAATGGTTAATATTTTATTGGGATTAATCACATTATATTGTTATATTATTAATGACACATTATGTGTAAATTATATTTAGTAGTTATTTTTTTGAAACTGTTGGCCAGATCCTTCTATGTTCTACTCACATCTCATTTTAGTAGCCAAACAACTTCATTACTTAAAGAGACATCATGATCATTATTATAGGTAGGGTATAGGCCTAGTGTCAGACTATTATTCATGATATATTCTATGATGTTATGAGATGTGATTGGGTGGGGACTCATGATAATGTAGTGGATGATAAGATTTTTATTTTATTTTTGGATGTATATGATCTTCTGATGGGAGTTCTTGTTGACGTCTTCCAATATCCATGCCATTTAGATATTTAATATGTTATAACATGTGATATATTGTTAATTTATTTTTCAAGGTCCATGATTTTTATTTATTATTTCATGGTTTTTATAAAAAATTGTTTTTTAAGGTATTAACACCTCTTATATTGGGGGGTAATCTTCATGAGGTTTCACATTAGATCCATAATTCTATATTGAATAATTTGGAATATATTTTGGGGAGCCTAAGAATACAAAACATCTTAGTCTAGTTACGGTAGTGTTATTTGGATGAGTGACATTATATTTATCTTAGTTTAGTATGAAAATTACTGATATATATGACTTATTTTATAAAGGATATGAATAGGGATAAATAAGAGAATTTAATATATTTAGGTATCAATATTGGCATAAATCATAAGAAGAAACTGGTAATTATTCTAGAGTAAAGCATATTTTTATAAAATATATTTTCATTATAGGATTATTAATGTATAAATCATTAAATTTGAGGAATATACATTGAAGTCTTATCCTATATAACATCATAGTGATGGTTATAGTCATTGAGAAAAAATGGAAATTTTACTTCTATCTCAGGATTTATTGAAGACTAATGGGTGTTGGGAGTATTGAAATATGGACTAATGGAGGTGAAAATTTTTATTGGACATTATCATTGGAATTAGTCTCTATGTGAGAAAAAATATTGATATATGTTGATTTTTATTTAATGTGCACTAAACAATACCCTAATTCCCAAATCCATCAATAGACCTCAGTGCTAATGATATTGGCATTTTTGGTGAGATTACTCCTTGTTTAAATTCTTATTTATTTACTAATGTCCTAGGATTTTTTTAAAGAGTTACATGGTGTACACCAAGAGTTTTGGTTAAACAATACACATGGGGTTCAAATAGAATACAGTGTTAAAATATCTATTTTCATATGGGGTTCAGGTGAGATTATGGTAATATATGTTTTTCAAGGGATTAAATCATGTTCTTGAAGGATAAAAGTTCAATTATATATACATTAGAATTAGAGGGAAAAATATTTTTTATGAAATTAAGTAATAACTCAAAAATGTATGATAAAATATGTTTTTTATCCATTTAATTTCTACACAGAGACAAGAATATGTTATTATCCACAACAACAAAAATTTATATTTCTATCCCTTTAAAATATGGTTTTAACTATTTTTGGATGTAGGTTTTTTTATTAAAATATATAAATCATTTTGTTTAGATTTATTTTGGTTCATTAATTTTTTTCTTTCTCATTTTTGTAACATGAAATTTTGCTCATAATATCCATTCAGGTACCACAATATATTCCCTCCATATTAGTGTTATTCTACCAAGGAATTTCCATCATAATACATGATATATTACCTAATTGGTTTCATATACACCCCATACCTAGAACTTGGTTTCCTTGGATGAAAAACACATTAACGGAAGTCAAGGCCCCATGCTCATGTGTGGTATACTCAACTCACTACTGATCCCATTGAAATTATTCAAGGTTACCATTATTTCCTAGTAATTGAAAATTTTCATTGACTGTAAAAGGAAAATAGAAAGTCAATATTTTCCACAAATAGAGAACCAAAAACACCAAATAATAAATATAGAGACAATGTACTAAAACATCTAAAGACTTATCTAACATGATTTATTGATCAAATTATTTAGAAAAGGAATTCTGGTCAAAGGTACTTATGTTATCTATTTTTTTGTATCTTAATATTTTTTGGGAGGCACCTTTTATCCCTAATCACCATGGTTATGCAGAAGGATCCTCCTCTAGGATCATCATTTGTGTTCCAATTCACCCAGGCTACACAAAGAGGTCAACCATGGTTCCACTTCACCCAAACCCTAATGGGGTTCGATTAGGGTGCAATTCACCATGTCTTCTGAGAGTTTCCAACTACGATTACATGTCACCCAAACTCTCTAGGCATTCCTATAGGGTTTTAATTCCCCCACACAACATAGTGAGTGAAAACAAGGTTCCACATTACTCATATCCTCCTAGGAATAAATCATCATGATAAATTTAATAGAAAATAGTTACCATATCTCCATTACACCGAAATAATTTACTTTTTACCAATACTAATTTTATTATTCATGTAATCCATATATCATTAATAAGTAATCGTGATTAGACTTCAAGAACATATTAGGTTACCTTATCCTTCCACCATGAAAACCTATGTTCCCAAATACACATAGTCTATAACCATTTATAAAGATAATTCATTATCCATGAAATCTAAAATCAATTTTTAAACATATTTGTTTCATGATACATCCCAAAAGGTTTGTTCAATCTATGCATCTAGCATGGAATTTTGATATACATGGTTTGGTCATTTTACATTTTTATATGGTTACATTGATCATGTTTTTCCATTCATGATAAAACTCTATAATCCAATAAGAGGACACCCATTTTATGTACTTTTTAATTTATAATATCCCTACAGTACAATCTATCATTAATTACATGGATAATGATGTTCATTTTCACTAAGAAACTAATTGAATCACTCATGGTTTACATCATCTATATCACATGATTGTACTAATTTTTAGGACCACTATATCTTCTATGTTTCTATTTAGCCTTGCTATTATGTATCAAATCTAATCAATTAACCATGGATAGAAATGTCCCTCCATCCTTGTGTAATCCCCAACATATATTCACTTGATTAATATTATATCTTAAACAAAAAGGGATGATCATGAATTAGTCCAACACCAAAACTTTTCTTTGTTACATTAACATAATATTAAATTATAATTTACATTAAATGTATTATAATATGTTCTATTGATATGACCTTTAACTACAATATGAAATGTTCCATGATGAATGATCTTAAAAGGTACTTTAATAGTCCAATATGCATAAACTTAAAGGATGAATATTCAAAAATTGGTACACAACCATAATGGTATCCACATTCATTATTTTAAAATTAATTTAAAGTTACAATATGCCTCATAAAATGTAGTTGGAATATGTGGGTTTTTATCCCCTTCAAGATTTGAATATGTAGCCTTTCTCTTGGGTGAATTACTAACTCCAAAACAAAAACGGCAACCCTCGATGGATATGAAATACACATTTCCCAAATATAAATATTTAAACTATAACTTCAATAATTAAAAAACTGTGGATAAATATAGAACAAATTATTTTCATTCTCAATGAATTTATTGTATTATTTCATCACTTTCATGAAAAGGGTAATAGTATTTTTACTAGGAATGAATTCAAAAAATTAAAAGTCTCAAATTATATAATCAGATTATTCATGAGATGAGTTAACCTATCATCCCAATGATTTTTATATGACATGAGAAACATAGTAATCTCACCCTAATGACTCTCTATCATTAGAATGTGGGGTGATAAAAAATAAAAATTTATAAAAATGTACTACAAACAAAAATGATAAAATTGATGTTAATATATTTGATAAAGATATAGATTGACCATGTACACATATATATGATGTTTCATTGATGGGTTCACTATTTATGGTTTCATAATTATCATTATAATTATATATAAATGAAAATATCACTCAATATACTGTCAGAAATAAAAATCCATGATCAATAGTGAAATCTATCCAAAAACCAAAACCCCTATTACTAGTCGATGAAGTCAATAATTTTTTAATATATTCATAATATAATTATCCCAATATTTTAGACAATCCATTTTATCATTGAGGTGATGTTTCCATAATGGTCATCATAATAATGGCATGGCAGTATGGGGTAGGTGGCACTCATCACCACATAAAACTACTTCAAGACCATATCCTTAGAGTGAGATGATTTTTTAATCCAATTAAATAAATAGGTTGAGGATTAAATTAAATATTTCATAAATTAATTTAAATTACTAACTATGAGGGATATCATAAGACTTTCCCATCATCATCACGGTATAACCTCACTTCCACTGGAGTCCGCAAATGAAGTTACTGTTTCTCTAGTTTTTTAAATCATGGAATTCCTAAGGTTGGAAACCATAGTATTTTATCTTTAATGATGTCTGAGTATGAACTTGATCATAAGTCTAGTAATGTATATAATACTCACAATCCCATCCCAATGGTGAATTGAGGACGATATTTAGTTTTTATTGGATGACTCAAATTATATTGAGGCTGGAAATGGTGGTTATATCAGAAATTCCCCATCTATAGTGGATAGAAAACAATCCCTACTAGGGTACTCCTTATATTTATATAACCAATAACCCTTGAGGTCCTCCCCAAAGTATTCATAACAGATATCCTCCCCCAAGTAATGGAAATACCAGCCCTGAGGTCTTCCCTGTTTTAGAATACAAGAATTAAATTCTAGAGGTTCTCACTAGGGTCCTAAATGTAATCATCCACATCATTGTAAAGTAAATTTGAGTTAGAGGGGTTCTCCCAATAAAACAAAATCCAAAAAATCTTAAAGGTTACCCCTTTGAATCTTGTTAAAAAGACACTCACAATAAATAAATTATTAACCTATATTAAGGACCCCCCTTATCACAAAAATAGTAATCAATAACATTGGAGTTATTCCATATTTTTATATACATATTGATATTCCAAATGAAAATATGAATTATGAACATGGTGTTCCTTGTCATTATAGAAATTATGAAAACATGTATCATGGAGGTACTCCCCATAGTGATCAGTAAAACAGATTCAATAGATTTCTTTTCCATGATGGTGAATCAAAAACTAATAGCCAACGACTCCTTCCCCATAGTTTTTATTGTGAGGATCCACCTACAAATGGTATAACACTTCTATACTATGTTTCTCTCCAAGTAAAAATCATTTGAATATTTTCCTTGTAATGTGAGGCACTAGAAAATAGAATACTATCTATACAAGGAATGTTTTTATCGACTAGCGATGTTTCTTCTAACATAATTGTAAAATAAAATAAGAAAACAACATATGTGTATCCAAAAGTTTTTGAAACCTAAGAGTTATTGAAAAAATTGACATAATATATCTCTACTAAATAGAGTGATGATAAAATGAATTTTATATTTATAATAGGTTGATGGAAGATTCAATAAATAATAGGATAATCCCACAATCATCTAGTGAGAAGTTGATGAAGGTAAAATAAAAGCCATTTTCAATCCCATTTCACTCTTTAATAAGATATTATTAAGTATTTAGAATATGAATACATACTTAATATAAAATAAAATTATCATAAACATTTCATTGACTTAAATCATTGAACCATAATTATTATTGATATACCAATTAACTCAATGTACTAGATAATAAATGAAGTCAAATTGATATAGATACTCTATTGATATATAGGAATCCCGAATATAGAAAAAATTATAGTATTTCCATTAAACATTCCAGAATAAACAACTGATGATATATAAAATAATATAATAGGATCATTATATTATAAACATTATGGGTTAGTGGGCATATAGAGCTCTAGATTCTAGTTCGCTCACTGGGAAGAAGAAAATTATGTTATAGAATATTAAAATAAAATTCCATTTTCCCTGTCTCCATATTGGGACCTATAAAATCGAATTCTAACTATTTTAAAACCACACTCCTTTGTAGGAACATCAATGATGAACTCTATAAGTGTGATATATTAACATAATAATAAATTAACCATCCAAAAATGTGAAGTATGAAAAAAATTAAAAAAAGAAACTTTTACAATATTATAATAATATTAAATAAGAAATACCTATCATATAAAGTAACAATAAAGGATACATCACCAACTATATTCCCATATATAATATTAGGGAGAAAATAATTATGAAAAAAATAACTATGATAACATAGGGGAAACCCTACCCCAAAAAGTTGATAGATTTTTTAACTTCTACAACAACCACTAGGAGTATTAAGAATATTTGGGTATGTAGTCATATCTATAATAGAGTGAATGAAATAACCACCCATATTGTTGATATCATTTTTCCCTATAAATTGGAGGAGTATAATATTCTTTAGGTTGATTAAAGCCTCATAAGAAGATCTTATTTGGTGTTATCCACATGTATTTCATAATACCCCTATGACTAGGTCTCATTAAATTTAAATTTTAGATGATTCACTTAAGATCATTATTTATTATCAAAAACCAAAATAATATCCTTTAGAACACCAAAATAATGTTCAAATCCCCTTGGGGTCTGTAAATCAAATAAAACCATTCGTAATGTTTGAAAGGAGGATTATATTGTATCTTACTATAGATAGACCAATGTGGATGAGGATCCATATTACTACAACATGATATTGGAATTAATAGCTAATATGATATTTCCAAAGATCATTATTGTTGATACTACCCCTATTGATGAAATTGGGCATGATAGATATATAGAGGTCCCTGATAATGAGGACACATCTACTCAAATATTTATCAACATTGAATTGTTATAAGAAAATGGTACATTTACAAGTTAAAAAGGATGGTTTTTCCCACATTTTTATCCCACCTACAACCCAAATAAGTTTAAATTCATTTTAATGAAAAAATATCAATGTATGAAGATGAGATATAGAGGATAAAATTTCTTAATGTTGAGAAAATAAAGGGAAGCATTCCAGGTAAGTGTAATTCCTAGATGGAAGCTATAATTAATAGGCGGAGTACAAATTAAACATCTAGTAGGTCCCATTCAATTTTATGAAACCATTCTACCAAAAATGAAAAGATATTTTTATTATGGTATCCTATGATCAAATATACTCATCTACCCACCAAGGTTCCTGTACCCTAATGGCACATGTTCCTGCTTTTCATCCAAAAGACCAAGGATCAAATTCGGGTAGGGACTAATGTATAGGTACTGTAGCATCACTGTAATGGCACTGTAGCATCGGTGGAACTGTAGTGACGACGACACTGTAGTGGCGGATGCACTATAGCCAGAACTTTGGTGGTGGTGGTACTGTAGAAGGTACTATACAGCCCAGGTACTATATTAGTTCTATTCACTGAGGGGCCTTTTGGGCAAAACAATGGGTTTTCAAGCCTAGTATTTAGCTCACTTGACCTTCGGGCTTCGGGCTATGTAATGGGTCTCCCTCTACCCATTCTACAGAGGTCTTTTCTTTAAATTATAAAATGAGGATTCGACCCCAACCTTTAAAAAATATACTCATCTACCAAACCATAATATACATTGATTATCAGTATTTTTTGTCACTACAACATCACTTTATGATATACATGGAAATATTTCCAAGACTTAATTATAAAATTTTCCCTCATAGTTACATAATATAAAATAATATGAAGATCATATGGAATTCACTAGTCAAACAATGTCTTGAGTGGTTATACTATATGATTTTCCAAATTTGTTCACTACATAGATGTATAATGTGGTATAATGATATGTTCTACTTTACTTATAGAGGATTTCCCCCCAATTTGGTGTATTTGACTCCTCATCCACCAAAATATTGAAATCCCACTCTCTCCATCATAATGGAACAAGATAACTAAAATATAATCTTTGTCATTTCATGCCTCTATGAAACTCTATTCCCTAAATTGCAGAATAACAAGATATAGTGAAGCTCATTTGTTTCAGGTGGATTTTGAAAAAACCTATGTTATCTTTGTATAACGATATAGTGGCCAAAACCTTTTCCTACTTGGATGACCTTAGAAAATAATTCCTTTATAAATTTAATTTAGTTTTTAATAGAATGACCATTCATGACATCTCAAATTAAAAATAGTGTGAAAATGAGAGGGATGTATATTTAATGTCATTATAAAAGGATTTAATCTATTCCTTGAACAATAAGAATCCATGGAACAACTATTGGATATTTTTATAGAGATTCTCTAAGATGGGTTTGAAACATCACTCATTCTATTCAAATACCATGATATATTATGTTAATTTTATATAGAATCAGAATGGATGTAATATTCCATCTGATTCTCTAATTAAGTTTATCATCTGAAATCACTATTGAATCAAAATAAAATTGGTATATCAAAATCTATGTATTTATTTCCAAATAAAAATTACATCTAAATCCATCTTTTGAACATGCTATGTATAATATGGTACATCCTATAGGGAAATAGAAACAATGAAAATTTCAAAATTAAAATTCACATGATATAAATGTGTAATTGAACTGGAAATACATTTAAATAATGAATAATAAATTATATTCTTTTCATAATGAGTATGTCGCATGGTATTTCATTTATAATTAGGTGGATGATTTTTTCACATTGCTGAATATCAAATATCAAAATGATCAGGAGTTGAATGATTTCTTAGATAACTACCAAATCTATTATACATTTGGGAAAAAAATTATGGATTTATTTATCTTCAATATCATTCTATAGAATATAATGGAAAATATAGTAGTAGATCTTGTTAATCCCTAAATATAAGAAACTTTTGTTTCTACTACTCTTTGCATTGAAGAAGGATAATGTAATAAATTCCCAAAAACAAATCATAAAAAATTTGATGAGTGGATAACTATAATATCTACCAACCACCCTAAATAAATCATCAAGGAATGACTAAATCATATATTCACATCACCAATTCCCTTTTCCACTGTTACATTGATTTATTTATCTATAGATATACATTCAAAATTTATCACAACCATCATTGAAAATTAATGTTCTAGAAAATTATTTCCCATGGGAACTAAAACTACTAAAAACATTTTCAAACATCTTACCCCATCACTGAGAGGATTATAAATACCCTATAATATAATTTTTTGTCTTATAAGAATCCATAATGTGGTTTTTTAAATTTCATATACCTAATGATCCCATTTATAGATGATGAAGATTCTTATTTACTAGGACTCCCTGTAAATAATCATGGAAGTAGTCATGGAGGGTATAGAAGGATTGGTCAAAGGTGATTCTGAATTATCTGGTTCATTGCTACAAAATAATAAATTATTCTAAGAACCAAATACATGAACATAAATGAACTCATCGATAGAATCACTCTAAATTCGAGTCTTATCCATTTCGAGTCTTTTAAATCATAGTAGTTAATCAATTAAAACATAGTAAATCATCACATGATCATTAGGAAATGGGAATATTAACTCTCCCATACCAATATTTGAAAAGAGAACCCCATTTTATTCATGTATTGGATTCATCAACACCACCAAATTCATCCTCCATGTTTAAATCCAAAAAATTGCCTTATAAAAAACAACAATCCTACAACACAAAAATATATCATTTGGAATCACATCTCAAACTTCCATAATACTTTTCCTTTATATATACCTTTAACATCTCCAAATAAATCCTTAAATGTCTTATTGAGTCTCTCTTAGTTCATCATTAATTTTAGACTAATGTTGACACAAAAAAAATATCAACCAGAAATGGGTACCATCAAATTTCCTATGATCATCTATAGGTCAGAGGTTAGATGGAATGATGAGGGTGTTTTTCCAATAAAAATAATTTTCATGTGATGATATAAAATAAAAGATATTAAAGTGAAATTAATCAATTTAATTATTAAAAAATATAATTAAGAGTTATTGTAGTAGAAAAGAAAACTATAAGAATTATGGAAAATAAATTGTGGATATTGAAAAGGCACACTTTGATAATCAGTCTTTAAGATTGTAAGGAATAATACCCTACTTATAATATCCTCAAGAAGGATTTTGAGGGTTATATTTATCAATTTAATTTTATGGTTATTGATAACCAAATATGGTTGGAATCCCTTAGTTTTAATTGAAAAATATAAACCATATAAGAAAGAAATCCTTTTGATTTAATGGATTCCAGGAAACAAAAAATCCTTACATTAAAGTGGTTATCATCTAAAGAATATATTGATGAGGTGGGAGGTTTATTTTTACCAATATTTTACAAAACAACTAACCTATCATGATTAGAGATTGAGAATATTAATTTTGAAGAGATGTGATAAAAGATAGAAGAGGAGCCTTATGAAATTCAACATTTAGTGGAATGTCTCCAAGAGAATATTGAAAATAAAATGGATGATGAAATTGAAGCCTAATTACGTTTTAATTGGAAATTAATTTTCACTTTTATATATATTGATAAATAATTTTGTGGATTGATCATGAATCAATCACTTTAAAATGGTGTTTTTATTTGAGATCAATGTTCCATTAAGTTCTATTTATATCTTTCATATATGCTATAGGTTTCTTGGGTTGAGTAATTCCATTAAATTACCAAGTAAATGTATTTATGGGAATTATTTAAACCCCATAGATCGATCTATATAAAAATCTATTTCTGTCCTCCCAATTCCATTAAATATATAGTTCCATTTTGGTAGATCACTAGGTTTCTATATAATCCATCGCATAGCCGGTGTGCTCCACTAGAAAGAGGGTGGGATTCACAGTGCCGAGGGTGGTTATATCATCTCTACTTGGAATTATATGAGATACTATTTGTTAGAAGTTGTTTTATATAGTGAAGGTCTTCAAAGTTCTCCATCTATACTCATTTTCATGTCTCTATTTGGTCCAATTATTCTTTAGGATGATTTTCAGAATATAAAACTAAAATCAACACAAAAAGGAAGGAAAAAACTTTTTTTAAAAGGTTAGGGCTAGAGCCTCAATTATTATTTAAACAAAAACAAATACCTCTATTAACTGGGTAGAGGGAGACACATTACATAGATAGAAGGCCCAGAGGGAATTTAACCATGCTAGGTCAACCAAAGCTCAAATGGTAGTATCCTAAACCACACATAGGGATCTTGCACAGGTAGATAGCATATGAGGTGTGGGGTGTGTGGGAAATCGAATGTCGTAGAGAACCTCGGTTGTACTATCAAATTAATCAGGGCCATTTGATCAGACTCCTACATCATCATCGTCCGTAATTCATGTAATTAACACAATGGAACCACTATTTCAGCATTCCGAGTCACACATGATGTCATCATGATCCTAGTTCTTGATGACCACCATGTCATTCTTCTCCAATGATAAATTATGAGATAAAAAAATTATCCTCGATATCCGAAATCTATACATATGGATTCTATATAAATCACGAATCAATTTTCCATAGAGCCATCAAATGAAAAAACAGTGATCAAGAGACATATTAGAGCTGATCACACGAATCCATCAGATATTTTACGGAGATCCATTTCATAAAAAACCATTGACCATGCCACACTTTAGATCCAATCATGTGAATCCCTTATTATTTTTCGAATAAATATCACATGAAAAATCAGTGATCATTCCATGAATTAGTTCTAAAAACATAATACCCTTGGTGATTGTCCAGAGAGCCATCACATGAATAGATTGTGATCATGAACAAATTTATTCATGATCTCGTGAATCCCTCAGTGATTTTCCAGAGCGCCATCACATAAAGAACTAGTTATCACGCGACACATTAGGGATGATCATGTAAAGATCTCAACTATTTTTTGGTGATCTATATATGAACAACCAGTGATCATGCATTGATTTGGATCCGGTAACATGAATCCCTTGGAGATTTTCCAAAAATCCATCTGATAAAAAAATAGGGATCACTGGATTATTTAGAGTATATCACATGAATCTGCTAGTGATTTTACAAAGATCTATCTTATAAAAATCATTGATCATGTAATCTTTTATTGACGATCATGTGATCCCCTCAGTGATTTTCTAGAGATCCATATTATAAAAAAAGTGATCATGATCCACTTTAGATCCAATCACATTAAGACCTTGTTGTTTTTATGGAGATCCATCACATGAATAACCAATAATTATAAGATACATTATAGTCGATCATGTGAAGTCATCATTGATTTTCTTAAGATAAATTACATGAACAACTGGGGTCCATACGAATCATTAAATCCAACCATGTGAATCCCTTGGGGATTTTTCTGAGATATATCATAAAATTAACTAGTGGTCATCCCACACTTTAGATCAGATCATGTGAAGACCTCTACGACAATCCAGAGATACATCACATTAAAAAAATTGATCATGCGATATCTAGGATTCGATCAAATGAGACCCTCTGTGATTTTCTAGATAGTTTTCATATGAAAATCTTGTGATCAAAAGATGATTTAGATCTCATCATGTGAATTTCTTAGTGAATTTCAAGAGATATATTACATGAACAACTAGTTTTCATTTGATGATTTATAGTTGATCAAGCCAAATCCTCTAAGATTGTATAGAGCTCCATCATCAGAAAATACAATGATCGTGTGATTCCTCAGGGATGATCATGTGAATCCCAAAGGGAATTTCAAGAGGGACATCAAATGAACATCTGCCGATCATGAAATGCATTGGACCTGATCATGTGTAGCCTCAGTGGATTTCAATCATTCCATCACACAAATCCTTCTCGTGAGCACATGATGTCGGTTAGGAAAATCCTCATCCACATCCAGCTTGAACATGTGTTGTCCTCCCAATTTAATGCGACATCATCAGTAGTCATCCACTATCTATAAATTTTTTCCTCTCCTATAATAAGACACACAAGAGGGGGAGATGAATGATGGTAGAAACAAATTGAAAGGAATGAAAATAAAAACAGAGAGTATGATTCCATCTCAAGAGGATACAGCTAGGTAACTTCAAGACTTCCTATATCATAACCAACTAAAAAACTCTTTTCTCATGAAACAACCACGGGATTCTCCTTGTTTGAACCAACCATGAGGAACCCATCACCGGAACATACCACAAGACTCCAGTCATAAGAATGTGATGAGAGATTATCATCATGATAACCAACCATGATACTTCCTTCATGAGAACCACCTGGAAGACTCCCAACATGAGAAATGTCCATGATATTGCCTTATTAGAACATATTACATGAACACGTTAAGATCACATGGTAGCATGATCCCAATACCCCTCATTGTTCTTGAAATTCCATTATACGGGTCGCAGATAGGCTAAGTTGATCATGTGAATGGGCATGGAAATTCCCACCTTAATTGTGCGAAAAAATCTAGGAAAAGTCAATGTGATCATACAAAGACATCATGAAAAATAATGTTTGATCATGCAAAAACACACAGACAAGTTTATTGATCTTGTGAAGACAATATAGATAGGTAGCTTTGATTATGTGATGGTACCACAGAATATTAACTTGACAACATAATATACCCAAGACATATCCTCCTTCATCATGAAAAGAAATAATGTAAAAATAACTATTATCATAAAATGATATCCTAGGATTGATAGGTCTATCATGTGAAACAATATGGATATTTTACACTGGTCATGAAAATATTTTCTATAAATTTCATTTTATCAGGTGAAAGATCATGGACTTGTCCACATCAATTATGCGAAGAATCTCATAAATGCAAGGAAGGCATCCTTAGATGTGGTTAACTTTTTTGGATGACACCCCAATCATGTTAGACTACCAGTCAAGACATGACCATTAGAAAAACTAGACTTTTCTAGAAAACATGTCAACTTCATTTGACATACACATTGATAATTGTACCATTTTAACCCCTAACTAGGATCTTTTAGCCGCACACCCCATTTATAAGGGTTGCATCCTTAATGGGTTAGGGTTCCATACTCAATTGACCCTATTTTTGATAATATTGTGGTCAATCCCTCCATGAAATACAAATAATATTCAAAAGACACTCTATCATCTCCATCTCACTTCGTCTAATAGATAGTAGAGAATAAATTTAAAAATGGTCATCCATCCTTGTGTAATCCATGATAATTCCTAAAACCATGGGGATAACAATAATTTCATAAGGTGTGATCACCCACCCCAATCCATCAGTAGGTTAGGGAATTTCTGAAAAATGAAAAATTTGATTCCAGCTATAATAATGATATGTAGTACATCACATTGTGGTCTGAGATCTAATGGGAATCCACCTCAGTGTTAGTCCCTCAATTACCAAAAAAATATTTGAAATATATAGTTCATTTTATAACTAGGGTATGTTGGATATTTCTCTGATACTAAGATATAATGGGAATCCATTTTAGTATAAGTCCCTCAATAACAAATCTGAACATTGATAAATTTGATTCATTTTATAACCCAAATATATCATATGCCTCTATGAGGCCCTATCTCTAATGGGAATCCATCTCAGTGTATGTACCTTGATACCCAAACTAAACTATGGGAAATTTTATTCATACTATAACTAAGATACTTAACAAGCCTCTATGAGGCCCGATCGCTAACGGGTATCCACCTTAGTGTACGTATATCAATAAAAAATGAGAGCACTGATTCTTACCACAACTAGGATACGTAGGACTCCTTCCTAAGTATTGAGCTGCAGTGGGAATCCACTTTGTTGTAAGTCCCATAATATCCCAAATATTCATGAATTATTATATTAAATTCATCAATGGTTATACCATCTTTCATCATCCATCAAAGGATTAGAAGTTGGATCATAAAAGTGCATCATTTTTAGCAGAAGCCCAAACCATTCCCCCAAATAACATAATATCATTAGTAGGCAATGGGAGAATAAAACTACGATGTCTCTAATTCATATTATAAATAGGTTATGTTTAATGAATTCTAAAGGCTCTAGCTCCATACCATATCCTCCATGAAACTAGAAATCATACCTTTCATTGGGGAAAATTAATGTGTAATCCCCAATAAAATATTCTATCATGCAATGCATCTCATCTTCTATTACATCTTATGTAACACCCCGGGATGATAAATGGTTAAATGACTAAATAATACGACTCATGTCAACAAGGTGCACGTTCCTTTTCAGGAGCCTATCTTATTAGAACTCTATAGTTAAGTGTACTTGTCCCGGAGTAGTGATCAGGATGGGCATCCTTTTGGAAAGTTCCCAGGGTGTGTGTGAGTGAGAACAAAGCACACTGGAAAGGAAATGTGTTGGCATGTGGGGATTGTCATTAATCAGATGACACGTGCAGACACATGGGTGGGCCCCAGGGTGGGGACCATGTGTCTGTGGGGAAATTGGTGGTACCTAGTTGGCCAGGACCCGACGACCAAGTTATGGCGGGGTGTCTCTGTTGTCACTAGGGCCCAGTTGTTACATTTTGGAATCAGAGGTGGTACACAGCCTTAAGTGCAATGCACTGCCAAGGTTGAGATGTAGGGCCCAAAACGAGGAGGTTGTGCTCTAAAGGGGGTGATTGTAACACCCAAGAATTATAAAGGGTTAAATGACTAAATGATATGACTCATGTCAACAAGGTCCACCTTCCTTTTCAGAAGCCTGTCTGATTAGAACTCTACAGTTAAGCGTGCTTTCCATGGAGTACTGATCACGACGGGTGACATTCTGGGAATTTTCCCTTGGTGAGTGTCAGTGAGGAAAAAGCACAATGGAACATGAGTTGGCCTGTGGGGATTGTCATTAGTCAGATGACCCGTGCATGCACATGGGTGGGCCCTAGGGTGGGGACCATATGTCTGTGGGGAAAATGGTGGTACCTAGTGGGCCATGACCTGATGACTATGTTATGGCGAGGTGTCTATGCTGTCACTGGGGCCCAGTTGTTACATTTTAGTATGAGAGGTGGTACCCAGCCTTATGTGCAACACACTGCCTGGGTTGAGATGTAAGGCCCACAATGAGGACTTTTCCTCAAAAGGGGGTTGATTGTAACACCCCGGAATGATAAAGGGTTAAATGAATAAATGATATGACTCATGTCAACAAGGTCCACCTTCCTTTTCTAAAGCCTATCTGATTAGAACCCTACAGTTAAGTGTGCTTGGACTGGAGTAGTGATCAGGATGGGTGACCTTCTGGGATGTTTCTCAGGGTGTGTATGAGTGAGGACAAAGCACACTAGAAATAATGTTTGTTGGCCTATGAGGATTTTCATTAGTCATATGACCCATGCAGGCTCATGGGTGGGGACCATGTGTCTGTGGGGCAACTGGTGTTTCCTAGTGGGCCAAGACGCGGCGACCATGTTATGGCGGGGTGTCTGTGCTGTAACCGGGGCCCAGTTGTTACATTCATAAACTCCTGTGAGAGGTTATGAAGTGGGGACCACACGAGGCTTAACCCCTATTAATGGAGGAGGGTAGAACCTCTTCAACTACACATTAAATGGGAAAAACCCCTTGACCTTCTCCACCTTAAAGGAGCCAAATACCCTTTAATTTAATTTGTGCCACCTCTCACGCATTAATTAGGTGGATCCACTTAATTTAAATCTTCAATTTGATTTGTTATGCCAACTCCACCCCATTAATTAAGTGAGTGAACTAATTTAATTAAATCACCCAATTTGAATTTACGCCAATGAACATAATATATCATAATCTATTATTTTTCTACGATTTCATTTTGGGTGTAGTGGAGAGAAAGGAGGAAGTTGTGGGAAATATTGGGAGAAGGCTCCCAATGAAGAACACTTTTGAAAACGAAGAACGATCTTCCTCAAATTTCTTCCTCGGCACACCCTTTGACGTGGGACGTCTTCGACTGATCATCCCTCCTCATCTTCATCAACAAACCGATGTAGGAGCATGGATTGGAGTGTGTGGTAGACACGAAAAATGACGACATCATCTTCATCTATTCACGAATTCATCATCGAGCAACGATCAAATGTAGGGGGTTGAACTTGCGTATTATTCCTTTCGTCCTTCTCATATTCATTTAAAAATGAATCGATGCAATGTATTGTAAATAATTGTAGTTCAATAGTCTTCCTCTTTGTTGAACCAATTTTTATCATCCCTAAACGCGGAGGGTGCGGGACAAACTATCATGGCCCGACTCCATCTGCCAATCACGTTTTGATGTTTCTATTGGCATGGTGACAAAGCGGAAACGAGGCGACGAAGGTGCCAATGACAAATGCCGTGCTACCCATGACCTCAGTGAACCACGCTGCCCCTGTGGTACACCTTTTTTCCCGACCGAACACCACTGGCCCACACCTGCCTGAGCTGCGCTGAACCAGCCATCCCATTTGTTACATTCATAACCTCCTGTGAGAGGTTATGACTTGGGGACCACATGAGGATTAACACCCTATTAAGGGAGGAGGGTAAAACCTCCCCGGATCCCCGTTAAATGGGGTGAAACACCTTGAAATTATCCACCTTAATGGAGCAAACTCCCCTTTAATTTAATTTGTGCCAACTCTCAAGAATTAATTAGGTGGATCCACTTAATTTAAATCTCCAATTTGATTTGTTATACCAACTCCACCACATTAATTAAATTAGAAAACTCATTTAATTAAATCACTAAATTTGAATTTACACCAATGAATATAATACATCCTAATCTATTATTTTTCTATGATTTCATTTTGGGTGGAATGGAGAGAAAGGAGGAACTTGGGAGAAATATTGGGAGAAGGCTCCCAATGAAGAACACCTTCAAAAATGAAGAACGATCATCCTCAACATTCTTCCTCGGAACCCCCTTCGACGCGGGATATATTTGACTGATCTTCCCTCCTCATATTCTTCATGAAACTGATGCACAAGCTTGGATTGGAAGTGCGTGGCAGACTTGATGAATGACAACATCGTCGTCATCTTTCTGCAACTTCATTGTCGAGCAACGGTCAAAGGTAGGGGGTTTACCTTGAGTATTATTTCTTTCCTTCTTCTCATCTTTGTTTAAAAAGGAATTGATGTGATGTATTGTAAAAAAAAAAAATCATCATTCTTCCTCTTTGATGAACCAATTGTTATCATCCCTAATTGTGGAGGGCGCAGACCAAACTAACATGGGATGACTCCCTCTGTCGATCTCTTTGTGAAGTTTCTTTCGACATCGAGAAGAAGCGACAACGAGGTGATGGAAACGCCAATGAAAAATGTCATGCTACCCGAAACCTTTGTGAACCCTGCCACACCTGCGGCACACCGGTGATCCCGGCTAAACACCACTGGCCCGCGCCGGCTAGAGCTGTGGCGAAACGGGCAACCCAGCCACCCCCGGCAACTGGCCCGCCTGCCAGCAGCCTGCCCGCGAGCTGCCCGGTGCCCCTCCGGCCTCCCCACGCACTGCCCGTATGCCCTGAGGCCTACCCGCAACCTCCCTACATGCTGCCCGGTGCCCCGTCGGCCTCCCAGTGCACTGCCCGCGTGCCCCGCGGCCTGCTCGTGAGCCCCGCAGGCCTAACCACACCCTTCCCGGTGCCATGCGGCCTGATTGTGCCCAGGACGACGCCCCGCGGCCTACCCACGTGCTACCCGCACCCCCGCCTACCTGCATGCACCCCTCGTGGCCTGCCCGCGCCCCGGCTCCCAGCCGAACAGGTCGCGCCGCGCCGGACACACGATCCGGCCGCAACATCCTTCGCGACATCGCTGGACAAAATTTCACGACTTTCCGGGATGAGTCACTTGATCCATGCCCCACGTGGTGCTGGCCGAACATGCCTCAGCCTCCAGCCCGAGCCGCCTACAAGGCGACCTTTGGGAAGAACTGACCCTACAGTCCGCTGGGCTGGACTTAGCTGACCTGGCTGAACCTAGCGGGCTGACCTGCCCAGTGGGCCGGGCGAACCAGACTGGGTCGGCCCAGTCTAGGTTGGATTGAGTCGGTCCGACCACATCGGACCGGCCCCCGACCCATTACCAACCTTATAACTTCCTTTGGCCGTATCATTGGCACCAGACGACCGTTTGATGAACCGTCAGTGGCACTGGTCTTCTTAGAGCACGACGAGAACTTTGAGTATAACCCACTAATGTTCGGGGTAATGTTGCAATATGGTTAGGTTGGATCCTACATGAATCCAACCGGGCCCCCGGGACTAAAAATCTAATAACTCACAAAATGGGCTTCCGATTGACGTGCCGTCTGTTGCGTTGAGACCTCTTTGACGAGACATACCTTTGAAATACTTATTCGTGGGACTTGGTGGAATTTGATGTGTTTACCTTTGGATTGAGGAGAAGACCCTACCGAAATTAAGCGTGCATTATGGAAACCCTGTGGCTGGAAGTGCTCTGATGACTGTTCCTAGATCATGTATTGGTCTGATAGTTTTGAATTTTTTTCCTGGGTCATGTTTCGGTCCGACAGAATAGCTAGTCCTAGATCATGTGTTGGTCTAAAATCTATGATGACTATTCTAGGATCACGTGTTGGTCTGACAGTTTTTACTTCTGTTCCTGGATCATGTGTTGGTCCGACATAATATCTGGTCTTGGATCATGTGTTGGTCTAACAACTCTGAAAACTGTTACTGGATCATGTGTTAGTCCGACAGTTATGACTTCTGTTCTTGGATCATGCGTTGGTCCAACGGAATAGCTGGACCTAGATCATGTGTTGGTTCGATAGCTTTGATGACTTAGTGGCTATATCTGATCATCTCTATATCTCTACATAAGTTGTATACCTATGTGAGCTGAGTCAATAACTCTTGTGTTTCCTCGTGATTAGGATGGATTACTTGATAACTTAGGTATATGTATGATAATATACCTAAGTGGGGTTATATGTTGATTTCATATATTGGTGGTTTATAATTATTGGATTTTGTGAGACCATGAGGGTCTCGGGGTCCCTACTGAGTATTGTTATACTCACCCCTTCACAGGCTTTGCTTGCACCTCGTTATATTGGTTGCAGACGATGGGCATCGCTGACCGAGGCTGAGTGGAAAGGACTGGACGGTACCCGAAGGTGGACCTCATGGCGTGACGATACTCAGAGGAGATGGACGGACATGGAGTGTTGTGGAGGCCTTTTGTACCTACCCATCAGGTGGGACTTCCCAGTGGATGATCCAACAACAGTTTACCTTTCTTCAATTGTACTTTTTTTAGTTTACTTGTACTTTACAGTTGGACTTGTATTTTCGGCCCCTTTACGTTACAGAACACCCTTTGTATACAATTTTTACATAGTTTGTGCTTCCATTTTTTACCCTGTTTGTGTGTGTTTACTAATTATTAAGGAAATGCCTTCCCAGTTTTAGGGATTTACGCCTTTGGTGCTAGTCGCCAGCCCCTGGCCTATGGTAAGTAGGCATGGGGTAGTCACAGCACGGGCCCTAGTGGACGGGTAGTGACATCTTATTTCTCACACCTATCATGACCCACATGGTGTTATATAATGTTAATGATTTTACCAATGGCATGATAAAAATTCCCCCTGGGTGGGATCTTCATTGGGATGTATTTCTAGTTACATTTCATCTTCACTCAAAGGGTAATACATCCTATGAGAAATCCAGAGAAGCCTTAAATTTATATAAATATACCAGTTCTATCATATGACTCTATTTTCATATCTCTCATGATGTATAAACCCATACTCAAATAATGAAGTATCTGATTCCTATCATAATAGGATATTTAGGATGTATAATAAATGTCTAAGACCTATACAGACATCCATAATGCTTGAAATTAAACTGTACGGATGGGTCAAGACATGTGACCTTAAACCATGTTAAATAAATTATATGGGATATGATAACTATTCTCATAGGATATGTTGGACGCCTCATTGGTGTTAAATATCATATTTTTGACCCCAACTACCCCTATAGAGTAATAAACTCTTGTATTACTAAACATAGATATAAAATAAATCATAATATATTAATATGATAACAATGAAAAAAGAGTGATGTAGGCATAATTATTCTTATCAGTTCATGGTCTTAATGATATCAATGAAATGGTAGAATCTATAATTGTACCTGAGCGTTGGAAGGATTTCACAAAAATATCAAAAATCTAAAATACATTGAAGGAGTAGAAAAAATTCCACCTATAATGGTGTGATAAGCCTAGCCTCTCATCCTCTTATCCAATGAGAGTTCAAAATAATAACTGGGTATTAAACCCCAAAAGACCACCTACCTTTGGAAAGTATGTTTGTACCCAGTTATTGGTGTGGGAACCGGTGTGAGTCTCAATTAGATAATAATATAGTAAACTCAATGAAAATGATTTTTTAACCACCCTCAATCTACCACAACCAATCAATAGGCCAATAGGCCAATGACCATTTTTTATTTTTTGGGAAGAAATGGTGAACCTCACGAGAAATATTTTAACTATTTCATCCCTCTCACAAGTCAAACAGATAGACTCTCTAGTTCCAAGTAGGCCAGTTTTTTTGTATTTGTTTAGAAAATAAATGGTGAACATGACCCATTTCGATAATTACACATAAACATTCTTAAAATTAATGGAATTTAATATTATCCATTAATTTTTAATGTAATTGAATGATCATTAACTCTTAAATTTTATGATTCACTAACTAGGTGTATTTATTTTTTAATTTCATAGAAATTTTTATATTCCACATAATTAAGATTAAATCATCAAATGTTTTAATGGATTATGAGTCCTCTAGAAAGGAAAAATTGCCCCCAATTCCGCAATGGACACTATCACCAACACAACACCTCCAGTACTAGTTGGTGAATGTCTTGGTCTAGGAGTAATACATCAATTTCTCTATACCAACATTGTAATAAACTCATGAAATCAATCAGAGGATGTACTCCAACCAACTATCACTCCCATAATAGGTCATGGGATATTAAGTGGCCCTGATTTCAACATTAAATTGATTTGGGAGTTTTTTTCAAGAACACAACAACACAATCTGTCCCTTCCTCCTAGAGGTTGATGAGGAAATTCATGATTTCAACTCAATATCTTATGAGGGTCTTAGTTGGGCTCCCATATATTCTGGTATTCCTTATCAACACATGGCTTTGATTTCACCAAGAGATGTAGATGATGTTTTCACCAACCCAAGCATCTAAATTTAAGTATCCAAAAGGAGATCCCACATGGGTTATCCAAATAATGTAACTCTAAAGTAGGATTGTATCCCTATTACTATAAATCCATATGAGGACCATCAGTGTATCCTAAAAGTGGTTCATAATCAATCCCAAAACATCACTATCTAGGATCCCCTTACTTCATAAAAGCTAGCCTTAGTGACTATGGAATCCCAGAGAGCACCCTTTCCCATAAGGGCTGGGTGAATTTTTATCATATTTTACTCTATGATCATATTCAATATGGGAAAAATCCCCCAAAATTGTTTTATTGGAACTGACTCAAAAAACAGTACAGTAGGAATCAACCCTCCAAACGATATATAGGGCACCAACCCCCAAAAGGCAGATCAGTCACCAACTGACCAAAAATGATACTTCATTGAGGAGGAACACCATACCATTTAGGTCTCTATCAATATTACATCAATCAAATATGAATACATCTCACTGGACCCAGATGAGAACAATCCTAAAGAGTATAATCATACCCTCATGCAGTCATCTAACTCATAGTAGGTTGTTCTACCTTCTACATATAGGATAGGAAAGGAAAGGCTTGACGATATATTTTATGAATCTAAAGATAGTGTTACTGACCAAGCTTGTATTTTATAGGGAAATGAAAAAAGTTCATATATCCAATAAAAATAGTGGATTTAGTTTTTGGGATCTGGATTGAGGAACCCATCATCGTCCAATCACCTTCCCAACAATAGGGAAGAGATGGTTGTCATTGATCCTATAGGTCAACCCATTGAGGATGAAAAGGGAATGTTAGTGGAGGAATAGATTTCCCATCTACAATAAGAGATAGGGATATACATGAAATAATAATGGGAATGATACTATAATATTTACCCAAAAAGATGTACAGGAACCTTCTGATGGAATCCTTCTACGTAGTGAAGTTCCCCAGCCCACAGGGATGTGGGAATTTTCAAATTTCCCATCCCATAATCAGTAGAGATCCCTAAATTTCAACACCTACCCACATCCCATTGATATTTTGTAATTTTTCATATTTTTAAGAACCCCATCCTATAGGGTTGGGAGTATTTTAATATTTTACAACTCTTCATTGAGGGTATTCTAGAAACCATCCAACATCATTCATTTCCAAAAAGCATCAATGAGATTAGGGATTATTTAATTTTTCGGAAGAATATATGTCATCAATGAACCCTAATTTCTTAACACGCACCCTCTAAACAATGAAGAGAATTCCATTTTAACCTAGACTCCATAGATATCCATATTCCCATCCTAACAGATTTATAGGTAGAACATTGGAGAAAAAGTGTGGTTGATCATCTCTTGATGAAAATAGTTAAGGTTATGTTACTTCTTATAAAATCATGTCCCAATGTAACTTGATTGTCACATGGGGAATGGTTTGATAAAAATACCATAGATATGGAATCTGAGTGAGGTTCGGTTTAAAGAACATTAAGATTAAATATGTATTAGAATAATCAAAACACAATCAAATACGAGGAATACACCCTCCAAATATGTTGTTTAATTATACTTCTAGTTCCATGATGTTAAACTACATGGACCACATAATAGTTGTATTATGTTGGACTATACGAAACAAGATTGTAGCATGAAATTAAACTGAAAAGACCATATCCTTTCCATATGATGTGAAACTAGATGACCACATCTCATTTTTATGAAATTAATCTACATGAAAATATCTCATATGAAAATTTTAAACTAAACAGAAAATTTCTTACATGCTCGATGCTAAATGATGCGACATGTCCTAGTTGAATGACATGAAACATATCAACGATATCCAATCCATGTGATTTTAAAAATCACAGAACACACCCCAATCATAGAACAATAAACTAAGTGAAATATTAACATCTAAAACACTTCATTAGTAAATGGTAGATGTTATGAAATCCTTGATTATTATCATATGTCAAGAAAACATAGAGAGAAATCATTAGGAGTTAGAAGTCAATACAACCAAGGTCTATCAAGTGGAGACTATACCATCAGAATTCAATGCTTCCAACTTAATAAAAAACATTATGTTCTATCCATAGATATAATTGAGGTAGTATATATAACCCTAGAAACTCAATATCATCCTATCCCTAGTGAAAACATAAAATAAAATTATATTTGTAAACTCTCTACAATTAATATATCAATGATGGATGAAAACGGTTCTTCTAATGCCCTATATCATCCCTACAGTGATAGATATTTCATAATATTTCATAAATAACCTATAAATGACTCTATGGACTTAGATATGGAAGAAAAAGTGGAAGGTATCATGAAAAACCCTCATGTACATGAGGAAGGTGTCTCCACCATCATTTATGACCTTATACAGATAAATCTAGAAATAGAAGAAGGCACAAAAACTACATTGATTTGTGACTCCATTCCTCTTGAGGAGAAAGATATGTATATTGAATTTCAAAATTAGGCTAGATATGTGTTCTCTAGGAAATTTAAAAAAATACCTCACTTAACCTTGATGTGGAAACACATAAAATAATATCACCTGATGACCACTAACCATTATAGAAAATAGTCAGGAGAATACTACCCATTCATGATACAGTATCCTGGTTGCATAAAGTTAATATGAACAACACTTCTAGACTACATTATGGTAAAATTTATCGAATAATTCATGTCATAAAATCTTTAAACATCAAAATGTGATAATGTCCAAGTCTATTTATTTTAAACTATATAATGTTTCTTGACCATATGACGTTAAACTATATGAAACATGAACTGACAACATGACGTGAAACTGTATAGAATAATTCCTCACCCCATGATGTTAAAATTAATTGGAAGAATCATCCCATAAATGAATCATCACACACAAGATAGATTTTTTAAAAATAGAAATGATGTCCCCTTATCCCTGTGTGAGATATAAATCCACAGAGGTAATATCTAAGCTGAGAATAATGAAAGTATTGATTCTTTCCAGAACAAGGTATATAGTGACACCCAGATCTCAAATGATGGGTCCAACCACAATATGTTCATCTTTTCTGTAATACATCAAACTATGTGATAATGGGATTGCCTTATTTTCTATATAGGGTTCCCCTCGTCCTTACTGCATGATGTCTAATCAATAGAAGATATCCTAAATTCATGAAACTAAATTGCATGGTTTCCAAGAACTTCTTATGGATTGATTCATTCGATTGTATGATACATAGTCATGAATTGACCTTTATCTTTGGGCCCAGATAAATTATTCCTTTCCTTTGAAATTGAGTCACCTACGTCTTTACCACATGATATTAAACTACATGAATGATATACTAACCCCCTGGAAATTTATAGGGTTTCCAATAACTACATTTTCCAGGATTCCTTCCATTGATGTATATGCAGTGACACCCCTACCTTCATCATTGGGACCTTTCACAATATTTCACTTCTTTCTTGTTGATTCACCTTTTTCATATAGCTTGACATTAAACAATGCACATAATTACCTCATCATATGAAACTAATCTACACGGTTTTTACGAAAATCCTTTGAATTGATTCACATTCCAATGAGATGTGTAGGGATACATAGATCCAATAACTTGGCCTAATTAATGCATGATTATAAATCCCACTATCCTTTCTATAATTTCCTCCAAGTCACGAAAAGAATCTCTAGAATTCCATGTTTCTCACAACAAGCATGGATCACATGGGATAATGAATTTTTGTAAGGTATTCCCCACAAGATCAATGAATATGATTTCATGTCATGGTTAATATGGTATTGTATGAAAAATCATAAAATAAACTCCACGATTACTCAAATCATGATGTTAAACTACACAGTTTATGTCTTTTTCTTTATATAAAAATTTGAATTGTTGTGGACCTCGCTCGAGAGGACCACTACAGTGAGTGTTGGTCTCCTACAATACCTACACGATAGAAATGCATTTTCCTTGATTTCTACCACTATAATATATTTAGTGACACCTAGATATTGATTCATGGGATTACTAAAAATATTGTACTTTTACATTGAGGAGCCGACGTACTTTTTGCATGATGTTAAATTTCATGGTTTCTGGAAAACTATATGTGTATTGATACATTTAATCATAGTATAAGTAGTGATTCTTGGATCCCCAATATCATGTCTAGATACAAAAATAAATGCGAATAATTCCTTCATATATATAAGGTTCATACATGCGTATAGATTTTTAGGTTCATGAATTATGTGTGTCTTGATTCTAATCATCACATGATACATAATGATGATAGAATCTCCAATCCTTGGTCCAAATGAAATATTCAGTAAGAAAAATTCCTCCTCTGTGTATGGGTCAGACCTACAAAAACAATTTTACATTCAATAACTATTTGTGGCTTGATTTCTATTCATCATAGGATATGTTTTTACGAATATATTCTTTATCCCGGGTATATATACTACTACCAATAAGAATAATGCCCCCTATGCATATGGTTTACAAATATATGGATATTTTCCCAATAAATAAATTTGAGTGGGTTTATCCCTATCATCATAGTACATATAGTGATGCTAAGATATCCAATATTTTATCAATTTACAACAATCAACATGAAAATGTCCCCTCCCAATGTATTGGTTATAATTTCACCTACAGATTTTATATAATAACTTTGTTTGTCTTGATTCATATAATAATAATATTGTTAGTGAAGCTTGTATCATAAATATTAGGTCTATCTATAAAAATAAACATTAAAATTTCCCCTTCCAATCATATGGGTCAGACCTATGTTTGGATATATTATACAAGAACAACGTATGGATGGATTCTTGCCATCACAAGACTTATAGTGAAACCAAGATTTTCAATTCTAGGTTCAAGAACAACATATAAAATAAGACAAGATTCACCCATAACAACATATGGACTGGACCTATGTAGAAAGATACATGAGACCCACTCTGGCATAGATTAGTCAATTTTATAGTTTCCCAGTCTTTCTCATTCCATGAAAGGATAATGTTAGATTAGTTTATCTGGAATGATGCTCTGCATGAAAGAATCGAGACACTTATCATGTAAGGACCATTTCATAACTTCAACATGTTAAACTAAATAGAACATATACTTCCTCACCACATGATGTTAAAATGTGGGGAAAATTTCTTAATCACGTGATATTAAACTAGACAACAAAAGTTATTCACATTAAAGAGATCAACCTATCAAATTTTTGTGAAAAATAATCACATGTTTTATTCCTTCACGTTGAAATGTGTTCAATACATGCTGTCATTGAATTTTGGTTACTCTAACCCTTATTGAGTCTTATGTTCTCCATGAATTAGATTGTTATATTTATGTTTTGATCTTGCAAAACCAATTCCTTATGTTTATATCCTTTTTTGGAACCCCAATGGCCTTGGTAATTCTTTAACCTGACACTTCCCCTTATCATACTAGTAACATGGACTAGCTTCTCTGAATGGAATGTCAGATCCTAGGAAGACCCAACTTAAACCTTGGAGTTATTTTCTTAACCATGTTGAACATTAGAGGCTTGCGCTATTACCAATTCTTTATCTGAACCCACATGTTCCCACATGAAGTTATCTCATATATTATTGGTTTATGATTTAATCATTCTGTAAACCAACTATTCAAGTGGATTTGGATTCCCTCTATGATATGCATATCTTCATTATATTAATTTTCAATAAAGGATTATGGAATCATATTTCTTGAACCCTTGAATTCCATGGTATGTATCTTTTGTGATTACTCAATAACTATGCTAAACTCACTTTTTTATGCGACATATGAATTGAATCTATTCATAAGGATCTCCATATAATGTTATAAATATGTCATGATTTCATCCCTTATCATATGAAGAGGGAATCCTAGGGAAGACCAATCATAAAAGAAAAATAATGAATTGTTTTAAATATGACTAAGTCATACATGATCACTCATCATATTCATGAGTCAGATCTATGAAAATATTTCCTTTAACATGGAATAGAATCTACCCAATATGGGATTTAATATATGGGAACCCTTTAATAATACCGTTTATGGATAAAAGGTGTTTTATATATCAATATTAGTCTTAATAGGGGAATATGTCCCCATTCTTATCTTGAACAAATTCACATCAGTTCCCATGTCCTTACTGCTTGATGTTAAATTATGAGGAAAAGTTCCATGTGAATCATGAACATATACAAAATACACATTAGTGAAAATTGTACAAACAAAAACATTATCAATTGGTTTTCCAAATCCCACAACTATAATTCTTATGGTAAAAGAGACATAAAACATGTCTGATTAAAAACCAATGAAGTGCGTCCTAATAAAAAGGCATGTATCTACTCACTAAACACATCATTTCTATAGTTTAGTAAAATAATTGAGGGAAATTGAATGAGGATTGAAGTGCATCTATTGCAAATTATGGTCCTAGTAAAATCCATTCCCTGGTCTCTCAATATTCTGGTCTAAGAAAATATTAGGGTAATGATTTATTACATATCCTCACTATGATAACATGTTCATTAGGTGGAAAAATGACTTGTATAGTGCTCAGACCCTCCTTAAATATTACTCTTTTCATAAACCACCTTCAAACCTTTTATGTATGAGCTGATACTACCAATTCCATGAGTTCATATCCTTCTCATTGAACCCCATTGGATTTTGGATTCTATACTTTTTGGCTCTTCCCCATAGAATACAAAAAATATGGACGATGTCTTTCGAACAAACCATCAAACCCTATAAAGGACCCCTTTAAACCCATGAGTTGTTATACTAACTGCATAGATCTTTAGAGGCACAATCCAATACCAATGGTTGACCAATACCCACCATTTCCCACATCCAATTGAATAAGATATTCCAAGATCATGATTTACAATCCTCATAGCTAGACTATTCAAGTGTAATAAACATGTTCAACATTATGAAACCAAGTATTGTACACCTTCTCAAAGTAGGAATCTGACAATCCATTCCATAGAATTTCGATGGTCTGAAAAATGTTACTCAAGACCACATGGTGTAGGGAGCAAGCCTTCCCATGAAATTCTTTTGGATTACATAACCCTTCATGGATATCTTTTGATCAATATAAAACTTCATAACCCAGAATATTAAGTCAACATATATCATTCATGGCCTTAGAAAAGTGTGGGGATCATATTTAATTGTCCATGAATATAAGTCTAATGGGCCTATCTCTGGGGGGTCTCTCAATTTCCAACTTTTGGTATCTCTTTATTGTATGTAAGGGCCTCTGATCCTCAAGATCCTTGATGAAATAATTATTGAACCCAACACCCTATGGTGTGATGGGTCATCCATGGTATATCCACAAATTTTCATATTGATTTGTTCCAAAATTTTGGTCACGACTTAAATAATATATATTATAACAATCCAAGTGGACTTTTCATCGCTAATCATTCACCATACACCACCAACAATTATGGAAAGGAGGAAATTTATCACATCCCATCATTGGTATTCACCCATCATGATTTCTTCAAGAACACAGGGTTCGAAAACCCTTCATGATGATTCATACTTCAAAACATCAATTAAGTTTGTGTGGTGTTTGAACCCTTCGTGGACACCATTTCATTAAAACACCATCAAGGATGCAAGGTTCTCAAAACCTATATGAATACACATCCTTCCTAACCATAGATTTTTTGAGCAAAAATACCCTAAAATAATAAAATAAAAGGCATGTGCTAAAAGACCATGAACTATAAAAATAAAATGTCCAAGATAAACTACACAAACAAAAGAAAGAGTAGGTCCGAGTAAAATGCCATAAACTATAGCAAAAGAAGGCTCAAGTTAAAAAAATCTAAACTACATCAATATAAGGTCCACAATAAATTCCCATAATATTCAACAATAATTGGTCTATGATAATTGAATATGAACTAAAGTAAGATATGAACTATGAAATAAGACTATAAACTAAAATGAAAGGTATAATATTGATTTTTTTTCAAATAATAGATGGTATGATCCAAAACACAGTAAACATCAACAAAAGATGTTCTGAGCTAGACGACCCTAAACTACCAAAGAATAATGGTCGAGTTTGAAACACCCTAAAACAACAATTGGATAGATATAAAATGATTATTAGGGAGAAATACTAAAAATAAATTACTATAAAAAAGAAGGGTCTTCTCTTAATTGAATATAACTTTCTGTGATCTAGGCAATATTCAAATTCCATAAAGTTGAAGAGGTTGAAAACTTTTTCTGTTGAAAAAACATAAGAGGGAAACATGATAAAAGTCCATGTCTATACTTTATAAGTATTCCATTATATAAATCATATAAAATGTAGGGTAAATATAAACAAAGAGAATATAATCTAATGGGTAATACCATATGGCCTTATAAAAAATAAGGATATTTTCCATATGTCCCATGACATAGGAAGAAATAAGACAATTCTCCATCTATAAGGGATATCATAACAAAACTATACATGAAAATCAAGATACCTAAAGACAACTGGAAAATGTAAATCAATGATGAATATCATGTAATTATGAATTATTGATAATTTCTAAAGAAACATATTATGTAAGTTAAGAACACAAATTGTGAAATTTGGTTCTATTTGGTATTACATAGAGGATGGGTGTCGTCGCTGATCATTGTAACATCCCCACCAAAATATGGGTCACTACTCAATATTTCATCATAAGATAATGAATTTCCTATTCATATTCATGTGATAAATCTATTTTAGGATATTAATAATAGGGTTCTTCGTCCATGAACTTGGTATTTCTATTAATAGTTTTGATCTTCCTAGTAGTATATTTCAGAACTATATATGGATTTATTCCCATTATTGTAAGATATGTAGTGAAATACATGTATCTTACATTGGACACTACCATAAGGTTATTTTCACCCAATACCAATCCTATCTAATGATTTATACACATTCTTGTTTGATATTATCTGTTTCCCAGGATAATTATACTTCCTATATTGGATTCAACCAAAAAATTCATGCTTATGATTATCCTCGTATGAACACCTGAAAATTAACCAGTTGACACACTCTGGACAAATCCACTCATGGGGCTCAATATAAAAGTCTATTAGATTTTCAAATATGTATATAAGTGTTCTATGTTTAGATTATAATCAAATTATTTACATTCTCAAGTAATAACTTTCCAAGTGGGGCTTTTTTACACCCATAATCGGTTAATATACACTTTTTCGTAAAATATTTCTAAAGTTTGTAGACAATGTATATAAAATCCCAATTCTTTATTAAAAATTCATTCATGTTTTTTTAAATACAATTTCAAATAATAATTCAAAAAATACAAAGAAATATTCTTTTTATAGTAATTAGTTACATCACATAAAAAATTAAACTGTAGGTACATTGAAATTATGGAAAACTTCATTGAAATCATCATATTATACTGTCACATATAAAAATGTATGGGATAACATTGGGGAATACATAATAAATAGGTGATCAATAAGTCAAAATAAGTAAATAGACATGGAATAAAATGAGTAAATAATTACAGTTTAGAGAACATATAGATAAATGAGTCATATAAGGATGAGAATCATAAAAAAACAATGAGGCACGATATAAAATTATAACCTAAAGGAAACATTTTCAAATATGGAAACAACATAATATATGGAATCATAAACATAATTCAAGGATAAATTCCAATAAATAATTATGGAAAGAGTCCCTTGAAGGAGTAATTTCACTCTATAAACCCTTACATGACATATCATTAGACTAAAATATTACCCAATGCATTGATGTGATTTATAATTTTAGGCACACACATCACATTCAAATCATTCAGATGCATAAGTGTGGAAAATCGATAAAAAAATTGAATAATTTATCATCACATTTTATTCCATGAGAAATGCGTGGGGATTGAATTCATGTAAGTCCCTAATTATAGAATTATAATTGCATAAATGTGAACACCCTTGATAATAAATGTGTATGAGTGTTCACTACAAAATATTTTCACATGGAAATCACAAAGAAATTTTGACAGCATAACGGGGGTGTATAAATGTTGATGGATGGATTAATGATAGTTAAAGGTATATATAATCAATTAAACATAATATAGGCAGTATGGGGATATGTACGAACACATCCCAACACCTTTAATTATATATAAAATACATATGATAATTAATATACTTTAATAAATATGAGTGAAGAGGATCCTTTACCTTGAGAGTATGATTCCAAAATCATATGAGGGGTTTCTTGTGATCTTGGTGGAACATTAGAAGGAATATAGAGAGGGGATGTCAGAGTAAGGAAGTACTACATGTTTTTTGGGATGTGAAACTGGTGCATGTGTGGGTTTATATAGGAAACAAGTGGGGAATACTTTATTATTTCTCAAACATAGGTTTTGGAATATATATAATAAATTAATAAAAATAATAAAACTTTCGATGTTTTTCCCATGTTTTATTCCAAATATATTTGGATGTAATTTTATTGATTGATGAAGGTACAAAATTTTTAAAATACTACACTTGATGATGTGGGAGTTAGCCTGTCTTTAAAGAAATGGTTTTTAAACCTCAAAATATATTATTGGTTTTGGTAGACTTGTAATGGATTTATAAAATTAATAAAATAAAATAAATCAAAATATTTTAAATGGAAAACATATTTTTGGTCTTGGATACCATTTATAGTATTTGTTAAATCATTTTTGGTGTAAAATTATTTAATAATACACACTATATATCTATAATGTATTTAATTTTTATTTGAAAATTCCACTGTCTTAGAAAATTATGAAGAATTCACCATTGTTTAATTTCAACATTCTAATTCCAAAAATAATATTGATTTTATCTAAGAAAATTTCTAAATATTTTAATTTATACAATGAATATAAGAATCTACATTTATTAGAAATGATGGATTTTTGACAATAATTGGTTTCAAAATCTTGTAAAAATTACTTTTGACTACATAAAATTTATTTGATAATTTATATTTCATAAAAAATATTTAATAATATTTATTTAATACAAAATATTTATTTCAAAAAAACTTTATTTCATAAAAATAAATTACTAAATTGAATTTTAATGTTATCTAAAAATAGAATTTGTGTTTTATTTTATCAAAATGAAAATAATTTATAAAGTAACAATAATGAGATGAAAATATAGAAATTATTATATTATAAATATAATATTTCATATTATTATGGTCTTGATATATATCCCTTTATTAAAATGGGAAATTACCTAAGGGTAAGGTGTGAAATAGTTTGACTTTCTTGGGGTGGTGCGACTTACATGGTTTTCTTTGTGATCTTGATGAGGTTGTAATTATCTCATAAATGAGTATTATCATGATTAATTTGTTTGATATATAATTGGTATCAATAAAAAAGTTATAGTTATTCCACATCCCTTGGAATATTTGATAAATGGGAATCATTTTGTATGATCTTACTGGTTGAGGGCGTCACCTTCATTATTATTGTTTATTGGATTTTTCAAAACTCTATATTTATAATATTAATATAATAACTACTAAAAAACTATATTATCATTATTTATTATTCACAACTATATTTTAAATATTATTGGATATAATAAAATTGTGGAATTGCATGTGTTTACATAGTAAGACATTTAATTCAACCATAAAGAGAATTTTATTTATAAAATCTCTGGTCATTAAAATCTTTCCCCCTTTAAAAATATCATTATCAAAATTTTCATTTCACACAATAAAACTTATGAGGGTAACTCTTCATCATAATCCCTATGGTTCAAACATCTATTCATCAAAAAGTTTGTTTCTCCATAGCAATTTTACAAGGATCATTATCATATATCATTGAACACTGTATCTATGATCTATGATCTTCACCATTATCTCATAATTGAAAAGACCATACTCCAATGGTAAAAATTATCTATTGAGAATATATGAGGGGTCTAGTAGATACTTCTCTAATAGTGATATGTGGAACATATCGTGTACAATAAATAGTTTAGTTGGTAGTTCTAGTGGATAGTCCACCGCTCCGATGTAATCAAGGATCAAAAAGAGATTGATGTATATTAGACTAAGAAATACCTTCTTTTGAAATCTCATGACATTATTATATATATATATATATATATAGGAATACCATGTATCCAATATAAAACTCTATCTCTCGTTGACAATTGTTATCATTTATCTTTTTTCAACTTTGAGCAACCTCGATGTAATGCTGAATGGTCTTGACCATTCCCACATTTTCCTCCACCATTTTAGGACCTCTCATTTTTCATTCCATAACTTCATCACAACATGAATAGGATATAAATATATTCCCATAAACACATTGAAAGGTAGAATTTGGATTCTTGATTGGAAGATATTATTGTATTATCAGTACACTAAATGAAGATGTTGATCTCATCCTTCATTGATGTCAATTGAGTATGACCTCATCATGTCCTCGAGTGTCTGGATAGTCTCATTTGATTGGACATTAGATTGAAAATGATAAGATGTGAAGATGTTCAAATTAGTTATTAGAGAATTTTGGATAATCTTTTAAAACATGGAGGAAAATCATGGATCTGGATCATATTCAATCCAAATTGGTGTTCCATGTATACTGACCAATTCCCAAATATATTTCATTTAATGATGATCAAGTGAGATGTTCTATTAAATTAAAATGATGTGAGAGGCCCTTGTCAGATGATCCACCACAACCAATAGAGGATTATTTCTTCTTGATTTCTTCTAAAGACTAATGGATTAGTATATGGTTTTGTTTTCTCATTTTATTTTTATTTTTATGGGTAATAGTTTCATCATCCCCTTGGATTGATTCCTTTCATACTTTACTTTCTGAAATACAAGACATCATGATATATACTATATGATGTAATTCCATATATATTCCCACAAATAGTTCTCACATAGATAAGATATATCATTGTTCTCCCTATATGGATGGATAAGGTCAAACTGTGTGTATCATCCAACATCTCCTTCTTTAATTCAAGATTTTATGGTACCCATAGCTTTGACCAAAATCTCACGACCTACTCTTCATTAAAATTGATCTATGAGGATTTCTCTTTTAATATGGCTCCACATTCTTTTTTATTCAGACATAATCTCTTTGAGAATCCATTACCCTTTCCAAAAAGAATGGTTGAATAATAATTTTTGAAAGGATTGATAATGATCCTTCCTTTATTATTCTCCTGTATATCACTTTCATGTACGAGAGGATCATATACTTTTCAATTCTCTTAGACTATAATTTTCATAGATCCTTTCTACATAGATTGTGTTACACATTATTTTCATTCTTGAGATGGTAGTTGATAGAGTATCCATTTGCCTTTATTAGATCTAACCATCTTCATTGTTGACTATTTAACTCTTTCTATGTGAATATATACTTGAGGCTATAGTGATCCTTTTATATTTCACACATCTCCACAAAGAGATGATTCTGTGAGATTTTCAATTCATAGATAAGAGAATCTAACTCTAGATCATGGGTTGGGTAGTTTTTTGGTGAAACATCAATTTCATTGAATCATATTCCATAACTTTTTTCCTTATATATTAACACACACCACACAATCCCTTTTCGATTCATATTTGAATACCACAATATATTCTCCACTTCTGGGTATTGTGAGAGAAGGTGTAATGATAATCCAAGTTTTAATCTATTTTATGCTTTCTTCATATTCCTAATTCCTATAACACTTTACTCCCATTCGAGTTTTCTTATTTTGAGGGTTTTAAAATCATATGAAATTTATCACAAATCAACAATAGTAACCATCCAATCGATGGAAACTATGGATTTATATCACAAATGTTTTCATTTTCTATCACTCAATTTCCCCATACTTTGATGTCACAAAACATATCTGATTACTCATTATAATATTCCACAAGAATGAGACATACTTAAACCATAACTATCATTTTCTGTACTTTTCATAATGCTTCCCCTTTCATATTGTTTTTATCATAGTGCTTAGCTTCCCCCCATGATCCCCATTAATTTTTTTTATATTAGAATATAATATATAAATACAGCCAAAAATTTATTAAGGTAATCTATAAAGAATATATTCATAAATTCCATAAATATTAATGAATAATTATTGAGTCTTAATGGCATTACTATGAACTCATAGTGACCAAACCATTTATGGAAATCATTATTGGGTGTATCCTTCTTCTTCACCCTTGATAATATCCTGACCGTAGATCCACCATAGATAATTACTGGTATGTATGGTAGCTGATTGAATAAGTATTCAATCCATGGTAGAAGATACTTTTTCTTTATCATTTTCTTATTGAGATCATGATAATCATTGAAAATGCGCATTGTACCTTCTTTCTTCTTAACGAAGAGGACTGGTGCAGCCTAAGGAGAATAACTAGGGAATATGAGCCTTTTATCTAGATTCTTGTATAGTTTTTTTTATTAAAATACTAAAATTACATAGTATACATTCTATATATAGTATTTTATAATCATAATTACCCAGATAAAACTCTTTTTAAAATTCATCATCTCGGCTAGGAGGAAAACAAGAAAATTATTCAGGAAACACGTCAGCATATTCCATAAGAATAGGAATTTATATGAGTATTATCTTTTTATTATACTCAATCATTTATGATTTATATAATTTATCATAGAGAAATAATATTCATTCAAGACATGTTGGTGATAAATAAAATTATTCGCCTTTCATTCACTTGTATAAAATCAGAGGATGATTCATGATATAAATATTAATTTCCTTGTTGTTGAAATTTATGTTGGATATATATAAGTAAATCAAATCCACACCCATAATTGAAAAAATATCCATAAAAGGGAGTTTCATAAGGTTATCTAGGAAATTATTCTCATAAATTTGGATGTGGGAGTAGTTATATACATAGTATGTATTAAGTGCCAGTTTTTTAACTTTAAATGACATCTCAACTTCCTTGCTTTGTGTGTGTGATTGAATTGTTTTACTAAAATTGTGTGATAGGAAGGAATTCATATATCTATAATGAAAAAAATTATCCCACTTTCTGGATGAATAACAATGATACTTTTCACTACATACTTATAGGGATCAACCTTAGTAGTTGTGATGGAATACTCTCTCCCTTGTTTCCATGGAGGTTTCCAATTGTGTCTTAAATACCTAGGCTTAGTTCATCATTTAAAAACTTGTCCTAGTTAAATGATGTTGAAATAATGAAATATTCGTTGATGGTTGATTGTATAATTCTATTCAACCATCTAATTAGTTGGATTCTCACATCGGTAAACGCTAACTATGATTCTTTCCTTCCTACACCTTCAATATCTTCTCACCCCATTTAGAAAATTCTAGGGTGATTCATTCCACACTTTTAAAAAGTGGGATGTAGAAATTTATTATAGTCATTATATTTATCTATCAGACTATTAAAATTAAACCCCACTTTCTGCTTCTTATCCCCATGATAATTTTTAGATTCTCTGATATCCCTTTTTATATTGAGGTATGATAATAAAATACACACACACACACACACACACACACATATATATATATATATATATGTCTCAGGTCACCACGGATTTTTATAGAGTTGGTTTTATCCTCAAAAAGAATCAGTCAATCATAAATTTTGGGGTAACAACAAATATTGAGGTATAATTTGAAAGACTAGTGATATTTTCCACAGATGTCCTGATATATTCACTATATTTCTTCTTAATGTATAGAAAATTCCATTCAATATTTACTTGAAAAGTGCGAGGAAAATATTTATCAAAAAAATTTCAAAATTTCTTTCACACAATTTCTTTTATCTTATCATGATGCTTTGTAATCTCGATCAAATTATACAACTAATTAGATACACCCTCCATAAAATAAATAACTTGTATAACCTTCTATTTCATGGAACATTATAGGATTGAGTAGATCATCTCAATGTAATTAATACATTGTTTTTTGATTAAGGGATAAAATGATCCCTTGGAAGTTAGAGTCTGTGATCACATAAAGGTCTCAATTGCATCAAATTTTTCCGAGTGGGATTTCAATGAAACTACTTATCCAAGTTTCTATTCATAACCTGAGTCAACTGAAAGAGTATCATCATTATGATTGTGATTTGTTCTCTAATCAAGTTAGGAATCTCATTTTTGTAGTAATCATATTTATCCTCACATTGGTTATTTACAAGGTTCCTCTAATTTATGGCTATTGTCTCGAATAGAGGGAACATATTGGATGATTATTATTGAAATATTAATCTCATAAATTATAATCAAATTAAATTAAAGGGTAAACATATAAATGACATTTATTTCCCTAATGTATGGATTTTTAGGCTTAAATCTATGTTATCAATTATATATTTTCATGTATAAACTTATGAGAATTTTTTTATTCCCTTAATTATTGTTTGTAAGAAGAATATGAATTTATCAAAAAACTTCTCCAGGCTGTGTCAAACCATGTGTGTATAAAGGCCTATTTCCAAGAACCATTTCATCATCGAGTCTAGCTCAACGTGTTGTTTTTAGGTGTTAACCCTATGTAAATATGTTCCAAATCCATATCCACTTACAGTATATAGACATGGATATATTTTATTAGAAACCACTTACTATATACATTAACAACATTGGTGGATTTATTCATCTATTTAATATTATCCCTATGTATTTCTCTATAGGGTTATAAAATTAAACCCAATAATAACTATAATTTTCTTCAATATTAACTATGAAAACCCTACTCATTATTACACATTATTTCATGTTATAATACATAATATTACAAATAATACAATTGAAAAGATCTTGATATCTAGTGCCTTTTGGAAACAAGTTCATTATATAACAAATTAAAATAGGGGGTATATCGACATTATTGAAAACATCCACGACATACTAATATTATTCCCTCATACATAAAACAACATGGGAAAACTTGGGGCATACATAAGAAAGTGATGATCTATAAATACAACTATGGGAACAAAAATTCAATTAAATGAATAAAAATTACATGTTATACAATAGGAATATCAATGGGATATAAAATGATGAGAATTATATAAATGAAAAATGAGACAACATACAACATGATTACATAAAGGAAACATGGGGAAATACAGAGACAACATAAAACATGGAGTAATAAACATAGGTCAAGGATAATTTGAAAGAAATTATGTTGAAAATATACCCATGACTAATTAGGTTCACAAACTAATACATTTTATTTCATCTCATTAGACTAAAAAAATATCCAATGCATTTGAGTGCTTCAATTTTTTTGGCTCACCCGTCACATTCATTTCATTCACATGTATAAGTGTGCAACATAGATCAAAAAACATGGAATAATTTACCATCAAATTTTGTTCCATGATAATGTAGTGTGAAATAAATACTTTTATTTCCCCAATAAAAGATGTATAAGTACACAATGGCGAACAAAATTGATAGGAAATGGGGACTTCTGTTCACTACAAATTTGTTTGTCCTATAAAGTCATGGGGAAATTTCGGTAACATAACGGGGAATATAAATTCTCATGGAAGGAATTAATGATGGTGAAATAGGTACCCCATAATATAGATACAAAATTTAATGTAATGGGGATATTTAAGAACATATCCCAAAAAAATGAATTGATGATAAAATACATAAGATAATGAATATACTTGAATAATTAGAATAAATGAGGATAACTTACCTTGAGAGTGTGATTCCAAACGCACGGTAAGAGAATATTGGGAGGCTTGGGTAACCTTGGAAGGACTATAGAGAGGGTATAAAAGAGTAAAGATCTTCTAAATGGGCTTTTAGTGATGATAAATGGGATCTTGGGTGGGTTAATATTTGAAATGGGGGGGGGGGTCATTATTTACTCTCAATCATTGGTGTTGAACTCTATATAAAAACATAACAAAAACTACTAACCATATCATGTTTTCCCATGGGTTTTTCCAAATAGTTATTTTTACTTATTTTTTTATGTAAGGGGCATATCTTATTAAAATATTACCCTTTCTCAAGTAGAAGTGTGTCATGTCCTTAGAGAAAGGATTTAGTAACCATAAAATATATTATAGGTTTTGGATCATTCATAATAGATTTGTAAAATCAATCCAATAAAAATATAATTGAGTTATCTTAAATGGTTAACATATATTTGGTCTTGTATACCATTTATGTTGTATATACATCACTTTTAGGCTATTATGATACCATATTACACATTGTATATTTATATTGTATTTTATTCTAACCTAAAAATTTGGCTGTCTCAAAAATTTAAGAAAACGTAAATGCTTGACAATTTTGATGTTATAATTAATAAAATACTATTTTTTATATAAATAATTTTATATATATGATAATTTCAATATCAAAATAATAATCGATATTTATTTTGAAATCTTGGGTATTCTGACGATAATAATTTTCAAAAACCATATAAAAATTTCATTTGATTTTATAAAAATAATATGATCATTTATATTTAATAAATATTTTTATTAATTAAATTTTAATAAAATATAATTTTTTAATCATATGTTTTTTCATAAAAATAAATTCTGTAACTGAATTTGAATATCACCAAAAAATAAAATTAGTTTTTAGTATATCTATATTAAAATAGTTTATAAAGTCCCAATAATGATATGAAAATAGAACCATTATTGTATTTAAAATATAAATATTCATATTATTTTGTATTTGATAAATATCCACTTATTACACTAGAAAATACCCATAGGGTAATGTGTACGATGGATATAATTTCATGGGGTGGTTCGACGTACATGGTTTGGATGTGATCTCAATGAATTTGAACTTCTCATGTAAAATGTTTTCCTCATGATAAAGGTTTTGGATCAAAATATGAAAATGGTTAAGGAAAATATATAGTAATGTTATATCCCTTATAATCTATAAAAAATGGTCTTCATAGGGTATGATCCTACTATTAGAGGAAATCAATTCCTTTTTCATTGTCAATTGGATTTTACAATACCCAATATTTATACAAATAATATGATCAATGTTCAATGGATATATTATTAATGGTTATGATTATTAAAGGAATTTTAAATGTTGTTGGATATAATAAAAAAAAGTAAGTTTAGTTGTTTACATAATAATACATTAAACTAAATCATAAAGATAAATTGTTTTATAAAAGTTCAGGTCATTACAATTCCAAAATACTTATATACTATGCATGATGTACTCGAAGGATGCATAATTGATGAATATGGGCATGTGTTTTTAAAAAATAGGGAATAATTTTTTTGACCCTTATTCATTAATGGACATTCCCCAAAACTAAAATGAATATACACTCATGAATAGCTATATTGGAATACTCACCCTAATCTCATATGGGTGTAACCTAAACCACGCATAGGGATCTAGCTCGGCCAGCTCGCACTAACGATAAGGGGTGTGAAAGAAAGAGAAACCAAAAGTGATTCTACGTTATCTAATTAAATCAATTAGGGATATAAAATCATTTCACCATGTCATATTCAACCTCTACACATCTTCTATGCACACTAAAACCCTTGGTTTGACAAAAAGAGTCACACCTAATGTCTGAATGATCCTGATGACTAATAAACACCATGTTGTCCTTCTACAATGAGAAACCATAAGATATATAAATCTTCTTTAATGTCTCAAATACATACATATCACTTCCACATGATTCCCTTATTGATTGTTGAGGTTGACATCCAAGGAACAACTATTGATCATGTGACACTATAGATCCAATCATGAGAAGTCCATGAAGATTTTACAAAGAGACATCACATGAATAACCATGCATCATGAATATTTTTAGAGATAAAAATGTGAATCTATCAACAATTTTCTAAATATGCATAAAATAAAAAAAGTTATCATGTTATTAATTAGATATTATCTCATAAATCCCTTGTGGAATTTCTGGATGCCATTTCATGAACAATAATTGATGATGCCCATCTTTAGAGTTGATCAAGTGATTTTCTCATTGTTTTGTCAGAGAGACATTGAATGAAAAACCAGTGATCATGAACCACTTTAGTATTGATAACATAAATCCCTCATAAATCTTTCAGAGAACCATGGCATGAAAAACCAGTGATCATGTGATTTTTTAGAACAATCTTGTAAATCCATCAATAATTGTCCAAAGTGACATCACATGAAAAACCAAGGATCATGTGATTATATTGAGTGGATCACATGAATCCCATGAATATTGTACAGAGATATATAAAATAAAAAAATTATGAACATGTGACACATTATATCAGATCATTAGAATTTCTCAGCAATGTTTTGGGGAGAAATCCTCTGAAAAACTAGTGACCATGCAACAGTTTAGATATGATCACATTAATCGCTTAATGATTTTCCAAAGATCCATTTCATGAAAACCCTATGATCATGAGAAACATTAGAGCTGATCACGTAAAGACATTAGTGATTGTTTAGAGTGAAATCACATAAAAAACGAGCGATCATGAAACACTTTAGATCTGATTACATGAATCCGTGAGCAATTTTCCAATGATCCATCACATAAACAACCATTGATCTTGTTATGATTTAGATATAATCACGTGAAGAACTCAATGATGGTTTGATGATTCATCTCATGAAAACTAGTGATCATGCAACAAATTAGTGTAGATCACATGAAATCCTTGATGATTGTCTGGCGATACATCGAATGAACAACTTGTGATGACATTATTCATTATAGATGATCATATGAATCCCCTAGTGATTTTACAGAGATCCATCACATGAAAAACAAGTGATCAGGAAATGCATTAGTGAAGATCATGTGAGGCCCTAGAGAATTATCTAGAGAGCAATCATTTGAAAAACTAGTGATCATGAGATTCTTTAAATCTTATCATTTTAAGCCCTCATTGATTATCTGATGTATTGTATCATGAATAACTAGAGATCAGGTGATTCCTTGGATAATATCACATGATGCCTTGGTGGCTATCAATCATGCCATCATGCAAATCCATCTTATGGTCAGGTGATTCCGGTCAGGCGAATCCTTAACTACCTCAATCTAGCATACACACCTTACTCCACATGCTATATATAATAAACCATTGACATCCAATGACTATATAAAACCAACCAACTCTATAAAAACACATGGGAGGGGTGTGTGGGGAAGATAAAAAAGACAAATCTAAGGGAAAGATAATAATAATGGAGGGCCAAGATTCCATCATTGGAGGATACATCTAGGTAACCATAAGACTACAATCCCAAGAACTAACCATGAGAATATCATCACAAGAACCATCTGCAAGAATCTCACCATGATAAATAACCCCAAGACTCCAATCTCGAGTACCAAATGTGAGACTCCTATCACTAGAACCAACCATGAGACTCTTATTTCCAGAACCAATCATATGACTATGGGCATGAGATCCACATGAGAGACTCCCACCAAGAGAAAACACCATGGGAATCCCATCACAGGAACCTATCATGTGATCAAATTAAGATCATGTAGTTTCATGATCCTAAGTCCCCTTAATGTCCTCATGATTCCCTTATAAAATATGAGTAGAATCCTTGTTGATCATTCTAAATACCATGGGAATATTTTCCATGATCATGCATATATTTCATATAATATTCACTATGATCATACAATGAAATCCTAGACAAGACATGTTGATCTGGAAAAAACACATTGGAAAGTTAGTTGATGATGCGATGATATCTTATATTGGTCACTTTAATCATGAAATGGATTCCAGGACATCTCATTTGATCAAGATAAAGACCATATACATGTCCTCCCAGATCATGTGAAGACATCATAGAATAGTTACGATGATGATATGATGAAACCTTGGAAAGGCATTGATAATCATGAAACAAGATATCAAAAGTCATTTTGATAATGAGAAGATGTCTCAGACAATTTAGTTGATCATGTTATAGATTTTGAACATCTCATTATTGATTATGAAAATCATCCCAGACGTGTCCTGAATTCATCCTTCGAGGTGTTTACCACATCAAGGTGACATCACAAAAATATCGAGAAGACAATCAAGAAATGTCCAGAAAATAATAAAGACATGTATGGTAGAAGTTTTTACTACATCTAACAGACACAATCAGACATATACCATATGGACCACCAACCAATATCCTTCAACCATGTACCCTATTTATAATGAGAATTTCTGTAATGGGTAAGGGTTATACACTCTTTAATCCTTATCTGTTCTATGCTCACAGATGGTCCCTTAATAAATACCAACCACATTCAACAAAACGTTCATAGTCTTCATATCTCTCCATATATAAAAGTATATGGAATGAATATAAAAATGATAATTTATCCTAGTGTAATTTTATAGAATTCCTAAGAACTCAAGGATAATAAAACTTTTTCATATTTCATCACCCACCCAAATTCATCAGTAGGTTAGGTGGTTAATGAAATTTGAGAACTATCATTCATACTATAACAAGGATACATAATATTCCACCATATGGACCAATCCCTAATGGGAATCCACATTTTTTTAGGTCCCTATCTAACTGAACAAAAATATGAGAACAATGATTTCTACTAAATCCATGAAAAATAGGATTTATCTCTAAGGACCTTGCTCGAATGGGAATCCAACTTAGTTCATGTCCCTCAAAAACCAAACTAGACTAGGAGAAATTTTATTCCTATTATAAATAGGTTACGTAGGATTCGCCTACGAGGATTGATCTTTAATGGGTATTTATATCACTCTAAGCCCCTAAATAACAAAACCGAACTATGATAACTATAATTAATTCTATTTTTAGGATACATTGGATTCCTCTCTAAGGACCGAGCCCTATAGGAAATCAACCTCAGTTTTAGTATCTCAACAACCAAACAGATCTATTATAACTCCGATTTCTATCGTACCCAAGATACATATGATGCCTTCATAAAGCCCAAGCACTAATGGGAACCAAAATTGTTCTAAGTCCCATCATATCCCAAATATACCCAATATGTGGTAATAATTTCCAAAATTGATTTATGATCCACCCTCATCATTCAGAAGTTGATAAGTGGGATCATACATGGGAATATTTTAAGCATAATCCCTTGTCATGAACTGATATACCATAAATGGACAAGGTGGCTTGGGCTGAATCAAACTATTATGAATCTGATTTCTTTCATAAATAGGATTTACAGAACATATTCCTAAGGCTCAAGATCTATAACATATCTTCCATGAGATAAGAAATCATAACATTTAAAGGGAATCATTTATTTTTAGTCCCCATTAAAATATTCTATCATGCAATGAATACGGTCTTCTGTTATCTATATTTTCTCACATCGTCCAAAAATCAAATGAGATATGAGACTATAGATTATACTACTGATATCGTGATATGAATTTCCCCAGTGTGGGATTTTTATTGGGATGTATGTTTTATTACACATAATCTTCTCTTAGTGTTCCTAACTACCGATGAGGCAATCTAGGGAATCCATATATATAATATGTCATTCCCAAGGACCCTATTGTGTTATATATCCTCCATACATGAACTATGTACACTATGATTATATTCTTAAGATGATACATAGGATATTTCATCATGGCCCAAACCATATATTTATGTTCATACCGCATGAAGTTAAATTGCATGGATGTGTCCATGAATGTGAACTTAGACTACATCACACTAACTACAAGGTTTTTAATTTATGTTCTCACGTGTTGCATATGAAACCTCATATAGGTTCAATATCATCCTTAAGACATCAACATTCTCCCTAAATGATCATAAAATCTATAATTCCTGAACAATGATGTAAAATAAATCATCATAAATAATGAACATATTGATACATAACATGTGGTGTACACAAAATTATTCCTATGTGTACATGATCTTAATCAAGTTTTTAACACTAGGGTTACATATCTTATATTAGGCCCCAAGAATTATTTCATAAATATATCTAAAATCTATGATAGAGTCACGAAGTACATAATAATTTATCCCCAATTGGTGGGATGATACCGACCTCACATCATATCATCCAATGTGATTTCCTAATAATAATTTGGTTTGAAACCCCAAAAGGGACACCTTCCTTTGAAAATTATTTGCATACTAATTTATAGATGTCAAAACCATTTGGAGTTTTAGTTAGAGGAAGATATGTTAAACCTAAAAAAAATTAACCACCCTCAATCACCCACAATCTAGAATCTTAAAATGTTTGTTTTGTGTTTTTCATTATATATAGGTGAATAATAAATATAATAAAATTAGAAATTAGAAAAAGAAATGAATAAAGGATTAGAAATTTTGTTTCTATGAAATAAAATGTATCCCACTAGATTCAAAATCACCCTCTCGCATTAAAAGAGTTATCCAACTTTGTGACATATCCCTTAATTTCATGAATATTACATCTCCTTTGTAATGAATATTTTCTCTTTATTATACTTCACGAAGCCTTACTCCCTTTTTATGAAAGTCTTCTCCCTTTAAATCAAGATCAATATTATCACCAATATACATTAAAATTTTTATAAATGAAAATGGTTATATATATAAGAGATAAAACATTATTAATATAATTAATGTTATTTTAAAAAACATGATTTTGAATATTTTATCCAGAAGTTGGAAAAAAGACTAGAAATAAAATATAAAAAAAAAGATTTGAAAAGAGAAAACATAGAGAAGAAGAGATAAGAAAAATAATTCCAATCATGAAATTCATAAACCCCCCATAAAAAATTAAATCATTATAATGAAAGTGGTGTTGTAAAGATATTGGAAAAAATAAAATCTCTTCTAATATATATCAACAAGATATCACTTTTCAGAATGTGTTCACTCACAATGTTATGTTGAATACCAATGTAATGATAGATACTCTTTTTTATACCATACGAAGCATTTTTTTTCAATTAATATCAAAAATTTGATGAATGATTTAATGATAATAATTAATGAAATTATCAAATGAGAAACATTTTATAAGAGATTTTTTTTTGAAAAAATTAGCAATATTCCCATAACCAAAACCAAAATGTTTTTTTTATTTATCTTGGAAAACCCATATGTTTATTTAAAATTTGTTACATTCATTGAATTTATTAACATATTTTTTGAGATGATTGAAATGAAATATTAACTCATGAAAAATTATTTGATAATAATTTTTTTCTCATAATTCATATTATTTATTATGAGTTGTTCCTTTTCTTTAGGCACTTGAATATACATATTTTTATAATATTTTTACATTTTAATTAATTTTCACAAAAAAATTATCATGTTAATCAATATCATATTTTAAATCATTATAGCCTAGGTGATTGGATTAAGAAGTGGAAGAAGTTTAATTTATGGATGACAAAGATAAGGATTTTGAGTTTTTTTAATTACTAAATTTGAATTTGGTCATGAACAACTTTTCACTTTCATCTCTCAACTAGCCTGTGCATAGGGATTTATTGTATGCACTCTAGGATCAAATATTGAAGGATGTCTTGTTTTTCTTTTTTCTTTTTTTCTTTTTGATAAAGGGGTATTTCAGCCTTATGTGTCCCTTAGTTTTTTTTAAATATTGTTTTTTATTTTCTCTATGATCATAATATCTTTTTTCAAATAGATATTATTTCATTTTTTTGATGAATTGTTTCTTCTTCATTCCATGATTAGCCATTTCATCATTACCGTTAGACTCATCATAAATTAAAATTAAAGAAAATATATTTTTCCCCTTTACTTATTTGGTTTTACTATCTTCTTGAAAATTCATTATTATCTCATATATAATGATATATCCAATGATAAACTAAACTAGATTGTTATTTATATCATTGGCTTCTTTGATTCCCAATACTAGTGGTGACTACGTACTTGGTGGTATAGAAAGTATTTTATTCACTATAGGTTTTTTTGTGAGATAATGAACAAGTGTTTTTCTACAAACTTTTATTTTAGTAATTTTTGTAAATGTAATGCCTTATGAATTAAAAACAACAATATGTTTTATATAATTTATGACATAAAACACCATGACTAAACGAACCAGAAAATATTATTCTTTAGATATTGTCATTAGAACCTAATAATTAAATTTTACTGTATAAATTTTATTGAATGAATTATAAAATATAAATAAAGGACCTAATCAATGAAAAATAATTTCTTAATTATTAGTAAAAACGTACTAAATTTTTTATAAAATTATTTTCTACTTCAGAAATACGTCTTCATCAAATAAATTTTTTTGTTTCTTTGAGAGAGTTTTATAAATAATTAATAGAAAATATTGAAATTTTAATTTATAAAAATAACCCCATTTTTGAAATCATCAAATAAAAATTTTCTTATGGAGAATTGTCTTTATATTAATAGAATGTTATATTTTCTCGTGAATACTGAAAAATATTAAAATTTTTAAAATTTAATTTTTATTCATGAATTTAAAAACATCCATTTTATTGAAAAAATCATTACAAGTAAAAATAGTTCTATTTTATTATTAATAACAATTTTTTTATATTTTAACAAATTAAATTATTTATTTTTTATATAAAAACATTTTCAAACCTAAATAGTATTTTTCCAAAAAAACTATATTTTTTTAAAAATTGGTAACACCATATATTTTTTACAAATTTGAAAATTAATTTTTTAAAAAATATATTATTTTAATTGTATTAAATGGATTAAATATTTTGAATCAATGTTCTTAAATTTCATAAATAGTTACCATTTATTTTTAATCATAAATAATAACTAATATAAACTTTATTACCATGGTAAAAGATAAATCATGTTAATTTTTTTAAACTAAATATCATGCCCCTAGTGCTTCATAATAATAATTACTTTATAAATTTAATTCTAAATTTATCATATTATTCTTTAAATATATTTTTAATAGACATTTTTCATGAAAAAGACATATTTAATATTTAAATTAGTGAAAGCTTCATAATGTCTGTCTCTTAGTTTTAAATTTCTCTTATATATGCACATAAGGAAAAAGTCATGTTACGAATGAATATAAGAGTTTATTTATATATTAATGAAATTAATTTCATGATATACATTTATTTAATATTTTTATAAATTTTATAATTACCACATGTTATTGTGAAACACTAATATAATACTTATTTAATTAATAAAAAATATTAATGATTTGAAAAATATTGAAAGTTATATAATATACATTATTTAATGTCTCCCATATCTTTTTTAGATATATGTGACACAATATGGAGGTTTAAATTATTTATATTCAAATTCACCCATTTTCTTCATGTATTTAAAGTCAAATTATATGAATAATATTAAAAATGACATCAATGATATTTTATATTAAATAATTCATTATTAAATGGTCTAAAATTCAGAAAAAGATTATTTTTTTGTAAACTGTATTATATTTGGTTTTAAAAATGAAACATGTTCCATTTATGGGTCTTCTTCATTTTATAGTAATGTGACAGATCATTAATGTGAAGAAAATTTAATAATACTGTAGTTTTCAAAAGGGTTAATGATGTGTTAAAACAAAAAGATAATGGTAAAAATGTGACCCATACATGTCAAAATTATATTGGATGAACTAATTTAGAAAATTAATAACATCATAATAATATAATATCTATTTTCATTCATTTTTACATCGAAATTATCTTATATTAATTTTATAATTTATTTAATTCTAAGAGTTCCCCTCCATTCTAGTATGAAAGGGAACCCCAACATTCTCTTCTTCACACCACATTAACCCATATAGAATGACCATACCATGAAAATTTACCTTATAAAATTCATTATCCATATCATATTGGTTTTGGTCCAACAAAAAAATCCACCCTAGGGTCTTCAATTATAGATATAATGGAGTTTTTTAAAAGAGGAGGTAATTTGTTTAACTAATCACTTTATTTTTTATTCTAATATTAAATCATAAAAATCTATTATATTATTTATTAAATAAATAATTCTTCATCAGAAATGTTCTAATGTGCTATTATTACAATGAAACCACCACCATCCTTTCTTTTTATAATAAAATGAGATGTGAAAGCCTTACTCACACATACATACAAATTACCATCTCCATATAGAGATACAATTCGTTATTTTATTACCATTTTTTATGGATGAGTTAAAATTCTATATATTATTTTTCATAACTAATTATTATTTTATTATTATAATATCATATCTAATATCTTCCATTCCAAAATGTTGGAAATTGTTAACATCAAGTGTTCATATGAATGAACTGCCACCTCCATGAAGTGTTGTGATTAATTTTTAATTTCTATTTTACATTGATTATAATAAGGATTTAATTGAGAAAATATATGATAAATTACATATTTTGTAATGTTATATTATTTTTTTCCTTTCTTTTTCACTAGGTCAAAAACTGAAAATAGCGTTCATCCATACATTCGGCCTACAGTCTCAATGAACAATGTAATTCATTTTTCAATATATACCATTATGAATGAGTATAAAAATATAGATAAAAATATAATGAATATATATGATATCATAAGAATATAATTGATTTTTTATATATGTATAATAAATTTAGAATTATTATACTCAAGGTTAAATAACATTTTAAGTATGTCGATCTCTACGTAAGGTATTTTCATAAAAATTTTATTCCTATGGGAAACATTCCATATTGACCACATGTTTATTTATATGATATATAAAATACCTAAAAATTTATTTTAAGATTATTATCATAAAAATATCGGGACTTACATATCCATCTATGTTTATTTCTTTCATTCGTTTTATAATTTAAAGGAAAAAAATTGTAAGGGTCTTATGTTACAATCTCATTGATTATTGATATAGTTTATGATTTAGTTTATTTTGATGAAAAAAATAACATCTACCTCTCAAAAAACAAATCAATATTCTTATAATATCGTCATTTCATGATTCTAATTGTTTTCTTTTCATTTCCCACACATTCAGTATTCAAGATACAAGAATTATTTTTAGGAAAAACAACTTCATTTATCTCTTTGATTGAAAATCATTTTTATTTCATATCCATGTTTCGAAAAAATATTTTAAAATGATTTTTATATTCTACTATAATTTTTTAAATTCATTTTTACTCATGTCTGAGTTTTTTATTTTTTTAAAAGGAATATTATTTCAATTTTTTGAACAATGTTCTTTGTTGACTTTTAATAAAAGTTTAGAAAGTCATATTTTTAAAATTATACAAAATGAATATAATTTAATACAATAATGAACACAAAATTACTTGAATATTACCTTAAAAGGTTCCTTGGTCATTTTAAATGAAACTTTTTCCCTAATGTTTTTGTAATTTTTATTTTTTAGGATGGTCATTTCAGAATGGAAAGGTTATTTTCCTTAAGATACTATGTAAGTGATATTTCAAAATAAATTTCCAATATAGATACTATCCATTTATGTTACTTATGTTTTATTGGATATATGATCAATTTAGTCCATCATTATTATTTATATAGTAGGTATATAGTTTTGATGAAAAGGTGATTATGAAACTTGTTCCCTTTTCTATTGGCTATATTATGATGAAATGTTTATGAAAATAATTTCTCTTCATGGATTCTAAGATGATGAGTGTTTTATGATCATGTGAAACACATTTATATTATTTTAATTATTAGGTTGGTGGAAACTTTATCTCTCACTAATTTATTGAGTAAGGATGGATAACACATGAGGTAAATAGGTTATGTGTGAACCAAATTTCATGTTCAAACTTTTATACATTTTATGGGTTTTCATTTCCAAAATTTCATTTTTGGACCTTTTTTCATGTCATATTATTATTTGGGGGATTTTTGTGATGTTCATAACATAATGGGTGATCCTATTGATAGTTTTACATTTTCTCAATGTTATATTTTTATGAGTATTCCCTTATTATTTTTATTATTCCAATGTTATTATTATATGGATCATTTTCATTAATTCAAATATCATTATTGTCTTATAAACTGCCATGATTTATGCCATTAATCACAATTTGGATCTATGATATGAAGGGTGTTTATTTAAAATGTTATGCTCATGTTGACACACAATAATGAACATGTAATTTTTATGTGATCCATGATGTCTCCATTTTTTTACCCTTATTAATCAAATGAGATCACCCATTATTAATATTACTTACATTAGTTTATAAATAATGGGTTTAAATATTATATTCCTATATGGGTTAATAGTTATGAAGAATACAGTGGGAGATATTTTATGTAATTTATAAACTAATATTTTATGTGTCCATGTTTCAAAAGTCACCAGACCAATACGTTTTTGGCATCGATCGTTATTTTATTTATAAAGATTTGATATCTATATATGAAAGGTATGCATTAAACTAGTTTGTATCAATGAATGGTTTAGTTAAACATTGGAAACTATGATGAAAACACATTAGTGAGAACATTTGTGATATGTTTATGTATATAATAACATCATATTGTTTTGTTATTTATCATGGATGGCCTAGGATAAACCTAATGTGTCGTTGATAGAAAATAATGTGACTTATTATAGATATATGATGATTGATTTTTCATGATTCTGTGGTTTTCAAATATTATTATCATTGATCAAACAATTATTTTTTGTTTTAGTGATTATATAGAACCTGAAGGAATCATGAAAACATTGAACGTGATACCCAATTTAATTACCTAACACACGAGAGAATGAATGGCTTAGGATTTGGGAAATAATATTTTAGGACTGTTCTCACTCAACTCTCTCGTGATATTGGTGGTAACAAAGGTTATATATAAATTATAAATGAAATATAAGCAGAGAATCATGTTATATAACCATTTATATAAAAAACATTACCGCCCTTATATGGTTCTTCTGATCTGCTACTTTCTGATCATTGGATTAATGTTATGGAAATGATATTTTCTATACTATACTACCAATACCTTGAAAAAATTATACTAGTGGTTTATAATTATGGGGGGAAATAAGATAAATAGTTCAATATTATTAAGAATATGGGGAAGCAGAATAAAATTAACTCTAAAGAACTAGATGAGTTTATGAAAATGATTTTCAGTTACTACTTCCCACGAATTATATTAATAAAATAGAAGGAGTTCCGTGATCTGAAGAAGAATGATGATTATCCCATTTTTACCTATGAGGAAAATTTACAAGACATTAAAGGTATGATTTAGGTTTAATAAAAACCCCTAAAAGAGAAAATGATCGATTCTTTTATGGTTTAAAACCATGTCTTCAAAATGAACTGGTGATAATGGACATTGGAAGTGATGTCGAAATAATTTTATGTGTACTAAAAGTAAAAATGGAATCTATAAAAGGTCAAGGTTCTAGTGATGTAAAATAAATGATAGAGATTCATGTAATTTGAAGATATTTTTCTCACTCAGGGATGAAAAATGTATAACCTCATTCATTAAAAAATGTGGGAAGGATCGCTCATGTGAATTATTGAATAAGATATTTTTTTTTCAATTGTGTAATGATTAGTCATCAAGAAAAATAAAATTGATGTGTTACAAATAAGTGAGTAAATGAAATTAATTGATAAATGTATCAAAATAATACACCAATTATACTTCAATTCTGCAAATGAAATGAACTTTGGATTTAAGAAAATTAATTCTCTAATCCAAATGATAATGAAGATAATAAGCCAAAACAACATCTAATGTGAAATTAATAAAGGAAAGCATAAACTAATTATTTTTTCTAAAATTAATCATGATAGTTAGGGAAAAATTATCCTCCACTCAAGAATTTGGTATTCAATGTGAATGTTTCTATTAATAATATTAATAAAAATATTTTCTATTAGGGAAATTTGATGTCATTTTGAGCCCTAATTAGCTATCCCTAGATTGATTCACTAAATATTTATCAAATAAATAAATCATACATTATTTTTAATTAACCTATGAGAATAAAATATTGAATAAATGATACCAAAACATTAATAGATGTATTTTTGGATAATGGAGTTTATTATTGAAACTATAAGGGGTTAATAATATTTTAGATGAACATATTATTTTATTTTGACCATCTAGGAAATGGTTAGTATACATTAAAAAATACATGATTGTGGTATATAATCCTTTTTTAGGATATAGTATGTGTGATTAAAATTATTTTTATATTGATCATTGATGGATATGTTATCAAATCATTTATGCGTTCTTAATATGTTTGGTATTATTTTGGAGGAGTCATAAGGCTAACTAATTACGGAATGGATTATATAAAACTTTGGATAACATTGTTTGATGTGAAGGTATGATTTTTCATAACCTATAATAAGACTTTTGGTTTTAGTAAATATTTTGAGGTTGATGGAATGACTTATAGATCAAATGATTCATTTAAAGATCATTAGGCATAAAAATTCCTCTCAAATATCCATCTCCTGGTATAAACAATTAAGTGGAAATCAATCAATGCATAACCAAGGGATGATATTGTGATTATGGCCTAGAAATAAATCATGTATGATAATATCATTGAGGGATTTATATTGACAGTAAAATAATCCCTCAAATTTATTAATGGGAAATTATAATAAAAACATTATTCACATATGTTCTTTCTGATAAATCAATGGTAATTTAACCCATCATAGATTTACAATTTTGTGATGGTTTACTTTTTCATAATCATGTAATATATCTCTCTCTATTAAAAATTAGGTATAATTTTTCTCTTCCATATCTATATTATAAAATTACACTAATATTATCCTATTCTTATCCTAGTTTTATGAAAACCTTCATACTTCCTTATCAATCTTTCTAGGAGGGTGTTTTGTTAATCATTTTTACAATGTGCGTTTTTCATAAAGAAATGTTAATATGTAAAACAATTTATTACTAGAAAAAAGATCATTTTAAGGGTAATAATTTACTTTTGGGTGTGGATAATCTAACACCCAATTATTTTGAAGGAAAATAACGTTTGATACAATATACCACAGAAAACACTAAGACAAAATGAACCACACTATTATTATTTAAATACAGACATTATAACCAACCATTAAATTGTAGGGTATGAATAGTATTACCATAATTATGAAATTTTAAAAAATTAATTAATAAAAAATCCTTGATTAATTATTAGGAAATTTTAACTCGTTTTTTAGTAATGTTATTTTATGCTTCAAAAATTTGTTTTCATAAAAAATGATATTTGTTACCTTTTGTGGTAACATATTATAATAAATTATTGAAAATATAAAATTTTATTTCATAAATAATAATATATTTTTTGAAATCATCATAAAATAATTAGCTTAGTTTGAATTTTATTTTTTCTAAAAAAGTTAATTTCATTTGAATAGTGGAAAATACTGATTTTTATCAAAAATAGTTTTTTGTTTCAATAATTTACATTATTATATTTTCTTTTAAAATTTATTAAATGTAAAATTTGATTTTTCATATTATTAATATCCTATTAGATTAACTATAGTGATTTGAATTATTTAATTTTGAATAGAAACATAATTATACATTTAAATGGATTTTTTTTGAAAAATGATATTTTTCCAAAAAGTCAATTCATCACATTTTTCATACGTATTTGAAAATTAATTTTTTCTACATATTATTTTTGAATAGGATAAAAATTATTACATATTTTTAAACATAAGGCTCAAATTCGGTAAATAGCGCGCTTTTATTTTTAGGGATCACAAATAGTAAATGAGGTAAAATGTAACCTCTCTGCAATGGATAAATCAAAATAATATAGTTTAAAACATATTGATAAAGCCATATAATTTGATCCTTATTCTTATTATTTGAATTAAATTAAAACCTTTCTGTATTAGTACCTAAATATATTTTTTAATCGACCCCTTTCCATGAAATTTTCATTTAATATTTTAATATAATAAAGTTACAAATTGTCACTCTTTTAATTTGAAATATATTTTATGTCCCCAAAAGGGAAAACAAGTTATGAATGAATCTAAAATTAAAATTTTAGATTATTTTCGTTATTTTAATTAATATAAATTTATTATAGTTTATATATAATATAAAAATACCATAAATACTTGTGCAACGCTAGTACATTAGTTATTTAAGTAATGAAAAAATTAAAAAAATAATTTTAAATTAAAAAAAGTGATATAATTTTTATTATTTAATGTGTACCGTGAATTATAGAGATCTATTTGACATTTTATGGATGTTTGAAAGTATTATATTGGTATTCTCCCATAATCCTGATTTATTTTATATCAAATTAAATGAATTGTGTTAAAAGCACATTAATCGTATTTTATAACCAATAATATTCTATTCAATAGTTTTAAACTCTTTAAAAAATTAAATTTTGCAAAAATAATGATAGTGGGACACAAAAATATTACTTTATACATTTATGTATTGTTTTTTATTATATAGAAACATTATTAATCTTTAAAGCGTAGAAAACATTAATATTACAAAAATTATCAAAAGTGTTAACAAAGGATTAAAACAAACAAATAAGGCTACAATGTGATTCAAACATGCCCAAATTTCATTTTATGAGTGTATTTAGATTCACATTAATATAATATTTAAATATAACCAATTTTTATCCTATTGGACATCAAAATTAATTTATATTATTTTAATATTTTATGAAATTCAAAAGTACCCCTCCTCACAATTATAGAAGGAACCCCATCCTTTATCTTCTTCACACCACATTGATTTATCTATCATGACCATACACTAAAAATCCCATTTTAAAATTCCTTATCTCTATTCTCGATGTGATGATCCTCATGAAGGACCAAACCGATAATCCTTTAGAGGATATCTAAAGGAGTTGTCTCAAAGAAGAGGTAATAACCTTAACCGATCACTTTATTTTTCATTCATATTTTACCTATAATAAATCTATTTGATTCTTCATAAAATAATAAATTAAATATCATAAATATACTTAATTTGTTTTTATGATTTTCAATACACCGTTACATTCCTTATTTCTCATTATTTGTGATGTGGATGTATCATTTGTGCTTATGTATGACTTACCGTCTCCATGTAGCAATATAAATTATTTCTCATTACTATAATTTCTAAATGTGTATTATGGGGGATTTAAATCTTATAAATTATATTCCTGAACTAATTTTTTTATACAATGATAATATCATATATAAATTCTTACCTTCCAACTCGTTGGAAAATGATAATGTCGATTGTGTATACATGTGGGCTACATCATCCATGAAGCAATCAGATTAATTTTTTCATTTATATTTCATATGGATGAACATAAGGATATAATTGAAAAATATAGAAGATAGCTATGAAATAATTTTTATTTTTAATTGTTGAATTATAATTTTCATTTCTTTTAATCAATCCATCAAATAATGAAAACTTCATTCATGCATTTTTTTGGCCTCCCATATACATGGATGGTGTAATTCATGTTTACATCTATACAATTTTGAATGACACTATATATATAATGAATATATATGATACAATAAAAATTTAAACAAAACTGTTATATATTTTTAATAAATTTATATTTTTTATAATGGAGGATAAATATCATTTGTATCATGTCGACCTTCAGGTACGGAATTTTTGTCCCACTTTTACTAATGTGGGGCACACTTCATATTCACCAATAATTTATTATATGAAGTGTATATACTCCCAATGAATTTATTTTATGATTATTACCATAATAATTATGTGAAAATATATATACATCTAAGTTTATTTCATTTAGGGCTTATTATTAAAAGGATCCAAAATTTGTAAGGGTTTCATATTACAATCTAATTGTTTATTGGGATAGTTTATGGTAATTTTTATGATGATAGAATATGATGAAAAGAGAATGTTTTCAAAATGGAATGGTTATTTTCTGTATGATATCTTACATGTGATCATATAATATAAATTTATATATAAATTAAATAATCAAAGGTTTTATAAGGATTATAGGGGATATGATCTGGTATAATATCTTTATTCCTTCTCAGCATAGTTTATGTTTATGATGAAAATATGTTTGTTAAACCCATTTATTTTTCCTTGGGGTATACAATGATTAAATGATTATGAAATTCATTTCTTCATATGGGATCTGATATAATGAACTTTTTATGATCTTGTGGAACACATATTTATGATATTAATTATATGATAGATGAAAAATATATCACCATCCAATGTATTGGGTAAATAAGTATAACTAATGAGTTAAATATGTTATGTGTTAACCTCATTTCATGTACACAATTTTACTTATAGACCTAGTTATCATGTCCCTATGATTAAGATTAGACCTATATTTTATCTCCATAAGATTATTCATGGACTATTTTTCAAGTAATTATGATAATTCATAAACATATAATTCAATTCCATCAGATCATGTGTGGACTTGGATTTAGTTGTATAATATTATGAGAGGGCTTAATTTCTGGTCCATAATTTACTGAGTGAATCTTTCTCTATCTATAAAGGATCACAATGTTATGACTATATATGCATTCTAGAATTTCATGTCATATTCCAATATTATTATCTTATGGCTGATGTTCTTTTATTATTTTATGATTCATGTATTATGAACTACAAAGAATTATTCCATGTCTCATGATTATGATATATGACATACAGGGTGTGGATTTGGAATGTAAAACTTATGTCCTAAAACACTTATGCACATATTATGCTTGTTTGATCATTGATATCTCCCCATTCAACTCATATTGTTTTTTTATCTCACCTATTCTTATGTTCCTTTCCCCATGGTATTTAGAATGGTATTCCAATAATTTTTCTAAGATGGATTCATGTTATGAAGAACCTAATGGGTGAAGATATATATCATTTATGAACTAGTTTTTTATGTTTCCATGTTTCCAATCACCCTAGACCTATATTATTCTAGCATAGATCCTAATATTATGTATAGAAAGTTCATCTATTAAGATGAGATATTCGTATATGAAAGGAATGGTCCAATATAGTAAACATCTCAAAAATAGATTATTTAGAATGCATAAAAGAAATTTTATAATCAAGAATATATAAATGATGTGTATTATATTTAACACTAATTGCTACTTTATCTGTAACATCTAATAGTTTTAATATTTCAAGGGAATGTTTTCATGTGGATATATGATGGAACTAAATTATGTCAAATCAATACTGTAGGGTATTCATTGCATCACCATCTAATTCAAAGTCTCTAATATCACCAGTTTCTATTTTAATTAATTTTTATTATTATGAATATAAATGTGAATATGTTTTTTTATACAGGAATAAAATACTTCACAGAATGTTTAATTTAATTTTTTTCCAATAAAAAAATAATAAACCAAAAAATAAGGCTCATGAGCCGTAGATTTCACTTAAACAACATCATTGTTGTTTGAAAAATATTCATCATTTTAAAAATATTTAACATTTAATTTAGTGAAGATATTGAAAACTATAATTGATTTTTGAAAAAAATTATATTTTGAAAAATTCATAATGATTCATTTTTTTTAAAGTGTAATAAATCTCATCTCATACCAAATGTATTCAAGTGGTAATTTGGAAGGGGATGAATTGTATTTTGTTTTTTTAAAGTGATAAAATAAAATAAACTATATTATCATGAAATAAATAAATTTAAGTATCAAACAAGGAATGAAAAATCAGGTTTGATGTAATGGAAAACTATATATAGAGGGGAAAATAAATTATTCAAATTAAAATGGCACACTATGATAACGAATCTTGAAAATAGATAACGAAGGATCCCTTATGTATTATTTCCTCGAGAAGGCTAGGGAGGGTTATATTGTATCCATGAAATTATTTAAATTCAATAAGATTATAAGGATTAAATATGTAGGATTTATTGGAAATCATGAAACCAAATTGGGAGGAATCCTTGAATTTTAATAGAGACTACACAATTGAAAACCAACAATTCAACTGTGGTGCGCACTCAATATAGAAGACGAAGAAGAGAGGGGTTTGTTTTTTCTATATCATTACATACTAATAAACTATATCTAGGTAATATAAATAATATTTATGTTGAATATTGGGAGAGAGAGAAGGTATACAAATACCATTGTGAATATACAAAGAGATAAAATGACTCAAATTGAAGATGGAAAAATAAAGTAATAAATAAATTTAATCATATTTTCCTTTTGATTCGAATTTACAGATAACATGGAAATTTCATGAGAATTATCATCATGGATTGATTAATAAATTTTCAGTGTAAATTAGGGTTCATAGTTGAGACCCAAGTATCCATTTATTTCCATTTATACCCTTCATAGGTTTTGTTGTATCATTTGGTTGAGTGAATACATAAATGAGTCGAGTCAAGATATTAATGACCATCATTAAATATGATTTTACTTTTTAGATCGAAGACACCGTCAAGATACTAGATCAAAATGGCTATCCAATATTATTTTTACTCTCCCTAGTTACATATACGCCACTGGGTTTTCAGTGGGATTCATAGTGCAAGATGTAGTACTTTTAACTCTATCATTCGGCCAGTGAGCATATACAGTTTGGTCGGTGATGTTTCTTGGAAAGAGTATTTAAAGGTAAACCTTCGAATTATTTTTTATATATATTTTTGTTCCAAATATTCCATATGATGTTGTTTAAAATAAATAACTATAATAAAATAAAAAACTAGAAATATCATTAGTGATTGTGATAATCAAAAAAATTGGATGTTCAATATCATCTATTTTATGAATCAGGATCAAGAAGCTTCCAAATAAGGGAATTTAAAAAAACTATAAGTATCTAGGTATCACGATTTCATGTATATTAATCAATAACTTATAGAAAATTTATTTGATATTAATGTCATTTGTCTCAAAATCACCACAATTTGGGATATCAAGTGGCTGATATGTCCCTTTATAATTTGATAATATAGGTGTATGATAAGGGAATGCAAAAGATTCTTGGAAAGATATGAATAAAACATTGTTTGAAGAAATTATATTTAATACTAATTTGATAATAGTATACTAAAAAATATCCTTCAACGCCTTGCTAAGATGGCCTTGGATTCATATGCATGCAATTATGACCTATTAAAACAAAAAATGCTATAATTATTCTACTGATGAGAATTTTGTGGTGTTCAATGGTGATAAAATCTCTTTTTAATCACAACATAATTCAATACATGGACATGTATTAAAATGGAATGAATGTGAAGTTACCATTTATAAATGAGAAAACATAAATAATTCATCCTAATAGATTGTAATTTGTTCCAATCAATCCATGGAATGGAATAGATGGATATTTTGTTATCACCATCATGAAAACATTAGAAACGACCAAAACATTCATAAATAATGTGTCTTACTAGACACTAAAGTGGACCCTCCAATTTTCTTTATCATTTATGAGAGAAAAGAAGATGTATTTGACTGTCTAAATCTATTAACATAAGAGGGGATTCTAATGAACTATATGAAAATTTATATGGTCTTTAAGAATTTTAATTATATTGTTATCTCAAATGTTATTTAATGAATATAGAAAAGACTCTTTGATAATTTTAAAATAAATTATCAAAGAAGAATATTTTTATTGGATTCTTTTACTTTTATATATATGGTATAAACGTGGTAGAGAACTCTCAAACCCTTTATTTAACTGTTAATTTAACAAGGATCCTGAAAATTTTGTGTCATCTGGGTACTATCCTGTCCTGGCCCACATTAAATAGAAACCAGACCAAAATGATTCATGACCTCATAGTTTCCTACCTGAACACTAGATGATGTTGACTAGTTTCAATTTTATAATGCAGTACAATGGGGAGGAAATATCCCTTGTAACAGAATGTGATATCATAAAATAAATCACTATAACATATCTATAAATCCATGTATCCATTAGAGTATGAAAATAGAATAAATGACTAAACATTATGATAAAAACAAATAATGAAATATATTCATTTATCATCGATATCCCACTGGTATGATCCCATATAAAAAAAGGATGAAAACCCCCAACACGAATGTTTGAAGATCTACTATAATACCTTAAACCACACCTCATCGAATCTAGAATCACTAAACTGATATATCCTGCTCGATAAAAAATTCAAACCTTTTATGAAACTTATCCATGTAATAAGTGTAGAGTTGTTCGGTTATACAAGTTCCCTAGTAGGCCAAGTAGGGTGCGAGTACAAATCAGAAGGGCACCCCCAATTATTCCTCAAAATTTAACAACTCTGAATAAAATTTCATGATGGTGTGATCATGGAAAATAGTTTTGAGTACGATTCTTTAAAAAATGTTATTCACTACTATATAAAATGAATTTTATTTTTCTAGAAAAATCCAATAATTCTAACCAATTGTTGTTGATCTCAGTACTACTAAATGGGAGAAACTTTTAGGAGTTCTAGAAAAGGAACTGATAATGGGGACCTCTACCAGTACAAAACAATTTTCTAATAATGAATAAATTTATTAGAACTATTGGTTTCAATGATAATGTCATACTTATGCAGCATGCTATTAATATTTCAAAATTTATATGAAACAAACACATTAAATAAATAAATTAATTAATCACTAATATATGATATGGAAAATTGATAATTTAATTGAAATAAAAATTACATTGTAGATACAAACAAACACTATTGTTTTGGCATTTAAAATATTGTTTTTTTTAATTACATTAGTATGTAAATTTTATCAAAATAAATCGAAACCCTCAACGGTTTCATTGTCTTTATCACGTGAACCCATCTCAAAATTTTTTGTTATGGTATTAATTTCTGAAAAACTCCCCATTTAAATAAAATAAATCCACCTATGTAATAAAATTATACTCAAGTTAGTAATACTATAAAAATATAAATTAAACATAAATATAAAAATGTACATATATTAAATGTTATTTTTAAACTAATAAAAACACTTTGTGTCATCTCAGGAAGACCTAGTATCCATTTGAGGAGTGACTAATTCACACACTTAAAAAATAATGCATGGTTTATTGTCCAAATGTATCAAAACCATCAAATGTGAATTATTAGTTTTGGTTATTTCACTTGTATTTTTTAAGAATATTTCAATTTCGTATAAAAAGGAACACTTGGAGTCATACCAGTCACACCCTATGTTGGATTAAGGTACGACTAATTCCTACACATCAAGAATGATTTATGTATCATTGTCAAATAGTATCAAAACAAACTGAATGTGTTTTTTCAAAATTTAGTATATCACTTGTGTTTTTTTACTAAAATTTAAATTTAAACTCTAAAGACACACTTTGATTCATACTGGTGACATCATGTGTAAGTTTTATGTGAGATCTAATCATACATGACACAAATGACTTATGAATAAATTCCCTAAATTTTCAATAAAATCCAATAACGATTTCTCTTTTTTTAGTTTGTAACACACATTTTAAACTCAAATATAAATTTAAAACTAATAAAAAATAATTTCACTCATAATTGGAAGATCATGTATTAGAATGTGGTTTGGATGATTACTACACCTCATAAATGACTTCTGGGTCATTTTTCTAATGTATCAATACTTGATAATAAATTTTATCTACATGAGTATGCTACATCTATATTTTAATAAAATATTAATTAAAAAAAGGCTTAGTTGGAGTCACAGAAATCACAAAATGCATCATATTTAGTTTATGATGATTCTTAAACCTCAAAAATGACATATGAATTTTTTTACTAAAGTATCAAAACAATATTAATGTGTTTCCTTAGTTTTTTTGTATTTCACGTTTTGTTTTTACAAAAATTTTAATTTTAAATAAGAAGTCTCTTTTTGAGTCATAATTGTCACATCACACATCATATTGATTGTTTAGATGATTCCAGTGTGTCATAAATCACTTTGGAATCATTATATTAATGTATCAAAACAATATGAATGTATTTTCTCTGTTTTCAGTTTTTCAATAGAATTTTTAACAAAAATTTTAATTTTAAATACAAATACATAGTCGGGGCCATACTAGTTAGACCATGCAACAAAATAATGTGAGGATAAGTCTGACTCATCACAAATGATATAAAAATTATTTTCTTAATGTATAAAAAGAATCTAAATTCATTTTCTTGGTAATTATTAAGCCACATGTTTTTTTACTAAAATGATAACTAAAACTAACAAAACACTCTTTAAGTCATAACAGTCACATCATTTGTTGTTTTGAGGTCATATTGATTACAACATGTCCAAAATGTCTAATAAATAATATATTAAGATTATCATGATAATACAAGTGGTTTTTAGTATTTTTTATTGGGTGGCACATATTTTGAACAAAAATTTCAATTTTAAACAGATTATAGACACTTTGATTCATACTGGGAACAATGTGTCTCTGATTGAGGTGAGAATGATTCAAAAATATCAAAAATGACTTTTAGATCATTTTACAGGATTATTAAAACTATATTAATGTTATTGATATGTTTTTAGTATGTAACTTTCCTATTTCACAAAACAAATTAAATAAAAATATGGAGTTGGAGTCATACCAGTCAGACCATGCATTGAATTGAGATGAGACTCATTCCTAATCATAAAAAATGAAATATGGATATCATTAAAAATGTATCAAAATAATTTGAATTCATTTGGTTGGATTTTAGTATATATCTTATATTTTTTCACTAAATATTTATTTTTTAAATTGAAAATACACACTTTTGGTCATATCGGCCACATTATCTGTCGATTTGTGAAGAGACTCATTCCTATACATCTAAAATATCTTAATAATAGTTTTCCTAAATTTAAAATATAATCTAATAATTTTATCAATGTTTTTAGTAATTAAAACATTTTCTGACCTAAAATGTCCATTTTAGACTAATAACGGTCACTTTTGGCCATATTGGGAATACTGTGTGTCAGATTGAGTTGTAACAAATTTCTAAATGCCATAAATGTTGTATAGATCATTGTTATGACATATTAAAACAATATTAGTGTAAAAATATATTTTAATTAAGTCAATTAATGTATCTTCTTAAATTTTAATACAAAAAAATGCACACATGGAGTCATAGTGGTCACACCATGCATCATATTAATGTGTAAATGATTCCCACACATCAAAAATGACTTATGTATCGTTTTGATAAGGTAAAAAAATAATACTGTGTTTTCCCATTTTTGAGTATTTATAGTCTATTTCTAACTAAAATCTAAATTATAAACTAGAAACATACACTATAGTTATACTTAGAACACTTTATATTGGATTTAGGTGTGGCTAATTGTGTTGTGGTTGAGTTTTACACTGATCAGGATAATTTTCAAGACATATATTTTGGGAAGTAATAATTTGTATTCATATGTTGGGAAATCCCTTTATTTTGTATCATTATGATTCGATTCATGTTTCTGGAAAAATACGGTATTCACTTCTATTATAATGAAACACGGTCCATATGTCCCTGCTCTTCACAGATAGTTGAAATATTAATATGACTTCTCAAATGATTTTTAAAAAACTAAATAAGTATTAGAATAAAATGATATGGAAATTTTCATAAACATAATAGGAAAAATGATAATAAAAAATTAAATAAATAAGTTTTAAGTTTTCACATTTTCATGTTGTTAATATACATTATTTACCCATTTACCTATTTCCATTAACATAGTTGTAGCCTTGAAGTCCAATCTCTTATAAGAATGAGTATCCTTGAACAAAAAACCCCAACTCCAGAAAAATAATCCACCTGTATAAGAAAAAAATTATTACGTTAGTATTACTATAATGAAATAAATGAAACATAAATATGAAAAATTTCATTTAAAAAATGTCAATTTTAATCTGAAAATAAACAATTGGAGTTATATTAGGAACATCACACATAAGATTCATATGAAGTTTATTACTACATGTGAAAAAATGACTTATGGATGATTCTTCAAATTCATTTAGATAATATGAATGTATTTTCTCATTTTTTAGTATGTCACTTATTTTTGTTACAAAAATGAATTTTTAAACATAAAACATAGATTTTGAGTAATATCGGTAAAACCTGGAATTTTGTTGAGATTATGATCATTCCTACACATAAAAAATTATATATAGACAATTTTAATAAAGTATAAAATTAATCTGAATCAATTTTATTGGTTTTGAGTATGTTAATAATTTTACTAAAATTTCATTTAAAATATAAAACACCCATATTGATTCTTATCAGTAACATATAGTTTTTTTATGTGACAAAAATTTATACACCAAAAAAAATTACCAATGAATCATTTTTTAAAATTGTCAAGAAAACAAAAGTCTGTTTTCTCATTTTTTATGGTCTGAAACTTGTTTAAACCAAAATTTAAATTTTAAAAATATAATAGACACATTGAGTCATACTAGGAAAACTTTGTATTATATTGATATTTGGATGATTCATACACATCACAAATGACTTATGGATCATTCTACAAAAGTATCAAAAAATTACGAATGTGTTCTCTAAATTTTGAGTATGTGATGTTTTTTTACTAAAATTTCAATTATAAACTTTTAACACACACATTGAGTCATACTAGATTCACAGTGTGATAGATTAAGGTTTGGATTATTCCTAAATGTCAAAAATGGCGTATTGATCATTTTATAATTATAAAAATAATCTGAATGAGTGACATCAGGTTTGAGTATGTCATTTTTTGTTTTTACTAAAATTTCATTTTAAATTGAAAACATGTACTTTGTGTAATATTGAACATATCATGAATTGGATTAGTTATTGGCTGATTCTTACATGGAACAAATTACATATGGATTATTGATATAATATATTAAAAATAATTTTTTTTCTCAATTTTGAGTATGTCACTTTGTTTTTTAGGAAAATGTCATTTTAATATGAAATTAATAAAGGGGAACACTAATGTAAATTGTTATGAAAATTATATCTCAGTATTGTGAAAATGAATTATTGATCATTTTCTTAAATCTTGAAAATTATATGAACTCATTTTCCATATTTTTGGCTATTTTATGGGTCTTTTAAACTAATATCCATGTCTTAAATTGTAAACACACACGTTGAGTCATATAGAACATATCATGTGTTTTATTGGTTTTTGTTTAATTCTTAAATGTGGGAAATTAATTTTAGATCATTTTCCTTATTTTTAAAAATAATACAAGGTCGTTTTCTTGGTTTTGGATATTTTATGTGTGTATTAAATTGAAATGACACCTTTATATTGAAGTCACACACATTATGTCATATCAAACATATCATGTGCTGAATTGATGTGTGGTCAATTAATACATGTTAAAAATGAAATATTGTTCCTTATCCTAATGTCTAAAATCTAACTGAGATCATTTTCTTGGTTCTGGCTATTTTCAGTGTGCTTTTAACAAAAATTACACATTTCTATTGAAAACATGCACATCGATTCATATCAACCACATCATGTTTTGGATTTATCTGTGTTAAATTCCTATAAAAAAATGAATTGTAGATTATATTATTAATGTTGGAGAATAATCCGATCTTGTTTTCATTGTTTTAATCATGTAATGTGTGTTTTGATCTAATGTTTAAATTTAGTAATAGATTTATTAGATAAAATGATAAGAAATTATATAAAAATTGTGATAAACTTATGAAAAAGTTAATTAAATAAGTTGTTATTAGTCACATCATCATGATTCCCATATACACCCTAACACCATGTATTCTTCTCATTCATTCCAAAAAAAATTTATTTTCTCGATTATACATATATTTGATAAATATATCAAAAAATATTAATTCATTCCGATAATATTAATTTACACCCAAAAGATATTTCTAGGGTCATAGCCAATACTAGATTACAAACATATCAGGTAATCCATTAAATTTTATTTCAGTAAAAATTAAAACACCATGTACATTTCCCACTCACATATAAAAAAATTACGTCTTCTTTTGAGTACATATATTTCTTGAAATGTTAAAATTACAGGGAAAAAATAGGCAAACAAATGATTAAGTAAATTGTTTTGAAATATGTTTTGATAGATAAATCCATCTATATATACCTTAGTCAATTTCTATTTAAAGTAATCTATATTATTCATATTTTTTATTACCGACCTTATACCACGATTTAGCCTATATTTAGTGATCACCCTATTATACAAAAATTATTATCAAAATAGATACTACAACATATAATTCATTATTTATCTATAAAATATTGATTTTAATGAATTAAAAAATTACAATACACAACATGTTTTTTTTGTATGATGGGTATCATTGCATTGGATAAAAAAATATTTGGGGTCTCCATATTTAATGAGTCCAAAATCTATCACCTCCTAGAAAACAAAAAAACAAATAATTAATGGGAAAAATAAAAATATATTTTATACGATTATATTGTTTATTATTATCCATTCATTATATAAATCTACAATATTATTCCATCTGTTATTATCCTCTCAAATGCGTCATCTATTGTATATTTTTTATTATCAATTTATTTCTCTTAAAATAAAATTTCTTCTATAGAAATGATATAGGGATTAATAAATACAAATAGTTTTTTTGTTGGGTTTTCCATTTTTATAATAATATTATAAACACTTTTAGAAAATGTGAATTTTTATTTACATTAATAAAAATATTAGATCATTTTTTAGTATACGTACTGTGAAAATGTTAATTATGTATGTTTTCACAAATGAGACACTCAACCAGTCAAACAAGATAATATAATATATACTCTCGAGACCAACCTCTTCCATAATAAATGTTCCAAATATTTATTCTTAATATAGAATGTATTACACATATATATCATTGAATGTAGTGTCTACAAGAAATTTTAATGAAAATATATGTTGCAAGAGAACTAGTTGGGAGGAAGTAATCTTGGAAGGTAATTCTATTTTCCCTTTCAATTAACAAGATTGTCTTGATCTAACCTCCTCTTTCCACAACATTTTATCCATATTTAACACTATAACTCACTTCATTCCTTTTTTTAAACTTTTGAAATTTTTTAATTTAAAAAATTTGTTTTTTACATACCTTATATATCATTATAATATTAGATGACCATTCTATTAATGTTACAATAGAATTATTGACCATTGTAGTATCATGATCATCGTGTGGAATAGAAAAATCAGCACTAGGCTCTTTATCATACACAATCACAACTCTCATTAATATTTTCGGACTTCTTTGTTGTGCATCGTGTATCCCAAGATATTATACTCCATACCAACAAAAACAAGGTGGAATGTTGGTATTGGTGGATAGAAATCAAAATCAACATTACCCTATATAATTTAATTAACATAATGTTATTATAAGTTGTTTGATTCACATTTTGTAGAAACAAAAATGATAAAATAGATTACATTGGGTAAGGTATGTATTTAAGGATAATTAATAACATCAAACCTGGGGGGAAATTTGATTTTTTAGGTGTTGATGATTGTTCCACCACCAATTTTCTTTGATCCTTTCTCATGTATTATTCTTCCAAGCCATAAATGACTATATTATCTTGTAAAGCATCAGTATTATCTAGAATTCATTTCATCATCGCATATATATCTTCTTAGGGTTACATCTTCGGAATATTTTTTCAATGAGATATTCCAAAACCTATAACTCCAATGTAACCATGCTTTTCCAGTATCTTCAAATATATTCGAAGTAGTTTTTATTTCAGTACAATCAATGTTTATTCTTCTACCTAAAATATATAATAATAAATTAACATATATTAAAATTTAAATATAATATTTTTACAATGAATAATTAATTACTATTGTTTCACATATACACATGATTTCCATACTTATTTTTTGTTTTACTCAACTATTTTACCCTTCAAATTTATGAGGGTCTCCTTCTATAGCACATGGCATGAGATAAAAATGGATTTAGATTTTTATTTTTCAATATTAATATATAAAAAATAATATAAGTTGAACTTTTATTTTTTATTTAAGATACATACCATTTTATTCTCTATTGAAGCATACCATCTATTTATTTATTGATAGGGAAAAATTAGTTTTGTTACATTATTTTTTTAGCACATCTTTCCTATTTTATATATTTATATTTAAATTTTTTTTTAAAAAATAGTTATTTTCATAAAATAAATTATCATCTAGAATGCACCTAATGTAATTTCTCATCATGAATACTATGGATATAATTCCTTTTTTCTTTATTTATAATGCCCTCATATATTACGTGTGGGCGGGGCTTTACTTTCCCATCAACACCCCTAAGATGAATCTTTATAAGAAGAGTTTGGAAGCCTATGTGGTTTATTCAAGTTTCCATTAAGACAGAATTCATATGCAAATCATAAAAAATAAATGATTTTTCACTGAATAAAATAAATTAAATAAATATTTCATTATATAATATTTCATCAAAATAAATAAAGTATATTATAAAATTTCCTTTAAATCTTCCCAAAGGGTTTCCCTTGTTAAAGGTTTGACATGACGCAATAAATTTATATATATATTAACATAATAATTTTCATTGAAACCCAAAAATAACTGATGAAAATTAAATTTTTGGGGTTATTTGTTTATCTACAATGATTCTATCCATCCTTAAATTTTATACACTCACATATCGCCTCAAAAATTTTAGCCAACATTTTGATGTTGCGCAGTCTAGTTTTTTTTTACAAATATGTTGTTGATCTTAAAATAACATTGTAGTTTCAGTATCGACCACATGTTCTCTCCTTTGATTAGTAACATCATACTAAGATAAATTCACTGTATGCAAGAGTAGTGAAACATTTAATTCATATTAAATACAAAAAGTAAAAAAAAAACAAATATTATGAGGAAAATAATATTTACTAAAAAACACTTCAACCTCCTCATTAGTCTATTTGTATTATATCTTATGGTTTATGGATTTTATATAATCTATAGAGGATACAAAAACCAACTTTGTGGTCTACACTAATGTACATGAATTTGGATATATTTGTTTCACTATGATATGATTGTGATCTACAAAGGAAAAGGTCATCATTTATTAAATCTTCATGTTACCCAAAAATTGTTTAAACAGAGTGTATGATAATTGACCAAATAATGTCCACTAGATATGAGGTATAATATAAATACATTACATTAATTACATTATTTATGGATAATCCTTATCCCATTGCATATAAAAATTCACATTTTAGAATCCCTTTCCATCAACTTTAGCTGTATTCCTATTGTATACCCCTTTAAAATTGGAATTTAGCACATGAAATGTTTAATAATACAACTAGTATATCTATTTTATGATGCCAAAATATATCATATTCACATAAATTGGGTTTCTATAATTGTAACAAGATACGACCCTCACATCTACAATAATAGTAACTCCACTATTTTTCATCGTACGCCGTTCATCATCTTATTTTTTGTATAATGTATAACCATTAATTAAAAAAATGTTGGATATATTGTTTTTATTTAGTCTCTTAGGAATCCATTAAAGTCAGGACAAAATTGAAATTGAATTGTTAGATAACTTTATATAAATACAATCGCATAACTATCCTAAAAATTATTGATATTGTGTATTTCATATCCATCCATCAACCCTTGATGGATTATAATGTCTACGAATTTATTTATGGAATACAATTTATGTATCAACATCATAACTACTATGTAAAATTTCAATGTGATATAGATCTTACTCTATGATGGTAATTAAAAAAACATCTCATCTGGAAGTACCTTTCATAATATGGTGCCTACTTGGATAAGATGTTGGTAGAACATTATTTCAACATCTGCTAGGTAATAAGTATATAAATCGACAACATCTTCAAAAATATTTCATTCTATAACACAACCTTTGAGATGACATCAATTCATGACATACCATTCAAAATACTAATATACCACTCAATGTAGTACACCCATCTCTAATGGATTGGACCATATAATTGAACCCCTCTAATAAAAAGAAACAACATGTGGAACATTATATCAAACAATGATGGGGGGAATAAAAAATTACTTCAAATAATATTACTGTAAACTCTTTATTAATTGTTAGAAAAATCACAGGCCTATAACATTGTAATATTTTTATTTTAAAAAGAAGAAGAGTCTAGTTAATGTATGTCATATATTTTTAGGAGTTATTGAGTGTATATAAGGCCCCAGCCTTAAACCTTACTTAAACTTGAGTTATTACAAGATTACACATTGAGGATCTTTTCAGGTTTAGAGTTTTAGAGAATTAGATCATGAAACTTGCATTACATTCCACATTTAAACAAGGTGGTTACATAAAATACAATATTCATTCTTCCCATCAATGGAAACCTATTTAAAATAAAACACGGATTCTTTCTTGACACATCCTTGACACTATCGTCACATCATGTACCTTTCCCTTGACCTGTGAAAAGCATTTCAAAAACTTGGGATGAGCATAAAAAGCTCAGTAAGGGTTATAAAAATATGGAAAGTAAACATGAGTTCATATATACATAAGAATGAAATCATACTTTACCCATAAAACATAGGCATATCAAATCATGAATAAATCATAGAAAACATAAGACATAAAGGTAACTTGAGGCATTCATAACATTCTTACGTGGGGAGTAACCCTCTTAGTTATGTTTGGAATACTCATCACAGTATATTCCCTAAATCTCTTCGGAGAAACCTTAACGTTTCACTCCTTCGCGTTACCCAATGCATTGGAGAGCTATATCGGGCTCACCCGCCCTTAGTTTATCACGGAACCACCCGTCTTCATAATAATGCCCAAGAAACATAACATAATCGAATCACATAAAACACGAATAAAGGAAACATAACATTTCCACATTTCAATCACAATATAACATTTTAGGATATTGAAATAACGAATCCATTAAAAACCATTTTCAAAACCATTTAAAACATTTAATAAAGAGATTTTTGAATCAAAGTGTCCCATACCACCTTGAAGCTTTTAACATTTTAAACAATTAATATCCATATAAATAAATCCTTAAAACCATTTTGAAAACATGGATATTAATAAGAACAAATAATTAAAACATTTAAAGTGATATTTTGGTTAAAGGGGTTTTACCAAAATTAGTGACACTTGAATACAATAATTGAGGAATAACATTTATTCAGAACCTTATAATATCATGAGAATAAATGGATTCATTATATAATACTCCAAAGGATAGTATATACACTATATAAGAGTGAATTGGTGCATAACAACAATGAACCCTCAATAGAAATGTCAAATGTGATGAAATCCCTTATAAAGAAGGTATCCTTAAATTAAGGACAAATAAATCTCAAAAATATGTGTGACAAATATAAATACACCCAATATAAGTGGATATTAAGTGTAAAACAATAAAAGGTCAATCAAACATATTCAATGGATGACATATTCAATGACTACAAGTTGAACCCAAAGAAATCGAAATTGGGTTAAAAAGTTCCCTTGACAGCCTAACGGCATCACATCAAAATGAGTTGATGAGAGATACAAAGTGTATCTCATCACTTGGACATAAAATTTACATCAATAAGGATGTATGATAACATATCCAAACATAAAAATATGTAAATTAAAAGACCCAATAAAAGAAGTCTTTTAAAAAAGAGGAGGGTGAAAGGTTCCCTTACCGACTTGGGTATCTTTCAAAACATACACCCCATGAAAGAAAGACAATAGGTCATTGATGTAAATACTCATAAATGAAAGTATATTTCACAAAGAGTAGAAAAATGGGCAGTACATACACCACTCAATGGAATTTGTGGCGAACGTAGCATAAATCTCACGGGAATAAAAGTGAGATGAAAAATCCCTTATGAAAACTCGGCAGCCTAACGACGCGACATAAAACTTCCGAATATGGATTGATGAGATCAAATAGGGTATCTCATCACATTACAATAAAAGGTACAGAAATAGGAATATAAAAGAACATCCCCCAACATTACAAAGATGAGCCTAAAAGAAGTGACATAAAGGAGAGTACTTAAAAAGAAAGAGAGAGGTTAGATCTCTTACGAAAGTTCGGCAGCCTAACGGCGCCACTCAAAACTTCCAAAATGGATTGATGAGAGAGAATATGGTCTCTCATCACATGAACATAAAAATTACAGTAGGAGTAATATAAAAGAATATCCCAATCATAAGAAAGATGAGCTTAAAATAAATGACACAAAAGAGTGTACTTAAAAAGAAAGAGAGTTGTAGGATCCCTTACCTCGGGTCCGACTTGACTCGATCGTTCTTTAATCTCCTGAATAATAAACTTGAGTTAATTTCTAATTCCTTAATAACCTTTTTCAAGTTAATTATTACTTTTATACCACTTATTACCATGTCATAAACATTATGTAATCATTTAAGTTAATAATATTTGTTTTGCCGATATTTGGTTCTTAAGTCGAAAGTGGACTTCTTACAATTACATGTTGTTCGTGTGGCCAAATGTTTATTATATCCAGAATTTTATTCATTATGTAGATATCATATATGTCATATATATCCAGTACATGAATGCATTTATAACATTACATAATCATTTAGAGGTAAGAAATGAAATGCACCGTTCATGGAGACGGTAAGCCGTACGTACGCATGAACACTACTTTCATTTCTATTTCGTATTTTATAGAATGGAATAATAATGATATAAGGGTATATTATAATTCCAGTATAATATCATATATAATATCATATTTCCATCCTTTATACATCCCATATATGGTATTTAACGAATCAAATCACTTTGAGGGGGCGGTAGTCTGCACTTCCTTAAATGAAGATATCACGTATACCCATAATGGAAGCCATAAAGGTAAGAAAAAAATGAAAAATACAGAAGCATAAATAAAACATAAACATATTATATATCATATATAAAAATAGTGACATCATAATGGCCATCTTTGAAGGTGTTAAATGAGTATTGAACAATCATCGTTTCGGGAGGCAGAATTTCACCATCCACGGAAACCGTATGTTCTTTAACCATTTTATGTAGTTGTGTGAGAGTGTAGCTCGAATAAATCTTATAAAAACATCCTAGTATATTTAAGATACTTGTGTTGTTACAAAAGATGTAAATAAAAAGAGTTTAGGGGGTTGGAGAAGCAAAATAAAACAAATGAACATGAGAGAATGAATTACCTTTAAAAGTGTAACTCCTTTTGATTTGAGCCTAAAGGATTCCTTTGAAAGGATTATGCCCAAAGGGAATCCTCTAGGATGAGGAGAGGTATGTGGAGAGAGTAAATGGGCAGGGTTTGGCTGAGCCAAAGGCTTGAGGAGTGTGTTAAATGAGGTAGAGGTGGGGGCCTTTTATAAGAGGAGAGGAGGGGCACTTTTGGAAAGTAAATAAATATTACTTTATTTGAAACTGTGTCTCGGTTTACAAAGGTCCCACATTGATATAATTCGTGGATAAGGTGATAAGGCTTCTAAATCCACTCATCCAATAAGTTTTTGACATGTGTAGTTCATAGATTTTACATTATCTTTCCATTTTATTTAAATCATCAAATAATGATGTCATCGCTGCATCATTATTATGTCATAAATAATTTAATTTATTTAATGTCTAAAAATTATATAAAAAATACTATGATGTAGGAAATCTTTTTATATTTCCAATTAATATTTATAATCAAAAATATGACTTGTATAACCCTACTTAAAAATTGTTTTAGTAAAACATATCATGTTTGTGTCAATTTTACTTTTACATTAAATAAAAAGTTATTTATGTCATTTCCCAACCAAAGTGTCTCCATGGGGTCCCCAAGTTGACCCATGACTTTTCTTGGTCGGCCATGACACAACCAATTAGGGTAGGACATGTGTCAAGCTCATCTTATTTTATTAAAGCGTTATTTTTACCTTAAACTACACTAATTACCACTAATCGCGATTAAGAACTTAATAAGTTACTATTCACCAAAAAAATTATTGTAATCTCATTAAACCACATTTTACTTCTTAATGACAACCATTTATGTCGGATTTTTGAAATTCAAAACACAATGATGGCAAAATTTCATTTAAACGGAAAATCAGTCTTTATAAGTACCACTTAGTGGTTTCACTATTCATCAAAAATTGAAGTTTTTCAGAAAAATACCAAAAATCCACCCTATGCTATATTTGATATTCTGAATTAAAAAATGAAGTCTGTTTTACAAAATTCAAAACATATAAGTCACATTAATTAATTTAATAATTAATTCCTGCTGTCATGACAAATAACGTGTTTTATGAAACAATAAGTATCAAAAGATTGACACTAGTTTAAGTCCGATTTCAAAGTGAAATTGATTCCAACGACCACTATTGGATTTAATGGTAAAAATATTTTCTAATTTAACTTTAAAACCAATTCAAAAGATAATCTAATTATATAAATAAATTATATTAAAAAGAGGTTTTGAATTAAAATACAACATTTTACACTATTCATTAAAAAATGAACTTTATCCAAAAAATACAAAAAAATTTACACAAAGTAAAATTTAATGTCCCGATTCTAAAGAATAGTTTTATTTGGTCCAAAAGAATGTATAAGAGTGATCAAAACTATATTTAATGACAGTACGCCATCAAAAGGCGATAAGTGATCCTTTAGTGAAAACTAGGGCATATACGCCTAAAATTGAATTCTTTCTGTATTTTAAGCCTTTATCTTTTATTGGATAAATGTAAAAACATTTAAAAACATATATAATCATATTTTAGTTATTTATATCCATTCCCGCCAATACAACGGCTACATGTTAACTACCATTTAAAATAATATTATTTTATTATTAGAGTGCAACGTAAGATTTCCAAGAAACTCGTTGTTGCGTGTTGGGTACGCCATCGAGCATAGCATCCCCTTTAAAGTAATATTAATATTTGATTCACAAATATGGATAAATATAAAGATGGAATATTCTTTATTTACTTGGGGTGTTACATCCTTCCCCCCTTTTGGGAATTGCGTCCTCGCAATTTTAATATTGCGCTTGGAAAAATCCGTGAAAGTCCCACATCGGAACAAGAGTCGGTAAAACAATCACTTTAAAACAAAGAAATATAAGTACAAAGGTCACCCGAGTTAACCCATACTAGGATTCCAAGTATGAAAACATGGACATGGAGGAAAAAACAAAGGGTCATGTTCTTGAGGGAGAGTGATAGTAAACATGTCTAGGAGAAAGTTAACCACGAGAAAATCACAAACTTGTGATGGGTTAAACAGTATTCGATTCCCCAGTAGGAAAAGTTAATAGACAAAATTTTTGTTTTAAGTTACTTTTTATTGAGGAATTTATTCATAAGGAAACATAATCACTTATCATATTGACTTTCAACTTTTATTAAACTCATATTTTCTCCAAAAGACGAGTATTTAGGAAGACTTGTTCACATTAAGAGTACTATAATCAACTTCTAGAGAATCACCTAATCCAAAAAATAGAACTATATACTTATCATTTCTTTAGGCTTTAACCAAAACCAAAACCAAAAAGATTAGTACAAGATCAGATAATCCAGAAAAGGATAACCCCTTATAAAAAGAAAATCTATTCTTAATCTCCAAAATTTGTCCAACAAAACCCAAAGTTCAACGAGGACCATCCGATAAACAATTTGTCCATAAAATTATTCAAAGTAAACCAATATAAGATTTAAACCCAAATATTTGAAGGATTTAGTCACATAGTCTTCCAAGTTAAATCGTAACATTTATCTCCAAACAACATCAGTTGCTCCTAAAGTCTCACATTGAAAAGTAATTATCCTAATCACATATCCTCCAAAATCAACTTACTCTTAATTCATAAAATCATATAACTAAAAAGAATCAGTCAAACTAACCAGGGACTTCACGTAGTCCAGTGGTAGGCGATAAATACCAGTCGCACTTTGGTTGTGGGTTCGATTCCCGCAGCATTGTCCGACGCGACGGGTTGTCACACGGTCTGCGTGTTGTCCTTTTTCCAAAACTATATAATTCTCAAATCATTACCCAAAAAGGGATAAAATCCTCAAAAATAACCATAACATAATTTAACCTCAATTTTATCTCATGCCTTTCACTTCAATCATAACATATGGTAACCCATAATTACCTCAAAAGTAAGGATCATATAAACCCAAATGGTTCTTTATAACTATGTCCACAAAAGTAAAGATAACTATTACTTGAATAAAATTTGCCTATATTAAACATCAGGGTTACACATAATATAAAAAGTCTTCTAATGTAACCCCATCATCAAAAGAGACTTAATACTCTTAAGAATTTCACCCTAACTCTTGAAGCCCTTATATATTGACATCTTACTCATTCAACATTCTTCATGATCCATTATCCATTCCTTTCCAACTTATTCCGAAATACCTCTTTCCTACAAACAAAATCATGAATCATATCCTAAGATTCCAAAATAGGAAAACAATAGTCATGAAATAGTACATACCTTTGATTGGTCATTGTCAGTTTCTTCATCCTCAATCGGAATGGCATTAGGTATTGGTAAACGAATATTGGTACGCTCTTGGTGACCCCATTCACGAAACTTCTTCATAGGACATGTGTTTGCATAATGACCATGCACACCACATTTAAAACATTCAATTGATCCCTCAGAAAGAACTTCTTTACCTTTCCTCGAGTCAACTGGATGCTTCCTTTTTCCATGGAAGGTTCTTGCTTTATGACCTTCATTTCCACATCTATAGCATATTTATGTCCCTTTGAAACATTTTCCTAGGTGTTTCTTTCCACATCTTTGACACATAGGTTTTTGAACACACTTACCTTTATGATTATTACCTGTAATTCCGTAGGGATTTGTTTCTTGCATATATGATGCCTTAGAGAAATGTCCAAGGTTTAGGTGGTCAATCATGACTCCAGATAATTGGTTGAGGATAATCAAAAGAGTTCTCATTGCAGCTCCCATATCATTCAGTTGCTTGCTCAAAAAAACTGTCACAGTTTCCTTCACATCCACTGTTACTTTGGTGCCTGCTAGATCCAGCCATTTACTAAAACCAAAAAGGTCAGTGTGAGTATATCAAAAAAACCATCATGTACTAATGAGTAAGATAGACAATAAGATATACTTACTCATTCACTTTATCTAAAACTAAGACTCTTTCTGAAATCCTAACCATTATGGTAATTGTCAATTATGCTTAAAGAATACCCTAACCTCTAAAGTTATCTAAACCGACCTTTGATACCAACTATAAGGCCCCAGCCTTAAACCTTACTTAAACTTGAGTTATTACAAGATTACACATTGAGGATATTTTCAGGTTTAGAGTTTTAGAGAATTAGATCATGAAACTTGCATTACATTCCACATTTAAACAAGGTGGTTACATAAAAGAAAATATTCATTCTTCCCATCAATGGAAACCTATTTAAAATAAAACACGAATTCTTTCTTGACACATCCTTGAAACTATCGTCACATCATGTACCTTTCCCTTGACCTGTGAAAATCATTTCAAAAACATGGGATGAGCATAAAAAGATCAGTAAGGGTTATAAAAATATGGAAAGGAAACATGAGTTCATATATACATAAGAATGAAATCATAATTTACCCATAAAACATAGGCATATCAAATCATGAATAAATCATAGAAAACATAAGACATAAAGGTAACTTGAGGAATTCATAACATTCTTACGTGGGGAGTAACCCTCTTGGTTATGTTTGGAATACCCATCACAGTATATTCCCTAAATCTCTTCGGAGAAACCTTAACGTTTCACTCCTTCGCGTTACCCAATGCATTGGAGAGCTATATCGGGCTCACCCGCCCTTAGTTTATCACGGAACCACCCGTCTTCATAATAATTCCCAAGAAACATAACATAATCGAATCACATAAAACACGAATAAAGGAAACATAACATTTCCACATTTAAATCACAATATAACATTTTAGGATATTGAAATAACGAATCCATTAAAAACCATTTTCAAAACCATTTAAAACATTTAATAAAGAGATTTTTGAATCAAAGTGTCCCATACCACATTGAAGATTTTAACATTTTAAACAATTAATATCCATATAAATAAATCCTTAAAACCATTTTGAAAACATGGATATTAATAAGAACAAATAATTAAAATATTTAAAGTGATATTTTGGTTAAAGGGGTTTTACCAAAATTAGTGACACTTGAATACAATAATTGAGGAATAACATTTATTCAGAACCTTATAATATCATGAGAATAAATGGATTCATGATATAATACTCCAAAGGATAGTATATACACTATATAAGAGTGAATTGGTGCATAACAACAATGAACCCTCAATAGAAATGTCAAATGTGATGAAATCCCTTATAAAGAAGGTATCCTTAAATTAAGGAAAAATAAATCTCAAAAATATGTGTGACAAATATAAATACACCCAATATAAGTGGATATTAAGTGTAAAACAATAAAATTGCAATCACACATATTCAATGGATGACATATTCAATGACTACAAGTTGAACCCAAAGAAATCGAAATTGGGTTAAAAAGTTCCCTTGACAGCCTAACGACATCACATCAAAATGAGTTGATGAGAGATAAAAAGTGTATCTCATCACTTGGACATAAAATTTACATCAATAAGGATGTATGAGAACATATCCCAACATAAAAATATGTAAATTAAAAGACCCAATAAAAGAAGTCTTTTAAAAAAGAGGAGGGTGAAAGGTTCCCTTACCGACTTGGGTATCTTTCAAAACATACACCCCATGAAAGAAAGACAATAGGTCATTGATGTAAATACTCATAAACGAAATTATATTTCACAAAGAGTAGAAAAATGGGCAGTACATACACCACTCAATGGAATTTGTGGCGAACGTAGCATAAATCTCACGGGAATAAAAGTGAGATGAAAAATCACTTATGAAAACTCGGCAGCCTAACGGCGCGACATAAAACTTCCGAATATGGATTGATGAGATCAAATAGGGTATCTCATCACATTACAATAAAATGTACAGCAAGAGGAATATAAAAGAACATCCCCCAACATTACAAAGATGAGCCTAAAAGAAGTGACATAAAGGAGAGTACTTAAAAAGAAAGAGAGAGGTTAGATCTCTTACGAAAGTTCGGCAGCCTAACAGCGCCACTCAAAACTTCCAAAATGGATTGATGAGATAGAATATGGTCTCTCATCACATGAACATAAAAATTAAAGTAGGAGTAATATAAAAGAATATCCCAATCATAAGAAAGATGAGCTTAAAATAAATGACACAAAAGAGTGTACTTAAAAAGAAAGAGAGTTGTAGGATCCCTTACCTCGGGTCCGACTTGACTCGATCGTTCTTTAATCTCCTGAATAATAAACTTGAGTTAATTTCTAATTCCTTAAGAACCTTTTTCAAGTTCATTATTACTTTTATACCACTTATTACCATGTCATAAACATTATGTAATCATTTAAGTTAATAATATTTGTTTTGCCGATATTTGGTTCTTAAGTCGAAAGTGGACTTCTTACAATTACATGTTGTTCATGTGGCCAAATGTTTATTATATCCAGAATTGTATTCATTATGTAGATATCATATATGTCATATATATCCAGTACATTCATGCATTTATTACATTACATAATCATTTAGAGGTAAGAAATGAAATGCACCGTTCATGGAGACGGTAAGCCGTACGTACGCATGAACGCTACTTTCATTTCTATTTCGTATTTTATAGAATGGAATAATAATGATATAAGGGTATATTATAATTCCAGTATAATATCATATATAATATAATATTTCCATCCTTTATACATCCCACATATGGTATTTAACGAATCAAATCACTTTGAGGGGGCGGTAGTCCGCACTTCCTTAAATGAAGATATCGCGTATACCCATATTGGAAGCCATAAAGGTAAGACAAAAATGAAAAATATATAAGCATAAATAAAACATAAACATATTATATATCATATATAAAAATAGTTACATAATAATGGCCACCTTTGAAGGTGTTAAATGAGTATTGAACAATCATCGTTTCGGGAGGCAGAATTTCACCATCCATGGAAACCGTATGTTCTTTAACCATTTGATGTAGTTGTGTGAGAGTGTAGCTCCAATAAATCTTATAAAAAAATCCTAGTATATTGAAGATACTGGTGTTTTTACAAAAGAAGTAAATAAAAAGAGTTTAGGGGGTTGGAGAAGAAAAATAAAACAAATGAACATGAGAGAATGAATTACCTTTAAAAGTGTAACTCCTTTTGATTTGAGCCTAAAGGCTTCCTTTGAAAGGATTCTGCCCAAAGGGAATCCTCTAGGATGAGGAGAGGGATGTGGAGAGATTAAATGGGCAGGGTTTGGCCGAGCCAAAGGCTTGAGGAGTGTGTTAAATGAGGTAGAGGTGGGGGCTTTTATAAGAGGAGAGGAGGGGCACTTTTGGAAAGTAAATAAATATTACTTTATTTGAAAATTTGTTTCGGTTTCAAAAGGTCCCAAATTGATATAATTCGTGGATAAGGTGATAAGGCTTATAAATCCACTCATCCAATAAGTTTTGGACATGTTTAGTTCATAGATTTTACATTATCTTTCCATTTTATTTAAATCGTCAAATAATGATGTCATCGCTGCATCATTATTATGTCATAAATAATTTAATTTATTTAATGTCTAAAAATTATATAAAAACTACTATGATGTAGAAAATCTTTTTATCTTTCCAATTAATATTTATAATCAAAAATATGACTTTTATAACCATACTTAAAAATTGTTCTAGTAAAACATATCATGTTTGTGTCAATTTTACTTTTACATTAAATAAAAAGTTATTTATGTCATTTCCCAACCAAAGTGTCTCCATGGGGTCCCCAAGTTGACCCATGGCTTGTCTTGGTCGGCCATGACACAACCAATTAGGGTAGGACATGTGTCAAGCTCATCTTATTTTATTAAATCATTATTTTTACCTTAAACTACACTAATTACCACTAATCGCGATTAAGAACTTAATAAGTTACTATTCACCAAAAAAATTATTATAATCTCATTGAACCACATTTTACTTCTTAATGACAACCATTTATATCGGATTTTTGAAATTTAAAACACAATGATGGCAAAATTTCATTTAAACGGAAAATCAGTCTTTATAAGTACCACTTAGTGGTTTCACTATTCATCAAAAATTGAAGTTTTTCAGAAAAATCCCAAAAATTCACCCTAAGCTATATTTGATATTCTGAATTCAAAAATGAAGTCCATTTTACAAAATTCAAAACATATAAGTCACATTAATTAATTTAATAATTAATTCCCGCTGTCATGACAAATAGCGTGTTTTATGAAACAATAAGTATCAAAAGATTGACACTAGTTTAAGTCCGATTTCAAAGTGAAATTGATTCCAAAGACCACTATTGGATTTAATGGTAAAAATATTTTCTAATTTCACTTTAAAGCCAATTCAAAAGATAATATAATTATATAAATAAATTATATTAAAAAGAGGTTTTGAATTAAAATACAACATTTTACACTATTCATTAAAAAATGAACTTTATCCAAAAAATACAAAAAAATTTACACAAAGTAAAATTTAATGTCCCGATTCTAAAGAATAGTTTTATTTGGTCCAAAAGAATGTATAAGAGTGATAAAAACTATATTTAATGACAGTACACCATCAAAAGGCGATAAGTGATCCTTTAGTGAAAACTAGGGCATATACGCCTAAAATTGAATTCTTTCTGTATTTTAAGCCTTTATCTTTTATTGGATAAATGTAAAAACATTTAAAAACATATATAATCATATTTTAGTTATTTATATCCATTCCCGCCAATACAACGGCTACATGTTAACTACCATTTAAAATAATATTATTTTATTATTAGAGTGCAACGTAAGATTTCCAAGAAACTCGTTGTTGCGTGTTGGGTACTCCATCGAGCATAGCATACCCTTTAAAGTAATATTAATATTTGATTCACAAATATGGATAAATATAAAGATGGCATATTCTTTATTTACCTGGGGTGTTACAGTGTAAATACATGATGTATTCAGGATACGATGACCAACATCATGAGTTTTGGAAGGGATATATGCCTGCCTCGGATCAGCTACCATGTTGGACCGATATCCCACAGTTGAAAAAAGTATTTGTTCCAGATCGAATTGTCCCTATATCGTGGGATATTGTCGTCGAGCCTCCTAGACTGATTTAGGGATGCATATCTACTTCATAATGACTAATCCATTTTGTGTTTAAGTCATTCCATTCAAGGAAACAGGGTCGTGGTCCTCTTTCCCCAACTTTACCACTTATGAAATGATATCTTGACACATCTGGAGGATATGTTCTCGGATCGATGTCTGATCTTCCATCATTTCTATGGTTTTTTAAGATGCATCTTTGGATGGAATGGGTATGAAGGCCCATTCTGATTTTGGAGAAGGATTTTGTTCCTACTTCGGTCCTCCATAGGTTGCTAGTGGATACTAGCAGTTCACATATGATGGGATAGAGGAATGAGTATTCCACCAATATGATTCTCCAGTGTCCCCCATATTTGACAGGTGGGCTTAATTTCTACTAGTGGTAATTTTTAGCATCTTTCTTGATGATTTATTTGTCACACATGCTTTGTATAAATCTACCAAAATTTAACTGTAGTCATATTTGCTTTCCACCTTATTTGGATGATGGGTTTCATAAACATCACTTGGTATTTGTTCATGCATGTAGCCAATTATTATCCTATATAGATGATAGGATCCTTGTTCATTGGAAGATATTTTCATCTACCTATAATCCACCACTATGTCAGCATGATGAACTGGAGAGAACTAGGTGGAATGTGAACGTGCTAGTATTATGGTACCCTATTTTGGCGGTAGTATTTAGTGGTGGAGGAAGAGTTGTATGTTTTACAGTTTAATTCCGATGAATTTGTACGACATATTTCCTCCACATGAATTATGGGTATTACCTGCCCGTGGTTGTTTGTTTTCCTCCCTCAACAGGTGGAATGAGGGGCCCATGTCCTTATAAAATTAGTAGGTTCCCACATCATGAGATCATCGTCAGAGAGAGGGTACTTGGTCACCCGACGCTGGTGGAGACTCTCTCTGGTAGGGGCCTGTGAGAAAGACCCATGTGTTGCTGGGATCAGGTCACCATAATCGACTTCATTTTACTCCCAGAGATAAGGGAGGTGCTCATTGTTTCATTTTAGGGAAATGCTCCCAAAATAGTTCTAGGTGACCAGTGGGGCCACTTTGTGTTGGGGTGTCGGCCGTGGCTAGAGAGATTTCATAGTTTTGAGGTATTGTCTTGCATAATCCATTGTAGGGAGAGTAACGTTTTTGGGTACTATCCAATTAGTGTGTTAGATACACAACGTTGAAGATTATGGGTTGGTGAGGGGGTCCTAATATTCCTCAGGGCCCCGAACACCTACGGTGCCGTTGAGGTGCATGTCCGCATTGATTTTCAGGATTCCATTCAGAGAGAAGGTTTCTATGTAAAAATATACAATATTTATATATGACATATATAGAAAAAACCCCCCATAAAAGTCGAATCTATTGATCATATTCATATTTTATGACTCATCTTATTCCCCTTCCTTTTTTGTAAGTAAAAGGGGATTGAGTGGGATAATATTGACACCGTGGTTGAGGATTCATGTTAGGACCACCTTTGTTGTTTTAGTCAGAGGTGAAGCATTTGGGGGAATTCCAGATGGTTGGATAGGTGACAAGCAATAATATTTTTCTATAGAATTTCCATCATATTTTACATTTTCTATTTTGACCTAATTTCCACAACTTATCATTTCTGTGGTGGATCGAATTATATTGACCCCATGGATACTGAGTGGTGTATCCCTTTTCTACTATGAAAGAGAAACCATAATCTAATGGTATTTATGGGCGATTACATGTGGTTAAGAATTTGTGAAATCGGTCCACTTAGGATAATATTTCCTCATATGGTCTCCAATGAATTTATTTGGGGAGCCATAATCACCCATGGGACCTAGTATCCATGATTCATTGACCTAGTTTCCAAAGGGAGGTTCTCGTTGGATGTTGATTTTTAAAATGAACTTAATTTCTCCATGGGTCGAGAGGATGGGAGGTCGGGCTCATCACACCATTTTGGGGGAATTATTTCATATTATGATATTCTCTTATAGATTTAGGACATGTTAATATGCTCATGAATCCTTAGTTCATTCCCAAAGAGTGTACCCACAGGCTACCCCTGGGTTGTCGTATCATCCTTGATATACATGGATTTGATGATACTAAGATAATGATGACTAAATCCATAAAATGAGGTGCTCCAGAGTTTATAATCATCCTGGAGAGACGGATGGTGGTTTGATATTAGGGTTGGGTCCATAATATGGGTGTCCTACATATCCTCGGGGGAGGAATCATATCCCATGTAGTTTGGTTTTCAAGACTTACACCTTGGAGAAAGACTTTAAGAATTTAGGAGAAAATTTTATTGGGACTTCCTTTTGTGGAGAACATCCATTGATCTTGGGCCATGGATATGCATCCGACATATCCTAGTTGGAATATGAATCATAGTTCTCGTTGTTCATTTTATTGGGGATTACACCTGGGAGGAGGCCCATTTGTTTGGGGAACAATTAGGTGATCCTTTTAGAATGTCACCCCTTTGAGATCAGACATTTAAGAAGGTTTCATATGTATTCTATTTAGAACACGAATAAATGTTTTCCTAGTTCATTGGCATGTGACATAAACCTAGGAGGAGGCCCATTGGTTGGGACAACGTAGATGTCATAATTAACACCACCCTCTAAGCCCATGCGATTCATAGAAGTTGTGATAAACAGGAGGAGGTAGAGGATCTAAAGATCGCTTGTCCTATATCATCTGCTGATAGATGGTACTCGAGCTGAGAGAGAGGGGGGATTTGAAAATATATCTCTCACCTGTATTGATATCCCGGATAGTAAAACCATAGTGATTTATCCAGATACATCCTTAGCTAAGGCGAAAAGGGTGAAGAGTAGTACCTTTTGCAAGAGACTAGGGGCCTTGAATAGGAAGAATTCCCATATATGTAATCCGGGATAGTGTATGATAATCATCCCTGGTCAAAGGGGAAGGAAAGAGTGGCCTTTTGCAAACACTCATTCACAGTGAAATGTCAGTGGTAACCCCTAAACCTAAGAAAGGGTAGTTTCACATTATCACCCTAATGTGAGCCCTCAGGTTACCTTGGGAATGTAATCTTGGAGACATTACGGGGGTTCATACTATTATAGGGACAACCATAGTGACTCCGCTTACATTTTTTATGTAGACTATGAAAGGAAAACTAATGTGTCTGATCGTCTGATCATACGGGTTCAGTGGATTTGGAAGAGGCTTTAGCCTAATGATGGTGGATTGGTTCGTAGAGAAGTTATGGAGGGATGGAAGGTGATGGAGGGCCTGATTGGAGCCAAAGGTAAGTCACCCAGAGGTTCCCCATTCTATGTATTGTTTTCATGCTGGATGGGGGAATCCCCACATATCATAATGCTATGTGGGTAAAGGGGTCATATGAATACCAAAGTGATACGCATATATGGCTGTAGACCACCACTTACCACATTTGTATGTGGTCCTATATGTAGTTCTCCATGCCGCTATAGGTTCCATATTCATAGTGATGTAGTACATGATGCATGGTTTGAACATCATAGTGATACAATATGTGGAGCAATGAATTGAAGAAGGGTCTTGGAGAATGTGTTTTGAGGGGAATTCATTAGCAAGGGACAAATGGTTTGTGATGGAACTAATTAGGTTCGTGGTTCCCTAATCAGTATTATGTTCCTTCTATTTATGGTTTGTCGCTATTTATACTAACGTAAAGGTGATTCATAGTTCTATCTTTGTTGATGATTCAAAATCATAGTCAGAACCTTCCTTATATCATAATTCTTTCATCCAACCACTAGGGTCACCGTGATCTCTTCCACCGGTGTCATTCGTCATCATCATTCTACCCTTTTCCAATCCCTCTAGTTCTCCATTTATAGAGCACTGGTGAAATTATATATATGAGCAAGCATCACCATTTGCAGAACACCATGATGATATATCTCAACCCATAGAAGACATAATCAACCATGGATTGTGGAGGCCATGGTTCGCAATAGGTGGTTCGTGGAACAATGTAAGCCTACTTCATTCACTATCTACGTAATTATTGGGATAATATATAGATGACATTTCTATGCTCTATTTCACCTACATCACGGTTTGCAACACCTTGGGTTTGTGGGCCATATCCCTATGGGCCAATGCCTCGCAAGTCCTTCTTCATACCGATGGTTTTTAGTTCCTGCACCCCACGAAACATTCCTAGTGACTATACGCGGAAAACCTAAAATCCTTTTCAATTTTTATTTCTTCGAGTTTATTCTCAAATTTTAAATCCAATTTGCATCCATTTTCATTACTGGACCTGTAGGAAGGTTTTCTTCCTTCAAGAAAATTCTTTTGGGAGTATTTACATTTATTTGAGATGTTTTCTGGATTCCACAATCATGAATAAGAATTTAAATAACATTAGTTAGTATATAAATATCTTTAAAATAACTAATATAATTTTATTTAATAAAAATATTAATTTTAAAATGAAATATATATTCCCTTTAATGTAAAAGGTGATTTATCTGTGAAAATTTAGAATTTACAAGATAAAGATAAACATGAATCCAAAATTAAATATCTCAAAAAATTCCTCACTATGTTATATATTGGTGAAAATAATTTAAATAAATTTTTGGGCTCCCAAATAAAGAAAAAAATGTTTAGTCAGAATTGTTTTTTAGAATCATGCATGTGCCATAAGAAATTCATAAAAACTAAATTTTTAAAAGGTTTATGACAAGAACAAAATTTTGATTATAGAAAAATTACTGGGCATTTCAGTAATGAGTACGATTGTAGGAATGCATGATATAGGAGAACAAAAAATCCATATTTCAACCCTTTTTTCTAAAATGAAACCTCATGGAATGTAAATTTGGAATCCTAAATCTTTGTTTGAAAACATCAATAGGATTGAGTTTTCATCTATACAAAAAAGCTTAATTTGTTTTACTTTATATTAATATTGTATTGTTAGAAAATCCCAATAAACATTTTTTTAACTAGATAGTGTTTTCTCAGGACACATTTGTGGTGACCTCTACAACTTCAATAAAATTAATAAAAAAAAGTAAGTCAATTCATATTTTTAAATAACTCTAGGGGTAATTTAATAATTGATGTTATCATTAGTTTATCTAACACAAATATTATAAAAATAATTTATCTTTCAATGTATTCAACCATAATTTTCTACTAATTTGTAAATTGTGTGAATATGATTTAAAAATAAAATAAATTTTTATATTTAATTTTTTTGACTAAATAGTAGAATGTTTATTTAATGATTCAAGACTTATAAAGGATTATATAATCAATTTAAAATATATTTCTAACCAAAACATCAAATCCTTGAGTGAAAAATTAAGCGAGCCATAGATTTGGCATAGATTCCTTGAGTAGTATAGCATATATTTTCATGTCAAACACAACTATTATGAACTATTAATATATCTTTAAAAAAATCATTTCAATGTTGATAAGGTTTTTTAATCATTCTAACATGGTGATCAACACAATTACTCTTTTATATATAGAATTGGAATATCATCTTAAAAAGTTCTTTAAATTCTTTGTCTTGATTTACATAGACCTTATCTAATAAAATGTATATGATCTTAATACATCACATTTTTTACTTTGGAAAACATTACAAGAATAACTTGGACTCATTTATTAACTCATAAAAGTAATTCTCGCAAATACATCAAAATGTTTTTTAGAAAGGCATAAATTAAAAAATATTTTATAATTGAATGAATTTATGTCAATAATGGTGGAGAAATAAAAAATAAAAAATTTAATGATTTATATTCTTTCAAGGGATACAATCACTATTTTTGTACTCCTTGTACTCCCAAACAAATTGGTTTAGTAGATAAGAAAAATTTATCTATCTATTAAATCATAAAAGTTATTTAAATTAATTAAATTTACCAAACTATTTTCAAGAATAGGCTATGAATACTGCTTTATATTTCATTTTTCACATTCTCATACACCCTTTTCTCAAAATACACCTTATGATATTTTGAAAAATAAAAAACATATTGTGTGATATTTAATTATTCTAATTAAAAATGTTTTATTTAAAACACTAAATAAAATCATGGAAAATTAGTTTTAAAATCTAATAAAGGTTTCATTATTGGGAACTCCAAATAATTTTAGGTATAATGATTCATTAATAGAATAACTAAAATAGTGGTGGAATCAATTCATGTTGTTTTTAGGAAAATATTCCAAAATCACATTCTAAATATATTTTTGATAATGATTTTTAAATTAATATTTTCAAACTAAATGTGATGAAGTAGAAGAAGATTCCCCTTCAAATTATTTTCAAAATGTTTTAAAAAATATAAATGAAATTGCCTTAATAACGTCATTAGAGGTCAAAATTTGTTAACTCATACTAGAAGATCATTCGTTTAGGGGGTGAAAATTTTTCTTTGTCTTTCACTTATAATCCCATAACCTAAATGATTCCCTAAATGATGAAAATTGATTACTATCCATTGAAAGATGAAATAAATCAATTCACTTCAAATGATGTATACATAGTCATGGAAAAAACCAATGATCACACAATCATAGGCTCTAAATGGGGTTTTAGGAAGAAATACATGACCTTGGTATTATAACTAGAAATGAATCCCATTTAGTTTATAAACTTTATACCACATAAAAAGGAATTTACTATGGTGAAACAAATGAACCAATCACTTCGGTTCAATACATTAATAATTAATGGAATTAAACTCTAACATTAATTTTAAACATATTCAAATTGATTTGAAAATATCATTTTAATGGTTTTATTAATGATTTTTTTCAGACAAACAACATGGTTTTGAAAATCCAACTTTCAATAAAATATTTTGAAATTAATTAATTTTCAGTGTTTCTTAATACAATATCCTCAAAATTTAATCAATTTATTTAAATTTATCTTTTATAAAATGGTTATATAATTACAAACTCCAATTCCACTCTTTTTATAATGAATATTTAAAATAATATATCTAATTATATAAATTTACATTGATGATGCAATTATCAACTCTAAAAATGAATCTATTTGTCTTAAATTTTATGAATTAAAAAAAATGAATTTGAATTGAACATTATGTTAGAGCTCCAAGTCTTACTTAAATTTCAAATTTAACAATTATGCAATGAATGTTTTTTAAACCAAAGAAAATAAACTGATGAACTCTTAAAATATTTTCCCATAAATCATGCATAATAAGTTATTAATCCCATAAGTATAACATGTATTATTACAATGGATGAATAGGGTAAGACAATCAACAAAAATCATTATAGAAGTATGATTGGAAGTATAAATAACTATACTCTGACCCAATAAGACATGATGTTCAACGTCTGTATCAGTTCTCATTATTAATAAAATCCCAGGGAATTTTATCATGAATATATCAAAAATATTTATCACTATTTAAAAGAATGTAAAAATATTACTTAGTTTTATCCAAAAGAATCTTAGTTTGATATAACTAGTTTTTATGATTCTGATTTTAGAAGACCCCAACTAGATAAATAAATCATAAGTGGTACATTTAACATATAAGAAAATAACTTGTATAATGTAGTAATAAGAATAAAAAATCAGTTTTTTTCTATAAAAAAGAGGCATGCACAACCACTAGGATTGTTACACCCAAATATATCAATTAAACACACTCTCTTGGACTTAAGGAATTCATTTGAAAACAAACCCACTAATAATGATAATAATAGTTCACTTAAATGTCCAAAAAATCCATCCATCAACTCAGCACCATAAATATTAATCATAAGAACTATTTCTAAATATATAACATCTAAAAAGGTGATATATTAACGGAATTTATTTGGACGGAATATTAAATCACTAATATTTTCAACAGTCATCAAGACCTTGTTAATTTTTATTTCATTATTGTTGATTTATGAATGGTTATCATTTGATTCAATTCATTTGACTATGTCTAAATTGATTGATCTTTTAAAAATTTATTTCTATATAAAATATGTCATCTCTAATCTTATATTTTCCATAATACAGTTATCTAACTTTTTTCATCATTTGAGAGGGATCCTTATCTCCTAGATTCTATTATTTTTCATCAATAAAGATATGTGTTCATAAAATATAAAACAAAATGATTTATCTTATTTTATTTTTCACTTTTTTTCAAAACTCAAATTTCTGCAAACATGTTATTTATTTTATATTTTTACATTTTAAGAATTATTTTGATTATTAATTATATTTTTAATATTTCTTTCAGAAACATATATTATTAATTATGTATATACTATATAGTTTTTTCAAAAAATAATTATCTCATAAAGGATGCCTAATGATGATAATTTTTTTTTCTATATGTACATGTCTGTAAAAGGAATATTCATGAGACTTAATTAATTGAATAAAATTATTATAATGCTTTTGAGGTATGTTTACACATCAAAAAGTCATTTTTTAAAACACTTTCTATGGATGAATCAATAAATAGAAGTAAAAGAATTAATTATGAAATGTTTGTCTTGGAAATGTTATAAATTTTTTTTTATTCTTTTATTTTTTTCTTATTTTTTATTAGTTTCCTTTTCCAGTATTTATTTCCTCATTTATTGTAATCCACAATTGTAATTTTTTTCTCATGAAAACAACTTTTTATCCTAAATATCTGTCTATATATCAATAATAATTTTTTAATGTTTTATAAAATATTTTCAAAATCATTTTCAATAATATTTTATACTATATTGAAATATTTTTTGAAATAATTTTTTTAATATTTCAAACACGTCCTATTTTTTCACTTTAATAATCATGAATGGTAGAAAATTTTTATTTCACATAAGGGGTTAAATTTCATGAAATATTCATTTTAATTATATATTCTATATTTTCAACTTCAAGAATTTATTATTACATAGTGTTTTAGAATAGTGGATTCTTTGAAATTAGTGTTAATTATTTTATATTTAATATAATATGAATTTTTTATTTACACCCTAATATCATTTAATATATATTTAATATCATCATTTACATTGATATTATGAAATTAATTCACTCTTTATTTGCAAATAATTTTTATTCTATTTATGAGTGTTTATATTCATAAAAAAGGTGTATATTATTGTGCATATCTATATAAGGGGGGTTTTAAAATCATAAAAACACAACTATTAATATATAGTTTCCTCTTGAGAGGCTTTCTAACACATAAATTTGACTCAATGTGACGTATTTAATGATCATAATAGAGGTCATACGGTCAATTCCATGTCATCATGATATACTGAGGGAGTTAAAATATCTTATTTCATGTTTCAATTAAATAAAATCTTGTTTGAATATTAGTTGAAGTCCTTATAATAATTATTTATGCGATTTTATTAAATATTTCCATGTTAAGGATACATCAACTACAAAATTCCTTGTGGTAGTATCTCTAATTAGAGTAGGAGCCTACCAACCTTTTAAAGGTGAAGTAAGAAGCACCCCCACACCAAGATTTCTAGTGACTACCCGGTGGAGGAGAATAATTTTAGATTAGGATATTGACGATGAAGAAAAAGACAGGCGACGGTGGGGGTTAATTGTGTTCTACAGAAAAATTGATAAATTTAGAGCACCTCTCTTATTATCCAGTGAACCTTTCCTTATCATTTAAAGATGATTGGGTGTCTAAAATAAATAATGGAAAATAAAAAAATGATGTATAATGGTTGAGGGATTAAATAACCCCTTGTCCACTGTACCAAACACTTAACTCCATGATATTGGTGATTTTAAATAGGAATTCATCTTATCTAGAGACCTCAACAAAATTAACTGACTCCCCACGGTTAACACCATACAAGGATTTTGTATGGCCTTCTAGTTCTTTTATAAAGAACCGTAAATCCACATCTTATTAAAAAAAATTCACACCTAACCATGAATAAGTACAAGTAGTTAAAACTCCATTAAATCAAAATAGTTTTATTTGATTGTGAACATAAGTTTAAATTCACAATTGAAGCAGAAACTAATAGATATGACTGATATTCAATAATATATAGCAATAAATAAATATTCAATGTTGAGTAATCTTTCCTCAAATAGAGATAGAGAAAAGACTATAAATATATATAAATATGTGTGTCTCCAAGGTTTATCATTGACCAATTCATCGTAGATCTTTAAGAATAATATTTGACAATAAAATGTAGTAGAAAAAATAATAATAGTAGTGAGTGGATTATATATATCAATAAACTTAAGTCTTTAAAGTGTACCTCTAATGCAAATGTTTCACTTTTTATATTATAATCATAGTTTTTTCTTATTTATATGAGCAATATTTTTCTAATGGAGAACATCATGATATTTATTCAATAGATGAAGTAGCACAAGGTTAATCCAGCATTGGAAATATCGCACAAAAAAATCAAGAATATATTAATTCAAAGAAAATTCAATAGAGTTATAACATCTCATAAGAATAGAAACAATTTAATCTGTTGAATACATTCCTTTAAAACAATCATAATGAGAATTTTAACTAGCCATAAAATAGAATTTAATATGTCCTTTCTTCCATTGAAACCATCACATGAATCTCGAATGTTATAGTATATTTTAAAACAATGTCATTGAATAGTTAATCATTGGGTTCATTAATATGATGAAAAATCCACACATATGGTTAAAAAAGTAGGGTTGATCATAAAAGTAGTGTTGATCACATAGGGTCAATCGAAAAATTAGGATTGATAAACTATACTATCTATTTCCCAGAAGTTAGGTTTCTTCCAAAAGTATGGTGTATGATTCATATTCTTTCTTCTAAACATTGGGTTTCTTCTATTTGTTTTGCTTATAAATGTCAAGTATAAAACAATTACTTGAATATGTTTATACATGTTAATAATACTTCAAAAAATGTTTCCCACAAATGAATGACTTGAATTTATTTATTGAATAATTATTTTTTATGAATATTAATTTCTAGAAATTCACATCAAAGTAAATTCATTAGTAATATAATTGTGGTCATTTTAGAGTATCAAAATGAAAAAAATTACAGAAATTGTTTTATTAACACTTGATCAACAATTCTCTCTTTTCTAATGATCATAAAACCCAAAAAATGTAACATAAACCACAAATACAATTTTTAGTAGAATAAATCTTAAGAAAATATTTCTCATGAATAAAATAATTTCTTATATAAAATATTTCACAATTTGGAAATTTATCATTTTCTTAATATATTCACCACTATTATATATATTTAATATAAATAAACTTTTCCCCCATATTAAGGATATAAATTAATGTTTATAAATAACTTCTCCATTATATCACTCATTATGATAAATATGTAAAAGTAAATTTAGAAATTTATCCACATTTTTGTGACATCAAAATGATAAGAGTAATAAGTAGTTAAAATAAACTCCCCCTAATTTTATGATTTTCTAAATCATTTATATTGTTAAATGAGGAATATATGAATTATTTATTGAAAAACTAATTATCTGGTGAAAACTCCTCCAATGTCATAGCATATATGTTATTCATTGAATTAAAACATTTTTAAAGAAATAGAATACTTTTAAACCTTTTTTACAAGAAATAAAATTAATTATTACATACTATAATAGATTAATTTATCAATAATTACGTACATGATTATTTAAGAGAACATAATTATGTTTTAAAAATAAATTCACAAAAAAATTCAAGAACATATATTAAATAAATATTAAATATAAAAATGACAATAAAAACAATAAAAAATAAAATCAAAGTGTTAGGAAGGTGTAGATAGATCATCAGAACAATCAAAAGAAAAAACATTTTCAAATAAAGTAGTTAAAAACGTGATGGTTCTTCTAATCTATTTTTAAAATCTAATATTATTTGGTATGATGAATATGGAAATTGATTAACAAGAAAAAACATCAACATATCATGATCTTGTTTAGTAATATCTTCCCTCTAAGTAACTCTATATGAAATAGAACTTACACTTTAAAATCATCAAAGTCTGCTTTTGATAGTGAAATTTATTTTATATTCTAGTTAGAATTGTGTAACAAATAAAACAACTACTTTAGATAAAGATTATTTTTGTAGTTCTTCATAAATCTTTATAGATGTATCGAGATAAACTTGGTGCTTAAGTTTTCCTTCATTAATGGTGAAAATTTTACAAAAAAAATTATTATAATACATTTTATTAGAGGAAAAATCAATTTCATCATTACATTGAATTCATTATTTCATTTAAAATTATTTTCAAATGAATATCCAACATAAGAAACAATCTGTTCTTTTAGAAAATCTGAAGCATTACAATTTTCATTATGTGAGAATTATTTTCTTCTGAATGTGGAGTACTTGCTCGCATCATCATGTTATGAATCTCTTTTAGAATTATTTGAACATTTTATTTCAAATAATACTGATAAAAAATTTAAATTTCTTATCAACATGGTTCTAAGTTTTTAACGATGGAACTGTACATTTTTTCTAACAGAATGAAGATGACACTTAACATTATCGAGTTGAAAAGTAATGAATAATCATGGCAGAGTTTAACATTTGAAATAACATGTTACATAACAAAACATTTTATTCTTATACAAGAAAGAAAATATTAAATAAAAATATATCAATTAGTTTAATAATGGAAAATTAAAAATATTCATAATTTAAAAAACAAGGCATTTATTTGGAGATCAAAACAACATTTAGAGAAAGCATAAGTCTTTAGAGAGTCTATTATATAAAAATACACTAAGACACGATGCAAAGAGAATTGAATGTTCTTTATAAAATTTAATAATATATTACTTCCCCTATATAAAATAGTAAATTAATTAGTATAATAAAATAGAAATACTTCTTGGATCAGTTATTTCAGTACTGAGGGTTGTTTGATAATGAACAAATTTAGAGTTAATCGCTTCTTTAAGAATGATATTTATAAAAAACCACATTTTGGTTTAATGATTTAGCTCAGTGGTTTATTCCTATAAATAATCAGATTCAAGTGCTTTTGGTCACCCATATTCTCTTGGGTCTAGTAGTGTTATAAAATAAATTTTTAGTTTACTAAACTTGGTTATTTTGAATATGAATTCTGCTATTCCTATTAAACAATTCATTTGAGTAATAAATATTTATAATACTGAAATTTTTAGGCACAATATGGAATAAATTAGTCACATACAACACATTAATACACCAATAAAAAAAATTTAATTATAGACATATTTTCTATATTTAAACTAGTAAAAAAATTATACTTTTTTTAGACTTTCACCATTGATTCATATTCTATTTTTTCTTTTCATTAATTTTGTTTTTTCCAAGGATTGAATTTATGTTTTCATTTTCTTTTATAATAATAATTGACATAAGATTTAAATTATCAACATCCTCCAACAATTATTAAATATTAGTATACTTTAGTTCATAAAATATTATAGAAGAGTTAAATTTTAAATCAATAATCTATTTTGACAAGTTTTCATTGTCTTAACAAATATTATCATAAGATTATCTAATTTTTCTTTGGAATTATTAAGGATTGATTTTTATATTTTCAGATAAATAAATAAATGAATAATTCATCATAATTATCTTTTTTAATAATAGAGTTCTGAGAGTACAAAGATTTTACCACATCAGTATAAGCCATAAGACATTCCATTTTTTTTCTCGGTCTCAGAATATTTAAAATAATGATCATGTGATCCATAAGAATTATTATAGGTATTATTTATAATTTTATTTCCCTTTATATTATAATTGGATATTATTTTATTTTGAGTAAATTTTTTTCATCTTTTAAATAACCTTTTTCCTTGCATTAGCAATATCAATTTTCTTCCTTCCCTTTATTTTTTTCTTTCATTATTGTTTTTAACATTTTTATGGAAGATATGATAAATTTTTATATAAATTATAATGACTTTAATGAGATGATTCACCCAAAGAATACTTTAGAGTATGTTATTTATGTTTTATATGATTTTAATCATCATTTTACATCTTAACTTCATACATCATTATTGTCCTGATCAATTAATTATTAGCTAAACTTTTCACTCTAGTAGATTAACATATAGTTGTATATATTATATTCCACTTTTAGATTATTACTCTGATAATTTTGATACTATATTTGATAGTAAAATTTTATCTCCAAAATGAGTAACATTATTGAAAATCTATGTCAACATTCTATTCATTTCAGTGATAATTTTACCATCATACATTCTGAACGTATCAAAATTTTGTTTCCTAGTAGTGAACCTTAAATATATGAAATTTTCTATTACTTTATAGGGAATAAAAATTCTCTACCACATATTATATGCGTTAGAAAATTGAGATTCCCAATTGAATTCATGAGTTTTGAAACCACACAGAATACTATTCAATGATATATACTGAAAATTCACTTTTTTTTGTTTTTCAAGATACCCTCTTTTGGGTGAGCGGTAACCAAAACCGAAAAAAATACAAGATCGATATTAAAATTTCAAATTTCAAATTCAAACTGATCCAATCATCACACCTCACTTGATGTTCCTCCTCATGTCACGCACCCACCTCGAGTTGTACACCCACCATCGCCGTCGTCACCGTCCCGAGATCACACCGTCGCCGGAAATTGCCATACGCAACCACCGAAAAAACAACACCGGCCATCGCAAACCAAAAACAGGAAAAACACAAGTACAAATCGAACTCACTTCATCAAAACACGAATTGAAAGGATCCATAACCAGCAACAACACCGTCATGAACCACCGACGACTTCCTCGAAATCCAAAACAGATCACAACCAAGCCGGAACACACCATCGGGACTTAACTGAGCATGTCTCGAACAGATCGACCACCAAGGAAAATAATTCAAACAAAACTTCACCGAAAACCAAAACATACCATGCGAGAGGCACCATCGTTCTCCGAACCCCACCTCCCAAAACCTTTATGGAACCACCGCTTCAGATCCGACTCAGAGGGAAGCATAGGTGCTTGAGGTCAGTGCAGGGATTTGAGCGACCGAGGACTCCAGACGACGGAAGCACGGTGAGACTGAAATCAGAAGCTAAAACCAAGATCGAGCTGAGACAGAAGCGCCTAAAGAACCGACGCCCACCGAACCACTTAACCCAAAACCTCTCTGTTACCATCGCTCCAAATCCGACTTGGAGAGGAGTGATGGAACACGAGATCAGAGTACGGTTGTGGCAGCCAGAGGCTTTAACGGAAACAACCTTCAACATGAACAAAGAAATCATTTTGGGAGACGTGTGCTATAGCCGCAATTCAGAGAATAATGAAAAACATCCCATAGATCTGGAAGAAGATTAAAATAGGAAAAAGAGCGGAAGAGAGGAAGTAAGAGGTGAGGCACTCAGATGCGCCGCCGATCCCTGGCGGAGGGTTTCAAGGGGAAACCCTAGACAAGCCGAGCTAGAGAGGGGGAAGACCGGGAGAGAAATTCTCCATTATTTTCTATTCAATGATATAGGATTGATACCATATTATCTTTCTTAATTATTATTCCAATCTTCAAAATCTTCCTCTGGAATCTCATAATAATTAGAATTATTTAAATAAAATCTTATTCTATGCTTTTTCAAATAAATAGTCATATATTATTTAGTAAAACTCTAATTATCACCATTAAATTAAGGATAATTTATCATAGACATACCTTCTCTAAAAATAGTCATTTCGAGATGTATTCTTCTGAATATTTAACCTAGGAATATTAGAGATAGAAAAAATATTTTTTATGAATAGAAGCACCACCATTGGTATTTAATGTTGTTAAATATGCTATCACATGTTGAATTCAAATAAATATAAAAAAAATCAGAATTAACATATACCACTAGAGACCTTCCACTGATTACAATTGTAAGTTATGGATGGCGATGACAGAGAAAAAGACACAAGGGGGTGGGATGAATTTTTGTATTCAAAAATTTTATTTAATTTGGAGCACTTATATCATTAGGAATCAAATATTTTATTCTATTTTAATTATATGTTAGAAGAAAAAATAAATAAGGAAAAATAACACAAAGATATATAGTGTTTTAGGGCCCAAAAAACACCAATTATACTCCACCAAATTCTCAAATTCCTGATCTTGGTGATTTTCCCATTAATTTAATCTTATTTGGAGACCATTAAAAAAAGTAACCCAGTAAATGAAGTTGGAACCCTATAATATTTTTTAGGTTCTTCTAGATATTTTATGAGGAATAATAAATCCTCATAAAAATTCAATAACCTTACACTTATCCATAACTATGTATGAGGAGTTGAAACTCTAATAAATAATAATTATTTTATTTTATTTTTAACATAGTTTAAAATTCACAATTGTAGAAGCAACAGATATATGTAACTGGTATTAAATAACACACAATAGAAAATATATCTTCAATGTTACACAATATTTCTTAAAATAAAGATAGTGAAAAAACCAGACATATGTATAAACATTTATGTCTGCAAACTATAACTCTGACGAATGCCTTATCGATATTGTAGAAGAATATGTACTAATAAAATGATGTTTCCCTGATAGTAGTAGATATTAGTGGACATGATAAATAAAAGTATTTATTTCTCCAAATAGTATGTGTAATGAAAACTAAACAATTTTTTATTTATAAAACATCTTTTCTTTATTTATATCTCCACTATTTTATACGATGAAGAACATCATGATATTTGCATAGTATATTGATCAACTTTAGGTCAAACTAGCTATAAAAATATTGCACAATAAATCGTAAACATTTGAATTCAAAAACAATAAAAATAATCACAACATTTGGCAAGAATAGTAATGAATAATCCTTTGAATATGATCCTATAATCTAATCATAAATAACCTTTGAATCAATTATTAAATAACATTTAATATATCTTTACTTCATAAAATTTTAACCATGATTCATGAATAACTTTTTTAATTTAAGATCTCTATCATCGAATTATCAAATGTACGGTTCCATGAAAAACTACAGTTGTACAAAAAATAATAAAGGTATGAGAAAAATATAGCGTTGATAATGTATAGTTGGTCAAAAAAGAAAAGATGATTAACTATACACTCAAATTATCAGATGTAGGGTTTCTTCCAAATGGAGATTATATGATCCATATGTTTTATTCCAAATGTAGGGTTTCTTCCTTATGTTATGCTTACCATTGTATGGTATGAATAATTTTTCAAGAATACATTTAAACAATCCTACAATATAGAGATATATATTTCTTTCAGATTAGTCACTTTAATGTATTTCTAGAATAAATATTTTTATGTATATTAATTTATTTAAATTTACATAAAATTTAATTCCTGATTAACATAAATGTATGTGTTTGTGAAAAAAAAAGTACTAAATGTAATTATTTAATTAACATATGATCATTAAATCCGCAAGTTAGTAAGTTATTTATCAATGATCGAGACTCTAAGTATTCCACCTGCTTCCTGATAGAGGCTACCAGGTGTCTAGTTGTGTCATGGATGCAATTTCAAGAATGCATTAATTATTATTAAAATTTTTATTATATATTTGTTCCTCAAAAATAATTCAACCATTGAATTACAGAAGATTATCTCCCCATTTATAGGATAGAAAAGATTTTCCTTATACACAAGTAATAACTACTAGTTCAAGTCAATGTCTGTCTAATAATTTATTCAAATAAAATCACTAATGTATCCTCTCAATATCCATTCACTAATTATCAATCACCATCCAATTCTCTTTTCCAAATTTATGTCAAATATCTCATCCCAATCTTATCCCATCACAAAAAAAGATTTTTGAGTTTATTATTAATGGGTTTTCCAAATAAAAACTTTTCATATCTTATCACCTTTCCCTAATGGATTCTCACTATAAAAAACTAAGGGATGTAAACATGGTTATTTTTGATTCTCAAGAGTGTTATCAATATCAAAAATTATGAAGGATATGTTTCTTAACCACCTATATGAATAAGGGATTTATAATATCACCCTCTCTTGTTGAGTGGGTGAGAATTAGGGGATCACAAGATATTATAGAAAACCTTTTTTGATTATGTTTAACCTATCATTTACCTTAATGTATTGTATCATTAAATCATTGATACACATATTTGAAGAAGTTTAATACATTAGCTTACTTACTTAATCTAATTTTATATTAACTATTTAATTCAAATCTAAATTATCAATTATCACTTAGTAATTTTTATATCTTAATTTCTTTATCGATTCAAAATAATTTATTTTTTGAATTTAATTTTTTTTCTCTTTATAAATTTAAAGCGAAATACACTCCTATGAGATTAGAACAACCAATAAATACAAATAATGATTTATATGAAAATTCACATGTGTATCAAGTCTAATAACTGTATTGAATTTGAAAGGAGACAGGTTTATAGGGATATATAACTATGAAAAAAACTTCATGTTATAAAAGTAAAGGTAAATTAATTCTCATTTTCCCACATTACCTTATAATTTAGAGGGGTTTATGATATATAATGATGCATTAAATAAGGGAACAATATGTTTTTTTTTCCTGAAAAATGGAATTTTTTAGCTTATGCCTCTATCCACTTCAATTTCAATGAGAAAAATTAACCGACTAATTATTCATAACTGGAAGTGATATTTTTTTTTCATTGAATAAATGGAAGAATTTTAGTTTTTTGAAAGTTATTACATATAAAACAATTATAAAATAATGAAGTATATATTCACACATAAAGACTTCAATTTATTCTAATGTTAGTATTTTAAATTGAATTAGGATTATGACTGATAAATGAATTACCACCATAGGAAGGTGAACTATGAAGATGATGCATAGATTTTGAATTACCATGAACTATTTTCCATATAGAGGATTGTAAAAGATCTAATAAATATGTATTTATAGATGATATACTATGGAATGACAAGGAAAAGAAGAAAGATCCTTTCATTCATAAATGAATGTTCAAACATATTTATTATGGAAATATTAATGTGGTTTATAAGGATGATATAGATCTAAAAAATAGTGTGAATATTATTAATGAGTTAAATCAGGATAATGATAGAATGATAAGTCTCAAAAATAGAGTATGCGTCCTTTAATTAGAAGAATTTTAAATTGAGTTGTTATATGTGTTGTACCTCTCGTACCCCTCGTGGTTTAATTTTCATGATCACAATCACTCTCTTATTTATCTAATCTTGTTTTAAGTGTTTTTGGATGATAGGAATGATTTCAGGTTGCCAAGGAATTGGGCCAAGAAATCCAGAAGGCAAAAGTGGACTGATTTCAGTCCACCGGCCAACCGGTGGATGACCACCGGCCAGCCGGTGGAATCTTGACAGAAGGCATCCCCTCTGTCCAGACCACCGGCCAACCGGTGTCCCATCATCGGCCAGCCGGTGGAACCCAGACAGAAGGGACACCTACTGTCTCACCACCGGCCAACCGGTGGCCTCCTCACCGGCCAGCCGGTGGTGCCTAGGCAGAAGGCCTCTCCATTTTCCAAAGCACCGGCCAACCGGTGGCCAAGCACCGGTCAGCCGGTAGAGCCAGTCAAACTTGCCGTTGGGCTTTGACCAGCCTGCTCCCAACGGCTCCGAAGACTTTTCCAACGGCTCTGAAGACCCCGAACGGCCATATGAGGGTTCCCCCTCTATAAATAAAGGACTAGGAAGCCCCGGAACGAGAGTGGAACTATAACCAAGCCAACGGACACATTTTTCATCATTTGGCAAACCTCCGGCGGATTCCTTCAAGGAACCTCAATTGCTCCAACCCATTTCCACATCCAAGGAGCATCACCATAGAAGCTTGGGAGCGCTCTTCATCAACTCCAATCAATCCATTGGCGCCCAAGACTTCTCCACATTACGGTTTTTCTTGTTTTATTATTTTGAGCATCAATTTGGGTTTGTGCCTACAAACCCCTCTTTCTCTCATCTTCCCTTTGTTTGGGTTTTCACACCACCTTCAAGGTGTGAAGAGGTTAGTCAAGCCTTCCCTTTAAAAGGCTTGAGTCATAGGTGAGCTAGACTTCACCTGTAAGAAGGCTAGTGGGTTCTTTCTCAACCATTAAAAGCAAGCTGTAATAGGTTCTAGACTACCTTAAAGTCTAGTGGGTTTCTTGCTAAAACCATTAAAAAGCAAGCGGTAGTAAATCTCTCAACGGTTGAGTTGGGAGCAGAGACGTAGGCTTTGGTTTAAGCCGAACTCCGTTATCAAGTTTTGTGTCTTGCCTCTTTTATTTCCGCTGCACTTTTAACTTTGTTTTTAAATTGTTAATTATTTTTAAAAAGGCAATTCACCCCCCCTCTTTCCATCACTCTCCGACCCAACATTTGGTATCAGAGGCAAAATTTGAGTAATACCCTAACCGGTTTCAAATTCAAGATCCTTTGTGATGGCTTCAACTTCTTTCGCCCCCGAAGGCTATTCTTTGGGTTGTACTCCATTCTTTGATGGAACCGACTATACTTATTGGAAAACCCGCATGACCACTTTTCTTAGAAGTATAGGTTATCCTATTTATAAAATTGTCATGCATGGTTATTCTCTTTCTTCTCCCGATGAATCCAAATGGACTCAAGCCGATATTAAAAATTTCGAGCTTGATGGAAAAGCCATGAACGCTCTACATTGCGGCCTTGATCGTAATGAATTCAATCGAGTTTCCACATTCACTTCATCTCATGAAATCTGGAAACTTTTGGAGGTTACCCATGAGGAGACCAACAAAGTTAAGGATACTCGATTGGATATGTACCGTCAAGATTTTGAGTCTTTTACCATGCATCCATCTGAAAATATTACTGAAATGTTTACTCGTTTTACTGACGTTTTCAATGGAAGAAAATCTCTTGGAGATGATGTTTCTGCAAAAATGATGGTCAAGAAGATCCTTTGGATCCTACCAAGCTCATGGGCACCGAAAGTCACGGAAATTCAAGAAGCAAAAGATGTCAAGAAAATGCCGGTCGAAGAGCTCATCGGATCCCTCATGACCTACGAGATCACCATGAGGAGGAAAGCTGAAAAGGAAGGCAAACCGATCAAAGTTACAAAGAACATCGCCTTCAAAGTTAAAAAAGAAGAAATCTCCTCCTCCTAATCGTCTTCCTCTTCAAGCGGCGATTCAGAAATGGAGAATCTTGCCCACAAAATGCACAAATTCAAGAAGAATCACAAGAATAAGAAATCCCGCAAGGCTCAACCCAACGAAAAATCCGAGACCGAGGTAACATGCTATGGGTGCGGCAAGAAAGGCCATTACAAGCCCGATTGCCCACTCCACAAGACAAATGCCAAGCAAAATGAAAAGAAGAAGGCATTCAAGGCCACTTGGAGTGATAGCTCCTCATCCTCCTCCTCCTCAAAAGACAACGGTAAAAAATTTCTAATGGCATTTCATGAGGTAACCTCTTCCGACTCCTCTTCCTCTTGTTCTTCAAATTCATTCAATCATTTATCTTACGAGGATCTCCAACTTGCAAGAGATCAATTGGAGGAAGGTTTTCACGAAATTTCTTCCAAATTTATTGCTTTAAAAAAGAATTTCAAAAAACTTTCTTCCGAAAAGGAACAACTTCTCAAAGAAAAGGAGGAGTTGTCCCTCAAGATCCAAAACCTTCCCGATGTTGATTCTATGGAATAAACAATCAAGGATTTAAGGAAATCCCTAGCTAAGTTCACCGAAGGTGAACATAACCTTTCGAAGCTCCTTGGTTCCCAATGCGTATCTAGAACCACCCAAGGGCTTGGCTATTCCAAGCAAGCTTCCTCTTCCCATGCTCCTACTATTTTTATAAGGGGGAGCTCCCAATATAAATTTTGCAACTATTGTAAAAAACCTGGGCACTTAATTTATGAGTGCGATTGCAAAAATGCCCAGTATGGAAGGCCCAAAACCATTTCCTTTAATAGGAGAAGACCCGCCACAAGACAAGTATGGATTGAAAAATCCATTTTAGCAAGTCTCTCCGGACCAAAATTTGTCTCGGTTCTAAAATCCTCTCCCCGGTGATTTGTTGTTTTTATTTAGGGGGAGTTAGGATTGTTTAAGCCTTTTTGCTTTATTTTCAAAACTTTCAATTCAAAACTTTCAATTCAAATTTCAAAAATTTCAATTGGTTTAAAATCTCTATCTTGTTTTTCAATCCTTTTCCCTCAATCAAGTTTTATGCCCCGTGCTATTTTGATAATCACAAAGGGGGAGAAATTCTTGGTTGATTGGGGGACAAATCTTTCTCTCATGCTTTGCTTTATCCTTCAAAGCATGCCTTTAATTTTAGCCTTTTACATTGCTTGTTTTGGTGATTGTGATCATCAAAATAGGGGGAGATTGTTGTTCCTCTCGTACCCCTTGTGGTTTAATTTTCATGATCACAATCACTCTCTTATTTATCTAATCTTGTTTTAAGTGTTTTTGGATGATATGAATGATTTCAGGTTGCCAAGGAATTGGGCCAAGAAAGCCAGAAGGCAAAAGTGGACTGATTTCAGTCCACCGGCCAACCGGTGGATGACCACTGGCCAGCCGGTGGAATCTTGACAGAAGGCATCCCCTCTGTCTAGACCACCGGCCAACCAGTGTCCCATCACCGGCCAGCCGGTGGAACCTAAACAGAAGGGACACCTACTGTCTCACCACCGGCCAACCGGTGGCCTCCTCACCGGCCAGCCGGTGGTGCCTGGGCAGAAGGCCTCTCCATTTTCCAAAGCACCGGCCAACCGGTGGCCAAGCACCGGTCAGCCGGTGGAGCCAGTCAAACTAGCCGTTGGGCTTTGACCGGCCTGCTCCCAACAGCTCCGAAGACCTTTCCAATGGCTCCGAAGACCCCTAACGGCCATATGAGGGTTCCCCCTCTATAAATAAAGGACTAGGAAGCCCCAGAACGAGAGTGGAACTATAACCAAGCCAACGGAAGCCAACAGACACATTTTTCATCATTTGGAAAACCTCCGGCGGATTCCTTCAAGGAACCTCAATTGCTCCAACCCATTTCCACATCCAAGGAGCATCACCATAGAAGCTTGGGAGTGCTCTTCATCAACTCCAATCAATCCATTGGTGCCCAAGACTTCTCCACATTACGGTTTTTCTTGTTTTATTATTTTGAGCATCAATTTGGGTTTGTTCCTACAAACCCCTCTTTCTCTCATCTTCCCTTTGTTTGGGTTTTCACACCACCTTCAAGGTGTGAAGAGGTTAGTCAAGCCTTCCCTTTAAAAGGCTTGAGTCATAGGTGAGCTAGCCTTCACCTGTAAGAAGGCTAGTGGGTTCTTGCTCAACCATTAAAAGCAAGCTGTAATAGGTTCTAGACTACCTTAAAGTCTAGTGGGTTTCTTGCTAAAACCATTAAAAAGCAAGCGGTAGTAAATCTCTCAACGGTTGAGTTGGGAGCGGAGACGTAGGCTTTGGTTTAAGCCGAACTCCGTTATCAAGTTTTGTGTCTTGCCTCTTTTATTTCCGCTGCACTTTTAACTTTGTTTTTAAATTGTTAATTATTTTTAAAAAGGCAATTCACCCCCCCTCTTGCCATCACTCTCCGACCCAACAATATGAAGCTCATATTTCTTCATTTTATTTTCCCCATAGAAATAAAAATATTCCTAGAGATAATAATGGGAATTTATGGGATTGAACATAGTGATTGATATCATATAGTTTTTATTATAGTTCTAGTATGTCAATAGATTAAGGCTGAGACACATAAGTCTAAGGGGATGTAACAACTATTACCCATACCTAAGTTGAAATGGGAAAAAACCACCATGAAATACATTATGATACACCCAAATAAATCTAAAGGGAATAATGTTATTTGGGTTTTAGTTGACATGCTTATAATTTTATCACATTTCATTTCTATTAGAATATAATTCCCCCTTGATCGGTTTGCTAGGATATACAAATAAAAAGTGGTATATTTTATGGAGTATGAATATATATCAAATATAATCCAGGTCCAACATTTACTTGAATATTCTAGAGATGAATATAGAAATATTTAAATTCATATTAAATATTTTTCACTATAAATAATCCTCAAACATATGGAAATTATATGATTACCATTCAAACCCTTGAAGAAATGATGAGATCTTGCACTTTGTATTTCAAAGGTCGGTGGAATCAACACCTTCCACATGTTGAATTTTCATAAAATAATAGATATATATTGAGAATTCATATGGATCCTTATGAATATATATAAGGATGGAATTACATGAATAAAATATTATATTACAGGGTTTTGGAATGAAATCTATTGGGACACGAGATGGATGAGGAAATTGAAATTAATGTTGTACCCATTAAGAAAATTATTAGGAAGCTAAAAGGAAAAAAATATATTCAGAAAATCTATGATGACATATAGAGTTCAAACCAAGTGACAATGTTTTCTTATAAAATTATAAATATAATATTTTTATTGGTTTAATAATGAGGAGATTTTTAAGTCCCAGATATATCAGTCCCTGTGAAATTATTAATAGCATCAGGATGGAAGTTTGTGGCTTGGAAATTCCTCCAAAACCTCTCCAATATTAAAAAAATATTTTATATATCAAATCGATGAAATTACATGATAGATACTTCACATTTACGAAACTCATAGGACCTATCATTAGAGCATAAAATTTGTAATGAAGAACATCTGGTAGGAAACATGGATTATAATTATAAAGTAATATTAAACAAGACCAATCACATGGTGAAGGATCATTGGAGGAATAAGAAATTTGTTAAAGAAACCTGATATAATAAGGATTTTATTAGGAATATGTTTTCTAATTGTTTGAATCATAATAATGAAATTTTGAGGCTGAAATTCTTATAAGGGATTATAATATAAAACCCAAATATTTTCAAGAAGTTTTTATTTAATAAATAATTTTTAGTGAAGTCTCATGATGGAAAAATCATTTAAATAATATGAAATTTTTTCATAAATTTTAAAATGAATCAAATTATGTGTTACTTAAATAAAATATAATTCTCAAAAATTATTTATAATTCACTTATGAAATAAAATTTATCCCAAAGAACTGTTTTGGAATATTCTATTTATGAAAATTGTTTTAATCATATGTTCTTTATTTAAAAATAAATTAAGTGTATTTAATATATGAAATATTATTTTTTACCTATATAAAATTAGTTATTTGGATTTAAATTGTATAGAAGTTAAAATAAAAGTATTTATATGTAAAAGGTGATTTTTTTCTTAAAAAATGAATTTATATGCCCAATGTGTTTTCATTATAATAATTTTAATTATTAACTATTTATGAATAAATTTTTATAAATATGTACCAAATATATTCAATACAAAATTGTATCATTCATTTAATGATTTTTTACTAGGAATATAATGATATTAATTGCAATGTTTTTTAATAAAAATGTATTTTTCATAAAATATTTTCATTGAGTTTTACACCCTTATTCTAAAATTAATTTCCACAATTGTTAAAATGGAATTGGATAAATTTATTTAAATATTTGGAATCAACATGTCCAATTTTTTTTATTCCAGTTTAATTTTTTTACAATGAATACAAACTATGGTAAAAAACTATTCCCTCGATTAATTCAAAAAAGGGATAATGATGGGGTTAAAAAAATAATAAGGTTTGATAAATAACATTATCATGAGATTTTTTTTATTTTTTAAGAATTTTTTAACATAAAATTAAATATATTTAAACCTTTGGAAACTTTGTGTCACTTTTAATTATATTTTACTTTTTTATATTTTAATAATTTAACTATTAATAAATCTTCCACTCACCACACTTATACGATGACACCTCATATCATCACATATTAAAAAACATGAGACATATAGATCAATAAATATATACCCAAATATCATCTCCACTTCCCTCCACTATCTTCTAAAGTTATTTGACTTATCGAAGGACCACCCATTGAAATCATATTGTATATGCCAAAAGAGGTTTCTTAATGAAAAGGTAATTGAATTTATGCATATTTTTTGAGTTTCGTTATTTATTAACCTCATATAAATATAATATCAGTATTTTAAAATTATTAAATAAGTAATATTAATATATATAATAGTTTTATGTTAATTTAACAACCATTTTATACTTTCACTCTGTCCTTTGAGATATCATAACGTCGATCATGCGTATGTGTAGAATACCAGATCCATGAAGTGATGAGATTCATTTTTCATATATTCTATATACCGATGGTCGTATAGATTCATTAAATATATAAGTATATATATATATATATTATATTTAGGATATTATTATTATTTATGAATGATATACTATTATATAACTTTATTTCCAGGAAATTTTTGGATAATAAAAAACTATTTATATGTATGAAAATTTTACTATTTCCAAAATGTGATGTAATTACGTTTCCTTCAACACCTTATTTGAATTGTTATAAAAAAATTTATAACAAATATATATGATATATATAAAATTATTAGGATTTTTATTGTGTTGAAACTACAAACATGGTTAAATGATTAGAACCATTTTACCAAATCATTAATTGAAAAAAAAAACAGTTAACACACGAATATTCACTTCAATGAAGAATTATAGATAATTTGGTAATTGTAAAATATGATAGAGTCTTGTATTTTATGATAATTGTTCTTAATTTTATTTTAATAGGTATATAATAATAAATTACTATATAGTATCTTAATAATGAATTTGAAGAATTCAATACTAGAGGTATGGGTTTATTTTTCAAGCTCAATATTAATTTTAATTGATTATTCTTGAATTTCATTTCATGGAATTACAATAAAAATTTCATCTAATCCCAATTTGGATTGTCCTATAGTTGTTATTTTTATTATTTTTATTTATTCCCTTAATTCTCTTCACATTGTGACATAATATAACCATGGAAATGATTCTAATCAAATAAAACCTTATTTCCTCGCAAGTTGATGAATTTTTTAATCTATGTCATTTTTAGTTTAAATGTTTTCAAGAATGTTGTTTTATATAGTTCAATGACTATTTAATTCCATTTTATCTATATTTTAATTTCTTTTTTAGTAATTAAAAATTTATTTTTACAATTATTTATTATTAGATTATTTGTTTCTTTCTACAAAAAGTGTGAAGTGAATCATTGTTTCAAGGTCTAGTGCACAAATAACTTCTCCCACCGTAATAAATTTTATTTTTTTAGAAAATTACATTATTGTTTTAAATGATTATTTTTATAGAATATATTTTGATCAATATTTCAAGAATTTTTATTTAAAATGTTATTAAAAAATTGATATCCTTATCATTTTTTCAATGAATTTGATTGAATTTTCATTTGAAGAAATTTTCAAATCTATCAATATGCTTTAATGCCTCTTATGATTTACCTTGAATTTGATATAATGAAACCATCCATTTTATTTCTTAAAATGTATTTTTATTATGTAATGATGAAATGTGTTTGTTATAATTTCTTTCAAATTAGCTATGATATGATGGCATAATTAATATTACTATGATCTGATGGAACATGTTTGTATGGTTTTTATTATATTATAGATGGAATAAAAATTAAATAAAATTAAAATACATTTGATAATGATTGATAAATCTCGAGATAAAATGTAATAGGAAGGGGAGTTAACCAATTCAAGTAATGAAAAGTGGTTGGGGAGTGAACCTAGTCCATTAAGTTAATTTTTCCACTATGTGTTTATAGTTTGAGAAGTGATCATTGAATAAGGAAATTATTCCCTATGATATGATAATTCTATAATTCCAATTTAATTTTAGTACGATTATGATATTATATAATGGAATATCATTGATCAATGATGATTCTAAACACTTATGACTCATGTATTGTAAAATGAAAAGGCATAATTCCATGACACATTATTTATGATCTATGGATGATTGGGTATGAAATTCATAAGTTATGATCTTTATATTAAGCAATTATTCTTATATTGTGATTTTATATGATCATCAATTGATATCTCCCATGTTTATCGTTTCATAGAATCTAGGAAAACCCTTTCTTTTTTTATTTTTCCTCAAGTTAGGAGGAAAGTTATTATTTATGAAATATATAAGAAATTTATTATGAGATAATATATTTATGTGAGAATATATGAAATATATAAGAAGGTTACGATGATAGAATATATTTATGGGGATATTGAATATAGTTCTTAAAATGTTTTTATTATCTAGTGGGGATTGAATGAAAAAAAACCATTATAGTTTTGTCTTATGTTATTATAATTTTTATTGAATATTCATATAAAATGATTCACTGTTTATGAATATAATACTTAGTTCACCTAAATGTTTTATAATGAGACCAAAAATAGTGAAATTTAAATATATCTTCACATAACAATTTATACAATGAAAAATCATCTCTATTATCTATATCATCATTTGGTCCATATTATCTCTCATATGGGGTAGCTCGAATACATCCTATTTATTCCTATGATGATAGAAATGATATCTGGATTGGTAGTAATTATAAAAAAAAATCGCACACACTTTTTATCCTAAAAAGTGATAAAAGAAGAATCACTGTATATTTATTTGGAAATACATCATACCATGTAAGAGTCATTATTATTCAAAGAACATCCCCCTAAAGAAGTATTATATATCATTGTTTCTTCCCGATTTTGTGTAGTTTACTTTTACAGAACATCATAAAGTTTAAATGGATGTTAAGGTAATACATGATGCATAATTGGATTTTTTTGGTTTTGATATCATTTATATAATAAATAATATTGTGTATTACTCTTTATATTATCTTGGAAGGGTTCTCTAACAATGTGGTAGAATATCAGTAACTCATTTCTAATCTAAAAATGGATTTTAAAATACATGTTTCCCAACTAGACATAAACTATGTGTTTGAACTAGTGTTCATGTAAATTAATATTGACTATGTAAATTAGTTGTATTATTTGATTCCCATACAAAGTTAAATACAAAAATTTATGACATAGTTTCATTAAAAATTAGTTCTTTTTCATGAAAAACATACATATTACTTATGAAAATGTTTTTTTCCTATGCAGACTCTACTCTTACAGGCCTATACTAGGAAGAAAATATCATTATAATTACATTACAAATGTTCACCTATCCACTAATCAAAAAATTTAAAGAGGAGATCGATTAGGTAGATACTGCATCAGCTCAAAGGGAATAGTCACATTCATTAACTAACATAATAATCAAAGGGACGTATCCCATAGTAGAGTATCTTAAAGAATTGTTCATTATGTTGTATATATCCTATAAAGATAAAATAAGTCAATAGGAATTAAATTTCATCTGGTATAAGTATCTAAATTCATAAAACACCACTTTAAATGAGGTTTTGATTGTGTAATTGTTATATATATAAAAAGAGGAGTACACTCATTATCATGTGGTATGTTGATTTCAGTGCTTGTATTATTCATATAATAGGTATCATGATCTTCAATAAAATTAGGATAATTGGGTAATTTTATCTATCAATGATGCATGATATTGAGGAATTCACAATGAAATTACATGAATATCAAATACTTGTTATATTTATCCATTATCTCCCATAGTTATTTCACACAAATAACTACTCATTAATACTATTTGGTTTAGGGATCAATAGAAAGGGACTATACCCTCTGGATATAGTTTGGTAGTCCAATTTCATTATTAATTACATTGGGTTTATCATTAAATGTGTTTTAGTAACACAGTAGATGGGGGTCGTAACAAGGAATATCAGCAGATTTTTAATGGATAGTATTAATATGGATTTTGGAATACCACATATAATTATGATGAATAATAGAAAAAAATTCTATGTTTTTATGTAAAAACTGATATATTTGGTTTAGAACATTAAATTCAATTGGTTATCCAACAATTAGGTAATGTAAAATTGATTTAATGTGTCCTTTAACAAGACTTTATATAATATCCTTCACAAATTTTTGAAAAAAATAAGATTAAGTCATTACCTAACATAATTTTTCATGTTATGTGAGAATATATCACCCCTTACCGTACTTCCACTAAATAAACATATTGTTTACCCATGTATTGGATAGAATCATTATTTCCTAGAGAAGTTTATATATTATCCTTTCATGTATCTATTTGTGGAAAGATGATTCAATATGAATTTAATAAACTTTAGTTAAAAGATCTAGATAAAAAATATGAAATAGGTTATTCCAATTCCATTACATCTAATTCCAAAAACATAATGTCACCAGAGCATTCAAGAATAAGGTATTCCATTGTTCATAAAATTAAGTTGAATGAGTTCTTTCACTAAAACAATCTTTGATACATGGAAAAATAAATTAATGTTTAGGAAAAAATTATCGGGTATTCATATAAAAAAATAGATATATTTTAATAGTGACAACTTCCCGATCATAATGGATGAGATGAATATTACTCATATAAGTAATGCATGATTTTTGAAAAAAATACATTCAAATAACCTCATGTGATGTCCCATTGGTCCTAGTCAAATAACCTTATACCACATGGAACCAAATACCTTATGTCATGACATTAAAATACATGTCATATAATCCTAGTTGCATGAAAATAAACTTTACAATCCTAGGTTCACATTGAATAATCCTCAACAACATGATATAATGTTCTTAAATGCATGAAGTTAGACTAAAATACCAAAAGGTACTTACAACATGACCTCAAAAATATTAGGTGGTAGGTCCACCATAAAGGACCTATAATCAATATTGAGTGGAATGTTTAATATATCATAATCTCTTTACCTCATATATAGATCCTTGTTTTATCTCTTATTGTAAAGACTTCAAAATACATGTTTAGATTCTAAAAATAACCTCAAACTAAAATACAAATAAAGCAATTTATTTATGAAATTTATGTGGATAGATTCATTATATTAAAATATATATAATGTTTTATGGATATTAAATCTTGGGATAACCAAAAGTTTCTTTAATTTTAATCCATGAATCCATCATACTGTCTCTCCACTAATAAATGATAGTTATTCTCATTTAGATCTATAATGGGATGAAACCATGTCATCCCTTCATATGTGCCAGATTAGTGTGAGGACATTTTCTAAAGATCTATGTGTGTATTTATTTTTATTATTTTAGAATATTGTGATTACTAAAACTATTTTTTATGCCCACCTTGAAATTCTATCCATAATAGTCTCCTACATTATCTTATCATCTATACAATCAACCCTTAATTTCAATCACACTCTATTACCTACACATCATAAAAATATCTATTGAAACCTTATCCCACAAGAACATTTTGATATATTACTGTTGCTATATGATATAAGTTAATGCCTAAATCTTACATCCTGGTACTAGCACCGAATTAAATTATCATCCAACCCTCCTATAAGTATAGGATGTCATCATTCATGTATGATATTTTACATTTGAATCTACACTAAGACTATTTAATTTTTATCCATGAGAATATTTTTAGGTTGAATCCAGTTATTTTAGGATATGAAGTGATGTTCATAATACATATCCTGGATCCTTCTACAAACTTCATCCACATATTTTCTCCAAAAACACTCTTTGATGAACTGATTTAGACCAAATTTTATCTATTATATTTTAATTAACAGTTTAATATCATCTTCTCATATATCATATATTTTACCATGAGTATTTGAATCACCAACAACCCTTCAATTACACGTTTATATTTTATTTATAATAATGAGGTCCCCTTTTTTATTGATGAAAAATGTTCACTGTATACGGATCATTTATAACTTAAAAAGAATGATTTTTACAAGGGGAATGATATTATTATCCCATATTTATTTATAAATATTAAAGTTAAACCCATCATTTGAATGTGGCTAATGGTAATCCTTAATAAAACTATTTAATAATATGGTAACAAACCAAACATTTGATCATGTTTAGTAGTTTCCTAGGACTATCAACTATCACCTCATCATTCTAAAGATTTAGATAATTTTTTTTTATTTACACTAGGGAAATTTATTCAAAGGTGAATAAATGTTTATAACACATAAGACCACCATTTAGACTATTATAATTCATTCTATCGTTGTATAAAATTGAACCTAATTAGTATAGAATTTTCCTCCTTGGATGTTTATTCTAGATTTGGCCTGTAAAATTCATATTATTTTATAATTTCTCTTGTCATGTATATAACTTGTTATCCTTTATTGAGATCTATATTATTTTAAATATTAGTCATAATTATCAACTTTTTAAGACACTAATGTGTTAAATTAAAGGATACATTCTACATGTATTTTTTAAAAAATAAAAATTGCGGCATGGGGAAAATTGAGTCTCTCCTCTCTCTTCCTTTTAATTGATACATATGTTAAATTTTAGATAATTCTTAAAAGGGGGAAATATTATTATCAATGAAACTAAATTTTTTTTTGATAAACATTAGTTTTTTTTTCTCACAAAACATTTCCCATCACGTTATGAAATTGTTAGAGGAAAAAGAAGAAATAAAAACTGGATCATAGAGAGTAACATCTAGCCCTTAATGAATTTAAAGCTACAATCACTAAATCTATATATCAAAGATAAATTTTGAGAACCTTTATATTCCCCATAAATATTGTTTCAGATAGTATGTGTGAAATACATGTTAACATAATTTCAATGTATTTGAACTCTGATTGATTAATATAACTTCTATAAAATGCAATATTAATGATTTTTTACTGATCAACTCAATTTTTCTTATTTAAATGGACACACATTGGACTGAAAATATGGTATTTTTTTTGTGTATCTATCATGACAATATTCATCCAATAGTACACGTCCAATAGGATATGAAAATCATTTTTTTTTCTATATTGGTTAACCCAGACATATAGTCATAAATCATTTTCTATATATTAATCCCATTAATACCTATCAAAGAGCACTATCCTTAGTTTAAATTGATCAATTAATTCTCCCATAAATTATTCAATAATTTTTAAATAATGATTTATGAAAATAATCCCATTAAATTTTATTGATGGGTCTAATTAATTTTTAAATTATAAATCTTCTGTTTTAATATGTTTTCAAAATCAATGTTTGAGAATGATAATGATCACAATGTATTTTTTTGGAAATTCCTAATTATAATAGAAAATCTTTTTTCGTCATTGATTATATAAGAAAAGTATGGACATTTAACATTTAGAGTTATCCTTAGAAACTTCTAAAATGTGAAGAAATAGTAAAAATAAATTACAAGAAAACTCTAATGATACTCATTATTATTCCAATAATTTTTGAATGAATCAATACTTTCTCATATAAAAGATTGATCTACAGATTTATGTTCAATAGATTGGTGTTGTCATTCATCACATATTGAATCCTCTTCCTCAATGTATTTAGACTCTTCATTAATCCACTGATATTATATCTTTCTACCTTTAGTAATAAACTACTCTTAACACATGAAAGTTTCAAAAGTTGTTTTTTAAATATCTAGAAAAATATTTTATTTTATCATACTAGTATATAGCGTTCTCTCATGAAGAACCTATTCACTATGATATATAGAAATGGAAAATAATTTATCAGAGTATATATTTAATTAAATACTCCTTTCTTAATATCATTAATGAATAATTTATTTAAAAATGTTATATAAAATAGTATTCCAATATGTTATCCCCACCAATGTTGAATATATTAATGGGGATGTGAAATTTCTTATGTGAGAACATTTAAGAAGGCATGAAGATTAGTGTGAAATGACATTTCACCATTATAATATTAATTTTTTAAACATTAACTACTTTAATATGTGTCTATTTCAATTAGAAAAAGTGTAAATATTCCCTTTGATTGTGGTCATAGTTGATGTTCATTGTCAAACACCCCATGGCCTTTTTTTTGGAATAACCTATAGTTTATATTTATAGTTATTGAAAAAGTTAGAAGTTTGTAGAAAATATTTACAAGTAAATGACTTATCTTACTCTCATGATCCTAATAAACATATTAATAAAATTATATCCACTTATAAAATGCAAGGATTCATTTAATATTTGTTAATAAATGATTATTTGGCTGCAGAAACATGTTAACTAATTATGGATTTTTTATTTGTTGAAGCAATCGGGTTTTTATCACCCTCTACCCTAGAATAACCAATTTTGATATTCAAACTTTCTCTGATATTGTTATGTATATTTATTTTTAGAATTGAGACTTCCTTCTATAATGAATCCCTCACAAAACATTTGAGGAATACTCTGGGAATACAATTTAGACCTGTTTTCACTAAATCACATGTTATTGAGTGTCCCACTTGAATATGAGTTTTAGTTTTTATTAATTATACCCAAACCATCATTTTATTATTTTCTATAGAATATATTGTATTATAATATAATGAAATTCATCATATAATGCAGAAATTAATTGTGTAGGCATAGTAAATGAATAATTACATATATCGTTTTGTTTTCTAAAATTATAGTATGTGATGATTAATGATGGAATTTATTGATTCATTATTGATAGAATTATTCAAAAATAATTTAATTTTTTGGAAATAATATTAAGGAATTTACAAAGGATATTTGATTAATATTATAATGGTATATTATTGTTTCATATGATAACATACCTAAGAGACCTACTCATTCAGAAAAAGTAGAAATCAAACCATCTTACAATGTAGGAAATCCTACTCGAGATGTTAATATATGAAACAGACTAGTAGGAGGTTCCAAATAAGGTTATGATTTATATTTCATTCTTTTCAAAGACCTCATGTTAATATTAGACATGGGTGTAGCCCAAAGAACAACCAATTTATTCTTTTTGGTGTTTTAATAAAAAAACCACTATGAAATGTTGGATACAATAATTGTGAGAAAATAAAATTAAAATCCTTGTAAGAACATGGTATGTATGTTTCAATCCGAAACCATTTGAATCTAAGCATATTCATAGAATTTTTAGTGGTGCATGATTCATTATACAAAAAATGTGGCTGGAAGTGGGGTTTAGTGTCCAACTCTAACTGACCTGGGATTGAAAAAAAACCTAATTTGTTTCATCTCTCCACATCTAGTAATACCAAACTATTGGGTGACATCACCTCTTCCACTAAGGGTTTTAAACCTATTATCTTGATGTCAACACCAAAAAAATTTATTCAATTCACTTTTAAATGAAAATAATGATATATTCATCACTTTAATGACACAACTCATGAACAACTAGAAATGATTCTTTCTTCATGAAGAAGATGTAATTGGAACCACCATGTGGAACATGCTAACTCCAGAAATCTAATATGTAGATTTCTCAAAATAATATCATAGTCTAGTGAAAGGGTACAAAAATCCTCTGAATGGTATTAGTGCATGTATTTTAACCGTTATTGATGAAAAGGGGTTTTAAACCCATACATTCCATTTGTGATGTGTTTTTGGGTACTTTTTGGCCAGAAAATATTATTTGTGGGAAATAATCTGTTTAGGGGTACAATTTGATTTTTAACCTTCAATTTGAAGGATTTTGGTTCTAAAACACTTTTATAAATAAACACTTATGACCATTTATTCCTTTATCCATTTTAGAAAAATATAAAATGTATTCTCATCACATTAGTATCACCTATGAAAGGAAAATCCCTCATGATTGTGTAATTCACTCATGAATGGTAGATAATATTTAGAAATAGTGTGTGAATCCTTCATAATCATATATATCCTTCTTGATTGATTAATTTATTCATGGTCTTATCACTACCTAATAATGAGACATTGTTCACAGCCAATCCACCATTGCGGTTGCATATTAGTAACATGACTGAGAGTTTTCTATGGAACTATAATATTCCAGATTTATAATTGCATATAATGTGAATGTATTAAATTATTTTCAAACACCATGATAATCCTCATTACAAGTCAAATTAATTTTTTTGTTAATAATGGTAATTTGTGATGCATACATAGAGCTCCTTCACCCTCACAGATCCACTTCTAGAGCATATATATCCATTTTCCACATGTTTATTATCCTCTCCTAGGAAATTTAATGAATCATATTCTCTTCCTTCACACATTCAATCATAATTAATTCATATACAACCCCTTCATATTATGAAGATAAATTTGTGGATATGGGATCTATTATGGTGAAATGACACAATAGTTTATGCCTAAATGGTTACTTTATAGATTCAGGTTTGTTTTTTAATAAAACACAATATTCCTATGAATCACATTGAGTTCTACATTAAAATTGTTTTATAAGGTTACAAAAATAATTGAACATCCCACACTACAATTATAGATGATACAGGGATCCATCAACAAAGAAGAAACTTTTAGATACCTCTCTGAAAATTCATGATTTTAAATAGAGGAGAAGATATGAGGTTCATAATGGAATTCAATGAGGTCCTCCCCATATTGGATGTTCATGAAGACATTTTGGTGAAGGATTCCCATAACAAACAGTTTAATAAGAAACACCCTGAACACTTGTTATTGGAGAAACCCCGTGAACACCCTTTAATGATGAATACTTGTGAATAGTGCTTGATGAAGAATATATCATGAACACATTTCTTAAATCCTATCTATGATTCTCTATTTCAAATCACATCCATATGGTTTCCTATTTCAGTATCATTCATGCACACCATTTTTGGAAGGGAACTCTTGTATATCCCTTTAGGAGCTTCATCTAATCCCTTATTCTCCACAAACCATTCAAAACCAAAAATCATACCCCTTTACATAGTGTGAAACCTTTTCATGGAATTACCAAATTCATGATTCATGAATCATATGTGAACAAGACCATTCCACATGTAACTCCATAATACAATATGTATTAGGGTCTTCCTTACAGTGACCCAAGTTTTTCATAAATTAATATTATATAATTGTAATGATAAAATATAATAAAATTACACAAAGAGGATCATGTGGTTTTGATTTGTTGAAAAACTAGGTCTATACATATTATTAACATAATAAAAAAATAATCATTTATTTATTCCTTCTTCTCTATCTTCTTTTTGGCCCTATAATTCTACTCAGTACTTAGAATCACCTGAGGATTTAAATCAATGATATAGGTGAGATAAAATCGTACTAAGAGGATAGATAAGAAAATGAAAAAATATTTCATGGGTTGATAATAATAATAACATCATGAACATAATCATGTGAGAAATATTTAAATAATGGAATGGAATGTGGACATGTATAAAAAATGAAACATCATGTCATAGTGGTAAAATAGAACACATAGTTGGGAATAAAGATGGCATCATGTTCATTCATATTTCAATTTAATCACAATATACATCACTTTAACGAATGTATTGTATTTCTATAAATTTTTTGGGTTCACTCATCACATAATATCATTTACATTGCGCTATATAATTTCAGGCACACATGTCACATCACAACATTTACATTATCATGAATTACACAAAGAACATATATCCATATTGATCATAGAATAACACATATAAAGAAATTGGTTCCATTTAATAAGAATAAATTCATAATATTTGAGTTCCAAAATGAAATAGGTAATAATAGACTTGATATAAGAATCATTAAATATGAGTCAAGTGAAAAAAATCTTGAGAAATAAAGTTGTTTTTTTCAATGAAGAGTTCTTTTTGAAATCATTTTTTTTGTCATAAAATAAATTATAAATCATTTATATACCATACATGGTATGATAATGAATAATAAATGATATTTATGGAATATTCATACATAAAATGGGGTAAATTATGTAAAACATATAGAAACAGAGTTGAGTATTAGAATCCCGATTTCCTTTTGTTCGAAATATTCCTTCATGTTAATATCCTATATGATCACATTATATTAATTAATTAACAAATCCTTAAACTTTTATAGATGAAATTAATTCATTTTTTTCTATTATTTTCATTTATATCCTTTTATATTAGTTCTATAGTTTAATCTCATCATTTATGTGTATTTATTTTCATAGTTTTCATGATTAATTCACTTGTATTCGTGAATGAAAGATTATGTAAGGTGTGGATAAATATTTAGAACTATTATTATATGTTGGTAATGATATTCAAGATTATTGAATGATATTATAAATAAATTGGATATATGTCATGGTAATAAATATTTATATATATATTTTAATAATGATCGTTTTGGTTAATTTTGGTAGTTTTTCGATCACAATGAACTCGTTCTGTTTTATCATTTAGTATTATTGATAAATGTTAGTTATAGAACATAAATAATTATATAACATAACATTATAACTTTTTACATATGTTATAATGGGTTTATTAACATTCTTGATGGTTTTAATGGAAAATCAAAGCGCATCGCCCACAATGTTTGTAAATTGACACATCATGGGCGACGATTTCATTTTTAAAATAAAAGATAGAGAGAGAGAAGGTGGATTTTAAGGATTAATATTCCATTAAAATGATATAATTCCAGTCTATCAAGAATAATATAGTAATCATTCCATTTGGAGGAAGGCAAGTGAGTTGATAATAGGAAACAAAATGAAATTGAATGGGATCTATAAGAAAGAGAGAGAGAGGATTTACCTCATGAGGTTATCCTCCTTGAGAACCATTTTAGAGAAAGGTTTTGGACTTTTTATGAGACCAATATATCATGGACATGGTTAGGAGACTAGGGAGGAGTATTGGGTAGAATTTTGGCAAGGATTAATTCTTCAGAAGTGTGAGGAGAAAAGGGGGTGGGGGATGTATTTATAGTGGAGGAGAGGGGTGTTTTCTCATTATTTAATTTATTAATTTATGATTTTCGATCAAGACTTTGAATAGTTTGATAATTATCTACAAAAATATTAAAATAATTAAGGTATGTTCTAGATTATGATTCTTACATCATCAACAAATCAATGAATTATGTATTTAATTTATAATGTATGTATACCGTAAATTATAATATTTTACTATACACAAAAATTCAAGTATTTCGTAAAAATACCAAAAGTCCACACTAACCATATTTGGACATATATTATTTATAAAAGATATCCTGTTTATGAAAATAATTTTATAAAATTGATAAATTTAATTTTTATTTAAATAAATCATTTACATGGAAAATATAGATTTTAATATTATAAGTGTTTTTATAACACATTGAGAATAAAATTATTGTATCATAAAGTTATATTAAATTCATAAGACATGAAAATATTAATTTATGGATAAATTTTATGAAAATAATTTTATTTTCAATTTTTAAATTAATCATAAAATTGTAATTAAATATTTATTTCATAAAACATACCCACACTTAATTAATACATTTTAAAATATTTATTTACTTATATTATTATATAATTATATCATATTTTCAAATATAAGATGAATAAATTTAATTTATGATTTCATTGGTGAGTTCAAAATTCAATTGTTCAGTTCACTATTCATATAGGTCACATTACTTTTCCAAATGTCATGTTTCTATTTCATTGTTATATGTTCTTTAACATCTAAAAATACAATTTATTGCATTAATTCATAATTTATTATGTTTTTACTATGTTCATAATGTGATTTTATATGATTATACTATATGACAAAATTATAAAAATGGATAAATTCCATTGATAATAATTTTGGTCCTTACATTCTTCCCCCTTTTAAAGTTTTACCCTTTAATTCTGTTTTTACATAAATAGGTCAGGGTACTTCTCCATTATCTCCTCCTTCAGTTACCCAAAAGCTTATTCATACTTATAGTTCATCCACAACACATTGACATTGTGGTTTATCTTATTTTGTAGAAATTTATCTCTCTAGTGTAGAATCATTACTGGCTACACATCATAAGATAGATCATCTTCCAGTTGTACTACCTCTAAATTTAGTACATGTGATGAATCTAGTATGTACTTCTCCATGAATAATACATCAAAAACCTCATAAGCATGATCTATATTGGGTGGAAGTTCAATATGATAGGACATGGCTCTTATGTGATCAAGAATCTTAAAGGGTCCAATTTACTATTTGTGTAGCTTATCTTTATTTCCAAAACACTTGACTCTCATCCATGGTGATATTTTATGTAACACTTTATCTCCAATGTCAAACTCCAAGTCCCTTCGAGGGTTGAAATCATAGCTCATGTTTGGACATTGAGTAGCATTTATATGTTGTTGGATGGCTTGAACCATCTCTATTATCTATTGAAAAAGATCTAGTATAAGTAACTTTCTTTCACCAACTCCATCCCATAATATTAGAGTTATACATCGCTTTACATAGAGATCATTATACAGATCAATATAAATACATGAGTGGATGCTATTTTTGTAAGATAAATCAACGAAATGGGGATTCTGATCCATTCCACCTTTGAATTCTATAGAGTAGGCTCTTAGTATATCTTTGAGAACCTAAAGAGTCCTTTCAAGTTGGAAACTAGTTTGGGTTTGATAGGCCATGCTGATATTTAATTGAACGAACAATGAATTTTTAAGACTCCTACAGAACATAGATGTAAACCTGGGATCATGATCAGTGACAATTGATAGTGGACCCCATGATGTCTCACCACATAATTCACCTATATCATTTCATGTTTTTCAAGTTTGAGATATTCTCGAAAGGTGATAAAGTGGGATGTCTTGGCGAGTCGGTCCAAAACAACCCATATCACATTATTTCCTTTGGATGTCCTTGGGTAACCTATGACAAAGTATATTGTGAAATCCCCCCATTTCCACATTGGTATAGGAAATAGTTTCATCATCCCTTTGGACTTCTGTCCCTAAACATTATGTTTCAAACATATAAAAAACCTTTAGATATTGTCTACAAACTCCATATTCATGTGGTCCCACCAAAAGTGTTCTCAAAGATCATGTTACATCTTGGAACTCCCAGTGTGGATATAGAAATTTGAGTTATGTTCATTGTACAGTATATCCTTTTTTATCCCTATGGATGGAGGAATACATAAAATAATTCCAAACCAAATTACACCATCATAATTTATATGGAACACTTGTAGCCACCCTTTTTTTATTACATTCACCTTCTGTTGTATCTATATATCATCCCATTGTGCCTCAAAAATATTAACTTGGATAGAAGGTTGGGAAATTATTTGGGAGATGTAGGATGTATTCCATAACATTATGATATAAAAATCAATTATTTCCATATCCATGAAGATAAGGTCTTTCTAAATCTTCATCCTGAAAAGAGTAGCATGTTCTTTTCCTCTAAGTGCATAAAATAATTTTCTCACTCAAAGAGGATGACAAGGAATATAGAAATTGAAGTATTGATAAGATCTAACCATATACATAGACACATGATGAGATCCTCTTTGTGAATATATACATTATAACCTTGTGATCGGCATATATTTCACACTTCTCACCATAGTGGTAGTACCTCAAGATTTTCAATGAAAAAATCACCGCTACTAAATATAGATCATGCATCAAGCTGTTATCATCATGGATCTTAAACAGCCGTAAATTGTAGGTTATCACAATATTATTTTTATCAGTACACAACCCAATCCATTCTTGGAAGAATCCATGTATATAACAAAACATTATCCACTTTCCAGAAATGTGAGTATATGTGCAGTGTTCAACCATATATTTAGCTCCATGAATTATTCCTCACACTCTTCCAATAAGACATACATTACCCCCTTTCCTATTAACTTAGTTAGCGGGCTTGATAATCATGAGAAATTTTACAAAAATCATTGGTTGTACTATGTTATTCCAATGAAAATATGAATTTCTATAAAACTATAGGGTCTGGTCCATTCCTGACATTCCTTTTTTTGAAGGGTCCAAAATAAGTCCCTCACATGTGGTCACATGTCTCATGAATTTGAATTGTCGCATCCAAAAGTCACAATCGATGAACATATAGTGCGATTTCTCCTTCCTTAATATCACCAACATAAGCCTAAGATGTTCTTCATGCTCCTCCTTGATCTTGGAGTTCATGAGAATATCGACAATCAACACTACCACAAATTTTTCATGTTAATTTCTAAAAACACTATTCATAAATTCAATAATGTTTTCAGGGGAATAAGTACGTCATAAGGGAAACACCAGAAACTCAATGACCCCATAACATGTACAAACAGAAGTATTATGAATATATTCACTCTTCACCATTATCTAATGATATCAAAAATAGATATCCACCATTGAGATGTATTGAGATCCTCATTACTGATTGAACAAGTAGTAAATACATCAAAGAGGATAGTTATTCATTATGGTGTTCATTTTGAGTTCCTGATCATCAATACAAAATAACATTGATTCATCATTGTTCTTTATATAGTGCACTGGTGTACTAGAAGGTGATGCACTATGATGTATGAACCATTTTTCAAAGTGATCTTCAAGGTGAATCATTAACTCCTTCAGTTCAATAGGAGTCATCCTATTTAGAAACATTGAGATAGGAGTAGCTTCGGGTATGAGTTATATTGAGAACTCTACCACACGATCTGGATGAATTCTGAGTAACTGTTTAAGAAATACATCACTTTATTTACTCATGATGGGAATTTACACTATATTTACACATCCCTTTGACTCATAATATTTTTGAGAGGTAAGATTCTTGACCAGGAATCCACACCGACACTGTTGAAGGGTTTTACAATGGAGATTCATGATCCTCCAATCACTTTTAATGGAGCATGGGATGGTTCTTAATGTGAAAATATATTTTCTTTTACTGACAGTTTATATGTGATCTATATAATGTGATCCAATCTATCCCTAGTATAGCATATAATTATACCATGGGATGTATTAGGTGATCAAATGAAAAAATTATCCAACATATTGAAAGTGGATATGAATCCAGCACATGGGTTTCAATGATTACACTACATCATGTTTTTATTGATATATCGACTTCATGTTTTGGTGGTTTCAATTAAATAACTCTAGAAAACATTAATTATATATAAGAATGTGTATAAGTATAATAAAATTATACTTTTTACATTCGTGAGTGAATAAGAAGTGTACCTTGTATCATGGGTGGTGGCCTCCTATCATCTAGCATAGTTTATCTGCCTCCTCGTGTCTTTTTGATATTCACTAGCTTAGTGGCCATATCTCCCACATTTCACACATTTAAATATCCCTATCAATTAGTACTCATGATGCTTCTTACTATTTTATTTGAAATTTTTCTGGTTGAGTTTTCTTTCCACCTTTCTCAGGATATATAATAACTTGAAACTCTATTATTCATTTCATATCACCATAGGCATGTTACTATTCACTAAACGACATCTACACTTTGAGGGAACATAAAAAAACTTCTCAATAACTTCCAAAGACTCAAATTTAAATTACATTTTAAAGATTTTTTTTAAACCACTAATGAATCTATTTATTTTTCTATAAGTTTTTATAATAAATCCCAAATCATACCATGCATGCCATGTGAAATTTTCTTCATATTTTGTGAATGATTCCCCACCCTTTTTATTTAGCTCTATGATTTATCTCTCCATATATTTTTGAATATTTTAAAGTAAATACTTGTTAAGAAACATTATCTTAAAGTTATACCAATCCATCTCTTCAATTTCATACTTCATCTTGGTGTTATTAATCGTATACCACCATTTATCGACCTCTCCATCAAGATGATAAACATCTAGATTCACCTTCTCCATTTTATAATATTAAAGAATATAAAAGATCATCTCTATTAATTTGAACCACTATTATGTAACTAGTGGAATGTATGATCCACTAAACGTCATTGGTCGTTTCCAAATAAAACACTTGATATCAAATTTCTCCTACTATGGTGAAGCTGGACGTTCCAAAACATTCATGTTATTGTTCATAACCGGAGAGAGTTGGGTATGCATCGCCCTGGAATTTTGAACTCCGCCACACAATGAATTGGAGATGTCATTCAGGTATCCATTTAACTTTCTCTCACATGGATTTTTGGCCTAGTATTTCATGGTTCACACAATATGTTAAATTAGAAAAAGTTATAACAAAACATAAATAAAAAATTAATCAATAATTTATCACTTTTTAAAATTTACAGTAAAGGAATATATTATGTGATCCCTATTTTAAGCATTTTCGAAAACAAGGCTTCGTGTGTTCTTACTTATATATGTTCTCATACTATGGGTTTTCACTTAGGTTATCTAATCATAATTCCCAAATGAACTAATACATGCCCTTAAACCAACTATAGTGACCCTTCTTTTTCATACATTTCTATTACAAAATTTAATGATAAAAATATATTATTATTACAAAATGAGAATACAAAGGTATAATATATTATAAAAATTAGGACCATACATAACATTTAAAAACAACATAAATATTATTTTAATTCCATATTCTCTATATTTTCGTTGACCCTTGAATTCTTCACAGTACAAGTATCCACATGAAGATATACATCAAAGGGATGGGTGAGATAAGAGCCTAGTAAGATTATATATATGACCTTGAACCAATATATCATGTGGTGAAAATAATCATAACACTATCATCATAATAATTAGAGGAAGCTTTAGATAATGGAATAGAATGTAGCAATGCATAAAAATGATACATCATGTCATTGTGCTAGTCTACTATAGGTAGTTGTGAACAAATATTGAATCATGTTCATGTATATTCAATTTTCTCATTAGATACATCACATTACCCAATTTATTAGAGCACTATATAATTCGGGTCACAACTATCACATCATAACATTTACATTATCCTATATAATTCTGGAACACATGTCACATCCCAATGTTTACATTGTCATGCATGCCACATAGAACATTTTTAAATATTGAAGATACATTTACCAATGTAAAGGAATGGGTTTCATTTCATAATCATGAATTCATAAAAAATGGGTTCCAAAATTTAATAGAGGATAACATTCCAGATATAAGATTCATTCACCTTGAGTGATCTGGAAACAATATTTACAAGTAAAAGGCGTGTTTTTTTGGAAGAAGAGTTCTTTTGGATAATATTGTGTGTTTCATAAAATCATATGGAAAAAATATATATCCCATGAAAGTTTATATATTTATTAAGAAATTTTTTTATCTAATATACATACTGAAAATGTTGTGATGGAGGGAAAAGCCAAAGATTGATAGTTGGGTTCGATAATTCACATTACCTTGTGTCCAGAAGCTTATTTCACATTATTATCTAATATAATCACATTAAATTGATTAATTATCAACTAAAAATCCTTGTATACTTAAATTATATTTATTATGGTTTTATTATATTCATTTATGACCATTTAGTGAGTTATATAATTTAATTTCATCATTCTGGAACATTTGTTTTAATGGTATTCATGATCGGTTCACTTGTATTCATGAATGAATGTTCATGTAAAATGTGGATAACAACCATTAAATTTTATTATATGTTATTAATGTTATTATATAATTTTAAATTAAAATATAAATAAATTGGTTATATAGTATGAAGATTAATCTTTAGATAAAATTTAAAGATGACCATTTTAGTTTAATGTTTGCAGTTTTCGATCACAACGAACATGTTTTTTATCATTTAGTATTATGTATAAATGTTAGTTTGAAAACATAAAAATGGTCATAAAATACAAATTTTAATCTATTTAAAACATTATATTGGTTTTATTAACATCCTCAAAGGCTTTAAGGTAAAATTAAAGTGTGTCGCCCACAATGTCTATAAATTGACACATCATGGGTGATGATTTCATTTTTAAAATAAAATAGAGACAGAGAGAGAGAGGGTGGAGTTTAATAGTGAATCTTCCATTAACAACATATAATTATAGTATATAAAACATAATTGAGATATTAGTCCATTTAGATAATGGGAGTTGAGGATAGAATAATAAAATAAATGAAATTAGAAGGAAATTAAATGCAAGATAGAGAGGATTTACTGCTTGAAATTATCCTCCTTGAGAACCTCCTTCGGGAAAGGCTTTCATATTTTGATGAAACCAAAATCTCAGGGATATAGGGAATAAATTTGGGAAGATTATGGGGTATAATTTAGTAAAATATGAAATATTGATATGTTTGAAGAGATGAGGGGTTGATGGGTGGTATTTATAATGAAATAGAGGTGTGTTTTCTCATTATTTAATACATTAATTTTTTATGTTGGCTCAATACTATGAATTGTTTGAGAATTATAGCCATAAATATAAAAATAATTAAGGTATGTTTTATATTAGTGTTCATACAACTTTGATGACTGAATGAAAAGTTTATTTAATTTATAATGTATTTATACTCTAAATTATCATATTTAACTATACATAAAAAATCATGTATTTCAGGAAAATAAAAAAAAACAACACTAAATTTTTTCAATGTGTAGAAATCAAAAATTAACTCCATTTAATTAAAATAATTTTTTAAATATGAGTAATTTAATTCTAATTAAATTCTTCATTTACTTGAAAAATATAGTTTTCGAAATTATAACTTATTTTTATAACACATTGAAAAATTAAATAAGGTCTCATAAAATTATCGTAAAATCATAAGACATAAAAATATTAATTTATGGATACCTTTTAGGAAAATAAATTTTATTTTAAATTTTCATGAATCTTAGAATTGTAATTAAATATTTATGAATTAAAAAAATACCAACACTTAAATGATAAATTTTAAAATATTTATTTTCTTATAATATGATATAATTATATCATATTTTCACATCTAAGAAGGAAAAAATTTATTTATACATTCATTAGTGATTTTACTATTTAAGTGTTCAGTTTAATATTCATAAGGGTCACATAACAATTGCAAAGTTCAAGTAACTATTTCAGTTGTATAGGTACCTTAAAATAAATAAATACCATTTATATCATTCATTAATTATTTATAATGTTTTTATTGTGTTCTTAATATGATTTTATGTGATTATATTATATATCATAACTATAAGAAGGGATAAATTCCATTAATAATACTTTGGGTCATTAAATTCATAGTATTTTTTAAGATGATATTTAATGTCCTCGAGATGTGAAGAACATGGTTAATCCATTTATATTTCATGAACCCAAAAATAATAGAAAAAAAGCCTCTCTCAAATTATTTTTTTACCCAGGTCAACTACTAGGGTCGAACTAATCCCGAATGATAGTCTCATCTGAAATTTTCCAATGTCGAAGCCCCCAAAAGACCACATCCATACATTTGACTAATACTTAGTGTAATCCCCTATAATACCAAATGTGGGCCACATATTAGGTTTAATATCGATCAACACCAAAAATGGTTTTCCTTCTAGGTTAAAGAAAAAATTACAAATCCACTATTTTAATTTCCATGGAAATTGATAAATAATAATAAGTAGATCATTTATAACACCCAAAACACTACCTAAAATCAAGATTCCCCTCATTCTTTAATTCTGTAACATTAATTTAGATACTTATGTAGTTTCATTATAATATAATGATTATAGAAACTACTCCTCATTTCCTAAAAAAGCATTAATCTTTTCTTCCTCACACTAATCATGTTAGACATGGGATTGAAGTATTTATTTGATCATTTCATTAGAATTACTATGATGAGTTATTGATAATTTTAAGGATATCCTTGTATTCATAAATTCGTGAATATATGAATAAAAACATATTTCCTTACTATGTTATGTTAAAAAAAATTACACATCCTTATGTCAATATTTTAAACTAAAAGGATACATCATTTGCACATTATAGTAATATTCATATACACGTCTATACCAAATTAAGTATAAATACATAAGAATTTCATAACTTTTTGATCAAAAAATTCATGCACATGACTTTACTGGAAGATGTTAAACTGGGTAGACCTATCCTTACTTTATGATGTTAAACTACATGGAAGAGTCTTGAAATATGACCTTAAAATTTACACTGAAACTACACAAGCTTGGAATCCTATAACAAGGACATGTATGACACCTCTATACCATTTAATCCAAATACCCCCAATATTTATGTATATATCTATCTATATATGGGCCTCTTACTAAAGTAATCCAAAACCGCTTTAGTATTTCTTACTTAATTAGTTACCATAATATAAGAGGATTAAACCCATATATATTCCCTTGAAAAGGTTTGAGTCCAAATCATATCCATTCCTACCAAGTTACCAAATTTTAGGAAGATCCATTAGGAATTCTCAAACATATTACTCTCTCAACCTCCTTTTGTTGACTCTTTAGTGGAACATGTGTCATACAAGGACCTACTTCTAAGTTTAAACCCCATCCATTACAGTAATATATTATTTAATTTTTTCAATATAAAATGTTATTTCTATATATGTATGGTCCAACAACTAAGATTAATCATCAACCATATATTCTCATGCATATTTATGTACATATTAGATGAAGAAAAAGGGAATCCCGTTAGTAAACTCATATTAGTATCTTGTTGTTTCACATTTTATTTAACATGAATCCTATATGGGACATATTATTATTGTAATTTTTAAACATATCAAATACTCCCTAGTTACATATAGAAATTATGAGCTAGGTTGGAAGATTATAAATAATTTTTGACAAGTTTCTAGTTTTCATCCCCTTTAGGCCACATGCATCCTATATGAATGAAAATAAAATACACGGACATGGATCTCAGAGTATGTGAAATCTCTAAGAATAAATTCTCTTATTTTATTACCAAAATATAGGAAGAAGTAGAAATGGACCCTCATTCATAAGTGTCATTAAAAACAATATTAGGCACCATTCACTAAATGGTCTACTCCACAAGATATTAAACTACTTATATGTGGTCATAGATACATGAAATTAAAAGGAACTATGATGGGACTTATAAAAAAAGGTAAAACATAACAATTTGAGTGTCATTGAAAAATATTTTTTGCTTTATAGGGATATATGAGAATCCCCTTTCATGGGTTTGACCATAACACCACAAAACCTCTTACCTTTTTTATAGGATCCAAATTTATATATCGATGGATATTAATTATTGAATGGATTATTATATAGATTAAAACTATAGAATAAAAAAAATACATGGATTATATGAGAGATTTTATAGTTCCCAGGGGAAATTTCATATTAAATAAATATTTTAATACATAAATTTCTTATTTTTAACTTGTGTAATTACTAATTATGTGGGGATGATTTCATAAACCTATCTTAAATATATAAGAGCATCCTAGAGTGTGAAATAATCCCCCCTAAATATTTACATGATCTCAACCACCATCCTATCGACTGATGAATAACCCATTTGTTCCAGATATAGTTGGAGTGATTTCCATCCTTTGGAAAGAATGTATGAAACATCCAAAAATAAGAAGAAGACTAGTTTCATGTCGAATACCTAATTTTAATCCCTGCATGAACCGTTAAATATATATTAAATTAATTGATGATGGATTCAAATTAGTGAGACTAAAATGTTGGGCTTATTTTGATTGATTTAGAGGCCAAAAGAAGTCATTGCTGAACATACCACGAGGGAATCAAATATCCAACTATAATAGTTTAAATTAGAAGATAAAAAAGGTTAACATGAGATCCTAGTTGATGGTATTATGATAAAATTTCACATTCATTGATACATCCACCTTATCTCTAGGTAAATAACATCTATCACTTACCCAATACTTAATCCTCCAATTGGTGAACACCTTGGTACTAGATTACCTATACAATAGCTCTATCTTGAAATTGGAGGAGCATCATTGGATCATGAAGAAAATTAATTCCCATGGAACTCGATATTGAAGATAAGATGTGGAGATGAAAATGGTCCTCTGTTGCAACATCTAAACATTTTTGGACCCTATCTCTAGAGCATATTAACTCATAACCCCTAACCTATGGTATGAATATGAGGATATTAGATACATCTTGGAAACTATCTATGATATTCCTTGGATTTATCTTATTCTCTATGGTTTTCATGAGAGATGTGTGTCCCTAATTAAAAATGAAACTATAGAATATTTTGTGTCTAAACCAATCATCCAAACTAGGTAATCCATATGAGTATCCCACTGAGGGTATAAAACCATGGAAACTCAAGAGTATATCATTGTACATTCCAATTACAACACCCATGAGTCCCATTATTATATCCTAATACTTTTCGATGACTAATTCTAGATCACCATTATATAGAAGAATCAAATATCATTAATGTTTCCCTTAGTGGTGGCTTCAGTAGAGCCCTCACTAATATGGAAGGGATTTAATCCACATTAGTATCATGGTAGTGATAACCGATCACATTTATGAATTTTTTGAAAAATGGCCCTAAAAAATATGAAGATTCGTACTCGTAGCCACAACGTCCCATGGGAAGCCCTATCACATAATCCAGGATGCATTTTGTTCCCTCACATTCATCTATAGTAACATCCTTTGGGAATAAATAAAATTAATAATTTTTGATGTCTAGATATTCCAAAAAGGTAGTGATTCATAGAAATTCAATCATCAGGACATTATTTAATAAACAAGTTTTCATCCTTGTTCCTTATCTAACTCAATGTGGATCTCGTTGTACGTCATAGCCTATAATGACCGGATGCATGTAGCAGTAACAACACTAATGGCAGGAGGGGTTCCAATGGATTCAACTAATATTTTTTAATCAAATAGTATTTATGCCTAGAATAGTGGGAGAAGGTAAAATATCCCTATAAAATGGAAGAATTGAAACCAAATTACTAAATGATACAATGGGTTTTGTTACAGTATATTATCTAATATGCATCATCGTACCAAATGACCTAATGGGGACCATCACACCAAAAAAGTGAATGTGAAATAACCCATACAATTATATATTATATTAATAACGAGGACATGTCCACCGTAATAAATGTTATTTGAGTGAAAAAAATTCATTTTGAGAAATATTAGTATTATGAATTGTGGTCTCTATTTCATTTGACATTGTACAAACTGGGTATAATTAATTATCAACTAGTTATAACGAGCAAACTCCAAATGATAAATATTTTACACCTACAAAACCCTAAAAGGAAAATCAATTTTTCTTATCTACAATTTCTAAGATTACTGAAAAGATATTTTTGATACTGTATAATCTTCTAAACAAGGCATCTTTAACCCAATTTATTCCTCAGGATACAATGTTGATATAACATGTTCCCAATTTTAACACTAGATCCAATATATATGGTTCACACCGAGGAATCAATAATTGTCTAAATATCTCGAAATTATGAAAGTAAATGGAGTCATCAGTACATCTCATAATCCCATTGAATATGATAAGTCAATATCCAACAAAAAATAAATCACAAAGTTGTAGTGAGAAAATGAAAATCTCAAGAATGCAAATACATAATTTATTTTGTGATGTATCACCGTGGTGAATTTCAAGAAAAATAATATTGAGATCACCCTTACTATAAATTAAATCAGCCTATGGGAATAGGGGAATTTGTTGAAATGTTTACCCCCTTATTAGGTGCATTTTGAATAACATTTGACCATTATAGTCACTATTAAATCCATAAGAAAATCAGATTTCTCCATTCTAGGTGTGGAACAAACAACGTCAAATCTGCCCCAAAATTTATTGCGATTATGGAACTATTTCTTAGATTTCAAAATCAACAATTTCCTCATTCCAATTAAGAATTATGTGTCATACAAGGGAAGAAATCATTTCATACGTTCCTTAATGATATATTAGTAATTTTTTTTTTCAAAAAGTGAAGGTTTTTAGACTTTTTCCAATGACATGGAAAATAATAATCGAGCTTCCATGGATTAAAATAGTTTTGGTTGAAATTTTTTGAGTCCATTAAAATTAATACCACTAACATCAATTTTATGTACATATAATCAATAGATTTTTACCATTAACTATTGTATTTTAAGTAATATTAGTTAAGGGATAATTAAGTAAACTACATCCAAATGTCTACATTATCAATGTGAACACATTGAATAGAAAACTAGATTTGTGAAAATTAAATAGTATCACCCATCTCTCAACGATAGATAAATCATGGTCTATTTTCTTAGAAATGAGCATGTGGAAGTATACTTCACTTTTTCATTAGAGAATAACTTTCCTGAGATTCCAAATATCAGGATACCTAAGGAGGTAGTTTTGAAATCCCATCACAATTTTTGATCCTACCACATTGTAACACCCTAGGTAAATAAAGAATATGACATTTTTATATTTATCCCTATTTGTTAATAAAATATTAATATCAATTTAATGGGAACTCTATGCTCGATGTCTTACCCAATACACAACAACGAGTTCCTTTGAAATCTTACGTTGCACTCTAATAATAAAATAAATTTATTTTAAATGGTAGTTAACACATAGCCGTTGTAATGACGGGAATGAACAGAACTAACTAAAAAAATATTATATATGTTTGTCAAATATTTTTACTTTTTACAATAAATTTTAGAGGATTAAAAATGTGAATGAATCCAATTTTAAGCGTAAACATTCTAATATTATTTAAAAGATCGATTAACCGCCTTTTGATGGAGAACCTCTTTTAAATCCACTTTTTGACAATTTTATGTGTTATATTTGACAAAATAAAATTCTTCTTTAGAATAAGGACATCAATATTTACTTTGTGTAAATTTTTGGTATTTGTCAGATAAAGTTCATTTTTTTAATGAATAGTGAAAAATGTTTTATTTTAATTCAAAGCCTCTTTTTAATATAATTTATTAATATGATTAGATTATATTTTTAATTGGTTTTAAATTGAAATTAGTATATACTTTTACCATTTAATTCAATGGTGGTCATTGGAATTATTATCACTTTGAGGTTGGACATAAACGGATCTGAATCTTTTGATAGATATTGTTTCTTAAAAACACACTATTTGATTTGACAACGGAATTTAATTATAAAATTAATTAATGGAACTTCTATTTCATGAATTTGGTAAAAAAGACATCATTTTTGAATTCGGAATATCAAATATATCTTAGGGTGAATTTTTGGTATTTTTTGGAAAAACCTTAATTTTTGATGAATAGTGAAACCACAATGTGGTAGTTACAAAAATTGATTTTTCATTTAAATAGAACATTACCAATTCTGTGATTTGAATTTCAAAAATACAATATAAATGATTTTCATTATTAAGTAAAATTTGGTTCAATGGTATGAAAATAATGTTTGATGAAAAGTAACTTTTAAGTTTTATTAATTGCGATTAAAGGTAATTAGTGTAATTTATGGTAAAAATGTTATTATAATAAAATGAAAATATCTCGACACTTGTCCTAACCCTATTGGATGAGTCATGGTCTACCAAGAAAACCCATGGGTAGATTTTGGGAACCCCATGGAGCCACTTTTGTAAGATAATGACATTAATGCCTTTTATTTAAAGTAAAAGTAAAAATGACACAAACCTGTATTGTTTTACTAAATCAATTTTTACCTGTGGTTATAAAAGTCAGAATTTTTACCATAAATAGTAATTAGAAAGATAAAAGTATTTCCTAAATCATATTAGTTTTTTTATAATTTTTAGACATTAAATAAATTAAATTATTTATGACATCATGATGATGCAGCGATTACCTCATTATTCAATGATTTAAATAAAATGAAAAGATAATGTAAAATCTAAGACTTAAATATGTAAAAAACCTATTTAATGTGTGTATTTAAAACTATTATCACCTTATCCTTGAAATAAATCAATGTGGGACATTTAAAATCCAAAACTCATTTGAAAATAAAGTAACATTTTATACCTTTCCAAGAGTGCCCCCCTCTCCTCTTATAAAAGCCCCCCACCTCTACCTCCTTACTCACACCTCTCAAGCCTTTGGATCGTCCAAGCTCTAATAATTTTGTCTCTCCACATCCTTCTCCTCATCTTAGAAGCCTTACCTTAGGAATTAATCTCTTCATGAAACCCTTTTGGTTCAAACCAAAGGGAGTTACCCGATTTTAAGGTAACATCTTCACTTGTGCTCTTTTGTTTTATTTTGCTTCTCCATCACCTAAACTCTTTTTATTAATTTAATTTGTAAAAACACAAATATCTTACATATACTAGGATGTTTTTATAATAATTATTCGAGATACACTTACACACACCTACATCTAATTGTTAAAGAACATAATGTTTTTGTGGATGGTGAATTTCTGCCTCACGAAATGATGATTGTTCAATATTCTTTTAACACCTTGATAGGTGTACATTAAGATGTCACTATATTTATATATGATATATAATATTATTATGGTTTCCTTAGGCTTCTCTATTTTTCATTTATGGAATAACTTTATGGTTTCCATTATGGATAAACGCGATATCTTCATTTTAGGAAGTGCGGACTACCGCCCCCTCAAAGTGATTTGATTCGTTAATACCATATGTGGTACGTATAAAGGATGGAGTTAATGTTATTATATATGATTTTATAATGGAATTATAATATACCCTTATATCATTATGATTTCATCCCATTAAATACGAAATAGAAATGAAAGTAGCGTTCATGCGTACGTACGGCTTACCGTCTCCATGAACGGTGCATTTCATTTCTTACCTCTAAATGTTATGTACTATTATAAATACATGTATATGCTGGATATATATGATATATATGATATCCAAATAATTAATATCATTCTGGATATAATGAACCTTTGACCACATAAACAACATGTAATTGTAAGAAGTCCATTTTTTGACTTAAGTACCAAATATCGACAAAATGAACATTATTAAATTAAATGATTACATGACGTTTATAACATGGAAATAAGTTATATAAAAAAGAATAATAAACTTGAAAAAGGTTCTTAAGCAATTATAAATTAACACTAATTTATTATTCAGGAGAATAAAGAGCAATCGAGTCACGTCAGACACGAGGTAAGGGATCCAACCTCTCTCGTTCTTTTTAAGTACTCTCTTTTATGTCATTTCTTATAAGATCATCATTATTATGTTTGGGGATGTTCTTTTATATTCATCATACTATAATTATTTTGTTCATATTATGAGAGACCCTATTTGATCTCACAAATCCATTTTTGGACGTTTTAAGTGGTGCCGTTAGGCTGCCGAGTTTTCGTAAGGGATTTTTCATCTCACTTTTATTCCTGTGAGATTTATGCTACATTTTCCACCATTTTCCTTTTAGTGATGTATGTAATTCCCATTATTTTAATATTGATGTAATATACATTCGTTTATGGGTATTTTCATCAATGTTTTATAGTCCTTCTTTCATGGGGTGTACATTTCGGATGTTACCCAATTCGGTAAGGGAACCTTTCACCCTCTTCATTTTAAAAGACATATTTTTATGGTCTTTTAATCTTATTATGATGTGATTTGTTCTTATATATGATTATTTCTATAAATTTTATGTCCAAGTGATGAGATACCCCTTTTTATCTCACATCAACTCATTTTCTGAATTTTTAAGGGACGCTGTTAGGCTGTCAAATTTTTGCAAGGGAACTTCTTACCCAATTTTGATTCTTTGGGATAAACTTGTACTCCTTGAATATGTCATTATATGAATATGTGTGAATAAACTCTGATTGTTTTACACTCAATATCCACTTATATTTGGTGTATTCGTTTGTCACACATAATTATGTAATTGATTTATCCTTAATCCAAGGATACCGTCTTTGTAAGGGACTTCGTTTTGATCTCCTTTCATTAAGGAATATTTTTGTTCCAATAAAAGGATTACTTTTATACGATGTATAAACCCATTTTAATTATACTTTTATTCGAAAGGAATCTTTTCTATACAAAGCGTGTTACTAGACGAAAAAAAGTTTGTTTCTTTTTAACGTACGCGGTTACAATGACCTTTCTGCCGCCGTGAGTATTATTTGATCTTTGGCTTCCTCAACAAGCCATTATATTTTTAAAAGTAAATAAATACCATATACTCTTTTTTGGTGTTGAAAATGGTTTTGATAATGGTTTTTTTATGTCAATATATTTAAGTGATATATTGTGCTTGAACTGTGGAAATGTTTTCTTTCCTTTATAATTATTTTGTGTGTTATGATTTTATAATGGTACTTGGACATTTGACGGGTGGTTACGTGATAAACCATATGAAGGGTGGTGACGTGAATACCAGGATGGGTGGTTACATTATAACCTCCATTGCATTGGGTATGGGAGTCAGCCGTATGGCTATTCCATTAAGTATGTGTGGAAGTTGACCGTATGGTTATTCCATTTAAGTATGTTTATGTCCCAAGTTACCTTTATATGTTATGTGTTCTTTATATGGGTTTTATGGTAATATTTTGGTTAAAAAGGGAAAGTAATGGTCTTTTATTCAGTGAAGAGTTTTTACTACTTCATAAAGGTGAAAAGTATTACTTTGGTAAATTACTCATGGTTTACTTGTTATTTTTGAAAAACTAACAGTTTTCCTTCTTTGTGTATCCTTTACTGGGACTTTTATGCTAATCCCAAGTTTTTTAAATGTTTTCCACAGGACTTAAAGATGAATAGGGTCGAGGATGGGATCAAGGAAAGACATTATATCTAAAACATGGAACTAGACATGTTTCTTTTTAAGTGATTTTTTTAATTTATGGAAACTTAGTAGAAGTGTCTACTATGTAATCTTTTGAGTTGTAATAGTTATGACCTAATCCTCTAAAAATATAAACCTGAAAAGATCCTCAATGTGAATTATTCATTTAATTCATGATTAAGTAATTTTTAAGGCCGGGGCCTTATAGTTTGTATCAGAGGTCGGTTTAGATAAATTTAGAGGTTAGGGTATTCTCTAAGCATAAGTGACATTAAAATAATGGTTAGGATATCAGAAAGAGTCGTAGTTTTAGATAAAGTGAATGAGTAATTATATCTTATTGTTTATATTCCTCATTAGTACATTATGGTTTTGTTGATATACTCACACTGACCTTTTTGGTTTTAGTAAATGGATGGATCTAGCAGGCACCAAAGTAACAGTGGATGTGAAGGAAACTGTGACAGTTTTCTAAGCGAGAAACTGAATGATATGAGAGTTGCAATGAGAACTCTTTGTTTATCCTCAACCAACTATCTGGAGTCATTATTGACCATCTAAACCTTGGTGATTTATATATGGCATCATATATGCGAAAAACAAATCCCTAAGGAACTACAGGTAATAATCATAAAGGTAACTGTGTTCAAAAACCTATGTGTCAATGATGTGGAAAGAAACACCAAGGAAAATGTTTCAAAGGGACAAAAATATGCTATAGATGTGGAAATGAAGGTCATAAAGCAAGAACCTGCCATGGAAAAAGGAAGCATCCAGTTGACTCGAGGAAAGGGAAAAAAGTTTTTTCTGAGGGATTAATTGAATCTTTTAAATGTGGTGTGCATGGTCATTATGCAAACACATGTCCTATGAAGAATTTTCTGGAATGGGATCACCAAGATCGTACAAATATTCATTTACCAATACCTAATGCCATTCCGATTGAGGATGAAGAAACTGACAATGACCAATCAAAGGAATGGATTATTTCATAACATTTGTTTTCCTATTTTGGAATCATAGGACATGATTCATGATTTTGTTTGTAGGAAAGAAGTATTTCAGAATAAGTTGGAAAGGAATGGTTAATGGATCATGAATAATGTTGAATGAGTAAGAAGTAAACATATAAGGGATTCAAGAGTTATGGTGAAATTCTTAAGAGTATTAAGTCTCTTTTGATGCTGGGGATTACATTAGAAGTCTTTTTATAGTATGTGTAACCCTGATGTTTGATATATGAAAATTTTATTCCAGGAATAGTTATCTGTTCTTTTGTGGACATAGTTATAAAGAACCATTTGGGTTTATATGATCCTTACTTTTGAGGCAATTATGGCATACTATATTTTATGATGGAAAGTGAAAGGCATGAGATAAGATTGAGGTTAAATTATGTAATGGTTATTTTTGATGAATTTATCTCTTTTTTGGGAATGATTTGAGAATTATATAGTTTGGAAAAAGGACAACACGCAGACTGTATGACAACCCGTCGCGTCGGACAAAACTGCGGGAATCGAACCCACAACCAAAGTGCGACTGGTATTTATCACCTACCACTGGACTACGTGAAGTCCCTGGTTAGTTTGACTAATTATTTTTAGTTAGACGATTTTATGAATTAAGAGTAAGTTGATTTTGGGTTATCTATGGAAATTATTAACCTATCATGGAGGATATGTTATTAGGTTAATTACATTTCAATACGAGATGTTAAGAGCAACTGATGTTGTTTTGAGATAAATGTTACGATTTAACTTACAAGACTATGTGATTAAATCCTTAAAATATTTGGGTTTCAATCTTAGTTTGGTTTACTTTTGGTCTTCGTTGAACTTTGGGTCTTGTTGGATAAATTTTAGAGATTAAGAATAAATTTCCTTTTTATAAAGGATTATCCTTTTTGGGTATTATCTGATCTCATAATAACCTTTTTTTAGTTTTGGTTAAGGTCTAAAGATAGGGGAAGTATACAATTCTCTTTTGTGGATTAGGCATTTCTTTAGAAGTTTATTATAGCTCTCTAAATGTAAACAAGTCATCCTAAATACTCATATTTTGGAGAAAATATGAGTTCGTGTAAGAAATCTAGTAAAAGTTGAAAGTCAACATGACAAGTAAGTATGTTTCCTTATGTTTTAGTTAAGCTCAAAAATAAATTCCTCAATGAAAAGTAACTTAATTTTTTTTTGTCTATTAACTTTTCCTAATGGGTAATCGAATACCATTTAACCCACCACATGTTTGTGATTTTCTTGTGGTTAACTTTCTCCTAAACATGTTTTCTACCACTCTCCATCAGAACATGACCCTTTGCTTTTTCTTCCATATCCATGTTTTCCTACATGGAATTCTAGTATGGGTTAACTCGGGTGACCCCTGTACTTCTCTTTCTTTCTTTTAAAGTGATTGTTTTACTGGATCTTGATCCGATGTGGGACTTTCAATGATGTTTCTGAGCCCAATTTTAAAATTGCGAGGACGCAATTCCCAAAAGGGGGGAAGGATGTGACATCCCAGGTAAATAAAGAATATGACATTTTTATATTTATCCCTATTTGTGAATAAAATGTTAATATTAATTTAAAGGGATCACTATGCTCGATGGCTTACCCAATACGCAACAACGAGTTCCTTTGAAATCTTACGTTGCACTCTAATAATAAAATAATTTGATTTTAAATGGTAGTTAACACCTAGCCGTTGTAATGACGGGAATGAACAAAACTAATTAAAAAATGATTATATATGTTTTTAAAATATTTTTACTTTTTACAATAAATGTTAGAGGAATAAAAATGTGAATAAATCCAATTTTAAGCGTAAACATTCTAATATTCTTTAAAAGGTCTATTAACCACCTTTTGATGGCGAACTTATGTTAAATCCACTTTTTGACAATTTTATGTGTTATATTTGACAAAATAAAATTCTTCTTTAGAATCGGGACTTCAAAATTTACTTCGTGTAAATTTTTGGTATTTGTTCGATAAAGTTCATTTTTTAATGAATAGTGAAAAATGTTGTATTTTAATTCAAAACCTCTTTTTAATCTAATTTATTTATATGATTATATTATCTTTTTAATTGGTTTTAAAGTGAAATTAGAATATATTTTTACCATTTAATCCAATGGTGGTCATTGGAATTAATATCACTTTGAGATTGGACATAAACGAGTGTCCATCTTTTGATAGATATTGTTTCTTAAAAACACGCTATTTGATTTGACAACGGCATTTAATTATAAAATTAATTAATGAAACTTCTATGTTATAAAAATGGTAAAAAAGAAATCATTTTTGAATTCGGAATATCAAATATATCTTAGGGTGAATTTTTGGTATTTTTCTGAAAAACTGTAATTTTTGATGAATAGTGAAACCACAATGTGGTAGTTACAAAAACTGATTTTTCGTGTAAATGGAACTTTACCACTTCTGTGATTTGAATTTCAAAAATAAAATATAAATGATTTTCATTATTAAGTAAAATGTGGTTCAATGGGATGAAAATAATTTTTGATGAAAAGTAACTTTTAAGTTTTATTAATCGCGATTAAAGGTAATTAGTGTGATTTAAGGTAAAAATGATATTATAATAAAATGAAAATATCTTGACACTAGTCCTAACCATTTGGATGAGTCACGGCCGACCAAGACAACCCATGGGTCGATTTTTGGGACCCCATAGAGCTACTTGGGTAAGATAATGACATTAATGGCTTTTATTTAAAGTAAAAGTAAAAATGACACAAACATGTATTGTTTTACTAAAAAAACATTTACATGGGGTTATACAAGTCAGATTTCTGACTATAAATATTCATCGGAAATATAAAAACATTTAATACATAATTGTATTTTGTTATAATTTTTAGACATTAAATAAATTAAATTATTTATGACATCATGATGATGCAGCGATTACCTCTTTATTCAAGGATTTAAATAAAATGAAACGATAATGTAAAATCTAAGACCTAAAAATGTCAAACACCTATTGGATGGGTGGATTTAGAACTATTATCACCTTATCCTTGAAATACATCAATGTGGGACCTTTAAAATCTGAGACTCATTTGAAAATAAAGTAACATTTTATACCTTTCCAAGAGTGCCCCTCCTCTACTCTTATAAAAGGCCCCCACCTCTACCTCCTTACCCACACCTCTCAAGCCTTTGTATCGGCCAAGATCTGATAATTTTGTCTCTCCACATCCCTCTCCTCATCCTAGAAGCCTTACCTTAGGCAGGAAGCTCTTAAAGAAACCCTTTTGGTTCAAACCAAAGGGAGTTAACCGATTTTAAGGTAACGTCTTCACCTGTGCTCTTTTGTTTTATTTTGCTTCTCCAACCCCCTAAACTCTTTTTATTAATTTCTTTTGTAACAACACCAGTATCTTACACATACTAGAATGTTGTTATAATAAGGATTCTATCTACACTTACACACACCTACATATAATGGTTAATGAACATACTGTTTCTGTTGATGGTGAATTTCTACCTCACGAAACGATGATTGTTCAATATTCTTGTAACACCTTCAAAGGTGGCCATTAAGATGTCACTATATTTATATATGATATATAATATGTTTATGTTTTCCTTAAGCTTCTATATTTTTCATTTATGTCATAACATTATGGTTTCCATTATGGGTAAACGTGATATCTTCATTTTAGGAAGTGCGGACTACCGCCCCCTCAAAGTGATTTGATTCGTTAATACCATATGTGGTACGTATAAAGGATGGAGTTAATGTTATTATATATGATGTTATACTGGAATTATAATATACCCTTATATAATTATGATTTCACCCAATTAAATACGAAATAGAAATGAAAGTAGCGTTCATGCGTACGTAGGGCTTACCGTCTCCATGAACGGTGCATTTCATTTCTTACCTCTAAATGTTACGTACTATTATAAATACATGTATATGCTGGATATATATGATATATATGATATCCATATAATTAATATCATTCTGGATATAATAAACCTTTGACCACATAAACAACATGTAATTGTAAGAAGTCCATTTTATGACTTTAGTACCAAATATCGACAAAATGAACATTATTAAATTAAATGATTACATAACGTTTATAACATGGAAATAAGTTATATAAAAAGTGATAATAAACTTTAAAAAGGTTCTTAAACAAGTATAAATTAACACTAGTTTATTATTCTGGAGATTAAAGAGCAATCGAGTCACGTCGGACACGAGGTAAGGGATCCAACCTCTCTTGTTCTTTTTAAGTACTCTCTTTTATGTCATTTCTGATAAGCTCATAATTATTATGTTTGGGGATGTTATTTAATATTCATAATACTGTAATTTGTTTTGTTCATATTATGAGAGACCCTATTTGATCTCATAAATCCATTTTTAGATCTTTTAAGTTGTGCCGTTAGGCTGTCGGGTTTTCGTAAGGGATTTTTCATCTCACTTTTATTCCTGTGAGATTTATGCTACATTTTCCACCGTTTTCCTTTGAGTGGTGTATTTACTGCCCATTATTATACTCTTGGTTTAATATACTTTAGTTTATGGGTATTTACATCAATGTTGTATAGTCCTTCTTTCATGGGGTGTACGGTTCGGAAGTTACCCAATTCGGTAAGGGAACCTTTCACCCTCCTCATTTTAAAAGACATCTTTTTAAGGACTTTTAATATTATTATGATGGGATATATTCTTATATATCCTTATTTCTATAAATGTTATGTCCAAGTGATGATATACCCCTTTTTATATCTCATCAAATCATTTTTTGAATTTTGAAGTGACGCCGTTAGGCTGTCAAATTTTTGCAAGGGAACTTCTTAACCCAATTTTGATTCTTTGGGATAAACTTGTAATCCTTAAATATGTCATTCTATGAATATGTGTGAATAAACTCTGATTGTTTTACACTTAATATCCACTTATATTTGGTGTATTAGTTTTTCAAACATAATTATGTAATTGATTTATCCTTAATCCAAGGATACCGTCTTTGTAAGGGACTTTGTCTCGATCTCCTTTCATTAAGGCATATTTTCGTTCTAATACAAGGATTTCTTTTATATGGTGTATAAACCCCTTTGACTTATACTTTTATCCAAAAGAAATATTTTCTATATGAAGCGTTTTACTAGATGAAAAAATTATGTTTCTTTTTAACGTACTCGGTGACAATGACCTTTCCACCACTGCGAGTATTATTTTATCTTTGGCTTCCTCAACAAGCCGTTATATTTTTAAAAGTAAATAAATACCATATACTCTTTTTTGGTATTGAAAATGGTTTTGATAATGGATTTGTTATGTCAATATATTTAAGTGATATATTTTGTTTGAACTGTGGAAATGTTTTCTTTCCTTTATAATTGTTTTATGTGTTATGATTGTATAATGGTACTTGGACATTTGATGGGTGGTTATGTGATAAACCATATGAAGGGTGGTGCCGTGAATACCAGGACGAGTGGTTACGTTATAACCTCCAATGCATTGGGTATGGAAGTCGGACGTATGGCTATTCTATTAAGTATGTGTAGAATTCGTCCATATGGTTATTCCATTTAAGTATGATTATGTCCCAAGTTACCTTTATATGTTATGTGTTCTTTATATGGGTTTTATGGTAATGTTTTTGTTACAAAAGGGTAAGTAGTGGTCTTTTATTCAGTGAAGAGTTTTTACTAAATCATAAAGGTGAAAAGTATTACTTTGGTAAATTACTCATGGTTTACTTGTTGTTTTTGAAAAACTAACAGTTTTCCTTCTTTGTGTATCCTTTACTGGGCTTTTTATGCTCATCCCATGTTTTTGAAATGTTTTCCACAGGACTTAAAGATGAATAGGGTCAAGGATGGGATCAAGGAAAGACATTCAATCTAAAACATGGAACTAGACATGTTTCTTTTTAAGTGTTTTTTTATTTTATGGAAACTTAGTAGAAGTGTCTACTATGTAATCTTTTGAGATGTAATTTTTATGACCTAATTTTCTAAAATTATAAACCTGAAAAGATCCTCTATGTGAATTATTCATTTAATTCATGATTAAGTAATCTTTAAGGCCGGGGCCTTATACACATGATTATGGATCATAGAATCAAATGATGCTATTTTTTGAAATATAGGTCACAAAATATTGTAGAATAAATATTGATTAAGTTAGTTAGAATAAGATGATTGAAAAACATACACAAGTCATTCTCACTCCAATAGAAATTTCTTTGTCCAGATAAACCATGTACGATTAATATATTACAAGATTCATGACTCTAAATAGAATTATATACCAACATGAAAGCATGTTTTCAAAATAAATATCCCAATTTAGAGAAAAATGAAAAAAAAATTATATAATTATTCACTATCTCATCACATAATGTTTCATGCCATCTATGTCTTTATTTTATGAATCTAATCTGTTCAGTGTAAATTTTATCATTGAATGACCTTATACTATACGAAAAATGCGTCGTATATAAATAATATACATTTTCATGATATTTGGTCTATGATATATAGTATTTAAATTGTTTAGGATGAATTCTTTAAAAAGATTGTTTTTTATAAAATAGTTAAATTCAAGCTATGGTTTTTGATTCCTGTTTCTCAAAATTCATCAAATTACACCAAGGTTAAATAACATCATATTATAAAGAATATATATGGATTAATTCATGTAATTTCATGATATTTTTTCAATATCAGTCATTTATATTTTTTTCTTAACCAAAATACCAAAAACAAATCCACCCATTTCCCCTTAAAAAAGAGTTTATTCAACAATATGTTTATGTAGAAACTTTTTAATCCTTGATTCCATCAATTTTTAAAAAAAATTGTGAAATTAGAAATATTTTACTCTATAATATGAATCATACCTAACTAAAATATCCACTTCACCATAATTATTGCCCCCTCTCAATCAGGTCATGTTTCCCTCTATTGTCCAGAAAATATGACGATGTTATGTCATTAACTATTATGCATGGAAATGGTATTTACAGAACATCCCATATAAAGGTCCCCATCGTATTACTCTTGATGGTTGAACTTTTAATTACTAGTTGCATGATTTTGAAATTCACAATTAATAGTCCTCATCACGAGATCATAAATTGTAAAACATAAGGTCCTTACCATATGAATATAAATAATGTCATGAAAAATCCATTCAACATGATTAAAAATTTTTTAGACTAGTTAATCACATATGAGCTTGGAAAAAATTCAATCTCGTTTGTGGTTTATATAACCAATGATCAATATGTATCTATTAAATCTTGAGAACTAGATCTATTTCCAATGAAGTTTATTTTTGTGTGTTATTGCATTATGATTTACCCTTATTTCCAAAAACAAAAACTCTTGTAAAATTGTCAACTACATTATATTTCAAAACCATTTAAACAATCCATGTTCCTACCAATCTACATTATTTATTTTAATGTCTGAATCATCATAATGAATACCCACTGAGTCAATTATATATATTTTAATCCCAAGAGCCTTGAGTGATTCTTCTTTGTTTCCCTTTTCATAGAAATGGGTAATGTTATGAATGATTGATCTGAATAAACCCCCCCATCAAATTGTGAATAAAAGTTTCAAATGGGACAATATGTAATCCTTTTGTAATATTAATGCCCCCATATATAAGTTATAATTTAATATACATGGACTTAATTCCAAATCGGGTCACATTAGTTTATCCATTACTAAATGTCATATCATCACCACTAACTATTTTCTCATTATCATTTATTATGACATTTCAAGACATGACATAAAATATATATTTCCAATGATAGAGTGGATCTATAAAATATAAAAATATTTTCCACTCAATAATATAAACACTATTGATGTAAATCTAAGTCACATAAGAAAAACTACATTATGCTGGGTCAAAGCTGTGATACCATAAACTTCATCCAATGAATGACCATACAATTTAAACATAAACAAAAAGTCACATGTTCCAGATCTTATAATTTTAAACAAAAAATAATATTTTCCATCTCTCGTGAACTATAACTACTCTGAAGGTTCAATTCAATAAGACCCAGATCAAAAATTCCCCTAACCAATTCGAGATATCGATCTAACTAGGGGTTATTATTTATCCCTTAAGGATTCAATTGTTGTGGCTTCACTGGTTGCCCCAAATTCAATGGGTCACCAATCCTATTATATAAAGTACCCCCTTTAACATAATTACACATGGATTGATTAATATTCTTATAGTTTATGTAATGATATCTATATTTATTACCCAATACTTAACTAAAAATATTAATTTAATTCAAATACCCCTCCCAACATATAGCCTCCTCATTCACATTGATTCTTTCTATATTATACTTTATATTAGGATATCATATTTTCTAAAATATCTATTTTTATATTAATTCTTTTTAATTTCAGTATATGTAGAGACATCCAAATTTCCTTCCTCTTGTCCAAACATAATATTCATTTCCATTCCTAATTATACATTGGTGATGAGACACCATTAATCTTACATTTTATATATTCCCACACAAGAATATTCATTCACATCTTCTTTATAACCCCTTATACAAGATTTAGATATGAGAATATATCTATTTATTAACTATATGAGGCATTATTCCTATTATGGTTGGATATTAAATGACATTAAGATCTCATATCATATGCATAACTACCCACACTATTAACCTAAACCATCTCTCTGCCCTACAGATTGGGATATCCATAATAATGTAAGGTTATCTACATAGTTTATACTATCATATAGAACAACCTCATTTTATTTATTACAAAAAAGTCTAAAAATCATCATATAATGGTCCCCATTTTACAGACCTAAAAGATATATCATCTAATTTCTAATAACATTATATTAAATATTATAACACATGATCCACCCTATATAACCTTAAACTCTTTAGGGAGGTATTTTTAGTGTGACTGAATTCCCTATATGAACGTTATATGCATGTGAGGGTACTTAGAATATGATATATATCCATAAAGGAATTCTAAGATTAAATTTCAAACTCTTGAGGCTAACATTAATCCCATATGATAGATATAATCGATAGTGTTTCCCCTGGTTCAAATCCATTCAAAAATGAAAATTAATTCCCATTCCCAACATAATAGCTAGAAAATTACTTATTTTACATGCCAAAACCATTTGTGTGAGGAATATTAATTCCCCAATATCCATAATTATTCTTGGATAAACTATCCTAGTCCCAACTACAAAAAATAGTTCCATTCATCCATCCAAGCATCACCACCATAAAACAGTGTGAACCATTCTCTACCTTAACCTATATTGGAACTATGATCACAATCATGTTAGAAATTTCTTTCCCATACCACCATAATGTCTTCTAAAAATTTGGTCAAACCAAAATGGCCATAAAATTCATCCCTTCATAGTCCAAAATACATGACCTAAAAATGAAAATCAAATTGACACATACCCTTATTAGGTTAAAAACCAGTAAAGGGAAGTACGACAAAAATGAAATTATATGATCTCTTATCTAGACACATTCATGACATTAAAGAAATATAGTTCATAATATAAAAAATGAGAGAATCTTATTGGGTCCAAAATTCCACCAATGAAATGTAATTCTATATGCACCGGGCCCATCGTTCTAGGAAAACGTTAGAGTTGATCCTTATTTATACAATTAAGGAGCATGATTTATACTAGGGTTACAATATTATTAATGAAATACCAACACAACATATTGAATAAATGACCCATTTATGTGATTGTGTACTCAGTAGTTTCATGTAATATCCATTCACCCTGTGAATGTGTTCAATACGTGGTGACATAATTATTAGTGTAATCTAATCCTTCTTGAGTATCCATTTATCTATAAACCTACAACAAATCTATGATATATGAATCATCGTGTATTGAATTACATGAGTAGTGACAGTCCATTTTGAAACCCATAGTCTTTTGAAAATCCACCTTGTCTCTACTTAAATTGAAATTACTAAAGGGATTTTTACTAATCAAAACTAACTCCACTTAGAATTGATAATGAGAAACATAGTTACCATTAAAAATCTATTCAACCCACCCATCCCCATTAATAAAATTATTCCAATCTAGGAAGATCTTGATAGAGAAAAAAGTCAAGGTGGACTAAAATAGCGGAGACCAATAACATCCATGCAAAAAATAATATTACACGATTTGGTGAGAAATCCTAATATGTGTAATAATGATCAATGGTTCTCATTATCTTCCCATGAAGGCAAGAAATCCAAAAAATTATTCCCCTTATTTAAGGTAAAAAAATATGTCACCCATGGGTCAATAAGTTTTTTTATATGTGGATGAGGTAAGTTATTGGACATGGATTTTAATTATTCTTTTACTGAAATCCAGGAATAAACATATAGTTCATTTTCACCACTTCTTGATTGATATTGTTAGAGTGGAACAACTCAATTCCCTTCAGGATCACACTGGTCTCATCCATAAGGGGGACCAAACGTCCAAATCAATTTCTTAAAGGTATAATCACCTTTCCATTCTGGTCGTGAACCCCCCATCTCATGGTGTCAGATATATAATAGCCATCCATGTTGAGTTTGAAATTATTGATTGTTGGATTCCACATAGCCCATTTCCCCTGCCTAGAGATACTTGGAGAATTATCAATTGTGAAAATTTTTTCATGGAACTTTCTCAATGATGGAGAGAAATTATTTTTTTTTGAAAATAAAAATATACATATTCCACCTGATTTAGAGCTTTAACCTCTAATCCTAGCCACATATGAGATGTACCTACATATCGACATTAATTTTGTTCCCTTTATATGATCCAAAAGCCCACCACAAGAAGAAGTTCCCTCACAATCCACTTCTAGGAATTGACTTTGTGTAGTTATTGGGTCAAGGATATATAGAGTGGTATGAGATATCAATTTAACCCTTATGAGTTGTTTTAGTCCAATAAGAATTGTCCCCCTTATTTTAAATTTTTTATTACATGACTGTGAAAGACTAGTTTTTCTATTAATTAATATTGACCTACTCCCACCAGATCCTATTTCCCATTTACTCACACATTCTAATGTTATGATTAAAAATTCTATAGAAAAACTATTTATGTGTACTCATATACAATCATTTTCACAAATTAAAAAAAAACATACTTTCAAAGAAATATTATTAAACACTATTTGCGTGCCTTATTAAAATATAGGAATGTATATATTGAGATAAACCACATTACTTGAGTTGATATATGAATCTTGGAAATGCCAAATTATTTATTGAATATCATTTATATGGAAAGTTCTTATGGGGAATATTTTACTCATCTTTTGACCTTATACACCAAACCTAAATGGTTGGGGAACCGTGAACATAAAATGCGCACACTAATTCATATGATTATCTTTCAAAATATTAGGGTCTCAATTCTTTTTAGAGAATCCCTCCCTTTATGGATGTACTACCTCCAACATCATTCAAAATTTTCTAACCACCAAACTCATCAAATTTTGGTAAAATCCCAATGAACATAATTTGTGTGCTCTATCGCTCCATTAAATCTACATTACTATCATAAATCCATGGATGATTTATGTCTAGTTTACCAAACCGTTGATACTATGTATATTTCTATATCATATGGTCATTGATGTTCAAAATAAACAAATTTTTACTATTAAAATTTATAAAACCATAAATTACCCCTGGATAGATACATAATACTCCCAATGTTGAAAAAATTACACGGATTGACTGAAAAATTCTATTCTACACTCACCATGTATTTATCATACAAATAAATTTTTGAATATTAAAAATAGGGTAAGAAAAGGCTGTACAAGTTAAAACCCAAAAATAAAAAATAGGAAAAAAATCCAAATTTCTACCGACTAACACTATCCATCAAGGGATTATAGAAAAGGTATGTTAAATATTAAAATATATAAATCTCATTGAGAAAATTATTTAACCCTATTAAAATTATATATATCCATTATATGACTATAATCCCTGGTAAAAGTTTGAGAACCCTCATTCCATACGTGTTTATAAGTTCAGATGGATTATATAATTCTCCATGGTCACCTTTTCATGTTCTCAAACATAATAAAAAATGATTATATCCATTTAAAACTCAAAATACATAGAGTTTTATACTATATATTACTTGATTTTCATACGTACATAACATATCAATGTTTGTGCTACTATTTCAAGGGTTCACTTTCTCTTGATGAGTTTTTTTCAAAATAAATTTTCACTAGGATAGTAACTTAATATTTTTATCTGTAAACAAGCATGATTTATAAAGAGACACTTTATCAGAAACTATGTGTGTCCTGACACTTTTTTTTATAGGATATGTTTTTGATCACAAATTTCCAATCTCAATTTCAACCAAAAATAGAAAATTCATTCCATTCCTCACACCAAACCAACATTTTTTACTATCAATTAATATTTGATTTTTACCAATTCAATATATACCTCGGTATTGAAAAACATGTGTCAATTATTCCTCCATGAATAATTAAAATATATTTGAGTTGAGATCCTTATTTTGTAATGAATACCCTTTTAGTTAATAAACATATGAATTCCCTCAGATGTTCAGGTCATGTAGTAAATTCTCTATGTCACTTTAAAATCATATTATTTACATAAAATGAATACAATTATATGTGGTGTATTGTTTTTTTAGAAACATTGTGTCATACACATTACAAGGGTGTTTATTATACATTCCTCACTCTTGTGACATATTTAATGTGAGGGTAGAATGGTATCATTTCATATGATAATGATTCTAGGGGGTATTCATGTTCCACATGATCACTCACACATCGAGGGATTTAAATTCATTAAAAATATTTCATAGTCTAGTGCTGATTCTGTGAAAATATATATATAGGGTAGGCCGTGTATTTTACTATTTTCTAATGAAAAATGTTTTTGGAGACAATGAATTCCATTTTTAAGGGTTACAAACACACATTTTATTCTTTTCAAAGACATATGATGTGTTATCATTATATACTGTGAATTAGTAAATTTTAAGGGATTCAATTTGATAGAAAATTAATCCTAAATAAACCTGCTATAATTTCTCAACCCGTAATACTACGAAACTAGTATCTAGAACAGTAACCACGTGGACTTAATCATGGATTTCTATATGCTATAGGATGTAAGGGTGTATATTATGTTTAGTGGAAATATTATAACCTATTTCTCAGAGTGCACAATGGTAAAATGATAGTAAAACATAAATACCAACGAATGCAGTATAAAGTAATTATGAAAGTAGCATAAGGAAATTGTAACAACAACTGGATATAGAATATGGACAATGCCAATTTTATAATGTATTCATTCCATATGATGATAAATATATGAATGAAGAAAACAGTACAACATGTTTTTATTTTCCATATAAATTACTGAAAAGAGAGGAATACCTAAAGGAAATCACCATGAGCATCTCGAGATCCATCTCAGTCATTTTCTCCCAACTCCTAGATATAATAAATACAACAAAATTGTGGTCCAAATCTCTACAAACAAGTAGGTATACTAAGAAACTAATGTTACCCTAGAATGTTGTGAGATAATAATCTTAGTAGGTCGAAAGCCATGGTGTGTATCCAAATCCATAATGTTCTATGAAAAATAGTAGTGCAAGAATATATATAACATGTAATTAAGAACTCAAAAGTAAACATCCTTCATATACAGGTACTCATTAACATTCATTTCATTTCATCAAAAGTTAAACATTTCAATTTGTTGAATTTATAAGTATCGAGATCCATCTCATGCCTGAAATCCCCCATATAACTGGTAGCATAACCGATGCCTCAGAAGTCATTTTGAACCATAAAAGTCAAGACCGAATAGAATCTTTCTATTTGACATGGAGACACATCATAAGTCTCATTAGAATCATTTAAAAATTTAGAACTTGATAACATCCTTGACATTCCTAAGCCATAATTCAAGTATCACTCTTGGTATAATATCAACCAACACCATAGAATCCCATCCCTAGAGAACCACTTAAGAACTTAGTATCAATCTAGGTGTGGTATAAAGTACATTTCATCCAAGAACATACTTATAGGTCCTATATAGAACCAAAGTATCACTCGTGATGTAATCATTTCTTCTTGAGATCATCCATGACATCCCTCAATGGATCCAAGATTCAGTCGGCATATTAGCTTATTTGACCATTGATCCTATCCATGTAATTACTCAATTATATCCAAGACTCACTCAAGGATTACTCATATTTAACTATTGACCAAATCCATGTAATCCCTCATTTGGATCCCCAATTCTACCATGGAATAAGCACCACCTCTATGATCCCATCCATGAAATCCCTTAGTTGGATCCACGATTCATCCATGGATTAACTATAATTCACCACTTGAGCCCGTCTATGGAATTCTAAGGTGAATCCATGATTCAAAGAAGTTGTGGAAGTACAATAGTCACATCATCTTGTCCATGGAATTAAAAGATGAATACATACTTTTATCGAGTATATTTACCATTTAATCATTAAAATCCTTTTAAAAGGTTCATTATACATGCCAATGTAAAATCATGGAGCATCAATTATAACTCACCTAAAAAGGTAAAATCAATCAAGGAACAACCTCATAAGTACTAGCCTTTTATTTAACCTCAAAGGATAATCAATTCTAAAGATGTTAAATACTCCCATAGACAATTTCAATATAAAAATCCTAACAAGTCTATCAAGTTGTCACATGGGTTGTTTATCATTTAACTCAAATGGGTAAATCATTATAACAATTGTCTCATTTTTAAAAACCTACTACATGGAGAGGTAGTGTTAAACTCACATGGTATTGGACATACCATAAAATTTCTGCTTAATAACGAAATAACATAACAAGGGTGAAGGTTTATGGTCACACATCCCTTCCCATTCAATTCATTTAATTTACAAATTGATATACAAATGAATTACATTCCTTACATACCAGGACATGGGGTATATAGGAACACCTAAAGGTGTCTAAGAAAAATCCATTCATGTTCCATTTGACAAGAAAACCCAATGGCTATTTTATGTTTAAAAATATATCTCCTGAAATATAATTAATATACATACTTGGGAAATAAGAAATATAATAAGAATTATTATTTTTAATAACAACTAAATGGATAAGTCCTCGATTATATCATGTGGGAAACAACAATCAATAATATCAAAGTGGTTATCTTTTAACATACCATATATCAGAACGAACATGAATACATATGAAAAAATGAAACCATTCTTAGAATGATATATCAATTATAACAAATTTTTGTTTTGAGGGCAGTACACCACCATTGGGGGGGTTATTATAAAAACGTCACATTATTCATCAACAAGTTATTTATTACCCATGATCATTTTTATTGATGATATGCCATTCCATAAATCGAAGAAACTCATAAATAAAATTATTTAATGAAGAAAATAATGCATTCTTACATAAAGAGTCACTGATAGGGATCCTACCAATGCAGATGTCCAATCCAATGCATTATATCTCAAATCTTATGTCCACTCACACCCATAGAATTTCCTATACATACATACATACATACATATATATACTCTTAAAACACTTCACATATTCCCTACATCATAACAGAATAGGTACATGGATGATATATATATATATGTGTGTGTACATAATGTGCTCCTTCTAAAACTGTCCACAACCCACAACAATTATACATGAAACCCATAAACACCTTATGATTCATAAATTAAGGTTGAGAAAAACAATAATGCGTATAAACCATTACCTTGGATAGAAGTGGAAAACCGAAGCAACCTAAACTTCCTCACCTTTGGTAATAATTGCAGGAACACTGACCAATATAACCCAAGAGGCCATTTTCACCACCCTAAATCAGAAGAGCAACAAAAACAATTGGATCAATCCATACCCTAGGGATTCGGCTAAGTGAAACCTTAACAATGGATACCAAAATCAGTGGATTAGATGTAGGAGTAGTTGGGAGAAAGAAATAACTCAATGATATGATGAAGAATCAGGAAGAAACCATAATGAATTAATGGATGGTGAGGGAGCTGGGGTGGAGCCCGACTACACAACTAAGGGGAGCCCTCCAGGGGGTGCATCATACATATGAGGGGGAGGGGTGTTGGGGTATTTAATTTATTTTTTATTTTAATTTAGTTTCTAATAATTAAATTTGATAATATACATCACCACACATGGTTTGGGACACAATGTTTAACCGACCATGCAACAGATGTGCACCCATTACTGGGAACCTAGTGCACCATGCACTGTTTGACCTGCACGGTTATCTTGCCTTGCATGAACCATGTCATGAAAAATGATAATACACTTCATAAACCACTAATCATGGGGAATTGGTGCATGATTTGAAAAATTATGCACAACCCATTTGAACTACCTATTCCAAACATTAAATAAGTCACATGGTTACCTACTATGGGATGAATGGTTTTAGATAAACCATGCATCCTCTGCAGGTCCTTAAAAACTTTTCATTCCGGATCAGGTGCTCTCGAAACTCCTCGAGCTTCCCAGGAAAGTTATCAGGCATTCCACAAAGTCTAAAAACATAAATTTTAAACATTACAACTCTTGAAATTGAGCTCCAATGTTCTATTTTAAAAATGAACCATCCAGTAATTACCCAAAATTTAAATTCCCTCGAAATATCCTCTGGTTAAAAAACATGAGTTCTTACAAACTCCCCACCTTAGAACTTGTCATCCCCAATAATCCTTGGGGTAACAATGAATAAATCTCTTAACCTATAAGGTTCATGAAGCTTAATTCAAATGAATGTGTTGTTTTTACAAGCACCCAATGCATCTCAATGTACAACTTATACACATGGCCCTCATGCATTAAAACTCGATCCAATGCCCAATTTCCAATTGAAACATCAAGAGGATCTTACTTGAGCATAGATAACCAAATACAAGACCATCTAATCATCGTTTTTCAGCATTTCCCAAATGTTATCCCCACCATTGTCTTTAAAATTTAAAAGATTCCAATTCCCAATGAGAGATTTCTACCTACAGTTGGAATTTCCTTACCAACAAACATGCCCCCAAGAATTTTATAACAATTGAGTCCATAGAATCTCACACCTAATTTATGTTGAATTTCAAGACCAAAACAACACTTGGACATTTAAAACTATTATACCTCAACACAAATGAAGGCGTAGACCAATTCCATACCACTAGAAACACTAACCTCAACTAATTACATCCAAACCTAACAACAAGTATGGGATAACCTCAAAGACAACCCACTAAAGTTCATATAACTATCCCTAGGTATCCCATTCTCCATGCTACATGTTAGAAAATGGTTCAAATCACAAATGTCCACATAAGAACACAAAATGAGCTAAATCAGAATCAACCTAGAGGTCATGTAAAAAGATGTGGAAAGTGTCCAAAAGTCCATCCAAGGAATTCCTATGAAGAAATTAAAGTATCACATACGACTCAACAAACTACAAAAAAACCCAGGCATCCATCGTATAACATAGAGGGTGATCTAAAAAATCACAATGGATTTCAAACATTGGCACAATTTAAATATGATGCTCTCTTACTGCATTATGTATGACTTCATGATAGGGGATATGCTCATGTCATTCATTATAGTATGTTAAGTGTAAACCAATGGTTACTAAGAAGATCAATTGAACCACTACAGTTCAACTATTTATAATGATCTTAGCTTCACATTCCCACACACCATCAACCGAACCCCTATGCCTATTCCACCCGAGGCATTCATGTTCTTTCAAACCGTACCACTGAAACTCTCCTAAGATAGAAAATGTTTAAAATGGGTTCACATACCTCAAACCTTATCAAAGTAGTTCTCCCAAGAATGATCCCACATGTACTCCAGGATCAACATGAAGCTCCGCCCTTAGGAGTGTCCTAGTCCTTGATAGGACCAACCTCTCATAAGTTCACTAGTTCAAAAACCCTTTAAAAACTTTTTTGTAATTACATAAATCATGATAACCACATCATATTGCTTTTCATGAAATTAGAGATTAAACCAACCAGCGTTTCAAAACACTCGGTTCCCAAAAATTCCTCCCAAGTAGTGGGACAAACTTTTTTCCTTAACACCTTGATCACTCTGTTATAGAGATGACCAGAAAACAGAAACAAGAGCTAGAATCTCATGATTTATCCATTCTCAATGGCTCATTTTAACATCAAACACTTGACAGGTATTGCGTATGTCAACACATACTACCCATAAATTACAAGAGAAATCAAAATATCTTGAGTACTATCCATAGATTGTATACCCTATAAAATAATGTTTTAGATGGCTTGTGAAAAAAATGAATCAAAAGAAGAACATCCCAAACATCCACTTACTCTGATAACGATATAACAATTCATTCATCACTAATGAAAAAGGCATTCTAATTACCTACTTAGTAGAAGACCATACCTAAGGCATGTATAACCTACTTAACTGATCATTCCTCATTGCTCACTCCCACAACAAAGGTCAAGATGAAATTACCACCCATCTGAAAAAAGGAGCCCTTTTTGAAAAACCAAAATTCATACTAGGGAAAACCTCACCCAAATGTAACCAACAACAAAAACTTGTAGTCAAAAGAAATACATAAGGCTCTTAGGATGATACCTACCATGGTCATTCCCCATTAGAATAATAAGAATCAACCTACTTCTTGGTCACATAAAATAGATTACCTAGGCTCAAGATCCCATTTCATTATGATAAATCTAAAAAGAAACATCCTATAGATAAATTCTCTCATCTCTGTTACAGGGAATACAACCGGAAAAAGTATATCTAACATTATATGAGGGTCTAAATATAGTAAACCACTCCCAGTTCTAATTTAAATTCATTAAATTAACTCAATTCATCCTTGTAATCATTTGAGATAATTTTAACAAAAAATCGAGTACCATTTTATAAAATAAGCTACTTGGTATACACATTAGCTAACAAATCAAAGAAAAAAAAGACAAGTCTCATCAAATTTCTTTTAACCGATAAAAAAACCTCCAAGTGTCCCATTAATAAAACTTGGATTCTTCAAGTAGAAACCCATTAACAGTTGTTTAACTATAAAAATCATAAACACCACAATAGTTTATCTTATAAAACATGACCCAAATGATCTACTTCTGTTAGGTTAAGAATATAAAATATAACTAACCATTTATGTTAAAAACTCAATATCTTTGAAATTTATAACCATTATCAAATATACCAGGGTTATACAAAGGCTCGATCACATGGGTGTCCATCTTCAAATCTATAAGCCACCCATACACCTTATAGTTAGTAATTGGAAACCATTAATTGAAACAATTCCACTTTAATATTTCACATTACCATCATTTTCCATTTCAAAAATTTATATAATCTTTTCAAAAGTTACATAGATGGTTCAAGTATATGGTTTACCCTTTTCCCAAATCATAAGGTGCTAATACAACTTAAAATGGAAAATGGGTTCACACCTAAACCACAACAAACAAAAATCAGCATATGTAACCATTTCATATAAAAAACTAAAAAGCCATAACAATCACAAAAGGATGTCATATATAATTGAAGCATGTTACATCATAAAAAGACATTCAAAATAAACAGGCATGGTAAAAGATTACCTCAATCAGTACAAAACAAAGCATGGAATCACCCAAGACACATAATGTATCTACATGGCATAATGTATTCATTGAAGGTGAATTTAAAAGTACCTTATATGATGCAGGTTATGTAAATTCCTTTCCAATCCAAAAAAGTAAAATTACTATAAATTAAATAAATACATATGCTATAGAAAATAAACCTTTCACTCAAGGTAAAGTCACCTCAAGTATATTATTAAATAGAATAACCAGCAATTCCGATCCCTAGACACTTGGTCATTTCCTATACATGGGGTCATCAGTCCAATGAAAAGCTATCTACCAAGTGCCAACACATTCCTATTCCCCTGTATACCATCCCCAAATAGTAATAAAATGGAAAAAAACCTCTTATTCTACTGTGTAACATATCTAATTGACTTACCACTAAACTAGAAGTCAGACAGGTCGCAACATGGCATCAAGTGCATATCTACGTATGCCAGAGGCAACCAACTAGAAGAAAATGTGTATAGATAGTTCAATGGGACGACTATACCCTCTCTCTTAGAGTGAATAATGGTAAATGAATATTAAAACTCATATATCAGTGAAATTTTTATTAATTAACAATCAAATTAGTAGAAGACAATTGTATCAACAACTTAATATTGAATATGGCCAATGCCAGTTTTACAATGCTTGCATTCCATATGATGATACCTATCTGAAATTAGTAAATAGTACATCATGATTTTCTTTTCAATACAGATTAATGAAAATACCACAAATCCTAATAAAAATCACCATGAACATCATGATCTCCAGCTCATTCTGTTTCTCCCAACATCGGGATACAATCAATGTAGAAAAATAGAGGTCTAAATCCCACCATACAAGTAGGTCTATTCAGGAACCAATGGTACCCAATCATGGTGTGAGATAATAATCTTAGTAGGCTTGAACCCATAGTGTCTAGCACAATCCATACTATTCTATAGAAACTAGTAGTGCAGGCATAAATATATCATGTAATGAAGTTATAAAAAGTAAACATCATTCATTAGTTATTAAACATTCAATATAGATTTAATTTAATAAAAAATTAAACATTTCAATTCAATTAATTTATTATATTCGATATATGGATCATTCTTGGAATCCCCCATATAACTGGTAGTACAAAAAATTCCTCAAAAGTCCATCTGTACCGTAAAAGTCTAGAAAAAATCAAAGCTTGTTCATTGGATTAGAGAAACATCATAAGTCACTTTAACCTCATTTTAAAGAGGTAGAACCTGATCCCATCCTTGATATTCAAAACCTAGAATTCATGTACCACTCTAGGTGTAATATCTACTAGAACCCTATATGACCATCCCATGAAAACCACTTTGGAACCCGATATCTCTCTAGGTTTCATATAAAGTTCATGTCATCTGAGCCCATCCTTAGAAGTACTATATGTAACCCAAGTATCACTCATGGAATAATCATTTCCCCTTGATCCATTCCATGGAATCCCTTGATGGATACATGATTCTCTCAGAATAATAGATAATTAAACTATTGAGCCCCTCCCTAGAATCCCTAAATTGGATCGATTATTCACACATGTTTTAATCATATTTAACCATTGAGTGCATCCATGGAAAACCTAAATTATATCCACGATTCACCCATTAAATAAGGACAACCTCTATGAGCCCGACCATGGCATCCCTCAGTTGGATCCATGATTCACCCATGAAATAATCATATTTAACCCACTGATCTCGTTCATGGAATTCTAAGCTAAATTCATGATTAAATCATGGTATATAGGTACAATATTCACATGATACCTCGATGTACATTTATGCTAATATTGTAATTCACCCCTGTATATTTATCATTTAATCACTTAAATCCATTTAAACATTTCTTATACATGCCAACGTCAAAACGAAGAGCATATATTATAACTCACATCAAAAGGGTGACTCCCCCAAAGACCAACCTTATATGGCTTTGCCCTTCATTTACTCAAATGGGCTATTCAATTCAAATGAAATTAAATAATCCCATGGAAAATTTTAGTATAATAATCCTAGTAATCCTATAAATCTATCACATGAATTATTTATCATTTAACTCCCATGGGAAATTACTTATAACAATATTCTCATGCTTCATAACCAACTACACAAGGTGGTAGTATTAAACACCCACATCCTTAGCCATACTATAAAATTTATGCTTCATTAAGAAATAACATAACAAGGGACCTCATTAATAGTCACGCCTCCATTCCCATTAAATTCATTTAATTCAAAAATTCAAATACAATTCAATTACATATTTGACATTCCAGGACATTGGGTAAAAAGGTACACCTAAGGGTGCCCAAGACCATATTCATTCAAGTACCATTTAACAAGAAAACCCAAGGGGTGAATTAAGTTTAACAATATATATCATGGTGTAGACCTAACATACTCACATGAGAAACAAGGAATAAAATAACCATTTATTTTATAATAACAACTAACCGGTCAATTAATCATTTATCTCATGTGGGAAACATCATTCAATAATATCAAATGGTCAATACATTAACATACTGTATATCAAAACCAAACAGAAGACATATGGAAAACTCAAACAATACTAAGAATGATATAATATCTATCACTAATATTATTGTTTGAAGGCAGAGCACCTATGTTGGAGGGGTTTTACTATTAAAATTTTTTTTTTCATAAAAAAGTAATTTATTGCCTTTATGCATTTTTATTCAAGCTATGAAGTTCCATAAATCAAGGAAACTTAAAAATCAACTTATTTAAAGAAGAAACTATGGAATTTTTAATTAAAAAGTCATGTATATGGATCCTACCTCATACAGAAGAGCAAGCCAATGTTTCTAACACAATAAATCTATTCACTCACACACACATACTTATATATATATCCTTAAACTACTACACATATTCCCCGCACCACGAATGAATATGTAAATGGATGATATATATATATACCTACCTTAGTACGAGCATGAAATCCTTCCAAAATTGTCCATAACCCACTACAAAAAAACATGTCATCCATAAACACATTAAGTTTACCAAATAAAGAGTGAAAGAACCAAAAATGGGTATAAACCTTTACCTCAGATAGCGGTGGTGAACCAAAACAGCCCAAACCACCATGCCTATGGCCACGGTTGGTAGAACATGGACCATAAAAACATTGGAGACCATTTTCATAACATTAAATCAAAAGAATAAAAAATTTAGATCAACCCACACCCTAGGGTTTCAGTCGAGTGAAATATAAGAGACAGTGACCAAAATTGGCCTAGAATATTTAATAAGTGGATGGAGAATGATTTAACTCGATGATCTGGTGAACAATCAAGAAGAAACCATGATGAGTAGATGGACAGAGATGTATTTAGAGTGGATCTTGTGTGTGTGGCCAAGGGGATCACTCTAGGGGTGTGTCGCATATATGAGGGAGCAGGGGGGTGATTGTATGTAATTTTATTTTTATTTTTATTTAGATATGAAAAAAAAATTAAACAGATCACCTGTCATGGTTTGGGATTCACGGTTTAATAGGAAATGTGCCAACCATGACCCCTTTACTAGGAACCTGGATCGTCCCTTACAGATTGACTCAAAAGGTTGTCATACTGTGTGCAAACCATGTGATGAACAATGATTAGATACATCCCAAACCACTAATAATGGGGTATTGGTGCAAGGTATGACAAACCATGCTCAACCCATGAAAAATACTTATGTCACACCTACAATATGTTTCATGGTTACATGTTATGGGTCACACGGTGTTAGAGAACCGCGATCCCTCTATAGGTCCTCAAAAGCCTTCCATTCAAGGATTGGTGCTCCCAAAACTCCTTGGGAATCTTGGTAATGTTTTCAAGCATTATCCCAATTGAAAAACATAACTATTAAAGATTCAACACTCTGAATTAGGATCCAAAGTTCCATTTTATAAATGACCTATCTAGTAATTACCGAAAATTCAATATTTCATGGAATTTAATGTTGTTAAAAAACAAGGGTTCATACACATACATTTCAAAAGGTATGGCCATTTTAAATTGGGATGTATTTTTGAATAATTAAAATGGAAATCTAATTTATTTATAGTTTCTTATGAATGGAAAATACCCCATAATTACATAGCACACACATAAATGGGAGTTCATTTCAATCATTGATATTTTTATCCATGGTGATTATGTGACTCTTTTATGATCTATTAATTCCTCTGTGTTCATGAAACATTATTATGAAGAGGTATCATTCATGTCCAATCCTCATTTGTGGCCACATAATAACTACATAATAGGGTGTCATTTGTGAAATTTTATTCCCTTTAATTTCCATCAATGTACAATGTTTATAGATGTGATTTATTTTCAATACTATGACACTCCGCCTTTTCTTTTATCAATATTGTTTGCAAATGAAGGTTGTTTATATTGGATTAATGAATCTATTTCATTTTAATGTGGTAACATTTCATGTTTAAACATCCATTGTGTTAACATACTTCTATCACATGCATGAACTTCCATCATGAAATAAAAATTTCATTACACACATATACTTTTTTCATGATAAAATGGGACCTTCATGTCCATGATGTCACATCACATATAAGAGCACATTTTCAATGGATTGTCACTACCCATCATGAAAATTTGGTTAGTTTTTAGGCAAGTTTATTTCACACCTATAACATAGGATTATAATATGGATATGTTCCACCAACACGAATATTTATTTTGAGAATGTTTCAATATTAAAAATTGAGTATTAACATTATGAATTAGAGATGGGTGAAGTGTTGATAAAGGAAGCACATACGTCAAGATACCTCGTAGGTAAATATAATAGATAAAATATGTTAGAGGGGAGGATCTTCGTTTAGAAGCCTATGGATTAATATTTATAAAATTATTCACAAGAATACACCTTCATTAAGTGTATTCATAAATTTTATTCATAAAATAACCACATGGAATCTTCTTTGAGAATAAAACATCATTAACATTATTCATGAATCCCCTTCATAATGATTTTTGTGAAGTATAACCATAATGTTACCACACATAGTATCACTCATGAACACCATTCATGGAAGGTGATTATATATATCACATTGTGAGATACCATTAATCCCATGATTTATTAAAACTATACTCCATTACATAGAATTATAAATTATGAATTTTACCTCTCCCACATAGCATTAAACCTCTATAAAGTATGATTTCTATATGATTCAATACCTTCCTCACATAGAACATTAATGATACAAAAATTAGTGACTTAATGTGGTGTTTTAGGCCTCTAATTAATGGAACTACACCTTAAATAATTTATTATATTCATTGAAACTACACAAATCTACCCAAATATTAGAAAATTAGATTATGTTCTTGTCATTTATTCACCCAAAGTCACCTACCTCTGTCAAACTTATCCCAAATGACATTCTTTTCACTTTTCACAATATCCAAAGCCCCTAAATACCATATCTATTTATGTGCCTCCAATAATGTGTAGTTTCTCTAAAAATATATATGGGAATATTAGAAGGTTTAATCCCCATAAAAACCAATTATGGGCCTCCTACATTGTGTAATCCTTAGTCAGACTTTTTTTGTATTTAGTTACCTTAATATAGGATAAACTAGAATGGTACCGTCATGTAGAATCCTCATATAAATTCAATGAGTTGAGATACTCCTCTTAGTTTCCTTATGTAACTTTTTCGGTGATTCTTCTCTTATTTTCATTATAACATCTTGTATTGAGATACCCTGATAGGTTTCCCAAAATACTATCACCTAGATCATGTTACAATGTAATCTCAAATGGAGAACCCAATTTGTAAGCCCCTACCAATACAATATAGAGTTCACTCTTTATATAGTGATGATCCTATATTATCTCATGATTATATAACTAATCATGAATCAATGGATCTTCAAGGTTTTAGTTGATCAGTTCCTTATAATTATTAATTTGTATCACATTTAAAATATGGGGGACCTACTAGTCCTAGCTACATGACTTTAAAATACCGATAACACATACTTAGTGAATTATGTTAAACAACATGGAAAATTCCATAATTCAAGATAAGAAAGTGTAAAGACATATAAATAAAGAATGAAATTAAACTATATGGATATATCTATACCGCATGACACAAATCAACAAGGACACATACTTACTATATGATGTCAAACATTGTAAACACAACCTTTCATGGACACATACATATTAATGTAAACTAATCGTCATGGACACGATATTACCATATGTCGTTATACCCAATGACTAGTCCTAAAATAAGACCTTGAACTATGAACCCAAAACTATATGGGCATTTAATCCTATTATAATATTATATAGGCCACCACTATGTGATTCAATCCCAATTACTGAATAAATATATGGTCCACCTACAAGGTGTAAGACCTAACCTCCACAAAAATCCTTATATAGTTTCCAATGTACCATGGTTGAATACCATATAAGGGATTCTTACTAGGTGGAACCCCCAATTATATCATCTTTTAACAAGTTACTAACAAAAATAATAAGCTATTAGAAAACCCATGTGTAAACCCAAATCAGTCTCCTTTTTACACCACCTACTAGGTTTAATCCCAAACCATTGTAGTATTCTTTCCTTTTATACATACCAATATATTGAGGTGTTGATATCTATATGTATTTCTCCTTCAATTTGCATGTGCTATAAATATATTCTCCGTTATAGTTATAAATTGAAAATATGAACCAAAATAAAATCACATCTTCAAGACTCACTTAGTTTATTTTTTTTACCCATTTTAGGAAAAAAAATTCCAATATGGGCCAATTACATGGTGTAACACTAAAATATAATTCAATAATTCCTTGTTAATAGTAGAGAGGATTGTCCATTTATGGCTACTCATGTGTAATTTATACCCAGTCTCCTATTGTATTCCCTTTTATATAACATTCATACATAATATATGATGTTAAACCACATGACAATGGCATATTTTTAGTTTTAATCCTCAGCCATTCCTTCTTTGGTTTCATTACAAATATCAAAGACAAGATAGAAAAGTTCATTAAGGTTCAAGTACTACACTATAATTTATAAGAAAAATTTCAATTAGTAGCTATCTCCGCATGACATTAAAATACATTAATGTAGTTCAAGATGCACTAACTTAAAAGGAACCATGAAATTAATTATAACACTTCCATAAAATGTAAATGTATCCAATTATATGATATTTATAAACATAGGTTTAGATTCCCATATTTTATATATTTATGAAGCCCCTTTCCTTAACATTATCACAAATCCAAAACAACTCATACATATATTTCTATAATCTCAGTGCCTCAATGGATGGAAATAAATTCCATAGTTCATTTATATATAAAATAAACCTATATAGTACCAAAATTATGGGATTAAATGAGATATGTTATAATCCCTACATGAATTTACCAGTTAAATGCATGTTTTAATTGAATCAATATTATGAGGAAAAATTATGATTCTACTAATTACAGTAAACATTATCCATTAACATGACATTAATATATAAAAAATTCTTGTATGTAAAAAATATTACCCCTCTAGAGTGAGATTTTCTAGACCTCCCATCCTTTCAACCAATACACAAACCATATCAAGTTGGTAAAGTCCCAATGAAAACCATCCTTTGGAATATAGGTTTGAATTATCTTAAAAAAGGTTGATTGATTGTTATTATAAAACAATTTCATAATGGAATTATAACATCAAAAAACCAACAACATTGTATCATTGTCTCTATATAATTCATCCTCTGTAATATGAATAGTGATGAACATGTCAGATAAAACTGAATTTACTAAAGTTAACCAATCAAATAGATCTAAATCTAATAGATATAGGACTAAAATGATCATACCACTCATTTCCTACTATATAATGGATGATTCCCAAAATTGTACAATGATATGGAATCCCCATTACATGTTTCGTAATAGGGAATCTTTGATCAGTTTTTTACACCAACGTCTCAAAATTCTTGATGCATTTAAATACAACGATTGATTCATCTTGTCGATAAGGATTGTTAGGTGAGTTTTGATTAAAAATTAGGGGAATATGAATTAATTATAAAATAATAACCCATATAGATTCATATTATATCACCATAGAAAAACTATTTCAAAATCATTAGGCTTCATCAATAATAGAGTATATGAAACCATCAACAAGTTCCACTATGGAATAGAAAAGGACTCAATATATCTCATAATTATCATTTATCTTATTTTATCAACATTAATTGGAGCCTAAATTCTTTTCTACTTGATTGATTATTTAAAATAATTATTTAGATGCATTGTATATTCAAAAATATTTTTTAGTGGTGTTGTGAGAATGATAATACTAGAACATTAAATGATTCTGTTGATGTACACTTTTTCATTTAATTGATAGTGATCCAATTTCCTTTATTTTAAGTACATGATTTGATGATTATGTGGACAATATTTCAGAGAATTTTGTGAGGATATAAATAATTCCTAGAAGAGTCATTCCATGATAAAAAATCTATAAAATCATTTGGAGTAGATAGCCTAAAATTATGTTGAGTATTCTCCAGAATCATCCTCACCCACATCTAGCAGGCCACAATGGGATACTTATATACACTTAAAATAAGGTATATTTATACTACCAATAAATATATGAATTATAATTAGAAGGTGAACATGTATGGGGCATATGATTTATAGATGATGTCATATTAAATTCGTAATTATAGAAAATAATATCTTATAGTTGTCTTATATGATCATGACAACTACCATGAAAATAATTTATAACATTCATTGTAGTGACCTCTCCATAGAGATATAAATTAAAATATGATTCTATTTTTAATATTTTTAGGGTATAATTAACTTCATCGATAATGGTTAAATTCTAGATTTATCATAAATAAATTAATTAAATCAAAAACATAAAATTTAACCCTCATTTTTATGACTATGTATATTGAAGTGTACTATTATTCATCCTCACAGTACATGGAATGATATTGAGATATGAAATAATGATCTATTATTTTCTATGTGTAATATAATGTAGATGATCTTTCCTAGAACTAGATCTTCTGGGCCTATAGTTCTTAAAAAGGTTATCCATACTGCTATTATAAAAGTACCAACCTCTATGACTACATTAGAGGTGCGAAATGGAAGAACCTATCCACTAATTAAGTTTTCAATAAAGAAAATTAGATGGGGTTGATGATCTATATTATTGTTGACATTATATTCATATATTTTATATTGGTCTGGATATAGTTTCTTCTAATAGTTCCTTGAAGTTCCCCACATTTTCATTTTTGGACACCCCACCATGTGTTTTGAGATCAAACTATTACCATGACTAATTAAGATAAACTTTTTCCATGTTTTAGAACTCAGGTTAGTCCACTGGGGAGGTTCTTTCCTTTTGTCCCTATCATCATCCTCCAGTAAATTGTTTTCTTGTAGTGGCATTAAAGAAATACATTATTTATGTTATTCAAGGGGGAATAAATTTATCACACATTTATATAAGGACATGTTCCCATAATATCCTATATAAATCCCATTTTATAATTTCTAATCCTCTATGTGACAAGTGAAACGTATGCTATTGGGATATTGTGACTCAATAGATCATGAAAAATTTTATACCTCTTGTAAACATATGTTCATAACACCTATCGAACATTCTACATCACTATCACTCTAATGATGTATTTAAAATTATTTTATTTCCATCAAAACATGTATTCTATTATATACACAATCATGATTCAGTCTATAGTGAATAAATCACAATCCTCATTTGAACCCTGGAGTTTTACAGTGGATACATGGAAGAGTATGGAAGTCTAGAAATGTTATTGGGGATTTTATTTAGAAGGTTAATTATGTATGGTGGAATTCAAATCCGATATGAGATATTTTTTTAGTAGTGCATTGATTAATATATATTCCCATGAATGAGGCATTTACTATTATCAATCTTGTATAATCTATGAAGTTTGATTCTAGTTGGTTTTCATCTGATCAAAATTTTTTAACTTTTGATAGAATTTTATAAAGATATAAAGGAATAAAGTGTAACACATTGAATCTTTGGATATTATTTATTAGGATATCTATTTGTTATGGAATATATTCCATTCCATACTGATTATTCCCCACTTCTACATTGTGGAACAAATATTCAATACAATCATTTACATCGAAATCATGTACAGTATTTGAAGAATAAAAATAGTTATTCAATTTTTTTACAAATTTAAAAAACTCACCTATATCAATTCACTATATTGAGTTCAATATGGTATCCATAACCAACATATTAATTCACAAAATTATTTTAATTTTCTTGGGGATACCTATTTAGTGCTCCCATACATGTTCATAATGGAACTATATTTTTGTAAGAGTGAATTAATATTTTCCAAAATTAAAAATAATAGGGTTTGAAATAAGGTCACATAAGAAAAAAGAGGGAGATGTGATCCTGAGGACCCATCAATGTGAGAAAGGGTTCCATTGTATAAGGTGAACATTCATATTTATAATAAAAAATATATCCAACTTAACTTCCGTTTTCATAGTGAATTCCCAGGTTATGTGTGTGCTTAGACTCAAGATCAATGCCTGCAGTTGCTGTTATGACTAACATGCCTTCAAACCTCCTCCCTATTGAAATCACATTTTCATTTAAATTTTATACCCATCCCCGTAAGTGGATACAATTTTTTGGGAACTATTATTTACTCATTTTCTTACAAATTAAGAATGATTAAATAGGGTTTTATAAATTTAAAATAAAAAAAGTTAGTGTTTGAGCCTCCTCTTCACCCAATCATTAGGCATCATGGACGGTGATCTCCTCAATATAATTAATGTCCATATAACATATCTTCATGAACTACAATAAATTCCATCATCATTGCTATCCATTTCCCCGAACATTACCTTATGAATTTATAAACTATTCCCTCCATATTTGTGCCCATAACATCATCCCTTTCATTCATTCAATATAACATAGGTTAATAAAATCAACAATTATGGATCTATTAAATAATTTCATGAATTGTGTCCCATTCTCTCATCAATGTGACACATTTTCCCCCATCCCTAATGCTTTAATCACCTCAGAATACATCTTAGGGTTGTTCTGATAATTTAACATGCATCGCCCAAAACATGAACATCCTATTTCTTATAATAGTACCCTACTCCTTCCATTATCAACAAAAAAAATAGAACTTGTATTACCTTCATGTATAAGATAATTGAATTCTCACCTAGGCCTTTTACTAATTCCATCATGTATGTTTTGTATCATAGAATTTGTGAAAAGGAAGTATGGATTGTGGTAATTTTATCATATGCATGTTTTTTATAAAATCACTAATGATAGATTATTTCCCTGATGTTTCCCATAATAGTGGGTGAATAAACCTCCCCATGAACAATAATTTGTGTTTTTAATTCTCCTAGGATAAATAATGAGTTCTTATAGGGATTCATATCACATTGAAATAAGAAGGGATCTACTAGGGTGTTTATTTTCCTAGGTTACATAAAGGTGTTAACTGGGGAATAACTTCCCCTAGACCATCCATGGGATACACTAAGATCTGAACAGACAATTCATGGAACTAATAGGGAAATATTTTATATATGGTAACACTTTGGATTATATCTTATGGATTCCAAATACCATAAATATTTATAATACATTGATTTTATGTTATACCTTTTTACCTTATCTATGAAGCATGCCGACATCGACACCACAATCACCATGGTCCATTACCTTAGCTAAATATAATCTCTTATCCAAAAATACAAAAAATTTATTGAAAATACCACATTTCCTATGATAATTATTCAAAAAATAAATTTTCATCCATACCACCTCCATTACCACCTGATATAAATGGTCATTCAATTATATCTCTACCTTTAAAGGTTTACATGATCTTGTATTCATGTAATAATAATATTCTATCACTATATTATAAATATACCATATGTTTGACTCCTAGAATGATATGATCAAATGAGTACAATTGATTATTTATTCATTTGATAATAAGTAAAAAACGTTTTTAACTACTAATAGATTATTTTATAGATCATCTCATTTGGCTCACATATAAGTTTTTAATAAAAAACCTAATATTTACTATTAATAATGATAACTTGTTTATTTAATATGCTAGTATAGTCCAGGATCTATGAATATTAATGGGCCTCCGACATGGTGTGAGACCCAACCCATATTCATTTGAATCACTTTTATGTCCAAATAGAAAGGGTTTATCATGCATATGTCTCACATAAAACCATATATAGGTTCCTTTAAAATAGTTGTAGTCCATTCTGTATCTCAATAATCTTCTTATAATAGGTCCTTATCATATTCCATTAAACCAGAAGACATAATTGTCCACAATAATTGAAATTACGATGTACATTATTGGTTCTTGATATATGAAATTAAATGGAATGTGATCAGGATAATTTACCTGACCTTAAAAGGACGCATAATGGGTTGTATCACATGAAATTAAAAGATAAAACTTGAATAATTAATTATAAATAAACAATATGGGTATTAAATACCTTTACTAAAATAAATTGGAAGTGATTTTACTATTGTTTCATTAGAAAACCTATTAAGGGGAGTGAACTAGGATGAGAAAATTTATCCTCCACTTTACATTATGTTATACATTGTCTTTAGGATGTCAAAGGAACCTTTATTATTATTTTTAAATTCCAAAAAATGCTTTCATGTAACAAGAATGAACATAATAACATTACTTTTTTGAACTACAAAAAATATTATTTATCTACAAAAAATAAACACATATATTTTACATTATTCAATAATAATATTATTACCATGTATACTTCCCAAACAAATTTAGTTTTTATATGAAAATTAACCACTACTTCACTAGAATATGATCATTACATTAGGAAGATCCCACAAATCCAAAAATATCCATGTATTCTTAGTTTCTTCAATGAATTACTTTTAAGATAAATAAAAATTGAATCAATATGTGGGGTGATAATAAAATATTTCAAACAAAATATAATTAATATATAACAAAAAAATTCTTCATCATGCTATAGTATTCACATACACATTTATCAGAGATGTAAATAGAAGAATCTTTTTTAAATCTCAATAATCAATAAACCTCATTCTGATCATTTTTCACCCATTAATATCATAATTATAATATTTGTATTGTAAAATCTCCCATATTACATAATCTTCAATCTATATATCTTAAATATAATATGTGTAATTATATTTCTATTGATAGAGGAACATCCTAAATGTCTAGAGAATTTTTGATTTTTTTTTAAAATCAAATTATCTTCTCATTAAATTTCATTCTTTAGATTAATTACTTGATTTTTATATTCTCTTGAATTATAAATTTGAAGTATCATATATTTTATTAACAAAAAAACCGCAATGATTTTATCACATTATTATTCTAGGTTGAATTCCACAAGACTAAACAATCCCAGAAAAATATTCCTCTATTCAAAATGATGAGTTGGTTTCATTGAAAATGAATTCAAATACTAAAAATCTTTGGGTGTATAAAAAACAATTATGATATGAATATATATATCCTTGGTTGAAAATTATAGACCCTCAATGTTCTAAAAATTGGTTCTCGATGGAGAAACCATTGAGTTTTGGTGATGTTTACCTCATCCTATGTGACTAAGACACTTATTATAGCATGCAAACACTTAAATGTCATAGGTGCCTCCAAATTTATAGGGAAATAAAAAATCATAAGATCACCTATATTATGTGGAACAAATATCTATACCAAAATAACCACAAACACTCAATGAAACAAAATTATAGTCCTTCTATGTTTATAAAAAAACCATTCGGCTTTGTAGTGAGGGTATAATTCTTTTAATGAGGCCATTTTAAGTTCAATTCTAGTTCATAAAATTATTTAAGAAAACACTAAATTATCATACTCAATGTTGCACTACCTTCTTTAACATCAACATGAGATATCCCTATAAAAAACACCCTCTTATATGTTGACCCACACCAACACTCTAATATACAATTCAGCCCCATATCATGGTTCTTCCAAATTCCAAGATATGGAACATGATATAATCTCTACTTATTCTCTACCACTGTGTTAAAGAAACTATCAAGCTTATCCATTTCCCTCTATTTTTATCTATTTCTGTGTGGTAGTCGTGGGATGGACCCCTTTTCCCATTAACACTCAAAATATTACTATGATGTGGTCTGTTTCACTATTACAAAAAATAATCCTACAATTTTATGAACAATTGAATATTTATACAATATCCATAACAAGATTCATAATTTTTAACAAGATATCCAATAATAAAATATATTTTCATCTAATTTTACCCCCTTTGTATTTTTTTTCAAATTCTCACATCTCAATTTTCAAAACATCACATTTACTTCACATACATTTTCTACAAACTACCCTTTCATAAATAAAATGAAAAAAGATCATAAACCCTTCATTGTTCCTAATATAAATAAAAAAAACCATTAATAATTTATTTACGATGATACTTGAAAAATATTTCTTTAGGAAATATGAGAATTTATTAGTTTCCACAATTTTTTCTATGACTTATAGATAGCTTTTATCTCCCTATTAACTCCATATATATTATATCACAAACTTTATTTTATACTAAATAAATTATATAATCATGAAACTGTTCATGAAATATTGATATAATATTAAATAATCTAGGGATGGAGGGAAATTTAGAACCCCCTTAATTTGATGATATTGGATGACCTTTGAGGTTAATCCTAGTAATTGTAAACACATTTTCTACAAAGAGTTTTTTTAAGATATCACCAACCTAAAATTGTGTTATAATGACTTCCCACATCAAAAATTTCTTGTCCAATTTCAATTTTTTTATATCATATTTAATTTCATTATGCTTCCTGAAATAGTGTTGAGCTATATATTTATAAAATATAATAGCAATTTTTTGTTACATTGAGTCAATATTGGTTGTTTTAATACTATACCAATATTTTCAATTTTTTTCATCCGTATAAGCTATTTACAGTCTTTTTTGATTGAAATATAATCTCCATTAATTTTACTTAACTTAAAATAGTCATATTTATTTTATAACCAACAAATATCACAGTTCTAAATGTAGAAATCTCTTACAATTTGGAGTTTCAAATAAAAAATATCAAAAGTACATCAAGAATCAAAAAATTTCAATAAATCAATGTTATTTCTTGATTTTGAAAATAAATTTTAATTTAATGTTCTATTAACATAATTTATTTTTCTTAACACTACCACAAGACATTCATTGTAAGGATTAATCTGAAACCATACTATAATTCTTGCAGCATGGAACATATCTGGATTCATCATAGTAAGACTGAGTGAAATACTAATGATTTTTTATAAAATTTTAATTCTACCCTTTCTATGTCAGCATTATTATCATGATTTCATCCAACTACAATCAAAGTTGAAATAAGCTGGTACCCTTCAATTCTATGTCCGTCATGAATCTTTTTAATATAACACTTGGATACTTAAACTATGAAATTAATGTGTTACTTTAATCTTGATGATATTGTATACCCAAAAAAATATGTCAAATCGATGATAATTGAAATTTGAAACACATTAATCATTAATTTTTTAAATGTTTCATTAGAATCTTATTAATTAACACTAAATACGATGTCTTATACATACACAAATACCATGAATGACTTATATTAAAAAAATTAACACAATGGTTTTGATTAAACCCTCCTATTTTAAACTCATATATCATCAATTTATCATGCCTTACATAATAAGAAAAATGTTATTTTTTTGTCCGGAGAAATTTTTTATCAATATGTACCCTTATGAATCATTATTTCCAAGAATTAATCAAATTGAATTTTCAATAAACACATATTAATTCACAAATTCATTCAAATATTTCTCATCATGTACATTTAAAACATATTAAACTCTTTATGAAACTCATAAAAAGTAAATTTAAATAATCTATATTCCATCCTCTAGTGTGAATGTATATTTAACATCAATGTATTTCTCTTGGGAATATCCATTGAAAACTAGCCTAGATTTATTACATATTACCATTGCATTTTATCCATATAATTCTTGAATACCTACATTATACCATTAAAATTGTGATATTATAGTCTATATTCAAGATACCATGTTTTGTTTTTAGTAATTTGTTAAAATTATCCTTTTCTGGATTTCACCCATGATACCTAATTTGGTGTTTCTTCAAATGAAGCCAGTTAAATCTTTTATAATGGAGAATAATTCCCTATTATTTTCATTAGATGAGTTTATTTTTAAGTATATTTATTTCTCATGATAATATGAGGATCAAATTGAATCATTCCATATCTTTAATGAAGCAATGGTTAGCTTATATATAAATTCTTTGTTCTATAGATTCAATCTCAAAATCAACATCATCCAAAACATGTTATATTTCATAAAATTTTAATTTTTATATTCAATTTCTTCAAAAAATTATTCTGAAATAGGAATATTTTATTTTATTTCAGTTTTATTCTCAACCACTTATACATCACTTATATTAGAAATAATGTTCAGCCTCTTATTGAAAAATTAATTGGAATTACACTTTATTGTGTAGCCTAAGAAAATACCATCATCCACTCCTTAATTACACCTTTCTTTGTTTCATTATGTATTTTTGATGAAATAACTTCATCCAAATACATTAACTGAATTAAATAGGGTTTCCATACATCCTAAATTTCATAGTGTCTTGCCTAACCCTAAACTAAGTATTACACAATTTGGAGTTTATAATTTCAATTAAGATGATTTTTTCTCACATTAGTATGATATTACCATATCAATAATTAATTATATTACCATATTATTGACCATGTGATTTATTCTTTCCTAAAAACCATGATGTTGATGGGTTCTCACTATGGAAACATAATTTTTAACAGTTAAATATTCAATGATATTTCAAAATCATTTGAATTTTAATCCATTTAATTATCTCATAATAGAATCTTAAATGTTCTATTGGTTTAATTTTTTACTTCTTCATAATCCCTTTATATAATATAAAATTATTTTATTTAATCATATAAACATAGAAAAAATCATCCCACTACATTAATCAGTAAATCAAATGAAATTTATTTCACCAGAGATTCTTTAATGACATATTGGTAGCACAAATTGGTGTGAACCAAATTCAAAAAACATGATTCTATATTATTCTTAAGAGGATATAGATTTAAAACCATCTTTCCATATATACATGATGAATAATTTTTTCCTAATCTCAATTAATGTTATTAATATCCAAAATTTCTCTAAATTTTAATAATATTTTAATTATTTTAGATTGAAATAGAATATCCTTTAATTCTATAATATTTCTTCTTAATATATAGTTAATAGAAAAGTGATTTCGTTATTATTGAAATGAAATAATTTACCATTACTTATTTAAAAATATCCAATAAATTCATCGATTTTAAATTATTGTTGTACCTATTAGAATAAATATAACCACCTATTTGGATACACAAAGATGACTAATGCTCTATAAATTTTGATGAATTCCATTTACATAAATAACATTAATATTCTATAATTCATCACAATTGAGTCAACATTTTATAATTCCTTTGACCAATTTTTATCCGTCATTTCAAAAGTTCATAGTTCTAATAACTATGTCATTAATATTCTTTAGTATATTCATATTTCCAATCATATGAGATGAATACCCACTATCCATAATCCAGGTGATACAATGTTTTTTCATTTAATTGAATTTATGTTATCTTTTCCTTCAAACCCATACATCATTGTTTCAATGATTTCCATAATTAGTTGAGACTATTTTTTATCTCTTCCCATTATATTTAGATAAATCCATCAGGTCGAATTCATTTACTTCAGGATGATAAAATCCGTTGTTTATAAGGATGAAATTAGTTTTCCTTATACAATTTTTTTAAACATATATAAAAAGATATTTATATTCTCTTCCTGTAAAAAATTGATTATATAAAATGTTTGAATAATTAAAATAGTGACCATAGAAATAATTTGTTCCCTGATATAATGATTAAGATTCATCTATAGTTTTTTTTGGCATCCAATTTATACTCATTTTATAGAGTATTCAACTTGAACACAATAAGAAATACCTTTTACAAGAAATACATGAGATTGAAACTTTATCAAATGAAATATAATTTTTGATCACCACTTTATAAATATCAAGTTATTGAAACAAATATGGATTTTTTTTACGTTTTCTGTGGTTTAAAAAAATATCCCTTTATCTACATATGTATTCTATTTTCATTGGCTGAGTTTTGATTTGAATTAATTTCCTAAAAATAATAATATTAATTCAAATTCCATTTATTATTTAAAAAATTATTATTTATTTAAAAGAACTTATTCCACATTCATCCCTCTCATTTTTTACATTATCTAAAAACATCCCAAAATGAGTATTATTCATTGAAATATATATTTATATTTTAGGTTCAAAAAAATTTCTAAATAAAACAAATTATTCTTATAGATTATCAATATTATTAACTTTATCCATGATAGATAAATTTATATCATCAATAATATCGATTTTCTCTTCAATTTCCAATTTAAAACTCATATTTACATTAGATTTCATAATTTCATTTAAAATTATTCTATAACCATTACATGAAAATCCAATGCACTTTATAGAACACAAACATAACTTCAATATTATTTTATAAAACCTAAATTATTTTCATTATTCATTGTTTTTTAACCAATCACTTCAATAACCTCTTCCAGTTACAGTTAACAATATGTAACTCCTTCTAGTTTATCATTGTCTTATAATTTTGTTTTTTAATTATCTACCAAACACATTATTATAAAATCTACATCTGAGATAAACTCAGTTTCATTGAATTCTAGTTGATCTTCCTTAAAATCATCTTCTTTATTGTTAATAACATTTTTTCTATAAAACATGTTTATAGTTAATTGTCAAAATTTTATATCGATTCTAAGTTGAAGTTTATTGGTTTATTTACATGAAATTTCATACTCAACACATAATACATTATATATATTTTTACATCTAGTTGTTATGTTTCAAACCTTTCTATATTGGAAAAAATCTAGATGTACTTTTCCCACAAATATTCATTTCTCTATTTTTAGATTCACGCGAATACATAAAAAATCATCAATGATGCAATGTTCATTTATATACACCTGAAATAACTGATTCTCAATATTTTCAAATGATATATATTTCTACGAATTTTCTAAAGATTTTACTGGTTTTATCTATATATTATATGCTACCAACATGTTCCATAAGTCATCAAGGGAAAATTCTTGATGATTTATAATATATAAAAACATTATTCATAATATCTGAATCTTTTATCTCTCAAAAAAGATCCCAAATGGAACCAACAATATCTTAATGTTATTAAAGAATCCATATAAATTTTCATTAGATCAACTTTTTAGATCATCAAATCTATTCTGTAAAACATTTAAATTTTTCTGCTTTACCTTAGTGTATCCTTCAATGATATTAATATGTTTATCCCAAATAATTTCATCCATTTAGCATTCCATCACCTTCATAGATATTTTTTAATAAATATCCAAATAAATTCATTTTTATATATAAAATTTCCCTTAAATTTTTTTATAATATTTTATCATGGAAACTCTAGTAGGATCACTAAGTTTTATTCCATGATCCACTAAAAAATTAACAAAAAGTCCCAGAGTTTTTATATGATATCTCATATTGATCTTATATATCTACTAATTGTGTAAATAAAATAATGGTAATACCATTGAATTTATAAAATTTTTCATGACTTCATTTACTTTTAATAGGTTTAAAAAAACCAATGGATCTGATAAAAATAATTATACCCTAGTTCCACATTAATCCTTAATAAATTGGAGGTGTATATTAGTAATGTTATTTATTCTTCTCTATGTATTATGTTTGTTATAATCTTCATGATCATAAAAAATTATTGAATTTTTAATATTCATTAAAAACATAATGGATAATTATAATGATCCTAAACTCACTTATTTTTATTGGTTAATCTAAAAAGGCAAATAAAAGCATTTCAAAATAATGATATGTAAACATCTTGATCAACAAAAACTTCACTATCACATTATTACACCACTAAGAAGAGATAACTACTTTTCCATGGTCCATGGAAACATCCTAAATTCAAAAAACCACATTCTTGATAGAAAATGATAAAATCAACATTCATGTTGATATTAAAAAAATGGAAATAAAAAATCACCACTACATAAAATGTGTTCTCTCCAGGATTCTCCATTATTCATTTCTATAATTATAAGAGTTATTCATAATATAATTTTATTTAAATTATGATCATTAATACACATCATTAATATCACACTCACAAATAGATATCGTATATTTAATATTTTTATCATAATATGTCATCTAATACATGATCTTAAATCTCTATATTCCCTTTTATTTATGTGATAATATTAATTTCATAACAGATACATCCCTTTATCTAAAGAATTTTTTAACTTAAAAATATAAATAGAATTTAAAATTAAATTCTCATTCAAATATAACCAATATATTAATTCACAATTATATTTGTACCAATGAACACCAAACCTCTATGATAACTCCACATAATTATTCCTATTCGAATTCTATTAGACACACAAATAAAATCTCATCATACCCCTTTATATAATGATAAGTTTTTTCAATTTAATTTATTTATACTTCTATAAATAATGTGGCATATAACTAACCATCATAGTAAAAATTGTTGTAGTATTCATAAAAACAAGACTATTGATTTACAAAAAACTATCCACAATACAATCAATAGTTTTTAGTGTGTTATACAATGATAAATTTAATGATTAATAATATTATAGGACTCTTACCCTTAGAAATCAACGGTGACACTAAATTTATTAGAAACATGAAAATTTATTTACCACCTCTATTGAATGGACCCATTATCCACACCACATAGACCTCAAAAACTATAGTGACACTGGAAAATAGACCTTCTATGATTGTAAAACAACCTATGTAATTTACATTACGGAAAAAAAATTATATGGTGGGGAAACTTAAAAAACAATTGATAAGGGATATGAATATTAGAAAATAAATCTTTATTAGATTCAAAGTTCCACTACCTTCCATTTCCTCTTTGTGGAACCAAATTTTATTACAATCCCATAAATAGTGTCACCTAACACCAGAACTCTACTTCATGGTGCCACCCCATGCCATGGTTTATTCTACTACCCAGTGCTGATTTGTAATGATCTATATACATATCCAATACTACCCTATCCAACCTATTATCAGTATTTGGAATTATACTCTAGGTGGGTAGGTGAGTTGGTGTGCTATCATTGGGATAACACTAATTATTTATTTTAAATATCCAAACATAACCATGATGTGGTAAATGCCACCATGGTTTTGAACCCTCCTAATATATACAATACTCCATAATATATATTACACATCTTTAAATACTCTGGAATAACTGGTAAAAAATCCAATTCCCAAATTCCTTTTTTGAACACTGTCCCATATCATGTGCACAATCTCAACTCCATAACCCCTAACCTCCCAATATAGTGATATTGTTTTGTATTTCAAACTATATATACTTCTTCTTTAGATTAATTAATCAATAAATGAAGTAAAATATAGATAAAATATCAAATATACAAATTGAGGATCTCTTATATTATTCCCAATGAATTAATAGTATCAATTAACCACTTTCATATTATTACTTGGATGGGTTTCATAAAAATTCCTTAAATATATATAAGATACATGAATTTGATAATAAGATTCTTATTGAGATTATATGACCTCCATCCTCTCAATTATTTTGGGAAATCCAAATCATAATTAGCCAATCCTAAATACGTCTCACCATTAAAAGAATATATTTTGAGAAAATAAAATTCATTTTAAAATTATTAGAAATAGTGATAATGAAATTTTTGGATATAATGGTGTAATTTTATTTATAAATTTCATGTTTGTGTAACATGATTATAGGTGAATTCATTTATTATGTTGATCAGTTGGGTTATATAATTTTAGGACTGTGTCTAAATGGGTGAATCTTGCCTCAACCCAGTTCATTGAATGGGTATAATATAGATTATAGATCTGATCAGAAAATAACTCAAAAAACAATCATGTAATAGTTGGGTTTATTATGGGCCACTTATTTGATTGAGTGGGATGTTTTAGATGAAATTAATTTCATATAAGATATGTATTTCAAGAATAGGTCTCTATCCAATATCTTGCATAAGTTATCTTATCTTGATGGGAATTCTAAAGACTATAAAAGGATTATCAAGTAAATAGAAATATTCATCTCAATTAAATAAAAAAAATATGACACAAATACAGACTACATCTCTTACCTTAAACTAACAACAAATCATACTTTATTGGTTTATAAAAACAAAAAATTTATTTCTATCTTATTAGAAAATGTTATTTAAGGGTTACTGTCAACTTATTACTAACATTGAGTAATTATAAATCAATTTATACATAATAGGATTAACTTATAAACAATATTATTATGATTTTCTGGGTTGTGGATCCACATTTTTGGTGGGAAAAACCATAACACGACTCTATGGTGTTAATGTGAAATCCTTTAGGTCATCATATGTATTTAATTTAGTAATATATTAGACTTATTAATTTAGTAGGAGTTGGGCTTGTTGGATTTCAATAAAATTTTAAAAATGGGTTTATAAAACTAGGCATATTTTTAAAAAATTAGTAGTGCTAAAAATTCACCCAAACAATGCATGTGTGATGGTGGTTTTCTAGTATGGTGTGAAAATTTTTTATATGCTTCTCTAATTCATATTCCCAAACCATGGAATAAAACGTATGCATATGTATCCTTAATTTAAAAATGTACTATTATTGTTTTTTTTAAAATATATGTCTTAAATATGTTTATAAAATGGTGAAATTATTTTGGAATACTTATTAATTTTAAACCATTCCCCACAATAGTTTTCCCCATTCTAATAACATAGGTTCCCTTTAGAAATGGAACTCTCTTTATCCAATGTTCTTGAAGGCTTTACCTATAGTTTTAGTTAAACTTTATATGGTAAAATCCTTATTTTCTATATATTTATTCTTCTATATTCCTTTATCTTGTTTTTCTACTAGTTACATCTATTTCTCCTTCCAAAACTAATAATGGAGGCTAAAATTTGGGAGGGTATGGTTTCTCGATTTATTAGGAGGTTGTTATCTAATATCTTGTTGTATATAATGATTGTATTTATATTTTAGTATATTTTAGGTTTATGAATTTATATAATATATCTTTAATATAGAATACCTATGGTACTCAATTTTACATGGACACTCTTACTATGTTATTTCTTAAAGGAATTTTTAAAGATTTAATTTTTCTATTTTGTTTCATTTCATGGTTTTTTATTTGATAAAGTGATGCTTAAATTTTTTTATCATAAAATTTATTTGGTAGACATTAGTTGATTAATAATATTCTTTGATGAGATTTATGATTCCAAGTGGATGTTCAATGGAATTCTTGAACCAAAAATGATTTATTAGTTTTGTCTATTTGATGTTAAATCCATAAAAATAAGTGAAGGCATGGACAATTATTTGATTATTGATGGTTTATTTGTCATGATACTTGATTAATGATGTTTTTCACATATGAAACATGTGTATATGTTGGTTAATATGGATAAGATCTATACTACTTAAAATTTTACTTTAACTTAGTATTTCAAAAGATTGTTCTTTAGATTTGGGTTAGAACCTTGTGAGACTGAGAGGGTGTGTCGGGGAAAGAGCCTATCAATGTTATATATATACTATTTTTTTATAATCATGGCCCTATATACCCAATATTTTTATTATTTACTTTAACATAATTTCAAATTCAACGTGGTGTGTTACTAAGATATATCATTAAACACATTTATGTTTCTTGTCATTTTGATATTTTTCCCAGGTTAATATCAATTTCTATGTTATCATTTATTTTTAAATGTTCATCTATTTATCTCAAAATAATACTTTTTTAAGAAAAAAAATGTTATTTCACTAAAAGGATCTTTTTTTAAAACATGTTTTCTAACCTATAATAATTATCCAAAATATAAATTATATCTTATTGATTAACTGTGTTTTCTTACTAGGTTTTGAGTCACACCTAATATAAATTATTTTAGTGAACATAGACATTGTTCTGTATGATTTAGGTAAATGGAATGGTGACACAACATCTAATATTTCATCTTGATGCCACTTTCCCTTCATGGTACGATAGTTTGTGGGGACCATGGGTCATGAGGGGTTGGGTCATGTGGACTATTTTGACGATCCATAGGTGGTGGTTATAGATTGTTACTGTATTGGAATTTTAATCCACGTTGTTATTTTTTGGATTCATCTGTGTATGTATATTATTTTTTACCTCACATTCCTTTTATATTATAAGAGTGATATTGGTGTTTTTGGTCTTTTATGTAATAAAATTTTCAATTCATGTTCTCAATATTGTTTAATTATATTCATGGTTTTTCAATATATTGATACATCAACATGGATTCCAAAGTTCAGTATATGTTGTGATTTATATGATTATCATGGTGAAATAATTTCAATTAACATTATTTGATACACTTGGTGCTTTTCTCTATCCAATGAAGACTAAGAATACAATTTCTTCTTTATGATGAGTCAGGTTGTGGGCTAGGGAAGGTTAACTATGTCATGTTAATTACACTATGTATATTCTTATATATGTTATTCATTATATTATTATCCACCATAATTTTTAAATCTTTGATGAGTGTATTAAATCAATAGAATATTCTAATGACCAAAAAAATTACATTGGTGTGAAATTCGATTGAAACAAGATCAAAATGTGGAAAGAGATGATGTACTTATATAATGTAATTATCAAAATTATATTCATGCATGTGACTCCCAATGCTTCCATGGATAAATATATAACACATTATGTTTCATGAATCATGAAAAATGGGATATTAATAATCTTATATATCAAGGATAGATACATTATTTTATCTTTGTCTCTTTTTTACCAATCACACTCAACGATAATATCACCTTTTCTATATAAAGATCGGCTATGAAAAATCCTCTTGTGGAACATAGTGTATGAGTCGTTAACCAGGGTTTGAGATTCTCTTGGTAGATATACCAGATTAGAAATTGAAACATATAGAAAAAATCATTCTCTTGTAATGACATTCAAGGACACATACTGAACTCATTAATGGTTGATATATTTCATTCATATCAACAGCTAGGGAAAACCAATGTAATATATGATTCTTTTTATAAAAATTATATCATTGAGGAGGAAATAAGAATGTGTCTCCAATTATTAAAATGTATTCCATATTAGATGGTATAATATTTCATTCAAAGATGAATTTTATGAAATTTAATTTATTTTAAAAAAATTTAGAAACACAAGAATAAATATGATAACAGCATTGGGAGATCCCTTATTGATAAACTTCCTTCTTCATATGAGAATTATAAATATTCTATAGAAAAAAGTGAGAAAATATATCCTCAAATAGTTAATAAACTATATAAAAAATGAGGAGGAACATAAAAAATAAAGATTATGTAATTTAACATAATAATGGTAAATCCCATGTATCCATATTAGAGGGATTTGGACCATCATATTCTAAAATGATAATAAAAAATAAAAATTAGTCATCAAAGGGTTAGGTATAATTCACAAAGAAGAAAGATACACATTATATCTGTTGTATGACATTACAATTTAGATGAGAATCTTATATCCATGAAAGAAATGATATAAATACCACACATAAGGAGAACATTGTGGATATGATCTTTAAATCTATTGGTTAGGATTATATCTTCTAATAGTGATTTGATTATATTTTTTAATGAATTTTTATGAATAATAAATCCAAATTTAAGAGTCTAAAATCAATTTCATAGGTGAAATTATTCTAAATTAGGATAATTTCATGCATAAATGTACAATTGAAGTGTATGATATATCATTAAAATAAATCTATAATGGTCCTTACCATGAATGATATCTTATATATACTCAATGTTTTGGATAAATTGGTTTGGGTAATATTATTTAATATGAATGGGATTAAACATGTATAATGTACTCCCACTAGATTTAAATTTTGATACATTATCAAATACATGAAACGAAATAGAATTCCATAGATCCATTTTATTAGATCTATCATTATTTCCAAGGACAATCTCCATAGTTTCTGTACATTTTGATAGTAAATCAATGTTGGATAGTTAATATAGAAATACTTATAATGAAAAAAGTGTAACATTTCTCTATGTGAATAAATTTAAACAATATAGTTTCATATATATGAACAATGATAAATTTATCCTTGATTTTATAGATCCACTAAAAAATTACTTTTGATAGTGTGGTTCTATAAAAAAATCTAGAGAGGGGTTTAAAATCCATGTCTAAAATTAACCAGTGATGGTACATCAACCTAACATGTACTAAATTTTCTTAACATAATTCAATTAGGAAAATTCCGTTAAATATATTCATAAAACACCAAATAATATTACATATTAGGGTATTTTTTGGTGACCATGTGGAAACATTGTGTGTATTGAAATATATTAACGAACCAAGGATATAAAACATGATATTAATCATGGAACAGTTTTGGTTGACCAACATAAATAAAGGTGTTAGGTTACTCCAAATATAATAGAAATGTTTCTCCCAAAAAATTGTTAATGTATAAGATACACATAGTCATAATGATGTGTATAGTATATAAATAATTGTTTAATTTAAATATACTTTTGTATGATGAGTCTTTTTGATAAAAATAATTACCAATTCAAGGTAATGTCTATATGTTTTTCTATTGAAATTTAACTTGAATAATATATGGAAATGTTAATATATAAGGATGTCATAATTTATAAAAAAAATATAAGTTATTATAAATCTTTTTTTTTTCAAAATAAATTTCTATTTTTAATATTTTAAAATATTTGGTTTTTTTATTATATCATGAATTTAAATTTTTAATTTTTCACATATAAAATGGTAAGACAGATTTGGGGAACCATATTATAATATTATAGAGAGTTCGAATTCCTTTTAATGTAAAACACTTTAAAATTGCATAAAATGATAAATTATAGGATTAAAATCATATGGATCTATTTAATTTAACTATCCAAACACACATACGTGATCATGGAATATCAGGTTATAAACATCCCATGAAATTTCAGTATGAGCTTCTTAGAGAATCCCCCATTTTATTATGGTTTTTTTGGGTCATAACAGTATAGGCATGCTACCAATTGGGTGAATCTAGTAGGATTTCTTTGTTTTCAAAATGTGTATGAATATAACTATATATTTGATCAGTTATGGAATAATAAACAATTCCATTCATTGGGAGGGTGTGATCTATGCCACTTAATCGACTGAGTGTGATCTTGCAGATAAGGTTAAACCTATATAAGAAATTTCATTCCAATGAAATTGTCAACACTAAATTAAATTGTAAAATTCCTTATATAAAGAGGTCATCACATTCTTATAAAAGGATAACCCATGGGGTGAAAAAATGTATTCCAATTCAATTCCAAAAAAATATCTCACAAATGAATATTTATTATCTTATCTTGAAAAATAATTAAATTGAATCTTTCAGTCTATAATAAAAACAATCAATTATTAATATATTGTTTTCAATGTTTATTTAAATTTTACATTTTATAGTATACTTTTATTATGAAATAAACCACTATTTTACAAAAAATAGTATTTTATTAAAACTAATATTACTCATTATTTAGATGGGAAATCTAATTTTTAGGAGAGTGGCATGATATTAATTTTTCGGTTCTCTCTTTATTATATTTTGATCTATCAATTCCATCATTATACACCAAAATTTCCTACAATATTGTGTCTATATTTTTCCAACAAGAATATGTAGGCACAAAAAAACATGATGATAGTGGAAAAAACTCATGATAATAATTTCAAATATTGAAAAAATAGGATAAACAACATTCTAAAAAAATCATGGTAGATTCCTAAATTTGACATTGAATCCCCCCAAATACAAAAATGCTACACACTACCATATATAAATATTGAAATAGTATAATTATGACTTTATATATCAAGGAATCAATCCCAACTCATTAGATTATGATCTCATTAATTAATGTCAATAGTTATATATATTAAAAATGATATGTGACTCTTTAGAGAAAATGTGCATCATAGATCATACAATAATAAATTATCATGTAGTAAGAAAATGTATTTCAACCATGAGAGGATATTTTAGATATATTATAATGAAAAAGACACATTGATTTTTTTTAAATCTAATTGATTTTATAGAATTTAATTTACAGAAATATGAATATAGATTATTCGAGAATAGTTAGAACCACAATAGATATGAAACTATATTTTAAAGACTATTGGTAATTATCTAAAACCTAAGAAAGAAGATATTTATTTCAAAAATTTATTTATCTATATAAAAATTGACGGGGATACAAAAAATTATCAGTAAAAAAATGAACATAAATATGACAAATCCCTTTTACTCATGGAATAATTTTTATCCTATATGATTTCTCAATGATTTATAAATTAAAAAATGGCCACACAATGGGTAATGTAAAATTATATATTTAAAAATATCCATTTTACATATATATAATAGTAATACACTTTAAAAAAATTGGCATCTATATTGGATGAAATATTGGAAAATTCCTTAGGTAGCACTTTAAATCATTTACCATTAAAGATATATTTCGTGAAAATGTCTCTTCGTGAGGGAAACAATATTGAGTAATCATAATTGGGTAAAAAATTAAATCAACATTTAAAAAATGGAATATAATATTAATATGACATTAATTTATATGGTACATGATGTATGTATAAAATTACAAGTCAAGTGTGTGTAAATTATTCATTTTACATCTATAAATATCTTTTCTCTTAATGATATCATTTATATTTAAAAAATTTATAATAAATTTTTTAGAGAATATAGTGGAATAAGCATTAATTTAATGTTTTATAGTAGTCTCTAAAATGGATTCTGATTTTATTAATTTTGATGATTAAAAAATTGAATAATAATAGAATAAATATCCTTTATCAAAGAGACCAAGGTATTATTTGATAATGGACATAGTTTTTATATATATTAATATTTAATGGATGCTACATTGGACACATAGAATTAATTACAATGAAAATTGATACACACTATTCTCATATATAACTATATGAATAATTTTATACAATATATTATAATAACTATGGTATTTTTGTATATATAATTATTAATATCCAGTAAAAATGGTAGATTCAATGGTGTCGTCGAAAAAAACATTAGAAATGGGTTTAAGGTCAATTTCAAAAATTCCACAATGATGGGCTGTCAACATAGAATGTGATAAATTCTAATTTCTATATTAAATGTATAAATTTATATTATATATATGAATGTATTGGAAGAATATATTAAGTCCCTAGATAATGTGGTTTGGTTCCCATGAAGAAATTAGGTGAGTTTTATAAATATTAACTAGCACAATAAATAAATAAAGTGATGAAATATGAGAAGTGTTTTTCATTCACCTATGTGAATATAATAGTGTGGATAATTCAAACAACATGTAACATTATCTTTTAAATATTCATAAAAGGAAAAGAGAGTGAAGGACATAATGTTATCTAAAACTAGATGAATAAGTGAATAATTTAACAAATTATTGTTTGATAATTCTCAAATAAAATGATTTTAACATGTTTAAGGAACTATCCACTAGTATATCTTTTAAAAAGATATTTATATATATAATATAAACATTCAAATCATTTTATTAATTAATTTATTTTATTTTTTCCAAGAGTATGATAATTGATTTTTTTAAAATAAATTCATTTTAAATATTTTAAAATTTTGAGGGGTTTTTTTATTTTAATTTGTTTTACTTTTTTAATTTATTTTATTTTAAAATGGAATCAAAGTGTAGAGTCCCACGTTTGAAAATGAAAGAGTGTATAGATATCTTTATAAGGTTATATCATTATCATAATATACAAATTATGATTTATGGTCTTAAAATCCCATGGTGATGATGCACTATAACATCCATCTGTGCAAACTCATGCACAATCATGAAATGTCACACTATACTATTTCCCATTAAAATTTTCACATCATTTTATTGAATGATTTTTTGATGAGACTTCAGTTTTATGATGGATCAGTTGGGTCATATTTATTGGTGACCAATAACAAAAATTTCATCTAGTTAGTCAAACTAGTTCACTAAATATTCATTAACTGTACAATATATCTAATGAATTGGGATATGATGGATGAAAATATTCATTACGTGGGTGTTATATGGAATAAATATTTTATCAGGTGAAATCTGATAGGAATGAGTAAATAAAACAAAGATATTTCATTATAAAATAGGTGTTTATTGATTCTAAAATAGTGGAATATTTTATAAAAATGGATACTACCATTCCTCTTAAAGGGTGATCCATGGGTTGAAATCATTCCATCAAATTAAATTACCAAAAAATATCACAATTTCTAATACCTTCTCTTATCTTCTAGAATAATTAATGATCCTTTTTTGGTATGAGAAAAAAATCATTCATTACACGCTTGTTAATGCGGTTTAATCAAGGGTTAATCTTTATTATGTATTATTGTTGAGTATTGATCCACCATGTAAAACTATTAATTACATTTTTTATGTTAATGTATTATTTTTTGAGTGTTATAGGATAATTTTAAACATTATGATATTGTTTCGACCCTAGGTGAATGTGTTTGGGGTGATCACCAATTGGTCTGACATGAATCAACATCTATCAATTATTATGGATAGTTTCACATCACCATTTTGCATTAATATGATCTACATCATCATCCTTAAAATGATTATTGGATTAATCCCACAGGTACTGGGTAGTATTATCCCTTCTGTATTGCGAGGGAGGTTCTATAGTCAAACGGCCCCAGCGAGAGATTTCATGGGGTCAATTTCTTGTTCAATTTGTCATCTTGGGATATAAATTCGTCTGATGGTCTCCAATAGGGTTGTCTGTGGATCCAGAAACACCCAACGGTCATGGTATCTATGATTCACAGATCTTATTTTCAAAGTCAAGCATTCGTTAGATGATTATTTGGGCAATGACACTTATGGACTCCATTGGTCATGGGGATGGGAAGTCGGACTCACCGCACCCTTTGGGGGGTGGGATATTATTGCCTATTCTGGGACTCTCTTATAGATTTATGTCATGTTCATACATTCTAGAATCCTTGTTTCATTCTTGAAGAGTGTGTCCACGTGATACCCCTGGTTTGCAGTATCATAATAGTCATACCTGGATAAGATTCTACATAGGTAATGATTACTGAAGCCAAAAAATAATTCACACTATGATTTTCCATCATCTAGGGGGGACATAAGGTGACTTGATGTTTAGATCATACCAATAAGATGGGATTCATACGTATCCTTATGATAGGTATCAGAACTCACATAGTTTGGATGAGATGGGGCTTACAATTGGAAGCTTCCAATTAGGGGGACATTGTTGGGTGGACCCTCTTGGAAGCGTACCTTTTTGAGACCAGGCCTTCAAGATGGTGTCCTATGTATCCTAGTTTTAATAAGAATCAGAGTTCATGTAGTTCATAATTTTGGGAATGTTGTAATCATCACAAATTTCAATGCAGACTGAAGTCATGCTCGGTGAGAGAAAAAATAGGATGTAAGGGATCCAACTAACCACACATGTCCTCTCCTAATAATGGATGAGGGAAGACCAATGAAGGAAGAGGTCGGGGTGACCATAGGGGAGGGTGCAGAGTGATGAACCTTTTAATATGGTTAGAAATTAAAGACCATGCAGCTCCGGATTTGGGAGATTGGGGAAATACCTCAGTTGGAGTGCCCTAAAATGCATTTGGGGAAAGGGGAGGAGTGTCGACCTTGTCATAAGGAGAAGTGAAAATAACTCCTTCGACTGATCACTATTCCTTATTTAATAGAGAAAAATGTTATGACCCTTAATCCCTCAAATGGGGACGTTCATGTTAGCGTCTGATGGTTTTAATCTAGGTTACAATGGGAATGTAGACTTACACGCATCCATGGAGTCATAATCATTGTCAACAGAGCCTTTATGGATCCACATAATAAGGGTATGTAGACTCAAAGGGGCATGCTGATGCGCCCGATGATATGATCATACGGGTCTGGTGGATTTGGAGGAGGCTCCAGCCTGATGCTGGGGGACTGGAATACAGAGGGGTTGTGGAGGACAGGACGACAACTGAGGGAAGACATTGGAGCCGTAGTAAAGAATACACAAAGACTCCACATTACTCATACTGTTTTCTTATAGGGAATGGGGAGACCCGCATACCAGAGTGGTATGTTAGTAGAGGGTTCATTTGCGTATCGAAGCAGTATGCAAGCTTGGGCATGGACCACCATGCACCATAGTGGTATGCAGTTCTGAATATGATCTCTCACGCAGGTTTGAGTTCCATCCACATACTAATACACTATGTGGTGCTAGTTTAAATCATCACAGTGATACACTATGTGAAACACTGTATCAAAGGAGGGTTCTACGAACTATCATTCATGGGGAGTTCATCTGTGAGAAATATGTTGTTCATGAGTTCACAAATAAGGTTCGTAATACTATTATTATTATTAATTTCGTTTGTTTTATGGTTGATGATGGTTTGTAGCTATGTAAAACATGGTTTAGAATTTAGGATTCCCCAATGATTCAACACTAAAACTTGATTCCTTTCTGAATTCTTCTCTTACATCCTTAGGGGGCCCCTTAGTGCTTTCTTTTTCTTTCCCCTCACAATTCTTTATGTGGTCCTTTTATAGAGCATTTTTCAATCATCTCTATGGGAATAAAGCACCATTTTTAGAACCCCATGAAGTTATCTTGATCCATGGAAGACTTGTTAAACCTGGGATTGTAGAGGCCATGGTTCACGAGTTATGGTTCATGGAACCCTGCCAGTTTTCTTTGTTCGTGAACAACTGAGTTCACTGAATGGTATGCGGTAGGCCTTCTCACACTTTATTCCTTCGGAGAATAGGTTCTCAATCCACTGCGGTCTCTGGCCATTATGTTGTGGGATAGCTCCTCACAAGTATTTCTACTTACTATTGGTCCGCGGTTCATTTGGTTCACAAACCCTTCCTGATGATAGTACGTGGGTGACATAAAATTCTTTCAAAATATTAATTCCTTCATGTTTCATTCAAAGTATATAACCCAATTTGAGTCCATTCTCTTTGTGGAATTAAAAACTAAAATCCTGGACTCCACATTGTAGAATGCTATGTGGATTGCGTGTCCACACACCGAGATGGAACTGACAGATTGAACTTTAAGCCATAATAATCTGAACATAAACATTTAATCAACAATATTTAATGAGAACTTGGTGAGGACATTGTTTGTGGAATACACCTCCTACAAATCCTTTAGTTCACTGGCCAATGCTACATGGGCCAACACCTCGCATGTGTTTCACATACCATGGTTGTATGCGGTATAACTCTTCTGGGTACCGTATCAGTATGTGGGGATTATCTTTTCATACCATATCGAACACGTGGATTTATTCTATGTATCATGCACCACGCGGAGCCCCATGAAGACATATTTTTATGCCTTTCATCCATTTTCATGGATTTATCTATTAATTTTTATTGGAATATTTTTTTTGTGATTTATGATCTTCTTGTGTGGTATGGAATTGCTCTTTCACATGATGCCACTAACATCACTTCTCTTTCAGGGGCTACTATTACTTCCCATATTTCTATTAATAATAAAAGATAGATGAACATGTTTGCATTGGTTAATGAAAAATTATGGTTATTACATCACATCAATCTATGGCGAATCAACTTATTGTGGGCCAAAGGGAGTATCCAGTTTCAGACAGGCTTCCTTCTTAAGGGGTTTGAATATTTTCTGATACATCGATCCCAGTGCCAACTCCCATCGATCATCCTACCCCATGAATAACTAAAACATCTATCCTAAAGGTCCTTATTTCATCCAAGGGGTGGTAACATTATGGAGATATTTCCTCTAGGTCCTTGTTGGTCTATGAACCTAGAACATTAGAGGAGGAGCTGTGGATGCTAGACAAGATGATCCCCTACAACCAGAGCATTGTACGGAAGGCTATACTGAATGAGAAGCATGGATGGTCATCCTGGAGGGATATTCTCAATAGAGGCTCATTTGGATTAGATTAGAGATGTCCCTTTTGGTTTCACTAGAGTTTCAATGAATTTATAACAGGACAACAGACTACGGGACTATACGAGACTGCATGGGTATCTCATACATACATACACTATCCCACTGCCCTTATTTCACTACTACTTAGTAGGTGGATCCCATAAACTAATACCTTCCATATAAGCCATAGAGAGGTCAAAATCAGTCATTAGGACATCCAGTTAATCATGGTATTCCCTATCGTTGGGGATATGTATGATTAATTCCTACCTCCATCTTTAGTTTGGGATGATGAGGAGAACCCCTCTATCAGTGAAGAAACTCATCGTTTTGGAAAAGGAACTTTAGAAGGAAATTGATCCTTGTCTAAGGTAGGATGTTCATTTTGATGAGTGGTTTGGTGCCATTGTTAAGTACACTAGTCTAGAGTCTGATATGAAGAGACCTTAAGTCTATCCTACCAAAAAAATCTATAGGTGAGCAGGTAGCTATGGACCTCCCTAGAAGAGGGGAAGATTCATGTGTGGGGAAGGGGATCGCCCCTAATGTATATTGATTATTTCAACTAGAGTCTTTCATTGGTATGTTTTTGAATGGGTAACTCTTATCGATATGAGAATTGGGAGGTGTAAGAGCCTCAATTTTTATCATGTCTCTTAGTTGGCCACTGGAGGATGAATCAATTTAGTTATCCTAGTGTTGGCCAGGATTTATCACCTACTGGGTCAAATTAGCAAGGGGGGACCACTGTACCAGATTAATGGCCCCTTCCAAATTCAATGGTCCTAGATAGGATCCCACAAAAGGGGTTATAACTTTATCAATTCCTTACCAAATTTTCATTTCACCCTTCAACCGTATCTTCAGAGTACCAGCAGGGTTATGCCGGCACCTTGAGCTTCACTAGATAAGTGATATGGGAAAATAGAAAATAATGAGAAATACTTAATGGATTATATCAATGTTTATGAACGTTTCTCTAATAATCCTTATGATTCCCCAACCTTTACTATTAAGAATAATGCATTTGTAGACTTTTTCAACTGAGGTTACTTCTTTTCATTGAGAGAATCCATCCTGGTTTCCTGTATCCAAGAAGAGCTTATTTGGTAGGGATATGTACCCTATATATTTATTAATCAATTTAACTATGTCCATAAGTTTTTTCCTCCTTCACTCAGTAGTTACTGTCAGGATAATAATTGGATGATATCCCATCAACTATGGTTGATTTTCACTAGGGAGGACATCCAATGCCAGGACACACATCTAGATCCCATTGATTTTGTTCCCTTCCATACCAAAATCTATGATGAGGCCTAGGTAAAATCATATCCCAATGGCCAATTAGATGACCTGGTTCATATCGTGACAACATCCAATGAATCTGGGGAAAAGGGAAAGTAGAAGAAAAAGTGATTTTTTGAACACTCACAATAAGGAAAAGTCCTCTGAAGGCCTCTTGGATCCCCCATCGGAAAAATTGATAAAGATGATGTTATAATCACATGGGAGGCCGAACGAGCTACTGAAGCTGCTACCGAGAGTCCACCATCCATTCCCCCTGAGGTTGATTTTCTAGTGGCCAAGAGTTAATGAGACATTTTGAAAGACCATCCTTCTACTCGTGACCTGTACCCTTGTGATTTATGGAAGCTCCTCCAAACCAGAGAATTATTTCTTACTAACATTAGCTACGTGTCATCACCCAATGAAATTTATTTTCATGAGGATCCCAAGAGGGTGGGTCATTACCTTGAGGGCCTTGAGATCCTCATCCATTCATGAAGTGGTCACCACAAATAATCGCATCGGCTGTTGGCCATGTTTTGACCAGAGATGGATGATGAGGATGATGATGTCGTTGGATCACCTACTGAGGATACCATAGAAAAATCTTCTAACTTTCTCCCAACATCGAAAAAATGTTCATATTCTCAGGGTCAAAAGTTTTTAGGGACTTTCGGGAAACATTTTTTATTTTCAAAACTTGCTCAGCTTCCCTGCACCATCCTTCTAGCCTTGGACATCCCAATCACGGCTTCATTTCTAGACTCCTGGAATGGCTGTGACAAAATGAGGGTGAATTCTTCAAATGATGATATATGGAGGATTATTCAGGGTGTAGATTTTGACCTTTTGGGTTTTGGGGAAGACTTTGCTACTACTAGTATTTTGGATAACGACGAGCCTAATGAGGTGGCTGCCTACTTTAATGAAATAGACAAGTGTCTCCATGCCCCTATAGACATGCATTATTGTTTGGTCCACGTGGTGTTTATGGTACTACTACCACGATTGATGAAATAGGATGTTTTATCTACAACCTATGTCCTTAAAGAGTTTATCATATAGAGATTATATTGGTTCCCCCTCACCTTTTTATTTTGTTGGGTCCTGTAGGGTCTCAAGAAATGGAACTTTCCCCGATTTATTCTCATGGAGGTATTGCAGCTGGTGAGTGCACCATAACAATTTTCAGGGGTACTATGGAAGGATCCCCTAAATCCCAAGAGCACATGGAAGTGGTCATTATAGAACCCTCCATGGAATTTTCTTCTCCAGATCCTCTGGGTACTCATAATCGAGAGCCATCTCCATGACAATCAATGAAATGCAAGCATGCCTCCCAATTTTCAAAGCGCATTAGGAGGGGAATCACTAGTAACTGTATGTTCTCCTAGTAGGTGAAATGAGTAACCTTATCTTATCGACTCACTAGTGTGTGTATGTATTTTGACACAAGGACTATCGGAAACCAGATGGTGGAAGATCATGAATCTATGGCTCCCATCCCCTTTATGGCAGATGAAGGGTCGCCAAACATTGTGATTGACTGAAGCATGGGAACATGGCCAACTAAAAAGACTGGGGGTAATGTTGACCCTTAAGGTGTGCCTAATCCTTCTCAAATGAACTCTACCTTATTAGTGGAAGAACATACATAAGATGAAGGATCGTATGACCCATTTGATATAGCTCTCATGGAGAGAGAAAAAATGATCTTTAATGCAGGGGCCAAATCCAGTGGTGAGCCCTAGGCCCTATTGGATTTTGGATGGGATTCAAACAATGAAAAACCAGTCAATCTTATTCTAGTTTATTTTATCCATATGTAGGGAATCACGCCATAGATTTATATTCCAACTGCTCGCACTAGCTCTGCATAAGTCACAATCACCAGGGAGGCTGATGGTCTAACCCTTGAAAATTTTGGAGTGGGACCTTTTACCAATTTTTCTCAATTTTAAGAGAAGTTTAATTTTATGCCCCTAGGATCTCAAGACGAGTAACCTTCTATGGAATGACTATCCCTACAATCCATATATCAATAAGTGATGTTTTGAGGGATGCCTCAAGGATTACTATTTCGGTTGAGTACAACCCTAGGTCTCCAGTATTCCCATGTGGCTACAGGGCACGACTGATGGTTGAAGATCTAGCACCACATGTTCTAGGTAGTGGTATTTTATGGAGGTGGTATGTACTGAAGTTGCTTATAACCTATTCTCAAAATCAAATCCTCAAGCAGTAGAAATAGCAGCAGATTCCCCCACTATATCCTCTATTGTTACTTCTAGAGACAATGATATTGTAGGGTCGAGCCACACTGTAGCCACTGATTCAAGTCCCTCCATTTTGATGTTCATTCCTGAAAATTTTTATTCATCAAGGATTGACTCTGAGACTGATCAATAAGGCATCTTCGATCTTTGTCCCGTTCAAAAAAATGCATGGAAAAACATTCGGAGATTAATTTCTCAGCCTCCATTGGCTGATATTCCATCAATGCTTCCAAAATTATACCCCGATTTTGTGGTCTTAGGTTATGGGTGATTTGACTATAATGGTATTGATGATATAGTGAGATAGGTGGTCATTGATTGGTAAGAAACTAGTATGCTTGAGTCTTAACATTCTACGGCATAGTCGACAGCTTGTCTTGCTGTCATGCGACAAATTATTATTGATGAAGCTTCCATTCATGATGGAGTTTTTGCAAGGATTCAAAACAAACACATGAACTAATAGTCCTTGGTAGAAAAACATGACCATAAATTGTGGAAAAATTCCTAGAAACTAGAGTAGCATATGTAGGAATGAACTCGGGCCGCAGTGGTGGTTTAGGAGGGGTGATGTAAAATGACAGAATAAGAAATTACTGACATCAATGTCACGGTAGAAATGGAGGAACTGTGGACAAGAAAACAGTATGAGACTATGAATTTATGATATCTTCAGCAAGCCGTTGAGAAGTCACATCAAACAATGCTGACACTTTACAACTCTACCGAACATATCCCATAATGATCATTTCATTCTTATATAGAGAGGCTCCGAGCTGTGGATTCCCACCATTTTTTATGAAAGTGGATGCAACCAATTTTCCTTCAAATTATTCTTCTTTTCCTTTTCATTTAATTTCATTTGATTAAAAAAAATTATCTAAATATTATCTATATAATTTATTAATTTTATACCATATCTTGAAACTAGAAAATTAAAATAATCGAATCAGGCTCTAAATTTTTCCTGAGCTACAAGACTCAGTGAGCACAGTTTGACTATTGTCGAGGTTTTATTGAGAACATCACAAAAATTTGTTTCCTTTCACATTATTACCCTATGTTTTTCCTAAATATGTTTGACAGATGCTTAGCGGGTATAACATGACTTTATCATAGGCCACCTTTTGCGGGTTTTTGAACAATCAAGTTTCACATCTCTTTTGATAGATCCAAAAACATTTTTCTTCAAAAAAAATACATGGTGTAGGTTTAACAAACTGATAATCAACTTTTATCTAGAGGTTCCCTTTGCAAATTTTCTCTCTGGGTAGTTTGACATCTTTTTCACTGGCAGTTCACAGTCCTGCCAATCAAACTTATTACTGATGTTTTCGTTCGAACAATATTGACCAAAATTGATGGTTCAGGGTCCCCAATTCAGAATTCAGCTTTAGGGAATGTCCTAATATCTTTTAGACATGAATGATGGATTTTTATTAATACAAATTTTTCGAATTTGGGACATGCATGATAATTGGGTGTTGTTTCTGGAATATGGAGGTAGAAGGGGAATCTCCTGAAGGAAAATTTTCCCTTGATTGAAGAATGCTTTTTAAGAACCATATGTATATCCACTATGGCATTATGTGCATAGTCAAACAAGGGTTTCTATAGGAAATTGGCCATCTATTTTGATGGACTTGTATGATTTACAAAATATTGAATTTATTTTTATGTTGGGTGCCACAGTGGGTGGCCTATCTAAGTGATGATGTTCAAATGTATTTGCTACATTCATATCATCTTTGAGTGAGTAATTATTCACACATGAGTCTTACTTGCGTAAGGGAGAGATGGTGAATGGTCAGTTGAATTAAAAATCATTTTCATGTCATTTAATTTAAAAATGGGAGTATATGTGATCCATTAACCATAGGGGGGTTTTCAAATCTGGGGGGTGATACGGTGCATTGATGTCATATGAGCATAAAATAACTAGAAAGGACTCTCCTGAGGATGAATTCGTCTTTGATTGATGACCATTTTGTATGTGAAATATGCAGAGCATCCAAGGAATGATATGCATAGTAAAACAAATGTTTCCGCATGACACTGGCCTTCAATATCCGATGTCTCTAATGTATCTTGGAGATTGGGCACTCTCTGAACACGACATATTGAATTTAAATATGGGTGTACCTAAATATGGAAAAAGAAATTGTTTTAACTATAATACTCTGGGGAAATCTGGAAATAATTGGGGGAATATTTTTGCTTAAATGAAAATCAACATCACACATAATGAAGGGATATATTTATTTTACAGATTCCTCAAGATAGACCAGAGGTGAATTAGGTTGGCATGTCCCAACAAATCCAGGATGTGGGTAGCAAGGAGAATGGAAACCATAACTTTGAGGGAACTTGAATCAATATGGATGTTACAACGCATATAATCCATGGGGTGTACTAGGATAGGAATGGAATCTCTTGGGGACAAATTTTTCTTTGATTGACGACCGTTCCGAAGGATTCGTATATAGTTCCACTGGGCATGATGTGAATAGTCAAACAATGGTGTTCGTGGGACACTGGCCTTGAATCTCTGATGTCCTGAAAGATTATTTGGATATCAGATCTCTTAGAGGATGGAGTTTGAGGAATGTAATGAGTGTATTATGATATATTAGAGAAATTCAAACTGTAATTCACCCATAGAATCAGGTATCCCTTACATAGATCTAACTCATATGCATGGTGAGGCACTCGTCCCATATTTGGGGTACCCTATCATTTAAAATCGTATATCCAAGACGTGGGGATCCTTATGGGGAAGGGTACAGTGATATTTTTTTAGGGTCATGTTGTTCAGACCAAATCCATAGACTAATTTTTCATTTCTTCATGGTTGATCTCTCACTAAAATCTCTAAGCTCACATAAGCTGGGTTCGGTGTGAGAAATAATGCATAACGAGGATTTTGGATCACCATTTAAGAGTTTTGCAAAGTCAACAACATGGATCACATTAGGCTTAAACCAATGCTATGTAGTTTAATGTCATATAACAAATAAGATTTCGGCGTTGCAGTTTAACGTTGTGTGGTGAGAACATGATGTTGTGAAACATATAGTTATTAAGTGAGGATGTTATGATATCAAAAATATCTTTTAAATATTCATTATTGGGTTTTTCTGTTGTTACTTTTACATGATTTATGATATTAAATATAAGCCATTATCCTAGGGGGGAATCTTGGATCTAGAGGAATGACATTGGTCTTGGAAGATATCGAGAGTACTAAAGTAGGATAGGACCCTCATGGGGGAGAATATTCCTTTGATTGATTACCATTTTGTATGTGACATAAGTAGAGACATTGGGGCATGATTTTCACTATCAAAAATGGTGTCCACAGGACAATGTCCATCCATATCATATAACATTGAATGTTTATGGATATCCTTGTTTTCCCTGAGTATGGAGTTTGACAAATGGGAAATATGTGTATAGGAATGTAATAAATACCCAAATCAGGATTTTCCATGAACTACTAGATATTCCTTATAGATATGACTCATATATATTGGGGGAAGTGTGATATTTTAACTACTTATGGGAGGGGGCCATGCACGAGATCTCGTAACATTGAGACTCGGGACACACATGACTCTTGAAGAATCTCATAGTTTATTGTCATGTGGTTAGGAACTTTAATGGACTCCCTTTATTAGTCTGACCTACACACAGTATAAGGTTCTTTTTTGAAATATTGGTTGGGCCGAAATTCCAAATCCAGGTGCCACTATGTATCTTACAGGGGAAGGAATCAGGCCATTCAATGTTCTAAACTTTCTCTACAATGGTTCCCTCCATGAGTAGGCACTTGAGAGGGCATTTTTTGAGGGCGGTTGGGCCGATATTCCAAATCTGTGTGCCATTGTATATCCTGTAATGGTTGGAATCAAGCTATATGCAGTTCTTGAATGTCCCCTATACCAATCTTACTCAAACGTAAGAGTAGGGGAATTTTGGTTTCATCCACAATGGGTGTTGGGTCTATTATATTACTCCATAGTTTTTTACGTAAAATGATCCTAATATCACATGAGTTGCACTCAATGTGAGAAACAAGGAGTAAAAAAATTTCCCTTGAAAATATGGGGAAATAGAGGATAAGACAAATGGATTTTTTCTTCTTCCTTATATGGTGGGGGCAGGTCCAAAATCGAGGATCGAGGAGTCACTATGTATCCCACTAATGAATGAGGATCAATAATTACGTAGTTCTCTGAGGGATTGTGCATTTTATCGTCATGTGTTTTGGATTATTTATGCTATGTGGTTTAACATCTTATAGATTTGACGCTATTCTATGTAGTTTAGAGTCATGCAGCAAGGACACTTGCATCTTAGTTTATTTTCATGTTTCGAGGATGATATCCATATATATTAACGTCTTGTAGATATGACTATAACTCATAGTTTAGGGTCATAGACTTTTGTCTGTTTGTTATATAAACCATGATTAACTAAAGAAAAATCATGTTAGGATATTCTGATGTGCATCAACCATGATAGAAATGGAATGTGTAAACCTTGATTTGAGAGGATATTAGATTTGGAGAAATGATACGAGGCATGGGAGCCATTGAGTCGTACATTAGTAGGATATTCCTCTCAGAAGGATGATTTTTCTATTGAAAATTGGCCATTTTTGTGGGCAACATATGAAGAGCCACTAGGGAATTATGTGGATATTCAAGAGGAGGTGTCCTTAAGACACTGACCTTCCATTTCTGAGGGCTAGGGAGGTTTATAATGATCTGAAATCACCATGTATACTACATTTTAATGTCATATAGAATGGGAAATGGCATTAATCCATCCAAATAAAATTTTTATTATTTAGGCATGAACAAAGACCAAATGATTCAATAATTTCAGGGGAATTAAAATAGTAAAAATTAAAGGCATACACTCTAATCGAATAAACATCCTCCCATAACCAAAGGATATGATGTAGAAGAAAACTGTGAATGGGGCTCTGATCTTCCAAAGAAGCAAGGTAGTCTGTAACCTAATTTCCTTCCAGCCTCGTATGGGTCACCTGTATTTTATTGTGGAGGAGGGATCTTCATTTCTAGGCAATGTGAGAAATGGTCCAAGGGGTGGAGCCTTTACCATGAAGGGAGTTATGAAGGATCAAGGAGTTAGTCTCTTCCTAAGAGATGTCAATATTATACAAAGTACAGAGTGTAAGCCTGGTAAGAAAGGCTTTGGCCTCACTCAAAAGAGAGCTTCATTTTCCCTAGAACAAAGAGAAGTTGAGGACCACATTCCCCTCTACCCTACGAACCAAACTCCCACCTCTAATGTTGTATAGAACATAATAACCCTCAGTATTCAATTTGTATCCCATATCAGGAGGCCACTAGAATACCAATCTCCCCATCGGTCTAGTCAGGGTTGGTTGAGTCGGAGGGTTACTAGCCTGAAAAAAAAACTAGAGGTGGAGCATCCTGCCTATCCTGGATAAGCTAAACCATGCCCCCAATAGGAGCCAGGTCCTCAAGATGATAGACCTCACCGAGGGAGGAGACCCATTTTACATTTCATTGTTTCTACCTTGCCACAAGCACCAACACCCTGCACTATGAATTGTCGACCTGGCCAACTTCTCAAAACATGAGTCTAGAGTGCCATGGAACCACATCTCAAAGAAGGTAGTGTCCCAATAATCCTTAGAAGAGAAAGCAGTTAATCCTCCAAAGGAAGAATACACCGAAAAAAACCAATTCTCTTTCAAAGAATAGGTGACTAGTACTCTACTCCCACCTGGTAGTGAAACAACGACTCCTCGAGGTAAAACTTATACCCACTCACATAATGTTCTCATCTATAGTGATCTATTAGTTCCTGATACATATGGAAAGAAAATTACTCTTCACCGATATCCTTCTACACCACATCACGTCATTCCAATTATCCTGATGATCCTAAGATAGAAATGGCTTACATAAATGCCTGTTATTGAAAGAGCCTGAAGAAAATGTCGTGAACATAAACCTATTCGGATCTGAGTTAATCATAATGGACTAGAGAAGATCCTGCTTCTCTATATCCAGAACATATTTAGTAAACACGAGATAACACTAAGCCTCTATGGAAGTAATCATAGGAGCTGTACATACAAGAAACCCGATGACTGATCCTCCCAATTTCCAATTCCATAAGGGGATTCGACTTTCCCCAAAAATCATACTAAATTTCAATTGAAGGGTTTGGAAAATTGGGAAGATATTCAAACAAAATAGAGAATCACATCTTCTCACAACCTCTTTATTGTCCCTAAACATAAGTGGCATTGATTTACCCCATAACATACGTTCATCAAAAACATCCCATGTAAGCTTTCCATTCATGCAATGAAGAGTATTGTGGATACTGCTAACATTAATATGTCCCTCATAACTATGTCTCCCCATCCACTCCCACGAGGACCAACGTCATTTTCCTATGAACATGGCATCCTAGATGAAACCCCTCAAGACCTTATCAATTGTGTTGATGACACCTTGCAAGAAATTAATGGAGGCCAAAACATGAATAGGAATGGTAGAAAACACACTATTAAGAAGTGCAATTTAACCCCCCAATGATAAGTACAAATTATTCTAGTTGTGTACATGACTAGTAATTCTATTTACAATGTAGTCAATGTCATGTAATTGACGAATTTCAGATGAAATTGGTGTTCCTAGATACACCATGGGAAAGGATCTGTGCTACATGACCAGGCGGCTGTAGAGTGAGGCGACACTACAAGTACTTTTATAATTGAAGAAGATATTACTTTTTGAGCAACTGATCACTTTCCCACTCCACATAAAGTATACATCGACGACCATCTTAAGCCACCAAACTGAGCCCCTACCATAATTAATAAATAAAAGTGTAGATTCCATGAACATTACTTGTGAGATAGAGGTAAGATTCAGCTTCCTCTGGTACGGGATAACAACTCTAGAGGATAGCCCCCAGTTGATGAGGTGGCTGAGGGCATCCTGCACTAGGATGAATATACTCAGAGGCATCAAATCCCTATACCAGTGACCCTTCATGGCATCGAAGAAGCCATGAGACTTACACAAAAGTTAAATACATGTGTAGAGAAGCTGGAAGAACGAAAGAGAAGATCAACCATCCTGGACGAGAGCCCCATATTAGAGAGAAAAATGTTGATAAATCTCCATTAAATCTGATCGTACTCATTGTTCATGTCATGATTTATTTTTATGTTGGAGCCATGGGTTTTAATGTTGATATCCTAGATCATCTCTTGCGCCGGAGAAATAGCTCCTAGAAAAGAGTGACCCCTGACAAAATTGTTCTTCTCGACAAAGATCCACTAGGGTAGACATATAGACAACCTCAGATTAATAATACATGCAAGAATCCTACATGGGAAATTAAAAAAAACTAACAGACCTTTAATGCAATTGATAAGAGGGTTCTTTGACATTCGGTGTGAGAATAAGGGCAGTAGCATAACAAAACGCAATGTAGGCTTCCTCAGTAGAAAATGTCTTGGATAGATCAAATGATATCAACCTTAACCACACCCCACTCTCCCCTACAAAATGATATTTAAAAAATTATTGGGCCGGTTTCACTCTTGGGATCAAGATGTTTCATTTCCAAGAGGATCTATTCCTCATTCAGGATCTCCTCTAGGCCCTCATTATCTTGGGAAAACATCAAATTCGGAATCTCAGACCATATATGTGTTATACCACTTGGGTACCCAATATGTATCCTCATGTTAGGAACAAAAATAAGTTATTTGTAGAATTAATGTTCCATTCTCCCTATAGTGTTTTTTTCATAGTTGTTAGATCCATATTCTAGTAAAATGTTGGGTTGAATCAACTGTCTTCTCTCTCTAATACAAGTGTGAAAAAACACAGAGTTTCGGTCACCCTCCTTCAACCATTTCTCATGGGATCAATATCATGCCATTCACTCCTGTTTTAGGATAAGTTCAACCCAACTATACTTCTTGATCCTAAAATCTTCAAACATCATTTCATCCCATCCTTCTTCTAGCTGAGATTCCATGATGCCGATGGATTGTTTCAGGTCCTAAAAGTTCTAGTCAAAGGGAGGTAAGGATCTTCCCAATTCATTAATCCCATGATTTGACTTAAAGATCTTATTATGAAGATCCAACAAAGAGTACCACTGATACGGTCCCTCCCACAAACCAGAAACCACACTCTGGTATCCTATAAGACAAGCCCACTACTGGAAGAACCTGAAAAGCTCTTGCGAGTCCAGATAGGGGACCAAAGAAACAAGGAATGGGGAATGATTAGAAAGGCCACGAACTGGATGTTTGATTGTGGAATTTGGATAATAATTTATATCATTTATATTATCCCCAAAATTATCATGACTGCTCCAGTATCTCCTACCTCCTCAATTGTTGTTTCAACCTATATAGAAAACGCTAGAATACCCCATATCAAAAGGCCCCACACTCTCCACGAACTGGAAAATGTACAATCTAGCTTTATATGAGAAATATCCCCTTCCCCTCCTTTCATCGAGGCCAAAGACAACATTAAAATCCCCTCCCACAAGACAAGGTAGATCCTCCAGGTTGAAGGATCCAAGCTCTTTCCATAGATAGTTCTTTACTTGAGCGTCACAACTATCAATAAAAAATGATACAAAAAACTCTTCGTGACTTTTGAGAAATTCCTAGTAATAAAATGATCACTTGCCTTAATTATATCTATCATCACCACCTTATTCCCAAAAATCTAGACACGATAGTTCTTCAGGTCCGCATGCATGGCACCACGCTTCTTTACCATACCACACAATTCCTTAATTTTGGCCCTCTTCTATTTGTGTTCCAAGACAAAAAAAAAAACAGAAGCCTAGTTTTTCATAACATCCAAAGAATTGAATTTTTACTTTACCCAAGCCCCTAGGCCATAGGAGACCCAAATGAGCATTGATAACATTATACCAAAGAAGGCCCAGTTTTGACCCCTGGCATCTCAGTCTTTTTTCTTTGGGAGGAATGTCCCTCCCTAAGACATCAAAAACTTGCATGTGTATGCACTCCAAGACTCAGAATATGAGAAATTGTGGCTAAGGGCATCTATGGTGAGGAGGGATTAGAACACACCACTCATCTTATCTCCTAGAAAAGTTGAGAGTGGGAGTTCAAATCCTTCATATTAGTATGAGTAAATAGACTAGACCATCCAGAACCATGATAAAGCCTTCCTCCGAGCCTAAAAAATTAGATAAGGTGGGGACATGCATGTCGCCGCCACCTGATCATTAGATGCTATAGGAAGAGGCTCAGGTGAGGGAAAGTGGAGAACCTGGATATCCTTAGTGGGCATGAAGGAGGACCGAAGCCTACTCCACAATGTCACTAATAAGAACAACTGATGCGGCCTGAGCATGTAGGCCCCAAGGCCATAAATCCTCGAACTTAGAGCCTCTTGTCTAAGTAACACCAAACATTAACACTAGAACAAATCATTTTCAGAAGGAGAATAAGCCTGGTGTAAAATAGCTGGATCATCCAAATGAAAAAAAACCATCTCATCAACCTATTTTTGAGCAGGGATGAGAACAAGACCATCCCACACCAAAGGGGTGATGGAATCAGAAAAACGATCCCATTGAACCCGACTAGGGCTTCCTGACCAATGGCTCTAACAAACTTACCTTGAGTGACCCTGAATGCAACAATAAGAGGAAAAACTAGGGATCACCTGGTAGGATATTTCTTTTTCCCATGTCACCACATCCTAAACCCCCAATAAGATTTGTTCTAGATTCAGTAGAGAATGATCCATATCTACAAAAAATCCTAGTAATAAGGATATAATCACAGGATAGGGTGTATTCATTGGCACAATGAAGACCCCAATAGAGTCTCCAATGGACCTAAGGAACTAGCCATTTTAGAAAGGAAGAGGATGCCCTAGGAGACCAACCCAGACCGCCGCTTGGGAACACTCTTTCCCTTTGTGGGCCTCCATCGACTATGGATCCAAACTAATATGCCTGAGGCCAAAGGATCGAGGAGATTTTCAGAAAAGAAAAATGAAATCAAACTCCAACTCAAGAACCAGATAGAATGATTTTAGATGGATCAAATAAATCATCATCGCTCCAACAAAGCCCCACAAATCCATGAAGCATCTAAAAATCACCATTGGCAGACTCTCATCCCCAAAACGAGGCATAATGGACCAAATAAGGATAGCCACAACCTCTAGGAACGTCATTGGGGGGAACCTATAATGAGATGCGAGAAACATCTCATGGCACCACTGGGTCAACTAGACTCACATATGGGAAATAGATCTGATGAGAGCCGCTGGACGATCCACACAATACATCTCAAAAGAACATCCTGGGGAAGTGAGGCCGGGGAGGAGGGCCAGGGACCTCCAAAGACTACTAAGACTTAACGATGGTAGAAACACAAGGGACAGAGGACATTTGGGCTAGAACTACCACATGATCTATGTCATCCAGTGGGGAAACAAATGAATTTTTTTTGAAAACCACCGAGAATGTGGGGGACGTTCTTTCCCTCAGCATCCATTTCCTAACGAGTAACCTCTACCATAAGTAGTTTTTTGGGAAATGACATTATATATTAATTTCTTGTTACATTGATGAGTTCCATATAGATTAATATCATGAGGATGAGACTATAACACTTAGTTTAGGGTCCTATTGTTTATATTGTTTGTTATATAAACAATGATTAACTAGAATAGAATCATGTTTGGATATTCTAAAGAGCCTCAAACATGAGAGGGATAGATCATGAAAACTATTACTAGGGAGGATATTAGATTAGGTTAAATGATATGAGGCATGTGAGAAATTGAGGCATAGAATGGTAGGATATTCCTATTCTGAAGATTAATTTCTCTTTTGTTGATATACCATTTTGGTGGGAAACATATGCAGAGCCATCTAGTAATGATGAGCATATTCAAGTGAAGGTGCCCTCCTAACACTAACAATCTATTTTTTTCAATAGGGGATGTTTATAATGATATGAAATATCCCATTATACTATAGTTTAATATCATATAGGTTGGGAAATGGAATCACAACTTAATGTATTATTGCAGGGATGTGTTACATATTGTCTAACGTTGTGTGGATAGGACTATAACTCATAGTTTATGGTTATAGAGTTTGGACCATTTTTTATAGGCGATTCGGTTTTTCAAAGTACTTCATCGAAAACCTCCCATTTGTTGGAGTACTAATGACCTATCCACTCATTGATATCAAGGTGTATGCTCTATTGGAATAGACCCTATGTATTACATATGGTCCCTCCTACTTTGTTTCAAGGTTTGGGGGCTTCTTCTTGAGTATCATCAAGGTTCTGGGGACCAACACCATCTCTCCTTCATGGAAATATCAAAGGAAGACCTTTTTGTTGAAGGCTCCTATGATCCGATTTTGGTAGGCTTCCAAATAGTGAAAATGTGCAGCCTTTTCACATCTAACTACACAAACTATTCAAGCTATCTCTGGGATTTCTCTTCCATGGAAAGTTGATCACAAATGGCCACATGATGCGATGGAACATCAATTTCTATAGGCAAAACTACATCATCCCAATTTACTAGTGAGTATGGGGTTTCCTAGGTGGAATTGAAGGTCGTGGTTTGGTAAGCCTATAAAGCATGCAGGAGCTTGTTTGACCAAGATTTCTTATCTTTATCTACCATCTTTTAGAGTTTGTTCGATAGAGTCTTGTTGACAGCATCTATCTTCCCATTGGACTCCGCATAGTACCAGGATGAAGAGTCGGATTTGATTCTATACTTGTGGTATTACTTGTCCATCTTATCCGAGCAGAATTTGGTGATGTTTTTTGTTAGTATTTTATTAGAGACACCAAATCAGGTAATGATTGTAACACCTGAATGTTTTTATGAAAATTTTTCATGAAATAATTTTTATCATAAAACTGCCTTCCTTGCACACAATTGTGTGTTTAAACAAAACAAAAGATGCTTTTAATATAAAATTACCATTATAGCCTATCCGTTAGGTTATCTAGAATAATAATAACTAACTAATAAAAATGCATTATGAATTCATTGGCTATTAATTATTAATGAAAAATATAAATCACTTAGATATATGCATTTTTTAGTGAATTCCATTTGGTAATGAAATTAATGATATATATATATATGTGTTATATACTTAATAAAATAATTTTGATATTCATCCAATGGATATTTTAGTCATAGGGTATGGCTAAAATCATATTTTAATTATAAAAACCTATGTTTTAATGGTTAATTTTATACCATTGAATGGAGAACCCATATTAAAGTAAGGTTTTGGTATAATAATAATTTCAATATGAAAACATAGGCATGTTATTTTGATGTAGGATATAAAAATTAACTTTGGAAAATTTCTAATTTTTTTCTGATAACAGTCATTTTTGATGAATTGTATAAATACGAAAACTTTTAGTTAAAAACAGTGTTTTTCATCGAGATAATTTATTTGCTTAAATTATAATATTTAATGTTTTTAATGTAAAATTAGAATACATTTTTACCATTAAATATAATTTATATCATTGTCATTAATTATACATTGAATTCGTAGGTAAGAAAATTTCAATCTTTTTCAATGTTTTATCTATTAAACCCCTTATTCTCATTTCAACAACGGGATTAATTTTAAATCAATTTCTACAACTAATATGTTTTGAATTTGGAAAAATGGATTCAATATTTGGAATTATATGGTCTATATTGTGTTAATAGGTACATTTTAGGTTTGGAAATCATGAATAGTATCTTTAATAATTATTTTATTTACCTTGGTTAAATGGTAATTCGGGTAAATAAAGGTAAAAATTAATAATTTTATAATATAATACTACATTAAAATTTTTCATAATCCTATTGGAAGAGATATTTATAACTATGGAAATCATTGGGTCGATTTTGGTACCCCATATATTCAAATGGATATGAAAATGTCATTTTATAAGAATTAATTTAACGTAATGAGAATTATAAACTAAACATATATCTTTTAATAAATTGTTTTTAATAAAGGGTTATATAACTGATCTCTATTCTAATAAATATTCAGGAGAAAGGTAAAACTATTTACTAAATTATGGTTTCTTATTTATAATTTTTTGATATTATATAAATAGTTTTTTATATGACACACTTATGATGTTGTGATTATCTCATTAATGAATGATTTAAATAAATAAATTTATAAATATTATAAAAAATTAATTTGGTTATTTGGATTTCATACAAGAATTTACAGGATGACATTAGCATATTATTTTTGAGTTAATGCCTTATTTTCAAAGGAATAAACTATTTATGATTTTTTAAAAATTCATGTATGAATAGTGTCCAAAATTGAAACAATACCTAACGTAAAACATAAAATAGTTTATTAAATGATATTGCATTCCTAAAAATAACAAATTCTTCCAAATGGTTAATATAAGTCCAAATATGTCATAAATGACTTTTTTGGGTTGTTTGATAGGATATGGTAATTACACTAACCTATATAGTGTAAAAAACATGATATCATAGTAAGATTAAAAAGGGTAAAATAAGGGTTAAACCAAAAAGATAATTATAAAAAAATATTAAAAACATGTTTAAAAAATTATTGGATGATTTTTATTAGAACCAAATTCATCTTATATTATAATTAAATATCTTTTGGAAATTTTTTAGTCATAATCGATTTTATAATAAATTAATATTTTGAAGAGTTTCCTAAAGTGACCCTCTCCTCTCTTATAAAAGAGAACCTCCTCCCTCTTCACTTCATTTAATTTTAGGATTAATAATGTACAATACCCTACTCAATTTTATTCTCAACACCCCTTGTTACATTCTAGAGGAGATGGTCTTTTCAAAAGACCAAATCTAGTTCCCTAATAAGAATTTTAAAGGAGACACGTCGAGGAAGAGGTAATCTTTTCTACCAATTAATTCAAATTTTTTTCTAATTCAACATCTTTTTATTTAGTAGTTTAATTATAGAGAAATAAAATTTGTATCAGCAATATATTGATATGTTTTTATAAACATTAAACAACCCTATCTCACCTTCTATCAATCAACAAAAAACAAAATCACCGCGCGTGCGTACGTACAACTTACCGTCTCCTCATTGTGTTGTAATATGTTTTTCACCAACACCTTACATGGATGGGTATAATGGTTGAAATAATAACTATATATGATCGTTAAAACATGAAAACTATTCTGATATACTATAAAAAATCTACATCAATATCATTCAACTATTAATGAAATGATATCGTCGCTCGTGCATACGTACGACTTACCATCTCCACGGTGCGATGTGATTAGTTCTACATAATATTCAGGAAACCAAGAATAAATAAATGAATTGAATTAAAAAATATGATATATATTATACTAATACCATTATTTCAATGATATAACTATAACATAAAATTATTAATAATAACCTATCTAACAAAACATACATAAGAACATAAATCAGTTAATACTCGAATAACGATTAATAATGAAATGTTACTAACAAATGGATGAAAATATTATCATAAATGTTATCATAAAGATGATTATGATTCTGGAATAAATATGTAACAATATTTAAATCATTATACATAAGGTTTGTATACATACGAAACATATTAGACATCAGGTAAGGGAGAACTTTTCCAATCTCGATTTATCCAAGATTGTTTATTCATAAGTATCTAATGGGTATATATTTATCATCCATGTCCATGTTTTCCAAAATATTTCTCATAAAGTTTTTACTATTCTTCAATTTATGTTTAATTTAATTTTTACCCATTTTTTCATTAACAACATGTTTTGGAAGGAATATTTCTTTTGTTTACCATAGGAGATACTTTTTAACTTTTCCATCAAATGTACAAGGAGAATGTTTTTTTTAACTTATACGACATGAATGGGTTTTTAAATCTTCATAATTCCTTATTTCAGTGAAGCATACTCAACATGATTACAATGGTATTTTAATCTCAATTATTTTGTTTTAAAATATTAGGAAATTTTGAGAACAGAAAACATTTTTGAAGAATAGTGGATATTTTCCTTAGGAATGAAGTTCATGTGTTTTATCAAAATTCATTTCCATATAAGATTTTGTAGGTTTATGTTTCTATCCATTTTATTAATATGATGTGATTGTGTTTATGAAGGATTTTTTTTAGGAAATCCATTTGTTTTATATCAATTATAATGCAATGATGTTTAAGAAACCAATTTGATTTCATGGGTTCTGTTATGGTGAATGTTTCTATGTTTTTGTGGAACATGTAAGAATGATTTCATTATGAGATTGGTGGGACCAATATCTCCCTCCAAGGAATTTGGTAATTATTTATATATCATGTGATAGACATGGGTATAAGGTCAAGATAATTCGATTCAGTGATATAAGGCTGGAATGAGGAGAGAAATCAGTTCAATGATGAAATTTATCCACTATGATAGTCTTGGAAATTAGCCTTGATGAATTTGAAATGAATTTATATTATTATGTGTGAATGCCCTAAAATTTCATATCTTATGTTATTACTATTGGGATTACATTTCACTTTTATGATCTTTCTCATGATATGATATTGATATATTTTATATACAGGATAAGATTTTCAAATTTTATGTTCATTGGGATATGATATGATGGTTATTTCAATTTTTTACCCTTACTAAGAATTTTAGCTCACATTTTAAATGTTTATTTCCCCCATTAAATGAATAAGGGTATTAAGTTTGATATTCTAAAAAGGAGTTTATATATGTTGAAATAAACAAGAGACAATGATGTTGTTTTAGGAAATAGTTGTTTATGTATCCCATTTTCTAAGTACAACCAACTTATACGGTCCCATCATTGTTTTTTATATGTTGTAATAAATATACTTCAATTCAGATGTGATATCAATGTATTTAAAATATGGGTCTTTGTTATGATGTTAGACTTCACAAAGCTAATGATTCACATCACCCTGACTTCATTAAGGGGCATGACTTCGGCAAATTTGGAAAAAATATCTATTTGAGGTAGTATAAAATTGAATTTTCTAGCTATAGTAGAGGGATATGGCCCCACAACATCTATACCCCAGGCAGAAAATGGCCATAAGTACATAGCGGTATGAAGTTACTCTAGGGTTTGGGGAATAAAATTGGCATGAACATGGCATGAATGACACTTCGTAGTGAATATGGAATAGTCATGTATCATAGTGGTCCGCAAGTATCCAATCATTCATGTTTGGTGAGAGATATTGGTTGTAAATTGGTGAACTCCACATGCTCTGACATGCACATATTTCACGATGAAAATGACCTCTTCTCCATCAATGAATATGAGGACTCTTTCAAGGCCTCAATTATAGAGGATATTTTCTTGGTTTAAGCCATTGTAAAAGAAAAAGTTGACTGGCCATATTTGGATATGCTCCCTTCTAGTGCTATCTTGTGGGAGTTCCCCATATAGAGGTAATTTTCAATGGGAGTCATGTAGACGATGGTGTAATCATAAGGCTCAGAAACCAGATTAATTTCATCAATATCCTCAGTATTATTCATGATAATTGGCAAGACCATCCGATGGTGGGAAATGCTCAAAACTCTTTCATCCCGGTCTGGATTAGCCAGGGATGGGGTTTTATTTTCAAATGAATGGGATTGTGCATTTTGGGACCAGGGGACAAAGGTTAGCATTGGTTCTGAAGAAAATTCATCCATCTATTCTCAAACATGGATCATTAAGGGGGAAAATACATCTTTAGTAATGTAATTTTAACCATTGAATTTCTTGATGACTATCTCCCAATCATCTTTTATCATCAGGTGTTTTTCTTGTGCATGAAATTCTAGCTCTTGTACTAAAATGATGGCTTGACATTCTACTTCATTATTTTTACAACCCTCTGAAAGCAGGAAAAAGTATTGAAAGATAACATTTTCAATGGATACAAGTAATACACCCATACCAACTTTTCTAAGATTTGGTTCCTCCATCCTTTCCCCATCAGGATCGATGATGCACCATCGATGTACATTTTCCACGTATAGGGGTCCTCTTGGATAGAGTACACTTCTTCATTTGGAAGTTCGACATCTAATGGTGTTTTTTCTATAGAGGGGTGATCTTCTAGGAATTATGCTAACATATATTCTTTTATGGAACCCAGGGTATGTTCTATATGTTAAACTATATTAGAACGACTTCCCATCGTGATAGGTGTCCATTTATCATGGGACGGTTGAGGATATATTTGAGTAGGCTACAACGGGATACCACGTCGACCTCATGGTGTTGTAGGTACTGACTGAGTTTCATAACAAAAAAGATCATGTCTACGTAGTTCTTTTCGATTATTGAATATTTATTTTTGGCATTAATCATTGTTCAGCGTAGGTAACTGAGGTTGTCCTCGCTGTTGGCATCATCCTTCTTTGCGAGGAAGGTTCTTAATGACCATTCAAAGGTGGTAACTTACAAAATGAGTGGTCACCCCTCAACTGGAGACATCAACACCGGTTTGATCAAGAGATATATTTTGTGATTTTGAACTCTTTTTGACAGTTATTATACAACCCATTCATACCCATTTCTTCATTAACCTAGTGAAGGGTAAACATTTACCTTCTAGGATGGCTATGAAGCACCAGATGTTGGCCAAGTACCCCCGAAGACCTCTCATATCAGGGAGGTTTCATGGTGGAGACACACCAAGGATGTATTTTCTCTTCTCATGGTCAACATAGATCTTAAAATGGAATACAAGGATGATGAGTAATTTCCCATATGTAATGATGAATGAACACTTTAGGGTATTCATCTTTAAGTAATGTTGTAACAATTTGTTGAAGATAGTTTCATGATTGGATTGGTGTTTTAAGCATATTTTTGATTCAACCACAAGACCATCAACTTAGTACTTTACAATTTTTTCCAGGATGGTCTTTAAGATGTGGTGCATGGCGTACTGATATGTGGCACCAAAAATTTTTAGATCAAAGGGAATCACCTTATAAGAGAACACTCCCAAAGGGGACCAAAAAAGAAATAACTTCTTCATCTCCTTAGGCCATTCTGATCTGTTTGTATCTAGAATATCAACCATAAAAGAGAGGGCCTTATATCCATTAGTTACATTGATCAACAATTTTGTTATCGGGATTGGTAAATCATCTTTTGGGCAGTGCCGATTAAGGTCTCTAAAGTCGATGAATATTATAATCTATTCATTTTATTTTTTAGATGGTCTATTATTTCTATCCAAATCTGGTATTGGTCTTCCTGTATATATTTGGATTTGATCAAATTGTCAACTTCGGCCTCTATTTTGGTAGCATGTGTTTGGTGGTCCTTCTAGCTGCCTTCTTATTTCCCTTGTGATCTTATGGAAAACCCTAATGATGTGTGGCGACCTCAGGATAGAGGCCTAGATTTTTGGTTTAATTCTAGGAAAATAGATGTTGATTATTCTTTAGTAATAAAGCATATATATCCTTCTCCTTGATAGGCATAGCCACACCAATCATAATGGGACTCAGGTCATCTTTGTTGCCCATGTTTATCTCCCTATGTTCATCAATTGTGGAGGAGAATACATTTTCGAGTGTGGGAAGGGGAATCTTTGAGGTATTATAATTATTCATATCTTTCTTTTTCTTCATACTCATATTATGCATCATATTTTGATGGAGAGAGGATTATCACGTTTATCTCCCCAATGTTGGGATAGAGATTTTCTTTTTTCCTTAGTGAGTGATGTAGGGACAGTTTCGGGGTCTGAGGATGGGTCATGAGAATCTTTGTTATGGGGTTTCCTAACATCATTGGAGTCAGCCTATACGTCCATGCCTTATGACTTGGAGGCTGTAATATAAATCATGCAGAAAATGGGGTCTATATACACTACTGGAAATCGGATCTTTCCCAACACTTATATACACCCTTTCCCAACGGTTCTCCCAAACCATTGGGAAAGGGGGGGGGGGGGGTCTTTCCCAACGGTTTGGGAGAACCGTTGGTAAAGGGGCCTCAAAACACCCCTTTCCCAATGGTTCTCCCAAACCGTTGGGAAAGAACCCCCCTTTCCCAACGGTTTGGGAGAACCGTTGGGAAAGACCCCCCCTTTCCCAACGGTTTGGGAGAACCGTTGGGAAAGGGGTGTTTTGAGGCCCCTTTCCCAACGGTTCTCCCAAACCATTGGGAAAGACCCCCCCTTTCCCAACGGTTTGGGAGAACCATTGGGAAAGGGGGGTTTTGAGGCCCCTTTCCCAACAGTTCTCCCAAACCGTTGGGAAAGACCCCCCCTTTCCCAACGGTTTGAGAGAACCGTTGGGAAAACTCAGCCCCAAATCCAACATTCACCCCCTGGAAATTTCCACCTATCCCAATAGTTTTGAGAACCGTTGGGATAGATTCTTTCATTTCTTCCAGGTCTGCTACCCGAGAACATTATATAAATCTAAATTTTAAATAATTATGATAATACATATATATATTTATGAAATTATGTTTACAAAAGTGATGTTAGCTTAGTGGTTAAGTTGTTCGATTATAAACAAGGGGTCGTGGGATCAAATCCCAGCACATGTTTTTTTTTGAAATACATTTACCAACGGTTTTATATCCGTTGGAATAGATTTTCATATTACTTATACCAACGGTTTTGTAAACCGTTGGGATAGGTCTATACCAACGGTTTTGGGAAAACCGTTGGTATAGACCTATCCCAACGGCTTACTTCGCAACGGTTCTCCAGACCGTTGGTATAGGCTATACCAACGGTTTGGAGGCCTATACCAACGGTTCCAAACCGTTGGTATAGGTTAGTATTCTACTAGTGATATTTTCTTGCACTTATCCGTTTAACTTTATTGATGGTTAATACATAAGCTTCTACAAGCTATAAGAGAAGATCGGTGGGGGCCATTTCCAATCCATTCAGGGCAGTGATCTTGTCATCATTGTCTACCAAATATGGATTATCTTCTGGTTTATCAAACCCTACATCGATGTAATGCAACTCACATGACTCAAATAGGGATTTATCATCGTGTAATGTCCCATTTTTTCCATTAGCAAAATATTTGACGCACTGGTGGTATGATGATGGAATTGTAGTGGGTTGATGCAGCCAAGGCCTCCCTAACAGAATGTTGAAGGCTATACATTACCACAATACTAGGAACTCATAATCTGATATGAGGTCCCCAACACACGTTCTAAGCTTGATTCTTAAATATATCTTCTTTTCACATTATTATTATCAAAATAGAGCTATGGCACATAGTGTCAAATTGTTTTCATCATAAACCACCGACGATGTGTTCATAGCGGGAGGAGTTTGACTTCAAATCCATTTTCGATGAAAATTTAACAGACATCAATTCCATTTACCATGATGGACACATATAAGTGTTTGATGTGCCCCTACATGATGGCATCATCATCCCTGTATATGATGGAGAAGATGTCCTGCCATTATTCCAGATTAGTCTCCATCCGATAGACTTAAGCCACTGCTACTTCGGCCTCAAATTCCTTGGGACATATTAAGGCTTTTATTATAACCTCCTTATGTTATATGGAAAGACTTAATCCATCTAGGATTAATATCTTTTCCATTACTAAAGCTATATGATTTAGAATATTATATTTCAGTTCAAAAGGTCAGTTCTTCTCAGCTCAGGGCTTCTCATTCATAGACACTTTTTGGGCTCGAGATTTGGATGTAGATGGTCCGACCAATGTGACACGATCATGTGGCACTGCGGTCCTTTTCGGGGTTGGCCAAACAATTTCACTCATACCCCTTAGTGGATTTGATATTTTTTCTTCCTCTGATAGATACTCCAAGATAAATGAGATTGTATTTCTCTCGACAGGGGTGAAGGTGCATTCTGGTTCTTGTTGTGTTTGCTAGAGGGTCCTTCCTCAAGTTTCATCGATGTTAACAGTTTGGGTTATGGAATGGCTAGAAAGGTGGCTCCTACCATGATCTTGCCTTCTAGGATACGCTTAGACTCTGCGGCCTCTTTCTATAGCTCTCCATTCGGCCACAGGGAATTCAGGTTCATTGCCATTGTCTCCATCAGAAAAAAGGTTCATAAAATAAATGACATAAATGGAGAAGAATATCAATTCTTGATCAGAAAATGTGTATACAGGTCTACCTCATTTTGATATTTCCTTTTTCTGGGGAGGTGACCGTTGTACCAAGTCTACTGGCATGTTGTCTGAAATGGTCTAGAATTGCTTCAGCTTTGGTGGAAGTCCATTTTCATGCTCATGTTTTCTATCCTTCTAGCCCTTAGGGGACTGCGGGGCAGAGGATGATGATTGTGTTGCATCAGGGGCTATTGGGGGCACAGTTTGGTTATTTTGACTATTCTTGGAGGATACCATGAACTTGGTTTACTATTTTTAGAGTCACCGAATAGAAAATTTGTTTAATCGTTTTACTGGTGATTGTCTTCCATTCCTATTCCTCTCTTCAGTCTATGGTGGAAACATATGCCACTTGTGTAGGTGGCGGACCCAACTAGAATTTCTTGAAATCCAACATCTTTTTTAGGAAATTTTTAAAGATGAAGACTTCATGGATGGTATGTCCTAGTATCCAGTGAGAGGGAAAATAATTTATATGGGAATTAAGACCCACTTCATCAGCTCACATTGGATCTGGTAGCTGGAGAAAGATTCCATTCATGGTTTCTATGAAGTAGTTGCCTACCTAGTCATCTTGTAATGAGTAAACATTATTTCATAGGAACTAGAACTAATTTCATTTATCACCCCTTCACTCATATTATAGAAGAGGGTTGTTTTTTGGCATCTATGGGGTCTCACAAGATATGGTGGAGGCCTAAAAAATAGAGCTGGTATCAGGGGTGTCTTAAGTGTGATAGAAGCTACTTCAGATTTCCCTACACTTTTTTCTATGGTTGATGGGTCCACTCCTGACTTGATATTGGTCCGCTGCAAGGAGTATTCTATCCTTTTCAAAATGGAAGAGATATCTCAGAACCCACTTGGGTATTTCACCAGGATGAGCAGTGTTCATAATTCATCATGAAGATTATTGATGTACATTGTGATAATTTCATCATGGGGAAGTGGCCTATTCAAGGAATAAGTTAGCCCTTTACATCTGGAAATGAAGTCAGTAACTCTTTCATTCTCTTACTTCATGAATTTCATCAGATCAATTACCATTGGATCAGGGAATTTCAAACTAAACTAGAAGTTCAAAATTTATTGGAGGTCCTCTAAAATGCTGATTGAGTTACCTAGAATGCTAGCATACCATACAAAGGACGAGATCTACAAGGGTTACATGAATAGTCCGAGTCTTACTACTTCTTGTGGCTCTAGAGTTCCCATTAGGGGGTCAGATTAAGAGTTGTAGTTAATTAAATGTCTTTCCAGGTCTCCCGAGCCCTTGAATACTTGGAATACATGGTTTAAAAAGTTTGGTAGTGGTGGAACATTGTACAAAAAATCACGGTAGGTTTGGTGGTCTGTTTGTATCATAGCGCGCACCCCTCAATGGATTCTAGTCATGCTATTAGTTTCTTGATGGTATTCAAGATCCCTAGATGCATATCCTTCTGGGCTTGATCTTGGGTTAGTGTGGTAGTGGCCAAAGATGAACGTGATGGTACTTATGGAATTTGGAGTGTGTACCTAGATGGGGGTATCCTTTGTGGGTTTAAATGAATATTCCCTTGCTTCCTTCCAAATGGGGGAATTGTTGATTTCCTTCCATAGATGGGTTTAAGTAGGTTGATGGTCTAGGCGATGGCTTAGACGTGCCTCTGAGATTTAATTCATATAAAGGATGTGTGTCTGTATAAAGAGTACCTCTTATAGGAATACTTATTTACTTTCTTCATGGGGGACACATCTATAAAGATAGCTCCCTCGACATAGCTCAACATTAATTAACATGAGATATTTCCTTTCATCCTCCTCCTTGGAGAATATATCCTCAAGAGTGAAAGACACATTCTCAGGTGGGAGGATGAGGTGGGTTATAGATGAACTTGGATGTATTATTCTCCATGTTTGGGTTTGGAAGGGCAGGTAATGAAGAATTAACTTAGTGGAACACAAATTTAGGGCCGCTCTCTAGTACTGGATATGCAATCCATTAGGCTCGGTGTGGGATGCCTCTGGAAGGGAACCATCTTCCACTGCATCATCTTCATTTGTACCATTTCCTATGATATCCATGGGGTTGATTTTTACTATGTTCACTGATGCATACCACATTCAGGGTGATGTACCTAGTGTCAAATGGAAATAAGGCTTCCTGCGTACTTTGTTGGAATTTATCATTCCAATATATAGAATTTTCTAGGTTTCATGGAGAATATTTAGCTAAAGGGAATCCCTAATCGGACCTTGTAATGCTCTTTTTTATCAGAGGTTGAAAATCATGAGATGTGGTTGAATGTGCACTTCTCTGATCATCATTCTTCCAGACGGGAGAAGACATAAATACGCAGTGCATGAAATTTAGCTAAAAATTCCCACATCCCAATGGGATGGGGCTATTATAATTCTTCCATTGATGTGCAATGGACTGTAATTTTTGGTATTATAGAGGTATTTTGAGTTAGAAATTCCCTAGCCCTGTGCTATGGGGTTGTCTCGCTTTTTGATTGTAGATACTGCTATTTCCACCTTTCTGATTTCATGCACTTCTGTGCTGGTGTGAGCTGAGTATGGAAATGGTCTGACATGAGGTCTATGGGATTTTGAAGACATGATCACTTTCCACTAGTTTACATTCATTATAATGTTATCAGTTTTATAGCTCAAAATATTTTATATAACTTGATCTCTTCGGTCCTAATGCTTTTGAGACTTACTCCAGGCCGGATTTTGTTGAGTATCCCATATTTCCTATGTAGGGATTTCATTAGACTGTTTTCAATGGGTAATGACATTTCCAGAGGGAATTTCCAATGTTGTCTATTGTACGGGATGTGGGGTAAAGTGTAGAGCTCCATGTTGTCCCCATCCCCGAATATGAACTCTAGTTGGGGGTATTTCCAATGAGGTAACCCAACCTATGCAGTGCATGGATGCAAGACAGGTGAAGGTCCTTCTTTTTTTTTATTGATTGTGGATGCCGTGTGGAAGAGAGGGCTTCTAGGTCGATTAGACAACAAAGATCCCCTAAAATATTGACATGGCCTGCAAACCCTTTGTAGGTCGGAAATGTTTCTTTTTTTCTAGCGAAGGGTCATCCATATATTGAGGTGAATTTCATGCATAAATTCCACAAAAAAATCTTCTGGTATGTCTAACTAAGAAGTGGTCGTGGGACAATACATCACTGATATAATATCCTTAACATGTTGTTGTGTCACGATCAACATATCCAAATGTTGTTCTTCCAGGGGCCCCACTACTTAATATGCATATCTTGACTTATTCTTAATAAATTGATTCCTAAAAGCAAGGGTGATGGGAGCCTCATTGATATGTGAATGGTGTGGGGGTCTCTCAGAAGATGAGCGTGGCCCCAGACCATCATCTGTTTGATAAAATATATCACTCATCATAGATGTAATTCTAGATATGTCTGACTACATCTTTGCATGTGCTTCCTCATAGGATGACTTTCTCACATTTATTCTGGAAAGGGGAGGGCCATCTTTCCAGCATCAATTTTGATTACGGGGAGGAATTCTGTAATTACTACGACAATGGAACTGTGCTTCCATTGCAAATTGATTCCTAACCACAGGAAGTGTCCCTATGTAGTATACCCTAGGGAGGACCTTTAGGGTGGACTAGAGTGAGGGAAGGACCTTCTGGATTCTTGATGTCAATGAGGGTAGGACCTTATAGATTTCTGTTATAATGGAGAGGACTACTATCATAGCTTGATACATGGCTGCATGGAGAATTTCAATTGTGTACATCCTAGGAAGGGCCTTCAGGATGTATTACTATGAGGGGAGGACCTTTTCATAGCTAGATGTTTCATTGGGGAGGTCCTTCACAGGAACTACCACTACATGGAGGGCCTTTACACTTACTATCTTTAAGGAGAAGACTATAGTCAAGACTCGATGTCCAACAGCAGGGAGAAGAATATCTCTAGCATATACCCTGGGGAAGACTATCATGGTGGATGAAAACAAGGGGAGAACATTCTTGTTGTTTGATCTTTAGGTAACGTGGAGGGATATCCTGACATGAATTAAGAGATTGGCTCTTGTGATCAGTCATTCCTGGCCCACTGAGTGAGCCCCCATGTGTGCTTTAGGGAGGACCTTCAGAGCTGCTGGTAAAGATACTGCAGGGAGGGCCTTCACAACTACTACACAAACTTCCAAAATATTGCAATGGACAGAATTGTTCTTGAGCCTTTTTGAATATATGGCTGATGGTGTTAAGAACCTCAGTATCTATGAGATAAGGATCATATATAAGCATTTCATTTTCATGTTTCATTTGGCGCATTTTATTTTTGAGAGATCTCTTGAAATTAACCGAGTCCACATGCTATTGGTAACAACCTTCATATATGGTTCCTTGTCTTGTTGGGTCCTATGATGCTACTACGATATGCAGTTGTACATATTGAGATTTGAAAGGAATATATTCCTACCCTGGAGCAGCCACCATGTTGGATCGACATCCCCTGTTAGAATAGGTATTTTTTCCCAAACTATTTTCCATGTATCACAGGACATTGAGGATAACCCTCATGGATAGAAGTAGGGATTCATAACTGCTCTGGAGTAACCGACCCATTTTACGAGTATGTCATTCCATTCAAGGAAACCGGTTCGTGGGCTCTTTTTCTCACCTTTGTCGTCGATTCAATGATATCATGTCTTGTTTGGGGGATATGGCCTAGAATTGACATTTGATCTTCCATCATTACCATGATGTGCTGAGATATATCTTTGGCTGGAACATGTATGAAATATCATTTCGATGTTGGAGCATGATTGTTTTCCTACTCCAGTCCTCCGTGGGTTTCCAATAGATACTAGAAGGTCTCGTATATCAGGATATAGGAAGGATTCTACCTCCAGTTTCCTTCTCCAGTTAGCACTGTATTTGACTAGTGGGATTCATATTCATGAGTGGGGATTTTCATATTCTTGATTACTTCTGTATTTCTCTCACGTGTTTTTAGGCATCCACAGGGATTTGAATCTGCCCATATTTTCTTGTTGTCCTATTTTTATGGTGGGATTGGAATGCATCAACAGATATTAGTGAATGTGTGTATCTAGTTTCAATCCTATTTTTTGACATGATTGATATGCATCAGTAGGTACTTGTGCCTTTGTATAGCATGTTCTCATCCTATTTTCATGATAGGCTTCTTTTGCATCAGTAGATATCTGCAACTACCTCAATTTTTCCACTCTATCTCCATAGAGAAACTGGCGAGCACTAGCTAGAATGCACACGTGCTCGTATCAGGCCACACTATTTCTATGGTGGGCTTGAGTGGAGGGGGAAGATTTTTATGTATTCCCATTGAATTTATTCACATTGGTATGACAAAGTTTCTCCTATGGATCCCAGGTGATAGACTATTCATGATTTTATAGTTTCCGCCCTGGGTGGGTAACCCAAGGGGCCTAGGTCTTCTGGACATCAATAGGCATTTGTGCCCTCGGTATAAGGTCCTCTTCAATGTGAGGAGACTTGGTCACTCAGTATCAGTGGTGATGCTCTCTATTAGGGGTATTCTAGTAGGACTCCTATGTAGTTGAGATGAATTTGTCAACATTGACTTCATCTGCCTCCCTAAGATAAGGGAGTTATTCGTTGTCACATTTAGGGAAAGGCTCCCAAAACGAATTGAAACGACCACTGGTGCTGACCTGTGTTGGGGTGCCATCCACAGTTGAGAAGGTGACTGGAAAGCCTCCACATTCTTTAGGGATTGTATCATGGCCTCTAATATGGGAGAGTACCATTTTTGATGGTACTCTTTGATCACCATGTTGGATACCCAGTGTTAAAATGTTACGTAGGCGAGGGGGTCCTCCCCTTTATTGGGGTCCAGGTAGCCTACAGGCTCCCTGAGGCACATGTCTGCACTGGTCTTCAGAATGTCATTTGGACCAAAGGTTTCTCTGCAGGAACATGCTATATACATATGTGACATACATACCAAAAAACCCTATCAAAGTAGAATTATATTGAACACATTCATATATGAATATTCATCTTGGCCTCCCACCTTTAATTTTATTATGGGCTGAAGGGGCTTGAGTGAGGTAATATCACCACCTTGGTTATGGATTCACGTTGGGTTCACAATTTTTTTTGACCTAAGGTGAACGTGTTTAGGATGATGACAAAATGGTCTAAACAGAATCATCATATATCTATTGTTGTAGATAGCTTCATGTCACAATAATTATTTCAACTCGATCCACATCTTCATCCTTTAAATGAGGATTGGATTACGCCTTGGGGAGTGGGATGTTTTTTCCCTTCTGTATTGCGAGGAAGGTGCTATAGTCAAACAGTCATAGTGGGTGATTGCATGGGTTCATGTACTTGTGCAATCGGTCCTCTTGGGATATTACTTCCTCATATTGTCTCCAACGAGTTTCTTTGTAGAAAAAAAAACACCATACGATATTGGTATCCATGATGCATGGACCTATAATCCCAATGAAGGCGTTCATTAGATGATTATTTGGATAATATCACTTAAGAACTCCATTAGTCACGAGGATGGGAAGTAATGTGCACCACACCCTTTTGGGTGGGGGATTATTGCCTATTCTAGGACCCCATTTTATATTTTAGTTGTATTCATACTTTCGTGAATCCATGGTCCATTCCTGAAGACTGTGTCCATGGGCTACCCCTAGTTTGTTGGATCTTCATAGTAATACATGGATTTGATGCTATGGAGGTAATGCTACCTTAAGCCATACAATAAGGCACTCTGGTGTGTATCGTTATCCAGGATGTTGGAATGTGACATGATGTTGGGATCAAATCTGTATGATAGGTTTCTTACGTATAATTTGGAGAGGAATAAGAAACCACATAGTTCTGATGAGTTGGGGATTACGCATGGAAGCTTACCATTTGGGTGGCATTATTGGGTGGACCACATTGGAAGCAAACCCTTTTTGAGACCAGGCTTTCAAGATGGCATCCTACGTATCCTAGTTTGAATCAGAATCAGAGTTCTCATAGTTCAATGTTTTGTGAATGATGTAATCCTCAGAAATATCTAAACCCATTCCAGTCATTCTTGGTGTGAGATACAAGAGGATGTGAATATCCAATCAACCACTCACCTCCTCTCTTACTGATTGGACAGGGCTGGCCTACGATGGAAGAGGTCGAGGTGATCGTGGGTGAGGGTACATAAATATAAACCTTTTAATGTGCGATGACATTAAAGGTCATGTGGCTCGACCATCGAGAGATTCGAAACATAACTCAGTGGGAGCACCCCAAAACATGTTCTGGGAAAGGGGAGGAGTGTCTTCCTTGTCATAAGGAGAAGCAAACATAACTCCTTAGACTGATCACCCTTACTCATTAAATGAAAAATCATGTGATCTAACATAATCCCAATAATGGGTAAGTTCACGTTAGCATCACAATGTTGGACTTCGAGTTACCTAGGAAATGTATATCTACATACATCCCAGGAGTCTGAATCATTATGAGGAGATCCTTCATTATTTCACTTTTCAGGGGTATGTAGACTAAAAGGGGAACATTTATGTGCCCGATGATCTGATCATACATGTCTGGTGGATTTAGAGGGGGATTTAGAATGATTTTGGGGGAATGGTTCCCAGAGGGTCTATGAAGGACTGGATGAAAAATAAGTGGTGAGATTGGAGCCAGAGGAATGAATACCTAATGACAGCCCATTATGTGTAATTTTTTATTATGCTATATGGGGGGAGCTCTACATACGATAGTGGTATGTAGGTAGAGGGGTCATCCGCATACTAAAGTAGTACATGGGCTTGGGAATGAACCACCACACACCACAATGGAACGTTATCCTGAATACGGGCAGTCACGACTCTTTGCATACGATTCACATACTGACGTAGTACACAGGGTCAGGTTAAATCTTCATAGCGATACACTAAATAGAAAAACATATCGAAGGAGGGTCTTGGGGACTATCATTCATGGGGAGTTCGTCTTCCACAAATATTTGGTTCGCTAGTTCACCAATTAGGTTTGTGCTTCTCTTATTATTATTAATTTACGTCGTTTTATAGTTTGTGGCTGGTTTTAAATATAGAAAATGTGGTTTGAAATTTGGGCTTCACCAATGATTCAACACTAAAGCCGAAATCCTTTTGTAATTATTATATTCCAACCTCTGGGGTCCCCTTGGTGATTTATTTTTTCGTCCCCTCTCAATTACGTATGTGCTCCTTTTATAGAACAGTTTGGAAATCATATCTATGGTTATGCTCCACCATTTGTGAAAGTCTATGAAGTTATCTTGACCATTGGAAGACTCGGTAAATCGGGATTTACAGGGGATGTGGTTCACGAGTCATGGTTCGTGGAACTCTACTAGTTTTCATCGTCCACATAATGCTGAGTTTGCTGGATGGTATACAGATGACCTTCACAAGCTAGATTCCTTTAGCAATACATTTTATGGTCCACTGAGTTCATCAGCCTTCACTCTACAGGACAACACTTCGCGGGTCTTTCCGCGTACTGATGGTTCGCAGTTCATGTAGTCCATGAACACTTCCTGGTGAGGGTATGTGGGTCACTTAAAATTCATTGAATATTTTAATTCCTTCATGTTTCTTCCAAAATATGCAACTCAACTTGAGTCCATTCGCTTTGTTAGTCTGGTGGGAATGACTTCTTCCTTCTGTAAAGCGACTGTGGGAGTATTTTACTCCCTTGGAGTAATTTTCTAGACCAGAGAGATAGATAAATAATTTTTACATATTTTTACATTGGTTGTTATAAAATTTTTAATTCGATGTAGTGGAATTCCATGACCAACCACATGATGATAGTCCATTTTATACTCGTCCTTAGTGATACCCAATGTAAAAATAGCATAAACATTATCCATGGAAGGTTGAGGTGATGGGTGTAGAGTCTGAGGGGGATCTTATAGGCCACAACAAGTGGGAAGTCACCATAGACATGATAGAGGCTGTGATGAGGTAAAATAGAAAATATCATGGAAACACTCCCTAGTCGTTGTATTGTTAGTATGAATTGTTCAAATCCATCATGTTTGTGTTGGTGGTATATGTGATGGTCGGGATATTATTTCAATAGCCAAAATGACCATAATTTTTCATTGATATCAATATTTCCAAATATAAAATTCATGTGATTTCAATGAGGTGTCTCAAATATTATTATTTTCATGACCAACCCATTAAGGCCTTCCCAGATGGTGATGAGATATGTGTGACACCACAAGCCCACCTCTAATAGATCAGGAGCTGATGACCCATGTCGATTAGTCATATCACTCACATGGGTGGCCTTAGTATATGGTACCTACACATACACACTCCTATAAAAATAAATACCCAAATAAAGGTGTATATAACTGATACCAATTCAGGAATACATCCAAATACAACAAATGGAATATGAAAATAACTATACCATACATAATTGAAAAAATATGATCCATCTAAAACTGTATATAATGTCTAACCTAATAAAAGTATGTGGACAAATCAACTAAAAAAACCTGTATAAATAATGATTTTTTATGCCTAGTTATTCCCTTTCTACTTTTGGTCCTCCAGGGACCCCATCAAATGGATTATCACCTGAATATGGAAAGAAATGTGCGGGTAAAGACCATGAAGGGTGGATTATAACAATACCTAGTAGGAAATCCTAAAATTTCCAAAAAAAAGAAGATGTATATTACTTTCCTTATAGTAATAGTAGGACAATCATAATATGAAACATATAATAATAACATCTTTGTATAATAATGATACACAGTAGGGAATATTGTATTATCACAACTGAAAATATTTCTTTGGATTCTTACTCGAGATAAAAATAAATTATCATCCAATAGAAGTCATTACACAAGCCAGGTAACACTAATGATGCTCCTAGGAGAGGTCGTTCACATGTAGTAAATCTGTGGGAAAGTACAAAATTGATTTTACATGAGATTGATATATAGAAAAGGGATTATATCCAAGACCACAAGAGACACTATAAACCCTAACAAGATTAATGCTATAAATAAGGAATCAATGTCTATGTATATTAGTCATTCCAATACCTCAAACCCCGCCTACATAAGAATATATAATAAAGGATCCCACGTTGGGGATCATGAGGGATTTATACAACTCTAACTGAGAATAATCTCATAGTGGGGATCACATCCTATTCCTAGTACATGATACCTCACTCTACCCTCATGATGTATCAACCAAGGTTATACATCTAAAGGAAATTTGTCCATACTGAAGAGATTAGGGGCATTAATACATCTTGGAAAAATTACATGGTGTGTACAAGAAGTATATTGCATGTATGGATATCCCATGGCTTTCCTAGGTTCATGAATGCACTGTCATGACACATCAAATTTATAATTATTTTATGGTTGATTCGTAGTCTATGGAAGACCCTAGGTTGTCTCTCAAGAATCTTTCAGGGGTTTAGAGTGTGAGTTTTTAATAAGAAGTACTAAAATAAGGATGGTTTTAAAATAATTAAAAGAAAATGACTTGATTTAAAGGGTATAATAGTTGAGAAATAAAAGTGGTGTTTTAGAATTATGAGATAAGTAGATCATTTCAATATCACTACAAATATTGGTGAGTTCATCATTCTGAAAAATACACATGGATTAATGGAATCCATTGGTTGAGGGTTTTCAAGATCTCATCTTCCCTCTTTCCTCTTAAATGATTCCCAAAGAACCACCCCTCGACACAACAATCGTGTTGTCAAGGTTTGGGTATCAAGCATAGAGAAGAAAAGGTAACAAAGCATACTAAAATCTTATGTATGTGTGAGAAAAATATGAATCTTTTCATGTCCAATAATAACAACCCAAGTTTCCTACATAAATTCTCAACCCAATCGGCATTGAAATGAAATGTGCTTCACTTAATTTTAATAATAGAAATGAAATCAGAGGAGAATAATGTCAAGATTAGAAATAAGTGAAATATTTAGCACAAAAATTACACAAAACCAGTAGAATAAAATGTGTTGTAACTCCCTCTCATGTGTGTGTTTCCCCCCCGAAATGACTATCCACCGTTTATCTTGAAAATGGGTGTAGGAAGAAGATCGGGTTGAACTTCTCCTTCATCCTTGATCCCCTTATGATGACAGGGGACTCTATAACTCCTTGGATGATGTGAGGAATCCATTGTGTATCCAAAATACTAGATATTTTCATCCTATCCGAACTCCCAAATGAGGATCCCAAGCTTCTATTTTATAGGTGAAGTGAAAGGTGGTTCTGGGAACATATAATATGTAAAACCAATTGGCTGACGTGTTTCAACCACATGAAATTTGAATGTCCCTTTGGAAAAAACTAGAAAATTTTCCACACCTCTTGAATATCTCTAATGAATGTTTGTCACTATTTGGACAACTACAACTCGAGATATTGATAAAATAAAAAATACAACATTTTACATTGTGCAGATTTGAATCTTTGGACATATCAGTTCAGATGGGAATCGTAAAGGCCGAATGAAGCTACAGTTCCTGCATATGAAATGTATCCCATTAATGTTGGAACAGACCACAAAATTTCATCCCATTTGGATGCACAGTTTAGTTGAAATATGTGATTGAGTCCACTAGTGTGCACGAGTCATGGGCAGTTTGTCCCAATTTCCTTGGACATCATCACGGGCCCTCCAAATAACCTTCACATTCAATGATATTATCAAAACAAATATCATTTCAATTTTTAACAGTGAAAAAATACAAAATAATTAAATCAATCCCGAAGTGAAATTTGTTATTATTATCATAATTTTCAATATAAAACAATTTTAGAACTGTGGTGTAAGGGTGAGAATGAAATAGTGAATCACAGTGTGATCACACCCCCACACCAAAACATTTGTAATCCTGGTCAAAGTCATAGTTTCAAAAAATTATGCATGTAGATATTTCCAACTTCATAAATATTTAAAATTCAATAAAAATTTACTTTCCGATTGAAATGTGATAAATGAAAAAATCACACTGAGGATTTATTCTCAGTGATCATTGAAAAAGACGTCTGAAAGATTATATCCAAATGAAATTCCAAGAGATGCATGATAACAATCAAAGAAAATAAATCAAAAGTTAATCATGTCACTAATTCTCCACGTGTGTGTGTTTGAAAACCATTATATGCTATTCTTTCCAATTTTTTTTGAGTAAATATATGTTTTTTTAATAATCGTCCACACACAATATTCTTTCCACTAAATGTTCCCCACATCCTTTATAATCAAATTTCAAGACCCAATCACTTAAGCATTCCCTGAAGTCAAAACTGAAGCTCCCGAGCTAAATATACCCATAAATTGTACATTTCATCACTCCCCTAATTTATTAATTTTTCAAAAGTTTCACATCGATCAAATCTCACACTATTCTCCCAACCCACATTTGATCTCCTCAGGATAGTAATTGTAATAGTTATAACAAGATCAATGGTCGAGGAAGGGTGGTTTTGACCTGCCCAATATACAACCCATTTTTTGTGGGCTTACAACATTCAGATAATAGCTACACATGCATAGGTAAATCTGGTACAGTAATGTAATATATTTTATAAGGGAAAATGTATCGAAAAATGATTTTGGAATGTATAGAAAAATCATCCTAACTTATATTTACCTTCCATTGAGTAATAAATTTTCAAATTTCATGGTTGGGTGCAAAAATATGTGAAGAGATTAAGTGACAAAATTTTCATTTAAACTATTCACAAAAAAAGTTCACCATTCTTCTCAAACAATTAAAAATGATACAACCATTTATATCATCGGCAATGAACTAAATTTTAAATAAAAGTCACACCATAGTATTGAATTCTTACTGAAATTCACATTTCATCAGATTTTTTTATAATGTTAAAACAACATGAAATATAGACACTCAACATGCATTTTCAATAACATCCATGATCAAATGAGTATAATTTTCCATGATAAAGTGGGAATACAAATGTAATATTCTATCACAAAAGTGAGAGGGATTGAAGGGGGAAAGTACCAATACAGTTCAAAAATACATAAAGACAAAAAGAAGAAAGATGATGAAAATTCATAACTAACATATGAATATACCCATCCCCCGACACCTAAAGTCTGCAGTGTCCTCACTATAATAAAATAGAATATGGGATGGAAGGATTAAACCTGGTGAGTTTCATTAATAGATTGCTTCTTAAACATAGAGTTCCTATATCAGGGTCTTCAGAATGGATTCATGGAAGTGCTCCTATCACTGCCCATTGAAAGTGACAATTTTTTTGGTTTCTCCATTTTGAACATGGGCAACACGAAATTGAGAGACATTGGTAACAGTGTATGGGCCAAACCAGTAGGAATGAAGCTTACCTGGATGAAACATCAGCCTTGCATTGTAATGGAGGACCTTATGCCCAATGTGGAACCGACGATGAAAGATAATATGGTCATGGGAAGCCTTGGTACACACCTTATAAACCCTAGAGTTCTCATATGCATCTCTTCTCATTTCTTCAAGCTCATGAATCTGCAAATACTTTTGATCACCTACACCCAAAAAGATTAGAATTGCATTGTTTGATGGCCCAATAGGCCCAGTGCACAATCTCAATATGGAGGTGACAACTCTTTCCAAACACCATCTGATATGGATACATTCCAATGTGAGTCTTAAAGGTAGTCCAGTAAGACCATAATGAATAATCGAGTCTAAGAATCCAATATTTCCTATTGGGATGAACTGTTTTTTCAAGAATTTGTATTACCTCTATATTTGACACCTCATCTTGGACAATGGTTTGTGGGTGATATCTAGTAGACACTCGATGACTGACCCCATACCGATGCAAATGTGATTTCATTGTTCGGTTGCAGAAATGAGAACCCTGGTCACTAATGATGAACCTAGGTAATCCAAAAATATATATGATTTGGGTTCCCAAAAATTATACAACTACCATAGAACCATCCGTCCTTGTGGATCATGCCTCTACCCATTTTTGACACGTAATCAACTGCCAGAATAATGTACAAGTTGCCAAAGGAATTGGGAAATAGCCCCATAAAGTCAATACCTCAAGCATAAAAAATGTCATGAAAGAGAAATGGTTGTTGTGGCATTTCATTTCTTTTAGAGAAAATAACCATTATTTGAAAACAAGGACAAGATTTACAAAAATAATGGGTATCCCAAACAAGTGTTTTCCAAAAGAGACCAGAATCAAGGATTTTGTGAATAGTCCATTGGGGACTAATGTGGCCCCCATAAGAAAGTGTAGCAGAATCTATGGACGGACTGAAACTCGCTATCGGGAACACAACGCCTTGGGATTTAATCACTACATGTGCACCAATGGTAAGTGTCATCCCAAATGTCCCAACATGACTCATGTTTTAAACAGTCGTCCTGGTTTTTATTGAAATCAGTAGGAATGTATGATGCTACCAAATAAGTTACAATTTCTGCATACCAAGGAATAACATCTTGTACTTGGTATAGTTTCTCATCAAGAAACATGTCATTTATGGGAATACATGGGGATGAGTCAACGTATTAGGATCAGTGAATCCTACTGATATGGTCAGCCACCACATTCTCTACTCATTTTTTATCTCAATTTTCTAAATTTAATTATTGAAGGAGTAGAATCCAATGAATGAGATGTGGTTTGGCTTCCTGTTTCTTAAGGATATAACAGAAGGCTGCATGGTTTGAGAAAACAACTACTTTGTGCCCTAAAAGAAATAAAATAAATTTACCCCTGAAAAAATCAATGGAATGAAATTCTTTTTTAGTTGTAGTGTGGTTTTTTGGGTAGGGTCCAATGTATGTGAGGCATAGGAAATGACATGTGGAGCACAATCAACCCTTTGTGATCAGACTAACCAAACGACATTGTTAGAGGCATCACACATGATCTCAAATGGTAAATCCCACTTAGGTGGTTGGATTATTGGGGGTTACATGAGACTCCATTTTAACTTATTTAAAGCTTCCTTACATTCATTATAAAACACAAATTTCTTTTCTTTTTTGAGTAACTGGGAGAGGGGGAGTGAAATTTTACTAAAGTCACGAATGAAACGATGGTGAAATCCAACATGCCCTAGGAAAGGCCACAAATCCCATACATGTATGGGGAATGGTAGGGATGAAATGACATCCAATTTGATATATCTACATGGATACCATTCCTAGAAATGGAAAGTCCCAAAACTATACCTTGTCGCACCATGAAATGGAATTTCTCAAAATTTAATACAAGTTTTTTTTCAATACAGTGATGTTGGACTAGACAAAGAAAACTCATACATTCATCCAAAGAGGATCCATAAATAGTGAAATCATCCATGAAAATATCCATGAAATTCCCAAGGTAATATGAAAAAATACAAACCATACATCGCTGGACAGTACCTGGAGAATTTCGTAGAACAAATGTCATCCCCTTATATGGAAATGTGCCAAAGGGGAAAGTGAAGGTTACCTTTTCTTGATCCTCAAGGGAAATATGGATTTGAAAATATCCAGAATACCCATCAAGAAAATAGTAATGGGACTTACACGCTAGACTCTCTAGAATTTGGTCAATGAATGGAAAACGGAAATTGTCCTTCTTAGTGTGTTGGTTTAGTTGGTGATAGTCTATGCAGAGATGCAAACTATTCTGCACACGTGTTGGAACCAATTCATTATTTTAATTTTTTATTATAGTAAGGCCAATTTTTTTAGGAACAACTTGAAAGGGACTAGCCGATTTTCTCTCAGAGATGGGGTAAATGATTCCAGCAGCCAATAATCATATCACATCCATTTTCAAAACTTCTAGGAGGTTTGGGTTAAGTCGACATTGTTCTTGCCTCACTGATTTAGCCTCATCATTTAATAAAATTTGATGTGTAAAAATTGATGGGATAATACTAGGAATGTAAGAAAGTGTCAATCCCAAAGCGTGCTTATATTCCCTTTAATGTTCAAGCAGTATCAATTCATCCTTAGGGGGGAGTGAATTAGTAATGATGAAAGGAAACTTGTTTCCATTCTCAAGATATTAATATATTAAATCTTGACGCAGTTGTTTCAGTTCCAATTCAAGTGGATTTAGGATTGATGGGAGTGTGTTAAAGTGAGAGGTCCCTGATCTCATCTAACTACTCAATGGTATCATCCTCAGATGAGTAATGATCTTTTAAAAGCTTAGTAGTATCATCGATGGTCAGTAGATCCTTAGTGTTCAACAAATCATCAATTAATAAACATGCATGACCGTTTTCTAGAAAACTACAATAATCAATGCATGATTTAGTACCTATAATTTCAATCAATGAATAAAACTCAGAAAGAGGATAGGGGGGATGATAAGAAGTGTATTCAGGGGAAGGGCATACATCAATTGAATTTACTGAGAGAGAGAGGAATGTTCTTCTAAGGGGTGCTTCATGTCATCAAGGATGTTGAAATGGACTATGTCACCACCAAATTACATAGATAATGTACCATTACAGACATTAATTATGGTTTTGGTAGTTTTCAAGAAAGTTCTCCCCAATATAATTGGGGCATGTCCTTTCATCCTACTATATTTCATTTAAAGCCCAAAAAAATCAACATGAAAAATTAAATTTTGGACCCTCAAAAGAACATCCTCTAACACACCAGCATGGTGTGTTGTACACCAATTTCCTAACTGAGTGACTGTTCTAGTGGGATTTAGTTCACCAATGTTCAATTTAGAGTAAATGGAGTGAGGAATAACATTTAAAGAAGCACCTAAATCAATAATAGCATTAGAAAAAGAATACTCCCCTATGGTGCATGGAATCAAGAATGTCCCAGGATCATTACACTTGGGGGGAATGTGATGTCTCTATTAATGCTGATACATTCCTCACAAAGCACACCTTTTTCCCTCCATGAATTTGCCTTTAGCATGCACACATCTCCTTTAGAAACTCTTCATATCTTGGAATTAGTTTCATAGAATCAATCAATGGGATGTTTACCTGTACTTTTTTGAATGTTTCTAAAATTTCCTTATCTATTTTGGTTTCCTTTTTATTACTAGGTTGGTGGCCCTTTGGGAAAATTGAAGAGGAATGGGTTGTCTAGGAGACTCATCGACATACACACTATTTATTTTGGAAGGGAATATGAGAAGATAATGTTTTTAAACATTTGATTCATTTTTAATGGCTGGGATGAAGGTTTTCTCAAGAGGGGAAGAATCTAATGGAGGATTCATCTGTTTTCCACTCCTACGGTTGATGGCACTGACATTTCCTTTATCGCTAGGGTTTACTACTATTTGAGAATTTATTTTACTAGACCCATGACATTGAATATCCCCTACCGAGTAAGTTAGTTTGCCTAATTATGTTTTGAGGTATTATATGGTTTCCTTGGTGGTTTGTTGGAATTAGAGATTGTTGGAATCCATTTGTTTCATCATATATTCTAGGATAGTCTTGGGTCTGGTAGGTGGTGGTTGGAAATGACTTTGGGGTGGTTGAGGATTTCTCGGTGGTGGTGGTGGATGAATACTCTGACCTTGTGGTTTCCATGGTTGGCGAGGCTGGTTTGAGTACCCCCTTGCCTATATGCGTGGTTTTCATTCCACCTAGAGTAGGATGGATAATATGGTTCTTGCCTAAAGGGTTGGTTATAGGGGCATCCTGGGAAGAATGCCTCACAACTCTCATAATTTTCTCTCAATTGGGGGCATTGGTCAGAATAATGGGTTTTAGAAGAGATGATTCTATAATGGATGTGAGGAGGAGATTGAGATTTCCCTTGGGAGAGAGAATGTTGTCATAGAAGTGTACTTACGTCCTCAATCTTCATGTCCACCTTTTTCATAAATTTAATACATTTCACCTCATGGACTCCTCGAATGGGTATACTAGACAATGAACCAAATTATTAAGTGTTTAGTTCCATGTTCTAAATTAATTTCCTTGCTGAAATTAAAGTCTTATCTACTAGCTTACCACATGCAGCAGCATCAATCATGTTTCTGTCAACAGGGATAAAACCTTCATAAAAATATTGTATTAAAATTTGGTCACTTATTTAGTGGTGTGTAAAACTTGAACATAATCTTTTAAATATTTCAAAATATTCTTGATATGTTTACCCAGGAGATTGTCTTATCCCCCAAATTTCTTTCCTTATTATTTTAGTTCAAGAGGCTGGGAAATATTTTTCGGAAAATGGCGTTTCATGTCCGCCCAGCCTCTTATTGGGGAATTAACATAATATCAGAAATCTTATATTGTATCTTCTAAATAAAAGGGGAATTCACTAAGCGTTACTTGTTCTTCATCAACATTAATATGTTTTAATGTTGAAAAAATAGAATTAAATTAATTTAAATTCTTGGGTGGATCTTCTCAGTGAGTTTATGGAATCATGGTAACAAATGAATTTGACCAGATTATAGTTAAAAATTAGGTGCCTCGTCTTGCATTTGGATGTGTGTGGGTTGGATATCAACATTAGGTGAGGTTAGTTCATTTAATGTACAGTTATTTTCATTCATGTTATGAAAATATATTTTAGTTTTTATATTGGTTATAAAATAAGAAGAGGAAGGATCAAGAAGAATGTTTATATATTGTATGTCCTCCTTTGAAGGGTTCTTCAGTGCATCTTGGTGTCGCTGATTTAAGATCCTATCCGGTTCGGGATCGAAATGTGGTAGGTCTTCTAGAGTTGAATTTTTCATGAACAAAACCTATAAAATAAAAAAATAAGAATAAAAAATAGGTAGATTTTTATGATAAAATAAATAATTAATCATAAAATTTACAAAAATCATATAAAAAAACACACACTAAAAACCAAAGTGGTCCCTAAAAACGGTGCCAAAATTTTACAGTGCTATCATGAACCATCAAATTGATTATTATTTTAAGGCTTATTTTTAGTCTAGGGAATACCCCAGGTAGTTTCTCAAGGATAATTCATGGTTTTAGATTGTGCATATTTTATAAGAACTACTAAAAGATGGGTGGTTTTAAAACAATTTTAAGAAAATGACTTGATATAAAGAGTTTAATATTTGATAAATAAAAGTGGTGTTTTATAATTATGAGATAAGGATATGATTTCATGCTCACTACAAATCTTTTTGAGTTCATCATTTTTGGAAAATACACATGGTTCAATGGAATCCTTTGGTTGAGGGTTTCCAAGATCTCAACTTCCCTCTTGCCTCTTAATTGATGCTCAAAAAACCACCTATTGACACAAAAATCGCGTTTTCATGGTTTTGGTATCATGAATAGAGATGAAAGGTTACAGAATGATACTGAATCTTATGGATTTTTGAGATAACCAGGTCTATTTTCTTGCCCAATCCATACAACCCAAGATTCCCACTTAAAATATCAACTCAACCAATGTTGAAATAAAAAATGCTTCACTTAATTTTAAAAATTGAAAAGTAATAAAAGGTGAATATTGTCATGATAAGAAATAAGTGAAATATTTATAACACAAATTACACAAAACCAGTAGAAGAAAAAGTGCTGGAACTCCCTCCCAAGTGTGTTTAGCTCCCTTGAAATGACCATCCACTGTTTAGCTCGACAACGGGAGGAAGAGAAAGCTCGAGTGGAAATTTTCCTTCATCCTAGATCCTCCTATGAGGATAGAGGCCTCCATAACTCTTTGTATTATGAGAGGACTCCTTTGTGTCTCCAAAATAACAGAGCTTTTCCTCCTAGATGAACTCCCAAATGAGGAGCCTAAGCATCCATTTTATAAACAATGTATAAGGTGGTTTTGGGCACACAATTTGTGTAAACCCAATTTTATGATGGTTTTCGATCACTTGATTGTCGAATATCACTTTTTAAAAAAACTAGAAACATGTTTCCCAACTCTTGAATATCTCCACTGAATGTTAGTCCCCCTTTGGATAAATACAACTTGAGATATTGATTATATACAGAACACCACATTTGACCTCATGCTGATTTGATTCATTGGACTTATTAGTTCAGATGGGCATTGAAAAGCCTGAATGAGGCTTTGGTTCCTTTAGATGAAATGTAGCCCATTAAATTTTCGACCAATCCAATATATTTCAGCCCATTTGGATGCACGGGTTAGTTGAAATATGAGTTTTAGTCCACATTTGTACAAGTATCCTGTGCAGTTTGGCCTAATCACCTCAACCTTCAATGATATTATCATAACAAGTATCATTTACCTTTTTAATAGTAAAAAATACAAAATAATTGAATCAATCATGAAGATAATTTTTTTTTAATATTTTTAAAATTTTCAATATAAAACAAGTTTAGCAATGTGGTGTAAGGGTGAAAATGAATCAGTGAATCGTGATGCGATCAGTGCGTCATCTCATTCCCATGTACTCCAATATGATCCTATGTACTTCATATGGGCCCATATATGAAGCCATGTCTTGGTACCTTGACATTTCCAACTACAACATCTTTCTCATGTACGCTGTTTGTGCCCATGTACCAATGCAAGTCTATTCCCATTTACCATAAGGGTAATTATTAAGTCTCCAAGTTCAATCACATGGCGTGTGACATGGGTTACACAATGTATAAAATTTATATCTTTGAAGAAACCGTATAACCTCATATGGGAGACTATAACAAATGTATTCATTAGATTATAGGCTATATAGTCATATATTATATAGAATATTTAGAAAACTCACATGTTTCTATCAATGCTTCATATTCCTTTATTTACATCACCTAATAAACTTAGATCCGTGGGTGTGAGTTCATTAGAGACATTCCACCATTAGTGGTTGGATTCCAATAAAATAAATATGTTCTCAAACCCCAAATCATCTCATCATGTCATCACTGTATACCAAACTAGGTAACAATAAACACTGATTCATTCATGATTCATCTCCAGTATTCCACCATCATCGCACTATAAAACATATATACCTTTGATCCTGAGCCTACATTTGTGGTATCAATCCATTTTTCCACATAATGGATTCACAATCGTAAATATCAAATAATTTTTTAAACTAAAGGCTAACTCAAATATCAATAATGATTACAGGAAGGAATGGTAGAGAAAATGTATAAAACTGAAATTTTTGGAACATACCTCATCCATTTTTTATATATCAACGATTAATTATCAATAGAATGTAATTTTAATAGGAATGAAAAGAAAAATGGAATGATACCAATCATAATATTCTAGAAAAATAAAATATCAACCACAATTTATCCATCGACTATAAAATAAAAAAATAAAAAAAATTGACTTTCATTTAGCGTGGGATAACCAAAAAAGGAAAAAATGTATAAATTTGTATCATTCCAATTTTTTTGATAAATGATTTTCAAAGTACAGTTCAACTGTTTCATCATTTTTTAGAATAGAAATATTTACTGTTGTACTGATTTACAAAGTAGGATTGGTCATTAGTTTACCATGAATGATCCTCCAACAGAAACTCATTCAACCCATTCAGTTATGAATATATAATTTTGTGTTTTTCAACCAATAATATATAAAAGATTCTAGGTATCTTCATAAAAAACAAATTTATTTTTTATTTATTTTATTATTTGCGCCCATGAAATCATTTATCAAACTTCTCTAAGAAAATAAAGATTATGTAATAGATGGGGTAAAACACAAATTTTGGATTCAATGGTGGTCTCATATTTTTGACCCAATACTATTTACTGGGTTTATTTATTATTAAATATAGAACATACATGATACAATATATTTACTACTTTTAAAATGTCAACATTGAAGATCATTGGGCCTTAAAATCTTGTTTTGTCTTAGCACCGAGGTTAGAAAATATTTCTTAATATTTTCAAAATAATTACATGGAAGAAGTTGGAATGATACATTCCCTACCAATATAGATATTCCCATAGTAAAAAAATATTACTAACAATTTTTAGTGTAGTTAACTTAATTCTTGGTCTCCCAATTTTTAATTCTCTCTTATACATTCTCATTCTACCACCAAACATTAACTTTTGGAGATTCTCCCACTTGTAGATCTTCTGCAACGGATCTGAGATCTCCACTAGGTACTGTAAAAAGGTATTATCATTGTCTATGATCGTATTTTCCTGGTTGATAACATGAAACTAGTTGTGAACAAACCCCTTTAGCTATGAATTGTGGAAGATGATGTGTAATCGGAGTAACTGCAGTGACAGGGCTATGAGGTACGTCACCTCATCCACCCTAAAGAGTATATAGATTATTCCAATTATTCTAAGAGATAATATAACACCTCAAAAAAATATGCAATCCAAATCGAGGAAAGACCATCAAAAACACTTCTTCTTCCTTCTAAAACTCACAAGGCCTCTACCATTTATCTTCAGATGACTTCTAATGGTTATTGGAATCTTAATCTGATCCTGGATGATCTAAACCGTTTCTATCATAAATTTCACAAACTATTGTCCCATAATTTTTGAACCCCCTAAATCAGTCCAAATTTTTCAAGACCTAAATGGTGTACTATACAAGTCTTATAATAGTGCCACACTGATAGTGGAAAGGTATTTGTTTTCGTGCATACAGTCCAAAAAGGTTAGGTGATCATTCCAAATATGGATAAGGTGTAACAAGAAATCTTAAAACCTGTACTATAGAACCTGAATGGTATATTTAGTCTATCAAATAATTTAGGGGTGAAATACGATGCTCATAATAAATTGATTTCAAAAGGACTCCTATAATCCCATCTAGAATAAATCCATGAAGATAGGATCACAATATGAAATGATCATCAAGGTACCCATGTGTATATAAAAAATATCCTTCATATAAATTCTTCCCAAAATCACTAATCAAATCCCCTATCAGATATATAAGAATTGGTCTAAATTTATGAGTCATTATATGATCACCCTACTGATATCATGTCCTCTAGACAAACACAGTATCTCCATCATGGTGTCCATAGATATAACATCACACATCCACTCTGGTACATTAGGGGATTGAGCTAAGACTACATGAACCCATTGTTCAGCCTTCACCAATTGAAAAGTGATCCATTAATAAAGATACATTTCTATACACTTATTCGTCAATTTCCTCTTGTAATGAAACAATCCAATATGTTTAAAAAAATAAATACTTTATGTTTGATTGAGTATAAGACACGTAACATCGAGTTTAAAAGAACCTAAATATAATAATATTATTTTTATTTAGACATGATTTTTATATGATAGTCATTAAATTTGGTATTATTAATATTAAAAAAATTTAAACTATTTATAATGTATAATGAAAGTATATTTATAAATAAGTACATAATTATTTTCAAGTCTTTATGTTTTTTGAAAATTATTTCTTTTATAAATATATTTTTATTTATATGTATGAAAAATAATGAAATTACTTTTTACCAATATTAAATAATTTAATTTCAAAAATTAAATCAATTTTTAAATATAAATCCTGTAATAACCTTAGGGAGAATTTTTGATATATTTCTAAAAATTGTATTTTTATAATGAATATTGAAACATACTAGTGCTTATTGAAAATTACCATTTCATTTTAATAATGTCTAATGATATATTTACATTAATGTTTTATGAATTAAAGAGAAATAAAATTATGTTTTTAATAATCCAATTTAGTTCTGTTTTAATAATTTCATGTTAAATTTGAATATAAAAAGTTTTTAAAATTATGAAAAACAAATTACCTGGAAAACTCTTTCTTATTCATATCTGCATGACTAATTTTAAATTAAAATATTCTAATTTTGTGAATTTAATTTTGATAAATTGATACTATAATTTTATAAATAACAAATAAAATTATATAAACACATTAACTTAATTATTTTTCTTAATGAAAATTATAAATAGTAAAAATTATTTAGCATAGTTCTCGTTAAAACAGGATTACCTAGGGGATAAACTAAAATGATAAGGGATAAATTTATTAAAACAAGTAAAAATATTACTATATATCCATATTTAAACCATATGACATATAATGTTTTTCACTGATACATATTTTAGCCTTTTGACATGTATAAAAGTTGGGTATAAAATTTTCTTTTAAAAAATTCCAAATGTGCCCTCTCTCCATATTATAGAAGGACATACACTATCCTATACTATTTATAATTACAAATCCTAATGTTCTAGTGAATATCCATCCAAATAAATTCCCTAATTCCCTCTACACTCTCTAGTGTCCTTTGTTTGATCTGAAATAAATTCTATTAAGTCTTTTCCTATTTCCCTAAAGAGGTTGTTCAATGAAGAGATATCATTTGTAAATAAAAATCATTTTATAATATCTTATTCCAAATAAATTAAATATTAATAAATCATTATGACATAAAAAACAAAAATATTTTATATACTACGATTTTATTATGTTAATTTAATAACTTAAAACCATCTCTACTTCCAGAAAATGGGAAACTAAATCATTGTTCATTTGAATGGAATAGTACCACCTTACGAACTGTTGTAATTTTTTTCCATCATCATCTATCAGAAAAATCCATTAGAGTGGGATTAGTTTGTATATATTAAATTCATAAAATATTAATAATTCCTTAAAATTAATGTAACACAAACCTTCTTTCCATAAAATCCATTGATGAATGATAACGTCATTCATGTGTACGATGGACTACCACCTCATGAAGCAATGTGTTTTTTTTATTACTAGATCACATAGATTGTATATTTATGTGAATTTAAAAAATAATATGAAATTTAAGATTAATAATCATTATATGAATACAAAATAACACTTAACATTTTCAATTATGATCTTTGAAATATGAAAAAGTTACATATGCGTATGTACAACCAACTGCCACCATAATTATTACATAGTTATTTTTACATAACAATATTTCTTGATTTTATTTAACGTAATAATTTATTTATATAAATGATAATTATTTCATGATTAGTTTTATGTATAATATGAAATACTATACTCTTTGACGTTAGTCAGTATTCCAAGGAGAATTTGTATATTTGATCCAAACATCATCAAAACATCTGACATGAACCTAATTTATTATGTAACTGAATATAAAAAAAATAATGAATAAAAAATAAATTAAAATTTTAAAAGTATTATAAAGAACGTAATAAACTAATACGATCTTATTATTCATGATGATAATGAATACACATAAGGAATTTGGATTGAGGTAGGTGATCTATCTCTAAACCTCCCTTTCATTATGTTATGACCAATATCTCTCTAACTCAATTTATATAACCCGTTGTAGTAATAAAAAACGTCATACTTTTATATATATGTCACAAAATATATAATTATATTATTTTCCCATCCTTTGATGTGGTAATACATTCCTTAGATTTATTTCAAATATTCTTTTGTTAGGAAATTTCCTTTGATTATGATATGAGGAAAGATTTTTCAACTTATTTTATTTACATGGGTATTTCACATATTTATGTCTTATGGTTGATTTTATTTTTTTGGCACACATAAATAAAAAATATTTTATGATTGGTGTTCTCATATGGTACTCTAATGAATTGGGTAAACCTTTAGTATCATGATATATCATGTTTGGGATTACAGATTAAACCTAATCCATTATTAGACTTTTCCACCATGTGACAATGGCTACGTATTTATCATTTACTCATGTTTATGTCATGTTATATGTTTTCACCACATTACCTTAATCCTATTATCTTATGATACCATTTTATTTACATTATTCTTCGTTGTGATTACCCATGAGACTTCTCTATTATGATATCATGTTATAAATTTGAAATAGATGTTTGGATTACTTATCATGATTATATCTTACTAGGATTTTTAGCTGAACCTTTTCTTTTATGTAATCACTAGGTTACAAAAATTTTGTTTTAGGAGTTCAAATGGATTTAAACGGTCTTCATGCAGAATAAAATAAAAATTCCATGTTTTATTTTATTTCTAATGTGTAGTTAACATAGTCATATAATGAAACTATGATATACAATATTTAATATTGTACTGATTAGATATTTATGCATAAAATCATGCAATAATATGTGTAAATGATTTGGGTCACTATAGTAGGTATTATAGATAGTAATAGTAATTTTTGGTATTTTTATAAGAAAACTCTTATGAAATAACTAGGGATAATAAAAAAATAGTAAAATATCCATAAATATTGGTCAAGTATATAGTTAGTGGTTTCCCAGAAAATGTATCCTTAACTGGATAGAATTAGTGGATATAGCTCTGTAAAGGTTGTACATTGGGGTAATAACCCTGAGAAGTGTGCTTGATATGCACTTGATCATTACCTTAAGAAAAACAATAGGACTTACTATAGACATGTCTTGACACTTCCAAAGGAAATGATTTAGAAATTAACAAAACAATATAAGAAATTTTATAAATGAAAAGAAAATATTATTCATTTGGAAATGCTAATTGGGAAATTTCCACATAAACCAATATTGAATCATATAGAATCATAAGTTAGTATATAATTAGCTTTTTTATTCTATTCTATCAATTCTTATAAGTTTTCATTTTGAATGTATATTAGTTAATGTATCCTAATATATTCTCCTTTTTATTTAATCATTGGAAATAAGATAATCTATTCAAAAAACCAACATGATATAAAATATGATGATTACCCAAGTGATATTCCTGACCATATAGGATGGGGTGATGAGAACAATAGGGAAATACATGACCAACAAGCTCATATTTTGAATAATAAAATAAATCTTGTGGGATACCCTAGTCTTCTTAATAAAGGGAATGTTTTTTAGGAGTATTTTATGTGACATTGTCCTCCATCCATTAGTTTATCTTTCGATCCAATCAACATGGAAAAATATAATACCTACATTGAAAAAATACTTTATATCCTTCTATTCTTATATAATTGTAATGTTTTTCTTAAAATTTATCACATTGGGTGAGAAGCCAATCATTGGTGGACATTGATCAATAACACAACGTAAAAATAAGATATTGATACCATGGAATGATTAGAAATCATGAAATTATATTTTAAATAATAGTTTCCCCAAACTCATCATATTAAAATATAGAGAGAGTTATTCAATTTGAAGAAAATGTAAGATGGGTCTACAGAGGTGAAAGAGGAAAACACTGCAATGCTTACATATTATGTCACTGGATTATTCATCATTAATGATATTAAGGTGAGAACTTTTTAGTGGATTAAATATATTTCTATGAAATTCGATGGTGACTTTATTCTTTGGTAGTTGTGAATAGATTTTCAGTTTTTTCCCTCAATGTTGATATAGAGATCAGTGACTATCATTAGTCTCATGAGATTAGAGACAAAAATTCTAATATATGTGGTTTTGGGAATTTCAATAGATTAGTACCATAGATGAAAGAAAACCCAACATCCCACTTTTTAAAATTTTGGGTAACAACATCATGGAAATTGTCTATTAAGAATCGAGAGATGTTTCAAATGTGAAAAATATAGGCATCAGGCTAACTAGTGCCAGATGGAATTGATGAACCCCACTAACGTACATGAAGAAAAGAAGGATCAGACCAAAAATCAGTATGTGATAAAGTGTATCAACATTAAGGTACATGGTAATTATGAAATACAATTCCCTGAGAAAAGGGAATTCAAATAAAATAAATAAAAACAATTTCCAAGTCCAATATATCAATGAATAGCATATAATATAAATAATGATATGGTGTATCTTAAAAATGAGGTGGTGATAGGTACACAAGTTATCAACTCATGAATATTTTATGTAATATTGTTTTCTATTTATATGAATTAATTTATATATTTCATGTATAGTAGAACTATTCAAGAACAACCTAAAAACATGTTGGTTAATCTATCTATGAGAAATAGATGGATCAATGTTTGATCACAAGTGCATAACTCATCCCTGATCAATGTTTGTGGACTAAATATTCATGAAAATCTAGTTTTATTTCCTTTAGTGGATTTTGGTTCTATTTTACTCACCAATTGGTATCCTTATCTATTGAAAACATTAACAATCAAGAGTGGGATATCAGTATTCATGTCCCAATTCATCCTCCAGCTCTATAAATGTGTAAGGATGAAGATGAATACCTAATGAAATCGTTTTTTCAAGAATATATATTATTTCTTTATGAGTAAGAATATATTACCCAAATGATTTTTCAATGGTTTCAGTCATGCTTAAATATATTCCCATTGTGAGGTACTATACCAACGTATTCCCAAAATAATTTCTTAGACTTCCTTATGACAGAGTGGCTGAATTATCAATTTAACATATACATGGATAACTGCCCATATTGAAGACTACATATGGAATGAACACTATTGAGATATAAGAGTTGAAGAAGATATAACAAGAGAGTCTGTAAAAGGGTTTTATACACTCGATTGATTCATCATAGGGTGTTACAGCCCTCCTCGTCAAGATGAATGATTGGTCAATGAAACTAAATATTGATTATTATGAACATAAAATAAATTGTGATAAAGAATAATTACCCATTTTCGGGAGTATATGGCATGTTTTATCACCTACATAGAGCCCAAAACTTCTCAAAGATAGAAGTTTTATCATCTTATCACCAAATTATTATTGATGAAGGAAGACATACCAAGTACTAACTTTTGAACAAGATATGGAAATTATTTCATTAATATTCTTGCCTTTTAGATTCACTAATTCTCTAAAAATATCTATATAAATAATGAATCAATTCATAGTAGAATACAATCAAAAATTTGTTGTCAACTTTTTAGATGTTACTCTAATTTACTCTAGAGTAAAGGAGGATAATGAGGATCATTTGAATAAATTTTTACAGAACATACGAGAGGAGTAAAAATGAAAATTATATTAAATGTAAGTTCTTGATGTAGAAATTATCATTCTTGGTAAGTATTGTCTTCTGTAATGGGATATCTATGGACCCTTCCAAGTAAATTCTTATTAAGAAGTGTCCTAGACCAACATCTATAACACATATCCATATTTTAATTAGACTAGCCATGTATTTCTGATGAAATTTAAGAAACATCCCATGATTTTCAAACCCAATAATAAAATAAACGTGAAAGTATGTATAGATTTTCTTGACCATTGAATAAGAAGAGAGACTTAACGAGTTGAAAAATAGGATAATCACTACACCAGTTCTCATAATGCACTTAAGTGGGGATATATTTTGGAATATAATGACACCTAAAATAATTTCCTGCAATATTTACTGATGAATAATTATAAATTGATGGCATATTTTCTAAGTAAGTTAATAGCTAATGAGAAGAACTGTCCCACAATTGATTTCTAATTGAGTATAGTGATCTTTGTATTGGAAATATGATGACATTACCTCAATGTGAATTCGTATGAAATATTTATTGATCCTTATATCCAAAAATATATATTCCCTTATGAGAAGCTTAATATTCAGCACCGAATACGGTTAGAGATAATCATAGACTATGACAACTCAATCTATTACCATCTAGGTAAAAAAAATAAAATGGTATATGCTTTATGTACAATATATTAATGAAATTTATTAGTAGTGAAAATTGAGAATGATAAAATCTTAATATACATGAAAATGATTGTCATGGGAATCACAAATAAATAAACATAATCATTTTTTTATGAAATTATTTATCGACCATCCATTTTGGAGATTTTAATGGATACTTAAAGATATTATATGGGAATTCAGAAAAAGGTGGAAGAAATTATAAAAGGGAAATACCCCGACTTAAAAATTGATAAAGAATATGTTGTAATATTTGGGCCATAACTATGTGTATCACCATATCCTAAGAAAATGACAGAGCTATTGAATGAAGAAAATAGATCAACCTTCTCCATCCACTTTGGGAGAATGATGACGTATCAAGATATCCAATATCACTACTAGAAGAAATATGTATTTGTAGACTAAAAAATATATATCAATGTGTCTAGTATGTCAGCAAGTTAATTCTTAATGTAAAATATATAATCTTTTGATGCAATCATTACCCAAAAATAAAAGGAAATGGGAAAACATCACCATGGACATTTTCACTAGTCTTCCAAATAAATCATGTGGAAACCATACCATATTGGTGGTCACAGATCATCATAAAATATTTCTCACTTCTATTCAATTTTCTAGGACTTCTCACAATATCAAATAACAATAATATACATTAGCTATCTTGTATGCTTTTATGGAACACCAATAACAATTATATAAAAACTTGATTTGATATTTACCGTAATGTTATGGAACATAGTCCATTATAGTTTAAAAACTGAGTAGAATTTTAGTATACATAATCACCCCCCCAAAATTATGGATATTATTATAAGACTATCCATACACTGGATGATATGTTGATATAATTATTTATGGACTTTAAAGGAGGATATGATCAATATCTTTATCCAATCGAGTTCTCAAACAATTATCACCTTTAATCAAGAATCCAAATGTGTTCTTATGAGTCCATTTATGAGAATATATTTAAGGTAACATTGTGTGGGGATAATGTTGGTGAACATAATATTATGAGAAAATATATATTTTAAGAAACCATGGAAAATTTAAATAATATTTATCATCACATCGGGACTTCTCAGTGTCCAGAGAAGAGCCATTGTAATACGCAACGATGAAACCTGGAGTTTGATGTTGGGAATAAAGTGTTTTTCATAGATACTCTTGAAATAGAGTAATGATATTTGGGAAGAATGGAATTCCAATACATACGTATATCTTCCATGTTAAGACTCACGATTTCATTAGAGTTGTGTCTTGTTGACTAAATCTCCCACCAACTCTTTCATAGGTACAATACATATTCCATGTATCCCTCTTAATGAAGATTTTAACAGATTCATCAAATGTACATAATTCATTGGTAGTAAAACTGTAAAATGACTTCTCATATTAGTTGAATCAATTAAAGATCTTGGAAGGTAGATATATTGGTCTATGTAAATATATGACTCACCTGGTCTATATTCTTTGGCAGAACCCAAACTACAGAGTCATCAAAGGAATCAGTGGATGTAATTAAGCTTAAGTAACCCCATGTATTTTGACTATGATATGTAATATGAAATTATATGGGAAATTTTTAAAATGGGAATAATGTAAACCCTGAGATTATTTTTAAAATGAATATTTCTATGTTTGATACCATATGTGACATACAACACTATATTTTAACAAGCCTCATAATAATATTAATAATATTATTCAAACTATACCATTATATCCTTGACATTAAAATTGGAAACTCAACTAGTAATAAGCATATTCCTAAAATTCAGAATTATTATTATTAAGATATATTTATAAATGATTACTTATTTATTGGAAAAGATTATGTAGGATTTGAAAATTATTTTTTCTCAAAAATTGAATTTTGTTTCATTTGCATGAAAAAATAATAAAATTAGTTTTATAAACTATTTGAAATTTTATTTGATAAAATTAACATCATTTATGGAATAAATTTTTTTAAATTATATTACGGATAAATTTTGGGATTTTAAAATAAATTAATTTTTTATTGAATAATGAAAATTTCTGGTTTTTAATGAAAACTACATTTTTGATTAAACTGATTAAGAAGTTTAATTTTCGTAATTTTTTTAAAATATAAAATTGTTTCAATTATGTTATAATAACCCAAATTTAAATCATTAAATTCAATTTCATGTGAGTTTTGATATAAAAACATTTATTCTTATAAAATCATTTTGTTTGAAAATTCATTTTTATCCCATCAACAGGTTTACTTTTAAATTAAATTATTCCAACTATTTGAATTATATTTTAATTTTTTTACATATTTTGAATGATAATAATTTTTATTATATTATAATTTCTTCTTAATTTTTATTAATAATGAATATTAAAAATAGTAAAAATAAATAACTGTGATTAATGTTAAGATTTGTTTACTGGGGAAGAAATAAAATAATAATGGTTAAAATGAACTATATATATGTGTAAATACAATTTTAGCTCCATAATTAGACCATATATATTCTAATATTCTAGAATGATCCATTTATGAGACTTTTTCAATGCATGAAACATGAGTAATAATTTTTATTTTAAAAAATTCAATGTGTTACCTCTCCCCCACTTATAAAATAAAACCCATTAACCCATCCCATTTACACATAAAATTTCGTTTGGTTATGATATTTACTGAAAAATTATATCTTCATCACTTCCCCCACCACTCCCTAGAATACTTGGTTTGATCATAAATCTATTATTGGATGTCTTTTGGTATTATCAGGAAGAGGCGGGCTGAGGGAGAGGTATCATTCATAAACAAGAATCTTTGTATTTTTCTTCCTAAACTAAATAAAATATTACTAAATCATGATTATATTTTTTAAAAAATATCTACCATATAATACTATTTATTATTTTAATGGATTATTTTATATTTATCTTCACTTCCATCAAATGAGAAACAAAACCATTATTCATGTGTATAGTTGACTACCACCATATGAACTGATTTAATTTGTTTTCCATAATCGTATATTAAGGATTTATATGATGATGGATTTAATATTTACATATTATATTTATGAATTACTATAAATTTTATAAAACTAATATATCATACACCTTCTTACATTACCATCCATTAAATAATGATAACATTGTTTGTGTGTACAACAGACACCTGCTTCACAAAGCGATCTGATTCATTTTTATTGCCACATAACCTTGACAGTATATTTAAGTGTATTTAAAGAAATAATATGTTATTTATGATATAATTATACTCATATAAATTCAAAATATCACATACCATATTTTCATTATGATTGTTGAAAAATTCAAATCTTTATATGCAATTGTATGACCAAACATCTCAATTATTGTAAGATAGTTTATTTATCATCAAAATAATTTATGGTTATTTTTAAAAGAATAATTTATTTATATAGATGATTAATTTTTAAATTTATTAATCTTTAGATGTATAAATAAAAAAATTGACATTAACCCACTATACAAGGAGAATTTATACATATGATTCAGACATCATCAAAACGTCTGACAAGAACTTAAAAGCTAATATAAATGAATACATCATGATAGAGAAAAAACTAAAATTAATATTAAACATTATAATGGTTATTAAGAAGATAAATCACTTATATATTATTTCGTAGGTCTTTAAAATGTGTGTTTTAGTATTAAGAATCACTGCTTCCAGGCAGTTTCAATAGGATTTATTCATGGAACTGGAACTATCCAACAGTTATTCATCCAAAGGGGACCCTCATTCTAAAGGGAGGTGTTCATTATGTTTGAGCTTTATGATACTTAGGAACTTACATTAGTCAAGATGATGGGAGTTTAGACTCATCACACCCTTTTTGAGTGGAATTATTGTCTAATTCGGGACTCCCTTTTTAAATTTATGATATTTTCATGAATCTTTAATAATTCCGCAAGCATAACATAAGTTTTCTATGGAATTTACAATCACATATTGACATCTATAAAATTTATAATCATTAGTATGAATTCAATTCTCTTCACTAATAGAGATATCCGTATGTATTTGAAGTTCTCCATAAATGGTATCCTCTAATATAATATTTCATGATTCTTTTAGTCATCATTATAATGATACTAGTTTTTAAGCCACTCAGCGGGACACTCTAGAATTTGTTGTCATCCAGGGAGACAAAGGTTTGTTTTTATATTGGGATCATACCCATGAAATGGGATACCTATGTATCCTTGTGAAAGAAATCAGAAGCCTAGTAGTTCAGTTCCGCTTAATGGGACACATCATACCTTTTAAGGTCATGTGATAAGGACCTAACCATGGAGCTTAATGTCATATGGTAAGGAAATCTAAGTGAAATGTGATTAATCAATGTTGGTTTTGGGACTTATTCCAAAAAACCCAATGAACATGGAATGGATATGGGTTTCTATATTAGATTAGACCCTGTGGGGGATATGGCCCAAGGAGAACTGGTTTAATTTGGAAATGTTGGGTTTGAACCTCAATGAGGACGCACACATATCCCATGTGGATGGGATCAAATCCCACATAGTTTTATAAGTCTCATAGGAAAATATTGTTCTTTAAGAGAAATGAGTTTGGGCTTAATTCTGGAAAAGGATGCATTGATGATTTAAGGGTTTAATTTAAGGCTTATTCTTATAGAGGATTCCTAGATTAAGGGATTTAGGGTTGGATTCTGGAAGAGGATATATAGTGATCTCAGAACCTTAAAGGAATTCTTATATATCCTAGTTTGAATAGGAATCATGGTTCCCTTAGTTCCATTAAAATGGGTGTTTTTGTGCATGTTGTAATCATCACGAATCTATAAACCCACACGAGTCATGATCAGTGTGAGAAATAAGAGGATATGAAAGATTCAACAACAAAGAAAACACTTTTCCTACTCTATCGGTGAAAAAGGAGTACATATGGAAGGAAGATCGGATGAGGCCTGAGTTGACCAGAAATGAGTTTGAGGCGATGAGGCTGAGTTGACCTAAGAAGAGGGTGAGGTGGTGAGCCTTACCACTATTCACATTAAATTAGACAGGGGTCCAATGAAAGGAAAAATGGATGAAGGTTAGGGGCTTACCCCAGGATGGATGCACATGGTGAAAACGCTCCAAAAGAGAGGGAAAGGGTAATGATATTCCCAGTGCCCATATCTTCTATGGTCTTTAGCACTAAAAGGGAGAGGATGAGCAATGATGATACCTCCTACAAGAAAATCTAAGGGATTATTCCTGGATATTTTCTATAAAATTGATCTGGGTAGGGGAGGGATACTTCTCCATTATTTTAAAAGGAAATGTAGGTATGAACCGTACCTTCCCATACTAGAGACCTGAGGTTTTGGGTTACCTCTTTGAGAAGGGAGAGGCCAAGACCCAACCATCCTCAAAACCTAGAACCTCCCATCACTATTTCTATGAGAATGGTCCATGTAACTGTGGATATAAAAATCCACATACACTCCATGAATCCCAACTTACTTATAAAACAAATGTCAGAAACCTATGTCTATTGATATACAAACCCAAATGGGAGACATGTTGACATGTCTTTCCCAAAGGTTTGATAAGTTAGGAGGTTTTGGTGGTGGTCTCAATAGAATCCTTTTTATACAAGGGAACCAAGGAAGAAAAAGCCTTTCCATGAATGGATTTGAGGAAGCCTTGATAGCTTGTCGACAGAAGAGAGTAAGTTAATCAAAGAGGGTTGCTCAAGTAGGTAAGGGCACACATGTATGAGTGCCTAAGTAGACTTGGGAGACCTGATATTCACTTAATAAATGGACAAAATATATGGTAATACTTGCGCAAGGCTTGGATCAAGCTTTCATGAGTATTCACTGGTTGTCCCAGAAGTGGTGCGCTCAAGTTACTATGAATGGAATAGGTGGTGCACAAGTATTTCTGATTTAGGGAGGTTGGGTACTTTAGGTGTGCATGTGTTATGGCTTTTAAACACTAAAAAGGACTGTGTTCACTGATCATCCCTTAAATCCTCTACTCAAGGTGTTCAAAAACTAACTTGAATGTTTTGGATGACTAGGGCGAAGTACTAGGGCGACAAGGGTAACAATTCATCAATGGTGAAATTCTTCTATACTAATGAAGAACCCAAGAGTCTATTTATATGCAATAATAGAACCTTGGGTGAAAGGTGTTTGGGCGCTCAAGTAGGTTTCATGGCGTTATGGGGCACGCAAGTAGGCTGTGCACTGATGCCTTTTGGTCTAACTAAGGATACCCAAAACTCCTCTCTTTGAAAACATTTATTTTCTTCATGTATTTTCCCCTTTTCTTTCTAAAGAATTTTACTTTTTCATTTATTAGACTCTTTGATGGAATGGAGTTTCACCAAAATCCACTCCTCTGAATTGGATCAGGAATGAAGGGAGGATCCTATACTGAGGTAATGTAAAATGAAAGAGAAAGAAAATAGTATTGGGGCATTCATGTATTATGCCCATTGAACAACTAGTCGAACAAACCAGCAGCGCTCAGAAACATGGCATGAAGGGTGAAATTTATTGCCTATATATAATGTCTTTACTTCTATAAAAATTATTCTCATTTTTGGAATTTCTGCTCTCGACATGCAAGCTCTTTCTCACTCATACGCTTCTATTTAACCACTCTTCTTCCATATTTTTTTTATTTTCACGTTATAAGTGGGGATCTATACTTGTACGCTGGCATATACTTGCATGAATAGTTCGTACTAGCACATTTTAATGTATTCTCCATTCTATTGTAATGAAACCCAAAAAAAAAAAAACTTAAATAAATGATGATTTCCGTCCTTTTTTTTCCGGTTCAATGGCTCTCAAAAAATTGGAACTACTGATGAGCTCGCTAGCAAGAAGATTGATTACATGATGAATGTTGTTGGTCATGATTTCTTTGACTTTTGTGACACCGGCCTTCCAAACATAGAAAGAAATTCAAAAAAGTATCATGTTAACTTTTCCCGAAGCGCCTATTGACCTTTGTATAATTATGGCCATCTGCACAATATCAATATTCCATACCCATAGAACTATATCCCACATTCTTGGTTTTCGGATTATACCAACTATTCATCAGAAAATGTTTCTGTCAGGGGCTCATTAGATAATGATGGGACTACATATAAGTCTCATATTATGCATCATATCCAGTGTACTCCGGATATGAAGCCACACACACTATATCTATAGAAGCACTATTATTCACCCATATTTCAGGATTCCCAGATGAATCTGTCCACGGGTTGGGAGAAGAGTTGGGTTTCAGCCACAGAGGAGATATAAAACCTATGTGGATGTGGGAATACTGAGTTCGTATTACCTGATCAGAATTTATAGAATAATTGATAAGCCTCATGATTTTTGAGGACGTTTGGGTTGGGCAAACATATGTGTACATGAATGATGATTTCTTCCTAGAGTTATTAAGCCATTGGAGCCCAGAGAATAACTCCTTTCATATAACATACAAAGAGGGAGGCATCACGTTGTGGGATTTTTACAAGATTTCTAGAGCTCAAATCATTGGAGACATGTAAAATGAGTTTATAACACTCAAAGTGACAAGGAATGTCTCTAAGAAGACATCAAATTTTGTTCATGAGTTGATGAAAATATTTAACAAACTCAAGAATACAACCACAATGAAGTCTCAATCTATGAGAGATATTGATTTAGAGGAATGGATGGAAATATTATTGATAAAGAAGAAGGAAAAGGGGCCCACTTACCCACGTCTGACCAGAAGTACAAGGGAATAGAAGAGTGGTACTCTTTACGCCTTCCAGCCAATATTGGAGAAGGAAGAATATTTAAAATGGGTATATGAATTCAACCCAAAAATTCCTTCAAAGACATGACTGGAAGGATTCATGTCCATCTGGATTAGTGTCTATTTGTTACTCTACTGAGACACCAAAGGAGGCGTGAGGCACATAACCTTTTTTATTACATCCAAGATGGAAGAGAAAAGGACGGTAGGGTTGGATGCTCTAGTTTGGGCCATGATTAATCAGATTTTGTTGCACATTTTCTAAGGGAATTCTCCCTTTAGTATAACAGGACCATTCCATGTGTTGTGGGGATGGATTGCTACTCATTTCTGAACCTATGCAGCACAAAGTGGGGTACAGGTTTTTCGAATTTCTTTCCGACCGTATGTTCATGTATTTTATGGTATTTCACCATTATATCTGAATTCTTATGATATCAAGGCTATATTGAGAATGCACAAAGATTTTAATTTATTTACTTTTGGGAATCCTACTATGAGGAGATTTTTTGATGATTGGATGTCCAGTTTGGAATTGAGGGCATATATGCTTGCTTATAGAGATGGTGTGTTGGCCACCCGAATTGATGAAAAAAATCATATGTGAGGACTATACTTATTATATATTTGAACATCAATTCAAATGTCTGCAACATAATACTGTATCCCCTTCTGTGCATGTCAGATTAGAGAAAAACCCGATGGTTTCCCAACAACTATGGTTGTTAACATCTGTAGAGATGATTGTGGCATTTTTTAATTTACCTGCCGCTAATGCAGTAAGAATATTGACTATTTGTTATGCCGAAAACTGTGTTTCATCTTACCTAGAAGGGGTATTGAATCATGACATCCTTCAAGTGTGGGTGAAGAGAAGTAGTAGGAGAGATCCCATTTTTTGGATGGTAACTCTTCATCATCAGGGCCTGACTTGTGAGAATCAGAGGGTGGAGGCGATGATGCTCCAAATTCAGCGAAGAGACCTCATTCCAGATATAACCGTCTATCCCAAATAAAATCACCACTCCATAAATACCTACTGAAAATATATCGAGGAGATCTGATCACCAAGATTCTGAAGAGAGATGTGTTCCATTTTCCCATCCCTCATCTGTGACTGTGGGGGTTGGGAAGAAACTCAATTCCAATGTTGCAACATCCTCTTCACAACCCTCTTACATACAATAGGAATATATATCAAACATGGTAGAGTTTGTACTGTGATGTTGAATCCTTGTGGATGGTTCTGCATGATGGACTTTATATTCCAAGAGAAGGGGATTTACATGATTCAAGTGACATGATTTTTAAGGATTATCCCAATTAGGTGAGGACCTACATTTGAGAGCCGGAAATGCTCATATATGCCACTAATGAATCAATTCCTACTACAAAGAGAGTGAAGGAAATGATAAATAATGGTACCACTAAAGGTATTAATCAGTCATTTGCTGATTAATGGCATGACTTTTTTGATCCTAAAGATATAATTTTCCATTTCCCCATATTCTATTTTTCTTTTCAATTTTAACTTTAGTCAAAACATTATTACATAGGGGAAACATCATCTTATCTTACAGCTGGTTAATGGAAAGATAATTAATGATCCCTCACCATAGAATAGCCCTAAAGTCGTTTATCATGGTGCTGTCAAATATCCTCGTGAATCGGGAGAAATATATCCAGGACAACATGCCATGGAGGATGAAATTTAGAGGGTATTCAGATCTCCAATACATATCTTTTGAGATGATGATGTATGTTCTCCTGAGAAAGATAGGAAGAAAATGCACTGAAGAAAGAGATCCTTGGTTAAGAACTTTCTTAGTAGTGGTATGTATCCCTGATAATCTTGAATTTAGTCATTATTCATGAAAAAGTGTTTACACATCTTCAAATTACATGGGTTTATTCTGTTTCGTCTTTAAAATAAACTACTAATAGTCTTCAAGGAACCAAGGGGCGGTGTTGCTGATTAGGAACAAATTCTTATCAGTACAATGGTTCTTGAGGAGGCATTAAGGCTTAAAGAACCAATATATATCCCTATAATTTCTCTGGTTCCTACCACAAGTGGGGAATATGCATCTGGTAAATCAACAATAATTCCTAAGGCATCAAACATAACAATAACTAACATCCACCCTGAAACGTTTTTGGTTCATCACATGCACCAGAACATCTGGAAACAACTGACATTGACCCCACAACTGTTGTTGAGGAAGCTGCTTGGGGACTAAGGCTGCTAGAGAAAGGTTGTGATGCAAACACGCCAAGTTCTCCCATGGGTGAGACTAACCTGGGATCTGAGATGTCATTTGATGAAAAGATGAACCTTGGAATGTATTTGGAAGAAGAATTAGAACATGTTATTATACAAAATGCTTTAGATGATTTTGGATTTTCCTTGTATTGAATCAACTGCAGGTGAGTTTTCATTATTCATATAGTTAATCTTCATATAATTAACCTTCCAGCCATGGTTGGTTGAAATATGCAGTTCCATTTAATGAATCTAATGTCATAATGATACTTGGAGGAAGCATTGATATTAATTTCAATCCAATCATTGTGAAGAAATTGGATAATATGGATCATGAGATGAAAGATGTTTTCGATATTCATTCTTAGGATCCTTAGTATGTTAAAGATAGAACTCTTCATCTATAGACATCAAAAAAATTTCTGAAACTATGAATACTGGGGAAGAGTCTTTTTAGGCTGCTGGACTATTGTTATGTAAGAGATACTGATATTGCATTTGCATTCACTTTTGTGGTCTCTTGAATTTACCCATAACCATAATTCTTGATTTACCATATAGGGATATCAACTTGAATGGCTATGTCTAGAGGTGAAGCCTCTACATCATCCCAAACAATATTGGAAGGTGAAAAACCATTTGTTCAGGAAGGAGCAGAACATGGAACTTCTTTAAGTGAATTAATACCAGAATACATTCTTCCTCATGACAGTGACTCTGAATCAGACCTAGAACTGTAGAAAGATATTCATCTTTCATGTTACAAGGCATGGAAAAACACCTAGAGGATAATATCTGAAATGCCTCTTGAGGAACAACCTTTATGAATTCCATCATTGTTATTCATGCTCGTATTTGGAATTTTCAAATACCATAAAATTCTTACTATTGTCATAGTGATAATAATAAATACGGGACCAGAGAAAAAACATCAGCAAGAATTGATAAAAGACAAATTGCTGATCAACATTGAAGAGTTTCAATAAGCATTATCACCGGATGAGGCTAATCATACTACAAAGTTGAAGGGACTGAAGAAAATAATTAAAGAATAGATTGTTCTGTAGATACACATTCATCATGAGTTAGATATCATTATAGGGGATCTTGACTAGCTTCACATCTCATTAGGAGAAGTATATAAAGATGGCGCAAAATCCATTGCAGATCCTAGAGTTTCACTTCATCATGATAAAGAGTGCGGAGCTTGTCAAATAAATGGGATTCAATAGGTAGTTTTTGGGAATCAAGTGGTTATCAATAAAATGAGGAATTATGTTGATATCGTTTTATAATTTCTGATTTCTGACAAGAGAGAGAGACTCAAAGTTGTGGATGTTCCTCTATAAAAATTTTCAAAAATGAAAAACATTTTTGGTCAATAATTTGAGCTTTCACTCTCACTAACTGCCTTTATTTTACCTAGTCCATTGGGTATAATAAGCATAGTTTTATTTCTTCTAGGGTTATATGAAAAATCCACAAACTTTATATCTTTTAACTTTTCATTGCTCAATATTACCTAAACCACACAAAATTTACATTTAGTGAGCTGGGACTCGACTTTTGTTCAAAGTTCCCTTTGTGGGTTCTCAATTTGTTGAGTACCACATCTCTTAGAAGTTTAAAGTCACCAACATTGGACTATAAATGAATATTGTTTAAGGTCGAACATCTTTGACCATAAATTTTTAAATTAAATCCCAAACAAGACACAATGACTAATAATTTCATTAATAATATATTAATATTTCTAAGGGGAATCTAGAGCCATAATTTTTATGGACACCAAATTTTAAACTTGTATCACCATAAGGGAAGTATTTTCCAAGAACGAAGTTACCATTATTTCAAAAACCCACTATGGGGTTATATTATATAGGGAAAACTATGGAATATGCTACATAACCAAATAATGGCATCTTTCGACTAACAGTCCCATTATTTAGGAAACTTATACAAGGCCACCTAAGGGTACATACTGCATAGCCAAGCAAAATAGCTCATAATAATTTATCATTTTACTTTTGATATACAAGGGAAAGTAATGTTTGGGTGACTCAAAACCACAGTGGGTGGTTTTTCTAGGGAAATGGGTTTTATGAATAATAATCTATTTTTATGCTAACATATGTCATGAAAAATAAAACCACTTCTATACAAATTTGGTGTATGAAGAATGGTTGAAATTTATCACAAATGGGAATTTCTGATATAAAGTTGTGCAGTTTTAAGTCATGTTGTGAGATCATTAGATGGTGCATTTTTATGTCATGCAGTAAGGACATAGTATTATGATGTTTTAAATCATGCAGTGAGGACATTGAACTATGCGGTTTTATGTCATGTAGTGAAGACATTTTACTGTGCAGTTTTAAGTCTTGCCGTGCGGACATTGGGTGGCTTTAATTTAATGTCGTTAGCTTTGACCATTGGTAGGAGGCATTCCCAATTTCATGAATTTTTATTGGAAACATACTACCATATTTAGGTATGGAAGGGAAAATTTTAAACAATGATTTGAGAATTTCTATATCTTACCAATTGATTGGAATAAAGTGCTAAAAGTATTAGATGAAGCCTTTTCCAAGAACGAAGATACCATTATTTGATAAACCCGTTAAAGGGGTTATATTATATACAGTCAACTGGGGCATATGAAGAAAATCCAAATGGTGTAATATTTTGAAAAACATGTCTGTTATGTTGGAAACTTATGCAATGACACCAATGTGAATGTGCTGCATGGTCAAGCAAAAGAGCACTTAAGAATTTTTACATTATATTGATAAAAGAAAAATAATGTTTTTGGATATTCAGATTTTTTTAAGCACAGAGTCTGATTTATGAAGAAAGGTACGTGAATATGGAGAAGGTATTTCCAACCTAGATTTCTAACAAATCATATGAATATTACTTTTATGATGGTCTGATCCAAACGTTAGAGTTGGGGTGTCTATAGTTTTATTTTATACAACTCGGACCAAATATAGAAATAGTATATGATATGCGGCCAAGTGATTCCAAGGTTATTCCATATTTCTTTGAACACATGGTGACGGAAATCTGTAAACTACAGTATGGAATACTTTCAAATCAAGAGAATGATAATGGGACAAATATACCTGAAAGAATATTTTAAAATAATTTTTTATACTGTCATCAATGCTTTATGGGGACAAAGACACTATAACCATGAACAAAATTACCATAATTTGAAAAAACCATTATTGGGGATATATTATGCAGGTTCAACAGGGGAATATACTGCATAGCCAAATTGTGGCATCTTTTGACTCACATACCCATTATGTAGGCAACTTATACAAGGCTGCCTAAGGGCATGTGCAGCATAGTCAGTAAAAAGAGTTCTCAAGTATTAGAAACTTTGTCACCACAAACCGTACAAAATATTATGAAGATCTGTAAATACTCAAGATTAAGAGTGAGAAATATAGATGGGTGTTATGCTCAATGCATGTAAGAAATATTAGAATCAATATTGTCCATGAGTTTGACATCCCTTACATAGATCTAACTCATATGTAAAACAAAGGCTTTCTTTGTTTCCTTTTATATTAACATTATGATGTGCAGTTTAATGTCATGCATTGAGGACATTATACTATGCAGTTTTAGGTCATGCAGTGAGGAAATTATATTGTGCTGTTTTAAGTCATGTTGTGAGGACATTGATAATCCCATAATTAATTGAGACACCTTGTTTATATAATGAAGCATTTTACCCAATTTATAAACCTGCGTGAGCTATGCATGGTGTGAGGAACAAGGATCAATAATGGTTTCTTATATAACAAAAAGGAGACACATGTAAAGAATATGGGTGTTATATTTCTATGTAGTTTAACGTCTTGTAGTAAGAACAATGATTAAATAATGTGAAAAAGAAAGACATATTGTAACTGGACTAAGAGATAAAACCAAAGTGTCACCGCTTGTCTTTTATAGGGAAAGAATCAATCCATACGTAGTTCTTTAATCATTCCCTATGCAAGTTTGATTCTTATTTAAGGAATTAAAGGTTTTTTTATCATCGCCGAGGCCATGAATAAAGATCGAGGCACCTCTACGTATCTCATATAAATGAGAATCAAGCTGTAAGTTGTTCTTTAAACCATACTTTCCCACACTAATCGAGTTAGACATGGGATACAGTGGACTTAAAATCATTCTAGTAAAATGATTAAATTTATTGAACAAGATAGTATGAAAATAAAATCATGTATCCTAAAAGAGCACTCTGTATAGATCTAGTTTATATACAAGGGAAGAAAAAGGGAAATAAGTATTTTTATTACGGATGGGCCCAAGATTTGAAGTCCAGGAATCTCTACATATCACAAATAGATGAGAGTCAAGCCACACATAGTTCTTGAAACAAAGTGCTCATGCAGATCTAAATTAGACATAGGGAAGTGAGGGATGCATGTTCCACTAAGTAGAAATGATATCCATGAAACTTTCTTATGGTAGCTCATAATGTCATGTAGAGAAGATGTTATCTGTATAGTTTAATATTGTGTAATGAGGAAAAATGGTGTCATTTATTTTAACATTGGGAAAAAAGGACAAAGATGCTATTTATTTTAAAGTCCTGCAACACATATGCTTATGGTTGTTACGTAGTTTAATGTCTTGCAACTAGGAATTCGTACTATTCTATTTTAATTCTTGTAGTAAAGACATGGGGGCTATGTAGTTTTCAGACTTGCAGTGATGACTAATGATATGTGTATTTACAAAAAGTATTTCTTTAAGAATCTCACATTTGTTGATGTTTTAATGAGCTTTTCATCCATTGAGATTAAGGACTAAGGTCTATTAGATTAGACCTTATGTATAGAATAAGGTCCTTACGACTTTGGATCAAGATTTAGTGGTTTCTTTCTAGGTATAATTGGAGTCCTGGGGACCAATACAAATTCTCCTTGAAGATATGAACATAGGTGACCTTTTATGTTGAAGGCTTGAGCTATTCGGTTCTGGTAGACTTCCAGGTGATGCAATGTATGCAATATTTTTTTGTCTCCCACTCCAACTCATCAAACCGTTTCTGAGACCTGTCATATGAAGACAACTGATCAAATATTGCAACTCTGAGAGAAGGCAACTGCATTTCAATCGGCAAGACCACCTCTGTTTCGTATTCTAATAAATAAGGAGTTTCCTGGGTGGTAGTACATGTAGTAGTCTGATAAGCCTATAAGGCATGCAAAAGTAAATATAAACATGATTTATTATCTTTATCCACCATTCTCTATAATATATTTTATAGGGTCTTATTGAGGGCCTCTTCCTATCCAATGGCCACTGCATGATAGCGGGATGAATGTTTGGAATTGATATTATGTTTCTGACAAATTTTTTTTACCTCAATAGAATTAAAATTGTGGTAATTGCTCATCAAAATAGTATGAGGGATACCATGCCTAGTAATGATATAATTGTTGACAAAAATAACATTGGTTTTGGCTCTGACTTCATTAAGAGGTATTTCCTCATCCCATTTGTAGAAGAAGTCAGTAGTAATAAGGATATACTTGAATTGATTAGTTGTAGCTGGAGGTTAAGGTCTTACCACATCTATTCCCAAAGTGACAAATGGTTTGGAGTATTTGGATTTATGTAGAAACTCTGGGGGTTGATGAGTTATTTTGGAATGCAATTGGTAGGGATGGAATTTCTTAGTGAAATTTGTACAATCATGTATCTTTGAAGGCTAAAAGTATCCAAGCCTTCAGATCTGATCAGAGAGTATGTGACCAGACTGATGGGAACCACAAACTCTTGAATGCACTAATTTTATGACAGCTATAGTCTCTTCTTCGTCAATACATATGAATATTATTCCATCAAATCCTCGTTTGTATATGATTTTTTGATGGTATGGACTATCATAAAGAGTAAAATTGGCCACTCATTGTTAGATCTATTATTTTTCTTCCCTATATGAAATAAGTATTACATGTTTAGGAAATTCTAGTATGGGTGTTCTCTATGAAGTGGTATGACCATATGGCTCTGAAATAGGGCTAATCTCCTTAATTTCCCCCATTATGGGATGAACTAAAGGTGTGACCACATGTCAATGGGCTATTCTAATGATTGTATCATTCCAATTTGGATCTTCTAGGGCTATAGCTGCATTAGCCAGTGCATTAGCTTAGGCGTTTTGTGATCGAGGGACATAAGATAATGTCGGATCTAAGGGAAATTTGTCCATTAACCCTCTAACATAATCACACAAAGGGATTAACTCTTCTTTTCTTATAGATTATTCCCCACTAATTTTATTGATTACTAATTATGAATCACCTTTCACATTTATGTGATTCAATTTCATCGGACATTCCAATTCCAAGCCTACAATGAGATCTAGTGTTAGAACTCATACCTTCTTATCAGGTATGTGTTTCCTTTTTCTGGAGTTTTGAGAAAAAGAAGAGAGTCTGGAAATTTTCAAAATATATGTTGTGTACTTTATAATTACACACCATGTACTTTGATATCATGAGAGGCCATGTTCTGTCCATGTCCGGGCCACACACACGGTGTGTATGGGAAACGTGGAGGCCACTTAAAGTGGAGTACAGAAAAAACTAGTACACGCCATGTACTCCAAAAGTACACGCCGTGTATTTTGTTTTTTTTCATTAAACGGGCCAGGGTCACATCTAATTGTTCTTCTCTAGCTTCTTCAACCGAGAGTGTCCCATATGGCTGCAAACATCCACTGGGCCCTAGAGCCTCCGTCCATTCTCCAAATCGACCGACGTCAATTGCGTTGGAACCACAATAGTGAGTTCATCCTTATTCTTGAGTTTCATTCCATGTTTTTACCTCTTTTTCAAGATATATTAGGTTGAGAGTTTTGGATGTTTTCTCATATCTTCTAAGTTCTAAGGAGAATCATTCATCATGGTTCATGTATATCGATCTCCTAGTATCAAGGTAGGTGGTTTGGGCCTTTCCATTTGATGTCTTTGAGTTTTATGTGCAATTGCCACAAAAACCCATGAATGGGGTATTGCGTGTTTACAATTTTTCCCCTGTTGTGTTCCTTACTTGCTTGTATAGTTGTGTAGAGGTAAAGTTTGGTTATATATGAGGATAATTGCTATGCTGGGATATTTTACCCATGCCTTGTTCTGTTTATGACCTTTGGTCATGTTCTGACTTTGGCTGTTGTACCTACTTTCCTTGCCTTGTGACAGTAGGATGGATCCCTGTTTCTTGACATTCTCGTTATGTTATAGACTGGTTAGAAAAGTAGCTTTGTAGGTTTACATTCTCCATATAGAATTATTATACACTGATTGGAATGGGGCCGTGAGAACCAGATGCTTTAGACAATACAGGATAGACCGGGTGAGCTTCCTAGAGAGTCTTGGTTATTATAAACTATAGGAGGGTGGACCGAGTGAGCTCCCTCGGAAATTCTTGAGCTTATAAACAACAGGGGAAAGACCAGGTGAGATTTCTAGAGAGTCTTGGATATTATAGACCACAGGAGGGTAGACCGAGTGAGCTTCCACAGAGGGTCTTTGTTTGTTTTGTTTGAATTACTTAAACCATTCTAGGATATAAAAGGAATTAACTAAGTGAGCTTCCTTAGAGAGTCTGTGATAGACCTGAGGATATATGAGGAATTGATCGAGTGAGATTCCTCAGAAAGTCTCTAGACCTTGGGTCTATAAGGGGAATTGACCGCGTGATCTCCCCTAGAGAGTCCTCGACTACCTTAGACTATGAGGGGGATTGACCGATCCTTCTTCCTCAGCGAGTCTTTTAATTTCATATGACCAAACCAGAGGGGTTAGGCTGGGTGTACTATCTAGAGGGTTGTTGGTAAATTTTGGATAGGACTAGAGGGGGATGGTTATGAGTACTTCTCATAGGGTTTTCGGTTTGTGGTTAGTTGTTTGCTTCACTACTGCTTGTCGGTTATTGGATTGTTTACTGCTGTGGATTGTTGTTTACTGCTTACTATTTACTTCTTAATGAACATTACCTGCCATATACTCACTGACTATTAGGCACAGATATTCGAGTGGTTTTCTACTGGGATTTAGTCTCACACCCTATTTGGGTCATGCTTTTGGGCCCAAATAGATTATATTGTTACAGTTATAGACAAGAGAAAGTGCCCTTCCACTTCAGGTACATGACTTACATTGGAGAATGATAGCATGAGACCAAGACGATGATTGTAATTCTGAGGAGTTTCTTATCTGATTTCCATTTTTTACTTTGGTGTAGTACTGTATTCATCATTGTGACTTGTTTGGATGCATTCCTAGACATATGTATCACGCATTATTTCATATATATATGTTCTCCAGTTGTTTATTGTTTTAGTCTTCTACTGTTCACTTGTGTATAGATTGTTTACTACTTCTAATATTTCTTGGTTTATCTTCCACTGTGCACTCAGCCAAGGAGGGCATAGTTTCCCCACTATCACACCCAAGGCCCTCACTGCTAGTCAACAACCTCTTACATTAGTGGAAATGCGTTTGAGGCCATGTGACCAACTAGGTACGGGGCAACTCTGGGTGGCTTCCAGAACCGGGATGTTACAAAGTGGTATCAGAGGGATTATTTTCTCTAGAGTTATAGTTTGGAGCCTTTATCCAGGGATAGGACAGATTGGGTACTTGGTAATAAGCTGTGTCCAAGAGTAGCTAACCCGTGTACGGGGAAAAGCCAATCTCCCTCGCTTATTATAATTTTCTAGTTTTTCTATGTTACAGTTGATTTGATTTCACCTAGATTTATTCACATGCTTTGTGATGTTACCTTTGTTTTTATTGCGGTTCTATTTCTATTGCAACCCAATTAGATGAGGGTATGCCATCTCTGGGATCATATAAGAACTTGATAGAAATCACATGCCATAAATTCTTTCCATGTCATCTAGGATGCATTAGAGATTTCATGTTGTTGTTATAGAAATTGTGTAGATTATACATGTTGTTGTGATAGATGTTTTGGTATGATCTATGCTATATGATAGAGAAATTGTTTGTATATTACTATGCTTAAATGGATGCCAAATTTTGGTTCTTGAGGTGTTATGGTCCCTCTTGGACCAGAAATTGGTATACCATTTCCTTGTTGCTTTGTCATGACTTGTGTATGATGCCAAGCTATGATTCATGGGGAGTATGGGCCCTCACAGATCGGAATTTGGCACCTTAACTCTTGTTTCCTGTGTTTTCTGGGATTCGGTGTAGTTTCTATGCTAATGCTCGGAAAAACCCAAATTACACGGCATGTACTTTATAAGTACCCACTATGTAGTTTTCAAACCGTGTCACTGACTATGTGGGCAGAAACATGAGGTTGTGAAGAACCTTTAGGCACATTCCATGTACAGTAAGTACATGCCGTGTTGTAGTGAGCCATGTGCCCAGCCGTGTACCAAACAACATGGTTGGGGAAGCTCGTGTAGTACATGGCGTGATAGGTTGAACATGCCTAGTATCCTTGTTCTAAGTACCCAGCCGTGTCACGAACAACACAGGTCGGTGTTATCTATTCCAGTACATGCCGTGTTTGTTCTGAACACGCCGTGTACTCTCAGCCATGTAGCAGGCCGTGTAACTAATAACCCGAGTAGATGAAACTCATGTAGTACACGCCATGTCTTTAGGGAACATTCCATATAGTATTGGTTTAAGAGAAATTAGTGGGTTAGCCATGTAAGGAGACTCGGGCAGGGGAATAGTGTTTAAGTACATGTGGTGTAGTATTTTTTATACACGACGTGTAGTCATGTTTTGTAAAACCTGAATGTTTTTCTCCTGTTTACCCTCTTTTACTCCTGCATTTTTAGTCTTTGATAATCCTGATCTAAGGCATGCTTTTGACCTTTCAGAGCTATTCCATCGAGATGTCCTCCAGTTCTATGTCAGCTGCCAGATGGTGATCAGACACCAGGTATGGCCGATTAGGGAGCTCTTGCAGATCCTCCTGCTATGCCAGCCTTGGCAGCATCAGTTATACCAGTTACGGGCGCCGATGCACAATTCAGGGAGAGTTTCCTTAGGATGATGCAGACCTTCCATGTAACACCATCTCCTACCCCATTGATGGCTGAGTTGACATGGGTTTTCTAGAAGCCACATCCTCCTACGTTCTCAGAGGATGGAGGACCTTATGCTGCAGAGTCGGGGCTTGAAGACACACTGACGATCTTTGAGCATCTCGAGGTACCCCGGGAGCAGAGGGTAATGATTGAAACTTATATGCTTTGAGACTCCACCAAGAGGTGGTGGGTGGTGATATCACAGTCATGATGCCAACAGAGTATGACCTGGGATCAGTTTTAGCGCATCTTCTACGATTACTTCTACTCGGAGACCTTGAGGGCCGATCGAGCCCGGGAGTTTATGAGTCTGGACAAGGGTACTCTTTCTGTTATAGAGTAATCATCTTGTTTTACTGAGCTTCAGTGTTTCATGCCTATTACAGGGGGGCGATGAGTTGATCCTTATGCAGAAGTTCGAGTATGGTATGAGGCACGGAATCCTCTCACATGTGAACATCTTCAGTTTGACTTCGATATCATATATCGTCAACCCGGCGCTGATCACATAGCACAATCTGAGGAATTCTGAAGTAGTGATCCAGGGCGGTTTGATATCCAAAGTTAGTGTTCCTCCTTCTGATAGTAGGAAGCATTGTAGGGAGACTACATGAGGATACCAGAGTAGGCGGAATGCATATTTTGGTAGCTAGGTAGTATGCTACCAGTGCGAGAGAAGTGGGTATACTAGGCCTCAGTGCTAGAGAGACCCAATGGAGTGCCAAGATTGCAGAAAGATGGGCCATCTACAACATTTTTGTCAGATCTTTTCACCTATAGCTGGTGGTAGGGGTTCTTCTATGACCCTGCATTCAGGAGATGCATCGTCAGTTTCTCACCAGTCTGGGAATGGGAGTTCTTCCGACCGTTCGGGCTGAGGTGGAGGTCGTGGCCTTGGTGTTCAGTCACCAGGTTACCAGTGACATCAGAGTGGATCAGCTCAGGGTAGTCAGCCAGGGTCGCAGGGCCGCGTTACAGGCTAGACTTCCGATGTGGAGTAGACTCATCAGGAGTAGGATCCCGAACCTTTTACAGTTGGAGGTACGATCTTAGTAGCCTCTATTTTGTCTTCATCTATTTTTGATACTGGTTCTACGAATATATTTATCTCTATTTTTGTCATAGAGAGCCTTGGGATCAGTATGTTTTCCTCTTCCGGTACTTTGACTCTAGACACACCGTTGGGGAGCAGAGAGGTTGGCATACGTTAGTGCAGAGAGTGTCCTCTTGAGGTTTTAGGGTGTCACTTCTTACGTGACCTCTATGTCCTAGAGATGACGAGCTATGATGTCATTCTCAAGATGGACTGGTTAGTTCTATTTCAGGCAGTCGTCGACTTCTATCGCCGTAGAGTGAGTTTCATATCACTAGAGGGTTAATCATTTCTTCATAGAAGTGAGTGGGATGTCCAAGAGAGTCAAGCAGGACCCGAGCATCATGGGTTAGGAGGAGTTACAACCCAGATAGCTAGTCATTATCTGGATGGCCATGGGACATCACAGTAAGACTTTCCCCCATTGGTGGACCGTTTCAGAGACGTCTTTCCAGAGGACTTTTCAGGTTTTCCACCAGAGCGTGAGGCGGACTTCTCGATTGAGCTCGTGCCAGGAGCAGCACCGACGTCCATTCCTCCTTATAGGATGGCCACACCTGAGTTTCCAGAGCTCCAGAAGCAGTTGGAGGAGTTGTAGGAAATGGGTTTCATTCAACCTAGTACTTCTCCTTGGGGTTCGCCTGTCCTTTTTGCGAAGAAGTAAGATGGTACCCTTCAGCTTTGTGTGGAATATCAGATATTGAACCAGTTGATGGTCAAGAACCGACATCCATTGCTGAGGATCGATGACCTCTTTGATCAGCTTCGAGGAGCCTGAGTGTTCTCGAAAATTGACTTGAAACCTGGATATCATCAGTTGTGTCTTATACCATCATATATAACTCTAACAACCTTCAGGAGCAGGTACGGTCTATACGAGTATATGGTTATGTCGTTCTCTCTCACGAACGTGCCATCGGTTTTCATGGTGCTGATGAACTGAGTTTTCCATCCATACTTGGATTCTTTCATCGTGGTCTTCATGGATGATATCTTGGTGTACTCTCAAACTCGACACGACCATGCTACCCATCTTTATATTTTTATCAGTACACTGAGAGAGAATTATCTTTATGATAATCTCTCGAAGTGTCACTTTTGGATTGATCAGATTCACTTCTTGGGTCACATCATCTTGGAGGCAGGAGTATTAGTGGACCTAGATAAAGTGAGAGCTGTAGTTTCCTAGGAGCATCCAAAAAACGTCTTTTATATGCGATGTTTTCTAGGGCTGGCTGGATACTAGAGGTGCTTTATTCAAGACTTTTCATGCCTAACAGCACCTTTGAAAGGTGTGACTAAGAATGGGGTGATGTTCATATAGTCAGATTATTTTTAGTCAGAATTTCAGGAGCTGAAAGGGAGGTTGATGTCAGCACCAATACTAGTCTTGCTAGAGCCGAGAAAGAGGTACACTGTATACTGTGATTCTTCGGGTATTGGGCTGGGAGCTGTCCTTATGTAGGGAGATGGAGTCGTTGTGTACAGGTCTCAACAGTTGAGGCCACGTGAGAGGAACTACCCGATGCACGATCTGGAGTTAGCAGATGTTGATCATGACTTACGTTGTTGGAGACACTATCTTTCGGGAGATCACATTGTGGTTTTCACCGACCAAAAGAGCCTCAAATACATCTTCACCCCACGGGACCTGAATCTGAGACAACACAGGTGGGTCGAGTATCATCAGTCCTTCGGCTTTGATCTTACCTATATGCTTGGGAAGGGAAATGTAGTTGCTGATGCGCTGAGCAGGAGTAATCAGATACATGTAGTTCAGGAGGCTAGTAGTGAGTGGCAACTTATGTCTCTATTCTCTGAGATTCATTTGGAGGTGCATGAAATACAGGGGCACACTTTCCTATCTTCTGTAGCTGTTACCTCTACACTTCTTGATCGAGTATGAATGACTCAACTATCATATTCTGAAGGCCTAGTTCTAGGGGAAAGCGTGTCAGGAGAGGACCCTATTCCTGGATGGACAATGGGAGAGGATGAGATCTTGCATTTCCAGGTATGCGTATGGGTGCTATCAGACATACGTGAGGATCTGATGTAGGATTTACATTCCTTAGTTTGGGCTATTCATCCTGGCGTCACCAAGATGTATCTTGATCTACACATCCAGTATTGGTGTCTATGTATGAAGAGAGATATTGATGGTTTTGTTATGAGATGTTCTACTTGTTAGCAGGTGAAGGTGGAACATCAGCGACCAACAGGTCCTTTACAACAGTTACCCATTCCCCAATGAAAGTGGAATGATATTGCGTTGGACTTTGTGACTAGTTTTCCGAGGTCTCCTTGAGGGAGTGATGTTGTGTGGGTTGTCATCAACAATCTTATGAAGGTTTCTCACTTTCTGCCGATCAAGGAGACCGTCAGTGTTGATGAGCTGGGATGGTTGTACATCCGAGAGATTGTACGTCTGCATGGAGTTCCCCACTCCATTGTTTCAGACAGAGATGCACACTTTACTTCTCAGTTCAGGCAGAGGCTTTAGAAGGCCTTGGGTACATAGGTACTTTTGAGTACATCTTACCATCCCCAGACAGATGGTCAGTCAGACCGCACGATTCAGGTGCTGGAGGATATGCTCTGAGCTGACATTCTGGACTTTGGAGGTTCTTGGGAGAAGCATATATCTCTCGTGATGTTCTCCTACAACAATAGTTTTTAAGTGACTATTCAGATGGTACCTTATGAAACTTTTTATGGTTGGCCATTCCAATCATCTTTATGCTAGCTAGAGACAAGAGAGGGAGCCTTTTTGGGACCTCGTTTTGTTCAGGAGACCTCATCACAGATAGAGCTGACTCAGAAGAGGATGGTTACTGTACAGTCTCGACAGAAGTCGTATGCTGATCAGTGGAGACGACCTCTGTAGTTCGAGGTCGGGGATCAGAATTTCCTACGTGTCACACCGAGGCTAGGACATAAGAGGATTTTGAGATAGGGTAATCTTTCACCATGGTACGTAGGACTGTTTGAGGTATTGGAGAGAGTTGGACCGGTTTCCTATCGGTTGTAGTTTCCTCAGAGGTATCAGGATATGCATGAATTCTTCCATGTTTCTCAGTTCTGACGTAACATTTCAGACCCATATCATGCCTTTCAACTTGAGGAGGTAGAGCTCGGGGAAGATGCATCGTTTGAGGAGCACCCTATCCAGATTTTTGAACGTAGTATAAAGGTTCTCCATGGATGGTCTGTTCCTTTGGTACAGGTGCTATGGCAGCATGGGTGACTACAAGACGAGACTTGGGAGAGGGAGGCTGATGTACGATCACAGTGGCCTGAGATTTTCGAGGTTTCTTCGTCTATGATGCTCTAGGGAAATTTGGGGAAGAATTTATTTTAAGGGGGAATTTGGTAAGAACCTGAACCTTCTTATCAGGAATGTTTTTACTTTTTCTGGAGTTTTGAGAAAAAGAGGAGGTTCGGGAAATTTTCAAAATATATGTCATGTACATTATAAGTACACGCCGTGTACTTTGATGCCACGAGAGGCTGTGTGCTAACCGTGTCTGGGCCACACTCACGGTGTGTAGGGGAAATGTGTAGGCTGCTTAAAGCGGAGTATGGAAAAGCCTAGTACACACCATGTACTCCAAAATTACAAGCCATTTATTTTCATTTTTTTCATTAAACGATTCGGGGTCACGTCTAATCTGCAGAATTGTCTTCATCTCTAGCTTCTTCCATCGAGAGGGTACCACACGTCTATGAGCATCCTCCGAGCCCTAGAGCCTCCTTCCATTCTCCAAATCGATTTCCATCGATTGCGTTGGAACCGCAGCGGTGAGTTCTTCCTTCTTCTTGAGTTTCATTCCTTGTTTTTCCCTCTTTCTCAAGATATCGTAGGTTGAGAATTTTGGATGTTTTCTCACATCATCGACGTTCTACGAAGAATCGATCATCGTGGTTCCCGTATATCGATCTCCTAGAATCCAGGTAGGTGGTTTGTGCCTTTCCGTTCGATGTCTTTGAGTTTTATGCGCAATTTCCACCAATACCCATGAACGGGGTATTATATGTTTACTGTTTTTCCCCTACTGTGTACCATCCTTAATTTTATGCTTGTGTAGAGATAATTTTTGGTTATATATGAGGATAATTACTTGTCTTGGATGTTTTACCCATTCCTTGTTCTATTTACGACAATTGGTCTTGTTCCGCCTTTGGTTATTGTACCTACATTCCATGCCTTGTGACCATAGGATGGAGCCATGTTTCTTAACATGCTTGTTATGTTATAGACTAGTTATCCAAGTAACATTTTAGTATTACTTCGTCCATATAGCATTATTATGTATTGATTAGCATAGGGCAAAGAGAACCTGGTTCTTTAGACTATACGGGATAGACCGAGTCAGCTTCCCAGAGAGACTTGGATATTATAGACTTCAGAAGGGTGGAATGAGTGAGCTTCCTCAGAACGTCTTGAGCTTATAGAATACATGGGATAGATTGAGTGAACTTCACATAGAGTCTTGGATATTATAGACCACAAGAGGGTAGACTGAGTGAGCTTCCTCAGAGGGTCTTTGTTTGTTTTGTTTGAATTCCTTAAACCATTCTAGGCTATCGAGAGAATTAACTGAGTGAGCTTACTTAGAGAGTTTGTGATATACCTGAGGCTATATGAGGAATTGAACGAGTGAGCTTCCTTAGAGGGTCCCTAGACCTTGGGCTATAAGGGGAATTGACCGTGTGATCATCCCCAGAGAGTCACAGACTACCTTAGACTATGAGGGCAATTTACTGAGCGTGCTTCCTCAGAGAGTCTTATAATTTCGTATGACCAAACCAGAGGGGTTAGGCTGAGTGTACTTTCCATAGCGTAGTTGGTACTTTTTGGATAGGACCAGAGGGGGGTGGCTGTCATTACTTCCTAGAGGGTTTCTTATTTGTGGTTAGTTGTTTGCTTCACTACTGCTTGTCAGTTTATGGATTGTTTACTGCTGTGGATTGCTGGTTACTGCTTACTGTTTACTGTTTACTATACTTTACCTTCCATATACTCACTAGATGTTAGGCAGAGATCTTCGGGTGGTTTCCAACTAGGATTTAGTCTCACACACTGTTCGGGGAATGCTTTTGCGCCCAAACAGATTATATTTTTGCATGTATAGACAAGGGAAAACACTCTTCTACTTGAGGTACTTTACTTGCATTGGATCAGGAGAGCATGGGACCAAGCCGAGGCTTGCGATGCAGAGGAGTTTCATATCTATTTTCCTTTTTTAATTTGGTTTAGTACTATATTCAGCATTGTGACTTGTTTGGATACTTTCCTAGACATATGTATCACATATGTTTTCATATAAATATGTTATCTAGTAGTTTATTGATTTAGTCTTCCACTGTTCACTTCTGTATGGTTTATTTACTGCTTCCATTATTTCTTTGTTTATATTCTACTCTGTACTCTACTATTGAGGGCATAGTTTCTCCACTAACACACCCAAGGCCCTCACTGCTAGTCGGCAGCCTCTGGCGTTTGCGAAAATGTGCTTGAGTCCATGTGACCAATAAGGTATGGGGCACCTCTAGTTGGATTCCTGAACCGGGAAGTTACATCTAGATATTATGCCTCATTTTTTGTACCACCTTCTTATGTAGGAAGGAGTAAAGAAACACTGCCTTTTCTGGGGAAATAAGAAAAATTATTTACCCAAATTTGTTAAGTTTAGGGTTCTCCATTGTCTTCCCTGTGTGACATCTAGAAGCACCATCAATGTACATTTCCATTGTTTGGGAATTATCCGAAATAGAAAAATCCTTTTCATCAGGAGGTTTGATATTTAATGATTTATCTTCTACAAATGGATGTTCAGTAAGGTATTCAGCCAGAGCATTGGCCTTATATTTCCTTCAAAAGAACAAACTAGATATCAAACTATTCCAGAATAACCACCCATGTTGGTAGACACGATGTAAGCATAGGATGACATAGGGTAAATTTTAGCATGTTACTATGAGACACTAATTGGACTTCATGATGCTCTAGGTAGTGCCTCAATTTTTGAATGGGTAATATTAATGCCAGACATCACTTTTCAATAGTTGAATATTGTGTTTCTGCATCACACATAGTTGGAATGAGATTGTAAAGGTTGTTATCATTTCCAACATCATTCATTTTGGCAAGGAAGGAACCTAGTGATCACTCTAAAGATGTCACATGAAGAATAAGTGGTCTTCCTTCAATAGGTGACACAGTGACTCCCTTCTTCATTAATCATTCTTAGGGAAGACACCTGCCTTCTAAATTGGTGATAAAGTGCCGAATGTTGGCCAAATGTCCATGGAGTCCTCTTAATTCATTCCAATTTTTAGGAGGTGACATACCAAGTATGGATTTTTTTTTCTCAGGATCAACATTGATACCACGATGGCGTACAAAAAATCAATGTTACATTACTGAGGTTACCCCAAAATCACATTTCAAGGGGTTTATCTTCAAATAGATTTTCCAATGTTTATCGAATATGATCTCCACATAAGCCAAGTTATTGGATTTTTGTCTGTATTTTACCATAGAATCATCCACATAACATTAAATAAACTTCCCTATGTAGGTTTTGATGATATGGTGCATGCCGGGTTGATTTTTTCACCTATATTCTTAAAGTTAATGAGCATTACACGATAGTAAAAAACCCCTTGAGCGATCTGAAAGATATACATACCTCATCCTATGGGTCCATACAGATTTTATTATATCCAGAGTATCCATCCATGAATTAAAGAGATTCCTAGAAATTTGTTGGATCTATTAGAAACTCTATAATTGGAACTGGAAAATCATATTTAGGACAATGACAGTTAAGATAACTGAAATCAATGAAACCTCTGATTTTCCCATTCTTCTTTTTCTCTGGGACAATATTGGACTTAAATTTTTGATATTGAACATCACTGAAAAAGTTATCCTTTATAAGCTTATAAACATTGGCTTCAATCTTAGAGTCATGAGTTGGGTGTGTTCTTCTTGCTGGCTGCATAACTCTGCGATGTTCTTCAAGAAAACCCAAATGTTGGGTGGCTAAATCTGGATTTAGACTTGACATTTCTGTATAATTTTACACAAATATATATCAATGTTTCTTCAAAAATGAAGTATACACCTCTTTCCATTCAAAATTTGTGGCCTCACTAGTTACTGTGGGGAATGGATCTTCTTCTATACCCAGATTTATATCTCTAAGATCATCCCCAGTGGTAGAGACACCTTCCTCAAATGCTATAGCATCACCCCAAAGATCATCCTATTCCTCGTAATTATGTGTTACCTATTATCTATCTACTTTCCATATTAGAGGATGAGGAAAAACTTCTAGAGTTAGGGGAGGAGTCAGTATTTAAACATCCTGAAGAAGAGGCCACCATATCTGACCCTACTAATAATGAAGGGACTTCTTGTGGAAGCAAAGTGGAGGTGATGGATTGGGAATCAACATCCATGTCTTACTCTAACAATGCTACAATTTTATCTACTATGATTGAAAATGTAGAGGCATTCTTTAATTCAGTGGATCAACTGAATACATCTACATTTAAGAATCCATCACAACATAGTGAATCAATTGTTTATCCCATGTGTTCTGCCTCAGTTTCAACAATAGACATTATGGAAGTCACTAGATCAGTTCTTAGATTTGGTTTTAACCTTTCAATTTGGTTGATGGTTTGCACATAATCTATAATCAAATGTATGAATTGATTTAATAGAATCTTTTCAAAACAATTTGAAGAATTAACTCTGGTTATCTCCTTTTTCATGGATCTTGTTCCATTTTTTTGATAAAATTCTGCCTCAATGTATTGCGAATCACACATTTTGAATGGATCCTTTTCACCATACAATGTCCCAATATGACCATTGAAATAGTATTTAAGACATTGGTGGTATGAAAAAGGTATGGCCGCATGTTGATGCAGCTAAGTCCTTCCATGTTGAATATTTAAGGATGTGTCTTGATGAACAACCATGAAATCAGAATTAGACACAATATCTCCAAATTGAGTTCTGAGTGTAATCTCACCCAGAGGTTCTTGCTCATTGTTTTCATACCCCTAAATAATTAATGTGGATGGATATATGTCAGATTCAGTCAGGCCTGATTGAGGAATTATAAAAACATGAATGAGGTTGACTCCAAAACCAATATCAATGAAGGATCATTGGATGTCTATTTCATTTACCTTTCTAGATAATACAAGTGTCTGATCTGTCCATGTACTACATCATATTCATCATCATCTGTAAAAGAAATGACTACATGAAATTCTGCTGGATCATTCTCTATAAGGAAAACATCCGCAGTAGCAACTTCAGTTTCAGACTCTTTAGGACTTGACAAGGCCTCAATAAGTGCTTCTTGAATATCATTTGATAGATTCAAGGAAGACAGAAATGATAATATAGCTAGTACGTGAACCAATTATTTCAAAAAATCATACTTTCTATCCAGAGGATTGTGTTTACCAGCATGGAAATGCAGTTTTGTAGGTTCTTTGGAAGTTTATGCTTCTGATGTAGATGTACCCTATGTTGGAGAACAAGAAGGGAATACTCCTGGCCTTGGTAGATTAGACTGACAAGGTCTATCAACTTATTGAGTGGTATAGGGAATTACTTCTAATCGGTCCTCCAAAATAAACAAATGAGAACCAATCATACCTTGTATGGAAGAAACTACCTGTTCTTGTTGAGCCCATTTAAGGGATCTTTCACAAGTTTCTGTGGAATATATGGTTATAGTAGGGGTAGAGTTAATATAGTGGTTTCTAGAATTCACATGTCATCCTCTGAATCCTCGACCATGGCCTCTTCCTCTAGATCCATAGTTAAGATGATGGAATTCAAGCTCATTATTATCAAATTCACCATTGGAGAAAGGATCGATTAAGTGAATAACATTGACAGAACCAAAGATCAATTCTTCATCTGATGAAGATCATGCCAAACAGGTTAGTTCTGGTTGTGCCTTTTGGCGGGGCAGTGCTCGTGCTTTTGAAATAGATGGCATGAAATCTGCCAGGGTTAAGGACAACTATGGCCTTGACACAAGCTCATCTTCTCTTTACTTCTCTTTATCCTTATAATCACTTAGCTTTTTTGAGTATTGATATTTTGGTGAAGGTGGGTTTTTTGGGGTAGGAGTGGTGGAAGACACAATCAGTTGTTTCAACTATGTTATTAAAATTGCATGAGATCAGTTGATCATTTTCCTAATCATCCAATCATCATATTATTTCACATTTTTACTTTTTTACATCCTTCTATTTACAATATTCCTTTGGATCAATAGTAGTAACACATGATACCTGAGTATATGAACATTTCTGCTTCACTTGTACAATGTCTACTATTTTTCTTAGAGGTCCATGAAAACAAAATTCTCTCGAATGGGATGCCCCAAAATCTTGGGACAAGGAAAATAATTCAGAATATCTTCATCTCTTTCTTTATTTTGTTTCTTTGGCCTTGTCCACTAAACCAAATTATTTGACGACCCTGGGATGATTTAATCGAGAACTTGTTCTTTTTGGAAGGAATAAATATTGCTTTTAAATTCCTCAAACTGTTTCCGCCTTTGATCTCATTGATCATCTTTATAATGTGGTCATTTCTACTGATGCTATGTAGGTGGAACCCATCGATATGATGTAGGTTTGGAAGTGGAAGTAGGTACTTGAGCTTCCTTGAGTGTAATAGTAGCATCCTCTTCTTTCCCTGTTCCCTATCCCAGATTTGATATAATTACATGAGTTTAACCTTAGTTTCTTTAATATAATCTTCTATCTATTGATAAATTAATGTATGGTCTCGAAACTCTCCTATGTATTTCACATGGATCTGTGTTGTGCGTAACTCATCACACAAATTTTCCTCACAAATTAGCATCAACTCTTCTTGAGGGAGTTCCATACTTAAATAAATATGTTAATCTTTTCCATTATTCAATGAAATCTGAAACTTGTTTTGTCTCCCAATGTTTACAATTGGTATGATAAAAATATGTCATCTTCAGTAGCATTGAGCTATATTGAAGTATTAATTTCTGATGGAGATCCTCCCATCCAATAATTAATCGAGATTGTAAACATGTATATAAAAAAGTTGGTCCCTATAGTGACTTCACAAAACACATAAGAATTACTACTTCTTGTTCATGAGTAGTCCCATAAAGGGTTCAAATCGAGAAACCAAATATGTTAAATTTTGTTCCAGATCCCACAAAGCATTAAAAATTGGAAACGTAGTATTCACTAAATTTGGTGGGGGAGGAATCAGGTCCACCCATTCAGGGTAAGATTTCTCTTCTGGCCGAACTGGCGCACGTCATTCCTCCATAGCTTCCAATCAAGTCGTTAATGCCTCAATTTTTTTATAAGCATATGGGGAATATTCAGATGACATGACACTTTTGGAGGTAAAACAACTAGAGATTGAGCTGGTGAAACAACTAACGAAACCACTAGCGATGGTGATGGTATTTTCCTTGGATAAGCCACGAGAATGGGTTTATCAGGATGCATTTGATTCTTCCTTGGTTGTGTACCCAATAGAGGTTATTCATTACCTACATATGTAGTTACTAAAAATCCTCATTTTAGTGAAGCTTCTACAGGATGTGCAAGTTGAGGAACTGCCTGGGATGTATGTTTTGCAAAAATGCTGCTTCGTAGTCACTCAGTATTAATTCTTCTCAACACTATCATTTCCTCTTATTAATGGGAAAATAATTCTTCAAGTGAATGATATTGACATTATCCAGTGGAAAAGTGAGATTCAATATGACTTTTACCTTTCCCCTTGTTAGATGCCTTTCGTAGGGGTGGTGTTGGTTATTTGATGGAAAACCTAGATTCTAGGTAAGCATCTGATTTCCAGTACGTACAACTTATTTATTTTCCTCAGTGTGTTATTTATTCGGAACAAGAACTTGTTGTTCTGATTCGCTTGAACTAGACTCATTTTATAGAGAATCTTATGAAATTTTGTTAATGAAATTTACTAACACATAATGCATTGATGGAATTATGTCAGTATATTTATGAGATTGTATCTCTATACTTCATCTATCATACTATGTTCCCTTGTATGATGAATTCCCATGAACCGTTTGGAGGATAGTGATATGAAGGGAAAACTCCAATAATTTAGTTGTGAACTTTATTTTTGGATTCATCCCTAATCAGGAGAAAACTGACATCTGCTGAGGAGAGGATTTTATATGTTAAAATTCCCCTAGCCTTGCAGGCTGGGGCTATTCCTATTATACTTCTTCAAACATCTATACTTTTTTTGTTGAATTCGAAGGTTGAATTAACTGATTCCACAACCTTGCAATCTTGGGTGATTCTTGAATGGATACAGATGAAATTTTTCCAACTACCCTTCTTATTTTGTAAACATCGGTTCATATATTAGATGGATGTATCATCCGAAAACCACTCAAATCACCTGTTTCAGAAGATCTTTGTACTATTTCAGAAATTTGCATTCATTGATTGTAGAAATTCTCTAAGAAGGATGCCTACTCAAGATTCTCATATTCATGATGTAAATGCAACTCAATAACTTCTTTTCATTGGGATTGTCTCCGATGAGAGCTGGTTGGGGAATGTTCTTGAGTGTACATTCCATTACATACAAAATATATTCATTGTAGACAATCATGGAAATAAAAATGCATGAAACCACTTTTGGCAGACTTTGTTGCTTTTGGGGTGTTTTGAAATGCAATGATACATGTGAACCCCATCCTATGATATAAAAACCAGTTGGGGAATCAAAAATTTACTAGCATAGACTCTTTAGAGCATTGAGTCATGCACACTGAAGGGTTATCTATAGTTTTTCAGTCTTTGGATATTGGGAAACTGATAGAGATTCCATTTCAATTTGGTGTTTCAACTCATCTTTTACCTTCACATGATTTTGTTATTCATCATATGATAATACATTGGTATTTAAATGATGAAGAGTCTTCAATAAAATGAGGAGGATATCATGAATACAATATTTTTCCATCAATCATGGAATGTTATTCGGAGAATTTTCCAAAGGCCAGAACATTACTGATATTTCCCTTTTCGCCAATTATTTTCTCATGTCTATCATATCTTAATCTTCTCTTACTAGAGATTTATCCACTTCTTCAGACCAATGTTGATGATAAGTATTAACAGACAAATGAACCAAGGGAGGTTCGGAGAATTACCATTCCCTTAAGATGTCTTCTGTTTGAGTAAGTGTTTCACCTGTCAATGACAAGGCATCAGACATGTATGGCCTTGTGTTTTCAAGTGCCTCGATATATGAGGGAATTATCCTTGGTACATTATAAAATATAGAATTATCTTGACAATGAGGAATAATACTATAGAGAGGACTTTTGCAGCAAATGGCATCATGGGGAGGAATACCATGGTGGATTACAACATTGGATGAATCCTCTTCGTCCTTGGTCTTCTCGCCACATAGTGGGATGTCGTGGGTCTCATCCTAAGATAAGTACTCTGGATTGAACAAATTTTCATGGAGAATGACTTCATGATGAATTTTCCAACAAGGAAGTTCATAATTACAGCTACCACTCCCACAATTTGGTAATGAGAGGATAGGATCTTGAGCTGCAATAGATAAATGTCTGAAAGATTCAAGAACTCCAGCATTAAGAGGATCCAGATTAGAGATTGAATCTTGATTTTTCAACCATGTTTGATGATACTTATTTTGGGATGCTCTATTATACTTATTTGCGGCCACTTTCTGGGAGAAGTGAGTATCATGGGTAGGTGTATGCGCATGCCATGTATTGCGCACCGAAACCCTTTTGGTCTAACTATGGCAACCCAAAACTCACCTCTTTGCAAACCTTTATTTTCATCATGTATTTTTTCCTTTTAATTCTAATTTATTTACCATAGTCATTTTTAGAATATTTTACAGAATTAAGTGTCAACATATATGATTGTTAATCGTAATGATAATGAACACACATGATCAATCGAGCTTGAGGTAAGGGATCACTGTCAAAATATCTATTTTCTTCGGGTTACAACAATTCTCTCAGTAGATCACATTATCTCTATATATAAAGATATTTAATGCTTTTATATTATATATATATATATGTCATAGAGACAGAAAACTGTATTATTACCCCTTCATTTGATGGTTACATTTATTATATTCATTATTCAAATTCCTTTCTTGTGAAATTTCCATTGACTATGGTACAAGTCAATATTATAAAACCCATTTTCATTAAAAGGGTAATTATTATGTTTTTGATTTATTACTTATTTATATGTTATGGAGAACATATATCATGACCACAATATTACGGGTGTTCCTAGATATATCTTCAAATGCATTGGGTAATCATTAGTCTTAAAATAGATCATATATTGAATTAGGGAGTATAGAAAATCGATTATCATACTTTGTCAACAATGATAAATTGTATCATAATATAACCTTGGATCATGTACATTTCATGTTATATATTTCTACCGCATTTATTATGATTCCGAGAACATATGATACCATGTGATTTAGGTTATTGTTCTGTGTGATTACTCATGATTCTTCTCATTTATGATTTCATGTTATACATTTGAATTCCATGTTTTACTTCCATTCCATGGTTATTCCATTACTATGTTTTTAGAAAAACCTTTTCATTTATGTATTCCCCATTTTATAAACTTCATATTTAGGATCTCAAATGGATTTATTATCTCATTATGTAGAATACATTAAGGATTTCATATTTTGGTTTCCTTCTGATTTATTATGAACCATGTCTTCCAAATACACTAGGCCTCATGATCATTGGGATTATATTAATTGGATTTTTATATTAAAATATATTTTAATAATATTTGTAAAACCATTGGATTATTTAAAATATTAACATAAAGGGTCTGGATAATTCTTCACAACACTCTGATATACCACCAAGGGGATATATGAAACTCTATAAGCACCACCTTCCACAATTTTGTGGGAACCATAGTCTATCCTATGAAAAAGATGACTTGAAACCCCCCCCAGAAAACCCATAAGGATAACTCCAAGTTGATATTTGAGAACGAAATCTCTCAAAGTGGTATCTTCCTGGAAATCCTCCCTAATACATTGTTGATTTTTTTTGTAACAACCAATATCTGAAGATATGTTGACAGTAATAATCCATTATAGAGAATGGAACTGAGGCTCACTATTCTGATCCCTAAAATAAAAACTTAAAATAATATGTTTTGCAAAGAAAATCTTACACCATGATTTTATTCCTTGGAGTATAGAATATTGTAAAGTCATAATCACCGAGGAACTCAAGCTATCACCTATTTCTGAAGTTAATATCCTCATTTGAGAAGATGTACCTACTCTCTTGTGGTCACAATAGATGATAAATTTATCACCCATAAGGTATTTTCACCATATCATTAGAGAGATGACCATCACCTCCATCTCCAGATCATGTGTCACATAGTTCTACTCATGATGCCCCAACTACTAAGACCCATAGATAATAACTGCCTACATCTGCATTAAAAACACTACTATTTCCAGACCCTAAGGTACTTTAGGAAACCCTCAACTATAATTATAAATATCGAGGGGATCATAAACATCTATTGTAACTCTAAAAAGTTATATTGGACCCCCTTATACAAATTAATGGATTAATATTCCCGATAAAACTGGTAAAAGGTAAAAATATTCTAGAAAACTAGGCATGAATCTCCTATAGTATAATGACAACCTGTGTAATCCCTTCACCTCCAACACACTCTTGGGTATCTCCCAAGTTATATCTTCCCCTTCTTTTACTCGGTCCACTAATACACCCTCTAATGAGATGTCATTTCATGGAATTGGTCTTATCAATTCAATAATTTTCACTTTAAGAGATTACCCTAAAATTATTTCTCTAGGAATACGTAAAATACCATCCTCATGTTTCTTACTTAAATATCATTGGACACCATGTACACTATGTTGTAATCAATAAGGAACATCAAAAATTTTTCTAATAAAGTCAAAATGATCTAGGGCACGAGTCTTATAAACACAATTGGGGTGTTTTCATGTTCAAAAGAATCACCAAGTACATCTAAATACCATAGAAACATATAAATTACTGCTTCATTACATCTATAACTCAATCTTAGATTTGGTGATTGGCTAATATGATGTCAATATTTAGGAATCGTATGTCCTCTCTCAATTATTTGGAGAGTTCATCAATCATTGGTAGTGGATACTTATTCTTAATTGTCACCAAGTTCTCGAGATAATAATCACCACCAATCCTTAATATTTTGTTTTCCTTCTTGGCAGACAATGTTGGGGTTTCCTAGGGTGAAAAATATGGTTTAAAAAATCCCATACTATGAAGGTCCTCCTACTATGCATTCCACTCAAAAATATATGGGGGATAATTACGATATGTTAATGTTGATATGAGAAAATTCCCTGGGTGCGAGTCTATAAAGAAGTCTAGATATTAGTTGGGAGGTAATCCCATCACATCCTTATAGAGGATTCCCTCATACTCCTTCACAACTCAATGGAACTGATATCTCAAATAATCGTTTTCTCCATGGGACATACTACCCAAACTATGAGTAATTGGATAGATCCTTTTATATATGACCCCATCACACTTTTCTGAGGATTCCATCACAATTATAAAGGAATACCTTATACTATATATGTGGACTCACCACAACCGATACAAAAAAATACAAAATATGTTCATGAATTATTTATATCTAGTTCATACTAAGTATGAAACCATTAGTCCACATTGGTTTTATAATATGATCTATAATGAAACTCTCCCCTCCATGAGATAGCATAAATAACTGGAAGATTTTATTAATCATTGAATCTACTATATTATGTGTCAAGAATTGTGAGGGTTGAGGAAAGGGATCTATTGGAATATATAGGTCTAAAACTACAGGCGTATAAAAAATAGAAAATCTCACTTATGTGTACCACAAATATAAATAATTTATAAAAGTTATAGACCATAAGTATAATCATCCTTAAATCCTTGAAGCCATATCCCTACACCACCTACAACAATCCTCATCCCTGAAACTAGATCCTAAAGCCTAATGAATACCACTTGAGGGTGGTGATGGTAAGAAGATAATAATTTATTTCTAACATTAATTAGTCTCCATACTCCTCTTCCATATCCACTACTTTTTGGATGTCCTTATTCCTACCTCCATCTATACCTAGGCATTCCACCTGCCTTCTCCCTCTCAGATGTATGGTGGGTTCCAAAATCTTATGGGAAATATCAACATTCAGTCCAAGAGGATTCCCACCACTCCCAAGGAAATCTAAAACCATACCATGATCCATGAACCATTTAACCTATATCATTATATATCATCCTAAAACATATTTCAGGTTTGGATCTATATGTCTTTCGTCGACTACTCAATGTAAAAATATCAGCACTTCTGTTACCACATATTGCAGTGACTACATGCATCTCCTCATCCAGAACGATATTTAATATCCTGGAAGGCTCCATCACCCAACATAATTTAGAAGGCAAAGAGGTACCATGTTATCCGAGATATATTTTTATGGGCCTAATTTTATGGTTCATGGAAGAAAGAACTGTTTGTGAAACATATCCAATGAGTAATTTGAGATGTTTTTCAACCTTAGTGAATACCCGGCCACAATTGTGCTACACTTCTGATGGTATAAAATCTCTTGTATTTTCATTTTCCACAGTGTAGTTAGATATAAATATTTTCTAAAAAGTGGATGAAAATACCTCCCAAAAAGTTACCTATTTATAAGATAGGGTTACTAGGCACCACAATATTTTTATAGAGGCTATAAAACACCCACATCAAGGACTATTATCTCATTAGTATCTATAATAAATAGTATTTAGAGTCACATAAAATCCTCAAGATAGTCCTAAACATTTTGGGGGTCCAGATATCTATGAAACCCAATGGTTTTATTTCATTGAAACACAATAAGTGCACTTAACCTATGTGCATCATCAAACAATATTATTGGAAAAATCATATACTAGATGAGTGCAAGTATGGATGGAAAAGAATACAGTCACAACATCCAAAATAGGTCCATATATCAATGCCTCATCACTTACTAGATCATCCATGGGGACCTACTGCTAAATCCTATAAGGAATCTATCAAGGATTTATCTACAAATAGACATGATAAACAAATTTCAAGAGTTTATCTAGAGGGATGATTCAATAAATACATGGAAAGAAAAACCATTCCTATATGATGCATGTACCAATATTTTTCCTACAATTAGTGCCTATATGTACAAAAATAAAAAAAAAACATATTATCATTGTACTAGTGAGTGGATATGTTTGTAGCCTCACAAATATAGGATTCCCTGGCTTGAGAGAAAAAATCAAAACCCTTTAACTCTATTTCCATAAATATCATACCAAACCACTTAGTTATAAAATAACCAAAAACTCATAAGATGAACACCACTATGATGTGAATCTATCATTATCTGACTAGTAGGTCCCCCTTATATAGAGATGAGATTAGTGTGACACCCTGATCCTAATTATAATTTAATAGGGGATTGAAACCAATACTAATTAGAAATATCACTCAGATGGGATGTTTCACCTATGATACATGTACACACACACATAAAAAAACCCATACAATTCTAATATGTTAATAAAAATGAGAAAAAAATAATTCATACATATAAATCCCACATTCAGAGTATGAAAATAATACTATAAAGCGTAAATGAAAAAATAAAATCCCACAAAAATAGTAAATGATGTTTAACCTGTTAGAATGTGGAGACTATATACAATAGAAATGCCTATTACAAACAAATATATATATATCCTGGCTATGATCTGGAATTTTTTCATCCTCAGTCAACCCAATCAAATTTTATGTCATTTCAATAATACAAGACATGTGTGGGAAGTTCCCATGATTGGTTGATTATAAAAATACCATGTAGGACACCCAAAGATCACCAAACATAAAGCATCAAGATATTAGTAAACTCATAATAGGGTAATGTCAATATAAATACATGAGATAATATAATAATATCCTGATATACTCATGATAGATAATATGTCTTCATGTAAGATCATAATAGCAATTCTAGTTTAGGATTATTTCTCGAGATAAAAAATAATCCTCATTCAAGAGAACTCAATTTATGAGTTGTGTAACACTGATGGAGCTCATATAATAGGTTGTGATGATCATGTCTCTCCAAGAGGAGGTAAATGTTTGTAATCAAATATGATTGATACAAAAAAGGATATCAAAACCAAGGGTGTGGGGGATAATAAAAACCCAAACAAGATTAACCACCTATTAGGAGATCAATTACCATGTATGTTAGTCACGCTAATACACTGAACCCCACATATGGAAGAAGATACAATATTGTATCCCACCTTGGACCTCATGGGTAATTACTATAGCATGATACAAAATAATCTCATAAAAAGGATATCATACTTCTCTTAAGACATGATCCCTCACCTTACCCTCCAATGGAATGAATAGAGAGAACACACCTAAATAAAAGTGGTCTATACTGATGACTAAAAGGACCTCATGACATATTGGAAAAAGTATATGAAGATAAATAGTAGTACACAATTTGTATATCCATCCCATGGACTACCCATATACCTGTACTCATGATCATGTACTTCAGGTTGTTCCCATGAGCTTTGGTCATGACAACATACCCTGATGGGTCTATTTACCTGGCCAGGTTTGACTGTTGGGTCAGGCCTGTGTACTCTGGTCAGGCTAGTGTACCTGGTCATGTATATGCACATTTACCCCAAGGGTACACACTGAGTGACCAATTCCCATCACATGTAAATTGATAATTGATATATGTTTTGTAATAATTTTTTATGTGGAAACCCTAGCACCATAGAAGGGGAACTGCACGATGTGTGTTTAATAGAATGTAGGATGTGTAATTGCAAATTTTCTAGAAGGTTTAAAATTATAATGAATTCCGATTAAATCTAATTATTCAATTACTTTTTCTACCAAATACCCTAAAAAACCCGGATCATAGGACATCTAGTCCCATCTATCACTATTGGATTATTTCTGGACAACCTACTCAATTTATAAACTAGCTGTCATCATATTGTGCCATCACCACAAGCCAAATCTAGAAACATGAAACACCAATCCAATAAAAAGTCAACCAAGGTCATACAATATCATTTCTATATACTATATAAATTCTTTAAAACTCAAACATAAATACATAGTGTCAATCCACTTCATAAAATAACTATTTCTCAATGGATGATTATAAGGTATTTCTTGAATCACCAGCCAAATAAAATACTGATATTGATCGCATGAATAATGTGAATGGAAAATGAATAAAATAAAAAATGAGGAAAGAACATTGACCATTGTTTTTATTGGTCATGATTTTTCATTTAAAAAATGATAAGTGAATATTTATGATAAGAAAAATGATATAATACCAATTCTTAAAATTCTAGAAAGATAAAACATCAACTATAATTTATTTATTAACTTTAAAATAAAAATTTTAGGGGAATTGATTTAGTTTTGTGGAGTACTAATCAAAAATAGAATAAAATAACTAATGGAACACCATAATTATGGTTTGTATCAATCATTGGTAAGGAAATGTTATATTTTATCATCATTGGTGAGAACCAAAAACTTAGTTGGCACACCAATCAGCAACGCCTAATTCGTAGTTGTTTAACCCCTAAATCTCCCCAAATTAATCCCCTTTCCATACCTATGATTATAAAACTATCCCTAAATATTCTCTAACCGGTCTTGAATAGATAGGTCTATGTAAATGTTTCAAAAGAAATTAATAAATATTTTTTTTCTTATTTTCACACATGATAGAATTTATCAAAATTCCATAAATAAACAATGATTTTGAAATGCCTATGTTGAATCCCATATTTCATATTTAGAAGAGGTACTAGATTTCATATCATAGAAACCATTCAATAGTTATTCTATTTTTACAAAAAAATGTACACCCATGGTATATTTTCTTTAATATTTTAATAATATGGAATTTGAGGCTCACCATTTCATGGAATCTCACAACGTCTTAGAATCTAGGTCCTAAATTATGTCATAATATATTCCAATGTATTACATGGAATAAATAGAGGTATAAATTTTAATTTTATTATTATCTATATTAACTAATACACAATCCTACATTGATCTTTCCTTCAATCTAGATGATTTACAGAAACTATTTGGATGAACCCATGGTGATTTTGGTCAATCCTTCTTGCATTGAGGTAGATAAATCGAATTACATCGAACCTATAAACCCTCTTTTCTATCCCTTAAAAGTATGTTAATATAAGGGAGAATAATATAAGTTCTTAATGATCCTTGAAAATTATAATGAAATAGTTTAATTCGTGGGTCACTATTCTGGGAGTAGTAGGGTTCCTCTTCCCAAATCAAACTATATTTTTATCATCGATGGTACTGAATTTTGGAAATCATGTAGAATTTAGTCTTATTCTATTTGGTGTGTAACTATTTTTATGGTGATAACAATGTTGGATAATGTCATCATTGAAGTTAACACACATGAGGTTGTATGAACATACCATATGGGGCCTTGATCCTGAGTTGTTTCTATCTTATGTTTTATAAGATTGAATATCCATATGTTATTTGTGTGACATGATATTTTGGAGCATGTATAGATGTATCCTAAAGAACCATAAGGTGATATGGTTTTCTTAGGTGTGTATGTGGTTCCCCTTGAAAAAAATGATTATTGTGATATGCCTCAGAATATATGGGACCAATACAATAACATTTTTCTCTAGTTATATGTTTAATATATTCTATACATATTTTTATATGAATGATACCATAGAGGATTGTGGAATTATCATGGATTAATAACTCAGTAGGGGTAATGTTTAGAAAATTCATGTGACAAGATGACAATTCCATGTTAGATTACATCGTAAAATATCACTGTGTTTCAGGACCCAAGGAAATAATGGTAATATGTGATCTACTATGAGATTACAAAATGGGGATGTGATGGTCATTGGTTATCTAAACATAGAGAAAATAATATGGAATATTTTCCTAATGTAGTTTAATATATAGGATTAGGGCATGTAAAATTACTGATCAGGCATGGGGAAAGCTCCTACAACTGATCATACTATTTCTTGGATTCTGAAACCCATAGGTTTCTTCAAACATTCAAGTGGTCATCCCTTATATAATCAATGTAGGTACAATTGGGTTTCATGTTGTCTTAGTTAGTGAACAGATTCTCAATATTGTATATTTTTATTTTGTGATTATTTATTTTATTAACATTTAATAAAAAAGTAAATAAATTTGATCCTATTTCAAGGATGAACATGGTGTGGCCAAATGGGTAATATTGACACCCTACATATGAATCTTGATGTACATGCAGACATCAAGATTAGGAACTCATAGTATGGAAATGATCTAATGATAGTGATCTTATAAGATAGTTGATGGAGATTGGAGGCTTTAACAAGATAGACTATTGACTGATGTTGAAATGTTTTTATTCTCATACACATATTTCCCACACTATTATTTGATCAACCTCTTTGGGGGTCCTTTGTTATTTTTCTTTATGACATGAGAATCCTTTTATTCCATAAATTTAGAATTGTTCGGTTATCTTCCACTATAATTTTTAATTTATTTATATTTATTATTTGTGTTACCAATGGAGGATATTATTACAATTCTTATTATCTACCCAATTTACATTAGATAATCATAAATATTTTGGATCCTCTTACTAGGGGTTGTTTGCATAATGTCATGTGGATGTTCATCCCGGACTGGGAGGTTTGGGTTTCTTATTACAAAATGGAATCAAAGGAATGTGGTTTTCTTTCTATTATTATGGGATCACAATATAAATGATAAATTATTTGTGGAACTTGGGTTGGATAGTTTCTATGTTGACATCCCTCTCATATTATAAAAACCATCGACTTACCATTAAAGTTATTATTGTTATACTTTTATGATATTTTGGATCATTCACGCATCAAGAGTAGGAATGTAGGAACACATGTCATATATATATATATCAGTTGAGTTTTAAATAGTGCTCCATTAATTTAATTCCATGATCTATGTTAATTATTAAGTTATATATATGTATTCTACAACGTTCTGATATATTAGTTTTTCATTATTTATTTCAACATGAGTGTGATGTTTTGTTATATACATGGTTTTGAGAATCATAGAGGTTTGAATAAAAATGCTTGATCCTTGGGCATCTTCCTAGTATTGGACATCTCATAAAATTAATTGTTTCTCCATTAAATTACAAAAAAATTTACTTGAAGAAAAATATTATTATTTTTTATGTGCTAATTTGGAATTTGGATAATATTAAATCATTGAGGATTGATGGGACAACCTACGAATATAGGTCAGGATAATCCGATTTGGAAGGATGTCACAATTCTACCACAATACATGAAATAAAATTATTCTACAATAGCTTTATTGGTTCCGTTAGAAGGGAAACATAATCCAGGAGTCATCCAGTTATTTTCAATTCATTGTATAGGTTATAATAATATTGATGTCGATTAATATTGTGAATTTCAGGTAAATAACCCAATATCTTTATAGGGAACTGGAGGCCCTCGTAATGCTAATGACTGGACTTATATCACCGAGGGAAACATTGATAGTGGATACTCTAGAGGAACATACAGTGATTTTGGATACCTCCAAGGCTTATGAAACCACTAGGAGGTGGTGGGGTGTTTTAATCATGTTTTTTAGTTGTGATGGTTTGACGTGGGAATCCTTAAAATGTCATAATTTAGAGGAGTTGTTTCTAATTATGGTAATGATTTATTTTTCTAAGGAGTCCATAGAGAATAATCATGTGATGATTTGGGTATCTAAAAATTCATAACATTTCATTGAATTTCCCTTTTAATTCCTCTCTTGGTTGGAAATAATGTGTAGATAATTATGATGTCTAAGATGTGCCTTTTTCTCGAGAAAATTATGACATCCTCGCTCATTATTACACATTAATTCACGATTTATGACAAAAACATTCACATAATACAACCCAAAATATTGATAATTATAGTGTATTTAGTAAATAGGTAAAAATAATAACAATTTAAAACATGGGATATGAAAAAAATATTTTAAAATATCCTTGAAATGATAATATTAATCCACCATAAATAAAAGTTCATGGGATAACTAGGGACATACATACAAAAATTGATGAGATATAATGCCGAGTAAGGTAATAAAAAAGGAATAACATGAAGAATGTAATACATGCTATAAAATATACATATCATTCTGGAATAAAAAGGATTAAACTCATAATCATGAATAATAAGGGATTGTATAACATGATACCATAAAAGAAAAATGGGAAATGTGGAAATAACATTAAACATTGCATCATAAACATATGTAAAAGATAAATTCAAAGACATCATGATTGAAAAAGTCATTTGATTCATTATGTTCACTCATTTATCCCTTTAATAATGTCTCATTAGTATAAAACATTAGCAAATTCATTGAATTGCTATATAATTTTGGGTGTACACATCAACTTTATTTCATTCTCATGTGTATGTATTCCATATAAATATTACAATATGGATTCATTCATATTAATATTTTAGTCCATGATCAAGGAGTGTGGATGAAATAGACTTTATTCCCCAAACAAGAATTATATTTTCATAAAGTTTAACACCCTTGATAGAAAATGGTACAAGTATTCACTACAAAAGTTTTTGGTTTAGAAATTGAGGAGATAGTTTGGCAGCATAACAGAGGTGTATGAATTTTAATATGAGGTATTGATGAGAATAAAATGGATATATAATAATTTATATAAACAATGGATAGTAAGTGTGATAGGGAAGAAAAAATCCCAATATTAGTAAGTTAATATAAATGACATAATATAAAATAGACACTTGAATAAAGAGTAGAAGGAGAGGTTCCCTTAACCAAAGAAGGTGATTCCAAGTGCTTGTAAATATATAATTGAGAACTTATGGGAACCTTGGTAGGACACCGGATTGGGGATGGATATTTAGAGACATCATCTACTAGTTTTTTTCATGATAAATTGGAATTTGGGTTTTCTAATATAAGAAAAGGGATGAGATTTCTTTATTATATCTCAAACATAGGGTTTGGACTCTATAAAAAAGTATTCAGAACCAAAAACTACCACATGGGTTTTAAAATGATTTATACCGAAGGGGTTTCTTATATATTATTTTATAATTATAAGGTTATAAATTATTTAAATACTACACTTGGTGAAATGGAAGTGACCCATTTCTTTAATGAAATGATTTTAAAACATTAAAATATATTACATGTTTTCGGGGATTTGTAATGGACATATACAACTATAAAATTAATCATTTAGTATAATATTTTATATTGTAGACATATATTAGTTCATGGATTCCCAATATTTTTCCATTACATCAGTTTTGGGTCATTATTATGTAATAATAACCACCATACATTTATACCATATTTCATTTTTACCCAAAATTAAATTTACTTAGAAAAATATGAAACAATAACCATAAGATAATTTTGAAGCTCAAATTCAAAAAAATTATTATAATTTAATCTAATTTCTTTTCAATATGATAATTTTAATTTTAAAGTAAGAATCTAATTTTTTTTGAGAAATTTTGGTTTTTTTGACAATAAAATTTTTCAAATGCTTTATAAAATTACATTTGACATCACACAAATTATATAATTATTCATAATTAATAAAAAAATTATTAATAAAAATATTTCTATAAAAGGTAATATTTTTAATAGCCATTAATTCAACAATCATATATTTTTTCATTAAATATCAATAATACCCAAAAATATAATTTGTGTTCTATTCTAACAAAATCAATATCATTTATAAATTAAATACACGAAGATAAAAATATGTTCATTAATATTTTCAATATAAATATTCATATATATGTATTAGGGTCTCAGTAGATATCCCATTAATACACCAGAAAATCCCTAAGAGTAAGGTGTGTGATGGTGAGACATTCATGGCCTGATTCGGCCTACATGGTTTGGGTTGTGATATTGATGAGATTGAAATCCTCCAATAAAAAGTTTTGATCATGATTAAGTTGTTGGATCTCGTATAGGGCTTGTTCATGGGAAAATCCCTGTGATTAAATATCCCTTAGAAGCTCTAATAAACGTGCTTCTAAGGGTAAAATACTCCGTCTTGAGGCCATCAAATTCTTTGTCTGTTTCAGATTGATTTCGTAAAACCCTTTATTAATAGTTATCATTTGATCACTACTATATGGATATATTTTAAATAGTAATGATATATAATGTTATTTTAAAACTTATACGATATAATTAAACAAAATAAGTTTATGTGTCTTTTATATACACAATATATAATAATGCATTTTTTTAAATCTCCAGGGAAATTTAATTTAAATAATTTTATGTCATTATAATCTCCGCCCCATCATAAATTCCTCCCATGAATTTTTAAATTCACTAACTAAAAAATTCAGGGTAAATTTTCATCATCACTTCCCATGGGTCCCATATTACTTCATCAAACATGTGGTTTCTCTACAACACATTTACCATGTGCACTATCTTATTCTGTAAAACTCTATCTCTAAAATCATAGATCTTCACTCGTTTCTCCTCAGATGAAATAAAATTTACAAATGGTACAAACAAAATATTGTGTACATTTGAGGGGTCTGGTATGCACATACTCACAAGGGATAGAAGGAATACATCATATACATGATGTAGGTTAGGTGTTAGTACTTTTCTTATAGAGACCCATCCACAAAAAAACACTAACAATACATAACTTTTTATGAGTACATAAAACATTACAAAAAACAGTAACCAAAATTCTATTTTAGACTAGTTCATTTATAAAAATGTATGAATAAACACCAATATATACATGATCTACATCATGTCACAGAATGTTCTTTTTTACAATAACAGTTATTAGAAACACCAAACATAATATGTATCTTCATAAAATGGGGTAATGAAACATAAAAATAGGTGACCTGAGATTCTCAGTATGTGTAAAAAAAGGTGACATGTAAGAATAAACATGACCATATGAGAATGGGAACGTGGTAAAAATAATTGAAGACCATGAACTGCATATCAAATATCATAAATAAGAATCGTTGCATAAATATTGATAGGTCATAAGATAATAATTATAAGGAAAAGTTAAAATAATCCATGAAATCATTGGAATAAAACATGGAATTTTGGAAAACACATGAGAAGAAATATGATTTCCATTATCTCCAAGGTGTAACTTCTGAGACTATCTTAGTAGTATAGGTTAACTCCCCATACCATCTTAGTATTCATGGTTTACTCTCCTAACCATCTGAGTAGTATCAGTTCATTCATCATAACATCTTGGTAGTCATGGATCACTCCCATGTCCATATTAGTAGTCCGGGTTTACTCCCAACAACATCTTATTAGATCTCATGAGATATAAATCTATAGCCAATGAATTTGAGGGAGATATGATTACCAACCACATCATAATTAAATCAAACATACATGTTACACAAGATCCTTAATAATCTTATAATTACTTTTGAAATGTAATAGGTATTATAAACATGTAATCATATAATAACCTAATGAAAAAGATACAGGTTCCATAATCATTATATCAAAATCGTAACTACTAAAAAGAAGTGAAATTCATAGACATATAACCCATAAAAATAATTGAGTTTTATAAATATCATGTAATCAATACATAAACCAATTATAGATAAAATATTAATGAAACCTTTATATCATTTCTTGTAAATGTGTGAGTAACACCGATGGGTGTCATATTAGATGGAATATAATTTTGAATGTTTATTAAGAAAACATAATTAAGAAATTATCTGTTCTACTTTAAAAAATTCTTCTTAGAACATTAAAACGTTTGAAAATAATTTTCTATGAAAATTAATTTGAAAACATCTTATGAAAACCTAAAAGAGATTTGAAAATATTTTTATAAATATCTTTTAAAAACATTTTATTATAAATTAACCTTTTAAACATTAAAAGGAACTATGAATGAAATAATGTTGATTAAATCCCTACATGTCGTACGAGGAGAGAATAATATTCCATTTTCTTGGTAAATGGATAAAAATTTATTTACTCGGAAATTTAAAATAATATTATAATGAAAAGAAATTTAAATGTCAAAAGGGTAAAAATTTATTCCAATGATTATATTATAATATTAGAAAATTCTTGGAAACCAATTTTAGAAAAAAAATTTGGATGGAACTCACTTTTATAACTGAAGAGAGAGTAATGTCGCGATTTCTTAAAAAAACATTGTCAACTATATTATGTATAAAAGAGTAGAAAAATAATAACATTTACATGAATATATAATGAATAACTTTATGGGAATAAGTGTAATGAATTACCATTGGATTTGGATTATAAGATTTCTACAAAGGAAGAATAATCATAAACAATCTCGAAAAGCTGTGAGATTGTCTCAATAAAATCTTATCACATCATAACTTTGAAACATAATCCATAGGTAAACAATTGAAACAAAATAGTTTATAAAATATCATGAAATAATAGATATTCATGATTTAACATGTCAATGTAATTGTGAACAAAACCTATAAAAATATTGGTACATGACATGGCATGTGTCTCAAATAATGAAAATAAAGACAAGACAATATTACCAAATAAGTAAAATTATAAACACAAACCCCAAGAGTGATGGATCATTGAATCGATATGTAAATACCCAAAAAAATAAATATGATATTGAACATGGATGAAAAGTGTTAATATTTAATGGGAGAAATTGAGGTCATCAATCACAAAAAAATAATTATAAAATAAAAGATGAGGGCCCCAAAGTCATAAATATGTGATGATTAAATGGCCATTAGTTCATTTAAATTCAGATATTAGGACAACAGATTTTCTATTTATCATTTTCCAAACATTTATTAATTCCTTTATTGACCAAAAATATAAGGAAATATACTCAATAGATATATTTCTATAAAAAAATTCTTTTATAGCTAGTCTTTTATCTATTTCAAATTCATCCATTAATTCATGAAATGGATGTACAGAAATTAACTGATTCCTAAGGTGATAAAATGCAATTTTAGTATATCTCAGGGCCTAACAAATAATGAATTTTATAACTATTATCTCTAAACATTATTCAAAATCTATATGGGTTTTCATTAATATATAAACATAAAAAGTAACTATGCTGGTTAATCATTAATAATTAGTCAGAAAAATAATTCAAAATTATCCTTGACATCACATAGGCTATTGGGTGACATGAAACCTTATTATCCATCTGTTATGGGTTCCAGACCCACTTCCTTTTTTGGTCATGACTAGTCTTCACAAAACATACTTGATTTCCTTTACTAAAACTACACAAATATTATTACCAAAAAAATGATGGACAAACTTGAAATAAGTTTAATCACTAAATAGGCTTTTAACCAAGGTTTTCAATACCAACTTTGTGAATAAATAATTCCTCCAAAGTATAAAATAAACATTCCAGGAAAGGATAACCTTAGAACCCTTCTATAATATGAAAATACAAAACATTAGAATGAAAGTCACAAAATTAGCTTAACATTTATTCCCCCCCTATATCACAAGGTAGCTCGTGGTTTTCACATTCAAAAAATGTGAATACCCTCATTATATATTCCTTTCAAACATGGTAATAACCTTAATTACCATAAATAATTCATGAAAACATCCATGCTTCCTTGTTCAATAGAATACAAGATGTATTCAATGAATCCATGAATTTGAAAAATTCATCCATGATTGCATAACTATCTGTCAACAAGTCCTGAATTCATTCCAAGGTAATCAGTACTAGAAAATTTACATATATCCAAAATATATTTATCCAAACAACATTATCACAAAATAAATAACATATTAAGTGTTATATTTCACCCAATTTTGTTTTTTTCTATTCAAAATACCTTTCCATTATATCAATTTTCTATTCCATCAAAACCATTCAATGTATTCCTGTAAATCATTATCGAAAATACCTAAACATGAAAATAATTATTTATATTACCTTTCATATAAAATAATACTATAATCCAAATTCATTAAAAAAATTATTATTACACTTCATCCTTATGCCATTAACAAGGATAATTCTTCCTATTAAAGAATATATCTTTCCTTCCACATTTCATCTTTAGTTTCATCATCATATGAAATGTAACCATTATATGGACCACCATGATTATTCTCATTTATATATTTTCTCTTCAGACATTCAGTTACATAATGACCATATATTCCACACATAAAACACTTAACCATTAATGATTACTTACATTGTCCAATATTCGTATCTATTTTGTTAACCGAACACTTCATTTTCCCTTGTATTCTATTACTTTTGTCCATATTTTTCACATTAAAACCATCTTATAGTTCCCATAAGACATTAAATTTGGTAATTGTTTCCACATTCTTGACCTGAATTATACAAATTCATCTTTCCTACATGGTCTCCATTACCCTAACTCTTAATGAACTACTTCTGTCTCTTCCTTGGGGAGTCTAAGAGTTGGTTAAGGTACACATTGAAAATCATGTTCCATGAAAAATGAATATGTATGATCAAAAAATATTTCACTCCATTGATCACTCCACTTAACTTCTCATTATAAAATCATCCATCACATTCCACATTAATCTAGTTAAATCTAGTTCCCACCACTGACCAGAATAAGAAGCATATGTGAACTTATTTATCATAAAAGAAAAAACTCTTAGTTATTAAATTAATTAATTATAGTATATATAAATAATTACACATTCCATAATATATGAAATCCTAGTTGATCCTAGGATAATCATAGCCATATTATATTTAAATCCTTAATTATGGTTTATGAAGAGTTATTTAAATTACCAAATCATATCTTATAGATGAGTTAAACAAGGTTTACAACAAGTCTTGTTGTCATGTACTAGATAACCTAGAGATAGGCCCAAAACCATTTTTCTGAGTAGTTACCCCTAGATACATATGTGTCAAATGCATGTCAAATTTTATTATGCCTATAGTGATGTATTTCATATATTCCACTCACTCTATCCTTTACAAAAATTATTGGATATTTTTTTAATTATTTACCCATCAATATACTTATCCTTTGAGACATCCCAATACATATCCATATAAATATACCTAAGGATCCCACTAATGTTTCTCATCATAGTTTTTAAAGGTTAACTAAATCATTGTCTATAATATAATCTATAGGGACATAGTCTTGACATACTTTAACATTACATAACTTTTTTGGAATAATTAAAATTCTTCAAAAACAGATTCGAGAAGATCGTATCATTATAGTGACAATGGGAACATGAAAATATAAACAATATTATACATGTGATCTACATCATCTCCCACTAGGTTCTTAATTACTCTCACCCTTGTTATACTCAACAAACAAATTAAGTATCTTCATAACATGTGGAAAATAAACATAAAAAGGGGTGAGCTCGGATGCTCAGTATGAGTAAAAAAAGGATACATGTAATCATAAATATGAGTATTGGAGTTCGATAAAATGATAAAAGAATTTGAATATATAACTACACATATCAATTATCATAAAAAATAATCATTGAATAAATATTTACAGTTCATAAGACTTCAATATTAAGGAAATATAAAACATAATACATGAAATCATAGGAATAAAACATGGAATTGTGGAAAAAACATATGCATATAATAATATTTCCATAGTATCCAAAGAATCATTGTCGATATGTTCTTAGTATCATGGGATCACTCCCCATACCATAATTCTAGGAATGGTTCACTCCCGTGTGTATCTTAGTATAATGAGTTCACTCCTCATACCATATTGGTGTCATGATTATATCCCATGAAAATATTACTAGTCATGTTTTACTTCAAATACCATATTAGCCTATCTCTTTAAATATAAATCTTTACCCAATACATTGGAGAGAGATATATGTCCCATCATTCTTATAATGAAATCACACATACATGTTCCGCAAGATCATAAATAATCATTTCATTACCCATGAAATGAAATGCATATTATGAACATGTAATGATATCAGAAATTGTATATAAATATACATGCTTCCCAATCATTTTATAAAAATCACAACAAGTGAGAAGGGCCAATTTCATAGACATAAAACTCATGAAAAGAATCAGATATCATAAACATTTTTTTATCAATACATTATCCAATCAAAAAAAGAAAATTATTTAAAAATGTAGATAATTTCTCACAAATTAATGAGTAACACCAATGGCTCTCATATTAGATGGAAAATAATTTTTTATCATTCTTTTCCAAACACTTCATGAGGAAATTATCATTTCCCTATTGAAATATTATTCTTAAAACATTAATTCTTTTGAAAATCAATTTCCTTGAAAAATACATTTAAAAAATATAATAATAGATTGAATAAGATTTCAAAACCATTTCATTGATAATATCATTTACAAAATAATTCTTAAATATTATCCTTTAAAACATGAAAAATAATCTGCAATGGAATAATGGAAGGTGAATAAATACGTTTCGTAGAAGGTAAAAAAATTTCGTTTTCATGGTAAAAGGATAGAAACATTAATCATTAGGAATGTGGAAATGATATTCCTTTGAAACAAATAGTAAAATAAAAATGGTAAAAACGACATTTAAATATTATAGTATAATAGTAAAATATTCGTGGAAACCCTTTTTAGAAAATATGGGTTGGGGGGAAGACAGACTTCTCACCAAAGAGAGGGAAAATTTGGAATTTTTAAAAAACACTTTCTCAAATATTTTATATACCAAATTGTTGAAAATTGTTCCAATAAATTTATATATCATTAATAACCCAAGGATAATAAATTTCATTAATGTTCTTGAGATATGTATTATAATATTTCTACAATGGAATCATAATCATAAACAATATTGAAAAGTGATGATATTGTTTCAATAAACACTCATCACTTGAGAACTCTGAAACATACTACACATTTCATAGATTGAAAATAAATTAATATTATAGTATAATCAAAGGAAGGATAATCATAATATAAAATTTCAAATCATTATGTACACCTCAAATAAAAATATTGGTTAATAACATGGAATGTGTCTCAAAGATGGTAAATTTAGAAAAAACTATCTTATTGGTTCAGTAAATTATGAAACATAAAATACATGAGTGAATGATCATAGAATTTTTATGTTAATACCCATAAATTTAACAATTTTCATCATATAATTCATTACTGGGATGTATGTATACCATGAAAAAGAAAAGAGTTTTTAACATGGAATGTATCTCATAGATATAAAATGTTTGAGGAAATTCCCTATAATAAATATAATTTTTCTATAAATCAATAAAAAATAACATTCTTACTTATAAAACCATATATGGTTTGATTATGGCTTTATATTAACCCATTTCCAACAATTCATTATTAAGATTTTACTTCGGGTAATATCAGCTTGGTTTTTCACATGTGTCATAATTTGTTATATAATTAGTCCTTATACATATATCATGATTACTAGTATGTAAAAAATTATTGAAATATAAATTATATTTACAATATTTTGGATTTAATAATTCTTAAAATGTAGATATTTGAAATGAAATACACTTTTCAGTGAGACATGATGTCGTACATAGGAATGAAAGCTATTTCTGTTTGATTGACATGTTTAAAGAAAGTTAGTATAAGGAATATTTATATATATATATATATAATTTTTAAATTAGATTTATTATATAATATATATCATTTATATATACCTAACCCATTTTTAATACATTCAATGTATTGTATGAACGAATCACATCACTTTGATGGGGCGTTAGTCCATACTTCCTCAAACAAAATTATCACATCAACACAAAATATAAAGTATAAGGATATATATTGTAAAAAAATTAAATAATTTTAAATAAATTGTATGTATAATATATAAAATATATAATCATATTTTCCCTCACATTTTTCCCCATGATAGGAGGTAATGAAAAAATGAACAATCATCGTTTAGTGATGCCACCATTTGACGTACACTAAAACAGTATGTTCATTTCCCATTATATGGAAGTTTGTGTAATTTTAGGTAAAAATGATATTATAAAAACATAATATCATATCTATGATACTGGTGTTGTTATACATGAATGTAATAATAATATTTTATGTTGTGAAGAATGGAAATAAAATAAATGGGAATGAGGGAGGGTGTTACCTCTTAATCGTGTACCTCGTTTTTGTTTTCACCAAAGGTCTTACATGGAATTATTTATTCTCAAGGAAAGATTCATGTAGGAGGGGATATTGTTTGGAGAATATTTTAGAGGATCTCATCTAATCATAAGTGTTTTGAGAGGTTTATATAAGTGGAGTAGAGGAGGCATCTTTATAGTGGGGGAAGAGTAGTACTCTTGTAATATTTGTACAATGGAATTGCATACATATTTTTCACAGGTAAAGTGGATCTCATAATTTAAACAATTCATTCCAAATGATTATAGAGTCCAAATATTTCCTTAAAATGTATCTTTTACAAGTTTATAGGTAGTTTTTGTTCATAAATATAAGGTTTAGTCCTTAGTTAATCTTAATTTTACCTTAATCGGTGTAATTAATTTTAATTAATTTCACAATTGTTTAAGTAAAAAACTATATTTAGACTATTATAAATTATAAAATATTTTTATTCCAAATATGGAATAATTTTTTTTCAAAATTCCAGTTAAAAAAGTGGCAGAAATTAATTTAAAATTAATCCCCGAGACGGTTTGACAGTCCATGTTGTTAAAGAAAAAACATTGAAAAGATTTCTATGTTTATATACCCAATTTCAAAGTGAAATTGATCTTAATGAAATATATTATATTAATTGATAATAATATTATATATTTAAACATTGAAACTAATTTAAAATTTATTTTATCCATATAAAAAAATGATATGGAGAAGTTGTTTGGAACTAAAAATCATTATTTTCAATACTCATTAAAAAATTAAACTTCATAGAAATATAAATACATTCCCTAACGTAGTAATTATGTTAAAATTTCAATTATGAATTTTATTTTCAAATATATAATATATAAAAGTTCCAAAAATTAGATTTAAAATTATTTCCCCATTAAATTCCAGTAATAATGCCTTAATAAAAATATTGGTGTTTAAGAATAATATTAGGTTGGTTATTATATTCTGTATATAAAATATTTTTGATGAACATAAAAATAAATTTATTGAATTTATAATATATATATTTCATTATAATCACTAAATAAATTTAATTTATTTAATTTATTTGGGTATAACATCTTTATGACCATAAAAATAATAATAAATTCCTTTATATTAAATAGGTTTTCATATTCATTTTGAATTAGTTGGTGACCTATTAATTCATATTATATTTGTTTAAACCATAAAATTTCATAAATTTGTTAATGTTATTCATACACACTAATTTAATTTTGAGGTTATATCTTGTTATGTTAATTAATATCATTGAAATGATATTCTATTATTCGGTAAAACACGGTCTTGCATGTTAGAAAATCCTTTGAGGATAGTTATTATTCTATACAACCAAATATATCCTTTTTGTTCCTTGAAGAGAAATATATTGTTTATGACTCTTTTAGTTCATGATTAACATGGTTCTATGTATAAACCATATCCTTACATAGTTCTGTAATTTAAAATAATCTATATTCAGTGTTTTGTGAAATAAATGTATCAAAAATTTAATATTAGTTTGAAAAAAATAATTCACAAAATCATGGGGTCTTTCACATCTATATGCCACTGCTCGGTTGTGATCAAGGATCTCAAAGGGACTGTTCTATCTTAGACTAAGCATCCCTTTCTTCCCAAACCTCATTACATTATTCCATTATGATGTGTATATGAATACCATGTCTCCAAACTAAAACACTAGGGATCATTGATTATTTTAATAATATATCTATTATTGAAATTGATTCTCCTTGATGTGTAGATTAATGGTCTTGGAAATTTTGAAAATTTCCTAGAAAATTTCTTGACCCATAATTTTGTGTTCCCCAAATCCATCCATGCCTGTAGGTGTTATGAATATCTTCACATAAAATCCATAATAGAGATACATTTAGATTCTTGAGTGGGAAATTTTATTTTATGTGAACTCACCCATAATAATATGTTTATCATATCCTACATTGAAGACAATTGAGCATGATATTAATATTTTTTGGAGTGTCTTGATAGTTCTCTCAGATTGGCCATCAAATGGGGGGTGATAGGTTCTGACGAAGTTCAACGTATTATTTATGGAATGTAATATAATCATCAAAAACATTGAAATAAATCTTTGGTCTCGACGAGATAAAATTGATCGTGGGGTTCCATTTAGTCTAATCACTTCCCTAATATATTTGAATAATATTTTATTGAGTTATAAGTCCAATTGAATTTTAATTTTAGTGATAATTCTATTTAAGAAGATAAAAAATAACCCAAATAAAATTATTTATTCTTGATGTCTTTGTAAAACCAATGAAACATTCCATGGTAATATCTTCCAATTTCCATATAGGCATGGGTAATGGTTGCGTTATCCATTGGTATTTTTCTTAATCCATGACTTGCTAAAATAATAAACATTTTGAATTATATTCCACAATCTCCTACATCATATTGTCCCAAAAATAGTTATATTAGAGATCTCGAAACATATTTACGATTCCAGGATGGATAGATATGGTGGATCTATGTGAATAATATAATATCTACTTATTCAACTCAGTACTTGATGGTACACATATTCATGACCCAAATACCAGAACACATTCGGTAATAACATTAAAATCAAAGGTTTTACCTTTTTATAGCTTTCCATTTCTCTAGAATTACTACATCATCTCATTGAGAATCCTTTATCATCTTCAGAATGTATATTTGAGGAATTATTTGTGAAGGTATTGATGATGTTCTTTTATTTATTATTCCCCTGACAATCATTTTCTAATTTATGAATCTTGGATCCTTATCAATTATTATCAATGATAAAATTGTTTGATCTAATATTCAAATAGAATTTTCGACTATATTTTCATTACCTAGACGGTAGTGGATTGGGAATTAATTTTCCATTACTAGCACTAACCATTTTTTGTCTCAGAATCAACTCTTTTAGAGTGAATATATGGATGATCTTTTTGTTATCCATATATATTTCACACTTCTACCCAAAGAGATAATGTTGTCATATTTTCAATGGGAAGATCACTGCAACCAACATTAGATCAACTATTGTGTAGTTATATTATCGAAATATCAATTTTATTGAATAATATGCTCACATTGTCAATTTTGACCAACACACATCCCAATTCCCTCTTTAAATAATGAATAAATATCCCAAAATGTTCTCTGCTCGCGGATAGTGTGAGTATCAGTGTAGTTATAATCCTCTTTTTTAGGTCTTTGAATCTCTATTCTCAATCATCATTCCAAAAAATAGGACTCTCTTCTGATTTATCATGGTTAGAGGGTTTGACAATTTAAATATTTTTTTAAAAATCAATTATAATACACACCTAATCCAAATGAAATTCAAACTTCAATCCTAGAGGATGACCACATCCATCCTTCAATATCATATTTCTTTTATGGCTCTACAAATATAACAATTATTATGATAACATTCCCCAATCGTTCTTCTCAGAACCTAGATACGTCCAATTGAGAACACAACATCTTAGATCAGGGGAAGGCAAAAAAATTATTTGGTAAATACAATAGTTAATTCCTTTAAAATAATCATGTTATTTTGTATGATATTTTATTTATACTAAATCATTTTCTATTGATATCCTTAATCATAGGGTAAAATATATGTTCTTGAGATGTTGGCGTTGAAGTGGATTTTTCCTTCTCTTTCAATTTATATATAATTTAAAAATTATTCTTGATGTAGTGAGTGATTTACTTCTCCAATAAATATTTTTTTTTTCAATAAAAGAAAATCATTTCCTAAATATGATAATATAAAATTACATGAAATGGATGTTGATAAACTTTTAAATAATTACATTGTGACAATGTTCAACATGTGATACAACAATTATATAAATTGTTTCACGATGATATGAAATCATTTCTAGTGGTGAATCTATGTTCCTAGAAAACATACTAGAGATGCTAATATGGAATGAATTGAAATAAAACATGACATACACAACTCTATAGTAGAGATTATATGTAGTTCAATTATCATTATACATTTGAGAATGAACCTTTACTTGTTTCCTTGATCTCAAATATTGTTGATTCTCATCATACTTTTCATCTTTTTACATAGACAATTTTCTAGGATTATGCATGACATCTCAATAATAATGAAATAGTGCTGTATATGGTACCTTATATTTAACAATATTGAAATCCATATCATTATCAAATTTTCCCTATAAATTGGATACATTATTCCCTATCCATACTCACTTGATACATCTCCATGTTCTTTTTTGACATCTTCCCTTGGTTCCCCTTTCCACTCTTTTCTTATAAAATGAAATTGGTCCTTATTTCCCTTATAAAAATATTTATACAAAATTACTAGAGACGTTTTATTCCCCTTCCTTGACAACATTATGTAACAAAATTTTTTATAGCTGTTAATTATTATTTTTGATTGATTCTTTTTCATAATCACAAGATATCATACATGACCTCCCATCTTGTTCGGCATCTCATTTGGGAATAAATATCAATGTCATTCACATTGGTTGTTTACTTCATTCCATCAATTTCAGATCATTGTATAGAATAAATGGGAAAATATGGATGAGTACCTTTAAATTATTAAACACATAAGTTGGGATCCAATTACCTTAAAGGTATAAGTTATAATTCACATGTATTTCATTGATGCTAGAATTTCATGGATTTAATCTAGGTTGTCCATGATCTATTTGCCAATACATAAAATTTTTGGAATTTTTTCGCCATTAATAATGGTTTTTAATTATCTTGTAAATTTATGAAGGAATATTTCCCTGTAGTATAAAACATGGTGTCAATCAAGGCCCATTTTTTTGAACCATTTCTCGATCAATTCTAGTTCAAACTGGTGTTTTCAGGTTTTACCAATATGTACATATATTCCAGAACAATATCCACTTATAGGATCAATATGGGGATGTATTTTCATGTTAATAAATATATAATATTATTTAACAAAATTTAGGGATGTTTTTTTAGTACCAATTTTATCCCAATGAAATTCACTAGAGTTTTCTAACTAAAATCCAAAGAATAACAGAAATTTTCATATTATTCCAACTATGAAAAACACGATTTCTATTAAATATTAATTCATTATTTATAACATATGATTTCACAAAATAAAACCAGGATGATAAAAAATATAGTTTATTTTTGAATTAGGTACAAACAATAGATGATTAAATCATTGGATACAAAAAAATTATTGAATACAACATTTACATTCTCATATTATTCCATGGTGCTTAAAATAGCATGGGATAACCTTGGGACATAAATAAGAAAGGTGTGAACTCTAAATCCCAGTAATGGAATAAACCTTTTATAATTTGAAAAATAAATGCATGTTTGAAAATAGAAATATAATTTTGGAATAGAATGGGGGGAAATCTTAAATATAAACAATAAGGCATAATATAACATGATAACATAAAGGAAACATGGGAGATAAAAAACCAACTTAAATAAAGAATAAAAAACAAAGGTCAAGGACAACATAAAATAAATCATGATTGATAACGTACTTTTATGGATTAGTTTCACTCCCTAATACCTTGAATGGTGTCTCACGAGTATAATCATTACCCAATGAATTGGAGTTCTCTATAATTTTGAGTGTGCATGTCCCTTTCATTTCATTCTCATGCTTATGTGTGACACATTGATCATTTATCATTAATTTAATCATTGTATTATTTAATTCCCTAGTAAAGGTGTTTGGAATACATACATTTATCTTTATAAAAAAAATTTATATGTTCATAAAGGTCCACACCCTTAGTAGGATATGGGTATCAGTATTCACTGGACAATTTTTTTTCATGGAAAATATTTGTGATATTTTTGCTGCATAATTTCAGAGTATGAATGTTCATGTGAGGGACTATTGAGAATTAAAGTGTCCCTAATAACATATAAATAAAATTTATGATAAAGGTGATATATAATAATGTACCCTATGATTATTAAATAAATATATGTGACATATGATAAAGAAGATACATGAATAAAGAGAAGAATAATAGGACCCCTTACCATGAATGGTAGATTCAAAATTATTGGAAGATGATCCTTGAGATATTAAAATAACATTGGGAGGAATATAGAGAAACGAGGGTAGATTAATTATTTTATTTAATGTTTTAATGTAATGTGAAATGGGAGATTGGGTGGGTTTATTTTGGAACAAAGAGTGGAGTTTTTTATTATATCTCAAACATAGGTTTTAGACTCCATATAATAATGCAATGAAATATAATTCCCATGGTTATTTTAAATGGTTTACCAAAAGGGTAGTGGATTTAATTATTTTATTAGGCTGTTGTAATATGCAATTAAAATATTACTCATAGTTTTGTGGAATTGAGTCACAACCTTAAATAAATGATTTTAAAACCTTAAAATATATTATTTGTTTAGGAGGATTCATAAATTCATTATAAAATTTATAAATAAAACTCAAATATTAAATTATATTAAATATGAAACCTATATTTGGTAGTGGATATCTATTATATTAATCAATAAATAATTTTTGGGTCATTATGATGTCAAAATACACAACATATATTTATACAATATTTAATTTTTTCCCAAAAATTCAATTGTTTTAGAAAATTATGAAAAATTCGAAAATGGATAATTTTTACATTATAACTAGAAAAATATTAATTTCATATAAATAATTTTTTTAATATGGTAATTTTCACTTTTAAAACTGGAATCGACTTTTATTGAGAAATGTTATGTTTTTTGACAATAACAAACTTGGAACTCTTGTAAAAATTACATTTGAATTCAAAAAGCTAAATGAAAATTTATATTTAACAAAAATTATTCAATAATAATATTTCAATAATATATTTATTTTTCAATAAATAAATTACTTAATTAAAATAAAATCCCTAACTGAATTTGAATATTACCTAAAAATATAATTTCTGTTTTATTATACCAAAATCAAAATCATTTATAAAGATAGAATAAAAATATTATCATATATAAATTATTATATAAATTATTATATATTATATAAAATATAAATATTCATATTATTAAGTTATTTATACATATCCATTTAACGCACCATCAAGTTCTTTAAGAGTATGGTTTGTCATGGTGAGACTTTCACATGGTGGTTCGACATACATAGTTCCAGTCATGTTCTGTACGAGCTTGAAATTCACTCATGAATATTTATCTTATCCTTAAATTGATTTATCATTGAATGGTCTTGGTCAAGGGAAAATTCTAGTGATTCTATCCCCCTCAGATGCTTTAATAAATGGAATTTATATGGTACAATCCATTTGGGTGAGGCCATCACTTCCTTCGAATGTGTCAATTAGAGTTGTTAAAACACTATATTTATTTTAATCATATGATCACTATTCATTAACTAAATTATCAGTTGTAATGATACTCAATATAATTATAAATATGATAGGATAAAATGAGATCCAATATGTTCATGCATTTTCTATATCCATATAATATAATAATAAATTTAATTGATTTTATTATGTTATTTTATTTAGAAATGTTTGGCTCATTTCCCATAGACTCTAGTTTAAGGACATTGACCAACAGAATTATGCTAAGGAGTTGAAAAATTTAATACCCTCAAGAAGGGATTACATGAGGACTATGTAGTAGGTATTCTAACAGTTTATAGTGTATCAGTTGGTATAATTAACAAAACTACTATGATTATTTCTTTTAGTGGTAGAAAAAACAAGCTTGCGGTGATGATGTATGATGGTGATAGGATGATCAAACATGATAAGTTTTATTTAGTTCCCTCTATGGTAGTATATGTTTCATAATGTTACAACTATGGGTAGAGTGGACCTTACCCCATGGAGTTTCTAGAGGCCATGAGGAAGGTCCAGTTATTTAATAAGAAATGACATCTAAAAAGGTTTTTCAAAAAGGAATTGAGGATGATGTATTTAATTTGTAAGATTTAGACATAGGAACTGAGCCACAATATTGTCTAGGTTTTCTTTAGATGGCTCAAACCCTGCAAGTAATGATGGATTATGTGAGATGTGCATATTAGGGACATAACTGTGGAGTTGAGGTAGAGCAGTTATATATATTTGGCCAATTTCAAGATAATTGTAGAGATGGACCATTGAATATTTGAGGTATGATCTTTACCACATCTATTATTTCTATATCTCTTTCTATATAGGTTCTTCATATTCTTTCAAAGCCCATCATGTTTTTGATGCATTATATGTAACGACCAAGAATTATATCAATGAAATTTAAGTTCTTATAATTAGTTCATATTGTTTAAATCACATAAAATCACACAGAGAATATAATAAAAACATTATAAATGAATAAAAAATGAAATAATAGGCATTTATAGAAATTAAGGAATTATAAACTGATGGAATAGTAACCTGATGATTATAATAGTATTGTGACCATTATGAATAGTAAAACATTTAATAAAATATTATCCTCACCAATTAAAGTATATATGAAGTTTACCCATCTTTTAAATTAAAATATGATATAATTATATCATAATATATGTAAATAAATGTTCTGAAAATGATAAATTATGTGATGGTTTTTTATAAAACATAAATGTTTATTTAAAATTTTATAATTAATATACTTATTTGAAAGAAAATTTAATTTCATAAAGTAGACTCATAAATTAATATTTTGTTTTCTTATCATTTGATGATAATTTAATGAAACATTAATTAACTTTCAATGTATTCTAAAATAAATTATAATTTTCAAATTGGTATTTTTCAAGTAAATGATTATTTCATTTATAAATTAAATTTATCATATATAGAAATATATTTTCATAAATTGGAGTCAATGTTTTAATTCATCATGTAAAAAAATGGTTTTGGGTGAATTATTGGTATATTTCTAAAATAGTTGATGTTTTGGTGTATAGTGAAATATTATAATGTATGGTATAAGATAAATACATGAATAATAGAGTCATGGATGATGTATGGATGATTTAAGCACCATTGGATCAAAATAAGAAGAAATATTTACTATATTTAGTCACAATAATGAAAACTATTCATTCTCTTGATTTGAAATAACAATAAAATGAATAAAATAATCAAAACAACACCCCTCTCATCCACTATAAATACCACCCCACAACCTCTTCTCATCACACATCAAAATTCTGGTTTCATGTAGAAGTTCTTATAATACCCTTCCCAAGTATACACCCAATGTCCTGGACCCTTTTTCTCATCAAAATTCAAAACCCAATTCCCCTAAGGAGGTTTATGAGGAGAATAATTATAGAGGTAAAAACTTATTTCTTTTTCTTTTAATTTCTTTTAAATTTAATTTATTTTATTTTACTCTCATGTCCTCACCTTATAAAAGAGCCATGATATCTTTAGTATATTTAATATACTGTAGTTTTATTATGTTAATGGAATAACCCATCATAATTTCCCTTCCCCTCTCATTTTGATCTAAAAATGAAAACATTGCCAATCATGTTTAAATTTAACACATTCAAGGATAATGAGATTTCAGTTTCCATTACTACCATCAAAGATGTAAATAAACTTATTTTTATGATTTAAATGTTTATAATATATGTATTTCAAATTATTTAATGTTTCGGATCCATCATATAATAATAATAATAATAACAATAATTAACAAAACCAAACTAAGTTGTTATTATCAAAACAATAATAAAATAATTTAAAGGGTTAACATTAACATTTTATCTAATGAATCATCATCATATATAGAAAAATTGATATATAAGAACATTTAATATTAAATATGATAATTTATAAAATATAATTTTAATTATGGTCAACTATTATAATTTTACATGATCTTTCATACATGTATACAAGTGAACCTATCATTAAAACCAAGGAAATTAACACTCCCAAACAAAGAAATTGTATATTATAACTCAAACAGAGGACCTAGAAGAACATAATAAAATTAAAATAAATAAAATTAATATACAAATGGTTCTTAATTATTTAATTAATGTATTTAATTTGATTATCATGGACATTAGGTTTAACTTTAGAACACTTCTGTTGGTAATCCTTGCCTCATGTTCCTTCATGTGCAATAGTTTTGGTGGATATTATTAACACATTCTCCCCCATTTGAAATGGTCTTGGTTAAGATTCTTGACTAATTCTAATCCAAGTGAAATGGTCTTGGAAGTTATCCTTGACTCATTATTATTTTAGGTTTTATGTTGTTTCAAAATTTATATGATTCCATGATTACGTTATCGTTGGTTCAATATGTTGTTCTTCCATATTTTATTTATGTTTCATGTATTTTTATGTGATCATGATATTCCTTCTATCACATGCGATGTTCTATTTTCATTTTTTAATTATATTACTGGGATATTTATCTCATACATTTATTCATGTATTCACTATGTTAACTTAAGAAGATGCAAGGGAACAAAGGAATTTGGGATGTCATTATGAAGATATAATAAAAGATGTTTGTATTATGGTTCAATATTTTATATTATATGAACCTAATCTTCCTATGAAACTATATATTATGATCATTTGTTTTATTTATTGGTAATTATTCTTAAAATGAAGTTAAAATATGTGTAAAATTATAGGGATGTTATGGTTTGTATCATAAGACAGTCTGGTTATTTTTTGATATCATGACTAAATTTTTTTGTATGAACCCTTTAGATAATTATATAGTCATGAATAAAATTGATTGAAAATTTTGGAATCATAGGTCATGATATAATTTTCATTTAAATGCTTAAACATATATGATTAATGTTTTATTTTTATATAATTATTATATAAGTATTATACCACCTAACATTAATTAATTTTTTTAGTTAATAAATTGAAATTGGAAAAACCATCCCAATAATCAATGTTATTGGAAATATGATGATTTCCCAAATGAAATGAAAAATCTGATTGGAATTGTATCTCTAAAATTTAAGACATTACTTGATCAACCGTATCATGTTATAAATAAAAACATGAATCATGTGGAATACCCAATTATTTTATGAAATAGAATGTTGTGGTTCAATCATTTATGTAACAAACAGCCTCCAATGATTAGTGAATATTCCAATACCCTCATCACAAAAAAATGATTCAATTCCATTGAGAATATATTCCCTATCCTCCAATTCTTATAAGAAGATAATGTTTTTATAACGATACATCATTTTGATGGGGATGTCAATCATTGGTGGACACTGATCAAGAACACCAACTATAAGGATGAAATTGATTCCAGGGATTGGGAGGAAATTAAGAAAATATTTTCAAGAATTATTTTCACCAAACCCTCCATATCAATATGGAAATGTAGTTCCCTTGTCTAAATAAGAAGTAAGATGAATCTATCAGGGTGTACAAGGAAACATACAGGGATTTCAAGATACACCTTTAGGTATGTAATGAACACTTAAATCAAGGTTGATTCCTTCATTATTGAACTAAAGCCACATATTCAAAAGGAATTGGTGATTCAAGAAATTTATATCTATGATGATATAGTCTGTTGTGAACATAAGGTTGAAATGGAGATTAGAGACTCTCCTTGGTCCCATGCTCCTAGATATAAATAAAAAAAATGGAGTTTACTATGGGAGGTTCAAAATATAAATCCCTTGATAGAAATAAATCCCATCATTGGACATGTCAAAATTGTGGGAAGAATCATCTTGGTAAATATATAAAGGGAACTAAGAAATGATTCAAATGTGGAATAATGGGGAATCTGGCTAAAAACCACTATTGGGATATGTATAATCCCACTAATTTGGATGAAAAATGATAGTTTCGAATAACACTATTCATAGAGTGAAATGTTTTAAATGCAATGAACATGGGAATTATGTGAGACATTTCTCTATGCCAAGGTTTTCTATATGAAATAAACAACAAAATCCTAAATGGTATCATGGAACCGAATATTCTGTCACTACTTCTAATCTAGAGTCCAAAATTTTTGACGTAATAAGATATCCAGTTATTCATTCTAAAATGTAAAATTTACTATTTTATTCTAGTTCTATGAATTATTTCTTATATTTCATGTTTTGTATAACTTTTAAAACCCCCCAAAAAATATTGATTTTGAGTAATCTTTGATACCATCAAATTGGGAAATTATTGCATCAAAATTATATAACCCATACTTGATTAATTCTTATGGGTATAACCTACTAGAAAATACTATCTTACTTACTTTGGTTAATTTTTATGATATATTGGGCATGAATTAGCTATGATTATTTAAATACAACATCTACTATTTGGAATGGGAGATCACCCTTCATGTCCAAAACCGTCTGCCAATTTTGTATAAGTATAAGAAGGCAGACGGATATCCAACTTAATAAGAATCTCAATTGTGGATATTATTTCCTTATAATAATGAATATATTTCTCAAATTGGTGGGACAAATAGGATAATCAATCTCAAAGACATGTTAATTGTGAGGGACTACACTGATGTGTTCCTAGATAATTTTTCATGTCTTCCTCCTGATCACTAGGTAGTGTTCTAAATTGAATGTATACCCATATCTCTTATTATATCATAAAATCCATATAAAATGGTCACTATTGAGTTTGAGGAACCAAATAAGAAGTTATTAGAGAATATAGACAAAGGATTTATAAGCCCGAGGGATTCACTATAGGTTGAACCTTTTCTATTTTTCAAGAAGAAAGATGGAGTAATCGGTCTGTACATTGATTATCATGAGTTCAGTAAAATCATGATTAAGAATACCTACCCCTTACATGGATGGATGAAATGTTATATCAATTACATAGAGATACATATATCTAAAATGTGGACGTTCAGTAGAGATATCACCAATTAATTGTGCGAATAAAGATATTCCTAAGACATTCATTCACATGAGGTATGGGCACTAAAATTTCATAGTGATTCTCTTATGAGTCAATAATGATCCATAAATTTTCATGGATTTAATGAATAGTTTATTTTGAGATTACCTTAAATGACTGGTGGTAGTATTTATTAATGATATTCTGATATACTCCAAGATAAAGGAGGAACACAATAAGAATTTGATACCACATTGAAGAATTGGATATGGGAGAAATAATATAAATATTATTGTAAATATGAGTTCTTGATGGAGGAGATATCATTATTGGTGATTTTTATCACCGGTGAATGACTATTTATGGACCCTTATAAGAGAATGGTAATTGAAGAGTTTTCTAGGACATTATTTTTATTATAGATCAATAGTTTCCATGGTATAGTTAGTTATTACTAATAATTTATAATGAAATTATCATGATTTTCAATCACACTAAAAAATGATGACTCAGAAGGGATTTATTTTTATCTTGATAATTGAATATGAAGAAAAATTCAAATATTTGAAAATGAGTATTATAGATTCACTATTAAACCCAATTCCGATGAGGTGGGAAATATTTATGGTGGACAATGATTTTATAAATAAGTGATTTTTCTATGAATTTATAAAAAAATTATAAAATGATATCCTACTACTCAAGAAGGATTCAAATTCTTGTGTTCTATAATCCCACACATTATCTGGAGTTGGCAGTTGTGATCTTTTCATTGAAAATATTGAGGAAATATCTCTTTGGGGAGAAGTATGAGATATATACTGATCATAATAACCTTGAATATATATTCACTCAAAGGGAGATTGATATTCTTCAATAAAGGTGGTTAGAGATTAATATATATTACAACTTCTCAATCAACTTCCATCCTGGTAAAGAATTAAGATGGTCTATTCACTAAGTATAAAGGATCCTGCACCTTTAACAATGGTGGGAATTGAGAAGTATTCAATCTTATTAGACCTACAATGGATGGAAATGGGAATTGTAATGTAAGGAACATCATAAATAATGTCTTCAATGATTTCTCAACTATCTGTTATGAAGAAAATAAATGAGGCTCAATGAAATGATTAATAAAATCTGAAAAATGATGTAGATATCAGAAATTAAAAATCCCAATAGTTAAAAACTGATTAGGATTGAGTCTTGAGATTTGGGTCTGGAATATATATACCATCTAGTCCAGAAATAATGAAAGTGGTTCTGAATGACTAACATAGCTCAACCTTTTCTATTAACCCATGGAGAATATTGATGTATCAAGATCTCTGATGTCACTATTGGTTGATAATATGATGAATGAGATTTATGAATATATATTAATGTTCTTGTTGTGTAAACAAGTGAATTCAGAATGGAAAAATTCTAAAGGGATTAGGACCTTAATGGGAAAAGGTGTCGAAAACCTGCATGTCGGGATGATGTTGGTGAAGAAAAAATGCTTGGAACAAAAATGATAGAAGAAATGGAAGAAATTGTGAAAACCATTCAGCGATAGATCAAGGTAGCTTAATGTCGACCGAATAGCGACGGAGATAATCATCAAAGAGACCTGGAGTTTAATGTTTTATACAAGGTAATGCTCCGTATATCATTATGAAATAGGATAATGAGATTTAAGAAGAAATGTAAGCTGAGTCCCAGGTACTTTATCCCGTTTTAAAATCTTGATCATTGTCAGAGATGTTTCATATCGACTAAAACATCCACCAACCTTGACTCAAGTACAAAATGTATTTTTTATATCCCTCCTGAGGATGTACATACTGAATCCCTCACATGTACCAAATTTAGAGTTGTTATAGTTATAAAATGATCTCTCTTATAAGGAGAATCCAGGGAAGATCATAGATCTTAGAGATAATGTTCTTCAGAAAAATACCACTCGCCTTGTCAATGTAGCATGGAGGATCCAAAAGTATGAAGAGGCATCATCTGAACAGGAGGAAGCAATGGAGAAGAATTACCCTAACATGTTTTCCCCATAGTTAGTAAAATTAACTTTTGAGTGAGAAGTTTCATATGGGGGGGGGGAGAATGTAATGACCCCTAATTATATCAATGAAAATTACCTTCTTTTAATTATATTATATATTATAATCAATTCGAATAAATTAGATAATAGAATACAATCTTTATAAATGAATAATAAACAAAATAAGGTGTATTTATAGACAATAAGGAACCTAAAACAATGGAATATTAACATGTCCTTTGGAATAGTTTTGTTACCATTATGAATAGTAAATCATCCAATAGAATAGTAATCTCCCCTATGAAAGTATAAATAAAATTTCTCTATCTTGTAAATGAAAATATGATATCTTCATTTCATATTATATGTAAATAAAAGTTTTTAAAATGATAAATTATGTGTTGGTGTATTTATATATCATAAATGTTTATTTAAAATTTTATAATTAATTTATTAATTTAAAATTAATTAATTTTTCTTAAAATAGAATAATAGTTTTTATTTTTTTTGTTTTATGATTATAATATTGTTTTAAAAGACCTTAATTAATTTAAAAAGGTTTTATAAATGTAGTTGTAACTTTTAAATTCTTATTTTTCAAATAACCAATGAATTAAAAATTAAATTAATTAAATTTTGATAATTATTTTCCTAAATAGGTCTTAATATTTTATTTCTATATGTATAAAAATGGTTAGGGTTCATTTTCGGTATTTTTCTAAAATAGTTTTGTATTTTGTGAATAGTGATATACTTTAATTTACAGTTTTAGATAAATATATAAATTATAGAGTCAATGTATGGACAATAAAAGCCCCATTAGTTCAAAATAAAAATCCCTAGTTACTATATTTATTCACAGTAATCAAAACTATTCTTATTCTTGGTCCAAAATAATAAACAAATGAATATAATTATCCAAAAACACCCCTCTCCTCCATTATAAATACCACCCCTCACCACCCGTTCACACCACATCTCAAAAGCCTTGAAGTATGTCCAAATATTTTATAATATTATTCCCATGTACCTACCTCATTTCATGGAGCCTTTTTTTATAAAAAAATGACCAAACCTAATTCCCCTAAAGAGCTTCTCAAGGAATTATATATGTAAAAACCACTTTCTTTTTCTTTTAATTTATTTTCAATTTATTTTATTTTATTTTACTCTACTCAACTACCACTATATAAGTGGAATGTTAACTCCAATATAATTTATATAATTCTAATTTATTTTTTCAATGTAATTACCTACCATTATTTCTTTTCCCCTCCCCTTTTTCTAATAATGGAAACATCGTCCGAGATGTGTTAATTTATCGCATTCAAGGACAAAGAGTTTCAAATTTCTTTTACATCCATCAATGATATTGTTGAAAATATTTTTAATATTAAACCAGATTATAATATACTAATTATATCTTATTTAAAATTATTAAACCATTTTATATAAATAATATTAATTACTGAAACCTTACTAGTTTTTGATAATAAAAAAATCTCAAAATAATCTAAAGGGTTATGATTAACATTATATCTAATGAATCATACTCATATATAGAAAATAATGATATATAAGACAATTTAATATTTTTTATGTTCAATAATAACATAGTATTTCAATTATATACAACTATTTTAATTTTACATGATTTTCTATGCACATATACAACTGAACTGATCGTGAAAATCAAAGAAATGAACACTCCTGAGTAATGAAATTGAAAATTATAACTCATCAAAAAGACTATGAATGAACATAATAAAATTATACTAAATCAAATATATTTATAAATTTTTCTTAATTAATTAATTATTGGATTTTATTTTATTCTCCTTGACATTAATCTCACGTGAATAACAATTTCAGAATTAATGTGAGAGATTCTTTTCGAACCACTATTTTTTCTTTTTTATTACTCTTTATCTCTGACTAACCCAATGTAAATATATTTTTATTCTATTCTTCTAAATTATTTTACTATTTTATGAAATCATGTATCCTGGTTAGATCATCCTTTTTGATGGGTAAGTATTTATTTTTAAAAAGGATCCAATTTGAATTCTACTTGTTAAGCAATCCTAATTAATGGGAACGTCATGGTTTTATACAAGTTTTCAAGTACAGTCCATAATCTGTTTTATTATATTTTTAAAGTAACAAATTTTATAATTAAAAAATATATTGGTTCAATTCAATTTTTTCAAAAAATTATTCTTTTTTCATTTAAATGATCATTAAAATTTTACCTTAAACCGTACTAAAATGTTTCATTTTTTCTGTTTCTTAAACACCATTTTTACATGATTATAGTTTAGTCTCAAATCAATTATCAGGATCCATACCTATTTCACTGATGAATTTTCTTATGCGATTAAAATCAATTTATTCATGGACACGATTAAGATATTCCCTTTAGTTGTGCCTTGTGATGTGATTATGATTCTTTCCATGGGAAACCCAAATGTTTATGACTGGTTCTTCATGTGAAACACATATAAATGAACATGTTATGATGGTTTCACCAAGATAGTGCTCCAATTTCCTTGGTAACAGTTAGTCTCATGGTACTTCATATGCAATGGTCTTAGTGGTTATCCTTGACTCATGCTCCTTCATGTGTAGTGGTAATGGTAGTTATCATTGAATCATTTTCCTCTATCTGCAATGGTCTTTGTGGTTAGCCTTGACTCATACTCCTCCATGTTCAATGGCCTTGGAAATTAGACTTGATGTATATTTACATCATGTTGCATGAATTTTTACACATTAATATTATTCCACAATTACATTATCCCATGTTCAATATGTTATGATATTATATGTTTATTTATGTTCCATGCCATTTTTTGTCATCAAGTTATCCTGTCTAACCCATGTTCTAGGATTTATTAATATTTGTATTCCCTTTCTGTGGTTTTTAGATCAACCCATTATTCTTGTATTCCCAAGGTTATCCAATTAATATGTATGGGATCAAAGGAAGTTTGGATATAATTATGAAGATTAAATAAAATATGTTTTTATCTTGGTTCCATGTTTTTAATTTTGTGTCCCTAATATTATAGAGAAACTAGATATATGATCCATGGATGTATTTGATTTCAATTATTCTTTAAATCATGTAATAATATGTATAAAAGTCTAGGGTAATTATATAAGACTTATCATTTATGTTATTCACCTATTTTTATCACTTAGCATGCCTCTAGGATTGAATGTTGATCATCACTAATTATTTACTACATTTCTCATTATTGTTGTATCTATGGAGATCTGTGTTAATTTAGGATACCTAAAATGAATAGTTTTTATGTGATCTTTTTTTGATTTATAGATTCACCAACATTCATTATCACATCAACAATTATTGGAGATGAGTATCTATTATTTCACTAAAGGGGTAGAAGTTCATGTGGACCAGTGAGTAGGTTGTGGATGCTATTAGAGTGGGCATGATTTGAGCCCAGTTAGATATATTATAGAACATTAGTTTCCATGGTTATTTTGGTGGAGAAAGTAGTATCATATTCATTTCCACATATACATAACCTCAACCAGGTTGAAATCCATGAATACATCTCGAGACTTCCACCTATAATAGGGGTTATAATTACACACAAACTCAACCTAGCATCACAACCTATATCGATTCCCCCATATCACATGGTCATGAGAGATTTAGAGGAACAAAATGTAAAAATAGTGTATTTGGAGGTGAAGGGATTTATTTGACTAATCACACCTCATATGGGTTATCATGTATTATTTTCCATGAAGGATGAGGGTATCATAGAGATATATATAGACTATATTAAATTAAAATAATTTATGGTGATGAATAAGTATCCATTAACTAGGATTGATGATATCTTTTAATAGTAATGGTGTTTCTATGGGTCTTCAATGACTAATATTCATTTAGGATACCACTAATTATGGGTTAAATATGTTGATAATTCCAAAACATCATTTAGGAGTATATAGGGACTGTATTAATTTCAGGACCTGAATTTTAGGTTGTTAAATGTTCTAATGATGTTCATTAACTTCATTAATAATAATTTCAATCCATATCATGGATCCTTTTTCTTTTTATTCTTGAAAAATATCCATATATATATATTGCAACACATCAAATACATATATGGGGATCCTTGAGATTATGATGATTACACATTGACCTCATCATATTTATGAAATTATCATGAAGAGTCAATTATGTATTTTGGAGTTGTCTTTAATTAGGAATGTAATTTATGATGGATGAATTTTTGTGGATCTGTTTGAGGTATATGTTCTGATGTCTAGGGAACATCCTAGAAATGTATTAATGATTTGATGTTTCCTTGTGAGTTTGGGGTACTATCGAAACATAATCTTGGATTTATCAAATTAGTTTTTGTAAATTACATGTCTATCCATGGAAGGGAATAAATTTGAGTGGTATAATCAATTTGATGAATTGTTTATTGAGCTGAAAAGTATATTCATGTTAGCCTGAGTGTTGACATGTTCATATCCATAGATTGGTTATGTATGGTATTGTGATATATCAAGTGTAATGTTAAGATATGTGATAATGTATAGGGATTAGTTAGTTAATTTTGGTTCATTTAATTTATGAATCCCTGATAATAACTAAAAATTTACTAACATAGAGTTTTTAGTTGTGGTCTATTCTCATCTGTGTTGGTAGAAATATAACATTGGTGAGAGGTTTCTTATCTAGATATATTGAATTTTATTTTGATAAATCCTATCTTAGTGGGATTTCAAGCCAAGTTAGATTAAATTTTTGAGTGTTTTTATTTACGTTTTAATTTCATATCTATTATTCTACAAAGAAAAGTAAATTAATTACAGATTTTATTATTATGAAAATTTTGGTGAGACATTAGTTTAGATATATACCTTCACAATAGGAATGTTATTTTATGAGTTTTTTGGATGAGTATATATTGAATACATTAGATATTTTTGGATTAATTACATGTGAACCTAAAGTTGACACATATTCTTTGGGGAATTAGGTGAAATTAATCCAATTATAATATATTGAGTTTTAGTGGTGCATGATAACATAATTGTAGATTATTTGGTTCCATAGTGGTCCTTGGATAATTAATACATGATTTACATACATTGTATAATAGTTGTTCTAGATTACCTATGGGAGACAATGATGAGAGATTCTAATGTTTTAATAATGGATTTGCATCCATAGTGAATATTGATATTGCATGGATTCCCACATTAGTTTTGGTGGACCTATATGTATAAGAAAGTAATAGTTTTGTTTTATAGTGTCTTCCAAAATAGAGGATTAATACAAAGAATTGGCATCTTAGTGTGTTTTATTAGAATATTAGGGTGAAATATAGATGTTGTAAAATATGATGATGGAAATTATAATAGGGTTACCCAGGACCCTGATAATTCGTGGCACCATTTATGTAATATTTGATAATCTGAAGAATGTATCCTATCCCATGATGATGTAAGAGGCTCTTTCTATTGATTATTTTGGCATGTTTTATTTCTTATATAATATATGATTGCATGGGTTTCCAAAAAGAATTATTTCTAACATAGATTTTTCTTCACATTTCATTTTTGGAAGATATTACTATAGTATTTTGGGACATGGTGGAAATTGAGTTTGACATATCATCCAGACACTGATGGTTAGTTAGAGAGGGAAATCTAGATATTTTTGGATATGTAATAGGAATGACTCCTAGATTTTAGTGGATCTTGAGATAATCACAAATCAATATTTTAATTCAAATAAATTTATAATTTCATGGATTTTATTCAACTTTGAAATATTTAGGATCTCTTCGTTAAGCCATTTATGATTTCCAAAATGAAGGACGAGGAAGGAGAGGAAGCTATGTTTTGGCATATTATGATGTAGGAGACCTATATGAGTTTTTAGTTTATTATAAAATAGTTGGTTACCTCATTGATTAGAATTTAATATTATTCAGGCTATAGGATCTGATCCATTGTGTTATTTTTTTGTGACTATGTTTTCGTTTAGGTGTCTTCTTAGTTGGGTAATTGTCATCTATAGAATAAGAGATATGGGAAAAATATTATTTGGGTTCATTTAATATCACAAAATATGTTGGATCAGTGGATAATTAATTACATAATCCTCAAAATTATCTTTAAATTCATGATGTGTTCCATGTTTATCAGCCTCATATATAAAAACCATATACTATGGATGTGATTGAATATAATGACACTGAGTTGAAGCCTGACACATATTTTCTAGAGATCTTTGTTGACAATTTTAGACTAAAGAGGAATTGTGTTATATGGGTAGATGTAGCCACATGATCATGTCTTCTAGAATAAATAGAAGATTAAAAATTAAACATGTGACATGGAGTCTTATTTTTATTATCATGGGATATTGGTTTCTAAAAATTACTATTAGATGTTATTATTTTGGATGAGAAGTTATAAGATAGTGAGAAAGGTAACACCATCATATTTATTGGGTAACTTAATTTATGTTCTTCCATGTATTAAGTGACTTTTGAGCCTTATGATGGTTAAATATTTGTTATGCAATGTGTTGGTGGTCATTAAATAATTAATAATGGATTTTAGAATCATTTAGGTTCAGAAATACCTACACCACACCCATGGTGAAAGACATGTCAGTCCTATTAAATTCTTTGTAGAGTAGGAAATGTATATAGCTATGTGAGGGAATGTACATGGGAGTGGAGAGATAGGTAATCAAATATAGACCATTAATAGAGTGACCACAACATGCATATAGTGGGTTCTGTGGTAAAAAAAATTGGGGAAAAAATAGGGGACTCTCATTGGTGGGTTTCATGCAAGGTTTTATTGTTCAAAGATACCACGACAATGGGGGAGATTGTTGTGATGATCAGGATGGAATTAAAATGGATGAAATGGATATAGTAATTCCTAGATATTGATAGTTTCAGATGGATTAAACATGAGACTTTAATGATGTGTCTTGAATGATAATTTAATTAAATTATTTCATAACTTAACTAATCTATTGACCTCTATTGTTTTTTCTTGAATCAAGATAAATTCTGAATTCTATTTTGATGAAACTTTGGTGAGTCCCATTATCACTTATAATCTCGAGGTTTCATCCGTGAATCATTTTGATTCTCTCAATATAATCTTCCAAAACATAATGATATATCAAGCATTGTGTAATAGGACAAGTTCATGACATACAATGATAATTAATATGATGGACATCTTTTCCTGGTATAATGATTTGGCAGTTGTGGGTTCTTCTTCTCCAATCATACTTGAATTCTCCAATTGGTAGAATTTAATGTTACAAAGCTCCAAACATGAGGGATTTTACGTTTTGTAATGAAAATATGGCTCAGGTGATAACCCTCACAGTGAACCTTGATTTTGACACCAACATCTTTAAGGTTGAAAGTTCCTTCCCTAGGTAGCAACAATATTTAGTTGATATAATGTTCTGTTTAATGTTCTTTCATAGCCATAGGATCTTTATTTGACATGAAATATTGTACCATGTGTAGACATAACATTGGGATCTATTATATTAAATGTTTTACCTATACGAGCATGTGTATTCCATGATAACCATTTTTTTGTGCTATGCCTCGGGATATATATCACTGATATAATAAACTTTTTCCATGGGATGTGTTTGGTATATTCAATATTGTTATGGTTTTATACAAGGAACTAAATTTATAGGTGTTACATCATGGATAATGGTACTCATAGGTGGATTATGTTGGTACATTTAATGTTACATGATGACATGATAGCGTTAGGCGATAATGTGTGATGGATTTTTCTTGTTTTACATGGGGGAATGGTGGTCTAATATGATCTGATGAGAGAGATGCCAATTATACATGTTGGATTTATTTGTTTTGAATAATAGGCATAGGGATTGTATTAGTACTGAGTATCCTTCTGGAGGTATCATTCCACTAAAAACATATGGATAGTTTAAGAACATATGGATTTCCCTCAACCATTTAGGAATTAATCTAACATGGAGATGAAGTGGGTATCATTGGGGTTAGTGAAATCTTGGTTAGTGTCTATATGCTTTACATGGTATCATTTTATGATGTATGTTGTTATTTAATTGTAATAAAATAAACTTCTATATACATGTTCACTTATATAAATTATTAATTTGGGGCGTCTTATTGGGTAATAATCCCACCATGCAGAAGAATCTTCAGGAAAACGTAGACTACATGATAACAGACTCCTAGAAGGGACAAGCATAGTGATATGAAGTTGAGGTGGTAATGTGTGGATATAAGAGGCAGTATCAATATGAATTCTAGAGTAATTTCACATTTTTTTAATTTATCTATGATGATCACATTCTCATTTGACTACCCAATGTGACTGTCCGTAGATATTATTATGTATGGGTCGAGATACATGACGTGCCATTTATTTAGAATTGTTCGGTTATATTCTTGAGTGATGCATATTTATTTTAAATTTTTGTTTGGAGTTACTATGTGGATATTAATTTATAAGGTATAGTCTCCCCATGTTACTTTAGACCATGACCTCTAATTGGAAGCCTCTTTCTTATTGTGAGGCAAGCTTGAGGTCATCTAATAGATTGGTTTGGACCCGATGGTTGAGGTTGGGGTATTACACACAACTATATCTAAAATAGGATTTATTTTAAAATGAAATTACTTCATATTTGATAGGAATGAGTACACTCTTAAAGATATTCAAAAATTAATGTTCCTCAATGATCTCCATATATAATAATAAATGTTTTCTATTCCATCTTTATCCACCAGTATTTCCAAAATTTTATCCTATTATCATGAATAATCATAGTGAAATAATGGATGAACTGTAATGATTCATTCTGTTTCCTAGAGAAGATAACCAATCATAATGGGAGATGCTTGTATAATGAGTAAAATTTGATAATAGTATTCATTTATCCAGGAAAAAACTAATATTTTCATCATCTATGTATATATTCTTCATAATTCAATGTTGTACTAATGTTATATTTGGAAGGATGATGTATGTCTATTATGATGAGTGAACAATTTATTTATCTAGAAGATATGATCATTAACTCCAAATATAAAATAAAACTTCCATGTAAGTTTTTCCATCTTCCAAATGACCTATAGTGTTGTAATGAGAGATGTTTTTGTGTGATGGGAACAACAAGGATCATTATTACCACCGAGAATCAAGTATCGAGGATGATTTATGACCAAAATTTTAAATACAAAATCAAAGATTTATCATTTATCCTAAAAAATACTGAAGTATTTTAAATTATATGAAACATAGTATAGTTCAAGAACATACTAGAATAATGTTTTAATGTGTTCATAACATGTATACATATAGACAAAAAAATTGTAGGTGTTTTTATGAGGGCATAGTGATTTGGAATACATAGCATACACCAAATAATTAATGCACCATTTAGTATTGTACAATGTTAGATAGTGTTATGTATTTTTTTTGAAATAGATGAAACAAGTATACAAGATCTTTTGAAAATAATCTATATTAGGATGGAATAAATGAAACAAACCATCGTGATTCTATAATTTATTGGGGAAAGAGGTGAAGTAATCTCATTGTTTATTTTAGTTATTTGAACATGATGTCAGTATAAAAGAGTCACATATAGAATGATTTATGGAATTGGTTTAATATAAGAATTATATAATGTGTTCATTTATGTTTTTTATTAATTAACACCATAAATTTGAATTAAATTCCAAAATCACAAGAAAATGAATTATTGAATATTCAAATCAAGGAAGATGTTTCAATATAGGACAGAAAATATTTTATGATTTTTTAATTAAATTGATAATAAAACTATTTATATTATGAAATGTATTGAGAACACCATATATGAATTAAAATAGTCATGGAAAAATGAAAAAACTGAGAAACATAATCCTTCATCTCTATCATGGAATATGGAAAAATACTAAAAATCAATGTGGAAGGAAGCTATAACTCCAAATCTTTTTCAAAAATGAAATTAATAGAATATAAATGGTAATAACTAATCTAATATAGGAATAAACACTTCAAAATCATCAATAATGCATGTGATTAATATTTTTTATGTTAGTACACAATGAGGGATTCAAAAGTGAAAATATGTTTTCTTCCACTTTTTTCACCATTTAAACCACAATTGATTAGAATGAGTTAATGGTTTATTATTAGCCTTAATTTTATCTTTCAATATAATGGGTACTAGGATTAATACTTTTTCATTATATATTTCAATATAAAAATTATATTATTTATTCTGGAATACTTTTTTTTCTATTTTCTATTTTAATTGCTCATTGATTTCCTGAAAATTAAGAAGTTGGTCAAATTAAAAAATCTTTGCAAAGTTAAGGTAAATGTTATATTATTACCATGAATAAATATTACTAAATTCACTGATAATATGATAACAAGAAAAATTGAAATATCATTTCTGAATCTAGGAATTTAATATATATTGTAAAAATATTTTATGAATGAAACTCCCTTTTTGAATAAATAAATTTATTATTATATAATGTCACCATAAGAAACACATGCACCACTTTGGTTGTTTTGGACTATTATAAAATATAATATATTGGATTTAAAAGATAATTAATCTCCCCAAATGTTGATAATGTATTAGTTATATTTAAACTATTATTATTAATATTTATAATCGATTAAGTTAATTTCCTATTGACATAGATAGATGAAGTGGATTACATGGCCGGTAGGACCGTACTATATCAAGCCCATTTATTGGATCTTCATAAGGATATTTCATTACTATGATTTTTCCTTGACCTATCCCAAGATGAGATTCAATAGTTGAAGCTTGAGTGAAACCATCTATGATAGACCTTCAATATTATCGAGATCACAGAAACAACAATATTTGTCAAAAAATCCCAAGAACTCACCAACATTACCCACCATAACCACAATGAGTATACTAGTGTAATAAAGGGATATTTATCTAAACCCTAGTAAAATGAATGTTTATATTTTATTTTCTCATGAAATACTTATTATATATATTTTCTTCAATTATTACATTATAAATGATTATATAATGTGTTTGGTAAATTAATTAGTTTTTGATATAAATAAATAATAATTATATTTATTGGAAATATATATATTCAATTAAGAATCTATTTTTATAATTTTAGTAATTTTTAAGATGAATTATATTTCAATTTATTTTATTATCTAATATTTATTTTAATATAATTGATAATTTAATTTAAGGAAGTCTGATGTAGTTTTCAAATAAAATAGAATGTTTTCGTTATTTTAAAAAGTAATATTTTTATGTAAATATTGATTTCTATTTAATTGGTAAAATTCTCATATTTAGGAAAAAATATTATTAATTAAATATTATATTATAAAAAAATAAAAAATTAGATAACCGTGATTTGTTCATAAATTTCTAATACAATCGTTTTTTTGGTGAAATTTAAATACGGTATAAATATACAATCTATATTATAACTTAATAATTTCCAAAACGTGATGTATTAAATTCCATAAAATTCCTTCATGATAAAATATATATATATACCGTTTCATATATTTTGTTTTTTAAAATATATGATTTATTTTTTAAACCCTTAATGAATCCTATAAAACCTATATAATATTTAATGGTTTTAAAATCAATTCTCTAAGAACAAGGATCCCTTCCACATCAACAAAGGTACTTTATAATATTATCCATCATTGGTATTATTAAATATGAAAAAACCACTCTTTGGTAGAAACCAAGGATAAAAACCATTATAAGGGTTGTGGTTTTTAATATTTTATCATAGACACTCCAAAAAATATCTTCATAAATTAATAAAAAATTCATATCCCATTTTTTATTAATGACCTCCCAAACTAATGTTCCTATTCACTAAAAACCCATTTATAACAAATTACTCTTCATACCACTCTATAAATACTTCTTAAAGAGTTCAAAAGCTTTTAATTTTGTCCTCTCAAGCATTTAGAAGCACCCTCTAATGGAAAAAGATTCTCTCCACCACCTTATTCAAGAACTTTCATTGTCTTATCCCTTTGGATTCCCTATTATTCCTTCTAGAACATCACTTTTACTATAATAATGATATCTATGTAATGATATCTGCCTTTAACTCTCATTAAACCCTTTCATGTATCTTTACGTACAACTATTTTGAAGCCAATATTTTCCTTTTATAATCCATTGAAAACATTTCTATAATGAATACCCATTACCATTTATACTATAAGGTGCTCACAATGATATACATATCCTTAATTTAATCGGTAAATCCAAATATTTAACATTGTATCTATAATAATGGGATTGAATGTGATGAACGAAATCCTTATGTTGTATGATCTCTGTGGAACAAAAATTCATATACATGATATGGATATTTATTTTGGATCAAAAATTATGTAGCCGTCTAATTAATTTGGTTTTGTTTTAATCCCCTGATATAAAATGAATGGTTAAGGTGATATTATCCTAATCAAACTATGTTATGATTTATAGAAAATAATCTTTTAGTTATTCTTACGATGTCATGTTTTATTTAATTTCCACATTCTTATTTTTCTTTGATGTTATCATCTTATATAACTCCTGGGCAATCATGTTTCTGATTATATACCCATTTATATCTCATAGACATCCCTATTGACTAACATGTATTACATTCATCTTTTTATTCTTTGAGGAGTCCCTTTTTAGAGATTATAGCTCACTATTTTCTAATAAATGCCCCTAGGATATCTCATGTTGTTTTAGAAGACCGATGAAGTTTTATGCGCATGTAATGAAATAAAAAATAATTTTTTTGTATCCCTAATCCTTGCTATTATGATATACATCAATATACACAAATCAAAAATGTATTTCTTCCATTTTTTATTTTATTGTATTTGTTCTTAGGTAATAATTCTTGAATTTAGATATATAGAAGAAATTGGATGTCAAATAATGTAAAAAAATGGTTTAATGTTTAGATTAATAATATATCATATGAAATCCCCTTTGATAATTCCAACCTCTGTATTAGAAAGGAATAATACTTGGTTACATGATAGGTTAATGAGCTCAATACATCTATTAAAAAAAATATTTTTTTGGGTTTTTTCATTTATGATGTATTTATTATTTAAAAATAAGAGAAATCATTTCATTGAACTTCATTAATCTCAAGATTTTATATCTCTATATATTACATAGTTATATATTTTAGAATCTTATTGTCTCAATTTTCAATTCATAAAATCATAAATATGTTCTTTTTAGTAATTCATTGATTGTGTTCAAAAAATTAAATCATTTTACTCAATCTTGATTCTTCAAAGTCCACCACTCTCTTATTTTCCTTATTTTTCTTATTTTCTTATAATTTATTTTAATATCTTGATTGAACTACAATAATTTTATATATATTATTCACCATTTTGATTCATATAATAATAATCTCATGTTTAAATATTACTATTTCATTAATCAATCATGGGAACTTGAATCAAAATTTTCTAACGTTTCTTAGGTAGAAAATAATGTTTGTATTATATATATATTTTCCATTTATTTTTCATTAAATGAATTTTTTATACATAAATTAATTTATTCGATAAATATAAATTAATATTTATTATAAATCATGTCCTATTAATTCCAAATTTTGAATGAAATTGTTTTTATTATGGTCAATTATAGATATTATATGAAGGATATAGTGAATGGAGTTTAGGACAATTTTATATATCCATATTGATAATATATGGATTTAAACTCAAGGAACAAAAATAATTAATGGTCATCGTTAAGATAATTTCTTATTAATATTTTTTTGGAGACATATTTTATATTAGATCAACTCGAATATCCAAGAATTACAAACTCATGAATTCACAAGGGTCATTATATATAGTATTCAATGGATTTCTAGGTGAGAAATATCTACCCTTCCTTGAGGATTTTTATGCTGTTATATGAAAATTTCCTCTTCATGGTCAAACATTGAATGAATCGAGAATGATGTGATTCATTATTATCTGACAAATATATATAAGAATAAGTTTATAAACTAAAATAAAAAACATTCTACATTCATGAAAATCAATTTTTTTGTGTATTTTTCATTAATCTATCTCCATAAATATTAATATAAATGTTTTTAATAAATAATAGTTATTCATGATTTTTATCGAGTAATATTGCTTTGATAGTGCAATAAATTCATGAATCAATAAAAAAATTTATCAAACTATAGTTTTTAGATAATATTTTAATAGATATATGTTATCATTTTTTTACTCCCAAAATTTAAAATATTAAAAAACGATATTTTATAAGAATGTTTTATAATAATAAATTGAAAAAGTTATAGATATATATAATAACCATTTTTTGACCTCAAAAAAATTGATTCTAATTAAGGATCCTTATAAATTAGTCATTGTGTCGTAAATTCTATATTTTCCAACTCAAAACTATTTCAGATGAATTATAAAATTTTAGGAATTAGAAAAATTACACTCAATCTTGTTATTAAAAAAATAGGGAATAATGTATTATGTATGATATGTTTTGAAACATATATTAATGGTGTCCTAATATTGATTTGACTTCATATGCAGTATAAGATAACAATTTTTTAGAGTATAATTGAAACAAATAATGAAACATTAATCCATACTCTAATGAGTAAAATCCAAGATGAATGGATCATCCAAATTTTTATTGGATAGACTATATAAGAAAACCCACAACACCGACAAGTTATCAGTATCAAAATCAACCTCAATATAATAAAGGATATAGTTTATTTTCATCTTAAATTAATTCATAAGATATAATAATGAATTTAAAAACAATGATGAAGTACATGTTTTAGAAATAATGGATGGAAAATTAAAAATCCATTGTAGTATCAACAATATATAGAAATAATATGGGAAATTATTTTAGAATATGACTGGGAGAAATAGTGGAAAGCATCCCATCCTCACAAATGAAAACAATGATATTATTTATATGATTTAACAATAATATGTTGAACAAAATATTAATTTTATTAACCAACGAGATATAAATCAAGAAATACAGATTCTATATGAGAATTATAGATGGTTAAAATGACATTCAAATATTAGTTTACTAAAAATAATGATGATAATGTGTTGAAGAAGTAAATCATCAATAAATTTGATAAAGACCAGTATATTAAATTAAAAAATGTCTAAGGGTATTAAATTAATTTAGGGACAATGTGATCCTAAATAAATCAAGAGTCTTCATTTATATATTCTATATCAATAGTGGAATAAATATAGTGTAAATGATTAAAATTTGGATGAAATATTATTTTTATTCACAACGATTCTTATTGATATAGGTTTTTTAGATTATTTTGATTAATTTTTATAATAATTAACATTCCTCAATATTATTACATTCAAAAAGAATAAATTAGAGTAATATACACCCATTTTTTTGATTATGGGATGTAAAAAATTATTAAAAAATTATCTGTCTGAGTCATAATAAATTTGTATGTTTTTTATATCAGGTAAAATTTTATTGAATGATATAAAAAGGTGTATTTACAGTATTGATGAAACAATTATCCTAATCCTATAATCACAATTCAAACAAATTTGATTAAGATATGTCAACAGAATAACCATTGCTCTTCAGCATGCAGATTTGTTTTTAGCACAATCAATGGGAATAGGGTATGATCTTCTAATGGGGGGAGATTATTATTACCTATATAAAATTTAATTCTAGGCATTGATTGTTATATTTAATACCCATTAATATTTGGTTGACCGTTATTATCTAATTAAGGACATGTTTTTTATTTTATAAAAGGTAATATTAGATTAATTTTGGTCAATGAAAGATAAGATATTTACATATTCAGGAATTCAAAATAAAATAAACATAAAAAAACTACACAAGGGAAGAATACATTGAAAATAGATATTAATATCCATTAATGAATTCATGAAGTCATAATTTATGTAAATTAGGGATATGAATGATAATATTTGAAATAAAATATGAAGAATGAGGAAAATTGTGGATATAACAGAATAAAAGACCTATTTATAGCATAAAATATTTAAGAAAACATATCTATCCACTTCCATACATGAACATGTTTTATAATTTAATTTATTCAATGCACATATGTAAAATTTGTTTTTTGGGTTGGATGACAAACAACCACTCAATATTACATTAAAAATATAATGATACTAAGATAAAAATTTTATGAATCTCTTTATGAATTATAAATATAAAATTTCATTGTTATATTTTTATATCAAATGAATTAATTATTCATTGAGTATGTATCATATTATAATGTAATGTGATCATAATCCCTAGATTAACGGAAAAAATGTGGATTAACCCTAACATAATATAATTTTTTTAGAAAGATGTGATTGTGTTTTGGATAATATAATTATTTAATTTTTCCTAAATTATTCATGGGTAAGATATATAAATGTTATTCCAATGAATGAATGAGTAAACGTGCCAACTAATGTGAATAATGAGTTCATCCTAAGTATAATGATCCCCAAATTGAGGGTCTTTATAAATTTGTGGAATACCATAATGAGCACAATAAAATAGAGTTTTATATGAATTTAATTTTTACCAAATGAATGAATGGATGAAATAAAATGAATATTACAATTTTTTGTAAGCGTATTAAGGATATAACCAGACAATAATATCCATTTCATATTAATAAAAAAATATTTGCAAATATAATTTAATAACATTAACATATAGAATAATATCATTTTGATTATGTGGAGCTCTATCCACATTCCAAAGACACGATATGGTGATATACATAGATATTATTATAATGATAATTAATAATTTAGAGATTACTTTTCCATCATGGGAATACTTTTTCAAACTATCTGGAATTTTTTGTGAGATTATTTGAAAATTTCACAATAACTATTTGATGTTTATCATGGAAATTTTACAATTTATAGTGGATGAATGGATTATCCATAAAAATATGATTTCAAAAATAGGTAGGGATATAGAAAAATTAAGGATTTATGTTATCTAAAACATTCCCCAACTAGATTTTGTAGAGGCTGTAAAGAGTTTATTTGGCCATAATGGATTCTAATGGAGGTTTATCAATGACTTTCAATTAAATTAATGGGCTAATGTATAACATCATGGGTAATTAAATACAACTAAATTCCAATGAACAATGAATAAAGTCATCTAATTTTATGAAGTAAATATTAGTTAAAGAATTAATAATTATTAGACATGATTAAACTATATCTTTTCAAATAATTTCTAATTTATGCAACATTGATTTCAAGTTATTACATTGTAAATGGATGGAAGAAAACGCCATTTTATCCATTTTTCTAGAATAACCTTAGATGAGTCCCAAATTATTAAATAGTACCATATTAAAAATAATTAATTATCCAATTTAAAATAGGAGAATAAATGGAATGTATTGTGGGATTAAAGGTGATTCTATATTCAGATTATTCCAATGAAAGGTATCTATAAATAAAAATTATGTAACAATTAGGTTAATAATGTACATAACACTACTTAAATAGATGGATAATTTTTTTTTGGGAAAAATGGATAAAATTATTTAATGTGTACCATATCTCAAGAAAATCTATTAATAATGAAAGTGATTTTAATTAAATAAATAGTTTATTTTTAGATAAATCATTAATGACTATGTCTCAAGATAAAATTCCATAGTTTTCATAATTTGGTCATTACTTATCATTAATTATCTCCATCTATGATTTCCATTTATATAAAAGAAATGTGTTTATATAATTTAACATCAATTAAACAATGATGAGAAACTTATTTGGATGAACTTTTTTGAGAAAAATCCGGTAATATCTACACTTGGGGATAAAATTGGGAAAATATTGGATATTTTTCACTCTTCAACTTGTATAGGATACCATGAAGTGGGTGAGTGAATAAAACATTTTCAATGATGTTTTTATTATCCAAAAACTATAAATGATAAAAAATATATTTAGTTTATTACAAAAACATCCATACGATAGAAAATATTGGTAGGAAATAATAAATAATGTGAAAAGGAATTCCTAAACTAGTATTTTATGGAATGGTTATAAATTTTATCTATAAATTTCCATTATATTATGTAAATAAATACAACTATGTGGTTATAAGTCACCTCTATAAGTTGTTATAGGAAGTGTCTCTCTATGAAATATTGTCCCCAATAGTAATAATGATCACCAAGAAACTAATATTTTTAGGATTTAGTGTGGTAAGAGTTATCATTATAGATAATAGAGTACATTTAATTAATTAAATGATCAAGTCATTTGTTGAAAATATGGGTTTATTCAAAAAACAATTATCACTACATTAGCATTGGAAAAACAAGGATATCTAATAAAAAATAAATAAAACATAAAAAAAACTATGAAAGGAAGTATTATTAAAAAATAAATGTGCTACTGTAGGGATAAAAAAATTGAAATCCCTTTTGGGATTCCTTTTTATAGGATTATTTATTTGAATAAATTTCCCTTGTTTATATAGATCAAAGGAAAATTGAATTGTATTGAATTTTTTTTAACTATTATAATATAAGTGGTGGATAAACAAAACATACTCAAATAAATGAGATGGATGTGATAAGACAAGGGTCAGATGTGAATATAAATATTTACTATAAAATGAGTAATTATTTTCATGAAGGTGGGTTTGAAAAGATATAATTAAATGGTTTATAGAATTATTTACTATTCAATTATTGACTATATATAGTTAATAGGAATATTAGATCAATTTGGTATAAACAAATTATAGTCAAATAAGTTCTTACCTATGGAGTTGTGGAGAATGTGTGCGAATAATTGATGATACTTTTTGGTCAATGTCCATAAAAAAATACCATGTATAGGTTAAAATAATGATTCCTTCCCACTTTTTCTTCGATGAATAAAACAAATTTCAAATAAACACTCAATAATATAAAAATAATGAGTCCAAACCCATGGGTTATGTATTTTTAATTTTCTTTTTCGATTTAAGTTATTTAAATTTCAACAATCACTATTGGTGCATGATGATTCTCCGATTTCAATTGTTTTGATATCTTCAAATAGGTTATAAATAAAGAATATAAAACACATTTTTTAATTAAATTCACATAGTAGGGAGGCATTATTTTAACCACTCTATTTTAATTCATTTTCCTAAAACATGAAATGCATTTTTTTACTTCCCTTTTTAATTGAACATTTTGAATATTAAAGATAAATTTGGTTGATGTGTTAGGATAAAAACTATTATTATTTTCCATCATTAATGAGGAAACATGAATCAATTAGGTGACATATTATTACAAAATTATAGAAAAAATAAATTTATAGTCATATTTTTATATAGTATTTCTGAATTATCTACTTGTGAAAAATTCATTAGACTAGAAAAACATAACTTGAAAAATTCATTTGAAAATTAGGTAATATTTTTATAAATATCACTAATAAGTAGGTAATTTTTTTTAAAAACCATTGTAATGTATTATGACCATTATGTAAAAAATATTAAAACATTTGGTTTCAGTTCATGAATTGCGTGTGTACAAAAACATTTGTTAAAAATGTGTAAAAAAGGAAAAAATGTGGAATTGAATAATTAAGTCATAAATTTATTGAATGTATATACTTCATATAATAATCATGTCTCATACATTATAAATATTAAAGAGGTAACCAGATTTTGAATTTATTAATTTTATTTAATTGTCCTCATTAGAGGAATGAAGAACTCAATATAGCCATCCACATTAAATCTTGTTTGATACAATTATTCTGGGGGGATTTTAGATGACAATAAAAATTATTAAGAAAGGATTAAATATGATTTAGAGTATAAAAAATTATAAAAACTGAAAAATAAAATCCCTGGTGTATGAAATATTGATTTATAGAGATGATAGAGTATGAGGGAACCAAATTCTAAATGATAAATGATGAATTCTAAAATTCAATTTATTTTGATATATTTTGAATTTCAAAAAATGTAAATCCATTATTTGACTGATTTCTTAGGGATTAGTGAGTTAGAAATTATTTAATTATTATATACTAGTAAAATCATTGAAACTCCAAATCATTTTCAATAAATTAAATAATCGATCAAATTACCAATTAAATAAATTATTTTTCATTATTTTTGAATGAATTATTTGAGGAAATGAAATGATTTAGGTGTTGGGGACTGTTAATAGAAAATTGTATTTTTATTGAATTACATTTTTAGTGTACATTTTAGAGACTTAATTTTGAAATACACCTTTAATCAATATATTTAAAAATTATGGGTGTAAAATGTATTTTATTACTTAATAGAGAAGTTAATAAAATATTAGGTAATTTTTATAATTGATTTTAATTTATTAATTTCGTTCAATTCACTAAAATAACCATGTTAGTTTTTAATAATTCATAATGGTCCTCCCAATATATAAATATACATAATAAATAAATTTATATATTTTTATTTTACCATATATATTTTTTATTAACTTTTAATGTTTATATTTATAATATAAATGTATTCATAAATTTATATATATATATATATATATATAAATATATATTACAAAATACCATTAATTTATAAATAAATTTCAAAATGTAGATATATTTGTATTTTCAAAATTATCAAAATTATCTTATTAGATATAAATTATTAAATTTAAATATTTTCATTTTTATAAATTTTTCATTTCACTTTTTTATTTTTTATTATTTTTTCATTTAATAGTATGATTATATTAAGTAATTATAGTATTATAGGAAAATTAGTTTCTAACCAAATACTTTAAAAAAACATTTTCCATATTTTATTTTTAAATATTAGTTTGGTATCAATTTTTGGTTTTGGATTTCATCATTTTTTGTTTTGTTTAAGATATTCTCTCATTTTTTACTATATTTGTTTTATTATGTGGGTATTTGGGGATCTTAAAGAATATCAAATTAGTTTTATCCTAATATATCATAAATTCTAAACTGTGTCAACCAATCCTGGCCAAAAAACCAGTGTGAAGTGCTACAAAAATATAATGTAGTTTGAATGGGGTTATCATAAAATTAAACCCATGTTTCGTTTTCCTTTTAGTCAATATGATAATGAAGTGGTGGAGAGACTATCCTAATGGAAAATGGAACTGAAAATGAATTATAATATGTTAACTATATAGGGGTGTCGACATTTTTTAATTGTTGTATATGGAAAAATTTTATCTAGGAAACACAACATCCATGGTAATAAAATGAATATTCACCTATAAATTTATCAAGTTTCATGAGGATACTCTATTATTTATTATGTAAAATATAAAATGTGATCTTATATTTTTATAAACCTTAGAGGATTAAGTGATGATAATTGGTTATGGTTAACACAAAAAACTGTGTGCAAGATACTAGTGATAAATTATGGTTTGAACAAGTAAACAAATTAAATAAAATTATTATTATTGGGATGACAATTATTCAATTATTTTTCATGGACTATTGTAAAAAAAATCAACATTGAAGGGATTATATGGATGGCCTATATTGTTTCCCAAGGACTGTATGTGTCTCAGTACTTCCCTATACATGTTCATAAAATTTCTTATATAATTTTCCTATATTTGAAAATATAAGGTCAATAAGAGTTGTGTATTGATGAATGAAAAAAGATAAAAAGGTAAAATAATGATATATATATAAGAAATGTGAAAAATTCATATAGTCCTAAGGATGAATACCAATGGGTTATTTCATTATTTATGTTTTTCTTAATCATATAATTTAATGTGGAATTTCAATACCATTCACCTAATCACCCTTATTGGTTCTTATTCCCATGGAACCACTAATATGCCTAAGATACCATTAAACATACTGAAAATTCCATGTTTTCTCCTTGATGTATGGTCAAGATAATTACACAATTAAGTGAATACTCATAATCACACTCATTACATCAATAACATACCATTCTTCCATCCGAATGAAATATTTCCATTAATTTAAAGTATGGCCAAAGTAAAGTGATAACATAGAGTTCAATAATTTTGTGAATAAAAATCACTAACTGAATTTATTGCTGCATCCACACTCCACGTCCATGATCGTAGTAGAGTCATAGTGGATATACATTGAGAAATAAATAAAAAAAATCCAATAACACCATATTGATTCCCCTCATTAATCACATAATGGGTTATCTATCCATTTTCATGGATTTTTCGATAATTTGGTTGTCATAGGGGTGATAAAAAATGAAAAATTGAGGGATAAGAGAATGAAAAATTAACAAATAGTTTAAAAAAAATTATTAAAAATTTATATAATAAATCGCAATAAATTATAAAGCCATGATAATGTCGATGGTCTAGACACGTTGCAATGAGGGAAGAGTAAACATTAATAAAAATAAAGGTAGCTTATCCTTTTATATTCTCCATGAATTTTAGTTTCATTTGATACTTCTTCATTTCATTGATTGTTTCCACATGTTTAGAATCAACGGTGTCAATGATTCAACTATAGAGCATAATGATCAATCTTTTTAGATCAATAATTTATCCATGATCAAGATTTATACTCCATCGAGAATAATCCTATTATAAAATTTTTCACTTCTTTATGTTTAAATAAAAGTCATGATATATTTTTATCCTCACAGGATGTAACACCCCATGCATCTACGATACGTTTCTCTTTTAATAGTACAATAGTTTGTGTCGTAAGCAACTTTGAGTTATTACACACCACGACTAATCAAACTAGCTTTTATGAATAGTAATTCACACTTTTTTAAATTATATAAATATTATTTTATAAAATAGACTTCATTTTTGGATTAAAAATATCAAAATTTTCTTAAGGATAATTTTGGTATTTTTCTGAAAACATTCAATTTTTTATGAACAGTTAAAAACACTACGTCATTGTTTAAAACTGAAATTTTATTTAAATACATTGTTATTTTATTTAAATTTATATTTGTTAAAAGTATGTACCTAATACCTATATATGTTCAATGTAATTCTTGGGAGTTATTTTATAACAATATTAGATATATAAACTTTTTTGAACTTTTTACCGTCTTTTACCCACTTCAAGGCACATTTTCAAATTTCCACGAAACGTAATTTTACCGCTTATTTTAATAGAATTTCTAAAATTATATAGACACTATTGGAATTATTAAGTAAAATGTGGTTCAATAAGATGAAAATAATTTTTTTGAATAGTAACTTTTTACATTTATTTACCACGGTTAAAAGTAAATAGGGTAAATAGAGGTAAGAATTTATATTATAATTACCCTAAAACCTATCCTAATTCTATTTGATAAGTTTATTTAGACAAAAATAATCTTTAGGAATAAAATATGATGATTTTGGTCTTGTTGGATTAGATTAGTACGTTTATTATTATTTTATTTAAAGAAGAGTTAAAAGTATTAAATTCAATGTTTAATTTCAAAACTATTTTGAATAAAGGGTTATACATATGATAAATTAGACTATAAATATTAATTAGAAAGATAAAACAATTTCTTATATAATGGTATTTTATTTATAATTTTTAAACATTAAATAAAAAAATTAATTTATAACATAATGATGATTCAGTAATTACCGTATTAAAGAAACATTAAAATAATTGATATTACACATATCCAAAAAATGTAATTTGTAAATTTTTATGAATTCCACTAATTTTATATATTAATATGACATGGTATGGTTTATTAAATAAATTTATTTCGAATTGATAAAGTTATAATGACTATAAAAAAAAACCAAATAGTGTCAAAATTGACATAAATGAGTTTTTAAAACAAATACAATATTATTAATTGATATAATATTTCTAAAAATATATGGTTATGCTAAAGAGCTTAGATAAGGTTATAAATATCAATAATTAATAACTTGGGATTCTCTTTGATTTTTATATTATGTTTATTAACCATTTATTATAATAATACAAGATTACATGGTAAAAGTTAAACTATTTAAATAAGAGTTAAATCTAAAAGATAAGTTTAATAAGATGACATGAACCTGTCTAAAACTTATTGGTTGAGCAGGTTTACAACCCATCCCCACATTATCCTTGAAATAAAAAAATTTGGAGCCATTATAAACTGAATATTACTCTATAATAAAATAATATTTCAAGCTTTTCCAAAAGTGACCCTTATCTCTCTTATAAAGGGGTACTTATCCTTCTCTCAAAATCACAACTCCAAAGCAATTTGTCTTAGCCAAAACCTGCTAAAATATAGTCCCAAATATCCTCAATTCAATCTAGTGGCCTTACAATGATCCAACAACAATCCTAGAGATCCCTTTTGATCAACTCAAAAGGAAACACCCGAAGAAGAGGTAATAATTACACCATCCCATTGAATGTTCTTTTAATCTTACACTTCCTCTTTCTTTTTTTCTATACCAAAATAATAAATACATTAAATTATACATACTGTGATGTTATTATAAATATTTTACAATCAGATTCATTATTCAATCCATCCTATGAAGGACAAGTCACCATACGTGCGTACCAATGGCTTACCGTTTCCACGTCATGGGTAGTTTGTTATTCAATCACTTCATTATTTGGATGGGTATAATAATTAGTATAACTAAAGTAAATAATAAATATTAAAAGTTATTTATTATTTATATAATATATACCATCCAATTACATATGATTTAACCATTAATTAAATGATATTTTTTCTTGTGCATACATACACATTACCGTCTTTACGAACGCGATAAGATTCATTCCCTATCGTAATAATTGAAGAATAATTTTCATTTTATGATTAAAAATAATGTTTAATAATTTAATATTATTCTGGATATGAATCAAATACATCATATCCATAACAAACAGGACTTACATAACAAATCATAATAAGGAAAACGAATCAGTTAACACCCGAAACAATGAGACTACTGAAATATTTTTAACAAAGCAGTTTTAGAAGAACATATATGATAACATATTTAAGTATGTGGTTATTTTATAATTTAATAGAAATTATTTAAATATTATACATGAAGTTAACATACCCTAAATCAAGGAAAAGTGATAGGTAATGGATATCTCTATAATCTCTTCATTATTCGAGGTTGTTTATATGTGAGTATCTACTGGGATCTCTTTATCATCCACATCAGTGTTTTTTAAAAATGTATTTCAAAACCTTATAAATATTTCCTATACTATTGGTTAACATAAATTATAACCTTGATTGAATTTATAAATTTTTTTTGAATGGAATCTTTCTCTTGTCTTCCAAACAAAGTAATTTATGACCTTTTTGACGAATTAAAGAAAGAATGTTTTTTAACATAAACGGCGAGTGTAGCTATTTTAATCCATTATAACACATTCAAAGCTTCCCGAATTCTTATAAGAATATTTTTAAAATAATTTTTTTATAATTATTTGAATTTTAAATTATTTAAAAATAGAAAGAGATATTTATCTCAAATAGTTTTGATTTCATCTTTTTCAATATCCTTTAATGAATTTTTCACTTTATTGATGTTGATTTAATATGATACAATATTCCTTGTTTTATTAAAGTTTTTATGATCTGTTTGATAGTGGATGTGTTATTTTTATACCATTCATGGTTTATGGATAAATTATTAACATTTCGTAAGCGAGATTAAATATGAATGTTTATGTTAAGTTTCAACATTTTCATATGGAGATTGCATTGGACTTAGTAAATGAAGGATGGAGCCCATTATTGCTCATTGATGTATCAGTTGGTCTAATGAGTCAAACTAGTGTCTTGGCAGAAGGCCATGAAAAAATCATATTTTTAGTCTTGTAATGAGGCCTCGACTATGTGGTTATGATGTCCGACATTATGCATTCCATCCCTATGAAATTTTTTATTGATTTTACATGTGATTATTTTACTAGTAGAATATCCATGTTAAAAAGTAAATGGAATTTATTGATTTATATTTTCCATATTATGTTGAATTTTTAGTTTAAAAGGATTGCCTTTTAGTCTTATACATTTCCTTAAATGTTTATGATTATTTAAGAATGTTTCCACTATATTGTTGTACTTACTGAGCACTTGAGATCACCCCTTTATATGTTTTATATTTCCCTATATGTGAAGAAGTATATTAGGACTGACCTCCAGGAATATTCAAAAGGATATGAATGTGTTCAATGGAGGAAATGTTATTTTTTTTATTTTATAATGTAATGTAAACATATGTATCTATCTAGTACTTACAGGACCAATAAACCCATCAGTCATTCCAGATTTGATCTCTTGTGATCATGTCAATGTTATATAATAATGCACGAAAACAATGTAATTGGGGTCTAGGCGTTACATAGGATATGCGATTTATCTTTTAGAATAGGGGATGAACAAATTTTTTGTCATTTTCATTTTATTTATCCCTGTAGTGTTCAACATACTATTATTGGTCAAGTGTGGAGTCAAAATATTGTCAATGTTTGTAGAGATAATCCTTGATTAGTTGTTTTTTATTAATTTTGTATACTACATAATGATGAACATTACTATTACTCTAATTGAAAAATGATGATGATATTAATGAATTGATAGTACCCATGTTTTACTTATTTTTGAATTTGTCACTCAATGTTTGGTTGTAGTACCTTGAAGTTTACATTGGTGACTTAACTCAAAACCATGCATTCACTCTACTACAAAACAAAATCTAGAGTTATCAAAAAATTACTATACCTCTAGTATTCATCTATATAAAAAAACCCATTGAAGGAAGTAAAATATTTATAATCATTCTCAAAATCCAATATTCATTATCAAGAATCCTTATCATTGGTCATCTATAAATTTTTATCCTTTGGTTCTCTGTGGATAAAGAATAATTTCAATGGGGAACTTCATCAAATGGATTGTGTGTGGCCCTAAACGAACATTCATCGACAACAACAGAAATACTATGTCCTCTTTATCTTGGAAAGCCTACAATGTGAGAAAAATAGATCCAATAATTTTTCCTAACCAATGACATTATATTTTACCTCACATCTTCATATTCCACTTCATATTTGGATTGGAAAACATGGGCTACATTGGTTTTCATAGGGGTTTTCAGTCTTTCATGACTGATATTGGATTTATTTAAACTCACCTTAGTCATGGACCAATATCATCATTAAAAAATATTTTTTATCTAAATAACTATTCAATGGAAATTCTTTGTGTTCATCTTAAGATAATGATATATTTAGTAATTAGTTGTTCATTGTTGAGGTTAATTAGTAGTGAACTCATTCAGAATGTTAAACATAAACCATCATTGGACGTATTGATAATTGTTTTGTTATTAATCATGAAAATTAATATGAAATTAGGTTCTGTAGGTATTTATTAGCATAGGTTAATCATCTTTGTTGTGATTATTTTATTCATCTCGAACATGGGATTGTTGGTTTGATATCTGTGATAAACCTCTACATGATATTTAATTGAGCTTTGGGTTTTCATAAGACATTAATGGAACTATGGATTTGATATATTTGAATTATCTTTGATGGATGAAGAATGTATTTATAGTATGATAGGCATGGAAGCATCAGATTGTGGTGAAAGGGGTACTCACAATCATGCATTTGGGGAATTCAAACTCCCACATTTTAAGGTAAGTGATGGAATGTTGGAATATGGTTTAACCATATAAGAATTCTCATGGTACATTGGGGTATTAATGGTAGAAGAGCCTTATATTAACTATTTCATAGATGTTAGCAGATGGTTTTATCTCACTTTTCTATAGAATAGAATACCCATGGTGGATGAACTTTTGGGATGAAAAAACATGTGGTTGTAGGTAATTTTAATGATGTAGATAATAGTAGAAAGGGTCTTTAGAGTATCACTCATTGTTGTATGGGAGTTATTCTCTGGGAAAAAGTGTAATGATAACACTACCAGACTAGCACTTCATGTCCATAGACATGTAATGACCCAATGTTTTTAATGGAATTGTTCACTTCTTATAATTATGTTAGATAGTATAAAACTAATAAATATATTGTACATAACAATAAAAACATCATTCTCATTAATTAATAATAAAATAAATTATATTTAAAGATATTAGGGAAGCTATCCTAATGGAATAGTAACCTGATTCTTGGTATAGTAACATAACCATAGGGAATATTAATTCAGGCACTTGAATAGTAATGATATATATAAAAGTATAAATATAATTTAGTTATCTTATAAATGATAAAATGATATAGTCATATCATATTATATGTAAATAAATGTTTTAGAAATTATTAATTAAGTGTTGGCATTTTTATAAGAAATAAATGTTTATTTACAACATTATAAATAATATAATGATTTAAAAGAAATTTATCTTCTTAAAATAGAGTCATAAATTATAATATTTTTTCTTATGATTATAATGTATATTTTACAGGACCATAATTAATTTTTCATAGTGTTATAAAATAAATTATAATTTTAAAGTATATATTTTACAATAAATAGTAATTTTAATTAAAATTTAAGGTTGTAATTTTTAGTAAATTATTATCATAAAATGGAGTTCAATTTTTTATTATACCGTCTGAAAAATGGTTAGGGAATTTTTTATTTTTCTAAAATAACTATTTTTTTTGTAAATATTAAAATTCGGTAATTTATGATATTTAACAAATATATGAATTATTGAGTCATATGTGATGTACAAATGATGTAATAAAATATTATCTAAATATCATTCATTATTTACTATATTTATTGATAAGGTTCAATGTATTCATAGAATTGAGCTAAAAAATAAACTAATGAATAAAATAATCAAAACCAACCATATATACCCCTATAAATACCACATCTCACCATATCTTCTTCCCACACCTTACATGACTTGATGTTTGTAAAATTTCATCCCAATACTACACTCAAGACCCTACCCCATTCCCAAGATATTTTTTTAACAATAAAATACCAAATCCAATTTCCCTAATGAGGTTCTCAATGTGATTATGTTCAAGAGGTAAAATCCTCTAATTTTCTTTTAATTACTTTTCATGTTATTTTATTTTCTTATTCTATACTCACCCAACTACATACATGTGGAATGATAACTACAGAATATTATATATATTGAAATTTTAGTATGGTAGTGGAATCATCCATCATTAAAACATTTCTTCGCTCTATTTTATTATAAAAATGAAAACATCACCCATAAGAAGTTGAGTTATCGCAATTGAGGACGACATATTTTCATTTTTGTTTCATTTAATTAAGGATGGTCATAAAAATATTATAATGGTTGAAAAATATTAAAAAAATTATTTTATTACATTTATTATGTTCTAGAACTAACAAATATACATAATATTTAATAATAAATTGAAACATGTTTGTTGTGATTAAAAACCACAAAAATTAATCTAAACTATTATCAATAAACTTTTATATAATGAATAATCCTTATATCATAATAAATAATATATAAGTTCAATTGAACATATTTATGTTAATTAAAAAATTATAATTTGAATTCACGATTACTATCCCCATTTTACACTATCTTCAATACGTGTATACAGCTGAATCGATAATGATAATCATGAAAACGAACACTCCTGAATGATGAAATTGAACACTATAACTCATAAAAATACCCAAATACTACTTTATAAAATTACAATGAATCAAATATATGTCTAAGATGTTTTATATTTGTTAATTAATTAATCTAATATTACTATAAATAATAATAAAGAGAATAAATCATTCATACATAAGGTACGAGGATTTTCAAACCCAATTTATTTTCTATGGGTTATTCCTCATTTGTGCCTAATTTCTATATGGATGTGAATTTAATTCTCATAAAATATTATTTCATTTTTATTATCATTTATTTTTTGGGATATACATGATTCTAATATGTATTTATTGAAAATACAATGATCTTCGAAATGAAATCTTACTTTAAAAACACATTTTGGTTCTTCTTGAGTTGTTTCTTATTTCCTAAAAAATGATGAATATGATAAAAAATTTGGGTTTTATTTTATCATAAGGGAATCCCAAAAGTATATTCATGAATGTATGAAATGAAACCAATTCATCTTCCATGGGGTATTTTATGCCTATGATTGATATATGTTATATGTGGAATCTATGATTATGTAGAAGATATAATGGGATTGGTGATCCAAAAATTATACAAAGCTACAATGCATTGGGAAATGTGATGTATCTCATGAGATAATATAAAATATCCACGAACATGATGTTATATTTTTTAGCACTGACTATTATGTTATGATTATTCAAATATGTTATTTTGAAAATGGTGATAGATTATTTCACAATTATATGTTTTATTTGAGAAACTAATACATGATGTTTCATTTGTTGACCTTCCAGATTCAAGGTTTTATGACCCAACTGTTATAAATTAAATTCAACTTTTTTTTCATTAAAACGTATTATCATGTATTATAGTTATATAAAACACATAAAATACTTCGGTTTTATTATATCCTATTTAAAATATGATTAAGCATCATTACCGTTGATAATATACGTGTTGAATAGTGATCACATGATTAGTATAAATATTGGGTTTAATCAAATCCAATATAAACTAACAAAGGAAGTGATGGCCTAAACCAATAGGACCATACCCTATGATGCACATTTATCATAGATTCAAAAGGATGTTGAATCTATGTGGTTTCCCATTAACCAATACAAATGTAATATCTACTTACTTAGTCTTGAGAGAAACCATTTATAGGATAACTTCAAGCTCATTAAGATCATGGCACAAACCATGTTCATTGAACTACCTCATGAATGTATCACTCTCACACACCTTACCCCTAGAGAGTTTTCTATTTTATTATAGGGATATGATCATGACCCCATAAAAATGAGCATGTAGATGATTTTTTATTGAATAATAAATATAATTTCATCCTATTATTCTTATATTATAAATGTTTTTTATTTTGATAAAATAAAACAAATATTTTACATTTAATTATTATTCAATTTTATTTAAGGTATTTATTTTTTAAATAAATTATATTTTTATAAAATATTATTTATTAAATTTAAACTATCATATAATTTTTATAAATTCAATCACGGTTTTGATAATGTTCAAAAACTATTATTGTCAATAAATCCCACCATTCTCAATAAATGTCAATTCTATTTTTAAAAGTGAAAATAAAAAACTTATATAGTTATTTATATAAAATTAATGTTTTTTTGAAACCTAATGTCAAAATAATGTGATGGTGATTTTTTCAGTACATTCTGAGACATTTGAATTATTAGGTAAAAATAAAATACTCCATAAATATAGTGTATATTATGACATAATAATGATCAAATGTGATGTAGTAAATAATATAAATGATACCCACAACCTTATATATGTTTTTGTTTTCAAATAATGTGATTTTATATATATTGGAATAATTTTATAAATCCAGTATGAATCCTCAATAATCATTAATATATTTTATGGATTTAAAACTCATTGTTTAGAAGTTTGGCTCATTTCCAATAAATCAATTGTATTATTTTATTAATTTTGGACATTTGACTTATAAAATTCAAGAATCCACTCACAGTTAGTAGAAAACATGGTATGGTTTGAGTATTTACCTTTCTTATTATATGGAGTCGAAAACCTATGTTTGAGAAATACTAAAGAAATCTCCACTCTTTTCCAATATAAACCCTCTCTATATCCTATTTCCATTCACTAGAAACCCCTTGGGCATTTTCTTTCTCTACACTACCATATATATAGTCCTCCCAAGTGGCCCAAGATCTCAAGAAGCCCCTCCCTAGATTTTTTGTCAAAAACTCATGTAAGGGATCTTTCACTCTCAACTTTTTTATCAAGAATATCTTTTATGTACTGTCTCATAAATAAAATCTGTTCATGTTGGTATATCATCTTAGATATCCCCCATAAATTACAATTTCTGTATAAATTATTATAGTAACCTATCACTCTAATTATTCCCTCCCATTTACCCTTACTTACACCTATTACCATGCCAAAATATAGTATGGGATCATCACATTCTAGTATTTATTCAAGATTCATTATTATATTATTCTTTATATTTCCAATTGATAATGTGGGTATTTGTAATTCCATGTGTCTATTTTTTTCCATTTTTTGTATAATTTATGAGATACCATTTTCTCTCAAATCAGTCCTTTTTATGATTTTTTGTGACACTATTATGCTGTCAAAAGTTCAATGTGATTATCCATTCCAAACCCATAGTGTAGTTAATACCATGACCAATTCCAATCCTGGGTGGTCACCTTTATACACATAAAATTATTTTACATGGTAATAACATGTATATATTCCAAAAACATTGATCTTTGAATAAAATATGATGGTGAATGAATCCATGTGGTATGATCTATGTGACAAACATAGGAATGAAAATGAAATAAAAGTGATGGGTGCACCATAAATTATATAGATCTAAGATGCAATGGGTACGTTTTAGTCACATGAGACATCATGTTGGGAAAGAAAGTTAACATGTTTAATTTATTGGAAATTTTCCATCATGATATCTTGGTAGTTATCCTTGACATTTTTTATAATGAAGTGTTTTACATTGTTCCCCCATATCCAATGTTTCCTTTGTGTTATCCTGCAATATCTTGCTCATTTTTCTTGTTTATGATCCCCACTACTTTTAAGACCCATTCATATTCCTATTGTCTAACATTTATTATTCTCTTCATTTTATTACATTTTTATTCCTTTTCACCCCATTCTAAAGTTTACCCCATGTTATCTTATATAGTTTTAAGTGAGAGAATTTTAAGGATGTTTTCAATAAATATATTATTTTTTATATTTTAAATTGTTATGTAATATACCTAATTCCCAAAGAAACTATACTTATATATATTTGGGGTTGAATTAAGTGTAATATCAGGTTATAAATCATTTTCTAATGTGTAATAAATAGAAGTTATGTTATACATATAATCAATGTAAAATTTTAGTTAATTTTGGGATTATGATTAGAAAACTAATGAGAAGGCCTACAGGATAAGAATATGAATAAAAAAATACCTATGTTTTGGTAAGTATGGTGTAGGTGGTCTATCATTAAAATACATCCATGTATTGACACTAAAAGTGGAAATGGTTTTGGCACCGATGTACCTAGTGGTAACAACTCCAACAAGATGCATTAAGCCTTACATGCCAGAAAACTGTTACAGAACAGTGGGCCTTACTACACACTCAGTTTGAAACTCTCAAAGGATATGATTTGGTAAATTCAGAAAATCATTAAAATCCATTATCAAGGGAATAAATAAAATACCCATATGAATATATGTTATTAAATTGATAATGGATAACATAGATTGATTCCTAAAAAGTCATAAGTCAATAAAATAAATGTAATTTTTAAGATATCTCATAAATATCATTGGAATGAATTCTATGGATATACTAGTTTAAAAATATTCATGACTATTTTTTTTATTCTAGATAACTACTTGAAATAGGACAAATCAGGTAAAAATTTAATATATCTTGCAATGTGATGATTTCCCCAATGAGATTCCCAACCCCATGGGAGTAGGAGTTTAAATCATTATAATGATTCTATATAATAACAGTCAGGTTCTATATAGAAACCTAGATGATGAGGATCGTAAAAAACCCCTAATAATGAACAAGATTTTATTGATCCATTTATACAGCAATGGCCTCTGACTTTCAATGGATCAACTGATCGCTTAACAAATGCACGATGGATCCACTCAATTTTAAGGATCTTATCAATCTTTAAATAATCCTAACAGGAGAAGGTTATACTTTTTTTTTATCATATAGAGGGAGAATATAATCAACAGTGCACATTGACCATGAATACAAACCCTGAGGTAATGCTTGAACTGAAATGGTGGAAGGAATTGTGCAAAATATTTGTTGATAAATATTGACCTCAATCTATCCATCATAAAAGGAATGTTAATTCATTTTCCTCATGAAAATAGATAACAAATCTAATTGAGAATATGAAGAAAAAAATAAATATTCATTCATGGTATGCCTCTGGGTATTTTTACCCTCAAACAAAAGTTTGACCGCTTCATTTATGGGATAAAACAATGTCTACAAAAATTCCTGGTGATCCATGACCCTGATTTCTATGATAAAATTATCTTATGTTAGCTAAAATTCTAAATGGAGAAAGGTGAATCTCAAGAGTATCACAAGGATGATAATTATAGTGTAGAGTTTAATTATAGTAGTTTTGATGGAGAAATCTAATAATGCCAAAAAAATTGAACATCCCACATGTTAAAGGTACATAAAGAAGAACCCTATAAATTTTATAATGGGGATGAGGAAATGATTTAGGTGTAGAATGAAAGGGAACCTAGCTATCAACTATCAATAAGAGAAACTCACTAATTCACTAGAGGAGGGGAATTATCCCGTCAACCCTCAGTGAATTGATTAGTACCTCAACTATAAGGAACCATGAAACACTAAAAACCAATGCACTATTAAAAGGGTTTTTAGAGACAACCATCAAACTCTAAGTAAGAAAGGAAAATCATTCATTTTTCACAACCACTGTAGTGGATCCCGAAAACAAGGTGGTTATAGGTATTCTAGTTATTCATTAAAGAATAGAGGATGTGCTTTTTTTATCTTTCAACAAATTCCATCATATCAGGACATTATTGTATAACTATTCAAACACCGCAACAAAGCATAGATATAGAGCTATTTGTGAAAATTTAAATTCATGAAATTATTTAATCCAATGTATATAAATCCTACCCTCTTATAATGCGTGTAATGAAAATCCTATCATACCATATTATATTCCATTTAGTTAAATTTGATGAAATTCTTGGTATGGGTTGGCATTCCATATATATGGACAATATAAATTTCCATGAGATGGAAATATGTCTCCGTATTTAGAGTTGTCCCATAATTATGTACAATTACAAAGAGGAGGATAAAAATTCTATAGCATGAATATCTCTAGAATGGATATTATTTTCCTATGAGAAAACATATCTAGCTTAAATTGTTGAGTCCTTAGATAAAATCATCTTTGAATACATTCCCATCATGAGGGAATATGATGATGTTTTTCTTGAGGAATTTATTGGTCTTCCACTTATATCAGAAGTTGAATTTTCCATGGATCTTATACATGGGGAATTACCATTACACATGAATATAGAAGAATAAATATTTTCATCCCTGAAGAGAAAGAAATACATCTTCTATAAAATCTGAATAATGTTTTTATATACACATTTTCTTAGACATGGGGTCAACCAGTCCTCTTATTCAAGAAGAAGGTGGGTCAACTATGACTTTTACAAGATTATCATGAGCTTATTAAGATCAATATAATTAAAATTTATCCACTTACATGGATTAATGACTTGTTTTATAAAATATATGGAGATCAATATTTCTCCAAGGTTGATCTTTGATAAGGATATTAACAAGTTTGGGTGAAAAAGGATGATATCTTGAAGACTAATTTTCTTATAAAGTATGAACACTATGAGTTTCTAGTAATTCTATTTGGACTCAATAATTCTCCATTAATCTTCATGGAATCTATAAATAAATTGTTTCAGAGAATACCTTGAAAATTTTGTGGTATTATTTATTTATGATATTATAATATACTCAAAATAAAGGAACATTTTGAGGATCATCTAAGAACAATGATCAAAACATCAAAAACATAGATGTTTTATTACAAGTATAGATAATGTGAGTTCCAGTTGATGGAACTCTCAGTATTTTGTCATATCATCACAATCAATGGGATATTTTTTGACCCTTAATTAGAATATGCAATTGAATTATGATATTGTCTAACATCTGTGATAGATATTTGTAGATTACAGGTATTTTCATGGTATTATCACCGATTTGTGAGAAATTACTTTCTATTTTCAATTTCTATAACCAAGACTAACAAGAATGGGAGTCTTATATTCTATGAATTATGAATGTGAATAGACCTTAATGTTAATGAAAATAATTCTTATTATTTCACCTATTCTTACACAACACACAAGTTGAGAAACTTCCTAGTATTTTGCAATTCATCAAAAATGGGAATGGGCTATGTGTTAATGTAGAATGATAAATTCAATGCTTATTCTATAAGAAGTTTAATGTTAATGAATATAACATCCAAACACAAGATCTTTCGTTAGATACATTGATCTTCACTTTTAAAATATGGAGAAATTTTATTTTTGGGGAGAAGAATGAAATATATATGTATCCCAAAACCCTCATGTATATACTCACATATAAAGAGGTGAATATGAAAAAAAATATGGTTATATATGATCAACGAAAATTACATCTCATTACACTACCATAATTGGAATGTGAATAAAGTGGAAGACACTATATGTTAAAAGGATCCATCAATTCTATCATTGATGATAATTTAGAGGGATATGATATTCTTATATATACAAAGGATGGATATAGCAATCATAATGGAAGGTACATCATCAATCATTTCCAAATTTTTTTCTCAACTGCCTCTTATATAAAAAAATGGATTCTCAGAAAAATTATGTGGTATGTTAGAATAATGTGGGAAAATTAAGAAAAGGGAACTCCTCAGAGTTAAATGTTAATGAATAATGAGTTGTGAGATTTGGATCAAGACTATTTCACATTCTGAGTTAAAGAAGGAGATGTTGGATGGTGTATATAGCTCAACCTTCTCCACCCACTGAGGAAGATAGAGATTTTAATGTATACATCAATTTGTCTTGTAAGTCAAAATGTGAAAGTGGAAATGAAAAAAATCAAAGTGAATAATGAAACCATTAACAATACCTACATGGAAATGGTAAAACATCACCATAGACATTGTCACTATTCATCTAAATAAATCAAGACGGAATAATTCTATCTTGGTTTTGATGGATCTCCTTACAAATACTACACACTTCATTGCGATTCGAGAGTATTTCCTACTAAATCAACATACACAAATATACATTAGACAGGTGGTATAGAGGCATGGAGTATCACTATTGTGTATATTCTATAAATATCCATGATTCTCAACTATGTTATGGAAGAGTCTACAACAAACTCTAAACACTAAGGTGAACTTCAACATTACGTATCACACTTAAAATTATTTCTAATATTAGCATGCTATCCATACACTTGAGGACCTATTGAGAGCATGATCAATTGACATCGAAGGAGGATGGGATATCAATATATTTCAATGGTCAAGTTATCTTATAAACACAATTATAATGAATAATTAATATTCCCCATATGAATCCCTTTATGGAAAGATGTTCAGAAAACCATTATATTGGGATGAAGTTGGGGAAAGAAAACTTATAGGTCATGAAATGGTCACAAAAATGATGGAAAAGGTTTAGACTATTCACCATCTCATCAAGGAGGCTCAGAGTAGAAAGAAGAGCTATGATAACAATTATTAATGAGACATAGAGTTTCATGTTGAAGACATGGGTTTCCTATAAATATCTCCATGGAAGAAAGTGATGAGATTTTGGATGAAATGAATGTTTAGTGCAAGATACAACTATACATATGAGATCCTCGATCACAATGGAGAAGTGTCATATTGAATACTACTCCCTCATAACTTATCTCAAGTATATGATTTATTCCATGTATCCCTATTGAGGATTTATATACCTTACCACTCACAAGTACTCAATAAATGGGTGATAATTCTGTATAATGATCTTTTCTATGAATAGAATCCCTTGAAAATAATATATCATAAAGAGAAAATTCTATGAAATAAAACAATGAACAGTGTAAAAGTGTTATGGATTGGACACTTGATTATGTAAGTGGCATTAGGACTGGAGGAGGTGATTAAACAGAGTCCCCCACATATGTTTTTGGGAGAGAAATGAATATTTCAAGAGTGAGTATTTTGAAGATGGGGGGGGGATTATGATAACCCGAACCGTTATAAAAAAAATTCCCCGATTATTTTAAACAAAATGACTTGTTTTGTGTTATTGTTTTTAGAAACTCATTCAATAGTTTGGTTTTATTATATCATATTTGAATGTAAATTAAGAATCATTACCATTGAAATTCATTATTTCTGAACAGTTATCAAATCATTAGTATAATTATAAGGTTTTAAAAAATCTATTTGAAATAGATAGAGGAAGTAAAAGACTCAGCCATTATGATCATAACTGATGAAGTTGAATTATCATAGAATCTATGGTAGATATAATCTCTAGGATTTTCCCTTAAAAATCCCCACATTAGATACAAAAATATAATCATGAACACAACCTTTTAAAGGATATGTTTAAGCTTATCAATATCAGGACCCAAACTATGTTCATCGAACCACCCTATAAAAGTATCATTGTTACCCACCTTACCCTTAGGGAGTTTTCTAGTGAATTAAAGAGATGAGTATGAAGAAAATAGAAATATGAGTAGTTAGATTTTTTATAGTATAATGAATATGTTATCATCATATTAATTTTACTTTATAAATATTATTATTTTGATACAATAAAAAAATTTATTTTAAATTTTAATTCAATTTCAATTAAGAAATTTATTTTGAGGAATAAAATAATTTTTAAAAATATAAATAATTAAATAAAATATTATTATTAAATGAATTTTATTAACTATAAATGATCATATAATTTTTAAGAAGTAAAATTTAATTTTTATAAATGTTTGAAAACTATGGTTGTCAAAAATCCCAACATTTCCCAATAAATGTCGATTATTATTTTAAATGTAAAAATATGAATCTTTATAAAATTATTTATAAAAAATGAATATTATTTTTTAATATGAATTTTAAAATTATCCAATTGAAATTTTATCTTAATTTTCTATCAGAGTCAAATTTCTATGTAAAGTTTAAATACCATTTAAATATATGGTGTGTTTTTTGACATTATAATTACCAAAAAGTGACTTAATAAGTACTATAAGGGAATACAAAACAAAATATATGCTTACACATTCAAATTATGTGATTTTATGTTTATTTTAATAATTTTTTAGATCCATTTTGAATCCTCCAAAACCATTAATATATTTTCTAGTTTTAAACTGAAATATTTTAGAGTATAAATCAATTCGACATAAACCGGGGTATTATTTGATTAAGTTAAGCATTTTTACTTATAAAATAATGAAAACCACTCTCATATTTCATAAATAATCTGAAAGACCCATTTTAAGGTTTTCTGTTATTGTTATTTTATTATATAGATTCAAAAACCTATGTTTGAGAAATATTAATGAAATCCCAGCAATTTTCCAATAAAAAAACACAAGATCACATTTATAATAACTATAAATCCATGTTGTGTGTCTATAATCATAATCCCCTCTCTCTATAATCCTCTCAACGTTCCCCCAATGCTCTCAAGAATCCCCTCCCAATAAATTGTTTTAAGAGTATCATGTTAGGGATATTGAACTCTTTTATTTTTAGTAAGCATCTATTTTATATTATATATCTTAAATGAATTTTCTTCATGTTGGGATATGTTATTACATATATCCCTGATTTTCTCTTTTATTTACAAATTATGCTAAACCCCTTTCAATCTCAGTATTCACTCCCATGATCCCTTAGGTACACCTATTACCATGCTGAAATTTAGTAATGGATCCTCACATTATCTTCTTTATTCATGTTCCTTTATTATAATATGTCTTATATTTCAATTTAATAATATTGGAATAGGTATATAAAAGTAAATTGTATTTCCCATTTAGGTATGATTTATGAGATACCCATTTCTCTCTCACAGCCCCATTTTATGAATTTTTATGTGATTACATTCTTCTACAAAACTTTCACCACAATTTTCCATTCCAATCCAATTGTGTAGTGAAGATCATACCCATTTACTATCAAGAGTGTTCACCATTATAATTTTTTAATTTTTTTAATTGAGACTTACATTTATTTATTTCAAAATCCTTGATTTTGGAATAAAATATGATGATGAATTAATCCATGTTGTATGATCCATGTGGCACACTAAAGAATGAGAATGAAATGATAGTGATTGGATTAACCAAAATTATTTGGCTCTCTTATGCATTGGGTAATGTTTAGTCTAATGAGACATCATGTTAGGATAGATGGTGAAATTGATTTTGTTATGGGACATTTTTCATCATTATGTCTTAGAATTTAACCTTGACCTATGTTTATGATGTAGTATTTTTTTTCCACACATCGGATATTTACAATATGTTATCATGTTATATCATGGCTCATTGTTCAAGTTTGTGATCCTCACTTCTTTAATGACCCTTCGATATTACTATTTCAAACTTATATTATTCACTTAATTTATGCCATTTATATTTCCTTACTAGGCTTTATACCTCACCGCTTTCTTATGTATGTCTGTAGGTTATCCAATGTAGTTTTATGTGTGAGAATGTTAAGGATTTTTTCCATGAAGATGTTGTTTTTCCTATTTTTAAATAGTTATGTATTGTGCCTAATTCCCAAATACACTATAATTCTTGATATTTTGGGCTGTATTAATTGTAATACTATGTAATAAATCTTGTATTAATCTTTAATAAAGTGAAGTGTTGTTATACAATGGATTTATCTAATGCTTAATATTATTTTTTTGATTATAATCCCATTATTATGTTGTAATGATGATGATTTTTCAAAACCCATGTTATATTTATTCATGCATTTCAGTATCCTTTTAGTTGGAATTTACCTAACACATTTTTGCAAATGTATATCATTAAATGATAACTTGTACTTATGAGAAAACATGGGCCACTAAAAATATAGAGAATAAGGACTTAAATAATACTTATGTATTATTAAGTAAAATTTATATATGGTCATTAATTTTCATCCAACACTAAACCTTTGGAATCTATTTTAAAACAATTTAATGTTGTTTACCAGTAAAATAATTTAATAATAATTTATGAAATGTAAGTTCTCTATAGTCTGTATCAAAGAGTGATTTAGTTAATATGGTATTTAGGATTAGAGAATAGTAGTAAAAACTGATTTACAAGGCTATGTATATGAAATCACCCAATAATAATCATGTTAGAAAAATTATAAACATAATGATCCGAAAATATATTCCATCATAAATAATTTCAAAATTTAATAAATTATTTATTCATGACATGTTCACTTATGTTTGGTTTGATGCATTTCTATTTTAGAAAATGGTGGTAACCATGAGAAACTATGATAACACTCCATGTGAGGGACAATTTAGTTATTTCAAAAATGACATCTGCAATGCCTTGGAAGGTAGAGTTAAAAATTTCATGGAGATTCATACCCTATTATCTGGAGTTACGAATAAAAAACTGAATAATGTTAAATTTATTACTTACCTTATGATGGAGGACATGGCTATAGTGTATTTTATGTGGAAAGGACCACTAAAATTTAGTTGACCATATAATCTACAACGAACAAAACAGCGACTCAAAACTATGGAGATGATCTTTTCTATTCTTCACTATTTTGAGACAGAGAAGGTGGATCAGTCAATTTACCATTTAGATAGAGAGGTCACCCAATAGTGGGTTTTATATTACATTATAAAGTTGAAGTATCAATTCAATGAGATATTGTGGGAATAAAATATGAAATATTTCTTAATAAGTATTTCTTTAAACTATTTGGATATATATTGAGAGATAATTCCTTTAGCAGAATCAAAATTACGGTCAATAATTCATGGATTCTAAAGAAACTTTCACCAAGATGGCAATGTACATCTCATGTATTATTATAAAAATGACTGATAAATAGAAATATTTATTATTGTTTTAAAGCAAAACCATTGAATGTCTATAGAAATTAGAAATTTGATGAGTTATAATGATGTTCATTGGTGTGACCTCAATGTAGAGATGGATTTTGGAGAATGATCCTATATATATAGAGACTAGAAATGAAATATGGAGTTTCAAGTTACAGGATCAAATTACAAGGGTATAATGAAAACTCAACCATATGAATGTCACAAATATGGGAAGAAGAATCATGGGAATTTCTTTAAAGTGGTGGGGAAAAATTTTAATTGAGGGAGAGCAGGCCACTAAGCTCATGAATGTTGAAGAGAAATGAGGAAGCAGGAAATTGTGGCATAGGAATAGAGAGAACCTCCCATGGTACAATTATACAATTGTATGGAGTAAGGGAACTAGGAAAAGAAGTGCATTAAACATTGAATCCTTGAGGGAAATCAGCCCCAGTAGCCAAAAATTCTAATAGAGAAAGGGAAATCATATTCTATTAGTACTGCTAAGGTGGATCCAAGTAATGTCGAGGTGACAGGTTTGCTAGTTATTCACATAAAAATATATTATATAGTAGTTGATTATGGTTCTATGAATTCATTCATATATTACACGTTATGTAGAATAATTAAAACCCAACCTCAAAATATAGATGATGATTTATCAATTAGGACATAAAATAGTGAAATTATTATATCCAAAGTAGATGAACCTTCCCTATATAATATTTGTGGACTAAACCTCCTAGACAATATTTTCTTACCTTATTTGTTGTAGTTTGATACTATATTGGTTATGGATTGGATATATTAATAAAAATCTAACAACATCTATCAGAAAAGGGATACCACTCTTCGCATCCAAAGGCATCCTCTAATTATATACAAGTTTTAAGAGGATGATGAATTACCATTAGAATAATCGTCTCAAATTTGGTTATTATTTCCATATGGGAAATAATATCTAACTCAAATGAGTAAGATATATGATAGAATTAGGCAAGAGAAAATTCCCATTGTGAGGGACTACATAGATGTTTTTCCAAAATATTTTCATTATCCTCTTCCTAACTGAGAGGTTGACTTCCAAATTTAACATATGGTTGGATCTATTACTCTATCGTAGACACATTATAGAATAGAAACCATTGAGATGGAAGAAATGAAAAAGTTGTTACAAGACAATCTAGAAAAGGGTTTCTTATGCCCAAGTGTATCTCCATGGGATGATCGTGTCCTCTTTATCAAGAATAAAGATAGATTGATGTGCCTATTCATTTAATATTGGGAGCTAACAAATTAATGACAAAGATCCAGTATCCCCTATCCTGGATTGATTAATTATTCTATCAACTATGAGGGGCCAATATTTCTATGAGTTGGATATTTGGTAGGGATATCACCATTTAAATGTGATGAAGGATGATATTTCCAAGACTTCTTCTTGAATGAGGTTTGGACACTATTAGTTCATAGTGTTGCCCTTAAAATCCACTTATTATCTTACAATACTCATTGGAATAACGTATCGAGTATTTATGAATTACCTTGAAATTTTTTTAGTAGTATTTATTGAGGATACTATGATATAATCGAGGAGGAAAGGGAATCATGAGTATCATTTGAGTACTATGTAAATGACAGTTTAAATTTAGGATAAATATTAAAATTTTATTAAATGTGTGTTTTAAATGGATTAAGTATCCTTCTTATGGAATGATATCACCATAAGAATCATTTTTGTGGAAAATTCCAAGAAAAAGGAAATTTATGTGTTTCCCCAGACAACAACTGTTATAGAGATTCATAGATTCCATGGACTAGCATGGTATTAACCATTAATTGTGAAGAACATTTCATTATTAAAAAACCCTCTAACCAAGATGGTTCAGAAGGTAGAAAAGTTTTTATGGACTAGTGAAGGTGAAGACTACATCAACGAGTTAAAAAAGATGTATTACTGTGTTACTACTCAATGTTATAACAAGTGGGGAACCCTTTATGGTATACAGTGAATCGTCAATGAAGGACTGAGGCAATGTACTAATGAAATTTGATAATCTGATAGTCTACACCTCAAGGAAGTTACAAATTCATGATAAACACTACACCATACATTATTTGGATTTACAAACTCTGATCATTACATTGAAAGTATAGCATAATTATCATTATAGGGAGAAGTGTGAAATATATATTGATCATAAGATCTTTAAATATATATTCATATAGAAGGAACATAATATTCTCCAGAATATATTTTTACATCTCATCAAGTATTATAACTACTCAATCCACTACCATCTAGGAAATTAGAATAAAGTGGTGGATTCTTTAAGAAACAAGGATCATGGAACATTATCAATGGAAATAATAGAGAAGGATCCAATAATTTTATATTTGAAAAGTTTGGAAATGATATCATTAAGGAAGGAATATAATGAATATATTTTCAGAATATTTCTCAACCATCCCATATGGAGGAGAAAAATTATTCCTAGTGAAATGATGTTGAAATTCATTATACGGTGGAAGTTATCATCAAAGATAAATCCTTATAGTCCAAAATTGAAGAGAAAAGAGTCGTATTATTTTTCTCATGATTATGTGCACCATTAAATCTAAAGGTAGAAAAAGAGATTATGAATGATGAAAATATCTCATCATTCTCTATTCAACCACAAATAAAAATGATATATTTATTTCTCCAATAACACTATAGGTGGGAATATATGAATAATGATATCTCTGATTATAGATCAATGATCCTGGTATATCATCCCTTGAAGGTTGAATGGAATATTTCTAAATGGATTACCAATGCATTACCCATACCAACATGAAAATAGAAAAACATGTCCATGGTAATTGTCACAAGAATCTTGAATACACCTACAAGAAACAGTTCTATATGGATTGTTGTGGTTCGTCTCACAAATATAACTCTCATTATCTCAATTTAATATGACTTCTCGCTAGATCAACTTTCACATATATACATTCTTGAAGTGGTAATATTATATTGAGAACCAATGTCAATTGTACCTAACCAAGATCGAAGATTGACCTCCATGTATTAGAAAAGTATCCAATGTTTTCTGAACACTTCGGTAAACATCAATTCAACTTATCATCCTAAAACTGATGGGATGTTAGAGTAGAATATTCAAACACTAGAAGACATGTTGAGAAGATGTTCTTCAGATTTCAAATATGGAAGAGACCTACATCTACCTCTAGTTGAGTTCTCATATAATAAGACTTTCCACTCAAGAAACCAAAATGGATCTACATGAAGCCCATTGTGGGAAAAGATGAAAAACACTGACGTGTAGGGATGAAGTCAGTAAACGTATGTCGTTAGGACCTGAAATGGTCGATGAAATGGTATAGATGTTGAAAACCATTTAGCATCACATCAAGGAAGACCAAATATAATATAATAGTTTTGAAGAAAATCATCAAAGTGACCTGGAGTTTAGGGTTGGAGACAAGGTATTCCTCTACATCTCTCCATGGAAGTGGATTATGATATTTTAGAAGAAGGGAAAGCAATGTTTTGGGTATATCAATCCCTATATGATTCATTATCATGTTGGTGGTGAACCCTATCAACTAGAACTTCCATTAACCATGTCTCAAGTACCGAATATATTCTATATATCCCTATTGAGGCTATACTTACCAGATCCCACACATTTACGAAATCCATATTTTCTAATGTTGGGAAATGATCTCTCTTATGAGGAGAATTTAGTAAAGATCTTGGACTACATGGATAATGTTCTATAAAATAGAAATACTCACATGGTTAATGTTCTATGGTGGAACCATAATAATGAAGAGTCAACAAGGGAACCATAGGATGCAGTGCGGGATAAGTACCATTACTTGTTTTTGTAAAACAGTATTTTGAGAGAGAAATTACGAAAGGGTGGAAGAAAGTAATGACCCCAAATTTTATCAATGGAATTGTTTCTCTTCTTATAATTATTTTAGATAGTATAAAACTCATTAATTTAATTGAGATCCCAATAACAACATTATTCTGATATATTATGAATGAAATAAGTAATTCGTAAAGAAATTAAGAAATTGATCCTAATGGAATAAAAGCCTAACCCTTGGAATAGTAACATAGACATGAGGAATAGTAATTCGGCCAATAAAATAGTAACCTCATTGATGATAGTAAAAAATAATATTTTTAAATATTATAAATGATAATATGAAATAATTATAGCATAATATAATAGAAAGAATGTTTTAGAATTTTTTAATTAATTGGTAGTATTTTAATAAAACATAAATATTTATTTACAATTTTATAATTAATATAATAATTTAAAAGAAATTTTATTTTTATAAAATAAATTTATAAATTAATATTTTTTTATGTTATGATCAGAATATATATTTAAGAGACATCATTATTATCTCAAAGTGTTATATAATATATATAAATTTTAAATTGGTATTTTCCATGTAAATAATTATTTTAATTAAAAAATTAATTTCTCATATATAAAAAATTATTTTAAAAAAATGGAGTTAATTTTTGAAAAATACATTTACAAATAGTTACGGTTATTTTTTTGGTATTTTTCTAAAATTGTTTTGTTTTTTGTGAATAACAAAATATGAAAATTTTAGGTATTTTATAAATAAATGAATTATTTTGTCATAGATAACCTATTGCGTGTTTAAGACCAAAATATTGAACAGTATATAATTATAAAATATATTTTGTGATATGTTTCAATCTATTCATAGACTTGAGACAAAATAATGAACTAATGAATAAATAATAAGGACCCACTCCTCTACTATAAATAACACCCATCACCAAGCCCTCTCCTCGTACCATACGAGCCATTATGATTTCCCAATTTATTCCCATTACACTCCCCAACATCTAGATGCCTTTTGTCAAAAAAAATATGAAATCCAATTACTCTAAGGAGGTTCTCATGGAGATTAATTTTAGGAAGTAAAATCCTCTTCCATTTCTATAAATTTCATTTCATGTTCTTTTATTTTCTTATTATCTCCTAACACCCCCTCATACAAGTTAAATGATAACTGCAATATCTTAAATATATAGTATAATTGTATTTTTCTAATATCAAAATCCATTATCAAACCACTTATCTTATTCCATTCATTCATACAATGAAAAAAACATTTGTGAGCAGTGGATTTATTACCATTGGGGATGACATGATTTCATTTTCCATTGCCTCCATCAAGCCTAGTCCTAAAACCATTATAGTTTCTGAAAATTATTTTAAAATTCCTTTATAACAATTTTTTATTATCAGGAACTAACACACACACACACTCATATATATATATTTATAGAATTAAATAATAAAACTAAATGTGTGTATTGTGATTGCATGCCACCAAAATTAATCAAAATTATAGTCATTAACATTTTTTCTAATGAATCATCCACATATATTAAAACAAAATAATATAAAAGTAAAATACAACAGTTTATGTCTATTAGTAGCATATAACTTAAATTCCATGTAATTATTACCTTTTACATGACCATCAGCTTAGGCATACAAGTGAACCGATCATTAAAATCAAAAAAATGAACACTCCTGAATGATGACATAGAACACTATAACTCATAAAAATAGCCACAATAAAACAAAATAAAATTATAATGAATCAAATTCCTGTATTAAAGGAATGTTATTTATTATTTAATGAATCTTATATGATTATCCATGATATGAATGCGGGGAATGAATGTGGAAATAATTTAAGGGGATTCTCGAACCTAATTTCTTCTCTTTGGGTTATTCCTCTTTAATACCAAATGTACTCATGGATTTTTATTATTATAAATAAATATTATTTTATTGATCTTAAATACTATTTTCTATAATATATATGTTTCTAATCTGGTGTTATAAAAAGTAAAATGTTTTTATAAAGAAAATATTTTTTCCAAAAAATATTTTTTACTCTTCTTGAGTTGTTTCTTCTTCACTCAAGAATGACAAATATAATAATAAATATAAAAGTCATTTCACATTTTTGAATCTTAAAATTTTATTCATGAATGTATGAAATAAATCCCATTATTTCTCCATAGTTTATTTTATTTCTCTAATTGATATATGATTTTTGTGGCACACATGATTATTTAAATGTTATGATGTGATGGGTCACCTAGAATTATATATCACTCCAATGAATTGGATAATGTAACGTATATCATGAGATAATGTTCAATATTCAAGAAAGTGAAGCTATAATATTTCATAATGGTTATGAAGTTATGGCTACACACCTATGAAATGTGTGAAAATGATACTAGCTTTGATCACAACCATGTGTTTTATTTGAAAACTAAGACATAGTATTACATTTTTATACATTTCCAGATGACATGAATTTTTATAATAATTTTTATCATGGTTATGATGATGATACCATGATTACATTATGATGATGATGATTTTTTCACCCCATGTTATATTTATTCACATCTTTCTCTATCAATTTTTTGTGATTTTATCTCACATATTTATATGATATATCCTAAAGTGATTACTTATTCTAAGGAGGAAACAATGACCACTATGAAGCTAGAGAAGAAATAATTAAATAATGTTGTTGTTTTATTAAGTAAAACATAGGTATGGTCCTGATTCTTCTAAGAGTGTAAACATTTTGATACTAGTTTGGTAAATATATAATGTTTTTTACCATTCCAGTAATATAATATTAATGTATCAAATGTAGGGTCACTATAGGACTTAAAGAACATCATTTGTTTCAATGATTTTTAAATGATTTTTATAATTAAATTATAATAATAACTAAAACATAGAACAAATAACCCGTAAATAATTTAATTCAATATTATTTTCCAATTCATCAATTTAAAACATTTTTTGATATATTCACAATTTTCATTTTATTAAATTACATACACATTAAAAAGTTATATATTTAAAATTAAAATTTCTAATTCATAATTAATATAAATTCAAATTTATGGATTTCAGTCTAATAAAATAATAAATAAAAAAAAGAAACTCATAAATATATTCAATTAGTGTATTAATTAATCAATTTCAAAATATTAATTTTCATGTTCTAAAAATAATTTGTGTATTAATTAATTCAAAAGATAATAAAACATTAAAAATATTTAATTTTTAAATTTATCAATTAAATTATAAATTAAAGAGATTTTATAAATGAATGATTTACCTGATATCTGAATTAGTTGGGGGTTACTTTTCAATGAAAATATATATATTTTTAAATCTATGGTCACATCACTCCCAACACTTGTACTATTAAACTCTAGAGAATTTGTTCTTTAATTCCATTAATCAAAAATATCAACCAATGGATTCATCTGAACTAGATCGAAAGATATAATTTTTTGAAGGAAACATATATTCACCATTTTTTTTGAAATATAAATCCTCCTATATTAATCTAATTATCTCCTCACTTCAATATAATTAACGTTACAAACCAAGGAGTGGATTGAGTTAGTTTTAAGTGTAATAAATATTCTAAAAAATACCTTAAATTTATCCCTCTCTTCAATTCTTCTAAAACTAATGATTATTTTTCACATTATTGATAAATCTTAAATGATTTTATTTTAAGTATGTTTCTACTTTCTTCATTTGGATTTAATATTCCACTTACCTAAAAGAATTTTTTTATTTCAATTTTATACATATTTATTTTAATAATAATTCAAACATGGTATGGAAAAATCACTATGAATAAGAATGTAATGGACATGTATAAAAAGGAATTACTCCTGTACCAGGTTATTAATGTCTTATATAATAACATTTGAGTACTAATTGCACATTTTATTCCTAGTTAAAATCACAAATACTATATTCTTTTAGGGAGGATCCATAAGGATTTCTTTTTAACATAGAAGAATTAACCTTAGATTAAATTCAAAATTATAGTAACCTTATTTTATAATTCTAATTTCATAAAAATAATTTCACTCACAATACATTTCACATTTCCAAAGAAAAATTTATTTAAAACAAGCGACTACATCAATATTTGATTAACTATGTCCAACAATATTAGAACTGTTAATGTACATCCCTAGCAGAGTCATATTTTTTCTAGTTAGGGAAGAATTCAAGATTAGTGACAATTTATAAATAATAAAAATATATAAAAAAATATGTATATAATTTTCAATTAACCGTTTTTTTATTTACTAATTTTCGAAAATATTATAAAAGGATAATAATTCTTGTTCTTAATAAGCCTAAATTTCTTCCCACACACTAATAACGGACACTACCCTCCAGGATATTCTCCATGAAATTTATCAATTAATTTATTATGATTTATTATAATTTCAATATTAAAATGATAAGTTTAAAAATATCCTTGTTATTTTTTATTTATATGGTAGTAATGAGTTAAGACATCCCCTACTCTCTTTATAGCCTCGCATAAGTTAGCTTTATATTTTTCGTCCACTTTTGTGTATCCAATATAAAAAAGATTAAAAAATAGAATTGTTTTTAAAACAAAATAATGGAAAATGAAAGAGTGTGGAAATTATTATTGGGGTTTTCTCTCTAATGTGGGGTGATATTTGACTATACACAACTGAAAATTCATGCGGTCATCCCCAATTAGTAGGAGGATGGGATTTGTGGGATGAAAACCATAAAATGTTTTTAATTTCATTATTGGACTGGTTTATTTCTCTCTAGAGGCCCCCCTTTTCCAATGTTCTTTGGGTCCACCCCTAATCATTAAGGTTCTTATGATAATGTGGGGATGAAAGGATAATTTATGTTGTCTCTCAGACTCTTACATTACAATTGTGGAATCTACTTCATACATTTAAATTTCCTCATATTCTTCTTTTATAGGTTTAAAAAATTGCGACTAAAAAGATAATTCATAATCAATAAAATTAATAAATGGTAAGTTCAAATAATAGTTTACCACTTCATATATAAAATATTCTATTTAAGATTCCACACGAGTATCCTTTGGTGGAAATTCATTATCTCTTGTCCTCTGGTTATCTTCTTCACCTGATTACAATAATGCAACTTATTTTATATACTATTATAAAATTTTTGTGTGATTTCATTACCCAACTGTTTACTCTATTACTCACATAATGAATATAATTAGACACTTCTTGGCGGGGAAGAGCAAATTTTTCATTCATTTACAATCAATCCTATAGAAAAAAAAGAGTTTTCAAAGATTAATGGAATATACTATTTGAAGAATATGAATTAGACAACATTATGGTCCATGTTAGAATTAGATTGGTATAATATTTTTAGAACCATTCACAAATTTTTATCATTTTTATAAGATAATTACATTAAGGTATTCTTAGCTAGCTCCCTTAGTATACATAATATTCATAAAATCGTTCATTATGAATTGGGGAATGAAAATATATTAAAACGTGAGATTAGATAACCAGTAAGGGTGAACACGAGAGTTATTAATGATCACTAAAACATTATATTAGTATCACATCATGATAAAATGTTCATAGGATTTGAAACTATAGTCTAAATATCAATGAACATAAAAATTATTCACAAAATAATATTTTGTAGTTCATTTGACATTAACCAAAGAAAATAATTCGTGAGTGCATAAAATATACATAAGAATTTGTTAAATATATAAACATATATTATTGTGATCATGTTTAAGTAGATACAGTTTTTCCCATTATGTTATAGAAAATAAATCACCTCGTTACATAAATTTATGAATATTAAAAACATGCCCATTAATAGTATTATTGAAATGAAATCCATGTACATTATTAATTTTATATTAATGAAAGCTTGGTTTAATCATTATTTTAAGGACATAAAATCCTGGTCCATGAATGAAATTGGGATTATGAAATCAGTTTCTTGAAAAAAAAATTTACCTCCTTATTTATCATTAATCACCTAATGCATTGGAGTGATATAAAATTTTGGGATCACTAATAACATAATCACAATCCATTAAAAGTTTTGATAGAATATCATAAGTCAATCATAATATATCGTATCACATGGAAAAGAAAAAATTTGTTTATAAATTTTATTATAATTATAATAAAATCTATAAATAAATAATAATTATAAAATTTTTTGATCATATACCTATTAAAGAATTAGGAAAATAAAATGATATCATCTTAGTGAAAAATTTCGTTACACTATCACACATAGTATTTTTTTATGAAAATTTATTTTTAATATTTAAATCTCATATTTAAGATAGAAAAATATTTAAAATAATAAAGGAAACTATTCGTTGAATATAACATATGAAACTTGTAAAAACATTTCAATGTATTTATGGGACATGATGGTGGGAAATTCAATTTATGGTGGATAATTTAAAATAAAATATTCTTTTCTCATTATTTTACATATTTGAAAAGTACCTCAATTGGAAGATGAAAAGAAGATTCCTTTTAAAAAATTTATAATTATGTAAATCATTGATAAAAACGACTTTAGAAAATCATTTTATAATATTAAATAATTATTCAAAATATTTTTTGAAAACATTGATATAGAAGAAAATGGTTTTATGAATAAATAAATAAGTAATTTTAGTTTTCGTTAAATATTTTCAAAGGTGTATTAAACAACTAAGATGATTAAAATGTAAATAAAAAATTCATTAAAAATACATAACAATGTTATATTAATATTAGTGAGTCTCTTGACATGTATATTAAATACTTCATCAATGGAATTCATTCATAAACTATCCGATAAACATTGATATGGTAATATAAAAATTTACCTCTTGGGTAACCATTGAATCATGGTCACCATATAAGAATAAATAAAATAAAAAATTTCATTATCACTAAAATTATTATATTCAAGATAAAAAATATCAAATGGGTTGTATATACACATCATAAAATAAAATATGTGCATATATTGACATATGTCCCAAAGAAGATAAACTGACATGATAATACCTTACCTCAAGTTTGAATTTCTTCATACGTGTTTCAACATATACTATAATATAATTTATTTTAAATAAATAAATTACATGTCTGTAATAGTATATATGATACTATATATGACTTACATATGACATTTTATGACCCATTTGTTGATAATTGTTTATTAATATCACCTTTATGGGTAATATCTTCTTTTCATTTCATGTATTTTTTGGTTCTATAATTTTGATCTATTCATATTTATCATGATTACAGAATTTAAAAAAAATTTACATGAAATAATCATTATTTATATTCAATTTATATATAATTAAATTAATACATAAAATATAGATATAGAAAAATGAAATACACTATTCCAAGAAATGGTGGGTAGTATATATGAATACTCTTTGGCTCAACTTTTTGATGGATAGAAGGAAATAAGTTAAATAATATTTCACGATAACAAAAACATTATTATTTAATATAAAATAACTAAATATATCTTGTTTAATATCTAGGTAAAAAGGAAATAAAAACACATCACTTCATAGAGTTTGTAGTGCCATGTATTTTTGAGTGACATTATCATTTTTAAAATTATTTTAAGGTAAGAAGAAATATATGATATTATCATTTTAGATTAAAAATTAGGTAATTAATATCATATATAATCATTAAACTCATCATAATAGTATTTTATAAAATATGGTGAAAAAATAAATTGAATTGTTATGTGGAGACCATAATCGATACTTATGTATGAGCTATACGTTCAATTCACATTGTATAAATAAAATGATTGATAATGGCAGTTTCATAGTCACAATAAATATTAAGTATATTTAGTATAAATAGGTTATTATTAAATGAAAAATACCAGAAATTTATAGAAGGTAAAAGATGATGTAAAAATAAAGTGATAGGTTTTGGAGATTACATGTTCTTTGGGGGAAACCCCTTAGATTCCCTCTTAAGGATAAAAATTCTTTATTTATGGAATAAAATCGCCTATAAACTATGTATAAGAATGGTTAAGAGGTATTTTTAAAGTTTTCATTGAACTATACTGATCATATTAGGTGAAAACATTAGGGGAAGAAGTTCTATTTTATACTTCAGGTGAGGGGAATTTTTTGAATTTCATAAAATATTATATTATTATAAAATAATTCCCACAAAATATTATTCAAATTCCCATTAACTCATATATATGTTATTTCTTGGTTCAAATAACAAATAAAATATTTTTTGGAAAACATTACGTGGTGTTTAAAACATTATCATCTGGTTTAACCCCTTAGTTAACCCATTCAAACCATAACTATGGTAAGAACTTTTTCACTCTAAAAAATTTGAAAATATACTTATAAGGGAACTATTGAATCATAAATGGAAAATGTATGAAAATAAATTTTCCTATTTTTTTATTCATGATTATTATTATAATTTCTAAATAATTTAATAGAATAGTATTTTTATAAGATATCATTATTGACATTTTTATACTATTTAGATAATTTTAATTCTAATGACATCCAAAACAAGAGAGAATTAAAATGTAAAACCTTAACATAATCATAATAAGTAATAATTATCTAAAAAATCACGAGACACCCTAATTTTTCCAAATTACATTACATTTAATATTCATAAAATCATTGATTTAATTATAATCGATTAGAATTAATATTGTTTTAGTGCTGCATAAGTACATAAGGTAATTATTTATACATAAATATTACAAATAAATTAACATGATAAATATATATATATATATAATAAATTTAAGACTAAACATATAATCTCTTTGTAATTATGTAATAATTTATGTGTTGTTAAAGTCAATAAAACAATTTTGTTTGTCTTTATCTATTACTTAAACATTATAAATGAAATTATTATGATAAAATGGCACCAAAATTCCACATATTGGATACCTAGGTGTAATTTGAAATTTTTATGGTTACTATTCACTATGACCAAAGGAAAAATTGAAATATTTTAGAAATTTGGAAATATTGATTCCAAATATGGTATCCATTTTTCAATATTTTATTCTTATAATTAGTAGAAATTAATTAAACATAATAAAGGAAAAATCAATCAAAAATAGTTTTTAAGAAATGTTTCCTTCTATATATTAAAATTTATTTATATCAAATTCCAGAAGAAAATTATTCTGAATGAATATAAAAAGAGATTTTAAATCAAAATGATTTAATAATATTTTTAAATAAAAAAAATAGGACTTTTTTCAATACTGAAAAATAAAAAATTGTATCCAATAAATATATGTATTTTTCACTATTGATTCAAAAATCACACCATTCAAAAAATACTAAAAAATTAATAATAATATTATATTGAAATTATGAATTTAAAAATATTATCTTTTTTATCAAATATAATTTTATAATGGTATAAAAAATAATTTTAATATTTTCTATAATATAATCTCTAAAATTATGTTTTTAATAAAACATATTTTTAAAAGGAAAATTGACTTTAAAAAAATTTGATGCTCATTTCGTATAAATTACTAAATAACTTATTATTTACTATGTTCATTAAATATATTTCAAAATTTGGTTATTATTATCAGTATCACAATTATTAATAGTTCGGTTATAGAATCCATGTTTAAATGGTAGAATTTTAATATTATATTGTAGAACTTAAAACTCAGTGATGTGTGTAACTCTATATAAAATAAATAAAATTTATTTCAAGAGAAATTTTTATTATATTCATGGTCTAATACATTCTCATAATTATTAATTTTCTTCCTTCAATTGGATCATGTTTTCGATAATGAAGGGTTTGATATGTGAAGATTTATTTGAGAGAAACATAATTTATAAAATGGTTTAATAAAAATCACTTTAAAAAAAATGGAAAGGTAAGTAAGAATTCAATCTAAAATAACCCAAAATGATGTGTCCAAAAATTAGGGAATTAGTTGGAATTGAAAATTTAATCATGGAAGAAAAAATTAAATTCCATACATTGATGTAAAGTGATATAAAACATTGATTAGAGGAAAGTAAATTTCCATGAGAAGGATAGTGAACAGAAAACCATAAATTAGTAAGATGTAAAACATTTCCCCAAATCATCAGAGTTAAATGAAATGTGATTTTATTGCATGATTCTTTTTCATGGATTTTATGAATTAATTTACTTACTAGGAGGAGAATATAAGGGGATATACTACCATGACATGTAAAATTTCATACATTAATTATTCTCCACTACAATATCATATCATGATCAAAACTAGTACTATTAAAGATGAAATTTCCATGCCTAGATATATTAAATTATCATTTAATGACTTAAAATTGTCAAAAGTCATTCTTGTTATCTTTAAATATTTAACAAAAAAATTTGTTAGTACTGGTTATCCTATACTAAAAAATACAATGATTTACATTCTAAAACATAAAAAATAACACCCAAGGTTCATCTTTATCCATTATATAGATATTTTACAATTATTAACCTCTAATGTTTTTTAAATAAATTGAAACCCAGAGATGATTTGATCTCATATCGTTTCAATATCATCTTCTTAATTATAATGATACAATTTTGATCACTCATAAAGCCTCATACCAAAATGTATATACCCCCAATAATTTACAAAAATAAATCCACAATAAAATCATATATGCTTATAAATTATAATTGAACGTTTATTTCATAAATATGATCTTATTTTAGCAAAAAAAAATTTATAGTTCTTATTTATAAAAACTTCAATAGGGAATACCAAACATTGTAGTAGAGGATAATTGTACCCTAACTATTATGATTGAAATCATCTATTGGGATTTAATTGGATTTCCATATATCATTTTATATTACAGGCTCTTCTTTAATATAATCTTTGTTATCTTATCGATTTTTGAATTTTTTCAGAAAATCCCCAAAACCCATGCATTTATAGAATAGATGTGTGAGTGGTGAATTATATTGATCTATCTCTAAATTAATTTCTCTAATTAGACACATCGCATATCGTTGATTGTATTTTTCTTTATGATTAGCAGTTACACACTTGAAACATATTTTTTATCCTTTCATACATATACCTAAGTTTTCATTCTCAGCTAATTTTCAAGTTGAAGGTTAAATATTTTTCTTCCCTCTATGAGACTTACAATGGAGGTTCTACGAAAATTTATCTTTATTTTCATTATACTAAATCCATGAGGGTTTACAACATCAAATTAAAATTTGAGTTTACATCAAATTATTTCTTCATAGATTCGATAATTCATTATGGATAATTCTATTCAATGACATGGTTTCAAACCACTAAATAATTGATTAATTTTTATTTCAAAGTTAATGGATAAACTAGAATAATTTCTTCTATGTAATATTAAAGTTGTATCAATGTTCCTATTTGATTCATCATCCATCTTATAAATGACAAATAATTTTCTCTATATTGTTTGTACACATAATATGAGGGATGTAAAAAAGTTAAAAATATCATCTTGAGCTCCTCCCATTCCAGGGAATCAATTTCATCCTCTTATATTGTATTCTTAATAATATTCCACCAAGGATATTCTTCTCATTATATGTAATGGATGTCTAGGAAAACTCATTCATAGTCAGGGAACTAAATAATAGAAATTATCTTTTCTATTACATTGATACATTGATAAAAAAAACTAGTAGATTAGTAGTCTCATATAATGAGGGCACACATTGTATCATAAAATATTTAATAACATATCTCAACATCAATGGTGAATTCAATGACTCAACATGAATTTTTATCACTAATAGCATTAGAGAGTTAACTATTCAAAGTCATAGGATATAATATCTTATTACCTAATATATTTTAATTTCTGATGAGGACGTCCATTGAATTATACATCACATTCATTGTTCAAAAAATTCCTTCAAGTTATAGCCATCAACTAATTCCAAAAAACTTGGTGTAAGTAGGAAGATAATAAAATCACAGTGAACAATAATATATTCTAGAATATCATTCCGTTGATACAATATGTTATAGAACCATGGTTATTCATGCCCATTATCTATTCAAATACTTCATAATTGTTCATAAATAAAATACCAGTTAACCCAACTATATCTATTCAGAGAGTCAAACTAGGTGAATAGTAATGTAAAATTCACATTGCACTAGAATGATTGTCAAGATATACTATACCAACAATATTTGGGTGTATTAACCCTGTATTCACCTAAAACCATACAACATCTACATTTAGTATCAAGAAATGGATTTATTTCTAGGAATAACAAACAATCTCTTTCATACCTACACATTTTGATGAAATCCTATAAATAGACTTAATTATAAGGTTTTCAAAAAAAGAAACTAATCCTAATATCTAAATATCAACTAAAAACTACTCTTATAGCATATATATAATCCCATACTTTTCATACATATATATTACACCCTGTTAGAAAAATATTCATTACATAACATTTATATCCACACAAAAATCATATAGGTCTACTATCTTTGTATACTTGAACAGCTAAATAACATATCCATAAGAGAATCCCACTATGTTGTTCCAAACTACATCCATTTTTAGACATGTCATAATTTAAATATTTCATCAAAAACTTGCGAATGTAATGATAACAAATCATGTGAATATATTCTAAAAATTAGTGAACAAGGGAGATATTAATGATCATGAGAACATATCATAATCATTGGGGTACAAAATAATTCAAATAATATTATAGAACCATACCCTACATATCAAATATCTCTACCTCTAATCAAAAGATATGGGTTTTTAGTTATTATGACTTTAATCATAGAACATAACCCATGATATTATAACATAGACATAGTAATGCGGAAAAAATATTATCTTATAACATTATGAAATGTGTAAATAAGAACTTGTTCACTCATAAGGATAAGTAAATGAAAATATACCCTTACATAATCTTATGTACTTGAAAACTAAATCCATGAATAATCAAATTTATTTGAAATCCAAGCCTAGGCATAAACTTATGGACATATAAGCTTGATCCAAACATAATCTTATCGAATTGAATGTGATGTACAATAATGAAATTGTGAACATGAAACCAGGTTTACACATAATATATTCAGCTCCATATTATCCCTATTTATATAATTCATTATTTGAATATATAATTTTGGTCCCACCCATCCCATAATAACATTCCATACATATGTGTTCCACAAGATCATAAATCTATCATCATAAAACATAATCTGGATAAAATAAATAGGTTTTATAAATTTTTCATCATCATTATCATAAACCATCCATAAAATAATATAGAGCATTGATAGATCAACTATTTTCAATAATATTTAAATTTAATATAATTTTATTAACCTAAAATAGTGCTACCAAAATAATAATTGCTTTATTTTTACGATATTAGTGTTATTTTTAGCTAAATGATAAATATTGCCCATTTCATATTTTTAATTGTTTTAAATAATTTCAATATTTGGGCCATAAAAATTTCTACACTAATAAAAATTGAAAAATTCATTTTTTTTCAGATTATACACATCCAGGGGTTCATTTCATCTTTCTTGACCCAAAGTTTAATCTTCCATATGGAAGCTCAAAAGAAGCTCACAAATGGAAGCATGAAAACTGTTTACTGATCTACCTAGTTTTGATGTGGGGTCCATAACTCATTTTTGGTGGGCCCAATTACTGCGAAATTTGGTGGGTGGAGGCAAAAGGGGTTTGGTAACATCATTGATGAAAGAAATGACACGTGAATTGGCCATTTAAGAGGTCATTAAAGCATCCTAATCTAGAGGTTTGCGATTGGGTGAGTCTGACTGGGAAAAATAAATGGTCATAGTAAAATTTCTATAATGCTCGGAATACTTGTACAAAACCACTGCGATTTTGAGGGGAAACGTTCAAAATAATTATGAAAACCATTCAAGAAGGGTGAAACAAACGAAGATATAATTTAATGGGGATTCAATGCGTCAAAATTAGGGGGATTAATTCTTGCTATAAAAAGAGAGCTCCTCCCTCTCAAAGAATCTTTCATTCCATCTCATTCCTTCAGGGACACTAAGACGGAAAAATTTCATCTTTCTTTCTTTTATTTCTATTCTTTTCCATAGTTTTGTAATGCCTTATTCTTCCCTATTCATCTTGATTACTCTTACCATGGTGGGGTAAACATTTGAAGTGATTTGGGAAAGGTTGGTTTTCTATTTTTTAATGTTTGAGTTCTTAGACGTAATTTAATGAAATTTATTTCTTCTTCAAAGTTGTTTTCAATTTCTTATAGTGGATTTTATTATCATGTGAAATAATTCTTGAATTTTAATTACTTTATTGATTTTTACCTTGGTAAAATAATCATTATCTCCCTCCACTAATTTCTTATTTATATACAATGGAATAGACAAGCGATTAGTGGTGAAGTACTCGACGATTGTATATACGTGTAAAAGGGGTTGTGAATGTTCATGATTGTTTTGGATAAACAAGACCCAATCGGGTATTGCCTATATCAATTACGAATATTCATTACAATTATTTTTCACATGGAAAGAGAGTTTACCAAACCATGATCTTGGTATGGTTTTCTCTTACCATTATAATTTCCACATGGAAGTCAGAGGAAATGATTATCGAAACTCACTTTAATCAACTATGAAGAAGAGGTTTGAATTAAATTGAACAAGTATATCATTAAAATTAAGAAACTGTTCCCAACCTAATCAATCTTTTAAAATCATAGTTTTTCTATCATTTAAATTTTAATTTCCATTCAATCATTTTCTTATCAAACACACCATTTTTTCCTTTTTTAGAAGTGAAAAACTATTTTTTTGTGTACACCTCTTCGATAGACATACTAGGTCAACCACACTGATGCATTTTATCTTAGAAAATAATTGTTTTACCATGCTCGACAATAAGCATGTGTCAAAACATGGTGCCATTTTTTTGGTGGAAGTGCAACAACAAAAATAGATTTTCAAAATTGAATGACCCACAACTGAAAAGAACCATTAATTGAATTTGATCCAGAAATTGAAAGAACATTAACACAACTAAGAAAAAGAAACCCCCCGAAATCTTTGATGAAATAGATCTCTCATATTCAAGTGAAACTCTTAGTGTTCACTCTTCACCAGAAATCATGGCTAGAAATCCTAACTCAACCCAAAATGATCTATGTGCACCTCAATTTTCCATTCAAAATAACCCACTCACTGCACCCATTGAACTAAATTATTTTGAATTACATTTCAATATGATTCATGTGATTACAATGTTTTGTGGTCTTCCTGGAGAAGATCCAAATCATCACATGGTAGAATTCAGATACACTTACTCAATCTTCAGGCCAAGAGGAGAACCCGAAGGCCAATTTCAATGGAGGGAATTCCACTTCTCACTTGACGGAGCGGCTAAAGAATGGTTATAAAACCTGAAAACAGGGGAGATGAGTGACTGGGAAGACCTAAAAAAGAAGTTTCATTCCACGATTATTTCCCACATCAAGGAGCACTACCATCATGAAGTAGATTTACATCATATAAAAATCAATTGAAGAAACCCTCAGCGAGTACTCGAAGTGCTTCAAAAATATATGTTCCAGCCACCCACATCATGAAATGGAGGAAAAACAATTCCTTGTGTTCTTCTACCAAGTACTTATGGATAATGATTGAAATATTTTAGATGCCTCATCTAGGGGATCCCTGATTGAAAAGTCTCCTGCAGATATCAGAGTACTAATTGAGAATATTTCTCAAAACTCACAACAATTTGGACTATGTGAAATGGGATCCAGGGGGATACATGAGGTGAAATCATCTGATTTATCTACATTGATTGAAACCAAAGTTTATGATCTTGCAATGATAGTATGTCAAATGGTTGTAACTCAAGAAAATGGATGATAAGCTTCATCTCAGGTATGTGGTTTACGTTATACTTCCACACATTATACGGACCAGTGCCCTGAGATATAGGGGACATTATACTGTGTTGCGACCATTCAACCAAGACAATTCCAACAAAATCAACCACATCAACCCCAATCCCGACATGTATATGGGAACAAACAAAACCAGATGAGATCATATAATCATAACCAGCACCCTAGTCAACCTCTTACCACCCCCAGAAATACCAGAACCCCCCTCCAATCCAAAAATCCTATAAAAAAACCCTTCAAAAACATCAATCCTTTATCCACCACCATTCCAAAGAAAGACATATGAACAATGATCCACCAACACACAACCTTATGTGGAACAGATACAATCCTATTATGAGGGCCTAGAAGATAAGGTTGACAAGGTGGTAAACACAGTGGGATGTCTTGTTGAAATCAGTTATAAGAATATAGGGAAGCTTCCATCCCAATTAGTGACAAATCCTAAAGATAATTTTAGTTCAATCATAATAAGATGTTGAAAAAAAATCCTACCTCCAACAAACCTTGAACCCGATACAATACAACCTGTTCTGAGGGAGAATGATGTTGAAAATTCAGAATATCTTATAAAAAACCACCAAGAAGATGAAAAGAAAAAGAATGAGGATAATGATAGGCCACATAAAGAGAAACAAGAAACACCAATGCAAAGGAATAAAATAGAGAATAAAGACCTACCTACACCATTTCCAACACGGATGATTGAATCAAATAAATTGCAGGAGGAAACACTTCTAAAAGAAATTCTAGACACTTTTCAGAAAGTGGAAATCTATATCCCCCTACTTGAAGATGTAAAAAAATTCCAAGGTATGAAATTTTTTGGAATGATAATTTCTCAAAAAAGAGAAGACTTCATGGGAATGAATGAATAAACTTAGGGAGAAGTGTCTCAGCCCTTATCACGCTGCATATTCCAACCAAATGTCACGATCCGGGGACATTTTCTATTCTATGCAGCATTGGTTCATTAATTTTTTCTAATTCCTTGTGTGATCTTGGAACTTCAATTAATGTATTGCCTCAATCTGTATACACATCATTGCAGATGCGAGACATAAAACCCACAAGGGTGGTAGTCCAGCTACCAAACAGATCTACAGTTTTCCATGCTGGAGTTCTAGAGGATGTCCAGGAGAAAGTCCAATATCTCTTATTCCCAACTGACTTCTATATGAAAAATATTGAAGAAAATAAGAGCCTATCACACTCACTGATCATTTTGGAGATACATTTTTTTGAATACAACTAAAACAATCATCAATATGCATGAGCGTACACTATCCATGGAATTTTGAGATAGCAATTTCCACATCATCATTTTTGAATCCATGAGGTACCCATTAGATGACCACTCCTTCTTTTGACTCTGCTATGAAGTTAGTGTCGAAACCATTGAAGAATCAGGTATCTGTAATGAATTCTTAGACTTATGAGATAAATTTTCCATTAATGAACATGTAAATTCCCTAAAGACTGAATATTTTAATATTATGTGGGAAGAAGAGAAAAATCAGATTTCTTTGATGTTTTGTTGATTGATGAGGAATATGATATTGTTTCTTGTGTGAAGGCGGTTCACCCTTTGGACGTGGGTAATGCCATTTTAATTTCATCACATGATAATCTCTTTGAACATGAATTAAAAAAATTCCCCAATTATTTAAAATATATATACCTTATAGAAGGAGAGAAATTACCAGTGATAATTACAAATATTCTGTCTAATACCCAAGAAAAATCATTGAATTAGCTTGTCACATACATGAATTATTTTAAAGATAAATTTCATTAAATTTCCATTTATGCATTTTTTGGGTGTTTTCCAAGCTTTTATGGAGGACTAGGTGAGTTTTCATGAATTGGGCCAAACTGTGGGCTCAATTCTAAATTTGAAAATAAATTTTTATTCTTTAATAACTCCTTAATTTTTCAACATTTTTCATCCATTCAAATTCCTACATGACATCCTCTGAACTATGAAGACCACCAATGTAATTTGGACCATTTATAAATCTATAATCATGGTCGATTAGAGTTTTTATTTAAGGGATTGGGCCTGCCCGAAAGCCCATTTCCTGCATTAAAAATAGTTATTAATTTTTTTATACCTCATTTAATATTTATATTATTTTGGTGTTCCTACTCTCCCCTAAGAGAAATCACCTGAGGTGTGCCCCCAGTCTCTCCTCCCCCAATTTGGAGCTCAATAGAATCATAAAATTGGGAAAAACTTCTCTAGATTTCACAAATCACCCTGATTTGAAGATGTAAATTGATCCTTTCATAACTCCCTCTATTTTTACACTATTTCCCCAATTATAGTTCCTAAATGAAAGTCTCATCCTTTTGAGAACATCCCTTAAATTTTTAGTTGTTTTAATATTCAGATACTGGTAGATTTTGGATTGTTATCATGATGATTGTTTTTGGTAAGTGTATCTCTCTTCAATTCCATTCTTCTTTTTAAGGTCTCCTCCCTCTTTCAAGAATTTATAAAATGTCCAGAAGTTAGGGTTCGAACTCAGGAATTTATTTGATGTCAATTTGATCAAATATTGGGGTCTAGTTCAGGATGTAGCATTCTTTTGGTGTGGCGTTGGTGTGGTTGATGTTTCACACTAAGTTTTGAGGGATTCAACAATTTCGGTAGGTGGTTCCATGTGTAAAAAAATATTGATGAGTTATATTTCTATATTTGTTCATTTTTTTAATTCCATATATATTGGTTGTGGTTAAAATACTATTTATGATTGATTTGGTTAAGTGTTTAATTTTATAGTTGCTTTTTAACATGAAATTGGGTGTGTTCAGTTGTAACTCCTGGGGTATTATTTGGGTGTATTTTATAAATTATGGAATTATTTTATTAAATCTTGTTTGGCCTACCAATTATGGTTTGGTAATGTATTAGTGTCATGTGGGCCTAATAATAGGGGTTTTTAATAGGGTTGATTTGTTAAATGTTGTTATACTTCATGAGAGCATTTGATGAAAATGTGTGTTTTCATTTGTATCTTTTGTGGTATTATTCAAGGTGATTTTATATAACATTAATTTGGTATTATAATTGTCCCTAGAGCCGCCAATTCTGTTTTGGATATGAATTTGAATGGTTTTGGTCTTAAACGTGGGGTTTGAAATGGGGTTTGTGTGCAAGTCACAGTGACACCACTTGGGTTCTTTTTGTGGAAATTGTAAAAGTTTTAGTTGGTTAAACAACGTGGGAAAATAGCCCATATGTACTGTTTGGTGTGTGTGTTCACCTAATATGGGGTTTTGAAAGGTTAAGTGATGTTTTAAGATATCAAATATTTCTAGAATGTTTTGTAAATTTTTGAAATGATTTATTCAATTGTAATGTTGGGGTGAAACTTGTTTGTGGTCGGTTTCATGTATGTTTGGTGATAAAATGATTTTGAAGGTAAAATGGTATTATGTGGCACATGTGTGTGGGCTATTATGTGATGTGTATGAACTTTTAAATGTTTTATAAAATTTTTCAATGTATTTAAGGAAGAGTTAATGAAATGTGAATGTGTTGTGGGCTATTTTGGTGTGAGTTGGATTTCAAAATCAATTTGAATGAAAAGTGGACGTTTTTGACTTGTGTGGTATACATGTGGGATATCTGGTGAATTTTTGATGTGTAAATGATATTTTCATATGAAAATTATATTTCATGATATGTTGAACATTTTTGAGCACAAAGGAAAACCTGGGTATCTAGGTGGGTGGACGTGTACTAGTATGCTAGGGAATCTATGGGGTTTGGCCTCAGTTTCACTTAGATATATTGATACATAAAAATATAACTAAAATATGATGATGATGATTAGGGACCACTAGGTTATGGGTATGTTCCATACTAGTGAATCGTGCACGAGAACCGATATTTCTGATGATTACTCTCACCGAGATACGAGGTACCTTGGACACATAACGAGCTAGTGCCTAGGGGTTATTTCCTATTGTTTGTGCTCATTAGTTACTTTGTTCTTAACATTGGTGTACGGTATGGTTTTATGGAATATTCATTAGTTTTTAAATTATTTTTAAATTTTTTGATTCTTAATGATATCCCACTTGAAATCTGTTTTAATTTTTAAGTTGCATCTTTTAAAAATTGTAACTAGAATTTCCTATTTATGAAAACTTGCAAGATTTTCATCTTTGAATGTTTATCACTTGGAATCCCTTTGTAGTGGTATCCAATTGGTAATTAGATTACACCCTAATTAAACCATTGGGTGTATGGGGAATTGGTTATTTTTGCAGTCGCAGGTTGGGTACAGTTTTTAGTGCCAGTGGTTCGGGTTTTTAGCAGGTCCTCGGTGGTGATGTCTTGGGGGGATGGATTGAGGGAGGTACATCTTGCCATGTGAAGGTTATTGGGATGTCCTTATTTGGTTTTTTAACTTTTTAATGGTCTTTAAACATAGTTTTAACTTATTTAATTCAGTTATTAATTTTTTTAATAGACGGTTTTAGTTGAAAAGTCGAGATTTGTTTTATTGAGTTTATTTGTTGTTTAAAGTTAATAAATAGGGTAAATCATTCCCAATTATCATTATATGATACTTGGGAACTTTTTTCCACCCATGGGGACCGCGAAAACCCTTCGGGACTTGTGACAGGCGGGGTGTGGGTCCGAGTTCGATGGCTACCAGATTTGGTTCGTGACAAAATGGTATCAAAGGAGGTTTAGGTTAACTCTTTAGGTCGTATTTTTTGGGGAACAGTCGGGATAGTATGAATTTAGGATTGTTGGGACTTGGTATTCTGGTTATGGGTAGTGTTCCTGATCACCAAAACTCATGACAAGATTCAACTCACCAGTGTAATTTGGGTCTTATCTAATTCCTTTGGTTTTCTTCGTTTGATGATGATTAGTGGAAATGAAAAGAGAGTTGGGTTAATGGTCTCAGTGAGATCACAGGGCCTAACAAGCCTTGTGGAACTGGAGATATTTCCAAGAACTCTCTTTGGGACAGTGAAGTGATTAGAATATATCCTCCAGCCATATGTCCATGTCCCCCACTGAAACTAGTTTACTCTCGCATTTTCTTGTGTTATTTAGTTTTGAAATATTGGAACATTGGTTTTAAAGTGACCTGGTTTTAAGAAGTATAATGTTTTTGTGTAATTGTTTTCAAATAAATATGGAATAGTTTGATTTATGAAATGTTGTATCTGAATTTTCATAATTTTTTTAAATGGAAAATAGTGGGCTTACACCTATTTTGAAAGCAGAAACTATAATGAAGTTGGTTTTGAAAAAGTGTTTCTAATAGAGTTTTCTAAACAAAAAAAATGTGGTTTTAAGGGGATGAGATGATATGAAATTGATGTGAATAACATGTAAGCGATTTATTGTCTAAATGTTTGTGTCTTTTTGAAATGTTTAGTAAGATTCGAATTTGTATTTTGATCTCCTGGTTAGCGGTTTTGAGAAAAAGGATGTGTTGGTTGACCGTTTTGGTTTTGAAAAGTTGAAAGAATATTTTTTTAACCTTTGTAATTTCTGTGAGTGACCACATGGATGGGTTATATGGGATGATGGATGGTTTATGGCATGACTGGATGGGTGCCGGGAAGGATATGAGGAGGGTTCCCGATGTGCCACAAAAACATGCATGTGTGAGGCCCATGAGGTACCATTGGTGGATATGCTTACCGCTGAACCATTTTTTTCTTCAGAGAAATGGTTTTAAAGAAAAACATGATGTCTAAATGAATATATTGGGATGGTGTGTATTATGTATTTTTTAAAATTTTGATGTTGTGGGATGTTTTGAGTCCAAGAACCCCTCGTATTTGAACTATGTTTTGGGTTTGTGTTTTGTCGGTAAGTTGTGTTGTATGGACGACTAGTGGTCTCTTTTGAAAAAATGTTTTGGGACGCCTTTATATAGGTTCACTTCGTGAGTTTGGATCTAGATTGTAGTATATCATTACCAATGGATCATATTTGTGGGGTCCTTGGGTACAGTCAATGGATAACGTACGCCCCATTAAGGGTTAGTGCACAATTGAAGTGCAACCCGGATTGTTTCGCAGTTTGAAGACCCTCCAGTTGATCGATATAAGGAATATTTTTCTTGATATTTTTAGATTTATTCAACAACATTTCCTTTCATGGTTTTTTGTATCCTCTTGTATAGGGAGAGTGATCATGGAAGGTTTAAGGAGACCTTATCCTCTTAATTTTCCGGATTTTCCTTAGGTGGAAGTGGTCTATGGTTGCTAGCATGGATGAGTATCTGTATTGTGTTTAAGAGGTCCTATTGGTCCTTCGTAGTCTCTTAGAAGAAGGAGATATCATTAAACTACCATTTTTGGAAATGTGGTCATGAGAGGATATTGTGGCCACATTCTAGAATTGTGTGTTCTTTGGGTATGTTGTATAAGGTCCCTCTCCATGCATTGTTATACTAGTCATAATGGTCATTTTCGGTGACTCCTTTTGATTTCATGTGCTAGATTAACCGTAATGGTGAACTTCATGAAATACTCTGAGAGTCTCTGTTATGTTGGTAGAATGTGTCCCTCGGAAAAAACATCAAAATATTCCATTTTTTAGGAAGGTCAGTTTAGGTGTCATTTACTAATACTGTTTCGCACTTGAAGAAACAAGGTGTGATTTGTGTGCATCTTCTAAGCCCTTGTTTCAGTGAAATATTGGGTTAGGGTAAATTGATTTTGGAATGTGTTATGTCTTATAAATCTTATCGGGGATTGTAGTGTAGTTTTTGGTGGCAATGAAAGAATAATTCTAGTTCAGGGGGTTTCCAAGGATTAACTGTGAGGCTGAAGATTCTTCGATCATTTGAGATCCATCTATAGGTCTCAGAGAGAAGCTGACTCATAGATTGGGGATATACCTGGGTAGTTTAAACCCTTATACAATTTCATGTACTTAGTGTGAAAGATATGAAGAGTTTAAACATGTTGTGTCGTCATATTTCTTCTATTGTTCTTGTTAGGTGGAAATAGGTGGAGGGCTTTGTACCCATGCCATCGCCAATTGTCATTCCCTCCCCTTTGGTTTCCATTGAGTCATTGGATAATGGTTGGAAATTTATCTAGACAGTTTGAGAACACATTTTGTGCACAATTAGTAGTGAAACTGTGCTAAGAAGCCATGTGGAAGGAATGATCTGCATAGTTAGTGCACGATTTCCCAAACCATGTGGACTAACCATGCGCCCTTCCCAAATCATTGATTTTTTGGGTCTTTCTATGACAGCCCATGTTGTTTGGTTAATATGGTTTGTTCTTATAGTGGGGAGACCCACTATTATTCTCATGTATTTTATTTAGTAAAATTTTAATGGAAGTCTACCCTTTGTAATAGGGAGTCCGTTCAGGCCTCCCCCGATTAGTTTCCTGATTCTGTCTCGGAATAATATAGGTTGTCTCTTCTGGTGGGGGAGCCTATTTGTGTCCCCCAACATCAATAACTAAGATTTAACCATGGTATTTGATTGGTGATAGGTAGTCTCATTCAGATCTATCTAGCTACCAAAATCTTCTTTGAGTAACCGTTGGTATTGGAGAGCACCCAATGGTTTAGTTAAATTAAGTTAAGTGTAACCTTGTTTGAAGTTGTTTTTCGTTTAGGCGAATTTCTTGATTCTTGTTCAAATAAATGTTTGAAGATTTTTCTTTTGGAATAAAGTATGAATGTGATTTATAATTCTAGTAAAGTGGTGTAAGTTTTTTTGTGAGATTAATCCTTCCTTAATTGATCACTGGAGGTGTTTTGGACTTTTGGGGAAATCTTGGAAAAGAAGTACATCTTGGTTTATCAGTTGGGTTTGGTTTTTGTTTTTTGACTTACTGTGGCTTTTCGGGACGAAAAATTTTCTTAGTGGGGAGAATTTTCACATACATAACTTATTATAAAGTTAAATTTCATTTAATTTCAATTAATTCTATGTTTTTGGGGTTTTTTAAGCTTTTATGGAGGACTGGGTGAGTTTCGATGTATTGGGCCCAACTGTGAGCCCAATTCCAGATTTAAAAATAAATATTGATTGCTTTATAACTCCTTTATTTTTCAACAGTTTTCATCCATTCCAATTCCTACATGGAATCCTCTGACCTATGAACACCAGAAAATAAATTTTTACCATTTAAAAATCTATAATCATGATGGATTTGTGTTTTTAATTAAGGGATTGGGCCTGCCTGAACGCCCAATTCCTACATTAAAAATATTTTTAAATTTTTTTATAACTCATTAAAACATTATGTTTTTTGGAGATTCCAACTCTCCCCTAAGACCACATACATAAGGCGCGCCTCCATTATCTTCTCCTCCAATTTAGAGCCCAATAGAATCATGAAATTGGGAGAAACTTCTCTGAATTTCACAAATCGCCCAGATTTGAAGAGGTAAATTGATCCTTTCAAAACTCCCTATATTTTCACTCTTTTCCCCCCATTCCAATTCCTTAATGATCTTATAATCCTTTTTCAAACCATCCTCAAAAGTTTAGATGTTGTAAAATTCAGATACTGGTGGATTTTGGGTCGTTTTCTTCAAGATTGTTTTGGGTAAGTGTTTTCCTCTTCAATTCATTCCTTCTCCTTATATTTTCCTCCCTCTTTCATGAATTTATAGAATTTCAGGATGTTAGGGTTCTAACCTTGGGTTTGATTTGGTGTTTTTTTATCAAATATTGTGGTCTAGGTTTGGATTTATCTTCCTTGTGGTGCGGCGGTGGAGTGGATGATGTTTCGCCTCAAGTCGTGAGGGATTCGACACTTTCGATAGGTGGTTCCATGTGTAATCAATTATTGAGGAGTTATCTTTCTGTATTTACTCATTTTTTTATTCCCCATATGTTTGGTGTGGTCTGAAAACTGTTTATGATTGATTTGGTAAAGTGTTTAATTTTATAGTTGATTTTTAACTTGAAATTGGGTGTTTTCATGTGTAACTCATGGGGTATTATTTGGTTGTATTTGATAACTTATGGAATTGGATTACTAAATCTTGTTTGGCCTGAAAAATATTATTTTTTAATTTATTAGTGTCCTGTGTGCCTAAAAATATGGTTTTTAATAGGTTTGATGTATACAACATTGTTATACTTCATGAGATAATTTTATGAAAACTTGTGTTTTCATTTGTATCTTTTATGGTATTATTCAAGGTGGTTTTATTTAACTTTAAAGTTGTTTTATAAATGTCCCTAGAGCTACCAATAATATTTAGGATATGAATTTGTATGGTTTTGGTATTAAACAAGGGTTTTGAAATGGGTTTTGTGTGCAAGACGTAGTTACACTAATTGGGTTCTTTTTATGAAAATTGTAAATGTTTTAGTTGGTTAAACAATATGGGAAATGGGTGCATATTTACAGTTTGGCATGTGTGCTCACATAATATGGGTTTTTAATGGTGAATTTATGTTTTATGATGTCAAATATTTTTAGAATGATTTGTAAATTTCAAAAATATTTTATTAAATTGTAAAGTTGGGGAAAAACTTGTTTGTGGGCTGTTTCAGGTAAGTTTGGAGATGAAATGATTTTGAAGGTAAAAGGGTATTATGTGGCTTGTGTGTGTGGGATTTTATGTGATGTGTATGAACTTTTAAATGTTTTATAAAATTATTTATGTATTTGGGGAAGAGTTAATGAAATGTGAATGTGTTGTGGGCTATTTTGGTGTGAGTTGAATTTCAAAATCAATTTGAATGAAAAGTGGACTTTTGTGACTTTTGTGGTATACATGTGGGATGTTTGGTGAATTTTTGATGTGTAAATGATATTTTCATGTGGAAATTATATTTTTGGACTTGTTTAACTTGTTTGAGAAAAAATGGAGAACGCGAGTATCTAGGTGGGTGGACGTGTATTAGTATGCTAGTGAATCCGTGGGGTTTTTCCTCAATATCACTTAGCAAGATTGACGCTTATAACTCTAATTAAAAAATCATGATGATGATTGGGGACCAATAGGTTATGGGTATGTTCCCTATTAGTGGCTCATGCACGAGAATAGATATTTGTGATGGTTACTCTCACCGAGATACGAGGTACCTGGGACCTACAATGAGCTAGTGCCTAGGGGTTATTTACTATTTCTTGTGCTCATTTGTTACTTTGTGCTTACCGTCGGCATACAGTATGGTGGGATGGAAAATTCACTAGTGTTTACATTATTTTTAAAATTTTGTATTCTTAATGATATCCCACTTGAAATCTGTTTTAAATTTTAAGTAGCATCATTTAGAAATTGTAACTAGCATTTCCTGTTTATCAAAACTTGCAAGCATTTTGTCTTTGAATTTTAATCAAATTGAACCTCTTTGTGGTGGTATCCTATTGGGAATTGTCTAACACCTTAATTAAACCCATGGGTGTATGTAGAATTGGTTATTTTTTCTGTTGCGGGTTGGGTACAGTTTTTAGTGCCAATGGTTCGGGTTTCTAGTAGGTCCTTGGTGGTGAAGTCTTGTGGGGATGGCTTGAGGGAGGTACCTCTTTCCATGTGGAGGTTCCTGGTCTGTCCTTATTTGGTTTTCTACATTTTAATGGTCTTTAATCATATTTTTAACTTATGTAATTCAGTTCGGAAATTTTCAAAAAAATGGTTTTAGTTGAAAAATCCATATTTGTTTTATTTAGTTTCTTTGTTGTTTAATGTTTATAAAATGGGTAAATCATTCCTAGTTCTCATTATATGATACAAAGGAACTTATTCCAGCCTATAGGGATCAGGAACTCCCTTCAGTCCTAGTCATGGTCTGGTTTTAGAGCCGAGTTCGATGGCTACCAAATTTGGTTTGTGACACAACTTTTGAGAGAGAATGTCCAGGCTATAGGGTGGAGCTTGTGTGACATCCTAAGAATAAACCCAAAAATATGATAACATGGAATTTTTCTCGAGGGAGATTCCAAACCTATTAGATAGCCCCAAAGGAGGCTGAATCCCACCATTATAGAGTTTGTGAAGAAGTAGATCGAGAAGCTCATGGAAGCTGGGGTCATCTATCCCATTTCAGATTCAAAGTGGGTCAGCCCTATTCATGTAATTCCTAAAAAAATTAGCCTGACCACTATGAGGAATGAAAAGAGTGAGCTAATCCCTATTAGAAATCAAAACAGCTAGAGATTTTTCACTGATTTTAGGAAACTGAACTGGGTCACTCAAAAGGATCATTTCTGCATCCCCTTCATTGACCATATGTTCGAGAGATTGGAAGGGAGAACTCATTATTTCTTTTTGGATGGATTTTCAGGTTACCTCAAGGAACCCATTGCTCCCGAGGATCAAGAAAAGACGACATATACATGTCCTTTTCGAAATTATTCATATAAAATAATTCCATTAGGATTATTTAATGCTCCAGGTATATTTCAGAAGTTAATGGTGAGTATATTTTCTAACATCATAGAAAATTTCTTGGATGTTTTCTTATATGTTTTTATAGTTTTTGGAGATTCTTTAGATCATTGTTTAAAAAATCTGGAAAATGTTTTGAAAACTTGTATAGAAAAAAATATTGTTTTAATTTTTGAAAAGTGTCTTTTCATGGTTAAAATAGGAATTGTACTGGGTGATGTCACTTCCCAAAATGGAATTGATGTGGATAAGTAAAAATTTTAAGTGATAAATTCATTGCCTTACACTACTTTTGTGAAACATGATAGATCATTTTTAGGACATGAATGATTCTACATGAGGTTTATCAATGATTTAAGTAATATTTCTCTCCCTCTCTCCAGATTACTTTTGATTTATGCATATTTTTATTTCAATGGTGCATGTGGGGAATACATTGATGAGTTGAAAAAGAGATTGACTTCACCACCCGTGATGCAGCCACCAAATTGGGAAGAACCATATGAGATACATTATGATGCCTCCAAACATATAGTTGGAATAGTACTTTCTTAGTGAATTGAGGGCAGACCACAAGTCATTTAATATGCATTTAGAACCTTAGATGCATCTTAATTCAATTACACAACCACAAATAAGGAGTTCATAGAATTTTTTTTTCTTTATAAAGATTTAGACTATATCTTCTTTGAACTAAAATCGTTGTGTTTTCTGATGATGCAGCTCTGAGGTACATCATAAAGAATGATGATTCTAAACCATGATTAGTGAGATGAATGATACTACTGCAGGAGTTCAATATAGACATCAAGGATAAGAAGGGTTCTGAGAACTATGTTTCTGATCACTTAAGTATACTGCCAAACACCACTGAAATTGAAATTCTCGAAAGGGACCTACTAAATGATCAATTTCCCGAAGAGCAGTTATACATGATTGAAGGAGAAGTGATTTGGTATAGTAACACGGTCAATTTTTTGGTAACATTTCAGGTCCCACCTCAATTAAATTCTCACCAAATTAAAAAAATAAAAGATGAATCTCGGTATTACATTTGGGATGATCCATTCCTTTTGAATATTTGCAATGATCAAATTAAGTGAAGATGTTTACCTGAAATTGAAGTCAAATATGTCTTTGATTTTTGTCACACATCAGCTTGTAGATGCCACTTTGGACCTCAAAGGATAACATGGAAGGTTTTAGATTATGGAGTTTACTGGACAACAATTTTAAAATATGCTCATGAATTTTGCAAAATATGTAAAAATGTGAGTTTTCAAAAATTATATTAAGGAGACACGAAATGCCACAAAATACATTGAATTTATGTGACATTTTTATGTTTAGAGGATAGATTTTATTGGTTCTTTCTTGATGTCATCTGAAAATTCTTATATCATTCTTGATGTTTATTAAGTTTCCAAATGGGTGGAAGAAAAAGCCATATGGAATAATGATGATAAATTTGTTTGTGATTTTGTCAGGTCTAACATATTTTGTAGGTTTGGAGTGCCTATAGAAATCATCAATGATGAAGAAACACACTTCTGCAATTGGATAATAGAGACATTTCTGAAGAAGTATGGGGTGCATCATAAAACATTCACTCCCTATCATCCCCAAACTTATGAGCTAGATGAATTTTCCAACTGAGAAATCAAAGGAATTTTTGAAAAGGATGTTAATCCAAGTAGGATAGATTGAAGCCAATGGTTAGATGAAACCTTATGGCATTGCATGACAGCCTATAAAAACCAGATTGGAGGGAGTCCATATATGTTGAGTTATAGGAAAAGCTACCACCTACATGTGGAATTGGAGCATAAGGCGTATTGGGTTGTGATGAAAATGAATTAGGACAGTGAAAGGGTTAGGAAGGAATGAAAATTGATGTTTCAAGAGCTAGAGGAAATAAAAGAATTTGAAAATTCCAAGATTTACCTAGAATGAACAAGAGTGGCCCATGACATGCTGGTCCGACCAAATGAATTCTTTCCAAAAGACAATGTGTTTTTATTCAACTAAATACTCAAGCTGATGCAAGGTAATATTAATTCTATATGGGAAGGTCCATTTAAAGTTACTCATGTATATCCTTTGGGTGTTATGCAGTTTATGAAGGATGGAGAGTTGGATCCATTCACTGTGAATGGGAATAGATTGAAGAAATTCCTTGGGACCATGCCATTTGAGCCAGTGGAGGAGATCACACTCCTCCAACCTATTTATCAAAAATATCAATCAGGTTGTACCTCTACATTACACATTCTTGCTTGTTGTGATTTATTTTTTTATTTTATTATATTTTAAATCCATTTAAATTCACTAAGGACACTGCATCATTTATGTGTGCTGGAGAGAACCTTTTCAGTTTAGGATTTTCATTTCTTGTTTGGTATACATTTTTTTTAAAAATACAGATATTTGTGTGTTTATTTTTAAAATTGAGTGTGTTATCAAAATTTTTGAGCTAAATTATTATCATTTCTATTTTTAAAACCCATGAATATTATTGAACCAATCTATTCCATGAAACTAAGCATAAATGAATGATTAAATGACTTTGTTTCAAGTTCAAATCTATTGTAATTTCATGAAAAGTACTCTTATTTTTAAATACCATCCCACATTTCACTATCATTATTTTTGAAATCATATTACTATGATTCTTATTTAACATTTTATTATTCATTACATTCACCACATTTTTGAGAGAACCTGATCATGTTTGCATTAACTATAATTTGATTTATTCCTATCAAAACATTGGGGTTTGAGGTACTTGTGTTTTCCATGATTGAGGAATTTATTTTTTAAGACCCTTTTTCAAAATAATACATTTCATTATGGTCTACCTAATACAATAATTATTATAGAACCTGGAATCCATGAATAGCCTGTTAGGTTAGCCAAATTACATGCCAATTTTCCCTATCCAACATGCTCTTGAAGAAAAACTGTAAGATCTAGTTGATCTTAAGTGTGGGTGAAGATTTCTTCTGGTTTACTACCTCATTTGGTGATACTTTTGGTGGAATATAAATGTTTTAATGAAAGTTGAGAAGATTTGATTTTTCTGGAGCTTCCATGATAAAAGAAGAAGTGCCTTTCTAGTGCTTCTATAGTAGAATGAAAGTTGTGCCTATTTGGAGCTTTCATGAAAAAATATGTATGATAGGATATTTTTTTTGTTGAAATGTTAAATGTACTGAACATTACTTGTGGTCTCATGATGATCAACCCGATTTACAACAAAGAGGGAGAGAAGGAGATAATACTTGAGAGAAAATTAGAATATTTCAATTTTTCATCATAAAAATACAAGCCTTCTATTTTCATCCTCAAAATTTTTAACATATAAATCCTACCAACCAAAATCCACAGAATAACCCTAAAAATTCCTCATAAGAAACACATGCCCTTGAATAACATTGGTTGGAGAAGAAGGAATTTATCAATCCTATGTTGACTCTTGTGTGTGTTAGGATGGTAAAAACATGTTGAACATTTTCATTTGTGACAGAAGATAAAATTTATGTGAGGTTGGTTTTGTGTGTGAATTGGATAAGGAAAGAAGTGGAAATATATTATATAATATAAAATAGATAACTTGAAATAATCATTTCAGATGAGTAATTATATCTTTTTATTTTATTGAATCGATTTGGTAGATCTCATTGGTATGTGTTTTGGATTTTATTTGATTTGATTTTGATGTTTACATGTCTAGGAGTGCAGGTACTATGTTTGTGGGAATGGATAGAGAAAATATTTTTAATTAAATTTACATTTAATTTTATTTATTTAAACCCAAAAAGTGTTACTTTATGATTAATTACTGCATTTTTATGAAATTTGTGTTATTTTGAGATAAATAATAAAAATGGCCCATTTCAGATTTTTAACTAATTTAAATAATTTCATTGTTTTTTCCATAATATTTTCTACACTATTAAAAATTGAAAACTTATTTGTTTTTCATATTATAAACATCAAGGGGTTCATTTCATCCTTTTCGACCAAAAGTTTAATCGTCCTTATAGAAGCTCAAAAGAAGCTCACAAATGGGAGAAAGAAAATTGTTTACTAATCTTCCTAGTTTTTAGGTGGGGGACATAACTCCTAATTAGTGGGCCTAATTATTGTGAAATTCAGTGGTTGGAAGCTCTAGGAGTTTGGGAACATCTTTCATGAAAGCAAAGGATGCGTAAATTGGCAGTTTAATGGGTCATTAAAGCATACTAATCTAGAGGATCTCGATTTAGAGAGTCTGACTCGATAGAATAAATGATCAGAGTCATATAGGCATAATGCTTGGAATACTTGTCCAAATCCACTAAGATTTTGAGGGGAAACTCCCAAGATAATTATGAATAGAATTCAAGAAGGGTGTAACATGTGATGATGTCCTTTAATTGCTCTACAACTCATCAATATTCAGGGGACAAATTATGGTTATAAACGGAGGAGAGCTCCTCCATCTCAAAGTATCTTTCATTCCATCTCATTCCTTTAGGGACACCATGAAGGATTAATTTTTGGCTTTCTTTCATTTAATTATTTACTTTTCCATATTATTGTAGTGCCTTCTTCATCCCCATTCATCTTGATTACACATACCATGCTGGGGTAAAAATTTGAAGTGATTGGGGAAGGGTTGGGTTTCTATTTTGTAATGTTTGAGTTCTTAGACGTAACTTACGTAAATTTATATCTTATTAAATGTTTTTTTCAATATCATAAAGTAGATTTTATTATCATGTGTGATTATTCTTGAATTTTAATTCCATTATTGATTTTTTCCTTGGTAAAATAAATATTATCTCCCTCCACTAATTTCTTTTTTATATATGATGGAATAGACCAGCGATTATTGGTGAGGTACTCGACGATTATCAGCACGTGTAAAAGGGGTAGTGAATGTTCATTATTTTTTGGGATCAACAAGACTAGATCATGTATTTATAATGTGAATTGGAGATATTCAATACAAATATTTTCCACATGGAATGAGAGTTGTCTAAACTAATATCTTAGTAAGGTTTTATCGGACCATCATAATTTCACTAAGGGATTAAGAGGAAGCGATTGTGGAAACTTACATTAATCAACTATGAAGAAAATGTTTGAATTAAATAGAACAATGATATCATCCCAAATGGAAAACTTCCCCGACTTAATCACCATTTTAATATAATTGTTTTCAATCATTTGAAATTGAATTTCAATTTAGTCATTTTCTTATCAAATACACCATTTTTACCATCTTTTAAAAGTGAAAAACTATTTTGTGTGAACTTCTCTTCAAGAGATATCCATGGTCAACCACAATACTGCATTTTAACATATGAAATAATTGTTTTTCCATGTCCAATGAGAAGTGCGATTCAATCATACCCTAGTATAATTTCTGTATTAAAGAATAAAGAAAGCCATATGATGTAACATGAGTTTAAAATTACATTAAACGATAACATGGAGTATTTCTTAATATAAATATCTAATTAACATTAATATTACATCAATAAAATAAAAAAATTACCAAATAATAAAGAAAAAAATTCTTTGAAACTAACCATGGAATCATATAAAGTAATATTCAATGTATTGAGGGGTCAATACGGCAAGAAAATTTTTTCATTAAATTTTTGTTAAAATAAAATAGTCTTTCAACATTTTTTGTAAAAATATAAAATTTACTTATTTTCTGAAAATTCAAAATGATTCATTTTAAGCAATTTTTTAAATAGTTAAAAAATATGATAAAATGACAATAAAAATTCAGTTAATAGTAATAAAACATTATAGAAAAATTATCAAGAATACTTGGATATATGATTAAATCTTTTTTTGACCGTAAGGAGAAAAAAAAATTTTTTTTATAAAAAAAAATTTGTTCGGTCACATTAGTAATAAAATGTTAAAAATTAAAGGAAAAATGAAATATAAATAAACAACTAGAATATAATAAAATTATTTAGTTTCATTAGAGTTCAATAATAATATTTTATTAGTGGAGTTAAATCATTTATAATATGATAAACAATTGTGAAAAAAACCTTACGGACTTTGTAACATTCGAATCATAATACACATAAAATAATAACAAAAAAACATTTATTTTTAGAAAAATAAATATATTAATGATATAAAATAACTAAATGTTTTGACATAGTGCTCATAAAATATAATTGGTGCATAAAAATATATTCCTCAATGAAGAGATTTTGAGATGATAAACCCTTTCATCAAATCTGAATTGATTCATAAATATTTGAAAATAATGTAAAATAAATACAAAATTATTATAAAAAAATTATTTAACCATAAATATATCTATAAATATAATTCCAAATGTTACTTGATTATAACATTTTATTAACCCTTTTTTTAATTATTTATCTATATTATAATTCTGGATAATATCTCTTTCATTTCTCATGTAATTTTTGGTTCAATAATATATATCCTTTGATATTAATAATTGATAAAAATTTATGAGAATTTTATACATGATATAAATATTTTATATATTAAATTTATAAATAATTAAATTCATCTAAAAACTCGAAATATTGAAAATTGAATAGCACCATTCATGAAGATGTTAAGACGTACGGACATACGATCCCTATTCTAAAATTATTATAGATGGAATTAAATAATGGTATCTAATATATCTGTTTTATTTTATAATTATTATATCATATATAAGAATTTAAAATATCATTTTTACCATCCATGTAAAATAAAAATGAAAAACAAATTTTATTGCTTCATTGTGGTGGAAGTTCACACATATTCATGAACGAAAAAAATCCTTTTCCAACGTATTAGAAGGTAAAAATATATATATTATATAATAGTTTCAAAATATTATGTTATTAATATCATATATAAACATTAAAACAACCATAATACTGATCCATAAAATAGAGTGATGAAAAATGGATTGTATCACTATGCAGCGACGGTATGGAATACTTATGCACGAGTGATCTATTTACATTACTTATTACAGAAAATAGGAAGTATAATGGTGGTTTCATAGTAATAATAAAATATAAATATATTTATGATAATTAATTTATTATGTCATAACAAATATAATTAATTTATATGAGGTAAAAGGATAAGTAAAAAAAGAAAGTGAGGATTACTGCAGTTAGATCTTCTTTTAATTAAATCCTTTAGATCTCAACTTAAGGATTGTATGGTATTCCTTTTTGGAAGAACATAACCACTCTAAGGTGGATAAGGACATTTATGTGGTATTGTTAAACATTTTAGCTGGAATAGATGGTTCAAAATGTGTGAAAATATGAGGGGATGGGTAGGTTTCGTTTTATTATTTTGGTGAGAGAAATATTGGATTGTATTAAAATATTAAATTATAAAAAATTGATTCCCTAGAGAAATAATAAAAAATATAAATAAGGTCAAATAGAAAGTATATATTAGTTATAATATGATAAACCAATCGAATTTGGTTTTTTTATGTGGTTTTTTGAACTGTGTGTTTTGGTTTAACATCTTAGTTAACCCATTCTAAACTCAGGCATGGTAGCAATGTTTTCACCCGTAATGGTTTAATATTTTACTTATAAGATAAATATTAACACATATATGGTAAAAGCATTATATTATTAAAATATATTCTCCTAATTATCCTCTTTAATTTTTTTATAAATTTTAAATAATTTAATAAAATATTTTTTTCATAAGATAAAAATATTGTCATTTTTTTACAATATTCATTTAATTTTATATTTAATGAAATTAAAAAAAATATAGAATTAAAATATCTACCTTTAAATCATTCATAATAAGTATGAATTTAATATATTTCTTATTTAACAAACCAAATATTCCAAAATTACATTACTCTTACTATTTTAAAGTCATATTTTTTATGTTTTTACTAATTGAATAAATATTGTATTAACATTGTCTAATAATTTAGGGTAAATATTTTACTCTAAAAAATTAAAAATAATTATATTTTAATGTGACTAAATCATTTATCTACCAATTTATTACTAAAAATTATACTATTTTAACATTTTAATAATTTATAAGATATTAAAGTCAATAGATTGACATTTTTCCCTTTATCTTATACATATATATGATAAATTTCATTATTAATGGAAAATGGATCAAAAAATTGCATATATTAGATACATGGATGTATTTGAAAAGTAATCATAATATAGGATTATTTCTTCTTTTGGGTCTATTTTGAGACCATATTCTATTAGTTTTAATCACAATTAACCAATTTTACCTTTACCATGATAATAATGATTTATTATGGTTACTATTCATCATGAACAAATGAAAAGGTGGACTATTTACAAAATTTTGACTTCATGATTCCAAATAATGTATATATTTTTCCTGATTAAATTATTATATTATATAGAAATTCATTTTACATAATAACACAAAATGAAACCAAAATATAATTTTTAGAAAGAATTTCTTCTTTGTATAAAAAATTTTATTTAAAAAAGTCAAGTATAAAATTAATTCCAAATACAATAGTTATATTATATTCTAGTAAAATTAAGTAATTAAATTATAAAACTAATTCAAAATATAATTATCTTTGTAAACCCTTAAAAATAAAATACAAAATTTAAATATCATTATTTTTCACTATTCAGTGAAAAACAAAGCATTCAAAAAATTGAAAAAAACATTAAAATAATATTATTTTTAAATTATGAATTCTAAAATCATATCTATTTTATGAAATATAATATAAAAATTTCCCATGAATTATTTTTATTACATTCTCACAAAAATAAATATAAATCAATTTTGAAGAAAATGTTTTTAAGCTAAAAATGACATTAAAAAATTCAACTTTGATTACACATAAATTAATAAATAAACTTTTATTTATTAGGCCCGTAATATATATTTCATAATGTGGTTTATAAAATTCATACCTCCAAATTTGACTTCTATGTTATAATAATATTGTTTAAATAATAATATTTTAAAAGTATATTGTAGTTCGTTAAAATATAGTGTGGTGTGTACAGTAAGATTATAAAGAAATAAAATATACATGAAATAAAATATAATATAAAATAAATAGATGTATCATTATGTACCCTTTAATAAATCAAATCCTTGAAATTATAAATTTTTCTTAGGAATCAGGGGATTTACATTTTAAAATTCCTTTATAGAAAACACATATCATAAAGAGGATTAGTAAAAGATAATCATAAAATGGGGGAATGGGGAGTATGAACGCCATTTTGAACCACAAAAACCTTGGATCCAAGTATAAGTAAATCATTGAGAATTGAAAATATGGACATGGAGGAAAAATATAATGATCATAAAATGAAAGGGAGTGATAAATGACAATGATCATAAGAATATAAATGATCATGAGAATATTAGTGACCAAAAATCTATAAATCAACTAGGAGTGAAAAAAATCCATCAATTCATCGATATTATAAGTAATAATATATATTTTCATTAGATATCTTTTTAATATTGTTTAGGATTTCTATTACCATATTGACTCAGAACATAAGGCAATGTACTTATTTGAAAAGAATAGTTTCTTCCATTAATTAATCTCTATTATATTATCATCACTTGTAGTAAATTTTAAATATAAAAGAAATATATTTCTTGGCTGAATAACTAGAATTTAATTTTAATGAATAATATGACTCATAAGTCATTTATTATATCTATAAATATTTACCAAAACCAAAACAATTAGCACAGGTTATCCAATATAGATAAATAAAATATTTAAATTTATAAAGCCTACAAAATAACACCTCAATTTCATCTTAATCCATTCTATATAGAGCTAAACCTAAGGATTATCCAAAATATGGGAAAAAAATTGAATATCATAGTTTGTTTGATCTCATATAATTCCATAATCAACAAAAACGTTTTCTTGAAAAAATCTTTAAAACATAAAAAGTATCATATGAAAATGTATATACCCCAATATTTTCCCAAAATAAATTCACAATACAATCATATATTATTCCAAAAGATATTTCACCCTATATACCTTAAATAAACAACCATTTTTGAAAAAATATTTTAATACGGATTATTCCTAGAAACTTCTATATGGAATAATCAACATTGGAGTGGATGATAATTGTTCCCTAACTATCATGGCTTACTTCAGCTTTTGTGAATGCATAAGATATCAATTATTCCTTTTACTTAAGAGGTTTATGGGGATTATTTTCCTCATTAGCACTTGGATTAGTGAATTGATTCAAATTATTTCCTAACTCCTTACATTGGGTTAGATTGAGTTTTAAATTTTATTCCCTCTATATCAAATATAATTATAGATTCAATAAAACTATATCTTGCTTTTCTTGTTAACAAAACAATGGGGTTGTCCATATTAAACAACTACTTAGAGTGAACACTAAATGATTTATTCAATGATTTCATTGTTCCCTAAAGATAACTACATTTCTGTAATAATATTCATACCAATAATATATTGATTAATTTTACATTCATGGTTATTTATTAAACTATAAGCATACCATAGAAGTACGGAAAATTTTCATCACAAGTTATAATAGATTCATTATCATTATTCTTAAGCGCAATGAATTCCTTGTCCACTTTTTATGTTTAATATGATGGAATTAATTAGATAAATATAACCTATTAAATTAAAATCATTCCTTGATTCAATTTCATCCCCATACCTCTTATTATTAATAATAATCCTCTATTTATTTACTTTTCCTACAATGTGATGGTTAGCTAGGAAAAATCATTCAAGGTCTATGCACTGAAGAATGGGAAATATAATTTTCATCACATTGATCCATTTCTCATAAAATAGTGTATTATAAGACCCATATAAATAGGGTTTACATTATCACATAAAATATGCAATAATATGTTACTCCCTCTTTTAAACATTCATAAGATCAAAATGAGATGTGTTACCACTAATAGATTGATAGAGTTGAGTGAGAATAGTTACAAGATAATACATTCCATCTCCTAATACATTTTTTCCCATGTGTATAGTTATTTCATTAGATATCAAATTTATTATTCACCTTATTTCTTTACGTTCCATCCATTTACTAAGGAAAAAAAAACTTTGTGTAACTATCATTCTATAAACAAATAGGTGAAAAGTCATATACCTATGTCATTAATGGTCATTATATATTAAAATCCTCTATAATGGTTCAAAATGAAAATATGATTTAACCCAAGCATACCCTTTAGGTTTCTCAAACTAGGTGTATGTTAAGTGAATGAACATTATCCACCAAATTGATAGTCAACATATACTCGACCGACCCTTGGTGGGGTTATTTCACCTAGATATATATTATAATCCACCTTCCACATGTAGTATCCTTAAAGGGTTTTATTTTTATGAAAAATACATAATGTCTTCCTTACCATGACATTGTGATGTTATCTAATACATTGACTTTTCGACTAGGTTTTACCCAAATTTCACTGATCCAATAATCCCATGATTTATTAAACCCTGTTATAATACCAATTATAGTGACTCATAGATTTCATACATATATATTATATATTGTTAGATGTAGATTAATTACATAATATTAAAATAAATTCCAAAATTGTATAGGTTTAGTATCTTATAAAACATGGACACATAAATAACATAAAAATAAGAGACTCCAATTATGATCTTAATTACTACCACCCTTCTTAGACATTCTATACTTTAAATTTTTTTTCTTATGCGAGGGAATGAAATCCTAATAAATAGTAATATTAGATTCCCAATATGGATGATAAAGGGAATGATCACCGATTACTAAACTATAATATGATCATAAGTGTATGAAACATGATCTTAAAAACTGAAAACCATACCATGCAAATAACCGATCTTAATCTTGTGTCATGGAATAAAGATTTTATATCCATAGTACATGAATCAAGAAACATATGTTGTGAGATCAAAGAGTATTCATAGTTATTTTTAAAAAAAATTATAACATTGTGAATATGTATATATAGAATCAATTTAAATAATTAAGTAGAGTACATGAAATAGGGAATTGAAATAAACATATGAACATCAAATATAGGGCCATAGATAATATTATGGGTGAGAAAGGCAGTTCAGAAGATAAACATATAGACATTAAATCCTATTCCACACTTAATATAAAGAAAATTAAAGTGAGGTCCAAAAATGAAATTTTTATCATGAAATAATTTTCACGCAAAAAAAAAATATTTACCATATCTGTTATCCTATAATGAACCGACCTAGGAGGTCCAATTTTTCTGATCCTAAACCCGTCTCCAATTTTCCAGGGGCTGGTTGCAAGAACCGAGTAGGAAAATCACAATGATTGGAGGCCATTTCCTAATTTACATATATGAAATCACCTAAATATTCCTCCATGAAATATGGAATTGATATAAAAAGCTAGAAACATACATTAATACATAATAATATCCCCAACCAGAGAATAATAGAAGCATATAAAGAATAAAAATGGAAAATATCATGCCCATAAAAACTGTAAAAGCATCCAACCTTCTCCGAATGACGAGATCACTGTCAAATAAAACAACCATCAATCTCGTCGACCTATCCCCTGTAACCACTTCAGCTAGTCCAGCTCACTATGATCATCCTACCTTGTATCCTTCAGGGAATCCTTTGAAAGGAATGTAGCATGAACAAGACACAACATGTGTGGGAAATACCCATGAAAGTGTCAGTATAAGAATAATCAGTTGGTTCCACAAAAACACAAAAGAAAATGGAGAAACTAAATTGAAAAATATTATTAACCTAGCCAATGGCAGCCGAATAGATAGTGGAAATCTATCTTGAACCATATTAAGCTATATATGACTAGTCAGATTAGTCAACAGGTGTTTTCAACCCAAACACTTTTCAACACTGTAAAGACTCCCAGAAAACCCAAATATAAACTCCTCTCAGAATCTAAGATTCATGAGGATCTAACCTCAAATATAGAGACTATGATTCTACCGGAGGATCTAATGGTAACACTAGGCTATAATAATACACTCCATGAGCTCTATAATCATTAATGGTACCCATCTGAGAGATACTCTCCAACGAGAACCATTTACTAGGTCAAACTATAGTTCCCAGAACTTGAGGTCCTTCTATCACTAACCTTAATCATGTACAAGGTTCTAAGAACCCCTATTTAATGGACCTACCCTCACCAAAAAACATATTTGAGGGAGAATTATTTCATACTATGAACAAAGTGCATCATTTATAATGACAGAGAATGGAGGGACCTTCAACTCTCAACTTCTCTACAATCATGAGAGTATTAGTTCCTAACTAATCAAAAAAACATATGTCACTACAGTATAGAGTGTACTTTACTTTAATAAATCACGGGAGAACCAAATTAAAATAATTCATTGAAGGTAACTAGTGGAGGGGACAACATCACAAAGTTATTCTCGAAAATTGAGGGAGTACTAAATCCAATAGAGGACCCACACCCAAACACGACTGGGGAGTGATACTCATTGTATGAGGACTCACTCCCTGGTATGATAAGGGAGTTCCACTTAATATATATGGGACCCACCCCCTTGAATTATATTGGGGAACCCCTTAATATCTATGATTAATAAGGGGGAACTACAACCTGAGAGAATTGGGGAGAACCAACCTAGGGATAACGAATCGACTCCCTAGTTTGATTGGTGAGTACTAACTCTTCTGAAACAAAATGTTTATAGGACTTAAACCATAGAATGATAGAGGGGATATGACTCTAAAGATATAGGACTTACACACTATCATGATAGGGAAGTTCCCACTCTATATATACGTCACATATAAATGATGTGTACCTTGACTCAATAAGGGATTACTAACTCCATGGATAGAGGCCATCACGTTGGTCCTATTGGGGAGTAACTACACTATATAGCCAATACGTATATATGTCTCCCACCCCGACAAGGAAGGAGATAAATGTCTACTACTACAAAAATGATACGGGAAAGGCACATCCCAGTCTGACAGAGGAGTATCTACGCTGAATGAAATATTACATATGTATAGAACCTACACCCACAATGTGGGGATCCCCATATATATCAAAGAAAGGGGTAATTGAAACCAGAAATCTGATGCCACATGGGAGTACTAGTCCCAAGATATATATTTAATAACAAAACTAGTCTAACACATCAGCTAACAATCAATAAAAATTGCATTAATATTACTATACATAGAAATTAAACTCATCCACAGGTAGGATAGTTTTTCCTTAGTATAATATGGGATCCCCAGAAAATGAACCTAAAGATTATAGGTGACCCAAATACTAAGGGAAAATGGAACGGCACAAACCCCAATGTTAACCTAGTGATCCACCAATATCACTAAAAAATGTTATAAACCATTTATACAATGTCATGCTCTAATCATTCCACATCATATCTCACAAGACACCATCGCGTTCTACATAGAAAAACATTCTAGATAGGATACTCACAATCTTAAATCAGTGTTCCAATGATGAGGATAAATATGGTGGAAGAACTTAGGATGATGTCCAAGAAAGTCTGTGATGTGAAGTTGAGTCCACAAAAAATTTGTAATCACTAGTGAAACAGGTCATGACATCCATTAACATTTCATGGATTTTACATGTACGGATACATGATGTGTACATCCCCTACATGGTGTGTACTAACTCACCCAACCCATATCCATGTTTTACATAGACACTGCCTAACCAACCATGTCCCTCACATTCCATGCATTACATACTACACAATGTGTTCATGATAAACATCCAATTGGCTATTTATTTTTCACAAGGTCGTATCTGGCACCCTTTTTTAAGTAATTTCTCCACAATCATTTATATGGCATTGTACTATCACAAAGATGACCTTGAAAATTCCCTATAACCACATAACATTGGGTCCCTACATGACATGATACCATAGTACATGACATATAGTCCCAAAAAGTAATCCTCACTAAATAGTAATAACACACTATGTGTTTCTCTAAACTATACATAGAGTAGAAGGAAACTCGAGAAGGGAATTATAGTGAAATTTTCCCAATTAAGCCTTCTTTTCAATGAAACCTATAGATCAGTCGAGGAGGGATATCTAGAAATTAAAATAGGTATCTATAACCTTAAAAATTCATAACAAAGGGGATCATGAACAAAACGACAATCCACCTACATATATGGAGAAACAATGATTCTTTGAGTGTAGAATGATTCTCGAATTATGATGTTCCTCGATCTGATGACGATCATCACAAATAATGGATATTGTCGGTGCACTATTGCTTCATCTTGGCTTCATTTCATCTATTGTCTAAAGGGGGATAGGTGGAGAGCATCTCCTATGTTTTTGACACCCAATATGGGGATTCATGTTAGGTTAAATTATTAATTCAAATTTCATTTAATTAACAATTCCACCACACGACGCACTACCAACTCACATCTGACCGAGCCCCACGATACTAACTAAAATTAAGTCATGTCTAGGGAAAACACAATTTTCATAACAAAATTGATTTCATAGAATTATAATCTCATATTCTGCCTGGTATTTTTCCATATTTCATGAAAAAAATCATTTATATGAAAACCTACATTTAATATTTTTAAAATCACCACTCTATGGCTCTCAAAGACCACAAATCACACACAAAATCAGTTCCTAGCTTCCAAAATATTACCAAAAATATTCCAAAGACATACAAGTCTATCTCATGTCAATAATTGTTCATATTTAACCACTTCATTGGTGGGATATATAGATATGGACCCACCCAAGTCATAATCATAAAATCATTCATAATTGTACTATTAGATCATAAATTAATCGACATACATCATTACTCGTGGAAAAAATGGGTATCATAAAAATTCCTTCACCAAATCATAAATCATCTAGAGAAAGAATAATTTTTTTTCCATGGATCATAACCTAAGAAACATAAGGAACAACCAATGTAAACACATTAAATGGGATTTCATTTAAAATGTCACTTTGAGTATAATATCCTATACCAAATTAATATAACATATTTAAAATATAAAAACTCACTATTTAAAGAAAATACATTCATTGAACATAAAAATGAAATATTTCAAATGAATATTAAAATTATTTATGGTTCATTATAGAGGAAAATTCATTTCATTCCGTATAAGTTAAAATAAAACATTTCATTCACATTTTCATAAGAATTCAAAAAGTAACTCATTTAAAAAACAAAAAATAAATTAAAATATTTAGTCATGAAGTAGAAAATTGTGGAAAATAAATTTTAATAATCATTGTATAAAAATAAACATAATTAAAATATATTTTTATAATCATGGATATGGAAGAGACAGGTTCTTCGACTAAATAAAGAAATAAAGTCAAATTTCCTTAAAACATTCGACATATAGAGTACAAAAAATTAGAGAAATGAAACAAAAACAAGTACTGTAAAAAAATTCACAGGGAAAATAAAATTAGTGTGCTTTTTTATGCTCAATTCATAATATTTCATTAATTTAATGTAATCATAATGAATTCGATAAAATGATATTGTAAAATAAAATCCTTACTGCTTGGGTAAAATAATAAAAAAATAACCCAAAAAATAACATAAAGTTATATATTAAATATAATTTAAATATAGATATTGATAATATAACATATAAAATGGGATATATATATACACCATATAAAATATAATAGGTGCATAATATAACATATGTCCCAAAGAAGATAATTTGAGATGGTAAATCCTTACCGCATGTTTGACACCCTCAGTTTCTCTTTAAACCTCATGATTAATAAATATAGATTTATTATATATCTATTAAAGAACCTTAATAATATATAAAATTCCTTATATTTCATACTTGTTTATTTTTATTACTCCTTTATTTATTATTCTTTATTAACATTACTATTTCATTAAATATCTTCTCAATTTTACGTGTATGTTTTCGTTCGGTAATGTCAGTCCTTAAATATTTACAATGTTTAAATAATTTAAATGATTTTAAATATGGTATTATTATTATATATATTTAATTTCATTATATTTAAATTCATCCATAAAATTTAGAGATATAAAAATGAATTTCATCATTCTATGAGACTGTAGTTTATACGTACGCATAAACAATGTTTTCACTTTATTATTGATTCAGTTAACAAATGATAAATAATATTTCACCTATAAAGAATAAATATTATTTCATATATAATCATTAAATATTTACTTATTACCATCATGGTAAATTGAAAATAAAAAACTATGTTGCTTCATTGAGTTGGTAGTCGACACATATGAACGAGCGACGTCATCATTTTCAAAAGGATTGAAAGGTAAGTAGTTGGATATTATATTATCATTTAAGAATATGATTTATTTTATAAATTTAATATGTTATCATTATACCAGTAATAGTACTCAACCATAAAATATCTTTTTGAAAAATGAATTGTATCGCTGTGAGGAGATGATAAGTCGTTTGTATGCATGAGTGATAAATTCACTTTCCATTTAATTGGATGGATGATGAATACTGATGGGTTTATATTCATATCAATATTTTATTAAATTTAGTATACATAATTTATTATTTAATTATAAATAACATAAATTTATAGTTTGTACAAGAATAAGTAAAAATAATAATGTGACTTGTTAATGTAGTTACATCTTCTTTCAAAGAACCCTTTCATATCTCTTATTAATTATCCAAGGGTTAGACATTTTTGAAGACCATAAACTATATAATGTTTATAATTATGTTGGTGAGAGATTTTTATATGATTTTACATAACTAGATGGATTAAAATTTCTGATGAATTCATGGGAAGAAGTTCCCTTTTATAATTTAGGTGAGGATTAAATTTGGAATTTCATAAAAGATTAAAGTATATTGGAGTCACTATCAAATAAAATTCATCAAAATTAAATTTTATTATAATAAAAATATGTATATAACTTCAATACTATCATGTATAATATTTTTTATAGGTTTATATAGTCTCTTAATTATGATTGTCACCATTTAGTATTTATAATGTTCTTAACATGTTTATAATACATTAAAATCATTATTTAATAAATATTAGTATATTCACTATTCACTGAAATACCAAAACTTTTGAAAAATTTAATAAAAATATATCATGTGTTTATTTTGATGTTATTAATTTAAAAATTATGTTTTTATTACCGAATAAAATTAATAAATTTTCTAGATATTAGTTTGTTTTTATTTTTTTCATGAAAAACAATAAAAATGATTTTCAATGAAAATATATTTTTAATGCATAAAACCAATTCAATAAAAATTAAAGTCACTTTTCATAAGAATTAATTAACAAATATATTTTTATTATGTATTATATATATTTTTAAATGTGGTTATTAGTATTCACACAAAAAAATTTAATTTCTAGGCTATAATGATCATGTTTAAATAATAATATATTGATAGAATATTGATGTTCATTAAAATTTGTTTTTACATGTAATGTACGATTTTAAGAAAATTAAAAATTATTTCAAGAGATATATATTATAAAATCTCAGGGTGTACATTTTCCCCCAAAATAATAAATTAGTTCCAAAATTTATTGATCTTTTTCTCAGTAATAAAGGATTTGATATTTGAAATTCCTTTGCGGGGTTCCCACTTTGTGAAAAGGGAAAATAAAATTTCCTCATTAAATAGAAAATGGTACATAAAAAGTCCATATCAAAGGACATAAAATTAGGTTTCGAATTAAGAGGAAGTTATGAGAAATGAAAATTTGGACATGGAAGAAAACATTAGTGTTCATACAATGATGGGAGTGACAAAGAACATTTATCACACGAAAGTGTATGATCATGAGATGGTTAATGAACAAAAAACAATAAATTAATGAGGTTTGAAAAATGGAAATCAATTACATAGAATTTAATGTAATATGAATTTTTTCCAAATATAATGTTTCTTAGAGTTTAAGAAATAATTTAATATCTACACTAAGATCACAAGTTAATATACTTACTTGATAGATATAATTTCTTCCATTAATTAATCTCCATTACAATATTATCTCTTTGTACCAATGAAAACTAATCGTGGTGAATTTTCCATGCTGTAAAAATAATAAATATATTTTATTGAAAATTAATATACATAAAAAATTAGTTATATCTAAAATTATTTTCTAAAACCAAAACAGTTAGCATAATTTACCAAATAATGATAAAAAAATAATTTCATATATAAAACCACAAAAATAACATTTTATGTTCATCATAATCCATTACAAAAAAAGATAAACTTAATGATCCTCCAAAATATGACACACCAAAATTGAAACCCATAGATGATTTTATTTTATATCCTTCCATAACCAACATAAAATTTATAATTAAATAAATTTCATCACATTTAAGGCCTCGTACCAAAATTTATATATCCAAATTATTTCCCAAAATAAATTCATAAAAAATAATATATGTTTCAAAAAGATAATTGATCCTTTATTCATTAGAAAATATATTTTTTTAGACAAAATATTTTCATTAGGATTATTCATTCAAACATTAATATTGATTCCCGCACACTGGTGTAGAGTGTGATTGTTCCCTAATTATCATGATTCAATTCATTAGTTAGTATTTCATCGTATTTTCTTTTATCCTTTGACATTAGAGGTTTCTATGGAATATTATCGACAGTATCCCTTATATTGGTGATTTGATCCAAATAATGTCTAAAATCCATAAACATAATGCACTTAAGTGTTAAGGGTGGATTCTATGGATCTCTATCACCATTTATTTTATTGACTAGTCTATTTACATCCCATTAACATTATGTTTTCATGATAGTCTGGCTTCATACAAATTAAACATATTATTTTTCATTTTAATCAATAACCTATGTCCTCATTCCCTTATTTTTATCCTGTATGTGTTGAGACATTTTCATCCCTCCATATGGAAATCCAGTGTATATTTTATTAAAATCTATCTTATTTTATATTATAAGAATAATGGGGGGTTATATGTTCTATTTTAACTTGTATTGTGCATTGAACAATTTCATTATATCTTACAAAGCCCCTTATGTATAATTCCATTTAAGGACATGGTTTCAAACTACTAATGAATAGATGAATTTTCAATTTTATGTTTTATGATTCTAATATAAGCATACCGTTCATATATTGTAAAATTTTCCACATGGGTAATAATGGATTCATCATCCTTCTAATTATGCTCAATGGATTCCTTCCCCATTTTTTACATAGAATATAATATTATTAATTTGGAAAAAATATCATCTTCAAATCATCGCATTCCATATAATTCATTACATACCCATACCTCATATTCTTAGTATGATTCCACCATTTAGTTTCCTCGACTTCCAAGCAATAGATGTATTGGAACACTCTTTCATGGTCTAAGAAGCAGAAAATTGAAAATAAAATTTCCATATGATTGATTAATTTATTATGAATTGGTGGATAAGAAGATCCATTGATAGAGGATATAATTTGTCACATAAATTATTCAATAACATGTTTTTGTATGCTCAGTACGTTTAGAATATCAACATGATATATTTTCTCACTAATATCTTGATATATTTGTGTGAGAATAATCACAAGGTAATTTATTCTATATATGAATACATTTAGTTTTATAATGAGGACGATCATAGAATTAGACACTATATTTTTTCGTTCCCATGATTCCTTTGGGATACATCCATTGACTAAAACAGAAAACATTATGTAAGATTCAAGCAACAAAAACAAGAGTGAAGAAATATATATTCTTGAATATTATTCATATGATTGCCTAAATTATTCAATATTGAACATTCATGGTCATTATCTATTAAAAAACATAATGATGGTTCATACAACAAAAAATGAGTTAACCTAGACATATCCAATGGGAGTGTCAAACCATGTGCATAATAAAGAAACCTTCATTGTGAGAAAGAATGATGCTCAGTATATACTCAACCAAATATTTTTGAGGTATTTGGACCTTGAATAATCTACTCTAAAACCAAATAATTTTATAGTATCCATATAGAGAATTATATTTAGTAAAAGCTAATAATATATTTATTACCATGAATTTAGGATGTTACCCAATAAATAGACTTATCTCTAGGATTTTCACCAAATTTCACTAATCCAAATCTCTAAATATTATCCAAACTATGCTATGATACCGACTGTACCTACCCATAATTTTCATACATAGATATTACAGATTATTATATGAATACTCATTACCTAAAATTACGATCCATGATAAAATTTTATATGTATAGTATCATTGGAAATATGAACACATAAATATCATGTTTATAAGAGTCTCTCATAAATTTCATGATAGTTTAAATGATTTATAGAAATTCCATATATAAATGTTATCTTCATAACCTATGGAATGTAAACATATGAAAGGGAGATCTCAGATTCTGAGTAAGGGTAGATAAGGGACATATCAGCAATCACTAAAAATAAAATGAGCATAATATTATTAAAACATGATAATAACATTTTAATAACATACCATTTATATAATAAATCTTATTATTCAATCATGGAATAATTTTTAGAAATACATAATCCATGAATCAATGAAAATAATCCATGAGATCATAACATAGACATAGAACTCCAGAAAAAACATATGATAATAACATTGTGAAAATTTATAAATAGAAATAGGTTCAATCACTAAGTTAAAGAAAAGAAATCATCCTCCCATATAAACTTATGGACATGAAAAATATGCCACATGTTATCTTATTGACATAAGATATATTCCCATCCAAAAACCTATGTACATGAAATCATAGACCACACATAATATTATGAACTTAAAACCATTTTCCAAGCATAAAGTTGTAAACATGAAATCAGGTCATGAATAAAATATTTACGTAATAAGTTATCCATTATGATACAATGCATTGGAGGTCAATCCAAATTACTGACACTAATCACATAATCATAATCCATGTATATGTGTGACATAATAACATATATCAATAATCATATATCATAACCTATGGAAGAGTAATGGGATCCATAATAATATCATCAATGTGATCATAAGACACCCATAAAATGAATTATTATGGTATCCTTTGATAATATCATTAGTAAATCATAATTAACAAGAAATAATTTCCCATTAAAAAAATATTTTAAAACATCCCATATAATTTTTCCCGAGTAAAATATCCATTTCAACTTAAAATTAATTAATTAAAGAGTAACCATTTCTCAAATATTATATATAATACCTTATTTGAAATAAACTAGGAAACTATTAAGGTGTTATTAAATATATTGACGGGAAATGGTGTTTGGAAATTCAATTCATTCGGTACTAGGTAAAATAAAACATTTATTTAATATTTTTATAAAAAGTCCAAAATTACACATGTCTAAAAATGATAATAAAATTCATTTTAATTTTTTTAAATAATTCAATAATAGGTAAAAATGACATTAAAAATAATTGAATAATATTAAAACATTCTTGAAAACAATTATTGAAATCATGGATATAGAAGAAAAAAACACAGAATGGATAAATAATATTAGTGTTTGTTGAAAATATTTTTTTAGTCTCTTGAGTAATTAAAATGAATAAATTGAAAGGAAATATTTTTTCCCAAGAATAAACAATAGGATAATAATTTTAATATCATTCTTGAGTAGTATATTATAATATTTAATCAATGAGTTGTTAATCATAAATAATTTGATAAAAAAATGAGATTGTGACACAAAACCCTTACTACATTTGTATTTTCTGATTCATAATACCCATGAAAAAATAAGATTATAGAAAAAATTTAATATCATATACAGTAGGATATACATGTTATAAAATTTAAATGATGTTTTTATACACCTAATAAGGAAAATAGATGCATTAATTAACAAATTCCCTAAAGAAGACAATCTGAGATGATAAACCGTTTCCTCAAGTCTGACTTAATTTGTACATGTTTGAAACTAAAGTATAATAAAAATATATTATTTATAGATGTATTATATAAACATACTCATATATATCATACCTTATATGTCTTATATATAACGTTTTATATACCATTTATTGGTAATTCCTTATTAAGATTACAATTCTGAGTAATATCTCCTTCATTTTTATTCTATGTTAGTGTTTGGTAATTTTGACCCCAGTATACTGAACATAGTTAACTAATTTCTAGAATTTTGAGAAAAAAATAATTATTATAATCATTTAATGTATATAAAATTAATTTCCTCCATAAAATGTAGAGATAATAAACTGAAATGCATTATTCATTGAGATGGTAGGACGTATGGACACTTGAATTCTTTTATTACTTTTCAACACATTTGACAAAAGAAAAATAAATATATTTAAAATTTAATAATTAATTATTTTTCCATTTATAATAATTCAGCTTATGATTATTTCAATAAATGTAAAATGGAAGTTATAATCAACTCACATTAATTCTTGGATGTTGTAGTCCACACGTACGCATGAGTTCTATTATCATTTTCAAAAAGATTTGAATAAAAGATGGTAGATATTATATTATAATTTCAGAAGAAAAATTATTTCATAAATATCATACATATTCCTTAAAACCATCATAATTACAATCCAATGAAAATGATTAAGTGTAATGATTTTCATCACTAACTGGAGATGGTAAGTAGAACATATGTGTGATTGATACATTCCCATCCCATTTGATGTAAAATAAGATGGATTTTGGTGGTTTCATAATCATAATAACATTTTAGTGTATCGAGAATACATAATTTATTATTTAATGATAGAAAAAATAAATTTATATAATGAAAAAGAAGAAGTAAATACAAATTGATCTATAAAGCTGATTAACTCTTCTTTGAAATAACCCCTTTTGATATCCTCTTAAAGATCCTATGGTCAATATTTTTGAAATAAATGTACCTCAAGATTGTGAATAATAATTTTGGACAAAGATTTTGGTAGGTTTCGGTAAATCTAGAGGGATCAAAATGTGTGATTAAGTGAGGGGAGGAGATATCCTTTTATAATTGAGGTGGTGCCAACTTTTGAAATTTCATAAAAGATTAAATTATAATTTCTTTTTCTAAGGAAAAATTATTCTAAATCACCATATTTTCGAATATAAGATATGATAAGGTAATAATTATATAAAATAATAAAATTTTGATAGGTTTATATATTGTTTTAAAAATTATATTCTCGTTTGAAACTATAGTTAACTAATTTTAATCATAATAATAATAATAGTGTTTTCATCCACATAGGGATATAATTTTCATTTCAACGTTACTATTGATTGAAAAATATATAAACAATGAAATTTTCAACCATAAATTATCATAACTTTCCTCTTGAAATATGTTTATATTTTTAAATAATATAATACAATATTATTTTCATTGTATATGATTAATGTTATTCTTCATACCATTTATTTAATTTTAATTTTTATGACATAAATATAATAATGGGATTCTAATATAATGCTTTTAAAAAATAATAATAAGTAATAAGTATTTAAAAAAATCCTGGGAAGCACTAATTTATCTAAATTACATTACTTTTAAAAATTTAAAATTCTTTTATTATATTTTTCAATTAATTGAATAATTAAAAAATATTACATTGTGTACGCATTTATGTTAATTATTTCATTTCTAAAAAGTAGAAATAAATTATCATGCTAAAAATAATTTACAATTAAAAAATCAATTTTATCCCAACTTATAACTTTTCTCCTTATGTAATAATTTAATTGATCTTAAATTCAATAGAGTGACATTTTGAAATTATATTTTAATTAAATATTATAAATGTAATTAAAAAGTGAAAATTCAACAAAAATGACATATATTCTATTATATGATGTTGATGGATGATATAAACTCATATTATATGAATATTTCATGTTTTGGTTGAATTTTAGACCATATATTATTAGTCATAATTATAATTAACCCATTTTAGCATTAACATGATAATAAAAATTAATTATGGATACAATTAATTATGAAAAAAGTAAAACTAACCGATTTATAAAATAAGAAACTATTGATTAAATGTATTTGATCAATTTTTAAATATTTACCTCTTATAGTGGTAGAAATTAATTTCATATAAAAACATGATTGATAAAGAAATCATTTTTTAGAAAAAATTTCATTTAAGTATAAAAATGTTTTTATATAAAATTGATGGTAAAAATTCATTAAGAATACAATAATGATATTTTGTAATCATAAGGAACTAATTATATTTTAAAACTAATATAAAATAAAGAATTAATTTGTAAATCCTTAAAATGAAAATATAATATTCAGTATAAATTAGAAATATTCACTATTCATTGAAAAATAAAAACATTCAGTAAATTTCCATAAATTCATTATACAATTATTTTGATATGATGATTTCAAAAACAACTAAATTTTTTTATCAAATATTATTAATAAATGATCCAAAATTAAATTTATATATTTTCTCATAAAAATAAATAAAAATCATTTTTTGAGAAAACATATTTTTGAAGGATAAAATCAATTCATAAAAATTCAATGTTTTTCCTTAAAAAATAAACAAATTTTTTATTGATTAGTTCCAATATATAAATCAACATATGGTAGTTCATATTCATAAAATAAATTAACATATATGATATAAAATTCATTCTTAAAGAATAAAATTTTAATGGTATATTATAGTTCATTGAAACTTGATGTTGTTTGTACCACATTCTATCAAATGAATAAAAATTAATTCGGGAGAATTATGTTCTAAAATATCAAGGTGTTATATGCACATTCCTCATTATCTTTCCGAGTTTTGTAGAAATACCTAAGTAGAAACTATCATGATGGTTTGTCTTATAGGGCTTCCTTATGGGACACCTCATGACTTTGTGGTTGTCCATCTATCCCAATGTGGTGTGGGACTGCTTCCCTTCTTTAATGGGCATCATGTTCAAAAGAAACTATGGTTTTAGAAATTATTGGTGAAGGTTCTCTTCATTTCATAGTTTCATTTGTGTTTTCATGGGGTATTTCTATTTATTTTTTACCTATTCAAGTCTAGAATTTTCTATTCGAAAAATGGTTGGGGTTTACTAGAATCTTAATGTTTCTAATAATTTGTGATTTAAGATTATAATTTCAATTTTTTGATGATATTAAATATTTTTTATTTAGTGATGGATGTATGTTGTTCTATTTCTTCTGAGATTTTTCATTTTTTCTTTGTCTCTTTTGTGATAATGGATTTTTCTCATTGCCAAAATCAAATGGTGGTGGGATCAGAGGCCATGTAGTAGTTGAATGAAATTATTTTTTCTTTAAGATCTAAGTAGACCGTTATATGGTAATTATGTTTTGGTTTTCACCTAGTTACTTCATCTATTTTCGGTTCTCTATTATTACTATTTTATTAGAAGTGATAAATGTTGATCTATAGTTGTAATATTTCAAAATACTATGATGAAGAAATATGATTTGAGGTGGTATATCTCATCAAGACATGTGGATTGAGGCAATATGATGGTATAATAATTATTTCTATGAAATTCATTTTCATTCATCAATCTATTTGAAATTTGTTGGTTTTATATTGTGTTTTGTTTTAATAATACAGTTCCCACTTACTCTAATAAAATATTCCTTTTAAAAATAGAAAATGTTTTAGGAGGAGTAATGAGAATCTTCTTTGATCTCTACTTCTATTAAAGCCTCTCTACAGTTAATGGTGATGGGGATATTAATGGACTAGTTTCTTTAGTATATGTATAATATCATATTATTTTTTATTACCCACTCCCCATGTAGACCTGGGTCATTTTTATAATGGTTTTTAAAACTTATTTACATATCATGAATGTTACTAGTTAGATTTTTTTCAGCCCCTGGTGATCCTTATTTGACATCCATAAAATATTTATCAAGAAGTTAATGGAATAATTTTTAATACATCTCTAATTATTTATTCTTTATTAAATCATCTACAATTTCAACCTATAATTTCCTTTCACGAGGTACTACTATAGATTCATCATCATCATCCTCATCTAAGATGCATATCAATTGAAATGAATCTGAAAGACTAAATCTATAGATATTGATAAATATTTTATATTATACAAAGTAAAATTGAATAAAATATAGTTGAGTGGTATCCCCCTTTTTAGTTTTAGCAGATAGTTCTTTATCCTAGTGTGATGTCTATTTTTTTCCTGTATGTACAACGACGACAAATGAAATTTTAGCATCTCTTTAAATATGATCCCATATATTAATTGATATTCATATTTAATGGATTGAAACCATAATTCATATTTTTCATCAAAAAAAATAGTTCCCAATATTCAATTTGGTTCCAATAAAATTATTGAAGGAAAGGATTGACAAGGATTCTCCCTCAAAAGTATCTAAATTTAATTTCATTTATAGGTAAAGCATTTAAGGAAATATGTGTTCAATAATATTATATATAATCTCTTATATGTTTAAAAGATCTTGCTACTCCTCTCATATATCCTCCAGAGAAAGGAAAATGGGTGATACTTTAAGAAACTTCTAATTTTTGAATTCTCCCTATGAGCCCTTAATGGGATGTAATTGTCAAATATAGCATTCCCTTCAACCCCTTCAGTGTTTTTTCATGTTGTTTCTCTTTAATTGATTGTACACCAATATTGAAGAGTAGATCTAATTATCTTACTGGATAATATTAACTTCAAGATGATGGTGTTTGGGAAATTATTTTTTATTATAGATTGGTTTTTCAGAAATAATATTCAACCCTCAAAGACATCGGCTTGTACTAATGTTTGATGATAGGTTTCCGATTAAAGATTCATCTCTTGGGGAACCTATGAGACTATGAACTGGGAAAAAAATTAGTGATCCAATTTTATATTATGTAAACCTTGTTAATGATGTTTCAATATTGGGGTGAATAAAGAAATATGAATATTAGAAATTTGAATAATAAAAAAAATAATTAGAATTTTGAAATAAACATTTAGTATTTGACCATACCTTATAGAAAACAGTGTTAAGTTGATGATAAATTTTTAAAAGATAATCAATAAATTTAAGTTTTATTAAAATTGGAAATCAAACATACAGTTGACCAGTGAAATTTCTTAAGTAGTGTATGTTTTTCGATCTTCGATATCCCAAACCATATGTATCATTATTTAGTTTTCATAATATTTATATCATGAGGGAAATTAAGGTGGTTCTTTCATGATAAAAAATTTAGAGAAAATGATAATGAAGACACATATAAAATAATTGAAACAAATTCATACAGTCTTAAGGTTGAATTCCTATAGGATATATCCTTTTTTTACTTTTGTTATAAATCATAAAATTTAACGAGTATGTTCATTATCATTCAGCTACTCACCCACCAATATTTAATTTTATACAGAACCTCTGATAAACATGATAGAACCTAAATCATCCATGTAATTTCACATGATCTTTTTTATGAATGGGTAAGATCAATCCTAAAACCAGTAAATTAACATACCAAAACACCTGGTTGAAAGCTTATACCATTATTTCTTTCAAAATGCATTCATCCATTAGTTTGTGGTGCGACCCAGATAGAGGGAGAGATTGATGTTGAATTGATAGAAAAGTGAAACACTATATATGTAATTTAAAGTTCCAATATACTCTAACACACTAAACCACTAATGTAAAACTACAATCATGGGGGAAATATATTCATAAATTCAGTAATTTTACTATAATTCCCCTTTGGTAACCAAATTAACTTATCATCTATAATCCTAGATTTTCAGATCATTGGTATATCACATGAGTGAGAAACTTGGAAATAATTAGGGATAATAGAATAACACGATTACCCGAGAACTAAATATAAGTGTATTAAAAATGTATAAATTAAGCACTAAACTGTGAAAAAACCAGATATAAGGCCAATGTAAAGATACTTTATAATGATGAAAGAGTGAATATTTATAAATTTGAGTCATCTCCTCCATCTCCCATCACATTAAATTTCAGTGTCAAGAAATAAATCTTCTTTTCACGAATGTTTTCTACTTTTCTTGATATTAGGGTCCATACGATTTAATTACAGATCACCATGGAGTCTCCTTCAAATGTGATATTTTTTCCATTGTCGAGCTTCATGATCCTTTAATAATAATCTCTTGATGGAATGTTTCACTGTTTTTTGGCATAGTGAAAATAGTGATTTGTTATTTATACTCAAAAGATGTGGGACACAAATTCTATAAAGTGTGACTAATGAATTGAACCATATTTGTATTATATTAGGTCCTACAGGGCTACACCTGGTCTGTCTAGAATAAGGTTATAACTGAAATTTTATCTTGGTGGTTAAAGTTGGGCTCCAATTAGTTTTTTCAACTAATATATGTGGTCTAGTGGATGTTGATTTTTTGGGGTGATCAAACATTAACTTATATAATATTTTGATCTTAGATGGTGTTTTGGTTTTATGTATAACTATATTGATAACTCTAATTTTGTTTTGAAAAGCTATAAATATTCATTAGTGAAATAATTAAACCCCATGTGTGTACTCTCCTGTGATACTATTTTTAATGTGATGGAGAAAATGGGTCATCCTTGAGTATTTATCTTTGTATAAAGAAACAAAAAATATTAAAAAATTATTTTTTTCTGTCTTGGGATCATATTTTAATTATCATGACACCTAAAAGTTAATATTCCATGACATAGTCTACATTGGTTTATTTTTAAATAATAAACAATCACATTAATTGAGATCATCAAATGGATGTTGTGTGACTGATAGAGACGCATTAGAAATTATTAATTTAATACTAAATTCATGTTATTATTGATTAATTGGTTATCCATGTCAGTATTTTACATGTTTTCGGATTTATGGCATGATATAGTGTTTTATTGAAAAGGGATAAAGGGAAATGGTTTGATGATGCAAATGATGACTACTGACAAAGGATATTTCAAGGACTTCTTTTAAGGACTAAAAATGATAAACAGGTCTAAAAACCAATGTTTGTATAATAAAATAATTCATTATTTGATTAGTTTTTTATGAAATGAAATTATAAGAACATAGTATGTGATGTCATGGGGTGAAGGAAAAAATGGATCTGGAGAAAACAAAAAATGTGTTAGGAATAGAACATATATTTCATAGCTATAAATTCATTCAAAATTTTCAGAACATCAATTAATCCCTGGGTAAACTCATGGGATGCTCATCCTTAACTAATTTGTTTTAAGAATTAAATTTTAATTATGTGTAATAGTTAAATGGGACTACAAAGTAGCTTCTTTGATGCAATTAAATAAAACTCCAATTATATTACCTCATTATAACCAATATCCATAAAGACACATTAATTAATGAAATTAATGTCACTCGAGGTTACTATTAAGGATTATTAATAAAGTTAATAGTGTAGTGGAAATAGAATCAGCTAGATGAAGAGGATCAACTATTACGCTGCTATTAGTTTTCATATTCTTTTTATGGGTTTTCTCTATTTTTAATTTTTTACTTCTATGTTCATCTAATTCTATATTTTATTAAATTGGTTTCCACGTTTTTCTTGATATCACTCTCAATATCTATCTCTACTGACTCTTTCTATCATGTTTTATTACAATCTTGAAGGATATTGACTGACCTGGGGATTGTCCTTGGGGTAGTTTCTGATGATTCAAAATTTTTGAGATTTAAATTCGTACTTATTTTATTTTTATTTGGGAATATTGAGGGTGATGTGTGTGAGTGTTTCAATTTTCAACTACTATATAAAAAACAAACTTATTGAATTTGTTTTATCATTTCCCTACATCTATGGGAAAATATATTCATATGATGATTTTGAGTTTTTACCATAGATGAAATGACATATAATGGAATTGGGTCCAAGAATGTTCCATACTATCAATTGTGGTGTATCGGTTACCCTGATTATTAGGGGAAGTTGTGTTTAATGTGATAAATATTTTTCTGATGCATTCATGATATAACACATACCAAGTTTAATTATAGTAGTTGAAAAATAATATTTACGAATTTAACTATAAAAATATATTTAAACAAAAGTTAATTGATAATGAGGGAACCCTAGATTTTAAATATTATAGAACAAAAACATTTTTCATAACATAATTATGTTTCATATTTAGGTTTTCATTTTATTATTTATTTTAATTTATTTTTATTAAATTTCAAAAACCTCTATTATCATAAAATAATAAAATAAAAACATAAAAAATTATTTTGGATTAGTGATTAAACAAATCTTAATATCCTCAAGGGAAAAGGAACTAGTTTCATATAGTGTAATACTATGAAAAAAAATTAGCCTTTGAACCACCCTGTTAAAGTCACATAAAAAATGTATTGTTTCTCAGGACCTATGGAGTTTTCCTTCAATTTTTTATTTTAACACATTGTAAATATTTTCAATGACTTATTTTATTAAAAAAACAATAAAAATAATCTAAAAAAATATTTCCCAATATATATTTGAACCTTACATTATTCTGTTTGGACAAATACATCATTGGTGAAAAACTAAGAAAATAAATTAATGATACTAAAGAGGCCCTATTACAATGTGTTAATAAATATTACATACTTGGTCAATCATATTTTAAATTTCCCTGATATATATTTGTCATTTCAATATTTTGTAGACATGGTTAATGAATTTAATAAAGATTATTAAAAGGTAAATTCAATGGTGGCTGTACTATCATAATGTCCAAATTTTTATACATGTTTCAGAGAGAATGATGCTACAATTTGTGACTATTCATAGGCTAACCAACTAAAGAGACAAAACTAAACCTACCATAAAGAGCTGGAGAGAGAAAATAAAGACTCATGTGATGATGTGAATAGGAGAGATCAAATCGTATTTGATAAATTTTAGTGTGAATGGGATGATGATGAAATGTAATATAATCTCCCCATATACATGGTATTAAAATAATAACCTCTGTATATATATTTTTCCATACAAGCAAAAGACAATAATAAAGTTATGGGATTTGAATAAAGAATGGATGTGATTGACTACCTACCTCTATATAGTGAAAATCATCTCCAATAGTAACATACCATATACAATGTTTTGGATGCCAAACAAAATGTGGGAGATGATCCCACCATGAGATATAGATCATCTAATTTTATTGAAACTGAATGGATCAACAATATAACCTATTTTTATATTTAAGAATTAGTTATTTCCTTTTTTTCATTAATGGTATTTTAATAAAATTATATTAATGAGGAAGATATATAGATCAATAATATCATAAAAAATATATAGATGAGAGACTATAAGAACATCCAAGTGACCTCTACTAGAGAAATAATGAAACAAATCTACCGATATTAAAAGGGAAAGTATTGATATTTAATTTTTAGGTTTAAATGATGTTCAAGAAAACAAATCACTCTAATATAGAAATTTATTATTCTTTTGATGTATTATATGTGGTGTAGAGATTGGATTATAATGAATAAGTAAAAAATTAGCAACTAACAAAGAAGAAGAGACACATATCATAGTACCCCTGACTTGTATGTAATATCTCATTGCGATGTGGGAGTATATAGTATATCATGCCTATGGATTAATCTGTAATAACAAAAAGTAAGTTAAATCTAGAAAAATTAACAAGTTTTTGTGGAAATCCCAGAAACCCTACCCCATGTACACTATCGATGAAAAGTTGTAATAATAATTTAGAGGCAAAAAAAATATATGGCACACTTGGGGGATCATACGAAGGATTATCATTCATTTATTGTAATTTCATTCTATAAAACTAGAATTCATTTATTATTTTTAGAAATAAACTCTGATGAATCATAGTCCTTATATATATTTTTGAACTTAAATGACATGGTCCTTACACCGTGAACATTAATTTCCCATCGTTGTTTTATCAAACATGGAACAATGTGATAATAGTGAAATTAATGAATCTATAACTAATATTTGTAATGAAATGAACTATAGAATAAAATGAAATGAATTTTAATAATAAATTCATATAGATGGATTCTTATTCATGTCGCAAACATTCACTAATAGAACCCAGACAACAACAAATGATGATTCATAGTTAAAGGGTGTTTATTCATAAAATAATTACCTTTTAACTCCGAATATTTTATTAATTAGAATCTATTAAGAGCTTAAAAATAAAAATGTAATTCCCCAATTTAAACTATTTAATTATAGATTTTATATATGAGATATATGTTTTTATTATAAACATCATTCCTTGTTTTAATTTTTACTTTTGACATTATTAGATGAGTAAAATTTAAAATGAATGAGTATGGGTAAAATGAGGGGACAATTTTGAAATATCAATATTTTTTGGAATAAATTAGTTTTTGTAAATGAAATTCTTCTTATATTTTTCACATTTTGAAATTAAAAAATTCACACTTATTTGTTAATTATTTTTTCAAATTTCCATAAGTAATTATCCCAAATTATATGTATCATTCCAATGAAAAATAATTATCCAATATTTCTCATTCTTTCTATAATATATTATTGAGACTCATGAATGTTTATCTTCTAGAACATATATTTCCTCTTATAGATTCTATGAACGAATATGGGTTTCTTTATTATTTATTCATTTATCATTCGACCCACCTTGAGATTTAATCCTTGTTTTTTCAATTGAATCCTTATATAACATTGTTATGAAATGTGCCTTATTAAATAAATATTATATCTATTCTTAACATACTGATAGTATGTTGTGTGATATTTAATAGGCTACATGTATGGTAGAGGTTATTCTTATTAGAAGGTAATGTACATAATAAAATAGAATTTGGTGGGTGGTTTAATATGATTTAAGGTGTGTCCATGCTATAATTAATTGTACTATATTATTCACCTCTCATGTAAAGAAAATATTTTATAAAATTAATTAAAAAAAGAATTATGTATCTCAGATGATCAATATTAACCATTTCTAGACAAATTTTCATTTGAGTATATGCATATATGTGGGGATGTGAGATTTTTTTAAAAAAAATATAAATTACAAAAATATAAAAATAAAACAAAAAATTGTGGGGGATTCATTCATTAATCATACTTGTATCATATGAAAACATTTATATGTGGGTGGGGAGATGAAAATTTTTAAGAATATATTTTGATATCCTATAATGCGTCTAAGAGTTAAACCCCATTTTTAGATTTATTTTCTTCATTACATTTACAACCTTAAGCCTTGGTGACAATTTAACCTTAATGAAAAGTCATCAAGATTTAATTTGGTTTATGTATTTAAAAGGTGAAAATGTAATATTCCTTAAAATTCTATATTAAATTACATGTAATTGAGGTATGGGTGAAATTCCATTTAATTTATTACCTTTAGTTAAGATTAAAAATAATTTAAATATTATGTGATTTGTAAGTGGATTTCATAATAATGATGATTTAAGAGATTAAAATTAAAAGAATGAATAGTATTTTTAATTCAAAAGAGATAATGTAAAATGATTAATTGTATTTGTTTCTTTAAAGACTTAGGTGATGGAGGAATTATTTTCTGTTGAATTCAGAAGTTTATTTTTCATTGAGAAAATTTTGGTTTTATTTCTTTATAAATTTAAATAATGGTGGCTATAAGACATGAAATTTATAAGTGAGGTGGAATTTAAAGAACCACATTTTACAATCATATTTTAATATTTAATATATTTTATAGTTTAATTTTTTAACCCAAGAAATGTTTATCTATTTTTTAATTATGGTAGTATAGAATTCTTGTATGAAAATGGGATAAAGGGAAGCGATTTAATGATGAAAATGATGACTAATGACAATTTATGATCCAAAAACAAAGTCCAATGCTTGATAATGATGAAAACTGGAGTGAAACAAATTAAATCTACTAAAAGAAACAAAACTTCTCATCAAGAAAACCTATTCAAGAAGTGAAATTTGAAGAATTCAAGACATGATGTCAAATTTTTAATGAATAAATAAATCAATATGAAACTAACCTCTATCACATTGTGGAAGATATATGGTAAATCATACCACTCCCTCATAATTTTCAGAATGTGAATTATTCCACAAAAAAACTCATGGGGTGCTCGGGCTCAAATAATTCACATCATTAAATTACTATTCATGATGTGAAATATTTGGATTGGACCCGTAAAAATCTACTTTGATGTAATTAATGTTGAACGCCCCATTATGACCGAATATTGACATGGGTCCATAAGGAACAATTTATTTTTTCAATTAATAGTTCCCTAAGATACTCTTATGGAATATAAAAATAGGGGGTGTTCGAGTGGAAAAATAATAAACTTGACGGAGAGGATCTACAAATGCACTAATATTAGGGTTCTCCAAATTTTTAGGATATTTTTTGTATTTATTTTATTTGTCTATGTATTCATAAATCCATATTTAATTAAATTATTTCTATAATTCAATTCTAATCTAAAAAAAATCTATTTATCTCCTCCTTCATTCTACCATGATCTCTTATAATCATGATCGTGACATAATGGATTAAGATTGGCCTTGGGGGAGGTTTTGTGGAATTATTAAATTGTTTTTATTTAAATTAGTAGATTCTTTATATATATATTTAATTAATGATGGTGAAGTGTTTGAGTTCAATAATATTACACCCTAACATTAATCCTAAACTCGTTTCTATCCTTGTATTTTTATATTTTTCCTCCATTCAGTAAGATAATGATCTTTATGGGAAAAAGTAGAATTTATCTAATTAATTATGAACATATTATAAATCAGGGTCCTAGAATTATCCACGCACTAAAAGTAGGTGTGTCATTAACTGTGATTATATGTTGTGGTAGATTTTTTAGCACCAAATAATATTCATAGGAATTCATAATTTCACACATAATAAATAGAAGAGTTTTAGTTTTTTAATGAGATTACATAAATGAAAAATTAAAATTATTTTAACAAAAAATAAAATAATAATAATGAAACCTTCATTACCAAACCCTAAGGATCAATAAATTCTTCCATACTTTATTCGGTTTCATTTTCAAGTTATCTTTTTAGTTTTTCATTGCGTTTTTTTCTAAAAATAAAATACCACCGTTTTGATAAAATAATAAAATTCCAAAAAATAAAAAATATTATTTTTTATTATATTCAGATAAATTTTGAATATCCTCATGTTTGTTGAACTTTCTAAGCTTCTGTGTTCCACTAGGAAAATAAATTATATTTTTTACTGAGGTAATTTAGGCATGCCAATGAACATTAACATATATTTATCCACAACAATGGGATGACTGAGGACTATATTTACTCAAGTTCTATCATAGTGATCAAAATAAATCCAATAATATTACATAAAAATCGATTCATCTTCTCCATCTTTATGGTATATTCTTATTCATCTTTAGACTGGAAATCTCAGGAATCTTCAGTTTTTTGCATGGAAGCTCGGTCCTTAAGGAATAATCATATATTTGTGTCCAATCACCTGTATAAAGTGAATATGACATCCTCATAATGAAATTTATATTCTATCTCACCAATCAATGAAATTTCCTCCATCCTGACATTGGTTCTTCATTTATCCATGCATTAGTAGCTCCCTAAAGAGATTCATTAATAGTGAGTTCCTTCAAACAGTTGAACCTACACAAATCAAATTTTTATCAATAATCATCATATATCCATACTCGATATACATATGAATTTGGTTTCGTTATGTTTAGAAAAATATGGTCAATATTCTACATTGAGTTTGTTTTCTTAAGCCAGAACAATGTGGTGTGGTTTCAATATCTATTCTCAGCATCCAAATATAATTCTAAAAAGAATTGGTTTCCGTAAAAGGATTCAATGGGGCACAATATCAGTTGGTATTGTCTAATTTAAAATGTTTGAATTTTACTTTCATGGTAGGAGATGCATGTAGAATAATCACACAGTTGTTTCCATTGAAACTCATTTGTACATGTTAATGTACCATGTTTGTAGGGGAAGTATAAACATGGTAGCTAATGGGGTACTAGTAGTGTTGTGCCCATGTTATTATGAGGTGTTCATGATAGAAATAACTTATAGTATTAGTTTCAATAAATTAGTATTATGATGTTAGGTCACTCATCTTCATATTAGAATACCCATGGTAGAAATGTATACAAATGTAGGTAGATGCGATATAGTAGAACATAGGAACAATCCCAAGGTATGACATGATTGAAAAAGGCTTCATAGTAGCACTATAATAATTAGTGATTTGTTATTATTAAAGAAAGGGGATAAATAGCACCACCACAGTATCAATACATGATCTATAACTTCCAAAAAAACTCAAATATTAGTAAAAGATGATTTTTTCAATTTATTTTAAATTAATTTATAGAAATAGTTGAATCTAAAAAAAATTTCCCATAAAATATTTAACTCCTAAATAATTTTCAATTAATCCAATTAAATCATACTTTCCAAATAGTAAAATATTTTTAGTATATTATTTTAAGAACAAATTTTATAAAAAAATCATGTTTAAAATTTATTATTAATAATTAATTTACTTAAAAAACATCAATTTACAGATTTCATGTAGTTCAAAAAAATTACAAATAAAATTAATTATCATAATTAAATCAATTAAGAATATTTTATCTAAATTTATTTATATAATTAGATTTCCTGTTCCAAAAAAATCATAGTTATTAATTAAATAAAAAATCATCAATTAAGACATCTAAAAATTAAATTACAAATTATGAGCATAATAAGAAATTACTGATTGGTCCAGTATATAAATTTATTGAGGGGTCATTTTCCATGAAATTCATAGACATTTTTTTTCAAAATATTGTCTCAAATTATCTATACATGTTAGAGTCAGGTTTGTATACTAGAATAGTATGGATAAAATTTCACGGACTAACATGTTCAGTCTATAATATGGGTTAATTTTGTAATTATAGGGTTTATAGACACCGTAAGAGTGGTGTTGAATTATGATTATCCATTTTTATTTGTAGATCATTTATTTTTATCATGTTGGAATGAATAATTTGAATGTTTCACTTGAATATAATCTTCTATAACCAGTAAATATGCAAAAAAATATCCAAATATATAACAATTTTAGTTTTTTCAATCACAATAGGCCACATCCAAGGAGAAAACATAAATAAAATTTTAGTCTAACAGAAACCCACTAAAACACTATAATTATAACAGGATTTTATATTATATCACTATCAGTTCCAAGGGTCACTCTCTCTTTTTATATCCACTCACTAATTCAAAGGATTGTAAAGAAGAATATATATTTTTTAGCAAAATAATAATGAATGATTCATGATATGATCAATACAGTACTCGAGAATTAGTTTTTCCCTTCAATTAAATATGTAATAATAAGATCAGATCTTTAGTGATGATCAAGATCATAAGAATTGATCCTCTCACTTGTCAGATTTATCATAAGTAGTAGTTCCCCCACTATTTTTAATCTTCAATCCTTATTTTTTCTAAATATAATCTCATTTATTTTATTTTGATCTCTATATTTTCATATTCCACATGTCCCAGCATGATATAATTAAAAAATATCTATTATGGTGACATCAAATCTCTAATAAAATATTTTAAAAATAATTTTTTTATTTTAATTTTTTTCCTATATTTGAAAAAAATATACAATAATGACATGGAAATGTAAACCCGGGCATGGGTTTTCAGTTAAAGGTTTGAAAAAAAATTACCTTCATATTATAATCGTTTTTATCATTTTTTCAATATTTTAAAATAATCACACAATGTATGATGGATATATCCTCTTAATAATAATGTATATATGATATACATTATCTAAAAAAATCTAGTGGGATATTGGTATGTCATTGGATATAACATGCATGGAATTTAGGTATAGTGTGTGTGTAACATCCCTGACTCGGAAGCCACTAAATCGGTGCTCCAAGCTAGGTCATCACATAACCTCAAGCGCGCCTCCCCATATGCTAAAAGATGCCGACTAAAAACGAGGGTCTAATGAGTAACTTCGGGAGACAATACCCTCTTTACTATAGTAATACACAATAGAACACTATATAAATAGAGGAAAAAATGAGAAATACTGAAAAAAGAGTATAACCAAGCATTTCGCAAATAGGGTAAAAACTATAAATCAAATACAACCATTTCATGCCATACAAGTAGTGAAAAGTGGAAGAATCCCAAAATAAAATGAATGGCCAAAAAACCAAATGGGTCCCACCTCTGAGTCTGGGTCCTTCCCCATCTTCATCCCGATCCCAAATCATCATCTCACAGTAGGGCCTCTGCCCTTGTCCTGACATGCAACCAATTGATCTACTCGGGTACCCAACAATGGCTCGAGCAGTGTGTGAGTACAAAACTCAGTAGGGCACCACAAAAAATGTCTACTAAATATCCAGTCTAATAGATAGTACATTCAAGTACAATATAAATGGTAAGTAAGTAGGGGATAATTTAGGTGCCATTATTCAACAAGATTCATATAATTCTGACTAGAAATTATCCCAATTACATTTAATACATCATCCTCATTATATAAGCCACATTAAGCACATGTTCCATGGTTTAGGAACTAATATCATGTACACAAGGTATAATACAATCATTCACAAAGTATATAGAAAAAATGAAAGATGCTATCTCACTAGGTATCCACATATCACATCAACACATTTTCCTCAACTGAAAGTCTTAGTCCGGGAAGAATTACATCAATACAATAACCTCACCATGGATCCTCAATCCATGTGGAATGACATCATTACAATAACCTCACCTTGGAGCCCCAGTCTAGGTTAAATGACATCAATATAATAAACTCCCCTTGGAGCATCATTCCAAGTGGAATGACATCTATACAACAATTTCACCTTAGAGCCTGAATCTTGGTAGAATGAAACCATTAGGGGAATAGGGCATGTTCTCATCCCTAACACATGCATTAGAGGTGGGGTTTAGATCATCTATCCAACTCGACCCATGGGCGTAGAACCTCAGTCAATACACAACACTACCAAGCCATGTGGATGTGCTTAGTTACCAAATAACCACAAGCATACAATTACAAACCAAATACATTCAATGTCATTGGATATCACAATACATAACCCAACATAACATAACCAATTTTATTTGTAATCAACATTCAAAATGCCTAACAAACAACCTAGGAATTCATAAAAGGCCACAACCCATTGACACAGTTTCTACGTTTTACATCTTATAACCATTTATCCCAATTTCCTTTTTATCACACTTATCTCACTAAGCATTAATTCATTGTGCCTAACTCACTTGGCATCGTTCAATAGGAATAACTCAATAAGCCCCAAAACCAGGCTCATAATCTATTCTATTATGGTCTCTAGTCATTTCCACTAATAACACATTTACTAAATTTCCAAATACAATTCATATCCATTTAGAAAAATTCCCAATCCCATGACCTAAACCATTATGTGTATTCAACCACCCATTTACCTTATCCAAATTCTTCATTGACCATCCATTAACCCATTTATGCCAATTATCATTTCCCAAGCATTTACCCACTTATGAATTCCAAACTCAATTATCATATCACATAACACAATCCCATTATTACATTTAATCATTTGGGTGCACCACATAATTCTCATGTATTCACACCTTCCACAATTCATCCTCGATTATCATTTCCCATGCATATCACTTAGCATAATCAGTTATAATTCTAACCCCTTAGCATATTCCTTTTATCTCACTTTACCCCATTTTATGACCACCAACACCCACATAGGTCACTGCCCAACCCATGTGTGCTACTAGGACTTGAATTCACATCCTTCAAACACAATACAATATTCCCCCTGGGATCTATGTTCTCACACAATGGACTTACATTTACATAGTTAATACCTATATCCGAGAATGTGGGAACACCCCATGGGTGGTCCTAACATAGGTCACATCGTCCTCCATGCAGTTCGTGGGGATCATGAGGGTTACATTTGGTTGTTTAGACACCCTAAACATCACGTCACAATAATGGAACGACAGACTCTTCCTAGAGGGTAAGAATAATAACACTGCATTCAAAAATCTCAATAAAATCCTAGGGATTAAACATGTAGACCACCAACCTCACATTCGATGATGAACGTCCTCCCAATCAAGGACTTAGATCCCAATATAGCACACCTTTGAATGCTAAACCAAATGCTCTCATTAAAAAGTGGGTTTTAGAGATTTAGAAGGAGATGGAAGATACCACAAACCCTAATCCTCAAAAGAGAAGGGATAACACTCTTTGAATTACCCGAATCTTTTATCCGCAATTTAAGGGTTCAAAACAACCAAGAATTGAGGTAGATTGATCCATGAGAGCTGTAGAGTTCTGTGGCTAGTCACTACGATAGGAGGCGGTGGAACATAGGAGAAACCAAAATTGGGTCTTAAAATCACGTGGTGGCATATTTGTATTTTTTTTAACTTTTCTAGGTCACAGTGTTTACCAGCACAGTTTGGAAACCCGTACGCAAACCATGTGAGAGATACTGTCCATGAGAGGTCCACCCGCATGACTTCCTAGTATTCCCACACAGTTTTCCTAACTGAGTGGAGAATGGGCCAATGCTACAGTCTGAGGGTGGCTGGTCCATAGGGTCTACCTGCTTGGTTTCCCCTAATCATGCGCCTAGCACTGCTTGGCCTGATTGCTCTACACATTAAACACTGTGCCTCTGGGGATCCCCCAAGCCCCCACCTAAACATGGGATACACTTATCTATCCTAAATAAGAGTCCAAACCAAAACACAAATGAAACATACCTTAAAAGGATCTTGGATCCAACATCCTCCCAACCTTACAACTGCTCATCCACGAGCCGCTCTTCTAAGTATCACTACCTTACACATCATGGGATCAGGCCACAAGGTCTACCTATCCACTCCCACATTCCACGTTTCTGGGTTCACATCAAAGGGCCACCAATCAGGGATCAGGGGAAAAGACCTTCCCCCACTACTACCACAACACGAGTTGATTAACCCTCATTGGTTCATTCACTTCAACCATTCTCACCACAAGAACGTCATGGGGAAACATAGGTAAAATAACCTAACTCACAACACATGGAATCATAACACAAAACATCACATCGTCATGGTTGAACCAATAGGCACATCATCATCCCAATCCTCAACACAAATCATGACCCAAATCACTTGGTGTCATTTTCCTCCATCCCAACTCTGATGGTGACCAAAACTAGTATCACTTGAGGAAAAACACATGATCCTTCCAACCACATTTCTGAAGATCTAACTTCAGAACTATAAATCCAAATGCCAATCAAAACTCTCAACTACTCAACATGTTAAACCATTCCAAAGCTCTCTACCAAATACAACTCACCCAAACCTGGGTGACTCATGTCCTTCCAACTGGAAAATCTGATCACATCATCAACCATCCATTTATTTTTTATTGTTCTCTCCACTATTTTTAGTTACATGGAACCTCCTTCATCGATGAAGGACCACTTGAACCCAACCCAACCTTCCCATTACTAAAATTTTCCATCATATAAGGCCCAAGAATATATAAGAGCATTACCCTACCTTGGAATATTGAATCACTGTCACAACCATTGGGAAGACATCCCTACACCATCCACTCAAGGACTAAGATCATATGGACCTCACACAGGTTCAATTAATTTTTATCGGCATTCTACTTTACAACATGAACTCATAGGTGGGTCACTCTCACCTCACCCATCATGTTTACCATCTTAGTTCGGACCACCTTCGACTTGCATTCCCCAGAACACCCACCATCCACTGATGGTATGCTACCCCTTTATCACCTTCCCTAGGTGCTTACTAACTTGAAGTCTATCATTTTAATCCCACACATCCACCAAGGTCATTCTAAGAATACATGTATAATTCCATTATCATGAAATTACCACCCTCCAAAATGTCATCAAATTCACGATTGACATGTCACCACACCACAAGGCCATGGTTCCCCCAACATCACGATGTTCCGAAACCACACAAGGGTAATTTTACCTGAGTTTAACCACAATCGATGTTGGTGTCATAAGACCCCAACCTCTATTTCCACAACCTGTTGTCCTATCCAACCACCTCCTCCTATGACCCAGAACATGTATCCCATGTTTAACATGGATCCAACATGAGCTCAAGTCAACACATGGCTCATTTTTTACCACAACAAAGTCCCACATGCCTCTCCAAGGAACCTGACACACAGCTCAACAATTCCTCATTTCTGTCCTGATTCCACTAGGTTGTCTCGATGTTATCTTTTCTACACCCAAGACTGACGTATCACTCCCCACATTAGAACTTTCGTTACCACTGCTGTCAATGGGTATTTCAACCACCACATCTTTTACTCGATCACAAGATGAACCCCAAACATAGAATTGTCCATTCAAACTTTTTTTTCTAAATAAGATATTGAATGTCACCCAGTGCCCATTATCGGCATCCCTGATTGGAACCCATGTAATTGGTATACATTTGGCCCATCCCGAGGTCCTCACCCGTTGTCATCGTGGGTGTACATATCATCATATAACTCCACACATACTGCTTCCTTACCCATAAACTCCATGATGTCCCCTCATCCAACTAAACACCTCCATGTCTCTTGGAAAGAGCCTGAGCTTATCAACATTCCTAGGGTGATTTCAAGATATTGGACATGATCATCAGAAGTTGAGGTATGCTAACAATTCATTAAAAAATGGCACCACAAACATATCCATTTCTGATTTCATGCAATGGGAAACCATGACCTTCTAAGAATCTTGGACTTCCCTATCGAATGTGCCACATTAACAATTAATCATTACCACTCATTTGTGATTGCAAACCTGGTTCAACCATTGCTCCATAGCCAAACCAATCATATAACATGTTCAGCCACATGACCACCCTTATCTCAGGTTTCAACATTGTGGGGAAGTATATAACCAAAAATTTTACACTCTTACCTTTTTTGTTCAAAAAAACTTCCAGACCTATCTCACAGGTCACCATGATGGTTGAATAGAACCAACTCCCTTGACTAGAGTCACAATCGGGATAAGCCATTGTCCCTCTCTCTAGACCACACTAATCATGATAGGAAAAAAGAAAAGAACTTGAATGGAACTCTCACTCCCATTCCGATGCACACTATGCTTTGCGTACCGAAAAACCATCTAGTCAAGGCTCCACACAAAAGGTGCACAAATTCAACACCACTATGGAAAAAACAATCCTCTAAATAATTCGAGACACAAATAACAATGTCTATACTCACAAGGTCCCCAAGACCATGCACCATCTTTTGGGTCTGGCATGTACTCCGTACTATCACAAACTATGAGAGTCTCTTCACTCACATTACCAAATAATGCATCACAACCCAAAGGTCACAACCCTACCAAGGGTTCCCTAAACACACTACCTAGGCCATATCATAACTGCCTTGGCCTCACAATCCAAACCCAAAGTCTCAACTAGGGAACTCTAATTTCCCCAACCCGCACTTATATGGGTCAAACCGACAACACAACAGATTCCAACAGTTGAACCAAAACATTTCAATTCCAAAAATTCCATTCACCCAACTCTTAGAAGAATGACCGATGGAATTAAACCACAGTTGGATAAGATCTCACACTATCAACCTTAATCAAACCATTCTCCATACTCTACCCCATAAGTTATCATCACACATAGAACACTACCCCCAACCATACCTACCATGATCATGGTCAACATGGGGTAAAGAACTTAATTAATCACATTATTTTAACCAAACTCTTCGTACCCACTTCTTATTTCACAACATGACCGTTTCCTCTTAGGAACATTTCCAATTTCACAACATGTTAAATAGTCATTTAACACAATTACACCTTTCATTAGAAAACATCATTAAAAATTTTACCATCATTATACATCCCCTTTTTCCTCTCGACACTAAATCAACCCTTAGAATTATTATAATCAAATACTTTTTCCCATTCACAAAAATCCTTACACACGATATTCCTTAATTATTCATTTTCATTCTGTAAATTCACACACTTTCATTACCATTATTAAACATCATTTTCTTCATATGAATCAAGGAAGTAAAAATACATTTCACTATCTATGTCCCACACTCCCATCCTGTGTGGGTGCCTATATGGATGCATGAAAACTATATCCTTTGGTTTCTAAAATGATGAATGAATGCGCATCCCCATTCCATTCCAACAATGGGAGAAATATCATAATAAAATCACATAACATGTGCATCACCAAATGGTGTCATATCATTCAACTATAATAACACACATCAAGAACAACAATTCCCACCCATAGCGACTTGGATTTTCCCTCATATATTGGTTAGCTACTCCCAATCACGAGCTCATTACCACAACCTGACACTGTCCTAATCTCTGGCCCACCATCCCCAAATAGTATGAAATAGAAAATAACTCCTCTAATAACACTTTGTAGTGTCACCGACCCAGAATCCACTAAACCGGTTCTCCCAGCCGGGCCGTCACATGACCTCAACCACGCCTCCCCGTACTCTAGAGGATTTAGACTAGTAGTGAGGGTCTAATGAGTAACATGGGGAAAATATAGCCTTTTACAAGAGTAATCCATAGCAGAAAACAATATAAATAGCATAAAAAATGTGAAATACCAATAAAAGAGTATGACCAAGCATTTCCCAAACAAGGTACAACCCAAAAATCAAATACAACCATGGCATCCCATACTAGTAGTTCAAAGTGGAAGAATCCAAAAATAAAACAAATGGCTAAAACTCCAAACAGGTCCCAACTCTAACTCTGGGTCCTTCTCCATATACATCCTGATCCCAACTCAACATCTCACAGAAGGGCCTCTTCCCTTTTCCTGACTTGCAACCAATAGATCTACTCGAGTACCCAACGACTGCCCGAGTATGGTGTGAGTATAAATATTAGTAGGCCACCACCAATGGTGTCTACAGAATATCAAGCCTAATAGATACTACATGCAAGTGCAAAATAAAAGGTATATAATCAAGGGACAGTTCGAGTGCCATTATTCAATAAGATTCATTTATTTCATGACTAGAAATTATCCCAATTCCATTTTATACACCATCGTCAATAAATATGCCACATTGGTCACACGTTCCAAGGGTTAGGCAAAAATGTCATCTAAGCAAGGTATAAAGAAATCATTCACAATTCACATAGAAGACTAAGCAAGTTATTATCTCACTAGGGATCCATAAATCACATCAAAACATTTTTCTCACCTCGAAGCCTCTGTCCGAGTGGATGGACATCAATATAATGACCTCAACTTGGATCCTTATTCCAGGTGGAATGAAATCAATATTATATCCTCACCATGGAGCTTAAGTCTAGGTGGATTGAAATCAATACAATAATCACCCCTTGGAGCCTCCGTCCAGGTGCAATGACATCAACACAATAACCTCACATTAGAGCCTGAGTCCGAGTGGAATGCAACCATTAGGAGAATATGGCATCATTCCTCACCCCTAACCCATGAATTAAGGTTGGAGTTTAGTGCATCCATCAATCTATACCCATGGATGTGGAACCTCAATCAATACCCCACATTACCAAGCCTTGTCCACTTTCTTATTTATAAAATCACCAAAACCATACCATTATACAACCAAGTATATTCAATGTTATTGGATATCACAATACATAACACAACATAACATAGCCAAAATATTGGGAATCAACATTCACAATGCATAACAAGCAACATGGAAATTAATACTATTCCACAACCCATTGAATCATTTTCCACATTTCACATCTTTTATCCATTTATCCCAATTCCATTTTTATCATGCTCATCTCCCTAATAATTTATTAAATGAACCTATCTCACTAAGAATATTTCATTAGGCCTAACTTACTGGGCCCCAATACGAGGCTCATAATCCATTCAAGTAAGGTCTCTTGTCATTTAAACTTAATAACACATTCACATAATTTCCAAATACAATTCATACCCATTTAGAAAAATCCCCATTTCCATTCCCTAACCCATTAGTTGAATTCAACCATCCATCTTCCTTAGCCAAATTTATCATTGACCATTCATTAACCCATGTATCCTTTTTTATCATTTCAAAAACATTTCCATACTTATGCATTCAAGAAAAAATTATCATATGAAATAAAATAATCCCATCATTACATTCAATCATTTGGATGCACCACTGAATTCTCATTCATTAACTGATTCCAGAATTCTTACTCAATTATCATTTCCCATGCTTCTCACTAAGAATACTCATGTATAAAGATAACCACATATATTTTACATTTTATCTCACTTAAAAACTTTTCAATCCTAGAAACACCCACATAGGTCACCGCCCAACCCATGTGTGTTACTAGGACTCCCAATCACATCATTAAATCCTACAATCATATTCACCATGGGCTCGATATTCTCACACAACGTCCATACATTTATTTATCTAATCTCTATGTCTGGGAACATGGTCACACCCCATATGTGATCCTAACATAGGTAACATCATCCACCATGCATCCTATCAGAGTCATGAGGGTTCCATCCAGTTGTTTAAACACCCTAAACATCACATCACAATAATGGAATGACAGATTCTTCCCAAGAGGGTAAGAATCAAAACACTACATGAAAAATATATAAAACCCAAGGGATACAACTTTTAGACGACCTGCCTCAAATATAATGTTGAACATCATCCCAATCATGGCCTTATATCCCAATCCAAGACACCTTTGAAGCCTCAACCTAAATCTCACCCAAAAAAGAGGGATTTGGAGATTCAAAAGGAGAAGGAAGAAACCAAAAACCCTAATCCTCAAAAGAGATGGAAATATAATATTTTACTTACATGGAGCATTAATATGCACTGATGGTTCTCCAAATGACAAAAAAATGAGGGAGATTGATCTATTAGAGATCTTGAGGTAATTGAGGAGTCACTAATACTAGAGTTGGTGGAATGGAATAGAAACACCAATTGGGTCTTAAAATCCCAGGGTGGATTTTTTTTAAATTTTTTCTACTTTTCTAGGCCACATAGTTTTCCCCGTACGGTTTTCCAAACCATGCGAAAACTGTGTGGGATCTACTATCTGTGAGAAGCCAGCCCGCATGGCTTACTGGGAATCCTACACATTTTCCCTAACCGTGCGAATACTGTTCTCAAGCTACTGTTTGAGGATGACTGGTCTTCATGGTCTACTTTCACAGATTTCCCTTGTCATGCACAGACCATGCGCCTAACACTGCTTGGCCTCATTGCTATACTCTTTACACCTCGAGCCCCCGGGGTACCCCTGAGCCCCCACCGTAACATGGGAATCACATACCTAGGAAAAAAGAAGAGGCCAAAGCAATACTTAAACAAAACATACCATAAAATGATCTGGGATCTTACTTTCTACAATGGTTTATCACTTAAAAGGATATGATTTAGTTATATCATTCTGCTTCCTTAACATTATCTTGTATTATGACTAGTGTAACAGTAAAATTTTATGTGATATCATTATGGTCTCTTCAGCATAAGTATATCATTATTTCATAAAACATATAAATATTTAATGGTGTATATAAATTTAAAATTCATTCACAATACTGAAGGGTTATAAATAGTTTGTAATTTAATGACATTCTCTAATGATATGTAATATGATATTAAATTCATGATGGATCAATGAATATATTTGAGTCTTTTATAAAGAATATTTGGTCATTCTTCAACCCATGGATACCCATGGATGATGGATTCTTATAACTTGTTCAATGATATCATAATCAATCATAGCATTGATGAAAATTAAGCCCTACTCTATTTGCTTTATGGAATGTTATTTTCTTATGTTTATGAATGGTTTTTTAAGTAAAGAATAATTGATATTGGATATGGTTTCAAATGACCTATACTACTTCAACAAGTGATACTCAGTCCTATAAATTTTATGTTGTTTTAAATTTATACTATAATTTAATTGATTCATCGGTTTGATTTTAAAAAAAAGAATAATGGATATCATGCATGATATAATATGTTATGATATATTTTTTAGGAAATATTATTTATACATCATTGGACATTGAATGTTATAATAATATGACAACAAATTATATAATAAAAAAAACATAGAGAATATGATTATTCCCCTAGAGTATTTATATCATAATGTACAACATAAACTTAGTAGTTTTGTAGTATAAAATATTTTTATATCGAAGTATACCAATTTGAATTCTAGTCTAAAATAATGTAGATAATGGTTGATGAAAAATAGAGAATCATGTCATCTGGGTGGTATCAGTCTTATCGTAAGTTATGAAATTCATCAATAGAAGGACATGTCATAAGCCATATACCACCTATCATAATACATAGAATATTAACAAGTGTGAATCTTGTAATTTTATTGAATAAATAATTAAATTAGATATTTAGGGAATTTTTTTAAATTATGAATTTAATTAGTTAATTTTTATTTTTTTAATAAGTCATAAAAACCATTTTAGGATATTTATTTAATTTATAATGTGTTTATGAAGTAATTAAATATTAATAGTTTTTTTATTTTTTAATAAATAAATATGTTTAAAATAAATTATTATTTATTATATATATTTAATCATTATAAAGTGACATAAAATTTGATATAAAATATTTAAATATAATTGAAAAAGTAATTTATAATGAATTTATAAATTAAAAAATAATGAAAAATATAGAAGAGTTTATATTTAAATTTCGAATGCTTCCAATTGTTAATTTTAAATGTTAAAATTACAGGCCTTATTTGAGAAATTTCATGAATCATCTAAAAATGAATTTTGATTATTGATTTGATCAAGGTTCAAATAAAATTAAACATGTAATATTTTGATTATATAATTTTATTACAAAATCTATAAAATTTTTATGCACAATATGAAATATTTATATTTCAATTTAATATTAAATATATAATTGAATTATATATAGATATTTACTATTATGTGGTCCATATTAGAAATAAATATAATGTGTTTATATTTATTTATTCGTGATATGTCTATATTGAATAATAAATTTTAATGTATTTATAATTGTTTTATTAAAAAAAAATTTATACATTTTTATCACATGTATAAATTTACGAAATGATATTTTACTCATAATTATTCCTTTATTTATTCACATATTTAAATTTTTTATTTTATGAATTTATGTATACATTATTTCAAATTTTTTTAAATCAATTATTTAAATAATCAAGCATTAATTTTAGGAGTTAAATTCTTTATATAATAGCAGATTGAGTTTTCTACTACCTTGAGTTTTTTTGTTTAAGAGTTATGAGCGTGAATTAAGAAAATAATAATTATATATATATATATATATATTGGTTTTAATTAGGATTTAATTTAGGTCACTATTGTGTATAGAACCATGTGTAGTGGTACTTTTTGTCAGACTACTCACTAAACATAGGGTTAATTATATATCTATAAAAGTGTGTTTTTTATATCTATCAAATCAATCATGAAAACGTGGGTATTTTGTTTCATATTATTCTAATAATTTTAAAAAAATTAATATATATTAATATTGAGATGTATTTTTCTATGTGTAAAAATAGTCATCATTTAATTTGGGTTATTCATTCATGTCATGGGTTGTGTAAAGAGTTACACAGGAATATGGTTTAATACATTTTTTTTCTAGAAGGAATGTGTATTAAAAACTAAATCATTAAAAAATTTTATACATGTAATAGAAATAAATTTTATAATATTGTGAGATAATAAAAATATTATAAATTAAAAAGTGTTAGATTCATTTCTATTTGTACACTTATCAAGACAATGATCATATAAATTGGTAGATCATGACAAATATAGGTGACCATCGATTATATTATAAATGTAAATAAGGATATATATAGCCCAAATAAGATTATGTGCAAATATCTAGAATGGGATTTGGGTAAAAAATGGTTTTGAAATTTTACTAGCACTAGGTTATTAGAGTTATATAGTTGAAGTTATCTATATGATATATTGGTTAAATAATTATCCACTCCACTATCCAAGTGTCATATCTAATATGACTAACATGAATTTTTATTAAAATAAATATGTAATGGGTGAAATTAAAAATTTTCCTAAATATTAATGATTTATATATCATGGTCCACTAATGGAAATGAAATAATTTAAATGGGTCATGATTTTAGTGGAATCAAATTCAATAAAATTTAATATTAAATGGATGTAAAACATAATACTCTTCTGATAATGAATTTTAAAATAGATTGATGGAATCTTATAATCAAATATAAAACATTGGTCAATATTATAAATGAGTATTATTAATGGACTCATGATCCTAGAGTGGTAAAATACATACGAATAATTTTTTATTATGATTGAGAATTCTATGTGTTACCGTATCCACTATATGAATAGTCAAATGATAATGTTTTTCAATATCCAAATCTAGATACTTATGAAAACGAATGGATTTTTCAATGAATTCATTAAAGAGTTTTATTAGATTTGTGTTGACCATTGTTAAATAAAATGTAAACATATATTCAATATGGTTTTGTACATCAATTACTTGAAGAAGATATAATATACATTAAAGATTTCTGTATCTAGATAATTCATTTTTTTCTTTTTTGATTGAATGGTTCAATCCATATGAATGATTATTATAAAAAAATACTGTATTTCATCCAATTTTTTATTTTAAAAATTAACATTATATTTAATTTCATAGATTACGCATTATGTTGGATGCATAAATGAAAAAATATTATTTTAAAAAAGTATTGGTGATAATAATTTTCATCCTAATTAGTTGAAACCAAAAGTTTTTATCATAATGTAGGAATTATTTATCAATAGGTGGTGGAAGTTTTATAGAATAACTCAATTGTCTTAATAAAATCAATGGATATTACGTGTTGGTATTAATGTTAAAGAAATATTTTCATTGATTTTCGAGGGTATATGATACCTACAATACCTTAAATTTTTTAATATGTATAAAATAAAAAAATTATTACCAATTGATGTATAAATCATGATGTATGAATTCAAGTTATAGAGTAAGGGTTTATAAATTATGTTATTTAATGTAAAAGTTTAAATTATAGAATTTCTTACTGTGGAATAAATTATTTTTATTATTATCTCATTCTAGAATGGGATAAGAGAAATAATTTGTAAATAAATAGTTTTTATCAGTAAATGATACTATGTTTTTATACCCTTGTTTTATAATTCTAGATATTAAATAAAATTTCTAAAAATTAGATTATAATAAAATATTTTTTATCCTTATTAGAGTGTATTAACAAGTTAATGGGTTAAAATATGTAAGAATGATCTCCCAAAACATTATAGTGGTATTTTTTAATGAATAAATTAATATTCTCAAAATATTTCTATGATGATATGTAAAACCTTATGAGAGTTAATTTTGTATAGTTTATTTTGTAAATATTTACACTATGATAAGGAGAGAATATTTTCTTAACAGTGATGACTTTGATTCATAGAAACGAATTTTAGAAAAAATATATATTCTATTCGAAAAATTAGATTATATTTGGACTTAGAGAAGATAATTCATTGAAAATAAAATACCTTACTGGGCAGATTTAATGTGAGAGAAACATTACATCCTAAAGGATTTTAGGTTATGATAGTAAATAAGTATAATATAAACATACTTATTTTGTTACCAGATTATATAAATTAATATATTATACAAAAAAATTCCATGATGACGATGAAGACAAAATAATGAGTTCAAAATATATAATTAATGCACATAACATTGTAACATTAGATGTTTTTAGGTATAATAGTTTGAATACAATATTGGAAATATTTAACATTAAAAAATTAATTCCATGTCTCACCATTGTTAAAAAAATTATACATAGATGTTATATGTTTATAGAGTTTAGTGTGATGTGTTTTTCATATGGTCATATAAAGTTGTTAAAATAAATACATGGGGATGTATTGAGATTACCAATGCCATCATTAAATTGAAAATTTAAGGATTTTCTAGTGTTATATCTTATATAATATGTGTAAATAGGAGCTTATTTATAGTTTATAATTATTTTTGGAGTTTAAGAACAAAATCGATATCATTATATAGAAAACAATTCGGTTTCTTTCATTCTTTATTATTGTCTTCATGTAATATTGATGTGAAAAACTGATTAACCTCTCGATGTATGACATTGAGTGAGCCTTAAAATATTTCCATCATAGAATTTTATACCATGGGATTAATTTTGTGGTTTCTATTGGAATTATTTCATAAAATTAAAAATAAATATTATCTTGTGACATAAAATGAGTTTTGTGTCCAAGAAAACCTAATAGGTATACATCTTGGAGTTTCATAGACTGTATATTAGGTATGATTGGGTTTAGTGTTTCCAATTTAATTCCCATACCTAAGGTTATAGAATATTCATTTCATGACAACCTTCATATTTTTAATACCATTATTTTTCTATATTTGAGGCTAAATAAATCAAGGTGTGATTGGTTATGTTGTTGATCATTTTTGTTTGTTACAGTTTAAATAGGATAAATTTTTTCATTTTGTATAAAAACAATAACATCTAGTTATTGAATTGATATAAGATATTTTTCTTATAAACTATAAATAAATAAATATATATTTATGATAGTGATTTTTTATTATGTAATATCCTCTTAAAATTCTCATTCATATAGTGGAATGACATGTGATATGTTCATTTTCCCGGTTAGTCTATACATAGAGAATCATGATTGTCTGTGTAACCATATAAGATTTATATAATTATTTTTCATTGGTTAATAAATATAATCGAAATTGGTATTATATGAATATTAAAACATTTAAGTGATACATATGGTGGACACATGTATAATGATACATGTGTTTTAAAAAGGTCATGTTTGGTCCCTTTGTCGCATTAGTGACACATATGATTTGACAATGTTTTTAACAGTGATACAATGGAATATGGGGACCCAAATTGTGGTTGATTGGATATGGATTTTATTTTATAAATTATAAATTGACTATATAAAATTTGATCTAATTTAATCAAAACAAATTTTCGAATGGTATTTAGAATGTATTTCATATGGTGTGTTGGATGATGAAAGAAATGTTAACATTTTTGAAGAATTTTTGTATTATTCCATAAGTTATTATATATGATATAACATAATGTAAAATTTAATAAAGTGTATTAGAATTTGGTAAAACATTGAAAATTATAGAGATAATAAAAAACTAATGTATTAATTATATATATTAACCTATACCAATTGGTGTGATATATGTATGTCTCATTGTATAACATGTGTGAAATAAAGGCATATCATGTGCATTTATTTTTGGTATCATATGATAAAATATAGTGATATTTTACAAAATAATTAACCATATAATAAAATTATATTTTTATATAACATTATATTGATATGATTTAATATTATGTAATGATTCATATGGTAGTCATACATTAAGTATTAATGCTCAGGTTTCTTTCAAAGAAGTCAATAAATAAATCATGAAATATATGGGATATTAAATGGTTAATTAAAATGATAAATTAATGTATTAGGATAAAGAGTTATAATTAATGTTATCCAAATTTAATTACATGAATGTTAGATAATGTTTGAGTTAATTTATTGAATGCTTAGGGAGAACCTGTGAGGCATATAAAAATAATTTTGAATTCATACATTGGTATCTAATATATATGAATTTTATAATCTTCATTTGTTAATGATATCATCTTATTATTGATTTAAACTAAAGGTATAAGTAAACCATGATCAAAATAAGAATCCTATAATAGATTTAGTCAATTCATCAACTCATGGGTACCCTTGTGAGGATGGAGTCCATTGGATACTTATATGATATCTTCACCAAGTATGTGATTGATGAAAGGGAATGTAACCCACAATTAGTTAATGGTTTGTTTTATATATATATTTTTTCATTATTTGGGTTTCAAAATATATAATCTTTTTTATGGTATGTTATATCATTGAATTTATGAATAAGTTTTATTAGATCTTAAGAAACCTTCCAAAACACACCAAAAATTTCTCTCTCCTAAACTATGTCATAGTTTTCACATTATCTCTCTAGTAATGTTTAATAACTCCTCATAGAAAAACTCCTTAAAATATTTCCACCAATGACATAAAATTTCCCAATTTATATTAAAAATATATAGAAGATTCACATTATTTTTTGATATTCCACATCTAGTAAGGATTCTATAGGAATTTATACGTGGGAATGATATACACTACATTTGGGTTTTCCATCTCTGTGTCTTTTATAATCCTCCGTATAAATAATTTTCTATTCTCGATCATGTTATAATGATACAATATTAAATAAAAACACTATAATTTTTTTATCAAACATCAAACATCCTTAATATATAGGTACATTATGTTTATTCATTTTTTAATCAACTTCTACAACCACAATAAACTCTCCTCCTCAGGCCATTAGCACACCCAATTACATATTAAATAAACCATTGAAATTTAGTAATGCTTTTAATAGATTTATTAGACATCCTTTTCTGAAGGTTTTACTATCATTATGGTGGTTTTTAATCATAGATGTGTCATAAAAAACCATGATTTATTTCTCCTAAGGGTGTCTTTAATCCATATAAGTTATTCCTTTATTCTATTACACAAACTATGACCTCCAAAGCATTTGGAATGATGATTGACATTTTAGATCCATGGAATTTATATTATCTATTTTGAAGTGTTTTTATATAATTAAAAAAAATCTCTAATCATTTCAAAATAATATATATCAATTTCTAATCTTCAATATTCTAAAAAGATAAATACATTGATACGACTCGAACAACATCTTATTTTTATCAACATAAATTTAAAAAATTGATTCATGAAAAATCTATATTATAATATTATCCTCCATTAAAATAGTAAAATTAATTCTCATTTATCACTACATGCCTACATGATATATGCTCAGTGTAGAAGGAAACCGTTATAAAAATTCTACTCTTCATTCCATTAACATTAATGTATATCAACCAATTAATTTTATAATCCCCCTTAATATATTCATCACATATAGTTTTTTTTGTACTGATAAGTCTTATCTCCCCCTATTTTGATCATGAAAATTTACACCCTCAATAGTAAATTTTTTTCACACGATGTGAGATTGAATTCATGCCCCTACTTATTGATATTATAATTTTTCTAAAAATTATTTCATAAATTTATACCTTTTATAAAATAAACCTATAAAATATGATTCATATCATAAATGTGTAGTCACGTTAAAAAAGATACTTTTATGTTTAGAGGGTATATTCCAAAATTCCTCAATCATTTGGGGGTTGTTGAGAGTTGAGTTACAATTTATTTTTCCCAAATATATATGAGGCCAATTATTTTGTAATCATGTTTTGGACTTGTTGATTTATTCAATTACTAATAACCCTAAAAATCATATGTTCTACCTTTTATTTGAAAATATTGTACCTATTATCAATGTCTATTATGTGTCAATAATGTACTACATTCCTTATATGCTCAATTACATGTCAATTGTTATATAAAAGCGTCTTTTATATCATAAAATCATCCCAATGATCCTTAAATTATTTTCTTCATCCAAATAAATTGAGTAAAATAATTGATTTACAAAATATAGTCAATTATATTTATGATATGGGAAGTTACTTTTTATTTTTTTATTCCATAAAAATAATTAAAATTTTATGGGCCTAAGAGTGAGAATACCCCCACTGATAGGGGTGTGGATGAATGGTCACCAAAAACACCAACTCTTGAACTACATGTTTCCATTCATCGATTAGTTTGAATATATATTCATGGTGATAATGTGATGATTTGAATTTTATAGTGAAAGTATATATATGAGAACAAGGGTTTTTATAAATATAACACACACATATTATAGGGAGGATAATACCTTGTGTGTAGATATTTCCAACCCATCATCTATGTAACAATTTATTATCAATGTAGTAAATAACCAATCCAATGATATATCATGAAATCATGTTAAAATGTGAAACATCAGCATATAAATTTTGAAAAATCTATAGATCCCATACCTCAAGTGCCCTTAAAATTTGGATGTGGTGTGCACCTGTGTTCATCCCCACAATAGACAACAAAATCCTTTATGGAATGATATATGAATCTATTAATGAATTTTTTTATTATAAAAACACACACACATATATATACATACATAGGTTATTAACCACATATTTATAGACTTAATTTCTATTTTATTGTGATGGATCTTATTTTAGTGTGATCTACAGATCTGAAAGATATGAATGACTATCTCATAATGACCTAATAGCCTATCATTCCATTTTTTACATTCTCTATTGTTGGATATATAGATTTTTGTTAAACTTATTAAAATTTTGAGAAGTTAACTATTGAATGGAATGTTATCATCTAAATCAATGTGTTTTATAATAGGTACCATGGAATGGAATGCATTAAATTCCCAAAAATAAAAAAATCCATAATACATTTTTCACTCATGTTGCAGTAGTGTGTTTTCTCCTTCCACATCGTTATCCTCTTCACATCACCACACCTTGTGGCATAAACCATTGTAATGTTGTGAATGACCACTTGAATTTCAACTATGTAAAATTATATAAAGGATTATTTATGGGGATGTTGACTAAAATTTAATTCCAATGATGATATTTTATAATGAAATAAATATAGTTGTGAAATTATTCATATAATATTATATAAAATAATTTCACATATATGAATAATTTATCTATATATTTTTTATACATTAAATGAACTCATTATACCACCATCATCATAATGGAATTCCTTGGATAATGTTATATGATTCATTATCTATTAAGATGCATTCATTTCTCAGGATGTGATTAACACGATCTCACAAAACATAATTTTCAATTTATAGAAGATAAATTTGAAATTATTATGGAGTGAGAACCACACTTCACACTAAGATTACATAATATTTATTTAAAACACCATTTATTTCATTACTGTATAAAATAAATCATGATAAATTTTATTCCAAATCATTTATGACCATGATTCTAATGTGTAAAAAATTAAAACATCCAAAACATAGCATTAACTTTTCTAAAAAACAATTCATTGAGTACCACTAAAATAACGGTTGTTTAAACACCCAGCTATAGGAAAAAAATATTAATTGTGATATAAAATCATGAATAATTATAAAATCATTACCATATTGATCATATATAAATTTAGAACAACTGATTTTTTCAATTCCCATCATTGTTATTATTCAAACTCTTAAAGATATCATCAAACTCCTCTTTTTGTTTTTGGAAAAAATACAACATAATACAAAATATATTATATAACATTCAACATATAAATTTCCCTCCATGATGAAGGAAATAACATATCGAATCCCCCATAGTGATCACATCTAACAGAAAATTTTGTCTCCCACCATATAAATGAATATCACTTTTTTATTCAACCCCTTTGTTAAAAAATTAAATGTAATGAAAATGGGAAAATATTATTAAAAATATACCAGGTTATTCGGAAGGAATGCACTACAAAAAAAATTATAAATCACGTGATGTTAAATTTGAAAGAGTCTCTATTAATTTATTTTTGAATTTTTATTTAGTTGAAACATATTTCACCAAAATTTCCCCATAGTGTGCATTCTACATGGTAATGTGTTAGTTGACATTAATATGATTCATAAATGAATACTGCACCAAATTCATTGATAATATTATTTCAAATTGATTATGACACCAAATTACAAATGGTTAAAATAATAAACTCCCTTGTAATTAAGTTGTGAATTCATCGATATCATTTGAGTTGTGGCTTGAGATTCTACAATATACTCACCTATTGTTCATGTAAAAGAAAAAAATTATTCTTGTTGGAGTAACGAGGAATACATATTTCAATTAAAAATATTGAACTTATAAAATTAATCATTTTAATTAAAAAACTCTTACCCATTCTAAATTGATATTTCCATAATTTTTTAACTATTTGTGTTTTTGATAGCTTTTAACAAAATCAAGGGTTCCTTTTATTTAGGATAAGATGTATTTGTATCCTATAATATGAAACTAATTTAGGTTTCTTTGAATAATGAAAAAAGTAACTATAAATATATTATTTGGTAATTATTTTATTAAATAATATAGGATACTAATGAGTCATATAATCTATATTTAATATAAATTCTATTGTTCATCATCAATGGCCAACATATTCTCATGTTCTATAAAAGTGATGATTATCATGATTATTCCTTTAAAAAAAATTAATTAACTAATGGAAATACATTTATTATGAGAGATAAATAAGTTGTACCACATTAAAGAAATTAAAAAAAATCCATTCATTAATCATGGAAATATCAAAAAGGTTTTTCATTTGAGTAGAAAATTCCTAAAAAATATCTTCTTTGTATTAGGAAAAAATATCAAATTCATACAAAGTCATAATGACTGGGTTTGTTTCATCATACTTGATATAAATATTTTAACATGATTTTAATTTTTTTTAATTTATTTCCAATTAAACTAAAATAATTTTTAAAAAACTATAATGTAGGAACTTGTTTGGGTTTGTATAATTCCTTATTTGGCTAAGGAAATAATGAGCAATTATCTTTATGTATAAACCGTTAAATTTTTAGAATCTATACCCCACCTAAAATATTTCAATTAATAAATCTAAACAATACATCCATTTCAAAAAAATATATTATTGATTACAATTTTTAAGAAGGTTCATCTAATTTTAGGTATTTTGATAGGATAACGAGTCTCTTGAAAACATATACACATATTTCTTAAGTAACATTTTCAAACAGGGCGAGTTTTATCCCATGATAGTTAACCCTTCCCAATAGGTTTATTTTGGAAAACCAACTTTTACAAATCACATTTTTAGATTTGGGATGTAACACCAATTATGTTTTATGTAATCTTAAACAATCTTTTTTCCAACGTATTAATGAAAAATGGTATGAATAAAAATTCTAGAGTTTCTTTTTATTGATAATCCTTCACTACTATAAGTAAAAATATTTTAAATATTAACATGTTTTTGAAGTCTTTATAACATATAATGTATTTTATATCGGCCTTCCTATTTATTTAAATTCCCAGAATAAAACTAAAATTTTTGAAAATCTCTTTATTTATCTAGAAGATTCTCATTACAACCAACATCCCATCATTAAGTGTTATAATTATTAGAAAATGAGTACTATAAATTATTTCTATTTTTTAAAATGATCACATCAATTATTTAAAAAATATTCTGCAAATATTATTGTATAATTGATAACTTCTCCAACCATGTGCATTCCATTAAAATATATATTCTTAAAGACTCTCATATAACATTACCAAAAAATTTCCTTTAATATTGAAATATAGTGGGCTATAAGAAACCTTCAGACTCTTCATGAATGTATTATTTTTGAACCATAAATCATATAGTGTATTGATATAATTGGTTTAGTGTAATAACAATTAAAAAAAATAAATATACATTATTATGGATTATCTCTATGAATATTTTCATGTCTTTTTATATAGTAAAAATGTTTTTCTATATCTAATAATAATTTAATTGTTCTTCTTAGCATCTTGTTTTATAGGGTGTGTATGGTTTTTTATATTCATTGATAATCCACTTATAATATATATATAAAAAGAAATACTTATGATTGTTTTCAATTATTTAATCATATTATAATACTTTGATTACATATTCATATTGATTCTGAAAAATCATCTAAATGTTTTTTCTCTCGGGAGCTTGTTATTTACACGTCATAATTGCGCTATAATTAATATGATTAAAATTATCAAAAAAATCATTAAATACTTAAATCTGTTTTTCTAAATCAATATAATGTTTATTAAAATAATTGAGTTTAATAATTAATTGGTTTCTTCATTACAATTTCCATCAACCAGTGACTCTTTTTTATTATATTATGTTTGTGAAATATATCGCACATGTTAATGTTTCACGTTATTTCTATTGTATAAATCAAAAAAATAAAATAATTGAGAATGTTATCCTCTATTAGTTATCCAATTTGGACAATTTGAAACAACCCAAGATCATCCCACATACATTATACATCATTTTAACAATACATCTAAAAAATAACCTCACCATATCCAAACCAAAATATTTAGTGCCTTTTGAAATTGGTTATATGAAAACATATTACCAATTATTTCTTAAACATATCCCACAAATACTATTTTTAAAAAAATCCTTAAATTCATATTTATATATATAATTTCATAGGATAGTGTAAAATAAAAATTGTGAGCTAAATTTCTCATTAAGGGAAACATGATTCATAGAGGGTTATATCAAAAGCATAAGAAAAAACATGTACATGAGAATAATATCTGATTAAAAGGAACACAGATTCTTAAAATTGATCCATAAGGAATTAAACAAAAAATAAATAGAACCTAATTATATAGAATATACACTTTGGTAAGGGATTACAAAGATATGAAATAATAATCATGAACCCTGAAGCAGAACATATGCATGTTAAATAATATAGAAATGTGTTATAAAAAATCATAGAAACCATATAATAAGTTATATTTGGATATCAAATACCATCCTAAAAATTTTTATCTGTCACCACTATATGTTTACCATTCCATTATAGATCTTTTGTTACTTCCAGTTTCCAAGAGAGGATCTATCATCACAAAGATTTTTTTATAAAAATCTTATGAGATATAATAATATTTACCCAATGCATTGAAGTATTTTATACAAAATATTTATAATATAAATGTAAACTATAAATATTTGTTCTGCATAAATTCATAAGAATTCATTATTCCTTTTTATCTTAATAAACCCAAGTAAAAAATGAGTTTTCAGAAAACATCCACAAATGATCATCATAATAAATCAATAGTAAAAACTTTTATGGTAATATTGGGTAATTTCCTAGTGAATCATTGTAATATTTAAATTATATTGAAATTGATGAAAAATATATTTATTAAATCAGTAGAAATATTTTTTGAATAAATAAAATATATATCCATTAAACATTGTATCTTTTAAAAAATAAAATATTAATAAAATAATATTAATAGGATGTTTATTGAGAAATTATAAATGATTATAATTAAATAGAAATATATGATATAAAATATACTAGAAGGAAGACGTGATCAGACGGTAAAATTTCAAAAAAAGCCTATTCACATGTTTCTGAAGAATATAAAATATGACCCATATAGAAAGGGTTAAAAAGACTCCTCATTAATACTATGTAAAAAAGTAAAATATATTTAAAAATGAATATAAAATAAATTAAATATAGATAATTAAATTCTTGAGTCAATTTCAAAAATACAGATATATCATTAAAAGTGATTTATAAAATACATCATGTTTTTTAACAAAATGAAAATTAAACCACTAATAAATTTTAGTTTACCAAATTGTTGAATTTAAGAACATCGGAAAGAACTCAAAATACAATGAGAATAATAATAATCCTGGTATAATATGATAATGAGTAAGTTTATACACCAAATAAATTATATTAGATTAATAATATGAATCATTTCTTAAAATGGTAATGAAAAACACTTACATTAGAATTACTCTTAGTAAGACACACACTAACATCTATGAATATTAAATACATGTTTAGTATTCATATTAATATTATTATTATTAACACATATATTTATTCATCACATCCATTAATAAGTCCTTATCACCCTTATATGTATTGTTTATTATTAAAGTTAGCATTCATGTGTTAACTGTTCAGTTTCTATTATATACTCATGTTTGGAGGTTCCGACAATTGAGTATTATTCATGGATCCATCACCTCAAGATGATTCATGTAAAGGAACTGAATGTGTTTGGTATAAATTTAGAGTCATATATATATTTCATTGAACATAAGCTAATGGTTCCCATGGAATTATTTAAAATTTACTTTTGGATGATTATACAATTAAAAGAATAATTGAATTTATTGGTAAATATAATTTTAATTATTACCACTATAGAATTTTGAAAATACCATCAATTTATCATTATTACTTGCTATATCAATGTTCATGTTGTTTGTAAAATGAAATAAAGAATAGCATATTATAATGTTTGTATGAGTAGGAAAATATTATTTTTTAGTGGTAATATAGCCCGTAGATAAGTTTATTAGTTAAAAAAAATACTTTTAATGTGATATATTTGACTACGGATGTTTTACAAGAATAATAAATAAAATAATAATCAATGAAATGATATCGGGTATGTTTAGATCTTGATTCTCTTCTCGAGTGACATATGGAAAATGAGAGGTTTATGAAATATTCTTGTGAATATAATACCAAGAATGTGGGATAGAATTATTATGAATTTTAGTATTGTAAATAAATGATATGGATTATAATTGATTTGTTTTCATTGAAGGGGGACATAGGTATCATTTTTTAAAATATAACAGTGTAATTTTTGTAATATAACTTTTAGAATATAAAAGGGGTGTTATATTCATGGAAATTGGATCCAAATTTGACAATTTTAAATATAACAAATTAATGGTCTTGATTAGACTCAAATAGTCAATTATTATTTAATTTTACTCATTTTTATGTTATTATATTTTTACTTATCCGTGTGTAACCATTTAATCCTCAAACATAGTTATTAAATTATTACCATGGTAGCCTATTTTTTATTTTTAAAAATCGAATGGTCATTATTAAAAAAAATTAATATGATATTTCCCAACATAATAAATCAATATTTTATTTCCATATTTCGGAAAAATAAATTTTTATAATAGTTCCCTTATAAAAGGAAATTATTTTTTTTTTAAAATAACTTCCATGCATAAAAAGGGTAATACCCAAAATTCATAAATAGTATTGATTATAATGACATAAATTAGATTATTATTAAAAAATTACATTTTTGGGGCCTTTAAGGAAATAAAAAAATTAAATGTATCATTATAGAGACTTAGTTAAATGAAAAATCACCAAATTAATTTTTATTATAAAAAATTATAATATATATTAAAAAATAATGCGTTAATTTTTAAATTTATTATATTAATTTTAAATGAATTTTTTACTCCATAATTTAATATTTAATCCGGGTAAAGATTTTATCATTTTTTATGTCTTTATTATATCATAATGATGTCATAAAAATTATTTTAATATAAAAATATCTTTTTCACAATTCACATAAAAAAAACCTTTTTAGAAAAAACCCTAAAATTTACCCTAAGAAAATTGTATCACAGTGAATAAAAAATGACTTTATCATTATCATAATAAAAAATAAATTTATCAAATTTATCTTATGGATAAAACATATATAATATATAATAAAACCAATGTTTTTAACAAACAATTATTCTTTGTCAATGAATATTTATATTAGAATTAGTTACTACTTCTTAATTATATTGAGGATATTATTGATTTAAAAACCCTTTAATTTATTTAATATAGTATATTGATATCATTTTTCAAAATTAATATCATTAATAAAACATCGTTTTTTTTTTGAAATTATAAAATAGATTAAACTACAAATACTATTTCGGACATAAATTGTTATTATACTTAAACTTAAATTTTTATATCTTCTTAATTTCATAATTAATACACCTAGAAACCTCCATATAATACCAATGAGTGTAAAATGAATTTTTTTTAAATTATTTTGGTTCATGTAGCATTGATGTTGTAGTGATTTCCTTGTGCCTAAACTTCTCATAAAAGTGAATTATCTAATTTATTAGTTATTAATGTTTTGTTAGGGATTATTTTTGGGAAAACCCTTGTGATAAAAACCTTCTGTTAAAGTTCAAAAAAGTGAATCTCATATGAAATATTACTACTAATTTATTATGTTAATATAAATTTCATAATATTGTTACATTTATTTAACCAGAAAATTACATATTTATATTATAATAATAATATTTAATACATATAAAATGTATGTATATTTATTATTTTTATGTTTCATGTGAAACAAGATACTCTAAAAAATTATTTACAGAAATATATACTATAAATATTATTTTTATATTATATCACATGAAATGATAATTTCATCCTAAAATTCTATTACATAGATAAAAACATGTAAGGTTACTTTTCTCTCATTGCATCCTCTGGTTTACACATAGCTTCCTCAAACATTTGATTTCACCAAAAAAAATTTCTAGGAGAAAGATCTTATTTAATAGAACATTAAATCATTGATCCAAGATCTATACTGATTATTTATCATAAGTGATGACATTTTCAAATTACATAGTATCCTAGTTAATGACATGTGTGAATCTGGTATGTTTATCCTCAAAATTGATATATGGAATACATCAAGTACTTGTGAGAGATATAGAGATATTTCTATGAAATATTATACAACACTAACATTGTCTAAAATATCAAAGGGAATGATATACACAGGATAAACACTCCCTTCTTGCCAAATATAATAACATTCATCAATGGAGATATTTTGAGGAACACCATGTTAAAAACACAAAACTCTAGATCTCATAAATTACTTGTTGCATAAATCGTACATTGAATTTAGTCTTGTTTCATATGATATTAAATTTTTTGAACCATCCCTACCATTTATTAGGAAATATTATGTCTAATTGTTTTCTCTCCAACACCTAATCCTAAAATATTATATTTCTATATCTACTCTTATATAGAGTCTTATATTATTCTTTTATGATACATGAGTGAAAAATATTGTTATGTGAATACTTCAATAGATGGAAATAATGATTTGATATTCCTATGTAGTTTATTGATTTGTATATTAGAATATATTCCTATGTAATAATTTTTCTTTTAAGATTGAATATATATTAGTGGGTGATATTTAATGCTAAATTATTGCTATATATTCAGTGCTCATTGAGGACTCATACAGAATGTTTATGTGATCCGTGGATATTTGTTAGATAAAAATTAATTTTGTTACATCATGAAGCTTTACCAAATTCTTCGTGTATAACATAGAAAGTTAATAAATTAAAAAAATACTCAAAGATAATAATTATGTGTCCATATATTTTTGTTGCTCTACCATAATTAGAATGAATTATTCCCCTAAATATTTTTAGGGAGATCAGGGATAAACTCCAAATCGATGTTCTCCCACTTCGATCCTATTATAGGAAATTGATGTATTATTCACAAATATTTCTGAAATTCAAAATTTACCTATTTTTAAACCATGTTTCAAGATAAAGAATCTTTAATCTCTAACTTTATATTGTCCCACCATGTGTGTTTCCTACCATATATATATATGTATATATATATATATATATATATATATATTATTTTTTCATTGATTAATAAATAAGGATGAGTTATGTGAATTATATAATGTTCACACTTCAATTTTTTGGGACACATATCATAGTTGTAATCCTCATAATTCCATTAGTATCAGGGTTTCACTTCAAAATCATAACTACCTCCTTCTATAGTGTAATATCACCATTCCAGGCTTCCTTATTATTTAAATAATGGATGATTGAAAAATAATTTGGGAGAGGAATGATTTAATTCCATTGTTTATGATTTATATATATATCCATTAAATTTTATTAAAGATTTTTATCTTTTAAATCCTCATCAATGATTTTGTAGTATGCCCCTTTTCATGTAAAGCATCAAATGCCTTGTTTTTTATCCATATATGGTAATGTATTGGGAATTTTGAATCTTTAATCAATTCTAAAAATATTAATTGGAACATGTTCCACTCCTTATGTATTAATATATAATTTACACTCATATTATATATATATATATATGTAAGTCATACATTTCACTATAGAGAAAATATGACTAATGTTTTGATGAAACAATTATTTATAGTTACACAACATAAATAGGGTAATTTTTATCATGGGTTTATAACTAAAATTATATATAATATATTATAATATAATTTTTCATTATAATTCATCTCAATTGATTTTTAATGTGTCGTTGTATATTACAATCCCTTCTAAATTTCAGGGTAATGTAAGTATATATTAAATTTTCATCCCCATTCTAATATCCTAAAATCATTCATCAAATTATTCAATCAAGAGTAATTGCCCCCTTCAAAATAAACATGGATAGTGTAATTAATATCAATGAATAAATTATTACAAACATTATTTTGTATTCAACCCAACCAAAACTACTATATATATTAGTTATAGTTGTCACCCTGTACAATTATTCAAAACCTCCAAAAGAAGGAAATATGGATAGTACCTTTCTTTTGAATACATGACGCAAGAATGATGCATTTTGCAACTATAATTCACTCATTCCAAAATATTCAAATAGTTTCTAGTTACAAATGGTATTTAATATAGTTTATAACTGATAATCATGATATTTTATTCTCAAAGAATATATAAGAACATTATCCCTAAATATTACCCCAAAATGATCCTGGTAGATTATAAAATCTATATACATCATATCCATGAATTTTTTTGGCCCATTTAAAATTCTAAAATGCATCACTTCAAAGTCATAGAGTCTATACCTCATATAGAGGGATGCATTGGGTATTTCTTCTCCCAATATCAAAAATTAATTGTATCCATATGGAAGGAGAATCATGGAGAAGTATTGATCCATTTTTAGAGGATCAAACATGGCCTCAATATAGGTTATATGATAGTTTTAAGTGGTGTTTACAATCACATGTTCATTATAATCAACGTAATAATTAATTGATTCATCCCTATTCTTCAAAAAGTGGAATGATTTATCCCATGGTGAAGTACTAGGGTGTAAAACATTTCTTATCCAAATTGCCATAAAGGTTTTATTCTATTATTATAATTCAATTGATGCAATTAAATAATGTCTCTTCAATATAGGTATAAAACCTAGCACAAGTTCAATTTTAAATACAATATCATGGTTTTTGGAAGACTATGTGGTTTATTGTGGAATACATCCACATATTATCATATAATAAGAATGTCATCAACATTGAAATTATCCTCAAGAATTTAGGATAAGAGTCCCCTGTTATTGTGTATCATTACCCATATTATAAAATTTACACACAATTATAGTTATTGATCACTATTTCATTAATATTTTATGTAGAACCTTGATATTTTATGATATTTTCTTTTTTATAAATAAATTTATCTATTTTATGGCTGGTAATAAATCAAAATGCAAGTTTAAATGAACCATATTTTTGCATACCATTATAACCTAGCCAATAAATTAAAGGAATGAGTTAGAATAAAACCATTTTAAGAAAATTATTTATAATTTAATCATATAAAGATAAAACTTTTTATGTTATGATTTTATTTGTTTTAAAAATGTACTTTTTCCTTAAAATGGTTTTTATTTTGACCTTTTTCCCCATTTTTTATATTTATATGAAAAAGTATACATAATTGTTTTTTAAAAAATCCAATTAATCTTAGAGATAATTATTTCAAAATTTCTAAAAGGAATAATTTTTTGAGGAATAATGAGAAATACATTTTTTAATAATGATTTTTCATTATATTTAATGAATTTAGAATGTTCCCTTTTGTATTTGAATGATTTTGATATTAATAATTGATAAATTATATTATTATCAATAAAATTTAGTTTATTGGAATTAATTTTCTGTTGAGAATTGATAAAAATACTTTTATATGTGTGAAAATAAAATTCATTGCAAAATCGCTCAATGTCGTGTTTACGGTGTTAATTTTAGAATTAAATTCTTCCAATTTTGAATGAAATTTCACAAATAGAATTTAAAATTAGAATTTTAATAAATAATTCTATTTTATAATATTAATCTAATTTTTTTTGAAATGAATAAAGAAAGAAATAAAAATATGTTATCATTGGTGAGGATGAAAATGGTTTATTCAGAGGTTAAACTTAATAGATAAGGCTTAAAATGACCTGAAATAATATCTAAATATTATTTCCCTTAAATATATAGATGAAAAATAATCTAATATTTAATATTTTTCCATTTTATGTGATTTTGTTTTGTGAATAATACATTTATATAATTTATTCTTTTCGAAAACCTCAATGTGTGTTCTCTCCCTCACTTAAAAAAGGACATCCCCTCTCTTCTCCTCCACATAAATAATGATCCTTTAATATATGGAAATAAATATTTTAATCTATTAAATATATCCCTCAACATGGACTTTTTTTTTCATTTATATCAGTGAACTATTCAATAAATCATTTAGGTATAAACTTAAAGAGGATGTTTGAAGAAGAGGTATAGTTCTTTACCACGTGTTTTCATTTATTTCTACTTCTTAATCCTGTATGTATTCTGCAAACATGAATAAATATTAAAAGTAGTATACTATATATATTTAGATATTATTATTTTAAATTAGTAACCTTTATCCATATCCTCTTCCAACATATAGGAAACGAAACTGTTGATTATATTTAGGTTGACTATTGCCTCAAGAACAAATTTAATTAATTTTCCATCATTGTCTCTCATGAATTGATATAATTTGGTTTTTAATATATATATATATGTAATATTTTTGAAATAATTATACTTCTATAATTATAATACCATATGTACATTTTTACATTCAAATCTATTAAAAAATGATAAAGTCACATATGTGTATGTTTGGACTACCACCTCAACAAAGTGATGCAATTAGTTTTTAACTTTATTTTGAAAATAAAATAAAAAAGGCAGATTTCATGAATAAATTTCATATATATGAAATATTAAATTTTTATCATGGGTAATTACTATTTTACTTTTTTTTGCATCCTTTGTAAAATGAAAACATCTTTCATGCGTAGGTACAACCAACCATCTCCCTAAACGGTGTAGTTTATTTTTATATCTATATATTCGGTGAATAACTCTAAATATAAATATAATAAATATATATTATATTTATATCTTGGATAATATTATTTAGTTCATGTTACCATGATCATTTTATATGTAAAAAATACCTAATAATAACTTACACAATAAATGAAGTTATTATCACCTAAAACAGTTTTTTACTAAATAATTTTTAATGAATAGGTGATAATAAGTTTTAATTAAATCAAATAATGTATCATATAAATGAATATGATTCAATACTATATGTTCCATAAATCAATATTTACTAAAGAGGAGTTTGAATATTTATGAAGGAATTTGTTCTTATGGTAAGTGTTTATTTTTTAATCTCATCATTATTTTGTGTTGTTTATGATTAACTCTACACTGTTAGTATAAAATTATCTATGTATATTAAATCCAAATTAGTTTCTTCTCATATTACATTCATTTTCTTCTCATTTTATCCTCAATATATATAAAGAGTGGTTTAATATGAATGTGAATGTGTATTTTCCACTCCGTCGGTAGTCTTTCGTTTCATTGTCCATATTTTATTAAATTGTATAGAAGAATTTTTTAAAATTTTTCTAGTAATTTATTTAAAACAATTCTAAAATTATTTATATTTTTTCAAAATGTTTTAAATGAATATTCGTGTTGTTTTTCAAATGATTGACCTTTTACCTCTTTACAAAACTGTGAAACAATGTCATTTTTTATCTTTTATGCAATGAATGAAACATCCATAGACTATAAAAACAAATTTTATTGAAACATAAATTAAAACTTAAAAAGGTTACCATTGAATAAATTATTTTCAATAAGGTTTCTGAAAATTTAAACATTAAATAACTGATTTTAAAATGAAAAGCGTATTTCTTTCTTGAAAAATTTCTATGCTCTTTATAATGTATTTTTCTATGTCAACATCCACTTTTGAATCCTATTTGATGATTTAATAAAATGATACCATCGACCAAATTTTATATGTATATTTCATGATTTGTAAGAATAATGAATGTATTCATATTTTTTATGATAGGTCTCTCAATATAGATAGTTATTTATGTTTTTTAATTCATGTTTAGTATGTTGTATGGTTTATTAATATGATGATTTTATTCATATAAATAAGTGAAATGTGAGGCACATAATTTCATATACCCTCGATGCATCAGTACGTCTCATGACAAAAACTAATGTGGAAATTGGGCCATGAATTTACCCATTTATGTAAGATTTCTCTTCTTAGGACCTCAATATAAATTTTTAGATGTTCAAAATTTTTTATTCCATCATTATGAAATCATTTATTGATGTGCATAGGATTTTTTGGTTAGATATAATCTCCATGGATTTGTATCTAGATCATGTGTTTACATATATGGAATTATACGATAATTATTTATTTATTCTACATTATTAACCACTTATTATATTCTTTTGTATTCATACCCTTATAGCGTAATTGAGCTAACCTCATTTTTTATGTTTCATTTCCCCAAAATACAAGGAAGTGTAGTAGTATTGATATATATGGATAAAATACTGGGAACAATGATGGTCTCAAATAAACGTCTATATTTTATTTTCTATTTTCAAATGTAATGTTAGATTCAAGTATATTACTAGTTTTATAAGACTACTATAATATTTAATCTATTGGGATGTTAATTCTTGTATTGGTTACCAATGTATGAATATAAATAACGACTCTTACCTACAAGATTAACGATCATTACAATTTTTTAGGGAAACATGTAGTTGAAACCATGCCTAGAATAGATAATATATCTATACGACTAACTGTAAGGAATAATATGTATATATATATAGTATAAGAACCTAATGTTTTGTTCATTTAGATATTTTATTTTTCTTCTAATAATACATCTATATGAGGATACAAACATTGGAAATAGATTTCGAACATTTTCATGTTGGGTTAATAATCTTAAAAAGAGTAGGTTTGAGTATATCATTACCATTATTTTGGTTCATAGTTATCACGTTCTTACTAATAATTCTATTTTATTTTAAATTTTTTTTGAAGTATTTGAAAAATAATTTATTTTAGAACTTCCCTAATGAAACCATGTTTATGATTCTAATATTTTATATGCTTAAAATTTTGAATTTATATTGGATTTTTTAGTAGTTTTGAAATTATAAATTATGATTTAAAATTTTTTAGTCTAATTTAGTGTATACCATTATTTAGAAATAACACATAGATGAATTAATGTAAATAATATCATTTCTCATAAACCATGTTTTAATTACCCTATATTGAATGAAAATAGATCCATAGATCGACTAACAGTTGTAGATTAATAAATTGAAACATTATTGGGGAATTTGATATGGGTTATTACCAATAACCATGCCGTTATAGTGCATCATATTGATCCACAACATAGTGTAATAATGTTAGAATGCATCATTGGTTTGAAAACTCGATTATTCAATGGGAATAAAAATACATTTTTATATGAGAAATTGATAAGCTCATTATAAGTGATATTTCTCACTTTTGGATAAATTGAATGGGAAAATAATTTTTTTGTAGTTTACGATATATCATATAAATAATATGTATGGGGTTTATTAATTCAAAACACTATGGATTTTGAAGATATAACTAGTATGGAATTTGATGATTTTATGTAACATTTCATGTAAAAAATGATTCTCTATAAAAAAGTGGATATGGGAAAACAATTCTTCAGTTTGATAAAATAATAATAGGAAAATTTTTCTATGTTTGAAGATAACATTATAAGGTTAGTAATTCATTCTATATACTATATGGGTATTCCAAATAGAATTATTGACCAATTCATTTATGGGAATACACTAAATCTTTTTTGGGAACTATTCTCCAAAAAATTGTCATCATATAATGATATATTATCATGTACCCTCAAGACATAGAATTAATTAACCATGTCATATGGGGTTGAATGAATTTAAGAGTATAATATATAGATTAATAAAATAATGGATAATGGGAAGGAGATAAAGTTGGATTTTCTAATATTCTATACATTTATTAGGAAACACTTTGGTACATGCCTAAAGGGAAAAATAATATTCTTCATGTGCGGATGAAAAGGCCATAGTTCTCATGAATCAATGGAATTGGAGAAATTATCAATCTATTTTTCTTTATCTATAATCATATGGAGAATTATTCTATCCAATTCCACAAATATCAATGTATCTTACTAGAAAATAATACCACAAGATATGAAAAATCCTATGAAATTACTACAACTGACCTGGTTGTTCCTAGTGATGTGGTGAAATTTATACTTATCATCTACTCTAGGATTTAAATTATTTTATTTCGATTCCGATTATGTAATATCATTCTTATCTTACTAATTTCCTAAGGGTATTGCATCATAACCTTAACTAATAGTTATTATGTTTGTGGTGAAAACATATAATGGTGCAATTATTGCATCTCAAGTGTATAACTCCTTAACCATATATTTTTGTGGCATATTTCTTCCTGTGATTAGTTTTTCCCTCTATATGAATTTTATGTAATTTTAGTTTTGGATTGGATCAAATAATATAGAGATTATATCAATTTTCGATGAAGTGGTGATATATTTTTCATTTCAATTAAACCTTCAATCATCGATTAGTAGAGTATAATCCTAAACGTCCAAGAGAAATTTTATAAATCATAAGGTTTTTGTTACCTATTCATGAGTGGTATTTATAATTAGTGGTTGGTGAGAAACTCATCATTTAAAATGTTCTTATTTTTTGTATATTTTCATGTGATTACAAATGAATTACCATGTATTCCCATGAATCGGGATGTTTAGCATTCAATAAAATTCATATATTACACTCTTAATATTTCAAAAAATATATATAGAATGTCTTCCATCTAGTTGTAGAATTGATGAATCAACTCTCTGATAATTTAGATAATGGATTTATTCATCCATGTGCATCGAATAAGGGTGAAACTATTTATTTTGATAAGAATAAAGAGGTCTCACTTGATCTTTTTAATGATTATTGGGAACTAAACAATATTACTCTTAAAAAGGTTCCATATACATCATATTATTGATTAGTTTGATCAATTTTTATGGATATAGGTTTTTTAAGGTTAATCTGGGATTGAAATATCATTATTTAATGATTAAGAAGGAATGCATACCATAGAAAAAAATTTATATGAGTTCCAGTGATTATATATTTACAGTAATTCTATTTTGATAAACCAATTCTCATATTAACTTTAGTGAATAAATCGATAGTGAAGTTATTGATTTCCTTGACTAGGTTTTAGAAGTCTTTATAGATTTCATTCTCATATAGTCACAGAGAACAGAAGATCCTAAAGAACATTGGAAAACTGTGTTGAAGACCATGAGGATGGATAAGATATATAGTATATTTAACAACTATGAATATTTGATCATAATGCTTCATTACTTGTTCATATAATCTCAAGTTAGTGTATATCAGTGGATCCTTAAAAGATATTAGTTATTAAAAATTATCCTAGACCAACCACAATGATTAAGATCTAAAATTTTCTTCCTATCAATAGATATTATTGGAACATTGTGAAACATTTATCATAAATTTAAAATCAACATACCAAGTTAACATGAATGGAAACCAAGTTCCTTAAAATAGTTGAATGTGGAAAAAATTTAAAGGAACAGAAGAGTATGATAGTTAGTGGTCATGTACATAGACTACATTATAGTGGATAAGGTTATGTAATCTATAATGACGTTTCAAAGAAGTGATTGATAAGATTCCTCATTCAGAATGATATTGTGAAATAATATACTACATTACAGTTGAAGGTTCATATGAAAAATTACCCATATCATGATATAAAATTAAATATGGTAATTTTCACATTATATATTTTGGATTTATTATCTTTATGAATAAGTTTCAGATATAAGTAATGATCATAAAAGTTTAAATATTATTTTCCAGAATAAATAGGGAAATAGTTATATAGAATATTGGTACAATTGATTAAAAAATAATATTTCTCCATACATGACCACTATGGGAAGGCTAAAAAGGATGTAGATGTTATGATTAAAAAGGATCCAACTATCCTATATATGATTAAGGCCAAAAAATATCTGAAATTTCTATATTGGTAAATAATGTATCATGAATTATTTATGGAAGGGGGTGAATATTATTTTTCTCAAATGAGTGTTCAAATATCAATACAACTATTTTTAAAGAATCAAAGAAGAAATATATATAGCTAAAAAAGAATGAAATATGTATTACTATGTTCAATCGTAATTGTTACGGAATGGTATGGTTTATAAATTCTGTATTTATCATATAAATTCTAGATTTGGATAAGGGTATTTTAGATGTAACTCATATTTCATCATTAAAAATTCAGCCTAGCATTATGATGATATATAGAGAGATGAAAGAATATATTTAGTGGTGAATATGATGGGAGATATTATAGATTATGTATATCAGTTCATGGTATTTTTCAAGATAAATATGAGAGATATAAGTATAAGGGGATGTTACAATAATAAATCATGCAAGAATGAAAATGGGAAAACATCACCATGGATTTTTTCACCGAGCTCCCCAAAAAGATAAAGGATATATTGATATTTGGGTTGTAGTTGATTATCTAAAAAAGTTATCACACCTCCTTTTAATCGAATAATATTTCTATCTTTATTAGCTTCCAATTATATTCAATATGAAAGTACTTTGTTTGAATAGAGTACAATATTATTTTGTGTCTAGTCAGGATCTAATTTTTACCTTGAAATTCTATAGATGTCTTTAATATAATTTAGATATAGATTATAGTTTCAATATGGTGTAACATTCTCATTTAGATTTTTAGTATAAAGATATAGTCCAACCGCATAAGATATTCTAAAAATTTGTTATAGTTAGTTCAATGGTATCTGGAACACAAGGAATTGATCCATGAGATACAAGTTCAATATTTTAAAATCTATGTTGGATTTTAAGGCCATGTATCTTGTGGTGGAGCTCACCTCTCGGTTAAATTACTAGGATTTATCTCTCCTAGTGAGAAATCAAATTGTGGTTAAAAAATGTTCTTTAATATTCATAACTTTCCTACACTAGGTCTATGGGTGTGGTGGAATCAACACAATAGTGGATTCAAACTCAATGTTGATGTGTCATTCATCCATGGTCAAATATGGGGGGTGGGTCATTCCTGATCATCGGGGATAAGAAAATTCTACATTTAGTACCTTATAAGGGCTGAGATATTCACTTTTTATGGAAGTTAATTCCCTTCTGAGTGGGCATGATCTTTTCCATTCTATGGTAATTGAGCTTACAACTATTTTAAGAGACTCCTCCTGCAATTTTAATTCCCTCAAAGATCTCTCATCCAATTATTATGCAATATTTTATCCCGTCCATCGATTGGAAAGTGTTATTTAAAATGGTTTGGAACTTATTCTATCATTATGATAGGGGAATAAGGAGGTCATGTGTCTCAATAATAATACACAAAAATATCTCATGTAATATTTTATGACAGTATAGGATCACCTCTCCATGATTTTATTGAAACTGTAAGGGACGATTCCCTAAGGTTATATTATTTTAGACCAAATTTATTCCCTTATTTCATTTGTTATTAAATTAATAATAATAAATATATTGTATCCTATTATTGAAGACCAATATTCAGGGAGTAAGTTGGAGAAATGAAGCTATTATGACCTGAGTTAGATAAGAAAATATAATAGAAATTCATGACCATTCTATAACATATCATGTAACTCATAGGTGATAGAAAATTTATATTGATAATCCTCGGTGAAATTATGAGTTCAATTTTTCTGAAAAGGTTTTCCTATGGATCTCTATATGGAATAATTTTATGATATTTAAGAATAAAGTAATGTCGATCTCTTGATATATTGGCCCCATTGAGATTATTGATCAAGACATGAAGATATATAATCACATGACACTTCCCCTAAACCTCTCTCATGTTCGTAATGTTTCTTTTGTATCTCTCTTAAGGAAGAAGATACATGATATTTTACATGTAAAAATCATAGAGGACATACTACTAGAGATTAGTCAATATTATAAAGAACAACTAGTACAAATCATGGATCATAGATGGAAGGTGTTACAGAACTACAATAAATACCTATGTAAAGTTATCTGAATAAATTAAAAAATTGATGAAGCTGCATGGGTCAAGAAAGATGTGATGAGGTCGAAGGATAATCAGTGTTTTCATTTGAGTCATGGACTTTTTAGGATGATGTTTTTTCATGTGTGTTATAATGTAAAATCGTGAGATTTTATGATATATTTAATCTTTTAAATAAATTTCATCTCTTTGATAGCTTTCAATAAATGCACCCTAGAGTCTTAATGAACTATAATAAATTATACCATTATAACATAGATTTTAAATTATATATATGAATTGAAATAAAAATTCTTAAAGAAAATTTGTATACATTTTTTATATAATGATTTATAATGTATTAATATGTTTTGAAAAGCTATTTTTCCCTTATAATGGATTTCTTTATTTTCGAGAGAAAATAAAATAATGTATTTTTTCCCACTTTTAGATATATTATTTAAAAATTTGATCTTTACTTTTGAATTCAACATGTATATAATATCAGAGTGTATTTTTGATAATTTCCAGAATGATTTAATTTTTGATTAATAGTTCAAAATATAAATTTTTATTAAAAAAATCGGTGTGCTTAAATAATTTAAAATTTTCAATATTTCTTTGAAATTGATTTAATTTTATTAATAGTTAAATTATATTACCATTAATATAATTTGCATAATTGGAATAAATGTAATGTTGAATTTTGATATAATATTTTTTATACTTATGTAATCTTTTTATATGGAAAATAACTCTCCATCTCATTTGTGAGTTTAATTTTAAATTTAACTCTGAATATTATATGAAATTATTTTTATAATGTCTATTTAATATTTAGAATAAAAATAATTAATATTATTTTATATGTATCGACTAAATTTTGGTCTTAATGAATAGGAAAAACAATAAAAATCTATTAATGCAGTTATCAATAAAATGGGTATCAGGTTTGTTAATCAAAACCTATAGAGGTACGAATGAAGTAATAACTTATATAAAATATCTTTTATGGAAACATTTTGACCCTATATCAACAAATATTCAATAATTTTATATTATTTGAACCATTTCTATGATTAGAACATTTATATATTTTATTCTTTTGAAATATTTCACGTTTTTCCTCTTCCACACTAATAAAATAACACTACATTTCATACACTCTCCCCAATTCAAGTGCCTTTTTGTTCAAAACATATCTACCCTAATCCATTCCTTACATCCCTTTACTCATCCATGATATCTTTTCAATTTATAAAACTATCCTATAAAGGCTCTTTGTATAAACTTAATGGGGTTTTCCAAAGAAAAGTTATAGTTCTTAACCATTCTTTTTCAATTTATTTCCTCTTATAACTTTTTAAAATATAATTAAAACATTAAAAAATTATAACTACTTTTTATTCCATATACACATAATTTATTATGTTAATTTTAGAACCTGTATCTATATTGTCTTCTATCATATATGAAGCAATAAAATTGATCATGTGTATGGAGAACTATCTTCACACGAACAATTATAGTTCGTAATCCGTTACTACTTCTCATGGGAGGATATGCTGATGGATTTAATGTATAAATATATATATATTTTTTATTAATGAAATAATTTTTATTCTATATTTATAATATCAAATCTATGTTCTTACCTTCACACCTATTATAAATTGATAACCTCGCTCGTGTGTATGCATGGACTACCATCTCTATGAAGAAGTGATATTAAAATTTCATTTTATTTTGACATTCATAATAATATGGATATTTTTTTAATTATTTTTAATATTTATGATATTATAATTTTTTTTGAATGGTTAATTATTATTTATGATTATTTTTTTTCCATCAATCAAGAAATGAAAATAATGATCATGCATGTTAACGGCCTACCGTCTCCATGAATAGTGTAATTTATTTTCCCATCTATAACTTTTATGGACGATTCAAAATATGAATGTAATTAATATATATGGTAATTATATCATGATTAATATTATTGATTTTATATTTCCATGTTCAATGTAAATTGACCAAAACTACCAAACCCAAATTATATGAAGAATGCAGCAGCTATCACCCAGAATGCTGATTTGAATAATGAATTTTAATCAAAATTTTGAAAATGGTTATAATTATATAATAAATGTTATTAAATATATTATTATAGTTCTAAAATATATTTTTAATAAATATTTATTTATTATAAATTATTTTTGTAAATGTATGAATGAAATCATACCTAAGGTAAGGGCACAATGTCATTATTACTATAGATTGTTCATGTATAAGTCTCCATTATGATTATTATTTGATTATTTTATATTAAAACCAATTTAGTTTATCCTCTTATGTCAATTGAAATAAATTTCAGGTTTTATTTTCATTTTCATCTCATAGTGTACTCATGATAGTGAAATAGTATTTTTAAGGAAAAATGAGCATATATTTTTTACTCGGTCGATACTATTTCACTTCCATGTCTATATTTTCATAAAATTATTAAAATATTATAAGTAAAATTATATAATGATTTAATGAATTAATTTTTACATATTTTTGAATTTTAATGAATCTTTTTAAGGGAATAAACATTTCATTTTTAGAATGATGTTCTTTTGATATCTTCACTATAGTTTGAAATAATTGTATTTTACCTTATATGATAAGAAAAAAAATTCTTGCTACTTTGAAAATTAATTTCATTAAAGATTCTTGTACATGTTTATAAGGTTCAATGCAATGAAAACATTTTCCTCAATATTTGGGAAATATGTTTTTCCTTAAATACATAATATTAAAGTGATTAGGGTATTTTCCTCAAAAAGGTTTCTAGTGATCATTTTAAAGTATTTTAATCTATGTCAAAATCTTTTTATGAATCATATAAATATTATATTATATAATAATTTCATCCCCTATATTTCTCATGATGTATTATTATAATTTTTCTGGGGAAAATATTGATATCTAAACTTCTAGTTCTTTTAATACAATTAATTATTGGTTTTTAGGGCATGTAGATTATGTTGTACTATTTTTTTATATGATGAATCAATTGGACTTATTATTTATTGGGTGGGGCTAGGAATTAAATATAGCCAAGATTAATTATTTAGTCTCATTAGAAAAACTATATAGATTATTTGGATAGACCTTACCCATTTTTTAACATGTCTTTTCATGAGGTCTCAACGGTAAGTTTCAGATATGTGGAATTATTCATTCCATTAATAAAAAATCAGTTATTAATTTCCATTTTATTGTTTTATTAGTTATAATATAACATAGTAAGTTTTAATATAATGTTATTATTTATGATTAATTATATTATAATCATTATTTCCTTCCATAATATTCATTTCATTTTTTATTTCATTTTACTCATGCCCCATATGAGAATCTATGATCAGCCCTTTCATTTGTTATATTTCCCTATAATTCCAATAAGTGTATAATGATGGATATTGAGGGATATGTAAAAGGAAATAGTAGTGATCTAAAATAATATAAAATTTTTTATTTCAAATTTTAAAATATAACTAGGATTTCAAGTGTGTATATATTTTCCCTAGAATAAAAATCTATTAGATCCTTTAAGATGGGATTAAGTTTATATAGTACCAATATAATAATTCAACCACTGAATCTAGGATACATGTGTTAGGGTATTCAAATTTTATAATGTGATTCTTTATGATATAAAATGAAGCTTAATTATTCCAATAATTGATATCATCTCTATACAGGGAGATCCAATTCATTCCCAAAATCAAATTAAATTCCACTAGGGGAATAATAACTAGATCTGATAGAATTATCTTGCAATAAAATTGATTTAAGAATTGGTGTATACATTGGATGAAATCAAAGGAACACCATGTAATTTTACTAATATTTCAATATCCCATGTTTAAATTGGTGAATCAACATTCTTTAAAATAATTCATGATATGAATAAATGAGTAAAACAAAACTAAAATTAGAAATTTATATCTTTTGAGTGGAGATTAATTTTACCTATACCCACTTCATTACCACGACCCTCTTCAACAAAAGTGGTCACATAGTCCCTTACATGTTCCCATGGTCTAGGAGGTGTCTTCCTCTTAATATTTTATTGAGCCCTTGAATTAGGGAATTGATGTTTCTCTATTTCATTACATTATTCAACATATATTTTTGTGGATTTTATCATGTTTATGTTAATAAAATAACTTTGTAGTGATTTTTTTGGAAACTGATAATCATGTGTTCAAATTTGGAATCATAGAATTTTTTTGGAATTTTTTTTCTAAACCAAATTTCAGTATTTATATTTATTTGACTTCTAAAATATTTTTAGAACAGTAGAATTCAATTATTTTATGGTTTTGTAATGAAATAATTTTCTGGAGTTAATTTTTTCTCTTATACAGATAAAATTCCAACAATTTCAATTCATGATAATAATTTAAATTGTTTGAATTATTTTATAATTTTCTTGTTGAAAACATGTTATTTCAAAAATATATTTAAATCTAACTTTCTATTCCTAAATTGATTTATCCTTAGTTCTGTTCAATTATATTTTTTATGGTATTGTGTTTTGTACCACAATCTAGAAAATATTTTTTAGCCTAAATGATATGTAGTTGAATATTGACATATCTGAATTTATATGGTTTTATCTATCTAAATTTATATAATCCCATATATAAAAATTTACAAGAGAAGTTATGTATTATAATGGAATTATTTTTCATATATCCAATTCCATTCATCCCATATCCATGTAGGGTAATTTTTGTAACATCCACAGAGTGAATTTTCTATATCGGTGAATTATCCTCTTACCCACATTTCAAAATCCAATATTATAGAATTATATATGGAACAAAATTTTAATGTTCCTGGCCACATTTAAGTAATTTTATAAGAACCATTTAAAATTTGGAATTCTTATTATATATCCATGTGTCTAAATTCTAAAAATACCACATACCTAAATTTTTTCCCCATGTAGATGAAATTAAATTCCAAAGGATAAACTATGAAAGGAATCCTAATATTAATCTACTAGAATCCAATAAATGTTGAGTATGGTTTATGAATTTGGAATATGTATTTGATTTTTCTAGAATAAATCTTTATTGAACTCATCATCTGAAGACCAATCTTCTGTATCAAGAAAATATTCTAATCATGGATTCGGGGAGAGTATTTTTTTTTTGAGTTTATGGGATGTATTGAGTTAGAGGAAAATTATCTAAGGGTGAGTTTTACCTTACTGACTCAATGAAGGTGCAATCCAGCTGACCTCATATTTTAGGAAGATAGATGAGTACATGATTCATTGTGAGTATCTTGATAAGGACAGAATAAAAAATAGTGGATTCAAATTCTACTAATGATTAGTAATTTTTACATCCCAATTGATGAAATTTGGTGAACCTGAGCCTTAGTGAGAATGATTTACTAAAGGGTGTGTCTACATAGGGTTGTTACATCACTCAAGAATTACATAAATATGATTATCCACTGAATCATTATTATTAGGAAAAATAATCTTTGAGTGAATTTGAGAGCTTCAATAGAATAATTTTCCCACCCTCAACAATGTAAAAAAATATATTGATTGATTGTTCTGCAAGATTTAGTATTTTATCAATTATAGGACGACAATTGGAAAGAATTATAGGGAAATTATGTTCACAAATTATATGTCATCAAGACATTAATTGGGAGCATTTCAAATTCATGAATTTTTTCCTATGAAAGTTATTATCATATGAATATTTTAAACCCACGTGGTACCATTGTGATCATAGAAATTCTTGATTTAGAGAATCATTGATAATGTAGTAAATGTATTTGTACAGTATGAATTTTTCACGATGAAAAAATAATATATTGGAGGGAACATGATAATTAATGCTCGATAAATGATAAACACATTAATAAGTAATGTTTTACTAGTTTTTAATTTATGAAAATGTTCAGTTTGAATGATTATAGGGCCTCAGAGATAACCATCATGGGACCCTCATAAAGGGTGTTTCATACACCAGTTGGGTGAGTTCTGTATTATGACTATAATTACTAAAATGTATTTGATTGGTAAGGTTATTTAAATTAAGTGGACACATGTGTTATTTGTGTTATTAAGTTTATTACCTAAAAAGTTTAACTACGTAGAGTTATAGAATTATATATCATTTTAATGTGGCAAAATTAATTGGATATTTTTTTAAAAAATATTAGTGAAAGAAAAATATAAAATAACTTCCCCTATTTGATAGTCCTGAAATTAAATAGGGAAATTAAGGTGGTATTTTTTGGTTAAATAAATGAATAGTATATGGTATTTTTTTGGAAGTATGGCCATTTTCACATAGAAACACAAATTCATTGAAATAACATTCATGTACAAGTGGAATATTTTGGATGGTCAGAATTAGTTGGACTTTATCAAAGGGATAAATTTGAAGCTGATACGTAGGATGATTTTTATCAATTTGAAATGGAAAAATCTTGATCAATCTATATCCATTTCTTTCTTCTATATCCCTACTTCATTTTTCTCAGGCTTGTTCCTTTAATTGATTATGATCATATGATTCTTTCTTATAGAATAACATTATTTTGTTTTATCAATACTTTTTCAATTCTTACAATATATTTTTCTTTCAAAATAATATATTTAATTTCATAATATCAAAATATTTTAGTGACATCAATTCTAATAAACCATCATTAAATTTCATTATGTTTGGATGAATCTTGAAAGTAGAGAGCTATAATATAAATCCATCTATATGTTATTATCTTGGAGAAGGACATGGAACTATTAAATTTTATGTTTTCACTTGAAATAAAAATAACTATGAAAGAAGAAATTTATTCTAAACAAGGCATCTGAAATTATCCTTGCATAGAGTCATAATAGAGTATTACTATCATCCACATTTCTAAAATTATTTCTTTTCTTATCTATTTTGATATAAATTATTCCTTCCATTTTTTTATTTTTCAGTAATAAAAATGTTTAAAAATTAACCCAACTCTCTTATTTTAAGTTTTTTAGAATAATTCCATTGACATATCTCCTATTTCCATAGGATTTAATCCTTATTTACACTTTTCTAGTGTGTTGTTGGGGATATAAATGACACTTTTATGACCATAAAGACCTATATATTTTACACATTTGGGAATATTTTTCAAGGCAGGGGTGTGATTCATGTCTTATAATTATGTAATTAAAAATCTACTTTCTTACGAAAACTAATTATTTCAATTGTTTTAGCTCTATTGTTTTCACTGAATCTTGTTTTCTAAGTGAAATTTAATTGTTATTTTTTTTGTTATATAAATTAAAAATTTAATTATTAAAAATGAATATAATATCTATCCTGATACATAGTAAAATTATCTTCTTTTTTACTAGTTTTAATAAATAATATAGAGATAGATTTTATGATTCATAGAATAGATGTAGTGATTTTTTATTTCAATTCAAAAATCATGGACTTCCATTTTGATTGTTTTTCGAGCTTTTTAATGTATTAAATGATAATGAATGATTTTATTTATAAATAATTATGTTTTATTTCCTCTATATCATTATGATGATAATTAATGTATTTTTTTGATGAACTACATCAGAAATATTGAAATAAGTTCAAAATCATGAATGATAAAACATCATATTTAGAGTACATAAATTTAAAAAAAAAATATAAATAGTGATTGATGAAGTAAAATAAATTATGATTTAATGAAAGTTGAAATTCTTAAATTCAATGATATATCATTGAAAATGTAATGGGATTTGAAAAAACATAATCAATTGACCAAATCCTTTTCGAACATAAATTATGAAATTAATAAAAAACCATAAAATGAAAATATATATTTGAAAAATAAATATTGTATGTTTTTTTTATAAAAACTAACATTAAGAAATTGAATTAAGTGACCATGTATTTGATGAAAATCCACACTCATTGAACCTAAAATTGAAAATTTAAAATAATTAATTGTGGAATTTGTTTTCATGGATGTTGAAATAAACATTATGATTAATATTTAAATATCAATGCCCCATTGCATGTTTAATTTGAAGTAGATATTTTTGAACATGATTTTAATGTTGAGGAAAATCTGGACAGACGATTAAAGAAGGTATTATATGACATAAAATATATTGAAATTTGAATTAAACAACATCTTAATAAAATTTAATATCTAAAATTAACCATTGTAACTTGTGTTCCATTTAAATTTATGGGTGTTTTTTGTATGAAAATGAGTAAGAGATTTAAAAAAATATTTATTTGAAAAAATTATTCATTTTAAAAATAAATATAATATGAAGGGGGTAAATTTTTTATTGAATTATACAGTGTAAAATGAGCATGTTTTTTTAAAAAATAGACATATTACGACGAATCTTTTTTAATAATGTATTGAATTAATTTTTGTAGCTACTGGGGACTTGGTTTTCTCCCTATAATGCTAGGATCTAATTGTAATTACCTTACAACTAAACATACAGGATAAAAGTAGATATGGTAGATTATGGAAAAAGATAACACTGCCATAATGACATAGATTATTCATCTAGTTATGTTCAATTGGGGAATCTAAATTTATCACTACTATGAATTAGACTCATTTTTCAAAAATTAAATTTTTCAATTTTTCCTTCTCATTCAATGATAACCCCTTATTCATGTTTATAAATTGTTATTTTCCTTTCTCCCACAATTCATTCATAAATATCTTAGAACATACACTACTATATACTCTCTATTAGGATTGATCACATCATTTAAATTATTTAATATTAGGTCATATGATTGTTATTTTACTCTTAATGGTACATTCATTGAGATATTATGTAGATAATAGAATTGTAAAAGGGGGTGATTCAATTGATGTTATATAAAAAAGAATCTCTTTAAAGGGTTATTTTATCTTTCATTTTTCATTAATAATTAAATGTTGAAAAACATTCATACATCCATAGAAAATGTATTTAAATAAGTTTTGATGTCTAAATTATTACCTCTATGTTAAACTAAGAGCAAGATGAATTTCCCTACTAATTTTGAATATTTTTAAATTATGGGATATTTTTACATGACATGATCTATACTACTGAAAATAATTTTGAAACTATTTTAAAATCTTTTTTAGCACCCATAAGAACTATATTTTACCATGGGAGATTTTAAAAAAATAATATATATTTTTTCAGGGTGAATTATTGAAGAAACAAAACCTTTTTGGTTAATGAATATAATTTATATCATTGACTATAGAATTCATGGCATTATAGTCTTTTTTTATGAATAATTGATAACTTTATTGAACAACATCTTTAATCCTGAACCATTCATGGAAAATATATATCACACCTGATATTGTTTACACATTTTTTATCCAAGAACATTAATGTATGTTTGTTATAATAACATAAATATTCCAATCATTGGGATTTATTAATAATCAATAAATTTTGTTTGTAATGGAAAAATACTATTCATTTTCAAATATTATTGAAAAACTACTTTATTATTTTGTAATCATTATATGCCAGATTTATTAAAACATAAATAGTGTTTACAATTTTTTTAAGGTAATATCTTCTTGAGTGTAACTATTTTTTTGTTCTCTAATGCTGAAATTTAGAAATAGGGACATTGTTTGATTTTAAGTACATGGGGTGGAGTTTTATGGGATAATATTTTATTTAGTAATTAATGAGATATTATATTATACAATGTTGAATGAAAAAAAATATCCTCATTGTTTTTTAACATTGTGAAGCTTCAAGTATCACCTAATCAATTTAACTAGGTGAAATGGTTTATTAAAGTTGAAGGAAGTAGTGTCTCATTGAACAGGTCAATACTTATTACCATATATATTTAATTAAGTATATAATATTTTTTTCACTCTATAAAATATTGTATTATAGAAAAATTTTAGGAGAATTTTATATAATCATCATTGAATTTATGCTTTTTAACTTAAACTAATCTAATAAGATATGCATCAAAATGGTTTATAAAATAAAAATCCTAATTCAAGTTTAAAATTTTATTATTTTTTCATTCAACCATTCAATGAGTTATTATTTATTATTTTTAATTATTTCTATTACACATCCTATTAGTTATGTCTAATTAATAAAACCTTTAACAATTGTGACGTTGTTTTCTCTATGGTAATTAAATTTGGGTCCTACATTTAGATGAAAATAGAGGTTTGTCAAATTATTCTTAAAATTTTATGTTTCAATCATTTTAAGAAAAATTCAATTTCACACCAAAATATATTATTAGAGTTCGAAATAACATTTTATTCTTGAGCCAATTTGTGGGAGAAAATAATTTTGAAAATCAATTAATTGGGGCATTTTAGTTTATTAATTTTCATATATATTTTTTAGCATTGATTTTTAGAGAATGATTTAATCGGTACAATAAATGTTTATGTGTGGTTGAATTTAATCTAGCTCTATTTAATATAAATTTTACACATAATTATTTAAGGGTTTAAATAATTTTTGGTAATGAAATTATTTTTTTTATTGAATTTGTGGAAACTGATCATCCTATTTTGAAATATTGAATCATATAAAAATCGATGCATTTTTTTCAATATTATATTTAATCAATAATTTTCAAATGATTAATTATATGTTTTTTTGAAAAAAAACTGAAAATTTGATGGGTTTCTATATAAATTTTTTGTTTTATTTATTTTGTTGATTTTTAGTTTTCAAAATAATATTTCTATGACTATAGTTCTTTGTTTAATAATATAATGTTGGATTTTTTTTAATTTTCTAGTTATTAGATTCCTTTATAATATTTCAATAAAATATGGATCCCAATTTCTTAATATAGTTAATATCAATTATATTTAATTATTTTTTCAAGAGTAGAAGAGACTAATTTCTTTGTAACTATATATTGTTGTAGCCATATTTTGATGGATTCATGTGTCCAAATATAAAATAGCACACACACCAATATTTCCAAGATCATCCACGCATTAAAATTTGATGGACTTTTATGTAGACTATTACATTTGGCCTTGATCTATGTTGCCAAATTTAGTTAATAAGGATATATCGAATCTGGTAAATAGTTGAATTCCCATGTTACACATGAACCCAAATCATACTACCTAGTTTTCACTATGGAACTAAATTAATAATTACCCATCCACATTGTATAATTTTGACCTAAATAATTCATGTTATTGATTTAATATTAAAATTGAAAATATCAAAATTTAAAAAATCCCATGTATTTGAAGTCTTTCCATATATAGCTTAATTAAATTCATGCAGCCAAACAAAAAAGAAAACATGACCATGATGTATAAAAATCCAACAATTTCCATGAATGGTTTTGGAATCAAAAAGATATTTATGAAATCCCAAGAATGATTATTATTCAAGACATTAATCAAAAGAAAATTGTTTTAAATTTTGAAAATAATATTATATTGGATTTGGGGATATTGTATTATCACTAACTATTGGGATATAGTTTTTTTAAAGGTAGTGTTCTGGTCAAAGACCAGTTCACAAAAATTATTATAAAAAAGAAAGAGGTTATACAAGTCTAAAATAAGGCATCTGGATGACGGGGGGACCCACCTAAACTCATATTTAAAGAATAAAATTTAGTATGAGCTTCTCTTCATGTGTATCATAGATGAATAAAGAAGAACTATTTCTACTGATGCTTCTTATAATCCACGATTTTTTCATCACAATTGATGAAATCTAATGAACCTAATAATTACTAATAATAATAGATCCAAGGGTATATTGAATTAGTGTTATCATATCCTTCAAGGAGGACCTGAAGATGGTTATCAGTTAAAATGATCTAAATATACATGTGAATTATCTAGTGAAATTAAGATACTCAATATAATAGTCTTCCATGCCTCAGTGTTGGGATATTTTCAATTGAGATATTTTTTTACTGGTTTTAGATGATTTCGTTTGTAGGATTTCGATTAGAGATTATGATAAAGACCTTCATTTCTTCAATTTTATGAATTTGTGACCAGACCAGTAGTGCATGTCAGATGCTTGAGATTTTTCATCAATAAATTTTCAATATTTTAATGATTTTATACAAAATTCATGTCATTTTTCTCATTTGAATTATATATTGTGTGATTCATTAATAATGGAGTGAATTTGGATGTTCCTTGTGGATGAACTATGTGAACCAAAACTAGATTGAAGATTACATATGATTTTATTTATAAAATGTAATGATGTTACTAATGATAATTTTATTTAATATATTTTTTTCCTTGTGAATGTATATTTTGAATTTTTATGGAGATCTATGTATCTATCCCAGGGGGTTATAGGGAATTTAGTTGAATGCACCAGTTGGGGGTGTGCATGGATTCATTTATGAAGTGATTAAATGAATTAGATATGAAAGTTTCTCTGAGACATGATTACATTTTTATTCACAGAGTTAGTAAAATTACTTCCTACCAGATTTGTTGAGATATATTTTTTGAAATATAGTGTATGAGAGATTAGAATATTTAATTTTATATTTTTTTAAATGAAAATATAGTGATAGAAGAACATAAAATAAATTCCTCCATTTTACATCCACTAAATGAAGTGGCGAAATTAAGTTAGTAATTATTAGATAGAAAATTGAATATTCTATGTAATTTTTGGGGTAGAAGGTCCTTTTTAAATGAAGAAATTATAGTTCTTTGAAATAACCTCCAGAGGGTAGGGTGATATTTTTTAGAACATTACTATGTCTATAATGAAGGGATAGAACCAAAGATAATATGGGGGATAATGTTTTTGACTAAAAATTAAAAACATTTATCTCTCTCTTCCATTTGTTATCTTCTATAAATATATTTTATTTTTATAATTTTTATTTTTATAATTGAATATAATAAACTAATTCTTGTTGGGTAATTGAATTATTTTTGTTCTATCATTTCTTCATATTGTCATATATTCTTAAAAACTAATTGATTGTCTCATGATTTAATTTCAAAACAACAAAATAATTCAAAAAGATAAATAAAAATGACAATTATTTCAATTAATTTTTAGTTTAACGAATCTTTAAAGTATAAAACATAAGCATTCGTCCTTGAATAGGTTTCTCTATTGGTGAAGGAGATTCGCCAATTCAATTTTGTGGATTCACATAATTAATCATCCAGTGAAAGGATAATTTTTTTTAAAACCAAGATATTCACATTTACATTTCAATTTCTCATCATATTTTATAAATATCATCATATTTTATGGATTTTATTCTTGACTGATATTGTTTGAAATCAATTATTCATTAATTTTAGTTTCATTAAAAAAGTTTTTAAAAAAACATCCAATTATGTTTCCTGTTAATTATTTTTTAAAATAATTTTTTTTTTCACTCACCTTATTCCCTTGGGATTGACCCTATATTCCACCATCCAAGAGTATAGTATAAGATATAAATAGATATTTGATATGTTTTAATACCATGAACATGATCATGTGTTTATTTTAATAATTCCCATATTCCATTCATTTAAAGAATTATTTCGTGCATTATACCAGTCATTGTTTACTCTATTTCCTTAACTGACCTCTAGGTACTCTTTAAGAATTCATGAAATTGATGGTAAACTCATCCAGACATCAATACCCTTCGGTTCCCTTTAATAATTTTCCATGGTGCTTTCTCCCACATTTTTTGAATGTGGGTGGTTTATTTTTCTTACCTCTATATAATTTTTCATTAGATTTTCCAAGAAACCACATTTTCCTTTTCTTATCCCCAAATCCATGAGAATAAAGAGTGTCTCTAGTTTCCATTTTCACTATATATGCTCATAAAATAATTTATTCACAGCTATAAAAGTTTCTTATATCAAATTCATTTTTAGGAAATTGTTTTAGGACACTTTTTATTAAATCAATATTGTTTCTAGTTTTGGTAATAATTCCTATGTTATACCTTATATGTATCATGATGTTTTATTTATAGGTTCATATGGATTCATTATTATCATGGTTAACCTTTAGGAATTATGGATCAATTTTTATCTAAATAGTAAATGTAAATTTTTTGTGAGGAATATTTTCCTGAACTACACTAATTAAAGAGATTCATGCATTTTATTTTTGAACTTTTTCTTAGTGAGGGACCACTATTGGACAAAATATCCATTTAAATGACACGTAGATAAAAATAATTATCATAGTTTTAGAACAGGATAATGTAAATTTTATTCTCTACTGCATTAATCTATAGCTTGATAAATAGTTGGTTTGAATATCCACAAATTGAATATAATGAACTGAAGTATTATAAATTGAATACCCTTTTAAATGAATTAATTAATTATTATGTAATTTATTTAAATAATACTCATGCCCTATATTCATTGTTTTGGTCTATTATAAGTAACATATTGTGTAATTTAAGATAAATCTTACCATAATATCCATTAATAATATAGTCATTATATAGTGATTGTAATTATTATTATATATTGAGGGTTATAATAAAATAAAATTGAATCAAATTAAAGAAATTATGGCCTCGACTGATAGGATCAGACCTCATGGAGCCCATTCATTAGATTTTTTGAAGGAGATAGAGGAAAAGGGATTCTCCCTTAACCTAGTAAACGTTGTGATATAATAACAAAATAATGTGTAAAATATTCTATAGGATAATTTTAATCTTACAATGATCATAACCCAAAACAAGTTCACTAAACAACAATAACAAACTATCATGATCATACACCGCTCTTATAGTGCATTGTTAATGTAATATGGAGTTATGTATCAAAACCTAGAAAAACAATTTTTAATTTTTAATTTTTAAAAAATAATGACTATATTTATCAATTATTATAAATAATTTATAAATGATTGATTTAAGAGTGGGATAAAAATTATAGTTCGATACGATAAAACCCATTTTCAATTTTTGGAAAATATATATTTTCAATCCATAAATTCCCTTTATTAAATTAATGAATTTTTTAAATAAATTTTATTTAGACAAAAAATTTGTATGAAATAATATTATCTTAATATAAATGATTATATAATATTAAGATGTCAAATATAATTTCATAATGTTAGAAAAATATAATGGTTATAGAAACTAATTTTTTTAATAAATTAGGAATATTAATTATTATAAATTAAAAAAATATCAAATTTATTGAATTATTCTGGATAAATTAAAATTGAAAAAACTATTTCTAAATTATCTAGTTAATAATTTTTCGGAATTTTCTATGACTGTATAATTCATTTGTAAAAGAAGTAAATATAGTATTTATTATTGAATCATAAAATCCTAAACTGATGTAATAAATCATATATGAAGTATCAAAGTCAAAAATTATTTTTTCAATTATGATAATTTGTTTTAATTTTTTTTAAATTTCATTATCCATTAACAAATCCTAATAAACATATATTTTATTTTTTATGGTTTTAAAATATATTATTTTTGAACATGACACAACATCATGTCACCAAGTGAATTATTTTAATGATTTAATTTATTAGCCTTATAAAATAATGAAAAGAAGTCTAATTTGGTTGAAACAATGAAAAACCCCTATGATGGTTTATGGTTTTTATTTTTTTATATAGTGTCAAGAAACTGTGTTTTCAAATTAATAAAGTATTTCCCTATTTTCTAATAAAAATCCCACCTAATTTCCCATTAATCTTCAATAAATACCCATTATGAATGATGTTATTCTACCTTAACCTCTCTAGAAACCTCCCATGGTTTTCCCACTCTCTTAATAAGATCATAAGAATATTTTATATGTAACCTCTCAAGCTAAGGTACATTCCCCTCATCCTTATATTCAAGTTCATTCATTCAATTAATACATTTGAATTAAAATTCATCCTATTTTAATTTTTCTTCACACATAACTCCTATTGTAAATATAATATTCAAGAAATTAGAGACCAAATTTTAATCTCATTAATTTTTCGATGATTCTTTATGTACATAATCTATTCTTCTAAAATAATCTTCTATTTTTCCTTGCCAAAAATTTATATTGTGAACACCCATCCCTATTACCACTCATTGGTATTTGAAAATAAGTATACATACTCCCTTGATTGGTTAATTATATTTATATACCAAATAATCCTTAATCATGGGGTTATAATTAATTAAAAGAGTTCTTGTGTAGTATGATCTTGGTGGCACACTTGTGTATGTACATGCTATGAATGATCCTGGTGGGACCAAAATTATATATCCATTTAAAGCATTGGGTGATGTTTTAATATTGTAGAGTCCATGTATACACCATGGTAGGTTAACCTATGCACATAATGTTATGATTTATAGGTGTTTATTTAAGTTCTATTTGTGATTTCATGTTTTTTGTTGATGCCACATTTCCCATGTTTCCTTTATTTTATTGTATCATATCTTGCTCTAATGTTCATGTTTATTATTCTCACCCATCTTATATTGCCTTTATATGCTTTTTCATTCAGATGTACAATGTTACCTTATTGTATTAATTTATTATCCACTTACTAGATTTTATATCTCACCCCATTATTTTTTATGACTGTATGTTGTCCCAAATAGTTTTAGAAAAGTATTGGAATTTATGGGAATGTTATGGTGTTTTTAATTATTGTAGTTGTTAACATGATTCATGTTGTTTTGATATATAAAAAATTTCCCATAGATAATATTACTAAAAATATATTGGGATTTTTGTATGCTCACATATATAAATCGTGAAATAATTTTTTAGTATTTGTGTTTCAATAGTTGGTATTATTATAAAGCCTTTTTATTTTGGGGGGTATAATAAGAAACCTCCAGTGAAAGAAAAATACATAATTCTAATCATAGGAAAAAATCCTTAAATATTAGTAATGTAAATTGTAATTTGTTTATAATAAAATATGACTATATATGTATACTATATGTGGATGTGGGTTTAGAGTAGATTTCCCTATTGTTAGTAACCATAAAAACTGATCATTGGGATTTAACTCTATCATAACCTAGTTAACATCAATGATACCTTGATATACACTAGGTTTGAAACTATTGTTGAATATTAATTAGTAAAATAAAAAACTCCTTATGAAAAATATTAAGAAAAAAAAATAACCATAAAGTTTTATGTCGTCAAATGGATAATATATATAACCTAGATTAAACCCAAAAACTTCGGAGGAAAGGAAATATATGTCATTTATGATTTATCCCAATTGGGATCCTAGTTTCACAGTTATGTGTTTAATAGTTAATAATGTATAATCCCTAATTTCCATTTCATAGTTTAATTGATAGAAGTAAGAGGTTAAAATTTAGTAACAAAGGTGAGGGAAAATTTAATTACTACCTAAATGAGATTCTCTACCCAATTGTAGTGGGATTTGGAAACTACATGTAAATGAATTTCTAGTTAAATAAATTTAATAATAAAAACAAGATTTATAAGTACAAAAAATTCCCCTTAAGAATGATAAATATTCAATTTATACCTTTAATATGAAAAATACTATGATGTTTAGTTGATAATATGATCCCATAATCATAGAATAATGGATTTTCTCTGTTGAAATGATCTTATCTATCTTTCAATTTTATGAAAAGGATAAGGTAGTGTTGGATTTTTATTCAATACATAGATAAACAGATCAATGGTGGATATTGATAAAAATATAAATCACAAGGAGGATACTGAATAAATGAAGTGTAAATATTTCTAGAAAATTTTTATCGATAAATATATTCTGTAGATACTTTTAAATAAAAAGGTGGAGGTATTTACCTACACCTACACAAAATGATAGTGAATTCATTAGATAATAGGAGGAAAAAATTTCAAGACATTCATGATTAATCTACATATTTATCATTAACCCCAAGAGTAATGTTAACCAATTAATTGGTGGGATAAACAAAAATCTCTGAATTTTTTTTTGTGAATTGTGACATTGACAACTATGAATAAATTGTTTGATATCCCCTCAAATTCAAAATAGATATCAGATTATCCCATTTTTCCCTTTGGTCTCATAGGACTAGATATAGGATATGGGGGATGTAATTTTATTTTTGTATTGTGATGGTGAAATGTCATGGGGGAATGAAATTAAAAAATCCCACATGCCAAATTGTTGGAAGAAAAAAACCTATAAATTTCATTAATGGGTCTACAAAATGATTTAGAAGTATGATTGAGGGGATCCTAGAATAAAATTTTTGATAGGATCAATATTAAAATGTTATGTAATAAATTAATTATCAACTCAAAAATCATCCAATTTTATAATGTTTTAATAATATAGAATAAAAAAAAATAAGAATTAGTGCATTCTATAATTGTTTTCAATGAAAAATAATGACAACATCTTCCATATTATAGAGAGAAATTGGGAGATTTTACAATCATGAAAAATATGGTTAATCCTATAAATTTGTTTGCAGGAGTGATATTTAGTCATTTAATTATTGTTAAGGTAATATTTTATTCTGGTTATGTTAATTATTTTATATCACATATGTTTAGTTGAATAATTCAAACACCACCTCAAAAAATAGATGTATAATTATTTGTGAAGATGAAAAATGGGGTAATAATTTCACTCAATATATATAACCTCTCCACTGTATATATGTTCAAAGCAAACCATCCCTATAAACCTATTTATTCTCACATTTTATGGATTTTATGAAATTTTGAGTATAATTTTCCTTTCCATCTATTGGGAAACATAAATTATTTTGATAAAGAAAAACACCTTCTATATCATGAATAACCCATAATTATATAAATGTTCCAGGAGTATGATGAATATCAAATTTTTCATCACTTAAATCATTGATATTATTCCCTTATGATAAAGTCTATCTTTCTAAATTGGTTGATACTATAGAAAACATCATCCTTTGCGACATGCCCAATGTAAGGGAATTCACTGATGCATTTCATGAATAATTTATTGCACTTACTCTAAGTACTAAGGTTGATTTATTAATTTATATTATACCAAAACATTTTCCAAAATAAAAATATCCATATAGAATATCAATTTGTTAACTTTATGAACTAAATAATAAACCATAGGAGATTCTTTATGAAGTGTTTCTATGCCTAAGTGATTCAATATAGGGTGTTTTATTCCTATTCTTTAATAAGGATTATAGGTCAATATGCCTTGATATTGATTATAATTATCTTAATATGATTAAGATATTGAACAACAATCCTCTTACATGGAATTATTAATTTTTCATTAAGCAATGTAGATCATAGTATTTCTCTTAGGATGATCTTTGTTCGAGATATTATCATGTATAATTCAAGAAAGATGATATCAGTACGAATTATTTTCATACAGGGTATTATCACTATGATTTCATAGAGAGACCATTTAGATTCATTAATTCTCCAACTATCTTCATTGACATAATGAATATAGTTTTTATGGATTAACTCTTTAATGATGTGGTAGTATTTATAGATGATATTCTTATTTAAACTAAAATTAAATAGGAACATAAATATAATTTGAATGTTGTACTAAATACAATAAAAATTATACTCATTTCATAATTATAGTAAATATTACTTTTTTATTGATAATGTAACATTCTTGTGAAATGTTATCTCCATAAATTGGATATATAGATTATTTAGAGGAAAAATCTCATGAGTGATAATCCCAAAAACCATGCTTACTCGAAAGGGATTCAAATTTAGGTATAAGGGAAATATTTGGAAAATTATAAAGAGATAAAAAATACAAAAATAACTACACTTGTACTGAAAATAACGACCTATTGGGAATGATTATTGATCTATAATAATTATTCCAAAATGTATTTTATTGTGTAATCACAAAATATGAAAAAATTATATCATATTCCTCTATCAATTCAATATCTATGATTATAACTATCCAACACTTTATGTAGAAGAGGATGTAATGATCTTATCTATTAATATTTATGACATTACCTTTATTGGTAGAATTGTGACATATATATGGAAAATTTAAAACTCAAGTTTGCATTCACACAAAAATAAAACATTTTGTGCCAATGGAGGTGTTTAATGTTGATCAATGGTTATTAAATCCATTACTATACTAGGATGGAGAAACAATGCGAGATTATTTGAGTAGAAAGGATAATGAAATACTCTCCATGATGAGGATTTAATAGAATCCATTATTACATGCCATGAAAATTATGTACAAATGAATAATAAAACATTTTTCATCCTACCTGGCTCAAATAACTACTCAATCATACATTCATGAGAGGATCAAAGAGAACATAGATTATGATGAGGTTCTATTGGAAAAGCCAATGAATATTTAATTTTTTATTATTTATACATATGGAATTATAAGTTTCTTAAGTCAAATATGTTTCCCAATAAATCTGTATTTGAAAAGGTAACTTCGGGATAATTTTAATGCCTCATCCTTATCTATTTATACATTAATCAATGGGATTTATAGATAACTGAAGAAAAACATCTAGTGTAATAAAATAAAGTTTTTGATTTCATTATGCATATCTCGATGCTTGGAATGCCAACAAGTCATGGATTCATGATATAATTATAAGGTTATGATACAACGAAATCTTATATCATTATAGAAAAGAGAAAACAAAACCATGTATTCTTTTTCAAATGACTCCTAAGGATATTTAAAGGAATTAACATCCTATTTATCATAGTTGATCACCTTACAAAAACAATAAATTTTATTACTATTTAGATGTTTTTCTCAATTGAAAAAATCATCATGATATACATTAGAGAAGTTGTAATACAACATGGATTTCCACTATATATTGAATATAATCATGATATCAGGATATCATTAAGGTTTTTGAGAAGACTTTACCGAGCATTGGATGTGGAGTTCTGTTTCAATACTAATTATCACCCCCATATAAATGGTCATTCTATGATAAATGTCAAAATACATGAGGATAAGTTCATATCATGTTTAATGTATTTTCGAGGATGTTGGTATCTTTACCTTCCCCTAGTGGAGTTCCCATGTAAAACCAGTTTCCATTCTATAATTCAAATTATACTTTATGAGGCTTTGTATTGGAAATGTTTTCAGACTTAGACATATTGGGGTGAATTTGTAGAGGAGAAGCTGATGAGACTTGATATTTGATAATATATTACATTGAATAATTATTCCAGTAAATTTAAAATGAAATTGATATTAAGTATACCGAAAGGATAATCTAAAATGCATCGATGCGATAAAATGTTGGAAGTTGGAGATAATTTTTTTGTTAACATTTCATCATGGATGAAAGTCATTATGTTTTGGAATAAGGGAAATCTTATACTATGATAAAAAATCACCTTTGGGATGCTTGAACTCATTGGAAATATGAAATATTGGATAGCCCTCCCACATAACTTATCTCAAGTGTATGAGTTTCTCTTTGTATCCCTCTTTTGTTTGTATAAAACAAACCCATCACATGTACTGAATCCAGTGTTGGTACCATTAGAGATAGATCATTCATATAAGGAGTATCCAGGGAATATATCACATCATATAGAAAATGTTCTATGAAAGAATATAACCCGAAACATAAAATTATTGTTATAGAACCATAAATTAATGGGACTGGCACTGAGACTAGAATAGGATATTAAACAAAAGTATCCTTTTCTATTTTAGTGATAAAATTTAAATTCTATGGAGATATTTCTTAAGGGGGAATAATAGAATGGCCCTATGTGTTATAAATCAAATCAAATTTTAAATAAATAATTTCAATTTTATGTGACGTGGTTATAGAAAAACCATAGACTAAAATGATTATTATAGACTAATATAAGTTATATCCTACTAGATTTAGATACATTCTATGCATATATGAATTGATTAGATAGCCATTTCATGGTGATTGTTATTATTAGTATATATAATGGTTATGATAGAATCCAATTGACAATGATAAAAGAAGGGATGCCCTCAACCAGTAGATTCATACAACATCAATCCCATTTATCAGTGCATTAAAGGTAGATAAAATCACATGTATTTTCACTTGTCTAATTCCAATATTAGATTCAATATCTAAGAATGAGAAAAATAGGTTACTTGTGAAGTTAAATCTTGTCAAGATAATGACCCAAACATTGTTCATCTAACCATTATATAAAATTACAACCATCACACAACATACACATAGGGTTTAATCTAGTGTAATAATGGGTTATGTATCTTCACAACAATAATATGTTTTTATACCTTTTCATTTTTTTAAAATAATGATTATGTTTATCACTTATTATTATAAATTAATACATCATTAAAAATTTTTTTGATCGAAATCAGATTTTGATTTGATGAAACTCGAATTGTATTCCAATAAAATATATAATTTCAAAAAAAAAAAAATTTTTTCATGATTGAATAGTTTTGGAAATTAATTTTACTTTATTAAAATATTATTATTAAATAATATTTAAATAAATACAGATATCAATATAATTTGATGAAGTCAAATGTAATTTTTTTACGGGTTATAAAACTATTATCATCGTAACCAACTATATTTTTGAATATATGTGAATTTTTATGTGAAATTGAATATTTTAATATTTAGATAATGATTATGATATAAATAAATATTATTTTTGAAATTAATTCATCAAAATTATCCAATGTTTAATTTTTCATAATTTTCTCAGGTAGTCGAATGTTTGGTTAAAAAATTAAATACCGTATAAATATAATATGTGTATTATGTAATCAAAAACAAATTTCCTGATATAAATTATAACTGAAGTACTTATGATAAAAATTATTGTCTCCTTCAAAATAATTGTTTTTTATTTGATTTGATTAATTTTATATTTTATTAATAAATCACCCAAACCGTAGGTTATATTTTAGTGTTTTGAAATAAATTCATTATACACATGAATCGCTTCCCAATCACCTAGGGAATTATTTAAATGAGATAATCTCGTAAAACTTATAAAAAATTGAATACTAATCCTCATTGGATGAAATCATGAGAAAAATAATGGGAAGGTTTTTGGATTAGATTATTTTATCCTATAGAGTTCAAAACAATTGTTTAGAAATTTAAAAGTAATTACCCACCCTTTCTTATAAAAACCACCAGAAATTAGATTCTGCATCACCAAAAACCATTTAATATTTAATATTGTTTCTATACACTTTATATAACTTTCTGAATTTGTTAGGAAGCCCTAAAAATCATTTAAAGGTTCCCTTTCAAGTGAATAGACTATCACCCCTTCCTATTTATTCAATTAAAATAATTTTATTAATCATTTTGATTTCAAATTTTTCAGATTTTAATATGTTCTTAAAAGTACCAAATTATTTCATTATGATGTCCATGTAAAAAGATACCATGTTTTACTCCTTTTAAATCCTTCCATGAATCTTTTTTTCCAATTTTTATGTTTCTGAAATCATCGACTGATTTTCCATGAATAAAATTTGTATATTGAAAACTTATTCCCATATCCACCCTATGTTATTGACTTATATTTACCAATAATTAAATTATTTTGGAATTTTATGTGTATATTCCACACTCCTTAGTGGTGAGATTACATATGAGGAAAGGAATTATTATATTATATGATCTTAAAGATCATTAATATTCAATGACTTAACGATCTAATTAATTTTTGTTAAAACCTTTTTTTATCTATGTGACAGTTACTAATGGTTACATGGTGGATTGGAGAGAATTTAGGTTTGGATCGAGGCCCAGATGGGGAGTTTTTAGAAAATAATGTGAGGCTCATGGTTGGTGTCCAATTAGTAGTAATGATGAGGTTAAACGGTCTGTCTCGAAAAAGAGGTGAAATGTATTCTTTACTATATGAGGGAAGAGAAATGAGAGTATTAAACCGGAAAAAATATAGGTTTCTATCTCAGAGTTTGTGTATAATTTTTAGTAATTATTATTTAAGTTTAATTAGTTTGGGTGTAATGTTGGAAAGTTCACCTACATGGGATGCACGCATTGTTTCAAACCTTATTCCTTACAAAGGGAGGGGGTGTTCTAAATGGATAGTTCTAACAAATGGTTGGAACATGGTAGGTCTAACTAAGAGACCAATCCATGTTCCCCTTTAAAAATATGTATTTTAAAATTTCCCTCCATACTTTTAACCCTTAATCTACCACTTTTCTCCTTATTCTTCATGAATAATAAACACCACCATTGGATATATCTCTTAAATACACTAATTTTATTTGAGGGATCTTCTCTATCTAACATTTTATTCAATCCTGATCATGTCATTAGATCCCCTTAGTATGTCTATGACTCATCAATCTTCTATTATCGATTTTTGTCAAGGTATCATATTTTTTTCCATGTGATCTAAAATGAACTATTTTCTGTGATTTTTTCTATTTCCTATATTTATCTCATTCCATCTATAATTAAAGGATAATAATATATAATGAGTTTTCTACCCATGTAACGTTAGTATTCAATTTCTTTTCCCTAATGTTTTTGATGTCTATAAAGTACATCATAGTGCCTCATGTAGAACATTCCATGTGCAAATTCAAAAATGTGAATTCCTATAATTAAATATCATAAACATTATGAGATACTCCCAGTGTCCCCTGATATATTGAGAGGTGGTACACCTCGAATAGTACCACCCGTTCGGGTTTTCTAATTGTGTTCCTTTGACACATTTTTAATTGTCCATTTGAACAAAGAACCTCTAAAGGTGGGTTTGTGTTGAAAAATATGAATCAAATGAGTAAATAAAACAAAACAAAATGAATAAAATGTGAATATCATGGCCATGTCACATGTACACTTCTAATTATTGAGTAATCATATGATATAAAGCTATTAAATTTTAAGAAATATATTATAAATATATCACATGTTCCAGGAATATGGGGGCTTACCTGAGTGGTAAAGGTTCCACATAATTATGCATTAGACCCAGTTTCAAATACGAGTGGGCACTGGTACTATTACAATACTCTGTAGGAATTGATTCAGATGATGATGTAGGATTTTGATGATGCATGCCTGGTGCAGTCATGTAGTAACACAAGCATGGAAGAAGCCTGGAGACAGAGAGAAGATGGTGCACACGTGATGCTGCCCTAGGATTTCAGGTCATGTCGAAAATAAACAAGGCTGGATTGGCGGGATTTTACCTAGGGGATATGGCTATCTTTATAGCCTCATTGAATGTTGTTTTTTTTGTGTATGCATTTAATTTTACCCCTAAATACTTATATATATATATATATATCACATGTACCTTGATAATCCAATGTGTTTTCTTATCTCTAATTATCAAAATTATAAACAATTATAGGATGTCCTCCCTTTGTAATTGGATGGATTCACCAACAGGGACTATATTGATATCCCATTCGACTCCACCCTATCCATGGAATAAACATCCAAGAGTTGGTAACACTAGTGAACTTGGACATTATCATTTATTGATATCTTCTTAGATATGTTCCCATGGATTTATATGACACTTTCTACATAAATTTGAAAACCATGCATGATATATATGGATTAATATTAATTCTTAAATATTTTTATCAACAGAAATTTTTTACATCTTCCCTGATAATGTCTAACATGAGGATAATTGGGACATGTTATTAGGGATAATAATAATAATTCTAATATGAGTGAAATGTTGATGTTACACCCATATATTTTACTCATACCCTCATTTTAATGTCACCATTGATAGTTGTGAGTTATTGTGTCCATATACTGACATAGTTTCATTCTTATGATGTTTTACTTAGAATACTTTTTTATATTCCTTAGGTTATAGATATTACTTTATATATATATATCATATGTTCTGAGACATTCCATATGAGGTCTAAACATGTAGAGTCAGATGGGTATTCATACAGAACCTGAGCCAGCTGTGTTTTAGATTATGTTATAGATTAAATTTATCATTATATCGATACACTATTCATTTTATAAGCACTTAATAAATGTTATTAAAAAAATTTAGTGGAGTATTTAACACCCCATGTTTTTATGAATTATTATATTTTCAATAAATTAAATTTCATTCATGTCTTTTATTGCATGATACACTCTGTTATTCTTACTTTATATGAATACCAAGTTAGGATTGAAGTAAATTCAATACAAATATTATCATATGGTAAAAACAACACTATATTTCCCTTGTGTTACACACAATTTTGTGTTCCTTTGATAGCTTTCAATATATGCAAGACCTAGATTTACCAAACTATCGTATACTACTAATATTATAATTAAAATATTATTATAGTTTCTGCATAGCCATTTGAATGGAGTTTATTAATAATATTAAATAAAATTTAAAAATACGATTTACCAATGTATATTAAATGATAATTTGTTTTCAATTAGATAAAAATGAAATTATGAACCACATGAAAATAAAAAAATTCATATTCTCTTCCAAACTATTTATCTATGTATAAATTTTTTTTAACTCAACAAATTAAAAAAACACTTTTGATGAATGTTTTAAATGAAATTTATAGATTTTATTATTTAAAAAAATTGACACCCAAAATATATATTTTTTAGGAATAATATTATAATAGATCTAATTTTATGAATAAAAATATATATTTCCTAAAAGAAAATTCTACAGCATTTTAATGGAACTCATATTTTAAATCAAATTTTCATCACTTTTAAAAAATTTATATTTTAAAAAAATGAATTGAATTATTAAAATTTACTTTGGGAGATTTGTTTTCTATTTTTCTAAGACATTTAATTTTTTAAATGAATAATGAAAACACTGAATTTTAATTGAAAACATATTTTTCCTATAATTTATTTCTATAGTAAAATTATATTTGAAATTGTTTTCAAGGTATATTTAGATCCATATTATATATATTATTCCAATTTAGTTCATTATAAATAAATTTACATTGAAATTGGATATAATAATATTTGAACATTTGAACTTTTCACATTAAAAACCCTTTGTTTCGTCTCTCATGCATGAATTTTTTTAGAAAATATTTTCTCCCACTTATGTGATTAAAATTTTAAAAAATGTATTTAGTATTTTTATTAAGAATAATTTATTTTTTATAATTACTTATAAAAAATTTGGCCTAAAATATTAGTGAAAGTAATTAAAATTAATTGCAACGATTAAGGTAAAAATGAGTTTACATAGTGGTTTAACATTAACATAAGTGGATAAATACCATATAAAAAACTCCAAAATCCATTTTTTGTAAATATTTCGATCATATATTCCATTTTATAAAGAATCTAAAATTATTTTTGTCCCATGATGTAAGGGAGACCTATCAACAGCATTGAACTTTTTATATTTATAAGAATTACACTACTCATCTACTATAAAAGGTCTCTCACCCCTTAATTCATAACACCTATGAAGCCCATCAGATCACCAAAAAACCAACCAAAAAAATATCTTAAAATACATCCTATAATCCTATGATCCTAACTTTAGGAATATAACTATCCATGGAAGCCGATTGTTACCAACAAAAATGTGTTACCAGAAAAAGTGGTAACGTTCTTCAACATGAATTTCTATTTTATTTCCTTGTGTACTCATTCAGTTCTTCTTATTCCATTAATATATAATAACATAAGTATCAAAAATATACTTATATGTTTTATTGAAATGTTTATATATACTCCAACAAAAACTTCCATTAAATGGGTAACGAACTTACCATTTGTGTGTACAATCAACTACGGCCCCATGAAACAATATCGTTCATTTTTTCATTACCACATCTCATGGTTGAAAGTTATGACCTACATACTATTTTTATATGATAAGATCCATATTTTTGTATTTATTTATTCAATTATAATTATTATGTAACTAATACATTCATTCTTTCAATTTTTTGGGAATATGATAACTTTGTTTCTTCACAGATAATTGTCGCCTACTAAAAGAGATGTGATTTGTTCATACATTACAAGGAATGTATTAATAATATTATTAATAAAATAATATTATATATATGAAATAATTATTTTAGTATAATTATAATTTATATATATATATCTATGTAATTTTTATTTTCTCTTTCAATATGATATAAAAACAGGAACAACGTTCATGCGTACGTATGACTCACCGTCTCCACAAACAACGTATTTCATTTTTATTTCTCTCTTTTATTGATTATTATAAAAATTTATATAATTAATAATCGATATATTTATATTATTTTTTAAATTATGGAAATTATAATTTCCTGAACTAAGTAATACTATAATGAATAGAAAGTAAAACCATATTTGAAAAACAAAGGTGATATTACCTGAAACGTAACATTAACATGAAATTGTTAACAAATAGTTAATATAATGTCAAAACAAAATAATATATGTTGATCAATACAACAATATGGTACATGAGTAGATTTATAATAATCATATATTTAATACATATTAGGATTTAACGTGTACTAGGAAATTCATGAATGAAGGTAAAGGGTTTTCTTGACTCACATGAAATTTTCTGGGGATATAATCCATGTTCATCACCTATTTCATATATTCGGTGTGTATACTGACCATAAATGAATTTTATAATTACTATAACTATAATTACTAGGATTTATATATCCATTTTAGTTCAATATTTCACAGTTCTTAGGGTTCAAAAGATACCAAATTGGTAAAGTAACATTCTCTCAATTTTTGTTCTTTGAGACATATGACATTTTACGCACTCGTATTCTTCTATGAGGTCTATATAGTACCCTTTTAAATTAAATACCATGAAAATAATTATACTAATTGTATTGTAAGATTTACATGTTTTATTATTTTATAGGTATTGTGTTTCAATGTTACCAAATTGGTAATTGGGTATTGCTACAATCTTAATGTTTATTAGGATTGATTATGCTTATGCTACCAATGGTGAAATATTAATATCAATATCTAAACAATTCTAATGAATTTTCTTCTCCAATATATACTCATGATATATTAATCTAATGGAACCAATTTTTCAATCTTTTTAACTTTAGATATTTAATAATTTTTTTAAATAAAATATTATTTTACTTCTATTTTAAGTAAGAAATATATTTTATTCCCAAACCATGTTTTCTAAATTTTTTTTAAAATGATCCGTCAATATTATTTTTCTATAAAAATTATTTCAATGATTTATATAGATTAATTTATATATTTTAAAATATATTTTTAGAGAAAAATGTTTTCCATAATATTTAATTTTCAAGAAGTGTTTTAAATTATTTTCAATGATTCATTATATGTATTCAAAGCTATTTTAAAATAAAAATGATTTAAAAAATGTTTTATGTTTGTGTGGTGTATTAAATGATTTCTAAATACCCCTTTAAAAATTTTCAAGGGAAAATGTTTAAAATAATTCATGTTTAAAATGTTTTTACAACAACTCTAAATCTTATTTTATATGTTTTCAATGATTTTTTAATGAAAATGATTTTTAAGATATTGAATACATTAAAATGGGATCTACAAATAAATGTTATTTTCCATTAGAAATTTTCAATGTCATATTTCAAAATCATTCTCCATATAATATCATATTATTTTATATACATTAATATTTACATGAGATATGATCCAGGACACCATTCACATTATTTTTTCGGAATTATTTTTGTTTAATATGTCAAGTTAATTATGAAACCTATTTCTATTCCACAGGTTATTGCATGATAAAAAGCATATGAAACATAGTCCATTTCATGGGTTAATATATGATGAAATGATTGTGAAACCTATCTATTTTCCATTGGTAAGGATATGATGAAATTTTTATTATACGAATTTTTTTTGTAATGATATGATGAATGTTTATGATATTATAGAACATGTATGTATGATTTAATTATATGATGGTTGAGACCTATATCTCCCTCCAATTTATTGGGTAATTATTTATTTCTCATGAAATAATGATGGGAAACAAGTACATGGGATTGATCCATAATGGGAAATCAGTGTGTCCTAAACCACAATGGGAAATAGGTATGTTTGGATCCACTATTGGAAATAGTTATGCCTGGATCCACAATAGGAACTATGCGTGTCCTTGTCAATAATGAGAAAAGGTGTGTCCGGATCCACTATGGGAAATAGGTTCTTTCTTGCCCATAATGGGAAACAGGTGTGTCCTGGTCCCTAATGGGAAATAGGCGTGTCCTGATCTACAATGGGAAACAAGTGTGTCTTAGTCCACTATGGGAAACATGTGTGTCCTCATACACTATGTTTATGGTCATTGTAGTTAAGAATGACACAAGATATGTTATTCTATATTAATGATAGTTACACAATTATAAGACATGATCTTATAGTTCACAGTTGATTTATGATGATTTATCACCTTTATGATTCATTTCTTGTGAGCTATCAATATTTATTCAATGAATCGTGTATGTGATTTTTGAAATGTAGGATTTGATCTTAAAATGTAATTCTCATGTTATCTATCCCTTATGATCTTTTTATTATTTCATATCTCAATTATTTACCCTTACTAAGTATCAGAGCTAACCTCATTCTTACGGTTCATTTCCCAATGTTTAGAAGAAATATTTTAATTTGAAGAACTATAAGGGATTTTCATTACATGATACATTTATGGTCTTTTACCAAATTAGATGAATGTTTTACATGTTATGAATGTTGCTAAAATATTTCAGTTCTTTGGCATGTATTTTTTATACAGATGAATATTAATCTATAATTATGTAATATACATGTTTGTTATTCATGGGTCACTATAGTTGGTATCAAAATAATGGTCTAGTAATCCTTTGAAAATAACGATGAGATAAATTTACTAAGATACCAAGGAATAATTCAAAGGGTACGTATAGGGATGTATCTACGGATAATCCTAAGGATGAGTTAATGTATAGGAAAATTTCCTAGAATTTTATAAGTGATAGAGTGAGTGGGTTCATAAAAATAAATCTCTTTATAGATACTAAAAGTATATGTATATCTATCATAGATGTACATAGGTGTAAAATTCTCAAAAACACCATATTATGCTAGACTTTGTAAGGAACTAGTGCATAAAAATTGGAATTGATGAAAGCCTAGTTTGACACTCTTGAGGCATATGATTTTGTAATTTACAAACTCTTTACAAACCAACAAGAAAGATTTAAATTGGTAATTACCATCAACAACCAAGGATAAACCTGAAGTATCATAGATTTAAAAGGAAGTTTTCATGATTTAGACATCTTTTAACTAATTTTTGATCATTATATTGTTCCCCAACATAATGATAATTTCATAATCTATTATTTTTTGTTTTATTGAGTGGATATAACTTTAAAGATTCTTGTTAATGAGGAATTTAGTGGGAAATTTATTGATTGTCCTCCTGAGAAACTAAATGTCATGGGAGATAGAATGAAAAACCTCATTACATTTCTCACACAAAATTTTAAAGCTATGAATCATATGGAAAAACCAAACAAGAAAATGAGGAAACAAAAATCTATTGATTTTATCATATGGAATTATAAAAATTCATTATGTGGATACATTGACCCATTAGTTTAAAAGAAATTTATTAGTACCACTGAAAATATATAATTCATTATTCATTGTTCAGATCATGAAAAATTCACTCTGGAAGCCTACAATCTTAAATTTGAGGTGGGTCAATAGTGGAAGCTTATTAAGAATATAAGAAAATAAAATAAAATTTACACCATAAATTGTGACAAGTTACAGAACAAGTTTCACAATAAATACATTCCTTATATTCATCATCATAATATAAAAATTAATACCTATACCTTTATTAGAAGGATGGTGAATCTGTTGGAGACTATGAAGTAAATTTTACAAGGCCAGGAAGGTACTTTTTGGGTGTTTTCATCCTACATGAATGAATCAATTATCGATTCTATGGTGTCCTGGAACTATGTCTTTAAAAGGCCTTAGATATGAGATATGTTATCATCTGCGGATAAGTTTTTCAATGTGCTATCAAGGAGGAAATGGTGGTTGGAGTTGGGTATCAATCTATTGGATTTTACTCAAAATGAAATATGGAATTAACCAATTAATATAATATCCAAGGAGAAAAGAAAATGATCCTCCCATTATGTAAAATGTATTGGAATAAACACAGAGGTAATTTTCTTTAGGGGACTACTAAATGTTTTATGTGTTTATGGGAAGGTTAATGAGTGGCTGATTGTATATCTAATAGGATGATGTTAGCTCATGATCTGAATAATGATAACCCCCCCTAAATTCACCACCCACACATTAGTGTTCAATTTCATGTATTTTATCCATTATGATAACAAGTTCTCCAATCAAAGGACTAGTGTGGATGATAATCCACAGAATCCTCTAAAGGAAAAGGACAATGGTAAATGATATGATATCATAATATATTAATTGAACCATGGTAAGTAGGGAATACTTATCCTCCCCTAATTATTTTTGAATTTCATGTTTGATTTTTTATGAATAATCACCATAAAAATAATATTTTTCAACATTTTGTGAAATATCACGTGATTATCTCCCTCTACATGGATTCTAGATTAATGAAATCACTTTTAATATTTTATCAGCACAAGGATGGTCCTGAGTTTCTAATGAATGTTTTTTGGTATACGATAATAAATTATTTAAGGAATAAAGTGTGAGATTTTACATGTGAAATGGAATAAACAATTTAATTATATCTTCCTGTAAAATATCATTAAAATTTATAAAAATGAACGTGATGAAAAATGTTGTCCTACTATCATCATTTTTATGATATGAGTGACCATTTTCATTAATCATTGGTTTATGGATTTTATATCATTAACATTATCCAGATCAAGTTCTCTATCACTCTCTATCAGAAAATGATAATTAGATTTCTCTTACATGCAAAATTTTTCACTTTCCACCTATGTTATCCTATTCAGAGACCCAGTTATGAGAAACTTTTGGTAATCATTATGGTTTCAACATTCCCTTATTAAATAGAAGTTTTCTTCTTAATTTTTATAAATAGGAAATTTCACGTATTAATCATTGGATAAAAAGATATATTTGAATGTAGAAACTCATTTTAAAGGGGTATAATTCAACACCCAATGTTTTTATGAATTATTATTTTTGAATTAATTTTCATTGATGGATTGAATTGTAGGATACATCAGGTTATTATTACATTATATAAAACATAGGGTTAATATTTAACTACATGAAACACCTAAATTATATTTATTTACATGAAACATTATATATGTATTGTGTTACACATAATGTCGAGTTCCTTCGATGGTTTATGCAACATGCAGTACCTATTTTTACCAAAATACAAACTACAATTGTTATTATTATTGAAATATTATTATAGTCACCACCAAGATTTGGAATGGAATTTATGAATATGATTAAATAAAAAGTGAAATTATAATTTTAACATGTATATAAAATTATTACTTTGGTTATAAATTAGTTGAAAATGAAATTAAGAACATTGTTCAAATAAATAAATTCTTTTAGTAAGAAAACTATTTTTTAAAAACAATATTTTATATTAAATAATTTAAATTTTTTTTAATTTTTTTGAATAATGTTTATTTATTATATATTCAATCATATTTTTTATAGTCATCCAATTTATTTGTTATGTATAAGTTAAGTATAAATCCAATTTAATGAATAAGAAGATGAATTCTTCTAAAAGGTTATTTGACCGCTTTTGAATGAAGTACCTATTTTTAAAATAATGTTTAAAACATTTATAATTATTATTTCAAAAAAACATCATTTTATAAATCAAAATATCATAAATTCATTTTCTTGAATTTTTTGTATTTTTTTGATATGTTTTATTTTTTTAATTAACATAGAATAACAAATAATTTTAATTGAAACCCTATTTTAAATTTATTTTATTTATATTCTAACATTATAATTTTATATGGTTTTAATTTATAATTAGATAAATATTACATAATAATATAATTTAGGTCATTTGAATCAATTTTACAATGAAATTGGGTATAAAAACTATTTGATCTTTTTAGCAATTTAACATTAAAAACATATTTTTTCATCTCGTCTCTGCAATTATTTTCAAATATACTTCTTTCAATGTCTATGATTATAATTTCAAAAAATAGAATAAATATTATTAATAATACTAATTTATAATTTATAATAATTTCAAAAAATTGACCCAATATATTAGGGAAATTAATTATAATTAATTATAGCGATTAATGTAAAAATGAGGATACTTAGTGGTTAATATTAAACTAAAGGGTCAAACTTCCCTCGAAACATGTATAGAAGACATTTCATGGAAATATTTAGACCATATGTACCCTTTTATAATAGATGGATAATTATTTTAAGCACAAGATGTATGGGATACCTCTCAATAGTTCTTACCTTTTTTATTTTGACAAGAATGCCACTCTTTCTCCACTATAAAGGATACTCATATCCCTCACTTCCTCACACATATATAGACATTTTTTATACCTAAAATGCGCCTAAATAAGATTATAACGTCCCTAACCTCATCCTAGAATCCTAAAATATATCATAAATCCAAACAATTATTCTCTTTGGTTAAAGAAAAAAAGAGTTACCCGAAAAAATATGTATTATTTTTCAACGTGAATATCTATTTTATTTATTTAACGACCCATTAATTTGTTATTATTAATTTATTTGTATAATAAAACATGTATACATAATTTAATTATATTTTTTACTCTAATTTTTTGAACTACACCGATGCACACATCCATAAAATGGGTAACCAACTTACCGTTCGTGTGTATGGTGGATAACTGCCTCATGAAATGATGTCATTATTTTTTCCTATACAACCATTCATGGTTTGGAATTATGATGGAAATAATATTTTAATGATATAAATGTTATTTATTATGTATTTATGATCTTGAAATTATTATATAAAACATACCTCATACAATCCATTTTGTGGGAATGCGATAACTTTATTTTTGGACATGTGGACTACTGCATCATCAATGAAATGCGATACATGCACACATTAAATAGTATGTATTAAGGATGGTAGTGGTAAAATTTTATTGTATATATGAAATACTAATTCTAATATAATTAATATATATATTTTATTTACATTTTTTATATCAATAGGATAAGAAAATGGAATCAATATTCATGAGCATGTACGACCTATCTTCTCTATGAACGATATTTTTCATTTCATATATAGATATTTTATAAATTATTATAATTAATTAAATAATTAATATATATATATATGATATTTTTATTAATTTTTAAATTCTTAAAGTAAGTAAATAATTATATATGTAATCAGATCAAGAATAATTAGTCCAAATAGAATTGGAAAACAAAGTGGATATCACCTAAAAATAACAATACAATAGAACTCTTATTAAAACTATAACATAATTTCATAACAAAATCATATATTTTTATAGATATAATAATTTGATTCATTTTATGATGTTTAATAAATATATATTTTTTATAAATTGTTTTGACCATGTATGAAGAATGTCTTGAATTAACGTAATGGTCTTCTCATGTAACTTTTTTTCCAAGAGACACAAGTCATGTCCACCAACAATTTCTTATATGTGGTGTTTATAATGAAAATTATTTAATTTTATTATTATTATAATTATATTTATATGTATTTTTGTATCCATTTTATTATCTATCCTTTATGGGTTATATGGTTTAAAAGTTACCATATCACTAAAGTAATTTGGTCTAAATGTTCATTCTCTGAGACACGTGCCATGTTATGAAGCTATATTAATATATTTGGTGTATATAAACCCATGTGAAATGACATATATTGATATCCTAATTTTAATTTTATGTTCAGATTCATTTATTTTGGTTCTTTCATGTTGATAATGATTCAATGTTTCTAAAGTGGTAATACTGTATTGCAATAATCTTATCATTTATCAAGAATGATTATGATTATGCTCCAATTAATGAAATATTATATTCCATATCCAATTAATTAACAGGAACTTTTTTATCATTTTTAAATAATGATATCTTCATGTAATGGACTAATTTTTCAAGCTTTTTAGTTAATAAAATATAAAAAATACGAATTTTTTCCCCTTTTTCAGAAATCTATTTTATTCCAAAACCATGTTTTATAAAAGAGGATTTCAAAATGATTTTAAATGATATTTAAATATTATATTCAAATAAAATGGATTTCAATTATTTTTAAGGTTTTATTTATAATTTCTAAAATATATTTTCAATGAAAAAGGCTTTCAAAACATTTTATGTTCAAGAAGTATTTTAAATGAATTTCAAATCATACATTATATGTTTACAAAGATATTTTAAATTAAATAAGTATTAAAAATAATTTTAGGATAATGAATTATTTTAAATGATATTCAATTATTCCTTAATAATTTTCAAGGGAAATTATTTTACAAAAAATTATATTTAAAATGTTTTTAAAATGATTTATAAGGTTTATTTAATATGTTTTAAAAGTGGTTTAAAATGAAAAGGGCTTTAAATATGATTTATTTAATACAATGTAATTTTCAAATAATGGTCATTTACCTTAAGAAATTTTCCACATTATCTTTCAACAGCCTAATATAGCTAAGATGACATCATTTTATATAATTTAATATTTACTGGAGATGTGATCTAGAAAACCATTCTCATTATTTCTCTTAATATTTTATGTTTAATATGTCAATTTATTTATGATATATGTTTCTATTATATGGTTTATACTATAATAAAATTCTTATGAATCTCGTATCCTTTCATGGGTTATTCTATGATGAAATGATTTTAAAACATATATATTTTCAATTGGTTATTATATGATGAAATTATTATGATACCCATTTAATTTCATGTGATATGGTATGATATATATATATATGTATTGTGGAACATGTATATATTATTTCCTATGTGATATGGGGGACCTATATCCCCCTAAAATTCATTGGGAAATGGTTTATATCTCATGACATAATAATAGGAAACAATTCTATGGGCTCAATCCACAAAGGGAAACAGGTGTGTCATGATCCCTAATAGAAATTTTATTGTACTAATACACAATGAGAAATAGGTTTTTCCTAAACCATAATTTGAAACATGTGTGTCTAGATCCACAATGTGAAATAGGGGGTCATTATAAATAATGAGAAACAGGTGTCCACATCCAAAATTGTAAATAGGTGTGTCTTAATCCATAATGGGAAATATGTTTTTCTGAATCTATAATCAAAAATTGGTGTGTATTGATCAAAAATTGGAAATAGGTGTGTCCTAATACACAATGGGAAATAGGATATTCCTAATCCACTATGGAATAAAAGTAAGTCATGATCCACTATGTAGATGGTCTAGGTTTTTAAAATTGATATATGATTTTATACTTTTATATTTATGATAGTTCCATAAATATATGACATGATCCTATTCTTGACGATTGATTGATAATTATTTATCACCATTAGGATTCATGTCTTACAATATTTATATCAATATTCCACGACTCATGTATATGCATCTCGATATGTAGGGTATGATCTTCAAATGTTGTTATCTTGTTCACTTACCCCTATCCTCATATTATGACTATGTATCTCCATTATTTACCCTTATTGAGAACTCATCCCTAAATTATGTTTCCATTCTCTATGTTATGATGAAATGTTTTAAGTAGGAGTGCTAAAGGGGAAGGTCTTTAAAATATATTTTAAAAAACATTCACCAAATTAATAGAACGTGTTCCATGATTCCAATGAAAATAAAATATTATGGTTCTCCAACATGTATTTCTGTAATGCGATGAATATTGATCTTGAATGAATTAATATCCATGAATGTAATGTATGGGTCTCTATAAAGGACTACTAAGATTAACTGACATCCTATTTGTGATACCACATATTAACCATAAAGACATCATATATAAATATAGATATAAATTGAAATTACAAATTATGAATGCATGTTTTCTGAACTATTTCAATTATGAGAGAAAGGTATCGATATAGTGAAAGGGATTCGGTAGGATCTTAGAATTTTGGACTTTTTTTATTTTTTATATTATTTTCTGTATTATGGTAGGATCCAAGTTCTATTTATAACAAAAAAATTTAGTGTCATTATATCTTCATATTTTTTTGTAGGATTATGCATATATTTAATTAGTTGTTATTGTGTAATAATTAACATCCACTATTTTCAATATTTTTACATTCACTAATTTATATATTATTCACATAATCACTACAAAATAACAATTTGGGTATAGTCTTCCCACCATACCACATTATAACCTTTTTGATGGTTAGTTTCAACAGGTATTTGTGGAGGTTCTATTGAGGAAACGTTCCAAACATGACCTCTCAATAATATATGATTCCATCCCTAAACATCAAAAATATGTATTAATTATATATTTTACATATAATACTATTTTGGGGTTCTAATTCAAGAGAATATGATGTGTATTAATTTGATAATGGGTATATTCCCAGGATTAGCTAAAATAATTTCGGAGGAAATGGCAATGTTCATGGGATGTGAATTATTTTAATGGTTTCACCTATTAAGTATCCATTATTTCTCAATTGGGTAAAAGGGTTTATTTCAGATTTTTTTTTCTATTTATATTAATCATGGCCTTGTATGGAAAATAATAATTTGATAATTCATCATTATTGGAAGCAGAGGGTTTATATGTCATGTATATTATATATTATGATTATTTACTATGTGAATTCCTTACTGTTTATTGTATTTTTCTTTGTGGATATATTGTAATTTCATAAATGGTTCTTGTAGTATAAAGGATAAATAATTGGTTAATTAAAGTGTCTCCATCATCCTAAATATGTGTTTCTTATATAGCATGACTGTAGAACCTTATCTAACTAATTATGACAATTTTGACCTATGAAACTATTGTTACATGAGTTGAAATATTTTTTATTGGTGTTAAATGGATAAAAATTGTAATTTATAAGGTTTTCCCCCATAAATTAGGTATGGTGATCAATATAGTCTAAACATAATATTTGGCTTTATAAATCTTGAGTCCAGATGTAATAGTTTTGTTTATATTTACCTGACATACCAATTATGATTTTTAATTCTTACGCATTAATATCATGGGAATGGTAAAACATAAAACATGACCTTGATATATATATAAATGATCCTTATAAAATTTTATTCTTAATGTAAATGTTACCAATTATGTGAATTATAATTTCAACTCAAAATTCATTTTCCTCTATAACATTAAATTGACACTCTATATACGGGGACCTTTTTTATAAGATATGAGACCTTGGATTTATCCTAACATTAAAATTTTGTGGTCTGATTGTCAGTTTGGTTTCTTAATAATATTTTAGGTTACCAATATAAGGTTTTAGGAGTACGAAAATAGGTATTGACTCTTTTATATGAAGGATTTATACATATCCAACTCTATTATCTGTGATATTTACTACTATCAAAACTTTTTTTAAGGAATGCATTTGGAATTATAAATATTCCTCAATGACAGCCCTAGGTCGAAATCCTAAAAGGTGTCACCAACCATGATCCCTATGCAGTTGGACATAACCCTGTAACAATGAATCTTATAGAACCTTCAGTTATACTTTATATTATAACTAATCGGGGAATCGATGTAATGTTTGGAGAGGGATTCATGAGGTTAGTTTGGTCTATATAATAAATGTTATGACATGCACTTAATATGTATGAATAAACCTAAAAATTCTAGTAGCACCACCCTCCTACCTTTTTGGTAGAGTTCATCCATCAGGCTATGGAGTCATAGATGGAGGCTATGTTTCCGATATATTATCATTTAGATATATCTAAATAATAGAGTCAAGACCTACATATACATTATTTTAATATCATACAAATTATTTTTTGAAATTATAATATGGAATGATATTCATCATAATATGGTTGGGATGGATTTCCAGAGATATTTTTATAATTTCATCTTCCTGGAGATTCTGAGAGCCGATCAATCGAAGAAATTTTTTTCAACATTGGTAGGATACTATTACATTCATGGACTACTCTACATGTTTCATGAAGGTCCTCCTTTTTATTCCAATATTCCTTAGTGACAATCTGCCAAAATCTAGGTAATTTATGGATGGTCTTAGGTATACCATCTGATCACTTGAAAATGTCTTCCATTTGGATATAATTTTATAAATATTAACCCATGACCTCATTTATGAGAACAACATGTGGGAACCAGAAAATGTGGTCTTGGTCAGTTCAGTATCCATGAAAGGAAGCACTTCATCCAGTGATACAGAGCATCATATTGACATTTATCATTAGGGTAGTGGAAGCTAGAGTTTCTAAAATAATAGTAGAGTGGTGTTCCTTTAGTGTGGAAGGCCAGGTCAAATGATGCTTCACTATAGTATAGACTTATTTGATTCCCAATCCTATAAAAAATCGGCCATATTCATAATTTTTACACAATACATCATATAGTTCCTAGTGTATTATGATTATAATGAAATCTAAATTTGACAACAAGACCAGTAACACCACAAAATGAAATAAGATGGACCACCTCTGGTTGATTAGTTTGAGGAGGTGGCATGGGTGAGAAAGATAGAACCATGATGTATAGATTAATTAGATTTGACTTGCACAAGGAATTTAGTTTGTCAGTCATGGTAGTGTATCTGGTCATATATGATACTACCTAAGCATTTATTAAAAAAATCCCATTATTTTTGAATTCAATTACTAATTAAGTATTATGATTATTGAAAGAATGTTCACTTATTTGGTTTTATTATATCCTATCATATTTTAAACACCATTAGTAATCATAAATGTTGATATTATCGATGTTGAACAATGATCATGTGATTAATATAAACATTGGGTTTTGAAAATTCCATTTCTCTTGTTTGAAGGAATTGATGGACTCAACTAGTTGGATCATAACTTATGAATCCAATTTATTATAGTTTCCAATGGAGATAGTATCACTAGAGTATCCATGTAAAAATAACACGATAAGACCCATAATCTAAAACCTGAGAAAAGAAGTTTTTGAGAGAAGTTTAAGATCATCGAGATCAAGGACCAAACCATGTATGCTGAACCACCTCATGAAAGTCTCACTGTCATGAATTTTACCCATTGGAATATTTTAGGGGTAAAAATGGGATATGTATCATACCATAATAAAATGAATATTCATAATTTATATAATAATTAATATTTTTTGTTTTCATTATTTTAAGAAAATAATTTTTTTTTATTTTGATTCGATAAAACATAAATTATATTTTGGGGAATATGTTATTTCAATTAAGACATTATTTTTGAAAAAGTAATTATTTTTTAAAGAAATATATATTTTAATAATATATTGATATTAATTAATATATAGTACGTATAATTTTTAATATAATTATACATACTTAAAAATTATTTTTACAAGGTGTCGAAACATTTTATTTGTTATGAAACCAAGCATTTTGTAATAAAACTAAAATATATTTTTTAAATTAATAATTAAAATATTTAGAAAATAATATAGTTCAAATAAAAAATTATTTTTGGATCATAAGGTCAACAATTATTTTTTAATAATTTTTTTGAGAGAGAAAATTTTTCATGTTAAAACTATATAAGTTATAAATATACGATGTGTATTATTATATAATAAAGAAAAAATGATGTTATAAATACTATAAATGGTATACATGACCAAATATATTTTAAAAATTTAAACTAAAGTTATTATGAGGTTGTTTTATTACTTCTATAGAGCCTTATGAATCATCCAAAACCAATATTATTTTTATGGGTTTTAAAACATTTCTTTAAGGACATGAATCACTTCCACATCAGAAAGTGTATGATTTTAATAATTTTGTAAATATGAATTAAAAAATAATTGAGAAAAACCCAATTTGAAATAAACCATGTTATAAATCCATGAGATGGATTTCAGATTTGGTAAATTTGTTGTATACAGTCCAAATCATGCGTTCGTGAAATAATAACGATCCCCCTTATCTTTTTTTATAAAAACAAACAATGATCCCATTTATCATCATGTAAAAACCTTATATCAAATTATTAATCTACCCTACCATCTATAAATTCTTTATATGGTTTATTAAAAACTAAATACTCTCTATTTAATGCTTTGGCTAACACTCTCTCAAGGTAAGGGACCCCCACACTAATTTTTATTTTAGAACCTATTTTATGTTATGTGTATTAATTTATAATTTTTCTTATTTGTAAATGCTTATATACATCCATATTACTATAATTTTTATTTCAATGTGATTATAAGACCATTTATACCTCATTAATCCCTTCCATGAACCTTTATGTCCACCTGTTTCCACAGTGAAAAGTTGTAAGGTACCTCTCCATCCACATTTCAATTCATACATCTTCTTCATTTTATGCCTTCAAATTATAAATCCTAATGTTGTGATGTTATTTCCCATATGCATATTAACTTCCATTTGATTTATTAATAAATATATAACCCTTTCTCTGTAATTAAACAATTTTTATGAATCTTTGAGTATTATCGTTATGCTGCAGAAATTTCACCATGATTTTCCATACCAAACAATTACATAGTGAATAATTATACCCATTTCTTAACAAGGTTGATCAATTTTATACACATATAAATCATTGATTTTGGATTTCAATTTTTTATTCTACATTCCATTATCATGGAATTTAATTTTATGAAAATGATTTCATGTTATATGATATATATAGAAGATTTATGAATTTGAGAGATGTGAAAGTGAGAGGTTCAACAAAAATTATATAGAACTCTAATGAATTGGATAATATTTTACACTAATGAGACATCATAAAAGTTATTATAGAGTGAACCTAATCTACCATGTGACTTTTTCCATCATTATATTTTGGTTGTTATCCATGACCTATGTTTATTATGACATTCTTAATTCTTTTTTCACATTTCCATGTTTGATTTATGATATCATGGTATTCATTCTTCATTGTGGTGGTTCATGTTTATCACACTTTTTAGGTTCCATTGAAATTCATATTATCTAACATGTAATACATTATTCAAGTTATTACATGTTTATTCCCTTACTAGGCTTTATAGCTCACCCCGTTGTTATATATATCCCAATGTTACAGAATGCATTTTTATGTACGATGGAATGTTATGATCTGTTATGGAATTTTTCAATAATTTCAATGTGCCCCTATTTTAAGTTGTTTTAATAGTAACTAATTCCCAAATTCACTAGAATTATCGATCTTCTATATTTTTAATGTGTACTCTTATGTAAGAAATCATGAATTAATGTGAAACGATGACATGGGCTGTCATGTTGGTACCGAATGAATATTTTGTTATTTATTGAATTCTGTATAGAAATTAATATACAAATACTTAGGGATAAGACTAAAAATTAGAATAAATACCAAAATTTTGTTAAATTATAGTGTAAGTGGCATCCAAAAAATTACATCTATATCTAGGTAATACATGTTAATGAGGCTCTGGAATTGATGTACCTATATTGAAAACTCAAAAAACAAAACCTTAAGCTATACTTGATTAGGAACTGGTGCACGACAACATGCCATAGGAATAACCATGTTTGACTTTCCTAGTGGATATGCATTGTCTATAAAACATTATAAATGGAAAAAATTCGCATAATTGTATATGTTATAAATTAGTTCATGGATAACATAGATTGAATCAAAAAATTCATAAGTTATTAAATAAGTGTAAGTTATATGTTATCCCATTAATATTATAGGATTCACTTATATGTGTTTAATGTTTAGAAATACTCAACTTTAATTTTTCCATTATTCGATCCAATGGATATAAATTGGAGTAACTGAGTAATTAACCAATGTAAAGGGAAATGTGATGATTTCCCAAATGAGATTCCCAACCTGATGGGAAAAGGAATCATGAAAATTGTAATGATACTCTTTTAGTTGACTCATGAACTGAATGGAAACTTGAATTAGGAGGAATTATCAATCCCCCCCCCCCATTATAGAATAATCTCCAATTCAAACCGTTATGCAAAAAATTCTGCTCACATTAAATGGATCATCCAATCCCTTAATTATGGAATAATAGATCAATTCCAATTAGAATATCTCTTCCATCCTTCAGTGTTATGAGTAATATAATGTTATGATATATATATATCATATAGATGGGAAATTAGATCAGTTGTATAAATTTATTATGAATATAAAACCTATGGAAGTGATAAAAGCAATGAGGTGGAAGAAATTTTAGAAAATAAATCCAAAATATTTTCCTGGCACTCTATCTCATAAAATGGAAAGGTATTTACATTCCCTTAAGAAAAGGATGATAAATCCAACAGGGGATATAAGAAAAACATCTTAATAAATTCATGATATAGCATAAGATTTTTCATTATCCCGAATAAAACATTGGTGGATTATTTGGTTGAATAAATCTTAGCGTATAAAAATATCTAGTGATCCATGGCATTGATAGCTAGGATATTTTTTTATATTTTTCCATCAAAGTAGAAATAGAGACAATAAAATGTTTAGGGTATCATGGGGATAAGAAGTGGAATTTGGGGTTCAATTCTGGATGTGCGATGGGAAAATCTAATTGTTTTATAAAATTCCAACACATCATTTCTTAAAAGTGTTGAAAGAATGACCCTAATAATTTCCTCAGATGTAAAAGGTAATTCTTTAGGTGTAGATTTTGGAAGCAAAGCTAGATAAATATAGTCTATGAGAGAAACCCACCAATGTAATGATAGAGAGAAATTATCTCATTGAACCTCAACATTTTTTCCAATGTTTTGATTACATTGAACAAGGGAACACTTCAATCTAATGCACTAAGACAAAGGTGCTAGGATTCAATCAGTTCTAACAACCACCAAGGCAAAAGGGATATCTTATGCCATTATAACAACCGTGGTGGATTCCAAAAATAAAGTAGAAACATGTTCATAAGCTATTCATTGAAGAATAGATAATAAATGTTTTTATTCTGATTTATTTAATTTTTAGAGATTTGGTATCCACCTCATAATACATTGGAATATTTCTACATATATTTCCAAATCTTGGTGCTAAAATGTCATGCGATTATGAGGCCCACTATGCCCTGAATAAATTATAAAGAAAATATTACATTTTCTATACAATTCATGTGTCTAAAATGGGATATCTCTTAAAAGATATATTTTATTATAAATCTGGGGCAATAATTGAGTTTGTATTGTTCTGTTTACCCTAGGAGGAGTATGATCATTGTCGGTACAAGACTTCTATGTGAACCGTCACCCATGGGGAAATCATAATTAAAATAATTAAACATATTTATTTTACCCATTACACAGAATAAAATAACATTATAATGGGGGAAAATATTTGAAATCCTAAATCGCAATGGAGTTTTGAATGTGGTGTTTTCCCTAGTGCAACATAAAAAGAGGGGGTGTGGGAATTTCATATTCCACACCGAGCCGAGAATCTATAAATAGAGAGTTATGATTTCAGATTAGGGTTAGATTAAGCTCCCTCCCTTTCTCTCTACATGTATATTTTTCTCCTGACTTCTCTCAACCATTATTCATCGTTCTTTGTTTGTTCATCATTGGATTGTGTAGTGATCCCCTGTAAATCTTTAGAGGATTGAAGCGAGGTTACAACAGAAGCATTATCAATGTCGAATGGTCAAATCGAGGTATCATTCTACTACTTTTGATTATGGTATCATGTTTTAATTGAAAATACTTTATTTCCTATTTTATTCTTTATTTTTATTATTTTCGTTGATGTTCGCACTAATAAGGCCATCAATCCTCAGGGAAATTCTATTTTGTGCATCATGTTCTATTCATGTTCATATGGTTATTCAAAATTTACTATTGGACACATCCAAAAATAAATAGATCACCATTCCGAGGTTGGTGATGTGAAGAGCTCAATCCAAGGTTCCCAGAATAGAATTTAGATCTAAAATTGGTCCATCAGAGGATTCGGTACGGCATACAGAAGAAGGTGGCGGTGCAGGTCTGGTAGGGCGATGACGAAAGGGTTCAAGCGGAGACTGGAGATACACTAAGGCGGTGGGTGATTTGACTAGGTGGTGGCTAGTGGGGTGGTTTCATAGTAGAAGGGTTGATCTCCGGTGTGAGCTGGATAACATAGCAACATCGAGGTGAGTCTGGACGGTGGGCCGGTGTTGGGAGGTGCTAGCGGTGCTGGGTCAGGTGGGGCCTCTATTGTAGTGACCAGGGGACAAAGACCTGCATCGCGCGTGTTGTGTGATTACATGGTATTAACCAAGATTATGGTCCATGAAGGCTGATTGATGTTGGTAGGCATGAAACAAAGGCATTCTGGGCCGCACGACCAGGTTGCGGGCCAGCAAGCCGGGCCGGTCCAGTGTGTTTTGGGTCCAGGCACATTAAATGCCCGTATCTTTTGATATGGGCTTCCGATTTATGTTTTTTTGGCTGAAACATGGTCCTTGAGCTAAGAGAGACTATTTGAGGTGGTTTTAGGAATTTTTTATTTCAATCTCGAAGGGTGATGGCGTGAAACATTAACTTTATCAATAGTAATTTTAATTATTATGATTCATGGTTCCTCCTTTCGGACTTGCCACCCCCATCCGAAGTCCAGTTGATGAGCCATCATAGGGACTATGAACCTAGAGCATAGGTGGAATTTATTAGACTAAATTCATCTATTTAAACTAATGTTGACGTTCATAGAACATGAGGAACAGTTTGAGCTTATTGTTGTGAAATACATCTTTTTCACCGGTTATCCATTTTGGAAGAATTTGTAGTCCATTTCATGTTTTTTTGAGAGGATCGCAACGGAATGATATTTATAATTTGTTTCAAGATCGAGGAATGGGAAACACATGAATTTTTTTTTGCGTGATCTAATGTTGTGCAAATTTTACATTGAATGTATGTTTTGGGAAAATGAAGACTTTATCAGGAAAATCCTACAACTTATGTTTCAATCCAACGAGTTCCACATGAGCTATTCAATAAAGGGGTTTTGAAATTGAATTATAATTATGAAAAAAATTCAATAATAAATTTAACTTCATGATCAATTATGACTCTAGAAAACACATCAAGAATAACAAGTAGGTATTCATTTACCAATGGCACATCCTTAATCTGAGCAGGTCCCTTACATTCAATAATATGAACAAGATGACTCTCATATCCATATTTTAAAAGTCTCTAGGATTTCTGATATATTATCAATTTCATGGGTTCATTGATATATAAATACTGAATCTCTTTCTGAAAAACAACAAATTTACCTCTATAATCAATATTATCTAGATAAACCGAAATCTAATCTATACCTAGAATAATATCAAATTCTAATAAGGTAAATACTACCAGGTATACCGGTATTGTATATCCATATAAAATAATAAGTAGAATATTATAATTCCTTTTTATAGTAATATTTCCCCATTAGGGTTTATCTTTATGTTCTAGTATCATTTAATGAGGTAAAATTTCTAATTTAATAGTAAATTTCTCATAAATAAAAGAATGTGTTGAACTCGTATGAAACAAGTCATTATCAAAATATGTGTAAAAAATAGAGTACCTGATACCACTTCATGGTATGGCCTGACATCTGCTAACATAGTTCAAAAGGATATCACTATACCTTTCTTCTTATAAAATGTCTTGTTTCCATCATTCATATCATTCTTTAAATAGGTATTTTCATAATGAACCATTGCACCTCATTTAAACGACTTTATTATTTCCTTATAAGAATTAATTTTAAAATAATTTTCATTAAAATATCATTACATATTTCAAAACATACCAAATTGAAAACAATTATTAGTTCTATTAAGGCATTCTACATTTTTTTTACCGCACTTTTCAAAAACATGAAACGGGACTTCTATTCCATCAAATTGCTTTGACTGATTAGTAACCATTGTTTTCCCTCTATACATCTTCATATTATTTTTGTCAATGTACATGTGATCATCAAAAAACTCAATTTCAACCCTCTCAACACATCATATATGTATCTCATTATTTTTTAATACATGGGAATTAAATTCCCTTCAACATCTTTGATTCAATATTGAGTAAAAACTATTGATTTTACTATCAATATACCAAATACAATTTGGAGCATCCCTTGGAAGTTGGGGGATTTTTTTTCAAACATTACCACTAAATATTCATCATTTTTTGTCATTTAAATCAATTTCATTTCTATCCTATATACACCCACCATAGGAAAATATTTTTCATGAAATAGATTACTAAATTCATCCCATTACAAAGAATTTATCTCATTACAATCCATGGTTTTGTTAACTATTGACCACCACTGGCCATCGTCACCTTGAAAAAGATAAATTGAAAGACTAACCTATGGATTATATGAAAACCCCATGAAATAAAATATAATTTCATGGAATGTAATCTACCCTTCAACCACTACTGTGTGAGAAGATCCACTAAAATTTGGTGGGCGTTGCCTCAAAAAATGTTCAACTATCTTCATATTTCTTTTTGTAGTTCTATTTGTTCTCTTGCATGTATTACACCATTTTTATTACCCAATTAAACTAATAAATTACTATTAAAATCATTTTGGTTCCAATTACCACCATTCCAATCTGCGGATTTGGAAATATAGCATCATCCATGTGCATTCCAACTACAACACCCCTGGTTCAACTATGGAAAAATATTTTAAAAATACATATATTGTCGAAGAAACCTACTAATCTTTAAATGAAATATCATTTCAAAAAAAATAATGTAAAAACTATTTATGGTGTTTTATAAACATCATCATAACCCATAATATTATTTAAATCATGCTCTGATACCATTTATAAGGACTCAACCTTAATCATAACATAATCTAGTAAATTCCACTAGAATTCACTTATTTAATTCCCAATCAGAATTTTAATTTTCGTTTTTATAATTTTAGGAAATATTTCATACATATCAACCCATAAGAACAAAAATTGGATACAATCGAAATAATATCAATTTTTTCCTAATACAAAACGTTTTAATAGAAAACATGATATATATTCATTAAAATTATTCCGAACATTAACCTTGGGATATCCTATTATCTTACTCATCATTAAACCCTATGAAAAACATTTAAAAACATTGGAAGATCCCAAAAATATTAGTAAGGGATATAAAAATACGGAGATAAAACCTTAGTACATGAATACCTATAAACATATGAAATCATTTTCACAATGGCATATTTCTATCGAATTATGTTTTATATTGTTACTTTGTGAAAACATGTTTTTTACATTAATAATATAAAACATAAATAATAACATAAATGTAAATTTGGGCATTAAATACATATTATTGTAACCATCTCAACAACCATTTTATTTTAAACCCTTATGGCTACCTTACAATGTAATACTCATGCATACCTTATGGTGTAACCTTTGTAGTCACACTTTGATTAACCATAAGGTCAAATCCATTATTAAAAAATCAATAAATTTGAGGGAGAATATTTTCCCACCCATGATCATGAACAATTCTGCAAAAACATAACAAAATCATAAAACATTACAACTTTTTAAAAAACATTCCTATTTAATTTTGTAAAAATAAAAATTTAAAAGTTGGTTTTTGAAGAGGCGTCCCTTTCATAAATCCTATCAATGATGTGATAATTAATAAAATGAAAGGAATATATATAATCACTATATATCAACATAATAAAACATAATTTATTAAAAATTCATATCACAAATATTATTATCATGAAAAAACAATGAAGCTGATTTTTAACCTAATGAATGGAAATTGGGTTAATAATTACCTTACATGGGGTTCTCCATACATAAAATTTGTATAAACATAATGTATAATGAATAAAATAGTGTTATTAATATTTTATAGAAACTTATTCATTTTTATAATACCGTAAATATCATTTTACAACATCATTCCACCCATTATTTAATAATATATTGTTATTTCCATTGTTTCGGGTGTGTTGTTTACATAGTTTGCATGGTCAGTTCGTAATGGATTTTCTTTTCAAATGGGAGAGAGACCATAGATATGGAATGAAATGGAATTAATATGTTTCTAGAGTATTATATGATAACATTAATCATTTGTTTAGATATTATAATGAATAATTTGATAAAATAATAATGATATTCGTTTAGATCATTTCTATTGTTCTTTGATGATTGTGAACTTTTTTTTTATATAATTAAATATTATGTATTCATTTTAAATACTGAAAATTAAAGATTTTATAAAATAAACATTAAAATATTTTTCTACCATTAAAATGGTTTTATGACCATCTATGAATGTGGTAATAGAAAAATGAAAACACATCATCCACGATGTCAGTAAATTGACACATCACGAATGATGTTTTCATTTTTAGAATAATTTAGTGTGGATAAGAAGTATGTTAATGAATTTTTCCATAAAAATTATAACATTAAACTATATATAAGATAATTATTTTTTCAAAAATTCTGGAAACGGGGAGGTGAAGAGAGTATAATATAAAAAACTATAAAACAAGTTAAAAAAAATTAAATAGGATTTTTACCTCTTGAATTTTCTTCCTTGAAAACTTCCTTAAGGATCTTTGTTTTGGCATTTTGTTGATGAAAACAATTCTTGACAGTGGGGAAGAGTATTGGGAAGATTATTGGTCATAAATTGGATAAGGCTCAAATATTGAGAGGTGTAAGGATAAGAGGGGGTGAGGGGTGGTATTTATAGTGGGGGAGAGGAGAGTTTTCCCTTATTTTAGACATTATTTTATTATTTTCATCATGACAATAAATAATGTTGGTTATTATGAATAAATATAGTAATTATTTCATGTGAGGTCAAAACAAGGGTGCTTAACTCATTAGAACAACATCCATGAATCCGTAATTCATGTATGTATCATATTTCATTAATTATCATCTTCCATTATTCAAAAAAAATTTTGTATTTCAAATAAAATCCCAAATATTCACCATGTCCATTTTTAATGTATTAAATTCAGTAATTGACTACTTTTTTGTTAAAAAATCCCGAATATTAGAAATTCATTTTTTAATTAAAATCATAATTTATTAGAAAAATACCATTTTTAAAACTATAACTGATTTTATTACGCTTTAAAATTTTAATTTAAGTCTCATTAAATTATCATATAATCATAATAAAACAAAAAATAACAAATTATGAATCAACTATATGGGAATAAATTTTACTTCAAATCAATAAATTAATTATTAATATTCATTTAAATATTTCTGACTTATAAAAACCCCAACACTTAATTTTTCATTTCATAAACATTTAATTACTTATTCCATGATATAAATATATCATTATTAAACTTATAAGACTCAAAATGATTATTCATACTCTCATATGTGAGGTAACTATTCTATTTGGAAAATTACTATTCTTATTGGCCATGTTACAACTCCTATGGTCTACTTATTATTTAATCAGTATAAATTCCATAATTTCTATAAATACAAGACATTTCATTATAAAATTATAAATAATCTAACTACATAATTATGAGGATGAAAATAAATTATTTTATATATACCTGGGTTTTTATAGTGAATGCTAGGTCCATGATGCAACGGTCCCTTTGAGATCTTTGATCGCATTAGAGAGATGGACTACCAAATATTACTCCCGCAAAACCAGTCACAAGTACATAATGTGTTAAATATATCATTCTTTTTGATGTATTTACATGTCCCCCACATGTTTAGAATCAATAGGTTGCACCATTGGTGAATGATCTTTCATATGAGGATAATATGGTGAAGTCATTTGATTATAGATATAGTGTTCTAAAAAAATCCAATGTAGCTCATCAATGTTCTATATAGACAAAAAATCATGATTAAGAGACATGGGAACCAGGGAAGGTGATAAAATAGAGTAACCCTCATCAATTTTAGTGTGTGACATGAACATTTATAAGGACAAATTTCTTAAGTTGGTAGATTGTAACGAATTGAACATTTATAAATAAAATTTCATTTGTGGATTAATTAAGTGTCTTATAATGTATTTTTATGATAAAAAACACATGAACTTATTAGTTTTTATTATATTATATTAGATATAAAAGACTATTAATAATATTAATAGTTGATAATATTATCATTGAACAATGACCATTTGATTAGTATAAACTTCGGCGTTGGAAAAATCCACTTGACACACACAATGGAAGTGGTGGCCTCAACTAGTACAATCATACCATATAAATCCCATTTTATCGAAGCATATAATGGATATAGAATCATAGGTATTTTCCATTGACCAATACCAAGCTATTAAAAAGCATATAAAGCAGGATTAACTCTAATTATATGATAATTTCAATCTCATTAGGATGACAACTCAAACCATGTACATCGAACCACCTCAGGAATGTGTCCCCCATCACACACGATACCATTAGAGAGTTTTCTATTTTAACAAAGGGAGATGTTTAAATTATATAATATAAAGAATAATTATATTTTATAAAATTTTTATTATATTTTTTTCTTATTATTATTATTATTATTATTATTATATAAATTGTTTTTATCTTTATTCGATAAAAAAATTATAATTTTGGGAAATATGTAATTTCAATTAATACATTATTTTTTGTAAATTAATGACTTTTTTAATAAATGATATATTGATAAATTATTTTTATTTAGTAATATTAATTAATTATATTTGATAATATAATTTTATAGAGTCAAAAATAATTTCTATAAGTGTTCAAAAACTGTTATTTTCAAGAAACCTAGAATTTCTCATTAAATATCTATTATAATTTTTTAATTGAAAATTCATATATTCCATATTTTATATAGATAAAATTAAAATTATTTTTGAAATCATATTTTTAATATCGTCTAATAGTAAATTTTTCATAGTTATCTAAGACAGTCGAATTTTCGTGTAAAAATTATATATGGTATAAATATATGGTGTGTATTAAGATATCATAAGGACAGAAAATGATGAAATGAATAAAATAAAATGTATATATTTTCAAATATATGTTTTAAATTTAAAATAATTATATTTTTATGTTATTTTATTAATTTTATAAATATATTATGAATCCTCCAAAACCTATATTAAATTTTAATGTTTTACACTCATTTATTTAAGGACACAACTCACTTCCAAATCATTAAGGGTAATTTTTTAATAATATTGTCCCTTGGACTTATAAAATAATGAAAGACACCCTCATTGGTATAACCGAATGGAAAAATCAATGATATGGTTTGTGATTTTGGTTATTTTATTGTATAGATTCCAAAACCAATGTTTGGGGAATAATAATGAACTCCCCTCTCATTTCATATATCAATCCACCAAATATACAATTTCACTTCACTCAGAAACCAGAAATCATGCCCTTACACTTCCCACCCATTTATAGAGTCCTCCAAAGGAGTTTCTAATCTCTCAATAATCTCCACCAATGCTTTTGGTAATCTGTCACGCAAGGTAAGGGATCTACCTCTCTTATTTTTATTCTAGAACCACATTTATTTATTCCCTCTTAATTTCCATTTTTATTATTTTTTAGGTTTCTATACATCATTAATACTTCAAATTTTTTTATCTGATCAGATTTCCCTTTCATGCTCATGAAGCTCTCCCATGAACTGTTATATGCACGTGTTACCTTTCCAAAATTTCGTAAGGGACCTCTCCCTCCTCATTTGAATTCAATTATTATCTTAATTTTATCCCTTTAATGTCTAGAACATAGTGTAGATATACGATTTTCCACATCCATATTACTATCAATTTTATTTCAAGATATATAGGGACCCAATAAAATAACATTAAATCATTTTCATGGAATGTGGAGTACTTCCATTATGCTTCCAAAACATCACCACAATTCTCCATGACAAAAAATTATGTAGTGAATACATATAACCATGTCATATCAAGGGTGTTCACCTCTATGCACTTATGCTTATTTTTTAGGTAAATCCATGTTTTTTCACACTCATTTATCAGGGAATAAAATGTGATAAAAATGTTACCATGTTTAATGATCTATGTGGAACACGAATACATATGAATGATATGAATGTGACTGGTGTGACAGAAATTAAAAGCACTCAAAAATCATTGGGTAATGTTTTAGTATAATGGTAAGTCATTCAATGGATTACTGAGTTAAAATATTACATCTTAAGAAAATTTATTTCATGGTTTCTTAGTGTTTATCCTTGACCTAATTTTACGATTCCATGATTAAAGTTGTTTACATTTTTTCATGTTTCCTTTAAGTTACCATTCTTTATCGTTCTTCATTATTCATGTTAATGATTCTGACCCATTTTAGGTTTCATTAAAATTTCAATCCTCTCATATGTAATACAACTGTCATGTTATGCGATTTTGATTCACATACTGTGATTTATCTCTCACCACATTATTAGTTATGTCCCCAGGTTACACAATGTAGTTTTAAGTATGATGAAATGTTATGATAAAGTTAATGATGTTATCAATAATGTTGATGTACCCTCAGTTTTAAGTTGTTTTGTAATGTACCTTGTAACCAATGACACTAGACATATGGATATAATGTGTTGTATTATGTGTAATATTATGTAATAAATGATTAATTAATGTGTAATTGATGACACGGGTTTTCATATGATATATTTAGTGCAACCTACACCTATGGAGAAGAGTGTAAGACCATCTACAATGTGAGGCGTGATATTTTTTCCCTCTACATTACTAACTTTTTAATTTATGACATGAACTTAATATGTTTTTATATTTGCAGATACAATGGAATGTCTTGGGATTTGAATTTATTATTTCAATGGAGTGATGAATCTTGAAACTCCTTTGGAACGTTGATCATAATCTATATGCCAATGCAAGGACTGACCCATCTATATTGGCAGTCACTAATTCATATGGCACCTTTTCATCCTCAAAACTATGATCATCAACATCATTACATGAATGAAATAGTTTATTCCCTATTGACACCATATTGATTTTTATCCCTCGATGGTGTTTGTAACTTCACCTATAGTCAGTAACTATATTCATCAGTGTGAATTGGATGTTCAAGAAATTCATACTAGACTAGACTATCCAGATATAGGTCGAGTGTCATCTCAAAATGATTTCAATTTTCTAGATGAACTAGGAACTCATCAGACATAATTTCCACTAGTAGTGTTAATTTTATGGTATATATTCGTTGATTATATTTCCTTACTACAACTCAATATATATTTATCATTAACCATTGAGATTGTTGTAGGAGGAGAAATATTTTATATACTTCCTTATGTGATGGATCCTACTAAGCTTTAGGAAAATAAGAACATTTAAATGATCTAGAATATAAAGGTTATATATAACCCATTAGATATTTTTAGTGTTAACCTATAAAATTTTATGAAGGAATGTGATGGACACAAGATTTTTATGGATTACCTAATTTTGAATTTTCGTACCATTATGAACTGGCACACAATATATCAAATAAATGATCTCTTCCACAAGCTTTGAGGTTCTAGAGCCTTCTTGAATATTTATATGAGATCAAGTTAACATCATGTAAGGGTTTGTCCCACATATATTCCATATAAATATTCCCAAATCATATATGGATTATATGTGTATTTTGAAATGTCTTTTAATCTAATGAATGATCCATTAGTATTTATTGATTTGAGGAATTAGCTTCTCCGTCCATAAATATTCTCTTTTTTGGTAGTTTTTAGGGATGATATGATGCATTAAAAAAAACTACATAGTCATTACAAACTCCTTGATAATGTATTAAGTATACTTATTGACAAAATATTGTATACCAAGATAATAAAATCTATCTTTTGGAATGAAAAATTTTACTTATAATGTCACATTGTATCTGAATTGGGAAGATTTGTGTATCCAAAAAAGGTGAGATAAATTATTTCCTAGGAGAATACTAATAAAATATTTCATATCTAGAGTTTCATAAGACTATCTGGATAATATATGTTTTTTATCATCGACTTTTATCACCATGAAGATCCTCTTACGCAGTTTACATAGAAATGAGTTATGTTAATATGATATGAATGTTTTGAAAATGCCTTTTTGGAGTTGTTCGGAATGTCAAACTCAATGTTGATTATAATTATTCTTGGTCTAGGGAAAAGTTATAGAGTTATTTATGCATCAGGTGTGGGGAGGGGTTTGTTTTTGATGCAAGGAGATCATGTTTTGGAATAAAATTCTTGTTAGTTTTGGCCTCATTAACAAACTTTCCTAATGCATGACGTCATTCTATGAGTAGTGGTTCATTTATTTTATTATTGGAGACATTGTTTGTTAGGTTAATGGTGCGTTGTATACACAGACCATAATATCTTCTAATAATAATTTATCTAGCAGTATTTTATACTTAAAATATAAATATCTGTTAAATACCATTATTCCATCAATTTTGGATTTATTAAAAAAATTGGAATGGGAATGTATTTGATAATTATATGAACCAAAAAACATATAAATAAATGGTTTAAAAAATCCAACGATGAAAGGATGTTGGTGTATCTCTATTAAAATAATCATATTTAGATTCAAGATCATCCTAGGCACTATATTTTTATGGTATTAGTAATGACCTCATCAATTTTTGATCGAGTGATGACAAGTAAAATTTATAAACCAAAAGGCTTTGTTCTATGGAAAATATTTATAGGTGATGACCTACCTCTATGTTGGGTTGATCATGAGGATGAGATTTTTCAAATTAATGGGTTTTTATGGGATCCTATAAACACGTGATATGAATTTAACTGATATTAAAATGAATAAAAATGGGATTTTCAACCTGTATGTTCCAAGACATATTATAATTTATGCAACTAGTATTGGTATCATGATATGAATAAATATATTTTAGGTCTTATTAATCAATGTTTTTTCTATCAGTAGGTGTAGTTTGAATCCTAGTGGCCTGTTGGCCTTTAATATCGTCTAAAATTTCTATAGTGGAAATGGGAAGATGTCAACATGTATTTTTTATGGTTGTACAAAAATAGTCATAATGTAGTGCGGATATATGGGTTATCTTTATCTGGTTGATGAAGGAGACCCACTTCATTACTATTTGGGATACCTACTTAGTGGAAGAACATTTCAGATATTATTTCAAAGAGATTTCAAGGCATCATGGTGTCCCTCAAGCCATATTATCATATTATGATGATTTATTTACTTCTCTATTATATAAAGGGTTTCATAAGCCTTTTGTTTCATGTGTATATTTGAGTACATATTACCACACATAGACTAAAAATAGGTTCAATAACACTATATTTGTGTTGGAGGATATGCTTACCGAATATGTCATTTATTAAGATGTTTCTTGAGAGAATAAAATATGTGATGTTGAATTTTCATATAATAAATGTTTCCAATAAACTATATTGCCAGATTCATATGAGGGCCTATATTTTGGGACAATTTAATCATCTGTATACTAGTGAGAGGTAGGGGAGCCAAAACTACTTGGTCCTCGCCTCATTCAATAGGCATCAGAGTAGGTACAACTTACCATAAAATGCATGTCTTCAACACAATTTTTTTCATAGTATTATTTTGATCTTCATTATTGAAATCTGAATTTTTAGGTGGATGATCTAACCTTCTTACAAGATTTATGTGGATTTGGGAATTAAATGATTTAGAGGAAAAAGAATATAGTTCCTAGATTTATTTCGTCATTCCAAGATCATAAAGAGGGTCGGTCTGGTAGACTATTGGATAGTTTTACCTCATGGTTACCAAGACATGAATGAAATCATTCATATTACACAATAACACTATTATCATTAAATCCCAAATCATTCCTTCCATCATAATTATATTTTGTTTGATGATGATTTTTTTAGGATTAACTAGTAAAAATAATTGATCATAGCATAAAAGTATTTTCATGCAGGTCAGTTCCTCTAATTTCATGCGGTGTTTAATCATAGTTGTGTACATGATGAGAGTTGAGAGTGTGAGGATGACGTACATGAAATATGGATATAATTAATATCATAGGATTCTAATCCACCCTTAGTGAAAATTGGTGGTGATTTCATTAAAGAGGGGAGGTTTTAATATACTAGTATTTAATGACTTAAAAATACTTTTAATTTTAGTTTTACTAAACTATTTAATCTATATGAGATACAAATTTACTTCTTAGAGGTTTTTAGAGTGTCTAAGATTTGATAAGAGCCTAGTGTTAATTTTTTTAGAGATGTCAGAAAAGGTCCATGGTTTATGTGTGGTATGTTATAACCATTCTGTTCAATCATGCAACCCAAAAAAGAGGATCCTAGTTTTTTAATTATGAGAGGGAGGATTAATTGTCATATGAAACATAAAAAAATTAAACATGTGTGTTATACAGTTGGTTCATAGTTACTTTTAATTGATCCAATCCCAATATGGGGATGCCATGTTAGACAGTAATTGTGAATGATCTATACAAAGTTAGTCAAACTATGCACCTAACCATTTGTGGGGTTGTGTCATATTGATAATTATGGTTCAATATTGGTGAATGAATTATGTAATAGTTGTAGAAAACAATTAACCTAATTAAAAGGTTTATCTTACCATTTTACTTCCTTTCATTTAACATTTATGCCACCCCTTTTCTCCTTCTTCTTTCACGCACAATAGCACCCACTATTATGGAGCCCTCACATGTCCTATCTAATTATTTGATGCATAATCTATATATGTCATCTAATTAATGTGATTTTTTTCATTTTCAATCACACATGGTAGGGATATAATTACTCTTTATTATTTTCTGATTTTATCTCACAACATTACATGCTAATTTTATGTGACATAATATGAAATATTTTCTCTTATTTTTTTATTTCAAAATTTTTTTATCATTGAAACTGGAATTAAAGTATGATACTAGATGTGGAGACCTTTTCAATTATGTGTTAGGAGGGATATTGGTTTTCCTGAATGTATTTTATGTATATAGATTGAATCATTATGATTTTCAACTTTAACTCCATGCATTACTTCTAAAAAGTGATTTCTTTTAGTTAAATGTCTATGCATAGATGCGATACTCCCATAAACCGATAAAATTTTCTGAGATTGTATACCTAGACTATTACTACCCCTTTTGATGTGTTCATTGAATGAATTTAACTAATTTACAAATGCCTATATGACAAAACCACCTCATAAGGTGGGATTGGATATATAATTCTTAGTCAAGTAAGTACATTGAAGTGAATAAAATGAATGAAAAGTGCATAGGGAGGATGGTTTAGTTGGACATTTTCAATTGTGGAGTAAGACCACAACTAAATGGGATTAAATGAAATTCAATATAGATTATTTGTATGACCTTCCCTTGAAAAACTATGGTATGATTGGATCTTATTATCACAATGAAATGCTATAATAATTTTTCTAACATAGGAAATTATTAGATTCCCCACCCAGGACTACCTTAACAACTCATAGAACACCAATTGATTAATGGATGAGTTTTCAAAGAGATGATACCCATCTTAGACTTAATCAATGTCTTACATTGATGACTACTTTTGAATAGTTCTTTAGATCCATCTATTATTTCTTTAGAAAATAGACTTCAATGGATGATTTCCTTTGATTCGGCTTGCTGTATAAGGATGTCAGCCACAACATATTATCCCCTTCGGATCTAATCAATCCAATCCCAATGATACATAGGATTTATTAGTAGTTCTTGGAAACATCATTATTATAGTATTTCAATTTTAATGGGATACTCCTAGGTTTCACTCATCCCCCATAATCTAATGTCCCCACCTATAGTTGTATGATAGTTTGAACTTATATAATTATCATTAAATTTTAATTATGTTAAACTTAGATGAATTTGGCAAATTCCTCATGACATATATATTACGTATTATATATATTAATTTCACATGTTCAAAGGCATTTTGAATTTTGATGAAGTGGGTAGAGTCATATGTGTATCCCTAATGAACTCAATCCAAATAGGTTTGGGATTATTGTAATTCCTACATTTATCTTTTCTCATAGACAATATTCATTTTATATTAACTGATTATATAGTATTGTATTTAGTTGGTAACAGAATACATAGTTTTACACTCACCCTATTCAAGGAATCTCATGGTAATTAGACAAACTACATGGATTTTGGAGGGGATAAAAGGAAGTTCCTTTCTATGGATGCCTAATTTATTTACAATGATAAACTATGGGATTAGAGGGACATATTATTTAATGGGACACTATTAGATTTTATAATTTTGGGATTTTGATTTTTTTATAGAATATATTACTTTATGTATGCTACCATGTTCCCTTTATACCACATTTTTTGCAACATCATCACATCATCAACTTTTAATGGTGATTATGGTAATTATTCATCTTTTATTTTGATGGGGTTACATACTTATTCTATTTTCCTTATTATTTCAACCAATAATTTTTATATTATTCCCTATTTAACTACACTCTAATAATTATGGTATAGTCTCCACACCATACAATATTAGTACCTTGCTTCTAGTCGGAAGCCTCTAACATACATGGAGGTAAGAATGAGGCCTTGTGGCCAACTGGACTGGTCAATTATCTATGAACCTAGCCCATGATATCACATGATTTAGGTAAAACACAAACACACATATATATACATATGTTATGAATTTTATTGGTTGGTAAATAATTATATATCCCTCAAATGAGTTGGGTAATGTTTTCATCTCATAATTTTCTATGTAGGTGTAGGAGAGGTTATCTTTGTGACACTATGTTATGATGTCTAAGATTTTTTCTTTGACTTTTGTTTATGATATAATATTTTATATATATTTTCACATTCCCATGATGCCTTTTTTATCTTCACATATCATTCATTTATGTTTAATTTTATGATTATCACTCCTATTATTTAACATTGATATGTTTCTTGACTCACTTAGGTTCATCCTAATGTCATCCCATGTAGTTTTTGAAGTGTAATGGAATTTTAAGTAAAGGTTCTGGAGTTTTAATATAATGATTATTTTTTCATGTTTTGAGTTATTATAAGTTTTACCTAATTTCACAACGGCTCTAGGCCTTGTGATCTTGGGGATTATGTTATGTTTTCCTTTATAAAATAGGAATTATGTTCTATTAAATTATGGCTTCTCATATGGAGGTGTACATTTACAATGAGAATCTATTAAACAATTTCATCCTTCATTGGTGAATTTATGAGATCAAAATAGATACTATTATTATTATTAATTTCTCAGGATAGTTAATGGAGCATTGAATTGGGTGTTTATACTACATCTCCCATCCACATTTGTGTCATAGGGGTATAATCCTAAATTTTTTTTCCATGACCATTTTAAATTCAGTTTCTACCTATTCCATACATTTTCTAAAATAAAAATCAGTTTACATGTGTAATATACAATAATATCTTAAGATAACCAGAGTGAAGAACAATAAAAATTTGAATTGTCCCTCTTATAAATGTCTTACTACAAGACAACTTACTTTTAAAGTCAGATAGTTTTTTATGCTCTTGGATAACACTAGTTTTCATTATGTTAGATTAAAATGTACTTCATAACCTAATCCACCAAAATAACTAAACTCAACATTGATACCAACTGATATATCCAAACCATAATCTACACATACACTACATCATTTCAATAATATGTCTCAAAATAATTGAACCCAATGGTGTAAAATCCTTTGAATTATTATAAATAATGATCATATTATACATTAATTAATCAACATATCCTACTAACATCATGATATAAACAATCTTTCTACACACAATATAATATATAATTTCCCCAGGAAGTTGATAAAAAGACAATGATTGATATTAATCACTCAGTAAGAGAATTTTTCAAAATGATTCTTATATTTTTACATCAAAAAAAATTTGAGAAAAAAAGAATAATATGGAAACATTATATTAAAAATAAATATTTAATCATATAATTTCACTACAAGACATGAAAAAAAGACATGTAATCACATACAGATATATGAGACCATAAACCTGATCCACAAATAAGAACATAGAAATATTCCCTATCAAAAAAATTTAGAAAAACTATAACCATATAAATTATATCATATGTAATACTTAAATACCAAGGAATACATAACATATTAGATTCGGTATCGATACATGTTTTCTATTTCAATGTGGATTAGGAGTCACTACCTATTTATCCTTATTGATTGGTCATTAGAAATTGTATCTCATCATTATGTTATAAGATATATAAAGAAAATCCCAATTCATTGGATGTATATAATGGGATGACCCATCATATTATGACATACCATACATATTTGTGCAATAAGAATTTGAAAAAATCAATCATTCCTTAGTATAATAATTCACAGATAAAAAATTAATTTCATGAAAACCTTCTTACAATATAATCATAATCCGTTGAGAGTAAGAATATATATTGTATCATTTGATTATATTTCTAGTGTGGAAAAATAATAGATAATGTATTATGAAACGGATAAAAAATATTCTTTTTAAATTCATTATAAATATTATTTAGAAAACAATATGAGACATCATTTACTTTTGGTATCATTTAAAAACAATTATCAGAACCATGGAAACATGATTATATTTATTGGAGAATGGAAAATTGTAAATTAGGATTAAAAATAATGAACATATATAATAGTATAGAAAGGTGTTTATGAGGTAAAAATTAAAAAAATTTATTGTTTTTCGTTTTAAAGAAGGAAAAACACATATTGATTATGTTAAAAAAATATTTATTTATAAACCATTCAAAAATTAAAATATTGTTGAAATTTATGTAAAATAATTATTGAATTATAAATAATAATTTTTTGATAAAATACAATGTATATATTATTGGAGGGAAAATGGATGGTTAAAAACAATTAAACATTTAAAGAATTTATTTTAATTAAAACCTCGAACATCTTTTAAAATCAATAACTCCCATGATAGGAAGATCATGATAAGGAAAATAACATACTATGAGTGTAATGTTAGTTATGATTTAATATTTAATGTAGGTGTTATGTAGACATATAAATGAAATTTGGTGTCCAATATGAAATATAACCCATTGAATGTAAATATAAACGAAAATCCCTTACCTGGTACATCCAATTGGTCAAACACGTTTTGACATCTAGGTATAATACATCTAAATTTTTTCAAATGAATAAGAACCTTATTCATATTTATTTTACATTATACATCATATTTATAATTCATTATTTATCATGTAGTAATTGGTTATTGTTTATATTATCAAACATGTGTTAAATATTTTTTCCCTTACATGCTCGGATTTGGATGTTCCATGTACTTGAGTCTTATCCATGGATTCACCCCTATAGATGGATTATTATAAGGTTTCAATTTTTTGATATTTTAATTGAATACAATATCCAATTCAAGGAACTTATATTAATATTTTATATGGAATACAAAAAAATTCACTTTTTAGTGATTATATCATTATAAAAAAAATGAATTTAATTAAAAATATAAATTTTAATATTACCAATATAAAATTCGGACAAAATATATTTAATTTATAATTATTAAATATTATAAATTTTATTTTGGTTTTCTTATTCATTCATGACATAAAAAAATTTATGTTTCTTGTAAAACCGTCCCAAAAACAGAACACATTATAAATGTTAAATGAGTAAGAATTTTCTATTTTGTAGTGATAATATAAAATTTAAATAAGATAAACGGTTAAAAAACTTGTTTTAAATATGTAAATTCAATTCAATTATAGGGATATGAATATGTTATAGAAAAATAACCAAGATTAATAAATCGCTTATATTGATTGTTTAAATCAATTTTTAAAGAACATCGTGAAAAAGAGTGGTTCTGGAATTACACTTGGAACCAAAATTTCAATAAAATATGAGTGTATTATTAGGGATGTAAATAAGGAAGTTCCTTAGGAAGGATTAATTTTTGGTGAGGATATCAAGGGTCAGTGGGTGAATCCTTTTATATGTTAGAAGAGTGTAATTTTTTTTATTTTAGTACTAGAAATTTTTTTAATGACAGGGTCCCGTTATTAATATTTATTTGTGAAATGGTGCATTTGTAAAAGGTTATTTGTGACTAGGTCCCATCGTAAATGCATCATTGCAGAAAAAGCCATCATAATGTTTTTCAATGGTCCATTAGATATAGTTTTTTTGTGATAGCTCATCTGAATTTTTTTCAACGATCCATTTCAATTAGTTTCCCTGATATTTTTACAAAAACTCTGTCTTGATGGGCTCTACCTAAATAAACTAAAATTATTTTAAAAAATAAAAATAATTTTTTTTAATAATATAATATTTATAAAATTGTAATAATAAAAAATCATATTAATAAAATAATATTAATAAAATTAATAATAATTCTAATACCAAAAATAATAAAAATAATAAAAACCTCAAAATTCAATGAAATATAAAAAATATTATAATAACACAATAATAATAATAATAATATCTATAAAATAAAAAAATAATAAATAAAATAAAAATAGTTATAAAGTAATAAAATATTATATATTTATGTTAATAATTAAATAATAAAAAACACAATATTCTCAACAATATAATAAACACACAATATAAAAATGTAAGTATATAATATTAAAAAAATTACATTCAATTTTTTTATCGTTAAAATAAAATAAATTAATGAGCGGGAGGGACTTCTGGAGGAACTGGAGGTTTATAGTTGAGGTAAAGTCATCTCTACACCATGAGTCAGACGTTTTATTTACTCTATCGTCTACTTAGGTGGCTGCTATTATCATTTCCACATCTCTTACTATTTATTTTGTTATCGATGGAGATCTTCCCACCCCCTATACATACTCTCAATAAGCTCATCCTGAGCTTGAATATTCTTCTGATATTATGCAACAGATAATGATTACTCCTTACGAGCTCCTCTAGTGCCGCACGTCGACTTCACAATGATACCATAATAACTCCAAGGCATCAATAGAGAGTTGATACCAACAAATATTCCTTTCTTGAAGGAATAATGGGTCACCTTCACCCAAGGTTCCTCATACAATCATACTACAATGCTCTGATCATCAGTCTTGGACTGACTCCCCTTATGTGATTGAGATGTCATAGACTCATATGACTTCATCAATTACAATTTAAAATTAAGATAGTTAAAATATTTTTGTAGTTAATTTTAGAACTAAAAAAAGAAATTATACTGACAAAAAAATCATAAAATTGAGATGATACCAACTCATGAGTATACTAAATATCATCAAATGTTTGATTTTGTGGAAAAGACAGACTTTCCACATCTAGTAATAAAATTTAAAACTATGATAGATCGAGAACCAAATTATTAATATCTTCTCAAGAACATCATTCGCAATTCTGATACTAAAAACACAATCTGTTTGAAAAAAACCAATAGGTGACCCATGTGTCAAACATTATAAGACCACATTTTTATATGGACACTCAATTGTCCCTTCTAAAAAGAAATTCAACTTTTTATGACATAAATGAAAAAAATGCTTTAACACCCTCAATATATATTGGATTTATAACAGAACCGTTTGGATTTCAATAATGATTTATCCAAGAAATATCATCAAATACTGACTTTTGTTCAATAACTTATTCAATATTTTTCAAAAAAGTAATTTCTCCCCATAATTTAACGTAAGAAAACAATTATAAAACGAAATGTTAATTATTATAAATTATTCCTAATTATTACTAATTATTTCTAATTATTTCTAATTATTTCTAATTATAACTAATTATTTATAATTATAACTAATTATTATAATTTATTAGTAATTATTACAATTTACTACAATTTAATATTGTTTATACCAATTTATTATTAATTATTAAAATTTATTACTAATTATTACTATTCTGTACAAATTAATAAAATTTGTTACAAATTATTACTAATTACCTCTATTTATTACTAATTACCTCTATCTATTGGTAATTATTACTAATTACCACCATTTAATACTAATTACCACTATTTATCACGAACTTACACTAATTATAACTAATTACCACTATTTATCACTAATTACTGCAAATTATCACTAACTACTACTAATTATCAACAATCACTGCTATTTATTACTAATTACTACTAATTATATCAAATTATTACAATTTATTAATTATTATTCTCAATTACAAATAATTATAGCTAATTATTAACAATTATATCTATTTATTACTATTTATTATTAATTATTACTATTTTACACTATTAATTATTAATTATTAATATTTATTAATATTTATTACTACTTTTAACTAATTATTACTATTTACCTCTAATTGTTACTATTTACCACTATTTATAACAAGGTTTTTCTACTTATAATGATTTACTACACTTTATTACTATTTACTATTATTTATTACTATTTATTACTATTTATTGCTATTTATTACTATTTCTCACTATTTATTACAAATTACCTCTATTTATTACTAATTTCCACTAATAATTAATAATTACCACCATTTATTACTAATAATTGATAACTATTACTAATTATTAACCATAATTACTAAATATTAAAATTTATTACGATTTATTCATACTTATTACTATTTATTGCTAATTAATACTATTTTTAACTACTTATTACTATTTTTTACTATTTTTTACTATTTATTACTATTTATTACTAATTAATGCTATTTATTTTTAATTACACCTAATTATTAATAATTATCGCTAATTATTTGTAATTACCGCTAGTTCTTACTAATTATTAACATTTATTACTAATTATAAGTATCTATTAATATTTATTACTAACTATTAAAAGGTATTGCTAATTATTTCTAATTATTACCATTTATTACCATTTATTATTACTATTTATTGCTATTAATTTATAATTACTAGTTTTTATTAATAATTACTACTAATTGTTAATAATCACCGCTAATAGTTAGAAATAATTAATATTTATATCTAATAATTAATATTGAATAATATCTAAAAACATTTATCACTAATTATTATGAATAATTACTATTTATTACTCTTTATTGTTATTTATTACTATTTATTACTATTTATAGTTAAATATTACTAATAATTACTAATTAATAAAAATTAATATTATTTATTAATATTTATTAATATTCATTAATATTCATTACTAATTATTACTAAATATTAGTAATTATTATTAATTATATCTATTTTCGTAATATTTATTATTAATTACCGATAATTTTTACTAATTTCCACTAATTATTTCTAATTATTACTAATTGTTCCTAATTATTATTAATATACACCAATTATTACTAATTATTACTATTTAGAACAAATAATAATTATTTAATAAATATTATAACTATTTACTACAAATTATTACTATTTAATAATGATAACTATTTACCTCTAATTATTACTATTTACTGCTAATTAATACTATTTACCACTAATTATTACTATTTACCGATAATTATTACTATTTACCGCTAATTAATACTCTTTACAGCTAATTATTACAATTTAATGCTAATTATTATTAATTATTATTAATTAATGTGGTTTATAACTATTTATAGCTATTCATAACTATTAATCACTATTTATCACTATTTATTACTATTTATTACTATTTATTACTAATTATAACTAGTTGTTACTAATTATTTCTATTTTTTACTATTTATTTCAACTTATTACTAATTATTTCTTTTTACTAATTACAATATATAATTAGTAATTACTACTAATTATTAATAAATTTCACTAATTATTATTAATTGCCCCTAATTATTTCTGGTAATCGTTAATTTTTACAAATAACTACTAATTATTATAAATTACAGTTAATCAGTACAAATATCTTATAATTATTACAAAATTGCCTCTAATTCTAACAAATTGTTTCGATTTTTTACAATTTATTACCTATTATTACTAGTTATTAATAATTATTATAAATATTAAAAATTATAACTATTTATTACTATTTAAAAATACTTATAACCATTTGTAAACATTCATTACGATTTATAACTAATTAAAGCTAATTTTACTAAATAATGATAATTATTACAAGTTAACGATAATTATTACGATTTAATACTATTTGCTACTAATTATTTCTAATTGACACTTATTACTAGTAATTAATAATTATTAATAATATTTATTACTATTTGATATTAATTAATACTAATCACACATAATTATTAATAATTAATGATAGTTGAACCAAATTGTTACAAATTAATACCACATACATTTAAATAAAAAATTAAATCTTAATGAAACAGCAAAAATGTAAAAATAAATAATGGAAAATAAAACAATCTGAATCTAATTTTATTTTATTTATCAAAAATGATCTATAATTATAAATAATAAAAATTTTAAAAAAAATTAACTAAAAATAAAGAAATAGATAAATACCTTAAAATAGAATATTTCTTACGGTGTAAGGCTTAAAAATTGATCTGATGTAAATATTTAAACATTGACAAAATTTCTAATACAAATTTGAGAGCAGAGAGGTAGAGAGGAATTGAGAGAGTTGTGAGATGAAAAATTGTTGGGGGGAATATATATGTTAGATTATTTGCGACGGGACTCATAAAAAATGATGCCCCCCCCATTCATTAGGGGTGGTAGTTAAAAAGGTATTTGCAACAGGTGATATCGCAAATACCTACATGCTAACAGAGCTTCTGTGACGAGTTGCGTCACAAATACCTACATGCCGACATAGCATTTGTGATGGGGGTAAATGCCTTCATAAATGCTAAAAACCAACAAAGGGAATTTTTGATGGGTGTAACCGCCCATCACAATTAGCCTTCCAACAATTTGGTGCCCACAGCGCGTCAATCATTTTCCAATGGGATACCTGTTCCCGTCGCAAATAACTAATTAATTGCGATAAGTCCCTTCCCCATCGCAAATAATACATCGTATATAACAGCTTTTCCAATAGTGTATCAATTTATTAATATAATAATAAAGACATTTTCATTGAATATGGATCTAAATTTTCAAATTTTCGATGATTGTAAATTATTCTATAATAATCTAATAAAACTAGTTTGATAATTTTTTTTGATATATACTGTCTATCTCTTAATTTAACCCCTTATTAGCCATTTAAACAAATACTATCTTATCAAACATTTAACATGGTAACATATATTTTGGATAAAAATAAATTATATTTATTAAATAATTTGAAAAATAATTAATAAAAATATGAAAATATTTTTCTGTTACTAAATATAGTGGAGTCTAAAATTTAATTTTAGAAAAATATATCATTATGTGACATAACATAGTTTTTAGAAAAAGTTGATTTTCTGGAATAAAAAATAAGTATACCCCCAAAATCATATTTTGTGTTGATTGTCTTTGAATTTATTGGTATATGTTTAAAAATGAGTTTTCTTTTACTTTAAAATCAATATAAGAAAAAATGTGTCATTGCGAACACTTCATTAATGGAAATGGATAAAAATAAGTTTTCATTCAATTATAATACTACATATATTATAAAAATCCAGGAATAGATTAGTAAATTTAAAATATTAATTCAAATTCATTATTTTATACTTTAATTTATTATTTATAAAAGAGACATATTTAATTTATTTTAAGTCATTGTTATTTAACATTGAATTCATAAAATATATTTTATTGGTAAAAATAGTATTTTTTAATATTCAATAAAAAATAGACCTTTTTATAAAAATAAAAAAATCCCCATACGTTAATTTTTTCATTCTAAATACAAAAAAGTAGCTTATAGAACTATTAAATTATAAAATTATAAAAATTATCTTTTAAATAAAACATATTTATAGTACAATAATTTTCTCTAAAGAAAGTATTTTTTCCAAGCCAAGAATATTGAAAGTAAAATAATTTAAAGATTTTCCATACATTGTTGGATGTTATTAATTAATCTCACATTAAATTTATTCAATATAATATACTCATATAATTCGTAAAAATTAATACAATTAATGGGAATTAATATTTTATTAAAATTTTACATGTGAAAAACTGCACAAATTTATTGGAAACACATTAAAAAATTTATGTAAATAATTACATGTCTATATCATAGTAATTCTTACTAAAACCCACTAATGAACCCCACATAAAGAACCAAATATGCAATGTTGGTAGTTCTGGATGGGGATTTGGTTAGCATGACTTTCTTAGTCATTTTCCTGAGATTGAACATCTTCTCCATGTGATTTTAGTCAACCCATGTTATAGTTCAACTCAGGCTTGGTCTACGGAAAATCCTTGTAACATTAATTTTATTCAATGCATGAAAAATTATCCTTATAGAGAATACAACTTCTATATGATTTCATCTCTGTAGATTTCAGAATGTGGTTTCTTCTATTTATGCCATCTAATTCAAGAGATGTGTTTTGAAAGTCATTTTTAATAAAAAAACATATATATTGTTTGTATTCATTCCACTGTCATGGGTGAGACAAGACATTAAAAAAATTATTAAAATATATACTAAAATTTTGGGTTGTTACAGAACTCTTATATTCCAATGCCGAATATCTTCTTATATTATCAGGGAGCATATATTTTATTTATTAATGTATAATATAATTTTTCATTAGTTTGTAGCCCATTCATCATAATTATGTCATCCATTAAACTATTTAAGACACATTCATCTCCTAAATGACCATATCATACAAATTATCACAATATTAATAAACAGTAAGGGCCCTGAAATTTCAAGATTTTTTTTTAAATTTATCAAGAATTTTATGAGTCCGCAGTTTTTGACGGCACCTGATTCCGAAGCCCGATGTGCCTGGAATAATTTTCTAATGTTTTGTTAAGATTAAATTAATGCACGTAAACAGTTTTACTGAAAAAGTTGAATAACTCATAAATGGTTACCCTGATCATAAATCTGATGGCACCGTTGCACTCAAGATGACGGGTTTACCCTTGGCGCGACTTATATTTATTTGGCACGGGCCTGCTGTGAGAAATTCCAAAAATGGCAGAACTGTAAATAAAATAATTAAATACATTATTTTATTTTTTAAATGCTTATAACTCGCAAAAAGTAGCTCAGATTAAAAATCAGAGACCACCACTGAACTCATGAGGGAAATATTTATTTATATAGACACTAACTTTGGCCGGCGCTGGCCACTAGAAAAAGTTCGTTTTTGGCCCAAATAAAATAATTAAGTGTCAATTATTTTATCGTAAAATTCATAACTTCTAAACGGTAACTCGGATTGAAAATCCGAGAGTACCATTGGGTTCTTTGGGGCGTTTTTTACTTAGGCATAGCCTAACCTTGACCGGCATAGGTCGAGGGTGACTGATAATAATTTTCTGAACTTTTGTTCGGCTTTGTTCAGTAAACATACATGCGTGTTTTTCTATCTTTTGAACCTGTGCTCGGAATCGAAATCCAAGGACACTGATAAACTCGCAGCACCGGTATTCTCATAATAGGACCTATACAACAGTTGCTTTTTGTCGAGAGTTGAAGATATAAATTGGGGTTTCTAATTAAAAATTAATGATTGAATAAAAATGGGAGGGAAACACATTTTTATTTGGTGGGGGTTATTTTCTCCCAAGAGGATTTGGAGGTGGGGCCCACACCCCACATAACCTCTCATGAGAGGATAATGTGTGGTGGGCCCAACAAGAACACCAAAACTCTCAACTCCCCTTTAAACCCCCCTTTTAACTCTTAAAACTCTCCACCTGCTCTCTTTTAATTTTAACCGTCCATCTTCTCTAATTTTGGATGCCAACACTCTCTCAATTAATTTTCTAGCATGCTATTAATTAATTGGCTCATATTTTTTTAATTAATTTCTATTCATTAAGTGAGCATAAAAATATGGGTTATATTATTATGTTTGGGTTGACATAATGGTTTTGTTTGGGAGAATTGGTGGAGCCTCGGTGAAATAGGAAGAGCCTTCCTCCAATGAAGAACGCCGATTCCACGAAGAATGACGACACATGTTCTTCTACCTTCTTCAACTGGGGCTAGAAAGTGTGGTGAAACCCACGGAGAACACCATCTACCTTCCTCTTCCTCTGCGTCAAGGGAGAAGATGCCATCGTCGCCAATGACAAATTCTTTCCCTCCAACATTGATGAAACAACGTCTGTCTTCCGCGACGCCCGACTTCCGCGACGTCGTCTTCCACGACATTGACAACATATCTTGAATCGAGGTAGGGGGTTTTGTATAATTTTAAATGAATTAAATTATACCCTAGTTCTTGATTTATTCATCATTTCGACTTTAGATTTTTTTATCACATAACACGGAGGGAATGGGCTGATCAAACACGGCCCGACGACCCTCCATTGATTCTTGTCAGTTTGTTTGTTTTTGCGACAGAGGCGGAGCTGGAAGGGTGCGGTGTCGTCGCACCATTCTGGAAGAAGTGGACACAGCCATGAGGCGGTAGCGAATGAAGGAGGTGGAGACCGAAGTTAGCGGCCAACCCGGGCCGTGGCGGTGGAAGACCGGTGTCGTTGCGCCGGCCGCATGGAGGAAACGGCGGCCTTCTTTGCGGGCCGCTTTGTACGGCGAACCGGTCGGCCTCCTGCCGGCCGGGCTTGAAATACCATGGTGCCTCTTGGCGCCACGTGAGGGGGATCTGTGGCCCACAACCGCGGGCCCCTCGAGCAAGAAACAACCAGCCGGCTTCGTCCGACAAGGCAACAAGGATGGACAACACCGCTCGGCGCTGCCAGACAAGTATAACCGGTCCGCAACCACGGGCCTGGACCGTGTGTGGGCCTAGCCACACAGGGTCGGGCCGAAACCCCAAATGGGTCTGACCCACTGGGTCGGGTCCCTGGGTGGGCCGCGCTGCACTAGGTCGGACCAACCCCATGCAGGTCAGACCCGCCAAACCGGGTCAGGCAAACCCACCAGTCCACTAGGCTTGACGGGCTGGGCCCGTTACGCATAAACGCGAAGATCATCTAGATCGGGCGTCTGATTGACACTCCGTCTATGGAACTAGGATCCTTGTGACGAGGTGGTCCTTTTGAGGTACTGTAAGTGAGTTTTGGAAAACTTTAGAATGTGGTCGGGTTTGGAACGAGCGTAATTCCAACTGGGCCACATGAACGGAAATGCTAGTAACTCTCAGATCGGGAGTCTGATTGACGTGATGTCTTCCGCATTGGGTTCCATTTGATGAGATGGGACTACATGATACACCAACATAGGACATTGTGGTAGTTTAGGTATCAACACTTGGATCGAGGAGAAGACCCTCCCGGAATCGAGCGTGTTGTGTGCGGGAACCCTAGAGCTGGCTACGATTGCAACGACTACTGTACAAAAATCCCACGTGGGATCGACAATGACAACTTCTGTACTTGGATCCTACGTGGGTTCGATAATGGCGACTTCTAAACATGGATCCTACGTTGGTTCAATAGTGAAGACTTCTATACATGGATCCTACGTGGGTTTAACAGTGACGACTTCTGTACTTCGATCCAACGTGGATTTAATAGTGATGACTTTTGTACTTGGTTCCAACGTGGGATCGAAAGTGACGACTTCTGTAATTGGATCATACATGGGACTGACAATGACATATTCTATACTGGGATCCTACTTGGGTTCGACAGTGAAAAATTCTGTACATGGATCCTACGTGGGTTCGACAGCTTAGATGAATCAGTGACTACAACTTGTCATCTCTATCCCTATACAAAAGTTATATACCTGTGTGATCTGAGTCTTGACATTCAATCATTATCATCGATGTGATTGACATTACGTTCTTGTGTGGGATGGGTAGTGCTTGGGCTCTAGAGATGGAGTTGACCTGTGATTGGTTACTTAGGTATATGTATGGGCATATACCTAAGTAGAGTTGGTTGATACTTCGTGATTGTATCATTACTCTATGGATTATCCTTCGTTGATTTTGGGAGACCTTTGGGGGTCTCAGGGTCCCTACTGAGTATCGTTATACTCACCCATGGACGAGTAATTCCAGCACTTCTTTGTGTTGGTTGCAAATGGGAGACAACACTGGTCGAGGAAGAGTGTTGTGGAGCAAGACGGTACCCGGAGGTGGACCACTTGGCGAGTCGTACATAGAGCGGACGGACGGACCTGAGGTTCTGAGGAGGCCATCTCTACACACCTTTCAAGTGGATTCCCGGAGGATGACTCAGTAGTTTCTGTTTACTTTTCTACAGTTGTACTTTACTATTGATCTTGTATTTCCCACCCCTTTCCTCTCAGCACATACTTTTGTATTTAGTTATACATAGTGTTTATTTTCAGTTGTTTCCTCTACCGCTTGCGTTTGGACTATGTGTGTTACAGGTTAAAAAGACAATGCCTTCCCTTTTATCAGGATTACGCCTTTGGTGCTAGTCGCCAGCCCCTGGCCTATGAAAGGCAGGCTTGGGGCAGTCATGGCACGGGTCCCAAGGATGGGTTGTGAAAAATTGGTTTTAGAGGTGTCAGTTCTACTGTAAAACATAGGACATGGATCTTTCTTTTCAGTGAAGCAATGGTTTTAAGAGTATTGAGATTGGTTTTCAGTCCATGGAGTCCAGTGATGGTGTGATGACCGACGTATCCATACAACAGGACCCTGAACTCTGATTTAAGACTTAGTGCACTGAAACACCTATTGCATGTGTGTTTCAAGATTTTCCTTTGTGGTCTATTTGATTCAGCTCACTAGGTATACATTTTTGACTATGGAACACCAGTTCTTTATCGGGATGCCACTGCGAAGATAGCCAGCTAGGGTTCCCGCGAGAGAGTACACGATGACTACCCACCGAGCGACGAGGCTCTGGTGCAGGGACCTCTTACTATGTTGGAACCTTCGGGTGATGTACCAGCAGCACCACCACCCCTTGGGTGGCAGATGCCACCAACCACACTTGGGGATGGTATATGCCGACTGAGTGAGTTGCATGAGTTCCAGCTGCATAGGCCTCTGAGGTTTCAAGGCAAGACAGATTCCCAGTTAGCAGGGGACTCTATAGAGGCGATTACTGGTATTTTTCGCCTAGTTGAGACACCAGTAGAGAAGATGTTGATCTTATATACTAATCTTTATTAGTGTGTTACCATGAGGATGGTCCGCATAATGATGATGTTTTGGTAATTGGACCATTTTCTTAGATGGTACCTTCGGGCGGTGTACCAACTATATCACTTCCCGTTGGTCAGCAGACACTACCGGCGATACTGGTAGAGGACACTTCTAGGCTTATTACCTTACATATATTTCATCACCAGATATCCATCATGTTACGAGGTGAGCCAGACCCACAGGAGGGTGAGGGATGACTTGAGGAGGTTGCTGAGAGTTTTCTAGGGCTTATACTACTTCGGTAGGATAATGTGTCGGTAGCTGGGTATTCGTCGAGGCATACCGATCTTTCCTGGTACTCGATGAATATGATTCGATCAGTGCATTAGAGCTAAGACCTTTGAGCGAGGTGTGTTTAAGGATATCTGATCCATCACTTTTTTTCCTCTATGCATTCAAACTTATGTTAAGGTTCTAGAGAGAACCTTTGTGGTTTACAGTTTATTGGAAGAGCGGATACAACCAGTGAATGTTAACAGTTGGAAAGAATGAAACTGGCGTCAGTCTCAGAGACTTGTGCGTGTGAGATGTTTCAGGAAGAGGAAGTGTTAAAGAAATTTGAATCCATAGGGAAGAAGACGTGGAAGCAGAGCTAGGAGAGCAGCATGAGGTGGTGAACATTTCGACATGTTACAACCACCCACGTTTATAGTCCCCTCTAGGCTCATGGAGCTGGAGGGAAGAGGAAGAGAGAAGCTGTATGCCGTCATGGAGTGTGACCTAAGGGCTCTAAAAATGATTTTAGGTACAGTCTGTGTCTACTACTAGCAGCCGTATCAATAGACATAGGTACCAATCATTCCTTACATCCATGAATCTTGTCCAAGACCAAGAGTTTCCGGTTAAACTGTTGACTTGACCCTCACATCTGGAGATACCTTTGGGAGGAGAATCTATAATTACACTTACACCGATAGTGTGATCTGACCCTTGAGAGGATAATTTAGGTTGGAACCTCTTGGTGGCAGCGTCGAGGCCTTACGACGTTAGTTTCGGTATGGACTGGGCAACCACAGTTTATACACAGATTGACCGTATTAGGAAAAAAGGTTGTGGTTTATCTACAACGTTGGGATGGGATTGTCATTGGTCGGCGAAAAGGAAAACCCAGGTATCACAGGATGGAATCATGCATAAGAGGGTACAATTGATCACTCAGAAGTCGGCCAGACTTACCATTATGCCAGACATCTACAAAGATGTAGCACCACTATCAGTTGTGACGAAGAAGATGCAACCCTTCGTATAGTCAGAGAGATTCTAGCAGAGTTTTCAGGAGATGAGGCATAGGTTGAGTAGTGCGCCCATCTTGAGGCTACCAGAGGAGAGCGTTGGGTACATAGTTTACAGTGACACATTGGGGACCAGACTCAGGTGTGTCCTGATGAAGGAGCGAGCAGTGATCGCATATGGTTCTCAGCAGTTGAAGCTGCACGAGCAGAACTACGCTACCCATGACCTAGAGTTAGCAGCATGGGTCTTTACCTTGAAGACGTGGAAGCACTATCTTCTGGGAGAATGTTTTAGTATATAATATGAACACCAGAGTCTCAGGTATATCTTCTCACAGAAGGACCTGAACCTGAGACTCCAATGGTGGCCAGGTATGAAGAAAGCAGTAGTAGAGTTTGTCTATCGATTCCTCACTTGTCACTAAGTGAATGTGGAGCACCAGGTTCCAACAGGCTTGGTTCATCCCTTAGAGGATCCAGAGTGGAAGTGGAACGAGATATCCATGGATTCTGTGATGGGTCTTCCACGTACATCCAGATGACATGACTCTATCTGAGAGATCATAGACCGACTCACTAAGTCGGCCCACTTATTACCGATTAGAGAGAAGGGCTCAGTGGAGAGCTTGGGATGCCTCTACGTTCAGAAGATCATATGACTTCATGGTGTGACATCGACTATCGTCTCTGATTGAGATGGTCATTTCACTTCTTGGCTATGGAAGGGGTTATAAGAGGCTTTTGGGATGCAGCTTCACTTTAGCACCGCCTTCAATCATCAGACGGATGGTCATACTGAGAGGACCATTCAGAATCTCGAGGATATGCTCCATGCTTGTGTCCTCGACTTTGGTCACTACTGGGAGGATCACTTACCCTTTGTGGAGTTTTCTTACAACAACAGGTACCACTCCGCCATCGGGATGGACCCTTATGAGGCAATGTACGGCGGACCTTGCAGATCACCTCTGTCCTGGACTGACCAAGGGGAGTCAGAACTTGTAGGACCTGAGACGGTTCAGGCTACAATGGAGAAGGTGCAGATCATCTGGGAGAAGATAAAGACAGCACAAAGCAGATAGAATTCCTATACTGATAGGAGATAGAGACCATTAGAGTTCGAGGATGGCGACCATGTCATCCTACGGGTCTCACCTCGATGGGGTCAACAGAGATTTGGAAAAGGCAGCATGTTATCTCAATGATTCATTGGACTGTTCTAGGTCCTTAGCAGGGTAGGCGAGGTGGCTTATCACCTGTCCCTTCCACCTCAGTTGTATTGGGTGCACGATTTCCTCCACATATCTCAGCTGATGAGATACGTGCACGACCTGTTCCACGTCATCGACAATGGGGAGATGGACATCGACGATGGGGTGACATTCACGGAGGTCCCAGTGGAGATCGAGGATCGACAGAAGTGGGTCTTACGTGGAAGGTTGATTCCTCTAGTGCACATTCTCTGGTAGCATGGGAACCTCCAGAAGAGAACATGGGAGCGGGAGGCTCAGATGCATTCTCAGTACCCTCATTTGTTTCCCTATTGTGTGTTGTAGCTTTATGGGGATGTAAAGCCCTAAGGTGGGGGTAATGTAAAAAACTATAAATTTCATTGAATATTTTTTAAATTCTCTGGACTTTTACTAGTCCGCAGTTTCTGACGGCACCTGATTCCAAGGCCCGATGTGCCCAGAATAATATTCTATCATTTTTTGAGCTTAAACTAACACGCATAAGCAGTTTTACTAAAATTGTCGAATAACTCTTTAAAAGATACTCGGATCAAAAATATGAGGGCACCGTTGCGCTCAGGATGACCGGTTTACTCAAGGCGCGACTTAATTTAAGTAGGAGCGGACCTCCTGTGAGAAATTCCCAAAATGGAATAACCTTAAATAAAATAATTAAATACATTATTTTATTTTTCAAATACTTATAACTCACAAACGGTTTCTCGGACTAAAAATCTAAGACCACCGCTAAACTGGTGAGGGACTGCTTAATTTATGCAGATACTAACATTGGCCGGAGCAGGCCACTAGAAAAAGATAGTTTTTGGTCGCAAATAAAATAATTAAGTGTCAATTATTTTATTTTAAAATTCATAACTTTTAAACGGTAACTCAGATTGAAAATCAGAGAATACCGTTGGGTTCTTTGGGGCCTGTTTTACTTAGGCAGAGCCTATCCTCGACTAGCGTGGGTCGAGGGTGACTAATAATAATTTTCCGAACTTTTTTTTGTGTACGTTCAGTAAACGTACATGTGGGTTTTTCTATGTTTTGAACTGGTGCTCGGAATCAAAATACAAAGACACCGATGAACTCGCAGCGCCGATATTCTCTTAAGGGGACCTTTACCATAGTTGCGTTTGGTCGACAGTGGAAGTTATAAATTGGGGTTTCTGATTAATAATTAATGTTTGAATAAAAATGTGTGTGAAACAAATTTTTATTTGGTGGGGTTTATTTTTTCCAAAGAGGAGTTGGAGGTGGGGCCCCACCCCACATAACCTCCCATGAGAGGATAATATGTGGTGGGGCCCACACGAACACCAAAACACTCACCTCCCCTTGAAACCACCCTTTTAACTCTTAAAACTCTTCACCTCCTCTATTTTAATTTTAACCTTCCATCTTTTCTAATTTAAGATGCCAAAACTCTCTCAGTTAATTGTCTTTCATGCAATAAATTAGATGGCTCATCTTTTTTGAATTAATTTGAATTCATTAAATTAGCATAATAATATGGGTTATATTATTATTCTTGGGTTGGAATAATTTTTTTGGTTGGGTGAATTGCTGGAGCCTCGGTGAAATTGGAAGAGCCTTCCTCTAATGAAGAACACCAATTCCACCGAAGAACGACGACACATCTTCTTCTACCTTCTTCAACTAGGGAAAGAATGTGGGACGACGCCCACATAAAATTTCCTCTACTTTCCTCTTCCTCCGCGTCAAGGGAGAAGACTCTTCTGTTTCCAATGACAACATCTTTCCCTCCAAATTTGACAGAACGACGTCCTTCTTCCGCGACGCTTGACTTCCGCGATGCCGTCTTCCGCGACTTCAAAAACGTAACATGAATCAAGGTAGGGGTTTTGTATTTTTTTAAATAAATAAAATTATACCCTCATTCTTGATTTATGCTTTGCCTTGACTTTGACCTTTTGTTTTCGCCTAACGCGGACAGTGCGGGCTGAACAAACATGGCCTGATGACCCTCTGTTTATTCTTGTTAGTTAGTTAGTTTTGGCGACGGAGGCGGAGCCAAAAGGGTGTGGTGTTGTCGCACTGTGCTAGAGGAAGTGGAAACGACAATGACATGGAGGCGAATGAAGGAAGTAGTGACCGAAGTTCATGGCCAAGCCGGGCCACGACGGTGGAGGACCGGCGTTGTCGCACCAGCCGCATGGAGGAAACTGTGGCCCGTGGTGCGGTCCTATCGTACGAAGCGAACCGGCCGGCCGTAGACGGCCGTGCTGGTGGACCGCAGTGCCTCTTTGGCATTGCGCTGTGGGACAACTGCAGCCCCCTGTGTGGGCCGCATTACAGGGAGAACCAGCCGGCTGCCTGCCAGCCTGGATGGGTTGACCGGGGCGCCTCTTGGCGCCGCGTGCGGAGGAGCTGTGGCCTACAAACACGGGCCTCTCATGCCGGAAAAAACAGGCCGGCTTCAGCTGGACGAGCAACAAGAGGGGTGGCACCACTCGACACCGTTGGGCGAGCAGAACCGACCCACAACCGCAGGCCGGGACCGTGGGTGGGCGGCGCCCCACCGAGTCGGATCGACCCCCCAAATGGGCCAGACCCGCGAAACCGTGTCGGACTCGCGAAACCGGGTCGGGCCGGCCGGCCGGTCCACTGGGCTTGACGGGTCGGTCATGTTATGATTAAATGTGAATATCTTTTATACCGCACATCCAATTTACGCACTGTCTATAACACTGGGAACCTCTTGACAAGGAGGTCCTTTTCGAATACTCTATGTTTGATTTTGACAACTTCGGAAAATGACCGGGTTTGGAACGAGCGTTATTCCAACCAGGCCCCTCGAACGAAAATGATAATAAATCTCAGACCGAGTGTCTGATTGATGCGCCATCTATCGCATTATGTTCCTTTTGATGAGACGGAACTATGGGATTCATCAAATCAGGACATCGTGGTAGTTGATGTATCGACACTTGGCTCGAGGAGAGGACCCTCCTGGAATCGAGCGTGCTGTGTGCTGGAACCCTAGAGCTTGCTGCGACTGCGACAACTGCTGTACCAAAATCCTACGTGGGTTTGATAGTGATGACTTCTGTTTCTGGATCCTAAGTGGTTTTGAAAGTGACCATTTCTGTACTTGGATCATACCTGGGTTCGACAATGACGACATTTGTACTTGGATCCTATATGGGTTCGACAGTGACGACTTCTGTACTTGAATCCTGCGTGGGTGTGACAGTGACGACTTCTATACTTGGATCCTGTGTGGGTTCGACAGTGACGACTTCTTTACTTGGATCCTCCGTGGGTTCGATAGTGAAAACTTATGTACTGGGATCCTATGTGGGTTCGAAAGTGACGACTTCTGTACTCGGATCCTATGTGGGTTCTACATCTTAGATGAATCAGTGACTACAACTGATCCTCTCAATCGCTATATGAAAGATGTATACCTATGAGAGCTGAGTATTGACATTCAATCATTTTCATCAATGTGGTTGACATTAAATTCCTATGTGGACTGGGTTGTGGTTGGGCTCGAGAGTTGGAGATGAACTGTGATTGGTAACTTAGGTATATGTATGGTAATATACTTAAATATAGTTTGTTGATACTTTTTGATTGTATATTTCTTCTGTGGATTGTCCTTAGTGGATTTTGGGAGACCTTCTAGGGTCTCGAGGTCCCTACTGAGTGCCATTATACTCACCCCTACACGGGAAATGCCTGCACTTAGTTGTGTTGTTTGTAGACGACAGACAACACTGATCGAGGCAGAGTGTTGTGGAGTTGGATGGTACCCGGAGGTAGACCACTTGGCGAGACGTACACGGCGCGGATGGATAGAACAGAGGTGTTGAGGAGGCCATTTGTACCAACCCTTCAGGTGGGATTCTCGGAGGACGACTCAGTAGTTGCTGTTTACTTTTTTTGCAGTTGTACTTTACTGTTGGGCTTATATTTCTGGCCCCTTTACTTTCAGTAATTACTTCTGTATTCTGTTCTACATAGTGTTTATTTTCAGTTGTTGCCTCTACCGCTTGTGTTCAGACTGTGTGTGTGTTATAGGTTAAAAAGCTAACTCCTTCCATTTTATTGGTATTACGCCTTTGGTGATAGTCGCCAGCCCCTGGCTTATGGAAGACGGGCATGGGGTAGTCATGGAACAGGTCCCAAGGACGTGTCATGACATAAACATTAACAAAATTGTTCCTCCACCTACTAACATAGATATAATTTAATGATTTATTCTTACCAATCTTAGTGTATCCCATTCCTTAATTGTTGAGTTGTCCATCATTTTTGAATGTGATAGTATGCAAATCATGAAATTTAATAAATCAAAATAGATATTTTTTTGGTAATGTTTGATGAGAAACCAGTATCGAGTATCCATAGAATATGTCGACCTACAACCTTTTAAGCCACATCAACCACCATTTCATGCCCATGATTATTCCACCTCTAAAAATATTTGTATTTTTTATTTTACTTCAAATATTTATATAGTATAGTAAGATTTATTGTGGAGTTGTATTTAGATTAATTAGATTATCCCAAAGACTACCTGATATAATCTAAATAATGTTTTAGTTGAACCATTTATTTTAGATATTGGCTATGTTTGACACTTGGGATTCTAAATTCACTCCCCCTCTATTCAACACCTCTCATTAATTAAGGAAGATGTTGATTATACATGGACACATATATTTTTTATCTATATGCTTTACAACACCAATATATATCTCCTAAGTGAAATATTCTAAATAAACTTATTTGATCAATATTTTCACATTATTCATCCTTCCAATTTATAATTTTATTCTTATTTTAAACACACATATTCATAGGAGTGTTATACATTACATTGATTATCCCTTTAGATTAGATAAGGAATTATTATCTTTTGATACATATTTTCTTTTTTAATTTCTATAATACATATTAAGACTTTTAGTGGGTGTATCATACTTTTCAGGTGAGGTAATCACCTCCGTTATTCAATTTTCATTGATGTCATTGTTGGAATTGAATGCAGATGTGTCTGAAAAAAAAAATTAATTTTACAATAAGATGGTAATTAGGATGGATAGTAGTATCTTTAATGATCTATTCTATTTTAGAGAATCCAAAATAAATTTTCCTCATATTATTGAGCACCAAAACCGTTGGTTTTATTAATAAATTTTTACCTTTAATTGGATATTACTCATGTGTTTTTACATGAAAATTATATTTTCATTCGATATCTTAACAATTAGGTATCTTACATAAAGAATTTCAATTAGATGTCTCGTGTTTAGTTTGAATGTAATATTTATATTTGGAATATGTTTAGTTTTTCAACCATCAATGGATTTCCTTAATTAATCATTCTCTACTTTCGATGCCTTATATACTATTTTTATCCTTCTATTTACTATAATAGAGTCCATGAGAAACACTATATGTTGTAATTATTTGGATGTATCCTCATCACATCAATATTATTTAACACTCAATTACTCTTTTTCACTCTTGGAATCATTGTATTGATAATATTTTTTTATAATGGTTGATTCACCTTCATTATTTTATTGTTCCTTCTCCCATTTAATTTATTCATTTAAAGATTCCGAATCATGCTTTGAGAAAATATAAATCATTTTTTTTATTTTGTTTTCCACATCCCTAGTAGAACCATTCTAAATTGTCACCACTAACCATCTTATTTTTCATAAACGATATTTTGGGATGACAAACCTTATTCTATTTCTTGTTATTCCTAGTGAAACCTATAGAGATATTTCTAATATTTTAGTAGGTGAAGAATTAAAATAATATATTCCCTCTAAATTAATTCATTAAAGTCCATGGATTCATCTTCAACATTAAATTACTCCACATGAGACCTATTTGGTTGAACATTATTTAGTCTTTTCAATGAATTGAATTTGGACTCATTTTTTATTATTCCTTCTATCCTTAATGTAGGTTTACATCTCATCTCATAAATGATCTAATCATTTTTATATTTTGTGATGGAACACTCATATAAGTATTTATCTTGAAGTGATGAAATGTTTAAATTGAATTTTATTAGGTTGATTCCCATTAGATTTTTTTTTCAATGTATAATATTGAAGAATTTCACCAAATAATCAAATCAAACATATAATCTTGTTCACTTGAACAAATAAATCATCCACTAATTCATGTACTCCAATTCTTATACCTATAAACTACTCAACATGTTTTTAACAATAAAAAGTTCACCATTCTTTCTACATCATGGATATAATGGAGTTTCTTATATAATTCTAATTTTTTTTTTAATTCTCATAACATGTGTTAATTATTTCTCTAAGTTGTATCATAAAATCATAATTTCTTCTCTATCATTAGCTAAGATATTATTCTTTTCCATTGATATATTGGTTATCCCAACTTTAAGGTAGTAAACACTATTCATAGTGATATAATGAATGTATAGTATAATTGATAGATGATATGAAACCATTCTCTCTAACCATAAAATGAACACCAGTCCATTAAATATATAAACCAGTTTTTTTGTTGATAATATTAATTTAATACATAGTTCTCATTATTTAAAGATATGAACAATTGAATGTGAATATAGATATACTGGAATCTTACCAATATAAAATCCAATAAATCTTTCAAATGTCTTGAAATATATTAGATACTTAATGTGTTGAATATGATATTCATTTAATTTTTCTGTAACACTAATTTATATTCCTTGATGTTAATATACCACACCTGATATGGGGGTAAATTAGTTTTCTCTAAAAATAGATACACTAAAAATAAACAATTCCCATAACTAATTGATGAGAACAGATGTCGATGGTGATGAGTGTTGATGATATATTATGTAGTAAATAACATTAATTAATAAAAGGGTCTTCAAAAGATTCACTAACCCTAAATGTTGGATGGATAATATTTGTTTTTAGTTATTAAAATCGCACTATACATGATGGAATTTAATATCCACTGTGAAGGTAATGTAGAAATAGGATTATCCGGAACTCAAATTATAATATGGATAATGAGAGTCAATAATTCAAATAACAATCAATTTTCATACCTCATGTTTCACAAGAATTTGGAATTGGTATCCACTATTATTTTTCTCTTAAATATCCTGCCAAAAAATTTTAGTAATACACATTCATTCTCTTAGATTATTTCTTCCATTAATTTCACAAATATATCTTTATGAGAGTCACCACATTTTTAGAGACTTAACATCTATTATTGAGTGATTGATCCAACTATATATTGTTTCTTATATCCAAAATATAGGGAAGAATAAATCTCATAGACCCTGTATTATCTTATAATTTCATTGACTATATTTTCAATATCATATGTATATTTGGAATTCACATATTTTATTTTTCTAGAAACAATTTTCCATGGACCTTTTATATCCATACTCATTTATTCATTGAATAGCCATTGTGATGTTTCAGGCATCAAATCTCTAGAAATATAAACACCATATAATTATGTTCTTTAGGTTTTACAGGTGTTGTTTTTCGTGGTAAATAGTGGCCTATTTAATTTCATCACAACTTATTATGTAAACCATTATTTCATCACTGAAGACCATTTACCATCCAAATACCTCACTACATCAAATTCTCTCAGGGGCTTCATCATGCTTTACTCGACATCTATTTAATATTTTTGGATTATAGTAAATTATCTAATAAATTTTAAAATGAACTGATTTTTCTCATGTTATATTAATCCCTTACAATGTAAGAATAACACAACATCATTTTTTCATACAAGATATTAACTCATTCTTCTCGCACCACCATCATGGAATAACTAAGAAGTTGTGACGTGATTCTTTACCATGGGAGATAAATTATTTTATGTAGACGATTATATCGAGATCAGTTAAGATAAATATTATTTTGGATACTATAAAATTAATATTATTGAGTCTTGAGAACCAAATTTCATGTCAGGTTCATCTTTAATAGGAAATAATTTCTATGATAACTAAGAATCTTCACTTTACTTAAATGTTCTTTCGTATCATCTAATAGAATATTTCTGATAAATGCTACATGATGATATCCAAAACTCATGAAGGGTTTGTCTCTTGAAACAAGTCATAAATGACACCAAAAAACTATCATCCAAACACCTCTTCAAAGGATATAAGAATGACTATGAAAAAACAACTTCCCTAAATATAAATTCATTGCAATGTTTACTATTTATCATTTGAGATAAAATATACTAAAAAAATTTCAATTCCCTTCATTAGGGTTCTTTGAACACTATAAGTGATCTTCAAGTTCCAACAATATGGATACTATACATGTTTATTTTATATCCATAAAACCATTAACCATAACTATATCAGAAATATATAATCAATTATTATATTTTATTGGATTATATACCAATACATTATTAGGAATTCCTTAAACATAAATTTAACATTGACAAAAAAGTCTTCCAATATTTTCAAAATCTATAATAGTTGTGTTTTAGATTGAGTGGAAGTTACATATCTATATTTCTATGTTCTGAGATATTCTAAATTCAATATCATAGTATGTTAAATAAAATATAATTCTCCTAAGAAAAATACTCCACCACCAGCTACATATTTTCTATCATCAATACATCTTATCCAATTTTCTTCCATATATCAAAATAAGTCAGTCATTCCACCACTATTATATTTCAATATGTATCATGTTTTTCCATAGATATATATAAGAATTAAATATCCTAAAATGAGATGATATTATTTAGGTGCACTTTTTTATTTAGATCAAAGTTAGAAAACATACATTATATTTGTATTTTATGATATTAAATATAATTAAATGTTGGAAAAAATCCTTCGATGCATTGTGTCAGTGTTTTAGAGTTGATTTTGTTTTTTTGGAAAAGCCATGTGAATGTGAAAAAGTATGGTTGGTGTTGTCGAAGAAACTATTTAAGTTGGTACAAAATTCTAAATTTTTTCAATTTTATGGGCCACAAAATTAGGATTTTGTTATTTTTCAAAGGAAATTTTATTAAAAGGTGTTTTCAGTTTACTGATCATGAAGATAATTTTTCATACAGAAAAATAAGTTTACAAAACAACAAATGAAACCCACAAAAGGGAAGATTTTGATATAGCTGCACTATATAGACAATGAAGCATGCTACATGTGAGGATTGATGTTCATAATAGTCTCATAGTTTTTGGAAATGTTATAGGGAATTTTGGAACTAAAAAGGGTATTTTTTCGGAATTTATTGGCATCCTTAGAAAATAAAATCACCTTGTGGACTGAATAACATAATATGTGGTGAAGGTAGTTCCGCATAGATGATTTGGGTGATTTGGATAAGTGTTATTTTTGGATCTATTTTCCTACAAAAATAGTATAATTAGATCATTATAGAGTGTTATTTTAATTTAAAAAAATCATTACTATGAGAAGAATTCAATGATGTCTGATGAAGTTCGTGAGGGATAATTTCAAAAAAGTGAAGAGTTTATGAGGGAGAATTATGTTAAGGGTGAATTTGTCTATTGGAGATCATTTCTTCAAAGGAGGTAGTTTATAAGGATAGTTTATGAAAGGGTTTTTGGGGTTTTATATCCCACTATGGAAAATATTCCGTGAAGGAATGGTAATTCACCGAAAAATAATACGTCAAAGAAGTAGGATGGTCCATGGAAGAGGAGGCGGTCTGCAAAGCACTCACACCATGAAGTGTCGCAAAATTCAAGGAAGATTCAAGGTTATTCATGAAGAGAATAAAATATTCTTTTAAGGAAATTTCAAAAAACTAAAACTAAATGACGAAGTAGATTTCATCTATCTGTGGAAATGAGATTTCAATAGAGCATCTATCTACAATCGAGGATGTGCAAATTCATGAAAATAATGGGACTTAAAGGTATATAAAATGTGTGTGGATCGTTTCTATAGAAGTAAATAATGAAAGAGGAACATGGTGATCCTTTCCACAAATAGTGAGCCATAAGATTACACTCAGGGAGTGACTCTTGAGAAAGCAGTGAGAAAACCCCCAAAATTTTAATGGAAGGGAGCCTAGTTGTATTAGTGATCATGTCTAAACCATGTATTTTGGCAGTGGGCCTTAGTGGATTTGGTGCATCAAATCATCGTTGTTTTATTATACTTGTATGTAGCCCAGTGAGGGTGAACCAATTAAAACTGTTGTGTTTCATTATTGATTTCAATTCTATTCATACATTTCTAGAGGAAGGAGAGAGAAGTGTGTTTTTTAATAATGAAAAAAGAATTTAAAGGGATTGTGTATTAGTCTCTCATTCCCTGATTCACTCTCCTAAATGGGTATTTAACATAAATGGGATATAAATGATAATAGATATAATGGTTTAATGTCATTGGTTCTATCTAAGTCGGAGAAATCAAATTTTTAAATCACATGGGTGTTCCCATATTTGATGGAATAAATTTTCAATTATAGATGAATCAGATCAAAATCTACTTCCATAATTTGGAATGGTTTTATTTATAGTATAAATTCATGCAATGTTAGCCAATTATGAAAATGGGGCTTTATCAAAAGATGACCAAAGAAAATTGGATGATGACGCTAAAGGAATCAATGAATTAGAGGGAGAGCTATCCAATTCAATATATATGAAGGTGATGTCATGAATTTCATCACATACTTTGTGGAAGGAGATGCTGTAAATTTAAGAGTGAGACTCAAAACATTGAGAATAAAATGTGTACGTTCTATGGAGAAGTATGAGGATATCATAATTCACCATAATTATTTTGTTGATAATTTCAATGATAGGGTAAATGTTGTTGTGGAAGACATTCATGGTCTCCGTGAAATTATTAATGATATAAATATTGGTAAGTGTATCTTAAGAAAACATCCACCTCGGTTTAATCTGAATGTTTCTATTTTAGGAGATAAAGATCTAAAAAATCTAACATTTGTAAACATACATAGCACTTTGTATCATATGAAATGAGAAATTATTATAACAATATTATGGAAAAGGGGATGTCCAAATAAGTTGCATTCATGGGAATAGAGAATATCACCATTTAATATGGATATGAATATGAAGAGATGGATACAGTGATGTCATTCCATTCCTAAAATCATCAAAGAGGAAAAGGAATGTTCAAAGGGAACTCCCACTTGCATGTTCTCAATATGGAACTGTTGGACATCTTGAAGCAAGGTTACCCTAGAAGTTTCAGGAAGATGAAGAGGATAAAGATGAAATTCACATTATGAATACTTCCTTCTATGTGAAATGAACGAAATATTTTAAGAGAAATATCATCAAAAAGAAGAATTTTATTTCAAGAGAATATGAAAATTCAGAATAATATGAGGCAAATGAATTTGATGAATACAAGTATCATGATGAAGATTCTATGGTGGATGTTTCCATAAATTTAAAAAAAAAGAGAAAAACAATGACCTTGTAAAAGGATATGTTAACAATTTGGTTGAATTAGAAGCTTCTGTTGAGGAAATATATATTTAGAGATCCAAACTGAAGAATGACATAAATTATTTTATGAAACCAGATGTTATATACAACAACTAGAAGAAGAGATGTCTGAGATAAATGATGAAATTGAAAATCCTAAGTCTTAAATTCTAGAGAGCTTAGATAATATTACACAATAAAAGCTCTAAACTAATGGCCATAAAATAGAAATCGATAGTTTCAATGAAAATGGAAAATATAAAAAAACATATCAAATAACATTAAGAAGAATTCATCAGTTTAAAGAACTATTTTAAGGATCTATAACAACCGTTGACTCTTCGTACGATATTGGTAAATTAGATAAAACATGAAACTGAAAATTTGAATGTAAAGCATAATTGTATAGTAAAATAGAAACAAGTAAAATCCAAATGATAAGAATGGTACGAGGATTGATTGAAAATACATAGGAGTGGTGGTTGAACATATATGACAATCTTCCCCACAAATATTAATCACTGATTTGTGTGTGATGTATAATCATAAGATTTAGAGAACCCAGGGGAAAATTAGTGGTGCAGTAGTGACACACATGAATGCACCCAAAATTAGATTCTTTTGTAGTTGAAATATTGGAATCTCACACAATTTTTGTTCCATATCCAAGTAGTATCAAATGGTAAAAGAGCAACATAGGCAGCCATGCCAAACTCAATATTCCATGATATCATAAAGTGGACACTGTTTTTGGTGTGGAGCAATCAGACACATGGAATGATATTGCACGTCAACAATAATGAATAGTGTGTGGAGACAAACAAAATACAGTCCTAAGAATTATCAAAATGTATCATCAAATGAGCATAAAATTCATAAAAAATCAATTATGTTAGATGAATGTAGTCTATCATACTTAATGGAAGATCAAGATCATAATTCCATACAATATATGAAGTAAAAAACATGGAGCTAATGAGCCCGTACCCAAGTGGTATGGGATCCTGCTTGGCATCCAAGAGACCCGGGTTCAAAACTAGGTGGAGGCGAATTTCCAGGGTACTGTAGCAGGACTGTAGCAGTTACTGTAGCAGTTACTGTACCACTCACTCTAGTAGTTACTATTCGGTACTGTAGCATCCGAAACTATTCACCCGATTTGGGCCTTTGGGCCACCGGTCTGGGCCTACAGATCTCCAGGGCCTTCGAGTCATCAAAGGACTTCATGCCACATGGCCTTCAGGCCACGTAGACCATGGAGTAGCCCAGTTCACATAGAACATGCCCCAGGAGAGGATCAGAGCTACATGAGTACCAGCCACCAGATGCAGTGCTAACCGGATTGGAAGAATGAGAGTGTATGGAAACCGCCATCGGGACCAGGCACCATGCAGATTTGTACGGGGAAATTCTAGCTGATCATCAATGCATGGTGGGAGCTAGATGATCAATGAAACAGAAAGATGGGGTGGGGCAGTTCAAGTGGGCTGGGCCTACGGGTCATGTATTTGGAATGGTATGCCTCTTGGCCTTCGGGTCATTAATTACAGGTATGTCAAGCCTTGTTCCTTGGGCCTACGGGTCATGTACGGGTTCCCCTTCAACCATTAAAAGGGGGATTATCCATAATAAAATAAAAAATAAGGTCTTCGTGCTATTCGTGCTAATTAAAAAACATGGATAAATAATAATATAGATGAATAGTTAGTGGTTTCAAATTTTGATTTTAAAGAATCACATGACACTTGAATAAGGATCATTGATAGTGGATGCACCTCACATATGATAAGAAATACAGACCTAGTGACCTAAATCAGTTATGATAAAGAAGTTATCATAATAATAAGCAATGAAGAAGGCTTGAAAATAATTATATTTAGAAAAGAAAAGCTTTGGGGAAAATACTTGAGACATGTAGATGTATTAGTTTTTGAAGGAATCAGTCTTAGTTTTCTAAGTGCCAATAAATTATGTGACTCAGGACATTCCCAATGATTTTCCATGTAATTATGGGTCATCAAAGAAACAATATGGTGTAATTGTTTTTCAATTCAAAGTATAAGAAAAAAATCACAACATTGTGATTGGAGAAAAATATATGAGCTTTCTATCCCAAGAAGAAGAAAACATGTTAAAGAATAAAAATCTTGGTCACTTAAACCAATACTTGTTGAAAGATATAGTGAATTATAATGCTGCATCGGGCCTCCATAGATTATCTAGTGACCATACTAATTTGTGCGATGTTTTTTAACAAGGGAAGATGATATGAAATACATGTATAGAAAAAGAGGAAAGGGAAAAAATAGCCTGTTTTGCTGAATATTGATGAGGGTGGACAATGTCAACAAGGTATATTGATGGAAATAGATATTATGTTCTCTTCATTGCTGATTTTAGTAGAATGGAATGAGTTTCCATCATCACTCACAAATATGAGGTGTTTAACTACATAAATTATTATCGAAGGGTTTTTGAGAAGATATAGGGTAAAAAGTCAAGATGATTCAGATGGATAAAGGAACAATATTCCAAAATAACCATGTTGAGGATTATCTTGAGAAACATGGGATAAGTAACACTATTTTAATAGTAACAACACTATAAAAAATGGAGTATTTTAGAGAAGAAATTGAATTAACAACAAAATGGATAAAACATATCATTTAGAATAAACATTCTGAATTTTTGGTATAGAAGCAGTGATGCCATTAGTTTACACATCAATTAGATAATTATTGCATCCAAAAGAGGCAAATACTTTAGATGAGCAATAGAATGGAAATAATCCAATGTTGAAGTATATTTGACTATTTGGAATAACTATTTGATTGTAAATAATTAGAAACATAGGAATCCTATATCCTATGGAGATGAATGGAATTTTCTTGGATACTAAATGAAATTCAAAGATTAAAAATGATTAAATAATGTATCGATAAGGGTAGTACAATTCAATGATGTTAACATAGTAAAGAATTATTATAACCAACAACAAATATAGGATCAGTCATGGTACGATAGTGATGAATAGAAAAACATATTAGGGTATGTTCTAGTTCCCGATGCTGATTCAAAAGAATATTTAGAGAATGAAAAGGATAAGAAGAACTTCGTATCTACACAAAGATCAAACAGAATAGCCGGAATTGATTGGTATAAATATTTGGTGGTCAGATAGAACTAGTGAAGGGAAGGAGGATGTATATTCAACATCAAGAATCATATTAATCATAAGTAGGTCCAAATTTTTTTATGATCTAGATATAGAATACAATTGTGTTCATGATATGAATGAATAGCTTTACCAAATTGAGGATAATCAGAAATGGGAGATTATTTCAAGGACAACTGATAAGAATGTCATCAAGACTAAATGGTTCCATCACAACAAGATAAATAAAGATGGTGCAATTATTTGATAAAATATGACTAGTGTGAAATGGGTACTCCTAAATAGAAGTGATAAATCACGATGAAACATTTGCAACAGTTTCAAAGAAAGGGACAATTAGATTATACTTATCCATGGAAGGGTAAGGAAGTATTAAAATTTTCCTGTTTGATATCATGTTTTCATTTCTGAATGGGGTTCTAGAATAAGAAGTTAATATTGGGAATCTAGATGGTTTTCTCATTCAAGAAGATGAAAACATAGATTTTCGGATGAAGAAGGAATTATATTGGTTGAAGAAATAATTGAGAGTATGATATTCATGGATCGATCATTTATTGAAGAATCTAAATTTTCAGCATGGTAGAGTTGATTTCAATCTATATTTCAATAATTAAAGAAATCAATGTATGATGGTTATATTGTATATCAATGCTATAATATTCAATGTATCAGATAAAGCACAATGCAGATAGTTTTTTGAATCTATGATAATTGAATTTGAAATTTCAATGATTAGTGAACTGATGTTTTTTCTTATTTTACAGGTCATAGAATGAAAGAACAGACCATTTATTTCTCAATATAAATATCTAAAGGAGGTTCGGAGACTGCTTATAATGTATAATTATAGAGATATAAGTACTCTTGTGGCTACTCATATGAAATGGTCACGACATGATAAAAGAAAATTATTTAATGTCCTTGAATATAGGAAAATCATTGGCAGTCAAGTTTACATGAATACAACAACACCTGATATTTTATCCACATTCAAAGAACCACAATAACAGATCAATCCCTAGAAAACACACTTACTTATAGTGAAAAAAATGAATTGGTATATCAAGGTTATGGTGGATTTTTATTTGATATATAATGAAAATTCATGGTAAGAGTTATTGGGCCACACAGATAAATATTGGTTTGGTTCAACATATGTTAGAAAATTTAAATTCGGTGGTTTATTCTATCTTATAATATTTTGTTTTTATTGTCTAAGAAAAAAACATGATTTCATTTCACTGAGCAACACATATGCTTAATATATTGCATATACTCTAGCTTGCACGGAGTTATTGTTGAGGAAGCAGCAACATAGTGATATGGGATTTGAAGTGAATTCTCCAATCAGAATTCATTGTGATAATTCAAGTGATATAAATCATTAAAAAAATATTGTCCATAACTCAAAGAAAAATTAAATTAAAATGTATTATAATTTTATCAATAAGAAGGTGGGGCAAGGGCTTGTGAAGTTAGAGTATGTTCCTAATGAACTGTGGGTTGCATACATTTATACTGAGGCCTTACCTAAAGAAGAATTTAAAAATCATCGATTGGATCAGGGAGTTCATTAAAACCCCCAAACATGAAAAATGTGTATGTGGACCCCTCTCTAAGAGGTATGGTTTTCTTTTCTCTAATGTTCTATTTTTTCATTACTCTATTTTAGAACTCAAAGGATTTGACTTCGGGACTGTTAACCTTGGGTGAGAATTGTATCTATAAAAGGTAGAAATTGTCTTAATCAATATTGGGGGAGAATATGATTGTGGAAACAAAAAATTAGGGGAGTATTAAATCTGACTATGATAAAGGTGACTGATCAATGATTATATATCATGACAGATGAGGATTGTAACAAAAGCGCCTGAGTGGTTTTGGAATGGAATGAAGTGATACATTGAATAACTTTGCATTACAGAATTTTTTCCCACACTAAGCATTTATTATATTGGCTTTGAGTGTGTGTTGTGTAAATATATGATTGCTCTCTAAACCTTAAGAAGTGAATATTGGTATATAATAGAAGATGATTTAATGATATATCAAATTATGAAGATTTTCAAACTAACCCAAAGGGATTGATTTTTTAGAAAAATCTCTCAAGGATTCATGTTAGTTTTTTGGGCTGATTATGTTTTTTGATAAAGCCAGATGGTCATCAATCAGTATGGTTGGTGTTTCCGAAACTGGTTTTTAGGAGACATAATTTCCTCTTGTTTTCCAAATTTGTGCGCATCAAAATCCGGATTTTTTTTCTTTGTGAATGTAATTTTTCCTCAAATGGATTCATAATTTGTTGATCGTGAAGCACATCTCATAGACCAAGAAGGTGGTATGCAGAATGAAAAAGAAAAATCTGCAAAAGCATACTTTCCACAAATCAGTGTCATACGGACTGTGAGGAATGCTATGTGGGTGTCTTGATGATCATGAGGGGCTCATTGTTTTCAAAATGAGGTGGGGATTTTTGGATCTGAAAAATTTTTCATTGTCAAAAGATATTGTCCATGACAGAGGATCAAAGAACTATGTGGACTACATAGTACAGTTTGTAGGGAAAGTTGTACAACATCGAAGATTTGGGTGATTCAGATTAACAAGATTCTCAAATATATTTTTTATATAATGACTGATATTTAGATATTTGGAGAGATAAAATTTAATTAGAAAACATCCATTATGATGCAAGAATTTAGTGATGTCTGAAGGAGTTCAATAGGGATAATTCTGGGAAGAGGAAGAGTTTGTGAGGGGGAATTCCATAACGGGTGAATTAGATCATGGGATATGATTTTCTATAAAGGAGGTAGTTCCCAAGGGTAGTTCATAAAATATTTTTCTGGGATCTGTATCTTGGAATGTAAAATGGTCCATGAATGATATGCAGACCATGGAAAAAGTATATGTTCATGAAGCAGGGATGATCAATTGAAGAAGAGGTTTTCCACAAAGAACTCCCACCATGCGGTGCAACATATATTTTATTGTTGGGTTAAAATAGAAATAAAATGGCTCAAATACAAGAGGGGGTTAATTATATATAAAAAAAATTTCTATTAAAACCCTTAATGTTATTATATTCTTTTAACTAAAAAATTCACAAATCCTTTTATAAATGAAAACAAATGATTGAATTGACTCTCGGTCCGATGATATAATATGATACCACAGGTTATGATACAATTGTATTTGTATATAATAAAAATATCAGAATAATACAAATTATAAATGGATCTTCCATATAGCGTAAAGAATAAATATAAAAAATTAAATCTGTAATTAAAACAAATATAAAAGAATAAAAATATAAAGAATAAATCAAAGGATTCTCTTTCAATTAAATTAAACAACAGAAAAGTAAAAGGTATTGAAATTCATTTATCCCAAAATGTAGGGTATAATTTCACCAAGGATAATTCGTCTGCCTCACCAGCACTGGTAATCCCTCGATACGATGATCGGCACATCCATCTTTCTATCCCCTCAAGCCCTCGATTTTATAGGTAATCAGCACCTCTGTCTTTTAAACATATGAATGCCCTCGATAAAGTGATCAGTTACATCGTATACATATCCCCAACATCCCTCGATCATTATTACTTGATTGGATGAAAAAAGAAAAATAAATCACTTATGAAAATACAAAAATTATGAACAATCCATTTACATGTTGTAATTTGAAGGATTTCACGCGAAGAAGTGAGAAGAAACACAATCTCTCTCTAGAACATGGAATTAGCTGAATCCAATCACAATATTTTCTCTACTTCAAATTACCTCTTATTTGTAGTCCATGGGATCCAACTGTCATATTTTTTCCAATGATCATATTTCTTCAGAAAACATGGAGGGACTTGGACACCTAGCATTGTAACATTCAAATTGAAACATAACACACAACATCATTTTGAATAGTTTATAACTAACTCTAAGAAATCATTTTGGATAAAAAAATAGGTATATAAAAATCATAACATTAGTAAGATTGATATAGAACATATGTTTTGATAATTGAATAAAATCATGTATGTGATAAACGTAAAGCATGAGTATGATTAATATAACTTAGTGTAAAACACTATTATGATGCAAAGTGGGTATGATTTATAATGTGAGTACGATGAAAAAATTGAGTATGATAGGCATAGTGAGTATGATATAAAGAGTCATTATGATAGAGAGAGTCATTTATATTGAAAAATCCATTATGATAGACAAATTTATTATGATAGGAAGTGTAATTTTGATAGACAAAGTCATTATGATCGATAGAGTCACTACAACAGACAGGATTGTTACGATAGATAGAGAAACCATTTTCAGAGCACGTTATTTATTTGATAAAAGAGTATAAATGAATTTGTGATTTCCAAAACAAAAAAAATAAAAGTCAAAATAAGACTTTGACTTAACAATATCCCCCTTTTTGGAAAGAACAAAACCCAAATTAAAATTGAATGAAACAATTATCTACCCCTAATTTATGCAAACTCTTCTGAATAGAGAAATAAATACAACTAAATACCACTTAGGTATATAAATTCCTAAGTATTTTATTTAAATATATTTTCCTTGGGTTTGATTATTCATCTCTTTAATGTATTAATTTTTAGTAAAAATTAATAATTCTCCCTCTTTGTGAAACATTATCTTCTTTTATATAACATTATACCCCTTTGTGATTTACAAGAAGAAAATTTAGTCTTCTAGGGTCTCAAAATGTTAAAGATAAATGGAATAAAAATAAAGGAGATACAACCATACATTTCATTGAAATGTAAAAGTTCAACGATTTTCAAAAGTCAAGAAAAATAGAAACAATACAACAAAAAATTCTTTTGTTTTCACTTTATTTCTCTTTCTTTATCAATTCATGATACACATCCTTTATCTTCTTCATCTCTTTTTTTTCTTTTGATATCAAAACACCCTGAGATTTGAGAAGCTCTTATTGGTATGAAAAATGTTGATCATGGTTTTTGATAGTCTCTTCTGGAATTCTGATCACTTCTTGAAGAGTATCAATTTTTCCTTGTATATTACTATTTTCTTGAGTCAACACAATATTTTTTCTCTACAATACTTTTTCATATTTGAAATATGAATCCATCAAAAAATCTGACTGAAATGCATTTGTCATTTCTTGGAACTCTTTTACTAAAGGAGCATCGGCACCGTGGGTTTTTAAAATCTGATTCAACCTGTCAACAGATTCCTTGTCTAGAATATTAAAGTCAATCTCAAGATAACTTGAATGTATTCTTATGTCTTCAATTGATTCCTCATCTTCATTAACTGGGCTTTCTGTTTTGTATGACCACATGTTCATATTGTGTCAATCCTTCTTATGAGCTATAGAACTATCACTTAAAACATTTAGATTGTCCTATATTGACATTATTATTTTACTGAGATCTCTTACTGAACCAAATATTATCCTCTCATTATCTGTAATGAAATCAATCTCTCCTTCTATTCTGGGAAATTTGGGAATAATCTTCTCGATTCTTCTTAAAACAAGAACAATATAATCACTTTTCTTGAGGGCAATTGCGTGTTCTAAATCAGTATCCTCATTATATGACTCATTTTCATTAGATCCACACAATTCCAGATTAGGATTTTTTCCTTTTCCTTTCCTTTTTTCCATTTGAACCCATTATTCATCTTTTTTAGCTCTTTCTTATTCTACATTGAAAGTAATGATAATTACTTTCTCAGAATGAAAACATTGAGCCCCTTGCTTGATTGGAGATGGAATTATCTAGGATTAGGATTCTAATGAATGAACTGGTGCTTGATTGGCATGACAACTTCATTGTTGAATTCAAACACTTTGTTATTGTGGATAAGACTCTTCACTACTTTTCATAGAACTCTATTTATATTCTAATATAAATTCATTTTCCTCTTCTTCACCTTCGTGTTATGAGTCTGATTAAATAACTTTATACAAAATTTCATTTCAATTTCCTTTCCCTATAAGAGTATCTATGATGGGTTCTTGTTGAACATATTCTATCAGTTGAGGACTTTCTAACTCCCCACTTTTTAGAATTTTGGCAATTGAAAAATCTTGAGCATTTTTTTTCAAAATATTCTTTTTTTCAGCATGTAGAGTATCTTTTATTCTTATCTTCTCTTCTAGAGCTTCAGCTAGATCAAGACCAAATTTAGGATCACCTTCTACTCTTTGTTCTTTCACCTTTCTCCAATAGGATACAACCTCCTTAAAATATTTGGTTGTTTTAGGGATTTGTACTAATTTAGGATCTGATTTTTGAGAATCTACAACTGTTGGAGCTGATTCTAATAGAATTGTAGTAAAATTATTTGGTTTCGATTATTCCACATCTTTGATGATGAATTTTGAAATTTAAACAAAACAAAAATTCAATTAATTTATCATATTCTGGCTTATCCGAGAATCATTTTGCACATTAAATTCTCTATTCCCTAGAATATTATAAAACCTAAAACATTGAATAATTATCTTTTTGAGAATATATGGATACATGATAAGATTGGACTTCATTGCACCAAACATCACATTCTTGATTGTTTTGAAAATGTTACCCCTGAGATTTACCATTCCCATATTTAAAAGATAACCTTACATTATGATATTAAAAACCTTAAGTGTTTCCCTATCCCCTTTCCAAGGAAATAAAAACCCTTGCATCCAAAGTGAAAAAAACCGATTGTCTTCATAGATATGGGATAATTGTTTTTCTCCTCAATGATATGAAAAAGATACTTTTCATATATTTCCTTGTTAAATGAAAAACTTCTTCAGGTAGCATATGAGAAGGACAAAATGAGTCACCATCAATTGGAACATTGATGAAAAGTGATGCTTGTTTTACTAACATAGAAAACATTTTGTTATACACATCAAAGTTAATTGTCAAATCCTTGTCAAAAGACATAGTATTATAGATTTTTTTAACATATTCAACAAGAATCATATCCTAAGTAATTGGTTTCTCAATAAAAATATGTTCCCAGCCATAGAATAAAATAATCCTTTTGATTATTGAGTGATAACTATCAAAGAAAACTCAATTGACACACCTTTATCTGAATAAATTCATTTCGAAGAATGAATTTGAAGACATATCGGTAGGATTATTGGTAGAAGACAAAGACAAAATGTTTATTTAAAAAATAAATGATTGTATCAAGTCTTAAGTAGGGGACCAGAGCTTCATCGAGAATTGTGATGAACTGGATTGGGTTTGAGAAGGGGGTTCCTCTATTTGTAGGTGAATTTAGATGATAGTTGGACTTCTAGGGTTGAGAATAGAAAATAATGAATCCAATGGTGGAAAACAAAAGAGGTGTTTAAAAAAATGAAAAGTAAATTTAAAAAAATGAGAAAGAATAATACAAATCCAAAGAAATACAAAAATAACGAGAATGAACCAGTCAAAGATTTCAATTATGTTGTTGGTTTCATAGTATTATGAAAGTAAGTTCATAATAAAATACTGAAAAGAAATAATTGAAATAATGAGAAGAAAATACTATCAAACATCAAATATAGGAAAATTAGTGTGAATATAATTTTTTTAGACTGATGGAAAACAAATTCATTACCATTGGTTGTCAAGCAGATTGAAAACAATGTCATTAACATTGGTTTTCATGGTGGTGGGAAAAAAATTCATTACCATTGGTTATCATGCTGATGGAAAACAATTTCATAACCATTAATTTCAAGCAGATAGAAAATAAAGTCATTAGCATTGGTTTTCAAGCCAATGGAAAACAATGTCATTACCATTGGTTATCAAGTCGATGAAAAACAAATTCATTACCATTGGTTGTCAAGCCGATGGAAAACAAAGTCATTCCCATTTGTTTTCAAGCCCATATGCATAAAATAAAAACTAAAAAAGGTAAGGATGAATGTCAAAATATAAAAAAAAAGAATGAAAAATATTATACTAATAGAATGATAATTAAGGTATGATACAAAATATAAGATAATAATAATAAATGAAACAACAAATAAGATGAATAGGTAATATAGAAAACAAAAGATAAATGTTATCCCCCTAAGAAAATGAGTGTATTAATATAAGAGGAATTTTGAAAATTTAAAGTAGATTTGAATCACTATTTTAGTGTAATCATTCCCAACTTCTCTTTAATAAAATCAAATATGTTGGAAGCTAAGGGTTTTATAAAAATATCATCATGTTTTTCTAGTGTTCTGATGAATTGTAAAATAATATATATTTTTTGTGTGTGATCCCTAAGTGTGGGATCTAAATATGAATTTATATGATCAAATACAACAGGGGGCGAATCTTAAGTTTGATGACATTAATTTTTAACCTTAAGTAAAACTATGTTTAACAAGGTTATACAATTAAAATTCACAAGACCTAATTTAGTTCAATAAACTTGTTGGGTTCTGCAAATGTGTTTCTGGAAATCAAACTTAAGGAAAGTTAACAAGGAAAATATTCTACCTTAAATCATATAGAATATTACTTATCAGAGTACAAAAATGAACAAGAAAGTATAAAAAGGATATAGTTTTTTCCTTTATCAAAATACAGAAAAAATAAAATGGAAACCAAACAAGTTATAAGTATAAAATCATTTAACCAAAATAGAAGGGTATCACATAGCCTTGGATAAAGGTTCCTTGATTTATACATTCAAAAAACGATGTCTTACCCACACCAGTGTAAGACCTTGATAGGATTATCAGAATCTGTCTTGCTATCCCTAAAAGACCTCAAACATTATGGTAGTCGGAACATCAATCTTCCTATCCATGGAATTCCTCATACATTATGGTAGTCGACACCCCTATCTTTTTATCCCCGAATATCCTCAATTGTACACAAAAACAATCAGATTCCCACAAAGAAAGATGAAAAGGATGTTCAGTACGCACAAGGAATGAGAGTCTCTCTCTCTAGAAATCACTTTAGCTTCATGAAATCTCTATAGTTATCAAAATATTTTTATATCGTTCAAATGAGCCCTTATTTATAGTCACTTATCCAATGGTCTTCTCCCTCCTCTAATGGAAGCTCTCTCCTCCAACGATCATATTTTCCTTTGAAATTCGGAGGTACATGTACATGTCTCACTCAAATAACGTTTAGTTAGAAACAGAATGTATTACATTGTTTTATAATTATGACAAGTGTAAGAAAAATAAGGTTGATTAACAAAATTTAATCTTTTGGAGTGTAAGGAAAAAATTAGGTTCAGAGTCTAAACAAATAATAATTTGGAGATTATAAATCATGGATTTTTGGATTTTTTTTCTAGAGAATTCAGAACCTAAATTCTATAGATTTTGGAATCTGAATTCTAATGAATTAGGAGTTGGAATTATGAGGAGTTCGGAGTCTAAATTATGAGCACTTCGGAGCTTGAATTCTGAAGAATTAAGATTTTAAATTCTGGGGAATTTGGATTCCAAATTTTGAGGAATTCAGAGTCGGAATTTTATAGAATTCAGAGTCCAAATATTAGAGAATTCAGAATCTGATTTTCTGAGAATTTGGAGTCTGATTTTCACAGAATCCATAGTTTGATTTTACTAGAATTTGTAATCTAAAAACAGAGTACTCTATAACTGAGGATTTATATGATTCCGAGGTTTTAGATATGAAACAAAATTTTACCTTTTAGAATAAAAAGAAAAAGATTTAGAGAAATTATAAAATGAACATTGAAAACATAGGTAATGAGAAAATTTTTCTTGGGGAAGGAAAATTTCCATTTTTATGATAATTCTTAGGGAATATATAATTTGTGTTAAGATAGAGTGTTTCTGATTTTCAAAAAAATAGAGGAATGGAAAAGTCATAAGGAAACCTTATTGACTCAATAATCTCCCCCTTTTTGGAAAGCACAAACATCCATTCAAAATAAAATATATGAACTTAGAATATTTTTTTTTGAGAATTGAATATAAGAACTTATCTCCCTTTACTTATGAAACGTGGTGAATATGACTTACTCCCCCTTAGGTTTTGGAATCCCGAAGGATTTTATTCGTTATTTCATGAATGATATTTTGTATTATCTTCCATATGAAAATCAACATTGATAAGAACTTCCCCTTAGATGACCCCCACACATAGGGAAATATCTTCTTTACATAGTATTCATTTTATCATTACTTTCTCCCCCTTTGTGATTTTCAAAAATTAATAAAGAGAATGTATAAAAATATGGTACCTGAAAAATTTGTACTAAACAACCAAATTTACAAAGAACTACCAAAACCCATTATGATTGAATGAATTTCTACATAGAGGAAAATATTATAAAATATTGGAATGGGATATAATTATTTGTATTTCTCCTTTGGCATTAACTTCTTTACAATAGTTTTCAACCTCTTTATCTCCTTGAGATCTTCTTCCACAAGCTTATATAGCTGATCCTAATCTTCATTTTTCTTTTCTAAGGATTTTATCTTTTCTTCCTGAACATTAATAATATCTACCTGAGACATCAAGACTTCTTGTTTCTTAGAAATATTTTCTTGAAACTATATTTTGAGATCCCTTTTTCTCTTCCAATTCGTTTCCACTGAATTAAGAATTCCATTTAATTCCTTGACTTCTTGCTTTTGAGATGTCTGTTCAAGAGTCAGCCTTTCTCAAAACACATAGTAATATCATTAAACATCCCATGTTCGGTATCAAAAGAATCATTGAAACTTTCTTGAAATTAGTAAAAGACTCTCAGGTCATCTATTGTCTTCCTTGACCAATTTGATATCTCATTGAATGATATTTATGAGCTTCATGTTCAATGAATAATGTTTTAAAGTTGGTCTCAGTCATTACACACTTATCCATAAGCATGGGGATTGAATGTTTTTTCTAATTTAACAAATGTTGAAGAATATGGAAGCTCGATCCAATATTCATAAATAATGGAATGGTATCAACCAACTTCTTCAAATATTTTACAAAAAAATATGTCCAAGAGAGGATGATTCTGAATTAGTGTGTTTTTCTGGTGATGATTGTTTTTAAATATCTCCAATATTCCTCTTCGACGAAGCATCGACATCTTTCTTTTTCACCTCAGATTTCTTAGGTGTATCAACCAACATGTTCTTTCCCATATCAGCTCTCAGAATGATCTCTTATTCTTTGGGTGAATCATGATAACTATCTGACAATTTAATAATCTTGTCTTCTTCAAGATTTTCATTCTCAGCACTGACCACAATATCATGTGGCTGAATAATTTCATGGTTACTACATTCTTATTCAGATAGGTTATTAACTTCTTCCATACCCTTTTCATCTTTGGTAGGTGTATAATGTTTTGAAGATTCGTATTCAGATGTTTGGATTGAGATTTTCTTGGAAGGAATCTCTTTCTCATGGTAATCCTCTACTTGCCTTATCATGTATTTGGTATCACCACTTCTTTCTTCTTCTTCTTATTCTTCCACTTCATCCACTTTAACTATTTATTCTTCTCGTTTTGGTTCTAAAATCACAAAATTCTTTCACTAAGTCATAGTATTTTATTCTTTCCAAAATGATTCTAGTACCAGAATTTGTTCAGATTCTTTCTCAGCCACCTTGATAAGGGATTGAACGATTTCATTCTCCAGCATTTTATTCCTCTGCTTCTATTTTTTTGTTTCTATAGATATTCAGAATCATTCAATTTTAAGGCTTTTGACTGAACAGGATCCAAGAAAAAAAGTAGGCTCTCATTCCTTCCTATTCTTATTATCTTCTCTCCACTTAGCCACCTATTCATTAGGATAAGTCTTTTTCTTCTTTGTCATATATGGTGCTGATTGATTTTCCTTAGCAAAATGAATTCTTTTCTTTCTCTTGAGGTTCCATCACCTTATTCTTCCATCCTCCCTTCATGGAATTTTTAGCCACATTTGATTTTGTAATAAAGCTTACACTTCTCCATTAGGAATCTTATAAAATTCTCAAGATTCATTAGTGAATTTGGCCTTTATTCTTCTCCAGGAATCTTCTCTAAGTAGTATAACCTTGTAGTAGGATAGATAATGATTTGAGACTTCAAATTCCCATTCTTGATATTCTAAATTGTAATCAATATATACTTCACTAGGTTTATCTTCCCGTGGATCACCAAGAATTGTAGAATATAGATGTCACATTTGTAACACCCTGAGATTTTATGAGATATATTCTTTTCAATTTATTTCATATCATCTGTTATACGCAAAAACAAAGGAGTCATTCACTATACGCAACCCTTACATGGTTTGCATTACACGCAACCACAACCTTCTTTGATAGCGTGTGTCGTACGAAATACCGGGTTTCACTAAACAATGATATATGGTTATAATATTATTATGAACTATCCTTTATGAATAGTATTAACTAATTTTTTAATTTTATAACATTATTATTCATCTTACACATTTTCTAGAACATGGTATGAGAATAAAATAATTTTTTCGGCTAAAATAAATATTTTTTAAAAAATGCAGTTTTGCCGCCTTTTGAAAGTGAACCCACATTAAATCTAGTTACTGACATGTTTATAAGTTCAATTTGACAAAATAAAATTCTTCCTCATAATCAAGATATAAAAATTTACTTTGGATAAATTTTTCATATTATTCTGATAACTTTCATATTTTAATCAATAGTAAAAACACGAAATATTTTAATTAAAAATAACTTTTTTCATCGTAATAATTTATATGATTAAATTATAATATTGAATGGTTTCAAAGTATAAATAGAATATATTTTTACCATTTAATATAATGTATTCCATTATCATTGATTTTACATTAAATTCAAAGGTGAAATCATTTCAATCTTTTGCAATGATTTATCTTTTAAAACTCATTTTCTTAACAACGAGATTAATTTTAAATTAATTTCTGAAACTTTTATGATATGGATTTGAAAAATGGATTCTATATTTGGAATCAGTAGGTCCAAAATATGTTAATAGGCTTCCTTTTATATTTGGGAACTATGAATAGTAACTATGGTAAATTTTATTTACCATAGTTAAAGTGGAATAGGGTAATTAAGGGTAAATATAATATTATAAAAATACCCTAACACTTGTCTTAATATAATTGAATGATTGTATTTTTCCCTAAATAATATTTGGGTATAAATGGAATCTAATGGAACCCACTTGTATTTGATTAAGACCTTTTATTTATTTTATTTAATGGAAAGTGAAATACATCTCACTAAAACATTAATAATAAGAATATTTTTAATATAAGGTTATACAGAATATAAATTCGATTATAAATACTCATTTTAAATCTAAAATTATTATTTATCATTGTAATTTATTTTTATTTTTTATGAAATATTTAATTACCTTAATAGCTTATACATTAATGATGTAGAAATTATTTATTTAGTGAAAAATCAATAATATAGTTTTTATTAATATAACAATACCAATCAAAAGGACCAGAATCTTGACCAAACATTATTTTTAGAGTATATATATTACCTAAGAATCCAAGGGTAGATTTGTGGACCATTTGGAGCCTTATAAAACCGATTATGACATTTATATTCTTTTATTTTAAATAATGTCAAAGATTTAACCTTCATAATTTAATAAATATAGCAATTTTAATGTTGTGATATTAAGATTCTAAATTCATTTAAAAATATTATTATGAAATTTATAATATTTATATTCATCATAGGATTTTTTTTTAATTTTTATGCAACAAATAATTATATTAAATAATTATACAAAAATGTTGTTGTAATTATTTTCATAAGAGAAATATAAAATAAATGTTTTTAAAAATATTAAAATAAATAATATATGAATTAATTAACATTCTAGAAAAATTTTATAGATTTATATGACATTTGAGAGACCTATTAAATATTTTTGATCGAAAATATTCTCTCTTTCTATTTTATTTAAATTCAAATAATTGAATAGGGTCAAAATTCACACTATTGGTATTTTATAAACATAACATATTATTAAATTATTTTAAAATCAAAAAAATATTTTAAAGATTAAAAATTGAAAATTATATGGTCTACAAGGTTATGAAGTATCCAATTATGGAATATTGACAACATATAAGTATGTATATATTACAATTTAAAAATTATAATATTATTACCAGAAATTAAATTAAATAGATTAAATAAGGATAAATCAAACTGATAAGGTTTAAAATAAACATAAAACATGTGTAAATTTTATTGGATGATTATATTACAACCCTATATCATATATTATTCGTATTGAGTCATTTTTGGAGGTTTTTAGGTGGGGTTGAATTTATTATAAATTAATATTATTTAGGATTCCAAAGGTGCCCATCTCCTCCCTTATAAAAGGGCACCTCCTCCCTCTTCTCTTCACACAATTTTGATCCTTCATGCTTGGCCAAACCCTGACCATTTCTCCTCTCCACTTCCCTAGTAAATTTATTGAGGTTCTGGTCTTCTCAAAAGACCAACTCTAGTCCCTTAAGAGGAAGCTTAAAGGAGGTGCGTCGAAGAAGAGGTAATCTCTTCTACCGATTCTTTCAAGATTCTTTCTTCTTAAAATTTTTATTCATTAGATGTTTCATTGTAAAATAACACAATCAGTATAACTAATATACTGATATGATATTATGAATATTAAATAACCCCATTTCACCTTCTATCCATCCAACGGAAAATGAAATCACCGGGCGTGCGTACGTACGGAATACCGTCTTCGCGCCGTTGTGTAATTAGTTTTTCCACCACCACCATACTTGGATGGGTATAATGGTGTAAAGAATAACTATATATGATTATTATAATATCATACATATTCTGAGATATTATATCATCCACTCCAATTCTATTCATTAATTATGGGAACGATATCATCGCTCGTGCGTACGTACGGACTACCGTCTCCACGAACGTGATGAGATAAATTTACATGATCAACCATTCAAGTATGATAATAAGGTATATATAATAAATAATAATGAAAGATATTAAATAATAATGATACTATATTTATGTACATATATGTTTCATTTATTTAATTCCATTCAATTCATTAAGGAAACGAAAACAACGTTCATGCGTATGTACGGCCTACCGTCTCCGTGAACGGTGTATTTCGTTCCAATTATAAATTTGTCATATATATATATATACTGAAAATATATGATATATAAATCATTTTTTACATTATGGAAGTAAGTAAATAATTATATGAGTAATAATAATATCAATAACAACATGTCCAAACTCGTATGATAAATGAAAAGAATATTACCCAAAACGTTGTTTTAACATGGAATTGACAAATGAATGGGTAATATAAATACCTAATTGAATCATATATGATATCATAAGAATTAATATGATTCTGGAATAAGTCAATGACATTATTTAAATCATTATATAAGAGTTTTAGTTACGTACAAAGCATATCAGACATAAGGTAAGGGAAAATCACGCAATCTCATTTTTATCTGAGATTGATTATACTTAAGAATTTTCTGGGGAATATTTATCATCCACATTCATGTTTCTTCTATATATAATATTATTTATATCCTCCTACAATTTTTTAAATCCAATTTTACCCATTGGTGAGTTTTTAGTATATGATATGAAAGGAATCTTTTGCCATTTTTAGTACGAGGTATTTTTTGACTTTTTCAGCCAAATTATGAGAAGAATGTTTTTTAAATTATACGGCATGAAAGGATTTATATTCTTTCATATAAAATTATTTTCATGAAGCTTCCTTTACATGTTTTCATGTTTATTTTCAATTAACTTATTCTAGTTTAAAATTTTATAATGTGTTGAGAAAGGAAAAATGTTTTTGATGTAGAAAGGATATTTTCCACAGGAATTGAGTTCAAGAGTTTTATCAAAATTATTTTCCATCTAAGATAATATAGGGTTCTTTTTCTATCTCTATTATTATATTTCTTTCATTATATTATGTTGAAATTATTTTTATTATGTTCTTTTATCTTTTATAGATTATGTTATGATGGCATAATGTTTAAGAATCCGATTTTTATCACATGGGTTATGCTATGATTTATGATTTTGTGGTACAAATAAGAATGGTTTCATTACGAGATGGGTGAGACCTATATCTCCCTCCAATTAATTGGGTGAAGATTTATATCTCATGACATATACATGGCTGGAATGGAAGGTTAATCTGGTTTAGTGATACAAGACTGGAACGAGGGGTGAACTCATTTCAGAAATGGACTTTGTCCACTAGGATAGTCTTGGAAATGAGTCTTGACTACTAAGAAAATATTTTCTATTATTATGTGTCTAAGGAACAAAGTTTCAAGTTTTATGTTATGATTATTGGGATTACATTCCACTACCATGATTTATCCCATGTTATGATATTATGATCTCTTTTGCAGGTTTATATTTTCAAAATGTTATGTTCTTATGAATATGATATGATTGATATATCCTTTATTTACCCTTACTAAGCATTTTAGATCATCCTATATATGTTTTATTTTCCCAAGGATATAAAGAAACGTTTTAGGTAAGAAAAAAATGGGAAGATCTTTATGGGAGATGTTGAAGAACATTCACCAAGATTAAAATATTATTTTCCATGTTTCCAAAGACAATAAACTATTACGTTCGTTTGGTGTCTGTTTTTGTTATGTATTATGTATTCCGCAAATGTAATGTAATTTCCATGTACATCAAGTTCGTGTCACTATAGTTGGTATCAGAGGAAAGGTTTAGTTAACCTTTGGAAACTAGTATGCGAAAACATTAGTGATTTCCCTAGAGATATTTCTAAGGTATGTCTAGGGATATCCCTAAGGTTAAGTATAAGTATAGGTTATAGTCCTAGAATTATGGTAACGATCTTTGAAATAAACCTAAGATGTTAGATATTGATGGTACTCCCTCTTTATTATATCACTTTCCTAGAATGATTTTTGCCTCTTACACTATTCTTTTTGGGTTTTAGATGATGGATGGAACCCGAAGGAACCGTGTTGATCAATGTAATGGATGATGAAATGATTTTCCTCCTGAACAAACCAATGTTATGGGAGATGGAGTGCAAAATCTTATTAATATACATACACAAGATATGAATCATTCTGAACATCCAAATGATCAGAGAAGGGAACAATATTCTATTGATTTCTTCATGGGGGAACGTCCACCTTCTTTCAATGGGTCTTCTAATCCACTTGTTGCTGAACAATAGATCTGTACCATTGAAAAGATATTTTCCATACTTCACTATTTATAACATGAAAAAGTCAATTTAACTATTTACCGTTTAGAAGGTGAAGCAGACCAGTGGTGGACTCTAATTAAGAATACAAGGCCCCAAGATGAAATTGCATCTATTGAATGGGATGATTTCAAGAACTTGTTTATCAATAAGAACATCCCTCGTATTCTTTGAACAAAGATGTAAAAGGAGTTCCTTGAGCTTAAGAAAAAGGATGATGAATCTATTGGTATATACGAAGTTAATTTTACAAGGTTTGCAAGGTATGCATCTGGATTTATCATCCAACATGAAAGTAAAGTTGATCGATTCATCAGTGGCTTAAAACCAAATCATCAAAGGGCATTTCCTATAAGAGACTTCAGTAGCTATGAAGAAATTGTGCATTTTCATATCAAGGTAGAACTGGAAGTTGGTGTTACATATCCATCTCATGGTTTTGACAAAAAAAGAAAGATGTAGTTCAAGGAAAAATCTCAAAACAATGGTGAAAGGAAGGTGAATGTTTCTTTATGCTGAAAGTGTGGAAATAAGCATGGTAAAGATTGCATTAAAGGGAATAGAAATAGTTTTATGTGTAGAAAAGAAGGTCATTGAGCAGTTGAGTGTCGAAGTAATGGAAAAAAGGTATCTAATGATACGAATAGAGGAAAGAATAGAGAGAACACACCACCAAAACTTCAATGCTAAAAGTGAAAGGAAATGAGGCATTATACTAATAAATTCCCTAATCCAAGGGATAATGATGATCAACTTAAACAACCTCTTAAGGAAAAGGACAAAGGGAAGTCACATGCGATCACTATTGGAGATGTTGAATATGACAACAATGTGGTGGAATGATAAAGTGTTTATGTAATGGAATTCCAATATAATGTTGTAGTATCTTGGAATATTGGAATATTTATGTATTGGTCTATTGTGGTTTTTAATAATTTTATGGTACTGGTAACCATGAAAAATGATTGAAATATTTTCGGAAAGAAGATGATATGCGCATAATGAGGGTATAAGGAGAAAATAATATGTTTGATAGTATTCATGAGCTCATGATTGACATAAGGACTAAGTGATATCATGGTTTGAGTATATATAATTTTATGGATTTTGGTATGTGGATAGAGTTAACTTTTGAAAGAATTCATGTTTTCACAAGGGTTTATGGTAATTCATGTTTCAAGAGAATACATCATTAAGGTATTTATATGTTTGGAACGTGACAATCAATAACTAAGTTATGAGATATGAGAGACAAATGTTAGGTGTATTTAGTTCACCTCCTTTTAAATTTTTTTTGGAAGTATTTTAATGTTATCCATTTATGGATAGTGTAAGTAATATTCTGTTTTAAGATTAATTTTTTATCACAATATAGGTGGAATTATACTAACATGTTCTAACCATTTTGTTGAGAACAAAAGGAATAACCTATCATTCTATCACATGATATGTTAACACTACACAAATTAAAAATTCAACTTCATTTCTTTAATAGGTGAAGTGTAAATTGTTCAATCCACGACCAACGGTGAGATTCTACCAAAAGAAAGAAAGTATTTCCTCTAATTCAAATTCATCAACTTTAGGGAAATGATCTTGAAAACCAAAAAAATGTTGTCCTATTACGCTCAAATCCAATGAATCAGATGGTACCTTAGATCTTCAAAAATTTATGGCTTTGTGATTGTTGACATTTTTATATCCATGTTCTCTACCACTCTCCATCAGAACATGATGGTTAGGTTTCTCTTCCATATCCATATTTTCATCTAAGTTGTCCTATATGGAAACCCAGTGCTGAGTTTCATTGGGTAACCGTGACATTTCATACTTCAGTTTTTAAAATTATGTTTTAGTATTCCTTTTTATGATGCGGGTTTTAATGAAAGAAACTATCAAGTAGTAAACCATTTATATCAACGATGAATTTCGAGGGAGAAATTCATTTTAAGGGGGGTAGAATGTAACACCATGATATTTTATGATATATATTATTTTTAATTTATTTCATATCATCTGTTATACGGAACAACAAAGGAGTCTTTCACTACACGCAACCCTGACTTGACTTGCATTACACGCAACCTCGACCTTCCTTGATAGCGTGTGTTGTACGCAATACCAGGTTTCACTAAAATACGATATGTGGTTATAATATTATTATTAAATAGCCGTTATGAAAATTATTAACTAAATTTTGAATTTTATAACATTATTATTCATCTTAAACATTTTCTAGAACATGGTATGAGAATAAAATAAATTTTTCGGGTAAAATAAGTATTTTAAAAAAATACAGTTTTGTCGCCTTTTGATGGCGCACCCACATTAAATCTAGTTTTTGACATGTTTATTATTTCAATTTTACAAAATAATATTCTTATTTGGAATCAAGATATAAAAATTTTCTTTGGATAAAATTTTCATATTATTCTGATAACTTTCATATTTTAATGAATAGTAAAAACACGCTGTATTTTAATTAAAAACAACATTTTTCATCATAATAATTTATATGGTTAAATTATAATATTGAATGGTTTTAAAGTATAAATAGAATATATTTTTATTATTTAATATAATTTATGTCATTAGCATTGATTTTACATTGAATTCATAGTTGAAATCATTTCAATCTTTTGCAATGTTTTATCATTTAAAACTCGTTTTCTTAACAACGGAATTAATTTTAAATTAATTTCTGCAACTTCTATTATTTGAATTTTGAAATATGGATTCCATATTTGGAATCTGTAGGTTCTAATTATGTTAATAGGATACTTTTTATTTTGGGCAATATGAATAGTAACTACGGTAAATTTTATTTACCATAGTTAAAGGTAAATCAGGTAATTAAGGGTATATATAATATTATTAAATTACCTTAACACTTGTCTTAATATAATTGGATGATTATATTTTGCACTAAATAATACTTGGGTCTAAATGGGATCTAATGGAACCCACTTGTAATTGATTAAGACCATTTATTTATTTTATTTAAAACAAAGTGAAATATGGCTCACTAAAACTTTAATAATTAGATTATTTTTAATATAGGGTTATACAGAATATAAATTTCAATTATAAATACTCATTTGAAATATAAAATGTTTTTATTTATCATGGTAATTTATTTTTAATTTTTTGAAAATATCTAACTACGTTAATAGCTTATACATTAATGATGTAGAAATTATTTATTTAGTGAAAAATCAATAATATAGTTTTTATTTAAATACCAATACCTATAAAAAAGACCAGAAACTTGACCAAACATTATTTTTCGAGTATATATATACTCTAATAATCAAAGGGTCAATTTGGGGACCATTTAGAGCCTTATAAAACCGATTCGAACATTATGTTATTTTATTTTAAATAATGTCAATGATGTCACCTTCATAATTTAATAAATTTAATGTTTTTATTTAAAGATGATAAATTCAAGTAAAAATATTACTATGAAATTTATAATATATATATTCATCATAGGATTTTATTTTTAATTTTTATGCAACAAGTAAGTATATTAAATAATTATAAATGAAATGATGTAGTAATTATTTAGTTAAAAGAAATATCAAATAAATGGTTTTAAAAAAATTAAAATAAATAATACATGAACTAATTAACATTATATAAGAATTTTATAGATTAATATGACATTTTAGAACCCTATTAAATATTTTGGTTGGAAAGTATTCTCTCTGTGTGTTTTATTTTAATTCAAATAAATGAATAGTGTCAAAATTCACACTATTGGTATTTTATAAAAATAACATATTATTATATTATTTAAAAATCACAAAAATATTTTAAACATTAAAAATTGAAAATTATATGGTCTAACTAGTTATAAAGTTTCAAATTATGGAATATTGACAACATATAAGTATGTATATATTACAATTTAAAATTTATAATATTATTACCACAAATAAAATTTAATAGATTAAATAAGGATAAATCAAAATGATTATTTTTAAAATAAAAATAAAATGTGTCTAAATTTTATTGGTTAATGGTATTACAACCCAATCTCATCTCATTTTCGGATTGAGTCATTTTTGGAGGTTTTTAGGTGGGGTAGAATTTATTATAAATTAATATTTTTTAGGATTCCAAAGGTGCCCCTCTCCTCCCTAATAAACGGGAACCTCCTCCCTCTTCTCTTCACACAATTTTGAGCCTTCAAAATCGGCCAAACCCATCCCATTTCTCCTCTCTACTTCCTTAGAAACATTCTGGAGGTTCTGGTCTTCTCAAAAGACCAACTCTAGTCCCTTAAAAGGACGCTTAAAGAGGTGCGTCGAAGAAGAGGTAATCTCTTCTACCAATTCATTCAAGTTTCTTTCTTCTTCAAATTATTCTTCTTTAGTTGTTTCAATGTAAAGTAGTACAGTATATATCACTAATATACTGATATGATATTATAAATATAAAACAACCCCATTTCACCTTCTATCCATCCTACAGAAAACGAAATCATCGCACGTGCGTACGTACAGAATACCGTCCCCACGCCGTGGTGTAATCAGTTTCTACACCACCAACTTACTTGGATGTGTATATTGGTGTAAATAATAACTATATATGGTTATTATAACATCATTCTCAATCTGATATATTATATCATTCACTCCAATTCAATTCATTAATTATGGGAACGATATCATCGCTCGTGCGTACGTACGGACTACCATCTCCACGAACACGATGAGATTCATTTTCCATGATTAACCATTCAAGTATGATTATAAAGTATATATAATAAATAATCATGGAAGATATTACATAATAATGTTACTAGATTTATATACATATATGTTTCATTTATTTAATTCCATTCAATTCATTAAGGTATCGAAAACAGCATTCATGAATATGTACGACCTACCGTCTCCATGAACGGTGTATTTCATTCCATTTATCAATCTATCATATATATTTATATAATGAATATATATGATACATAAATCATGTTTTACATTCTGGAAGTAAGTATATAATGATATGAGTAATAATAAGATGAAGAACAATAAGTCCAATCTCGTACGATAAATGAAAAGAATATTACCCAAAATGTTTCATTAAAATGGAATTGACAAATGAACAGGTAATATAAATACCTATGTGAATAATATATGATATCATAAAAATTACTATGATTCTGGAATAAGTAAATGACATTATTTAAATAATTATACAGGAGGTTCAGATATGTACAATGCATATCGGACCTAAGGTAAGGGAAAATCTTGCAATCTCATTTTTATCCTAGATTGTTTATACTTCAGAATTTACTGGGGAATATTTATCATCCACATACATGTTTCCTCTATATATAATATTATTTCTATCCTCCTACAATTTTTTAAATCCAATATTACCCATTAGTGAGTTTTTAGTAAAATATATGAAAGGAATCTTTTGTTGTTTTTAGTACGAGGTAGTTTTTGACTTTTTCAGCCAATGTACGAGAAGAATGTTTTTTAACTTATACGGCATGAAAATATTTTTATGATTTCATATAAAATTATTTTCATGAAGCTTTGTTTACAAGTTTTCAAGTTTATTTTCAATTAACTTATGTTTGTTTAAAATTTTCTAATGTGTTGATAAAGGAAAAAAAATTTGTTGTAGAAAGGATATTTTCCTTAGAAATGGAGTTCAAGAGTTCTATAAAAATTATTTTCCATATAAGATAATATAGGGTTCTATTTCTCTACCTATTATTACATTGATTTTATTATGTTATGATGAAATAATTTTTATGAAGTTCTTTTATCTTTTATGGATTATTTTATGACGACATTATGTTTAAGAATCCCGTTATTATTTCGTGGGTTTTTCTATGATTTATGATTTTGTGGCACACATAAGAATGGGTTCATTACGAGATGGGTGGGACCTATATCTCCCTATAATTCATTGGGTAAATATTTATATCTCATGAGATAGACATGGATGGAACAGAAGGTTAATCTAGTTCAGTGAAACAAGACTGGAACGAGGAGTGGACTTGTTTCAGAAATGTACTTTGTCTTCTAGGATAGTCTTGGGAATGAGTCTTGACTACTAAGAAATGATTTTCTATGATTATGTGTGTATGAAACAAAGTTTCATGTTTTATTTTATGATTACTGGGATTACATTCCACTACCATGATTTATCCCATGTTATGATATTATGATCTCTTTTGCAGTTTATGATTTTCAAAATGTTATATTCTTATGAGTATGATTTGATTGATATTTCATTTTTTACCCTTACTGAGAATTTGAGCTCATCATTTATATGTTTTCTTTTCCCCATGATATAAAGAACGATTTTAGGTAAGGAAAAAAAGGGGAATATCTTTATGGGAGATGTTGAAGATCTTTCACCAAGATTAGAAGATTATGTTCCATGTTTCCAAAGACACTAATATATTTCAGTCCTTTGGTGTCTGTTTTTGTTATATATTACGTATTCGGAAAATTTAATGTAATGTCCATGTACGTCATGTTCGGGTCTCTAAAAAATTTCTTTAGTGAATCCTTATCTCCTGTTCTCAAAATAAAAAAAGCATAAACCCATAATTAATGAATCTGTAAATTTGTAGAGAGACAGATAATCTTCGGAGTCTTCCCTTCACTCAAGACAAGCTCTCTGAAACCTTTTCCTTCTCAAATGAACTTGATACATCCTGTAATTTATGGGTTCAAAATTCTACAACCAATTAATATGGAATTTCAATTAGCTTGAAGCCTTAATGTAGGAAATAGAGTAGGTATTTCTATAACTCTTGAAGGAAAACATGTCTCTCCCTCCTTCGTTAATGAAACATATTGACTCATAAAATCGAATTAGCAACTCCAGATAATGAAAATCTTGAGCCTTGGATTTTTCAACACATAGGCTCTCCCGGCCATTCAGAGTGATATTCTTTGAAATGATAGAATCATAATTACTAATGAATTTTAGATCAACTAACCTCTCTCTTTATATCTTCCATTCCGAGATTTCCTTTACTGATGACATTTCTTTCTATGGAGAAGCTTTCAAAGACATTACTATTTGAGAAAACCCTGAAGATTTAGAATGAACATAAGTAGAGTAGTAGGGATTCAATATGCCAGATCATTGAAGATCAATGTGTGACAAACATAGGTGGGTCCTTGTATAGGCATTGGAGATGACGGTTCAACTTCCGTGAATAATCTAATGGTTGAAATACACTTGGTCAAATTTAACAGTTGAGATGATAACTGAAGAATAAATTTGGTAGGTTCCGATATTTTGAGGTTTTGAAGATAAAACGTTCATATTTATGGAAAAGTGGATTAAAAAATATAATAAAATATAAATTCCAAAAAGTTATAAGATAATTAAGAAAACTTAATAAAGGAAACATGCCTTCTGGATTGATAAGAAAATTATCCATAATAAGGAAAATTCTTCATGAAGAACTATGATTCCGAAAAAAAATTGGTTAAGAAATTTTTTATTATGAAAATTTTGATTATAAAAATTTTATTAATAAGGAAATGCACCACCCATTTGAAAAAGAGTTACTTACTATAAGAATATAGGTTTAAAATAGAAGTTAATATGGAAGAATACCTTACATTTATCATTCCTAACATTTGTTTAATGTTTTCATATCTAACAGAGCATAAATATTTTATGAAAATATCAGCAAGTTGACCTTGCGTTCCAATAAATTTAATATGATATCTCCATTTTGTGTGTAATACCTAAGAAAATGATGCCTAATATCAATTTATTATTCAATTTAGTGATGTGAAGGGTTTTTAAAAAGGAAAATGGAAATAGTATTATCATACAATATTTGTGTTTTGGTAAAACACATACAATAGTGTGGGAGTGTGTGTTGCATCCATAACACATCAGTAAAACAACTTCCAACTGATACATATTCAAATTCAGCAACGCAAAGTGATACTTAGTGTCGCTTTTTTCAGGACCAATAATTTTATGAATCATCTAAGAAATGAAACGTTCTAGATGTAGTTTAAATATCCATTTTACATCCACCAAAATCAGCATCTGAAAAACTTTTTAAAATAAAATCATTTCCAGAAGTATAAAAGAGTCCTAAATCCATTGTTCCCTTTAAGTAGAGAATAATTTTTATCAATGCCTTTAAATGAGATTTATTGGGATTGGATTGACATCTTGCAAATAAACATACAAAAAACCTTCATTCTAGATGAATAGGTGTCACCTATATAAAACATCATATCATTCCTCTAAATGATGTCTAATAAACTGGTTTCCCAACTTCATCAAGATCAAGTGAATTTGAGGTAACAATGGGAGTACATATACTTTTTTTGTTGTCACATCCATATTTTTAATAAAATCATTAATATACTTATAATTAGTTATATAATTTAATTGTGGTTTTTGATAAATTTTAAAACCTTTGAAAAATGTTAACTCTCGCATCATACCCATTTCGAACTCAAATTTCAATAGATTTAAAAAAACCAGTTAAAGATTACTGAGTTGAACCAAATATAATGTCATCAACTTAAATTTGAACAATAAAAACATTTTCCGTTTCTTTATTTATAAAGAGGATTGGACCATCATTTCCCATAACATAATTTTTTTGTAATTAAAATCCTATAAATCTTTCATACCAGGCTCTTGGGGATTGTTTAAGTTCATATAAATCTTCGATAAGTTTGAAAACATTTTCATGAAATTTTGTTTCTTAAAAACCATGATTTTGCTCATCAAAAACAATCTCTTGAACAAAACCATTATGGAAACCACCTTTAACATCCATTTGAAAAATGTTTGAAATTAAAGAATGTTGTAAATGAAAGTAAAATACGAATAGATTAAAGTTTGGATACTGAAGCATAGGCTTCTTCATAGTCTATTATATCTTGTTGATTAAATACATTAGCAAAAAATCTTTATTTATTTCGTACAATGATCCCATTTTAATCACTCTTATTTTTAAAAACCCATTTTACTCCAGTAACAAATGTTTCCTTAGGTATTTCAACTGAGATCCAGACCTTATTCCTTTCTAATATATTTATCTCATATTGCAGGGCTTTAATCAAATCATCATCACATATAGATCCATCAGTGAGTTTTTGTTCTAATTGAGAAAGGAATGCTAGATGTTCTACTTAATTTCTTAAGGAACTTCTAGTCCTTACAGGTTGATTTACATCACCAATGATACTGTCACAGGGATGATTCTTAAGAAACAACTGATGGGCTTTTATAAGACATGTTCATCTACATAACGTACGAAATCTTCTAGGGTAAATGCTTCAGAAACATTTTCTTGAACATTTTCATTATCATAAGGATATTCTATCAAGGGTTGATAATCCTTTTTTGAAGACACGTCTAATTATGTAGTATGAGGTTTAAAAAAACAAAAGGATCAGTTTCATAAAATTTAACATGTATTGTTTCTTCAATAGTTCAATTAATTTTATTAAAAACACTACAAGCCATAGAAGTTGTGGAGTAGCCTAAGAAAATTCCATCATCATATTTCGGTGAAAGGTTTTGTAAATTATATTTAGTATTCAAAATAAATACTTTGCAACCAAATACCATGAAGTATGAATGTCTAGGTTTTATACCATTCCACATTTTTTAGTGAGTTTTATTAAGAAAAAGTCTAATCAAAAATCTATTTATATTATAACAAGCAGTACATACAACTTCAACCCAAAAATGATTAGCTATTGAATATTCACTCAACATGGTACTAGATATCTCTTGAAGAATTAAATTTCTTCTATCAACAACACCATGTTGTTAAATAGTTCATGGTGCTGAGAAGTTATGAGTATTGCCTTTTCTACAACAAAAACTTTCAAAATCGGAATTTTGAAATTTTCTTCCATGATCATTATGAATAGTTATCAATGGAAGGTTTTTATAATTTTTAACATTGGATCTAATGATTTTAAAATTACAAATAACTTCATATTTCATTGCTAGAAAATAGATCCACATAAATCTAGTGTAATCATCATCTAATAAAAATACATAATATTTTCCTACAATGCTTCCAGTTTGTGTTAAACCATAAAGATCCATATGCACCAAATGTAATGCAATAGTAGTTGAGACTTAACCGATTGATTTAAAACATTATTTATGTAGCATTCTAAATTTACAAGGATCAAAAACATTTGAATAATCAAATCTATTATCTAGTAGATACTTAACAAGACTTTTCTTATAGAGTTTTCAAAGGATTCTAAGTTTAAAATGTCTTAATCTTATATACCATAACAAATATTGATATTTCAATTCACTAAGACAAGGTAGATCATGGGTATTAAGGTCTTATATGTTTAGTGTGTATACATTCTCATGCCTATGGGAAAAAATAATATACTCTTCCCTGGAATCATGTACTAAGAAATTATCATTTCTAAAATTAAAAAGGTACACTTCATCATATAATGGACTAATGCTGATGAGGTTGTGCTTAATACTTTTAACAAATAATACATTTCAGATCAATGTTTTTCTGAGAAGAACAATGTAACCTATACCAATAATTTTTGCCTAAGAATTATCTCAGAATGTTACTTTTCCATTTTTTTGTCATGATAATATTTTCAATGAAATTTTTGTTTCTATTATAATATCTGGAACATACACTATCCATGTACCATGTATTTCTATCAGTATATTGTTTATTTTCTTGAAAATAGGATTGTTAGACTTTCAGAACCGAAACATTCTTGGAACTAGAAATTTCAGAAAGCAAGATTTTCGTAATCCACATTTTCTTAGAAAAATATGCTTTTTGAAAAACTAAATATTGAGTTTTATTTAAAGATTTTTTCCCCATTTTCTACCACACTGACATATAGTGCAGAATAGATCACTTTGAGAAACAAAATTGTATTTACAAAAAACTGGTTTAGAATTGGAAAAACCAAAACTATAACGATTTCTTTTAGGTTGAATTTGGGAATACATCATATAAATGTTTTCCGTACCTACGGTGAATCTTGAAAAACAATTCCTTAAGGAAAATATTTCTGACATTAGAGTAATAACCATGTTTTTATCCTCAAAAATATTAGTTTTAGAACTAGAGTTAGTCTCTAAAATATTTTTCATAGAAATTAAATTTTCAAGATCCTTAGAATTTTTATTCCTCTCAAAATTAACTTTTCCAAGGTTTTGGGAAATATTATTAAAATAAAAACATTTCTTATCAAGATACTTAAAAAGATCTGATATTTATTTAGTTAGTATATAATTTCTAGAATTTTATTTATCATTACTTTTCTATAGTTTTAAATTTTAATTTCCAAGAAGTTTAGAAAACCTAGATACTTATTCATATGTGTATAATATATTATCTTCATCATAAGATGATTCTCCATATGAAGACTTATATTATTTATCATCTTTATAATTTTCATTCTAAGATACATTTTTTATAGATTCAGCATTGTTTACCTCATCCATTAGACACTGATTTTCAATGGGTAGTTGGGCTAGTAGACCAAGAATCATGTGATCAAATGATTTATTCTCTAAGGATTCATCTGAATATTCACCACCATTGGCACTCCAGCTCTTATTGGCTTTTAAAAATTTCTTAGCGTTATCTTTGTAGCACTTCATTCTATTCCTCTCAAAATTCATTTCCTTTTTATTCTTGTTCTTAACCATAGGAAAATCTTTCCATATATGGCCTTCACATATGCATTCATAACAAGTGAATTTTGTGTATTTCTTGTCTTTTCATTCGTTCTTCATAAATCTACACTGAAAGCCTTTCTTTCCAACTATCCTATACATCCATCGAGCATGATTAGATAGAAAATTCTATGAATGATCACATTTACTAGATTCAGATAAAATAGTCACTTTCTTAGACATGGATCTTGTAACCCTTTCAAGAGTCTTGTATATAGAAGTAATAAAGGATACACATCCATTAACAGTATTCTTCTTATTCATATCAACATTACATTTCATTCATGTCTCATATTAAAGAAGTGTTCCAAAAATCTCATCAAGAGTAATTTGAGATACTTTAATATTCTCATCAATAATTATTCTCTTATATTCCCACACATTAGGAATGATATCTATAATCTTCTCCGAAAGTGACTCATCATCTAAACCTTTCTCACCCATTGACTGTAAACTATTCACAATAGTTACAAACCATTGTTGAACCATGCATACTTGTTATCCATATGGAAATATAAATACATGATACTATTCTCTAAGCATAGCTATTCTAGTTCTATAACATTGGATCTCCCGAAATGAGTAATCTCTAATTTAATCTAGATACAGTTAGTAGCTTCACATGAAGAAATCTGACTATATATATTCCTGGTCATGGAACACAACAAAGTATTTCTTACCTTGTAGTTTTTTTGATATTCTAACTTTTCTTGATTGGTGATAGTTCTGAAATCCTTACTAGGAATCTGGTAATATCTAGTGAGAATAAAAATGTTGTGCACTCCATTCTTAATAACAAAATTATTCTTATGATCTCTCCAATATTCAAAATCTTTCTCATCAAACAGAGGTGGTATGATAGGATTTAGATTTTTAATCGAACCGACATTCATTTCTTCCATCTAAAAGAAAATATCTTTCCACAAAACATGTTAATATTAAATGTTTGTAATCATGTATAAAAATTACTATGCAAGGTGAATATTTATAACAATTAAAATTTGGAAAAGAAAACATATATGTGAATATAAGTATTTTAGAGACCTCCTATGATACCAATTATGGGATACAAATTTCAATGAAGTACACAAATACAAGAGGGGGAATTCTAATTTAAAAAAATTTGTTTTTAACCTTAAGAAAAACTATGTTTAATAAGGTTAAACTAGGTAAATTCAGAACGACCTATTTTAGTTCTATAACCATGCTAGGTTCCCGAAGTGTTGTTCCGGAAATGAAACATAAGGAATGTTAATAAATAACAGATTCTACCTTAATGCTTATTGAATCCTTCTTATTAGATTATACAAAAGAACAAGAATTTATAAAAAGGTTATACATTCTTCCTTTATTAAAATACAGTGAAAATAAATTTGAAACAAAACAAGTAACAAGTGTGAAATATTTTAACACAAAGAGAAGGGTATCCAAAAACCATGGATAATAGAACTATGATTTATACTTTTATGAAAGCCTATCCAACCCACACCAGTGTAAAGCGTCAATAGAAATGTCAGAATCTGTTTTGTTATTCCTGAACGCCCTCAAACTTTATGGTAGTCAGAACCTTTTTCGTCCTATCCACAAAATTCCTTGAACATTATGGTAGTTGACACCTCTTTATTCCTATCCCCTGAAGTCATCAATTGTAAAAAACAATAATCAGAGTTTCACAAAAAAAGATGAACGAAATTTTTAGTATACACAGGGCATGATAGTCCTTCTCACTAGAAATCACTTAAACAGCATGCAATCTCTAAAGTGATCAAAATATTTTGAGCTCGTTCAAATGAGCTCCTATTTATAGGCCCTTATACAACAGTCTTCCTACACTTCCAACTGTCATATATTTCCTTGAATTTTGAAGGGACTAGTAAGTGTGTAACTCAATTAACGGTTATTTAGAAACCCAATGTATGACATCATTTCATAACTAAATCAAGTGTAAGGAAAATATGGTTGCTTATCCAAATTTAATCTTTCTGAGTATACAAAAAAATAAGGTTCAGTGTCGAAAAAATAATAATTTGGATAATATAAATCATGGATTTTCAGATTATTGCTTCGAAAAAATTCAGAACCTGAATTCTATAAATTTCAGAATAGGAATTCCAATTAATACAGAGTTTGAATTATGAGGACTTTAGAGTCTTAAATCTAAGGAAGAGAGAGTCTAAATTCTGATGAATTTAGAGTCTGATTTTCTGAGAATTCAGAGTCTGATTTTTAGAGAATTCAAAGTCTGATTTTCATTGAATTTGTAGTCTGAAAACAGAATACTCAATAAAAATTTATTTATAAGATTATGAGGTTTTAGATATGAAACTGAATTTTACCTTTAGGAATAAAAAGAGTAAGATTTATAGAAATTATAAAATGAACAATGAAAACATAGGAAATGATAAAAAAATCGTTAGGGAAGGAAAATTTTCATTATTAATATAATTCTTAGGGAAAATATAATTTGTGTTAAGATAGAGTGTTTGTGATTTTCAAATAATATAGGAATGGAAAATTCATAAGGAAAAATTATTGACTCAATAATCTCCCCCTTTTTGGAAATCACAAACATCCTTTCAAGAATGAATATATGGGCCTCAAAAATTTTCATTAGAGCCTTTAAAATAAGAACTTATCTCCCTTTAGTTATGAAACTTTGTGAATACGACTTACTCCCCCTTAGGTTTTGGAATCCCTAAGGATTGTATTCTTGATTTCCTGAATAACATTTTACATTTTCTTCCATATGAAAATCAACTTTGATAAGAAATTCCCCTTAGATGGCCCCCCACATAGGGAAATATATTCTTTACTTAGTATTCATTTTATCGTTCCATTCTCCCCATTTGTAATTTTAAAAAAGGAATAAATAGAATGGAAAAATATGGTACCTTAAAAATTAGTACTGAACAACAAAATTTACAAAGGACAACCAAAATCCATTATGATTGAAATTTTTTTTTCATAGAGGAATATATAACAAAAAATTGGAATGAGATATAATTATTTGTCTTTATCCTTTGACATTAACTTCTTTAAAATAGTTTTCAACTTATTTATCTCCTTGAGATCTTCTTCCACACGCTTATGTATCTGGTCATAATATTAATTTTTCTTTTCTAAGGATTTTTATTTTTTCTTTCTGAGCCATAAGAATATCTACCTGAGCCTTCAAGACTTGTTCTTGCTTAGCAATATTTTCTTCAAACTATATTTTGAGATCCCTTTCACTCTTCCGATTCGTTTCCACTGAACTAAGAATTCCATTCAAGTCCTTGAATTCTTGCTTTTGAGTTGTCTGTTCAAGAGTTAGCCTTTCTCAAAACACATTGTAATATCATTAAACATCCCATGTTCGGTATGAAAAGCATCCTTGATAGTTTATTGAAATTAATAAAAGAATATCAGGTCTTCTATTATCTTCCTTAACCAATTTGATATCTTATTGAATGATATTTATGAGCTTCATATTCAATGAAGAATGTTTTAATGTTGGTTTCAATCATTACAAACTTATACATAAGCAAGGTGACTGAATCTTCTTTCTAATTTAAAGAATGCTAAAGCATATGGAACCTCGAGTCAATATTCAGAAATAATGGAATGGTATCAACCAACTCCTTCAAATATTTTACAAAAAATTATGTCCAAGAGAGGATGATTCCAAATCAGAGTGTTTGTTTGGTGATGATTAGTTTTAAATATCTTCAACTTTCCTCTTCGACGAAGAACCAACTTCTTTCTTTTTCACCACAAATTTCATAAGTGTATCAACCAACATGTACTTTCCCTTATCAGCTCTAAAAATGATCTCTTCTGCTTTGGGTGAATCATGATCACTATTTCACAACTGGACAATCTTGTCTTCTTCAAAATTTTCATTCTCTGCACTGACCACCATATCCTATGGATGAATAATGTCATGGTTGCTGAATTCTTCTTCAGATAGGTTATTGACTTCTTCCTGACCCTTTTAGTCTTTCGTAGGTGTATAATGATTTGAAGATTCAGATTCAGATGTTTGGATTTAGAGTTTCTCAGAAGGACTATATTTCTCATGATAATCCTCTAGTTTCCTTATCATGAATTTTGTATCACCACTTCCTTCTTCTTCTTCTTCTTCTTCTTCTTCCACTTCTTCCACTTAAAATATTTATTCTTCTCATTCTGGTTATGAAATCACCAACTTCTTTCCCCGAGTCTAGTATTTTACTCTTTTAAAAACAATTCTAGTACCACAATTTGTTCAGATGCTTTCTTGACCACCTTGATAAGGGATTGAATGATTTCAGTCTCCATCCTTTTCTTCCTCTCCTTCTTTTCTTTTTCTTGTTTCTCTTGATCTTAATAATCTTTCAATTTGAAGACTTTTTCCTGAACATGATCCAATCCAAAAGTAGGCTCCCATTCCTTCATATTCTTATTAACCTCTCTCCTCATTTCCACATATTCATTAGGATATGTCTTTTTCTTCTTTGGCATATGTGGTGCTGATTGATTTTCCTTAGAAAAATGAATTTTTTTTTCTTTCTCTTCAGGTTCCTTCACCTTCTTCTTCCTTCCACCCATCAAGGAAGTTTCAGCCACATCCAATTTTTTAATAAAGCATATACTTCTATCTTAGGATGGTCATAAAATTATCTAGATTCATTAGTGAATCCGGACTTTATTCTTCTCAAAGAATCATATCTAAGAAATATAAACATGTAATTCCTTAGCTTAGAACTGTAAGTGATTTTGAATGATTATAATCAAAGACCTATAATATTTGAGAGAATAGTGGGATAGATAATGATTTGAGACTTCAAATTCCCATTCTTGATATTCACAATTGTAATCAATATATACATTAACGGGTTTATCTTCTCGAGGTTTACCAAGAAATCAAGAATATAGATGTCACATTTTGTTAGTGTATCCGTATCTCCTTTTCTCAGAATAATAAATGATTAAACCCATAATTAAAGAATGTGAAAATTTGTAGAGAGATGGATAATATTTTGAATCTTCATATCACTCAAGAAAATCACTCTGAAACCTTTTCCTTCTCAAATGAACTTGATACGTCCCATAATTTATGGGTTCAAAATTCTACTTCAACATCATATGGATTTCTAATTAGACTTGAAGCCTTAGTGTAGGAAAGGGAGTAGGTATTTCCATATCGCTTGAAGGAAAAAATGTCTCTCCCTCCTTCGTTAATGAAATATATTGACTCATAAAATTGAATAAGCAACTCAAGATAAATCGGATCTTGCACCTTTGATTTTTCAACACATAGGCTCTCCCAACCATTCAGCTTGATATTGTTTGAAATGATTGTCACAACCCATCCTCGGGGCCCATGCCGTGACTACCCCAAGCCCGCCTTCCATAGGCCAGGGGGTGGCGACTAGCACCAAGGCGTAAATCCCGGTAAAAAGGGAATGCATTTCCTTTGTAAAGTAAACCACAAACACCACAGAGCAAACATGAAGAAGTAAACACTAAGTAAAAACTGAGTACAATAGTAAGTGTGGAAAATCAAGTGGGCCAGTATACAAACCCAAACTGAAAGTAAAGTACAACTGGAAGGAAAAATAGCAACTGAAAAGTAAAGCTGCAACGTCGACCTGTCCAATGGAAATCCCACCTGAGGGGTGGGTACATATAGCCTTCACTGCTCCTCGGGCCCAACCAATCGCTCCGAGTAAGTCCCGCCCAGTGGTCCACCTCTAGGTACCATCCTGCTCCGCAAGCCTCAACCACGATCCTCGCTGTCCGTCGTCTGCAACCAACACAACGTAGTGCGAGCATAGACCATGCAGGGGTGACTATAAGCTACTCAGTAGGGACCCCGAGACCCCCGAATGTCTCCCAGAATCCACAAAGGATAATCCACAAAGGAAAGATACAATCACGAAGTAACATCAGACAATGCTGAGGTATATTCCCATACATATACTTAAGTCATCAATTCTCGATCGACTCCAACATCTGAGCCCAAGTACAACCCAGTCCACACAGGAAAGAAAAACGTAAATCCACAAAGGATAGCTCAACACAATCCACATAGGAAAGCAAAACAGGATTCAACTCACAAAGGTATACATCTTCGTATGATGATAGAGATGATCAGGTATTTCCACTGATTCATCTAAGTCGATGGACCCACAAAGGATCGATAGGTACTAACCCTCGCAATGACCCATAAAGGATCTGACCCACAAATGATCGATAGGTAACTAACCCCCGCAATGACCCACAAAGGATCTGACCCACACAAGATCGATAGGTAACTAACCGCCGCAATGAGACACAATGGATCTGACCCACACAGGATCAATAGGTAACTAACCCCCGTAAAGACCCACACAGGATCAGACACAGATAGGATCTGTAGGCGTTGGCCCACACAGGACCGATGAGCGCTAACCCACACAGGTTCAGACCCACAAAGGATCTGTAGCACTGATCCACATAGGATTGCTGAGTGTTATAGTCATCGTCGTCGATTCCACTGAGGATCTCTGTACAGTCGTTGTCGTCACAGTTGCAGTCGCAGCCAACACTAGGGTTCCCGCACAATGTAAGCTCGTTTGGGAGGGTCCACTCCACGAGCCGAGAGGCTGATACATCAACTGACACATAGTCCAGATTTGATGTATCCAAAAGTTCCGTATCGACAACAGGAACTCAACGTCGCAGACAACGCGTCAATCGGACGCCCGGTCTGAGAGTTATTGTCGTTTTCGTTCTAGAGGCCCGGTTGGTTTTTAAAGAAAAACCAACCCAACCATACTCCACCTATGTCCAAACCTTGGGCGGAGTAAGCCAAATGATCCATCTCACTTAGAGGAATCCAACAAATTCGATGTCACATCAATCGGACGTCCGTAGCTCAAGATATGAGCGTTTCCACTCCGAGGGCATGGTTGGTTTCGTGTACGAACGAACCCGAAAAAACCCAAAATACTCCGAAACCTTGAGTGAGATATACCGAAAAGACTGTCTCGATCCAAGGATCGCATCGCCACTGACGGTGTGTCGATCAGAGGACAGAAACTCAGGTTATGAGCAAAAGACCGAAAAGGTCCGAAAATGGAGGGTCTGGGCCCGGACCGACCCGGTCCAACCCCCCTGGGTCTCCCCAAACTGGGTCGACCCAACCCGGGTCCGGGTCCGACCCGGCCGGCGCAGCCCGGCCCAACCGGCGGGTCGGCTCGACTGGTTACGGCCGAGCGGAGCGGGGGGCGTGCTGTCCCCGCGTGAGAGAACCGCGGCCCCGCGTGGGGCCGCCCTTACCAGCGGACATGGCCGGGCCGCCGCGTCCCGTGCTCCTCTGGTCCCGCATGGTCGCGGGACCGCACTGCTGCCGCCGTGGCTTCAGCCACGACAGTTCTCTACGGCGGTGCGCCGGGCGCCGCCGTACCGGCGTGGCGCGCCGGCGGGATGCTCCACGGACCACCGGAGAAGTTCTGGTGGTCGGGAATTCACACCGTCTTCTCCAAAGTTCCTCTCGGGGTCCTTCCTTCACTACGAGGACCCTGCGTCGCCCGTGCGGCCTGCTTTGTTGATTTTCGCCATTTCGCACACCAAGAATGGAAGGGAAGTGGGTTCGGACTTGTTTGTTAGTCCGCACACACCGCGTTAGCGGTTTTAAAAGTCTCACAACAATTTTAATCATACACTGCGGGTATAAATCACAAATATTTAAATCAAAAAAACCCCTACCTCGTCGTTGTCATCGGACGTAATTTCTTCGCGGTATTGACCGTCGTAGAAGAAGAGGATCGTTGTGTCGTGGAAGGGGGCGTCGCGTCGTCGCGGTACACGGCGTCGCGTCGACGATCTCTAAGGGTTAAAGAAAACACACAGATTTAATTGCACGTTTAAACCCATGTTGAGGATAAAATCCACAATGAATTAGAGAACCGTAATCCCCTACCTCAAGCAGTTGATGATCGGAGATTGTTGTGGGGAAGAAACGTCGCGGAAGAAGCGTCGTGGAAGGAGAATCGTCCGCGTCTTAGAACATGGTGTCGCGTCATCGATCTCCGAGGGTTCGTCGTTCTTCGTCGCCTTCTCGTTCTTCACGTTCTTCGCGTTCTTCGCGTTCTTCGCGTTCTTTGCGAAGGAGGATAAAGAACTTGGAGTTTCTCCAAATCCTCTCAACAAGCCACCCACAAGCAAAACTTGTGTTGGTCTTATTTTATTCCATGCCAACAATTTGAAAAACAAGTTAAGAAACGAACCATTAATTCGGTGAATTAATGGTAACGTCTTAACTGTCCAATTAATAGGGGTGTTAAGAGTTTAGAAAACGCAGCAGTTGACTTTCATTAAAGAGGAGTTTTTGTGGGTCTGTTACTTAGAGGAAAAGAAACGGTGGGGCTCATGCGGGACCCACCTCACAAATATCCTACCATGTGGGTAGGATATTTTCGGTTCCACCCTATCTGCTTCAACTCATCTTGAGTGGCTTTAAGTGATTTTAAGTGGCTTTAAGTGAAATAAAAATAAATTTGTTGCACCCCTTTATTTTATTTCTTAACTTAACCCCAAATATTAAAAACCACACCCGAGTAAACGCAACTCCGAAAAAGGCGTTTCTAAGCAAATACAGGCATTGCGATTCCATCGGTGCCCTCAAAATTCGATTCCTAACACCGGTTCAAAAGTTAGAAAAACCCGTTTTTTCGTTCACTGAACGTACCTGTGCCAAACTTCGGAAAATGATTCTGGGCACACCGGGCCTCAGAATCAGGTGCCGTGAGAAACTGCATTCTTGTAAAATTCAAAGAAAATTAAGAAAAAAAATTTCCTTGAATTTTACGGGTCTTTACATCACTCCCACCTCAGGGATTTACGTCCCCGTAAAGATACATCATAAACTAGGGAAACAAATGCGGGTACTGAGCATGCATCTGAGCCTCCCGCTCCCAAGTGCTCTCCTGGAGGTTCTCGTGCTGCCATCTGATGCGCACTAGAGGAATCAACCATCCACTTAGGACCCGCTCCTGTCGATCCTCGATCTCCACCGGGACCTCCGCAAAAGTCACCCAATCTTCAACGTCTAGCTCCCCATGGTCAATGATATGTGACGGGTCGTGCACGTATCTTCTCAGCTGAGATATGTGGAAGACGTCATGCACCTAGTGCAACTGAGGTGGTAGAGCAAGGCGATAGGCCACCTCACAAATCCTGCTGAGGACCTGGAATGGTCTGATGAAGCATGGAGACAACTTTCTGCCACAACCAAATCTCCATAAACTACGTCGAGGTGAGACACGTAAGAAGACGTGGTCGCCATCCTCAAACTCTAGTGGCCTCCGCCTCCTATCAGCATAAGAATTCTGTCGGGTCTGAGTTGTCCTCATCCGCTCCTGGATGACCTGGACCTTCTCTGTCATGGCCCGGACCATCTCTGGTCCCACAAGTGCTGACTCCCCAGGGTCTGTCCAGCACAAAGGAGATCTGCAAGGTCTTCTGTACAACTCCTCGTACGGTGCCATCCCGATGGTGGAGTGGTAGCTGTTGTTGTACGCAAACTCCACCAAGGGTAGGTGGTCCTCCCAGCTGTGACCAAAGTCGAGGACACATGCGCGGAGCATGTCCTCGAGAGTCTGAATGGTCCTCTCCATCTGACCATCTTTCTGAGGGTGAAAGGCGGTGCTCAAACGTAGCAGCGTCCCGAACGCCTCCTGCAACCCCTTCCAAAGCCGGGAAGTAAAGCGAGCATCTCGATCGGAGATGATAGATGATGGCACACCGTGAAGCCGTACAATCTCCTGAACGTAGAGACGTCTCAAGATCTCCACTGAGCCCTGCTCTCTGATGGGTAAGAAGTGATATGACTTGGTGAGTCGGTCGACAATCACCCAAATGGAGTTGTGACCTCTGGAAGTGTGTGGAAGTCCAGTCACGAAGTCCATAGATATCCCGTCCCACCTCCACTCCAGGACCTCCAAGGGTTGTACCACGCATGCTGGTACCTGATGCTCTGCCTTCACCTGCTGGCAGGTTAGGCATCGAGAAATGAACTCTGCCACATCCTTCTTGATTCCCGGCCACCAGTGTTATCGTCTGAGATCCCGGTACATCTTTTCCACTCCAAGATGTACCGCCAAAGGAGAAGTGTAAAACTCTCTCAGTACCTCCTCCCGTAAAGCAACGGGTACCAAGGTACGTCCTCTGAAAAGGAAGTCGTGCTCTGCTCCAAGGGAGAAGCCATCAGGTGCCTGACCTGAGGATATCTGCGCACGCCGCGTCTCACAGTCAGCATCCCCACGCTGTGTCTCTCTGACCCGCTGCAGTAGTGGAGGGGTGACTGTGAGAGACTGAAGTAAGGCTGCTCCATCTCTATCCACGAGAGATATCTGCAAAGCAGCTAGCTGCTCTGTCGCCTCCTCAAATAGCTGAATGTCCGTCCTCCTACTGAGAGCATCGACTACCACGTTCCCCTTCCCAGGAGTATAGACTATATCAAATTCATAGTCCTGGAGGAACTCGAGCCCTCACCACTGTCTCAGGTTCAGGTCCTTCTGAGAAAAGATGCACCTGAGGCTCTGATGGTCAGAAATGACTGTAAAGTGCTCGCCCATCAGATAGTGTCGCCATGTCTTCAGAGCGAAGACCACTGCTGCTAACTCCAGGTCATCGGTAGCGTAGTTCTGCCCATGCGGCCTCAACTGACGTGATCCATAGGCGATCATTGCCTGCTCCTACATCATGACACATCCGAGTCCGGTCCCTAATGCATCACAGTAGACTACGTACCCTACTCCCTCCTCAGGCAACCTCAAGATAGGTGCGCTGGTCAATCTCTGTCTCAGCTCCTGGAAGCTCTGCTGACATCTGTCTGACCACACAAAGGGTTTCCCCTTCTTCGTAAGAGCTGAGAGTGGTGCCAGAACTCTGGAGAAGTTTGGCACAAATCTCCGATAGTATCCAGCTAGTCCTATGAAACTACGCACCTCCGTCATGCTCCTAGGTGGATCCCAAGATAGCACTGCCTCGATCTTCGTAGGATCCACCGAAACTCCCGCCTTAGAGATGACGTGCCCCAAGAACTAGACCTCGCGTATCCAGAACTGACATATCGAGAGCTTTCCATAAATATGGTGCTCTCGAAGTGTGTCCAGTACAACTCGCAAGTGTTAGGCGTGCTCCTCCTCAGTGGTCGAGTAAATCAAAATATCGTCAATGAAGACCACGACAAATCGATCGAGGTATGGCTGAAAGATCCTGTTCATGAGGCCCATGAACACCGTTGGAGTATTGGTTATGCCGAATGGAATAACCAAGAACTCATAGTGGCCATACCGACATATGAAGGTCATCTTCTGCACGTCCTCATCCCGAACTATGAGCTGATGATAGCCTGACATGAGGTCTATCTTTGAGAACCACTGTGCTCCCTTGAGCTGATCGAAGAGGTCATCAATCCTTGGTAGCAGATAATTGTTCCTCACTGTCACCTGGTTCAGGCGACGATAGTCGACACAAAGTCGCAAGCTCCTGTCCACCTTCTTGGCGAACAAAATCAGGGATGCCCAGGGTGAAACACTGGTTCGGATGAATCCCTTTCCTAGAAAGTCCTCCAACTGTACCCGTAGCTCTCGAAGCTCAGCGAGAGCCATCCGATATGCTGGAGTGGATATCGGGGTTGTCCTAGGGTACAGATCAATAGTAAAGTCTACCTCTCTGCGAGGAGGTAGTCCTGGAACGTCGTCGGGAAAGACGTATGCATACTGATCCACCACTGTAGGAAAACTAGGACTCTGCACGCCAACTACTCATAGGATGTGGCTAGCCAACTGATGAGTGATGGCCTTCCCTCTCCTCTACGGAAGTCCATCCGGTGCTTCGAAGTCTCCCTTCTCTCCGGTGAAGGTGAACCTGCTCCCGTCGGTGCGTACACATCATACCTTGTGCCTAATACAGCCAATCTGTGCATAGACTATAGATAACCAATCCATGCCCAAGATGACTTTGTAAGGCCTCGACGCCGCTACAAGAAGATCCCAGCCGAAACTCTCACCTCCTAGAGCAAGCTCACACTGCTGGCACTAGTGCGTAATCGTCGGGTCTACTCCCGTAGGAGTCTCTATCCCTAAGGATCGAGCCAACGGCTCTGTCGGAATCTCCGAGCTCCGAAAAAGGGCAGCGGCTATGAAAGAGTGACTCTCTCCCGTGTCTATAAGAACTGCAGCAAGGGTGGAATAGACACAGATAGTACCTAGAATAATCTCGGGCATGCCATGTTTGTAGGCCTCCACTGCCTGGAGTTGTGCTTGTCTCTGCTTGCCATCTCCCTATGGCTGGGGTGGACCTCCTGGTGGTGGTGGTGGTAGTGCCACAAAGCGTCTCCCATAACCTGCTGCTCGTCCAGCTCCTCTGCCTCGTCCGTCTGCTCCCTGCAGACCACCAAAGTCGACCCTCTGCCTCTGCCTGGGTGGCCCCTCAACCGTCTGATCTTCCCCGGCACGGTGGGTTGGGCAGTCACGAGCCATGTGGCCCTGCCCGCCGCATGTGTAGCACTGCCTGCCTCTCGAAAGGCTGGCTCCGTGCTGTGTGCCCCGCACTGCTGAGCCAGTCTCCTGAGGTCGTCTGCCTGAGGGTCTGGTCTACCTGGACCCATGAGTCATCCGTCGGCTGCCTGCTGCAGAAAACTCTGCTACGTACCGCCCCGCGATAGGTCTCACTGCTGAAGATGGCTCAGCAAGAAAGTTCTCGATCAAAAGGGCTCGCTCCAGTACTCCTGCCTGGGTCAGAATGCTGAGGGAGATCAGCGATGCCCTAATCTCATGTCTCAATCCCTGCTCAAAGGTCCGGCCCTGGAATAATGGGTCTCGTACCATGTCTATCGAGTAGCGCGAGAGATCAGTAAATCTCGCTGAGTACTGGGCGACCGTCAAGCTGCCCTACCGCAGCTGAAGAAGCTCCTAGATGCGCACCGCACGGAGAGAGGCTGAGATGAACTCTGAGCGGAAGAGGCTCTCAAAGTCCGTCCAGAGAAGAGATACCTCATCGTGCACCTGGAGCATCAAGCTCCACCATCGGCCCGCTGCCGCGTACAGTAGGATCGCTGCGAGGATCACCATGAGGTCTGCTGGTGTCCTCACTAACCGGAAAACTCATACCACTGCCTCCATCCATTCCTCGGCTGCCTGGGGGTCCGTCTCCCTGCAGAACCTGGGCGGTCGCTAGCGCTAGAACACATGTAGTGCACTAAGGCGACGTGCATCGTCAGCGGTTGGGGCTGGAAGCATCGGTGGATCGGCGGGTAGAGGTACCATCGATGCCTCAACTGTCAAAGGGCCCTATACCGAGGCCTCGTCGTTCGGTGGGCTGTCGTCACACTCAACTCTCGGAACCCTAGTCGGATACCGTCGTGGGGCCATCCTGAAAAGGAAACAGGTGCGGAAAGGTCAGAACAGTATAACTGGTGAGCTGACACAAAGTAATCACAATGAAAACTTGAAACACACACATGCAATCAATGTTTTCATGCATTAAGTCGGAAATCAGAAGTCAGGGTCCTGGTGTACAGATACGTCGGCCGCCGCACCAACACTGGACTCCCTGAACTGATAACCACACCCAATACGCTTAACACTATTGATTCACATAGCAAAAGATCAGAGTCCCAAGTTCTGCAGTAGAACCGAACTCCTCTGATACCAATTTGTCACGACCCGTCCTCGGGGCCCGTGTCGTGACTACCCCAAGCCCGCCATCCATAGGCCATGGGCTAGCGACTAGCACCAAGGCGTAAATCCCGGTAAAAAGGGAAGGCATTGACTTTGTAAAGTAAACCACAAACACCACAGAGCAAGCAAGCAGAAGTAAACACTATGTAAAAATTGAGTACAACAGTAAGTGCGGAAAAGCAAGTGAGCCAGTATACAAACCCAAACTCAAAGTAAATTACAACTGGAAGGGAAAACGACAACTGAAAAGTAAAGCCGCAATGTCGAGCTGTCCACTAGAAATCCCACCTGAGGGGTGGGTACAGATAGCCTCCACTCCTCAGGCCCAGCCGACAGCTCCGAGTACGTCCCGCCCAGTGTTCCACCTCTAGGTACCGTCTTGCTCCGCAAGCCTCAACCACGATCATCGCTGTCCGTAGTCTGCAACCAACACAAGGTAGTGCCGGCATAGCCCGTGCAGGGGTGAGTATAAGCTACTCAGTAGGGACCCCGAGACCCCCGAAGGTCTCCCAGAATCCATAAAGGATAATCCACAAAGGAAATATACAGTCACGAAGTAACATCTGACACTACTTAGGTATATGCCCATACATATACCTAAGTCATCAATTCTCGATCAGCTCCAACATCCGAGACCAAGTACAACCCAGTCCATAAAGGAAAAAAAACGTAAATCCACACAGGATAGCTCAACACAATCCACATAGGAAAGAAAAACATGATTCAGCTCACACAGGTATACTTCTTCGTATGATGATAGAGATGATCAGGTATTGCCACTGATTTATCTAAGTCGTCAGACCCACAAAGGATCGATAGGTACTAACCCCCGCAATGACCCACAATGGATCTGACCCACAAAGGATCGATAGGTAACTAACCCCCGTAATGACCCACAAAGGATCTGACTCACACAGGATCGATAGGTAACTAACCCACGCAATGGCCCACAAAGGATCTGACCCACACAGGATCGATAGGTAACTAACCCCCACAAAGACCCACACAGGATCGGACCCACACAGGATCTGTAGGCGCTGGCCCACACAGGACCGCTGAGCACTGACCCACACAGGAACGGACCCACAAAGGATCTGTAGCACTGATCCACATAGGATCACTGAGTTCTGTAGTCTTCGCCATCGATTCCACTGAGGATCTCTGTACAGTTGTCGTCATCACAGTCGGAGTCGCATCCAGCACTAGGGTTCCGACACAAAGCAAGCTCATTCGGGATGGTCCACTCCACGATCCGAGAGGCTGATACATCAACTGACACATATTCCAGAGTTGATGTATCCAAAAGTTCGGTATCGACAACAGGAACTCAACGTTGCAGACGGCGCGTCAATCGGATGCCCGGTCTGAGAGTTATTGGCCTTTTCGTTCCAGGGGCCCGGTTGGTTTTTAAAGGAAAACCAACCCGACCATACTCCACCTGCATCCAAACCTCGGGTGGAGTAAGCCAAAAGATCCGTCTCACTTAGAGGAATCCAACAAAGTCGACGACACGTCAATCAGACGTCCATAGCTCAAGATATGAGTGTTTCTGCTCCGAGGGCTCGGTTGGTTTCGTGTACGAACCAACCCGTCCAAACCCAAAGTACTCAGAAACCATGAGTGCGATATAACTAAATGACCGTCTCGATCCAAGTATCGTATCGCCGCTGACGGTGCGTCGATCGGAGGCACGCATCTCATGTTATGAGCAAAAGACCGAAAAGGTCCGAAAACGGGGGGGGGTCTGGGACCGGACCGACCCGGCCCAACCCCCCTCTGAAGACATACATTATGATCAATATATTTAAAAAGATATGATATTTATTTAGATAAAATATAATTTCAAGAATTTCTTTATCATGATTTTTTCATTAGTTTTAAAGTATCATTTTCAAGAAGTGTATAGAACCTAGATACTTATTTATATGTATATAATAGATTATCTTCATTAAGAAGGTGATTTTCCATCTGAAGACATACATTATTTATCATATATATAATTTTCATTCTAGGATACATTTTTGATAGAATCAGCATTGTTTACCTCATCCATTAGACACTGATTTTCAATGGGTAGTCTGGCTAGTAGACAAAGATTCTTCTGATAAAAAGATTCATACTCTAAGGATTCATCCGAAGATTCACCACCACTAGCACTCCAGTTGTCATTGGATTTTAAAAATTTATTAGCGTTATCTTTGTATTACTTCTTTCTATTCCTCTCAAAATTCATTTAATTTTTATCCTTTTTCATAAGCATAAGAAAATCTTTCCAAATATGGACTGCAGTTTTTCATTCATAACAAGTGAATTTTGTGTCTTTCTTGTCTTTACTTTATTTATTCATAAATCTACACTAAAATCATTTCTTTCCAACTGTCTTTTTCATCCATTGAGTATGATTAGATAGATCAATCTATGAATTTTCACATTCACTAGATTCAGATAAAACAGTGACTTGCTTAGACATGGATCTTGTAACCCTTTAATGCGTCTTGGATTTAGTAGTAGTAAAGGCTACACATCCACTAACATTCTTCTTATAATTCATATCAGCATATCTTTTCATTCGTATCTCAAGTTAAATAAGAGTTCCAAAAATATCAACAAGAGTAATTTGAGATACTTTCATATTCTCATCAACAATTGTTCTCTTAGATTTCCAATAATTAAGAAATATATCTATAATCTTTTCCACCAGTGCCTTATCATCTAAACCTTTCTCACCCATAGATTATAAAAATATTAATAATAGTCATAAACCTTTGTTGAACCATGCATACTGGTTCTTTATAGGGAAATATAAATCCATGATACTCTTCTCTAAGTATAGAAATTCTAGTTTCTATAACATTGGATGTTCAAAAATGATTAATCTCCAATTTCATCAATATACAGTTAGAAGATTCACACGAGGAAATCTGACTATATATATTCCTTGTCAAGGAACAAAACAAGGTATTTCTTACCTTTTAGTTTAGTTGATATTCTAACATTTCTTGATTGGTGATAGTTCTGACATCCTTACCAGGAATCTTGTAATCTCTAGTTAGAATAACAATGTTGGGAACTCCATTATTAATTACAAAAGTATTCATATGATATCTCCAATATTCATAATCATTCTCATCAAACATAGGTTGTATGAGAGGATTTATATTGTTAATCAAACCGACATTCATTTCTGTCATCTAAAAGAAAATATCTTTCCAGAAAACATGTAAATATTATATGTTTGTAAACAAGTATAAAAATTACTATGTAAGGAGAATATTTATAACTATGAATTCTTTAGAATTAAAACATATATGTGAATATAACTATTTTAGAGACCTCCTCTGATACCAATTATGGGATTGAAATATTAATGTAGATACAGAAATACAAGAGGTGGGGAGAATTCTAATTTAAATAACATTTCTTTCTAACCATAAGGAAAACTATGTTTAATAAGGTTAAACTAGGTAAATTCAGAATGACCAATTTTAGTTCTACAAACATTCTTGGTTCCAGAAATGTTGTTCTGGAAATGAATCTTAAAGAATGTTAATAAATAACTGATTCTACCATAAAGCTTATAGGGTATTTCTTATAAGAGTATACAAAAGAACATGAATTTATAAAATGGTTATTCATTCTTCCTTTATCATAATAGAGTGAAAATAAATTTGAAACAAAATAAGTAACAAGTATGAAATATTTTAACACAAATAGAAGGGTATAAAAAACCATGGATAAAGGACCCTTGATTTATACTTTCATGAAAGTCTATCTTACCCACACTAGTGTAATACCTCAATTGGAATGTCATAATCTATCTTGTTATCCCTATAAGACCTTAAACTTTATGGTAGTTATAACCTTTGTCGTCCTATCCACAAAATTCCTTGAACTTTATGGTAGTCGGCACCTCTATCTTCCTATCCCAGGAAGTCATTAATTTTACACAGAAACAATCGGAGTTGCGCAAAGCAAGGTGAATTTTTTTTATACATAAGGTATAACAGTCCTTGTCACTAGAAATCACATAAACAACATTCAATCTCTAGATTGATCAAAATATTTTGATATTGTTCAAATGAGATCCAGTTTATAATCCCTTATCCAATAGTCGGCCTACACTTCCAACGGTAATATATTTCCTTGAATTTCTAAGGGACCGGTAAGTGTTTCACTCAAATAATGGTTACTTAGAAACCGAATGTATGACATAGTTTCATAACTAAAACAAGTGTAAGAAAAATAAGGTTGCTTATCCAAATTTAATCTTTCGAAGTCTATGGAAAAAAATAAGATTAGGAGTCTAAAAAATAATAATTTGGATACTATAAATCATGTATATCCAGATTATGACTTCCAACAAATTTAAAACCTTAATTCTATAGATTTCAGAATCAGAATTCCAATGAATACGGAGATTGAATTATGAGGTTATCAGAGTTGGAATTCTAAGTAATAGAGAGTCTGAATTCTGAGGAATCTAGAGTCTGAATTTTGAGGAATTCAGAGTCTAAATTCTGAGGATTTTGGAGTCTAAATTTTAGTGAATTTTGTGTCTGAATTTTAGTGTATTCAAAGTCTCATTTTTAGAGAATTCGTAATCTATCTTTATTAAGAATTCAGAGTCTAATTTTCAGTGAACTTGGAGTCTGAAAATAGAATATTTTATAACTAAGGACTTATAAGATTCTGATGTTTTATATATGAAACCGAATTTTAACATTATTACTAAGGAAAATATTCCTTATTAAGATAATTCTTAGGGAAAAAATAATTTGCGTTAATATATAGTTTTTTTTATTTCCAAAACAAAGAAGAATAGAAATTTCATAAAAAACATTATTGACTCAACACTAAGAAATTGATGCCTAATATCTATGTGTTTTTTCACAAGAGTGATCTGCATGATTTATAACTAGATCAAGGGAACCTGTGTTATAACAAAATATTTGATTTATAGTAAAATTCATACCATAGTAAGTGAGTGTGTGTTGTATCCACAACACTTGAGAACAACAACTTTCAGCTGCTATATATTCAACTATACTAGTGAAGAGTGCAACTGAGTACTATTTTTTGACTAAAAAAGAAACTAATGAATCTCCTAGAAAATTAAAAGTTCCAAAAGTACTAGTTTTTTCCATTCTACAACGACCAAAGTCAGCATCCGAAAAACTTTTTAATTCAAAATCATTTATAATAGAATAAAAAATTCCTAAAACCATTGATCATTTTAAATACTATAAAATCCTTTTTAAAACATTGAAATGAGATTGTTTTAGATTTTCTTGTTATATAGAAGATAAGTATACATAAAACATTATGACTGGACAAATAGATATTATGTATAATAGACATCCAAAAATACCTCTAAAAGTTATTTGATCAAACGGTTGCCTAGCTTCATCATGATCAAGAGTATTTGAGGTTCCAATGGGAGTACTCATACTTTTAGTGTTTCCATTACCATAATTTTTATGAAGTCATTGATATGCTTATGTTTAGATATATATGTACCTTATGGTCATTGATAAATTTGAAAACCAAGAAATAATGTTAATTCACCAATTATACTAATTTCTAACTCATACCTCATTAGATTCTCAAATGAAAAGGCTTTTGAATTGATCTAAAAATGATGTCATCAACATAAATTTGAATAATGATATGATTTTTGTTTTCTTTCTTTATAAAACAATTTGGAACAACTATTCATTTAGTGTGATTTTTTTGTTACAAAAATCATGTTAACCTATTATAAAAGGCTCTAGGGGATTGTTTAAGTCCATAAAGGTACTTGGTAGATTTGTAAACATAATCAAGATGTTTTGTATCTTCAAAACTATGGGGTAAGTCGACCTAGACTTCCTCCTGAATATATCTGTTATGGAAAGAACACTTTTCATACATTTTAAAGTGTTTAAAATTAAGGAATGTTGCAAAGGATAATAGAATTATAATAGATTTGAGTCTTGCTACTGGAGAATAGATTTCTTCATTGACTATTCCTTCTAGTGGATTATAACCATTTGCAACAAGTCTGGGATAATTTTTTACAATGATACCATTTTCATTGCATTTATTTTTTAAAACCCATTTTACTTCAATAACAATTTTATCCTTAGGTTTTTCAACCATTGTCCAGACATTATTCCTTTTGAATTCATTTAGTTCATATTTTATTTTCATAATCCAATCCTCTTTACTTAAATCCTCACATGTAGTTTTTTGATCAAATTGATATTGAAAAGCAAGATGTTCTATTACATTTCATAAAGAGCTTCTATTCATAAATGGTTCATTTACATCACCAATGATTTTATCACAAGGGTGATTCCAATGTAATAACTAATTTGGATTTTGAAAATCTTGATCATCAACATAAGGTAGAAATTCAACAGGTTTAAATGTCTTGGAAACAATTTCATGAGTATTTAAAATGTTGTAAGAATATTCATTTGGTTTATAATCAGTTTTGGAAAACACATCAGAAGAAATATTTTGAGGATTTTTTAAAACAAAAGGATATATTTCTTCAAAATTAACATGTATTTTTTCTTAAAAAACACAAGTATTTTTATTCAAAACTCTATAAGCCTTAGAAGTGCTGGAATAACCTAACAATATTTCTTCATCAAATTTCTATGCAAACTTATGTATGTTATCTTCTATATTTAAAATAAACACTTTACAACCAAATACATTGAGGTATGAAACTTTCAGTTTTTGGCCTATCCAAAACTCATAAATAGTTTTACTATGAAAAGCTCGAATTAAAACTCGATTTATAGTTTAACAAGTAGTACTAACAGCTACTTCCTAGAATTGTTTCGCAATTGAGTATCCACTCAACATTGTTCTTGTTATCTAATGAAAAATTCTATTTATTATCTCAAAAACACAATTTTTATGGGGTGTTATTGGTGAAAAAATGTTTTCAGTAATACCGTTTTTACTAAAAAAATTCAAAATCAGAATTTAGAAATTCTCCCCCATGATCACTTCAAATAGTTATCAATGGTAGGTTTTTAACATTTTTATATATTGCAACCAAAGTTTTAACTAAACAAAAGGATTCTGATTTTTAGTGAGAAAATATACCCATGTAAATCCAGTGTAATCGTCATCTATGAAAGATACATAGATATTTCCGCCAATACATACAATTTGTGTTGGACCAAAAAGATCCATGTTCACAAATAGTAATGCATCGATAGTTGTGACTACACTGATTGATTTAAAGCTTGAGTTATGTTTTTTTTCATATTGAAGAGGGTCATAAACATTAGAAGTATCAAACCTATGCTCAGGTATATCTTTTACAAGTCCCCTCTAAGATAGTTTATACAAATTTCTAAAACGATTTTTCCATAGTCTTATATGCCATAACCAAGATTAGTCCTCCATTGCACTTAGACAAGGATAGTCTTTTCTCTTAATGTCTTCTATGTTCAATGTATATACATTCTCATGTGTTTGGACAGATATAATGAATTCATCCTTGGAATTGCGAACTACAAATTTATCATTCCTGAAATTCCTAAGGTAACCTTCATCACATAATTGTCTTATACTAGTGAGGTTGTGATTAATACCATCAACGAACAAAATATTAGAAATCCAAAAAATTTCCATGGAAAATGATATTACCTATAGTAACAATCATTCCATGAGCATTCACTCAGAAGGTAACTTTTCCTCCTTTTGTCTTGCTTGCATTTTCAAAGAAGTATCTATTTCCAGTGATTTGATGGGAACATCCACTATCCATATAACAGGTATTTTTTTGTTTCTTGTTTTTTTTTCTGAAAACAAAAACAATTAAACTTTTGGAATCTAAACCTGTTTGGGTCTAGAAACCTTATATAGAGAAAAATTGTAATCCCCATTTGTTTTCAAAAGTTAGTTTTTTAATAACTCAATGATTTTGTTTAATTTAAATAAAAATTTCTTTTCCAATGTCCACCACATTGACATATGGTTAATAATGGAGCACTTCGGGGAACAAAATAGTTATCACTAAAAACCATTTTTGAATGATTTAAAAAATTATAGAAATATTAATTAAATGAATAATTTGATAATATTTATTATCAAACTCTTTCCTCCTTGTAGTGACATTTGATAAATGTTTCTTAAGAGAAACAATTTCAAATTTTAGTCTAATGACCAAATTCTTATGTAAATTTTTATTAGTTTTAGAATTGATGATTTCTTCTAAAATAGTTTTCATATAAATCATATTACCAAAATCATTCGAAAGCCAGTTCTTCACAAAATTCATTTTTACAAGACTTTTTGAAATATTTTCAATTTCAATAGTTTTAGAATCATAATATTTATATATATTTGATACTTCTCTTGTTAAAATTTCAATCTTGTTATTCACTTTCTCATGTTTTCTATAAACAATACATTTTTCATTTTCTAAAAGTATTTCAAATCATGAAAATTCTCCATATGAAGGTAAATAATTGTCATTATTTGATGAGTATGTTTTATAATTATAATAATTATCATTATCATGATACTTTTTACCCAAATACATATTTTTAAGATAATCATAACTGTATACTTTGGACATTAAAAAATGATAAGGTGTTTTGGAAAGGACACAAATATTCTTGTGATTTGAGATATCACTATCAGAAGTGCCTTCTGAAGAATAAACTCCACTAGAAATGCAGGAGTCATTAACATTTAAAACATTATTTCCCATGGACTTATAGTATTTTTTTTATTCTTGTATGAATTTAATTTCTTTCTATACTTTATTTTTATCATAGGACAGTTAGGTCGAATATGTCCTTCTCTTTTACATTCATAGCACATGACTTCAAAATCATTCATATACAAGTAACCTTTTAAATTATTTCAATATGTATATTTTCAATCGCTCTTTCCTAAAATTTTATTCATTCTTATAGAATGTTTTTCTAGACCACTCTCATACTGATTAGTATCTCTAGAATCTAATAAGACTTCAACATTCTTTTTTTGTGACTTAGTTTACATAGGAGATTGAAACTTTTTAGGATTTGATGTGGTAGTGAATGCTACCCCACCCTTCTTCCTTTTCACATCATCTTCATCTCACATAAGTCTTCCTTCATATTTCAATAGAGTTATAAAAAGACCATCATGATTAATATTAGTAATCTTTCTAGATTAGTCAACTATTGTCCTCTTAGATTCCATTTCATTTTTCATACTATCTATAATCATTTCAACTAAAACATCATCTTATAAATTTTTCTCTCCCATAACTTGAATAATGTTAAGAATTGTCATAAATCATTGTTGAACTTTAACTACTATTTTAGCATAATGAAATTCGAATGTTTGATAGCCAGATCATAGAATAACTCTTTTTGTTTCAATAACATTGGAAGAACCAAAATTTATAATCACAAATTTATTGCATAAACAATTACCAGATTCACATGAAGAGATTGGACTATAAATGTTCCTAGTCATAGAACACAACAAAGTATTGTGTAACTTGTATTTTAGCTAATATTAAACATTTTTCTTCAGTATTAATAGTCCTGACATCTTTCTGGGAATCTTATAGTCACCTGTTAGCCTCAAAAAGATATCTATACAAGGATTTATTATAAAAATATTCATTCGATCTCTACAATATTCAAAATCATTACCATAAAAATAAAGGGTATTGTAGGGTTAAGATTATCAATTGAACTGAAATTCATCCTGCTTACCATCATAAAGAAGAAAAATCCTTTTTCCAAAAATACAGGTTACTATATTTAGAAAATAATATAAATAAAATATACAAAGCAGTGGAAAAAACTGCCCTGATACAAATTCTTTTATTGAAATTGATATGAGATGGAACAAATATAATAGTGGGAGGAATTATATATTTCAAATAATTGTTATTGAAACCTTTAGGGTTCTTCGTTTACTATAAATAAACCTATTCACAAAGCCTCTTATAAAAGAAATCAAAAGATTGGACTGACACTCAGTCCAATGATATAATATGGTACCACATGTTATGAGACAATCATATTCGTATTGAATACAAATATCATATTAATAAAAATTTTAAATGATTCTACCATATAACGTATAGAATCAATATTAAAAATGTAAGTTTTAATTAAAACAATTACAAAATAATATAAATATAATGAAGAAATAAAATGATTCTCTTTCGATTACAATTTGATGCGGAAAAGTAAAAGGTATTACAATTCATTTATCCCAAAGAGTAGTGTATCCTTTCACCTAGAATAATAGTTCTATCTCACAAACATTGGTATTCCCATGATATAATGATTGGCATTCCTATCTTTTTATCCCTACATGCCCTCAATTTTATAGGTAATATGCACCTTTGTCTTTCTAACACTTGAAAGCCCTCGATACGATGATCGGTTGCACCATCTACCTATCTCCGACAACCCTCATTATTATTACCTAATCAAATGCACAAATAAAAACAAAACAGTTATTAAAATACAAAAACTAAGAAAAATTTGTTCAAGTTTTGTAAATTAATGTCTTTCTCAGGATGTAGTGAGAAGTCACATGATCTCTCTCTAGAACATGAATGTAGGTAATGTCGTTCACATTCTTTTCACTACATCAAATGAACTCTTATTTATGGGCCTTATGTTCTAATGGTCATATTTTCTTAAAAGGTCTTATTTCTGTAGAAAACTTACAGGGACAAGGAAACCATGAATTTTAATGGTCATATTGAAACAGAAAACACAACATCGTTTATATTTTTTTATAACTAACTCGATGACATCGTTTTATTTAAATACATATTTATATTAAAATTATAACATGAGAATGACTGATACCAAAAATGTGTTTTGATAAATTAATAAAAACATGTATGTGATAAATGTAAAGCATGGTTACGATAAATATTACATTTTGTAAAACACTATTATGATGAAAAGTGGGTATGATGCATAATGTGATTATGAAGAACATAGTGAGTATGATGGACATAGTCAGTACAATAGACAAAATCCTTAAAATATACAGAGTCATTATGATCAACAGAGTCATTATGATTGAACGATTCATTATGATAAAAAGTTTAATTTTGATATATAGAGTCATTATGATCGACACTTTCATTACGATAGACAGAGTCATTATGATAGAAAGAGAATACATTTTCAAAGTATGTACCCTATTTGAGAAAAGTGTATAAATAAATTTATAATTTTCAAAACAAAAGATATAAAAGTCAAAATAATACTTTTTAGATGAAAAGAATACGATTTAAGGTCATTTGGGAAGGGGATAAAACTATTTTTGAAAGAAATTTACGCAAACTAATTGTACTTAAAAAATTGAATTTTATCTATGGGTGAAAACAAGATATCAACAGAGCATCTATCTATAATAGAGGATATGTTGATTGATGAAAATTAAGGGACCTACAATACCATAAATTTTGGGTGGATCCATTCTAGATTAGTGAGAAAAGGAATAGGAGGATGGTGATCCTTTCCACTAGTAGTGAGCAAGAGAAATAGACTTTGGGAGTGACCCATGGGAAAGTAGTGAGATAACCCTAAACATTGCAAAGGCATTGATCTTGGGAATAGAAGTGATCTAGATTGATCCTTATATTTTTTAGGGATATTTAGTGGATTTTGATCTTCAAAACTAAAATATTGTAATCTCCTTGGATGTAGCCTAGTGAGGGTTAATGAAGAAAAATGGTGGTTTCTCATGCATGATTTCAATTAGTTCATACATTTCTATGAAAATGAGAGAGAAAAGAGTTTTGTTTAGTAATGAAATAATATCTAAAGGGGTATTATTTTTAATCTATCATAGACAGATTCAAACCTCCCCCCCTCCGGGTGTTTAACCTAATTGTGATAACAAAAATTCTTAACAGCCATTCTAAATTCTTTATGATATTTAAAATATCATTCACCATTATTTGATAATTTTTTTATAATAATTTTTTTAGAAATTGGTTTGGAATCTTTTATTACAATAATCATTAAAAAAAATTTAATATAAATATCTTGAGGTAGAAAAATATAATTACTCTTTTTTTAGATTTAAAATTTATGTAAAATTTCTATTCTACCAACATTGAATTGTCAAAAGCATCAATAATTTCCTAAATACACTTTTCCAAATTATACTAAAAAATCCAAACAATGATAATATCTTCTATATAAAAAATATAAATTATGGAAACCTCTTAATTTTAGTCAAGGAAGATTTACTATGAACTCTTCTTTTTTTTAAAAAAATTTAATCTTCCATAATAAATAACAACTTTTTAATACCAATAAATTGAATCACACTTAAACCCATAATAGTCATTCTTAGATTTACAAACATAAAAAATCATCATTCCCCATCATGAATCCACATAGTTTTTCAATATAAATTTCTTCATTGAGACATCCATTAAGAGAATATAACATTACATCTATATAATATGTTCTATATCTCAATTCAGTAGTGATAGAAAGAAACATTCTGACAGTTTCTTATCATTATAAAAGAGAAAATGCATCTTCAGTATCAGTTTTTTAAATTTTGCGAAACTGGTACAAACCAACCATGCCTTGATTCTTTTCACTTTACTATATTCATTAAACTTTCTTTATAACACACACATTACATCACTAATGTTTTATATGGTTTCAGTGAATATGTTTATGTATCATTCTTCTATATTTGGTATATCTCCTTATTCATAAATCCAATCCATATTTTATTCTCAAAGTATTCCTTATCCTATTTTGGACCATGTTTTGAATATATGGAATTTTGTTAAACAATCCTTTATATTCTTTATGTTTTAATATATTTTCATAAATGGCCAATAATTTTATAAACATTTCCTTGATTTATCATCTTTTTATGGGATGTATGAAGTTGTTACTAATCACATGAAAAAGGTGTGTCAAAATCCTCATCAAGAGAAGCCACAACATGAATCCAATCATTAGTAATTTTTTCACTTTACTCAACTACAACTATATTATCATCCCAATATTCTATATTTTCATCAATTTGTGAAACAATATTATTATAGTTTTTGATATCTTTTACATTTTCAATTTAAATTATCATTCCATTCTATTTATTAAAACATTTTTATCTTATACCACTAGGAGAGTATCAAAGAAATATTCCATTAACACACATATGATCAAACATACCAATTTTTACTTCCTATAATTGTTTATAAAAGGACTACCGAAAAGCCATAGTTACTTCAGAGTTGGGGTTTTATTATAAAAAATTTCAATATTTGGTATATCGAAATAGTTATTTTAAAATGAACATATATATTGATATCATGCCCCCAATAATAATGAGATGTATAATGTTTAATCCACATTTTCATACCATTTCCACCAAAAGTTTGTTTCACAATTCAATGACATACATTTTCTCAAGTCTGTATTGTCCACTAAAATCTTGGGAAATTACATGTTTTTAAGATAATCACTGAAATCAGATTTTTTATTCTCCTCCATTATATATTCTTAACTTCTTCACTAAATATAAACATTCTTTATTTATGCTTATATTGAAGATTTTAAACATATTTAGGGCCAATTATTTGTGTTCCAAAAACACTATACTTCTAATGTGAGTGAATTAATCAATGAATTAATTATTCTACTTAACTTTATGTATTGTTTTTCTAATCTTGGGATATTAAATTTCAAAATCTATCTTCTCTATGGGACAAGTTGAAGAAATGTCAACTTTCGAATATAAGTAGTTTGTAATCACTCCTTTATAATGAATATAACAACACCAATATCTTATTCTTATCATGTTAATAATATCATGAATAATATCTAACACTATTAGGGTTCTCATATTATACAGAAACATATAGCCCAACCCCTTATGAATAAACTAATTTTATTCTCTCAAGATCATATAGAAAGATCTTTATAATCTATTAACATGAAACAAGTTACCCATAGTTCATTATTAATTAGGAAAACAGTTCCATATTCTTATATACATTCTACAAAACCATATTTAATGAAAAAAACTAATCACTCGATCTAAAAGTTGTGAAACTATTAATTTTTCATTTCATCCGATCAAAAAACAAGGTTATTTTGGATTTAAAATTTTATTTCCCAATGATTAATGATACAATTACCTTAATTCTAAGAATATTATCATTTCTAAAATTCACAAAACATCCTTTAAGATGTTTCACAATATTTAAAAACAACATAACTAAATGATTATTTAAATATAACACATTATCCAAAATCAAGGGTCATTGTTCTTTTTATGCTTTGACAAAAAATTCAAAAAAATGATAAATTCCCTTGACATTTACATTCCTCACATAAATATTTTCATATTAGTTAAAAAATAATAATATCATAAACCTTATAAGACATCCCTTTTAAATATTTTTTTGTTTTTCACATCATTCACAAATATTTTTCAATAGTTTGAATCTATTTTCAATATTGACACAAACATTATCAAGATGCCTTCATTGAGTGGGTACACACCTAACAAAACTTTACTTATTGATTCTCATGGAATTATTATTTCATTGATAATGGAACTAAAAATCATTCACGATTTGTAAAAATTTCCCCAAATATCGAAATTAATCATATAAGAAATATTCGGATCTGAAATTTATATACTCTCTTGTGTTGTGTAAATGTTCTAAAAAAATCATAATTTTCACTTTGAATTTTATTTGCATAATTTTTCTTATTATATTAAGATATGTTATACTTAAACTTATACAACATCTCACCCTCAAAAAATAAATATTAGTTTCTTTTATTTAGTCTCTAAAATTTTAAAAACATAAAATTTTTCAACTCTACTATTTTTTTGGTACATTCAAGGATTTCTAAACATTTGTATTATTATAAAAATATTCATATTACATATCAACATTTTAGGATAATTTTTTTTTAATCCTTTATGAATTGTATCATTTTGGATATTTCAATATCATCAATAATTGATATTTTGGAAATGTGAAATTACTTTCACATCTAAAGAGTGTTTTTTAAATGAGTTATAATTATATTTCCATCACATTTAATGTTTAATAAATCATGAAATTTTTAGGTTCTCTTCATCCAAAATCTTCCTTTTATCATCAATATCTTTCAATGAATTATATTATACATTGAAAAAATATTTATGAGTTTTTGAAGTGGGATTCTATTTCTTTAACTAATGTTTCTTAATTTTATGTATTACAATCTTTAAAAGACATTCTATCAACTTTAATTTCATAATAAACACCATCTAAGTCACTTTATCTTTAGAACTTCTATATTCATCATATGTGATATTTTCTTCTTCTTTTTCAATAAAAATATTTTATGTAGCATAATCACTTATTTTATATGCTTCTTCTTTACTATCATCATTTTCCATGCATTGAGTAATGTAATTCCTTCTTTTTAATTTAGTGAAATTTTTATCCTTTCCCCATGGAAAGGATTTTTATTTTTATCCATATTCATAAATTATCTTCTTTACATTATATCTACTTCGTGAATTCCATCATGTTCTTTTTTTGAAAGAAAATTTGCAGCCATATTCACAATATCTCTACAAAAAAACATTATAGTGGTAACTCCCCTTTTTAATTTCCAATTCAAAATTTTAAATTTTTAGAAAAAAAGGTCATAAAATAATAATAAAAATTATTAACCACATTTTTGGATTCGCATTTCTACTCTTCTTCACCTTCATGGACATTCATTGACTTTCCTTTCGTAAAATATTTAAAATAAATTCAATCATTGACCAGTAATTTTTTATTTATAACTTTTTCTCTTCATGTTTCATAAGTGATGAGAGTGTTTTATATATCATCCAAAAAAATATTTTTAGGATCTTTATCATCCAATATAGATACATTAGCATCATAGTTATTAGAAAAAATTCATAACATATTTTAAATAATGGATTAATCTTCTAAAATATCATCACATTATATTACGGTTCTTAATATGTCATTCACCCTTGTAAAAAAATAACTTATATATTCATAATAATAAATCATAAAATATATACCATTCAATAAAAAAAAATTGTATATATTCATTCTTTAAATTCATATTTCCTTGTCAAGATGTTTTTCAACTTCTCCCAGAATACTTTTTCAGTTATAACTATTCTATCACTTAGGATATGTGACATCAAGATGGATCCTTTCTCCCAAGGCAGAGCTCCCTCTTCCATGATCTAGGGTTTCCCCTTCTCTCGCCACGTCTGAACCGTCTCCACCATGGTTTCCTGGTTTCGTCTCCTCTTTCTCCCTCTTTCTCGCTTTTCATGGCGTCCCGGCTCTTGGCCCCTAATGCACCTTTCACCGGCCCTCACAGTGGTTTCTTTCTCCATTTTGATAAACACTCTTGAGGGGTTTCATTATGTTTTAGGGTTAATTTTTATTTTTTGATTTGGGTTTCCTCTCACATTGTGGTTTTGTGTTGCTCGGATCCCCACTGTCGAGTTTTGTCCTCTAATTGTTTCTCCCATGCTCTTATCATCGGAACCTTTGAGTCAAACACCACTTTTGTTTTCCCTGAAGGAGATCTGGTGGTTGGGATTATGTTGATATCGATGATTAGTGATTCTTCCTATTGTCCCATTCTTCCACCTATTCCATTGCGGCATATCCCTTTGTACTAAACTCCATATCGATCTACTATGACGATGTATGTGGTGGTTTTGGGATGGTGTTGGTGGATGTGTTCGGTGCCAACAACACATCTTGGTGGTGTGGCTTCGGATGAATATTTTTAATTTGGGTAGAGTCTTCATACAGGTATGTGGTTTTGTTCTAGTGATGAATTTGGATGTGATGTATTTGGCGATAGATTCGGTATATCTTCTAGCGACGATGTAACACCCGATACTTTTATGAAAAATATTTTGTTTTTATGTTATATAAACCATCGAAGGAATCTTTCACTACACACAACAATATATTGTCTTGATTTACACGCAATCGCGACCTACCTCGATAGCTTGCGTCGTATGCAATACCGAGTTTCACTAAACATCGATATGCTATTAAAATATTACTAAAACTAGCCGTTATGAATAGTAATACCCACTTTTTGAAATTTTGAAAATTTTGTTTTTCAAAATGGACTTCATTTTTGGATTCGGAATATCGAAATTAGCCTAGGGTTAAATTTTGGCATTTTTCTAAAAACTTTCAATTTTTGATGAATAGTGAAAACACTTGGTTACTATTTAAAAACAGACTTTTTATTTAAATAATTATTTATTTAATTTAAATTTATTTTAGGTAAAAATTGATACATAATACCTATATAAGTTCAATTCAATTCATTAGAGTCATTTTATAATAATTTTAGATATATAAAAATTTTATTGAACTTTTCACCGTCTTTTACCCACCTCTTAGGAGAATTTGAAAATTTACATAAAACATAACTTTACTGCTTCTGTGAGTGGAATTTCGAAAATCCGAGAGACACAGTTAATATCAAGGACTAAAATGTGGTTCAATGAGATAAAAATAATTTTTGGTGAATAACGACTTTTTACTTTTTTTTACCACGGTTAAAAGTAAAAAAGGGTAATTAAGGGTAAAAATGTTATTATTATTACCCTAACACATGTCCTAATTCTATTGGATAAGTGTAATTCGACCAAAAACAAACTTAGGAATAAAATATGACCATTTAGGCCCACTTGGATTAGATTAGTACATTTATTATTAATTTATTTAAAGAAGGGTTAAAATAGTTAAAATCAAAGTTTAATAACTAAATAATTTTTAATATAGGGTTATACATAAGATAAATTCGACTATAAATATTCATAGAAAGATAAAAATATTTCCTACATAATGATATTTTATTTTTAATTTTTAGACAATAAATAATTTAATTTTTTTATGACACAATAATGATGCAGTAATTATCTTATTAATGAAATATTGACATAATTGATGTTATAAATACCCAAATAAATGTAATTTTAGACTTTTATGAATTAAAATAATTTTATAGGTTAATATGACATGTTATTATTGATTTAATTAACTTTTTTAGAACTAATATTTCTATTATGATTTTCACAAAAATCAATTACCAAATAGTGTCAAAATTGACATAAAATAGTTTTTAAAACAAATATTATATTATTAATTGTTATTTTATTCCTAAAAATATAATGTTAGGCCCAATTACTTATATAATGTTATATATATTAATAATAAACAACTTGGGGTTCGTTTTCCTTGTTATAATAAGTTTATTAACCTTATAGTGTAAGAAAACAAGAAGACACGGTAAAAGTTAAATTATCTAACTTAAAGTTAAATCTAAATGATAATGTTAAAATAGATACCTAAACTTGTCTAAATTCTATTGGATGATATGATTTCTACCCATACCTACCTTATCTTCAAAAAAAATAAATTCGGAGCTATTAAAAACCGAATATGAATTTATAATAAAATAATATTGTTTGTTTTTCCTACGGTGCCCCTCTCCTCCCTTATAAAAGGGCACCTCCTCCCTCTCTTCCTCACACCACTTTGAGCCTTCAATCTCAGACAAAACCTACCAAATTCTCTTCACCACTTCCCTAGGAAAATTTTAGAGGTCCTGGTCTTCTTCAAAGACCAATTTTAGTGCCCTAAGAGGAGGTCTCAAAGAGGCGCTTCAAAGAAGAGGTAATGTCTGTTACCTATTCTTTCAACTTTATTTCTCCTTCCACTTATTCTTATTTAGTTGTTTCATTATGAAGTAATAAAATCAATATCAATCATATAATGATATGTTATTATAATTATGAAATAACCCTATTTCCCCATTTATCCATCCTACGGAAAATGAAATCACCACGCGTGCGTACGTACGAAATACCATCTCCACGCCGTCGTGTAATCTATTTTCCACCACCTCATTACTTGGATGGGTATAATGGTGTAAATAATAAATATATATGATTATTGTAAATTTATATTGATTCTGAAATAGTATACATACACTCCAATACAATTCCACGATCATGGGAACGATATAATCGCTCGTGCGTACGTACGGAATACCGTCTCCACGGTGTGATGCGACTCGTTCTACATGATCTTCATAGAATTATGATTATATAAATGAATTGAATGAATGAATATGATTTATATTACATTAATACCATTCTGTAAATGAGTTATCCATAACCTAAAGAGAAGGATAAGAATTTATTCGACAAAACACGGATAAGAACAAAAAGTAATAAACAACCGAATAACAAGTAGCAATGAAATATTACTAATAAGAAGCTATGAATATGGACATATATGATATCATTACAATTATTATCATTCTGTAATAAGTAAATGACAATATTTAAATCATTATACAGGAGGTTCAGACACTTATGAAGAAAATCAGACCTAAGGTAAGGGAAAATCTCGCAATCTCAATTTTTATCCGAGATTGTTTATACTTCTGAATTTACTGGATAAAATTTATCATCCACATCCATGTTTCCTCAATATGTAATATTATTTATATCCTCCTACAATTTTTTAAATCCAATTTTACCCTTCGGTGAGTTTTTAATAAAAGATATGAAAGGAATCTTATGTCGTTTTTCGTACGAGGTTCATTTTGACTTTTCCAGCCAAAGTTCTGGAAGAATGTTTTTTTAACTTATACGGCTGAGATGGATTTTTAGAACATTATTTCCATGATGGTTCCTTTACATTTTTTCAAGTTTATTTTTAATCAACTTCTTTTAGTTCAAAATTATATGACATGTTAAGAAAGGAAAATGTTTTTGAAGTAGAAAGGATATTTTCCTCAAGAATGGAGTTCAAACGTTTTATCAAAATTATTTTCCATCTAAGATAATATAGGGTTTTGTTTCTATCCCTATTTTTAAATTGATTTTATTATGTTATGATGGAAATATTTTTATGATGTCCTTTTATATGGATTATGTAATGATGGCATGATGTTTAAGATTCCCATTTTTATTACATGGGTTATGCTATGATGTATGATTTATGATTTTGTGGAACACATAAGAATGGTATCATTCTGAGATGGGAGGGACCTATATCTCCCTCCAATGCATTGGGTAAAGATTTATATCTCATCAGATAGACATGGCTGGAACGGCAGGTTAAACCGGTTCAGTGAAACAGGACTGAAACGAGGAGTGAACTCGGTTCAGAAATGGACTTTGTCCGCTAAGATAGTCTTGGCAATGAGTCTTGACTAATAAGAAATGATTCTCTATGATTATGTGTGTATTACACAATGTTTCATGTTTTATGTTATGATTATTGGGATTACATTTCACTACTATGATTTACCCCATGTTATGAAATTATGATCTCTTTTGTAGGTTAAGATTTCCAAAAATGACATGTTCTTATGAATATGATGGGATTGATATTTATTTTGTTTACCCTTACTGAGCATTTGAGCTCACCCTTTTCTATGTTTTTTTCCCTCGGGTCAGGAAGATGGTTATTAAGTAGTATATGCCAAAAGGGACTCTAGATATGATGAAATAAGTGGGAGACAAAGTAGATGCTTTATGAACCAGTTGTTTATGTTTCCCAGTTTCTAAAGACACTATACCTATACGGTCCTACAAGGTTTTGTTATATGTTGTAATAAGTTTAATTCAATTTGGAAGTATTAACAATATATGTAAAGTATGGGTCGTTATAGTTGGTATTAGAGGAAATGTATAGTCATACTTTGGAAACTAGGATGTGAAAGACATAGTAAGAACCCTAAGGATAAGTCTAAGCATAGAACACAATCTTAGTGTTTTAGAAATGGCTAGGAATAACCTCTGATAAGACCTTATGTGTAAAATTTTATTCTTGATTATGTGGTTTTCCTATTATAATTAGTGTTTCTCACACTATTCTTCATGGTTTTATTCAATGGTTGGAACCCGAAGGAACCGTATTAATGCGGAATACGACGTTAAATGCAATGATTGTCCCCCTGAGCAACCAAACGTTATGGGATCTGGAATACAAAATCTTGTAGCCATGATCACACAAATTTCTCTTGTTATGAATCATACAGGACTTCCAAATGAGCAAAGGAAGGAGCAACATTATGTTGAATCGTTCATGAGGCAGCTTCCACCATTATTCAGCAGGTCTATTGATCCAATAGTTGTTGAACAATGGATTAGTACTACTGAAAAGATATTTTCAGTTCTTCAATGTTTTGAACATGATAATGTCATCTTAGCAGCTTATCGCTTGGAAGGTGAAGCTGATCAATGGTGGAATCTTATAAAAAATACAGGGCAAAGGGATGATATTGAGTCCATGGAATGGGATGAGTTCAAGAACTTATTTTTCAATAAGTACTTCCCTCGTATTCCCAGAACAATGATGGAGAAGGAATTTCTTGAACTAAAGAAAAAGGATGATGAATCTGTTGGTACCTACGAAGAAAATTTTACAAGACTTGCAAGGTACGCTTCTGGTATTATTATCTAACCTGAGAGTCAGATCGATCGATTCTTTAGTATCTTAAAACCAAGTATTTGAATGACGTTATCCATAAGGGACTTCAATAGCTACGAGGAAATTGTTCGATGTGCTCTCAAAGTTGAGATGGAGATTTGAGTAACCCATCAGTCATATGGGTTTGATAAGAAGAGGAAAATGGAATTCAAATGAAAATCTAAAGAGCACACTGAGAAGAAGATGAGTTTTCCCTTATGCTGAATGTGTGGAAATAAACATGGAGGAAATTGTCTTAAGGGGACAAGAAAATGTTATAAGTGTGGAAAAGAAGGTCATCGAGAAATTGAATGTCGAAATAATGGGAAGAATATGTCTAATGATGAAAACAAAGGAAGGGATACACAGAATGAACCTACTACACTTCAATGATTAAAGTGCAAGGAGATGGGGCATTATGCCAATCATTGCCCAAATCTAAGGGTTGATGATGATGATCGACATCAACAAACTCTTAAGGAAAAAGACAAAGGAAAGTCACATTCAATTACTATCGGCGATGTTGAGTATGACAAAGAAGTGGTGAAAGGTACACTTACCATCCACTCTAAAGTAGAAAATGTTTTATTTGATTATGGATCCACCCACTCTTTTTTTCTGAAGAATTTTATAAGGGTATCACCGTATTACCTCAACAATTAGATGTTGAGTTAGCTGTGACAACTCCTAATGGCACAACAGTCGCATCAAAAGTTTATAATTCTTCTCCAATTGAAGTTTGTGGGAAAGTTCTTCCTGAAAATCTTATGATCCTTCCTATAGTGGAATTTGATGTGATTATTGGCATGGATTGGATTTATTTATATGGTGCTCATATCAATTTCCAAAGAAAGGAAGTCACAATTCATATTCTAGATCAATCTATGATCTTTTATCGATGCAAGGATGAACATAACCTTCCAATGGAAATTTCTTCCATCTTATGGGTTTTGATTCCACTAAATGAAGTTTATTTATCTCAAATGGTTGGTTAGAAACTCATGATTAAGAATATTCCCATTGTACGGGAGTTTGATGATGTCATTCCGGAGGAATTGCTGGGTCTTCCACCAAATCGTGAAGTTGATTTTTCAATAGAACTCGTACCGGGTGCTTTGCCTATATCAAAGACACCTTATAGAATTACCCCAATTGAGTTACAGGAATTGAAGAAGAAAATCCAAGAGAATATTGATAAGGGATTACTATACCCTAGTGCGTCACCTTGGAGAGAACCTGTTCTATTTGTTAAGAAGAAAGATGGGTCAATGAGACTCTGCATTGATTATAGAGAACTTAACAAGATCACTATCATGAACAAATATCCTCTTCCACGCATTGATGAATTATTTGAACAACTACACGGAGATCAATACTTTTCCAAGATTGATCTTCGTTCATCCTATCATCAATTAAGGGTAAAAAGGGAGGATATACCAAAGACGACTTTCCGTACAAGGTATGGATACTATGAATTTGTAGTGATGCCATTTGGTCTTACTAATGCCCCTACTATCTTCATGGATCTGATGAATAGAGTCTTTAGAGACTATCTGGATTAGTTTGTGGTAGTCTTTATAGATGATATTCTTGTATATTCAAAGAGAAAAGAAGAACATGAAGATCACTTGAGAATTATATTGAAGACCATAAGAAAGGATAAGCTTTATGCCAAATTTACCTAGTGTGAATTTTGGCTTCAAAAAGTTTCATTTTTTGGTCACATAATCTCAAAAGAGGGGATATCTGTGCATCCAGAAAAAAAAGAAGTTATCGAAAGATGGTCGAGGCCAACAACAGTAACTGAGATCCAAAGTTTTCTTGGTTTGGATGGATATTATCAACTTTTTGTGAAAGATTTTCACGATTATCTAATCCACTCACCATGTTGACTCGAAAAGGAGTTAAGTTCGTGTGGATGGAGGAATGTGAAGAGAATTTCAAGGAGTTGAAAATAAAGTTATCCAGTGCACCTGTGCTCACACTTCCTTGTAGTGGAGAAAGGTTTGTGATCTACAGTGATGCATCCAAGAATGGTCTTGTGTGTTTTCTTTTTGAAAAATGATATGGTGATAGCTTATACCTCACGACAGTTGAAAATCCATGAGCAAAATTACCCAACTCATGATTTGGAGTTAGGTTCGGTAATATTTTCATTAATGATTTGGAGGCATTGTCTTTGTGGAGAAAGGTGTGATATTTATACATATCATAAACGTTTAAAGTATATTTTCACACAAAAGGAGCTTAATATGCACCAAAGAAGATGGTTGGAGCTGATTAAGGATTACGACTGCTCAATTCATTACGACCCTAGGAAAGAAAACAAGGTGGTAGATGCATTAAGTCGACAAGACCAAGCTGGATTATCCATGATGAGGATCACAAAATATCCAATATTTATGGATTTACAAAGGATGGATCTTGGAATTATAATGAAAGGGGAAAACGTGTATCTTTCTCAATTGAATGTTCAACCATCTATACATGTGAAGATTAAAGAGGCACAGAAAGAATATGTAGAGTTAAAAAAGAAGGTGAGAAATGTTCCTGAATTCAACCTTGATTGTGATGGGATAATAAAGTTCAGGAATCAGGTTTTTGTTCCTCCCGTCCCAGAATTAAAGAAGAAGATGCTGGATAAGGCTCATAGTTATTCATTCTCTATTCATCCTAGAAGCATGAAGATGTATATGGACCTGAAAGAGTACTTCTGGTGGGATGGGATGAAAAGAGATGTTTCTGAATATGTCTCTCGATGCTTGGTTTTTCAGCAAGTTAAAGCTGAGAGACAGAAGTCTAAGGGGATGTTACAACCATTACCCATACCCGAATGGAAATGGGAAAACATCACTATGTACTTTTTCACCGGACTTCCTAAAACATCCAAAGGAAATAATGATCTCTGGGTCATAGTTGATCGTCTTACAAAGTATTCACACTTCACTGCTATTAGTTAAGATTTCTCTCTAGATCAGCTTTCCATGATATATGTAAAGGAAGTGGTAAGATTTCATAGAGTACCACTTTCCATTATATCTAATCGGGATCCAAGATTTACCTCGAAGTTCTGGAAAAGTCTTCAGCATACTCTGGATACAGAGTTGAGTTTCAGCACTACTTATCATCCTCAGACAGACGGTCTGTATGAGAGGACAATTCAAACTCTAGAAGATATGTTGAGAGCTTGCTCTATGGATTTCAAAGGTGGTTGGGATCAACACCTATATTTGGTGGATTTTTCTTATAATAATAGCTTTCACTCTAGTATTCAGATGGCTCCTTATGAAGCTCTCTATGGAAAGAAATATAGGACTCCAACTTGCTGGGATGAAGTTGGGGAAAGAAAGCTATTAGGACCTGATCAAGTTGATGAGATGACAGAAAAGGTCAGATCTATTCAAAAACACCTATGAGCAGCTCAGAGTCGACAAAAAAGTTATTCCGACAACTGAAGAAAAGACCTAGAGTTAGAAGTGGGTGATAAATCGTTCTAACGAATATCTCCCTGGAAGAGGGTCATGAGATTTGGAAAGAAGCGAAAGTTGAGCCCTAGATATATTGGTCCTTTTGAAATACGAGATCGTGTTGGGAAGGTTTCTTACCGATTGGCACTTCCACCAAATCTCTCCCAAGTTCATGATGTGTTCCATGTATCTCTCCTGAGAAAGTTCATTCCTGATCCTTTACATGTACTCAGCTCAGAAGTTTTACCAATGGAGCAAGATCTTTCTTATGAAGAACAGCTAATAGAGATTCTGGATCGTAGTGAAAAAGTCCTACGGAACAAGACCACTCACTTGGTGAACATTTTATGGAGGAACCACCAATTTGATGAATCTATATGGGAGCTTGAGGATATGATGAGGGGGAGGTATCCTCATCTGTTTGTTACAAAGTGACGAATTTCGAGGGTGAAATTCATTTTAAGGGGGGTAGAATGTAACACCCGATACTTTTATGAAAAATATTTTGTTTTTATGTTATATAAATCATAAATGGAATCTTTCACTACAAACAACACTAGCTTGGCTTGCTTTACACACAATCACAACCTTCCTCGATAGCTTGCGTAGTACGCAATACCGAGTTTCACTATACAACGATATGCTATTAAAATATTACTAAAACTAGCCGTTATGAATAATAATACCCACTTTTTGAAATTTTGTAAATTTTATTTTTCAAAATGGACTTCATTTTTGGATTCGGAATATCGAAATATCCTAGGGTAAAATTTTGGTATTTTTCTAAAAACTTTCAATTTTTGATGAATAGTGAAAACACTGGGTTACTATTTAAAAACTAATTTTTTATTTAAATAATTATTTATTTTATTTAAATTTATTATAGGTAAAAAATGATACATAATACCTATATAAGTTCAATTAAATTCATTGGAGTCATTTTGTAATAATTTTAGATATATAAAAATGTCATTGAACTTTTCACCGTCTTTTACCCACCTCCTAGGAGAATTTGCAAATTTACATAAAACATAATTTTACCGCTTCTGTGAGTGGAATTTCGAAAATTCGAGAGACACGGTTAATATCAAGGATTAAAATGTAGTTTAATGGGATAAAAATAAATTTTGGTGAATAGTAACTTTTTACATTTTTTACCACGGTTAAAAGTAAATAGGTAATTAAGGGTAAAAATGTTATTATTATTACCCTAACACATGTCCTAATTCTATTGGATAAGTGTAATTAGACAAAAAATAACCTTAGGAATAAAATATGACTATTTAGGCCCACTTGGATTAGATTAGTACATTTATTATTAATTTATTTAAAGAAGGGTTAAAATAGTTAAAATCAATGTTTAATAACTAAATAATTTTTAATATATGGTTATACATAAGATAAATTAGACAATAAATATTCATTAGAAAAATAAAATTATTTCCTACATAATCGTATTTTATTTTTAATTTTTAGACAATAAATTGTTTAATTTATTTATGACACAATGATGATGCAGTAATTATCTTATTAATGAAATATTGACATAATTGATGTTATAAATGCCCAAATAAATGTAATTTTAGACGTTATATGAATTAAAATAATTTTATAGGTTAATATGACTTGTTAGTATTGATTTAATTAACTTTGTTCGAACTAATCATTCTGTTATGATTTTCACAAAAATCAATTATCAAATAGTGTCAAAATTGACATAAAATAGTTTTTAAAACAAATATTATATTATTAATTGTTATTTTATTTCTAAAAATCTAATGTTCTTCCAAATGACTTATGTTATATATATTAATTATAAACAACTTGGGGTTCGTTTTTCTTGTTATTGTAAGCTTATTAACCATATAGTGTAAGAAAAGAAGAAGACACGGTAAAGGTTAAATTATCTAACTTAAAGTTAAATCTAAATGATAAGGTTAAAATAGATACCTAAACTTGTCTGAATTCTATTTGATGAGAAGATTTAGACCCATACCTACCTTATCTTCGAAATAAATCAATTTGGAGCAATTAAAAACCGAATATGACTTTATAATAAAATAATATGTGTAGTTTTTTCTAAGGTGCCCCTCTCCTCTCTTATAAAAGGAAACCACCTCACTCTCTTCCTCACACCACTTTGAGCCTTCACGCTCAGCCAAAACCTGCCAAATTCACTTCTACACTTCCCTAGAAACATCTTAGAGGTCCTTTTCTTCTTCAAAGACAAATTTTAGTGCCCTAACAGGAGGTCTCAAAGAGGCGCTTCAAAGAAGAGGTAATGTCCGTTACCGATTCTTTCAACTTTATTTCTTCTTCCAATTATTCTTCATTAGTTGTTTCATTATGAAGTAATAACATAAGTATCACACATATACTGATATGTTATTATAAGTACGAAACAACCCTATTTCACCATCAATCCATCCTACGGAAAACGAAATCACCGCGTGTGCGTACGTACGGAATACCGTCTCCAAGCCGTCGTGTAATCTATTTTCCACCACCACCTTACTTGGATGGGTATAATAGTGTAAATAATAAATATATATGATTATTTTAAAGTGATATTGATTCTGAAATAGTATACATACACTCCAATACAATTCCACGATCATGGGAACGATATCATCGCTCGTGCGTACGTACGGAATACCGTCTCCACGATGTGATGCGACTCGTTCTACAAGATCATCATTGAATAATGATTATATAAATTAATTGAATGAATCAATATGATATATATTACATTAATAACATTATGGAAATGATGTATCCATAACCTAAAGAGAATAATTAGAATTTATTCGACAAAACACGCATAAGAACAAAATGTAATAAACACCCGAATAACAAGTAGCAATGAAATATTACTAATAAGAAGCTAAGAATATGGCCATATATGATATCATAACAATGCTTATGATTCTGTAATAAGTCAATGACATTATTTAAATCATTATACATGAGGTTCGGACACTTACGAAGCAAATCGGACCTCCGGTAAGGGAAAATCTCGCAATCTCAATTTTTATCCGAGATTGTTTATAATTCAGAATTTACTGGGGAATATTTATCATACACATCCATGTTTCCTCAATATGTAATATTATTTATATCCTCCTACAATTTATTGAATACAATTTTACCCTTCGGTGACTATTTTGTAAATGTTATGAAAGGAATCTTTTGTCGTTTTTCGTATGAGGTACTTTTTGACTTTTCCATCCAAAGTACGGGAAGAATGTTTTTTTAACATATACGGCCTGAATGGATTTTTAGAACATTATTTCCATGAAGATTTTGTTACATGTTATCAAGTTTATTTTTAATCAACTTATTTTCGATCAAAATTATATGACATGTTATGAAAGGAAAATATTTTCTGAATTAGAAAGGATATTTTTCTCCAGAATGGAGTTCAAGCGTTTTATCAAAATTATTTTCCATGTAAGATAATATAGGGTTCTGTTTCTATATCTGTTTTTACATTGATTTGATTATGCTATGATGGAATTATTTTTATGATGTCCTTTTATATGGATTATGATATGATGTCATGATGTTTAAGATTCCCATTTTATTACATGGGTTATGCTATGATGTATGATTTATGATTTTGTGGAACACATAAGAATGGTATCATTATGAGATGGGTGGGACCTATATCTCCCTCCAATGCATTGGTTAATGATTTATATCTCATGAGATAGACATGGCTGGAACGGAAGGTTAAGCCGGTTCAGTGAAACAGGACTGAAACAAGGAGTGAACTCAGTTCAGAAATGGACTTTGTCTCCTATGATAGTCTTGGCAATGCGTCTTGACAAATAAGAAATGATTCTCTATAATTATGTCTATATGAAAAAAAGTTTCATGTTTTATGTTATGATTATTGGGATTACATTTCACTAATATGATTTACCCCATGTTATGAAATTATGATCTCTTTTGCAGGTTAAGATTTCCAAAATGATATGTTCTTATGAATTTGATGTGATTGATATTTATTTTGTTTACCCTTACTGAGCATTTGTGCTCACCCTTACTGAGCATTTGTGCTCACCCTTTTGAATGTTTTATTTCCCCAGGTCAGGAAGAAGGTTATTATGTATGATATGCCAAAAGGGACTCTAGATATGATGAAATAAGTGGGAGGAAAATTACATGCTTTATGAACCAGTTGTCAATGTTTCCCAGTTTCTAAAGACACTATACCTATACGGTCCTTCAATGTTTTGTTATATGTTCTAATAAGTGTACTTAAATTTTGAAGTATTAACAATGTATGTAAGGTATGGTTCGTTATAGGCAATATTGTTTTCCGACGATGTGCAGTTGTAATTGATAGATGCACGGTGCCAACAACGGTGCTCCAGTGGTTTTAGATGTGTTGGTGTTGGTGGTCAGTATGTTTTTGGTTGTGTTCATGTACCTTTTTTATTTATTTATCATGGCTATAGTTGGATCTGTCTTGATTAATGGTTAATCGATGGTGGAGTTTCTAGTTTTGTTAGAATGACTTCTCTCTGTTGGGGCGGTGTTGGAGGCAACGTTGACATGAGGATAATGATGAGGCGATGGAATGGTGGGTTTGCGACCTGAGGTTTATCAGTACCCAATGAGCTGACAGAAGGCACTAAGATAGATTCTAGATCATTCAATCTTAATTTTGAAATTTTAATTTGAATTTTGAAACTTTCTATGTTTTTTAGTAGTAATTTCATGGATGGTTTTGTTGTAAGGTTTCCATTTTTCCCCTAAAAATGGATTATTAGAAAATCAAAAAAATATATTTGGAGGAACACTTAGGATATGTGTTTTAGAGTTTGATGAAGTAATATAATTTCTAGGTCACCCATTATTTTTTAATTTCTTCTTATCATTATCTGTATGTTGAATATTCATAGCATGTGAAGGAAAAAAAATTATAAACTTTGAGAACTTCATATCCAAGGGTCATAATGAATAGAAGCATTATATCATTCAAAATATGACATTTCTCACCATGGAAAATATTATTCCCCTTTAGGTTCACATAATTTTTAACATATATAAAGACTTATATTTTCATCAAACATCAGCACATAGTTAATAAAGGGAACCTCCAAACTAGTACCACATGAAATGAACCAATAAGATCTCTATGATTAATGAATGTGGGATGGGGAATTAGTTATCTTTATTTACAATTTATATCTTATGGAATTAACATTGACTCCTATTCAAGAGTTGTACATTTGATAAAAATAACCATAGAATCACATTCCATTATTAAATTATAATTAACATGCTTAAATAGTTACTAAGTGTACTTGGTCCTTGTAATAGTTTTGAAAGAAACATATACCACAAAATAAATATAAAAATAATCATTTTTATGTGGTTGTAATGATCAGATAGTATCATTAAACTTGTGTTTCTCTATTATAAAGTCTACAGTGTATGTTCGTTTTTTCACATAAATGATGCACCAAAAATTTCAAAACAACTTTTAGAAGCCTTCACTAATATGCTCATAACGTTCTTGTTGTGCTGCTTGTACATTATTTGCATTTTCTCTTATTTGTAAAACAATTTATCCTTGTTTTATTTTATAGTGTTACAAACTAAAATTCTTCATTTATTTTATTACATGAATTCTATACATTTTTATTTCATAGAATTTCAATTTTTTGTTATTCAATCCAAAACATTTTCTGGTGCTTTACATTTTTTTTCTGATTCCACCTAATATAAATAATTTTCCATTGAAGTATTTCTTCATCCATTTCAACTGTTTTTAACACATCTAATGATACTAACTTGTTATTCATCATCAACTAGGATATTACGTTGTGGGAATATTTCCTGTCCAAACTATGGCTTTTAGAAGTTTATCCAATTTTTATACATAAAAAAATTTATACATCATTTCATATTTTCTATTTGTTAAATCTACACATCCTCCATAATTTTACATGAATTCTATTTATAAATTCATTAATATGAGAAAATTTGTGACATTGAATTTGATTTACTACTTAATGAAAACTCTAAATTCAAATATCCAACTCAATATTATTTCTCTTGGATTCCTATTAGGCCTTATTGAGTATTCATAAAGCTTCTCTACAAACATGACCACCCACATAATGCAATGATTACCTCAAACTCATTGATAATCATGCATTATTCTTCAATTATATTTTGTGAATTTAATGATAATTACAACATGATCACATTTGATATCTTTATATTAACATCCTAAAGAGCATTGAATCAAAAAACATCATACAACTAAAATATTTTCCTATAAAACACTGTAAAATATCATCCATCTGATTAGAATCATTATAAAATTATTCCCATAAAAAATTCATAAGAACATATAACAAAAAAATCATAATACAGTTTTTATATCCAATGAATTCCAACCAAAATAAAAGGACTAATGACTTCATACACCAAATTTTATCTAATGAATTTCAACCAAAAGTTTTTTCTAGTCAGCATATCAGTAATTAAACTTAGGAACATCATACCAATAATTCCAGTGGAATTTGAATATAAATTTCATCTGATTTACTTCATCTAAATACTTTTGTAATAAGAATTTTTCACACTGGACTTTTTTTGATAAAAATCTTCAATATTCCATTTTTCATCATTATAAACATTTTCATATTTTCAGACCACAAAAATTATGTTTTTATAATAAAAAATTCATATTAACACATATTAAAAACGTATAGAAAATTGTATTTCACTATTATGATTTCTTTCATCAATCCTTTTGCAGTGTTTCAAAAATTTACCTATTGAAGCTCATATTATCCAAAAATTTGTAGATTTTTTCCAATACACTTTCTTAGAAAATTATATTTTGACTTTTGTATATACAATTGTATTTCTACCACATTATCCTTATTCATAAATCATGATATCTCTCATAACTACTGATATTAGAAAGAATTATAATAGTAACACATTTCCATGTTTTACATTCACCAAAAAACATTTTCTATTGATTTTGTAAGAAAATAAGTTAGACATTCAATAGATTTCCAAATCTATGAACCTTTTTTAGGAATAGTTTATATAATATATATTTTTGTAATGTTCATACATATTTCAATTATAAGAAATATAGAGAATCATTAATAATATATGATTGAACATAAAAATAAAAAAAATCTAAAAAAAATTCATATAAACTTACACCACCATTATAAACACCTCTAAAATCCTTGGCCCAAAAAATAGGGATGAAAATCAAAAAATATTTTTTCCCCATTTGAGTAAGAAGAAATCATTAGAATGAAAAACCTGACATAGTGGAACTATAAAATAATGTGATTATGAACTAAATTGGTAAAAATAAATTAACTTGTGACAACAGATATATCGTACACAATATAGTCACATCTTTTTAGTACACAATAGAAAACATTTCCAATCAAAACCAAATAAATATAGTTTTAATTGTAAAATTTTGAAACAATGGACCTATAATGAATCTTAAATGATTGAGGGTTCATTTTTGGAAATATTTAGATGGATTATGTAATGTAATTTGTATAATTAAAAAATCATGGGGGATGTGATATGAAATTGAACAGGGGTGGGATTTGAGTTAAATAATAAATTCTATAGTCATGATTAAATGTAATAATAACCCAAAAATCATTGAACCCTTTGATCCTAAAAATTTATTCAATAACTATCTATTGATACCATAATTTCAGTTCCATAATAAAATGAATTATTATTCTCAGATCAATATTATTTTCATCCTTAATGGAAGCCATTAAAGTTTTTGTGGAATATTTCAGAATCAATAATTCTCTAAATATATATAGTTGAATTTAACTTAAAATTCTATGTCATGACTTTTAAAATGACATGAAAATGACCTTGGTTGTTTTTTATGGTTAAAAGGTATATTCATGATCTATTTGATTAGTAATATGGGATATGGTGAATCAAAGACCTTTTATTTCTATCATTTTCAATTTATAAATATCCTTCCCCTATAGTTTTTATCAGTTTACTTTTCAAAAAAACACTAAGAAACCCCCATAGTAACACATATATTCACTAGGTTCACTTCTCAATAAGAGTATATAGTCCTTAACATGGTCTATTAATACTTTAGCAACATATAACAACTAGATAAAATTCCTTCGGTAGTTTAAAAAATACAGGGAATATACAATAATTTCATATAAATATATTCCTTTGATTTTTCATGTGATCATCACATGGAAATATGATAAAAAATGTTTTTACACAATAATATAACCTTCAACAATATGATTCATTATATTTTCAAAGTTATTTGTTAGGTTTTTTTACACTTTATGCATGTTCTTATCCATATTCTTTAATTTATTAAACCATAGAAAGTGGAAACTTCTATATCAACTTCTTCATCTAAACCTACCAACCATGTATCACACTATCTGGAATAGTTGGTCTAACATACATGTCCTTTTATAATGTTTTTATGATTTATACATCCCACTAATCTTCTTTTGATAACTATTTTGTATCATCTATCTCACTCCACCTCTTTAGGTGATATTACATTTGACAATTTGAGAAGAAAATATATCATTTTTTTTATTAGAAAAAAATTATTCAATAATTCTTTTACAATAAGAAACTCAAATAACCTTTTTAAAATGAAACTCCACCTTTTTATAAGAAATATTACCATAAAAATAAGAATATTATTGTGAAAATATAATTAAACATTCTTTCATGAACATTAATCATCATGGTTATATATTTCTGTATTTGATCACCTTTAAAACTCTATTGATATTGGAGTAAGCGGTATTTTCAATGACCTTCCTAAAACATTCTGTAAATTTCCATCAAAACATCATGAAATCATTGATTGAATCTCGATCCACCCTTTATGATTATTTTATCATTCAATATATAAGGCCCCGGCCTTAAACATTACTTAATCATGAATTAAATGAATAATTCACCTAGAGGATCTTTTCAGGTTTAGAGTTTTAGAGAATTAGGTCATAACTATTACATCTCAAAAGATTACATAGTAGACACTTCTACTATGTTTCCATAAAATTAAAAAACACTTAAAAAGAAACATGACAAGTTCCATGTTTTAGATAGAATGTCTTTCCCTAATCCCATCCTTGACCCTATTCGTCTTTATGTCCTGTGGAAAACATTTCAAAAACATGGGATTAGCATTAAAAGTCTATTAAAGGATACACAAAGAAGGAAAACTGTTAGTTTTTCAAAGACATCAAGTAAACCATGAGTAATTGAAAAAAGTAATACTTTTCACCATTATGAAGTAGTAAAAACTATTCACTTAATAAAAGACAATTACTTACCCTTTTGTAACCAAAATTTTACCATAAAACCCATATAAAGAAAACATAACATATAAAGGAACTCAGGACATAAACATACTTAAATGGAATAACCATACGGTCGGCTTATACACATACTTAATGGAATAGCCATATGGCCGACTTCCATACCCAATGCATTGGAGGTTATAACGTAACCACCCGTCCTGGTATTCACGGCACCACCCGTCATATGGTTTATCACGTAACCACCCATCAAATGTCCAAGTACCATTATAAAATCATAAGACATAAAACAAATATAATGGAAAGAAAACATTTCCACAGTTTGATCACAATATATCACTTATAAATATTGACATAACAAATCCATTATAAAAACCATTTTCAATACCAAAATACGTAAAAGAGTATATGGTATTTATTTCATTTGAAAAAATATCACGTCTTGTTGAGGAAGGAAAATACCAAATATTACTCACAGCGGCAGAAAATGTCGTTGTCACCGCATACGTTAAAAAACATTCCTTTTTCCGTTTTGTAAAAGGATTCGTAGAAAACGATTCATTTTGTATAAAATTAAAAGTCAAAGGGGTTTACACACTGTATAAAAAAAATCCTTGTATTAGAAAAAAATATTCCTCAATGAATGGAGATTGAGACGAAGTCCCATACAAAGATGGTATCCTTGGATTAAGGATAAATCAATTACATAATTATGTGTAACAAACGAATACACCAAATATAAGTGGATATTAAGTGTAAAAAAATCATAGGTTATTCACACATATTCATAGAACTACATATTCAAGGAGTACAAGTTTCTCCCAATGAATCAAAATTGTGTTAGGAAGTTCCCTTGAAAAAATGTGACAGCCTAACTGTGTCACTTTAAAATTTAGAAAATGAGTTGATGAGAGATAAAAAGGGGTATCTCATCACTTGGATATAAAATTTATAGAAATAAGGATATATAAGAACATATCCCATCATAATAAGATTAAAAGTCCTCAAAAAGTCTTTTTAAATGAAGAGGGCGAAAGGTTCCCTTACCGAATTGGGTAACTTCCGAAACGTAAACCCCATGAAAGAAGGACTATACAACATTGATGTAAATATTCATAAACGAAATTTTATTACACCAAGAGTATAATAATGGGCAGTAAATACACCACTCAAAGGAAAATGGTGGAAAATATATCATAAATTTCATAGGAATAAAAGTGAGATGAAAAATCCCTTATGAAAACTCGGCAGCCTAACGACGCCACATAAAACTTCCAAAAATGGATTGATGAGATAAAATAGGGTCTTTCATCATATTAACATAAATTGTACAGAAAGAGTAATATAAAAGAAAATCCCCCAACATAACGAAGAAGAGCTTAAAATAAGTGATATAAAGCAGAGTACTTAAAAAGTGAGAGATTGGATCTCTTACAAAAATTTGGCTGCCTAACGGTGCCACTCAAAACTTTCAAAACTAATTGATGAGATAAAATGGGGTCTCTCATCATACAAGCATAAAAATTACAGTAAGAGGAATATAAAAGAACATCCCAATAATAAGAAATATGAGCATAAAAGGAATGACATAAAAGAGTGTACTTAAAAAAGGAAGAGAGGGGTAGGATCCCTTACGAAATTTCGGCAGCCTAACAGAGCCATATAAAAACTCTTAAAATGAATTTATGAGAGTAAGAGGTGGTATATCATCATATTAAAATACAAATTAAAGTATGGTGAATATAAAAGAACATCTTCCAACATAAGAACATGGGGCATAAATGAAATGACATAAAAGAGGGTACTTGAAAAGAAAGAGAGAGGTCGGATCCCTTACCTCGTGTCCGACTTGACTCGATCATTCATTTATCTCCTAAATAATAAACTTGAGTTCATTTCTACTTTATTAATAACCTTTTTCATGTTCATATTGCTTTTATATCACTTATTACCATGTTATTTCACATTATGTAATCATTTAAGTTAATAACGGTCGTTTTGTTGATACTTGGTACTTGAGTCAAAAGTGAACTTCTTATATTTACTAGTTGTTCATGTAGTCAAATATCAATTATATCAAGAATGATATTCACGATTTATATATCATTTATACCATATATATATCCAGTATATACATGCATTTGTGATATTACATAATCATTTAGAGGTAAGAAATAAAATGCACCGTTCATGGAGACGGTAAGCCATACGAACGCATGAATGCTAATTCTATTTCTATTTCATACTTTAATGGAATGAAATAATAATGATATAAAGGTATATTATAATTAAAATATAGTATCATATATAATATCATTAACTTTATCCTTTATATGTCCCACATATGGCATTAACGAACCAAATCACTTTGAGGGGGCGGTAGTCCGCACTTTCTAAAATGAAGATATTGCGTTTACCCATAATGGAAACCATACAGGTATGCCATAAATGAAAAATACAGAATATTAAGGAAAACATAAAAATATTATATATCATATATAAATATAGTGACATCATAATTGCCACCTTTGAAGGTGTTAAATGATTATTGAACAATCATCGTTTCATGAGGCAGGAATTCCCCATCCACACAAACAGTATGTCATTTAACCATTAGATGTAGGTGTGTGTAAGTGTAGCTCTAATACCTCTTATAACAACATCCTAGTTTATGGAAGATACTGGTGTTGTTACAAAAGAAATGAATAAAAGAGTTTAGGGGGTTGGGGAAGCAAAATAAAACAAAAGAGCACAAGTGAAGACGTTACCTTAAAATCAGGTAACTCCCTTTGGTTTGAACCAAAATGATTTCTTGAAGAGTTTCCTGCCTAAGGTAAGGATTCTAGGATTATGAGAGGGATGTGTAGAGACAAAATAATCAGATATTGGCCAATCCAAAGGCGTGAGAGGTGTGTGTAAGGAGGTAGAGGTGGGGGCCTTTTATAAGAGGAGAGGAGGGGCACTCTTGGAATGGTATAAAATGTTACTTTATTTTCAAATGTGTTTCGTATTTTAAAGGTCTCACATTGATTTATTTCAAGTATAAGGTGATAAGTGTTCGAAATAAATGCATCCAATATGTTTTTGACATGTTTAGGTCTTAGAGTTTACATTATATTTTCATTTTATTTAAATCGTTGAATAATGAGGTAATCGATGCATCATCATGATGCCATAAATAATTTAATTTATTTAATGTATAAATATTATAAAAAAATTACTATGATGTAGGAAATATTTTTATCATTCCAATTACTATTTATAGTAAAAAATATGACTTGTATAACCCCATATAAAAATTGTTTTAGTAAAACAATACATGTTTGTGTCATTTTTACTTTTTCTTTAAATAAAATGCATTAATGTCATTATCTTACCAAAGTGGATCCATGGGGTCCCAAAAATCGACCCATGGGTTGTCCTGGTCGTCCATCACTCATTCAATAAGTTTAGGACAGGTGTCAAGATATTTTCATTTTATTATAATATCATTTTTACCTTAAATGACAGTAATTATTTTTAATCGCGATTAATAAAACTTAAAAGTTACTTTTCATCGAAAATTATTTTCATCCCATTGAACCACATTTTACATAATAATGAAAATCATTTATATTTGATTTTTTAAATTCAAATCACAGAAGTAGTAATGTTCCAATTAAACGAAAAATCAGTTTTTTGTAACTACCACTTTGTGGTTTCACTATTCATAAAAAATTAAGGTTTTTCAGAAAAAATACCAAAAATTCACCCTAAGATGTATTTGATATTCTGAATTCAAAAATGATGTATTTTTTACCAGATTCATAACATAGAAGTTTCATTAATTAAATTCCACTGTCAAATCAAATAGCATGTTTTTAAGAAAAAATATTTATCAAAAGATTGACACTCGTTTATGTCCAATCTCAAAGTGATATTAATTCCAATGACCACCATTGGATTAAATGGTAAAAATATATTCTAATTTCATTTTAAAACCAATTAAAAATATAATCTAAGCATGTAAATATATTATATTAAAAAGTGGTTTTGAATTAAAATACAACATTTTTAACTATTCATTAAAAAATGAACTTTATCGGACAAATACAAAAAATTTACACAAAGTAAATTTTGATGTCCTGAATCTAAAGAAGAATTTTATTTTGTCGAATATAACACATAAAATTGTCAAAAGGTGTATTTAAAAGAGGTTCTCCATCAAAAGGCGGTTAATCAATCTTTTAAAGAATATTAGAATGTTTACGCTTAAAATTGTATTCATTCGCATTTTTAATCCTCTAACATTTATTATAAAAAGTAAAAATATTTGACAAACATATATAATAATTTTGTAGTTAGTTGTGTTCATTCCTATCATTACAACGAATAGGTGTTAACTACCATTTAAAATAAAATTATCTTATTATTAGAGTGCAACGTAAGATTTCAAATGAACTCATTGTTGCGTATTGGGTAAGTCATCGAGCATAGCGTTCCCTTTAAATTAATATAAAAATTTTATTCAAAAATAGGGATAAATATAAAAATTTTATATTCCTTATTTACCTGGGGTGTTACATCCTTCCCCCCTTTTGGGAATTGCATCCTCGCAATTTTAAAATTGGGCTCGGAAACATCATTGAAAGTCCCACATCAGATCAAGAGTCGGTAAAACAATCGCTTTAAAAGAAATAAAGAGAAGTACAGAGGTCACACGAGTTAGCCCATACTGGGATTACATGTATGAAAACATTGATATGGACGAAAAAACAAAGGGTCATGTTCTGAGGGAGAGTGATAGAAAAAATGTTTAGGAGAATGTTAACCACAAGAAAATCACAAAAATGTGGTGGGTTAAACGGTATTCGATTACCCAGTAGGAAATGTTAACGAAAAACATTTTTTTAAAGTTACTTTTCATTGAGGAATTTATTTTTGAGCTTAACTAAAACATAAGGAAACATACTTACTTGTAATGTTGACTTTCAACTTTTACGATATTTCTTACAAGAACTCATATTTTCTCCAAAAGATGAGTATTTAGGATGACTTGTTTACATTAAGAGATCTATAATAAACTTCTATAGAATCACCTAATCTACAAAAGAAAACTATATATATCCCATGTCTTTAGACCTTATCCAAAACTAAAACCAAAAAGGTTAGTATGAGATTAGATAATACCCAAAAAAGAAAATCCATTATAAAAAGGAAATCTATTCTTAATCTCCAAAATTTGTCCAACAAGACCCAAAGTTCAATGAAGACCAAAAGTAATCCAAACTAAAATTGAAACCCAAATATTTGAAGGATTTGATCACATAGTCTTTTAAGTTAAATCGTAACATTTATCTCCAAACAACATCAGTTTCTCTTAAAGTCTTGTATTGAAAAGTAATTAACCTAATCACATATCTTCCATGATAGGTTAATAATTTCCATAGATAACCCAAAATCAACTTACTCTTAATTCATAAAATCATCTAACTAAAAAGAATTAGTCAAACTAACCAGGGAATTCACGTAGTCCAGTGGTAGGTGATAAATACCAGTTGCACTTTTGTTGTGGGTTCGATTCCCACAGCTTCATCCGACGCGACAGGTTGTCACACAGTCTGCGTGTTGTCCTTTTTCAAAAACTATATAATTTTATAACATTCCTAAAAAAGAGATAAATTCATCAAAAATAACAATAATATATTTTAACCTCAAGTTTATCTCATGCCTGTCGTATTCCATCATATCATGTAGTAACCCATAATTACCTCAATGTAAGGATCATATAAACCCTAATGGTTACCTTTTTAATTATTACCTCAACATCCACATCGAGTTGGTTCTATCATCCACGATGTATTAGAGAACTCACCAAAGTTCAAGTGGTTAATCATGAATCCTTGATAGTTAGTTTGGAATAACCATGATATTACTCATTGAATCCCCTATTTCATCCAGTCTCTTAATAAGAGAACCACCATAGTTTCCTTCATACCCATTATCACTTTGGTTCCTGCTAGATCCATCCATTTACTAAAATAAAAAAAAGTCAGTGTGAGTATATCAACAAAATAATCATGTACTAAAGAGGAAGATAAAAACTAAGATATACTTATCCAAGTTATCTCAAACTCATTCTAACCTTAAAAAAACAATGACTCCATCTAATATACTAACCATTGTGGTTAAACACAACTTTTCAGTTATGCTTAAAGAATACCCTAACCACTAAAGTTATCTAAACCGACCTCTGATACCAACTATAAGGCCACAGCTTTAAACATTAATTAGTCATGAATTAAATGAATAATACACATAGAGAATCTTTTCAGGTTTATAGTTTTAGAGAATTAGGTCATAACTATTACATCTCAAAATATTACACAGTAGACACTTCTACTATGTTTCCATAAATTAAAAAAAACACTTAAAAAGAAACATGTCTAGTTCCATGTTTTAGATATAATGTATTTCCTTGATCCCATCCTTGACCCTATTCATCTTTATGTCCTGTGGAAAAAATTTAAAAAATGAGGGATGAGTATAAAAAGCCAAGTAAAGGATACACAAAGAAGGAAAACTGTTAGTTTTAAAAAAAAAACAAGTTAACCATGAGTACTTTACCAAGTTAATAATTTTCACCATTATGATGTAGTAAAAAATATTCACTGAATAAAGGACCATTACTTAACATTTTGTAACCAAACGATTACCATAAAACCCATATAATGAAAACATAACATATAAATGTAACTTGGGACATAAACATACTTAAATGGAATAACCATACGGTCGACTTCCACACATACTTAATGGAATAGCCATACGACCGACTTCCATACCCAATGCATTGGAGGATATAACGTAACCACATATCCTAGTATTCACGGAACCACCCGTCCTATGGTTTATCATGTAACCACCCGTAAAATGTCCAAGTACCATTATAAAATCATAAGACATAAAACAAATATAATGGAACGAAAACATTTCTACACTTTGATCACAATATATCACTTAAATATATTGACATAACAAATCCATTATAAAAACCATTTTCAATACCAAAATACATAAAAGAGTATATGGTATTTATTTCATTTAAAAAAAACATCACGGCTTGTTGAGGAAGCCAATTACCAAATAATACTCATGGCTGCGGAAAAGGTCGTTGTCACCTCGTACATTAAAAAAAATTCCTTTTGTCGTTTTGTAGAACGCTTCGTAGAAAAATATTCCTTTTGTATTAAATTAAACGTCAAAGGGGTTTATACACCGTATAAAAGAAAGACTTGTATTAGAACAAAATATGCCTCAATGAAAGGAGATTGAGACGAAGTCCCATACAAAGACGGTATCCTTGGATTGAGGATAAATCAATTACATAATTATGTGTGACAAATGAATACACCAAATATAAGTGGATATTAAGTGTAAAACAATCAGAGTTTATTCACACATATTCATATAAAGACATATTAAAGGAGTACAAGTTTATCCCAAATAATCAAAATTGGGTTAGGAAGTTCCCTTGCAAAAATTTGACAGCCTAACGGCGTCACTTCAAAATTCAAAAAATGAGTTGATGAGAGACAAAAAGGGGTATCTCATCACTTGTACATATAATTTATAGCAATAAAGTTATATAAGAACATATCCCATCATTATAAGATTAAAATACCTAAAAAAGTCTTTTAAAATGAGGAGGGTGAAAGGTTCCCTTACCGAATTAGGTAACATCCGAAACATACAGCCCATGAAAGAAGGACTATACAACATTGATGTAAATACCCATAAACGAAAGTATATTACACCAAGAGTAGAATAATGAGCAGTACATACACCACTAAAAGGAAAATGGTGGAAAATACAGCATAAATATCACAGGAATAAAAGTGAGATGAAAAATCCCTTACGAAAACTCGGTAGCCTAACGACGCCACTTAAAACTTCCAAAATTGGATTGATGAGATAAAATAGGGTCTCTCATAATATTAACATAAATTTTACAACAAGAGGAATATAAAATAACATCCCCCAACATAACAAAGAGGAGCTTAAAAGATGTGACGTAAAGGAGAGTAATTAAAAAGAGAGAGATTGGATCTCTTACGAAAATTCGGCAGCCTAACAACGCCAGTCAAAACTTCCAAAATGAATTGATGAGTGAAAATTGGGTCTCTCATCATAAGAACATAAAAAATACAGTAATATTAATATAAAATAACATACCAATAATAAGAAAGATGAGATTAAAAGGAATGACATAATAGAGTGTACTTAAAAAGAAAGAGAGGGGTAGGATCCCTTATGAAATTTCGGCAGCCTAACGGCGCCACTTAAAAATTATTAATATGAATTGATGAGAGTAATAGGGGGTATCTCATCATATTAAAATACAAATTAAAGAATGGTTAATATAAAAGAACATCCTCCAACATAAGAACATGCGGCATAAATGAAATGTCATAAAAGAGGGTACTTGAAAAGAAAGAGAGGGGTTAGATCCCTTACCTCGTGTCTGACTTGACTCGATCGTTCTGTAATCTCCTGAATAATAAACAAGAGTTAATATCTACTTGATTAAGAACCTTTTTCAAGTACATTATTCCATTTATATAACTTATTACCATGTTATTCCACATTATGTAATCATTTAAGTTAATAACGGTAGTTTTGTCGATACTTGGTTCTTGAGTCAAAAGTGAACTTCTTATATTTACTAGTTGTTCATGTAGTAAAATATAAATTATCTCAAGAATGATATTAATGATGTAGATATAATATATAACAAATATATATCCAGTATATACATGCATTTATAATATTACATAATCATTTAGAGGTAAGAAATGAAATGCACCATTCATGGAGACGGTAAGCCGTACGTACGCATGCACGCTACTTCCATTTCCATTTTATACTTTAATGGAATGAAAAAATAATTATATAAAGGTATATTATAATTCCAGTATATTATAATATATAATATCATTAACTTTATCATTTATACGTCCCACATATGGCATTAACGAATCAAATCACATTGAGGGGGCGGTAGTCCGCACTTCCTAAAATGAGGATATCACGTTTACCCATAATGGAAACCATAAAGGTATGCCATAAATGAAAAATACAGAAGCTTATGGAAAAAACTAAAAATATTATATATCATATATAAATATAGTGACATCATAATGGCCACCTTGGAAAGTGTTAATAGAATATTGAACAATCATCGTTTTGTGAGGCAGGAATTCACCATCCACAGAAACAGTATGTTCTTTAACCAATAGATGTATTTGTGTGTAAGTTTAGCTCTAATAATTTTTATAAAAAAATACTAGTGTATTTAAGATACTGGTTTTGTTACAAAAGAAATGAATACAAAGAGTTTAGGGGGTTGGAGAATCAAAATAAAACAAAAGAGAACAAGTGAAGACGTTACCATAAAATCGGTTAACTCTTTTTGTTTTGAACCAAAAGTGTTTCTTGAAGAGCTTCCTACATAAGGTAAGGATTCTAGGATGATGAGATGGATTTGTAGAGACAAAATGATCAGAGCTTGGCTGAGAAAAAGGCTTTAGAGGTGTGGGTAAGGAGGTAGAGGTGTGGGCCTTTTATAAGAGGAGAGGAGGGGCACTCTTGGAAAGGTATAAAATGTTACTTTATTTTCAAATGAGTTTCGGATTTTAAAGGTCCAAAATTGATGTATTTCAAGTATAAGGTGATAAGAGTTCTAAATACACCCATAAAATAATTTTTTGACGTGTGTAGGTCTTAGATTTTACATTATCTTTTCATTTTATTTAAATCGGTGAATACTAAGGTAATCACTGCATCATCATGATGTCATAAATATTTTAATTTATTTAATGTCTAAATATTATAAAAAAACTACTATGATGTAATAAATCCTTTTATCTTTCCAATTACTATTTATAGTAAAAAATCTGACTTGTATAACTCCATGTAAAAATTGTTTTAGTAAAAAAATACATGTTCGTGTCATTTTTACTTTTACATTAAATAAAAGGCATTAATGTCATTATATTACACAACTGGCTCCATGGGGTTCCAAAAATCGTACCATGGGTTTTCTAGGTCGTTCATGACTCATCCAATAGGTTTAGAAGAAGTGTAAAGATATTTTCATTTTATTATAATATCATTTTTACCTTAAATCACACTAATTACCTTTAAAAGCGATTAATAAAACATAAAAGTTACTTTCCATAAAAAATTATTTTCATCAAATTGAACCAAATTTTACTTAATAATGAAAATCATATGAATTGGATTTTTGAAATTCAAATCACAGAAGTTGTAATGTTCCATTTAAACGAAAAATCATTTTTTGTATCTACCACTTTGTGGTTTCACTATTCCACAAAAATTAAGGTTTTTCAGAAAAATACCAAAAATTAACCCTATGATATATTTGATATTCTGAATTAAAAAATGATTCCTTTTTTACCAAATTCATAACATAGAAGTTTCATTAATTAATTTTATAATTAAATTCCGCTATCAAATCAAATAGTGTGTTTTTAAGAAACAATATCTATCAAAATATTGACACTCGTTTATGTCCAATCTCAAAGTGATATTAATTCCAATGACCACCATTGGATTAAAAGATAAAATTATATTCTAATTTCACTTTGAAAACAATTAAAAAGATAATATAATAATATAAATAAATTAGATTAAAACGAGGTTTTGAATTAAAATACAACATTTTTCAATGTTCATTAAAAAATGAACTTTATCGGACAAATACCAAAAATTTACACAAAGTAAATATTGATGTCCCGATTCTAAAGAAGAATTTTATATTGTCTAATATAACACATAAAATTTTCAAAAAGTGTATTTAAAAGAGGTTCACCATCAAAAGGCAGTAAATCGACCTTTTAAAAAATATTAGAATCTTTACGCTTAAAATTGGATTCATTCACATTTTTAATCCTCTAACATTTATTGTAAAAAGTAAAAATATTTGACAAACATATATAATCATTTTCTAGTTAGTTAGGTTCATTGATGTCATTAGAATGGCTAGGTGTTAACTACCATTTAAAATAAAATTATTTTATTATTAGAGTGGAAAGTAATATTTCAATGGAACTCGTTGTTGCGTATTGGGTAAGCCATCGAGCATAGCGTTCCCTTTAAATTAATATTAACATTTTATTCACAAATGGGGATAAATATAAAAATTTCATATTATTTATTTCCCTGGGGTGTTACACAATATCCTTATCATCCATGTCATATTTAATAAAATTGGGAAATTATTTATGAAATCTCAAGATATTTCCATTTATACCATCATAAGAACTTATCTTCATGGTAACTGTCCAACTAGTGAATTCATAACACTATGATAGATAAACATAGCTCTAAAAACACTATTTAATTCATTATCATAGAAATATCAATCAGATATTTATTTTAATTTCATTTTTAAATAGATCATTCACAACAACTTCTCTATTCAATGATATTCTCCAGTTTCCTCTTTTTGATGAATTTACTATGAATCATTATTTTTATCATTCTATTATTTTTTCCCATAATGAGGGAAACATATATTTTATAAATAGGATTATTTTATTCACCACAACATCTCCACTTCACATAGTGATCCTTGTAAAAGTATTTACTATATATTGTGTACAATTCCTGATCTAATACAACATTACCTTAAATTATATGACAGCTCTTTTTTTTCTTGGAACGTAGATCCACAATTTTCTAAAAGATCTTCTTTTAACTAAAAATATGTATAACAAATAATATATATGTACTAACATGTTTTCTGGAACTCTAAAAATCTACAATGAATATCTGATTATTTTCTTGACATCTCAGTCTGATACACTCCATTTTTTCTTTCATTCTAATCACAAGCATCTAATGTAACAATGACTATAATTAGATAAATATTTTCTCTAACATTCAATATCATGACCTTCATCAATTAGACTCAACATTCACCATCTAATATAATTTGATGATAAAAATCACTGGGATGGATTGATCATTATTATGTGATTTGTAAATAGACAATAATAAAAAGGACCATGTAATACACCATTTTATTTAAAAAAACTTTAAAAATTCATGGTCTCCAAAATATCCCCATTGGAATTATTTTTTTTACTAAGTAAAAACTCACTTAAACTTTTAAACTCAATAAATTGATCACTTATCCAATAATTCTATGCCTACATGTGCAAATACGGTTTAAAAAATTGAATAAAATATCGTTGTATCAAAAAATTAGTGACTACAAATCATTTAGAACTTCATCCATAATAAAAAATCATTTTCAAAACAAACATCATCATTTATAGAATACATCCATGTAACCACATCAAAAACTATTAAAAGAACTCACACACGATGAAATCATTGAATACGCCATTTAAAAAATCCCCATAAATATATGCTCATCCTTTAAAGTAAAATCACATACCAATGGATATATTTATTTGAATTATTTTCCCCCATTTGAGAACGAAAACAAAAAACCTGATGAAATAGGATATTTATATATAATGTACCTTAGCCTTGAAGACAGTGGGGTTTTACACCTATAATTGACCTCATCTTATGAAATGTTTCCCTTGAAAATGGTTTAGTAAAAACCATCTAATTCATCAATTTAAAAAACTATAACATCCCATCATTCCATGGTATGTTTCTTTTTAAATTAATTGAATAGCTTGTGATGTATGGTACATCATGATATTTATTCACAATACACTACACCGTCTTAGCTTGTCCTATACACAACACCCAGTTTGAGCGCACCAGGACCTATCAAACTAGATGATTATAAAGTTGTTTTTAAATAGTATTAAATATATTTTGAATTTTATATTCCACATATAATTTTAAAAATTATTTTATGTGTTTTTTCGACATAATATAAAAAAAATTCAAATTTTTAGATAAAAGGCACATTTTGATAAACAAATACAGTTTTTACACATTTTAATATAAAACCATTTTAAATATAATATTTAAATCTTTTATATATTCAATTTAACAATATTAAAATCTTATTTAGAAGTGATACATAAAAATTCAAACTGGATAAATTTTAAATGTTTTTCCGATAACATTCATATTTTAATGAATATTGAAAAATACTGCATTTTAATTCAAAACTACATTATCAATTAATTTATTTATATTGGTATATTATCCATTTAGTCTATATTAATGTATAATTATATTCTGTTTTAATCATTTAATATAATTTAATTAATTTTATGTAATCTAACATTGAAATTTGATATAAACACATATAAATCTTTTGATGGTTTTTACTTTTTCAAAAAAAACCCTATTTTCTCCTTTTAATAATGAGGATGAAAATAAAATTAATTACTACAAATTATTTGTTTCATATTGTTTAAAATGGATTACATATTTGGAATCATAACTTCTAAATTATGTAAATAAGTCTCTTTTATTTTTAGGCATTATGAATAGTACCTTCAGTAATTATTTTTTCTTTACCACTATTAAAGGGGAAAGTCATTGAATAAAGGTAAAAATAATATTATAATAATATATAACTACTCTAACATGCATCGTAATATTTTTTGATGAGTGAAAGGAAAAAAAATCCGTAGAATGAATTTTTTTCATTTGGGTTCCACTTGTGTGTGATAATGACATGTAATCATAATTAATTAAAGTAATGAGAAAAAGAACACAAACCTGTATCTTTCAGTAAAACAATTTTAATGTGGGATAATATAATTGATTCACATTAAATATAAATATTCATTAGAAATATAAAAATATTTACTACATCATTTTATTTTATTTATAAATTTTAGACATTAAATATATAAATTTATTTATGACACAATGATGATACAATGATTACCTTTTTAATGAATTATTGTAATGAATGATTTTATAATTATTAAATTTAATTTAATTTGAGATTTTGGATTTCATCCAAATATTTTTAAGATAAAACTAACATATTAGGAATGAGTTAATGCTTCTTTTTAAAGACTCACATTTTTGTGACTTTGACGATAATCAATTACTGAATAGTGTCAAAATTAACATAAATTAATTTTAAAAACAAACACTAATTTATTAAATGATTTAATCTTAGTAAAATTATAGGATTCATAAAAATTACTTATTTAGTAATAAAAATTTGATTAATTATCCACTTGAGGTTCAATTTGTGTTTTATTGTAACTATATTAACTATATAGTATTAAAATACATGAAGACAAGGTAAGAGTTAACTTATTTAACTAAGGGTTAATGCCAAAATACACAGTTAAACTCATGATCTAAACTTATCTAAAACCTATTTTATGAGATTATTTCGACCCATACTAATAATATCCTCTACCTAAATCACCTTGGTGCTATTAAAAACCGAATTTCAATTTATAATAATATAATATTTAAAGACATTACTAAAGTCGCCCTCTCCTATCCTATAAAGGGAACTTCCCCTTCTCTTTTATTAACACCTCCAATACCCTTTAGCTTAGACAAACCCTACCCAAAACACCTCCAAACATCCCTTAATTTATTCTAGAGTCCATTATTTTTTCATAAAACCAACATAGGGAATCCTTTTTATAAATCAAAAAGAGACCCCTGAAGAAGAGGTAATCATATTATCCCTTCGTTCAAAGTTCTTTTTCTTCGTCTACATCCCCTTCCTAATATGTTACCGTACTAAAATAAAAAATCCAGCATATAATATACACTGATATGTTCTTATGATTATGGGACAAATATATTCCTCCTTTTAATCAACATATGGAACAACATATCATCATGTACGTGTACATGCCACTTATTGTCTCCACGTTGTGGAGTAAAATGTTTTTCATCTATAATTTATTTTGATGGGTATAATGATGAATATATGGGACTTAAATAATAAATATAATATGATATTATTTTTGTAAATTTCATATACCATCCAATTCCATACAATATAACCATCAAAGGAATGATATCATCGCTTAGACAGACATACAGCCTACCGTCTCCACGGTGTGGTGAGATTCATTCACCATTTTAACAATTCATTAATTATTATAAAATTTACATGATGAGTAAAAATAATAATAAGTAATTTAAATACATTTTGGACATGAATAAAATACAACCAAATCATAACAGAAAATACTAACCTGAAAAAACTAGAATGAGAAAACGAAGCAGTTAACACCAAAAATATTGGAAATATTAAAACACTATTAAAAAATGATATAATCGGATCATATATGATATCAGAAACATTTATATGGTTTTTTTATAATCTAATAATTTTTTTACAATTATACTGGAGGTTAACACACCCTCGACTGTTGGAAAGTACTAGGTAAGGGAGAATTTTGCAATCTATTTTTTATCTGAGATTATTTATACTTAAGTACTGACGGGGGTATATTTATCATACAAATCCATGTTTAATAAATATATAATATTAATTTTATTCATATAAAAATTTTCAATGTTAATTTTACCCTTTGGTTAATTTTTATTAAATGGTATAAAAATAATCTTTGGTTATAATTTGATTTGAGGTACTTTTTGATATTTCTGAAAAACGTATGAGGATGATGTTTTTTCAAACTTATATGGAATGAATGGGTTTTTATGGTTTCAGGAAACCTTATTTAAATCAAGCTTCTTCTACATGATTTATTGTTTATTATCAACTACCATTTTTTATTCTAAAATTGTGTGTCATTTTGAGAAAACATATCATTTTTGAAAAAGAAAGGATGTTTTCCTCAAGAATTAAGTTCATGTGAATTATCACAATTATTTTCCATATTAGAAGACATATGGTTTTTTTATCCCAATTAGTAAATTGAATTAATTGTTTTTTTGAAGGAATTATTTTTATGAAATCCATTTATTTTATATATTTTATTATGTAATTATGTTTTAGAAATCCATTTTTTGATCCTTGGGTTATGATTTAGTTAATAGTTTATGTTTTTATGGCACATGTAAGAATGATGTAATTATGAGATGGGAGGGACCTATATCTCCCTCAAATTCATTAGGTAAATATTTATATATCACTACATTGATATTACTTGAACCGAAAGAAAATCTGGTTCAGCAATACAAGGATGGAATGGAATGTAAATCTGAGTTAATGAGGGAATTTGTCCACTATGGCGGTCTTGGAATCAATCCATGACTACTGTGAAGTGTTTTCTAGGCTTCTGTGTATGCCACAAAACATCATGTATTATGTTATGAATTTTGGGATTATTTCTACTAATTATTATGTACTTTTATCCCATGACATGATATCACAATCCTTGAAATGTAGGATAAGATTTTAAATGTTATATTCTCATGTCATATGATTATGATATGATTGAAATTTTCCTTATATACCGTTAATACTAATTTGAGCTCACCCTTTCATATGTTGATTTTCCCCAGGTCATAAAGAATGGTATCAAGTAATCTTTTTCAAAAAAATAGTCTAGTTATGAAGAAATAAGTTGGTGAAAATGTAGATTTTTTCTAAACCAGTTGAATATGTTTCCTAAATTCTAATGAAACTCTACCTATATGGTCCTGTCATGGATTTATTATATGTTGTAATGAATATTATTCAATTATTATGTAATATTAATGTTTGTAATGTATGTTTTGTTATAGTTGGTATCGGAGGAAATGTATAGTTAGGATTTGGAATCTAGGATGAGAAAGACTTAGTAAGAAACCTCAGAATATGTCTAAATATACGATACTATCCTAGTGTTTAAGAAATGACCATAAATGACATAGTATAAAAACTAATGTTTTATAAATTCAAATTTTAATCTTGATTTATTAGGTTTCCCCAATATAATTATTCTTTCTCACACTATGATTGTTGTTTTTAGTCAATGGCTGGAACCCGAACGAATCATTTTAACGGTGAATGCGATGGGAAATGAAATGATTGTCCCCCTGAGTAACCAAATGTTATGGGATTTGGAATAAAAAATCCTGTAACCGTGCTCACACAACATTCTCAAGAAATTAATCGTGAAGAAATTCTAAATAAGAAAATTATGGAGAAACATTTTATTGAGTCCTTCCTGATGTAGCGTACACATTCATTTAGTGTGTCTTCTGATCCATTAGTGTATCAACAATGGATTAGTACCACTGAAAATATATTATTAGTTTTTCAATGTTCTAAACAAGACAATGTCTCCTTATATGTCTATATTTTTGAAGGTGAAGCTGATCAATGATGGAATATAATCAAGAATATGGGGAAAATATAAAAAATTGACTCCATGGAATGGGACGAGTTCAAGAACATATTTTTCAATAATTAATATCCTCGTATTAATCAAAAAAAGATCGAGATGGTTTTCCCTGAACATAAGAAAAATCATGATAAATCTATTGGTACCTAGGAAGCAAATTTAACAAGGCCTTCATGTATTATTTTGAAATTATAATCCAATGTGATAGTAAAATTGATTAATTCTTCAGTATCTTTAAACCAAGTTTCCAAAGGCAAGTATCCACAAGGGAATTTAATAGCTAGGAGGAAATATTTTGATGTTCTCTCAAGGTTGATATGAATATTTGTGTAACCCATCAGTAATATGGGTTTGATAAGAAGAAAAAAACGAAATTCAAAAGAAAAAACTAAATACCACACTAAAAAGAAGAAGCTTTTTTCCTTATGCTCAATGTGTGGAAAGAGACATGAAGGAAATTTTCTGAAAGGGACTAATAAATCTATTATGTGTATAAAATAATGTCATCAGACAATTGAATGCCAAAGTGATAAGAAAAGGATATCTAATTATGAAAATAAAGAGAAGGCTATATAAATGCACCTCCTACACTTCAATGATACAAGTGAAAGGAAATGGGGCATTATGCCAATCATTTCCTTGGTCCACGGGTTATTGATTATGATCTATGCCAGTAAACTCTTAAGGACAAATATAATGGAAAGCCCCATGAAATCACTATCATTGAATGGTAGTATGATAATGAAGTGGTTAAAGGTACACATACTATCCACTCTAAATTATCAAATGATTTATTTTATTATGGATCCACTCAATCATTTTTTATGATGAAATTTATAAGGGTATCACCATATTACATCTACAATTAGATGTCGAGTTAGCTGTGATGACTTCTAACGACATAACAATCACTTAGAATGTTTATAATTCTTATCTGGTTGAAGTTTGGGGTAATGTGCTTCTTGAAAATATTTTGATCCTTCATGTTGTAGAAATTGATTTGATTCTTGGCATGTATTTTATTTCTATTTATAGAGCTCTAAAAGGAATTTTCAATGGATCCCTCAAATGATAAATGGCTTTTTGGGATACTTGGATGCATTAGAGTAGCTAACCAAGGTCGTCTCTCAAAGGAGGAAGTAAATAAAATAAACATTTTAATGGTATTATAAAAATAAAATAAAATATAATAAAAACACTAAATAAAAGGATGGGGTTGTTAATTATTTATAAAACAAGATGATTTTTTTGGAATATGTTTTTTTTTTAATTTTGAAATGAAAATAGATTAAAAATACGCAACAAGAAGATGTTTTTAACAAAATATTTAAAAAGGCTTAATCAATCTAACGCTACCTCTTCACTCTGTTATTTATCATTATCATTTAAATTAAAATTCACTTAATTATGAACCCTTAATTTGTTAAATCCCAAACCCTATTAGAATTAACTTTAGTTTAAATATGAAGTGACTTTAACCCTATGCCTACTTTGGAACATGAAATCATAGCACCCTACTTTGATTGATGTTCTACGGTTAGATTGTGGTTAGTGGAAAATTAAAGCGCATTTCCACATTGTAAATTACTCATAATTGAGTTTAGAGATTATATTTTAACACTACAAATTGATTCCATTTGTTTTTGTATTATCCATTACATTCGTTCTCTCACAATTTACACATAATATCCTCCTCGCGTGTTTTTGTGTTAATTGTTCAATTTCTTACTTATTTTAAATTAAATTAAATAATAAATTAATTGATCATATTATATGAATTATTGTATATCATTTATTCAAAATAAATTAATGAATAGGATTAGAAGTAGATTGATTTATAATAAAACTACTCTTACATGGTTGGTGTATTCATTATAAGAACGTTATGAAAGTGAAAATGATTAGAAAGGGTATAACAAAATCATGTTTCTACTCTTGAATTCTAGCCCAAAATGGATAATTATGATAATAAGAAAATATAAAATAACCAAAGAATTATAAGAGAATCTATGACTCTATTGAAATAAAAATAACCTGAGAACAATGAAGAGGAAAAGAAGATCATTTTATAGGAGATCCTATCCAGGTATCTTCCATCCTCCAATTGTGAATTTAAATGGTGTAGAACAACTTCTCAACTTCGAAAAATCTTATAATGCTCATCCCAACCACTAAAAATAAGAGAAACTGTAAAGACCCGCAAATTTTAAGGAAATTGTTTTCTTAATTTTCTTTGGAATTTTACAAGAGCGCAGCTTTAGACGGCACTTGATTCCGAGGCCCGGTGTTCCCGGAATCAATTTCCGAAGTTTGGCTCGGGTACGTTCAGTGAACGGACGAGCGGATTTTTCTATCTTTTGAACCGGTGCCCGGAATCAAATTCTGAGGGCACCGATGAAATCGCAGCGCCGGTATTTGCTTAGAAACGCCTCTTCCGGAGTTGCGTTTTCTCAGACGTGGTTTTTAAATTTTGCGGCTTTAAGTCAGAAATAAAATAAAGTTTGTACGACAACTTTATTTTATTTTTCACTTAAGCTGCTTGGAAGCCACTTGAAGTCACTTAAAGGCGGCTTGAGCTGAGTTGAACTGGATAGGATGCTATCCAGAAATATCCTACCCCTTGGTAGGATATTTGTGCGGTGGGGCCCGCACGAGCCCCGCCGTTTCTTTCGCTAAGTAACGCACCCGCGAAAACCCGTCAAAGTAACTGAAAAGTCAACCGACGCGTTTTCTTTAATTCTTAACAGACCATTTAATTGGGCAGTTATTTCGTGAATTAAATGGACTGTTTCTTTCGTGAATTAAATGGGTCGTTTCTTTCGAATTGATGGATCGTTTCTTAACCGGTTTCGTGTGTTGGCATGTTTATAAAATAAGACCAACCTAAAAATCCTTTGAAAGGATTTGAGATGATCTTGTTTCTTCATCTCCCCGCGAAGAACGCGAAGAACGCGAAGAACGCGAAGAACGCGAAGAACGCCGGCGACCGAAATTCGACGACACACACCGAGATCTGCGACGTCGACGAGCTTTATCCGCGACGTTCTTCGGCGACGCCTCTTCTTCCGCAGCCGATCCTCGTTCGGCAACTAAGGTAAGAACCGGATCGTTAATTCTCCCTTTTTAATTTCATGGCAACAGATTTAATTAATTAAATCCATTTGTTCTTGATCCAGAGATTGGCGACGCGACGCCGGATACCGCGACGATGCAACGATCCCCCCTTCTTCCGCAATGACCTCTCGTCCGACGACGACGACAAGTAAGGGTTGATTTGAAATATTTTTCCTTTCCCGTGATTTTATTTCTTTTAAAATAAAGAACCGATCACAGAACAATTTTAAATTTATTTAAAATTGTTGATTGGTTATTCCTTGTTTCTCCCGATGTTTATGACTAATGCGGAGGGTGCGGGTCTAACGAACAAGACCCGGCAACCCTCCGCCGATCTTCCTTTTTTGTGCGGATTTGGCGGGCGACGGAAAAAGCACGACGCAAGGGCCAATTGTTGATTCCGCAGTGGAGATCGGCCCCCGGGAGGAGCATCGGTGCAGGCGGGAGGCAAAACGGGCCACCGGAGCAACTCCGGCGGCCCGCGGACGGCGGCGGCGGCGCCCGGCGCGCCGCCGTGCAGAAGTTCCGCCGCGGCTGAAGCCGCGGCGGCGGTGGCCGGTTCCGCGGCCGCGCGGAACCGGGGAGGGACGCGGCGGCCCGGCCGCGTCCGCGTGACAGGCGGCCCCCCCGCGGGGCCGCGTTTTCCACCGAGCCGCGGGGCGGCGCCCCGCGGCAGCTTCCTTCGGCCGCCCGGCCGAAGCCGAGCCGGCCGGTCCGGTCGGCCGGGCCACGCCCCGGCCGGACCGGACCCGGCCGAGCCGGTTCGGGCCGGGTCGGGCCGACCCGGTTCGGGCCGACCCGGTTCGGGCCGACCCGGTTCGGCCGACCCAGGGGGGGTTCGGGCCGGGTCGCCCCGGGCCCAGAACCCCCGTTTCCGGGCCTCTTCGGTCTTTTGCCCATATCTTGGGCCTGAGACCTCCGATTGACGAACCGTCAGTGGCTACGCGATCCTTGGATCGAGACGGTCGTTTCGGTATATTATACTCAAGGTTTCGGAAGATTTTGGGTTCGGCCGGGTTGGTTCGTACACGAAACCAACCTGGCCCTCGGAGCGGAAACGCTCATAACTTGAGCTACGGACGTCCGATCGACGTACCGTCAGCTGTGGTAGTTTCCTCTAAGTGAGACGGAACTTTTGGCATACTCAGCCCGAGGATCGGATACAGGCGGAGTACGGTCGGGTCGGTTTTGCCCTAAAAACCAACCGGGCCCCTGGGACGAAAATGCCAATAACTCTCAGACCGGGCGTCCGATTGACGCGCCGTCTGTTGCGTTGAGATCCTGTTGTCGATACGGAACTTTTGGATACATCAACTTCGGACTACGTGTCAGTTGATGTATCAGCCTCTCGGCTCGTGGAGCGGACCCTCCAAAACGAGCTCGCTATGTGCGGGAACCCTAGCGCTGGCTGTGACTTCGACGACAGAGCAGAGATCCTCCGTGGACTGCGACGACGACAGAGCAGAGATCCTCCGTGGACTGCGACGACGGCAGAGCAGAGATCCTTCGTGGACTGCGGCGACGACTGTGCAGAGATCCTCAGTGGACTGCGTCGACTACTGCACTCAGCGATCCCACGTGGATCAGTGCTACAGGTTCTGTGTGAGACCGATCCTACGTGGGTCCTTACTACCGGTTCTGTGTGAGCCACTTCCTACAGGTTCTGTGTGAGCCCGATCCTACGTGGGTCTTTTGCGGGGGTTAGTACCTATCGATCCTTCGTGGGTCCGACGACTTAGATGGATCAGTGATCATCTTTGACGTCATCTGAAAAAGTATACCTGGTTGAGCTGAATCGTATGTTACTCTCCTTTGTGGATTGTGTTGAACTATCCTATGTGGATTTACCGTTTACTCTCCTTGTGGATTTGAGTCTTGCTTTCCTTGTGGATTGAGTTGTTCTTGAGCTCGTGAGTAGAGCTAGAATTGGGGACTTAGGTATATGTATGGGCATATACCTAAGTCGAGTCAGATGTTACTTCGTGATTGCATCTTTCTTTTGTGCTATATCCTTTGTGGATTTCGGGAGACCTTCGGGGGTCTCGGGGTCCTTACTGAGTAGCTTGTACTCACCCCTGCACGGGCTATGCCCGCACCTTGTTGTGTTGGTTGCAGACGACGGACAGCGCTGATCACGGTTGGGGCGTGGAGCAGGACGGTACCTGGAGGTGGACCACTGGGCGGGACGTGCTCGGAGCGGACGTGGGACCCGAGGAGCCTGGAGGCTATCTGTACCCACCCTTCAGGAGGGATTGCCAGTGGACGACACGAGGCCGCCGTCTTTTCTTCAGTTGCTGTACTTTACTTTTCAGTTGTACTTTACAGTTGGGCTTGTATTTCCGGCCCCCTTTACTTTTCTGCACTTTACTTTCCGCTTGCTGACTCTGTGTGGTTGTTACTTATAAAGGCAATGCCTTCCCTGTTTACTGGGATTTTACGCCTTGGTGCTAGTCGCCAGCCCCTGGCCTATGGAAGGCGGGCTTGGGGTAGTCACGGCACGGGCCCGGAGGACGGGTCGTGACAAATTGGTATCAGAGGTGGCCGGTTCTACCGCAAACTCTGATCGTCCTTTCCTTCTATATGAAGCAATAATGTTTAGTGTATTGAGTGTGGTTATCAGTTCAGGGAGCCCAGTGTTGGTGCGGCGGCCGACGTATCCGTACACCAGGACCCTGACTCCTGATTTCCGACTTAATGCATGAAAACATAGATTGCGTGTGTGTTTCAAGTTTTCTTTGTGATTACTTGTGTCAGCTCACCGGGTATACTGATCTGCTTTATGAAAGTCTCAAGTTTTCCTTGTGATTACTTGTGCCAGCTCACCAGGTATACTGTTCTGACTGTGGTGCTCTTGTGCTCCTTTTCAGGATGGCCCCGCGACGACAGCCAGCTAGGGTTCCGAGTGTAGGGCGCGATGGCAGCCCACCGAGCGACGAGGCCTCGGTGCATGGCCCTTTCCCAGCAGTGGCACCGGCGGTAGCTTTACCCGCCGAGCCACCGATGCTGCCAGTACCAGACGCTGACGATGCACGTCGCCTCAGGGCACTGCATGAGTTTCAGAGCCAGCGACCGCCCAGGTTTCGCGGTGAGGCGGACCCCCAGGCCGCCGAGGACTGGCTAGAGGCGGTGGTACGGATCTTTAGGCTAGTGAGGACACCAGCGGATCTCATGGTGATTCTCGCAGCGAGCCTCCTGCAGGCGGCGGCAGGACGATGGTGGAGCCTGATGCTCCAGGTTCACGATGAGGCATCCTTGCTCTGGGCGGACTTCGAGAGCCTCTTCCGCTCTGAGTTCGTCCCGGCCACCCTCCGAGCGGTGCGCATCCAGGAGCTTCTCCAGCTGCGCCAGGGAAGCATGACGGTCGCTCAGTACGCGGCGAGGTTCACTGACCTATCTCGCTACTCGACCGACATGGTACGGGACCCCTTCTTCCGGGCCCGGACCTTCGAGCAGGGCTTGCGACAGGAGATTCGGGCGTCGCTGATCTCCCTCAGCATTCCGACCCAGGCGGGAGTGCTGGAGCGAGCCCTCCTGATCGAGAGCTTCCTGGCAGAGCCTTCTTCAGCGGCGAGACCTAGCGCAGGGCGGCAGGTAGCTGAGTCTTCGGCAGCAGGTAGCCGACGGATGACTCACGGGTCCAGGCAGACCAGACCCCCACGCAGACGGCCTCAGGACACCGGCTCAGCGGTGCGGGGCACACAGCGGAGTGCCAGCCTTCCGAGAGGCAGGCTGTGCTACTCCTGCGGCGGGCAGGGTCACATGGCTCGTGACTGCCCGACTCGCCGACCAGAGGAGCAGCAGACGGTGGAGGGGCCACCCAGGCAGAGGCAGAGGGTCGACCGTGGCGGTCCGCAGGGAGGAGGCGGACGAGGCAGAGGAGCTGGCCGAGCAGCGGGTGGTGGGCGACGCTTCCAGGCTCTACCCCCACCACCACCAGGAGGGCCACCTCGACCACAGGGAGCTGGCGGGCAGGGACAGGCCCAGCTCCAGGCAGTGGAGGCCTACGACCCCGACTTGCCAGAGATGATTCGAGGTACGATCTGTGTCTATTCCACCCTTGCTGCAGTACTTATAGACACCTGAGCGAGTCACTCCTTCATAGCCTCTGCCCTTGTTCGGAGCTCGGAGATTCCGACTGAGCCGTTGGCTCGATCCTTACGGCTAGAGACTCCTACGGGAGCAGACTCGACGATTACGCACTGGTGCCGGCAGTGTGAGCTTACTCTAGGAGGCGAGAGCTTCGGCTGGGATCTCCTTGTAGCGGCGTCGAGGCCTTACGACGTCATCTTGGGCATGGATTGGCTATCCACGGTTCATGCCCAGATAGACTGTTTTAGGCGCAAGGTGTGATGTGTTCGTACCGACGGGAGCAGGTTTACCTTCACCGGCGAGAAGGGGACCTTTGCAGCACAGGATGGACTTCCGCGGAGGAGAGTGCAGCCTATCTCTCATCAGTTGGCTAGCCTCATCCTAGGAGCAGTGGACGTGCGGAGTCCGGCTTTTCCTGCAGTGGTGGACCAGTACGTGGACGTCTTTCCCGACGACGTTCCAGGGCTACCTCCTCGTAGAGAGGTAGACTTTTACATCGACTTGTACCCCGGGACAGCCCCGATATCTTCTCCAGCATATCGGATGGCCCCCGCCGAGCTTCGGGAGCTGCGGGTACAGTTGGAGGACTTGCAGAGCAAGGGGTTTATCCGACCCAGTGTTTCACCCTGGGCTTCCCCGATTTTGTTCGCCAAGAAGGCGGACGGGAGCTTGTGACTATGTGTCGACTATCGTCGCCTGAACCAGGTGACAGTGAGGAACAAGTATCCTCTGCCACGGATTGATGACCTCTTCGATCAGCTCAAGGGAGCGCGGTGGTTCTCGAAGATAGACCTCCGGTCAGGCTATCATCAGCTCAGAGTTCGAGACGAGGACGTGCAGAAGACGGCCTTCAGGTGTCGGTATGGCCATTATGAGTTCTTGGTTATGACATTCGGCGTAACCAATGCTCCAGCAGTGTTCATGAGCCTCACGAACAGGATCTTCCAGCCATACCTCGACCGATTTGTCGTGGTCTTCATTGACGACATTTTGGTATACTCGACGACTGAGGAGGAGCATGCCTACCACCTGCGAGTTGTGCTAGACACACTCCGAGAGCACCAGCTTTATGGCAAGCTCTCAAAATGCCAGTTCTGGTTACGTGAGGTCCATTTCTTGGGGCACGTCATCTCTGAGGCGGGAGTTGCAGTGGATCCCGCGAAGATCGAGGCAGTGCTAGCTTGGGAGCCACCCAAGAGCGTGACGGAGGTGCGGAGCTTCTTGGGCCTAGCCGGATACTATCGGAGATTTGTGCCGGACTTCTCCAGAGTTGCGGCACCACTCTCAGCGTTGACGAAGAAGGGGAAACCCTTTGTGTGGTCAGACAGATGTCAGCAGAGCTTCCAGGAGCTGAGACAGAGATTGACCAGCGCACCTATCTTGAGGTTGCCTGAGGAGGGAGTTGGGTACGTAGTTTACTGCGATGCATCAGGGACTGGACTCGGGTGCGTCCTGATGCAGGAGCGGGCCGTGATCGCCTACGGATCACGTCAGTTGAGGCCGCATGAGCAGAACTACGCCACTCATGACCTGGAGTTAGCAGCAGTGGTCTTCGCTCTGAAGACTTGGCGGCACTATCTGATGGGAGAGCGCTTCACAGTCTTTTCTGACCACCAGAGTCTCAGGTATATCTTCTCTCAGAAGGACCTGAACCTGAGACAGCGGAGATGGCTTGAGTTCCTCTAGGACTATGACTTTGAGATAGTCTATACTCCTGGGAAGGGGAACGTGGTAGCCGATGCCCTCAGCAGGAGGACGGGCATTCAGCTACTTGAGGAGGCGACGGAGCAGCTAGCCTCCTTACAGATATCCTTCGTGGATAGAGACGGAGCAGCCTTTCTTCAGTCTCTCACAGTCTCTCCTCCACTTCTACAGCGGGTCAGAGAGGCTCAGCGTGAGGACGCTGACTGTGAGACCCGACGTGCACTGATATCCTCAGGTCAGGCGCCTGATGGCTTCTCCCTTGGAGCAGAGCACGACATCCTTTTCAGAGGACGTACCTTCATACCAGTCGCTTTGCGAGAGGAGGTGCTGAGAGAGTTTCACACTTCTCCCTTGGCGGTACATCCTGGAGTGGCGAAGATGTACCAGGATCTCAGGCGACAGCACTGGTGGCCGGGCATGAAGAAGGCTGTGGCAGAGTTCGTTTCACGATGCCTCACCTGCCAGCAGGTGAAGGCAGAGCATCAGGTACCAGCAGGCTTGGTACAACCCTTGGAGGTCCCGGAGTGGAAGTGGGATGGCATATCTATGGATTTCGTGACTGGACTTCCACGCACTTCCAGAGGTCACGACTCCATTTGGGTGATTGTCGACCGACTCACCAAGTCGGCACACTTCTTACCCATCAGAGAGCAGGGCTCAGTGGAGAGCTTGGGACGTCTTTACGTCCAGGAGATCGTACGGCTTCACGGTGTGCCATCGTCTATCGTCTCCGATCGAGATGCTCGTTTCACTTCCCGGCTTTGGAAGGGGTTGCAGGAGGCGTTCGGGACGCGGCTCCATCTGAGCACAGCCTTCCACCCTCAGACGGATGGTCAGACGGAGAGGACCATGCAGACACTCGAGGAAATGCTCCGTGCATGTGTTCTCGACTTTGGTCGCAGCTGGGAGGACCACCTACCCTTGGTGGAGTTCGCGTACAACAACAGCTACCACTCCCCCATCGGGATGGCACCATACGAGGCGTTGTACGGCAGACCCTGCAGATCACCGTTGTGCTGGACAGACCCTGGGGAGTCAGCACTCGTGGGACCAGAGATGGTCCGAGCCACGACAGAGAAGGTCCAGATCATCAAGGAGAGGATGAGGACAGCTCAGAGCCGGCAGAAGTCATATGCTGACAGGAGGCGGAGGCCACTAGAGTTCGAGGATGGCGACCACGTCTTTTTGCGTGTCTCACCCCGACGTGGTTTACGGAGATTTGGCCGAGGCGGCAAGTTGTCTCCACGCTTCATCGGGCCTTTCCAGGTCCTCAGCAGGATAGGAGAGGTGGCTTATCGCCTGGCTCTACCACCTCAGTTGCACCGGGTGCACGACGTCTTCCACGTGTCTCAGCTGAGGAGATACGTGCACGACCCGACGCACATCATCGACTTTGGGGAGCTGGACGTGGACGATGGGGCGACTTTTGCGGAGGTCCCAGTGGAGATCGAGGATCGACAGGAGCGGGTCCTACGTGGGCGGTCGATTCCTCTTGTGCGCGTCAGATGGCAGCACGGGAACCTCCAGGAGAGCACTTGGGAGCGGGAGGCTCAGATGCGTGCTCAGTACCCCCATTTGTTCCCCTAGTTTTTGATGTATCTTTACGGGGACGTAAAGCCCTGAGGTGGGAGTAATGTAAAGACCCTCAAATTTCAAGGAAATTTTTTTCTTAATTTTCTTTGGAATTTTACAAGAGCGCAGCTTCAGACGGCACTTGATTCCGAGGCCCGGTGTTCCCGGAATCAATTTCCGAAGTTTGGCTCGGGTACGTTCAGTGAACGGACGAGCGGGTTTTTCTATCTTTTGAACCGGTGCCCGGAATCAAATTATGAGGGCACTGATGAAATCGCAGCGCCGGTATTTGCTTAGAAACGCCTCTTCCGGAGTTGCGTTTGCTCAGACGTGGTTTTTAAATTTTGCGGCTTTAAGTCAGAAATAAAATAAAGTTTGTACGATAACTTTATTTTATTTTTCACTTAAGCTGCTTGGAAGCCACTTGAAGTCACTTAAAGGCGGCTTGAGCTGAGTTGAACTGGATAGGATGCTATCCAGAAATATCCTACCCCTTGGTAGGATATTTTTGCGGTGGGGCCCGCACGAGCCCCGCCGTTTCTTTCGCCAAGTAACGCACCCGCGAAAACCCGTCAAAGTAACTGAAAAGTCAACCGACGCGTTTTCTTTAATTCTTAACAGACCATTTAATTGGGCGGTTATTTCGTGAATTAAATGGACTGTTTCTTTCGTGAATTAAATGGGTCGTTTCTTTCGAATTGATGGATTGTTTCTTAACCGGTTTCGTGTGTTGGCATGTTTATAAAATAAGACCAACCTAAAAATCCTTTGAAAGGATTTGAGAGGATCTTGTTTCTTCATCTCCCCGCGAAGAACGCGAAGAACGCGAAGAACGCGAAGAACGCCGGCGTCCGAAATTCGACGACGCACACCGAGATCTGCGACGTCGACGAGCTTTACCCGCGACGTTCTTCGGCGACGCCTCTTCTTCCGCAGCCGATCCTCGTTCGGCAACTAAGGTAAGAACCGGATCGTTAATTCTCCCTTTTTAATTTCATGGCAACGGATTTAATTAATTAAATCCGTTTGTTCTTGATCCGGAGATTGGAGACGCGATGCCGGATACCGCGACGACGCAACGATCCCCCCTTCTTCCGCAACGACCTCTCGTCCGACGACGACGACAAGTAAGGGTTGATTTGAAATATTTTTCCTTTCCCGTGATTTTATTTCTTTTAAAATAAAGAACCGATCACGGAACAATTTTAAATTTATTTAAAATTGTTGATTGGTTATTCCTTGTTTCTCCCGTTGTTTATGACTAATGCGGAGGGTGCGGGTCTAACGAACAAGACCCGGCAACCCTCCGCCGATCTTCCTTTTTTGTGCGGATTTGGCGGGCGACGGAAAAAGCACGACGCAAGGGCCAATTGTTGATTCCGCAGTGGAGATCGGCCCCCAGGAGGAGCATCGGCGCAGGCGGGAGGCAAAACGGGCCACCGGAGCAACTCCGGCGGCCCGCGGAAGGCGGCGGAGGCGCGGGCCGCCGGCGCGGCGGCGCCGGCGGCCGGAGGCGGCGGCGCCCGGCGCGCCGCCGTGGAGAAGTTCCGCCGCGGCTGAAGCCGCGGCGGCGGCGGCCGGTTCCGCGGCCGCGCGGAACCGGGGAGGGACGCGGCGGCCCGGCCGCGTCTGCGTGACAGGCGGCCCCCCCCGCGGGGCCGCGTTTTCCACCGAGCCGCGGGGCGGCGCCCCGCGGCAGCTTCCTTCGGCCGCTCGGCCGAAGCCGGGCCGGCCGGTCCGGTCGGCCGGGCCACGCCCAGGCCGGACCGGACCCGGCCGACCCGGTTCGGGCCGACCCGGTTCGGCCGACCCAGGGGGGGTGCGGGCCGGGTCGCCCCGGGCCCAGAACCCCCGTTTCCGGGCCTCTTCGGTCTTTTGCCCATATCTTGGGCCTGGGACCTCCGATTGACGAACCGTCAGCGGCTACGCGATCCTTGGATCGAGACGGTCGTTTCGGTATATTATACTCAAGGTTTCGGAAGATTTTGGGTTCGGCCGGGTTGGTTCGTACACGAAACCAACCGGGCCCTCGGAGCGGAAACGCTCATAACTTGAGCTACGGACGTCCGATCGACGTACCGTCAGCTGTGGTAGTTTCCTCTAAGTGAGACGGAACTTTTGGCATACTTTGCCTGAGGATCGGATACAGGCGGAGTACGGTCGGGTCGGTTTTTCCCTAAAAACCAACCGGGCCCCTGGGACGAAAATGCCAATAACTCTCAGACCGGGCGTCCGATTGACGCGCCGTCTGTTGCGTTGAGATCCTGTTGTCGATACGGAACTTTTGGATACATCAACTTCGGACTACGTGTCAGTTGATGTATCAGCGTCTCGGCTCGTGGAGCGGACCCTCCAAAACGAGCTCGCTATGTGCGGGAACCCTAGCGCTGGCTGTGACTTCGACGACAGAGCAGAGATCCTCCGTGGACTGCGACGACGACAGAGCAGAGATCCTCCGTGGACTGCGACGACGGCAGAGCAGAGATCCTTCGTGGACTGCGGTGACGACTGTGCAGAGATCCTCAGTGGACTGCGTCGACTACTGCACTCAGCGATCCCACGTGGATCAGTGCTACGGGTTCTGTGTGAGCCCGATCCTACGTGGGTCCTTACTACCGGTTCTGTGTGAGCCACTGCCTACAGGTTCTGTGTGAGCCCGATCCTACGTGGGTCTTTTGCGGGGGTTAGTACCTATCGATCCTTCGTGGGTCCGACGACTTAGATGGATCAGTGATCATCTTTGACGTCATCTGAAAAATTATACCTGGTTGAGCTGAATCGTATGTTACTCTCCTTTGTGGATTGTATTGAACTATCCTATGTGGATTTACCGTTTAATCTCCTTGTGGATTTGAGTCTTGCTTTCCTTGTGGATTGAGTTGTTCTTGAGCTCGTGAGCAGAGCTAGAATTGGGGACTTAGGTATATGTATGGGCATATACCTAAGTCGAGTCAGATGTTACTTCGTGATTGCATCTTTCTTTTGTGCTATATCCTTTGTGGATTTCGGGAGACCTTCGGGGGTCTCGGGGTCCTTACTGAGCAGCTTGTACTCACCCCTGCACGGGCTATACCCGCACCTTGTTGTGTTGGTTGCAGACGACGGACAACGCTGATCACGGTTGGGGTGTGGAGCAGGACGGTACCTAGAGGTGGACCACTGGGCGGGACGTGCTCGGAGCGGACGTGGGACCCGAGGAGCCTGGAGGCTATCTGTACCCACCCTTCAGGAGGGATTGCCAGTGGACGACACGAGGCCACCGTCTTTTCTTCAGTTGCTGTACTTTACTTTTCAGTTGTACTTTACAGTTGGGCTTGTATTTCCGGCCCCCTTTACTTTTCTGCACTTTACTTTCCGTTTGCTGACTCTGTGTGGTTGTTACTTATAAAGGCAATGCCTTCCCTGTTTACTGGGATTTTACGCCTTGGTGCTAGTCGCCAGCCCCTGGCCTATGGAAGGCGGGCTTGGGGTAGTCACGGCACGGGCCCCGAGGACGGGTCGTGACAGAAACACTGATTTATTGAGTGGAGGGGAGGGTAGGTTTAATGTGGTTTCATGTGTGAATGGGGAATCTCGGCCAACAATTTTATTTAAACATTCAATGATGATTTGAAATCTAAAACAAATGAATCATCTATCCTTCAAGAATGATTATTCATGAGAAAATGGGTCCTAGATCTCCTCTAATAATTTAGGGATAATCCATTAAATAATAAATATGTTATATCACAAATACAGAACCCATGTCTGATCTGGCGAGTCTACCCTAGCTTTGACATAATGACCTGTTTGCAGCAACCAAATGCACGATTTAGCACTAATGTCCTGAACAAAAGTTGTAGCCCCTTAATAGTGGAATAAATTTGAAAAATTTTGATGTTTAAATAGTAAATATTAATATTTTTTTCTTTGAAATAATAAAGTGCACTATAAATGGTAAAACTGGAATTTCCATCAAATATTAAAATGAATGGTCTAATCCCAAATATTTTTTTAAATAATAATATTTAACACAATGTGAGAGAATTTTATCATTTATTATCAAAAAAATATTCCATTAAAATTTGTTTTATCAACTCCCTCAGACTTTCCCATTTTCACACCCGGGCAAACCTCATATCATGCATTCCAAAAAATTGTCACAAGTATACTGGAATATCAAATAAAAATGACTTTTACAACCCATAACATTGATATCCAACAATTCCACAACCAGAAAAAAAATATTATGCCTCATAAAAATATATTATTTCATGTTCTCTCTTTATATCATTCAATATATTTCCACATCATTTATCCTCCCATGCACAAATCACATACCTCACATGATTTTTTCCTTACCACACAAATGAAAATTTTTCAGCAATGTATATAACATCTAATCTCATACAAGGGCACCATATTCTTGATAAATTCCTACATCGACACTAAATGTGTGTTAAGGGAATATGTTTCTCATGAGGAATTTTCAAGGTTGGTCTATGTCCTTCTTATAGTAGGATTAAGTTGTGAACAAATCTGAGTCTGAATGAGAAGTGCTTCACTCTTTTTGAAGAGAATTTGCTTTAATATAATTTTCAGAAAAATATGGTCTCCTCCTCAATCCCCATAGCATAGATTCATGTTCATTATCCTAAAAAATGAAGGAATTTCTATAAAATTTAATATTTCTGTAGTAAAAAATAACAATTTTATCAAACATTATTCTCTTAAAAGCTCCAGATAGGTACAACTTTATTCCTCTATTAGAAGCTCCAGAAAGAAACGTCTTCACTTATCATGAATGATCCAAAAAAAGAAAAAACTTTCAATATAGTGATTTTCATCATTAGGAAACACATCTCTTCAGAATTTAATTTTCCACCCAAAGTATCAAATAATGTTGTTGCACAACACAAGGCAGCTTCACCCACACTTATGTTCTACTACATTATTCAATTTCAATTCAAGAGTGGGTTGGATAAGGACAATTGGCATGTAATGTTCCCAATATAATAAGTTATTCAAGGATTATATGGGATAAGAGGATTAAATGTTCATGGTATTCCATTAGAAAAATAGATTCATTATAATAGGGGATTTAATGCAAAACAAATTCCTCAATCATTTAAAACATAAGTACCTTAAACCCTCATGTTTTGACAAGAATATATCAAATTCTAGGTAAATCAAGAATGCTTAAGTTCTCTCAAGAAATGAGTTAAATGTAAATAATGTGAAAATAATGGTTCATAAGCCTCATTGGAAAGTGATTTCAAATATAAATACAATGAAATGTGGCATGGGATTCAAAATTCAGAGCACTTTTCATGAAAATACTAATGATTTGAACTTGAAACAAAGTCATTTTCATCATTCATTTATGCTCAGTTTAAATGGATAATTTGTTTCACTTATTGACATGGATTTTAAAATGTTTATGAGAATCATTTTAGCTCAAGAGTTTTAGAAACGCAAAAAAACTGAATAATAAACACCCAAAATTTAAATAACACACAATTTTTTGAAAAAACCATTGATAACAGCAAAACAATTGATATTAATAAAATAAAATGTTCCCTACCCCACACATAAAATATCACATTGTCCTCAATGTTAACACATGTGATGATATATGCACATGAAATGAAGAATTTTCAATAGAAAAAATAATATAAAAGAGAAAGGGTTAGGAATAGCCTGATATGATCAAGTGATGAGGAGGTCATGCAGTGTGATGAAATCCACTGCATCAGTAGGAATTCCCTCAATGTATATTTTCAAACGTTTCCCATTAAATATAAAGCTCCTTCCCATGTCCTCTTGTGTGATCTCCACTACACATTATGAAAAACAATTAGTCACAACATACGTACTTAACCATATGGAACACAACTTTCCAGGCATCACCTTCAGTCGTGAACTGTAGTGAAGGATTTTCTCTCGAACTTGAAATTCACTTTTCTGGAACATTTTTTAATGAGAGGATTTTGATATTTCCTTATACAGTCTTATGTTGTCATATGAAGATAATCATATCTCCTGATACTCTTGAATTTATAGCTTCTATTGGATTCCGACTTGGTCCAAATCCTTGTTGCATTTCGTAAGACTGATGCTCAACTTCCATCGGGAGATGACATGCTTTCCAAATAAACAATCTGAAATAGGGACATACAAATTGGTGTCTTTTATATTTTAATATAATCAGACAATGCATCATCCAGGAACTTTCCCTAATCCATCCTATTTGGCTGCACAGTTTCCTCAAAAATTTGTTTCAACTCTCTATTTGAAACCTCTGCTTGGCTATTTGTTTGGGGGTGGTATGGTGTTGTTGTTTTATGTGTCACACCATAATTCCAAAGGAGGGAAGAAAAATTACGATTGAATAAGTGAGTCCCATGGTCACTAATGATGGATTTCGGTACTCCAAACCTACAAAAAAATTCCTTGCTTGGAAAAATTCCCATACAACATGAGAATCATCAGTCCTGGTGGCCTTAGCCTCTACCAATTTTCTCACAAAATTAACAGCATCCAAAATATAAAAAAACCAAATGTACTAGGAAAAGGACCCATAAAATAAATTCCCCACACATTAGAAATCTCACAGAATAGTATGGGTTGTTGGGGCATCTCATGTCTCTTAGAAATGTTTCCCGTGTGTTGGGAATTAGAGCATGACTTAAAAACACATGTGTATCATAGAATAAGCTAGGATAATATGATCCAAATTCAAAAACATTCATAGTTATCTTTTGGGGTCCAGAGGTTCCACCACAAAAAAGTGTATGATAGAATTGTAGAACAGACTCAAACTCATGAGCAGGAACACACCACCTAATAACGTGATCACTACACATGCTCCATAGGTATAAATAATCCCACACATAATTTCGAGTCTTACTTTTTATTTTCTGGACTTGATGTAAATTAAAATATTCAGGGATTTCGGATGCAACAAGGTATTTCACTAAATCAGCATACCAAGGATGTGTACCTGAGATGGAATAAAGATGCTCATTTGGGAAAGTGTCCTGAAGTGGTACCTCATCCAAGGTGTAAACCTCTAGTGTGTGAGTAATCCTACTCATGTGTTCTGCCTCCAATTTTTCTGACCACTTCATTTCCTTTATCTCAATATCAAATTCTTAAAGAAGGAGCACACATCAGATTAGCCTGGGCTTTGTCTCTGGATTGTTTAATTTGTACCTCAGAGCTACATGGTTATAAAAATAACTACATTAGATTCCAATAAATATGAATTGAATTTATCTAAAGAAAATATGAAAGCAAAAAATCTCATTTTTCATGGTTTTGTAGTTTGATTGGGAGGAATATAGTGTTCTCAATGTATAAGAAATCACATGTGAACGTCCCTCCACCTTCTATGATAAGATGACTCCAACTGTGATGTTAGAGGTGTCACAAATAAGCTCAAAAGGAAGCTCCCACGTACGGGGATGCATGATCGGTGGTTTGGTCAGACACTTCTTTATCTCATCAAAGGATGTCTTCCAAGAATCATCAAACAAATAATAAAATTCCTCTTATGTAATCATGACATGGGAAGAGAAATCTTACTAAAATCTTGGATGAAGCACCGATCAAACCCTTCATACCTTAGGAAATATCTAACATAAATCACACATGATGGATAGGGTAAGGGTGAAATGATATATACCTTACATCTATCAACCTCTATCACATGTTTTCACACTACAAGCCCAATGAAAATACCATGTTCTACAATGAAATTACACTCTACAATGTTCAAGACTAGATTCTTCACAAAGAAACGATTCAAAACCTTTCCCAACATATTCAATCATTCATCAAATGGGGATCCAAATATTGTAAAGTCATCCATAAATACCTCCATTCATGAATCAAGGAAATCAGAAAACATACTTATCATGCATCTTTGGAAGGTACCTAGGGAATTTCAAAGTCCAAATGGAATCCTCTGGTTGGCCAATGTGTCAAATAGACAAGTGAAATTTGTCTTCACCTGATCCTCAAGATCTATAGGAACCTAAAAAAATCCATTAAATCCATCCATGAAATAGTAGTTAGTTTTCCCAGCTATTCTATCAAACATGTGATCAATAAATGGGAGGGGAAATGGTCTTTGTGAGTGGACTTATTTAGTTTCCAATTATAAATACACACACGCCAACTATTTTTCGCCCTCATTGGAACTAACTCATATTTATAAACATTAACAACTGTAACACCACTTTTCTTAGGCACAACCTGAATAGGACATACCTACTAAGAATCTGAAATGGGAAAGATAATACTTACATCGAGAAATATTTCATCCTCTTTTTTAACAACCCCCAAAAGTGTTGGATTGAGTATCCTTTATAGATACCTAACTGGCTTAGCCCCATCCTCTAAAAGAATCTTATTAATTTAAATAGAGGGGCTAATACCAAATATGTTAGTGAAGGTCCTCCCGATATCCTTAATGTTCTCCATCAAATGATTCAAAAGTTTTTCTTCAGTTTCAAAAGGGAGATTGTCATCAATGATAACATGTAATTTCTCACCACTCATCAAGTATGAGTATTTGAGATGAGGTGTTAATGAATTTATTTCCAATATAGGCTATGTTGTATGGATGGTGATAGTGAAGGAACTAAAATATTCACACAAAGAGCATCAGTATCAGAATAGACATCATCAAAATTAGAGAATAGTTCATCAAATCCATCATCATACTCCACAACATTGCCATAATCAGAGTTCACATGATCAAAATCAGAATATGAATTCATTTCAAAATCAAATCTATGAGATTATTTTACATTAGAAACAGGTGTGTAAGTACTCTTTGACATTAAATGAGAAGCAATACTCATATTTTCCCTAAGCATTGGACAATCCAATTCCATGGGTTTTTTATTTTGTGGTTCAAAATGGGATATAACAAATGAATAATGGTCCTATGAGGGGTACTTCATGGAGTCCATAACATTTAATATCAAAACAGCATCCCCAAACATAGTGGAAAGTGTACCATCATTGATATTTATGTTAGTTTTTTTCAGTTTTGAAGAATGTTTTACCTAAGATAATCGGGGCATGTGAACTTACCTGATCATCAACCATGTTAAGCACATTGAAATCGTCTAGAATGATCAGATATATTGTAGAGACGCTAAGCTTGACGTACATGGATATTACATTACTTTTTCGGAATACTTAGTACATAACAAAAACACACACACAAGGACCGTAATAGTTTAGTGTCTTTGGAAACTCGGAATGTAATCTTCTAATCGTGGTGAAAGATCTTCAACATCTCCCATAAAGATCTTACCTTTTTTGACCTAAAAACATTCATTATATCCTGGGGAAAAGAAAATATAAAAGGGTGAGCTCAAATTCTCAGTAAGGGTAAACAAAAGAAATATCAATCACATCATATTCATAAGAACATAACATTTTGGAAATCTTCACCTGTAAAAGAGATCATAATATCATAACATGGAATAAATCCTAGTAATGAAATATAATCCCAATAATCATAACATAAAACATGAATCTTTTTGGAATACACAAATAATCATAGAGAATCATTTCTTATTAGTCAAGACTCATTGCCAAGACCATCTTAGTGGACGAAGTCCATTTCTGAACCGAGTTCACTCCTCTTTTCAGTCCTGTTTCACTGAACCGGTTTAACCTGCCATTCCATCCATGTCTATTTCATGAGATATAAAATATTTACCCAATGCATTAGAGGGAGATATAGGTCCCACCCATCTCATAATGATACCATTCTTATGTGTGCCAAAAAATAAACTTACATCATTCATAATAACCCAACGAATAAAATGGGTTTCATAAACATCATCCCATCATCACATAATCCATATAAAAGAAATAGAAATCATTTCATAATAAGAAAAGTGAATCCATGTAAATCATATAGACTTTATACTTTAAACATACACATATGAATTATAGTCATCTTAGATGGAAAATGGTTTTGATAAAACACTTGAAATGAATTCTTGGGGAAAATATCATTTCTTCTTCAAAATCAATTTCTTTTCACAAAACATCATGCAATTTTAAAAGAAAAAGATTTTTTTTGAAAATAGTCATGAAATATTTTGGAGGAAGCTTTATGAAAATAAGGATTTATAAATCTGTATAAATCCATTCATTCTGTATAAGTTAAAAAAACATTCTTCTCGTACTTTTGCCAGAAAAGTCAAAAAGTACCTCGTACGAAAAACGATAAAAGATTCATTTCATATCTTTTACCAAAAACTCACCGAAGGGTAAAATTGGATTTAAAAAATTGTAGGTGGATGGAAATAATGTTACATATTGAGGAAACATGGATGTGGATGATAAATATTCCCCAGTAAATTCTGAAGTATAAACAATCTCTGATAAAATTTGAGATTGCGAGATTTTCCCTTACCTTAGGTCCGATTTGCTTCGTAAGTGTCCGAACCTCCTGTATAATGATTTAAATAATGTCATTGAATTATTCCAGAATCATACACCTTGTTATAATATCATATATGGCCATATTCTTAGCTTCTTATTAGTAATATTTCATTGCTACTTGTTATTCAGGTGTTTATTACTTTTTGTTCTTATCTGTGTTTTGTCGAATAAATTCTTATTCATATCTTTAGGTTATAGATAACTCATTTACAGAATGTCATTAGTGTAATATATATCATATTCATTCATTAAATTCATTTACATAATCATTATGCAATGATGATCATATAGAACGAGTCGCATCACATCGTGGAGACGGTATTCCATACGTACGCACGAGTGATGATATCATTCCCATGATCGTGGGATTGTATTGGAGTGTATTTATACTATTTAAGAATCAATATCACTTGAAAATATTTATATATAGTTATTATTTACACCATTATACCCATCCATGTATGGTGGTGGTGGAAAATAGATTACACCACGGCGTGGAGACGGTATTCCGTACGTACGCACGCACGATGATTTCGTTTTCCGTAGGATGGATAGATGGTGAAATAGGGTTGTTTAATACTTATAATAACATACCAGTATATTAGTTATACTTATGTTATTATTTCATAATGAAACAACTAAAGAAGAAGAGTTTGAAGAAAAAATATAGTTCAAAGAATCAGTAACGTACATTACCTCTTCTTTGAAGCGCCTCTTTGAGACCTCCTCTTAGGGCAATAAAATTGGTCTTTGAAGAAGACCAGGACCTCTAGGATGTTTCTAGGGAAGTTGATAAGAGAATATGGCAGGGGTTGTCCGATCCTGAAGGCTCAATGTGGTGTGAGGAAGAGAGGAAGGAGGTTCCCTTTTATAAGGGAGGAGAGGGGCACCTTTGGAAAAACTAAACATATTATTTAATTATAAAGTCATATTCGGTTTTTAATAGCTCAAAATTGATTTATTTATAAGATAAGGTGTGTATGGGTCTAAATCCTATCATCCAATATAATTTAGCCAAGTTTAGGTTTCTATTTTAATCTTATCAATTATATTTACCTTTAAGTTAAATAATCTTACTTTTACCGTGTCTTCTTGTTTTCTTACACTATAAGGTTAATAAACATACTATAACAAGACAAACGAACCCAAAGTTTTTTATTATTAATATATATAACCTTATATAAGTCATTTGGACGAACCTTATTTTTTTAGGAATAAAATAACAATTAATAATATAATATTTTTTTAAAAAACAATTTTATGTCAATTTTGACACTATTTGGTAATTGATTTTTGTGAAAATCCTAGAAGAATTATTAGTTTGACCAAAGTTACCTAAATCAATACTAACATGTCATATTAACATAGAAAATTATTTTAATTCATAAAAAGTCTCAAATTACATTTATTTTGGTATTTATAACATCAATTATGTCAATATTTCATTAATAAGATAATTACTGCATCATCATTGTGTCATAAATAAATTAACTTATTTAATGTCTAAAAATTACAAATAAAAAATAATTCTATAGGAAATATTTTTAGATTTCTAATTAATATTTATAGTCTAATTTATCTTATTTATTACCCTATATTAAAAATGATTTATTTATTAAAATTTGATATTAACTATTTTAACCCTTCTTTAAATAAATTAATATTAAATGTCCTAATCTAATCCAAGTGGGCCTAAATGGTCATATTTTATACCTAAGGTTGTTTTTGGTCGAATTTCACTTATCCAATAGAATTAGTACATGTGTTTGGGTAATAATAATATCATTTTTACCCTTAATTACCCTATTTACTTTTAACCGTGGTAAAAAAAGTAAAAAGTTACTATTCACCAAAAATTATTTTCATCTCATTGAACCACATTTTACTTACTAACATCAACCGTGTCTCTCGGATTTTTGAAATTCCATTCACAAAAGCGGTAAAATTATGTTTTATGTAAATTTGCAAATTCTCCAAGGAGGTGGGTAAAAGACGGTCAAATGTTCAATAAAATTTTTATATATCTAAAATTATTATAAAATGACTCCAATGAATTAAATTGAACTTATATAGGTATTATGTATCAATTTTGAACTAAAATAAATTTAAATAAAATAAATAATTATTTAAATAAAAAGTTGGTTTTTAATTAGTAACCTAGTGTTTTCACTATTCATCAAAAATTGAATGTTTTCAGAAAAATACCAAAATTTCACCCTAGGATAATTTCAATATTCCGAATCCAAAAATGAAGTCCATTTTCAATAATAAAATTTATAAAATTTCAAAAATTGGGTATTATCATTCATAACGGCTAGTTTTAATAATATTTTAATAGCATATCGTTGTTTAGCGAAACTCGGTATTGCGTACAACACACGCTATCGTGGAAGGTCGCGCTTGCATGTAATGGAAGCCAAGTCAGGGATGCGTGTTTGGCAAGCTCATTTTGGTGTAGCGTAAAACACAAGACATTAATGAAATTAAAAATAATATTTTTCATAAAATCTTGGGGTGTTACATTCTACCCCCCTTAAAATGAATTTCACCCTAGAAATTCGTCGGGGTTATAAATGGTTTACTACTCGGAAGTTTATTTAATAGAAACCCACATCGTAAAAAGGAATACCAAAACTTGGCTTTAAAAACTAAAGTATGAAACGTAACGGTTACCAAAATTAACTAATCACTGGGTTTCCACATAGGAGAACATAGGTGAAAATATGGATATGGAAGAGAAATATAACCGTCATGTTCTGATGGAGAGTGGTAGAGAACATGGCTATGAAAAATTCAACAATCACAAAGCCATAAATTTGTGATGATCTAGGGTACCATTTGATTCATCGGATATAAGGGCACTAGGACAACATTTTTTGTTTTCAAGATCATTTCCTTAATGTTGAAGAATTTGAATTAGAATAAATACTTACTTTATTTTGGTACAATATCACTATTTTTCATGATTTGAACAATTCCCACTTCATCTCTTAAAGAAATGAATTTGAATTTGTTATTCATGAAGTGTTAACAGTTCATGTGATAGAATGATGGGTCATTCCATCTGTTTCAAACAAAAGGTTAACAAAAGTTATCAAATATACATAAGTCTATCTATGGTGAGGTTAATCGTATACGATTCCAAAAATGAACTTATAATTCATATATCATACCGCGTAATAAAATAAAACTAGTTTCTACTAACCAGGGACTCCCTGTAGGCCAGTGGTAGGCGATAAAGGCCAGTCACACATCGGTTGTGGGTTCCATTCCCACAGCCTTGTGCAACGCGATGGGTTGTCGCCCGTCCTGCAGGTTGTCATTTTTCTAAAGCTATATTACTATAACAACCCATCAATAATATCGATAAAATTATATCCTTAAACAATAATAACTTATGTCCAACATAATACATTCCAATCTTTAGGCTTATCTAAAATACTTCGGTCCAAGCTCATAGTATAAAGAAAATGATTACTTGAAATGTCACATAACAATCACGTGAATGCCGTCATTTATCCCCCATATATCATAAGATATATATTTTTGGTCAAATTAAAAACATGTGAATACCTAAATCATGTATTCTCTTGAAGAATGAATACCCATTAAACCTTAGTGAAAAAATGAATGCAGATAAAAGTTAACACTTTCCACAAACCAAAATCCTCAAAAAAATTTATACTCAAACCATGATATCACTTAGTCCTTATATTAGTCATGATCTCATGAATACAACCAAACATATCATTATATTCTTATCACTTCATTATGCGCATATCATATGCTTACCAAAAATATCTCAATCACTTTCCATGGTTACCGGTACCATAAAATTATTGAAAACCACAATAGACCAATACATAAATATTCCAATATTCCACGATACTATATACAACATTATTTTTGAATCCCATTACATAAACACATAATCATTCCACCACATCATTGTCATATTCAACATCACCAATAGTGATCGCATGTGACTTCCCTTTGTCCTTTGCCTTAAGTGGTTTTTCATGTCGATCATCATTAACCCTTGGATTAGGGTATTTATTAGAATAATGCCCAATTTCATTGCACTTGAAGCATTGAAGTGTTGTTGGTGCGTTCTCTGTAGTCTTTTCCTTATTCACACCATTAGCAACCCTTTTTCCATTACTTTGATACCCAGATGCTTGATGACCTTCTTTTCCACACATAAAACATTTTCTAGTCCCTTTAAGACAATCTCCACCATGCTTCTTCCACACTTTGAGAAAAAGGAAACATTCATCTTCTTTTCACCATTATTCTGAGATTTATCCTTGAACTCCATATTTCATTTCTTGTCAAAACCATGAGATGGATATGTAACACCAACTTCCATTTCTACCTTAATAGCAAACCGCACAATTTATTCATAGCTACTGAAGTCTCTTATAGCTAATTCCCTTTGAAGATTTGGTTTTAAGCCACCGAAGAATCGATCAACTTTTCTTTCAGGTTGGATGATAAAGCCAGATTCATACCTTTCAAGCCTTGTAAAATTCTCTTCGTATATACCAACGGATTCATCATCCTTTTGCTTTAGTTCAAGAAACTCCTTCTCCATCTTTGTTCGAAGAATACAAGGGAAGTACTTATTGAAAAATAATTTCTTGAACTCGTCCCATTCCATGGACTCAATTTCATCTCTTGGCCTCATATTATTGATAAGATCCCACCATTGATCAGCTTCACCTTCCAAACGATATACTTCTAAGATGACTTTACCATGTTAAAAACATTGAAGAACTGAAAATATCATTTTAGTGGTACTGATCCATTGTTCAGCAACAAGTGGATCAGAAGACCCACTGAATGAAGGTGGACGTTGCCTCATGAAGGACTCAATAGAATATTGTTCCCTTCTCTTCTCATTTGGAAGTAAAGAATGATTCATAGCTAGTGTAAGTATAGAAATATGATTTTGCACTCCATCGCCCATAAAATTTGTTTGTTCAGGAGGTCAATCATTTCATTTTCCATTATATTGATCAACACGGTTCCTTCGAGTTCCAGCCATCGTCTAAAACCCAAAAAGAATAGTGTGAAAGGAAAAAATCTCTCTAGGGAAAACAACATAATAAAGACGGTGTACCTTTAATATCTAACATCTTAGGTTACTGTAATTCTAGTACTATAACCTATACTTATACTTAACCTTAGGGACATCCCTATACATACCTTAGAAATATTTATAAGGATATCACTAAAGTTCTCACATCCTAGTTTCCAAAGGTTAACTAAACCTTTCCTATGATACCAACTGTAGAGACCCTAAGCTTGATGTACATGGACATTACATTACTTTTGCGAAATACTTAGTATATAAGAAAAACACACACACAAGGACCGTAATAGTTTAGTTTGTTTGGAAACTCGGAATGTAATCTTCTAATCGTGGTGAAAGATCTTCAACATCTCCCATAATGATATTCCCTTTTTTTACCTAAAACTTTTCTTTATATCCTAGGGAAAAGAAAACATAAAAGGGTGAGCTCAAATTCTCAGTAAGGGAAAACAAAAGAAATATCAATCACATCATATTCATAAGAACATAACATTTTGGAAAACTTAACCTGTAAAAGAGATCATAATATCATAACATGGGATAAATCATAGTAGTGAAATGTAATCACAACAATCATAACATAAAACATGAAACTTTGTGGCATACACAAATTATCATAGAGAATCATTTCTTATTAGTAAAGATTCATTTCCAAGACTATCTTAGTGGACAAAGTCCATTTCTGAACCGAGTTCACTCCTCGTTTCAGTTTTGTTTCACTAAACCGGTTTAACCTGCCATTACAGCCATGTCTATCTCATGAGATATAAAATCTTTACCCAATTCATTGGAGGGAGATATAGGTCCCACCCATATCATAATTATACCATTCTTATGTGTGCCACAAAATAAACTTACATCATTCATAATAACCCAATGAATAAAATGGGGTTCATAAACTTTATCCCATCATCACATAATCCATATAAAAGAAATGGAAATCATTTCATAATAAGAAATGTGAATCCATGTAAATCATAGAGACATTATACTTGAAACATACACATATGAAATAATGTCAACTTAGATGGAAAATGGATTTGATAAAACACTTGAAATGAATTCTTGAGGAAAATGTCCTTTCTTCTTCAAAGTCAATTTATTTTCACCAAACATCATGCAATTTTAAAAGAAAAATATTTTTTTTGAAAAAAGTCATGAAATATTTTGGAGGAAGCTTCATGAAAATAAGGATTTATAAGGCCGTAAAAATCTGTTCGTGCCGTATAAGTTAAAAAACATTCTTCTCGTACTTTTGTCAGAAAAGTCAAAAAGTACCTCGTACAAAAAATGACAAAAGATTCCTTTCATATCTTTTACTAAAAACTCACCGAAGGGTAAAATTGGATTTAAAAAATTGCAGGTGGATGGAAATAATGTTACATATTGAGGAAACATGGATGTGGATGATAAATATTCCCTAGTAAATTCTGAAGTATAAACAATCTCGGATAAAAATTGAGATTTTGAGATTTTCCCTTACCTTAGGTCCAATTTTCTTCTTAAGTGTCCGAACCTCCTGTATAATGATTTAAATAATGTCATTGACTTACTCAAGAATCATACTCTTTGTTATTATATCATATATGGACATATTCTTATCTTCTCATAGTAATATTTCATTGCTAATTGTTCTTCGGGTGTTTAATACATTTTGTTCTTATGCGTGTTTTGCCGAATAAATTCTTATTCTTCTATTTAGATTATAGATACCTCATTTCCAAAATGTAATTAGTGTAATATAGATCATATTAATTCATTAAATTCATTTATATAATCATTATTCAATGAAGATCATGTAGAATGAGTCACATCACATCGTGGAGACGGTATTCCGTACGTACGCACGAGTGATGATATCATTCCCATGATGGTGGGATTGTATTGGAGTGTATGTATACTATTTAAGAATCAATATCACTTGAAAATAATAATATATAGTTATTATTTACACCATTATACCCATCCAAGTAAGGTGGTGGTGGAAAATAGATTACACCACGGCATGGAGACGGTATTCCGTACGTACGCACGCACGGTGATCTCATTTTCCGTAGGATGGATAGATGGTGAAAGAGGGTTGTTTCTGTCACGACCCGTCCTCGGGGCCCGTGCCGTGACTACCCCAAGCCCGCCTTCCATAGGCCAGGGGCTGGCGATTAGCACCAAGGTGTAAATCCCAACAAGAAGGGAAGGCATTGCCTTTGAAAAGTAAACAGGCACCACAGAGTAAGCAGGCGGAAAAGTAAACACTAAGTAAAAACTGTACAAGCTGTGCTGAAAGTAAAAGGGGCCGGAAATACAAGCCCAACTGTAAAGTACAACTGAAAGGAAAAACAGCAACTGAAAGGAAAAACTGCAGCGTCGAGCCGTCCTCTGGAAGTCCCACCTGAAGGGTGGGTACAGATAGCCTCCACTGCTCCTCAGGTCCACCTAACCGCTCCGAGTACGTCCCGCCCAGTGGTCCACCTCCAGGTACTGTCCTGCTCCGCACGCCTCCTCCACGATCAGCGCTGTCCGTCGTCTGCAACCAACACCACGAAGTGCGGGCATAGCCCGTGAAGGGGTGAGTATAAGCTACTCAGTAGGGACCCCGAGACCCCTGAAGGTCTCCCGAAATCCACAAAGGATAAGTCACGAAGAAGAGATGAAATCACGAAGTAACATCTGACACAGCTTAGGTATATGCCCATACATATACCTAAGTCATCAATTCCCCGATCGGATCCAATGTCCGAGCCCTAGCACAACCCAGTCCACACAGGAAAGCAAAACGCATACCCACGCAGGATAGAACAACACAATCCACAAAGGAGAGTAAACAGTAAATCCACACAGGATAACTCAACACAATCCACAAAGGAGAGAAACACAAGATTCAGCTCACACAGTTATACTTCATCGGATGACGATAAAGATGATCACAGAACCATCTAAGTCGTCGGACCCACGAAGGATCGATAGGTACTAACCTTGCAGTGACCCACACAGGATCAGACCCACACAGGATCGGGCCCACGCAGGACCTGTAGGAGTTGGCTCACACAGAACCGCTAAGTGTTGACCCACACAGGATCGGACCCACACAGGATCGGGCCCACACAGGATCGGGCCCACGCAGGACCTGTAGCACTGATCCACGTAGGATCACTGAGTGAAGTAGTCGTCGCAGTCCGCTGAGGATCTCTGCACAGTCGTCGCCGCAGTTCACGGAGGATCTCTGCACGGTCGTTGCCGTAGTCCACGGAGGATCTCTGCACGGTCGTCGTCGGAGTCCACAGAGGATCTCTGCACGGTCGTCGCTGTCGAAGTAGCAGTCGCAGCCAGCACTAGGGTTCCCGCACACAGCAAGCTCGTTCGGGAGTGTCTGCTCCACGAGCCGAGAGGTTGATACATCAACTGTCACGAAGTCCGAAGTTGATGTATCCGAAAGTTCCGCATCGTCAACAGGAACTCAACGTCGCAGACGGCGCGTCAATCGGACGCCCGGTCTGAGAGATATTGGCATTTTCATCCAAGGGGCCCGGTTGGTTTTTAAGAAAAAACCAACCCGACCGCACTCCACCTGCGTCCAAACCTCGGGCAGAGTATGCCAAAAGATCCGTCTCACTTAGAGGAATTCAACAAAGCAGACGGCACGTCAATCGGACGTCCGTAGCTCATGATATGAGCGTTTCTGCTCCGAGGGCCCGGTTGTTCTCATGTACGAACCAACCCGGCCGAACTCAATGTATTCCGAAACCTTGAGTGCGATATACTAAAATGACCGTCTCGATCCAAGGATCGTGTTTCCGCTGACGGAGAGTCGTTTGGAGGCACATAGTTCATGTTACGGGCGTTTGAACGAAAACGTCCGAAGAAGGGGGGTACGGGCCCGAGCCGACCCGACCCGACCCCCCTGGGTCGGCCCGAACCGGGTCCGTCCCGGTTGGTCCGGCCCGGCCCGGCCAGGGCCGGTACGGCTCGGCCGAGCGGCGCGGGTGGAAGCCGCGGGCGCAGCCCCCGCGGTCGAGAGAGAAGTCGCGACCCGCGTGCGGGCCGCGCTGGTGAACCGCGGACGCGGCTCTGCTGCGTCCCGCATGGGCGAACCGGACCCGCGCGGCCGCGGGTCCGTTGGCCGCCGCCGCCTCCAGCCGCCGGCGTCGCTCCGGTGGCCCGTTTTCCTTCCCGTCTATGCCGTTGCTCCTCCCGGGATCCGTTCTTTACTGCGGAATCGTCAAACATCCGCTGCGGAACGTTCCGTCGTCGTCCGTCAAATCCGCACAAAACGAATAACGGCGGAGGGTCGTCGGGCCGTGTTTGTTTGGCCCGCACCCTCCGCATTAGAGATAAACAACCTGGAGAAATTATTACACACAGGAAACAACAATTTTTAATAAGATTAAAAATTGTTCACAAAAACGGTTCTTTAATTTCTTTAAGAAACATGACGGGAATAAATTAAAAAGGGGTAATTCCCATAATAAAATCCCTACCTCGTCGATCGTCGTGCGCGGGTGTTCTTCGCGGAAAAGATCGTCGCGGAAGAGAGGGATCGTCGCGTCGTCGCGGGGAGGCGTCGCGTCGTCGCGGAAACCGGTGTTGAGTCGGCGAGCTCAACGAACCAAGAACAACAGATTTAAATTATTAATATTTAAATCTGTGTTTTGATTAAAACCAAAAGAAAAGAACTTAATAGGAAAATCCGACATCACTCACCTCAAACGGTCGGTGATCGGAGATCGGAGCGTGGAAGAACGTCTCAGACGGAAGCGTCGTCGATTTCCGGGTTCGGCGTTCTTCGCGTTCTTCGCGTTCTTCGTGAGGAAGAAGAAGAAACAAGAATCCTCTCAAATTTTCCCCAAAGATTTTTAGGTTGGTCTTATTTTATTAATATGCCAACACACGAAACAGGTTAAGAAACGATTGAATTAATTCGTTGAATTAATTCAACGAAAGAAACAGGCCATTTAATTCACGAAATAAACCTCCCAATTAAATGGTCTGTTAAGAATTTAGAAAACGCGTCGGTTGACTTTCATTAAGACGGGTTTTCACGGGTGCGTTTCTTAGCGGAAAGAAACGGCGGGGCTCGTGCGGGCCCCACCTCACAAATATCCTACCAAGGGGGTAGGATATTTCTGGATAGCATCATATCCAGTTCAACTCAGTTCAAGCCGCCTTTAAGTGGCTTCAAGTGGCTTCAAGTGAAATAAAATAAAGTTGTCGCAAAATTATTTTATTTCTTAACTTTAAGCCCGAAAATTAAAAACCACACCCGAGCAAACGCAACTCCGGAAGAGGCGTTTCTAAGCGAATACCGGCGCTGCGATTCCATCGGTGCCCTCAGAATTCGATTTCGGGCACCGGTTCAAAAGTTAGAAAAACCCGCTCATCCGTTCACTGAACGTACCCGAGCCAAACTTCGGAAAATGATTCCGGGCACACCGGGCCTCGGAATCAGGTGCCGTCAGAAACTGCGCTCTTGTAAAATTCCAAAGAAAATTAAGAAAAAAAAAATTCCTTGAAATTTACGGGGCTTTACATTACTCCCACCTCAGGACTTTACGTCCTCGTAAAGATACATCAAAACTAGGGAAACAAATGTGGGTACTGAGCACGCATCTGAGCCTCCCGCTCCCAAGTGCTCTCCTGGAGGTTCCCGTGCTTCCATCTGATGCGCACAAGAGGAATCGTTCTCCCACGTAGGACCCGCCCCTGTCGATCCTCTATCTCCACTGGGACCTCCGCAAAAGTCGCTCCATCATCCACGTTTAGCTCCCCATAGTCAATGATGTGTGTCGGGTCGTGCACGTATCTCCTCAGTTGGGATACATGGAAGACGTCGTGCACCCAGTGCAACTGAGGTGGCAGAGCCAGACGATAAGCCACCTCGTCAACCCTGCTGAGGACTTGGAAGGGTCCGATGAAGTGTGGAGACAACTTGCCGCCTCGGCCAAATCTCCTCAAACCACGTCGAGGTGAGACCCGCAAGAAGACGTGGTCGCCATCCTCGAACTCTAGTGGCCTCCGCCTCCTATCAGCATATGACTTCTGCCGGCTCTGTGCTGTCCTCATCCGCTCCTGGATGACCTGGACCTTCTCTGTCGTGGCCCGGACCATCTCTGGTCCCACAAGTGCTGACTCTCCAGGGTCTGTCCAGCACAAAGGAGATCTGCAAGGCCTGCCGTACAACGCCTCGTAGGGTGCCATCCCGATGGTGGAGTGGTAGCTGTTGTTGTACGAAAACTATACCAAGGGTAGGTGGTCCTCCCAGCTGCGACCAAAGTCGATGACACATGCGCGGAGCATGTCCTCGAGAGTCTGAATGGTCCTTTCCGTCTGACCATCCGTCTGAGGGTGAAAGGCGGTGCTCAGACGTAGTCGCGTCCCGAACGCCTCCTGCAACCCCTTCCAAAGCCGGGAAGTAAAACGAGCGTCCCGATCGGAGATGATGGTCGATGGCACACCGTGAAGTCGTACAATCTCCTGAACGTAGAGACGCCCCAAGCTCTCTACTGAACCCTTCTCTCGGATGGGCAAGAAGTGTGCCGACTTGGTGAGTCGGTCAACAATCACCCAAATGGAATCGTGACCTCTGGAAGTGCGTGGAAGTCTAGTCACGAAGTCCATTGATATCCCGTCCCACTTCCACTCCGGGACCTCCAAGGGCTGTACCAAACCTGCTGGTACCTGATGCTCTGCCATCACCTGCTGGCAGGTGAGGCACCGTGAAACGAACTCTGCCACCGCCTTCTTCATGCCCGGCCACCAGTGCTGTCGTCTGAGATCCTGGTACATCTTCGCCACTCCAGGATGTACCGCAAAAGGAGAAGTGTGATACTCTCTCAGCACCTCCTCTCGCAAAGCAACTGGTACCAAGGTACGTCCTCTGAAAAGGACATCGTGCTCTGCTCCAAGGGAGAAACCATCAGGTTCCTGTCCCGAGGATATCTGTGCACGCCGTGTCTCACAGTAAACGTCCCCACGCTGTGCCTCTCTGACCCGCTGAAGAAGTGGAGGAGAGACTATGAGAGACTGAAGGAAGGATGCTCCGTCTCTATCCACAAAGGATATCTGCAAAGCGGCTAGCTTCTCTGTCGCCTCCTCAAGTAGCTGGATGCCCATCCTCCTGCTGAGGGCATCAGCCACCACGTTCCCCTTCCCAGGAGTATAGACTATCTCAAAGTCATAGTCCTAGAGGAACTCGAGCCATCGCCGTTGTCTCAGGTTCAGGTCCTTCTGAGAGAAGATGTACCTGAGACTCTGGTGGTCAGAAAAGACTGTGAAGCACTCGCCCATCAGATAGTGTTGCCATGTCTTCAGGGCAAAGACCACTGCTGCCAACTCCAAGTCATGGGTAGCGTTGTTCTGCTCATGAGGCCTCAACTGACGTGATCCTTAGGAAATCACGGCCCAATCCTGCATTAGGAAACACTCGAGTCCGGTCCCTGATGCATCGCAGTAGACTACGTATCCAACTCCCTCCTCAGGCAACCTCAAGATAGGTGCGCTGGTCAACCTCTGCCTCAGCTCTTGGAAGCTCTGCTGACATCTGTCTGACCTCACGAAGGGTTTCCCCTTCTTCGTCAACGCTGAGAGTGGGGCCGCAACTCTGGAGAAGTCCGGCACAAATCTCCGATAGTATCCGGCTAGGCCCAAGAAACTCCGCACCTCTGTCACGCTCTTGGGTGGCTCCCAAGCTAGCACTGCCTCGATCTTCGCGGGATCCACTGCAACTCCCGCCTCAGAAATGACGTGCCCCAAGAAGTGGACCTCACGTAACCAGAACTGACACTTCAAGATCTTTCCATAAAGCTGGTGCTCTCGGAGTGTGTCTAGTACAACACGCTGGTGGTAGGCGTGCTCCTCATCCGTCGTCGAGTACACCAAAATGTCATCGATGAAGACCACGAAAAATCGATCGAGGTATGGCTGGAAGATCCTGTTCATGAGGCTCATGAACACTGCTGGAGCGTTGGTCACGCCGAAAGGCATAACCAAGAACTCATAGTGGCCATACCGACACCTGAAGGCCGTCTTCTGCACATCCTCGTCTCGAACTCTAAGCTGATGATAGCCTGACCTGAGGTCTATCTTCGAGAACCACCGAGCTCCCTTGAGCTGGTCGAAGAGGTCATCAATCCTGGGAAGCGGATACTTGTTCCTCACTGTCACCTGATTCAGGCGAAGATAATCGACACACAGCCGCAAGCTCCCGTCTGCCTTCTTGGCGAACAAAATCGGGGAAGCCCAGGGCGAAACACTGGGTCGGATGAACCCCTTGCCCTGCAAGTCCTCCAACTGTACCCGCAGCTCTCGAAGCTCAGCGGGGGACATCCGATATGCTGGAGTGGATATCGGGGCTGTCCCGGGGTACAGGTCAATATAAAAATCTACCTCTCTGCGAGGAGGTAGTCCTGGAATGTTGTCGGGAAAGACGTCCGCGTACTGATCCACCACAGCAGGAAAACTGGGACTCCGCACGTCAACTGCTCCCAGGATGAGGCTAGCCAACTGATGAGTGATGGGCTGACCTCTCCTCTGCGTGAGTCCATCCTGTGCTGCTAAGGATCCCTTCTTGCCAGTGAAGGTGAACCTGCTCCCGTTGGTGCGCACACATCGCACCTTGCGCCTAATGCAGTCAATCTGAGCATGGACCATAGATAACCAATCCATGCCCAAGATGACGGCGTAAGGCCTCGATGCCGCTACAAGAAGATCCCAGCCGATGCTCTCGCCTCCTAGAGTAAACTCACACTGCCGGCACCAGTGCGTAATCATCGAGTCTGCTCCCGTTGGAGTCTCTAGCCGTAAGGATCGAGCCAACGGCTCTGTCGGAATCTCCGAGCTTCGAACAAGGGTAGTGGCTATGAAAGAGTGACTCGCTCCTGTGTCTATCAGAACTACAACAAGGGTGGAATAGACACATATCGTACCTCGAATCATCTCTGGCGCACCGTGGTCGTAGGCCTCCGCTGCCTGGAGCTGAGCCTGTCTCTGCCCGCCAGCTCCCTGTGGTCGGGGCGGGCCTCCTGGTGGTGGTGGTGGCAGAGCCTGAAAGCATCGCCCACCACCTGCTGCTCGGCCAGCTCCTCTGCCTCATCCGCCTCCTCCCTGCGGACCGCCACGGTCGACCCTCTGCCTCTGCCTGGGTGGTCCCTCCACCGTCTGCTGACCCTCGGTACGACGGGTCGGGCAGTCATGAGCCATGTGGCCCTGCCCGCCGCACTCGTAGCACTGTCTGCCTCTCGGAAGGCTGGCTCCGCGCTGTGTGCCCCGCACCGCTGAGCCAGTGTCCCGGGGTCGTCTGCCGGAAGGCCTGGTCTGCCTGGAACCCTGAGTCATCCGCCGGCTACCAGCTGCCGAAAACTCCGCTACCTTCCGCCCTGCAGTAGGTCTCTCTTTGGACTCAGCCAGGAAGCTCTCGATCAGGAGGGCTCGCTCCAGTACTCTTGCCTGGGTCGGGATGCTGAGGGAGATCAGCGATGCCCTGATCTCGTGTCTCAATCCCTGCTTGAAGGTCCGGGCCCGGAAGAAGGGGTCCCTTACCATGTCGGTCGAGTAGCGAGATAGGTCGGTGAACCTCGCCGCGTACTGAGCGACCGTCTGGCTTCCCTGCCGCAGCTGAAGAAGCTCCTGGATGCGCACCGCACGGAGGGTGGCCGGGACGAACTCTGAGCGGAAGAGGCTCTCGAAGTCCGTCCAGATGAGGGTAGCCTCATCGTGTACCTGGAGCATTAGGCTCCACCAGCATCCGGCTGCTACGTGCAGTAGGCTGGCCGCGAGGATCACCATGAGGTCTGCTGGTGTCCTCACTAGCCTGAAAACTCGGACGACCACCTCCAGCCAGTCCTCGGCTGCCTGGGGGTACGAATCCCCACGGAACCAGGGTGGTCGCTAGCGCTGGAACTCGTGCAGAGCTCCGAGGCGTCGTGCGTCGTCAGCTGCCAGTGCTGGAAGCATCGGGGGCTCGGCGGGTAAAGGTACCGCTGGTGCCTCTGCTGTCAACGGGCCCTGTACCGAGGCCTCGTTGCTCGGCGGGCTGTCGTCGCGCCCTACTCTAGGAACCCTAGCTGGCTGCTGTCGTCGTGCCATCCTGAAAAGGAAACAAATGCACCATGGTCAGAACAGTATACCTGGTGAGCTGACACATGTAATCACAAAGAAAACTTGAAACACACATGCAATCAATGTTTTCGTGCATTAAGTCGGAAATCAGAAGTCAGGGTCCTGGTGTATGGATACGTCGGCCGCCGCACCAACACTGGACTCCCTGGACTGATAACCACACTCAATACTCTAAACACTATTGCTTCACATAGAAGAAAGATCAGAGTCTGCGGTAGAACCGACCACCTCTGATACCAATTTGTCACGACCCGTCCTCGGGGCCCGTGCCGTGACTACCCCAAGCCCGCCTTCCATAGGCCAGGGGCTGACGACTAGCACCAAGGCGTAAATCCCAACAAGAAGGGAAGGCATTGCCTTTGAAAAGTAAACAAACACCACAGAGTAAGCAAGTGGAAAAGTAAACACTAAGTAAAAACTGTACAAGCTGTGCTGAAAGTAAAAGGGGCCTGAAATACAAGCCCAACTGTAAAGTACAACTGAAAGGAAAAACAGTAACTGAAAGGAAAAACTGCAGCGTCGTGCCATCCTCTGGAAGTCCCACCTGAAGGGTGGGTACAGATAGCCTCCACTGCTCCTCGGGTCCACCTAACCGCTCCGAGTACGTCCCGCCCAGTGGTCCACCTCCAGGTACTGTCCTGCTCCGCACGCCTCCTCCACGATCAGCGCTGTCCGTCGTCTGCAACCAACACCACGAAGTGCGGGCATAGCCCGTGCAGGGGTGAGTATAAGCTACTCAGTAGGGACCCCGAGACCCCCGAAGGTATCCCGAAATCCACAAAGGATAAGTCACGAAGAAGAGAAGCAATCACGAAGTAACATCTGACACGGCTTAGGTATATGCCCATACATATACCTAAGTCATCAATTCCCCGATCGGCTCCAACGTCCGAGCCCTAGCACAACCCAGTCCACACAGGAAAGCAAAACGCATACCCACACAGGATAGAACAACACAATCCACAAAGGAGAGTAAACAGTAAATCCACACAGGATAACTCAACACAATCCACAAAGGAGAGAAACACAAGATTCAACTCACACAGGTATACTTCTTCGGATGACGATAAAGATGATCACAGAACCATCTAAGTCGTCGGACCCACGAAGGATCGATAGGTACTAACCTTGCAGTGACCCACACAGGATCGGACCCACACAGGATCGGGCCCACACAGGACCGGGCCCACGCAGGACCTGTAGCACTGATCCACGTAGGATCGCTGAGTGCAGTAGTCATCGCAGTCCGCTGAGGATCTCTGCACAGTCGTCGCCGCAGTCCACGGAGGATCTCTGCACGGTCGTCGCCACAGTCCACGGAGGATCTCTGCACGGTCGTCGTCGGAGTCCACGTAGGATCTCTGCACGGTTGTCGCTGTCGAAGTAGCAGTCGCAGCCAGCACTAGGGTTCCCGCACACAGCAAGCTCGTTCGGGAGGGTCCGCTCCACGAGCCGAGAGGCTGATACATCAACTGTCACGAAGTCCGAAGTTGATGTATCCAAAAGATCCGCATCGTCAACAGGAACTCAACGTCGCAGACGGCGCGTCAATCGGACGCCCGGTCTGAGAGATATTGGCATTTTCGTCCCAGGGGCCCGGTTGGTTTTTAAGGCAAAACCAACCCGACCGCACTCCACCTGCATCCAAACCTCGGGCGGAGTATGCCAAAAGATCCGTCTCACTTAGAGGAATTCAACAAAGATGACGGCACGTCAATCGGACGTCCGTAGCTCAAGATATGAGCATTTCCGCTCCGAGGGCCCTGTTGGTCTCGTGTACGAACCAACCCTGCCGAACTCAAAGTATTCCGAAACCTTGAGTGCGATATACCGAAACGACCGTCTCGATCCAAGGATCACGTTTCCGCTGACGGCGAGTCATTTGGAAACACGTAGCTCAAGTTACGGGCCTTTGAACGAGAACGTCCGAAGAAGGGGGGTACGGGCCCGGGCCGACCCGGGCCGACCCCCCCTGGGTCGGCCCGAACCGGGTCGAACCGAACCGGGTCGACCCGACCCGGGTCCGTCCCGGTTGGTCCGGCCCGGCCCGGCCAGGGCCGGTCCGGCTCGGCCGAGCGGCGCGGGTGGAAGCCGCGGGTGCAGCCCCCACGGTCGAGAGAGAAGTCGCGGCCCGCGTGTGGGCCGCGCTGGTGAACCGCGGACGCGGCTCTGCCGCGTCCCGCCTGGGCGAACCTGACCCGCACAGCCGCGGGTCCGTTGGCCGCCGCCACCGCGGCTTCAGCCGCGGCGGCCTCGTCCGGCGGCGCACCGGGGCGCCGCTGCCTCCGGCCGCCGGCAGCTTCCGCGGGCCGCCGGCGTCGCTCCGATGGCCCGTTTTCCTTCCCGTCTGCGCCGTTTCTCCTCCCGGGATCCGTTCTTTACTGCGGAATCGTCAAACATCCGATGCGGCACGTTCCGTCGTCGTCCGTCAAATCCACACAAAACGAAGAACGGCAGAGGGTCGTCGGGCCGTGTTCGTTTGGCCCGCACCCTCCGCGTTAGAGATAAACAACCGGGAGAAATTATTCCACACAGGAAACAACAATTTTTAATAACATTAAAAATTGTTCACAAAAACGGTTCTTTAATTTCTTTAAGAAACATGACGGGAATAAATTAAAAAGGGGTAATTCCCATAATAAAATCCCTACCTCGTCGATCGTCTTGCACGGGCGTTCTTCACGGAAAAGATCGTCGCGGAAGAGAGGGATCGTCGCGTCGTCGCGGGGAGGTGTCGCGTCGTCGCGGAAACCGGTGTTGAGTCGGCGAGCTCAACGAACCAAGAACAACAGATTTAAATTATTAATATTTAAATATGTGTTTCGATTAAAACCAAAAGAAAATAAATTAAGAGGAAAATCCGACATCACTCACCTCAAACAGTCGGTGATCGGAGATCGGAGCGTGGAAGAATGTCTCGGACGGAAGCGTCGTCGATTTCCGGGTTCGGCGTTCTTCGCGTTCTTCGCGTTCTTCGCGAGGAAGAAGAAGAAACAAGAATCCTCTAAAATTTTCCCCAAAGATTTTTAGGTTGGTCTTATTTTATTAATATGCCAACACACGAAACAGGTTAAGAAACGATTTAATTAATTCGTTGAATTAATTCAACGAAAGAGACAGGCCATTTAATTCACAAAATAAACCGCTCAATTAAAAGGTCTGTTAAGAATTTAGAAAACGCATCGGTTGACTTTCATTAAGACGGGTTTTCACGGGTGCGTTTCTTAGCGGAAAGAAACGGCGGGGCTCGTGCGGGCCCCACCTCAAAAATATCCTACCAAGGGGGTAGGATATTTCTAGATAGCATCCTATCAAGTTCAACATAGTTCAAGCCGCCTTTAAGTGGCTTCAAGTGGCTTCATGTGAAATAAAATAAAGTTGTCGCAAAATTATTTTATTTCTTAACTTTAAGCCCGAAAATTAAAAACCACACCCGAGCAAACGCAACTCCGGAAGAGGCATTTCTAATCGAATATCGGTGCTGCGATTCCATCGGTGCCCTTAGAATTCGATTCCGGGAACCGGTTCAAATGTTAGAAAAACCCGCTCGTCCGTTCACTGAACGTACCCGAGCCAAACTTCGGAAAATGATTCCGGGCACACCGGGCCTCGGAATCAGGTGCCGTCAAAAACTACGCTCTTGTAAAATTCCAAAGAAAATTAAGAAATAAAAATTTCCTTGAAATTTACGGGTCTTTACAGTTTCATACTTATAATAACATACCAGTATATGAGTTATACTTATGTTATTACTTCATAATGAAACAACTAAAGAAGACGAAGTAGAAGAAGAAATAAAGTTGAAAGAATCAGTAACAGACATTATCTATTCTTTGAAGCGCCTCTTTGAGACCTCCTCTTAGGGCACTAAAATTGGCCTTTGAAGAAGACCAGGACCTCTAGGACGTTTCTAGGGAAGTGGAGAAGAGAATTTGGCAGGGTTTTCCGAGAAGGAAGGCCTAATGTGGTGTGAGGAAGAGAGGGAGGAGGTGCCCTTTTATAAGGGAGGAGAGGGGCACCTTTGAAAAAACTAACAATATTAATTAATTATAAAGTCATATTCGGTTTTTAATAGCTCCAAATTGATTAATTTCTATGATAAGGTGTGTATGGGTCGAAATAATCTCATCCAATATAATTTAGACATGTTTAAGTTTCTATTTTAACCTTATCATTTAGATTTAACTTTAAGTTAAATAATTTTACTTTTACCGTGTCTTCTTGTTTTCTTACACTATAAGGTTAATAAACTTACTATAAAAAGACAAAAGAACCCCAAGTTGTTTATTATTAATATATATAACCTTATCTAAGTCATTTGGACGAACATTAGATTTTTAGGAATAAAATAATAATTAATAATATAATATTTGTTTTAAAAACTATTTTATTTCAATTTTGAAACTATTTGGTAATTTATTTTTGTGAAAATCCTAATAGAATGATTAGTTCGAAAAAAGTTAAATAAATCAATACTAACATGTCATATTAACATAGAAAATTATTTGAATTCATAAAAAGTCTCAAATTACATTTATTTTAGGTATTTATAACATCAATTATGTCAACATTTCATTAATAAGATAATTACTGTATCATCATTGTGTCATAAATAAATTAACTTATTTAATGTCTAAAAATTACAAATAAAAGATAATTATGTAGGAAATATTTTTATCTTACTAATGAATATTTATAGTCTAATTTATCTTATGTATAACCCTATATTAAAAATGATGTAGTTATTAAAATTTGATTTTAACTATTTTAACCCTTCTTTAAATAAATTAATATTAAATGTCCTAATCTAATCCAAGTGGGCCTAAATGGACATATTTTATACATAAGGTTGTTTTCGGTCGAATTTCAGTTATCCAATAGAATTAGGACATGTGTTAGGTTAATAATAATATCATTTTTACCCTTAATTACCCTATTTACTTTTATCCATGGTAAAAAAAAGTAAAAACTTACTATTCACCAAAAATTATTTTCATCTCATTGAACCACATTTTACTTACTGACATCAACCGTGTCTCTCGGATTTTTGAAATTCCATTCACAAAAGCGGTAAAATTACGTTTTATGTAAATTTGAAAATTCTCCTAGGAGGTGGGTAAAAGACGGTCAAAAGTTCAATAAAATTTTTATATATCTAAAATTTTTATAAAATGACTCTAATTAATTACATTGAACATATATAGGTATTCTGTATCAATTTTGACCTAAAATAAATTTAAATAAAAGAAATAATTATTTAAATAAAAAGATGGTTTTTAAATAGTTACCCAGTGTTTTCACTATTCATCAAAAATTGAAAGTTTTCAGAAAAATACCAAAATTTCACCCTAGGCTAATTTCGATATTCCAAATCCAAAAATTAAGTCCATTTTAAAAAATAAAATTTATAAAATTTCAAAAAGTTTGTATTACTATTCAAAATGGCTAGTTTTAATAATATTTTAATGGCATATCGTTGTTTAGCGAAACTCGGTATTGCGTACAACACACGCTATCGTGGAAGGTCGTGATTGCATGAAATGGAAGCCAAGTCAGGGATGCGTGTTGTGAAAGCTCCTTTTGTTGTAGCATAAAACACAAGACATTAATAAAATTAAAAAGAATATTTTTCGTAAAATCTTGGGGTGTTACATCTCTTACCCCCACAAGTATGTACTCAAGGACTCCCACTAGATATGTTATAGCTCTAGTTTCCAACTACACCAATACTATCATCGGCTTCAACTCAACAATATTTAAAGGAGAAAATATAGAGTGAGGCATCACATTTATAGATGCTCTTAAATCACAAAGAGCATCAGAAATGTGATACTCTTCTATGGTTCATGGGATAGTGAATGTCCATGGATCCTTGCACATTGTTGACTTTACCAGAGTTTGTGCAGTTAGCACTGACACATTACTTCAAATATTGATCCTCCAATTTCCCTTGATCCCTCTTTGATCGGTACCATGTTCTTTTAAGAATTTAACATACCTTGGGATTTGCTCGATGGCCTAAATAAGGGGGGTGATTATCTCCAAAAGGTGAATGTGTCCAAAAATTCTTATTTCATCACCTCTTTAGCCATCTTCTAGGTTGGTACAACTCTCTTTGGAAAGGTATGGGGTTTATGGGGAACATCATGAATATTTTTCATACCTTTATCTTTCTCCCAATGTTTCTCACCAGCTGGTTTGGAATTAAGATTTTCTGGAGATTAGGTGAATCCTAGGGGAATGATAGGTGCAGATGTATCAGTTGTTTGATTCCAAGTTCTCAATATTATTGTAATAAAATACCCCTTGGGATTTTGATTAGGTTGGGAAGAATGATTTCTGGTGTTCTTACTTACCAGTTCATGGAGGGCAGGAGAAATCTAGCTCATTTGAGTCTTCAACTCCATTAGATCCGAACCTTGACTCTTCTACTAATTCTATTGACTAAGAACAATTTGTTTCAAAAGGTCACCAATATTATAATCTACCTTCTATTTAGGATTCCCTTGTTGTTGACTTCATGATGCCTATGCTTTAAATATTTTTTTGGGGTTGTTGGAAACCCTATTGGTAAGGTTGAGGCTACAAGATGTTTCCTAGAAAAGGGGGCCTTTGACATTGTCTAGAGCCACAACTCTTGTTCTGTTGATCCTTCCACCCTTGGTTGTATGTTGAATCAAACATAATTTAGGGATATGGTTGTTGTTGTGGCAAATATAGTCTCCCAGGAAACACTGCTTCACCATCTTTTGTTTCTTGCAGTTGTGGGAAATAATCAGTTTGGTGGCTTCTCATTGTGCAAATCCCACAAGGCCTTGAAGGAGTGGGTTGAGATGTCTTTTGAGCCAAAGAAATATTCCTCACCATTTTTATCAATTATTCCAATATGGTATCAATCAAATGACTTTCATGAGAAGAAGTACATACCTGATGTACCTTCCTGACATGTGGTGTACCTCGATCTCCAAATTGATGAGAGTTTAGTGCCATATTGTCGATCAAAACACGTGAAGATACTAGTTTCTTGTCTACCAATTCCCCTCCAACTGCGGTATCCACTTAGTTTGATATGATCTTAAGATACATTTCTTGGTTTAAGGGTTGATCGATATGCATTGAATTATTTTAAATGTTTGTTTGGATCCTCACCAGATAATCCATGAAACTTAGGAAGAAGATAAATTAACCTTGATTTCAGTTCGATGTCCAATTCGTGATTTGGGTATGCAATACAATTTGGTTGATAGTTAATATCATGTACAAAAAATTATAGAATGGTTCTATAAAGTTTACTGTTATTTTCCTCATCCATTGGTTTTTTTAGGTTTGAAATAGAATTGTTTCCAATTTTATTGTTTTAAGAGTGGAGGAATTCTGCTACTGGTTAAATACTGAAACTTCCCTTAGACTGAAAATGTCTCATTCGAGCCCAAAGGTAGCGTCCAATCTAAGGGTCACGATCTAAGAGATCTTCAGGATTAGTTCCAGTCATCAATCATTTAAAAATAAAAAAAAGGAATGTAGAACATAATAAAAATGTATAAAAATGAGAATTTTGAGTTGATGTAACAAAAAGAAGAAGAATAAAATAAAAGAAGAAGAAGAAGAATTAAAGAAAAAAAATATTTTTTAAAGAAGAATGAAAGAAGTGAAGAAGATAATAAAATGTAAAATATAAAAAAATACCTCTAATTAGTAAAAATAATTATATTCCTCCGTATAAATGTTTCCAATTTTAAAGGTGATGTTGTGGGTGCCATAAAATGATTAATGGGTTTTTGGGGTACTTGGGTGTAGGTGAGTGGCTGACCAAGGTTGTCTGTCAAATGGTAAAGTAAATTAAAAAAACATTTGAAAGGTATTATAAAAGTAAAAAAAAAACAGGAATTGAAAGGTGGTAGGGTTATTTATCATTTATAAAACTAGAATATTTTAGCTGGAAGAATATTTCATTATGTTGGTTTTAATTTTGAAATGAAATTTGATTAAAAAGATACAATAAGAAGATGTTTATTGGAAAATATTTTAAAAAGAATAATCGATCTAATTATACCAATTCACTAAATTATATATCATTATCATTTAAATTAACATTATCTTAATTAGGATCCCTTAATTTGTTAAATCCCAAATCCTATTAGAATTAACTTTACCACAAAGATCAATTGAATTTAACACAAGGCTAACTTTGAAACAGGCAATCACATCACCCTCCATTGATTAATGTTCTAAGGTTAGCTTAGGGTCAGTCTTAAATTAATACACATTTCCTCTCTAAATATTCTAATTAATTTTGTTTGGGGATTATAAATTAACACTAAAAATTGATCTCATGTGGTTTTTATTATCCACTATATTCGTGCTCTCACTATTTACGCAAAATCTCATCCTCGCCTTTTTTTGAGTTAATTGTTCAATTTCGTTCATAGTTTTAATTAAATTAAAAACTCAAAAAAATTATCATATTATGTGAATTATAGTATATCATTGATTCAAAATAAATTAATTAATAATGATAGAGTTTGATCAATTACAAAAGAACTACACTTCCTTGGGCGGTGTAGTCTTCATAGAAACGTTATGCAAGTGCAAAGGTTTAGAAAGGGTATAACCCAATCATGTTTCTAATATTGAATTCCATCCCATAAAGAAAGATTAATAGAACCAAAATATTGAAAATAATAGAATACATTGATGATAAACTAACAATTTATTTAAATTAAAATACCATGACAACAAAGAATAGGAAAAGAAGATCATTTTTTAGTAGATCATATCTTGGTAGCTTCCCCCACCCCATTTTTAATTTAACTGGTGTACAAAAACTTCTCATATTCTTCGAATCATCTTATGAAAGTACCAAACCCTCCAAATGAGGAAAACACTAATTTCTTGAGTGAAGGGGAGGCTAGGTTTTTTGTGGTTTCAAGTGTGAATGGGGAATCTCGGCCAAATATTTTATACCAACTTCCACTACCCATTTGACCTCCAAAACGCATGAACTAGCTTTCCATACAGAAGGATGATTTGTTAGGAAATTATTCCTAGAGATCCTTTCAAATTTAGGGCCTAATCCAAGAAAGTATGAAGATGTTAGGGATCACATAGAAAACCCATTTCTAACCAGGCGAGTCTAGCCAAACATTGGATTCATGCCCATTTGGACCAACGAAATGCACATTTTAGCTCCATTTTCCTAAATAATGGTTTTACCCCATTAATTTTGGAACACATGTAATGACCAGAAAAATCAAGGAATGTTTTTTCTTAATTATCTTGTGAATTTTAAAAGAACGCAGTTTCTGACGGCACCTAATTCTGAGGCCCGGTGTGACCGAAATCTTTTTCCGAAGTTTAGCTTGGGTACGTTCAGTGAACAAACGAGCGGGTTTTTCTAACTTTTGAACCGGTGCTCGGAATCGAAATATGAGGGCACCGATGGAATCACAACGCCGGTATTTTCTTAGAAACTTCTCTTCTAGAGTTGCATTTACTCGGGTGTGGTTTTTAATTTTTGGGGTTAATTTAAGGAATAAAATAAAAGTGGTGCAACTGATTTTTATTTATTTTTATTAACTTAAGTTTAGTGGATAATGTGGGACCCACAATATCCTACCCACTTGGTAGGATATTTGTGAGGTGGGGCCCACACGAGCCCCACAGTTTCTTTTCTTCTTAAACCCCCTCCTTTATTAAGGTAACACACCCACATCCCCTACTAATTGGAAGTCAACCCTTGCATTTTTGTATTATGAAACGCCTCATTTAATTTGGGCAGTTTAAACATCGCAATTAATTCAATTAATTGTTTGATTCGTTTTGGAATTTTTAAAATGGATGGCTTGAGAAATAAAATAAGAGAACTCTTATTTTTTTAGTCTAGTTGTGTTGAGAGGGGATTGGGAGAAAGAGGGGAGGCTTGAGGATCTTCATCTTCTTCGTCGAAAACGCGAAGAACGCGAAGAACTCACCGATCTCTGTTGAAGAATGCCAAATCCTCGGAGATCGACTACGTGACGCCGTGTACCACGACGCCACCGACGATTCTTCCGCGACGCTTCTTCCGTGACGTTCCTTCTCCGTGACGCGACGATCTCCCTTCCGCGAGGCCTACTTCTGCGACATGCTTTTCTGCGACGAACCCTCGCTCGACGACAGTTGAGGTAGGGGTTTTGGTTGAATTAAATCTGTGTGATTTATATCATCGGCACGTGTTTAAAATTTGTCGGAATCCTTTTTAAACCGCTAACGCGGTGGGTACGGACCAACGAACAAGTCTGAACCCACCGTCTTTTCGTTCTTGGTGTGCGGATCGACGTGCGATGATGAAGCAGGCCGCACGGGTGCTGTGAGGTCTTCGCAGTGATGAACCGGTCCTGGGAGGGCCGTTGGTGAAGACGACAGGAAAAACTGACCACCATAGCTCGTCCGGTGGTCCGCGGAACACTCTGCCGGCGCGGCGGCACCGGCCTGCCGCTCGGAGGCTGCGGCGCCTGGCGCGCCGCCGGTATGGGCCGCCACGGCGGCGGGCCGCTCGTCCCGCGACCGCGTTGGACCGAGGGAGGCGGGACGTGGTGCTCGGCCGTGTCCATTGACAAGGAGCGGCCCCCCATGGGGGCCGCGGTTGCAAGTTGGCGCGAGGTAGTGTGCCACCCCGCACCCCCCATCTGCTCGGCCGAAACGGCCGAGCAACTTGGCCCTGGCCAGCGTGCTGGGATGGGCCGTGCCCATGCGTGTTGGACCCGGACCTGGATCGGGTCAACCCAATGGGTCTCGGTCCGAGTCGGTCCGGGCCCAAAACCTCCACTTCCGGACCTCTAACGATCTTTTGCCTATAACATGGGCTGTGGACTTCCGATCGATGCACCGTCAGAGGAAATGCAATCCATGGATCGAGATAGTCGTTTCGATATATTATACTCAATGTTTTGGAGTACACGGGGTTCGGCCGGGTTGGTTCGTACACGAAACCAACCGGGCCCTCGGAGCGGAAACGCTTATAACTTGAGCTCCGGACGTCCAATTGACGTTCCGTCAACTTTGTTGGATTCCTATTAGTGAGACGGACCTTTTGGATTACTCCGATCAAGGTTTGGACGGAGTTGGAGTACGTTCGGGTTGGTTTTGACTTAAAAACGAACCGGGTCCTTGGTATGAAAAAGCCAATAACTCTCAGACCAGGCATCCGATTGACGTGTCGTCTGTGACGTTGAGTTCCTGGTGATGATACGGAACTTTTGGATACATAAACTCTGGACTATGTGTTAGTTGATGTATCAGCCCCTTGGTTAGTGGAGCGGACACTCCCGAACGAGCTTACTGTGTGCGGGAACCCTAGAGATGGCTGCGACTGCGACGCCGATGACAACTATGAAGAAATCCTCCGTCGATTCGACGACGACGACTACAGCACTCAGCGATCTTACGTGGATCAGTGCTACTGATCCTGTGTGGGTAAGATCCTGTGTGGGTCAGCGCTCAGTGGTCCTGTGTGGGCCAGCGCCTACAGATCTGTTGTGGGTCTGATCCTCTGCGGGTCATTGCGGGGGTTAGTTACCTATCGATCATGTGTGGGTCAGATCCTTTGTGGGTCATTGCGGGGGTTAGTTACCTATCAATACTTTGCGGGCCAGATCCTTTGTGGGTCATTGCGGGGGTTAGTACCTATCGATCCTTTGGGGGTCCGACGACTTAGATGAATCAATGGCTATATCTGATCATCTCAATCATCATACGAAGAAGTATACCTATGTGAGATGTATATTGACTTTCAATCCTTATATTCAATATTATTGACTTGATATCCTGTGTGGATTACGTTATGCTTTCTTGTGTGGATTGGGTTGTGGTTTCCTGTGTGGATTGGGTTGTACTTGATCTCGGATGTTGGATCCGAACGAGAATTGATGACTTAGGTATATGTATGGGAATATACCAAAGTAGTACCGGATGTTACATCATGTTTTTATCTTTCCTTTTTGGATTATCCTTTGTGGATTCTGGGAGACCTTCGGGGGTCTCGGGGTCCCTACTGAGTAGCTTATACTCACCCCTGCACGGGCTATTCCCACACTATGTTGTGTTGGTTGCAGACGACGGACAGCGTTGATCGTGGTTGAGGCATGAGGAGCAGGTCTGTACCCGGAGGTGGATCACTGGGCGGGGCGTACTCGGAGCGGACGGCTGGACCCGAGGAAATGTGGAGGCTATCTGTACCCACCCTTCAGGTGGGACTTACAGTGGATGGCTCAAGGCTGCGACTTTACATTCAGTTGTTGTTTTCCCTTTCCAGTTGTACTTTACTTTTAGTTTGGGTTTGTATTCTGGCCCACTTACATTTCCGCACTTACTGTTGTACCCAGTTTTTACATATTGTTTACTTCTTCATGCTTAATCTGTGGGGTTTTTTTACTTTAAAAAGGAAATGCCTTCCCTTTTTACCGAGAATTATGCCTTGGTGCTAGTCTCCAGGCCCTGGCCTATGGAAGGTGGGCTTGGGGTAGTCACGGCACTGGTCCCGAGGACGGGTCGTGACAAATTGGTGTCATAGGAGTTTGGTTCTACCGCAGAACTCAAGACTCTGATCTTTTTCTATGTGAAGCAATAGTGTTAAGAGTTTTGAGTGTGGTTATCAGTCCAGGGAGTCCACTATTGGTGCGGTGGCCGATGTATCCATACACCAGGACCCTGATTTCTAATTTCCGACTTAATGAACGAAAACATTGATTTCATGTGTGTTTCAATTTTTCGTTGTGATTACTTTGTGTCAGCTCACCAGGTTTATTGTTTGATCGTGGCACACCTGTTTCTTTTCAGGATGGTCCAATGATGGCAGCCAGCTAGGGTTCGGAGCATTGTACGTGACGACAGCCCACCGAGCGACGAGGCCTCGACACAGGGCCCTTTGACAGCAGAGGCACCGACGATACCTCTACCCGCCGAGCCACCAATGCTACTATCCCCAGCCGCGGATGATGCACATCACCTTATTGCACTACACGAGTTTCAGCGCCAGCGATCGCCCAGGTTCCACGGGGAGATGGACCCTCAAGCAGCTGAGGATTGGATAGAGGCAGTTGTACGAGTTTTTAGGTTAGTGAGGACACCAGCAGATCTCATGGGGATCCTCACAGCGAGCCTCCTGCACGCTACAGCAGGCAGATGGTGGAGCTTGATGCTCCAGGTGCACGATGAAGCATCTCTCCTCTGGACAGACTTTGTGAGCCTCTTCTGCTCGGAGTTTGTCCCAGCCACCCTCCGTGTAGTGCGAATCCAGGAGCTTCTACAGCTGCGGCAGGGTAGCTTGACGGTCACCCGGTACTCGGCGAGATTTACCGATCTCTCGCGCTACTCGACAGACATGGTATGGGACCAATTCTATCGGGCCCGGACCTTTGAGTAGGGATTGAGGCATGAGATTCGAGAATCACTGATCTCCCTCAGCATTCCAAAACAGGAAGGGGTAATTGAGAAAGCCCTTCTGATCGATAGTTTCCTTACTGAGCCTGCAGCAGTAGCGAGACCTACCGCAGGGTGGAACGTAGCAGAGTCTTATACAGCAAGCAGTCGATGGATGAATCATGGGTCCAGCCAGACCAGACCCTCAGGTAGAGGACCTCAGGACACTGGCTCATCAGTGTGGGACACACAGTGTGGAGCCAGTCTTTCGAGAGGCAGACAGTGCTACGCATGCGGCGGGCAGGGCCACATGCCTCGTGACTGCCCGACCCGCCGTGCCGAGGAGCAGCCTACGGTTGAGGGGCCACTCAGGCAGAGGCAGAGGGTCGACCGTGGCTGTCCGTAGGGAGCAGGTGGACGAGGCAGAGGATCTGGACAAGAAGAAGGAGGTGGGAGAAGCTTTGTGGCTCTACCACAACCACCACCAGGAGGTCCACCCCGACCAAAGGGAGCTGGCGGGTAGAGACAGGCACATCTTCATGCAGCAGAGGCCGATGACCACGGTGCGCCCGAGATGATTCGAGGTACTATCTGTGTCTATTCCACCCTTGATGCAGTTCTTATAGACATAGGAGTGGGTCATTCTTTCATATCCGCTGACCTTGTTTGGAGCTCGGAGATTCCGACAGAGCTGTTGGCTCGATCCTTACGGCTAGAGACTCCTACGAGAGCAGACTCGAAGATTACACACTAGTGCTGGTAGTGTGATCTAACTCTAGGAGGCGAGAGCTTTGGCTGGGATCTTCTTGTAGAGTCGTCGAGGCCTTACGATGTCATCTTGGGCATGGATTGGTTATCTACAATCCATGCTCAGATTGACTGTATTAGGCGCATGGTGCGATGTGTACGCACCGACGGGAGGAGGTTCACCTTCACCAGCAAGAAGGGATCCTTCGTAGCACAGGATGGAATCCCACAGAGGAGAGGACAACCCATCACTCATCAGTTGTCCAGCCTCATCCTAAGAGCAGTTGACGTGCGAAGTCCTAGTTTTCCTGCAGTGGTGGATCAGTATGCAGACGTTTTCCCCGACGACATTCCAGGACTACCTCCTCGCAGAGAGGTAGACATTAGTATTGATCTGTATCCCGGGACAACCCCAATATCTACCCAGCATATCGGATGGCTCCCTCCGAGCTTCGAGAGCTACAGGTACAGTTGGAGGACTTGCAGGGAGAGAGATTCATTCCACCCAGTGTTTCACCCTGGGCTTCCCCGATATTGTTCACCAAGAAGGTGAACGGGAGCTTGCGACTTTTTGTCGACTATCGTCGCCTGAAACAGGTGACAGTGAGGAACAAGTATCCACTACCGAGGATTGATGACCTCTTCGATCAGCTCAATGGAGCACGGTGGTTCTCGAAGATAGACCTCAGGTCAGGCTATCATCAGCTCAGAGTTCGGGATGAGGACGTGCAGAAGACGACCTTCATATGTCGGTATGGCCACTATGAGTTCTTGGTTATGCCATTCGGTGTGACCAATTCTCCAGCAGTGTTCATGGGTCTCATGAACAAGATATTTCAGCCATACCTCGATCGATTTTCCATGGTATTCATCGACAACATTTTGATATACTCGACGACTGAGGAGGAGCACGCCTACCACTTGCAGGTTGTACTGGACACACTCCGAGAGCACCAGCTTTATGGTAAGCTATCGAAGTGTCAGTTCTGGATATGCGAGGTCAACTTCATGCGACATGTCATCTCTGAGGTGGGAGTTGTGGTGGATCCTACGAAGAAAGAGGCAGTGCTAGCTTGGGAGCCACCCCAGGAGCGTGACGGAGGAGCATAGATTCTTGGGACTAGATGGATACTACCAGAGATTTGTGCCAAACTTCTCCAGAGTTGTGGCACCACTCTCAGCTTTGAGGAAGAAGGGGAAACCCATTGTGTGGTCAGACAAATAAAAGCCGAGCTTCCAGGAGCTGAGACAGAGATTGACCAGCACACCAATCTTGAGGCTACCGGAGGAGGTAGTAGGGTATGTAGTCTACTGCGATGCATCATGGACTAGACTCAGATGTGTCCTGATGCAGTATTGGGCAGTGATCGCCTATGGATCACGTCAGTTGAGGCAGCATGAGCAGAACTACGCTACCCAGGACTTGGATTTAGCAGCAGTGGTCTTCGCTCTGAAGATGTGGTGGCACTATCTGATGGGAGAGCGCTTTACAGTCTATTCTGACCACCAGAGTCTCAGGTACATCTTCTCGCAGAAGGACCTGAAACTAAGATAGCAGAGATGGATCGAGTTCCTCTAGTACTATGACTTTGAGATAGTCTATACTCCTGGAAAGGGGAATGTAGTAGCTGATTCACTCAGCAAGAGGACGTGCATTCAGTTACTTGGGGAGGCGACAGAGCAGCTATCCACTTTGAAAATATCCTTCGTGGATAGAGATGGAGCAGCCTTCCTTCATTCACTCACAGTCACTCCTCCACTACTACAGTGGGTCAGAGAGGAACATCGTGGGGATGCTGACTATGAGAAATGGCGTGCGCAGATATCCTCAGGACAGGAACCTGATGGTTTCTCTGTAGTAGGAGAGAACGACGTCCTTTTTAGAGGATGTACCTTGGTACCAGTTACTTTACGGGAGGAGGTTATGATAGAGTTTCACACTTCTACTTTGGCGGTACATCCTGGCATGGCGAAGATGTACCAGGATCTCAGACGACAGCATTGGTGGCCGAGTATGAAGAAGGTTGTGGCAGAGTTCGTTTCTCGATGCCTCACCTTCCAGCAGGTGAAGGCAGACCACTAGGTACCATCAGGCCTGGTACAGCCCTTGGAGGTCCCGGAGTGGAAGTGGGACGGGATATCTATAGACTTGATGACTGGACATCCACGCACTTCCAAAGGTCATGACTCCATTTTGGTGATTGTCGACCGACTCACCAAGTCGACTCACTTCTTACCCATCAGAGAGCAGGGCTCAGTGGAGAGCTTGGGATGCCTCTACGTTCGGGAAATTGTATGGCTTCATGGTGTGCCATCATCTACAATCTCCTATCCAGATGCTCTCTTTACTTCCCGGCTTTGGAAGGGGTTGCAGGAGGCGTTCAGGACGCAACTATGTCTGAGCACCGCCTTTCACCCTCAGACAGATGGTCAGATGGAGAGGACCATTCAGACTCTCGAGGACATGCTCCGTGCTTGTGTCCTCGAATTTGGTCGCAGCTAGGAGGACCACCTACCCTTGGTGGAGTTCGCGTACAACAACAGCTACCACTCCACCATCGGGATAACACCATACGAGGCGTTGTACGACCGACCTTGCAGATCACCGCTGTGCTGGACAGACCCAGGGGAGTCAGCACTTGTGGGACCGGAGATGGTCCAGGCCACGACAGAGAATGTCCAGGTCATCCAGGAGTGAATTAGGACAGCTCAGAGTTGGCAGAAGTATTATGCTGACAGGAGGCGGAGGCCACTAGAGTTCGAGGATGGCGACCACGTCTTCTTGCGGGTGTCACCTCAACGTGGATTACGAAGATTTTCCCGAGGCGGAAAGTTGTCTCCACGCTTCATCGGACCATTCCAGGTCCTCAACAGGATTTGCAAGGTGGCTTATCACCTGGCTCTACCACCTCAATTGCACTGGGTGCACAACATCTTCCACGTATCCCAGCTGAGGAGATACGTGCATGACCCGACGCATATCATTGACCATGGGGAGATGGACATTGATGATGGGGTGACTTTTGCAGAGGTCTCAGTAGAGATCGAGGATCGATAGGAGTGGGTCCTATGTGGACGATCGATTCCTCTAGTGCGCATCAGATGGCAGCATGAGAACCTCCAGGAGAGCACTTGGGAGCAGGAGGCTCAGATGCGTGCTCAGTACCCACATTTGTTTCCATAGTTTTTTATGTATCTTTACGGGGACGTAAAGCCCTGAGGTGGGAGTGATGTAAAGTCCCAAAAAATTCACGGAAAGTATATTCATAATTTTTTTGGGAATTTTACAATAACGTAGTTTCTGACGGAACCTAATTCCGAGGCCCGGTGTGCCTGGAATATTTTTCCGAAGTTTAGCTCGGGTACGTTCAGTGAACGAACGAGCGGGTTTTTCTAACTTTCGAACTGGTGCTTGGAATCGAATTCCGAGGTCACCGATGGAATTTCAACTCCGGTATTTGCTTAGAAACACCTATTCTGGAGTTGCGTTTCCTTGGGTGTGGTTTTTATTTTTTGGGGTTAAGTTAAGGAATAAAATAAAAGTGGTGCAACTGATTTTTATTTTAGTTTTCTTAACCTATGTTAAGTGGATGATGCGGGACCCACAATATCCTACCCACATGGTAGGATATTTGTGAGGTGGGGCCCACATGATCCCCACCATTTCCTTTCTTCCTAAACCCCCTCCTTTATTAAGGAAATGCACCCGCACCCCTACTAATTGGAAGTCAACCCTTGCGTCTTCCTGTTATGAAACGCCTCATTTAATTTGGGTAGTTTAAACATTGCAATTAATTCAATTAATTGTTTGATTCGTTTTTGAATTTTTAAAATGCATGGCTTGAGAAATAAAATAAGAGAACTCTTATTTTATTAGTCTAGTTGTGTTGAGAGGGGATTGAGAGAAAGTGGGGAGGCTTGAAGATCTTCATCTTCTTCGTCGAAGAACGCGAAGAACGCGAAGATCGCAAAGATCGCGAAGAACGCACCGATCTCCAACAAAGAACGCTGAATCCTCAGAGATCGACTATGTGATGCCATGTACCGTGACGCCACTGACGCTTCTTCCGCGACACTTCTTCTGTGACGTTCCTTCTCCGCAACGCGACGATCCCCCTTCCGCGACGCCTACTTCCGCAACGTGCTTTTCCACGATGAACCCTCGCTCGATGAAGCATGCGGTAGGGGTTTTGGTTCAATTAAATCTGTGTGATTTATAACATCGTCATGTGTTTAAAATTTGATGAAAGCCTTTTTAAACTGCTAACATGGTGGGTGCGGACCAACGAACAAGTCGAACCCACCGTCTCTTCGTTCTTGGTGTGCGGTTCGGCGAGCGACGATGAAGCAGGCCGCACGGGCATTGTGATGTCTTCGCAGTGATGAACCGGTCTAGGGAGGGCCATTGGCGAAGACGGCAAGCAAAACCGACCACCGGAGCTCGTCCGGTGGTCTGAGGAACACTCTTCCGGTGTGCCTCGCCGGCACGCCGGTGCGCCTCGCCGGCACACCGGTGCGCCTCGCCGGCACGACGGTGCCCGGCGCGCCGTCGGGATGGGCTGCCGTGGGTCACGCCACTGCGCGGGACCGAGGGAGGCGGGACGTGGTGCTCGGCCACGTTCGTTGAAAAGGAGTGGCCCCCAATGGGGGCCACGGTAGCAAGCTGGTGGGGGGCATCGTGACACCCCGCACCCCCAATCCGCTCGGCCGAAACGGCCGAGCCGCTTGGCCCTGGCCAGCGTGCCAGTGCACCAGGCCGACTGCCCAGGCCGGGCCGTGCCCAAGCGGGCTGAACCCAGAACCAGGTCGGGTCGCCCCGGTTCGGGCCGACCTAGGGGGGTCTCGGGCCGGGTCGGTCCGGGCCTGAAACCCCCACTTCCGGACCTCTCACGGTCTTTTGCCCATAACATGGACTACAGACCTCCGATCGATGCGCCGTAAAAGGAAATGAGATCCTTGGATCGAGACGATCGTTTCGATATATTATACTCAAGGTTTCAGAGTACTTGGGGTTCGGCCAGGTTGGTTCGTACACGAAACCAACCGGGCCCTCGGAGCAGAAACACTTATATCATGAGCTCCGGACATCCGATTAACGTACCGTCGACTTTTTTGGATTCCTCTTAGTGAGACGGACCTTTTGGCTTACTCCGATCGAGGTTTGGACACAGTCGGAGTATGGTCGGGTTGGTTTTGACTTAAAAACCAACCGGGCCCGTGGGACGAAAAAGCCAATAACTCTCAGACCGGGCGTCCGATTGACGCGCCGTCTGTGACGTTGAGTTTCGGGTGACGATACATATCTTTTGGATACATCAACTCCGGACTATGTGTCAGTTGATGTATCCGTCCCTCGGATCATGGAGCGGACCCTCCCGAACGAGCTTTCTATGTGCGGAAACCCTGAAGCTGGCTGCGACTGCGACGACGATGACGACTGTGCAGAAATCCTCCATGGATTCGACGACGATGACTACAACACTCAGAGATCCTACATGGAACAGTGGTACCGATCCTGTGTGGGTCAAATCCGGTGTAGGTCAGCACTCAGCGGTCCTATGTGGGCCAGCGCCTACAGATCCTGTGTGGGTCCGATCCTATGTGGGTCATTGCGGGGGTCAGTTACCTATCGATCCTGTGTGGGTCAGATCCTTTGTTGGTCATTGCGGTGGTTAGTTACCTATCAATCCTATGTGGGTCAGATCCTTTGTGGGTCATTGCGGGGGTTAGTACCTATTGATCCTTTTTGGGTCCAACAGGTTAGATGAATCAGTGGCTATATCTGATCATCTCAATCGTCATAAGAAGAAGTATACCTGTGTGAGATGTATCTTGACTTTCAATCCTTATCTTCAATATGATTGACTTGATATCCTGTGTGGATTACGTTATGCTTTCTTGTGTGGATTGGGTTGTGGTTTCCTGTGTGGACTGGGTTGTGCTTGAGCTCGGATGTATGACCCGAACGAGAATTGGTGACTTAGGTATATGTATGGGCATATACCTAAGTAGTACCGGATGTTACTTCGTGTTTGTATCTTTCCTTTTTGGATTATCCTTTGTGGATTCTGGGAGACCTTCGGGGGTCTCGGGGTCCCTACTGAGTATCTTATACTCACCCCTGCATTGGCTATACCCGCACTACGTTGTGTTGGTTGTAGACGACGGACAACGCTGATCGTGGTTGAGGCACGAGGAGCAGGTCGGTACCCGGAGGTGGATCATTGGGCGGGGCATACTCGGAGCAGACGGCTGGACCTGAGGAACTGTGGAGGAAATCTGTACCCACCCTTCAGGTGGGACTTCCAGTGGACGGCTCGAGGCTGTGGCTTTACTTTCAGTTGTTGTTTTCCCTTTCCAGTTGTACTTTACATTCAGTTTGGGTTTGTATTCTGGCCCACTTACTTTTCCGCACTTATTGTTGTACCCAGTTTTTACTTAGTGTTTACTTCTTCTTTCTTTCTCTATGGTGTTTGTTTACTTTACAAAGGCAATACCTTCCCTTTTTACCAGGAATTACGCCTTGGTGCTAGTCGCCAGTCCCTGGCCTATAGAAGGCGGGCTTGGAGTAGTCACGGCACGGGCCCCGAGGACGGGTCGTGACAACACAATTACAAAATATCAATTTTAAATGATATAAATTAAAATATTTTTATTATAAATACTATAGTGAACTATAAATGTTAAAACTGGAGTTTTACATCAATTTTCAAAATGAACGATCTAATCCTAAATATATTATAAATAAATATATTTAACATAACTTGAGGAAATTTTATCATTTATAATCAATAAAATATTCAATAAAAATGTGTTTTATTAAGATTATATCAATTTACTAGGTAGGTAATTCACATTTCATATTCCAGATCAATATATGATCACATATTGATGCAAGGATGAAAATCAACTTCCCAAAGAAACTTCTTCCATATTATTGATTTTGATTCCTATAAAAGAAGGTTATTTATCTCAAACGATTGGGGAGAAAATCATTATTATGAATACACCCACTGTATGAGATTTTGATGATGTATTTTCATAGGAATTTCCATTTCTTCCACTAAATTGTGAAGTAGTTTTTTCAATAGAACTCATACAGTGTAATATTCATATTTCAGAGAGTCCTTATAGAATTCCCTTTTTGAGTTGTAGGAATTGAATGAGAAACTCTAAGAGATTCAGGAAAGGGAACCATATTCCATAGTGTGTCACCTTGGGAAGAACCTATTCTATTTGTTAAGAAGAAAGATTTATCAATGAGACTCTACATTGACTGTTGAAAACATAAAAAGATAAATATCAAGGAAAAATAGCATATTCCCTGTATTGATTGCTTATTTGACCAAATATGTAGAGATCAATAATTTTTCAATATTGATATTTATTTTGGATAACATAAATTAAGTTTCAAGAAAGGTGATATACTAAATATGGCATTCTGTACAAGGTATGGACACTAGGAATTTATATTTCTGCCTTTTCATCTTACTAATGCCCCTACTATCTCCATGGATCTAATGAAAAGTGTATTTAGAGAATATCTTTATCAGTTTGTGGTAGTCTTTATAGAGGAAATTATTTTCCATTCGAAGAGAAAAAAAGAACATGATGCCCACTTGAGAATTGTTTGTGGAACCTAAGATAAGATAAGTTGTATGAAAAATTTACCAAGTGTAAATTTTGGATTCAAAAAGATTCATTTTTCGGTCACATAATTTCCAGGAAAGGGATTTATGTGGATCCATCAAAAAAGCAAGTTGTTAAATGCTAGCATAGACGAAAATTGGGAAGTGAGATCTCATGTTTTATTTGTTTGGATGGATATTATCGACATTTAGTGAAATATTTTTCATGATTATCTGATTCAATCACCAATTTGACTCGGAAATGTCTTAAGTTCATATAGTGGGAGGAATGGAAAAAAGAATTCAAAGAGTTAAAAAGAAGGCTATGTAGTGTAATTGTGCTCACACAAACTTATAGTGGAGAAAGGTTTGTGATATTTTATGTTTTATCCAAGAAGTGTTGGGATGTTTTCTCATGTAAATTGATATGGTGATATATTATGCCTAATGGAAGTTTAAAATTCAAGAAAAAAATTACCCAACATGTGATTTATAGTTGTGGTAAAATTTGAAATGAATATATAGAAACATTATCTATATTGTGAATGGTGTGATATTTATAATGTTCGTAAAATTTTAATGTATATTTTCACAAAAAGGAGATGAATATGTTCCAAAGAAGATGGTTGGAGTTGATTAATGATTATGACTACTTAATACATTACCAACTTAGGAAGGAAAAAAATGTGGAATATTCTTTAAGTCTGAAAGACCATGTTATCCTATCCATGATTATGATTAAAAAAGATCCAATATTTATTTATTTACAAAGGACAGCTCTTGAAATTTTAATGCAAGGGGATAAATATCATCTTTCTCAAAATAATTATCAACCATCTATACAAGTGAAGATTGTGTTGGCATATAAGGATTATGTGGAGCTACAAAATCATATGAAAAATGTTCCTGAATTCAAAATTGATTGTGATGAAATAATAAGGATCTGGAATCGTGTTTTTATTCCACCCATACTAGAATTAAAGAATGTGATATTGGATGAGGCACATAGTTCTTCATTATCTATTCACCTTGTAAGAATAAAGATATATAGGGATCTAAAGAGTATTCCAAGGGGGGTGAAATGAAAAGAGATTTTACTGAATATGTATCTCGATGCTTAGTTTGTCAGAAGTTAAAGATGAGAGAATGAAGTCAAAGGGGATGTTACGACCATTACCCATACCTGAATGGAAATGGGAAAACATCACTATTCACTTTGTCACCTAACATCCCAAAACATCCAAAGGCAGTAATTCTTTCTGGGTTTTAGTTGATCACCTAATGAAGTCAACACATTTAATTTCTATTAGATAAGATTTACTTCTTGATCATATTGATAGGATATATGTAAAGAATGTGGTAAGATTGCATAGAGAACCACTTTCCATTATATCTGATCAGGATCTGAGGTTTACCTCAAAGCAATAGTGAAGTCCTCAGAAATCTCTGGAAGTAGAGATAAGTTTCAAAATTGCTTATCATCCTTAGACATACAATCAATATAAGAGAACAATTAAAACTCTAGAATACATATTGAGATCTTTATATATATATATTTAAACAATGGATGGGATAAACATCTACCTTTGGTGTAATTTTATTACAATATTAAAATTCACTCCATTATTTAGATAGATCCTTATGAATCCCTCTATGGATAGAACAGAAAAACTCCAAGTTATAGAAATGATGTTGGGGAAAGAGAGCTATTTGGACCTGATCTTGTTGATGAAATGGTAGAAAAGGTCAAATATATTCAATAACCTATAAGAGCATATCAGAGTAAAAAAATGTTATGCTAACAACTTAATAAAATACCTTGAATTTCAATTGGGTTATAACATGTTTCTATGAATATCTCCCCGGAAGAGACTAATGAGATTCAGAAATAATGGAAAAATTAGTCGTACGTATATCGATCGTTTTGTTATTTTGGATCATTTTGGGAAGGTAGCTTAAGGATTGGTGCTTCCACCAAATATCACTTAAGTTACCAACGTGTTCCATGTATCTCTCCTGAGAATGTACATACCAGGTCCTACACATAGACTAATCTTTGAAGTCATACTATTGGAGAAAAAACTTTCTTATGATGAAAATTTGATAGAGATTCTGGATCGTAGAGAAAATGTTCAATGAAACCAGACCACTCACATGGTCATAGTTTTATAGAGGAACCACTAATTTTAAGAACCTATAATGGAACATGAGGATATATTGAGGGAGAGGTATCACTATCAGTTTGTTTCCAAGTGATGAATTTGGAGGGGGAAATTCAATTTAAGTGGGTAGAATGTAACACTGCATGATTCTGTGGTACATTTATTTTTAAATAAAATCCATATCTTTAGTCATACAGTACACCATGATTATCATGTGCTACACATAACACTGTCTAAGCTTGCGCTATACACAACATCAAGTCTGAGCGCACCATGACCTATCAAACTAGTCATTTAAAAAGATTTTATGAATAAAATTAATAGTATTTTAATTTTTATATACCTCATATAATTTTAACATTCATATTATTCATTTTACAGACATAATATGAGGAAAAATTCTATTTTTTAGATAAAAGATGTATTTTTTAGTAATATTCGGGTTTTTACTCCTTTTAATGGAGAACCCTTATTAAATCTAATATTTGACACTTTTATATTTTCAAATTAAAAAAAATTAAATTCTTCATTATTATTGGATCATAAATGTTTATTTTGGATAAATTATTATTATTTTAATGATAACATTCATATTTTAAGGAATAGTGAAAAATACTGCATATTTATTCAAAACTACTCTTTCAAAAAAAAATTATATGTTGTTATATTATCCATTTATTTTTTTTAAAGTAAAATTAGATTATTTTTTATCATTTAATATAATTTATGTCATTTTTATTAATTTAACATTGAAATTTTATAGAAACACATATCAAGCATTTGATGGTTTTTACTAAAAATACATGTTTTCTCATTTTAACAAAGGGGATTAATTTTAAAATAATTACTATGAATTATATTTTTTGAATTTGTAAAAATAGATTCCCTATTTGGAATCAGAAGTTCCAAATTATATAAATAGTTCTCTTTTATTTGTTTGGCATTGTGAATAGTATATTTAGTAAATATTTTTATTTACGATGGTAAATGGTTAAATTTGTTGAATAAAGGTAAAAATAATATTATAATAATTTAAAACTACCATCACAAGTGTCATAATATTAATAGATGAGTCATTGGTGACCAATTATATATTTAGGACTAATTTTTGGAATTTGGGTGCCACTAGGGTGTGATAATGACATGTTATAATAATTAATTTTAAGTAAATAGAAATATATAACAAACATATATCCTTTACTAAAACAATTTTAATGTGGGATTATAAAATTGATATATTTAACTATAAATTTTAATTATAATGATAAAAAGATTTCCTACATCATTATATTTTATTTATAAATTTTAGACAATTAAAAAATAAATTTATTTATGACATAATGATGATGTAATGATTAACTTATTAATAAATCATTTAAATAAATCATATGATAAATATTCAAATAAATGAATTTTTTATTTTTTATGCCATATAATAATTTATTAGATTATATAGACATGTTAAGGATGATTTTATGCTTTTTTTGAAGGACAAAGTGTTTACAGCTTTAACAAAAATCAATTACTAAATAGTGTCAAAATTGACATAAATGAATTTTTAAAGAAAACAAAATTTTATTAAATGATATAATAGTCATAAAAATATATGATCTATCCCAGTGAAATATATTGTATTGAAAAAGAATTTAATGAAACAGTTGTGGTTTGATTATCATTATATAGTAACTATATTAACTATATTGTATAAAAATACAATAAGTCGTGGTAAGAGTTAACTTATTCAATTAGGGGTTAATGCAAAAAATATAGGGATAAATTCATGACCTAATATTTTCAAAGACCTACTAGTTGAGAGTATTTTGATCCATCCTCATTTTATCCTTGAAATAAATCACTTTAGAGCCATTTTAAAATGAAAATCAATTTATAATAAATTAATATTTCAAGGATTTCCTAAAATTCCCCTCACATATCATATAAAATGGTGCTTCTCCTTATATTTTATTCACACCCACATAGCCCTTTGGCTCAGATAAAACATACCCCAAACTCCTCCCAACATAACTCACTTCATCCTAGAGGCCACCCTTTTGGGGAAAAAGCAATCATATTGATTCCTTTTGTACAAAATAAAAGGAGACAGACCGAGAAGAGGTAATCATTTTCCCCTTCTTTTAATGTTATTTTCATCATATACATCCTCTTACAAATTTCTAATATATTTTGATATGTTGTTATTATTATCGTACTTCCATATTTTTCTTTCTCTGTGTCCTATAAAACTCAATATCATTATTTGTGTATACGTATGACTCTTCAACTCCACACCGTGGTGTAAACTGTTTTTCATCTAAACTTTATTTTAATATGTATAATGATTAATATAATGGAATTAAATAATAAATATAACATGATATTATTTTTAAAAAATTTCATATACCATCCAATTCCATTCCATTTAACCATCAAGGGAATCCCATCGTCGCTCGTAAATACGTTCATTCTTCCATTTCCACGATGTGGTGAGATTCATTCTCCACATTAACAATTCAAAAAATGATTATAAAATTTAAATGATGAGTAAAAATAATAATTATGAAATTAATTTCATTATGTACATGAATAAAATACATCCTAATCATAACAAACTTGACATACATGAAAAAACATGAATGAGAAAAAGACGTAGTTAACACCCAAAATAATGGAATTATTGAAACACTATTAACAAAATGATATAATAGGATCATATATAATATCAAAAATATGAATATGGTTCTGGTAATATCTAATTACATATTTTAACCATTATATAGGAGCTAAAAGACCCTTGAAAAATATAATCTAAAATGTAATGGATAATTTTGTAATCTCATTTTTATCCGAGATTGATTATATGTAACTATTTACTAGGGTGTATTTATCCTAGAAATCCATTTTTCAAAATTATGTAATATTAATAGTGTTATTCAAAAATTTATTAAAGTTAATTATACCCATTGGTGAATTTTTATTAAACTTTATGAATGAAATCTTTTTTCATTATTCAATTTGAGGTACTTAATGACTTTTCATGCAAAAGTACGAGGAGAATATTTTTTTAACATACACGACAAGGATGGATTTTTAAGGATTCATGAATCCTTATTGAAATGAATCTTACTCTACATGGTTTCATGTTTATTTTGAACTAAATTATTTTCATTAAAATTTTCATTTCATTTTTAGAAAATATGTTTTTTTGGAAAAAGAAATGATATTTTCCTCAAAAATTAAGTTCACGTGTTATATGAAAATTATTTTACTTATAAGATTACATAGGGTTACATTATATACATATTATTTATTTGATTTTATTGTGTTTATGATGGAATTATTTTTATGAAATCCATTTTTTATATGTTTTATGATGGAATGAAGTTTAAGAAACCCATTTTTTGTTCATTTGGATATTCTATGATGAATGGTTTATTTTTTTGTTAAACATGTATGAATGATTTTGTTTTGAGATATGTGGCACCTATATCTACCTCCAACGCATTAGTTAATGATTTATATCTCATGAGATAGACATTAATGGAATGGAAAATAAATCTGGTTTAGCAATACAAGGCTAGAATGACATGTAAACCCTATTCAGTAATGGAAATTGTCTCCTATGATGGTCTTATCAACAAGCCTTTACTATTATGAATTGATTTTACATGATTATGTGTATGAAAAAAAACATCATATCTAATTTTATTACATTTAGGATTACATAAATCAATTTTTATGAAAATTTTCCACATTTAATGATACCACAATCTTTTATATAGAGGATAAGATTTTAAAATATAATATTCTTATGTGTTATGGTAATGATATGATTTTTATTTCCATTTTATTCCCTTACTGAACGTTTCACATCCCCCTTTCATATATTTCATTTCCCTAGTTCATGAAGAAGGGTATTAATTAATCTATGTAAAAAAGTAGTCTAGTTATGAATAAATAAGTGGGAGAAAATGTAGATGATTTATTAACCAGTTGTTTTTGTTTACCAGATTCTAAAGAAACCATACCTATATGGTCTTGTAATGGCTTCATTATATTTTGTAGCGAATATTCATTAATTTGGATGTAATATCAATGTATGTAAAGTATGATTTATTATAAAAACATTATCTTATATTCATTTTATTCCCAATTCCCTTTGATGAATTGATAATTAATATAAATGTTAATATATTTGTATTGTTGTTTCAGATTCATAATGATATTTAGTAAACATTTATTATCAAAACCCAAGATGATGAGTAGATTTACATCAGCAAAAAAATAATATATCTATTTCTTCATCTATACTAATTAGTTTCCTTCTTGAGTGGAATCAATATAATAATCTTTTGTAGTGTCGAGAGTCTCTAAATTTTTCTTTATTATATTACAACTCAGAAATCATTTTCACCAAAACAAAACTCCATGACATGTGGATATTAAATTAAAAATACATCCTAACCAATATATATTTATATATCCATACAAGTTAATATTTTATGTGACGTTATATTTCATTCCTAACCCAATTATTCTATTTATATATCTGATAATTGGTTTTCCATCAATAATATGAGACTTTTTGGTGTACTTATATTCTCGAACCAATGTGTGAGATCATACAATATATCCTCCTATGACATTGTTTTATATAGTAGGCATATAATGAACTTCATATCAACATTATTTATAACCATTTTTTATTTCCAATCATTTGAAAACATCATTCAAAAATGAAATAAAGTAAAATAAGTATTGTAATATTCAATTGAAACCTTCTTTAAAAGATACGTATAATAATTATCCTGAGAAAGAAAAATGTAATTTATATTTTAATAGAATTATAGTCGAATAAATTATTTCATTTCTCCTTATATAGACAATTCAAATTAATTCTTCATATTCAAACATTTCATTCATCATCATTCCAAAGGAATATGAAATCATCAACATAAACAAACACAATGAGAGAATCTAATAGATTTTATTTTATATATTGAGTTTTTCCAAATCCTTGATCTATGAAAATTAACATACTTAATTATTTACACATATATGAAGACACAACTATTTGGATTTGATTCAACCCATAAAAATCCATCTTTAACAAGAAAAAATAATTTTAATATTTACCAATAATGATTCCACATGGTTTCTCAGTATTGAATTCTTTATATAGTCATCCATTGAAAAAGGATGGCTTATAATCCATTTAAAATTTCTTATATATCATTTTTTTCAATTATAAAAAAAATTATCACAGTTTCAATTATTTATATGGGATAAAAGTTCTCATAAAAAGGATTTCTTTTAATTTATCAGTATTCTTTATAAAAATTCAGTTTAATATTTCTTATCACTTTATGTTTTTTATTTAACATGTTATGAAAACAAACATTGTTCTAATAATATTTTTATCTTCAGTCATAGGTAAAAGTTCCCATGTCACATTTTTTTTCAATATTATAAAATTCATCATTCATGGAATTAACAAATTTCGGATGCTCTAAATCTTATTTTTTATATCTTGGATTAATAAATTAATGAAAATAAATAGGTACAACTACTATCAATTTTATTATATTATTAATCTATTTTCCTTGATCTCCAATTATGTTTGGTACTTATACTTTATTTCTCTACATTAGATTAGTTTATGACAATTTCCCCTCATCACTTAAAATATCTGAATCAACAACATCATCATGTATAATTTTTATATCATCACTTATATCAATAATAATTTTTTTTTTCAAATTAAAACTTCATCATTAATTTAAATAATATTTTTATCTCACTATCACATTTTTTGATCAAAATGTATCAACACTTTTATATCTATAGAATCCAGAATTCTTCAGGTTTCTTTATTAAAACACATTTATCCACAACCATTTGAAGGGTTTCTAATTGAAATTCCATACACTTCTCTTTGATAAAACATCACAAGAATATCACCTCTTAAATTGATAATGCATGGATAACCAAAACCCATTAAAAATTTAAGAAATGGGGTTTATTTTTAATATATCTATTAAGGATTCATATCATTGGTTCATCTAAATAAATAATTATTCTCAATGGGAAAAACTTAACTAAAAATATTTCCTCTAAATTTATCAAGATGTAACATATTTAATCCACAGAGTTCATTCCACCAAAACTATAATTTTATTAGTATTTCATGTAACTCATTTTTGATGTGGTTTTCATGGTTCACTAGGTTCATGAATAATACAACAATTTTCAAGATAATATTTAAATTTTATATTTTTAGTCATCCTGTTTCTTAGTTTGATTTTTAAAAACAAATATCCAAATTAATGTTCATAACATAACCTAAAAACCTTATATATTCTTAATCTTAAAATTGATGTTCCAAAAACATAATACATGTTATGTGAGTAAATTCATAAATAAATGAAAAAAAGTACTTAATTTGTTTCATATATTTCTTTCTCATAGATGCACATATATCAAAATGAATAATCTAGAAGGGGTGAGTTTAACGCATATCATCTTTTTTATATGTTGAATTTTAAATATTAAATTTAAAGCATATAAAACAACAAAAATATCATATTGATTTCATGTAATTAATTTCAACAATACATTATCATCTATTTTTGGTATTGCTGATATTACTTTGGTGCATATGTCTAAGCCTCTTATTAGATAATTTATTTTCATCTATCATATTTTATTTTCATGATCACTATATCACTAAAATGAAAAAAAATATCTTGGATCAATATCCTCACATTAAAAATTTTCTATGTTTACGAATTTTAGAAATAATTACATATATTATGAAAAAAAATTCATTTCCTTTATCAAAATTATTTGAAATACAAAAAAATTGGTTTTAGTTTTACAAAAAATATGGCACTTTTGGATTTCACGATTTCATTTCTAATGATAGATGTTCAAAAGCCTTTATTCTGAGTGTATCATTATTTCAAATATTCATTGTCCATATATTGTAATCATTCATATTTTCTGAATATTTCAAATATCTGGTTATGTTTTACGAATAACCACTATTCAGTATCCATGGTCTTTCTACTTTTATTTCCTTGATATAAGTTTAAATAACTATGGGCTTATCCATGCCTTTTTCATCCTTAAAAAAATAAATCAATATATATCATAAAAACTTTGTTGGTATGGTATAATAAAAAATACATCCTTTTGAAGGATTTCAAACATAGTAATATAATTTAAAAATAGTATCTAGATGTTGAAATATATTTTTAGTTTCTTACATTTTTTGTTAGAATTCTATTATTTAGTGGGATGACTCTCCTCAAACACTACCTCCAGTTCCTATTGGATTCATTATTGTTTTGATGACTGAAATAGAACTTTCTGACTAAATTACCAAGACATCATAGTACCAATAACATACATTAAAATCATAGATTATTTTGGAACATATCTGTTCTCCAAAATTTTATACTTGTTTTCATTAATTTTATATACCATCTATATCATCTCCAAATTGTAATCCATTTTTATCATCTTGATATCTTCTTTATAAAATGATTATTTTTGTCCATAATATATCTCTATATGTATCCATTTTATTCACACTTTGATTCCTCAAAATTTTATAAATATTTAACACAACCCATTTTAACTAAATTCATAGTCTTATTGACTTGATTTTTTTAAACATCATCAAGTAAATATGAAACCACTACGGATGTTCATTTTTTAGAAATTTGAGATTTAATCTTCTTATAATTTTCAGAAACTTCTAAAATTTATACTTCAATGTTTTTTATTCCATTTTCATCTTCTGTATTTTTTTCTGAACAAGATCAAATTATTTATCCTTGACCAATATCTATTGTCCAGGATGGATGATGCAGGTATTCTCTTTATCATGTATCTCCTTCAAACATTAATATATTTTAAAAAACATAGAACTTTTTACACGAATTGATTCAAATTTGTTAAATGGTTGTTGTTATTTATATAGAAAATTGTTCTATTTTTCATGTTAAAAAATATTTGAGACAAATTCTCTAAATTCTTATTTATTAAAAAACTCCATATATGTCTCATCTTATTATTCATTGGATATATAGATTTCTTGACTCATAATGTATTCATCATTCAATTTTCCAATATGATACTGCACATCATCATCATCACTTTGTTTTTTATCATCCACTTCATTGTAAACATATTTATCATATTTGGATAAAAATTTCTTAATATTGTACTTCAGGAACTTCTTATCCATTCTGTATAAATAGAATACTATTTTTCTTCCTTCAACGTGAAGGATCTTTTTGTCTTTCCAAAATCATCATCATTATATTCATCTAATATTATGAATGGATAGGTTTCTAGGATATTTACGAGTATATGGAACTAAAATACCTCAATTGTGACATTCCTTTAGGAATCTGTGTTCTTGTTTTCAAATTTCTAGAAAAAATTGAAAATAATTCATAAAACTTTTTACTTACACCATTTTCGTTATCAAAGTCACTAAATTCTTCCTTAATAAAATTATTAGACATTCCTCATTTCATTTCATTGAAATATATTTCCAAATAAGTATTCTCTTTATTATTCATATTCATTCCACTTATCATTATATATTTAATGTAAATGATATATAGATCATCCAGTGACAAAGTTTCAACATCACTATCTTGTAAGGAATATACAAAAGAGAAAACATTATCAAGAATAATTCAAAAAAAAATAAACAATTTTTGAATATTTCATCATTTTTCCAAATCATCATTTGGTTGGTACAATTTCATTATCCCTTGTAATGAAGTTTCCAATATATTCATTATCTATGATTTTAATATCATCTTAATTCAAAATCTGGATCTACAACATTTCCTTCTTCAGTTTCTTATTTCATTCTAAATATTATTCATCTTATCCAAGAAACCAGAAGCTTTTCCAATTCCTTTATCCCTTGTAAATTCAATTTTAGAGACCAGGGAAAGTATGATATTTATAGCTCTCCCATAATTCCCCTATATTTTACTCATCTTTATCCTATATGAGAGAACCCTCAATGGGAGAATTACAACCATTTGTAGTAGCTTCAAGAAAATTTTATAAAACATATAATAGATGGGGTAATATTAAATCTTTATTGATATGCTAGTTCTTTGCATAAAATAAATTAATCCTAGTACTATTAATAATGTTACAAACATATATTATAACCTTAATATTCATCAAAAATCACACAATAAATATTTACTAAATGAACTGTCACTCTTATACCAATTAAAAGGGCCAATCAAGATATGTGTGATCACTAGGAGGGGATGGGTTGAGTTAGTGAAGTCTTATTTTTTTTATGACATTTCTAATTTGGAAATAAATTATCTCCTTTAGTTAGTGAGAATTGACTCCAGTGGAAATCAGAAAACAAACAAACCCACATCAACATAAGTATTTAAAAGGATCACTAATATATTAGAGTATAAACTACATAGAATGGTTTGGAATTAATGTAATATTACACAAACACTCTAATGAAATAATTTTTTATATTAATTAATATTGGGGAAATCTAGAACATCAATAACACTATTGTCCTTTATCAGTTCTTGAGATCCTCCCACAAATTATATGATAACAATGTAAAAAAACCGATAAAAAAGGACAGTTTACAATGGCCCAATGTTTCATGAATATTCATCACACATTCCATCATGTATGCTCTTTTTCTTCTCTATAAATTATTTGAAAATATAATGTAAAAATTTCACCAAAAAATTATTCATCCAAACTTACCCTTCTTATATCCCTCTATATTGAATATTCATTCTTTTATACTTGGCCTAGTACTATGTTAATCTGATTACATATTCACATTATTTTTATTATACCAACATTTCAATATCTTTTATACAATACCACATCATCTGGTGATACTAAGTATGATTCTTGAAAATCAAAATACCATGAGATCTTCGATCTGCCCCTCAATACATTAAAAATTCACCCAAAAGAATTAACATGAGTAAACTTTTCACATAAAATAAAACACAAATTATAATTACAAAATTTCTTTTAAAATTAGGTGAAGAAAGTTATCTCAAAATTAAAATTTATCATATGAAATTTTATCATCAGACATAAATATTTAAATGTTTGATCACCATCAAAACTATGAGAAAAAAATTTTCAATGCTCTTTAGAAAGGATTTTATAAAAACTAAAAAATAATATTTTTCAAAATTTTCTAAAATAATAGATATAATAATGATTATTATTTAATTATTATTAAATTATTTAACGAGTATCTTATCCACTTCACATTTAATGACATTAAATTCTTTTTAAGACCATAAAACTTTTATCAATTTCACCTTTATAAGAACTACTCTATATTGTAAAAATACATGCAGTTACTTAATGATGCTCCATATGAAGTAAATATATCTGTAAACCCTATTAGTTGAATTTTTATTAAAAAAAGATTTACTCTTACTAAAAAATAATTTCATATATATATTCTAAAAAATATCTCAGTATGATGATGTTCAAATGTCACGAACCAGGCCGGGTCGTCATCCGACCGGTTCCACGACATGGCCCGAAGGGAGTTTTTGATCCCCATGGGCTGGCAACTAGTGCTGAGCATCAAAACAAGCCATTTGGGAACGGTTTGGTCCGTAACACAGATCCGTAAACACAAACTGAATAAACAGATAGATAAAGAAAAATATACTGAACAACATGGCAATAGAAAAAGGAATAAGAAAAACAACGTGACATACCTCAGGTGACCCCGTGGATCACCACGGTACGTCAACCACACTCGCTCCCAAAAGTGATCCACGACTGAAACCTGTAACTGAAAAGTAAACTAGGCGTGAGCACCGAGATGCTCAGTAGGACTTCCAAAATATAACCACGTCCTATTCCCCTGCCTTTAATAAGAAATCCAGTTATGCCAGTTTGAAAATAAGATAATAATAAAATGATGTTTTCCTTCTTTTCTAATTCAAGTGATGAGTTTTCATTTTTATGTAAGGCATTTCACTCCACTACATTTTCAAAATTTGTTCTGAGCATTCATTGAAGTTTCAAAATAAAAAGAAACCAGTTTGGATTAAAATATGGCTTTCACAAACAAGACATCATGTATGAAACAACTGGAAACAAAGTTACATCACAAGCATCATGTCACAAATGAGAACCATGGGTAATCCCTATTGGTAGCTAGAACAAGTGGGAAGCTAGATACCTCGTACCTTGGTGAAACGTGGCTTAGAAAGCCACAACCCCAAGAAAATGTGGCTTAGAAGACCACAACCCTTCGAAATTCATATGTTTAGTTAGTGTTGTTGCATCAATCCGGCTAGACAAACCAGGATGAACCCCTACCGGGTCATCTAGCGTACTAGTCCTGGTCACCCACCTAGATACCCAGGTTTCCCAGTTTGCTCTATTTCAAATGGTGGTGAGTTTTCTTTATCAAGCAATCAAACAAGTACATTACACTTTCTTTATCTAAAACTCATTCAACCTCTCACCACCGCTCTCCCTACTTAAGTTCATTCCCCCTCTTTACATCACACAATCACGCACAAGCCTTTACACTAGGCACATATCACAAACCACACATTAACACTTGCATCACATTTTATTTTCAAATTAAGGGGAATGACTCAAAAGGGGTTTTCTATTTTCACAGAAAAAATATTAAAGTGACAAACGAGCCTCAATAGAGGTTTTTCTATTTCTTAAGACATTCTTAAGATGCCAAACAGGATTAATTACATAAAGGTAACACTTTTTACAATCAACCGGCCAAAAGGCCAAACACCTTTGGAAATACACCTTACCAATTCAAAACCACTTATGAAATCAATTTTTCAAGAAAAGTCACTTAAGACCAATGATGTTTGAAATACATTTCAATTTTTCAATACAAGGCATAATAGTTTCTAGCAACCGGAATCAGATTCCATAGCATGTGTATATATCATAGTGTAAAACATATTTTTAAAACAATCAAGCAATTATGAATTTCAAATTAAAAGCTTTGGCATAGGGGACCTACCTCAAACATGTTGTTATTTGTCGACGACCACTCGAACCGACAATTGGCGCATACACATACATGCATTTATACATATCTATATACACACCCCTAGCTGCATTGCACATATTCCCCACACCATGAGGGAATATGTACAAAGAGGGCATATATATATATAAATGCCTTACCATATGCATGTACATGTAGGATCCTCGAAACCCACGACCCAAAACCATCGAAGCAAGGACCAGTGCACTATACAAATAATTTAATAAAATAATTAAACACTTAACAATCTACAGAACGTTTCAAAATAACACATAAGGGTTTGCACTAACGACACACCAATTTAATATAACACAAGAATTAATCGCATAAACTATAATCATCATCTGCAATAAGAGATCTCAACAAGGGAAATCAATATCACATCACAACTACTAGCTCAGCCTTCACTCACTTCATAAACATTTGAAAAATCCATTTCTATACAAATCTGAATTTTTATACATAGTTTCAAAGGAAGGCATAAGCATATTCAATCATACCAACATAAATCCAAGGAAACCCTTATTTCCATTTTATAAAACCAAAAACCATTTTTAAATTAAAGAAACCAATTGAACACAAAGACATCCCATGCTAAAACCCATTTGGCCTAAAGTACAATAATCAAGTGTATTTCACAAATAAAACTTTGATTCGCATTTTTATCAAACATAAAGAATGAATAAAACCCCATTTCAAAACCAAGTTCCATTTTGCAAGGCAATCCTCCATTTCAATTAAATGTGAAAACCCCATTTCAAATCATCTGAGGTCGCACCTCAATTCAAAACAAACATCCCATTAAAATATTTGATAAACTGCATAAAAAAAATTTTATGAAGCAACCCATGCAGTATTACCGATCTTTGAACGCAAACGCGAAATAAAAACATCCTCTAAGGCCAAACACACACCAATAACACGATGAAACAGAATTTGTAACCCTTGCGTGACATAATAAACCAACAACAAAGATTATGAAACACAACGAAAGGCTCAACATGGGTTTTCACAAAATCAAAACATGCTTATCAAATAAACATGCTACTAAACACATTGAAATAATTTCAAATCTCAAGTAAAATTATATTCGCACCAAGTAAAAAAATAAAAGAGTATGCGAAATTAACTAAATAAGAGAATTAATTCATCAAACAACACTAATACATGGAAACTCAATCCTTCAGTGTCGAAACATCCGAAATTCTGTGTGAAATTTCAATTTCACTACATTCGCACCAAGGGGGATCATAGATGAAACCTAAAGACAATGTTTTGAAACAATTACGCCAAAAATGGACCAATTATAATATGAAACCCAAACTAAATAAAATCTAACAATTGGAAGAAGAAAACAATGGAAGCAAAGAAAACATACGGGAAAGGTGTAGATGGGAAACCAAGCAATGGAGTGGGCCACCGGAGATGCACTGCGCCAGAAATCCCGGACAGAAAGGGAGGGAGGCACGGTTCTGAGCGCTGAGAAGCAGCAATGGAGGGTCGACGCGAAGATGTTGCCACGATGAGGGAAGTCTATCCAAGGAAGTGAGAGCCATTAGAGGGTTCACCGCACCATAGGGCACGTCGTAGATCCGTCGCCGGTGGAGGGGGGTAGCGTGGGCGTGTAAGGGAAATGGGGGGAATGGGGTAGCGAGAGCTGATGAAGTGAGGGGGAAGGGGGTAGCATGAGCGGGTGAAGTGTAGGGGAAGTAGGGTTTGAGAACAAAATAAATAGATAAAAATATAATAATAATAATAATAACAGTAAAAGAAATAAATAAAATAGAAGAAAAGAAAGAAGAAGAAGAAATAATGCAAAATAAATAAAAATATAAACAAGTAATAATGAACATAATAATATTTTTAACAAACTCTAATAATAATAATGATATTTCTCATAACATAATAATAAAAATAATAAACTTGATAATAATAATAAAAATAATTACCCTAATTATAATTATTAAAATACATCATTAAACTCATTTAATTTATCTATCTTGAACATGAGGCAGGCCGCACGGTGACCAGGGCAAAGCCGCACAGCTTGGAAAAAGCCCTGCCAATGCACCAGATGTTGTCAAGGGCAAAGCATTCATTCATCAACAAAATGAAAAATTTAAAAATAGGCTTGATCTGCAGCTCGATAGAAAATTTCAATGTCTCATAAAATAATAAAATAATATTAATTTAAATGTTCTGGTGTGACATCACATGTATCATTCTCTATAAGTGTTTGTTACGAGGTTATTGACTGATCATTCAGAGACTTTTGACCCATTTCCTATTAAAAATAGTATGAATAATATTGTTTCAATAATTATCATCATGTTATATACTATCTACCATGACCATTGTATAATATTTTCATGTATACATCATACATATATTGTTCTGATGTTAATTTTTCCACAACATCAAAAATAATTCTATTTATTTGGGAAACACTATTTTTCCACATTGCTTAAAATTCATCCATCAAAATGATTCATATTTAATAATGATTATATTTGTAAAAAAAATTAGAACACTAACGGTCTGAAAATATTTTCCATGTTACATTTAATTGGAAAATATCTTCTAATAAAATCTATTCAATTTCCACATTCCCTTCACCTCTAATTGATTTAACTATGTGTACAGTTAGCGAAATAGTATGTTCAATTTTCCATATTAGCACCTTATTCCACTAGACTCATATTTCTCCATCGAGTACACATTATGTAGAAATATTATATCATAGTCATAACATTTTCATGTGAATTATGAATTAAAAAAGTAGGAAAACACCATGGAATGCACCAATTTAGTTCAAACAAACTTTAGCACCACTCGGTCTCAACAATGGTTATGAATGAATGAAAAATAATTCATATAGATTACAAAAATATAAATAGTACCAATTTAAATTAGTTTACCATTTTGTAGAATTTAATAATATGTGAATGTTACAAAAAAGGTAAATTTATGAGACTTATTCTTAAGTGTCATGTTCTAGTCTAAAACGATAGACGAGTACGTTGAATGAACAATGAGGGTTTCAATGGATTTTTTTAGACTCATTTCTTTATCTCTTTGTCTATACCAAAAACTGCTAACAAATGTGGTTGATACTTTACATTATGGGCTTTGATCCATTTTTTAGTAGCAAAAATGCATAGGCGGGTGAGGTTGATATATGAGGTGTTCAACTAGTCACCCAATGTATGGATACTTATATTAAATGGAATTCATGATCGACTATACTCTGAGAAACATTAAATTTAAAGTGGATAAAAAGGTTATGTTCACACATAGTATGAATTATGTTTTTTTATCAGTAGAATACATGGTCATATGGTCCATATAGAAATGAAATATAACAAATTCAGGTATATAGGGTTTCCATGGAGGGGACATAAGTGAATTGGTCCTTTAAGTGGTTTTACCTAGGGAAAGTATTACTAACAAGGTCCTTGGAAAAACTATGGTTGAGGGATGAATTTTAACCTGGGAAAATAATTTTGGTGAATGGGGCACCCGAGTAATCCACATACAGGATGGGTAAGGCCCTATTAGATGAGGTAACCTTGGAACCATGGTTGATAATCCCAAAAAGTTGATTGTGATTCCAAATAAGATTCTAGAGTTGATCAGATCACTAGATAAATTTTAGGGAGATAGTCATTTATTCAATAATTGAATAACGGTAACTATTCTTTGACATCCTTTAAGGATATGTTCACCCAAAATTAGTAGAGTTAGGATAATGGGAAACCCTTGTGTGTAATTTAGGATTGGTTGTGGATTCAATTTGAAATTCATGAGTGTATTACTATTTTTTTTGTATTTCATATGAGTCTCTTTAGAAGGGTTCATGTATCTAAGACTATATGTTTTCATGGAAAAAATGGACCTTCCTATGTGTTTTCAGTTTAAAACCTATAGTTAACACAAATATCACTCTTATAAACCACATTTCCATAGTAATTTTGAACATTATTAGAGGGAGAGTTTTAAAAGTTTTGATAATTTGAGTTTATGATCTATATGTCTAGGTACTATAGGGTACGATATTTTGTTGAAGTCTGAAGCCTAGGTTTTTGGTATATAAAAATATGACCTTAGGAACCAAACATTTTATTATAAAAATTTCGTCGATTCTTGGGTTCACATAGGTCCATGTGGTAACATTTGTGACTTACAGAGGTAATCCACATGTTTTAATGAGGGATCATAGGGATATTAGGGTCTAAAATACCAGCACATGATGCTGGGTTTGTAAGGCTGGGTGTGAGACCACCACACTTTCTCTATGTTCGACCAAGGCTTTTATGAAGGCATCATTGAAATAATTTTAATAAACCTGAAATCCATCCCTCGATATTGTATCCATTATGAATTAGACGAATTGAATATTAAGGATAATATAACATGGTATTGATATTTTTACTTTAAGGTGTGTGTGTAGATTTAATTGATGTAACATGGTCTCTTCTGGCTCTGCGAATACACCAATGTGGATGTAGGTTCTCATTTTAGCATTAATTCGGCCATATATAATGATGGAAAATATCCGACCAATGTATTATTAAAATGGGGAATTTTTTTTAAGTTAGGATCCACTGAATATTGGGTATATGAAAAACCTAGGAAAAATCAAAAAAATTTACCTCTCTTTTTTCTTTATACATATGAAAAATGTTTTCTCTATTTCTGTAGATTTGAGAATAACTATGTTTTATTACTTTATCTTGATCAGTTATGAACCAATATAGGTGTACCATGTTTGGAATGATACTCAAGGATTATATGGATTAATTATCATAAGTTATTTAACATGGGTGAATAAACCTAGGAAAATCACATTTTTTGAAAATTTCATCCACTAACTTAAAAGAATTTACATATTCCTTCAACTATAATTTATTCTCCTCATCGTATTTTTTTTAAAATAATGAGTTCTCTTTTAATAAATGTATCAATATTAGAATAAAACCTCCAAATAATCTACACCTACAAGAATTAAGGATCTTTTTATAGGCAATGAGTCATGATAGGTTGAATATTAAAGACAATAAAAATTAGTGCTTCCAAAAATTTACAAATGAATTTTAAAATACATTAATTATTATATTATCTCATGCCATAAATACATTGGATATCTATAAATTTTAGTTTCCCATAGATAGATTTCAATTTTCAAAATTCTTGGCCACATTTTACTCATAGATATAATGATTTACAATTTTAGTGATTATCGCATACATTATAGGAGGATTCAATGATATTGAATACAACACATGGTATATGATAACCACTCTAGAAAATAATTTGAAACATTAAGATCTTATGATTAATTTTTTTATGTAATTTTATCACCAATATATTTCCATATAACATCAGTATTTAACATCATACAGGATTCGCCCCATCAACATGAATTCGAAGTTGAATTGATTTTATCCTATGGTGATCAATAGACAAGTGTTGTGTTTGATATTTAATTAATGTCTGTAGGGGTAAACAAAATAAATTGGGATATTTTAAATATAAGAATATAATAACTACACTTTAATGATATAAATTCTATTTCATTCAAGTGCTCAAGATAATACCTTCTAAAAATATCAAATAGAGTTAGAGATTAGTTTCTAGGACACCTACAATGTTAATAGAGGCCTAATTTGTTGTGAAATTTATGATGAGTCTATCCCACAGACGGATAAATGTTGATATATTAGACCAACACGACCCCTAGTGGATGAATTAAAAAGGGATGTTGAATGAACCATGGGGAGGGTTCCCTATCTACGAAATTATATTGGTTACTATAGGTAGCTAAACATTTTAGAAATAATGCATGTGGGCGGGATAATCTCTTAAAACCCAACGCAATGATTAATGATACAAAATAGAAAAACCGTAGGACATATTTGTCTTAAACTAGATCATAAACAAAATTAATAATGAGGACACATATTATACCCAATTATATAACTTCATGTTCACCTTTTTAGTTTCATAGTGCTATGGATTAGAAGATACATTCTTCAATTTTATCACTCTCATATGAGTGTTAAATGTTACACTTTTTTAAGTGCAGAAATAATAGTGGTGGAGAATATGATTTTTCTTGAAGTTATAATGATGAAAAAATATATTTAACCATACTAAATTTATACCAAGTAATTTATTAATTTTTCATATCCATTCAATTCTATGTGATATGTTGATGAAATGATCCGAATTTCATAACTTTTGAATTTCGGAACCATATTACTATTCAACAATGAATGTTTATAATATATATCCAAATTTCCATTGAATGTGACTAATCTCAAAAATAAATGCAGATATTTATAATACTATAGGTATATATTCCTAATTCAACATCATTAATTATAGTAGGGTATCATCCAAGATGATTATAGTTTTTGTTTATGGGGTTATAAAGGGTAATCATATATTATGGCCTTTTAGTAATACACCATAAATATGTGAATCAAATATAATACAATTTTTAAAATCTAAAATCACATTGATTATCTGTCTTAATTTTGAACATAGAAATGAAATCCATAAAAAAATTTGATACAATAATGGAACAAAATCCAATGATGTATCAAAAAATGTCCAATCATTATTAGGAAGGATAATTTTTTTTAATCTGATTTACCCACATAGAACTAAGTGTTGGTAGAGAACCTAAAATGCTAAAACATGGATCTCTTATGAACCTTTTGGAATTTCAAGGGATAATGTTTTGTACTTCAATAGTTTATTCACTAGTGAAAATAAAAATACCATAAATGCCAAAAAAATGTACAATGATTGAGGTATCTATAATGGTTGGCCGTCGATGTTCATGATGATCTTAAAATATCAAAATTTTATTACAAATATGGCATGATCAAAATTTAAGAGTGTCTTTCCTAATTAAAGAGATATCATACATTTTTTAGTATTATAGGACATACATGAACATTAAAATAATAGAGTTGATGACATCTTTTATAAAAAGAAGAGAAACATACAATTATATCTCCTTGTTACATTTCAATTGAGGCTTTATAATTTTAAATCTATTGTCTAGCCATGGATATTTTTTATTACATATATGAAACACTCTATGATGGTGTTCATATCCATAAAATATGTATTTCGAAGTTACCTACTGAAATGAATTTTGAAAAAAAACATATAAGGATATCATGAATCTCATGGGACTATATATTCTAGTTAACTTTATCATTGATTGTGTAATGAAGTATATCAGGTCAACCTGACCATTCACCTGATCCTGCCCATCACACAACATGAAGTGCATTCTAGATCACCAAGGTCTTGTGATAAGTACTAGGCACAACCAAAAATATATTAGGAATTATTTTTCTATGGTAAATGAGAATATCCCATTAATAAAATAGCATGGAAACACCTATATCAACATGGTTAATATCATTAAATAATACATCTAAAGAAATTAATCATACGATAAGTAGATAACATAAACTATCTCAGCTTCATGAAAATAATTCATTCCACAAAAATCCATATACATCATATATCTAGTCAAAAACCAAAACCCAAAATATTTTGGATAGTTACAATCATTAAAAAAACCAGACATATCAATGGATAAAAAATTCAAAAAGATAATCCACATGAGTCAATCCATACAAGAACATGCCTAATCCACAAAAAACCACACAAAAGTAATAAATAAAAATGACCATTGTACATAGTGCCCTTCTCATTACCTTTTTCCTATAAATTTTTTTCTAAAATTAAAAGATTCCCATGGAGTGTGTATGGCATTATGTCTAGTAGGATACCATAATGAAACAATTTAAGGTTTTTACACATGAATACCAATAATCTAATTTGAAATATAATTTTCAAGAAATAGCATTGAAAACAATAATTTTCAAGTAAAACCTTGAATAACTAACATTTTATATTTTAAAATGAATCTATTTTCCAAAAATATTAAAAAAATAAGATTAATTAATGAAAAAATACCAAGGAAAAACATTCTCAACATATCCAAAAAGGAATATTGAAAATTATCATAAAATTAAGAATCATTATATTATTAGTAATTAAAATTGAAATATAATATTATAAAATAGTAATCACCTAACGAATCACATCAAATGTGGATCTTAAAAAATTCATAATTCATATAAACCAATCATGCATGAGTAATGTTAACATTGTGATCAACCATTAGGAATATTATTAATTATTATAAATTATATTTCACACTTTCTAATCAATAATGAAATTTATCACAATCTCTTCAATGCCTAAATATATGACCACTCATAGTCTCTTGGAAACAAAAAAAATATAATATATCATAGTATCAATACCTAATGACTCTCGTGGTACCTTAGAATCCAAAATGGAATCTCTCATGGTTTTCCCCATGATTTCTCTCATAGTCTCTTAAACAGTCCCCTTTCCCAAATCCCGGTTAACCCGTGTGCAACTCCATTCCAAAAAACACAATATGCCCCATATAAGTAAAATCCATCACATAATGCATTTTCATAATCAAATATTACTATTTTTAAGATATTTTTTAAGGGTAATAAAATTTATAGAACCATTTACGAAATCATTTTGAAGTCATAAAATTCTAGTTGGATATTTTATCAAACCCTTCATAGGAATACAAGTCAAACCCATTTGGGGAAACACATTGAAAAACACAAATTTCTATACTATATCATAATGAATATGAATCAATAGATAAACCGTAAATAAACATAGATGATATTTGATAAACACAACCAATAGTTATTCATAATTTAATGGTACACTCTAGAAAATGTTGCTAAATAGATATGTGTACCTCAAAATTTTGTTCCATATCTCGTCATCTCTGATGAAAATAGCAAAAAAGGAAGAATAGACCCTCAAACACAAAATTAACTATAAATAAAACATTTACCCTACAATTCACCATATATTAGTCCAAAACCACCCCTAGGGTTACCAAACTCCATGATAATATATACCAAAACATAAATAAGGTGAAAGGAGGAAGATAACTAAATATATCAACTTATGTCATGCCAAAATATCTTCAATCCTAGGATAACCTACCACCAAGGGTGATGATAATATTTAATCCAAGAGTGGAGGGTTGTGTACCATGAAGGCTGAAAATGATTTCAAAAATCACTAAAATTTGAAATATGAAAAATTAAAAAAAAAATCACTTTTAATTTGAGCTATATAAGGCCTCATGGTTAGTTCACATTGTTTGGAATACCCTAAAAAATGTACAGGTGCCACTACCCATCCAAAATATAATCTAAATTATTATCATTGTATGTCACATGTTTTGAAAAAACATTCACATAACATGAAAAAATCAACTATCCCATCATACAATACCCTCACAGAGATAGCTGCATAGTTTAAATAATTGTTCACTAAACACGCGCTTGATCCTTTTCCCGAAAAACAATACTTTTATGACCTTATATTTTTTGATACTCCACATAAGAAAACAAATTTAAATAAAAATAAAAATTATATATACTAGTGACCTAATGGGTGTCATAAAAATCCCTTCCATGAAACTTTATGACTGTATAAATGCCTTATGAATTTGAAGAATAAAAAATGTGATGCTACTACTCCCTTACCAAAGCATCCAAATACCATGTCATGTGTGTATCACCACCTTACATTCAAATTACATTGACCAAAGAGATTTACTTAAAACAGATATCCATTTTTTGGTAATCTATAAAAACAATAGGCTACACCATAATAATGGTATTAAGTTCAATATTCAAATCATACTTCTCTAAAACATGATATGGGGAAAGATGATATCTCATTAAATGAGAGATTTTAAAACATATTTAATTAAAGGAAATACTGATATCATATCAATATTATAGAATACAATTACTTTAAATTCCGTAATATTAAATGAGCTAACATAACATAATACCAGCTTCCCATACATTCCAATCAGATGATTCCCCATCTGTACTGATTCCTCAAGAAACATATGATCACAAAACTAAAACTCTAATAGGCATCAATGATGGTTGACATATGACTTATAGAGACTCTGGGAATCACTGACATTTTAGAATCATCCAATATTTCTCAATCCTCTCTTGGACGAGACTTGGTCCAACCAAGGAACACCACCCTCCTCCTCCCAATAAAAAGGGGATTTCCATGACCATCAATATAATTCCTCAAATTGGACCATCCTGATTGAGGAATGATATCTTTTTTATAGAAAAATTCATCCAATAAGAAATTCCCTTCACAAGGTCCTCCAAATTCAATCACATATTCCCAGAACATGTCTTTGAGTGTATGAATTGTCCACTCAGACTGACCATCCATCAGTGGATGATATGTAGTGCACAACATTTTCTCAGTTCCCAAAGACTTATGGTGTCTATTCTATAAATAGTAATTAAAATAGGAATCTCGATTTGAAACTATCATTGAGGCTAATCCAATAAGACAAGTAACCTCTAAAATATATATGTGTCTAAGATCTACTTCCATTACCAAGTCCCCAATGGGGAGAGAATGGGATGATTTCCTCATATGATTGATAATCACCGATATAAAATCATTCCCACTCAGGGTACAATGTATCTTGATAATGAGATACATAGAGATATCTTCCAACATTCACAATATAATGGGAATTTGTTGCAAAAACCTAGATAGAACTTGATTCTTAGATTTGACTATCTAGAAGGTAAAGCATCTAGAAACACTGTATGAAACTGTACAATACATATTTTTTAACAAATACTGATCCATTTTTTCATAAATACCTTGTTCACCTCAGGGTGCATTACCCATCATGAATGATGAACAACACATATCAACTCCAATCTAAAACATAGAAAAATAACCAGATTCTTCCGAAAGAGGGTCAAAAAATCAAGATACTAACACTAATTTACCATGTTATCACTAATATTGAAATTAGTTCTAATCAAATAGAGCTCCTATATAGATTCCATCAGACTCCAAATTTGATCCACAAGAGAGGGAACTACATGCACAATGGACAAGAACACATTCTATCTATAATAAAATATTTCAACATTTCGATTGGAAAATAAATACATTAGACCATGCTCATCTGATAACTCTCATACGGACATTACTGGAAGCTTCCCGCTTAAAAAGTCAATAAAAAATACCCCTTCCAAGATATATAAACAATATTGAAATCAAAAGTCTGAAGGTATCCACTTGAACCCACCTACTAGATATTTCTTTATCTCTAGGTGAAGATATAATTTAGGTTAATTTAATCCAAATAAACTATAAAATGATCCCAACATAGGTAATGTTATCAATTTTTCACGGTGTTCATCATCGATTCTTAATATAATTCATGGGTGATATTATTTCACTCATATAGGCATAGCTTCCATGAGCCATAGGACACCACATGGTTATCGTACATAATCACACACCAAATCTTTATAAAATAATCTTTATAATATAGATCTCATGCTTTTACATGAGCTATAAGAATCAATACATATGTGGATTTCAAACAGGTCTTAAACTGCTCAAAAGCTCCCTGGGACTTCTCATCCAACACTATCTTCGCCCCTTTCCTATGTAAGGCTATCAAGGTAGAATATATTATAGAGAAGTATTTAATGAAGAATATTTAATTACTAGAGATGAAAAAAATCTTTAAATTTTAAACTCATTGTAGAGACCATGACCTTTTCAATTTGTTTTACATAATTTTTAACATAAATTACCTATAGGTGCAATCCCAAAGACCTTAAGGCCCAATTTCTTTGGAAGACTATGTTATTATTACTATATACGGAAACTAAAAATTTACATTTTTATCTTATTCCACATAATTATATCTTAAATACATTTCATCTCTTAAAAATATATAACATAAAATATGTAATAAATAATATAAATGAGTATGATAAATATCATAGTATGAAATAAACATGATAAGGAAACAATGATTTTGAGCCAAATGTATAATAAGAATTAATAAAATATAATTCTCATTGGTAATCACCATGAAAAATAACCTGAAAATATTGTTTTATATGATCATGGAATAACTATAAATGAGGTTGAAATATATAACATTACATAAACAAGAGTTTTGGCTAAATTTCTAGACAATTTCAAATAGATGACAAAGTCCCCTAATATAGTTGGTTTTCTCACTAATCTCAAAAATGATGTCTCCTAAGAGTATAGTATTATCAAATTAAATATAGAACCATTTATTAAAAAAAATCACAACATTTTCATCGTGTATTTTTGAGACAAAAAAGTATTCAATCTTAAAACAAAAACATAATAATTTCCAAAAAAATAAAATGTGTTCCATAATACTTCCTCTTATCAGAATCATTTGACATTTGATAATAGTTGTATTAAATAATCTATAAGAAGGGATAATAAAAAAGGTATATATTTATGTGAAATATATATTGAATTTATAATCATTCCAAATCCTTAAATAGTGAATTAAACTAAGTTATAGTTTGATAGGTCAAAACAAGAAAAAAACTGCTGCTTTAGAGATAGATCCCATACCTCAAGCCCAATTCATCTCGTCTATTATTTAATATAACGAATAATAAAAATATATTATTTTTTTAATTTCACAATAAATTTTTTCAGTTTCTTATTCATATTAATATATTCGTTATCATTTTATATTTAATTACATGATCATTTCGGTTCATGTATGATGATTTGACGATGTTTGAATCACGTTTCAAAAATCACCTTGGAATGGTTACTATGGTAAAAGGGGTTATTATTTAACTATATATATTATCATAATAGTGACATAATTTTCATTTATAACCCAAAATTATAAATTTAAAAGTTACCATTAATAATGGTTATGAAAAATGAACTTTGTTACAATCCTTGAGACAATTGTTCATACTTACACATGTGTAACCATTTCATTTTTCAATGATGATAATGTAAATAATATAAGTATTATTTTGATTTTACATAACGATAATTATATCATAAATAAAATTTTATTTCTTTAAATGAACTTAAATATACCATATATGTGACATGTTAATAAAATAATAATCACATCACTTCGTGAGGCGGTAGTTCGTCATACACACGAATGATGTTAAAATTATTTAATAGAAGGTGAGGTAAGAACACATATTATGTATTAATTTTCAAGAATGGTTAATATCTCCGGAATATAATATATAAAAATTAATTCATCATTATGGAAATACATGATTTGAAATTATGAAAATAAAATTATAACTGCTAATGAGGTCGTAGTCTGTTGTACACACGAACGATGGTTTCCTTATCCATTTGATAGAAGATGAGATAGATTTATGGCATGTAATTAATAAAAAAAAAATTATTTTATATGATAAAATTATTATCTTATATAATAATTATTTTGTAACATTTTATACAGGTGGAAGAATAAATAAAACAAAGATGGTCATTTAGGAATGATACCTCTTGTTCATACCACCTCTTTCGGATAATTCCTAATGCCTTACCAAAATAGATTGATGATAAAATCAAGTACTATATGGAGTGATGAAGGAATTAAGGAATTTATTTGGATAGTTCATGGATTAACCACATGAATTTTATAGTGTAAATATGAGAACATATTTGTGTCTTTCTATAAGTGGTGGAGAGGACACAATCATAATTTTTATAAAGAAAAAGTGATAACAGTATTTTAAAAATTCAAAAAGTGTCCAATATTTTTTATTATTTAACCATAGATGATATTATATCAATATATGTCCATAATATAGTACTTGGAAAAAACACTGGACATTTTACTAGTTAGTTTACTAGTTTAACTCAACTGTAAACATGTTTTAACCTTGAATGAGGTAAATAATTTTAATTTTTGTAATAGAAAATATGAAAAAAAATTATTTTACCTTACAATATAATATTAATTAATCTGATTAAAAATATCTAATAAATTTTTATAAATTAAATTTATGAAATAGTAAGAATTTATTTTTAAATTAAACCCACTATTGCGATGAATGAATGATTTTCCAAATAAAAAGTATTAATAAGTACCAAATGTTTTTTATCAAAATAAAAAATAAATTTGATTCCAGTGAAATAAATGGATTAATAGTAATATAATTTTTCTAATGATACTATTACATAGTTTTATAACAATTTATATCTTACTAAATGTTTTAAGGAACACCATTTTTCAATAAAAACAACTATTTTACACTATTCGTTAGAAAATTAAACATCTCAGAAAAATCCCAAAAATTCACCCTATAATTTTTTGGACATTTTGACTCATAAAGTGAAGTTAATTTTTTATAATAATTTCTTTAAAGGTTTAAAAAATTAATATAATTATTTTTATTATAAAAAAGAAATAAAAATCAGTTTATTAGTCAAAATAGTTTTGAAACCTACAAAGGCTTTTCCAAAAATTAATTAATAATTTTTCATTTATTTTAAACCTTCACACATTATTTTAAAAATGTGGTTTATCTATTAATATCTCCAAATTTAACATCTATATTATAATATTAAGAATAGAATATTAATATTAATATTATATTGAGGTTCGTTAATACTCTGTTCTTTGTGTCACATATGATATAGAGCATAACATTAGTGTTTTTTTAATGTGTAATATTATGTTCTTAAACCATTAAATAATTTTCCCTTGAACGTTTGTCTTAATTCCCATTGCGAAATGGTGTGAGGGAACTTACTTTTCATTTATTCTTCCAGTTCACAGGCCGAAACTTTGAATTTGTGGTTCCACCATAACTCTTGGACATGTTGAGTCATCTTATTGCCTAGAACTTTATCTGTATCATCCAATGGATTAATTTGTTTCTACCCATAAAATATTATATTTTTTAGGTTTACAACCTCTTTACTTAATACCGGTGAGGAATATAGTTTGTAATTCATCAATAGGGATACACAGAATATTTCATGTGCTTGAGAATGGGTCAGTGGAATTGATAGTCCATATCCCACAGATCTGATGTGATCAAGAATATAAAAGAATATGATGTACCTAAGTATCATATTTTCCTTCTTCTGAAATATTATGACTCTCTTCCATAGTGTTATATAGAGAATCAGTTTTCCATATCCTCAAACTCTAGGTCTTATCTATGATTGGAACCTTGGATATTTTATAGAAATTAAGCATTACTAAGGTGATGTTGAATGCTCATGACATTTTCAACAATATACTTAACCATTTTATCTCCCAACTTCTGTTTTTCACAATGTTCATCCCATCATGCAGTTATTCAACATTTGTTCGAATAAAGTTCTTAATGAGAAGACATTTGGATTCATGGGTAACATATATTATTGTGTGCGAACATGAGTATAGGAAGATGATGATCCACTAATCATTTGAATCCCATAAAACATTCTATCAAAATTTCAATAGTTGTTGAATATTTAGATTACATTATCAATCAATTTTGGAGGTAATAAGATGTACTGATGTTCAACAAAGTATTTAGATAATGTTTGTGGTCCATAGAGAAAATTAAGATAAATATAATTTCTTTATTTGATAAAATATATAATTTTGTTCCTAGAAGGATCCCAACCACTCTAAAATATATCATTTCAACATGATCAAGTGATCAGTATTATTAAATTTCAATGAACTGTGAATTCATTATAATATGATCTTCAACCATCCATATTTCATTTTTCCGACATTATGTCTTGGGTAGACCAATAAAAAAGTTCATGGTTGTTTTTTCCCATTTCCATATTGGTATGGGTAATAGATAAACCACTCGATTAGAATTTTATTCCTTTCATCCATCCCTTGTATTCATACGAGAATCATTTATTTTGTATTTAAAGATCCCATTCCTCATATTATCCCATCAATAGTTCCCTCAGATGTCTTGATACATCTTTATCCTCTTGAGGTTGATTGAGATTATCCATCTATGTGAATCATTGAAAAACACCTTATTTATCTTATTTTTTGATGGTACTCATTATTGAGATGAAACTATTACAAATCCTTCATAAATTCTGAAGTATGGGGATTTCATATTTCTTATGGATTCAAATATCTTCTTCATTTTTACATTATATCTTATAGAATCATTTAACACATCTAGAAAGGATGGTTGATAAATAATTTTAGAAATTAATAATGATGTCCCTTCAATTATTATTCCCATATCCATTAATTCTTTGTATAAAATTATTTTAATGTTAATAATTATCATCATTGGTTATGTCATCAAATACATTCTACTTAGAGAATCTGCCACTTTTTTACTTTATTAGGATGGTAATAGATTGTAATGTCATAGTACTTTATTATCTCTAACAATATTCAATACAATATATTATACTCATATTTGGTGAATATATATTTTAGGATCTTATATTCCACTTATAATTAAATATGTTCCCCATATAGATAATGTTTCAATACATTCATTGAAAATTTCAATGTTGAAAACTCTAGGTAATGTATGGGATATTTATGTTCCTAATAATTTAACTACCTTGAGTCAGAAGCCATAACTTTATCACTAATCATTGTTACACATCATAAGTTAATTTTTTACTATCGCTATTTACTACAAAAATTTACCCACATTAGGGTAGTATGAGAATTGGTGCAGTGATAAGCCACTTTTTAAACTATGTAAAGAGCTCTTCACATTCACTAGACCATAAATACGGTACTCCCTTCAGTTCTATATTGGTTAGTGGTTTTTAAAATTGTGAATAGATTCTCAAAAATTACATGTAATAAGAAACTAGTCCATGAAATTTATGGGTCTTTATTATAGAAGCTGGTTTAGGGCTGCCCCCCATTGCCTTTGAGTTAGAAGGTTCCATAGATATCCCTTTTGTAGGGTTATTATTGATTGGGAATGGTACTTTCATCATCCAATATTCATATTTACTATATATTTTATAAATATTATTTTTTAATAAGTAATTTATCGAATTATTAAAATAATTTACATGCTCCTCCATTCATTTGGAGTAAATCAGAATATCATCTACAAAGATGATCACAGATTTTTAAATTTAAAATATAAGATCACTATTCTTCAAATCCATAATTATTAATGGGGAATTAGTGAATAAAAAATAAATCATTGTGAACATTAAGTGTTTTGACCTTATTAAAAATCTAGTTTTTAGAACATCTTCTTTCATCACTATTAATTAGTGATATCCAAATCAAAGTTCAACCTTAGAGAAATATTGGGATCCATTTATTTTATAGAAAATGTTATAAATATCGGAAAGGTGTAGTTGTTTATTATCATTATTTTTTTGATCTCAAGAGAGTTAACAAAGTGGTGGATTAATCAATCCTTCTTCTTAATAAATAGGATTAGTATTCCATATGGAGAACCACTCGATTATATAAAAACCTTATCTAGGTTCTCTTATAACTTCTTCGTTAGCTCTTCTATCTCAATGATCTCTATATTGTAAGGACTCCTTGTTATTAGAAAATATTCATGAAGAAGATCATTTAATAACTCAACCTCTTCATCTAGAGGATGACCCAGAAACTTGTTTGGGAATGAATCACTATAATCTCTAAAAATGGGCTTGTATTGTTGTACAATTCTATCCTTTATCTCAATCATTTTGGCTATATATTCCTGGTAATAAGTAAATAATATCCCATCATAAATATAATATTCTATGTGATATTCATTCACATCCTTATACATGTATTCAATATATGGATTATTTGGGAAGTGAAGTGCAATATCCCTCTATTGACAATTTGTGTTAAATTTATATAAGGATAGCCAAACTATTCTCAATAAAGAATCAAACTCCACTATATGAAGTAAGATATGCTCTTCTGAAAGATTTAGTACACAAAAACTGACTTGTCTGGAGTACTAAAATTGGGATGAATCCATTCCGATATTTTTTATAATCATTGATATGTTAACCACCATATATTGATTTTTAATTAGAGTAGTTAAATTAATCATGCATGAAATGAAAGAATACATAGATCCAGAATCAAATAATATGTTTGATTTTTCTAAATTGATAACTAGTGTACCTATCAATACTTCATTTTCAAGATCCAACTTACTAGTAGTGATACCATATTTTATTCATTTATCTCTTGGAATAGGATGTTATTATCATTTATTGTCTCTAATAACCCTTGTATTAGATATTTTTCTTTTCTAATACATGTGTCACTCTCAGGTGAAACACTGCACCACTAGTTGAGTATTGATATGAATATTATTTTATTCATACACATTAGCGAGTTTCTTCATTTCCCATTGGAACTAGTTAGTCTGATTCCCCTATTTTTAATAATTAAAATTTCTATCGATTTCCAAAAATTAATTTCCAGGGTGATTCTTCCATATCTTTTGACAACTGGGATATTTGGTTTTCTTTTTCTTACATGGGATTTATCTGTTGATACTCCGGAATAAAACACAATTTTACATTTTCCAATCAATTCCCTGGTACCACTAAGAGTAACTAATCTTCATCTCAACATTTAGTAACATCAAAAAATATCTTTGAAACTATTAATGTATCAAATATCCAAATAATTTTCTAGAACATTCTTTATTCCACTAAAGATGTATTCCCTCTTATATTTGGTATTAATAATAAATATGTAGGTATATCGGGCAATTGAAATAATTTTTCTCAAATAAAACATGAATTTACCAATATCTTATTATTTATATCAAGGAAATACATATCCATTTTAAACTGATAATTTGGAGAAAATATTTATTGAAAAATATTTTCTTTAATTCTACACATTTCATGGAATTAATATCCTCCATGGACTTTTTGTTCTTGATCTGTTTCCACAACCGATTAGTTTCTCCCTATATACGATTAACATACAACAAAATATTATCTTCTCTTAAGAATTGGATTATTTATAATATCATTTAAATAGAGTTGATCCATTGTTCCATGAAGATGGTATTAGATGATCTACAATAGTTAGGAGGCCTTTCTCATAAAAAACACATGACTGCAACATTATCATTTTTAAGAGGAGAAGTGTGTTCACCATAACTCAATTTATTATTCATATCATTATATAGTTGATCCATTAATGAAATAATGTTTTCATATCCCACTCCCATATGTTTGCTTATATCATTGGTAATATCATCGCATTGCATATCATGTTTGTTATTGGAGAAAATTCTTCGATTTTCACCCATTAAACAAATTGAAATAAAAAAAGATGAGAATAAATGTACATAAATTGTGGAATCTAATAATAATGTGAAGGAGAAATTATAAATTATAAGTATATCCAAACAAATGAGTCTCTAGATATAAATATTTTTTATATGGTAATATTTCTTATTTGGGTTTTTAATCTAATAATTGGTCTAATTCCATCATAATGGTCTATACAGAGTTTCTGAATTTTGAAAACATATACTATGGGAGTATCAAAAAAATGTGCATCAAGTTCCATTATAATACTCCAAGTTGATATCATGTTTTTATAAATTCACCCCTATTCTAGTTATTACCCCTAGATAAAACTATTCTATATTCACTTCCACATGCAATATCTAAAATGGGGTGTAATTCTTTATAAACCAATATCTTTATCCTTCACAAAAAAACAATATATTTTCATAAACTTTTAAATTTCCTTATGTATCTCACTATTGTTTTCTCATACTAGTTTACAAAGGATAAATAAACCATTACCTAATTTCAAATGTTTAAACTTGGTCCTTTTACACTTATTTTCCATTATTTTTAACATTAATATCCAAAAACTAATGTCTAAAATATCATGATGCCTAATGCCTTTAGAATACGACGTTAATAATACATCAAAAGGACAATAAAACATGTAATAATTATTTTTTCACCATAATGAGATGAAAATTCCATTAATTATATTAAAAAATATAGGGTAACACAGGGAATACATAAAAGATCTGGGTGAGCTAAAAATCCCAATAAGGTAATAGACATGATATTGAAGAAATACATGTTAGTCCAAAATATAACATGATATCATAAAATAAAATACTCATGAGAAATAAAATGAAAGATTAAGATAAAAAAAATTTTATCGTAAGACCATTTCATCATAGGAAATTTGTAATCAACATATAATATTAAATAAATAAGAGTTGATGTTAACTGCCTAGAAAATTTACATGGCTGACAATGTCCCATAATGGATTAGATTTACTTCATAATCCAAAACATAACAACTCATTTGTCTAATTAATAAACTAATTATTTAGAAAAATATTTAGGATACCCATCATAAGATTTTCATGATTTATGTGTTACACAAAAATAAAATCAATCCCAAGTCATTAACATAATAATTACCCATGAAAATAAAATGGGATGTATAATAATTCCCCTCACCATAATCATTGAAAATTTTATAATGAGGTCATTTGGTAAATGAATGAAAGGAATGTATTACCCAATAAAAAATATGGATAATATGATATTCATATATGTTTTATTCTTATATACAAAATTTAGTATCATTATATTACATTAATGATATATAGAAAGCGAGTTAAAGAGAATTGTCGTAGACTAAAGAAAATAATTTTTTAGATAGATATCAATTAAAATGTACCTGACTCTTCCCATTGGATTATTATAAAAAATTTTAATAAAAAAGGTTAATTATTTAACTTCTTAAGAAAAAATTTCATTTTTATTATTCGTTTTATTTGGATCATTATCATGTCATATTCAATAAAATAATCATTATTTTCAAATCGAATGTTTTGAAGATGTTAAGCTCAAATGTCAAAAACCAACATTGATTATAGAATGATAACAAAAAGGATATTTATTAATAAAATATAGAATAATAATAGTTAAATAATTGTCCTTTATATACATAAATAATACCTTTTCTAAATAACCATGATTTATGGATCTGAAAAAACTATGTTACACTCGTAGAGGCAGTAGGTTGTACGTCTTCATGTGAATCATTTCCATTTTATAATGACCATAGTGGAATGAAGGTATTTGTTATTTCATATTTACACAGTAAAAATTAAATTATAAATAGCATATTATTTCTTTAAACACATATACAAATACTATCCATGGGACATAAAAATAATAAACGAATCACATTGCTTCAGATGGAGGTTTTCCTCCATACAAACAAACAACATCATCATTCTTCAATAGATTTTATAGTTATAATGTATAATATTGTTTAATTTTAAAAAAATATCAATTTTTAATTTATATAATATATGAATATTATATCTATCACCATGGATAATTATGATAGAAGATTCTGAATGAAAAATACATCTATTCATGATGTGGTAGTCTGTCATACACTAGAACAGTGGTTTAGTTCCCATTTAATGGAAGTGGAGATATAATTAAATTATTACATTAAAAAATTAATATCATAGTATATGGGTGATAATTATCTTATTATATTATGATAATTGAGTAATAATTAAATTAGTTGGGAGAATAAATAAAACAAAATTTTCTCGTTTAAGAACAATACTGCTTCTTCAGACCTACTCTTTAGGAAAATTCCTAAATCCTACAAATAATGACTTAATAATAACAATAAGGAATATAGGGAGTGTTGAGGGAAGTATGGATGGTTTTTGAGTAGGTATTTTAGGAATAAAAGGATATTTATTTTCATCAAGACAGGATAGGGGTGTCTATTTATAAGTGGGGGTGAGGACATGCTTGGATTTTCTGAAAAGAGAAAGTTATATTCACATTCTAAACATACCTGAAGGATGAAAAAATTTTCATTATTGAACTCTATATAATATAAAATACAAATATATCCATATAATACTTTTCACATGTTTTTAAGTCATTTTACCATATATAAAAAGGTTAACCTACGGTAAACCCATTTTCACATTAAATGCAACAATTAATTATACCTTTTTTTTCTGTTTAATATGACTAAAAATTATGTTGAAAATACTATAGAATAAATATTATTATAATTAAAAAAATTTAATCCACTTATATGAATTCTTCTTAGGTATCCAGAAAAATTTAATTTTAAATTATACCACCATACGTGACAAAAAAGGTATTTTCCAAAGACAAAGTATTCATAAGTATAAAATATTTTAATCTCCAAATAGGACATTAAATTGATTATAAATAAATAAATAAAATTAATTATAGTATAATTGAACTAATTTAACTATTAAATTATTTTTAATCATAATATAACTTTTTATATGATTTAAACTAATTGGAGGTTTTCAGTAGAGACGTATTTTTTCACCATTCTTTAAAAAATTATATTCTTTTGAAAAATCCAAAAAAAACACCCTAAGATAATTTTGACATGTTAATTTCAAAAATAAAGATAATTTTTTTCGAATATATTTTCTAATAGTTTAAAAATTAATTTTATTATTTTTTCCTACCATGAAATAAATATCAATTTTTTGGGAATAAATTATTTTGAAGCATATAAAGACTTAAAAAATAAGGACTTATTTTTTGATATATTTTATTTACCATAGATTTTTAATTTTAAAAATATGGTTATTCCAATTCATGACACCATATTCAATGGTTGCATTATAATAGTCACGATTAAATAATATTGTTAATAGTACATTGAGGTTCATTAAAACATGGTGTCACGTGTCTCATGTTCTACTAAATATAGATTTATTATTTAATAAAAAATGTGGTGTTACAAAACTTATTGGGAAGATCATAATTTATACTTGCTCAAATATTATCAGGATATACTAAAAATATTACATCATAAATCACCTTGCCTAAAACATTACATTATTAATCAATATAATTGAACTTTGATAATATAGAATTTGGAATGGTCAATCTCAAAACAAACAATATAACCTCTATATATTCAGCATGATCCTCTTTTGACATATAACACACCATGATTTAATCAAAAAATGTGAATGTTATGTAGTCTAAAATGCGGTGTAAGATTCCTCTCATTAACACCATAATGAATACAATACCATTATAAAGACCAGAAATTATTAAAAAAAATACAAAAATGTGCATACTATCTATAAAAATAATTATTTGGAATATACTCTTCATTGATCATAAACTGGTGGATCCTGGATCTGATGTTGGTCTTTAAAAGGCAATAAGATACCCTAAACTGTTCGAAAAGGTAATCAATTTTTGGTAATGTGTATTTATTCTTCTCGATCACCAGGTTAATCTTATAGTGGTATTTCAAAATTTAGATTTTACATATATCTTGTGATTACCACTAGGAAATATTGGTATGCATTGAAAAATTTCCCAAAATATCATATTATTAGGCTATCAACTCTTTAATCTCAATTATAATCATCTGCCAAGAAGAAAAAAAAATGTCTCATCTCGGGGAGATGATAGACTATAAACTGAACCTTTCATTGTGGTTGAAATCCTAAAAAATAATTTAAAAACACATTTGGGATCCTATCCAAAATAACATTATGTTATCCGAAAGAACATTTCTCAATATATTTGAAACTAAACCTTTAATTTTGTAATGAGATCAACCCTAACTCTGAAAAAATCAGTCATACACTCTATGATTATAAATCCCTCTCTCCCTGAAGGTCCAATGTGCACCCAATTGGAGTATGAAACTTAACCCTGTAGATATAGCTATTTTTTATCACCATGAATGTGATTAATTATCCATTATTATTATGATTTATAAAACATCTAGGTCCAAAAAATATTCCCCAAATGACATCCACATTCGTAATAGAAACATGACACACTGAACACTTTAATACATTCTCATTATTTTTACTTATAATGGATATAAAATCCATTAAATAAGTGATCAAATCAGCCCATATAACAATGGAATAAAACAATTTAGAGAAATAATTCATTGGATGTGTCAATGTTAAAAATAATTTAATCCATATATGATATAATAAGCACTATATGTCTCATTGTGGAGGGCTCAGAATTTGAGTCTTCTTAAAAATCATTTTCTTCCTAGACATGTCATGGGTCAAACCTTTTATACAACTTCTTCCACTAGTGAGAATTTATATTACATTGAGGATGAAATCCTCCACCCATGGAAGCCTCTGGCTACACCTGAGATCCTTTGAATTAGTGAATCCCGCACTGCTACCCACATAACCAATATAAGGAAGTGATGGAGATTACCCAACTTCCCAAAATTCTGTGAAAATACTTGGAGTATGTTGAAAAATGATAAATTGTGTATCCAACCTTCCCACACTAATAAGAGTTAAGTGTCTTTTTACTCAATGAGTCCTCATGAGTCAAACCATATGACTAGTATACAATTTCTCCACTACCCTGATAAGACTCATCTATCTACCACTTATTCCAAGAAAATGAACTCTATATTCCACCCAATGTAGAAACACAATTGGAACCTATATTTATTTTAATTTATACCTTTTCTATTGTATCTATATCAACAAACATTCAACAGGTCAGTAGATAGATAATAATAAGCATAGACCTCGTCATTTCCCTCAAGCCTTCCTCAAAACACCAAGCAATGGTGTAGTCACTCATGATAATACCATTAAAAAATTGACCAATATTGTGAATATAGTTATATACTCCATCACCAAACAATCTCCTTTCACTAATTTCAATGAATCATGGGCTGCCACCACTCTCAATGTCTCTATATATAATAGTCAATTGAAATGCATCTTGAAAGTGATCTATGAGAGATCCCCATGAATCTAAGAAATCAAAATGGACTCCCACCAATTCCTACTAAGTATATACAACATGTACATGGAAATTCCAACCTTATAGGTCTTAGGGTACTTCATGAACTGAATTATATTCTTAATATAATCGCACCACTCCTCAAATGCATTAGGAACACTTTATCTTTGGAATACTAGTGGATTTGGTATCATAAACTCATGGGCATGGTCCTCCATATTTTTTTAGTATATACCACCCACATGTCCTAAATATTTGATCTTATGAATCACCAACTCTACTAATTATAGATCTAGAGTATGTTTAACTTAAGGGGTGTTTTACATATCACCATCTCTATTCTTGGATGATGTTTTTCTAGGAGAAATCATCTATAAAACATAAAACATGATATTTATCAATATTTATTCAACCTCAAACACAACAAGAAACAAAAATGTAACACATGTCATGGGTAATAATAAGAAATATTATCATAATAAAATACTCCCAACAATAATAGTAGAAATAATTAAAAATATAATATATTTATCACTATTTATGTATTAGCTTCATGGTTTGGAAAATTGTGTGCCAGATGTGTGGGTGTTATTGGAGTTTTATGGAATATCCACATGGGCTGCACATGGTTTCTAAAATCCATGCACAATAACAATTACCCTCCTCTTAAACAACTGGTTAAACACCTTAAATTAGAAAGTTCTCATTCTATTTCCTCAAGACTCAACATAAATATGTATGTACCTTCAATTCTCATTAAAATGTCGCATAACTATGATCAAACTGTAAACACAATCCTAGTACACCCATTGAAACTCATGTTTTGATGTGAAGAGGATATTTCTAGGAAGTTATATTTTTATACATCTTGAGTTATGATGATATTAGTTTTAGTTTCCTGTTAACTCCCAAAAAATATAGGCTCTACTACAGTTTATTAATGAACCAAACTGGATCTAACCATCCTTCCACCTAATCTATCTCATCAAATTTCCCAAATCATGTCCCTAATCACTATATACATTCCAAAATAAATAGGCACAATGGAAAATATATCGGGAATAATTTCACTATGGTAAGTCAGCATGACCCATCGATAAAACAAGATGGACTCACCTTTAATATCAGAATAATCAACATTAAATTAGATCTTTATATCAATAAAAAATAATATAATCATATACCATAATGAAACACATCATAAAATAAATAAATCAAGCATCAAAATTCCATATACATGGTATCTCATTTTAAAACCAAAATCTCAAAAAATGGGGTACAAAGACTAACATGGCTATAAATCTATTTATGAATTTTACACATGAGAACAATTTTTTTTTCAAAATACCCTTTTCAATACTAATCCAAATTGAGAAAATTCATTTTCAAATTAACCATTGAAATCATTTTTTCCAATTTCAATTAATACAATTCTTTGATACAAATTTCCACCATGTCCGAATTAAAGAAACATGTCCATAGCCTAACATCATCAATAAATACAACTAGTAATATAAATAAGAGTACATACATCATCATAATCATATAATTAATAATCAAAAGTGAAGTATAAAATTATAAATGGGATGCACATAACTTATCACATCAAGTGTTTCATTGAAAAATGAATAAAACATATAAAACAATCAAGAATAATTACTGGTCACCTTTGTCACTCACCATCATTCTTATCTTGAGTGAGTATAAAATTTTTAATAGATACAAGTAAATAACAAAATATCCCATGATATTCTTCATGCCTAACTCCTTGTGATATCAAAGTATCATGTTAGCCAAACATGGAATATCATGTTGAATTCTAACCCAAATGATCTTATATTCACTTGGAAACCGATATGGAAGCTCAAAATATCATCACTATGAATTCACACATAATTCCTTAAACAAAACCCTCACTCAGCCCCATGTTTATCCTTGTCCATGTCCATGTAAACTTAATATGAATATTTGTCTAATATATTAAATCAATCACCTAAGCCATTTTCATAATCAAACAAGAACATTTTATTAAAAAACCATCTTAAAAGGTAAAATAATATCTAAAACCATTTTATGAATCCATTTCACTCTATATAATCCATTGAATCAATTTCACAAAACACTTTTGGGCATATAAGCCACACCCATTTAGAAACACCTATTTAAGGCCACAAATTAACAAACTTGGACATATCGTACATCAAACTATGGAAACAATTAACGATAAATAATTAATAATGAATGTTGGTAGATAAAAACCAAAATTTATTCAAAATTTAATGTTATGATGTGTAAGAATATTTTAAATAGATACATATACCTATTATTAGTTTCAAAGCTCATTTCCTTTGAAATATAACCACCTAAATGGTTTAGATCAAGGACTCACACACCTAAGATGCATGAAATAAAACCATTTCTCCAATTCAAAACCCATAATTTAGAAAATAAACCTCCTAAGATATCACATCTCCATAAAAATGGATGAAAAATCATATATAAGTGGAAATGAGGATGAAAACTAATGAAATTGACTTACTTCAACCCAAACCGCCATGAATTTGTGCGAAAACCACCACCCATGGAGTGGAGATGCTCTAAGACAAGGTAATAGGGATTAAAACAATGTAGGTGAGAAAATTAGGGTCAAAACACTTATAATATAACCAAGGAAAATGGTACAAACAAATATCTATGTGAGTTTGATATAGGCATATAGTTAGAGAAACCATGCGCCAACCAAGATGGTACCACTATCCTCCAAATATCCATCTTCCATAGTATGACCTGGGTGTCACACGGTTTTAAAAACCATGAAAAATTTTATATCCCATCTTGTGTCACCATCACATGGATAGACACGTGGTTTAATAGACCATATTCTAACCGTGTTCCATGTCTTTTTACACACCAAAACCATATTTTTGACCATTACCAATAGAGAACTCTATGTTAGATGCAATTAAAAATCAAAGTATACTTACCAAGGTGCTATAGGGTGTCACATATTGGGTCCTCATCACAAAACACTTAAACAATATGTTTGACCACAACATTTTCAAAGATGTGACCAAGTGGTTAATTGATACAGAATGGGATCATCTCTTCAATCCTTTTAGCATAAGGTAAAATATTAATTTAATTTTTTGTCTTTGGTATATTATGTTAGTACTAAATTTTTTTTCTCAAATACATCATTAACAGTGAAAAGGGGATTGGTATACCACTATTATCTCTCATGTAAAAGATGATTGGTACCCCTCTATATGATGTAGAGGAGTTAGGACGTTCTGTCAAAGAGGATTCATCACCATGTTGCAAAATGATACTTGATTCATATGCATTTGACTGATTTTATACTTATCTAATTTCTTTAGTCTAATTCATAAATAATAACCAATACAATATAATAACTGTATAAAAATTATTGATGAGGTTATGGATCACATTTAAATAGCCGAAATATGTCAGTATTAAAATTTAGTATAGGTATTCTTATTTGAACATTGATTATGTGCTTATTTTTAATTCAAGAATTCATCTTCCAAAATAATATTAATTATTAGTGAATCTTATATGATTAGGACGTGATGGAGTGAGACCATCTAGAATTATTTTTTTAGAGAATATATCCCTAGCCCACACCCAAATATTCCTCAATACCAGTTAATCCTTAAGATTTACACTAAAATGTTGATTAAAAATAAACCTTCATGTGGTTAATGTGACAAAAATGTTGTGGGATTGTATTCAATTTTACAAGGTACTATTTTTGATTATGGGAGATTAAAAAAATTGAGGTGGAAACCTTTATTGTTAAGGATGAAGTCTCAATAACATTGTATGATGACTTGATTATTAAGAATTTTGATCCATCAATTAAATATAATTATTTCTAGGCATATAAGGTTTATACTCATATATGTTATGTAGTTTATAAACTTATTGTGGCTTCTAGGTTATTGGAAAGATAATTCTATGTATGTATATGTATAGTACCATTGTTTGATAATGGGGACATATTTTGGGAGCATAATCAAATGTGATGAGGATCTATTATAATGATTTATGCCAATATTCAATTATGTGTTCCCAAAAATGTACAATTCTAAACTATAATAAAGGATCATTTGTTTTGGAAATGATCATTGAAGGCGGTCTATTGTTTCATATAATGGAAAACCCACATTTCAAGAAAACACTACAAAATCATAATTCTTCTTTATAAGTGCATCCTGTTTTTTTTGTTTTTATATAAGTATTTAATATATATGGTATTTTACACTGAAAATGAAAGCATATATATTAATGACAATGAAATTACAATTCCCACACCCAAAAAAAGTAGAGTTTTTTTCTACTAAAAATATTTCAACAATGGTTATTAAAAATTACTTTTTAGAGTGGTTCATGGTGAAAGAATAAAGAATATACATATAAGATATATAAAATATATAATAATTGATAAATAATTGGTGGAAAGATATGTGATAATTCTAGAATCTAAAGATAAAGATAGGTAGTTATATTTTTTATTATATATATTATCTAAGGGAAATTTATACTATTTACATTGATTTAAATTATCTTATTAAAAACATTTGATTTAAGAGCATATAATCCATTAATATAGTATTAGAGTTATAGGAAGAAATATTGGAAATAAGTACCAAGGACTCATATAAACTATAAAATACAAAAATAATGTTATCTCTAAGCGATATTGTCAATGTGTTTGTTCCAATACAATAAATGTGCTCTAAATCTAACACATAATCTTTTTTATTTCCATAAATGTTGTGAAAAAATGTTTAAAAATGCTTTTGGAGGATGCTTATTCATACCCCCTGTGCTGATTTGTGTGGGAATGATACAATATATAATATATGTTCATTACCTTAGGGTATAGAAGATTTAATTAGCATATAATCCATGGATATATGAAGTTTATAGTGGTGTGTGAGAATGTGTTGGGGAAATATAATCAAATCTTCTAGTAGATAAATATAAATCTCGACTCTCATTACTTAGGGTAAAATAACATCATAAAGAGTCTCAACATGTTGCAGTCACATTACAACAACAATATATAACTGGTGAATGAATAGCCATAGTAAACCATATCCATCAAGAGCTAGCCACTACGGATAACATAGAAAATGATAATAAGAAGATATATAAGGTGGAAGAGAAGGTGATAAAATAATTTTTTTTCATTTGAAAAATACTACATGCCGAGGAAGAGACTATTATTATCGAGGACTATAAACATTTTTAGTATATTATGTACATAGATCAGTTTGGGATTTAAATTATGTAGTCTATTGAACAAACCCTAAAGTATTCATATAGTAAATTAAATTTGCCTCATAATTTATCAAAAATTAGGGAGGAACTCTACGTTATATATTTATCCCAATTTGATTCATTAATCATAAAATTAACTAGTATCAAGGAATTTTTTATTTCATTAGTTATATTTATTATTAACTCTTTTTATGTAATGAAACATTATAAAAGGTAAAATAATTGTATGTAAACTTATCTCAACACATTGGGGGAATGTCTTTATTTAAAATAATGATATTTATTTATTCATTAAATGATGACAATATTGAATAAAACCATCATAAATTATGAAAAACTCTATCAGATATGTATTGGGTGTATATATGAGGCAATGATTTAACATTGATTTGAGGTAACCACCTAGATAAAGAAAATTAGTGGTTTTTTCTATTATACTTGTTCAATATGATAAGTCTAATAGATCTAGATATTCTATTCATATCACATCACTATAAGAAATGGTTAATCAATTTGGTCTTCAGAGAGAAAACAAATCAGTATAATATAATTCATTATGGTGGTTTTTATGAGTGATTTAGTTTTCAATAAGGGTTTGTGTACCCTAAAATTAAATCAATTTGTATTTCAAAAAAAGTACTTATACTAGTATATGTGTGGAAGAAAAAGATACTCACAATTTTTCACTGATTTATACACCTAGTAATCATCTAATAACTTTCTCTATTTTCATATTTTTACCTCAATGATTTGTATCTATAACACAATGATATTTTAATATAGTACTATGTTAGATACCGTATACAATATGGAAAATGAATGTTAAAAAAAATGGGAAATAATTTTTTAAAGGGATGTTAAAACATCGTCATAGAATTGGTTTTTATGAATAAAATTTACTAAATTAAAAAAATATATATAAATGTTATAATTAATAAAATTTTATTTCTAAATTATTAGGAAATTAGATGATAATTTTTTGTAAGGTTATTCTATTCTCAAAAATATTTTTTATTTTTTAAAAAATTACTGATTGGATAATATATAAATATTTGAAAATTAATAAAATTTAATATTATTCAAATAATATTATTTTTTAAATTTTCACATCAAAAATATTATTGGGAGATGTTTTTGTATATTTATTAAAATATTGATTAACTAGTGAATAGTGAAATATAGATTTTAATTAGTTTCTATATTTTTATTTCGTGAATTTTCAATGATCCATTTTGTTTTAAAATGATTTGAAATTAATATAAGTTATATTGTATTCCAAATACTCAAAATATTTTCAATGTATTCAATTTGATGGATAATTTTTGGATAAATTAATTTTTAAACATAAAAATCCATTTTTATAAAAAAACATATCTTTTTTTTTTGGTTTTTATAACAAATAATTTCCTCTACTTATTTAAATTTAATATCGGAAAATTAATTACATATAAGTAATAATTGGGTCTAAATTTATTAAATATTTTTCTTTTATCACCATTCTATACGTACAATGACCATATATAATTTCTTTACCATGATAAAGGTAAAATGGATTAATTTGGGTTAAAATGATGTGATAAATATTAGAATTGTTTCAAATCATTTCCTATTATTCATTTTAATTTTCAATTCCATCCATAATCATCCAAAATTTGAATATATGAATTTTTTTATATATTTAAATTTTCTTTTTACCTTTATAATATTCAAGTAAAAATTAATTTCAAAAATATCACATTCCTGATTATAATATAGATAATATTTTGTGATACGGATAACATAAATCTATAATTAGTGAATAATTGTTTTAGAACAAGCATTGTTTTTTATCATTTTATTTTTTAAGCATTATTGATCAATTTATTACCTTAAATTATTAGTAAATGTGGGAACCATTCTCCTAGAATAAGTTAAAAAATCAAGTAATTGATTTTAAAAACTATAATGTTAATATTTTATTGATGGATTTACAGTTTATCATGATTTCCATACTAAAATATAGAATATTTGAGTATTCTGAGAGGTAAATATTATAAGTATTTTATTCTATTGATTTTTTCAATGTCTATTTATGTAAATAGTGTCAAAAAATGTCATTAATGATATTTTATATTAAATAATAGTGTATTATATTATTCAAAAATCATTAATATATTTAAATATAAACATTATGATGAAAATAGTCTAAAATTTCATCCATTATCCTTTTATGATAATATTATAACCATATAAGTAATTTTATAAACCGTTAATTATAAAAAACTCATTAACATAGATAATGGTAAATTTTTTTACCAAGTGGTCAACCTAAACGAAAAGATGTAAAAGATATATAAACCATCCAAAATTTGATTTAATGATTATAAATATACCATTTATACCATATCATATAATTTATGTAAATTTGGAACCATTTTACATGAGTTTGGTGAAACTTTTTATATAATATTTCATATATATCCAAAAATGATAGCCATGATATTTTTTTAATAAACATTAATTTATTAATTTATTTAAAATAAATAAGAAACGTATATTCTACCAATTTATTGTTTTATTATTTTAAATTCCATCCGTTTATCATTAATGGGTAAAATTTCCTTTTATAATAAATTTCTATACCCCAAAATAGTAAAAATGCTTTGATATCATGATCATTATCAAAGGGAGCCAATGGGGGTTAAAACTAATAGACAATGGTAAATGAATAACCAAAACATTGTAAAATTTTATTTTATGAGATTAGTTTGACACATATTCATGTTATATTTTAATTATATCAATTTTTATCCATTGTTTCTATGAAAAAAAATTATTATCATTTAATACTTGATGTAAATCTAAGTGTTCCCTTCCCCTCATTTATAAAAGTTCACCTTCTCTCATTCCTTATTCTGAATTAATCATCATTTTAGATCAGACTATCCATTACCGTATATTATCATAGATTCATTACCAAAAATCTAATGATTTTGGTCTTCCCAAAAGGCTATCCTTTCAAGGGTTAAGTTATTTTCCAATGTTGGTATCTAAATGAGGAGGTATAACTCTTAACAGAACATTTTCAAATTTATTTGTTCATATAAATCCTCTATATATATGGTTCACATTATAAATTATTTAATTTTAGAATATTAAATATAATAGTTTTTTTATGTTTATGGGATATCTATTATTCAGCATAAACCTATAGCTTATAAAATGATAATGTCGCTTGTGCGTGTGTGTGGAATACCACCTCCACGAAGCTATGTGCTTTTTTTCACCTCCAATTTACAAGGATAATAATAAGTTAATATTTAATAGAGATATATGATATAAAAAAATTATATTACATAATAATTATAGTACATTTGTTAATTATTATTTACCATTATTTAATTCCATTTGTTGAAAAGTGAAAACAACATTCATGCTTACATACATTCTACCACCTCCATGAATAGTGTAATTAATTTTCCTATCATTACATTTAATGTATGAATATATATATGAATATATATATTTTATATTTATATCAATATTATAAATCTAAATATAATGGATCCATGATCAATGTATTAATACTAGAACATTCGAACATAAATATGTATGAAAAAAGTAGTTCTCACCTTGAAGTGTGATTTTAAATAAGAATTGTTAATATATAGTTTATAAAATATTAAAAGAAAATAAAATATGGTATTATATATATAATTTTGGTTCTAAAATATATTGATAATATATATATATATATATATATATTATATAGGTGGATCAAACACAAACAATGAGAGAGAAGAATTCATGAAAGATGATTTATTTTTATTCTAATTTCTTTCGATATTATTTATGGTTTCATTTACATTAAGGAAATTTTATGAACCCTTTATTATATGTCCTTTTAATTTTAATATACTTAATTTATTCATGTGAATTTCATTTAATATTTCCATTTTAATATTTTGGTTTCTTAAAATTATTGGGAAATTTTTTTTGGGGAAAGGAGACTATATGTCCTATATGATCAAGAATCTATATCTTCCAAGAATAGGTTTTATTAAAAATGAATTCAAGGAACTTTTAAAATTATAATATTAATATTTAAATTAATTTTGACATATCTAATAATTTTTTCAATAAAATAAATTTATTATTCTTTTCATTTTTCAAGTGAGGTACTTTGGGATTTTTATAAAATCTAAAAGGAATATTTATTTAAACAAAAATAGAAGGAATAGAATATCTCAATGTCTTGACCACTGAAGGTATTGCTGATTTCATTAAAAATATCCATATTTATTTTAAAATATAATAATTTCCAAAAAAATTATATATTTATATCTTAAAAATGAGATCTCTAAAATTAACATGTTTTTTCCTAAAGAAATATTCAAGTGAAATTTTAATGAAATATTTATCCCTGATAAAATAAATTAATGTTAATTTTTATTTAATAGATATATGAATCAATGATTCCATTATTATTATCTCTTTATAAGGTTTATGATTATGATTATGATATTTTTGTCAATTTTTTTTATTTTCCTTGGGATATTCTATGATGAAATGATGAAATGTTTTTGAAAACAACTTCATTTATCGAATTTATGTTTCAATGATATGATGAATGTTTCAAGATCTTGTGTCACCAAAATTTATGGATTTTATTAGGTCAGTTGTGGGGACAAATTATATTTCCATCCAATGAGTTGGGAAATTCATACATATTTTGATATAATTATGGGATGAAAATTAATGTGATCGATCCACTGTTCGAAAGATTTAGGGATTACTGGTCCACTATAAGAAACATCTGGTGATGTAGGATTCGTTATGATATATGAAATAGGTTTTTATTCGTGATGCACTTAGATTTAATGGTTTTAATATTTACCCCTGGAAAATTGAATGGTTTCTCTACATAATATGGTTTCACACATTTATGAAATGATTATGATATGAACATATGGTTTATTATTTATTTAAGATGATTTCTCACTCCTATGAATCATGAATTATGAAATGGTAATTTTTATGCCACGTAACATGATTTTGATCCCATATAGATTGGGGATGAACATTATAAGTAGAAATAATGAACTCAAAGCCTTATTCATATCCTAGGCTTTCTTATGATCAATGTTTGATGTCTATAATGCTAACCCTTATTGAGAATCTGAGCTCCCCCTTTAATATTTTTTCTTAAAACAGTTCATGAAGAATGGTTTTATGTTTGGGTTGTTATGATATGTAAAAAATGAGAAGAAGTTTATAAAAAATGATGAATAATGTACCAAAATAATATATTCAGGTATATATCACATAAATAAACTAATCATTTATTGTTGTAGCCAATATTGTAATGTTATATTCATCTAAAAGGATGTTTTATTTATGTATGAAAAGAATAAGTCTGTATAGTATGTTTTATAGTATATATTATTGAATCTTTAAATATTATGAAGATAGGAATTTGGAGAAAACCCTCAGGGTAATTTTATATATTAGGTAATGTGACTCCCCATAGTTTTTTAAGTTAATTATTTTTCAAATTAATTTAATATTTTTGATATTTTTTATTTCATGCATTACTGAAAGTAAATTATTTTATATGTTTGGGTTCCATTATTACAATCAATAAGTTAATAATGAACAACATGAAACATAAATTATGTATTGTTATAGAGAGAATACTAGGATTATCTTGAGGTACACAGAATAATGAATTTCCATGATGGCTTGAATAACATGCATGACCGAGTTTTAATATTCAACAATATATTATTAAAATATTATTATTTAATATATTAATATAAAAACTAAGCATTATATTAGAGTTGATGAATATTATTAAATAATTTATGAAATATATGGTTTACACAAATATTAGGTGAATTCATATTTTACCTATTAATTAGAATTGAATATGAAAAATGATTAAATATAAAGGGAACCATTATTATTTTATTATCACAAAGTTGTTTTACCCTAATAAATTAAATATATCATAATTATTGAGTGATATTAATATAATATGTATGTTATATATTTCATCCATATTTATTTATTCATCCAATAGATTAGATATACATAAGATAAGAACAAAATTTTATGCTTAAAAACATATATTTTTATTGTGGCATTTATTTTGTGCATTCCTTAGATTAGTTTGGTATTCTCGATTATTTGTTCATGATTCTCCATGACTAGAATCACCAATTAAAGCTTTGATATGGACTAATGTTCCATTCTAATTGAATGAATAATGTAATAAGTCTTTGAAATAATTTACTGTTAACATGAAATAAACAAAAATAATGATTTTTCTAGAATCATAACAAGTGAAAGTGGTTTATTTGATTCTTTGGGATCTGGGTTAGGATGTGTTCTCATGTTGTGATACCATGTTTTTTGATTCCTCAATGTTGTTTGGGTTATGGTGTGAAATTACCCAACAAACGATATAGAGTTTTCTAACATAGTACAAGCGTTGAAGATTGGCATCATTACCTATTTTATGAGAAATTTACATCTACTTCAGACCATTAATGATTAAAACATATTTTATCAAAAATGGATTTGAACATAAGACAAATAATATGGATGGAGTATCTGCAAATTTTTTACGTAGACATTATGTATACATTGGGTAAATGTAATACAATGGATGTTTAACTAAGAAGAAGGTCTATTATCAGTTGGAAAGAGTAGCTTCGTCCCAATGGAAATTGATGAAGGTGATAGCTAACATGAACATGGAATGTGTATACTGAGGTGATGTTCTAGTTTTCTTTCCAGTTTCATTCAATTTTTATTAGTTGTAGATGTTAACAGAGGAAAATTTATTTTATTCTATATGTGTTTCTATGAGGTTAAAACCCAACGGTGTGGAGACCATTAACAGATGGAAGATGGATGGGAGTTCATTCTTGTTGTTTTGAGATGGGATGATCATACCTGGGAATTTTCTAGAAAAACTACTTCATGATTACCAACAATAAATATGGTATTTTCATTATAGAATAAAGGAGATGTATAATCCATTGAAAAACTATTTTCATAGGCCAGTATGAAAACGAAGTAGCTGTATTTGATTCATGTTTCTTAACTTGTTTATTGGTTAAGACATAAAGTCTACAACAAGAATGTATTTAACAGTCTTTATATATTTGTTTTTGGAAATGAGAGATGATACCCAGGGATTTTTTAATAGGTCTCCAAAGAGAAGTTAGGAAACTTGATTTTTTTTAATAGTGCACCGTATCACAAATTCAGACTATTTTATCCCTATTAATGAATATCTTATGGTGGAGGAAAATTTCAAAATTTATATCTAAGAAATAGTAAAGAGAAATGGAGTACAAATTTCAATAGTGTGAGAAATTGACCCATGGTTTACATCTCATTTCTGGAAGTCCTTACTACAAGTGCTTAGGACTCAGTTGACCATGTGTATGGTGTATCATCCTCAGATAGCTGGGAAATCCATATGGACAATAAAAAAAATAAGAAGATATGTTGTGAGCTATGTGATTTATTGTGGGGCTCATGGGGTGATCACATACCATTAGTTCAGTTCTAATATATCAATAGTTATCAATCCTTGATTCATATGGTTCATTTTGAATCATTTTGAGGGAATCCTTGTCTTTATCCACATTATTGGGTGGAAATAGGTGACACATCGCCGGTTGGACCGAGGCTGGTCCAAGAGACAATGGAGAAGATTATATTGATCATGAAATGGATGGAGATGACATTGGGTTATCCTAAATCGTGAGCATGTCATATTAAATGATCATAGTCTTTCTAGGTGAGTGGTCAAGAGTTTTGAGTATATCTCCAAGGATTAAACATCATCTTTTTGGGAAGAAGTTCAAGTTATATCCTTGATACATAGGCCCTTTTCGATACTTGAATGGGTTGGTGAGGTGGCGTATTAGTGGAATTTTCCTACATGATTCCTCCAAGTTCGTAATGCGATCTATGTATCTCTGTTGAAAAAGTATTAGTTTGATCTTGACCATGCGATTTGATGGTATTGTGTTGAACTATAGAAATATGATTCATTAGTGCATATGCCAGTATATATTGTGGATAAGAAAGAGAATTTCTTGAATGGGAAAAACACCATTCATGTGCATTATTTATGGAAACATGGTATGTTTTAGGTAGAGACATGGGAACGTGAGAGTTAAATGATCGAGCAATGGCCCAAACTCTTTTAGTACAACAATGATTTTCCACATTCTACAAATGGAAAGGATAGTAGTGGGGATAATTTATTTCCCCCAGTTCCAGGTAATCCGAGCATAATGATTTTTTAGGTATGTAAATTGTTTGGGTTACATTTGGAAGGCTTTAGAGGACTTTTGGATTGTTTTGGCAGTTTTATAAGTGTGTATGATTTGATAATGATTAGTTTAAACTATGAAAATCCTATAGGAAACTGTACTAGCGGGAATAATGGCTTATAGGTAGTTGCATGGTTAGGCACACAATTTTACTAAACAGAGCACCAACCTTGGAGAAACAATGAAAAGTGGAAGATAGAGTCTTTTCCCAGCTAGTTCATGGTTTTTTTTGACCATGTTGTCCAACCATTCGGGGTTCCCCTTGTGGTGTAGGTGGGAACATGATTAATGCATAATTTTTCTAACCAAGAAACTAGCCATGAAAATTTTAAAAACAAGATCATAAAAAAGTTGATTTAGGTCGAGATTGTAATTTAGCAAATCATTTTTCCTATTTTACCACCCAAAATTGAGATTTATTCCTCCAAAATGATGATGATGCCTTCCACATAAAATAAAAAGTGTTTTAGTGCCATTTCATGGTATGTTGAATCCTGATCCACATTGTAATCCATAGTTTATGTAAGTTTTCATGGTTTTCAATAGAAATATTTTCTTCCCTCTCTTAGATTTTTAGATATAGTTAGATGTGGATATATCTATGGTTTTTTATGCCAATCAGGGTTAATTTTGGAAATGATATGTATGTAATGAGATCAAAGGTAAGAATTCTGTTCATTGACCTAGTCTTGTGGGAATTTTCTTGTTTTTCTTTATTTTTTCCATAATTCTTGAGTAAGATGGCTTCACTCTCGAATCCTCTAATTTGAAATTAAAGGATTAGCTGTAGAATGTATATATGGATTGAAATTAGTAATTCATTGAATGGTGGAAACCTTATTTAGTGACTATTTATGGAATTATGGGATTATTGTGTAATTTTCCATTAAAAATTATTTTTAAATGTTAATTTCAAAATAAATGTTTTGTTTGATTCATGTAAAAAGGTTTTGTGGAATAGTTTTAAATAAAATATTTTTTATTTAAGTGGTTCTGGAATGACTCTATTGGAATGTTTTTTAGGAATAAATGGTATGGTTCTTTCATATTTCATATAGGGTTGGGTAGAAATATGAATTGGGGCTCAGTTCCAGATGTGTAATGTCACATGGGATCTTGGTTACCTTGTGACAAATTGGTAGATAGATGATAGACCTCTCATGAGTATGTAACTGTAAACTAGTTTTTATGGATGGATTTATAGTTTTTTAGATTGAAACAGGTTATGAAAATTTAATTTTAAAATTGTTCAAAAAACATTTTGGGTTGATTTACATGGAAAACATTTTGGTTTTGGATCACACTTTTTTGTAGTTTTTTTTTATTCTTTGATTCAAATTGTTTTTTATAAAAACCCATATAAACTATTTTATTTAAATTATTTTTAATAAATGTGAAAACATGTTCTATCACAGTGCATGAGTAGTGATACCATTTTGGGAAAACCTACACTTGTTCATTACTCACCGCTTTTTTGGAACATTGGAGGTTTTCCTGATATTGTTCCTCATGACATAATAAATGGAAATGTATCACATTTATTTAGTGGTAAATACAAATTCATGGGTTGTATTGTGGAGTTAGAGCACAGATCATGTTTAGAGAAGTAGAGTTATATATTTAGAGTTCTTGGGTTTTGTGGGATTTTTATTTTACTTTGTACTCTGGTATTAATTTTCTTCCACTATGGTACTCTATTGAAGTATTATTTTGAATTGAATTTCATTATATTTATAAATACTATATTATAATAATTCATCAATAAGTGGTTTTGGATTTTTTCATATTTGTGGGTTTTTTTATTTGTCAAATGACAAATCATCCCACAATTTTATTTAAGCCCTTGGAATTTATTATCCACCTTTCGCACCTTAGGGATGTCACTTAAGGACATATTGAAATTCCACCTCAAATAAATTCAATGAAGAGATATGGGATGTTAAAATCTTTCTCTATTCATCTAGGAAGCACTAATATTCATAGATATCTCAAGAAAAACCTATGGTGGGATATTATGAAGAGAGAGATTCTAGAAATTGTATCTTGTTTCTTGGTATACCAACAAGTCAACATAGAATAATTAAATTACAGGGGCATGAATAAACCATTACCAATGAAAATATTGAAATGGTAATATAAAACCACATTTTTTTCATAGGAATCATCGAGATCCCTAAAGGTAATAACTTCATCTTGGTTTTAGTTTATTTCCATACTAAGTTAGTACATTTCATTTCTATAATGAAATATTTTTCTCTTATTCAAATAACCAATATATACATAAGTGAATTCATAAGATTTTATGGTGTTCCACTCTCTATTATATCTAATCATGATCAAAGATCTATATCAGGGTTTTATAGAATCCTTCAGCAGGCGTTGGATTCTGAACTAATCATCAGCACTGATTATCACCTTTACAAAGATGCTAAATATAAAATAACAATTTAAACAAGATATCAAATCTTGGGATCATTTTTAATAGATTCACAGGGATGTGCGTATCATCACCTTCCCCTGGTGGAGTTACCATATAATAACAGTTTCTATTATCACAATCAAATGGAACCTTTTAAGGATCTAAATAGGAAGTGGTTTTAAAATATGACATTATATGATGATGTTATAAAGTGGAAGTTTGTGAGGCATGATCATGTAAAAGAGATGAAAAAGGTTGTTTAAATTATTATATTTCACATGAAAACTGGTAAATTTATATAGAAAATATATTCATATAATCATTGTTGATCTATAGAGTTTGAGGTCAAAGATATAGTGTTACTTTATATATCATCTTCAAAGAAATTATTGAGGTTATGGAAGGAGGGAAATATATATCCTATATATACTTTCACCATTGAGTTCCATGATATTGGTAGAGTAGTAACATATCTAATTGTACCCCCACTTATCCTATATTAAGTAAATGTTGGATTCTATGTATCCCTCTTAAGGAAGTACATAACATACCTATCACATGTAAAAAATACATTGGTGATGCTATTGGAGAATGATTTTTCATACAAGAGTAGCCAATAATGATCTTAGATCAAATATAAAAAGGTCTATGAACTATGAGAAATCACCGTGTCAATTTGTTGTTGTGGAACCAAAACATTGAGGAAGGGACATTGGAACTAGAAGATGTGATCAAACAAAATTACCCTAGTATATATTTTGTAAAAAATGTAAATTTATGTGTTGAAATTTTTATAGGGGAAATAATATAATTACATGACCATTTATAAGTGAAATTATCTTTTTAAAATGATTAAAAGACTTATAAATAAATGAATCTTTAGAAAACACATAAATTAAATTGGTTACTTTGGGACATTTTACAGTCTATAAATTCTAAAAGACTATTAATAATTATGACCATTTATATTGTTGTTTTTGTATAGTGAATATTAAAATTATTATGATATGTGTTATGATAAATTCCATTTCACATAAACAATAGAAGAAATGGCTTAAAATAACTGGATCATACCCTATGAATTCCCATTTATTTAAACATACGAGGGAGGTAGAATTATTGGTATTTACCTTATACAAAGCCCAAGGTATGATTCAATGACTACAACTTGAGAATAATCATTTATGGGATAATTTAAAACTCATAGATATCATGACCCAAAAAATGATCACCAAACCACACTATAAAAATCTCCTAATCACACACCTTACAAAAAGGGTATTAGTTTGTTTGATAAAGGGACGTGTATCTAGACCCCAAAAGTATACTTTTTAATAATTTATTTTTGTTAATAAAATTATTATATTTTTCCATTTCTAAAATTTCTTTTTAAATTATATAATAATTTCATTGTTAAAAATTAGATATTAATATCATGATTTTTTTTTTCATTTATGCGAAATATATAGCATCAATAAAGACACTACTCTTGATGAATTCTCAAATTACATAAATGAATAATATTTTATTAAAATATTATTATTAAAAATATAAAATAAATATAAATATTTATATAATTCTTTGATTCATAATGTAATTTTTATAGATGTATGAAAAATGTTATTGTCAAAAACCATTAGTTTTCTATAAATATTATTTAATTATTTAAAAGTGTAAATTGTAAGAACCAATTTTTTCTATTAGGATTGAATCTAATAAATTTTGTTCTAATTCTTTGTTTTTTCCTCATATGGATTCCTAAAGATTTCATTGTAGTTTTAGGTTGTGTTCATGTCTTGTTCGGAGATCATATCCACGGCCGGTGGATAAGAGAATTTATCTACAATGTAATTAGAATCCATGAGATCATGTATGTACAATATTACTAAATGTATGAGATCTAGATTGTGGGATAAAAGAGGGTTCATAGTGTGAGAAAATAGTTCCACCATGGGTGCATACCCATGTAGGACATTTTCTATTTTTATCATAGTTATATATCATAGATGGTTATAGTTTCTCAAATTGTATGGCCAATCCATGTAGTGTTTCCCTTGAGGTAGTTCCATGTGTATGGTTAGCACACAGTATGGCTAATTGTGTGACTAAATAGTGCGACATATATATTTTAGTTAAAATTAAAAAAATTACAATAAAATATAATTAAACTCATCCATATTCTTATTTTTTATTCCAGAAGACATATGATGCCTTGTTCTATCCGTTGAAGCTCTTAAGACTCCCCACACATAGGCTTCCTGATATATCATCCTTCTGAAGTCTAATAGAAATTCCATTAAATTCATTGGATTCCACCTTTTAAACTCCTCAATCTATTGGATCGTTTTGTTATTTTTCATTCCCTTGATGCCACTACCTTTATTTAGCCTCTTGGGCCCTATTTTCATGGCTTTGTTCTACTAATTTCTCTAAATATATGCTAATTGAGGAATCCATACTAGACAAGGAGGGTACATTGAGATTAATGTAGGTGGTCGAATATTTATCCCTTAAATTAATGATGTTATATTAAATGTCCCATATACTACATGTAGTATTCTCTATGTGTTGATCTAAATTACAATTAAGTCATCTTAAATTTATTTCCTATTATAGAAGTGCTCTAGAAATACCCTATTAAGGTTGGGTGAGGTCCCCCCATCAAATTTCAACACCTATAGTTGTTCTCATACTTTTTTATTAATAATTATAATTCCAAAAATAGATAAATAATATTTCCAATTTGTTTATAGTGACTCTTATGTAAGAGAATTATAATAAATTGAAATTATTATGAGTGGCTCAACCACATCACCTGACTAAATAGAATAATTGTTACACATATATTAGAATGAAAGTCAATAATTTTAAATCCAATCTATATCTAGATTATTTATTAATATTAATGCGTATGGTAATCCTCAAAAAGTAAGGAAAATTTATATGATGACCCATGTCCATGCTTTATATACATAAGGTAATGACATCCCGTGATATTGTGATACAAGAGATGGAATCCAATATTAATGTGATATTGGGTATGGCAACCCCTATTTCTATTATAATAGTAATGGATACCCTATACTATGATACTAGGCATAACGACCCCTATTATTGTGATACTAGACATGGTGTCCATATATTTTATTACAGAGCATGGCTCCCCTATATCGTGATACTGAGTATGGCGTCCATATATTTTGGAACCGAGCATAGAATCCCCTACAACTATGAAATTGTGAAATGATTCCCTTGATACTTGTTCTGAGATATTCTAGCGTGGTCTGAACAAGGAAGTGCCTTCCTAGTTTTTTCTTTAGGAACCAAAGTTGACCCTTTTACAGTTAGTACTACTACATTTCATTATTACATCATCAGACTTCCTTGTTATGGACAAGTTCTGGATATTTATATACATCTTTGGTGGTGGCGTACTGAATTTTTCTCACACCCTATCAGGGGAACCAATGGTACTGTTGTAGACAATATTCTTAATGGAGTGGATAATGGGATGTATCCTCTTACAAATGCATGTCTTCTTGCATTAATTTGGGAGGGATTATGGCAGATGATGATGAGTCTAGATATCGGGAAATTTCGGATTCATTTTGGTATTTTTATTCATTTTGTATACCATATAGTGTATTGAATTATTAATAACATGTATACATGTTTCCCTTATTTTATAGAGACGTGGAATCAGCCTATTTTGTATATGATTTAGTTTACTACTTTGGATTATTATTTAATTCATGGATATTTATATCATATTTCCACTACCACGGTTTACTAGTCTAGTGGTATTTAAGTGCTTCCACTATCATTACCGTTATTGATATGGTTCTTCTATTTTTCAATCTATATATTTCACCATTTTTCTTCTCTAACTAGAGGAAATATTATCCCCATGGACACACCCTAGTACCTCACTACTAATTGAGAATCATTAGTGTTTGGGGAGGTGTGGTTAAGAACAAATGGCCCACCAGCTTCGGGTTCCATTTATATGCCATCTATGGTGGGACATCACAAAGTGGTATTAAATATTTTTTTATTTAATTTTTATTTTTATACAGTATATAAGATATTAGGAAGGTTTTAGAGTTTTGTAATGATACGTTCTAGGTAGTAGTTATCCCATGTACAAGGAAAATCCAAATTAAAATGGATGGAAGTTGCTATTTTATGTGTTATGATTATTTTAGGTGATTTTATTCCACCATTGGTTGATTCAAAGGAATTATGAGGTTATTGTTTTTATAATTATTGAGCCTTACTTTCTATACATGGCCAGATCTGATGAGGGAAAGGAATCATTGATAATGAATCATTTATGGAACCTTGTATGAAATTTATATTCCATGCATAATCTATTGCATATTGTAACAATATATTTTATTGATTTCATGTTATTTTCATGATTTATTGGACTACAATAAAATGAATTTTTATTGGATAATAATTCTTACAAGTAATTGAGAAACATATATGATACATCTAATGGATTTCATAAAATAAATAGTGTTTTGCTATTTAGGTTACAATAGACACCCTATGAAGTCAACTATTTCATGTTGAGTCATGGACCATTTGTCTCAAAGATGGGAACATGTTATGGTATGGATTATGTGGATTCCATATATTGGATCATAATATGTAGGGTCCATTATGGATCAGAAGTGGTGAACCATTTGGTTAAACCATTTAATGGGAAATTTAAATGTTATAAAAATGAAATCAAATGGAACTAGAATTAAAATCATAGATCTTAACCAAGTTCATGACTTACTAGTGGTAAGTAGGCTGCATCCCTTATATTTCTATAATAATTTTCCTATCACCTATACATGACATATTCAGCTTCAAGTGGTGTGAAAATATTTCTTTGAATTAATCTGAACCAACTGTATTGTTATATTATTGGACTATTACATTATCAAATATTATATAAGGCGTGTGTGTGAAAGGTTTAGTGAAATATGACCATGTCATCCTTTGTTCATACACCATGAGGGTGGTGATGACCTTTATCTAGATGTTGTATTTCCTAAACCGCAAGTGATACCTCTAGTATTGATTCATATATAACATATTTAGTTTCCCAATGTGGGAGATGATTTTTATTTCTAAGGACACTTTTGTCACCTATGAATATAATATAAGGGTCTCCACACTCTACCATTTCAAAGGGAGAGTCGGCCTAATATTTTCACAAGCATCATCAACCCACATTATCAAGGGTTGGAGGACCATAGGATGTTGATTTATTACTTGATTTCATTATATCTATACTAGAGAATCTGGATACAGATTCAGAGTGTAGTTTAAATCTCACTACATATATTCTTTGATAATCCTCCAAATATTGGTGGTATACCCTAAACTAGGAGGTTGACTATTGAGATGTGACATGGAGAGATTTCTAGTTGGTTATCATTGAAAATTTCTTCTCTCAGATCCTATGGGGGGATTGTTAGAGTGAATTAATGAAATTTTAGTTGTGTTAAATAATTTTCATGGAATTTTTAAATTTTTTTAATGAGCTTCTGGGAATCAAAAGTTACTATAATACTGATGATCCAATGAAAGAGAGATGATATGAGGATGGATTGTGGCATCCTATTCTTTACAAAGTAAATGTTTTCTAGCTGACTATCATATCTGATATATTTAACAAAGACCTTGACACCCAGTGGAATTTTAGGAAAGTAGATTGTGTGAGCCATAGAGGTTCAAAAACTAGACATGGTAGTGGTTCAATTAGTATTCAGAAGTGACACTTCGAGACTGAGTGCATGAGTAGTGACTTCTTCGTGAAACCCGATAATAATTACATGGTTTTTCACTTGTGTGGGAAACATATTCAAACGATTCCCTAGTATTCCAGATTCCCCATCTAGTGATGATTCTACAACATATATGGGAATATATAGAGTCTCTGTAGGACCATAAAATCTATTCAGAGTGGTAGAGGCTTCATGCTAGATCCACAATCTGTAGCTTATTTAGTAGAATATTTCCAGGTAGGTAGTTTTAGTAGTACTATATGTATAGTTTGAGGAGGAGTTAATGGTCAGGGTATACAGGATTCTAATATACATTTCGTTCATAGTCCACCCACTCCTGGTATTCAGGGTGTAGGAAAGGGCTGGGTTCATTCGATATCTATTAAGTGCATCCTATACCAAAGGATCATGGTGACAAGCTGTCTACTATTCAAGGTACCATTCTAGTGTTCTCTATAGTCATTTTTTCCATAACTGATATAGGTGTATCAAATTCATTCATATTTTTTCTTTTTTTAGAGAGCCTCATAATTCATGATGAGTACTATTGTGGAATTATGACACTTTTTACACCTTTGTGTATACTTTCAAGTTGTATATTCAAGTTAAAGGACTACCCCCCTTGAGGTTGGTAGTCATCATTTCTCATGGGACCTATTTATTCTCAAGATGATTGTCTTTTATGGGAATATTGGAAGGGACTTTTTAGTTCCCTATCAATCCTATGTGGAATATTATTTCCAAAGGGCTTCCTTCACATCACCACATGGTGGTCATTATAATTTCATAGGTGAGTTGGATGGACAGAGGGTAGATTTGTACTAGAGAATCTTGTGCTAGGTGGAGGGATCCCCCCAGATATCTATTCATTAAATTAATGATTATATATAACACCAACTTGAATTCCATTCAATATTCTATCGATTTAGTGACTCCTTCCCTGATAAAATTTCAGGACTACCCCTCAAAGAGTGGTTGATTTTACTATCAATACATTTCACAGATCTCCACTAGTATCCATTTATCCTTATAGGTGAGAAACTACTTAGGTACATTAACTCAAGAGGTAGCTATAAGATTTAGAGGAAAAAAATTTTATAATGCTCGGTACATATCCATGGGGTTCTGTCGTCCATTTTTCCAATATAGAGAACCCTCAAGATTTATATCTATTACGAGATGTTAAATCTTTTTATTGTGAATACCTGATATCCCTTACCTCATATTGAATATCTATTTAATCTGATAAGTGGAAGAGGGTATTCTCATAGATAGAGCTGATATTATGTTATCAAATGGCTTGACTAAGGCATTTAGATATTCAATGGATGGGTTCCCATAGTTTATATATCATATATGAGTATCTAGTGATCTCGTTCATCCTTATGAACAACCCCATTGAAATTATGTCTTTGATGAATAAAATTTTCAATCCTCATATAGATTCCTTCATGATGGAATTCATATATGAAATCTTTGTGTATTCTCATACTCAAAGAGGCCATGCCACTAATCTTGAGATCATTTTTTATATTTTTTGAAGAAATACCTCATGGTAACATCGAAGCATTTTTGGATAGATTGTGTTTGTTGAAATAGAATGTTTACATGATTAGTTGTTGACTTCTAGAGATATTGTTGACAAGATTTATTAACAAATATCGATGAAAAAGGAATGGAAACCATGGATGTAGAACAAAAAGATCATATATAAGGTGGTGTTGTTTCCAAGTGTTTGCCAAATTTTTAGCTAAAAACTATGGACAATTGAGAAAGGTGTTTTTTGAAAAAGATGTTTCACGCATGATTGATTGTGAATATAATGCTTTCTAGACCATGGAGTTCTAGGATGAGAATAAAAATATATTGAAATTGAAAGAATCGTGTGAACGATTCTTTTTTGTGAAAATGGTGATTTTGGTATGCCTTTGAAATAAAGATGAAGTGGTCTATGAGAATGATGTACAGACACCCAATGAAACATTAAAAGTGATTTTAAATGAATGAAGTAGATATTACATGTGAAATGGAATACATGTATGAGTCTAATATGAAGGGTCATATGAGACTATAAATTGGTGGCTAGACCCTAATTTCAACAACTCATACCTAGAGAAATATTTATCTCCGAATCACGTAGGAATTGTGTGAAAAGAGCGTTACGTGAAAGAAGGAAGTTGTGTGTTAGAATGGATTTGAACAAAAGAGGTTTTATATGAAAAATCATAAATGTTCTATATACAGAACTAATATTGTGTACAAGACACCCAAAAGGTTTCGTGAAAGATTGTAGTTACCCAGTGGTACTATAGTAAATGGGTATTCATCAGTTGGATGAAAGTATAACATCGATAGAGAATCCATCTACAACTGAGGATATATTCATTAGTGATAGAGAGGATACCTATAAGTCCATAAAATGTGGGTGAATCCCTTCCATGATCAGTGAGAAAATGAAGAGGATGATGGATAGACTTCCCACTAGTAGTGAGCCAGAGAAAGAGAATAATAGAGTGACCATTGGGAAAAAAGTGAGATAACACTAAACCTTGTAATGGAAGTGATATTGGGATTAAAATGTATCTCACATGGACCTTGTACTCTGGAAGTGAACTATAGTGGATTTGGTACATCAGAAAATTGGCATTGTATTCTCCTTAGATGTATCCTAGTGAGGGTGTACCAAGTAAAATTTTTGTGCCTTGTGCATGAATTCAATTCTGCTCATACATTTCTATAGGAAAGAGAGATATGTGTTTTTTTAAAAATGAAACGATATCTAAAGGGGTAATTTTTTTAATCTATCATAACCTGTTTTTCACCCCTACACCCTCTTATTATATTTAACCTAATTAGGATTATAATTTGTATCATAGCCAAAGGTTTAATGTCAGTGGATCACTATCAATAGAATAAATGGAGGTGGTCAATCACAATGTGATTTTTATCTTTGATGGAAACAATTTTCAACTATGCAAGAATTGGATGTTGAACTACTTTTGATCATTTTTAATTAATGTCTTTTATTTTTACTGTTCATGGAATATCAGCTAATATTGACGACGATGCTTTTTCAGAAGATTACTGAATAGAATTAGATGCTGAGGCTACAGGATTCAATGATTTAGGTGGTGACCTATCAAATGAAATATATATGAAAGTGATGTCATATAAGTCATGACATGTTACATGGGAAAAAGTTTAGAGTATTTATGAGGGTGTCCCAAAAGTCAATGATGAAAGCTGAAGGTTCTATGGATCAAATATGAGTATCTTAGAATGAACCCTAATGATTATGTTAATAAATTCCTTGACATAGTAAATAATAAAGTGGATGAAATGCGTGGTATCAGAGAAATTATTGAATATATAATGTTTTTCAAGTGAATCATGATAAAAATAACTCCTTAGTTTAATCTGAATGATTGTTTATTGGAAGAAAAAGATCTGAAGAAGATGAATCTGAACAGGTTTTCACAATACTCTTATTGCATATTATATGTGAAATTATGATAATGAGTCTGTGGAAAAATAGAATTCCTAATAAGTGGTGATCAAGGCTATGATGAATCTCAATATTGATGATGGTCTGGAAGATTTAGAGAGAGATGCAGTGATTTCATTCCTTTCCTCAAATATCTGAAGAAGAAAAGGAAAGTTCAATGGGAAACTACATCTTGTGTTGTTTCAATGTGTAAAGGTTAGAAATCTTGTATCATATTTCACCAAGAAGTTTCAAGAAGATGAAGAGGGTGAAGATGAAATTTTCATAAATAAGCCTCTAAACAATGTGAAAGGAATGAAAAATTTAAAGAACATTTTCTTCAGAAAGAAGAGTATGCTTTCAAAAGAAGATGACAGTTCAGAAGAATATGAAGCAGAATATTTGGAAGACTGCAAGGATCACGAAGCAAATGATATGGTGGATTTTTTTTAAATTCCCCCAAAAGGGAAGAAATTGATAATGAATATGGAGAATTTGAAGAATGAGTTAACCTTGTAGATAAATTAAAATCCTCCCTTTTGGAAATAGATAATTGGGGTGACAAAATAATGAAATCCAAAAAAATGGTTCATGATGCCAAACCCTATATGCAGAAGCATGAATAACAGAAGTATGAGTTAAATGGAAAATTTTAAAAATATAAGTCCTTATTATAGAGATCTCCAAAATTTTTCCTCGCTACTAGATAAGTATTGAAGACAATAAACTAGAAAAAGATTTTTTTTCTAGAAAAAGAAAATATTAACTCAAGTGTATAAAGTAACTTGAAGATGACTTTGTCATCCTGTGAAGAAGTGTTAAGGATCAGGATATACACCTAATTCATCTTAAAAAAATTGGGAATGTATATCATTTAGGATATATATAATATACAGGTTGATAATATAGGTCCATTAGAAAAAAATAACTATTCAAATCTAAAAGATTATGTTCGTATAAGGGTTGATAAAAAAATATGTGATGAATAACGTCAGACTGGAAGCACCCACTCTGAATGTGAATATTCATTTGAGTATGAAGTGTATTTAGAATAATCAGAGAGACTAATTGTCCACTAGCAGTGTAGAAGTGACATGTAGTAATTCACTACACATTAGGCATTACCTGGAATCAAGTCCTGAAAGATTGATCAGTTCATCAGTCATTGAAAATAAATTACATTCAAGAACGTTACATTACAGATTAGAAAATAAAACTCAAAATAAATTATCCTTTGATAATTCTATTAATATAATAGCTTAACCCTGCTTATCAATCATAATACACTTCTTGGAATCCTGTTAAAATAAAACATAAAAAAGGGGTGAGCTCAGATACTCGGTAAGGATAATATTATTATGGAAACGTTCACAAATAAGCATAAACATTTTAAGAAATGTATATGACTAGAAAATAATACTTTAAAAAAATAAACATCATCATAATATAGATAATTTAAATCAAATAATTCCATTTAATTATTCACATTTATATTCTACTAGTTGGATAATAACATACAATATCAATATCTAATATCATAATGATGGAATGCATAATTCCAGTCTTCAAAACCACATAGTCGAGGCCTTGTGCCAAAAATACAAATAAGATTTTGTCAAGGCCTTGTGCCAAGACACTAGTTTGTATAATGAGACCAACCGATGCATCTAGGAACGATAACGAGCTCCACTCATCACTTAATAAGACCAATTAATTCCTCATATAAAAAGGTTTAAACATAACTTAAACATTCATATTAAAACTAGCATATGAAATGTCAATACATTAATCATAAAAAATGAATGGTATAAAAATAGAAAATTCATTGTAAAACATATCATAACTCATTAAATACAATATATAAGATATTATTATTATAAATCAACCTCAATCAATAATAATATCCATTAAAGGATGCTGACATAGTTGAAAATGATCAGTAAAATTTTTGAGAGAAATATTTCTTTTTGGAAAATCATTAAAAAGCCACATATTTATAAAATATGTACATTAAAAGAGATTATTGAATCAAAATGTCACATACCACATATAATAATTTGAAAATAATTACCATTTCAAAACATTCATGACCCTATATATAAATCCTAAAAATCATTTTGAAAACATGAGCATTAATTAAAAGGATTTTGAAAGATAAACCATTTAAACAATTTAAATGATTATCTAGTTAAATAGAACCTCCAATATACCATTAAATTATTCCTTTTTATAATATTTTTATGAAATATGGATATTGATGATAAATATGTCCTTGTAAATACTTACACATAAACAATCTCTGATAATAATGAGATTGAGGAAAAAACTATTACCTTGCACTTTTGTTTGGTCGAGGGTACGTTTAACCTAATTTATAATGACCATAGTATGTTATTAAATTATCCCAGAACCATATTAATATTTATTATATCATACATGATTCATTTATGACTTTATACTACCCATTTAATAAGGATTTCAATGGTAAATTAACATTTCAGGTAATAATCGCTTTCTTTATCACACATGTTTTAACTTTTTATTCTTGACCGTATAATTTATATCATGATATAAATACTTATAGAAAATAAAATTATATTTATATATCATATATATTTATAATATAAATATTTATAACAGATAGAAATATGAAATTCGAGGAACCGTTTATAGAGACTGTAGGCTGTATGTATGCATAAACGTTGTTTTCGTTTTCATATCATATTTAACAGAAGTAAGTGAATAAGATAAATGTAAGTATATAAATACATCCATATATATATATATCCAGTAGAATTATTATATCATATTTTACATACTTATTAATAATATATATTTGTATAATCATCATTGAATGATGAACGTGGAAATGAATCACATCGCGACGCGGAGATGGTAATCCGTACGTACGCACGAGCGACAATATCATTATATTGATGGTGAAATAATATGAAATTGGATGGTATATCATATATAAAGAATAATTAAAATGTTATATTTATTATTTATGTTAGTTATACTCATTTATATACCTATCCAAAAAATGACGTTTTTTACTATCAAACTACACCACGCCCTGGAGACGGTAAGCCTTACGTACACACATATAGTGACTTTGTCATTATATGATGGATAGAATAAAAAATATGGTTGTAAAATATTTATAATAACATAACAATATATATAAGGTATTAGAGTTAATATTTTAGTATGTAAGCAACAACGAAATAGGAAGTAAAAGAAGAAAAGAACTTGAAAGAGGGTGGTGAAATTATTACCTCTTCTTCGGGTGATTCCTTTTGAGTTGATCCAAAAAGCTACATAGGTTGGATTTATAATCAAGGAAAAGAATCTTGGTTGAAGTTAGGATAGTTTAGATGGTATTTTGGCAAGGTTTTTCTGAGCCAAAAGGCTTTGGAGGTGTGAAAGATAGATAAGGGGAAGTTCTCTTTTACAGGAGAGGTGAGGGTCACTTTTGGAAAAGCTTGAAATATTATTTTATAATAAAATCATTTTCAGTTTTGAATGGATCAAAAATGAATTATTTATAGTATAAGGTGGTATGGGTCAAAAAAAATTCAACCAATTGGTTTTATAAAGGTTTATATCATCATACTAACCTTATCATTTAGAATTAACTCTTAGTTAAATAGTTGGACATTTACCATGTCTCTTTGTATTTTTACATTAAATAGTTAATAAATATACTATAACAAGCCAAGAAAACCCAATGTGGTTTATTATTAATATATATAACCTTATCTAAGTCCTTTGGCTGAACCTTATATTTTTAGGGATTATTATATCAATTAATAATATAGTATATGTTTTAAAACCCCAATTATGACAATTTTGACACTATTTAGTATTTTATTTTTTGGAATGTCATAAAACATCATTGCCTAAAATAAAAATTATTTAACAAACCATAACATGTCATATTAAAATATAAAATTATTTTAATTCATCATAATTATCAATCTAAATTTATTTGAATATTTATAATATCAATTATTTTAACACTTCATTAATAAGGTAATTACTGCACCATCATTGTTTCATAAATAAATTGAATTATTTAATGTCTGAAAATTATAAATAAAAAACCATTATGTAGGAAATCATTTTAGATTTATAATGAATATTTAGAGTCGAATTTATATTGTGTGTAACCCTATATTAAAAATGGTTTTGTTATTAAACATTGAATTCAACTCTTTTAACTCTTATTTATATAAAATAATAATAACTTCCCTAATCTAATCCATGTGAACCAAAGAGGATAAAATTTTATTCCTAAGGTTTTTTTTTGTCTAATTATACTTATCTAATAGAATTTTCACATGTGTTAGGGTAATTATGATATCATTTTTACCCTTAATTACCCTATTTACTTTTAATCGTGGTAAGTAAAAGTCAAAGGTTACTATTCACCAAAAATTATTTTCATCTTATAAAACCGTATATGACTTACTGATATTAACAGTGTCTATCGTATTTTTTTAATTTGAACTCAACGAAGTGGTAAAATTATGTTTTATTCAAATTTGAAGATGCTCATAGGAGATGAGTAAAAGAGGTTAAATGGTTCAATAAAATTAAATACATCTAATTTTATTATAAAATGATTCCAATGAATTAAATTAAAATTATATATTTATTATATATCTATTTTTACTTAAAATAAATTTAAATAAAATAAATACTTATTTAAATATATAGTTAGTTTTAAATAATAACGTAGTGTTTTTCACTATTTATCAAAAGATTTAAGTTTTCAGAAAAATTCTAAAAATTCACCCACATATAATTTAAATATTCTGAATTAAAAAATGAAGTCTATTTTATCCAATTCGAAACATATAAGTTTCATTTATTAATTTAAAATTAATTCCCATTGTCCAAACCCAAATGTGGGTTTTTAAAAAGTAAAAACTATCAAAATATTGACATGTTTTCATGTCAAATTTAAATGTAAAATTACTTATAATGACCTAAATTGTATTAAATTATAAAAATATTATGTAATTATACTTCAAAACCCATAAATGCATTATTTAACACTATAAAGTTTTTAGATTAATTTTTTTTTCAATTAAAACATAATATTTTTCACTATTCGTCAAAATATGAAAGTTATCAGAAAAATAACAAAAATTTATCGAATCCAATTTTTTATTTCCCAAATATAAACAAAAATTTAATTTCATTAAATGGAATATATAATAGTTAACATATTGGTTTTTAAAAGGGTTCTCCTTCAAAATGAAATAAAGTTTAATTTTTTGAAAAGTACATATTTTATCTAAAAAATTATTTTTTTTCTTATATGATATCTAAGAAACACATAATATGGATATTCAAATTATTTAGAGTATATAAGATTCAAAATTTAGTAAATAATATTAATAACCACTTTTTGGACGGCTAGTTTGGTAAGTTGTGGTGTGCTCGAACTCGGTGTTGTGTGCAGAGAAAGCTATTCAATTACTTTAATAAGATAACATACTATGAAATCTTGGGGTGTTACAGAAGCTTATTTTTTCTATAAAATCCTTGTTTGGGAAAAAAGAAATGATATGGAAAAATGTATTGGTTTTTTAAGGTCTTCATCACATATTAATAAGTTTCAGTTAGTTATGTGACATAGGACATGCCCTAAGTTTTTAAAATATTTCACGTGTCATTACAGAAAAATATTTTCCAATTGTTTTGGAGGGAAAGAATAAATTGGGAAATATCTAACATCTAAATGGAGAAGAATGTATATTCATTCACACTAAGAATAAATGAAATATGTTATAGAAGAATCGTCTTATAGACTTCTGAAAAAACTCCTTTGATGATCTAATGAAATATGATGCTTTGTACGACCTCCAAATATTATCATGTGATTGGGATTTTATGTGTGATTCTTGTAACAAGGGAAGATCATTTGACATACGTATAAGGGAAAAGATAAAATGTAAAAAAGAGCTTGATTTGGTGAAGATTGATGTTTGTGGACCTATTACATCAAGAACTGTTGATTAAAGGATATATTATGTTCCCTCCATTATTGATTTCAGAAGAATGAAAGAGGTTTTAATCATAACCCACAAATATAAGGTGTTCAGTTACATAAAAACATAATGAAAATAGGTTTAAAAGGATCTTGGAAAATCAATTTGGAAGATCTGAACAAATAGTAGAACGGTGCTCACAAATTTCTAAGTGGAGGATCGAAATGATAAAAATCAGATAAGGCACTAAGTTTAATTTTTATAAACTCCACAATAGAATATAGTAGTTGAGAGTAGAAATCAGATTATCAATGAAATGGATAGAACAGTTCTCATTGAGAAATACCTTCTACATAAGTTTTTAAAAGAAGCGGTGATAATATCAATCTATACATAAAACATAACATAATTGTATCCAAAAGTGGAAAAGTCTCTACATGAGCATTGGTATGGAAAGAATACGGCATTGATGTGATTTTGAGGATTTGTAAGTGTTTAGTTTTCAATAAGTAAAAAATATAAATCTCAATTCCCGTTGATATAAAGGGATATTTCTTAGATACTCAAAGAAAGAAATGAATATAAATGATTCAAGAATTCTCTAGGAAAGTCAGTTGAGAGAAATAATGTAACTATAGTAGAGAATGGAAAGAATATTCAGATAGTACAAGATCAGACTTAAGAGGATTGTGATGAATAGATAAGAAGATTAGGGGATGTTCTAGATCTGTATAATGCTTTAAATAAAAAAATCAAATAATGAGAAAGAAGATAATAAATCAATATCTTCATAGAAAATAACAAGAAGAGCTCAAATTGTTAGAAATTACATAATTGGTGATCATATAGTTCCAATGAAGACAAAAAAGATGAAGACTCGATAAAAAGTATCATAATTATCATAGGAAGAACCTAAATGTTTTGATGAAGCGGCTATAGATTACAATTTGGATCATTCTATGAATGAAGTGCTTGACGAAATTTACAAGAATCAGTCATAGCAGATTGTTTTGAGGCCAACTGATATGACTGTCATAATGAAAAAATGAGTCTTTCAGAACAAGATGAATGAAGATGGAATAGTTATATGAATCAATGAACTAATATGAAATGTGTACGCCCAAATATAGGGTATTGATGTTGTTGAAAAATTTTAACCAGTTGCAAGACAAGAGGCAATCAGATTATTCTTTTCTATAGCAGTGAAAAGAATGTTTAAATTTTTCGAGATGGATGTCAAGTTATCATTTATGAATGAGGTTCTCTAATTATACATTTATATTGATAAGTCATCAATTTTTCTTATCCATGAAGACAATAATAGTGTTTTTTCATTAAAGAATGTACTATATGGTTTGAAACAAGCACTGTGAGATTGGTATTCAATACTAGATCAGTTTTTGAAGAAGATCATATTTCAGCATGGGGGATTTGATTACTATCAATATGTAAAAAATGTAAATAATAAATGGATGATTGTGCTAGTATGTCTTTGTGACATAATCTTTGAATGGTTAGATTAATCTTAGTGCAATAAGTTCACAAAATTCATGAAAAGTAAATTTTAAATGTCAATGATTGGTGAACTGACATATTTCTATGGTCTATAGTTGACACCTAGAAAGAATGGAACATTAATTTATCAATATAAATATGAAAATGAGGTTTGGAAAATATTTTTAGTTTATAATTCTATGGTGATGATGAATATGGTGGCTAATTAGATGAAACTATCATAAGAATATGATGGAAAAGTGATTAATTTCACCAACACATGCAGATCATTGGAATCTTTTTGTACATAACAATGACATGATGATATATAGTATTTTTCACATTTCAAGAATAATGGTATCTAATTAATCCCAAAGAAATCAATAAGGAATTATTTAAAAATAATACTTTGGTATATCAAGGGGATGATGGATTTTGATTTGATGTATAGTGGAAAATTTCAAAAAAAGTTGGTGGGACATATAGATGAAGATTAGGCCAAATCAGTAGATTATAGTAAATTAATGTGAGGTGGTACTTTCTATCTTAGTGGGTTTTTACATCTTGGTTGAGAAAGAAACAAGATTTCATTTTATTTAGCATTGTAGAATATGAATATATTTGGGAAACTCAAACATGAACACAATTATTGTTGATGAATTAGAAGCATGATTATATGGGAGTTTGAAGTGAATTCTTTAATTGGAATCCATTGTGATAATTAATGTTCTATAAATATAAAAAAAATTAGTCCATCACTCAATGATAATGGACATTGAAATCAAATATCATTTTATCAAAAAGAAGATAGAGCAATGATTTTTGAAATTGGAGTATGTTTTTGTAGACCTACAGGGTGTAGAAATTCTGAGAAAGGCCTTCCCCAAAGAATAATTTGGGAGTCATCAACTGGCTCGGAGTGTTTAATCCACTCCCATTATGTGAAACTGTGTGGATGTGGGACCCCCTCTCCCTAAGGAATGGTGTGTTTTTTTTAATGTATTGATTTGTGTTCTTTATTCAATCACAGACCACAAAGGAGGGACATTTGCCTTCATTGAAAAATGGGGAGAAATTGTTGCAATGAAAGGGGGAAAAGAATCTATATAACACCATGGGGAGAAGCTGATTAAGGAGCTATGATGAAATTAGAGTTATTAGATCTTATCTGGTAAATCATTAATAATTCCAAAGTGGTGATATTAAATATTATCTTGGACATCTTTAATCATTCCAAAACACGAGAACCTAAGTATTGAAGTAGGGGGGGTTTAAATTTGATGAGGTCAAATGTGATCGATTTGAGGATATATATCTCAATAGGTGTAATTTTGGATAATATTAGTAGTTTGGTTTTTGGAATAAAGTGTTTCATTACTGAAAATTTAATGATACTCATGTTTATCATGCCTAGAGTTGCTCATGTGGACTTAGAGTATGTTTTGTGTGAATCCTTGATCACTATCAATATCACAATAATTGAACTGTGGTAGAATATGGATGATGCTTAAATGATTAATGAAAATATAAGGAGTTTTCAACTTACCCAAAGGGGGGAGATTGTTGGTAAACTCCCTTATGTAAACATTGAACCATTTTTGGGTTGATTGCGTTTGATGACAAAGCATGTTTCCATGACCAGTTGTGGAGTTCCAAATAGATTTTTTACAATCAATGTTGAAAAAGATATCAGAAAAAGGATTGTATTTTTTAGAGGCGGTATGATAAGATCGTATACAAGGTGGTTCTATTTCCCTGTGTTTACCAAACTCTTAGGTCAAAAATCTATATAATGGATGAAGGTGGATTTAGAAAAAGATGTTTTGCTCTATTTTTAAGGTTAATATAAATGACAAGATCAATTTGAGTTCCAAGATTAGCATATCATAATTATTAAAAGAATGAAATCACATGAAATATTTGTTTTTGAGAAAAAGGTCGTTTGCACGTGCCTATGACATAAATATGTAGTGATCGACATGAAAGATAATTACATGCCTAATGCGATGTCAAAATTCAGTTTATATGATCAAACAGTAAATTACGTGAACAAAGGAAGACTTGTATGGTTCTTACACATAGGGTTATTCAGGCCTCTAAATTGATATCAACCCCTCATTTCAGTAATTCAACACTTAGAGAAATATGAGGATCTGAGTCAATGAGAATTCATGAAAAGAGATTTTTGCATAAGATTGTAGTTGTGTGTAACAAAGGAGTTGCGTGTAAGAGGTTTTCCATGACAAAACCAAAATTTTGTGTGCTAATAATTAACATTCAATAAAAGATACCCAAAATGTTTCACGGAAGAATGTAGTTTCATAGTAGTACTGTAGTTAAGTGGTACTCATCAATTTGATGAAAGTGTAACATCAACAAAGCATCCATCTACAACCGAGGATGTATTCATTAATGAAAATGAAGGTTCCTACAAGTCCATAAAATTTCAGTGAATAACTTCTTAGATATGTGTGAGATGAATAGGTAGATGATGATTCATTCCATAAGTAATAATGTAGAGAAAGATACATAGGGAGTGACCCTTGGGAAAGTAGTGAGTTGTCTCTAAACCTTGTAAGGGTAGTGAGCCTTGGCTTAGAAGTGATTTAGTATGAACCTTGTACTTTTGAAGTAAACTTTAGGGGATTTGGTACAACATCACATCAATTTTGTATAATCCTTGGACATATCCCATTAAGATTGAACCAAGTGAAGTTCCTTTGTCTGATATATAATTTCAATTCTATTTATACATTCCTACAAGAATGATAGAGATGTTTTTTTTGTTTAATAACAAAACAATATCAAAAGGGGTAGTTTTTTAATTTTGCATACCTTGATTAACCCCCCCCCCCATATTAAGGTATTTAACGTAATTAAGAAAGAAAATAAACTAAGAGAATTCCACCTATATGGTGATCTCTATAATTTTCACTTCAGGATCGACAAGGTACACTTATTGGGTTATATTATCTTGGACTAATGAGATTTAGTTGACCTAGAGATAGTGAGATATTTGGTTACCTAGGAGAATTTGAATAATATCATTGATTTTTTATGTTTCCTAGAGATAGTTGGATACTAAATACATTTTATAACAAACATATCACACATAGAATGTCCTCTTATGGGATTTTCTAAGAAGGGAGTGATATTTATATGGTCTGAGTCCTATGAGTTAACCATTTAGAAGATGAATGGGAGAATGAATTTAGTATTGATCTGCATTTTTTCAAATCGGTTCATAATCTATATAGTATATTATTATGTATCAGTTATCAGGATTGGTGTAGTTATGATGTAGAAAGATGATATTGATGTGTATCAATCTTGGTAGCTAGGGCCTTAAGAGAGGAGTTACATAATCGATGAACCAAAGTTAGAATATCATGTTCACACCTTGATTTTTTGTAGAATTACCTAATGGGAGAGTGTTTCTGGGTATTTACGGACCAAAAATATAATGAATTATATATTCACATAGATGGACATTAATCTTATGTAGTGAAGATGGATTGAACTTCAATATTCCGTAGAATATGACATTAAATATATGCTTGGGAAAGGAAATGTTGTTGTCTATACTTACATAATGAAATCATAAACATAGGTAATCTAGGCGGCCATTAGTGAAAGGAAGCTTATGCATCTATTTTTTGAGGTACAAATTGAAATGATGGATCATCATGGACAGTCTGTAAATGAATCTCTACCAGTGACTTATTCACTTTAGGGGAGATTGAAGATGCCAAAGTTTTTAGACCTTCATGTCATAGTCTCATGAGAATGTATTACTAGTGAGGACTCACCTCTAGATTGGACAATAAATGGTGATGATATCCTAGGTATATATGTGTGTAGCTGGGATCCCATGGATATAATAGAGGAGAAAGTGTGGGAGTCTCATGATTTATAGTGGGCATTTCAATCAGGTATATCCAAGATGTTTCATGATACGCATTGACAATATTGGTGTGTTGGTATGAAATATCAGATTTTGTGTTTTATCATGAGGAGATCCATATATCATCAAGTGAATATGGAGTACCTGATACAATATACCTTTCTATAAAATTTACTTATCCTCAAATGTTAATGCGAGGATGTTTTGATGGTTTTTTCTTCGGCTTACCAAGGTCACCTCGAGGTTGTGATGCAATTTGGGTAGTCATAGATCAACAGACATAGGTATCCCACATCCTTCATATCTAGGAAACTTTCTCAGTTGATGATCTCAGAATATTTTATATCTGTTATATCATAAAACAACATGGGGTCCCTTTTACTATCATTTCATATTGGGATTCTTTCTTTACACAGAGATTCTGGATGGGGTTGCAAAGAGCTCTGGGTTCACATATATTCACTAGATAACTATTCTCATTAGACATCCTTAGAAACTCATGATCTCAAATACCTATTGATTCTCTATAGGATCATTTTCAAATTGACTTTGACTTAGTTCCTTCTTCTCTCATCCTCTCTCAAATTGTATCGTTGATTAAAAAAATATACTACTTGTCCATTCATATTTTTCTTCATTAAAACCCAAATGTTATTCTATTTAAGACTACTTTGGAAGATAATTATCCTCTTATTAAATATTTATGGTAATCTCTTAGCACATTCACTATCGTATAGTAGTTTTGACTAAATTTTCTATTCGCTCGTTTGTTTTCCCAATCTCATCAGCCTCTCATGTGAATATAAGGCCATAATTTCATTAATCATTTCTAATATACATAAATTCAATACATGGAGACTTTCTCCATGCCGGCGAAAATCAAATATTATTAAATACCCACATGAGGTCATCCATAATCTTCTATTTTAACTCAAATTATATTTCAAAAATATCATTATTTATTATAACACTTATTGTAATGACAATTAATTTTAATTTAGTGTTTTATATAATTGAGTCAAATATGTATGCCAGTTTTCTCCGAACGCAACTCAAAAAAATGATCTATGAAAAATTAAATGATTATTACTAAAACAGTTTAAGAAAAATATAAAAATATAATCAATAATTTTTTTTAATAAAACAAAAAATCATACAATTTGTGCATAAATAATGAATATGATTTAAAATTTAAATGAACTGTTCTTTCTCAAATAACATGTATTAAAAAATATTGTATTATTTCACCGAATAATTCAATTGAAAAATGTTAAATTATAATATTTCATATTTCATATTATGAAAAAATATATAATAACTAATTAGACAATTAATTTATATGAAATATCATTCAAAACACATAATTTCAAAAAGAGACAATTTTAAATAAACACTGTTTTTATTTATATTATTTAAATTTATTTAAAAACTACATTTATAAATTCAAACAATTCAAATAAAACACATTTATGGATTTATAATTTAAAATCTATATAATTTTTTTCTTATTTGTATTTTTCAAAAAAAAACTAGATTTTATGGTGAATAATGCAATAAATCAATACTATGAATTTTAGGTCATTATTAGTATATATATATGACTAATATATTTCAAAAACATTTTCATTATAAAAAATATCAATTTAAAATTTACATTATAAATTTTAAAATACTAATTTTAGTTTATAAAATTTTATTTCATATTTTAGAACTCAAGTTATATTTTTATCAAAATTTTTTTTACTACATTATAGATTTATTATATTAAAAAAAATTCTAACAATTTTTTAAATTGAATTAAGTGAAATTAATTTCAAATTTATAATCATTGTGCCTGAATTATCTAAGAAGGGGTACTTTACTTTTACTCATAATGTCTAAGATTAATTAGGTAAAAACAAGTTATCAAGTTAAATGATTAATTATTAAAGTACTAATTCAATGGGTAATGTGTTTAAAACATGATAAAATTTATATCTAATATTTTTTTTGAAATATTATAAATCTTATATCACCATCCAGTCTATTGTCTCCTATTATTTGGCTGAAATCATTTGTTGGGAATGTGCTCCATTTAGGTTTTTTTAAAATATTTAAAAAAACACCATTGTTTTACAAAATATAAAAGGGGACCCTCACCACCCCCTCAAGACAAATTAATGAATTATATTTACTCCAAAAAAATTACCTTTTCCCCTCCCATAGAATCAATATTCACTCTATTTATATTATTTTCATAAGATATTATCATATTTCATACATTTCCTTGTGTTGTTCCAATGATAAATCAATGTTCTCAGTGTGAGTAGTCATTTTTACTTAGCTTCTTTCCTTTATATTTTTCATTCACAATAATAATTCATGTATATATATATGTTTGTGTGTGTGTATATGTGTGTGTTTAATTAAATAATTATTGGTTATATAATAATTATTTTATTCTAAATGAAAAAAAATCATTCACATTTATCCCTTTTTCTCTTTATAAAAAAATGACACTTGTTTGTGTGTGCGCGCTAACTAACGCCTCCTCAAAAAACCTTTTTTCATTGTACATTACCACATTACACAAACGGAACTAATGATGGATTTAATAATAACATATAATTTTTATAAATTATTTTATTTTATTATATATTAATTCATGTTATAAATTTCTACCAATTTAAGGAAAATGAAACTGCCATCCAAGTGTATGTGTGAACAAATCCCTCCACAGAATGATTGATTTATGTTTTTATTTTCATCAATGTATTTCAAGGATATTCATTATAATTGGTTTAATAGATATATATAATTTTTATCAAACCATAATTTTTCTATTATAAAAATTTTTAGAACCTCTTAATGACGTGATCGATAAACGATCATCATTAATTCAGTCATTTAAAATAAGCATACTAAGAGGAAAATACTCTATTCAAATTATGTAATATTTCTATGTACATCAATTATTCTTGTACATAAATTATTGTTATGATATATTACTCCAATTAACCTTAAATTAAATCCTTATTATATTCGTTTAATGATATTAAAATTCAGTCACCTCATTGTCATCAACTATCATGGTGTGTTAATGTTTAGGATGATTTGACAACATACTTGAAAAACAATCGGAATTTATAGAATGGATAAAAACAAATTCATAATTATTTATTTAATATGAAATAACAACATAAATGTTTATTTATTTTTTATTGTATAAATGATACACCAATATTTAACTCAATAAATATAAAAATACTATTCATTGGTTAAGAATCATTGAAAAAAGATTATTATTGATATCATATCCCATGATAAAGAGTGAAGATCTCATGAATATAAATTGAAACATTATAAATAATAATAAATCATTAAATATAGTAAATTTAATGATATTGGAATGATATACATTGGAATAAAAATGAATATCGACAATTCTCCTATAAAACTAGTAAACACCATTAATGTTATAAAACACCTCATGTTAGAAAGTATGTAAAGAATTAATTATATATATGTATATAATTATTATAAATGAGTATCATAATTTTTCATATTTATGAAAACTATTATTATATATGTAATTAATAATCATAATTCAATTATTCAATATGTTTGGTGAAAATGTCGAATGAATGAGGACCAAGGTATAACTTTTCATCTCAAAATTACTATCATTAAGAAAAGTATATAAACTATAATCCTAATTTAATATATGTATTGTGTATACTAACTATGCGTGATATTATATCATTATATAAAATATTTTAATATTAATTTATGTTTTATTTAAATTTTATCCTTTTATTTTATTTTAAAAAAAATGATCCTCGATTATTAAGGGGTTTTCATAACTCAAATATTTTTATTGATTCATAACCAATAAACATAGATTATAACATTTAAATATTGAATTATCCTACCATATAATAGTATCGTATTTATTTACATTTTAATTTTTTATAAATTCATGACTCACAATGAAGTATTCTTCCTTGATGAATTGATTATTTCATAAAAAAAGTACTTTTGTTAAGAATAATTCTTATCTCTTTGAGTGGAATTTTTTATTCATATATTTTTTTAATTACTATTAATTTTATCATTTTTCTAGAGGAGGCTCTATTTTTTTCTTCAATTTTCCTTACATTTCAATTCATTTTTTCAATGAAATGGTTTCATTATCATTTTATTAATGTTGGTTTTCAACAATGACATTATAAAATATTATAAGGGATTTTCCATTCCATGATCTATATAACTTTCCATTACACTTAATGTTTTGGAATATTTTTTATTTCTTATAAAATATTTTAATTATAATTTGTTATCAAAGTAATGTTTTAATGATATTTCTATTAATATTTAAAAAATGTTTTCTTAAAGGGAATCGAAAATAACATCTTTTCAATATGGTATTAGGAAACTATTTTACTATCTAATCATTTTTGGAATTTATCTTTAATTTTAAAGGATTATTATAAACTTATGTAAAGGTAATAAATAAGCCTATACATAATCTTATTTAAAAATTATTTTTGGGGTATTACTTTTTTTATATCAAATTATCATTCTTTCTTATACCAAATGTAAAATTTCATAAACTCATTTTATACACATGGGGTTTTATGATAAGATGATTTATTTTATTTTATATTAAACTAATGTATATTTATTAGAGTGGGTAGAGTTATCTATCACCCTCCAATGTGTTATTTGAGGATTTATATCTCATCATACAAGGATGTAAGGCATACACATGTTGATGTTTTTAAAACATGAAGTGTGGACATTTTATTTGTTCACAATAAGAAGCACGAAAATTTTTTATAACCACGACATAAAGTATTATAAGCTTTTGTCCAAAATATAATGTGTTGGAGTTATTTTCCAATGAGAAATCATTTTATTTTTTTCCAAAACAAAAATAAAGGGCATTGTTTTGACAACATGAAGCATGCACAATTTTATTTTTCACAATGTTATCATTCTTATATGATTATATTTTTTCCACTTTTATTATTAATAATAGTATTATTGATAATATTACATTTATAAGACAAATTACTTGTTTATATTCTATATCTCATGTTTATTATCATCTGATTTCATACAATGTTTCCATATTATATGTCGTTTATTTCAGATTTCATGTCTTTCAATCATGACATGTGGAAAAATCTTATTATTATATATTTGTTTGATAAATAATTCCTCCAACAATCAAGTCGTTTTAATTTCATTTATAATTTAACCATTAATAAAATTCTAATAAGTGTTACCTTACTCAGATTCTTTCCTCACCCCATACTTATGTTTTAATTATAATTAGTCTTTACCACTTGGCCCTTGTGTTTAGTTAATGTTTGTGACATGTTTTATTTAAAAATTGAATCAATGTATTATTTATGACTATTTTTCTTCAGTAACAAAAGTTAGTATCATAGGTAGTGTTTAGTTATTTTTGGAGATTCGTTTATTGACCATTGGTATTACATTTATTGAACCCTAGTGAAAATAATAGAGACGAGTCAATCTATAGGATGAAATTCATAAAAATTAGTAAAGACACCAGTAAATGGTTTTCGTAGAAGAAATATCTTTGTAGATACTATAAATTGGATGTTTTTTTAGAACATATTCACCTAGGTTTATTGACCCTAAAAAGGTTTGGTTGAGTAGTGCATTTATTATCAACCTGATGAATAATGAGTTGACATAAGATTACGCAAGAGACTAGACACACTTAGGGGATATGATTTGGTTGATCATATTCACACTATAAAACATATATGGTATTTATATCAAAAATAAATTGAGGTACATTATTGATATGTATAAGATAACCAAAATTATTGAAACAATTTTCAAATTAATAATTATATATGTCAAACTAAAATAATAATATATCATTTGATAATATAAAATAATGTGAAATTTTAATTTGGATTATTATTTTGATTATTGTAATTCTACCATATTGTTAATGTTTCATCACTCATGTCTACACTTTTAGTTTTATTATTGATTATAACTAGAAGGAACCATGGGTTTGATGGAAAATTTGGAAATTACCACTATGGAAAACCCATCATAATGGGAGATGGAATGAAAATCCTTTTGATTTTACAATGCTAGTTATCATAAAGTATGATTAACAATGTAAAAACATTCTATTTCCAAATCATGTAGAAAAATTATGGAGTGTCATAAAATATCTATTGAAGAAGACGATAAAGGAAAAAAATTAAATTTACTATATGTTCAAGAATATTGAATAAGGCACCAATGTAATTTTCTCATGGGGACTAGAATATGATTTACATATTGAATAGGTAGTAATCAAAAAGATATTACTAGGAAAAATAATGATTTTGGTGAATATTATTAACATAAATGGACTTCATCCTAAAGTACTATTAATATTTGAATTAATTATGTAGGGGCCATGGGAATTATCCAAGTCATTGACACATTACATGGATTAAAAATGATGATGAGAATCACCAACCACCACAATTGAGAGGAAAATGGATTTCCTATACACACATTACTTCTGAATGGATCAAGATGTTTAAGATACACATTCACTCTAATAGGAAGTTATATATGTCTTATTGAAATTTTATTATTGTAACACTAGTATATCTAAGAAGTTTTATAAGATTTTTAAATCATATACTCAATTATTTTATTCTTTAGGAAATATTTTATCATTATGATTATTGAAATCCAAGAATGAATTTATAGGTTTGTTCCTTGTGGAAGTGTTATTATCATCTAATTAGATAAAGTTAAAACAATATAATTTATGGATTGGTTTACTCCACTTAGAGAATAATTATCCAATTTAAAGAGAACCCATTTCATATAAACATATAATTTTCAATGAAAAACTCATTATAATAAAAACCATTGAGAAAAAAATTTATATAATATTGTTCTTGAGACCAAATAACTATAATATATTGCCCCAAATAGTTGTAGAAAATATCAATATCAAGGACAATCCAATTTTAATTAATGAAATATATTCCCTATGATTGAGAGGATTATATATCTCTATAAATTTTATCCTAATTCATCTCTATAATTTTTAATCAGTTATATATTTCTTGTGGTATATGATATTTACATCTTGTAAGATACATTATATTTATGGTCGGGCGAGGGGGTGAGAGAACTCAACCAAAAATATTTTAAAGTAATTTTTTGTCTAATTATGTAAACTATTTGTGATAACTTTCTCCACACAAAACACCAAAATAAAATGAGTTTATTCATATTAGATGAATACAATTAATATAACTATAAAAATATTAATAAACACTTGTAAATAAAATTATATTATTGAAACAAAAATTCCCCCACATATAAAATAAAGAATAAATAAGACTTAATATGGAAACAAATTGTTATTTCATAAATAAGGTTATATAAAAATATGGTATATTTTATTTAAAAAATTAAATCATACAATATTATTTGATAATATATAAATTTTCATCATATGACCTAAAACATTGGAATGATTTAAATTAGATATTAAAATGAAATGTTATTAGGAAATATTTTCTTTAAAAGATGTTTTTTAATAAAAATTGTATTCATTATTTTTTGAATTTTAATTTTAAAACTAGAATTATATGCTACATCATAATAATTTTCGAACAAAAATTTTATTTTTTACATAAAGTATTAAAATAATATTTTTATTAATTTTTACATTTTTTTTCGAAAAAATTAGATTTTTAGGTTAATTGTTCAATATATTCATATTGTGATTTTTATTCCATTATTAGTATATAATTATTCCATAAAAACATATTAAAAAAATTTATTTCAAATTTATATATTTTTTAATTTAAATTTAACAATTTAACATTTTAATTTTAGTTTATATTGCTATATTTCACATTTTAAAAGTCATGTATGGTTTTTTCTCAAAATAAATCATTCACTACATTATAAATTTAATATATTAAAATTTATTTTTAAAACTTTAAAAAATTGAATCAGATGAATTATAATTCAAATTTATAATCAATGTGTCCAAATTATCTAATAATCACTACTTTATTTTTTGATAAAGAATAAATTAACTCAAGTAAAAACTAGTTATATTGATAAAAACATTAATGAAAAAAGTAGTGATTCATGGGTTATAGGGATTAATAAGTGTTTAAAATATGATTATATTTTAGTTTCTACGATGTTATCAACCTTATCATAACCACTACTAAATTATTGTCTATTTTTAGCTACATTAGATGTTTAATGTATTCAGACTTTATATTAAATTGAAATATTGAAAAAAAAATGTTATTCTCGTCAAATATAAAAGGGGTCACTCACCACCCCATCGAGTAACTCTTATAGATTAGGATTACAAATAAAAAATTTCTTTTTCACTACCCTATAATCTAGTTTATCGCTATTGATATTTAATTCAAAAGATATCTTCCTACTCTAACCAATTATTTAGGATTTTATAATGAAATCTCAATGTTAAAAACTTGAGTAGGCATATTTACATAACTTATTTCCATTCTATTTGGTATTTTATAGTTATAATTTTCAAATAAAATTATATATTCACTTATATATTTTAATATAATTACTTTTATTATTATATTATAATAATAATTAAAAAACATTTAACCTTTTCCCTTAAAAAAGGAAAAACCCCTTTTTTTGTATGTGTGTGTGTGTGGTCTACCACCTCCAAAAAGAAGAATTTATACATTCCTCAACAATTGTACACATCAGGTAATAATGTTGAATTTAATAAAATTTATTAACTATATATAATATATTGTTTAGATAAATGATAAATTCTATTATGACATTCACATATTCTTTGGAAAATGAAATCATCAACCATGGATATGTGTAGACGGCCACTTCAATGGAATGATTTCTTTACTATTTTCCTTTCATCACATTCTTACATTGATGGTCATGGGTTTGAATTTTGTTAATAAATATGATTTTTAGGAAATCATTTTGTATTTGGTATGAAAAATTTCAAAACCTATAAATGATTTGATCAAAAAATAGTCTTCAATTCTTGAATCATTTAAAAAATGTGCACTAAGGGAATCACTTATATTAAATTTATAAATATTATAATATTTGTTACTTATGATTATAATTTATTTTAATTTTGATATATAATACTAATTAAAACAAAATTATAGCTTTATTCTATTGTTATAATGATTTTTCTACTTAATCACCTCATAATAATCAATAATCACATTATGTTCATGTTTTGGTTAGTTTTTTAACCTAAATGAAAAATAATATAATATTATAGAATGTAAGAATATGAAAAAAAATTATCTAGGATATAATATGTCAAAAATAATTAAATATTATTGTTTTGGTTCTGTAAGGTATATGTCAACATTGTAGTCTATAATTAATAAAATACCATTCCTTAGTTAAGAATCCCTAAAGTATGCTAATACTCAATTACATCATCAATGACGAAGAATAAAAAACTCGTGATTTCTTTAAATTAACAAATTATAATAAATAAAACCTAATTTAAATTTATTAATTATGAATTATAAAATTTTGAATCATAATTAATACTGATACCACTCTTATGAAACTTGTATATACCATTAAAAATATAAAACACTCAATATAGAGAAATATGTAAAATCTAAATAAAGTATATGTAGAAAAAATGATTATCAATAGGGATTATATATGGTTAAAGTTATGAATAGTTTTCATGGTTATATAATAAATAAACCTTATTTAATTATTCATGATGTTTGGTGCTTGTTCAGAATGAATCATGACCAATTTAATGGTTTTTTTCTCCAAATTCATTTATTTTAGACATGTTTTTTCATTATGTATGTAATTTAATTTATATGGTTTATATATATATTTATATATATCCTATTTCACATATTTTATAATGAAATAACATTTATTAATTGTAATTTAATTCCAATACCATTCTATCACTTTCAATAGGTATTTATTTAATCCACCTCAAATTGTAAGAGGATTTCTATGATGAAATTTTATCCTGAATCATAATTATTCAATTTTTTTTATAATAAATAAATAATTTATTTTCCTTCCACGTGGTTATGTTTTGTTGTATATGTATAATATTTTATGGGGAAATCATGTTTCACATTGAAGTAATCTTCCTCGATGAATCTTTCGTCTCATAAAAAATGTAATATTTTTAAAAATAATCTCCATCCCATTAAATTGTTTTTCTCTATATCCATTTTTTACATCCAAATAATGTTACAATTTCCTTAGTGATAATTAAAATTGTTTTTATCTCTAATTATCTATTTTTCCCACTTATTAATTTTAAAATACTTTTTTCTAATCCCATAAATTAAGTGCCGTTTTAAGAAAAAAAATTCTAATATTTTAATGTATTTTATTTACTGTGATCTTATATTCATTTTGTATACATAAAATATCAACATATATATTAGTTATTATAATTTCCTATTTGTTGTAATTTTTTTAGATTAAAGTTTTTAATAATTTTTTCCTCATCTTATGAATTTTTTTATGGAATGTGATATGAAAATCACAACCTTTAAAGATGATATTTCTAAACACTTTTTTAGAAAATCCCTTATCTGAATATCTATTTTATTTTTAATGTATTAATTTCCAATAGAGTAATGGATAATAAATCATCATATAAATTCTCTTCATAAATACTCATTTATGAAGATTATTTGTTTTGTATCAAATGATAATTGTTTTTTTATAACATTTTGAAGAGTTTTAAAATCTATTTTATTCTCTAATGTTATTTATTATAAGATGAAGGATTTTATTTTTAGTGGAACATGTTTGTATGGATGATACGATGAGGGGACTTATGTCTCCCTTAAATTAATATTTTGTGGATTTATATCTAATGGGGTAAGGATGTTATGTGTGGAAATTGTTTTTGTTATGAAAATATAGTGTTGCCTATTTTCTGGTGCCCAATACGAAGCATGATGTTTTTTTAATTCCACAACCTGAATCATTGTCATTTTGTTTATTCACAACATAAAGGAACAAAGTTTTTTGAAAATATAAAGTGAATACTTTTTTTTACAATTTGAATCATGGGATTTTGATGGTTCAAACCATGAATCATGGACATTGTTTTATTCATATTGTTATAATATCAATATTCTTATATTTCATCTAATGTTCTTTGAAGTTTTAGGATTAAATGGAAGTTAAAATTTCATAACCTTATTTATACGACTAATATTCATGTATCATTATTATTACCTCCTGATCACACACTCTTTTTTCTTGGTTATATGTTTTCCATGTGATATTTTTTGACATTATTTCATGACTTTTGGAAATATCTTATTGATATTTTTCCTTTTCATAATATATTCATCCCATGGTCATTTGTTATAAAATTATTAAGGTTTAAAAATTGATAATATATTTTTATGTTTTTCCTTACAATGTTTTTTTATCTCACTCATTTCTTATGTTTCCATTACATCAGGACCCCAAGTCACTAAACGTTCTGGTCCACCGGTTGTGCAACTATTTGTTATATGTATTATCTAAAACATATATTAAATGTATTATTTTTGTATGTATAACAAGGATCATCTTATTCATAGCTAAATAAAAGATTCTTTTGTTTCTTCATAAACCTTAACTTCATCTTCCATAAAACATCAATCCAAAAAGTAATCAGTTTAATATTCTTTCGCTATGTGAAATTCATACAACAAATCACTTCCTATGGTGTTGATGTCCCTCTTTTAATTGTGAGATTTTTCTATAAAAATCTATATGGATTCTATTCTACCTTATAAAGTATAGATAAAAACTCAGGATAGTCGTTCATCATATGTATCTTACATGACAACAATATTTTTGATATTTGAGCACAAAATTATTTATCATGCATTAACTTGTTTAATAATCATTATTCATGAAAACCTAATAAAATAATATCTATATTTTTTTAATCCATATATTAATCCATCCATTGATCTTTTTCACCCTCAATATAATGATTATATTTTCAATAATTGATCGTGGATAATTTTATCATAATTATATTTGGAACATGGTATAATAACACAAGAATCATCCCAAATGATTTTTTCATCTCTAGATTTTAAATCTATTGTCAATTTTTATTAGATTTAATTAAACATTGTCCAATGCATGGATCTAATACACACATCCAATGTAATATGGTAGTTCAATTAATGTGTTATACAAGAATAATAAAACTCATTTCATATTTATTTTGATGAATTATGAAAAAAACCATTTTATATGACTTTGAACGTATTAAAAAATTATAAAAAAAATCATAATAAATACATGAAAGTGTTATTAAATTTTATGGAGACGTGAAAAAAATTGATTTCATATAGAAACTCACAAAGTTATAAACTATAACTTCAAATACATACCCTGGTGAGATTTCATTAGAATGTCTCCCCAAGTGAAATGAAATTCATCAAAGTCATATGAAATTTAAAGATTCTAATGAGGATTCAAAAATGTAATATGATATCTTGAAAATAATACATGATGTAGGTCAAGTCATACTAGTATAGTAGAATCCATGCATTTTTGAGTTTTTTGTCTCCATATATAAATTGTAGAATTATTTCATATTATTTTGGATTCATAAAAGTTCACAAAAAATAATAATGATATATTAAAACTAACATAAAATACTTAAATGCTCAATGAGAATTCATATCTTCCCCTTATTAACATTTTAATGTTTGACTGAAAATTTCTTCTAACCCACACATTTTAAGGGAGGGTTTTCTCACTAATTGAATAACATTAATAAATTTTAAAAACCACTTCTCCAAATTTGTTCAGTCACTTATGATTCTCTAAACTAATTCCATGAGATAAGGGATGGTTGAATTTATCATTAAAATGTTTCATTGACTAGAAAAAATAATTAATATTGGAGAAAACTTGTGTAGAAACCCTGATTTATAAGTTTAGACAATGATATTTTATACAATCAGTCATATATGTGATATTAAAAAGGAATTTCTATAGATTTTGAATGTTTAAAAATATTTTCAATAAATATAAAGAACATGAAAACACTTAAACACAGACATAAAAAACATTCATTTTCGCGGTATATCCTCCCCCATTTGGTACGATAATGACTTCCACATTTTAATAATTATAAACACAAGTTTCAATAATAAAGGCTGGTTGAAATTCATTTCATAGATGTATTATTTACTGGGGCTGTGATGAAATTCTATATTTATTATAAAATAATTTACTCTAGTTTCATACACATTTTTATTACTCCCCAAGTAGGTATTATTTTCAGTTGACTTCAGGTTCAATCCCCATTATAATAGCACATGTAGAATGATATGGAACTGAAGTTGTCATGGCCCCTCCCTCTAATGATACCCCTCCTAGGATGGAAATGAAGAAAGAGTGATAATGAACCCCCGATTCATACCTCAAGTAGGACCCCAAGTTTTCAACTATAGCCATGGGTATTTAGATCACACAATATAGAAGGCAATTACCCTTTTTTGAAACATGATCGCGAGATATGATAGATCATCCCTAAAAAACTCCAATAAATAGATAAAAGAAATCCAAAAACCATCCCATATGCATGCATAAATATATAAGTGATGAAAAAACAATGTATCCAATGTATATACCAAAATAAAATCTTGTCAGTAACACAACTATTGAGGTTATAGCTAGTAAGGTCTAGAATTCTCTTCGATGCCCTCGTGAAGACCTGAAAATATTTTTATAAAAATAGGGTGAAAATACTTGTATACTCAGTAGGAAAACAAATGTCTCTCCTGCACATGTGAAAGAATCATACTAATTCCTATGTTAGACTTTTATATAATCAAAGAACACATAAAAGTTATACTCACCATCCTAACATTACCACGACACATTTAGAAAGTAATGAATATCATGTAATGTAACATAATGCACATTGATGGTACTATGCCATGCACCCCATCCCACTGATTAAAAATTCTTTCTTAATGGAAAACATATTCATGCTCCCATTCCTACTAAAATGACTGATTTAAAAAATTCCCACACACACCTAGGCCCCACAAACCACATCTTATCTCGTCACATGGGCCATGAGCCACACCTTATCCTTCCTACAAACACCTATTACAGAAACCAAATCTCATCCCATCAACTCGGCCATGAGATACATCTCATCATACCAGCAAACACATGGGCCACTGACTAATTATCATCCTATTACAAGGAATATGGACCAGAGAAGATCAGGTGGCCATCCATCCATCCTTCTACTAGATTGTTTGTGAAAGACACCCCCATGATGATGGGGGTGTTAAGAACATAGTTCTTCACAAGTTTGGGGTGCATGTAGAAAATTATAAGGGAAATACATGTATATATATAAATAAAAGACTAACACTCAAGCCCAGCCTATTGGTTATCAAACAAACAACCATCTCACAACACTTCCAACTATACTGCTACCTCTAAATGAACTATAAGAAACATCAAGGCACAAAAAATCCTATTTACAAACTACTTGTTTGTCCATTACCATTCTTCATTAACAATTTATTTATTCATTCCATTAACCTAACCATCCCAATCCAGCTCCAATCATTATTGACAAATTATCCATTCATTTATTTCATTTCTATGTAGGAAACTACCAAGCATAGAACATAACAAGAAACCTAGAAGAAGTCAAACATGGAGAAACCTTGGGTGATTTTACCGTACAAAAAAAATCGCCAAATTTTAACAACATCGATTAACACGACATAACATAACCTGATCCTAGCCCCACTTCACAACACTACTCATCCATTCCATAGTCAATCAATCTATCAATATAAGATTCAATCTCACCATCTGAACCATCCCATCGTACACAAAAAAACAACCCACACACAAAACACCACCACAAGTGTAGAGGTCAAACATGATTCTAGATTTATCAAGGAACCACTTATTTAATTTAACTTGATAATTAAGGGGTTATCATATAAGAAGTATGATCATAGTGAATTCAATCATAACTGAATACATGTGATTAACCAGTTTCTTTTTTGGGTGATACCATAGTAACCCCTATTAAATAGGTCACACAACTAGTATTTATATTACAAAAAATCCCATGATCATCCACCCTTTTACGTGGGGAATTTATCCCATAAATCACAACATGACAATTAATACCATGGTTGTAAGAATCATGCAAACAAACCGCTCTAACCTTTCTCTCAAATTTCATTTAACTAATTATTACCTTTGTTTAATTTGTAAGAACCAATCTCCACAAGTAGAAAATAGAAAAACCCATACAAATGTGTCATAATTAATAGAGATGAAGGATTCCTACCTTGAATAAACTTTTCAACTCATCTGTATGCTGTAGGAAAAGAAGAATGATCGCAATCGATAATTGCACTGGTTGAAACACAGATCGACCTATTCTGCAATAGAACACTATAAAAAAACATTCAAACATCAAAATCAATATAACATATACCGTTGCATAAAATCATAGGGAATGAACCATAGGAAACATATGATAAAGATGATATATCTCACCATAGATTGATCATGGAACACCAACGAAAAACTATCTGGATTGATAGATAAAAGAGGGATGTGTGGGAATAGAAGGACTCCTCGAGGATCCCTGGTTTATTCTGTGACATGATTAAGGATTAAAATGGATGAATGAATAAATTATTAGCTGAAAATACTTTAAAAAGAACTATGCCAGGGTATTACCCAATGTGTAATACCGTTTCACATTGTGTAATAAACAGGGTTTGAATTCCACACAAAACACATCTCCTCGAAATTTATTTTATTTTTCAAACCCCAAAATAATATATGATGTGAAACTCTCAAGAAAACCCATGAAATTTAGTTTCAATTCGTGTAATATATTCACATGACATGAAATCCCCATTTTTAAAACAGTTAGCTACCAAACTCCTCTAAACTCCTTCTTAGCCTCCTCTAAGAACATCCAATGACTAAAATCATAATGTAATGTACCAAGGAGGAACCTAATGTCACATTATATACCTCTCAAATTATTATTTCCCTAAACTACCCTAATCCAATTTAAAAATAACATCGGGTCTGAAGAACCACCATGTGAGATACCCCTCATGTATCTTGCAACACATGAAACACCGTTAACAACCAAACACTTCAATGTTCATTGATAAACCACCATATTTTTTCTGAATGCTTCAAAAGAAACCCACACAATAAAGAAAACCTCATACATCATATTCTAACCCAAAAAACCATAGGACAGATCATGTGATCACATCAACCACATTATTCGAACATGTGAACTAGGGAATTCCATTCCCCAGACAATGATATTATCCTCTTTGGGCAGCACTAACTCCCCAAATGGGTTTAATCGAATATAAATTAATGAATATAGATTTGGTATTAGGTCTTAACCTCTTCACACCTCAAGAAATTATCACCCAGTGCACCACACTTAACACTTCTAAGGGAAAAAAACTCAACTCATAAAAAACAAGTTTCTAGAATTACATAATAAAAAATATATATTAATGAAAAACTAAAAAATTCTTTTTGTATTGGGAATGAATTTGCTTTTCCAACTCCCATGTACTCCCCCCCTATCCACCATGCATCTGTAACAGAAGTACCAATGGAATGGTTCGTCCAATCATCACCCTATCTTAATGATCTGGGATCTCCACTGGCTGCTCGTCAAATATCACGCCATCCTATATATCCAAATATCCCCCATTAAATGTATTTGGATTCATCGTGACTATATCCATGAATCTAAGAGACGTGAATAAAATCTTGGACCCATTCCAACTGTGGTGGCAGTGCCAAATGATATGCCACTTTTACAACTTGCTCCAACGTCTCTATAGGCCCAACAAACTTGGGAGAAATATTACTCCCACTTCTAAACAACTATTGCCCCTATTGGGGGGAAACCTTCCAGAACACATTTTCCCAAACCTCAAACTCCAATGGTCTCCTAAAATGATCGGAAAAAGGCCTACGCTGGTCTTGTACCTCTTTCATCCACTCATGAATAAGATGAACCATCTCAGTCATGATTTTCACCTTGAACAGACTAAGAACAGATGTCTCATGAACCACCATCCATATAAATAGAGAATAATATGATATCATGTGCACCACCTCAAATGTATAACTACCAATAGAAGACAGATATCTATTATTATAATCAATTTGAAAAAATGGTAGGTGTTGTATCCAAGATCCTCCAACTCCATGATGCAGTCCTACAACATATCCTCCAATGTATGGATTGTTCACTCTGTCAGCAACTCTGTTTGAGGCAGGAAAGTAATAAAAATGTTTAACTAGGTGTTGAAAGAATACTACAATCCCTTCCAGACTCTTGTGGTAAAATTCATGTCTTGAAATGAGATAATGGACCTCAAAACTCTGTGAAACCGCACCACTATATCCATGGACTTCCTACCCAAGGAATCCATTGTGCTCGACTCCTTAAATTCTATGATGTGGGAAAATTTCATCAATTAATCCACTATTACCCATATATAATCATATCCATCGTAAGACCAAGGTAACCCTATGATTAATTCCATCAATATGTCACCCCACATCTTATGCTATCGAGTAGGGACAGGAGCTCGAAGCGGCGATGGAATAACCCTAATTGGGTCGCCGACGCTACCCCCTCCACCACTAGTTGGTGGGAGGGGGGGGGATTCGTGAAATACTCATAATGGCCGGAGATGTGACTTCTATCCCTTCACCGATCTAGCTAAAATTCTGAGATTTCCTGAGATCAATCTTGACACAAATGTCCCTAGTATTCAGGAAGGAAACCCTATGATTACATTGTTGGCATGGGATATTACAAAGGGTGAGAGTTTACCGCATATAACATTGGTTTCTCAATTTATAAACAAGCACCCTTTGGTGGATGAATTTTACAGGTTTTTCTTCCATAATTCCGGTCTAAAATAATGAGCAGTTGTCGGTCTACTATATAAAATGTATTTGATTGTGTGGTGTCCTTTTTCAGGGGACCTTGTTCGTGCTCTACCATGTGCTCCGAGGAAATGCGGTGGATGTAGCTTCTATATATTTTAGTGGAGCTAAGATTTATACCTGAATCATGATTCTCCTAAATTTCTGGGTTGGGTATGTCTTCTTCATGTTCCACTACCATTCTATAATCTTGTGATTCTACGTATGTTAGGAAATACAGTGGGTCAATTTCTATGTGTGAATTTGTGTACTACTTCTGGGGGTCATCTGATCAACCTATGCATGTGTGTGGAGGTGCATGTGTTTAGGAAATGTTTTGAATTAGTGTGGATTGAAGTTAGAGAGGTGGTACGTTGTAAACGTCCAGTGGTCTTAGATCATTGATATGATTTTTTCTATCTCTGTAGCATACTGGGTCACTCAGCCACTGTATGCAGATGGAGTGGCCATTCGGGGAAGGTGACATTGAAGGGGAGGAAGGGGAATGTTGTTATCCAGACTAATATTCTAGTAGGAATGGAAGTAAAGAATAAACCTTTGGAAAAACATGTTGAGGAACCCTCTATATTGGTGATTTTTTATTGGATTATGGGTGATTTGTGGATCCGAGACCTGGGTAATTCAATGTGGATTGATGAATTATATTTTCATTCATCTCAAGATGAAGGTAGGTGTTTGGCTAGGAATGAAATTAGGGTGTGTTCAGAAGGGGTTGCAATGGATCCTCAAATCAAGTAGAGTATTTCAGGGGTAAATAATCAAACTGCAAGAAAGGATTCAGTTGAAAATGGTGTTCTGAATCAAGACTCCTTTGAGTGTTTTGACACCAATGAGCCTATCTAGGATACACTATATGTCCTAGATGGAGGAATTACAGAAGTTCTGGAGTCTTATTAGGATCCTATAGCTCGTGAGGATGGGAAAACCCTAGTAATAAGATGGGGAAAGGATGAAAGGACTACTCACATTTACCAAAACTGATGGAAACACGATCAAGTAAAAAATTGAGAACAAGTGAGAATGATATTTCTTAGGCCCTCATGGTTATTATGCAGGAGAATCCCCAAGTTACAGTTCATGAAAAAAACAACAAAATAAATTCTACTAGAATGGAAAAGTACTCAAAATAACCTATCCTCTACTATGAGGAGGATATGTTGGAGGAATTTAATTATGTCATCATATCACAGGAAGAGGCACATATGATTAGAAGACCTCTACGGTGGAGGTCAATAATGATCAGAAAAATGGAATTGAAAAACAAGATAAAATTTAGACGAGAGGATTTAATGATGGGGAAATCATCAAAGAATAGTATAATAGGTCTTGGGACAAAATGGTGTGTCATTTTAGAGATGTTATTGGAAATGACCCTCCTACTAAGGTATAACTTATAAACTAGAACATTTATATAGAGGAAAACACTAATAGGCTATGGTTTTGATTTCATGGAATTTGTTCCTATTATGAGGCTTCACCTCTGAATTCACTAGTATAGGTTTCTCACTTTTCCTAAAAAGTTATTTTATAATAAAATGTTAATTTTCAGTCAGTCATCCCACTTCTACCTAGGGAAATACAAGGGATACCCCAAATCACCATGATAATGGTGTTCAGTCTTCACCTACTGGAAATCTAAGAACATTTCCATAAACTTTACCACTACTCGTTTAATAACATTCCAAAAAACTACACCCTTAATCAATGGTACATCATTGAAACCCATGTTTTTACCTTTAAAGGTGAGCTATGAAACTCATAGAGGACTCCCTCATGTACCACCATCAATCAAACAACATCCTTTGAAGAAACATCTGGTTCAGACCACCCCTAGACCATCCTTCCGGAGCATCATGATGGCCAACATGACTGGACAACACCTCCACCTCTGAGTCTCCCCACTGGGACTCCTCCATTTTCTTCATCGGTGAATACCAGAACATCATCTGAAATAAATAGCCTCTACCACCTTCCAATGTACCATCAAATTGCAAGTCTAACAACAACTCCATCATTCACCAAGAATCCATAGAATCTTAAAGAACATCCTTCCATTACTCAATTCTAAAATAACCAGTCATGAAATTACCCTTCCCTAAGGTGTATTAGATCTAGATACCGTAGACCTGAATAAACTCCATACACCTCTTTTTTATCTGATTTAGATCTCATTGGGAAAGTATATACGTCAAGATATTTGTATCCAAGAAGACCACAAAGAAATCATTAATTAACTAATGCATAAATATCTTTAGAACAAAAAAAATACTACCAAATACAGATTGTGGTTAGAATAGTTACACTTATAGGGATGTAAATTCAAGGACCCATAAGAGATAACTTATTGTTACTACATCAATATGCATCCAAAACCCATATAGAATGAATCTAAAAACACATAAAACTTAACCCCTTCGTCTGGAAAATGGATTAATGGAACACTAACCAACATTTCCTTCAGGTAACCACAAAATACTTTGAACTAATCACTCCAAGAAATGCTAAGTCTTTTCTTTTCAGAGTTGTTAGCAGAGCAGAAAATTGAGAAAAATTGGTTAAAATCCTCCGTTAATAACCTCTGAGACCAAGAAAACTGAAAACTTTAGACACATTCTTGCATGATTCATAATAAAAAACTACATAAAACTTTTATAGGTCTACTTCCTCACCCATCTAAGACAACAATTTCCCATGTAAATGCACGTATTGTGCCCCGAATTTACACATGGAAAACTTTCTATATATATTGCTGTGTCATAGAACATGTAAAATAGTTTTGGATTTTGAATAGGATCCTCCTATGCCATTGAGTCAACCAGTATTTCATTGATGAATAATATGAAAAGCAGATCTAGTAAATAAAAAAATGTAGTTATGACCTCTAATGAACATGGACGGGGTGTTCGTAACACTGAATGGAATGACTACAAAATTGATGCACCTGTACCTACATATGAAGGAAGTCTCCAAAATATCTACCTAAATCACCATGAACAAGTGATATCCATACTACATATTGATCATAGAAAACCAATATACCCATCTAAACTGGTCAAAAATATCATCTATCCTCATAAGAGGATAACGGTTCTTAACCGTCACCTAATTCCGCCTCATATTACATATTCAAAACAACAGTCCACCATCCACCCTATTTCCAAAAAACACTGAAGCACCCCACGATGAAACACTGGTCTAGATAATGAACTTCTTCATCATATCATCAATTTGAATCCAGAACTCCTACAACTCTAAAGGGGGAATCTGATAAGGGTTATTCAAAATCTGGGAAGCACTTGGTTGGAATTATATCTTGAACTCAACATTAAATCGATGGTGTAGTGTCACGAACTCCATAGGGAAAACATCCAGGAACCCCCAAAAATCTCTCATAATTCATAGGAACTCAGTATTCACTAATTTCACTAACAGCTCAACCAACAACGGAAAAAGAGGCTCCACACAATGATTGTTCACCTGGAATTCATGCTCACCAATGAAAACCACATGGTGGCCATCCACATATGATAAACAACTCTTCCTAAGAAAAAAATGATAATGAGACACATAGAATACTACTAGTCAATTATTATAATGACATCATATGGCTTCATCTATAGCATGAAAATATCTCCACATGACAAATGCAGTCTCGTGATTAGTCTACATCCCGAACATACATCAAACAAGCTAGTCTGGCCTCTAACTGGGGGAATCAAGAGGAGGGGAAAGGTAAGTCACTTTATATATATCCCTAGAGAAAGGGATAAACTGGGTGGAACAATGGAGTATGAAGCTCTGGAATCAAACAATGCACTTGCAAGTGTAATAACAAGCTGATCCTACCTTTGACGATATATGGACCTGCTGGAACTACTGTCCCTATGGTGTGAAACTGACCACTCTCAGCTCCTCTACCTCTTTTATGATGAACACCTCCATAGACAGACTTGGATATGTGTCCCTTAACACAATGTAAATATTGATCTTAGCCTCTACCTAGGCTATACCCCTTTGAAAGAGAAAATGCCTGATGTCCCTGCTGCTAAAAATATCTCACTGAAAAATGCTACTAAAGGTAACACTGAGTCATTCATCTTCTAGAAAACTGAGACTGTGAAGGCACCATGATCTGACTCTAAAGATGGCCAAAAACTCTATAGTATAATCACCTCTTCCCTTATCCCCCCAAAAGGGCATGAGAACCACTAGAACAAGAAGGATGGAAGGTAAACTACTGAGGTCTACTCTATATAAGAGGAATCCATGAAGTCCCATGCTCATGAGACCTACCACTAACCATCCTTCCTCTTAAAGAACTCTTATGCACCCCTTCTCATTGTATAACTCCACGTGATTTCATCTTCTTGATCACCTCCACCTTCTTCTGAACCTCTAGATACATTAGAAATGTAAAGGGGGTGACTGCATACTGGATTAATGGATGGTGTAGCTCGTCAAGACATCTCACACAAGACTCATCATTAATAAAGATATCTAGTTTAAAATGTATGATGTTATTGAAATTTATCCCAATATCACATACCCACATACTCCCCTGTCGAAGGGAGAATAGCTCCTGCCTCTTCTCTGCCTTCATTGTCAAGGAAATGAACTCTAATCAGAATTCCTTCTCAAGGTTGAACAATGAAATGTCTAATTCCTTCCTCTCCCCTAGATAATGTGTCCACCAATAATGTGAAACTCTCTCTTCTGACTAACTACTACAAGAAATAAACCCTTTTTCATGTCCTAGATCAAATTTGGGGGGATTTCATGTTCTCGACCCAACTTTCCTTCTCACAAACTAAAACATTTCCCTCTTACATTCCCAAATACTGACATTGGGAATTAGAAAAAATCATCATCCATTAGCCATCAACCTATGATTTTCAACCATTCATCGATCAACCATATCATCTTGAAGAGCCTCCACCATTTGAGCTATATGCGGACGATGATAGGGATCTATAACTGAAAAGTAAACAGATAGTTTCTAAGACCAACTAATAGGGAATTTTATCAGATTCTTTTTTAATTCATTATTTTCATCATATCCATTTTAACCTTCCTAATACAACCTGATTCAAAAGAAAACATAGTTCATTGTGATGAATGTACCTTTCCTAAGACTCTACCTAGAAAATAGTATACCATCACTTAGTCGTTCTATATTCTGAGATTCCTTGTAACATCTCCCAGGGGTGGTGCTACAATCCCCTATCCTATTTGGTCTTCTTAGGCCTATGTCACACATGAAGATCACATGACACTATTTACCTACCTACCCTTGTAATCCTCACTATGCCTTACTACAAAAACCATCCTATCTCTCAATCATCAACCTATTATACCATTCATTCTTGACCCACTCCATCCAAAGATACCCCTCCAGTGTTTGAAATTAATAAAGGGATATAATTGCCCCCAATTCCTATATCAAGTAGGTCCCACGTTGGTGACTAGCAGCAAGTATATAGAGATCACATAATATAGAAGGGATTTACAATTTTTTAAAACTAGATTGGGAGATATGATGGATCAAACAAAAAACAATTCCAAAACATAAATAAAATAAATCTAAAACCATACCATATACATGAATAAAAGTAGAACTGAAAAATAAATTATCTAATGTTTGTTGAAAATGAAAAGCTAGGCAGCGACAGAAAAACTATCATGGTCTGAGCTAGTAAGGTCTTGCACAACCCATGATGTCCTCATGGAAACCTAAAAACAATTTTATATACATAGGGTGAACCTACATGTATGCTCAGTAAGGAAATAGAATTATCTTGTGCACATATGGAAGAATCATACTAATTCCATTGTGAGAAACAGTGGAACCAAACAAAAATTAATAGGTATACTTACCATCTCAATCATACAAATCCATGCTTACCAAATAACACATGTCATGTAATTTAATATAATGAAAATTGATGATAGGGCACATCACACCACTTCCATAATGATTGGATGCTAATTCCTTACAGAAAATGTCCTCGTACACCCATCACTTATGAAAGAACCACACCACAACACCCCTTCCCCCCGCACCACCACACACACACTTGGGCCCCACACACCACATCTCGTCCCATAACCTGGGCCATGAGCCACACCTCATCCTGTCTGCAGACACATGGGCCACAAACCACATCTCGACCTTTCAATTAGGCAACAAACCACATCTCATCCTACTCAGAGACACCTAGTAAAAAAACCATATCTCATCCCATCCCGAGGAAGACGGTGCAAGGAAGAGAGGGTGCCCAGCCAGCCATCCGCCCACCAAGAGATTTTGGAAAAACACCATTCTTTGTGATGATGGGGTTGTTTAGAAAGTAGTGATTTACAAGGGATGGGTGTGTATTGAAAAGAAAAAGAAAAATACAAGTGTATATATATATAATAACAACGCTCAATACTATCCTATATATTATCAAATAGATAACCAATTCACAACACTACCAACTTTTTTGTTATCTCTAGATGCACAACACCGCACATCAAGACACAACCCAATTCAAATTTACAATAAATATATTTATTCATTACCAATATTTATTGAAAATTCATTTTGTCATTCTGTTAACTAAAACATCCCAATCCAGTTTCTATTTTATTGACCAATTATCCATCAATTTATTCCATTATTATTTTGGAAACTAGTAAGTACATCACTTAACAAGAAACATGACAAAAGTAAAATATAGGGAAACCCAAGGTGATTTACCCATACCAACCAAAATGAGTCCACAACTCTTAACCGCACACAATGACACAACATCCCACAACCCAATCGTAGCCCAACTATATAACACTACTTATCCATTCCACAATTAATCAATCCCTGAACATGAGATTCCATGTAACCTTCGGTACCATGCCACCATACACCCCCAAAGAACACACACACAAAACACCACCACAAGTATCAAGGCAATAAAAAATTCCAAATTTAAAAATCCATCCCTTATTTTATACCACTTATTAATTTAGGGGTTGTCACAGAAGCAATATGATCTTGGGGAATTCATTCATTTGACGAATTTACGTCATTAAAGGGTTTTCTTTTTGGGTGATACAATAACAACCACAATCACAATAGTAACAAAATAGGTATAACCAGTGAAAAAAGTCCACCAATGAACACCATTTTTAGTGGTGCGTTTATCCCATAAAATCGCTACATCACATTCAATATCAAGGGAATATAAATTATGTGAACAGACCCCTCTTCCAATTTATTCAATTTATTCGAAGATTTTATTATATTTGGATATTTAGGAACAACCAAAATTTAATGATAGAAAGATAATAACCATCCCTCATGTTGAAAAATTAAGATAGAAAAATGAATCATATGTTGAAGAACATTTTCACCTCCTCGATGCATTGTAGGGTGAATAAGAATTCTCACAAGCAGCAACTACACTGCTAGAAACAAATATTAACCTATTTTGCACAAGATTATTATCAAAACACTGCACAAACATCTATCTCAATCCAACATGTTCCATGGTAGAGATCTCAAGGAATGAACAATAGGAAACAAATGATAATGAGGAGAAGATTACAATAGATTGATCACATATCACCATTGAAGAACCAATGAGATTAAAAGCACAAGGAGAGGGTATTTGGATTTGATGGACTATTCATGGACCTTAGGGTTCATCTATAATGAGTGGAAAGAGAGAAAAAAACCAAAAATGATATCTTAGCAAAATTGTTTTTAACAAAAAATATCTTTCGGGGTATTACACTATGTGTAATACTCTTTCACATTGTGTAATACATGGGGTTTGGCTTCCATTGAAAAATGCGTCGCCACTATATTAATTTTATTTTTTAATCCTTGAAATATTAAATGCTATTAAACTCCTATGGAATTTCTTGAAACATAGTTTAACATCACGTAAAATAGTTACATAGTGTGTAATCCCCACTTTTTCTAGCCTTTAGGAACCAAACTCTTCTAATGTTCCTATGAGTCTCCTCTACGCACATCCAAAGACTAAACATGTAATGAAAACAGAATGGAAGGCATGAACTATTATAAAGGTATAATTTTATTTTTTTAATAATAGAAGAATGTTTCATATTTTTATCTCCACCAAAATAAGTGACACCTCAATATATTTTGAAATATTTTTTTCAAAAATAATTTCTGCAATAGAATTCATTACAAGAAACATTGAGTTTAAAAAATTCATGATATACTATTAAAATATAATAATTTAATGTAATCAATAAAACATATACATTAAATTTGATAATATTAATATGGAAAAATATATTATAAAAATAATATGATTTAAACATGTCTAAAATAAATTTATTATTTATTAATTAAACTTAAATTACAATAATCATCATTGGTATGTAAAAGAAATATTTTTTTTTCTGAAAAATCTGTTTTTATTCATGGATAAAATTTTTAACATAATATTTTAAATTAGTCACTATGGGGGAGTTATTTAAATTGAATTTATATTATATATATATAATTAAATGTTTTATAATTATTCTAATATTTTTTTCTTATAATGTGATAATAGAATTTCAATTTTATGATAAAAATTTGTTTTTTTTCTATAAAAAAATCATCACGTTTAGTAGACCTACAATAAAATTATAATTTTTAAACATATATAAACCTAATATGACAATACTAACATCAATTTTGAATTAAAATTATCAAAATTATGTTCTTTAAAAATATCATTAATTTCCCGAAAAGAATAATTTTTCAATGAATAGTGAAAATGTGAATATTAATAAAAACATACAATTTAATTAAAAGAATTTAGTATGTTCAATCTTATTTTAAATATTTTTAAAACTAAAATTAGTAAAATTATGTTATTTTTAATCTAATTTATTGAATTGAAATCAATTTCATGTTAAATTTTGATATAAAATCTTTTTATACATCTAAAAAATTCCATGTAAAATTAATTTTTCATAGTGACTTTTAATTTAATTTTAAATTAAAATTTTCCAATTATATGAATTGAATTTAGTAAAATAGATTTCATTGTTTTAATCATAATAACTAATATTAGTTAATAATTTTAACATAATTTTTTGTCTTAATGAATAGTAAAAATTGTAAAAAACAATTATCACGGTTGCTGTTGACACAAGTTTACCTGGGGTTAAAACCACAGATAAGAGTATTTTTACTAATAAAAAATATATAAATCTTATATTTATAGAAATATTTAGAACTTTTATAATCATAATTTAAAATTTATTTCCATTTCGATGTATTTTCCCTGGGAATGACATCTTTTATTTTTTAATCTTTTTTGATATTTGGATGTGTGTTTCCTCCCCCACATAAAAAGGAAATTGCATATCCTCTCTTATCTATAATTCAATATTCTTTTTTTCAGAAAAAACTACCCAAGAACCTTATATAATACAATCCCGAAATTCTATGGACCATGTTATGATTTGTAAACCCTCTTCAAAATGTTTTATATATAACCATATAATACTTTTCTATGAAAAAAATATCGTTCTTAACCACGTGTTTATATTTTATTTATTCATGTAACTACTAAAAATATTATTAAACAATTATATTATATTAAAATATTTATCTCCCATATATTGGGTTGTCATTATTTTAATGTAATAACCTCCATCTATCTCCATGGTCTTCAAGTTGTAAATGAATTCATCGATTGTGCATACATAGAAATACCTCCTAATGAAGTGATATGATTTGTTTTCCATCACTGTATCTCACAGATGGATATAATGATGAGTATGATGTTTATACGTGAAATTTTTGAAATATTTATAATTTTATAATTATAGTATCAAAAATATAATCTTTCATTAAAATATTTTGGAAAATGATAATGCCTCTTATATGTTCATGTGGACCACCACCTCCAAAAATTAATGTGATATGTTTTCCATTTAAAGTTTACATAATTAGTAATAATGATATATTCAATGAAAATATATGTGTGATATATATGATATAAAAATTATTCTATAATTTTTTATAATTTAATACCTTTATTTCAATCCATTAGTTCAAAAATGGAATAATCTTTTATGCCTACATATGGCCTACTATCTCCATAAATGGTGAAATTCCTTTTTATATATCTACAATTAAAAATTACTATAAATATGTTTATAATAACATTATATGATATACAAATCATTATTAAATTTATTTTTATTATTTAACTAAAATAAATAAATATGGATAAAAACTATCAAACCAAAAAAATACACGTAAAATGAAGTCGTTATCACCCAGAACATTTATTTTAATAATTAATATTTTATAAACAGGTGGTAAAAGGTTATAAGTTAATAATATTTTGTAGGCTATATATTTGTATGGTTACAAAATATATTTATAATGAATTTATATTTCATATAAAGGTGGTTTCTATGTGTAAAATTGAAATTGATACATTCAGTAATAGATTTTCATCTCACTATTACATATGTGACACACATACCATATTCACAACCATATTATTTAATGTATTGTATATACTACCAATGAATATATATTATTATTGTTCCCATGAAAAATATTTAATTTAAATACCAATATATGTTTTTCTTTAATGGGGATTATGATTCAAAAATTAATAAACTTGTAAGGTTTTTATGTTATAATCTCCCAGTTTATCTGGATTATTTATATATATAAATATATTTTGTTCTTTGGGGTGAAATTACATTAAACATGGACACAGATAATATAAATATGATGGAAAGTAAATACAAACCCCCCAAGGATATCCCACCCATCATGCCTTATTTATTCTACACATGGCCTGAAGGCCTAGTTGGCATGATGCCCATTACATCGACCAAAGTCGGAGAAACTAGCTCCAAATGTCCAGTGTAGAATTATGATTGAATCATAATAAATACATCACTAGGCCTGTATTTTTCCTACATAACCGCTTTTATGTGTCATGCATCAATGTAGCGTCACTTCATTCCTATAAAAATTATGTCCCACCCAGATTTGAACCTGGGTATGATGCAGGATTGCAGGGATCCTTCACCACTCAAATAAGCCCCCAACAACCGAACATGTGAATGTGTCAAATACCTGGGCCCATTGGGGCCTCCTGTAAGATAGTGTGTACCACATTTTCCCTATCTAAAAAATGTAATTGAATTTCCCAATTCATTATATTAACATTTTCTATGTCTAGAAGGACCAAAGCTTATGCCAGTACCCCCAAACGGTGAGATGGGATTTCCGGTGAACCTCTCAACCTACTCCATGACAGATAAAACATGTGAAAGGGTCGCAATCCTATGGGCATTGGGATATTCCAAGGTAGTGTGTTCCTCACATTATCCAGCAAAAAAAGGGTTCAATTTACATGATCATAATATGAATAGTTTCTGTGTTTGGTGAGATTCAAACCTCTCCCAGTTCCCCCAAACAGTGTGATGGCCCAACCGATGAGCCACTACACATATAACTTGGGGAAAATGTATGAATGGGTCCCACAGATGGGTCCGTTGGGAGATCTACTAAGACAAAATGTGACGTAAATTCCCAACATAAGAAAATAGTTTTTAATTTCCCCATTCATAATAAGAATTGTGTTTGAGTCTAGTGGGAATCGAGGCTATGCTAGTTCCCCCAGATAATGAGATGGCCCAACCGGTGAACCACTTGACCTACTTCCTAGGAAGTTAATGGGTGAATGTGTCACATAATTGGGCCCATTATGGAATATTCCAATCCAACATATGCCACATGTTCCCATTCTATGTAAATGTCATTGAAGGCCCATATTAATAATATGAACAATGTCCATCTCTAGGGAGACGTGATCATGTGCCAGTTCCCCCAGACAGTGAGATGTCCCAACTGGTGAACCACTCGATCTATTGCCTAGGGATAAAACATGTGAATGGGTTTCACGCTCAGTCCCATTGGTGGATCAACCATTCTAGCATAATCCTCACATTCCCAATCTAAGAAAATGGTGTTGAATTTTCTTATTTATTTCACTCATTTGTCGAAAATCTTTTCTATTCCATTTCCATGTTTTAGTCAAAATATTTCATGAATTTTTCACTATGATCCTATGGTTGAATAATTTTTTTCCCAATAATGAGTTTTTTTTAAAAAAATCAATGAAATAGTCATCAGTTTTTTTAATATAATTTACTTTTGGTTTTTACAACAAAACTAAAAAATATTTTCTTTAACATGTTATACACGAACATAATTGACCACCATCATGATCAATAAATTCTTTAGAAATTACATTATAAAATTTCAGGTTTATTTAAGAAGAATTTTTTTCCTTAATATTTTTTTTATTTTTTTATTTAAATAATTTACCCAGAATGTCTGAGAGACAGGCGAAACCTGCTCCCATAAATTAATAAAAAAGTTTAAACAGTATAGATAACTCAGGGAGGGGGAGCCTTAAAGAACCTTGTGTACACAGTGCCAACTCTATCGTTATGGACTAAGTCATTGAAAAAATTAGGTAGGATTCAACGATATAATACTTATTTTTCTCTAGATTGTTTTATGATCATGATGAAAATATATTTGTGAAAATTATTTCCTCCCTATAGGTTATGATATAATGAAACGATGAAATGATTATGAATACAGTTTTTTTCACCCGTTACAATATGATGAAATGATTCTAAAACTGATTTTATTTTCATGGGTTTTGAAATAATTAGTATTTTATGATATTTGTGAAGATATATGATTTATTTTTATTATGTTATGTGTGAGAATAAGATTATATCGCACTGAAACACATTTGGTAAATATTGATATCTCAATATTTTAAAAGGATTGTAAAAGGGAGTAAACCCTGATCTATAAGGGGATTTTCGTACTATGAATGTCATGTATGGGGAAATTGAATACTTTCAGGGTTTGGGGAGTGGACCCATTCCACTATGATATTCTTAGTTATGATCCTTTACTAAAAATGAATTGATTTTCTATGATTATGTTTATACCAAAAACCTATTTCCTATTTCAATTTTATGCTCTAATAGCTTATTTTTTATTCTATTTTGATAAATATATGATTATATTACATGATTTATTCCATGAACCTGAAATATGATCTATGATATGCATGATATGTTTTAAAAATGATTATAATTGGTTCTCATACATTTATTCTCATATAATGTTAATATTTCCCATAGTTACAATTAATGATCAATTAAGATCACACTTTAATAGGATTCCTTTCTCTATGTTATAAAGAAATGTATTATGTATGGTATGTTTAATTAGGCTGCTAGTTAGAAAGATCTTAGGGAGAGATGATGTACTTTACTTATGATTTCATTTTCCATGCATCCACATTTCCAAAGGTACTATAACTATGAAATTATTTCATGGATAGTGATGTTATATAAATAATATTAATATATTAATATGTGAAATCTATTTATAAAAATTTTGGGTCACTATTATAATTCTTTTTTTTTAAAAAAATTATCATTTCTAGAAGTCTCTATGCATCTTTTTCCTTAGTTTTCTAAATATGTATGGGCATGGGAAGCATTGATTTATCAATGACATCACTATTCTTCATTGTTGAAATAGTATTCTTAACATTAAAAATTAAATAAATTTCACCATCTTCATATTCATTTATCTAACATACCATTTTCATCTAAAACGAACATTTGGTTTGACACCCTTCCTTCACATGACCAGCTGATTTTTTTCATGTTGACTCCATTTTTATAGTATTATACTTTATATAATTGTCATTGGTCCCTTCAATTTTTTATTTTACTATGATAAAGAGTTATGAATTTGGTAGTTTTATGTCTTACTTGCTTGTACCTTCCAAACACTTCATTTTGAACATTCAGGTTACCCACTATAAAAAGCTATTCATACTATTCATCAAGGATTTCCACCGATATGGAAATCCAAATATAACTTTCCTTGATTTACTCTTTATCTTTAATATTCCATATTACTCTGATTCACTTTGAAATGCATGTCAATATTTTAATGGTCCATGATTTAGAATCTCATTCCACAATAGAAGCACTTTTACATTATTATATGATATTTCATCTAATCAATCTTTAGTTGCTTCATGGGAATGTTTGTTTTTTATTCCCTCTCTTTTTTATAACCTAAGGAACCATACTTATTTTTTATAGGTATTTCGGTTTCTATTATGGTTTTTTAGTCACATATGCCAAAGTGTTGTATTTGGTTAGTATATAGAAACACTATTAATAATGGTGGAAAAATATGATGAAATATTAATAGAAATTTTCAATATATTAAATTATAATTTTCAGGAAGAGATTTCTAGAACCCATATATTTTATGAAATATTTCACTTAAAATAAAAATTCCTCCAATAGCTTGCGATTTATGAAACCCTAAGTCTAAATAAATTGTACTATAGTAACCCGTTATAATATAGTCATTAAATTGGTTAGTAAGGATATTATTATATAAATTTTAAAAATTTTATGGATTATACATGTATAAATTAATTTCATTGGTTATCTATTATAAATAATAATATTATTATTAATTTGAAGATAAAAGAGCTATTTTTCGATATAATTATTTTTATGGAAATTTATTTTACAAATGAAATTAATCACTATTGTTAAATAATTTTAATGGAATTTATATATTATATACTAAATAGAATTTCTAATAGAAATCTAATATTTTTCTATAATGAGATAATAATAAATCTATTTTTATGCTTAAAAAACAATATTTTCTCTAAAAAATGGTGTTCACTTTGTTTTACATAATTAATTTGAAATTAATTTATACAAATTATTAAAATTGAATATTTAAATATTGATTCAATATTTCTAATTAGGAGGGACAAAATTGGTAAATTGGACACTTATTTTGGGCATTATGAATAGTATCAATGGTAAAATATATTACTGTGATAAAAGGTAAATCAGGTTAAACATGGTTAAAACTAAATATTAAAGTCACCATTCATATAATAATTGTTATTGGATGATGGGAATTTTTAAATTATCATATTATTCATGAAATGTATTTTTTAATGTGGAACTTTTTCTGGAAAATTAAATTTATAAAATTTAATGAAAAAATGAAAAATGTTACTCTCTTAGTTTAAATTAAAAATTATGAGTCCAAATAGGGGGAAAAATTAAATTGTGATTGAAAATAAAATTCTATTTTATTCATAAAAAATAATTAATTATAGAAATAAGTTTATATATTTTTGTAATTATTTAATTACTTCAAAGTCATATACAATACTGATTTATAATTTCTTCAAATAAAAAACAATTATTTTAAAAATATTGAAAGTAATAAACATAGAGTGTTTTATAGTGTTCCATGAATTTTTTTGATTAATATACACTATTAGTAATTTTTAAAGGATTATATCTTAGTTATACATTTTTATTATTGTATTTAAAGTAAAATTAATTGAATATTGTAAAATTTATATCAATGACAATTTACAAAAAATAATATTTTATTCAGTTATTACAAAATCATAAAATTATTTTATATTGACAAGGTGGATACTATTTTGATTAAAGGGAATTCACTTTTCCATTTATTATACATTTTTCTCCATATATGTCAAGTGGTAACCCTTTATGAGTTACTAAGACGTCACTGAGTTTAAAGTTAAAATAGGTTAACTATGGACTTAAACAATAATATAAGGATTAAAACACAATGTAAACATTTCAAAATTTTATTTTAAAATGATATTTCCGAAAAATATTACATTATATTTTCATCCGTAATTCTTTTTAATTTTATTTATAAATAATTAAATTATTATATTTTAATATTTTAATAAATCCAAAGAGTGTCCCTCCCCTAAATTATAAAGGGGCACCCTTCATTTCCCTTATTCACATAGCATTGAGCATTATATCAAAATAAACACTACTATATTATATTCTTAATAACCATGTACATATTTAATATTTTTTGTTACATCCAAAATACAATCCGTAGGTACCTTAAGAGATGATCTAATGGGGTTGTTCCAAATAACAAATAATCTTCTTAACTGATCACTTTCATTTTAACTATTTTTTACCTACTATAAAATTGTCGTATTATTTATAAAATAATAACAAAAGTTTCAAAAATATAGTTAGATGTTATTATTATATTTAATCCAACTCTATTTACCCTATTTTCATAAAATAGTAAGTGAAATCATCACTCGTGTATACTTACAACTTACTATCTCTACACAACAATGAAATTCATTTCTCATAAAGATCTTACATTGATTTTTATTCTGATGTTCTTAATGTTTATATATGATATTAATGATATAATTATACATCTAAAATAATAATTTCAAATATATCTTATTAACTCTTAATATGATGGAAAATGATAATGTCGTTCGTGTGTACGTGTGGACTACAACCTCCTTGAACCGATGAAATTGTATTTGTTTCCTCTTTTCATGGATGGTAATAAGGATTTATGTAATTAATATCGATTGTATATATGATAAAATAATGATTCTATAAATGTAATTTATTTTTTACCTTTTATTCATCCACCCTCTAAAAAGTGAAAACATTTTTCATGCATTTATACGGTCTATAGTCACCATGATAAATATAACACACACACACACACAAAGATATATATACTATAAATGTTTTGAAATATGTATATATTAGATATTTTTTATATTATTATCATTATTAACATTATATATATAATTTAATTATGACCTTTGTACAAGTATTAGTAATATCGAACTGAAATTATCCTGAAAAATGAAACATTTAACAACAAAAAATTGTTATTTTAATAAGGAATTATAAATAAAAGGTTGTTTATTTTTCATAAGGGGGTTATTAATGGTATTTAAAGTATTCAAAAGACAACTGTATTGAATTATAATAAATTAAAATTTATTATACAATTTACTATACCATATTTAAAGAATGTGAAACTCGAGGTATGGTTTTTATTTTACAAACTCAATGTTTATTTAAATTGTTTATGATTATCTTAAACTAATGAAATAATCAGATATGACTATAAAAAATCCCTATAATTCTATTGTATTATAGTTGTTAATTTAAATTTCATTATTTCCTTTCATTTTTCCCATTCTATTTATCAAGAGACTTATTTAACATTTTTATAGAAGGATGACTTTATTTTTCTATTCAGAAAAAAACATTTGGCGTCAATATCCATGTTTTATAAATAAAATTCCATATTTTTTAACATTCTAAAATAATTTTTAAAATCATTTGATTAAAATTATTAATTTTTTTTATTTTTTTATAAAATAATCTTCTTTTGGTTTTATGAATGAGGTATTTTTTTGATGTTTTATAAAATTTGAAATAATTCATTATTATAACATATAAGACATGAAAAAAATATCATGCAATTAATACCCCTAAATAATTTGAATATTCCTTTAAATATTTATGTGGTTGTTTTCAAGTAATTTTTTAGTTTAATATTTTTGATATTTTTAGATTTTAATGATCTGGATTCAATGTAATAAAATGATATTTTCATCAAGAAATACTCGAAGAGATATTTCAATAGAATTTTACTTCCAACGATGTTCCTTCTGATTTACAAGGGATATGATCCAAGGATACCATCCTTATACTTCATATTGATTGATTATTATTATGATGATAAAATTTTTATGAAACACATTTATTTCCCATGGTTTATTATATTTGATGATTGATTTATGATCTTCCTGCACACATGTAAATGTGTAATGATTTTTTGTTGGGTTGGACCAAAATGATATATCCCTCCAATGTATTGGGTATATAATGATAACACATCAGGTAAATATGTTATGAATGAACCTAATTTTATGTTCATACATTCATGAATGTACTATGAATTACAGTTAATATGATTTATCATGGACATCACTTTTATATAGATAAATTTATTCATAGAATTGATATTCATGTTCGGAAGATTATCCAAAGACCTAGTTTTCATGTCCATAAGTTTTTGATGGGAATTTATTTCATTTTTTAACATAATGAGTAAAAATCAATATAATTATAAAAGTTTAAAAATATATAATATTATATTTTTATACATTCTAATATATATGTTATTTTTTCATTACTTATATTTTTTGATTCCATTATGATTCATTTATTATTAATTAAAAGAATTTATTCCAAGACTCATGATTAAGATATTTTATATATAATTTATGGTTTTTAAATTTTTTTCTCATGTTCCCATACCCATATGATCATGTTATGTTTTATTGATAAGGGGTATATCCCTTATTCAACCATATCAAGAATCTATGATTGTCAATTATCATGTTCTCTTTCTCATGGTTCTGAAGAAGGACTTTAAGTGTTACATGTCTAAAAAGGGTGAAATTTATCAGGAATTTATTGAGAGATTCTTATGACAAAGATATTTATATGTCCATGCTTCCAATGATAATATAAAATTTTGATTCTGTTATGGATTGTAATGTTATGTAATGAATATTCATCAAATTTGATTTGAAACCAATGTATGAAAAGTAAGGGTCGCTATATTTCTTTTCTTAGAGTGGTTTAGAAATAATTAGAAATTAATATGAGGAAAATATAGGTAGAACACCAGAAATAATTCTATGTACAAAATAATATCCAAATGGGGTTTTAATGATCATATAAAATCATAGTTAGACCTAAGGTCTCATATATTGTAAATATCGTTTACTAATTTATACATATATTGAAGTATCATCCATGATTGATCATTATGATTAAATATACATGATGGCTATCCTAACCATTTTTTTCCAAAAGGATTGAATATAGAATACTAATGTTGAGGTGGTAATTGGTATGTTGTAATATTGATGTACTATATTTTTTCTTAGTTATATGAATTTATGTATATCATGATATGTCACAAGGAATGCTAATTCATATCCTCAAAGAATATAAGATTAATTAATAGTAAAAAATATTAATGGTATAATGATCGCCTCAAAAGTATTTCATCATCCTATGACTGAAGATTGATGGAATATTATTCCTAAAAATAGAATTATTCTTCATCTTGTTGAATTATATTTTATTTCGGTCGTGGAAAATATTTATTTACATTTGGAACACATCAATTATCGAGAAGGGATGTTAATTTTGATATTATAAACCAAATTATTATTTTCTATCATTATAATAAAAAATATAATATTCTTAAATAAATTAAATCAATTTTATAGTTCATGTTTTGAGATTAAAAGTTATACTTATCTCATGTGTTTTCGGGGAAACATAACATCAAAGATATGCCTATTTTGCAGGAGTTTTTTTATGTTTTTCTAGATTAGTTTCATAGTATTGTATGAAATAAATATGTTGAGTTCTCAATATAACTCATGCCTAGTACTATACATGTTTCAATTAATCCCAAGTTAATTGACCTTTTTATGTTATAGGAATTGAAGAAGTAACTCAATGAAATTTTTAAAAAGTGATTTATTCTGAAAAGTAAATCACTAGGGAGGACCATTTTATTTTTTTATATAGAAATTTTGATCGATGTGACTATACACAGATTATAGAGATTATAGAAAAATAAAAATAAATAAAAGATATCTTATTACTCATATTAATGACTTGATTGACCAATGGCACAGAGCTCAATTATTTTCCATGAGTGACATTCCCTCTAGATATCACCTAATGAGGTTCATGAATGAGAATGTACCCAAGAAAATATTTCAAAACTTATATGGAAAATGTGAATATATAATGATTCCTTTGGGTCTTACTAATTCTTTCACTTTATATAATAACATAATAAATAGATACTTTCCAAATAACCTTGATCAGTTTTCATAGTCTTTATAGATGTTCTTCTTATATATTCCAAGGGCACATAAGATCCAGATGATAATTTGAGAATTCAGTTGAAACCCAAATGGAAGAGAATTTGTATAACTTTTTATCGTGTTTTCAATTTACCATCATAATGTTTCATTCATTGTTTACATAAACTCAAGTGTGGGTATATTAGAAAATTCATCAATGGAAAATGTTACAAAACATTGAAATATACCATCCATTGTGATTGAGATCCATTATTTTCTAGATTTGGATAGACATTATAAATTCTTTATGGAGAATTAATCATATAATTCTAATCATGTCACCATGTGTACTTGGACGGGAGATAAGTGTCTCTAGACCAATGAATGTGAGGAAAATGTCATAGAACTAAAGAGAGGGTTTTCTAGTGAACCTATTTTTACATTACCCTATAGTGTTGATGTTTTTTAAATCAATAATGATTCATTTATTAATGTACTAGGATAAATAACCATGAAAAATAATATTGTGGTTTCTTTTCCTAATACTAATTAATGGGTTATGAGAAAAATTATATCTAATCACTATTTGGGGTTAGTTGTGGTAATATTTCCATAAAAGATGTGGGTGATTTACCTTTATGGAGACGTGTGTGACCTATATTATGATCATAAAAGTTAAAATTATATATTCACTTTGAAATATCTGAGTTTTTAGTAGAGTATACATTAATAATGGATTAATGATTTTAATAACTCAATGAATTACCACATGATAAAGCAAACATGGTCAAATATTATGTGATTTAAAAGTATCATGCAAGATTATATATGGTGAGGGTCACCAAATTTCAAATATATCGTGATTGTAAATGTATTTATTTGTGCATCATGAAGGATGGAGGGAAATGTAATCTTTCAAAAATGAGTGTTCAAACATCTATCCAAAAAGGGATAAATAGGTTCAGAAGGATGATGTGGAACTACATAAGTAGGTTAGAAATGTTTTTTCATTTATCCTAGATTTTGGGTGAATGAAAATATTTATGAACCATGAATGTGTATCTTAAATACTATATTTTAAGAAGGAATTTTTGTATGGGACTCATAGTTCATCATTCTCTATTCTTAAGGGATTTACAATGATGAATAGTGACCTGAATGATTATTTTGGGTGGGATAACATATAGGGATATATTCTAGAATCTGTATAATGGTTATTGTTATGCCAACATGCTATTTTTGATAAATGGAAGTTAGATATACATTACATCCATTACCCATACCAGAGTGGAATTTTAATACATCACCATAGATTTATTTATGTGACAACCCAAAACATCTACGGTCCTTAATAATATTTGGATTGTAGTCAACCAACTTATGACGAAATTACACATCATGTAGATCATAGAATGTTTAGACCAAGATAATATTTACAAAATACATATTGAGGAAGTGGTAACATTTCAAGGTGTACAATATTATGTTATATATAATTGGGATTGAAGGATGACCTCTATGTTCTAGTGAAGTCTTCATAAGGAACTGTATACAAAGTTATGTTTTAGCGCCTCCTGTCATCCATTGACAGATGGTCAATGTAAGTGAACTACTAAAAAACTAGTGGGTATATTGAGGTAGTGTTCTACAAATTTTAAAATAATTTAGGATCATAATATTCTTCTAGTTTAGTTTTCGTACAATAATACCTTTCACTCGAGCAATTAGATATATCCTTATAAATTAATCTATTGAAATAAGTTTAAAACTCCAATATTACAAGATGATTTTGAAGAAAGGAATATAATAGAACATGATATATCAAAGGAAATGGAAGATAATTTCAATGACATTCCTCATCATATCAAGGTAGGTCAGAGTGGAAAAAAAATTATGTTGGTAGTCATATGTTTAATTTGTAATTCAATGTTTTTGAGAAGGTGTTACTAAAAATTAAAATATTTAAGAATATTATAAAATATGGAAATAAAGGGAATTTGAGCCATAGTTATGTTAACAATTTTAGATACCTAATCGATTTGTAGTAGTATCATATCTCTTGGTGATTCCACTGAATTTCCCTCATGTTCATAATTTGTTTCATGTATTTCTCCAAAGGAATTATATTATATATCATTCGTATGTATTGAATATAGAGTTTATATATCTATATAATGATCTATTATATGATGAAAAACCTATAGAAATCCTAAATCATTGAGATAATGTTATATTAAAAAATACTACTCACCGGGTAAATGTTTTCTTAAAAAATCTGAAATTTGAAGACGCATCTTTGAAAATTATGGATGTGGTGAAACTAATATATCCACATTTTTTAATATCATATTGATTAATTTCAAGGTATAAATTCATTTTTAATGGGGTATAATGTTACACCACAATATTTTATTAGAAATTTATTTTCAAATAGAAAATTATTCAATAAGTTCAAATACATGCATCTCCCACCCTAAATGAACTATAATATAAATACTTGAATAACATAGATATTAAATTGATGTGTATAAATATTAATAAATAAATTATTAAAACATTATTATTTACCAATGTATAAAATATATTCAATTTTTATCAATTAATTAGAAATAAGAAAATCATTTAAAAAAGAGATGTTTTTTTGAAAAACTATTTTCATGAAGGCATTTTATTTTAAAAATTAAACTAATAACTATTGGTAAATTAATTTAAATTAATGTATATATTATATACAAATTAATATTTTTTATTATTCATCTAATACTCTAAAAGCCCTGGATCTTGTAAAAGACATGTTCTAAGATATTTATAAAACAAAATTAGAAACGTGTCTTACAAATAAGAGACTATTACCAAACTGAGGGTGCATGACACCCTATATATCCACCTCCACCATTGAGGAATAATAATTTGGGGCCATAGAAGACCAAATCATATCCATCACCATATTCTCATGCTTGGACAAAGCATCCACCTCCTGATTGGCCTCCCTATAAGCATGTGTGACTGATAACAACATATTAGTTACCATGTTGAGGCATTCAACCATGTGAGGTAACAATCTCCAGTGAATATTGCACTTTATAGATTCCAAGGCATGGACCACAATCTGAGAATCTGATTCAATCCATAACATGTTCCAATTATAGTAGAAAATATACCTAACTGCATGAATTATCGCCCATATTACAGCCTCGTATGCGACTTCAATGTCATTAAAATGATAAAAACATCCTTTGACAATGCCACGATATGTGTAAAAAATTCCACCACATCCTGATAACCCTGGTTCCCCATAAGCATATCCATCCACATTAACCATGAGACATGGTATGATCGTAGGTATCCAAAGTATATACTTAAGAACCCTGGGCTTCTGATGCTTCCCAGAGACTCCAAGCATCCTAAATATATGTAAATCATAAATACTATTGTGCATAGTAACTATTTGAATCTGTGAAGCTGCATGATCCTACCTATGAATCACTGCCATTCTACTCTATATTGGGACACACTTACTGTCAAACAAAAGAACATTAAGAGTATCCCATGTGGCCTGATCATGGTTGCAGTGACCATGATAAATATATTACCAACATGTTAACTACAACGTGCCTTGGACATCCCCATTAACTAATTATGAAGTAGCATATTGTTTTTGTACTGTAGACCAAAAAGGCCTCCAACATACTCCCACAACCACCTAACATAGTTCCACTCCACAAATAGATGTTGATCATTCTCCTCAATAGCCATGCATAAGTGACAAGATGATGAAAACTGGAAACCAGCCCTCTTGATCTGATCTTGGGTAGGCACCTGATTTTTCTGATTCCCCAAATTATAAGAAATCTAGAAGGTTGAATAAATAGAGTCTGAAAGTGAAGAATTCATGCGGGTTCATGAAACGACCATCCACAAACTATCTGATAGTAACCCCTATTATTGAATTGCCTCTTCCAGTTATGCCTCCATATCACCATGTCACAGTCAATGAATGTATAATTTTTGACAACCAGCCTCACTTGATATGGAACTATGCTACCAGGAAAATGCATTTAAGAAATAAAATCAATAATGGAGAAATGACCTATGCTAAGAGAAGCATCCATGTAGTCTTGAAGAGGCCTCTTAAGACATGTGGTGCCCCATAAGTTAATATGAGTGTCCTTGCAAACCAACCATTTGGTATCCTGACTGAGTCACAAAAATGAGTTCTTGAGAGATTACCTAACAGATGATGCAAGATAATACTTGTAACCATTAAGAAACCTTCCATGAATCTTCTTGTTAAAAAATCAGTAGACATGTCCTTAGAAATTAGACCCCATGTGAACTTCATGATGATACCATCATTGAATGTCCATAGGTCCTTGACTCCAAGACCTCCCAGTTCAACATGCTTGATACATTCCTTCAAGGAAAAAATAACAATTTTTCTCTCAAGGGCTGACCCCACCCAAATGAGGTTTCATATCATTCTTTGATTCTTCTTAATGAGGTCCCTAGGCTATATATAAAAAGATAAAGAGTAAAAAAACTTATAGGGGATCATTTATTTGACAAGGAATACCCTCCCAACCATGGACATCTCCTTCCCATTCCATCTATAAAGATGATTTACAATGCTAGAGGATATTACTTCCAAATGTTTCTTCTTCATATTCCCCCAAAATATGGGTCCCCTAGATAATTAAAGGTTAAAGATCCCTTTTTGACACCAATATGTCTTATTATCCCATTATTCTTACCAATCGTTATTCCATTACCAAATACAATAATGTAATTGTCCCAACTAATTGATTGACCATCCACCTCTTCGTAGTACTCAAAGAGAGCCTTGATAGAAGAAATGGTTCTTCTTGAATCTTTCCCATGAAATAGAATATGACATGTGACATGGAGAAATGTCATTCCTTATAGCCATGATTTTCATGTACAAACCAATTTGAGAAAGGTCATTAATGCATCAGGTGAGACAATCTTCAACAACCGAAAAAGGTAGTCCAAAGAGTGGATCACCTTGGCGCACAACCCTGGTGCAGGGAAAAAACCTCAAGGTGTGTCATTAATGAGAATAGATTGCCTTGATGAATGAAGAATAGTGTTAATCAGCTTGATGAAGGTAGTGGAGAATCCATACCTTTTAAGGAAATTATGAAGGAAGCTCCATTTTATTATTTCAAAGGCCTTTGAGATGTCAATTTTCATAGAAAATTTTCCTTCTTTATCTTTTTCCACATATTTTTAACTCTTTCTGAAGTAGAAAAAATACAATCCTAGATATTTCCCCTAGAACTAATCCAAATTGATTAGTAGTAATTATGTCACCAACCCTGTGGCCCATTCAATTAATGACTATCTTGCTAATAAGATTAGTGATAGTGTTTCCATGTGCAACTTCCCTAAAGTCCTTGATATGAGGAGCATTAAATTTCTTTGGCTAAAGGTAAGTGGCACATGAATTCATCCCATATGGTAGGTAAGAGTGATTAACGAAATCGATTACGTCTCGGATAATATCATCCTGCAAAAAATTCCACTAAGATATGAAAAACATGTTAGTAAATCCATCAGGATAAGGCGCATTGTCCACATTATGAGAAAAAAGAGCTGCTCGAATTTTCTCTTTGAGAGGAGGGGTGATAAGGGATTTATTATCATGCTCCTTAAAGAATGGGGTTATATTCCCAAAAATGTTGAGATGGATGACCTACCTATCATGAGAGTATAAACTTTTAAAATGTTCTATAGCCACCACAAAAATCTCACTTTCAGAAGCATAGAGATGACCATTGATGATGATTACCATATCTGTAGCTCAGACACTCTTCTCTTTATGAAACTTATTTGAAAATTTAGAGTTCTTATCTCTATCTTTTATCCATTAGACATTCAATTGATTTTTATAAAACCTTTCATGGATCATTATTATGTCATCCATCTTGTTCTGGGCTATGATTTCCTCTCGAGTTGGAGTACACTACTGCTGGTTTCGAAACTGAACACAATAGAGATCCACCTCAGTAGCCTTAATGTCACAGTCCAGTTTAGAATAATATTTTTTTCTCCAGTCCTTGAGAAGTTTCTTAAGATGCATTAGCATCTCATCCATCCACTTATGGGGGCTTCCAATTGGCTCAATATTCCAAGCCTCTATCACAAGTTCCCTGCATCTATGCTTCATAACCCACCTATTGTTGAACTAGAATGGGATGGGTCCAGACCGTATCAACTGGGTATTGATCTCCACAACCATAGGATTGAGTTCAGAGTGATATTTCGGTAATTTATACCCTAAAATTCCATGAGTAGCACCTTGGTCAGTAGTTTGGACAAAACATCTATAAATTTTTCTTTCTTTCTTCCCATTCTAGGTGTAATGGAACCATGAGAATTCATAACCAGCAAGATGAACTTCATCTTGATTATAGTGGTCAAGGCATACAGAGAAATTTGAAACTACGGTCCAATTAAAATTACCACCAGTTTTCTCCTCAGGTCTCAACACCGCATTAAAGTCTCTAAGAGATACCCATTTCTGATCCATCCACCTAGATAATTCATTGAGCTTCTCTCATAACTCTCTTCTCTTAATATAGGAGTTGGATATGTACACAAAATATACTGATAAATCATAGTCATCTAAACTACAAGAAAACAGAATACATTGAGACCTCACCATATAATAATTCATTTTAATGGATTCATGCCATAACACCCACAAATGATCCATTTCAGAATCATGAAAATTATTGGACACAAAATAGTATCCAATGGATCCACAATTTAATCCATTATAGCTGCTAAAAAGAAGCTTTGTCTTAACAAATCCAACAAGAAAAGGCATATATGCAATGAAAATATGTATAAGGGTTTTGGTCATTCGGGCGTTTCCCAACCCTTGACAATTACAATAAAATATTTTCATTATATACAGTCATGCCCCGTGTCTAGGGACTGACCTTTTTAGTTACTTTCTACCCCAGAGTCCCTAATGGGTGAGGCCACATCATCATTTCCCTCAGAGGCATACTGTAAACAATCCACAACACCCTTGGTGTTAGTATTTTGAACAGAAGATGAGAGTACCTGCTCGAGGGAGACAAAAACTAAGTTGAATATGGGAGCGCATGATTTTACTTATGTTATGAAAACATATTTAAAAATTAATTTCTTCAACTTATAGTAATTTAATCATGAAAAAAGGATTACATTTTTTGAAATATGAGGTTCATATTTTGAAAATTTCCCCATTTTATTTTTAGTATTATGAATGGTAAAATTGGTAAAATCTATCACCTTAGTAAATGGTAAATCAGTTTAATCAAGGTTAAAACTAAACATTAAGGTCCCCATTTTTCATCTTAATTATTATTAGAAAAAGGTAAAATAAGTTTTTTAAGAGACAGTAGTACATGAAAATGTCATTTATAAAATTTAAATAAAAAAAATACAAAATGTCACTCTCTTACATTTAAGTATCTTTTATGTGTCTACATAAGGAAAAAAGTACATTATGGATAAATATAAATTTCTATATTGAGAACAATGAAAAAAAATTTCATGATAGAAATTAATTTCTATTTTAAGTATCTACTTAATTACCTTAAATTATTACACATCCCCGACATATAAATTCTACAATTAATTATTTAAAAAATGTAAAAAGTATTATAATTTGAGTGAGTTATAGTATTGCATGAATATTTAATATTAATATGAAATATTATTTATTCTTAAAAATATTGTATTTCAATTACAAATGATATGTTTTGTGTTTATTTTCCAGTTAAATGAATAGTTTCAAGAATGAAATTAATGATATTTTAACAAAATAAGTTTTTATTTAAGTATATAAAAATCCTAAATATCATGTTATAGGACAAGAATGATAATATTTGTTCTAAAATTTCATCCCAATAACATTTATGATCTAATTTTCACCAAATATATAAAATTAAAACCCTTTTATGTTTGAAATGGATGTTACTATTTCTATGTTTAAAATTGGTTAACTATGAGGTTAAACCAAAGGATAATGTTAAAAATATAATATAACGTATAAAAATATTTTATGATTATTGAATTTCACCCACATAATACCATGTATTCAAATGACTATCCATTTTGGAGCATTTTTTAGAGAATTAATTAATTACATTTTAATATTTTAAGAAATCCCATGTGTCCCCCATCCCTAAATTTTGAAGGGCCACCCCAAATTTCTACTAGTCATAGATTATTGATACTTATATAACAATAAAATCCTATAAAATTCCTTCTCCACTCTCCAAGACACATTCTATAGGTTTTCTTCTATCCACAATACGAACCCTAGGGCCTATAATAAAAGATCTAAACGAGTTGTTTAAAATAAGAGGTAATCACCTTTACCCCTAACTTTATTAATAATTTTTTATTTAAATACTAAAAATATATTATATTATTAACAAAATAATAACTAAATTATAATAAATACACATTAAATTTTTATTATTTTTATTATTAGTGTACCGTTATATGTCCTATTTCTGCCAAATGGGATGTGAATGTTTTGATCTTCCATACCTATGACTTACCATTTCCACATAGAGATACAATTTATTTTTAATCACCATAATTATTGGATTGTTATTTTAAGGGATAAAATTTTTATATATTGGAAAAAATATATATAATTTACCTTATTAGCTTCTAATTTGATAGAAATGACAATGTCGCTCTGGCATGCGTGTGGAAAACTACATCCACTAAACAATGCGATTTGATTTTCATTACAATTTTAATTAGAGTAAATAAGGGTTGATTTAATGAATATATAGGATATAACTAATATTCTTTATAATTGAATTATTATTTAATTTTCTTTCATTACACTTGTTAAAAATTTAAAATTATATTCATGTATATGTATAGCCTACCATCATCATGAACGTTGTAATTAAATTTTTAATATCTAAAATTAATGAATGATAATAAATATATATATATATAATGTTCATATGTTCAATTTATATAATTTCTATCATTAGTATAATGATATGACCATTATAAAACTACATGGACCACAAATACGGAACCAAAATTCTCACGATAAATAAAACAATTTACCCACGGAAAAGATGATTTTCCTAAGGAGGTATTAATAAAAGTGTGTTGAAATATTATAATGGATAAATAAGTGATAGTATAATAAATAAAATTTATCTTTAGTAGATGTATAATAGGTTTTAATTAATTATAAAGTAGTCTATTTTTTATTCTATGCATGTCAAGTTGAGGAAAGGGTTTTATGTAAAAATCTATTTGTTAATCAAAATTTTTTATGATTAAGTTACATTGAAGAAAAATTATGATATCCCTATCAAGAAACAAATTAATCTTATTCTAATATTTATATTTATTAAGAAATACTTATTTATATTAATTTTCCTCACATTATGTACTCATGATATTCAAAGTACTTTTTTATGGAAACTCAAATTTATATATCTCATTAGGGGAAAAACAAATTTCTTTCATATACATGTTTAAAAAAATATAGAATCTTATTATCTTATACTATGGTTTATTAAAGTCATTTTACCATTTTCTGAATATTTTTTCATATGGTTTAAAATTAATCTTCTTTTCATTTTCCAAATGAGGTACATTATTACTTTTTACAACAAATGTAATGGAATTTTTTCTTTTAACTTATAAATAATTTAAAAAAATATATCTCTCTTTTATGAACAATCCATAAATTTGATGGATTCAATAAATATTTATATGGTTATTTTAAAAAGAATATTTAATTATTTAGTATTTTTTTTAATTATATTTTAATTTATTTATTTAAATTCAAGAAGGATATATTGCTCTGGAATTATTCCAAGTGATCTTTTTAAGGAATTTTCATCTAAGATATGGTTTAATGTGGATATAATATATAGATACCATCTTTATTTTCGTATGGATGATTTAGGATTTTAATGATGAAATTATTTTTATTCCCATTTCATTTCCATAGGTTAGGATTTATAATGATTGATATATGATATTCAGTCACACATATGAATGGATAATGATTATGTGATGGATGAGACAAGAATTATACTTCCCTTAAATGAATTGTGTAATGATAGAAAAGTCATGTGAAAAATAATTTATGTCTAAACCCGATTTCATGTTCATAATTCCATTCATAGACCTATCATTCATGTTTGTATGATTAACCATTTACTGAGATTTCTTGTTGAAAAGTTTATGTATAGACCTCGCTTTAATGTTCAACAGATTTAGTGTGGACCCAGGTTTCCAATCCCTATGTTTCTGCATTAACCTGATTTTTTTCTTTTAACATAATGTGTTAACCTATTTATATTTATAAATGTTCAAAATGTTATAAATTTATGATGTCATGTATTCCTATGTATATTTTATAATCTCATGGATTATACTATTTGATTCTATTATGATTTGTCTATTCTAAACATAAAAAATTTATGAAATGACTCAAGAGTACGATATTTGATATACAAGGCATAGTTTTAAAATGTTATCCATATATTATCACACCCTAATGTTCATGTTATTTATTAATGACAAATGATCTCTCTATTTTTCATCAGTAATGAGAATATGATCTCACCAATTTTAAGGTTTCCTTTCCCCATGTTATAGATAAATATTTTTACTATGAAATGTTTATGAGTGGTGATATTTATGAATAGAAAAATTATCGTTTCATAAGAATAATCTATATATGTTTCCATGTTTACGAAGACAATTAAAATATTTGATTCTAATGTGGATCATAATATTATTTAATCAATTTTTATCTAATAATATATAATATATTTGTATGAATTTTTTGGGTCGCTATAAGATTATTCGATATTTATATATATTTTTTCTTTAATTATGTTTTCCTCTAACACACGCATTATTCCCCATGCTTTAATTTTTTCATTTCTTGTAAAATAGGAAATATTATTCAAAAAATATGTAGACTCGATCCCAACATTCTAAAAACTTCATCATTTCAAAATAAATCTCATTATTTTCTCTTTAGGTGAAGTCTATCTAATTTTTGGGCTTTTTATTTTGGTTCTATAACAATAATATTTTGTATGTAATTGTGATTTACCTTTGTTGAACATTCCTATATTAACCCTTGATGGTGTGGTAATTTTGTTGGAAATTTTTCTCCTTTAAAATTGTATATATTTAACTATTGTATAATACTTATAGAAAAGGTAAATTTATTAAAAACTCATATCATTGGACAATGGGTTACCTATTTATATTATTTTTATGTGGATTCTTGTAAAAATGATCTCAACCACTTTTATAATCCATTACGAGTAACTTTATAATTAATAATATTAAATAATATTTTTGTGGAATCACCCATTTCTCTAAAAAATGTTGGGAGGCTCTAGGTTACGTAGGTTCCCTGTCTTTAAACCTGATTTTTAACTAAAGTCACTTAAAAATAAGAATATTGTCCTCTTCTTCGGCAGATCCTAACCATTAATTCATTCCCTATTAAACTATCCATCATAAACCTCCAATATTTTATATGAATATTGAATAGAAAAAAATATTGATTATCCATTTTTCATTACTTTCAATTGAATGACATTACGAGTCCTAGTGACATTATGAAAATTATATAAAGCATGAAAAAACTCTTTTTAATCCTTTTCAAATATTTATTTTCACAAATAACTCACTGAAATTATTCCTGATCCATATAAAATCATAAATTATGATGTGCGATAGATTAATCAATATTTTTTTAATTTTTATAGGGAGTTAAAATGACCTAATTTATTTTCTAATGAATCCTCCATAGAATCAACTCCATCCCCTACCTATGACTTATCATCAATAGTACCATTTATGTAAGAAAAAATGTTTTTTGAATCCTTCTAGATGGATCATATTCTTGTATACATTAACATACGTATACAATTCAATATGTGACCCATTGAATTGGTCTTTTTGACAACTCATGCTAGATTCACTAGAGGAATAATATTCCAAATATTTAATGGGAAAAAACTTTCAATTATGAATAAATTTAGTTAATATTTACCCACAAATCATATTATATAAATTTTTTCTAATTTTTATCCGATTTCTTCTTCTTATTTTTCAAATTCCATATTGATAGCTCCATATATTCCTTCAAATTTCTAGATACTATGTTATCTGTTAAACAAGTTCTTCAAATGTTTTAAATATAAATAGAAATTATTTAGTTAAAAAACTAGGGAAAAAATTAAAAACTAATCTGGGATTAATACTTATTATATTATTTTAGATGTTGTAACACCCCACCCCAACCACATTGGCTTGAGGAGGCAGTGAGGGATAATTGGCCTTAAGAGACGTTCCCAAAATTCCAAAGGCTGGAAATGAATGCCGAGGGCTTCAAGATCATGTTGGGGAACGATTTTCCCTTAAGAAAAAACCAACCAAACCATCAACTAACAACCATTATATGATGCATGTCAATTCAATTACCCAACCATGCATTCCCAAAAGACAACCAAGTTGTTCCACAAACACAACTCAAAGACAATACAACTGGACATTTCCACACATTGTCAGAGTACACTGCGGAAACTAAACGACCAAACACCACATGTCGTGACACCACCACATCTCCACACCAAACTCCAAGCTCCAAGATCCACGAAGGGATCACAATGATCCACTAATGGAGGGTGATGCCTTACCTTTCCAAACGTCATGGTACACGACATCTGCAATGACACCACAGTGCCAAAGAAGGGGCTGAGTACTAGAACTCAATAGGATTTCCACAAATGAATTCCCTAAACACGCCACTAGGATAAAACTATCAGCACATTTATGTAAAATAGTTTATATAAAATAAATCACAAGTGCAACAATTTAATAAGCCAAAAATTCCCTTACCAAGCCATCACACCCAAACCAAGCGACCAAGGGAAACAAACCAAACAATACACGAACCATTACAACATCTACTAATTAGTGAAGCAATTCCATATTGCAAAGAAATGCACAAAAAATAACCAAAACAACCAAACGGTGGAGATTCCGTCCAACCCGTTCACCCATTCACAACTAGTGGCACTTCCCGTCCACTTATCCTCTGATTGTGGCCCTTATGTCCACTATCCATCCCCTTTTTATCATGGTAATTCTTTCAACTTCAACAAAACATTCAAAAAAATCCAATTCCAAGCATATAACCTTCCAAGGTCATAACCACATGAAATCAACCAATTCCATCGCACATCAACCCACATCAATAAATCACCCATTTATTGAAAACCATTTTTCATGCCAATCAAAATTTCAATAAAACATCCCTTTTATTGAAAACCATTTCCATCAATCATTTTCACAAATCAACCATAGCATCCAATTTTAAAATCTCCATTTTAAAATCCACGAGAATAGCATTTCCCCTCCAAACCCTCTTTCCCCAAAAATCCCCAAAACACCTCCCAAAGGATTTCCAATCAATTTCACACATAAAAAAATAATTAATTTAAATAAAAAAAATTACTTGTAACCAAAAACATTAGCTCTAACCAAGTGGAGTCGAGAGAGAAGCCACCTGCCTTTAGGGTTCTCGAGAAATCGACCCACTAACAACTGCACCTCAAATCCGGCTAACGCACCACCGAAACCTCTCTAGATCCCCTTCCCTAACATTCACGATCCCTAAAAACATCATCCGAATAAACCAAAACCCTATATCTACACACAACAAGTGTAGATCTAGAAAACCAAGAAATAGGGAAGGGATGATCTTGATGAAAACACAAGAGAAGCAAGAGGAGAGACATACCCGAGAGAAACCACATACAAACCGCCAAGAAACCTCATCAAAATCCTTCCAAACCGAGTGGGAGAGCCCCTCCAACCCATGAGAACCCAAAATCCCGAGTAAAGATCGAGTGGTATGAAGATTAGAGTGTTTTAGGTTAAGGCTGAGGGAGCCCGGATCTTATAACCCTATTTTTAAGTAGCCACACGGTAAGCCGACACAGTTTGGAAAACCGTGCGCTAACCGTGCACACGTTACTGCCTCGAGAGCAAGGGTCTGCACAGTTTCCTCACACGGTTTGGAAAACTGTGCACAGGCCATGCGAAGCCTACTGTATCCCCTGCATGGTTTCTTGGAGAATCCACATGGTTTCCACTATCCGTGCTAAAACCGTGCACCCATTTAAAAGTCTCCAAACACATCCAAAACCATTCCAAACTCTCCCAACCTCTTCCCAACTCATCTCATTCACTTTAAGAACATAAAAATGCATAAAAAAGACCACATACCTCATACCGGGGGTACTACATTCTCCCAACCATTAGACTTTCCATCCTTGGAAAGTAGTGAATCCGCCCTTTTCCGATAGAGCTCGGGCCACTACTTGACCATATCATTATCCCACTCCCAAGTCTCCTCCTGAATCTGAACATGTTGCCACAAAACACGAACTAAACTGGTTCTTTTACCATGCAATACTTTCTCTTTCCTATCCACAACCCGCACTGGCACGTGCACTAATGAAGCATCTGGTTCTAGCTCAACACGATCCCATCAAATCACATGGTCATGATCCGACTAATACTTTTTTGACTGCGACACATGAAACATATTGTGCACCACACTAAACCTAGGTGGGAAATCCAAATTATAATCCACCTCACCAACCCACTCAATAATCTCAAAAGTTCCAATATACGTCGGAGATAACATTCCCTACTTCCCAAACTGACGATGTCCCGGCCTGGAAGAGATCCTCAAGAAAACATGATCACTCACCTCGAACGACAGCAGTAGTCGACGATGATCCACATTCATTTTTTGAAGGATCTGAACCAAATCCATTCTATTCCTGATCAAATTCATCTTCTCTATAGTCTCCGAGACAAGGCTCGGTCCAACCATCGATGACTCCCCTATTTCCACCCAACATAGTGGAGAACGACATGGCTTCCCATACAATGCTTCAAAAGGAGCCATCTGTATGGATGCATGATAACTGTTATTGTATGAGAACTCAACCTACGACAAGTTATCCTCCCAAGAGCCACAAATATTCATGACACAATCCCACAAAACATCCTCTAGAGTTTGTATCTTCCACTCCGATTGAACATCTGTCTGAGGGTGATACGCCATGCTCATAGTCAACTTTGTCCCAAGGGAATGCAGAAGGATTTCCAGAAACGAGATGTAAACCTCGGATCTCTATCTGATACGATCGAAACTGGAACACCATGCCTCTTTACCACCTCCCAGATATAGATTTTGGATAGATCCTCCATCGTATGAGATTCATGAATCGGGTGAAATGAGACGACTTCATTAGCCGATCCACTACCATAAAAATGGAATCATGCTTCTTGACCATTCTTGGGAGACCTGTGAAAAAATCCATCATTATCTGTTCCCACATCCAAACAGGGACTGGTAAAGACTGAAACATTCCTGCAGGCCTCTGATGCTCTGACCTGACCTGCTGACCAGTCAAGCATCTCGAAACAACCTCAGCAACACTTCTTTTCATACCATCCCACCAGAACTATGCCTTCAACGCTTTATACATTTTCTGAATTGAAAGACGAACAACCCACCTGGAATGATGATACGCCCAGAGAAGATTCTCCTGAAAAGAAACTAGTACAACCATCTGATTCTGAAAAGACAAAACTGAATCTCTATTCAGTTGCCAACTTTCAATGGTATCCCCACGATTGAGTCCTTACCCCACAGTCACACACTCAGAATCAGATATCTGTGCCTCTCTAACTAGGACAACCATGTCAGGAATCAACAAAAACGGAAATAAGAATGCTCTATCACCCTGGTCCTCACATTCCAACTGCATATTATCTATAACCGACATCAACTGCCACTGGTCTCATGCCTGTTTCACCACCTGAGCATATGATTTTCTACTTAATGCATCTGCCACTGAATTTCCCTTACCCGGTGTGTACATCAATGCACAATAAAAATCTAGATATATTCTATCTGTCTCCTTTGCCTCATGATCAAAACCCTGTTGTGATAAAATGTGTTTCAAGCTCTTATGATCTGTATATACCGTGAATTTATCACCGATTAGATAATGACGCCACACTTTCAAAGAATGGACCACTACTGCCAACTCCAAAATATTAGTTGGATAGTTCTTCTCATGAACTCTCAAATGTCGTGATCCATAAGAAAACACATGATTCCCTTTCATGAGAACGCACCACAACCCTAATCTAGATGAATCGCAATACACTACATACCCTTTTCCTGATTCTAGAAAAACCAATATTGGTGATGATGTACGGAAACACTTTATCTCTTTGAAACACTGCTGACACTGTTCATTCCACTAGAATGGAACATTATTTCTTTTAAAAGCTGTCATCGGCGAAGCCAAACGTGAAAAATTACGAACAAAACACCGATTGTACCCAACTAGTCCAAGGAAACTCCATATCTCAAACACATTCTTTGGCAGTTTCCACGAGACAACAACCTCTATCTTTTCTGGATCCACTGAAACACCCCTTTCAGAAATCACATGGCCATGAAAATTACCTTTCTGTATCCAATAGTAGCACTTTGACAACTTGGCATACAACCAATGATCCCTCATGATCCCCAGCACTGTCTCCCTGTGCTGCTCATGCTCGAACCTTGCCTTTGAATACACCAGAATATCATCGACGAACACCACCACAAATGAATACAGATATCTCTGAAATATCCGATTCATCAATGCCATTAACACCGCTATCACATTCATTAGACCAAAGGGAATAACTACATTTTCATAATGTCCATATCTATTTCTAAAATCTGTTTTAGAAATATCCTTTTTCCTCACCCACAATTGATGATATTCCGACCTCAGGTCGATCTTGGAGAACCACTAGGCCCCCCTCAACTGGTCGAACAAATCATCAATTCATGGAAGTGGATATCTATTCTTTATCGTAGCTTGGTTAAGTCTACGACAATCAACACATAGCCTCAAGGTTCCACCCTCCTTTTTCAAAAACAACACTGGCGCTGCCAACAGAGATGTGCTAGGCCAGATAAACCCTTTGTTTTCTAACACTTCCAACTGGAATTTGAATTCCCGCAATTCAGTAGGTTCCATCCGATAAGATGGAAGTGAGATATGACTGGTCCCCGGAAGGAGATGAATCGTAAACTCCACTTCCCATATGGGAGGTAACCCGGAGAATTCTTTATAAAAAACATCCATTAACTGATCCGCCACTACCGAAAGAACACTATGCTCAACACCATCTACCGATTCCAATGACAACGCTGCCAACTGATACGATAATGTACCCACTATTGGTTCCAACAGACTCATTGCACACTACCTTTCATGATTCTCTCCTTTAAAGAGATGTCTAACGTCATCGTGTGTCATAAAATCCAATGTTTACGCATCACAGTCAATGTGGGCCTTAAAAGCCACCAGCCAATCCATTCCCAGGATTACATCACACCCAGCCATCTCAAGCATTGATAAATTCCACACTATCTCAACCATGCGCACAACGATACAACATTCTCTACTCAAGAAGGATCAACACTCTCTTCGACCCAGAGGAGTTTGAAGTTTCAAAAATGAGGGCATCGTTTCTACCCTTAAACCCATCAAATCAACCACATGTGAAGCAATAAAAGAGTGTGAAGCACCCGCATCAAACAACACTTGCATCAAGGTAGAATTTAAAATAATGTTACCTTGGACCGTGGATGGTCCCGACTGATCACCCACAACAACCTTCTTAGCTCAAAAAACATGTTTTCTTTCCACACTCTGGTCTTTGTTGCTCTCCTGAGGCGTTGTGGTATTCCGAGAATCACCATGACCCACTTTACTCTGTTTACGAGGGGTATGCTGCTGCCCATTTCCCGTCGAAGCATACGACGTTTGCGATCCCTGAGGAGTGTCACACGCACCCGACCATGGAGCATTCTGACTATAATGCTGCAGATTCCCCATCTTCTTACAATTATGACATTCTTGAGGTTTTGTTGTACAATCCCGCTTGATGTGGCTCGTCGAACCACACCGAAAACATCCTGGCATGCTCAGTGGCTTCAGAGGAAGATTTAATGATCATGTCGTCTGATTATATGACATATTCCCACTCTAGGAATAAGTGTCCCTCCTTCACATGAAACCAGCGTTATATTTCCCACTATTCCCCTTGGGTACCACCATGCTTCCCCCACCCGGAGCTCCCAACAAATCCAGCTCAGCCATAGAGGCTCTATTCACCATCTCTGTGTAATCATCTATACACAGCACTTCTATCTTTGAATGTATTTCATTCCTTAATCACGCTTCAAATATCCTTTCCTTTAGCGATGTGCTACCCGGCACCTTGAGTGAAAACCGCACTATGTTCATAAACATAGCTGCATACTCCATCACAAGCATAAATTCTTGTTTAAAACTGAAAAAATCAGTCATGCGCTGAATTCTAAATGTATGTGGGTAGAATTTTTTGTCATAAAATTCCTCAAAGCCTTCCCACATCATACCCTGGTCCATCCCTGCTTGTACTACCAACTCCCACCACTAAAGGGTAAGATATTCCAATATATATGTGTCCAACTTCACTTTTAACTCCACTACAGTTCCTAAGAACTCAAAGATCTTGTTCATTCTATTCAACCATGCATCTTCCCTCTCCGGCTCTGAATCACCCCTGAAGATGGGTGGATTCTAATTTTAAAATTGAACTGCATGATCCACATGACTTGGTTCATCCACTTTATTTACACTTTCCATAGCTTGTAAAGCTTGCACTATGATTTTCACTAGCTGCTGGTTCACCTGAGGCTCAGGTGCTACCACATTCTCAACAGCCTCCTCCGGTTGGCCTCTATGACGCCTACCCGGTGCCATTTCTATAAACAGAAAACAAACAACCAAGAGTATCACTTCCATATACATCACGAAATCCCCTTACAAATCACATTACACAACACTATCAAAACATGGATTTCCTCCCTTTTCCACATGTTCCATGTTTCACCATTTTGAAAATCATACCATTTTCAAAATACAAAATTTATTCACATTATAGTTTCACACAAAAACCATTTCTCAATTTTACCCATAGATCATTATACCCCAATAAAATATGCTTCCTAGTGGGAAGGAATTTCTACCATGCATTCCATACTCATCTCATTGGCTACACCCATGACAAGGAGATATCCAATGCCTATAAGTGTCTCCAAAACACTTATGTACCCAACTCCCTGGTAACTTGAATTTCAGAATAAAAGGGTTAGCAACATCCTTTTATACTATACATTCCATGTTCCGACAATCCTACGCCTTGCTACCATCCCATCTCAAGGAATATACCACAATGAGTGTCAATACAAAATCCAAGAATCAACTCCAAAGGACCGAACAAACTGATACAACTAGTAACACCCCGCCCCTACCTCATTGGCTTGAGGAGGAGGTGAGGGCTACTTGGCATTATACGACGTTCCCAGGACGCCAAAGGCTGGTAATGAATGTTGAGGGCTTCAAGATCAAGTTGGGGAACAATTTTCCCTTAAGAAAAAACCAAAAAAACCATCCACTAACAGACTCTATATGATTCATGTCAATTCAATTACCCAACATGCATTCCTAAAAGACAACCAAGTTGTTCCAGAAACACAGCTCAAAGCCACTACAACTAGACATGTCCACACAATGTCAGAGTACACTGCAGAAAATAAACCACCAAACACGACAAGCCATGATACCACCACATCTCCATGCCAAACTCCAAGCTCCTAGCTCCACTAAGGGATCACAATGATCCACTAATGGAGGGTGATGCCTTACATTTTCCCATGTCATAGTACACGACATATGCAAAGACACCATAGTGCCAAAGAATAGGGTGAGTACTAAAACTCAGTAGGATTTCCCCATATGAAATCCCTACAAATGCAAAGAGGATAAAACTGTTATCATATTTATATAAAATATTTTATATAAAATAAATCACAAATGAAACCATTTTCATAAGCCAAACATGCCTTTACCAAGCCACCACAACCAAACCAAACGTCCAAGGGAAATCCAACCAAACAAGACACAAACCATTCCAATATCTACACATTAGCGCAACAATTCCATATTGCAAAGCAATGAACAACAACCATACAAAACAGCCAAACAGTGGAGCTTCCGTCCAATCTGTTCACCCATTCACAACTAGTGCCACTTCCTGTCCACTAATCATTTGATTGTGTCCCTTCCATCCACTATCCATCCCCTTTTAATAGTGGTACTCATCACTACTTCAACACAACATTCAAAACAAGACAATGCCAAGAATATAACCCACCAAGGTCACAACCACATGCAATCAATAAATTCCATTGCACACCAATCCACTTCAAAAAATCACCCATTTAATGAAAACCATTTTTCATTCCAATCAAAATTTCTATAAAACAACCCTTTTATTGGAAATGATTTCCATAAATCATTTTCACAAATCAACCATAGCATCCCATTTTAAAATCTCCATTTTAAAATCCACAAGAATATCATTTCACCATAAAACCCTCTTTTTCACAAAAATCTCCAATACATCACCCTAGGTATTTCCAATAAATTTTGAACATCAAAACACAATCAACTTGAAGCTCAAAAAATAAATTATAACCAAAACCATTATCTCTAACAAAGTGGAGATGAGAGAGAATCCACCCACCTTTAGGGTTCCCAAGAAATTGACCCACGAACAACCGCACCTCATATCCAGCGAACGCACCACCAAAACCTCTATAGATCTCCTTCCCTAACATTCACATGCCTTAAAAACATCATCCAATGAAACCACTACCCTATATCTACACACAAAAATTTAATATCTAGAAAACCAAGAAATAGGGAGGATCATCTCTAGAGTAAAACAGAATAGAAACAAGAGGAGAGACTTGCCCGGGAGAAACCGCCTACAAACAGCCAAGAAACCTCTTAAAAATCCTTCCAAACCGAGTGGGAGAGCCCCTATAACCCCTGAGAACCCGAAATCTTAAGTGAGGCTCGAGTGGGATGAAGATTGGAGTGTTTTAGGTTAATCCTGAGGTATCTTGGAACGTATAACCCTATTTTTAAGTAGCCGCACGGTTTGGAAAACCGTTCCCTAACCGTGTGCACACAACTACCTCGAGAGCAAGGGTCCGCATGGTTTCCTCACATGTTTTCGAAAACCATCTGCACGCCGTGCGAACCCTACAATCTACCTGGCACGGTTTCCTAGAGAATCTGCACGGTTTCCACTAACCGTGCTCAAACCATACACCCCTTTAAAATTCTCCAAAAACATCCAAACCCATTCCAAACTCTCTCATCCTCTTCCCAACTCATCCCATGAAATTTAAAAGCATAAAAATTCATAAAAAAGGCTACATACCTCAAACTGGGGGTACTATAGCTGTGTTAGATAATAAATCCAAGTAAAGGGAATATAAAAACTAATACAATTTTATCATCCTTGGGGATCATCATGTCACTATAAGAAGGGTGTTGAATTAAGGGTGTTCAAATTTTACTGACTATGTTCCATGTAAAACTTTTATTTACAAATTTTGATCGATCTATTATAATATCCTAGGATGTGTGGGTCTTTGAATTGTATACTTTACCCTTACACCATCATGGTATGAATATAATGTAATAGAAAAAAACATAATGTTTTTTAGATGTTTAGAATCCAATGTGGGGAACCTACTCCCTATCGTGATTAGTCATCCCCCTCAATAATAAATTATCCAATAATAATATATTAATATATTATAAGTGGTTTGGGTTGTATTTAACCCAACCCATGATATTCCCCACTCTAAAAATGTTTCCCACAGTGTTCTAATTTTAAAATTATCCTAAAATATCTCAAATAAAATTCACACTAATATTCTGTTGGTCATATTATTAATGAGCATAATAGGTTGGATCCATGAATTGGGTAGACCTCCTTCTTCTACATTACATATATCATCCTCCCCAAACATACTAGATTACTAGATTGCTCATGTACATTTATTCCATAACATTAACATATAAAGATCTTAGTATGTAACCCTATTATTGAAAACTCAATTAAATATATGTTCATTGATAGCCATGATATTCATTGGATCCTCCTACTCATCAACTATTCTTAAAAACCAATGAATACAACTTCATATAGATATTTTTTATGATCTTTTTCATGATGACCATGAATCTGTTCCTTATTATATATATTCATTCCTAAATAGTGTAAATGATAAATAGAATATTATAGGTGCCTTATTATTATTATTATTTGAAACAAATTTGATGTTCTATTTAGGAGTATTACTTGAGATGTTTTTCTTATTCCCTAAGATTCATAGTTGTATCTCACCACCCTCATAGTCACATAGAATGAGTGGTGGACCATTATTTATTCTATTTTCATTTATAACTTTCCACACCTTCCTAGGTTCATGTTCCTATATTATATATTTATTCTTCTATTTAAAACATTTATAAATTTTTTAAATGGATACTTTCACAATGGTATCCAAAATAAATAATTAAAAAAATACCCACTTTAGGTCATCCGTGATCCCATTATTCAACTCAATTTCTAGGCCAATAATTCCCTTATTTATTACAAATCACATGGATAATGATGCTTTTCTTTTATTCCTATAATAGGAACGCCTTCATCTTCACAAATAATAAAACTAAAAATACTCACTGTAATATTATTTAGATATATTAAAATCATAAAAAAATAATTTATTACGTAATGGAATTACCCATTTGTGCCATGAGAGATTATTGTGAAAACATATTATATCTATAGTTAAACCCATACAAAATATATAAAAACTATTCAAGAACAATATTTATCCATATCTTACATCACAACTATGTTTTTTTATATTTAAAAAATAAAGAGATGTTGAAATGTAAACATATCATCATCTATATTATTCTTGAAAAATTTATCAAATAATTTCAAATCAGATTATATAATGGAAAGTATCCCATGATTTTTCTTCTTTTCCATTATCAGGAATATAATATTATCAATATCAGATAATGCATAATTTCTAAATCATGAAATTTGAAACATTTAAAAGAATTACATAAATAATTGAAAATGATTTTTATTATGTGTATTTATTAAATAGATAATATTTATTTTTAATAAAACAGATGTTTGAATGTTATTTTATGTCTTGAAGTCATACGAGATCCCAAATCTATAATGGTGTTCAAGAAGTAAGTCATATGAATTGAAAAATAAATCATTTCATAATTATTTTTAATTATATGATGAATGAAAACCCATGTAAAAATTCATTAAAATTCATATAAAACCCCAAAATTCATAAACTAGATCTTCATAGACATATACTGGACATGAGTCATAATAAATTCTCACTAAGCCATATAGAATAATCTAATATCGTACAAACATAAAAAATTCATAAAAAATTACTTTATAGTCATATTGTATAAATAAAAAATACCCACTTTTTGTTAAAGTAATATACACATAATAGACTTCATACCATTTTCATTTGTACAATCCATCACCAAATTACAAAATTGTTTCTAATTACATTGGATCATTCAAACATTTAAAAATATAATTAATTGAATTTAACCGTAAATTAGGTAACAAAAATTATTTGTAACACATGGATTTATTTATCTATGTTAAATATGGAATTCCACTAACACTATAAACCTATTTGAATCAACTAAATCACAGCTCTTGATATTGTCTCTCCAATATAGATTAAAAAACATCGGTCTCACTCACCTTATTACAACTTCTCTATTTATTATAAAATTTATATATAGTGCTTTAACCTTAATCCTATATCATGTTTATAAAAACAATACCACCAATTAGATGATATAAGGGTTTCTAACCTATCAACTAATTACTCTAATTCTATTTTCCAACGTAAAATAATAACTCATTTACACGAATTGTATTTCACGCCATTCTTCATTATTACACATTAAATTTATTAATATTACAATAAAATGTAACATAAGATTATATAAATTCATGTAAGCTTAAAATTTAATCAACATAATAATAAATACTTATAAATTACAATGTTATATAATTATTAATGATTAATGGTTTGAGTCACTAAAAATGAAGTTGGATTATTTTATTTTATTTTTCATTTGTTTATATGAATAATATCCAAATAAATTGTTAAAATACTATAAAATCATTTAAATTGATTATTTTACATTAACTATATAAATAATTTAATGTTTAATTACTATAGGAAAAATAATTCCTTATGATCAATTTTGATGACTCTTTTCTTGTTGTAATTGAGTGGAAAATCTAAGAAAGGATTCCTCTATTTGAATATATGTATGCCTAAAAAATCTCATAACAATTATCCTGATATTTTAGATTCTAGAAAGGTAGAATCATGTGCATCATATTATTAACTATTGATTGCAGTGAGAGGATTACATTATTCTTGAGAGTGAGGAAGTTGGATATTCACTCTCATTTAGGTGAGAATTTTTTGATAGGTTATGATATGAAAAACATTTATCATCATCTAAAATGATATATATTAGAAAATGTGCTAAGGGTTAATATTTGATAATTTCCATTTTGATCTTTATTAAATAATCTATCTATGTAATTACCCAAATATATTATTATAATTATTTCATTTATTAACATGATCGTAATGAGTTATAATTTTTAAAATAATTAATTAATTACATAGTTAAAGGATATTATATAAAATATCTCATTTCCATAAATCCCTTTAAATCAACTAACCAGTTCTCGGAATATATCGAATAATGATAAATAAATTATAATTTTGAAATAATTATTATATTATCTAAATTCATGGATTAATATTTATTTTAATATTCTTGTAAAAAAATAAATATTTATATTTTTTCTCTAAAATATTGAATAAATAAATATTTTTTTATTCCACAAGCTAAGAATAATGTTTATTTTTAATATTAAATCAATTAAAATCTAATCACGCTCTAGATAAACCGAGTGTGTTACCCTCTTGGACATTTTATAAGTGTAATTATGTAATATCATTCAAAATTCAAAGATCAATATCTAGACACACATCATGGAACCCGTAAAGAAGAATGATAGTTTCGAAATTGAATCTAACATCCTCGAAATGGTAGTATTTAATATAATCTCTTTGTATCAATATATCATCAAACATGATGCATACTAGGGTTATAATCATATATTCATGAATTTTATTTCTATGAATTATCTAAAAGAACTCATTAAGGAGATACTATTAACATGGATATAATCATATATTTCTATTTCAATCATCGGTATGGTGATATTTTCTTGCATTAAAATGGAAAGGAAAATAATTTATTGACTTATTCAATTAATTTCATATCATTTATGATGAACCAACCATTTTATACCTCACTATGGACATATGTCATCATAGTTTCCATCTATACAATAATGTAAACAATTAATTTTACACATTAATAATAATATAAAGTACAAGGATTAATATAATCATTTGTCAATAAGAATATCCAATGGAACATAAAACATGAGGATTTTTTATTCATGGATTATTACTAATGACATTCCATATTCATGTTTAATAATTGTAAAATTCATGAAAAAAGTCTCAATTTCAGATAATCCTCTAACACATGACAGTAAAAAATAATCTCAGTTATGTCAAACATTAGTTATCTAGAACATAAGAAATAAATTTGAGAATATAATCATATCATCTCTAGTTCTCATTATAGTAGGGAAATTCCATACCCTTTTGATTCTATTTAGTATATAAATACATTACTGCATTTTTTATAATAACATAAATGATGTGGTATGATCATTGTTAATACAATGGGAAATCAAAAGTAATTTTTTTTGTTTTAGTGTACCGAATATAATAGGTAGCCCCTACTGATCTGTCCCATGATGAAGAAAGTTTTATATTTAGATCCATTGAATTTGAATGATCAATCTATAGTGTTGGAATTATTCATTTATAAAGGTACTTTCATATCATGGAATTCCCCACCTGGTGTTGTATGTGTCGGGTTAGTGAAATCATATTCTAGGGATTTGGGGTAGTGATAGTTTAGAATGATTATCTCTTGTCTGAGGTGATAACAAATGGTAATGTAAAACAGGTCAGGTTATCTTGAAACTACCCCCAAAATTAGATGTGTAAATTCAATACTTCTATAAAATTATTTTAAAAAGAAACTTTTATATTGATGTAGGATATACAAATAATAAAATCATTAGTGTAGTATCACAAATGATAGTTTATAGTTAATCAATCTCTTCTACATGGGGTTCACCATTTTATATTTAGACGATTCATTCCATATTTTTTTAATTTTAATTTTTTACGAACAATGAGTAGAAGAATATAGATAAAGGGACATGAACTCATCAAATATAATATAATATTATCTACATTGTTATTCTTATATTTAAATATCACATATTTGGTGAAATAATTTATAATAAAAATAATGAACACACCTTTTTAAAGATATATATTGTACCCATGAACTTATGAGAAACTTATATGTATTATATGTTCTCCAGCATCCCTTTATGGTTGATTACACTATAGTTTAATGTAATATTGTTATTTACTCTATAATTTTTCATTTTCTAGATAGGGAGTAGGTGTATTATAGATTGGATTTGTCGTATGACATGTTATTCCTATAAATCCCTATGAAGATAATGAATACACATGTAGTATAGTAACATATAATAAGGAATATTATAAATTTATTTATTTATTTGATAAGAAACATGATTGTACCATTTTAGGAAGTACAACCATAAAAAATATATTTTGAATGTTAATTTTATTTGACTAAGACTAATAATGAGTTGATTATAGTTATTTAAAATATAATATCATGATAATGGTCCTATAAATGAATCAATGTAGGAATTCCACATGAGTATCCCATTCTAGTTTAACATAAAACATGAGTTTAAAAAAAGGTAGGGTTCATCTTACAAGTGAATGGTTTCTTATTTATACCTTTAGTTTATTGGAAAGTCCCAAGGAGGTTGAAAATGGGGGATAAATCATTTATTTCTTGACATAGATCTACTTTAAAACCTACAAGATGCGAAAGTAGATGAATATGACCTCAAAAATGTCTTATTGTTTCACCAAATGGATGGATAATTTTAATGACCTGAGTAAATGACTTATAGTACTATGGGGACCATACTAGTTTGAAATGTAAAACTAGGGAAAGATCCATCATTGGATGAGTGACATAAATTATCAAGGGAATATATATTCTTAAGGGACACATATTTGTAATAAATGTCTTAACCAGGAATATTCAGTGTAATAGTGTATAATTAAGAAAAATAAGCCTTTAGGGGTTTGACCTAGGATAAATGGTTCTAATAATGTCCAAAAACCATTTGGTAGAATGGGATAATTTTCTAACAAATTTTAAACTAGGATGAGTGTGGAACTAGGTGAACCACTTAGAGGTAGGGAATGGACCTCTTAGTTGTGGAAACCATTGTACTATAGATTATAAAAAATAAATGATATGAATGACCAAAAATAGGTTACCTGTGTGTATCACATTCCTAGTATCTCTTTCTGTATCAGGGATTAAATCATTTATGTTAACCCTATGGGATATAACTATTCTCCCTTAAAGGAGGGGTGAATCTTTTGGTGGGAGTGTTAGGTATATATGGTGCCTATTTTACCGAAATTTACTCTACAGGTAGAATCAGTCACTTATAAAATGGTTATGACTGTCAATTCCACATAGAAATATGAAATTATCGAAGAATCATAATTGTTATGTTGAGGGTTTTATTTAAAGAATGAAACAATCTAGGATTTGAATTATAATAATTATGGAAGATGGTTCGATTATAGTTTTTTGTTAAAGCAATATTGGATGGGATTTTTCTATGATAATGTAATCTCATTTAATCAATATGTATTCCTAGAGAAAGATAATAATATTCCTCCTCATTAATTTATCTAAAAATACAAAATTCATGGATAATCAGCTAAGAACTAAAATAGTCATTTTCCTGGTCACACCATGTTAAAGGATCCTAATAGTTCCTAAAATATGTGGTTATTAAAATTATCTAAGATGAAGATGAAAATAAATCATCAAATGGAACTATGAAACCAATGAAATAATTTTAGGTTTACATCACATTGAACATCATACATTCCATCCCATTAATCTCTACAAAATACTACTATAATCGGAATATCTTCCATTGATGAGATGATCTCAATGGAAGATGGAAGGTGACACATAGAAGATGGATTAAAGAAGATTAAAAATCAGATGTGATGTTTTGATTGTAGATTAACACCATAAAATAAATTTTATTACAATGATAAATATTGTAATAATAATAATAATTACAATGAATGAAATATTTTAATTAGAAAAATAGAGTATGTTTGGACAGCAGACTAAATAAGTACAAGCATATAATGAGAAAATGGGGCTATAAAATTATATAAATAACATGAAAAAATGTACCAAATTGTTTCCCCTAATTAATCATTAAATTGATATTTATAGTCTCTTTTTCAATAATATTCCTTGAAATGTATTTATTTGCATTAATGTATGACAATGTGCCGTGGAAGGTGGGTAGAGAATTGATGTTACATTATTACTATGGATTAATTCATAATTTTACCTCTCCTAATTGGAGAACATAAAATAATTTAATTATATATAATTGTATGGATTTTAAGAGAAGAAAAAATGGATTAATATTTATTATATTAAAAGGTAAAATTTTATACCATTTAAAAAATACTTTTTGATGTTATGATAGAAATGGTGGGATAACATTCTGGGAAAGGAAGACTATCCTATAATATAAAAATTTCATTATGTTTACTAGATGGTATTCCTAAATATATAATTATCGAAGGAAATTATTGAAATAAATTTTCATTATTATGTTCTATATATTTACATATAATATAAGTTTAATTATATTTTTTCCTTTATCACTGGGTTTATTTTATTTTGGGGGTGTCAAATTTTATTTTCCAATATAATTTTACATTATATGTATAAAATTATAATCTTCCTTTTAAAATATCACATAACATCATAATAATAACGTATTTCTCCAAAATTGAGTAATTGTTTCCTAAATATTAAAATATAAAGACTGATAAATATTATAGAACCGAGTGATGTTTTATGGGTGATGACTAATAAATTATAAAAATTAATATCCTGTATGATGAAAAATGATGTTTAAATTGAATAATATATTAACATTGGATTTCATAAAAAAATTACCTTAACACCATTAATATTTAATGAAAACTATCGACATTTTCTGCCTAATTAAACCTAATAACATGTGTTCTTATAGTCTATTGTAAATAAATGTCTAAAAAATATCAAAAATAATTTACTCTCTTGAAGCATTTTTTATCATACATTTTTTCCACAATAAACACACATAAAAAATAATTAATTACTTTAAAATACTATCTAAAAATACAAATTCAGAAGAATATACCAATCCCAATCTATTTTCTTTTTTAAAATTAACCTCTCTGATTTGTGTAATTACAATTAATCATAATTTAGTGTTATGTATCGCAAAATGAAGGGGGGTTCTTTTTTTTCTATTAGAAATGATCTAAATACAATTTTGAAATCACATTTCAACACTATGGTGAGTGCTATATTTTTCCTTTTGTATTTTTTATACATTTAATAGTGATGAATAAACAAACTCTACGAAAGATACTGATGGAGTCACTGTCCCCAAGTGTAATAAAATACACATTATTTCAATTCAATACCGTATAATAGAGATAAAAAGCCTATATCTAGGAAATATAGTAACAGATACACTATCACTAACTTTCACATTCCAAACATTAGCTAAAAAAATTATTTATATGTCTTATTTACTTAAAATAATTTAATATTCTAAAAATTATATATAACATTATATGAAATCATATTCTATAAAAAATAGACCATGTGAATTCAAACTCAAAGTCCACAATAAAATGTATGTTCATTGAATCATTCTTAATCAATGAATTAAAATATTTATGATTAAATATCACATCATAAAATCATGCATACCAAAATTCATAGATATGAAATTAATAATACATTATGATTAGAATAAAGGCAAGAAAAATAAATTGATGTTTAGTTTTATTGTTTAAAAATGAAAATAATCAAATATAAGGATAAAGAATATAATTTTTTTATTAAATTGACAAATATTTACAAAAATATATATTTTTTCCACCCACCCCTCCCCATCATATAATAGAACTACTCTTACAGTTGAATGATAAGGGCGGATGGAATTTAAGATTATTAAAAAGTGGGGGAGAGAAGTTAAATATTTATTTCATGGAAAAAATCACATGTTATTATGATGAATACCAAGAAATAATATATTGCTCACACTAGGAATATTTCAACTGTTAAGTATCACATATTATTTATGATTAGTATTTATCACCATAAGGCATGTGGTTCAATTGAAAATACTTAACTTATTTATGATTAAATGTTACACAAAAATAGAACTAGACCACCATGAAAATACCAAGGTGTTACCTTAACTAAAAATAATTATAGACTAAAAGAATTACAAAAAATAAATTTTCCAATTTTTTATTAGAGGAACAAAAACAAGGAAAAACAGAAAAATAAGTTGGGTTGCCTCCCGAAATGTGTTTAGTAACTTTTTTTAGCTAAACATACACACCCCCAAATTATCCAATCCAATTTTTTAATATCAAAATGAATTTTTTACCCACATCCTTTAAATTTAGATTAATTATACATTAATGTTGATTGTAAGAAGTGTAATTAGTTTTGAGAACATTCCTAGAGGACCTGAGGATAATGATTTTCCTCAGAATATCATAAAATTTTTATCAAATAACTTTATCATTCTTCATTAGGACATCCATGATTACACTATATTGGTTGGATAAAAGAGAATAATAAATGAGAATATAATTTTTTTATCTCTTGTGAATACATAATTGATTGGGGAAGAGATGAAAATTAGTTTAAACTCAAAATCAAATGATATAGATTTGTATTTTTAATACGGATCATATTATTCTTTTAAAGAAAAAGTTTGAACCTAAAAAATATATTGTGTGGCAATAGAATCATGTTTTAGGATTTACCCCAAGTGTTCAATGAATAATGGTTTGAGAAAATAATCATTATTGGATTTATATTTTATAGATTCAATACAAGATGAAAACATTCCTTTATTTGTTTAAAGAAAATAGATTTCCTCTTGACTTAAACAACCTTCTATGAAAACTAGATGAACCTAGAGTTTAGTTTCAATAGTACCTACCCAATTCACTTCCTAAAAATCCTCATAAACAATTATTTGAGACAATCCATTATAACTGTTAGGAACAAGGATGGTTTTACCAAGGGATATGGAGATGTAGTAATTCATAACTAGAATAAAAAAATTCAATATTTGGAGGAGATGACTAATGATAATGTTGGTTTTCTACTATGATATATGATTAGATGATTTATATTGATAATAATGTTGACATGGTAAAATAATTTTTCAACATTAACCAAAATATCTTCTAGGATACCCTTAGGATCCTAAGTAGTAAGATAGGTTATCTATAGAATAAAATATGTGGGTAGAGATTATAAATACAATACTAACATTTCATGTCATATATAATGAGGTTAGTACTAGCTCATTTGTTTTGTATTCTTTTTCAAACATTTTTATCGCTTATTTCAATATTTATATCAGAAAAACATGGGTCCTTTAACTTAATAATAAAGGATACATGAATGGTTATTCTTATAAAAATACCCAAATATATATTTTTAGAGAACATAAATTTGAATATACAGAAGTCCTTAATATAATTTGAGTAGGAATGGGGGGTTTGGTTTGTATTAATATGTTTGATATAGAGTGGAAAATTATTGCATATTTACATTAACGTTTCACTAAATTAATGTTGGGATTCCCCACCCCCATTATTTTAGAAAATGGACCAGGTTGTCATATTGTGTTATAAGGTACTTTTTCCTATATGTAATACTCATTTCCTCAAATATTATGGTTGTTTTACAATAATTATATGGATATCTTGAAGACTCAGATGGTTTATGAAATGTTTATTTATTTTTTCCATGGTTTTTGTATTCTTTAAAATATTTACAAGTTTGAGTATCTCATGTGAGGATTGTATGTAACCATATTATCCCTTAATGTTGATGAATGGATGACATAATTGAGAGTGGGTTCCATAATAATATTAATTCTTTTAAATTCATATTTTAGTGATAAATCCTCAGAATCAATTTTCTCTATTTTCCAAACCAATGTCTCAAGAAATGGTTGTGGAAAACATTTGATAAGGGTTTAGAATGTTAGTTCATTCAAAGAGGATATTTAAACCATTGGATGGGTTCTTTTAATTCAATTATAATATCATATAAATGGAATTTTTATCATTTAAACTAGTTATTCATTGAAATATTTGGTGTCTTGTAAAAATTTTGAAACAATTATTTATTATTATATTGATTTTCCTTCAAATATAATCTAGTATGGAAATTAAACATTGGATTGAAAACTTTTTGGTACTAAGGCTTTTGAAAATTTAGAGGATTAAACTCCATTGAAGTTCCTCCAGGAAGAATCTCTTGATTGAAGGAATGGTTGGGACATTATCAATTTTTTAGTTATCTTTTAACAAATTTTGAAAACATATTCAAGATATTTAACATCATAAATATTCTTGAAGTTTTATCATATAGAGTGAGTCTCCCTATATTTCATTTTGTTCAACAGAAACATCTAGAAACTTCTAATACCATTGGGGTTTTGTTCCTGATTGTCTTGTTACATATCATGTCTAAGATTTTTTTCCTAAACCTAAACATTCATAAAACATATGTTTTTAATATTTTTTTTGAGAAACTATGGTTAAGAACCATGTTTAAGGTGTCATTAAACATTTACCATGTCTCGTAAAAGGGAACTCCATATTTTTTAACAATTTTTTTAATTGTGTATTTCCGTGAATGTGTTTATGTTGGTAAACATATATTTTTTAAAACCATTTATATTTTTCCCATGAATGGATTCATATTGGTCACAAATTACATAACCCAGTATTCGATTCAACATTTAGGAAAAATTGGAATATTTTCATTTTGGATGAATAAATTTGATGATGGGTAAAGAGGGTCTCAACAATGTCATTCAACTGTTTGACATAAATGTTAATCATCTATGGCTCTTTACCATGAAAGGGGTAATAATGGTTTCAATAATTTGGTTTCAAGGTATAATTAGATAATCCGTGGTTAATATATTATTCCCAAGGATTCATTTTTTCATCTAAGTGTGAGGTATTCATTAATAGGTTAATCCTTAATTTTACAAAAGATAAATGTTTTATAATTTATAATTCGCTTTTGATTCCCATATGGGTTTAAGATGGTGTTATTGGGATGTCCCTTCATTAGAGGGGTATTGTATCAAGAATTTATAATATGATTATTATTAGGAACTAGTTTCATATGTATCTAGGTTCACTCAACTCCCTTACTATAGAATTATCAACACTAACCCTACGATTTTTATAATCCCACGTATAAAGCAATTTGTATGGAAAGAAGGGGGAATAAAATGATAAAAATGTTTTGGAAATTCGAAATGGGTTTATAGTAAAATTATAGTTTATAATATTAATAATTTTGGTCCATATAAACAGCCCTCTATTTTAGTTTACCCAAATTTATCATAAATTTATAAGAAGTATCTTGTATCACAATTAAGTTGCTGATTACACTAATACCAAATATGTTATTTAAGTCAGAATAATTTTTTATTCATGGTTTTGGATATAATTTAGAAAAATTGTTTTGGAAGATTTACTTTTTTGAATGAGAAACTCTAGAATTTTATTAAAAACATATAATGAAGTTGTATCAATTCTATGTTTTTTATAGGGAAATATTGGATAGATTGTTTCCATTGAAAAGTTTAGCTCATTAATTTATTAACTATACATTCAATGGGATAAAAATAATAATCACCATTAATTTATTTTTTATCTATATGTTTATGATGATAATAACCAAATCACATAAAGGATCCCTTATTGATTAGTTGAAGGAAGAAGATCATGTTTGAACTAAAAGTATGTAGTTTTTAAATTTGGGAAAGATAAAGAACAAAATATGTGATTGAATTGAACAATCAATTGAAATTGAAAATTTATTATTTAAATAACACATAATAACAACTAATAAAAACAATTAAACTCTATTAAATTAACTCATAATAGGGTCCTCATTCTATATATTCAAAAATCACAATGGTAAGTGGTTGTTGACTTCTTGAACTAGAATTGAAAAGGATAAAAAATGAAAAATAATCTATTCTATTTTTTGTTGAATGGATTAGAACCATTGAATAAATGATATATAAATGATAAATACGAGAATAATAATGATTTTGATCAAGGAAATATTTTAATTAATTAATATAAAGGGGTTGGAAACATACAAATTAAGAATAAGAATATAATTAGAAAAAGGAAACAAAACATTACATGAAAAAGACGAAACAAAAGAATCACATTTATTAATTAAAATTACCTAGAAATAGATAAATTGAGGCCTTCATGACAAAAAAATGTCTTTAAAATATATTATATTCATTAAGGATAGCCAAATGGTGGTCTAATGTTTGTGGAGATATAACGACCCATCCCCTAGGGCCCGTGTCGTAACTACCCCAAGCCCACATTCCATAAGCCAGGGGTTGGAGACTAGCACCGGAAAGGAATAACCCAAAAAGGGAAGGCATTGCATTTAAACCTATACACGGACATACTAGGTACACACTCTATATAATTAAAAGACAACGAAAAATGGAAAAGTATAACCACTACTAAAAATAACCACTGAGAGTAAAAGTAAGTACTGAATGTAATGGGGAAAGTATTTAAGACCAACTAGAATGAATGTATAGTAAAAATGGAAAAAATGGTATAGATTTTATCCACCAAGTATCCTACCTAAAGGGTATGTACAACTCATTTTCTACCATCACCACCAATCACCATGTCTGTCAATCACTTTTGAGCACTGTCTAGCCCTGGCTCCTTGATCCTTATTTAGGATTTCCTTCGTCTTCTCAAGAAATAACATTGTTCAGGCGAAGCCCGTGCAGGGGTGTGAATAACAACACTCAGTTGGGACCCCGAGACCCCTGAATGTCTCTCAGAATTCCACAAAGGAAAAACCACAAATCATTATCTCAATCACAATGAACTATGTAAAAGATAGATCACACCTAGTATACAACGTAGAGAATATAAATAAAGAAGATTAGTCGTTATCTAGATTATTTTATTCTGTTGGGAGGTACTGCTGCTGATCCATGAAGGGTTACTATACTTCTGATCCAAACAGGGCCTTGCTACTATCAATCCACATAGGGTTTCTCTACTATCAATCCACACAGGGTCGCTCTATTTTCGATCTGCACAGGGTCACACTATTGTCGATCCCCACATGGTCTCTCTACTGTCGATCCATATGGGGCCGCACTACTGTCGAGCAACAAAAAGTCACACTTGTGAAAATTAACACATGGTCACTCTGTTGCTGATACACAAAGGGTCCCTCTCAAACCGATCCGTAGAGGGTCACTCTTCCAATGACAGCAAGCCACAGGATTCCAACACATGGTGGGTTTGAGATCCCAAAAAATTATCCTCAACTCTCTAATTATATTTCAAATACCACGAAGTATCACGAAGAAGTCACCTAAAAGTACACCTTGTCATAAGGTTTCTAACAGGACAAACAACCCATCAATCGGACACCTGGTATGTATGATATAGGGAAAAATGAAAATAGGCCCTGGTTGGCATCGAGCCTAATCCAACACAATAATACTCCAAATTCTGTAAATTCTAACGTGAGGTACCTCCAATGGATAGCCTCATCGCGAGGGTCCTTGTGCCGCAAACTACACGTCAATTAGATACCTGGTTTGCGAGATATGTCTAATTCAGCAAAACAGGACCTGTCAGGTTGATACCTGTTAGGGGTCCAATGCAGCGGGCCCATTGGGCCCGCACGTCCAGCCCGACTTGTGGGTCCAGCCCGGCTAGCTGGTCCAGCCCGGTTGGTGGACCCGGCCAGGATGAAAGGTCCGGACTGCCCGAAAAACTCGTCCCGCATTGACGCGGGCCGATTTTTGGATGCACCAACCAGATATAGTGTTCTCGGTTCATCTAGCTGGTAGGGCTAGTGGGGTGCCACCCTAGATGTTGAAATTGCTGGTTAGAGCCGGTTGTGGTTCAAAACAAGTGGCTTGAGTGGGCCAATTTTCTTCCCATGTGGCGTGAAAACACCACACAGTTCCACCCGCCCCGTTCCAGCCTGCAGCAGCTTCCACCACCACAACACCTATGGGCGCCGCTCCTCCATGCAGAAGTACCAAGAATTCGTTGCGCCGATGGTACCGTGCTAGTGGTTGCTTCCACATGCCACTAGAGATGCTTTGTTGGTGCATTAATTTACTATCTGCAGCTATGGGCCTCTCGGTTCTCCACCTTCACTATGAGGCTCTTAAATTCAGCTTGCCACCTTATTTACCAGTTACGCACATTAACCAATAACAGAGGGGTGTTTTGGGCCTTGTTCAGATTGGTCCACACCCTCCGCGTTAGTGTTCTAACATGGGGTGATAACAATCATTAATCATAAAGAACAAATCCTCAAATTTAGACCTTGCAACAACCACCCACATGAAAAACTATATGTGGATCAACCTGTTAGTCGGTTGGTCCACATTGGTTGTATTTTCCAAGAATAAAATGAGAGGAAATGGAAAGCATGTACTCCCACTTCATGGATTCAGTTTAATCCATTACAAATGAAGGAAGGAATCCGCGTTCGAAGTTTTTCATTGTTGTTCATCGATCCAAGGATCTATTCCCCCAATGGTCATCATTCATCCACTATTCTTTATTACAAAGGAATGTAATCCGCATTTCTTCATTGGTTCTTCTAGTGGGTTCTCAATTCCTTTGACAAATGTTTTATTAAATAAATGAAAATTCACCATGTTACATTCATTAATATGGTTAATTAATTAACCATAACTAATAAACCTTTAATCCATATATGTTTAGGTTACACATCCAATGGTTCATGTGATTAAATGTCTCTTATTTAATGTTTTTTGTTATTTTGTGGTCCCACCATCGACCACTCAATGGATTTCGAAAGAATAAAATAACTTATAGTTGTTTTATTATTTTTTTTGAAAGTCAAAATTTATCTTTTTTGTTCAAGCCTTACTAGATAATGTTAAGCTTTACCTAAGAGAATCCCTGTGCTTCAAATTCAACAGTGCATGTTAATTTTTAATTTGAGCACTGGTTCGAAAGATATAAATCCCCACATGCACATTTACTCAACGTACCTTAAAAAACGTTCAGAATTCTGTTTTGGGATCTCCTGGCCTCAGAATCATGTGTCATAAATTTTTCTAGTCTTGCGATAATTCCATACAATTAACAAAATTATACATAATTTCTAGGCCTTTATATTCACCCCACCTTAGGCCTTTACATTATCGAAATCCACAACAGAGGCTATGAAAACAAATTTGGATATTGAGCATGAATCTGAGCCTCTCAGTCCCATGTTCTCTTGTGGAGGTTCTCATGCTGCCACTGAACTCGCACAATATTAATCGACCACCCTCGTAGGACCCTCTCTTTTCGATCCTCTATCTCCACCAGGAACTCTATAAATATCTCCCCATCATCAATGTCCATCTTTCCCCAGTCAATGACATGTGATGGATCATTCATGTATCTACTCATCTGCAATACATGGAAAACATTATGCACACAAGGAATCTGTGGAAGAAGAGCTAGTCAGTACACCACCATGCTACTTCATCTCAATATCTGGAATGTTCTGATGATCCTCAAAGGCAGCATGTCATCCCATCTAAATCTCAGCAATCCTCATTGGGGTGACATCTAAAATAAAACCTGAAGGCACTCCTCAAACTCCAATTCTCTCCATCTTCTGTCATCACAACTCTTCTACCAACTCTGTGTAGTATTTATTTTCTCCGAGATGATCTGCACCTTCTCAGTGGTTGTTCATACCAGCTTTGGACCCATAAGTTATGAACCAACTAGGTCTATCCAACATAGATATGATATTCATGGTTGGTTATAAAAGACCTCAAATGGTACAATGCTGATGGTGGAGTGATAACTATTGTTGTATGCGAACTCTACTTGTGGGAAGAGGTCCTCCCAACTGCAGCTAGAATCAAGATCGCAATAAGGAAGCATGTCCTAAAGTGTCTTAATGGTTTTCTTCGTCTAACCATTTATTTGAGGGTGAATGGTGGTGCCCAATCATAACATAGTCCTGAAAACCTCCTATAATCCCTTCCACAACACGGATGTCAAATGAGTGTCACGATAAAAAATTATAGTTGATGGTATCCCATGAAGCCTTACTATCTCTTGGATTTAGAGGTATCCCAGTCCCCCTACTGACCCCTACTCGTGGATGGGTATAAAATGGGTCGACATGGCGAGTCATTAAATGATCACCCAGATAGAGTTGTGACCTCTATAGGAACGTGTTAACCCCATCACGAATTCCATTGGGATAACATCTCACTTCTATTCCAGTACGTCATGTTTTTGAGCTAAGCTTTCTAGAACCTTGTTCTTAGCCTTCACTTACTGACGAATGAGGCATCCTAAAATGAACAATATCACTTTTTTCTTCATCCTTTTCCACCCTTACTGATGTTAGGGGTCTTTGTACCTCTTCGTCACAATGGGATGTACTAGCAAAGAAGATTCATAGAATTCCCCCAACACCTCCTCTAGAAACATCACGGGTACCATGGTACATCCTCTAAAAAATATTATGTTCTCTACAAATATAAAAAATACATTAGGAGCATGTCCTGAGGAAATATGTGCATGTCGGGCCCCGCAGTCAACGTACCCATGTTGTGACTCCAAAACATGCTGAAGGAGTGGAGGAGTGACAGTCATAGATTGAAGGTAAGCTGCCCCATTACTATCCATGAAGGACATCTGCAACGCAGGTAGCTTCTATATTTCCTCACTCACCCGGTGTTGACCTGATCTCCTACTGAGGGCATCTGCTACAATGTTTCCATTCATAGGTGTGTAGAATATATCAAAGTCATAGTCTTTGAGGAACTATAGCCTACACCACTATTTCAGGTTCAGGTCCCTCTATAAGAATATATAACTGAGAATATTTTGATCATAGTAGATATTAAACCATTCTCTCATCAAGTTGTGCTAATACATTTCCAAAGAAAAGACCATGGCTTATAACTCCAATTATTAGGTCACATAGTTCTTCTCATGTTGCCTCATCTGTCATGAGCCATAGTCAATCATCACTCACTCCTGCATCAGGACACATCCCAGTCTTGTAGATAATGAGTCGCAGTAGACTACATACCCAATGCCTACTTCTGGTAGCCTCAAGATGGGGGCACTTATCTGTCTCTGTCTCAGCCCCTGGAAATTTTTCTAGTATCTCTCCATCCATACAATGGGTTACCCCATATTTGTCAAAGATGAAAATGGTATTGTTAAACTGGAAACGGTATGTATAAATATCCATTAGAACCTAGCCAATCCAAGGAAACTCCACACATCGGTCAGACTCATGGGTGGCTACAAATCAAGAATTGCCTCTATCCTTTCCGGATCCACTATACCACTAGCTTATGAGATAGTTTTCCCTAGAAATTGGACTTCCCATATCCATAAATGGATCTCCGAGTTAATTATTTAATGCTAGTTATATTTGAGTGTATCTAGAACTATCTGCAAAAGTGTAGAGTGCTTCTCCTCTGATGCTAAGTATACCAAGACGTCGTCAATTAATACCACCACAAAGCGATCGAGGTAAGGGTGTAAGACCTTGTTCATGAGTCTCATGAACACTTCCAAATCATTGGTCACCCCTAAAGGCATTAAGAAGAACTCATAGTGGCCATACCAACATATGAAGGTTGTCTTCAATATGTCCTCATCCTATACCCTATGCTGATGATTTCTTGATCTGAGGTCTATCTTCAAAAACCACTGAGCTCCCTTCGACTAGCCTAAGAGATCATCAATCCATGAAAAAGGATAATTTTATTCACTATCACCTGGTTCAGGCTCCAATAGTCCATGAATATCCAAAAGCTCACATCTTCCTTCTTGGTGAACAAAATAGAGGATGCACGTGGGGAGTCACTGGGTCTTCCAATCCCCTTTCTATGCATGTCATCCAACTGTACCCTCAACTCAAGAATCTCCATTGGATAAATCTGATATGTTGATGTAGATATTGGGGTCGGATTGGGGTAGAAGTCAATGTATAAGTCTACTTATCTATGAGGAGGCCATCCCAGAACATCCTCAGGAAAGAAATCAGCATAGTAGTCCACCACTACTGGATTTATCGAACTCCCCTCGTCATCTATACTAACGGTAAGGCTATCCAACTGATGAGTGATCGACTGAAACCTCCTCCATAAAATAATATCCTATACGGTAAAGGTTTCTTTCTCACCAGTGAAGGAAAACATGGTGCCATTCTCGTAGGCACATCGCACTGTGGGACTAAAACTGTCGATATGAACTGTGGAAAGCTAGTCCATTGCCAAGATGAAGTCATAAGGCCTTGACGATGCTACTAAGAGATCCCAGCCAACAATCTCTCCTGCTAGAGTTTGATCACTCTACCTGAACCAGTGTGTGATCATAGAATCCACTACCGTAGGAGTCTCTAAATGTTAGGATCAAGCCAACTACTCCATCAGAATATCTATGATCTAAAAGAGAGTAATGAGAATGAAAGAGTGACTAGAACATATGTCGACAATAACTGCATCTATGGAGGAGTTGAAAACTATCATACCTCAAATCATCTCTAGATCACCGTGGTCATAGGCCTCAGCTACCTGGAGCTAAGCTCATCCCTATCCACCTAATCCCTAGGGTCGGGGTAAACCAACTATGTTTGGTCGTAGTAGTAACCCAAACTGTCATCCACCACATGCTGCAAGGCCTACTCCTCTACCATGTCTTCCGCCCTACAGACATCCACATTCGAAACTCTGGTGCTACCTCAGCGGTCTCTCATTCTTCTACTGATCATCAGTACATCGGGTCGAGAAGTCATGATCCATGTGACCTTGCCCACCGCATGAGTAGCACAATATACTCCTCTGCTGAACACCATTTCTTTATGAACTTGGAACCTCTAAAACTACTTTCTATGGTATTCCTCTTGAATATATAGCCTACTTGGACCTCTGTGTCATCTTTCAACTACCGAATTTAGATGAATCAGTTGCCTATCATCAAGTGGTGGCTCTCACCATCAGTTCCTGCTTAGCTAGAATGATCTCCATCAATAGTTCTCACGTTAGCACTCCAGGATGCATGAATATGTTGAGAGATATCATTGGAGTAGAGAGAGAGGTAATGGAATCTCATCGATTACTAGGCCACTATTTGGATTCCCTACTATACGTGCAGTAGCTCCTGAACACGCACAGAGTGTAGTGTCTCTTGTACGAACTCCAACCTGAGGAGTCTCTTGAAGTCCTTCTTGGAAAGAGTCATCTCCTTTTCTGTTCGGAGGGGCAGGATCTACCATCGATCGGTTGTGTCCTGAAAGAGACTAGAATCTTGGATCACCATCTGGTTTGCTTGTGCCTCATCCAAATGGAAATCCATGCCACATCCTCTAGCTTGTCCTCGACCACCTGTGGATCTATCTTGCCTCGAAACCTCAATGGCCTCCACCTCTAGATCTCATGAAATGTGCTCAGTTAGTGTGAATTGTCTAGTGGTGGGGCTAGGAGAAACTACATACATATAGGTGGTGGTGATACTTGTGCACCACCTGAAGGTGTTATTGCTGTAAGAGGGCCCTGCACTGATGCCTCATCACTCGGTAGGGCATCATAGTGATCACTCACTGTAATAATGGCTATCTATCTACATGGTGGCATCCTGTTAGAGAAACACATGGACCATGATCAATAGGTTATACCTAGTGAGCTGACTCAAAATAGATCAAAGAATAAAATTTTCAAAACACATGAAAATGGTGTTTTTGTGTATTGAGTTGGAAATCAGAACTCAGGGTCCTGGTGTATTGATACGTCAGTTGTTCAACCAACCCAAGACTCCCCAAACTTTAATATGATATCAACAATCTTAAAACAAATACTCCATTGAAAAATACAGAATCTTAGTTCTTCTAGTAGAATCGACTGCCCTATGATAACACTTTGTCACGACTCATCCCTCGGGGCCCGTGCCGTGACTATCCCAATCCCACCATCCATAGGTCATGGGTTGGAACCTAGAACTGGAAGGGAATAACTCAAAAAGGGATGTCATTTCCATCAACATGTACACACATAGACTAGTTGCACACTGCATACATGTAAAACACAACGGACAAAGCAAAAGTATAACCACTACTAAAAACCACTATTAAGATTAAATGTAAGTACTGAATGTAAATGGGCTAGTATACAAGTCCTACTAAAAAGAAATTACAGGTAAAAGATAAAAATGTGCTCTGGTGGTCATCCACCAAAGTTCATTCCAGTAGTGTAGGTACATCTCATTGTTTACCATCACTGATACTCACCATATCATTCAATCACCTCTGAGCACCATCTATACCTGGTTCCTTGGGTCTTAGTTAATTTATCCATAATCTGAACAATACACAATAAGGTGCAGGAAAATCCCATACAGGGGTGAGTATAAAAATACTCAAATGGGACCCCGAGACACATGATGGTCTCTCAAAATTCTACAAAGGAAAAACCCCGACGCATGATCTGAATCTAAAATCACTATGTAAAACACATCTCACACCTAGTATGAAACATAGATAACATGAATAAAGAAGATTATTCTTCACCAAGATCATTTTATACTATGGGGATGTTCTTCTTCTGATCTACGAATGGTTATTGTACTCCCGATCCACACAGGGTCTCTCTATTGTAGATCCACACAAGATCACTGTATTGTCGATCCACACCGGGTCACTCTATTGTTGATCCAAAAAATGTTACACTACTGTTGATCTATATTGGGTCGATCTAATATCCATCCATAGAGGATCTCACTACTGACAATCCATAGAGGGACTTGCTACTTCTGATCCCCAAAGGGACTCTCTACTGCTGATCCATGAAGGGTCGCTCTCATACCAATCCACAGATGGTCTCTCATCATTTGACAACCATGCAAAGGATTCCTGCACATAGTGTGCTTGAGTTCCTGGGAAAACTCTTCTCAGCCACTGAACCTACATTATCTTTCACTAAATCTCACAATTAATAAACCCAATGGACCACCTTGTGATAAGTGTCCCAACGCGAGAGATGGGACATCAATGGTACGCTCGGTCGGTAAGATATAAGAAAAATGGTATTTAGGGCCCCGTTAGACTCGAGTCCGATCCAACCTGGACATACACCAAATTAATCCAAAACACTAGTAAAGTATCTAAAAACAACATTCTCTTCATAACTATCCTCACACCACTGAAAACACATTAATCAGATGCCCGGTTTGCGAGATACGCCCAATTTAGTGAAATGAGGCTGGTGCGGTATGGGTTTGGTTGGGTTCCAACCCACCTAGAAAACTTGTCCTGTAAGGATGGAGGCCAATTGCTGGATGCACTATCTGGATTTTTTACGTCCAGTTCGGCTAGCAGGTAGTTCTATCACCGCCCCCTCCCCCCCACCACCTTTCGAAACAGCTGGATGGATCTGGTCGTTGGTCCATACGAGTTGCTCGAGCAGGTCGCTCCTCTTCCCACGTCACACGACAATGTCGCTCCACTCCACCCACTATGGCTCGGCTGGCCGCATCTCCTCCTGCTGTGGTGCTTTTGGGCACCTCTCTTTCCTGCAACTAGATCGAACGTTCACCACCACTGGTTATCGGAAATGGTGGTTGCTTCTACGGGACACCATAGATGATCTCGTGGTCCGTTTTCTATCCCATATGTGCCTACGGTCCTCCTGAGTCACCTCCTTCATTGGGGCACTCTGAAACTCTCTTTTATACCTTATTTTCTAGTCGAGAACAAAGAACAAATATAAACCGAGAATAATGGGAGGGGTTCCGGTCCATGTTCGGATTAGCCCGCACACATCACATTAGTGTTTTAACATGGGGTGATAACAATAAATCGATCAGAAAGAACAATTCCCAAATTAAGACCCCACAACAACCACACAGAAGAAAAAATTAGACATGGAAAAACCTGTTAGTCAGTTGGTCCGCGTACGCATTATTTTACAATAACGAAATGAGAGGAATCACAAACCACGTAAACCCCGTACTTGGATTCGGTGAAATATGTTGTTGATGTTGGAAAGAATCTGCATTCGAATTCATTTTTCATTGTTCTTCGATCCACAGGTCAATTCCCCCAATGGTCGTCGTTCGTCCACATTCTTCATTGGAGAGGAATGTCATTGGAATTTTTTCAGAAGTTCCTCCAGTGGGTTCTCAATTCCTATGCCAAAGGATAGATTAAATAAAAGTAACCACACCATGTTGCATTCATAAATATAGTTATTTAATGAACCAAAATTAATAAACCTTTAATACATGAACCTTGTAGTTACACATCCAATGGGATGTGTAATTAAATGTCACTTACTTAATTTCACTAATTACATTGCGATCCCATTATCCGCCGCTCAACGATTGCAGAGAGAATAAAATAACTTATTGTTATTTTATTATTTCTATCGAATGTCAAAAAATTATATTTGTTATATAACCCTTATAGTCTAAAGATAATCTTTGCCTAATTGAATCTCAACACTGGGAATTTCGACAGTGCCCTCAGATTATTCATCCGAGTCATTGTTCTAATGATAGAAATCAATGCTTGAAAATTTACTGAACCTACCTTGAAAAAAGTTACAAATTCCATTAAGGGATCTCTGGTTCTTGGAATAACGTGCCTTCAATTTTCATAGCCTTGTGATAATTCCATATAAATAAAAAAATACAGAATTCACACGTCTTTACCAGAGATTTGATTTTCCATCAATTCTGTGGTCGTATAAATTATTTTAACACATCTAAATTAAATTATAGATATATGAGGAATTTTAATGAATTCGGATATGTCAAATATGAAGAATATGTTGAAATATATGTCCTGAAATATTTTTTAAAATTTTAAAACAATTGGATAATACATTTTTATTTATGATATAAATGATGGACTTATTATTTGATATATAAAATTAAGTCTAAAATTTAAAAATCAACATTGGCCACCCAAATCTTCTTTCAACCACCTATATGTGCTTATTATAATGTTTAATGAAATTAATATTCTAAACTCCACAATTAGTAGTTAAAATTTTGTCTTCATTTTTTTTAAAATTTTGGGATCGAAATCAACAATGATCTTGTGTAGTAACATGAAGTTGTACATTGAAATTCCTTTTTCTAATTATCTAATTCCTTATTTTGAAATGAAATTCTAAAAAACACAAGCACCACTATATTAATTTTTTAAGATTATGAGTTATATATTGTATATTTAAATGAATCTTAGTCATTTTAACCATTGAAAATCTACTTATTATTGAATGATAAAATAAATAGTAAATATTAAATGTTATGATAAAGTACTATTTACACTAATAAATGAGGTGATGACCTCGACCAATATGATCATTCCCTATAAAGCATATTTTTCTATGATTATAGGGGTGATAGTATAATTGGTATTTTCTATTAGCTATACCCATGATGTTATTAAAAAACAAAACAACTAGGGGAACCATTTATTTAAGATGTTAAATCTTTTCTTGATAATGACTCAAACCGTCTTAGTCGATCCACAATATAAAAAACTCATCATCACACACCTTACCCTTAGGGGATTTTCTTGTGTTATAAGGGTATGTGTATCTAGAACCTAATTGTTTTAATTTTCATATTTTATTTTGGAAAAATAATTATTATAATAATAATTTCTTACAATTTAATGATTATATAATAAGAATGATTAAAATTAGATTTTCATATGATGAAACAGAAGTTGTATTTTTTGGTGATATATAGATTTAATTAAGACACTCTTTTTATTTAATTCAAGGATTTAGGAAATAAATTATATTTTAAAAAAATATCATTATTAAATATTATTTATTACATATATATTATATTATAATTTTATGATGTCATGTATAATGTTTATAAGGATCAAAAAAAATTATTGTCTAAAAAAATTACTTTTTAATAAATGAATATTTTTTTATATAAAATATTACATTTTTAACATTAAAATAAATTTTATAATTAAAATAAATATTATTTTTGAAACCAACAAATTGAATTATCCAGCATTAAATTATTCATAATTATTTGAGACAATTAACATTTTCAGTAAAAATTTGACACTGTATAAATATATTGTATGTATTATGACATCATTATGAGGAAAATTTGATGAAATAAATTCCATTTATGTATCCATGAAAAAATAAATATTAGAAATTTAACAGAAATTTTTCATGTTATTTGATTAATTTTATATATCCTTAATTAATTATTCAAACCCAACTTTATATTTTATGGTTTTAAAATAAGTTATATATAAACATGACTCACTTCCAGATTAACTAGGGATTTATTTTAAGTATTTAGGTTCTTATCCAAATAAAATATATAAATCCACTATTATTGGTTAGAAATCTATGGGAAGTTCAATGATATGGGTTTTGGTTTTCATTAATTTATCATATGGTGTCCAAAACCCATTAATTGAAATTAATAAAGAATTATCCTCTTTTTTTCTATAAAAACCACACCCAGCCTACCACTACTCTTCACTCAACACTTTTAGAGCATGAATTTACACTATCATTCCCCCTCAAGATCCATTGTGGGGTCCCATAATTCCATTAGGAAACTCCTTCCAATGTTAAAGAAGAATCCTCTAAATGTAGATGATTCATTCCATCTCATCATTATTAAATAAAATTATTTATATTCTACCTTTTAATTTCCAATTATACATTTTGTATATGGTATTACACATCCATCCTAGTATAATGATGATTTACATGTGATGTAACAACACTTTCACTCTCATTTTTCACTTCATTGAAGCTTTATGTATCGCAATTACGGTAACTAAATTATCTTATAATTTTTCTTATCAAACAATTATATAGTGTATACCCATACCCATTTCCACTAAATGGTATTTAAGAAGATTTTCTGATACATATTTGATTGTGTGAATCAATGTATTTATCACAGATTCCTTAATCATGGGATTAAAATCGATTAAATAGGTCTTTATATTTTATGATCTATATAGAATACATATTCATGTAAATGATGTGAATGTGACCGATGGGACCAAAATAATGTATCCCTATAATGAATTAGGTAATTTCATGTCTCATGTGACATTATATATGGGATTATGGAGTGGACATAATCCATTATTGGACTTTTTACACCATGTAATTTTTTCTTCATTGTTATCCTTGTCTTTTTTATGTTATGTTTTATGTTTCTTCTGAATTCCATTATTTCCTTGATGTTTTCATGTTATATCATGCCTAATTGATCATGATTATGATTCTACCAACTTTTATTTCTCATTGATATTTCTATAGAGTAAATTTTTTTACAATTATCATGATATTATTTGATTATTGTCATTCTTATATTTGTAGATCACCCCATTAACATATATTTATTCATGTTGTGGCCTACATTTATAAATGAAATATAGAATATAAGTGAATTTTATAGAGTTTTTAGGCAACATATTTTTACATATTTTTAATTTTTTATGTTATGATCCAACTTTCCCAAAGATGCTTGGTATCGTGATATTAGGGGTTGTATTAATAATTTCCTTAAATAAAAAACAAAAATTTAAAGTGTACTAAAATATAGTTTTTCATAATAAGTTTTTGATAAATACCATGTTATATTTGGGGATTAGTATTATAAAATCATAGTGAAATAATTAAGGATAAGTATAAACCTAGAAAAACATCCCAATATTTTTATGTACAAACAATTATGCATCTTCAATGAAAATATATTACATATAGGTGCTACAAGTGGAACTGGATAATAACTTTTTTTTTCCAAGGGGTAATAAACCTGAAAAGGGTACACTGAGAAAGAATCAATCATCACCTGATATATAAAAATAGTCTTTTATGAAGAAATATTTTTAAATTCTTGAGAGATAAGGTTTGGTAGTTTCACTAGCTCATTACAAACCATTATGAAGGCTATAAAAATTTCCATAATATTTTATACTAAGAAATAAATCTTGGAAAAAAATATTGAACTCTTGAAATCTATAGGTTAATGAATATTTTAGTTACTCCTTCCATGTTCAAGGGTTTATGATTATTTCATTACATATTGGAAAAATTATTATCCCAAATTATCCATTGGTTTTATTCTATGGATGAAATAGGTGAAACAGAGTCAACAACTAATGTGAGTGGAAATTTGATGGCCACCCAAATGACATTCCTAAAACGATAGGATTGGGAGTAAGGAAACTCATTACAATAATTTATCAATAAAATCATGCTTTAAACCTAAATTTTAATTATGAGTAACAAATAAATATACCTAGGAAATAGAATGTTGAAGTTGAGTCCTTTATTTGAAACATTCTTCATACTTTTAGTGGATAAATTGATCCCTTAATCGTATATTAATGGATCCACTACATTAAAATGATCTTATATGTCATTCAAAGCTCTAAGAAAGAAAATTTTGGTCTAGATTCTAATAATATTGTAAAAGAACCTTATAAATGGAGGTTGTTTGTTAAAAATATGAATTTTGAGGAAGATACCAAAGCGATGGAGTGGAATAAATTATAGAAAATATTCTAAAAAAACAACTTTCCACATCAGTTCATTTAAAATTTATTTATGACAAAAATTTATGTAAGAGATGTTATAAATAATAGATTAAATGTAGTTTTATAAAAAAGGCATCAAAACATTAAATAAATGATAATTTATGGGGTGTTTTAATGGTGGTTTTTTAAAATACATGACATTCAAAATTTATTTAAACACCAATTTAAAAATTTTAACCGACATATAAAAAATATTTATCCTTCATTTACATTATGATTTCATAGTTGTATCAACATGAAAAATATTTCAGAGAACATTTCACTATTTTTTAACTAATAAAATACATTGAATGAGAAATTATTTTCAAATGGAAAACTACTCTTTGGACTTTTTACATTGAATAATACAAAAAAACATGAAAATGACATTGATGTTAGTTTTTGATAACAATCAGTGTGGAATGTCCAATTAGTTTAATTCCATATCAGTTTTATTAATTAAAAGATGGAAGGATATTTTATAAAAAAAATAGATAATAAATTACATTCCCCAAAAAAAATTTAAAACCAATAATGAGTAAAATAGATAACATGGAAACCCCCTACAAAAAACATACCATAAAAAATTAAATAAAAAAAATGGTTTTCTGAATACTCATTTTTCAAAATATAGTTACAAGATTGATACCTGATATTTTAATATTAAATCATACTTATATTTGAAATAAAAATTGATGATCACCAAGATATTAATTCATAAATGAGTTTACATAATTGAAAATATAAAAAATTAATTAATTTTGTAATAGTAAGAAATTGTAATTTTTTTATAGAACAAAAATAAAAAGTTACTTCTCTTGAGTATTATAACTAACAAAACATCAAGTATGTGAAATTAAAATTAGAATAATGATGTAATTTATCAAAATAATGTATTTAAAAAAATCATTTAAGAAAATTGACTCAACATTTCATACATAGTTTTTATTGGATTCTTTGTTTATGAAATACTGTCTAATGGTTCATAAGGGTTGTTTTGTAGTCCTTGAATAATTACGTTGATATTATTATGTTGACATTGATTCCAAATGAATAAGGTATTGGGTGTCAAATGGTAAAATGAATTTATAGGGTAAACAATGTAAACTCAATCTATTTTTTTACTTAAATGAATGAAAAAAATAAATTCAGTTTTAGAATTAATAATGTATAGATTTTAAATATGTTTTGATATATCTTTTAGATTTATTTTCAAGGAGTTTTTATATAATGTATGTAATTTTTTTAATTTATGTTTACCTTCTATAAAAAATTACTATTTATGGTTCTATGAAATGTTTGTTTAAGAAAAAAAGTTCAATTCAGTATGTTGACTAGTATAATGTAATGTATCATTGGCATGGTTTTTAGACTTTTTATTTTTATTTCATTATATATTCATATAGGTTTAATAGAAAATATAATGTGGTTATATATACTATTTTATAATTTAAAATTTTTAAGTAGGTTGTTATATCTATAATTTTTTATAAATTTATATATATACGTTACATTGGTTTTTTTCTAGAGTTACATGGAATAAATTATTTCCCTCTCTACTTAATTCATTGATTTTATATCACTAAAATTAGTTCATGTTTTTGTCACTTTTCTACACTGGTATTGATGATTTATCTTTCTATGTTAAATGATTTCATTTTGTGAATATTGTTTTATAAATCTATAAATATTTATAAGTCAAAGAAAACACCAATTTAAAAAATAGAATGTACCTAATTAAAGAAGAAAACATAGGTGGTAAATATTTATATATTAAATTTTTTGTGTAGTGTTATGTTTTTTTATAAATCCATAACCCTTTATATATTAGAGAACTCATCTATAATGGCCATCTAAATACAACAACATAAAGTAGAAAATTATTATCTAAATAATCATTTTCTAATAATTAATTAAAAGAGATATATATGATGTACCATTATAAATGACATTATTTTATTGTGTCATGATTGATTAATACATACATAACCCTTTATAAAGAAGAAACAAACCCTATATAAAGAAACATAATATTTCATCTTATAACAAAAAATGATGGTCTAAATACCCATATTTTTTAAAAATCAATTAAACGGGACATACCTATGGTATCTTTCTATATTAAAGGATCTTGTAGTATAGATATTGTTTTATAAATTCATCTCAATTTATTCAAAATAGAAAACACTAATAAAAATGAAAAGAATATTCTAACTTAAATCATAAAATTATTATGCAACTAATCATTTTTAAACACTAATTAAAAGAGACTTGATATATCTTTCAAAGTTAATGGATTGTGTGGTTTGTAGATTATTTTATAATTATATAACCTCTAATATAATAGATAATAACCATATAAAAACAAACATAATATAGCAAATAAAACATGAAAATAATGTCTAAATACTCATTTATTTATCATTAATAAAAATAGAAATATATTATTTATATTTCAGAATTAATTGATTCTCTAGTGTGGTGTTTTTTTATAAATCCATAACCCTATATATTTTATAGAAAACCCATTTAAAAATTAGAAACCATTACCATATTAAAGAGTAAAACATTATTTTAGATAATCATTTTTAAAACATTAATAAAACGAGACATATTGGATGTATATTTCTAAATTAAATACTTCTGTAGTGTTTTTATTGTATTATAAATCAATAAACCATTATATAGGAAAAAAATTGTAAAAATAGACCTTATATACCATGTTACGGAAAATATTCTATTTCTAATGTACTCATGTTTTAAACATTAATTAATAGATACATACATGAGGACTCTTTCTAAATTAATGTATTGTGTCTTTTGTTGATGGTATTATCAATCCATAACCCTTTATATAGTAGTTAACTAAACTATAAAAAATAGAATACACCAACCTAGTGTAGAAAACAATTTTCTAAATACACTTTTTTTAATTATTAATTTAAATGGACCTATGTGACCTATCTTTCTGAATTAATGGATTGTGTTGTGTAGATATTGTTTTATAAATAAACATCCATTTATAATATAGAGAACAACTCTTTAATTAAAAACATATTATTCAAAATTGATGTATAGGTTTTTTAGTAATGATTTTTGAAAATTATTTAAAAGAGACATACATGATGTATCTTTATAAATTAAATTCTTGTTTAGTGTGGTAATTGTATTATAAATTGAAAAAAACCTTGTACAACAGAAAATAACCATGTAATGACATAAATAATATAAAATCTTAATCAAGAAAAAAAATTAAATACTAATTTTTTTAAACATTATTTAAAAGATTCAATCATGATGTATCATTCTAAATTGAATACATTTTTAGTGTGTCGACTGTATTAAAAATACATAACCTTTTAAATAAAAGATTACACACCTAAAAAAGAAAAATAAATATACAAAACTAAAGAAGAAATTGATTATCTAAATAATAATTAATAATCTTTAATTAAAAGAGTTATACATGAAGTATCTTTCTAGATTAAATCGAATATAATGTTTGTTAAATATTTTATAAAACCATAAAATTTATAAAGTTGATAAAAATACTGTAAAAACAAGTAGAATATACAAACATAATAGGAAAATAAATTTCAATATACTCATTTTTAAACTTTTATTAAAATATCCATATATTTTAATTTAAATTTTAATCATCCCTAACATGTTATTTGATAAAAACACTCTAGATATATATTTTCTTCCATCATATATGACATTTCATCATTCCTAATATTAAATAACTAAGAATTTAATAATATTAAAAAATATTGATATAGAAAATAAAAAAATTAATATAACTAACCTTTACAAATTTAGTCATTTTACTAGATTTTGTTTTCTCAAATATGAATATTAAAATATATTGACCATATTCTTCAATTTATTTTAGAGGACGAACCTAAGGTTATAATTAATTAACCTAAAAATAAAAACCAATATATATATTTAAATAATGTTATCTAATATAAAATTTATTTACCATTAATATCATGTATTGTATTTAATTTAGCTCAAATATCGTTATGTAATCTTTGTTAACGTTTTCCATGACCCTTATTTTCATATATCAAAGAAAAAATGCATGAAAAATAATAAATTAAAATTAAATTAAAAATAATAATACATAAATGATCCAAAATTCATTAAAAGTTTTATGAACACCTTAGAATAAAGGGAAAATACCATATAATGTGCATTCATTTGGCCATAATACACATGAATCCAACGACTACTACAATATAAAATGTTCAAAATTAATGGTATTATAATGAATATTTGATCATAATTATAGTATCCTTCTTATTTATCAAGGAAAGGAAAAAACCATGTACCAATATCTATATTTTATATTCTCTCACATATATTTGAAACTCTCACATTAATATTCATATATAAAAAAAGAGATGCAATGTATTCCATATATATAGGACTATAAATTCCTAGAGTCTCATGTTGAATGGAATGTGTGTGTAGATACCTAATTCAATAATAAAAAATTTTAGTCTCTTGAATTTATCTTTATTTAAAGAATGAAAAAATGAAAAATAAATTTACCTATATGGAAAGAACTACAATATAGTTGTTCTCAAATCATAAAAAATAACTAGATTGATCATAATATATTTTTTGAAAATTCTCAATGGATAATCCCCTCTACATATATCAAACATCATATTAAACTCATAAATATTATCAAATGTTTAAGATAGTAGTGATAATAGTTATAAACCATCCCAAATATCATAGGAATCTAATTTTATTGGTTCTAAAACCATTGTTTTTATTTTTTACTAATTATTTTGATTTTACATAATCTTATACAATTAAAATATAGTTAATCATTATACATAATATCTGATCAAATTTAATTATTTTTTTTTAAAAAGCATGTGTTGTATGTTAGATAATGAATAAGGGTACCCAACTATTGTAAAAAATGACTCATATAATCTCTGGCTCTAGTAAACTCATCTATAGTTAATGGTAGTTGACTCTTTGGATCATTAATATCATTTAATAATATCTTACCTCAACCAATGAGATTTGATAATGATGAAATGAATCCGAAAAAAAATTTATTACTATGTATGATATAATAATTATATTTGGATCTCTATGATAGAAGTCATAGTATAGTGTCAGTTATGAATAAGGAAATGGATTGTATGAGTATGTAGGATGTGCAGGTAGTGCATGCTACATATGCTGTGACATTTTAGTAACTTTTTCAAACATAACCATCATAGCTAATACAATTTGAACACCAATAGACTATTTTAGGTCTTCCATATCATATTTTATGTAATATATTAATGACTTTTTTATTTCATATAATGATGAAAAAAATCATTCCCAATAGTGACTGCTACCTCATATCCTCCTATGCGATTTGGGTTTGCTCGGTTTCCTTAACCAATTGTTGGATTGACTATCCTAACCTCAGGGATAAAATTCTCATATATATTTTAATCATAAGTTCATCCTAAAATGATAAATTTAAATGTTATATTAGTTTAATTAATTTAAACGATACAAACATTAAGTGAAAATATATTTTAATCTCATACAATTTTGTCATCTATGTTATTAGATTTCTCTGTAAAATAATTTCTAGTTTATCTATTCTCGCACTTATCCTTATTTCCTGGTGATTGGGGGATATATAGGAATTAACTTCACCAATTTTGAACCACTAAATTATTTAGCCCTAAATAAATCAAAAATTTTAACACCCATTTCTCCTCCAGTAAACGGTACCCTCCACTTATAAATGTATAAGGTTATATATTATACCCTGAGTTATCATGGTGAGATCTCACGGAGTCCTATTATATATAAAACAAACAAATAATAAATCATGTGATATAAAATATAATTACAATAAAAAATAATTATCATAAAAATGCATCATCGTTTCGACTATTGAGAAATTTAGTGCCTAGATCTACATTTAAATAACCATAAATGAGGCATGGGATTTCATTATATAATGAAAAAATATTTATTTTCCATTTTAAAAAAAATAATATTCCCATATAACCATCAATAACACACATATATATTCATAATCTCCTTGGTTTCATGAAGTTTGAATGTCAACTATAATTGAATACATTAAATATTATTCATGTATAATTTATTTTATATAATATTATAATATTGAGATATGAAAAAATAAATTGGGATATTTTTTCATTATGGACTCCCACAACTACTATCTCACCATCATTCCGATGGAATTATAATCAGGATATAAAAAGTTAAGACTTAGATGGTTTTATATGGATATATAACTCATAAACTACATTGAATTTGGTATAGTTCAGTTACAATTATCTTCTAAATTAATATGAATTCTCAAGTATCTATAATGAAGTGCATGTTTCGATAAATGTGTAATACCACATCTTCAAACATTGTAATTTTTTTCTCTCGATAATAAAAAAAGGCTTAGCCGTATGTGTTGAACTAGTATTCCTACAAATAATTATTATAAATGAAATATTTTTACTTACATTAAAAATATTATTACTAAATATTTAATAATAAGAAAAAATAGATATATTACTTGGTAATGGTTCCTTTTAATCTATTATTTTCATTGAAATAAAGGAATATAATTATTTTCTGTGTATGTACATATTATTAGAAACATGAATTTTAAAATCCCTTATTAGAAAAATATGTTTGTATAAAAGTACTTCTACACATGTGTATGTTTCAAAAATATAATGTGGTATGCAATCTTAAGCATAAAATATGCATGTTAAACGATTAAATATAAACATTAATTATAAAATTATATAAATGATCAAAAGTTATAAAATTAAATATCACTATTACAAAAAAATTGTTTGTATATGTAAAAATTTATACAAAACATAATGATTTACATCCGGTTGTTCAGTAAAAAATGATTATCCAAAGATATTTCATAATAAATTTAGTATAAAAGTAATATATATAATCAATATATATATAATCAATATATATATAATTAAACATCGAAATTAAAAAATAATCTTTTCAAACATTTAAACTTAAAATCATAAATAAAATATAAATATATAACTAATTAATTAAAAGAGTAATTTAGTGTCTTCCCATATCCCTTGAACATGATCATCCCTTACAACATGAATAATTTTTTCATTATAGTCATTGTTAACATCTATAAATTGAGTAACATATGTACAAACCTCACATAAATATATATCATCATCATCTTCTTTATCACCTATGTGAATAATTTTCACATAAAAAATGATGGACCACTGATCATTAAATGGATCAATGATATAAAATATTTACTTTTAATGTGTCTCCAGGATAAATTTTTCCTCTAAAAAACTAATTATTTTAAAATGAACTTTTTTAAATGTAATGGTCGAAACCTGCACTTCAGGATTCATTACTAAAAAATGTTTTGTATTATTATTTTGTTAAAAAGTAATTAAAAATACATAGTACATTATAAAAATGAGTGTCATTTTGATTTTAGTTTCTGGGTGAAAATATCTTTCATAAATTTTGTGTTTAGAAATCATATTACATGATAAAGAATTGGATTCAACAGTACTTGTAGCTTTACAATTCAATGATCTTGAAAATAAACTATGGAAGATATTTTTAAAACTTGGGATGATAATAAAAATCACATTAAGGGATATAGAAAATATAAACAAACCGTTATTACATTAATACTTATAAACATATGAAATCATTTTCAGAATTCAAGACTTCACAAACAAAAAGTGACATATACTTACTATCTAAAAACATTATAAATCCATAAAACATTAAAAACATAAACAAACCATTCAGGTAAAATTGGGAATAATTTTCATTCCATACATATTATTGTAACCCTCATGGATACAATTTTATTTGAAACCCTCATGGCTACCTTACAATGTTACCCCCAGAGCTACCTTAAGATGTAACTATTACAGTTATAATTGGAATAACTGTTATGGTAAAAATCCAAAATACCCAATAAATTAGAGGCATATCAAGGACCCACCTGTGATCATAAACAATGAACATGAACCAGAATATAATAATAAAACATTAATAAATACATCATAAAAACAATTCACCAAGGAAGACCACTTATTTTTAAAGAATAGTATACACATGAAAAGGAAAAAAATTTCTTTAAAAAAATTAAATATTAAAAATAATACATAAAAATTATAAGTCATCATTAAATTGGTAAACTCTTCTCATTACATATAAGTTGAAAAATTATTATTTTTGAATTTTGTAAAAAGATGTAGTTCAGTAGATTTTTAAATGAAAGTACATTACCTTAGGGTTGAATTTTTTTAAACTGTGTTCAAATACCCTATCTAATGGTTTAAGAAGTGTTCTTAATTTATTAAATAACTATATTCATATTTTTAATACCTTATAATATCCTTTTATAACATCTTTTCATGTATTTATTAATAATATTTTAATATTTTAACTATTTCGGGCGTATTTATTTCATCACTTCCCTAGTTAGTACAATATGTATTTTCTTATAAAATGGTAAAAAACTAAAAAATTGATAACATATATATATATATATATATGTAATTTTATATAATTATTAGTAAATTTTAACTTTACATGAATGTGGTATTGGGAAAAAAAACTAAACATCCATGAAGTTGGAGAATTGACTCACCAAGGGCGATGATTTCATTTTTTAAGAATAAAAAATGAAACAAATAAATTTTATAATGTATATACCATTAAAAAAATAATCCTATATTTTATATATGATAATGAATTTCTTTGAATATTTTGGAAAGTGTGGGGATATGGATGAAGTCAAAAAAAATTGAAAAATAAAGAGAAATTTAGCTCTTGAATATTACTCCATGAAAACCACAATATGCACTTGGAATGAGTCTTTTTGTGAGACTATAAGCACTAGAATGTGGAAATAGATAAAGGTAAAGTAATTTTCAGAAGACAGTAGAGAAAGATGGCTTTAGGGGGTGATATTAAGTGATTGATTAATCCCTAATTTATATTTGAGGTGAAGGGAGAATAAGAAATTTCATAATATATAAAAATATAATAAGTCTAATATAGAGGAATAGTCTTATAAGATGTCTAAAATGAAAAATAGAGTCATTTTTATCATGGAATATTTTCATATTTTTCATTATTCATGATAATTTTTGTTAAATAAATTACATATTTTATTCATGAAAAATAATTTTTTTAAATTAAACAGTATTCATAACTTTGACATTAAAAACATCCAAAAACAAATAAAATTTGATAATTCATGGATAAACATTAAATTTTCAAATTATAATTATTTTACCATTTTTCATAAAATTAATTTTATTTTTATATTAAATTAATAATTATTGCATCATCAATGTACATTCCTTTAAGGTATTTATTTTTTCTCTAAAATTTTAAAATAAATATCCATTAAAAAGACAAATTTATTATTTTTAAAAATTATATTTATGTTCAAAACAATATATTGGAAGAATGTATTTTAAAATTTTATAATAAATAGAAACTATAGTGTGAACAACATTACATTATTTTAAATAAAATGTTATATAGGGACATAATCATATCTAGGTGGTTACAAATGGTCTTTAATTAGAAAATTAGAAAACCATGGTCAAAATATAATTAACAATAAATATTTACCAATTTTGTTGGGTTATTTAATGGTTCTTATAATTTTAATGAAAATTATTTTATTGATTTCTCTACTCATTAAACAATAATTTCATCAGCATTGTATAAGAAATAGAAATATATATTTAATATTTAAAATAGTAATAAAGTAATATCATAAAATTAAATTAATTTGGATCAGTATAATCATTTAAATTCATTCATATGTATATTTAAGAATATCCAGGTTAATAAAACTTTTTTTATTTTTTTATTTTATGTTTGATGTCTTGCACAAGCATACCACATTTTTTGGGATAAGATTCATGTTATAAAACAATAAAATTTAAAAAAATTATAGAAAATATTAATTATATAGATTAATTAATAAAAATTTCATGAAAATAAATTTTAGTGATCGATTATTATCAATAAGGACCAAAATATAACTTTTCAAATGCCGCGCAAGTGCTGTGTCGACACAAATAATATTTTTTTATACTCTTATTGAAATTAATTATAATTTACCTGTTCTAAATTAATTCAAATAAAATATTTATATTTTAATTTCATAATTTCATAATTTATTAATTCCATTGGTTTAATAAATTTTATAACAAAACTATGTCTAGGCGATGTCTCATAAAAAATAATATATTTTAAAAAAATTGTATTTTTTACTATTCACCAAAAATAATCGTTTTTAGAAAAATTTGAAAATTTCACCATAGAAAAATATTGGTAGAATGGTTTAAAAATTGATTTTATTTTTATCAAATAAATTTTCTAAAAGCATCAGAAATTAATTATACTCATTTTCCCATAAAAAGAAATGAAACCCCTTTTTGGTTAAAACATATGAGATTAATAAAATGTGTGTGATTTGTTTTCTTAGAATATACCAATAAATTAATATTGGGTTAGAAAATTTTATTTATATCCAAAACCATTTATTATTATCAATACCCACCGATTTACAGGCTATGTTATAAAATTAACTTTTAATTAATTACTTGTTCGATTAAGCTCGATATAGAATAGGGTCTCCATTTAATATATTGGGATGCCATAGTAAACCCAAAATCAAAAAGTTTCATTATAATATAACTATCAACATGGTTACACTTAAACACTACTAATAAAAATTGATTAAAAAAATTTATTATACATCCTCAATTACTCCAATATATTCCATTGATGATGAAATTGGTATTTTATCTTTTGTATGAAAAAAATGCAGTGCTTCAGTGATGACCGTTACCCCTACTATTTGAATAATACAATTATCATCTATATTTTATTTGTAAAATTTGTATCCATTGATATAAATACACGACCATGTGATCAACTTAAAACATGGTTACCCTACCCACCATTTCAATATTTTGGATATAGATATATTTTTGTTGACTCTCTCTTTAAACCACAAAACAAATGTATTTTAATTCTTAATCATCAACCACATTTCATTCTTTTATATCATACCAATATTTCCAAAACATGGGATGATATATGTGTTTAATACTCACTATTTCCCTTAAAATAATTATTATTCCATCCCAATATGAGTTATAAACCACAAATAATGAATAATAATTTAATAATTTATTTAATTTATACTAATTTGACATGAAGAGCATCGCAAACTCTCCACTATACAACTTTAAATCCCCATAATTTCTTAGTTCTAAAGTAAATTTCAAAAACAGAATGAATTTCAAGACATGTAAAAAAGAAAAAATTAAAATCCATAAAGAAAGATTGATCCAAAATCGAATAAAGGATGTCTACAATGAGATGGACATCAACCACTTGTCTCCCCACCATATAGTACCGAACTGAAATGGTTGATCAACTGATAACCTCTTAACCCAAAATAGGATAAAATCATTGATGAACCAAATTCTAAAAATCTCTATTGGGGAATTCACAAAACACCACATATCAACAACAACAAAAAATAACCATTACAAAAAAACAAGGATAAGTCAAGAATTTAACATCTTGGATGAAAAGAATCCATATCACTGAGTGACATGGAATACAAAAAAAATCACTAATGAAAAATGATCCACAGTAGGAAATGACAGGGCTTTAACCTAAGGGTTACAATAGGTATATGAGTGTGATTAAATCCAACTCCCGAGAATACCATTCCATGTAAATTTAAATATAAAGCATTTACCATTATAATCCATGTCCCAACTAAAAATAAAGAATCACAAAAAATATTCAATCATGCACCCTAGGTCCGAAACATATCCAAATAGAAACGTTAATGACTACCAGATGTGTACACCAGACAAGATAAATAACCACAACCATCCACAAGTGATTTTTCATGAATTAAATCTCAAAAATTATCACCACCTTCAATGGGAAATCAAAGAAGAACCTAGAAAAGTATATCATCCATGAAACCTAAAATGTATCTAGAAAACTCAATAAAACATTTCCAACTCATTCTCATACAAAATAATCCATGATAAAATGATCCTCCCTAATAAAACATTCAAAAAAATATCTTGGTTCAAAATCACTAGACCCACTAGTATTCAATGCTGTACAAAATAAACACTTAGATAAAACCAAAGCACCACACTCCCAGAAGAAACAACCCATGAAACTCCATTCTAGATTTTGGGAATGATTAATAAAAAATAGGATGGAACCCTTGGATAACCACTATACTATAAACCAATCCTTTATAGGTGTTTTACATCACAGAACACAATTTATAGTCTATTACATGTTCATATCAAGAAAACCACATCAATATTTCCAAAAAAACGTGAAAAAACATAATATAAAGCTCACTAACAATATATTTTTAGCAGAATCTGATATCAAAATCCATAGAAGCATCAAATTTTGAAATTCTATTAACCAAAAGGAAATGGAAATAATTTCACAAATTTTACTCCAAGTCCCAATCTATCTTATTCATTTTTAACTAATTTAAAAAAAATCAAACAAACTCCACATATAATAAAACCAAAACACCATTCTGGTTTTACAAAATTATGAAAGAATGTTCCTTTTTGAAATTAAAAACTCAAGTCTCATTCTCTTCTAAAATACATAAAACAAGGGCAAAATTGTAAATTTGGTAAATGTCAGTTTAGTTTTAAATAGGAAACCCATAACTGAAAATACCACAGACATTATTATAGAAATAAATCAAATATTAAAATTTATTCTTAATTTCAAACAAATATTACTATTTCAAAACCTTTGACCAATGCACATTCATTTAAAATAGAAGCCCAAAATTGTTGTTTTAAAAACTGAAAACAGGTTTAATGGCATTTTTTTTAAAACACACAACATTAATTTCACAACACACATAAATTTTATATAAAAAGTAAAAAAATAAATATTCAATAAAAGTAAAATCTAAATATTTCATAATATTATAAGAACAACCACAACCATTATCCAATTTCATTGACACATTATGAAATGAAAGGGTCAAGTGGTCTAGATTATAATGAAAATATGATGTATAACCATTCCTAATTTGGGCACACTGTTAAATTTCACATAAAAATAAAGAGTTGGGTTCTATATCATTTCTCAAATCTATAATTTGCACATCAAATGGGTTTTCAGGCCGATTAAAACAACATTACATTCTGAAATACCTTTTTATCACCATACCAAATCATCACATATGACCTCCATGGAAACATAATAATTCTAATAACACCCATAACACCACTGTAATAAGAATGAAATGAAAATCCAAAAAAAATATCAAGCTCAAAATCAAAACCCACTTCCCATGGAAAATCTAGGGTTATTGTAGTTAAGAGGTAGCTAGACTCTCCAATCACATACCACTCAAGTTCCAAACTATATTTCAAACATGATCTTAGCCTACCACATCAAATAACAATAGGTGATTCCAATGGTTTTGGCTTTTGGAGAATGTTGTAACCATACCTAATCTAATACCAGTTTGTAATAATGTTATCTAGGTTAACCCTCCACTAGACACATGAACTGGCCTACCATATTCCTAAAGGTTATTCACAATTCTCGTAGCCTAAAAGATTATAAATGATCATCATTAGAATAGACCTTGGTATTTTCACACCCACAAAAAAATGTATAGGTGACAAAATAAATAAAATAGAAAATATGGCATGACCTATAAGTACATTATACATCAAAGCCTAAGAAATAATAAGAAGAAAGAATACGCATAGAATCAGAACAGTAAAACACTAACTAAACTATCGTATACCCTAGCCTCCCTCCCCTAAAAATAAAACTACAATCCACAACTAGTGACCTTCTTAATATCATCTCTTTTTAGACATTATTAAAATTATAATTAGATGAATGAAATAATAAATTTGATTAATATTGTTTCCAAGGTGAAACAATTCTCAAATATCATATGAAAACATGAAAAAGTAACTAGAAATAGAGATAATAATATCAGTGTGAGCACAGAAGCACCCAGTAGGAACCAACAACCCACAATATCATTGTAGTATGTTACATAAGTAAATTCAGACATACTAGTTCAAAAATAAAATATAAGGTATTATTTTCACTTATATATCATAAGAAACAAAATATATCCAAAATATACCTTTTCAAAAAACTTCCCCATTTAATAATAATAATAGCACATGTTTTTAAAAAAATCCATTAGCCCAAGACATTCTAAACCCATATGAGCATTTATAATTCAAAAAAATACCACTATATTTTTTCTAAATGAAAATGGGAACATTAAAAAATATAACTTTCTGGATCCATCTTTAAACAAAAAACACCATTCTAATATTCAGTTCAAATTACCGACACAAGATCATATGATTTCAAAAGTTGTTTTCTGATGTATTTAAAAATGAATTTTCCAAATAAAATAATCCAAATCACAATATAATGTGTAAGAAAGCATGAAACACATATATCACAACAATATTATTAGAATAAGAAAAAAAATGTTCTATAAAAATGGGAAAAGTGAAATGATACAACTGATGTCTAGAAAAAACTCCCATAAAAATTCACTATGAAATTAAATGTTAAATGATCCGATCTGAAGTCATTATCATGCCATAATTCTATATTTATAAGTGTATAAACACTCAATATAGCAACCAACATGTACTAAGTCTATACTATCATACATGGTGGAAAACACAAGCATCACATTGTAGGATAACCCCAACATATACCTTGTGACTATCACTACCACTGGGAAACTAGAAGTGTGTGTAAGGACTAGAGGAACATGTTTATCCACCTAGAACCCGACATCCCAGTACTAATAAAGGTAGTGAGGCATAGTGAAAACATTATATGTCTATCAAACAAGGGATAACCAAATATACCCTCAACCAAAACACCCTATAGTAAAAATACCCAGAAACATAGAGAATTGACTCAATGAATAACAAACACATTCCTAGACATAAACATTAGAAAAGAATCAAATTGTGATTTGGGACCCACACAGTTCATAAACATGGAAGTGGAAGACAAGGGGTGTATTTCACTATTACCATTTAAAAAAAATATCCAATCGTTCATTTAACAACAAAACATGGCTCAAGATGCAAAACCCTTTCGCATTTCATAAAACACCTCTCCAAAAACCCTTTTAAAAATCATGTAAACCACCTAAACATTCAAAAAAATTCATAAACACCTATAACACAATGTTATTCCACTTATATAACCGGGATATAATCATTGTCCGTCCATTTCTATCTGATTCATTTTGTACCAGACCATCAATTCATTTAAACAAGGGGAAAATCAACCACATATTTCAAATCACAATTTTAAGTACACTAAAACCCCTTTATAAACCTCATTGAGGTCAAATAATCATATTGAATGTATCTTCCAATAAAAAAATTGACATAACACATTTAAAACTAAAACCAAATAAAAAATCCCACAATTTTTATTAAAAACGTTTCAAATAAAAACTTCCTTTTACAAAAAACATATCAAAATAAAACATTTCTTTTTATGTATAAAAGCATCGAATTTATAAACCAAACCAATTATCATAAGAATAATACTCAACTAAAAACATTAAAATTTCCACAATAATATCATATATAATTTTAATTTCATATAATTTAAATATTGAAATAACAGGTACAATTGGAATTGTAAAATTAAACAACTACATTGAAACAACTACCTCAAAACATGTCTCCTTTGACAACAACTACTTTGATACACCCTTTTTAACATACATTCTTATGAACCTTCACACAATATATATACCCTTTCACTAAGTATATATATCAACCTCACTAGGGAAGAATATGTAACAAAATAGGGTTTATATAATTAATTCACATAACTATGTATACATGTGAAATTTTACATCATAGATCCTCAAAACACCCTAAAAAAATGGGAAAATAAAAATAAAAATATCCCTATTAGTATAGGGATAAATGAAAATGTTTGATTAAAAAATATATTAAACTGTGGTGGGTGAGCCTAAATGAACCTAAATGGTTCACCTTTTGTGGTGGATGTTGTAATACACAACAATAGGACCCAATAGACCCATATGAAACCCCAGAAATGGAAGAATATAAAAAAATAAGGTTAACCCAATACTTAATTATTGGATAAAGGAATAAAAGATAGGGAGAATATAAGACCATTAATGAAATAGAAAGAGGCTGGAAGTAGTTATCTTACCTTAAGGGATAAATCAATATTCTAGTAGAATCATCCCATGAGAGGAGTCAATTATAGTGGAGATGTGTGTGCAGGGGGCTCTGGGAAATGAACAACCCCATGAACATGTGAGGGATGATAAAAAACTATGGAAGAGGAAGAAAAAAGAATAAAGGATGTATATAGTAAATAAATAAATTTTAATTAACGAAAACAATATGCGACACATATTTTAGGTGAATTGATTACCATGCCATGCACCAACTGTTATCTTCCTTCTAGAAAAAAATTTGGTACCCACATGGTTACCCCTAATTAGTCACACTTTTAACATAAACATTATTAATTCCTGAAAATATTGTATTTCCTAATAATAGACCCCATCACATGGTTAGTTCATGGTTACTCATAATCATTTGTAAACTAGGTGCAATGCTACATCCCTTGAAATTTTTAAAATTCGTGGTTGGAACTCTTGGGAACCCCAAACAACATTAAAATAATTCAATTAATTAATTAATTAATTCCACATTTACATGGAAATTTTCATAGGGTTTATTATTTCCAATGAACACAAAACATGCTAGGATTGGTACATATTAATGAAACCATTCAATATTTCACATCATGTTACATTATTTCTTGATTCAATAAAACATGTATAATTGAGTTATTGTGTACTTCTATTAACAATTATCACTTCACTAAAAAGTATGTAACCATTATTTTAAGTACTCACCACATTTAACTGGGATTTATTTCATCCAAACTAAATTTAATAAAACTATATAATATTCCACTTCTTAAAATAATATAATATAATATAATTCTTATTTTGTTCTCATATACCTGGATCTACCACTATTTTGGTTCGTACTAAATGTTTGATATATCATTATTACTCTCTCTCAATTAAGAGAGCCTTTCCTTTGTGTGAATATTTCAATTTTTATTTTTCTTCTTGTAATAACCTTTTTATTCATAAATAATAAATGATATTTCATTTAATAATATATTATTTTAACTGTTTTATTATGATTGGTTGATGATACGTTTACCATCTGAATTTTGAAAATTTTATAGAGGAATTTTTTTATTTTCAATATTATCTAAATTGAAACCAATTTTAGTAGGCTATGAGAATATGTTATTTGAACTGTTTATATTATTATTCAATAATGATGACTCAACTATTTAATTTTTTTATAGATCTCTCTTCAATAATATCATTTTTAGTGACTTAAAATCATAAATATACAACATGGTATACAAAATATTATTTAATGTTATTATTAAATGATGATTAAGATGAAATCAATAACTCAATATAAATTAATATTTAAAATATCATTCCAATACAGGTTCATATACTTTTATTCAATAAAAGGCCATATATTTTTTCTTTTAATTTTAAAAAATATATTATCTTTCTTTAGGGTCACATTAATATTTATCTTTTATAAGGAAATTATTTAGATATAATCATTTGATGTCAAATTTTTCATCATCTAGATGAAACATATGTCTGTAGAAAACATTAGTTCAAAATAATATATATTATAGTTCACCTAAAAACATTCCTAATATAATATATTTTAAAAAATATAAAAAAAGCCACACCATTATGTAACTTTAAAAAATCCCTAAATTAATTAATGGGTAAAGTATTATGAGTATAATAGAAGGATCTGGATATGGAAAAATATGGGTACAAACAGTCTATCAATAATTCACTGAGAAAATTTAAAAATACCCCCCTTTAGTGATTTTCAGAAAAATGATTCATAAATAGAAAGTATTAATAAATAATAAATGAGAAGATATTTTTGTTGATGAAACTAGAAGATGGGATATTATCCTTTTATAGAAATGATCCCCTACCCACATGCCACTCTATTGGGGGATTTGGTCATCAACCTGACTAAATCCAACCATACCCATAAAAATTAGACAAGGGAAAGATTTAAACCATTTATATTTAACACGGATAGTCTATTAACACATAATATGTCTTGAATCACCATATGTGAGAAAACATTATTCTCAATGAGAAAAGAAATGATTCATGAAATACTGAAACAATAATTCAATAAAAAATTCTATATAATATTAAATTTTAATTTTAAAAAAATTGAGATACAATAATATGTCACATATATAAAATAATAACATTAATGTTTTAAATTCCAATATTTTGAATTAATACAATATCACCCAATCACATAAAATATTGGTAATGAATAGACAAACATAAAAATTAAGGCCATTAAATTTATGTAAGATTTCATTAACAGATGTAATAATTTGAATCATGTATTGAAAAACATAAAAAACTTTATTAATAGAGATAAAAAATTCAATTGTATCACTATTAATATTTTAAAATTTAATTACCCAAAAATATACATATTATGTAATAGTAAATTTTATAAAAACCAAAGTTATGGGATTATATAATCCACAATTTATCAACACACATCAAAAACCCAAAAGAAATGTGTTAATTAACAACCCATTATACATGGATACATCATAAATATTTTCAAACAAATTAATTTTATCATATTTATTGAATATTTTCTTAAATAATTAGATTATTTTATTTTAACTTCATTTTATCACTCACATGGTACAACCAAATCATTAATTATATCTTAATCACATGATAAGTTCTTTATAATAAAGATACAAAATAGTCTTGTTTTCCTACACTATAGTGACAAACTTAATAAATGGATTATTTGAAAATTTAATTTAATGACAGATGTATAATAAAACAATATAATATAAGAAATAAAAAAACACCATCCTTGGGTAGATCTTAAAAGTCTCATTACCAATATTTATATTCTATATTGGTTTACTAAATAAACATTACTCATTTTAGATGACGAAATTTTATGATGGCATACCTCATACAACCATAAAAATACTAATGATTCTTAAGAATTAAAGAAAAATTAAATACATTTTAGCCTAATTCAGCTTATGTACATGCATCACAAAGAATAATATATATATATCATGAGTTATCTTCAACCTCGTTTTCACTCCTAGAGCATAGGTTTTTTTGGATTATTCTAATACACTGAATAAAATGTGTTTGAGGGATATAGATAATCAAAATGGTATGTGTGTAACTAACACTAATACTATTAAATAAAATGTTGCGGAGTAAAAATATAATTAAATTCAATTGAAAAATATTTCCATCATTAGGAGGTAGTTATATAGAAAACAAAAACAATGGATTATGCCTCATTTATGGTTGAGAGTGTAGTGGACCATACTTTTCATACATGTATATTATGTATTAATAAATTAATATTCATTACAAATCAATTTGATCAATGTCGGAATTTTATTGGTCTGGTATCATTTTAAAATTGGAAGCATAAACAACTGTCATTAAGTATCTGCATAATCTCCCATTTATTTCGTTATAACTAGAACCCTTCTTAGAAATATCATATATTATATATTAATTCAAAACCTATGTAAAATAAATATAATTATATGTTTTCCTAGATGCATATTAAATATAAACAAGGGAGATATAAATGATCATATAACAATATCATGTGTATAACAGTATAAGAACATGATATTAACATTTTCTAACTATATACATCATATCAAAGATTATAATCATAATTAATGGAAATAATTTTGATAGTTAATAAGTCATGTATTGTAAAATAATAAAAGGAATGTCTCCATGACTTTATAATATAGGCATAATATGGGGAATTCTTCCATATACACAAGTATATAAAAATCATTTCGATAGTAGTCAATAATTTTTTATGAAACTATTATTGTGGAATGGGTTATCACCCTAAATTATCATAGTATTCAATGTAAACTCTCAATATTATCATAGGGTACATAGTCCTTTACTAAACATGGCACACACCACATTATATTCCTTTTTATCTCATGAGATATCAATAATTAAACAATTAATTGAAGGGAGATATTTCCCTCATCCATCATATAATTAAATTCATACATATTTGAGACAAAAAATCAAAAATCTTCCATCATATCAGAACCCATGAAAACAAATTGATTTCATAAATATTTCATCATAGAATTTCCTAAGGAAAATAAATGGATTTCATAATCAATTCATCATTGAATAACCAAAAATAAATAGGTTTAATAAACATCACATCATCATTAATGTAAACCATGCTCATAAATAATAATCATGGAAAACTTTTATCATATACCTTATAATTAATTTGATGAATAAAGGGTTGTAGTATTTTACGAATATAAATACTCATAAAAGGTCACTAACCATTATTAAGGAAATTATAATTTCCACTTTAAAATAACATCCTTAAAAAATGAAAAAATTTATATAAAAACATTTTATTTGAAATGAACCTCCAAAACATTTAATATAATCTAAAAGGTATATATAATTCATGATGATGGTTAAATCCATTAATTATGTATAATTAAGAAATTACTTTCATTATTTTATTATGAATATATCAAGTTGACTCATTTGGAAAACAAAAAATAATAATATATTCAAATCATTTTAGATAAAGTAATACATTAGTGAAAGTAAATTTAAAATTCATTTAAGAATAGTAAAAACAGTCAAGAATGATATTATAAAATATAGATATGTATTAAAAAACATTAACCAAAGAGATAATCAATACCAATTTTATTTAAAAACCTATTTTATATCTATTAGGGACTTAAGATATCTAAATTGAATAAAAAACATTTATTTTAAATAATAAATATAGGATATGATAATTCATTATTTATCTTCAGTGGTAGATCATAATTTTTCATCTCCAGAACTTAATCACAAACAATTCTGATAAAAAAATTTATTGTATCATCAAACCCCTTAACTCAAGTTATCCTTACATTGAAAAAACTATAAACAAATTATTATAGATTTAAATTTATAATAATTTTATAAAAGAGTAATTTTATGGTTATGATATCATATATTATCCCATTATAAAATTTTAACACCCCCTTTTAACAATAAATCCTTATTGGAAACATAATTTTCAAGTTTGAACAATTGCATTTGTTATGATAATTTAAATTCTTTATTATAGGCCTTATACCGTTATCATGGTAATATAATACAAATAATAACAATTATGATAAAAATATCCCTAATACACATTATATAAATATTTTATAACATCCATAAAATTTATAGATTGAAAGATTAATTACACCATTCATGGATACGGTAGGTTGTATATACGTAGGAATGTTGTTTTAATTTTTTAAAATATAGAAACAAACAATTTTTAATAGTAATACATGTTTCCATGATAATTATTATATAATATATATCATATAAATTCATAAAACTTATCCTTATTACCATTGAATTAAATAAAAAATGAATAAATGAATCACATTACTTGGGTGAGGTGGTAGTCTAGACGTACGCATGTGCTACGTTATAATGTCCAAAACATTTGGATGGTGATAAGGTATACAAAATATTATCATTCCTATGGAAAAATTATTTCATTAATATTATATATAAAAATTAAATATATTATAATACACATCGAAATATAGTGGTGATGAAATATGAATTGTATCATTGTGTGGAGATGGTAAGTCATACATACACATGAGCGATACATTCACATATCATTTGACGAGAACGATGGTGTATAATGGTGTGTTTTAATCATAATAACCTTTAATAATATGAATTGTACTCAATTGATTATTTTACCATTATTATCAAGGATTTATACAATATAATTTTGATTAAAAAATAAATTCATCGGTTAAGGTGGTTGGTTATTCTATGAAATGATTCCATTAGATCACCTCTAAAGGGCTCTAGGGTTTCTCATTTGGTAAGTCCAAAACATCAATAATGTGAATGGGAATGTGTATAAGAGAATTTTTATATGTTATTTGCATCTTGAAAGCTCAATGTGGTGTTAATTTTTGAGGGGTGAGGCATTATTTTATAATTAGGATGAGGTATACTTTAGGTATTTCAAAAAATATGAACGTAAAAAAATTAATCATTAATTAAAATGCCCAAAATTAGATAGGTATTTATGATAAGTAATATAAGGTTTTTATTCTCTCATAAAATATAATTAATGCATATTTTTATTTAATTTTAAACCTTATATGTTTGATTAACCATTAGTTAACAAATTTTTATTTTAATTATGTCTAAAACATTCTCAACATTAACTGGTTTTAATTTTTTCTTATATGATGAAAAAGTACGTATAAATTGAAAAATTATAACAATTTGGACAAAATCATATCCATAATGTTTTATTTCAAAAATTATATAATTATTGTATAATTTAATAAAATATTATCAAGTTCCATTATTCTTAATTTTGACTAAATTTGTTTAATTTTACATAAAACTATGACAGAGAATTTTTTATTTTAATATAATATTTTAAAACCAATCTAATATTTTATATAGACCTATAAAAATAATTTTTCACTATAACATAATCAAATTATAGAACATTTAATAATTTCTAAATCATCTATTTTTTAAATTAATTGAATACTAACTATTTTTTTATTGTTTAGGAATTTAAGGTAATTATATAATATAAAAAAATTAAAAAAAAATAAATCATTTATATAATTTAATTATTCATAAAATTTCTATTAATATTCTTTAATAAGTAGTTTTTACCCTATGTGAACACAAATAAGTTATTTAAAACTAAAAGAGTGACATTTTGTAACATTCTTAGATTAAAATAATATATATATATATATATTTCCAAGAAGATTAACCATTAAACTAATAAATGTAGATCATAATGTGATCAAATTATAATTAAATTCATAAAATAATAAATTTGAATAAATTATATGGCCTTATTACTTATTGTTAATCTATATTAACCCGATTAACACTTTATAGAGGAGATAAATTTTACCAAGGTAACAGTTCATATTGATTAAAAATAAAATGGGGCCATTTTGAAAATATTAAAAAATTGATTATAAAAATTTAATAAATATTATTTAATTAATTACCTATAAATTCAAAAAATTAATGTTAAATTTAGTGATAAAATTTAAAAAACTCATTATTAGAACCTAACTACGAGATTCTTTTAATTGCTCCTACTTCAAATATAGTACAGATGGAACACACACAAAGTTACATTACCTCATCATTCTATCACTATAAAGATTTATCTAGGGATCATTTATCACTATCTTTTATATCTCTATATCTTATTTCAATTTCTATTTAACCGTCACTCGAATAGATTGATGAAACTTCATTTGATCAAAAAAAGATTTGTCCCCATTGATATTTTTGTCTCTATAATTTGTAAATCCATAAATATGGGATATTTTTTCATCATAATCATTGATAAGAAAGCATGATACATTTGAATTATAGTTTCATCCACCATTTTCTTTTTCCTATAGTGGAAATATATTAAGAAATCATAATAATTAATCATATCTAACCATATTCGTCTGCACATGTTCCTCTCTTTTTGAGTGAAAAATATACTTTAAACTTTTTTACGAGAATATAGGTCACACATTTCACTATAAATATAATTTATTTATATCTTTAATATAAATATTTCTACAACTAGCTCCAAGTCATGGGTTGGATAAATTTTATCATATACCATCAATTATCGTTAGTGGAAATCTACAACAATTTCATTTTGCAAGAGGAAACATCCCAATCCCATTGAAGCGTCACTATAGATTATAAAACATTATCCATTATAAGGTGGTCTATGCATAGTTTCACTAAATCACAATCTATTTGGTTCCTTAGAACATTCCTCGCATTTATTTATCCAAAGGAACTTGGCTCACTTCTGTGTTATCTTGGTGACTGTATTCAATATCCATAAAATGATTTCAAAAAATAACTGATAATATCTATAAACTCCAGGAAAATATGTATATAATCCATAGTGGTCGCTTTGGTACAATTCTTAATAACATATATCATTAGAGGAGAAATTATATACTCTCAAATGTGATTATATTACACATGAATGAAACATTCAAAACCCATAATTCACATTTAGTAATTTTTTCCTAAAGATTCCACATCCTTAGGGTCTTTAACACAATTCTAAAAAACTAAAAATTATATAATTTTATATTTAAATAAATTTATATATTTTTTATAATATTACCAAAATAAATTCAAGGTAATCTCTATAGAATCTATTCATTAAATCCATGAAGATATTGGGAAAATTAGTAATCCCAAATGTCATAAAAATATATTCATGGAGTCTGTAACCTCTATGGAATGTTTTCTTGGGTATTACCTCCTTATTTATCCTCATTTTATGATATTCTTAATAAATATTAATCATAATAAAATTACTCATCTCTATGTATTTAATCACACAAGTAACCAATACTTGGTATAAGATACCTGATTGGGATAGTGATATTGTTATGTTCATGATAATAAATACAATGTTTAATTGATCCATAATTATTATTAAAAAACATTATAGGTTCAACCCAAGGTGTTGAAAATTGATGAATTAATCCATCTTTTAGATACTCATAGAGTTTCTTCTTAATTTATTACTTCTCAATTGAGCTCATTCTATATGGAGTCTCGATACTTGGTGTAGCACCCGGTATGATTTATATTGAAAACTCAACATCATGATTCTGAGTCACTCAATATATGTATTATTAATATTGGTATTAATACCATATATATTCATTATAAAAATATTTATATACATTCATAAAATATATAGATAGAAAAATAATTTTCACAATTCATGGAGATGGTAGGTCGTACATACGCATAAATGCTAATTTAATTTTTCAATGAATAAAAAATGGATTATAGTTATAAATATATGTTATTTAGGATATTATTATATCATAAATATAATATTTATTAATAAAAGTCTTCCTTCTTAACATTTATGTAAAATACAAATGAAAAATGAATCACATCACTTTGTGGAGGTGGTAGTCTAGCTATATGCATTAGCAATGTTATCGTTTCCCACAAGATATTTTGGTTAGAAGGTATATATGATATAAACATTATAGAAGAATAACTATGTCATAAATTTCATATATAAATATAATATATATCATAATAACCATTGATAAAATATGGTGGTGAAAAATGAATTGTATTTCTATGTGGAGATGATAAGATGTACATACGCACGAGTGATTCTTTCACTTATCCTTTTATGGGAAAGAGGCAGTATAATTTTGTTTTATAATATAAATAAAATTTAAGAATATTAAGAAAACTTAAGGTGTTAATTTATGATATATTTTTATTAGTTAAATAAGAGTGTAAATTAAAGTTATCGGTTTTGGAAATTGCCTCTTCTACGTAATGACTCCATTTGATCACCCCTAAAATGTTTTGGTTTTGTCTTTTTAGAATTCCAAAACCTCTAAAATGTTTATTTGATAATGGATAATATAAATTTTATATGGTTGGTTGAAATTTAAAGTATGCTGTGTAGAAAATATGTTATGGAGTTAGTTGTATTTTATAATTAATGTGAAGGGTTATTTTTGGATTTCTCAAAATATTAAATTATAATAATTTAATTATTAGAGAAAAATGAATCTAAATAGACATTTATTTATGATAATGTAATATAATGTTGTAATAACTTCCTCAAATAGGATTTATACATGTTTTTGGGTAATTTTAAACCTTATCATTTTGATTAATTAGTAGTTAACCAATTGAAATTTTAACTATAGTAAAAACAATTCAATATTATAGGGTTGAAAATTTTTATTATATGGAAAATTTATTAAATAAATGTAAAATTTATAACATTTTACACAATATCATATACATATTTTCTTATTTAAAATGTTTTTCAATTTTTAAATAAATTATTCATAAATTATTTTTGATATAATATCATTATAGTCATTTTTGACTCTATTTATTTAATTTAACTTAAAAGGAAAAACAAAATAATTATTATTGGTCTGAGTAGTTTACTCAAGAGGGGAGGGGTAAATTGATTAACTATAAAAATTTCTGTTATATAAATATTATTTTAAACGAAATGGTTTTCCCAAAAAATAGATACAACCCACTTAATCAATGTTATAATGTTATAAGAGTTTGAATATTTAAATAACTTCTTAGAAGAATGATTAATTCTCAGTAATCTTAATATGTATTATTAATAGTACATTTGAAGTTATCCTACTATGAAAAATCATTTATAACTTCTTTACAAGCCTAACTATCAACGTGAAATTAGATTTTTCTGAATTATCGTGTAATGTATTAAATAGAGAAGACTAAATTTAAATAGCACAACAGATACGAAACAAGTGGTTCAGTCTCAAGCTGAGACCTAATCCACTACACTCAGTGATCACCAGCCACCAAGCAGTTTGTATGAATAAACATTGATCCACACCCCAGATCGGTGTTAACAACAGTACACAGACTGTCAAGGTCACACAGATACCTCTTCCACAGTTTTCGTTGGTAAAAGAAAGTATAAGGAGTTTGGTGTAAGGATTTAGAAATCCTTCTATTTTTCACAAGTGTTAGTGTGTGTGTGGAATATACAGAGTAAAAACACTGCTCAAAAGGTAAGTAAAATAATCACTAAGAGGGAGTAGATATGAGTTTAGAAAGCTCTAGTGATTTGAAGTGCATCTTTGGACTCCTTCGATTTAGCAGAAATGGATCTGAGTCCTCTGGGTTTTGTCTTGAAAAATAGAGTGTTGCAATTTAGCTTGTGTTCTCCATGAGCTTTGATGATGTGAAGATGTTCTCTATATTCTAGTGTACTTTTTATATTCTTCACCAGAGTCGGATTGTATGCTTGTGAAAATTATTTCATTGAAAATCTTGAAAAAATTGTTCTTCGTGGTCGTGCTCACACACTTGTTTTCTGTTCAGTATCACGCGCTATGGTTGTTGGGCACTCTCAACTCTTTATCTTCGAATGCATGTGTTTTAGCCGATAGGTTCCATCTGTTTCATACCTTGTAACTCGTACTATTTCTATAGAGAAACATTAATTATTTCAGTGCTTTAAAGGCATCAAATATGACCATTAATCGTTAAATTTAATGATGACAAAATAGTTAAGAAACAGTGTCACAGTATGTTATGAAAACGACGTCTCCTTCACATGGTGTCTGAGTGTCACGGTCTGAGTGTCACAATGTCTGAGTGTCACGGTGTCTTCTTCACGATGTCTTGCTGACAGTGTCTTCTTCACGGTGTCTTCCTTATGGTGTCTGGCTTACGGTGTCTGGCTTATGGTGTCTTGATCACGATTTCTTGATCACGGTGTCTTTCTCACTGTGTCTTTCTCACAGTGTCTCATCACGGTGTATGATCATGGTGTCTGATCATAGTTTCTTGCTTACGGTGTCTTAATTACTATGTCTAGCTAACCGTTTCAGGCTTCACGGTGTCTTGTACTTAGGAAAATAACATCATTCATACTTAAACAGTAATATGCATGAAATGGATTGACCTTAACCATTATAAATCATGAGTGAACTTGAAACATAAATACACATGATTGGATAAAAATTATAGGATTTAACTGGGTTTAATGATATTTTGAGAGTTTTATTGAGATTTGTGATCTTTAAAACATGATTAATACATGAGTAGTCCAAAAATATCCCACTTTTACATGAGGAGTCCAACTATCTCCCCCTTTTTAACGATCCCAAGTCATGTACAGTCAAAGAGTAAATTTGATGCAACTATAGTGAAAATAATCATATAGAAGAAGACATATAACTTCTCCCCCTTTTGGGATTATCAAAAAGTTAAAATAAGAGAGTGAAAACAGTGCACATGTCATTAAAATTAATCAGAGTGTAGTAAAACATAAATTAGAAATACAAAAATCAATGACATCCACATCAAAAAAGTAAGCACCGGTCTTCTTTAGGGATTGTCCTTCTCTCTTCCTTTATCAGAAGAAGAAGCGGAAGCCATAGGGGCAATGGCTAATGTAGAAGAAGGGAGATATGTGTTGGATAGAGAGGGTAAAGGGAGACCTTCGAAGACCGAGGGAGCCAAGGTAGGAGTAGTAGAAGATCGAGGCAGTTGCTGACCAAGAATCACTGACCTGATCTGACTAAGTGCTTGGCCAACAGACATGGTAGTTGAGGCTAAGGAAGAGGTGAATATAGGCAGTCTAGGTCAAAGAGGAGTAGCCACTGGAGCAAAAATTATGGAACTCTGGACATGGAGATATGGTCGTAGAAGTTTTATGAAGTCTACAATAATCTTTATACCATACTACATCGATTTTTCAAAGTCATATTTTCTTTCCATGAACTTGTCCAACAATCTGGTAAACTCGGTTAGCTTATAGACTTGGTTTTTGAAGGCTTGAGTTATTGGAGGAATCCATAGATTGTCTACAAGGTATTTGAAGTGGTTGGTCATATACGTCTTGGAGAATATTCAGTTGAAATAGAAGTCCACTTTCTTAGAAATATCATGTTGGGCATTATTTGCAATCTTGGAATGGATTTGCACAAGGTCAATAACTCTATCACTGTTCTTGACAACATCAGATAATGAATTCACACTGAAGCCACTGGAAGCAATATGAATCTCATCTTTGACAATAGATCTGAGAAAAGTATTGTATAAAGAAGGTTTAGAGGATACAACAGAGGTATTAGAGGCTTTGACGGCAGTGGTCGTAGATTTGATCTGATTCAATACTTTCTGAAGACATCCAGTGTACTCATCAGTGAGTTTATTTAGGTCCACCAAAAGATCTCTCATTTCATTCAACAATTTTTTGTGCCTTTCTCCAAAATTTTCATCAATTGATAGCATGTACAGGGGAATATGAGACACAACATCTCGAGAAATTTGAGAAACAATAGGTTCTAGAGAAGCATCAACAGTTTATGATATGGAATGTAGCTCTTTATACATATCTTCATCCATTCTTATCAGTGTTGTGACATCATTACTCAGCAACCTATTTTTAACTCAAACTTCTTGAATCTCATGGAGCATTTTGGTTTGTATCTGCCAAATGATCTTCTCCAAAAGCATTGAGGAATCTCTCTCACTCAGATTTTTCACAGCACGAGGATGGGAGTTCATAAGCTTCTCAACTCCAGATAAAATAGTATCTCCATAATCCTTCAAATAATCCTTACTAACAAAAGACAGTTGTTCAGGTAAAGGATCATGTGAATGATTTGGTACAGGGCTAGGTTCTGGTTCTGGTTTTTTTCAGGGGAAAAGTTAGAAACTGAATTAAACTGAATCATTGAAGAGAGATCAAGACCAATTGCAGTAACCTGCTGAGACTCACTCACACCATAGAATCTAGGGAATTTTAACTGAGTGGCCATAGGTCTGGACTCATCCAGATGTGATGCTTCATCAGTCTCAAGATTTTACGTTTTCTCCCCCTCAACAGATGCTTCCTTTTCAGGATTCAGAGGCTCAAGAGCTTGGTCTAAATCCACAGGTTCGACTCATAGTTCTTCATTCATTTCTTGCCTAACCAACTGAAAGGATATCTTCATCATCTCTTTAGCAGAGGGTATTATTTCCGGAATAGGTTGTTCCTCGGAAATTTCTTCCAGATTTTCTTCTTCCATAATAGGGAGTCCATCTAGATTTTCTTCTTCTATAATAGGGAGTTCTTCTAGAATAAGATCTTCCATGGCTTGCTACTCAGATTCTAGGACTACTAATTCTTTTTCAGCCTCAGGTTGGATTTCTAGATTGACATCATCCCTAGGGGTAGGAACTTCTTCTCCAAGAACAACAGGAGGAAAAATAGTCCTTTCTTCTTCAACAACAACTTCTTCCCTATGAGGTACAATAGGTTCTTCTTCGTCTTCTTCTGAATACTCACCATGTTCATCTGGATCCAAACTAGTATCAGAAATTCCTTTATACCTTGATGGATAATAAACTAGATTAAAATTATCATAAACCTTATCGTTGTCTTCCAACCACTCATTTTTCCAAGGATTCCAGTTTATCTTCATTCTCCTAATGATGGCTTTAGAGAGACAGTACTCACATTCTATAAGCACTTCCTCAATAGGTCCAACTACTCCTTTGGCAAAAATCATGGTTGATATCAGCCGAGAGCAGAACAGAGAGGTGGAGTTGGATGTAACCTTGATAAACTCACACATATTGTGAATGATGTATTTGAATAAGTAGATTTTGAGTCCATTTTTCATAAGATGAATCAGGAACACATCATGATATTTTAATACCGAAATTGACCTTTCCTTGGACTAACTAGATTTTGAACAAACTTAAACAACAACCTTGTTTCCCTATCATGTCCAACAACTTTGGCCCTTCTCTTGGTACCATTCCCTGTTAGGGTTTTTAGAGCATTTTCAAGGTCAAATAAATTAGTTGTAGGTGGGGTTTCTCTCTGATCATCATCACAATTTCCTTCATGAGGTATCCTAAGACATGCAGCCCATATCCTCGATGAGAAGAAGCATCATTGTCCATTAATCCAGCTCCTCACAACATAGCTTTTACCAGTGTCAAAATAAAACTATGAATACTGGTAGAACTGAGCTACTATCCTCGAATAAATGGGTCTATTATCCATTGAGAACCATTCTAACCAGTCTTGTTCTTTTAACACATTCAGAACTAGAGATTTTCTGGAAAAAAGCCATTCGAGGCAGATTACTTTCATAGGAACAACACTGCGATTTACCAAGTTTGGATTCAACGGTCCTTCGGGCGTCAGCTGAGGTGCTATATTCTTTTTCTTCGAGCTGCACTTCTCAGGTGTGGAAGAAGATTGTCGCTGCATTCTTGGCATTCATCGAAGGTCCAGAGAGAGAGAGGGTTGTAAGGATGAAAGGGTTCGAAACGAGTGAGTAGGAGAAAGTCTGGGTGAAGAACCGAGTGAAAATCTTAGTTTTATCATTTGGGAATGTCGAACATCAAAAAATTAAAAACACGGGAAAGTAAAAGAGGTGAAATAAAAATTTCCGTGATACGGGTTTAAAGAAAATCATAATGAATTTTCACGGTGAGATAGTGAATGATTATTATGATGAGACAGTGAATGATTATTATAGTGAGACAGTAAGTGGTCATCACGGTGATACAGTAAGTGGTCATTATGGTGAGACAGTAAGTGGTCATCATAGTGAGACAGTTAGTGAATGTAAGTGAGAATTACGGTGAGACAGTAAATCTCAGAACGTAAATACAAAAGTGCTAACGGTATGACCTTAATCATTAGATACAATAACTGAGAAACTGTGATCATGAAATAATAAATTATAATATAGTAAAATGTTGAACAATAATACAAGTAAGATATCTATTTGAGATTTATCATTCCAAGATCATGTATGATGTAGTCTATTATCTCAGAATGTAATGGTTTAGTGAATATAAAAGCAACTTGATATTCAGTACCAATAAATTCCTAGGTGATATCACCTTTTTGATAATGATATCTCAAAAAGTGATGTCTTAAATCAATATGTTTTGTCCTAGAATGTGAAACAAGATTTTTTGAGAAGTTAATAGCACTTGTGTTGTCACAATTTATTGGTACATGTCTGAATTGATATCCATAATCTATTAATGTGTGTTTTATCTACAAAATTTGTGCACAAAAACTGATAGTAGCTATACATTCAGCCTCTGCATTAGATAATGCAACAAAATATTTTTTCATACTACACCATGATACTAGTGACTTGCCTAAAAGGTGAAATTTTCCAGTGGTTCTCTTTCTATCTAATTTACAGCCACTGACATCAGTATCAATATAAATAACTAGATCAAATGACTCTTTATGATAGAACATTCCTAGATTGGGTGTATTCTTGAGTTATTTGAAAATTATCTTTACAGAATTTAAATTAGATTCTTCAAGATTTTCTTGAAAACGAGCACACATACACACACTAAACATAATTTCCAGACATTTAACAGTTAAGTAAAGTAAATTTCCAATCATTCATTTATAATTGGTTTGATGAAGAGATTTTCCAACTTCATCAAGATCCAACTTACAGGTTGTACTCATGAGAGTTTCACTACATTTAGATCTACCGAATCCAAAATGTTTTAAAAGATCTCTAGTGTATTTACTTTGATTTAAAACAATTCCATCAATATTTTGAATGATTTGAAATCCATGAAAGAATTTTAGTTCACCAATTAACTCTCATTTCAAATTCTTTTTGCATCATTTTATAAAAATCACTACATAATTAATTTTTTGATGATCCAAAAATAATATCATTCACATTGTTTTGAAAGACTAAAACATTATTAGATATTCATTTTATAAAGAGGTTATGATCAACTATTCCTTTTGTAAAACCATTGGAAATATGAAAAGTACTTAGTCTGTCATACCAAGCTCTTGAAGCTTATTTTAAACCATATAAAGCTTTTGGAAGATTGAAAATATGATTGGGAAAATTAGGATTTATAAATCCAGGGGGTTGTTTAACAAATACATCCTCAGCTATATACACATTTATGAAATCACTCTTAACATCCATTTGAAATAGTTTGAAATTCAGAAGTGCAGTATAAAAAAGCGGGATTCTGATGGCTTCAAGTCTGACTACTGGAGCAAAGGTGTTCTCATAGTCAATTCCTTCTTCTTGACTATAGCCTTGTGCAACTAATCTAGACTTATTCCTAACTATATTTCAAGATTCATCTACTTTATTTCTAAACACCCATTTAGTGCATATAGTGAATGTGTCCTTGGGTATTTCAACAAGTTTCCAAACTTTATTTTCTTAAACTAATTATGTTCTTCTTGCATAGACATTACCCAATATTCAGCATTGATAAAATCATCAATGTTTTTAAGTTCAAGTTGTGACTTGAAGGCTTGATGTTCAACCTGATTTCTAAGAGAAGATCTAGTTTGTGTTCCTTTCTCAATGTATCATACAACAACATCTAAGGGATGGTTTGTAAGGGTTCTAACCTGTCTATAAAAAGAGGGAATTTTGTTTTCAGATTCATTAACATATTCTGGTTCATTATGAAACAATTGTAGAGAATTTCTAGAATATTAAGTTTTCAAAGATTCTTTCACAAAGGAATTTGAGGAATTTGAGTTGATGTTCAGATTCAATAAATCATCCTCCAGATTTTCTAGGATTGTTCTAGGATCATGTGGATCAGTTTCATCAAATTTGAGATGAACAGATTCTTCTACACATTTAGTTCACTTATTGAATACTCTATAAGATTTACTTAATATTGAGTAACCTATGAAAATTCTTTCATCACTTTTGGATGCAAATTTGTCAAGATTATCCTTAGTATTGAGAATAAAAACTTTGAAACCAAAAAAACTAACCTAATTAACCACAAGATTCCTATTGTTCTAGAGTTCATACGGTGTATTTTTGAGAATTGGTCTAATCAAGACTCTATTGATTATATAGCATGTGGTTTTAACAAATTCAACCCAAAAGTAAATAGGTAAGTCATATTCACTAAGAATTGTTCTAGAAATATGTTTTAGGGTTCTATTTCTTCTTTCTACAACACCATTCTGGTGAGGTGTTCTAGGGGTAGGGAAATTGTGACTATAACCATTCTGTGAGAAAAAGGATTCAAAATCTTGATTTGGAATCTCAAGGCCATGATCACTACTTAATGATTTAATTTTAAGGACACTAAGATATTCTACAGACTTGGAATACTTATTAAAATAAGAGCAGACTTCACTTTGATGAGCCATGAAGAAGGTGCAGGTATATTTAGAGAAATAATCTACCAGAACGTAAACATAGTGCTTCCCATTTAAACTAGAAACTCTAGATGGTCCAAACAAATCCATGTGAACTAATTCTAGAGGTTGAGAAGTAGAAACTTCATTCTTTGATTTGAAAGAGATTTTGTGTTGTTTTCCATTTTGACAAGGATTACACACTTTTCATGTGGAAACTCATGTTTGGGTAAGTCTTTAACTAGGCCTTTTCTAGTTAGCTTTCTATGGGAGTGAACATTACAGTTTCCTAGTCTCCTTTTCCAGTCCCAGGATTCTTTATGTAATACATTTAACCATAAATCATTTTGATAAGCTAAAAAATCTAAATTAACAGAATAAACGTTCTCATTCCTTGATGCTGCAAATACTAATTCATCTTTTGAATAAAAGACATTACAGGCATAATTTTCAAATTAAACATGATATCCATCATCACATAATTATGAGATACTAAGCAGATTATATTTTAATCCATTAACAAATAGTAATTTAGAAATTAAAATCCAATCATAGTTACCAATTTGGCCTAATCCAATGATCTTCCCTTTGGCATTTTCACCAAATGTGAATTGTCCTCAATCTACTTTTTCAGATTCTTGAAGCATGAGTAGTCTCTTTTCATGTTCCTTGAACACCCACATTCCAAGTACCATAGATTCTTACAGGAGATCTTTAAGCAGCTTTCCTATAACATGATCAAGCAAAGACAGATTTTGGTACCCATACTTGTTTGGGTCTAGTAACATTAGTAATAAGTGCTTTAAGAACCCATATTTTTCTCTTAGTTTTCCTATAATAATTATGTAATGTTTCTAAAAAATAAAATGTGTTTGGTCCATAAAAACTTGAAACAGTAGAGTATGTATGATGACATGAGCTAGTTGAGTTGTGTCCAGAACTGGGAACAAAACTATATGTCCAAGATTTGGATATAACATTTGTTCTAACAAGGTTTCTTTTATCTGGTTGATAACCTATGCGAGTATTATATTAAGGGGAAATTTTTTTCCTAGGATTTGGGTAATGGTATTTTTACCATTGGTAAACTTTTCTATGTCACTTATTAATTTCTCATTAGTCATTTTTAATTCATTGTTTTCTTTGACCAGTTTAGTATTTTTCTCCTTTTCTGTTGTAAGTTCAGATTTAACATTTTCAGTGAGAGCATGTTGTTTCAATAATGATTGATATATATCTTTTAATTCATCACTTGTCTCTTCAAGTATGTTGAAATATTCAAACATTTAATCATTAGTCATATTTTCAGAGTCACTTTCTTCTTCAAGGTAGTATGAATTATGTATAGAAGAGTTCATTGTACCTCAGATGTGTTTGTCATAAAACACATATTGGATTTGTAAGCCTGTTCATCATGTGATCTCTATGATTTGTTTGAACTACCCTCAGAGGCACTCCAGGTTGCCTTCATTGCCTTTTTGTACTTCTTGTCCTTTTCCTCATAGTTCTTATTATATAGAGCTTTGGACAGTCAGCCTTTATATGTCCTTTGCGCTTACATTAATATCATACAATTTCATTTGTTTTGTCACTTATTTTCTAGTCCTTTTCCAGTTTACTTTTTGATCATACTTTCCCTTGAAGTTAGGCTTTTTGAAAAAGTTCTTCTTTTTGTTAAATCATTTGAATCTTTTGGCTAGTTGACCCATCTCTGCATCACTGTTAGGTGATGATTGTTCCCTAGTGGAACTTTCAACAGAAGATTTCAGTTTCCTTTTGACTTTGTGCTTCGAGAAGGTGGTCTTGAATGCTATAGCTTTTCTCTTCGGTTCATCCTCATTTTCTTTGTGGACTTTCATCTCTTCCTCATACATCATCTGTTTCCCAATGAGTTCTTTTACAGGTTGCTTTCTGATGTTGCATGATTCTTAAAGAGAGATAGAGGTTCCCCTCCAGCTGTTAAGTAGACATCTAAGGAATCTCATGATCTTTTCATTGGTAGTGACTTCCCTTCCTAGAAAAATCATTGTGTTGACAATCTCATTGAACCTAGATACATGTATGAAATAGGCTCATTGGGTTTCATCTTAAAATTATCATATTTTATAGTATATGTATTAATCCTCATTTCCTTTACACTAGATGTTTTTTCTTGTAAGACAGACAAGGTATCCCAAATTTCATGGGCAGTTTTACAGGCAGAAATACTATTTAATTCTTCATCTCCTAAGGAACAGTACAGAGCATTCATGGATTTTCAATTGTTATTATAAGAAAGTTTTGTAGGATCATCCTATGTAATTTTATTAGTCACAAGGAGTTTGTATTCACCTAAAATGGATGACCAAATTTCAAATCTCATACTCTCTAGATGCATTTTCATTTTAATTTTCTATTGAGCATAGTTGGTTCCATTAAAGAATGGTGTTCTATTAGTTGCAGTAGCTTCCAATCTATTATCCATACTAACAAATTACTTTAAAAGAGCTATAAATTTAGACTTAACAAGAAATTTACAAATCTTTAAAGTACAACTACAATCACAGTTGAGTAAGATTACAAAGAGTCCTAATAAAGTTTCCTCTAATACCAAATGTTGGTCGGAGTAGTTTACTAAAGATGGTAGGGGTTAATTGAGTAACTATTAAAATTATTTTTATAAAAAATATCATTTTAAAGTAAATGGTTTTCACAAAAAATAGATATAGCCCAGTTAATCAAGGTTATACTGTTATAAGAGTTGTTATATTTAAACAAGTTCTTAGAAGATTGATTAATTCTCAGTAATATTAATATGTATTATTAATATTAATTTTGAAGAAATCATAGTAAGACAAATTAGTTATAACTTCTTTCCAAGACTAACTATCAAAGTGAAATTAGATGTTTTTGGATTACGCAGTAAACCAATAAAATAGAGAAGACTAAATTTAAATAGCAAAGCGGGTATGAAATAAGTGGTTCATTCTGAAGACGAGACCTAATACACTCCACATGGTGATCACCTGCCACCAAGTAGTTTATATCAATAAACATTGATCCACACCCGGGATCAGGGTTAACAAAAGTACACAAACTGTCTAGGTTACACATGGACCTCTTCCACAGTTTTCATGGGTAGACAAAAAAAATAACCAAGGCACACATGGACCTCTTCCACAGTTGTCGTGGGTAAACAAAAGTATACGGAGTTTGGTGGAAGGATCTATAAATCCTTCTGTTTAGCACAAGAGTTGGTGTGTGCGGAATATACTGAGTACACACACTCTTCTAAAGGTAAGTAAATGAATCACTAAGAGTGAGTAGATATAAGTCTAGAAAGCTATATATATTTGAAGTGAAGCTATGGACTCCTTCGATTTAGCAGAAATGCTTCTGAGTCCTTGTCTAGTTTTTGTCTTGAAAAAAAGAGTTTCGCAATTCAGCTTGTGTTCTCCATGAGCTTTGATAATGTGAAGATGTTCTCTAAATTCCATTGTACTTCGTATGTTCTTCTGTAGTGTCGGATTGTATGCATTTGAAAATGATTTCTTTGAAAAACTTCCAAAAATTTTCTTCGTGGTCGTGCTCACACGCTTGTTTTCGGTTCAGTATTGTGCACTATGGTTGTTGGGAACTCTCCACTCTTTATCTACAAATGCATGTGTTTTAGTGGACATGTTCCATGTGTTTCGTACCTCGTACCTCGTACTATGTCTACAAAGAAAAATTAATTATTTTAGTGCATTAAAGGAAATAAATATGAACGTTAAACATTAAATTGAAATACAAAAAAGTAGTTTAAGAAATGGTGTCACAGTATGGTATGAAAACGGTGTCTCATTCACATGGTGTTTGAGTGTCACAGTCTGAGTGTCACATCATCTGAGTGTCATGATGTCTTCTTCATGGTGTCTTGCTTACGGTGTCTGGCTTACAGTGTCTTGCTCATAGTGTTTGGCTTACACTATCTTTCGCATGGTGTCTTTCTCACGGTGTCTTTCTTACGGTGTCTTGCTCACGATGTCTTACTTACTGTGTTTTCCTTACTGTGTCTGGCTAACTGTGTCAGGCAACACAGTGTCTTGTACTTAGGCAAATAACAACATTCAGACTTAAATAGTAATATGCATGAAATGGATTGAGCGTAACCATTATGAATCATGAGTGATCTTGAAACATAAATACAAATGATTGGATATAATATATATAATTTAACTGGGTTGAATGAGATTTTGTGTTTATTACTGAGATTTGTGATCATTAAAACATGATTAATACATGAGGAGTCCAACAATCTCCACCTTTTACATTAGGAGTCCAACAATTATAATTGATTATAATATATTAATAAAACACTAATATTTCAAATACACCTATAAAATTAATTTAACACTATAAATTACTATAATTATATCATATCTAATATTTTGGAAATCCGTTATTTTATTTCTCTGCAATTGAATAATTACATTTTTGGAACTATTTAAAAATTTAAGGTAATTATATAATACGTAAAAAATATAAATAAAATACTATCATAAATATAATTTCATTATTCATTTATTTACTATTAATATTATTTCATAACTAATTTTTCCCCAGTGTGAACACAAAAAAGAATACGTAAAACAAAGAGAGTGGCATTTTCTAACATTCTTTGATTTAAATAATATATAAATAATTTTCCTTATCATCTATCCACTAAACATATAAATTATGATTTATATGTGATAAGAATCTAATTGAATTCCTATATTAATAATTATGATGAAAATATATGGCCATATTACTTATTTTTTTGTCTCGATTAACACGATTTAACAGTTAAAAATATTGTAAATTTTAACACGGTTATTATTCATATTGACTGAAAATAAAATGGGTGTATTTAAATTTTTTGAAAATGTTGATACAAAATATGTAATTATTTTTATCTAATTAATTACCGATAAATGGAATAAATTAATTTTTAATTAAGTGGGGAAATTTGAATAACTACATTTTTGAAAAGGAATTCATTTTATACATAATTATCAATTTATTCATATATTATGCTATGAAATATATTTCTTGAAATATTAAGACACTTGAATAAATAAATAATATATATATTTCATTAAAATCATTCACCAATAAGGATTTATTTAATATATTAATATTAAAATACATTGTGGGCATAAAAAATGTTTTTTCAGTGAAATATTTCACATTATTTTAGATAATATTTATTATATTTTACAAAAAATTGAAAACCAATGAATTAATTGTATAAATATATAACCATAAAATTTTTATAAACATTTAAATCATATCCATTCCCACAAACCCAATAGTTGTGCACTTTCTGTCATTTTATATAATAATTATTTAATGATATATCACAATTCTTTTGAACTTAGTATTGAATATAACATAATTAATTAAAGAAATAAAATTATTTGAATTGATATATTTTATAAAAAAATAATGGGGTGTTATATTATAAACCCATTAAAAATAAATATTCACTTTAATTTCCTCGTTCTTATTTGAATATATTAGAATAATTAAACCTCATTACATACTCAGGTTTCGACATAGCTTCCCCAAGCGAGTGGTTTTTCCACTAAACTCTGACTAGGTGAGTGGACTTGATTCATACCACTTTCTCTAGAAAATAGGAAATATTTTCCATCTATTATTAATAAGAAAGGTATTTCTCCTACTCTATGACCTATGAGCTTATTAAATGTGAAGGATCTAGTTTGTACTTCCTCGGGAGAGATGCGTGGAACACGATCAGATATTCAGAGTGCTTTGGTGAAGGAACCAATATGTAATCTTCCATCCCAATACAATAAATAATTTCAAAATTATTGATATAAAAATGGACCAAACATACCTTTTTATTAATATCACCTCCTGCTTATAGAGTGATATTTGTAGGAATACATTATCACAAACATCAAAATCAATATTTTTCTAAGGATTTTAAGTATGAAGTATTGGTTTTCTATGTTCTATTGTTCTTTGTTGTTTAATGGATCTAGCATTCTATAAAAATTCTTCGGTTATATCAACTACCAACATCTTTCATTCTTTGAATGATTTATAGTATGTTGGATTTTGTCACTTTATATTATACGGGGATTTATAAGGTGACCTCTAGATACTGGAGTGAATGACATTATTTTAATAAAATTAAACCAAAAGGATATGTTGTTCCCATCCAGTTTTGAAATACACTGAGAAATCTCCAAACATTTTTTATGGAGTTTGAATGGTCCTATCAAACAAATCATTAATTTTATTAGGATGATAATTAGTACTAAAAAAACATTGTGTCTAGATCATGATGAAGACTTATCCAAAACATTGACGTAAACCTTGGATCCCAATAATATAGAATTGATTTTGGTACCCCATGAATTATTACCACTTTCTTAAGGTATAACTAAGTTATTTATTCAAGTGATAAATCTTATCTATCGGGAATGAAGTTCATAACATCCAAATGATATAGAAAAAACCCCATATAAAATTATGAACTTTAGAACTTTTATGAAGTATAATGATATAATTCATTGTGTTATTTTCCCATTTCCAATCAGGTATGGGTAATGGATGTAACATCTCCTTATACATCTTCCTCTTATACTTTACTTACTAACAAACCCTGAAATGAGATAAAAACTCTCTAAAATATCTCATTAATCCATACGACCAAAAATAATCTTTTAAATATCTATAAATTTTCATAATCTCTTAATTATTAGGGAATATAAAACTATGAACATCATTAATCTACTATTTAAAATATGGTACATACAAAACACATAAAATATTCCTAAATCTAATCATTCCATCAAAGTAAAGGTAAAACATAGAAATTGTTTTCACCATATTTATAATCTCAATATCTTCCTTATGTCCCTCTTTATTTTTCAATTCAATAGATGGTTGAAAACTCGTATGAAATAGTTCACATTTCTCCCCTAACATTGAAATTTTTATCTCCATCCATTGAAAATACAAAAAAAATATTTCTTTTGGGATCCTAATCATATATAAGACAACATGATCTTTTCAAATTAAAGTATTTTTCTCATGGTTATCTTTCCTAGGTTGGTATTGTATTTAGGAGTGAGAATATTTAATCTTATATGACTATATTTATTGTCCCATGATTATATCATTTTATGTGAAAATATATTTTAAATTTCATTGGTCAATATATGTGAAACACCATTCTAGATAGAGATAATTACTCTGTATCATTAACCTAAAAAATAACACATCTTTCTCCAAATAATGTATTGGGTAGTTTCTTCATAGACCATTAATTCTCATTATGCATAATCTATAACCATATAATTTTTCAGGAGGAAACATCCCAATCATGTTAATGTATCACAATAGACTATGAAACGTTCACCTCTATATAGTTGCGTAAGAATAGGTTCACCAACAAGACTTATCATTGGTTTCATAAAACATTCCTCACATTCATCCTCCCAAATAAACATGGATCCCTTCTGAGTTTAGAAGGTTAGTACATTCGATGGCTGTGAAATGTTTTATACAAAGAACATATAATATTCAAAAAACCCAAAACAACTATGGATCTCATCCATATTGGTTAGTCTTGGCCAAATATTAATAACTTATCCATTAAAGGAACAACCAATATACCCTCACCTGGGATTATATAACCCATGAATGACACATTATAAAGACCTAATTTAGGCATAATAAATTTTAAATAAATAATCTACTTCCTTAGGTACTTTAGAAAAATTCAAAAGTAAAAATCATTATCTTCCATTCACTTCTGTTAAATTAAAATTATTTCTTTAAATAATAATAGAAACATGTAAAAGTAATATCTAATGAATCCATTAATTAATTCCATGAAAATAGTGCTATAATTAGTAATTCTAAATGGATTCACAATAATGTCATATTGTGCATACAATATGAAGGAAATTTTCATGGGAATATACCCTTATGTATCCTTAACTGATTTTATATAGATTGGAGATAAAATTATTTGTCTTTATGAACAAGATCAAATAAGATATCAATACTATGTACATGATAATGGTTTTTAATAATTATCTTGTTATATTCTTTATAATCAATGTTGATTCACAATGATATATCAATTTTGTTATCAATTAATATAAGATCACTCTAAGGTTACACAATTGGTTTAATTAGCCCCTTTTTAATATTCTTCGTTACTTTCTTATTCAATTCATGCAACTCAATCAGGTTTATTCTATTTGATGTCTTGGAAATAGGTGTATTAACATGTATAAGTTCTAACAGAAAAAGAAAATTCACGATTCAACGGGTGGACATGAATCTAATATCCTATTTGTTTCCATATAATACATATAAACATCTCCACAAATATTTCGGGAGTCAGTCGCAGAGACAGAGTGAGATTACGAGGCATGGTGTGCCTATAATTAATTTATGAAATATCTTGCACATGTAGTTTTATTGAAAAGTTAAAACAAATCTTAAATAGATTCTCGGATCAGAAATATAAGTGCATCATTGAGTTCAGAATGTATGGTTTACCATTAGAGTGACAAATCATTTGTAGGTGCCCGGAATTTGTAAAAAAGGTGTCGTGGATAAAATTAAGAAAATAAAATTTCCAAATTTATTAATATTATTCTATTGGAATAATGTCATATTTCCCTTTATAATCAAACTATTATAACCAATTTTTGGGGTGATCCTAAAAACCCAATGAATTATGTGGTGGGCATGGAGTATCATTGGTCAACATCGGGATCATGCATCAATGATCGGGGTACATTAAAGAACACCAATGACAACATTTCTTGTAGATCTCATTAACAAAAAATGACATGAAATAATTCCTCATTAATGATTGATCCAAACCAAGGTATCATAGTAGTTTTGTGGATTTATCATTGTTTTCATAATCAATTAATAATTTTAATTAATCACATAAAAAATTAATTCATAGATCAATCTTTTGGTTGAGGTATTTACATTATCTTATTTCAGTATTGGAATTTATATTGCTTAAATTTATATAATTCTATTTATTTTTGATCAACTAAAAATGAATCAAGGCCAAACAGAACATTTAAGAATGTTTGTTCCCCATGTTTGTGTTTCATATTTTTCTCTCCCCATACTTTGGGTGTTCATTGTTGGAATTTTTTGACTGGTGATTCAATGATTTTTAATAGTAATGATTTTTGCTCAATTGTTCTTTGACACAATGGATCATAGTCCCATGATTGGACATAGATTGGTGAGACTCGATCAAGGATTGGAGAATGTGATGGAAACATGATTTTGGATTTATTATCGATGGTTTATGAGATATATTTAGTAGATATCTCAAGAGTTGTAGTTATTATGTTTTTGAGAAACGTGTGGTCCGAACAAGACAATCAGTGATGATGGTGTTTGATATTGAGATAGAGAGAGGAGTTCCTGTGACCCAATAAATGTGGGTGTGGTATTATTATTTTTAAAAATAAAAAATCATTATATTTATTACTATTATTATTAGTTTTGGAGAAATACGGGGATCTTAATTTCATTAATAATAATAATAATAATAATGAATTATATTTAGATATTTATGATAATTATTATTATTGATAATTATAATAATGAATTGAAAATAAATATAGGGCCAACGTACCGATATGAACTTTTCCATAAGGGAGAGTTGGTGTCTAAATGTAATTCTTGGAATCCACATATGAATTCTTGAGTTTATTATTTACAATAATGATCAATAAATAGATAAAAAAGAAAGAGGGGCAAACCAAGTTAGCGGAAATAGGGGGAGGGTCATGCAAGGGGACCTCCAACATTTCCTTTACATTGTCTTCAATATATATCATATTATATAATAATAATAATAATATTTAATATTACATTTATTATTATTATTATGAAAACATTGTTTCAGTTATGTATTTTAATCGAGATGTCGAATGTGAAATCTACTTTTAGCAATATGATCATGGTATTGTTACTATCATATTAAAACAAATGTTGGCTATTTATTTTGGGCTCGTGGATCTGGTTCCCTAATCTCCCAATAATAATAATAATATAAATATTATTATTATTATTATTATTATTATTATTGTGGAATCTTGTATCTGACAAATCATTATCATACAATGTCGGATTGAAAAACATTCTATCGAATTGTGACCCTGATATTAAGGTGGATGTTATTAGACCAACATTAAGTGTCTAATTTAAAATCATTTTTCGGTCTGATGATTCATCATTCACACATTATATGGTAAAATTTGCTTTTCCCCAGGTGTATGTTTAGTGAAAGTGAATAGCCTATCCGAAGATTTTTTTGACATGGATAATAATGACCTGAATTTGTTTTCATTAATGGTATTTTTTGAAGAATATTGGGGTGTTTATGTTTGTATAATATTAGAAAAATGACAATCCCTGGGAATTTTTTAGGATTTTTATAGACCTAGACACAAGTAGTACAAGACATGGTGGGACAGATCATGTACCATAGAAACAGTCCATGTAATCCTTTGAAGAGAAGATGGAATCATATTCCTTATCAAATCAGTTTTTGTGAGATTCATCAGAATTGTATCAGTTATGTGAGTTATATTTATCCATTTTTATGATGATTCGGTGTGACAAAAAAATATTATCCTATTGGTTAACCCCTCTACACCATCATGTGGATTAGTGTAGTGTGGTAGAGATTCCCTAGTCCACATTGATTATACTCTCTACAACATGGAGAATAAATCCCTCGGAGAGGCCCATATGGATCCTCATTTCCTTCATGTCTCATTATATAGGATTCTTGGAATATGTGTGATCAATATTTACACAGGCTTTGATACCCAATGTTGGAAGATCATTCCAATAGGGTATGGTTTTCCCCCTTGAGAGACCTGGGAGTTAACCCATATCTTTTTAACAATATATTATCTTAATGATGAGGTCTATTAAGATATGGTGTGTATACTTTATGCACCCTATTAGCTTTCATCTATGTCTAGGCCTCACAAGAATTTCCTCATTTCTGAGTGTCATCTGGGATGAATCACTCATGGAGTTTGTTCTCCCAAACGAGCTTTGTTTGGAACATTCAAGATGGAATCTTTGGTTGGATTTATTGTTTTTATATTAACTTGAGACTGTGGTTCTTTCTATAATATATCTTGGTTTCCTAGGTATATGTGTTGAATATATAGACCTATGTAGAGATTATTATTACTCTTAATGATTTTTGATTTGTTATTTTGGGGTGTCCTACTAGGTATTGTAATATTCACTGATCCATGGTCTCTTCCCTCATGAATGAAGTTTCTGTTGATGGAATACCTTTTTTACAATGTCCTTGGTGGACTAAGAGAAGGTTTATCTTCTTTTGGATCGATAGACCGAGGTGTATAATAGTGTTTCATTTGAATATAGTCACATCCATGTGAGAAGGTGGGGATATACTTTTCATTAACGTTTGAGCTTGTATTTTTTATTTTTTTTTAACATTTGAATAACTTTTTTCATATTATGGTTTTGGGATTAGAGATTTATTCCTGATTTTTTTTGGTTGTATTGAAATTTAGAATTATTTGGTCTTAGAGGTGTGTGTTTATAGAAAGTTACTTAAGGAAAATGAATCCCATGTTAGTTATATTCCTTCTTGGTGGTAGTCGTCAGAACCTGGCCACTTGGAGGAAGGCCATGGTTTAGTTGCATATCAATCCCCATCGAGTTGAATCATGATTTAATGGAATCAAAGAAAAAAACCTAATGTGTTATGAAACTACATGGGATTGTGACTGGAATTTATTTTTTCTAGATTTGAGGTTTGGTTTGGGAACTAGGGAAGTAGTGCTAAAGTGATTATTAATTGGATCTCAGGCCAGGGTGTCTACTATTGGTGCGATAATCGATGTTTCCATTCACCAGTAACTTGGTAACCTACTTGTAGAATTAGTGTACATAGACACTTTTTTAAAGGTAAAATTCTTACATTCATAATATAGTAAATATTTGAGGTTTTCATGTCCTTCGTGGGTCATTTCCCATGATAAACTCATTGATCGTGGTATGTCATGAAAATTCACATGATGCTTCTATGATGACATCCAGATTGAATTCTAAGATAGTGTCATGATAATGACTAGATGACTGATTAGGTTTCATTTTAGAGACCTACCCATGACATGTTTTTCTCCAGGTGGGCTCCAAGTAGTTCAACCCTTATTGAGAATCACATGGATCCTTCTATTGATAAGGCAGATGACCATCAACATGTTGATAGGTCGATGACTCCCACATGACATGATGATCATACACATAGGATTGGTGTGTTACATGAGTTAATGGGATTGGGATCACTAAGGTTCTATAATGAGACTACCCCTTGTGTTTAAAGATTTGACTCGATGTAGTGGTATGGGTTTTGGGTGTGGGGAGATCCCGAACAATCAGATGGTTTCACTTCCAAACTATTTTTTTTGGGATGTAATTGGATTTAGTTGTTCCAGTCACTAAACCACCTTTGTTGACTGTGCATAATAAGTTCCTAAGGTAGATATCTTCTATGTTTAATGGGGGTCCAAACCCTCTTCTTTGCTGTTGGAGGCCAGGAGCGAGCCAGTGGTGTGATCATCCTTCTTAGATGAGACCGCTCCCTAATGGTGTGTAACGTCCTGGTTCCGGAAGCCACCCAGAGGCACCCCATACCAAGTTGGTCACATGGCCTCAAACCCATTACTCCAAACGCCAGAGTCTGCCAACTAGTAGTGAAGGCCTTTGGTGTGATAGTGGGGAAACTATGCCCTCATAGGTAGAGTAGACTGCAGAAGTAAATAAACATGCAAGAGTGGAAGCAGTAAATAACCAACAATAATTAACAGTGGAAAACTAAATCAGAATACAACTAGGGAACAGATGTATATATATGAAATGATGCATGATACATATCTAGGAAAGCATCCAAACAAGTCACAATGTTGAAAAATACAATAAGAACAAAAAAGTACAAAAGAATGTAAACAGCTCCTCAGCAACGCATGCCAAAGCTTGGTCCCATGCTCTCCTGCTCTAAGAAATCAAGTTCCAGAAGTCGAAGGATGCTTTCCCTTGTCTATACATGCAACAACATAGTGTGTTTGGGCCCAAAAGCATGACCCAGAGAGAGAGTGAGACTAAATCCAAGTAGGAAACCACCCGAAGATCTGTGCCTAATATTCAACAAGTATATGTCAGGTAACAGTACAATAAGAAGTAAACAGTAGTAGAAATAGCAGGTAGTAAACAGTAAGCAGTAAAAAGGATGATACAAAATAGTGATCAGTTCACAGAACAACAAGCATCAGTGAAGCAAAAACTGACACAAGTAGGAAACCCCATGGGAAGTACTCATTGCCATCCCTTATGGTCCTATCCAAGAAGCACCACAACCCTCTGGGCAGTGCACTCAGCCTAAACCCTCTATTTTTTCATACGAATTTATAAGACTCTCTGGGGAATCTCACTCGGTCAATTCCCCTTATAGTCTAGGGTTGTGAGGAACACTCTGATGGAGATCACGAGTTATAACCCTCTTGTCCCCAAGGTCTAGAGACTCTTTGAGGAAGCTCACTCGGTCACTCCTCCTATAGCCTCAGGTATACCACAAACTCTCTGAGGAAGCTCACTCAGTCAATTCCTCCTCTAGCCTAGGAAGGTTTTAAAGAATTTTAAACAAGATGAAGACTCTTTCAGGAAGCTCACTCGGTCTACCCTCCTGTAGTCTATAATATCTAAGACTCTCTGGGAAACTCAATAGGTGTAACACCCCAAGCTTCTACGGTACGTTTCCCTTCGAATAAAGCGATAGCGTGTGTTGTACGCAACCTCGAGTTCTAACACACACCACAACTAATTAAACTAGCCGTGTTGAATAGTAATACCTACTTTTTGAAATCATATATATTTTATATTTCAAAATGGACTTAATTTTTGTATTCGGAATATTGAAATTAGCCTAGGGTGAAATTTTGGTACTTTTCGGATAACTTTTATATTTTGATGAATAGTGAAAATTACTAAATTTTAATTAAAAACAACTTTTTTAATCAAAATAATTAATAGTGATAAATTGTGAATTTTAGTGGTTTGAAATTATATTTAGAATATATTTTTACCATTTAATATAATGTTGGTCATTGGACATAATTTTACAATTAAACCGAACATAAACAAGTGTCAATCTTTTGATAGTTATTACCTCTTAAACACACGCTTTTTGTTTTGACAGCGGGAATTAATTTTAAATTAATTTCTGCCACTTCTGTGTTTTGAATTTAGAAAAATGGATTCCATATTTGGAATCAGGATGTCCAAATTGTGTAAATAGGTAACTTTTATTTTTAGACATTTTGAATAATTACTGTGGTAAATATTTTATTTACCATGGTTAAGGGTAAATCCGGTAAATAAGGGTTAAAAAATAATATTATAATAATACAAAATTAACCTAAAACGTGTCCTAACCTTATTGGTGGACACATAACCGACCATGAGCATCCTTGGGTCAATTTGGGGACCCCTTGGAGCCACTTGTATGTGGTAGGGACACTTTATATTAATAAAGTTAAAATAAAAATAAAAATGGCATAAGATTACATCTTTTAGAAGAACAATTTTTACATAGGGTTATACATGTTGGATTTTCGATTATAAATATTCATTAGAAAGATAAAAAGATTTCCTACATAATGATAGTTTATTTATAATTTTTAGACATCAAATAATTTAAATTATTAGTGACACAATAATGATGCAATGTTTACCTCATTAATAAATCATTTAAATAAATAAGATTATAATGATTAAAATATTATCTAAAACCTGTCCAATTCTTATTGGTTGATGTTATTTAGAATATTAGTCATCTTATCTTCGACCTCAATGATTTTCGGACCATTATAAACCGAATATAATTATATTATAAAGTAATACTTTCACTCTTTCCTAAAGAGCCCCTCTTCTCCCTTATAAAAGGATACCACTTCTACTCATTCCTCACACCTCTCAAGACACTTGGCGCGTCAAAACTCTGCCCAAATAAGCTCCCCACATCCCTCTCCTCCTCCTTGAAGCATCCCCTTAGGCAGAAATCATATCAAGAAGTCCTTTGGTTCCAACCAAAGTGAGTTACCTAAATTAAAGGTAACGATTTCTCTTAAATTATTTTCCTTTATTTTGCTTCTCCAACCCCCAAACTCTTTTTATTTCCTTTCTTTTGTAACAAAACCAGTATCCTCAATATACTAGTATGTTGTTATAAGAAGGATTAAAACTACACATAAACACAACTCCATCTAATGGATGATGAACATAATGTTTCTGTGGATGGCAAACTAACGCCTCACGAAACGATGATTGTTCAAATACATCTTACCGCCTCTCATGGTGGCCATTATGATGGCGCTATAATTAAATATGATATTAATGATATATATTTTATATATAAGCTTCTGTAATTCCATTTTATTTCATACCATTATTCGTTTCATGTTGTATATACATACGATAATTTCATTTGAGGAAATGCGGACTACCGCCCCCTTAAAATGATATGACTCGTTCATACCACACATGGAACGTATAAAGGATGGTGTTAATGAACTTAAGTAACATATATAAAATATTATATTATACTGGAATACTAATATACCTATGTATCATTTGGATTCAATTCTTTTAAAATAAAAATTAAATGGAAGTAGCGTTCGTGCGTACGGACGGACTACCGTCTCCACGAACGCGGTGAGATCCATCCTCCATCGTATCCATTAAAGTCTTATTCTCATTTTAGGGTTAAAAATAATGTTAATATAATTCTGATTATGAATAATATTTAATCTATCCATTACAAACATGTCTTACGTAACCAAACATTTAAGAAGAACGAATCGATTATCACCTGAAACGACGATAATACTAAGATATTATTAATAAAGCAATGTTAAAAGATCATATATGATATCATATTAATGTATATGATTCTTGTATAATTTAATAACAATTATTTCACCATTATACAGGAGGTTAACCGACCCCAACAAAGGAAAAGTACAAGGTAAGGGTTATTTCACAATCTCTTCATTATCCGAGGTTGTTTATACGTAATAATCTACTGGGATATCTCTATCATCCACATCCATGTTTCTTAAAAATGTATTTCAAAACAGTTTTACTATTTACAAGAATATGGGTTAAAGTCATTTATACCCTTGTTTTACTTTTTATAAGAGGATTATAAAGGAATCTTTCCGTCGTTTTCGAAACAAGGTCCTTTTTAACCTTTTCGACAGAATTGAGGTAAGAATGTTTTTTTTAACTTATACGGCGGGTGCGGTTATTTTACGCCGTTATAAAATCTTCAAAGCTTTCCTTACAAGATTATAAGAATATTTTCAAAGAAAATGTTTTATTTTATATGGATCTTAAATGATTTCAAAATAAAAGGAGATATTTCTTTAAAAAGAATTTTGATTTCATCTACGTCAACATCCTTTGATGGATTTTAAGATTATTTGAAGTTGATTTATTATGATACAAAACTTCTATATTGTATTGATGGTTTTGTGATATGTTTGACTATGGATGTGCTATTTTTATACCATTCATAGTTTATGGTGAAATTATTGACATTTCGTATGCTAGATTTAATACGAATGTTTATGTTATGTTTAAACCTTTTCATATGGGAATGCATTGGACTTAATAAGTGACGGGTGGAGCCCGCTATAGCTCCTCGATGCATCGGTAGGTCTCATGAGACAAACTAGTGTCTTGGCACAAGGCCTTGAAAAAATCTTATTTGTAGTCTTGGCACGAGGCCTTGGCTATGTGGTTATGATAGTCTGGCATTATGCATTCCATCATTATGAAAGTGGTTATTGATTTTGCATGTGATTATTCGATTAGTAGAATAACCATGTGAGTAAGTAAATGGCATTATTTCATTTTATTTATGCCATACTATGTTAAATGTTCAAGTTGAAAGGCTTTTGTTTTAGTTATACATTTCCTTAAAGGTTTATTCTTATTTATGAAAGTTTCCGCTATATTGTTATCCTTACTGGGCATTTGAGCTCACCCTTTTTCTATGTTTTATTTTTCCCAGGAAGTGAAGAAGTAAATTATGAATGACCTGCAGGGATATTGTGTGGGGATAGGAGTGTGAATTATTCAGACATTATGTTGTTGTAGTAGTTTTTCATTTTATGATGTAATGTAAAACTTATGAATATATCTAGTGTTTCCAAGGCTACTAAACCAATCGGTCTTTCGAGATTTGATATTTCTTGTGATAATGCCAATGTTATGTAATAATGCACCGACTCTGGGTAAATGGGGTCGGGGCGTTACAGTTGGTATCAGAGGAAGTTTAGTACAAACCTTGGAAACTAGATTTAGATAAACTCTGATTAGAGCACGTAGACCTAAGATGAACTTTGAGGATTAGTATAGAAGAACTTCCTAAAATTTTGGTATTGTAGAGATTTTGTGAGTTTTCTGAGCAATACATCCCTGTCTGGATACGAGCAGGTAGAGGCGGCTCTGGCACAGATGTACCTAGGGGTAAAACCCGAAAACACCGCTTTGAGCTAGACTCGAACGGGAACTGGTGCACGACAACGGGCCTTGCTGCACTCTTGGTTACGACACTCCCGGGGGATATGCTTAGGATAACTCTCACTATCTTTACAAATCATTATGAAGGGTTTATGAGTATATACTTCCTCAAAGAAAACATTTTTATGATTATGGATTATATCCTTAAATAGTTCAAATTATGTTAAGTGTTTTATAAGTATGGGATTATGTATTTTGATTCATAAACTGATCTAGTTTATGCCATTGTTTAGAAATGGCGCCTAGTGGAAGAAATGGAAACCATATCAATGAACGCACTCCATGTAGGGATTGCCCTCCTGCTCAAGATAATTATAGTGGGGCTGGTGATGCAACTGTTGCTGATCAGCTAATCACCATACTGGGACAACTTACTCAGGTTATGAATAATAACCTTACCCATATGAAGCACCCTGATCCGCAGCGTGGAGGATCAATGTTAGATCGATTCAGGAGGCAACAACCACCAACGTTCAATGGGAGTACAAATCCCTTAGTAGCTGAGCAATGGATAAATTCCCTAGAGAAAATATTTAAGGCTTTGGGGAGCAGTGAAAGGGAAAAAGTTATCATGGCAGTTTACCGCCTCACTGGAGATGCTGATCAATGGTGGTCATTGATTCAAAACATGAAGGAAGATGATGAAGTATCAAATATGGAGTGGAGGGAGTTCAAAGATCTGTTTTTAGAAAAATACTTTCCTCGCGACCATTGAGCAGATATGGAAATACAATTTCTGAGTCTGAGACAAAAGGAGGATGAGAATGTCACAAAGTATGAGGCTAACTTTACAAGGTTAGCGAGTTATACTAGAGATTATATTCGCAACCCAAGAAGTAAGATTGATCGTTTCTTTGATGGGTTAAAACCATTTCTCCGTCGAGCATTAGTCTCACAATCCTTTTCATCGTACGAAGACATTGTCTCATGTGCAATCAAGACCGAAAAGGAATTCTCTAAGTCTTATGACTTTAAAACAAAGCAAGAGAAGAAGAGACCTGCTGATCAATCTGGGAATGGAAATAAAGGGAAGAAAGGAAAGGTTGAATATCCATCATGTGGTAAATGTGGGAAGAAACACCCCAGTACTTGCTTGAAGGGAATGGGAGTCTGTTACAAGTGTGGTGAAAAAGGCCACCAAGCTCATGATTGCAAGGGGAAGAAGGAAGCTACCAACGTTCAGTGCTACAATTGCAGGGAGATGGGGCATTATGCAAATGCATGTCCTAAGCGTCAGGAGAACTTACCTCAGAAAAGTCCAAGGGATCAAGGCCAGGCTTATGCTATCACTACTGCTGAGTTAGAAGCTCTGAAAGACGTGGTGGCAGGTAATTTAATGGTTTCCTCAAGTTTAGAAAATGCATTATTTGATTCTGGATCATCGCATTGTTTCATATCTTCCCAGTTTGCTAAGAAAATTAGATATTTCCAATTTGATTTAATAAGGGAGTTGTCAGTTAAAACTCCTAAGGGAAGTATCGTTGCAACAAAGTTTTGTGAATCAGTCCCCATTGAAGCACATAAATTTTATTTATCTGCTGATCTCATCGTCATACCTATGATTGAGTTTGATATAATCCTCGGTATGGACTGGCTTTCAGACTATGATGCGAAGATTTATTGTAAGAAGAAAGAGGTTACGATTCTTGATGATAATGATAAGGAACACCTTATTTTTAGAGCAGAATCGTCACCACCTAATTCTTATTTAGATCCACCCTCAATAGCTCAACTAAATTCAATTATTGGGGAGGAAGAGAATGAAATAACTGCGGGTGAGGAAAGGAATATTCAAATAGAGGATGTACCTGTTGTGAAAGAATTTTTAGATGTATTTCCAGAAGATTTACCTGGACATCCTCCAGAAAGAGAAGTTGAGTTTTCTATTGATTTGATTCCTGGATCAAGGCCTATATCGAAGACCCCTTATAGAATGGCCACTGTAGAGTTAGTCGAACTAAAGAAACAACTAGAGGAATTGAGTAATAAGGGATTTATTCGCCCTAGTGTTTCTCCATGGGGAGCCCCTGTTCTTTTTGTTACAAAGAAAGATGGATCTATGAGGTTATGTATCGACTACAGGGAGATCAATGCTATAACGATAAAGAACAAGTATCCCCTACCTCGTATTGATGATTTATTTGACCAACTGCATGGAGCTCAATACTTTTCAAAGATTGACCTTCGATCTGGATACCATCAGTTGTGTGTGAAGAAGGAAGACATTCCGAAAACAGCATTTCGAACCAGGTACGGGCATTACGAGTTTACTGTAATGCCGTTTGGATTGACTAATGCACCCTCTGTATTCATGGATCTAATGAATAGAGTTTTCAAGGAGTATCTCGATGAATTTGTGGTGGTATTTATTGATGATATCTTGGTATACTCCAAAACCTACGAAGATCATGAAAATCCCTTGCGCATTATCTTGAAGACTCTGAGGAGGCATTATTATATGGGAAGTTTAGTAAGTGTGAATTCTGGCTTCAGGAGATTTCTTTTCTTGGCCATATTGTCTCTAAAGATGGAATCTCTGTTGATCTTTCTAAGACCAAGGCAATCCAAGAATGGCCAGCACATACGAGTATAACTGAGGTACGTAGTTTTATTGGTTTGGCAGGTTATTATCGACGTTTCGTCCAGAATTTTGCCCGATTGGCTAACCCATTAACGAAGCTCACACGTAAAGGGGCTAAATTTGTTTGGAAAAAAGAGTGTGAAGAATGTTTCGAAGAACTGAAGAGAAGATTAGTCAATGCTCCTATATTGACTCTACCATCGGGGAATGATGGGTTCGTTATTTATAGTGATGCATCGAAGAAAGGACTTGGCTGTGTCCTTATGCAGAATGATAGAGTTATTGCCTATGCATCACGACAGTTGAAAATTCATGAACAAAACTATCCTACTCATGATCTCGAGTTAGCAGCAGTGATCTTTGCTTTGAAGATATGGAGGCACTACCTCTATGGTGAAAAATGTGTGATTTATACTGATCACAAGAGTTTGAAGTATATTTTCTCACAAAAAGAACTCGACATGAGGCAAAGGAGATGGCTTGAATTACTCAAGGATTATGATTGTACGATACACTACCACCCAGGGAAGGCAAACAAGGTGGCAGATGCTTTGAGTAGAAAAGACCATGGAGTTTTGAACAATATGAGAATTGAAAGGGATCCAATTTTTATGGATCTAGTGAAGATGGACATGGGAATAACCAGGGAAGGTGAAACATCAATGCTTTTTCAAATGGTTGCCAAACCATCTTTACTAGAAAGGATTAAGAGTTCTCAGACCGATGATGAAGAAATCCAAAAGAAGATTAAAGCTGTGAATGATGGGAGATTGAGAGACTTTGTGTATGAAGATGGAATTTTGAAATTCGGGAAGAGACTTTGTGTTCCCAATATACCTGATCTAAAAAGGGAATTGCTGGATGATGCTCATAGTTCCAATTTCTCTATACACCCTGGGAGCACCAAAATGTATAGAGATTTGAAGGAACATTTTTGGTGGGACAACATGAAGAGGGAGATTGCTGATTTTGTGTCAAGATGTATGGTTTTTCAACAAGTGAAAGCTGGAAGGCAACAGCCTGGAGGAGTCATGCAACCTCTTCCCATACCGGAGTGGAAATGGGACAATGTTACGATGGACTTTGTCATGGGGCTACCGAATACTCCTAGAAGGAACGATGCAATATGGGTTATTATTGATCGTCTTACCAAGTCAGCACATTTTCTTTCTATAAGAGAAGATCTACCCCTGGAACGTCTAGCAAGACTATACATTAATGAAGTTGTGAGACTTCATGGAGTACCCCTATCGATTGTTTCTGATCGTGATCCCCGTTTTACTTCAAGATTTTGGAAAAGTCTTCAGAAATCCCTGGATACTGAACTTCATTTGAGCACTGCTTACCACCCTCAGAGAGATGGACAATCAGAACGGACTATTTAAACCTTAGAAGACATGTTGAGATCTTGCTCACTTGACTTTCAGGGTATGTGGGATCAATATTTACCTCTGGTAGAATTTTCCTATAACAATAACTTCCATTCAAGTATTCAGATGGCACCATATGAAGCGTTATACGGAAAGAGATGTCGTACACCAACCTGTTGGGATGACGTTGGTGAAAGAAAACTTGTAGGCCCAGAACTGGTGGAGGAAACGGTGGAAAAGGTGAAGGTAATCCAAAATCACATCAAAGCAGCTCAAAGTAGGCAGAAGAGCAATGCCGATAATCGAAGGAAGGATTTGGAATTTCTGGTTGGTGATCATGTTTTCCTAAAGGTATCTCCATGGAAGGGAGTCATACGTTTTGGTAAGAAAGGTAAATTGAGTCCCAGGTACATCAGACCTTTCGAAATTCTAGAACTAATTGGGGCTGTAGCTTACCGATTGGCAATGCCACCAAGTCTCTCCAAAGTTCACGATGTGTTCCACGTATCTCTGTTGAGAAAATACATGACTGACCCAACGCATGTACTCACCTATAAGGAATTAGAACTGGAACCCGATCTGTCTTATTGTGAAGAGCCCGTCAAGATTCTTGATACAAGAGAACAAGTACTGAGAAACCGGACGACACGTCTGGTAAAAGTTTTGTGGAGAAATCATAAGATGGAAGAGGCAACGTGGGAACCCGAGGAACTTATGATGAAGAACCACCCGAGTCTTTTCATGTGATAAGTATTCTAGAAATTTTGAGGACGAAATTATTTGAAGGAGGGGAGAATGTAACACCCCAAGCTTCTACGGTACGTTTCCCTTCGAATAATGCGATAGCGTGTGTTGTACGCAACCTCGAGTTCTAACACACACCACAACTAATTAAACTAGCACTTGTGAATAGTAATACCTACTTTTTGAAATCATATATATTTTATATTTCAAAATGGACTTCATTTTTGGATTCGGAATATTGAAATTAGCCTAGGGTGAAATTTTGGTACTTTTCGGATAACTTTTATATTTTGATGAATAGTGAAAATTACTAAATTTTAATTAATAACAACTTTTTTAATCAAAATAATTAATAGTGATAAATTTTGAATTTGAGTGGTTTTAAAGTATATTTAGAATATATTTTTTCCATTTAATATAATGTTGGTCATTGGACAAAAGTTTACAATTAAACCGAACATAAACAAGTGTCAATCTTTTGATAGTTATTACCTCTTAAAAACACGCTTTTTGTTTTGACAGCGGGAATTAATTTTAAATTAATTTCTGCCACTTCTGTGTTTTGAATTTAGAAAAATGGATTCCATATTTGGAATCAGGATGACCAAATTGTGTAAATAGGTAACTTTTATTTTTAGACATTTTGAATAGTTACTGTGGTAAATATTTTATTTACCATGGTTAAGGGTAAATCCGGTAAATAAGGGTTACAAAATAATATTATAATAATACAAAATTAACCTAAAACGTGTCCTAACCTTATTGGTGGACACATACCCGACCATGAGCATCCTTGGGTCAATTTGGGGACCCCTTGGATCCACTTGTATGTGGTAGGGACACTTTATATTAATAAAGTTAAAATAAAAATAAAAATGGCATAAGCTTACATCTTTTAGAAGAACAATTTTTACATAGTGTTATACATGTTGGATTTTCGATTATAAATATTCATTAGAAAGATAAAAAGATTTCCTACATAATGATATTTTATTTATAATTTTTAGACATCAAATAATTTAAATTATTAATGACACAATAATGATGCAATGTTTACCTCATTAATAAATCATTTAAATAAATAAGATTATAATGATTAAAATATTATCTAAAACCTGTCCAATTCTTATTGGTTGATGTTATTTAGAATATTAGTCATGTTATCTTCGACCTCAATTATTTTTGGACCATTATAAACCGAATATAATTATATTATAAAGTAATACTTTCACTCTTTCCTAAAGAGCCCCTCTTCTCCCTTATAAAAGGAGACCACTTCTACTCATTCCTCACACCTCTCAAGCCACTTGGCTCGTCCAAACTCTGCCCAACTAAGCTCCCCACATCCCTCTCCTCCTCCTTGAAGCTTCCCCTTAGGCAGAAATCATTTCAAGAAGTCCTTTGGTTCCAACCAAAGTGAGTTACCTAAATTAAAGGTAACGATTTCTCTTAAATTATTTTCCTTTATTTTGCTTCTCCAACCCCCAAACTCTTTTTATTTCCTTTCTTTTGTAACAACACCAGTATCCTCAATATACTAGGATGTTTTTATAAGAAAGATTCAAACTAAACATACACACAACTCCATCTAATGGATGATGAACATAATGTTTCTGTGGATGGCAAACTAACGCCTCACGAAACGATGATTGTTCAAATACATCTTACCGCCTCTCATGGTGGCCATTATGATGGCACTGTAATTAAATATGATATTAATGATATATATTTTATATATAAGCTTCTGTAATTCCATTTTATTTTATACCATTATTCGTTTCATGTTGAATATACATACGATAATTTCATTTGAGGAAGTGCGGACTACCGCCCCCTTAAAATGATATGACTCGTTCATACCACACATGGAACGTATAAAGGATGGTGTTAATGAACATAAGTAACATATATAAAATATTATATTATACTGGAATAGTAATATACCTATGTATCATTTGGATTCAATTCTTTTAAAATAAAAATTAAATGGAAGTAGCATTCGTGCGTACGTACGGACTACCGTCTCCACGAACGCGGTGAGATCCATCCTCCATCGTATCCATTAAAGTCTTATTCTCATTTTAGGGTTAAAAATAATATTAATATAATTCTTATTATGAATAAGATTTAATCTATCCATTACAAACATGTCTTACGTAACCAAACATTTAAGAAGAATGAATCGATTATCACCTGAAACGACGATAATACTAAGATATTATTAATAGAGCAATGTTAAAAGATCATATATGATATCATATTAATGTATATGATTCTTGTATAATTTAATAACAATTATTTCACCATTATACAAGAGGTTAACCGACCCCAACAAAGGAAAAGTACAAGGTAAGGGTTATTTCACAATCTCTTCATTATCCGAGGTTGTTTATAGGTAATAATCTACTGGGATATCTTTATCATCCACATCCATGTTTCTTAAAAATGTATTTCAAAAAATTTTTACTATTTACAAGAATATGGGTTAAAGTAATTTATACCCTTGTTTGACTTTGTATAAGAGGATTATAAAGGAATCTTTCCGTCGTTTTCGAAACAAGGTCCTTTTTAACCTTTTTGACAGAATTGAGGTAAGAATGTTTTTTTTAACTTATACGGCGGGTGCGGTTATTTTACGCCGTTATAAAATCTTCAAAGCTTTCCTTACAAGATTATAAGAATATTTTCAAAGAAAATGTTTTATTTTATATGGATCTTAAATGATTTCAAAATAAAAGGAGATATTTCTTTAAAAAGAATTTTGATTTCATCTACGTCAACATCCTTTGATGGATTTTAAGATTATTTGAAGTTGATTTATTATGATACAAAACTTCTATATTGTATTGAAGGTTTTGGGATATGTTTGACTATGGATGTGATATTTTTATACCATTCATAGTTTATGGTGAAATTATTGACATTTCGTATGCTAGATTTAATACGAATGTTTATGTTATGTTTAAACCTTTTCATATGGGAATGCATTGGACTTAATAAGTGACGGGTGGAGCCCGCTATAGCTCCTCGATGAATCGGTAGGTCTCATGAGACAAACTAGTGTCTTGGCACAAGGCCTTGACAAAATCTTATTTCTAGTCTTGGCACGAGGCCTTGGCTATGTGGTTATGATAGTCTGGCATTATGCATTCCATCATTATGAAAGTGGTTATTGATTTTGCATGTGATTATTCGATTAGTAGAATAACCATGTGAGTAAGTAAATGGCATTATTTCATTTTATTTATGCCATAATATGTTAAATGTTCAAGTTGAAAGGCTTTTGTTTTAGTTATACATTTCCTTAAAGGTTTATTCTTATTTATGAAAGTTTCCGCTATATTGTTATCCTTACTGGGAATTTGAGCTCACCCCTTTTCTATGTTTTATTTTTCCCAGGAAGTGAAGAAGTAAATTATGAATGACCTACAGGGATATTATGTGGGGATATGAGTGTGAATTATGCATACATTATGTTGTTGTAGTAGTTTTTCATTTTATGATGTAATGTAAAACTTATGAATATATCTAGTGTTTCCAAGGCTACTAAACCAATCGGTCTTTCGAGATTTGATCTTTCTTGTGATCATGCCAATGTTATGTAATAATGCACCGACTCTGGGTAAATGGGGTCGGGGCGTTACAATAGGTCTATCCCCTGTAGTATATAATGTCCAAAAATCTCTGAGGAAGCTCACTCGTTCTATCCCCGTATAGTCTATAATGTCCAAGACTCTCTGGGAAGCTCACTCGGTCTATCCCTTATAGTCTATAGCACCGGGTTCTCATAGTCCTACGCCGGCCAGTGCATATTAATACTATAAGGCCAGAGTACACTGATAGAGCTACTTGGATTACCAAAGTACACATATTGAACTACTTGGATAATAGTATACAAGCAACAATCATGTTAACAAAATCATTTCGTCCTATGATCACAAGGCATGGAAACAGGTACAACAGCCAATGGCTAACAAGACCGAAAGGTCGTAAGAAGAATAAAGCATGGGAAAAACATACAAGAACGAAAATTATCCACAAACATGATCAATTTACCTCTACACAATCATGAAAGCAAGGCAGGAATTACCATAAGGGAAAAAAGGTAAACATGCAATACCCCATTCATAGGTATTGGTGGAATTTGCACAATAAACTCAAAGACATCGAAAGTTAAGGCACAAACCACCTACCTCGATCCTCGGAGATCTATATACACAAACCACGAGGCTTGATTCTCCTCAAAATGGTGTATATCTATGAATATGCACAAAATTTTTAACCCACAATAAATTAAGAAATAGGAGGAATTGGAAAACGAGGCTCTAGGGGAAGGAAGAAATCACCACTGCGGTTCCAACACAATCGACAACGGTCGATTCGGAGAACGGATAAATGTTCGGGGGTTCAGAGGTGTTCCATGGCTGTATGGAATCTCTTGGTTGAATGAGACATAGAAGAAGAAGATTCCATCAATTAGGCATGACCCCGATCCGTTTAATGATAAAAAAAGAAAATACACGGTATGTACTTCTTGAGTACACGATGTGTACTCTAATTTTCTGTACTCCACTTTAAGTGGCCTCCACTTCACCCCTATACACCATGTGTGTGGCACGAACATGGCTAGCACATGGCCTGGCGCGGCAAGGGAGTACATGACGTGTACTCATAATGTACACGACGTTTACTTCAAAAAAATCCAGAAATTTCCTTTTTCTCAAAAACACTAGGAAAAAGAAGGAAATACCTGAAAACGAAGATCGGGGTTCTTACATGGTGGTTCAGGTGGGGAGACATCTCTTGGGATACATGAGGCATTGATAAAACCCTATGTTGGGGATGTGTTTCATTGGTGATGATGTAGTGTAAGATTGAGAGCCACACATTGCATGTTCATGGATGGAGATGCTCATTGTAGAGTTTTCTATATGATATTTTCAAGGAAGGTGATATAGTAGATGAACTCTTTGCAATTTATCCATTATAGGTATGTATGATGTATTGTACCTCTATTCGATAGTTGCAACCTCCTTTATTATTTAGATAGTTAAGAATAAAGGACTTGGTAATATTCAGGAGATAACATGTGAGATAATGGGTCCATTTGATACATTTCTGATGGAAATTATTTGATGGCGAGAATCACATAATACCTTTTGCAAAAATTTATAATGATTCTAGTCACAATGTTAGATATGGTGATAAAGAGTTTTTTATCATTATTAATTCATCAATTTGAGGTGAGGATGTACCAGAAACACTTGGAATTGGTTGGGTATCCAATGGAGCTACAAAACTTTTCTAAGTTAAAGTTTTGTTGTATATGTTATCTATGGGTGATTACCCACAAATATTTAAAGAGAGGTTAGTACTCTTGCTCATATAATAGGTAGTATGGATTTATAGAATTACATTGATTATCATTACACACTAAGATTCTTACTACATGTAAAATTAATGGAGAGGACGTGAGAAGATATTTGAGGCTCAGTTGTAGTTTGGCATAGTGTTTTACTCCAGCCAGCGGGCCGGGTAAATGTAAATTGTTCAGGTTATGGTAACACATGCTTCGGGTTTTCATGTTGGTTTTGATACCTAAGTGGAAGGATCATATACCATAAGTGGGGTTTTCTTATTAATATAATTATCACCCCACCACTAGAGTAACACCTTTTAAAGACCATGTATTTTAGTCTTATCATGACACAATTATATTGTATGGACCAAGTCTGTGACATCATTTTGGTCCTAGTTTTATTGCTAATGATGATTGAAAAGGGGTGATGTTCATCCAATTGAGGATGATGATTGTTAAGTAAACATGAGGAGTCCTTAGTGGATAGAAGAGGTAGTCCATTGGATATTAAGAGTTTTAGTGTTTTAAAATGGGGTTTTGGCTATCTCCAAGAATATTAGGGAATTACTTTTCCCACTGGTATGTTAGGTTATCTAGGTATTGTACAACATAACTATTCTATAAAAATAGTTTTGGTTGTTTAGGGTTCTCCACATGTCGCAACTGAGGAGGTATGTGGATAATCCTTTTTACTGTACTGACATAGGTGAGCTGTGTTCTGGGAGTGGAATTTCTTTTTCAAGGAGCCAATAATGATTATAATGACAAAAAAATACCCCTTGTAGGCGAGTGTTTTTGTTGGTTAATTTTTTTTGGAAACATAAGAAATCTATGAGAGATATCATGGGAGAAGGAGACCCAGTTTAGAACAGATTATCCATATATTTTGTTTAATGGATCTTTTTTGGGACAAAAATATATGAAGGTGGGAATACTGTAATATCCCATTCTTTTTCATGTAAGGCTTTCAAATATTTCTCTGAATATTTTTAGAGTAGGGAGCTAATATGAAATGTTATTTTGATTCCTGGTGTTCCAAGAATTAATTATTGAAATATTTTAAATATATTAAATATCAGGGATGTGCAATTTTCCTGAAAGAGTTAAATATCCCTAAACAGAGTCCTGGATTAGAAATCCTCGGGAAGCCGTGACTTTAGATCTATGGTTCTACCCTATGAACGATTTAGCCTTTGTTAGTAGGATGTTTTTGTAATAAGTTTTATCACAATAAAAATTAATAAAATAAAATAAATTTTTTTTAAGTTATTCTATTTGAGTAATAACTTATTTCCCTTAAAAAATATGTTCTTTTAACCATTTCTTTGGTTTTCCAAATAAACCTAAGAATTAAGTGGATATCCTGGATGAACATTATTGAACATCATGATCATGGATCAATGATCAGAGTACCTAAAGGAATTATAGTGACTAAAATGCTTGTTGATCTCATCAATGATAATGATGTTCAATCATTCTTCATCGCTAATTGACCCCAATCAAGGAAGGACATTTTTTTATATTTATCCCTATTTACATTAACCATAATGAATGTGAATTGATAACTATACAAATTTATTCATGGATAATTTGTTTGATTTAGATAATTTCAATATGAAATTGTGATATTAGATTTCATATTGCATTAGTATACTTCTATCACTTGGATCTCCATCCTCCGACAATGAATTGAGGACAACACAAGCAATAGAAAAGGATTGTTCCTCATGGTTTTGTTACATTTTTTTCACTCTCCATTCTTAATTCATTCACTTTTAGAATTATTTTGTTAGGTGGTTCGATGATATATGAGAATACCAGGGGTTGTTCATTCGTTCTTTGACACAACACATCATGCTTTCATGATTGGACATGGAATTTGGAGATGCGATGGAGGCATGGTTATTATGATGTGAACTTGATTTTGGATTAATTATCAGTGGTTTTTTTAGTTTCATTGAGTGAATCTCTACAAAGGTATATCTATTGTTGTTTTTAAGTAACATGTGGCTGGGATCTGGCCTCCAACGATGATGGTGTTTGGTGTTACTGCAGATAAAAAAAGTTCTCATGACCTGAGACATGTGGGTGTGTTTTTATTATTTTTAATAAAAATAACTCCAGAAATTTATTATTATAATAATTATAATTAATTTTGGATAGAGGTGGGTTTGTACATTTATTATTATTATTTCTGTTATTGAATTAAATTAATAGGTTTATGACAATTACTATTATTGATAATAATAATTGTAAAAAAAAACAAATTGGCGACCTACCTTTATATGTAAGGACATGAGGGAGAAGAGTCCTACAAATGATTTTCTTGAATACAATGCAAGAATTAATGAGTTTAATATGTAAAATAATGATAATTAAATAAATAAAAAATTGAAATAGGGATAATTTTTTTTGTAGAAAGTGGAGGAGGGCGTGAAATGGGACCTCCATCATCTTCTTCACCTTGTCTATCTTATTTATTTTATTATATAAAAACAATAATAATTATAATAATTTTATTATTTTTATTACTATTATTATTATTATTACAAAAATAGTATTTCTGTAATACATTTTTATCAAAATCCTGGATTGCAAATCCATCTGCAACATTGAGATCGTGGTATTGTGAAAGTAATTTTTAGTCCAATGTTGGATATTTAATTTAGGCTTGTAGATTAGGTCCATGAATCACCTAATAAATATATTATTATTTTTTTGTTTTTTTAATTGAGGAATCTTTTATCTGACTTATCTTCATCATACAGTTCCAGATTGACAAGATATCTATAGAATTGTAAACCTCATACAGAGGTGGATGTTTTTTAGACCAATGTATGGGGGTTTTAATTTAGACTCATTGGTGGGGTCCATGAAGCACTTCTTGTGCATTATATTGTCATATGTGTATTTTTTACATGATGTATGTTGGGAGAATGTTAATTTCCTATCGTCGGAATTTTCCAACAAGAATCATAATGGTGTGGTCTATTATTTAATTCATAGTAGTTTGTGGTGGAATACTGATGTATTAATGATTCTAACCCTTTGGGAAGATAACAATCCTTACAAGTTTGTCATTATTTATCAAGAACAAGTCCTACAAATTACCCAATATGGTGATACATTTCATGTACCCCGGGGACATGCTTCCTACTCCTCTATGGACAAGATGTATTCCTCTTCCTTCTTAGCTTAGTTTGTGTGAGATTCTTAGGACTATTATCGATTGAGTGTGTTATATATAACCATTATTATGATATTACTATGTGAAATACCATTCTATAGATAAAGGGTGGCCACTCTGTAGTTTCCTATTATTTAATGTAGTGCTGGTGAGTTCCCTAATTCGGGAGTGAGTTTCCTCAGTTTTCTTCCTCTATAATCTCACCAGCTTGGAGAATGAATCCCTCAAAGAGGCTTGATGTAGTCCAAATTTACTTCATGTATCTTTAGAATTTTTTTTCTAACTGTACTGACCAATATTTACATAATCATTGATCCCTTATATAGGAGGATGTTTCTGATAGGTTTTGGTATCCCCTAGTGATCCCTGAGTTTTTACCCAATATCTTCGTCTCGAGATCTAATATTTCTAATGTGGTGTATTGTGGTCATGTTTTTTTCTTAAATGAACCCCATTATATTTTTTATTTTTTTGAACTGATAGTGTGTCTAAAAGGATGAGTGTCATTAATGGAAGAATAATTAATGGCATGTGTTCTTCCGGACAAGCATTGTGTGGTCATTTCGAGTAGAAATTCAGGGTTAGCTTTGTAGTTGTGATCTTGCCTTGGGACTATGTGTATTTGTTAAATATATCTGTGTATTAATACGTGTAATATATAACGAGACCTATGTATAGTGTAATTTTACTCTTGATGATTTGTGGTTCGTTATTTTGGGGTGTCGTAGTAGGTATTGTTATACTCACCCTACATGGGCTATAACTGCACGTATTGTGTCTTATTTTGAAAACAATAATTTCTACCAAGCCCTTGGTGGAATTGGAGTATATGGATATATTTTGTGATAGATAGACTATAGTGTATTCTAGTTTTCCTTTTAAAAATAGTCCCTTCCATGTGAGATGGTGGGTATTAATATTTCAGTTTCGGTTGGGCTTGTATTTGGCCTATTTTTACACATTCTTGTGCTTTTTCAATACTTTCGATAAGGAATTATATATATACACATGCATTATTTTTATTTGGTCTATATTTATGTATTGTATGGGCTTGGATATATCTGTTTTCATTATTTTACTTAAGGAAAATGACTCCCATTTCTATGATATTCCTTCTTAGCAATAGTTTCCTACCCTTAGCCTATTAGAGGAAGACTTGGGGAAGTTTCATCTTGACCCCCTATGGTTCGGGTCATGATAAAGAAAATAATCGGAAATGATTGTTAATAAACTCCCTAAAATTTGGAGTATCTTCAATCTTTAGTTTCTCCTCAACCATATGAAATAATCCCCCATTTTAAATATGAATAATGACCAATACAATTGTTGTAATTTCCATCAACAGTTCATTTTCTCAACACACTGATAGGAAATCGTAGGTTGGTTCAGAATATAAAATATAAAATCCCATATTTAATAATTGATGTGGGATTCATGTTATGAAATAAAATACATGCCAAAAAACCTATAACTCAATTAGAAGAAGAATGAAAATATTTTCAGAAAACACATTCCCACATACATCAAATATAGAATCATCAATGACATGGGATGATATCATTATACCATTACAGTTTTTTATTGATAATTAAATATATAATTTTGTATATGGTACTGTGATTCTCATAGAATAAAATTTAGATATGAATGAGTTAGTAGAACCAAAATAAAAAAAATTCATCAGTAGTTCAAGAGTGGATGCAATGTGTATCATTCACAAATTTCTTATCTTACCCATCATCAAAACTAGAGATCACTTGAGATTTCGATTTTTCTCTAGGATTAATTTGTTATTCACATCGATCATTTTCATTAACCATAATATTTGGGATCTAGATATCACCATTCCTATAATAATTAAATTTAAAACATTAGAGTGTGGATGGAACATTTTGTTGGGATTTATCTCTATTCACATAACTAGGTAACTTATTCCAATCGCATTGGAATTTTATTTCTTGATGAACTACTTTTCCACACTGGAAACATTGAGCAATTCTCATAACCAAATTTTCCCCATGATTCCACCCCCAATAATAGTAAAAAAGAAGGTTTATCTTCTTCTGACTATGTTTTTTAGAATTTTCATTCAATTCAATATTCCTTTTCTTATCAAAACATTGATTTTTATGGGTAAATCCATCTCCATCACCACTTTGAGATAACATCAAAAAAATGTTCATAGATACTAAATTACCTTATTGATAATACCCTTCAATGATGTTGTTTTAAAACACAAAATTATTGGTCAAACATACTTTTAGGTTGGATGATAATACCATAAGTATACATTTTTTTAAGTTCTCCTCATAAGTGCCAAAAAATTCTTCATGCTTCTAATTTACCTCATGTAATTGTGTCATTATTTTCATATGATGAATATGAGGAGTGTAATTGATGAAAAATAATCCTCTAAAATTATTCCACTACATAGATTCAATTTCATTTTATTATCCCATGTTCTTAATATGGGCACACCACTTATATTTTCCCCTATAAATAGATAATCCTATAGAACAACTTTCTTATGTACGAAACTATGAAGAATAATAAATATCTTATTAATGAATCTAATTAATTTATCATCATCTATTAGATTAGTGGACCCATTAAAATTATGTGTATTTTTCCTCCATATGTACTCAAAATATATTTGTTCCCTAATTTTCACATTTGTAAGCTTAGTGTGATTCATATCTTGTGAATGTTTTGTGATCATAACATGATTTTTCATTCGATATCCCATAAAATTCATAATCTCATCAGTATAATCCTTGAATTTTCCATTGTATTTATCATTATCATGATTCATTCAGTTTCCATCGATTAAATAATACCAAAAAATAGTTTGAGTAACAATAATGATGGTGGTAAACTACATAATATTGAAATATAATGTATCAGATGACTATATTATGGAACCTTCTTCAATTAAAACTTATGTTTAACCTTGTTTATTCAATAGTATTCCCAATTATTTAGTATATTAACAAATAAATAATATTATCTGTTGGGTTCTTACTAAATTTGTTTCATCCTTGATTCTCATGGTTAACTAAACCTTTAAATGATACAAACTGTAGTAACCCAAACCTTTCATATATAGATAATAGATCTTAATATATTTTTATTCACTACATTATATTTTGAATAATGGTTGAATAATTTTTGTCTAGTATCTTAAGAAGATTTGAAACATTAAAAATTTATTCATAAAATATCTACATCGTCTCCCACTTATTAATTACTAGAACACTTATAAGACATATCCTACATAATACCCTTCAAAAAAATATGGGAATAGAAAGAAAAAAAAGAAAAGGGTGATCTCATATTCTCAGTAGAGTCAAATAAGGGAGGTATTAATGATCAAATAATCATATCATGAGAATAATAGTATAATAACATGAATATAAAATTTTAATACCAAACCATATACTTAAAATATTTGAATATTAAGTCATGTTATACATATTTTATATTTATAATACATGAATCATAATGTAATCAAATAACATGATGCATGAGATAATAATATGGGAATATGGAATTGAATTTTTGAATACACATAAGCTTTGAAAATCATTTCATGGGTATTCAAGGATATTTTATAAGAATAAAATATTGGAATGGGTTTCTTCCACAAACTCTCAGATTATTCTAGGTTTACACCAAATATTATCATAGTGGACATAGTCCCTTACTGAACAAGGTTCACTCACCATTCCATTATTTTTTTCTCATGAGATAAAAATCCTTAACCAAGGAATTTGAGGGAGATATATGTCTCATACTTCACATAATTAAAATCATACATATGTCTACCATTGGATCATAAACCATCCATCACATCAAACCCCATGAAATGAAATGGGTTTCATAAACATTTTATCACATAAAAACAATGGAATGTAAATTAGTTTCATAATTATTTCATCATATAATAACCCCATGTAAATGTGTTTCATAAACACCATTCCATCATAAACACAAAATGCATCTAGAAAGAATAAGTATGGAATACTGGGATAATATCCCCAGTAAATGATAAGTTAAAGAAATGGTTGTTGTCTTCGATTAATAGAAATATCATTAAATTATCATAAAACATTCTTGAAGAAGACATTGTTTCCACTTTGAAATAAATTTTTTTAAAAATCACTTATAAATGTAAAGCATATTTTTTGAAAATAAAAATTTAAACATGATATTTAATCTTGGGATATAATATTAGTTCTAAAGGAATTAAATGTAAAGACCTGAAACTTCCATGTAAATTTAATTTTTAAAATAATTGGAATTTTACGAGTCCGTGAAATATTATGGAACATGATTCTGAGGCCCAGAGTGCCCAGAATGAATTTCTGAACCTTATCTTGGGTACATTCAGTAAACATGCAAGCGTTTTTTTTCTAAATTTTAAACTGGTTCTTGGAATTATAATCTGAGGGCACTGTTGAACTCGTAGCATCGGTATTCTCTTAAAAAGAAATTCACATTGAAGGGAGTTGGTCAAGGGTGAAAGTTAATTTTTGGGTTTATCGTGAAAAGAATAAAATAAAATAAAGTGTGTAACATTTTATATTATTTGGTTTTGAAACTCCCATGTGGACGTTTCATAGGTGGGGACCACCTTAATTGACCTCCCAAGAGTGGTTATGGTGGTGGGGACAACCCGATCCTAACCTCCCATTAGAAGTTATGGTAGTGGGGACCACCCAAGGCATAAACCTCCCGAACTCATCTTTTAATGGGGGAGAAAACTCTCAACTCCATCTTTAATGTGGAGGAGCCTATTGAGCTTCTTCCACATTAATTGTGTCGATCCCATGCATTAATTTTTCCAGCATGTGTGTGTATGTGTGTACCAACATAATTTTCTTCTTATGTAAAATTATATTGGAACCTATTTATTTTGGTGGGCAAAGGAGAGGGAGAGAACTCATTGGAGAATTGTGGAGAATTTCATCCTCCAATGAAGAATGCTCTCGCCAATGAAGAATGTCTTCGACTATGAAGAGACAACAAATGTGCTCGGGGTTAGAGGTGTGTGGGGGGCGCGACGAACATAGATATCATCAACTTCCTCCAATGTCGGACGTCTTCATCTACGACGAATCTACGTCTACACTTCCCACTCATGCTAAAGTCAACGAACAACCAAGGTAGGGGGTTATTATTAAATTCCTGAATTATCTCATTTAATTTCTTCATTCTTTGAAATCATGGAGAGCGCGGATCAACCAAAATATGTTGATCCACAATTCGTATTTAATTGAAGATTTTTTCATTCTTGAATTTTGTTTTTGTTGAGATTCTTGCAACAGCTCTAACACAGAGGGTCCGGGCCAAAAAAACATGGCCTGACCCCTCTTCCTTTCATCCATATTGTGTTCTTCATGAGGGGAGAAAGTGTCTTAGCCCACGATGATTAATGAAGAGAGAGGATGACTAAACCGATCGCTGGTGAAGGCACAATGCCATTTCTTCCACGGCCTTGCCACCCATGCTGTCGCAGCCGCCAGTGGCCTCGCCGATGGAGCCGCCGGTGCCTCCTACGGCCTTACCTCCCCAACTGCCGCCACAGTCCATGGCTGAGCCGCTGCCTGACCCGTCACCGTCGTCCATAGCTGAGCCTCTACTATGGTCGAGCCACCTGAGACGTTGCTGCTGTCTGTAGCACCACCGCGCCACCCATGACCTCACCGAGCCACCCCCGGGCTAACCCGCCCTCACAGAACCCCTCATCCGAGCCTCCATCACAAACCCCCCAGGCCGAGCCGCCCTTGCGGCACCCTCCGTAGCTGAGTTGCCCCACTGCTGAGCCGCTCTCACGGCACCCCCATCCACCCTACGGCCCCTCACAGGCTGTCGGACCATCCAGTGTAGTGGGCCACCCTACGTGGGACAGGATAGACCCAGTGAGATAGGACGAACCCAACGGGCCGGGGCAGACCATGTGGTTCGGGCCGGGTCGGACCGACCGTGTTGGACCAGACCCGAACCCACTACGACCCATTTATGCTCTTTTGGCCATAGCATTGGCACTATAGGTCTCTTTGATGAACTGTCAACGACACTAAAAACCTTGGAGAGAGAAGGTTTGATATAGTATACCCCACTAGAGTTTCATATTATGATGGGATATAGTCAAGTTGGATTGATCACGAATCGAATTGGGATCCCTGGACTAAAAGGATAACAACTCCTACACATCGCATCTGATTAACGTACCGTCTGTTGTGTTGAGACCCCAATGACGTGATGAACCTTTGAGATACTTCTTCCTAGGATATTATGGTAGTTGGAGAATCGACCAGTGGATTAGGGAAAAGACTATCCCAGAGACGAGCACACCTAGTGTAGAAACCCAGTAGCTGGATGTGATGAGAAGAGTACTCTTATAGATCATGTGTGGGTTATCTCCTAGAAATCATGTGCAGGTCATCTCCTAGCGATCCTAGGAGGGTCAGATTCTAGTGATCCTATGTGGGTCAGCTCTTATCGATCCTGTCTGGGTCACCTCATAGTGATCATGTGTGGGTCAGCTTCAAGCGATCTTGCATGGTTCAGCTCCTAGCAATCCGGTGTGGGTCAGCTCCTAGTGATCCTGTGTGGGCCAGCTCTTAGAGATCTTGTGTGGGTCAGCTCTAAGCGATCCTATGTGGGTTACCTCCAATTTAATCTATGTTGGTCAGTTGTAGAGCCTCTTAATGGAATAAGATGATTCAATATTTATAACTACTCATCTCTACTATTGTACCTAACGATATACCTGGTGTGAGATGAGTCAGTGCCTCTATGTTTCCTCATGTTTGAGATGGATATACTAGATAACTTAGGTATTTTTATGGGAATATAATGAATTTGGGTAGAATGTTGACATCATTTTTTGGGGTTTATCCTTTATAAATTTTGTGAGATCTTCAGGGTCTCGGGGTCCTTTCTGAGTATCGTTATACTCACCCCTACATAGGCTATGCCCACACCGTGTTGTGTTTGGTGTAGATGACAGCCAACATTGATCGAGACCAAGGGTACTGGGACTGGACGATTCCTATTGGAGGGCCTTACAATGAGTCAGTTCATGGAGGAGGTGGATGGAAGGGGAGTGTTGAAGAGGTTATCTGTACCTACCCTTCAGGTAGGAACCTTAGAGGATGAACCCGTAGCTATCTTCCTTTTTTCAAGTTTACTTGTACTTTGAGTTTCTTGTACTTTTTAGTTGGGATTTTATTCTTTCCCCTTTTACATATTGTACTCACTCTATTTAATATTCAGTAAACTTGAGTTCGAATCATTATGAGTTTTTAGTTGCGTGTGCTTACAGGTTATAAAGGCAATTCCTTTCCAGTTTTATGGATTATGCCATTCTGTGCTAGTCACCAGCACTGGGCCCATGGAACACGGTCTTGGGGTAGTCATGGCTCGGGCCCTGTGGGATAGGTCATGACAAATTGGTTTCAGAGGAGTCAGTTCTACCATAGAACATAGGAATCTGATATTTTTTTATAATGGAAATAGTGTTATGTGTATTGGGTGTCGTTATCAGTTTAGGGAATCCAATGTTGGTGCGGAAGCCGACATTTCCATACACCAGGACCTTGACTTATGATTTCCGACTCAGTAAACAAAAACACTGATTTCAGGTATGTTTTGAAGAGTTTTCTTTTTGATCTCTTGAGGCATCTCACCATGTATGATTTATTGACTGTGACCCACCTATTTCTTTTCAGGATGCATCCGCGAAGACATCATGCAAGGGTTTTGAGAGTAGTACGCACAAACAACCCATCGAGTGATGATACCTCTATGCAGGGCCCCTTTTTATTAGAGGCACTAGTGGAGGCACAAATGGTAGCATTACCCATTGGACCAATGATGCCACCATCCCCCCAGAAGAGGGTGCATGCCTATTGAGTGCGTTTCTTGAGTTCTAGTGCCAGAGGCCACCCAGGTTCTGGGGAGAGACCGACCCATAGGAAACTGAGGATTGGTTGGAGGTTGTGGTGAGAGTCTTCCGACCGGTAGGGAAACTAGAAGATTTCATGGTGATCCTTTCTTCCAGCCTTCTACTAGAAGAAGCAGGTAGATGGTGGAACTTGATGCTCCATGTTCACGATGAGGTGACGCTTCTCTGGACAGACATCGAGAGCCTGTTTTGGGCAGAGTGTCCAAGAGACTCTTCATGCAGTGCTTATACTGGATCTTCTTCATCTGCAACAGGGAAACATGACTATAGCTTTGTACACAGTGAGGTTCACTGACCTCTCACACTACTCAACTAATATAGTACGAGACCCTTTCTTCAGGTACCGAACCTTCGAGCAGGGACTCAGGTGCGTGATCAGGGCTTCGATGATCTCACTCAGCATCCCAATGCAGGTGGCGGTGTTAGAGAGATCCCTCTTAGAGGAGTGTTTTCTTACAAAGCAGTCACCAGCAGTGAGATCCTCTACCTGTCTTCACGTAATAGAGTCTTTAGAAGCTAGCAGTAGACATATGTCATAGAGGTCAAAGAGGAAAATACCTATAGGTAGACGACCGCAGGATTCTGAGTCGGTTGTACATGGAACCCGAGGTATAGATGGTCATTCTAGAAGCGGGCAATGTTACACATGCGGCAAGAAGGGTCACATGGCTCGTGACTATCCGACCCACCATTCTTATGATCAGCATTGGTCAAAGGATAGCCTAGGAAGAGACAGAGGTTTGAGCGAGGAGGTCCGTAGAGAGCCAGCATACGTGGAAGAGGAGCCGGTCATGTAGCTAGCGGTGGGCGACGAATCAAGATGTTACAGCCACCACCACCTGTAGGTCCACCCTGACTATAGGGAGTAGGTGGAAATGGGAGAGGTTAGATCCAGGAAGCCGAGGCTTACGATCACACTACTCTGGTGATGATACGAGGTACAATTTGTGTCTACTCCCCCTTAGATACACTTCTTATATACACAGGTTATTGCCATTATTTTATTCCCACTACCTTCATTTAGAGCTCGGACATTCTGATGGAGCCATTAGCTAGATCCTTATGGCTAGATAATCCTACAGGAGCGGATTCGATGGTTACACATTGGTGCCTGTAGTGTGAACTTACACTAGGAGGAAAGAGCTTCGGCTGTGATCTCCTAGTAGCTGCGTCGAGGCCTTACGATGTCATCTTGGGTATAGACTGTTTATCTATAGTCCATCCTCATATTGACTATATTAGGTGTAATGTGTGGTGTGTCCTCACAAATAATAATATTTTCACCTTCACCGGTGATAAATCATCCTTTGCAGTACATGATGGACTTACACGGAGAAGAGTGAAGTCGATCACTCATCATTTGGATAGCCTTACCCTGGGAGCGGTTGATGTGGAGAGTCGGAGTTATCTTATAGTGGTAGACCAGTATGCAGATTTCATCCCACATGATGTTTGGATGGCTCCCACGGAGCTTCGTGAGCTACTTGTACAGCTAGAGGACTTTCAGGGGAAGGAATCCATTCATACCATTGTTTCACCTTGGGAAGACCCGATTTTGTTCACCAAGATGGAGGATGGGACCTTGAGGCAATATATTGACTATCAGAGCCAGAACCAGGTGACTGTGAATAACAAGTACCCACTCTTGAGGAATGAAGACCTCTTTGATTAGCTAAACGGATAATGGTGGTTCTCGATGATAGTCCTTAGATCAGGCTATCACTATCTCAGAGTATGAGACAAGAAAGTTCAGAAGGTTGCTTTTAAATGTCGGTTTGGCTATTACGAATTCATTTTTAGGCCATTCGGTGTAACCAATGCTCCAGCATTGTTCATGGGACTCATGAATAGTATCATTCAGCCATATCATGATCGCTTTGTAGTAGTCTTCATCGACGACATTCTGATCTACTTGTCTACTGAGGAGGAGCATGCCTATCATTTTCAAGTAGTAATACACAAACTCTGATAGCACCAAATTTATGGTAATCTATCTATGTGTAGTTTTGGATCTGAGAGGTTCTTTGTATGGGACATGTCATATTAGACGATGGAGTTGTAGTTGATCCTGAAAATATTGAGATGGTACATTCTTGGGAGCCACCCAGGAGTGTGACGAAGGTGCGGAGTCTCCTGGGTTTGGACAGATACAACCGGCAGTTTGTACCAAATTTCTCTAGAGATGCTGCACCTATATATGTGCTGACGGAGAAGATGAACCCATCATGTAGTAGGAGAGATTCCAACAGAGTTTTCAAAAGATGAGGTAGAGGCTGACTATTGCACCCTTGTTGAGGAAACCGGATGAGGGATTAGGGTATGTAACATACTATGACGCATCAGGGACCAAAATCAGATGTGTCCTAATGTTGGAGAAATTAGTTATCCCATATAATTCTTGATAGCTGAGGTAGCATGAGCAGAAATATGCTACCCATGACTTGGAGTTAGGATCAACATTATTCACCTTAAAGATGTGTCGTCACTATCTGATGGGTGAACGTTTTATAGTGTACTCTGATCACAATATTCTCAGGTATATCTTATCTTTGAAGGACCTAAACCTGAGGCAATGAAGTTGGATTGAGTTCCTCCAGGACTATGACTTCGAGATATTCTATACTCCTAGAAAGGGGAATGTTGTTGAAGATACACTCAGTAAGAGGTCTAGTATACAGCTGCAAGGTGAGGCAACGAAGCAGTTGGCTACTTTGTAGATATACATTGTGGATAGAGATGGAGCGGTTTTCCTTTTGTCTCTTACAGTCAATCCCCCACATATTTAGCGAGTCAGGGAGGTACAACATGGTGACGCTTATTGTGAGACCATGCGTGCTCAAATATCCTCAAGACATGAACTTGATGGATTTTCTAAAGGTGGGGAGCACGTCATCCTCTTCAGAGGACGTACCATGGTACCAATGTCACTTCAGGAGGAAGTGCTGAGAGAGTTCCACACATTCCCTCTAGTAGTATATCTAGGAGTGGAGAAGATATACCAGGATCACTGACGACAACACAGGTGGATGGGAATCAAGAAAGTAGTAGCAGAGTTTGTTTCTCGGTGCCTCACTTGTCAGCAAGTGAAGGCGGGGCATCATGTACGAGCAGTCTTGGTTCAACCATTAGTGGTCATAGAGTGGAAGTGGGGTGGTATATCTGTGGACTTTGTGACAAGACTTCCATGTACATACAGAGGTCATGACTCTATCTGGGTGGTCATGGACCAAAACACCAATTCGGCCCACTTCCCACTGATCAGAGAGTAGGGTTAATTACAGATCTCGGGACGCCTCTATGTGAAATAGATTATGTGGCTACATGGAGTGCCCTCGACGATTGTCTCTGATCATGATTCATATTTTACTTCCTGGCTATTTAATGGGTTTCAAGAGGCTTTTGGGACGCAGCTTCGTTTGAGCATTGCCTTCCATCCTCATATAATGGCCAGACTAAGTGGACCATTCAGACCCTCGAGGACATGTTGTGTGCTTCTATCCTCAACTTCGGTCGTAGCTGGGATTATCACTTTCCTTTGGTATATTTTTCATACAACAACATCTATCACTTCACCATTGGGATCGCACCTTTCGAGGCAATTTATGGGCAACCTTGTAGACCACCCTTGTGCTGGACTGAACTAGGGGAGTCAGCACTAGTGGGACTCGAGATTGTATGGGCTACAACAGAGAAAGTTTTGATCATTTAGGAATGGATGAAGACTATATAGAGAAGGTAGAAGCCTTATGCCAACCGGGGAAAGAGACCTCTGGAGTTTGAGGATGGCGACCATGTCTTTATATGGTTCTTACCTTGACGAGGTTTGCAGAGATTTGGAAAATGTGGCACGTTATCTATGAGGTTCATCGGACCTTTTCAGGTCCTCAACAGAGTGGTGGAGGTGGCTTACCGCTTAGCTCTTCCACCTCAGTTGCACCAGGTGCATGACATCTTCCACGTATCCCCATCGTCGAGATATGTGCATGACCCTTCTCACATCATCGACCATGGCGAGCTGGACGTCGACAATGGGGAGAATTTTATGGAGGTTCCAGTAGAGATTGAGGATTAACCAGAGAGGGTCCTTCATGGATGGTCGATACCCCTAGTAATCGTTCTCTGGAAGCATGGGAACCTCCAGGAGAGCACAAGGGAGAGGGAGGCTCAGATGCATGCTCAAGACCCCTACTTGTTCCCTTTGTTTACATTGTGGATTATGTGGGCGTAAAGCCCTGAGGTGGGGAGAATGTAAAGACATGGAATTTCCATGTAATATTTTTAAATAAATTCTAATTTTAGACGTCCACAAAAATTTATGGCCCACGATTATGAGGCCCGAAGTGCCCAGAATTAATTTATGACCATTATTTCAGGTACATTCAGTAAACGTGTGAGCGGTTCTTTCAAAATTTTAAACCGGTGCTTGGAATTGAAATCTTATGGCACCGTTGAACTCATAGCCCCAGTATTCTCTTATGAAAACATTCACCTCAATGACAGTTGGTCAAGGGTGAAAGTTAATTTCGTGGTTTTTCGTGAAAAGAATAATATAAAATAATGTGTGTAACATTTTATTTTATTTTATTTTTGAAACTCCCATGTGGCTGTTTCACATGTGGGGATCAACTAAATTAACACCCCATGAGAGGTTATAGTGTTGGGAACCAGCTGAGCCTAACCTCCCATTAGAGGTTATGGTGGTGGGGACCACTGGAGGCTTAATCCTCTTGATGTTCCCTCTTACTGAAGGATAAACCTCTCATCTCCCTCTTTAATTTGGAGGTTCCTCTTGAGATTCCTCCACGTTAATTTTTACAATTCCACGCATTAATTTTTCCAACATGTGAGTGTGTGTGTTCCAAGAAAATTTTATTCTTAAGATAAATCATATTGGTACCTATTTATTTTTGTGGGAAAAGGAAAAGGAGAGAATTCTTTGGATAATCGTGGAGAATCCCATCCTCCAATGAAGAATGCTCTCACTGACAAAAAATGCCTTTGACTACAAAGAACCAATGAATGAGCTGGGGATCAGAGGCATGGGGCGGATGTGAAAAACGTTGATATCTTCGACTTCCTCCACCATGGGATGTCTTTATCTATGGTGAATCTACTTCCGTACTTCCTTCATGTGCCAAAGTTAATGAACTATCCACAGTAGGGTGTTATTATTAAATTCTTTAATTCTATCATTTAATTTCCTCATTCATGGAAAACATTGTTAACGTGGATCAACCCAAACGAGTTGATCCACTATTCTCATTGAATTTAAGGTGTTTTCGTTCTTGAATCCAGTTTTTATTGAGCTACTTGGTACCACTCTAATGTATAGGGTGTGGGAAAAATAAAAAAGGCCTGACCCCTCCACCTTTCTTCCTTACTATGTTCTACATGATGGATGAAAGTGTCTTACACCACGATGATGAATGAAGAGAGTGTCTTGATAAACCAGCCGATTGTGAAGGCACATCGCCCCGTCGTCCAGGGCCTTGCCACCAGAGCCACTACTGTCGCATACTGCCTCGTCGCTCCTGCCACTTCCTTTACCCATAGCCTCTCCGATCGGTCTGTTGCCACCGTCCTTGGCCGAGCCCCCGCCCGAGCCGCTACAACCATCCATAGCCGAGACGCCACCCTCGGGATCACCGCCTGGGCCACCGCCTCCGTCCCCAGTCGAGCTGCCACCGTCTGCCACCGTCCTGCCATCACGGCCTCACCGCTTGAGCCACTACTGTCGTCCGCGGCCCCTCCACCCCACCCGTGGCCTCGCTGATCCACCACCGGGCCGAGCCACACTCATAACACCCCTTGGCCGAGCCACTCTCATGCACCCCATGGGCCGAGCGGCCCTCACGGCACCCTTTTCGGTCGAGCAACCCCCACGGAACCCCCTTTGCAGCCCTAAAAGGCCCCTTGTGGCCTGTCGGACCATCTAGCGGGCCAGGCCAGTTCAGACCGACTGGGTTGGACTGGACCCGGACCCACTACGACCCATTTACACTCTTTTGGCCATCACTTTGGCACCATACGTTCGTTTTATAAACCAACAGATGCATTGGAAACCTTGGAGCGAGAGGTTCTCTTTGAGTATACCACATAGGAGTTTTGGATTATGATAGGGGCAGTCATGTTAGATTGAGCACGAATCCAACCAGGCACCCTGGACTAAAAGACTAATAACTCACCGACAGGGTGTCCGATTGACGCACCGTCTATTGCGTTGAGACCATTATAATGTGGAGAACCTGTGAGATACTTCTTCATGGGACATCGTGGTAGTTTAAGAATAGACCAGTGTCTTGGGGAACTTACTCTCCCAAAGATGAGCAAGCCTAGTGTGGAATCCCAGTAGCTGGATGTGATGAGAAGAGTGCTCCTAGCGATCATGTGCGGGTCAGCTTTTAGAGATCCTGTGCGGGTCAGCTCCTAGCGATCCGGTGCGAGTCAGCTCCTATAAATCCTGTGTGGGTCAGCTCCTATCGATCATGTGTGGATCAGTTCCTAGAAATCGTGTTTGGTTCAACTTCTAGAGATCCTGTGTGGGTCAGCTCCTAGATATCCGGTGTGGGTCATCTCCTAGCGATCCTATGTTGGTCAACTACTAGTAATCTTTTGTGGGCCAGCTCCAAGCAATCCTATATGGGTTAGCTTCTAGAGATACTGTGCATGTTAGTAGCAGAGCCTCTTAATGGAATAATATGATTCAGTATTTATAAATAATCATGTCTACTACCATACCTAAAGATATACCTAGTGTGAGTTGAGTCAGTACCTCGGTGTTTCCTCATTATTGATATGGGAATACTTGATTACATAGGAATATGTATAGTAATATTCCTATGTAGGGTTGATAGTTGAATTTATGCTTTGATGTTTTTCCTATGTGAATTTTGTGAGACCTTGAGGGTCTCGGAGTCCCTACTGAGTATCGTTATACACACACCAGCACGGGCTATGCCCAAACATTGTTGTGTTTGGTGCAGAAGACAGACAACGTTGATTGAGACTGAGGGTACCCAGACTGGACGGTTCCCGGAGGAGAACCTTATGATGAGTCAGTACATGTAGGAGGCGGATGGACGTGGAGTGCCGAGGAGTCGATCGTTGCATACCCTTCAGGTAGGAACCTTGGAGGATAACGCATTAGTTGTCTTCCTTTATTATCTTGTTTACTTGTACGTTAAATTTCTTCTACTTTCCTGTTGGGCTTGTATTCTGGAACCTTTTACTTACTACACTCACTCTGTTTACAATTCAGTTTCGTTGAGTTTGTATCTTGCTGAGTTCTTGGTTGCATGTGTTTACAGGTTATAAAGACAATGCCTTCCAAGATTTAGGGATTACACCTTTTTATGCCAGCCGCCATACCCTGATCTATGGAAGGTGGGTTTGGGGTAGTCACGGCATGGGCCCCGGCGGACGGTTCATGACATTAAATAACATTCATTCAATATAAGTTAAAAAATATTCCCTGCATAATTTTATCAGGAAAGTCACAAAGTACCTCATTTGGAAAATGGAAATAAATTATTTCAAAAAAAATATGTAAAAAAGATTTACATATGTATATATGTATTGATAAAGTCATATTATAATACTATAAACCTTATATTAATCATTTTTAGGTATATAAGATATAGAATAAAAATATTTTCTTCCCAATGAGATAAATAAATTCAATTTTCAAGGAAAACATATTTTTAGTCTACTGAGTACCTAATATGAGTAAAGTGAAAGGGAAAAAATATTTTTATGAATAAATAGTGGGTAATAAAATCATTCATTTTATTGAGTTGTAGATCATAATATTTTATCATAAAAATTTACCAAAACAATCCTGATAAACAGTGATATTGTAAAATTAAACCCCTTGCCTAATGTTTTTCTTGCTTAAAAAGCACTCTAACCTACTATATAATAAATATAAATGTATTATAATTCAATAAAAGAGTCATTATAATACGTATAATATCATATATGATCCATTTACAACATTTTATCACCAATTTTATCAGTACATCCTTACTAAAATTATAATATATAAGGGTCAAATATTTTGTTTTTCTTGAGTATTCCAGTTTAGTACTTTTGTTAATTCTACATATATCTTGGTTCAATAACATCCAAAATATTAATCACGATAAAAAATAGAATATCTATTCGTTATATACATATATATATTGATTGATAATCGTTACATAAAAATACTACATCATCCATGGAGACGGTAGGCCAAATGTATGCACGAATGTTCTTTTCATTTCATTGATAAATGAAGGGAAATGAAATTAAATATTAATAAAAAATTAAAATATAAATATTAGGTTATATATATCTTATATTTTAAGAAAATACTTCATTATTACAATTCAAGATAAATTAAAATTAAAATTGAATCACGTTATTTCATGTAGGTGGTAGTCTACACGTACGTACAAGCGATTTTATCATTTCCCCATGGATTAAACGATAATAATGTAGAAAGTATATTATCATTTATGAAGTATAATTATGAAATTAATATCAAATAATAAAATTAAATTCATCATATTAACCATACATAAAATATGGATAAGACAAATGAATTGAATCACTACGTGAGGATAAGAGGTCGTATAAACTAACAGGTGACTTTTTCACTTTTCATGTGTCGGAAAAGATGGTGTATCATGGTGATTTCATAATCATAATAAAAAATAAAAATATTTAGGATACATAATTTATTATCTTAGGATAAATATCATAGATTTATTATAGGTAAATAATAGTGGGAATGAAAGTGATGGTTTAAAGGGATTACCTCTTTATTGAAATAACTCCTTTAGATATCCTCTAAAGGGATCCTAGATTGGTATTTTGAGAATAAAAAATTTCTATAATGTGTATATATATTTTTATAAGATAATTTTTTATATTTTTTACAATTTATAATGATAAATGTCTTGTAATTTTTTTTGGATGAGGTTCCCTTTTATAATTTAGTTTAGGGGTACTTTTGGAAATTCCCAGAAAGATGAACCTATAATAAATTCATTCGCAGGAAAAGTAATAAAATATGTTGATTGATTGAAATAGAATTTGGTATTGGATTTTAATCTCAGTAACCAATATAATATATACATGTTTTAGCATAATTTTTAAACATATAATTTATATTAACCCTTAGTTGACAAATATTAAATTTAACTACTGTAACTTCTCCTTAAATATTCAACGGTTGTACTATTTAATTATAAAGGAAAATTTTCCCCATAAATTGTGATGTTATATACATTTTTTTCAATATCATATCCACATTTTCTTATTTTATTATATTAATTTTTATAATTAATTTAATAAATTTTTATTTTTGATAAATTATCATTATTATCAATATTGACACAATTCGTTAAATTTGACATAAATGTCATAAGGAAAACATTTTAATTCAAATATAATGTTTTAAAACAACACTAATATTTCATATAAACATATAAAATTTACATATAACTATTAATTACAAAAAATATATGACATTAAATTTCATCATAATCATGTATTGTATTTTTTTCATTAATTGAATTAATAGTGTTTTGGCATTGTGTAATAATTTATAGTGATTATATAATATGAAAAACTGATAAATTAATTATTTTCATGCATAAAATTTCATATTACCAAATTTAATATTCAAATTAATTCATAACTATGGTTTTCCCCTGTGAACACATAAATGATATTAAAAACAATGTGGGTGACATTTGGTAACATTATTTAATATAAATAATATATAAATAATTTCCATGGAAAATATTTATTTGAATTATTAAATTCATTTTACATGGTTATAATGTTTTAATTAAATTAAACAAATAATAATTATGATGAGAATATGTATCCTTATATTTTTTTTTAATCTAAATTAACCCAATTTAACATTTAATGAGGTGATTAATTTTACCGCAGTCACTAATTATATTGACTAAAAATACTAGTAAACTATTTAAAAAATTTGAACAATAGGATTATAAATGAATAATTCATTTTATATAATTAAATACTTTTAAAAAGTATTAATTAATTTTAATTTAATTGTCAAAAATGATATATAATCTTATTTAGAAAGAAAAAATCATTTTTATGCATAATATGGGATTTATTATTTTCAAATGATGAGATAAATATTTTTCAAATTTATAAAAATTTTATATACTAGAAAATATAAATTAAGATTACTATAAGTCAAAAAATGGATTAATTAAATTTATTAAGACAAATGTACATTCATCTGATAAAATTTGTTTTCAGTGAATGTTTATTTTTCTTTCAAATAATTTTTATTTTCAACTAAAATTAATTTATAATAAATTAATTAATTTGACACATATATAAACTTAAAATTATCATAATTTTTTTATTTTTATTCATACCAAAAAATTAAATTACAAGTAGAAAACTTTAACTTTTAATAATAATACTTCAATAGTATATCAAGGTTCATTTAATCTCGGTGTTTCATTTAACAAATGATTTCAAATAAATAAATTTATTTAAAGAAAAAATATCATAAAATTTCCCAAGATGTTATAGAGAGGGATTGAGTAATATTAATGGGATGAAAAAATATATTTTTTAATCTACCATAAGTCTATGTTTGGTGGGTCAAGTTATTGGATAAGACAAATTCATTTTTTTCTTTAATCAGAACTTTAGGTTTTTGTGATTATCTTATGAGTTGAGTGGGATATAAGGGAGGGATATAAAATTCACTTTTATGGATAAAAAATTAAAACATACATTAAAAAAGGATTACCTATGCACTTTTTGTGTTGTTCCATTTATCATTTTTTTTAAATGTAATGAAATGAATCAATCCTAATTTATTTTAAATTTCCTCATAGAAGTCAAATTGTTTTCTATATTTAATATATTTAATAATTTAATTTTATAAATTATGGGAAGTTAGTATCATATGATTTTACTATACCTATATACCAATATAGATTAATTTCAAACATTAAAATTATATACATGAAATATATATTTGATAGATAGAGTTATCATAATTTTTTTTCTTGAAACCTGTTCATGGAAACATATTAAAGACCTCAATAAACTCCGAAAATATATAAATATCACTAACAATATATTCATCACCACTGAATTTCCATAAATTATTCAAAAAATAATTATTTAAAATCTATGAATTCTATAAAATTTGGAGAAAATATAAACATGAATATATATTTTTCGATCTATTACATTACTTTTTTAAAAAATAGTAATACATCAATAAATGATCCCAAAAAACACATATAATGGTATCATCTATATAAGTTTTAAAAATAGGACACTGAGTATCTATAGGTGTGGGGAAATTCATCACAAAAACCATATGCAAAGATACCCATTACTTTATATATCAATTCAATATCTTTCATGTAACATTCAATGGTTTTTATTTCATTAAAAATATTCCTCAGTAATCATAAATTTATACCTGTTCTAAAGTTGAAATATCACCCTCTAATTAATATTTGAAAGACAAATAGACAAATTACCCACTAGAAATTTTCATTAGGTGGTTCATAATGATATATGTATAATACCATAATCACTGTCTAGTGTGGATTGTGAACAAATACAGATCAACCATCCTTTTATAATAAAATTATCATTGTACTAGTCTTCCTTGTCAATGTGAAATTTGTTTCTTCCCTGAATCTAGATAATAAATTTTAAACCCATGATACTTTTTTGAAAGTAACATATGTGAGAAGGCTATTCATCATGTATATCCAATGAAATTTTAATCATAAAAAATATTATATTTTTTATATTTATAATTTTTTTAATATTCAATAAGAAAATGAAATGTATACAAAAATCTTATATTATTGTTTTTCCACCGATTATCATGTTGAAATATTAATATAAACCATTTAATACACCGCAAACTCGCTAATTAAGAGACTTGTCTCTTTCTATATAAACTACTATAATAATTTAATGAAATATATATTGAAAATGAATAAATAACTAATGAGAATGAATATTATAACAAACTATCCTCCTATGAATGTAATCAAATTTTTGAATCCCAACTATTTGGGTAAAATCATGATTGATTAGTCTAAACATCCCTATAAAGAAAATTATATAAGAATCATGTATCTATTTTGTTTTTGACTTATCATATTCATGTGAGGTAATATATGAAATTTCAAAAAATTATCATCATAGACACTCAAGGAAACCAATATCCTCGTTCCACATGGAATGTGAGTGTAAACTAATGGAATCAGTTAGGAACCAAATTATTTCATAAATTTAAAATGGAGGTTTGAATAGAATCCCTAATAGAATAAAAATTACCCTATATTAATTATAATTTACAAAAATAAAATATTAGTAAATTTTATAATATAATCCTTGTATATATATATCGAGAAATATTGATCAACAAATCATCTCTATCTATAGAATCATGCTTCTATAATGACTAAACGGGAAAAAAATAGTTAGTATGTGTCACAAAAACCTTAAAAATATATTTATAAATAAAAATAAGGGAATACATTAAAAATACATATAAAAATAAATGAATGGTACAAAAAATTTAGTAAATATAAATTAACTTCATATCATTAAAACCTCAGTCACTCAACAATAACCATACCGAAGCATCACCAGACCTTTGACACATCTCTATATATGGAAAAGGATTTCATCAAGTTATGAGGTTATATGGGGTGATAATAGGGAGGATATTCTCATTAATTATTAATAATGATGACATGTTGAAGATAAGTGAAGAATCACTAAATAAATGGATAAAACATAAACTTACATTATGAAATGTATTCAACAATAATTCCAAGTAAATTATTTAAAAGTAAAAATGGGTCACTTGTATGAAAATCCCATCTGTATTTTTAGAAAAGGGAAAAATATTTGTAAAATATGAAAAAGTTTAACTAACCATACTTTAAAAAATATCACAACTTTTAGTTCATATAATATATATACTATTATCTACACAACTATTTAGATATAATACTCTACACTTATAGGTTCCATAAGATATAAATAAACACATATAAAAAACCGCTAATGTGGGGTGAGATTATGGGCTCAGGGAGACACCAACAATGGTTTACCAAGATAATATTCATTCGAATAGCATTTTATAAAAAGATATTTAAAGAAATAAAAATACATTACACAATTTTCGACACATATTCTCAACCTGCTATAATTGTTTTATTACCTACCTCACCCAATGATAGAGTGGAATGATGTATCCACACTCTACAATATCGCAAGTTACCTAGTACATATAACCTATTTAATATCAAATGAATTAATCATTCCAATTCCAAAATGACAATCAAATAGATCATCTATAACCTATATCAGAAGATCCATTCTATTATAATCCCATCATAGCTACCATCTCAATAGCTTGATGAAACCCAATTCATGAAAATACCCTTATATTATTAGGTTTATCCATTCATCCATAACATATCACTCATAAATGCTAAGAATACCACTCCCATCTGGTGGTCTCACACAACACCTAATATAGACAGAAATGTCTTCTCAACCATCATATTTGTGAACTTCATCATCCATCCCTGATTCATAACTACATTGGATGCCACCAAGGAACCAATGCTAGAAACCATCTTATGGGAAATATCATGATTGAAAACTACACAATATCATTATCCCCTATGGTGATTGGGATTAGTAATATCATACTTCATTAATTGAATAGCCTCCATCTCCACCTATAGTAATGGTAAACACCACCATTATCAATCTAGTAAATCACATCTCCACCCACAATAATGTTCAACACCACCATCATCACACTAAATAACCACATCTCCATGAAAAATAATGTCCAAAACTACCTATATCAAATATTATAACCGCATTAAATTATTATTGGTGATTGAAATCACATATAATTGCATGGGTTACACCCATCACACTCTCATGGACCCACATAAACCATTACATTCCCAAAATAAGTTCTTCACAATATGCATCATCATTAAAAAAATCCCCCAAACCTCACCACAAATAAATCCAATAAATCTCAAGAAAATTTCATCATTTTCCCTTTGATATTACCTTTTGGGATCTATTATATTCAATAATATCTAAAATTTTCTCTATTCCTAATCACTGACTTGACCCTACCCTAACCTTTTTTGACAAATGGTTCATAGGCACGTATAACATAGGAAATAATTAAGCACCCACTATCAAGAATTTTTTAGGATGTCACTCATTAATAAACCGTGTTTAGTCTAACAATAATATAATAAAATTAGGTTATCTGAAAAAATCCATGATTGAGGGAAAACGAAAAACTAATTATTTGGTGAGAGAAACTAGTAACTATATCCCTTGAACATCTAGTGATACCAATGTTTTCTACCAATAATAAATTAAATTAAAACATGAAATAAATAGTGTGTATATCTCGATAAATAATGATGGATGTGAGAGATATTAGAACATGGGAACACCTAGTATAGTATAGCCGGAATGGAATAAATATGCCTTTTATTATTAATATTAATTAATTAATTATTCATTTAATAAAAAAACAATAAAATATTTATTCACAATAATTTCTTGAAAAAAATTTTCACCCATATATATGGAACCTTACAATATGAACCCTTACATATCACCCCTAAAACACCGTTGAATATCATTGTCATTCCCTTATATATCATATGGTGAATCTCACACTTAACCATTTTTTTGAAGAGGATGAACCTTATGTATCAAAGGACTCAAACACATTCCACCCATAACTAGTTATCTAAACAAGAGGATGAATCATGTGTATGGGGGTACACATATGTAAGAGTATGTACTTGAACATAGTGAACTTTATATATCAAATTGAATAATATAGTTCCCTTTATTTATTTCAAGGATAACCATTATGTTTCACAAGAAGACTCCACACTTAGATACTTTCACATCACAAGAATATCCTTATGCATCAAGGATATACTATGACATATTTACTTTTCCTTGAATTTACATTTATGTACATAAGGATTATTCAAAGTTTATTTTACATATAATTTTGATTACCTTCACTGATCTACATTCCTTTCAAAATATTACCATATTTATAACCCTTCAAAAGATGAATCTTACATATGAAGACACATTCATATGAGGAAACTGACATATAATAGTAAATATTTATACGATTATTACCTTTAGACATCAAATAGGGTGACTAATACATATGTGAAGTTTGATTAATTTTTATAATTTCTTTAAACTTATAAACATGTTCATTCGTAAAAAATATCTTTAGATCTCTAATAACCCATAAATAGAAGCCAAACATACCTCCAGTCTTCAAAATTATTCCAAACACCAGAAAAAATATACATCCACAACATCCTCAACCTTGTTCCCAAGATAACTCCCAATACATAATCCCCAGACTATACTTATACCCTTAACGACTATAAATTACATAAATTAAATTTTTTTCCAAATATCTGAACTAAATCATACTATTGAATACCTAGGTCATGAACAAAACATTTCCTTGTGTACGAGTCAAAATTAATAGCCTAACCCAACTATATATTTATTTATGAAATAACCATCCTTGTATGGAACTAACACCTCACAGTTTTGATAGTGTTACTCGACGAACTTTTGTCCCCACCTTTCCTACCTAGTGATGGAACTGGTTTATCCCCTTGTAAGACATCATCAATAAACTCTATAATCATGTAATTATGTTTTTCATCATCTATAAAAATAATAAAATATTAAAAATATTTGTATCAATAAAAATAATTACAAATTACAAATTGTAGGATATTATTTAAATTTATTAATATACTCCATATTTTTTTTCAAGTATCGTCTCATTGTTTATAACCATATAATATTCAAATAAATTACTCTTATTGTCTGTAAAATTTATATTTTCATTATTTTCCCAAATATTGATGTTATTAATCAGTTATTCATCATATAAAATGTGATTATATATTATGTATGTAATGTACCCTAAAATTGATTTGTTTTATAAATTTAAATGTTTCATTATTTAACAAGTTAATATATTCATAATTATTATCAATAAACTAATATTGTTTATTTACACATTAATGTTTGAGCACTACTTGTAAAGAAGTGTGATATATGTATCATTAAACATGATAATCTGGGTCTAAAAATATAAAAAATATTTAAAAAAGTGTGATTTTTATATTTTGATATTAATATATCCATAGTGTAAACAAATGAGAAAACCCATATAAGAATAAAAAAGTATCATATAAAAATTGCAACCTAATTTTTCCGAAGTGAGGATAAATATATCATTTCATCCACCATGTCAATAAATATCATTTTATTTGTGATAATTTTACTTAAAATATATATACTTATTCATTATCTTTTTTGATTCTTTATTTTTGGATTTAGGATCAAATTATTCATTTTTTATTTGAATAAAAATATACATTTTTATTTTTTTGAGATTTTATTTATAATAAAAATCATGTATTTTTTGTAATAAATAAATTAAGGAAAGAACACCCCATTACTTCCAACAACATAAATCAACCACTTTAACAGAAGATACAATAAATATTAAGATGGTTACAATGTAGATTGTATTTGGAGTCATAGTTAGATTGTATATGTATTTGTTAACTTCATTTCTATTTTCTCTAGATCAGAACATTTTCTAAAACTGGGTTTCATCCTTTCATGTGAATTTTTTTTTGTATGGAAATATTTTTTAAAAAATCTATTACATTTTGGAATATATGAAATAATTTATAGGATATGAAAAATCTCTAAGAAAATGATATGTTAAACCAATAAATTTTTCAAGAATTATACAAATATAACACCATCCTAATGATTATAGTTCCATATTGATTTTTATTTTCTGGATAGTATATTAGAGGTTTAATTTTTTTATTGTATATATATATATATATTTATAATGATATACTAGAATGTCTATGCACAAAATCATCACACTCTAATATCCTCTTTTGATATTTCTGGAGTTATTGTGACATCAATGAGAGATTATACGAACATTGGGATGAGTTTTAATCTTTAGTGGATAATAATACTAACACTTATTCTATTTGGTTATTATCATTTTTAAGTGTAAATTGATATTCATAGTGGTGATTTTGTGATGATTGATTGATAGAGAGAAAACCCATATGTAAAAAATGGTTTTCATAATGTGAACTCACCCTCGTTATTAGGTGGCCAACAAATGGTGTGCAATAATTATTATCCCATTACACAAGTTCAGTGGTATTATTAGTGGAACAATGAATAAAGAAAGGGTATAATCCTGAAATCTTGAAAATAGAATAAATTAAAATTCTTACCAAGTTGAATGATCTCCACCTCCCACACCCCTAGTTCCTTAATAATTTAGACATGGTGTGAAATCGTGTTCCTATCATCGAAATATTGGTTGTATATATTACATTTTCCAATTTTCATCACACATAATTTTTTCTTTTCGAGTCACCGTATATTTATTGAAATAACAAGAACTGTGACATGACGGTTCTATATATGGTTTATTATTTATATCTCAAATATATAGAAGAATAAACCAATGATATTTATGTATCACATAATGTCTTTGTATTTATTTAAATCAATACTAATATATTATGGTATGATATATTCTATTTTTTCACCAACCAAAATCCATAGTTCTCTTCTAGTAAAATGCATCACTGTGTGGAACTTGTATTTTATTGTGGTGCACCATGAGTCTCATGACACAAAAAGTCCTCGAAACCATATCACCCATGCCGTAGTGGCGTGGTTCCTCCCATTGAGTCATATACAACTTCACTTCACCATACATTGCAACATAATACCTACCATTATGGGATAAGGCCACAAGACGTTAAAACTAGTGTGGAACACAATTCTCCCAAGATAGTCATTATATATTAGTTAGATTATTTAAACTCCTTAGATGAATTATCCTGATGAAAATCATCCAGCAATCGTTTGGATCTTACCATTCTAGAATAAATCTTTTATCTTAACATATTAACTCCAAAAAATAATATACCCATGATTTATTAACACATTCACCCATATTCATCACCATAGTGAAACTGAAATAACTATAATGTAATATATTATCACATGAGATTAGTAAATATTATATAATATTCACAGAAGTCACTACTAACACAGATATGATAAATTCAATTATTATATGAGATTAACTCAACTATATTACATTGTGACCAAACCTTCATGTAATCATTTTTTCATATATATCAAAACATCACACCTTTCATTCATATGAATCTCCACTCAACTTCAAAGAACTTACACCTTATCCATGTCCATCATTCCAATTGATTCAATTTAAAAACATTTCATACTCATAAAAAAATTTCTTCAAGAAAACAAGTACTGACATTCCTTCCATAAAAATATCATCTAAACCTATTATCAAAGTAATGAATGGTTATTGATAGATAAATTTACCCCTCAATGTTAGATCAATTATATTTAAACCATGTTTCAACTGAGATAAACTAAAAATCCATTTTTTCAATCCACTTCCCAAGGGTTATTCACTCTCTAATCACTTAATGTTATATTCAATATCCCTAATTTTATTTTTCTATCAATATATAGATCAACAAATGTGATCTCATCTAAACTCTAGATTCAACCACCTCATTATACTATCTCCTATCTCTATTTATGATCACCTATATAATAAATTTGAGTTTCTCCCCATTATAAGAAGAGATACAATTATATTCTCCCAAATTTTCAACAAATTCAATGTAATTAAAGAGGTAAAATATCCAATAATCATACAGGGATTTTAGGAGTGAATGATTTCTCAATAACATTCTCAAGTGGTGGAATACATTCATTGAAATTAGATCTTTGAAGATATCCCTTTCTATCTATTTTGTTGAGTGATATTATAATGATATCACACCGTGGTCCTCCTTCTCGATGATGTAGTGTTACATCATATCAGTGTTCTTTATCATTTAATATTTCACATAATTATTTATAATTATTAATATACTTTGATTCTGATATCCAATCAGTAAAATGTATTCGAAATTGACCCTCATACTTTTAAGATAGGAATTCATCAATCTCATTTGAGTTGTGGATTGTGATTAAAAAATATATTCATAATATATTTAGCTAAGTAATATAGAATTATACAAAAGATAATTCCATTAAAATAATATTAATATGATAGAGAAAGAGACTCTATATGTTTTCTTTACAAATCCTATATCACATTCCCAATCTGCATCGATATATATATATTTATATTTGTGATGTTGTTTTTTCATCCATTATGAATTAATAATCTGTTCCTTTTATATAGTGTGAGGTCATTTTTTCTTCCATAGGCTATAAATCTATGTCATTACAATATAATCATAAAAAACATATAAATATAAACACAATGTCCAATTTTTATACTATAAAATTGACTAATATTCCAATGAGACTTTGAAAATCCATTTGATTCCCACTTATACCATCTTTATCCATGATATCATAGTCTCAAGAATATTATTATTTCAATCTTAACATGATTCCACTATTCCAAACTTCTTTTTAACTCATTAGAATTGTTTCCAGGTGAATGAAATATAGAATCAACTTTTTTAGATACATTAAAACCCGTGAAAAATTTCACTTCTTCGATCATTGAAAACTCAAATAGATTCCCCATTTTCATACGAAATTCCTCAAAGTCCCTTATTTATTTCAATAAATAATTATATTATTTACATGATGAATCATAATTAATAAAATCTTGATTTCACTATTGAAAAAATATTGGAATCTACAACTAATTTATAAATATTTTTTCTCATTAATTTGTTTTTATTTATTGAATACCATGATTGAGGAGCATGTTTAAGCCTACATAATGCATTATTGAGTTTCCACACATTGGAAAACATCACTGTAACATCCTATAATTTCTCAATGGTAGAGACCATTAATTTGGGTCTTGAATTCCTTAAAAATGCCTTAATAAACATACCAATATGGTTCAAAATGGTATTAGCTGAACCTAGGGTTCATTCGTTTTTTTGGAATTAAATTCATTAAAAGGACCTAATAACGATACCAATATGGTTAAAAAAGTTCTCAGGTGCACCTAGGGCTCATTTAAAGAATGTATCCCTAAAATGGGAATAGGTGGTCTGTGCAACACATGTAGAGAAAAATGTATTGCCAAGACCACATAGTTTTCCTAAACAATGATATTTCTTAGAGTGGGTAAAGTGGGATGCATAGTTTGTATGAAACTGTGTGACCTCAATTTCACACCTATATGGACCCATATTGGTTATGTATAGGATGTTTCTATATGGTTTTTGTATGATTCATTGAAATGTGCACCTAATCATCTAGTATTCCCCTTGATGCAGAACCTACTACACCATTGGTGAACAGTTTTTCCAACCATGTTGGAAAACCATGTGACATCTAAAGTGCAGGTGGAATTTTAATATTTCCCTTAATGAAATGTTTCAATAATTCTTTTCGATTCTCTCATCCCATCTAATGGTATTTACCTCCTCCCCCACACGTGGAGCTCTATCTTCTCCCCCTTTATAGGGGTTTTGATATATCCTTCATACGATACTAAAATATTTCTCTATAAAAAGAAAGAAAACCCCCCTATTAAGATCTTTTTTTCTTTATTATTTGTGTTTATAGATTTTATTTAATCTATTGCACTATTTTTTAGATGAAATTTACATTTTTGGGGAATTTGAAAAATCCCTCTATTTCTTTTCTTCTAGGTCAAATAAAGGATTCATAACATATAATTGGATTATTTTTAAATTAATGTAGTTTTTTTAGGTATTTTCTAATCATATCATCTCATTTTAAATTATGCTCTGTTATGAATCTCAATAAAATATTATAGAAAGGACTCAAATATTTTAAATAAATTAATTTAATCAGTTTTTGATGTTCTACGTGACATAAACTTATAGAAAAACCCATACACGAGGCGTTCTATTGTCTTGGGAGACCCCATTGGGTGTTTTGACTTTAATTGCCATTTAACCATGCCAAAAATATTAAAGTACCATGTGTGAGTTGAATCATTATCAAATGCTATAATTTATAATTTAAGTTAAACTTTTTCATATGAGAAGCTTCATGACTCGCAACTTATACTATCTAATGCCTGAAGATTTATATTGAATTCCATATGTAATAATTTTGAATTCTTATTCAAGTTGTTGAATGACTATACTTGATCCATATTCCAATTCTTACCATTTTTATATTCTTGTTCATTCTTTTATCTTGTGATATTAAAATTTCAAATATGAAATGTTTTTGTAAATTTACTAGTCCTTATTGATTTTTTCTCTTGCCATTCCTTTCTCATGTTTAATGTCATGATCCATTTCCATTTAAATTTTACCATGTTTGTTTGGAATTAATTTTATAGTTTGGATAATTTTTGAGGAAGTGATATTGAGATGTTTCATTGATGGCATGCCATTATATAAATGTTATGCATTGTGATATGTGATTAGTTACAATATCTCACCTAATATGGGCTGGGAGAAAATAGGGGTTTTGATTGATGGATTCCACGGATCAACTCTCCATGATTGATTAGATTTACATGACTCACCAGATGATATTCTTTATCTTTCTAGGTTGCATCTCTCCATGGGGGTGTTTACATATACTCTTGACTGACATTGGTTACCTTTCAGAGAAACCAAGTACACACCAAATGGAAATATTGCTATGCATTTCCAAAGATGATACTCAGTACCCTATGTTAGATAGATGGTACATACATAGAGTTCACCATTCCATGACTTATATAATGAAAACCTATATGGTATGTCTTTGGATGGAATCAGTGGTGTTGGTTCTAGTGGAATACCTATTGAGACCCTTGGAAATTGATTTATATTTCCTCATATGGGATCAAGATAGTAACCAAGGATTTTATGGACATATTGATTATTTCATACGTTTTGTTTCAATTATATCTTGGAGAATGGTTGATGATGCCATGAAGATGAGACCCGAGCCATAAAACAAACTTAGTGGTACACTTTATTTAGTTTCATGGTTCATAATGGGACTTGTATACATATTTTTACTTTCAAATATACTTATTTTAGACATTCATGTTAGGATAAAGTCTATGGTATTGGTAGGGTGTCCTCTTAGATCCCACAATTAGGTAATAATTTTTTATTACATTATTTCCCTAAATTTTCTATTATGACACTTAGTTTTTAATTTTTTGCACAAAATGGATTGGCCTTGACACCATTGGTGGTGCGCTACTAATATAGTATCCTACACTCTTCTTTATCTAGCCATGGCTCACAAGTGGATTCTATGATCACAGGTATTGATAAATTGAAGCATGAAACATTCAATGCATAGTTGATTTATAACTTAAGGATGATGAATGGGACAAAGGACGGATCCAATTCTTGAGATTCTTATTGTTGGAGTTTTTTCATTTTTGTATATTTTTTCATCTTGTAGTATATGAATGTATCCCCATCACCCCATAATAATATTTTTTATAGATATTTTACAAACAATTATAATAATTTTTTATCTACTATTTTTATTTTGTTTTCTCTAGTCATTTAGATCTCTTTGATATCTTCTGTTATTGTTATGTTCTTTTTTCTGGTTCTTCTGATATATTATTACTCCATTTTTTTTATCTTTTATCATTGTTCATACTCTAATATATCTGGGTATAGTATCCCCATGAACTCAACTATGGACCTTGTTGCTAGTCGGTAGCCTCTGGAATTCGGTGATATGTGATTGAGTTCTTGTATCCCATTGTCTTGGGGAAATATTTTGTGGCACATAGTGCAGGATGATACAAAGTGGTATTAGAGCAGGTTTTCCTTCTATCTTACTATTTGGGTATAAGATAAGAGACAAGGATATTTGAATTTTAACCTTACCATGTTAATGGATGTACCTAACTCATACATAGGGGATATCCAAATTTCCATGGATGGGAAATTTCAGTTCATGATTATTCCATTTACAATTGATATAACTTCACCACCGAGTCACACACATAGGTTATGATTTTATTGATATTTGTTTTATTAAAATGATTATTATTATTATTATTACAAATCCATGAAATGTGGTAACTACATATCATACATCATACTAGGCACCATAGTAAATTATTTGTCAGCATTTTACCAGGAAATATCTACATTTAACATGCTATTCTTATTTCATATGTAGTTTTTTTTTGTGAATAGTTTTTATGCCCTCTAGTGATAGATTTTTATAAATATTAAACTTTTCTAATACTTTTTTGTAGAAAGATGATATGGTTTGGATTATGTGGGTTTTCAATTTCAATTTATATGGTGTATGAGCCCTTATAAATTGGGATGGTGATCCATAAAAATGAACTATTTAAAAGGTAACTAAATCCATAATTGAATTAAAGAAGACCGTATTTAAAATATAAATGGTTCATATAAATTATAATTTTGATTCCTTGACATGTGACATACCATAGTAATGGAATTTATGCAATTATTATCATTTTATTAGTGACCCTTATGTCCTTTCCTATAACTTCTCTCATGCACTATGAGTGGGTCGTCAGTTTTGTTGTGATTTAGGGAGGCAATATACCTTCCTTAATTTATTACTACCATTTTATGATTTTCATATCTGTTTTATATTATTTTTTATGTAGCGTGCTCAGAAATTGTAGGGTCACTCCACCATGACATCCTCATGATTTATTCCAAGATAGTGGAAATGATAATATTATAGAGGTTGTTGGCCTAGATCCACCCATGATATCTCTTATAGTGACACCTGGGGAACCACATACTAATATTCCACTGGGCCTTGAGGAATAGTTTTCAGATAGTTTTCTTATGTTTATGCAGTTCGTTTTGGGTTCTCCCCAACGTACCCCAACTATGACATAACTGACATCATAATTCTTGGAGCATCATCCTCCCTCCTTCTCAGGGGACGGAAGAACTCATTCTATATACTCATTGTTAGAATACATAATTCATATCATCGACCATCATGAGATTTCATAAGAGTGTAGAATGAAGGTCTCTACCTACAAGTTACATGACTCTACCAAGCCCTAATGGGGCATCATATCTATATATGACAGTCATTGGGGTATATTCAAGGAGGAACTCCATATAGCTCTATACGATCACATATTTTTTAGACTATTATGGAGGACTAAGCCACATAGTTCATGCATAATTATTAGGGCTCTATAACTATTCTTGGTTATTATACTCACTTCACAGAGCTCCAGTGTTTCACTCCATTTATTAATGGTGATGAATTGACACTTGTCAGATTTTTTGAGGATGGGCTGAGTTTTTTTTCTTATCATGGGTGAGTATATTTTGGTTCACTACAATTACAAATTTAGTGAATGATATCCTAATTTTGGAATGAAATGTCCATTAAGCTAGAAATGTGTGCTTGGTTGGTTCAATTACGGGGTAGGGAAATTGTTCTTCTATAGGTTGAAATCATCATTTTGAGAGAGTACATGGGTCTAACACAATCTAGGTGACGTGTAATGAGTTTAAAGTATGTCACCAGTGTTTCATGATATTCAATAAGAACCCCCATTTCAAGAGAAACCCAACTGTGTGTCGATCTTTTTCCAGGGTGGGTCACCATATTAATTTTTTCATTCTTTTCCTCTATCATCTAGTGATAGAGGATCTATATTATATCCTCCATAAAAATTGGGATCTAAAAACCCATTACATTCTATTATTTGGACTTTGACCAGCCGATTAGGCTTTGGTGGTAGTCTCCATGGAAAAGGTAATTAGGCCCCAGAGCATTAGTGTGAGCAGAGTGGGTCTTCTTAGGCTAGTCATGCAGCATCTCAAGGCTACAGATCATGCCATATGTACTCAATGTCGACATTTCTTGATGAGTTGAGCACATGGATATCTGTGGTTAGACGTACTATTCTCATTAAACCAACATTAGTTTCTAACCTTTTTAGTATAGGTGGGTCACAATCATCCATATATTTTATTGTTGTGGAAAGAATTAGTCTTATAATTGAGTACTTCATTGTCATCATGTACCTCAAAACACACTTAGGGTTTAGAATAGAGGGAATATTCCAATTTCATAACTGCTCCTTGATATATGTGGGTGTCATTTATTCTAGTGTCTATTCCTCCTTGAGATGACTAGCATGAACATCATTCTCAATATGTGTTGTCTTATTCCCTAACTTTACCTAGTGTTTTTCAATTTTCTACGTGTTATTTTCACTTCACCCAAGGGCATCATGTATACATAGAATTTTGAATGGGATATCCAGACATATCTAGATGGACCTAAGGGAACTAGGATTGGCAGAGTGAGATCTCAATTATCAAGTCTCTTTATGAATGGCCATGGAATGTAGTTCGTAGAGTTCACTCCAACTATGGTTCATTTATGGGACATATTCCCTAATTATTTCAATGTCTTACTTCCTATTAAAGAGGTTGAGTTCATTATATATCTAGGTTCAGGTGTGGAACCCATGTCTAATCCACCTTATAGTATAACACCTCCAATTCTATAGAAATTCAATAATTAATATAAAGATCAAGAGGCTAATGGTTTTGTTATACTCATCACATCTCTATGGGGTTCACCTATCCTTTTCAAAACAATTCAAATGGTAACCTCATATTTTTCATAGATTATCACCGATTTAAAATTCCCATGGTAATGAATTATTATCTAATGCCCTTTACAGTTGACCTCTACAACAAACGTTGAGGAGAAATTGTTTTCTCTAAGATAGATTGGTGGTTGGGCTACTGTCAAGTTCATTTGAGGCCAAAATATATACCATGTAGAATGTTCCAAAGTGGGTAAATCCTATATGAGTATCTTGTTATATCGTTTGGTCTAAAAATTTCATCAGCAGTCTTCATTTACTTGATAAATCGGGGTTTCAACCCATATCATAATTCCTTTTTGTAGTCATGGTAGATGATATCTTAGTGTACTCTCACGCTATAAATGACCGTGAAAAACATCATTAAATCAGTTCTATTACTCAAAGAGAGGACCATTAATATATGATCCTTTGTAAATTACACTTTTGGATAAGTAAGGCTCACATATTAGGGCATATCAAATCTGATGTTGGCGTAGTAGTTGAATTAGATAAGGTTAGTGAAGTGGTTTTCTAGGAAAATCCCAAGAATATTTTTGACATACACATCTTCATACATATATATGTATATTAAATTAGACTCATTTAAGAATTCTCCCTATTATTAGAACCTCTTTTATCTCTAACTAAGAAGGTTGTATCATTCCCGTTGTCTGAATCTTCTGAGAAATATTTTTAGGTGTTAAAGGGAATACTCACCTTAGAATCAATCATAATTATTTTGAGATCCAGGAAGGAAATATATAAATTTTTTTGATTCCAAATGAATAACTAATCATAATTATTTGAGTTAGGGTGATCATTTCGGGGAATATGGGTCCCTCTATCTATGTTCACAAGAGATTAATTACATGATTCATGACCTAATGTATCACTATATAGTTCATAATCTATTTTGTTTGATTCACTACCTATAAGAAGTCAGATTACTTATTTTCTTAGGTCATAAAAGTATCAAATACATCACCACATAGAGAGACATGAATCAGAGGCTTCCCAGGTTGGTGGAATTCGTACCATAATTTAACTTTCATAATTCTTACATAACTAGACAGATAAATTACATATCTGATGCCTTGAACTAGAAGACTCAAACACATGCTTTCAAGGAGGCCAGTAGTGAGTGGCAGATGATGGATCTATTTTCTATGATGCACCTAGAGGATCCAAAATAGTACAAGAAACTAGTTCAAGAATCTAATATAGTAACATAATCCCTTTTGTAGTGGGTTCAGATTTGGATGTTATCATATTCCAAGGGCCTTGTTTTGAGGGAGAGTATCACAGTACAGAACTTGCCTCGTGGTTGGTTTGTTAATGTCAGTGAGACTCTACTCTTCCATGGCCATGTATTGGTGCCTTTAGAAATTTTGGATTAGTTTATTTGATAATAATATTCCTTTGTATGTATAGTTTTTCCTAGTCTAACCAATATTTATAGATATTCACATCATTATTACTGGTGGTGAGGTAAGAAGAGGAAGATTGGAAGTTCCATTACTCAGTGCTCTACATGTCAATAGTTTAAGGTAGAGCACCAGAAACCTACTAGGATAATAAAAACTCTATATATTATTGAGTGGAATGGAATTAAATCACAATTTATTTTATGATAGGCCTTCTATGATGTCCTTGAGGATACGATGTAGTATGGGTGATCATTGATAGGATAACCAAGGTTACACACTTATTACTCGATTGGGAGACCTTCTCTATTGAAGAGTTATGATGAATTTACATCTAGGAGATAGTGAATCTTCATGGTGTACCCAATTCTATAGTTTTAGACCAAGACACCCATTCCATATCATGGTTTGAAAAGGGTTTCAAAAGGCACTGGGTTCAATGTTTCTCTTGAGTACTACATACCACCCTCAGACCAACAACCATTCTGAGAGGAGATTACGGTTGTTAGAGGATATTATATGGTTATGTATTCTTGATTTTCTATTTTCATGGAATAATAATATTTCTATGGTTGATGTTTCTTAAAATTATATTTACCATGAAACAATTTTGATGGCTCTATATGTGGTCATCTATGGTAGACTATGTCGTTCACGTATATTCTAGATTGAGGGAGGAAAGTCAACTCAATTGGGTACTCATCTTATTTAGTGTACTTCAAATAAAGTCCCTGTAATTAAGAATTAAATAGATAAAACCCAATCCCATAATAGGTCTTATACTGAACATCTCCGTTAACCACTAGAGTTCAAGGTCGAAAATCTGGTCTTTCTGTGTGTATCACATAGATTGGGGTACAAAAGAATCTGGATATGGGGAATGTTATTGCCTTAGTATGTGAGGTATTTTGAGATAATGGAGAGGGTCAGGATGGTATCCAATCAGTTGTAGATACATCATAGGTAACATTCCATAAAGGATGTATTACACGTATCTCAGCATCAACTATATCATCCAGACCCCTCACAATTGTTTGACCTGAAGGATATTGTGATAGAAGCATATTTATCTTGCAAGGATCATCTGATACATATCATAAATCATAGAATTAATGTTATATGAATTAGGTTAGTTCATATTGTCTGTCATTTGTGGAATCATGAATTCATTCATGACAATACTTATGAGAGGGAGGCCAATGTACATGTACAGTGTTTAGAAATATTTTTAGATGATGTTGTATCACTCCCAGAAGGGAAACATGGGGTTGAGTTTTTGTAAGAATGTGAGGTTATAATGACCTTGCTTTTTCTTGAAGGTAAATACCATTATTTGTTGGAGTAATTTCCACAAAACGTCCCAAATAATGATTCCTATATTGTTACAATAGGTTTCAAGTGCAGTCGAGGATTGTTGGATTCTCAAAGCCCCTAAATGGGAAAAGGTATATTTGGATGCATTGTTAGTGAAAAACCTGTAGCCCAAACTGCACGGTTTACCTAAACCATGTTGTTGCATATAGTGTGGTGTAGAGGGCCACATGGTTTTCTAAAATCATATAAGACGAGGCACAATCCCATGTAACCACCATTAGGGTGCGAATATAGAGGTTCTACCTGGATTGTGCATGGTTTGTGAAACCATGCGCCAAAACATGTCATATTACACATTAAAGCATAACCTAACACATGATGGGCACATGGCTTTTCCCACAATGTGGCCAACCCATACAATTGGTCCTATGTGGTTGAAATGCCCATTTTACACTTAATTACATGTTTTAAATCTTCTTTTCCTTTACCTCTTCCCTTTAAGCAGGATTTTCCTCCTCCCCCTCTTGTTGAGCTTCCTCTTCTCCTCCTCTATAGGGTTTTTGGTATTTCTTTCATCTGGTGCTCAAATAATTCCCCATATAAGGCAATTAGAGTGCTTCTATAATCTCTTACTTTAATACTATTCTTTTTAAGTTATCTCTTCTATCCATTGTTCAATTTTGGAGAGACATATTTTCCTCTATTTTTAGGGAATTTAACTAAACCTTTGATTTATTACATTCTATGGTTAATCACAACTTGATAATGGATGAGTACAGTATTACTAAACCGATGTACGTGTTCTAGGTAATTTTCCTCTAATTTTTTCGGATATTAAATGATGAACCATTATTCCACTCAATGGTCCCTTCTAGAGGGGCTTTAAATTTTATGAATTAATTAATTTAAAGGGTTTTTCTTGTCCTTTAGGGCCTCACCTTACAAGGAAACCCATCATTGTGTTTCTCTATTGTTGTTGGAATCCAATTCTTATGTTCCCACATTTAATGTCAATTTTACCATTCTATAAATGTTTAAGTTCCATGTGTGAGTAACATCATGACTAAATGCCTTAATATATAAATTAGGATCAATGTTTTCCCATAAGATTGGTCCTTCAGCTTCATGCATCACACCTTATATTTAAATGAAAATGCTTTATGCTTCATATTGCATAACATATCTGTTACATTTGACAAATAATAAATGTGTTTCAATGCCTATGTTTTATTCCATATACCCTTTTGTGAACTGATGATATTCTTGGTCATTATTGTAAGACTATGATATCAAAATTTCATTGTTGAAAAGTGAATATAAAGATGCTAGGCCTTGATTCTTATGCCTCATTACATGCATTTATAATATTTAATTGATTGAGAATTTACTATGTAAATTGGTCAATATTTAATTAGTTTTAATATCATAGTTTGGTTAATTTATGAGTATGTGATTTTGAGATGTTTTTTGATAGAATGTGATTATATAAATTCTATTACTTGTGACAGGTGCTTGGATATAATGGCTCCCCTATTATGGTTTGGGATAGAACATGGGTCTCAATTTAAGGATGTAATATATTCTCTCACTATGCTCAGTTTGATCTACTTGACATGCGAGAAGTCATACCTTGTCTTTCTCATTACAGGATCTCTATGTAGTTTTACATGTAATAATGAGTGACACTAGTTCCCTAGGAAAGAAACTGATGATGGACCTATTAGAAAGATTTATATTCCATGCCTCGAGTGATATCTAGTCCCCTAAGAGAGATACCTGAAAAAAAATCAAAATTCATTATGTCGTGAGTGATATAGGGAACACGTATATGGGTTTCCTTGGATGGACTCTGTGGAATTGGTTCTATAATAGATACAGGTATCAACCCTAGAGATTCTATTTAGACCACTTTAGATTGGCTTGGGACTCTACCCATGGATTTTAAACACTACTTTATTGTGTTATATGTGTTTTTTGAGATATATATTGAAGTATGTTTTATGATGACAGAAAAACGGGACCCCCTAGACAAAGAAAAAGTTTATGGGTATGTCAGCTTTAGATTTTGGGTTCACAATTGGACTTGTATACATAACACAACTTGCACATGTTCTTATTTAGAATATCAGTCTCATACCGAAGTAGGTTTTATTGGTCTGGTGTCCTTTTGGAACCCAAACCGAGGTGTGATGTATTTGTTTGTTTATATTCCTACTTGTATAACTATGGAATACAATAATTATGTTGTTTCATAAAATTAATATTCCTAGACACCATGGGTGCCGACCTACTAAGGATTTATCACACACCATGCTTCTTCCTCTTCTAAAACCCAAGATGATTTTATGATCATATGTATGGATAAAGGGATGTGTGTTTCCTCTGACACATGATTAATTTACGGATTTAGTATGGGGCACATGGTAGAGGACCGATCATATGCTCGAGGTGCAAATTGTATAATTTTTTCACATTTATTATATATTATAGAATGTATTATATTTTTTTATCCCCGACTCCCCATACACATATTTTTTGTAGACATTTGACATACTATCACCATCATTTATTATATACTATTTTAATTGAGCTAGCTCTAGTTTTTTACTTATCTTGAATTGTTTCCATTACGGTTTTGTGTTTACTGATTCTTATTAAATATGATTCTTCCATTTTTACTATCATTTATAATTTTTCACACTCTAGTATATGAGAGAATAGTCTCTTCATTGACTCACCCAATTCTCTTTGGTCTAGTCTGAATCCTCTGGAATTCAAAGAGATATGATGAGGTCTTATGGCCCACCATATTGGGGATCAATTTAGTCGAACTTGGGGTAGGATGCTACTGTCACAAAAAAGGATAAACCTCGTGTATGTTCAATGTAGTCTTATTCCCAATGTTCTATATTATGTAATGATGACTTTGCATCAATTTGGAAACATATTTCTTTTATTGAGAACAACTTTTAATAAATATTCATTTTGTTTCATGACATGTGACTGGGGAAAATCATTCTAAATAAATTCCCTTGAATTCATTATATCCTTTGAAATTGGATAGGATTTTTTCCATACTAATTCTCTTTTATCATTGATATTATTCTGAAAATTGAAGTTTTCTTAATCAAATTATATTGGTTGGGATGCAACATCGATTCCTAAGTTTCATTCTTCTCATTTTGGTTCGAATTTTCTTCCACTATAGAAACCCAACGTCTATGTTGTGTAGATTCATAAAAATTATTTGGTATAAACGGTAATAGTAATATTATATGAATAGAAATTCTAAATATTCTTCAATTTTATACTTATTTACTATGATCTATAATAATATTTTTTCTGATCACCAATTTTTTTAGGTCTTTAAATTCTAGAATCCTTAAATTGAGAAATTCTAATTTTAAAAAATTTTAAAATCAAAATATGTTTTATGAAAATATACTCACTCATATAGAATAGTCTCATATTTTTTAAAATATTTACTATCTTGATGATCATTAATAAAAAATTAATTTATGAAGTTGATTCTTTTTTCAAAATAATAAAATTAAATATGTCTACCATTTTTATCTATTTCATATTGTATAACATGTAACTTCTTCCACTATATTTATATATAATAAATATAACTTATTATATCTCTCATAGAAGTTGGAAAAATTATCATTTAATCATGATCAATAATTCATAAATTATCATCTTAAAACTGTCCATTCATGGATTTTTTTAAAAACATTACCCATATGGTGCATTGACTAAAGTGTGTTGAAAAATAAAGAAATTCGGAATATAAATAATCATTATTGTGGTTTGTATTCGAAAATATTTGGATGTGAAATTCTATGACAACATATTATCCAATTCCACCGTTATATGATTATTCATCAATAAAATTCCATTTGTTTGGGGTTTATATTGGTCACTAAAATATTCTCTTTTCCAATGACTGTGAATATATTCCTTAAACTCTTAATTCATGTATTTTAATCCATTTTCAGATTAAAATACTTTGATGACATAACCATTTTTATCCTAAAAAAAACCTACGAATGTCTTTATGTTTCACATGATCTTGTGATATAATCAACATATAATAAAAAAGTGTCATATGAGTAATATTATCCACATATTTCTTAAAATAATTTTCATTACTTGTTGATATAAGGTACATCAGGCTTCCCAAATCTGATTTCAATAACTAAAAAAATTTCTTCATTTTTATTTCCATTAAATAGGTAATAAAATTCTATTTTAATCCTATGAAATATAACACCTGTTTTCATTATTTAAAATTGTATATTCAACGTATTTCTCACTATATAATTCATGAACATATTAACTATACTCTTCTACCATTAATGGATATGTATTATATTTTATATCTAGTTTTCAGTATTTCTGATTTGGAAACAATATATTTATCATTATAAATCTAGAAAATATTTTAATTTCTTTGTTACCCCTTCATTATAATATTTCTGACATTCAAATTATATTTTTAATATTTGTTTTATGAAATATTACCTCATTACCATTATCAAAATGATGAGAAACACTATAAAAATTATGTATAAACTCATTAATTAATAGAACATCACTAGACTTATTCATACCAATGTTCATGTATCTAACTCCCTATAAATTGAGTGATCATTCATTTCCAAAACTGATAGCTCTACCGTTATACCATTTTTTATATGTCAATATATATCTTTTATCCAAACATGCATGATGAGAAACAATTGTCATGAATCTAAATATTTTATTATTTAATTATTCTATATTTGACCTCCATCCCAATTACAAGTTATTGATTATTACTCCCCCAAAAATATCTGGAAACTTCTTTTTCGTCAACTACACTAATATAACGTTATTATATTTTTCTAGTGGTTTATACAGGTTGATCAATCCTCATGAATGTATCCTTAAGAAAATTAAAGCAATTCATTATGCATGACTTATATTTTGAATGATTCCATTGATGACCTTTAGAAATTTCATATTTACTTCCTTTTAATTCAGTACATCTTTTTAACATAGTGATATTTAAAATTCTATTTTTCATTGATACATAATGTGTTTGATAACATTATAGGAATGCAACATCATGATATATTTAATTGTACAACATTATATAACCATCATAAAGTATCCATTTAGTTTGATGGTATAAATATAGGCAAAATTGCAATAAAATATATGTTGAAAAGAAGATAACGGTCACTTTTATTACTAATATACTAATCAAATTCAATAAATATATCTAAAAACTAATAAGTTAATTCTATGAAAAAAATATATTTTTTTAGAAAATTATATTTTATAAATAAAATTAACGAGAAAAAATATTATATAAAATATATTTTTAGTATGAACTGTATATTAACACTAATATAATTCTAAATTGATAATAAATAATAAAAAGAACACTTAAAACATTAATTTCCCTACAAAGATCATTTTCACCATATTTTTAATTAATAAATAATTTCTGAAATTTAATTATTGTAATTTTACCAAATTAACTATATTATTGGATTTACATTAACTATATTATATTAGAATCTTTTTTTAAGTTTTATAAAATAGTATATTTTAAGGTTAATAATGAATGTATTTACCAAAATTGTAAATTTTATGATTTAATCAATATACAAGAAAGACATATATGTTTTTAAAATTTTTTTTTTTATCAAATACATTTTTTAATTGAAACTATATTTTTTGAAAATAAAATTTAAATTTATAAATACCTATAATAGACTTTTTTAGGATATCTATACTATTTTCCAATAATTTTTTGGGTCGTTCTTTTAATTTTATGTTTATATGGTAAAAATTCAATATTGATATTATTTAGAGGTCAAATAACATTTATTTATTTCATAATAAACCAATTTACGTCCTTAAAATTTATTGCATTTTCATTTTAATCCTAACATTAACATTTATTCTTAGAAATGAAACATTTCTATGACTGATTTGTGCACATTAAATTAGATAATGTTAATATTATTTTCTATTTCACCTTGTGATTTTATTTCTTAAAACTGATTTCATATTATGAATTTTTGTGTCTAAATTGTTTAATAATCTCCATTTTAGTTTTTGGAAATATAAATAAATTACATAGGTTCAACTTATTTACAAAAATAAATAGAAAAATCAATAATAGTGAAATATCTTAGAGTAAAATACATTATAAATTAAAACATGTGTGAAAATGAATTTTAGAGGGATTAAAACCCTTAAATCATCAAAAAAATACATTATTTTTCTCTTTTTCTCTATATTACATGTGAATCATGTGCCCTCTTTATACAAAAAAAATCTTATTTAAAATTTTTTATTCCTTTCACTAATATTTGGACCTCAACTAGACTCCATTTATCAACTCATTATAATGAACTATATTGAACCAAACTCTGCCCCAGTATATCGTACACTCTCTTACCATATTTCAAATGCAATGGTATTTCCAAATGACCAATCAGTTGATCCTTATGGTTTTACTAAAGGGTTAACATCCAAATGAGGATGTAATGTTATCAATCAGGCTCTCTTAATTCTATTCTTTTTATACCACCTAAAAATTATTATATAAATTAATTTATTGTAAACTAATAATTAATAATATTCATAAATTCTGTATTTATAATGGGAAATAATTTTTATAACATCCCTAAGAACCATTTTTGAAATGAAGACATCACCAATATTACTTGTGAACTACCATACCTATTAATAGCATACTATATTTTTCATAATTTTCTTACTTTATTGGTTATAGAAGATAATTTAATTAATTACTATTTTAATTATGAAATTATTATTTTTCCGAAATAACAAACCATTCAATATCATTGTCTTATTATATATAAAATAATGCCTCAACCTTTCTTACATGTGTATTACAGACTCTATAAAAATTATGTATTCGTTTTCCACTCTAGACTTTTTTAATTTATAAAAATCCTAAAAACAATGAATAAAACCCATAAAAAAATCTAAAAATATCCTTATGATTTTTTTAAATATATTATGAATGATTAATTACTTATTTAACCATACTCATTGATACCATATAGTTTGTTCTTATTTGGGTCGGTTTAACCAGTAATAAGAATAATGAAATAATTGAATATCATGGATAGATATAGACAATTATCTATTGATATTTTTATAAAATTACTATAAATTAATTTTTTATGGTCCAGTTTTAGTTATTTTAAAATTAATTTAATATTAATATATATCCCTCTTGTTTATTAAAAATTATTGAAATACGATTGTTACAAAAATTATCATAAAAAATAATTATTGTTTATACTTATGAAATGAAATTAGACCATTATAAATAAATATATAAATATATTATTGTTTATATTTAAATGTTTTGTTTATAAAAATATCATTCTCTTCAACTATAAAAGAATCTCACCAAAGATGCATTTTTAATTCATTTAAATTTACCATATAAAACCTAATTATACCCTATAATATCATCCAATAATTAATCACATTTTATTATCATTCAATATATTATGCAAAGAATAAATTTTTTTTTAACCATGTAAGAACTTCCAGAGGGAGAGGTATGTTCCCAACCGAGTTCACTTTATCAAATTATTATTTTACACCTAAAACCTATTTTATCCATGAATTTATGATAAAATATGTATTAATAATATTACGGTATGTTTTTATAATAAAATAATATCTATTATCTACCATCCTCAAAGACTATTCAAAAAATTAAAACACTATCTGGAGTACATGTAGATTACCACATCCATGAAATCTGTTCTTGATTTGTCAACACATACATACATGGATAGATCTAAAATAAAATTTAAAAAATTAATATGATATTTATAACATTACTATTATTTGTAATTGTATATAATTCTATATATTATCCATACTCTATTTAAAATAAATGCATCATCCTTGGGTATTGATGAACTACAGCTAACATGAATGTGATGTATTGTGTTTTCCATTATAGACTTTTATTATGTACAGAACACTAATAATATTTTTTAAAAACCAAAAAACCTTATAAATAATTTAATTATTCTTCTTCAATAGTGATATTATTCTTAAATAATCACTTCCTTAATAAAAAGTCACCCATAGATTATAAGATGGTATTGTTCGGGTCGATTTAAGAATCTACATGACCAATAAAATATATATCTATCCTGGATATCGATGGAAACATAAAGTTTGGGTTAATTTAAAATTAATGATATATTTATTTTCCTTTTATGGCCTTGTAGATTTTATATTAATATTTAATTTATTATTATTATACCACCCTCTTGTTTGTTTAAAATTAATGAAACACGCACTTCACATACATTGTAATAAGAAATTAATAAATAAAATAATTTGAAAATAAAATTATAAAAATATATATTAATATAAAACATTTATATTGAAAATATAATTATCCATGATTTTTTAACCTTGAATTAAAAAATATGATTATGCATATCTATTCTGAAATTAGTATTAAAACTCAAAGCTAATAATATTTGATGCACACAAAATAAAATTATCTAATATATTTTTAATAAATTATTACAAATAACTATTACAAAATGGTATATGTATTAATAATTTTATTTGATAGGTGATTAAGATAGCTATTTTTTATACCATATGTTAGATAATGGTTGATAATACAAAATTAAATGTAAGGGTTTCTCGGTCACAATTTTAACTGTTTAATAAATGTAATATTTTCTTAACCATGTTCCTTTTAATATAGTGTTATTTGAATTAAATACCTATGAATTTCATTTAATATATTTATATTATATAATTCATTGGATTTAAAATTCCTATTCATGATCCTTTCATCATTTATCTTTTAATTCAACCATCACCCAATCCGTAAGGGTTTTTCAGAACTAAATTTTCATTCATTGAGTTAGGATTGTACATTTTGAACTTATTCGAATATATTGAGTATATATTTCCCTATGAGGGTATTTTGTTCAAATTAATCTTTTTTTATATTTATTACCATTTATATCACATAAAACCCTTTCTAAATATTATCAAATTTAGGGATTATGATGTCTGTGTGGGTGTATCATCTCAATTTTATTTCTTTGATACATCTTTTTCACCTAAATTAATATAAATTGTTTTTATACTATATATTAAATATATAATATTAGAAATTTTGTTTTATTCTTTGTATTTGATGTTAATTTTGGTCCATATTTTTTAAGTGGTTTTATTTAAATGTTTCCTATGTCGTAATGATATTGATTACTCTAATATTATTTCGTTGAGTTATGATATTTATTATTGAATTAATATATTACATACTTGGGTTATTCCATTAAAATGTTTTATTATATTATGTTTTATCTTCTTCCATGAGGATAATTAATGACATGACCATATACTTATCAATCTTTATTATGCTATTTTGAGAGATTCATACATACATATATATTCCCTTTACTGATTAAGTAAATATTTAAAATATTTATAATTGTAATTTCAATACAAATTATTATTGATTTATAAGATATGATGGTTTGGAATTGAATAGTTTTTTCATTCCTTCATAAGATTAATGCATTGGAATTATTTAGTGAGGGGTGTGGCCCACAATATCCACTCAATTCGTTCATAAGTCTAATGACACAAGATATATTGGTTATTCGGTATAAAACTACACAATATTTAAATATATTGGTTATGGTATGGACTATAGAAGATATATTTGATGAAGGCCTTAGTGTTGTGTGTAAGGAACCATATTAAGATTTTATCAACTTCAAACCCAACCTATCTCACCATAAGGCCTGAACTGAGTTCTCGATCCCAGTGAGATATAATTTAGTATAAAACCATCATAAGAAATTCATTTTTGGAATTTTTTTCTTTTAACATTCGAGTTAAAATAAATTTCAACATTATCTATTCTTCTTTAGGAAAATTTCATACATTGTAAATACATACAATATCCTAAAATTATAAAAAAAGATAACAAGGAACGACGAACATTTCATAACCAAAAACACTGATCCCTCCAATTAAAAAAAATATAATGCATAACCCATATAATAATGAAATACACCAATAAAAACAATTAAAAATAGATACACACATGTTATTTTTGAATGATATGATAATTACCAAAAAAATAAAACAAACATGGAACATGCTCGAATATCACTCCTTGAAATCTATAATTATTTAGTACTGCTAAAATCACTCAACGTCATCTATAATAAATAACCCATATCCATGAAAAACCTATAACATGAAATATATTGGTATGGACTAGATAGTCTAGTAATTCACAACCCAATGAATCTCTGAAATTCATTTTATAAGGTAATTCTTAAGTTGTAGTTTTCAAGTAAAAATAGAATGTAATCATTTAAAACATAAACATTTTAAAAATAAAAAACATGTCCATAATTTCATTAAAAATCAATCCATTTGTTTTACTAAAATGAAAATAATTAATTTGAAAAACATTCACTGGAAAACACATCCTATAATCTAAAAAACCCATTTTTAAATTCACATTAGAAACCTAATAGGATAATATTTTATTTAAAAAGGTTTTCCCCATAATCATTGAAAACATTTAAAAAGGAAAAAATCCTAATAATATAGGTCAAATATGCACAACTAAGTCCCCATAAGTCCAAGGATTAAAAATGATAAACATGATAAGGGTTCCATAAAAAAATATGAAAGGGGAAGATAAAATCCATCACAAGATATCGATATCTTATGTAAACCACGAAACATGTAGTAAGAGTTTCATTGGCTCTACCTTGGAAAATTAAATGACATGAATTTAACTTTAACAATTTTTTAGTTACCTACCATCAGCATATACTGAGTCCAAACAATCCATCTGAATATCCCGCACTAGCACCACCACAAATTGACATCTCTCCTATCACTAGTGCCTAGCATGACTAGGGGAACTAATAGTATGTGAACCAACTAGTGTAACATAAACATAGATCCCTGAATTAATTCCTTGGTTCCAATGAATAAAAAATTATAGGTGAGGAGAAAAATAATTTGTGATGAACTCTCAAGTAATAAATATCACTCTCCCTTATCATCATTATAATTAATATCCCTATAAAATTTTTACATCTAAAGAATAAATAATCACAATCCATCAAATGGTAAAATCTAGCACCACCTTGTGATAAAATACCCATTGAAGGGTTGAAAATTCAAGGGTAATATTATGAGTGTCTCAAAATAAATAAACAAGGAATATCTTTTACTATAAAAAATGGCTACAAATATAAAAACCTTTCAAATTTCATAAATCTTAACATAAAAGATCCTATAAAAATATATCAAACCCAGAATCATAATTTAAATATCAAATTATCCATTTAAAAAAAGAGTTTTCCTCTTGGAAATCCAATATGCAGCCATGGTCCTACCATTTCTATCAAACTTGTTTTCAAAGTTACGTTATGTCTTTCTAACAAGGTAATCATTACACCCTCATATCAATAAATATTTTAATATTACCAAAGAATTTTTTTAATTAACATTGATATAAATACCTCATTATAAAAAAAATAATTCTTTACAATATATTTTTCAGTCATTTAAAAAAATTAAGATAAAAAACAAATGAACACCATATAAAAAATTTAGAAATCTAGAAAGGAATTTTAATTTTTTTGGAATATTCAAACATTCCATTTTAAAAGTGAAAAAATAAAATTCATCTCAGAAACCATTTATGGCATGGTCAAACATTAATTAAACGATTTGAAAACAATACATGGATATCACATATGTTAATATATTAAATATAAATATATTTTGTAATATGAAAAACTATTTCAATTCAAAAATGAAACAATTAAATAAAAATGTCTACATGGAAGAAATAGAATCCAATCTAGAGAAATACAAAAATGTCACCTTTGATAACAATCACCTAAACAAGGTTGGATATGGAATCTAGAAACCCTATTCACAAAAATCCCCTACATTTGGACTAATTTTAATCCTAATTCGACTAATCGGATCTCTAGGGTTTACTGTTTGAACCAAATCCAAGAGAAATAATATGAGAATGGAAGAAATATGAAAAAAATGATAAGATGCGACAAGAAAACAACTTTCAACCAAAAAGGGTGGGTTATGATTAATGAGGGATGGAGGATGGAACTTTTTTGGCTCCTACAATTTTGATGAGTTGTATGGGAGAAGAGTGTGGAAAATCTCCCTTTAATTCCAAAATAGTAAAATTAGAATACAAAAATACATATATATTGGGGTGAAATAAACGTCTTGGAATTCATGATTTTAAAAACTATGTTGAACCCATACATAAATACCCTTCTAAACAAACAAATTTTTATAGTTACTTGGAAGATTTATATATTTTAAAAAGAGTTGTGTATACCATGAAAAACAAGAATGTCTCCGTGACAGACCCATATGCATGGTTGTTGCACGATCACTATTAATAGTGTAGGCTAACTGTGAAATTCCTAAAAAACCTCCGAAATTAATGATTTAAGGATAATAAAATACCAAGTAATAGATTTACCTAATATCACATAAAATATTAAAAGTTAAACAATATATTTAGATATGGGTGTCTTAATTATCATCACTATACAACATTATTAACTAAAAATTTCCTTGGTCGAAAAATATAAGGAGACTAATTAAAAAATATCCAGATATGAACAAACAAAATATAACCACTCAACATGAAAAACGTTCTTCAAAATGATTGAATCAGTAATATATAGATACATTCAGTCATCTAAAATAACAATGGATACATGAACCTAAAAAAATACCATAGAAGTAAAGTATTCCCAATATTGTCTCCCCACAATTTATAATTCATCTATTTGGTGGTACTAAAGAAAACAATCAAGAGATTCATCCAAAAACAAATTATAAAACCATGAGATAATATAACTAGCAGACCATAAACCCTTCCAAAATTTATGATGGATGAATAATCCACAAGAAGCCTCAATGAATGGTGTGAGATCATCCCTCAAGACATAACATGCAAGGATATCATCAGTCCATCTATCCGATCACCCTCATGTGGCGAATCCACAAAAAAATCTAATCCAAACACTATCATTAGCCTAATTTCAATCGGTGTATAACCCATCCTAGTATCCTAATCATTTACCCATGTCCTTTACTCGGGTCCAACCTATGAAATCTCTCAATCTTAAGGAATCTAGGCATAAAAACCCACATGTATAAAGAGAATAACATAAAAATTATAAGGAACTAAAAATATCTCCCATAACCATCCACAAAATCATAAGGCATTCCATAAAAATATACATTCATAATTTTCTATAAATTATATTCCCTAAATTAATTATACATTATATTAAAAAAAAATTAAATTATCTAAAATCTCATCCCCTGTTACCAACATTAAAGAATAGATCCCAAAACAAGAAAAAAAATCTCTAATGATTATTATGGATACCACTTCAAGAAAGCCATCTTAAAAAAATTCTAATTTTGACATCAATTCCCACAACAAAAGAAAACTATGAGGGTTTATAATGTCTTCTATTTCTTTAAAGGGACACACTGTAAGCCCATGTGAGGTCACATCACTTAATGGGAAGAAACATTTATTTTTACCTAGGATCATAACGCTTTTTCTCCTCCCCCCCTTTAGTTATACTCATTCTCATATTATAGAACCAATGGATATCCAATCACCAGTTTCCCATTTTAGTCTGCTTACCCTTGGTTATCCTCCTTGATGACCTCTTGAAAGGGTATCAAAATATATGCAAGTATAGGGAATCCAAAATCATATTTATGACCACCATTTTAGAAATTATATTTCAAAATATCTTTAAAGTCCAACTCTTGATAGAACATGACCCACAATCTGAAGTGGTCAACGTAATACATCACTAATCACACACCCTAATAAAACATTAAAATCCCACAAGATCATTCAACGTTCACAAAATCTAGGAAATAAACAATAGATAAATACATCCTAAAATACACAATACATAGCTTCAAATATTTTATAAGGAACCATTTAATCCCATATAAATCATCTAGATCTGATAAATACCCTCTCTAAATCTCTCACCCATGATGCATTAAGTGTTTTGAGATATGTTTGGATCACTTCAATAAAATCCTTCCATATTATCTGATTTACTGAAATGTTATCTCTAAAAAAGAGGTTCTATGTGGATTCAATATATTTTTAATGGTTTTCGAGGTAAAAGATGGTTCAAAGTCCACTACTCTACTCAGAGTCTAGGTATGATATAGAACTAAAATAACACCTTCTATGAAACAAGATGATTTACCAAGTAGACCATCCTTTAATAAAAGCCTTCTAATTTTTCTTTTTACCATTTTTGGATAAGTACTATAAACAACAAAATACATGGTAAACTTCTATTAGAGCCTCAAAACTGAAGCCAAATAATCCCAATATCAATAGGGAAGGAATTAAAATAGAAAAAAGTCACTAAGGGAAGGATGAATGATCTCACACAAGGAAAATAAAATTTCATTTCATAATCATCAACTTCATATTATGACTTCTAAAATACACACCACCAATGAATGATCTAGAAAATTAATATAATCTCTAATTTAGAAACATGCCATATTTGGGGGAACATTATTCACCAAAACTCTATTTAATATTAAAAGTCCTTATAAAATTATAGTGGGGTCTTCTTATTAAAAATGAATCATCTAATGAATGATATTTAATAACTCACTTCCATTTCAAAACACCATTCAAATTCACCAAAAAACAAAAACTCCTTTATTCGTTTTTTGGAAAATGCAATGGAAAAACAACATTATAAAAATTTCATGAAAACCATTAGAATTTTCTTATTCACAATCCAAGAAAACAAAAATTTTAAATAAAGTGTTTTAAGAAATTATCCCATCGCTCGATACAAGATTTTAAAAATAATTCCCCACTATACCAGAAAATAAACTATCACAAAAGATCTATAAGAACCCCATCTATACAATATGATGACAATCCTCAATCCATATAAAATAAACTAGAATCACATTAAGTGTAATATAAAATATATAAAAGAAAAAACAAAACCAACAAGGGAAGAAATATAATTTTTCATTTTTTGGTCTCAAGGGTTGTGGAACCCTAAACCAACTATTCTAAAAGATCTATAAGGTTATAGAATCAAACCACATGGGCACTGCATGATTGGAAGGGTAATGTGAGGTAAACGTATGGCTAATTATCTCATTTATTTATACCTTAAAACCAAATAATGGCCCATAAAATTCCCTAAATTATTAAAGGTTATCAAAACAGCATCAATCCACATCAAAGTACAATGATATACATTAAAACAATTATAAAATTCATGATTAAAACCCATACTACCCTATGAAACTCAAGTATCGTGTCGATAAACAATTCATTATTTTCTCCCCACACCTATCTCTCATGTTTTGATGGAGTTCCCAATCCTACATCCTACAAAAACATGCCACAAATAACAAATGGGCTACTCAAGAAACTCATATAATTTATTAATAATAATCTCCAAAAAAAATTATAATCAACCAAAACACAACCCAAATAATAAGAGGGGTACTCATGAAATATAAACCCTTTATCAATCAGAGGAATTAAACCCATTTTCTAAAAAACTGTCGCAATAATCCATCCACTTACCCCCCAAAATGACTTGTCAAAATTCCAGAAGGGAATTCTCGGTCCTTAGGGGCTTGCAACTGGAAACTAGGAATCATAGGAAAAAACATTAGAAAATATATCACCATCATATTAGAGTTAAAAGATAATGAATTATTAACCATGGTCTCGCTAGAATAGTTATTATATTGGACATCCACGTATAATCCAATATCTATAACTAATGATAAACGAGCATGTAAAAAAGGTCAAAACCAACAATAATGATCAAAATCATTTTCATATATATAACACAACATCAATTAAAATTAAAATGCAACATGGAATAATAAAATATAAAAAAACTGAAAAAATATACATTACTGGTCATCATAAGCAATTCAGCGATAGCATAAAATAACACAAACATGTGCCATATTCAAAGCACACTCCCAGAATCCTTCAGTTTCTCAAAACCATATAACACCATCCACATTGGACAATAGAATAAACATGATTATAGATAGAAAACCATTAACCTAAAATATATAGCAGTTAGTTAAACATCCCATTAGGGTTCTTCCAACAAAATCATTTTAATTCATTATATAAGAAAACTCATAAATTCAGGTCTAAAAATATAATTATTATGCATTATTTTCAAACATAAACAAGTAAAAATCCAAAATTATGTGATAATATATTTTTGAAACATTATATTTGTTTTCCTAAAATAAATAAAATTACATTGAAATCATTTCACCAGACTATTCCTTCTTTAATCCAAATTATCTGTATCAAAATTTAGTTTAGAAATCCAACATGATACTCGTAGAATAATAATTGGTTTTCCATAACATCAATGAAAATATTTTAAAAAGGAATTGAACCTAAAAAAATGGTACACAAGCATAAATATGGAACCTTAATCCCAAACAACTACAATGATTAACAAAAAATAGATTCATTACAACACATGAAATGGTAGGATTAAATCAATAACAACACATATATACCTTATGTAATCCATCAATCAATATATAATAGGTTTATGAGAACTACCATGGGACCTAACATGAGATGAATCAATACTTAGAAATTTCTGATGAAGAAATACTGATATATGATGAGTATAAACATCTATAATACATTCGACTAACCCATACTGAACTCATCACAAATGGTACCCATCTGAGCCCTAGTTCCAAACATGACTGGAGGGACGATCATATCTTGTGAACCATCTACTGTAACATAAATATAGATCGACCACTAATAAATTTTGCTTTTAATAACCAATAACAATTTCTAAGTTGGTGGAAAAGTATTCCAATATCCATAAAAAATAGATAAATTTCCCCACCACAGTCAACTTCATGATAAAAATCACAATATACATAAAAATATATAGAATAAATTAAATCATTCCCTAAAAAGTTAAAAACCAGAATCACATTCGGATAAATAAAACTCCCACAATGGATTAAAAAATCTAACAGAAAATAAATAATGCATCAGAAGTATTAGAAACGTGAATTATAAGGTTCCAATAGGGGATTTTCCAGAAAATAAACCCTTTTAATTCCAATCCCTTTCACATTTCATAAAAAACCACTAAAACATACTTTTTATCCCCCATAAACCACAAACATAATTTAAATTTCAAATTATCATTTAAAACATGGAAATTCCTCTTTAAAATAAAAAATTAAACCACAGAGTTTCCATTCCCATCAAACACATTTTTAATGAGTTGTATAGGCATTTTCAGAAGGCCATAACAAACAACTCATTTCAATAAACATTTTAAATTCACCAAAAAACTATTTTAGATCATATTTCATCCAATTTCTATTTTAAATAAAATTTGTCTTTAAAACTAAATTTACACTCTTTTGGGACAAAAATAAGTTCAAAATACCACACAGACCATAAAAACCATTTCCAATATAATCATTATAATTTTGAAAATGCTTATAAAATTAAAATACTACATTTAAAATGTGGAAAAATAAAACTCACATATGAATCCATTAATAAAAATCTCAAACATTGTAGAAATTATTTTAAAACATAACACATATATCACATATTTTCATACAGTCAATAAAAATAGATTTAGAAATCTCATCCACTAATTGAATTATAAAATAATTTTTTTTATAGAAAATCCAATAAGGATTAATTGGAAACAAATAAAAATAAATCCATAATGGGTATAAAGAACAGTTAAAAATGATAGAGATGATGTCTATAGACCATAGACACCAACATCTCCAATATTACATTAATCAGAATAAATAATTTAAATAATATGGGCCTTTAGGGTTTTAGGGCAGATCCAAAACCAAAAGTAATGAGAGGATAATTGGAAAAATGGAAACAATGAAGAATATTCACCTTAAAAACTTTGTCAAAACATGAATAAAGGGATATTCTGGAAAATGTAATGCGGTTGGAGATTCTCCATGGGACCAAAGTAGTTGTCAATGTTATATTGGATAATGGATGGGAGAATCCCCCTTTAGTTACAGTGGTGTAATTTTGTAATATGACAAAACTAAAAACTATGGTTAGATCACAAGGTTTGGACACATGTGTTTCCAAAATTGGGTGGCAGTACCCTTATTCTCATAAACAGGATACGTGGTTCCAAGTTATATCTTCATTGTTTAAGAAACCATGCATTGATATTTAAAAACATTACTATCTCTATGAAATCTATTACACGTGGATTTCACAATATCTCTACTAAACATGATGGTTAACCATTAAATTACTAGAATACTTAAAAAAACTAAAACTTTTATCCCTAAAATACACTAGATATTAGGATATCCCATGATTAATAAAAATTATTTAAATTAAAATTTACAGTGATGTATGGGTGTTATAGTATTTGACATTTTAGAATAATGCCATGGAACATCATGCATTATGCGTTTTATCAGTAAAAATATAATTATTAACGTCTATGTGGTTATTTATATAGTTTAAAACAGATTTGTTTCAAGATAATGTGATTAATTATAGGTAATTATTTACATATCATTTTTTCTACCATATTATTCATGCCTTAATTATTATATGATATCTTCTCATAAATTCATACCCCTACTAAGTGTTTGATGTCACCCTTCTTATAGTTCAATTTCCTCAGGTTATAATGAAAACTATGAAACATGATATGTCGCGAAGAATATAATGTGTATACAATTTACGAGATTTATTTTTGAATTATTATGGATTATGAAGTTCTTAATGTAGTGGGAAAATATCTATTTCCTAAGAAAAACAAGGTTGAAATTTGTTATTGACATGTCCTACTAATCTAATAATCGAAACCTAAAAGTTCATATGAATTTATGTAATGGAATATTTATAATTAAACATGTCATTATGGAATGGTTACATTTATGGTGTCACACTATCTTTTATTTTTTGGGTGAGAGATCATACCAACACATTTATTCTCATTTCATGCAAGCTTGTCCACTACCTTTATCTTATATATAGGCTTGTCCATTGTGTTCTTTCCTTTCCATGCCATTTTGTAGTTTGGGAATGTAGATTACATATGTGAACATTACATTAAAATTTATAAAACAAAAAAAATCATAAATAATCGTTTGAAAATTCCATTATTCACCTAGATTAACCATACATATCAATCACAATACACTTCTTCGCATCATAGGAAAAATAAAACATAAGAAAGGGGCGATATCAGATGCTCAGTAAGGATAACAATATAGTGGAAACTATCATAAAAAAGCATAAAAATTTAAGGAAATGTATAGTATTAGATAAAATCATTTTAAACTTAAAAAACAGTATAATATGGCAATGATAATTCATATAATTTAATTTACTTATCCACATAGATATTATACTAGTCAAATAATCACATGTAATATCAATACTTAATTTCGTAATGATGGAATGTATAATACTGGACATCATAACCCTATAGTCATGACCATGTTCCAAGTAAAAAAATAATATTTTGTCAAGGACTTGTTCCAAGACACTAGTTTGTCTAACGAGACCTACCGATGCATTGAGGAACTATAACGGGCCCCACCAGTCACTTACTAATTCCAATGCATTTTTTCACATGAAAAGGTTGAAACATAGAATAAACATTCATATTTAAACTAGCATAAAAATGTTAATACAATAACCAGACCCCATGAATGGTATAAAAATAACACATCCATAGTAAAACTTATAGCAAAACCTTCAATACAATATGAAAATTGTATCCTAATAAATCTACTTCAAACAAGTGTAAAATCCATCTAAGGATGTTCACATAGATGAAATCATCACTATTTGAGAGAAATATCTATTTCTATTTTGAAATCTTTTAAAAGTCACGTAATTATAAAATAAATCATTTATTTTGAAAATATTATTAAATGATTATAAGGGAATCTTCAAAAGAGTAATTATAGCTAAAAATAGTTGGACCTGCCTTATATGTTAAAAAACATTCGTAGATTAATTTGTTGAAAAGGTCATAAAGTACCTTGTTTGGAAAATGATAGAAAGATTCCTTTCAAAAAAAATTATAAAAATTCAAAAAAGGGTATAAATGAATTTAACACTTATTCATGGATACAGTAAAAATGTTATGAAATACATTTATAAGAAACACAGATGTGGATAATAAATATGTCCTAGTAGATACATTCATATAAACAACCTCGAATAAATAAAGAGATTGTAAAATTAACCTTGTCCTTGTACATTCCATTGGTCAAGGGTGCGCTTAACCTCCTATATAATGACCATAGTATGTTACTAAATTACACTATAACCATATTCATATTTATTATATCATACATTATTCATTTATGGCTTTATGCCGCCCATTTAATAATAATTTTTATGTCAAAATAATATTTTGGTTAATAATCGCTTTCTCTATCGTACAAGTTTTAACATTTTATTCTTGAACGTATCCCATATATCATGATTTAATTTCTTCCAGAATATAAAACATTATTTATGTATCATATATATTCATAATATAAATATGTAATGTAGATAGATATATGAAATTGAAAACACAGTTTATGGAGATGGTAGGCAGTATGTATGCATAAACGATGTTTCCGTTTTCATATTGTTTTGAATGGATGTATGTGAATGAGATATTTATATATATATATATATATCCATTATAATTTTTATTTCATATATTACATACTTTTATATTTTTATAATCATCATTGAATGGTGAATGTGAAAAATGAATCTCATCGTGTCGTGGAGACGGTAAAACGTATGTATTCATGAGCTTTGAAATCATTATATTTGGGGTGGAATAGTATATAATTGGAAGTTATATTATATATAATGAATCATTAATATGTTATATTTATTATTTACCTAAATTCAACCAATTATTATACCCATCCAAATAATGAAGTGAAGAATAACAATCTTCGCCACGACGTGGAGACGGTAAGCCATACGTACACACGTATGGTGACTTTGTTATTTATAGGACGGATAGAATAATGAATATGGTTGTAACATATTTATATTAACATCGAAGTATGTATAAGGTACTGGATTTATTATTTTAGAATGGTAAAAATCAACAAAAGGAGAAGTGTAAGAATAAAAGAACATTGAAAGAGGTGATGAAGTAATTATTTCTTCTTCAGATTATTCCTTTTGATTTGATACAATGATATCTTTAGGTTGGATCATGATCAAATTAATGCCTCTACGATTAATTTTAGGTATTTGAAAGGATTTTTTAGTCGGTTTTTTATGATCCAAATGGATTTGGAGGTCTGATTTTTAGAGAATGGGAAGTACCCTTTTATAAGAGAGGTTATGGTCACTTTATGAAAATCTTGATCTATTATTTTATTATAAAATAATTTTCTATTTATAATTGCTCAAAATGAATTTATGTCAAGGATAAGGTGGTTTTGGGTCCAAATACTCTCCATAAATATACTTTAGACATGCTTAGGTCACCATATTAACCATATAATTTAGATTCAACTCGTAGTTAAGTAGTTTTACTTTTATAATGTCTTCTTGTATTTTTATTTTAAATGGTTAATAAACATACAATAACATAACAATAGAACCTCAAGTGGTTCGTAAATGTCATATATATCATTATATAAGTCCTTTGGAAGATCCTTATATTTTTACGAATATTATATCATTTAAAAATATTATATTCGTTTTAAAAAATCATTTATGTCAATTTGACACTATTTAGTATTTGTTTTTCTTTTGAAAGTAAAAAAACATGATTACCCATAAAAAACACATTACATCAACCCTAACATGTCATATAAACCTATAAAAGTCATGGAATGCATCAAAAGTCTCAATTTACATTTTTTTTGATATTTATAATAACAATTATTTTAATTTTTCATTAATAATGGAATTACCACATCGTTATTATGTCATAAATAACATTAATTATTTAATTTATAAAAATTATAAATAAAATACTATTATGTAAGAAATATCTTTATATTTATAATGAATATTAATTGTCTAATTTATCTTATGTATAACCCTATATTAAAAAAATTTAGTTATTGAAATTTGAATTTAATACTTTTAACTCTACTTTAACTAAATTAATAATAATTGTCCTAATCTAATCCAACTGGATCAAAGAGGATTTTTTTTATTCCTATGGTTTATTGTGGTTGAAATAAACGTATCCAACAGAATTAGGACATGTTGAAGGGTAATTATAATATCATTTTACGTTTAATTGCCCAATTTACTTTAAACCGTAGTAAATAAAATCTATAATTTAGTAATAAACAAAAATTATTTTCATTCAATTAAACCACATTTTACATACTAATTTCAACCGTGTCTCTGTTATTTTTAAAATTCAATTCACATACGAAGTAAAATTATATTTTTATGACAATTTTCAAATGTGCCTAGAAGGTGGGTATAAGGAGTTAAAAATTCAATAACATTTTATATGTCTAATCATATTATAAAATATCTCAAATGAATTAAATTAGAGTAATATATGTGTTGTAAATCTATTTGTACTTTAAGTTAATTTTTTGTTTAAAAATAATTATTTAAATGAAAAAGTCTGTTTTTATCTAAAACATAGTGTTTTTCACTATAAATCAAATATTGTATGTTTTTAGAAAAATACTAAAACATAACCCTAATCTGATTTTAATATTCCATATTCAAAAATTATGTATATTTATCCAAATTAAAAACATAAAAGTTGCATTAATTAATTTAAAATTAGTTCTCGTTGTCAAATCCGGAAAGTGGGGTTTTTAAGAAGTAAATACTATCAAAAGATTGACATGTGTTTATGAACAATTTAAATTCAAAATTACTTATAATAAACTATAATATATTAAATGATTATACTTTGGAACCACACAAATTCATAATTTAACACTATAAATTGTTATGATTACAAAAGTTGTATTTAATAAAAAAAATTATTTCTCATTATTCATCAAAATATGAAAGTTATCAAAAAAGTACCAAAAATTTATCTGAACTACATATTTATGTCCATCTTCTAAATACGATTTTATTATATTAAATTAAATATATAAAGGTGTCAAATAATGGATTAAAAAGAGGGTCTACATTAAAAAAATACTTCATTTATCTGAATAATGAATTTGTTATTATATTATGTTTAAGAATCACATTATCTGGATTCTAAAATTATATGGATTATATAAAATTCAAAATGTAGTTAATCATATTCATAGTATATTTTTGAATGGCTAGTTAGATAAGTCGCGGTTCTCTCGAACTTAGTGTTGCGTGGAACGCAAGCTATTGAATTTCATTAAAGAGATAAAATGCTATGGAATATTGGGGTGCTACATTCTCCCCTGCTTCAATAAATTTTGTCCTTACAATTCGATTTTTTTTTGGAAAATTAATGGTTTAAAATAGAAATTACCATTGTATAAAACCGACATCAAAATAGGGTTTATAAAATCTAGTCTTAATAAAAGGTAAAGGTAAATGAAAAAGTCACCACCAAATTACTGTTTCGAATAAAAAAGCATTTGTTGCAATTATAGACACATAAATGAAGGGAAATAGTTAATATTTATAAGAGTTATTGAGGTCATCCATCACAAACAAGCAAACAATAAATTAAAATATGAGGGCTTCAAAGCCATAAATTTATGATGAGTTAAAATATCATTGGATCAACCGAACCTAAGGTATTAGGATAACACATTTTTTATTTCGAGATCCTTTCCCAAATGTTTAAAAATTAATTTCTTCATAGAATATGAATAAAATAATACATGACAAGTATAGTTCCATACTTTCACTAATTTCTATTCCAAACTCATCATTCACTCCAAAAGATAATTGAACTCATAAATATTATTTTTATCCGAGTAGTATAGGGTTTCGATTAAATGAATTCATAATTCATCTATTAGATCATTAAAAAACTACATTATACAAACCAAGAAATCTCGTAGGCTAGTGGTAGGTAATGCACCATTTTCGCCCTTCGGTTGCAGGTTCAATTCTCACAGCCTTTCCAGACATGATAGGTTGTCGCTCGACCTTCGAAATATAATTTTTCTAAAAAAAATTCCAAAAATACTCTTAAGAAATATTTTTACCTTAAACAATAGTTTCAAATGTCCATTTTAACCCATTCCAACCTTTAGAAATATCCAAAATATGTGTTTTCAAACTCAAATTCCAAAATTATAGAAGGAAGGTCAACATAACATAATGAAGATATCTTTTTTCCAAATAATTACAAGTGAGTACCTTCATCATGTATTCTCTTAAACATAGAAACACACTGAATTACCATGAAACCTTATTGATTACATTCATGCTCCCTTAATCCTCATAGAATACTAGATATATTCTTTATATCCAAAAAATTTTAATACTCCAACAATGATGGAAGAAACAAACCATTAATCAATTCCATGTTAGTCGTGAATATCCAATACAATTTATCCAAGTCAACCATCTCTTATTCCTAAATCACTACCTAATTATCAGGCCTATATTAAAGTTTATCTTTTCTTTAACCACGTATTTTCCAAAATGTTTTAATTGTTGTGGAGTCACTTTTCTTAGTACTATATAATCTTGCACTACAATCCTTATTTATTTCCATAAGTAACATAACATGAATATCATGGATACAACACTCAAATGACATTATTAATTAATAAAAAAAATATGAAAAATAATTATTTATCTCCAATATATGGTATTATCATAACATGATTATTATCCAATTGCACCATTTGGGGTGTATACACTGATTATTGGGACATTGATTCTCATAGTGTGCCTAGTACATGCAGATGAAGCATTGTATATTTGAATCATTTTTCTTACCCCTTAATTCACATACAAGGTGTATTTTTTCTCCACACTTATAACAATCTATCATTCCCTTCAAGAATTTACCTACGTGATTATTTCCACCGTTATCATATATGGGAAAATCCTTCTTTCCCTTATCCCCTTTATCCATTTTTCTCTCTACTATCCTTTCCTTATCTGGATTCCCTTCAAAACCATAGGACTCAGAGAGTGTTTAATTATCTTATAAACACATGACATTATTTCTTCATATGATTAGAATATGTGGGATATTATTTCCCTGATAAATGTTGGCTTGATATCATGAAATATATGATCATTATTACTCTTTAGATCATCCGTATTGATGGAGTTCTCACTCCTTATACTGAGCAGAAACTCTAAACAATGACATACACTAGATTATTGTATGAATCACAATGTATATTTCCAAACATGAAAAATTCATAACAAAAATTGAACTGTTTATGCATATAATGTATAATTATAAAAAAATGTTTTCTTTGAGAAGGTATTTACTCATAAGTCCATCCAAATCGTTTTTAATGAAAATGTGAGGTATCTTACGCATATCCCATGGGATTGTTATAACCAAGATTACAGGAAAGCCTTTATTCTTATAACATGATTCCCCAGGTCAAGCCCGAAACTCCTTGTCAGAGTTTTGAATCCTAGGTACATCTATACCAGAGCTGCCTCTACCAGCTCATATCCTTACAGATATGTATTTTTTGTAAAATTCACAAAATCACTACATTGGGAAAATTCTATGAAGTTATTTTGTACTAATAATCAAATTTTATCTTAGGGTAATGTTTCAAAATCAGAGATTATCTAATTTTGTTCCAAAGGATGTTTCTAACCATTCACTAATTCCAAATGTAATGCCCTGACCCTATTTACCCAGAGTGGGTGTATTATTTTACAAAAATGGCATGATTATAAAAAATCATGTCCATAAGGATTTATCAGTTTTATAGTATTGGAAAATAGATTACATATTTGAATGTTACATTACAATTTATAAAATAAAAGAAAAACATAATATACCCTTGTAAAATTCAATTATTCCCCTTACTTAACCATTTATATCAATGGTAATCCACTTCTTCTCATCTTGGGAAAAATAAAACATAGGAAAGGGGAGAGCTCAGATTCTCAGTAAGGATAAAAATATAGCAGAAACTATTATAAATATGTATAAACATTTAAGAAAATGTATAAAACTAAATAAAAATCCTTTTAAACTTAAACATCATTATAATGTGGCAATGATACGTCAAATAATTCTATTTACTTATTCACATTGATATTAAACTAGTGGAATAATCCCATGTAATATCAATAGCTAATTTCATAATGATGGAATTCATAATGTCGGACATCATAACCACATAGTCAAAGCCTCGTTCCAAGACTAAAAATAAGATTTTTCCAAGTAATTGTTCCAAGAATGTTTCTCATGAGACCTACTGATGCCTCGAGAAGCTATAGTGGTCCCCACCAATCACTTACTATATCCAATTCATTCAACATATGAAAACATTGACACATGACATAAACATTTGTATTAAAACAAGAATACAAAATGTTAATACATTAAACATAAAAAATGAATGGTATAAAAATAATGCATCCATAGAAAAACATATAACAAAACATTCAATATAATATGGAAGACTGTATCATAATAAATCATCTTCAAACAAGTGTAAAATCCATCGCAGGATGTTAGCATAGATGAAATCAAAACTATTTGAGAGAAATATCTATTTCTAGATTGAAATCACTTAAAAGTAACAATTATAATAAAAAAAAGAATTTATTTTGAAAATATCATTATAAGATTGTAAGGGAAGCTTCTAAAGTGTTATAATGACAAAAAATAGCCACACCCTCTTAATAAGTTAAAAAACATTCTTGCCTAAGTTTTTCGAAAAGGCCATAAAGTACCTTGTTTAGAAAATGACGGAAAGATTCCTTTCAAAAAATTTATAAAAAGTATTAAAAGTGTATAAATGAAATAACCCATATTATAGGAAATAGAAAAAATGTTTTTAAATACATTTTAAAAAAACATGGATGTGGATGATAAAAATTTTTGAGTAGATACTTACGTATAAACAACCTCAGATAAATATAGAGATTGTAAAATTAACAATTACCTTGTACTTTCCTTTCGATGAGGGTACGTTTAACCTTATTTATAATGACCATTTTATGTTATTAAATTATACCATAACCATATTCATATTTATGATATCATACTTTATTCATTTATGGCTAATAATGCCCATTTAATAATAATTTCTTTGTTAAAATAATATTTTCGGTAATAATCTCTTTCTATACCGTACATGTTTTAACTTGTTATTCTTGATCGAATAACATATATAATGATTTAATTTATTAAATAATATAAAAATGTATTCATTTATCATATATTTTCTGAATATAAAAATGGATAATAGATATATATATATGAAATGGAAAACGTATTTTATGGAGAGGGAAGGCCGTACGTACTCATAAACGTTGTTTCCGTTTTCAAATCATATTGAAAGGATGTAAGGGAATCAGATATACGTAAATACATAAATACATATATATATATATAGTGTCATTTTTATTTCATATATTACATACTTATATATTTTTATAATCAACGATGAATGGTGAATGTGGAAGTGAATCTCATCGCGTCGTGGAGACGGTTTGCCATATGTACGCACGAGCACTGATATCATTATATTGATGGTGAAATAGTATGTAATTGGTTGATATATTATATATAAATAATAAAAAAACATGTTATATTTATTATTCACATCAATTATACTCATTATTATACCCTTCCTAATAATTAAGTGTTTAATAACAAACTACACCATGACATGGAGACGGTAAGCCGTACGTACGTACGTATGGTGACTTTGTCATTAATAGGATGGATAGAATAATTAACATGGTTTATCCATAGTTATAATAACTTATAAGTAGGTATAATTTACTGGATTTAATATTTTAGTATGGAAAAAATCAAAGAAATAAGAAGTGGAATAAGAAATGAACATTGAAAGAGGTGATGAAGTAATTACCTCTTATTTGGGTTCTTCCTTTTGATTTGATCAAAATGGATATATAGGTTTTATTATGATCGAAGTAAAGCCTCTAGGTTTAATTGATGGTATTTGTGAGGATATTTGAGTTGGGATTTTCCTGGAAAAAATGGATTTGGAGGAGTGAATTTGAGAGAAGTAGAAGTACCCTTTTATAAGTGATGTGATGGTCACTTCAGAAAAAACATGAATTATTATGTTTTTTTAAAATAAATTTTGTCTTTATAATGGATTAAAATGGTTTTTTTAGGATAAGGTGGAGATGGGTGGAAATAATCTCAATAAATATTTTTAGACATATTTTGTTCAATATATTAACCTTATCTTTTATATTTAACTCTCAGTTAAATAATTTAACTTTTACAATGTCTTCTTTTGTTTTTATATTAGTTGGTTAATTAACATACTATAAAATTCCATGTGAACGTAAAATGGTTCAATAATGACATATCTATAATCATACAATTCATTTGGATGAACATTTGTTTTTTAGGACTATTATATCATTTAATAATATAGTATTTGTTTTAAAAATCATTTATGTCAATTTGACAATATTTATTTTATAGTTTTTCTGAAAGTCATAGAAACATGATTAGATAGAAAAATATACATTAAATCAACCCTAACATGTCATATAAACCTAGAAAATTAGTGTAATTCATCAAAAGTCTCAATTTACATTTTTTTTCATATTTATTATATAATTTATTTTAATCAATCATTACTAAGGTAATTACAACTTCATCATTGTGTCATAAAGAACATTTATTATTTAATATAAAAAATTTATAAATAAAATTCCATTTTGTGGGTAATATTATTATCATTATAATGAATATTTATAGTCGAATGTATTCTATGTATAACCCTACATTAGAAATGTTTAGTTATTAAAATTTGAATTTAACACTTTTAACTCTTCTTTAAATAAAGTAATAATAAATATCCAAATCAAATCCATGTGGATAAAAGATGATCATATTTTATTCATGTTGTTGATTTAGGTACAAATACACATATCCAATATAATTAGGACATGTGTTAGGGTAATTATAATATCATTTTTACTTTTAATTAAACTATTTAATTATAACAGTGTTAAATAAATTACAAAATTTACTATTCACCAAAAATAATTTTCATCCTATTGAACCAAATTTTACATAATGATTTCAATTTTTTATCTCATATTTTTTTAATTCAATTCAAATAAGTGGTGAAATTACGTTTTTTTCAAATCTACAATTAGTCCTAGAAGGTGGGTAAAAGACATTAAAAAGTTCAATAAAATTTTATATATCTAATCTTCTTATAAAATGTCTCTAATGAAATAAATTTTACTAATATATGTATTATGTATCTATTTTTACTTTATGATAAATTTTTATCGAAAAATAATTACATAAATGAAAAAGTCATTTTTTATCTATAACGTTGTGTTTTCACTATTCATCAAAAATTGAATGTTTTCAGAAAAATACCAAACAATATCCCTAAGATAATATTGATATTCCATATTAAAAAATGATTTCTATATTACCAAATTAATGACATTGAATTTTCATTAATAATTTCAAAATTAATTCTCGTTGTCAAAACCAAAAAGTGGATTTTTTAAGAAGTAAAATCAATCAAAAGATTGAAAGGTGTTTATGTCTAATTTAAATGTAAAATTACTTAAAATTACCAACATTATATTACATAATTATACATTAAAAACACTCATATTCATAATTTAATACTATAAATAATTTTGATTAGAAAAAATTTCAATTAAAATTTAGTATTTTTCACTATTCATCAAATTATGAAATTTATCAGAATAGTACAAAATATTTATTCAAAATATATTTTTATATCCTTCTTCTAAATAAAAATTTAATTTCATTAAACTGAATATATAAATGTGTCAATTATTGGATTTAAAAAAAGTTCTCCCTTAAAAGCGGTAAAATTGCATTTTTTTGAAAAAAATACTTCTTTTATCTGAATAAAATAAATATTTTCTTTTATTATGTCTAAGAATCACATAATATGGATTATAAAATTATATGGAGTTTATAAAATTCAAAATTCAGTAAATACTATTCATAACCACTTTTTGAATGGCTATTTTGACAAGTCATGGGGCACTCGAACTCGGTGTTGCATGTAACGCAAGCTATAGAATTGAATAAAATAGAAAATGTGCTATGAAATATTGGGGGAGTCATATAAATCATTTATGTCGGTGTATCTTTCTATTTAAATGATTTAATTATCTTCTTATATACCATAAAATTATTTCTACCATAGAAAATTTCTGTTTGGGTGTCAAAAATAATTGTTATTAAACCAAGGGAAAAATGTTGGGATTCAAAAATGTATTATAACTCATTATGATATTTTTTTATTATAACCAGATTTTGTTCACCAAATCATTAATATCCAAAAATTGGATTTATATATGAAATTTTCAACATTGATAATAATTTTTCCTGATCCTTTACCACCACATTCATGAAAATTGTATTTTTAGTGGTAATAGCAATAATTTTTCCCATTCTTAAAGGACTTAATGGAGAACTCCCATTATTCTTTTTATATAAATCAAAATATTTTTAATGAGATTTTATTTCAACAAGATTTTTTTTTCATAATTAATTTATTTGAATTTTTAATGATTTATTTTCTCTTTTATGAACTATATTTCTCTTAATTAAAAAATATGATTCATTCTAAGTTGAAAATATTTCAGTGTTTCCTTGTTACTACTTCATTCTTCACTTATCTCTTCTTTTTATCCTTCTTCACTCGATGGATCATTGGGAATGTTTTAATTTTCTGTAATTTTTATTTTCTATTTATCCTTTGGGTTTTATTATTTACTTTTAAATTTCTTATCAAAAGTTTTCCTATCAGATTATGAGAAAATATTTTTATTCTAAATTATATTGGATTATCATTTTCCTTTAAATGATAATTCTCCAATGAATCCATTATCCATATTTTTCTTCATAGAAAACCTTTTGGTTTGATCACGAATCGTTTGTTCTAATTTATTCTCAAGTAAAACTATTTAAAAGTGAACTATCATTCCACAATAAAACCCATTAAATGGTTTATTTTTACTATATTTACATTTTCCTTGTGCCATGACTTTTTAAAATGTATGGATAAATTCTTTGGAGTCCATGGAATCATATTTTGCATTGATTCATTCTACACGAGACTTATTTGACTCAATATAATTTGATCATTTTTAAGTAATTAATATATTCACTATCTATATTTTTAATTTTATACTAAAGGTTATCCCACATATCCTCATGTATGTTGTTAATACATTTTCATGTATTTCAATGATCCAATCATCTAAGAAATATAACTCAAATGATGAAATCATCACATCAAATTTAAATAATTGGATTCTCATAATATTTTTAATGATGGTATAACTTTCAAAAATGTTAATGTAGATTCAAATCACAATTAAATATTTTTCACTCAAAAGATTACTTCATCCACTAATTCATATTCTCATTTTTGATGTCTTCGAAATAATACTAGAAAACTTTCAACCGATACACATTCTCATTTTTGTATATTTCATGGATATCATGAGGTTTTTTCTATAAACCATTTACTATGTTCATTCCCCCAACGCATTTCAATTATTTAACTATATGTGATGATGATAACACATCACACACTGTCCAATCATCTTCGATATTAATATTATCTTACAAAGTATTTTAAATTCCTAATTTATTAACATTAAATCCATTCTTGATAATATTGATAGCATGAAGGTAATGTTATTGAAGATACAGAATCATCCCTTCTCTCCACAGATTGAATCCCTTACCATTTCCCATGGTAACTCCAATATTTATAATGATATTAAATGACTCTATGGATCTCATTGATCAATTATATAATAATTTTAAGGAAAAGAGAAAAATATATGAATCAAAACTATAATAATTTAAAGAATAATTTGATAATAATTTGGGGCATTATGAGAGAGAATACCACCACTAAGAGGGAGATAATCAATCATTGTGGAAAACATAAACTCTTAGACTATGTGATCCTTGTCCCTAGTTAGTGTAAATAGATACCAATGGTGAAGAAGTTATGAGAACACATTGAACATGAGGGAACAGACACTGAGCCAACGGTTTTATAAGGTTTACTCACCCTTGTTATTAGGTGACTAATCATGTAATGGAACATTTTATTGAATTTGAGTTCACCATAGATCAATAAAATTATTAAATCCTCAAAAACATTTCACCCACGTCATAATGGTATGGTTCCAATAACTATAACATAGTCTTATTCAATTCACCATTCATTTCATAATTAATCATTCTCATTCTTAATGAGGCCACATGAGTAAACAATCAGTGTGCCATTCTATTCCAACAGGCTAAAACGCAAGGTGCAATTATCTCCTTATAATTCCATAGAATACCACTCCTTATGAAAAACATCCTGCTTAATGTGGTACTTCTTCTGTCAGAATCATGATATTTAAATCAAAATAGGCACATTTTTAATCCTTATGGTTTTATATTAATTTATTTCTATGTAATATTTACACAATTCATTGTTTCTTCATATAATATAGTTTCACTTATTACATGAGATTAACTCATCTAGGTTATGGTGTTACCACACCCTTCATGTGGTGTTTTTTTTTCAAATATAGTATAACGTCAATCCTTTCATTCATGTGCATCACTACACAACACAAATAGTTTCTAACTCATCTGTGAGAGTGTTTCTAATGAATTTAACATGAAGACGTTTCAAACTCATGAATTATATTCCATGAGAAGAAATTATTATAATTTCGTTAATATATATTCTATCTGAACACTTGACCATTTGATATAATGATGGTTGTTAGAGAAAATTATCAATTAGTGTAAGATAAATTCCTCATTGAACATGTCTCAAATAATATTAGCTGAAATCCCCCCATTTTCAATGCACTTAATTAGGGTTATTATATCTTCAATGTCTCAAAGGCCCCTTTAGACAGTTGCATCACACTAGTGCTCTGATAAGGGTTAACCTGGGAGGTCCTTATGAACAGAATTTTCCTCTCCAAAAAAAAAATTCAAACATAAAAATAATTATTTTTCCAATGTTGAAGATAAAGTAAAACCTTTATGTCAATTCTGGAAAAAATAATCCATTTTAAAAAAGTAATAATGGTTACATGTGTGCAATTGTTAGATTTTTCATGCAACTCACTAGGAAAACATATACAATTTCGAATGCTTGTACATACATGAATGATCTATATACACTCAAAAACGAATTTTGTCTTAAAGAAATTTCTATAGTTCACGGAAACTCCCAATATTGTTAATTGGATGGGAAAACTGATATTAAATGTTTGAGTTCTATGGTATAACTCAAATAGAAATGGTACTAGAGTCATACTAATCAATTTTGTGCATGAATATTTGATATTGCAAAATATGGGGTGGGGTTTCCTGACCCAACAACCAAGGATGATGAAAATTACATAAATAGAGAACCCCCCTTAGGGGTGGCCCTCATGATGTTGGATATTCTTTCTCTCACTCACAAAACTCCCACTTTAGAAATTCTCGTGCAACAAAAACATCAGATAGACTCATATAGGATGATAAATTATGTGGAAACCCTAACATAATTGATAAACTACTTCATTTTGTGTTTGTTAATACTTTATTCTACTTCTTATAAATAATGGATGTGTTTAGTAAAAATAGAATTCATTCAGATAACTCCAGGCCGCACATAACACCAAATATTATTTTCAATTTTTTCACCGTAATCCATTCCACATACATGTGATAGATCCCCTGAACCATGAAGTAGATAAGTATCATTAAAATCTATATATGTTCACTAAAACTATTTATTCCCTAACATGATTTATCATTCCCCCAAACATATTTTCGTTTATTTTGATTGATCACGATCCTTATTCTAACCCAAACCAGGTTAATTATTTTTATCATTATTCAAATGACTAGTATCATAAGCCTTCATGCATTTAACCTTTGTCTATGTGTTTTATGAATATCCTTTACCACAATCGATGTACGAACTCAAACCAGTTTAATTGATGTGAACATTATCTAAATGACTACATGTTTTTCTCTCTAAAATCACATGTGCAGTGGATACTTATGCCTTAGTGAGGATATAATCAAAGGGAATTGACTTATTTTCACTCTGATGAGCACAAGTAGGACCCATGGATCCTTTTATCTCACCATTATATCCAAATCTCCATCCTCTCTTGTTGGAAATTTGGATCTCCATGTGTAAGAACCAAACCAACTTCTAATAAATAGTACATTAAACTACATAACAATGATGTCATAATCTCGCGATGTTAAAAAACATGATAACGTATTGGTTACATGATTTTAAATGTCACAATAACATCGCATCCATACAACACTAAAAGTAATAGTACCATACATGGAACAAAATGGTTAACTATAGCATTGTCTTTAATAAAAATCATTTGATTCCTCATGTTATGAAAATGGGATTACCCCCCACCTTTCAGGAAGATCCATGTGTAATATCAAGGCCATTCCATGTTTTTTCACTTTCAAAAATGAGAATCCTAACTACAGGATACTAAATTATATGGATAGGTCCAACCACACGACCTATTATTATGCAGTCAAACTATATCAATTTTCCTCCCAATCACCTAACATGGTATCTAGAATGCCTTCCTAAGGTTCAATCCTATCATCATATCATTACAATAAATCCATCTCCCCCACCTGAGGTGGTGACCACGATGATTGAACACCACTTAGGAATATAATCAACCCCACTATCCAAACCCAATGATCTAGATAGACCATGGAATATTCATTCCAATTTAACAACCCAATAATAATACATGAATAGTTTATATGGAAAATACCACCACCATAAATTTAAACTATGACTTCTTATATGTGTTGAATGTATGTGTAATAGTCCACACTAAGATCAAACTATTTGATTTCCCCTCACTCAATTCTAAACTTGTGAAACCTCTTAATGTATTGGAATTTTATCCTAGGGAGGTGATCTAAGAATATGTTTGGTGACATTCCTAAGAGGCGTATATAGTTAGAAAAAATTTCCTTTTACCACTCACATGAAGGGAATTGAGCCAGAGACCCTACATCATGTGATAATAATAATATTCATTATGTGATAAGGATATAAATACTTAAGTGATTATCATTTGATATCTGGAATGAATTGAATCAAAATTCTCTAACAAAAAACAAAAAATAAAAATTTTCTTTTTGTGATGAACATAAGATGATTGAGGTAGTGAGCCTAAGATTCCTTATGCAAAGAATATATGTTTCTCAATTGAGATAATGGGATTCCTTTGGATTTTACCTTGTGAATACTAATTTTCAAGGGATAATATTCCCAACACTAATAATCAATACATTATATATTCTTAGTACACCAAACACCTTCAAAGATTCCAATCAAATATTACTTATTATCAACTTCTACCAAACGTATCCACCTTTTCACAACATGACGTGGAATATTTAACCGATGTAAATGAGAATATTGAATTTAGAATGATATTTAGAAAAATGTATTGGATCTATAAGGGAGACATTGACTTGGACATAGGATCCCATTAGGAATCCATTGAAGGATAAGCCAATACCTCATCATACTATTCTTTTCATGTTGTCAAAATCACCAGTCATTTTGCTGGAGGTCACCCACCTTTGGAATGTGGGAATGTGGGAAAACTAGGAAGGGTCCTTGACTAGTCCATGGATACAGACCAATCTATTGAAATCACATTAACTTGTTCCCTAGTGGATGTTTCAAAAATCAAAATGGTTAACTTTAGATGAATATCTTCTCTTGAAACTAGGTGTATATGACAAATGTTGGGTATCATAATTTCTTGTAATTTTCTATGCGAATACCCTGTCCACCCTATAGGGGATAGGTAATGTTAGGGATGTTTGGAATCCTCTTTACTGGAAACATAATTATGGTTCACACCACAAGTCATACAGGACACCAGCTATAGACTACAATCAATAGCCCTCCACACAACTGGTGTGGGGGAAAGATAACCAATGATGCAATGAACCAACCCAATTAGGTCTCTTATACATTGACCATTCTATATCATTTCATTCAATTGAGGGTGATTAATACCCCTGTTTTTCTCAAAAAATAAGAGAAATCCATCCTATCTAGGAAAATGGATGGGGAATACTTGATGTTATATCGCTATTTCAGTTTCACTACTGATAGGTCCAACATGAATAGAATTTCCTCATAATTTACACTATAAACTGTTTTAGGAGTCTCTCCCTAAAAATATCTAACATCACAACCACCTATTCTGATAAGGGAGGGGATGATTGTTTCACACCTATTGTATTAACCCCTTGACGGTCAACTAGGAGGGCCCCCACCACCCAGCATGACAGACAATGTAACTATTTAAAAAAATATGATGATCATGATGATAGTATCCCTAGTACACTATCCATAATCCAAAACACATGGAACCAATTTCGGGGTATGGCTACTAACACTTACCATCATGTGTATTTTCCATCAGATCCAGTATCTCATTGCACCATTGATGTACCTCATGCTTCCACTTCCACTGTAATGGTCATGTTAATTACAAATTGGTATTGACACCCCATTCATCTTTGGGGAAGTCTGATTTTACTCTCCCCATTAGGGAAACAACCATAAAAATTCATAGAGAAGAAATACGTGGTGATGAACATTGCTATAGAGGTACTATACATGATGTTGTTAGAAAATATGAAGTCCCTCCCCAGGACATATACATTCAACACCCCAAAGACCCATTGTAGGGTAGAAGGATAAACAATCATTGTTGTTGCCCTACTCATGGAACCTTTCGTACCACATAATGAATAAATACTTATGATTCTAATTGATTACATTTTGGGGAGATCCCAAGTCAACATAAATTGAAGGATCGAGGGAAATGTTGTGTCACTAGCAACCTCTCAAATTATAAGATGATGAAAGATTCAACCAATTTACCTCCACCTATAAAACCAAATATATTGGCATGAAACCTTTAGTTAAGAATTAAAATCCTTGAAATTGATGTCCATAAGGTCCCTTGGTCACTATGAAGTTACATAAAATTGGAGTATGTCTTGGATTCATTCTAGGACTCTTCATATATCCATTCTTTACATAATCAACTTATATTTTCTCCACCACCACCTTAGAATTAGGGGAGACATTAGGGGTTGTTTTTGATTCCTCAGATGATGTTGAGTGTCTGGTTGATTTGTAGGTACGTGATGACCTTCCAAATTAGAAGTGGGTCTTACATTATTTATCCTATATTGATATATTTATGTATATTTTACCAACATAATGAGATACAATAATATTTCATTGATGATTGGAACAAGTAATTCCTTCTTTGTCTAAAACATTTCTATATAGAATGTTACCATTAGTTCCACCTTCAACTTTATAACGTTATTTGATGGGATATAAGGTTGATTTGGAGAAAGACTGACATATGTGTGGTGATAATGGGTATATATTGTTGGAGGTCCAATACATTGACCAACTTCATGTAATTTTATAGGTTCTTCTAACCCCACACTTCACCACCCCAGATATGGTGGATATGGCTCACTCAGAATGTCTTCATAAAAACCTAAGGCATATGTTTAACTATCATTGAGACAACTGGCTTGAAATGTAGAGAGAAATTAGAACCATGAGTAAATTCATAAATAGTTTCTTATGTTCGATATTTTATAACCCCTGATGGCTTGGTACCTTAACATAAATCAATCGTTCCATAGCGGTCAGTAAACTTCCATCGTAAGCCTCATTGTGCTTATACATATCATGCAATAAAAATCTCCCCATATGAATAAAAGGGGTTGGGTAGTATAATTCCATATAATTTATTCTTGTCGTAGGAAGATGATAGGATAATTAGTCTAATCCACCTACTAACAGTGAATATTCATCTCTGAACATTACCATCATAAAGTTCATTCATGATCAACCCCATAGAGAATTATAACAATCGAGCTGGTAACATAGTTAATGAAGGAGGAAATCCACCTTGAGGGGGTACTCACCACTAGGTAAACCTTCTATTTGTATTCATCTCTCATCAAAAGGGATATACATTTAGGATTGGGAGATACACAAAGACACAACCACCTTTTCATTTACATGTATAAAAAACAGAAAGAAAATTATCGAGCCTTTTGGACTATCATTTCTCACACAAAGATAAATAATTATATTCTTGTATAGACACAATGGTCCAGCTATCAAGCAATAAAAAATGATCATGATGGTATCATGACCAAGGAGTTCTTAGATTTTGAAGATGTTACAAGGGACCATACCTATCCTCAGTCTAAAAAACTATTTGTTTCTTTGATAAACACCCAGGGTCTAGGAATATAACCCTATACCACCAATAAGGGTAGAATCTGGTGGATATAGGAAATATTAAAGTGATAAACCAACAAATCCACCTAATGATCAAAAAATTTCACCTCTCTACCATAATATCTACCATTAAGGGTCACCAAGCCATTCATAGTGCTTGTGACAACCAGTCCTCACCATAACAATGAGACAGTTGCTCTCAATAAAAATATTAAGTCCATAAAGATGAAGCAACATTAATTCCTTCCAAAAATTGATCCATGTCTAGTATGGGGGATAAAAATATCCCCTAAACAAATTTAGTAATCAATGTTTCATATTTTTCAATAGTATAGGGGTACTTTTTAGCATCGAACCAACTTACCCCTCCCCCCCAATTGAATCCTGATGTTGTGAACTCCATAGTATAATGTATTTGGAAAACTATTGGGTTTCATTAAATCCTTTGAGGGATATACCTTTTTCTGGTATAGTTTGATATCCCTGGGTTCAATCTCCAGTTCTAAAGATCTCTACCATAATTTTATATACCAATTCTCCTATACCATTCACAAGAGTAGCATCATAAATATCCAAAAATGAAAGAAAATGAATAATGAAAGAGTTATCAACATCATTTCCTAGACTACGGGGATTTCAGACTCCCTTTATGAGAATAAATTTCTTGAAAAAATGATAAATATGTGGATAGAGAATATAAGGGTTGGGATTGTCATCACCCATATCTCCAGAGGTATTTTAGTATTTTTTTGATAATTTACTGAGATATCATAGAGTTTAGAGGAATCCTTGAAATGGAACAATAATTAGTCATTCATATTACCACTTCAAACTCCGATGTGGAATCTTTGAGGTAAGAAATGTTATCCACCAGGTACGCTCGGTCCTCTAAACCCATCCACCTCAAGGAACCTTCAATGGAGATTCCTTAATAAGCATATGAAAAATATCCACCTAAGAAAGATGATCAAGCCCCTCATTTAGGACAGGAACCCAAATTACCCTTTGTAGAGTGAAATAATCTTGTCTACTCTATCAAGGAATGGTAGGGAGCATGATATTTAATCTATGACCTGGAAAAGAACTACCAAAAATTTCAATAATCTATGACACCCCAATAAGTCCGGATGATGAATCATGTGGATTACTATTCCTACCATAGTGTCCTTAGGCATGATATAGTATATTTATTCATCTTAAATGATTACATTCAGGACTTGGTGGATCGAAGTGTGGTTTATCTTAGTGATATCCCATTTTAGGTGACATATGTCCATAGTACCCCAAATGGTGATGATAAAGACTCTATTAGATGAATGTATTCCCCAAGATGAGGATCATAAATATTTGATGACTAGTTATATCATAAGATGGTTGTTTACACTTATAGTATTATTTATTCTTGAGGAGAAAACTAACACCTCATGTTGTCACTACACTTCTTTTAGATACCATGTTGATTTTACAACCTTTCATGTCTTCAAAGAATCATTGTATATAGCGCCAAGGAAATTATGACCCATTGTTAGTGATAATGCCAATTTTCACTATTACTAATTTAATGACTTCCCTATATTGAGATAATTTCCAAGGGACTTTTATGTCAATGATTATTTAACTGAATTAATATATGATTTGGCCTCTATTATTTCTGTGAGGTTTGTGGATCATAGCATGGATCCAATTAGTGAAACATATCACCCAATTCCTTCAAGAACCTCTGACAGATGCCATTGGGGGATGAGTAAACATCATACTGCCACAAAATTCGATCAAGATGCTACTTCATAATGGATTATCTATGTTGCTGAAACTATGGAACTAGATTGTTATAGGCACAAACAAAACCGGTCTTCATAGCTCACACCATCACGTACACCTGTAGAACTGACGATATTTGTTCACTATGCAGCTCAACCAGATGAGCCTAGTAGCCGGATCTAGTTCCTAGGGGCTGAGGAAATTTGGAAAAAATGGGCTCTGCTTCTGACACAACACAGGCCATGGCCTATGACCTCCCATGCTTCTTGATGAGATGGTGCTCCTCCTTCTCATAGGCTAAATCAGGATCACTTTTCACTCTGTCCTGGATCATTTGGGACCGTCGCAACGAGGCAGTTTTCAACCATGTTCACAGAACCGCCAAATTCTAGATTGAATGGGACTTTTCGTGGATTGAGGGCTGGAAGCAACAGAATGGTCAACTAAAGACCTTTGGAACCCCTTATTTTACCTCCTACTAGTGTCCAACAAGTGAGAGTATTATTAAGATTAATTTGGATGTGTCTCTCTCCAAGTATGGGCCTGTCGCCCTCGGTATACTGGCCTGGAATCATCAGGGGAAAATCGTTGTGGCCAAACATGAATCACACTTTTCTTTTTGGGAACCTCTGGTGGCCTAGGATACTACCATCCTTGCAGGTACGATGCTCGCCAAGGATAGAGGATGGGATAAAATCAACCTTGAATCAGACCATCTCACCATTATCAATGCTATCATATTCAATGATGGCGGCCTCCAGTCTTTTGGATCCCTCATCAGGAAAATCATTTATCTCTATCAAGGCTTCTCAATCTCCACATTCTCCTTTACTAAAATGGAAGGAACCAATGTTTACCATAAGTTGGAATCCTCAGTCCCCTATGATGTTGACTAGCTCTGGCTGGACCATTTCCCCTCATGGCTTTGTGATTGTACGTTCGCTGATCTTTGACGTTAATGAATCATTATTTTCAAAAAAATAGTACTCTACCAAAGCAGTCCAACCAAGGGTGGAATACATCAATAACTGGTCAATCTCTACCACATAATAAAACTATTCCTTTTATGGTTCTTATTAAAGAGATACCATTGTTTGGAATGAAAATATTTCCCCCCCTTGATTAAAAAGTTCTAAAAAACCTCAGTACTATACGACCGTTAATCTCAATCCTTGATTCAATCCACTAATGAAAAGGAGTTATAAGAATACATCAATAAATAAATGATGAAAACTCTATAGTTTAAGACTAAAGTAGCTATTGATGAGGCATATCATGTAGATTATGATGAACAGAAAGAGATCCAAGATATCATCTTCTACTCAAATTAAGATGAGGGTTCCACCATTGATGGGAATATTTTCAATCAACATATATATATATCCACTTCAACAGTATAGATATACACCATTTATTAGTTAAAACTGGTTATGAGATCAATATTATCATAACCTATACACTCTTAATGATACAGATCAATGAAAAAGTCTTTAATCTTTTTAACTTGACAATCCTAGGGTATGACAAAAGTCAGTAGAATCCTTGCAGAAAAGTTTTTCAAGATACTAATTTTTTTGAGCTGGTATGGAACAATAAGTTCATTGTTTTCTCATTGGAAACATCCTGAAATTTGTTACTATGAATTCTTTGGCTCTATATTCATGTAGTGGTACCCTATTTATATAATCACTTCCTCAAATACTCTATAAATGGTTTGTAAGGGATATACCATAGTAATATTTCCCCCTTCAACTTCATTGAAGCTTGCTTGCTGGTTTCATATATTACAAATATAAGTGAATAAACACCAAGTCTACAAGGTTGAAAACATCAATGCACCCAATGACTTGATGGATTCCTTAACAAATATTTCGGAATATTTAAAAATAAGCTTCATCATACCAATCCAGTGGATGGATAAAACAACCCCATAAATTAGGAACTATTTAATCATCTTCTTATAGAAGGAATGATTTTAGTTTACTTTTTATTCAAACAAGTAACCTGAAGCGTTGAAGCTTGAGAAACCTTCTCCCATCTCATAATGGAATGTCTATACCTTGGACACTAATCCACTCCATCATTGAATCTTTTGGGAAGAATGGATAACCCAATGAAATCAACCCATAATTTCTGTTTTGATATTAGGGGTTCCCCCATTAGAAACCTCATGGGATTAGATCAAATTATTTTCTTAATGTATTCTAAAAATATTATGAATCCATATTTAAGGTTCATACCCCTTCTCAAGAATGTGAAACCACCAAATCAGAGTCTCCAACCCATGGAGAGTCATGTTTCTCCTCTGGTTCTCATATTTATAAAAACATAGAGAATTTGGTTGAGTTTCATCTATCCTACGTTTAAAGGGAATCCACCACTATTGATGGTATGAATTATGTAAATCATGTAACTGAGAATGATTTGAGTAGAGTGATAATAAGTGTCATAATTTCCTCATATGAAAAGAAGTGATACATTATATTACTAAATAAAAACTCTGATTTGTTCCCCTTAAACTATAAGTACATGTCAAGGATTGATCCACACATTTCTTCCATCGCCTTGGCCACCATATTGGTCACTATTAGTAAAAATTTGATATATAAAAGAAGAAACCCTCACATACTGCCACGACCAGGGCTGTGGATGGTAATCTCATCATGTACAACTTCATCAATGAATCATGGTACCCAAAACTAACATCCAAAATTATCCAAACTAGGATAAAGAATATATAGATTATGGTCTATGTTAAATTCCAAGACATTAATCTCCATGTCAAAAGGATATTTTCCCCATCCTATTGATGTTTCTCAACATTAACACAATAAATATATGGAAGACTTAATCATTAATTATGAGAATTATAGTTATACTCTGATCAATATGGACCTCAAATATAAAGAATATAAAGGTTTTAGGGAAGTATTTCGAACCTTTTTTCCACATAATTATTATATTTGGTTAAAAGAATAATGGAACCCCTTATCATTATTTGTGCATTATATCTTCATGCCACTCCTCCACACAATGGTAGTATGCTATGTGGATGAATTGGTGGTTAAATCCCTCCAGAAATATGATCATATCATGGATCACAAGGATGAATTCAATCATCTTCGATAAACCCCCATAAGATAAACCCTATAAAATTCACATTTGATGATACCATTGGTAAATTATTTGGAATTATTGTTAGATACAATGTAATAGATCTCAACATAGTGCAGATAAATTCCATTAGAAAAATTTTCTTCTCCACCCAACCTCCAAAAGATATGAGACCATAATATATACCTCACCTATATAAAATGATTCTTAAACAAACTTGTCTAAAAATATAATACCTTTTCACAGTTGATGAAAAAATATGTTACATATTAGTGGGATGAGAAGTGCCTTGATGAATTTTTGAACATAATGTAGTGTTGGATACATCCACAAGTTTAGATTCAATCATACATAGGGATTCCTATAGTCAATTTTTTACTACCCTAGAATGTTACTTTGGTTCCCTCATCACTCAAAAGAAAAAAATATGAATGGATGATAGTCGTTACCATCTCAATTGTGAGATTCTCAAAAGTAAAACCTTTTATTATCTTGTCAATAGGAGCTGCCTTTCCATGGCCTTTACGGGTAATAAGTTGTAAAAATACCTATAGAATCATGATATACCATTAGTATACCATGTTAATCTAGTTATGTACTTCCCAAATCTTCACATATGGAGTGGTAGATTGATGCAATGGGAAATAATTATTTAGTAATTTGATATCAGGTTCATCCCTCCAAATTTTGTTAATGGGATTGCCCAGGAAGGTTTCCAAGGCACACACCTAGCCTATGAGGAGTGTCCCTGGGATGATGACATCCCAGATGAAGCAACGTTTTTATCAATTATTCCATTTCAAGATATTATATTCACATTGATAGTTACTCTCATAACCCAATTGGGATAAAGATACAAAAACTCCAATCTCAATAGTTTTGACCTTGGGATCATCTTCATCACTCATGTATAATCAATAATATCATACCAATTCATTTTATCAAAAGGATTCACAAAAAATTAATTTTAATACAATTGTATTATCATATTCCTCAAGATGACTGTCAAGATTGAGGTACCATGGCTATATGTGAAGGTAGACTCATAGTTGGACATCAAACATAACAATATAGGTATAATATTAAAAAAAAAGTAGGTTGTATCTTTTCTAGAGCACACATAAGAGTTGATGACAATATTATGTTTAGGTTCATAGATGAATAATGTCCCCAATCCTAGAATGGAAAAGAATATTTCCTAGAAATCCTAGTTGCATCCATTAGAAATCCTAATAAGGGTGAAATGTTCGTTCATGTGGTGCCTTAGAGATTCATTACCCCTTTCATTTCAATAGAATAGTACCAAAATGTCAAATGTATTTCCACAAACACATCCTTGGTAGAAAAATCAAATTCCCCCATGGAAGAGTAATCACTCTAATGAATAACTCATTTTATCATGTACCTCCAACATGAGACCCTCCCATCAATCCAAACTAATTATAATAAAATCAATCAATGTACGGTAAATTTTACCCTTCATAAAATCACTATACTATTGAATATTATCTATATATTTTTCCTCGTTGGAATCCTCCTCTATTCCATCATAGGGGGGATACCTCAGGTCTTTTATGATGTTCACATCAGGTAATCTACAACCCATGAATCATGGTTTATATTCCCTCTCTAGGTTCAAAGACTGGGTACTTTTTTACCCCATGGTCTGTGACTACATCATGTTCACTATGAAGTGGTATTCAAGTGAGATTCATGAAATCTTCATTGATTGGACACTAGATATGCTCTATTCTGCAAAGTACCTTGGTTCTATTTTATAAGGGGACATGATGTAGTAAGCCCATTTTCACTATTGAAATATGGATAATGTTGGTTCTCCTTGAATGTTATATACTTCCTCTCAATGTTTGAAGAAGTTATCCCCATAAATGAATCAAAGACCCAATCCATCATTGAGATTACGAAATCCTAAACTACACATTCATTTTATATTCATCAAACCCTTATACCAAAAAACAACCCCTAAATGTAGATACCATGTTATAGAAACTATTTGAAAATTATAATATCTTTTCCAACCATATCCCATGCCATAATGTTCTTGAGAATGGTAAGATTTAGGAATTCAAAAAATGTTTCTAACATCCTAAAAATTATTTTTCATCAATAGGAAATACATTTCCCAAAAAATATATCCAATTACCTCTAGGATATCAAACAAAAACTTGAAACTCCCCCTAGAAGACCTCATAGTCCTTAGTGTATGGTGAATACGTAATTTTACCTATAGAGGTTTTTATTCTGTCCCCCAATGTCCTTAAGGCCTTCATTTTTTTATTTATTATGATAATCCACCTTTCAAGGGGTGAGGTGGAACCATTAAAAGGCCAGTAGGCGTAAGAAGTACATGGCCCATAGGCCATAGAGGAATTCATCGCACGTAGGATTCAAACATTACATACAACCCAGACTAACTACTTGGAACTTCTCCTCACCTGCATCTTCATCATTAAATCAGCTCTCTGCCTACGCATGGGTGTTTGGTTAGGCATTCACATGTATACACATGATTATCTCAATGGCATGTGCCATACCATCTCATTCCAGCAATCCGTTTAACTTCTACTATGGTGAATTCCCCTTTCTCATCCTCCTAGAACTTGTTTCTTGTAGGTTGTATGGTTTTCATCTGCACTTAAGGTTGCTCGAAGGCATTTAAGATGTCCCAAAGGACATGGGGTATCCTGAAGGCCTTAAAGAGCTCAGGGACCAAATTGGTGGACCGAACGACCATGCAAGGGAATATTCTCTGCTGCTAAGTACAAAAAAATACCTTCTACAGTTCATGCTATAATACTACTATAGTTCTGCTATAGTACCTTCTACAGTATGTCTATACTTCCTACTACAGTACTACTACAGTACCCCCTAAAAATTATGCCTCATCCAAGATTTTATCCCAGGTCTCCTGGATATTCGGCCCAAACGGGGGAATATTCCCAGAAATTATGCCTCCTCTACAGTACCTTCTATCACATTTAATATACATTTATGATCATAAGAAATTATATAAGATATCTGAAGAGTGATTGGGTGAATTTTACTTCCTTAATGATATTAGCCTTTATGTGCTACCAACTCATGAGATTTATTAGAACTATGTAGTGAGGGAATAAAAATGTATCCCATTATCATCTTCAATCATGAAAACCTAGTGATTATAATAAATACACCAATGATTCATATAGATATGATTATTATGATATATACCAAATTTGAGGTAACTTATATCTTTCATAAGGTCAACTATAATGGTGTTACTAAATAATTACCATGGAAGGGGAACAAAATACACCTCACACCAATGTTAGTTTAGTCAACTGGTACTTTTTATAACACCCTGACCATCTAAATAATACAACACTAAACTATAGGAAAATGTTATTGTTACAATTTGAAAAATTTTATGAATCTTCATCCCCACCATGAGACATTAAACATCATGTTCAACATCCTTATTGAAATATATTAAACTGTATGGTATATTTTCACGTCACATAACATAATACGGGATGATACATTGGCCCTTGTCTGAGAGGATCTCCATAGATTTTGGTCTCCTACTTCACCACGTCACCAAAATAACTATGGATTGATTCATATTTTAATGGAAAATATTGTGATACCCGAGTATCCTATCCGAGTCTAAGGTATGGAGCTCCCATCTTAATTGCTTATTCCTTCTACTAAAATTTTTGTTAGTGAGTTTCCATTTCGATCAGGATGGTCAATTTACTTGGTCCCCTTCAATGATTGGTCAAGCCTATCCTAAGAATCATTAATCATTGAACATCCATCATAGTGATGTACATTAATTCACCATAGTGTACCCCACAGGGTGTCAAAAGCTTTCTGTAATCTACCCACTCAATCTCCAAACATTTTGTCCATAACATTTGTATTACCTTGAAAATCCTCAATGACTGAATGGAATCCCAAATAGTGATGAAGAAATAATGAAATAGACTCACCTCAATTTTATGACACAATACCTAGAAGAATTATTGAAGCAACATTGTAGGCCCCATATTTACAAAACATGATTAGTGGTTTCCTCTCACTTAACTACCACCATTCTAGATGATGCATTAGTTAAACCCATGTTTCAAATGTTGTTAATAGTTATCCTCAAGAAACTCATGAACTCCTCTAAAATTCATAGTCAATAATACTATTTTTACCAAAAATCGTCCCTATGATATAGTGTAGTTTTGAATTCCTTGGTATTACACATGTGTACCCTCTGTTGTATCACACAGTTGAATCGGTCTAAGGGAAGAATGTCAAACTATTCTTCTTCATTTAAAAAGTTCATTCCAAATTTTATGGATAATTCAAAACCAACCCCACTTAAGTTGTATGAGGTGATTTTAAAATCCCTCATTTTCAATTATTCTCAGGTAAAGTGTGGATCTTGTTGTCTTAGTGACATTGGATAGTTTCTATCACAATCTTCACCAAATTCCCCTCGGTATCCCTGTCACATGATGTTAAATTAGAGGACAACATCATAATCACAAGGCATTAAAATATCAGATACATCATCCTTAATATATACTGTTAAGTATTATTCTAAATATATTTAGATGAATACATTATTCTAAAAATATCCACATCTTAATCACATCTAACAAATTTGAGATGTTCAACCCCTCACTCAAGAGGACCCTTACTTTTTGTGTCAGAATCCTATAATAAATCATATTATAATTATATATCAGTTATTTCAAATTTTCATGGGATATATATAGAGACAAACATTTCCCATCACAGGTCCGTTTGAACTAGAAATTGATATCAAGGATGGTCAGCCTCAAGAAACAGTTTGACTCTTAGTCCCTGATAAGAAAATTCAACATTCCCATGCACAGTGTGACATCACTGATAATTTATTAAACTCTCTACACACATACCCTAATTTTAACCTCCCATCATTTGGAGATCCTAGATTTGAATCCCTATTGTCCTCTTGATATGAATAAGACCCCATATACAGATGGAATATGGAGAAAATAGTCACACCAACCATCTAGGGAACATGCCTCTAAGGACGTCATACAAAAGTTGACAATTACCTTGTTTCAAAAATGGTAAGTAGTCAATAATACATTTTATCACCCCATCCTATACTGAATTTTTGTTGTCTTATATTTTGAACGTTTTTAGTATTAATTTACCAACCGTATGTCACCCCATTTCATAGTCCAAATCTCAAAATTCACAATTTAATTCATTTCCCCTCTCTTTGTTATGATGGAGTTTTAAAACAATTAGTGTTAACCCTACATGCACTTGATCATGTATATTATGAATGAAATTGTGATAAGGACCCTCACAATATGGTTTCTCATTGACCATATCACGAACGTACATTTGAAAATTGACACTCCACACCACTCATTGTTTCTAAAATTGTAATGGATCATGGTAGATTAAGAGTCATAGTAGGGTCCTCACAATCATATTTTATACATGGAAGAATAGAAATATACAATATTCCTTGTTATCTATGAACCATGATAGTAATGTGTATACAAATCATTTAAGATATATATTTTTATAATGATGAATCATTTCCCTAATTTTTTTTTCATATTATGAAATTATTTTTTCAATAAAAAATAGTCTAGAACACCTCCCCCATGGTCTAAGATCTATGAACATAAACTAGTATTATCATTCTAGTCTACGTATTGAAAAATTAAATCATTATGCATTCAGATCTATTCGTCACTCGATCCCAATATTTTATATATCTCCTTTGGATATTTGTAGACCAATTTCTACTTATAATTCATCCTAACTACATAGAATTAAACATTATGTAAGAGTCCTCATCACATGAAACTAAACTACACCACCCCTTGAATCCTTACCCGAGTGGATGTCCCATTAATTTGGACTAAACTATTTTTCCACCTCATAGAAATTTGTGTGGCATGATTTCTAGTTTCATGGGATAATTTGATATTAATATATCTTATTTTTCATGTATAGAGACAAATTTACCAATCTCTCATACCATGTTTTTGAAACTAATCAGTCCACAATTGAAATTTGTTTCCACTTTAATAACTAATATGATTTTATTCTTGGATAAAATTGTTCAAAGAATTATGAATTTTTGAATTGGGATCCCTATCCATGGGGATAGATATGTTACATTGGGACCACCCCCTTTATTCAAATCAAGTTTATATTATCTTCCATTTAATAGATACTTCCCCATGACTATTTTGCTGTTACTGAATTGAAAATAAACTAACAAATGCAATAATAAAAAATGCTTTTCAGGATGAAAACCAATAATATATGCATAAAGAAAAAGTCTTTATTTTTTTTACGAAGTCATACTTTGAAATTGAGAGAATGTAAGAGTAAGTATAGAAAATATTAAAATCTTATGGTACTCACAACTATTCCCTGGAAGAAACCCGGTTGTGCAAACAAGACCCATTGGTTTTGGAAATGTAAGAGCTAATCCATCACAACCACACCCCCCCCCAATTAGTTCCTCCATGAAACAAAAACCTATATATTCCCATTTTTTGGTGGTATGCACCTTTCATTTTCCAAAAAACGAGGTGTTAAATATTAGAGAGGGGAAAATGATAATTGGGTTTATTGAATCTCTCTCAAACATGAATGAGAAACTTTCTACAAAAAACAATATTCCCTTTATGTGATAGTTGTTCATCTTAAAAATGGTTTAAGGTACAATTTCCATATATCACATAAATTAATTCAGCAACATCATAAATCATCTCGGTTCAATGGATATTGCACTTGGTGGTGAGGTATGTGCCCCAGTATTAATATATTTATTTCTTAACAGTTGGGAGGAAACTATAAATGTTGTGAGTAGTTATTTAGGGAATACAATGTTGGTTCTAAAGGATGTATGAGCCATGATCCTCATTGGAGATATCCAAAAAAGATAATCAGGTAGAGTCTCTAGTTCTGCTTTGAATGTTGAAGGAGGAGGAATAACTGCACAACAAGAAAATTGTATATGATGATCAAAGTCAAGAGGAAAGATGAGTGATAAGGAGAATGGAGATGGTCTTGCATACAGGACTTGTGGGATGAATGGAAAAAATCAATAATGATTGCAGATCAATACAAAAGTGGCTTGAAAGTAGTGGAGATAATATGACAGCTGATGTAACTGATGATGTGTTACTACTGAGAATGGATAGCCCTATAAAGACATGTATTTTGGAATAAGGGGTGTCTCTTTATTTCACATCAAAAAAGTGATTCTGGAAAATTATGTTTTTAGATATTTGGAAAGGTACATTTTATTGATGATGAACCCTTATAGATTTTGGTGAAAGGAGATGCATATATCATGACCAACAGTTGGAGTTTTTAGGTTCTAGAATATGTGATTTATACCCATATATTATAAAGAAATATCATTTATGTTGGTAAAAATGATGATACAAGCTTATGTACCAGGTTTATTAGTGTTACCTCGATTATTAACAAGGGAGATAGGGTCATAACCCAAGGAGAATAAAATGGTACTCTATACAACATGATAGATAATTTTATGAACATGGTGGTCTCAGTAAATGATATTGAATATTCTCAAATGTGGCCATAAAATCTATTCATCATGAGTGAGAATAGGATTACAGGGTTTCCACAAAATGATCTACAACCATATCTCAAGTCAATGGATGTTGTATTATATGAAGAATGCATCCTTGAAAATAATAAGATGGTATCATTTGAAAAAGGTGGAAGAACACCAAAGGCTCTGATGTTGGACCTGGTTCACACTGATGTTATGGTCCCTACACAAGTACATTCCATTGGAGGGTCAAAATATTATGTGACATTTATAGATGACTCAACTTGGTGGAGATTACAACAGTATGGAGTTTAGGAAATTATATTCAAAAAATAATATATGATGGGAAATACTATCCCAGTAACACCAAAACATAATTTTGTAACTAAAAGTATGAATAAGAAACTAAATGAATGTTCCATAACATGAGGATTCATATAGGGTTACCCAATATCTTTGGGGGTAATTCAATTAACATGGTAGCATATCTCATTAATAGGAGTCCATTTGTACCAATGGGAAATTGTCTACCCAAGGATCTCTAGTCAGTTAAGGAAGGAATACTCTACCATTTATGAATCTTTGTTTTTATGGAATATGTACAAGTTGATGATGATTCAAAGGATCGTCTTGATGCAATATGAAAAAATGTTTCTTTGTTGACTATGGTGAAAAGGAGTTCAGTTACCACTTTTCGGACGATCTCAGCAAGATGGTCATTAGAATCCAGAATGTGGTTTTTAATGAAACTTTATTGTACAAGAAACCACTTGTAGATGAAGATGAAAATGGGAATAAAAAATCAGAGTGAAACATATCCAGTGGATCTTGTAGATGAACTTCAATATTAGACATCAGGACAGATATAACCATCTGCACTCTGGGAGTTGAAAAGATCGATAATAGTGATAAGGCATGTGTAGAGGTATTCACTATCATTACATTGTATATTATTGACTAATGGTGGAGAAACATAATTACATAGAGAAGAACTGCAGTTGAAGGAGTTGAGAAATTGGAAGTTGGCCTTGAAAAAATAAACGTATTCACTACATGACAACAATATGTGGGATTTGACACATTTTCCATAGGGGAGGAAATAATTTCAGATCAAATGGGTTTACTGATTAAAGGAATAACATGATGGAAAGAGGAGGGTCAAGGAAATACTAGTGTTGAATGGATTCCAACCGAATAAGGGAGTGTATTTCACTGAAATATTATCACAATTAGTGAACCTTAACATCATCCGAGTGGTTCTCAGCACTGTGGAATAAAGAAGACATGTATTTTGAGAAACATGATGTGAAGACATATTTCCTTTATATATCTGTCGAATAGGAATTATATATGTAGCATCCAAATTGATATATTGAGTCTGGGAAGGAAAGCATGTTCTGAAAACACCATAAGCGCTTGAATGGGTTGATGTAGGCACCCAGGCAGTGGAACAAAAAGTTTGATTCATTCATGGATAAAAAATGAATACTAATGATGTGTCATGGATAAATGCTACAAAATAAATTCCTTTGGTGATGAATATATTATACTACATATATATGAAAATGAAATTATCATTACTGAATCGTGTATGAAGAGTATTTATGTGATCAAATTTTATATGTATAAGGAGTTGTAGATTATTGATCTTGGAAAAGATGGAATGATTTTTTGGATGAAGATCAAGAGATACCACATAGCTGGAACATTGATGTTTTCACAATAAGATTACATTGGTATGATTAATGGAAGAATCATTATGATGGAAAAAATATATTTTTTATTACCATGGAGGACCATTTTAAACTATAAAATATTCCATCACTGAAGATGGAAGAAGTGGTTGAGTACAGGGAAAAGGTTCCACACGCAGCACCTGTTGGAATCTAGATGTTTTCCAATGTCTTCACTCGACTAAAAATTTCTCATGTAGTGGAAATTTTGAGAGGGTATATGGATAACCCGAGAAAGAAAAATTGGGAATATGTTAAGTAGATACTGAGGTACATGAATGGAATCATTGTGGAATCATTGTGCTTTGGGAACAAAAATTCCTTAAAGGGGTATGTGGAATCTGACATTGGAGGTGACGTCAATAGCAGTAAGAGTGCCTCATGTTATGTATTTTCTTATAGAAGAACTATGATATCATGAATATCACAATAGTATGAGTTTTTGGATTTCTCCACCACATAGGAATAGTTAATTTCTTTAATAGAAGATGGAAACGACATGGTTTTGATGAAGAAATTATTAGATGAGTTGGGAAGAAAGAGAGAGGATAATGTATTTTACTTTTATAGTCTGAGTGTTTTACATATTTTCGATAAACAGAGAGTTTCGTGCCTAGATGATGCATGTTCAGTTTATTAATCATTTCACTAGATAATAAATATAGGATGGGTTGTGAAAATTTTATAAGATTTTTTGAACCAGAAATCCTCTGAACTTTGTGATGAATCCAATGGTAATACATATGATGAGGCACTACTATAGATTTGTTAGTCTCTACTGATGAACAAAGGATGAGAGGATAAATTACAGAGGACAAAATGTTAATAACAAGTGAAAAAATATAGTATCTCATCAATCATCACCTTGAAATTGATTTTGTGCATGGAAATAATGAAACTAGAGAGTGAAGAAGAGGAGGAGATCATATTATGTTTTCTTAGTTGGTGGCATCAATATAGAGAATCATAGATGATCAGGCTCCAAGAGGTATATTTTTGGATTGTTGTACCCAAATCTATTTCAGATGGTGATTGAGCTGAATTCTTTGGACCTACACTATGAACTAATCGCACATTTCCATATGATGAGATCTATAATTGGAACAATGTGGTTTTCTTCGGAAATGCACCCCTAATCCTAGGGCTTGTGGTATAAAGGCCACCGAACCAAATTTTGTGGTGCTATAAAATATCTTAGCACTATAGTAGTGCTAATCGACTAACACTGATAGGGTACTATATCAGGATGTACATTGGATTCAAAAGTATTCTAGAAATTTTTACTTTAATCCTCCAACCATTGTATCAATTTAGAATTATGTGGTCGTGACACTATTTTGATGTGGATATCCATCATCTATTCCCTATAACACAATGGACATTCTCTGTGGTTGGTGGAATAGGGCTTTTTCCTCCATATTATCCTATTTCATTCAAGGGTTTCGTTGTTATGTGAAGATCTGATACTCCATGTAAATTGTCCCCCAAAATCATAGTTAAATTATGGATCTCTATGGATGTAGGGATCTTTTCCTGAACCATATAAATATATGTGTCTATGATCTAATTTGTATTATTTTTTCCCTTTTACTCTTCTGTGAAGTGTTTCTTTATGTCATTGTGACTCCCAATGTTTCCAAAAAATGGTACTAGAGTTTGAATTTGGATTTTATGTATGAAAAAATGACTATAGATTAAGGATAGGAGATGATTAATTGGTTCAATGGAACAGAATTATGATATTTTAGGTTACATATTGAAGACTATATTTACCCTAATAAAATGAATTTGATGCTTCGGGGATTAAAACCATAGGCCATGAAGTAGTTGGAGTGGGAGCTGTGATATTGATAGGTTCTAGGTGTTTTTCACCTTACATTGGCCAAAAAATGGATTAAAACTATATAGAGGAGAAGATGATGATTGGACTGATGTAATCACTCCTGAATATGTATAAGAATCATTCTACAGTAAATACATTGCACTTGATGGGATTTTTGTTCATCCTGAAATTGTTTTAAAGGATAATTATTGCATATCACATCAATGAATTCAACACAATCACAAGTCATCTGACTTTAGTGTAGATTTCACTTGGAAATGAGTTATGTGCAATGATGTTAATATCATCATTACCTGAAATCATGGAAGCTAATGTAATAGCTAGGAGTAGTTATTCAGGTAATACAAAGATGGTTTTAGAGGATGTATGAGTCATGATCTTGAGTGAGGATATCCAACGAAGAGAATTGGGATTATTCTCTAGTTTTACATTGAATGTAGAAGGAAGAGAAAGATATGCATAGCAAGAAAATCAAAGATTTAAATCAAATTCCAGAGGAAAGATCATCGATAATGCAAAGGGGGATGTTACTAACTATTGTAGTTGTGGAAAAAAATAAAATTTAAATAAATAGTGTAGGTAAAAATTTAAGGGACCTAAACCTAGTGGAGAAAATGCAGTGGCTAAAGGAACAAATGACGTGTTCTTACTAAGTGTGGATATCCCAATGGAGTCTTGGGTTTTAGACTCATGGGTGTCTTTTCATTTCACATTAGAAATGGTCTTCCCAGAAAATTTTATTTCTAGAAAATTAGGCTATGTAAATCTTACTGGTGATGAACCATTGCAGATTATTGGGAAAGAAGATGCATGAATCCAGACCAACAGAGGGAGTTTTCTAGTTCTGGAAAATGTGAGGTATATCCTTGGTTTAATAATAAACCCCAATTATGTAGTAAAACATGATGATGTATACTTCAGTACCATGTGTACCAGTGGTGAATATAAATTACAAAGGCATCCATTGTCATAGATCGAGGAGACAAAATGGTACTTTGTAAAACATGACAGAGACTTGTATGAACATGGTCTCATTAGTAAATACTTCTAAGGATTCATAATTGAGGAACTAATGGCTAGGAAACATGAGTGAGAAGGAGAGGAATGTGATGGAAGAAGAAGGGAAGCTACCAGAACTAAAGTCAGTGGATGTTAGCTTGTGTGAATATTTCATCCTTGGAATGTAGAAGAAGGTATCATTTTCAAAAGGAGTTTGAACACCGAAGGTTGGGAAGCTGGACCTAGAGAAAAAAATGTTTGGGAGGCTATATAATTACATTTACTAGAAGGGTCATAATATAATGTGACATATTTTGATGAATCAACAAGGACGGTATGAATTTAATTTCTAAAAATAAAATATGATGTGTTTAGGATCATTCAGAAGTGTAAGGTCATAGTGGGGGATGATTCAGAAGAATATATGGAATTATTGAGTTCTAGTAGTGGTGGAGAGTATAAGAGTAATTAATTTAGGAAATGTTGTGAAAATAAGAGAATATCATGGGACAATAATATCACAGAAACACCACAGCTGAATATTATAGCTGAAAGCATGAATATGACATTGAATGATGTTCTTGAAGAATATAGATTCATTCAGGGTTACCCAAGAACTTATGGATGGATGGAGTGAAAATGGAAGCATGTTTCATTAACAAGAGTACATATATACAAACTAAATAATGTCTACCTAAGGAGATAAGGTCTGGTAAGGATGTAATCCTATCACATTTAGAAGTATTTTGTTTTTTAGAATATGTACATGTTGATGTTGATGCAAGGTAAATGCTTGATGTAATGTCCAGAAGATGTTTCTTTATTGGTTATAGTGATGAAGAGTTAAATTACCTATTTTGGGATGATCTTAACAAGATTTTCATTATGAGAAATAATGTGTTATTTAATGAAAAATTCATTTACAAGAATCTTTATGAATCTGAATATTAAAATGGGAACAAATATTTATTGTGAATAGATCCGGGGGAGTATTATGTTGTACCTAAACATGAGATATTAGATCTGGTGGATCCTACTACATCAGGGGAGTCTAGAATATCAACAAGGTTGAGAAGGACTATGTAGAGCTATTCACCAACCTTACATTATCTATTATTGAATTATTGTGGATCACCATAATTATTTGAATATGAAATGGATTTGGAGGAGTCTAGAAAATAGGAGTTGGATATGAAAGAGGATATTTATTCCCTACATGAAAAAAATACTTTGGAGTTGACACATCTTCCAGAAGGGAAGAAAGAATTGGACAACAAATGGCTGTTCTGGGTCAAGAATGAACTTGATGAAAATATGAGGTTCAATGAAAGGGTTCTGGTGAAATGTGATCTTCCCCACATATTCAAGAGAGATTGGTTAGATAAAATTCACAGCAGTTCACACATATTTTTTGGGAAAATGTTAAACTATATGAAACACATTCAGTTTACATGATTTTAATCCAAATGACACATCATCCTCAATGAAATGTGTAAAAATAAAAAATTCATTATCCCTCACATGATAGAACCATTCAACATTAGTTTCATTCTCCTATTAAAAAATATTATAGAACATTGTCAGGATTGATTCTCATCCCAATGGGATACCTAGGAATTCAATTATATCACATCCTATGTCCAAATACAATCACCTTTTTAGTTGAAATATTACCATCATCATGAATTCATAGTGATAAATACCCTTCCATCATGTTATATACAATTATTTTAAAACCAATATGACACTCCCCCAAGATATATAGGTTGACCCATTATTTGTCCAATTCACCCGTAGAATGTGATCAAATACAAATTGGTGTAATTCCCAGTGTGTTAAACTTCACATGAAAATTTACTAAAATTGGCCCTCACACATGGGACCATCCATTAATTGCATCCCCAAAATCATCCTCATCGATACGGGAATCTCTTCGGTGAAGGATAATGGACAAACTATTCTAGGCTCCCATACAAGGCACATGTATCAAAGGACATCCATTGAAAATTTTATCGGTCACATGTTTTGACAAAATGGTAAGGGGTCTAACCAAATTTTTTAGTCCCCATCCTTGTAATTTCCTTTGAGAAAATTCAGTTTAGAATGTGTTCAGTAGTCTTCCTCAATCCACATATCATCCCATTTGTGTTCTCTATCATGGATGTCTCAATTTATGTGCACCACTTCCATTGTGGTTAGGTAGAATCCAACACCCCTGGTTTTTCTACACCCTTTCACTGACACACAATGTAAAAAACATTCATTCAAGCAGGGTATCTCTCTATCCACACTACCTCTAGTTAGTTTTTTTCCAATGGTAGATAGATCATTCTAAACTCATTCCTTTAAACCTCGTCATATGCTTTCAAGTATAAATATATTATTTTTTACATCTTCTATTCGATACTAAAAAAATAAAAAATAGTCTTAGAAATATTTTGGAATTTTTTCCAACAAGATTGAGTGACCCCATATTTATTAGTAGGGATCCCTTCATACATATCAAAACAATAATTTAAACAACATATAATTCAATGGCCCTTACTCTATGACCAAAAATTATTTATTTAAAATCTCCATGTACAATTTATTAAAATATATATTCATGTCATCATCCACACTTAAGAGAATATCCATAGATGCTTTATTTCATTCTACTTTCATAAAAGAAATTTTGAATTATGTGTGACTTTATTCCCATTTTTGGGGTTTGTATTGATGCCCAAACTCCAATTATTTTGCCTAGTCAAAAACTAAATCCCCATAAATGAGGTTGATTTTGTCATTATTTGATCCTACTAGGTCGTTCCATTCATATTGGGGTTGTTTCTCCATAGAAAACAACCTTACCACCTATTGGTCATAGCTATGTGACATTAAATAATAGCACCCTATAATCATACCAATATGATATTAAACTAAAGTTCCCAAATTATTTCTACTATGAGTTCCTAAATGGAATGTTTTTCAATGTTATATGACCTTGAATTAATAAAATGGGTTGATCTAAAACCCAATTCCTAAAGCACAGTTGAAGTTTAGTCTTAGGAATCTCACCAAGTTAGCATTTTCCCATGCTTAACTAGAATACATTATTTCCCTTAGAGTTTCCTACATCCATCATTATCTAATATATATATATATATATTGAAATAAAAAGAGTGTAGATTCAGTCCTCTCCCTGATCATTCTACTCCTCCATCGATAAACTTTGTGTCTCCTCGATTTGTATTTATATCCATCTTCCATGTACAAAATAGTTCCCCTATAGTTATTATGCATGGAAAATATTAGACCACCTCATATCTAAGGAAAACATCCCTAAGGAGATATATTCAAGAAGAAGTGTTGTAAACCTCATGTTTCCAACATGATCAATAGTTATCCCCAACCCTCTTATCCCCATTAACTGATTCAAAAATTTTTGGTCATAATTCTCTCCTCCCCACTTTCCACATGATCCATTGGAATCCAAGAATGATTTAAGTGGTTCCCTCATGCACTATTCACAATAGTGGAAAGATTCAAACCCATGTATACACCCCTTTCAAGTTCCAGATTCTATGGGTCCCAGAAGTGATGGATATAGATTTCTATTCAAGACCCTTCATCTCTTATCTTGAACTCTCAAAAGGGTATGAAATATTCTATTGGCCTTTATATTATTACACTAATAATGTCCCATATGGTATTAGTGATCAATTGTTAGATGTTTTTTATATGGTAGAGATGAAAATAAAACACAAGGGGTTCAGGTAAACAAAAATATTATTACCTTGAAGAAAACAATGTTCTATATGGACTTCAATAGGGTAGATCCTCTCCTTTATTACAGACAAAATTTCCCTACGTCTCAGCCTGGGAAATTGTTCAATTTATCCTAAATAGCTTTTTTTAATCACCTTGAGAGACTATTACTAGAAAGATAGTTCCCCTGTCACCTCTTTAGTTACTGGGTGAACCTCATCATCCCAGATTTACACCTGAAATATTTTTACCCTCCACTATACCTCGAAGGATTAAATATTATCCACCTCAAACTCAACTTCAACCAACTACTCCATTATCATGATGAAGAATTATCCCTTAAAAACAATTAAATACTTATTTTATTTCAACTTCCCCTCTATCTAAGAGAGCTATTGTTCAACCATTCTGATTACCATGTTTCATTTAGATGTATACTAATACTTGAAGTCCTAAAATTCTTACCATTTCTTATGAACATGCATGAAAATGAAATACTTTGATATTACATTGAGGGTGAAATAGTCAACTTCAAATGTCCTTAGGTTTACATGTCGGTAGTTGAGGGTCCCCATTTTACCTATAAAGTCATCCCATTGAGTAAATGTAATTATTCCCCATATTATATTCTAGGACTTGAACCACACCACCTAGTTCCCTAGGGTAACATAAACCAATGAATCTTCATGATATTCAAACATTCTGGGGTAGTACTCTATGAAGGTTGTAAGCATCATGGTTTTGGGATCTTCCCCAGGAACCCTCTTAGATGGTATGGGATCCATGTTAAGGGGTAGATCATATTCACTTGACCAATCAGCAGCATTGAACTACTCCCTAGAATTAGATTCAATTGGATCCACTGTCCTATTCACTATAAAAAGATGTTTTTATCCCTTGACTATGGTCAGATCTATAAAAGGGGTTACCTCGTCCCAAGAAAATAGTCCTTCAAATTTTTCCCAAACCATTGGAATGATTTTCAAGACCGTGGAACCCTATATCCAGCATGGAAACTTAGGAGATTCCTCCTCAAACACTAATGTGGGAAAAAAAGATACTAGATCAATCTACTACAATAATGTAGGTGAAGAAAACCCATGTGATAATGGATTTACATGATGAGATGTGTGTCCCCATCACCCCAATTATAACCACATTGTTAATGAATTTTTTCCCCAAAATATCTCAATACCTAGGGTTTTAGAAGTTTATTCATCCACAAAATACCACTCAAACCTGTTATGTGACCCCTAAGCTACTATAAGGTCATCTAATTTAACATGTTCTTATTTTATGAATGATAAATAAGAATGTTAGTACATAAAATTCAAGAAACAATATTGGCCATAAAAATATGTGGAAAACAATATTTTTTTTACCTTTATAATAATAATGATCATGATGGTTGGTTATCTAGGATGTCATGACCCAATGCTTGCAGGATCCAAAATCATGTCGGGTTGAGGCCCCCTTTAAATGGAAGGGATTGCAGGAGAGTTAAGAGCCTATATCCTAGTTTCCCCACATTGAATAACCCATTGAAACCTTAGGGGTGGGCCATGTGGTGGGATTTTTATATCCCATAGAAGAACCTTAACCACATTTAATAGAATCCTCAGACACCTCTCATGATGATCCCTGTAAGGATACAAAACTCATGATATAGAATAAAAAAATAGAAATTTAGTTATAATTCCAAAATCATGAAATATAATTTTACCTCTCCAAAAAGGACTAGATTCATACAATCGTCCTCAAGGGTGACATATCTTCTCTCATAAAAACATTCATGCTTAGTGGAAGAATCCAAAGACTACTCATTTCTAGAATATTTTTAACAAACATTTTTAATCGAAACCTCCTAGTTTGACACATTAGTATAAATTAATGTGTCATCCTATCAACATATAATGACCCACAATCTTATAGTAAGAGGATATCCCTCCCCACACTAGAATTCCATTGCATCCATATCCTTTAGGTAAGAAGATCTATCTTGATAGTCAACAAAGGTAGTGAATCTAGAAATAATTATTTATATTAGCACAATTTTGTCCCCGGTGAGACTCTTCCAAATTGTTTCTAGAATCTGGGACAGTCCCAATATCTCATAATCCTCAAATATATTGGTATGAATTTAATATTCATCCACCTACACCAGGTATCATAGCTTCTTCCCTGAATCCTCATAGTATCTACCTACAACAGTCCCCAAAATCTATCCCTTCACTTACATATGCTTTTTTGGGAGCCTCAAACCAACATAAGTGGATACTATATGGGACCTTATAGTTGGTAGAGGATCATGAGTCCCTCTATTACCTCTTTCAATAAAAGTGTTGTTAGAAATATCCCTTCTTCTAGAGTGGATGGCTAGTGTAATGGATTCCCTCCTACTACTATGCACTATTTTAGGGTTCCTCCAAATGATCTATTCACATTATGTTATTTTATAGTACCCCATATAGATATTCTTTCACCTATATATATATTCATAGTTTTGGGTGAGTTCGGTTTTGATATTGGTGGATGGTTGTATGATCACCTCTCTAGAGCCTTTTTTGGAGAATATCTCCTATAGTAGGAAAAGCATACATTGGTTTCTCTTAGCATGAACCTGTGTATATACTAGTGTCATCAATTGTTGGGTATATATGAATAAATTGATGATTATATATGGTTTTTATAGTTTATATTAGACATATTCATCAATCCATACAACAAACTCCCCACCTAATAAGGACATTCGATTCCACCATTATTTCAGGGATTTTTTGTAAATTATTAATCATTTCATCGAACATGGCCCGAAAGGGATTGAAATTAAAATTATCATCATTATTTATTTTGTAATACACATCATCCTAGTTAAGGATCATCCAATGTACCCTATATATTTTTTATAGAGATTTAAGAAGACTAGTTCTTAGGCTTTAATTCCATTTGGGAACACAAACCCTTTGATGTGCTATTAAATGCACCGATGCAAGAATTTTATTAGACCATATATGTTCCTAGTAATGTCCCCCACTCATGAATTATCCCATTTAGTTGTAATAATATTATAGAAATATAATGTTATGGTTGGCCTATTTTTCAAATTCCATGATCGAAATCATCACTTGTGTTCTAAACAGTAAACCCATGTATTCATTCTTGATTAGTAGAATCTAACATCCTAAAAAAGATCATTGTAAATTATAAAAATATAGCATTTGGATGCTGGTATGTAACATTGTTTCCTCATGTCTATAATAATAATTTCCCCAATGAGACCCAACATGACCACAACCACCTATAGTTTCGTAAATCGGTACATTGTTTTAGTAGCTCCAGCATCTATCCAACCGGAATATTCATGAATATTAAAATCCTAAAATGAAATTGATGTATTGACAGAATAACATATTATGCTTCATGGATTCTTTTAATGTTTTCTAATATCATTTTTACAACACAAATATCAAGTCTATATCCCCCTTGGTGTTGGGTGATATCATGAAGTCATTATACTTGTAACGTGTTAGTGGGATCCCCCAATGTGTTGTAGATCGCACAATATGATTCCCAACTCCCATGATGTGGGTATAAGGCACTAATATAAAGTTACCATCAACTGAGAATCTCTATAAGTCATTTTGGTTGGTGATAAACATGAAATTAAGACATCCACACAATCTCATATAACATAATATGATGTAGCCAAACCTTATACTCTTTTTAGGCCTAGCATATTCAATACACCTATGATCATTCATATGTTATTTTTCCCCTATCCTAAGGTCTCAATCCTTATACCACCCCATCTATTTGTTCAAAATACATGCTTGGATGATGCTTGAGTAGTTGGCTGAGAACTCCTCCTCTATGATCTCACCCTGGTACTCATCCAAATTTTACCATTGAGAGTATTAAATACTCCAAAAACATTATCTCTCATTGGGTGACCATTTATGATTATGTTGTATCTTTAGATGTCATCATAATGGGAATAATTAATCCTTAGTGTATGAATTTCCATGGTCAGAATGATCATATCATCAAGAAATCCAAATTTGTAGATAAGTAATAAGTTAAGGTAATGATATCCCATTTTTATTCTATTCTCTAGATCTTTGGTGCCTTATTAATAGAAACTAACCTCCTTTAATGTAGTTCAATTTGTAATTATCATTATTTAGTACCTTCTAGTAGTGGAATAAGTTGTTTATTTGGAGGAATGATCATCCATTTCTAAAATGTTGTCTGAATTCACAATGTCTATATCATGAAAATCTCCCTTTCTCATATAATTTTTCTTGTGTAATGTAATTACTCATGGTTTCATGCAATGTTTTGTTGTGTAAAGCGAATATGATAGGTCATGCAATACCCTTTTTATAACTTCAGTCATGACTAATGTGAGTTACATGGATTTCATGGATTCAAAGATTGGGATTCTATGAAAATGATTGTGTTCCAAGCATTATATAGAAACTATAATGGGAATATTTAATGTGTTTATATTTACCCTCTATAATTATATATTGCGTACCACCTGGCTTAAGTGATCATGCAACCTAGGTTAAGGACCAACACCAATATTTTCAAAAATCTGTATAATATTAGCATATAGTTTAAGAATATCCTTAGAAATCTACCCTCCATTTCCCCATTACCTCCAAATATAAGGGTCACATTTGTTGGTTGTAAAAAAATTTGAACATATTTTTTTTCTACAAGAAAATAGAAAAAATTATCCACATTATCATTTCAGTGAAAATGATCTATTTGTATGCAACTATGAGTGAATGTACGCGACTGTTGGGTTTGGCATGAAAATGACTTACTAAACAATTACATCAGGAAATAACATGAAATATATGAAATCTTGATATTCCATTAAAAAAAGGATTTGGTTGCATGAAATATTTCTACAATGCATGAAAACAACTAAAAATGTGTGTTGTGCAAGAAAGGTGACATCAAAAGGCTATGATATGAATCCCTCCTCCAACAGAAAAAAATATGCATCACACAACTCCTATTTATGTGTAATTAATGCATGTTTCACAACACAAATATAGTATTTTGACCTAGGAACATATTAGGTGAATCATATATATATAGTTTTTTCCTCCCATTTGGGGACATACATCTAGACGTTGAATATTCATGCCCTCACCCATGAAATCCCCTTTTTCATGAATCATGAACAACCATAAATTCCAAAAAATTTATAGAGGTTAATAACTAATGTGGGGAAATTTAAATTGGTCCCAAATCACTTATTATTTTCATAAAAAAAATAACTTTTCACAACTTCATTGAATTAATATATGAGTTCATGCAAGAAGAAATTCTTTCAAGAAACTCTAAGATGTTTGAAACGCAAAAAGGTATGCACAATTATCACTCCATTATTCATGCCTCTTCCATGAGCTACATAACATGGACCATGAATTATAAAAGGTTCACACAACTCCTTTTTTGAAAATAATATTTGGGTCCCCAACTTGATTCCTCCTTCTTCCGAACAAATTTTGATTCATTTTATGTGATCAGGTACCCTACACCCTCCCAAAATGGGATTATTTTTAAAAAAACTCCTATACAGCACCGATATCATCCAAAAATGAGGATAGTACCTTGATTCCATATGTGGGATGTCAATCCTCATACCCTCTTCTCCTATGCATAGACTACCCAATCTTTGATCCCCTACATGCTGCTAGAAAATGGTAGTGTATATACCTTCTACTCTCTAAAATCACATGTGTAGTGGATTCTCATGCCCCAAAGGTGTTGTAATCAAGGTAAACCTGATTATTTCACTTTTATGAGCATAGGAGGTACCCCTAGATCCTACTCTCATCTTATCATATCCTTCCCTCCCCCACATTTCTAGAAAATGTGAAGCTCTATGTGTAAGGCCCAAACTAATGTCTAAGATATAATACTTTAAACTATATATAGACATCATCGTAGACACATAAAAACTACATAATGGAATCCTAATATCATGAAAATAAATATCACAGAAATTTCCTAGCCATAGAAAATAAAATTAAAATACAACATTCATAAAAATATTGTTAAACGATGGCCTTTTCTTAAGTGAAATCATAGGATGTCCCCTGTGATGAAAATGGTAGGAAACCCAACCATATAGACCCACTATGTGTAATCGCCATGATATTAATCGGATCATTTCATTCAATAATTGAGCACTCATACTTCATGATACTCAACCTCATTGACCAGTGCTACCACATGAATTTAAAGTATGTAGTCAAACTACATGGTTTTTTATCACTATCTTAAAATTGGGAACACAAGATACCTCCATGTGGATCAATATTGACATCTTAACATTACCAAAAATCCATGTTTCTCTCAGTTGGTAGTATCCTCAAGGATTGAAAACCTCCAAATAATATACTTATCCCACCAACCAAATGAGATGTCCCCCCTAGACCATGGAACCTCTATGAATTGTTAATCCGCCTAGACTAGTATATGATTTTAATATATGGGAAACGTCTCTACTAGGATTTAAACATGTTACCTATAATACACGATGATAATATGTGGAACAGTCCACACTAGAATCAAAATATATGAAGCACCCTTACTAAACTTTATACTTAAAACCCCTACTGATTTATTAGAATCCCCAACCTAGTTGAAGAGATAAATGATCCTTATGTGACAAACCTACATATTATATATTGTTTTTATACAATCTCCTTCCACCAATCAGGTTATGAGTGATGAGTCCATTCCCCTACCTCATGATACTTGCATGGGATGTTATCGAAGAAGATATTAGGTATCCTTCTGTTACAAGAATATGTTTACTTTTGTAATGAGTTTATGTTTCCTCACACAATAAAAACAAATGAAAGATTTCTTGGTGATTATTATTGGATTCATGAGTTGGAGAGCGTCATATGCCTTACGTATAGAACATATGATTCCCCCTGATGACCATGGGATTCCACAAGTGTTTCGAGTATGAATATTTATGTCACAAGCCTAATATTCCCATAACCCTAATGAGTATGATATTTCATATTCCCAATACACCAAAATCCTTCTCATCTTCCTACCAACCACATCATCATCATAAAATATGACCATAGGTAGCCACCCAATCAAGACAACATGTGGCTTAATTATATTTTTTCTATTATAGGATGGTGTCAAGATTGATATTTATTTTGATGTATTTGATATGTGAGAGAGACTTGGACAAGGATACGATCTCTGTTTCATGTAAAATAACACCATAATTGTAAGAACAAAATGGATCAATGAGAAATTAATAGTCTATCATTTTTATCCTATAAATAATATTCCTTGGAGAAAAGTATTCCTGGATAGATTAATAATTATTTTAAGGGGAATTTCAATTTTTTGGAAATCATTATGGTTGATTATAATGGGGTTTTAATTTGATGTAAAATTAATCTTGTTGGGTTCACCATTTTTTCCTTCATCAAAAATCCCAACAATTCCATCATTGATAACTGAATACATACCACCTTTCTAAAGAAAGAGGTTATTTTGAGACTTTAATCCCAACAATGCTTAGGAACTCACATTGGCCGAAAGGATGGGAGGTCAGGCTTATCAAAACCTTTTGGGGGAAATTTTTTCCTAATCTAAGACTCTATAATGGACTTTATATATGTTTTTGAATCACATACAAATCCCAATATTGGACTGGTTACCCTAATAAAAAAGATCAAATGTTGATTCTTTTCATGTGTAAATGGGGGGTTCTATTAGTGAGATCATCTGTGTGTGGTCATGGTTCTCCATCCATTTTCTTTCATTAGTATATTATTTTATTTGGAAACATACGAATAGGTACTCTGAAGAATACTTACTTCCAAGGATGAGATTAGTATATTGAGTATGGGGTTGAACCTCTTCATAGATTCCTTTGTATCATGTTTATAGTTAGAATCAAAACACACATAGTTTATTAAACCCATTAATTTTAATGTCATGAAAACAAAAATATAATAGGTAACTTAGGAAACAATTATGGATCTTGAACCTTATGGAGGTGTCTTATATATTCTAGTTATAGTATCAATCGATGTCATAAATGTTTTATCAAGCCCGTAGTACATTACCAGAGGTGGGTGCCCTTGTATGGGGACATTCATATCATTATGCTGAATGGGGATTATATGCAAGGGTTTCCCTTTTGGGGAGATTTGGGATGCAAGTTATTTTATAATTTATGATCCCTATTCCAACATGGTCCATTATCATTGTGGTAAATAAGGAATATCATGTAATTAATTTTACTTAATATATATATGGAACATATGTGTTGTGAAATCCCTTGGGATGTTTAATTTTGGACAACCAGACTTTGGAGGGTGTTTTACGTATCCTAGTTATGGAAGGAATCAAAGTCATTGTAGTTTAATTGCCTTCTTATTTTTCCTGTAGATGAGGATGAATGATAAGCCCAAGGAAGATATTAGATCCTGATTGTTGGAATTTCAAAGACATGGAGTGACTTACACTGAATTAGATGCCAATTTGTGATTAATCCATATGAATTCATCTTATGTATCTTGGTTATGGAAGGAATATGAATTTTCATAGTTTAGTTCACTTCTCAATTCACTAAGGGATGTGGGAGAATAATGAACCCATGGGAGGGTTTGAGTCCCATTATAATGAATGACTGATAGAAAATTTAATTATGTTGAAGTGGATTCCCATTGGATTTTGGGCCTTAGAAAGGTTTTCTATGTATCTTGGATGTAATAGGAATATGAGTTCACATAGTTCCGTATAATCGAGTCCTACACAATAAGGATACCTTTATATATCCACTAAACAAGGTCATCATGTCCCAGGATGACTTCTTGAAATTAACTCATTATATTCGTAACAGGTTTAATTTTCTATATGACATATTTTAGGATGTCCTATTTGCTTAGTAGACATGAAAAAAGACAATTGTATGATTAATCTGACTTTTCCGAATGACATCTCATAATATGAATAATATGTAAGGAATCCATCACATGATCAAGTTTGAAAAGCTCAGAGGGTCTTGTAGTGTCACACCCGAATTTCTCATTCCATGATTTATTTCAAATACTATTTTGGTTCTTAGTTTCTTATTGGTTTTTTGGGTGTTTTGGGTTTAATGTTAGTGTCTCGGTTTTTCTTGATCTATGTCACTGGTCTTGGAATTCATGGATGTTATTTCGACTTCTCTTATGTTAGAGGAAAGGAATGATTATGATGTGTCTTTTGACTGAATTGGTGACACTCCTATTGGAACCTTTTGAGAGTTATGTTGGTTTTGGTGGTTTATTCCCTTGAGTTAGATAAGTTTTTGGGTGCAAAGGTAGTTTTATTTGAGGAATTTTACTCATATTTTTGTACATCATTCCTCCCTCAGTTTATCCCTTAGATCCTTTGAATGTGGAAAAATGTGTCTCATTTTTGGGTGGCCAGGCTAGGCCACACTGTTTGTGGGTACGTTTACCAAACCGTGTAAGAAAACCATGGGGCCTTATCCAGCACATTAAATATATTTTTTTAATTCCAAATATTCCCATTATTAATAAAACCAAATAATCTCATTTCTTGCCCATTTGGACCCAAGAAGCCATGGGAGGTCTCTAATCTCCCTCAATCTCCCTCGACACCCATTTTGAATGGATTTTGGAGGGTTAAACTCTAAGGACTTTGGTGTAAGGGATTTCCTCCCTTGTTTCTTTCACTCTCCATTGATATTTATTCTATATTTCATGAATTTACACTTCAACATCATCTAAGGAATCGTACCTAGGGTTTGATTTTGGGTTTTATGGTCCAATATTGTGGATTTAGGTTCGTGTTTACTCCATTGTGATGTGTGGGTGGTGCGGTTAAGGTTTTACACAATGATTTGGGGTGTTTAACACAAAAAGTATGTGATTCCCTATGTAAGAATTTAATTATTAGTTATCTTGCATGATTTATTTATTTATAATGTTCCCAATATGGTGTCTGTGGTTTGAAAACCATTTTGTGTATCATTGGTTAAGCGATTTACTAATAAGTGCCATTTTTCTGTGAAAATGGGGGGTTTTCACATGCAATCCATGTCGTACCAATTGAGATGGTTTTATAATTCCTGGAATGGTTTTATAAAATTGTTTTTGTGGTTTTAAATGTTGTTTGGTGTGATATTTTCTGGAATTTGGTTTTTAAAATCGGATTTTTAGATGGATTTTATGTACAATATTTGGTTATAAATCATCGAGTTGTTTTACGAATATTTTTAATGGTTTATTGATTTATATAAGATGTGTAGTGATGTTGAAAAGTATTTTTGTAGGAGTATGTTTTGGAAATGTTCTATTTTGTTATGAAAGGGTTGTTATGTTATTTTCACCATCTTGGAAATGTTTTTTAAAATTACTTAAATGATTTATTTAATTGTGAAAGAGATGTGAAACATGTTGTGGGTTGTTTTGGTGTGAGTATGATTCTAAAATGAATTTGAATGAAAAAGGGGATAATGTGACATGTGTGTGGGTATATTGTTGTTTTTATGAAAAAAGGGTACTTATATGTGAAAATTTTATTTATAATGTGTGGAACAAGTATGATCCCAAAAGGAAAACATTAGGGTATCTAGGTGGGCAGACATGTACTAGTATGATAGTGATCCGGAGTTGTTTTTCCCCTATTTTACTTCGAATTATTGATGTTGACGACACTAAAAACCATATTATGATGATTTTGGGGACCACTTAGTTATGGTTATGTTCCCTAATAGTGCATTTTTTACAAGAATATATATTTTTATGATTACTTTTCACCGAGATAAGAGGTATCTGGGGCCCGCAGCTAGCTAGTACCTCGGGTTATTTCTCGTGACTAGTGATCATTGATTATTTTTTATTCACTGTTTGAATATAGTGTGGTTGGACGGAAAATTTATTATCTTGTACATTTTCATTAAAGTATTTTTTACCTAAATATTCTCTTTTAAAAACAATTTTTATTTGTAGTTGCATCCTTTTAAAACTATCACATGATTTTCTTGTTTATGAAAACTGAAAAGATTTTTATCATATAATTTTTATCACATGGAATCATTTTGGTTGGCCTATGACTTGTCTTAGGCACACACCCTACTTACAACTTTTGGGTTAAGTGTAATTGGTAATGTTTTCGCAGGTTTGGGTAAATATTTCAGAACTGGTTGGTTGGGTTCTAGCAGCCTTCTTGATGTGGTGTTGTGGATAAGGATTTAGTGTGACGTCCTGTTACCATGGAATGGTTCTTAGGATGTTACATTTGGTTCTCTCTCCACTTGTGGTAGTCATTGTGATTTTTAAATTTATGTTGTTCTGTTCTGAATTTTTAAAAATAATTTTTCGGTTAAAAAAATCAAGATTCATTTTACTAGTTTCAGTTTATTGTTTTTTGTTTATAATTTCAGGTAAATTATACCAATATTTTTTTTATGAAACACAGGAACTTGTGCTAGCCCATGGTGATTGGGAATGCCTTTTACTCCTTTCCATGGACCTAGTTAGGTGTCGTTCTTTATGGAGACCAGATCAGTTTCATGACAAAATGGTATCAAAGGAGGAGCTCTCTTTTTGGGTATCATCCTTTTGGGAAAGGGTTTGGGTAGACTCGAGCAAGGAAATATGGGGATTGACATTATGATTATTAATAGGGTTCTTGGAAAACACAACTCATGATATAACTCATTTCTCTAGGGGATGTTGGGTTTCACTTATGTTCTTTTGTATTCATTGTATGTCAATTACTAGGGAAATGAAAAGTGAATTAGGTCAATAGTCTTAGTGAGCTCGCAGGACTTTGAAAGTCACGTGGAGGTAAGGATATTGTCCTAGAAAACTCTATGTAATGGTAATGTAATTGGAGTATGGAATCCAGTCATATATCCAAGCCACTAGCCATCTGTAATTTACTCTCGTGTCGTCTTGAGTCATTTTGTTTTGAAATCATAATGACTTTGTTTTATTGCAATGGTGGCTTGATCATAAGAAGTGTGAAATTTTGAGAAACATTTTCCAGTAAAGTGGAAATGATGTGTTTTCTAAAATATTTTAAATGAGTTATAAAAACGGTTTTGAAATTGTAAATTGTGTGTTTACACCTATTTGGAATGTATGAATTATGTTAATGTGGGTTTTGAAGATCTGTTTCAAATAGAATTTTCTGAACTATAGAAGAGTGTTTTGAATGGAATAAAGTGTTTTGGAATTTATGTGTGGGTTTTTAAGATGGATTTTGAATTGGAAATTAATGGTATTTTAATAAGTATCATGAATTTATATGGAATGATTTTTAAATGAGGATATATTAGTTTTTAAATGAGTGGGTATGGGTGAAATGGATTTTGTCATAAAAATTAAATAATTTTGAAATGGGTTGAGTTGTTTTTAAATTAATGTGTTTGACTTGAAATTTAGTTTTTATTTGAATGATTTGTGCTTTTCTATTTTTTTGTAATATTTAAATTGGGTTTTGACTTCATGGATGGTATTTATGAGGGAAAGGATGTGTCAGTTGAATGTATATGTTTTTAAAATTGGAATGAATTTTATTTTTAACCTTTGGAATCTTCATGAGCAACCACATACATGGATTTACATGGAAAGATGGGTGTTTAGTGGCATGGATTGAAGGGTGTTGGAATGGATAAGATGAGGGCTCTAGGAGAGGCACATGATCATGCATGTGTGAGGCCCATGGGGTAACATTGGTGGATTATCTAACCACCCAACCTTTTATTTTCAAAGAAATGGATATAAAAGATACTTTTTATGTCATAAAAACTGGTGTTTGGGGTGTGTGTTTTATGTAATTTTTGAATTTTTTATGGGATGATTTTTTCAAAAACTCTTCTTGTTTGAATGAGGTTTTGGGTTTTTGTTTTGTTGGTATGTCGAGTTGAAGTGTTTGTCAGTGGTCTCTTTGAGAAATGTTTTTGGATGATTATGTTGTGGTTTCCCAAATTTTCTTTGTCCTGGTTTTTGGTATGTTCTGACCAAATAACTAGCTTTGTGGGGTCCCTGTATTTTTCTTGTTGGCTGGGGTACACCCCCAAAATATCTAATGCACGATGGAGGTGCGACTACAGGTGATTCACTGTTAGAAGGTTTTCCAGTTGATCCACATGAAGAATTTCTTCTTGATATTTGAAGATTGATTATACCCCCTTGTTTTCAGTTATGTGGACCCTCATGAAGTTGGAGAGTGTTTGTGGAAGGATGAAATAGACCATAGTTAGTTAAAAGTGCATGAGTCAGTAAAGGTGAAGATTGACACCATTGTGTCTATAGGTTCAATTTAGAAGAAATGAAGGGGATTTCTAGTAAGGAAAGGCAAATCAGTCCAGATTTGATGGTCTTGGCTTTAGTATTCAAGGTCCATTGGTTATTTTATTGGTTTCTCATAAGAAAATGATTCATTTTTGGCCACTAGTATGGAAAATTTGATCGTTCTAGTCTATATGGCTTATTGGGTAAATACCACACTACTTGGAACTCTAGTAAATGTTTCACTCCTAGTAGTGTCCCTGTTAGTTTCAAGGTCATGTTTGGTGATGCTTTGCGGTGTTATGTTTACTTATAAGAGAAAAGGTAGATGTTATCAATCCTCTCGATAGATTATTCTTAAATAAAAACATGTTTATATTCTATGAATTTTTAAATCCTTATTATAAGTGATGATGTCTTCCATGTGTCCTTTATTTAACTATCTATTATTCGTGGTGGAGGAGGTGATGCATTTGCATCTTCTATGTCCCTATTTGGGTAATGTTGTGTTGTTTGAGATACATAATTTCATGTTGTTTTGTGAACATTAGCTTCTAACTATGGTGCAATAGATGCTTCAAACATCAGGGCTCCTGCCATAGGCCTCCATGTGAATCATTTCACATAGTAATAAAATTGGTAGGGGTGTAAAGAATCTTGGTTTCAATTCTATCTCTTGTGTGGGATGTGGAGATAGCATGATGTTTCGATGTTTTTGTTCTCTTTCAAGTGGTCCCATGTTGTAAAAAGGGACACGGGGGAACCTATCCCTCGGTGTTCTAATTTGTGGTGGCGGTAAGTCCCTCTTTTTATTTAGGGAGGGTGGGTGTTTTGGTTTCCTCAAAACCCCGTGCTTGAACCCTTTTTGTTGCAACCCATAGTGTAGTTTTTCGTGTATTAAAAACATGGTAAGAAATTTTTATCCTTTTCTTGGTCAAAATCATCAAAATATGGTGATGCTCATGGAAGTGGTGAACTATGGAGTTTCTTTACAGGTTTGGTGTTTTTTTGACTGACCCCCCTGTACTGGGGATTGGACCTTAAAGGGTTTTCTTCATGTAGGACCCTTCTATTTGGTAAAGATGTATTGTCTTATGGTGAGGAGACCCACCATGTGCCTTATACAGGTTTTTTGGAATAAGTCTAATGTTAGTCTATCCCTTATGGTGGGCTGTCCATTCGGGCCTCCCCTTGTTGGTGTCCCGGTTCTATCTCAGGAACATAAGTTGGATCTTATTGTGGGGAGTCCATTCCGGTCTACCAATATCAGTATTTTAGTTGTGTTGTTTGTGTTGGATTAGTCGTAGGTAGTCTTTTTTAAAACAATCTAACCACTAATTGTTTCCTTGGTTAAATGTGAGATTGGTGCTTGCATAATGGTTTTGTTTAAGTAATGATTTGGTAATGTTGTTCAGATTTATTGTCCATTCCATGTGGATTGATAGAGATTAATTTTGTAGAGTTAGATGTTGTTTTTTGGGAATTGGTTTTAATGTGTTTTACAGTTTCAAGATAATGGTATGAATTCAGGTTAGTGGGAGTATCTTTACCTTTGTTTGATCGACTAGAGGTATTTTTCCTTTTGAAAGTGGGTAAACCATAGTAAGATAGTCAATCGTGGAATATGGGTTGGGTTTTGTTTTTTCATCTAGCATTGATATGGATTTTTAGGGGTGGAATTATTTATGGTGGGGAAAAATTGTCACAGCCAGATTTCTAATTCCATGTTTTGTTTCAAATCAACTTTCGGTTCTTAGTTTTCTATTAGTTTATGGGTGTTCCAAGTTTAAATTTATTGTCTCAGGTGTTCTTGATATAGTCAATTTTTCATGGATGTCTTGTATAGTATTTTTCCTTCTCTTTTTTTAAGGAAATGTATGATTATGAGGTGACTTATGATAGAATTGGAGACACTCCAAGTGGTACCTTTTGGGAGGTATGTTTGTTGGGGTGGTTTATACCATTGAGTAAGATGTGTCTTATTGTGAAAAGATGGTTTTAATTTTGGAATTATTCCTCCTATAATTGGCCCTCATTTCCTCCTTGGTTTCCCCCTTGGACCTTATAAAATTGGAATAAAGTGGCACATTTTTGTATTGATATATTAGGAAGCCAAATTTCTAGACCTGGTTTACCAAACAGTGTGACCCTATCTTGATTGCTAAAAACCATTTTTAATTACCATTTACCCTTTCAAATTAAATCCATATCAACCCATTTAATCACAATTTTGACTCTAGCCACTATGGGAGGTCTCCAAGCTCCCTAAATCTCTCTTGGAACCCATTTTTAAGGGTTTTTGTTGGGGAAAACTCCAAGGAACTTCATGTAAGTAATTCCATCTCATGTTTCTTTCACTATACTGTGGATTTATTCATTCTTTTTGGACGTTACATTTCTCTAGAAGGTAGGTAATCGTACCTACAGGTTTATTTTGGGATCTATTGTCCAAATTTGTGTCTTTAGGTTTGTTTTCACTTCATTGTGGTGTGGCAGTGGTGTGGTTGATGTTTCACACAATTATTTTGGTGTTTTGAAAAAAAGGTAGGTGATTCCTTGTGTAATAATTTCATGATGAGTTAGCCAACTTGATTTATTTATTTATCATGTTATTAATATTTTTTTATAGTTTTAAAACCATTTTTGTAATATTGGATAAGATATTGACTTTTAAGTTCCATTTTTTGTAAATTGGGTGATTTCACGTGCAATCCAGGTTGTATCAATTTGGGTGGTTTTATAATTAATGTAATTATTTTATAAAAAACAATTGTTGTGATAATTCTTGTTTGGAGTGATTCTAGCATGAATTTGGTTTTCGAAAGAAGATTTCAGATGGATTTTATGTGAAATTCATAGTTATACATCTTGGAGTTATTTATGAATATTTTAAAATGTTCATTGGTTTATATAAGAGGTGAAATGATGTTAGAAAACATTTTTGATAGGAATATATTTTTTAAATTATCCATTATGTTTTCAAGGGGATTTTATTTTATTTTCATCATCATTTAAATTTTTTATAAAATTTCATAAAGGAATTATTTATTTCTGAAAGAGATATGAAACATGTTGTGGGTTGTTTTGGTGTGAGTATGATGTTAAAATGAATTTGAATGAAAATGGGGATTAAGTGACATGTGAGTGGGATGTTTGATGTGTGTATGTACTTGAAAGGTTACATTTATGTGAAAATTGTATTTATAATGTGTGGAACCTATTTGAGCACAATAGGGAAAACCCGGGTATCTACGTGGGCGGACAATTAAAGTATGATAGTGATCTAGAGTGGTTTTGTTTCCTTGTTTCACATAGCATTATTGAAATTGACAGCACAAAAAACTATTATGATAATTTTGGGGACTACTAGGTTATGGTTATGTTCCATACTAGTGAATCCTTCATGAGAAAAGATATTTTTATGGTTACCTTTCACAGAGATACGAGATACCGAGGGCCCCCACCTAGTTAGGGCCAATGGTTATAACATGTGACTAGTGATCATTTATTATTTTATTTTCACTGTCGTTATATGGTGTGTGTGGATGGAAAATAATGAAGAATGTAGATTTTAATTAAAATCTTTTGTTCCATAAATATAATCCTTTATAAACAATTTTCACTTCTAGTTGTATCCTTTTAAAAATTATCACTATCTTATCTTTTTTATGAAAAATTTCATGCTTTTTATCTTATAATGATTATATCATGAAATTATTTTGTGTGTAATTATACTGGGATTACGATAACACCCTACTTACACCATTTGGTTTTAGTATACATGGTAAATTGTTTCATAGGATTGGGTATTGATTTCAAAACTTGTGATTCAGGCTCTAGAAGTCCTTCTTGATGTGGTGCCATGAAGAAGTATTGAAGGTGGTGTCCCCTTTCCATAAGATGGTTCATAGTATATTCCTTTTGGATATCTAAACCCTTGTAGTTGTCTTTCAGATTTTATTAATTTATGTTGTCCTTATTTGAATTTTGGTAAATAATGGTTCGGTTTGAAAAATCCAGATTCCTTTTTCCAGTTTTTGTTGGTTGTTTTATGTTTATAATTTCAGTTAAATAGTTCACTTTTTTTATGATACTAGAGAACTTGTTACATACAATGGGGATTAGGAATTACTTTTGGGCCTTTCTGTGGACATGGTCATGTTCGGTTTTTGATGGATACTGGATCTTTTTCATGACTTGTAAGACATGGATGACATATCCGGAACACACCGCCAGACCCAGATTTCTTTTCCCTGTTGTCTTTATAACATGTGTTAGAATGTATGGTCATGTATCAAGATAATATTTTTATTAATTTTGACATGTTCATATGGTGTCACATAACCTCATTGACAAGTCATGGTGTAACAAATAACATGGGATACATGCCTGGAGGCCATGGTAATATTTGGCTGGAAAATCCAGAGGGCTTCGCAAGATGTCAGTGTCAAGCCCTAAGGGTTTCATGAGACTTGATTAATATACATGAGTTGCATATCATGATCCTAATGGAATGAATAGGAGGTATTTCATGCCATGAGATATATTTCATAGTGTTTTCACATGATCAGGGTGGGTCATGAGATGCACATGAAGATCATTGAATCATTATTTCCTTAGTATCTCATCTTTTTGAGTCTTTTATTCCATCTTATATTGAATATGTGTCTCAAGATTGGATAGTTCCAGGTTATTTTGGATCTTATGTGACCCATCAAACATGTAGGGATTCCATCACATAATCTGGATGACATGATACAAAACATTCACATGATCTATAGTGTGATCATGTTATGTGTCTAAGCATGCCGCGTGATCATTTATGTCCTTACATCGACCTTACATGGTGGAAGACATTTGTGATCACATGATTAGTATCTCTATGAGTTCTACTCATATGCTCCCATGTGTGATCTATCATGTGTTAGATGCGGATGGGGAAGGGTTTATTAGCCCCTCTACCAGACCAAATGTCATATATCATGGAATTCATCTAGAAAATATGAGTTATATTTTGGAGAGATTTTTGTATCACGTTGTTGATGATATCTTGTCATAGGTCATCTAAGTGTGTCTGATGATAAATAATGACCACAATAACATACCACCATCACCATGTTTATTGGTCATCATCCAATCAAATGGGATTTTCCCTAACCATTTAGAAATGTCATGTATATTTTATAATGGTAGGACAACATGTATTGGAGTCTTCATCAGATTATGATTTTTGTGGGAAGGCCTTATCATGATCAAAGATGAATTTTTTGAGGATATTCACTAGAATAGAAGTTATTATCAAAGGAAATTCCATGATCAATAGTGATTGACTAGGTTATGTGACCTCATTAGTTTGATGGTCAACATATCCTCACTCCGTAAGAAGCTACCTCTTTTTATCTAATTTATTTCCTTCATTATTTTTTTAAGAATGATGATCTCATACAGTTTTATGAATATTTTGAAAGAAAATCACTATCTTAGTATGTGATGTGTTGAGTGGAAAAAAATATATTTAGATGTTATGAGAAAATATTTTTATGGACATCCTCTCTACTTTTATATGTATCCAAAAGTGCATTGCATAATCTAATAGACATGGTTGAATCCCTTCATGATATAATGCTTACATGCCAACATGATTTTGGGAAACAAGGTTGACATGTCACCAGAGATCTATGATTTCATTTTTTAAACATGAAAATGTCTCATGAAAACCTATTCCCACATAAGGTCTCCATATTTTACTTGTTTTCATCATTTAGTTTTAGGGTTTTTGGATGATTTTTAGGTTCCTGCCAGTTGAAAAGTCCTACAGCTCATAGGAGGTAATTTGGAATCCTTCACAAGATAATCAAGGATTATATGGGTTCCTTAACATGAAAAGGTGGTTGTCAAAAATCTTCCAAACGGTAAAATATGATCATGTTATATGCATGTTCCTTTCACATGACCATCTGAAGGTTACTTAATAGTGGTTCTTTTTGTGAAAACTGAGATCCATTTGAGTTCTGTACACATTCCATTACATTATTCTGTCATGATAATAATACTAATTCTTAGGTCATTTTTTCCCATTTAGAAATTTTAATTCCCATGTGGAGGTAATAATCAAATCCCTCACCCCCTCCTCAGGATAATGTTTCACTTGGAAAAAAGATCAGTTCTAAGGAATGTAAATGCCTATCCAAGTATTTTGGGATCCTATCAACTGATCTCATGGGAGAAATGTTTTATTCTTGATGATAGTTATTATTCTACAAGATTATCTATAATTAGGGGATGAAGAAAAAACTCCTTATATCTAATAATCCATATCTCCTTAACTCTCATGTTCCTTCTCATCCTATAATAAATTCATATGGCCTCATCACATGATCTCATTTAAATGACCCCTCCAAAATAATTTTTCATGATAACTATCTACAACAATGATTAATAAAACCCATTTAAAAATATCTTTTCACATATTTATTCCAAAGGATTACTCAGTAATGGTACTTTTTTTAATCCACCAAGAATCAATTTTTTGTAATTTATTGAACTTTGACCTATATCCATAGCCATATAACTCTCTTGTAGGAATCACATGATCGAAATTCTCTATTACAAGATCGATTCACAATAATGTGGTTTTTATGATCATGTAAGGGTCATGAAATCATGAGGCTAATAACTATTCTTGTGGACTCATTATGTACCATGGGCAAGAAGTCCAAAATATCTCCATGGTTTATGTGATTTTTTTGATTATTTTTTGATTGTTAACCTCATTTGATAGGTTTTATCACTCAACCGACTTGTAATTTTATACTTTCTCATAGACGGATTACATCTCCTTTACATCTTCAATACAATATGATAAAGTAGTGATAAATCATTGGGATTCCAACATAGAATGTTTAGATGATAACTGCCATTATTTTTTTTATCTTTAAAGATAAGTCGGATGATCCTAATGGCAGAGAACATGAGGGAACATAACCATTTATAATTCAACCCTCTCCATGGATTTGGTCCTACCAATGAAGCTACCATACATTCACAATAAACATTAATGATAACTCTCTCTTGGGTTTTAAAAACCTATAATACCTTTCAAGGAAACATATCCCATGTGGGTCATTTCATTTCTAAGGTGGAATTCACAAATGGGTATATAGTGACATGTATTTCAACATACATTGATGGAAACCATCGTAATCCTAATTTAGATATCCATATTTACTATAAAATAGCACAGATTTATTTTACAAGCTAGAAGATTGGATGGTTTCCCATTTGGGACCTTTAATTAAGGGGGAGTTATGGAATGAATTGGGGATAACCCTCATAGGTGATATATATTTCATCTGACTATTCGAAGGTGATAAAGTATATCAACATATACGAGGTATTATGGATCTCAAAAACATATTCCTACTATAAAAAGGACATGATGTTGGACTTGTTCAGCAAATAGAGTCTTGATAAAAACATATTCTACTCAAGTCATGTTGAGTTTTGAATTATTCATTGGGATGTCAAGAAGATATGTGGCGCACCCATATTGGGAGTAATGTATGATGAGTCCCCCCCCCCCACCATCTACATAGGATAACATGAATATGAACAATAATATTGACCTATATTTAGTCTGGTTAGATGAAAAACCCTTTGAAAAATAACCACTTCCAAGGGATGATATACCATTCACGAAATGGGTGAGATAATTCATCAAGAATGTGAACTCTGTGTTGAAAACCAAGAAGTAAACACCCTTCCCTAGGAAAGACTCATGTAGTGTATAGGGAACTTATTTTCCACAATTGAAGGTAAATTTAACAACTGTGGGGAGGATATCTCATTTTTTGACCATCCCATTTAGATGGTCAGTTTCTTTTCTATGTACCTGAGTGACTACTTTCTCCAAATGATGGAAAAGGCTGGGGTTATGGTCTCCAATTTTATAATGGTGAAATATGTGGAAGGGGGTAAGTGTATATGGTTATCCATCCTTATTTTGGAAAAAATATAACTCCTCTTCCACATTACATATAGGGGAATATCAAATAATAAAATCTTTAGCCCCATTTAGTTGTTTTAGGGTTGGATGGGTTCTCATATAAGAGGTTATGCGTACCTAAGCATCAATAACATCTCCAATGTTCATTTAAAACCATTTTACAGTGAATCCATGAAGTAAGGACCGTCACAATAATATATTGGGAGGTTCAAGGCTTCATGAGCCTTTATGACCAATTATCATTCAAATCCCATGAGGTAGTTCCCACTACTAGTATGGTTTATAATGTTGGGTGAAGTCATTGGGATTGGGCCTACATGATGTCTCTTCAGGAGGGTCCCCTTTATGCCCACTTTTATTAGAGTCACCTCCTCAAATGGTATTAACCATTCTTGTTTCTCCATCAGTTCATGTGTGTTCAGACGAGATATCATCCCCTATCTATGTTCGATCTATGAATCATCTGACAAATGATCTTCATTTGGGGTGGATGTTCACTAGGGATGATACTTAGGTCTAGGTAGACATACCTCTCCATGATTACATGATTGGTTTTCCCAGAACCGAGATAAAATTTGGATTCCCTCATATCTAGACTAGAAATTCTACAAATTATTATGCGAGGGTAACCAATTTCACCTCTCTTTTGAAGCCAATATGAGGCCTAGTGCGTATTTAGTTCTATGATGAAAAATAACCCTAGAAGTACCACACAATAAATTAAGTTGATAACCATTATGTTCTCTACCAGTTGAAGTGACAACCACCATGGATTCAATAATAATTTTGTTGGGAATTCAAGCCACAATTGTGATATTATTCCCTATCCAAATTTAGAAGTGGGTGACTGGGAGAAAATGGGACTCATAAGATAATCATTAGGGAATGTTTTCCTACAAAAAATTAAATTTAGAAGGATTAACATATATTACTACTCATCAATGAATTACATATTGAGATTAGACTATGGAGATCAAATAATGACTTTAATTTATTAATGCGATATTGGAATGAATCGTGGTTTGGGTCTTAAATTCTCTTTTGTTATAGAACATGGTGGTTTGAGGCATGTTAGTGGTTGTCATGGATGAATAGTTATATCTGATTATTGAGGCTGTGGTAAGATGAATAATTTATTCATATCCCATGATACGTGATGTTTTTAAAACTATACTATTATCCTTTGTTTTTTATTGACATGTCATGCCTTTTCAAAACATTTTCTTCTCCTGCTATCCCCATTATATTCTCTAGATTGTATAGCCACTAAATTAGAATAGTATAATGACTAGGGAACTGATGACAAGGGATCCCTAGGTCAGCTTGCTATAATGAGGTCAGTGATTACCATCCATGGACTTGCACCATTGGCATCATCACACTATAGGGGTCCTTCCTTAATGAAATCAGCATCAAAACCTTCTTGAGATACTTTCTAATAGGGGAAAGGTAAAAATGAAATAGTCTAAATTTTCATATCCCTCTCCGATAGAAACATAAATTATGTTTGGAATTTCACACATTACAATGTATACACTATTCCTACAATACATCTTGTTTTTGAAAAAAAATGTGAATGTCTCTATTGTTCCCACAGGAGGAGAATGTATATGCCCCTAAAGATGCGGGTGAGCTTTTTATTGTAGTTGATGAACCTTCAATGTCTATTCCATCCCATCAAGAAGTAGATATGGATGATATGATGGCCTAGTCAGGTTTGATTACAATTTTAAATGATATAACAGTAATTTCATTTGATCTATCACATTAAAAATAACATTATGAAGAGAAGGATAAAGGTAGCTATTCTTCTACAGAATTATCATTTATGGAGGTGTTTTTTAGAAATGGTTAATAATTTTTCAAAAATTAGAATGAGGGTTAACATTTGTTTATGTTTCCTAAAATTTCTTTTCTTATATAATTCCGAAAGGTTGATGAGGAAATCTTGACTTTAGAGAAATCGCATTTACTGCCACTAAGCTGTTCATCAAAAGATAGTGTTTCCTCTTCAACAAATGATGGGGTTGATACACAATGTGTTTCCAGTGATAAAATTGAGAATGGTGTGTCTATATAATTGGTAATATCTATTTTTAACATGGTGATATATTGTAATTTATCCATTTAATAATTAAACCATGCACCCCTTGTTGTAGTGCATTTGCCCAGAATCATTGAGGTTCAAGTCTGTTCTTTTGAGGAATTCCTCTAATTGAGTCAAAAAATGTAGTGGTTGTCTCCCTAACTACTTCTTCAATGGCCATGAGCACAAATCCCATGAAAATATCTTTATTCCTAGCATATGATCATATTCCTATGATGATTTTGGGTTAATTCCTAGAGTCTATGTCACATTACCAGTCGATGTAGTTTCAAGTATGGAGGGATTTTTGAACATTAATTTTGGAGGTCCCTTTGGAAGGGTATAAGGATATACTATGTTGTCTCCAGTTTATGTCCACCACCCTTGTAAATTAGGGTTTTAATTATACCACTCTTCATGCTCGAGTGAAGGAGGTGATGTCTATGAGGGGGAAAAAGATGCCCCATGAATTATGGATGGTAGTATCTAAGGCTTCCTCTTCACTAAAGAAATTTTGGTATGAGGCCTTAAATGAAGCTTCCCAATGTGTAATAGATGAGTAAACTCATTAAGATGTTTTCATAGTTTAGAATGTTTAAATAATCCTTTTATGGTTTGAAATTAATTGTATTCCAAAAATGATATATCAATTCTTGTATGCACTCCAGATATCCAAGAAAAATGTATTAGGAAAAAAGGTGATCACTGACATGTAGAAGAAGAGGAGTCTTTACATTGTTACCATTTTGGAGGAGTTACAGTGGATAACATAGTTATAACCCAATTTGTTTCATCAATTACAGAAATCCATTACCTCCCTAGAGAAAATTTTTTTATAGATCAAGGAATCCCATAATCTCTTATTGTGAAGGGAATGAAATTTCATGACTTTTCCTTCTCTTGTATATTCATGGCAGAGACTTTAGTATGTAGATATACCTCCTTCTTCATGTTATTAATGAATTGGTCTTAAAAATATTATATATCATCTTTTTGTTTGATTCATTATGTTCATGGTATTTAATTGATCATATTTTTCATAAATAACCAACGATGCCCATACTTCGTTTAATATCACGTAATCTAGAATGCACTGATTTGGATGTTTAAACCATTGTATAATTTCCTTGCAGAATACATATAAATTCCCTCTAACATGAGATTTATTGTTGATATATCTACTATAGTTTTCCTGAGATTACATGATTAAAAAAAGGATAATTTAGGTATAACATATGTCCTATATAAGGAATGATCAATATTTTTCTAATGTCAATAGACCTAGAGAGAATAAATTGATTTTTTATAGGGCCATATGGTAGGCCCCAAAAGATTTATTCCATTTTTATTTATATTTCCCTAATATTTCATGATAATAATATAGTGGAAGGATTATCATGAATGAACTGAAATTTTACTCATGTTACTCTCTTACAGATTTTTGGCCTGATAGGTTTTGTACCTTTTTAATTTATGCATCGTCAATATTTCTTGGAACATGAAAAGTGATTGTCGGTGAGTAGAGTATAAGTTTTTTCCCAGGGTTCCATTATTTTTTTCATCATGGAGAGAATTATGTCTCTTTTGGTATTTCAACACACATCATTTTTGTGTTGTATATTAGGCCCATCTATCTCAGTCCTTATATTAGTAGTATTTTAATGTCTTCCTGATCAGCCATTCTATTATTGTAGTATTGGACATTTATCGCAAAACTTATATTATTATAGTTATGGGTCATTTTTATTAGACAATATATTGTTCTAGTATAAGATATTTTAACTCTGACCTTCAATTTTTTTATTTTCGGTTCTTTTCTCAAACCTTGATACACCATGTTTTTTAAAAAACTTCCTTTTAGGACTTAAAATATTGTGTACATTCAATTCCTGATTCTAGGAATTTATTGATGAATATGGAATATGGTGTTGACCATCCAGTGATAAACCAACCCACCTTGAGGTGATGTGTCCCCAACAGTGTTTTAGGTATCATGAGGATTGGATTTTCCAGTCCTAAAAGGAGGAGAAGCCTTTGGTTGGTAGGTTAAATACCATATGCATCACTAAAAAGGTGAAATAGAATTTCCACACTCATTTATAACAGTCAAGAAATATTCTAGTGATGGTATAGGTTAATGGAGAATGTATATGGGAGAAGATTCCACCTGGATTGTTTGAATATGGGTGGTGAAATTTATTACCTAGAAGGTTGAATCAATGATGATGAGATTGATCTAAAAAACTCAGGATGACCCAAAACAACCTATGGTATTGATTTTATCTGTGTCATTTCTAGTTCTCATGGGGATTAGAGTTCTTTTACTAAAAGTAGGAGATTCCTCTAGTTATTTGGTCAAATCCATTATGTCTAAGCCCATAGGAATTACATAAATAGTCAATAAAATATGACTCCTACACCTTTCCATGGGCCATGAGATATTATTAAAGACTCGATAGTTTTGTTGATGAAGTTGGATATGGATAAAATGTTTTCCTATAATGGGTCTGGAATAATAGATATGTTTATATTTTTTTGAGAGGCTCATTCCCTATACCTGGTGGTTTTGAGTCCTGCAGTTTTGTTGATGAAGGCCTAGTTTTCTCTTGGATGGATACTAATGAAGTTTATATTATATCTTATTTGAATTTGAATAGCTATTATTATATACGATCAAGGTGTAATGGAATCCCATGACATGAGTCATTTTCTATAGGATGCTTTCTATTTAGTCTAGATATTGTATTCTTTTCCTAAGTTGAATTCTAATTTCTTAGAGGGGGCTAATTAAAATTCTATAGGTACCTGTATCCCTCCATTTATGATGTATTGGAATCATTAGTTTGATGGAATTACATTATAGTGACCAACTAGCTCATGCATTACCATATCTTCTAATTTCATTGGAAGCTATGATGTTACTATATGTCAGATCTGAAGCGTTCTTCTATTCGTGGTTTATAGTGATGTGTAATTCCTCAAATTTCAGACATATTCGGACACATACTTCTAAAAATGCTTTAGAAATCAGTCAATGAATAGTTTTCATGATTAGAAGACAAATAGTATGTAGGAATTTTTCATTCTCTTTTACTCTTTGAATCCAAGCTATTGAACATGTGGCTATATATCGATGGAAATTGATTATATTAATGTTCTAAAAGTGATAATCATCTTATGGGTAAGGGAGATATAATTAATTTTAACATTGATGAGGTTATTGTATATTTTGGAGTTTATATAGATAGTAGTCCTTTTCCTAGATAATTTTGTATCTCATTATCAGATATGGGGAGGGACTACAACATGGTGGGGAGGTTATTTTTGGTTAATTCGGTCCACATTTCAATGTTTTCTCCCTCCTTAGTAGTCTTACCCACCTCTACCTAGCCAGACCACAAATTGAAAATCCATGGGATTACATATTACTATGGATAAGGGATGTTAGTACGTGATAGAAAACTATATACTATTGGTCACATTATATTCAGAACCCCTTTGTTTGTTGGTTTCAATGTTTTCAGCATATCTCTATAGAGAAGTGTATTATTAAGGGAATAATTTCCTTGTCTGTGGGAGACATCATAATGGGGAGTTTGACCATAGTGGATGTTGGGAGTAATAACCCATCTATCTACCCTTAAACAAAAATGAGGTGGACTATCGAGGAAATGATCACTTTCATCTCTGATTGATGATTTGAGAGACCCTTGATATGTAGAGAATGTTACTTGAACTTCTTCAGGGACTCACAAATATTGAATATTAGGGATATGATCCTCATAATGCATAATGGTCAGGGTATACTGACCAACCTTTTGTTATTATGTAGAGATATGAGCATGTTGTATGATTGCTGCAAGAATATATTCTTAATAGTCTGGTGTTGTGGAAGTATGATCCTATTACTAAAAATCTATTTGAGTATTCTTTCTGATTCTTTCTTCAGGACCCACACATCCGTCTGTTTCGGAGGATGCACTGACTGTTGCCCTGCTTTACCACTTTCTAAAGGTGGGTGGCATTTGATTCTTATTCAGGGATGTTTTCTCCTTGATCGAAATGAGATGATGGGATGTCGGTTCCTCCTTCCTTGGATTCCTCCTCAAAACTCATCACCTAATTTAGATCTCCCTCATAGATTAATATGTTGTTCATGAATCTCTTCCAAGTTCTATATCTTCACGGACACTGGTTAATTACACTAATTCTTCCAGGACATTACAAGGGTTCCGGTCAGGCCAGTAACCTTCAGTTGGGGGAGTATTCATGTTGGGCATCAGTGGTGTGTCTGGACACTAGAACACTGGCACATCTGGGTTTCATCCCCTTATGATAGGGCTTCTCAAGGGCACAAATTCCCGAGGAATCCCACGTCAAATGTGGGGAATTATATTCCATAGGCATGTCTCTGAGGGTTTCCTCATCTTCCCATGTTTAACACAAGGTATTTGGCATGTTAAAAATCTTTTTGAGAAAAATAAAATTGATCACAACACTGATTAGAGTGGATCTGGTGGGTGCAACCCCTGGAGGGAACAGTGATGCTAGGATCATTGAGAAAGTGGGTAACCTGATTTCATCGGTATGTGGTGGCATGAGTAAGAATCCGAAAGGATTTAGATTGTTGAATGGAGAGGGAAATAGAGCTAATGTGAGGGCAGTAGTGAAGTTGGTCTTGAGCCTTGAAGAGACTTTCCATGTATCCTTGTTGGAGGGAATCAATGTCTACATTTTTCAGTGAGGCGATGGGACACCTAAGGATGTGAGAGGTATGGATGGGACATAGAGGAATTGGAACCTCCATGTTGGGTCACAACCTTCCTGAAACACATAAGCTCAAGAGGGAGATCAGGATGAGACATGGGTGATGGGATTTAACCTCAAAGAGGCTCCCTATGTACCTCATCTTGCCAAGGATCAATGTCCACATAGTTCAGGAAGGAGAATGCAATCGGTGTGTGCATAAGGGACATCAGCCCAATGATATGATTAGGCTTCCACGTGGTTAGAAGACCGAGATTGGTATGATAGTTGGAGGTGTCATTGATATGTGGGTCCCAACAAAGGGTACAACAACAGCATACTCACTATTGGGGAACACGACGACTTACCATCAGTTGGGGTTGACAATGATTTACCACTGATTGGTGGACATCTTAGTATCATGTGGGAAAAAGGGGTGTAAATTTTAATTCCATGCATGATGGGAGTGGAATGATGTGAAGTATTTTGGACCGATTGGATTTAGGCTTCATCATCAGGGAGGTGTTCTACGTACCTTGACATAACAAGGATCAAAATCCACATCGTTCGGAATGGTTTTAGTGAGATGATGTGAAGCGGTTTCGGACAGATATGTGTTGGGATTGGTCCTTATAGAGGATTCCTAAGTACCCTTCCATGGAAAGGATCAATGTCCCCATAGTTTGAAATGGTGTTGGTGAGCCGACGTGAAAGGGTGTTAGGACCGATAGGTGTTGGCCATGAACCTCAAAGAGGAATCCTACATAAAATTCCCTGACACTGATCAAATTCCCTGTAGTTCGTAATGGTGTTGGTGAGCCGACATGAAGGGGGTCTGGACAGATAGGTGTTGGGAATGAAACTCAGTACATACCTTGCCTTGGCATGGATCAATGTCCTAGTAGTTCAGAATGGTTTTGGTGAACCAACGTGAAGGGGGTCGGGACCGATAGGTGTTGGGATTGAACTTTAGGGAGGCTTTCTATATACATTGCCTTGGCAAGGAACAAAGTCCCTATAGATCAGAAGAGGTTTTAGGGATTACACTCTATGGTGTCCTGAATATGATTCCATAGTCAATGCTTACTCTAAGACCATGTGAGTCACGTTCGGTGTGAGAAACAAGAGGCCGAAAAGACATGACGATCACGTCATGAAAGGTGTGTCCATCGGAAGTGGAATGGGGCTTACACATGGTTAGCCTCCCAAAAGGGAAATAATGGATTACAAATGGTTAGCAGCCCAAGGAGATAAAGAATGGGACTTACTCCGGGATGGAGACCCGAGTGGCAACAAAGCCCAATAGGGGAGGGATTTAGCATGCATTTGATGAGGGGTCTGTTGCCCACCCACCCCCCCCCCTCTGGTTTTGGAACCCATGAAGAGAGGAGGGGAAGTAGAGACACTACCTCCCACAAAAAAGGCTAGGGGATTACACCATTATGGTTTCCCTTCCCTATGGACATGAACCACTCCAGTAAAGAGGATCTCATTCAAGGTGAGGAAGATCTCACTCCCATAGAGATGAGTGGGTGTAGAGAATGTCCAAGATGGGGCACCCCGCATATGATTCCCGGGGAGAGGTCACAGATTAATGACATGTAGTGAGGATGATGGTGCATGACGGTTTAACGTCCTGCAGCTTGGATGATGTGGGTTCACTTTATACACTTCTGACATACATAACTGAAACCCTCCAACTCTTGGGGAAGGTAAGGAATCAACAATTCCATGGTGAGGTGGTGTTGTGGCGTGATCCACTGAGGGGCCCATGTTAGAATGGCCATGCAAAGAAGAAATAATCGTTAGCATACCTATGTAAAGAAGGATGATAGGAAGCAACACAACATGAAGCACCACCCATGGGACTTGAAAATCACTTCATGTAAACCTGGAGGGTTTCATAGGAAAGGGGCTTGCAGAGCATAGGGTTTCACAGGAATAGGCCTTATGAAGCTGTAGTGCTCCATGTAGTGGAATGTATTCATGAAGGGGTATTCTACACAAAGTGTTGTGTCCAGGCCTAGGTGTAGGGAACAAGTGAATATTGGAGGTTCTTCGTGAAGTTGAAATACTTTCACAGAGTAGTGCTTCGCAAATCAATGGTGCCCTATGAAGCATAGAACTACAAAGAAATGTGATTTGAGAAGCACAATAATCCCAACTTAGCAAAGGGGGTTACATGTGCATGCTGAGTACTTTGTGAAGACCTGATTCCCCATGGAGATCCCTTTCATTTGTGAAGGCGCATGGGCTCCGCGAAGGGAATCCCCATTTGAAGAGCGGTTGAATTCAAGCCATGGGAAGGTACATTGTGATGCTAAAGTAAATTGAAGTGCTCATATTTCGTAGTGTAGAAATGGATTTGCGATTTGAGAGCTTATAATGCGAAAGGTCATGGGATCCATCATTTTGGATGAAGGGGTGCTCGATATTTATAGGAAAGAAGCACTAGAAAGCAGAGTTTTCTTGGCACAAAGCAATGTGGAACATTGTCATAACCACAAATCCTTCCACATCCTTGCTCTGTAGCGGCTTTGAAAACATCAATCAGTTTGTGGATCCTCCCACCTTCTTTATCTATGGAGGCTTCACAAATGTCAATCGGTTCATAGAGAATTCCTCTTCATTACCCTGTGATGGTTTCACAAACTTCAATCGGTTCGCGGAGCCTCCCGCCTCCTTGATCTGGAGTGGGTGCACAAAGGAGGTAGATTCGCGTCGGTCAAGGTGTTGTGGCGCTCTGTGAACAAGCTTCATGAGGCAATAATAATGGTTTTGAATTTTCTATTCCTCATCCCAAATTTTGGAACCAATAAATTCCCCCCAACCTCAGATTTGGAGCTGACATAAAAATGAGGGTCTATGTCTGAGGTTCAATCGAAATAAATCCTTATGCCAATAGTAATGAATGCTCATGGAGAAGGCTCGAGAATGAGGTTCCCATAGAAGAGTGGCGATGTGCGGGATGATAGCGTTGTGATGTTTTCCATAGTTGGATGTGCCGCGAAGCACAAGGGATTATCACCAATAAATAGGAGAGTCTGGACTCGCTTTTTTTCCTTTCATACCTCCATGTTTTTTCCATTCGTTATCTCGATTCATGAAGCTCTACGTACTCCACAACTGCTCTCTACGAATCAAGATTTCTCCTTCACCGCGCAAAGGGATTATTTGACTCTCCGAGGGTGTTCTCTATGGCATGCCCATGCAATGTTGGGGTAGGGCTTCGTGATCTCTTATAGGGACTGAGCTCTACGGACAGGCTTCGCGATCATGCTTCATGAACCAAAACCAAAAAGGTCCAAATTTCAAAAGAAGAATGAATCACCTGGATGCTTATAGGGGGGTCCTTACGAATACTTCCTAGAGGGAGGAAATGGCAGATATCTTGGGAATATTGGATTTCATACGAATCCATTTTTACCACAATTAACTAGTAGTACTATAATCAGAGACTCATAAGTTATATCTGTTGTGAAGGAGGCTTCTTTTGTATGGATTTTTCCTAAGGTAAGACGTACTCATTCCTAAAGCGAGCATGGATGAGCTAGCTTACTGGCTCTAGAGCACGTCGTGCCAATGCCAGGGGTTCAGGGATCCTGAAATCCATACATATGGGACATCATTCTTGTCAAGTCTGAATATCTGTACAACCAAGTGAAGAACATTTATGGGAAGTAACTATATCAAGAGACATCTCCCCCGCAGTACCATAATATTTTGAACTCAGCCCTGGGGAACCCGATGAAGGGATGGACCGATGAGTGGGATATGTGACAGGGCAGAAACATAACAGATGAATGTGCCTGGGCCTACTGGGTATGTTCCCCGTGTGAAGAATTCAGGGCGGAGATGAGGTGAGTGGGCCTATATGAGGTGGCTTGGTCTTCCCAATTCCATATCTATCTTCTGAAGCAGAAGATGCCGGAGTTTCTGAATAGATGGTTGTCGAGAACCAATACCATCCATTTTCACCATGGAGAGGTCGGCATCAGCCTATGTGACCTTCATCAAGTCTTAGGGGCCCTAATACTAGGGGAAATGAATGATGATCCCCCCCCCCCCCCCGTTATGAGTGCATGGGAGGACCTAGAACAAATTCAACCATTTACAAAGTCATTGATTGTCCTAGTGCTGGGGGAGGACAAACAATCGGTGGGGGATGTAGATTTCAAATGATCGTTCAAGAAGTTATTGAACTTCCCAAAAAAATATGAAGTTCTTTGTAAGGCCTCAAGAATTTCCTAATGGGGTCCCAATGAGGAAAGGAGCACTCATACTGGCAGCTTTTAGAGAAAAACCAGTGGAAACCCTGGGGATTCAACGTCAGTACTGAGAAACAACAAGTAGTCAAGCTGGCTGCAATCATTGTGTTGATTATATGCGGTTGGATCCTTCCAGTGAGAGATACAAACATGGGCATAAGACTGAGCACGTTTATAATGGTGTCCATGTTGGTGATAGGGGGATTTGTTTACCTCAAGAACCCGATGCTTTTCAAGTTATACATGATACTATGGAATATCAGCAAGGGGATGAATACACATAGGATATGCGGGCCATTCCTCCTTCGGTACAGGTGGATATTGGCACGTATTACAGGTATCTACGAATATACGAACTCTATCTCCAATCCAGGATGTAATTTTCACCCATCCATTTTGATTGCGGTGGGGAGATTTATGACTAAGCAGACCATGAAGACGGTGCTGAACCGGGTCGTGAAGGAAGACGAGTTTAGTTTCCTCTTGTTCCTGTTGCCTACAGGCGTGTTCAATAATGATATTCAGGTAATGGAAGAACATCAGACCTACCACATGGACTTTTGGGGTGGTGTCTTGGTTGCGCAGATGGACCACGAGTCCCTCTATGAGACGTACACCCGGCACCATTTTGTGAGGCAATTTTGGTTCTTGCAGCGATTGACCCCAAGAGTCTATTTGGGGGTGCACCATGATGATCGCCCATTTATGATGAGGCAGATGTGTGTCATGTTCACACAAGAATATGGGAAAATGCAGAATGAGTTGCCTCCATCCATGCCCGTCGTTGGGATAGTAAAGGAATACACTAAGAGCTATGAGGCGACATACTTAGTGGATATGCTGAAGTAGCAGACCGTCTGGGCCAGTGACAGGGTGTATTCCCATCCTCAAGGCTAGGTCCAAAAGGTGGTCAGGAAATCTCAATGTGGTGGGGATGTATTGGTAGCGAGGCTTACATAGGTCGAAATGGAGGCATTTAAGGTAGACCCAGTGGTCCTAGAGGAGCAGAGTCATCCGTATGGAAGGTCACCCTGGGGGTTCTATAGAATATCCACCTGGGCTCTAGGGAAGTGGTTGCGCCATATAGACATGCTATAAAATGATGTCTTCCCGGAGGCCTGTGACATATGGGATGACTATATGGAGTTCCTCAACCAGTCCGAGATGTGGAAACACCTAAACCATATCAAGATGGATTTTCTGGGGATCGGCTCTGTCAAGGCCGGCTTTGCAGTATTCCAGGAAGAGATAGAGTAAAACTTGGAGGGCATCATTCACTCTATGGGTGTCACGCGTCCAATTAAGGATTGGGTTAATGTATTTCAGGATCGAACGACCCCTCTGAAGTTGTTGGCAGTGGAATTGAGGGAACACTTCTTTCTTCCTGATGAATCGTATGCGTCCTCCAAGTGGGAGGTGTCTGGTAGAGGGAGCCCTCTAGAGGAAGGTGTGGTTGGCAATTCAGACCTGGAGTTGGAAAGTTTCGTAGAGGCCCTTGTGGTAAATTCCTAATCCATTTCTTGGAGTTTTTACCAATGGTGTCTAGGACTTATCAAATGATATTTGAACTATGCAGGAGGGCCTCATACGTAGAACCCATTCCCACCCAATAGTAGATGCAATTGTGGGGCCTTCATGATCCACGCTCGCGGCTATGGAGATTACCATTCTTAGTAGGGCTGGGACACCCATGTTGGTTATTTTTGAGTTTTCATACTTTTGAAAAATATATTGACGGGCTTGCCTCAGGGTCCCAATAGAAACAACCCAGTAACGATAATGACTACTTGATCTTTGTAAGTGTCCTTTACGAAATTCATGAATTCCATCCATTGATCAGGTTAACTGACAACCATGCAATTTTTGTCGACAGAATTATTCAAATGGCATGGGTTTCATTGGCTAGGATGGCCGGTACTCCCGACGGTACCTTTCCTCAGGGAATTTAGGTGGTCGTGGAGGCGAATAACAAAACTAATCAAGCTAAGTTTCTCCCGATCATTGGTGAGACCATTAGAAGGACAAATCCTGAGATCATTGAGGTGGGATTCAATTATAAGGATTGTTCGCACAACACAGGTCCTGACATACCCAATCAGACACTAGATGCAGACCCTGCAATTGAGTTCTTGGGGGTGTTTCCCATATACAAAGCTTCTGACACTATGGATCAAGATGAGATATCCCATGGTGAGGAGGATATCAATATCATTTATGGCCCGTCATTCAAGATGATCAGGTTCTTCAATGATTATACCCCTTAAGAAAAATGGAGAGTCCAGATGGGGAGGTTTCGGTCGCAGCTACGTGAACTGTGTGCTGGGGGAGTGGATTCCAAGCATCCTAATATTCTTGTCTGAAATCTCATGGTAGATATGATTCTGGAATATGAATGCGGCATTGGTGTGTGTTGGATGTGGAGAAAATCAGTGAACATAAAGAGGCTCCAAGAGGCTGAAATTGAGATTCAATTGTTGTAGTTCTGGGAACATGAACATTCTTATTTCTTTAATGCACAATCACTGTTTATATCGTGGCTAAAGGCTCAACTGGAAGAGGCCGAATAATGGATGAATCAAGCATCCAAGGAGATGGCTATCGCTCGGATCGATGAGGAGCATTCTCTAATTGAGGATGATGAACTACAACTCGTTGCTGTCAAGGAGGAGTTGGAACTGAATAAGAGATATCAAATTCTAGATTTTACAATCCAGAGAGTGGTGGCACTGCAACGTTCTTTTGACAGGGTCAACCCATCCCTGGGAGGGGTTGATCCTCGTGTGATTTAATGCATGTAACTTTTGAATGTACTTTCTTTCTTCAATTATTTATGCTAGAAACATGCACGAGTTCCGTTATTTTCCTAGGCCTGCTACATGTTTGTCACATTCATGAAAAATATGGAGATCAATCCCTAAGCCCACATGGGTTAGGCATGATGTGAGAAACTCGGGATGAACACCTTATTATTCCACCCGAAAATGAGAGTGTTGACCAAGCTTCAAGAATTCAGGGTTTCAAAAACTATTCTATATTTCTAAGGAGATAGAGCGAGGCCCGATTGAAGAATGAAGGTCCTAGATTAGTCAAATTTCCATTTTACCAATGTGCTCTAGTTGACGAGTGGGGTAATTCCAGAGGTGTTGGAATTAATCTGAACACAGGGGAATGGAAGAAGCGAATCACAATACAAAAAATTACAACACTACAGGGGTGATGTGACAATGAAGGGTAACTGTTGACCGTGTTCTAATCATAGTATCCTTATTTTGGTTGCATGAAATGGGGATAACAAATGATGGCCGACCACTGGCCATGTTCGAAACATTGGGCCTGAATCAAAATTTTATATGTTAGTCTTCTAGAACATTGGCACAGGATAGTAGGTGAGCCATAAGTGGAGCATCAATACTATAAGGGGTTATTTTAGAAGTGAAATAGGATGAGAGACCGATTAAAGGGTACACAAGCCTAAATATTGGAGTGAGGGGATGTTCGAATAGAGTACAACACTCCTAAAATTACACCACTGTGCTGGAAACACATTAGTTGGGCGCATCAGTCTGGTCAGGGATAAAACTTACTCCCGAACAGGAGCCCTATGGTAAGGACCTAGAATGATCTGTAGTTTTACATCATACCATGAATGACAATGAACATGTTTCATGAACTTTAGGATTATAGTTTAACGTCATAGAGGCTGGATCGTGGTTGGGGATGAGGGGCTAGATGAGTTAATGATCCTGGGGTTGGGCCTGAGGCCAATTTCTTGGGCATCGCTACTTATCCCATAAGTATGAGAATCAAGACAAACATTGTTCTTAAGGAAAAATATAGTTAGACACCTACACTTGTAGGGGGAATCATCTATGGAAAGGAAATGGGCACATCCCACAATTATTACGAGGCATCCAAAAAAATTTCATTGTAGAGCTGAATATATATGATTTCCCAAAAGAGTTCAGGACAAGGGGCTAAAAAAGAGGGGGTAGGATTAATGATTCTGAGGGATGGACTCGAAGATGGAATGTCTAATCATTCCTACATATCCCACGAGGAAGGGAATCAATCCGCATGTTGTTCTAGTTTATCTTTTTCCTCATAGATGAGAGGTAGAATGTTCATATTTTATGTTCTTAGAGATCAGAACACAGATGGTAAGGAATGATGGAGACACGTGGTGAGGTAATTATGAAACCCAATGTGAATGTGGACCTAGAGTTCATATCACCTTGTGTTCCTTGAGGAGGTCTTAGGTTGAGGGACCAAAAATGAAAGTTAGGCTCAGCCCAAGGCAATGCGCTTGCGCATTCCAACGTACCACATGAGAATGAAAATATATCCATATGTGGTTCTAGATGAGGCATGGTATGGTACCAGTGCTAGGGATGATAATGTCGTGTGGGTCTAGTCTACACAACAAAAGAAGTATCATTTGATAGATATTGTTAGTCCTGTATGATAGATCTGTTTTTTTGTGAAGCGATAAACCTAGGATAGATAATCCTAGTATAACTACCAGAATCAAGCCACATGTAGGCATCGATAAATTTTATTACATATGACCAACACCCCACATGATGTCCCCTTAAGTGAGGAAAACACAATGTAGTGCTATTTTTCGTCGTGCAGCCAAGATGATAATGTCACTTTTTAGGGTCATGTGATTGGACCAACCATGCATTTTAACTTCATTCGATAATGAAACAATGGTTTAAAGTCACGTGGGACCGTAGAGAGAATTTTCATGACGTGATAAAGCATATCTGATGTTAATTGAGGCAAAGTCCACATCACACCACGCATGATTCTGATGATTAAACTTCAGGCTGATGGGCAATCAATAGTCAGAAAATATGGGGCTAGACCTATGGAAGAAACATTTAGGTCTTCCTATGAATCCGATGAGGATGGGAATCAGGCCATATGTAGTTCTGGAAATGCAGTTTAACATCATGTGAGACATAACAGTTTAGGGTCGTGTAGGACCATATACAATTTAATTTCATGAAGGATGACATACATTATAATGTCATGCAAGACATGAGGTAGAAGGGACTACCTCATAGAAGGGGTGTTTGTGGTGCGGAAATTTAAAACCCAACGTGAATGAGGGAATAATCTCACACATGCCACACCACACAATCCTATAAGATTCAAGGCCTAAAGGGATAAACAGAAGAGATAATTAGTGAAACCTGAGCTGGACCTGAAGACAGGATATGGGGGTGTTCTTAAATATCCCATGAGCATGGGAATTAAGCTATAAGTGGTTGTAAGGGTAGGACATATAAGGAAATCTTAGTTTATGGTCTTAGATCTTGGACCATGGAGAAGAAAAATTCTTCCAAGAGAGCGTAGACCTAGATTCAATCCTTACACCCACATGAGTCTATCTCGGTGTGAGAAACAAGGGAAGAAGTGGGTTTTTCAACACATGGGATACACGTAAAGGGGAAATCGGTGTGGATCCCTGAATGAGACCTTACCACAACATTCTCTTCCTATCTAGAAAATTCACAGTGAGGGATAATACCAAGAGTGTCGAAATTATACATGGACATGATGAGGTGGAAAATGATGTGAATCATGAAATATACATTTATGTATTTATGGGTTTGGCGTGACGATGGAGGATAATTGTTGACCATGTTCGAAACATAGTTTCCATATCGTGTGACCTGTAATGAGAACAAAAACTGAGTGTCAAATACTAAACATAATCACAATACAGGACTTGAATCATTTTTTTGATCCAAACCATTGAGGATGTTGGATTGTAATGCTTGGAGAGCACTTGGGCCAAGAAACCCCATCATTTGGATGTCCCTTAAGATGTGAAAGATAATGAAATCCTAATTGAAGGGGAACCAAAAGCCTGAAAAATGGATTAGATGGATGTACAGATAGAATCTGACAATCTTGATTCTGAACATGAGTACTATGAGGCACATTGGGGAATCGTCAAAGAGGGTCTAGGGGACCAACATAAGAGAAGCTGACTAGAAACGATGTGTGTAGGGAAAAAGAGTGAAGGGAACTCAAGGGAAAGAGGTGTGTGGCGTGGTTGTTACATACCTGATGTGAATGAGGAGTTGGAACCCCTACGAAGTTGTATACCTTTCTCCTTGGATAACTCAGGTCAGGGGGACAAGAAGATCATAAGGAGGTTTCCATGAGATGTTTCTAGACCCAAAGACTAATTGTTTGGCTGGTTCTATTTATCTCATAATGATGGGAATAAGAAACACATAGTTCAGATGAAAGATATTGTGTAGTTTAACATTATGCAGCAAAGATGCAAATAGGTGCAATGTATCCTAACGAGGGACGTGTACGACATGCTGAGTAGCCTGAGGTAAATGAGTACATAAGATGATACAACATCAAACAATCCCGAATGATAACTTGGTCCAGGGGGGCGAAAAGGTTGAGGGACTTGAAACAAGGAGTCTGAACCAGTTCATAGTTTAATGTCTTACGGTGAGGGCGATGGTGCTCTTAGTTTAAGGCTGTAGGGATCGAACCATAGATTCCTAGTTTAATTTCATATGTATGGGAAAGTTAAATGGAGAGTTCGAATCATCATGCTTGTGGAAAACCACATAACGTCCAAAATGATAGAGGATAAATGTTGACCATGTACGCAACATAGTATCCATATTTATGTGATTGGGGTTTGGGGGAAAACAATTCAGCATCGATCGTTGACCACATTCTTAACACAGAACATGTATCAAATTGTCGATATAAATCCTTAAGGGCATTGGCCTAAAATGGTAGGCGACCCCAAAGGACTAGAATCCATGATGTTCGGCGGTCATTTTGGTTATGAATGATGATGGAAGAAAAATTATGGGATGCACAAAGCATGGAGGGACCTGTGCTTGATAAAGGACAATAAATAAATGAGGGATGTCTCAAAGGGGTATATGTGGCATGGAAAAAAATGATCGACGTGAATGAGGATGTAATTCCATACCACACCACACAATCCTAGATGAGAACTTGGGATATGGGTGATCGGGTTGAGAGATCTAAAATGATAAGTCCAAACCAATTTGTAGTTTAACGTCTTGCGGTTAGGATGATGGTTCTCTTAGATTTAGGTCATTGGGATCATACAAGAAGATGTGTGCCCTCCCCTTAGGCGGGTATTGCCGAAACAAAGATCCTAAACCCAACTAAGTATTGATTGGTGTGGTAAACAAGGAGTTGGATCAGGGTATCCCTTACATATAAGGCCACAATAGCTGGACTCACACTCCATCCCGAAGCAGATAAATGTTTGATGAAATAGCAGTATATAATGAACCACTACACCCAATACATGGACATATGGTGTGTGGTGACAATGAAAAGGGATGGATATTTACCATGTATGAAACACAACATCCATATCACATGACATGAAATGGGAATTAACAAATGAGCATCGATCACTAAACATATTCAAAATGCGGGACTTGTGTCAATATGTCATTGGAAAACCACGAAGACATTATCCTTTAATGGAAGGAGAACCCTGCGGAATGGCATCCATGTTGTTCGGGGGTCCTTTTGGGTATGAATGTTGATGGAGTCCCAGTTACAAACAGTGTGTGATGCACAAATGTGCTCATACAATTAAACATCAAGCAAAATGGTGAAATAGGTGGGATCTCTAGGGAAGGGGATATATAGATATATACAGTGAGGTCATGATGTACCCGACATAAATGAGTAAAAAAGCTTGCACCACACCATGTTTTCTGACCCGAGGGGAGATCCTGTTGTTTAGGGCTGGGCCTACGGATGAAATGTTCGTGCATTTCTATATATCCCTAAGGACGAGAATCAATCAATACGTAGTTCATGAAGTTCATGCAGTTTAGCGTCGTGTGTTGAGGACATGAAATAATAGAAGTACTAAGAAGACCACATGGTGTAATCATCATAATCCTGACATGAGTGGGGCCATAGGTGCCTACACGACACCATGCGGGACCTTCTAAGAGAACCTTACCCAGGGGGATAGTCAAAAAGGAATCTAGGGCTGGACTCAAGATGGGGTGTCCGGGCATTTCTACATGTCTTACAAGCGTGGGAATCAAGCCATACATTGTTCTTGAAATGATTTTTAACACCTTTAGGGATGAAATATTGTTTAATTTCATGTGGTACATAACATCTTAAGGTCATGTGTGACTGGATATAGTGTAATGTCATTCAAGATGACATTCAATTTAAGGTCATGCAGGACAATATACAGATTAATGTCATGTGGGATGACATACTGTTTAATTTCATATGGTACATGATAGTTTACGGTCATGAAGAAACCTAATGGTACTTATTCCACTCATAGTTTAATGTCTTGAAGGACAAATGCTTAATTTCTTTACATCCTTCAGTTCAGATGGACCACACATTTTAACGTCTTGTGGTATGGATGGAACAGTTTAATTTCATGTATGACCAAGTAATGTTAAACATCATGTGGGATGACATATTGTTTAATTTCATGTGAGACATAATGTTTTAAGTTCACATAGGACCCATTTTTCTTAGGAAAAATATTACTTGAGGATCCTCACATTGGTGATATGAGCTATACGATCTTCATCCATTGTAAGCAGGGAGTATCCACCATTGGGGTTAACCATGTGAATGATGTAAAGTCTATTATCCTTGGGCTCAATCTTGGGTGGTTTTCATCCAGGTATCATTTGTGTTCTCAAGGGAAACACCATGTCACCTTGAAAGAAATATTGGAGGGGAACTTTCTGGTTTAAAGCTCTAGCTATCTAGTTCTAATGCCTCCCCAAATTGTGTAGGGCACGAAGTTTGTTCTTGTTGACGACTTCCAATTTAGACAAACAGATTTCATCTACTTTACTTGGTTCTAGTTGGTCATAGACCATTGTGCCCAATGATGGTTACTGAATCACGATGGGAAGGACATCCTATGATCCGTACCCCGGGGAGTATGGGGTCACTTGTGTGGAATTACGATTTGTCATCCGATAATCCCAGAGGGCATTGGAATGTCCTTCGAACAACTCTTCTTGTTCTTAACAACCATTTTATGTATAATTTTAGAGAGGGTTTTTTTGAACACCTTGCTCTTTCCATTTGATTACATGTGGTAGTGGGGCGTATGGTTAGAATGGATGTTGCACCGGGAGTATAATTTCTTCAACTCTACTTCCAAGAAGATGGGGCTGTTTTCTATGAGGAATGCATGAAGGACTCCAAATAGGTAAATTATATTGGATCTCACAAATTCAAGGATAGAATGGGCCCTGAACTCCTGGAGCGGAATTACTTATGTCCACATGGAAATGAAATCCATAGCCGTTAGGATGAAACTGAATTGGAAATATATCACCTTTGGATATGGTCCCACGATATCGAGTCCCTAGACCGCAAAGGGACAAGATTACATGGTAGTGTGGAGAGACTATGGAGGCTGATGCACAATGTTAGCATGAATTTGGCATTCATGGAACCTCTTGGAAAACTAGATGCAGACACAGATCATGGAGGTCCAAAAATATCATAGCCTCTGGATCTGGTGAGATAGTTTCAGCCTAGTCTGATGAGGCCCACAAGAACATGAATGACCTCCTGCCTGACTTGAGAAATATAAACACCTAGAATGAAATGGAGGAGAAATCCATCAAAACCATGCTTGTATAGGATCTACTCAATACCTAGACCACTCAAGAGGGTAAAGTATAGCGCGTGACGTCAGATTCACTAATGCTTGGCCCGATCTTCCAAGATATTACCATCTTAGAGGTACTCAAAAAAGGAGGCTCTCTAATATACAGTCACCTCAATCACTTAACATGGGGGACCAGGAGGTCCTAACATGGAGGTGTCGGCAGTAATGTGGCTTACCTATGGGCTGTCATTGTCATTCAGAGTGACATGAGTGATTGACTCTCAATTGTGCCACATGGATAATCAAATCATCTTGTTCAGGCTATGAAATTTATTCGTCTAGGCTAGAAAAGTAGTCAGCTTGACCATTCTAGGATTGAGGGACATGAGAAACATCTAGCCAAGATGAGAACTAGGCCCTCAGCTGGAGGGTACGTTACAATAGTGGTAGGAGCTATGGATTTCAATGACATAGTCACCATTGATCTTATTGATGACTAGTTTGGAGTCCCCTTTCACAAGAATGTGGGTAAAATCAATCTTGAGGGACAACTCGAGGCTAGTAAAGAGAGCCTGATACTCTGCCTCATTGCTGGTGCATCCTTCTGACAACAAGAATGAATACAATAGAATGGATTGTTCTGGGGTGATGAATACAATGCCCAATCCTACTATATAGAGAATGGGGTCATTGGACCTTCTGTTGGTAGGGCTCCGGGAAGTGCCATCAATGTGAATTTTCCTGAACTGGGAGGCTTCATCTACAGAGGGGATGGCCTCATTAGCAAAATCGATGTCCATAGGCAGCTAAGTGTGAGCTGGGTGGGTGGAAAGGAAATATTCCAATGTTTACCCCTTAACAGCCTTTTTAAGGAAAAACAAGATGTCTAAATACTGAAGTATTAGTACCCACGGAGCTAGAAGTCATGTTAGCATGGGGCGGTTGAAGATGTACTTCTATGGATCCACTCGAGTCACCAACTGTACCACATAGTGCTACAAGTAATGTCACAATTTCTGTATTGTGAATACAAGTGTGAGGTATATCTTCTTGATAGGAGATTATCTGGTCTGCGAATCATGGATCATCTGGCTGAGATAGTAGAGGTTAGTGTATGTTCTCTCATTATTCTTCCGGGTGAGATGTGTGTCGAAAGATCATTCCCGGGTCATCAAATGAATGAAAAATGGCTTTCCGAAGACTGGTGGAATTAAGTCCAGATGATGGAGGAGATACTTATTGATTTCCACGAAAGCAGTATGACATTCTTCATTCCACTAATAGGAAATTCCATTATTCATTAGCTGAGAAAAGGTCCAACAATTGACGGTCAGATTTATGATGAATCAGTATATGTAGGCTAGGTGTCCTTGGAAACCTCAATGCTTCTAGAGGTTTCATTGTGGGAGACCTCTGGGTGATGGCCTTGATCTTCTCTGGGTCGATCTCAAAGCCCCTGTATCCGAAAAAAAATCCAATAAACTTCCTGGAGGTGACCCCAAAGGCACAATTCAATGGGTTCATCTTCAGGTGGCAGAAATGAAGGAAGCTGAAAAGTTTCTCAAGGTCTATGAGATGGTCATGATGCTGGAAATATTTAACCACCAGATCATCTACATAGAATTCCTCCAGTGTCATGAGGATCATCTTAAATATGCGATGCATAGCCAATTGATAGGTTTCACCTTTATTCTTTAGACAGAAGGGAATGACATGGTAATAGAAAGTACCTTGTGGTGTCTTGAAGGCCGTAGACTTCTCTTCATCGAGAGCCATTCGGATCTGGTTATACTCAGAGTACCCATATATAAAGGAGAGGGCTTGGAACCCAGCTATAGAGTCAATTAAAAATTATATCATAGGGAGGGTAAAATCAACCTTTGGGAAATGCTGTTTGAGATCTAGGATGTTGATAAAGACACTTCTATTTCAGTTCTTCATCCTGAATGGATAAATGTTGGATATCCATTAGACATACTGGACCTGTTCAGAAAAATTGGCTCTGATGAGATTATTGACTTTAGCCTAGACCATGGCACCATGAGAAGGTGGCATCTTTCTGGGAGGATGCTTAAACACCCAATGGATTGTTGGGAGTATAACTAGATCCGAATGATAGGTTGCACATGTATTCTTTAGATAGAAGGCAATGACAAGGTAATAGAAAGTACCTTATGGTGTCTTGAAGACCATAGACTCCTCTTAATTGGGAGCCATTCGGATCTGGTTATACTCGGAGTACCCATCTATAAAGGAGAGGGCTTGGAACCCAGCTATAGAGTCAATTAACAATTCTATCACAGGGAGGGTAAAATCATCCTTTGGGAAATGCCATTTGAGATTTAGGATGTTGATGAAGACACTACTCTTTCAGTTCTTCTTCATGAATGGATCAATGTTGGATAGACATTAGACATACGGGACCTCCTTAACAAAATTGGCTCTCATGAGCTTATGGACTTTAGCCTAGACCATGGCACCATGAGAAGGTGGCATCATTCTGGGAGGATTCTTAAACACCCAATGAATTGTTGGGGGGATGAGGCTGTGGAAGGCTACCCAGGGATTTGCCCTGGCATTTCATTATCGCTCTAAATAAACACACTCAGGTTTTCTTTTTAGGAAGTTCATGTATTGTTTTTTATCCTCAAGGGGAATAATGGCACCGAACAATGTGGGATTCATGTCAACCTCACTACCTTGGATCACCTGTACAAATTCAGTGACTGTGGTAGAGATTCCCTCTTCAAAGGTGGGAGGAGAATCCTCTAAATACTATTCTTAACCTGTGGATGAGAGATCCCCGATGTGAGGAGTTTTCTCTGAGTCAACGGATCCAAATGGGAGACTGGTACCAGCGTGTGCGGTGGTGGACACTACATCGGGGGACTCTCATACTGCTGAAACCATAACAATTAATGTTGTTGATCTGATCCCATATGGTGTTCATCCCAAGGGGACACACTTTATGATATTGAAGAAATAGTGGCGCATCGGCTTGAGCCTGTTTATCCCATCCCAACAAAACAAGAAAGTATGTCGTATTGTTGATGCCATGGGGAAGACATCCTGATAACTTATAGGGGTATGGGATTTTGGATCACCCGATCTTGATTCATGTAAGAGTATGAGGTGATTTCAGGGAAATCTCTTACACTTGGGAATGTGATCCCCCCTCGTTCTGTAAACAACGAATCATTGTCCCTTGTTCGGTGTCCTAGATTATAATCGATGGATTGGAAAGATGTAGGTGGCATCTTGATCTGTCCACGGTTTGGTTGTAGCCATACCATGCCCAAGCTCATTATCTGTAATATGATTATCCATTCTCTTATAATAGTCGACATCTAGATAGAAGGAATCACAAGAGGAGAAGGGAGACTTTCCACCCTAGAGTATGCCCCCTTGACCATTAAGGTAGTTTTTGAGGCACTAGTGATATGATGAAGGGGCCACCACATGCTGGTGGAGCCATGGCCAACCCATCAAAGCATTGTAGGTGGTGCCTTGAAAGACAACCATAAACTCAGTGCTAGAAACTATGCCACCAAAATAGGTCCATATGTGGATCTTTCCAACTGGTGTGTGTTCTGTCCCATCATAAATGTGAATTTTAATTTCTTAGGGACACATATCATCATTGTACAATACTAGTTTTTTTAGTGTATGTGTCAGGATTTGTTTGATCTGAAAGACCATGTCAATAAGACAATGAAAACCTCCATGTTATTAAAATGGCCGGTGATGTACAATGGGAAGATGTTACCATATATGGTAGAGCCTTAATCATCTATAGAGAATAAGTAAATGTCTTGGTATTCATCGTACTTGATTGCCTCATCATGGAAGGCTTCGACAGCTGCTACCTCAGTCTCAAACTGGAGGGTCCTTTTTAAAGCATTTTCAAGGGATTCACATATATCAGCTGATAGAGGAAGGGATTTAAGGATAGAGAGACTTGCTGGAATGATGTTAAAATGTTTGAGGACATCATACTTCCATTCCAGGCATGAGATTCTGCTTACAGGAGTTCGCTATATAATAGGAGGTATGGCACGCCCTGCCGGCTGGACCAGCAGTTTTCTAGTGCTGAGAATATCCCATGGATCACTAGTCAATGTCTATGGAGTGAATACAGGATGTGGGCCAAAGGAATGATATTGGTCCATAGTAGAGCATGGTTTTTCATGGCATGGTCGAGGTGGATCCATCAGATCAAGGAACAAAAATGGGGGCAAAGGCAGATCTAATGACACTAGATGAGAAGGTTGTGCATGTTATGATTTGCGATGAGACTACTATGTGGTGTCGGTAGCATGCACTGCCTGGATAGAAATACTGACCAAGGAACTATGATGACCCATATTTTTGTGGCTCTGTCAACATTGAAAACAGTTGGGAACACTGGTAGGATCCTCCTGGAACTCCTCACCATTAGAAATCATGTAGGAATTTGTCTACTCTACGGTGTTAACTTAGGCATACCCTTGACTACCACTCAAAGAGTCATCCAGTACTGGATAGATTTTGGGAGGAATCTCCATCTCTAGGTGCAATAATTCACTAAGAGTACGAGATGATGACATCATTTGAGGGGGACTTTGATTTACCTTGCGACATTGATGCTTGATCTTCTTGGAAGAGGACGACTGAGCCTTTGATGTAGAGGTACTCGCTACGGGTTCCCCAATGTCTTCTGAAGGTTCAAGTTGATGCTGATGTGCATGGATAATTCCATGGGAAAGGGTGACTACCTTATGAGCCATCCAGTTATCGTAATTCTAGGACCCGTGGTCAGAAACATGAGGCCATTTACCTTTACTATCATAGTTGCTATCGGGAATCAGAGATACACATTCCACAAGTTCCAGGGATGGGCCCAACCTGAATACATTATAATCAATCGGGTCTGGAAGCCAGTCATTAAACACATAGCTCTATTTAAGGGTGTGCGTTAGGATCTGGTGATATGGGTAGTTATTAGGGCAATCAATAAGGCCCACCTCTTCTAGCCTCCTCCATTCAGGCAAACGTACAATCCCATATTCCAAAGCACTTCAAAAATAACCAGGGACCTAAGCCTCATTGATTGAGTAGGTAAAATTCTCATATTTGGGAAGTGATATTGGGGAGACTAGAACAAGATATGGGCTACAAGATCCTTATAAAGAGGAGGTACCATGTTATCTCGCTTGGACGGTGGCAGTGCATTACGTGGGGGCGCCTGCCGATTTTGCGGTGGCCACTATTAGGCTACATGCTATGACTGAGGTGGAGTGCCTCTACGAGGCTATGGAGGTGTCTCCCCTGGTAACAAATCTAGTTACCTGGAGACCTCTATTTGTCCCACCATAGATGGATCGACCTAAAATTCCATTCTCACGGGAATTCCAGGAGGCAACGAGTGTTCCTGCTGTAAAGCTTCCTCTAGGAACTGGTCCTTTTTAGAGAAGTATTGAAATTCCTCAAGGTAATTCTAAGTATTCAGAGGGGGGAATAGTTTTGTATTGACAATACACACACAAAGATATATTCAAAATATTTTCTTGAGTTAGTGGCATATAAAGAGAGAATGTGATCCCTTTCCACCAGGAGACAATGTCCATGACACCCTGGTTAGGAATTGTTTTCACTTGAAGAGGTATGCGAAACTCATCTTCAAAGCATTGGAACTGAACTGGTAAAGAAATTTCCTATGAAGATATTTCCAACCAGACATTGATCTAAGGGGTAGCTAGCTGTACCAGAAAAATACAGGCCCTTCCAATGTATATATGAACCATTAGAGTTTGGCAGCCTCTTGTTGCACCGGAGTTCCTAACATGGGTCCTCACCTTGAAATGAAGTGGGCCAGAAGCTGCAGTGGGTCAAACATCCCATTAAAGGGAGAGAAAGTGGGATTTACAAAACCTAGAGGTGTTGGCATATCTTCCAACCACAATGGATATGAGATGACCTATAGAGGAGAAGTGGGAATCTAAGCTGGGTCCCTAGGAATTTCCAACCGCTCTAGTGGATTTGGTGACACATATCACACCCTCATTCTATAAGTTCTAGCCTCAACCCTTTCTACATGGGAAGGATAGTCAAGGTAGCTTGGAGGCAAATCTCTAGGGGAAATTGTGCCTGCCATTGCTGAGGATCACTGTAGTCAGGATATCGCTCCATGGAATGATCAACAAGGAGTCCATTGACCAGTTTCTTATTCTCTATGAGTTGTTGATTCAACATAGATTTCATGGGATCATCCTCTGTCTTTTGTACTGTGTCAGATGGGATTTAGGGGTCTACGAATCTGAGATGCTTCTTACTCTTGATGGGATTTTGGCTGAGGACCATGCCTCAGTGGGAACAGGAAGGCCCAATAGATTCCTCTATTGGAAAGTAACACTTCCCAATTGATATAATAGTTTTGGAACTCTGCTAGGGGATAATTCCCCATCAAGGAACTCCAGCTCGTTCTCCCCCACTGAACGGATGGCCATGTTAACCACAACTTTGACAGGGTGTGTATCCTTGATATCGCATGGAAGGTCAGGCAGGTGCAGGATGGAACTGAAGTGGAGGTTAGAATATTTCCCCTAACCATGGATCTACATTTGGGGGAAGCCTCCTTGATAATTCTACAGAACAATTTAAAGCTCTGGAAGCATTATTGTTGGAGGGTTTTATGGTGACCTGGCGACTCAGGACACTAGGCCACATGGAGTGCGTCAAATCAACCAAACCACGTTGCTTTTAAATGTAAAAAAATTGTACCTAACTCTTGGGGAATTCCACTCATTGATGAAGAATATGAAAATGCTTCTCCCGGAGGGTCTAGAAAAAGCATCCAACTTCATCCCAGGTGAGTGATTCTGACGCTATGAAATTGGGTGCTGCGACTGGTCAAAACATCTATGGGAAATAGTATGCCATATGAATGTCCCATAAGCTCCTTGGCTCAGACTCGGGCTATGCCCCCTCATTTATCCACTCCTTAACTAGATATGGTTGGGGAACTGGTTTCAATACTGAAGCAGACCGCTAGGATGGTTGGTTGGATAGTGGAGAATACGACGAGTGGGATGAAAAACTGCCACATCATGGGATATACTCCGAAGTGTGTAGTGACTTGGACACCACATTGTGATAAGATGGGATGGTGAATGCAGTTTCAATCACAGGGACTACAGATGCAGATAGTGGACCATGTTGTTTCTCTTTCGCCATCGGTCCCTAGAATAACACTCTCTGATCTCTAGTCAAGGTAGAGAATGCACCAGGTAATGATGGAGGTGATTTCATGGTCAGAACCAAGGGAGACGCCAAATTTTTTTACTCTTGTATGTATATGCATATTGAGAAAGGGATCCAATGGACCTCATATTCCGGAAGTATGAGGCTGATGGACCTCATTCCTGCCCCAACCCTTGACACAGATGATTGAGGTGAGGGTCCCATTATTGAGTCGTATTATGCCTCAAAATCTGAGAAGCAGACAGGTTTAATCTTGGTCTGAATCTTCTCAGCATTCTTTTAATGTCTGCAAAAACCTACCTTCCATCCCATAATGGCTCTTCGAGATAGGGTAGATTTCTGTCTTGGGGAGGTCCTTCTGCAGAACTAGTGTTGGGGTGAAGAGGATAATTTCTTGAGTGAGATAGGGTGAGAGGTGAACCTGGAAAGATGTCAAAGGAACCACGAGGAGGACCTCAGTGTCCATTGGCTGATTTGTAGAGGGAATCTCTATGGGAAGTTCTTGAGAGGGTAGGACATCCATCGGAGCTTGTAAGAGAATGGGTTCGACCTCGATGCTTATTTCCCCTAGTAGTGTGTGCATGAAGAGGGTCCTCAAAGTGGTCAATCTGAACAAGAGTAGGACCTCCATACTGGGTGCTGCTGAAGTGCGGCTGACCTTCACTCCACTGATTGATAGGGTGATGGGGACTGTCATTAGGTGCTGTAAGGACATAGAGAAGGCCCCCCAAGATGGAGATTGAACAGATGTGTAACATCTCCACGCTGGTGGTCGGGGTCAGGAGGAAAGACTCCATACTCGATGTCATGAGCATGGAAATGGATTCCATACAATGTGTCAATACCATGGGGAGGCCATTATTAAGATTGAAGGTTTCATGGGGCTGACCTTACAATGATCTTGGAAGAGGGGAGGACCTACATTCTCAAGGGTGGTGGTACAGGGAGGACCTCGGTATTGGGTGTCGTTGCCACGGGTCAGTCCAGGGTGGGTCCTCCCTTCGCAGACAACTTGGAGAGTCAACCCAGCCTACCCATTGGGTGGTTGGGGCCTCTATCTGGGTCGGATATCTACAATCCCTTAATCCGAGTTGGGGGATGACCCTCAAGAAACACATCGGCTCAAGGGAGAGAATGGGATGAGACATGGGTCATGGGATTGAACCTCAAGGAGGCATCCTACATACCTCTCCTTGGAAAGAATAAACTTACATGTAGTTGAGGATTGGGTAAGGAATAGGGGTGTCCACAGGTGAATGTAACCCGATGACATGCTGGCACATACACGTGGTTAGCAGCCTAAGGTTGGTCTGACGCTCGAGGGTTTACAATATATGTGGGTCCCAAAAAAGTTGACTACAATAGATTAACGTCGATTGGGGAACATGAAAACTTACTATTGTTGGGGATGACAACGGCTCACCGCTGATTGGGGATAGTTTAGTGTCATGTAGGTCAAAGAGTGGCGTACAATTTAACGTCATGAAAAATTGGGGTGGACCGATGTGAAGTAGTTAAGACCTATGGGAGTTGGGTTTGATCCTCGTGGAGGCATCCTACATGCCTTTCCTTGGCAAGGATCCAAGACCACATAGTTTGGAATAGTTTTGGCGAACCGATGTGAAGGGGTTAGAGACCAATAGGTGCTGTTTTTAACCACAAGGAGGCTTCCTATGTACCATTCTAGGGAACGGATCAAAGTCCCCATAGTTTGGAATGGTTTTGGTGAGGTGACATTATTGGGGTCAGAACCGATAGGTGTTGGGATGGAACCTCAGGGAGGCTTCCTACATACCTTACCTTGGAAAATATCAAAGTGTATATAGTTCGGAATGATGTTGGTGAGCCAACGTGAAGAGGGTCGGGACCGATAGGTGTTGGGATAGATCCTCCGGGAGGCTTCCTACGTACATTTCCTTTTCAATGATCAATGTCCTTGTAGTTCAGAATGGTTCCAGTGGGCCGACATGTAGGGGGTCGGGACCGATAGGTGTTGCGATTGAACCTATGGGGGCTTCCTATGTACCTTGACTTGGCAAGGATCAAGGACCACTTAGATCGGAAGAGGTGATCAGGAATACACTCTAGGGAAGCCCGAAGAAGATTCAATTGTTAGTTCATTGTCTAAGCCCATTTGAGTCGTGCTTGGTGTGAGAAACAAGTGGCAGTAAACACATGATTATCTCATCACGAATGGTGCATCCATGGAAGTGGAGTGGAGCTTGCATGCGGTTAGCTACCCAAAAAGGAGACACGGGCTTACACATGGATAAGGGACCATGAAGAATAAGATTTGGACTTACTCCAGGATGGAGGCCCATGTTGAGAAAAACCCCAAAGGGAGAAGGATTTGGTACAGAAGAGAGGAGGGTTCCTATACCCAACCCCCCTCTGGTCTTTGGCACCGAAGAAGAGAGGAGGGGAAGTAAGGAAATAGCCTCCCACAAGAATGGATAGGGGCTTAAACCAATATGGTTTCCCTTCCCCGCGGACAGGCCATGCACCAACAAAGAGTATCTCATTCCGTGCGAGGAAGATCTCACTCTTGTGGAGATGAGCGAGCATAGAGAATGTCTGAAAGGGGGCACCCCGCTTATGATTCAAAGGAAGAGGTTTCATTTTAACATCATGTGGAGAGGACAATGGTTCTTGGTAGTTTAAGGTCTAGCTTCTCGGAAGATGTGGGTTCACTCCGTACCCCTAGGACATACATAACTGATACTCGTCCTCCCTTAGGGATGGTATGACATCAGAAATGCCGTGGTGAGGGGGTGTCGTGGATTGATCCACTGAGAGGCCCACGTTTGTGTTTCTAAGAAAAGAAGAAATTGACGTTAGCGTTCTTTTGGAAAGTAGCATGAGGTGAAGCAACCCAATATGAAGTACCTCTAAATATACATTGAAATCACTTCGGTAAAACATGGAGGGTTTTATTATAAAAGTGGTTGAGGAGCAAGGGGGTTCACTAGATGAGGCCTTTTAAACCTAGGGTACTCCATGTATTGGAAGGGAATCACGAAGGGGTATGCATCATGAAGTGAAGTGTTGTATCTTAGGCATAGGTCACATGTGCATATGGAAGGTCTTCGCGAATTGGAATGACTTTCGAAGAGTAGTGAATTGAAAAGCAAGGGTGCCCTGTGAAGAATAACACAATGAAGCAACGTGTTTTTTGAAGCATAGTGACCCTTCCTTACCATGTGGGATACATTGGCATGGAGGGTAATTCGTGAAGCATGAGTTCTCTGCAAAAACTCGAGTCCCCTTGGGCATCCCCTTTTTTCGTGAAGGTATGGTGGCTCTATGAAGGCAATCCCCCTTTGAAGAGGGGTTTAATTCAAGCCAAGAGAAACACACTTTGCAATGTTCATGTATCCTGAAGAGCTCATGTTTTGTAGAGAAAAATTTGCTTTGATAATTGATAGCTAAGAAGGTGAAAGGTCAGAGGATTTTTCCTTTGGTCTCGAGGGGAGCTCATTATTTATAGGAAAGAGGCACCACAAAGAAGATATCTCTTAGTGAAAATCTACATGGCACTTAGTCATAATCGCGGAGTGTCCCGCCACCTTGCTTCGTGGAAGCTTCCTAAACATCAATCTGTCAGCGGAGCCTCTACCTCTTGGCTCCGTGGTGGCTTCCCAAAAATCAATCGGTTCACAGAGCCTCCCGCCACCATGCTTCGTGATAGCTTTGAAAATATCAATCAGTTCGCTTAGCCTCCCATCTCCTTACTCTATAATGGGTGGTCAAAAAAGGAATTTTTGCACTGGCCATGGTTTTGTGGGGCTCCACAAACAAGCATCGCAAGGTAGCTGTAAATATTTTAAGTTTTCTCTTCCTCTTCCCATGTTTTGGCATAAACTAGTATGAAAATGATCTTCTTCATTTTTTTACAAATATGATCCCACATATTTGTGGATTCCATTTTTTAGAAATATGATCCCACCTATTAGTGGATTCCATGATATTTCCTTCAACAATATTAGGAGTGGGGATATGCGATTGGTTTAAATATATATTCTTCCCATGAGTATTCTGCATGATCTTTAGAATTGGAGAATTAATATGTGCCTCATTTGATATATCTTATGAAGGATGTTGCTATAGTCTTTCATCAGTGGAAGTAACGGAATGATACTAGCTTCCATGTAATTATAAAATATACCATGTATCTTAACTAATCACAACATGATCTAGTAACGATGCACGTACCACTCTCACATGGTGACCCTTGGTCAGAATAGGGATATGAGCCCAATCACGAGACTTTGGAAACTAACACTGGTCTTTTTTGGAAAAAAAATATGAGGTTATCCCATGGAATGATCCATTATCACAAGGCGATACCCAGTCAGAATGGGGATATGATCCTAATCTTTACACTTTAGAGTATACCCCTTTTCTTTTTAGATAATATTCTGTTCCAGTACTAATACATGTTCCAATCTCACGTTCCCTATCATAACAAGTATATAAGCCTGATCGTAAGCCTTTGGAGAATGTTGCTTGTATTTTTTGATTGGAATGTGAACCTTTCCCAAGGAATGTAGCAGTTTCGTTTTGTGAGACCAAGTTGGAATTTGAATATGATTCTGGTTGAGTTACATGCCATTTAATTCCAAATTCCTATAATCCTCATGGACAAGAGAAATAATGTGCACTTACATAGGAAAACCCACCTATTCATGTTGACTTGAGTGTTGTGTTTCCCTTACTATAGGGATAGAAATATGAAATTTTCCCTATATCATTAATATTTAGGAAATATACTGGTAAAGATATTTAGATCTTTCTAAGGTGTAAAAAAATTTAAACAACTTTTTTATTGGACTGTAATCCTACACATTTTATGTCTTCACTATATATAAGAAGATGTCTTCGATTGAAGTGGGGATATGAGCCCACATCATTCCTTCGGGTTCCACCAGAATATTTCAGTGGGAATCATGTGTGGGGTTAGGGATATGCTACTCCCCCTTGATTGATTCAGGAATATACCTATATACATGTTCTGAGTATGTAGGGATATGGTCCTACTCACTATCTACCACCATAATATGTTGGTTGGCCTCATCAAGGGATATGGGGCTATGAACCAAATAATTGTTATCCATAGTTGTTCACACCTGATGTTTCTTCCTTGTTTACCATGCACGAGTGTTAGAGGTGTCCAAGTGTTGAGTGGTTCCCTTAGCAGGCTACTAAGGAGAGCTAGTGGGATGACACTGATGACATTGCATGAAAAAATCCCTCCTCAGTATCTCCTAAACTATAATGTATCCATAGTTTAATCCTATGTTCAGCTTCATCGGGTAATTAAGGTGGTAATTGTTTTTCTCTAGAGATATGATTCTGACGATGTTGGTGGTGTAAATGAGTGCAACTACCTTTGCAGAAGCTTTCATTAGACAAAGCTGACTCATTGGTTTCAGTATTTATAGAACCTTTCATGTGGCCTCAAGGGTTGATATTGGATCATGTTGATGGTAATCATAGAGAATTTCATTTTCTAGCTGACCCTAAAGATTTCGGGTGAGTTAGGTCATTCTATAGATCTCAAGGATTGTAGACATATATGATTTTCTAAGAAGTTTTGATAGATGAAGACAAGGTATTAGTTTAATGTTTTCTTTTTTATATAAACATCTAAATTCATGGATAAAATAAGGAACTACTTCTCGAATCAACGCATCATTGAAGACATGATACATGCTCAATCATTTATGCATAGTTAACACAATTGTTCATTATTATTTTTGTCCAACCATTGTATGCATTTCTAATTAAAATAATGTGGACATACTTATTTTATATGAACATCTATTATATATCATTGAAAATAATTCATGAAATTTCTCTTTGTGTAGGATGCACAAAATGAAATGACCCAATGCATGGTCAACTATTCATCTTTATTATTTGACATATTCAAATTGTGTTCAGCATTTCAATTTTGTAGAAGGACCAGCCTAATGTTATAATCAAAATTTTCCAATGAGAACCAGAAAATCTATCCTGTTTTTCTTATAAATAAGATGTCATGGTTAAATGATACTATGTTCGATTCACCATTTTTTCATGGTATGGAGGGTTTTGGGAAATCCATATAATTGATTTCAATGGGGGGATGAATGTGTGGAACAATTCATCATATCAATTTCAGCATTTGATTCATTCCCAAAAACATTGTATGTCTCCCACATCCAAAACATTTTATGGACCTTATTCCCAAGGAAATAAATCATTTGGATTTTCATACACAACTGTTCATAAAAACACTCATTGGTCAATAGAACGAGACAATGACTTCATAACCCCATTTTCGGGGTAATTGTTTCATACTCAGGTACTCTCTTATAGACTAAATAAATGTTTTCTAATCTCTTCCTAGTCCTGATATGGGATCAGATACCCCAAAAAAATGTACAAGTATTGAACCCTTCCATGTGTAAATTTGGGTTATATTAATGATTCTATCATTATACGTATGATGTTATTCATCCATTAAATGTCACCAAATATCCTTATATTTTGATGCAATATCAGTAGGTACTCCTGATATTACTACCATCTTGGGAGATAATTAATTTGTCAAGGATGAGATTGAACCTATATGAGGTTTCCAACATATCCTAATTATAGTAGGAATGAAAACCATTTTAGTTCATTCAATGGGTGAAGTTTAACTTCATGTGGAATGAACATATATGAGAGAACATAAGCAACATGTATTGATATTGAGCCTCATAGAGGGGTCCTACGTATCCTACTTATGGAATAGGTCCATGTTATTTTATTTCTATATCACCCTTGGTACATATCCCAAGGTGGTGACCTTGTATGGGGATATTCATATCATGACACTGAATGAGGCTTACACACTGAGGCTTCACTTTTTTATGATGTTTATACTTCAAATTGAATGATCACTTCAAATTAAAAAGCCCATGTGATCCATGATCAGTGTGGGAACCAAGGGATTGAAATTAATCAGCCTCATAAAGTATATATGTGGGACATATGGTACAAGGTGTCCCTTGTGATGTGTAATATGGATCTCAAGATTTTGGTAGGCATTCTAATTATCATGGTTTTTTATGGAATTAGAGTCATCATTTTTTAGTCATAGTATAAATCCCCTAGAGGATAAGTAAGAATGGTAAGCCCATGGGAGTGATTGTGTCCCGATAGTTGGAATGTTGAGGACATAGAGTGATATACAGAGAATTAAATTCCAATTAGAGATTAGAAATTAAGAAGGAGTCTTATATATCATAGATATATAATAAATAATAGTTCTTATAGGTAATCATGCTTCTCAATAAGTTGATGTATGGGGATGAATGATGATCCAATGAGAGTGTTTTATCACAATGAATTTGAATGTATGAGACATAGAGGGACCAAATCTGGAGTGGATTTACATTAAATCCCGGGCCTTGGGATGGAATCATTTGTATCCTAGTTATTAATGGAATCATATTTCTCATTGTTTGGTTTGATTATGGCTTACACACTAAGGTTTCCTTTTTTATATCCAATGAACAAGGTTACCATGTTTCGGGATATCTTCTTGGTACTTCTTGATTGTCTACATGACATATATTATTGACTTCCTAACAAGTTTGATGATTCCTTGTTTGTATATAGAATATGTACAAAGTGAATCACATGATTCAGTTATCTTGTCCAAAGTTCATTTTATAATATGAATGGAATTTACAAATGGCATAACATTATCAATGATCACTTTCCTAGAGGGTGTAACATGTCTTAGATAATGTATCCATTGAAAATCTCAAGACCTGGATAAGTTTTCATGGTTGTATACCTGATGTGTCTGAGGATTTCTAGGAAAGTATGAAAAAAACTCATGATCATGGATGACATGTATAGAGGGTGTCTCATGACATAGATGAAAATACTTAGTGTCTCTTCATAACATGGGAAACATTCCTATAAACCAACGTAATATTTGGCTACAAAGCCCGGAGTAATTAAAAAGGCATGTTTGGAACAACCAAAGGGAATCATGATACTTTCTTGACATATCAGAGGAACATCACATGAAATGAATTTCATTCTAAGGTTGTGTCACACTTGTGTGACGTGTCCTAGTGTGGTCATATGATCTTGGTGGGTCAAATAAATCCCATGAATATCGGGGAATCCATATTTAGATATGTCTCCCATATTTTTCAATCATTTATTATAGAATTTATTTCATATTTACCGCATATTTATCCATCGTTATCTTATTTTAGGTTTTATGTTGCCCAATCGATATGTGGGACCTCCATCACGTAATCCGGATGACATTATGGAATTCCTTCACGTGATCTATCGAGTGATCTCAGTGAGAAACTATGCATGTGTCATGATCCTTTATGTGATTTCCAAGACATTACCTAACATAATACGTTTACAATCATGTGATTTCCTATTTGAGAAGTCATCAAATGTTCTACTTTGTCTGATCAATCTTGTATTAAATACTAAGGGGGAGGATTTATAAGCCTATCTTCCCTGGTTATATGATTCCTTTAATGAAATGTATCTCATAAACATGAGCTATTGATATTTGATAGATTTTGGTATCAGGCTCCTCATGAGATCCTTCAGTAGGTTATCTGGAGGTCATCACATTAGTAACCGTGATTGTTTTTCCATCCCCTGATGGCCATATTTATTTGTCATCAAACAATTGAAGGAATTTTTACTATCCATGTGTACATGTGAAGGATATTTTATAAGGTAAATATGGAATTTCTATAAGTCTTCATGGAATCATGATCTTTTTTCAAAGACCTTTTCATGATCAAAGATAAATTTTGTGGGGTCATTTGAAAGACTAAGGTGACTTGTCAAGGGATCACCAATGACCAATGGTGATCACCTATGGAACATGACCTATTTCACATGATGTCAAAAATATCATTTCTCTTCAATAAGATTACTTATTTTATCCTTTTATTTACATATTATTTGACAATGACATGAGATGTCATATAGCTATGTGAGTGTTGTCAAAGACAATCACTCTCCTTTTTGGTGAGGTGTCATGTGACAAATACTCAATCATGTGAAGGTGAATGAACATTTTCATGGACAACCCTTGTGATTTTCTATTGAAACAATGGGGAAGTTCATAATCAAATGGACTTGTATAAATACCTTCCCATGATAAATGTGGAATTCAAACACACTTTTGTGCAACATAGTGGACATGTATCTAGGGATCCATGGTGTCTTCCAAACTACATGAGTTTGTCGCATTAACTTCAACTACTACATAAGTTAAAATTCGATTAAATATTTTCTATTGTTATTTATTTGTGTTTTAGAGTATTTTTAGGAGCCTACCAGTTGAAAAGTCACTTGTCTTAGAGGAGCTCACTTGGAAACCTTCACACAAACATTATTTATTTTTTGGGTGCCTTCTCAAGAAAAGTGAGGATTACCGAAGAGCCTCTCCATAGTATACATTAATCTTGACTTACAAAAAATCCATTCACATTGAATCATAAGGGTCATTAGATCATGTTTAGATTGGCATGATATGTTACCCCTGTGTGTTTTGGAAACCTTATATTCCTTTGTTTTGTGGAGAAAATTATACCCATGCTTTTAAAATTTCATCAACTATAGATTTTATGATACACATTTTGTGGGTGTAGAAAATCTCCAAAGAGGTATCCAAAGAATAAAGAGTTGATATCCCATCATATTATTCTAATCATAGAGTTTATATCATTATTTATGTTGTTAGAGGGCCCCCACATTTGGAAAGTGGGAATATAGTAAAACTAGGAAGGTTTCATGACTAGTACATGGACATGGACCACTCCTTGGATTTTGGATCAACACAAGCCACAATAAATGTTTAAAAACATGTATAGGATTTCAATTTCATCAATTTAAGGAATAATTGGAAATCTAATACACTGTATTTAACGAATGTTGATAGTGATAAAAATACAATGATCTTCCACAATCAAACATGATTATTATTATCTTATAAATATTATATCAATTACTAATGATAATAGTGAATGTATCAAACAATTTTTTAAACTGTATAATTTTATCAATACAAAAACTAAATCAATAAAAAACATGGAAAATGAACCTTTATATATTCATTAATATAAAAAAATTAGAAATAATGGGGACTTTTTCATTGAATATTAATTTAGAAACCTTATGTTTTGGAAACATAATGAAGATTTGTTTTATTAGGATTATAAAATAAAAAATAACATAACCATACATATTCTTATTACATTGATACTACATTCAAATTTTTTTCACCCACTTAAAATACTATGATATTATTGTTACATTAATTGGAACTCCATTTCTGTAAGGGGAAAAGATCATTATTAGTTGGAGGAATGTCTCGTTGATGAGTGTCATCAATTGATCCTATACATACTCATTCTCCAAATACATCAATTTAAACTAGGCTCATTTCACATATCCCTACACATGAATAACATATTATAGTTACAAGTAGACCTTATTATTTTACTACAAATGTCATCAATGAATCAGTATTTCATGTCCAAGTCCATAGTGTGTGGTACTCATCCTACAAATATGAAAATAAAACTAACCACCCCATCAAGTTACCTATTATCATATTTTCTATAAAGATACCCTAAAGGATCCCATTTTTTAAAAGAAACAAGAGTAAGAAGCAATACCAAGATGATCTAATAATTCCCTCCACATACCCAAGTCTTCTAATCAACTATAGGTGACTTATCAAGTCAAAATATTCTATGTGAATAAACAAAATTTGAGTAAATTGAGTCACATTAAGTTTAAACACATTAAATTATTCCATAGTGGCCACATATTTTCCAATTCTATAAAACAACGTCAAAACACAAAAATATGGATGATACACTAGGTAATCATTGACCCAATCCATCCTTGGACAAACATAACTTGGTTGAAAATTCACCATACCCTATAAATGGGTGGAACTTAACCCTACCAAATAACAATGATGAACCTTTTAATAACCTTTAACTATAGAGATAGTCCATGATACCCTATAACAACAGAGATACTACACCTTATCCTTTATTAGGGGTGACACCTCACCCTACCTTATATCTTGTGTGACACTTATCCTAACCTTATAACTGGAGAGAAACTTCTCCCTACCCTATAACATGGATGAAACTTCATCCTAACCCATATGAGGTAACTAATTTTATATAGACCTTAAAATAGAGTGTAACACCCAACCTAGCTTCATGTATGATCCTGCATTCACCCACCTCTCTTACCAAGGTTCTTATCCACTAAGGCCCCCTTTATATCCTTTTGAAAAATATGATCGGCCTCTTCAAATCAGTTTCAAATTCATCGATCATGTGTTACATTGATAAAAGTATTGTCTTAGTATTTTCTTCCATACAAATAGGACTCTCAGTGTAATAATGATCATGTATTCCCTTGATATCGAGGGTCTATATCCTAAATATTCCAGTGACACCTCCAACAACTCATGCTTCCCAAGCTAGATAAATCATATCAAACATACGATTATATCATGTACATAATAGAAACCTTTATTCCACTAAATGAGACCAGGATATTCCTTAGGAATCCTAATATTTATTCCCAAAAACCTACATTTACCTGATCCACCTACCAGGCCATTCATATGTGGTCAACATATGTGTAATACCTATAGGTATCCTTATTTCTCCCAATCAATTTGTGGCCCTCCTATGAATAATATATATATGATCCACATAAGGGTAGAATGTAAATATTCCCCACATCATCCACACAATTCTATATCTGATGTGACATCATCCTTAATAGGTTATTTTCAATATTTGTGAAAACATTCATCTAAAGGATATATTATTAAACATTCATCATAACCTCAAAAGTCCATATTCTCTATTATTAAAACTACACACTCTCCAATTTTGTTAGTAACAAACATGATTAACCATAAAGAAACTCTCATGCATAGGTCTCAAACAGACCATTATCAGGAACCATTATCCTAGTGGTATTAGATTCATTTATTTAATACATAAAGAATATCATCCTTACCATATTTTTTTAAACTATCTAGAATTATCATATCACATGAAGAAAAACTATGTATCCTGAAATATATGAAATTTTATTTTTTTTACCACTACATGATATATGTCTAATTAAGATAAAATTCCAACACATCGTTGGTCCTAGATGCACAAATTTAAATGAAACGTCAGTTGATTATGGTTTTATGACTTTAAAAGGCACCACATTTGTCGTTGTAACATAAACATAAAAATTATTAAATTTTTAAATACCACAAGACCCTAAATAGTATGATGTATAGCATTATGTGGTACAAAACAATGTTAGTTTTTATTTCATTCATAAGACTATTTAAAAATGCTCGTACATGTGGAAAATCCCACCACAAAAACACATACTTCCTTCATATATGGAGATAAAATGATGATCACTTATCTATGTGTATTTAATCCATACAATAATAAACTAAAAAAGGTAATTATGATACACTCTGATACATACAAATGTTCAAATCAATTCAAATTTATGACCAATTTTTCGCATGGCGGTAACCAGAAGTGATATTATTACATTTAATAATTCCTTAACATATCGTAAGTATTTAAGAGAGTGTTGTAGTAGTCAATAATTTCACTAAAAATGGTGATATGAGCTCAAAATCCAATCCCCTAGACCAATGTTCCAGAAAAAGTATAATTGGTAAAGTCTCAATGAAGACCAACCCTTATAAGGTAGGTTCACATTGATTCTAGAAGAACATGAGCATATAGGAGAATTAGAAAAATAATACTTTATTTGATGATAATGTTTTACACATGAAAGAGATTGACTTATGTAATTTTTTTGGATATACCACACTGGAGGATTTCTTGTTTCGGTTGTTTATCCTTTATTGACAATCATAAATTCCTTCCAAGATCCCCTCAATGTAATTGGATACATTCTAGCTTGTATTGGCCATTTTTTGATGCTAAATATAAATCTATGACTCGATAGAGATGAAGGATGGGGCTGTATAACCAATATGGATGATACAACTAATCTAGAATATATGATTCGAGATGATCAATGTCTTGATTCAGGATTACCATTCCAATTACTACATCGAAACTCTGAAGGTAGCTCAGAAAGGTCTCTAAAAATGAATAATTTTATATTTTCCAATCAACAATGGTACATGAGAACATAGTTGAAGATAGTTTCCACCTCTAATTATATCTAGATATTATACATGATGTTTGTAATTATGAATCCCACATATTATATAGAGGTGTAGTATGATGTCAACAACATACTAATTTTTTCATAGGAGCTATCTAGGAACGACCCTTCAAATTACTGACCATACTAATGTTGTTCCATCAAAAATTCTCTAGAATATACTGAGAATATTTCCCAAGATTTCTCAACATGAGTTACACAAATTGAGGAACCCAAGAGGAGGACTCACTAATGGTGTAAAAAAATATGATGATTTGTAGCATATTACATATACCGCAAATAATAGTTATCATCATATCTTGGAAGTAATAGAATAGTGGAATCATATCCCCACTCACACTATCTAGAACATTTTCATATCAATGTAGTGACAGAAGACATCAATCAGTTTATTTCAGTATCCACATGGGGAAAGATCATATAAATGTTACTAGAAACATGAATGGAGCCTTTCATTATATCACTATAGAAAATAAAGGATGGGTTAATATTCCCAAACCCATTCAAGATGATTGTTGACATATCTATATAAATAATGAAGACTATGGTTGGGATTATATCCCTATCCATAAAAGAGTTTTCTAGAATATCCTAGTAGTCACTCAAGAAAATACTCATATTATTTATCTCACTAGATAAGTTCATCACTATATTATAGAAACAACCAATAATGATTATTGTAATGAATTGGTAACAAAAGAAATGTAGGCACATATTCCTTCACCTAAATCCTACCAACATTATATAGAAGAAACCAAAAGGGTAAAACCTTAATCACGACTAATCTAATAAATATCATCATTATACCCAAATAATAACCAAGGAGAATACCGATAATAATCCCCACACTCATGAATAATTTTTTGAACATTCTAATAGCAAAATGGGAGTTATATTGGAGGACTCCCACTAAGGAAGGTTATATCCCATTGTTTATGACCATACTCAGGATGGAGTTTCTAACCCCCACCCCCTAACAAAGTTTGTCCAGAAATATCTGTCACTTATTATAATAAATAACTCAAATGTGGGATAATATACCTTCTACCATTACTATTAATATTATTGAGACCCTTAAATATTTCTCTATAGTGTTCTATTTATCTATCGAATACCCTGAAATAGGATAGAGTAGTTATATCCAAGAAGGTCCTCCTTTGGATCCATGATCAATTACTCAAGATGTCATCCCTTAGGTATCATCAATTCAGATCACCCCTATAAAGATAAATGGAGACACCATGGAGTTCCTCCCCATGGTGTTGGATTTGACGGTCCACCCTGTAGATATATGATTGACAAGATTGAATTTTCTCCCCTTTTACAATATAAAATTAGTTGGAAACCTCATAGGTCATCATTAAGGAATCCAAACTAGTGAACTTAGTGGCCTTCCATATGGATTTTTTTTTGTTAAAGTCCATCCATTTTGAAATCACTTCTTAAAATGAAGATCCTCTCCATTTAAAAACATCGTTGTGGTCTCCCTCATATCAAGAGTCACTAAAAAATTGAGGCTAACAACAGCAACCACATTTCCATTAACTAGTGGTGTTTCATCCCTATCACTGAGTTATTTGGGGCATAGACGATCATCCATTACACCTCAAAACCATACATAATTTTATGTAAAAAAATTATAGAATTACATTTATTTTTTCTATAAGTCTTTGGGGAAATAAACTCTATGAATATATCATGTTAACTTATCGTTCTTTGAAGATGATTAATATTACATGGACGTGTAGAAGAAACTATCTAAATTAAATATAACTATCATATTCTTACCATATAGAACATATTAAAATCAAATTACATATTCATTATAGTTGGAATACATACCATATCTATACCAAATATTAGGGTGAATCTCCTCCATATCCAGAAAAGGAATCTATATTTTAGGGAGTATGGAAATCGAATCAAGATGAGGTAAGAGTATACTATAATGTTGATTTCAACAAATTATTGGTGGTCTATAATCTAATGGTGTCTAATAAGTATGTGTACAACAAGTATTATTTCCTCGAAAACTTGAAGTCGTGTTTCTATATAATCGTTAATTCCCCAATTGAAATTCATATCAGTGGATGGGGTAAATACAATGATTTATACATCACGCTATTTATCAGCCAACGTTTCTCAATTGGGTAAGAATCATGAGACATAATTACATTAGGACATATATCAATAATCATTTCTATATGTGTTTTTTAGTTTGTAAAATTAAATCCCACCATTTTAAGAACCATGAATAGGAGAAATCAATTAGATTTGTCCATTTATAGACTCTTACATCAAGCATACATTAAATTAAAGAAACAAAATCATATGAAGAAAACAAAGACTCTAACCACAGATCATCCCCCATGAATATCGTCTCTCACCCTGAAAAATACACGGCGTCAAGATTGTGCATTAATATAGACCAAAAACCCAAAAATTACATGATAAAATATGCAATAATATAATTAACTATGTAGCCCTAGCCCAAAAGGTTGGGTTAATTTTTACCCCCACAATCACCATTGGTATTATCAAATCCATAGTGTCACCGTGATGTGTTGGTGGTGGAACAAATAAACCCCAACCCACATTGTTGTGGAATTTTAACCCCCTCCTAATCAAAGGAAATCAATCATTTCCAAGATTATGGTTATATCCATAGGAATCCCCTACATGTTCTATTAATCTATGATTTGTATCCTTTAGTGGGTTCGTGTTTATTCAAAGAAATCATATACTTGATTAGGATCATCATCCATTATGTAGATTAGTTGTATCCTTGAAGGGGGAAGCTAAAACGAAAATGAAAAAGGTAAATATCAAGAAGGATTTCAATTTTTATCCTTATTGGTGCTCAGATGAGATGAATCTCAAAACAACTATGATGAGGATATGATTCATGTTTCAAAATTATCATTAGTGAATTTACATAGTGTTATAATTGTGAATAATATATATCATGATAACAGTGAAGAATAATATGATGAAGAAATATCTATTCAAAACTTTTTCCACACTACACATCATGAAAGAGATTTGTATACCCAAAATAAATGGAAATATTAAGATTTGGGATCTTATAAAAATATTCTTTTACCTCCTAAATAATGATTTCAGGTTGTAGATAGGGGAAAAGGTGTGTAAATATCCTACCCACCAGTCAAATTAACTGAATCCATTTCAGCTAATGGAAATATAGACCAATATGAATTTGAGTTTGAGAGGCCAAGGTGACCTAATGTGGAATTACATAGATGGAATATTCTCCATGATTAAAACTCCTAGACAAAGGTCAATATATTCTACTTTGGAGAATCCCCTTAAAAATATAGAGTTTCTCAATCAATTAATTTATAGTCAAGTCACCCCGATCAAATATTATTTTGTTGTTTTAATTTTTTTTTAGTTTAGATTTAATTATTTTCCCTAATTGGTGTTTCTCTAATAAAATTGGAGTTTTGGGGCATGCAAAGCATTTCACATGATTAAAAGACCCATTCTACAAAACTATGCCGTATCCATGTGTAAGATTATATAGTTATTGATATATCCAAACCACATTGATGACACTTATTTTTCCAACCCAAGCATCCAACCCATGAGATGTGCTCTAGGATCCCATCATAGGGTGTACTATTGCAACATGGTTTTCAAAACTATGTGACCCAAATCATGCACAATGATTTGATTACAAAAAGCATTTATTAATTAAATTGAAATTTAAAATAAGTAAAAACCCAATCTATCCACCCCACCATACTCATGAGATGAAACCACCAAGACCTCTCCTTGACCATGTGTGATGCCCCCAATTGAGCTCCTATCCTCTCACATATTTAAACTGATATCTAAGTGATTATCACTCGATTTATCATGATATTTACTCTACCTTCCTACTCTTATGTAATTATGGTGTTTTCTCTTCTCTATCACCACTCTTTTCATGGAAGAAACCCAATTCTTTTTGGGGGTTTTGGTTTTGGTAAATTCATAATGACTAGGCTTGATTGGTCCCATTGAGACAGGTTCATATCATGGGCAGTGAGGGAAGCATTTTTTTTCTTCTGTTTCAATAATGGTTTCAAAAGTACCACTTCTTTTTTCCTTATTTGAATTAAGTATTTTTTAATTTCATGGATTCTCGTATTTTTTAGTGTGATTTGAACCTCATTGCGGTGGTTTGAGGTTGTTGTTTTCAACGTTATTTCACATGTGTAGGCATAGTAATGAATATACATATATAAATCCCCTATATATATATATATATTCACTCATCCCAAAATGAAAATATATATTGAGGATGACATGATTATATATATGGAAAATGAAAATGAGAGTAAGGAAAATGGGTGTATTCAAGTATAATAACAAAAGTTGGGACCCCCATATATATATATTTTGAGATGAAAATGTGTACATAGGGGCTAGGTGTCATTAAAAATAAGAGAATTCCCATATTCACAGAAGTGTGAATTGAACAATTAATGTTTTCATGTCAATTTGATTTGAGTATGAGGTATGTTACCCTATGAATTAGTTATTAAATTTTAATAATTACTTATTTATTTCTTTTAATAACTTTTTTTCATAGAAATTATTAATGTTTAATTTTAAAAATAATTATTTAACTTGAAGTGAAGTGGATTCCACGTTTTATTATGTTTTATATAATGGTTTTACTAAACCACTCATTACAAGTGTTCATTAATATTTCAGGTTGGGTTTTTATTGGTTTTTGGATTCTAAATTGGGGTTGGGTGTTACAAATGGATTTATAAATTGTGTGTTTGATCCTTCTTGTAAATGGTTTTTCTCTTAATGGCTTCTTGATTCCTGTTTTTAACTATCATCAATTGAATATTTTTCAAAACTCCCCTTAGGGTGTATATCTTTCCTTGTATAATCATAATGGGAATGGGAAGTCCATGGTATGGGACTTAAATCATGTGTTGATAGTTAAAGGGAAATAGGATATTCCATGGAGTGATTTTATAGTGATTATTGGTTTTTATGGTTCTGTGATGGCTTATTCTTGTTAAATGTATCTGTGGATTAGTTTTCTTGGATTTGTTCGGCTCACCCCAAATTCTGATATGATAGGGGAACCTGACATATCTAGGAGATGTTTGGAGAACATTTTCTACAGTTGTCTATATTATGCTTTGTTTGGTGGCCCTTAGTATGGACTTTCCTCTATTTTTTGATTATTCCCCTCAGTTATGCTTGGTAGAAGAAGACTAAGTGTGTAAGAGAATTGATCTAATTTTTTGAGGCTCACCTATAGGATCAATTATGTTTCAGTAAGTTCTAGATTATCCTCTAATATAATAGGTACTCCCATATTCCCCTTGATCTTATTTATCTGTAGTGGGTAATTTAGGTTCAATGACATGCTTCGTCTCCAGTGTTGTGTTTTCAATTTCTCTTGTTGTGTGATCATTTCTCATTCTTCTAATAGGTTGTAATTATTTTTTAAGAGTGGATAAATGAATTTTGAAATGTTTTATGGAAAATTTTTATAAATTATTTACACCTTCTTCTTATTTTTTAAATATAAACATCACACCTTTCACTTACCCTCCTTTTCCTTAAATTCTAATGCCCACTTCTTGGACAATAAATAAGTTTTATATAAAGAGATAAATGGACTTTGATTTTCATTAAAGGTACAATGTTTCAAAAACATAATTTTATATAATCTATTTCAAAAAATAAATTGATGAATTTTTTTAGTAGTAAATTAATTTGGAATATATTATTTGGGAATTCGTAATATGTTTTAATACTGTCTCCTACAATTCATTCTTGTTTTTAGTCTTAGGTGTAGGGTCCATTAGTTTATCGATCATAGTGGGAGAATTTAATTCTTCAGATCAATGTGTGTTTAATGGGGTCTTATGGATATTTAGTGTCCTTTAAGTTTGGTATGTTTTATTTTTTGTTATGCATAGAAGTTCTATTTGGATCTATTTATTTTGGGATTCCACTTTTTATTAACTTCTTTATTGTTTTTTATATAGGTAAATGTAAATCCCAAAATCACTTTTTTGATTCCCATGGTTCTTTTCACCACCCTAGGGTGACCAGGAACAAGCCACACATATGTCACAGGCCTACTCTGGTGATAGGTTCTGGGTTGAACTGGGATGGTTTGCGATATATCAAGCCATACAACTATATTTGATTCCAAAAAACAAATTTATCTAAAACCAGTGGCCGAGGAGTATCCATAATTTCATCCCATAGGGTTCCAAGCATCCCATTTTCATGTTATTTAATCTAGTTTAACTCAAACCAAATTCTAATGATTGACACAGGTGAGCTAGACTTATCTACCTCTCTCGAATACCCTCACCTGAGTGTTATGACAAACCATATTGAAATAAACCAAAATTGAGGATTTATTACCTAAAGATACACATAATAATTTCCTAAAATATCACGAGGATTAGTATCTTTGGGAAATTAATTACTTATCACAGTATCATTAAATATGGTTATAATAATATTATTTAATAAAAACTCCACAACATTCCCATAAAGTTGAATTGATATTATTAAAATACATGGGATAACCTAGGAACATAAAGAATAAAGGGGGTATTTATAAATCCCATAAAGGGGATAATCAATGAATACTATAAGAGAAAGTAGTATATGTTAGTTAAGAGGAATATTAGGGTAACCTGATAGGGGTGAAAATCATAAACATTAACATCATAGCATTATATATGTCGACAACATAGAGGAATCAGGGGAATGTTGAAACTACATAATACATGGAATCATAATCAAAATAAATTTATAATAACTAATACATCATAATATAGTGATCATAGGATACCATACCTTTTTCCATACATGATATCTCATGATATGAATAAAATACTCAAATCATTGGGGGCAATGTAATTTTGGTTCCACCAGTCAAATTCATATCAAGAAAATGGAAAATTGTGCAACATTGGTCATAAACTATAAGTATTTATTTTATAACATTTAATTTCATGATTAAATATTCTCGGTTAAATACATAGAATTATAAAATCAATGAAGGAAAGATAAATCTAGGTGAATACTAATGAGTTGAAATGGTGAATCATATTCACTACAAAAATGACCATCGTTTAAAATCATAGTATAATTTCCAAATCATAATGGAGGTACATAAAGATTCTGGGAAAGATTTAACGAGAGTTACTGGTGTATATCATCAAATTTTTATAATATTTATTGTAATAAGTATGTGTAAAAACATATACAAAAATATAAAATTGGAAATTAAAATGTTTAACATAAATAAGGTGCTTGAATAAAGTGGAGAGGGAGGGAATCCCTCACAATAGTATTGTGCTTATAAAACCTTGGGAGAGTATAATTAAGAGATTTTGAACAACCAGGGAGGTCTATATAGAGGGAATGGTAGAGTAAATTCATGAAAAATGGGTTTTGACTAAATAGGAGTGGTAAGATGGGTGGGTATTTATTATGAATGGGTGGGGGATTCTTTATTAATTTCTAAACAAAGGTTTTAGACACTATTTTAAAATGATAAAAAAAATATATAACTATTTTTACTATGTTCTATTTCAAATAGTGGTGGACGTAAATATTTTATAAATATAATAATGTAACTCCTTAAAATAATTTCATTGGGGATGTGGAAGTGATTCATGTTCATAAAGAATTAATTTTAAAACCTAAAAATATAATATATGATCTCTGGATTCATTAAGGGTCTATAAAATTAATAATGTAACTTAAAAAACACATTATTTTTAATGGGACCCAAAATTTTGGTCATGGATTCTATATATTGTATTTATTGAATCACGTTTTGGTGTTAATGATGTCGTAAAAGTGATTTTATATTTTTAACATATTTATTTTTTACCCAAAAAAATCGATTATCTTAGAAAATTATAAATTATTCATTGTTGGATAATTTGGACTTGATGATTTTAAAAATTACATTAATTTAACCAAATATATATGTAAATATAAAAATATACACATATAAATTAAAGAATTAATTGATTAAAAAATACATTTTTAGGTTGATAAATACTTTATGACCCTTCTAAATATTTCAACATACATCATAAAAATCTAATATATTTTTTATTTTAATATTTATTATTTAATAATAATATTTTACTATGAAAAATTTATTTAAAAATTTATTTAATTCATTAAAAGTATGTCCATAATGAGACTATATATTTCCAAAATAAAAATTTAATTTTCCTCATATCAAAATAGAATCTATATTAAAATCAATATTTAATCATTTATATATTAATAATTAAAAGGATAAATATAATTATTATTTTATGACAAATAAAAATATAAAAATTCATACTTTTGGGGTCTAGAAATACAACTCTTTATTACACTAGTGTATTCCTTAATGGTGATATATGGAATGGTGACACCTTCTTGGGGTGGTTCAGTAAACATTGATTGGGTAATGATCTTTCAAATCTTGGAGTTCTTCAGTAAATGAATTATATCATGATTTAGGTGTTGAATATTAACTTGAGAATAATCAATGAAAAATCCTATTGTGTGAGATCCCTTTGAAGCTATGATAAATGGGAATCATAGGGTATGATTTAACTCATAATGGTCATCACATCTTTTTATCTGTAAGTTATATTTTCTATACCCCTTATTATATAATAATCATAATGATCTATATGCAAGAAATATATAATCTTTGGTTATGATTATTAATGTTATCTTAAATATGAGATGATATAACTTATAATGTTATATAATAGATAAATTTGTGCATGTGTTTTCTATAACCACATTTTTTCATAATTTATTTATTCATTTGAAAATGGAATTCAATTTATAATATATTGGGTTATTACATTCGTTCCTCCATCAGAAATGTCATTCCAAAAATTTCATTTCAGACACCAAAAAATGAGGGTAATTTTATTTCCACACCTCTTATAGTTCCTACGATTCTTCTTCAAACTTGTGGTTCCACCACAACACTATGGCTAAGTGAGTTTTTATGTTTCATAGAACATTTTATCTATGATCTAAGATCTTCATATGATGATCCTTGAATGAAATATTTTTCTCCAATGGTACCAACTCTAAATTTATTAAATGTGCGGGGCTAGATATACACTTCCGTAGGAGGGATATATGTAACACATATTTTAATTAAGATATGTTCGTTGCATGTTATATTCAAAAGTAAACTTCACTAATGTGATTAGGAATCTCAAAGTTGTTGACGCCTTTTAGACTAGGCTTTCCATTCTTCCCAAACATCAACAATTTATTCCATGATGATTATTTAGGAAAACATTATATCTAACCTCTAACTCTAGGTAACATTTATTATTGTTTATATTATTTTCTATTGAATATTTGTGTATATAATATGAAAATAAATGGTTTAAATCATTTTTTCATCTCTTGGATAAGATTTGGTCTCATCAACTTTTGTAATTAAGATTTATCCCTTTATATTGATGTCCAACACCACATCCCATACATATCCTTATAAATTAGAATTTGAATACTATAATGGATGATATTATTATATAAAAACTCAACTAGTGGTAGGTATTAATATCGAAATACATGGACTTCTATTAAACATGATCTTCAAATATCCTCTTTAATTTTAAGGGTTCACTTATATTAACCATCCATACGATGGTGATACGAAGTAGTAAAAACATATATTGTATCCAATTCTTTGTGAAGGATTCTCTAAACCCCTCAGGTTAACCTAAAATATAAATAGAAAAAAGAATATAACTATATAAATTATTAATACATCTCTTATGAATATCATGGTGATTTATTCAAGAGATAAACGTTTCCTGATAGTAGTGAATTTCACTGACATGTTAAGTCGATCGAGTACCACCCAGATAGAATTATTGTCATTATATTTCTTGGGGATTATTTTGATGAATTCCTATTCTATATTTTTCCAAATTTTTATACATTTATAGGAAATGGTTTCATCATTCCATTATACCTCGATTATTCAACTTTTATTTTTTGGAATAACAATCATTGAAATACAATTTCATTAATAACCCACTTCTTGTTATCCCACATGAATTTTTTCATCAGATATCTATTCAACTTACCTATTCTTGGATTAATAGAGAATGATTATATAGGAAAATTCAATAGATGTTCTCTATTTAGTTCTTGTTTTGATAAGATGCATATCAAGGTTCCAAACTTTTAACTCCCAATTTAGCAGTGGAAAACTCTAGAATATTCACTATATTTTTTCCACTACATCATCATTCTAAGACTATTTAATTATCTAAGGAATTTATTTTTGAGTAGTTATTTGTTTAAGATAAGATGAAAAACCTTTTACTATTCCCATGTTTTGTCTTTTCATGTCCATGAATAGTGGATCCATATTAATACTCATCATCTGTATGGTGGAAAGATAATTTCTACTCAGAGAATATTCTAGTTTTTTCACCTTCCTAGGATGGTAATGAATTGAATAATCATAATCTGTGACTACCTATAACTATATCTATTGGAACAAAATTTTCTATTTTCTTTTGAATATATACTTGAGTATTTTATGATCTGTATATATGTTATAATTTTATCCATAGAGAAAGTCCCAATAAATATACAATAATAAGATATCTATTGAAAATTTTAGATCATGCATTTGGTAGTTCTGCTCAAGGATCAATAATTAGAAAGTGGAAAAGGCTATCCATTTATAGTCTTTCATGAGTATACAACCCTATACCCTTTTGGAAAGATCACCATAGATCATAAATCATTCCCTAATGGTGGGTATTGTGAGTATAAATGAATTGATTATCATCATAAATTTCTTTTTATTTTTCTCATGGAATTCAATCCTCTAGAAAAACATAACTATCTTCCGAATTAGCCTAGTTATTGGTCTTGAAAACCATTATATGTTTATCGCAATCAATGATAGTAACGTGATAATCCTTGGAAACTAAATATTTCAACCATACATGTGTTCTATGACATCATTAAATTGCCTATTGTTTTTAAGGATTCATAGATATATCTTTTCTGGTGATAATATACCCTATTAATGTTAGATTATCCATTAAAAATGAATTTACCTTACATTTCATTTAGATTTTCCGTTCACAAGGTCTTTAGAACAACTTGAAAATTCTCCTCATGTTACTCCTTTCTTTTAGCATAGATAAGAATATCATCTATAAAACGTACCATATATTTTACAAGGTAATCCCTAAGGATTATATTCATTATGTTCATAATCATAGAGGGAGAATTACTGAGTCTAAATGAAATCAGTATGAACTCATAGTACATTTACTTTGTATGAAATAAAATGTTAGGGGATATCAAATTTTATCACATTTACTCGATAATATCAAAACCGAAAATACAACATGGAGAAACATTGGACTCTATGTAACTGATAGAATAAATAATCAATCCATGAAAGATGGTAATTTGTCTTTATCAAGATCTTCCACAGATCATGACAATGAATTTAGAAGAAACTTAACCCATCCATATTCTTAACAAAAAGGAATGGTTAACCCTAGAGTGATTCAATTTTTAGTCTAAACCATTTATCCAAATTATCAATTTATTGCTTATTCATCCTTGGAAGTACAATGGGGACCATTATAAGTGGTATCTTGGATATTGGGAAATATCTATGTCTAATTTTAATTGAAAATGTAACATCTCAGTTAATAGAAATACTGTACAATTATTTTTGAAACATACATGAAAATTTTGTTATATTGGGCATGTCATTAAGGATGATAATTTCTTAATACTCAATTCATTTATATAGATACTCTTTCCTATAATGAAATAATAATCATTATTGATATGATCATACCAATGGAGATTCTGACACATCCTTTCACTGTTATATAATCAGACGGAAATTTCTGATATGGAGGTTGTTTTACTTATAACAAAAAATTAAATTGGATATACATAAGGAAAGACAATCAATTTCCCATAATAACATTGAATTCCCCTAAAAGAGTTTCATATCATTATTGGGGAAATTTGGCCCCCAAATATTTATTGGTGATGACTTATATACTTTGTATGCAACAATTGACCCATTTTACATCTTCACAAATAACTTAACTTCCATGTATAGAGGTGGTGTATCAATAGTTATACTAGACTTGAATAATATGAAATAATTCATAAAAACATAATCAAAATGGAAATTTTATTTTCTTGAAAAATTTTTAATCCATATTTTAACCAATATTTTCAAGTTCTAATCATTTACTTCCTCAATAATATGATTAGAAATATAATTTCTTAAAACTATTAAAAATATAAAATGAAAACTATTTACATTTAATGGATAACACAAAATTGACATATATTAATTAAAATATAAATTTCTATGTTTTAATATTTGTTATTTTTGGTCTATTAACAAACCTAAAATTTAATAGGATTTGGTGTTCCTTAAATATGGTTTAGATGTTTATTGTGAATTTACCAAACATTAACCCATCATATTATCAAATTAGGTCTAGAGGAATCACTCTTTTTCATGAACTTGTGGATAATAATTTACTATAAAATCCCTCTTTTAGGTTTAATGAACCTAGATACAACAATTCCAGAGGTACATAAATTGGTATTATCTAAACAGGGATGCATTTTTTTAGAAACCACATACTCTATATTTTCCTAAATTTTAGCTATTTTATGGTTTTCTAATCATAATCTTCCCAAATATCTAGACTTTACTCATATAAAAACTATGACAACCCATTTCTTAAACATGATTTATTACAAAAATATTCACATAATAACATCTCAGATGATCTAGTGGCTAGTGTCTTTGGTAAATTAGGAACATTGAACAATAACATAAAACATGCTCACAATAAAATTATCTTAAAAAACTCAAAAAAATAAAAAAAAAATTAATTTATATTATAAAATTACATGGGATAACTTAAAATGTACATAAGAAATAGGTTAGATATAATATTTAGTAAGGTAATATTCAAAGAATAAAATAATAAAAAGAAGTGATCGTCGGTAAATAGGTATATCAAGGTTACGTAACACAGCTGATAGTCATAAAATTGAACATCATAGCATGATATAATATGATAAAATAAAGGATACATTAGAATTTGGAAACAATATAAAAAATGAAAACATAAATATAAGTCAATGATAACCACTATGAAATTCCATCATTATGTTCTCATAATTACACCACATTCACCATACATGGAATCTCATGAGTTAAAAATATTCTCAAATAAATATATTATATTTCTATATAATTTTTGGCTCACCCATCACATTCATATCATGCACTTTCATAAGTGTGCCACATATATCATACAACATAAATATTTATTTCATTACATTTTATTCCATTATTAATTAGTACAAGTTACATAAGTCTGTGTCCTAAATCATTGAATTATACGAAAATTTTCATGAATACCCATGAGTGTAAATGGGTATGGTTGTTCACTACTCAAATGTTTGGAATTGACAATCATAATATAATTATTTCAGTATAACAAACATACATAAGGATTCATGAAACGGTTTAAAGATATTACATGGGGGATGCAATCACATGGAAATTATATTTATAGTAAAAGGGGCATGTATAAACATATCTCAACTTGAAGAATACGAAATCAAAAAGAATTAATATAAAGAAGGTGATGGAATAAATAAGAGAAAGATATTATCCCTTACATGAGATACCTTCTAAAATATTGAGAGAATAATACTAGGATCTTTAAAACACCTTGGGAGGGACCTATATATTGAAATTCAGAATAAAATTTTGATAAATGGGTTTTAGTGATGTTTATTGGGAGGGTGGGTGGGTATTTATAGTAAAAGAAGAGAATTGTTTTATTAATTTGTATTCAAAGGTTTTGGACTCTATACGATAGAATATTCAAAACCATAGACCTTATCTTGGGTTTTAACCATTATTTCTACAAAATTGGTGTGTTTTTAATGATTTCTTGTGGAAATGAACCAAACATATTAAAAACACATGGTGATGTGTATGTTAGCCATTTTGATAAATAATTAATGTTAAAACATTAAAAATATAATATAAGTTTTTGAAAATTTGTTAATTGATTATAAAAATAGTCAAATGAACACAAAAATATATTATTTTAAATGGGAGAATACTTTTGGTTATAGATACTATTTATAGTATTCATTACAAAACTTTTGGGATTTTAGGATTTCACAATTCATATTGTATATTTATACCATATTTTATTTTTACCCACAAATTCAACTGTCTTAGAAAATTATGAAAACATTTCGTTGGAAAATTCTTATGCAATTATTTACGAAATAATAATTTTTACCAAAATAGTTTTAAAAATATAATAATTTTAAATTTTAAATAAATATCCTCATTTTTAAGAAAATTATAATTTTTTATAATTTCAACAGTTTTCTGACCCTTATAAAAAGTACCTTTGTGTTTATAAAATTATATTATCACTTATATTTAAATAAATATTATCCAATAATATTGTTTTATAACAAAATTGAAAATGTTTTGAATTCATCCTGAGTGTCGTGATTGAAACCATATTTTTTCCAAAACAACAATTTTTTAAACACATAAAAATCTAATTTATATCAAACTAATTATTTAATAATTTATAAAGTACTAATAAAATGATAAATATAATAATTATTTTATTAAATATAAAAATATAAAATTTTATACTTTTAGGTTCTAGATATATGACAAAATATTACACCAGTGTATGCCCTATGGGTTTGGTGGTCTATTGAAAAACATTATTATGGTGGTTCAATGAACACAGTCTGGATCATGATATTGATAAGATTTCACTTTTGTGATAAATATTTTTATCATTCTTCAGTTATTGAATCTTTTCATGGAATTGGGAAAGGGAAAATCCTAATAATTACATATCCCTTGGACATTTTGATAAGTGGGTTTTATTGGGTAAAATCCTATTGGTGGAGGCCATTGATTCTTTTTTCTATGTAAATTGAATTTATCATTAACCTTAATATATCCTAATAATAATAATCATTGTAAAATGAGTAAAATATTATATAGGATTTTGGTCATGGTGATATAAGTTTTTTGATAAAACAATTGGGCTTATGATTTACTATTCTTTCAGGTTGTGTGGTGCTAGAGATCATGTTTAGGGAGGCTAATTTATTTCTAAAATTCATAAATTCTATTTAAAATTAATATAAGAATATAAATTTTAATATCCTTTTTATTAATGAGGAACCATAAGGATGTGTGTTCCTTTAAGATCACTAGGGGTAGTTCAGCAACAACACATTCGTAGACATGGTGCATGCAACCAGGGGATCATATTAATGGGGTACAAACATATGGTGAAATGAGATCCCATTTAATACGATTTTTTTTGTGTCGGATAAGGAACCACGAAATACCTACATATGAAAATGTATAGGAGAAGGGTGTGAGCTTGTAATCCCACTACTGGTGAGACAAGTACCCAAGGAAAGATTCAATCTGGTATTTATTTTTCAATGTTAGCTCGGACACGTGTATTTAGATGTATATGGAACATGGAATTGGGATATCTATGTAGGGGGGCTCAATAGAGGTGGAAGTAGATTTAGGGATACAAGGAGGGTATCTCATCACGATTTAATAGAGGGCTCACATCATGGTGTTTTTGGCAGCATACTGAGTAATTTAGGATGCCAGAAATAAAGCAAGGGAGGAAAAAATCTATATATCATTCCTCATCCAAATCATGTTAAGATATCTGGTAGACTAACTGGGTGCCCTTATTAGAAAAAATAGTTCATTTATATCTTTGATACTATTTATCCCAATCATAAAACAAGAAAAATTAAATAAGATTGCAGAACAATAGTGAGACATGGGTTAGAGGGAATTCTCCAAGTGTGGGAATCAAACTGGATGTTTAAGGATCATTCATATAATGTGCTATAAGAGGATTTGGTATGGTAATATATGGAAGATGATCTATTATATTTTGTCTTTATTTGTTTTTAATGACTAGGGAACTTAATGGGAGACAAAATAAGATCCATGTTATGTTGTATTAAAATAGGAAGGAAATTTAACATTGATATCACAGAGGTGTAATCTGACTCCAAAGAGTTGGTGATCATCATCGAAGTGAAGAACAATGATATATAGAAATATATATACATTATTTATAAGGGAAAGAAATTTATTAATAAAGGTATTGCATGGAATCATACATTGAGAGAAGTCAATGTTTTAGCTGACATACTAGAATGAAATGGGGTCCAAAGGAGATATTTATTACTTATTTCATTACGGGTTCCTTATCAACTGATTGCATGATTATTTTTCAGGGGGTCTCCCTTGATCTTCCACATTTTCATCCCACACGATAGGTATATTTTCCTATTATATAATAAAAATATAATGTTTATATGGAATAGTACAATGAATATATTATCAACAGTTAAGAGGCTTAGTGGTATTTTAAATATGATAGGATATAATGAATAATCATTTTGGATAACCAATGTAATGAATTCGTTTTCTAGAATTTCATTTATTAATAAGGAATTTATTAATCTGAAATTCAATTTTATTTTATAAAACATCAGGATGTTACACGAATCAACCCATTTGGTAGTCCCATCATAACTCCCTGACTCCATTGAGTCCTTTGATGCTCTAATAGAGGTCATGGAGGTGTGACACACACCCAAAAAACTAAATAGAAACCCATATACATATTACAATAATGTTTTTCTTCCTATGAACATCATTTTGAATCCTATATTTCTTATATTCGATGGAATGAGGGAAAACATATGTTCTTTTTAGACACCCTTGAATGGACAGTGTTCATCAGGTCTAGTAACCAACCAACTGGGTATATTCTCTATTAGGGATATCTTTTAAGGTAGTTCATATATCAATTTAGTTTGATGCTAATAATTTTTATGTTCACTAATATATCAAATTTCAAGTAGCTTAAATTGTGAAGGAATTGAATTTCATTCATTTATTAAAGGGCCTAACATACTCCAAAAACTCGAAACTTATTTATGACATTATTCAAAAGATATGTATATAATATATCTGGTATGAGTTGAAACACCATTTATACAATTGAAATATTCTATTTTATGTTGAAATATCTTTTTAGTTGAATAATGGTTTTAGGCTTCTATATAACCATCCCACGTGAAATTTTATTCCATAAAAAAGACATAGGGAAGGAGAAATGTGAATGTTGAAAAAGTGATTGTTATGCTCAAACCAGTGTCAGTGCCAACTCAATCCTCCACCCCTTCTCAACAACATATATTTCTTCCTCTTTTACCATGGTGATTACAACATTTACCTCATCCAGAGGAGAATAAAGAATCATTTCATCGGATATTTTAATATTTGACTAAAAAGTCTACTCTTTATGATGAGAGATTGTTATAGGAAACATCATTAGAAATTTATAAAATAACTTTCTCAAACTACTAGAGGCTAGAATATACAAATAAATTCATCCTAAATTAACTCCTATATTAGTTTCCCTTCTATTGGATTATGGGTCAAAACATGAACTAATAATTTATTTTCAAATATATATATATATATATAATGACCAAATTTAGACATGTCAAGTAAGTCCAACCCTCAGAAAGGTAGCATGTATCTATATTCCACAACCAAAGTATTATTGAGAATATAATAATGTCATGAATTTTTTTTGTAAAAATTAAATGACTTTATTTCTAGGTAAGGAGTTTTTCAAGTACATGTTATACTCAAGGAATAACTAAACCATCCATTTCTGACACTATATCCCCTTTCAAAAATACAGTTGGAATCTTCATCATTTAAATATTGAAATAGTCAATGAAACTATATTCAATCAAATAATGTAATTAGGGAAGATGCCTTATTGATTTCCAAGATAGTTTAGACTCACTCAGGATTCTTACCGCCATCAAATGGAAGATAGAAACCACCCCACCAAACATGATTCTCATCAAATAAATATCCATAATATGGATTTATCAATGATGTAAACTTGTTTGATTCCTTCACTGATATAGAGTAGGACTTATATTAACTTTGGTTCCCTACCAATAATTAGGTAAGAGTCTACAAAGATTGAGGAGTTCAAGGAATTTCTGTTTGAGATAGACCCTAATGGTTGGCTATCATTTATGTTGAATCTAAATATTCATATTAAACCTAAATATTGTCACTCCAATGGGCTCAATATGTGTTTTTATGTGATCCTAAAACCTGTAGGTATTATTTAAATTTATTCATGTTGTTAATCTAACTAGAAGTAATATAGTTTTCCAAACAATATTAAAAAATATGAAGGTCCCCTCATCTTATCTTTCAAACCATAAATTTACCCAATTTTTTCCTAGATAAGGAGATGTGAGCATAGTTATCTTGGGTCGTAAGACATATACCACAAAAACAAACTCAGGGTAAGAACATTCAGCCCTTGGTATATAAGTAGAACATATTAAAAAAAATTATTGGAGTCGTTTATAGACTATTCATCCATATTTCCTTCACATATGAATGAAAATAATACAATATATCATTGCGTGTTCTCTAATCATTACGGATTTTGAGGATGAAGGTGTTCCGGTTGAGATATATGACATGAAGATTGGTACAGTCGAACGTCATATTGTAATTTCTATCATGGAACAAGATATGGAATTACCATTCCTCAGAACATCAAAACCATATATATCTCTATACGGATAAATGAAATTAACATTATTCAAGACCTAATATATAATATTTTTTGAATTAATTACATCATTATCCAAACCCCCAGGCACTTTGATTATATAGAAGCTGACTTGTCTCCGTATATCAATACTATTGTAGGTTTTAAAACTAGAATGTGAAAGCCTCTTGATTGGATCAATCTAAGGGAAAATTTTTGGGATATGTTTTCAAATAAGGCAATATAGTGGTTCTACAGGATATAGACTTCAGTGCTCCCATAGGGAAACCATTTCAACAAATACATATCATAGTGACTTTGTCGAGTCATAAGTTCCTCGTTTATACAAAAATTGAGAAGTTAGGGTACTATATAGTCATAAATATCTATTTAACTCTTATAAATAATAAAATATATATTCATGGTACTATTAAATAAAGAAGAAGAATCTAATTCTAAATAAATCACATTGTATTTTTACCCCTAGTGGCATGAATATTCCCTTTTCTGTCTATTGAGTGATCTTAAAAAATAAAATATATTATTAATCTATCAAATCAAAGAAACAAATCATGATATAGGGAGTCATTGGGGAACGTGAGTACCATTATTTAATAAACTAAATCATATATTCACCTAACTATAATATTTTTTTAATGCAGAGTTATCTGCTTAGAATCCATTATCGAAGGAGGAAAAGGACAATGTGAAACCCACATGTAACACCCTAGACCCCAAGTGTATTATGTATAATATTGGTTTAAACAATCATTAGTAAACATATAAAAGACATTTCAACCAATAGGAAATGAATATTATGAGGAATAGGTGGAGAGGATGGGGATTGAGAACATTCACTCCCATTCAAATGGGGTGTGTTGCATTTGATGATCAATATTATAATAAAGATGTATGGTCTCTTAATGGAAATAATAAAAATACCTCTTAATTCAGGATTAAAAGATAAAATAATATCATTAATTAGATCTTATTATTTCCAACTATATTCCATTGTCGAAATTGGTGTGTAACAAGAAAAATAAAAGGAATATGACTTTTGTTACACACCTCCATCATTATAGGAAGGTCTCAACCACCGTGGATAAACATCGATAGATTAACCTGTATATGGTAGAATGTTTGTTGTCTTGGTTAATTAGTTATTCCATGGACCATATAAAAAGATAAATTATAAACCCTTCCTCATAAAACAACAATATATATTTTAAATGAACTATATCAATATTCCTTGATTTATTCCAAATATAGATATCCATCACTTGGGATTTATAAATGATCAATGTAGCTATAAGAAATCCATTATGAGAATGCATCCAGTTGATGATAACAAGGTTGAAGTAAAATCTTGAAAACGCATTTCAAATAAATTCATCCAGTAAGTCTAATACCCTATATAGATCACCACCATTGTTTCTATTTATAAAAATAATGAAAACATTATATTTTTCCTTGATTTTTGGGATTTAAACTAGCATTACCTAATGGATAATATCCTAGTACCCACAAAAATGGTCATTTTGTGCCCTATCCTTCATAGATTTATATTATTATTATAACTAGATCTTTATTACCGCAAAAGTTGAGGATTAATCTATCATTCAGGAACAGTATGGGGGAATACTATTACCATGTAATTCCATTTTTTGAAATAATTTTGGAACACCATATTAATGGTCCATGAACTATACAATCAATCCATTCCAAGGGAAGAAAATGGAGCGATATGTTGATGATCTAGTGGTAAATTATCAAATAACACTATGGCCACCTTAGAAATATAAAAATATATTTTAATAAATAACGGCAGCACTACTCATTGCTGAACCTGCTGAAATTCTTTTTCTGGGACACAATAAAAAATTTACCTACATCAGGATATGTCATTCCAAAATTGATATTTACACTTATTTGACCATAGATATAATGAACAAGCAACCAAATCAAAACATTAAATACCTAAGGGGACTCCATGGATGTCTTAATTATATTATGTCCTTCATAGCCAATCTCACCAAAAAATTCATCCCTCTATGAAATTGACGAAGAAATGATTTATTTATCACGATGATTATGATTTTAAAATAGCATTAAACAATATCTAGAGGTACTGCTTATGGCCACAATTCATAATGTTATTAATATCGTGTGATAATATCATTCTTTATGTGCTGACCCTGGAGAGATCTCTTCATTCCCTCCTCACTCATAAGAATAATAAGAGAAAGGAAAACAATATCTAATATCTCAGTAAAAAATGTTGGATACTAATATGTAAAACTCCAATATTTGGAAAAACTACCATGTGTTAATTTTAAATGTATATATTCTAATAAATTTTTTTATTATCACAAGATCAACCTTTTATCCTTTGATAACCCATTAAAATTTATCGGTAGTTATTAAATGTTCACATGGAATATAGAATAGTTGGTAGTCATTCTAAAATATTATGTTACCTAGTATGTGTCATAGAAATATACTGATGTTTTGGAATTTTGAATATTTACACACATCACAAACTATCCTTGAGAAGTCACTTTAATACACAGATCTACCCAATGTATAGGTTCTCTCCATAAATGACACTCCCCAGGCATGATAGACATACATTAATGGTTCTTCTAGGTGTAACCTAGAAAGAAGAATTGAAACCCCCAATGAATAACCTAGTCAACCTGGGTATTTTATTCGCAGCCCTGGTGAAGTTGGTTCTACCATATTTTCTCTATCTATCATAAGGATTCACCTCCACTGAAGAAAAATACAAAACAATCATCATGTTCAATGAATTTGACCTATAGTTATCAAATTTCAAATCAGGTATAAATAAATATAAAAAATTCATTATTAAGAAATTCAATGTTGAATATTCGATAAATAAGTATGAGTTGATTAAATTTCATGATTAATTGTTATGTTTTATATCAAAATTCTCATTAAAACCAATACTATCCCATATTCCACAATAAAAAATTGCTCAAATAGAAACAATTGCTAATGTTGGTATAGATCTGGTTAATATAGACACAAAAAAGATAGTCCTTCTAATTTTATATAAAGGTGTGGTCTCACCATTTATAAATAATTTTATATAAGAGATTAAAGGTGTTAATACATCCCTCATTCTTGGTTAAACCATATTCACATTGGTTGATTCAACTATTTGGTTGATGAAACCCAAGACTGAATATCTCCAAAGCTAAATTCTTCCATTTGATCATGCCAAGAAGGAATAAATCTATGGTTGGGAAATAAACATCCTCCCTTATAATGAATTAAATTCCAAGAAATACCTTTAAAAATTAGGCTTTGATAGATTCCATCATAGATTCACTGAAGTAGGATAGGCACTTGTTATCAAAGAAGATCATGTCGGTCCCTATAAAGGCAACTAGTAATGAGGTATATTATTCTATCATATCAAGAAGTTTAGATAAAATATTTCATAAATGATTAAAAACTATATAGAGTATTGAATTATGTTTCAAACCATTCAGATACAAGAAAACATCATCCATAAACCATCATAACTATTTCACATTTCAAATAATATTTTCCATTTTCTATGTGGGAAAATATATTATCAGGCCATAATCCCATAATTATATAAAATAAGTTAATGTAAATACTTACTAACATTGAATTATTTTCAATATATTTTAATAAAATGTCACAAAAAAAGTTGATAATGGTTTCTATATAATTCATGAAATCGAATATCTTCACCAGATATGAAATCTCTCAATCAGTAATGACTGACAATGACACCAGTTTTTTACTTCTAAATTGAAGAGGTTGTATTAAGAAAAAAATATATAGTATAATCATTAATATTTTTATATAACAGTAAATATATTGATTTGGTATTTTATTAAAATATTATCTAAATTCCTTTAAAATATATTATACAAATACTGTGGTTTTGGCTAGATAAATTCCCACATTCTTTAGGGGATTATCAACCATGACCCTTATTTCCACAAAAGAAAACCTATATTAACATGTATATAGGATAGAGTCAGTACTTCCTATTGATTTTTATATTTACTAAATTATTTTTCCCATATAAAATTAGATATGAAAAGATTAAAATTCCCAAATATGTCTTCATGAGTTGGAATATGCTGATAATACAGGGTTAAACATGCTACACAACCTTGATATTCATTCTAAATGTGGTTCATGAGCCTTGAATCATAAGTTTATCCTCCACGCATTCTTCCATGGAGATCTGGTATATAATCTGGGAACACTACTGATACATGGAAATAAGCCTTTGAAACATGATCCATATGGGAGGTACAAATCACCATATATACGGTCTACCCAAATGGATCTTATTCCTTGATAACAATGGCTGGATAATATATTAAAAAAGCCACCAATATAAGGTTACACAAATAATAAATAGCATAATTATATGTGAGGTTTAGTTAGTCATGATTACAAATTGTTAAACTATATAGAAGATAGTCTAATCCATATAAATCATGAATTCATGGACTCAATCATCATCATACAAACATAAACAACCACACATTTTCATCATAGAATAATAATATTAAACCTCCAAAACCAAATTATCCATCAAATAACATTATGTTATATGTAAAAAAATTCATACATGTATACCATTAGGCTACTATAAGAATTCTATCCTATATGAACCCAAGTTGTAAAGTCTTCCCTTATGAAAGAACTTGATCGATGAATTAAAAAAAAAATCCCCAATATTCAAAAGAATACACCATTTTAAATACATCTTTATATGGATATGTTATTGGTGTTATTACATTTGGGTTATCTGGGTGTTGTAGTTCCCAAAACATATGACCAAAATAATACACTCATATAAATAATAACTACGTGTGTCTTTATTTATTGTTACATTAGTATAAATTTTGATGCATTTATCCAACATCGTAGGAGAAACTATAGATTCCATTTCAATGATATATTTTCCCTAATGACAAGGTGTTTAACAATATATTCTTGGTTTCATTTTTTCTTCTATTGAAAATACACCCATATATTTATCCCCAATTCACCTATACATGATCAAAATCAGTCTAGATGACTTTTTTTTGATAAACATGTTTCTCAATTCCTAATATTTTAGGATATGTACTGTTACCCAAATTTATTACCTTCGTGCCAACTAAAAATTATAATAAAACCCCCAAATTCATTTTCTGGATTAATAATATGTTCATTCACATTGGATTTTATCTAATTATTCTACAAAAAAGATAGTGTTATCAAACTCAATGAATGGTCCAAATCTATCTAAAGTCCTCTATATAAGGTTCCATCCACATGACAATAAAGTAGAATACATATGAATTTTTTTCTGTGATGGAAAACTATAATGAATATGGTCAATTCAACACATCATTAATCTACTTATACTGGTCTATTCTAATTTACCCTAAAATGATTGAATATTCCATACCCATATATTCCGAATTAAAAAATCTCATCCCATGTATGATATATCATACTAAATAGGGGTTTTGTTTCACTATCCATTGATCTGGTGGTCATGTTTATGCTATCCAAACAGAATTTCATTGTTCACTTAACATGTCACTAAAATTAACTCCATAATAGAACTATTTGTGCTTTTATTCCCATTAATCAAGGTTATATATTAATGCATGAACCCCTTACCTCAATAAAAATTATAGTTTAAATTTAAATATCTATATCCTCTCTATTGGTAAATCCTTTTCAAATTCAAGTTTGTATATTATTCTCCTCTAACAAGGCTGCCCATAAATTTTTTCACTCTTTTTATATATGTGATCTTGATCAATATAGATGGATTATATTTCTAATAACTATGTGTGGCATGGTTCCTATTTTCCCAAGACATGTAGCGATTCTTGGATCACTTATTAAAGGTATAATAGTAATTTAAAATCAAATCCCCACATCATCCTGGTGTGTATACATTTTCTAATCTACATTAGGTTTTTTATCCTTCCTCAACACCATGATATAGATATCACATCATGAGAAGGATCCAAAAACATGAACACTCCTTTATATAAATTTCTATATAGTATAACCATAAACTGCATTTCATATAAATCCTTATGACGGGATGTTAAAATTGACACCATATAGTCCTTCTTGATTGATTTTAAACTATATAGAGTTGTTTGTCTTTTAAAACTGACTTCCCTAGAAGAGATATGGATCCATGTGAGAGTACCCCAAATATGGTTCCTATATACTAATCTACTATAGGATAAAATTAACCAGTTTATATACTAATATGGATAACTAATTTTTGGTACAAGATATAATAATTCTTTGAGTTACCATATCATGGAATGATATGAGAAAAATAATCTTTTTATTTATATAATTTATACCTTTATAGGAAATAACATTGAAAAGGACTATGTGTTTCCTGATTATCATGTGGAATTGTCTAGAATGATTAGTTCCTTCCACAGATATTGGGGGTTGAATAATTGGAGGGTGTTTTTTAAAATATCTTCTAAAAAAATAATCTTCAGTGAATTATTAGAGTATGATCCACTAAAAACAGAAATATATTATCGTCACATAATCATAATTGGAATAATAAAAGGAGGAACACATAATTTTCATAGGTTTCAGATCCAATGTGATATCCCACTCCTTTTTATGGATTGTTTCCTCCCCATACAAAAATTCTCTTCAATATAAAAACATGTGAGTTAAAATTATAATAATTTTGGATGTAACACATGAAACATGTTAGAATTTACACCCAACATTTCTGGTTTTCCTTGAAGTGAAAAGAGGGAGAATAAAATATGAATTAGACAATTGAATAAATCACATTTTTCATAAAAACTCATATTGATTTTTATCTATGAGCCTCTATAATAGAAAATAAATAGTCTATCATAGTGAATACATGAATTATACTACATAAGTAATCTCATAATTAAATAAGGTCCCATAAAACTGTGAGATTTTATATATATTTATCGTTTAATAACTTTCTTCATATTTGAATACATCTTATTTTTCATATTATCCACACCAAGAAAACAAAACACAATTTACACAAATTTATCGTAGTGAAAACATAAACCATAGGTATAATTTACACAATGATCAATGGTTCAGGACAGATGCACTCTTGATACGCTTCCCTAGATCATTCCATGTGTCCTAGTGGTTTAAAAAGTCATTATGTAATTGAATAAATACATCATAAATCGGATAGTAAAAAATCATCATGAAACATAAATTACCACATTCATAGATGGAATATAGGGTTCACAACCTGAATCCTATTTTCCTAACAAAATGTATATAGTTATTACTTCCCATAAATTATTTACACGACTGCAATTTCATTGGATAAGAAAAATCAATGATGTGCATTAATAATTAATGAAGTGAAATAATTTTGACCAAAACCCAAAAATATTCTTAATGACTACTTTTTTCTAATTAAAAACATGACCTCATGTTAAAAACAAGAAGATATTATTTTATTCATACCCAAAAACACCATGAAAATGGATAGTTTTAAATTCTTTTTTACATCCTAAAACCTATTACTGCAACCTCAAAACTTCTATTTATCCTCAAAAACTCATATTGAAATAATTAAACTTTATACCATGATATACACAAAACTAAAACTAGATAATGTGGCATAATATAAATTGATCACCTCAGAAATGGTTCTAAACAAAAAAAATAACTCAAACACCCCAAAAAACCATGGGATCATCAAACTTCCTAAAATAAAGCCACAAATCCCTAAGGTTCGTCAAAATCCACCAATGGATTTATTGAAGAAATTTGAAACATCATAACATACCATGGCACAATAATATGATTCATAAAATCATAACTAATCTCAATGATATTTATTTTGACATTACATCAAATGATAACATAGTGTTTTAAGGATATTTTTCCCTTTGGTAAAATCATGTTTAGATTGAGTGATTCAAATGGAGATGCTTAAATAACCCCTGACACATGCAACCCCCTTCATCATGAAATTTTATCCCGAATCCAAGACATAACCTAAATTTACATAGGGGTCGAATTGAAAAAAGTTCAAGTACATGGGAAAGGATGAACATGTAATTTCTGCCCTATTTTAAAAAACCTCCCACATGGAATATATTTTTAATGATATCTATATGATGATACTTTGTTCCAATACATGAAAGATTTGTTTAACCTAAGGAAAAAATCTGTTTAATAAAATGGTATAAAAATAAAATGTTCTATTAAAATGAACCTAGTTGGGTATAAATGAAATAGGTATAATATAGTGAATTTAGTATGGGTTCCATTAGACACCTACTTATAATGGAGAGTATTGTACAAAGAATGATTTTCATGGGTATTCCATTACCAAAATATTAGATATATTTAAAACAAGGAATAATTTATTAGATTGTGGGGGTGAGTGTTCCTCTACCACTAGAACTTGAGTTCCCATGTATAAATTCTGAATCTAGTATTTATATAGATGTTGAGATTTGTAGGACTAAACTAGGATTACATGGTAAGTGACATGAGAATTAATCCATATATCTAGAGTGATGTTGGCATGCCATTTCCAAAAATGTCAGTGGTAAAATGATATGAACATGATGACTATAAATAATGGAATACTATTTCATTGATAAACTTCAACCATATACTATGGAGCATTATAGTGGACCCCATTCTAGTTGTCTTGACTATGACATGGTCTAACATACCTTAGTGGGTAACCCATCCTTGTAATTCTCCAATAGACGGTTAATATAAAGGTCTATCCAAGTTGAATCCTTTCATACATGTGCTGATAAACATTTATTATGATCATATAGTGTAAATCCCCTGCTATATATGAGATATTACATAAAGGGAGTTATTCCATTTGATGGGATATTAAATGCTATAATAAATTACCTTTGATTGTATTATATGATATTCTGGGTATAGACACTCCTCCCACTAATTTCATTATATGAGATGTTGAGTAGGGTCAATTGTCTAACAAATTGAATTATTCTCAAGATTTCAGGGTATGTCACTCTTCCCCCTGACGGTTTTATGTTTGATATGATTATAGTTAGGTAATTCCTTTTCATAAATGATCATATATACTTATATATATATAATCATGATATTTTTGGAAAGGGCATGCCCCCCCAATTCATATGTTACATTTTCAGAGACATCCGTAACATGCCATGATAGGTATGGTTGATCTAAGGTGTCACCTTAGAACCTACGGATTGATAGTATTTATTTAATTATGATAATTCATAAATTTATTTACTGATAATATCCCATGTTATTAATCTAAATTACTGTTTTTATTATGGATTCTATTGGTGGTGTCCTACATAGTTTTAATCACACCCTTCTTAGATATCTATAACACATCAGTACCAGATAATACCTCATTTCACACTAGTTCATTATGGGAATATGACTAGGATTGGATCATTTAGATAGATATGTTGGATATGTATATGAATACTAAAATTTTATTTGGGTCAAATAAGGTAGTAAATGTTCCTTGTATTTGTATTCATTTTTTATTATTATATGTTGTTAGTTTAGTGGGTGATTAGTTGGGATGTATTAGTGTATGCTTACAATTCATATGTTATATCATGGTTCTTGTTTCTTTAATTTTTCATGCACTGATGTTTTATTATAGATGTTTCATGATATTTACATTGTCAGTTTACTCAAATATTATCAGATAGTCTCCCCACCATAACACCCTAGATAATCATTTCTTATTAATAGACTCTTGTTTATGGAATGGAATTATTGAGGTTAGATAACTCCCCCAAAGTTGACATTGTTGACTTATACTGGGTATGGAATATAACAATGTGGTATTAGAGAGTCTTTTCATGGTATTATAATTTATCGATATAGAGTAAAATAATTTTGGATGTGTCAAATCTTTTGATGGAACTCTAACAATTGTCTCATGAAAATATTTTTCAAAAATAAATATTGTTTATGGTGGATATGGTATTTTTTGTTCTTGGACTTCACTATTTTAGTTGAGTTATTTATTAAAATATGATGTGTTTATTTGAAATGTAAATTTTTTGTTTTCCCTCTAAGACCATTGGAAATAGTACTTTTTATATGAATTATTTTTTGTTTGTAGGAATAACATGACCTTTTTATTCTTCTAGGTGATTGATATCACTAACAATTAAAGGATCATATTTTTATAGATCCAATAATAACTCATACGGTGATACACTATATAAAATGTCGGTGGAATTATAAATAGTTGAACTATGATATTATCATATTATGAATATTCATGTGGATTATGTATGGGATTTTCCATGATGAATACAATACATTCCCTCTATGTATGTATATATAGTGGCCCATATTAGTGAATTATGGGAATAAGATGCCTTCAGGATGAAAACCTTTTGGGTTATTATAAATTCGATCTAGTTACATAAGGTTTTAACAACAACTTATATGGCATTTTCCTATATATTTTTTTGTTTGATTATATTTAACTAAATTGTATGATTATAGTTTTACTCAATATGGATTGTTCTAGGACAATTTCAATATATGTATTGGGATAAGATCATGTTCTATGAGATTCTTGTCTAGTATATGGCTTCCATGTGAGGATTAGGTCCCTAGGTTGGGTTGATGACTGGACAGGTGATTTCTGATATGTACATGTATAACCATAGAGTGTGTTATTTTTTACATGAGTTTCCATGTGATATTTGACATAATTGGAATGATGATTATCCTGAGTTTTATACTTTTTTAGATGATTCATAGGCTACGTATGAAATACTGGTGCACTAATATGTGGCTTAGGATATTGGTGAGATGAGTTCTCTAACTGAGTAGTGTGGTCTTGTTCTTATGTGGTCAAGATATGTTGTGATTTAATAGGGTAACTTCAGATAGGGGTTCATAAGAACATCTAGGTGCCCTTTGAGATGTATGGAGTTGGTAAATTTCATAAATTATAGATTGATTCATCAAAAGTGAAATCATATATATGGTATAGGCATAGGGATTCCTTTTTCCCTGTGGGTGTGGATACAATTGTGAGGATGAAGGATGGTCATGGATATTCCTTAGGTATTTGTGATAAAAAGAGCATGAGGTTCTTTGGTATCATGGTTTTTTCTGATCGTAATATTAGTTAGATGCCCAACCTTTTTGAAATATGAATTGAGGTGTTTTTAGTCAGATGATATGGTTTGGCAGCATTGCTGTGTATGCTTACATGGGTATGTTTTTTTGGAAATGATTGTTGTTAAAAACTATTATAAATAAGGACTTATGAAGTAGAATGGGTTGTACATGAGATTTTTTATATATTGGATTCAATTAAAATTGTTTTTGGATCTTGGGTTTCAGATATGGTTGGTGTAGTCATAGTTTATCCAGGTTTTGATGAGAATGGTATGTTTTCCCACTATGGTATGAGGAATCCTCAAATATAGATTGGAGTACCATGGTACTACTGATTCATACCTACATCTTGATAATGGTTGAAAGAATGTTTGATCATATATCAGGAGTAGAAACATGTGTGTGATATTGGAACTCATTAATAATCTTCATCAAGGAGATATTTAGAGATTGTTCGATAGTGGGGAGACATAATTTTTAATTTAAGGGTTTGGTTATTATTTGAGTGCAATATAGTATATGGTTGGAGTGTTTGGTCCATACACCCAACCTGTATGAGGTTTCTGTTTTTTTCATTGTTTTTGGATGCATGTATCTGGGTTATGTATAGTAAATATAATTTACTATTTTTGGTGTATCAATCGAATTAAATTAGTAGAGATCAGTGTGTGTGGTAACTAACAACCACAATGATCAAGATGAATGTTAGGCAGTTTGAACAAATGATAATTTTAAAAACAAACTAGTTTGGGACTTTTTATAGATAAATATCAGTGATCATGGGTATCCCATTGACATGTGATGCAAGGAATGGCCTTATGTTATATATGTGTCCTGTGATGCGAAGCCCTATATTCTTATGAGAATAATTGGGTGAAACATTGGTGTGATAACAATCAGTTAATAAATTGGGTTTGACCAATAATGTCAACTAATGGGAGTAAAATTCGTAATTTGAGAATTCACACATTCCACCATTAGTGGGTCACTGTAATATAATTTCTGGAAATGGTCGGTTTTATGTTGTGTGGTATTTTTGGATTTTGATTAGTATATTTTTTTTGGGTGTGATCTCAATATGGATATAACCTGATAGAATCAAATAATTTAGACCATACATTGTGATTAAAAAACTATAATAGATCATGAAATATGTATGGGGATACTTCTCATGGATGAGAATTACTATGGTGGGAATTTCATAATGACCTAAGACATTGTGAGATAGTAAAATCATGTGAAATTTTAATTTTTGAATTGTCAGCCCCAAAGTGGGAAGGAATTTGGAAATTTGGAACTCAAATCTATATTTCAATACTTTGAACACATTAAGGTAATGTTCTTTTATTTTATTAGAGGCTAGAGAGATGCCTTGGTTTCATAGGTGAATACGAGTAAAGGGTCAATGTAATGGCATGAGTACGTGTAAATGCAAATTTGGACATGGTAAGGGGTTTTGAAAACATCAAAATTGTATGGAATTTTTTTATTGGGATGGTGGTCGGGATCACGACTATTCTCGTAGATATTTTTTAGTAAGTGGTGGGATTAAATAGGAACCATATGTGTTTTATCTGAATAGAAGAGTTTGGATTAAATTTGGGTATTGTTTATTTTATCCCAATTTACAAAAAAATTCCAATGACATATACATTACATATGAAAATTTTATTACATATATTGTTTGTTGAAATGGGAAAAAGACACAATAAGAATAATATATTGTGAATTACAATAATATATTACATATTTAACTTCCCCCATAAAATATATATTACATATGAAATAATATGTTACATATTAAATACATTTATAATATGTATAAAAAAATATTATTCATAAACAAAATTTTGTTATAAATGGATAATTCCATAAAGTGAATATCTAATGTATGAAATAAAATATTTCTAGTAATTTTTTATTTCAATGTAAAATATTTTATGTATTATTATTCTATTATTCATGGAAAAAATATCATATGTATTGCTGTTTTTTCTCAACAAAATATCATACATATGGATAATATGTTACACATGGGTATTTCTCTAAAGGAAAATATTATCAGTATGGAAAATATTTTACATATTTGATATTTTTCAGAGTAATATACCATAAATATATAAATTTTTTATGAATCAATTATTTCTTTTGGGAAATATTTTATGTATCAAATGTTTTCAAAGGTAATTACCATACATAAGAAATTATATTATGTTTTTAGAAAATTCAATTATGTAAGGTTTTCCCAATGGGAAAAACATACATAATAAAAAAAATAGAATGCATTGGATTTTTATAATTTTATGAAATGTCTAAATATTTCACACATCATGATAATAATCTATTTATTAGGTTTTTGCAGAGTAAAATACATTATTTATATAAAATTAACGGTTGTATGGAATTTTTTCTAGAAGAATATATTGTGTAAGGATGTTTCTAAATAAAACACTTAAATGATGGTTAAATATCTTTAATATGGAGTTTCTTTATGAATTTTTTTTTAAATTTTATTATATAATATATGAAAGACATAAATTATGTAAGAAATTAAAACATAACAAATTAGAATTTGTCTAATTAAAATAATTTCACAAGAAAATAAATATTAAGAATTGTGTGAAAAATTATCTATAGTGTTTTAAAAAGTAAAGATCCATACATAAGAATTAAAATTCATACATATGTTAATTTTTTGTGTGATATCATATGTATAAAATAAAAAAATTATGTATGGACACATATCTTATATATGGGATCACTGGGGAGATACATATGATACTATTCACCAAGGTATAAATATTTTATAAAATTTTGAGAATGAATAGTGTTCTAGAATTTTTCTTAAATGATAAATAAGGGATTAAAATTCTTGTTAATAGTGAAAATAAGGTGTTTTATGGACTTTACAAGATGATCATGACCAAATAAGTTTTTTAATTTATTCCCCATACAAAATGGTTTCTCACTCAATTAGTAATATAAATAAGTAAAATTTTATCTAAGAGATTTTTAAGGTAAATATGACACACCATAATAAATATTTCATAATTTGTTCACATATTTCTCACTTATAATTTATTTTATGTCATCTAGGTCTTTAGTCAAGAATCCAATTGAGTGTGGATAAAAAATCATAATATCAAAGTGATTTTTCTTATCTTAACTAGAGGATAATTCAGAATAATTATTGAATAAGAATTTATTTTAAATATAAAATTTACGTTTATATCACAAATTATTACTGTTTTTACAAATTTATGGGTGAAATTTAGGTATTAAATAATAGTATAATATAGTCATTTTTTATGTTGATGAACTATATGGATGTATAGTTTTTTCATACATTTCTTGAATATTTATGCTATAGAAGATTATTAATGAATAATTGATTTGTATTCCAAAAATATAATTTTTGTTATAATATTTAAATGCTTTTTAAATTCATAATAGTTGTTTTTTAATTCCTGTAAATTGTTGATTGATGGAGTTACGACTTCTTGTTGTAAGGTGATCAAATGGTTATGGATGGGAATTTTTGTGGGGATACCAAGCTTACTTTGAAGGTAATAACTCTGCAAATTATGTATTTTGTAAACTAAATATCACCCAAAATTATGCATGTTTATGTGACATGTGATATTTGGTCTCAATAGTAGTGTGTAATTGTACATAAATTTAAAGAATTTTTTTAATTCATATGAAATGAACAAAGTCTCAAGGTCCAAGATGGACTATTGAAAACTAGTTAGTGAATTGGATGGTGATGGCCGAGGTCTTTATCATAATTTTTTTAGATAAAATAAAAACACCTTATATGGGTGTATATGAAATTGATGGAATATAGTGGACATGGTTTTGGTTCATTTAGAAATTTTATTATATAGGATAGTGTCAGAATAAAAATGATTTTCCATATTAGTCTATGATGGATTTATGGTATACCAAATACCCTTAGGCTAGTCTATTAGAGATTTGCGTGACTATTTTGACCCCACTACTATTTGAGTACCCAGGTGGACATGGCCTCTGTAGAATTTATGTATAGTTCAAGAATGAGAAGGCCAACTATGGATGACATGGGATGTGAGATTGTAATTATTCCATATATCTAGAGTGACACTAGTGTGGAAATTCTAATAAGGATGGTGTGGTCCGGATATGCACAATATTATGTTGAGATATATTATTCCTTCATAGTGAAGAACTTCAACCCTATAGTTGTTATCATGATAGGGGATAAAATGCATGGTGTTCAAAATATGAAATAGCCTAGGGGACCCATGTCAATTCTTCATTCTTATGATAATCATGATGAGGGTTAGTGCAGATGGAAAACAAGGTGGTATCCCTCTAAACATGTAGTGATGAACAAAGATTGTTATTATAAGGTGATATCCCCCCAACAAAATATTCTATATAAGATGTGATGAGGTGGGAATTATTCCCCTTAATAAGATTTAGTGGGTTGGGAACAATTATACCCAAATTATATAACTTTCTGGGTCGATCCAAACACCCCCACCCTATTGAATTATTTGTTATTTCAGGTGTCCCTCCACCCCCATCTAAGGGCATTATTCCTGATTTTCTAGAGTGGGCCGCTCATCCTATCGAGTCTAGTTTATATGAATTGATTTGAGTTGATCGTTTTCCCTTATGTTATCATATATACATATGTGTGTGTGTTTTTTCATGAGATTTTTTGGTAGGAAATTTGTCCCCTTTATGTTTATGGAACATTTTTAAATACATTTGAAACAAACTGATGTTTGTATGGTCAATCTTTAGTGTCACCACAGAACCTAAATATTGAATATATTTATTTTATTTGGATCAAGTGTTTTGATATATTATTTTTATATAATTTCAATATACCATATTATAATAATTATATTGGTAATATCTTCTATGTTTTATTATTGATTTCTAGTCACTCCCTACTCAGGTAGCTATGGAACTTTTGTACCTAAACATGGAACATTTATTACAGGTTTAACTAGATTAGTGTCCCAATACTGGATCTTCAACAGGATATCTTGGATAAATATTTATAAATATTAATGTGATGAGACTTGGGGATAATAGTAGATACTATTGGTTTATTTTTTCTATTTTTATATGTGATCAACCTATTGGGTGATCAGTTGGGTTGTATAACAATATTCATGAATTTCATTTATTAAAGACTGATTTTTATTGATATTTTTATATAGTTTTATCTTCTATTGTTGTTGTATAAAATTTTCATTGTTTTTTATTTATAATGATGTTATATTCTATCTATAGAAACATCAAATTCATCAAATTCTAATTGGAAGTGTCTAAAAATTAAGGATTCACATTCTATGTCACAAGACACATCTGATCTAAACACTTGTGTGTGGTCTCAAACTAAGGAAATTATATCTCTTATGAAAATTAATATGCTGAGCATTTATAGACTTGCTACCATCATCAATAAATGTGCCAATAGGGGATTATGGTAGGGTAAGAGGCTCAACTCCATGGGTAGAATCAAAAGTTTCTCTATTGTGTTGTCTTTAGGGATAGTGACCTGATATAAGAGAAACACTAGTTAAATATCTTTAATCTATATCCTATAATATAAACTTAAACATGGATCTCATATGAATTGAAATTTTCTATTATCAAAACACATGCACCATAGATTTTCCCAATACTTTTAATGGTTATATTCTTTTGTAGACATGCGGTAGGAATTTGTGGATATTTTCAAGCATTTAAACCACAATAATGATGATCTATCCATTAAAAAAACTATTAACCACTGTAAATAGGATTGGCCAAAAATTATTAGGAGTATCATATATTGTAATAATATACATTCTCAATCACATGGTAATAAATAATTTTAGTTGAATATGAGTATAAATTGTTGGATAGACAACGAAGCTTGACTCCTCATTACAAGCTCACTCTTTCTCTCGATAGTAAATTCGTTGGTATTCACCCTTATATTAGGAGTTTTTTCCCATTGAACATTGTATCCCTTCATCATGAAATACATTTAAGATCCTCACACATACCTCAAAGTTGATCCTAATTTTAGGTAAGGTGTTTTATCCTCGGTATTCATCGCCCACCCTCATAATATATTGACCAATAGATGCACCCTTATAATATTTCCCTAGGTATCCATTGGGGGGATGAACTTGTCATACATTGATATAATATTAGGAGTTTTAGATATATTTTAGATATTCCAAAAATTGATACACACATCACTAGGTGTTAGGTTGAGTGTATTTTTTTGAGATCTAGTAGATCAATAGATCTATTTTTAGGTCAAAATTCATAAAGTATTTTTTTGAGATTCAACTGGATTCATAAATACCTACCACACTTAACTGAACCTCAAATATAGTTATTCTATTTCTAACATGGTATACTCACATGAAATTAGGCTTAACACCACCTTAATGTGTAGATTATTTTCTTTTCCCTTGCTTCAATATTCTAATTTCCATGTTGTGTAATATACAGGATTAGAAGTGCGTCTGACGCCTTGGAATATAATAATGTCTATCTAGGTTATATTTAGAGTGGTTAAGTATCCATTCCATTTTATTTACCCTTCATTTATTTACTCACCCTTTGATAAGAAAGTAGCCTTTCCCAAATTTCTATACATAGAGAACCAAGAGTTGGGTGTGTTATCCTCTATCCATCGAATTTTCAAATACACTAGCTTCACATACCCATATAATGAATGGAAATATTATGTATGTAAATCATGATGGTACATTAGAACTACTTGTGTTATTTTTCTTAAATGTGTACTATATTATTTAGTATAAACTTATTCATTATTCAAAATCATCATGTCAGTATGATTAAAAACATTAATATCTAGAACAATAATGGATGAATAGTCTTCATTAAAAATTATAATGTTTAATAAATTATAGACGAGTGAATGAGAAAATTCAACTTAAAGGAAAAAAATGGGTCGAGCATGAATAAATTTTGTGAGAAAATTTATACCCTCGCCCTATGATATTTTCCATTCCCCAAAAGTTGGGTCTCTTCTCCCAATTGGATGACCTATGTGAATCATCATCACACTCATAAAATTCACACTAACGGTTTATTGAAAAAATAATGATGTGTGTTTACCTTGGGTTGTGTGAGAAACATTATAAAATAGAGAGTGTGAATCTTCATAGTCTAAATAAGTTTTAAGTTACACAGAAGTGAAGTTGTCCCCTAATATTTTTTGATGAGGTTGTGTCCCACAACTAGGTGAAACACACACTATGTACTGGTTTCAACACATGTTTCTCCCAACTACTACCATGCATGTGACTTACATGAATATATATCCAATTCATTAGACTATATACCTATACATGTTATTGTACTTTTATGCCACATTTATGCAAGATATTCATTTTCCATATAATTCATTTATCCAAATTCTAATAAAATAATATTATAAGGGGTAATTTGTTATCATTATCATTTAACAAGGGGTCTACACATCATTATGGTGGAGGAAAATTATAGTGAAGAGAACCATCAACTGTACAGAATTTTTCATTTTATACCTTGTATGACATTCGATAATGTCCCCTGATGTATATACCCCAACACACATGTCCTTGTCTAAATATGTGTGCACCCTATTCTCCAAGATAAATGTTTTTTAATTAACCTATATTTTTTTCAAGGTCCATAACATGAGGCACATATCCTACTAGGGTCTATGGTCATTACCCACATAATCCCTTACCATAACATCTCTTAGTCTATGAATAAACATATTTGGCTTCCATTTTGAAAAATATATTAGAGATAGGTGAAATATTCTAATTATCCAAGAACCATCGCATTGCACCCAAATATTTTTTTATCTTCTTTAGGTGGCTACAAAAGTCAAATTAACTTAATCAACTAGCAATTATTTCAGTTAATTTAGTTACCCATTTATTTATATCCATTAATGAATTTTTAGAGATGTAATATCAGTAATTACACTAAAATTAGGGTGACAGAATCCATTAAAATGATAAACTAGGGAACTAGACACAGAAGTCATACATAGAGAACTAAAACCAAGGTGACACATCACCCTACCCTGAAATATGGTTCGAACATTTACCTACCCATTAACTTGGGAGAAACCTCATCCTAAACTATAACTTGTGTTATAGTTCTCCCCACCTAATAAAAAAGGGAACACTTAAAAACTATATATCTAGGGTGACACTTCAACCTAATCTATAATAAAGGAGACACTATGCCCCACCCTATAACTCAAGGATCACTTATTTTAACACTATATCTAGGGAAAGACTTCAACCAACACTATAACATGGGATACAAATTTCAAGAACACATACTAGGTTACTAATTCACCTTCTTCTATATAATAGGGTGTGTTATCCACCCTAGCCTCATGGATTGACATTTCTATACTTGGTAACTAACATAGTAACCACCTTTTCTCATGTCTCTTACCTAGGTACCTATCCAGCAAGGCCCATTTTACAACCTCCAAAAATTAATTTCAATTTTTTAAACATAATTTTAAACCCCATAAATCAAGTATTTGTTTTATTAAATACCTAACCCATGATTACAATTCATTTAAATTTCATGACTTGTTATTCAGCTACTAAATATATTTTATTTTACAAGGTTATAAATATTATTAATTTTTTATATTATAATTTTTTTAGAATTATATTTTCTTTTATAGTTACTTATGATATATATATATATATATAAATTTCAATTTAAAAATTAAGGAACATAAAAAATTAAAATAAATAACCACTTAATGTAAAAGTTAGAATAAAACTATTTTAGTATGTTCATGAATGAGGCATTGAACCAAATAATCTTTAAATTTACAAATATTATGAATTACCTGATTTACCTTAGTGAAAAATTGAAAAATTTATTTATAAAAGAAACAAAACATTGATCCATAGACAACAAATAAAAAAATAATGTTACACTAAATAAATGTAATGGATTCAATGAGTAATCAATGTATGAGCTCATTGGATCACTAATGCATTAAGAGATAGAGTTGAAGAATCATGAAAATAAAACATTCTTTAAAATGAAAGGAATGTCATTCAAATATACTATATTGTTATCATATAAAACCTATTTTTTTTAAAAACACAATAGTGATGGTGAGTTAAATCCAATAACAAGTTTAAATGGATATTTTAAGAAAATAACATGATTCATAACATGGAAAAGAAGAGATAATTTTAATAATGATAGGAAAATGGAGAATAAAGGTACTTAAAATTCTATTTTCAATTACATAAAAGTTTAATGTTATGAATCTATAAAAAAGGATCTATTAATATATATTTTACAAAGATTAATAATGAATGTAAATAGTGAAATTATTTTATAAGGGATATAAGGAAACTAAATCATTATAGAGATGCACTGAACATACTCCATCAAGTGATTAATATGTGGATGAGATGGAATAAAAAAATGTTTATTAGGAAAAGTGTTTATTAGGATAGTGATCCTGATTATAATAAGCATAGTGTTTAATAATTAAATTAAATCTATGCTAAACTCTATTATTTTTTTTAGAATAGTATACGTTTTTATAACTAGTCGAATATATATAAAAAGAGAGTTATTCAGATGTATAATATTTTAAACAACGAAGTAAACAAATGAGGAATATTTCTTCCATAAAAATTTACAATTTAGTCAAATTTAAAATCTTATGGAAAATGTGGAAATATTTAATAAATCGTGATCCAAATTCATTTATGGGAAATAACATTATGAAAAAATTATTCGTTCGAAAAAATGGTTAGAACAATGAATATTATTGATTACAATGGTCATTTTCATAATTGTTTTAAATATTTATCATGTCAACTAATTATTCTACCTATTTTTATAATTATTTCATGTTTGGAATGTGATTACTGGGATACGAATCCTACATTCAGGTTACTGAATATTTATCCAATAGATTTACATTAACCTCTATTATTTGTTTGAAGGTGTATAAACTTATTTTAAAGGTATAGAGAGATCAATATATTCAAGAAAGAGTAGAACCATCATTATATCATGTCATATAAAGAAATAAAAATGGTTTATAATGTTTAGTAAACATGCTAGAATGAATTATCTAGAGATATTGACAAAATATGTAGTATGGTAAATGAATTTACAATAGATCACTATTGAAATTTGATAAGGAGGTTCTTTCCTCAACATGAGATGGTGGTGAAAATGAGATGTATATATGGAGTTTATGATCAATTTAATTGGGTATAATTTTTCTAAATACTTCAATGATACAAATTTTATATCAAATTTGCAAACAAATTTATACAATGTTAATCTTTTGTAATGAAATGTTACTATCTATATTTTCATTTGAATGTAATATTTTACTTCCTGTGTATATAAAAGAAGTCAAAATGTTAATCCCGTGCATGTTAGATAACTTTTCCAAAATAGCATATTACATTTTTTATTTCATTGTTTTATATACGTACATTGTTTAAAGAATTGATTTCCTCCAAATTTTTCTAGAGTTTGACGACATCGTGTGAGATTGAATATTTTTGTTTTGAGTGGGTTTTATTGAATTATTAAATCTAGTATACTTATTTAAGGGAGGTAGTGTTCTAGCGGTTCAAATTTTATACATTGCAGATCAATCTGTCCAACTTTGATTGATTTATTTTTTTACTTAATGTGGCTTGATTGGAATTATATGTGGTCAATGAGGTTTACCTCCAAAAAAGTAGTATAAAATATTGTGGTCCAATTTATTAAACCATTGGTAGCTCATTTTTTCTCTACATTCTTTGAATTTTTTTCCAATGGGGTTTTACAATCTATGATGGTTATATAGTCATTTGAATGAATAATTTAGATATATAAATATGATGGAATTTATTTTTCCTTCTAGTGATTATAGTTGGAGGAAGATATAATTTTGTATTACCATATATTTTTATTTTAGGTGTTATTATATATTAAATAGGTATAGTTGAATGATAATGGTGGTATAGGAATGAACTAGTGCTAGTGAGGATTTCCTTGGAATGGAATATTGATATCAATATCTTATAAAAGAAAGTAATACCATAAGTTTTAAACAATTAGTATACATGTTTGAAAATATAAACAACACATAATTATGATTTCATGTTCTAGTTGATGTCTAACTTAAGGACGATAGTTGGACGACTAGTGTAAGATCATGTGAATTTATTAAAAATGATGCGTCGGACTCTTCAACTAGTGAAAGTAACTTTTTAGATGTTTTATGGGTGGTTCACTCATTATCATAACATCTAAAAATATAGAATACAATGCGGACTACAGTAACTAACACCAATAAAAAATATATGCTTATTGATGATATATATAATATAATCCTAAATGATTAGTTCATGTGGAGGTATTTCTAAGTACCATCCAAAATTACACTCATATTTTTAGATAAAGACCGTCACAAAAATGGAAGAAATTCTATTAGATGATATCATAGGAGGATAAGTATTGAAAGAGGATCTAGAGAATGTTGGATAGTCCTATCCATACATGTTGTATTTTTGGGAAGATAAGAAAAATTAATAATAATTAAAAGAGTCAAAATGGGAATTGAAATAAGTAATTAAAATTCAATAGTTTAAATACTGATAACTCATTGCGATGAGGAAACCATATCATTATTTATTTTATTAATTTTCTAGAATCATTGGTGATTAAATCTAGAGAATAATATCATTAAACTAGTGATCAATGATTCATGGTTAAATTACATAACTAGAAAATTTTATATGTTTTATCAAGTAGAAGATAAAGCCTTTTAATTTTTTAGAAAATGATATGCCAATATCTTCATAAAGAAAAGAGAGTTCTTGAAGATGATGGAATTTAATAACATCCCTAGTCTATATAAAAAACCTATTTCATTTTTAAATCTTGATGAGAATGGTTTCCAAACAAACTTTTTCAATGGTGTATGGAATGCAACGTTTCATGAGGAGCAAAAGGTGGAACTAGTTACATGAATGTAAATTAAATTGAATTACAATTATTCGAACTATATCTTTATATGATCTAGAAATTTGAAATTGAAAGCTTTATCACCTCAATGATAAAAATATAAAGATATATTGGTAAAAGGTTAATGTAATCATGATCAAATGGGTATTGAAATATCTGAACATTGTTTTTTGCTGACGTAGAAAATCATTTATTTAAAAACAGATGGATAGAATCCCAACCCATGGAATTTAGAACTAATTTACATCGATATTTGGGTATCATACACAATTCAATTTTATTATGGTTACCCCCACATCAGAACCTTTAATAATGATGCTAATTTGAAATAATAAATTTAATTTTAAATAATTAGAATGGTTTATATCAGTGTTTTACTAAATATAAAGCATTGTAGAAAAGGTATTGTGGTCAAAAGTCGAATTAACATTATAAAAACATTAGAGTATTTTACACAAAAAATAATATCAAAAAATGTTAAAATTATAATGGGATAATTTAGGAAAATATATTGCCTAAAACATCACTAAAGCTTGGTTTTACGAAGAGGATAGATTTGTATTTCATAGGAAAGGACCATAGTATGAGATTACACTCATAAATTATTAAGAAATATAAGTAGATTAACTCAACATAGTGACATATATCATCAATATTTGTCCAATTATGGTACTACATAACGAACATATAGAGGAGGTAAATTTAAAAATTAATCTAAATGTTATCCAATTCAAAATATATAGAATTGTGGAATATTTTAACCTTAGTTATAAGGACTAATACAGGATCACCAAAACTCTAAACTGTGTCTTTTCTTTAGATACAGACATTAATAATTTGGATATAAAATTTTGGATAGTGATATGTGACAAATCATCAACAGAGTAAATGTTTTATTTAAAGAGAGGGTTTTGGGGAAGGACTTAAACATGGATTAGGAATACATTTTAGCAGATAGCTCAGTTACTAAATTTTAATTTAGTTAAATTATGAGAATGAAAATTTAATAGCTTTTGGAAAACCATGTTAATTTTCTTGAATCAAATGGAAGCCCCTAAGTAGGATTATGAGAATATATTAAATAAATTTCATGGAAATTTGATGCTATACTAGGATTACTCGAAGTTAGGACTCCATAAGTTAGAGAAGAAATAAGAAGTAAATAAATAGAAATTAAGTTTAGCATATAAACAATATTTAGAAGACCAATTCAAAGGTTTAGAGATGTTATGAATATTATAATGTTAAATGAAATATAAGAACCATAATTCAAAGAAGAAAAATCAAAACATAATTATTCTATATATTGAATGTTCATTATGGATGAAGAATTGGATTTATTTAAATATAATAGAACATGTGATATGATAGAGTTTCCAAAAGATAAATATTTAATGAGGAATAATTGGAATTTATGATAAAAATTTGAATATAGTTACAAGATGTTTTATGAAGAGTGGTTGGTGAAAAAGTGATTTCAGTAGAAGGAAGGTGTTTATTTATAAACATATATCAATCGTAGTTAAAAATTTAATTATCGAGATGAATATAAGTTTTCATTCATTGGAAGATTTTTTTTAAAGAGTTGTATATAATGTAAAAAGTATTCATTGTGAGTTTGAGGAAAAACATACATGAAGAAACATATAGGTATCATGGATTATTGGAACTAGTATATGATATGTGAATTGAAGAAAAGTCATATTGGATTCATGTAAGAACCAGAATAGTTGAATATTAAATTCAACTCATACATGTAGAAAAAAAATTCATAATGTTCTATGTGGACCGATATTATTACTAAAATTAATTTAATGATAGGATTTTCTTCATTTTTCATATATATATTAATTAAATGATATTTTTTGGACCCGATGTTATTGGAATTTAATAATTGAATAGTAACTTTTCTTGATGTTTTGAGATAAAAAAATATTGGGTAGGAATAGAAAATTTCGGGATGATGATCAAGAAAAATATGGAAATATAAAAATTTAGTTCTATCTCAGAAAGAGTGCATCCAAAGTATCATTGAGAGGTTTAGGATAACCGACTGAAAACCAGTATCAACACCTCTTCATGGAAAAATTAAAATATCAATGGTGCATAAACATGATAAATAAACATGAATATATATACTTGGAAAATGTTCCATATGAATCAACTATAAGAATTTTTATGAATTCATTGATTTTGACTTGGTCAGAAAAATCATTTAGTGGGGTTTATATATTGAATAATGCCGAACCTCATAATAGAAAACATGGAATATTTGAAATAGTTACTTTTGTACTTGAGGGAATAGTTGTTATAAATTTTTAATTCGTGATGGAATTTTGGATAAATTTTGTTTTTGATGTGGACTTCCCCGGAGATTCATATAACCAATATATGAAAAAAGGATTCATGTTTAAATATTCATTAATGTATATAATGTTGATATCAAGAGTATAAAAATTAGGTATATTAATTAAATAGAATAAGTGTGTATAGATGTAATGAAATCATAGATGACATGGTCTTGGTTAAAGGGATTGTTGTAGGAACAAAAGATTAACAAGTTGGATTTAAATTTCGATATTATTAGAGTGTTAACCACATGGATATAAATTCAGTGTTTTATATTAGTATTAATTTTATTAACATTAAGTAGATATTTATTTGAAACATAAAATAGTTAAAATTCATAGATCTCGAGAACGTACCAGGTAGCCAATTTATTTTTAAAAAATTCAACCAAAAAATTTGTCCAATAACCGTTTGGGTTTCATCATTTGTCAGTGGTGATCGGGTGAATGAAAGAAAATAGAGTAAAATTTCATGTTGGGAAAAGTAGAATGGATGTATTTTAGAGGGTTACCTTCAGTGATTCCATAAAACAGTTCCTCAAATTAGAGATTGTAGTAATTTGAAACCTATTTTCTATTAACCATAATTTTATTCATAGGATTAAAATTTTCAAGAATTTGTTTAACATAAAGATTCTAGAATTAGTTTGTAGTTAGTGTTTGTTCAATATCTGTTTGTGGGGGGAGAAAATCATAGATTTGAATCTTTATATAAAGTGAAAATGGTTTAAATTCTTTTACATTAAACCTGGAATGATGTTTCTAATGGAATTTATTAAATAAATAAGTGGGGTAAATAAATTCACTATATATCACTAGTTTCATTCCTTATAAAGTGTCATCCATGAATATATAATTGTGGCCAAGAAGAGAAAACTCACTCATGATTTCCCTAAAATGAAGTGGGTACTAATTATTATAGTACATAAAGGATCATAATAGTATATCATGTTTCTTGATGGTGTAATATATTTTTAATGCATTATAATGAAATTTTACTGAATATTTTTCCAATTGAATGTAATCTCGTACATTTTATGAATACAAATGATGTTGTAGTTTTTACCTCATGTACATATGCCAACTGTTCCATCCATCCAATGGCCCAAAAGCCTTCAATTTTTATTTATTTTTGATAATCCACCTTTCAAGGTGTGAGGTGGAACCCTTACAAGGTATATAGGCATAAGTATTACATGGCATGTAGGCCATAAAGGAATTAATCCCTCGTAGGCTTCAAATATTACATACAACCAAACTAAATACTTCTAACTACTTCTCCCCATCATCTTCATCGTGGAATCAGCTCTCCACATTTTCATGGCTATTTGTCTCGGTTATCTCATGCATGCACATGCTTGTCCCGATGGCAGGTGTCATACCCTCTCATTATTTCAATCTGTGTAGCTTCTTCTATGGTGAAATCTCTTTGCTCATCCTGCTGTAGAGCTTATTCCTTGTAGTTTCTCTGGTTTTCATCTGGACTTAAGGTGACCCGAAGTCCTTGAGGTGTCCCTAAGGCCTTACTAGACTGAAGTCTTGGGTGGCCCTAAGGCCTAAAAGGACTCAGGGACCAAATCGGTGGCCTGAAGGCCCAAACTGTGGAAAATTCCCGGCTACGATAGTGCCAACCAATGCCTACTACTGTTCCCGCTAAAGTGCCTTCTACAGCCCTGCACTGTTCCCACTACCACACTGCTATAGTACTGCTATAGTACCCGGAAATTGTGTCACTCCCTAGGTTTGATCTCAGGTCACTTGGATGCACTTATAAGTCCTCACCAACCAGGTTGAGGCTCATATGTTATTCCAACTTGTCTAAATAATATTGATATTTTATATTCATTTCATTATTTTACAATAATTCATTGTTAAATATTTCCTTTCCATTAATTTTTTTCATTTCTCTTGTTTTTTATGGTATTAGGTTTTTATGTTTGGTGGAATTCAATTATATCCTACATTCGATAAACATAATCATGAGGGAGGAAGTTATGAAGGTCCAATTTTTTCTGGTACACTATTTTTTGTTTGAAATTTTTGGGGATACATGATTTTAGTTCTAGTTATATTATCATTGTACAAGAGGTTAGTAAGGATTCCTAACAATATTGAGTATATTATTTTGGTGACTTATCATAGATCTATTTTCAGTATTTAATACATATCTAATATTTTATTTATTAATCTTTTTCTTGTAAAATGTTATAAAATTATTCTATTATAACTATATAGGTACCTAAAGTATTAGAATAAAATCTCATAGGAAGTATTGTTTTTTGGGGTCTAAAATTTTATATCGATAGATTACTATAATAGAAAATGTGTGTAGGTCACATTATTGGAATTTTGTACATGGATAGTGGATGATCAAGGAACAATATTAGAGACTCAACCATTTTCAATGTTTCAAATACATGTGACCGAGGTCTTGTTACATTTAGAGTTTCTAAAAAAGGTAGGAACAATGGATTGTGTAATGTTATATTTAAATATTCAATAATTTTTAGTATGGTTATATATATTGAAGGTTTAAAATAAAATTTAATTAATATATTGTAATCATGTGATAATTGTTTATATATTGAATTTAATAATGATTAATTTCTGATTTTTAATCCGGATTCACAATGGTTTATAGATAATAAATAAGAGAACATTATATTAATTATTTAATTCATGCCTTTTGATCAAGTAACCGAACTCACACTTTCCAAAATAAATTACATATAAGGATAAAAAAAATTTATCCATGGAGTATGAGGATTGATCACAAAAATGCAATATTGATATCTAAATTAACAATTCATAAGAATATTATATAGTTTTTTGTCACGAAGGTGGATTGGAATGAATTCTTTGACTGTTTTCTAAAATGTTTACTACAAAAAGAGTCTTTTTAATTAATTAATGATGTAAGAACAAGTAGGGAATTGCATATTCTAAACCGATATTTTTTTGGATCTACTCAAGTATCATTTCCCAGAAATAAATATATGAATATTTTTATAGTGAATAAAAATACAATATTTATATTGTTATAATATATATAATATAATAGTTATATTTTTTCAAGATTCTTATGATACTTCAATTTAGTTAAGAATGGTAATGGGTTAATGATTCTTTATATTATTTGTAATCATAGTGGAGATTTCCAATATAAATATTTTTTAATGTTTTATGAAGTCAATGGTATTTAAAATAATATCTATTCTCTAAAGATGTCACAAAACAATATTTTATATGATGAATAAAACAATCCAAGATATGTCAATTACAATACTTAATGAATATAACTTGTGTATCTACACAGCCTTTGCATGGGGTTATTCTAAATCTTACATGGGGCTGTTCACCCATATATCTTCCTATATAATACCATTTCTTCTGAGTGATCCTTAAAAAATAACTTATGGGATATATAGATATAATTTTTCATAGTATTGCGTAATTTATATCTTTAGGTACGATGCCTATGTTTTTATCAGATGATAAGAGTAGACGTGGGCTTCAGTACTCTAATAGAAATGAATAGATGAAAGGGAATGGATCCCTTAACACTATATGGAATTTTTTATTGACCTACATACCCATGGAATGTGTCCATCAGTTCAATAATTTATTCTACACTCCATTATAAATGAAAAGGTATTTTCCCCTATATGATTGATGGTGTATTGAACTCTCCCATGATAGAGTACACTCCTCTATATATGGGGTTAGTAATTCCTAATTCGATATACTATGATCAATGAGGCCTGGATCGTCCATCTATGTCAATACTCCCTTAACCTATCTATATTATTTGGTATTTAATGGGACCCCTAAAAAAATTTGACGATGTTTAATGGGTTATATTATACATTGTAGTTTTCATTGTTTATTTTTTTATGGTATCAAATCCTTGTGTAGTTGTACAGTAAAAAATGCGACATTAATACATACATAGTTCCATATACCTAAATTATATATTGTTTATTGGTTCATTACCTTTATTTGGAGTTGACATATCATTTTATCCTCTCTTCTTCTTTCTAGTGCATCTTACTAGGTATGTCTATAATCACACAAACATGGTTGTTTCACATATACAAATAATATCCTATGAAGACTATAGTAAGTTTGTAAAAGATTAAATTAGAGGCTTAATTAGAAGAGTGTGATGATAGTAGATATTTATACTAATGGTTACTATCATTAATCATTTTAATATCTATTTTGGTGTGTATTTCATCTATAATTGTATATGTTCGGGCATTTCTTCGGTTATTAAATTCATTTTCCTCTAATTCCCAATGTTTAATTTGTTATAATATTATGTGTGTTCAATATGCATCACATGAATATTATATTATAGATAATAATAATATATAGTTTTATGATGTTATATTACATTCTAGGGATATTTGGTTTTGTGTAATCTCATTTGGATAAGGCCACCCATACATGTGATATTTTTTCTTGGTGCTAGATAAATATCCCTAGCTTATTAGTGGTCTGATCATGGTGGAAAACTCATCCTATCTACAATCACAAAATAATTATTGGTGGGTTAATATATGTTAAAATATAATCCAGTATGTTATATTATAATGATTGGGTATAGATGAAGGGGTCTTGTGAGGTTTTGTTTGGAAAATACAGGGTAAATGAGTTATGGGGTATTCAATTTGGTGTTTATACTAATGAACCTAATATAAATGTGTCAGTCAATATATCATTTTTCTTATACTCTAATAATCTGTTAATCAATATATAACCCTAAATATTAATTTTAAGGGTATAGACACAATTTTCAATGCAACGACCAAAAATTTTGGAAATTAAATTCCCTTTTCAATTAAATAACTACCATATTAAGTAATTATGTTATGGAAAACACATGAAATACATTAGTTAGTTTAGTCCATTAAAAGATATATCATAATGAATTTAAAAATATTTATTAATAATAATCATTCTTAATATATAAATTTAACACTGACTATTAAAGTTGGTATATATTAAGGGCTGTGATAAACATCAATTGACACAGATGAAAGAAGTCATTTCCTCGATCAGTATTATCATACCCAAAAAAATACCATTTATAAGTTATTCTATGGGATATGCAATCACTAGTATTTTTCCTTGACCATGACTAAGATGATATTCTAAATATAAAAACTAATAAAACCATTTAAAGGGGATTTTTATGATTATCAAGATCAGGACACAATCCATGGTTGCTGAACCACCCCAAGAAGGAGTCAGCATCCAACACATCACTGTTAGGTCTTATATCGGAGTAATAAAGGCTTATGTATCTAGAACATAAATTTATAAAAATTTATATTTTAATTTTTAACATATTAAGGATTATATTAATTATTTTTTATTACTTTATAAATTATTAAATAATGAGTTTTATAAAAATTAGATTATGATACCAGAAAAATATATATTTTAATTTAGGGAAATTTATTGTTTTAATAAATACACACATTGGTGAATTCAAAAAAAGTTTTAAATAAATTTTATCTTAATACAATATTATTATAATATAATATTTATTTAAATAGAAATGATAATATAATTTTATAAGTTAATATATAATTTTTATAATGGTCAGAAAACTTTTATCAACATAAAAACAAATATTTGTCAATAAAATGGCATTTTTATTTACATGATTAAATTTTCATATCAAGATAATTATTTTGATAAAATAAATATTATTTTTTGTATAGAGACCCCACATTTCTTAAATTATTTTTAAATCAATTTAATGATAAACAACATAAAAGAATTACACAATGAGGATCCAAGGGTTTAGTTTATTTGCAAACAAAGGACCATATATAACATTTAAAACATAATGCAAAGACATTTATTAAATTCCATATTCTCTATATTCTTATCAGCCATTAGAACACCTTAGTACATGTAGCACCAGAAGATATACATAAAAAAGTGGTTAACTTAAAATCCTAGTAAGAGGAAATATCAGAACATGGAACAATGTAACTTGGGGTGAGCATAATCTTAAAATCATTTATACAATAGCATAGAATGTGGTAATGCATAAAAATGAATCATCATGTACTAGTGGTTAACTACAACACATAGTTGTGAAAAATTATATCATCATGTTCATGCATCATTTAACTTTAACTCATGAGATACACCACTTTACCAAATTAACTAAAGTGTTTTATAATCCTGGTCACAGCCGTCACATTCAAACATTCATATTGCAATATATAATTATGGGCACACCCTTCACATTATAATTTTTACATTATCAAGCATGCCACGTAGAAAATATGTAAAACATGACTATAAAATAACCCATCAAAAGTAATGGGTTTCACATAATAAATAATAATTTCTTAAATATTTGGTTCCCAAAATGATGAGGGAATATCATTCTTGACATAGATTCATTAACCTTGAGTGAATAGTGAAACAGTCATCGAGATGTAAAAAGGGTGTGTTTATATGAAAGAAGATTTCTTTTAGAAAACATTTTATTTTTCATATAAACAATTAAAGAAAAAGTACATCCCATAATAGTTAATATAATGAAGAATTATTTATTTTTAAGGCATATCCAAACTAAAAATGATTTGAAAAGGGAAAACGCAAAGAAGGAGAGTAGGGTTTGAGAATTTCCCCTTACCTTGTGTCTGAACACTTTCTTCACATTAATGTCATGTATAGTGAAATTAGAATAATTAATATAATATTAAATATTCTTTAATACCTTAATTTTATTAATTGTGTTTTTATTACGATATTTTATGGTCCTTTTGTTCAGTAATAGAGCTTAAATTCATAGTTCGGGAGTGTTAATTTTCTTAGCTCTTTTGAACAGTTCACTTCTATTCACGAATGGTTGTTCATTTCAAAAATGGTTAAACATCAAGAATTGTTAATACATATTATTTGATAAAATACATATATATAAATGATATTATGAATAATTTTTTGTATACCATTAGGATAAATCCTTGTTTTTATCATTGAAATTTTACCCTGTAAAATAATTCAATTTGGAGCGTATTTTATAAATTTCATATAACTATAATGAATCCTCCAAAACATATATTATATTCTATATTGTTAAAATTAATTATTTTTGAACATGACTCACTTCCTCATCACCAAGAATAGTATTTTAATTCATTGAGTTATAATCCTTTTAAATATTTAATAACACTCTTATTTGGTAGAAACCGAGGGATAAAACCATGGCAGGGTTTGTGGTTTTTATTATTTTATAATATAGAGTACAAAAAAATGATTGAAAATAAATAAATAATTCCCCTAAATTTTTATAAAAAACACATCCGATATCCCTTTTCCCCTCAAATAAAAACAACTGAACATGATTTTACACTAACATTGCCTCAATGGAGTCCTCTTATTCTATTTCCAAACTCTTAAGAATCCCATCTTAATGATTTAGAAGCTCTCTCTCATGGTAATGGATTCTCTCCCTCTATTTTTTCAATAAGTTTATTTATATTCTGTTTTTATCTCTATTTTTTCACAATGGAATAATTTTTCTAAACATCCTACATACTACTCTTATGATTTCTATTATATAATATAACCCTCTCACTCTCATTAAACCCTTCCATGAATATTTAGGTTCCCATGTTACAATGCTGAATTTATTTTGTGATTATCAATGCCAATAATTTTTTTTAGTGATTAACTATCACCATATCCACTCAATGGTATTCACCAAAATATAAATTTCCATAATTTATTTCATAATTCCATGTATTTAACCCACAATTATTAATCATGGGATTAAAATTAATAAAACACATCCTTATATTGTATGATATTTGTATAAGTCTTATGGATGCAGATGATCTATAGGACTAAAATTATATATCACTCAAATTCACTAGGTATTGTTTTCATACAATGATATACCATGTGTGGTGAATTTAATGTTATCCTAAGCACATTATGTTATTATGTCATCATGGTTATCCTTGATTGTGTTCAACTATGTCATATTTTATATTGTTTCCACATTCCCATGTGGCCTTTAAGATATCATCTTATATCATGTTTTAATGCTAATGTTTATGATTCTCACTCCACTTTGGATACCCTAATATTAATGCTTACTCACACATACTACTTTAACTTATTCTATTTTATGATTATTCCTATATACGTATTTATAGATCAACCCTTTCATATGTACATCACAAATAAATACCATGGAATTCCAGATGAGAAATAGAATTTTAAGGTAATGATGTATACTTATTTTTTAATATGGTTGTTGCACCCATGATTCAATTTACTATTCTATTTACCTAATTTACTAAATAAACATGGCCTCATAGTCTTCTAGGATTGTAATATGTGTACCTTTATGTAACAAACCATGAAATAAGGTGTATTAGAATATGGATTTCCATGGTAAATGTATGCTTTACTGGTTATTTTTTTATTTCCATTCCCTTATTTAATCTTTTCATTTAGATATTCATTAATTACCATTGGTTCATATTGTCTAATATTGGGTTCCACCACCATAAATATCCATATATGATACTAATGTAGGGTCTTAACAAACCCATTCAGGATTCATTGCCTCTTATAGCTGATCAACTAAACAACAAGGAAACTATCAAGGAATGTTGTCAATAGATTCCACCTCTAGGAGAGGAAGGGGTGGACACTCTACCAATTATATAAGGATAATGAGGGGATTGATTTCAATATTAACCACACATATAAGGGGATATTCAGTTTTATAAATTATTGATCCATTTTAAACAACCGGAATTTTATCCATTTTCAATTTACCTCAATCACTCCTTAAGGTGAATAGATCACTCTCGTTATCCCTTTCCTTCTATATATATTGTAGTACCACTAAACATGTGAACCGAAAGAACACATTATACTATATGGTTCACCACTCAATGTGAGATTTATATTCCTTATTTTAATCTTTATTCCTCCATGATCCCAAAACTCACTATATTCCTCATGAGGTGGGAGAGGAAAAATACAGTAGTTCCCCTTTTTATTATAATTTCATCCAAAATATTTTTGAAGATATTTCTATTTTTAAATATATAAAAATTTATTTATTTCATTCACATATATTTATATAAATATGATGTAAACTCATCATACTTATCTAGTAGAAGAAAGTGACACAGATTAAGCAATTTTTATGGTTTCACTAGAATCATTGAGATAATCACTAATAAAAACCATGGTCTCATGGATTCATTATTATGTATGCATAATCATATATATATATATATATATATATATTATTTTGAAAATAGAGAAATCTACTTTGAAAATATTTGGGTTTTTTAAAAATGGAATAAGATGACATATTGGGATAATCGGATGGATGATATTCACTATATTAAATAAACCATGTTATTTGTGGATGATTTTAAGAATATCATAATGTCTCTGTATTCTTTGATCCCACATTAAAGATCCCCTGCATTGAAAACTCCCTTATATGTGTCTATGTTCCATCATTATCTTGATGAACGTATCTTATGGCATAATCCTTGATCAACACAACACACACTACCTACATGCCTCCATACCGACAAACATTATGTCTCTAACAACTTCAATCATAGACCTGTGTGTGCTTGTGCTCCATCACATGCACACTTACCTCCATATATAGGCACTCACCAATGTTGTCAGGTGAATTGCTCTAGCTATCTCTCTATTGTAGTTGATCTTACTCCCACAATAAGGATGTATGAGAAAGCCCTAATAGCTTATTTTATAGGCCAATTTATTTTATAAAAAGTATATTTTATATATTCAATTCATAAAAAAATGATAAAAAATGATAAATCAATAATACATTCTATTTTTAATTTATATAATCTTTTTCAAAATTTATTATAAAAGTATATACACATATAAAACTTTCATTTTTAATATATATTTACTTCAATGTTCTTAAAATTTAATTCAGGAAGTATTTTATTTAACATAATATATAATTTATTAACATAACATTAATTAATATTGTCATTTTAATATACTAGCATCAAAATGATATCTTACTAACCTTAGTTTTTTATGTTCAATAAATAATAATTATTTATTCATTAAATTCTTATATTCTTTCTATTAGTAATCACACATAATGATTTCTAAATTATAACATTTTCATTGGAAAATTGAAGAAATTTTTTACACAAATATTATTAAATATATTGTTACAAATAATAATCCTTAACATATAAAAATGAACAAAATTTTATTATTTATATGTCTATAACTTAAATATAAGTAAATATTTAGACAGTTTAATTGTAATTTATTTAATTATTTACCTTTATTGATTAATATATTTTTAAAAAATGTTATTATTATTGAGTTATTCATAATTCCACAATATCATGATATAATTACGAGAAAAAATAATATTATTGAAATGTAAGATTTAACATTATATACCCTTAAATTAATTGTTTACACTCAATTTGAATTATCCTTTTAAAAAAAGTAATTAAATTTATAACAATTTTTTTTAAAAAATATCATAGAGTTTGATAAAGGTAATTTTCATATGAAGCATTTCAATAAATAATTCCGTGAGAAATATTTATTCTAAAAGACACACTACTGACTACAGAGTCTTAAACAATAATTATTATGATTATCAATAGGATTAATTCTGTAAAACACAAGTTATTTTTAACATAAAGATTATCTAATAAATTTTTAATTGCCTAAAAAATAATATATCATGATCACAAAAATTGTTTTTTAACATAAAAATTACCCTAAATGATAATATATTAACCATTAAAGTTTTCAAAATCTTTCTTATTAAACTAATTATATATTTCCAAGACCCAGACTTCTGGATTTGGGGATAAAATATGATATATTTTTAGTAACATATTTTACAGAAAAAACTAATAATTAAAATAAATTGAAATAAATATTCAGTCCAATGATCTTTTTGTTTTATAACATTAGAGGATTAATAAATCGTAATACAAATCAGAGTTTTTGAAAAATTATACAATATTTTATCTGGCTTCACCCATTCTAAACATTTAATCAAGACCATTCACCATTTATGTCTACCCGTCATAATTCCAAAGATAATCATTTTAAAATATAAGGTGAGCACAGAATTTATCAATAATGGGTTTTAAAACATAAGGACAAATCCTTTAAAAATTATAAAAATTATCATTGAAAACATTTTATTTTATACCAAAAAAACATTTTACATATTAAATAACATTTCCACAAATAAAAAATTTTGGTTTTCATCAAAATAATTAATTAGTTATTATTTTAAAAACCTGAAAAGATATTTTATTTGGAAAATACATTTAATTTTAAAAAATAATAACCTTTACAATAAAATTTTATTTATCCTTTAAAACATCACATCAATATAGTGAAATTAATATCTACTTAAAGAATATAATAATACATAGAAAAATTTATGAGAACCATGTTCCCACATGAAGAATTAACGTCTAAACATCAATTTAGGAAAAAGTCACATTGAGGTTGTGGGTCCACTCTACTTTTCTCATCTTCATAATTATTACCCAAGTTCAATTATTGAAATAAAAAACATTTATAATGTTTTAATTTATCAAAAAGACCCCATTAAAACAAACTTTCAAAAACATTACAATTGTGTACTTTATATCAAAAGAGTAATATAATTACATGTTTAATAAACATAAAAAAATACTTCAAGAATAATTATTAATTAAAAAAAGATTATAAATAATATAAACATTTGAACGAAACACTTTTAAAATATTTATAAATATTTGACATAAATAAATGATTTTATAAGTTGAATAAAAAGGATCTCTCTAGTTTATGACCAATTCTATAAAAATTAATTTAATTTACAGAAAATTTTAAATTTATATAAAAAATGATAAAATGTTTCTCCTTAAATTCAACCTCTATTTCAAGAAAAATTATCTTTTTTGGAACACGTATATATTTGTAATGAAGTTTTTAGAAAAATTTGAATTCAAGTCCATAAAAATGTAATCCTTTTTAAAGAGTGGTAATAATAATATATATCGCATAAAAAATATTTTGGTAACAAATAAATATAAGATTAATATATAATTTTACATTATGTTTTTTAAACCATAAAAATAGTGTTTCTTTATAATAAAATTACCTTAAAATAATTTTTTTTTTAAAATACATATATGTTTTATAATGCTTTTTCCATTATGATTATGGTTTTATGAACATGAAATTGGAGTTTTAAAAATGTGCTTCCCCTATTTCATAACCTCTATAATTGAAAAATACACTACGGAATTCAGATGTTTAGGAAAGGAAATTGGCACATCGAGATCTTGGAAACAAAAGGAATAAAGAATTGGTTATGATAGGACTAGGGACTTGGGAGTTCGGGTTTCCATAAAATGGACACCAATATATAAAATATTCAAACACTGAAGGATTAATTATTTAAAATTTCCCATTTTACATCACATGTCAATATAAATAGTTCCCATGTTAAATTTAGTTAGAAGTGCGGTCATTGATATGTCTCCAAAAAATATTTTAAAAATATATCCCATATCATAGGTGGAACATTTTCTTTCTATTTAATTATTATATTACTAAAATGTTAGAGACTCTTCAGTATTCATAAGCATTTAAGGGTCACAAAATTTTTATTCATTCACCAAATTCTATTTTAAAAGGGTATGTTTAAATACCAAATTAGCCAAAAGGATTTGAATCACCATTATATAACTATATTTAGGTGTAATAATATATATATATATATATATCTCTCTTTTTTTGTTGAAAATATTGTAAACCCAAGGAGATAGATGACCCTTACACTGGTTCCACTTTAATTTATTATCCTTTTGTCCCATTTCCTTTTCAAAGGACCCACTCTTTTGAAATCAGTGATTATATATTTATTTCATTCACATATATTTAAATATTTTTAATATAGTACTAAATAAGTGAATGGATAGAAGATGGAGACATTGATCACTCTATTTTTATGGTTCCTAGAGAATCTTAAGTTCAAACACTGATCACAATCGCAGTCTCATAAAATAGTCTTTATATGTACATAATTACACATATATATAAGAGGTATTATAAAAATAGAGAAACCTGAGTGAAACATTATATTGATTTACGAACAAGGATGAAGATGACATGTTGAGAAGATCATATGGCTGACATTGAATGGATTGAAGGAACCACATAATTTTTTTATGTTTTTATGTGGAGTTACAATTCTCACAGTTTCTGATCATACATTACATATACGATCGGTCAAGTAATAAATTAATTTTTCTTCTTTCCATCATCTATTCAGTGCATGTATCCCAGAATATACACCTTAAAATAGAACCTCTACATGTCACTCTTTTGACCTAGATACTGTATTTGATACCTTCATGTGCACACTGAAGCATTATTGTGTTCCTCTATATGTACAACCACATTCCTATAAAAGCATTCAACCGTACTGGCATGAGAGAAACATAGGCCTAATCTACCATATGGGAGATCATTATCCCATGTTAATATTGATAGAGCTGACCATTGTGTTTTAATTAGTTGGCCATATTTTTTTAATAACATGTAAATAATCTTTAATATGATTAACAAAACATAATATATATAAAATATATAGTAAATTTAATTAATATAATATTTCATGAATTATTTTATATATTTATATGTACACATTTAATATTTTCTAATAAAATATATATTTACTTCAATATCCTTATAATTAAACACACATTGAATTTTATTTAACTTAAAATCTACTTTATATCCTATAAGTTATATTACTTTTTTCATTTTAATATACTAGCATCAAAATGCTATATTATTAACCATGGTTCTTATTCAATAAATATTACTCCATTCTTGATTAAATTCATATATCTATCCTATTAACTATTTTACATTCTAATTTTATAATTATAAAATTTTTGTTAGAAATTAGTACAAATATTGATACACAAGTATTATTAAATGTATCTATAAGAAATAATCATTAAATTATAATAATGGTTATAATTTTAGTATTTATAATTGTATTATTTTATTATATGTAAATTAGTGAGGGGTTTAACTATAATTTATTTATTTAATTTCTTTTATTCATTATTATTTTTGTTTTTTTAATTAATATTGAGTTATTTATAATTGATGCTACTGGTGATTTGATTAAAATAAAATTTTCATTTATTAAAACCTATTATTCTACACAACTAAATTTATATTATTCATTAAACTAAATCATTGGATCATTATCCCAATACATCTTCATTATCCAATTCAACCTACATGTAGTTTGGTGTTAAAATAACCACCAAATGACTCATATGGTGCCAAGTCAACATACCAGGTTGAAAACCCTATATTTTCCCAAAAAACCACTTCTATGTAATAAACTCAACCATTTTGATGTGTGGTGGTTTTTTAAACATGATATGTTTTAAATAATTGGACATTTTATGGTGTCTTATCATATTTGTGGCATGTAGGTATTCAAAATTGAAATATCACCAAACCTCTAATAATCTCCCTTGTGGTTTGATCCATGTATTGTGGTGTAGAACTCCATATTTTTCCTTCCAATACAGTGGAAAATAATCTGAAACATGGTGGTACCAAATTATCTGTGAATGCATGAATTCCATATTTCTGTGAATTGTGGAATAGAGCTTCCCTATGAGGTTGGGGTTCAATATTTACAATGGAAACTAAAAATCAACCCATCCTTTTCTACAATAAGGGACATCATATAAAACATAAGAACCTTACTAATTCATCCATTGTGGAATGGATATTTACTATGTCATTGAGGTATATTATCTTCCACACACTCTAAATATCATCGAATGGAGACTTCAAGAGTGGTCTCATATTCTATGATGCAATAACCTCATTTCTCTACAAAATTTAAGCATGTCATGAGCTCTAAAATGAACAACATCTTCTTCAACCAATATTCATGATTATAATATTGTTTTTTCCGTGTGAAACTCATTTATTCAAATTCATGAATCATGAACTCTATTCCTCATATTCAAAAATATTTGAATCGGCTTAAGAATTTCATGAATATATCTTCAAACTCTATAATACTCCATGATGATTAATATCTTTAATAAGAATCCCCAAGAAATAATAAAAATGAAGTCATAAATTTAATTTTTCCTTGAATATTTCATGTAATTACATGTCATAGTAATCATTCATAATTTCAAAATCAACCATTTAAGACGTATGTGTTTAAATTGTTAAACATTACTCCATGCAAACCAATTATTAGGATACTCTTAAAATATTTTAACCTCATTAGATAATTAAACTGGAAATCATTATTGAAAACTATTGACCACCATTTAGAATAATGTCATCTTATAATAAGTGGGATAAATAGTATCCCTCTATGTATTTGTCAGAAATTTCCACATAAAATGATGTTTCAATATATGAAACTAAATTCTTATATAACTTTACCTTTCATACCCACAAAAGTTTCATATTTTAATTCATTATTTTCACTCTCCAATTTTATATAAAAAATATCTTTTTTATATATCACCCCCATTATTGAAAATAAATGTATAGTACTTTGGAAATGGTATCAATTCATACTTTGAAAAATGTCATCATCCATTCCACTCTATGTCTATATTATGTATTCTCAATGTAGAAAATATTATGGGTTGATATAGAAAACTATGTAATTCAATATTAATTTAAATGATACCAAATTAAATGGTAAAAATCACTAAAATATATTAAAAAACTATTCAATTAGAATTTAGCTTTGAAAAATTACTGATAGATAAAAATTTATAATCAATATAAACCCTAATTTTTTCGAACTCACTTAGTATAAAGGTGAAAACATTAAATCATATAAGGATTGAGATTACCAATAGAACAACTATAGACTCTAATTTTTTATTTCACTAATAAAATAATTATCCCCCTTTAAGTTAGAATCTGATTTTGATTTTCAAAGATGAGAGATATAAAACCAATACAAGTTCAATGAAATTTTATGTAATTACTTTCATGAATTATTGCATTGTATGACATATATAATTATGGAGTCTTATTTAACTATCTCCATTTTCTTCCCCCATTAGGAGATACTCTCCATGATATAATTTTTTTAATCTCATTAATATAAATATTTTTGTATATTCATTATGATAATATAGAAAAATATAATTCATTATGTGGCTATCCAGGTTTGACAACTTCAATATATTCACTAAGATTGATCACCTTAATGTATTTTTATTGGTATAAAAAAAATTTAATTCAATCCCGTAATTGATATTTATATTCTTATTGTCTAATATTGTATTAATCTACTCTATAATCATCAAATATAATTCTCCAATTTAATTTAATTTTATTACTAATTGAGAAATCGTTCAACGATATTAACAATTAATAATTGTTCTCTAGAATTTATAGCATCTACTCCATCTCAACTTATTTCTCTAATATCATGCTTCACATTAAATTCCCTACATTGTATTTATAAATATAATAAACATATGTTATGGTTATAATATGGATTTTCCAGTTCCCCAATGTAAATTTCAAATTTTAGGGGATTTTCCCAATAATGTTTATCCACCTTTCATGCTTCCGTAACAAATTTTCAAATATGACTTGGCAGTTGGTAGCATTGATCTCTTCACATAATCCTAATATTTTTCTTATTTCTAATAATTAATTCTTATTATTGGTTGGATTATTTTAAATAATTCTTCTAATACTATAATGATGCTAAAAAATTGGAATTTTTCCAATCGTCTGGTATCTCCCACTCGGAACTTCTCTAACACTGTATTTTCCATTTCTAAAAAAAAGTCATGAAATTAAAAATATTCATGTAAAACATTATATTTCCATTTTTTTACTATTCATTTCTTATTCATACTCTAATTTCATTGATTCATCTAAATTTCATGGTCAAATTTCTAGAAAATAATTAGGAAAAATTGGGACATGTTTCGGTTCTGCACAATAAACCTTGCGAGTGACAACATTATCATCTTTTATTTTATATTATGAACTCCATTTAATGTTGTTAAACTATTTTTGAAACTAATTTTCTTTCATATTATTTTCCAAGGATATCCTACCAGTCTGAAACTGTAATGACCTGACCCTAGTTACCTAGAGTCAGTGCATTATTACATAACAATGGCATGAACACAAGGAAATCATGTCTTGAAAGACCTATCAGTTTAGTATTATTGGAAGAAGATTCATACATAAGTATAAATATAAAACTTGAAAATAAAAACAACATGAATTTATTCCATTGGAAACATCCAGGGCTCCTAAATAATGAATACAAGGCACTCATAACTAACTTGTTTATATCTTGGGAAAATTAAACATACGAAAGGGGTGAGCTCAAACACTCAGTAAGGGTAAGCAATATAGTGGTAGATAACATAAATATTAAGCATGGTGAATAATTGAAACCACATGCCATTACCAATAATAAACATGAATACTTTTATGGTAGAAATATGAGCTTAGTAAATAATTCCATAATAAAACATAATCATTTGTATTCTACTAGTCAAACCTTCCCATGAACCATCAATATTATTTTCAAAATGAGGGAATGCATAATGCCGGACATTCTGAAACATTTTGTCAAGGCCTCGGCCAAGACGTCTAAAAATTATTAATGCCTCGACCAAAACCATAAATCAAATTGGGAAAGGGCCTTGGCCAATTCCACCTCCAGTTGTCTCATGAGACCTACCGATGCATTGAGAAGCTATAGTGGGCTCCACCCATCACTTACTAAGTCCAATACATTATTCATATGAAAAGGATTAAAAATTTTATACACAATCATATTAAAACTAGCATTCAAAATGTAAATACTTTAACCATAAACCATGAATGGTATAAAAATATCACATCCATAGTCAAACATATCACAAAACCTTCAATACAATATGGAAGTTTTGTATTATAATAAATCAACTTCAACTAAATATAAAATCCATTAAAGTATGTTGACATAGATGAAATCAAAACCCTTTTTAGAGAAATATCTCTTTCTATTTTGAAATAATTTAAGAGTCACATAATTATAATGAAAATATTTAATTTTGAAAATATTCTTATAAGATTTTTAGGGAAGCTTCAATGATGTTATAATGGCGGAAAATAGCCACACCCACCGTATAAGTTAAAAAAACATTCTTACATTAAATTTGTCAAAAAGGTCAAAAAGTACATTATTTGGAAAACGACGGAAAGAATCCTTTCGAAACACATAAGGGTATAAATTACATTAAAACATTGTCTATTAAATAGTAAAAATGTTTTGAAATATATTTTTAAGAAACATGGATGTGGATGATAAAGGGGGTCCCAGTAGATACTTGCGTAAAAACTACCTCACATAATAAAGAGATTGTGAAATTAACCCTCACCTTGTAATTTTACTTGGTTGAGGGTAGGTTAACCTTCTATGTAATGAAGAAATTATTTTTTTTTTAAATTATACAAGAATCATATACATTAATAAGATTTCATATATGATCTTTTAACATTTTTTTGTTAATAATATCTTAGTATTATTGTCGTTTCGGGTGTTAACTTACTCATTTTCTTTTATATGTTTTATTACATAAGACATGTTTGTTATGTATAAGATGTATCATATTCATATCCAGAATGATATCAAGTCCTTAAACATTACTTTTAATCATAAAATGAGAATTAAACTTAAATGGATATGATGGTGAATGAATCTCATCACGTCCGTGGAGACAGTAGTCCGTACGTAAGCACTAGTGACAATATCATTATTATGATATTAAAATAATATATAACTGGATGGTATATCATATATACAGATTCCATATCATGTTTTATTTACTATTTACATCAATTACACCTCATTATCATACTCATCCAAATAATAATGTTTTGAATAACTATTACACTACGACGTGGAGATGGTATGTCGTACGTACGCACGTATAGTGACATGTCATTCAAAGGATGGATAGAATAATGAATATGGTTTTAACATATTTATAATAAAGTTATAGTATATAGAAGATACTGGATTTATTATTTTAGATTGGAAATAACAAAGAAAGAAGAAGTGGAAGAATAATGGAACTTGAAAGAGGGTGGTGAAATCATTACCTCTTCATCGGGTTCTTCCTTTTGATTTAATCAAAAGGGATCCCTAGGTTGGATTTTTTTATCAAACTAAGGTCTCTAAGTTGAAGTGAGGGAAGTTGGGAAGAAATTTTGGCAGAGTTTGGCTGATCCAAAAATCTTTGAAGGTGTGAATTAGTGAGAAGAAGGAGTACCCTTTTATAAGAGGGGTGAGGGGCACCTAAGAAAAAACATAAAATATTATTTTATAATAAATTCATATTCGGTTTATAATGGAACCAAACAGATTTATTTCTAGTCTAAGGTGGGTATGGGTCGCAAAAAACTCAACTGATAGGTTTTAGACAGGTTTGGGTCACTTTATTAATCTTATATTTTAGTTTTAACTCATAGTTAATTAGTTTGACATTTACCATGTCTCTATGTATTTTTATATTATATAGTTAATAAACTTACTATATAATTCCAAGAGACCCCCATGTGTTCCATTAATTATACAACTATCATTATATATGTCTTTTGTCTAAACCTTAGATTTTTAGAAATATAATGTCAATTAATAATATAATGCTTGTTTTTGAAACTCTTTTATGTCAATTTTGACACTATTTAATAATTGATTTTTGTTAAAGTCATAGAAACTTAATGAATTAGAGAAAAATTTATTTCAGCAATCCTAACATGCCATATTAACCAATAAAATTCGTGTATGTCATCCAAAAATTCAAATTATATTTATTTTAACATTTATAATACCAATTATTTGATTATTTCATTAATAAGGAAAATACTGCATCCTTATTGTGTCATAAATAAATTTAATTATTCAATGACTAAAAATTATGAATAAAATTCCACTATGTGTGAAATCGTTTTAGATTTCTAATGGATATTTATAGTAAAAAATATAACATATATAACCCTATGTAAAAACAATTTTTCTAAAAGATATATGATTATGAAATTTTTGTATTTACTTTTACTTAATTAATTTAAATTGTCCTTATCACTTACAAGTGGCTCCATTGGGTCCCAAAATTGACCCAAATATGCCCATGGTTGGACATGAATCAAAAAATAGGTTTAGGACGTGATTTTGGGTAAATTAATATTATTATAATATTATTTTTTACCCTTGTTTATCATATTTTCCCTTTAACCATGGTAAATAAAATATTTACAGATATAATTATTCAAAATGTCTAAAAATAAAAGTGACCTATTTAAACAATTTGGACCACCTGATTTTAAATATGGAATCCATTTTTCTAAATTCCAAACACAGAAGTGGCAGAAATTAATTTCAAATTATTTCTTGTTGTCAAAACAAAAAATGTGTTTTTCTGAAATAATAACTACAATAGATTGACACTTACTTATGTCCAGTTTAAATGTGAAATTATATCTAATGAACAACATTGGATTAAATGGTAAAAATATAATATAATTATAATTTCAAATCACTCAAATTCCTAATTTATCATTATAAATTATTTTGATTAAAAAATTTGTTTTTAATTAAAATATAGTAATTTTCACTATTCATCAAAATATGAAAGATGTCAAAAAAGTACCAAAAATTTAACCTAATCTAATTTTGATATTCCGAATCAAAAAATGAAGTCCATTTTGAATGATAAAATTTAAAAAATTTAAAAAATTGGGTATTACTATTCATAACGGCTAGTTTGATTGGTTGTGGTGTGTGTTAGAACTCGAAGTTGCGTACAACACACGCTACTGTATTATTCAAAAAGATGTGTACCGTGGAAGATTGGTGTGTTACATTCTCTTCTCCTTCAAATAATTTCGTCCTAGAATTTTATAGAATACTACCACATGAAAAGACACGGTTGGTTCTTCATCATAAGTTCCTCGGGTTCCCACGTTGCCTCTTCCATCTTATGGTTTCTCCATAGAACTTTTAACAGACGAGTCATCATGTTTCTCAGCACTTGTTCTCTCGTATCAATAATCTTGACAGGCTCTTCGCAATAATACATATCACGTTCCAGTTCTAATTCCTCATATGTGAGCACATGCGTTGGGTCAGGCATGTATTTTCTCAACAGTGATACGTGGAAAACATCGTTAACTTTAGAGAGACTTGGAAGAATTACCTAACAGTAAGCTACAACCCCAATTTGTTTTAAAATTTCAAATGGTCTGATGTACCTGGGACGCAATTTTCCCTTCTTACTGAAATGTATAAAACCCTTCCATGGAGATGCCTTCAAGAAAACATGGTCTCCTACCTGAAATTCCAAATCCTTCCTTCGGTTATCAGCGTAGCTCTTCAACCTACTTTGAGCTTCTTTGATGTGGGGTTGGATTACCTTTACCTTTTCCATCGTTTCCTCAACAAGTTCTGAGCCTACAAGTTTTATTTCACCAAAACATCCCAACAGGTTGGTGTGCGACATCTCTTTCCGTATAACGCTTCATATGGTTTCATCTGAATACTTGAATGGAAGCTATTGTTATAGGAAAATTCTACCAGAGGTAAATATTGAGCCCACATACATTGAATGTCAAGTGATAATGATCTCAACATGTCTTCTAAGGTTTGAATAGTTCATTCTGATTGTCCATCAGTTTGGTGGTGGTATGCAGTGCTCAAATGAATTTTAGTATCCAAGGATTTCTGAATACTTTTCTAGAATCTTGATGTAAAACGTGGATCATGATCAGAAACAATCGATAGTGGTACTCCATGAAGTCTAAAAACTTCATTAATATATAGTCATTCCAATCGTTCAAGTGGTAAATATTCTCTTATAGCAATAAAATGTGCTGACTTGGTAAGACAATCAATATTGACCCGTATATCATTATTCCTTCTAGGATTCATTGGTAGTCCCATGAAAAAGTCCACTATAATATTATCCAATTTCCACTCCGGCATGGGAATACATTGCATGACTCTTCCAGGCTGTTGCCTTCGAGCATTCACTTGTTGACAAACCATACATCTGGACACAAAATAAGAAATCACCCTCTTCATGTTGTCCCACCAAAAATTTTCCTTCAAATCTCTATACATTTTGGTGCTCCCAGGGTTTATAGAGAAATTTTAACTATGAGCATCATCCAAAAATTCCCCTGTTAGTTTAGGTATACAGGGAACACAAAGTCTCTCCCAAAATTTCAAAATTTAATCTTCATACACAAAGTCACTCAATCCCCAATCATTCAAAGCTTTAATCTTCTTTTGAAACTCTGCATCATCAGTATGAGAACTCTTTATCCTTTCTAGAAAAGATGGTTTAGCAACCATTTGAAAAAGTATCGATGTTTCACCTTTCGTAGTGATTCCCATATCCATCTTTACTAGATCCATGAAAATAGGATCCCTTTCATCTCTCATCTTGTTCAAAACAACATGATCATTTCTACTCAAAGAATATTCCACCTTATTTTCCTTCCCTGGGTGGTAGTGTATCGTGAAATCTTAATCCTTGAGTATTTCAAGCCATCTCCTTTGCCTCATGTTTAGTTGTTTCTGTGAGAAAATATACTTCAAACTCCTGTGATCAGTATAAATCTCAAAATTTTCAATATAGAGATAGTGTCTCCTAATCTTCAAAGAAAATATTATAGCTGCTAACTCAAGATCATGAGTAGGATAGTTCTGCTCATGAATTGTCAGCTATTGTGATGCATAGGCAATAACTCTATCATTCTTCATAAGGACACAACCAAGTCCTTTCTTCGAAGCATCACTATAAATAACAAACCCGTCATTCCCCGATGGTAGAGTCAATATAGGATAATTGACTATTATTTTCTTTAGTTCTCCATAACATTATTCACACTCCTTTTTCCAAACTAATTTAACCCCTTTATGTGTGAGCTTGGTTAATGGGTCAGCCAATCAGGAAAAATTCTGGACAAAACGTCAACAATAACCTGCTAAACCAATAAAACTTCATAACTCGGTTATACTCATTGGAGTTTTCCATTCTTGGATTACTCTTGAATTAGAAGGATAAATAGATATTACATCCTTAGAGACAATATGTCCAAGAAAAGAAATATCCCAAATCTAGAATTCACACTTGCTAAACTTCCCATATAATTCATGTCTTCTAAGAGTCTTCAATATAATGCACAAGTGATTTTCATGATCTTCATAGATTTTAGAGTATACCATGATATAATCAATAAATACCACTACAAAGTCATCATGATATTCCATGAAAACAAAGTTCATTAGATCCATGAATACATAGGGTGGATTAGTCATCCCAAAAGGCATTACTGTAAACTCTTAATGCCCGTACCTAGTTCGAAATGCGGTCTTCAGAATGTCTTCCTTCATCACACACAACTGATGGTATCCAGATCGAAGTTCAATCTTTGAAAAGTATTGACCTCCATGCAGTTGGTAAAATAAATCATTAATGCGAGGTAGGGTATACTTGTTCTTTATTTTTATAGAATTGATTTCCCTGTAGTCCATACATAACCTCATAGATCTATCTTTCTTCTTAACAAAATGGACAGGGGATCCCCATGAAGAAACACTAGGGTGAAAAAATACCTTATTACACAATTCCTCTAGTTGTTTCTTCAGTTCAACTAATTCCACAGTGGTCATTCTTTAAGGGGTCATTGATATATGTCGTAAACCAAGAATTAAATCAATGGAAAACTTAATTTCGAGTTCTAGAGGATGTCCAGGTAAATATTCCCAAAACAGATCTACATATTCTTTTACAATAGGCACATCCTCTATTTGAACATTCCTTTCCTCACCCATAATTATTTCATTCTCTTCCTCCTCAATAATTGAATTTAGTTGAGTACTGGGGGTGGATCTAGATAAGAATTAGGTGGTGATGATTCTTCTCTAAAGATAAGGTGTTCTTTATCATCATCATCAAAATAGTAACCCCCTTCTTCTTACAATAAATCTTCACATCATAGTCTGAAAGCCAATCCATATTTAGAATTATATCAAATTCAATCATTGTTATGATTATTAGATCAGTAGATAAATAACATTTATGTGCTCTAATGGCAACTGATTCAGAAAACGTTGTTGCAATGATACTTCCCTTAAGAGTTTTTACTGAAAAATATCTTGTTAAATAAAATTTGAAATATCTAATTTTCTTTGTAAACTGGGAAGATATGAAATAATGCGATGATCCAGAATCAAATAAATCATTTTCTAAACTTCAGGAAACCATTAAATTACCTGCCACCACGTCTTTCGGAGCTTCTACCTCAATAGTAGTGATAACATAAGCTTGGCCTTGATCCCTTATCCTTTTCTGAGGTAAGATTACCTTAATCTTAGTAAATTCATTTTCATAATGTCCCATCTCCCTATAATTGTATAATTAAACATTGGTAGCATCTTTCTTTCCTTTACAATCACCAATTAGATGGACTTTCTGTCCACATTTGTAGCATACTCCTTTTCCTTTTAGACAGGCACCTGGGTGCATCCTTCCACAATTATAACAGGGTGAAAATTCAATTCTTCCCTTCTTCTCTGATCCATTATTTCTTTTCCCAGAGTGTTCATCAGATCTATTCTTCTCTTTCTTTGATTTAAAGTTACAAGACTTAGAGATTTGCTTTTTTGTCTTGATAGCACACAAGACAATATCTCTGTATGATGAGAAAGATTTTGATACTAATTCTCAATGGAGAAATGGTTTTAACCCATCATAGAAATGATCAATATTACTTCATGGGTTATGTATATAATCTTTAGCATGTCTCGCTAACCTTGTAAAGTTATCCTCATACTTTGCGACATTCTCATCCTCCTTTTTCCTCAGACTCAGAAATTGCCTTTCCATATCTGCTCGATGGTCACGAGGAAAGTATTTTTCTAAGAAAATATCATTGAACTCCCTCCATTTAAAATTTTATACTTCAACATCATCCTTTGTGTTTTGAATCAATGACCACCATTGAAAAGCATCTCCTGTAAGGCAGTAAACATCCATCAAAACGTTTTCCCTTTCGCTACTCCCCAATGCGTTGAATATTTTCTCTAAGAATTTATCCATTGCTCAGACACTAATGGATTTGCACTCCCATTGAATGTCGGTGGTTTTTGCCTCATGAAGAGATCTAACATTGATCCTCCACGTTGTGGATCTGGGTGCTCCATATGGGTAATGTTATTATTCATAACCTGGGTGAGTTGTCCTTGTATGGTGAATAGATGATCAGCACCAGTTGCATCACCAGCTCCACTATAATTATCTTGAGCAGGAGGGAAATACCTACATCGAGTGCGTACATTGATACGGTTTCCATTACTTCCACTAGGTGCCATTTCTAAACAATGGCATATGCTACATTAGTTTATGAATCGCAATACATAAATCCAAACTTGTAAAAGAGTTAACATGAATTGAACAGTATATGGATATAATCCATAATAATAAAAATGTTTTCATTGAGGAAGTATATACTCATAAAACCTTCATAATGGTTTGTAAAGAAAATTAGAATTATCTTATGCATATCTCCCAGGAGTTTCGAAACCAAGAGAGCAGCAAGTCTCATTGTCATTCACCAGTTCTCGTTCGAGTCTAGCTCAAAACGTTGTTTTTGGGTTTTACCCCTAGGTACATCTATTCTAGAGCCGCCTCTACCTGATCATATCTAGACATAGATTTATTGCTCAGAAAACACACAAAATCTCTACCATATCAATATTATAGGAAGTTATTCTATACTAATCCTCAATGTCTATCTTAGGTCTTTGTGATCTAATCAGGGATTATCTAAATCTAGTTTCTATGGATTGTACTAACCTTCCTCTGATACCAACTATAACGCCCTGACCCAAGTTACCCAGAGTCGGTGCATTATTACATAACATTGGCATGATCACAAGGAAATCATGTCTCTAATTACCGATCAGTTTATTATTATTGGAAACAAGATTCATACATAAGTTCAACTTTACAACTTGAAAAGAAAAACAACATGAATTTATTCCATTGGAAAAATCCAAGACTCCTAAATGATGTCTGTAAGTCACTCAGAACTAACTTTTTCATATCCCGGAAAAATGAAACATAATAAAGGGATGATCTCAAATGCTCAGTTAGGGTAAACAATATAGTGTAAGATAACATAAATATTAAGCATGGTGAATAATTAAAACCACATGTCTTTACCAATTATAAACATGAATACTTTTATGGAATGAATATGAGCTGAGTAAATAATTCCATAATAAAACATAATCATTGGTATTTTACTAGTCTAATGTCCACATGAACCATCAATATTTTTTTTCATAATGAGGTACTTTATAATGATGGACATTCTGAAACATTTTGTCAAGGCCTCGGCCAAGACGTCTATAAATGATTAAGGCACCATCCAAAACCATAAATCAAATTGGGAAAGGTCCTCAACCAAATTTCACATCTAGTTGTCTCATGAGACCTACCGATGCATCGAGGAGCTATAGCAGGCTCCACCCATCATTTACTAAGCCCAATAGATTCCTCATATGAAAAGGTTTAAACATATTATAAACAATCATATTAAAACTAGCATTTGAAATGTCAATACATTAACCATAAACCATGAATGGTATAAAAATAGCACATCCACAGTCAAACATATCACAAAACCTTCATTACAATATGAAATTTTGTATCATAATAAATCACCTACAAATGAACTGAAAATCCATCAAAGAATGTTGACATAGAAGAAATCAAAAACCTTTTTAGAGAAATATCACTTTCTATTTTGAAATAATTTAAGAGACAAATAATTATAATGAAAACATTTATTTTAGAAAATATTATTATAATATTATAATGGAAGCTTCGATGATGTTATAATGGCAGAAAATAGTCGTACTCTCCGTATAAGTTAAAAAAACATTCTTACCTTAAATTTGTCAAAAAGGTCAAAAAGTATAGTGTTTGTAAAATGACAGAAATATTCCTTTCAAAACACAGAAGTGTATAAATGACTTTAATCCATTTTCTAGTAAATAGTAAATTTATTGAAATATATTTTTATGAAACATGGATGTGGATGAAAAAGGGGGTCCCAGTAGATACTTACGTAAAAACAACCTCGGATAATAAAGAGCTTGTGAAATTAACCCTTACCTCGTACATTTCCTTGGTCGAGGTTAGGTTAACCTCCTGTATAATCACTACTGGAAAATGGACCTATCCCCACGGTTTTCCCCAAAACCTTGGGGATAGGTACCCCTATACCCACGGTTTTCCAAAACCGTGGGTATAGGGGTGGCTATCCCCACGGTTTTCCAAAACCGTGGGGATAGGTCCTGAAAAGTGACCTATACCCACGGTTTCCGAAAACCCTGGGTATAGGGGTACCTATCCCCACGATTTTTGGGGAAAACCGTGGGGATAGGTCTGGGCTAAAATTCTTATACCCACGGTTATGAAAACCCATGGGTATAGGTCACTTTTGTGTGCGCGTGAAATCTTTTTTTTCTACGGGAAATGAATTTTTTTGTGGGAACCCTATACCCACGGTTCTTCCCTCTATACCCATAGTTTTTATAAATATATTTACTTAAATATATATATATATATACATATAGGCGATGTTAGGGTAGTGGTTAGACGCGGTGTTTGTAGTGATGAGGTCGCGAGATCGAAACTCGGCACTTGCATTATTTTAGGACCTATACACACAGTTTTGAAACCGTAGGTAAAAGCCGTTGACACCGTGGAAATTGGCATGTTTCGGTGACATGGTGGCAGGACCCCTATACCCACAGTTTTGGAAAACCGTGGGTATAGGCTGGGGACCTATCCCGACGTCGTTCCAGCCCACGGTTCCCAAAACCGTGGGTATAGGCTATACCCACGGTTTTGGGGGCTATACCCATGGTTTTGAACCGTTGGTATAGGCCGTTTTTCCAGTAGTGAATGGTGAAATAATTTTTATTAAATTATAAATGAATTATATACATTAATATGATATCATATATGATCTTTTAACATTTCTTTGTTAACAATATCTTAGTATTATCATCGTTTCGGGTGTCAACTTACTCATTTTCCTTTATATGTTTTATTACATAAGGTGTGTTTTTTATAGATAGGTTGTATCTTATTCATATCCTGAATTATATCATGTCCCTAAACATTACTTTTAATCCTAAAATGTTAATTAGACTTGAATGGATATGATGGGGAATGAATCTCATCGCGTTCGTGGAGACGGTAGTCCGTACGTTCGCATGAGCGACAATATCATTATTTTGATATTAAAATAATATATAATTATATGGTATATCATATATACAGAATAATTATCATGTTTTATTTATTATTTACATCAATTAAACATCCTTATCATACCCATCCAAATAATAATGTTTTGAATAACAATTACCCCACGACATGGAGACGGTATGCGGTACGTACGCACTTATGGTGACAGGTCATTCAAATAATGGATAGAATACTAAATATGGTTCTAAAATATTTATAATAACATCACATAATATAGAAGAAACTATATTTATTATTTTATAATGGAAATAACAAAGAAATAAGAAGTGGAAGAATAAAGGAACTTGAATGATGGTTGTGAAATCATTACCTCTTCTTCGGGTTCTTCCTCAATATTTGATCATAAGGGCTCCTTAATATGGCTTTCGGATCAAACTAAGGCCTTTAAATTTAAGTGAGGGATTTTGGGAGGATATTTGGGCAGAGTTTGGCTGTAAAGAGCCAGAAATTTCAAGGAATATATTTTTGAAATATTTTCTTTGAAATTTTACGAGTACGCAGTTTCTGACGCCGCATGATTCCGAGGCCCGGTGTGCCCAGAATCAATATCTGATGTTTAGCTCGGGGATGTTCAGTGAACGAATGATAAGGTTTTTCTAAAATTTGAACCAGTGCTCGGAATCGAAATCCGAGGGCACCGATGAACTCACAGCGCCAGTTTTCGCTTAAGAGGACTTTCACCTCGAAGGCAGATGATCGGGTTTGAGAGTTGGTTTTTGGGTTTCACGTGGATTAAATAAAATAAAATAAGTGAAAAATTATTTTATCTTTGTTGAACCCACGCCATGTGGATAGTTTTGGTTAAAAGATCCACATGGGAGTTGGTGGTGGGACCACCACACCCTAACCTCCCATGGGAGGATAATTAGGGTGGGGACCACCCGAGCAGCATAACCTCCAACGAGAGGTTATGACATGGGGTCCACACAGGGCTTAACCCCCAATTTAATGGGAGGACACTCCTTGACCCTCTCTTGGTTAATTAGGTGGGGACCACCCGGGCCCCTAAACCCCCCTCGAAACTCCCCAAATTAATTATGTCATCCACTCGGGCAATTAATTTGGCGGAGCCTCTCCACTATTTGAATTTTGAATTGTGCCAACCATCGTGAACATAATTAAGTGGGGACCACTTAATTAATTTCCACCACCAAGAATAATAGATTATATTCTATTATTTTGGCACGTTCTTGTCCCTTTTGGGTGGAGACATTGAGAGAACTTCTTTCTCCAGCGAAGAACGCGAAGAACGCCGACGACGCTTCTTCCCTGACCTTCTCCGACCTTCTTCCTCGGAGGCCCCCTTTCTGTCGTGGTGCTTCTCCGACGACCCTCCTTCCTCCCTCCTCGTCATCAACACACTGACGCATGAACTCGGAAGTGGAACCATGCAGTGATCGTCGTCATGATCTTCCCCCGTGACGAATGCGCACCCCAATGAATCAAAGGTAGAGGTTAATTTCTTCTTTGTGAAGACTTTCGTCGTCGTCCATTGTTTCCTAATTGATCCGCATGTTATTGAAATGACAGGAGGAGGTCGGACTGCATGAACACGACCGACTCTACTCCCCCCTTGATGCTTCATTTTTGTTGCAGCATGAGCAAGGCAACGCGATGCCGTTGCACCACGCGGAAATAATGAAGAATAGGCGGAGAAGCGCGGAGGCTTCACGCCATGCTCTTGAAGTCGAAGAAAGCTGTGGCACTGCTGCGCCGCGCCGGAGAACCTCGAAGAGGTCGTGGTTGGAGCGGGGCCACGAAGGAGGAGCGCGGCGCCGTCGCGCCGCGCCAATCAGACAAGGCTGCGGCCTATGGCCGCAGTGGTGCGGGAGGAGGCGGTCGCCGGAGTAGGAGGGCGGGACCGCGGCGGTCCCGCGGAGGCAGCAACCGGCCGGCCGGACTGGCCCGGCTGTTTTAGAGGGATATCGGGGGTTCGTAACCCCCGGCTAGATCGATGAGTGGCCCCCATATGGGGGGGCCCGGTTACACAAATAGGGGGGCAGCGCGCCCCACTGTTCCGCTCAGCTCGGCCAGCCGAGCTGGCCACGCGGGCCACCTGAGCGTACTAGGCCGCCGGTCCGCGCCGGTTGGGCTGGGCCGCACCCACCGGGCTGGGCCACTCCCTCCGGCCTGGTCCGCTCCCTATTGGGCCGGACCTGGACCCGGGTCGGGTCATCCCGGGTCGGACCGGGCCCGAACCCCCTAATTTCAGACAGATCTGTTCAAATGTCCATAACATGGGCTACGGACCTCCGATCAATGCATTTTCAGTTGAAATGAAATCCTTGGAATGAGATGGCCGTTTTGGTATAGTAAACTAAATGTTTAAAAGAACTTTGGGTACGACCGGGTTGGTTCGAACACGAAACCAACGGGGCCCTCGGAGCAGAAACACTTATAACTTGAGCTCCAGACATCCGATTGATGTGCTGCTGACTTCGTTGGATTCATCTTGATGAGACGGAACTTTTGGAATACTTTTCCTGAGGTTTGTACATATTTGGATAGTGGCCTGGTTAGATTTAACCTGAAATCCAACAGGGCCCCTAGAATGGAAAAGCTGGTGACTTTCATATCGGACGTCTGTTTGACGAACCGTCAGCGGCATTGGTGATCAAGTTGAGAAATGGTCCCTATGATTATACCCTATGAGAGTTCGGGGTATAGTTGAGATACGGCCGGGTTGGTTCGCACACGAAACCAACCGGTCCCCTGGGCGAAAAGGCTAAAAACTCATAGACCGGGCGTCTGATTGACGCGCCGTATGTTGCGTTGAAACCCCTATGACGTGGTGGTCCTTTGAGATACTTATTCATGGGACTTTGTGATACATGGAGTATCGACCAGTAGCTCGTGGAGCGGACCCTCCCGAAGACGAGCGTACGGAGTACGGAGACCATGTAGCTGGCTGAGACCTGATGACTGCTTGTCCGACTCGAGTCGGAGTGACATGTATCGCCCAGTGGGAAGCACTACTGTGTTTGGGTGGAGGAACCACGGCGGGGAGCACTACTATGTTTGGGTGGAAGAACTACGGTACTCAATAGGAGGAGTACCTCTGCAGGCTATTAGGGGGGGGGGGGTGCACTACTGTGTTTGGGTAGAAGACCCCGGTGGGAAGCACTACTGTGTTTGGGTGGCTGACTCGTGGTACTTGACAGGAGGAGTACCTCAGCAGTCTTAGGCTAGTGAGGAGTACCTCGGAGTCGTGACAGGATCACTGTAATCGTCAGAGACAGAGCTCTTCAGCAGTTGCGGTTTCGATAATGAAAATCTTGGTTTGAGCTGAGTCTAAGACCTTTGTGTTTACCTCTTGATTGAGATGGATTACATGATAACTTAGGTGTATGTATGGGCATCTACCTAGGTAGTGGTTATCCATTTATTTCATAACCTTTGTGTTTCCTCATGTTTGAGATGGGTGACTTGATAACTTAGGTATAAGTATGGGCTTATACCTAAGTAAGGGTTATCTGTTGAGATCCTTCTTTGTGGTTATCCTTCTTGGATTTAGTGAGACCTTTAGGGTCTCGGGGTCCCTACTGAGTATCGTATACTCACCCCTGTACGGGCTATGCCCGCACCTCGTTGTGTTGGTTTCAGACGACGGGCAGCGCTGACAGAGGTCGAGTGTTCGAGGACTGGACGGTACCCGAAGGTGGACCTCACGACGAGTTAGTATCCGGAGGTGGACTTCACGAAGAGATGATACTAGAAGGAGGTTGACAGGAGAGAGCATTGTGGAGGCTATCTGTACCTAACCTTAAGGTAGGATCCATGGTGGACAATCCAGGAGTTGCGCTATCTGTACCTACCCTTCAGGTAGGATCCTTGGTGGATGATCTAGGAGCTGCACTATCTGTACCTGCCCTTCAGGTAGGATACAAAGTGGAAGACCCAGGAGCTGGTTATTTTCATCCAACTATTTTTCTTTTCTATTGTACTTCCTTTCAGTTGTAGCTGCACTTTTCAGTTGGGTTTGTATTCTGGCCCTTTTTACATTTCAGCACTTTCGTTTGTACTTAGTGTTTACTTCCTCTTATACTCTGTGGTGTTTTGTTTACTTTTATAAAGTAAATTCCTTCCTAGTTATAAGGATTTACACCTTTGGTGCTAGTCACCAGCCCCTGGCCTATGGGAGGTAGGATTGGGGTAGTCACGGTATGGGCCCCGAGGACGGTTCGTGAAAAAGTGGTATTAGAGGAGTCAGTTCTACTGTAGAACTAATAACTATGATATTTTCTTTCTGTGAAGGAATAGTATTAAGGGTACCGAGTGTGGTTTTATGTTCAGGGAGTCCAGTGTTGGTGTGGGCGGCCGATGTATCCATACACCAGGACCCTGACAACTGATTTCTGACTTTGTGCACGAAAACACTGATTGTGTGTGTGTTTCCAAAGTGTTTTTCTTAAAACAGATCAAACCAGGTCAGCTCACCAGGTATAAATCATTTGACCATGTCACGTATGTTTCTTTCATGATGTGTTTCCACGGATGATCAGCTAGAGCCCCGAGAGATGTACGTACTGACAGCTTGCCAAGCGACGAGACTTCGGTACAGGGCCCTCTTGCAGTTGAGGCACCAACAAAGGCACCAGCGGTACTTCCACCCGTTGGGCCACCGATGCCACCAGCCCCAGCAGTAGGTGTTTCACGCCACTTGAGCGCGCTGGACATGTTCAAGCGCCAGAGGCCACCCAGGTTCCGGGGATAGACGGACCCATAGGCGACTGAGGATTTGCTGGAGGCTCTAGAGGGAGTTTTCAGAATAGTGGGTACACCAGCGGACTTCATGGTGATCTTTGCTGCTAGCCTCCTTCAGGCAGCAGCTGAGAGATGGTAGAGCCACTTGTTCCAGTTTTGTGATGGGATGACCTTCACATGGGGAGACATTGAGACCTTCTTAAGGGTCGAGTTTATACCAGTGGATCTACACCCCGAGCGTGTTTAGGATCAGCTTCCTTTTCCGCATGTTTTCCCATCAGTAGCCGAGTCATATGTAGGCAGTAGATAGATGATGCTGAGGTCCAGGAGGAAAAGACCAACAGATGGGTGATCTCGGGTTTTAAGATCAGTGGGGCAGGGCACCCAGGGTGGAGTCAGAGCCAGGCGTGCCAGAAACAGACAGTGTTACTCCTACGGTAAGAAGGGTCACATGGCACATTATTATCCGACTCCCCGCACAGTTGATCTACGGATGTTGGAGGAGACACCGAGACAGAAGCAGCGGCGGGTTCATGATAAACAACCGAGTAGTGGACAAGGCAGTAGAGCTCCGAAAACAGGTGGACAGGAGAGGAACTAGTGGATACCTTTGTGTTCTTCGTACTTCTAGTTCCATGTTCTTGTTTTTTTGTGTCTTTGTACTTCGATATGCAGTAATAAAAAGACACATATCTTTGTGATGTTTGATTTCATGTTCTTTTTGTCGGTTGATACTGAGAGGTCCCGGTTAAAAACTGTTGACTTGACCCTCACTTTAGAGATTTCTACTGGAGGAGACCCTGTGACATCACCCTAATGCCGACAGTGTGACTCGACCCTTGGAGGCGAGAGTGATGGTTGGATCTCTTGGTAGTAACGTCGAGGCCTTACGATGTCATCCATGGCATGAATGAATCATTCATGTCAGGATTGACTGTATTAGGAAATGGGCATGGTTCATCCATGGGATGAGACCGAGTTTCTCTTTTCAGAGAAGGATAAATCTTAGCAGCTCTTACAGATTGTAGGTAAAGAAGGTGCAGATCATCTAGGAGCGGATGAAGACTGCACAGTGCAGTAAGAAATAGGAAACTGGCGCCAGTCATAGAGACTTGGGCGTGTAAAATGTTTCATGTAGAGGAAGTAGAAAGGACAGATGAGTCTATGAAGCAGCAGACGTGGAGGCAGAGCAAGGAGAGAAGCATGAGGTGGTGTACATTTCAACAAGTTACAACCACCCGCCTTTGTTGTCCCCTCCAGGCTCATGGAGTTTGAAGGGCATGGGAAGAGAGTAGCTGCATGCAGTCAAAGAGTTTGACCCAATGGCTCTAAAAAGGATTCAAGGAACACTGTGTGTCCACTACTAGCTACCATAGTAACAGACATTGATATGAATCATTCCTTCCTTCCATGAATCTTGTCCCAGACCTAGTGTTTCCGGTAAGCCGTAGACTTGACCCTCACGTCTGGAGATACCTTGGGAGGAGACTCGATAATCACACTTATGTCGATAGAGTGGTCGGACCCACAAGGAGAGAGTTTCAGTTGGAATCTCTTAGTGGCAGTGTCGAGGCCTTACGACGTTGGTCTCGGTATTAATTGGATTCACAGTTCATACTCAGATTGACTGTATTAGGCAAAAAGGTTGTGGTCTAACTACAATGTCGGGATGGGTTTTTCTTGGTCGGCGAAAAGGAAACCCCAGGCAGCATAAGATGAACTCATGCATAGGAGAGTTTGGCCAATTACTCTTGGGTCGACCAACCTTACCCTTATGGAAGAAGGAGTTTTGAATTTCAAATCAATAAGTAAATGGAGGCCTCTAGAGTTCGAGGATGGCGATCGTGTCCTTAAATGTTTCTCACCTCGATGAGGTTTACGGAGATGTGGTCGAGGAGAAAATTTAGCTCCGAGGTTCAACGGACCTTTCTAAGTCCTCATCAGGGTAGGCGAGGTGGCTTACCACTTGACCCATCCACCTCAGTTGCACTAGGTGCATGACAACTACCATGTATCTCATCTGAGGAGATACCTGCTTGACCCAACACATATCATCGACCATCGGGAGCTAGATGTTGGCGATGGGGTGACTTTTGCGGGGTTCAAGTAGAGGTTGAGGATCGACATGAGCGGGTCCTACAAGGACGGTCGATTCCTCTTGTGCGCTTTCGTTGGTAGCACGAGAACCTCTAGGTGAGAACATGGGAGCGGAAGGCTCAGATTCATGCTCAGTACCACTTTTGTAACCCTAGTTTGTGTTAAAGCTTTAAGGGGACGTAAATCCCTGAGGTGGGAGTAATGTAAAGACCCATAAATTTCAAGGAATTTTTTTTGAAATATTTTCTTTGAAATTTTACGAGTACGTAGTTTCTGACGGCGACTGATTCCGAGGCCCGGTGTGCCCGAAATCAATTTCTGAAGTTTAGATCAGGTACGTTCAGTGAACGAACAAGTGGGTTTTTCTAACTTTTGAACCGCTGCTTGGATTCGAAATCCGAGGGCACCGATGAACTCACATCGCCGGTTTTCGTGTAAGAGGATTGTCACCTCGACGGAAGATGATCGGGTTTGAGAGTTGGTTTTTGGGTTTCAGGTGGATTAAATAAAATAAAATAAGTGACAACTTATTTTATCTTTGTTGAAACCACGCGAGGTGGATAGTGTTGGTTTAAATCTCCACATGGGAGTTGGTGGTGGGACCACCACACCCTAACATCCCATGGGTGGATAATTAGGGTGGGGACCACCCGAGCAGCATAACCTCCCACGAGAGGTTATGACGTCGGGTCCACACAGGGATTAACCCCCCCATTTAATGGGCAGAAACTCCTTGACCCTCTCCTTTCTAATTAGGTGGGGACCACCCGGGCCCCTAAACCCCCCTCGAAACTCCCCAAATTAATTATGTCATCCACTCGGGCAATTAATTTGGTGGAGCTTCTCCACTATCTGAATTTTGAATTGTTCCAACCATGGTGAACTTAATTAAGTGGGGCCCAATTAATTAATTTCCACCACCAAGAATAATAGATTATATTCTATTATTTTGTCATGTTCTTGCGCCATTTGGGTGGAGAGCATGAGTGAACTTCATTCTCCAGTGAAGAACACGATGAACGCCGACAACGCTTCTTCCCCGACCTTCTTCGGCCTTCTTCCTCGGAGCCCCCCTTTTTGATGTGGTGCTTCTCCGAAGACCCTCTTTACTCACTCCTCGTCGTCAAAACACCGACGCACGAACTTTGAAGTGGAAGCGTGTGGTGAGCGTCGTCATCATCTTCCCCCCACGACGAACACGCGCCCCGATGAATCAAAGGTAGAGGTTAATTTCTTCTTCCCGAATACTTTCGTTTTCGTTCATCGTTTCCTAATTGAGCTGCATATTATCGCAATAATGGGAGGAGGCCTGACCGCATGAACACGACCGACTCTCATACGCCCTTGATTCTTGATTTTTGTTGGGGCACGAGCAAGGCAGTGCGATGCCATTGCACCACACGAAAATAATGAAGAATGGGCGGAGAAGCGCGGCGCCGTCGCGCGGCGCCATTGATGTCGAACAAAGCCGTGGCGCCGTCACGCCGCACTAGAGAACCTCGAAGATGACGTGGCCGGAGGGGGGCCATGGCGGTGGGGCACGACGTCGATCAGACAAGGTCTCGGCTCCGGCAGCCACGGTAGAAACCGCCGACTGCCGGAGCAGGAGGGCGGGACTGCGGCGGTCCCGCGGCGGCAGCAACCGGCCGGCTAGACTGGGCCAGCCGTTTCAGGGGGAGACCTGGGGTTCGTAACCCCCGAATGGATCGAAGAGAGGCCCCCATATGGGGGGCCGCGGTTACACAAACAGGGGGGCAATGTGCCCCCCCTGTTCCGCTCAGCTCGACCAGCCAAACCGGCCACACGAGCCGCCCGAGCGCGCCAGGACACCGCGCCGCCCAGGCTGGGCTGGGCCACGCCTCGGCTGGGCTGAGCCGCGTCCTATTGGGCCAGACCCGGACCCGCGTCGGGTCGCCCGGTTCGGGCCGACCCGGGGGGGGGGGGGTATCGGACCGGGCCCAAACCCCCTAATTTCGGACAGATCTGTTCAAATGTCCATAACATGGGCTACAGACTTCTGATCAACGCATCGTCGGTTGCAATGAGATCCTTGGAACGACATGGTCGTTTCAGTATATTACACTCAAGGTTTCGGATAACTTTGTGTACGCCCGGGTTGGTTCGAACACGAAACCAACCAGGTCCTTGGAGCGGAAACGCTTATAACTTGAGCTCCGGACATCTGATTGACATGTTTTCAACCTTGTTGGATTCATTTTGATGAGAGAAAACTTTTGGAATACTTCCCCTGAGATTTGGATGCAGTTGGATAGTGGTCGGGTTGGATTGAACCCGAAATCCAACTGAGCCCCTGGAACGAAAAAGCTTGTGACTTTCAGACCGGACGTCCGTTTGACGAACCGTCAGCGGCATTGGTGATCACGTTGAGAAACGGTCCCTATGAGTATACCCTATGAGAGTTCAGGGTACAATTGAGATACGTCCAGGTAGGTTCGCACGCGAAACCAACCGGGCCCCTCGGACGAAAAGGCTAATAACTCACAGACCGGGCGTCCGATTGACATGATGTCTACTGCGTTGAGACCCCAATGACGAGGTGGTCCTTTAAGATACTTCTTTGTGGGACTTTGTGATACTTGGAGTATTGACCTATAGCTTGTGGAGCATATCCTCCCGGAGACGAGCATACGGAGTATGTAGACCGTGTAGCTGGATGAGACCTGAAGACTGCTTGTCTGACTCAAGTCAGAGTAACTTGTATAGCCCAGTGGGGAGCACTACAGTGTTTGGGTGGAGGACCCATGGCGGGGAGCACTAATTTGTTTGGGTGGAAGACCTGCGGTACTCGATAGGAGGAGTACCTCTGTAGGCTATTAGGGGGTGCACTACTGTGTTTGGGTGGCAGACCCCGGCGAGAAGCACTACTGTGTTTGGGTGGCTGACACGCGGTACTCGACAGGAGGAGTACCTCAGTAGTCTTAGGTTAGTGAGAAGTACATCAGAGTCGTGACAAGATCACTGTACTCGTCAGAGACGGAGCTCTTCAACAGTTCCGGTTTCGATAATGAAAATCCTTGTTTGAGCTGAGTCTACGACCTTTATGTTTACCTCATGATTGAGATGGGTAACTTGATAACTTAGGTGTATGTATGGGCATATAACTAGGTAGTGGTTATCCGTTGATTTCATAACCTTTGTGTTTCCTCATGATTGAGATGGGTTACTTGATAACTTAGGTATAAGTATGGGATTATACCTAAGTAAGGGTTATCTGTTGAGATCCTTCTTTGTGGTTATCCTTAATGGATTTAGTGAGACCTTGGGGGTATCGAGGTCCCTACTGAGTATTGTATACTCACCTATGCATGGGCTATTTCTGCACCTCATTGTGTTGGTTGCAGACGAAGGGCAGCGCTGACAGAGGCCGAGTGTTCGAGGACTGGACGGTACCTGGAGGTGGACCTCACGACGAGTCAGTATCCGGAGGTGGACTTCATGACGAGATTATACTCGGAAAAGGTTGATAGGAAAGAGCGTTGTGAAGGATATATGTACCTACCCTTTAGGTAGGATCCATGGTGTATGATTTAGGAGATGCGCTATCTGTACCTACCCTTCAGGTAGGATTCATGGTGGACGATCCAGGAGCTGCGCTATCTGTACCAACCATTCAGGTAGGATCCGAGGTGGACGACCCAGTAGCTGCTTCTTTTCTTCCAACTGTTTGTCTTTTCTGTTGTACTTCTTTTCAGTTGTAACTGCACTTTTATGTTGGGTTTGTATTCTGGCCCTTTTTACTTTTCAGCACTTTCGTTTGTACTTAGTGTTTACTTCGGCTTGTACACTATGTTTTTTTTACTTTTATAAAGGCAATGCCTTCCCAGTTATCTAGATTTACGCCTTTGGTGCTAGTCGTCAGCCCCTGGCCCATGGAAGGTGGGCTTGGGGTAGTCACCGCACGGGCCCCGAGGAAGGGTCGTGACATTGCCCGAGCCAAAAGGTTTTTAATGTTTGAATTAGTGAGAAGGGGGAGTACCCTTTTATAAGAGGGGTGAGAGGAACCTTTGGAAAAAACGTAAAATATTATTTTATAATAAATTCATATTCACTTTCTAATGGATCCAAACAGATTTATTTCGAGTATATGGTGGGTATGGGTAAAAAAACTCAACCAACAGGTTTTAGACTGGTTTGGGTCACTTTATTAACCTTATAATTTAGTTTTAACTCTTAGTTAATTAGTTTAACATTTACGTTGTCTCTTTGTATTTTTTATATTATATAGTTAATAAACATACTATATCATTACAAGATACCCCCAAGTGGTCCATTAATGATACATTTATCATTATATATGTCCTTTGGCTGATCCGTAAATTTATAGGAATAGAATATCAATTAATTATATAATATTTGTTTTAAAAACTTTTTTATGTCAATTTTGACACTGTTTAATTATTGATTTTTGTTAAAGTCTTAACAACATAATTAATTCAATCCAAATTCATTTACGTAATCCTAACATTCCATATTAACCAATAAAATTTGTGGATGTCATCAAAACTTTCAAATTATATTTATTTTAAAATTTATAATACCAATTATTTGATTCATTCGTTAATATGGAAAATACTACATCATTATTGTCTTATAAATAAATTTATTTATTAAATGTATAAAAATTATAAATAAAATACCATTATGTAGGAAATATTTTTATATTTCTAATGGATAATCATATTAAAAAATATAACATATATAACCCTATTTAAAATTTTGTTTTCTAAATGATATATGCTTATGTCATTTTTGTATTTACTTTAACTTAATTAACATAAAGTGTCCTTATCACTTATAAGTGGCTCCATGGGGTCACAAAATCATCCCAAAGATGACCATGGTCAGACAGGTATCACCCAATATGGTTAGGACACGTTTTAGGGTAAATTAATATTATTATAATATTATTTTTTATAATTATTTACCGGATTTACCCTTTAATAATGGTAAATAAAATATTTACCGAAATAATTATTCAAAATGTCTAAAAATAAAAGTTACCTATTTACAAATTTTGGACCTCCTAGTACTAAATATGGAATCCATTTTTCTTAATTCAAAACACAGAAGTGGAAGAAATTAATTTAAAATTAATTCCCGTTGTCAAAATAAAAAAGTTTGTTTTTAAGAAATAATAACTATCAAAAGATTGACAGTTACTTTTGTCCAGTTTAAATGTGAAATTATATCCAATGAACAAAATTGTATTAAATTATAATAATATAATCTAATTATACTTTAAAATCACTCAAATTCATAATTTATCACTATTAATTATTTTGATTAAAAAATTTGATTGTAATTAAAATTTAGTAATTTCCATTATTCATCAAAATATGATAGTTATCATAAAAGTACCAAAAATTCACCCTAACCTAATTTTGATATTCTGAATCCAAAAATGAATTCCCTTTTGAATGATACAATTTATAAAATTTCAAAAAGTGGGTATTACTATTCATAACGTCTAGTTTGATTGGTTGTGGTGTGTGTTAGAACTCGAATTTTTGTATAACACACACTACTGTATTATTTAAAGAGAAGCGTATTGTGAGAGCATGGGGTGTTATAGAAAATTCATGGAAGTAATCTGATTTGTAATCATTTAGAGGTTTCAAACCAGAGAAAATTATTAATTCTTCATAAGTTGTCTTCTCTACCTATTTTTACTTACTACATATTGAGTAGAACCAATAAAACTTATATAACCAAAACCATTAAAAACATAATATATATCTCTGCACTTCTCAAACATATTTATGATATGCAAGTTCTAATAAATAGATGGATACTACTACATATCCAACATCCAGCCCCTTAAAATTGGTTTCCTCTGTGGTAATGGATTTAAATGTATTTTACCATTAATCCTTGTAAAAATACCTAAATCAATTGTAGAACTATAATATTTAGAAAAACCTAGTTCTTCTATTCATTTGTAAATGATTCATATATTTTAGAAATTCAGTAGCAATCTATTGATGGGCATTTCTTATCACTAGTTTATATCATCCTAGAAAACCATCACTCACACATTTCCTTCTATAAACCATAACCATGTTGTTATTCCATTTTCCATTTATCCTCATCCATATTTTTACTGAATTACTATTCAAAAGAACATTTTTAAAGAAACATATTTAAATTTTTTATAAATAGTTATATATGTATGATAAATTCTCTAAAAATATACTTATGAAAGATCATTAAAATAATTCATGATATTTTTATCATATAATTGAGGTATTTTGACTTTTGAAGCTTCTTTATAATTGTATATTATAGAATCTCATTCATCCTTAAATTTTTAAGGCTCTCAATATGTGGCATTTCAAATTCACCAATTTGTGTTCCAATTATAATCGACTCATATTGGAGAAATAATTTTGATATTTAATAAGATTAATTCATCCATTATAGTCTATCCTTATCTTCTCAGTATACCCTTAATTCATTTTAACCTTGTCATGTAATAATGAGAAAATTTCCACTGTCTTATTTTATTTCACTTCCAATTGAAAATAATGGGAATTTTTTTTAATATTTCTTTTTCTAATGCATGGGTATTATTCTCAAATTCAATAGTGGGATAATTCTTTTGTCATATTTTGGTGATCCAATATTCTTTAAATTTGTATCTTATAACCATTATATCCTCATACTCATATTCATTAATAGTAACTTCTTTTAAGAAAATATTTCATGTAAGATATCATTATCTTGAAGCCTTATCTAGTTGCTGAATGATTTCAACAAACATGATTTCAACAATCCAGTATATAATAGAAATATTTTCTTTAGGAAACCCATGAATAATATAATTTAATACATAAATAGATAAATCTATTGACATATGATCACATCCACTTTAATATTTTTCTTATAGAATGTTAAAACTATGATCTTCACATACCTTATGATCACTTTTCTCCCTTGATCCCACTTTGGTAGTATTTTTTCCATATCCATGGTTGTAGATAATATAATTTTTTCTTTTCCAAAAAAAATCTAATACGATTCCATAATTTCATGAAGGGATTAAAAGTTATTACTCTATTCATAAGTGTGAAATATTCCCCATTATTTTCATTTACTTCCTTTTTATGTTCATTATTGTTTGGTAAAACATAGTGTTCTGATTTGATATAGAAAGAACTTATCAAAAAAGATCACGTCATTTTAATTTTTTTGAATGAACCTTCAAATATTAAAATTTATAAAATTTTGAATAAAATAATCTAATTGACCAGAACAACCCATTTAAAACCAATTTAGGGGAGAAATGGGGATATAAACCACACAAGGGGGGGGGGGGGTTAATCAATGATGGTATGTATTGATCCAATTTAAACTAATTGAAATTCTTACCATTTAAATTTACCCAAATAAATTTTTAATGTGAATGAATCACTCATTTAATATACTTCCTTAATCATTCATGCAGCACAACAAAAAACAGACACACAATGAATTCAATAATTTACATGGTTCACTAATCAAATTGAGATTTATGGTCCGTAGTTTGAACCAGATGCCTCCAAGATCATACAAAACACTATATTCCTCTAAGAAGCTACAATGATTAGGTTATATCCTAGAAATTCATGTTTGAATGTCCCCCAAAAATGATTTAGCATGAATCATATTTAGGTGTATCCCAGACCATAAAAAGATAATAACTTTCATAATAAAATGAGATTACAATACTAGTGAAGAGTTATATAATATTGAATGTATGATTCCTCTTTATTTATCTTATCTCAATTTCTAATAATCCCGAATGTACATTCTTATCTTGTATGATATTCATAAATTCACACAATCTCCTCATTATATTTCTAATATAATGGCATGGATGACTTTTCGAAAAAATCAAAAATACATATTTTCTTCTAAAATAATATACAAAAAAGTAAACATATGTTCTTCTTTATCTCCTTCATTACCCAATAATTTCTTGATTGAATCTTGTATTAGATATATTTCTAATTTTCGCATGTATTTTATCTTAATAATACCAATTCCAAACTCCTCTTCAATATTTTAATCTTCTCCTCTATACAATATATTAGTAAAAAATTCATGGTAGTACTATAAATTCCATATCTCGGATTTGAATTTAAATTACAATTTTAGACCACTAAATTCCTTGATCATATTCGTAATGATCCACCTTTGGACCATTTTCCCAATATATCCTCATTATCGAAATAAAATCAACAGTTCTTTCGAGCGGAAATAACAACTAAATGGCTTATATGAATCCAAGTCTGCAACCCAAGTCAAACTACCATGATTTTCCCACAAAAAAACATCAATGGAATATCTTAAACATTAAATTGTGGGGTTGTAGTTATAACCTATTATTTTTTAAATTCACGAACAAATTACATCATTCTGTATTTTTTTAATTTTTGTGTTCTTAAAAAGAATAGTGGCACTAAAAAACATCAATATCCGATGTGGTCAGATCCATGAATTGTGGAATAGTTCCCTATAGTTTTTCCTAACTGTGGTGTAGAAAATAATGAATGACATCGAGGTCCCATTTTATCCAAGAACACCTCATTTCTATATATTTTTCACAGTGAAATAGACCTTCACTATAGGATTTAGGTTTCATATTTTTCAAGGCCATTAATAATTAGAACATTCTCATCGATGGTGTGTTCTTTATTATATGTCTTGAACACCTGTCCAATATATCCATTATGTCAAGGAACTTTATAATGGTTCAGAGGCCTAAAACCTTATAAGAACTCCAAAAATAAACCTACAATTCTTTATAGAATGGTATCCTCTTCTACAATTCCTAGACATCTTTTATTTAGCCCATTGTGGTATGTTCTGATTTCCACATTTCATAAATTACTCTTCAACCAAATTTCAATGTGAAAATCATATTTTGTATATTGGAAATAATTTATTTCAAATCAAACATTACAAACATCATTCATGATATGTATACACTTTTAATAAACAAAATTATCATTTGAATTTGTCTCAAAACACCATAAACTCTATATAGATAGAGATATTCACTAAAAATGATAAAACATCATGAAACTAAAATATAAAAATTACTTTTACCTTAAGTATATAAATTAATTCCATGTTTGTAAAATCATTCAAAAAAAATTGAATAAATATTCAATTAGTGATTTTTTTATTAATTAAACATCATAAAAAGAACACAATTCATAGGAACGTCAACAACTATTTAAATTGGGGTGGTTACATCAACTGAACATCCTAGATACATCTTATTTACTATAAATAAAACACATTGATGTTGCTTAAATACTTCTTCATTGATAAAAATTTATAATTATTTATAAAACAAATATTAATGTGGACTTAACGGATCATAACATTCACTAGTAGTGTTGGTGGATGATCATATGCCTGTATATTAGACAATAATTTCAGTTTAAAGAGATGTGGAAAAATATATAATACGTTCAATATATGAGTTTTACTAAAAATATCATGTATGTTTGGAGTTAAACATGTACCTTAATACATCAAAAATAGAAAAATGTTGTTACATGGGAGTTTCCCTTAGTATAGACATCTACAGATTGGATTTTGGTATTATCATCTAGTCTGGTCCACAGTGAAGCGATTCATTAGTAAAAAATGATTAATCATATCCATAATAAGTACATGTTACAATATTTAGAGTATCTTCCCTATTCAAATTGGATTATTATCTAGAAATGATGAGGATTGTGGATGTTCAGTAGATTTATCCTACACTTATATTTGAATCTTATAGAATATATTTCTCCCATTATTTATTGATGAAGGAATAGATTTAACATGGATGAGGAATTTTATTTAGAAGGAATAAATATATTAATGATTTAATTATGGAAGAATCATGATTTTATAATCATCAAGAATGAATGTAGAGGAATAAATATTGTCAATTGACTAGTGAAAATTTCTATGTTTACAAAAATTGATACAAAAAAATAATAACTAAATTTAAATTATTTGTTTACTAGAAGATGACACATTAATAATATGTTATTTTGTTAATATGTTTTTATGATAGTTATTATATTTATTAAAAAAATTAATGATTATATGATATTTGGTTATGTCCCCACTTTAAAATATAAATCCAAGATCTGTAAAAACCTGTATAAAATATCCTGGATGTGAGAATGATGATTTTGTGTGAACATAAAAATGGGATATACTTATATAGAATGTGGGTTTTTCCATTAGCTTGTCAATTAGGTAGAATTTTTTAGTGAATTAAATGGGTTATAATGGTAATACGTTTCATAGAGGAATTCCATATAATCACAGGATCATTCCACTTTATAAAAAATTTATTTTTATGGGTAGGTAGTTATTGGGGGTGGTGTAATAATTTATGAGGTCATGTCACCTTGACATGAAGTATGTACCAAATATTTTAACGATCTATACACCATTCTATGCTAATATATTTTACCCTTCAACTTATAAGAGATTATTATTAAAAATATTAGACATCATTTATAAGGTGAACTAAAATTTTTTGGGTACTTTCCCTCGGGTGTCCAAATGAATTGGATAGAGTGAGATAATCAATGTATATTCATGGTTCAGTACTCTACTAACTATGCACTAATGATGGGACACTATTACCCACTTTCACACTATATATTTATATAATCCACCACATACCTTGGTAATAGGTCAAAAAAATTGAGAATGGAGTCAATAGTAACTGGGTCATGATATTGTCTAGCTCTCTCGCATTATATATGGATGATTAGAACCACCAATTATAAGGCATGGGAAATCTCTATATATTAGCTATTAAATTTATTTTTGTTATTTTCATAATGAAGTTTGGTTCATCAATCGTGTTTAGTACTCCATTGACATTTATATAAATTTTGGAGAGGCTTGGTTCCCCAAAAATAGATTCTATGAAGTTTCTTTCATAATGTGAAGCCATAAAAAATTTATTTTTAGTTTATTATTGTATTTGATACATCTGTAGTTAGGATATGATGAAAGGATATTCATACATATTCATTTCCTATACATAAAAAATATCATGGTATTTTGGATTATATCTTAATTTTAATATGATTTATCATTTTTTTCTCCCATATTGTTTATAGATAGTAATACTAGGTATTTTTTACCCACCCATATATGGGAATTATACCCACACATGATGTCTACTATACAAATGAAATGTAATTTTGAGGAGATTATGTGGGAAGTGGTGTTTGTGGAGTATGATATCAGTGCTACTTATAGATAATGGAAATTATTGATGTTAAACTTACGATCTAGTGTATTGAGGAGTTATCCTTTAATTATTCGATATCTGACATTTCATGGGTTATTGGGATAAGGTTTTATTCAGTATTTCTTTTGTTGAATTTTCCACACTTCCATGATCATTTATCATCTCTCGTAATTATATTAAACACTATATAATTATTATATCTATATTAACACAATTATATTCTATTTTAGAGATATTTGGTTATGTTCATGAACATTTAGATAAGCCCCCCAATATGTGTGATATTCCTTCTTGGTGATAGTCAATGACCCCAAGCCCATTGGTGGTAGGATTGGGGTGGAACATTCAACCTTTCTGTTAGATTAGGTGGGATATTAGTAAGTTGCTTTTTTCCAATGATTATGAATCAAAGTAAGTATTATAAGTATTTAATGAAAAAACAATTATTTATATTACTGAAATGAATGATTATGCTAATAAAGATGGGTTGTAAAATGGATGAAGATAAATTTGTAAGGATATAAGATCAAAAAAAATATTGATGGATGACTAAAGGTCCCTTATATTTGACCATAATAAGGAATAGTATGATATTTAGTGTGTTGTGTGTAAAATAATACAAGAATATATAAATTATTTACATATTACATTTGTTAAGAAGATTATTAAGGATATTAAATTTATTGAAAATATCAAGTTATTATACTCTTGTGAGACTTTAATAAAGTTGATAGGTTTTTAAAACATTGATTTTAGTGGTAGAAAAATTGATTGGAATGATAATAATGGAACATTTCACTTCCTAATAACAATATTATTCTCATATAGTTTAAATAATTAGAAAAATTTTATATAAATAACTTATGGATTAAAAAATGTGGTTTATAAAATATTCTATTCTCAAAGATATTAAATAAAAAAACACTATATAATATTATAATTTACTATAACATTATGTATATCATGTTTTAAAAGTCATTATAAATTTAAATTTAAATTATTAATATTTATCATTCATGGAAAAAATATATCAAAGTTAAAAATTATGTCATCTATGGTCATGTATACATGGGAGATATCGATTTAAAATTCATTCATATTTAGAATCAACTGGTCAAAATTTTCCTGAAGCCACAAATTATACAATTTTTTATTATATAAAATTTTGTCGTTTAATTATATAGATAATATGAAATTTAATTTATGAGATAAATAATTCATATATTTTTTCTCTTTTTTTTACATTCATGGTAAACATAGATATTTTTGTCATATTTTAGAACCTATTAAAAAACTGTATAAATAATGTTTTAAACAATGATACTTCTAATTGTGATATTATTCAATATTAGGAGAATAGTTTTCTTAAATGATGATTGTTTTTGGTTATTGTATATGTCATTTTATGATATAAGAAAAATATTTAAATGTTTTAGATATTATATTAGGGGTCATATTCAACTTTTCTAACACTTCCACCATCACCTATATAGCATGAATTAATACAATAATATTTCTCTTGACCCTGTAACCCCTTAGCATCACTTGAGTAAATATAGAATGCTACTAGGCAATAGGTGTAACCCTTAAATCACCAAAATATAAACATTAATGTTCTTTCTTAGAAAAATACTCAAGGGTTCATGGTTTTTCCTTATATGTTTTTTACTCTTCATGCTAGAAGATTATCAAAAAATCCGCTTTAGGCATCTATATATTGGACATTCCAAATTGAAAGAAAATAAAACAACATAGTGGAAAACCCAACCATGATCATATATGATATAGGGAAAAAACAATTTTTAATTGAGTTCAATAATTTTAGAAAACATATTAAATTAATATATGTGTACAATACCAAAATGTAGGAATTTATTAATATGATTGAAACCCTAAATATGGAGATCCAATGATTCCTGCATACCGCCCAAAAATATCACATGTCATCCCTTCAATATGAGCTCCCCCTCATCTATATAACCACTGTAATGGAAATGAACCACTAATCAAGATGTATTGCACCTTTCAATTTCTTGTTTTATAAGGAATAAAATATAACCATCAATAAAATTATATTAATGGGGGTGAGTACTTTACCTTGTCTGATTTCTCTAATATTACCATACATCTTATGTATGTGGAAAATAAATAAATAATTCATTGTGTTCTATAAAATTCCACCACCCTAGGAAGTTTTATGGAACCAAAATAATTTATTTTCATAGAAATTATAACCAATAAGTTATTAAGAAAAAAATACATAAAACATTTAGATAAAAAAATAAAACCAACAACATGGACATGAATCTCAAACAGAACCCCACATTAAATTAAACCATGGGTAACAATCCAATAATTGGAATCTATGACTCACTAGTTGAAAAAAACCCCAAAACCTGAAATTTTCATTCTGAAAAATGTTCCTAAACCCATGTAACAATTTAACACAACTCCACCTCATCAATTCCAATGATATCCCCATACATAAGTAAAATGTTTCTAATATCATGTCAAATACCTCCCCCAAAAAAACAGGTCAATAATTTTCACTAATTAACAATCATACAAAATATCATTGGAAAACTAATGCAACCATAAAATCAGGAAGTAAAATAAACATAACTTTTATCATTTTTTCTAGAAAACAACCAAACACAGAGATACCCACCCTTGTGTTTACCCAAAAACAAGAAAACTAAAACCATTGGTTGAACATCAAGAAATTGTTCCAATATTATGTCACTTTAACAGTATCAAAAAAATTAATTAAAGATCATACCAAAGTAATAAGATTAGCAAAGTATCCAGAGTTATAATCCACCAATATCAATGATTTTATTTCACAAAAAAACCCCACCAAACATGAAATCAACTCTCCCCTCACCCTTAATGAACAACATGAACATAAACCTTCATGTCATTTTAGCCCAAAACAATACGTTTTTTAAAATCCTATAGAATTTGGGTTTCAATATGATAAATTTAAGAACTCGGATCTTCGTTTCAGGTATGCCATTCCTTTTTCTAGAGGTTTTTATGAAAATTGAGGTGTTTGGAATATTTTGAAGTACAAGTCGTGTACTTTCTGAGTACGCGCCGTGTACTCTTTTCCCGCTCGAAGCTGTGTACTGGCCGTGTCCGGGCCACACACATGGTGTGTAGGGGTGACGTGGAGGCCGAATTTGGTGGAGTAAGGAAAGACCTAGTACACGTCATGTACATTCCTTTTTTCATTAAACGGACCGGGGTCACACCTGACACACAGAAACATATTCTTCTAGGTCCCGTTCATCTGAGAGCGCCAAGGATCTGCGAATCTTCGATGAGCCCCAGCCTCTCCATTTGTTCTCCGATTCGAGCTCTATTGATTGCGTTGGAAGTGCAGCGGTGAGTTATCCCTTCTGCTTCAGCCTTGTTTTCTAATTCATCCTCCTTATAATGTTATCCATGGTTTAACGTTTAGTGAATTTTCTCAGATCTACGACATTTTTGGGAGAATCAGTCATCGTGGTTCAAGTATATCGATCTCCTAAGATCGAGGTAGGTGGTTTTTTTCTTTCGGTAGAATTGTTTTGATTATTTTTTTCAAATTCCACCAATAACCTTAAACAGGGTATTGCGTGTTTCCTGTTTTTCACTATTGTTTTCTTTCTTTTCTTGATTTCTTATGTAGAGGTGATTGCTTGTAAATTTGGATAATTTATACTGTGTTCATGTGCCATGCCTTTCATGTTTTTCTTATTAGGAGTTTTTCCATTTTCCATGACTAGTTGTAGGATAGTGGGACTGTTATACTGTTATGATGACAAGACTTATAATGATAGCCATGTAGTTCTTGAGGTTTACATGGGTGATACACATGCGCTGAGAATGTTAATTTCACACAGGACTGTGAGAACACAGTGTAGTAGACCATGGGGAATATGGACGTAAGGGCTTCTCCAGAGTGTCTTTTAATACGATGCGAGACCACCGAGGTAATTGACGATGAGTGCTTCCACATAGAGTCTATAGTTACTCTACACAGGCCATAGGGGGAATGATATGTTGAGTGGTTCCCCAAAGATCCTTTAGCACCATACGAGACTATAGGGGGAATTGACATTTAGTGCTTCCTCAGAGAGTTTATTCTTTAGCCAAACCAGAGGGGTGAGACTGTGTGTGCCTCCCAGGGGGGTTTCTAGTACTTATAGGTTGAACCATAAGAGTTAGGCCGTCAAAACTAACCAGAGGGTTACCTGTTTTCTACTTGTGGTTGGTTTTTTACTTGTGTACATTATATGCTAGAACTGTGGATTGTGGTTGTTGTGTGATATTCTGTTTACTGCTTCCTGCACATTTACTTGCCAGGTATTCATTGACTGTTAGGCATTGATCTTTGGGTGATTGCCTACTGGAACTTTGTGTCACACCCTGTATGGGCCACACTTTTGTGCCTATGAAGACTATGTTATTGCAGGTATAGATAAGGGCAAGAACCCTTCTATATCAGGTTCATGATTACACTGGAGCTGGAGAGCATGAGATCGAGTCGAGGCTTGTGATGCTGAGGAGTTGCTCATCTTCTTTTCTTTTTTTGTTACTTAATACTTTCATTAAGTTGTATTTCAGCATGTTGTTGTGTATTTCTGATTTCTATAGATACTTATACCTGCTGCATCATTATCATCATTACTATATATTCATTCCTTTCGATGTTTGATTTCAGTCGTTGCATACTGTTTACGGCTTCTACTATTTACAATTAGTTATTTTCATGTATACCTTACCAAATGAGGGTATAGTTTCTCTAATAACTTACCATGGCCCTCGCTGCTAGTCGGGAGCCTCTGGAATTTAGGAAAATGTGTTTGAAGTCATATGACGAACCGAGCACATGGCACCTCTAGGTGGCATCCGGAACCGGGACGTTACAAAGTGGTATCAAAGGAGTTTCCTTTCTCTTGATTTAATATTTGGAGCCTTTAGCCAGGGATAGGACGGATTCGATACTTATTATTAAGCTTTTATCGAGAGTAGCTAACCCAGGTATAGGTAAAATCCATACTACCACGTTTATTGTAGTTTTCTGGTTTTGATATTTTACGGTTGATATGATTTCACCTAGAGTGATTCATATGCTTTGTGTTGTTATTTCCTTGATGATTGTGGTTCTATTTCTATGGTAACCCTAGGAGATGAGGGTATTCTATCTCATGCATCATATAGGCACTTGTAGAAATCACATGCCATGAATTCTTTCCATTCCATCTAGGGTGCATTAGCAATTGCATGCTGTTGTGATTGTCCTTGTGTAGATTATGAATGCTGTTGTGATATATGTTTGATATAATCTCTGATGCCTTGTTAGAGGATGGTTGTTTCATACTTTTCTTAAACGAATGCCATGTTTTGATTTATGGGGAGTATGGGCCCTCATGAATCAGAATTTGGAACCTCTTTGACTTGTTTTCTTTGTTTTCTGGGCTTCTGTGCAGTTTCTGAGCTACTACCCAGAATAACCCAGAATACACAGCATGTACTTTTGACTCCATGCCTTGTAGTTTTTAGATATTTTCACTGAACATGTGATCAGGGATGTGCTATTGTAGAAGTAACTTCAGGAACACGCAGTGCAAAGTTGTTACACGCCGTGTAGATCGGAACCGTGTACTCGACCGTGTCACTAACAACACGGGTCAGGGAAGCTCGAGTAGAACACACCAAGTTGTAATGGAACACGCCATGTAGTTCTATCCATGTACCCGACCATGTCATGAACAACACGGGTCGGCGTTACCTTATCTTAGACACGCCATGTTGTTTTCAGAACACGCCGTGTAGTCTTGTTCAGGTACCCAGCCATGTCACAAACAACATGGGACAGTGTCACCATCACCTATACATGCCGTGTTTGTTTGGAACATGTTGTGTAAGGTCCAACCATGTAGATGGTCATGTATTTAACAACACAGGCTGCTGAATCCTCATCTAGTATACGCCATGTTTGTTCAGAACACACCGTGTAGTCTCGGGTTATATTGGACCATGTCGGTTAGCTGTGTAAGGAGACTCGGACAGGGGAATAGTTTTCAAGTACACGCCGTGTGTTGGGTCAACACGCAGTGTAGTTTGAGGTGTTACATGACCTATAGGGAAGAGGTACACGCCCATGCCAGTGGCTTAAGAATACATGCCATGTAGTTTTTATACACGTTGTGTAGTCGTGTTTTGTAAACTTGTGTTTTTTTCGTTCCCTGTACCCGTTTTGTACTCTTGTGTTCTCTTTCCTTGTGTTTCTAATCTGTGGTGTGCTTTTGATCTTTCAAAGCAATGCCTCCGAGATGTCCTACTATTGTACATCTGTCGTTAGGCTGTGATCAGATGCCAGATATGGCTGATCAAGGACTTCTTGTCGATCCTCCATTCGAACCATCCTTGGCACCGGCTTTCATACCAGTTTCAGGCACTGATGCGCACTTTAGGGAAGGTTTTATGAGGATGATCCAGACTCTTCAGGGAGTACCTCCTCGTGCCATGTCTATGGCAGACTTGACGCGGGTTTTCTAACCGCAGCATCCTCCTACTTTTTCGGGGGAAGGAGGACCACAGGCTGCAGAGTCATGGCTTGAAGCCATGCTGACTATCTTCGAGAATTTGGAGATGCCTCCAGAGAGGCGGGTCAAGATCACTACCTATATGTTATGATACTCCACCAAGAGGTGGTGGGACGTGATCTCATAGGTGGGTCACCAGAAGGCTATGGCTTGGGAGGAGTTTCAACGTGTCTTTTATGACTACTTCTACCCAGAGACCCTGAGGGCCGACCGAGCCCGGGAGTTCATGAGTCTAGAGCAGAGTACTCTTTCTGTCATCGAGTATTCCTCTCGTTTCACCGAGCTGCAGCACTTCACACCCCTCCAGGATGGAAGTGGGGTGTTTTTAGCAAGGCAGTTTGAGGATGGTCTCAGGCAGGAGATCCGCTCATAGGTGAATATCATTCAGTTGACTTCCATCACTTCCATCGTCAACTAGGCCTTGATTGCGGAGCGCAATCTGAGAGACTCCGAAGCTGCGAGCCAGGGAGATTCGACTTCTAGAGCTAGTTTTCCTCCAAATGACAGCAAGAAGCGTCGTAGGGAGTCTACACGCGGTGATACGAGGAAGCGAGATGCATCATCAGGAAGCTTGGTTGTATGCTACCAGTGTGGCCGGTTAGGGTACACGAGGCCGCAGTGCTAGAGAGACCCCGTGGAGTGCCGATCATGTGGAAAGATGGGTCACCTTCAGCGTTTCTACTAGGTTTTCTCCACATCATCTAATGTCCAAGGTTCATCCATGACTCCTCGTTTAGGAGAAACACCACATGTTTCTCTCATATCAGGGAACTGGAGTTCTTCCAGTTGTTCGGGCTGAGGTGGAGGTCAAGGCTGTGGCGGTCAGCCACCATTCCCTCAGCACCAGCAAGGTGGATCCGCTCAGAGTTGTCAGCCAGGGGTGCATGACCGTGGTGCAGGCCAGTCTTTCGATGTGGAGAAGACCTATCAGGAGAAAGATCCAGACCCTTCTACAGTTGGAGGTATGATTTTAGTAGCCTCAGTTTTATCTTCATCTATTTTCGATACTGGTTCCACGCATAGCCTTATCTCTATTGTGGTTTTGGAATGCCTTGAGAACTGCATCTTTTCTTCTAGTGACTCGTTGACACTAGACACACCATTGGGGACGAGGAAATCTAGTGTACGCCATTGTAGCGAGTTCCCTCTTGAGTTTGTAGGGTATCGTTTCTTATGGGATCTCTACGTCCTAGAGATGATAGGCTTTGATGTCATTCACGGGATGGACTGGTTGGTTCCCTTCTAGGCAGTCGTCGACTGTTATCGCCATAGGGTGAGTTTCGTATCACCATAGGGTGAATATTTTCTTCACAAAGGTGAATGGGATGTTTAGGCGAGTCGAGAAGGACTCCACCATCATGGGCTAGTAAGGGTGACATCCCAGATTGCAAGCCTTTATCTGGATGATCAGGGGACTTCGCAGTTGGAATTTCCTCAAGTGGTGGACCATTTCAGGGACGTCTTTACAGAGGACTTTTTAGGTTTGCCTCCAGAGCGTGAGGTATAATTCTCGATTGAGCTCGTGCCATGAGTGGCACCGATGTCCATTCCTCCTTGTAGGATGGCTACACCGGAGTTTCCGGAGCTGAAGAAGAAGTTGGAGGAGTTACAGGACAAGGGTTTCATCCAACCCAGTACTCTTCCTTGGGGTTCGTTCATCCTATTTGCAAAGATGGCAGACCACACCCTTCGCCTTTGTGTGGATTATCAGAAGCTGAACCAGTTGGCGGTCAAGAACCGGTATCCCTTTCCATGGATCGATTACCTCTTTGATCAGCTTCAAGGAGCCCGGGTGTTCTCAAAGATAAATTTGAGGTCTGTTTATCATCAGTTGCGCGTTAGACCATAATATATACCTCTGAAAGCCTTTAGGAGCAGGTATGATCTATATGATTATACGGTCATGTCGTTCGGTCACACGAACGTGCCTACAGCTTTAATGGCTCTGATGAACGTTGTGCTCCATCCTTACTTGGACTCCTTCATCGTGGTCTTCATGGATGATATCTTGGTGTACTCTCACACTCGACATGACCATGGTACAAATCTTGAGATCATTCTGAATACACTGATATAGAATCGAATTTATGATAAACTCTCGAAAATCTACTTTTGAATGGATCAGATTCACTTCTTGGGTCATGTCATCTCAGAGGCATGAGTATCTGTGAACCCAAAAAAGTGAGAGTTGTAGTTTCCTGGGAGCAGTCGAAGAATTTTTTTTGAGTTATGGAGTTTCCTAGGGCTGGCTGGATACTACATATGCTTCATTCAGGATATTTCATGCCTAGCATCACCTTTGATAGGTCTAAATAAGAAGGGGGTGAAGTTCTTATGGTCAAATTCTTGTGAGTCAGCCTTTCAGGAGTTGAAGGGAAGGTCGACTTCAGCAACGATACTAGTCTTTATAGAGCCAGGCAAGAGCTTCACTGTTTATTGTGATGCTTCAGTTAACGGACTAGACGCAGTGCTTATGCAAGGAGATAGATTCATTGGGTACAGGTCTCGGCAGTTGAGGCCACATGAGAGGATCTACCATGCACACAATCTGGAGTTGGCAGCTGTTGCTCATGCCTTACACTTTTGGAGAAATTATCTTCTTATAGAGAACATTGTGGTCTTCCCTAACCACAAGAGTCTCAAGGATATCTTCACCCAGCATGATCTGAATATGAGGCAGTGCAGGTGGGTCAGGTATCTTCAGTCTTTTGATTTAGAGCTTTCCTATATACCAGGAAAGGGAAATGTAGTGGCAGATGTGTTGAGCAGGAGAACTCAGATTTAGGCAGTTCAGGAGGCCAGCAGTGAGTGGTAGCTTATGCCTCTATTCTCTGAAATGCATCTAGAGGTGCACGACAGACAGGGATAGACCTTCTTATGTTCTGTAGTCGTTACATCTGCATTACTTGATCCGGTACGGATGAGGAAGCTATCAGACTCAGAAGGCTTAGTCCTGTGGGAGATCATTTTAGGAGAGGACCCTCTTCCTGGATAGACAGTGGGCAAGGATGAGATCTTGAATTTCCAAGGACGTGTATGGGTGCCAGCAGACATACGCGAGGAGCTGATGCGGGATTTTCATTCCTCATTTTGGGCAGTTCATCTTGGCATCACCAAGATGTATCTGGATCTTCATTGCCAGTATTGGTGGCCGGGTATGTAGAGAGATATTGCTGGTTGTGTCATGAGATGTTCTACTTGTTATAAGGTGAAGGCAAAGCATCAACGACAAGTAGGAATTTTATAATAGTTACCCATTCTGGAGTGGAAGTGGAACAATGTCGCGATGGACTTCATGATAGGGTTGACAAGGTCGCCCCGAGGTAACAATATTGTCTGGGTTGTTGTTGACAGGCTTACGAAGGATGGACACTTCTTTCAGATTAAGGAGACATTACTTTTTGATGATCTGGGAAGATTGTACAACCGATAGATCGTTCGTATGAATGGAGTTCCTCACTCTATTGTTTCAGACAGGGATGGGCGCTTTACCTCTCAGTTCTGGCAGGGACTTTAGAAGGCCTTGGGTATGCATGTACATTTGAGTACAACATACCATCCCCAGACAGATGGACAATCCGATCATACGATCCAGGTGCTAGAGGATATGCTCATAGTTTGCATTATGGACATTGGTGGTTCTTGGGAGAAGCATATCCCTCTTGTGGAGTTCTCCTACAACAACATTTTTCAGGCGACTATTCAGATGGCACCTTACGAGGCTTTGTACGGTAGGCCATGCTGATCACCCTTATGCTTGCTGGAGGCAAGAGAGGCAGCTTTGCTGGGACCTCGTCTTGTTTAGGAGACATTAGAGCAGATAGAGCTGATTCGGAAGAGGATGGCTACAACACACTCTTGGCAGAAGTCTTATGTTGATCAGTAGAGATGACCTCTAGTGTTCGAGGTCGGGGATCATGTTTTCCTGCATATCGCACCGAGGTTGCGACACAAGAGGATTCGGAGACAGGGTAAGCTTTCACCATGGTACGTCAAGCCGTTTGAGGTTTTATAGAGATTTGGGCTGGTTTCCTATCAGTTATAGCTACCCCAGATGTACCGGGCCATGCACGATGTCTTCCAAGTCTCTCACCTCTGATGTTACTTTTCAGACCTATCTCATGCCTTTCAGCCTGAGGAAGTAGAGCTCGATGCGGATGCATTGTTTGAGAAGCATCCTCTCCGGATTGTCGATCGCAGTATGAAAGTTCTCTGTGGGAGGTCTGTCCCTTTTGTACGGGTGTAATGGATGCATGGGCATATACAAGACGAGACCTGGGAGAGGGAGGTCAATGTGCGGTCGTAGTGGCCGGAGCTATTTGGGATTTCTTCTTCTACACCTCGCTAGGGAAATTCGGGGACGAATTTCTTTAAGGGGAGAAGTTTGTAAGAACCCGGATCATTGTTTCAGGTACGCCTTTCCTTTTTCTGGAGTTTTTATGAAAAATGATGTTTCTAGAAAATTTTGAAGTACAAGCCGTGTACTTTCTAAGTACACATCGTGTACTCTTTAATCGGTCGAAGTCGTGTACTGGTCGTGTCCGGGCCACACACACACACACATGGAGGCCGATTTTGGCGGAATATGAAAACACCTAGTAGACGATGTGTACTCTAAAATAACACGCCATGTAATTTCTTTTTTTCATTAAACAGACTGGGGATGCGCTTGACGCACAGAAATATCTTCTTCTAGGTATCGTTCGTCCGAGAGAGCCGAGGATCCGCGAATCTTCGATGAGCCCCCACCTCTCTATCTATTATCTGATTCAAGATCTATCGATTGCGTTGGAAGAACAGCAGTGAGTTCTCCCTTCTGATTGAGCCTGGTTTTCCAATTCTTCCTTTTTCTCAAGTAATCTAAGGTTTAACGTTTTTTGCATTTTCTCAGATCTACGATGTTCTAGGGGGAATCAGTTGTTGTGGTTCAAGTATATCGATATCTTAGGATCGAGGTAAGTGGTTTGTGCCTTTCTGTAGAAAGTCTTTGAGTATTTTGTGAAAATTCCACCAATACCCTTAAACGGGTTAATGTGTGTTTCCTGTTTTTCCCTGTTGTTTGCCTGCATTGCTTGATTTCTTATGTAGAGGTGATTGCGTGAAAATTTGGATAATTTATACTGTGTTTCTATGCTTTTCCTTGCATTTTTTTTCTTATTAGACGTTTTTCCAGATTCTATGCCTAGTTGTAGGATTGTGATACTGTTATAATGTTATAGTGTTATGGAGTAGAATGATATCCAAGTAGTTCTTGAGGTTTACTTGGGCGATACATGCGTACTGAGCATGTTAATTTCACACAGGAAAGTGAGAACCTAGTGTAATATCCCATAGAAAGAATGGACGTAAGGGTTTCTCCAGATTGTCTTTTATTACGATGTGAGACCATAGGGGGGACTGATGATGAGTGCTTCCTCAGAGAGTTTGTAGTTCCTCGACCCGGGCCACAGGGGGAGTGAGACATTGAGTGCTTCCCCAGAGATCATTTAGCATGATACAAGACTATATGGGGAATTGAAGGTGAGTTCATCCTCAGAGAGTCTATTATTTTACTGAACCAGAGGGGTGAGACAGTGTGTGCCTCCCAGGGGGGTTACTGGTACTTATAGGTTGAACTATAAGGGTTAGGCTTTGAGAACTACCTATAGGGTTACCTATTTTATACTTGTGGTTGGTTGTTTACTTGTGTACATTATATTCTAGAACTCTGGATTGTGGCTGCTATGTGATTTTCTATTTACTGCTACTGCACTTTTACATTCCATATATTCATTGACTGTTAGGCACAGATCTTTGGGTGATTGCCTACTGGGACTTCGTCTCACACCCTGTTTGGGCCACACTTTTGGGAAGAATCAGACTATGTTATTGCAGGTATAGATAAGGGAAAGCGCCCTTCTACATCAGGTTATTGATTACACTAGAGCTAGAGAGAATGGGACCGAGCCGAGGCTTGCGATGATGAGGAGTTTCTCATCGGTGTTTCTTTTTCTGTTTCTTAGCACTTGTGTTATGTTGTATTTCAGCATGGTTTTGTGTTTGCTCCTTTCCTTGGATACTTGTACTTGCTGCATCATTATCATCATTTCTATATATTCATTGCTTCTGCTGTTTGATTTTAGTTTTTGCATATTGTTTATTGCTTCTGCTATTTACTGTTAGTTCTTTTATTGTACCCCTTACTAAATAAGGGCATAGTTTTTTCAATAAATTACCAAGGCCCTCGCTGCTAGTCGACAGCCTCTGGTGTCTGTGGAAATGCGCTTGAGGTCATGTGGCGAACCGGGCACGGGGCACCTCTGGGTGGCTTCCCGAACTAGGAAGATAAAATAAAATCAATTAATAAGGAATAGATTGTATGATTCAAGGAGTCTATGATTATATCTAGACTCTAATCATTCCAAGATACAAGAGAGATTAGTTGTGGAAGCAGGAAACACCTATAATCACAACATGATTCCATTTTCATGTGTGATTGTTAACTAACTATTTAGAAGTCTTTATGCTAAATTTATTATATTATAATCTTGAATAGATAGTCATAGGTGACCATTAATCGACCATGTAGCCCCATATGTCTCACCTTGTATCCCTTCTATGGTTCAACTAAGAATATTGCATAGTCATTAAGAGAATGGATCAGTAGTGCGTCACCATAAATTTTTTTTTAAAATACATAGTTTCACTCCCCAATATCCTTGTCTCTAATATCAATAAAAATATACTTTTCCAAAAAAAATATCCCTAAAAATTATCAATAATATAATGGCTAAAGAACACATTCATCTTAATAAGGTGTCATATTTACAGTATTATCTGAGTCCTTTATGTTAAAGGTGTCAGATTTTAAATGCTACATGGAAAAAAGAATGTAGAGTGAAATATGTTAAAAAATAGGATGATTTTAAATCATATAGTGTTATTATTAATCAATACTTTATAGAGATGTTTCAAATAAAAATATGACATGTAAATTACCAAATCGTTTAAGAGAATCAATATATCATGATAATTAATGTGAATTTTTTTTATTTTTCTATTATCAAATTGTTGAACATTTTTAGATCATTATTTCATCTAAAATTATCATTTAGAAATACAAATCTATCTCCCTACACTCATTATTTATTATTAAGTTATATTCAATCATTATATTATTATTGGAGTTTGATATTAGTTTTCCCTTGACCATATAACTAATTTCTCAATTTTTAATTCATTTCTACAAAACCATGAAAATAAAATATATAGTGATTTATGACCCAAAAATAATTTTGGAGAGGGGGTAACCTTTTACAAAAATAAAATAAAATAAATTGATATGTTCAAATTTGTATCATTAAAGAATAATTGAACAAAACCAAAAAATCACTAAATTTGTGATATATCATGGGTATTGTTATATCATTCATGATTTTTTTTATTATCATTGGTACAACAGGAAGATATTATTTGGATTAATTATATAGTTATAAAGATTAATTTATTTTAATTTTAAATTTATAGAGATTCTAATTTTTTAACTAGATTGATATATTCAGGTTCATAGATAATAAGTTGGTTTTTGAAAAAGATTAAAGGAAATTATATCTAAACGTAATTTTTTTAACAATACTAGTCATTATAACTTTTTTATCTATAAATATTTTGTTTCATATCTTGATAACATCAATTAAATTTATTAACATGTTCATAAAGGAGGTCATTGGTAATTTTTAAATTATATCAAAATATTAATTTCTTGAAAAGGAATTTTTATTGTAATAAATATTTTAGTTATTTATTAGGAAATAAAGAATAAAACATATATGGATTTTAACTCAATTACAGCATAATTTCATTTTTTATGCTTATCCAACTAATATTTTAATTGAGGCTTGTATTTCATAAAAATGTTACAATAAAAAACGTCTATCTATAAATTATATGTTTTTAAATAATACATTTAACCTATTTTATATTGTTTTAAGACTTTTACATTCTTTTTATTTTAATGGAATAGAAAACATTCAATTATTCTATAGATGGATTAAATGTTGGATTTAAAATTGGATAAAAATTATAATGGAATAAAAATAAATGAATAAATAATCAAATAGGGGAATTATACTGGGGAAAGAATGTAATGCAAGATATATATATTTTTGGTAACCTGATATCCAAAATTATATGGACGATTTAGTCATGATTTTGAAGAAATATGTCCTAAGGAACCATCAACTACATCAGATAAATCTAGTGTTCCTTATAATTTCATATCAATGGAGTGCATTAAAAATAATAATCAATGAAGTAAAGGAATATTTTATTCAGTTTAAAACAAAAACAATCACATATATTATAAGGATTTTTTGTTTTATGAATTACGAAGAGAAGATAAATTATAATAATATAAATCAGATTAGTTTTAATATAGATGCTTAGTTTCAATAATCACTCAATTGATGTTTGTTGTAACTGAAATTTGGGATTTTATAAATTTTTATTTTGTTTTAGGAAATAATAGTTTAAAACCCTATATTTTTAATAAAGATTACTTGAGGATTATTCAATTCAATCCTTTAAAAAAACATATGAATTATCCAAATCTAGGTATGGGGAATCTAAAAATAATGTTTAACCATTTATACAATAAATTAATTCATATAATCCAATACAAATAAAACCATCTCATCATAATACAACTATGGATGTTGAAACTAAAATGGAAGTAAAAACAAATGGAGAATATATAAAGATATGGCTGAAATAGAAAAAACATATGTTAAAAATGAGAATAAGGAAAATAATAAAATAGAGAGACCATAATCAGAGAATGAGTCTTTTGAAAAAATATATGTACCTGGGAAATAATAAATCATTTAGAATAAGGTGTATATAGTTTATATAATTCAATATCATAATGAGAAAGAAACTAGAAACGTTCAGCCTACTCTTTTTTAATCATTTACCTCACACCATTTAGTATTGAATTTTTCTTGTAGTTTATATGGTATTTGTGAGTACCCTATATTCAAATACATATGAAATCCATATTGAAACTAATATTAGTAATGAAGACCCTCACTTTTATATAGTTTTAAATATACTTAGAATGTTATAAAACATAAATCAACAACATAATCTATAAATATGATTGATTTTATATTAAATATAATTCAAAAATATTATCATCCAATTCAGATAGAAGAACAATCTATTGAAGTTATATAATATATAAACATATATAAAAAAGAATATAAATATGTTTAAATATCATTAGTATAAAAATATGTAGAATAAATATAGATGTATTTCTTTATTTTATTGAGAAATAAATGATGATGTTTGAGAAAAAAGGATGGATATAAGAAAGATAAAAAAATTTAATTGTAATATTTATATTAGAAAATATCTCTATTATAATAGATTATTTCTAATTTATAACTATTAATTCAATAAGAATTACTGTTTGTCACTAAGTTATTTAATTATTTTGATGGGTTTGGATAATTATAAATGGGGATAAAGTTATATTCTCTGTAGAAGAATGTTTGTGTATAGTGTTAAAAGATTTATATTTCCTTTAATAAGTTTCGTACCACAGAAAAATGATTGAATGTTTTTAAATTTGTTGAAATGTATTATTTATATTTTTATGATTTATTATGTCGGTTAATTTACCTAAAATAAAATAAAATAATGTTATCTTGATCAAAAGGGATATATTTTTTGGTTTTATGATCTAATAATTATTTTTATATGTACAAAAATATTTATTTAAATATTTTATTATTTTGTTTAATTATTGGAATTGGGTAACCATAATTAAGGACTACGTTGAAGAAAATATTTATTATATGGTGAAACTCTATACATTGTTTTCATTTACAAAATATGCATTAAGTATTAACACGATAACAATAAAGATCATATTAAAACTCAGAATCACATATTTTTTGTTTTTCAATTATTTCATTGTTTCAATATTTTTTTCTTGATTAGATATTATTTAATTTTTACGTCCATGTTCTTTGAACTATTATATATTTTAAAATAAAACAAATTCTTTAAAATAATACTATTATATATTATATGTAAAATTATTCATAGAAGATTAAAAAACCATATGAAAATATTTATTAAAGGAAATTCCAAATCATTTTTCCCTAAAACATTATCAATAAAATAATTTCAACCTACCTTTGATTTTGGTTAAGTAGTGACATAATTATAGGATGAAAGGAGTAAAAAATTATAATGTATATATAAAAAGACACAAAATTTAACTATAATGTCAACACAATCTTTGAGCATACTCCAAAACTATTAATTTTCTTCCAAAGATATTTATATCATGTAAATATATATGAAGAACATACATGTAACAATGTTGTTAAGTGAATAGAGAGTCAGATCCAAAAAAATAAAAACAGTGTTGGACATATAACACATAATATTGATCCGATGTCAAGGAAAATATAATGAAAATTCTTTATTATAATCCAAAATAGAAAAAATATCATGAAAATACAATATCTAGATCTAACACTAGTAGTGAACTTCTCTAATTCTTTTTAGTGATCCATCATAGGATAGTGTTAATACTCTGATTCTTATTCTCCAATGGACAAAGGAAGTGGACTAATATTATTTAACAATTGGATAATAATATTTTTAAAACACTAGGACTCAACAGTTTAATATTAATTTGGATTCCTTGTGTTTTATAAATGGAAGGAATAAATTTTCACTATAATTTTGATTAAAAAATAAGGAATGAGATGAAAATAAGTGTACATGTTATAAAGATACTATATCCAATCTAAAAAATAATCTTCTACTATAATTATCATGTTACTATATCATTCAACATTCATCATTTAATATTGTTTTTTTATTTTTTTTATTTTTTTATTTTCATTTAATTTATAGTTCAATTTATGATTTTCCCCATAAAATAGCTTTCCATATAATAACAAAATAAAAATAAAATTTATTTTATTGGTTTTCATAACATTCCAAATAGATGATTTATTTTTAGAGACTTGATTAGAAGTAGAAGGATGTAATTGAGTTGGGAAACCTCTTAAAATTTTATAATAATCTAATGTGATCCACACCTATCATAGATTATAGGGTATTACTAAGTTGGATTGAAAAATTGTGTTTTAACCAATTTGAAAATCCAATGTAATTTATTTACATTCTTCTTCACTTAAATTTTTATATTGTCAATTCATCCCCAAATTAACATCTATTTACAATCGTATTTTGGAAAACCATAATTCCAATTATGAGAAGGTAGTCCACAATATTGTTTATAAAATAAATAAATAAATATAGAAAAACCTATTAGATGTATCTAAATGAGGTTTAATTATAGTCAAGGATTATTTATGTTATTTCTTACTATTTTTGTTTTATAAAATTAAAATATTAGAAATAGTTATTTGAGTTTTTGATTGATTTGATAGGAGTGGTAATCAACATTATTAATATTGATTTAAATGGTAAAATAAGGTAATGGTCAACCCCATAGTATATTTCCAACCAAAAGTTTTTCATAGAAAAATTATTGAAAAAATAATATTTTATTCATACTAATTGAAAGAGATCTGTAATCATATATTTATCACCTTTCACTAATTAAAAATTTCAGTATCATAATCATAGTATAATTAACCACATGTTTCTTAAAAGAAATATTTTTACAACTAGATGATGTCTATGTTATTTAATGTTACCCTGAATATAACTACACAAAATAACTCATTTATAATAGGAGTATTCATATTGTAATGAATAAAAAATGATTCTCAATTCACATAACTAAAATTCAAAATCACTAACTCTATAGTTTAATTGATTATATTTGAATTAAATATTGATAAAAAACAAGAAGAAATATTAATTTAGTAATTATTACTAAATAAAACAAACTCCAATTAAAATTCATTCAAAAATATTAAAACATGGTAAAATAATAAAAAATAAAAAATAAATAAAAAGGACTATAAACTGCATATAACCACCTCCCTAGGTAAAACACTTAGTTGATTAACTATCAGTTACTAATGTTATAGAAAATAGTTATATAACAATATAAACTAGTAGATTCAAACTCATAATCTCCCCTCTATGTTTTAACTAATTCAATTGTCAATAACCCTCCAATTACCACTATTATTTTTCGATCATCACACATGGATTATCATAATATTCGATTCACCTACATGTTTAGGTGATATTTTGAAACATTATACTCTATGTATTCTCTCCATTCTAATCTAACGTTATTTACTTTTCTGGATAATCATTGAGTTCCCTCATACTATATTTGAGAGTCATCGGCCTAGCTTTTGTGGATAGATTCATATGTTGGATAGGAAAACCATCATAAATATGGGTTTTCGTATTGATTTTTCCCCATATATCCATTAATCATAATCCATAACTGGAGTTAAATCATGAAATACCTCACCTTTAATAATTAAAAAATAATTATGATATTTCCCCAAGGGGAATATCTTTTTTAGAGTAAAATATTTGTTAACCAACATACGATATAGTGAAATTGTGATTTATAATTGAATAAAATTTTATAACATAGTTCATCATAATAAATAATATGAATATCATCATTTTATCAACACATTTACTCCTACCAATATTAAGTATCGTAAATGATGATAAGAGGTTCCCCTCACTCATGGGTTCTTACACAATATTTTTTTTGTGACTGATTAATATTTTATGATATATTATATCATTAACATCAGTATACCACCTATATTAAGTAATTTTCAATGATATATTTTTATTATAAAATAGAAAATTACCATTTACTTAAAAAAAATTAATTAGACATTCATGTGATATCACAACTCAAAAAAATATTACATCATTAACCAATGATATTCCCTATCATTTTCAATTACACTTTATTCTAATCACTCGCACCGATGAAAAAAACTATTATTCCATATATCATAATCAGTGTTCGTATGAATTATCTAATCATATCTATTTTATGATATTCCTTTATCATCATTTATAGTTATCAACACTAATGCTTATTTTTCTTTAGAAACTCATTAGAATAGATTTGTGATTTTTTATACCATAATTGAAAATCAATTCATGAGAAATGATAGTTCATATCACTTTATGTAACATAGTCATATGAAGCAACAAGGCCATACCAAAAATGAATATTGTAACATCGTAAGTGACACCCCTATCAGTACTTACTATCTCATTGTTTCAAAATAAAAAGTACATCATAGAAAACAACATCTAATATCACTATCTATATAAATCACTCAAATACGAATTATAGAATCCATGAAATATTTAGAGATACGTGCTCTAAAAAGATATTATTTCTCAATATAATTTTTTAAAAATTATATATCTTATTATATAATTGAAATATTGAATTTCCTATTCAATAAAATAAAAATTATTTTCATTTTGGGTAGTCCCTTGTTTCAACTGAAAAATTCAGTTAATATTTATACATGACCTAAAACATCTTGTGAAATTTTACATGAACAATGTTAATACATGAGATTTTAAAATTATAATTTATTATTAAAAAACATATAAATTTTATATAGAGATCCAGGATTAAGATAAATTGATATTACATCATTTTAGATGAATATTCATCACATTGTAGAATTTCATACCCATGGACCGTTATAGTTTAGTGTCTTTGGAAACTAAGAACACATAATTTTAATTTAGTGAATTATAGTCAATATCTCCCATAAATATCTTCAATAGTATTGCTCTTACTTAAAATTGTTATTTAAAACATTAGGAAAGGAAACATAAGTAAGGGCGAGATCAGAAGCTTAGTAAGGGAAACTTTAGGAGAAACAAAAGCATAACATGAACCTAAGGGATTGCATAAATGAGAATAATATGTGATGATCATACCTTTAATATCACAAATAATATGAAATATTCATAAAATAAATTTGTTATGTTCATAATACATGAATATTAATCATGATAAATCATCATAAATAAATAATATACCATAAACTCAGGTTATATAATGTATGGAATAATCAAAATTATGGAAAACCATTTCATGTGTCATGGTTAACTACCAAGACCATCAATGTATTGGATTAGGAGACAACTATTTCCAATAGTTAATTAAGATGAACCTATTTTTCATTAAGGATCAAGAGACAAATGTTTCCCGTTGTGGTTCAGGAGACACCCATTTCCCAATATGGATCAAGAAATTCATGTTTCCCATTATGGATCAACACACACTTGTTTCACATTATGGATTAGGATGAAGCTGTTTCCAATTTTGGATAAATCCCATCAACATGTTTCCCATTCAACCTCATGATATATAAATATTCACCTAATGCATTGGAGGGATATATATTCCTCATCCATCAAATAATGAAATCATGTGTAATTGTGCCATAATAATACAAAACATTCATCATATTGTGACCCATAAAAATATATTAGTTTCTTAAATATCGTATCGTAATCCATGAAAATAAATTGGTATCACTAATATTAAATCATATCTTAACGTAAAGAAAATTTATTTCATTATGAAATGTCCTTTGAAAATAAGTGGGTTTCATAAGCATTTTAACATGGTATAAGTTGTGGAAGAGAAATTAGGATTATAAAAATAATTCACCATAAATATAAACCATTCAATGATGGAAAAGGAATGGGTTCTTTATATCAGATCTCTAGAAAATCATATACTATATCAGATGATTTTATTTTAGTTTTAGTGGTATCTTTAAAAATCTCTAAGAGTAGTTCTTGAGGAAAATAAACATTCTTTGAAAATCATTTTTTAAGATATAAATCATTTCTAAAATAATTTTCTTTGAAAATCACTTGGAGAACTAATTAAGTAATAATGAAAAATCTTGTAAAATATATCTTGACAAAAATATCATTTTTTTATTCAATAAATAGATTTCTAGAAAATAAGATATTTTGAAAACCTTTTTCTTTAAAAATATTATTATAAACATATAAACGAATCTTTATAACTATTGAAATAATTTTCATTGAATATAACCACTTAAAATTTTTAAAGAAAGATTTTAAAACCATTTAAAATAGTTTTTAAACACAAATAAATTTTTTTAATTCTTTTTTGATTGAAAATAACTTTTAAAACATATGATGATAGCTTCAAGGAAATGGTGGTCATGGTTATGGGTAAATATGTATTGGTTGAACATTCCTTTTTCACCATTAGAAGTTTAGAAAAGTGTCTTGATCAGAAAAAATGTATTCCTTTTAAAACCTTTTTTTAGAAATTTATAACATGAATAAATCATTCCATAGTATAATTAAATTGAATGAATTTTGAGAAAGCATATTTTTTGGAGGAAAAGTGTTTTCAATTGAAGAGAGAAATACTGTAATAATTTCTTAAAAAAATTAAATTCATAAGTACTAAAGAGTGGAAAACGGTACCCTAAAATAAAGATATCATGAATGACTAGAGGATAATAAAATTATTTGGATTATGTGAGATATGGATCATAATACTTCATCAATGGAAGAATAATCATAAATAATCCTGATAAATGATGAGACTGCAGAAGTAAACTCTTACACGTTGGTAACTTTGAATCAAAATCACAATGAGAAAATAACAATAAATAAATATTATAATATAAATTAATTAATTAGATTCATGACAAAAAAATTACAAGATATTTTTATAGACATCATAAAATAATTTAGGTGTATAACATAACCTGCGTCTTAGAGAAGGAATATTGAAACAAAATTGCCTTACCGATTTTCAATCATTTGAACCTTAAAACCCCCATAAAATAAATACCATTAAATGTATATGTGAATAACCATTAATTTAAAAATAAGAATAATATAATACATTAATGGTTATTATATACACCACATAAAATAAATGAGTGGTAAATAAGGAATAAGTCACACATAAATAACTGTGAGACTAGAAACATCCTTTCTAATTGAGTACCTTTTTAATAGTGATCTAAATGAAATAATAACAAAGTTTTAAACATATAATATAATGAAATAAATATAATTGATGATATAATAGGTCTTAGGTAAGTATATACACCACAAAATAATAACAAGTGGTGAATATATCCTAATTCTCACATAAATAAATGTGATATGAGAAAACCCTTACCTTAAATATTGTATTTATTCATACACATTCTAACCTCCTATATAATAAATAAAATTTTATTTTAAATAAAATATAGAACATATTCTTATATAACATAAAAAAATATATTTTTTATTATGATTTTATTGAACCCGTTCATTAACTATTCAATGTTAAAGCTATGTTTTGGCTAATATTATCATTATTTTTTGTGAATGTTTTGTCTTTTTATTTTTGGCTATTTTTATTTTAACGTGATTTACTTATCTCTAGAATGTCAAATTTTACATAAATATAATATATATTCAGTATATATGTATTTACAATAATCCATTATATATAAATATATAAAATTATATACATTATTCATGGAGACGTTAGGTCGTACGAACACATGCAATACTACAAACAGGGTCTAACCCCATTACGCTCTCCCCGTGATTTTCCCAAAAAATTGGAATAAAGAATTAAATCGAAGGCTATCCCAATAGTATTATAAAAACCACTAGGATATCCATCTATATTCCAATTATTTTTAATAACAACTGGAATAGGCCCTCTAAAATGTTTCTATATCAAGCACTACACATCGCGGTCCCCTTCTCCCATCCCGACAACGATGCTTCCCTCCTCCCCTAGTAGTACCACTCTATGCTCACTACCACTTGCCACTCCCCTCCACCAATACTGATCCCTAGAAGTTCCTCTCAAGGTAGCTTTACCATGTAAATTATCCTATCCACCACAAACCCTTATCTCCTCCATAAACCTCTTCCCTGACATGAAAGATCTCCTCTCCCCCACCAACCCACCTCTCTTGATGATTATTCTATAATCCATAGTGGTAAAAACACTCAATGAAAAAACCCTACCTTGATGCTCTTACCACTTTTGATTCTGACATTCTAGGTTTGGATTCAATTGTCCCCATTCACACTCAAATACATAGTGGTTTGGCTTACTAATAATTGGTCTCCAGTTCCTTTTCCACATTTATATGAAGGCTTCTACTTCCCCATTCTAATGTTTGGTTTGTTGAAACCCTAGTTCATTGGGTTTGACCTATTTTTCTCTTTATTTGGTGTTTAGGGTTCATGGTAGTTTCTTATCTATTGTTTAGCCATCCACCATAAGAGGAGATGAATTATGGCCCATGTTTCATTGATTCGAGTATGGTTTTCCCATTCCATTACATTTAAGGTAATTTTTTATGATTAAATCTTGGTTTCTAGATATATTTGTTTGAAAAAAAATTCATTTTGATAAATATAGATTTAAAATAGTTGAAATGGATCAATATTTTGAAATTGAAGAACTATATATACATAAATCTCATGTTAAAATTTTTTCTATATAACTATGTCACTAAATAACTTATTTAGATTAATTTTTCAAATTATATATCAAATTTTTTTATAGAAGTCAATATGATATTTCTTTATAAAATATCTATCAATGAGACCACTCTCGTCTGGGATATGATGTTTAAAACACATTAAATTTTAATGATTATTGCAAATAACATGTTTTGATCATAAAATAATATTATTTAACTTTTCATTTTTAAATTTTATATACATTTTATTAAAACATTGAGAATTATTATAGTAATTAATCATTATTGTTTCAATTTAAGTTAGCCACGAAAAGGTTTTTGACAGATCACGTATGATTATGAAGAATTTAAAAAAAAGGAAGATGTGTAATGATGAGAAGCACATATGAGAATATGGGATGATACCAATGATCACTATTAGGTGTATATATTTTCAATATTTATACCAATCATTGAGTACATACATGTTTATATATAATTATTATTATTATTTTAGGGATATATATATCAAATGAATTTTCCCTCAAAAGATATTTTTCCTAATATTTCTTCTGCCATGCATGGGGTACCTTTTCCATTTTTCCCTATGATATCACACCTTTTTTACATACATTGTGGGTATAACCTCCTTTTGAAACCATGGAGGTTTTGGGATAAATGTTCATTTCCAAATTTTATTGGATAACCATCTTTTTTAAATGTATTTAAATATTTTTAGAAATGTATTTTATGATATGTTTGGAATTAGATTTTAAATGATTTAATTAAATGGGTGATGTAGCTCAGAATCATGACTATTATTTTTTTTAATAGTCTTTTTTCATGTTATGTGATTTTACAAAGTGTATAAGACCCTCATTAAACCCATGTTATTATTGTACCCTTTCACTATTTATCAATGATAGTCATACATATGATGATATTACCAAGGTTTCAATCATTTATTAGCTACTTATTGTCTCTAATCGTAAGCAGTTGTTATGTTTTGATAATTTCTATTTATTAACATTGTAATTTCAACCCTTATTCATATTTATTATTTGTGTTGTTTTTTATTGTATTTTAATTTTTATATATATTTTATTTTCTCTTAGTTTTTATATTATGTTTCATCACAAATTTCATAAGAATTGATGTCTTACTACTTAAAATAAACCCACTTTCACCATCATCAAGGGACTCTTTTAATAAAAATAAAATCATAGAATATATTTTCCATAACTAATCTACTCTCTTGAAGGATATATTTTTTTCAATGAATGAATAATTTGTTTATACTATTATAAACTATCATTTAATATTTTATATTCCTATACACTATCATTTTTTTATGTCTAATGTTATATAATTTCATTTAATATTGTCTACTATGATACATATCATTTTTAATGTCTAATTTTATATACTATAATTTAATATTGTCTATTATTATAAAATATAATTTAATACCCTCTAACATTATAAAATACCCATTTAATGTCTTTTATACCATTATACATGATATTTTTTTTTAAATTATTGGTGTTGTTGATATTTATTAATTTCAACAAAGGACGTGCCCATTTATTTTTTTATACGTGATAGCTCATAAATAATATAATATCTTTATTATAATACTTCATTGATTTATTATCTATCCCATCTTTTTAAATGTGTAGGAATAAATTATCAAATCCTTTATCAATTCGTTATCCCTTATTATATTTTAACTCAATTAAATGTAAAATAATATACCCAAATTTGGGTATCTACCCAAGTCATATCTCTTATAGATACATATTTCAAATTCAAATCCCAATGTAAAAAAATGAATGATTTTTTAGTTTCTCTTAATATATTGTTTATTTCTAATATAATTTTTTAGAAATGAAATATTGATACTCTATATATGTTTTGAAACAAATATTCCTTATTATAAGTTTTAAAAATTATATCATAGTATACTCTGTATCTAATTTTCATATAGCCTAATATTTCATGTTATAATTTATCGATGTTTGAGTATCTGTATGTCAAATTTGTCAATATGATTTTTTGTAGTTGAGATTTGTTTTATTATCCACTTAATAATTTTTTTCTTTTTAGGGACATAGAGTTATTTGGTATTGGGAATGGGATACACTATTTTGAACTAAGATAAACCTATTTTTGACCCAATACTACAGTTGGTTGATTATCATATTTGGTCTCATAGTACCTTACTCAAAGTATTACATGGATTTTTTACCATATAGTTGATGAAATAATTAGTAATTATATTTCTCAACATTATTTTTAATACTAGAAGTTTTGTTAACCAATATCTATGTGTTAAACCACTAGTATTATTTAAAATGGTCACATAACATTGATACACACAGACTCAAAAGGGTTTTAATAGTTAATCCCATTTCTGACACTTTTTTTCCATTAAAATATAATTCAAGGCCTATATAATTTTTAAAATCCTTTTTTAAAAAATCCCAAAAGGTGAGATAATGACTAAACCATCCATCACAAGGTTTAAACTCACTATACCCCTTTAACTATCTCACAAGTGACCAACCTAGATCAATTATGTTTCATATCACACCTGTACATTCATTTAGAGATCATAATATTAAAGTGCCATAAATTTTACACGGTAAAATAGATGTACATTACTCCTAGAATTGACCTACCATATATGGAATATATGTTTGAGTCCTTACAGGGTCTACCTAATATATCACTCAAATTTGAAGCCTTGTGGTATCCGTTCTGGTCCCCTATACCTAAAACACATGTAATGAACAAAATGAAATAGAAAACAAATAGTAAATTTCATAATATGTTATTAACCACCTACACTATGACATTATGACATAACTCTTCAATTTTCATCGACCACGTTATCCTCATTTTCGAGTCATTAATGAATCTTTAAATAATTCACAAATTTTAAAATTTATCTATAACACATTCTATAGGATTAAAATAATGATAAATATATTTAGTCTTATCTAAGACATTTTTCATATATCTTTTCCCGAAATAAATTTCTTTAATTGGTTGATGGAATTGATGTGTAGTAGGATCCCAACACAAATAGGGAAGTGGAAAATTATTGAGTGATTAGACACTAATTTTGTAAATATAGGGAATGGATAAAGGACTGAAATATTTATGAAACTTTGTCCATAAATGACTATAATACCCTCAAATAAATATAGGGAGCATAATCTCCAATATATTCTCAATGGTCCCCTAGAATGATCCTGAATAATTTTCATTGATCTCTTATTGGAAAGGGTATTGGCACAATTATACTACCAACGTAACAAACTTTCAATAGTATCCTATTGTTCTTCTATAATATTTTTTTTGAAACTCACCTAATGGATATTAACACCATAATACCCAAAATATCAATCTAGTTATTTTATACCCATATTTATTCATCCAAAGTATCAATTTAATCATCGCATGAATTGAAAAATATTTATCCCCCTTGTCCAAATTAAAATCATTCAAATTCAGTCATATCATGTTTCATTGAGTTCCATAATATTTTCAAATTCCACCAATACTCTACAAAAAAATCATTTCATACTCACAAATATATGAATTAGCATTCTTATGAAATACTAATACACATCTCCAGTGACCCAATTCTCCACTAGTATCTTATGATTCTATTTTTTCATAGTACTGTACTATTTAAACCCATGCGAAAATGGTTTTTGGTCTTGATATAATGTACTTTTTTAAAATTTATATATCTCTAATCCATAATATACATTATTCACTTCCAAAAAACATTATTCAACTCCAAATATACCTTGACTCAATCAATGACCCGTGAAAATAACTTTCAAACAAAAAATTACACCCTCTTCCAATGAAATATTGAAACTCCAATGCACTATATAATTATAATTTTCTTTTATCATTAAGGCATGATGTGTTAAAAGAGGTGACCTCGATAGTAGTACATGATCTATGACATAAATCTAAAAGAGATGATGTTAATAGTATCTCAAAATCATCCATCAACTCAACACTACACCCAGAAATCTCATGATTATCTATACATGATCTATAGTCTCTTGATCAAGACCTGGTCAATTTTAAAAAATATTATTCTGTAAAAATATTATCTCACTCCATTCATAACATTTAACAGTCTTCATATTTTATGTTGTACATGGACTATTCACTAAAATTGTCTTTAATTGATTACCCTAGGAAATGAATTATTCTAATAGAAATTGACCAAATTAATAATGTAATGTCTACTTGGGAAAAATATATAACTCACTTTATTCTGTTATGATATTCAAAGTAACAACATAGTCTCCTACATCCTGAGCTTGTTACACATGTCACCCTCTACATTCATTATAATTTACCAATCATATTCATTATAATATAAAGTGAATAATAGTGTTTTATTCACCATAACATTTCCTATATCATTGTTTCATCCATACTAATGAACCAAAATTCTATAATTTCATGAAAACCACTACACATTTTCTCAACATGACCTAACATAAAAACCCATCCCATAAAAATAACTCTTGAATTTAAGGGAATATGAATACTCTAAAAAAAAATATTTCATCTTAAACCTGGATTCCACATTCAAAATGTATCCCAATCATATATAAAGACCCAAACATAGCTCAAAATTATTATCCTTTAGATTATAAAACATAATCCCCATGTTTATGCTCACTCCTGATTCTATATTTTCACGTGAACATTTCAATGGCACCTCTATAGATACCACATCTCACCAAGTTGATCTGTTTATTATATTAATCCATATAAAGAAAGGTCACATTATACATCCATCTATATTGGAAAAAATATACATTTGATTTCTTCTTAGGTCATAACAGTTTAAATTTCCCATGACCTTCTTCAATTAGACATATCCTAACCTGTATCACATAATATTTCATCAGAAAATTCAACCAATATGAACCAAAGGAAACTAAACCGAATATTATTGTGAAGAGTAAACCCAAAATGATTTGATCTAAATAATGTAGAACCATACAAAACCCCAATTAATAGAATAAAACCAAATGAAAAATAGAATGAAATATTTTAAAAAACAGATAAAAATTAACCAAAACATGCTGATATAAATCTAAATCTGATCAACAAAAATAGATCGAGAATTACCAAAATAATGAAAATAAATCTCAAATAGAAAAATAATTAAATTAATTAAAATATGACCAAGTCAAACTAATCTAACATGAACTCATACAATAGTATAAATGATGAATCAAATTGGACCAAATGTAATGAATTCAAACCTATATGATTGCAACTTACATGAACTGAATAGAACTAAACCAAACAGACATGAACCAACTATAATCAAACTGAATCTATTACAACCCAAATGAATGAAATTTTCTAAGCTAATATAAACAAAACCAAGGAAAACTAAATCTAATGAAAATGTCCCAAACAAACTTTTATCCAAAAAACCAAAATGAACCTAAAAATCAATCCAAAGTTTATGTATAACATTAAGATGAATTGTAATTTTTAGTTAATAGGAATGTACTATTTGATAGTATCACATTGAAACATGGATCTATTCACCATTTCTTGTAAGAACATGATTTGACCCATGGGGAGTTGTGGTTCTTATACGTTGGGTGGTGGCTTGTATAGTCACTAGAGATATGTATGTTTTAGTTTAGTTTTTATGTTATTTTATTTTTCAAATGGGACATTTAGTTATTATAACTCTTTCTATAGATGGAGGGTAATTATATTCTATGAAGGGGGGTAGAAGGGCACTACAGGGATATATGTAGTTTTCTTTTTAGAAGAGGGAGATCAGGCTATTTGATGAATTAAATAATGTGTTTCATTTTTTTCTATCATTATACCATGTTTCTTTTATTTATTTTCTTTTCCAAAAACCTTGACATCCAACATACGGATTCATCATATGGAAATTTTATTTATTTTCAACTACTATTTTAATTAATTTTTTGTGGGATAAATTATTCTCATGTAGTGATTCCTTAATGCTCAAACACATGTCCTAGACCACGTGCATAAGAAATCAACCATAATATATCCTATTAATTCATTTATTAAAGTCCCATTAGGCCATTACTATGTCTAAACCATAGTGGGGACTCGGAAACAATGACTAACTATGGGGGGATAAGGAACATCTTCAGAATTGTACACCTCCATTAGTCTGGATCAAATATAATATCTAAAAAATCTAACAAAAGACACAATCCAAGGATCACAGAATCATAAAATATTTCTTTTTAATGCATGTTATCCTATTTTATATCCAATGATTCATATGCTCGGTATTCCTAGTCAAGAGGCCTCAACTATTGATTTTCTCAAAAATTATTTCTCCCTGAATATTCATTTCACGGTTCTTTATTTTGATTTTATATACCCAACATGTATATTAAATTGTATGTTAACTGTAATGAAAAAATAAAATGATCCGAACTCAAAACATTATCCTAACAAATTGACAAAAAGTTTCCACATCATAAATTTCATGCAAGACAACTCCCTTAATTCATATGTAATATGCCAAGGGCTACCAACAAGTATTGAGGACTGAATCGAAAATAGGCCCAAACACCATATAAATTTTTGAAAGTCCCTCCAATGAAGTATTAAATGTATGTATCCCTTTATAATCTTTTGACGTAACTTATAATAATCAGTGAACCGTGCATCTGATAATTAAAAATTCACACTAACAAATACAACATGACATTTCCATTTTTAACCCCTGTGAGGAATGTTTTCTACATATAATCCGCAATTATATCATGTCACAAATAACTTACAAAAATCCTTCATCACCTCTAGAACTCTGTGATGCATGCCGAACCCCCCCCCCCCCCCCCTTATATGAATCACTCATTTTCTAGGATATAACCACTAATAATGGTGCATGAATCTAGATGAAACTATATATGTACATTTCATAGAGACACAAATTTTATTATACTACCAAAAACAATCTATCATCATCCTACTATATTCATTAAAGATTTTTCTTTCAACATGACCTATTATATCTGTTGAACATTTTTCATTTAGCATTGTGCAATTGTAGATTCCAATGGAATGTTACTTAATGTCCCATAAAAAACATGTATCATCTCCCTATAGATTTCTCAAGAATAAAATTAGGCAACATAATGTCTAGATTTTTCATTAGTTGACCTGAATATAGTTACCATAATAAAAAATAAATCACCAACTTTAGAATTTTTCTATATGTCAAATCCAAAAATCTACAACTCGAGGAATATTTTAATTCTTTCTCCATAGTTCCATTAGTCAGCCACCATACATAATTTTTAGTTCACATATAGTTCTTATTCGTTACATTAATAATCATTCATTCCCTACAGAAGAAATAATCCTTATTACCCCATGCTGTAATATTATATAAATCCATACATGGGATTTCTGCCAAAGAAATCAAGATTGAGTTATGTCAGAAACAATTTAATTCCAATCATGTGACTATGTTGTGTAAAATATCCATGGCTATACTCATTCCAATAAATTTTTAATCAGTATAATTTTCATCTGAGATTACCTAGATTTTTAGAGATATTTGGCACATCAAAATCTATCCACAATAATACAACTAACCTCTATTAAAACATTTAACAACTGGATGTCAGATATCATTCAAATTAAACACCCATTGAAATCATCTTTCAGGGTCACTAAGATATTCTTGAACTTTTCTACCACTAATACTAGGCTCAGTTCCAGTCCATTAATGACCCAATAATGTTTTGATGGTTCTTCCATTTCTCATTTGATCTTTTTAAAAAAATTCATAGATTTTCAATCCATCTAAGGCTTCATCCCCAACCATTCCATGATAAATTATGAACTAGAATTGGGTTTTCTATCATTCATCTTTTTCATGGATTTGGTTGATTAATTGAAGAATTAGTGGTAAGGGGATACTGAATATCCATTTAATGGACTATAGTGTATATTTTGAATGTTTCACCCCCAATATAATAAAATAATTCTAAATAATGTATAATAATTATCTAAAAACATCATAATCATCAATTTATGCGATATGATACATGAAAACATCATCAGGATATGTTTCAAAAAAATTCATTCCTTATAGATTCTAAAAATGATTCCATCGAAATAGATATATGTTCTACCACACCATTCTGGGCTTCTAGGACAGTCTCCTCAAACTATTTTGAATCTATCAAAACATATATTTTAAAACACCCATCAATACTCAACTTCTTATAAAATAGTCCATCATATGATCCACATCATCATTCATGGATCATCTTGACAATGGTTTCAATGCTCCATGGATTTTTGGTTACAATGATAAAACCTATATTGGAATGCCACTTTTTTAATGAATGTAATTAGTTGTACAACAAATTTTGTGAGATCCCATAACATTTAAATGGTTTGATTCTACCTTTACTCTTCCTTATCCATATGAGAACCATGCCAATAAATACATATTTAGGTAATATTATTTTATAACCTGGAGTCACCCTTATGAATTCTTTTTCATGATATTGAATTATTATCCACATTAGACCATAATTATGAATCACAAAACTTGACTCGCATTATTTATGAAAGATCATCATCCATAATTTAGCTAATCCTTGAAGATATCTTTATATGGATTGGGATCATGAAACACTCATACTTTTGTCCCTTGACTAGATAAAACAACTAATCCTAAAACCATTGGTTTTTTATAACATATACCTACTCCCCTACTAAATATTGGGTGACTATATCCCCATAGTAAATATTCTATGACTTTTATGGGTTAGGAAACACTTTGATGCATTAATTTCCAACCCCTCTCAATAATGGAATTTATGGAACCTAAAAAATGTACCCTCTAAGAAAGGACCTTCTAGTCATAGATGATTATCCTTGACTCAAATTTACATGGATTCACCTTTACTAAAAATGTCTCTTTCGAGTAACATGTAACATTTATTTTTACTTATACCATCCAAAAAGGACCACTAGGTTTGATTTCATAGCTTTCAAGCATACAAAATAGATATCTTCTTTGGAATCACCATCCAAAATAATGTATAAAACATAGAGGTGTAGTAAGTCAGGTTTCTTATATGATCAACATCTTCTACCATCGAACCATCAAAATAGTCTAAACCATTGTGATGCCACCATTCAAATAAAAAGTGTTCTACCAATAATTTATATCACTATTACCCATTTTTCATACTTCCAACCACATAGAATGTTTTTTAGTTGAATACGGATTTTCCCTTATCGTAAAACCAGACCCAATGCAGGTCATTATAATTTAAAATCCAATACGGTTCTTACTTGAGTGAATTTATATAAAATAGATGATGGTGCCATTGTTCAACACCTATCAGGCTTATCATTCTACCCACCATAAGATTCATCTTACCACTACCAATTCATAATATTATTTCTTACTACATTGAATATTCATATTGAAAAATTCCTCCCTTATTTTAATGACATGACTAACATGGTTTCTAACTCACCACACCTAAACATACACTATAACATTGGTTAAATTAATGAACCCAAACAAAACATTCAAAAGAACACTGCTCAAATGAAAGAACACATCCTCATTACTGAATTCCATATAGGGATGGAAAAATAACCATCATTCATGAACATCCTTATAATATATAGAATTTTCATTTAAATAGTTGGATTAATTCATACAATAAAATTTTACAAAATAAATTTCACGCTAGATGTGTTTTACAACTAACTCAATCCAATTCCGATAGGCAATAGGATTTAAATAAATCATGTTTACATGTGCATTCAAGTTTGTTGGTTCTTGAAGACCAGAAGAGAATCTATCATGTTTATAGGTGATTTCATGTTTACTAGTTCTAGAAAACAGGAAAAAGGATAAACCATTATTTTATCGAACCATTTTTATATAGTTAGGTTGGAAAATAAGTGTACAATTGTTCTAGAACTATTGGTATACAAATATCTCAATGGTTTCATTTAAATTGTTAGAGTATACTTTTTGCTATATGTTATGTATAAAAAATTTCTTGAACCATTTGTATACATATATCTGAATATTTTTACTAAACCCATTGGAATAGATTATATATTTTACAAAATGTATACCAAGAGTTATTGAACCATTGGTATAAATATATTAAAATTGTTTCATTAAAACCATTGCAAATGATTAATTTGAGATAGCCTATACTAATGTTTCTATACAAACCATTGGTATAAGGATATTGAGATGGCCAATATGCCAATGATTCTTGGAATTGTTGGGATAAGTGAAATTTTCAATAACAATGAACATTGTTTTTTTTCCTTTTCACATTTAAATAATGAAATAAACTAAAATGTATGTTTGTGTATATATATAAATTATCATTACATTAAAATTATTATTTCATATATATCACTTAATTTTATTAAACTCTCACTTAGCATGTTTAATGTAAATATTGAATGAATCAGATCACTTTGAGGTGGTAATAGTCCACACTTCAAAACATGATGTTATTGAATTCTCAAAAAATTTAATTCATGAAGTTATGTGTTATATAATAATTAAATATTAATAAATAAATCCTAAATAAAATATATATCATATAAAAACATTAATTACATCATTATTCCAATCATTGATAGGTGGTAATTGTTGAACGAATGACATCAGATCATAACGTGATAGACATCAGTACACACAGACCATGATTTTGTATCCCATTATATGAATGTTTTTGAAGGTGTAGGAAATAAATTTTACATAATAACATATAATGAAATTGATAATATTGATATATTTATATAATCATGGAACATTAATAGTTGAAGGAGTGGATAATTAAAAAAATAGAATGCTCGTTGAAGAAAGTTTTCTCTTCTTCGATTATCCCTTTTTTGTTTTCACCAAAGGAATTAATTGGTTTAATTTCTTCTCAATTTTAGGATTCTAGGATTAGAGGAGGGTTGTTAGGAGACTATTTGGGTACATATTGGAGGAGCCACATGGCTTCAGATGTGTGAAAAAGTGAGGGTGGTGAGTGCCCGTTTATAGTGGAGGAGATGAATTATTGTAAATACAAAAAGGTAAACACTATTGAAAGGTCTCTCTTAAATAATTTGAGGCTGGTAATTTTCAATAATATAGAACTAGTAGGATACTAATGAAATATTACTATTCAATTGATTTTGTAAATGTTTATAGTCTATTTTACCTTTCACGATTAATTTTTTACCACTAAGTAAACTTGTTTTTTTACCACAATCATTTTAATTAATTTTAATTTCTTCCACTATTATTTTTGTTGATAAAATAAATTTAACATATTAAAATTTATAATTTATTCCTTTTCCAATTATTTATACAATTTTTAAAAACATTAATTTTATAATTTGAAAAAAATAATTTAAGATTAAATTCGCAGATGGAATAAGATAACGAGATTTTAAAATAAAAATTTTCAAATGATTAGAATGATCTAAATTTTTATTTCCTTTTAAATTCTCTTCAATTAACTAAATTTGACTAATATATTTATGATTGATCTAAATTTAATTTTAAAAGAGAACAAAATAAAAATATATAAATAAATTAAAACAAAAATCTATTTTCAAATATAATTCTATATTTTTTCACTATTTATAAATAAATGAAAATACTCGGAAAACTACAAAAAACTAAACAAAATTAAATATTGATATTAAAAATTTAAAAAAAAAATTTCCAAATAAAATTTTTAGATTTTTCAAAATAACTTTTAAATAATGTCTTACATTAAAAGTCTGTAAAACCTCCTTATAGAATTATACACCTTTTTATTCTTAGAAGTATATTTTTCTCATTTTATGCCTATTAAACTTGTTGGAAAAATTTAAAATTAGCTTTTAAAATATATAATATATTAATTTTATGAATAAATATCAATAAAAGTGATTAATATAAATTATAATGATCAAAATATTTTATTGGAATAAAAATATTTTTTCATAAAAACACGTCCATTATATTAAGTTAATATTTATTTTCATTTATAATTAAGTAATAACCAAATAATATATTTTAATATCATGTCTGAACAATAGTTTCATAATATATTTAATCATATTCAAATCTTACATTCTAATTCCAAGGTGATAACTATATTAATATTTTAGTAAATATATTAATAATATATTTTAATTTGGTAAAACTCAGTCATGTGTGAAATGAAATCTATCAAATGAAATCAAAATTATTTGTAAAACATGATAAGAATAATGTTACATGTAATGCAATCTAATATTAGTGTTGTGTGTAACTCAATCTAAGATCGATATTCTATGTAGCTCAATATTAACATGGCATAACGTGAAATTAATTCAATCAAATAATTTAAATATATTTGAAAAAAACATATTTCATTAATACTCTGGTTGGTACATTCTCCTCCCCCCACCTTAAAGTGAAATCTTGCCTCAAAATTTTTCTTGGTCTTAAATTTTTCATACATGAAATTCCCTTTTCATATGAACCAAAATCACACAAATTAATACTAAAACATCCTTTAAAAACTTAATGTTTTAAATGTAGAGGTTACCTAAATTAACTCATAACCAAGATTCCACATAGTAGACCATATGTGGGAAAGAAATATTTCAAATTAAAGAAAAGAATAAATAATTATAGAGTGTGATAAATTAAAATGATAATAATAATATGTGTGATCAATGGATTGTTTAGGGGCTAAAAAATAGAAATATGCGATGATTAAAAGTCCATAGGTTCATCATAAATTGAGGTACTAAGATAACACATTTTTGTTTCAATATCATTTTCCAAGAGCTTAATATTTTTTTACAAGAAGATAAACTTACTCGATCACATTGATTTTCATATTATCAATCAAACCATTTTGTTATGACTTCTTTAATTTTCACTTTATATCTTACTCTATGAAATGAATGTGATTTTTTTTATTCGTGATACACTAATAGATCTTAATATCCATAAATAAAACAATAACTCATTTTTCATTTCATTAGTTATCATCACACCACAATTGTTAGTATAGTTTATCCAATATGCATAATTCCTCATACAACAATATAATACATTAATTTCTAAAACCTCATAAAATTTTTAACATAAACCATTACCTTAATGGTTAACCTTTTAACCCTTTAAAAATATTAAATTCTGAAACCTTAGAAATAAGGTCACTAAATTTCTCAAAATCAACATAGCATTGATAACCTGTACATTTTAATGTATCTCTTGGTTGTCACATACCAAACATGTGAATACCTTTATCAGGTGTTCCCTTAAAACATTTTAATAAACTAAATTACTGTTAAACCATATTAAAAACACACATGACTCTTTGCTTACAAAAAACAAATATTATTAGATATATTCCTTAAATACAAAAAATATGTAAACTCTATCCATCATAGCGCAAACCACTTTTTCATCAAATTATTAATCATTTACATGAAAAAATAGTACAGTGAAATTTAAATATTCATATCCAAAATAACTTTACCCCAAGTAAACAAAATTTTCTCAACATCAAGAAGACATTAAGTGTTACCTTACCTTAATCAAAATATCACATTTATATTAAATCTGTTTTCTATTCATCAAAACCATTTGACATATCCTTTTAAATCCTAAATGAAAAACTTATATTAAAAATAAATATATATTTCATGATTAATTTAAAAACACATTTGAATTCCAAAACATAAATAGGTCATTAATCCCACTTCCTTCTCAAACAATTTACTAATATTCACAATCTAATTTTTTAATACCCCATTCTTAACATATAAATTATGAATCATGTATTAACAATTATAAAAATCAATTTAATAACACTTATAAATAATACTATTAGAACTACATGTTCTATTTATATATCGATCATGTTATCCTTATCAACACTATAAAAACCATTCCTCATAAAACCTTATTGAGTTTCTTAAAGATATTTCCCCATTGGAAACTTATTTTCATAAAGCCTATAATTTATGCACATAAAGTTTAATACTATTTATTATACCTTAAAGACATTAATAATTTTATTACCTAAAATTTTAATTTTTACTCATAAATTACATACATTATTTCCTTATTCAACACACATAAGACATATTCCAATTTATTTACCAAAATTCCAAGACTTTTTCTATACATTAACTTATCTTTAGACTTATTCATAGAGATTACCCAAGAAATATCTCTTGAAATATCCCTAGCGATGGTACTAAATTCTTCACATCCAAGCCTCAAAATATTAACTTATCCTTTCCTTTGATACCAACTATAGTGGCCCTTCCCTAACATACTTGGATATTGAATCATTTTATATGAATATTAAGTACATAAAAAAATTACATGCTTAAAAACTATAATAATTTAGTATATTTGGAAACCAAGAAATAATTCTTCAAAATAACTGAAAGATCTTGGTTATCTCTCATAAATATCTTCCCCATTAGTACTCCTTCTTAAAACCATTCTTCATAACCTATGGAAAAGAATGATAAGAAAGGGTGAGCTCCAATGCTTAGTAACTGTAAATAAAGGTTATATATAAACATAAAATAAACATTGGGGTATTAGGAAAGTAAAAAACATTTGATGATCATACACTGCATATCAATGATCATATACAAGATTCATGGTGTTAAGTTTTTTAGAACATAATACATGGATCATAAGGGTGAGAAATCATCATAAATTAATCATGAACCATAATCATGTTTCCTATAAGTGTGTCACCATCACAGATATAGAAAACCATTTCATGTGTCATGGTTAACTACCAATACCATCAATATAGTGGATCAACACACACCTATTTCATATAGTGGATCAAGATGCACCTATTTCTCATTGTGGATAAGGACATGCCTATTTTCCAATATTAATCTAGACATGCCTATTTCCCGTTATGAATCAAGACACACTTGTCACCCATTATGGATCAGGACACCCCAATTTCTCATAATAGACCAGGATGCACATGTTTCCCACTTTGGATCAATCATGTCATCTTTTTCCCATTTTATCCCATGAAATATAAATTATTAACCATTTAATTGGAGGGAGATATAGGTCTCATCCATCAAATAATGAAAAAAAACATACATGTACCACAAAATAATAAATCATTTATCATATCATGACACATGAAAAAGATGGGTTTTATAAATATCATATCATAACCCATGAATGGAAATGGGTATCACAAAACATTCAATCTATATTATCCGACAGAAAATATACTGATTTTATTGTCGTTTCATCGTTGAAAAAAACGTGAAAATCTGGGGAGTTTCATAAACATTTTATCATGGTATAACGCTTCAATGAGAATTGAGTTTCACAAATAAATTTTCATTTAAACAAAAACCACTCAAATAAAGAAAGAAAATTTTATTCCTTGCATCATATCTATTGTAAATAATAAACTATACCAAATTATTTAAATTTAGTAGTATTAAAAATTTCAAATAAAATATGGATCATTTTATATGGAAAATAACTAATCATTGAAAATAATTTTTTAACCTAGAAAAGATCTTAGAAATTATTTTGTTTTAAAAAATATTAGAACTTGTAAAGTTTGATATAAAAATAATTTAAAGAATTTTTTGAGGAAAAAATAATTTTCAAATTTATAAAATCTCATCTTAAAAAATAAATCATTTTGAATTTTTTTCATTGATATATCATTGAAAACATATAAAGAAGTATTTAAAATCAAATAAATCCTTTAATTTGAAAATTAATTTTGAAATAATATAATTGAATCTTTGTAAATAATTTGAAATAATTTTAAAACATAAATCATTTTTTAAAAACATTATCTTTGAAAAAAACATTAAAACTTATAAAGTAATCTCCAAGGAAATGATGGTCATGATAGTGGTTAAATCCAAACTAGTGGAATATTCCATTTACATGATAAAAGATTAGAAATGTTCCATGATAAAAAAAATTAATAAAATTCCCCTTAAAAAATTTTTTAATTAAAAAAGTTAAAAATTGGTAAAAATATCCATTATAAAACATTTTTGAAAACATTTTTAGAAAACATTGATTCTGGTGAAAATAGATTTTCAAGAAAATAGAAAAATGAAAATCGATTTTTTTCCAAACATTTTCTAAATCTTCTTAAGTACCAAAGAGTGTGAAAATAGTACCATTACATTAATATATCATGAATAAACATAGGAAAATAAAAGTCATGAGATTTCATTAGATATGGATCATAATATTCCATCAATGAAAGCATAATCATAAGGAACCTGATAAATGAAGAGATTGTAGAAACCAAATACTACTAATTTTGTAACACGAAATCATTATCTCCATTTGATAATAACATAAAATGAAGCTTATAATATCATGATAAATTTATATTCATGATAAAAAAGGTTAAAGGTTAGTATATACACATCATAAAATAATTTATATTTATAACATAACATGTTTATCCAAGAATGAAAATTGTAAATATGTTTCCTTACTAATTTGGTATATTATAAAACATAAACCACATGAAATAGAGATAAAAAAATGAATATGAAAATAACCATAACTTTAATGATAATAATAATATTAAACATTCATGGTATGTATATACAACATAAAAAATAAATGAGTGGTTAATAACGATAAGTCTCATAAAAATATAATTGAGACTATAAATAACCTTACAACTTGATTTACTTTTGTGTCATGATCCCCATTAAATAATACCATTAACAAAAAAATTTAATATCATTAAGTATATTTAAATCATTATATTAATAGTCTCAAGTCAGGATAAACACCCCACAACAAGACTTATTGGTGACTATAGAATATATCCCACAGAAATAAAAGCGATACAAGAAAACACATACCTTATGTCTTGAATTTCATCATAAACATTCAAACCACATGTATAATAAATATATGTTTATTATAAATATAAAATATAAAAATATTATTATATATACTTTTATATATGATTTTATGACTTTATATTTCTTATTTGTTAACAATTCCATGTTGAAGTTACGTTTTGGGTAATATCCTCTTGGTTTTTTATATATGTTTTTACTTTTTATTTTTCTTTATTTTTATTTTATCATAACATATTTATATTCATAATGTAAGCTATAATATAAATACCATATCTATTCCTTAAATATTTACTTATAATAATCCAAAAAATATAGAAAAATAAAATAAAATACACCACTCATGGAGACGGTAGGTTGTACGTACGCCTGAACGATGATTCTGTTTTCTTTTCTTATAGAAAAAATGAATATTAATTAAATATATATATATATATTATAATTAAATTATAATTATTATGTCATATTTTTCAAATATTTTTATAAACCCATCCTTAATATCTTCCATTAAAGTGTGAACGAATCACATCTCTTTGAGGCGGTGTTAGTCTACACGTCCCCAAAAGATGATGTCTTATTATCACAAAAAATGAAAGCGTGAAGGTATATGTTATATAATAATTATAAAGTCATATGTAAATAATAAATATCATATATATATATATAATGTAACTCAATCATCATTCTCATCATTGATAGGTTGTAATGGAAGAACAAACGACATGGGTTTACAAGGCAGTAGTCTGACGTACTTGAGAATTATGATTGTATATCCCATTTAAAGGAAGTGTGTGAAGGTGTAGATAATATAATTAACAATAAAACACATTTAAATATTTAGGATACTTATTTTATTACAAAATTATGTAATTATAAGAATTCAAGGAGTAGAGAAAGAAATAAAAAAATTTGCACGTAGAAGAGCACTACCTCTTCTTCAGGAAACCTTTTTTGGTTTGTGCCAAAGGAAAAAATTGGTTTACATTATACCCAAAGTGGTAATTATATATTTATAGAAGGTATTTTTTATATTATTTTAACATTTTTTGGACGATGAAAATTTCTAGAGAGGTGTGAATAAGTGATGTGGTGAGCGCCCTTTTGTAATGGAGGAGGATTATTGTAAATACAAAAGGGTAAACACTATTGAGAGGTATCCCAAAAATAATGTGCCTAACATTGAGGTAAATATTAGATAAAATAGATTATATAGTAAAAATATTCTATAAAATGGAATACGAAAAATGATTTTGGTCGTTTAGACTTTGAAAATTAATGATTATCAATTAAATAAACTTGTTTTGACCCTAATCATTGTAAATATATTTAATTTCATTCAGTAATGTTTTGGTAGGATAATAATTTTGAACTATTAGTAATTATAAATTATAATTATTACAAATATTTAATAAATTTTTTAATATTAAAATCACATAAGTGGAAGATATTAATTTAAAAATATTCTCATAGATGCGATGACAAAGTGGGTTTTCAAAGTGAAAATGATCAACTGGTTTTAATAATTTTATATCCAATTTCATTATGAAATTTATTAACGTGATAGTAATTAAACTAATATGTGTATAATTGATCTAAATATAGTTTAAAAAAAATTAAAAATATAATTTAACTATATAAATAAATTAAACAAAAGACCTGTTATCAATTAAAATTTTTTATTTTTCACTATTTATCAAAAAACTAAACTTTTGAGGAAAAAAAATCATCCAAAGTAAATTTTGTTATTAATATTTCAAAAATTAATAATTGTTTTTAAAATAAAAAATATAAATTTTTCAAAATTTAGTTTTTAGATAATTCATCAATTAAAAGGCAGAAAAACTGTCTTTTTGAAAAATACACCTTTTAAGGCCAAAAAGTAGATTTGATCTCATTTTATGCCTTTAAAACTTATTGGATGATTGTGAAAACATTTGGATTAATATATAATATATAAGTTTCATTAAAAACTCTATATAATAATGATTAATCTAATTAATTAATATTAAATGAATTTGTAGGCCTGTATATATTTTCTCATAAAAACACATAGTTATATTCTTTTGGTTTTTATATTCATTTTTAAATAATTGATAAAAAAATTAATTTCATAAAATTGTGTAAACCACTATTTCGTAATTTATTAAACATAATTCATATAATCTATTACAATTTCTAGGTGATAACTATAATAATATTTTGATAATAAAAGTAATAGTATATTGTAGTATGGTAAAACTCATTCTTGCGTGTAACAAAATCTATCAATGTAACTCAGCACTATGTGTTAAGAAAAACAATCATAGTGATGTGTGTAACCGAAATATTCTCATTATCTCATGTAAAAAAATCAAATCTCAGTTTTGTATTTAGCACAAGCCTATCTTGGTGTTGCGTGTAATTCAATCCATCAAAAACGTTTAATTTATTCAAGAATAATAATTCATAAAAAATAGGGGTGTTAAATTTTTTAAATATTTTGTTATTTATTTGTTCATATAAATCATACAAATAATTAAATAAAAACTATGATGATAGGTAATCCTCATTTATTGTAATCTCATGAATCTAAACTATGCGTGTTGATTTTTCAATCGAGAAGCTCAAAGATGATTAGGAAGGTGATTCATGTATAAGGCATGTCAACCATTTCTAACATAAACCCCTCCACAATGATATTATATTATTAAATATAATCCTCTTCAATTGGGTGTTATTACCTCTATAATAAAAAATAATCTTTAAATTTGAATTTATTTGTTTTAGAGTGTGTGAAAATTATAATTAAAAGAAAAAATGATTTTCAATGTTTTAAATGGTAGATAATTATTGTTTTTATTGTTAAAGTAATATTATTATTTGAGGTTATTAAATTTTAATGTTTGGTTTATATTATATTTTTTTGTGAATTATTATTTTTATAATTACTTAATATAAATCAATTTCCTCTTGATGACCAGTGCTAAAAATCTGGTATGATAACTATCTTGGACTATGATTTTTCCTTAATGTCTCCTAATAATATAAATCATCAATGGGTGAATAGCATCTTTGGTAATAATATGTGGGAGTGAATACGAGGACTCATAAACATTAATTTTTTTCAGTTTAGAAACATCATTTATTTAATGATTTCAATTAATTAATCAAACCTCAGTGAGCAGGTCTTGAACTGCCTTTGAGTAGCTATAGATGCAGTCACTTACTTCATTTTTAATGTTATGAATGAGATGAGGTTAAACAAACATAAAGAATTTATTAATGTAGGGTACAATAAAGTAAATATTTAGGTTAATTATTCTTCAAAAATATTAATATTTTTTATGAAAAATGTTGTCTTTGATTTACCCTTCGGGCATTTTCTTGGAATACATGGTAGGATAGAAAATTATTTTTTGATGAAGCACATCTATTGTATCCCACTGATTCCAAGTAAGATCAAGGTGAATGTTGATGGTGCATATATAAGTGCACCAGGACACTCAAGTAGTGGAGCGTTTTTTCATACATAATAAGGATTTATCAAGGGTTGATTTTATCACTACCTATGAAATGGATATGCTTGTGAAGAATATCATTAAGAAATGATTTTTGTGATCGAATATACAATTTTATTAGAATAGAATTATTAATGGGTTGAATATTAATTGATAGTTATAGTGGAGGTTCTAATGTACATATCAAGAAATACTCGAGGGCCTTTTTCAACCATTCCTTGAATGCCTTCTTATAGTTGATAAATTTTAACTGCATGTTACACATGCTTATAGAGGTGAAAATGAGGTTTGGATGCACTATAACGAAGCTCAATTATAGAAGTTAGCTTATTTTTTTCCTTTATAGTATCAATAAAATATTATAATTTACTTAATTCAAATAATAGTGGTGAAACCCACACATTTCATTTTTAACCCTCCATGTAAAATTACCTCTTTGATTTTCTCTAATACTTTTTTTGGCATGTTTACACGTAGTGCCTAGACCTTCACATTTGTAATTATTATTATTATTAGTGTTGTTGTTGTTGTTGTTGTTGTTTTTATTTATATGGTTTTCAGTAGAACATATAGGTAAATTAGGGAAAAACTAAATTCCCCTTTTGGTGTAGACCATAGAAGAAAAAGAGGTTATGGCAGGATAGACTCTATATTCCCTTTTCTTCTTCTCTTTTTTCTAGTAATAATTAGTAAATAGTTTAAAGGTGAAAGCTATGTAAACTAATTCTTATTCTTATTATTCATAATTCATCTTCTTCTCTCTATTCTTTTTCACTGCCTATTCTCAAACTAATGAATAATTTTAACTCATCTGGGGATTTTATTTTAGGTTTTTCATTCAAAAATGATAAGACCCTCAATTTTATGGATGGATTTTTGTATTGGAAGGTATAGTAGCCCTACCCTACTTTTATGCATGTTGTCATAGGATATATCATCATCGGTCAATATCTTAGTGAGTATTTTTATACTTGGGTATTAACATAACTTCTTTAATAATTATAACAAATGGAATACCTTTTTATAGATTTCTAAGTGTTAATAATCGATTCTATAGATTTAGTGATTGGTTTTTGAGGTTCCATCAACACATTGAGGTATCCAAATATATTTATATTTATAAATATACATTAATACCTAGTATACTTTTATTTTTAACAATTTTTCTTTTGTTATTTAATTATATTTTAATATTATAGAGATATTTGAAAGTGATTAATTGGTTTTTTTGTCTTATAAAAAGGATTCAATAGTCTTTCTATGAAATTAAAGATCAAATTATGATTTATTTATATTTTAACAGTATCATATTTATATAATTTTTTTTTACTATTCCATATTAGGTTTTTAAAATTTTAATCCTTAACGTGAATTTTAAATCCATGTTTATAAATATTTAAAATTTCCATCAATATGGAGTAAATTTATTTTTTAAGTTTGAGGCCTTTGGATTATGAAAAAATTAATTTTTGTAATTTTTTATATTTTACTCTCCATTAAGATATTTTTGTAAACTATAATATAACATATGATCATATTTGATATCAAATGGTTATTTATGAATATTGTTGTGGCTATTTCTATGAGTGGGTGTTTGGGATAATTCCCATGAGTTTTTTCAAACAATAATTAATTTAATTATTTTGTTTAAAACATCACATAAACTCTTGATTATTTTTTTAGAATACAAGTGACAAGAAATCTAATAATAATAATTAAAATATAAATAGTTCAGGAACTAGACTGCATTTAAATCATGCAATTCAGGATATTAATTATGATAAACTCACTACGAGCATGGTGGTACAATTTAGTTGATTAATATACTGAACCCATAGAGAATATTATATTATTTAATAATGAAATTAATCTTATATTATGGGTGTGCATGTATGATAATTATGACACTTCACCATTTATAATCAGAAACTCATTTTATGTGAAACAAAATAAAACAACTATTACATATTCCAAATTATTTTGTATAATAAAAGTAAATGTTGTTTTCCTTCACATACAATTATTAATTTTAAATAATTATGATTTTTATGATTAGATTATTTTTAAATAAAAAATATCTAGGGAAGTATTTATGGGTATATTTATTTTCTCTACCTTAATATTTGTAATTTTTTACAAACAAATGTTTATTTTTATACTATGATTTTCAGGTGTAGTATTAGAATAACTTGTCATATTGTTCAATGAAGGGGTGTATTGACGAGTTTTTCATGGAATTTTCTTCAATGATAGTTTATGAGGGACCACATCTTCTTAGGCCTTGTCATTTTCATTTTTTAGTGTATATTGATGTTGGACTGTATATAATATATTTTATTTTAAATTTTTTTCATCATGTTTGATTTATGTGTTCATTAATGTGATCATGGTACCAGGGTGGGAAAATTTATTAGTGTTATTTTATAGAAAACAAGAAGATTTACTCTAGGATATTGGGGTTTAAGGGAAACAGTTACTCAAATGTGTGTATTTATCATTGGCTATCACCCAATGGGAATATTCTAGAGGATAGAAGAAAGTCATATATAGTTTATTGTATTTTTGTTGGTTGGTTTTTTACTCTCAAAAATATATCTTATATTTTTCCTAATGTTAAACAATTCTAGATTATATTTTTTATTTAATTTCATGTTTTAAAATTCTTAATTGAAAATATTTTTTATAAAATAAAAATGCATATAATTTTTTTAATTCTATCATTAATAATTTTTATTTAAGTGGGGTAGATTAGAAACTATAAAAATAGACACACACCAAAGGCACCCAAGTGGGTTTAGCCTCATCCCTCCTCAAAAAGATGGGAAAGGACCCACTGAGATATTATAATTTGATGTAACAAAGTATTGTGGCTTGAAAGTACTTTAATACTTGGCCCAATGTCCAAATTTGATGCCCAAAGTATCTTTTTATGAATACTAATCCTAAAATACTCCTTCTAATACAGTACCAACACTACTATAATACCTTTTATATTACAGAATCATCCAGTATTCACGCTATAATATAGTATCATCTATAATACCACATATTCTCCTATGCTGTATATACATTGGGAAATATTCCTCCATGAAAATTGGGAGGAAAAAAAAGAAAATTTTAATTAATGAAAATAGAAAATTGATTTTGGAGGATTGAATGGTGTTTTACACTTTGAGATTTTAGAATAGATTTTCATTTACTTAAAAATTCTATCGATAGATTATTTCACATGAAACACTGAGCGAAAAGGATATGAGTTAAATTAGATGAATATGTTGAGGAAAACTATATGATCAATAAAATCTCTAGTAAATAAAATATATTAATCTACTGAAAATTCCTATATTATATGATAAATAATTTATATGACTGTTCTTCCTCAAATAACAATTTTTGTAAAACCGTTGTATATTTTTTCATACTTAATAAAATTGAAAACTCCTAAAATATTATTATGATATATGAACTAATATATAAACATTATTTAAATTAGAAAATTATATGAAATAATTTTAAGAACACTTAATAGTTTAATAGTGTATTTTTAATAAAAGGAGTTTTTCACTACATATTGTATTTTCATTCTAATGAAAAATATATAAAATTTATAATTTTAATATTATAAATTAAAATTAATTTTTTAATTCAGTATTTCAATATTATATTAGGATGATTTTTTTATTTTTCTAAAATAATTGATTTTAATGTGAATACTAAAAAAATACTAACAATGTTAATACTGTCACTTTTATGAAATTTTCATAATTCACGAATGATATAAAAAATTTTAAACTCTTTTATAAAATAATAATTTAAAAATAAAATTATTTATTTATAAAATTGAATTTTAACATTTTTAAAACGTATTAAATATTTTACACTAAAACCGGCTTTTATTCGCTAATATTTAAAATAATTCTTCATCAGTTAGAGAAATTCAATCTAAAAATCAGATTCAATATTTTACATTATCATTTTCAAAAAATTTAACAATGTTAATTTCATTTGTATTCAAAACATTATAACTACTAAGAATAAAGTTGATGACTATGAAAATGGTAAATGTGTTTTTTTAAGGTTTTTTACACTAATGTTGTATATTTTTTATATAATAAATTGAAATGATATATTTTTTATAATTACATTGATATGATGGATTAATTTATATATATTTATATATATTATATTTTCACTCGTATAATTTTTAATTAATGAAATATATGATCAGGAATGCTTGATGGTTAAACCCATGTTTTCTCTAAAAAAATGATTTCTATTTATATTATATATTTTAATTGAAATGTTAATTTTACATATTTATAAATTGATTTAGAGTAAATGGCCTCTAAATTTAAGTTCAAAAAATAAAAAAATTATAATGGTGTTATCATTTGTATTTATTAAAAATTTAATTACAGAGGTTAAGATATTATGTTTCCCAATAGAGCATCTGAGAGAAGTATATAATGAAAATCTTGGATGGAGCCCCAGTTCTTTAAACACATGTTACATAAAACATTTTGTTGTAGGGAACATTGAGTCCAAATCTATTGATCTTATTTTTCTAATGAATATAGTTGACACCTTCTATTTCAATGAAAATCAAATATTTTTATAATCAAATGATTTTTTATAATGAAATTACCATTTTAAATGAATAAATTCCTTATTTAGAAATGAAATTATAGAAAACACAAGCATTACTCAGGTTATTTTGGATCATTATACGTTATATCATGTCGAGTTTAAAAGGCCATTACGAATTACCATAGGTGAAAGTATATCTATTTTATAGTTATTGTGTGATTAATATATATTATAGTTTATGATAAATTCTTTTTGAAAGAGATAAAGGTAGTGATGGCCTATAATTATATGATAATACCCTATGAATCCAATTTATCAGAGATTACATGGGAGTTAGTGTCACTATGATTTTCCAGTGACCTTGCCCATGTTGAGAATTAGTCAATAAAGCAAAAGAAAAACAGTTTATGGGAGAAGTTAAAACTTATCGATATCACAACTGAAACCATGTTTACTGATCCACCACAAGAAAGTATCACCATTAAACATCGTACCATTAGGTAATTTGGTGGTGTAATAGTATTTTTTGTATCAATACCCAACCTGTATACATTTTTATATTTTTTTCTATTAAAAAATTAATATATTTATCTTTTATTAAATTATAACAATTAACCAATTTGTTTGATTAAAATTATATTTTGATATGCAAAAACAAAAATTCTATTTCTCGGAAATACTTAATTTCAATGAAGAAGCTCATTTTTATGAAATTTTTTTTAAACAAATTATATATCAATAAAATTTTATTATTAAATCATATTTCTTATATATAAATGATAAAATATTTTTAGGCAATCAAATGTTATTTTTACAAGGATAAAAAACTATTATTTTCAAAAACAATTATTTTCCAAATAATATTCTTTTTTTATTTTGAAATATAAATTATAATATTTGGATTATTATATTTATAAAAAAATATTATTTTGTAAATCATTAGGTCAAAATTAACCATTGGTGAATTTTTAACTATATATTGAGATAGATGATGTTTTTGGTAAAAATGATATATGATATTAATATATGGTATGTATTACGACATCATAATGACCCAAAAGTGATTTGATATAATTCATAAATGATAACAGCTACAAAGTATATATTTCACATTTAAAATAATGTTTTTTCCATTTTATTACTTTTATAAATCCTTAATGAATCCTCCGAAGCCCATATTATATTTTAATGATTTAAAATTAATACCATAAAAACATGAATCAATTTTATTTCACCAAGGGTATTATTATAAGTATATGGGTTTTAATCTATATGAAATAATTAATTCAACTAATACATGGTAGAAACCATAGGAAAACACACTGTTATTTTGTGGTTTGGATTAATTTATCATATAGAGTCCAAACCTTATGATTAAGAAATTATAAAACATTATTTCTATACTTAGTATAACAACCCACCCAACCTCCCATTATTATTCACCAAAACACTTATAAAACAAAATCACTCTCTCTACCCTTTCTAGATACCCCCAATGATTCCACACGCTCTTAAGAAGCTCCACTAAATCATTAGGAAACATCCTATCATGGTAAGAGATCTTCTCATTCTCCACTTTTTTCAAGAAATATTTTTATATTATTCCATTTAAATTCCAATTTTTTATGCAAGGATATGTCGATAGAAATCCTTCATAATATCCTTATGATATCCATGTGTTGATAGATCCATTTTACTCTCATTAAACCCGTTTATGTATATTTATGCATCATCGTTATTCTATAAAAATTATTATGTGATATTTTATACCAAAAAATTATATAGAGAATACACAACTTCATTTCCACTCATGGTTATTCAAAAAGATTTAAATATCCATAATTTATTTGGGACTTACATTTATGTATCTCACACACATTAATCATGGTACTAAAATTTATGAAATACATCCTTATTTTATATGATATATGTGTTAAAGTCAGGCATATACACGATATGAATGTGATGGGTGGTCTTGGAATTATATATCCCTCAAAGGAATTGGGTAATTGTTTTCACATGAGACATTAATTTTGGAATTATCGAGTCAACCAAATATATTTTGGGATTTTTACCCCATTTGATGTCGTCCAGGTAGTTGACCTTGACATATGCTTTTATAATGTTTTTTTGTTGATTTCACATTCCTATGTTTTATTGATGTGATCTTGTTATATCATGAATCATTGATAATGAATGTTTTTCTAAATCTAGTTAGGTCTCATTTATTTACCTATTTAATTCATGTTTTTCATTCAACTTGTATTATTTTACTAGTCCCATAATAGTCTTTATTTCTCACCTCTTTTTTATGTTCGTCCCCTGGTTATCCCATGCATTTTTATAGGATCCATGGAATATATGTTCATGTTGATGAGTTTTTAAAATATTTTTATTTATATATTTTTAATGTTGTTAAATTGTGTACCTAGGTACCAAAATACACTATGAGTAATGATCTTCATGAGTTTATTAAGTGTATTTTTATGTAGTACACCATGATTCACTGTGTATTGAATTTTGGGGTTTCATAGTTTGTATCACAAAAAATTATATTTATTTTTTTGAATTAGTGTTGGCATAATATAATGAATTAATTAGGAATAAGACTATAAAAATGAAAAAAAATTCCTAAATTTTGGTAAAATATAGATTACGTAGTTTCCAAGAAATCACATCCCTTTCTGGGTACTATAAAGGGATTTGGCTCTAGAAAAGTTGTACTTGGGGCTAATAACACAAAAATGGAATAATGAGATGGACACGATTGTCACCTGGTGTATGAAAAAAGTTCATTGTTTCACACCTAATTTGACGTTCTTGAAAGATATTATTTGGTAAATTCACAAGATCATTAGGAAAAATTATTAAGGGAAAAAATACCTGTAATATTTTACATTAGGAAATAAATTTTGAATAATGTAGAGAGAATACTATAAATTAACAGGTTTAAAAAAGATGAGTTATCACTTTAATATTCATGGTTTTTCAATTATATATTTAATTGTTTACAAAATCCACATCAATGACTTTTCTAATTATTATATTCAATTGATGGATATCTATGAAACCAAGTCAAAAACGAATTTTAGTGGAAACATAATGACTTCCCAAATGAGATACACAACCTAATGGGAGGAGGAATCTATAACATTAAATAAGAATTTATTTATTTAATCAAGGTTTTTAGAAAAATTAAACTATGAGGAGTGCTTAAATCTGTAGTTCCAGAAAGATAAAATTGAAATTGAAACCTTTATACAAAAAAGGACACTTACTTCAAGTGGATCTAAATTTTTTTTAATTATATAACAATGGAACAAATCCATTGAAAATATCTTTTTTTCCTTCAATAATTAGTGAAAAGGAATGTCATGTCTAATTCATTTCAAATTTAAGGGTTTGAAGATCAATGGTGTACAATGGTTAAAAAAATGAATCCTATGGATGGGATAAAAGTGACACGATGGATGGAATTCGAGAAAAAAAATTCTTGATAAATATTCCCCGTGCACTCTCCAACTTAAAGTGGAGAGGGGTTTCATTATCCTTACAGGAAAAAATCATTATTACATATAGGTGTATAAGGTAAAATTCGAAATAATTTCATGATGCACCTTTATATTTTTTATCTCCCTAAAAGTAAATTTAACTACTTATTTTGTAGGATAATTTTGAGTCCCTGAAATGATTTGAAAATTTGAGACTTTGATAGATACATGAAAATTTTCCAATATTCCATAATACCCAATACAGTGATTGGTAAATATCAAGGGTGTCATTGGACTAGAGATAAGAAGAAGATAATGTTTTTTAATCATGATATTTTTTAGGGGAAAGTTCATTATGGAAATAAATTATAGCATCCTAGTTATCAAAATTATGGGAAGAAGTATCTCGGAAATTTTCTAAAGGGGATAAGGAAATGATTTTTGTATGGGAAGGAAGGGTACCAAGCTACTGGTGTCTGATGGGAGAAGATATCCAATGTGATGGAAAAAGGGAATTCACTAGTCAATCATTATTCAATTTTCCAAATTTTCCACTATAAGGAACAAGGAAACTATTAGAATCAATAAATTAACCCAAGGTATGTCGATGACAACTAAAGACAACCACATACAAGGATTATAGGGAAAGTGAAAGAATATACTTTCACTAATACTAATTTGGGTTCTGATAATGAAGTGCTGATATATATTATATTTTTTATATTCAAATATAGAAAACATATTATTTGATTCTAGTTCTATGTGTCCTTTTATATCAGAAAAATTTAGAAGAATTATTTAAAAACCACCTCAAAACATGGAAGTTGAGTTATTAGTGATGAAAGAAACTGGTTCAATTATTACATACCAACTCTATAACTCACCCCATATAAAAACTATTTTACTACATTTCCTATTAAAATATTTCATACTACATTTAGGATAATTTCATTCTATTTAGGTCATGGATTAGTTTTCCTTATTTATAGACAACTTAGATTTCGGAGAGAAGGAAATCACCTTACATATCCAAAATCTCCCTATAAATCTATACAGGCACAATGAAGGGGATGTATACCCTTTTGTATGATAATTTTATGAAATGATATTAGTACCATAATGTTAAGTGTATATAACTCAAATGATTGATATGAAATAAAATATCATCCATAATGAAATTCTCATTGTAAGGGCGTTCACTTTTTAATTTCCAATAAAAACGTTTCGCCATCCTCCTAGATGTGTGGTTGAGTTATTGATCAATCATTTCATAGTTATTTTTCAATATCTGAGAATAAATATATAATTGTAGTTGTTAAACCTGAGAAGATAAAGAATCAATTTTAGGATAATCCATATAATTCGTTATATGCCCAAGTGCTTCATTGTGGGAAGAACCAGTACTATTTTTCTGGATGAATTATTTGTCAATGTGACTCTATATTGATTATCGTGAACTCAATAAGATTGGGATAAATAAAAATTATCTTATTCCATGGATTTATAAATTATTTTATCAGCTATATGGATCTATATATTTCTCCAATGTGGATATTCAGTCAGGATTATTCCTTGTAAAGGTGAATAAATAGGTAATTCCAAATGCTAGTTTTAGTAAAAGGTATGGGGACTATGAGTCCATATTGATTCAGTTTTAACTACCTATTTATATATAAATCATAAAGGGTTTAATAAAAAATGTCTTGAGTAATTACCCTGAAAAAATATTTGTAGTCTTTATATATGATATTCTAATATACTCTAGAAGCATGTAGGAGTATACAGAGAATTTGAATGTCATAAGAAATTATTTTCAAAAGAAAAATTTATCTGTGAAGTAAAGTAAATGTGTGTTTTGGATAGATAAAGTAACAGTATTGTGGCATATTATCACTAGAAGAGGGATATCTATAGATCCAATTAACATTTATGAAACTGATGGATGGCCGAAACTAACATATGTGATGGAAATTTGTAGTCTTCTATATCTAGTTGGGTATAATCATTGACTTTAGAGACACTACTCATGATTTTCAATCCCACAGTCAAAAATATGTCAATTTTTTAGACTAATGAATTTCAAGAGAGATTTAGATATTATTTGTAGAGGTTAATCATTGATCATCTGGTAATATTACCCACTAGTGGGGAAGGATTTTTGATATACAATGATGCATCCAAAAGGACATAGATTATGTTCTCTAGAAATAAAAAAAGTGATATCCAATGCCTCCCAAAAATTAAATATCGATGAGATAATCTACCCAATGCATGATCTATAATTGGATAAATGTTTCTTTTTGTTTAATATTTACTAACATTATTTTTATGGGGAGAAGTTTGAAATATATACAGGACAAAAAATCTGCAAGTATATATTCATAGATATCAATATGTGAGAAAAGGTTGTTAGAGATAATGAGGGAGTATGAGTGTTGAATCTAATTCCATCTTGGGAAGGAAAACAACCGGAGACATGCTCTGAAAAGAAAGAATCATACAACCCTATCCAGGATAATAATTTAAAGGGATCTAATCTTCTTGGAATATAGAGGATGGTAATAATAAAAGGATCAACATCATAGCATTCTTAAATGAATGATCAATCATAAATTCTTTATAGGATCAAGAAGGACTAGAATAATTATAGGGTTCTATAGATAAATTTAGTGATAATTCAAATTTAAACTTTTAAAAAGATGGAATTATGTGGTTTAGAACCCCGATATGTGTCCCATCAATTCCAAAACTGAAGAGGGAACATATGAATGATACACATATTTTCATTCATATTTATTCATGATGAAATATCTAAGATGTTTAGATATTATAAATAAAACATCTATTGGGATAACATGAAGAGGGATATTATAGAAATTTTATTATGATGATTGGTATGAAAGACAATTCTTGGTTGAAAAAACTAATTATAAGGGTATGATACTACCATTAATAATACTAGTATTGAAATGGAAAAAATAACATTTTTTCATATGACTCCCGAGGAAACCTAATGGAATAACTCCATATGTGTGGTAGTCGATTTTGTTACCCGTTCAACAAACTTCATCACAATTGATGAATATTTATCTCTTGACCAACTTCCTTGGATATACATATGGGAAGTGGTATGACTAGATGGATTTCAACTCTCTAATGTATTTGATCAAGAATAAAGTATTTCCTTTAAGTATTTTAGAATAATTATCCATGCGTTGGAAATAAAACTGATCATCATCAATGTTTTTCGCCCTCATATGGATGATCATTTTCAGAGAAGCATTCAAAATTTGAAGGGTATGTTGAGACCATTATCAATGGAATTTAATAGATGGTGGGATAAACATAATCCCCTAATTGAGTTATCTTATAACCACATTTTACATTATTGAATTAAAATGGAACCTTATGTGGCTCTGTATGGGTAGAGGTTTTAGACCTCGACGGGTCAGGATGAAGTTGGGGAGTGAAATATAACGGGACCTGAACTTATCCAATAAATGATACAGAAGGTTAAAACTCATAGGCATCATATGAAATTCACAAAAAATCTATAGAATATTTTTGCAGAAAGTCATCGACAAGAAACAAAATTAGAAGTGATAGATAATGTGATCCTTTTCAAATCATCATGAGAGAAATTTTTGTGGTTTGGGAAGAAGGTAAAGCTTTTTCCTAGATACATCAGACCCTTTGACATCCATGATAACATCATAGTGATGTAATATCAACTAGCACTCCCACCTAACCAATCTCAAATACAAGATATTATTAAAATATCCCTCTTTATAAATTAAATAACAAACCCCTCACATGTACTAAATATATTTGTAGTACCATTAGAGAATGACCTATCATATGAAGAGTATCTAGTAAACATTTTTACTATAGAAAAAATGTTATATGAAATAATATCACATACTTGGTCAATTTATTATGGAATAACAACAAGTTTGATTAAGTAACATTGGAACCGAATTATGAAATTAAATAGAAATAACCCTATATATTTTAATTTAGTAAATTTTAATTTTAGGGTAACATTTATGAGGGGGTGGGGGAAAAAAGTTATAACACAATGTTTTTTATTAGATAAAATTTCCAAATGAATATAATATGTATTGTTAATTGTAATTATGGAAAATTAATTCATTGGTATTGTTATTTAAGACTATTATAAGTTATATAATTTTGTATTTAAAAGACCAGTAAGAATCATAACCATAAATAGTACAACTATTATACATTTATATTATGTTTCGTGTATAATGAGGGTTATGATAAAGTTCAATGGACACTGATAATGTATGTGATAGCCTCATCCAGTAGGATTACACTCTATGAAACCCATTTATTGGAGCTTCTAAGGGAGATAACATCACTGGTGGTTTCTATTTAATGGACCCAAGATAAAATCCAAAAACAAAAGCTTAAGAAATCTCATTTATGGGATAAATTCATGTTTAGTGAGATCATGGCCAAGACTATGATTTCCCAACATCCCCATGAAAATATCACCATCTCATTCCATACCCTTAGGGAATAAATTGGGGTAATAAAGGGGTATCTATCTTGTATAGAGACCCAAAATTTTCATACATAGAAATTTCATCATTTTTGTAGAATACTTATAAAATTATAAAAATAGTCACCCAAATACCGTAATATTTTAGGGCCTTTGGAAACATAATCATTGATAAATAAATGAGATTCATTATCTCAAACCTAGTTATTCTTGACTATCCCCCTTCATAGACAAATAAAACATAATACGTATCATCATAAAATGGGGAAGGAAACATAAAATTGGGTGAGGTAAAATTCTCAGTAAGGGTAAATAAGAGAGATATGTAAGAATATTCTTGATCATAAGGGTATGGGAACATTATCATGATAATATAATATCATTCCCTACATATAAACGATCATAAATAGGAATCATGGCCTAATGCTTGGATGTTCATAAGAAATGTAACATGAGGAAATAAAGAACATAATCCATGAAATAATAATTTATAAATATAACATGGAATTGTGGAAGACACATAATCATATATAGTAATTTCCATATTAGTCATAGAAATTCTACTCAGTCCATCTTAGTGGAAAAATTCCTTTACCAAACCGGGTTCACACCCTATTCCAGCATTGTTTTATGGACCCAATTTTACCCCTCATTCCAGCCATGTAATATTAAACTGAGTTTATTTCTCATTCCAATGATGTCTATTTCATGAGATATAAATCATTATCCAATTCATTAGAGGGATACATAGGTCCAACCGATCTTATTGTGAAATCATAAATAAATGTTCTTAAAGGACATAAATAACCTTATCATAACCCATGAAATGAAACGGTTATTATAAACATGTAATCATATCATAACCTTTGAAAATAGATAGCTTTCATAATCATTTAGTTATGAAAAAACCCATAAAGAGTAGTTGTTTTCAAAATTATATTACCCAAGAACAAAAAATAAGTTTCAAAACCATATAACCTATGAAAGAGAAATAAGTTTCATAAACATAATGCCATAAAAAAATAATCCATTCATAGAAAGAATATGAATTGAAATATTTTATATATTCCTCATAAAGGAATGATTAACGTGAATGGATTTTATCTTCTGTGTGAATTAATTTTTTTAAGAACTTTTTAAAATATTTCTTGATGAAAATATCCTTTCTGTATTAAAAACACTTTTTTAAAACATAAAAACGTTTTGAATACATTTTTCATTAAAAATATATTTTAAAACATATAAAGGAATAATATAAAACGTTTTCTAAAACATTTTTCCTTGAAAATGGGATTCAAATATCTTTTTAAAACATTTTTTTTAAATATAGTATATTTCCCACAAGAGGGAGAAAGACGGTCATATTTTACAAAAAACGAATCTTAAGTAGCAAAGAGTTGAAAATGGTACTAATAAATGGATATATATTGATAAAAAGGATAATGAATCACCAGAGTTTTCTTGAGAGATAGATCCTATTATTTCATCGATGTAAGCATTAACCTGAACAATCTGAAAAAGCAATGAGATTGTCCCAATAAACTCTTATAACTTGTTAACTTTTGATCAAACTATCAATGTAAGGAAAAAATAAATGTGGAATAAATTATCATAACATGAAATAAATTAATGATATAACATGTAAAATAGAATTAAACACACCTCTAAAGAGAATTTAGGTTCATAAAAAACATGACTCTCACCCTTGGAAAATTGAGACAAAAGTATTTTACGGATTTAGTAAATTTTGAAACATAAACCCCATTTAAGAAAGATCGTGAAATGGATAAAATAATAAACATAAAATTAATTATAAAATATATAGAATTAAATCATAGGTAGTACATACACCACATAAAATTAAATAGTGGATATCCAAGCATGTATTTCATGGAAATAATGAGTGATATAAAATCCCTTTAAATGTTTTCTGGACTCTAATCATACCCATTCAAACTACCTATATAATAAATATAAATGTATGATAAATATTTCATATAACTATATTTTTATATATAATACTATATATTTTTTGATTATGACATTATATTACACTCTTGTTAAAAATCCTATGTTATGATTTCACATCCAGTAATAATTTCTTTATTCTTCACATGTGTCTTAATTTGTTATATATTTGTTATTTATACTTTATATCATGATTTAATGAATTTAAACCATTAAATAAATATAATTTATTTACATTATATTTTTATTATAATAATATATATAATGTATAATTAGGAAACAGAATACCCCATTCATGGAGAAGATAGATCCTACATACATAGGAATGCTATTTCAATTTAATTATCCTATTAAAAGCAAGAAAATAAAAGAAATATCTGTTAATATATGTATACATTTATCTTATTGTTAAAATATATTTATCATATCATATATTTATAATATATTCACTAAAAAAATCCTTAATACAATCCATGTACTATATGAATGAATCATATAGCATTGAGTGGACAGTATTCCACACTTCATTAAACGAAATTATCGTATTAACGCCCAATGGAATGTAAAAAAGACATCTTTTGTAAAAATAATACATAAATAATAAATATAACATATAAAATATATAATGCCCGCGGGGGCTGGGTGAGTTGGTTCAAGGCGGTGGAGACCCGTCACTGAGGTTCCGGGTTCGAGTCCTCATAAAGGCAACGCGCACCATTTGTCAGTGAACCTCTCGTCCCCTCGACTCCGTGGGAACTGGACCAAGCCCAAGGGTTGGCCACCTTGGGCCTAGCTGAGGGCGTGCGGCGTGCAGGTGGGCAGGCCAGCCCTATACCTCGTTACCCATGCAACACGTTTAAGACGGGATGAGAGAGGCTTCTCTCTCTCTCTCTAGAACCCGCAGGCTCTAGGGTTTCGGCATCTCGTTCTTCTCCAAGATTCAGCTCTGGTTCGGCGGTACCCAGTGGATCTTGGCATCGCATTTTCTTCTTCTCGGTTTGCTTCAGATTTCCACGACTAGCATCCTCGGTGGTCCGGCACCAAAGCTGGAGGTCTCGGCAAATCGGCTCCAACGCCTTTTCTTCCTCGGCTTCTTGACTCCAAATTCGGAGGTCTCGGCATTTCGGAGTCGGGGTTCTTGGCATTCATCTTCCCTTGTTTTGCTGAGAGATCTAAAAAAATTTCTTTCACGGCGATTCGGTTCTAGATCTGCGCACGATCTTGGTTTTTCTCCCTTTATGGATTTTCCGCACTTTCTTGGTTTGAACCGGATCGATGAGAGGCGATCCATTGAAAGGGATGATTTCCGAGCACCAGTCCGGCTGTTTGGGGATGTGCAGGAGAAAGATTGTGCGGCTCAGCCTCTGACCAATGCTGTTCGGTCACGAACTGGTGCTATTCAAGGTGATGCTCGGCTGGATGTGGATGTGCAGAAGAAGGCAAGGGCGTCTAGCCAAGTTTCTTCCCGACCTCGAGATATGGCTGAAGCTAGGGTTTCGGTTGGAGATTCTTTGGGATCATCACGCGGGCAGCGATCCTTCGTGGATGTCAAGAAAGCATCGGCACCTGTGTCTAAGAAAGAGGACCATAGGAGGATTCTTTGAAAGGTTTCTCTTTCCCATGTGGAGGCTAACCCTGGTGTCATTGCAGAACGACTGGCACTAGGGGAGAACTCTTTGATTTCTCGTGTTGTCCTTCCTAAAGGTGTTTTGCCATGGAAATGTTAATATTTATTCCAAAGGATTTCGCCATTGTGGGGTTTTGGCAACTGGAAATGTGTCTCTCTTGGTCGGGGATTCTTTCACTGTTTATTTCCATCGGATGATGTGAAGATGAAAGCTTGGAGCTTTGGATCCATGTTCTTAAAGCCGGGTTGGATTCATCTGCATGAATGGTCATTGGATTTTAATGTATCAAGTGCTAAGAATGTCTTCTCCCAGGTATGGGATCGTCTTCTTGGGCTGAACTGGGTTCTTTGGCATCCAAAAATATTGCATGATATTGGAACGACAATCGGAACACCCATCCGTCTTGATAAGGAGACGACAGATGTCAGGTATGGGCACTTTGCCAGAATGCTGGTGGAAGTTGACCTCAGGTCCACTCTCATTGACACGGTTACACATTCTATTCCCTCTGATCAAATTCTGATTGATGTTGAATATGAAAACAAACCCCTCTTCTGCACGAAATTCATGGCTGTGGGGCACTCTTTGGAGTCATGTCGTAAAAACATTTCTTGTAAATAATGTGGACTGTGAGGGCACCCCTCCAATCAATGTTGTCGTAATGTGAATCTAAAGGATCCGCCTTCACCAAAGCCTGACAGTAGGGAAAATGACCCTCTTTTTGAATCTGACACTCGTGAGCTGCCGCTTTATAGGAATGGGAAAGAGGTGATAATTGATGCTTCTCCGCCTCGATCTTCTGATCATATTGGAGCTCAAGAGTCTCCCTATGAAAAGGATCTGAGTACAGCCCCCGCTATGATGGTGATTGATCCTCCACATCAGAATGCACAACCCTCCTCCTCTACGTCTGAGAAAGGAAGGGCGGAGGAATCCACTCCTGGAGTTGGGGACCTAACCCTCTGCAAAGGGGGTGCCTCTCATGTTGAGACCAAGGGAAGATATATGGATGCAAATACGATATCATATAGTGATATTGTCTGAGGAGAAAAGAAAAGAGGCTCTGACAATGAGGGTGTCAGATCTGCACCTGTTTCAAGGAAACCAAGGAAGGACTACTCTGCAGTTCCGAGGACCATGACCACTAGGGCATCTACCAAGAAGGAGATTGAGAAGCTATCGAAGGAGCAGCTGGACGAACAGAAGTTCTATAAGAAGTTTCTTAAACAATACGAGACCCAATTAGAATGGGAATCAGCTGATGCTGATGACACGATCGGGTATGGGGGTGGTGACTATGAATGTTTTGACTTGTAATCTCTCTCTCTTCCTTCTCCTGTTTCTGCACTTTTATTTTATTAATAAATTTTGTGGTCCAATCTTGCTTGGATCGGACTTTCTGGCTATAAAATATATAAATATATTTTCTATAATAATTTCAACTAGGAGAGGTGTAAAGGAAAATTGAGCAATCATCATTTACTGAGGTAGTAGTTTGACGTACACATAAACAGAAAGTTCGTTATCCATTTGATGGAGGTGTGTGTAATTATAGATTGAAATATTTGTGAAAAAAATAAAGTATATTTAGGATACTGGATTTTTTATACAAGAATATAATAAATATATTGGATAGTGTGGAGAATAAAAATAAACAAAAGAAATAGAGAGGATGTTTTACCTCTTAATCGGGTAACTCCTTTTGGTTTATACTAAAATACTTCCTTGGATTTTCTTCTACCCAAGGGATGGATTCTTGTTTTAAGAGAGTATTTCTTGGAATTATATTTAGAAACTATTTTTTAAACATAATGGGTTTGGTATGTGCAAGGAGGAGAGATATGTGGTTTCCATTTATATGGAAGGAAAAGGACTCACTTCATATATTTGAAAACAAGCTAGGTGTACACCTGTTATTACATAAATAAAGTAATAAAAAAAATATAAATAAATACTGGAGTTTTATGGTTGAAATGTGTCTATAAAATGGGTTTTGGACAACTTTCTATGTCATTTGGGCCCCTACTATTAATGTTTAGTCCCTAATAAAGCTTAATTTGCCCGTAATTATTGTGATTAATTTTAATAACTATTACTAATAATTCTTATCAAAAATAAACATTATCTGACTAAACTATAAATATTTAATATATTACAATGGTGTATCATGGTTTTTCAAAATTAAAACCACATAACCAACAAATTTTATATTAATGATAATCCCATAGACTTGACTAAATTATGAGTTTTTAAAGTAGAAATATGTTCGAAATATTATTATGTTTTTATATTCAATTTCAATGGGAAATTAATTCTAATTTAATGATTTTATTAATATATATATAATTAACCTAATTTGGAAATTAAAAAAAAGTAAATATAATTTACCATCAATATTAAAATACTTCCTTGGATTTTCTTCTACCCAAGGGATGGATTCTTGTTTTAAGAGAGTATTTCTTGGAATTATATTTAGAAACTATTTTTTAAACATAATGGGTTTGGTATGTGCAAGGAGGAGAGATATGTGGTTTCCATTTATATGGAAGGAAAAGGACTCACTTCATATATTTGAAAACAAGCTAGGTGTACACCTGTTATTACATAAATAAAGTAATAAAAAAAATATAAATAAATACTGGAGTTTTATGGTTGAAATGTGTCTATAAAATGGGTTTTGGACAACTGTCTATGTCATTTGGGCCCCTACTATTAATGTTTAGTCCCTAATAAAGCTTAATTTGCCCGTAATTATTGTGATTAATTTTAATAACTATTACTAATAATTCTTATCAAAAATAAACATTATCTGACTAAACTATAAATATTTAATATATTACAATGGTGTATCATGGTTTTTCAAAATTAAAACCACATAACCAACAAATTTTATATTAATGATAATCCCATAGACTTGACTAAATTATGAGTTTTTAAAGTAGAAATATGTTCGAAATATTATTATGTTTTTATATTCAATTTCAATGGGAAATTAATTCTAATTTAATGATTTTATTAATATATATATAATTAACCTAATTTGGAAATTAAAAAAAAGTAAATATAATTTACCATCAATATCACTTCAATCATTATTACGATAAAATGAGTTTTTAAAAAAATGCAGTGTTGCATATAACGCACGGAAGGTAGCTCTTGCATGTAGCTTAAGCTAAAATTATTCCACGTGAATGTAACATATGACTTAATGAAATAAAATACATCACTGAAAATTAATTCATTTGAATAAGGAAAAAATATATTTCACAAAATCTTGGGGTGTTACAACTAGACAATATAAGTATTCATGTATTTATTTTTTTTTTAAAAATAATTTTTTATTTATTTTTAATTTAAAATTATTAAAAATATGTTTGAAATAAATTATATACTGATATGATCAAACAAACATTTTATTTTTGGAAAATATATATAATTTCAAAAAATACACAATATTTGATGAATTCGTGAACTTTTGAAGTAATTGATATTCTAATAAGTTGTCATTATTAAATAATATTTTTTAAATATAAATGAAAATATAATTTTAGGAAGTCACATGTGATTTTTATAAGGTCCAAAAAAAATTACTGTAAAAACAGTAATTTTCAATAAATTGATATTTTTTATTTGTGTAAATTATCAAATTTAGTTATTTTTTGATAATATAAATATTATTTTTGAAATAATAATGTCCAAATTATCGAATAATTAATTTTTCATACTTTTCTGAGACTTTTTAACTATTGGGTAAATATTAAATACAATATAAATATATAGTATGTATTATGACTTCATAATGACCAGAATGTGATGTAATATATTCCCTAAAAGTAGTAAACTACCAAATATATATTTACTATTTAAAATGTTATTTTTTAATGATTTTTTTTTAATTTTATAAGGCATGTGTCTTGCAATAACTATATTATATTTTAAGGTTGTTAAATAAATTATTTATAAATATTAATCACTTACAAATTATTAGGGGTGTTATTTTTGGGATTTAGGTTATTATCCATATAATATTATGAAACACACTCCTATTTATCGGAAATCATGGTAAAAAAATTGGTTGTGTTTTTGGTTTCGATTAAATTATCATATAAAGTCCAAAACCTATGTTGAGAAATTTATAAAGAATCCTTCACTCTTTCTCTATAAGAACTCACCTAACCTCTTATTACTAATCACCAAAATCAATTTAGTAATAAATATACCACTTACATACCTCCCTATTACCCTCCGAATATACCCACACACTCATAAGAACCTCCTCCCAAGATTTAATAAGATCCCTCTAAAGGTAATGTGTCCTCTATTTCTCCTCTTTATTCGAGAAACTACTTTATATTATTCCATTTAATTTCCAGTTTTTCTTATTGTTATATGTTATTACATATCCCTATACAGTTATTATTATGTCATAGTTATGATTGACCAATTTTAATCTCATTAATCCATTATATGAATATTAATTTTCCATTGTTTTATTTCCAATATTATCTTGGGATTTTTTATTACAAATAATTGTGTAGTTAATACCAATCCTTAATTTCATTCAGTGGTATTCAAATAGATTTACATATTATTCTTGTTTTTGGAAATTAAATTTATTTATATTACACTATTTAATCCTGGGGTTAAATGTAATTAAATACTTCATTATGTTGCATTATACATGTAGAAAACATATACATGTACATGTTATGAATGTGATGGGTGGGCTCAAAATTATATACCCTCTAATGAATTTGGTTATATTTTTTTCTCATTGGTATTTATTTATGGTTTAAGGGTGTGAAACTAATATATTACTGGACTTTTCCACAATGTTATTTTTCTTTGGTAGTTATCCAGGAATTATGTTTATGTTATATTTTATGTGGTTGCCACATTTCAATGTTGCCTTGATTTTATAATGACATATCATGCCTTATTATTAAATATTATTATTATCACAACTTTTATGTATTATTGTTATTCTTAATAAGACACATTTTTTATTTTTATCATGTTATTCTTTGATTATTCACTTACTAGGCCTTATATTTCACCAATTTTTTTGTACATCCCTAGATTATACCGTGTGTTTTTAAATGATCAAAAGAACATAAGCGCATTATGTGGACATTTTATATTATTTTATTGTATTTATTTTACAATTTATTATGTTCTTTTACTAGTTACCCAAAGACACTGGGCCTCACAATCTTATTGTATTGTATTAATTCAATCATTATGTAATAAACAGTTAGTTAATGTTTATTAATATAAGGTTTATTATAGTTGGTATTAGAGAAAATCCTTGTATTTTTGGGGACTATGTTTTGAAAACACTATTGTAATCATTATGGATAAGAATAAATATAGGAAAAATATCCTATTATTTAAGTATATAAAGTGTTGTTTCCAAGAAAATACATCCTTGTAGGGATACTATAAGTAGATTTTTCTCTATAAAAGTTATACCTATGGGTAATAACCCCAAAATGGGTGCATTTAGCTGGACACGATCATCACCTAGTGCAACAAAGAAACCCTTTCAACACACCTTGTTTTATACTCCTTATGGAAGTGATCAGTAATTTTGTAATATTTTTATGATCTATTATTGTGATTACTGAATACCCCTATGATATTACATTAGGAAATATATCAGGTATCACATATATTGAAAAAAAGATATTCTTATTTTATAGAATGTGTTATTTATCACTTAATTTTTAGGGTTTCTTGATTATGTATTTAATTCTTTATAGAAATTATGATCACCTATTTATCATTTTTGTATTCAAAGATGATAAATAATATAAAATGAATCATCAACCAATATGAGGGTCAATGTGATGGTTTACCAAATTATATTCCTAACCCATAGAGAGTGGGAGTTAAGGACATCAATAGAATTCTTAATCAATTAACTCAATTTTTAAATAGAAACATTAATTAAGTGGAATTATCTAATCCATATATGAATGTTCAAGTTTGAATTGAGACATCTATGTGACAAATGCCTCTTATTTTTAGTGGATTTACCGATCCATTAATCTCAAAAAAATAGATCAACTCCTTTGAAAATATCATCTCTTTCTTTCCGTGATCTAATCTATATATTTTTCTATTGGATTATTATAAAATGGATATAGAATCTAGTAAATGGTGGTTTTTGGTCAAAATTACAAAGCATGAGGAGGAGATCATGCTGATGGAGTTGAAAGAATTATGGAAATTGTTTTTTCAACCAGTATGTCCCTTTTAGTCTCCATTATAAAATAGATATGGATTTCCATTTCCTTAATAAAAAAATATGACCAATCCATCTGGTTATATGAGGAAAAAATCATAGGACATGGACAATGCACCTCTAAAATTTTCATCTCCCTAAAAGTAAATATGAAAATTATTTTGATGGGATAAATCTAATTCTACAAAAATATTTATAAATTAGTTACTTTGATAGCTATTAGGACATTATGTATGTTACCTAAATTTTGAAATAGAGATTAGTGAATATCACAAGTGTCATGGTCGGGAGATAAGAAGTTTAGAATTGATATTAATCTTGGTGGGATGATGGGGAATAATCATGGAGATAAGAAAGCATGACATCCCACTTGTTAAAAGTGTGGGAAGATGAATCCCATAAATTTCCTAAAGAGGATAGGAAATTTTTTAGGTGTAGGATAGAAGAGAACTTGTCCTAAATTTACCCATGGGAGAAACCCAACAATGAGATGGATGAATTGAATTCTCTGGTAAAACATCATATTTTTTCCAATCCTTAAATTTTACGAAACATGGACACTATGCGAATCAATAAACTAATCCATCATTTGTTAGTGATAACCAACAACAACTGCCTCTATGGACATGATTGAGAGGGTGATTTATACCCTCACTACTACTAATATGGATCAAAAATATAAACTAGTGATGCATATTATAGATATTCACTAAATATAGTAAACATACTATTTGAATATGGTTCTATGAATTCTTTTATTTCATACACATTTAGTTGAACTATTAAAAAAACCCCCCACAACTCATAGAAGTTGATTTATAATTAAAGATTGAATAGGGTTCAATTATTACATCTCATGAATATAACTCACACCCTATCAAAATTAGAGGTGTATATTTCTAATAAAACCTTATGATACTCCCTTTAGTGAAATTTCCTATAATTCTAGGAATGGATTTACATTACAAGTATAAAGGAAACAAAAAATGATTATATAATGAAATCACCCTCCCTATCATATATATCCCTCTAACCCTAACCAAGTACAAGTATGAGGATGATTTTATTTTGGTATCATCATCTCAATCCTTGATATTATTTCCTTCTTAGAATGTATATCTATATAGAAGTATTAATACTAAATAAAATATCATCCTTGATGACAAGACTATTCTAATGGAATTCAAAAATTTGTTTCTAGAAGAATTTTATTTTCTTTCTCCTAGACTAGAGGTTGGGTTTAATATTTAACATATACATAGGTCTTTGACAATATCGAAGACTACAAATAGAATATCCATTTTAGAAATTTAAGAGATGAAGAAATAATATAAGATAATATAGATAAAGGTGTTCTATTCCCAGGTGCTTCATCATGATGTAAATATATCATTTTTTTCAATAATAGAGATGGATGAATGAACATATGCATTGATTATCATTAGATCAATAAAATCATGATAAATAACATGTATCCCCTTTTATGGATTTCGGAATTTCTAAATTAACAACATGGTAACAAATACTTCTCCGAGGATAATCTTCGATTAGGATATTACTAATAAGATGTAATGAAATAGGATGTCCCCATGAATTATTTTTGTATAAGGTATGGGCACAATGAGATCACAATGATTTAATTTAAACTCATTAATGATCTACTAAAAATCATGGACATGATGAATAGAGTCTTTAAAGAGAACCTTAACAATATTTTTGCTGTATTTATATATAATATTCTTATCTAATACAAAAGAAAGGAGGAACAGGGGGAACATTTTAATACCAAAAAGACATTGTGAAATGAAATGTTATATAAAAGGTATATTCAATGTATTTTTTTAGATTGAGAACGAATATTTCCTAGGAAATGTGAACATCAAAAATGGATATACATGGAACATTTAAGGAAAATGGAAATAGAAGGTTGGAATAGAAATTTACTTATGAAAAAAATTCATAGTTTACATGTATCATCATATTATTTTCATTGATTTGTTATTAAATTATCAAAATTTCCAAGCCCACTAAACAAGATAATATATAAGGGATTCATGTTTTTATGTAGTGATTAATGTGATGAGAGACTTAATGACTTAATGTAGAGGCTAATTGATGGAATAATTATTGGGAATTCACAAATTAAAATTTATAATCCTATTTATAACCTATATTAGTATTGTGGTAAGTGGGTCGAACCACATGGAATGATTGATTGTGTTCCAATGACCAAGAAAAATAGAAAATAAAAAATAAACAAACCCAAATAGTAGCAATTGATGAAATAATGTTTGAATTGTGAATTTAATGAAATTATGAGTGTGAATGTCATTGAAATTGTGCATCAAAACAAGACATATAGACAAGAAGCAATACATTTCAACACTACCAATATGAGGGAAAGGGGTAAATCAGCTAGATAGTTTTAACACTGATTTTCTCTAGTTTATGCATAACTATTTAAACATATAGATCTCATTTAATGAAGTTGACTAGATTTTTCATTAGTTGAACTTATGAAAAAATGATCCTTGCTGTTTATCAACTGAAGAGTTCATTCAATCACAAAATTAGAATAGTCAAAAATCAATGGGTTTAAAATATATGTTCAACTTAATGCACCTAACTCTTTTGAGCATGATTAATTTTTCAATTTATTCCTTAGATTGAAAATAATTTGAATGAAATAACATTAAAGATAAGTTTTCATGGATTATTTATGTTTTTTAAAATATGATTATTTCAAAACATTGAGGGAGATAGAGTAGAAATATATTAGAAGAATAATCAATAAACAAGATACACAAATATCTTACCAAATCATTCTATTATACCAAGGAATATTATTTGAGCATCTTGATTGAAAAATTATATTCACATAATTTAACGAAAATTATTCTGTGTTGTAGAAATGTAGAAAAATAGAGACAATGAGAAAAGATTCCTCTCTCCTATCATGATCTATAAAACATTGAATGTCCAATCTTGATGTTGTTCTTCTTACTGAATGCTACCTTGGAGTGATTCTTTCCTAATCTCCAACCGTAAGAATTAGTAAGTGGTGTGATGGTGTCCCACTCATTGATCAACTCCTCTTTCCAGATGGTTCTAGAATGTTCCTCATGTGAATGGAAAAATTATCTACTTCTCTTTACGTGGCCCTTAGATTCTCTTTATTATTCTGGATATTTTTAATACTTATCACAAGACCATTTCAATGCTTACAGGGTCACTTTTCTTGCCTTCGTGTCGCACCTTCATGATGCCCCCTCCTCTCGGTTGGTGACCCAAACATAAGTTCCCCCATATGAATGAATCCTTCCATGTCGGATGACCCTGAAAGAGAAACAAGAACTTCAAAAAATGTAACTTAATAAAATATAAATTCAATATATAACATAAGAAAACAGTATATAGAAATTATATTTATTAACATATTTATAAAAACATATTAAAATTGTATTAAATCATTTATAAATATATTTATTTATTTATTTATTTATATATAATGTTTTAAAAATTTTAATATACCTATTTTAATATTTATTAAATTTTTATGATTATTAATATTATTATATTTATTATTATTGTTATTATTATTATATATTATATTATATATTACATATTTTATATTATTATATAAAAATGAAAGAAGAGGAATAAGATGGTTCTCATAAATGGTGAGGGCATCATCCAGCTAATGGTTTTAGTGACAACGTAGGGGAGGAGGAGTGGGACTTAGGTGGCTTGGCAGAGCCAAAGGGAGTAAGTAGAGGAAGCAAGGTTTTTTTGGTTCTGTTTGAGGGATTTTGGGGTGCATGCCAGCATAGTTTCTCTAATCTCCTTTAGCATGGGATATCCATTGATCAGAAAGCCTCAGTCAATCCTCCAACGGTAGTTCATGGGTATGGCATCGGTAGCACGCTATGGTGGTCTTGTTAAAAAGCTCAAGTTCATCCACAATGGTTGTGGGTTCCAGATCTATATTAGCGAGGCAAGGTAATGCTCTTCTTCTCTAGTTTGTTCAAATCTCTTTCTAAAATAGAGAATGGATATTAATTTTAATTTTTCATATGTTTTGCTCATTTGGGGATCTTTTTTGGTGGAATGTTTCTTCTACTTATCCATTTTCTTTTTCTTTAGTGATTTTTTCGTGCTATGATTATTCCATGGCATGATGGAAGCTATAATATGGCGCAACAATGAATCATATGAATCGTTGTTAAAGAGGCGGTGGGGGTGAGTTCTTAGTCGTGAGGCAAAATAGTGAGGAGGGTGATGGCGCTAAGTTAAGAATCACTATTAGAGGAGTTCGAAATGGTGACTAGAATTTAAATGGTGAGAATTATTGGGGTAATGGTTGTGACTTGAGGTAATGGCAGTCGGTGAGGCAGGGCTCACCACCAGAGAATTTGACAGTGAGATAGGGGTCGGTAGAAGGTTCACGATTAGACACTAATGGTGAGTGTGGGTTTTTATAAATGTATGAGTCACTATTTGGAGGAGAATTGTTACGGTATAAAATTTCAATGGGAGTAAATAAATGGTGGTAAAAATAGGTGATGGAAGGTAGAAAAATGGCAGAGTGGGAGTCACCATTGGAATTAGAAACAGGGGTTGAGAAATTTGGGAAAGGGTTGGAGTAGAATGGTGACTCAATGAGTCACCATTGGATGGTATAGTGGTGATTCAATGACTCACTGGTGGATGAACGGGGAAGGCAACACCTGTAAATAAATAATCAATTACAAATAAAATAATATAATTAATTAAAATAAAAATATAAAATATCTAAATTATGAAATAAAATTAAAATCCTAATTCCCATGTTAAAATTATTAAAAACAATATAATATTAATTAAAAAATAACTAATAAAATATTTTATAAGATTAATAAAATCAATGTGTTAAACAAAAATAAAATATTACTAAGTATTATACAAAATAATTAAAATTTGTAAATTATTTAATTAATTATTTTTTTAAAAAAATGATTTAATTATTTACATATTATAATTAATGAATTAATTAAATTGATGTATAAATCTATAACTAAAAACCTAAATAATAAAATAAATAAAATAATTAAAAAAGAAAAATTTATTATTTAAATTATAAACAAAATAATAAAAATTTAGTGTTAAATAAAATAACCAAATTAAATTAAATATTTTAAAAATAATCCATAAAATATAGAATTTAATAAAAAAATTAAATTTTATCAATTTAATAAAGAAAAAAAATGTTAGTTATTAATTAAAATACAATACTTTCTTAATAAAAAGAGAAGAAAAATTGAAAACTGATGGGGAAAAGTAAAATCTAAAATAGTCAAATGAAACTCCCAACACATATACATTTGTCTTACCTAAAATAAATTTATTCTTTTGATTTTTTGAAAGAGTCCCAAAATTTTTTATAGTAAACTGAAAAATGAAGTGTGTTTGGACTTTTAAAAACAAAGGTACCTATTCAGGACTGGAATTTCAAGAGTGCCCAAAAATTTTATTGTCTAGCTGCAATCACACATAAAAATTCAAGGTAAATAAATATTCACTAACTTTCATGGGTTCCAGGCGTCCTATATGAAATCAACTACTTCTAAACATAAATTCTATTTAAACATCAAAATCTTATAGTGATGAAGTGTTATATAGAGTTGAATTAAAATCATAACAAATGGAAACTTAAATTTTCACTTTATACAAGGTTCTACATATTATTTTTCAATAAAATATTAAATCAGTTTATTGGTACATCTCAAATGATTAAAATACAAGTCAATTCTCCCCTTCTTCATTTAGGTTGAAAATTCTCCTCAACTTAATGAACATGTTTTTACTATTAGAAACTTTATTATTATTTTAACCCATCTATGAATGTGAAAAGCCCTATTAAAAGGAACATATTGATATGTACAATAGGATAACAAAAACCCCTTGTTCCTAGCGTCTTATATGTTCATAAAGGGATAACATTTTCCCATTTTACTCTAGTTAAAATATTCTTCTATGATTACCATTTGAGTTGGATACATAATGTTGTTTTTTTAAAGTATGAGTCTCCTATGTTCCAGTTAAAATTTTCAGTTTCCTATAATAATGATCAAAATTCAACAAATAACTATCTAATATCACTCCCTTACTCAGTTTCTAAACAAAATATCCATAAGTATAGTGAGCCATGCTACTCAAAAATCATACAACCCTAACACTTTTATAATTAGTATAACCCTTGACAACCATAATTTTTTATCCATTAGAGAGGATAGAATTCATATTAAAATTCAACCCTATGAACCCTCATTTTAACAAGGATACAAAAAATTTTATTATTTTATTTTATTTTATTTTTTAAAAAATCAACTATTATTTTAAAGAAACAATAAATGGGAGACTTTGATGTGACAAAAAATTCATCACAGAATCACAATAAAATGTTATTTTAGGGGTGACAGATAAGTAAAAAATTTTGTTTACCACGCCAAAAAGAAAATAGAAAAAACATATATAGAAAATAAGTCTCACCAACCACCAGTAGAAAACAAGTTATTTTTTAAAATTATCATTCTTTGAATTTTATTATAAGAAGAAAAAAAATATTTATTAATTAATTTAAAAAATTATAATGATAAGAAAATAATTCAGACAATATATAACAGAATTTGAATATAGGTTGCAGTAGGTTTCACATTTCAGTTCAAATAAATTTTCAAATCTTCGGATTTTAGTACGTAACACCCATTAATGTAAAAAAGTAAAAAAATCAAAGGAATCTAAGGGAATTATCTAAAAATTGAAACATGTAGCCTGTAGTAAAATATTAGAAGAAAAATATCCTTGTATAGTCATAACAAAAAATCGTTGAATGTGGGAGCTCTGACTATAATATTTCATTCAAATGTTCTGCTTCTGCAATACTATGTAAAGTGATCCAGTTGTTTCTATATATATCATGTTTTTTAGGAAAATGATCATACAAATACCTAATTTTATTTCAAGAAGAATTAAACCAAATATTGCGCTGAAGAGATATTATCCACATGATGCAGTATGATGCTCTCTTGGTTTTCCATTTCCATGATCCCAGAAGAATTATCATTCTAGAAGCATCTTGTTTTTGGAAACCATTAGACAATCATGACATTATACTGTAGAATCAACCAATAGATGTTATTTTTATTAAAAACAGAAATAAAAAAATAAAGAGTACAAATATCATGGGTTACATACCATCAAACACTAGGTTTATAATCCTTAGTTATAATGGAGACATAATCATTCTTCATGCACGGAAATTGAAGATTAACCATTTGGATTACCCATAAATTAATACTTGATCCTATGATCATTGAAAGAAATTGTATATTTTATTCCCCAATTATCATCACTTTTCCATTAACCAGTACTCTCATAATGGTGAAGGGTCCTGGCCACTTTTTCGTCAGGTTATATGGGAAATGATTTGGTCTATAATTGAAAAGCATGGCACTCTGACCAACGTTGAAATCCCTATTTTGAATTATTGAGTCATGAAATTTTTTTTTCTTTAATTTTAAATTTTATTATTGGCATAGTATTACCTTTTAATTTTGTCCATCTCACTCAACTCAATCATATTTCTATTACTATTATATTTAAATTCAGATTCTTGTCCCATCAATACCCAATATGTATTTTTTTAAATTCTAAAGGCAGAAGTTTCCCAAACAAGAAACCTATATAGTGAAGTCCATATGAGAGTCTTTTAATTAGTTATATAGGCCCACATAACCTCATAAAACTTCACTTACCATTCATTCCTAGAGTTGGACACTGTCTTTTCTAAGATCTTCTTGTGCTCCATGTTGGAGACTTCAACCTACCCATTGGAAAATGAGAGATGTGTGGAACATATTCTGTGAGATAATCCAAAATTATCCATAAAGTTCATACATTTTTAATTCTAGAAGTGAGTTCCATTGTTGATAATGAAATATTTAGGAACTCTAAATGTAGAGAAAATTTTTCTCTTTATAATCTTCACCACAGTAGTGGTGGAAATATTGGGAAGATCCACTACCTCCATCCATTTAGACACATATTCCATAATAACAATTATATACTCATTCCTATAAGTGTATGTGAAAGGTCCCATGAAATCCAATCACTATACATAAAAAAAATTGAACCTCTAGAATTCAATTTTAAGGCATCTCCTACCTTCTTGCATCATTTCCTAGTTCTTCCAGTAATCCCATCTAACGAACAAATATTTATAATCTTTGAACAATATAAGATAGTATAAACTAGCATAAAAACCATCAGATCAGAATTATCACCTCAATGGTGGAAACCCTAAGGTAATGAATGGATTCTCTCATGAATGGGGAGTACTTTATCCCGAGTGACATATCTACTCAGAATACTATCAACACATTTCCGAAAAATAATAGGGTAATTACATAAAAAATATTTCAACAAAGATATAAAACAATTTTTTTATTTGAGAGGTCTATGGTGATGACAGAAAAATACAGTAAATTTTAAATGCCTTCAATCCAAGAAGACTGCTCCAAAGAAGTATCCGACAACTTTTCATAAGGAAATGAGGTGATAAACTCTCTTGGTTACTCAATTTGAGTGTTTGACAGCATAGACAAGTGGTATTTTCCCACATTTACTTGCCCTTTATTACCCTTAATCAAAATACAAAACTCATAGAATTTCATTTTCAACCTCATGATCCTGGGTTTTGAATCCTTATTTTCCAACACATACATGAGGGCTACATGGTTAATAAAAATGATAACTTTAGACCATATCAAGCATTGACTAATATTTTCTATAAAAAACATCATATAAGACTATTATTTTTATATTGGATAATAGTTATTCAAGGAATCATATAGATGTTTTCTATCATAATAAATGACATGTAACTTTCCATCCTTATTTTCCCCAAAAAATGTAAATACTACTATGTCACATTAATAACACATTACCTCAAATAGAAGATGCTAGTTAAAGGTAGAGACCACTAGTGATATATTCATCATATTAGAAAGAAAATTACAATACTCTATACAATTATCATAAAAAATGGGTGTGTCTTTAACTAATAGTGAGTAAAGGGGCCTAGATATCTTGTAGAAATCGTTAATGAATTTCCTATAAAACCCACCATGACAAAAAAATGTCTAATACCCTTAACATTTTTAGTAGGGGAAATTTTGGTTCACCTCTATCATGGAATTATCAATATCCATCATATTATTAGACATATTATGAGTTAAATAAAATCTCTTGGTAACTATGAATTGACAGTTTTCTCAATTTATGAACATATTTGTCTCTTGGAATCTCCCCAATACACTTTGTAAATTCTCAAGATGGTTTCCAAATATCCTCTAAAAATTGAAAATACATCCATGAAAACATCAATTATCCTTTCAAACATATCTGAAAAAATGACCATCATACATATATAAAATTTGTATGGAGCACCACACAAGCCAAAGATCATCTTATGATAGGAGAATTTCCTAAATTGACATGTGAATATGGTTTACTATTAATCCTCAAGTGAAATAGAAATATCATTTTAACCAAAGTAACTATCAAGAAGATAATAGTATTCATTACCAACCAACATCTTTAACATTTGGTCTAAATATGGCATTGAAAAATGTTATTTCATTTTGGAAGAATTTAGTTTTCTATAATATATACAAACTATCCATTTATTCACATATCGTGTTTGGATTTTCTCATTTTTATCATTTTCACCACTATCACCCCACTATTTTTGGGGAAAATGTATAGGAATTACCCCATGACTATTAGAAATTGGAAAAATATTCCTATTATCGAGAAATATAATAAATAATTCTCTCACCAATTACTTCATGTTCCGATTGAGTCTCCTTTTGGCTTCCACTAATGGTTTAGACATAGGTTCTATTAGAATTTTATGCATGCTAAAGGATGGAATTATTACATTTATATCCAAAATTTTCTAACCAGTGACAAACTTATACTTCCTTAAAAATCATAATTGGTTATCCTCTTTGGTTTCCTCCATTAATGATGAGATAATCATAGGTAGGTTTGATTTCTCTTCTAGGAAAGAATAATTCATATGGTCATAGATTTCTATGATCTCTATAATGGGTGGTGATTGGATTGAGGTAAGATACTTTGGTCTGTGTGGACCAAGGACTTCATAGATCCTCTTGAAGACAGTAGTGTATAAATCTTCCTCCTCATCACTATTACTTCTAGAAAAAATCATTTCTCACATTTAGACTCTGCTTTTGGGGACATAATATGTTCCAAAGAAAACTCATCCAATTTTCAAAAAACTCTCCATAAAACTAATAAATAGGATCCCTCTCTTTAATTGAGTTGATCCATATGAATGTTACAATAGGGATCTTAGGATTTCCATTGATGTCCTCTAGCATCCTCAAGAACCCCTCTACCTGTCCATTAAAACATTCTTCATCTACTAATAACACATCTCTAGAAATGATTGGGTGGGTGAGTTATATAATATTCATGAGAACATTAAACTAAAATATTTGTTCACCCATGTTGAAAATTAACTTACCCATTGAGAAATATATCATCCCCCCTATGGCCAGGAAGACCCTACCATGGATGATAGGTACCTCTTGGTCACACTTTACATCCCGAATCGGAAAGTCAACATGAAACAATTATCTACCTACTCCCACTAGAATATCATATACACTATCCATTAGAGGATTTATTGATCGTTCAAGAAGTTGTAACCCAATTGTGATGGGTTGGGAACTCCTAATATGTTATTTTCAAATAGTGATAGAGGAATCAGGTTGATGCAACCTCGCAAATCACATAGATAGTTGAACATACAACCTATATATCCAGAGGTGGGGGTGATGAAAAAGCTCTTTGGGTATTGAAGCTAGGATTGTATAGTATTATGAAGCACAAAACTACACTCCTCTATCAATCTATTTGTGGAAACTTATTCCAGTTTCGTTTTTTTGTGATACCATTCTTAAGAAATTTTATGTAATATTCCATTTGAATCAATTAATATAGGAATAGAATACAAATGTTCATATTTTTAAAAACCATTAGAAAATTTTGTAACTTTGGACCATTGGTTTATTTATTTAATATTATTGTAAAAGTGATTATAGGAGAAAATTTACTCACAAACTTGGGAAACCCCCTAACTTCTTCTTCAAAATTTTTTCCCCTTTATTTTCTTTGGTTTTTGAATCATTTTTTATATTTCATCTGAAACATAAGGGTCTATAGAGTTTCCCGTGATACTTTCCAATTTTCTAGAATTAACTTTTTCTAGATTCAAATTTTTATATTCAATCAATTTTATATTTTATGTGGTTTGGGGTAATTTTGTAGACTCTTGGTTTTTTTAGAACCCTTATGGGGGTCACATTAATTTCATTTTTTTTTGGGATTGGAATTAGTGGTAAAGGGAATATTACCATTGTATCTATTTCCAAAATCCCTTTCCAACTATCCAATTTGAATTCCTAGGATATTAATTATCGAATCCCATATAACTTTATCAAATAAATTTTTATTCTTTTCTTCATGAAGTTTTCGTATCATCTATTGAAACATTCAATTCAATACAAAGATTGAATTAGATGACTTAGCATTGGGTTGAGGTTGGAACTGTTGCCTAGGTTGATGCTAAAATCTATGAGGGTAAAAAGGATGGAGAACTCCCTAATCTCTCTAACAGAGGTTTGGGTGGTTCCTATAACAATGATTTTTGGTATTTGAAAATGGGTCTCTCCTAGGCCACATCCATGGACCATATCCAACAATGTTGGCATTCTTAGAAGTTTTGGTGGGAATATCAAAATTCAAATTGCAGGTTTGTGAGTTCATAAACATGACAGAGTGGTGGCATTATTACATAAGAGTAATTTGATTGATCTCATTTAAAACTCATCATCTTGGGATTCCAATTATGTGAGAGGTGTGATTTCCTTAATAAAAATGATTATTCTCTTAGATAATTTTTTTGGGTGTTTTGGGCTAGTGTGTTAAAACAATGAACTCGTCAGCTATCCAATCACAAAAACATCCTCTAGTATATTGATTCACCAAGGTTTAGTGGTAATGGATGAGGCTATTATAAATTTTTAAATGGATAAAGTGTGGAGTATATTGATGGACTGTACACTAGTTCAATAATTCCTTAAATTTATCCCAAGATTCAATAAACAAATATCCACCACCTTGCAAGAACCCAATGATGTTGTGCCTAATATCATAGTTTATTATCCATGGATAGAATATCATAGTGAAGGAATTTTTGACATCATCCCAAGTGACAAACATTTAATCCTATGACTGTTTGAACCATGCCCCAATGATGTTATGGGAGTCTTCACTAGATTTTCCATTGATGTTATATAGATGAGCCATCATGGAATGTTTTATTTCGTTGTTTTGGATAATTACAAAGAGACTAATGTAATATGGGTTACTAGAAAAAATAGTTTGTATGAAGTATCTTAGATTATGCATCTACACAATTTCATTGTCCTATTGATTGACATTTCCATGAAGGTACACATTTTCAAGCGGTTGTTTATTCAGGTTTTGGTTCGCATCCTCCCTATAATGTTCCATTTTTTAGTTTTTTATTTTTCATTTCATTGAGTATTTTCTCACTATCAAGAAAAATAAGTTCTTATATTTCATACTGAGACCTATTTTTCATGATCTAGGTTCACATATTTGTTTAATTTTTATAGAGAATATTTGTTCATAGTTTCATAGAAAACTTATTATAATTCTAATTTTTTTTTGTTTTTATAATTCTAATTTTTTTGATAGTTCTCTATTTTTTTAGTTTTTAATATTTGTTTTATTTTAAATTTTTCAAAACAACTTTTTAATTTCCGATTTATTATAATTTTTTTATTTTTTTTCCTAATGTAATTTTTTTTAATAATTGGTCGAATAATGCTTTTACAACAATAGTGCCAAAATTTTATGGTGTATTCATTGAGTATGTAAAGAATTATCTTTTTAATCCTTCTTAAAATATACATTTTTTCTATGGTAAGAATTTCAAACCACAGAGAATGACAGATTGTGTACTGATAACCAAGAATAATGAAAAAAGTAAAAAAAACATATAGAAATAATTGATAAAATGGTGGTGGAATTTTTAAGTGAATAAATTGTCATTGTTAAAGTGATTGAATGTGATAAAAAAAATAATGAATGAAAAAAATAAATATAGTTAGAGACTACCAATATGATCGAAATGGGGAAATCAGTCAGCCGGTTTTCATACGGCTCTTCTCCTGGACATGCACTATAAATGAATCATGCAGATCTAATTTAAGTGGTCTAACTAGTTTTTCATCTTGTCAACCTATGATAGAATTATCCCTACCATTTATTAACTATAAAATTTTTTCAACAACCAAATGATAATGATTATAAATCACTATGTTAAAATTTCGGTTGAACTCATTGTACATATGTTTTTTGAACATGATTCTTTATTCAATGAAACCCATATATTGAAAAAAATTAATTAAAAACATATCAATATCATTTTTTATTGATTCATATTGTTTTTAAAAATATATTTCTTTGAAAAATAAGAGAAATATATATGGTTAAAATCCAGCATAATAAACATGAATGAACAAGAAAAGAACATATCTAACTGACTGAACCTATTCCCATAAAAGGGATTATCCAAGAATCATGTTAGAAACAAGTATATTAGTATAAATTAAATAATTTATATTCTTTTTGTAAAAAATATTGAAAAAATGTAAAGGCTAAATGAGTCCTCTTTATCTGTTTGATATCTATAGCTTTGAATGTACGATCTCCATGTTATGCTCATTCCTGAATGTTTTCTTAGAATGTTTCTCTCTCGATCTCCCACCCTAGGAATTTATAAGTGGTGTGATGGTATCCACTCCTTGATCTTATACTCTATTATAATGGTTTTGGAATGTTCTTAATGTGAATGGGGAATGATCTACTTCCTTTCACGTGGTCCTTCCCCTTTATTACAATTTATAGAGTCATTCAATAACTATCGAAAACCCATGTCACTACTTCCAAGGATACTTATATATCCTTTGAGTGTCACCTTCACTATTCCTCCTCCTTTCTATTGGTGACCCAGGCATAATCCTCCCCAACATAATGAAATCCACCACGCATCATGACCCTAAAAAGGATTCAGGGAGTTCAAAAATTGTATCTTGATAATAATTATATTCATTATTACACATAATAAGACTATTTTTAAAAATAATAATTTTTAAAGTATTTAGAAAAACATATTAAAATTACATAAAAACAATTACAAATATATTAAATAATTTAGTCATATATAGACAAATGTATCTAAAAAATATAAATGTACAAAATTTAATATTTATTTTATTGTATTTATTATTAATAGTGTTATATTTATTGTTATTATTATTATATATTATATTATTTTATATATTATATTCCATATTATATATTATTATATAAAAAATAGAATATGATTAAGGGGGTACACAAAGAGGGATAGGGCATTGGGCAATTGAAGGGTTCGACGATGGTGTAGGGGAGGAGGAGGGGGGTTGGATGGATCAACATTGTCAAAGGGACGTGATAATGGAAGTGAGGTGAAACTAGTTTATTTAGATAAATAATGTTTTTCATGGCGGTACAGATGCTCAAATATTCTTCAACAAGAGATCTTAAATTGGTGGAATGCCTCGTCAGATCATCCACAGTGGTTCATGGAGGGATATGGGTGGCATGCAGCGACAGTCTAACGAAGGAAGCTCGAGTTCTACCTCAATGTTCATGGATTCCTGATCAATGATGGTGAGGCAATGGGATTTTCATCTTCTTCGATGTGTTCATATATAGTTTTAATTTAGAGAAACTGCATTATTTTGAATTCTTCATCTGTTCTACAAGTTTCGGTGTATGTTTCAATTTAATTTTTCTTCTAATTCTTCATTTTTTTTGTTTGGTGATTTTTTTTCTTAGATTATGTTATGGATCGATGTTGGATGGAGGAATTCACAATGGTGACTCAGAGGAGTGATTGTTGAAGGGGTGGTAGTAGTGAGTTTTATTGGTGAAGAATAATGTTGAGGAGGGGGTGTTAGTGATAGAACAGACTCGTCATTGGAGGAGTGGAAAATGATTATTGGAGTTTCAATGGTGATGACGAATCGAGAGATGGTAGTGAAAAGAGGAAAAAGGATAGTGGTGAGGGTATGAGGAAACCATTTGTATCCTGATGCAGGCTATACCAAAAATTGAAATATGATTGATTGATGTATAAGGGTATGAGGAAACCATTTCCCTACCAGTATTGAAATACTAAAACATAACCACGATTTCTTTTTAAGCCTTCCTAGGACACCTAAAGGAAATAAAAATATTTTAGTGGTAGTCGATTACCTTACCCAGTATGTTCATTTCATTTTAATCAAGTAACATTCCTTTATTGAAAAAGTATTTATGCTATATATATAAATATATAATGTAATTACTAAAGCTACATTGAGTTCCTCTCCCTATTATTCCATATCATGGTCTGAGTTTTCCTTTTGTTTTTAGAGAATTCTTTAGCTTGTGTTGGATACATAACTGAGCTTCAACACTTCATATCACCTTTAGAGGGATGGTCAATCTGAAAGATCCATAAAAATTCTAGAGGATATATTGGGATCATGTTAAATGTATTTTCAATGATATTGGTATCATCACCATCCCCTAGTGGGGTTATCATATAATTATAGTTTCCATTCTTGCATAAAAATGGTTCCCTATAAGGTGATATATAGGAATAGGTGTCAGACTCTAACATGATTGGATGGATTTAGACTTAGTAAGATGATGCTACCTGATCATATCATTAAATTGATACAGATTTCCAAAACTATTTAGAAATATATCAAATCCTCATAAAGTTACCATAAAATTCATATAGGAAACATCAATTAGACCTTAAGATTGGGGTTAGAGATAATGAGTTCCTTTATATATATATATATTGAATAAATTCATGGGGTTTGGGAAGAAGAAAATTTTTAGTCCTAGATATATTGTCCCCTTTTAGATCCTTGATTGCATTTGAGAGGTGTCCTATCAACCATCACTCTCACCTAACATATCTCAAGTACACAATATGTTCCATGTATCCTACTTGAGAATGTACATATTATAACCCCCACATGTAATGAATCTAAAGCTTGTAACATTATAGAATGATCATTTATATGAGGAGAATCTTGTTAAAATGATACATCCTGAGGAAAACTCTTTATGAAACAAAATAATTCACCTCGTCAATGTGTTGTGGTGGAACCCTATGTTTGAGGGAGCAACTTCTAAAATATAAGAGGAAATAAAAAATAATATAATATTAATTTATATATATAATAAATAATTCTAGGGATTAATTTTTTTATAGGGGAATAATGTAACTACATGATTTTTTATGATGACATTCTATTTTCAAATTAATTAATTCTTTATTAAGAAATGAAATTATAGAAAACACGTGAACTACTCTAGTCAATTTGGACCTTTATAAGTTATATCCTAATTGATTTAAAACAAAATTAATAATAATAATAATTTATACTATATTTATTATAATGTCATCATATTATTAGTATATATTAAGTGTTATGATAAAATCCAACTAACAAGAAAGAATGAACTTGTTTCCTCAACAAGTAGGATCATACACTATGAATCCAAATAATTATAGCTTCATAGGGAGATACCATCATTGGTCTTTACCCTTGACTAATACTATGATAATATTCAATAAATATATATCGAGGGAAACCACTTACGTGATCTATTATTTATCATCGAGAAAATGGTTCAATCCATGTTCATCGAACCATCCCAAGAAAATCTCCTAATCACACTCTGTACCCTTAGGTAATTCATTGGTGTATTAAAAGAATATGAATCAATACCCTAATATAATGAATTTTTTTTATTTTTATTTTGTAAAAAATAATTATTATATTTATCTTTTATTACTATATAAATATTAAACAATAACATTGATAAACATTATATTTTGATATGTTGAAACACAAATTCATTTTTTTGGAAATATATAGTTTTAATCAAGACACAAATTTTGATGAATTGAATAATTTTTATAAATAAATAATATTATTATTAAATATTATTATTTTATAATACTTATCAAATATTAATTATAATATAATTTTATGAAGTCAAATGAAATTTTTCTAAGCATTAAAAAATATTTTTTGTAAGAAACCAGTATTTTTCAATAATTGGGTATTTTTCATTTTAAAGTTTAACATTTCATATTTAGATAATCATTTTGAAACAATAATATTATTTTTGAAATTGTCATGTTGAAATTATCCGATAGTGAATTGTTCATAATTATCTGAGATAGTCGAATGTTTTGGAAAAAAGTAAATATAGTATAAATATAATGTACGTATTATGGCATCATAATGAATGAAAACTGAAATAATATATTCTCTTAAAGGTACCAATGAGTACATATAAATTTAAAATTTAAAGTAATATGTTATTAATTTTATTTTATTTCTTTTATAAATCCTTGATGAATCCTTGAAAACCTATCTTATATTTTTGTGTTTTAAAATCAAATATTTATAAACACTACTAACATTAACACCACTAAGAGTATTATTTTAAATATTTCGGTTCTAATAATTAGGAAATTGTAAAATATACTATTATTTTGTATAATAATTAAGAAAAATGCACTGAATGGTTTGTGTTTTGGATTATTTTATCATAAAGAGTATAAAACCTATGTTTAGAAATTAATAAATAATTATCAACTATTTTCAATAAAAACCCTCCCAAACTCCCATTACTCTTAACACAAAATCCTTGAAGCATGATTTTACTATGAAATTCGATCTCTATAAACCTATAAAAGTTCCCCCAATATCATAGGAAGCTCCTCTCAAGCATTAAAAAACATCCTCCCAAGGTAAGGGATCCTCTCTTTCCCTTCTTTATTCAAGAACGTTCTTTATACTCTTGTTGTTAAATTAAAATTTCACATGTTGGGTTATGTTCTTACACATCCCTCCAAAAACCATTATGATTTAAAATTGAACATATACCCTTTTCACTATAATTATTCACTTATATGAATCATTATGTGCAATTTGAATTATGGTGAAATTATCCTGTTATTTTTCATTCCAAACCATTATATAGTGAATACCTATACCCATTCCCACTCAGCACTATTCACCTAGATATGTATATTATTCATCTATTTTTTAATTCCATGTATTTATATAAAACTAACTAAACATTGTATTAAAATATTTTAAATATTTCCTTGTTTTGTATAATCTATGTGGGAAACATATGCATGTACCTAATATGAATGTGATGAGTGGGCCCGGTATTATATGTCGTTCCTAATCATTAGTTAATTTTTTAACTCATTAGATGTTATGTATTGTATTAGGGTAATATCTATATAATAGTAGAGTACTCTTTTCACAAGGCGTCATAGTCTTGGTAGTTATACTTAAATTATATTTCATGTTTTATATTGTTGTTACATTTTAATTTTTCCTTGATGTTATATGTTAGATCATGACCCATTATTAAAGATTAATATTACACCCCTTATTAGGTAATCAATATGAATATTTAATCACATGTATTTCTTTAATCATGGAATTCTTTCATTATTCCCTTACTGGTCATTGAAGCTATAACATCTAGGAACTAGTATGATAAAATTTGGTGCTGAAATGATAAGCATTACATTTTTTATTTTGATACAGATAGAAGTGACACAATTTTTTCAATAAGAAACATTAAATACAAAAAAATGATAATATACATTATAATGTACATTTTAGTTTTATTGTTTTAGATAATTAGGAAACACACTTACATCAACAATACCCAAGTCTTTATATGATAATTTCTCTAACGTAAGAAATCTACTCTTATTTAAAATTATATCATCATCATTCATATGAAACCCATATAAACATTACGTGTTCAAAATAATTATTCAAAACCTAGGGAAAATAAAACAAAATATTGTTTATCTCAAATGCTCAGTGACGGTAAAGAAAAACATTAACAATTGAATGTTATTAATTCACATAAGAAGTGATAAAATGTATTCCTACATGATTAGAATGGATGAGAGAATCAGAAAAGAACTAATACCCATAAATACTAGAATCATCAATCGGGAAACATTTCATAGGGCTTTAAAAAAAGAAATAGACATTAGAATCAATAATCAAGATCCATGTGATATAATTCTTGATAAAAAAACGATATAATCACATGGAAACCATAAAGAAAATGTATTGGTGTCTTCGATAAATTTCTTCAAAAAAAACCCCATAATTCACTATTAGATAAACATTACAATTCGAATTACTATACATTATATTTCCAATATGATTCTCTAGAGAAAAAAATCATTAACCAATTCATTAAAGTGCTCTATGGGTGAACCCATTGTATAATCTATAACTTTCTCACCCTGTGTTATCTAGTCACATACATCTTATAAGTAATTTCCAATAAATACAACCTTAATAATGTACAAATAGATTTTATTTCATCTCAAAAATCATATAAAAAATAATTATTCATTTTATAACTACCTTAACCCAAGGAAAAGTAATGGGTATCATGTAAAACTATTTGATACATGATTAACTAATGGAAAGTAAACATGTTTCATAACAATATCTTTGAAACATGGTAAACCCATGGAAAATTAATAGGTTCCATAAAAATATATTTGAAACATGGTTAACCCTTGGAAAAGAAACGGGTTGCACAACAGTTTAATTAAAATAATCTTAAAACATCAAGAAAATGAATGAGGATGGTATCAAAATAAATATCACTATTAGATAATAAATAACATTAATGGTTGCTGATGTTTATGAATGAAAATACCGTTAAAAGTTCATCAAATAATATTTTTTGGAAAATTCCATTTTCATTTTAAAAAATCACTCTTAAAAAATTATTAAAATTTGAAAATATTTCAAAAATACTTTTTCTTTGAAAAAACTATAGAACTATATAAAGGAAGCTAAAAATTCACAGACAACCTTTTTTTAGGAAAATATACTTTCCATTTTTAAAAACACTACTTCAATCATAAAAATTTTAGAAAATAATTTTTTTTAAATTTTTTTCGAAACATAGAAATTATAATCTAAAATATTTGAGTGGTCCTGATCGCATGAAACCCCATTGATGTTGAGCACATTAAAGTAAATATTTTTCCCATTTTTTGAAAAATAAAAATGTACATTGTTTATAAAACATCATGACGATTACATTGAAAAACATTGTGAAAAAATAATACATGGGAAAATGTTTCAATAAAAACTCTTTTAATATTTGTAATGACATTTGTGAAATCATTTTTAGAAAACATTTTTTAAAATGAAAATTGGTTTTTCATACAAGAGGGAAAACAATTTTGGTTTATAAAATTTCTCAAATGTATTAAGTACCAATGAGTGAAAAAATTGAACCATTACATGAAAATATAATTTATAACTAGAGAAGATTAAAATTTATGAGAATTATTAAGAGATATTACAAAACAATTCATCATTGGAACCATATTTATAAACAATCCAAATAAATAATGAAATTTTAACATAAAACCACTTCCACTTTATTAACTCTTAAATGATAAGCTCCATGAAATAATAACATTAAATGAAACCTAAAATATCATGATAATAAACGAATTCATGATATTACATTTTATAGGTTCTGTATATATTCCTCATGAAAGAATATAGGTGCACAACATTACCCGAGTCTCAAGGAAAGCAAATTTAGACAAAAAATCATACCGTATTAGTAATATTTTTTATTACAATCCCTGATAGGAAACAACATCAAAGAAAATTTTAAATTTAATTGATATTGTGGAATTCATGATATTCTATGCCTAAGGTATAGTATATACCCCACACAAAACAAATGGGAAGTGAATTTTTATATGTATCATGGAAATAAAAGAGAGACAAGGAATCCCTTACAAAGATCATAGCATCGAGGCGGGGGATTAATCAATTATTTTATTATGTGTATAAAATGTAAATACACATAATACAATTTGATATGGAACATAAAATAATCAAAGGTCCTTACACACATTATCCTATTATTAAATAATCATTTAAATATAAGTTTAACTCAATAAAAGGAAATTGAATTAAAAATCTCTTACCTCATGCATATTTTGGTAGAACAAGCCTTAACCTCGTGTATAGTGGTTTTTATAAAGTTATTAAATCATATAAAAATTATATTAGTATTTATGATATCATATATGATCCTTTTATAACATATATTTCCCATTCATAATAATTTATCATTATCTTCATTGTCTTAGCTGTAATTACATTATTCTCTCATGAACGGTTTCTCATCAAAGATCAATTTATTTATGATATTATATAGTTATATAATCAATAGAATAATAATAATGAATGAATTATAATATTTCTATCTAAATTATACTTTTAAAATCAATCATGATATATTTCTATTGAAGATGGAATTCCATAAAATCATAGAGATTGTAGGTTGTACGAACACATGAGTAACATTTCTGTTTTTTAATGATCCTTATCAAAAGGAGAAAAACATTACCTCTAAATAATGGTAATAGTATCATATATACCACATTGTTTCTTTAAATATACTTATATATAACATCTATGGGGTGTGATGATGTAAAAAGAGTCACATTGCTTCATGAAAATGGTAGTCCACACGTACAAAAATGATGTTATCAATTTTCAGTATAAAATAATAAAATATTATATTATATTTATAGAATGATAAATATATCATGAATATCATAATTATTTCATGTATATAAATTTTAACCTTATTAAATTTCATATAAATATTTCTTGAATGATGAATCACATCTCTTCGTGATTCAGTACTTCATCGTACACAAGAGCTATCTTATTGTATCCTCTACACAATAGAAGTAAAAAAATGTATTTATTATATAATTAATTCATAATTATAATATTTTTATAAATATCATATATACAAATTGGATCCATTATAATTACCCACCATCAATGGTGATAATGAAAAAACTAACGACATCGGTCCATGAGGTGGTAGTCCGCCATACACACGAATGATGATTTCATAACCCATTTAAGGGAAGTGGAGATGGTTGTATATAAGATATTAGACATTTCATGAAATAAATATCTATTTAATTTTAGTTTAATTTATTTCTTATATGTGAGTTTCTAATTTGGCTAGAACAGTTTTGGTGGTGTCTGAGTCTTTTTTAGATCCCAAAAAATCATTTTTTGGAAAAGGTATTTGGGATTCATAGTTATTAGAAACCATGTATCCCAGGTCACATGATTAATACTAAATTTTTTGTTAGTTTTAGGGGGTATTACTGGGAAACATGTATTGATGAATCCTTCAAACCATGGTCACACGATAGTGTAGGGTGGTATAGGTCTCTGTCCAGTGATGCACTAGTTGATGAAATCGTGCAACGATGGGCGCATGCCAATGAGATCCACTAGTAATTATTAGGTGAGGAAAAAAAAGAATTATTTTCACAATTTCTCCTAACCAATTTTCATGAACCATTTGATGCCCCTCTATGTAATTTCACAAGAAATTGGTTGGCACACTTTTGGATAACTATGTATCCAAACCGTGTGAACTGTAGTTTGTGGGTAAAATGACAGTTTATACATTAACCATTATTAAGTCATAAATCCCTATTATTTCTTTATTCCTGTGGATAGGGGGTGCATCTTCACCCATTGGATTTTTTTCAAAATTTTAACCTTTTATTTGGTTTTGTTTCATCATATGTACTCTCATTCTAGATCTTATTGTCTCTTTGAATAGCCGTTGATATTTTTTCCAGTCTAATGGATCTGGTCATCATTTTCCATTATATCGATTTAGTTATTTTTGTGTAAGATAATATTCCATATTTCTAATATATTCATATTTTATTCCCTTTCCTTATAATATATGTTTAATTAGGAGATGATATTGGACAAGTGTTCAACCACAAAAATATATTAGGTGTTATATACCTTTTCCCACAATGTATGAGTGTTTTATAATAGGTTTTTTGTTCCACATGAAAATAATTTTGTAATTTTGCCTAAAATTAATTAAATATTTTGATTTATTTATTTGAACCTTGGTAGATTTCTACTTAGTTCCATAATATTGGTGGAGTCATTCAACCTCTTCTTGTATCAACATTGAGGATTATTTACATATCTTTCATATATGTTACTACCATGTTGGGTGTGTGTATGTGAGCTCACCATCATTGAGGTAGCCTTAATAAATTAAATTTGATATTGATAGAGGGATTATTCCTCTTATTTCATGTAATTACATGTCTTAAAAGTATTAAATGTATTAAAGGGAAATTGTGGCATTGTTTGGATAAACTCATGGCATGGGTATGATTGTTAGATGATTAATTCATGGTTATGAATATATTAAATTTCATATACATTTAAACACTCTAGATTCTGAATGACATTGAATTCTGTAGTATTTTATACTCCATGGAATCAGAATTAAATTTGATTCTATTGACATTTCTACTCTATGGATATTGATTAAATTTGATTCCTTAGACATTTCTATGCTTTGGTACTAGAATTTAGACTGGATACGTAATTACATGGCATTGGTTGTTGAGGATTCCTTGGAAATTTCTACTCTACAGACCTGGCCATGTAGTGTTGACACTGGATTACACAGAATATGTCATTGTGGAATATTTATCATCCTTTATAGTTGTCCCATGATTAGGGAAAATTTATTAAAGTTGAACCTTGTTTATGGGTTCTTGATTATTGTGGAATGGTTGTAAAATATCACTTATTCTTCTCCATTTATACATATTGTTATATATCTATCACAACTTATACTTATATTCAAAGATACATTTTATTATATAAACCATTAGTGGCGGTCTACTGGGTGTTATTTCACACCCAATTCAGTCCTTGTTAAGAAAATGATCTACTTCATGGATAGTGGTAGGGACTGGGGAAAGCACCCCCTTTACAATGCTTGATTGTGAATTCTTAGGATTATAGATCATAAGACCGAGCTATTATCATTATTCTGTCCAGGGATACCTATTTTTTCTATTTTACATTTGATACTTTTAATTTACTAGATGTATTCCATTCATTACCTTAATTTTTCTATATAGACATTATAAATCATTTTTTATATGATAATGCCTTGTATTTTTCTTTTATTAATGTCTTCTAGATGTTTTTTCTTATTCTTCCAGTTATTTTATATGCATCTTAATTTTTTTTGATCAATTTGATGTTATAAACTATGATTATGAGGGTATAGTCTTCCCAATTTACAACTTTATACCCTCGCTACTAGTTGGTAGGCTCTAGTGTATAGGGATATGCACTTGAGGCTATTTAACCCACAGACTTGGAGCAAAATTTTGTGTCTCCCATGTTAGAACTTTATAGATATGTATATAAGTTTTTTTTCATTCTTATCATTTTTCTATATTGTTTGTGATGGTATAAATGAGATTTAAGACTGTGTTAGAATTTTTTAATGACTTGTTCCTAAGAGTAACAAAGCCAAATACAGAAAAAACGCGAAATTACCTTTGATGGGATATGATGTTATAGATTATGGTTATTACAATTTATTTGGTTCCACCATTTGGTGATGCACATGCTATTTGATGTTATTATTTCTATTATTTTGGTAATTTCATTTCATCCTCAGTATGAATTATTGATCATGAATTATATTACGCACCTTATAGGATTCTCATGAAATGCATATGAAATTCCATATAGGATCAATTTTTTGACTACATTAAATTTATTATGTGTTCCTTGAGTGATATTCTGGTTATTTGATTAATGTTTTTTGTAGGGGATTGTGAAAAATAATCTGTACAAAAAGGGAAAACCAAAACAAAAATACTATTTTCTTACATGGGATATAATAGACAACATAAGTATTCAATTATTGCATGTTGATTCATAGAAAATTAGTAAAATGTTCTAGAATTTTCTATTTTTGAGATTAAATGGATGAAACACTTCAAATTTTAAGGTTCATGGGACCTTATAAATTGGAAATTGTATTATATATAATTCAAATATTTTAATGTAATTTTCAAATAAATGTGAGTGAACATAAAATAAATTTACATAAAAATAGAATGGTAACTTATTAGTTAATTCTCCCACTTAACATGATAGTCCATATATCGGGAAGAGTTTTATGAAATAGTGATATTTACCTAGACCCTACTTTATTAGTAGGAAGTTGGTAGTGTCATGGATACTCATTAAAATGGTTAAATTAGCTAGTTTTAGCTTTAGGTTTAGGAATAGGGGTGTGTCTTGGTAATAGGAAGGCATGTACCAGTCTAATGTTTATATCAATGATGTGGTTGTTAAAAACTAATTTTTGGAGGCATGTGTTTGGTATTTGTAAAGATATGTCACCATGAAGACCTCCAGTCTTATTCCAAGAGGATGGTGATGACCGTGATCTAGAGGTGGAGGGCCTTGATCCTCTAATCGAACCATTTGTAATTCCTCTTGCGGCACTGCCCCTTATTCTTGAGAATCTAAAAACTAGACAACATAGTGAGTTTATTTATTTTGGGCACTATACAATGACCATCATTGAGTACTCATCTATTTTTACAACGCATCATCACATTGTGCCGTTGTATCTTATTGATGAGATTTATATAGAGAAATACATTTAAGAATGTTTTAGGAATACCATTATATCATAGGTTAATGATTATTGATTTAATACTAAATATGTTAGAGGGAATTAGTCTCTGATTACTAAAAAACATGAGGGAAGATGGGCACCCAAAGTAAGGTATTGCAGATTCATGAACCAAACGTTCAGTCTCATTTTGAATAAAGTTATGTTTTGAGACTTCTCATAAATGGAATAACCACTTGAGAATGATTGTATTTATATCTTTTATCATTGGTGTGGGTGATGGGCAGTCCTGAGGATTCAGTGTGATAGTGACCCGGTCTAGTTCTAAACTTGTTACTGGATAGGCCAAATAAAGTGGTTCTGTAATAAATTTCTTCCAGTGGCTTGTGAGAGTGGTTAGACACCGACTCTAGGTTCATGAGAGGGATTCAAACATTTGTCTCAGGCTATGGGATAGATTAATTATATTCATTCATGCTATATAGGTGTTCAGGGCCAAGGGAGCTGGACTCCAACTACACTTCAATAGCAAGGTAGTCCTTCTCATGGTAGTGAGGTAGTTTCTTAGGCCAATGGTTGAGGCCAGATATATTCAATACAACCTATACCTAAGGATAATAGTGTCAAGTTTTCAATAGTGAGAGGTATGATTGTATTCAAATCAAATCTAGTATCTAACCTATTTTGATATAGGTGCTTCACATTTGTTAATATTTTTTCCTATTGTGGAGATCTTTGGTATTCATGTTCAATTTTGTGATGTAATTATGTCACAAGATACTCCAATGAGAATTTATCGAGTAGTATATCCCAGTTTATGGATGTCACCCTCGATATATGTGTGTATCTCTTTACATGGAATCTATTTATCCTCAAGATAATATATATTAATGTCATTCTCAGAATGGATTTTTTGTTTTATTATCATTCCTATTTATATTGTTAACATAGATGGGTGAATTCACATAAATAGAGTGTGGAATATATATTCAAAGGTGTGAGTTGGATTTATAGACATGTTGAGATGGAAAAGTGATTTTTGGGATATGTGGTATGTCATCCCAAAGTGTTATCCTTTTTCTGGATTATTAGGGAATGTGATAGATCAGTTGACTTTAGTAGTAGATCTCTTTAGGGATGTATTCTTATATGAATTTTCTATTTTACATCTGGAGTGTTATGTGTAGCTAAATATTTAGATTTTACTTAAGATTTACCAAAATCCATTCTTCTTTATATTATGGATACTATTAAGATATTGGATCTCAACAGATAGCTAATGGAATTAGAAGAAAAGGGGTTTAAACGCCCCCATACTTACTTGTGGTGTTCATCAGTCCTTAACTCATATAAGGTAAATGGGACCATCACACTATGTGTGGATTAATAGAAATTGAACCAGATGATGGTTAAGTACTGGAATCTCGTTTCTTAGAGAGATGAACTCTTTTATCACCACTATAGAGCATAGGTTTTTTTTAAAAATTATTTGATGTCAGGTTGTCACTAGGTACCTGTTTGACATTCAAGAATACATTATATATAAAATCATAGTAGGAATAACCATTATGAGTATTTGGGTATGTTGTTCAATTATATGAATTTTCCATGAGTTTTCATGACACTAATGATTTGGGTTTCTACCCATATATGGATTCATTTGCAGTGTTTTTGTGAAAGGTATCTTAATGAATTCTCAGACATGAAACGATCATTCTTAACTCGTTGAGATAATTTTGAATACATTTAGAGAGGTCATATGTTTTATTACAAGATTACAAAATATTGGTTCTGGATTGATAAAGTTCTCTTCTTAGGTTATAATATCAATGATTCATGAGTATCTTTTGAACCAGAGAAGGTAAGAGTTTTAGATTCCTATAAGAATCCCAAGAATATTTTTGATATATTGATTTTCATGGGAATATATGGATATTATTGACTATCCATATAAGAATTATCATTATTATCATAACCCTTGTAGGATTGACCAAGAAGGGTGTGATGTTTTTTTGTTCATATGCCTACGAGGACTCCTTTCGGGTGCTAAAAGGGAGATTGGCCTTAGTGTCAATCCTGATTCTATTGGAGTCAGGCGAAATCTATACATTATATTGTGATGAATTATTAATTAGTCCCGGATAACATCTAATATTGGAGTATAAATTCATGGCATGTGAGTCTCATCAATTTAGGTCACACGAGATAAACTACTCAAAGCACGACCTTGAGTTAGCCTCTATTTTTTACAATGTTCGATGCATTAATCACATGGAGAGCGTTATACGGTGTACACAGACCACAAAATACTCAAGTAAATATTTATCCAGTGTGACTTGAATCTCATAAAATGATTGTGGGTTAAATAACTATAGTATTTTTAATTTGATCTAGCCTATATGACCAAAAAATGAATTGTTCTTGTTGATAAACTTAGAAATTGGACTAAGATATAAGCAAATCATGAGTCCAATAGCAATTTGCAGATTTTGAACATGTTTTAAAATGTGAATGTGGAGGTATAGAATAGTCTCATGTATATTTTATCTCATCCAGGGAAGTGACTTCCACTCTTTTTTATAGGGTTAGTATAAGAAGGAAGTCGGATTATAAAGGCATGGTCCTAAAAGATATTCTGGAATGTGAGGACATGTATCATTCAGGATCAATGGGTAAGGATTAAATTCAATTTATTCATGTTTATATTTTTGTTCTAGTAAACATACAAGAGAAGATGTTGGGATAATTTTATATATCATCTTGGTCTTTACATCCTAGCATTACCACGATGTATCATGACTTGCTCCCTCAATATTGGTGGTCGGAGATGAAATGGAAGATATCTAGTTTTGTCACTAGCTGCTCTACCTATCAGCATTTCAAGGTAGAACACTAGGGATAAACAATGATTTTAGATAATATACATATTCTTATATGAAAATGGGATAATTTCAAAATGGTTATTGTTTCCAAGTTATCGAGGTCACCTTGAGGTAGTGATTTTGTATGGATTTTGGTGGACATGATCATGAAATTCACCAGCTTCATGTTGATTGGGGATACATTGTCAATAGATGATATAGAGATACATTACATATATGATATTATGAACCATCCAAGGTTTTCCCATTCCATTTTATTAGATAGGGATTCCCATATTACATCTTGATTCTGGAAATCCATGTAGAGGGAGTTAGGTACCCATGTGATTTTGAGCATGACATACCACCCTTAGATTGATGGTCAGTCATATCGCACTCTACCATTTCTAGAGGATATAAAAATAACATGTAAACATTATTTTTGGGAGTCTTGGGAGGGTAATATACCGCCTATTCAATTCACCTGCTGCAATAGATATTAGGATAGTATACATATAAAACCTGATAATGATTTTTATGGTATGTCATGCCGCTCACCTCTATGATTGTTTGATTTAGGGGAGGCCACTATTCTATGAACTTCTCACATTCATGAATTTTCAATCTTGGTTTAATTGATCAAAACATTTATGACTATTGCATAATCAATAAATAAATCACATACCAATCTCCATTGAAAACCTATAGAGTTTGAGGTCAATGAGCTGGTCTTCTTAAGTAACTCCCTAAGGTTGTGGGACAAACAGATTCAATGATATGGTAAGCTTACACCATAATATATCGGTCCTTTCAAGATTCTAGAGAGCTTCATCCTAATAGAGTATCAGTTTCCATTATATTAGAGGTACCAATATGTTTACAAAATTCTCTATGTGTCTTAGTTGTAATGTCATCACTCAAACCCTTCTCATTCTCTAGATGGATGAGGTCGAGTTACATTGAGATGAATCGTTTTAAGATCATCCTATATGTATCATTTATTTTTTCACAAAATACTTTAGAGTAGGTCATATTCTTTAGTTCAAGTGTTATGGAATCATGGAAGTGTGTATGGTATGACATGGGATAGAGAGGCAGATATACATGCTCAGTATCTGAGGCTCTTTTAAGATGTTTTACCAACCGCATGGGATAAATTTATGGATGACCTATCTTAAGAGGGGGATATTTTAAGATCCTAGTTTTTTCTATTGATATGGATCTATTTCATTTCAATTTAATTCCATGGTTATAACATAATGTGAGTTCATAATTATTTCATCGGTGTTTTGGGGGTTTCAAATGATTTTTGTGAGCCCATTGTCATGGTTCTTGGAAAAGGTTTTTTGGTTGTAATTTTTGTAGAAACTATGTATCCTTTCCCACATGGTTATTACTAACCACGCTGAGAATTTCAAGGAAAAGTACAGGGTCCCATGGTTTGAGGAAGCCATGAAACTCAGGCCACATGATTTTTTGGTGTGCTCCATGGATCGGTCCATGGCTTCACAATATGATCTGACCAAGTTTATAGGGCCAAAAGCCCGTGTGGGGAACCTACTATTTTTAGAAGAGGAAAAAATCATGCTTTACATATGGTCTCCCAAACCATGCACATGAACCATTTTTGGTCCCTCCTTGAAGAGTTATAGGTGCATTATTGGTGCATGGTTTGGCCAACCGTGAGGCTAAATCATGTGACTAAGTGTTTTGTGTAAAATGACCATTTTGAACATAAAATTTATTAAAACCCATATCCCACTTTTTTCATGAGCAGAAAAAATAACTCAAGGTGTCCCTTAAGAATATTTTTGGAGTATTTGTGTTTGTTGACAAATCTAGATAGTCGAAAATGAGAAAGGTTGTTGTTTGTCGAAGACAACTTTTTAAGGTGGCGTAGTTTCCCAGTTTCTTCCAAATTTTGGGACTGAAAATCTGGAGTTTGAAGTTAGAAAACGGTGTATTTCTTCATAAGAGATAATGGTATGAAAAACATTGAAGAAAACATGAAATGGATTAGAACCGCATACTATAATTCATGGGGCACATACCATGGTCCAGGAACAGTATGTGGTGCACTGGGAATGTTACACCAGAGCAGTTTTCAAAACCAAAAACAATTCGCGGCTAAGTGCCGGTGTCGTACGTGGATGGATTGACATCCACAGTATAAATAGACCATGTAAGAGAAAATCCAGTACATGGACGGTGTGGAAAAATGGTTTGAGGGTAGCTTGAGGTTGGTGGATGTAGAAGGATCAGTAAGCAGTGGATGATGAATTAATGATTTTTTAAATCTTGGATTAGCTGTTTTCGTGGATATTTATGAAAAAATAAGATTATTTTAATCCACTGATTACTGTGGAGATTGAATATCAATAGAATATCTTTTTTATCTTGGATTTCAGAAACTTCCAAATGTGGTTCACGAGGGATAAACCTGTGAAGGTTAAATTAGTTCGTGGAGAAAACATTATGCTGAAGGATTCACTACTGTAAATCATACTTATACCAAATCCATTTTCCCAACAGTTTGTATAAACTGTTGGGATAGAGTGTTTTTTCCAGTAGTTTTTGCAAACTGATGTGTTATAATGATTTAGTGTAGTCTTTCCCAACAGCTTGTGAAGACCGTTGGGACAAATTGATTTTTACCAATGGTTTATATAAACCATTGGGATATAGTGGGGGTATAATGATGTTTCCATGTTTTTTTTAAATAGTTGGGGTATAGTGATGTTTCCCAAAAAATTTTAAAAGATTTTGGGATATTGTTTCCCAAAATAAACCTGAGCCCCCACTTTCCTTTCTAGATTATATCGATTGATTTTTTCACTACCAGAGCAATGATCTCTTCCCAACCAGTGACCCCTCCTCTTAAAAAGATACATCCTTGTTGTTTCCACATCAAATTGGTGAGTCAGAGATACATATTATGCCGACATTTATTTTCGATTTTTATATACCATGATGAATTAATTTCCTAATCAACTGTAATATATCATCATTTAGTGTTTTTTGGGTGTTCTTGAATGTGAAATCGGCATGTTCCAAATACTTTATCCTACACATAGATAATGAAGTTCCCTTCTTAAACCACTGCCATCACTAATATTTCAATGATTATTTCAAAATATTATTGTTGTAGAGGTACTATATATTCTCCCACTGGTGGGGGTGTGTAATTGGGGGTGAGTTGGGGGGAGCTGTGCGGGTGGGCGTGTGCAAGATTGGGAGAGGGGGTAGTTCATGGGGAGTTTTCTGGGGGTGAGTTAGGGGAGGGGGATGTACATGTGGGGTTGGGGTGGGGGGGGGGGGGTTGTGTAAGTGGGGGGGGGGGGGGGGTTTAGTTGGTGGGGGTGTAGTGGTTGGGGGTGAAGGTGGGGGTGTGGAGGTGGCGGGGGGGGGGGGGGGGGCAGTGCATTGGGTGAAGTGGGATGTGTAGGTGGGAGGATGTGTAGTGGGTGGAGTTTGTTGGGGGGGGGGGGGGGTTGTATAGGCTGGGGTGGGTGTGGGATATGAAGGTGGGGTTGGGGGAGGTGGCTATGCAAGTGGGGGGGGTATAGGTGGGGGGTTGTGGTAGTTGGTGGGGGAATGGAATATGTTGGTAGTGGGTGGGCTGTGTAAGAGGGGGAGAGGGAGAGGGTTGTGAAAGTGGCGGTGAAGGTGGGGGGAGGGGGGATGTGCAAGTGGGGGGGGTGCACGTGGGTGGGGGAGAAGAGTGTAGAGGTTGTGGCGGGCTATGCAGGTGGGGTGGGGGAGGGGGTTATGCATGTGGAAGCGGGGTTGCATTTGGGGGTGTGTAGGTGGGGGGATGTGTTGTGAGCAGGTGGGGAGGGTGGGTGTCCAATGGGGGTGGACTATGTTGGTGGGGTTGTGCAGGTTGGGGGGGTATACAGGTGGGGGGGGGCTCAGGTGGGGGAGGGGGGTTTTGCAGAGGGTGGGGGAGGGGGTGTGCTGGTGGGTGGGGGATGTGCACTGTGTAGGTGGGGGAGGGGTGAGTTGTCGGGTGTGGGCTGTGTAGATTGGGGTGTGTAGGTATGGTGAAGGTGGATATTCAGGGGAGTCTGTTGGGGGTGAGTTGGGGTTCTATGTACAGGTGGGGTGAGGGTGGGTTGTACATGTTGGGGTGGGGGAGGGGGTTGTGTAAGTGGGGTGTGCATGTGGGGGGGTGTGCAGTGGGTGGATGAGAGGAGGTGTGCAGGGGAGAGGGGGATGTGCAGGGGGAGTCTTCTGGGGTGAGGTGCAGTGGGGGCTGTTCAGGTGGGGAGGGGATCTAAATTAAATCTATGTGGAGGATAGAACCACAGTATCAATAAATACATGCTTAAATAATAACTCAATAATTGTCCCTCTCACTACTATCACTGGTTTACAATTAAACAGGGTACCACGTGAAAAAATATCTTTTCATTCCAATATTATCTTGTGTATAATGTCAAAAATCAAATACCACCCAATATATCATCCAACTCATTATCTTGAAGTCATACCTCACTAAATTACAGTGACCATTCTCAATGAATTGACATCATGCCATCCAGGAGCAGCCTTGGAACTCCTCTAAAATATCATGCACTTTCCATGTGTCGTGATCTTTCTCATTATCACCCACCACACAGTGTCATTGCAAAATATTATGAATTCCTCTATTGAAAAAGTTATTCCAATATCATCCACATGTTTATCCAGAAACTAACACCACCAAAACAAAGAACATATTTCTACAATCCCATTATTTCCTTATAGATTAATATATAAATAACCACTTACCTAATAAAGGACATGAAAGGATAATGGTATATCCACTCTATGAAGGTTTAATTTCAATATACAGTACATGTTTCCTCAGCAGCTAGCATGAAATGTACCCCCTCAAAAATACCCTCTTCATAGGCCTTGATACCTCTTTTGTCTGCTAGGAAATAATTTTCATAATAATTTTTTCTTTTAATGTTTTCTATGGTTCTTCATCACTTTCATCCATATATGGGTTACTAAACTTGGACACTAATGTTCCAAATTTCCCATCAGGAGGATCAGATCAAGGTATTAGCATTGTCCATTATGACCCCAATTATGACCAAAATTGAGGGAGGCATCACTTGTGTACCCATTTCAACCCACAAAATCATCTACTTTTTTATGGTACATATACAGAGAGGTATCATTTGTATCTATTTCTCTTTACCCCTCTATAATTTATAGAAATTAATCTACACCCACTCATATTTTGAACATATGGTTTGAAGAAGGAACTAATAATCACATAGGATTTGATAAATTCATACCAGTCAACACGATCCACCATCTAGAATTATTATATCTAGGACGTTTTAATGATTTATAATAAATATTTTCATATATAAAATATCAATGTTACTGATATAATTCAATAACTCTTACACTACTAAACTAATTCAATTCCATCTTACTGGATAGACATCCATCATAGAGGGTCATTACCTAGAGTCTGAGACATGGGACCCTTATAGGTTAGATATATCTATTTAGGTACATATCTTATAAGGCTACCAAATTAGTATACCTTTCAATATTAATGATAATCACCCCACCCCGGTCATCAAATTTTCCATATTCAATAGTTCTCCAATAAGAACTGGGAAGTCATCACTTCTACAGATTGGGATAGGTCTGAGGCCTCTTTGGTTTTGGTTCTTGTCTAGTCATCATGATGAGTAAGGAATCACATTATCTAAATGTGACATCAAACATAGAATGAATTCCTTCTCTCACAACACATTTTTCTCCAAATAATATATCCTTGGAAGGTGGTGGGAGCCTTTTAGATTACTTTCATGCAAATACTAAGGGAGGGAAATCCCTATATATGTCCACCTAGACCAGCGAACTACTACCATATTCCATTCCCATAATCATAAGCCTACCTCTCCATGTATTAAATGAATATTGATTCTGTATTGACTTCACCTTCTAATGACATCGTAAATTTAATTTATGTTATGATGAAAAACATATCGAGGAATCCATAAAACTTCATATAAGAAAACACCCTTAATCAACATTTTGTAATGATAAAAATCCATATAAACTCATTACCATACATCATATCATTCCTAATAAATACCAATAGTTATTCACTAAGCTATATTCCTTCCACCATAATCCAATGCCCCATAATTTTCCCAATTCCAATCATGATACCATCATGTTATCAAGTCAAAAATCCTAACAAAATTGAATTTCAGAAAAAATTAAATTTCTTTATTATATCTTGTACAATTAATTGAATTCATTATATTTCTATTCATGCTTCCTCTTAAACAATGGATAGTTAAATTATCCATTTATCCCTCGATTCCCTATCATTTTTTTTGGGTTACACATTACTTATCTTTCTCAAATTACATACATATTTGTTCTCACATGTAGGAAATGCAACCAATTGAAGAGAGGTGACGTAAATAGATGATAGATACAAATTATTTCATGACTGATATGTGAATTCCACCACTAATTCGTGTAGTGAGTATTTTATTTCGAATATACATACTTAAATAATATATAATTTTATGTGATTAATTTTGTTTTAAAATATTTTGTAGGATCCCCCTATTAGGCGACAGATATTTGATGACCAGCCTCATAGTGGTCTTAGTACACATGGTGTTCGTACGAGGGGGGGGGGGGGTACGGGAGGTAGACATTCTAGTTGGTATACCCGATTAGACTCTTCCCCTCCCACTGACATTGCATAAATCCCACGTTCTGATCCTGTTCTGTCGTTAAGGACACCCAAGATATTTAGGCCTCCCATGTTTTCACCACACATTACATCTGAGCCTCATCACCCATCTTTACAATATCCAATGATGATTCCCACTCCCCATCAAGCATTCATCCAGCAATCCCTATCATCTTTTTAACTTATTCTTCCTTCTCTACGAGATTTTATATTCCATCTAATTCGAATCCTACTCCACTAGAGTCCATCCCTACGGAGCATAAATTGGGACCTACTCCACATGTATAGGGTATTAATTCAGTTTCTGTGGATCCAACATCAGTCATTGATCAAACTTCCGCTGGAATACTTATACAGCCCAAACAATTTTTTCTACCATTAATTATTTTCATGATAACAAGTATTGATAAAATATTTTTTTTCATTCATAACAGATACATCTACTGATAGGTGGTGAGGGCGGAAATGTACAAGCATTAGTGTGGTATCAGACCATCGCACACAGTTGATAGTGGATGTTAATGAAGATTGTCAAATTATTGAAAAAACAAGGTAGCAATGTCGGAGTGTTTTTGACGACCATTGCCAAATACTCCAATATCATTCCCGTCATCCCGGTCTCATCTAGAAAGTTCCTAAATGAAGTCAACGATGAAGCTTGAGAAACGATATGGGTAAACAATCTATTGTATTTAATGAAATATAATATTTTTGGTATTTATATGAATTAATATTTTGGTGTAATCTTCAGTTTAATTTCCCCAATGGTGAGGGTGTACGGCCCGCACCTCTAAGGATTTATTTGAGATTTGGAGAGCCTATAAGCACGAGTTGTATATTTTTTGGAATTATACAGTTGGAAAATAGTTTGATGCGGTCCTTGTCATGTATCATTTTCTGTTATAACAGTATCGATAGATGATTACTCATTGGATGACAATTCAATTTAAGGTATTAATCACATTTGGGGTATTTAAATGAGCAATTTTCAGGGTTTTTGTTAATACTAATTATTGAATTTTATTTATGAATCATCCGGAAGAAAAAAAACCATTTATGCTAAAAAATACCCCCACACATTGGGATTTACTATGATTCTAGATCATCAGAGGAAGAAGGTACAATAGTTTATAATTTTTTTTGACTTACAATTTCTATTATTTCCTCCATAATTTATTCGTTTGCTAATGTTGTAATATAATTTTAGTTAGGAAATTAATTATTGGAACCCTATATTTAATTATGGTTTACTATATTCAATTTCATTTTAGAGGCATAAATTGAATATAGAAGGAAGTGTACATCGAGGAAAAATGTTTTTCTCAAGTAGAGGGATAAATATGGAAGTGCAGTTAATGAACCGACTCAGAAGAAGATTGTAATTTTAATTTGTTGATTTAAAATTTTAATATCTATTTTTTAACTTAATAATATATTTAAATTTGTAATAGGATACTTTAGTGGCCCTTGATTCCTAGTAAACTAACAATTGTGGGCCAAACGATCACTTACATCTGGTGTTGGGAGATGAGCCCCCTGGTTGAGTATGCTGCCGACTTGGGAAGAGTATAGTTCTGATGAGGTATTAACCCTCCTAAAGTATGATTTAGAGTTTCACCAAGTTCCATTAGATTAAGTCATAGGTAGAACATTCTAAAAAAGGGACATAGAGATGGAATAACAGTCTTCTAGGGAAAACACTACATTTATGAAACTGATGGAATTGTTACGTCCAACACACCCACTAGAGGTCATCACATCTTGTGATGAATATATTTTGTCGATGAGTTCTATATATGGTGAACTAGGTCGAAGTTATAGTGATGGCCGAGATGATGGATAGGAGGAGGCCAAGGTGGAGGAGGAGGAGACCGTGGTGGAGGAGGAGGGAAATGAAGAGGTTGAGGTGGTGTATGAGGGAGAGAAAGAGGGTGTTGAGGAGGGCTGGGAAGACTATATTGATGATGATGTGGATGAGGTTGAGGTTGATGATTATAGTGATGATAGTGATGGTGATGAGGGACAGATTGATCTGTCACATTTTTGACTGATATTACTAGCCTTTGATGTTTAATGATTTGTTGTGCATGAATATATGCGTGATTAGGTAGGTCACATTATCTTTATTTATTTATCGATAAGTAATAAATCGTTGACTTGATGATTTGTTATGACTAATTCACCCCTCCCCGGGACACCCCCAATCCTCGACACCCCCGGGACTGCCCACCCACCACCTGGACTCCTCGTACCCCTGGACATCCCCCATCCCTCGTGGACACCCCCACCCATGTGGACACCTCACCACCCCCTGGACACCCCCACCCCCAGGACCCCCCTGTGGACACCGCCCCTCCCCCGTGGATAGCCCCCATCCACATGGACAGCCCCCCAACCTCTGGACACCCCCAACCACCTGGACAGCCCTTCCACCCCTATGGAATGCCCACCCACACCCCTGGATCCCTTGTACCCCTGGACATCCCCCACCCCTGCGGACATGACACCCACCCCCTGGACACCTCTACCCCTAGACACCCCCCAACTATGGACAACCCACCCACCTTTCTAGACACCCCTAACCCACATAACAACCCCTCCACCCTCGTGGACAACACACCACCCCCTGGATACCATGTACCCCCTGGAAAACCCCACTACCACAGTGGATAGCCTACCAACCCCGTTGGACACTCCGTACACCCCTGGATATCCCCCAACCCCATGGAAATCCCATCCACCCCCCTTGGACACCCCTGCCACCCCAGGACACCCCCATCCCCCCGGACACCCCCACCCCCTTGGACACCCCAACCCCTTTGGATAGCCCCCCAACCCCCTAGACATCCCCACCCTTAGTCTCCCGCACCCCTCCAGACACACCCCCACCCCCAGGGGTAGCCCGCCCAACCCCCAAAACACCTCATACCCCATGGACTTCCCCCAGTCCCGTGGACATCCCGCCCACCCCCTGGACACCCCGTACTCCCCTAGAACAGCCCCACTACCCCCATGGATCCCCCCAACTGCATGGACAGCACACCCACACCCCTGGATACCCCTACCCCTTGGATACCCCTGCCACCGCCGTGGACATCTCATCCATCCCTAGACACCCCAACCCCCCTGAATAGCCCGCACCCCCGTGAACAGTCCACCCACCCCATGGATACTGCCTACCCCCTGGACCCCCCCCCCCCTCATGGATAGCTCGTACACCCCTTGGACACCCCTACACCATGGATAACCCTTCCATCACCATGGACAATACGCCCACCCCCTAGACACTATGTACCCCCTTGGACAGCTCTGAAACCCTGTGGATTTCCCACACACCCCCTAAACACCCTTTACCCCCAAGACTGCCCCAACCCCTGGATAGCCCGCCCACCTCCCTGGACAACCCGTACCCCACTGGACATCCTCTCCACCCCTGTGGACACCCACCACCTCGTGGAAACCCCCCTACCCCCTACCCCTATGCATAGCCTGCCCACCCCCGTGGACAGCTTACTCACCCCCTAGACACCCCCTACCCTATGGACAGCCCCACCACCCCCGTGGCCAGCCCACCCACCCCCCCCCCCCCCCGGATACCCCTACCCCTAGACTTCCCCCACCCCATGGAAAACCCCCACACCAACCTGGACACCCCCCCCCGGACATCCCGCCACCCCCGGGGTGAGTCTACCTACCCCCCTGGACACCCTGAACCCCCTAGACAGCCCCGCCACCCTCGTGGATATCCCACCCACTCCCTGGACACCACATACAACCTGGAAACCCCCACCCACCCCTTTGGACACCTCTCACACCCCCTAGACACCCCATTCCCCTGGACACCCCCACACCCATGAACAACCCTCCCCCCTAGACACCCCGTACACCCCTAGACAGCTCTGCCACCCCCATGGACACCCCCCAGTGGACACCCCCCACCCAGTGGACACCCTACCATCACCCTTGAATCTCCGACCCCCCTAGACCCTCACCCCCACCCACGTGGAGACCCCAACCCTCATGGAAAACTCCCTACCCTGGTGGATTTTCCACCCACCCCTAGACAACACTAACACCCATATATAGCCTCGCCACCTGCATGGACAGCTCGCCTGAACCGCTGGACACCCCATACCCCATGGACATTCCCCAACCCTCGTGGATAGCCAGTCCACCACCAAGGAAACCCCATACCCCCATGGACATCCCCCCACCTTCCCATCCCCATGGATAGCCTACCCAACCCCTAGACACCCCTACCCCTCTGGACAGCCCCGCCACCCCCGTTGACAACCCGCCCACCCACAGGACACCTCTTACCCCACCTAGAGAGTCGTGCCAACCCCATGGACAACCCTCCCGCACCTTGGATACCTTGTACCCCCTGGACAGCCCCCACCATCATGGATAATACCCCCCTAGACACCCCCTCTTCCCATAGACACCCATATCCCCCCAAACATCCCCACCCCCTTGGACACCCTGACCCCCTTGGACATCCCCGCAACCCACTGGACAACCCCCACCCCATGGACCCCCACCCCCATGGACACCCCCTAAGCATCCAAACCACCTAGATGTATGCCACCCCCGTGTATAGCTATAAAATCTACCAGGACAACCCCAACCCCCCCCCCCCCCCGGGGGGGGAAACACTGTCACACATGTGGACTGCCCGCCCACCCCCTGGACACCCTAAACCCCCTAGACAGCCTCGCCACCCAAGTGGATAGCCCAACCACCCCTAGAAACCCCCTACAACCATATACATCCCTTCCACCCCTATGGACAGCCCCGCCACCCCCGTGGATAGCCCCGCCACCCCAGTGGATAGCTTTCCCACCACCTAGGACACCCCCTACCCCCTAGACACCCCCACCCCAGTGGAAAGCCCGCCCACCCTGATTGACAATCCTGACCCCCTGGACAGCCTTTCCACCCCGGTGGACAGCCTGTCCACCCCCCTAGACACCAGATACCCCCCCCCCAGATAGCCCTTCCACCCTTGTGGATAGCCTACCCACCCCCCTAGACACCCTATACACCCTATACCCCCTAGACACCCCCAAATCCTCGTGGACAGACCCCACACCCTGGAAACCCCCACCACCCTTGGACACCCCCTATCCCCCCAAAAACCCCCCTAGACACCCCTTACCCCCTTGGACAACCCCCCAACCGTTGGATATACCCTTCCCCCTAGACCCCTCCCCCACCCAGTGGACACCCCCACCCCCATGGATATTCCACCCACCCCCTGGAAACGCTGTACCCCTAGAAAACCGCCACCCCCATGGATAGCCCACCCACCCCCCTGGACGCCCATACCCCCGGGATAGGCCCACCACCTACTTCGACAACCCGTCCTCCCCCTAGACACGCATACCCCTCTAGAGCCACCCCAGGTGGACATTTTTCCCACCCCTAGACACCCCCACCCCTTGGATACCCCCACCCCCATGGATAGACCTGACCCCCTAGAAGCCCCCAACCCCTTGACGCCCCCACCCCCCTAGACACCACCCCACCACCTAGACACCCCTACCCCCAATAGTCAGCTACTCAAAATGAAACTCTAACTATCATCGGCTCTCGTAAATGTCAGTGTCCTCTCACCATTATGATATGTATGCACCAAATAAATTTAAAAGGGATAGTTGGAAGAGTGTTTTTCATGTGATTATTGAAATGGGGAAAACTATGTTTTTGTACATGTCATGGTTGAAAGATTCATCAGTTTTTAGTTTCTATTGCAGGTTTTTTGTTCTGTTTTAAGTGTTGTTTATAGGTGTGTGTTTTTTGTTCTATTTTAAGTGTTGTTTTCATGTGTATGCAATGGAGGGGATGGGTGGATATTGGTTTTCGGAAGTACACTATACCAATGGTTTAAAACAATAGGTATAGTGTATTCAGAGAATATTTTTACCAACGGTTTGAAAATATTGTTGGTAATAAACTTTAACAATGGTATAAACCATTGGTAAAGTGTATTTCCAGAATATTTTTACAAATAGTTTTAAAATACCATTAGTAATACTATATACCAATGGTTTCTAAGCTGTATTTAAACTATATTTAAACTATATATCCTAAAATTTTATTAACTATTTGTATAAATATATTACAACCTTTTTGTAAAACTGTGGGCATATTGATGCTTACACTACCATATACCAACAGGTTGAGAAAAATTGTTAGTACATGCCCTTCCCAATGTCTTAATACCCAATGGTTTGCAAAACAGTTGGTATATAGTAAACCAATGGTTTTGATTAATATACTAATGGTTTGAAACTGTTGGTATATGTTGTGTCTCTAGTGGTGATTTAAGAGGAAAGCTATATCCTTTTAAGACTCAGTACATGGAGGAGGAATCTCCACTACGGGAGAGAGTGACTTCAATAAGCGATACGTAGAGGGAGACCTATGTTACCCAGAATCAAACACAGTCCGTGAATAGAGAATTATTTGCAGACATAGGGTAGTTCAAAGAGGAGGAATGAATGTTGCGGTATGTGGAGGCATTAACGGTTCATGGAAGAGGTAGTAGTATGTGGAGTAGGTGGCATGTGTACCCTTCTCGGCACATAGTATGTGGATGAGGAAGGTGGTTTTTGAAACACATAGGGAGATTGGAAATCCTAAAATCTGTTTGAGAAATATTTTTCTGGTATCTAACAATATTCGAGAAGGTGGATTTCATCTATGGGTGAAAGAGGAACTTCAATAGAGATTCTACATATAGTTTAGGATACAAGAATTCATGAGAATGAAGGGACCTACATGTCCATAAAATATGATTGACCAACAAGTCTATTAAATGTGGGAGGATTCCTTTCCAAAATCTGTGAGTGAAGGAAGAGGAAGAAAGTGACCCTTTCCACCGGTAGTGAGCCAGCGAATGAGGCATAGGTAGTGACCATTGAGAATGCAGTGAGCAGACCCTAAACCATGTAAAGGCATTAAGTCTGGGTACTGAATATCTAGCCTGAAAATTTTACATTATTTGAAGTGATCCTTAGTTAATTTGGTACATCGGCACATTTTCGTTGTATTCTCCTTGGACGTAGCCCTGTGAGGATGAACCAAATAAAAATTGATGTGTCATGCTCATGATTTAAAATATAGTTATATATTACTATAGGATAAGAGATATTTCTATTTTTTCTAACAACGAAACTAGATCCAAATGGGAGAATGTTTTAATCTACCATACACTGATTCACAGGGTATTCGACATAGTGGACCTAGCAATTGGTATCAGAACGAATGTTTGAAAGTCAGTGGTTTTCTCTCATGAAAAATAATTATAAGTGGCCTATCATAAAGTAATTATTACCTTTGAAGGGAATAATTTTCAACTATTGAAAAATTGGATGCAACACTACTTCCGAACAGTAGGTATGTATGTCTTCATAGCAGCCATGCATGGAATATCAGTTGACATTAATAATGGTTCTCTATCAAAAGCAGAATGAAGGGAATGGGATGCTTAAGATAAAGGGATCAATGATTTTTGGGGATCCATATCAAATTCAATTTATAAAAAGTATATGTCTTGTATAACCTTATATGAAATGTGGGAAAATTGTTAAATATTTATGAGGGTGACACAAAATTCCAAGAAGAAAAGCTGCAGGTTCTATGTAACGAGTGTGAGGATATCAGAATGAATCCCAACGAGACTGTTGATGCATTATTAAATAGGAAAAATGTTATTATTGAAGACATGAAGGTTCTTGGAGAAGTCATTAAAGATATAATGATTGTGAAAAGAATATTGAGGCAACTTCCACCACAGATCGATCTGAATGTTTTTGTCTTGGAAGATAAAGACCCAAAAGAGCTAACACTAGATGACCTACATAGTACACATATCACATATCAAATGAGAAATGATGATAATGATGCAGTGGAAAATGGGAAGGATAAGGAAGTTGAAATAAAGGCTATGAAGATTCAGTCTATTGAAGATAGTCATGATAAGGACAATATGGAAGATGTCATGTCATTTATCTCCTCCAATCTGCAATGGGGACAAGGTAGGATCAAAGGGAAACTTCCATTTTCCTGATTTCAATGCAGAAAGATTAGGAATTTTGATGCAAAGTTTCCTAAGAGGATTAATAATTCTAATGATGGAAATGATGATATTACCAAAAACAAGTATTCATCAAATGGGAAAGGGAGGAGAAGTGTAAGGAGAATGTTCTTCAAAAATAATAATCTGCTTCCAAGAGAGGTTAAAAGTTCAAAAAATTAGGGGAAGAAGAGTTGGAGGACTACACAGATCATAAAGTAGATGCATTAGTGGTAGTTTCTAGAAATTCAGTAAAAAGAGAAGAAAGATTCCATTAAGAAGGATAAATTGAAGGAAGAGTTGATCTTCAGACTGAATTAGAAGCTACCCTTGAAGAGGTCTTTATTTTTAGAGAAAAAATGTTGAAATCTAACAAAGTTGTTCATGATGCCACTCTTTTTATGATGCAGCTAGAAGAAGAGAATTCTGAGTTGAATGAAGAAATTGAAAAGATAGGGTCTTAAATGCCAAAATCTCTGAAAAGGTGAGTAAGTTCAAAATCAAAATTGAAGAACATAAAATTGAAATTAATAGTTTGAATAAAACAAGAAAATATCAAATAAAGTGTGTCGAACTACAAGAGTAATAAGTCATTGGTCCATGACGAACAATTGAAGATCAAGAAAAACGTCTGGGAAAAAAGACCATACATGCAACAGATAAGTTGATATTTTGGAAAGGTGGTCTATCAGAATAGAAGCACAAACCCACTCCGAATGATAAGTCTGGTATGGGGATTGATCTAAAAGGGAAATCCATTATGGTTCAAGTAAGACCACAAGAACCCTGTACAATATTTAAGATTTACTTGGACATGAAGTAGAATCAGAAGATTTAAATAACCCAATGCACAACTATTGGTGCATCATTTACATATAAGAATGCACCTTACATAAGATTCTATGGTTGTGGTAAAATGGGACACTCTGAAAATGTTTGTTCCATATCGAACAGGTACCAAAGGGAAAAAGACTAATTGAGGTGGTCGTACAGAGCTCAAAATTAGAGGACGTCATTTGATGGACATTGTTTTAGGTGTAAATGACTCAGAAATATCAGAATATATTTCACATCAACAATGTGGAGAAATTTTCCGAGGCAGACTGAATTTGTTCTGATGAAGAAGACAAAAGTATCTTCAAGTGAGTAGATAATTAAACATAGATTTTTAGCTCTACATGTTGAAGCTGACCCATTATATTCTGAGGAAGATCAAGATTATCATTCCATGTCGGGTATGAATTCAAAGTCTTGGGTAAAAAAGAAAATGATCATGTAGTCCGTGGTTCTAGAAATTGCATTTAAGGTATTAGGTTGCATGGGGATATGGATAATTGGTTGTAGATCCACTTCCTATATGATAGGAAATAAGAATCTAGTGACCAGAATAAGGTATGATAATGAATGTATTTAAGATTCGGTAATGATGATGGCCTAATAATTATTGGTTCCAGAAAATACATGTTTAGAGTAAAAGACATGAGATGACCAGATGTCTTGGTTGTTGAGTGGATTAGACACAACATTTTTAGTGTTAGTCAATTGTGTGACTCTGGAAATTCCATATGTTTTTCCAAGAAAATATGTATCATCAAGGAAAAGGATGGTGATATTTTGTTACAAGGAAAGCATACAAAAGAAAATCTCTACCTTGTGAGTTGAGAAGAAGATATGTGACTTCTTTCCGAGTATGAAGAAAACAAGTAATGGCCTAAGCATCTTAGCCACATAATACAAGGATCCTTGCAATATTTGGTGAAATATGATGCTGCTGGAAATCCCCCTAGATTATCATGTGATCGTACTCATACATGTGATACATTCTAATAGGAGAATATCATTCGAAATACATATAAGAAGAAGGAGAAAAAGTCAACGAGACTGCTTGAGTTGGTTCATATTGATTTGTGTGGGCCAATTTCAACACGGGCTATTGATTGGAGGAGATATTATGTTCCCTTAATTGACGACTATAGCATAATGACATGGGTATCAATAATCAACCAAAAATTTAGAAGGGTTTAGTTGTATTAAACGATATTTACCGAAGTGTCAAAAGATGTTTGGTAAAAAAAATATGGACAATTCGAATAGATAATGCAACATAGTTCACAAACAGTCGAGTGGAGGATTATCTCAAGAAACATGGGATACAACATCATGTTTCAGTATAAATAACTCCACATCATAATGGAGTAGTTGAGAGAAGAAATCGAATTGTCAAAAACATGTCCAAAACGATTCTCATTGAGAAAGACCTTCCAGAGATATTTTGGAATGAAATAGTGATGACAGCAGTATACACTTCAAATTGAGATTTACATTATCCAAAAGAGGAGAAAATTCCATATAAGTTATCGTATGGAAATAAGCCATCATTAATGGAATTTCGAATATTTGGAATTAAATGGTTCATTCTCATTAAGGATAAACATATGATGTTTAAATCCTATGGGGATAAAGGGATATTTTATGTATACTCATAGAAAAGAAAATAATATGAATGCCTCAATAAGCGGATGGGAATAATTATTGAAATTAATGATGTGACTCTGATAGAAAATGAAAAGAATATTAAACAAACACATGATCAGACTTAGGAGGATAACGATGAAGATACAAGTAGATCAAGAGATGCTCTAGCTCCAAATCTTGATTCAGAAGATGAATCTGATTATGAGAATAAATCAGTGTCTTCCTAGAGACCAGAAAGAGGAGATGAAATTGATCGGTAAAACATAATTGGTGATCAGATATCACTAGTGTAGATAAGGAGGATGAAGTCTCTACCAAAATCATCATACTTATCCCAAGTAGAATGTAAATTCATTGATGAACCAATTGGAGATGAGAATTGTGTTTTGTAAATGAATAAAGAGAATGAAAAAATTGATAAGAATCAAACATGGGAAATTGTTTCAAGACCGGAAGATAAGAATGTTATTAGGACCAAATGGGTCTTTCATAAAAAAATGATAGAAGATGGTTTTGTGATTCGATATAAAGCATGAATTATGTGAAAACGGTACTCTTAGATAGATGGTATTGATTTTTTTGAGACATTTTCACCCATTGAAAGGCTAAATACAATTAGATTATTCTTGGATATAGCTATTCAATGAATGTATAATGTTTTTCAGATGGATATGAAGTCATCATTTCTAAAAGAGGTTCTGGAAGAAGAAGTAACCATTAAGTAACCAGATGGTTTTCTCATTCATGAAGATGAGGATAGATTTTATCGGTTGATGAAGGCTTTATATGGTTTGGAGAAAGCTCCAAGAGCATGGTATTCAAGGAATCATCAATTTCTAAAGAAGCTCGGTTTCTAGTATGGTGTAGTTTTTTAAAATCTATATTTAAAAATTGAAATAGTCAAAGTGTGATGGTGTTGGTTTATGTCGATGAAATAATATTTGGTGGATCATATGTAGCAAAATGAATACTATTTTTAGAATTCATGAAAAGGGAGTTCAAAATGTCGATAATCGGTGACCTGAAATTTTTCTTTAGATTATAGTTGATTCGAGGAAATGGAACATTTAGTTCTTAATATAAATATTCCAAGGTGGGTTTGAGAAGATATAGAATGGATAATTTCAAATAAATGAAGACTCTGGTTTCTACCTGTCAGAAACATTCATGGTATGATAAAGAGAAGACAGTTAATATCACAGAATATAGGCAAATCCATGGAATTTTGTTATGCCTAATAGAAAAAATGCTAGATATTGTATTTTCCACTTACCATGTAGTGAGGTATAAAAAAATCCTAAGGTGTTCATCATGATAGAAATAAAAAAATTCATCAATATATCAAGGGAAAAGTTGATTTTGGCCTAATTTATAATGAAAAATCGTAGAAAGATTTATTGGGATATACATATATGGATTGGGCTGGTTATGTAGATGATTAGAAGTCAACATTAGGAGGTGGAATTTATCTTGGAGGGTTTCATATTTCTTGGTTAGGCACGAAAAAAGATGTCATTTCATTAAGCACCAGAGAAGTTGAATACATTGATGTTACTCAAGCTTGCACATAGCTATTATGGATGATGTAGCAACTTGAGGATATGGAAATTGAAGTGAAATATCATATCAGAATCCATTTTGATAATTTTAGTGCAATAAATCTTAACAAATATCTCATATATCACTAAATGAAAATGCACATTGAAATAAAATATCACTTTATCAAGGAGAATTTAGAGAAAGGGAATAGAATGTTGGAGTATGTGCATATAGAATAGGAGGTCAGAGACATTCTGACAAAGGCCTTACCCAAAGAATAATTTGAAAGGCATTGACTGGATCTGGGAGTCCATTCGACTTCCCATACTTAAAAAGGATTGGATGTGGGTCCCCCTCTCCCCGATGTATGTTGTGGCTTTCCTTAATGTTTATATATGTGTTATTTACCATATTGCAGACAACCTTGAAGTTCCCTTCAGGTTCGTTGACAAAGGGGGCGAAAATGTGACCATTCTAGGGGGAGAAAAGTCACGGGGGAAACTGTTAAGTGGAGCAGTTAGATAGGGGGAGTAAAGGCAGAGCTGAATCTATTTGGAGGATCTATAAATCTAACGATGATATAGGTGAGAAATCAATGATTAGATATCACAACAGCTATGGTTTGTGATGAAATCAGTACATTGGTATTAGTGTATCAGTACAATATTAGTAATTGGTGATTTGAAATGAAGTTATTCATTAATGAAATTTTCATTATACTGTTTTTTCTCATGCGGATCATCACTCATGTGGGCTTAGAGTATGTTTTGAGTAAATCCTTGATATCTATCTTAAATATCAAGAAGTGAATGATGGTTGAAGATGTAAAGAGATTTAATGAAATATCAAAATTCAAAGAATAGTTTTGAGATGAGTTATCAACAAACCCAATGGGAGATATTGTTGGGAAAAATCCCTCATGGTGTCCCCTTGGATTATTTTTGGTTTAATTGTGTTTTTTAACAAAGACATATGGTCATGAACGTAATGGTTGGTGTATGACAGAGACATGTTTTTAAGATGGCACAGTTTCCCGGTGTTTGGAAAATTTTATGGGGCTCAAAATTTGGAGTCTAAAGTTGGAAAAAAAAGTATTTATTCGTAGGAGTGAACAGTATGCAGAACGTTGAAGAAAACTGAATTGGATGAGAACTGCGTACCATAATTCATGTTCTGTGTACCATGTTCCAGGAACAGAATGCGGAGAACTGAGAATTGTACACTAGAGTAGTTTGCGAAACCAAAAAGGTTTGTGGCTGATCAGCGGTGCAATACGTGGATGGTCTGACTTCATCAAATGAAATAGACTGCATAATAGAAAATTTTGTATGCATACGATATTGAAAAATGGTTCGCGGATAACATGCGTTTGGTGGTGGCAGAAGGATCAGTAAGCGGTGGAGACTGAATCAAAGACTTTTTAAATCTTGGATTAGCAGTTTTTATGAATATCTATGCATATATAAGTTTTTTTAATCTCACTGATTACTGTAGAGATCGAATATCATTAGAACATCTGTTTGATCCAAGATTTGGGAAAATTACAAAGGTGTTTCATGAGGGATAAACTCATGAAGGATAAAGTAGTTCATGCGGAATAAATTACGCTGAAGAATTTATGCCGAAAGATGAATCTGCATAAGACTCAGTTCACATTAGAGGATTCTCTAGTACAAGAGAGATGTAATTCTGCAAGTGGTTTGTGGAGGGAGATCTCTGTTATGCATAAGAAAACATAGTCTATGAATAGAGAATAGTTCTTAGACAGAGGGCAATTTGCTGAGGATGAAAGAAGGTTGTGGTATGCATTGGTGATAACGGTTCATGGAAGAGATAACAGCATGCAGAATAGGTGGTCCACGCAACTTTCTTGGAACATTGTATGTGGATGATGCATGTGGTTCTGAAAACACACTTGGGAGCTTGGAATATCCTACAATCAGTTTGTGAAAGTATTTTTCGTGTATCTAACAATATCTAGGAAGGTGGATTTCATCTCCAAGAGAAAAAGGAACTTCAATAAAGCATCTACCAATAGTTGAGGATGAAAGAATTCATGCAAATGAAGGGACCAACATGTCTATAAACTGTGATAGAGCTACATGTATATAAACATTGAGTGGATTCATTTCCAAGATTAGTGAGAGAAGGAAGAGGAAGACAGTGACCATTTCCACTAGTAGTGATCCAAAGAAAGAGGCATAGGGAGTTCCCATAGGAAATACAGTGAGAAGGATATATACCATGAAAAGGAAGTGATCCTGAGTAGAGAAGATCTAGCTCGAACATTGTACTTTTTATTCAAAGTGAGCCTTAGTAAATTTTGGTACATCGGTGTATTGTCATTGTATGCTCCTTGAAAGTATCTAACTGAGGGTGAACTAACTAAAAATTGTTGTGTCCTACTCATTATTTCATATCTAGTTATATATTTCAATAGGTGGAAGATATAATCGAGTATTTTTAATAATGAAACAAGATCCAAATGGGAGAAAGTTTTAATCTAACATACCCTAATCCCCCCCCTCAGTTTATTCAACCTAGTGGACTTAATATTTATTTATCCCAACAAGGGGTGTTGTTTTTTCCTATTGGGGAGTTTCTTCAATAATTTTAACTAGGATTTGGTTATATTTCATCCTACAGACTGCAAATTGAGATTTGGTCATCTTTTTGGATTGTTACTAGTTTTTTTGTCCTTAGGCTGCGTTTTTCTTCTTTCTATCGATGCGCTAATTTTGGGGAAAGATAATATTATATGCTTCCAGGTTATGCATCTCTTCCTCTTTTTTTCAATCCATATTGAGTTAGGATCTGATAATAAACATGATTTTTACCACTGACATATGATAGGTGGTATATACATTTTCCCACTAGGTATAATTTTTTATAGATAATCGTTGTGTCACAGGTCAAACCTTTTGGGGGTTCTCCAAAAATTAATTAAATGAATTTATTTATTTATTTTAATCTGGGTAGGTTGAAACATAGTTCCATAATATGGCCGGAGGTTGTCAACAACTACCCAGATCACCCATGTGGTGTATTTAAAAATCTACCATATGAGTTACCACTCTATTGATTGTTTGTATGAAATTGAAATCATAGGGGTATCCTTAATGAATTAAATGAGAAATTATGAGATTGATTATTCCTCTATTCCCCGGTGATTACATGTATTAAAATTATTAAATGTGTTAATTGGTTATTGTGGAAGATTTAGATGAACTCATGGATTATATTGGATTTTGAAATGATTAATTAATGTGTATGACTGTGTTGAATGGAATATAGAATTTCAAATCAATTTATTTGGAATTACATTTTATGAAATTGGAAATTATACACCATGGATTCAAATTATAGAATATTCCATTTAAATATCATCTTTATGCATTCATATTACATTGGATACCCTGGACATTTCTCTTCCTTGGATCCAACTCTTGGTTCTAACACTTGATTACACATCATTGGATATTATGGATTCCTTTAACATTTATACTCTTTATATTTGTCCATGTAGGCCTGTCACTAGATTATATATATTCGGTCATTTTGGATTCTTTTACTTTTTTTATAGTTCATTGATTATTAAAATTTATTGATTATAGTTGACCCTTGTTTATGGATGCTTGATTATTGTGGAAAGTCCAGACACTATCACATCTGATTTAACATTTATGTATTCCTATTATATATCGAACACCACTTCTCCTTATATACATAGACAAGATTTTTTATATACATCATTATTGGTTCCCTACTTAGTGTTATCTCACAACCTATTTGGTCCAAAATTGGGTACCTAGATAGACTTGTGGATATACATTCGGATGAAGGAAATCCCCTACTTTGAGATGCCTGATTTTTCATGTTTAGGAGTTGTGAAATATAGGACCAATCTACGGGGCACTTTGATCTAGAGATAGATATTTTTGGAATATTTTACATTTACTACATGTAATTTTCGTGATGTTTGTTTCCATGTATTAATAACCATTTAGTTTAGAGAAATGAAATATATAATTTTTTATAGGATACTACCTTGGATTGGTTTATTGTTACACTCTTTTGAATGGTTTTATCATATGTTTCTTCTTATTTGATATGATTTCATAATTTATTAGTGTGATTACACAGTTGTGCTTCAAATTGACTGTTAGGGTATTGTATCACCACTGTACCACCTTAGACCATCATTTCTAGTTGGTACCCTATGGTGTACGTGGTGGGGTGATCGAGGCCAGCTTAGCCACCTACTCGGGGGGTACTGTTTAATGGATACTAGGTTAGGACGTTACATTGTTGGTCATGAACATAACATGAAAACATTTCCATATATTTATGATACTATGGCTATTTTATCTCTAAAGATTTAAATGAATTTTTGGTGGTGGAGGATGAAATAAAATAAAATAACCTCATTGAAGAACGTTACCTCATATTTGTGTAACCTCCATAGGTTTGTACTAAATCCTTCCAATGATTTTATTCTTACATAACTGTTATTATAGGATTAAGGGAGGGTATTATATAATTTATCAAGTTAGTTCCTGTGAAAAACAATGGGTTTTTAAGGTTTTAAGAGAGGATGAGAGAGGATTCCTATTATATGTGAGGTAAGTGGCACACTGAAATTTTTAAAAATAATGAATTACAACCATGTTTATTCAGGTAACAATGCTCCAGTAAAGAACCATTAGTAAAAATATAAACTATAGGGTGCAAAATTTACATTAAAATAAATTTTAGAAAGTTTTTAATTCATTTAACCATTATATTTTCAGTTTAACCCACATTAATTCTATTTATACCTTAACTACAAAAATTAACTTGTAATGGTTTCACTATTAATTTTGGTAAAAAAATAAAGTTGACGTTATTATAAAATATATATTATGATGATTCCAAATATTTTTCCCATTTTGAAAAATTCAATTCATAGAAGTAGAAAATTTAAATTTAAAATTAGTCCTACAAATGTGATGAAAAATCGGGGATTCGAAGAGGGAATGTTAAGAAGAAGTAAAAATTTTCTATTCAATTTCTATAAAAATTGGTTAAAATGAACTAAATTGGATTTATTTATATATATAATTGGAAGAAATTTTAATAAAACCCAATTAAAAATATAATCTAACTGTAACAACCGTGACCCTAGTAGACTGTATTTGGAAGTTATTTTATTACAATAGATTAGATACAAGAGATCATATCACCATTTACTGATTAGTTTAGTTATATTTAATAATTAGATACATACATGGTTCCATTATTACATTGGTAATTAGATATATAACATAATAAAGAGAAATAAACTGATTCCTTGAATATTTTTCAAATATTTCATCTTCATTACATGTGGAAGGAAACAAAATTGATGTGTGAGCTAAAAGTTTCTTAAGGGATACACAAATCAAAAATAATTGATGATAAGTAAATAAGGAATAAAAAATATGGAAGGGTAAATATCTAAAAAAAATTGTTAATTAAATGATAATGAGAATGCACCCATAGATTTTTTTCATGGTGAAAATATCATGGGAATTAATAACTGAAGATTGAATAAAAATGATTAATTTTGTGACATCATGTATGTAGAACATGATCCAATAATTTCAAGAAACAACGGTTTATTTATGTAAGTAGAAACTAATCTATTTCTTCTTGGAAATAAACATGAATGGTTTGTCACTAACTATTTTTTATCTTGTGACTTATTGATTCATTAAGGGTCTATCAATAAGTGGGACTCACTCTTCATTCTTGGTCCGAAGTATTATTCATACTTAGATTTAATTTGTGAACAATATAACTTATCATAATATCTATATTGAGTAGAAAATATTGATTAATCACTATTTCCATAGTTAAAAACACATTCAATGAATACATCGTATGTAATAATAGTATACGGATAAGAAAATAATCATATCAATGATACAAGAAATATGTATATTTTATGAAACTCTAAATTAATTATGATCATAAATAATAGGGATTCATAAATACACCATACATAAGGAATAAATAGTGAATAAGGCATAACCCAAGATAAAATCATAATTATTTCCATGAAATAATGGTTGTAAATAATATGTGTAAACTGTAATATGAATTAGTCATAGATCATAATAAATTTTGTCTAACTAAAGTGAAAACATTAAAAAGTGTGGTTAAGAAACCTTAAAAATTTCTCTCTTTAGTGTTGTTTAAGTGAAAATATTAATGTATCTTTAAAGATGAAAAAAAGAATAATTGTTTTCCTGATACCTGAATTGAATAAGGATATTTTTTAATTATAATAATAATTATATTAGGGAAATATTTTTGGATAAAAATATATTATGGTGTGTACTTGAAAATGGGAATGAAGTTGGGAAGTTCCCTTAAATCAGGAATGCGTATTGGGTGAAATTTAAAAGGGAACCTTATAAAACATGTATTTACCCATGAGAGATATATAAATTGATCTTGGTAAATATGTTTGGAATATAAAAATAGAATTTATGAGGAGTAAATAATAATAATTGAAATTCACTTTGGGTAAAGAGAGAGAAAGTGTAACCTGAAAGAAATAATTGAGGTTCGGAATGAATCCTTTACCATAAATTTGAAAGTGTTATGAACTGCAATTAATGTCCCAGATAAAGAATTTATACCCATTAATAATTTAATTTAAAACATCCTAAAAATTTATTCAATTTATTATAATATTAATAAGATCATTTATGCTATTTTTCATAAGTTATAATATTCAATTTTTTCATTCGGGGTTTTTGATTCATTGGATTTCATTATTAGTTCACTTGTATAAATGTATGAAAAATCATTTAAAAAGAGAATAATTATCCATAGTTGAAATTATATGTTATTAGAAAAATTTTATAATAATAAATGGTCTTATATATCATTTTTCTAGATATTATGATGATTCATTATAGAAAACAATAAAAAAAATGTTTGCTTTATTTTAACGTGTTTTCATTCATGGCGAACTAGCTTTGATTTATTATTCAATATTATTTATATTTACTTGTAATAAAACATTAATTATGTTTTATTAAAAAAATGTAATCATATTTATCCATACATATGTTTTTATCACTATCCTCGATGATGTAATTGCAAAATAGAAAGTCATCATCCACGAAATCGGTAAATCGATAACTCACATTTGATGTTTTCTTTTTTTAGAATAAAATAATAGAAAAATATAATTGATGATGGAATACCATTAAGATAATAAAATTATATTTTATGTATTCTAATTTAGTAATCCAGTCCCTTGGTATAGTAGAGGTTAGGTAATAATAAGAAAATAAATTAAATTGAAAGAGAGAGATGGAGTGTTTTACCTCTTGTTAATCATCTTCTTAAGAGCCTCTTTAAGGGGTTTGGTAATGGTCTTTTGGTGGGAACAGAAAGACTAGAACATGAGGAAGAGGATTGGGAGAGGAATGTTTCAGAATATATACTATATACAAGGCTTGAAATGTGTGGGTATAAGGTGTGTTGAGGGGTGGTATTTATAGAAGAGGTCGATTGTGTTTTTTATTATTTTATTCATTCGTTTTTTATTTTGGATCAAGACCAAAAATAGTGTTGATTCCCAAGACTAAATAATGTAAAAAAGGTAGGATAGTTCTAGATAATTTGAACCTATATCATCTATGACTCATCCATGACTCAAAAAATCATTTATTTACTTATAATGTAAAAGAGTGTAAATAACATTATTTGACTATTCACAAAAATTCATTTATTAAATAATAAATAAAAAATTTACCCAAAAAAATTTTAAATGTATAAATTTCCAAAATGGAATCCATTTTTAAAATATACTTTCCTAAATATTATAAATATAATTTTTAATTTAAAATCATCGTTTTCTCAAAAAACGATTTTAAAATTATAAGTGACTTTCTGCCACACTGAAAATTTTACTAAGGTCCCATAAAATTATCATATAGTCATATGAAAAAACATATTAGTTTATTAATATATTTATTGAAAATAAATTTTCATTTAAATGAAGATATTAATTTCAAATTGTAAATAAACATTTACGTTTCACAAAAATACCAAGACTTAATTTTTTATTTTTAAAACAATTATTTACTTGTTCCATGATATAAATATATCATATTTTCATTTATAAGATAAGTTTATTTTATTTATACTTTCATAGGTGAATTTATTATTATAATGGTCATATTAATATTCCTAATAGTCACATTACTATTCTAATTATAATTTCAGTGTTTAATAGTATATCACCGTTCATATAAGTTCGGTGTTGCAAGCTACATATGTTATCTAGTTAATTGAATTTATTTAAAAATATACACACCATAAATCTTAGAGTGTTGTATTCTTACATCATTCAAAAATTACTACTTTGAAAATTTTCAAGATTATTGCCTTCTAAATAGATGAGTATGGTTCTTCTTCATACCATCCTTAGGTTCCCATGCTACTTCATACATTATATGGTTTCACGAATGAACCATTACCAGTCGAGTCATCAGATTTTCAATACATTATATATAGTTTAAAGACTCTCGATAGGATCATCATAAAAAGATTAATCAGGTTCTGGTTCTATTTTTTCATAAGTGAGTACATGTGGTGGTTCTAGCATATACTTTTTTATCAATTATATATGGAACACTTCATTAACATTAGAGATACTTGGTGGAATTGTTAATTGGTAAGCTAGAACTCCAATTATTTCCAAAACATCAATTTGTTTTATCTACCTAGGGAACAGTTTCCATTTCTTACTAAAACTTATGACATCCTTCCATGGAGATATTTTCAAAAACACTTGATCTCCATCTTTAAATTCTAAATCCATTATTCAATTTTCATCAAAACACTTTTTCATAATTTTTTATTATTTAATATGATCTCAAATATCCTTTACATTTTTTGTTGTTTCATCACTATGTTTTGGGTGTATATTTTTCCTCTCACCAACATCATCACAACAATTTGGAGTACATCATCATTTTCTATATAATGATTCATATGTATGCATTTAAATATTATAATGAAAAATATTATTGTATGAAAGATCTACTAAAGGGAAATAATGATCCCACATACCTTGAAAGTCCCGAGAGAATGATCTAAACATGTATTTTAATTTTTTTTAGTCTATTCCAAATGACCATCTATTTGAGGGTGATATGAAGTACTTAGATAAAGCTCTATATCCTAATCCATCTTAAGAATATTCTAAAAAAAATTATGTTAAACAAAGATCTCACTCTGAAAAAATTGATAGAGGTGCACGATAAAGTATTAGAACTTCATTAAAATATATTCATTCTAGGGGTTTAAGAGGTAAATATTCTCTTATAGAAAGAAAATGTGGTGATTTGTAAGGTGATAAAAAGTAACCCCTATCATATCATTCTTTCTGGGGCCTTTTGTAACCCAATGTTAAAGTCCATTATAATGCTAGTCTAATTCTAAATTGGACTAACTAGAGGCTACATGACAACTCTGGGATGTTGTCACTTAACCATCACCTGTAAATAAACTAGACATTTTGACACATAGTCATAAATTTCTAACATCATATTATTCCACAAAAAATGTCCCTTTATATCTCTATACATAAGGGTACAATTAGGGTGTATATATAAATTTTAACAATAAGAATCATCTAATAGTTCCCTTTTTATATTAGGTATTGATGGAAGACATATCCTCTTTCTGAATTTCATAATTCCATCTTCATACATGAATTATTCAAAACATCCATCCTAAATGGAATTAACTTTCTGTTTCAAATTCCCATCATCAGATTCAGAAAGATTTATAATCTCTAGTAATGATGGATTATAAATCATTGAAAAAGGAATGTTTTTTCCTCTTGTTTATGAATTTCCATATATATAATTTTTAAATCCATGAATGTATGATCTTTCTCAATACTCAATTGGGTATGCAGTCAATGATCTTTCCTAGTTAATGCATCAGCTACCTTATTTTCTATTCATGAGGGGTAGTGTATTTAGAAATCATAATCATTGAGTATCTCCAGCCATCGTATTTTCACCATGTTTTGTTCATTCTCTATAAATGTGTATTTTAATCTATTATGATCTATTTATGTATTAAATCTTTAACAATATATATGGTTTATCCATATTTTTAAACAATGTATCACAGCTAATAACTCATGTTCATGAGTTAGATAGTTTTTTTCACGAGACTTCAAATACATTAATGCATACGCAATAACATTATCAGTTTACATAAGTACAAAGGTTGTTTCTTTCTTTGATGCATTATTGTATATCACAAATCCATGATTTATGAATTTTAGATTTAAAATTATATAATTTAATAATATTCTCTTCAATTCTTTAAAACATTATGCATATTCTTTTTCGCATACAAAATTAACTCATTTATGTGTGATCATGGTTAACTAGAAATCCAATCAGAAAAAATTATGAATTTAACACTAATAGTAACAAGTAAACTAAAAAAACTATGTACCTCGGTTATGTTTTGGGATTAGGTCATTATTTTATTTCTATTTCCCTTATATGAACAACTGAGATTCCATTCTTAGATACAATATGGTCATGAAAATAAAATTGTTTAAATTTGAATTCACAGTTGCTAAATTATCCAAATTACTCTTTCCATTTGAGAGTCTTAAGAATGCGTTGCATGTGATTCTCATGGACATTATAGCTTTTAGAATACAACATAATTATCAACAATGAATACTTCAAAAAAATCATTAGGATATTCCTTGAATACTACATTTATTATAATGATGAAAACATATGGGGTGTTACTCAATCCAAATAAAATTACTATAAACTAATAATTTCCATAGCTCATTAGAAATTTTTTCCTCGGAATATCTTCAATATTTACCCATAATTGATGATATCTAGAAAAAAGGTAAGTCATTAGAAAATATTGAGCTATGTGAGGTTTGTCAAATAAAATATCAAATTGTGATTATGATACATTTTTTATTTTAATAGCATTATCTTCTCTATATTCGAAGCGTGGCCACAAGGATTCATATTTATTCTTAATAAAGAGGACAAGGATTCCCAATAGGGAAATGCTAGGGTGAGTAAATCCCATATTACTCCACTACTCTATTTGTTTCCACAACTACTCTAATTCTGAAGGGGCTATAGTACAAGGAGCCTTTGATATTGTTCTAGATTCACAAATTTAATCAATAATAAACCATGTTGGGGTTGGTATCCATTGAATTTGTTTTTTTAATTGATTACATGATTATTGGACCCAAGGAATATTAATAAAAATTCTTATTATATATTTATTTTTATTTTACATGACTCAAATATAATAATGTTCTAGAGTATACGATTCATTTATAAGTTCATTGTAGATCCATACAATAATGATTACCTTGATGTGATATTATTATATTATCAAATATTTTTTAATTGTTGGATAACGTATTATGATGGGACACATTTTAAATATACTATTAGGTGAGAGTAATCTTAATCATATGGGGTTTTTTCTCATAATTTTTATACATGATAATTTCCAATGTGGGAGATTATGAGAACAAACCTATCAGTATGAATTAAACATGTTTTAGTGTCATCAGATATTCATATCTATGTGTGTTTGTGATTGTTATTATACTTTATTATTATTATTATTAACTAATGTTACAAATCATTTACATAGATGTATTCATAAACAAAGATGAAAATTTTTTAGGGTGAATTTGGATATATTGGGTGTTTCACGAGTGACATGTAATTAATGTATAATTCGAGGAAGGATTTTTCCCTTCCATCATTATAGAAGTTGATATTGGGTCCCATTGATTAGAAAAGAAATGTCACATTAAATTCCATGGCCATGGTGTAATGATGTCTTTATTTCAGATAGTCAAAGAAATACATATTGAGTATATAAGTGGGTGACATGAATTTAAAACCTTCTTGATGATATATTGTCACAAAGGGATTATATTACACATTGAACATTCATATGTGATTTTCAACATTGTGAAATTAAGTTATTTATCTTTGGTTTCTGGGCTCATTGATAAAAAATAATCTTGGAATTTAGGCAATCACACCTAATTATCATGAGATAGAATCCTATAGGGCCACACACTAAGTGTTTATGTTGATATCGATTAAATTTTATTGGATTTTAATTAATGTAATAAATAGTATTCTCAAGTATCGGGAATAATTTTATTTTAGTTATATTAATATAATAATTTAAATAAGTATTTATTCACCAGGATTTTATTAATATATTTAAATTATTTATTTATGATTTTAATAAATATTTATTCACTATGTTGTTTATTAAATAATTATTTATAAATAATTTATGTGTCTGATTGTTCAATAAATGAAAGAGGAGTTCGAACGAACTAAGACTAAGTAAGGTGAAAAATATTAATTAACAATACCATTACATAATATTTATAACTAAGGAAGTTGGGGAACACCCCAAATTATTAACAATAAAATTATTAGTAAGTGAAATGATGTTTATTAAAGGTAATAAAAGCTATTTAATTGCCAGTTTGCAATTAAATAATATTATAACATAAATCCAAAATATATAAATAGATAGTCATGTTAATTGTGTAGAGAATCCAAAATTGAGAATAAAGAATCATTGGACATAACTAATTCTCTCTCAACTCTTCATTCTCTCTCCCTCTCAAGAATGATGAGTGTAAGAGAGACTTCTTTGAAGACAAAGAATGAAATATAAATAATCAACATCCCAAGACATTGGACTCACCATGATAGCACCCAATGATCAAGTAGTACTAAGATCATAAGAGAATATGTGGATTACCACTCGAGTGATTCTATCCTTGGATAATAACATTAAAATGAAGGTAATCTAAAAGGGTCCTTTTGGATGATAAACATTCACCAATTGAGAATATTTCTAAGAACATGTATTTATTTCTTCAAATGTTAAATAAATTTATTATAAGTTTGACATGCAGGATCCTCTCTCAGGGTTTTGGGAAATGATTATTAAAAAAATACCACATCTGAACGCTTCCTATATAATCGAACTGAAATGTGGTATCCAAGTGGTCTTGTATAAATTTATAATTATTTATTTTATTACTAATCTATGTAAAATTCTTGGGATATTTTCATTTCATGTTATTTTTTTTCTAATTCAATTATAATTAACATTTTATCGACATTTTAATCATGATCATTCATTGTTTCATTTTCGTAAAGGATTATAAACAAATGAATAATGGAAAAAGATTCCATTTGGAAGTTCCAAATAATTAATTGGTAAAACTGGGTTACATGAGAAGTTTCCAGAGCACATGCCATATAGTGGAGTTCATATGTGTTTTTTAATTATTTTAATCATTAGTTTTTTATTTTGGCTCAAGACCAACAATACTCTTGATTCTCAAGTGTATATAATGTAACCATTGTAGGATAGTTAGTGATAATTGGAACTTACATCATCTATAACTCATCCATGACTAAAAAAGTCATATATTTACTTATAATGTAAAATGCTGTAAATAACTGTATTTGGCTATTCACAAAAATTCATCTATACTATAAAAATTCCAAAAAATTACCCAAAAAAAGTTTAAATGTATAAATTTTACAAATGGACTCCATTTGTAAAAATATTTTCCTAAATATGATAAATAAACATTTTAATTTAAAATTATCATTTTCTAAAAAAATGATTTTAAAATTATAATTGATTTTCTATCACATCGAAAAATTAACTGAGGGCCCATAAAATTATCATATAGTCATAAGAAAAAAAAATTAGTTTATTAATCTATTTATTAAAATTAAATTTTAATTTAAATGATGATATTGATTTTCAAAATGTAAGGAAATATTTACATTTCACAAAAAGTCAAGGATTTAATTTTTCATTTTAAACCAATTATTTACTAGTTCTAGGATATAAATATATCATATTTTCATTTATAAGATACCTTTATTTTTTTTATACTTTCATAGGTTAAGTTATTATTATAATGGTCATATTAATATTCCTAATAGTCACATTACTATTCTAATAGTAATGTCAATGATTAATAGTAAATCACCGTTTATATTAGCTCAGTGTTGCAAGAAACATAAGCTATCTAGTTAATTGAATTTATTTAAAAAGATACATACCATAAATCATAGAGTGTAGTATTCTTATATCCTTCAAAAATTACATCTTTGAAATTTTCCAAGATTATTGCCTTCTAAATAGATGAGGGTGGTTCTTCTTCATACCATTATCAGGTTCCCATGATTCTTCACACATTTTATGGTTTCATGAATAAGCCATTGCCATTGGAGTCTTCAGATTTCTCAATACATTCTCTATAGTTTAAAGACTCTCGATAAGATCATCATAATAAGATTAATCAGGTTCTGGTTCTATTTTCTCATAAGTGAGTACATGTGGTGGGTTTATGATATGATTTTTTATCAATTTTATGTGGAACAATTAATTAAATATAGAGATACTTTGTGGCATTGTTAATATGTAAGATATAACTCCAATTATTTCCAAAACATCAAATATTTTTATCAACCTAGGGCACAGTTTCCCTTTCTTACTGAAACATATGACACCCTTCCATAGATATATTTTTAAAAATACTTGATCTCCAACATTAAATTCTAAATCCCTTCTTCAGTTGTCATCATTACATTTTTTTCCCAATTTTTAATTCATTAATGTAATCCTGAATATCCTTTACATTTTTCATTGTTTCATCACAATGTTTTGGGGCATATGTTTCCTTTCACCAACATCATCACAACAATTTGGAGTACCTCATTGATTTATATCTAATGATTCATATGTATTCATTTAATTACTAGAATGAAAAATATTATTTTGGGAAAATTATTCTAAATGGAAAAAATGATCCCACATACCGTGAAAGTCATGTGAGAATGATCTAAACATGTTTTTTAATGTTTCAATAGTCCAATACAAATGACCATATATTTGATAGTGATATGATGTACTTAGATAAAGCTCTATATCCAAATCCATCATAATAATATTCTAAAAAAATTATGTTATAAAAATATCTCACTCAGAAAAAATTGATTGAGGTGCATAATAAAGTATTAGAACTTCATTAAAATAGATTCATTCATGGGGATCAAGAGGTAAATATTCTCTTATAGAAATAAAATGTGGTGATTTTTAATGTGATAAAAAATAATCCATATCATATCATTATTTATGGAGCCTTTGTTAATCCAATGTTAATGTCTATAATAATGTCATTCCAATTATAAATAAGAATAACTAGAGGCTACATGACTCTTCTGGGATGTTGTCACTTAACCTTCACTTGTTAAAAAACTAGACATTTTCACACAAGTTCATCAATTTATCACATCATATTATTATATCAAAAAATTTCCTTTATATCTTTATACATATTTGTACTATTAGGGTGTATATATAAATTTTATCAACAATAATCATCTAATAGTTCCCTTGTTATATTAGGTATTGATGGAACATATAACCTCTATCTAAATTTAATAACTCCATCCACATAAATTAATTATTCAATACATCCAACCTAAATGGAATTAATTTTCTTTTTCAAATTCCCATCATCATATTCAGAACGTTTTATAATTTCTAATAATGGTGGATTATAAATCATTGATAAATGTATGAAATTTCCTCTTTTTTAAGAATTACAATATCCATAATTTTTAAATCCATGTATATATGATCTTTCTGAATACTCATTTGGGTCTGTAGTCAATGATCTTTCCTACTTAATGCATCAGCTACCTTATTTTCTTTTCATTGGTGGTAGTGTATTGAGAAATCATAATCATTATATATCTCAAGCCATCTTATTTGTCCCATGTTAAGTTCATTCTTTATAAATATATATTTTAATCTATTATGATCTGTATTTATCTTTAATCTATAACCATATTGATGGCTTATCTGTATGTTTAAATAAAGGATCACAACTAAAAACTCAAGTTCACTAGTTATATTGTTTTTTTCATGAGAATAAAAATATATTGATGCATATGCAACAACATTATCATTTTACATAAGTACAAAAACTGTTCTTTTCATTGATGCATCACTGTCTATTGCAAATCCATCATTTATTAATTTCATATTCAAAATTAGAGCATTGAATAATATTCTCTTCAATTGTTTATAAAATTATGCATATTCTTTTTTCCATACAAAATTTACACATTTAGGTGTGAGCTTGGTTAAGTAGTTAACCAATTGATAAAATTATGAATGAAACACTAATAGTGACAAGTAAACTAAAAAAACTATATACCTCAGTTATGTTTTTGGATTAGTTCATTCATTTATTTCCATTGTCCTTATATAACCAACTGAGATTCCATTCATATATACAAGATTTCCATGAAATGAAATTTCATGAAATATGAATTCACAATGGCTAAATTTTCCAAATTACACATTCCATTTGAGAGTCTCAAGAATGATCTGCATGTGATTCTCATGGACATCATAGCTTTTAGAATACTACATAATTAGCATCAATTATTATAACAAAAAATAATCAGGATATTCCTTGAATAATATTTTATTAGAATGATGAAAACATGTGGTGCATTACTCAATCCAAATGGAATTACTATAAGATAATAATTTCCCTACCACATTTGAAATTTTATCCTTGGAATTTCTTCCGTCTTTACTCACAATGGATGATACCTAAAAACGGTAAATCATCCGAAAATATTGAGCTATGTGAATTTTATTAAATAAAATACCAAATTGGGGTAGATGATACTTTTTCATTATTATAATAGCATTGGATTCTCTATATTCAATACAGAGCCACAAGGATTCATATTTACTCTTAATAAAGAGGATATTGACTCCCCATGGGGAAATGATAGGGTGAATAAATTCTTTATTACTCATCTACTCTATTTGTTTCCTCAACTACACTAATTCTATAGGGGTTATTTTATAAGGATCCTTTGATATTGTTATAGGGTCAGGTACTTAATCAATCATAATCTCTCTTGGAGTTGGTATCCATTGACCATAGTTTTTTACATTGATTACAAGAATATTGTATGTATGGAATATTAATAAAAATTCTTATTACATATTTATTATTATTCTGAAAGACAATTATAATAATTTCCTAGAGTATATGATGCATTTATAAGGTCATAGTAGTTCTATACTATAATGAAAACCATGATGTGGAATTATTATATAATAAAATATTGTTTAATGGTTTAATAGCATACTATGATGGGACACATAGTACATATAATATTAGGTTAGAGTACTCTTTATCATATGGGGTTTCTTCTCATAAAGTTAATAAACGGTAATTTCCAAGGTGGGAGATTATGATAACAAGCCTGTCAGTATAAATTCAACATGTTTTGGTATCATCAGATATTCATATCTATGACTGTGTGTGATAGTTCTTATAATTTATTATTATTATTCATTAATGTTACAAAATTCTTACATAGATTTTTTCATAAACCATGATGAAAAATTTTTATGGTGAATTTGAATATATTTGGTGTTTAACGAGTGACATGTAATTAATGTATAAGTCGAGGAAAGATTTTTCCCTTCCATATTTATGGAAGTTCATATTTAGTCTCATTGATTAGAAAAAAATTTCACATTAAATTCCCTGGCCATAGTGTAATGACGTCTTTATTTCAGATAATCAATGAAAAATATATTGAGCATATAAGTGGGAGAAATGAATTTGAAACCATCTTGATGATATATTGTCTCAAAGGTATTATATTACACATTGAAAATTCATATGTGATTTTCGACATTGTGAAATTATGTTATTTATCTCTGGTTCCTTTACTTATTGATAAAAATTAGTCTAGTACTTTAGTCAATCCATCCTAATTATAATGAGAAATAACCCTAGAGGGCCACACACTAAGTGTTTATGTTGAAATCGATTAAATTATAGTTGAGTTTAATTAATGGAATTAATATTATTCTCATGTATTGGGAATAATTTTATTTCAGTTATGTTAATATAATAAATTAAATAAGTATTTATTCACCAACAATTTATTAATATGATTATTTTATTTCTTGTGTATTTTAATAATTATTTATTCACTATATTGTTAATAGAATAACTATTTGTAAATAATATATTTATCTGATTGTTCAATAAATGATATAGAAGTTTGAAAGTACTAAGACCAAGTAAGGTGAAAAATATTAATTAACATCACCATTACATAATATTTATAAATATGGAAGTTGGGGAACACCACAAATTATCAATAATAAAATTATTATTAAGTGAAATGATGTTTATTAAAGGTAATAACTATTATTTAATGGCCAAATTTCAATTAAATAATACTGTAACATAAATCCTAAATCTATAAATAGACAGTTATGTCAACTGTGTTGAGTATCCAGAATTGAGAATAAAGAATCGTTATACCAAACTAACTCTCTCTCAACTCATCATTTTATCTCCCTCTCCAGAACTACGATTGTAAGAGAGATTTATTTGAAGAAAAAGAATAAAATATAAAAAATGAACATCCCAAGACATTGGACTCACCATGATAGCACCCAAAGATCGAGTGGTGTTGCTCGAAGATCATAGGAGAACAAGTGGATAACCACTAGAGTGATTTTATCCTTGGATACTAACAGTGAAACAATGGTAATCTAAAAGGGTCCTTTTGGATGATAAACATTCAACAATAGAGAATATTTCTAAGACCGGGTATTTATTACTAAAAATGTTAAATAAATTAATTATAAGTTTGACATGTAGGATCCTCTCTCTGGGTTTTGGAAAACAATTATTAAAAAATACCATCTTTGCACGCTTCCTCTATAACCGAACCAAACAGTGGTATCTAAGTGGTCTTGTTTAAATTTATATAATTTATTTTCTTACTAATATATGAAAAATTATTTCCATATTTTCTTTTCAGGTTATTTTTTATTTAATCCAATTCTAATAAACATATTATCGACATGTTAATCATGTTTATTCATTGTTTCATTTTCTTAATGGTTGATAAACAAAAGAAAAATAAATAGAGATGCCATTATGAAGTTCCAAATCATTAGCCGATAAAACCGGGTTACACGACATGTTTCCAGAGCACATTCCACATACCCATGCACATTATATCAAGATGCACCAAGAAATTAATTACAAATTGTGATTTTACTACACATAACTTGTTTATCGGTCTAACATAGCACATAGATAGTGGATGCATGGTGTGTAGCTAGCATGTACACACTATATAGTTGATCTAAGATAACATGTCGAAGCCCTAGGTGTGTGACATAGATATATGGGAGTCGAGGTACATTGTGTATAGTTGTTTGTACAGGCCGTGTAGTCCCCCATTAATTGAAAAAAATTAACATTTCATTAAATTTGAAATTTTCAAAATTTTAAACTTATTTTATACATTGGAACACCGTTGGGTGTTTGAATAATTATTAATCGGGTTAAAAAAATTTTAATGGTCAATTACTTTATAGAAATTAATATGTAATAATTGGTTCTACTATTTATTTTCCATATATATCATTAAGGATGGATATTCCAAAATAATATAATATGATCATTAAGATAAAAGAAAATTAGTTATCTAATTTATTACTTGATAAATGTAATAATGTTTATCTTAAATAATAATAAACAAATAAACAAAAGAAATCTAGTAATTTACTATTTTTATATTTATTGCATATATGACCATTCATGAGCTTAACCAAGGCTAGTGTATGTGTTGGATGCTTTAATTAATTTATTTCATGCGTTTTAAATTATATTATATTAAATTAAATGATGGAATTTGAGTCATCCCTACATCCATTATTATATAGGACCTGCATGTCCCAGGATATTTATATTACACCCTTTAACCAGTCCGTTAGTTCCCATCACATTCATGTGAGTAATAAATATTTGTAATTAATGGAGTATCCCAAAAAGTATGGAGGCGATTCAAGGAGTAATAATAAGTATGGAAACCCATGTGATACACAGGTGGATATGTGGAATGATATAATTCATTCCAAGAGTATTAATATGAGTTAATTCCTGTAGGTCAATGGTTGATTTAATTTACTCTCGTTAAATAAAACCTTAGATAGAGATCATGAACGGGTCATTTAATTATTTCTATATTTTTTTCTATGAAATTAGTTATTTTATGGTTCTAAGACCGCAATCAAATAAATTTAAATATCCATGTGAAAATATGGAAATTAAATAATTGAAATTTGTGTAAATGTTTTATCCAACATGGATAATTAATTAATTAACATTCACATAATCATAACAAGACATGAAAAGGAAATACAAGACGAAATTTATGCATCATATATTAAAATACCTCAATTAAATATTATGTTTGACTAAGACTTCGACTTCATGATTTGGATTGAAGTCATAGAACTAAGTGTAGTACATGGCCAAAGTCTGGACACTTACTTTTATCAGGAAATTCCAATGAGAGTATTGGATTGACCTAAACAAAATTTTATTGAGTTTAATAACCAAAGTCTTCTTAAAATGAATTTGGAGGAAATTTTTTAGTAAATCGAATTCATGATTTTATAATAGGGGAATACACTTAATGGATAAAGGACATATAAGTCTGCAGTTTCCACAAATGCCAAAATAATTTATTTATTATTTTTTGTAGGAAATTTTTGGATCAATAATAAAAGTAATATAGGATCCTGTCCACTAGAATGTTAAATCAATAAGACATTATGATATTAGGAGTGAGTGAGTAACTGCCTAAGATTTGCAGGAGATGTATTTTTTTAATTTATTTGATATCTTCTGTTGTATACTATACCAAGATATATTTGTGATAGATGAAACAACATCTTATATTATGGTATACGCAACACTATTCATGGCTTTTATATAAATAAATTTGAGTGCATTTGATATAATTTGTTTCACGCAAGACCAGGTTTAAGTGAACAGCTAATTTTATTTTGTTACCTTACAACTAAGCCATTATAATTGTTGGTATGAACAGTATTAATTAAATAATGAAGATATAATTTACACATGGTTATATAATTAATTAAATTTTGAAAAAATCAATATAAATGAAAATAAAACCCTTTTTAAATAAAAGAAAATGTTTTTTTATCAAAAATACTATTTAAATAAAAATACGTGAATTTAAACAATAAAACCACACTTGAGGGATTTTACTAATGAAATATATATGTTATATATTTAGTAAAGTGTTTAAAACTCATATTTTATGTTTTCTAGACATGATATAAGAAAAAATTCAATTATTTCGTACAAAAGATGTATTTTTTAGAAAATGCAGTTTTACCACTATTTGATGGTGCACCCAATTTAAATATCTTTTTTGACACAATTATATAATCCATTTAACAAAATTTCCATATTCTTTTAGAGTTTATTATTAAAATTTACTTTAGTAATTATTTTTATATTTATCTAATATGTTTCAGGTTTTCATGAATAGTAAAAATATACTAAAATTTAAATTAAAGAATGTTTTCACATCGAAATGATTTATGTTATTAGGTTATATTATTAAATATATTTAAAAATTAATTATTTTATATTTTCTTCATTTAATATGATTTTGGTCTTCTTCTTTAATTTTACATTGAATTTTGATATAAAAGCATATCAATAAGTTGTGATGTTTTTATTTTTAAAACAAATTTTCTAATTCAAAAAACGGGATAAATTTTAGATTAATTATTGAATCATATATGTATTTAATTTTTAAAAATGGATTCCATAATTTTAATAAGTGGTTCCAAAATATGTAAATAGATTTATTTTATTTATGGTCATTATAAATAGTGACTTTGAGATTATTTTTTAATACGGTGAAATGGTAAATTGAGTAATTAAGGGTAAAAATAATATTATAAAATCACCCTAACAAATATCCTATATTATTGGTTGAGTGATTTTCGACTTATATCATCCTTCAGTTGAAATTTTATCCTTTAGAAGCCACTTGGATGGGATTAAGACATTTAATATATATTTTTTAAAGAAATGTAAACTATGTCCTACTCAAATTTTAAAAAATAAATAAATTTTAATATTAGGTTATAGATAATATAAATCCCACTATCAATGATAATTTTAATTATAATTATATTTCAATATCATGGTAATTTATTTTTATTTTTTAAGAAATAAATAATTACTCTAAAGGATTATTCATTGAGGATGCAAAAATTATTTAGTTGATTAAAATTCAATAAAATAATTTTTATATAAACTCTAATAACTATTGAAAGATAAAAATAATGAAAGAAATCTATTTTTGGTACATCTCAACAAAAATCATCAAAGGTTATAGTTATTAATAATTTAGAGCTATATAAAAAATGTTTATGACACTTATAATATTTTCTTTAATGTGATTTTAATGTTGTGGCATTTATATTTTAATAAATATAACATTTTTTAATGTTTTTTTTCAATAAGATATGTTATACTATTATTATTATTTTTATATCAAGATTATTTATCTTCTTCATAATATTTTAATTTTTTTTTATTTTATCAATTAATATATTAAATAATTACACAAATCTGATGTTGTAGTTATTTTATTAATGAAGATAACAAATAAATGTTATTAAATTATTAAAATAAATATAATTTGGGATAACTAATATGTCCATAATATTATCTAGATGGAATCATCCTATTAAAAATATAATAAAATATTTTTTTAAAGTTAACTTCTTATCTTTATATTTTTAAAATTTAGTGAATTAAATTTTCTCAAAATTGACACTATATATTGTTTATCAAAATAATATATTATTAATGTATTTTAAAGTTATATTTTTTTAACAAATATATAGAATAATTATGATATGGTATAAAATATTCTAAATTATAAATTTATGGTCTAATTAAAATCATATAAGTTAATATTTCACCGTTTTCATATAGAAATATTAGATATCTTATTTAAAATTAAATAGAATAAATAAGTGTTAATTAAAATAATAATGTTTAAATGGACAAAAAAACTTGTTTGAAATATTCTCATAGATTATATTACAACCTTATCTCATCTTATATTCTAATTATAAAATTTGGGAGGATTTTCGATGTGTTTTAATTATATTATAAATTAATATTTTTGGAGTTTCCAAAAGTGTGCCTCACCTTAATTATCAAAGGGAACCACCTCCCTCACTTCTTCAGTTCACTTTGAGCCTTATATCATGGAAATACAATGAAAATTTCCTTTTCCAAGTTCCCTAGCCACATTCTAGTGGTTGTTTCTTCTATATAGACCATCCCTAATGCTTTAGTGGGTGATCTAGAGGGAACTTGTCAAAGAAGATATAATCTCCTCTACCGATTCATTCATACTTATTTTCTCTTATACATCCTCTGCATGATTTAATTACATTATAAAGTAATCAATCTTGTATCACTTATATACTGATATGTTATTATTATTTTTTATAACTATATTCAACCTTTTATTCATCCTAAAAAAACTAAAACACTATGTGTGCATACGCACGACTTACCTTCAACACGTTAGGATGTAATCTATTTTTCATAACAACTATAAATGGATGGGTATAGTGATGGAAATAATAACTATATTTGGTTAATATAATATGAAATTTATTCGTTAAATAATATACCATCCACTTCCATACCATTTAATAATTAGAAGAATGATATTGTCGCTCGTGCGTACGTACAACCTACCGTCTCCATGATGCTATGTGATTAATTCAACACAATACCCATTAAATTATGATTATATAAATTTATATAATGAATAAATTTGATGTGTGTTATGTTAATATAATTTTTTAATGATATAACTATGACCTAATAAGTATATCCAGAACTTATTCAATAAAATATTCATAAGAAAATGAAGGAGTTACTACTCGAATAATGAGTAATAATGAAATGACATTAACAAACAATAGATAATATGATTATATATGATATCATTAAAATTAATTTGATTATGGAATAAGTTAATAAAATTATTTAATCCATTATACATGCATTTTTTTACGTATGAAGGTATTCATACCTAAGGTAATGTATTATTTTATCTCTCTTTTATTTTGGTGGTATGTATGCCTTACACAAGACATGTTTCTTTTGTTTCATGTTTTTGCTGCAGATGAATGTTTTTAGGAATATTATTCTAATTTTTATGGTATTTACTAATGAATATAATCTTATTGATTTTATAAACTATATTATTTTTATAATTATAAATTTGTAAGGTATTATTTTTCAATCTTATAACTATTTGATATTGTTTATACGTAATTATTTTCTAGGGTAAATTTTTCAACCATGTCCATATTTCAAAAATTTATATTCCAAAATATTTATTCTATCATTCAAAAATTATTTAATGTCAATTTTATTAACTGATTAATTTTTTTTAAAATTTTATGAAAGGAATTTTTTCATTTTTGATATGAGGAACTTTTTGACTTTTCTGACAAAAGTACAAGAAATTTTTTTAATCTTATACAACATGAGAGGATTTTTACATTTTTGTAACAACTTATTTACATATTTAATTAATTAAAATATTTTATTTTTATTTTTAGATAAGTTAATTTCTTTAACAATTGTGTGGTACATTGAGAAAATAAAAATATTTCAATGAAGTAAGGATATTTCCCTCAAAAATTAATTTCAAGTGTTTTATCAAAAATATTTTCCATATAAGATGAAATTATTTAATAAGGATATGTTTCAGGTATATTATATCTATTATTCATGTGGTTTTATTATTTTTTTATGGAATTATATTTATTAAATCAATTTTATTTTCATTGAATATATTATGATGGAATGGTTTTTATGAAACCAATTTTATTCTTTAGGGTTTTCAATGATGAATGATTTATTTTTTTGTGGCAAAAGTAAGAATAAATATTTTATGATATTGGTGGGACCCACATGTCCCTCCAATTTATTGGATAAAGATTCATATCTCAGGATTCAAATAGCACTAGAATAAGAAATGATCTAAATTTTGTAATACTGGGCTATAATGGGAAATAATCTCGATTCAGTAATATAGGGATGAAACGGTAAATAAACCTGGTTCAATAATATAGGTCTTAAACGAGGAGTAAAATAATTTTATTAAAGGGATTTTTTCCACAATTATGCTATTGGTAATGATCCTCATCTAACATGGAAATGATGTTCTATGCTTATGTGTTTTCCACAATTCCATGTTTTATTCCGATGAAATTTTCATATACCTCATGTTCCATTCTTATTTATGACTTATGAATTTACATGATTTATTTCTTGACTCTAGATTTTGATATATGTTATAGGTTGTATGATTTTCAAAAGAGATGTTCGTGTTTTAATATTCTTGTGTTCATGTTTCCCTGTTTACCCTTACTGGCCATCTGATCTCACCCTGTTCAAATGTTTTCTTTTTTCCAATATATCAAGATAGTTTTTAGGTAGGTAAAATAATGGGGAACATCTTTGTTAGAGATGTTGAATATCATTCACTAAATTAGAATAATTTTTTTAATGTTTCCAAATAAACTAAACTAATATGGTCTTTGGTCCTGTTTTAATGTATTCTAAAAAAGTAATGTAATATCCATGTAAATAAAGCCTGGGTAGTTACATTTGGTATCAAATAAAATTTTTAGTCTACCTTTTTAAAGTAGTATGCGAAAATATTTGTGAGATATCTAGAGATATTTCTATGGATATGACATGGGATGCCCCAAATGGTAAATTTATGTATAAGTTACAATCCTATAATTTTCTTAGTGATCATTAATAACCTATTATTAAACATAGGATATCATATATATAAATCTTATAAGAAATTTTCCATAACTATGTGTTTTTCAACTATGATTATTATTTATAATACTTTTATTTATGGTCATAGTCAATAGCCATAACAAGATAGAACATAGTTAACATTGAATGCATTAGATGTGGAAAGTATAGACACTATATGTCTTATGTTTAAATATCATGATGATAATTAGGAAGGTGGTATGTGTATTGGTTATAAAACTTATGATAAAGAGACTATAAATGAAATTTTATATTTTTGGGATGAGCTAATGATATTATTTTAAACTAATCATAAGAATCATGATTATATTATGTTAGAGGAACCTTAATACGTGATAAAAATTTCATTTTCTTAGGATAAATAAAATAATGAAACCTGAGTAATGGGTTAAGAAAACATTTGGAAGATTTAAGTGTATGTGTTTTGGAATTTAATGATTATATATATGTAGTTTCAGTATAAATTTGTCATTAAGGATTAAAAATGATATGTTGAACATAGATGAAGAATAATCAAAGGATTTAAGGGAAGGGCATTGTTTTGATTAAGGGAAGGTAGACCTTAATTTTTACTATATGTGGAGATAATTGTGTTGGAAAATGATATGTTGGATATGAATAAGTAAATTGGATGATAATAATTTCCTTATAACTGATTACAGATTTTTTTTAAAAGTGGATTAGGCTATCTGGGATGAAGTTTACACCTTTTTATACTTATGAGTAAAGAAACATACTTGTTCTCAATAAGTATATTTGGTATTTATGTTAATTATGATGACTCATGGGAATAAATGATTAATGTATTTTTATGTTTGGAATGGGACAAAAAAGAGATAACTTATTATACATGATGGATAAATGTTAATATGATTTAGTGAACTTATTTATAATGATTTGGATTTTCATCTTTTAGAATGATTGTAAGGTTATCAATTTGTGAAATTTTTTAGTTAAAATTTGGATGAAGTCCATTAGAATAATGTATTATCTCATCATATGTGTACTTATGAATATTTTATTTCATTTTCTAACCTTTTGTTATCATAAAGATAGATTTAATGGTCTATGATTTTAGTTATGGATCAAATGATATACTAATGAATTGTGAATAAAAAAATAATCTTTATTTCTTATAATAATAGGTGAATTAGAAATTGTTCATGGCACGACCAATTGTGATATTGTACTATAATCTAGTGACTATATGTTCTCATGCAAATTACTCAACTTTAGAAAAATGCATAGTGACATAAAAGGCTATCTTATCATCATCATTTTTTATGATATCAATTACCTCTTTCATGTATCTTTAGTTTATGTTTATTGTGATTTTTAACATTATTTGAATCACCCACATTTAAGTGATCAGAGATCATTATAAATCATTATGATTATTTCTTATTTCCCACCATGCCCAAATATTCACCAATGTTCTCATATATAGAAACCTAGTTATGAATTACTTTGGGTAAACACTTTGTTTTTAACATTACATGTTAAAAGAAAGTTATATTATGAATTTTTACAATGTGGGTTTCTATGAAAGAAAATTCCACGTAATAATCCATTAATAACCAAAAATGAATTTTGAGGGAAAAATAATTTTAAGGTGGGTAGAATGTAACGACCTAATATTTTTATAAGATATATATTTTTTAATTTATTTGATGTATTTTGTTATATGATACACCAAAAAAACATATCTCAACATTAAATAATATCTTATCTTGCAGCACACACAACACTATTCTTGTCTTATGTTACACACAATTTGGAGTTCTTTTGATAGAATTTATTTCATGCAAGATCATGTTTAGGTGAACAACTAAATATTATTATGTTGCCTTATAACCTAGCCATTATAATGGTTGATATGATGATTATTAACTAAATTATGAAAATTTTCTTTACACTTGAATATATAACTAATTATTTATTGATAAATTAATTATAAATGAAAATAAAACCCTTTTTAAATAAAAAAGAAATGTTTTTCAAAAATTTAATTTAAATGAAAATAATTGAATTTATAATAATAAAATTACAGTTGATGTATTTTATTAATAAGATAAATGTTTAATATATTCAATATATTGTATAATTTTCATCTTATATGTTTTCTATAAATGTTATAAAAACAAATTCTATTTTTTCGAATAAAAGTTGTGTTTTTGAGTATATTCAGTTTTACCACCTTTTAATGGAGAACCCATTTTAAATCTATTTTTGACACATTTATATATTATATTTTAAAAAATTGAATTATTATTTGTAATTAGGATATAAACATTCACATTGGATAAATTTTTGATATTTTTCTAATAATTTTATGTTTTCAGGAATAGTTAAAATATACTAAATTTTAATTGCAAACAAATTGTTTCATCAAAATAATGTATATGGATATGTTACATTATATAATGGTTTAAAAATATAAATATTTCATATTTTTTCATTTAATATAATTTATTTCATTGTCATTAATTTTACATTGAATATTGATGAATAATCATTTTAATCTTTTAGAATTTTTTAACTTTTAAAACTAGATTTCCCATTCCGACAATGAGATTAATTTTAAATTAATTACTAAAACTCTTGTGATTTTAATTTTGGATAATTAATTCCATAATTGGAATCAGTGGTCAATATTTTGTAAATAACTTTCCTTTATTTTTCGGCATTATGAATAATTACTTCGGTAATTTTTATTAATAATGTAAATCAGGTAACTAAGGGAAAAAATATTATTATAAAATTACCCTAACACATATCATAATATAATTGGATGAGTTTGGTTCATCATAAGTCATTATCATGTCTAAATAGTATCCTTTGGAAGCCACTTGTATGATATTGGGAAATTTAATCTATTTTATTTAATGAAAAGTTAAATATGTCCTACTCAAATTTTAATAAATATATCATTTTTAATATAAGGTTATACAGAATATATTTTCAACTATAATTGCTCATTTCAAATATAAATTTTGTTCATGTCAATTTATTTTAAAGTTTTATGAAATAAACAATTATCTTGTGTTCTTATTCATTAATGATGTAGAAATTATTTTATTGATGAAAATTCAAAAAAAAAAATAAAGTACTAATAACTATTGAAAGACCAATGCCCTTGAAATTGGTTTTGAGTGCATCGTGACCATTTTTAACAATGGGTCAAGTTATTGACCATTTGGATCCATGTGGAAAATATTATGAAACTTATAATATATTATTTAAATGATGTTAAAGTTGTCACATTCATGTTTTAATAAATATAAAATTTTTAAATGTAGGATTTTCTAGAAGATATGTTCCAATATAAGTCTTATTTTTAAATATAGAGGATTTTTCTTCTTCATAATATTATATTTTTAATTTATATTCCAAAAATAAGTGTATTAAATAATAAAAAAAAACTGATGTTGTAATTATTTTATTGATGAAGATAACAAAATAATGATATTAAAATATTAAAATAAAGATGATTTTGGATAATTAATGTGGATAATGAAATTTTTAGATTACCCTAACTTCATAGAAAAATAATAAAATAGTTTGTTCAATGTTAACTTGTTATCCTTATATTTTCAAAAACTAATGAATTGAATAGTGTCAAAATAGACAATACTAATTATTTATTAAAATAACATATTGTTAAATTATTTTAAACCATAAAACATTTTTTTAAATAATAATTATGTTATGGTCAAAAATATTCTAAATTCTTCATTTATGGTCTAATTCAAAACAAATATTTATATATTTATCGCTTTTAATATTGAAATATTTGTTACTTCAGTTAAAAATTGAATAGAATAACTACGTATTAATTAAAATAATAAGGTCTAAATTGATAGAAAAAAATATTTACTATTTTTTGGTTCATGATATTACAACATTAAATCATATAATCATTCAATTAGTTAATTTTTACGGTTTTCTAATATGGTTTTACTTTATTAAAAATTAATATTTTTGGAGTTTCCAAAAGTGACCCTCAACTCAATTATAAAAGGGAATCTTTTCCCCCACTTATTCACTTCACATTGAGAATTCAAGTTTGGTCATCCACAAACCATTTCCTTTATCAACTTTCCTAGTCACATAAGAGAGGTTATTATTATCTCCAAATAAAAAACCATAGTTCTTAAATATATGATCCAGAGGGAGATCATTGAAGAAGACGTAATCTCTTCTACTAATTCTTTCATACTTATTCTTCTCTTACTTCCACTTAAAGAGTTATTTTAATCATAAAGTAATAAATAATATGTCACGTATATACTTAGATAATATTATGTTTATATAACTACAATATTCCACCTTCTATCTATCCTATAAAAAATGAAATCATCATGCATGCATACATACGACTTATCGTCTCCATGTCATTGTATAATATGTTTTTCCTCACCACCTTAATTAGATGGATATAATGATTTAAATAATAACTCAATAATATTATTATAAAACTATATGGATTCTAAAAAATATATATCATCCACTTCTATACCATTTCCCAATTATGGGAATGATATTGTTGCTCGTGGGTGCGTAAGACCTACCGTCTCCACGATGTCAGTGATTCGTTCTACCTTATATCCAATAATGAATTATTTTATAACTATATGGAATGAATAAATGTGATATATATATTATGTTAATATAATTTTTCAAAGATAAAACTATGTCATAATAAGTAGAACCTAAACTCATTCAACAAAACATGCATAAGAAAATGAAGTAGTTTCTAACTGACTAACGAGTAATAATGAAATGTTAGTAAAAAATGGATAATAATTTGATTATATATGATATCATAAAAATTAATATGATTATGGAATAAGTTAATAACATTATTTAATCTATTATACAAGTGTTTTTGTTATATATGAAGTAATAAGACCAATGGTAATGGATTATTTTGTCTCACTTTTATTTTTGCAGGACATACACCATATACACCGCCTGTTTCATTTGTGTGTTGTTCAAGCTTAGAATTAATGTTTTAATGATTATAATTTTGATGACTATGGTCCTTAAATTTGAATTTAATCTTTTTTATTTTATTAGGCATATTATTTTACTAATTCAAATGTGTTAAGTGATTATTGCCCAATCACATTGTTATCCGAGATTGTTTATTTTTAAATACTAACTGGGGTATAATTATCATCCATCTCCATGTTTTATAAATATGTATTCCAATATATTATTTCTATTATTATAAAATTAATTAAATTCAATTTTACCCATTAGTGAATTTTTATTATAGGGTTTGAAAAGAAGTTTTCGACATTTTCGATATGAGTTTTTTTGAATTTTCCAAAAAAAGTACGAGAAAAATGGTTTTTAACATATACAATATGAATATTTTTTTACATTTTAATGACGACTTATTTACATGAAGAATTATTTAAAAGATCCAATTTTTAATTTTCCAATAATTTCTTTTCTCTTAATAATGTGTGTCATTTTAATAAAATAAAATGATTTTTAAGAAGAATGGATATTTTCGTCAAAAATGAATTTCAAGTGTTTTATCAAAATTATTTTCCATCTATGATGGAATTGTTTAATAAGGTTGTGTTTTAAGTGTAGTGTCTCTATTATTCTTACGGTCTGATTATTATTATAATGTAATTTTATTTATTAAGTCAATTTTTTTTCTTTGAATATGTTATGATGGAATGATGTTTAAGATACCCATTTTATTCTTTGGGTTATGATATGATGAATGGTTTATGTTTTTATAGAACATGTAAGAATGGTTTAATTATGAGATGGGTGGGACCTATATCTACCTCCAATATATTAGGTAATTATTTATATCTCAAGATATAGACCATACAGGAATGGTAATTGATCATGATTCACTAATACAAGGCTGGAATAAGAAATGATCTCAGTTTAGTACTACAAGGAAGGAAAGGAAATGATCGAAATTTAGTAATACAATCCTAGAATAGTATGTAAACATTTTTTATTAATATAGGGATGGAATTAGGTATGAACTTGATTAAGTAAAGTAATTTTTCCACAATTATGGTCTTGCCAATGAGCCTTGGCATATATTGAAATGATTTTCTATGCTTATGTTTTTTCCACAATTCCATGTTTTCTTCCAATATTATTTTCCCATGGTTTATGTTCATTTATTATTTATTTCATATTAGTTTCCCTGATTTATTTCACGACTCATGATTTTTATATATGTTATATGTGGGATTATTTTCAAAACATATGTTCATGTTTTTTCATTCTTATGTTCGTGTTTTTTTATGTTTTCCTTGTTTACCCTTGGTGTTAATCCTAAATTACCCTATTCATATTTTTTATTTTCCACAAGATATAAAAGAATTACAAAGTAAAAATACAAGAAAATACCTTTATAGGATATTTTGGGGATCATTCACTAAATGTTTAGAAAGTCTTCAATATTTCTATTGGCACTAAACTAATTCGGTCTTTGGGATTGATTTTATCTATTCTGAAAATCTAATATAATATCCATGTATTTCAATTGTGGGTCATTATAGAGGTCCATTTGGACTTGATAAAATAGAGGGATATTTGAGAAATAAATAAATAAATAACCATTTTTATTATCTCACTTATTTTTTAATCATGAAAAGTAATAATAATATGCCATATTAAATTGTAGATTAAAATGAAAAGTTCATCATCCACACTATCCGTACAATCAATATTGGATAAAGATAACCTCTTAATTTCTAGTTTCTTCCTGGAGTGGTTAAGATTCCATCAGATTGTGTTAAGCTCGGAATATAGATCTTATGTTCTTGAATCAGCAATGCTCTATGTGGATGATAATGGGGAGAGTGGTGAAGATTTCATTGTCTATGAAAAATATTTGAGTGACGTAGTTGACATTAAATGTTGGATTGTTTCATCAATGTCTAGTGAACTAGTTGACTCTCATGAAAACATGGATTTGCATAGCATGTTTGAGCACCATTGTGGTCATTACCAAGAGAGGGATAGAGAATAATGGTTTGAGATATACAAGGCTCTCATTAAGATAATATTTGGAGAGGGTGCTCCATTTGGTCATGACATAGTCAATCACATTATATACATTGAGGTAGTACATGTTTTAGGTTTTAAACTCCCCAAAAAACTGAAAAATGAGCTTATTCTTGAATAACTCCATCTTCGATTTTTTTTGAATTTTAATGTAAACAACACTGATAAGTAACTACTAGTTCATCTCATTTTTATTTTACAAGTAGAGAAGGATACGAAGCTTGAAAACCCATCCATACATGTGGTTATCAAATGGAATGAGAAAGAAAATATATTTATGACCAAATCCTCTTCACACGCTTCCATGAAGGGGAAGATAAAATGGAATGGAAGGGAATGTGATGATGTTTGTTTTTTATGTGGAAAAAAGGTCCGCTAGAATAAAAGATGAAACCAACCAAAGAATTAGAGTAAAGCTTTAGGTGTGTTTATTATTGAGTAAAATTTATTAGATTCGACAAATTGGGCATCAGATACATCTTGTGTTTCTCACATATGTAATCCGATATAATAACAAAGTAGATTTTAAAAATATTGACCGAGGAGAGGTAGATCTTCAAGCAGCCAATGGAGATAAACTTGGTATTGTATTTAACATGTACTAACTCCTCACATTTCCAATTGGAATGACATATATTTTAAATGGTTATTATATTGTTCCTTCATTAACCTAAAACTTTATTTTTGTATATATAATTGATACAAAATGATTTATTTTAAAATTTGGGAATAAATTTTTCTTATATTATAGAGATATCATTTGTTATGGTAAGAAATATTTAAAAAAACATATTTTTTTGGATTACACAAACCATATAATTGAAATTGATAATGAAGTTACTTTACATGACTCATAAGACACCCAACTTCAGAATCATTGGCTAGGTCATGTAAATGAAATGTTCATGACTAAATTACATCAAAAGGGATATTTAGATTCGTTTGAAGTAAAAACCCTTGGTGTATTTCATGCATGTTTAAAATTAAAAATTACCAAAGAACCATTTTGTGGGAAAGCTGAATGGGATAAGAGATTCTTGAATAAGTTCATACCAATGTGCATGTACCATTTCAAATTTAAGTAACTAGTGGGTGCTCATACTTCATAATTTTATGAATGATTTTAGTATATATGGATATTTATATAAAATTAAGGTATTAGTTAGATTTTTTTGAAAAATTAAATGATTACAAGAATGATGTTGAGAACTAGCATGGTAAGAATGTTAAGAAACAATGTCATATTGTGGAAGATAAAATATTAATCAAAACGTTATTGATTATCTACCGGTGTTTAGGATTTTATCTCAACACAATCCTCCTTATATTTGTTATTGTAATTATGGAAGTTAATGGAGGGAAAACACATTTTTTACATGGTGAGATTAATGAAAATTCATGTGAGTATTATATGATCCTTTTGGGATATGTGTTACCAACAACAACATACGTACTAAATCGAATTCCATCTAAAGAAACAGACTATATACCAAACCCATTAAGGAATGGAAATAAACCCATGTTGTCTTACTTAGATGTGTTGGGTTTTGATGTATTGTTTAAGGACTCTATAGGTAACACACTTTCACCCCAATGTACAATGTCTATCTTTACAGGATACCCCCAAAAATAAAGGGATACTACCAACACAATCCTTCATACCAAAAAGTGAGGGTTTAAAGACATCCCAAATTTCCTGAAGAGGATCTTATATGTAAAAAATATATTCAGTGTGAGATAGACTTTGATGAAATCTATGATCAACATACATAGGAGTTGGCATATTAAAAAATTCCAAAAAAGCTTCATGGAAGAATAATTTTTTCTATAGAAACAATTACATTGTAGGAGTACTAGATAGTTTAGAGAACCAAAATGATGTGGTTTTATAGCCATTGAGGATGGGGACTCATTATTAGTAGATAATAATATTCATCTATCCTACTGGGAAGAATTTAGTGGGATAGATTTTTCCATGTGGAATGAATCCAGTAATTTAAAAATGGATTCTATATACCAAAAAAGTATATATTATTGTAGACCCTCTCGTTAATATAAATCCCATTGGTTGAAAATGTATATTCAATAAAACATTGGGCATTCAAGGAAAATTAAGTACCTATATGGTATTACTGGTTGTAAAATTGTATAAACTACATCAATGAATTGTATACAACAAAACCATTTCACTGGTTAAAATTTTTAATCCATCATAATTAAACTTTACATAACATCTTTCCATGATTATGAAATTTGGAAAAAGGATGTCAAAATATCATTCCTCAACAGGATCCTTCAGGAAGATTTATATATGAAATATTCTTAGGGGTTTAGGATTCTAAATGATGAATAATATTATTAAAGTTTCAAAGATCCATTTATGGATTAATGAAATCACCCATGTCATGGAACATTCATTTTTATGAGGCCAAAATGGAATTTTGTTTACTAATGATTAAATGTGAATTGTGTGTATATAAATGGTTTTGTTGGAGTACAATCATTTTCGTAATCGTATATGTTGATGACATATTAATCATTAGAAACAAAATACCATTCTAACAGTTTTCTAAGGAATGGTTTAATAAATTCTTCTCTATGAAAGACTTGGGTGAGGGAGCATATATTATTGGGATCTAGATCCTTCATGATAGATCCAATAGGTTGCCCAACCAAATTCAAAGTACAAAATTGAAAACATACTGAAGAGATTCAGTATGGAAAATTCCATGTGGGTATTATTTCTAGTTTCATAGTACATTCATCTTTCTAAGAGAATACATTCTCAAATACATGAGGAAAGAAATAGAATGACAAGAATTCCATATGCATCTGTGATTGGGGCAGTAATGTATGATATGATAAGTACTAGTATTGATGTCTCCTACACCTTAGGTATGGTAGGTAGATATAAAACTATTCTAAGTGACCACCATTGAATGGTACTCAAGACCAAAATTATGTATCCGAGGAGTATTAATGATATTTTCATATTTTATAGAGAAGATAAGGAAAAAGTCATCAGAGGATATGATGATGCTGGTTTCAAAACTGATCAACGTGACTTGAATTCAAAAATGGAGTACCCATTAACTTGGAATGGGGGTTATGTGAGCTATAAGAGCTAAAACCTATTTGTGGTTGTAGATTATACAATAGATTATGAGCATATTGTGGCTTATGAGGGTGAAATGATCATTATGGATGTGAAACATTGTCCAAGAGCTTGATGTAATACCTAGAAGTAAATGTCCTATAACAATATTTTGTAATTATACTATAGTGGTGGCTATTGCAAAAGATCCAAGGTCACATCAGCCGTGAAGAACATAGTTTGAAGGTATCAAATATTGAGGGATTTTTCTCTCAGTGGTGAAGTTGTAGTGATAAGTATTTCCAGGGATGACAACCTTGAGGACCTTTTGAATTATGCCATGACTATGTAAAAATATAATTATCATGTGAGGTCTAGAGAACTAAAGGTCCTAGGTAGTGGGCTCTAGTCCAAGTTGTATTTTCTTTAAGTTGGTGTCCTAGGACCAATTGTATTTACATTGATTACATGAATATTTAATGTATTTATTATAAATAAAACTTATTATTACATATTTTTTGTTGATATTAAATACTCTTATGTAATAATTTTCTTTAGTACATGCCACATTGCTACGACCAAATTTATTCACTGCTATGATGATAACCATCATAGGCAATGACGATATTCTCGAATAATGTTTCATAATTGGATAATGTAAAATTATGGGACACATAGTACATAGACTATTAGGTTTGATTACTCGTAAGCAGATGAGGCTTCTTCTCATAAAATTCTTACTTGGTAATATTCAAGATTAGATATTATGAGAATTGAACCACAAGTATAAATACCACATGTTTTTGTGTAATAAAATATTCCTATCAATGATCTTGTGTTATAGTCCTTAGAATTTATAATTATTATTAATTCATGTTACAACTCATGTAAATAGATTTATTTTTTAAACCATGATGATAATAGTTCATGGTGAAGTTAGATATATTGGGTGTGTTACAAGTGACATGTCATCGATGATTAATATGAATAAATATTTGTCCTTTCCAAAATTATGGAAGTTGATAGCTTGACCATTTGATTTAAAAGAAATGCATTAAATTAAACGTCCATGATGTAATGATGTGTTTATATTAGATAGTCAAAGAAAGACATATCGAGCATATAGGTTGGTGATAGGGATGTGACACCTTCTTGTTGAGATATTGGAAAAAATGGATTATATTATGTATTTATCATTTGTAAGTGGTTTTCAAATATTTTACGTTAAGTTCTTTCTCTTGGGTGCCTTGACCTGTTTTAAGGAAGTAATCTTGACATTAGGCCAGTTTACCTAATTCTAATGAGAAATAATCTTACAGGGTCACATAGATCATGATTTTGTTAATCACTATTAAATTTTATTAATGTTTAATTAATGTAATAAATTTTATTCTCAAATATGAGGAATACTTTTATTCATGTTATATTAACCTAATAAATTAAATAAATATTTATTCTCCAGTATGTGGATAAAATATTTATTTTATTTGTTGAATCTTATAAAAATTATTTATCCAATATATTGTGAATATTGTATCTATTTGTGAGTTAAATATTTATTTGGTTGTAAAATAAATGATATAGGAGTTTTAATTGACGATGATTGAGTCTGATGACAACTTTTAATTAATAATATTGTTGTATAAAATTGGTTATTATGCATGTCGGCACACACCACAAAAAATATAATTATTATTTTGTGGCCTAGGGTATATTAAATATAATACATGTTATTTAATGGTTGGTATTCAATTAAATAATATATTAACTTAAATCCTAACTCTCTAAATAGATGGGTTTTTCTATTTAGTAGAGTATCCATAATTTATAATTGAGAATGTTTTCATCCAATGAATGCTCTCTCAACTACTCATTCTCTCCCCCTCTGAATAACGAGAAATGAAAGGGATATTTTTTCAAGGCCAATGCATGATAGATCATGAAAGAAAAACCCAAAAGATCTAAATCACCATGTTAGGACCAGGAGATTGAGTGATGTTACTCATAGATAATAAAATCATGTGTGGATCACTACTAGAGAGATTATATCCTTGGATCATCATAGCACAGTGAATGTAATCTACAAGGGTCCTTTTGGATCATCAACATTCACCAACGAAGATTTATTTTAATCCAAAATATTTATTTCATCAAATATTTAATAAATTAGTTATAAACATTACATCCATGACCATTACTGGTGGTTTCATGTGATGATTATAAAAATAAGTTTTAATATATCACCCACCTTTGCACACTTTGGTAGAACCCGACACCATCAGACCCAATTTCTTACTCTGTGGGTGTATAGGTAATTATTTATAAACTACATCAATGTATTCCTATATAGTTGGGACATCCTAAATCAGAATATTACTATATTTATACCTATATTATGTTTTCTCTACCCCACCAACAAATTAATCCAATAAGGCTATTATGGATTGATGTAGATAAGAATCAAATTATGTTCTTTCATCCCTAAAGTTTATTGACTCTACATCTTCCTCACAAATCGTAATTTCATTCTTTGTGTATTAATATTGAGCATCATATTAAGAAATCTAGTTCATTAAGAGGATTATTTCAACTCCAAACATATGTATAATGAAATGGTCACCAAATGAAACACACTTTAATTCTATAATGGGAACAGCTAGATACATTTTTTTTTCATAATGAGACTTTCTTTAGGGGTTTTGATTGAAAAATCCATTATTAAATAAAAAGGAAAATATCTAATTTTCTTGTAAAAATGGGTAGATATAAATGCATGCGATGATCCAAAATGAAATAATGCAATGGTTATATTTTATGATATAACTATTTTACCAACCACCACATCATTGGGTATATCTACATCAACTCAGGTGATCACGTAATCTTATCCATCTCCCTTTGGCCTCTTTTTTAGAATATTCCCATTACACTTGGGGAATTTATTTGAATAATTCCCCATTTTATTATAGTTGAATAATTGAACAATATTTATTTCTTTATTCCCCATTCATTAATTACCTCAATAACCATTTTTTACAAACTTATAATAATCACCCATGACATTCATTCATTTTCTAGTATGATTCCTTCCATAATATTTTCATAATGTCATTCTTCTATTATTCATTGAAGCATAACCTTTTCAATGGTAATGAAAATAAATTTTCTTATATTGATATCACATTAACCAATAAGATCTCTAAATTCATTCTCTATTTTTATGGAATTCAATTCAATTTCAACATATGATGAATATGTATGAGAATAAAGTTACCTTTTTAGAAAAGGCATAAAACCATAATAGAAATTGAAAATGTTGTTTCCAAATCATATATGTAATCTATATCATACATAGGTAATCTTGTGAAGGTATCCACATACTCTTTAACACTCTCTTCTTCTTTTATCCTTTTAGCTAGGGAATTTTCTCCTTATTTCAGTTTATTGATCATGAGGGAAATATTAATCAAATAATATTCGTTTAAAAATTCTCTATTTCATGTATCCTATTTAATCATCCTCCATAGTATTCTAGATCAATCAGTACTACTAATCAATATATCACTTGAGGGAATATACAATTGGTACTACCACTTCATTTTAATTTCATCCTAATTCTAGAATTATATTTTCAAGAGACCCGATCCACTTCTCTACTACAATTGGAATAGTAGTCCCATTGAAAGATGGAAGATTATTCCACTTGAAATTATTCATGATAGGTTTGGTATGGTTACTCGTCACAACCTATGTATATTGTCCATGTATGGTCATGATCGTCTCAATTCCAACACCAACCATGTTAACACACTGAGTGGGTAAATCCCTACATTATCCATGGGTATTGATTCCCTTTTATCTATTAAAAACTTCCCCAAATTAATTGAACTCACTTGGTTAGCTCATAAAATTCCAGAGTATTGAAAAAAATCACTATAATGAACAATTATAATTCTCATGTTTTTCTGACATATAGTTCTCCCGGATTCAACTAAACTATCACGGATACCGACTATAACATGCCCGACCTGAATAGCCCAGATTTAGAGGTTATTTTATTATAGTGTCATAGATACAAGAGATCACATCACCAATGGTCAATTAGTTTATTCACCTTAATGAACTAGTTACATACATGGTTTCTTTATTACATCGATTTTTAAACAGAGAACATAAATAAGGAAATTAAACTTCTTCCCTGACACTTATTTAGGGATTTCAATTTCAAAGCCAGGGGAAGGAAACCAATTAAAGGGTGTCCTAAATTAGTCATAATTCTTACATGAATAAGTAATAATTTAAGTTAATTAATAATAAATAATCATTATGGAAGGGTAAATAACTGAAAAATACTTTCCATCAATAACATAAAAATGAAAATGCATCCATATATTTTTCTCATAGTTAAAATCACATGGAGAGTAATATCAGAATACTAAATGATAAAAATTATTAATTTATGGAAATCATGTCTCTGGAACATGAACCACTATTATCAAGACAAGATATTCTAATTTGGAGGGTAGATACTCATCTGATTCTTCTAAGAAACAAATATGAAGGGGTTTTCACCAACTGTTATGTCTCATGAGACTGATTGATGCCTCGAGGGGATATCTATAACCAAGACCCACCAATTATTATGAGTAAAAAATCATTCATCAAACATAGATTTAATTCAAGAACAATATAACTTAACAAAATATCTATATTGAGTAGAAAATATAGGTTTCTCAATATTTCCCCATTTAAAAAAACATTCAATGAAAACAACATTTAAAAAATTGTATAGGTCTAAGAAAATAATTTTCTCAATGATATAATAAATATGTATATTTAATTAAATATACATTTACTTATGATCATAAATTAAAGTGGAGTATACATACACCACGCATAAGGAATTAGTGGTGAATAAGACATAATCCAATGAAATATCAAAATCATTTCCATGAAATATTATATTTTAATAATAATTGGACATCTATATGGGAATATAGGCATAGATCATGATAAATTATGTGAAAAAAAAATTCCTTGATCTCCATGATGGATCTCCTGAACTTTAAATTTCAACCACAATGTTTAGAAAATCCTAAGATCTCTTGAAGATGACTTTGGTGACCCATTTCATTTTATGGTGGCCTTTGATTGGCTCTATAGACTTAATTGTTTACAGCTTATAGGGCCTTCAAGAGAGGGTGACTGTTAGCCATATTGATAAATGTCTCAGCATGGTTTTCTTTCTCATCCTTGGACAACTTAATCATTACATGGACAAGTGCTCCTAGATCTTTCAATGGTTTTCAATTATTTCTACTAAGATGGAACTATTATCTCTACCAATATCGGGATACTCCTACATTGGCGTTATTGGTATGGTTTCTTAAGCTCCCACTTCCTTTTCAAAACCCTTTAATAATCCATATGTTAAGGAATCTTGTTGGTTTTCATATATTTTATGACCCATGAATAATTTCAGTCTATCAACAAATATCCCTATGAGTTTGTGTTAATGTTGATGTCTCAAAACCCCCAATCATGTAGTTATGGATTTCAATTGGGGTGTAATTTCTCTATATTCATTCATTTATTTTAGAGTCATGGACAAACATTTATATCACTTGAGATTGTCTATGGTATTTAACATCTTCATATTGGTGAGGAAATATTAGGGTTCAAGGGGGATAAGTTTAATTTCATTAATCCTTTCACCCCTACCCATGTAATAGATAAACTCCCAACACTGATTCCCCATAGAGGTTTTTGAATTTGGGGTCTACAGCACAAGAGTTGACATTCATCTTTGTAAGATAGAATCATGATTTAGGCATCTCCATTTCATTATCTCAGGTTCAGGGTGCACTTGGTCTATCCCATTCAAGGTATTATACCTCCATTTCAGATGTGTTGAAAGTAGGGGTGAGATTATAAGGATTGAGTCTAGCCATAATTCTCGGTTATAGGTTCCATTTGATCAGAATCTGGATCCTCTAGTGAAATTATCTCACCGCTAGCATGTTACACAACATTCTATACATCTTAAAATTTGTTTTAATTCACTGAATAGGGATGAGAAGCATAATATTGATCCTAAAGTTTAGTAAACAGTTATTTAAAAATGTAATTATAATCCTAGTGGTTTAAAGTCTCTTCGGGATTCTGAATTGAGTTACCATGAATCAAACTCACAACCTAGGTCAGACCATGAGCATGTTATCCAGGGGTCTATGAGTGAGGGTTTTTTATCAAGGAAAGTTAATATATGAATTATTGTATCTAGTAATTTCTTAGTTAATAATGGAAAGAAACAAATGCCTTCCAAGGGAAACTCTATCATTCTAAAAACTTTGACAACAAGATCTGCAGTTAGAGAAAAAAACACCGAGAATGAGATAAGGCTTTCTAAATCCTTGCAGGATGACACAATAGTTAGACTATGGGATTCTTAAATGCCTAATGATGTGGAACTATATTTATTCATGGTGAACAATTATTCCCCTCCTGAGATAATTATAAAATATTATAGATTGCATTTTGGTGCAATAGATTGGAACATGTAAGGAGGAAGGTTAGTTAAATGTAGGTTTGGGGGAGTTCTTGGAACTTCCTAAGGAGAGAACTAAGGGGATTACTGGTGATGGTATGACTTGATAGGATATCACAGTAATCATTCCATGGTATGGAGAGGTTGAGGTCATCGAAACATCTTGGGAACTACTCATAAAATTAGAGGATGTGATGCTATATATTAATTGAATCATTCATGATTTTGAAGAGGGTGTAGAAAGAATAAATCGGAGACAAATTCAAGTGGACCTAATCAAGGAGTATATAAATTGGATTGACAAGGAACATTTAATCCTAACAAGTGGATTCAAAAATAATAACATATTATTATAAGAGTTCTTAAATGTGTGGGATATTCTTTCCTCTCAATTCGAAGCTATTATTATTGATGACTCAAACAAAAAGGTATCAACTCTGTCCTAGAAATTACATTAGGGTATTGACTCTAATAGGTTTAATATGGTCTTTAATAATTATTATAATTTATATAACGTTTTATTGTATGGTCTCACTTTATGGTTTAAAACTTTTCCCATAAATGTTTATTTTTATAAAAAATATATATTATAACGATATTGAGCCACATTCGTGTTGTTTAAGCGAAAATATTAAAGTGTTTTTAAAACATGAAAAAGTTAAAATTGATTTCATAAAACCATAAATGAACCATGATATATTTTTTGGATAAAAAGTGAAATTTTATAAAAAAAATTGTGGCTTAAAATATATTACGGAGTGTACATGAAAATGGGTAAGAAATTGGGAAGTTCCCTTAAGACAGAGTTGCTTATTATGATGACTTGTAATTTGAACCTTACAAATCATGTTTTTACCCATATATGAAATAATAATTAAACTAGGTAAATAATTTTGTGACAATAAAATATAAAATAAGTGGAGTAAATAATAATAAATAAAAATTATTTTTCTGTAAAGAGTTATAACGTGTAACTCAAATGAAAAATGAGGTTAAGAATGAATCCCTTACCTTATGTCTGAAAGTGTTCAATAATTCAACAACATTTCCTAGAAAATATAATTATATTAATTTATAATTTAATTCATAACCTATAAAACATGTTTTTTTTTTATTATTATTAAATTAGGGTATTTTATGGAATTTGTTTTGTTATAGGATTCAATTTGGTTGTTTGAGGGGTTTTGTTTCCCTAGTTTTGATTATTTGTTCACTTATATACATGTTTGATAGATCATGTAAAATGTGAATAAATCTACAGAATTGAAATTATATGTTATTAATAAGCTTTAAAAATATTAAATGGTCTTATATATAATTTTTAATGATATTTTTCTAATTTATTTGATAAAATGTTAATGAAAAATGGTTGACTTATTTTGGTGTATTTTTATCATTACGAACTAGTTTTTTATAATTTATTATTGTGAATATATACTAGTTAAAAAATTAATTATGTTTTATTAAATTTTTTATCTTCATTTTTAACCATTAAAACTCTTTTATGAACATCCTTGAAAGAGGAATTGAAAAATGGAATCTTATCATCCACAAAGGCGATAAATCGGCACCTGTAGAATGATGTTTTCATTTTTTAGAAAAAAATTATAGTATAATAAAATAGATGATGGATATAAAATTATAAAAATAAAATTATAGTATATTTATGATAATACAGTTGTATTTTTCCTTGGTATATGTGAGGTTAGAGAAGTATAATAAGATAAATGAAATTGAAAGAGGGGGAGGGATGGGTTTACCTCTTGAGTGTTGTCTCATTCCAAACCACCTTGAAGGGATTAGAAATGAACTTTTTTTGATAGAAGATAGATGAAAAAGTGGAGATGTGGTTTGGGAGAATAATTATACAGAATATTAGGAAGCTCCACGGCTTAGAATGTGTTTGGAGAAGAGGGGGTAAGGGGCAGAATTTATAGATAGTCTGTTGATTTTTTATTATTTTTGGCTTCAGACAATCAATAATGTTGATTAAAAGGACTAAATACATTAAATAGAGATGGATAGTTTGATATAATGGCCACATACTCCATTTATGACTTGTCTATGACTTTGATATTCATTTATTCACTTGTAATGTTAAATAAGGTAAATTGCCATATTTCACTATTCATAAAAAATCAACTATTTTTTAAAAAACCCCAAAATTTAATCATGAACAATTTTCAATGATTATTTTTCAAAAATTGCATCCTTTATTTTAAAATAGATTCCTAAATATAATAATTTTACATTTAAATTTAAATAATAATTTATTCAAAAAAATAACAATTTCATAATTTTAAAAGAGTTTATCCTACCTTGAAAAATTAGTTAAGGTCTCATAAAATTATCTTATAGTAATAAGACAATAAAATATTAGTTTGTAAATCTATTTTATGAAAAAAAAATTATATAATCATTATATTTATTATAAAATAATAAATAAATATTACTGTTTAAAAAAACTACCAACACATAATTTATCATTTTTAAAACATATATTTACTTATTAAAATAAATAAATATATTAATTTTTTTATAAGATACCAATATTTTATTTATACTTTCATAGGTGTGGTTATTATCTAATGGTCTTATAATAATTCTTAATAATCACATTATTATTCCAATAGACTTGTTATCATTTCATTATATTTCATAGTTTGTTTAAGATCTTTGTTCCATGAAACATAAGATATTGAGTAAATTGAATTTATTTAAGAATATGAATACCATAAATCTCGTGGTGTTATATTATCCGTATAAATATTTTTTTTCAAAATGGATTTTTCAATTAAAATTCAATATTTTCACTATTCGTCATCAAAATAATCATTTCAGGATGTTCTCAGAAAATTGATCCTAATATTATTTTGAAATAATGGTTTAAATAATATTTTTTTTAATAATAGTTTCTAAAATTGGAATTCAAATAATAAAAATACCCATAGACGCTCTAAAAAAGTAGGTTTTCAAGAAGTGTATTTTTTTTGAAAAAAGCACAAGATGATTTTATACTAACACTATGTCTAATAATAATCATTGAGTGAATAATAATTAATATATATTGATATATAATATATAAATTAATAATTAATAATTCTTGATTTGGGTTTATTTAAATTTTTTTAAAAAAAGAAACACAATGTACATTAAAATAATTTTCAAAAAGTATTGTTTTTAAATCCCAAAACTAAAATTTAAAAAAATACAATATAATTAGGATTCAAATATAATTAAGTGGATTATAAATACATTGATAATAATAATTTTTAATTAAATAATAATCAAAACATTATTTTACTGTTAAATTATTTAATTTTTTTTGAAAAGAAGTTACATTTTTACAAAGAAATTTGTTTTCATTATTTAATGATTAAAAAATAATTTCCAAGAAATATGAAATTTTACACAATATAAATTTTGATATGATTATTTAAAAATGTAATTTCATTTAATCAAATATATTTTCTTAAATTTATAGGAAAATAATTATAATATTTTTTCACGGAAATCAATAAAAATAAATTTTGAAGGAAACATATTTTGAATAATAAAATTGGTTCACTAATAAATGATTGATTATATACAAAACAATTATCAATAATTTATATTGAGTAGGATATATATAAATATATATATTTATCTATAATGTAGTTAATACAATACAATCTAATAAATTTTACTGTTAGGTTTTAGTGATTATATATATCATTGATGGTTTAAGCTCAGGGTTTCCTGTTGAATACGCTATAGAACATAAAAATCTCAGGGTTGTGTATACTAAATTCTATAGAATATATTAAATTTATTTTAAAATAAATTTTTCATAATGAATATTAGAGTTAAATTCTAATATAAGTTCAATATTTTCTTTCCTTTGCGCTATTGAATATAATTTGATTATTTTAAAATATCATGGTTTTAAATCTCCCAATAAAATATCCCATCCTCAGTATTTGAATGTTATCTCTATAATAATTGTTTGGATATTTAAAAATAATTTTATTGTAAAACCGCATCCTAAAAAAGGATTAGTAAAACATCTTCTTGATAAATGTGAAAGGGAATGGCATGTATCATCTAGAATTACACATCCTATGTTTCAAAATATGATATCATATTTGTGAAGTGAATATTTTGACATAGAATAAATATAGAGACTGATTTAGGTCATCGATCATAAAAAATTAAATGAAAATTTGAATGTTAAGGGCCTCTTTACCATAAATTTTTTATGATTTAAAAAGAAATATAATTCATTGGATATGAATATAATACTATTATAATTTTTTCATAGCCTTTTCCTAATTTTGAGGAATTAATTTTCCATCAGTTTTATGAGAATAAGGATATATACTTACTTGGTGTGTAGAATTTCATCATTTTTTCCTTTTCCACCATTGTTTCGCCTTTTTCTCAAAACGACGTGTATTCACGGTGAATATTTGATTCCGAAAGCACTGAAATTAACTTTTAATGACCACATAACATTAAAATGGATAATCAAGATATTCCAACATTATTTATAAATTTTCCAAATCCAATATGATTAGTAGTGGTTAATAAAATTATCAAAATGGACATACCAACATATATAATAATAATCTTCCAAGTTCAATGGAAATTTTAAAATATATAACTAAATCATTCAAGGAATGAATAATCCTATATCCCAAATAACCTCAACCCCAATAACAAAATTTAATAATGTTTTAACTGCAAAAGTTATCTCATAATTTTCAGATAACATGAAGAAAAATATTGTGATTTCCTTTTTAAATAACATTAATCACTTCGTAACCAAATAACTCTTCAATCCCACTGCCATCTATATAATAAAATATATATTCCCATAATTGTCTCAATATCCAAGATCCTATAAAAATTAAAGGTTATGTACAAATTAAAACTTATATCTGAAAAAATATAAATGTATTCATCACATTAGATAAAACCTTCAGATATACCTCAAACTAATAGAACCTTTCCTAATATTTCATTAATCACATTATGATCTCATTTTTTATAACCATAAAAGGGTTTATAATACTTTATAAATATGATAATTTTTAATCTTATAGATCTTTGAAAGTATCCATAAATTTTAATATAACCTTACCTGAAAACATCATAATCTCCAAAATTACCTAAAGAGACTACTTATACCAACTATTACATCTCAAAACCCACACACTCATATTCGGTGATGAAATCATAAACATTAAATTTCTATATTTGATACTGATAGAGGTGACCAAATTTTTTCCATCCAAAAATTAAAAAAATAAAAATGAAATATTGGATTAGATTCATTATAAAGGAAATTTTAGGTTTAGAGATTTTGAGAATTTGGGAAAAAACTTACCTAAACAATACCGATTTCATTAAATGATTATATATCCAAAACCTGGATGGATTCATCTGCATGAATGGTCACTTGACTTAAATGTCTCGAATGGAAAAAATGTCTTCGCTCAGGTATGGGTGCGTCTTCATGGGCTTAATTGGGTTCTTTGGCATCCAGTGATCCTAAATGATATTGGAAAGGAAATTGGAACTCCCATCCGCCTTGATAAGGAAAGAAAAGACGTCAGATTTGGGCACATTGCCAGAATGCTGGATGAAGATGACCTCAGATCCACTCTCATTGATATGGTAACACTTTCTATTCTGTATGATCAAATTTTAATTGATATTGAATATGAAAAGAAACCTCTTTTCTGCTCTAAATGCATGACTGTGGGGCACTCTTTGGAGTTGTGTCATAAAAATATCACTTTTAAGGTGTGTGGAATGTGAGGACACCCCTCCAATCTCAGTGGAAAAAAGGATACATTGAAGGAATCTACCTCACCAAATCATGCCATCAAGGACAGTGACCCCCCTATGAAGGCAGCCCCGGATGTGCTGCCTCCTTCGAAGGGAAAAGATTTGATTATTGATTTTACTCTGACAAGTTCTTATAGTGGCCCTTCTAGAGCTCCTGAGGTTATCAATTCTGATAATATGAGTCATGTGTTAGCACTGGTGGTGCATGAATCTTCAGAGATGGATATTTAGAAGCAATATTCTGCAGAACTGAGGAACAACTCTAATGATGGGATGGAAGGGGTTGAAGTCTCCACTTTGGGAAAGGGAGTGTCTATGCCTTGCAAGTGGGGGTACACTCATGAGGATGATGAGTAAAGTGATAGGAATATGATTAAAACCTATTATAGTGACATTGTTCAAGGAGAAAAGAACAGAATCTCTAACAGTGAGGGTGTATTGCCTACCCCAGTTAAAAGGAAACCAAGGAAAGATTACTCTACAGTTCTGAGGATGGTGACCACCAGGTCATCCTCCATGAAAGCCAAGGAAAAGCTATCTATAGGGAAATTGGAGCGAAGGAAGGATTATATCAAATTTCTCAAACAATATGAGACCTAATCAGAATGGGAGTCCGCCGATGCGGATGATATGACCAGGTATGAATGTGATGCTTATGACTATTTTGACATGTAATCTCATTCTCTTTCTCTTGTTTGTCTCTGCACTTTTCTTTTTATTAAAAACTTTGCAGTCTAAGCATGCTTGGATCTGACTTCTAGGTATTATTCAAAATTATTTCATCATCATAATCCAAATGAAAACCCTATAGAAATAATTCATTCAACATCATTCTTAATTACCCTGGGAAGATAGAAAAAAAGAAGGTTGAGATAAAATTGTTAGTTAGGGTTAACAAAAACATTATTAATTCAATCTCAGCAATGATTATAATATGTGAATAAGTGTATAAATACATAATCAGAGTACATGATTGAATCAAAAAATTACCCATACCCATCAGTACATGAATCACCAATCATTAAACATGGAATAGGAATTTTAAAAAGGAAAGAGTCATATGAATCAGTAATTATGAGATGCGTGATATAAATCATGATAAAATGAAATATTATAAACCCATGGAAATATTTTTTAAAATTTATTAGTATCTTGGAATGTCATCTTCAAGAAGAACCATTAAAAATGAAAACTTTTACTATCAACATCCATTATATTTCTCTAAAAAACATAAATATTACGCAATTCATTGTAGTATAATATAGGGGAATCCATTTTATAATTTATAACGGGCATGCCTTGAACAAGGTTGGAACACCCATCATATAATTTATAATGGTACCACCCATTGTTATCTCATTCCACCCATCATATAAGCAATTTCGAAGAACAAAAACATGAATAAAGAAGAAAGAGATTTAATTTCATTATAAAACTCTTAGAAACAATCAATATTTCCATTTAAAACATAATTAACCAATATAAAATAAAATTTATTTCATGTTAATCTCTTGGAAACATGTTGAACCATTAAAAAAGAATTGAGTTATATAAAAATCTCTTCAAGAAAAGGTTAAACCATGAAAAATAAGTAGGTTCCTTATAAATATCATAGAAACATGATTAACCCACATAAAAGAAAAGGGTTCCATAACATTTTTTTTAAATAATCTTAATCCATCTAGAGAATGAATGAGCATGATATCAATAAAAATTATCCACATTGGAGATAGATTAAAAATAAGATTTATTGATTCCAATCAATAGAAATACCATTAAATGATTATGAAATAAATTTTCAAAAAAAAATTATTTAAAATAAATTAAATATTTTAAAAATTCACAAAATATTATGAAAATTTATTTTTCAATACATCCTTGGAAACAGATAAAGTAATATTTGAAAATAATTTTAATTTTTTCTTAATGAAAACATCCTTTCCATTTTGAAAAAATATTTTTTAAACCTAATACATATTGAAAATAGTTCTATTTTCAAATTAATTTTCATATATTATAAATGATTTATTAAAAAATTGAGTAGTCATGATAGATACATATCTAGTTCACGTCATACTCATTAAAATTATGATTCCTTTTACATTGTTATTAAAATACAAATGGGTAACATTTAAAAAATGACATGAAGATTCCATTAAAAATATTTTTTAAAAAAGTTAAAAATTAATAAAAATTTATTTTTTAAATAATTATAATAATTATAATAACATTTTTTGAATAATTTTTATATAAATTTTTTTGAAGAAAAATGGTTTTAACAGAAGATATAAATAAAGTTGATTTTTTTTAAAAATATTCTCAATAATTTTGAGTAAAAAATATTGAAAATGGTTCTATTATATTGAAATATTATCAATAACTAGAGGATAAAAAATTTATTTATAATTAATAAGTAATTTACCATCATATATAATAATTGAAAAATGTATTTTTAAATAATCCCAACAAATGATGAGATTGTAACATAAATCCTTTGTCACTTTGAAAAAATTTCAATCGTAAGACCCATGAAAGATTAAAATTTAATAATACATAAAATATCATGATAACTAATAGATTCATTATATTACATTTTTACAGGTCTATATATACACCTCATAGAATAATATAGGCACATAACGTGACATAAGTCTCAAATAAGGAAAAATGAGACAAAAATCCATTACCGCTTTAGTAATATTTAGGTTCATAATCCAAAATAAGATATAAAATCAAATTAAATTTTAAATAACATGAAAATAATTGGATTCCTAATATTAGATGTCAAAGGACAAAAATATATACTACACAAAAAAAAGTTCTGAATTTTTAGATGACTCACAAAAATAAATGACACTCAAAATCCCTTAAAAAGACCATATAATTTATGTTGGAATTAATCTATGAATGGATTATGTGTATCAAATGTAAATTAACATACACAAAATTAGAAGTAAAAAATTAAATAATCAAAGCTCATTACACACATAATTGTAGAATGATATAATTATTGTAGTATATGTTTAACAGAATGACTGGAAATTGAGTAAAGAAATCTCTTACCTCTGCTTCCTTTTAGATAAACATGATTTATCATCTTGTATTGTCACGACCCGTAATCGGGGCCCGTGCCGTGACTACCCCAAACCCCCCTTCCCTAGGCTAGGGGCTGGCGACTAGCACCAAAGGCGTAAATCCCTAAGCTGGGAAGGAATTTCCTTTATAAAAGTAAAAAAGCACAACAGAGTATGCAACAAGAATTAAACACTAAGTAAAACTGAAAACAAATGATTGTGATGGAATGTAAATGGACTAGTTTACAAACCCAATTGAACAACAAGTACAATTAGAAAGGAACAAATAGCTGAAAGTAAAGAGAAGCTCCCGGATCATCGATTGGGGTTCCTACCTGAAGGCTAGTTACAGATGGCCACCTAAGCACTCAAGTCTGCTAGTATCCTCCTTGTGCTGACTCGTCATAACGTCCACCTCCAGGTACCGTCCAGTCATGGTGCCCTCATCCTTCGTCAGCGATGTCTGTCGTCTGCATCCAACACAATGAGGTGCAGGCATAGCCCGTGCTGGGGTGAGTATAACAATATTCCGTAGGGACCCCAAGACCTGCAAGGTCTCACAATATCCACTAAGTATAAACAAAAGAAGAAATATATGATCATAAAGTATCAAACAAACCTACTTACCTTTATGACCATACATATACCTATGTTACCAATAACGGTCCAGCTCCAACTCACGAGCCCAAGCACAAACCAGTCCCTACAAGAAGTAAAGTCAAGCACCCTGATGTTAATGGTTGAAAGACATGCCTTAGCTCCACAGGTCTAAAACTCACGAAGAGGGGTGGAGATGATTAGATATAGCCTCTGAATCATCTCCTCTGTTGAACCCATGTATTATCACGGAATAATATGAATTTTTTTGAACCCACAAAGGATCCTAGCACAATCGTCACTGGCGAACCCACATAGGATTCTGATACAGTAGTCATCGCTATCGAACCCACGTAGGATCCTGGTACAGAATTCACTGCTATCAAACCCACGGAGGATCCTAGTTTAGAAGTCATCACTATCGAACCCATGTATGATTCCAGTATGGTAGTCATCGCTATCGAACCCACATATGATCCTGGTATAGAAGTCATCACTATCGAACACACGTAGGATTCCGATACATTAGTCATCGATGTCAAACACTCGTAGGATCCTGGTACACAAGTCACTGTAGTCAAACCCATTGTTGATCCTGGTACAGAAGTCGTCACTGTCGAACCCACGTAGGATTCCGGCACAGAAGTCATCGTTGTCGAACCCACGTAGGATCCTGGTACAGAAGTCATCACTATCGAGCCCACATAAGATTCTAGTACAGTAGTCATAATTGTCCAACCCACGTAGGATACTGGAATAGAAGTCACTGTTGTCGAACGCATGGAGTATTGTGGTATAGAAGTCATCACTGTCAAACCCATAGAGGATTCTGTCATCTCAGTCGCAGCCGGCCCTAGGGTTCCTACACATAGCATGCTCGATTCTAGGAGGGTCTTCACCTCGAGCCAAGTTTCATTACATAAACTATCTCTAAATCCTAAATTGATGTATATCGTTGTTCCGTCTCATCATAATAAACCCAATGCGATAGACGGAGCATCAATCGGACGCCCGGTCTAAAAGTTATTGCCATTTCCGTTCCAAGGGGCCGGTTGGATTTCGGGTACCATGCAGCCTAGTCATACTCCAACCTCATCTGAATCTAATGAGGAGTATTCTAAAAGGACCTTTTCATCAAAAGGAATCCAACATAGTTCATGACAACTCAATCTGACATTCGGTCCTTATGTTATAAGCGTTTTCGCTCTGAGGGCCCGGTTAGTTTTGGGTTCAAACCAACCTTTCCATACAAAAACATCGCCAAAACCTTGCATGTGATATACATAAATGACCGCCTCGATCCAAGGAATTCTACTCAACTGACGGTGCGTCGATTGGAGGTCTGTAGCACATGTTATGTGTGAAAAACCAAAAGTAACCCTAAGAAGGGGGGGTCTGGGTCCGGTCCGACCGGGGCCAACCCTCCTTGGGTCGGCCCAAACCGGTTCGACCCAACCCAGATCCTGGTCCAGCCCAGTAGGGAGCGGTGTGGACCGGTGGCTGTGGCCCAACCCACGCGCGGCGGCCTGGCCCACGCGGAAGGCGGCTCAGCCCACACTGCAGGCGGCCCGGCCTGATTGCGGCAGCTCAGCAAGCTGGCCGAGCACGGAGCGGGGGGCACGTCCCCCCGGTTTTCGTAACAGTGGCCTCATCTGGTACCGCTCGTTTCTCCCGGAACCCATGAGGCGGGTTCTGCTCCACCACCATGGTTGATGCCGCTGCCCCCGGTCGATGGAGCCACCGCGCCGCAGCGCTTCTCCGTGGGCCACATGAGTCATTCTCGTGGTCCGTTTTACCTCCCACTTGCGCCTACGGCCTCCTCGTGTCCTACTCTTCACTACGATAGCCTCAATTCATGGTTTCCCTATCCGTTCATCCATCACCCAACAAATCGCGCATCAAGAAAGAAATGGAAGAGAGTCTGGAATTGTTCGTTAGCTCGTAACCTCCGCGTTAGATGCTCATACAATTATCCAACATACACTCGCCCTAGTACCAGGGCATAAATCACCAGTTTAAAAAAATCAATAATCCTCCCCACCTAGTATTTGATGTTTCACGTTGACGAGCCGCAGATGATGGTGTCGTGGATGATGGATGTTGTTCCGCCAACATCGGGGGAAAGTCGTTGTCGTAGGCAGTGACCTTTACGGGCGGCTTCTTCTCCCTTGACGCGGTGGAAGAAGAAGGAAGAAGGCGTTCCTCATGGGAGTCACCTCACATTATTTCCCCAGTTAAAGAAGGTAGATGGGAATTTCCTTCATCGAGAGGAAGCTGCCGTTCTTCATTGAATATGTTCTTCGTGGAGAGGAACACTTTCCTTATAATTCTCCAGATCCTCCACAACAAAATATTTTCCAAACCAAATAAAATAGAAAGTCTTCCCAATTTAATAATTCCATGCATTTCAATTCAAATCAAATTAATCAATAAATTAAGGTAGCTTAATTAATTAATTTGATGTCATTGGAAAATTAATGAGAGAAGGTGGGAGGTGGAGTGTTTAACCCTCATCAATGGGGGGTTCCAAGGGTTTCAAGTGGAATTTGAAGAGTTGAAGTTCGATTGGGTCCCACAACACTTTATCCTCCCATGGGAGGTTATGTGGGGGTGTCCCCACTCCAAATTTCTTTTAGAGATAAAAACCACCAACATAAAAAATGTGTTACGCACACATTTTTCTTTAATCATTAATTTTTAAACAGAAACCCCTAATTTTAGCTACCACATCCGATAAAATGCAACTATGGTAAAGGTCTCCTTAAGAGAATATCGACGCAGCAAGTTCATCAGTGTCCTCAGATTTCAATTCCGAGCATCGGTTCAAAAGATAAAAAAACCCGCATGTACGTTCACTAAACCTACCCAAACAAAACTTCAGAAATTTATTCCGGGCACACCGGTCCTTGGAATCAGGCGCCATCAGAAATTTCAGTCTCGAAAAATTCCAAGGAATTTATGAAAAAACATTCCTTGAAATTTCTAGGCCTTTAAATTACCCCCACCTCAGGGCTTTACATCCCCGTAAAGCTACAACACACAGTAGGGAAACAAATGGGGGTACTGAGTATGCATTTGAGCCTCCCGCTCCCATGTACTCTCCTGGAGGTTCTTGTGCTGCCAGCAAACGCGAACCATAGGAATCGACCATCCCCGTAGGACCCGCTTCTTTCAATACTCAATCTCCACTAGATCCTCCGTGAAATTCACCATGTCATCGATGCCAAACTCCCCATGGCTGATGATGTGGGACGGGTCGTGCATGTATCTCCTCAGCTGGGATATTTGGAAGACGTCGTGCAGCAGATGCAACTGTGGTGGAAGGGATAGGCGATAAGCCACCTCACCTACTCTATGGAGGACCTGGAATATCCAGATAAATCGGGCAGATGACTTTCTGCCTCGGTAAAGTCTTTCTAGACCTCATCGTGGTCAGACCCGTAGAAAGGCGTGGTCGCCATCCACGAAATTCAGTGGTCTCCATCTCCTATCAGCATAGGAATTCTGTCTTCTCTGTGCAGTCTTCATCTACTCCTAGATGATCTGCACCTTCTCCGTTGTAGCCTGCACCATCACTGGTCCTACAAATGCAGACTCCTCTAGGTCTATCCTGTATAGAGGCGATCTACAAGGTTGGCCGTAAAGTGCCTCGTAAGGTGCCATCACGATGGTGGAGTGGTAGCTTTTGTTATACGCAAACTCTACCAAGGTAAGTGATCCTCCATGGTGCGACCAAATCAAGGATGCATTCACGGATCATTTCCTTGAGAGTTTTAATGGTCCTCTGAAGAGAATGACATCATCCCCACCTTTAGAAAATCCATCAGGATTCTGCCCTGTAGATATCTGAGCATGTCGTGTCTCACAGTCAACATCCCCACGCTGTGCCTCCCTGACTTGTTGAAGAAGTGGAGGAGTGACTTTGAAAGACTGCAAAAAGGATACTCCATTTCTATCCCCAATGGATATCTTCAATACGGCCATCTACTCTGTCGCCTCTCGAAATATCCAAATTCCTGATCTCCTGTAGAGAGAATCAGCTACAATGTTCCCATTTCTAGGTGTATAGACTATCTCGAAGTCATAGACCTGGAGGAACTCAGGCCAGCGCCACTGTTCTCAGGTCCATTTCCTTCTACAAGAGGACACACCTAAGACTTTTGAGATTAGAGTAAACCATAAACTGTTCTCTCAAGGAACTATGGGTGTGACTAGCCAATTGTAAAGAACATGTCTACACCCTTCTTCGCTTACGTCCTAGAAGAGCTGCTAGGATTTCACATTTTCCGAAAAGAGAAATCTGATGTCATCCCCTGCATGAACTGCGTCCTTTTCCTAATATATTCAATCCTGAAATGAAAGGTACTATTTCGTTCCATGGACTAAGTCATAAGGCCTCGACGCCACTACCAAGATATCCAACTGTTACTCTTGCCTCCAACGGTCAAGTCACACTGTCGGCAGTAGTGTGTGGTCACTAGGTCTCCTCTAGTAAGAATCTTGAATGTGAGGGTCAAGTCAATAGTTTTTACCAAAACCTCTCAGTATCAACCACACCGAAAAGGTAGGAAAGAAAACATCACATGGACACGTTTCTTTTATTACTGTAGCTCAAATTAAAAAGTCACAACGCAACCACAAAAAACAACATCAATGAAGCTAGAATAAACATGCACAAAGGTCTCTATGCCTGGACCTATTCCCACTCTTGTCCACCTGCTCCCAGGGTACTATGATCGTAGGCCTCAGCTGCCTGATGCTAAGATCTCCCATGTCCACCCATTCCTTGTGGTCGGGGTGGACCTCCTGGTGGTGGTGGTGGTGGGGCCTCGAAACTTTCTCCACCACCTACTGCTCGGTTAGCTCATATACCATGTCCACCTGCTCCAGGAAGACCACCACAGTCGAACCTCTGCCTCTGCCTGGGAGGTCCCTCTACTACCTGTTGCTCACCTGCAGGGAGGGTCAGGCAGTCTCGAGCCATGTAACCATGCCTGCCGCATGCATAGCACTTCCTGCTCCCCGTAAGTCTTGCTCTGTATCGTGTGCCCCGCACAACTGAACCTGAGTAATGTATTTGACCACCTATGGATCTGGTCCTCTTGGACCCCTGTGTCATCTGTATACTGCATGTTGTATAAGACTCTGGTGCGTTTTGACTAGTGGCGGGTCTCGCTGTTGGATACTTCTCAGTAAGGAAACTCTCATATAGCAGGGCTCGCTCCAATACCCTCATCAACATAGAGATGTTTATGGAAATAATTGAAGCCCTAATATCATGCTTGAGTCCCCGCTCAAAGTTTCTGGAACTGAGGAATGGGTCTCGTACCATATCCATGGAGTAGCGCGAGAGGTCGGTGAACCTAGCTGAGTACTGATCTACTGTCATGCTGCAGATGATGGAAATCCTGAATCCGCACTGCATGAAGGGAGGCTGGTACAAACTCTTCCCAGAACAGGCTCTCGAAGTCTGTCCAGAGTAGTGATGCCTTATCACGAACCTGGAGCATTAGGCCCCACTATCTGTCTGATGCTTCCTGTAGGAGACTCATGACAAGGAACACCATGAGGTCGGCTGGTGTCCCTACCAATATGAAAACTCTGACGATGGCCTCCAGCCAATCCTTAGCTACCTGTGGGTATGTCTCTACCTGAAACATGGGCATCCTCTGACACTAGAACTCGTGCAAGACACTTAGGTGGCATTCACTCTCTACTTCTATAGATGGTGGTATCGGTGGCCATGTGGGTAGTGGTATCACGGGTACCTCCGCTGTGATGGGGCCCTCGCTCGGTGGGCTACCAGCTCGTACTAAACTAATAACCCTATATGGTTTTCTTCTTGGGGACATCCTTAAAATAAATAGGTGCACCGTGGTTAAAACAGTGTACCTGGTGATCTGACACAATGTAATCACAAAGAAAACTTTTTCGAAGGAAACACACACGCAATTAGTGTTTTGGGTACTAAGTCGGAAATCAGAGGTCAGGGTCCTGGTGTTTGGATACGCCAGCCTCCACACCAAAAATGGACTTCTTGGACTGAAAACCACACTCAATACTCTTAACACTATTGCTTCACATAATAGAATGATCAGAGTGCTGAGTTCTGCGGTAGAACTGACTCCTCTGATACCAATTTGTCACGACACATCCTTGGGGCCCGTGTCGTGACTACCCCAAGCCCACCTTCCATAGGCTATGGGCTAGCGACTTGCACCAAAGGCGTAAATCCCTAATATGGGAAGGAATTGCCTTTATAAAAGTAGACAAACACAAAGAGTACACAACAAGAAGTAAACACTAAGTAAAACTGAAAAAAATGGAGTGTGATGGAACGTAAATGGGCCAGTATACAATCCCAACTGAAAAACAAGTACAATTAGAAAGGGACAAACAGGTGAAAGTAATGAACAGCTCCTAGATCGTCCTTCGGGGTTCCTACCTAAAGGGTAGGTATAGGTGGACACCTCAGCACTCACGTTCGTCAGTCTCCTCTGTGTGCCGACTCGTCGTAAGGTCCACCTCCAGGTACCGTATAGTCGTGGTGCTCTCTGTCTCCATTAGCATTGTCCGTCGTCTGCATCCAACACAAAAATGTGCAGGAATAGCCCGTGCAGGGGTGAGTATAATGATACTCAGTAGGGACCCCGATACCCGCAAGGTCTCAGAATATCCACTAAGGATAAACAAAAGAAGAAAGATACAATCATGAAGTATCAACCAACCTTACTTAGGTATATGCCAATACATATACCTAAGTTACCAATCACGGTCTGACTCCAACTCACGAGCCCAAGCACAACCCAATCCACATAGGAAGTAAAGTCAACCACCATGATGTTAATGGTTGAAAGACATCTAAAAATCTCCACCCTTCTTTGTGAGTTGTTTACCTGTGTGAGCTGAGTCATGTCTTTCAACCATTAACATCATGGTGCTTGACTTTACTTCCTTTAAGGACTAGGTTGTGCTTGGGCTCGTGAGTTAGATTCGGATCGTGATTGGTAGCTAAGGTATATGTATGGATATATACCTAAGTAGGGTTGGTTGATACTTCATGATTGTATCTTTCTTCTTTTGTTTACCCTTAGTGGATATTGTGAGAACTTGTGGGTCTCGGGGTCCCTAATGAGTATCGTTATACTCACCCCTGCACGGGCTATACTTGCACCATGTTTTGTTGGATACAAACGACGTACAACACTGATGGAGGATGAGATCACCACAACTAGATGGTACCCAAAGGTGGACCTTGCAACGAGTCGGCACACGGAGGAGACTGACGGACTCGAGTGCTAAGGTGGCCATCTGTACCTACCCTTCATGTAGGAACCCCAGAGGACGATCCAAGAGCTTCTCTTTACTTTCATCTATTTATCCCATTCTACTGGTACTTGTTGTTCAGTTGGGTTTTTATACTGGACCATTTAAATTACAACACACTCCTTTGTGTTCAGTTTTACTTGGTGCTTACTTCATGTAGCTTACTCTGTTGTGTTTGTTTGCTTTTATAAATGAAATTCCTTCCCATCTTAGTGATTTACGCATTTAGTTCTAGTCACCAGCCCCTGGCCTTTGGAAGGCTGTCTTGGGGTAGTCATGGCACGGGACCTGAGGAAGGGTCCTGACATGTATAGTGTTCTTAAATAGGTTATTAACTTATTAAAGAACCATGTTAGTTTGGATAATAAAATATAGGATCCTATTATAACATCTTATCACACTTTATTAATAATATTTTATTTGATTCATTGTTTTGGGGGAAATTTTATTATTTTCTCATGTGTGTTTCGTCATGAAAGATCCATTTCAAGTGAAAGTTATATATTTATATAATCTAAATAAAAATAATAATGAAATAATTACACTATTTTTTACCTAAATTATTGTTTTAAAACCAATCATCAAATATGTTTATGATAAATATATTATGTTACAGCCATAGAGATGGTCGGTCGTAGGTTCGCATGAGAAAAAATTCCATTTTTTAATGATCATTTTGGAATGGAAGTACATAATATTTTAAATTTAAGGAATTATAACAGTGTCCTATATATAATATTATTTCTTTAAATGTACATATATGTATATATCATCCATGTGATGTGGTGATGAAAAGAGAGTCACACTGCTTCGTGAAGGTGGTAGTCCCCACGTACATGAACTATGTTATTATTTTCAGGTGTAAAAATATAAAAAGAAGTATTTTTTAAAAATGATAAATAATTTATTCATATAATAATTATTTGATATATATCTATTTTATACTTATTAAATTTATTGTAATGTTTTTGTTTTAGAAAAATCACATCACTTTATGAGGTGGTAGTTTAATGTACACACGAGCGACATTATCATATATCATGCGTAATAGAGATTAAATAAAATTATCTGTTATAATCACTCCATAAATATTATTATGTTATTAATATAATATATATACTCTATATATATCATTATACACAATCATGAGAGGGGGTAATGAAAAAATTAATGACTTCAGTTCACTGTACACATGAATGATGATTTATGAACCCATTTGATAGAAGTGGATATTGTTTTTTACAGTGAAATTAACATAAAAATATCAATATAATTTATATACTTATTTTATTATATCATAATGGTTTGATAATAATTTAACGATGTTTATGGAGAAATAAAATAACAATTTTCATTGAAGATCATTACCTATTCACTGGGTAACCTCCTTCTGTTTACACAAAATCCATACTAGGAAGGATTTATGAGAAAAAACCATACTTATATGATAAGGGGATGAGATTGGATAAGTTATTTAGGAATTTAATAGAAAAAATAATGGGTTTTTAAGGAGATAATATCGGAGGAGATGGGGTATTCTTTTATAAATGAGGTGTGGCACACTACTAATTTTGGAAAAGAATGAACCCATAATCATTTTCTCATAAAAAAAGTTCCAATAAAGATAAATTTTTGATAATAGAACTTATATGGTAAAACTATTTTCATAAATTATATTTTTTAAAAAATTGTTCATTTTTACACTAATATTCTTATTTTAACACCGATGTAAATCTATATTTTCATTAACTGTGGTAATTAATATTTACTATTTTCACTATTTTCTTAAGTAAAAAATTATTTTGAAAATTTTATAAAATAAAATATATTCTAATTAAAATATGGAATCCATTTTTTAAATATTAATTCACATAATTGGAAAATTTAATTCTAAATTAGTCTGGTGGACATGACGTGAAAGTGGGGTTTCAATAAAAAAATATTGAAATCTTTGAAAGGATTTTATATCAAATATTGATATTAAATTATTTTCAATGAAATAAATTGGATTTATCTATATATATATATCATTCAACCTTTTTTAAATTTAAAACTAATTTTAAATTTAATTTAACTATGTAAATAATTTAAATGAAAATGAAGTTTTCAATTAAAATTCATTATTTTCCAGTATTCATCATAAAATTAATCCTTACAAAAAATTAACAAAACATAAATAGTAAAATGATGTTTTAAATGATGATTTGATAAATAAATTATATTTTTTAAAATTATCATTAATAATATTCAAATATTAAATTTCTGAAAAAACCTACAAACACGATAAAAAAGTGGGTCTTCGAGAAATATATTATTTTCATGAATAAGTTGATTTTATATTAAATATATGTCTAATTATTATTATTGTTATATCAATATCCAATAAATTATATTAATTTATAGTATATGAATTCATTTTAAATTATTCATCATTAGTGGATTTTAAATTAATTAAAATGGAGAACCATTATGAACTTTTAAACAATATTTAGAATAATAGCATTTTTAAAACCAAAAAACAACCTTATACTAAAACACAATATAATGATGATTCAAAAGTAATTAGGTGGACCAAATATAAATAGATAAAATATATTTCACTTTGAATTAAATTTAAATCGTAATGTGACATTTATATTCCTCGATTTCTCAAAAAGAAATGAGATTTCTATAAAGCTCAGTATTATTAACTATTCAATTAAAAGTCAATATTTTTTTAAAAAATCCAAAATATAACCCAAATTAAATTTTGTTATTCTATTTCAAAAATGATGTTTATTTTATCAAATAAATTTCCTAAAAGTATGAAAAAAATCATAATATTTTTTTCACTGAATGAAATAAAAATACATTTTGAAGAAATCATATTTTGTACAATGTATTTACTTTACTAAAATTTATATTAGTTAATTACTAAACATTTATGAAAAATTTATGTTGAGTTTGGAATATAATTATATATATATATTAAATTAGTCATTAATATTCATATCTAAAAATTTAATAGATGGGTTAAAATTGTAATATATATTATTTGTGGTTTATGCTTAGTATTGCGTGTTGAAAACTCTATAAAACATTAAAAAATTGGGGTTTATTGTGCCAAAAGATATCAAAGAGATTATATTTATTTTCAAATAAATATATTGTTAATTCTTGGGGAGATACATTATCATCAGTGTTAAGTTATTCTTATCATTATTGGTATACAACATAATTTTCTCCTTTTAAAATCTCAGGGTGTTATAATATCCCACCACCTTCGTATTTTTGTCCCCAATTTATCCCATGTAATTTTATAAATCCATAGATTACATGATTATTTTATTGAGTTTTTAAATAATGTTTTTCATTATTCAAAATGTTTTCATGGTACATAACTAATTATCCAAATATATTAGGGATCTTGATATTATGGGGAATTATTAAGTGTATCATTATGTATTAAATTATAAATTAAATTGTATTAAAATATTAGTTTCAATAATTTAACCTTTCTATTTTGGATTCCAAGTCTATTTGTTCACTTCCTCATGAGAATTTCCCTATTTTATATTGATTATCTAATTTTTCACCCAATTAAGTTTTATCCTACCACCAAAAATATTATAAGGCCACATATTTCATATTTATGTGTTGAGGTTGGCCACACAAATCCCTACATTCAATTATGGAGATCAAGAATAGTGACGATTGATTTTACCAAGAAGTGGTTGGGGAAAATTTACTAATATACATCCCTAATTTAATGAACCCCAGACACATATTTAAATAATGTGACTCTAGAAAATAGCCTTTGAGAAACCAAAACATTGGAGAATTACATCACACCCCCCCTTCATAATGGAAAATAATTAAATGTTTCAAAAGATAAGTAGTTTCATACTGACCAAGTTGATCACTATGGTATTAATGAAGTGGTGATTTTATATCCAACACAGATCCTAATCAATCACAGAATCTATGTGCTCATCATGAAATTTTCAATGGGTTTTTGATTTGGTAAATAATTATCAAACTATTATGCTACCTATAAGGATGTTCTAAAAAATCAGGAGGTTGCCTAAGTGACTTAGTCTATTTATTTTAAATAAAATTCATATAATCATGAATATATATAAAAATTTTGGGATGGATATTTTCAATTTAGCACAAAAAAATTAAGAATATGATCATTGATTTAGCTGAAATTATCTCACCATATTCTAGGATGACTTGGAAAAATCTTAACTACAAATTAGTAGAGGGAACCATAGTTACTATATCAAATTGGATTCTCTTAGAGAAATACAACATCCCTATGGAAATAAAATTTAATTATGATCCATTTTTATAGTCCTATGAAGTGGATTCATCATCATCCTCATATGAGGAGCACCAAGTGGTTAAATTTAACCTTAAAATTTCCACTAGTGTTATTAAGGATTTATTAAAGGATAAATTCAATAAACTTTTTGAGGAAAAAGTAAAGGTATTACTTTGAATGATATTTTAATAAGGGGATAACGTTAAATTATCATTAAAGTATTAGAGATTAAATGTTTTATAGAATTTAATTTGATCTTGATCAAAAAAAAATTGTATTATCTCAAACATTGATGGGAATATATTTTTATGAGATACTATTTTGTTTTTGAAATTTTGGTCCCAAGTTGTTCAATTTTTTCTCATATTATCTATTAGGATTTTGTTTCATGTAACGAATTTAATTGGAATAAATTTTCTATTTACTTAAACACCCTTGTTATTATATATTAATGGATAGTCCTCTCTATTAACTCTGTTTTCTATGTTTATAACCCTAAATTTTATATGGTTCTTGACAATTTCTACATGGAGTACTATAGAAGATTTTATGTATAAAATGTTCTTTTAGAACGATTATGCCAATTAACTTTGGTGATACATCTAATTATTTCAATTCAAGTTAATGGAATACCTTTGACGGGTGATTATCAATTATCATGAAGAATATGTTGATACAGACCATACTTATATAATAATTCACAAAATTATTTGCCTATATTTTAATGGATGATTATTTATATCACTCTTCATAAATATATTCACATGTTTACTATGAATAAATTGGCTACATGTTTTTACAACATTGATACTGGTTTTGGTTCAATGGTATATTATAGTGATACCATAAAACCAAATATGATTTTCTAGTAATGGTATTTAATGTTAGAGTAATTTATGCTTTACTCATTAATTTTGGTTTTATATCTTATTGTTTAGTTTTAATGATGTTCTTTCTAACATTGTTTTATAATATTTCTTGTATATTATTTAATTGTATATATTTTCAACTAAAGATTATTTCACCACATGTAATCATTATTACCCATTTTGTTCTTTAAATTTTTTTTGATATCATTATTATTCTCTCCAAATATTGCTTAAAACCATTATTGGATAATTACATTGGTAAAACAATGTTACCATGGAAAAATCAAAAAAGGTTAAAGTTAAAAACCTCAGGGTAAAATTCTAACAACATGGTTAAAACATGGAATCAAATAAATAGTAAAGAGATTATTAACCTTAATTCATCAACCACTCAATTATTTTCTATTTTTTTATGTTTTTACCCTAGAATATTTCCATCAAACTATTGTAATGTAATTAAAAATTAAAATAATTACATTTTATACTCTTTTAAAAGGAGATGATTTCCAAAAAATTTCATAATAAATTATAAAGTATTAACTCGACCAAAATTCACCTATAGTCTATCTTAAACACTCTCCAATATCCTAGAATACATTTTAATTATAAGGGACCAAGACAAGGAGCCTTAATGTGTTACCCAGTGGAGAACATCTAAAGGGAGAGGTAATGTACTCACCCAAACTCCTCTAATTATTTGTTCTTCAACCCCCCTAAAATATTTCACCTATATGAATATATGATAACAATAATGTTATTAATTCTCTAAAATTTTAATATACATGTGGAATATCAATTTTCTACCTTCCTATATATTTATTTAAGAAATGAAGATGTCACCATGCGTACATGTGGGCAACAGCCTCCAAAAACCATAAAATATATTTTTAAGGATTTCCTTACATAAATCTTTAAGAAGAGTTATTTAATGAAATAAATATGAAATTTATTTTAGTATTAACACTATCCTGGGATATGTTATTTTATTTTCTACCCCCACCATGTTCCATAAAAAATAAGAGTGTTAGATTTGTGTACGTGCAGACTACCGCCTCCATGGAATAATGTATTTTTTTATTTCAACGACAAAATGTTCATATTTTTTAAAAGAAATTAATATATAAAAATAATATTTAGGAATATATGAAAATTAATTAAATATGACATTAGAAATACTTTTGGTGATATTATTACTAAATAGTCTATGTAAACTAAACCTCGTAATAATGAACATTAAAATGAACCCTTTTTTATTTGGGTCAATTTTGGGAAAACATAAGAAGAGAAATAACTTTTTTGATAATAAAATAAGAAAATAAGTATACATATAAAATTAAATCTATTATAAATCTATTTTTTAATATATTTTTCTATGGTGAATATATAGAGTATCTTTCAATGAAACAAAAAGAACCAAACCATCTCACTGATATAAGAAAAAACTATTTAATAAATTACTAACATATAACAACAAATAAACCATAAAAATTTAAATATATATATATATATATATTATAATGGTTAATATGAATTTAATTAATGAAATTAATTAAAATTTTAATTTGTTTAGAAAGAGACTAATAAATAATCATGATCTTATGTAAGGTTTTCTGTATCTCAATTTTTTATTAAATTGATATGAATTGTATTTACATGTATTTTTTGTGGTGTAAGTATTTTACTCTCATGAATTTTTATCATAATTGTATAAATATTTATGTTATTAAAAAATCTATCTCATGTCTTACTTTTAAGATTATTCAATTCAAAGGATAAAAAAGTCATAAGTGGTTTATTAACTCAATTTCTTTCCATATGGGTCTTGAGCTATCATTCTTTAATACTATTTCCTAAGTTACCTTATTCTAAAATTTATATATATTTAAAATTAATTTTTAAATGGTTAAATTATTTATTTAAATAAAAAAATAATGGGTTTATTTCTTCTCAAAATTTATTTCATTTTAAGATTGATACTCCCCCACTCTAAAAGAATTTTCTCATTAATGTCGTTATTTTAACCTCCCTCCAATGTTCTCTTCAATATTTTTAAAACCAAAATATGTTTTAAAATTTTTTATCCAAAATTTTCCCCTTAACCCTTTTAAAATTAATTTTTCTTATCATTTTATAGTTTTTTCACAAATTTTTTATGAATCATAAAAATGAATCTTTTGGACCACCCTACTTACTATGAATTAACTAATTCTCTAATTTATTCCATTTTACTCTATATTATTCACATAAAATTCATCCATATTTTTATATATGTATCTTATATATATAAATAGATTACTTTAACTTCATTTATCATGGATAATATATTTTTTATTTCCCTTCACAATTCCAACTTTTAAGTGGACCTGATTTAAGAGAACTTCCCTATTTATTATTTCATATCAAATACTACCCCCATAAAAAAATTTGACCATAATTTGTTTACCGAAACCCAAAAAAAATTATATAAAACTAAATTGTTTCACATATTAATTATAAGAAAAATATAATATCTTTCATTCCTTAAAATATCATTTATTCATATCTTAAACCATCACCTATATTCCTGGTTATTATTCTTACTTCTCTAATAATTCTTTTAAATTTGGCTATATTAAAACCCAAGGATTATGACCTATTATTATTTTCCAAATATATACATCCAAAAAAGATTGATTCCTTGGTCTCTTTGGGATCATTATGATATAGGCATCAATTATTCCTTGAGAATAAATTATGAATCCAATTCTATCTCAATTGTTTTATCATTACAATGATTTTAATATTTTTAATTTCAGCTTATGGAACACACACACATACACATATTATCAATATGATGTTTTCACCCTAATATAAATCTAATTTATTGGGTAACATTTTCATCCCATGAGATACTATGTATTGTACTTGGGATATGATCCTAAAGACACCATGATATGTTGTCTTTATGGTGAGCCTATGAACACTTTGTTATGTTTTCTTGTCACTAATCCTTGAATTATTCATATGATGTCATGTTTTATATTAGTTAAACATTTTTATGTTTAATTTAAAATATTACTTCATATCCTTATTCCATATTTCTGTTATTATCTCAATAATATACCATTGTTCATGTTTGTTCATTTGAGATTACATGTTTTACTCCATTGAAATATGAATAACTCTTATTTTTCTATTTTCTTTTAATAATATATTTCCCCCTTAATCTTGTTTTATCATAAGTTATGATTAGTCCTTAAGGAGATAATTTTTCTTTTGGTCATTTCATCTCTGCCTTTGTAATGTTTCCATTCCCCAGGTAATAATGATGAGAATAGCATATGATATATCTATAAAAGAGTCTAGTGGGGATCAATTATAGAGAAATTTTGACAAGTATAATACAAATATTTCTTATATAACTAATCCTCAAAGAAAATAAACCTTATATTATTAAGATTGTAGATTATTATTTTATGTAATTTATTATTTATTTATATTATGTGAAATATAACTATATTTATCTTAATACAAATAATTTTGGATCAATATTAGTATTTAAAGAATGTGTTTTATCATGAGACATGAGAGTACTGGTCTAGGGTGTCACAATTAGTATTAGACCTGCATTTATTTATATTTTAGGATTATATTAGTTATTTTCAGTCACTAGTATTTTTAATTTTTGAAATAATGATAACCTAACATTATTTAAAACCTTATTTATACATTTAAAAGATATGTCCAGGTGTAGAATAACATCCTATAATTTTGGCAAAGTTTTGAATATGTTTTTTTCTAATAAATTGCATTCATATAAAGATACTATAAATTAGATGCATTAATAGAATGGATTCACCAATAGGTAATCATTATAAAATAATGTTTCTTGAGTATTAAATAGATCTTCAATTGTTCCATGATCAGTTTTCCTAAGTCTAGAAACCTAGATAATAAATCCTTGGTATATTATTTGTTCAATAACATTCTCTTTATGACAGATTACAAATGATTTATTCTGTTATGGAATTTATAAATTTAGTATTAGAGAAACCAAACGAATGAAACCAATGTTGAAACATGAGTGGTTTAAGATAAACTAAAATATATTGTAATAGTTTTAAATAGTAAGACAATTGGAGGTTTAGTTTTTTATGAAATCATTTTTGATAATTTTATTATGGTGTTAATAATTCATAACTCAAATTAACCTATTTTGGTTTTAGTAATGGTTTAAGCTCGAATGATCCAAGTATCAAATGGATACCATGAAAAATGAAATGATTATACATATAATAAACCTAACAAGTTAATTTTTATAGTTAAAAAATTATTATTTTTCCAAAAAATCTAACAATACTTATGAATAACAAAATAATTGTAGTTATGTTTACAAAAAAAAATATATGTACGGAGACTCAGCGAATTTTTACTAATAAATATGAAAAATTAAATTAGATTCAATCTCCATAATGTCAAAATATGTAGGATGATCTACATATGAGGATGTCTTAGAAGAAATATAATTTATTTGATCTATGTAATAAGATGGCATCAAGAAAAATATTTTTTGTAAAAAGAAAGTTCAATTAATACAATGGGGGAAAATAATGTTCTTTCGATGTATCCACTATAAATTAATTTTTTTAGATTTAATATATTTGTCCACAAGGAAAATCAATGCACCAGTTTATGGGATTAAGAAAATAATTAAAAACAAGTACCACATAAACTATGGAAATAAGGAAAGACCTATTCAAAAACTATTATTGAGGTCGATACTGATAATAAAGGGGCACTAGGTTTTCTATTTTTTACTCTAATTTTTTTATATCTTATATCATTTATATTTTTACCAAATATTACCTAATGAATTATTAATAAAACACGTAGTGGCATCATTATTCTATACAAGTTCTTTGAATATCCTTCAAGAATTGTGTGACTATGATTCAAGTGGGAATTATTTAAATTCTTTTAATTGTATTGTTTTGTGAATTTATTTTCCATGCCCACAAAGAATGAATATTAACAAATGAAAAAAGGAAATCCAAATTCATATTCTAAACCATTCTATGATCATCTATTAGTTTAAGGATGAATATTATCTATCTTGGAAAACTAATTATATCCTAATAAACTTATTTTACCACCTTTAAAATATTTTTCTAATATATGAACTAGTATATAAAATTTCATTAAATTATAAATTTACATGAAATAATATCAATAACACTTACTGTTTAAAAACACCCTTTTTAATAAATAATTTCTTTATATATATTTTTGAATGATAAATTTATATATTTTATAATATTAATTTTTCAAAAATATTTTTTATTTCAACAAGTCAATATAAATGTATTATGAATTTTTGGGTTTTTTAAAATATATGATTCTTAGGTAAATAGTAAAAAAATACTGATTTTCTAAATATTATCACTTTTATGACATTATCATAATTAAAAAGGTCTTAAACTTTTCAGAGTTTTTTTTAATTAATTTAATTTTAAAAGAGTATTTTTAATTTATAAAACCCATTTTTATGATTTTTTAATCATAAGTAATATTTTTCTCTGAAATAAATTTTATTTACTTTTGTTAATAATTAATATTCATAACTTTTAGAGATTTAATCAAAAAATATTTTTTTTAGATCAGCATGTTAATATTACAAAATAATTTTAATTCCATTTTTAGTTCTGAAATTCTGATAACTAACATTAAATTCAATGACCATGATAATGGTGAATGCGTTATATTAACACTAATATTTTATTAAGGTTGTATAATTATTAATTAATAAAATAAATTTATATATATTATATTATGTCTTTGATAATATTTTTAAAAATATATAAAATTATATTATCACTAATTCAATTTGAAATTAATTTTTTACGACTATGAATGATTAATTATTAAAAAAATTGTACAAAAAAATATTTTATATATATTTTAAATGATAATATAAACATTAATTATAAAATATTTATCAATTAATTAAGATTAAATTTATCCTAAATTTAGGTTTAATACCAAAATATTTGATAAGACTTTTTTCCATATATTTTTAGTAAAAAATTAATTAACTTTATTAAAACAAGTTTCCAAGGTAAAAAACTAAAAAGGTAAAAGTTAAAAAACTAATGGTAAAAGAGTGAAAACATGTCTGAATCATTGAAACAAATGCATTATGGGGGGATTCTTAACAATAAATTATACTCAACTCAATTATTTTCTATTTTTGATCCTTTTACCTTTAAATGATATCTTGAAATAATCGTAATTTAATGACTAATTTTGAAAATTCCATTTTATTCATATATAAAAGGAAATCACTTTTAGAACATTTATCCACCCATTAAAATGTTTTATCTCAAAAAAAAACTACCATATTCTATCCAAAACCCTCTTCTAATGTTATATAATTATTGTTTTTTAAAGATCCCATGCTAGGTATCCTTAAAGTGTTACCCAAGGGTGAACATCCAAAGTGAGAGGCAGTGTTGTCAACTTAGCTGCCTTAATCATTTCTTATTTTAAACCCAAAAACATTGTATATCATTGAATGTATGATAAAATAAGTATTACTAATATTATAAAACATTATTATACAAATTCAATATCACTTTTCTACCTTCTTCCAAAATAATTCATAAAATGGTGATGTCTTCATGTTTGTGTACTGTCTTCTTCCTCCATGAATGGTGTGTTATATTTTTCATAACACCCTTAAATTTCTTATTCTATATAATTATTTAAAGAAAAAAATATCATATATATATCATGATGATTATTATTAAATGATAAATTATTTTATTTTCTATGGATCTCTTATTCTTTGTAAAATGACAGCATTGTCTGTGTGTTTGTACAGACTATTGCATACATATAATGGCGTTATTTTCTAATTATTTCCGAACATCGATGAATTTAAAATTTTATCTAATATAAAAAAATATATATTTATGAAACTATTAACATTATTTCATTATAATATTTTACATTATATTGGTGACATTATAAATTAACAGACATAGAAAACCTTGGCACCTTAAATGAACATTTCAAGGAACATTTCTTGATTTGAGTCTTTTTTGATAAAATCTAATAAAATAGGTACCTTTTTGTCATAAAAACATAAAATACATAAAAATCATCAATTATTGATATTTTTAATGTATTTAGAATTCATTTTAACATGGTCAATATAACATGGATTTTTTAGTGAAATTATACTAAAAAAACCTCATGTAACCGACATAAGTGAAAAACAATTAATATTTGAGTAACATATAATATTAAATAGATCCTAGAAAATGAAATATATATCTATAAGATTCATAATAACATATTTAATTAACTTAATTTTATTATTCCAAAATATTGGTGCATTAGAAGAATGAATTAGGACCCTAGGTAAGGGTTTTCACATCTCAATTTTTCTTTACTGTAATATGATTTGTATTCAATACTTGTACCATTTTGTTGTGAAAAATATTGAAATTTAAATATAATAACCTTAACATTAATTAATTATAAGGTATTTAAAAAATTCACCTCATGTTCTAGCTTTATGTTTTCTCGATTCAAAATATAACGACATCATAAGTTGTTTGATGACTCAATTTTCATTCCATTTTAGTCTTGAATAGTATTTATTGACAAATTTTCTACAACATCCCTTAGTATCAAATTTTCCTAGGGTAAATACCATTTTTCCAATGGTAATATTAATTATTTAAATAAAATTTTACTCATTTGTCAAATTTATCCTCAATGTTATGAAATTGTTTTATTAATACACTTCATTTTTTATGGAATATTCCCCTCTAAGTCCATATTTTTGCTTCCCACCAATGATATCCTTTCTTATTCAGGGTAAAAAATATGCTTCAATCTCTAATGATCATAAAATTTAAACATATGACTTTTCAAAATAATTTATTTATCCTTTTATTATATGGATTTCATCAAAAGTATTTTAATACATAACAAGTGATATTTTGAACCACCCAAGTTACTTTTAGGTTTTGGTTTCTCTTTATTGTTACCACTTTTTCTCTATATTATTCTAATGTAATTTATACATGTGACAACACGAACTTATTTCATATATAATAACACTATTTCAGGGTTTTTACTTCATTTAATTTCCATTATATCAAGATGATACTTGCAAATTAAACACAATGCATTTTATTTAATTAAACACTGAAGTGTTTACATTACAATAAGATCAAAGGGAAACATGATACCCAAAAATACCTATTAAGATACCTATTAAAATCACATAGAGACCACTCAATACAAAAAAAAAACCCCAAGAAGATGGTAAGGGTCCGTTGGATCCATCCCAATGAACATCAGTATAGTCAGAACCATGACAACCGCACCGAGTATCAGTTCAATGATGTGAACCATTATCACCTAGTCGTTATGGAGATAGAACACCCTACTACATGTTTATATAAGGCCTTAATTCGACCATTTACCCTTTGGTGAACGTAGAGTTTTTAATGGCTATAATTATAGTTATTGGTCATTCTGGTGGTTAAAATTAAAATATCCATGTATAATAAGTTTTCCAAAATATTTAAAGTATGCATTAAAATTAAAACTTTTAACATATAAAATTAATTTATAATGTTTTAAAAGGATAGTGTTTTATATTTTAGCAAAAATTAGGATGATTTCAACTGAGGTATGGATTTCAAATACTTTTGAACTATTTCAAATGTGTTAAAAAGATTTTATATGTAACACCCAAAGATTTTATGAAAAATATTCTTCTTAATTTCATTAATTTCTTGTGATTTACGCTACACCAAAAGGAGCATTCACAACACACATCCCTAACTTGGATTTAATTACACGCAAGCACGACCTTCCACGATAGCGTGTGTTGTACGCAATACCGAGTTTTGCTAAACAACGATATGCTATTAAAATATTATTAAAACTAGCCATTATGAATAGTAATACCCACTTTTTGAAATTTTATAAATTTTATTTTTGAAAATGGACTTCATTTTTGGATTCGGAATATCGAAATTAGCCTAGGGTGAAATTTTGGTATTTTTCTGAAAACATTCAATTTTTGATGAATAGTGAAAACACTGGGTTACTATTTAAAAACCAAATTTTTATTTAAATAATTATTTATTTTATTTAAATTTATATTAGGTCAAAATTGATACATAATACCTATATAAGTTCAATGTAATTCATTGGAGTCATTTTATTATAATTTTAGATATATAAAAATTTTATTGAACTTCTGACCGTCTTTTACCCACCTCCTAAGAGAATTTACAAATTTACATAAAACTTAATTTTACCGCTTTTGTGAATGGAATTTCAAAAATCCGAGAGACACGGTTTATGTCAGTAAGTAAAATGTGGTTCAATGAGATTAAAATAATTTTTGGTGAATAGTAACATTTTACTTTTTTTACCCCGGTTAGAAGTAAATAGGGTATTTTAGGGTAAAAATGATATTATTGTTACCCTAAAACATGTCATAATTCTATTGGATAAGTGAAATTCGACAAAAAACAACCTTAGATATAAAATATGACCATTTAGGCCCACTTGGAATAGATTAGGACATTTGATATTAATTTATTTAAAGAAGGGTTAAAATAGTTAAAATCAAATTTTAATAATTAAATAATTTTTAATATAGGGTTATACATAAGATAAATTAGACTATAAATATTCATTAGAAATCTACAAATCGTTCCTACATAATGATATTTTATTTTTAATTTTTAGACATTAAATAAGTTAAATTATTTATGACACAACGATGATGCAGTAATTATCTTTTTAATGAAATATTGACATAATTGATGTTATAAATACCAAAATAAATGTAATTTGATACTTTTTATGAATTACAATAATTTTATATGTTAATATGACATGTTATTATTGATTTAGTTAGTTTTTTTCGAACTAATAATTCTATTAGGATTTTCACAAAAATCAATTACCAAATAGTGTCAAAATTAACATAAAATAGTTTTTAAAACAAATATTATATTATTAATTATTATTTTATTCCTAAAAATCTAGTGTTCATCCAAATGACTTATATAAGGTTATATATATTAATAATAAACAACTTGTAGTTCGTTTGTCTTGTTATAGTAAATTTATTAACCTTATAGTGTAAGAAAACAAGAAGAAACGGTAAAAGTAAAATTATTTAACTTAAAGTTAAATCTAAATGATAAGGTTAAAATAGAAACATAAACTTGTCTAAATTATATTTGATGAGATTATTTAGACCCATACACACCTTATCTTTGAAATAAATCAATTTGGATCTATTAAAAACTGAATATGAATTTGTAATTAAATAATATTTTTAGTTTTTCCAAAGGTGCCCCTCTCCTCCCTTATAAAAGGGAACCTCCTCCCTCTATTCCTCACACCACATTGAGCCTTCAATATCGTCCAAAACCTGCAAAATTCTCTTCTAAACTTCCCTAGAATCATCCTAGAGGTCCTGGTCTTCTTCAAAGACCAATTTTAGTGCCCTAAGAGGAGGTCTCAAAGAGGGGCTTCAAAGAAGAGGTAATGTCCGTTACCGATTATTTCAACTTTATTTCATCTTCCACTTATTCTTCATTAATTGTTTCATTATGAAGTAATAACATAAGTATAACTCATATAATGGTATGTTATTATAAGTATGAAGCAACCCTATTTCACCATATATCCATCCTACGGAAAACAAAATCACCACGCGTGCGTATGTACGAAATAGCGTCTCCACGCCGTGGTGTAATCTATTTTCCACCACCACCTTAATTGGATGGGTATAATGGTGTAAATAATAACTATATATGATTATTGTCATGTGATATTGATTTTGAAATACTATACATACACTCCAATACAATCCCACAATCATGGGAATGATATCATCACTCGTGCGTACGTACGGAATACCGTCTCCACGATGTGATGCGACTCGTTCTACATGATCTTCATTGCATAATGATTATATAAATGAATTTAATGAATTAATATGATATATATTACACTAATGACATTATGGAAATGAGTTATCTATAACCTAAATAGAAGAATAATAATTTAATCGATAAAACACGCATAAGAACAAAAAGTAATAAACACCTGAATAACAAGTAGCAATGAAATATTACTTATAAGAAGATAAGAATTTGGACATATATGATATTATAACAAATATTATGATTCTGGAATATTTTAATAAAATTATTAAATCATTATACAAGAGGTTTAGACACATACGAAGAAAATCGGACCTAAGGTTAGGGAAAATCTCGCAATCTCAATTTTTATCTGAGTTTGTTTATACTTCAAAATTTACTGGGGAATATTTACCATCCACATCCATGTTTCCTCAATATGTAAAATTATTTTCATCCACCTATAATTGTTTAAATCCAATTTTACCCTTCGGTGAGTTTTTAGTAAATGATATGAAAAGAATCTTTTTCGTTTTTCGTACGAGGTACTTTTTGACTTTTCCGACAAAAGTACGAGAACAATGTTCTTTTAACTTATACAGCATCAATGGATTTTTAGAACATTATTTCCATGAAGCTTACTTTACAAGTTTTCAAGTTTATTTTTAATCAAATTCTTTTAGTTCAAAATTATATGACATGTTAAGAAAGGAAAATGTTTTTGAAGTAGAAATGATATTTTCCTCAAGAATGGAGTTCAAGTGTTTTATCAAAATTAGTTTCCATATAAGATGATATAGGGTTATGTTTATATCCCTATTTTTACATTGATTTTATTATGTTATTATGGAATTATTTTTACAATATCCTTTGATGGATTATGTTATGATGACGTGATGTTTAAGAATCCCATTTTTTTACCTGGGTTATGATATGATTTATGGTTTATGATTTTGTGTCACACATAATAATGGTATCATTATGAGATGGGTGGGACCTATATCTCCCTCCAATGCATTGGGTAATGATTTTATATCTCATGAGATAGACATGGTTTGAATGGTAGGTTAAACCAGTTCAGTGAAACAGGGCTGAAACGAGGAGTGAACTCGGTTCAGAAATGGACTTTGTCCACTAAGATAGTATTGGAAATGATTCTTGAATAATAAGAAATGATTCTCTATAATTATGTGTGTATGACACAAAGTTTAGTGTTTTAATTTATTATTATTGGGTTTACATTTCACTACTATGATTTATCCCATGTTATGATTTTATAATCTCTTTTCTGGGTTAAGATTTCCAAAAATGTTATGTTCTTATGAATATTATGTGATTGATATTTCTTTTGTTTACCCTTACTGAGCATTTGAGCTCACCCTTTTATGTTTTCTTTTCCCCAGGATATAAATAAAGGTTTTAGGTAAAAAAAGGGAAGATCTTTATGGGAGATGTTGAATATCTTTCAACACTATTAGAAGATTACATTCCGAGTTTCCAAAGACACCAAACTAATACGGTCCTTGTGTGTGTGTTTTTGTTATGTACTAAGTATTCCGCAAAGTAATGTAATGTCCATGTACATCAAGCATAGGGTCTCTACAGTTGTTATAAGAGGAAAGGATTAGTCAACCTTTGGAAACTAGGATTCGAGAACTTTACTGAGATCCATATAGATATTTCTAAGGTATGTATAGGGATGTACCTAAGGTTAAGTATAAGTATAGGTTATAGTAATAGAATTACGGTAACCTAAGATGTTAGATATTGATGGTACTCCCCCATTATTATGTTGTTTTCCCTAGCGATATTTTTGCCTCTCACACTATTCTTTTTGGGTTTTAGACGGTGGCTGGAACCCGAAGGAACCGTGTTGAGCAATGTAATAGAAAATGAAATGATTGTCCTCCTGAACAAACAAATGTTATGGGAGATGGAGTGAAAAATCATATTGCTATACTTACACAAGCTATGAATCATTCTGGACTTCCAAATGAGCAGAGAAGGGAACAATATTCTATTGAGTCCTTCATGAGGCAACGTCCACCTTATTTCAGTGGGTCTTCTGATCCACATGTTGCTGAACAATGGATCAGTACCACTGAAAAGATATTTTCAGTTCTTCAATGTTCTGAACATGATAAATTCATCTTAGCAGTATATCATTTGGAAGGTGAAGCTGATCAATGGTGGAATCATATCAAGAATACGAGGCCAAGAGATGAAATTGAGTCCATGGAATGGGACGAGTTCAAGAACTTATTTTTCAATAAGTACATCCAGCGTATTCTTCGAACAAAGATATAGAAGGAGTTTCTTGAACTAAAGAAAAATGATGATGAATCTGTTGGTATATACGAAGATAATTTTATAAGGCTTTCAAGGTATGCATCTGGCTTTATCATCCAACCTAAATGTAAAGTTGATCGATTCTTCAGTGGCTTAAAACCAAATCTTTGAAGGGAATTAGCTATAAGAGACTTCAGTAGCTATGAAGAAATTGTGTGTTGTGCTATTAAGGTAGAAATGGAAGTTGGTGTTACATATCCATCTCATGGTTTTAACAAGAAACGAAAGATGGAGTTCAAGGAGAAATCTCAGAATAATGGTGAAAAGAAGATGAATGTTTCCTTATGCTCAATGTGTGGATAGAAGCATGGTGGATATTGTCTTAAAGGGACTAGAAACTGTTTTAAGTGTGGAAAAGAAGTTCATCGAGTAGGTGAGTGTCTATGTAATGGAAAAAGGGTTGCTAATGGTGTGAATAAAGAAAATACTACAGAGAAAGCACCAACAACACTTCAATGATTCAAGTGCAATGAAATAGGGCATTGTGCTAATCAATGCCCTAATCCAATGTTTAATGATGATCAACATGAGCAACCACTTATGGCAAAGGACAAAGGGAAGTCACATGAGATCACTATTGGTGATGTTGAATATGAAAATGATGTATTGGAATGATTAAGTGTTTATGTAATGGGATTCCAAAATAATGTTGTATATAGTATCGTGGAATATTGGAAAAATTATGTATTGCTATATTGTGGTTTTCAATAATTTTATGGTACCGGTAACCATGGAAAGTGATTGAGATATTTTTGGTAAGAATATGATATGCGCATAATGAAGGGATAAGATTATAATGAGATGTTTGATTGTATTCAGGAGCTCATGATTGATATAAGTACTAAGTGATATCATGGTTTGAGTATAAAGAATTTTGAGGATTTTGGTTTGTGGAAAGTGTTAACTTTTAACTACATTCGTGTTTTCACTAAGGTTAAATGGGTATTCATTCTTCAAGATAATACATGATTAAGGTATTCACATGTTTGTAATTTGACCAACAAGATATATCTTATGATATATGGGGGTTAAATGATGGCATTCACGTGATTGTTATGTAACATTTCAAGTTATCATTTTCTTTATACTATGAGCTTGGAACGAAGTATTTTAGATAAGCCTAAAGATTGGAATGGATTATGTTGGAAATAAGATAGTATTGTTTAAGTATATAACATTTTTCGATATTATTGATTGGATATTATAGTAATATATATTTGGAAAAGGGACAACTGGCAGAACGAGCGACATCCCATCGCGTCGGACAAGGCTGTGGGAATCGAACCCACAACCAATGTGTGACTGGCCTTTATCGCCTACCACTGGCCTACAGGGAGTCCTTGGTTAGTATAAACTAGTTTTATTTTATTACACGGTATGATATATGAAGTATAAGTTCATTTTTTGAATCGTATATGATTAACCCCACCATAGATAGACTTATGTATATTTGATAACTTTTGCTAACCTTTTGTTTGAAACAGATGGAATGACCCATCATTCTATCACATGATCTGTTAACACTTCATGAATAACAAATTCAACTTCATTTCTTTAAGAGATGAAGTGAAAATTGATCAAAGCACGAACAATAGTGAGATTGTACCAAAATAAAGTAAGTATTTATTATAATTCAAATTCTTCAACTCTAGGAAAATGATCTTGAAAACCAAAAATGTTGTCCTAGTGCCCTTATATCTGATGTTTCAGATGGTACCCTAGATCATCAAAAATTTATGGCTTTGTGATTGTTGGATTTTTCATAGCCATGTTCTCTACCACTCTCCATTAGAACATGGAGGATAGATTTCTCTTCCATATCCAGATTCTCACATATGTTCTCCTATGTGGAAACCCAGTGATTAGTTAATTTGGGTAACTATTACGTTTCATACTTTAGTTTTTAAATCCATGTTTTGGTATTCCTTTTTACGATGTGGGTTTCCTTTAAATAATCTTTTGAGTAGTAAACTATTTATAACCCCGACGAATTTTGAGGGTGAAATTCAGTTTTAGGGGGGTAGAATGTAACACCACAAGATTTTACGAAAAATATTTTTTTTTAATTTCATTAATGTCTTGTGTTTTACGCTAAAAAAAATGATCTTGCACAACACGCATCCTTGACTTGTCTTTTATTACACGCAATTGCGACCTTCCACGATAGTGTGTGCTGTACGCAATACCGAGTTTCGCTAAACAACGATATGCTATTAAAATATTATTAAAACTAGCCGTTATGAATATTAATACCCACTTTTTGAAATTTGATAAATTTTATTTTTGAAAATGGACTTCATTTTTGGATTTGGAATATCGAAATTAGCCTATGGTGAAATTTTCGTATTTTTCTGAAAACTTTCAATTTTTGATGAATAGTGAAACACTATGTTACTATTTAAAAACCAACTTTTTATTTAAATAATTATTTATAATATTTAAATTTATTTTGGTCAAAATTGATACATAATACCTATATAAGTTCAATGTAATTCATTTAAGTCATTTTATAATAATTTTAGATATATAAAAATTTTATTGAACTTTTGACCGTCTTTTACCCACCTCCTAGGAGAATTTGAAAATTTACATAAAACATAATTTTACCGCTTTTGTGAATGGAATTTCAAAAATCTGAGGAACACGGTTGATGTTAGTAAGTAAAATTTGGTTCAATGAGATGAAAATAATTTTTGGTGAATAGTAACTTTTTACTTTTTTTTCCACGGTTAAAAGTAAATAGGGTAATTAAGGGTAAAAATGATATTATTATTACCCTAACACATGTCCTAATTCTATTTTATAAGTTACATTCGACCAAAAACAACCTTATGTATAAAATATGACCATTTAGGCCCACTTGGATTAGATTAGGACATTTAATATTAATTTATTTAAAGAAGGGTTAAAATAGTTAATATCAAATTTTAATAACTAAATCATTTTTAATATAGGGTAATACATAATATAAATTAGACTATAAATATTAATTAGAAAGATAAAAATCTTTCCTACATAATGATATTTTATTTTAAATTTTTAGACATTAAATAAGTTAAATTATTTATGACACAATGATGATGCAGTAATTATCTTATTAATGAAATATTGACATAATTGATGTTATAAATACCAAAATAAATGTAATTTGAGACTTTTTATGAATTCAAATAATTTTATATTTTAATATGACATGTTAGTATTTATTTAGTTAACTTTTTTATAACTAATCATTCTGGTAGGATTTTCACAAAAATCAATTACCAAATAGTGTCAAAATTGACATAAAATTGTTTTTAAAACAAAATTATCTTATTAATTGTTATTTTATTCATAAAAATCTAATGTTCTTAAAAATGACTTATATAAGGTTATATATATTAATTATAAACAACTTGGGGTTCTTTTATCTTTTTATAGTATGTTTATTAACCTTATAGTGTAAGAAAACAAGAAGACACGGTAAAAGTAAAATTATTTACCTTAAAGTTAAATCTAAATGATAAGGTTAAAATAGAAACCTAAACTTGTATAAATTATATTGGATGAGATTATTTCGACCTATCCACAAATTATCTTCTAGATAAATCAATTTTGAGCTATTAAAAACCGAATATGACTTTGTAATTAAATAATATTTTTAGTTTTTCCAAAGGTGCCCCTCTCCTCCCTTATAAAAGGGCACCTCCTCCCTCTCCTCCTCACACCACCTTGAGCCTTCAAGATCGTCCCACCCCTGCCAAATTCTCTTCTAAACTTCCCTAGAAGCATCCTATAGGTCCTGGTCTTCTTCAAAGACCAATTTTAGTGCCCTAAGAGGAGGTCTCAAAGAGGCACTTCAAAGAAGAGGTAATGTCTGCTACCGATTCTTTCAACTTTATTTCTTCTTCCACATATTCTTCTTTAGTTTTTTCATTATGCAGTAATAACATAAGTATAAATAATATACTGGTATGTTATTATATGTATGAAACAACCCTATTTCACCATCTATCCTTCCTATAGAAAACTAAATCACTGCGCGTGCGTACGTACGGAATACCGTCTCCACGCCGTGATGTAATCTATTTTCCACCACCACCTTACATGGATGGGTATAATGGTGTAAATAATAAGTATATATGATTATTTTCAACTGATATTGATTCTTAAATATTATACATACACTCCAATACAATCCCATGATCATGGGAATGATATCATCACTCGTGAGTACGTACGGAATACCATCTCCACGATGTGATGTGACTCGTTCCACATGATCTTCATTGCATAAAGATTATATAAATGAATTGAATGAATTGATATGATATATATTACACTAATGACATTCTGGAAATGAGGTATCTATAACCTAAAGAGAATAATAACAATTTATTCGACAAAACACGCATAAGAACAAAAAGTAATAAACACCCGAATAACAAGTAGCAATGAAATATTACTAATAAAAGCTAAGAATATGGCCATATATGATATTATAACAAAGAGTATGATTCTGGAATAAGTCAATGACATTATTTAAATCATTATACAGGAGGTTCGGACACTTACGAAGCAAATCGGACCTAAGGTAAGGGAAAATCTCGCAATCTCAATTTTTATCTGAGATTGTTTATACTTCAAAATCTGCTGGGGAATATTTATCATCCACATCCATGTTTCCTCAATATGTTACATTATTTCCATCCACCTACAATTGTTTAAATCCAATTTTACCCTTTGGTTAGTTTTTAGTAAAAGATATGAAAGGAATCTTTTGTCGTTTTTCGTACGAGGTACTTTTTGACTTTTCCGACAAAAGTACGAGAAGAATGTTTTTTAACTTATACGGCATGAATGGATTTTTAGAACATTATTTCCATGAAGCTTCATTTACAAGTTTTCATGTTTAATTTTAATCAAATTCTTTTAGTTCAAAATTATATGACATGTTAAAAAAGGAAGATGTTTTTGAATTAGAAAGGATATTTTCCTCAAGAATTGAGTTCAAGTGTTTTATCAAAATTATTTTCCATCTAAGATAATATAGGGTTCTATTTATATCCCTATCTTTACATTTATTTGATTATGTTATGATGAAATTATTTTTATGATATCCTTTTATGGATTATTTTATGATGACGTGATGTTTAAGAATCCCATTTTTTTACATGGGTTATGATATGAATTATGGTTTATGATTTTGTGTCACACATAAGAATGGTATCATTATGAGATGGGTGGGACCTATATCTCCCTCCAATTCATTGGTTAAAGATTTTATATCTCATGAGATAGATATGGCTGGAACGGCAGGTTAAACTGGTTCACTGAAACAGGACTGAAACGAGGAGTGAACTCAGTTCAAAAATGGACTTTGTCCACTAAGATAGTCTTGTAAAAGAGTCTTGACTAATAAGAAATGATTCTCTATGATTATGTGAGTATGGAAAAAAGTTTCATGTTTTATGTTATGATTACTGGGATTACATTTCACTACTATGATTTATCCCATGTTATGATATTATGATCTCTTTTGCAGGTTAAAATTTCCAAAATGTTATGTTCTTATGAATATGATGTGATTGATATTTATTTTGTTTACCCTTACTGATAATTTGAGCTCACCATTTTATGTTTTCTTTTCCCCAGAATATAAACAATGGTTATAGGTAAAAAAAGGAAGATCTTTATAGGAGATGTTGAAGATCATTCACCACGATTAGAATATTATATTCCGAGTTTCCAAATACACTAAACTATTACGGTCCTTATGTGTGTGTTTTTGTTATGTACTACGTATTCCACAAAAGTAATGTAATGTCCATGTACGTCAAGCTTACGGCCTCCACATTACAATTTATTTCATTTTTGATTTTTAAACAATGGTCTTAAATAAAAATATGTTTTTGATTTATGTTATACTAGTGTGAGGGTTTCTTTATGATGTACTAAACCTTAATTTATAACTTTTTTTATAAAACTATATTAAATATGTAGTTATAGTGGAGGATTAATATTTTTTGAACCTATATATGTCTATGAAAACCTATTTTTATATTTAATAATAAAATAAACTTTTACAATTCTAAAATAACGGTGAGTACCCCACCTAGCCAAGGGCCACCTCTAAGGTAGCCCTCAAGGCCTTAATGTGAATTTCACCCACAACCCCTGGAAATGGCCTAGGGGTGACATGCACGCATGGATCGTGGTAGGTCTAGCATGCATAGGAGGCATAGTTACCCCTAAGGGCACAAACGGTTGTGTGTGCAGGGATCCGAGCAAGCCACTATGTGGGGCAGCACAACGGCGTGGGTGGGCACAAGAGTGTGCCCGGAGAGAACCTAGTATGGGTTGGTATCAGGAGGGGAGTGGGAGTAATCTGGCATAAGGCTAGATTCCCCAGACATGTAAGGGAGGAAGAAAATCCCTTCGTTTCGATGTGGGATCGAACATTTAGGTGAAATGTGATTAGAGTTGTCCGATCATGACACCCACTGTCTAATTTGTTCGATTAGTTTGGATTTTGATCCCCAGTAGCCATGGTTTACCTTCCGCATTTTTGCGTGTCGTCCAATATAGACGGATCTAATCACGACTGTTCATATCTTTTTAAAATGCTCATTCACCTATATTCGTCTAATCATCTCCCCCTTGTATCACAATCGCTCATTCCTTTTAAAACCCATGAAAACTCTACCGTTGTTGGATCTTCTAGGAGTTCGATCCCATTAATTCATTATTTTTCGGGTTTTCCTATCCTATGGTGTCTTCATCCACCCTCTTGGGCTGAACAAGAGGTTTATTAAACATTCTACACTTCATTGTTCCATGCCCATGACACCTCTCATCACCATCTGAGGCATGCTTTCACTCATCTTCCACAAGACCGACACTCTCGGTCATTTTTTAAACTGAGTAGGCCTTGGTTTTACTGCATGTGGCCTTAAAGATATTTTATATAATTTTTGTAATACATAGTTTATATACAACTTGTTGCACCCAAAAACCTCTCGGTTGTTATTCCTTCTCTCAAGCCTCCGTAGAGATTCCCTAAACCTATCCTCCTTCTAAAATCAATTAATTGTCCTATATTTCCTTTCGTTTCTTATTTTTGGTTATATATATATAGAAGTATATTCAAGTATATATATATATATACAGTTAAGAATATGACCAACTGTCCCCTATTAAGCTAGAGAATTCATGATCTTAAATGTATTCTTAACCCTCTACCGAGTAAGGGGTTGTGTCTTTTTATGTGTACATATGTCAATATAAACACAAGTATATATATATATATGTATGTATATGTTTCATAAATGAACCCTAATTATCATTTGGCACATTTGGAAATTAATGAACCCTGGTTTTAACTAATTCCCCTAATATATTTAAAAACATGTAACTCTCATTTAATCTTTGTGTGAAACCTTTTATAGACTATGAATAATCCATTATATGCATAAATAATTTATCTATATCGATGTTACATAAGAACATACATGAGCTGTTTAATAAATAAACCATTTAAATTTTTTAATATTTAGGGACCCTTGATAATTAATATGACAAATATATTAATGGCATATTGGTTGCCTTAGATTATTGATATAAACCTTTTAATACATAATGTATATTCAATTATGTGAATATATTTGTATACATATAAACATTGATCCCCAATTTTATTTAGTAATTTTGAAGGATTGCTTAGAAAGAATAAAACATGTAGTTTTTGAAATAGGAATGGTTTTTATTAAATAATATAACTCTTTATATACATAGTTATGAATAAATAGATTTACACAACACTAAATCCTAATTTTGGATATTCCAAATACTATAGTTTTTATGCATTTAGTAATTATGGAGAATTAATGAGTATAATATTTGCAATTTTCTACTCTTATATACACATGTATGAATCTATTATTTTCATATATATTAAATGGTATTAGTTGTGGTTAAATTTCATGCTTTTAATTTTTAACATTATGTGTACCCTTGTGATATGTTGTAAATAAGAATACCAGTAATAAATTTTTGGACCTATGTGTTTAATACGTGACATGAAATATTAGGTTTACCTTTAATTTAGTTATGCATCCAATTTGTGATGAATTACTAATATGTATCTTATTGATAGGATTTTAGAGTTTTGGGTTAACATTTTATGTGACAATGATTATATTTCTTTTTGTGCATTAGTGGTCATCACATATTCTATATTCTGCCTATTATCATTATTATTTAATAAATTTCCATGCAATTATTGGTTATATTTTAGACACTTAGGTGCTTAAATCACTACATATATGTAAATGCTAAAGAATTTAATCATGCTCAAATGTATTTTGTGGAATTATGATTCAAATTCTTTAAAGAGGTATGAGACACTTTGAATAGTATGAAATGATAGATTTAATTATTCATGGTGGTATGGGGAACTTTGAATAATATTAAATAAGAAACCAAGTAATATGTGACATTTTGATATTATGTAATTTAATAAATCAAAGTGGTATGAGAACATTGATTTATAGAAATGAGGAATGCATTGGACTTATTATGGGATGGGTTGGGGCCACTATAGCCCCTAGATGTATGTGTTGGTCTCTTGAGATAAACTAGATGTCGAATTGACTGAGGCCTTTCCCAATTATTATTTATGGTCTTGGCATGAGGCCATGAAATAGAGTTTATGGTCTTGTCCAGAGTCCTTGATGTAGTCCAGCATATGCACTTCCCTCATTATAAATATGTAATTTAATTAATGAAATTAATATTCGACAAGTAAAATATTCTTAGTTATTGAGATTATGATTATGGGAATAAAATAAAATAAAATCTTATGTCTTATTAATTATTCAGCACTATTATATTTATCAGCTAGTGTATGATTCATAGTAGTAAAGGATGAACTTGATGTTATTATTTTATGGGCAACTCAGATCATCTGTTACTCATAGATTTAAATTCTGCACTTGCATTTTCACATGTCAAACCCAATAAATTTTTAATTAATTATACTTATTACTCATTACACCATACAATTTGTATTATCTTGATTATAAATGGAACATGTTTCCTTATAAATCTGTTAGTATTCCTCGAAATGTGATCTTCTAATTCTTAGATGAAATGGTATGTTATGATACATGTGTTATAACATTCCTAAAGAAAATGTTTTAGGAATAATTTAAAAAAAAATCAACCATTTTTAATTGGTATATTATTTATTTGAAAACCCCTTACTAGGAAGTCATATTATCACCCTATGTTTTCAATCTATTTTGTTTTATAGGTTTGGTAGATTTGAGTCCCTCTGTTTGGTGACTTCTTAATGAAGACATATTTGTTCTGTTTTGAATGAATTTCAAAAAATTTATCTGATTTTCTATGACCTAAACCAAAAACATCCTATCTAGTGAAACATGTGTGTGTCTTTAGCTTTCATTTTTACAAAAAAAAATACACACCATTTTTTATTTGAACTCTACATCGGCTTCGGGGCAGTCCGGGGTTGGGGCGTGATGGTTGGTATCAGAGGATTGGTTTAGACATTCCTCAAATATTAGAACAATCCTAAAATATTGTTTATTTCTCAGAAAATGTATGTTTTCGTTAAATAGTCATATTGTTGGTTAAACAAACCTTTTGACTCTACCCACCGAGTTACTATAACATATAATTGTTTAGTCATGTTCAGAGACATTCCATCGATTAGTGAACCCGTGTCAATCCTATAAACTCCTTTATTAACTATCTAACAACCCAAATATCCTTCGAATTTATCAAGAACCAAGTCACGTTTAATATCTCATGTCTCACGAGAAACTTTATTTTTATGCACACAAAGGAAACTACTATGAAAGCCTCTTCTTGTGTTTCACTCTATCTGAGGGTTATCAAGCCCTAGATAAGTTTCGGGAAGATGTAGAGGTGGGTGACCCCTATGCAGCTTATATGTTCAATGTCTTGACTATTAGTAGGTATGGGAGGCTATAAAACATCTATTTTTTATAAAACCATGTCATCTGATTTGTCTATCAGAACCATGTTCATTTCGATATCTCTAAAATCTACACCTCCCATGCCACCCTTTCGAGGACGTACTGTCTCCCGCATGAGTTTGACTTGAGTTGTAAGATGTGTATCCGGGTGAATGAAATTGAGGAGTTTAAGAATATTTTTGGGATTAATATAACTGGAAGAACCTTCCTTGAGTGTCTCCTACAATAATAGACCTGTTAAAGGAGGACGTTAGGAAATCGATACTAGTTTTATGAGAGTGAGTGTGTAGTTATGTAACACCATGGGTTTATGAACAATGTATAACTTAATAATGTAATTTTTTTGATACTTTAACTTTTTTTTCAAATAAATTCTCAATTTTGATATGGTTATGCCTTTTTGAATAAAACATATCGCTTTAAATATTCAGATAGAATACATAAGTTCACCAGCAAATCTCTTATCACTTCCTATCGAAATTTTAGAAGTTATAATTGTCAAGACGTGCTTAGAAGAATACCAACCCTATGGAATCTAATTTTTGAGTCTAAAATGACATTATAAAGTGTCCCTCATATCAAATATCCTCCATTCCGTCAAAAGAGATAGCTACATTTATCACCATATTGGAGAGGCCCAATTTACTAAGTATAGACAAAAAGGGAAGTACCACGATGGTCTTTTCCTTTGTTATACCTTGTTAGAAAACAATCATGATTTGGGAATGTTTCAAGAAAATTATTTGGAGGGTGAAATTCAGGTGATATACATATTTCATGTTCTATGTTTTACTAACTATTGAGTTCTCTACGACTTTGAATTTTTCAAGAACGACGTATTTCGAGAGATTTATAGATATCTAGTCCACTCTCACTTCGCTGATCTCCATCCCTCGAAATACATCTTATGGAAACCCGAATGATTTATTCATTGGGATGATCCATGTTTTTCTCAGTGCTCTCAGTGTATTTGGGTCAAAGAAGGAAATAGACTGGAAACCAATCTAGGGATCCACTTGGGGTATTCATAAGATTGACATCGTTGGCCGACTTTGTGAGGGGATATGATAGGTGATGTGAGTCTGGTTTTTCTAGTGGGTTGAGTACAAATATTTTATAATTGAGATGAAGAAATACTTTTTAGGGGTAATAATGTGACTCCCCGAAGTTATTTATTATGAAATAACATTATTTCATGGTTTTTACTTCCTTTAGTTTCTATACTATCAAAACCATACTTGAAAACTATACACAAGGACTTTTATTTAATTCAACACCAATGTGTTTACATTACAACAAGATCATAGGGAACCATTCTACCAAAAAATACCTACTAGGAGACCTATTAAAATTATAGGGAGACCTCTGAATACATAAAAAATCCCCAAAAATATCGTAAGGGTACTTTGGATCATTCACAATGAACATTAGTATGGCCAGAGCCATGAAAACCTCACTGGGCATCAGTGAAATGATATGAACCATCTTCACCAAGTTATTTTGGAGTTGGAAAACCCAAATACATTTTAATATAATGCCTCAATTCGATTGATTCCCCTTAGGTTACCATTGATTTGTTAACAACTATTATAATAGTTGTTGGCCATTCTGGTGATCTAAATTAAAATATCTAGGTAAAATTAGTCTTCCAAAATATTTAAAGTATGCATCAAAATTATAAATTCAAACATATAAACTTTTTTTATTACTTTAAAAAGGATAGTGATTTAATATCTTTGCTACACATAGAATGATATCAAATTAGGTATGGATTTCAAATAATTTTCAAATATTTCAAATATGGTGAAAATAATTTATAAATGTTTTCATTATTGATGTTTAAACTAAGTTCATAAGTAAAAATATGTTTTTAATTTTTGTAATACTACTGTAAGGTTTGTTTATGAAGTATTAAACCTTGATTTGTTAAATTTTGTTGTATAAAACTAAAGAAAATTTGTAGTTATAATAGAGTATTTATATTTCTTTGAAACATTATATGTATATGAAATCATATTTTTATATTTAACAACAAAATTAACTTTCACTATGAATGATTGGTGAGTATCCCACCTAACTGAGGGCCCCCTCTTAGGCAGCCCTCAAGGCCTTGATGCACATATTAACCACAACCCCCTAACAATGACCCTGGGGTGGTTCATGCGTATGGTGCGTGCTTGGTCTAGCATGCATAGGGGGAATAGTTAACCCTAAGGGAGAACACGGGAGTGTGTGAAAGGATCCGAGTGAGCCACCGTGTGGGGCGGCACATCGATGTGGGGGGTGCAGGAGACCACCCAGAGAGAACCTAGTATGGGGCATTACAGGGAGGGGAGAGGGAGTAATCTGGCATAAAGCCAGAGGCCCCGGGCTTATAAGAGAGGCAAGAAACTCCCTTAGTTTTAATTTGGGATAGAAATGTTTAGGCAAAATGTGATCATAGTTGTCTGATCATGCCATGTGTGATCTGATAAGTTCAATTAGTTCATCTTTCAATCATCAACGGCTGCGGTTTACCTTCCTCGTTTTTATGTGTTGTTGTTGACACTCCTTTCGTCATAGAATATAAAGATCGGAAAAGGGGAATATCTAAGCAAAAAGTGATTCATCCTTTGAAGAAACATCAAAAATCGACAAAGGGATGAACAAGGAGAACATTGCCCATAGGTCGCGCAAGTTCCCTCATGGTCGCGCAAGTACACTTGCGCGCCGCCTAGTGGTCGTGCAAGTACTTGCGCGACGCCTTATGGTCGTGCAAGTGACTTGCGTGACCTAAGTGATAACCACCCGGTAACCGCCCGGTAACCGCCCAGGGTCTTCTTTTGCCTATAAATAGACCCTGTGGGCCCCCCATTCGAGAGGATGTTTTTCCAGAAACTCATATTGAAGCTCCCGATGCCCAAGTCTCTTCTCAAAGCTTCCGGAACACTTCTAAGGTAATTTCTTACCTAGAACAGAAGATCTAAAGAGAAGAAGGAAGGCCTAAGTGTTGAAACTTATCAAACACTTGAGCGCCGACATATTTCCTTCAATATAACTTGCGCGTCCCTTTTCTGGAAGAACCTCGAGAACATTCTAAAGGGTTTTAAAAAGAGTCGCTCGAGTATTTGATTGTTGGTTGAAAATCGCGCAAGTAAACTATGTGTCACCCAGGTATACCTGCGCGACCAACACTTGAGCGCCCACGGAAGACTTGCGCGCCTTGCAAGACTTGCACGCCCCTATCTTTTTGGGTGCCCATCTTGCCCATTTTTACCCCTCTTAAGCCATTTCACCTTTCCTTTTCAAGATTCAGTCTTCAAGACACTCTTCAAAGCCATTTATGGCATGATTTCTTGATTTGACTTTCTTATCCGAAAGGAATTCTGTGGAATCTCTCTCAAAGTCTAGTGATTTAAATATCCTTATGTCACTAAAATACAGAGAGTTCATTCATTCAACCTCATCCTTTAAGATGAGAGAATCTTAATCTGGGTCTCCTTTTCAGGAATAATCCCCAGTTATAAAACCTTTAATCTGGGCATCTTCCTTAGGAGTAAGCCCCAAATTCTTAAAGTTACCAATCTTGGGCATCCTCCTCAAGAGTAAGCCCCAATCAAGTCCTTTAATATGGGCATCTTTCTTATGAATAAGCCCCAACCTCAAATATGGGCATCCTCTTCAGGAGTAAGCCCCAAACCTTAATCCCTAACCTGGGTCTCCTTTTTAGCAATAAGACTCAGTCATAATCTTGGGCTTCCTTTTCAGGAGTAAGCCCCAAGTCCTCTAACCTAGGTCTCCTTTTCAGGAATAAGACTCATTCATAACCTTGGGTCTCCTTTTCAGGAATAAGCCCCAAGTCCCCTTAAATTTCTCTTAACCAGTCATAATTTACCTTTGATTTGGGTTTCCTTTTCAGGAGTAAAACCCAATCATAAGTCCCCTCCTAACTTGGGCATCCTCCTTAGGAGTAAGCCCCAAGATTAGAGTATTCAAATCTCCATGAAGCACATATAACTTTATGGACCCTGTTCATGGATTTTCTCCCAAAAAGTAGATCCTAAACCTTCATCTATCTGGGCATTCATCCATACATAAGCCCCAAACAAATTCTTATGATTGCATCTTTCATGGCACAATTGTCTAAATTTTACTAATACCTCTTGTTTCTCACACCGAGCATGACTCACGTGAGCTTAGAGTGTAAAAGTAATTATGACATTCATCTTTGAGCCATCAATCATAAACATCATACTCCATTTCTTGAACTACGTGGGTTCTGATTCTTTTTCCAAAACAAAGGATGCGTAGGTAGCCCATTTATGGGTTCGATCCCAACTTTGAAATAATCTATGTCCTTCTGAATGACGATAAACTTCAACTTCCCCACTGAGTGGCTTTAAAACCAGCCTGGTCATCATAATGACCAAGAGACTTTTATATAAATGTTTTGAAGGATACCATTGACCAAGAATCTCTAAACAGATATAGATGATTCTCTATTGATGAAGAACCTCGAATACATATAAAAGATTCTCTAAATTTCATGCATATTTAATCATTGATTGTTAAAACTAAAGGAAAGCACATTTTATACTTGGTAATGTAATAAGGATTCCCGAACATAACTTAAATCTATAAAGAGAGTCCCAGAGTAGACAATAATTCCCCTCAAAAAGGTGTGATGAGTCCGACCTCCCATCCTCTCGACCAATGCAAATTCCTAATCCTCATTAGTCCACAAGATAATGAGCGCCTGCCTTTGGAACGTAGGTCCAAACAGATGTGGAATCATTGGATGTTTCCGGTTCTACGAACAAACCCGTTAGAAACCGATCGGAACGTTTGAATCTCCTGTCGAGGAGGTCATCCCCGGATTCCGTGCGAAACAAAAATGGTGAACCTGACGTGAATCCTTAACCAAGTGAAAGTGATGTTATTCTTATTTGTTAGGCCCCTTGGGCCAACAAAGCAATCATTGACATGTGCTCATCCAAAAGATGCAGTGGCCGGATTCATCTTGATTATGTCTGTTACATGGAACAGGCACTTTATTCTCAAGATCTTCTGCAAAAATGGCTTTCCTTAAATTCACCCCTGTGAATACTGCTGCTGTGAACACCTCTACTGTGAGGTCTGCTGCTGTGAAAACCAATGCTGCTACTCCTGCTGGAATGTCATCCGCTCTGAGGATGACATCACCAACTCAGCGTCTTCAACGTAGTGTTTCTAATGCACTGGTTAAGGAGTACCGTCGCAACGGTACTATCCCAACTCTGGAGGCCGCTCGTCAAGCCCTCCAAGTTAACAACTCTACCTGGTCGTCCGGACAACGGCGACCAGCAATCAAGAAGCAGGCGGTGCTGACTACCGTCTCCAACCGTTTCGGGTCGTTATCCCCAGAACGCAATTTCCATTCACTCCCTTACTCTGAGGAAGTGAATGAGCAGGTCCCGCAGGACCTTAATTCAAAAAGACAGGAGTCCTTCTAAAGGGATCCCATCAACAATCGCCGCCAGACTCGTGCGGTAGTGCGCCCTCAACATGATGAGGGTACCGACTCCAGGCATTCAGCTCAGGTTCCTCGAACCCGAGCAGGCAAGATGAACTGCCAGAGACGGAATCTGGTTAATAATAAGCAGGTTGTCATCCCTGTCATCTCCGGAGAAGTCCACCAACCTAACTTGGTGGCAAACAACGAGCAGGCATACACACCTGTTCGTTTTAATTCTGTTGTCCAGCAGACTCGTCTGACAGCATCAAGCCTATCCTGCCAGGAAATTCTGGCGGAGTACCATAGGCAGGAACATACACCTGCTTATACATCATCAGTTAGTCAGCAGGCTCGTCTGACTACATATGATGGATCTCGTCAACCGTGTTTGGCGAAGTGTAATCAGCAGGCACATACACCTGCTAATACTAATCAGGCCTACCAACAGTCTCGCTTGGTAGCGCCCGGAGAAGTCAGTCGGAAAGTCCCGAAGACAAACAGGAGGCAGACTCAACTCTCTGCCTCCACACTTGAGTACTTTCAAGATTCACTGACAGGAAAAGGAGGATAGGAGCAGGCACATACACCTACTCCAATCCCGGAATGGACGTATATCCCCGTTCCGGCGGTTGAAGTCACCAAACATATTTTGTCAATGGTGAAAGAGCAGAAGCAAATTCCTGCTCATATTCTGGATGCTTGCCAGGATATCATAACAGCTTCAGCATCATCTCAGGGACAGACACATAAATCTATCCCTAGCAATGGAGTGACACATCAACGATTCACTCCGGAACAGACACACACATCTGTTCCAGTCCAAGACGGTTATGGGGCATACTCCCCCATATCATACGGACAACCAAGTCAGGCACATACACCTGATTTGAGTGGAGATCGTCAGCCTAACCTGACCATCTTTCCTGATCAGGCACATACACCTGCTCAGAGCAATCACTTTAGTCATCAAGTGGTTTCTAAAGCGAGTAAGAAGGCATCTAAGAAAAAGATCCGCCCAGCACAGTCAGGAGATAAATGGCCAATCTGCAACAAGGCCTTGCTCGATGCTGGAGTTCTTGAAGCCCTCAGACATTTATCTGTCGGAATTCAAGATTCTACTCCCTCAGTTCCCAATAACAGGAACATTAATTCTGAAGGTCTTCAACAGACACTTCCTCATGAAGACTTTCTTCATGAAAATTCGGTCAATCTTGAAGATTCTTCTTCAGATGAGAGCCACAGGAACCCTCTGTGTGGTCAGAAGACCAAGGAGCAAGAGATTTCATCTTTTGCTGTAACCCATCATGACGGTCCTCCTCATGGTGATGAACTTCGCTGCGAAAGTCCTCTCCGCAGTAGTGATTCACGTTGTCTCAAAAATTCTTCATAAGGCAATGTAGTGATGAGAAATCCCTCCTATCTCGAGGCACTTGCAAACGTAAAACCAGTCATGTCTGATTCTTTACTATCGGCAGGTGAAACTCTTTCTCCATCAGAAGATAGCCAGGGGTTCAGGTTATTCTCCGAACCATCCCTGGGTCATTCATCTTCCATCATGAATAGTTATTTCTCTACCAATCTTGTTGAATCTGATGAAGCAACAAGGAAACACCAACTCTGGTCCAAACAGGTAGAAGAATCTTCATTTAATGGTAAAGAGGAAATGCTGAACATGAGGAAAAAACTGGCAAAAGGTGAAGTACCAGTCATGTTTTGGCCTTTGGCTGACTCCCAGTACGACATTCCAAAGATGTTGACGGATGATGGAATCCATGATATTCGTCTCAACATATGGAAAAATCTTTGTCAATTAAAGAAGAAGTTATTATCTTACGATGAATATGAAAATCATCTTAAGATAATATAAGGGTTACAACGCCAGATTGATTTGGCATCTCTATCAGTCTCTCGGTATCCAAAGGCTGAAAAGCAACAGAGAACCCTTCAACGTTCATGCCTTGGAGCACTAAGAAAATTGCGTCAGTTAATTGCCAATGCTCCATCTGATGTTCATATCAGAGGATGGGGTGTTCACGGAGCACTACATTTCACAGTGCTTTCCGGTCAGCAAAGCCCGCCGAAAATGGTCTCATGCAATGTTATTGCCCATGGCCGGCCACAGTCAATGGGCTTTGCTCATAATCAAAAGTTTTCTCAAGAACAAGCTTCAACTAGTTCCTCTCAAAATCATGTATATAGAGAATAAGTTGTTGAATTGATCCTACATCAAACAGGCGAGAATATTGCACAAGCCTCTCGTCTGGAGCAAACACGTCATCAAATGACAGAAGTTTCGGAAATCATCCAACGGTCTGTTGAACCAGGTGATAAAAGTGGATACAGGTTAATGCATCCAGCTAATTTCCGAACTAAGATTCGCAAGATCAAGATAGATTTCAAGAAGATCTCAGACATAGCATGTCAAGAGACACCCCAGCTTGCTAGACTGGGGACTTCTCTAACCCAACCCTCAGAGTCAATGAATGGGATTCGAGGAGTTGATCGGAAGCAGCAGGAACATCCCCAGTCCACCGGACTGGGGACTTTTTCAAATCCTCAATCCCTCCCTCATAGAAAATCAGTATTCTCTCGATTAGGGAATAAGCCTCAAGAGGAACAAAGAGCCAAGCTGTCAGGAGATTCTCTCCAAGTGACGGTTCTCCAAGAAATTCTTGAGGGATCAAGTCAACGGAATGACATGTCTCATCATGGACATAGAAGGAGACAATATCATAGAAATGCTGATAGAAAGGATTCCATGCAATATGCATCCATTAATGTCATCAATGCTGTTGCTGCTGATTCACCAGATGAGGCTCAATCAGAGGGATCAGACGAAGAGGTTCCTGCTCAAGAAGTTGCGCACACAGACCTAAATGAAGAAGGTGTGCGCACACGTAATCAAAGGCTTACCCAAAATCTGGGTATTCCTTCAAGTAACCCACTTCCCCCTCTCCGAAAAGGATCCAATAAGGGGAAAGGAAAGAATCAGGTTACTTATCACCCTTCCTCTGAAGGAGGTCAATCGCTATCATTAGAGCAAAGGTTTGCACAACAGGAGGAAGAAATGAAATAATTAAGAAGGTTGAATGCAGAACTACTTCAGAGTAGTCTTCTTCTAAAGAATTCTGAAGTCCGACAGCCGAAGGAATTTGTTGTAACTACTGAGATGGATCAAGAATATCCTCCTTTATCAGTACACCCACAGAGGTCTAATCCTACGGGTCAAACACAACAACGGTTGGCAGAACTACCATCAGTTGCAGCACCAACCACCACGTCTGTCCAAGATCCATTCATTGCACCTACCCAAAACCAAGTTCAACCTGACGTTTCTCAAAAGTTAATAACTATTATTGAGTCATTAACAGCTCGGTTAGAAACTATGGAAGGGAAACGGGCACAAGTTCAACCTGAAAAGAAAGTTTACCCTGAATGGGTAGATTCAATTTCTCCTCCATCCAGTTTTGGAAACCCTATTTTCCCTACTTTCAATGGATCAGGTGACCCTGAAAAACATTTGACGCATTACATGTCTTGTTGTGATCCTATGATGGGAACTCCAGAGCAGCAAGAAGCAGTGAAACTCAGATGCTTCGTGCGAACCTTGCAAGGACCAGCTTTTGTCTGGTATACAAGCTTGCAATCCCGGTCAGTCATCGGATGGGAGGATCTTCGTCAAAAATTCCTTCTTCAGTTTAGCTCAACTTTGCCAAAAACGACATTTTTCGATCTTACAAACTGCAAGAAAAGGGAGAATGAAAGAATCTCTTATTTCATTGCTCGTTGGAAGGGATTAACGTATTCCTTGAGTTTAGCACTCCCTCAGGAAGGATTATTTCCAATCTGTGTGGAAAATTTGCGTGACGAATTACGCACGCCATTGATCCCTGTGAAATACACAGGAGGGTTTCGAGACCTTACTTCAATCGCTCAACAGATTGATTATTCCCTTATACAGGCTAAGGTTAAATCTCGTGTAATTCCATCAGCTCCAGGAAGGAGAATGGGTAAAGCAGAAACTGCTACAGTTATGCTTAAACAGGCACCTGTACCTATTTCTACTTCAAAACCTTCATCTTCTAGAAGGGCTCCACCTCCTGAACGCCAACAACAAAGGCTGTTTCGTCCAAATGATCAAAAAGATCAACGACGAAAACAATTTGAGGATATGAAGAGTAAAACATACTCTTTCCGAAGTGAGAAAGTTCCTGTTTACTTCATTTCAGCTCTGGAAAATAATTTGGTTCAATTACCAGTGCCGAAGAGGCCAAACAAGGAAGGAGATGAAGACCGTCCCAATTATTGTCCCTTTCATCAAATGTTGGGGCATCCCATCCAGGAGTGTTTTGTCTTTAAAGACCTCCTGCAAAAGATGGCCGACTTGGGACAAGTCAAATTGAAGGGTTCTTCAGCTCATGTAGCGTGTATTACCGCTACAGATCCAGAGGAAGGAGGCGAGTGGCAGGAAGTCAAAAACAAAACTGCGAAAAAATATGATGATTGGATGGTCAGAAAGACAATCAATCGGACCCATTCCATTTTGCGAACACAATTGAAGAAGCCAATTGTGTCTCCTACAAAAGCTGCAGTAAAGCCTCCATCAAAAGACAAATCCTCAAAAGGGCAGCTAAATTCAAAGAAGAAAGAGGAATCAGGAGAAGATGAGTATGTATCAAAGCCTAAATTGTCTTTGACTATGGCAGATTTCATGCCATCTACTTCAAAGCCACGAGCACCGTCCCACCAAACGGCACAGCCTAAACAGGCTAACCAGGCAGAGTCTTTATCAGACGAAGAAGTAATCTTTGGTTCTGTTAATATGATTCAATTAACAGATTCATATTCCAGTCTTGATGAAACTGAATTCCCTGTATCAAATAAGGGAACCTGAGGAAGTTCTAGAGGTTCAGGATATAGGGGAAGATGTGGATCTTTCCGAAGCCACTACTCTAATTCTACCCCTGCTAGCACTGTTTATGCAGCAGAAACTCGTGGTAGAGCCCTTCAGCGAGCTCAAAAAGAACAAGCAAGTTCTTCTGCCAATGGCCAACTCAATTTCGGCACAGTTATTTTGGAAGACCGATTAAAAGTTCCATCTTCTTTATCTCAGCAAGTAAATGGATCTAATCAGTCTAATTTTCCAAAACCAAGGATGTTGCCAACTTCAATACAAGATGCATCAGCTTCCAAAGCATCTGCTTCCAAGGTACCTGCTAAACCACATATTTCTATTAGGAAACGCAGACCTCTAGATCAGAAATATGATATATTGAAACACTTGGCCCAAGTACCTGCCAAGTTATCAATTTTGGATGCTTTGAATCTGTCAAGAGATCTTCGGGAAGCACTCATTGACGCTTTGTCAAGTCCTCAGGAGTTTGAAGCTGAAATTGCTGCAGCTGAAATCTATCACATAGAGAATAATCCTGCAGAATGCCATGCAGTGATATCTTTTACTGATAAAGATGAAGATGATGTTGTGCATGGGCACATAAAACCTTTGTACTTATCTGGCAAAGTCAATGGTATAGATGTTCGAAGAGCTTTCATTGACAATGGTTCAGGAGTCAACCTGATTCCCATTCGCACACTTCGTCGATTGGGCCTCACGAAATCTGATTTATCTCCTTCTACCATGATGTTGCAAGGATATGATAAAAACGAACAAGAACCACTGGGAGAAGTTACGCTCAGAACTCAGTTTGGAGATCTTGTTTCCAATTCAGATTTCATGATTGTTGATCAAGACTCAGCTTTCAATATCTTTCTTGGAAGACCCTGGCTACATCAGCATGAAGCTATTCCGTCATCATACCATCAATGTCTCAAATACTGTTTCGATGGTCAAGTTGGAACATTGTATGGTGATAAGGCCCCATTCAAGACATTTGAGTCTCAATACATTGAGGCAGAATTTTATCACATGAAGGGAAGAGAAAAATCTACAATGAAGGAAATTACCAAAGTTAATGCTCCATATGGTTTGGAAAAAATTCCAATAAATCCATTTTCACATGTGAGTACAGATTATGTGTTACCTATCAGTCAAATTGAAAAAATAGGCCCAAATCAAAATAATCTTATGGAAGGATCCATAATGTCAATTACGGAAATCGAGCCAGACAACATGGGAGAAATTGGTAACTTACCAAGTAGTGATGAAAGCATAAGTGGTGACGTTTTCATTTCGTCTGCTGAAATCCAACAAGTCTATACTTCGCTAATCAGGCCAGAAGAAGTTATAGAAACACCAGAGGTGAATATTGATGTCGATTCTCAATCCATCATCTCCTCTTTATTTCCCAAAGAAGACCCTTTATCATCAATAGGGTCGGAAATGGAAGCTTCTTCTTCAAAATGTGAAAATTTTGACATCTCTTATGATCATGAGAATTTCGTTTTTTCATCTACTTTGCAAGTAGAAACGGAAGAAATAACACATGATGAAGAGGAAGAGGAAGATCTTAGAGATGCTCTTCCAGCATTTGAAGAGGGTATCTCTACCACTGTGGATGAACTCAGAGAAATAAATCTGGGTACATAGAAAGATCCACGCCCCACTTTAATTAGTGCGGCCATGACCCTTGAAGAGAAAGAGATGTATATTTCTTTTTTAAAGCAAAATAAAGATATTTTTTCTTGGAATTATACAGAGATGCCTAGCCTTGATCCTGATGTTGCCACCCATCATTTGGGTTTGCCAAAAGAACATCGAGGATTCAAGCAAGCCGCAAGAAGAACACACTCAACCTATGCTTCCAAAATCGAGGCTGAAGTGGATAAGCTTATCAAAGCTAACTTCATCAGAGAAGTTCAATATCCCAAGTGGTTGGCTAATATTGTCCCTGTAGAGAAGAAGAACGGACAAATTAGGGTTTGCATCGATTTCAGAGATCTTAATCGGTATTGTCCTGAAGATGATTTCCCAGTTCCGATTACAGAACTCTTAATTGATGTGACGGCTGGCTATGAAGTACTTTCTTTCATGGATGGATATTCTGGATATAATCAGATCCGAATGGCCCCAGAAGATGAGGAATATACAGCCTTCAGAGCTCCTCAAGGTGTGTTTTGTTATCGGGTGATGCCCTTTGGTTTAAAGAATGCAGGTGCAACATATCAACGCGCCATGCATCGTATCTTCAAACCTTTTCTAGGGAAGTTTGTTGAATGCTATGTAGATGATTTGGTGGTTAAATCCAAACAACGTTTTGATCAATTGGCTGATTTTCAAGTCGTATTCCACAAGCTTCGACAACATAATTTGAAGATGAACCCCTTAAAATGTGCTTTTGGGGTAACCTCAGGAAAATTCCTCGGCTTTGTTGTATGCCATCGTGGTATTGAAGTCGATCCTGAGAAGACCAAATCAATCCTTGGTATGTCACCTCCTCAGAATTTGAAAGAATTAAGAGGACTTCAAGGACACTTAGCCTATATTCGGCGTTTCATCGCCAATTTGGCAGGCAAAAGTTTACCCTTTACCAAATTATTGAAGAAAGGAGTCACGTACCAGTGGACTGAAGAATGTCAAGAAGCATTTGATGTTCTCAAGAAATTCCTCTTGAGTCCACCAGTACTCATGCAACCTGTTGAGGGTAGACCTCTTATCCTCTATGTGACGGCTTTAGAGCGATCATTGGGTGCCTTTCTCACTCAAAAGAATGATGCTGGGAATGAAAATTGTCTCTACTATCTCAGTAGAACTATGCTTGAAGCGGAAACCCGGTATTCGAGTATTGAAAAGTGCTGCCTAGCATTAATCTTTGCAGTTCAGAAACTGAGACTATACCTGCAACATCACGAGGTCCAATTGGTATCTCGTAATAATCCACTCAAATTCATCCTTAGTCGTCCAATGCTTACAGGACGTCTGGCAAGGTGGGCGGTTATTCTACAACAGTTCGACATCCAGTATGTGTCTCAAAAGGCAATTAAGGGCCAAGCTCTGGCTGATTTCCTGGATGAACATCCTTCAGTGGAAGACACGTATTCAGATATCGAACTCCCTGATGAGGAAGTTTTCTCTATTCAAGAGAGTCCTCAAACATGGGAAATGTATTTTGATGGTGCTTCTAGAAGTCCAACAGGGAAGAAAATGGAAAATCCTAAATTCAACAAAGTTGGTTTAGGAATTGTGCTCATTTCTCCAGATAAGGCAGTGTTACCTTATTCCTTTTTGTTGTGGGAAGGTGGTACCAATAATGAAGCTGAATACCAAGCTCTCATTACAGGCTTGGAGTTAGCGCTTCAAGAACAAGTGAATCACTTAAAGGTGAAAGGTGATTCAGACCTGGTAATCAAACAAGTCAATGGGGATTATTCCATCAGAAAAGAAGAATTAATCCCTTTGTATGATTACGTCAGAGAGTTAATGTCGGAATTCCCTTCAGAACCGACATTTTCTTATGTCCCAAGATCACAAAATGCTCAAGCTGATGCACTGGCTAATATAGCCACAGCTTTAGCAGATCCAAATCGGGACGAGACAACCATCTGTATTGCCCACCATCGTGCAATTTCACCTTATGTTCAAGTCAGAACAGAGGAAATTAATGAAATTAGTCCCATTCTGGAACCGTATGGTCATACTACAGGATGGATGTCACCTATCAAGGAATAACTTCAAAATGGAACACTTCCACCTGATAGAGCCGAGAAAGAACAAATTCGGCGACGTGTGGTCAATTTCACTCTTTATGATGGTCCAAACCACCTCGAGAAAATTCTCTACAAACATGGTTTTGATGGAGTTCTCTTCAGATGTATTGATGGTGAAGAGACAATGGTTGTCATAAAAGAAGTGCATGCGGGAGTCTGTGGTGCCCACCAATCTGGACATAGATTTTCTGATCAAATTCGAAGGTTTGGATACTTCTGGCCTTCAATGATACAAGATTGTGTTAATTTCACAAAGAAGTGTCATTCATGCCAAGTATATGCCAACTTCATTCATCAACCTCCAGAGTTGCTTCATACAGCTAAATACTCATGGCCATTTTCCACATGGGGAATGGATGTGGTGGGACCTTACCCTTCAGCTACAGCCAAGCAGTTTAAGTACATTCTTACTGCTACTGATTTCTTTTCCAAATGGGCAGAGGCAGTACCTCTCAAAGAAGTCAGTTCTAAATGCATTTTTAGCTTCATCAAGTCTAACATCATTACTAGATTTGGTGTTCCTCATACCATATTGACGGACAACGGCACCAACTTCTGTTCTTCTGAGGTAAAGAAATTGTATCAAGAATACAACATTAAGTCCAACCATTCATCTCGATATCATGTAGCGGCTAATGGCCAGATAGAGGCCTTCAACAAGACTCTTTAAAATATACTGCAAAAGATGGTGGATAAAGATAAGAGGTCATGGCCTGATAAACTCTTTCATGCTTTATGGGCTTATCGGACTACCACTCGCAATGCAACGCGGTCTACTCCATATTCATTGGTATATGGAACAGAAGCAGTCTTTCCAATTGAAGTTCAATTGCCCTCACTCAGAATAGCCATTTGTGATCAGTTAACAACAGATGAGCAATCCCAAAAGCGGTTTAATGAGTTGGAACAGTTAGATGAGAAAAGATTGTGCACTTTGCACCACTTGGAAATCTATCAGAATCGGATAGCTCGAGCTTTTAACAAAAAAGTTCGTCTTCGTTCATTCATTCAGGGAGAATTGGTATTGGTTCTCAGAGCACCAATGATACCAGGAAAGAAGCCTCCCAAGCTTGAACCAAAATGGGAAGGACCTTATTCAATACATAAGGTCTACTCCAATGGAGCATATTCTCTGATCTTAATGGATGGAGAACACATCACGACTCCAACTAATGCCAGATTTCTGAAGAAGTATTTTGTATAAACACAAAATATTGTTCCCAGAACCAAGACTCTTACAATTGGTTCATACAGCAATGGTCCAATATGACCTTAAACTGCAACTTCGTCCAACATGACGTTAAACTGTGTCACCTTCAATGTCCGAGATGACATTTAACTATATTTTGTCCGAGATGACATTAAACTATATTGTGTCCTATCTACATGACATTAAACTATGTGGCACTTCCAACGTCTAGCATGACGATAAACTGTAAAAAGTCCCCAGAACTGATATCCTCATATTGGTTCACCTTAGTCCTAGCTACATGACTCTAAACTGTACAACACCAGTTTTTCCTTGCTATATGACGTTAAACTATACAGCAATGGTCCAGTATGACTTTAAACTGCAACTTCGTCCCACACGACATTAAACTGTGAAACATTTCCCTAAACCGTCCAGCATGACCTTAAACTGCATCATCCCTGGTCCATGTATATGACCATAAACTATTTGCAAATCCCTTATGTCCAGCAAGACGTTAAACTGTGACGTCCTAAATTACATGACGCTAAACTGTATAAAAGTCCCTCACGTCCGAAAAGACGTTAAATTATATAATCATCAAAGGTCCAGTATGACATTAAACTGCACCATCCACGGTCCATGCATATGACCTTAAACTATTCTCAATTTCGTCCAACATGACATAAATGGTGTGTTATTTTGTCCTTACTGCATGACATTAAACTACACAGTCCCCCTTTCGTCCAATATGACGTTAAACTATTTTCTCCCCATCGTCCTAAGTACATGATGCTAAACTGTACAGAAAATCCTTGATAGGTCCTACATGACATTAAACTGTATTTTGTCCCTGCTACATGACACTAAACTATGCAGCACCAATAGTCCTAACTACAATACTTTAAACTGCATAGTCCCTTTTTTATGTCCTACATGACGTTAATCTGTACATCGTTAAGGTTGTTATTACCTCTTGTTTCTCACACCGAGTATGACTCACGTGATCTTAGAGCGAACATCAACCATAACATTCCCTTTGGGCCACTAACCATGTGTAAGTCCCAACATTATTTTTTATTAGATCATTGTCCACAAGAACGACTTGATCATTAATTCATTATTTAATTGAACTACACGGACTTTGATCCTCGCCCTCCAGGCTGGGTATGTAGGCAACCTCCTAGGGTTCAAGCCCAAAAACAATCTCTTCACATCGGTTCACCACAACCTCATATGATGTTGATTTGTGAAACCACCCCTGGAATCAATATCTTTACATTGATTCACTTTCGTCCTTGTTATATGACGTTAAACTATACAACACTTTTTTCCGGTACGACAATAAACTACAATATTCTTTGATTCCTTCATTTGAGAAGGAACCATTATTGACATTGATTTTTTTTAAAATCATGTTTCATTTTAAAAAGACTACGTGCATACATGGTAATGCCTAAACTTTTTATCTCAGGTAAAACCATCATTGCACTAAAGTCCCCTTTCACCCTTCACATGTGGGAACCAAATTTGTACAAAGGGTAGTTCTAGAACTACGTGGACTTGATTCCAATCCTTATGGGATACGTAGGAACATTCGAGTGTCCCTCGAATCCAGTCCCAAGTCTTTTGGGCCTAACCCCAAATTTCACTTTCAGTCCCTTGGCTGAAAAGTCCTCATGAAAACACACACTGTGTATTCATTATTATGGTCTGAATTCTATGACCCTAAACTAAGATCACTCATACTTCTGTCCTGCACGACGTTAAACTGCATTTCAAGAACTACGTATGGCTTGATTCTCATTCTTATGAGATACGTAGTGAAGTCCAAGTTTTCAATTCAGGACCCAGCCACAACATGATTATGGTTTTTCATTGACCTATGTATCTCTATATACATTGGACAATACCCATCTTTATGTGTTTTAATCCGAACCTTAAATATTTTCAGATCTTCATAACCCTTTTCATGACTTCTAGTCACAAAAATGTCAAACTTCTGAGAATTCTTTTGCCTGACTATGCAGCACGTGCCCATAGGTGGCCTTGCATAAACAGTCCACATAACAAACTTGTCAGCCAAAAGATGCTATTCATTTGACCATGCAGCCAATGCCCATAGGTGGCCCTGCATATTTCAACCCCCTAACGGGTTTTCTTAAATAATAGTAACTTCATTCTTGGGAAGAATGCCTCTTTTGTCCTTATTTGTCTTAAAAGACAATATGAAGGGATCCGCAAAAAATAGCCATCCTTAACATATTTGTCTCGTATCCTTTTTCATGATCTGAAAGTATTCAAGTCTATGGTTTATTCCTCTTCCCTATGTTTGGGTCAGACCTTCGTAGGAGTGATATTCATCCAGTTCTTCGATATTCTTGTTTGGAAATATCTTCTCCATATTCAAGTACCTCTTTCCATACAACAAACTCTATACTTTAGAAAATTTTAATCTCCATAAACTTTCACTGGCTTTTAGCACTAAGAAAGTAAATTTCTGGGAGTTCTTTTGCCTGACTATGCAGCACGTGCCCATAGGTGACCTTGCATAAACAGTCCACATAACAGACTTTTCAGCCAAAAGATGCTATTTATTTGACCATGCAGCCAATGCCCATAGGTGGCCCTGCATATTTCAAACCCCTAACGGGTTTTGTTATATAATAGTAACTTCTTTCTTGGAAACTACTTCTTCTAATTCCTTTTAGCTCTTTTTTCATATCATTCCCCAGATTCAAATATTCTTAAGCCATAGTTTACATTTTTTTCCCTCATACTTGAGTATGGTAATATGTTTTCAGATAAATTATCAAGGAATTGAATCCATTTTTAATCCATTTCAGTAAAAGCTATTTCGACCATAAACATTAACCCCTTTATGTCCGGCATGCATGACTTTAAACTGCCCACACAAAAGACAAAGGAACTCTGAATAAAAGTCAAGTTCCAGCACACTTGAGCGCTACCTTCTGCGCACTGAAGACTTGGAAACCACCTTTTCCTTTGGATGTCTTTGATTTCCTCAGAGTCAAATCCTCATTTCTCTCCGGATCCAACTCTGAGGGGGGACTTTTGTTGACACTCCTTTCGTCATAGAATATAAAGATCGGAAAAGGGGAATATCTAAGCAAAAAGTGATTCATCCTTTGAAGAAACATCAAAAATCGACAAAGGGATGAACAAGGAGAACATTGCCCATAGGTCGCGCAAGTTCCCTCATGGTCACGCAAGTACACTTGCGCGCCGCCTAGTGGTCGTGCAAGTACTTGCACGACGCCTTATGGTCGTGCAAGTGACTTGCGCGACCTAAGTGATAACCGCCCGGTAACTGCCCGGTAACCGCCCAGGGTCTTCTTTTGCCTATAAATAGACCCTGTGGGCCCCCCATTCGAGAGGATCTTTTTCCAAAAACTCAGATTGAAGATCCCGACGCCCAAGTCTCTTCTCAAAGCTTCCGGAACACTTCTAAGGTAATTTCTTACCTAGAACGGAAGATCTAAAGAGAAGAAGGAAGGCCTAAGTGTTGAAACTTATCAAACACTTGCGCGCCCACTTATTTCCTTCAATATAACTTGCGCGTCCCTTTTCTGGAAGAACCTCGAGAACATTCTAAAGGGTTTTAAAAAGAGTCGCTCGAGTATTTGATTGTTGGATGAAAATCGCGCAAGTAAACTATGTGTCGCGCAGGTATACCTGCGCGACCAACACTTGCGCGCCCACGGATGACTTGCACGCCTTGCAAGACTTGCGCGCCCCTATCTTTTTGGGTGCCCATCTTGCCCATTTTTACCCCTCTTAAGCCATTTCACCTTTCCTTTTCAAGATTCAGTCTTCAAGACACTCTTCAATGCCATTTATGGCATGATTTCTTGATTTGACTTTCTTATCTGAAAGGAATTCTGTGGAATCTCTCTCAAAGTCTAGTGATTTAAATATCCTTATGTCACTAAAATACGGAGAGTTCATTCATTCAACCTCATCATTTAAGATGATAGAATCTTAACCTGGGTCTCCTTTTCAGGAATAATCCCTAGTTATAAAACCTTTAATATGGGCATCTTCCTCAGGAGTAAGCCCCAAATTCATAAAGTTCCCAATCTTGGGCATCCTCCTCAGGAGTAAGCCCCAATCAAGTCCTTTAATCTGGGCATCTTTCTTAAGAATAAGCCCCAACCTCAAATATGGGCATCCTCCTCAGGAGTAAGCCCCAAACCTTAATCCCTAACCTGGGTCTCCTTTTCAGGAATAAGACTCAGTCATAATCTTGGGCTTCCTTTTCAGGAGTAAGCCCCAAGTCCTCTAACCTGCGTCTCCTTTTCAGGAATAAGACACAGTCATAACCTTGGGTCTCCTTTTCAGGAATAAGCCCCAAGTCCCCTTAAATTTCTCTTAACCAGTCATAATTTGCCTTTGATTTGGGTTTCCTTTTCAGGAGTAAAACCCAATCATAAATCCCCTCCTAACTTGGGCATCCTCCTTAGGAGTAAGCCCCAAGATTAGAGTATTCAAATCTCCATGAATCACATATAACATTATGGACCCTGTTCATGGATTTTCTCCCTAAAAGTAGATCCTAAACCTTCATCTATCTGGGCAGTCATCCATACATAAGCCCCAAATAAATTCTTATGATTGCATCTTTCATGGCACAATTGTCTAAATTTTACTAATACCTCTTGTTTCTCACACTGAGCATGACTCACATGAGCATAGAGTGTAAAAGTAATTATGACATTCATCTTTGAGCCATCAATCATAAACATCATACTCCATTTCTCGAACTACGTGGGTTCTGATTCCTTTTCCAAAACAAAGGATACTTAGGTAGCCCATTTATGGGTTCGATCCCAACTTTGAAATAATCTATGTCCTTCTGAATGACGATAAACTTCAAGTGCCCCACTGAGTGGCTTTAAAACCAGCCTGGTCATCATAATGACCAAGAGACTTTTATATAAATGTTTTGAAGGATACCATTGTCCAAGAATCTCTAAACAGATATAGATAATTCTCTATTTATGAAGAACCTCGAATACATATAAAAGATTCTCTAAATTTCTTGCATATTTAATCATTGATTGTAAAAACTAAAGGAAGGAACATTTTATACTTGGTAATGTAATAAGGATTCACGAACATAACTTAAATCTATAAAGAGAGTCCCGGAGTAGACAATAATTCCCCTCAAAAAGGTGTGATGAGTCCGACCTCCCATCCTCTCGACCAATGAAAATTCCTAAGCCTCATTAGTCTACAAGCTAATGAGCGCTTGCCTTTGGAAAGTAGGTCCAAACGGGTGTGGATTCATTGGATGTTTCCGGTTCTACGAACAAACCCGTTAGAAACCGATCGGAACGTTTGAATCTCCCGTCGAGGAGGTCATCCCCGGATTCCGTGCGAAACAGTCGTCCAATCCCAAAAGATAAAATCATGGTCGTCCATCTCTTTTTAAAATGACTCTTTACCCATAACTATCTCATCATCTCTTACTTAGACCACAAATGTTCATTATTTTTAAAATTTGTGGATACTCCACAACCGCTAGATCTTGTCACTATAAGATCCCAACCGTTCGTTATTTTTTTTCATTTTTCATCTCCCTCATTGTCTTCATTATCCCACATGCGTGGAACCAGTGGTTTATTCCACATTCTCCTTTTCATTCAAACATGCCTGTGAAACCTCCCATCACCATCTAAGGCCTTCATTTACTCATCTTCACTAAAACTAGAACCCCCAGTCATGTTATAAATCAAGTAGGCCATGGTTTTCCAGAATGTTTCCTTAATGATATTTTATATAATTATTATAATACATAGTTTATATATAACTCATTGCACCCCAAAACCTCTCAGTTGTTCTTCCTTCCCTCAAGCCTCAGAAACCTTCCCCGAACCTCTCCTCCTACTCAAATCAACTACGGGTCCTATATTTCTTTTCCTTGATATGGTTTTGTTATATATATATATATATATACGTATAGAATATATACAAGTAATATATATATATATATGGTTAATAATATGACCAATTGTCCCTTATTAAGATTTAGAATTCTTGATCATAAATGAATTCTTAACCCTCTACCAAGCAGGGGTATGACTCTTTTTATGTGTATATATGTCAATGTAAATAAAAAAATTAATATATGTGTGATTCGTAATAGAACTCTTATTATCATATGGATCATTTTGAAATTAATGAACCCTTGTTGTAACTAACGCCCCTAATATATTTAAAAACATGTAAGTGTCATTTAATCTAGGTGTATAGCCCTTATATAGACTATGAGTAATATGTTACACACAAAAATTAGTTAGGTATATCAATGTCACAAAAACACTTATATAATCTATTTAATAAATAAACCTTTATAATTTTATATAATTTAGGGACCCTTGTTAATTAATGTGACTAATATATTAAATTCATATGGGTTTCATTGAATTTTTCGTATAAACCCTTTAATATATAATGAATATTCAGTTATGTGAATATATGTGTATACATAAAAAATTTGATCATCAATTTTATTCAGATATTTCCAATGGTTTTTAATAAAGAATAAAACATGTTTTTTTCCAAATATGAATGGTTTTTATTAAATAATACAACTCTTTGTATACACCCCTATGTATAAAAGGATTTACACAACAGTAAACCTTAATTTTAGATATTAGAAATATTATACATTGGATGCATTTAGTAATTATGGAGAATTAATGAGTATAATATTTGGGGTTTTCTACTCTTATATACAAATTTATGAACCAGTTATATTCATATATATTTAATGGTATTAGAAATGGTTGAATGTCATGCTTTTCATTTTTAACATTATGTGTACCCTTCTGATCTGTTATACATAAGCATACTAGTAATAAATTTTTGGACCTATGTGTTTAATACCCCATTTAAAATGTTTGGTGTAACACCCCAAGCTTCTACGGCACGCTTCTCTTTGAATAACGCAATAGCGTGTGTTATACGCCACATCGAGTTCTAACACCCACCACAACAGATCAAACTAGCCGTTATGAATAGTAATACCTACTTTTTAAATTTTTTGAGATTTTATCTCTCAAAATGGACTTCATTTTTGTATTCGGAGTATCGAATTTATCCTAAGGTGAAATTTTGGTACTTTTTAGATAACTTTAATATTTTGATGAATAGTGAAAATTGCTATATTTTAATTAAAAACAACTTTTTTAATCAAATTAATTAATAGTGATAAATTATGAATTTGAGTGGTTTTAAAGTATATTTGGAATATATTTTTACCATTTAATACAATTTTGTTTATTGGACATAATTTCACAATTAAACCAAACATAAACAAGTATCAATCTTTTGATAGTTATTATATCTTAATAACACGCTTTTTGTTTTGTCAGTGGGAATTAATTTTAAATTAATTTCTTCCACTTCTATGTTTTGAATTTGGAAAAAGGTATTCCATATTTGGAATCAGGATGTTCAAATTGTTTAAATAGGTAACTTTTATTTTTAGACATTTTGAATAATTACTTCGGTAAATATTTTATTTACCAGGGTTAAAGGGTAAATCCTTTAAATAAGGGTTAAAAAATAATATTATAATAATAAAAAATTACCCTAAAACGTGTCCTAACCTTATTTTTTGATACATGTCCGACCATGTGCATCATTGGGTCGATTTTGGTACCCCATGGTGCCACTTGTATGTGATAGAGACACTTAATTTTAATTAAGTTAAAATGAATACAAAAATGACACAAGCATATATCTTTTTGAAAGTCAATTTTTTACATAGGGTTATATATTTTTGATTTTCAAATATAAATATTCATTAAAAATATAACAGTATTTCCTAAATAATCGTATTTTATTTATAATTCTTATACATTAAATAATTTAATTTATTTATGACACAATGGTAATGCAGTAATTACCTAGTTAATGAACAATTAGAATAATTGATATTATAAATACCCAAATAAATGTAATTTGAGACTTTTTATAAATACCAATAATTTTCTAGTTTAATATGATTTGTTAGGATTTATTTAATTAACTTTTTTCGAAGTAATAATTCTGTTATAAATTTTACAAAAAACAACTATTGAATAGTGTCAAAATTGACATAAAAGAGTTTTTAAAACAAATATTATCTTATTAATTGATATTAAATTCCTAAAAATCTATTGTTCGTCCAAGATACTTATATCATGATACTTGTATCATTAATGGACCACTTGATGGTCTCTTATATGTATATAGTACGTTTATTAACCATATAATATAAAAATACAAAGAGACACTGTAAAAGTAAAACTAATTAACTAATAGTTAATACTTAATGATAAGGTTAATATAGTAACCCAACCCTGTCTAAATGCTATTTGTTGAGTGATTTTCAACCCATCCCCACCTTAACCTTTAAATAATCCACTTTGGAGCCATCAGAAATCGAATATGAATTTATTATAAAATAATATTCTAAAGGTGCCCCTCACCCCTCTTATAAAAGGGCACTCCCCTTATCATTAATTCAAACCTTAGAAGACATTTGGATCAGCCAAAATCTCCCAAATTACTCTCTAAACTTCCCTCACTTTATCCTAGAGGCCTTACTTCAGTCAGAAAGCCAACCTAAGAGCCCTTTTAATCAAATCAAAAGGGAGAACCCGAAGAAGAGGTAATGATTTCACCACCCTTTTCCAAGATCCTTTCTTCTTCCACTTCTTCCTTCTTTGTTATTACCATTATAAAATAATAACTCCAGTATCATATATATATACTATGATGTTATTATAAATACGGTACAACCATATTCATTATTCTATCCATCCTTTTGAATAACATGTCACCATACGTGCGTACGTACGGCTTGCCATCTCCACGTCGTGGTGTAATAGTTATTCAATAAATTATTTTTTGGATGGGTATAATAATGATGTGTAACTCATGTAAATAATAAATATAACATGATAAATATTCTTTATATATTATATACCATCCAATTATATGTTATTTTAATATCAAAACAATGATATTGTCGCTCGTGCGTACGTACGGACTACCGTCTCCACGAACGTGAAAAGATTCATTCTCCATCGTATCCATTCAAGTATAATTCTCATTTGATGATTAATAATAGTATCTAAGGACTTGATATCATTCTGGATATGATTAAGATACAACCTATCCATGAAAAACATAGCTTACATAACAAAACATATAAAAGAAAATGAGTAAGTTAACACCCGAAACAAGATAATACTAAGATATTATTAACAAATAAATGTTAAAAGATCATATATGATATCATATTAATGTATATGATTCTTGTATAATTTAATAACAATTATTTCACCATTATACATGAGGTTACCCTACCCCAACCAAGGAAAAGTACAAGGTAAGGGTTTATTTCACAATCTCTTCATTATCTGAGGTTGTTTATACGTAATAATCTACTGGGATCTCTTTATCATCCACATCCATGTTTCTTAAAAATGTATTTCAAAACATTTTTACTATTTAAAATAATATGGGTTAAAGTCATTTATACCGTTTTTTTGACTTTTTATAAGAGTTTTATAAATGAATCTTTCCGTCGTTTTCCCAATCAAGGTTCTTTTTAAGATTTTCGACGGAATTAAGGTAAGAATGTTTTTTTAACTTATACGGTGGGTGCGGCTATTTTCCGCCGTTATAAAATCGTCGAAGATTCCCTTACAAGCTTAGAAGAATAATTTCAAAGAAAATGTTTTATTTTATAAATATTTGACTCTTAAATGATTTCAAAATAGAAAGAGATATTTCTTTAAAAAGAGTTTTGATTTCATCTATGTCAACATCCTTTGATGGGTTTTACGCTTATTTGAAGTTGATTTATTATGATACAAAACTTCTATATTGTATTGAAGGTTTTGTGATATGTTTGACTATGGATGTGCTATTTTTATACCATTCGTGGTTTATGGTGAAATTATTGACATTTCGTATGATATTTTTAATACGAATGTTTATGTTATATTTAAACCTTTTCATATGGGAATGCATTGGACTTAATATGTGACGGGTGGATCCCTCTATAGCTCCTCGATGAATAAGTAGGTCTCATGAGACAAACTAGTGTCTTGGCACAAGGCCTTGGCAAAATATTATTTGTAGTCTTGGCACGAGGCCTTGGCTATGTGGTTATGATAGTCTGGCATTATGCATTCCATCATTATGAAAGTGGTTATTGATATTGCATGGGATTATTCGATTAGTAAAATATCAATGTGAATAAGTAAATGGCATTATTTCATTTTATTTTTGCCATACTATTTTGAAATTCAAGTTTAAAAGGCTTTTGTTTTAGTTATACACTACCTTAAATGTTTATTCTTATTTATGAAAGTTTCCGCTATATTGTTATCCTTACTGGGCATTTGAGCTCACCCCTTTTCTATGTTTTATTTTTTCCAGGATGTGAAGAAGTAAATTATGAATGACCTGCAGGGATATTATGAGGGGATAATAATGTGGACTATGGAGACAATATGTTGTTGTAGTAGTTTTTCACTTTATGACGTAATGTAAAAATTTATGAATATATCTAGTGTTTCCAAGGCTACTAAACCAATAGGTCTTTCAAGATTTGATCATTCTTGTGATCATTCCAATGTTATGTAATAATGTACCGACTCTGGGTAACTGGGTTTGAGGCATTACAGTTGGTATCAGAGGAAGTTTTGTACAAACCCTGGAAGCTAGATTTAGATAAACTCTGATTAGAGCACATAGACCTAAGATGGACTTTGAGGATTAGTATAGAAGAACATCATAGAATTTTGGTATTGCAGAGATTTTGTGAGTTTTCCGAGAAATACATCCATGTCTGGATACGAGCAGGTAGAGGCGGCTCTGGCACAAATGTACCTTGGGGTAAAACCCGAAAACACCACTTTGAGCTAGACTCGAACGGGAACTGGTGCACGACAACGAGCATTGTTGCACCTTTGGTTACGACACTCCCAGGGGATATGCTTAGGATAACACTAATTTTCTTTAAAAATCATTATGAAGGGTTTATGAGAATATACTTCCTTAAATAAATCATTTTTATGATTATGGATTATATCCATAAATAGTTCAATTTATGTTAAGTGTTTTATATGTAATGAATTATGTATTTTGATTCATAAACTGATCTTGTTTATGCCATTGTTTAGAAATGGATCCTAGTAGAAGAAATGGAAATCGTATCAATACACGCACTCCATGTAGGGATTTACCTCCTGCTCAAGATAATTATAGTGGAGATGGTGATGCAACTGGTGCCGATCAGCTAATCACCATACTGGGACAACTCACTCAGGTTATGAATAATAACCTTACCCGCATGGAGCACCCTGATCTGCAGCATGGAGGATCAATGTTAGATCGATTCATGAGGAAACAACCAACAACGTTCAATGGGAGTATAAATCCCTTAGTAGCTGAGCAATGGATAAATTCCCTAGAGAAAATATTTCAGGATTTGGGGAGTATTGAAAGGGAAAAGGTTATCATGGAGGTTTACCGCCTCACTGGAGATGCTGATCAATGGTGGTCATTGATTCAAAACATGAAGGAAGATGATGAAATATCAAATATGGAATGGATGGAGTTCAAAGATCTATTTTTATAAAAATACTTTCCTCGTGACCATCGAGCAGATATGGAAAGGAAATTCATGAGTCTAAGACAAAAGGAGGATGAGAAAGTCGTGAAGTATGAGGCTAACTTTACAAGGTTAGCAAGGTATTTTGGAGATTATATACGTAACCCAAGAAGTATTATTGATCGTTTCTTTGATGGGTTAAAACCATTTCTCCGTCGAGCAGTAGTCTCACAATCCTTCTCGTCGTACGAAGACATTGTCTCATGTGCTATCAAGACAGAAAAGGAATTCTCTAAGTCTTATGACTTTAAAGCAAAGCAAGAGAAGAAGAGATCTACTGATCAATCTGGGAATGGAAATAAGGGGAATAAGGGAAAGGTTGAATATCCATCCTATGGTAAATGTGGGATGAAACACACTGGTACTTTTTTGAAGGGAATGGGTGTCTGTTACAAATGTGGTGAAAAAGGCCACCAAGATCGTGATTGCAAATGGAAGAAGGAAGCTACCAATGATCAGTTCTACAATTTCATGGAGATGGGACATTATACAAGTGAATGTTCTAATCATCAGGGTATCTTACCTCAGAAAAGGCCAAGGGATCAGGGCCAAGCTTTTTCTATCACCAATGCTGAGGTGGAAGCTCCAAAAGACGTGGTGGCATGTAATTTAATGGTTTCCTCAAGTTTAGGAAATGCATTATTTGATTCTGGATCATCACATTGTTTCGTATTTTCCCAGTTTTCTATGAAAATTAGATATTTCCAATTTGATTTAACAAGGGAGTTGTCAGTTAAAACTCCTAAGAGAAGTATCATTGCAACAAAGTTTTGTGAATCAGTCCCCATTAGAGCACATAAATGTTCTTTATCTGCTGATCTCATCGTCATACCTATGATTGAGTTTGATATAATCCTCAGTATGGACTGTCTTTCGGACTATGATGCAAATATTTATTGTAAGAAGAAAGAGGTTACGATTCTTGATGATGATGATAAGGAACACCTTATATTTAGAGAAGAATCGTTACCACCTAATTATTTTCTAGATACACCCCCAGTAGCTCAACTAAATTCAATTATTGGGGAGGAAGAGAATGAAATGAATGTGGGTGAGGAAAGGAATTATAAAATTGGGGATGTATCTATTGTGAAAAAATATGTAGATGTATTTCCAGAAGATTTACCAGGACATCCTCCAGAACGAGAAGTTGAGTTTTCCATTGATTTAATTCCTGGATCAAAGACTATATCGAAGACCCCTTATAGAATGTCCACTGTAGAATTAGTTGAACTAAAGAAACAACTAGAGGAATTGAGTAATAAAGGATTTATTCTCCCTATTGTTTATCCATGGGGATCCCCTGTTCTTTTTGTTAAAAAGAAATATTGATCTATGAGGTTATGTATCGACTATAGGTAGATCAATGCTATAACAATAAAGAACAAGTATCCCCTACCTCGCATTGATGATTTATTTGACCAACTGCATGGAGCTCAATACTTTTCAAAGATTAACCTTCGATCTGGATACCATCAGTTGTGTGTGAAGAATGAATACATTCTGAAGATAGCATTTCAAACCAGGTATGGGCATTACGAGTTTACAGTAATGCCTTTTGGATTGACTAATTCACCCTCTATATTCATGGATCTGATGAATATAGTTTTCAAGTAATATCTTGAGGAATTTGTGGTGGTATCTATTGATGATATCATGGTATACTCCAAAAGCTACGAAGATCATGAAAATCACTTGCGCATTATCCTGAAGACTCTGAGAAGACATGAATTATATGGGAAGTTTAGCATGTGTGAATTCTGGGTTCATGAGATTTCTTTTCTTGGCCATATTGTCTCTAAAGATGGAATCTCTTTTGATCCTTATAAGACCAAGGCAATTCAAGAATGGCTAGCACTTATGAGTATAACTGAGGTACGCAGTTTTATTGGTTTGGCAGGTTATTATCGACGTTTCGTCCAGAATTTTTCCCGATTGGCTAACCCATTAACGAAGCTCACACGTAAAGGGGTTAAATTTGTTTGGACTGAAGATAAGATTATTCAATGCTCCTATATTGACTCTACCATCTGGGAATGATGGGTTCATTATTTTTAGTGATTCGTCAAAGAAAGGACTTGGTTGTGTCCTTATGCAGAATGATAGTGTTATTGCCTATGCATCATGACAATTGAAAATTCATGAGCAAAACTATCCTATTCATGATCTCGAGTTAGCAGCTGTGATCTTTTCTTTGAAGATATGGAGGCACTACCTCTATGGTAAAAAATGTGAGATTTATATAGATCACAAGAGTTTGAAGTATATTTTCTCACAAAAAGAACTCAACATGCGGTAAAAGTGATGGATTGAATTACTAAAGGATTATGATTGCACGATAAACTACCACACGGGGAAGGCAAACAAGGTGGTAGATGCTTTGAGAAGAAAAGACCATTGAGTTTTGAACAATATGAGAATTGAAAGGGATCCAATTTTCATGGATCTAGTGAAGATGGACATGGGAATAACCATGGAAGGTGAAACATCAATGCTTTTTCAAATTGTTTCCAAACAATCATTACTATAAAGGATTAAGAGTTCTCAGCCCGATGATGAAGAATTTCAAAAGAAGATTAAAGCTGTGAATGATGGGATATTGAGAGACTTTGTGTATGAAGATGGAATTTTGAAATTCGGGAAGAGACTTTGTGTTCCCGATATACCTGATCTAAAAAGAGAATTGATGGATGATGATCATAATTCCAATTTCTCTATACACCATGGGAGCACCAAAATGTATAGAGATTTAAAGGAACATTTTTGGTGGGACAACATGAAGAGAGAGATTTCTGATTTTGTGTCAAGATGTATGGTTTGTCAACATGTGAAAGCTGGAAGGCAACAGCCTGGAGGAGTCATGCAACATCTTCCCATACCAGAGTGGAAATGGGACAATATTACAATGGACTTTGTCATGGGGCTACCAAAGACTCCTAGATGGAATGATGTAATATGGGTCATTGTTGATCGTCTTTCCAAGGCAGCACATTTTCTTGCTATAAGAGAAGATCTACCACTGGAACGTCTATAAAGACTATATATTGATGAAGTTGTGAGACTTCATGAAGTACCCCTATCGATTGTTTCTGATCATGATCCCTGTTTTACTTCAAGATTCTGGAAAAATCTTCACAAAGCCTTGGATACTGACTTCATTTGAGCACTACCTACCACCCTCAAATAGATGGACAATCAGAACGAACTATTCAAACCTTAGAAGACATGTTAAGATCCTTCTCACTTGACTTTCAGGGTATGAGGGATCAATATCTACCTATGGTAGAATTTTCTTATAATAATAGCTTCCATTCGAGTATTCAGATGGCACCATATGAAGCGTTATACAGAAAGAGATGTTGCACACCAACCTGTTGGGATGACTTTGGTGAAATAAAACTTGTAGGCCTAGAACTGGTGGAGGAAACGATGGAAAAGGTGAAGGTAATCCAAAACCATATCAAAGCAGCTCAAAGTAGGCAGAAGAGCTATTCCGATAATCGAAGGAAGGATTTGGAATTTCAAGTTGGTGATCATGTTTTCCTAAAGCTATCTCCATGGAAGGTAGTCATACGTTTTGGTAAGAAAGGTAAATTGAGTCCCAGGTACATCGGACCTTTCAAAATTCTAGAACAAATTGGGGTTGTAGCTTACCGGTTGGCAATGCCGCCAACTCTCTCCAAAGTTCACGATGTGTTCCACGTATCTCTCTTGAGGAAATACATTCCTGACCCAACGCATGTACTCACCTATGAGGAATTGGAACGGGAACTCGATCTGTCTTATTGCGAAGAGCCCGTCAAGATCCTTGATACGAGAGAACAAGTACTGAGAAACCGGACGACGCATCTGGAAAAAGTTTTGTGGAGAAACCATAAGATGGATGAGGCAACGTGGGAACTCGAGTAACTTATGATGAAGAACCACCCGAGTCTTTTCATGCAGTAGTATTCTAGATATTTCGAGGATGAAATTATTTGAATTATGGGAGAATAAAACACCCCAAGCTTCTACGGTACACTTTTCTTTGAATAATGCAATAGCGTGTGTTGTATGCAACATCGAGTTCTAACACACACTACAACCGATCAAACTAGCCGTTATGAATAGTAATACCTAATTTTTAAAATTTTAGAGATTTTATCTCCCAAAATGGATGAAATTTTTGGATTCAGATTATCAAATTTATCCTAAGGTGAAATTTTGGTACTTTTCGGATAATATTAATATTTTGATGAATAGTGAAAATTCCTAAATTTTAATTAAAAACAACTTTTTTAATCAAAATAATTAAGAGTGATAAATTATTAATTTGAGTGGTTTTAAAGTATATTTAGAATATATTTTTACCATTTAACACAATTGTTTTCATTGGACATAATTTCACAATTAAACCGAACATAAACAAGTATCAATCTTCTGATAGTTATTATATCTTAAAAACACACTTTTTGTTTTGTCAGTGGGAATTAATTTTAAATTAATTTCTGCAACTTCTGTGTTTTTGAATTTGGAAAAATGGATTCCATATTTGGAATCAGGATGTTCAAATTGTGTAAATAGGTAACTTTTATTTTTACACATTTTGAATAATTACTTCGGTAAATATTTTATTTACCATGGTTAAAGGGTAAATCCAGTAAATAAGGGTTAAAAAATAATATTATAATAATAAAAAATTACCCTAAAACGTTTCCTAACCTTATTGGTTGATACACGTCCGACCACGGGCATCATTGGGTCGATTTTGGGACCCCATGGTGCCACTTGTAGGAGATATGGACACTTTATTTTAATTAAGTTAAAATTAATACAAAAAATGACACAAGCATATATCTTTTAGAAAAAAAAATTTACATAGGGTCATATATGTTGGATATTCAACTAAAAATATTAATTATAAAGATAAAAACATTTCCTACATAATGGTGTTTTATTTATAATTTTTAGACATTAAATAATTTAATTTATTTTTGACACAATGGTGATGCAGTAATTACCTAATTAATGAAAAATTAGATTAATTGATATTATAAATACACAAATAAATGTAATTTGAGAGTTTTTATAAATACCAATAATTTTTTAGGTTAATATGACATGTTAGGATTTATTTAATTAACTTTTTTGGAATTAATCATGCTGTTATGATTTTTACAAAAATCAACTATTGAATAGTGTCAAAATTGACATAAAAGAGTTTTTAAAACAAATATTATATTATTAATCGATATTATATTCCTAAAAATCTATTTTTCGGCCATGATACTTATATCATGATATTTGTATCATTAATGGACCACTTGGGGGTCTCTTGGATGTATATAGTAAGTTTATTAACCACATAATATAAAAATACAAAGAGACATTGTAAAAGTGAAACTAATTAACTATGATTAAATACATAATGATAAGGTTAATATAGTAACCCAAACCTGTCGAAATTCTATTTGTTGAGTGGTTTTCAACCCATACCCACATTAACCTTTAAATAATTCACTTTTGAGCCATTTGAAACCGAATATGAATTTATTATTAAATAATATTTCTATCTTTTCCGAAGGTGCCCCTCACCCCACTTATAAAAGGGCACTCCCCCTTCTCATTAATTAACACCTTAAAAGCCTTTTGTAATGGACAAACTGTGACCGAATACTCTTTCAACTTCCGTAAATTCATCCTAGAGGCCTTACTTTAGTCAGAAAGCCAACCTAAGAGCCCTTTTGATCGAATCAAAAGGAAGAACCCGAAGAAGAGGTAATGATTTCACCATCCTTTTCCAAGTTCCTTTCTTCTTCAACAACTTCCTTCTTTGGTATTACCATTCTAAAATAATAACTCCAGTATCTTATATATTCTGTGATATTATTATAAATATGTTACAACCATATTCACTATTCTATCCATCCTTTTGAATAACATGTCACCATACATGCGTACGTACGGCTTACTGTCTCCACATCGTGGTGTAATTGTTATTCAATAAATTATTATTTGGATGGGTATAATAATGATTTGTAACTCATTTAAATAATAAATATAACATGATAATTATTCTGTATATATGATATACCATCCAATTATATATTATTTTAATATCAAAATAATGATATTGTCGCTCGTGCGTACGTACGGACTGCCGTCTCCACGACCGCGATAAGATTCATTCTTCATCGTATCCATTCAAGTATAATTCTCATTTGATGATTAATAATAGTATCTAAGGAATTGATATCATTCTGTATATGATTAAGATAAAACCTATCCATGAAAAACACATCTTACGTAACAAAACATATAAAAGAAAATGAGTAAGTTAACACCCGAAAGAATGATAATACTAAGATATTATTAGCAAATCAATGTTAAAAGATCAAATATGATATCATATTAATGTATATGATTCGTGTATAATTTAATAACAATTATTTCACCATTATATAGGATGTTAACCTACCCCATCCAAGTAAAAGTACAAGGTTAGGGTTTATTTCGCAATCTCTTCATTATCCGAGGTTGTTTATACGTAATAATCTACTAGGATCTCTTTATCATCCACATCCAGGTTTATTAAAAATTTATTTCAAAACATTTTTACTATTTAAAATAATATGGGTTAAAGTCATTTATACCCTTGTTTGAATTTTTATAGGAGTTTTATAAAGTAATCTTTCCGTCGTTTACCCAAACTAGGTGCTTTTTACCCTTTTCGACAGAATTCTGGTAAGAATGTTTTTTTAACTTATACGGTGGGTGCGTCTATTTTCCGCCGTTATAAAATCGTCGAATCTTCCCTTACAATCTTATAAGAATATATTCAATGAAAATGTTTTATTTGATAAATACATGACTCTTAAATGATTTCAAAATAGAAAGATATATTTCTCTAAAAAGAGTTTTGATTTCATCTATATCAACATCCGTTGATGGATTTTACGCTTATTTGAAGTTGATTTATTATGATACAAAACTACTATATTGTATTGGAGTTTTTGTGATATGTTAGACTGTGGATGTGCTATTTTTATACCATTCATGGTTTATGGTGAAAGTATTGACATTTCATATGCTAGTTTTAATATGAATGTTTATGTTATGTTTAAACCTTTTCATATGGGAATACATTGGACTTAATATGTGACGGGTGGAGCCCGCTATAGCTCCTCGATGCATCGGTAGGTCTCATGAGACAAACTAGTGTCTTGGCACAAGGCCTTGGAAAAATCTTATTTGTAGTCTTGGCACTAGGCCTTGGCTATGTGGTTATGATAGTCTAGCATAATGAATTCCATCATTATGAAAGTGGTTATTGATATTCCATGTGATTATTCGATTAGTAGAATATCCATATGAACAAGTAAATGGAATTATTTCATTTTATTTTTTCCATACTATATTGAAGTTCAAGTTTAAAAGGCTTTTATTTTAGTTATACACTACTTTAAATGTTTATTATTCTTTATGAAATTTTCCGCTATATTGTTATCCTTACTGGGAATTCGAGCTCACCCCTTTTCTATGTTTTATTATTCCCAGGATGTGAAGAAGTAAATTATGAATGACCTGCAGGGATATTATGAGGGGATAATAATGTGGACTATGGAGACAATATGTTTTTGTAGTAGTTTTTCACTTTATGATGTAATGTAAAACTTTATGAATATATATAGTGTTTCCAAGACTACTAAACCAATCAGTCTTTTGAAATTTGATCATTCTTGTGATCATGCAAATGTTATGTAATAATGCACCGACTCTAGGTAACTGGGGTCGGGGCGGTACATTTGGTATACCTTTAAATTAGTTATGAATCTAATCCATGATGAATTTATAATATGTATCTTATTAATAGTATTTTAGAGTTTAGGATTAACATTTTATGTGACAAAGCATTTATTTCTTTTTGTGCATTAGTTATCATCACATATGATATAATTACTATACTATCCTTGTCGTCTATTAAATTTCTATGTGATTGTTGGTTTTGTTGTTGACACTTATCTATTTTAATCGTTATATATATATATATATAAATTCTAATGAATGTAATCATAGTCAAATGTCTTTTATGGTATTAAGAGTTAAATTATCAGAAGTGGTATGTGACACATTGAATAATATGAAATGAGATATTAAATTATTCAAGGCAGTATGGGACACTTTGAATAATATGAAATAAGAAACCAAGTAATATGTGACACTTAAATAATAAGTAATTTAATAAATAAATGTGCTATGAGAACATTGATTTTTAGAAATGAGGAAGTCATTGGATTTGTTATGTGATGGGTGGGCCTGCTATTTCCCCTCGATGCATCGGTAGGTCTCATGAGACAAACTAGATTTGGAATTGGTTGAGGCCTTTATGAATTATGATTTATGGTCTCAGCACGAGGCTTTAATATAGATTTTATGGTCTTGGCCTGAGGCCTTGACACAGTCCGACATATTCACTTCCCTCATTATGACTATGTAATTTAATTATCCAAATGAATATTTGACTAAAGAATATGATTGGTTAAATAGATTATGTTTATTAGAATCACATGAAGTAAATTCTTATGGATTATTAATTATTCTGTAATCATATATTTATCAACCACTGTATGATTCACATTAGTAAAAGATGAAATTAAATTTATTATTTTAGGTGCAATTCTGATCAAGTGTTACTCTAATATTTAAATTTTTTACTTGTATTTTCACATGTCAAACACATTAATGTTTGAATTAATTTTACTTATTACATAGTAAATCATACAATCTATATGAGAATTCCTATAAAAGGAACATGTTTCTTTATAACTCTGTTAGTATTCCTTGAAATCTGCTCTTATAATTCTTCGACAAAATGTTTTGTTATGATACATGTGTTATACCATTCCTAAAGAAAATATATTATGAATAATTTTAAAGGAATATTTTCAAAATATTTTAATTGGTAGATTATTTTGTTTAAACCCCCTTAATGGGCATTCATATTCTCACCCTATGTTTTTAATATGTTTTCTTTAATAGTTTTAGTATATTTGAGTCCATCTATTTGGTGAATACTTAACGAACACACTTTTGATCTATTTTGATGGAATTATCATAATTGTATCTGATTCTCCAGGTCCTAAACCAAAAATATTATCTCTAGTGGAACATATATGTGTTTTATGATTTTCTTTTTACAAAAAAATACACACCTTTTTTTATTTGAACTCTGCACTGGCTTCAGGGTAGTCTGGGGTCATGGCATGCCAGCTGGTATCAGAGGATTGGTTTAGACAACCCTGGAAAATCTGAACTATATTGAAAAATTGTTTGTGTCTCACTAAGTATATTTTTCGTAAAATATTCAGATGGTAGATGAGACAAGTCTTTTGTCTCTTCCCACTGAGTTACCAGAACATATAATTGTCTAGTCATGCTCAAATACAAACCTTCCATTTGTGAATCTGCATCTAACCTATAAATGCATTTATCAAGTGTCTAAAATCCCAAAAATCCTTCAAATTTATCAAGGATCGAGTCATGTTTACTACACCATTTCTCAAGAACAAAGTAATTTTTATACACACAAAGGAATCTACTATGAAGGCCTCTAATTATGTTTCACTCTATCAGAGGGTTATCCGGCCCTAGAGATGTTCTGGGAAGATGTAGAGGTGAGTGACCCCTGTGTGTCCTATATGTTCAAAGTCTTGAGTTTTAGTAGGTATGGGATGATACAAACATCTTGTTTTTAGAAAACCTAAACATCTTGTTGGTCTATTAGAACCACATTCATTCTGATATCTCTAAACTCTATACCTCTCGTGCCACCCTTTCGAGGACATAATATTTCCGGCATGAGTTGGGCTCAAGCTGTGAGAAGTATTTCTAGTTGAATGAAATTGAAGAGTTTAGGAATGTTTTGGGGATCAATATAACTTGAAGAACCTACTAAGGAAGTCTCTGATGACGGTGTACCTGATAAAGGAGTACGTTAGGAAATCCACACTAGTGTTGTGAGAGTGAGTAAGAGGTTATATAACACCTTGGGGATGTGAAAATTGTATAACTGAATAATGTTATATGTTTTGATACATTAACATTTATTTTTTTCAAATAAAGTCTCTATTTTGATATGGTTATGCCTTGATGAATAAAACATACCTATTGAAATTTTTAGATTGAACAAATGATTTCACCAGCCAGTCTCCTATCACTTCGTACAGAACTTTTGGAAATTATAATTGTTAATACATACTCACAACAATACCAATCCTATGAAGTCATACATATAACATGAAAATGACATTATAAAGTGTCCCTCATCTCAAATATCGTCTGTTACATTTAAGTAGAGAGATACATTTATCACCATATTGCAGAGGCCAAATTTTCAAAGTATAGTAAAAAAGGGGAGTACCAAGAAGTTATTTTCCATTGTTTCACCTTGTCAGAAAACTATCAAACTATGGGAATGTTTCAGGAAGCTGCTTTGGAGGGTGGCCTTCAGGAAGTTTATCTATTTCAAGTTTTATGTTTTACTATGTACAGAGTTCTCTATGAAATTTAATTTTTCAAGAACAATGTATATCGAGGGATTTATAGAGATATAGTTCACTCTCACATAGCTGATCTCCATACAATAAAATCCTTCTTCTGGAAACCCGAATGCTTTATAAATAGGGATGATCGTAGCTTCTCTCTGTGATCTTAGTATATTTGGGTCAAACAAGTCGAGGGACCAGAAACCAATCTAGGGATCCACTTGAGGGTATTTAGAAGATTGACCTCATTGGCCTACATTGTGATGGGATATGGGAGGTGATGTGAGTCGGTTTTTTCTAGTGGGTTGTGTTCAAATATTTTAGAATTACAAGGATGCAATTATTTTTAGGGGGAAATAATGTGAAACCACGAAATTATTTTTATGTGATAACACAATTGCATGGTTTTTACTTAATTTATTTTCCATACTGTAAAATTGATACTTGGAAACTAAACGAATGGAGTTTTATTTAATTAAACACTAAAGTGTTTACATTACAACAAGATAAAAGGGAACCATTCTAATCAAAAATACCTATTAAGAGACCTATTAAAATTATATAGAGAACACCCAATACAAAAAAAAACACCCAAGAAGATAGTAAGGGTCCTTGATCTATCACAATGAACATCAGTATAGTCAAATCCATGTAAACCTCACTGAGAATTAGTGGAATGATGTGCACCATCTTGGAGAAGTTTTTTTTAGAGATGGAACACCCTAATACATGTTTTTATAATCCTACAATTCGAATGTTTCCCCTTAGGTGGCCGTTGAGTTTTTAATGGCTATAATTATAGTGGTTGGTCAATTTGGTGGTTTAAATTAAAATATACAGGTATAATTAGTTTTCCAAAATATTTAATGTATGCAATGAAATTATATCTTTAATCATATAAAATCTTTTTATAAATATTTTAAAGGATAGTGATTTAATATTTTAGCTACACTTAGTATGATTTCAAATGAGGTATGGATTTCAAATAATTTTCAAATATTACAAAATTTTTGAAAGTATTTTATAATTTTTTTTATTCATGATACTTAAACCAAGGTCCTAACTAAAAATATGTTTTTGATTTTTGTAACAATTGTGTAATGTGTTCATAATGATGTACTGAAACTTGATTTATAACTTTGTGTTTTATAAAACTGAAAAAATATATAGTTATAGTAGAGTATTGATATTTTACTGAACCTATATATGTATATGAAAACCGATTTTTATATTTAAAAAAAATAAACATTTACTATGATAAAATATAGGTGAGTACCCCACCTAGAAGAGGGCCACCTCTTAGGAAACTCTCACGGCCTTGATGGTTATCTCACCCACAACCCTCTGACAATGGTGCAGGGGCGGTGCACAAGCATGGTGCGTGCTAGGTCTAGTAAGAATAGGGGGCATAGTTACCCCTATGGGAGAACATGGGTGCTTGAGAAAGGATCCGAGAGAGCCACCGTGCGGGGCGGCACGACCACGTGGGTTGGCGCAGAAGAATGCCTGTAGAGAACCTGATACGGGGCGGTACTCAGAGGGGAGAGGGAGTAATCATGCATAAAGCCGGAGGCCCTTTGCATATAAGGGAGGCAAGAAACTCCTTCTGTTTCGATGTGGGATGGAAACTTTTAGGAGAAATGTGAACTAAGTTGTTCGATCACGCCGCACGTGATCAAATCCATTCGATCAGTTTGGATTTCGATCCCTAGTGATCATAATTTACTTTCCACATTTTTGTGCATAGTCTGTTCTCGATAGATCTAATCACGACCATCCATCACTTTTTAAAAATCTGCTTCACTGATAGCTGTCAGATCATCTCCCCCTTGGTCACAACTATTCATTCATTTTAAAATCCATGAACACTCCATAGTTGATGGATCTTCTTACGGTTGAATCCTAGGCATTCGTTATTTTTTCTATTTTTCCTCTCCCGCGATGTCTTCTTCCTCCTACATACACTAAACTTGTGGCTTATTCCACTTTCTCCTTTTCATTCTTCCATTCCTGTGACACCTCCCATCACCATATGAGGCCTTCTTTCACTCATCATCCACAAGACTGGCACCCTTAGTCATTTTATTAACCAAGTAGTCGTCAGTTTTCTAGTAAGTGGCCTTAAATATATTTTATACAATTTATGTAATACATATTTTATATAAAACTCATTACACTGTAGAACCTCTCTATTTTCTTCCATCTCTCAAGCCTCTAGCGAGCTTCCTCGAACCTCTCCTCCTCCCCAAATGAAGTAAGGGTCCTATATTTTATATCTTATCTCTGGTTTAGTTATATATATATATTTATATACATAAATAAGTATATACATGTATATATATATATACATTTAAGAATATTACCAATTTTCACCACTTAAGCTAGATGATTGTTGATCTTAAATGTATTCATAAACCTCTATCGAGCAAGGTTTTGAGTCCGTTTATGTGTAGATATTTCAATATAAACATATGAATATATATATATATATATGTTTCATAACAGAACCCATATTATCATATGAAACATTTTGAAATTAACAAACCCTTATTTTAACTAATTCCCCTAATATATTAAAAAACATTTAAGTGTCATTTTATCTGGGTATAAAACCCTTACATAGACTGTGAATAATTATTTATAAACATAAATAATTTATGTATATCGATGTTACATAAACCCATATATGAGATGTTTAATAAATAAACCATTTATATTTTATAAAATTTCTGTACCCATGTTGATTAATGTGACTAATATATTAAAGTCATATGGGTGTCATTGGATTATTGGTATAAACCCTTTAATACATAATGTATATTCGGTTATGTGAATATATGTGTATACATATAATCATTTATCATCAATTTTATTTAGATATTCCAAAGGATTTCTTAGAAAGAAAAATAAATTGTTTTTGAAATATGAATGGTTTTTATTTAAAAATACAACACTTTATATACACCCTTGTGTATAAATGGATTTACACAACACTAATCCCTAATTTTGGATTTTCCAAATATTGTACTTTGGATGTGTTTAGTAATTGTGGAGAATTTAGGAGTATAATATTTTGGGTTTGATACTCTTATATACATATGTATGAATCACTTATTTTCATATATATTAAATGGTATTAGTTATGGTTGAATTTCATGATTTTTACTTTTGAAATTATGTGTACCCTTATGATATATTATACATAAGAATACTAGTTATAAATGTTATGAAATATGTGTTTAATATACAACATGAAATTTTTGGTTTACCTTTAAATTAGTTATGCATCCAATCCATGATGAATTTACAATATGTCTCTTATTAATAATATTTTAGAGTTTAGGGTTAGCTTTTTATTTGAAAAATATTTCATTTATTTTTGTGCCTTAGTTGTCTTCACATATGCTATAATCTACCAACTATCCTTGTAATTTATTAAATTTACATGCGATTTTGGATTTTGATGTTAACACTTAAGTGCTTTAACAACTATATATATGTTAATGCTGAAGAATGTAATCATACTCAAATGTATTTTATGGAATTTAAGAGTTAAATTACTCAAAGTGGTATGGAAGACTTTAAACAATATGAAATGAGAAATTAAATTATTCAAGGTGGTACGAGATAGTTTGAATAATATGAAATAAGAAACCAAGTAATATGTGACACTTGGATAATAATCAATTTAATAAATCAAATTGGTATGAGCACTTTGATTTATAGAAATTAGGAATGCATTGAAATTATTATGAGACAGGTGGGTCTGCTATGACCCCTCAATGCATCGGTTGGTCTCCTGAGACAAACTAAATGTGGAATTTGTCAAGGCCTTTCCCGATTATGATATATGGTCTTGGCATGAGGCCTCGACACATAGTTTGTGGTATTAGAATGGGGCCTGGACATAGGCTGGCATATTCACTTCCCTCATTATTACTATTTAATTTAATTCACCAATGTAATATTCGACTAGTTGAATATTCTTGGTTAAAGACATTCTGTTTATGAGAATCATATGAAGAAAAATCTCATGGCTTATAAATTTTTCTACTCTAAAAGTTTTATCAACCAGTGTAGGATTCATAGTATTAAATGATGAAATTGAAGTTATTATTTTATGCACAACTCTGATCATGTGTTACTCTTATCTCTAAATTCTGTACTTGCATTTTCAAATGTCATACCCATTAAATTTTGAATTACTTTTACTTATTACTCAGTATACCATACAATCTGAATGAGAATGCTTATAAATGGAACATGTTTTTCTTATATCTCTATTAATATTCCTAGAAATATTCTCTTATAATTCATAGACGTAATATTATGTTATGATACATGTGTTATAGAATTCCTAAACAATATGTTTTATGAATAATTTTAAAGGAATGTTTTCAAAAGGGTTTAATTAGTATATTATGTTATTTTAAAACCCCTCACTAGACATTCATATGATCTCCCTACATTTTCAATATGTTTTATTTTACAAGTTTAGTATATTTTCATCCCTCTATTTAGAGACTGGTTAATGAAGACATTTTTGTTCTGTTTTGAAGGAATTGTAATAATTGTATCTGATTCCTAAGGACCTAAACCAAATAGATCCTCTCTAGTGGTGTGTGTTTGTGTTTTTAGCGTTCCTTGTTAGAAAAAAATACACAACATGTTTTATTTGAATGTTCTACTGGATATGGGGATATCTGGGTCTAGGGTATTATAATACATATTCTATATATATATATATGTCATTTACATATATACTTAGTTTACTCTTGGTTTATTAATTAGGGATAATACATTTTTTATCTTCACATTGAAATTATCTCCCTTAAGTGAACATGATTTATGGTTACTTCCCTATTATTTATTTCAGGTCAAGAACCCACCCATAATATTTCATTAACCATAAATTTCAATGCCTCATGTTTTTTATTGTGAAAACTATATTCGATAGTGTATTTCATATGAAACAGTGAACCCAAACAAACATGGATTATTTAAATATGACCATTTTAACCATTACATTAAAATTACTGATATGAGTATGTTTAAGAACACTATAAATATATATATATATATACATATTTAGTAAATATAATGATAAATTCTTATTAAACAATAAATTAATTTTTTGTATTGTCTTTTTTTCCTCAAAATATGTTTTCTTCAAAAATGAATTTTAATTATTTTTATAACTATTATAATTATTTTATATAACATTTAGAAAACATGTTTTATAAAAAATATATTCATTTTTTATATCATCATACCAAAATTAACTTAAGGTGAAATTTTATGATTTTCATGAAAATATGGATTTATCAGTGTATAGTGAAAATACCATTTTATGTAATATTTTCATTTATAATGATATATAAATTAATTAAGAAGTAAAATTATTATTTTAATTTTATTTATAACTAACTCAATTTTTATATAATTTTATTTATTTCAATTAATCAAATAGAAGTCTTTTTTATACCATATTTTAATAAAATTTATTTTAAGGATTCAAAAAACATTTTTCTAAAAAATATTTAAAATACATAATGTATCTTCATTATAATTAATTAAAATAACCCTCCAAGAGAAATTATATATATGAAATTATTATATTATATGCCTATATTTATGAATTTAAATTCTTTTAATTAATATTACTAGTTATATAGTTAAATTGAAATCATAGTTTCCTTAAAAAAGTATTTTTCAAATAACTTCTTTTCATCATGCTTACAAGTTATATGTTAAATTCAATTCATCCTCCACTATTAATTTATTTTGATAAAATAGAATCCATATTTTAAATCATAATAATTAATATTATTTAATAAAGTCAACTTTATTTTTGAACAATATGAATAGTAATTGTAGTACATATTTATTTCAATGGTAAAAAAGAAAATAAGTTAATTAAGGGTAAGAATAAAATAATAATGAATAGAAAAAAAATAAACCCTTATATTATGGATATTTATATTAATTTTGTTTAAAATTAAGATTATATTTATTCCTTAATGATTTTACTTTATAAATTATAAAGTAACTAGATTGTAAAAACATATATTTTAATATCAAAAAACACAATGTCTATTCTTAATTAATATTCAATTACAATTAAGATGTTTTTTTTTGATGAATTAATGTATTTTCTGAAAATAAAATAATATTTTAATAAAATATAATTATTAAAAAATATTTAATAATCATAAAAATTTTATGAAGTGAAATTAAATTTTTATAATGGTTTGCAAACTGTTATTGTCAAAAAAAACCCATCATTTCTCAATAAATGTCGATTTCATTTTTAAAATAAAAAATCAAATTTTTAGAAATTTCTTTCAATAAAATTAATATTATTTTTGGAATCATAATATCCAACCTATCTAATTGTTAAATGTTTATAATTTTTTTAGATTTTCAAATTTTTAGGTAAAAAATAATTACCATATAAATATTTTTTGTTTATTATGACATCATAATGTCACAAATTTGATATAATAAATAAATTAAATGGTATGAATGACCAAATATCTGTTTTCAATTTAATATAATGTCATTTTATGTTTATTTTATTAAATTTATATAGCCTTTTTGAATCCTCCAAAAACAATAATATATTTTATGGATTTAAAATAATTTCATTAAGAGTATGACTCACTTCCAAATAATAAATGGTATTTTTTTTATTATGGCCATCCCATGGACTTATAAAATAATGAAAGGCACTCTCCTTTAGTAGAAACCATGTGTAGAAACCTGAGGAAGGTTTGTGGTTTGGTAGTTTTGTTATATAGAGTCCAAGACCTATGTTTTATAAATAATAATGAATTCCTGATTCATTTTCTCTATAAACCCACCCAATAATCTTACCTAAAATACCTTGGATCATATCCTTACACTTCCCTCTCCACTCAAAATTCCTCCTAATGAGCCCCTAATCTCTCAATAAGATCCTCCCAAACATATGAATTCACACTATCAAGGTTAGGGATTTTCCTCCCCTCCATTCAATTCAAGCACCTTATTTGATATTAGTCTTTTTAATTTAAATTTCTTATAGGTTATTTAATTTACATACACCCCCTTAATCTATAATTTATATCATTTTAGTGATGGATAATTATCCTCTATCATTTTAACCTTTACATATGGTGTTACAATGCTGAAATTTCGTAAGGGGTTTACCTCTTCTCATTTCCATTCAAGAACCTATTTTATGTTATGATTATTAATTTCAATTTGTGGTTATCTGGGTATGTTTTTTATAAAACCCTTTGAATATAAATTTTATATATAAATTATTAGATACCTATTTCAGACTCATTAATCCATCCTATGAACCTTTATGTACACGCATTACCTTGCAAGAATTTAGTAAGGGATCTATTATTTGTCTCCTTTATTAATGTTTATTATATTATGTTATGCATTCTATTTAAAATCACTGTTTTTGGGATATGTTTTTTCATGTCCCTTTTAATTTTCATTTTCTTTAAAAATTATGATATACCTATTTCATTCTTACAATCCATTACATTAATATTTTTTGGATGTCGTTATACTGCAGAAATTCCACCGTGATTTTCCATGCCATGCAATTTTGTAATGAATACCCATAAACATTTCCTATCAAGGGTTTTCACCATTATAAAATTATTCATACTTATTCAAAAATTATATGTATTTATTCTACACACAATTAATTTTCAATAAAATTTGATGATAAATGATTCCATTTTTTATTATCTATATGGCTCACTTAATCATGAGAATTAAATGAATGTGATGGGTGAACGTAGAATTAAATAGTACTTCAATGCATTGGGTAATGTTTTGTCTCATGAGATTTCATGTTGTGATAAAGAGTTAATATAATTCCTTTATGGGCCTTTTTGAATCATGATTTCGAGGAAGTTAGACTTAACCTATGTTTATGATGTATATTTTTTTCATTGTTTCCCCATTTCCATGTATCTATTATGATTATCATGTTGTGTCATATCTCAATGTTTATGTTTATGATTCTCACTCATTTTATTTTCCATTTATATTCCTATTCTCTATAGCTTTTTAATTTCTTTATGTTATTCCATGTTTATCACCTTAGAGGGATCTATATGTAACCCCCCTTCTTATATATGCCCTAAGGTTTTCCCAAGAATTGTTTATGTATATAGGAATATTATGAACCTGATAAAATGGTTTTCAATAAAGATGATGTATTCCCTAATTTAATTTTTTATTAAATTTACCTAATTACCAAATATACTAGACTTATCTATCATTGGGGTTGTATTAGGTGTAATATTATGTAATAAATCACAAATTAATGTGTAATAAAGAGTAGGGTTGTTATAGTTCGTATCGATGGATAGTTTTTATTTGTTTTTGGGATTAGGATCAGAAAACTCTAGGGAAACACATATGGATAAAACTAATTATAGGAATACATACCCAAAAATTTGAAAGTATAGAGTAAGTGGTTTATCAATAAAAAACATTTATGTTTCAATACTATAAGAGGATTTGGCTCTATCAAAGATGTTCCAAGGGAAAAACCCGAAAACACCGCATTGAGCTAGACTCGAGTAACAACTAGTGCATGATAACGAGCTTTGGTTTAAATATTTTTTGACAATATTTGGTTATATGAATTGGTGAATTCACAAGAAAAATATGAACCATTATTAAGGGAAAAAAATTCCTATAAGTGTCTTTTTAGAAAATAGATCATGGATAAAAATGATTAAAGACTATAAATTCATATGTTATAGAATGAATTTAATTTATAATTTGTCCAATTAATGTTATGGGTTTATCTATTATGTTTTTAATTTTTTAAACTTCATAATATTTAATTTTACATTTATTCTATCCAGTTAATTGAAATATACGTTATCGATTAAACAACCAATGTGAAGAGAAATTTGATGACTACCCAAATGATATTCCTAACATAATGGAAGATCAAGTAAGACAGCTTGTGATTATAAAAAAACAACTATAAAAAATAAGAATTAAAATTTTTTAACTTTTTGAATGCCCAAATACACCAAGAAGATGAATATGACATCTCAAATGAGAACATCTAATAAAGGTGATAATGGAAAGAGGAACCAATTTCTTTTGTGTGAGATGTGTTGGAAGAGGTGCCAAGGGAAATTACACAAAGTAACTGGGAGATGTTTTATGTATGGAAGGATAGGTCACAATGTATCCAATTTATAGGAAAAATTGGATAATGTTGTGGATGGAAATAATGTTCAATATAAAGTAACATATACAACTCTAGGTCACAAATTTGGTGAAGGAGGTAATTAATCAAGAAAATGCTCTATTCCAAGGGTTCAGAAGCATGATGAGTATAAAAATATCCCAGATCAAGGGAACATGGAAAGTCATATACTAACATGTATCATGATTATTTAAGTACATGTATTGTATGTCATGTTGTATTTTAATTAATTCCCTATGAGTATTCTTTTATGTATTCTAAGAACATGACTTCACCACCTGAAATTATTATACATCATAAAAAACATATATTATTATGTATAACATGTTTATTTTTAGGGGAATATTATTCATAAAAAAAATTATCAGTATTCCATTTGTTTAATTTCATTTTATCCTAGTTATTTAGTGGTTTTCCTTCTATAAAGGAAATAAAAATCACCAGGAGAAGGAACTCACGCTCTAAAAGATGAATCCCCACTCGATTCATAAGATGTACAAGGGAGAGGAGGATTCTTCATAGTATGAATATTACTTCACTGCATGAATGTATGTTTATATTATATTTTTGGTACTAAGGATGTACTTAGGATACATAAATCATTTAACTGTAAATATTATAGTGTTCATGTATGGGTATGTTAGAGTTTAGTTGTAGAAGTTATATATAAATGACATTCTTGATATAATAATCATGAAACTTATAACAATTATTATATAGTATTTTTTCCTTATCTACTTGAAATTTACATTGAATGGTACCGATAACCCATAAAATTTATATAGCTATAATGAGATATTTTATAAAACACATGATTGTGGGATTGATAAAAATTATCAAGTGATTGAATTTAGGACAAGACAAAAGAGTCCTGGTATGATATGTCTAAGAATAATATTATGTTTAAAAAAATTTTGCAACTCTTCATTATTTATATAATTGAATTTTAGTATTCTATTTTTTGCAAACATATTATAGGATCAGATATTTTTTATTTTTAAGTCATTAATGATGATTCAGGATTATGTTTTATTTGGTTAAGTTATATATACCTACTAGGATTATCAAAGATGAAAAATAATCTATTTTTGGAAGTATAAGATTAAGGTTACAAGACAACCTTTTAGGTTAAAACACTTTTTAATTTTTAGAATATTTGTTTTATATATGGGTATTTATTTAAGGAAAGATATTTATTGAACATTTGCAAATAGTTGTGAAATTTCGGGGATAAATATATTATGTAATTATCACACTTTATGGTAACTATTTTGTATTTATTAAAATACTAGAAGAATTGATTTTAATTCTTTATTGTATTATATGACCTGTAATAAGTTTATTCTGGTGGTTTAGTAATAAAAAAGATTCAACTAGGGTTCTCATCATTCAAAGAAAAAATATGACATTATAGTTAAAATTAATTATACTTTTCTAGAAATTATATTTCCTAATGTTCCTAGTATAGAAGATAAAATAACTCCTTAACTCTAGGAAAATAATCATCAATAAATAATGTTTTAATATTGTGATTATTTCCGATGAATTGATGGTAATTTTATCCATCTCAGATTTATGGTATTATAGTCGTTGATATTCTCATGACTATGTTCACTATCACTATCAATTAGTTTCTTGGTTTTATTTTTCTCTTCAGTGTCTATGTTTTCACTTTATAGTAATGTTATCATACTTAGAAAACTAGTTATATAATGACCTTAATACTTCCCATTCTATTTTTCAATTGAATGTTTTATTAACCTTTTTATTAAGACAAGAGATTTTAATAAATAATTTTTTATCCATCAAAAGAATTTTTTAGTTCGTGTTTAAATTTCAAGGATCCATCTAATTAAATTGGGAAGAATTTAATTCCATGAGTTTTTAAAATATAAAACTATATTTGACAGCGTATGTTATAAGGAACACTAAACCCAAAAAAACAATGATTATTTAAATATGACCATTTTAACCATTCCATTAAATTTAATGATATAAGTGGGATTAACTAATTTAAGATACATATATATATATATATACAAAATATAATGACAAATTATTAGTAAATAGTCAATCAATTTTGGTTGTGTCTTTTTTTTATCAAAATCTGTTTTCTCTACACAAAAACTATTTATTTTTGTAAATATTATAATTATCTTCTTGAACATTTAAAAAAAATTTAATAAAATTAACTCCATTATACATATCATCATATCAAAATTAATATATGGTGAATATTTTGGAATTTTTCCGAAAATATAGATTTCTCAATGAATAGTAAAAATATTTTTTTTATTTAAAGGTGTTATTTATTTTGATAAATGGATTAATTAAAATTTTAAATTATTATGTTAATTTAAATTAAATATAAAATAATTTTTCTTTACTTCTCATTATTTAAATTAATTACATTTATGTTATCTTTATACCATATTTTATTGAAGTTTATTTTTAGTATTCAAAACACATTTCCCTGAAAAAAAATTACACTGCATAATGTTTCTCCATTATAATTAATTATGATAAAACAGAATGATTAATTATTTAAATTAAATATTTATATTATATATCTACCTTTATTAATATAAATATATATGTTTAATGTAACTAGTTATTGAGAAAAAGTGGGATCATATTTTCCTTAATAATGTGTTTTTCAAATAATCTTGTTTCATCATGCTTACATGTTTAATATTAAATTAAATCCATCCACCTAAATGAATTGAATTTTATAAAATGGATTCAATAGTTGGAATCATTATATGTAATATTATTTAATAAGTTCATTTTAATTTTGGAAAAATATTAATTGTAAATATAGTAAATATTTATTACCACGGTGAAAAGAATAATAGGATAATTAAGGGTAAAAATAATTTAATAAGGAATAGAAATTAAGTAACTATAATAGTATATTTAAATAAATTTATCATTTAAATTATGATGATATTTTTTACTTATTTTTTTAGTTTCTAAACGATTAAGTAATCATTTTGATTAAAAATATATTTTGATATGATAAAACATGAATTGTATGTTTAATTAATATTAAATTAAAATTAAGAGGTTTCCATTGATGAATTAATGGATTTTTTTAAATAAAAATTATTTTAATAAAATATTATTACTAGATAATTTTATTAAATATAAATTATCATATATATTTTATGAAGTCAAATGTAATTTTCATAAGGTTTTGAAAACTGTTCCTATGAAAACCCCAAAATTTCTCAATAAATGTTGATTTTATTTTAAATATGAAAATTTAAATATTTATAAAATTATATTGATAAAATGAATATTATTTTTTCTGAATAAAAATTTAAAAATTATCCAATGTAAAATTTTTCATTATTTTCTAAGAGTGCTGAATTTTGATTTAAAAATTAAATATTTTATAAATATACAGTGTTTATTATAACATCATAATGACCAAAATTTGGTGTAATGAATAAAATAAAGGGTGTCAAAAATAAAATATATTATTTCCCTTTAAAATTATGTTATTTTTTGTATAGTTAATTAATTTTATAAATCCATTATGAATCCTCCAAAAATGTTTATATAGTTTACTATTTTAAAAATAATTTCCTTATTCGTTTGACTAACTTACACATCATAAAGCTTTATATTTTATTAATATAGTCCCTTATACAAACAAAATATTGTAAACTACTCATCTTTTTTTGAAACAATGGTGAACCCCCTAAAAATGTCTATTGTTTTGGTTATTTTATTATATGGAGTCCAAAACCTTAGTCTGAGAAATAATAAATAATTTTTCATTAATTTCCGATATAATCCCACAAAATATCCCATTTATCATCACTATAAACCATTATATATCATCCTTACTCTCCCCCTCATATACTAATTCCTACCGAGGTTCCCCCAATATTTTTAGAAGCTCCTCCAAAGTATTTAAAGCCATACTCTCAAGGTAAGGTACATTTCTACCATCCTTTCAATTAAAGCACCTTCTATGAATTTAGTATTCGTAATTTCAATTTTTTATATTTTAATTCATTTATAGGTAATCACTTAAAGTCTAATTTATGTAATTCTAGTTTTTGATCTCTTATAGTCACTCATTTTGAACTTTACCTAAGCTGTTAAAATGAAAAAAAATCACAAGGGATTTCTCTCTTCTCATTTCCATTCAAACACCTATTTTATGTTATGCATATTAGTTACAATTTTTTGTTTTTTATAATTTTTTTCCTACAAACAACTTATTTTTAGTATGATTAATAAAATATGAGAGACCCCTTTCACTATGATTAATCCCTCCCATGAACCTTTATGTACCCTCATTACCATGCCAAATTTTATTAAGGGGTCCATTCCTTCCATACTTTATTCAAGTTTCTCTATTATAAAATTAATTTTATTTAAAATTACTATTTATTTGATATGTTTTTTTAATTTCATTTTTCTATCAATTTCCTATCCTAATGATGAGATACCCCTTTCACCCTCATTATCCCATTTCATGAATTTTTATTTTATGTTGTTAAGCTTCCAAAATTCCAAAGCTATTTTCTATACCAAACAATTGTGTAGTGAATAACCATACCCATTTACTATAAATGTTGTTCAACTTTATACACTTATATTTATTTATTAAAAACATAAATGTGTGTATTACACACTCTGGGATTGTCAAATAAATTTTGATGATAAATGATTCCATGATTTATGATCTAAGTGTCACACTTAATCATGAGAATGAAATGAATATGATATGTGTGCCCATATTTATATTGAAATCCAATTCACTAGGTAATTTTTAGTTTAATGAGACTTCATGTTTGAATAGGGAGTGAATCTGATTCATTTCTGGGACTTTTTCTATCATGATGTCTTGGAATTTATCCAAAACCTATGTTTATGATATAGTGTTTTTAGTTTTTTCCACATTTCCATGCTACATTTATGATTATTATGCTATGTCATATCTCATGGTTCATTTTTATGCTTATCAATCCCTTCATTCTCCCTTGATGTTCCTATTTTCTAACATAAATTGCTTTTTTTATGATATTACATGATTATTCCCATGTTGGTCTTTATAGCCTACCCCTTTATTATATATTTCCCTAGGTTATCCAAAATAGTTTTTAAGTATCAAGGAATACTATGAACTTGTTAAGGATGCATAAAATTAATAATATGTATTCCCAATTATATGTTCATATATAATGTACCTAATTCCCAAAGACACTAGACTTCTCAATATTCCACATTGTATTATGTTTAGACTTATGTAATGAATAATGAATTAATGTATAATAAAGAGTAGTGATGTTATATAAATAGTTTCAAGATAACATAATTATTTTATAAGAACAATTCATAGTTAATTTATGGTTAAATGGAAAATGAAAATCCCTTTCCTTGTTTAAAATATATTTTACTCATTTCAAAAATCTTCACCAATGATGTTTATTTGTAATTTTACTTTATTAATATTTCTAATTAATTTTTCTCAATTGGAATCCAATTTTAATGAACTATCTATCTTTTTCAAAAATTTCTTTCCAAAATAATTTAATGCCTTTTTTTGTTAATCCTTATAATATAGCCTTCAGTTATTCCATGAGAAATTATTGTGAAACCTATAATGACGCAAACTTTTATCAATGTAATTTCATTTATTATAACTATCTCATGAAACACATTAATCGTATAGATAGCTCAATAATATATTATTATAACAAATTTTTAACAAAATATTTGATATTTATAGAAATTAAGGTACATTTTTAGATTTAATAGTAACCCGACCATTTGATTAGTAATATGATAGTTAGGAATAGTAATCTATCTATTAGAATAATAACCTTATTATGAAATTATAATGAAATTTCAACATCCTTTAAATGAAAATATGATATAGATATATCATGGTATATGTAAATAAATGTTTCAAAAAAGATAAATTAATTGTCGGTATTTATTTAAAACATAAATGTTTATTTAAAACTTTTTAATTAATATAATGATTAAAAAGTAAATTTATACTCTTAAAATAGATTCATAAATTAATATTACGTTGTATTATAGTTATAAAATATTTTTATTAGACCTTAATAAAATATTTAAAAGATCAAAAATATGTTTATAAAATTAAAATCAGAATTTTTTTAATAAATGTTGATTTCATATAAAAATTAAATTACTTATATTAAAGAATTATTTTTATCAAATAGATTCAATTTTTGATATCTAAACATTGAAAATGGTTAGGGTGGATTTTTGGGATTTTTCTAAAATATATTAATTCTTTGTGAATGGTGAAATGTGAAAATATATTATATAAGCTAAATACATGATTTTTATAGTCATACATTATGTAAGGGGGTTATAAGCACCATTATATCAAACTATAATTCCTTAGACACTTTATTTATTGATGTGAATCAATATTATTGATAATATTGAGCCAAAATTATTAAAAAATGAATAAAATAATAAAACACACACTTCTATTTCCTTATAAGACCACCCTCATTATCTCTCCTCCGCACACCTTCTAAACCTTTTATCATGAATAAATTCTTCCCAATTCTATCCCCAAGCATCTTCCCCACATATAGTGTAACATATCTCAAATTTATAGAATAATAATATTTCATATCTATAAATATTTTTTAATTTAATATTAATTTTAGTTTAAAGGGAACACTATTTTTGATAGCATACCTGACACAAAACAATGGGTTTTTTTCGATTCACACAACACTATGTTATACCGAAAAATAATACAAAAATAATATTATTTTTTAAAATGGTAGTTAAAACCTAGCTGTTTTGTTGGACAGAATGAATATAACTAACTATATTATGATTTTACATATTTGTTAAACATTTTTACAATTATCCAGTAAATTTTATAGGCTTAAAATGAGAATGAATCCAATTTTAAGCATAAAATACTCTAATATTTTTTAAAAGGACTTTTCATCACCTTTTGAGGATAAACCCTTTTTAAATCTAGTTTGTGAAAATTTTATAAGTTCTATTTTATAGAATAGAAATATTATTTGTAATCTGGACATCAAATTTTACCTTGGTTGAAATTTTGGTATTCTTATACTAAAATCCATATTTTATTGAATAATAAAAAATATGATATTTTAATTCAAAACTATGTTTCAAATAATTTTTTTATTTTGTTATATTATCTTTTTAATTGGTATTAATGTGTAATATGATTAATTTATTGTCATTTAACCCAATTGGGTTCATTAGAAGTAATTTCTCATTTAAATTAGACGTATACACATGTCAATATTTTGATAGTTTTTTCTTTATAAAAACGTATTTCCTTATTTTGGAAAAGGGAATTTATTTTAAATTAATTAAGAAAAAGCTATATGTTTTTAATTTTTAAAAATGGATTCCATATTTAGAATCATAAGGTATAAATTATGTAAATAGTTCCCTTTTATGTTTCTCGTTATGAATAATAACTTCAGAAATTATTTTTATTTACTATAGTTAAAGGTTAAATCATGTAATTGAGGGTCAGCTATAATATTATAATAATATAAAACTACCCTAACTCATATCGTAATCATATATTATGAGATATTTCTGACCATGGGAATCCATGGGTCTATTTTAGGACCCCCCATGGAGCCACTTGGATGTGATAATGTCCTTTTATAATATTTATTTTAATGAAAAGAAAATATAACATAAACATGAATCTCCTAAAAAGAAATTTTAATTTAGATTATATAAATTATATACTTGTATATATATATTAATTATATATATATAATATTTCTTACATCATGAGAATTTATTTATGATTTCTAGAAATTTAATAAATTTAAATATGTTTGACATAAGGATGGTTTAGCGATTACCTTATTAAAGAATGATTCAAATAATTGATATTATAAATATATAAATAAATGTAATTTGAACATTTTGATTCCTTACATGAATTTTATAGATTATTATAACATTTTATATTTTATTTAATTCATTTTTTATAAGATTTAATATTTTTATTACATTATCAAAAAATCAATTACTAAATAGTGTCAAAATTTACATTTATGAGTTTTTAAATAAAACTATTTTATTAAATGATATAATTTTCTTAAAATATTATATTCGTCCAACGAACTTATATAATTTTAAAAATGTAATTAATTATTAACATGGGGTTATATTTTCATTTTATTGTAACTATATTAACCATATATTGTGAAAATAATGAACTTGGGGTAAGAGTTAATGTTTTTAACTAAGGGTTAAAGATAAATGATAAGATTAAATTTGTGACCTATACTGGTGAAAACGTTATTGGTTGAGATGATATATACCCATAGTCATCTTATCCTATAAATTTATCACCTTTTAACTATAATAATTCTAACATCATTTTATAATAAAATAATAGTTCATGACATTCTTCAAGTGCCCATCATCTCTCTTATAAAGGGTCTCCACCTCTACCCACTTACGCCTATCAAACCCCATGTCCCATCGAAATTCTGCTAAAATAATCTCACAAAATCACTACCTTACACCTATAATCCATAATTCTGGAATTAGTTAATTCAATAAAGCATTTTGGGATAAATCAAAAAGAGTTACCCTATTTACAATAAATGTATTCTATCAAGATTCTTTCATTTATTTTCCATCTCTACCCAACGCTTTTTTATTTCGTTATTTTATTACAACAATAGTATCATATTTATACTAGGCTGTTTTTATTTTATTTGTTTGACCTAAACATACACACAAATCTTTTTGATGGATATAGAACATACTGTTTCTGTGTACGGTGATCTACCTCCTCACAAAACAATGATTAGTGCAATTTTATCCAACCACCACTCAAGGTGGCCATTATGATGTCACTGTATTTATATATGATATGTATATTATTTTTCTCTATATCCTTATGTAATTATTATTTAAAACATACCATTATACATTCTATAATGTGTAAATACGTTAATTTCATTTGAGAAAGTGTGGACTACCACCCCCTCAAAGTAATATGACCCATTCATGACATAGGTGGAATGTATAAAGTATGGAGTTAATGAAATTATTTAACATATATGACATATATATCATAATAAAATTATAATATAACTTGTTATCATTTAGTTTTCATTCCATTAATATGAAAATATAAATGAAAGTATCATTCATGCGTTCATACAACATATCGTCTCCATGAATGGTGCATTTAATTTATTATCTCCAATTGTTATAGACAATTCTAAAATACAAATATACTGGATATATATGATATTTAAATCATTAATATTATTCTAGAGAAAATATACTTATGACCATAAGGATAATTTTCATAAAAAAAGTTCATTTTTTTCTCAAATACAGAACATTATCAAAATGTCTGATATGTACTCAAATAATTAAATAATTGCTATAGCATGTTAATAAGTGATATAAGATGAATAATAAACATTAAAATGGATCTAAATAAATTTTAAATTAACCTAACATTATTATTCAAGAAATTAAAGAACTAATGAGACAAGTCGGACTCAAGGTATAGGACTTCATCTCAATCTCCTTTCATTGAGGAATATCTTGATAATATGAACCTTTATTATTTTATAAGGTGTATATACAGACACAATGACATTTCATATCCATGTTTTATCGATTCTAATATTATTTTGTAAATAATTTAGATTAATATTTTTATGTTCAAAGTGTTGTGGGACACCTTGAATGTTTATAGATTTAATGATAAAATATTTTTATTCCTAATATTAAATTACATATTTATTTATATGGGTATAAATGGAATATATCAAAAATTTTATTTCAGTCTTGAATAATATTCAATGTTTTCCAAAAGAACCTTTTTATACGTAGAATTTTTCTTTCTTTACCAATTGAAAATAAACAAATATTTTTTTAACATATATAGAAACATCGACTTCTCTACCACCGTAACTGTAATTTGATATTTGGATTCTTAAATAAGCCTTAATGTCTTTTAAAAAGAAAATAAATACCTTATTACATTATTTGGGTCTCTCGGTACTGAAAATGGGTTATTAAATGAATATTGTATCTTTATACGGAATTTTGTTTCATATAGTATTAGGATAATCTTTTAAAAAGGGTGTTTTGTGATGAACGTGTTTTAATCTTGAAATGGTACATGCACATTATATGAAACTAGTGAGCCTGATACATCTTATACAAAGGTTTGAGACACATTATAGATCATGGGTGTTCCCAATATAGCTTATACAAAGGGTTGATCCCCAGTATAGCTCACAGGTCAGCCTGAAAATGATTATACAAAGGGTTAAGCCCTATTATAGCTCACGGGTCAGCCCGATATAGCTTATATGAAGGGTGGTCAATATTATAGATCTCTAATTTGGAATTAAACCATATAGTTATTAAAATTTAAGGATGTGTGAAAAGTTTTTTGTATATTATTCTCTAAGTCACCGAAAGGGTTTTTAATTGCTTGCTATTGGATTTAGTGTTTTTCATTGAGAAAAATTTATGAGTGTTATTCATGTGATTGTTTTTGTTTTCATCTGTTATAAGATCATTTAAATGGTTATCAGGTTTAAACCTATTTAATGGTTTTATTTATTTTTATTTCCTTTACTGAGCTTTCTGTTCTCATCTCATATTTTTAAATGGTTTCACAAGATTTAAGCGAGAATATAGTCAAGGATCGAATCAAGGAAAAGTTATGATGATTAAACATGAAAAGAAACCATGTTTTCTTTTATAGGTTTTTATGTCACAGAGGAGACAAATTTTTTTGGAAGTGAAAATTTTTTATTTCTATATTTTTTATATAATAGTTTTGTAATAATTCTCTAATGATACAAACCTGAAAAGATCTCCAAAGTGATTTTTTGACTTAACTCAAGATTATGTAACGATTAAGGCTCGGGGCATACATTAGTAATCAAATCATGGTTTATACAACATTAGATATTAGGTTATTTTATTAAAGGTTATAGATATAATTATGGGTTTATAATTTTAAGGTATATCATATGTTCAACGTCCAAAAAAAAACTTTTGAGGATTTATGATCTTGAATATTAAGGTGACGGATGGTATTTTTGAAGACATTCACCTTTGAGAAAATTATGGGTTATTTATGATTGGGATAAAAAATGTGAGCTATGAGATAACCTTTAATGTTAAAATATTTTTATGTTTATTTTTGAGGATTTTATCTCATTTTTTGGAATGTTATAATATTATATATTTTCTGAAAATGGAAAACATGCATACCGTTTCACAACCCATAATTTCGGACAAAGATGTGGGAATCAAACCCACACTCAAAGTGAAATTTAGATTTATTTCCAACCACTGTCCTACATGAAGTCCCTTTTTAGTATGAATTATTATTTTTAGTTAAATGATTTTAGGCATTAAAAATAATTTGATTTTGGTAATTTATGATCTATAAAATGTATATCCTTAGTCTAGGAAAATGATTTTCTGATTGAGAGATAAATGTTATTTTGAAATACATTCGATATTTTGGGAAAACTATATGACTAAATAAAATTGAATACTATGGGATTTAATTTGACGAGTAATGGTTAAATTAAATTTAGGAAGAATCTATGTTTTTATATAGACGTATAGTGATTTGTGTTGTTGGTCAAAATGACTAACCTATCATGTAGAATATGTGATTAGGATAATTACTTTTAAGTATGAGACTTTAATAATTTTTCATGTTATTTAGAGATAAATGTTAAGATTTATCTTGGAAGAATATGTTGTCAAATTCTTCAGAATTTTGGGTTTCAATATTAGTTTTGGATTATATTGAGTAATTTTATGGAAAATTGTTTACTGAATGGTCTTTGGTGAACTTTGGGTATTTTTTGTTGAACATTGGGTATTGTTTGTTGAAGTTTGGATATTCAAATTACTATTTATTTTTATAAAGGATTAATCTTTCTTAGATTATATGATATTGTAATAACCATTTTGGTTTTGGTTAATGTATAAAAACAAGAGAAATATATACATCATATTTTTTGGATTATGTTATTCTCTATAAGTTAATTCTAGTGCTCCATGTGTGACCAAGACATCTTGAATACACATCATTTGGATAAAATATGAGTTTCTGGTAGATATTTATTAATGGATGGAACTCTATTGGACAAGAAATTAGGTTTCCTTATGTTCTTATACATGCTCAAAAATAAATTCCTCAACATTATGAAATGGATTTTAAAATAAAAAAAATTTCAATTAAATTTTTCTACTAAGAAATCAAATACTATTTAACCCATCAGAAGTTTATGGTTTTCTGGTTCTTAACATTCTCTAGATCAAATTTTCTATCACTCTCCATCAGAACAAGAAGGTTAGTTTTTCGTCTATATACATGTTTTCTACTTGGAATCCATGTATGAGTTATCTCAAGTGACCTTTTTTACATTTATTTCATTCTATTAATGAGATTGTTTTATTGACTCGATTTTCGATGTGGTATTTTCAGGTATGTTTATGATCCCAATTTAAAAATTGTGAGGATGTATTTTTTAAAAAGGGGGAATGATGTGACATCCAAAGTATTTATAAAATAATAGTTTTTCATATCTATTAATATTTTTGAATTTAATATTAATTTTAGTTAAAATGGGTTACTATGTATGATAGTGTATGTGACACACAACAACTGGTTTCTCTGAAATCATACGTTGTACACAACACTAAGTTATACCGAAAAATAATAATATAATATTATAATTATTTTTAATGGTAGTTAATGCCTAGACATTATATTGAAAGAAATTAATTGAATTAACTATATTATTTTACATATTTTTTAAATGATTTCATATTTATCCAATGTATTTTAGAGGCTTAAAATTAGAATGAATCCATTTTTTAGCATAAAATATTCTAATATTTTTTTAAATTGATGGTTTACCACCTTTCAATGGAGAAAAATTTTTAAATAAATTTTTTTGATAATTTTAAAAGCTATATTTGACATAATAAACTTGTTTTATGGAATTGGGACATCAAAATTTACCTTGGCTGGAAGTTTGGTATTTTTCTGATTAAATTCATATTTTAAGGAATACTGAAAAATACTACATTTTAATTCAAAACTATGTTTTCATAAAATTTATATATATAGTTGGATTATCATCATAATTGATTTTAAAGTGTAATTGGATTATATTTTTATCATCTAATCCCATTTTTACATTTGAAGTAATTTCACATTTAAATTATACATAAACACATGTCAGTTTTTTGATACTTTCTACATCTTAAAAACCCGCTTTTGGGTTTTGACAATGTGAGTTAATTTTAAATTAATTATGGAAACTTATATGTTTTGAATTTGAAAAAATGGATTCCATATTGGGAATTATACTATCCAAATTTTGTAAATATGAACCTTTTATTTATTAAACATTCTGATTAGCAACTTGAGTAATTAATTTTATTTACCACGGTTAAAGGGTAAATCATGTAAATAAGGGTAACCAATAATATTATAATAATATATAACTATCCCCAAAAGTTTCCTAATCCTTTTGGATGTTATATGGCTGACCATGTGCATCCATGGGTGTATTTTAGGACCCCATGTAGCCACTTGGATGTGATAATGTCCTTTTATAATATTTATTTTTAATGAAAAGGGAAATATAACATAAACATGTATCTCCTAACTAAAAAACATTAAATATGTTTATATAAATTATAATTTAGGCTAAAAAAAGTAATCATAATGATAAAAAGATTTAATAAATCAAGGAATTTTATTTATAATTTTTAGATGTTAAATAAATATTTGTATTATTGACACAATGATGAAGCAGCAATTACCTTATTAATGAATGATTTAAATAAATGAGATTATAAATATTAAAATAAATGTAATTTGAAAATTTTGATTATATATATTAATTTTATGGATTATTATGACATTTTATATTTGATTTAATTTCTTTTTTTTAAGGAATCATGTTGTTATGAAATTAACCAAAAATCAATTTCTAAATAGTGTCAAAATTGACAAAAATGAGTTTTTAAAACAAGTACTATTTTATTAAATTACATAATAATCATAAAAATATAATATTTGGGAAACTGAATTATATAATGTCCCAAATTTCATTAATGTTCAACTTGTGGTTCCTTTTTCATTTTATAATAAATATAGTAACCATATATTATGAAAATAAAAGAATACATGGTAAGAGTTAATGTTTTTAACTAAGGGATAAAGTTGAAGTATAAGGTTACTTTTGTGACCTAAACATGTTTAAAACCTATAGGTTGAGAGTAATTAGACCCATAATTATATTATCATGGAAAGTTATCACTTTTTAACTATTATATTTCGAAAATCATTTTATAGTAAAATAATATTTCAAGACGTTTCTAAAGTACCCATCCTCCCACTTATAAAAAGCCACCCCCTCTACCCACTTACTCAAACCACTCAAGCCCATAGGATCAATAAAATTTTTCTTATATATTATCCAAAATCCCTCACTTACTCTTAGAATCCTTACATTGGTAATAAAAAAATTAAAAAAATCCTTTTGGTACAAATCAAATAGAGTTACCCGATTTAGAGGTAATGTCTTCTCACAACTTTCTTTTGTTTATTTTCATTCACCATACCTATGCTCTTATTATTAATTTATTTTATAAAAACACTAATATCCTCAATATACTAGTATGTTTTTTGGATTTTTGTCTAACCAAAACATACACACACCTCCATCAAATTGATATAGGAAATACTATTTATGTGTATGGCAGACTACTGCCTCACGAAATGATGATTGTTCAATTCTATCCTACCACCTATCATGGTGGACATTATGATGGAACTATGTTTATATGTGACATATATTATAATTTTATTGTCTCTATTCTTATATAATTTTTATTAACAACACACCTTTATGCTTTCCATAATGTGTAAATATGATAATTTCTTTTGAGAAAGTGTGCACTACCACCCCCTCAAAGTGATAGGACTCGATCATGCGATACATAGAACTAATAAAGGATGGAGTTAATGAATTTATGTATCATATATATAATATATATTATAAATTATTTATAATAAGACTATGTATCATTTAGTTTTCATTCCTTTAATATTACAATGAAATGAAAGTAGTGTTCATGTGTACGTATGACCTACCATCTCCATGAACCGTTCATTTCATTTATTATCTCAAAATTTTATGGAAAATTATATAATACATATATAATATATATATATATATGATATTTAAATCAGGAATAATATTATTTAGATAATATACTTACGACCCCATGGATAACTTTCTTCAAAATAGGATCATTTTTTACTCACATACCGAACATCGACAAAACATCCAATATGAACTCAAATAATTAACTAATTGATATAACGTTGTAATAAGTGATATAAAATGAATAATAAACATCAAAAAGGTTATAAATAAGTTTTTAATTAATATTAGATTATTGTTCAAGAAATTATAAAACAAATGGGACAAGTCGGGCTTAATGTAAGGGGCTTTGTCTCAATCTACTTTTATTGAGGAATTTCTTTATAATATTCACCATTATTCATTTAAAAGGTGTACATACTACCAATTTGATATTTCATATCCATATTTTATCTATACTAATATTATTTATTAAATAATTTTGATTAATATTTAAATGTTCAATGTGGTATAAGATACATTGAATGTTAAAGGATTTAATAATAAAATATTTTTCTTATTGATATTAAATTACATATTTATTTATATGGGTATAAAATGAATTTACAAGAAATTTTATGTAAATATTAAATTTAATTCAATGTTCTCAAAAAGAATCTTTTTATACATAGCATTTTAATTTCTTTAAAAAATGACAAAATGAATGTTTTTTAATGTATACGACGATAACGACATCTCCACCACCGTAACCGGTTTTTGATATTTGGCTTCATTTATAAACCGTAAAGACTATTAAAATGAAAATAAATCACTTATTCCTTTATTTGTGTATCTTGGTATTGAAAATAGGTTCTTAAATTAAAATGGTATCTTTATAATGAAATATTTTTCATATGGTATTAGAAGAAGATTTCAAAAAAGTGATTATGTGATGATTGTGTTTTATTAATGAAATAGTACATGAGGATTGTATTAAATTGGTGAGACTGATATAGATTATACAAAGGTTTGATACCCATTATAGCTCATGGGTGATCCTGATATAGCTTATATAAAGGACTATCTCCATTATAGATCTCCAATTTGGAAATCAACCATACAGTTATTCCAATAAGAAGATGATTGAAAGGGTTTTATGTATTTGGTGCTCTAAGTCTCCTACAAGGGTTTTAATTTATTACAATTGGTTTTACTGTTTTTAATTAAAAAAGTTATTAGTGTTTTTCATGCGAAAAATGTTTTGTCTCAACCAGTCAAAGAACATTGAATGGGTTATTTGGTTTTAACTAGTCTAATGGTTTTTCTTCATTTTTATGTCCCTTACTGAGAATTGTGTGATCATCCAAAGCTTTTGAAAATTTTCATTTTTTTTAATAGAGAATATAGAGAAGGTTGGAATAAATGAAATTTTATTGTGATTATACATGGAAATAAACCGTGTTTCTTTTTAGAAGTCTTTATGTTATGGAAGAAATGGATACTGTTTGAAGTGTCCAATTAGTTTTCCAATATTTTTGATATGGAATAATTATAGAATAATTATATAAATCTCTAAAACTAAAACCATCCTCTGTGAATTCATTACTTAAATAAATATTATGTAATTTTTAATGTTGGGGCCTTGTATAAAGGTTCTACTAGTCTCGATAAAATTCCAAATACAAGTTTTTTATAGATGTTCTCAAGGAGACAACATTCAATAGATAACTTCTTCAACCATATTCTTTTAATTTAATTTATTTTATTATCCACTACTAACCTAGCCTTGTCCAAATTGGTAGTACAACAAAATTATCATGTATATAATTTATTTATTTTTATTTAAATGGAATATTCATCATCAAATCACTTCTCTACTTCTTTTATTCTAAAAAAAATGAAAACATCATTGGTGATGTCTCAATCCACCGCCTTCGTGGATAGTGAGTTTTCAATTTCCATTACAACATTAAAGGATAGTAATAAAAATATAATTATGGTCAATAAAGATTTAAATATTAATCCTATAACATTTTTAATGTTCTGAGACAAATTTATAAACATAATATTTAATAAAAAAAATTTGTGATTTACAGAACCCCCCCCCCCAAATAATCTAAACATTAATCATTAATATTTTATCAAATAAATTATCCTCATATCATAAAAAATTATATATGAGACCATTTGAGCATATTTAGTTTCATTAATAACTTATAATTTCAACTTTGTAAAATTATTCTCTTTTTATATCTACTTAAATAATTATATACAAGTAAACTGACCCTAAAACGATGAAAACAAACACTCACAAAATGATATAATTTAAAATTATAACTCATCAAAAAGGCTATAAAATAGCTTTATTAATTTATAATAAATAAAATATTTGTATAAGAGGTTTTGAATAAATTAATTATTGAATGTAATATTATTATCAAGGATATTAAGTGTAGGTGTAGAACACTTTCGTATATAAGGTAAGGTGATTCTCAAACCCAACTCTCTTTCAATAGTTTTTTCCTCTTTCACACCAATTTAAGTTAGGATTCTCCTTTAACATTCCTTAAATATAATTTCATTAATATTCCATTTTATTTTCTTGGATATACATGTTACTACTTAATTTAATGAAAAATACAAATATTTTCCAAAAAGAACACTTCTTTCAGAAATACAACATTGACTTATCTTGAGTTGCTTTTTCTACATTCGAGAATGATGACTCTTATACCAAATAAATTTTAAACGTTTTTATTTGGGAACCCCAAATAGTATTTCTGAATGTATTATTTATGAAATACTAATGAAATCCATACCATTCTATGGGTTATTTCATTATTATGATTGTTATGTATGGCATGCATGATTATGTAAATATTATGATGTGATGGGTGTGCCTAGAATAATATATACCTCTAAATAATTAGGTGATTAGATGTATATAATGAAATAATGTGTAATATGCATGAAGATGATGATATATTTGTTCACAATTATTAAGTTATGATTATGTTCGTATGTTATGAATAAACATGATGTTATCTTAATTCAAAAATATTTTTAGTATTTTACCACTAAGACGTGATGATTCATTTTTATAAATTTCAAAATCTTTTAATGTATCCAATGTTTCCTTTATTATGTTGATAATGATCCCATTATTATGTTATGATGATTATTATTATTATTCTCTCTCATGTAATATTATTTCATTTCCCTTATCCATCCTCATATTGGGCTTTAACTTTACCACTTTCATTAATTTATATCCTCATGTGACCACATGTACTAAAGATAATGTGAACAATATAACAATAAATAAGAAGATTTTAAATAAATTTTTATGTTTTATTATACCCAAATTATGTTTATTCCTCATTTTCAAAAGACACTAAACCATTTATTCCTAGTTTTTAATGCTAATATGTTGTTTAACATTAAATTTATGTAACAGTAATATCTGAAAAAGATAGTCACTATAGTTCGTATCAGAGTAGGTTTTAGTTAATTTGGTAAGTTGGTTTATACAATTTCTATGAAAACCTTAGGATAAGACTAGGTATTTGTAAACATCCAAGAATATCTGTTATAGGAAAATTATTAACAAATAGATCCCAAAATTTATGACTTTAGAGTTAATTATGTAAAAGAATAAATTTTTTTCCATTATTTTTGGACGTACCTTTTTATCAAAGGTTTTCTATTTTAGAAAATTTTGGATACTAGGGAAAAACAAGCGAACCACTCATGTAAGGGAAAATTCAATGATTTAATGAATGATATATTCAATTCTATGGGAGGTGGAGTTCAAAACATCATGGTTATGCTTACATGGTCATCTTGTGATTTTAAAAATAACCTAAACTGGGTGGAATTACAACCTTTAATGAAGATGGATAAATTGTCTATTTAGTACTTTATGCGGAAATAACCACATACTTATATTGGATCATCAAATAAAAATGTTTCATAATGGTGGTTTATCTCAATGGAGAAGATATTTTATGTTCTCCATTGTTCTAAGAATGAGTAGGAAAATCTGGTGATTTTTCTTTTTGTGGAGAGGATGATCTATGGTGGGAATTGATAAAGAACACCAAACCAGAGGACAAAATAGAAGAGATGGAGTGGGTAGACATTAATAAAATATTTCCTAATAAGTATTTACCTCAAAATTTTCATACAAATATAATGATATAATTCATATAGCTAAATAAAAATGAAGGTAAATCTTTTATGTATTATGATGAAAATGGAACAAGGCTTGTAATATAAACCTCTTGATTTGTAAGAAAAATGATTTTAAAATATATTGTTTCTATTGTGGTTTAAAACACACCATAGAAAGGATCTAGCAATCCAAGAAATTGGGAGTTATGAATAAGTGGTTTAATGTGCTCTCAATTTCAAGATGGAGTTTGGATAGTGGTCATATGGAAATGAAGATAACAAGAGAACAATTGAGTTTTACCTTGTCATCACTATCTAGATTTGGTTGTTTGAGAGGGTTTGGCATTTCCATCAGTACCAAACCTATGTATCCATGTTGGGGACTACTAGCTGAACCATGGTGATAAGTTGTAAGATGGTCTAATTTTTTTCAATGTTGGGTAGGGGATCTTATTTTTAGTCTAGATGGTGATGTTTTGTCCTTGAATGTTGGAATGTGGAGGCATGGTTGTATTAAGTCTTTGATTTCATGTTGGGTACCCCCTCAGGCCTCAAAAGGGGGTTTATTCTAATAAAAATTAATTTTTAGTCGTGTTGGTGGGTTAAATAAAAAAGGAGGAAAGAGTATCCAACCACTCACATGTCAACGACGTGGGACAAATCATTATGGTAATTACATTATGTGGAAAGTGAAATTCTTCAAGTGAGAGATATAAGTCCATCATTCTTAGGAATATATAAAAGGAGGAATGTATAAAACCTCCTAATGTAAAAAAAATGGTTCAATGCTTCAAATATAGGTAGAAAGGGATATATGTAAGTGAGTGCAATAAACCTTAAGCCCTTGAGGGTAATAACTTTCAGTAGACACCAAATCCAATGGTGAAAGAGAATTCTTATCTCATTACTAATACTAATGTGAAGAAAGAAAATTATTTCGTGAGACAAACACTTCTTATTCAATCTAGAATGGAAAAATTATTCCTTGATTTTAGTTATACACATTATTTTATATCATGCAGTTTTCCTAGAACTATTGAATTGAAGCCTTGATACCTTGAATTAGTGTTATCCATAAAAATACCAATTTGTGATATCATTTCATCCTAATTGTTGGATTATTCTTCTATTAGTGTATGTAGGAAGATTCTTCAAACGAATATCATAATACTTCCCTTGGTGGAATTCAATGATATAATGGGCATGGATTGGAACATGTTATATAGAGAACATATAACATATCTATTAAAGGAAATATATTTTCATATTCAGAACCATCCCATGATCCTATACAAATGAAAAAATGATCACGAATATCCTTGGGAAATCACTCAATGATGTCGGTGTTGATACCCTATAAAGAAGCGTATCTAGGCCAAATGGTTAGATTGAAAGAAAGAATCGAACTTAAAAAAATAAACATTACTAGAGAATACACCTATGAATTTCATGGATAGTTTCTCGTACATCCCCCAGATCATGAAGTAAATTTATCAATAATGTTTATAGCCATACTTAATCCTATATCAAAATTCTCCTGCAGGATTTCCCTAAATGAACTGGAAGAGTCAAAGAAGAATCTACAACTGAACATGGAAAAAGGGTTTGTGAACCTTTGTGCGCCCCAAGGGGTTCATCAGTGCTCAATGTAAAGAAAAAGGATGGATAAATGATGTTTTTTATAAATTAATTGAAGATCAATAAGATCAACATAAAGAAAAAGTATCCACTTCTAAGGATTGGTGACTTTTTTTGGTCAACAACGAGGAGCTCAATACTACTCATGGGTGGATCTTCATTCTAGATATCATAAACTAAAGGGGAATAAGGATGATATTAAAAATAATTCTTTCCAAAAAATTTATGGCAACTACAAGATCCTAATGATTAATTTTATACTTACTAATTCCCCTATAATCTTCACGGATTTGATAAATAGATTCCTTAGATACTACCATGAAAAAAATTTATGGTATTGTTTATTTATGATATTCTTGTCTACTCCTAGAGAAAAGTGGAATAAGAAGAACATATAAGGATGGTGTTTATGACATTAAGGAATGGTAAATTTTATGCCAACTTTAGAATGTGTGACTTTTGGATACATCAATCCACATTATTGGGACACACGATCACTAGTGAGGGCATTTCTATGGACCCTTAAAAACCAACGGAAATTGAGTAATGGACCCGATCCATTATTGTCATGGAAATCCACATTTGTTTCATAACTGGGTACTACATAAATTTTTTGAGAAATTTATCATTATTTTATAGCCTGATAACTATGTTAACATAGAAAGGGTTAATGTTTGTCTTGATGGAAGAATGTGAGGAACAATTCCAATATATCAAGAATAGTCTAATATAAACACTTTTACTCACAATACCCACAAGTGGAGAAGGTTTTTTGTTATATATTGAATCTTAAAAGCATTTAATGGGTTTTTTACTCATAATGAATGATATATCTATAGCCTACGCCCCACAATAGTTTAGTATCCATGAGTAAAACTACCTAACAAATGATGTGGAGATAGTAGTTATGATGATTCCCTTGAAAATTTAGTGGCACTGCCTCTATGGTGAGAAGTGTGACATATATACCAATCACAATAGTATAAATTATATATTAACACATAAGTATATCAACATGTTTTAAAGGATATGGTTATATATTATCAAGGAAAATGATTGATTTATTCATTACCATCTGAGAAATGAGTAAATTCTAGTTTGTGCTCTTAGAAGAAAAGAACCCGCAACTCTAGACATGATGCATATGGATGAATACCCCATATTTATCGATATGTTGAGGATGAATTTGAAAATATAAATATAATTTAATACATTCTACCAAATAAAAATTATTTCCCAACCATCTATCCAAGAATAGAACAAGGAGGCACAAAGGGGTGATCTAGAGCTGCAAAAGAATGTGAATGTGGTAAAGGAAGGGAAGCCACAGTAGTTCCATATCAATTATAAAAGTCTAATTTGTTTTGTAAAAAGGATTCATGTGCCTTCCTCACCAGAGATAAATAATTTTATATTGTATAATTCACATAACTCCCATTTATCCTTATTTCCATGAAGTACCAAGATGTACTGTGAACTTTCAGAAAAATTCTGATGGGACAACATGAAGAAGGAGATTGTAGAGTATGTCTCAAGTAGTTTTGTATATCAGAATTTTAAAACATAAAGATAGAATTCCAAAGAGATGATTAAACCATTGCCTAAATCCATGTGGAAAAGGGAGAACATCACTATGTAATTTTCCAATGCTCTCCTGAATACTACCAAAGGATGCAATTCAATATGGGTTGTGGTAGAACAATTCACCATGACATCCCACTTCATTTCTATTCAGGAAGATTTATCTCATTAATAAGTTTAGAAGATATATGTAAAGGAATGGTTGAGCAAACATGGGGTTTAAATTTTTATCATCTTAAATCAAGATACAAGGTTCACATCTAAATTCTATATAAGTATTCAACATGATTTTAGTACTAAATTGAATTTCATCATGGAATATAACTCCCAAATAGTTATCTAATTTGAAAGGACTATTCAGGCGCTCGATGAAATGATGAGATCATGTCCAATGGTATTCAAAGGATAATGGGATTAATATCCCCCATTGGTTGAGTTCTAATTCAACAACAACTTCCACTAAAGTATTTAGATGGCTCCATATCAAGCTCAATATGAGAAGCGATATAGATTTTGATCTTGTGTAAGAGAAGACCATTTGGGTTCAAACAATTCAATGACACATAAAATCTTCCCAGAGTAGTATAATATCTATGGTGACAACCATCGATGATATTTTGTAATTTAAAGTTGGAGATATTATTTTCATTCAAATAATACCATGGAACAGAGTCATGATGTTTTGAAAAAAGGGAATCTTAGCCCAAGGTACATTTATTCCCCTTTGAGGTACTGTACTGCATAAGAGGAGTGGACTAATGTCTTCAACATCTATAAACCATATCTCAAATGTATGATTTATCCCATGTATACCTCCCGAAAAAGTACATATTGGATCCCTCAAATGTATTGATCTTAGTGGTGGGACAAATAGAAGATGATCTCTCTTATGAGGAGAATCCAGTAATGATTTTTTACCAGATAGAAATGGTTTCTTGAAACTACACCACCAACTCATCCACATTCTATGTAGAAAACAAATGTATGAATAAGAGACATCGGAATTGGAGGAAGTGACTATGGAGATGTACCCTCACATGTTTTCACCATAATATGTAAAACAAAATTTCAACGATGAAATTTTAAAAGTGGGGAAGAATGTAACATCCCAAAGTTTTGTAAATATATTTTTCCATCATATAATTATGTCATAAAACACATGCATCACATAGATAACCCAATAAAAGCATTATCATTGTGAATGAATAATAAAATAAGTGATATTTACTGAAATTGAGAAACCTATAGTGATGAAATAATAACTTGACACTTTAAATAGTAAAATGATCATTAAGAATATTAATTAGACAATTAGAATAGTAACCTCACCAATGAAATATTAAATAATATTTTGGTATCATATAAATGAAAATATATTATATTTATATCATGGTATAATTAAATATATTCTTTCAAAGGATAAATTAACTGTTCTTATATTTATAAAATAGAAATGTTTTTTTACAATTTTAATATTAATATAATGATTTAAAAGAAAATTTATTTTCATAAAATGGATTAAAAAATTAATATTATTTTTATCATAATTACTATATAATTTTAGTATACCATAATTTATTTTTCAAAGGGTCAAAAATTCAATTATAATATTAAAATAGATAATTTTCAAATTAATGATGATATTTTATAAAAATTAAATTTCTCATAATAAAATATTTATTTGCATAAAATGGAGTAAATTTTTGAATCCAACATGTTAAAAAATTATTATTATGATTTTTTTGGGTTTTTTTAAAGTAGTTCAATTTTTTGTCAATAATGAAATATGAAAATTTAAGATATAAGATAAATACATGAATTTTTGAGTCATTCTTGATGTATAGATTATTTAAGAAATAATATATCAAAATTTCCATCCCTAGTAACATTATTTATTCATGGTAATATACACTATTTATATTATGGATCCAAAATGATAAATAACTGAATAAAATAATCAAAAAGACACACCTCTCCTCTCCTGTAAATACCACACCACATCACCTCTTCTCTTAACACCTTATAAGCCTTGTATATTCCTTAAATTATACCCAATTTCATACCAAATCCACTTTCTCATGTTTAGGGGATTTTGGTATCATCCTAAGTCCAAATCCATGTTCGTTAAAGATGTTCTCAAGGAGACTACATTCAAGAGGTAAAATTAAAAATCCTTCTCTTTTAATTACTTTTTTTGTCTTATCCTATATTAACATAGCATTATCCAAAGTTTAATAATATCTAGAGTATCATTTAAATGTTTTAATTTTATTTTTTTAATGGAATATATATTATAAAATCTAATCTCTACTCTTGTTATTCAATAAAATGAAAACATCACCTATGATGGGTTGATTCACCGCCTTCGTGGATGATGGGTATTCATTTTCTATTACCACAATAAAGAATGGTCATAAAAATATATTTATAGTTAAAAAATATTTTAATATCCATATTATAACATTTTAAATGTTATAAAACTAATATATAAACATAATATTAATAAAATTAAGTTATTTAGTGATGGAAGGAAAAAAGGCCAAGATAAACTAAAAATTATTATTAAATTTATATAAAATAAATCATTATAAAATTAAAAAAACAAATGATAGTTGAGAAAATTTAAACATATTTAAGTTCATTATTAAAATATAATGTCAATTTTGGACAATTATTCTCATTTTACAATAACCTCCATATTTATATACAAGTAAATCAACCATGAAACCATGAAAACAAATTATCCTGAAATGATGAAATTGAACACTCTAACTCATAAAAATCTTGATAAATGAAGTTAATAAAATTTTTATAAATAAAATTATTATAGAAGGGGTTCGGGATTAAGTAATTACTGAATTTAATTTTATTATCTAGGATATTAAGTGCAAGTGCATAATGCTATCAGACATAAGGTAAGGGGATTCTTGAACCCAAATATCTTTCTTTATGAATTCCCTCTTTCTCAACAATTACAGTATGGTTTCTCCTATAATGTTCCATTATATAATTTCATTATTCTTAACTTTTATTTTTCTGGATATTCATTTTTTAAAGTTTATTTTATTAAAAATAAAAATATATTTCAAAAGAACTGTTCTTTCAAAAAATTATCTTTGAATTTTGTTGAGATGCTTATTCATTTCTCAAGAATGATGATTATAATACAAATTTCATTTTACATTTTTTCATTTGGAACCCAACATATTATTCATGAATGTTTAGTGTATAAAATCCTTATGAAACCCATTCCATTATATGAGTTATTTCATGACAATGATAGTTATATTTGGAATTCATGATTATGTAATTATTATGTTGTAACGAGTGGGCTTGAAATTATATATCCCTCTAATTCATTGGATAATGTGATTTATCTCATGAGATAATGTGTAATTTCATAAACATGATTCTATATTTTTTACAATATTGATTTTATTATTATTTTCATATGTTATGCATAAACATGATTCTAGATTTATTCGTAACTATGTGTGGTCTTTTACCACTAAGATTTAATTTTTATGCACTGAAGAATTCCATTCCTTAATCAATTGTTTCACTTATGATGTTTATAATGGTACCATTATTAAGGTATGATTATTATGAGTATGATTATAATAAATCATGTTATATTATTTCATAACCTTTATTCATCATCTTACTAGATTTTAGGTCACACCTTTTGATTTATATCCCCATGTGGCTACTTATGCTAAAGAGAATATTAGATTTATTTCGATAAAGAATATTATTTAAAATAAATGTTTATGTTTTATTCAAAAAAAGTTATGTATGTGCCCAATATTTCCAATACACTAATCCTTTGGGACCTTGTTTTGTAATGATAATATATTTTTTATATTTAAAATGATGTAATTGTAATGTAAGAAAAAGTATTGTCTCTATAAAACCCACTATATAAACTTGTGTTTCATCATGTTTATGATTTAGATATGGTTTTTTGACGTCATGTTGAACACATAAGTATGTGTGTTTTTTAAATATTAAATGTGTTCCCTTATGTTACTCTAATTCATTGGGTAATGTTTTCAACTCATGAGATATCTTGTTTTTTTCTATGGCAGTGATACTAAGATAAATATATTATGTTGTGTTGGTAATGAGACTAGACTTATTGTTTTTATGTTATGTTTTCTATTTATGTCACATACTTATGATTCTATGTTCTTATAACATAATTAACTTTTTCCATGTTTCTATGAATATCTCACACTTTAATATCATGGTAAATGTTTGTTATTTTGAAATTACATGTTCTACAATCATGAATTATGGAAAAATATTATTATTAAAGGTTCTTTTTTAAATATATTTCTAATTTTACATGTTTTCTCATATTCATATGATCTATCCCGTGATGACATAATTTCCCTCATTGAGTGTTTGATCTTACCCATTTCTGGGGTTTCCATTCCACATGTTATGAATATAATTAAAACATACAAGAAGTATACAATTTAGTCTAATGTGGTGAAATTATGTAGTAATGTTCACCACTGTTGTAAAAATATTTCTTACATTTATAGTCATCAAAGACACTAAACCTTCTTTTCTTGATATTTTTACATTTTTGTGAGATGTTTTTCTTTATTTATGAAAATTATGTCAAATAAAGCATGTTTATCTTATGTAATCTCACTTTTTGTAAAATCATGTATTTTAATAAAGTTATTTTTCCCAAATCCCTGAATGAAATTTAAGGTCACCTCTTAGAGACAGGTTTCAGAGAGAATAGTGAGAATAATGACTGAAGTGTTCAGGGAATTATGAATTTAGATTGGAATGTGAGTAAATATTTAACTAATTCATTAAGAATTTTATAAAAAATAGTGTCTACTAGTGCCCCTCCTTTATCACTGAAGAATAGTGAAATATTTCAGTCCTAAACTATGTTTTCCCCCCTTTCAAACAATTCAAAAATATAGGATATCTTATGGTTTTACCTTCCGCAGTGGTAGGTCTAAATATGAAAAGTTGTATGGATGGTGGTTCATTATTTCAAATCCCATATTGGGAATTTTTATGGATATGTTTCAAATATTTACAATTCTTGTCAAATGATGTTTCAACAACCCCATAGATCGACCACAGTGATAGAACATGTTTAATGTGCGCAAACATTTCTTGTCTTCCTTGGTTAACTTCCTTTGTTTTAGGTCGGTGTATATGGTGATTTTTGTTATTTGTATCAAACATAAAACCTATCAACATTCCAAAAAACTGGGGCTTTGAGGAGATTCCAAGATCATAAATCTAAACATGATATTTCATTGAATATGAGAGAGAGTTGGGAGAGATCTATGTAGAGATAGAAATGAAGGGAGATTATTTTTTATACTTTTTTTTGAAAGGAATACCATTTTTATTCCAAATTTTACCTTAAATCACCCTTACGTGTAACCATATAATCACAAAAAGATTCATTTGGTCCACTGTGTAAAATCTTCAATGAAAAATATATATTTTCTAATGAATAGAGAAATAATTTTTCCTTTATTCGCATTATGTTGGAATATTATAAAATATTATATTGATGTATTCCCAAAAATGAAAATATTGTAAAATGGAGACACAACGATATCCCAATAGCTTGTCAAATTCCATGTTAACTTGGGGTAAACAAGACCCCCTTATCAACGAAGACAACAGTATTCCAACAGGGGTGAGTTTTCTTGTGAAATTTTTTATAGCTTCACCTGTATGATACATAAATTCCATGGGATCAATAAATCATGACCATCAATAATTATGTAGTCATATTTTCATAAATCAGATTCCATTTTATTCAATCAATGAGTCGATTACAATATTTTTTACCATTCCTAACACAATGTAACATTCTATTTTTCAAAATTATTCTCCTTTTTAACAAAATTGAAATAAAATGGAGAAACCATATATTTCAGTTATTATCATGTATACATCCTCAAACTACTACATTGGAAACCCTTAAATGTAATTTTAAATTTATTCTGAGAGACTTATTAAACTCCTTAAGAATTATGGATTAAAATATGATTCCACTATGAATGCCAAATAGAAAATTGTAAATAAGAACTAGAGAAACCAAATACTCTAATAGATAAGTAACAAAATATACCATTATATTTCTCAAGAGAATAGTATGTGAACACTCTTAATCAATATATAGAACATGAATATGTCAATTTACACTTGAAACAAAATCCTCTTGTCAATGAAATTATTGAATCTTAAACTATGGAGTGAATGATCTATATCTAAACACTCCAGTGAGTTTCAAATACTTGTAAAGAAATTGGTGGCTATAGTAAATGCTCTGATTGATAAAGATCATATGAAATCACTACTTTATATACTTCCACATATTTTAGGATACACTAGTTTATCACCTTAGAAATTAACTTCCCAATGGAATACTTATCTTAGAAATAATAAAGGGTATACAATTTAATGTGGAGGCCTGAAGAAAGGATAGTATATAAAATCATAGGAAAGATATCATCCTAGAGATCAAGGAGTAAAATAAATGGGTGGTTGAATAATTGGATGAAATTTTCAATGGAAGATCAAAAGCAATTCCACATGTGGTAAAATTATAATATAAAAATGAAACCATTTTTCATATAGGGATACAGGGATGATAGAAACTGAATTTTATTACATAATTTCCATTAATATAGTAACCAAAAAATAACAGGTGAATATTTATATGTGAAATTCACTAGATAAGTTATTGTTTTCTTTAAATATTTAGAAGATACATGATTTTGAACATTAATCCATGACACCTAATGGGTGGTCAATACAGTAGCATCATGCGTAGTCAGTCATTATTATTATTGTTTTCTTAACTAATCAATACAGTTACTCTTTTTTAATCAAGATAAAGAATAATAGTTCAACAATGATCATTAGTGTTAGTGATATCTATGTCCATATGAATATTAGATGCACAATGAACCTGAAGGATGTATGATATTTCTATGTCTTTATCTCAAACTTTTAGCAAGGATTATATTCGACATAAAAGCTTATAAAAATATCTTATCAATGGATAATTAAAGATAATTAAAGGATCCATTGTTATATCATGAAGCAAAATGTGTCATATTTTATACAAAAATCATGTAAATATATGTCTTGATAATTTCAATATGGTGGAATATGATATATAATCCAATATATGGAAAATGAGACTCAACTATACGAGTGAATGATGGTTATTGACCCTAAAAATACATCAATTTTGAAAATAATACATCATTGGATCTGTACAATTACTGATTATATAAGAAGAAACACAAATTATAATGTTTTACATCGTCACTGAGGTAACTATAGTTAATGGATCTGGTTCACTATGACGTTTGTCATCCCATGGAGGGGTAATCACAATGTGGTAACAAATATTTCATTAACATTATAAACAATGAATTAGGAAAGGTATTGGTGTTATTCTAATGAATAAAATAAAAATTAACATTTTACTTCAATATGTTCTATACCATTGTGTGATATGAAATTATAAATAATTTTACTTGCATTTTTATAGACAATAGAGTATATTACAAAACCAAGGATTTTGGTGCCTATTTTATGTGTTAGGGAATCCTACATGAGAGAATTATCCCACACACTCCACAACATAAATGATATATATTTTGGATGAACAAAACTTCCATGAAGAATGCCAAGAGAATAATGATTTTGGATAAGTTTCTTAATCCATTTTAGTTTTTAGATGTTTGTGTTTCATGATACCTCATTAACAGATCACCATTAGTGAATCGAAATTTTGAGATTCAATGAAATAGATAGTCTGGTAAAAAACTATCTTACTCTCATTTATTAGTATTAAATGTTTTAAATTTTCACATGTATTTAAATTGATCAGAAAGAATTAGGATAAGAAATATACTTCAATCATATCTATCATCCACGGAGAAAATGAGCTTCGATACATACTTTGGGACATGAAGGAGAATAATTTGATCAAAATAATATATTTTATGTTCCATGATTACTATAAAATCGAATAAATTTAAAATCTAATAATTTATCAAAGTTAAATTTCTTGAGAATATTTTATTTATAAAAACCTATAAAAGAATAACATATAATTGAAGAGAATGGGGTCTATAAAGTCAAATAAATAATATACCAGAAGGTAGTGGAGGAGGATATGAAATAGTAGGAGACTTTATCATTTTAACTATAAGTTATGGAACAATAATATGATCATAGTAATGGTATTACTCTGTATACTAACATTACACTTGTCTGAATATCATCATGATGAAGGATTCCATCATAAACATATTTAGAATCACATTTTATGTCACTAAATAGGAGAATATTGAAGTAAATTATGATAAAAAGTATCATTCTAAAAAACACAAGTGGATTCACGAAATAGAGGATGATATAGCGTCATTTAAAAAGACTAAAATTTATGATTTTATGGAACTACCCAAAAGAAAAATTTAAACTAATAAAACAAATGGGTGATCTAGATGAATTAATGTGAAAATGGTGTGTATTTCTGTAATATAACTCAATTAGTGCTTTGAGGATTCCTTTATATGAAATGAATTTAATTTTATTATATCTTTCATCTTTTTATGAATATTGACATAATATTATAGTTTTTTATATTGGTGGACATCTTGCACCTGGAGTATAAAATATGGATGTGAAGAATACTTTTATCCATCATGACCTCATCATGGAGATATACAACTGTTATCCTAAAGGATTTTTAGATGGTCGATAATAAAAACTCATGCACAATTTAATGAAAATATTTTATTGAATTAAATAGGCTCTCAGATAGTAATATAAGAAGTTGTACTCAATCATTGGAAGTCACGGAGATATAAACCCACAAACAAACCATTTTCCTAGTTTTATAAATTTCAATATGGTAATTTTGTTTCTCTTCTACTTCTTGTTGATGACATATTAATTATTTGGAAGGACACATCAAAGATTAACCAGTTAATAAAATAGTTATCCTTGTATTTTGAATTGAATTATACGGGAGTGGGGAAATGGATTTTTTGAATGAATATTATTCATGATAAGAATATGAGGTGGTTATGGATATATTAGGTGAAGTATATTGTTTTTTTTTTGAAACATTTCAACATAGAAAAATCTAAACCATTAAGAATTAATCTTCATAGTCATTTAATATTTTTAATTAATTAATGTAAATCATATATGGAATAAATTCACGTTTCAGAGATCATATCATAATTTTAAGGGGTTGGAATATTGATATATTTATGGCGGGAATAAGGACAACCATTTCCCATGAAATTGTGGTAGTGATACAATTATCTCCAATATATGGAATCGGTACTAGGATAAAATAATGTGGATTTTGAGGTATCTAAATGTCACATAATATATTTTTTTATAGACGAGTTTATCCACTCGTAGAGGGATATACTAATGTTGATAATCCTATAGATCAGACAAAAAAAATGTATTATAAATTAGGATACATCTATGACACCCCAGTCCCACACTCCAAAATTTAGTGCTAAAAATATATTATTTATATATCAGATTTTATACTAATATAAGTTCAATAAAAATGATTATAAATTAATAAATTTATATGATTGATTAGATTTAGAGTTTTAGAGAATTAAGAGAACCATTTATAGAAAGGTGGACACTTCAACACAATGTACATTTTTTACAAAATTAAGTTCTTCTAATAATACACATTCTTCATTCATGGAAAAAAAATATAGAATTCATAATTATTCACACCCATATTTAACTCTATTAAAAACATTTGAAAATATAGGATGATATAAATATCAATAAGAGATATAAATTAAAAACTAATCTTCTAGTCCCTTTGAAATACTAAAAAACCAGTGAAAATTTATTTTCTTTAAATAATGAACATTGATATTTGTATAAAACAATCATTCAAATATGAAAATAAAAATTCTTTGTCAAAAAAATTTCACAAAACCATATTGTAACAAATATTAAATCATGAAGGATAAATGGAAAACATGAGAAATCAGGACATAATTTCCTTGAAATGAAAAATTTTCAACTTTAAAAGATTGTAAATTTTCTTTAACCTAAAGATCATTTTATAACCTCATTAAATCAAAATATTTCAAATAAAAGAAATTATGAAAATAAAAACCATTTAGAAATATTGTAAAATTATTATAATATCATACATATAATCACCATTATAGGTTACCCTATATTAGAAAAACATCACAATTTTATTCAAATATAATTTCCCTAAAGAAAATATCATTATCCGATGAATTGGAGGGATATAATGGACCCAATTATCATCATAATAAATTTCCTTGAACCATAACCTGAAAAAAAAAACAAATAGTATCATGAACATTAGTTATTAATCAAATAAAAATTTACTTAAGTACATAAAATAACAAGAAATTATTGTTATATAATAAGAAATAAATATAAATATCTTTCTCTTTGATAACACTTTAAAATGGATACTTCATAGACCATTGGGAATTTAATTTTCTTTTTAAAACCATTGAAACATGGAAAATAAAGAGTCATAATAAAGAATGGATATAATGATATAAAAAATATATTCATGGGGTAAATGTGAAAAAATATTCACGTCACACCATTATAATGAATTCCAAATTTGACATGTGTCGAAAACTAAAAAATTATTCCTTTTAAAAAAATTATAAATGTCAATGATAATTGAAATGGATTTAAAAATTCATTCAGGAATAATAAAGAACATTCATAAAATATTTCAAAGGTAATTTATTTGGAAGATAAATAAATTTATGGAATACTTCAATACATTCAAAATAATGTTTTAAATAAAAATGCATTACATGAGACTTTTACATGGTCGAACATACTCTAAATTCCATACATAATAAATTTATTCTTATGATTTATTTTGCTGGGAAATTTATTCATAGTTATTTTACATTATTCCATTAATTTATAATTCCTAACTACACATATATTAAATTTTTATTGAAAAAACATACATTCAGGTGTTAACCATTCTATTTCTCTAATATCTTTTAGTTTAGTGTTTATTTTCCAAGTACTTTTTTCATGGTTTGGCCACCTCTGGAAGGTTAGTCACATTATAAATATCTTATACATTTATTGAATTATGTTTTAATATGTGATAACCCATTTTATGTTAGTAATTAATCAGTTTATTTTCTTATCAATATTGATGGTTTGATGTTATGGACTCATGTTCACTATAATAATATTATATATTTCTCAATCAAAAAAGAAATATATTTATTCTAACTAAACATTTTTTCATGAATTATATGGTTTTATTTAAAAATAAACTTTCAAATATTTGTAATTTAATTTTATTGAATGAAAATTATTTTTAATTTCACCATATATAATATATTTTAGTGGGAGTTTTTTATATTTTTCTAAAATGACACTTTTGGTTTTGAATAGTGAAAAATACAGTTTTTTATAATAAACCATTTAATTATTTATAAGTATATTGAAATTTTAATTCCATTTATGATTGTTTATAAAGTAACATTATTCAAATATTATTATAATCCTTCTAATTAATTCCATATAAAATATATTTACAATTAATTTCTATATTAATTCATGTTTAGGCTTAAAAACATATTTTTGTAAAAAAACACTTTTTATTTGAGTTTTACATGCTTATATTGAATTTTTAATTTCTATAATATATAAAAAATTCATATATAAAAATATATTTCATATTTTAAATCATGAATTATTTTTTTATTATTGAGGAGAATTCCATTTTTGTCAAAAATAATAGATATTATCGTAAAAATTAGTTGCCATAGAAATGGTTAGAACATGATAATTAAGTTTAAAACTAAGTGATAATGTCACAAAAGATTACCTCAATTCTCATGTAATTATATTATTTCAACACTTATCACATTTTCTTGTAAATTTAAATGTTTTATATCCACTTCATCATGAGATTGACTTAAAAATATTTTAAAAGATTGAATAATTAAAATAGTACCACTCCCCTGAATTATAAAGGGGATCCCAATATAATAAAAAATATACATATATAGAGCCATTATTCTCAATAAATTCCTACCCATATTCATCAAAACATCCCTACCCACATTCTAGAGGATTTTGTGTCACCAAAGGACTAATCCTAGACAGCTTATTATGTAATCCCAAGCATGTTTTCCAACTAAGATATATAAATCTTGATCAAGTTTTTTCATGATTATTTCTTCTTAGACCTTCTTCAATTATTCTATAACCATGATAATATAAAAAATAAGTTTAAAAAAAATAATTAAATAGTATTTTGTTTATGGTATAACCATTTTCCATATCATTTTCATCATATAAAAAATGAAATATCGCTTGTCCGTACGTGTGGAGTAACACATCCATGAAGTGATGTGTATCATTTTTCATCAGAACCACACTCGAATGGTTTTGATAATTGATTTAGTGGACATATGGGAGACATAACTATCACTTATGGAAGATAATTTATTTTCTAACATCTTACCCTCCCTTTTCTTGTAAAATAATAACTTCTACCACGTGTATGTGTGGACAACAACCTCCCTAAAGAGTTGTATTTTTTTCATTAAAAACACAATTTTGTTGTTATAAAACTTTATATATAATGTATAATAATGATAATTATAAAATTTTAATTAATCTATAGATAATTGAATAAAGAACTATTTGACTATAGTTAACATAGCTATTTTATTTTGAGGTTATAAACTTAATGTACATAAAACATCCAACATGAAATTAACTAATTTAGTAACTATATAAGACAAGGTAATAAATGAAATAAAATGGATTATTATAAGAGAATAAAACTGAAAACTCTTATTCATAAAGGTTTAAATTAATAAAATGATAGTATTCAAGAATGTGAAGGACGTACATGGTCAGTCAGGTGATGAGGTAAAGGATTTTTCGTTACAATAATGCTTTAAATGTTTTAAACTATTTTACATATATTTCTATGTTCTTAAAAAAATTAATGAATGTTTATCTATATGTAAATGTTTAAAAAATATATCATCTACTTCATTTTACTTTCATTATAAATTATTACAAGCAACATTACATTCCACTTTTTATTCTATTTGAAAAAGTTCACATGAACTTGTTTTAAACATTTTCCACATGGACTATTTTTATAAAAGTTAAGAGTTTTATCAATGTAAATAATGAGTGAGGGATGGGTTAATTAGTGATCTATTTCACATTTATGTTTTCATTATTATAAAAAAAAGGTTTCCTCGTGTTAAAGAGTTATAACTTTGGTGGAAGACAAACTCACATGTATAACCACATGAACACAAAAATTTACTAGGTTCTCTACTCAATAAGGGTATATAGTCTTTGTAATGGTTTTTAAATAATAAAATACCACACAATCTACTTGAAAAAAATCATTTTTATGTGTTTATAGTAAGAAGGGAATATTACTATTATTTGTTTCACTATAATCAAACAACATTGTATGTTCTTATTGAAATAAAAGAAGTAAAAAAGAGATTTTAACAAATTTTACAAACCTTAAAAAATAGATTCAGAATATTTTCACTATTCCAATTCTAATTATTAACTTTTTTACTTATTTATAAATATTATTATTTACTTTATTACCCTTTATCGAGTAAGAACTTCTTCTATCATATGGTTATCCATTCAAAAATTTCATTTGGAATGTTTTTCTTATTCCTTTTATTAAACAAAAATTGGTTCCCTCTGAAAACAAAAAAAAAATATTCTTATTCCTGGTTTTTCTAATTAAAAATTCTTATTCTATTAGAAGATTAATTTGTTAGAAACATCCCTACTCTAATTTTGACTTTCAAAAAGTATGTATGATAGGTTCTTCTATACTAATTTATACATTTCATAATCTTTGTTCACATGTGAATAGTAACAACACTTTTGTCTCGATCATACACCCCTTGAAATAATATAGAAAGAAATAAAATAGGTAGTATTTCAAATTTATTTTCCCTATCAATTCAAATTAATATTTCAAAACTCCCACCCAAAAAACATCTCCAGTATACACTCCCTTCTTCAATATTCCTTGGAATCATTGTTAAAAAACTTCAATATAATTCCATATCGTTATAAGCATAAAAAACCTACCTTTAATTTTTTTAAGGGTAAAATAATTTTATTGAAATGAAAAAAAAAATTAGAATAGTCTAATGGAATTGATTTTACAATAGTCCCTTTGAAAGAGATATATCAAAACCTTCGGGTAATACCATATAATTAATGAGAATCACACTAATCACCCCATTATTTTCATGTCCATATTCAAGGTAATTTGTATCTTGAAAAATATTAGGGATGAAAAAAATCATGTTACAGAGAAAATCCATGAATCTAATCCATTATGTCATCATATTCTATGATAAATGATTATTTTCATATCTAACAGCTTACAAAATAAATGTTGAGTCACATTAAAACCATATTTTGTATATATTGGATGCCTTTACATCTCATGTGATTTTACCAATCTATTAATTTCATCCTCAATAGATGAAACAACTCTATATGGGCTATAAAGGCATCCCATGAAATTACCATTATGATATCTAAAGACTACACCAAATCCTATAAGACCAAGATTCACTCTTAAATCACTTACATAGTTTCAGTTGATCTATCAAATAAAAAAGAGTTACATATGACTTCTAGGTTTCCTCTAGGAGAAAAATAGTTACTTTAAATGTCAAAAATTTTAGAATAGAATATTCTTGAATAGTGTTTTTACTATGTTCATTCAAGATCAAGTTGGAATCCTAGACATCCACCAAAATTTGAGATATTGAATAATTTATACTAATTGTAACATGATCATGTGTGTTTTTATTCCAAATAACTTGATGATATGAAGAAATTTTGTTGTTGTGACAATGATAAGATTTATCATCTGCTACGAATGAAAAAGTTGGTTGTAGGCCTTGATGAGATCTAAGATAGAATCTACTTGCTTCAGATAAGCCAGAAACATGGAAGACAACATATTACAAAAATACAATGAAGTGTTATATATTAGAAAAATATGAGTAACATCTTCATTTTTCTAGTTAAATAAGTTGTACATAGAGCACAAAGATATGCCCACTGATTATTGGAATGCCTCGACCATGAAATTTCATAAAGTTATCATTCACACCAGTGTGAATATGGAGGGTATAAACCATCATTTAATGATTTTTTCCATCAAACTATGAACCTATACCTAGTTTCCATTTCTATAATATAACATTAAAGTAATCATACTATTAATTATAGGTTCCCATATCTAAATATCCTCATGATTTAGGAAACTATGATTCATCACTACTTTTTTAATAACATCATGAAGTTTATCCATGTTATTCATCTGATCTTTGATTGTAATATAGAATTAATATTCAAGATCGTTGGCTCTAATAATATAAGCATGAGGAATTAATATCCAATTATCAAGAGAAAATTTAAATGAGTAATTCATATTAACGTGTTAGCTGGAGTTTAATACAATAATATAAAAATATTTTTAAAGGCCGACCAAACCGCAGATTTTACAGAATTCATGCTCTTATATTTGATATTTTTCAAAAATATGCATCTTATAAAACCTAAGGATTATAAAATTTCATTAATCAATCTCCAAATAAATTTTTCATGAAGGGAATAATTGAAGATGAAGTGGTTCTTCATTATAAGGACTCTATGAACATAAGGTTGGAAACATTGCTTCTTCGGAACAATGATGATATTTCTTTCAAGTATATTACTACTCTAGATTATGTTTTTGACAGAGGTTTACATATTCTAGAGAATAGTGATGGAAAATTTAAATACCTTAAAAGAGTATTAAAATTTGAAAATAATAATGTGTTTCACAAGGAACACTCTTCCTGCCATTGAAAGAGACTTAGCTTTCCAAGATGCCAAGAGTCTATAAACCTAACTTAAGATATGATTAAAATTCAAAGCCCAGGGTATTATCCAAAATAAAGATACACCAAGGTAATTAAAATATAATTCACTTTCTTTGATTCCTAGTTGATTAATCATATACACTATTTTGTTGGGTGAAATATTTTCCACAATGAAGATAAGAGAATTATTCTAACGAGTCTCCTAACCCTATAAACTTTCTTAGTGAATGAAGGAATTTATAAAAAAATTTATATACCTTTTATAACATTTGGTATAAAACATAATATCCTCAACATAAAACACATATGGAGAAAAAAAATAAATCTTTAGTATCCCTTATGGTATTCAATTTACTAATATCTACCATTTTTAGAAAATACATGCTAATGTAATCATCTATGATAAAAAAGGGAATTGAGTAAATTGGATATCCTTATCTAACCCCTATTGAGAATTTCAAATATCCCTTAGGATAAAAATTAATAAAAATATAAAAGAGTTATGATCTTATAAGTATTTTGATCATGTAAATAAAACAATCATAAAATCCAAAATTGATAACGACATTATAAATGATTCCCCAATCCATGGTGTCAATGGTTTTTTTTATATCAGCATTCTATGAAATTTTCCTACCCTATGAAATCTCTTTATAAAATTTAAACATTTTGAGGACATGATGAGTCATTCTACTATCCTCCTCCTATTTACAAGTCCAAACTAATTTCAATTTATAATTTTATTTAATATTCTAGCCAACATGTTGAAAATAATTCAACCTATAATTTTATGAATGATATTAAATAGATCCACCAACCAGAAAGATCTAATGTAATTACCATTCTCTAATTTTTTAATGAGAAAAAATGGGATTTTACACATTTTTTAAGGATCCACATTTTAAAAAATGAGTGACTATCCTACAAACATCATATTAAACCATTTCAAGTATGATTTGAAAGAAAACAATTGTGAAAACTTTGTGCCCTAGAGAACTTCCAATATTCAGTCCAAAGACACCATCATTAATATTTAATTAAAAAGGTATTTATTTTAAAAATTAATTATATTCAGCATTAACCACTTCAATAATGACATCTTCCCTCAAATTAAAATTATTTGTGGGACAATTGATAAGATTAATAAGTAATGATATCACTTGGTAAGAGAGGAATTTCCTTCTATCCAATACCTGATCACCATCCATGATTAGTGATAGAGGGAAATTAACCATAATCTCTCTTTGAAGGGAGTTAAATTACTTTGTGTTACTATCACTATCATCTTCCCACCTGGTTTTAAAAGTTTATTTTAGAATAATTTCTTTTATATTCATGATATAATTTCAATTATTTAATACTTTAACCCCATTTCCCATGTTTCCATAAAATTTACTACTAGTGATCCACTATTGAAGAAGTTTATTACTATATTCCACATTATAAATTTATATCTCTAGTCCACAAAAAAGGATCATCAATACTCATTAAAATTCTTCTTACGAAATTTATTTTAAAATATACAAGATAGGGTATTGTACTTGTAATTATATGAGTTTTAGGTGTCCTTGATAATATTCTTATAATCTTAATGAATAGACCAAGAATTGTTAAACCTCAAGTGTAATTAAGAATTTACTTTTGCTTCCATGAGGAGAATTATAATAGGATGATAGTGAAAATTTATTATTTTCAATGTAGCATATGAATTAGACCTCTAAGAAATCATTGAGGCATAATTGGAAATATATCTAACAATTTTACTAGCCATCATTCTATTTATTACCTTCTTATACCAAGTGTATTTTTCTCCCTCTAGGTTGACCTCAAAAAGCTTACTACTCTCAATCAGTTCCCTAAATTCACTTGATGATATTTCATTATTCAAATACCATATATTATCATTATGATTTAGAATATTATTGAAATAACCAATTAAAATATAGGGTTCACTAGTAATTTTTTAATGGGATAAAATTTATAGCCAAAAAGTACTTTATTACAGATATCTATTAAAGGCATATGAAAAAGAATAGAATTATTTCATTAACTCCCATTTAATGAGAAATATGTTAGTAAATTCACTAGTACATAACATAGTTGGCCTCTAAAGTTTTTAGTAATAAAAACACAGAGTCTTTTAATATTCATGTTTGAATGATTCAAACAATGTTTGTGAAATTCCCATATTCCCATAGAACCAATTATTTCAATGTAGGATATTTTAGGTTCTGAAAACCCAATCAAAGTAGGTTTGTGATTTTTTATAAAAATCTTTTGGGAACTGATAGTTTCAAGTTAATCCAGACCCTAGAAGTTCCAACATATGATTCTCATTTGGTATTGTATGAAGGGGAAACCCCAATTTATTTTTCCCACATAAATTCATTATCAAATTCCATTTCTTTACAACCTAATTATTTTTTGGGATTAGTATCATTGCTTTCATTTCCTTTTTAACCATGTATTTTGTTTGGTTTTTTATGTGTTCCTTTATATTTTATGGTGTTACAAAAGTGTCCCCTATATCATTAGATTTAGCATCCCATATTACTGACTTTCTTAGATTTTGATAGGCCATCTGATCATCCCATTTTCCTGAGTTATCCATAGTAGAAACCATTTCATTAGTCCATCCTTTTTAATAGAAATATGATTTTCATACTAATATTATGAATTTTACATCTCAATATAATTTAATTAGACTAAATATTCCTTATTTTCTTTCGAAAATTCCACATCCAATCTAGTTTCACTATAAACTGTAGAATAAATGCCAGACATCATATTTTTAGGGTGAGATAATAATGTCTGCAACTCCTCAGAATGTAATGTAGAAGCCAAATCATTATTTTCATTGCTAAATTACATATCAAATCCATATTAAAGGTCATATATGGAAGGAATGTATGAATTCATATTAAAATACCAGAACGTAAGGAAGCCATATCCATCAGGGATGTTAGAATGGTAATTTTTTTTATTCTTCTCCTTCAATAAGAGTATCCCATGCTGTAATCGAAGCAATGTATTTGTATTGAGGCTTTACAATTTATTTGATTCATTTTTCATCATTGGTTATTCCATTTATAATACATGGTCTTTATTCATCCTATTTATGTTGACCTCTGTCCACCATATTGGATTATAACCTAGAAATATTTTCTTCTAGAAAACATTACAGTTGGTAATGGAATGTCCAAATAACATTTACACATCACAAACTAGTGTCATGAATTCACATTCATCATTCATTTCAATTTTATGTCATTGAAAATAATGATTAAAAAATTAAATGGATTAGATTCAGGTTGACATCAAAATTCCTCTAACATTCATTCCCCTATCCCTGATCAATGTGGAAAATTTCACAATTAAAGTAATACTATTAAATAAGGCTAATTCATCGAGTGTATTTTTATTCAAGAACACCCTAGGTAGACCATTAATCATAGTCTATATTTTATCAAAAGAAATTCATTTGATTAAATGGATTTAAAGTTCATATCCCATTCAAAGATACATATATGATCAGGATTCAAATTTATATTTCTCATATTCAAGAATTATACAGATCCTCCTTGGTCCCAAACATTTAATGATAGTAAACATCCTATGTTTCAATTTTCCTCAATTTAAAAACATTCCAGTAGTATTAAATTCACATTTGTTGATCTGCATTGGGCCAAGTCTTTTCACCTTTCAAATAAGTGATGTGGCCATGGAGATAAAACATAAATAGATTGAACATTTTTTGTAGAAATTCTGGGTCAACCACCACCAACATGACACCATCCTCAAATTTTCTAATTTTCTTACTTTTGGGTATATCCTATTGTGAGATATTGGATTTCAATAACACCTCAAAAAAATTATTTACCTTTATTTTTTGAAACAGTTTTTTTCACTTATAGTCCTCATAATTTTGATTTGATATTCTCATAGACTTTTTTCTAGTCTTGGTTGTTTCCCACATATTTTCATTGAAAGATAATTCCCATTTTGGAATAAATGAGACCATTGAACCATTATATATCAAGATTATTGATTCTTCTTCATCACCATTTCATATATGTTAGTTTCCCGATCTCCCCACCCCTGTATATAATACATAGATCATACTTTATGAATTTTTTGAATATATAATAATCCGTATTTCATTGTAACATTAGAAATCATTCTGAAAACATTTTAAATACTTTGGAAGCATAACATGATCTCAAAACATTATCTAGTAAAATGTTCATTTGAAATGTTTTTTATTCATCTTTATTCATCCAAAATGTTTCTCTAATTCCACTTTCTTCATCTGATTACATTATTCGTAGCATTCCCCTATATTATAGAACACACAAATATCCAATAAAACTCTATACTACCACAAATTCCAATCTTCTAAAACAAAAAATACATTATAAAAATTATAATTATTTTAAACTTTATAGAATTCATAAAATTCATAAACATCATTTAAATGAGATTTATATTCTTGAATTTATTTATCCATATTTCTTCCAAATGAATATATCATAAGATTTTGTAACTGATGATGTCAGAAACTATCAAAACAGTAAAGATTCATTATATTTTAATTTCACTAAAATTACTTTCTAATAAATCCACTGAAAGTAATTGGTTAAACTTTTTTTCATCAAATTTACCTAATGGAAATGGTTGTCTGATGATATCCCTTTATCAATTTATTTGTCACTGTCTTCTACAGCCACTAACCTTTATCTCATCATATTTTTAAGGAAGCTCCAACCAATCAGTCTTCACAGACATATTCATGAAAAAACGTAAAAAGGAAATTTTGTCCCATATTTATTACATTCTTAAGGGATGTTTTTTTTGATATTTTTCACCTTTTTAAGGAATTTTTAGCCAGTGTTTTTCATTTTCTTATGAAATGTTCATCAAATTATTTCTACTTTCATAATGAATGTTAATCCAATCCTTTTTTCTGTTTGATTTCATTTGTTAGAAAACATTACAAAGTGATGTGATTTTTATTTACATAAAAAAATATAACCATTTTCAATAAACCTTATTTTTTAAAAAAATAGATCCAAACTTCTTAAAAATAACATCCATTAACCTAAAAACGTCTTCGACCAACTTGATGAAAATAATATTCCAATTTGTATTTTATTTTCAACGAAAAAACATAAATCACTAATACATTGTAACACAATATATGGATTACTTATCCAATCATTATAAGAAAATGTGTGAAAAATAGATGTAGGAAACAAGATTCCATAAACAAAAAAACATTCTCTCCAAAAATAGTGACTTAAGAAAATTCTTCTTACATTATTTCTCAAACGTAAAATATAAAAAACATTTCACATTTCCTAACAGAATAATATTTCCCACATCCACTTCAGTGAAATTTTAAAATATTTCACACATTATAAAATCACATCTCATTCCTTTAAAAAAATCCACTAAAATATTTAATTTCCTTGAAAGAATTAAGATCATATCAATGGATACAATTATGTTATCTCATTTTTCAACCAATTGAAACATTATCCAAAGACTATATGAGAGGGGTGTAAATCACATGCATTATTGTTGATGATAGAGAATTTTTACATCCATGTTCAACTTCATATTATAAATTTTTCCCTCTATCAATCATTTAGTTAACATATGAGAAACATGTTCCATTTCAGGAAAATACTCCATCTTTAGTTAATTCTCCTCTACATGCTCTTTGATAAATTTATATTTTTTAATAATATTTTTTGAATGAATATGGTTCACTATATTTTTTGTGTAATTTATATAACTTGATTAGAAGAAATATAAATAGATTTAATTGTTCTAATAGTTATATAATTTTTCTTATTTTTTACTTCAAATATACAATACATTCCCAAAAAATAAAACTAAAATATATGTGGATCTTATATCGTCAACACTTATTTCCCAATTTGTATTTGTATAACCAAACAAACAAATCCGTCCAATGATTTCATATTTTATACTAATAACTATTATTCCTTTGATGTATTTGATCATTAATATTTCTACGATGAGATGAGATTATTTTAGATCAATTTTAAATATCCCACACTAAATAATAGATTATACAATATATATTCTTTAATCTTTCATAAATGAAATAATTAAAAAATCCCTAAACTTTTTAAGGTCACCTTCTTTGTCTTTTCCATCTTTAGACAACATGGTGTCTACCAAAAAAAGTGTGGAAACTAGATTTCAATATTCAACTCCTAAATTCATATGAAGTTCCTCATTATTAATCTCTTGAAATAATAAAATAAGCTTCTTCTTTTCCAATATTTTTTAGCAAAGAAATTATTTCATTTCTCCTAGAATTTAAATCTCACAAAACATCATTATTTGTAGATACCCAAAGCTTTAAGTAAATGGACATTACATTACTTTTGCGGAATACTTAGTACATAACAAAAACACACACACAAGGATCGTAATAGTTTAGTGTATTTTGAAACTTGGAATATAATATTCTAATCGTGGTGAAAGATCTTCAACATCTCCCATAAAGATCTTCCCTTTTTTTACCTAAAACCTTTCTTTATACCCTGGGGAAAGGAAAACATAAAAGGGTGAGCTCAAATGCTCAGTAAGGGTAAACAAAAGAAATATCAATCACATCATATTCATAAGAACATAACATTTTGGAAATCTTAATCTGCCAAAGAGTGAATAATTTCATAACATGGGATAAATCATAGTAGTGAAATGAAATCCCAATAATCATAAGTTAAAACATGAATCTTTGTGTCATACACACATAATCATAGTGAATCTTATCTTATTAGTCAAGACTCATTTCCAAGACTATCTTAGTGGACAAAGTCCATTTCTGAACCGAGTCACCCTCGTTTCAGTACTGTTTCACTGAACCGGTATAACCTACCATTCCAGCCATGTCTATCTCATGAGATATAAAATCTTTACCCAATGCATTGGAGGGAGATATAGGTCCCACCCATCACATAATGATACCATTCTTATGTGCGCCACAAAATCATAAATCATACATCATTGCATAACCCAAGTAATAAAAATGGGAATCTTAAACATCATGACATCATAAAACAATTCATATATGATAAAGGAATTAATAAAAATAATTCCATCACAACCTAATCAAATCCATGTAATAATAGGGATAGAAACAGAACCCTTTAGTATCTTCGATGGAAAATAATTTTGATAAAACACTTGAACTTCATTCTTGAGGAAAATATCCTTTCTACATCAAAAACACTTTTCCTTTCTTAACATGTAATACAATTTTAAACTAAAAGAAGTTGATTAAAAATAAAATTGAAAACTTGTAGAGGAAGATTCTTGGAAATAATGTTTTAAATATCCATTCATGCCGTATAAGTTAAAAAAACATTCTTCTCGTACTTTTGTCGGAAAAGTCAAAAAGTACCTCGTACGAAAAATGACAAAATATTCCTTTCATATCTTTTACTAAAAAAACACCAAAGGGTAAATTTTGATATAAACTATATTCTAAGGATATAAATATTACATATTGAGGAAACATGGATGTGGATGATAAAATACACCCCAGTAAATACCAAAGAATAAACAATCTCAGATACAAATGAGATTGTGATATTTCCCTTACCATGTGTCTGATATGCTTTGTACGTATCCGAACCTCCTGTATAATGATTTAAATAATGTCATTAACTTATTATAGAATAATATTCATTGTTATGATATCATATATGGTTCACTTATGACTTTATATTACCCGTTCTTTTGTAAATTTCATGTTAAAGAAGCGTTTTGGGTAAAATCGTTTCATTTATCGTAGGTGTTTGGACTTGTTGTTCTTGAAATTATTATTACTTATACCCTGATTTACTTACTTACAGAATATAAAATATGATTTATATATCATATATATTCAGTATATATATATATATAATAGATAGATAAATGGAATGAAACACACCGTTCATGGAGACGGTAGTCCGTACGTACGCATGAACGCTGTTTTCCTTTTCTTATTGTCTTGAATGGAAGTAAGTAGATGAGATATATATATACATAAATCTAGTAGATTTACCATGTCATATATTTCATTATTATTCATTATATATACTTTATAATCATTCTGGAATGGTTAACATTGATAATGAATCTCATCGCGTCGTGGAGACGGTAGTCCGTACATACGCACTAGCGATTATATCGTTCCCATGGTCGTGGAATTGTGTTCAAGTGTATGTATACTATTTCAGTATCAATATAACTTTATAATAATCATATATAGTTACTCATTACACCATTATACACATCCAATTGAGGTGGTGGCGGAAAATAGATTACACCATGGCGTGGAGACGGTATTCCGTACGTACGCAGGCGCGGTGATTTCCTTTTTCCGTAGGATGGATAGAAGGTTAATTCGAGTTGTTTAATATTTATAATAACATATCAGTATATAATAAATACTGATGTTATTACTTTATCATGAAACAACTAAATAAGAAGAAGTTTAAGAAGAAAGAAATTGAAAAAGATCAGTAATGGATATTACCTCTTTTTGACACGCCTTCACTTAACCTCCACTTAAAAAAAACTAAGGATGGTCTTTGAAGAATACCAGGACCTCTAGGATGATACTAGGGAAGTGGAGAAAAGATTTTGGCAGGTTTTGGCCGATATTGAATGCTCAAATTGGTGTGAGGATGAGAGGGAGGAGGTTCCCTTTTATAAGGGAGGAGAGGGGCACCTTAGGAAAATCTCAAAATATTATTTTATATTAAGGACAAATATGGATTATAATGGTTCCAAGGGGTCTTATTTCGAAGATAAAGTAGGGATGGGTCGTAATCCTCTCATACAATAGGATTTAGACAAGTTTTGGTTATTATTTTTACCTTATCAATTAGGTTTAACTCTAAGTTAAATAATTTAACTTTTACCGTGTCTTTTTGTTTTCTTACACTATATGGTTAATAAACTTACCATAACAAACCAAACGAACCCCAAGTTGTTTATTATTAATATATCTATCCTTATCTAAGACATTTGGCTGAACCTTTGTTTTTTAAGAATTAAATAACAATTAATAATATAATATTTGTTTCAAAAACTAATTTATGTCAATTTTGACACTATTTAGTAAATGATTTTTATGAAATTAATAACAGAATGATAAGTTCGGACCAAGTTTCTTATATCAACAATAACATGTCATATTAACCTAGAAAATTAATTTAAGTCATAAAAAGTCTCAAATTACATTTATTTGGGCATTTATAAAATCAATTATGTCAATATTTCATTAATAAGACAACAACTGCATCATCTTTGTGTCATAATAAATGATAATTATTTAATCCCTAAAAATTCTAAATAAATTCCTATGATGTAGATAATTGTATTATATTTCTGGAGACTATTCATGTTCTAAGTCTCATGAAGCTTATCACTAAAGTAAAATTGTTATACTTATAATATTTAAGAAAGTGATATGTTGTCACATTCTTTGGTTTTAATAATAATTAAATTATTTTCATGGAAAAAAGTTCATAAAATTAATCTAATCTGACCCTTAGGTTATATGGGTATAGTTGTATCCATCCAATAGGATTTTTCCATGTGTTAGGGTAATTTTATAATCTTATATTTACCCTTAATTACCGGATTTACCTTTAACTATAGTAAATAAAATTTACCGTAGTTACTATTCACAGTGCCCAAAAATAAAAAGTAGCTTATTAACATAATTTGGACCCACTGATTACAAATATGGAATCCATTTTTTCAAATTCAATACAAAAAAGATGCAGAAATTAAATTAAAATTAATCCTGTTGTCGAAAGAAAACGGGTTTTTCTTTAAAACATTGTAAAAGATTGAATTGATTTAACCAACGAATTCAAGGTAAAATCAATGCTAATGACATAAATTATATTAAATGGTAAAAATATATTCTATTTATACTTTAAAACCATTCAATATTATCATTTAACCACATAAGATATTACGATGATAAAAGTTGTTTTTAATTAAAATATAGCGTGTTTTTACTATTCATTAAAATATGAAAGTTATCGGAAAAATATCAAAACATTATCTAATGTAAATTTTTATATCATGATTCAAAATAAGAACATTATTTTGTCAAATTGAACTTATAAACATGTCAAAAACTAAATTTAAAGTGGGTGCACCATCAAAAGGCGGCAAAACTGCATTTTTTGAAAAATACTTATTTTACCCAAAAAAATTATTTTGTTCTTATACCATGTTCTAGAAATGTGTAAGATGAATAATAATGTTATAAAATTCAAAATATAGTTAACACTATTCATAACGTCTAATTCATAACAATATTATAATAATATATCGTTGTTTAGTAAAACCCGGTATTGCGTACAACACACGCTATCGAGGAAGGTCACGATTGCGTGTAATGCAAGCCAAGTCAGGGTTGCGTGTAGTGCACAACTGCTTTGTTGTTGTGTAGAACAGAATCCAACCATATTTTATTTATACATTGAATATATATATATATATACACACTCAATGTTGCGTAGAATAACTTCTATCAAACTAACTTGAAATTGTGTGTAACAAGAGCCAAGAAAAGTGTTGCGTATACTCCAAGCTAATACAGTGTTGTGTATAGCGCAAGATAATCTTGGTGTGTCGTACAATAGAAGATTAAAAAGAATGTATCTTATAAAATCTGGGGTTGTTACATTCTACCCCCCTTAAAATGAATTTCGCCCTCAAAATTCGTCGGGGTTATAAATGGTTTACTATTCAAAAGTTTCTTTAATAGAAACCCACATAGTAAAAATGAATAACAAAACCAATCTTTAAAAACAAAAGTATGAAACGTAACGGTTACCCAAATAAACTAATCACTGGGTTTCCACATAGGTGAAAATATGGATATGGAAGATAAATCTAATCATCATGTTCTGATGGAGAGTGGTAGAGAACATGGCTATGGAAAATCCAGCAATCACAAAGCCATAAATTTGTGACGATATAAGGTACCATCTGATTCATTAGATATAAGAGCACTAGGACAACATTTTTTTTTTTCAAGATCATTTCTATAAAGTTAATGAAATTGGAATTAGAAGAAATACTTTCATGATTTAGGTATAGTCTCACCGTTGGTCGTTCTTTGGACAATTTCCACTTCATCTCTTAAAGAAATGAAGTTGAATTTGTCATTCGTGATGTGTTAGTAGATCATGTGATAGATTGATGGGTCATTTCATTTGTCTCAAACAAAAGGTTAAAAAAGTTATCAAAAAATAAATAAGTCCATCTATAGTGAGATTAATCATATATGGTTCCTAAAATGGACTTATACTTCATATATCATACTTCTTAATATAATAAAACTAGTTTCTACTAAACAGGGACTTCCTGTAGGCCAGTGGTAGGTGATAAAGGGCAGTCGCACTTCGGTTGTGGGTTCGATTCCCACAGCCTTGTCCGACGCGATGGGTTGTCGCCCGTCCTGCAGGTTTTCCTTTTTCTAAATCTATATTACTATAAAATTCCATCAATAATATCAAAAAAAACTTTTATCCTTAAACAATACTAACTTATGTCCAACATAATCCATCCCAATATTTAGGCTTATCCAAAATACTTCGGTCCAATCTCATAGTATAAAAATGATTACTTGAAATTTCACATAACAATCACATGAATGCCATCATTTATCCCCCATATATCATAAGATATATCTTGTTGGTCAAATTACAAACATGTGAATACCTTAATCATGTATTCGCTTGAAGAATGAATACCCATTGAACCTTAGTGAAAATATGAATGCAGTCAATAGTTAACTCTTTCCACATACCAAAATCCAAAAATTCTATATACTCAAACCAAGATATAACCTTCTCCTTATATCAGTCATGAGGTCATGAATACTATCAAACATTTAATTTTCTCCTTATCCCTTCATTATGCGCATATCATCTACATTCCAAAAATATCTGAATAACAATTTTTGGATACTGGTACCATTAATCATACACATTCAAAACTCAAGGAAAGACAACAGTGTAACAATCCTTAGATGTCTCTTTATTCCATAGTACCATGAGATTACTTATACAACATTACACATGATAAACATGTAATCATTACACTACATTATTAAACCATTGATCGAGATTCAACAATTCTTTCATCTCACATATCATTTGTAGTCTCTTCATCATCATCAACATAAATACTACCCATACGACCATACTGATTCTCTTCAGGAGACTTTCCCTTAGGGAATTGGTTTGCATAATGCCCGTACATTCCACATTTAAAACATTTAACCATTGTTGATATCATAGCAATACCATTATCCTCATCCCTGGTGTTAACTGAACCTTTTCCTTTGCACTTACTGGCTTTGTGTCCTTCTTTTCCACACCCAAAGAATCTTCCATTTCCTTTGAAACATTCTCCTTGATGCCTCTTCCCACATGATTTACATAGGGTAAATTGAACTTTCTTTCCTCTATGATCATCATGAAACTTTATCTTTCTCTTATTAGCCGACTCAGGAAACTTAACAAATTTGTTTTATTGATCATATTATGAGATTTCTGATTCAGCATAATAATGATGTATGGACTTCCAAATCCCATTTCATTTGGTTGCTCATGAATAATATCATTTCATTGTCCATTATATCCTCCATTATCGTGAATCATCTTGTTTCCAACCATTTTCTAAAACCCAAAAAGAATAGTTTGAGAGGAAAAAATCATAATAATGGGGGAGTAACTTTAACATCTATCATCTTTGGTTTAATCAAATATCGTTACCATAGTTCTAGGACTATATCCTATACGTATACTTATCCTTAGGGACATCCCTAGACATCCCTTAGAAATATCTCTTGGGATCTCACTAACGTTTTCGCATCCTAGTTTCCAATGTTTGACTAAAATTTTCCTCTGATACCGACTGTAGAGACCCAAATATTGATGTACATGGACATTACATTACTTTTGCGGAATACTTAGTACATAACAAAAACACACACACAAGGATCTTAATAGTTTAGTGTCTTTGGAAACTGGGAATATAATCTTCTTATCGTGGTGAAAGATCTTCAAAATCTCCCATAAAGATCTTCGCTTTTTTTACCTAAAACCATTATTTATATCTTGGGGAAAAGAACACAAAAAAGGGTGAGCTCAGATGCTCAGTAAGGGTAAATAAAAGAAATATCAATCACATCATATTCATAAGAACATAACATTTTGGAAATCCTAACCTGCAAAAGAGAGCATAATTTCATAACATGGGATAATTCATAGTAGTGAAATAAAATCCCAATAATCATAACTTAAAACATGAAACTTTGTGTCATACACACATAATCATAGAGAATAATATCTTATTAGTCAAGACTCATTTCAAAGACAATCTTAGTGGACAAAGTCCATTTCTGAACCGAGTCAACCTCGTTTCAGTCCTGTTTCACTGAACCGGTATAACCTACCGTTCCAGCCATGTCTATCTCATTAGATATAAAATCTTTACCCAATGCATTGGAGGGAGATATATGTCCCACCCATATAATAATGATACCATTCTTATGTGTGCCACAAAATCATAAATCATACATCATTGCATAACCCATGTAATAAAAATGGGAATCTTAAACATCATGACATCATAAACCAATTCATATACGATAAAGGAATTAATAAAAATAATTCCATCACAACCTAATCAAATCCATGTAACAATAGGGATAGAAACAGAACCCTTTACTATCTTATATGGAAAATAATTTTGATAAAACACTTGAACTTCATTCTTGAGGAAAATATCCTTTCTACTTCAAAAACACTTTTCCTTTCTTAACATGTCATACAATTTTAAACTAAAAGAAGTTGATTAAAAATAAACTTGAAAACTTGTAGAGGAAGATTCTTGGAAATAATTTTTTAAAAATCAATTCATGTCATATAAGTTAAAAAAACATTCTACTCGTACATTTGTCGGAAAAGTCAAAAAATACCTCGTACGAAAAACGACAAAAGATTCCTTTCATATCTTTTACTAAAAAATCACCGAAGGGTAAAATTTGATATAAACTATTGTAGAAGGATATAAATATTACATATTGAGGAAACATGTATGTGGATGATAAAATACACCCCAGTAAATACCAAATTATAAACAATCTCGGATAAAAATGAGATTGTGATATTTCCTTTACCTTATGTCTGATATGCTTTGTACGTATCCGAACCTCCTGTATAATGATTTAAATAATGTCATTAACTTATTATAGAATCATATTCATTATTATGATATCATATATGGTTCACTTATGACTTTATATTACCCGTTCTTTTGTAAATTCCATGTTAAAGAAACGTTTTGGGTAAAATCGTTTCATTTATCATAGGTGTTTGGACTTGTTGTTCTTGACATTATTATTACTTATATCATGATTTACTTACTTCCAGAATATAAAATATGATTTATATATCATATATATTCATTATATATATATATATATAATATACAGATAAATGAAATAAAACACACCGTTCATGGAGACGGTAGTCCGTACGTACGCATGAACGTTGTTTTCCTTTTCTTATTGTCTTGAATGGAAGTAAGTAGATGAAATATATATATACATAAATCCAGTAGATTTACCATGTAATATATTTCATTATTATTCATTATATATACTTTATAATCATTCTGGAATGGTTAACATGGATAATGAATCTCATCGCATCGTGGAGACGGTAGTCCGTACGTACGCACGAGCGATGATATCGTTCCCATGGTCGTGGAATTGTGTTGAAGTGTATGTATACTATTACAGTGTCAATATCACTTTATAATAATCATATATAGTTACTCATTACACCATTATACATATCCAATTAAGGTGTTGGCGGAAAATAGATTACACCACGGCGTGGAGACGGTATTCCGTACGTACGCACGCGCGGTGATTTCCTTTTTTCGTAGGATGGATAGAAGGTTAATTAGAGTTGTTTCATATTTATAATAACATATCAGTATATAAGAAATACTGATGTTATTACTTTATCATGAAACAACTAAATTAGAAGAAGTTTAAGAAGAAAAAAATTGAAAAAGATCGGTAATGGATATTACCTCTTTTTGACGCGCCTTCACTTAACCTCCACTTAAAAAAAACTAAGGATGGTCTTTGAAGAAGACCAGGACCCCTAGGATGATACTAGGGAAGTGGAGAAGAGATTTTGGCAGGGGTTGGCCGATCTTGAATGCTAAAATTGGTGTGAGCAGGAGAGGGAGGAGGTGCCCTTTTATAAGGGAGGAGAGGGGCACCTTAGGAAAATATCAAAATATTATATTATATTAAGGTCAAATTCATATTATAATGGTTCCAAAGGGTCTTATTTCGAAGATAAATTGGGGATGGATCGAAATACTCTCATCCAATAGGATTTAGACAATTTTAGGTTATTATTGTAACCTTATCAATTAGATTGAACTCTAAGTTAAATAATTTAACTTTTACTGTGTCTTTTTGTTTTTTTACACTATATGGTTAATAAACATACCATAACAAACCAAACGAACCCCAAGTTGTATATTATTAATATATCTATCTTTATCTAAGTCATTTGGACTAACATTAGATTTTTAAGAATTAAATAACAATTAATAATATAATATTTGTTTTAAAAACTAATTTATGTCAATTTTGACACTATTTGGTAAATGATTTTTATGAAATTTATAACAGAATGATAAGTTTGGAACATGTTACTTATATCAACAATAACATGTCCTATGAACCTAGAAAATTAATTTAAGTCATAAAAAGTCTCAAATTACATTTATTTGGGCATTTATAACATCAATTATGTCAATATTTCATTAATAAGACAACTACTGTATCATCTTTGTGTCATAATAAATGATAATTATTTAATCCCTAAAAATTCTATATAAATTCCTATGATGTATATAATGGTATTAGATTTCTGGAGACTATTAATTTTCGAAGTTTCATGAAGATTATCACTAAATTAAAATTGTTATACTTACAAGATTTAAGAAAGTGACATGTTGTCACAATCTTTGGTTTTAATAATAATTAAATTATTTTCATAGCAAAAAGTCCATAAAATGAATCTAATATGACCCTTAGGTTGTATGGGTCTACTTTTATCCATCCAATAGGATATTTCCAAGTGTTAGGGTAATTTTATAATCTTATATTTACCCTTAATTACCCGATTTACCTTTAACTATAGTAAATAAAATTTACCGTAGTTACTATTCACAATGCCCAAATATACAAAGTAGCTTATTAACATAATTTGGACCGACTGATTCCAAATATTGAATCCATTTTTTCAAATTCAATACACAAAATATGCAGAAATTAAATTCAAATTAATCCCGTCGTCGAAAGAAAACGAGTTTTTCTTTAAAACAATGCAAAAGATTGAATTGATTTAACCTACAAATTCAAGGTAAAATCAATGCTAATGACATACATTATATTAAATGGTAAAAATATATTATATTTAAACTTTAAAACCATTCAATATTATAATTTAACTACATAAGATATTATGATGAAAAAAGTTGTTTTTAATTAAAATATAGCGTGTTTTTACTATTCATTAAAATATGAAAGTTATCGGAAAAATATCAAAACTTTTTCTAATGTAAATTTTGATATCCCGATTCAATATAAGAATATTATTTTGTCAAATTGAACTTATAAACATGTCAAAAACTAAATTTAATGTGGGTGCGCCATCAAAAGGCGGCAAAACTGCATTTTTGGAAAAATACTTATTTTACCCGAAAAATTTATTTTGTTCTTATACCATGTTCTAGAAATGTGTCAGATGAATAATAATGTTATAAAATTCAAAATTTAGTTAACACTATTCATAACGTCTATTTCATAACAATATTATAATAATATATCATTGTTTAGTAAAACCCGGTATTGCGTAAAACACACGCTATCGAGGAAGGTCGTGATTGCGTGTAATGTAAGCAAAGTCAGGGTTGCGTGTAGTGCACAACTCCTTTGTTGTTGCATATAAAAGAATCCAACCATATTTTATTTATACATTGAATATATATATATATACACACTCAATGTTTCATAGAATAACTTCTATCAAACGAACTTGAAATTGTGTGTAAAAAGAGCCAAGAAAAGTGTTGCGTATACTCCAAGATAATAAAGTGTTGTGTATAGAGCAAGATAATCTTGGTGTATTATACAATAGAAGATTAAAAAGAATGTATCTTATAAAATCTCGGGTTGTTAAATTCTACCCCCCTTAAAATGAATTTCTCCCTTGAAATTCATCAGGGTTATAAATGGTTTACTATTCAAAAGTTTCTTTAATAGAAACCCACATCGTAAAAAGGAATACCAAAACCAATCTTTAAAAACAAAAATATGAAACGTAACAGTTACCCAAATGAACTAATCACTGGGTTTCCACATAGGTGAAAATATGGATATGGAAGAGAAATCTAATCATCATGTTCTTATGGAGAGTGGTAGAGAACATTGCTATGAAAAATCCAGCAATCACAAAGACATAAATTTGTGACGATATGAGGTATCATCTGATTCGTCAGATATAAGAGCACTAGGAAAACATTTTTGGTTTTCAAGATCATTTCCCTAAAGTTGATGAAATTGGAATTAGAAGAAATACTTTCATGATTTCGGTATAGTCTCACCGTTGGTCGTTCTTTGGACAATTTCCACTTCATCCCTTAAAGAAATGAAGTTGAATTTGTCATTCGTGATGTGTTAGCAGATCATGTGATAGATTTATGGGTCATTTCATCTATCTCAAACAAAAGGTTATAAAAGTTATCAAAAAATACATAAGTCCATCTATAGTGAGATTAATCATATATGGTTTCTAAAATGGACTTATACTTCATATATCATAGTGCTTAATATAATAAAACTAGTTTCTACTAAACAGGGACTTCCTGTAGGCCAGTGGTAGGTGATAAAGGCCAGTCGCACTTCGGTTGTGGGTTCGATTCCCACAGCCTTGTCTGACGCGATGGGATGTCGCCCATCCTGCAGGTTGTCCTTTTTCTAAAGCTATATTACTATAAAATCCCATCAATAATATCGAAAAAACTTCTATCCTTAAACAATACTAACTTATTTCCAACATAATCCATCCCAATCTTTAGGCTTATCCAAAATACTTCGGTCCAAGCTCATAGTATAAAAATGATTACTTGAAATTTCACATAACAATCACATGAATGCCATCATTTATCCCCCATATATCATAAGATATATCTTGTTGTTAAAATTAAAAACATGTGAATACCTTAATCATGTATTCGCTTGAAGAATGAATACCCATTGAAATTTATTGAAAACATGAATGCAGTCAAAAGTTAACTCTTTCCACATACCAAAATCCAAAAATTCTATATACTCAAACCATGATATAACCTTCTCCTTATATCAGTCATGAGCTCATGAATACTATCAAACATTTAATTTTCTCCGTATCCCTTCATTATGCACATATCATCTACATTCCAAAAATATCTGAATATCCTTTTATGGATACTGGTACCATTAATCATACACTTTCAAAACTCAAGGAAAGACAACAGTGTAACAATCCTTAGATGTCTCTTTATTCCATAGTACCATGAGATTACTTATACAACATTACACATGATAAACATGTAATCATTCCACTACATTCTTAAACCATTGATTGAGATTCAAAAATTCTTTCATCTCACATATCACTTGTAGTCTCTTCATCATCATCAACATAAATACTACCCATACGACCATACTGATTCTCTTCAGGAGACTTTACCTTAGGGCATTGGTTTTTATAATGCCCGTACATTCCACATTTAAAACATTTAACCATTGTTGATGTCACAGCAATACCATTATCCTCATCCCTGGTGTTAACTGAACCTTTTCCTTTTCACTTACTGGCTTTGTGTCCTTCTTTTCCACACCCAAATCATCTTCCAGTTCCTTTGAAACATTCTCCTTGATGCCTCTTCCCACATGATTTACATAGGGGAAATTGAACTTTCTTTCCACTATGATCATCATCAAACTTTATCTTTCTCTTATTAGCCGAGTTAGGAAACTTAACAAATTTTACTTTATGGATCATATTATGAGATTGCTGATTCGGCATAATAATGATGTATGGACTTCCAAATCCCATTTCATTTGGATGCTCATGAAGAATATCATTCCATTTTCCATCATATCCTCCATTATCGTGAATCATCTTGTTTCCAGCCATTTTCTAAAACCCAAAAAGAATAGTGTGAGAGGAAAAAGTCATAATAAAGTGGGAGTAACTTCAATATCTAACATCTTTGGTTTAATCTAATATCGTTACCATTGTTCTAGGACTATATCCTATACGTATACTTATCCTTAGGGACATCCCTAGACATACCTTAGAAATATCTCTAGGGATCTCACTAATGTTTTCGCATCCTAGTTTCCAAAGGATGACTAAACTTTTCCTCTGATACCAACTCTAGAGACCCAAATCTTGATGTACATGGACATTACATTACTTTTCGTAATACTTAGTATATAACAAAAACACACACACAAGGATCGTAATAGTTTAGTTTCTTTGGAAACTCGGAATATAATCTTCTAATAGTGGTGAAAGATCTTCAACATCTCCCATAAAGATCATCCCTTTTTTTACATAAAACATTTCTTTATATCCTGGGGAAATGAAAACATAAAAGGGTGAGATCAAATGCTCAGTAAGGGTAAACAAAAGAAATATCAATCACATCATATTCATAAGAACATAACATTTTGGAAATCTTAACCTGCAAAAGAGAGCATAATTTCATAACATGGGATAAATCATAGTAGTGAAATGAAATCCCAATAATCATAACATAAAACATGAAACTTTGTGTCATACACACATAATCAAAGAGAATCATATCTTATTAGTCAAACCTCATTTCCAAGATTATCTTAGTGGACAAAGTCCATTTCTGAACCGAGTCACCCTCATTTCAGTCTTGTTTCACTGAACCGGTATAACCTACCATTCCAGCCATGTCTATCTCATGAGATATAAAATCATTACCCAAGTCATTGGAGGGAGATATAAGTCCCACCCATCTCATAATTATACCATTCTTATGTGTGCCACAAAATCATAAATCATACATCATTGCATAACCCATGTAATAAAAATGGGAATCTTAAACATCATGACATTATAAAACAATTGATATACGATAAAGTAATTAATAAAAATAATTCCATCACAACCTAATCAAATCCATGTAACAATAGGGATATAAACATAACCCTTTATTATCTTATATGGAAAATAATTTTGATAAAACACTTGAACTTCATTCTTGAGGAAAATATCATTTCTACTTCAAAAACACTTTTCCTTTCTTAACATGTCATACAATTTTAAACTAAAAGAAGTTGATTAAAAATAAACTTAAAAACTTGTAGAGGAATATTCTTGTAAATAATGTTTTAAAAATCCATTCATTCCGTATAAGTTAAAAAAACATTCTTCCCGTACTTTTGTCGAAAATGTCAAAAAGTACCTCGTACGAGAAACGACAAAAGATTCCTTTCATATCTTTTACTAAAAAATCACTGAAGGTTAAAATTTGATATAAACTATTGTATAAGGATATAAATATTACATATTGAGGAAACATGGATGTGGATGATAAAATACACCCCAGTAAATACCAAAGAATAAACATTCTCAAATAAAAATGAGATTGTGATATTTCCTTTACCTTATGTCTGATATGCTTTGTACGTATCCGAACCTCCTGTATAATGATTTAAATAATGTCATTAACTTATTAAAGGATCATATTCATTGTTATGATATCATATATGGTTCACTTATGACTTTATATTACCCGTTCTTTTGTAAATTCCATGTTAAAGAAGCGTTTTGGGTAAAATCGTTTCATTTATCGTAGGTGTTTGGACTTGTTGTTCTTGGAATTATTATTACTTATATCATGATTTACTTACTTTCAGAATATAAAATATGATTTATATATAATTTATATTCAGTATATATATATAATAGATAGATAAATGAAATGAAACCACCGTTCATGGAGACGGTAGTCCGTACGTACGCATGAACGATGTTTTCCTTTTCTTATTGTCTTGAATGGAAGTAAGTAGATGACATATATATATACATAAATCCATTAGATTTACCATGTAATATATTTCATTATTATTCATTATATATACTTTATAATCATTCTTGAATGGTTAACATGGATAATGAATCTCATCGCGTCGTGGAGACGGTAGTCCGTACGTACACACGAGCGATGATATCGTTCCCATGGTTGTGGAATTGTGTTGAAGTGTATGTATACTATTTCAGTATCAATATAAATTTATAATAATCATATATAGTTACTCATTACACCATTATACACATCCAATTAAGGTGGTGGCGGAAAATAGATTACACCACGGCGTGATGACGGTATTCCGTACGTACGCACGCGTGGTGATTTCCTTTTTCCGTAGGATGGATAGAAGGTTAATTAGAGTTGTTTAATATTTATAATAACATATCAGTATATAAGAAATACTTATTTTATTACTTTATCATGAAACAACTAAATAAGAAGAAGTTTAAGAAGAAAGAAATTGAAAAAGATCGGTAATGGATATTACCTCTTTTTGACGTGCCTTCACTTAGCCTCCACTTAAAAAAACTAAGGATGGTCTTTGAAGAAGACCAAGAACTCTAGGACGATACTAGGGAAGTGGAGAAGAGATTTTTTCAGGGGTTGTCGGAGCTTGAATTCTCAAATTGGTTTGAGGAGGAGAGGGAGGCGGTTCCCTTTCATAAGGGAGGAGAGGGGCACCTTAGGAAAATCTCAAAATATTATTTTATATTAAAGTCAAATTCGGTTTATAATGGTTCCAAAGGGTCTTATTTCGAAGATAAAGTGGGGATGGGTCACAATCCTCTCATCCAATAGGATTTAGACAAGTTTAGGTTATTATTTTAACCTTATCAATTAAATTTAACTCTAAGTTAAATAATTTATCTTTTACCGTGTCTTTTTGTTTTCTTACACTATATGGTTAATAAACTTATCATAACAAACCAAACGAACACCAAGTTGTTTATTATTAATATATCTATACTTATCGAAGTAATTTGGTCAAACCTTAGATTTTTAGGAATTAAATAACAATGAATAATATAATATTTGTTTTAAAAACTAATTTATGTCAATTTTGACACTATTTGGTAAATTATTTTTAGGAAATTCATAACAGAATGATAAGTTCGGAACAAGTTACTTATATCACCAATAACATGTCATATTAACCTATAAAATTAATTTAAGTCATAAAAAGTCAAAAATTACATTTATTTGGGTATTTATAACATCAATTATGTCAATATTTCATTAATAAGACAACTATAGTATCATCTTTGTGTCATAATAAATGATAATTATTTAATACCTAAAAATTCTAAATAAATTACTATGATGTAGATAATTGTATTAGCTTACTGGAGATTATTCATGTTTGAAGTTTCATGAAGTTTATCACTAAATTAAAATTGTTATACTTATAAGATTTAAGAAAGTGACATGTTGTCACATTCTTTGGTTTTAATAATAATTAAATTATTTTCAAGGAAAAAAGTTCATAAAATGAATCTAATCCTACCCTTAGGTTATATGGGTCTACTTATATCCATCCAATAGGATTTTTCCAAGTGTTATGGTAATTTTATAATCTTTTATTTACCCTTAATTACCCGATTTACCTTTAACAATAGTAAATAAAATTTACCGTAGTTACTATTTACAATGCCCAAAAATAAAAAGTAGCTTATTAACATAATGTGGTCCCACTGATTCCAAATATGGAATCCATTTTTTCAAATTCAATACACAAAAGATGCAGAAATTAAATTAAAATTAATCCCGTTGTCGAAAGAAAATGGGTTTTTCTTTAAAACATTGCAAAAGATTGAATTGATTTAACCTACGAATTCATGGTAAAATCAATGCTAATGACATAAATTATATTAAATGGTAAAAATATATTCTATTTATACTTTAAAAAAATTCAATATTATAATTTAACCACATAATATATTACGATGAAAAAAGTTGTTTTTAATTAAAATATAGCGCGTTTTTACTATTCATTAAAATATGAAAGTTATTGGAAAAATATCAAAACTTTATCTAATGTAAATTTTTATATACTGATTCAAAAGAAGAATTTTATTTTTCCAAATTGAACTTATAAACATGTCAAAAACTAAATTTAAAGTGGGTGTGCCATCAAAAGGTGGCAAAACTGCATTTTTTGAAAAATACTTATTTTACCCAAAACAATTATTTTGTTCTTATACCATGTTATAGAAATGTGTAAGATGAATAATAATATTATAAAATTAAAAATTTAGTTAACACTATTTATAACGGCTAGTTCATAACAATATTATAATAATATATCTTTGTTTAGTAAAACCCGGTATTGCGTACAACACACGCTATCGAGAAAGGTCGCGATTGCGTGTAATGCAAGCCAAGTCAGGGTTGCGTGTAGTGCACAACTCCTTTGTTGTTGCGTATAACAGAATCCAACCATATTTTATTTATAAATTGAATATATATATATACACGCACTCAATTTTGCGTAGAATAACTTCTATCAAACGAACTTGATATTGTGTGTAACAAGATCCAAGAAAAGTGTTGTGTATACTGCAAGCTAATACAGTGTTGCGTATAGCGCAAGATAATCTTGGTGTGTCGTACAATAGAAGATTAAAAAGAATGTATCTTATAAAATCTTGGTTTGTTACATTATCTCATCAAAAAAAATTCACATGTTTCTTCCTCAATCCTAGTAAATATTATATCATCAACATAATAAATAAAAATTGGGGAAACATTATTATTTTATTTGATATAGATGTCGCAATAAACTCTTCTATTCTTGAAATTAAAATTCATTAAGCAAGTATCCAATCCGGAATACCAAGATCTTGGTTATTTCATTAATCCATTAAAATACTCCTTAAATTTACATAGATAACTTTTATATTTCCCAATCCCAAATCCACATGGTTGTTCAATGTAAACTTATTCATTTAGATCTCCATTAAGAAAAACTGAATTTACTTCCATTATTGTTAAATGATAGAAAGAAATATTATGATAGTTTCAAATCATTTCACTAGTATAAAAGACTATTCAAAATCAATGCCTTTAATTCATCTATAATTCTTACAAAACAATATTTTTTTTATAAGTTCACCATCATCATATATCTTATTTCAAAACACTCACTTTATACCAAAATCATTTTTATTGTTTGCTTTTGGTATAAGATCCCAAGTATCATTCTCCCAAATCCAGTATAACTACTCATTCATATTATCAATCTGATTATGTTGTATCCATGATTCATCAAAATATTTTGGATCAACATATGAATAAAAAGATGTATGGGAAACATATATTCAAGATCTTATAGATTGAATCTATTAGTGTTGATCTAAAATGATGTAATGAACTTTCACTTGTTTTCTCATCTTAGGATGAGAAATATAAAGTTGTTCCTAAAAATTTATAATAGAAAAGTTTGAATAATTATATTTTGAAACATCAACATTTTTATTATCATTAAGAACATTATCTTCTTGCTCAACTACAACAACCTCATCTTCATCTTCTTTAAAATCTATATTAGTTTGTGAGGCATTGTTATAAATATTTTTAAGAATGTTTACATATTTATTGTCTACTGTATTTACTATTTCATTTAAAAAAAACAATATCCTATTCTATTATAATCTTATCTAAGAAATATTCCATATTCACCTTTCTAATGAAACTTCCCAATATTTAAACTCTTAAATTTTATAATATAAGGACTTATGAATACCCTTAGGCACATAAAATAGGGATTTTCGTTGTAAAACAATTCTTCAGAAGTTATTATAGAGTTCATCCTATAAAAAATTCAATTCTAAACATAAAATGATACAATAATTTCCTTCCGCTAAAAATAATGATATGTATCAGGTTCGGTCAACATCATTCTGACTGTATCCACAAAACATTTGTTTATATTAAAAACACCATTTTTTAGTGTGTATAGTGCACTAAACTAGTGATAAATACCATGTTTTTTATGTAATACCTAAAATACTCATTTTTTTATTCAACACACATATTTTTTTTAAATTATTCACTTAATATTCATATTTTTTCCTCTTATCCAAAAACAAATAAACATTTTCAGATCCTATAAATTATGTTTTAAAAAATAATAGATGTAATGATAATAAAATCATCAATGAGAAAAATAAAGTACTTATCTTCATATATTGATTTTTCCCTCATATTTACAAAGATACAAGAGTTTTTTAGCTTCAAGGGATGTGTTGAACATATATCAACATTCATATGAACTGAAGTTTTTTCATGCATTTTTAAAAAATAAAACTACACCAATATCTTATTCTAATCATCTCAAGACAATCATGGACACTATCTCTCTTTTCCAAAATATTCATTTTCTTCTACCACATGGTCCCTATATTCTTATACAGTGGCTTATATTATTCCAGAAAGATAATATAGTATAAAATTTCGACACATACTACTTAAAAAAAGTTTCTTTTGGTTCATTTTCCTTTCATAACAACCTTTCCATCTTCTATTATTTTCACACACAATAACCTTCCTTTTTGAAAACAACCTTATTACCTTCATAATAATGTATTTAAAAACTTTATCAGTTTTGGTTCATACCATTAACAAACATAGATATTTTGGATTTAAACTTTTCATCCCCAATAATGGCGGATCAAAAGCCTTTAATTTTAAGATAATCATCCTAGGAAAAATTCACTATTCCTTCTTTGAAGTCATAAAATTCATTAAAAACATCAAATCACCTATAATATGTGAACGTCACCCACTATCCAAAATCTAGGATCATTCTCCTATTGTATCTTTGAGAGAAGTTTCAATAATAAGATATTTTTAAAGGCTTTTTCTTTCTTCACAAATGGCTATTGGGATTTTTTTAAAAGTTGTATTGTGTAGGAATTATCATGAGAAACACTTTTTCATGATTTCAAGGATGTTAAAATATTTAAAAAATTGTTTCTACCTATTGGAATCTATTTTCAATTATCACACAAACTTTATTATCCTTCCTTATTTTATTAGGTTGATTCCCTAACAAACTATTCCTCAACTCTCCCTTGGAATTATTGAAATGTAGTTGATTTAACCAACACATTGTGTTTGTTTGTTTGAATCCACCAAAATACTATAAGTATCCGTAGATATATTATATTCCTTTATAACTTAAATATTTTATGGAGTTATAAACCTAAATTCCATAAAAATTAAAACATTCCATTTTGGATCTCTGATCCACCCCAAATATGTTTTTTATCAACTCTTAAATATTTTTTAAGATTACATTTCTTCTCATTCTCAACTGAAACACCATTTTTCATTGATATTTCGTAGAAATTAAAATATTATATTCTTTTGATTTCTTAACAATATTTATTTTGGATGCATACATGGTTTTTAAACTTTCTTATTATTTTGGATAGATTCATATTTATTATTGAATTTTTAGGTTGTATTTTTTGATCCTTAATATGCTTTCTCTTCTCAATACTTTAACTATAATTAGTAATTAGTGTTTTCACATTTGAAAATCCGTTCTCATATTTTGAATGTTTTTGTTGAGTAATTTATAACTCTTATTCTTTTAACGTTAAATTTTTATCATGATCAATATGGGGAGTTTAATATTAACCAAATTCCTTCTTCAAAAAATCAATCTCTTTAAGAAACATTGGTTTTTCATCAAGAACAAGTTCTTGATTTTTTTTTGAGAGATTATCTTTCTTCAAATTCTTGTAATATATTTAATGTATTAAAATATTTTAAAGATTTCCATTTATATATTTTTACTCTAAACTCTATATGATTCCATTATACTTTAGAACTATATATTTTCTCACTAGTGTACTTTTCATCATTTAAATTTGAAATAAAATTATTTTTAGTTACTTTATCACTTAGGTTTTAAGATTCATATTAATATTTCCGATATTATTCATATTTATTTAAAATGATTATAATTTTGGATTTAGAAATAGTTTTTATCCCTTCCCTTAAAATGAAATTTTTAATGTTATGAATTCTTCTAAAAGGTTCTTCTTGATTTTTGGTTCTCATCAACACTTTCTTCGTCATTTTTTCTCTAAGGGTAATTTACTATAATGTTCCCAATAGAACCACAACCAAATAATTTCAATAGTATCATCACTTTAAAATTTCTTATGCCCCTTTTTATATTTTTTGGAAATAATGACATACATTAGTTAAAAAATTATAACATAGTCTTCTATAGTAGAGTCACTATGTTATTCATCTTCAAAAACCATATTAGATTTTCCTTTCTTAACAGCTTTGATGTACATTTCTTGGTCATCGATTTCATTAATATTTTTAACATTTTCTCTCATCATTTCATATATAATTAGAGTAATTATTAGATCATCCAACAATAGTGATTCATGATCTGTATATTATTACGAGAAAATTTTTTCATCAAACACATTATGAATGATTTATTCTATCTTTTCAAATGTGATTGAATAATCTAAATTCTCACCAAGAAATATTAAAATACTTATAATTCCATTCAAAATTGTAAATAAATAATCATTATATTTATACTCACCCATTTTGAGATCATCTTACTTCACCCAATAGATTTTTAACTTGGATTTCTTAAAATTTTTAATTTCCTTCATATATGTAATAAAATTTATTTCAAATAAATCTAGTAGTTCCAAAATCTTTAGCAGTTATAAAATATATTTCAAAATGTGAGTAATGTATAGAAATTCTAGACCACCAATAATTTTCAACATTCATCTTATCAGTAGTTTTAGGAATAACATTCTTAGCATGAGGAGGAGACCTATATATAGAAATTTTAAGAACATAATTACTAAGGAACAAACAATATTGAAAAATACTATCGTTCCAAATATGATAGTTTATTCCGTTGAAAAAAAGAATCCCATTATTTTTAATAGAATCCAAAACATCCATAACAACTTCTCTTTACATCAAACATTGACAAAGAGTTAATGAAGGAAACCTTCACTCTGATATGAATTAAAAGGCCCGAGTAGTGTCATTTTGATCACTGAGAGGGGGAGGGAGTGAATCAATGATATCTTTTATTTTATTTTTTCTTTCTTATGAAATAATATTATCATCCTGTTAAAGAGTTAAAACTTCACTGAAAAATAAACTCACTAGTAAAACCATAAGATCACAACAATTTAAAAGTTTCAAAAAAACTAAAAGGGTATCTAGTACTTAAATGGTTTGGAAATAAAAAAACCAAACAAATCCACTATAAAATATTCTTTTTTATATGTTTATAGAAATAAATTAATATCCTTACATATATATTGAACTACAATAAAAAAACAAGGCATGTGATTCCTAGCACAAATTATATAACAAATATTTTGTAACAACTTTTAGAAACATTCAATTGTGTTCTTAGAATGTGTTCACTATAGTTATTAAATTTATTCACTTATATAATTTTTATAAAACCATATTTTTAACTTTATCACCAAATATTAGGTAATAAATTCTTCAATCAGATGGCTATCGGTCATCATTTATTTTCTGGAATGTTTGAGTGATACCTTTTTACATAATGTTTTTATGATTCCCTCTGAAAACATATAAAACTTTCTTACACATATTCTGACAAATTCCATCATATTCATTAACTAGGATTTTCTTGGTTGTAAACATCCCTAATCAATCTATTTATTTTAGAAATTTTGTTTAATTAGTTCATCTAAAACAATTTATCATATGCTTTATCTTTTTCACAGGTGAATAGTACACCCTCCTTTGTGTTTATCATACACCCATTTATATGTGTGATCTCGAAATGGAAAAGGTAGGAACTCCAATTTATTTTCTTGGTCAACAGAAAATTCAAATTTTAAAAATCCTACTTAAATTAATTTTTCCAACAACCACTTTATTCTTTTAATTTTCTTTAACTTCAGTGTTAAGGAAATTTATTCAACTTAATTATCATCACAGGCATCACAAACCTTCTATAATGATTTCTATGAATGTTTAATGGTCATATTAGAATAATCACATTTAATATCTTTAGTAAGAAATCATAAATTCATTCAATCCAAAACATTATCTGGTAAAATTTTCATCAGAAATGTTTCCCAGATCCAATATTATTCATCAAAAAAGATCTTCTGATTACACTTTTTCATCTGATTTCATTATTTAGAAAAATTATATTTTCTTCTAGACATTACAAATATCCATTAAAGACTTTTCACTATTATATCTTTAAAACTTATTAATCCTCATATAATTCTAAAACATATTAATTTTTATGAATGATGTAAACTTAATAAACATCATAGACTTTATTCGATGTAAATTACAACATATGAATTAGTTTTAGAAACTTTATTCCAAACACATGGATTATGATATTTTGTCAATCATCGTATATAAAACCTTACAAACAATAAAAGAATTAGATTTTATATTCAATAATTTTTTTAAATGATGGTATCAATGAATTTAATTGGTTAAAATTTTCTTTCCATCATATTTCACTAAATGAATTTTTCCTCCAATGATATCCCTTAATCATCTCAATATTCCCATATTTTATATCTAGAATACTTTTTCTTATAATATTTTTAAGGAAAATCATTATGATCAGTATTCAAAAAATTCATAAGTAAATACTTCTATAGGAATGTTCATTAGATATTTTTTGTATTCTTATATATTTTTTATCTAATATTTTTCAGATTCATAAAAAATTTTCTTTTGATATTTCCCAATTTATTAAGGAAAATTAATCTCATATTTTTCACTTTAGGATATTTCAAAAACTCTTTTTCACTATCTGATTTCCTTAAATAAGGTTAATTATAATGTGATTTGATTTTTCTTAAAAAAACAATTCGATAAAACATAATTTTTCATAAAAAAAATCATCCAAAATTCTTCATAACTACTTCCAACAACCAAAATACTATTTTTGAAAATTCTATCCCAAAATTTTACACCATCATAGTTATAATTCATTATAAATATTTCTCTAAAAAAATATGTGGTTTTTAAAAAGAATATCATCTTAATATTGTTCTGTGAGTTTTTATTTTTTAAAATGTTTTCAAAATAAAAGTAAATTACTTCTCATGATTTTGATATAATAACTATTGGTATTTATTATGGGATATAATGCCAATTTTATGGGTGGTATAATAGAAATTTAATATTTTATGTTATTTTATCATGATACGGTTCATGGAAATTTGATACTATAATGGATGAGCATGATATAGATGAAATAATTTGTGAACCTGATATACCACTCCAATTAAATAGGTAATAATGGTGGAGTTAAGGTGAAATAAGTTACTCCTAATACATATATCATAATTAACCTTGTTGGTTATTCCTCTATAAGGTTTATTTTAAGGGAGATTATATGGATAATGTTCCCAGATACCTATACTGTTTTTCAATTATTTCTATGGGATTTAATGTAAATTATTTTATTTCATAAGTTACTTAAATTAAATTATGATTAAAAAAATTATGGTATTTTAAATCTTAAAGGATTCTTTTCCTGAGTTCTCATATTTTTCTAAGTGATATTCATGATTATTATTTTTCCTTTATACATTCATCACAAATGTTTCATGAAAACATTAGGATTTGATGTTGATTTCAGGAGTAAATAATGATCATTTTTTTCTTAATGATTATTATATATAATTTCCATTTCTGTATGATTTTTCATTAATTTTCAAAAGGGATTAGTGTGTTTATTTTATTTCCACAGCCCTTACATGAATTTTATTTCTCATACAATTTTTTAAAATTATATTTATTATCATTAATGATGTTTAGGTATTATTGAAATGCTAACAATTAAATTTAATGAATGAAACCTGAGTGTTAATATAAGAACCTTTTTTATAATCTAAAAGTTAAACTTTATGGATATTTCTACTATGTTATATAATAGTTTTTGCTAATTATCTTAAAATCTAAACCTAAATGATCATGGAAAGGTAAGAAAGTCCAACCCCTATTATAAATCATTTTATTATGGGATAATTATTTATAGGGTGTTATATATGGTATTATATAAAATTCTTAGATAACATTTGAGGTTATGATGATACTAAAATACACTTAAGAGATTTCGATTTATTGTTATGTTACCAGGAGATAGTTTTTTAGGACTTATTTCTTAATTCATCTATTCAATTTCTGTTTAGAATATTTTTCTATGAAGGAACCATAGTTAAAGAAGTATGAAGGAAATATTTCAATGAAATCCTTCTGCACCAGAAAACTGTAATTAATGGAGTTTGAACTGATAAGGTTATATAAATGTAACTAAATAGATTTAGACTATAAATAGTAGAACCCATGTAAGGTAGGGATCAGATTCATCACATATGAACTATTATATAAAGGAAACTTTCATGAAATAACACTCATTTCCTTTTAATTTATTATAGATCCATTGGTAGATGAAGTATGAATTAATGACTATGCTAAATAATTGAGGTTTAGGCATCTTTAGATAATTAGAAGGTAACTCATTACATTTATCATTTTGAAGGTGAATTCAATTAATGGTGGTTATCGATTAAAAATTCCATGGAGAAATATGATATTTGATTCTATAGAGTGGAGAACATATATAGATTTATCCATTGAAATATTTTTCTGAATTTATAAAACATAGAATGAAAATTGAAATTCATGGAATTAATGAAAAAATAGGACTCAATTTCCGTATATGAATATAATTTTACTTGATTGATCACGTATTCACCAAATTTAATTTTGTTCCATGATAGTAAAATTGAGCAGTTTTAGTCAGGATTGAAACAATAATTGTTATGGTTTTTGGTTAATCATGAGTATAGATGTTGAGTGGACATTTTTTGATGCACTAATAAGGCTAAGATATAGTTCTTGGATTTCTATATCAAAAAAGTGTATATTTTTTCAAGGTGTATTGAAATGGGGAAGAATTCATCAAAGAAATACGATGTTAAGAAGAAAAAGATTTACTTATGAATCATGGGTGGAAAAAATATATCTTTTAAATGTCATATGTGATAAAAAAGTGTAAATAGTTTTGTAAGATAATACATCTTTTTCATGTATTTTAGAGAATAGAAATGGTATTTGTAAGACAAAATACGTCAAACCAATAATAAAATGTTTTAATTGTAATGAGATGTATATTATGAATGTGTTTCTTAAAAGACATGGTGACCATAAAGATCAAAAGCATGACGGAATGGATAAAACATCTGTGAATACCACGATAAATTAAGGATTATCAAATTAATTGGTGAAAGGAACAATACTTTTTAAAAAAATTATTATAATGGTATATGTATTATTTTATTTCTGAGAGTTTTTTTACTAAAATTTGAATGTAACATCAAGGAATATAGATATAAATTTTAGTAAAAACTCTTAGTGTGAGTATTATCGAAACCTAGATTTATGGTATCTTTCTTATAAATACATTTTGAATGATTTTTTCTATAAATACTATTATATTACCCATATTATAATTAAATTTTATTCTTTTTATATATTATATTTCATGTTATTGTACCCATATTGATATTAGAGTTGAATAATTCATATTCAATCCTTAATTTGGGCTTAAATTTTAATATTATTATGTATTTATACCTCAGATAATATGTCAAGAATCCAAGAAAATGATTTAAAATGGTAGTGAAAGTTATCCTAGGAATCTCATTAAAAAGAAAGGAATTATTTTTCATAGTGACATTCCTATGCTAAATGATTTTTTTTTTCTTTTTAGGATGATTTATTGGTGTCATTCCTAATTAAAAGATCAAATTTACTCTTTAAATATTTTTTTATGCATATATAATTTTAAAACCTCTTTATCAAATGGATCCAATGGAGTTTCTTAAAAGAAAATAAAATTACGAGAAATTCATGATAATGTTTTCACCTACAATAGAACATTACCTCAGGGTTTCCAAAATTTTTTTAATCATAAATATTGTTCTATGAGGCTGTATATTGATTATATATTTTTTAATAAAATTCTTTTTAAGAAAATGTATTTATTTACTCATATTGATGACTTGTTGTATCATATCATGCGTGCCTATTATTTTTCTATGATCGACCTTGGATCAGGATACAATCAATTGAAAGTGAAGGAAGAGGGTGTTCTGAGGAAATCATTCAATACTATGTATACCTTTTAGTAGTCATTGGTTATGCCTTTTTGGTTAATGGATGCACTAATTATATTTATATTTTTTATTAATAGATATTTAATTGACTTTTTGGTTAATTTTTTGTTTTTTTTATCAGCGAAATTTTGGTTTATTCTAAAATTTTTTATGAGTATGAGAAATATGAAATTGGGGTTCTACAAAAATTAAAAGAAAATAATTTTTATAGAATGTTTAGTAATTGTTAATTTTGGGTCCAATTAATTAATTTCTTTGTGAATATTGTTTTTAAACAATGAATAACTATTTACCCTACTATAAAAAATGTAGTGGAAGAGTGTTCAAGACCAATAAATATCAGTAATATTCTAGGTTTTCTTTTATTAATGGGTTATTAGTGATGGTTTTTTTAAAAAAATTAATCTATTTTCTTTCACATTGAAAAAGTAAACTAAAAGAGTATTCATTTTCATTTAGATAAAGGAATGTATTAAATGTTTCCAGTAATTGAAAATAAGATAGTTTAATACTATTGTTTTATCCTTTCCATCATTAAATGGGGATTTTTTATAGTGATTCTTCATTGAATGGACTTGGTTTCATCCTGATATAAAATGATTGGGTAATCTCATATGATTCATGATTGTTGAAAATCAATGAATAGAATTTAACTATGAATAATCTTGAGCTTTAATCAAAGTATATCCATTAAAATTTCAAATTTTATTTTATATGGGATAAAATGAAAAATATATAATTACCATACAAGTTTAAATTATATAGTCACTCAAAAAGAGAAGGACATGTCATGGTGAAGAAGGCAAGATTTTAAAGGCAATTATGGTTACATAATATCATCCAGATAAAGTAAAAATGATATCATATTCTTTGAGTCAAAAAGGAAGTATGTGATTGATTATGTCACATTGGGAATATGATCCTTTATTTAGTGATTTAATGAATGTTGGACTACAAATTGGCAATGAAAAAACTCTTTCCCTTTTGGTTTAGGTGTCAATACATCATTCCATATTTGACAGAATTAAGAAATATTTTAAGGAAGATTGTGGGTTGTTGGAAAATATAAAAGTGTTTTAGGATGTAAAATTTCCTAATATAATATATTATTTGAAACAGAAAGATGTTATGTATTCTGAGTGATTTTTTGTTGAAAAATTAATTGTCTAGTGGTGGTCATAGATCTCTATTTTGCACTAATCATGATAGTTCCAAGACAAATATTAACCTTATGGAATATTATTGGTGGGAAGGAATGAAAAAAATTTATTTCTTACTATACAATAAAATATTTTTTTCCCATAGGATAAATCTAAGAAATAGTAACTGAAGGTGGTGGTTTAGGTATTTTTATTGATTTAGTTGAAATGGGAGAATATTTCCCTAAATTTCATAGTGGTTTTACGGAAGAATTCTTTTGGTAAATATAAAATTTGGGTAATTATTGTTCTCCTAACTAAATAGAGGAATTTTATATATATGAGATACTATGTAATTGGATTAGCTTCCTAAACTTCATCTTAAAGAGATATTAAGATTGCATGGATTCTCTATCTCTATTATATCAGATCAAGATCCAAGATTTACATCAAATATATAGAAATAATATCAAAATTCTTGGTACATAGATAAACTTCATTAAAATATTTAATCCATGATCTGATGGATTGTTTGAACAAGTAATTTATAATTTTGATAATTTTTTTGGATATTACTCTTTAGATTACAATATAACTTAGGATTAATATATTTCATTAGTATAGTTTTCATATAATAATGGTTTTCATTCTAGTATAAAGAGGTAACCATTTCAGGCATTACATAAAATCTATATTAGACCATTGTATGTTAGGAAAAGATAGTGAAAAGAAGTTATTGTGATTATAAATGGTTAAGAAAGTAAATATTATTTTTTATAATATGATAATAGATCTGAGTATGTAGAAGAGTTAAATATATAATAGAAGGAATTATTTATCTTTTGAGGTAGCAGAACATGTTTTTCGTAAAATTTATCCATGGAATATTGTTATGCATTTTGGATGGAAATAAATATTAAGTTCATCATTTATTTGTTTAAATGAAGTTATACTAAGTTTTAAATGATTTTCCCAAAGTGCAGTCATACCTATATGTTTATATTAGGTGTGATATGTTGGTTATATTTCATTTTTAAGGAAAAATGTACTTGATGACTCTCATGGTTGATCCTTGAAGTAGTTTAGTTGAAATAAAATAATTATAATGTGTAAAATATAATTTATATTATAAATGACAGTAATTTAGTGATATAAAATATTATAATTCTCAATCTAATGGGTTTTTGATAAATCATATAATGGAAGAATCGCCATGGGAATCAAAAAAATATAAGGTAAAATTACTCTCACCTATTTAACTAATGAATAAAATTATAAGGATAGAATTTCATTATAGAGGAAGAATTTACCAACCCAATTAATGTTAATAATAAATAAATCTCAATAATTATTAATATAAAGGAAAATATTTAATGGATTAATATTTACTATGGTATGTTTAAGTAATTTTTCAATCTAAAAATAAATAGTTGTATTCTAATTAAATTGTTTTCCCTCGATTATATAATATTATTTAAAAGTGATTTTTCATAATATTAGAAATAAAATTTTATTAAAATAAATTAACTTTTTATATCACATTATCAAATATATATTTATGTTAAGTTTTAGGATATTTCTGAAGAGACTGGTTTTTGAGTGAATAATTAAATTACCGATTTTTATAAAGAACTACAATTTTTTTCAAGTATTAAAAATTTATCATCCTATGTTGGATTTGTTTAATAGTAATATTAATACAAATTAATAAATATAATTAATATAATCCCTCAATAATCAATATTATAAAATATTGTTTTATAATTTCATTTTTTCACTTAAAACACATTTTTTCTATAAAAACAATTTTTTCGTTAATTTCTACATGATTATAATAAAAATAAATGTTTAAAAATTTTAAAAATTGAATATTTAAATTTTTATATCATATTTTAATCATTATTATCAAATTTATTTAAATTTTCGATTTTAGTTTCCACCATAATTAATAGTTACCATGGTAAAAATTTCTTACCATGTTAAAGGGTAAAATAGTTCACTTAATGCACAGGATTATTTATAATGTAAAATAATATAATATTAATTATTATTTAATGAGATTATTATGATCCTTATCATGTTATTTTTTATGTTATTTTCTTTTCTAGTTTACCAGGAGTGTAACTAAATATTATTTTAAAACATTTAATATTTATAGTAGTGTCACTACCCTCACTAATAAAAGAGAACATCCTATCCTCTCTTTTATAAACATATTATTCCCTATATTTCAACCAATACATGCCCAAATCCATTAAGAATATCCATTAATATTCATTATAGGTTTGTGTTCCACATAATAACCAATACTAAAAGACTGAAGGTGTAATCCAAAAGTGGATTTCCAAAGAAGTGGTATAGATCCTAATCATGTGCTTTCATGGTTATATCTTATTCCAACTCCTTAAAATATTTTATATAATAAAATGGTATCATAAAATTTGTATATAAGATACATTAAAATTTTATTATGGTTACATTACACACCTTTTTCATTAGAATTACATCTAATGGAAAATGAAAACATTTCTCGTGCGTACGTGTGGATTACCACCTCCATGAAGTGATATATGTAATTTTTCATCACGACCTAATATATCTGGAAAAAAATTCTACTTTAATTAGAATATATTATATTTAAAACCGAATTATTATTCTTTAAATATTATATTTTATCTACCTTCTTATATTCTTATTTATTGGAATATGATAATGTTGCTGATGCATACTTGTGGACTACCACCTGTATAAACCGATGTGATTCAATTTTCTATTAACAACTCCCATGGATGGTTATACAAGTTTATATGATGATGAAACAAATTTAATTATAACATTTAAAATTTTCTATATAAGTTGGGACAATGACTAATTTTACTTCATTCAATGAACTGATGTTATTTTGAGGTTATACCTCAAATGAACCCAAACATCTAACGTGAACTTAAATTGTTTAAAAACTATATAAAAACGGTAATAAATGAATTAAGTTGGATTATAGTATGGGATAAAACCTGAAAATATTTATTAATAAATATTAAAATTAATAAAATTTTATTATTTATTAAATTAAATAATTTTTATGGTGTGTCATTTGATGATGTAAGGAATATTTCTACAAAATATTATTTTAAATATTTTAAGGTTGTTTTTCTCATTTTATATGTTATTAAAACTGCATTATAAAATTTTTATCTATAATTTAATGTTTGATAATGGTATTTTATAAACTCTTTTAATTTATTTAAAAATAATTAAATTAATTTTTTTACGTTTTTTCATGATTTTTACTTTCAACTATTTTTACTAATGTGCGAAAGAATTTTTATAACATTTACCTCATAACATTTTCCCTCCTTCATAGCCATTTTTCATTATCAATATTTCAATAAATGTATTTATTTTTTTCAAATAATATTTTATTCTAATATTTCTATGAATTTTAATTTTTAAAATTCTTTCTAAGGGATATTTCTTCTCATTATTATGAGATAACTGATTGTGGTTATTCTTATCCGATCTAATGAAAACTTTTATGGGTTTTAAAGTGACAAAATAATATTTTTCCCTCCTAATATTGTTCCTTTAATTTTTATTCATTAATAGATCATCCTGAAATATATTTGATTGTTGATTATCTTGATATATCTGTCAAATAATTTAGGTAAAGTTGACGGATTCGATGGGAAATAAATTACTCCTAAAGGATATGTTTTAATTAATAAATATGGTTGTTTATTTATAAGGTTTTTATAGGAGTTATTATAATGATAATGTAAAAAGACACCTACTTGGTTTTTTTACCCTTTTTATCACATTTAATGGAAATTTTTCCTATGATAAGAAAATAAACTCGTTATTAAAGGAACTTTTTTTATCTTCAAACTGTGAATGGTTTGCATTCATTAGTTCCCATGTTTTCCAAAGTAATAGCAATTATTATGATTATTCTGTTATGATTACTTCCAAAATATTTTATGAAAAAAAATATTTTAATTTAATTTCATAAGAAAATATGATTATTTGGATATTAATGTTTATTATGTAAAAACTAATATTTCTTTATAGGTTTTTATGAATTGTAAAAAGGAATAACGAGTTTCATTAATTTTTATATCACTTACTAAGGTTGTTTTCTCATACTACATTTTCATATGTCATTTATGAGTATTATGGATGTTACAGGATTATAGAACTTTCAATGGTTACACATCTATAATAAAGGAAACTTTTCATGAATGAAACATAAATATAAACATTAAAACCTATTTTTGGGAAAAAACAAACATTGTGTGTAAATTTGAACTATCTTTTCTAATAGAATTCCTAATTCTTAAAAAATATAAACCAAATAAGTTCCTTAAAATATATGAAAGTGAATCCCTTGTAATAAATCTTTTAATTATGGGTTTATTATGTATGAGTTGTGGTAGTTGGTGTTAGAGTAAAGGATTACCTAACTATAAATGTTAGGATGATACTATAATTCACTTTTAAAATGAAATATTTTATATTATTTTTATCATGAGATTGATTTTTTGGATTCTCATCTTGCATAATATAATAATATTTTACTAAGAATGGTATCTTATAGAAGAAATATGATGGATGATGTAGTAAGAAAACAACAGAATTAAATAATTTTGAATCAGAAACCTATAATGGTTGGAGTTATAACTTAATAATGTTTGGTTTTGCTAAATCAATTAAATAGGGTTATAAATGGTCAAACCCATACAAGGGAGGGAGTTAATTTTCTATTAAGAAAAATGTCTATAGGGGAAATTTTCATTAAAAAAATTAATCTAATTTTGGTGTTAAGGGACCCAAGTTAAAATTAACATAATTAATAATTTAATTTCATGATTTTGATAATACATATCACAAATAGTCACACAACACACGTAAATAAGGTTTAGTTTCTTAACTATTATATACAAAATGATGTTATTTTAAAACACTTGAGAAACATTTTCCTTAATCATGCTCTGATGGACCATTTTTTTATATATCATACAGTATATAATCATCTTCAAAATCTATGTAATAGAATCATAATAAAGGTGTGAGATTTGATGATCAAGAAGGGTGGAGATATCATAATATAATAGATCAGAAACTTGAAGTAAAATACGATAAAGAGGATAAATATCATATAAAAATATCTTAATACCCTATATGATAATATTGAAATATTATATAGAGATATTATATAACAATACATATCATTAATGAAGTAAGAATGTTATGACATGGATCAAAATACATCTCAATAATCATAAATCCTATGAGGACAAAATAAGAGTATGGAATACATTAAAAAATAAGGCGTAAAATGAAAAAATGGAAACTGATTAAAATTAAATGCAACATGGAAATATCGAATAAAAAATAAAGAAATTTAAATTTTCGGAACAACCATAATAATAGAAATACCTTTGTGAGAAAACTCATTATTCCCATACCCATGTGAACCAACTCATTATGTCCACAACTAAAAATGTGAGAAAACTCTTTATACCCACACCAATGGAGACAAACTTATAATTTCCACACATGACTATGTAAATATATATTAGCCTAAAAAATATATTTGAGGTAGATGTAAGACCCCACCCATCATCACACTTATATATATGTGGCACATAAATTCAATTATCATTAGAACTTAAAGAACCAATATAAAAGGAATAATTTTCTTAAAATTTTCAATAACATTAAAAAATGATCTAAATAAATTATAGGATATAAAAAATATCATTTTATAAAAGTAATAATATCACAATATGTTATATATGGTGGTCAATGCCTCAATTCAAGGGAGATAATGAATGGAGGAAAAATTTATGTGAAAATATAATATTTTTCCCAAAACCTTTTAATTTTTATATAAAAGTTTAATAAAAAATCACATTCTAAAAAATTTAGAATTTAAAGATATTAATTATAAGATGATATAATAATGAGTTATAGATAATTGATCCTATTAAAAATACTAATAAATCTGTTTTTTTATAATGAAACTGAATTCTATTATTAATATTTTCATGTTATTTTAATGAAAAATTTTCCTTGTAGAAAAATTTAAAAATCATTATTAAAATAAGTAAAGGAAAATAGGAGTAATATAAAAAAAATATTTTATTTAATTAAAGATAAAAAATTTTATAGAAAAAATATGGATATAGAAGAAAATGTTAATTTGTAAGAATGAGACTTCCTCTTACTCACATTATATATTTATTTTAGAAAAAAATTTATAAATTATGAGGTTATTGATGATGATAATTAATTTTATTAAAATAAAAATTTTAACTTACATATAAAATAGTGTAATATTAGGATCAATTAAGTAATGAAATGTATATTCAAGTAAGGAAGATAATGACCCAATGAATACGAAATTAAGTCGGCGAAACCATTAAAACCAAAAAAGCATTCAAATCAAAACCCATTGAAGGATTTTATTTAAAATTAAACATTAAATACCATGAATATTTATTTAATCATGATAAAAATATTCAATGATCATAATATTCACCATTATAAAGATAACATTGTGTATAATAATAAATATGTCTCTATGGGTGAAAATTTTGGAAATGAAACCCTTACCATGTTTCCCATCTTAGTAAAAAAAACTCTAAGATGCCATATAGAAATAGGTATTATAATATTATATTATATAACATTATTCATATATATAACCTTTTATAAACTTCATTCATAATTATTATAAAAATTTGGGTTAGTTAGTTATTATCTATTTTCAATATTGGGTGTGAGTAATCCTGGCCGTTTTGGAATAGTTTCATAATAGATATGTTGTTTTCATTATAATACTAAATCATATCATTAACATATCATTCTTGGTACCTGTAATTATGTATTATAGTTATTTATAATTTTATAATTTCATTTTATAATTATTTTTGTTATTATCTATGATGAAAATGTTAGGGATGAGCTTGTTTTGTTAGTTTATAAAAGCACACCACTTTTTTATTAATTTATGATTTAAATGATTATATTTTTAATAAATACATAAAAATAATTATTTACTTATTCATATATAATAGTATGTATCTAAACCCATAATTTATATACATTTGTATTATTTTTCATATAGGTGGTTAAACTAACATAGTAAGAACATGATACAATCTATGAGTGGGTATGGATTTAAAAGAATTTTTTGTAATAATATCACCGTCAAAAAATTATAATGAAATTATTTATATGTTATTAAGGTGATTAATCATAATTTTTATGATTTATTATTATAATTTAAAAAAAAGTTTTTCACTAATAAATAGATCATTTGTCCTCTTACTATACACATTTTAGGAAGTTAGTTTACAACAATAACTTATTACTAAAATTACATATAGAATACCTAATTTATATTTAATGAATATAATTAATGAAATAAATAAATTATATATTCACTAAAATCATTTATAAATCCCTCCTTGAAATTTGGGAATGATAAAAAGTTTATCTTTCATAGAGGTAGTAGTCTGCACACACGCATGATAAATGTTTTTATTTATTTTTTGGTTGAATTGGAGAGAAATAGATAATGGTTATATGATCAATATAATGAAATTTAGGTATCTTATTTATACTTATTTCATTATATAAAAATTTTATGAATGGGTTTATAGGAGGGTGGATGAGAAAGATAAAGAATGGATTTTTAATGGTATTTAATACGTACAATAATGATTTGGATCTTCTATTTAAATATCCTTTTGAAATTATGGAAATGATGAACTTTTTTGAGGATAGAACATTAAAAACATAAATATTGTATATATGAGAAGTAAATTGGGTATAGTTTCATGGGAATTTTGAAATACTGGATTTTCTTAAAATGGGTGGAAGTGAGTTATATTTATTTGTGAAAAAAGGGAGAAAAATACTTAGAAAAGAATGTTATATAAGAGGTAAGATTAAAATTATATGAATATTTGGTGATTTTGGAGTGAAAATTTTGATGAGACAAGTAGTTATTACATTCTAACTAGAAAAGGTAACATAGAAGTTGAAACCATCAAATTGATTTATTAAATTCATGCTGCATTATATTTCAAATTTTTACACTTATTAATCTTTATTAAATATAAATCATGGTTTTTATTTTATCATTAAAATATAAGACAACCCTACTTATAAGATTTTGAATTTATGAATCTTAATTTGGTCTCCATTTAAACTATTTTAATTTCTAAATATTAGAAAACTAACTTTCAAATTAAAACATTTAACATATAAAAACTAATTTATATAAAAAATGTTGTCTTTACTATTTTATGCTCATTATTTTTTAGTATTGGCTTCTGATTTGATGATTGATAAAATATTTATATATAGGTTATAGAATTATATTAATTTAATTTTTGATAATATAATAATGTATTTTATTAGAAAAATATTAAAAAATATTATTAAAAAATTCATTAAAAATCATAGTTTTAGCCTTATCATGGTCATTATCATTAATATCAGTAATAATTAGATTTTCCTAAAAATTAAATTAAAATTTATACATAACATGAAATTTTTTAACTAAAACATTAAATAAATTTCTTCATAATTAATTTCTACAAATGAAGATAAATATGAATTTATAAAAGAGAATAAAATTGTTTTTTGAGTAAAATATTACATATGCTTCAAAAATATTGAACATGTGTTTTATAAATCTGATAAATTATTTTAAAATTATTTATATTAATTATTATCTATATATATTATAAAAATTGGGATTCGAAAAATTTATGTCATTATTTTGTTAAGATAATGTCATAAATGTGACAGCTTTTAGAAAAATCTATATCTTTACTATTCACCTAAAAATCAATTATTTTTAAAAATCTCGTAAATAATTCTAACGATAATTTTGATATTATGTATTCAAAATTGATTTTTTTTAAAATAATTCAAATTGTAAAATTAATAAATTTATCTTTTAAATGAAATAAAATATATAAAGAATATAGTTTTTATTAATAAATAAAAATATAAAAAAATTGGTTTTCATTATCATATTTTGTATAAACATATATTTGATTGAAATGTTTTTATTTTATATAGGTTTTTTTATTAATTATTTTTATTAACAATACTCTTCTAATATTCCATATCTTATTTTAGTTTGGTTTTGTGTGTGTAGTAAGAAATTAAAAATATATTTAATTTATAAAAATATATACCAAATTCTAGGGGTATTACCTCCCCCCCCAAATAAATTACCACCTTTAAATTTTAATTGCCACTTGAAAATGTAAATATATTAGGTTATATAAATGATAAACATGATTTAGGGTATAATTTCTAGATATATATCAACCTTAAAACTGAGAAACATTTATTTCTTCTCGAAATAATATTAACTCTAAATCGAGTTTTTCTTCAACCATTTGAGACTTGATTCTATTTTTATTCGGTATCAAGAACTATATTATATTATTTCTCTATAAAATGTTTTCATAGGAGTCATTTAATTGATAGATTGTAGTTATTTTATATGAAATGTTATCTTCTTATTCAAAATAATTTTACACTATGTGGAGAGAACGAATACATTACATTTATATAAAGAATATGTAATATGATTTGTATAAGTAAATTCCCTATAAAAATAAACATATGATGCTATAATCATACCAAACTAATTTATTTGTTATCAATTAAAAATCTAGAAATGGACGGGATGATTTGATTTTGTTAGCAAATATCCATGGTACAAAGGAGTGGGTTGAGCAAGATACTTATACAATAGTTATAGTTTATCAGTGTACGATCAGTGTTATAACTAAGGATTATATTTATAACCCACATAAAATATTGTGGTTCCACATGAATTCCATTTTATTGGATTTTTATGGTGCCTATCATCCATATAATCCATTAGATTAGATAATTGACTTTGGTATGTCCTTGTTTTCCATATTTTTTTCATTGAACTTTTTATGGTACCTTAGGATGAGAATTATTGACCTCCATTGTGTTTGATATAATATTAAATTTTATTCTATAATGTTTTTATTCATTTTACCTTTAACAAAGATAAACCATCTTCCAATTTCATTTATAAATTCACTTAGGTGAATCTTCTAATATTCTTTACACAAACAAAATTGAATCTTATTTCTTTAATCATCTTCATAACCTAAAATCCCATGATTATAGATCTTTATATTAATTTTGTGTTTTTTACTCAATTTCAGTCATTTCATTATTCAAAATTCATTATAGGTGGTTTGTCATACTCATAAGGCTTCAAACATTATGTCATATCCAATTAGGTTACATATTTGGACAATACCTTCTTTATCCATGACATCCATTTTTAACAAGATTCCTCCTTGCTTAAAACATTACAAATACACTATTAAGTTCATTTTAATGATGGAAAATTAATATCATAATATAATTATCATAAATGATCTCATAAAAATTGAACCTCATAATGGATTACTCTTGAAAACCAAGAAAAATTGCTTTTAGTTTAAGATAAATCATTGTTGGTTCAATATAGATTTTTGTAGGCCAGTTTCTTGTATCCATCATATACAGATTCCTATTCATAATAAATAATTTATAATAAATAGCAAGAATAATTTTATTAGTTAAATCATACACCTTGGGAGTTTAATCCCACTTGTGTTGTTATGCAACTTTATCGTGCACTTGGTGACAATTTAGTTAATACCCAACTTACTCATTTCAGTGTCACAACCACCAGGTAAATCCATGATAGAGACATTATTGACATGTAATATCTTGACATGGATTCTATTTCAATGGGAACAACTCTGTATCTTCTTTACAAAAATTCTACGATGGTATCCCATTCTTAGACTTGTCCTTTATACTTTTCAATAGGTTTTTTAATAATGTTTTATATCACATATATTTTCCTATTTTAAGGTAATTGTTTCTCTTATATTTCTATCCCAACATCCCACCAATAACTCCCCTAGGCCCCCTAGAATATGTATGTTTTTGGGCTTCTGTGGGTGGCCAAAATGGGCCACGCAATTTGGCCGCACAATTTACTAAACACTGCGGACAAATCATGCACAGCCTCTAGGTCACTAAAATATCATTTCAAATTCCAAAATTTCTCTTTCTAGAGTTAATACTAATACTACCATTTCTTCACCATTTCATGCATAACATCCATGGACATCCTTGATGCTCTCTCAACTTCTCGTGGAACTCGATTTTGAAGGGGAGCTGGTGGAGAAGATTCATGTATTCCCACGCAAGTGATTTCGCTTCCTTGATTCTTCCAATTCCATGGGATTTCATCCTTTTTTTCATGAAAATCCAAATTTATAAAGGCTATAGACTCATACCTAGGGTTTGTTTTTTGTTTCTTGGGCCAATAATGTGGTTTTAGGTTCATTTTCACTCCCTTGTACTGTGGTGGTGGTGGTGTGATTGATGTTTCTCCAGATGATTTGAGGGTTTTGACACATTTGGTAAGTGATTTCATATGTAAGCATCATATAGTTACATATCTTGCTAAAATTGAATGTTTATCAAGATACAAATTCATTGTGTTTTGTGTGAAAACTATTTTTGGTAGCATTTCTTAAGCTGTTGATTTTTAAGTGGTATATTTGTGTGAAAATGGGGGGTTTTATGTGCATTCGATGTTGTACCAATTGGGGTTGTTTTATACTTCACAGAATGGTTTTATTAAAATGTTTTATTACTAAAAAATCTGGTTTGGTGTAATATTGGTATGAATTTGTTTTTAAAATAGGGGTTTTAAAAGGAATTTATGTGCAAAGTGTTGTTACACTTTTTGAATAGTTTTATGGAAATTCTAAGGGTTTATTTGAGTTATAAAATAAGTGAAATGCATGTTTAGCTACTTTTTTGAGTGTGTATGACCAGAAAAGGGATTTTTATGTTTAATTTCATTTTACATCATTTGGAATTTATTTGCTCATAAATAGTAAAACCCAGGTATCTAGGTGGGTTGATGTGTACAAGTTTGCTAGTGATCCGGAGTGGTTGTGTCCGTCTTTCACTTAGAAAGTTTTATATTGACAACACCAAAAAAACTATAATGATGATGATTGGGTACCACTTGGTTATGGGTATGTTCCCAACTAGTGTCTTGTGAATGAAAAGATTTATTTATTATGGTTACTTCTACACTAAGATATGAGGTACATATGGCCCACAACTAGCTAGTTCCTAGGGGTGTTCCTATGACTAGTGGTCATTGACTATTTGGTATATAAAATTTGTTTAGGAGGTGATTGGATGGAAAATTCCATAGCTTACATGTTTTATTTAAATTTATTGATTATTTAATGTCAATCCTTGAAAACGTTTTTACATTAAAAGTTTCACTTTTGAAATTGTTGATACAATTTCTTGTTTATAAAAACATGCATGATTTTTTTCTTATAATGCTTGTCAAATGAAATATTTGGGTGTCTTCATATTGGTATTAGGTTAGCACCCTGCATACACCATTGTGTGTAAGTATACTTGATCATGTTCGACATAGGTAAGGGTATGGTCCTTGGAGATAGTGGTTTGTGTTTCTAGTTTCCTTCCATGGTGTGGTGTCATAGAGACGACTCGTGGGTGATGACCCCTTTTTGTGTGGTGGTACATTGTCTATTTTTTATACTAATTTTGTATTTTTGGACCTATTGTGTCATGTTTAAAACATTTTGTTTAATTATGAATCTTATTTAAGGATTGTTTGGTTAGTAATTTTCAGATTCAATTTATTTATAGTTTTAGGTTGTTTAATGATTCTAAACTCCGGTAATCCATTCCAAAACCATTGATTATCATACACGAGAACTTGTTTCTGCCCTTGGGTATACAGAACGCCCTTTGGGCCTTTCTATGGACTCGGTCGGGTGCTGGTTTTAATAGTATCCACATTCAGTTCATTAAAAAATGGTATCAAAATAGGTTAATCGTTTTAGGTCATATCATTATTTTGAGATGAGTATGGTTAGAAAGAAGCTAGGACTAGTGTTGGTTATAGTTTTGGTTATGACTTGGGTTCCTGGATAGTACCTCTTGTGAAAAACCATGATTCATCATGGGATATTTGGATTACTTGTTTTAAATCTCTTTAATGTGGGATGTGTGGGATGAAGACTTCACGTAGACATTAGGTGGGATTTAAGTGGTTGTGTATTTAATTATTTTGAGTTTTTTATATTTTTTATATTTGATGTAACTACTGAAATGTTTCATTATTTTTGTACTGATAATTTCTTTTGAGACTTTCAGCTTGTGTAGAAACATGCCTCCCCCAAAATCTCCCGTACACCTACGAGAGGATGTCCGAGAGATTTATACCTCAAAAGATGATCAAATGTTTGGTAAAAGATGTGGTCAGGGATTTCCATGTCCTAGGATAGCGAGTATCCCCTACTCTTTCTTAATCAAGAGAAGAATATTCTGGTCTTAAAAATGACAAAGCCCAAGAGTTCTTAATGAACAAGCCTCCTCCTTTTCGAGGAAGCGCAGAACCCTAGGAATTAGAGGAGTGGATCGAGATGATCGAGAACATGTTCAAGTTTCATGACACACCTGATTATTTTATGGTGATGTGTGAGTCTTTTCTATTATAGGGTCCCAGCCAAAGGTGGTGGGAATCAGTGCTCAAGCCGGGAAGCATGAACAGATGAGCTGGAAAGACTTCAAGGTTACTTCAATGACCAGTACTACACTAAAGTCATGGAATATGTTAGTTCTCAAGATTTTATGGAGTTGGATCAGTGGGATATTTTAGTGATTGAGTATTCCAACCATTTTGTTGAGCTAGTCTGGTATGCTCTGTAAATGGTCTCCAATGAGAAGATTAAGGCTTGGAAGTTAGAGAGGTTTTTGCAGCAGGAGATCAATTCTCATGCCTTCTTGTTCAAGATGAATACAAACACCAAGGTGGTTGATTGGGCATATATGATGGATATTGACCACAATGGTTGATATGGTTTCTCTTGGGTTGTGTTAGGGATGGTAAGTGGCAGTTCTTATGAGAATAAAAGGAAGCAAGAGTAGAAGTGGATGAAGGGAGGTGGTAGTTCAGGCAAACCTTCCCGGATGGTTTATTAAGTGGCTTCATACACATGGTTTTTTATGTTCTACTGGTGTGGGATGATGGGTAATGTTAAACTAGCATGAAGACCCTATATGAAGGCCTGTTATTAGTGTGGATGTATGGGAATATTGCAACTTTTTGCTGGAAGGAACGTTTACTCCATAGTGGGGAAGAATATGTGTCTTCTAGGGGTGTGCCAGCTCATTTAGAGTCATCGAGGATGTGGGGATATTGGTTTGGTGGCAAAGAAGGTTGGGATGGATCATCTTCTGGGAAGATCCAATTCAGGGTAGAGACATAGGAGAGATGTAATTCTCAGGCAGAGAGTATGAATCTTAATGCAGTGGAGTTGGCACCAACGGGATTGGATGTGTGGCCTTCGACATTTTGAGGTACCTTCTTTATTAAATATTATATAGATGGTTCACTTTTCTATATTAGTGCTTCTATTTCATTTTTCTTTACTTATTTTCTAAGCACACTAAATTTTCCAACTGAGTTGTTATTTGTTGTGATGGAGTTGGTGACATCGTTGTGTAAAAAGAGGGAGTAAGGTCTCAGGTACCCATCTTTCTGGGATTGAGATGGAGGAGGACATCGTGGTATCTAATATGGACCTTTCTGACATAATCTATTTCATGGATTGGCTGGTCTACTTTTAGGGGTACATCGACAGCTATAGGAAATGGGTGAGTTTTATGGAACCAGATAACGGTCCTCATGTTTTTAATGCAGAATGGGATCCTCTATTGGGTCATGTAGGACCTCCACTCCTAGAGTTAGGTAATCATATCTTTTAGATATCATCACTCACTCTAGAGGATGATGGTTGTTATACATAAGTTTGATTACATCACATATTGGATGAGTTCCCAGAAGTATTTTCAGATTATTCTTCATGCTTACCCCCAGAGTGGGGTGTGGAGTTCTCAACTGATTTGGTTCTGGGAACACATCAGATATCTCTTCCCCATATAATATGGCCCCCAGTGAGTTGAGGGAGTTAAATATATTTATGTAAAATTTAGAATCCAAAGTATTCATTCACCCAAGCATCTCTCATTGGTCCTCTCGTGTTCTTTTTATAAAAAAGGTCGACAGGTCCCTCTGGTTGTGTATCAGCTATGGGAAGCTGAACAAGGTAACCATCAAGACAAAATATCATTTTCCCAAAATAGACGACATGTTTGATCAGTCAAATGGTGAAAATTGGTTTTTTAAGATATAATTGTGTTCATGTTACCACCAACTCTAGGTGAAATATGCCGATATCCCGAAGATAGCTTTTTGAAGCTAGTATGAACACTTTGTGTACTTGGTCATGCCTTTCGGGTTGACCAATGGTCCTATAGTTTTTAAGGAACTCATGAATAGGTTGTTACACCAGTATCTTGACTCCTTTTTTATGGTATTCGTAGAAAAAGTATTATTTTACATTAGATCTAATTAGGATCATGATAATCAAATTTGGATTTTTTTTTACACCTTTCTAGGTCATAGCCTTTAGGCAAAGTTTCCCATGTCCATTTTACGGATCAAGGAAGTGAAGTTTCTGGTTAATGTTATTTCGGAGAAGGTAGTTTCAGTGGACCCTGGGAAGATCAGTGTAGTGATTTCTTAAGAAAATAAAAATAATGAATTCGAGATTATGAGTTTCCTCATCCTGGCAGGTTATTACTGGTTGTTTTCTCAAGATTTCCCTTAGCTGGCTTCACCCATGAACTCGCTCACTCAGATAGGGGTGAAGTTTTTATGGGGCCCAGAAATCTAGGAATCCTTTGAGGTGTTAATTTATACGTTTAATACCACCCCCATGTTTCTTTTTCCATTATCTTTAATTGGATATTTTGGGTATTGTGAAGCTTCAGGTATGGTTCAATGGGGTTTACTTATGCAGGGTAACCATGTCGTGGTGTATGGTTGTCACCAACTCCGACCACATGAAAATAATTACCCGACCCATGACTTGGAATTGGAAGTGGTGATGTTTTCATTGAATTATTGTGGTCACTACCTCTTTTGGAGATGTTTTAGGTCTACTTTGATCACAAGATCCTAGCCTATATTTTCTCTCAGAAGGATCTTAATCTGAGATAACAACATTGGACCGAGTATCTGTCAGGGTTTAAATTTTACATATTCTATACCCTGGGAAAGGGTAATGTTGTGGATGATTCCTTGACTAGGAGAGTACTAGTAGAGGATTTTAGGAATTCTAGTGATGAGTGGACTCTACTGAGGCTCTTTTCTCAGATGCATAGGGAGACCAAGAAGCACTATGGAGGTGTGTTCCTGGCAAGCATTTAATTGAATTCCACTCTTTTAGAGTTGATTCACGTGAGAAGCCCAGTGAGGAGCTAAGTGAATGGTCGAGGAGGTTTCTTCATTGTGGGGAGATGTCTCTTGATTGGCCTTTGTCCCTCGAGGTTTTCTTGTTCTTTATGGGTCGTGTAGTGGTTCTGTTATTTTTAATAAAGGTGGTAATGTAGCATAGCCACCAATCTTAGTGTTCAATCCATCTTGGGGCTACAAAAATGCGATTTTTTGTATTTTGTTAGCTCCTATGGCCATGTGTGAGAGGAAACATGGCAGAATTTGTGTCGAGATGATACACATGCCATCAGATAAAAGCAGAGCATCAAAGGCCCTCCGGTTTTCTCCCGTTGTTACCCATTCCTATCTATAAGTGGGATGAGGTCGCCATGGAATTTATTGTTGGCTTTCCTCGAACACATCAGTTTAAGAATTCCATTTGGGTGGTGATTGATCATCTGAAAAAATCAAACCACTTCTTTCCAATCAGAGATATAGGTAAATTAGATGAGTTGGGCCGATGATATCTTCTAGAGTTTGTAAGGCTTCATGGTGTTTCGTCGACAACATTCTTAGATAGAGACCCCCATTTCAAATATCAGCTTTTGGAAGGCCTTTAAAAGTCTTGGGGTCTCAATTTAAAATGAAAACAGAATACCATCCTCAAACGTATGGTCAAACAGAGCGGGAAAATAAAATATTGGGGGACATGATCTGTGCAGGTGTTTTGGACTTAATAGGTTCTTGGGATAGTAATTTGGTATTGTATGAGTTCACATATAATAACAATTAACAATACTATATTCAAATGGATCTTTTTGAGGAACTCTATGGTTGGCCTTTTTGAACCCCTATGTGTTGGGGTGAGGAAGGTGAGACCTCATTGTTGGGGCCAAGCCTTGTGCAAGAGACATCTGAGAATGTCATGTTGATCTGGCCGTGGATATTGAAATCTTACAGTTGAAAAAAATCTTATACTTATCAGATGCGTCAAGACCTCGATATTTTGTAGGGTGATCGGGTATTCTTGAAAGTGGCGCATCGTTTGTGTCATCGTCATTTTGGAAAGCAGTAAAGCTAATGTTGAGGTATATCAGACCTTTTGAGATCACCGAACACGTTGGAAATGTGGAATACATGTTATAATTTCTCTCTCAATTGACATCTATTAATTACATATTCCATTAATCCTAGTTGAATATGTAAAATATGGATCTTTCTCATGTGCTGAATTGGGTGGAGTAAGATATATAGCCCTATTTTTTAGTTTTATGAGCAGCCGGTGCGAATAGTTTATTCCACAGAGAATGTGATTTAAGGAAAGGATATTCCACTAATTAGAGACCTTTGTAAGAATGTGAGATATTTCTACAAAGCATTGGAATGGAATTCATGTGTTGAGAAATAGTACCCATTCTTGTTTTCTGATCAATCTTCGGGTTGACTTTCTAGGGTGGGAAGTCTTTCATGGTAAGGAATATTTTCACATCGATGTCCCTCTTTTATGGTAATTTTTTCTATTATATTATTGGTCTAAAATTACCTCCAATTTTTTCCCTAGTTCCCCATTTAATTTTAAGGTTTTTGGACTTGTTTTGGGTGCCCAGAATGGGCCGTATGGTTTGGACGCGTGGTTTACTAACCTGTACAGAGAAACCATCCATAGCCTCCAGGTCATTAAAAATCATTTGAAATTCCAACATTTCCCTTCCTAAATTAAACCTAATCATCCCATTTCATCCCCATTTTTTTCCTAACATCAATATACAACATCAATTCTCTCTCAAACTCCCTTGGAACGCAATCTAGGGGGGTGGTGGGGAAAGTTTAAGGATTCTTATCTAACTGAGTTACCTTTTTTATTTCTTCCAATTCCTTGGAATTTCATCCACTTTTGTTAAATCTCCGAATGTCCAAAATCGTGGGCTTCAAACAAATGGTTTGTTTTTGAGTTTTTGGTTCGATATTGTTTTTTTAGGTTTATTTTCACCCCTTGTGGTTTGGCGGTGGTGCGATTGAAGTTTCACATAATGAATTTTAGGTTTTGACACATCTGGTAGGTGATTCAATGTGTAATCATTGTATAAGGAGTTATAGGATGGAATTATATTTTTAACATGTTCTTATTTCATTTTTTTTGTGGAAACACTATTTTTGCTATCATTTTTTAATCATTTTATTTTTTAACTGGCGTTTTTGTGTGAAGATGGGGGTTTTTCATGTGCATTCAATGTTGTACCAATTGGGATTGTTTTATAATTAATGGAATGGTTTTATTAATAAAATTTATTGATTCCCATTCTGGTTTTGTGTAATATTGGTATTTATTTTTTTTAAAAATAGGGGTTTAAAATCTATTTTATGAGAATGGTTTTGTTATACTTTTTAAAATTGTTTTATAGAAATTCAAAGATTTTATTTAAGTTATACGAATAATAAAAAGACTCTTTATATATTATTTTGTGTGTGTATGAACAGAACTAGTATTTTGATGTTTAAATGATATTTGATAGCATGTGGAATTTGATTGGGGACAATGATAGAAACCAGAGTATCTAGGTGGGTGGCCGGGTACTAGTATGCTAGTGATTCGGAGTGGTTTTCTCCATATTTCACTTAACAAGTTTGACATTGACGACACTAAAAAATAATTAATGATGATGATTGGGTAATACTAGTTTATGGGTATTTTCCCTATTAATTTCTCAAGCATGAGAATGGATATTGGTTATGTTTACATTTACACCAAGATACAAGGTACCCGGTGCTCACAGCAAGCTAGTTCCTAGGGGTGTTCCTGTGACTAGTGCTCATTTTCTATTTGGTATATACCATTAGATTCTGGAGTGTTTGGATGGAAAATTCATCATCTTATATTTTTTATTTAAATGTATTCATTCTATAATATTAACCATTGAAAACATTTTTCCATTAAAATTTTAACTTTAGGAATTGTTGCTACCATTTTTTGTTTATAAAAACATGCAATATTTTTATCTTATAATGATTTTCACAAGGAATATTTGGGTGGTATCCTATTGTTCTTAGAATCACAGCATACATACACCTTTATTTGTAATTAGAATTGATTATGTTTGACATGGGTAAGGGAGTGGTCCTTGGAGACGGTGGTTCAGGTTGCTACTTTCCATCCATGGTGCGATGTTGTGGATACAGCTCGGGGGTGATGACCCTGTGTCGTGTGGTGGTAAATGCTCTATTTTTTCAAGATAATTTTGTAGATTTGGACCTCTAGTGTCATGTTTAAAACCTTGTGTTCAGTTGTGGATTTTATTTACGGATTTTTTGGTTGGTAATTTTCATATCCAGTTTATTTTTGGGTTTTGTTAGTTTAATTAGTCTAAACTCGGGTAAACCATTCCCAAACCATTTTTATCCTACCCGGGAACTTGTTCCATCCTATGGGGTTAGGTAACGCCCTTTAGACTATTCCATGTACCAGGTCAGGTTCTGGTATTAATGTTTATATGATTCAGTTCGTGAAATTTTATAAAATAATCCCCATAATTACAAAACTAATCTGTAAAAATAAGAAAAACCCTCATTTGATACAAAATGATGTAACCCAAGCTAAACATAACTCGAAAAATACATTAATTTCATTGTTTGAATAATAAATCTCACAAACAGTGCACAAATCATAGACCAAAAGGTTTATTGTCATGGAAATTAGGTACATAATATTATTATTTTACAATACATAAGAACACTACTACTTAATAACACTCCTCTAGACCATTTTCTAAAAATCCTAGATGGTATAATATTCTTTATAACCCAAGGAATTCAAACATATGAAAGAAGTGATCTCGGATTCATAGTAAGGGGAAAACATATCATGATGTATTGAATTATAAAAATATTTAAGAACAGGAGTAAGAAGATACAATTTTATTAAAATATCATAAGGGTATTGATTATTTTCATAAAACATGATAGTTAGATATAAGATCATAAAAGTGTCATTAAAGAATCATTAATGTTATGAATTGGCTTAAAATGCATCACAATAATCATAAATCATCTGAGTATTACATAATTGTTTGGAATAATTTAAAAAAAAGAATAACATGAAAACATGGAATATAATAAAAATGAAATCCGCCTTTGAAATTTCGAATAAAATTACAAAAAACATTAAAATGTAGAATAATCGTAACCATAAGAAAACCATTGTGACTGAACTCGTTATTTCCATGATAGAAAATGGTCAAAAACCCATCATACCCATGCCAATGTAAAAATACTAGTTATATACCTACATAAAAATATCATAAGATATCAACATAATCCAATGAATTAGAGGTCAATATAGGACCCCGCCAATCATTATATTTACAAATGAGTTCCACATAAAAACAAATCATCATCAAATCTTAAATAACCAATTGAAAAAATAATTGGTTTATTAAAATTTTACAAAAATATTAAGTGGTGGTATTAGATTTATCAATTGTTTTATGATTTAATTTCAACCGTTATACATATTTTTTTGATCTATGAATTTATTGCGATATGTTTTGAAATATTCTTATCGATTTCGGAGTGTTTTATCAGCCTTTCTGAAAGTGATCCCTTTTAGAATGATTTTTTTGAAACTATAATGATTCTCTAGGAAAACTATTTTTCATGTGGTACTATCACCTTTGGTGGAACGTGGATAAGTCACAAGGTTTGGAAAACCAAGACCCTAACCTAGTGAAATCAAGTAATTCCATCAAATGGATAATGTCATAGTTTATGAAGGGTTTGAATAATCATGAAATCAAACCATGGGGGTGCCCATATGTGGCATAATTTCTCACATATTTGGTGCATGGATTTCCAAACCATGCACCAAAACCATGTGCGCATTATTTTAATGACAAAAAAATCCCCTCAAACATCCATTTATGGCTCGTTTTGACCTATTATTCATCTATAGGATTCCCCTTCAAACCTTTAGACTCACTTAGTATTCCATAATTAATTACACATTAGTAAATATTGATTCCGGGGGATCCACGAGGGATATTGAATGGGAATTGAGTTATGTGGTCTAAAACCTTCATTCATTTCATTCCACCTAGATATTCATGTTTTTCCTTAAAATGAATCACAAATCTAACATTTTTTTTGATCTACGGATTATGGATCCCTCTAATAATGAATTCATCAATCGTAAATAAAAATGATATTTTTTTAGTGTAATTATTGCATCCTTTGCACTGGATCTAAATCTATCAAGGATAGTAGACATTTCCAATTAATTTTCAATTTCACTATCATCTAGATAATCTATTTTATTAAATATCCTCATGGATCTATTTTACAATTATAGTTTGAGACTGGATCAATATTCGTTGACAAGACCTAAGGTTCTCTTTTGGAAATGATGTAGAATTCATGATTAGTTATTGATTTGAAAATGGATCTGGTTAATTTACATCCTTTCATTCGATATATCTTTTAACTAGTATCATTAATAGGCTTCATGATTTATCTTATTCTTGAACCACCTATATTGACATGGAATCTTTTTATGTAACACATTTTTCTTGATGAATGAAAACCCTTGATAGAAATCCTTGATATGAAATTAAGATCTCCATTTTGTTTTGGAATGTGGTTAAAGAGATGACACCATTGATGAACATTGAAATAAGAATTAAAATCCTTGTGGTGGAATGTTTCATAAAATATATGGATTATTATATTATGTTGTTTACACTGAAATAAATGCATTATAAGAGACATCTGGGAATGCATGGATGATTAGAAAATAATCCAGAACAAAAGAGCTAAAAATTCACCTAAGGGTCTTGTTTAGTGAAGGGAAAAACATTTTTGAATATGTGGTGCCTCAAAACTGGATTCCAAGATGATATGCATATATTGGAGGTAACTTCTGCTCAATGTATATGCATTTTCTATAGCTTCTTTTTTCGGATGAAAACCTTCATGAAACATATCTATAAGGAATTAAATTTTACAAAATGGACCTCCCCACCTTCGTAATTATTATAAATACTTCCCATTAACCAATTTTTAATAGGGACGTGACTATTGATCTTCATAAAAAAGAACTTAATTCAAAAAACTCAGACCTTTGTTAGAAAAAGTGGAAATGGATTCCTAGTGGCACCCATTGTTTATGATACTTTCTTCATGTATATCACGTCATGTGTGCTTCTATGTTTCCCCTCATTCCCATTTTATAAATGAGGGCGGTATCCATCACTTTATTTTGTGATGTCTACTCCCATATTTAAATGGGATAACGTGATGTCGATTCCTACTTCCAAGGAATCATCCTTGGAGCTCATCACCTTGTTTGGGTCTCCCACATTGATTTAGTTTTTATTAATTAAACTCTTTTGAAGAACCATCTCAAGGTTGATGCTAGTAAATTATGTTACTTCTACCTTAATGGCATAGAAAACTTCGGTTAGGGGAAGTCATAATATTGGTATCATTGGGCATGTAAGGATGTTTGGTAATTTGGGACCCTCTAAATTATTTCACTTTTAAAAGGCATCTCATGTCTGAGGAATCTTGGTCGTGGAACCTAAGGAATCTTATATCATAAATGAGGGAGTTAATGCTTGTGGTACATTTCTTCTGAGGTTATTTACCTTAGGAATCCCATGTTTATCAAATGGGGTAGGGATTTTAGATTAGTTCATGAGTTTAATGTCTTTTTCAAATGATCGGACATAGCTTGAACATCTTGTGGAGATAGGTAGGGTTTATTTTTAATTTATTATTGAGAGATCATTGGTGCGAGTTTAACATTTTGTGGGAAACATTAATGCGTAGGTTTAAAATATTTCAAGGATATGTTGGGAGCAGGTTTAATGTCTTATGGGGATAGTATGGTCATAGGTTTAACATTTTTTTGGGAGACAATTGGATCTTGTTTAATGAATTTTGGGGAAAGGATGGGCTCATATTTAATATATTGCTGGGATTTGATAGGTGTAGTTTTAATACCTTGCGGCAATAGGTTATGAATATGTTTAACATTTTTCTAGGACATTTTGGTTGGTTAAGTGTCTCCCCATGGGGGAAGATTTCACACATGGAGGTCTGGTGTAGTGTTTCCACAGGCGTAAGATTTTACACTTAGAGTAATCATGACATCGGGATTGAACATTTGAGGGGTACCCCAGATGAGTTTCTATGTCATGATTGATCCTTGGGGAGGTGTCCTATATTCCCTGATATGGAATTCGTATACAAACATACATAGATCGATGGCATAGTTCAAGACTATTTGATAGGACTAGTCTATGCAGTTTGACATCATACGGTAAGGACATACGTGTTGAAAAAGGATAATAAATAAGGGATAGTGTAGGGAATACATTTATAATCTACCATGGTATATCTATAAGCAGTGATGATTTGAATGGATATTATTTGTGGAATCTTCTGAGGTGATGTTGTTTTGTCCTAGGTGTATAGTTTATTCCAAATTGGAGGGAGGGCAGTGTAAGGCTTATGCATGGATGCTTCCCATTGTGAGTGTTTTATCCCATTTCGAGTAAGGGAGTGGCATCCCATGATGATTATAAATGGTGAATCCTATAATAATCACCTATTTTAAGGCTATAGTATAATATTATGTGTTGAGGACGTTGTCATCCAGTGTAACGTCATATGTCTAGGATTTGAATATTGGTTGTTTTACATCTTGATGATTGGACATGGATGAGACTTACACCCTAAGGGGGAATATATAAAGGATAGAGGAATATCTAGAATAAGGACTCTCTACCAAGATAGGTAAGTCATTTCCCTTCATGATTCCACCTTTAGGACTTACGCGTCCAATGGTCATGCAAATATGGTTGAATCATAGCATAGACATTATCATGGATGTGTGGAAATCAGGAGTCCTGAAATTAGCATACCTATTCTTATGTAAAAATTCCATTATAGAACATATTATTGGAATAAAAGTTTATATTAATGGATATACATGAAAAAATAGGGGGTTTCATGTAATGGAATATATATTTTTTGAGTGAAAAATTACTATATTTCAGGAAAATAGAGTTATGCAAGTTATGGGCTCTAGCACAAGTAAAACACATGAATTCATTGGGAATGGGTGTAATAAATACTTGGTGTTGTTTGAAAATATATGTGGTAAAATACTAATTATCTTGTATGAACCTAATCAACCATACTAGTATTTTTGTGGGTATCTCTAAATCGTAGGCCAAGATAAGTTGAGTCCCATGAGAGGTCGATCATGGAACTTATCTACTTTTGAGAGTCCATGGGATTATATTTTTACAATATGTCACTAAAGGTAGATTTACATGTGAAACATTATCACTTCATCTTCTGTATTCCTATCCCAAAAAGTTTTGGGGTGAGGTTCTATTTATAGATGAAATCGGTGGTTGATGTCATGAAACATCGCTGGAGCACAGATCATGGTTGTGCACTTCATAGACCATTACCAATATGGCTTGACTGCGCAACATATGTGATTTTTCATTTCCATTCTCAAGAAAACTGGGTGGTTTTAGAATGTTTTTTTGTGTAAACCTCTCTATTTTTGTGTAGAATCATTTGGTGTCATTGGGGATTGATAGATAAATATGTGGGATTCAATGTCTACTTTCATACTAAACTATTTGGTTGCACAAATTATGGTTTTTCATGCATATATCCTTTTTGTTCATATTTTATGGCCATTATTTCATACATGGGGGGTACCCATGAAAATCGGTGTTTCCTTTGGACGACAAGTCCTTTGCATGAAAAATTAAATATTTTCCATCATCCCTCCACAGTGGCATGAAACATGATCGTCGACATCATTATGTACCTTTAGGGTTGGTCACATATTTTATTCATCAAAAACTAGCCTTTCTGTCTGAGAAACATATTTTCATCACCAAAAAATCCCCCTAGAGAATCATATCTTATGATGGACCATATTTTTGGGTTCCAAGGGAAACACTGAAGTGGAAGGATTATTTCATTATCTTCACACTACTCTTACCTTGGGTCATGAAAAAAATTTAAAACTCTAAAGAATGTTGTTGACCATATACATATAAATTAGGTGATGGGAAATTGTACAATACATTGACTTTTATGCATGAAAACGCATCTCTTATTCATTAACTCATACCTTTGTAAAAAATTCCAAGCATTCATTCATGACATTCATACAACTATTTAATTTAGAGAGTCTCTTTTCTTGAATCATTCATATGTTTTCATGACCACCTACCATTTTCATTATTGTGGTGATTTTCAATCAATGAAGACCAAAATTTTTCCATCCAATTTTTAAATCCATAGATCTTTTAAAAATGTCCATACCTACTGACCATGTTTTGCTCTATGTTTTCATTGTTACCTAAAGGGATAAAATGGAATGGAATTTGTAAATCCTTCATGCCAAATGTTTGGTTTCTGATAATAGGGTGGTCTAGGGTTTACTGATTGAATCCTAGATGATATATCAGTTAAGAAACTCCCAACACCATTACATCTTTTGGTTGATGGATGACATGTATATATCATCCATTTAAGGGAATAAGTCATAGTTCTGGTTCACTCATCAGGATGAGCATTCCCATTGAATCATTGCCTCCTTGTGTTATCTTACTAAGGATCATGAAGACAAAGTCATCTACATTCTGAGTAGATATACATGGATGAACATTGGGGTGCTTCCATAGAATGAATAATTTTCATCCTGCTTTATGAGACTATTTCAAAACAGCATCCAGAACAACATCAGGGGATGGTAAAAGGATTTGAAACTACATACTAGGGGGATTTAATTATGAGTGGGAATCGGTGTACTAGGATCCCTCTTCATTTTAGGAGTATGGGGTGGAAATATGTCACATGGGGATACATGAAGTAGTGTGTACATCCAAGTTCCATATCTATCATTAACAAGATCTAGTGTCCAAGCTTCTTAGCCGGTGGTCCCCAGACAACAACACCTTCCACCTCCATCATTGGGAGGTGGGTATTAGAATATTGGACCTCTACTACATTGTAAATATCTCACTGATAGGATTTGAATTAGATAAATTCCTCCCAGAACTGAATGTATGGGGTGATAGAGAATATACCCCTCTTACAACAAAGATACTATTGGATGTGTTGACATGTGTACTAAAGAATCATCCCCACATTCATTGGGAGAGTAAATTTAAAACATTGTTTGGGATATCCCTGAATACCTCTATTTTAAAGATTCCAGGGTGTTTGAAAAAAATTTAATCAATGCAAGAGAGGTGGAAATTAGGTCCAAACATTGTTAACATAGAGGGATGTGTTATCATTAGTGGGGATATATTATGAATGAATGGTGAAAATTAGTGGTCCATTAAACTATATCCCTATCAATATTACTCACCACTTTGATACCTCCATTGAGGAACTCACACATGGGATAAAATCCAGGGATGCTCATGATGGAAGAAATTATTTCACCTAACAGTCAGGTGAACCTAGAAGTATCAGCGCTAGCCCAACACTACATCCAGACGAGCCTTGCGGAAAAGGTTAGAATGTCCAAGTAGATTTTTGATTTATTCTAGTTCTAAAATTGGTGGATTTTTGTACATTTTGGGGTATACAAGTTTCCAGACACCATTTCTCCTCTAAATGCTGGTTTGCATCCCTCACTATACAACATAATTGGGGTTCTCTCAATGATTCAAAATGATGTTGGGGTCACGATCAATATTTATAATGATACAGACATCAATATTCATCCATTATTGACTCTTTCTGGTGAGATGTTTGAAACTCTAGAGGGGATGCTAATGCTATAGAAGCATCTATAGACCTTTTGAGATGAAGTATTGGTCACCATGATAGATGGTATCACTTTTTGTGAACTGTATACTTAGTCTTGATTTTCTTGGTAGTTTGGATGCATCCAACAACCAATAATGTGGGATTACATGGGGATCAGTAAGGAATGATATTCCTGCATTCACACTCAATTGTGGAGGATATTTATAGGTGAAGGAAATGGTTTGGATATCATTTTACATCCCACCGTAGGCAATGTTGGGCTATCTGAGGGTTCTGCTGGGAATTACATATTTCCATCTATATTTTCAATCCTACATCAACAAGTGAGGATAATTGTTGAATCAATATCATAGAAAGATAAGAATAGAGGTAGATGGGTTGTTTCACGAAGTTCTCCCCAAGCATTGAGCACTCCAACAGAGGCTGGAGCAGGAGCAGATCAGGGCTCAATTTTACCCCCACCTCGATAATAGGAGGGACTCCCTCAAAATTTATTATGGGATTATTTGAAGAGCACCCATGTTGTTACCAGTGGGACTTGGTAGGACCCAAAAAAGAAACTGTTATATCTATTATATTAATCCACTAATGATTTCATTCCTACACTCTAGGAAGCCTAGTGAATTTTATCAATAACTCTTGTGGTGGAATAGTTGTGGTGGAGGATGCCTCGGGAAGGAATCAAGCTTCAAGAGGTTGGGCTCTCCAAATCCTTACTATTATGAACCATTATTATATATTAGCATACCTAGATCATATATATTCTGGTGGTGCCAAAATATGGAACGGAAAGAAGGGGCGAAAAAGAAGCCTCGCACGCTGCCTCGTGAAGCTCCGACGCGAAGCTCCCCCGAGCATCGCGGCCTCGTGAAGCATAGGAAGTGGTAACGCTCTACGAACGGCCGAACATTCGTGAGCCCGCTGTGAAGCGCATGAGATGGTAACTCTCCGCGAATGGCTAGACGTTTGTGAGCCCTCCGTGAAGCACCTGAGGTGGTAACGCTCCGCAAACGGCCCAACGTTCGCGAGCCCGCCACGAAGCTCGTGATGCATTAACTCTCTGCGAATGGCCTGATGTTCGCGTGCCCTCCGTGGAGAACATGAGGCGGTAACGCTCCGCGAACGGCCTGACGTTTGCGAGCCCGCCGCGAAACACCCACCGCCCCTTCGCGCCGCGTGAGTTCTACTTCGAGACACCCATTGCCTATATATATCAGGTTCCCCCTAAGTCCAGAAGACGGACAATCCGACCTTTCGGCTTCTCAACACCAGAATCGCGAAGCACCCTTCACCGTGGGAATCATGAGTTCTGCAAGGTATTTTTACTTCGCGAGATGCCTTCGCCTTGTCTCATTTTGATCCCCACTTCCGAGAGGAATTCCCTTTGCGAAGCCCAGGGAATTCGCGAAGGAGGGGGATTCCCAATGGAACCCGGGCAGCCGCGGAGCGTTTATGCTTCGCAAAAAATCCATCCTATACTAGTGATCCCCATGTCAAGGAAGGGTCACTGCATATCGCGAAGCACATTGCTTTACAGCACCTTACTTCATGAGGCACCTCTTCTTCGCGAGGCAGTGCTCCGCGAATACTATTACACTTCACGAAGCACCCCCCATTCACACCTCTGCCCCATGATAAAGCCAATGAACTCTACTTCGCGAAGCACACTCCTTTTCTTGGCAATTCCTCTTCCTGTGCAACCCTCCAGGATTCCACGATGATATTTCAAAGTCTCATGGACAACACCACTCATAGTGTTGCTTTGCCTAATGCTTCTCCGCATTGGAAAGCTAATGGCTATTGCTTATTCGCATAGCCACGCTAACGTGGACCCCTCGATGGTTCACTCTGCGACCCCCCTTGACCACGACCTTACTGGTACCTTCCCTCCCCCATGGAGTAGAGGGTGACCATCATGTAAGTCCTAGGGGTGTGGAGTAAACCCACCTCATCTGAGCTGCAGGACGTTAAACTTCCAAGCACCTCATCCTCAACACAAGACGTTAAACTATGACCCGACCCCATGCCTCGCACGCAGGGTCCCCCCTGCTCGGACATTCTTTACACCACTCACCTCCATGGGAATGGAATAACCCCACCCCCCACACACACACACACAAGGGATGATATCCTTTTTATCGGAGTGGCGTATGTCCACGGGAGAAGGGTAAGCACCTTGGTATAATCCCCTAGCCCCTCTTACGGAAGGTAGCACCTATGCACCTTCGTACTTCCCCACTTCTAAGGTCAGTGGAGGGCGCGATAGGGAACAAGACACCTCCCATCATTGGTCCCAAATCCCTCTCTCGATACGCTTTTCCACACTTCAGGACTCCATCCTGGAGTAAGTCCCAGCACCATGGGCCGCCTAACGTGTAATCCCCTCTTCGCTTCTCACGAACGCACCCTTCGCAACGTGATCGTCAGGTCCTTGATTCCTCTTGTTTCTCACACCGATCATGACTCACGTGGGTTTAGAGTGAGCATCGTCCATGGAAATGCACTCCTCCAGCATGACGTTAAACTGTATTCCCTCATCTAGCATGCCATTAAACTGTATGACCTTGTCCCACATTACATTAAACTGCACACCCATTTGAACTACGAGGTATTTGATCCATGTCACGACATGGTACGTAGGAAGCCTCCACGAGGTTCAAGCCCACCCGTCATTTATTCACGTCGAGTTCTACCTTCATCCAGTATCACGTTAAACTGCATTCCAGTCCAACGAAAAGCCGTTGTGACCAACTCGAACTATGAGGACTTTGATCCATGTCAAGGCATGGTACCTAGGAAGCCTCTCGGAGGTTCAAGCCCATCTCCAAATGGACCAAGGTCCCTTCCTCACGTTGGTTCCCAGACACCCACCATCCCAAACTACGAGTACTTTGATCCATGTCAAGACATGGTACGTAGGAAGCCTCACGAGGTTGAAGCCCACAACTAGTTGACCCGGGTCTACTTTCACATCGGTTCGCCGATGAAACCCTTTAAACTATGAGGTCTTTGATCCGTTTCACCGAATGGTACGTAGGAATCCTCCCAGAGGTTCAATCCCACCACCCGTCGGTCACTCCAACCTTCTTCACGTCAGTTCATCAACACCTGGGCAACCTAGTGTGTAAGCCCCACACCATCTGGACCAAGGTCCTTGCTCGCATCGGTTCGCTGACACACCATCTGAAATATGTAGACTTTGATCCATGTCAAGGCATGGTACGTGGGAAGCCTTTATGAGGTTCAATACCAACATTGGCGGACCCATGGGTTCACCTTCATGTCAGTTTGCTGACGATTCCCGTCGGACCAAGGTCCACATTCACGTCGGTCCTCTGGCGCACCCACCCGAACTACGAGGACTTTGATTCCCTGCCACGGGGATACATAGGAGGTCTCTTCAAGGCTCAAGACCAAATTTACTATTTCCCTTACGATGTTTCCATTTCATTCCCCCTCCACTTCATTCAATCATCTATCATCCATACTGATTCTCACCCAGACCGCCATATCCCGGTCAGATCATGACATTCCGCTCTTCTTCACAGCATTCAAGAATCCACCCATGGTTTGGCCCCGATATCAGCATCCCTTCATGGAAAATTCCTCAATCCGATCCATTCCAGTCCATACTCTGATCGGGCTGATCCGTCTCTGCTGGATGTTAAACCTGCGGCATACTCGGTGTTAAACATAGGCAGGTGAGGAAAAACTCAGATATATTCCTACGGAACATAATTCCTCGCGCTCGATGTGGGATGCCTCGGGCTTCCATTCCCTCAAGAAGCCCTATGACAAGGGACCAAAGATAGACATGCCAGTTCCCCGGTTTTCAGACATGCTACTGATGCCTCGACGTGACTACTCCCCCGATTGAAGGTTGTTTCCCTGACCAGACCCTTAGGAATGTCCTGACAAAAGCAGTGTAATTAATCAGCGTCCATGGAAACATGGCACTGGGAAGAGTTTCACGAAAAACATATTAAATATATGAGGGATACCCGGACTAGGTGACGAGTTCCGAGGAGGAATCCACGGAAGGAAGAACCGACATCCCATCATCCCGGTTTCAATCAAGGAGAAAACTTCCTTGAACAAGGGGCGAATGCCACCCACCTTTGGAAAGAGGGAATGTAGGGCCACAGCAGTGCGTCCTTTGTAGACCAATGCGCGTGCCCTGGAAAAAGTGTCGGAAATAGAAAAGGTGAACCCGACGTGAAATTATTCTCCACAATGTGGAGATTTGTAGCGTTCGAGACATCAGTAGATTGACATGTCACCTGATCCAGATATCCAACGTCGGGTCTCGCCAAGCAAGTGGCAGGCCTGGCGTGAAACTCACCAGATGTTGGGGCAGTAGAACATGGGGAATTCCGTTCGGTAACGTGTTGGCATGGATCCCTCTTACCGACATGGTGAAGGGAATGACGCTGGGGCACTGGTTGTCAATCCTTTTCCTCACAGTGCTGATGAGTTGATCTCTCCGTTTCCCAGGAACCAGGTTTCCATTGTGGAGACACGATCACCGCCCGCTCGCCTACGCAGGGGCGGGGGAAATACCGGCACAGCCGCCCTGCATGGCTCCGCTACCGCCACGACGGACTCTACATCTATGAATACGGGGCACCCACGTCCCCTCTCCCCGCCAGAGATCATCCAGCGAAGGGTAATCAACAACCCTGTACGCAGGTATGATGAAGAAGGGGTCATACCAACTCGGGATATGGCCCGCCTAGACCTTGAGACATCCAAGAACCGCCGTCAATGCCGCCCTCAAAGGCTGCGCAGGGATCCCCTTCTCCCCACCCCAACGTTCAGTCGTTTCGGGAGCTTGTCCCTGGAACGCCTCGACGACTCCTCGCCTTACGCTGATGAGGCGGGTGATGTCCGGATCGGGCCTCTCAGAGACCCAATCCAAAGGCTCAATGCAAGGGCTCCCACCCGGCCACGTTAGAACCACTGTCCGGCTTCGCAAGAAGAGCAGGTAGGCTATGCCCCTGCACCACCTGCGCCAGCTCATCTGACCCGACGTCAGCGCCGGGCCCGAGCTGAGGATTATCATCAAGGTGCAATGATGTCAACAACTATTATGGCCCAATCCACCGCCGACGTGCATCATGGAGTCCCTGCATACACTGATCAGGGGAACTCCTTCACCCGACCAGGATCGAGGCCTTAGCCGCCCCATGGGCAGGCTGGGTTGACTCTCGGGGTCACAGGCCCGAGCGATGATTGTCGCGAACCAATCCGCGGTAACGTCACTCCATATGGTGGTCCTCTCCATACCACCATTCCACAGAGCGTGGGCCTTCCCCACTCCAAATCTTGTCACGGAGTTATGCCTCGTGCTACCCCCTCCCCAAAGGAAGACCTGCCCTGCGGCACTGACGATCGGCGCGGAAACCTCTCTCGCGCCCACCATACAGGGTATGGAGTCCCTCCTCCTACCCCCGACCATCGATGTGAAGGCACTGCCCATTTGTTCCCTCTCCAATGTGGGTTCCTCCATACGTCCTCTCTGCAATGGGAGAAGGTCCTCTTCGCCCCGACAACTCTAGGAGTGAAGGTCAGCCTCGCTCCGCCTGCACCGACCATGGAGGTCCTCCCCATGCTTCTGTCGGTTCCAATAGAGGTTCCACCCACATGGGTGTTGTCCATGGAGGTCCTCCCCATGTACCCTTCGACATTTTCCCTGGTGCCCCTCGCACCCAGGCTATCTCAAGTGGGGGCCCTCTCTGCCACGGCGCCAGTGCCGCTGTAGGACTACATGTTGAGAATCAACCTTGTCCCAAAGATCCACCCAGGGGAAGGAGAGTGGGTCGTCGCCACCACAAGAAGAGTCCTGGGGGGAACGGGTGGATATCAAATCGGCCTGCTTCAAGGATTCTGAAGCGGAATGAGACTCAGTGATGGAACCTTCTCCCCACTCCACTGCGTCAAGGACTGGGGCAGGAACCAGGCGCGTCAGCCTCATTCTTACGGAATGCGAGGTCCACCGGATTCTCGCCTCTCTCCACAGGTACATCCAGGAGGAAGAAATCGTGGAAATTCCGCTGGTCCTGACCATACAATCACCACTATCGTCACCAGAAGCTCCCTCTACCTCTACCAGATATCACGGAGAGCTATTTTGGGGAACAACGGCGGTAGAGTAATGAAATGACCTATTGCCGGCAACCGCAACTCCTGCTCCCGAAGTTGTGGCTATCAGTCCATCATATCATGATATCGTGGTCAGGTCACCACACTCTTCAGAGGGTGGCCCGGAGTTCGGCGGCCAGTCAGCTCGTTCACCGTATTCTTTGCCGCCAAGTTTACTGTCTCAGCGGTCCGCCTCGGTACCATTAACAGTCCCTCAACCACCTCCGGTTGAAGAGTGGGGCGATACGAGGCTAGACCCCGAGTCCGAGCCCAGACGATTATAGAATATTCTCGTAGTGGATCACTTCTTAGATAAGTTATGGCCAACGGCAGTGCCAAACTTTTGCGCACCAGAGTCCCTTACCCCAGAGGAAGTGGGGTGCTTCCGCCGAACCCTATGGGAGACACACATACGCCTTTATTATGAGTGGGTGATGTACCCCAGGAGTCGAGAGAACCTTGAATAAATAGGCGATCAATGTTGCCTGATCGATTTGGCCGCACTCCCTGTGGCCCAGCGCCCTGAGTCACCAGGCTGTCAGAGCACCCTTCAACGAAAATGCATTCAGAGTTTCAAAGTACTCCGTAGAGTCATCAGGGAAGCTACCCCCCATGTGAATGTCTGTGGCTGGGGACACTATGCCGCTCTCCTCTTCAGCCATATCCAATGGAAGCCCGATTCGTTCTGCGACATTGAGGAAATGCCCTTGAGAGGGGTTGCGGTCCACATGGCTGACGTAGTGGACAAGGAAGACGACCTTGAATTTCTTGATGGAGACTTACCCCCTGAGGGTGTACCGCCACTGCTGGACCCATCAGGGAGGGTTAACCGTCAACAGAGGAACCTTCTAGGCCTCCCTGTACCCACCATGTCACTAGTACACAGTCGAAATTCTAGTAAGGGTAAGGAGCCTGTCAGAACTGTCAAGCACTCCGACCCGTCCGCCTCTGTACAGAAGACGGAAGAAGATCCCGAAAAGGCCGCGTTGCGCCAGCAGCTTATTGAACAGAAGAGGCTGGTTGATGAACTCCTGGCCGAGCGTGCTGCAGAACGGAGACCCATCTACGGTAATCCCAAGCCGGGGCAACAGGGACCGGAACAATTTCTCCCCGGCGAGATGCCTCCATGAAACCCTGATCATGCTGCTTCTGGAGACAGGGCAGAAGTCGGAGCCCACGGAAAGAGGGCGCGATACGTTTCGCCAAACCCTCCTGAACGATGGGGCAATCTGAGGAATCCATCCCGGGTTCCCCCAGTCGCCCCACAGGCCGTTCCTCAAGTCGCTCCACAAGATGTTGAAGCCACCTACCATGTCTAAGAACCCAGAAACGCACTTGTGATTAGGGATCCCCGTCAAGATAGGGACCCCCACCTGGATGACCTTATAGCGGCACTCATCGCCCGCCTCGAAGCGTTAAAAACGCGGCATGTGGCAGTCCCACCAGATGGCAATCCATATCTTGCATGGGTGGATGATATGCCTGCACCCCCGGGTTTTGGGAACCCCACTTTATAGCCCTTCAACGGGACAGGGGACCCGCCACAGCACTTGGCCCATTTTTCTTCCAGGTGTGGCCCCATGCTAGGGACTCCGGCCCAGCAAGAAGCTGCTAAGCTCCAATGTTTCGTGCAGACATTGGAGGGCCCCACATTCATCTGGTAAAGCCAGCTCCCTATCAGGTTAGTGACCGGTTGGGAGGATCTCCGCCGGCAGTTCCTATACCAGTTCAGCTCCACCATGTGGAAGACCAGCATCGCAGACCTCTTCAAGTGAAATCAAAGGCCTGATGAGCGAGTCGCAGACTTCATCACCCGGTGGAGGGGACTTACCTACTCCCTCAACATGCCACTGAATCAGGACCAATTACTGACAATGGGTGTAGGGAACATTAAAATGGAGCTGGTCCCTTCCCTAATCACCCTGAACTACCCTGGAGGGTTCCAAGATTTCTCATATAAGGCTCAGCGCCTTGAGGAGGCTCTGCAAGAGGCTAGTCAAGCACATTTTTTTCCCTCTGTGATCCCAGCCAGGAGGGCTTCCAGAGCCAAACCCGCTGCGGTGGCCCAAATAGAAGCCCCCAGGCAGTTGAAATTACTGCCAGCGGCACCAGCCCTGCAACCCTGTTGAGGTCCTCCACCTCAAGTGCAGGCTCCTGCCCAGCAGCGGCCGCCTCAGAATTGACAGGCTCTCCGATGAAATGTGCCACCACCACCTAGGCGAGCCAATCAGGCGCCGCCTCCTCAGTAGGCCCCTCCGGCCCCTCGTCAGGGCTGGTCCCCCATGGACCCCTATCCAGAAAGAAGGCAAAAGACTTATTCGTTCAATGAGAATCGGGTCCCTGGCTACTTCCGAAGTGCTCTAGAGCAAGGGATTGTGTGCCTACCCGAGTGCAGAAGGCCGGCGGAGGTGAATCTCACCGATCACTCCAACTACAGTCCTTATCATCGGATTCTGGGGCACACCCTTAAGAAATGCTATGTGTTTAAAGACTGGCTTCAAGACTAGGTCAACAACAACATAGTCAGGTTGGGCCCGACACCAACACAAGTAGCGGGTGTCTTTGTAGGGTCAGAAATCGGTAGAGACAGCGAAGGCGAGTGGCAGTAGGTTCCCAGCGGTGGGTCTCATAAATACGACGACTGGATGGCTCAAAAAACCATCTCATGTGGCCATGGTATCATCAAGGCACTCTTGAATCAACCGGAGCCTCCGGAGGAAGTAGTTGGTACCTCTGCATCGCCTTTACAGCCAACCTCTTCCGAAAAGGGCAAGCAGCGACGACATAAGAAGAAGCAACACGCTCCACCATTTCCGTCATCATCCCGCACTCTTGGCGACATTATGCCCCCTGAAATGGGGATTCCTCCCAGAATCCACCCGGTGGTGGATGACTCGTCGAGCGACAACCCGGGGTACACTTCGGTTAACACCATGGAGCTGGTAAAGCCCTATATGACTCCCGATGAGGGGGAACACCAAGAGATCTTCCCCAAATTTTCCAGTTGACGTCAACGTCAGTGGAACCTCAACCACGCCGGTCATCGAGGAACATCAGCGGGCACTTTCAGTCAGGCTGTGCACGCTACTGAAACCAGACAGCAGGCTCAGCGCAGAGCTCAGCATAAACAACCCCATCTGACGCCCTCATCTCTACCTCCACCGCCGTTTGTGCTACAAGATCATGAAGAGATGCCTCGTCTGTATCACAGTCAGTCTTATCCTGCTATAGGCCAGTCTCCGTTGTCCGATCCTAGCCCAGCGACTACTCTTCGGGCTTTAACTAGTAGGCAGCGGGATGTACCCAGCACTATCCAACCGCTGGTTCAACCGGCAGGACCCACTATGCCTCCAACTACAGAATGACCTCCTGTAAGAAGAGGTTTGCGCTTGGCACGAATGTATGATGTCCTGAAGCACCGGCCGACATTCCAGCAAGGATTTCTCTCCTTGAGGCCCTTCACCTATTGTCTAAAATGCGTGAGGAACTTGTTGAGGCCCTAAGGAGCCCCCCTTCAGTTTGAGACGGAGGTAGCAGCTGCGGAAGCCTTCAACGCAGATCCAATTGAGAACGCCGAATGCCAGTCAGTTATCTCGTTCTCTGGTGAAGATGAGGACCCTCCCATATAGGGGCATATTCGCCCACTGTACATCACTGGCCACTTCAATGGCGTGGAAGTCCGCCGCTGCCTCGTTGACACGTGTTCCTGGATCAACCTAATCCCGACTCGGACACTGTGAAAGATGGGTCTATCTGAAGATAATTTAACTCCATCCGACATCAAAATCTAGGGATATGACAGGACCAAGCAATCCCCAGTCGGCATGATCCGCCTGAAGATTCAGTTTGGTGGCCTGATTGCAGCACCGAGTTCATGTTTCTCTCCCAGGACACCGCCTACAATGCATTGATGGGTAGGCCATGGATCCATCTACACGCAGCGGTCCCTTCGTCATATCACCAATGCCTCAAATACTCCCTAAATGGTCGAGTAGGAATGCTCGAGGGAGATGCCTCTCCTTTCTCCTTTTGTGAAGCCCACTATCTGGATGCCGATTATTACAAGATCAAGTATAAGAAAATCCTAGCAAGTGAGGATGAACCCGCCCCGGTCACAAGTGATCCCTGGGCAAGAATGGATGATGCCTACATCCTTCCGATCCACCGATTGGAGGGCATGACCCCGAACATGGGGTACTGTTTTGTTGTTTCGGGTACGCAAGGAAGGCGTGTTCCCATGTCCAAGTGATGACGGAAAATTACCTCGTACATCTATACCAACCAGATTCAGGTGATCCTGGAGCCTCCTATCCCTATATGGTACCATAATGTCAAACTTTTGAAAACGGAAGCATGTCATACATGTCTCTTCTGCCAGGCTGGAATCAACCGACTCAGGCCGACGCGTCACCACTACTTTGACGTCATCAAACGTGGCCCCTTCGGTCGAAGGCCAGATGGGATAGGATCGACTGCCTTCATTGCTATGGTCTAAGTGGCGAGTGGGTCTCCTGATCTGATGACCACTGCTGCCCAAGCCAGCACCAGCTGCCCGTCAGGGTTTGATTGCTCATAAGTAGCTCCCTTTGCGAGAAACCCCTCCACAGGTGGAGAGGAAGATCTGGAGGATGCTCCCCCCACCTTTGAGGAAGGTGTCTCTACCATGGTTGATGAACTGGTACAGGTGAACCTTGGTGGCAAGGCAGATCTGAGACCCACATTGATCAGTGCAGCCATGTCCCCCGAGGAGCAGCAGCGGTACATAGACTTTCTCAAGAAAAACCGTGATGTGTTTTCCTGGAGCTACGACGAGATACCAGGACTAGATCCCTAGGTAGTCATTCACTGCCTGGGCCTCCCGTCAAACCACCACGAGTTTAAGAAGCCTCCCAGAAAGATGCACCCTTCTCACGGTGCTATGGTTGAGGTCGAAGTTGACAAGCTTATCAAAGCCAACTTCGTCACGGAAGTCCAATACCCCAACTTTCTTGCCAACATTGTTCCATTTAGGAAGAAGAATAGGCAGATCAGGGTCTGCATCGACATCCACGACCTCAATCGCCACTTCCCAAATGATGATTTTCCCCTCCCAATGACCGAGTTATTGATTGATACCACTGCCGGGTTCCAAGATCTCTCTTTCATGGATGGGTATTCCGGGTACAACCAGATCCAGATGGCCCCCAAGGACGAAGATTCCACCAACTTCAGGGCTCCCCAAGGTACCTTTTGTTACCAGGTTATGCCCTTTGGCCTAAAAAATGCAGGTTCTACTTATCACAAGGCCATGCATCGCATATTCAAGCCGATTATCGAGACGCTGGTGGAATGCTATGTGGATGACCTAGTGGTAAAATCGCGCTAGCGCGAGGACCATCTCAAAGACCTTGAGAAAGTGTTCGGTTTCCCCCGTTCCCACCACCTGAAGATGAACCCGTTGAATTGTGCCTTCGAGGTCACCTCTGGGAATTTTCATGGATTTGTTGTTAGAAACCAAGGCATTGAAATCGACCCAGAGAAGATCAAGGCCATCATCCAAATGCCTCCCCCGAGCAATATTCGGTAACTTCGGGGTCTCCAAGGACACTTAGCCTATATACGCCAATTCATCACAAATCTGGCCTGAAAGTGTAATCCTTTTTCCCGATTCATGATGAAGGACGCCGCCTAAGAATGGGATGAAGAGTGTCGGACCGCCTTCAAGGAAATAAAACAGTACCTGCTCCAACCTCCGGTTTTGATGCCACCCGTCTCTGGAAAGCCACCGGTCCTTTACATGACCACCCTGGAACGATCCCTCGGTGCACTTCTCGCCCATAAGAACAATGAGGTTATGGAGAACAGTCTCTACTATCTCAGTCGAATGCTTCTCGATACGGAGATCAGATACTACCCTATCGAAAAGAGCTGGCTTGCACTCATTTTTACCGTACAGAAGTGGCGGCATTACCTGCAGCACCATGAGGTACAATAGGTCTCTCAGGTAGACCCACTGAAGTACATCCTAAACCACCCTATGTTGACTAGCCAACTAGCACAGGGGGAAGTGATCCTCCAGTAGTTTGAAATCAGGTTCGTGCCTTAGAGGTCCATTAAGGGATAGGCGTTGGCCGACTTTTTAGATTCCCATCCAACCTCCATGGATCAGTCCCTGGACCTAGATTTTCTTAATGAGGCGATCCTCTCAGTCGATCTTGTCGTCTCATGTTGGAAAATTCACTTCGACGGTGCCTCCCGGAGCCCCACCGGTAGGAGGCTCAGCGATCCTAAGATCAACAGAGTGGTTCTGGGTATTGTCTTCATTACCCCGGCACAAGCCGTTTGGCCATACTCATTCCTGTTGTCATAAGGATGTACCAACAACGAGGCAGAGTATCAGGCTCTCATCACCGGCCTCGAGTTGTCCCTCGAGATCGATGTGCCCCATTTACATGTGAAAGGGGATTCCAAGAAGGTAATAAAACAGGTCAATGGCGACTATGTCATCTGGAAGTCGGAGCTTGTACCATTGCTGGAGTGCACCCTCTGTCTAATGGCCCAGTTCTCTTATCGACCAGAGGTTACCCATGTCCCTCGGTCACAGAACTGTCAAGCGGACGCCTTGGCTGGCTTAGATGCATCGCTCACAGAACCCGAGCAAGATGATTTGATTATACTTGTGGCACACCAGAGAGTCATTTCCCCCATCACCCAAGAGGAAAATGATAGCCTGCGGGTAAGTCATCTCACTGCCAGACCTGCTGCATCGGGGGTCCCGGGTCCGTCAGAAACAGTGGCTGAGGACGCTCCTGACTGGAGGGCACCTTTTTTCGAGTATCTCCAAAACGGTCGCCTCCCAGACGACCGGGCCGAGTGCGATTGAATCCGACGCCATGCGCTGCAATTTACCCTCCAGAGCAGTCCCAGTCTTGAGAAGATCCTTTATAATCGGAGCATCGATGGCATCCTGCTATTTTGCATTCAAGCAGTAGAGATTTCTATGGTTATGTAAGAGGTTCACACCGGTTCCTATAGTGCACAACAAGCTGGGCCAAATCCGTCCCATCAAATCCAGAAGTTGGGGTACTTCTTGCCCTCTATGATCTATTATTGTATTGGGTCTGCCAAGAGATGCCACATGTGCCAAGTTCACGCCAACTTCCTGCATCGGCCACAGGAACCCCTCCACCCCACCAAGTACTCTTGGATATTTGTGGTGTGGGGACTTGATATAGTGGGACCGTATCCACCGGCGACAGCTTGCCAGTATAGGTTCATCCTAACTACTACAGATTTCTTCTCCAAGTGGGTAGAGGCAGTTCCACTCAAAGTGGTTAAGGCCTGTTCCATCGTCGACTTTGTGAGCTCCAACATCATCCACCGGTTTGGGGTCCCTCATGATGTCCTCACCGATAACGGCACCAACTTCCGAGCGGCCGAGCTTAAGAAATTGTACACCAAGTACAACATCCGTTCAAATCCTACCTCCCACTATCACACACAGGCAAACAAAAAGTTCAAGGTGTTCAACAAAACCCTCTCTAACATTCGGTATAAAATGGTTGGTCAGAACAAGGAAAGTTGGTCGGACAAGCTCCCCAACGCACTCTGGGATTATTGGATGATGACTCGCAACTCTACCCAGGTAACCCCATATTCCCTGGTGTATGGGGATGAGGCCGTCTTACCCATTGAGATACAGCTTCCATCGTTATAAACTGCAGTCTATGACCACCAGGCACCAGATGAGGTGGCCGAAATCCGTCCAGCTGAATTAGAAGCACTGGACGAGGACAGGCTTTGTGCCCTGCAAAATCTGGAAAGGCTTGAAGGTTCGCCTTCGTTCTTTTCCACAGGGAGACCTAGTGTTGTCCCTTCGAGCTCCAATGATCCCCGGTAGGAAACCGCCCAAGCTAGAGCCCACATAAGAAGGGCCTTATATTATCCATAAGGTTTACCCCAACAGGGTATACTCTTTGGTGACCATGGATGGTGAGCGCGTAACTCCTCCCACCAATGCCATGTTCCTCAAGAAATAATTTGCCTAAGCATCCTTGGTCCGACATGACCTTAAACTGTATGGTCTGACACGACCTTAAATGGTATGGTCCTGCACGACCTCAAACTGCACCGCCATCCTGCAAGACGATAAACTACAAAATGGTCTGAGCTCTATAACCTTAAACAAAGATCTCCCCCCATCCATACTATAGGACGTTAAACTGTAGGCCGGTCAGGTCTCCAAGACCATGGCTCGGCCTCGGGCCCCTTGGTTTTCGTCAGCTCATGATCTCTTATGGGATTGTACAGTGTGGTGTGGGATACGTCCCATTCACGTCGAGTTACCCGCCGTACCTATCCCCAAATGAGATGCATCTTTTTTCCAGCACGACATTAAACTGTGCTTCAAGAACTACGTGTGGCTTGATTCCCATCCTAATGGGATACATAGGAATGCTCGGACGCCTCATCTTAAGACCAGCCCCGAGTTCTTCTCTTCTGCAGCCCCTAGGTATAGTTTCCTTGGAGGATCCTTCCATGACGAGGAGTATTCATCCTTAGCCCCGCTCATACAAGGATTATAAGGGTTGCGCCATGTTCCCACTCCCGTTCTTCTATCCTCCCACATCCTCACCGCATGGCATTAAACTGCATGGCCTTCAAGAACTATGTATGGCTTGATTCCCATCCTAATGAGTTACGTAGGAAAGCCCGGACATTTCGTCTATCGTCCCAGCCCAAAAGCCAAAATATTCCCCTCGGGTCAATACATATGGCAGGGTGCACACTTTTTCCCCAACTCACGTCAAGCATGCCTCGACCTGGCTGCACGTCCCCCTAGAGATGTTTTCCTCTTTCATGGATGGATACAGCTATGATTCACCCACTCCTTTACTAGGATTCTTTCATCTTTCAAACCCAGAGGGACCCCCCAAGAACGGCCTAGATACTACGCCCAAGGGCTCTCCTACCGACACGGGCCAATGCCCCCGAGGGTTTCCAAGCAACAAGCCGATACAAGTCTTGCGTTGCGAATTTGGTAAATGGTCAACCCTCATTTGTTGCTCCCATATCAGGTCACCATCAGGACGTTGTGTTTCAAACGTGGTCGACAATGTCCTGGATCTTCGGTTCCACCCCATGATGTCCCAAACATCGAGTGTAGTGATTCTTTCTTCCCCACCCCGAAGTAAAAAACTTCCCTCCGGGTGGTGCCGGCGGTCAGGACCATGGCCCCGACTCTCTTATAAGGGATGTACGGCAGGGTGAAGGATTACGCCTTCATTCATGCCAGATTAATTGCCATGCTGTGCAAATCCCCAGATGAGATACAGTTATCTCTTTCCCCGTCATCATGTAAGATGTTAAACTGCAAACCAGTCAGGCCTTCCTGACCGATGCCTGACCTTAGGCCCCTTGGCCTTCTCGGGCCCCTTCGCCCAACCTCTTACCCAGAGTGTATGGTGTGGTGTGGTACTATGTCCCCATTCTTGTCGGGATAATGTACCATGTTGTACGATTTCCCTGACGAGGCCCAGCCTCTGGCCTCTCGGCCTTTCCGGGCCCATGACCCTTATGCTCACTGGAAGACATTAAACAGAAAACTAGTCAGGCCTTCCTGGCCGATGCCTGACCTTAGGCCCCTTGGCCTTCTCGGGCCCCTTCGCCCAACTTCTTACCCAGAGTGTGTGGTGTGGTACGCAGTTTTTTCCTCATCCACGTCGGTTTGTCTGAAGTACTGTAAACATCCCCTTCCTTTGCTTGGGGGTATCTTACTCCCTCAACCCGTCCCACAAGACGTTAAAATGAATCTAGAAAACTATGTATGGCTTGATTCCCATCCATATGGGATACGTAGGACCACCCGAATATCTAATCTTCGGGTCCATCCCCATCTCTTGGGAACCTCTATCCCACTTTGGATCCTCATCCTACTCTTCCTCCACGAGGGGATTATATGGTGTGGTGTTGGATTATGTCACGTCGGTATTGTAATGACCATGCCATGTACCTCTCATTCTCGAGCTGTTACGTCGATCCTTTTCGACGGTTCACCAATGTGCCTAACAGTACTCCGGTTTATTACCTGGAAGGCCAGACTTTACTTGGACATGTCCGCACTCGCTTTCCAGGCTTTGGGTATCCCTACATCAGGGCTTCCATCATCTTTCACACTCAAAGGGACCCCCGAGAACGGCTTGGATACTACGCCCAAGGGCTCTCCTACCGTTACAGGACAATGCCCCCGAGGGTTTCGGACAAAAAATCGATAAAAAACCCGCATTGCGAATATGGTTAGCGGTTGATGCTTGTTTGTTGTTCCCACCTCAGGCTAACGCGATATGGAAACCGTTTTTCTGCCATGGTTAACGGTTATCCTCCATCTCCATGCCAACCCCATTAATCCCAAAATTTCAGTTACATGATTCACATCCTTCACCATTCTCATCATGTCCATGCGGAGTTTTGAAACTCTTTGTACTATTCCTCCGTGCACGTCTGCGCGTTGGGGGAACAAATCCGTGTCAAAGGCATCTTTCAGGGCTCTTAACCGACTTCCCCCCGATTGATGTTTCAGGTATTGCAATAAGGATCTTCCCCCCATGATTCCCACACCTAGTTTAACTCATGTGGTCTTAGGGATAGGGTCGAAGTCAACGCTTACCTGGAAAGTTGTCATCCACCCCTGGTCCGAGCTCTAAGACTATAAACTAAGATCTCCTCGGAACTACATTCAACTTGATTCCCATTCTCATGGGATACGTAGGGCCGCCCGAACGCCTCGTTTTCAGGTCCATCTCATTTGGGAGCTAGTCTCTCCCCCATTACCTTTCACCTCTATGCAGGCCCCTCGGCCTGAGGTTCCTCTCTCGGGATAGAGTATGGTATAATGTGGGATTATGTCCCCATTCACGTCGGTTATACTGCAAAACACCATACACATTCCCCCCTAGCATCGTATCTTCTACGTTTGCACTGCATGAATTTAAAATTCATGATTGGTCTTATCACACGACCCTAAACAGTGACATTATCGTCCTAGCCGCACGACTAAAAATGGCACTACATTGTGATGACCTCATTGTAGAGGACATCATGTTGGGTATTGGTCACGTTCCATGCCATTTGTCAATGACTATCACGGCTTGATTCTTGTGGCGACACCAGGGCCTACTACCCTAGGCCTGTCGCTTCACAAAAAAAACCACTCACCTTAAAGGACAAACAATATTTATCAAATTCCACTTCTTTTAGTGCAAGGGCCACACCCACACTCCCTTTTCTCCCCAGTACTGGTTCCTTACCGTGCCACCCTTCAGAACTATGTATGTCTTGATTCTCATCCTCATGAGATATGTAGGAGCTCCCGGTCACTTCCCCGCGGGCCCAACCTATCCTTTGTGTCTGGTCCCTCGACTCGAGCATTTCCCCAGAGAACACATGGTAAGTAGGGCTTAGGTCCTCATTCACGTCGGGTATTGTAACCGCCTTTCCATGTGTCCCCTGCTCCCCTTACCCACTCATAGTCCGAGTTCTAAGACCATAAACTAAGACTCTCTCGAGAACTATGTGCATCTTGATCTCCATCCTCATGGGGTATGTAGGAAAGCCTTTGAATTTTTCTTTGGGACCAGCTCAACTCTCGTTTATGGTCCCTCGACCTAAAATTGTCCGATAAGCACATGGTGGTCGGAACCCTTGGTTCCCATTCATGTCAGGTGTCTGAGATACCCCACCGTGTGCCTCCCATGTTTCCTCCTGCCATTTGATCCGAATTTTACAACCCTAAACTAAGAGATCCCTGTGGGAAAAGACTTTGCTCCCTCTATCTAATATGTCTTTTTGTCGTATTCAGATGTGTTTTGACAAAGAGCCCGAAGTGTGGGATTTTCATAGGGACATTCCCCTTGTCCCATGACCAAGGTTCGTAAGATCTCTATTTGGATCTTTATCCACTTCCAAATCCAAAAGGACCCTCGGATGACATGGATACTAGGCTTAAGATCTCTCCATGAAAGCTGGACCTAAGGGTCCTCCGATCATTTCGGGCCAACGTCCCTACGGATCTCTGACAACATTTGTGACATGGTCCCATGTTTCGAACATGGTCAACGGTCGACCCTCATTTGTATGTCCCCATTCTAGGCTAATCCGATATGGATACTGCATTTCTGCCTTGGTTAACGGTTATCCTCTATTGTCACGACGATGTCATTGTGATCCAAATCTTGAGCATCATGATTCACACATTTCCACTTTCTCATGTTCAAGTAGAATTCCAACATGCTCGGCTCTATCTCTTCGTGCATCTAGGTTCGCCACATGGTCATGTTAGTATCATGGGGCCAGTATTCACTGAGCATCCCTTCATTCTAACCTACCCTTTTCTGTGTCGGGAATGTCCCACCACTACTTCTTGACTCCCACACCGAGAATGACTCACGTGGGCTTAGTAGTTTTGGAAGGATGTGTACCAACATAGCCGGGCTTCTCATCGTCCTGCATGACATTAAACTGAGCTTTCATAACTACATATGGATTGATTCCCATCCTCATGGGGTACTTAGGAATTCCCGACCACTCTACTCCGGGCCCAGCTTAATACTCACTCTTGGTCCCTCGACCTGAAGAGTTTCCTCCGGGGGTACGTGTTGTGAGTTGGACTCCAAGTCCTCATTCACGTCGGTTTCATATCTACCGCGCCACATGCTCCCTGGGATCTTCCCTTTTATTCCACATCCTATATTATGAAGTTAAACTACAGAAGTCCATGTGTCCTCAATGAATGACACTAAACTGTGGTTCTACCCTGAACAAGTTCAGGATGCCCCATGTTAATCATGGGATGCACCAGAGCCTCTGCCAAAGAGGATTTCACCTCCCAGTGTTGGTCTAGGACTACACTGTGCTTCCAGAACTATGTACGGCTTGATTCCCATCCTAATGGGATACATAGAGACACCCAGGAAGTTCACCTAGGGTTCCGCCCCAGGAATCGCAAAATCTTGTTCCTCCCCATTTCCGGCCCTCTGGACTCACCCCTCGGGGGGAACTATGTAGCTTCAATTTTTCCATGAACAAGTTCAAGATGCCCCAAGATCCCATTGGGAAGCGACAGACCCCCTCGCCAGAGAGGCCCTGTCCCAAAGAAGGAATGATCCATGATCAAACCAATGCGCCCATCTGGCATACTCCCACCCCGATGGTGTAATTACATGAGTGTTGGATTCTTTTTAGACAAACCATCACTCCATATTCCATGCTTTTCATGCCCCATATTCGAACCCTCATCCCCTTTCATGTTTGAAGGGACCCCCTAACGGCCTGGTCTCATGCCGCATCAGCTCACCTACCGTCCTGGGCCAACGTTCCGGAAGACTGGCCATGTTTGGAGGGACCCCCTAACAGTATGAATGCTCGACCTAGGGTTCGCCAACTGTCCTAGGCCAACGTCCCAAAGGATTAACCGAAAATATTTGTGACCTGGTCCTGTGTTTCAGACATGGTCAATGGTCGACCCTCATTTTTTGTCCCCATTTCAGGCTATCACAGTAAGGATATCGTTTGTCCACCATGGTTAACGATTGTCCTTTATTGTCACGCCATCCCCACAGTGTTCCAAAACATGAAAATCGTAATTCACGCTTCCCATTTCCATCTGTTTGGACCGATTTCAGTGCCCCTGGAGTTTCACCATTTGTGCATGAGGGCATGCTGGAGAAACGATAATTCACCTATTTTGAGAACTTCCTTCTCCATCCAGGCCTCTCCCATATTTCAGAAATCTGGACTGGTTATCCAAACCCCGTATGCCCGAATCTTGGTTTCCACTCCTATGTTGAGTGGGACAAGAAGGAAAATATCCCATGTTTCTCACATCGGGCTTAACCCACGTGAGTTTGGGGAATTATCGCCAAACGTCCCGCAAACATCGTAGGGATGTAATGAACCGATTAAAACAGTGGAAATTATGCATGCTATGGAATTCAAAACAAATAAGGAAGAAATTAAAGCATGAAAGTACCATTAAAAATTTTGTAATTTGTTACAGTACCCGGGGGTCGACTCCCCCCATGGACGGGTTGACCCCGTCAAAAGAACGTTGTAGCTCCTCCACCCTTTGGGTTGTGGCGTCCATGACATGATGCTGCTGACTCAGCGCCCGTTCCTCCTCAGTAGCGGCGGGGCACAGTTCGTTAGCCTTGGCTCTGGATCTCTCTAGGCCAGCCTGAATGGCAGCCATCTTTCCAAGAGCCTGCCTCATATGCTCTCCTGCCTCTACCAGTCACGCCTTCAACCGTGAGATCATCTCATTTTGTGCATTAAGATAGGCTGAGTGCTCATCCTCCTTGGTCTGTAGCTGTTGGACCTCGCTTTCAGCCTCCTGGAGCTTCTTGATGTTTGTCGCCTTCCTCCGCTACCAGCCCACGCTGAGCCCGCGATCATACTTCCGAATATTCTCAGCCATGAGATCTCGGATTAGCACATGAGGAAGTTGGGAATCCACTCCCCCAGTGCACATTTCATGCAGCCGTGAGTGAAGTCTGTCCATTTCGTTCAGCCATAGCACGTGGGGGTGTCCTTGATGAAGCGTGTGATTATCTTCCATGGTCGGCGGAGGACTATGTTGTTTTCTTCCTCGTCGGAGGCTATCTCGTCCCAGTCTGCGTGATTGGCAGGCTCGTACGCAGGATACACCCGCAGGAAGTCCTCGATAGGATCTGCATCTGGTGTCGAATCTGGCGCGACATCTGGCACCGGGGCAGGCGTGATGGGACTTGGGTCGGCTGATTGATCCTCGTCATCAGACACCACCTCAATAACCTCATGCACGACCCTGCTGGTGGCCCCGCCGATGATAGTGTGTGATTCAGCTCAGGGATATGGGGGGACTATCTCCACCATCACCGGCATTCCCCTAGGAGGGATGCCACCTGACATCCCGACCATCCTTGCCGCAGTAGCCCATTCCAGTCGAAGAACTGTACCACAGGGAAGGACACAGACATTAGTTGGAACCATCTACATATGACGACAATGAATCTGGTAGAGGAAACTTACAGAGATCGACCTCCTGGTGCTGCTCCTGAGCTGATGCTAACGGGACCCTGAGGCAGGTCCCTCCGTATACTTTTGGAAGGTCTGGAGATTCCTGAGGAGCCACCTCGGGTACTCTGGCCCCACCAGACGCAGAACTGGATGCAGCCGTAGGTGCGGGTTTTGAAGGTCCTGCATCATTACCCGCCAAGGGGCGGGAGCAAGGCCTGCATACAAGTTCCACCTACATGGCTCAAACATCGGTGAGAAATCCATGATGGCCCGAGAATAGACCATAAGGAAAGAAGTTTGGAATGCTACCTCGAGAGCCTCTTTTAAATCATCAAAATCTATGTTTTGGTCTCTGACTTCACCCTCCTCCAACGGGCTCCCTCCGCCAGCCTCATCCTCCCGAGAGGAGTCCTATGATTCTTCCGGCAGGGGGAAGCGCTCCCTCAGATCGGAAGCTGACAACTGTGGGGGGACCGTCTGATCCAGCAGAACCCTCACCCAGTCTGTCATTGGGCGTGGGACACCACTGGAGTGAACGAAGTCCTCCAGCTCATCCAAGTATTGCTCTGACTCCGCCGGAGACGCCAAGAAACTAGCCCGGAATGAGCCTATGCCTGGTAACTCCATCCCAAGGCGATTCAAGTGCGCCCGTATCTCGGGTGGACTGAGGAATTTCCGGTTTACATCCCAAATGTCCTAGGACTCCAGGAAGACGGCATCCTTTTCCATGTCGATATGACGCAACCGCTTCCCCAGAGCCTGAGTGGATATCCTACGAAATCCCCTCGGTGGTCGCCCCTCCAGATGAGCCTGCTCTTCCAGAATCACCGGGTCCACCGCCGCTGCCACACCCTCGGCCAATGCAGGTCTCGCCGCTATGGCAGCCCCGCCACCGCAAGAGGCCCTTGCTGCCCTCTGACACCGACCTCAGGATAGAGGAGGCCCACCGTCACCAACCCGAATGGTTTGCTGCTTCAGCATCTCCCCCTGATAAGAAGCCTCCCAGCTAATGGAATACTCCCTCACCAATCCGAAAGCAGTGGTGGATGGAGGAAATGAAATTCACATCTTCCTATCTTCCCGCGTGAAGATGAGCCACAACTGCCTCATCACACATGGGTGCTCCTCGTGACGCACCTCCCATTAGACCTGTGGGGTCAACCGCTGGAGGCACCGGAACTGCCTTGCAAACCGATGCGGGCTGTACGGTTCATAGAGCGGCTCACGATCCACTCATGCAACCAAAACTCCACCTTGAAAGGCCAGGAGATAAGCCAGGTGCTCTTCCGTTCCATGCCTGTCATCAGTAAGTATCCCTGTCGGCAATGGGAATGCGTGGAAGTTAAACTCATCTTTAATCCACACCCAGTTCAGCACCATTGGCATGGTTAGTTTCAATGGGAAGCTCCCGACCGCATTCAGAATGGAGGGGAAAAAGTTTGATCCCGACAGAGAAATAGGGTTTGGATACTCATAGATCCCCCTGATGTGTGCCGCAATCCACCCATTCAGGAGGTAGAAGGGCCTACATATCCTTAGCGGCTTCTTGCCCTCGCTAACGTGTCGCAGCATCCTGTACAGCTTGGCAAGCATTGGAATCTCCAGATTGACCTGCTGCCCATGGTCAACATGGACGCCATGATAAACGAGCTGGGACGCACCCCCCATGCTGTTATCCCTCATCGGTAGGACCCAACTGCAGATAAGGGCCACAATGAATGCTGCCAGCCTAACTATCGGCTATTATTCAGTGTTGATACTGAAACCCCAAGTCTTCCATTGGCTGTCCTCCAAGACCCGCCAATACGAGTGCTCCTTGCCCCGTTGAGCCGCCTTCGGACAAGTTCGAGGCCTCGAAGGAAACTCTCAATTTTTCAGGACGTTCAGGAACCGCTCAAACCACTTCTTAAAGGGGACATCCCTCACTGCCTCCTTGTCCTCTCCACGGACCAGTGCCATCAGCGCTAATTCAAGTTACAACACTTGATCTGTATCCTCTCACGCACTCATGATGAAGAGGAACTCATCCTACATGGTCCCCAAGATCGGAACCCCTGAAATCTCGTGGACATCCCACAGTCTGATACCCACCTCCCCATAGTTCAGGTGAAAAGTATTGGTCCTAGATGACCATCGGCTCAGCAGCTCTGGCATCAGCTGTTTCGATTGATAAATGTGGAATTGGGAGGCCCATGATGCCTCATACAAACCCACTCTCCTCAGCTCGGCCCCAAACTCCTTGCATGAGGTTCCTCACCAGTAGGCCCAGGCCCAGTCATTGGTGAAGTTGCCGCCCTGGCGCAGGTCCCACTCATCGGACCACCCCTTCTTCGAATCCTACAAAACTGCCTTCTGCATGGTACGGTAAAGAGGAGGGGACGTCTCTGGTTTCAGTGGCTTCCCATCAATATTTTTCACATGGTTGTAGAGATAGTCGGTGGTGACAGGTGTGAAGTCCTCCCGAGCATGACCATCGGCCGCCCTGAACCACTAGTGGTGACATGGAGTGCTCCTAAACCAGCAAGCTGGTTCGTCCCTACTCGCCTCAAGGATGAACATGTCATCCCTAAACCCAAAGCCATACAAGGGCAGCTTCTTGCACTAAAGATAGTTCTTCTTACCCTCTGATTGCAGTTTTGTCAAAGAAGGATGATCCGAGTGGCTTCAGAGCATCTCCCCAAGTCCCAAACTGTTGGCTATCTCATCCCTCCGGGAGACATTTGTAAGCACCCCCAATACAGCTTCGCGATGGGACATTTCGGTTTCGGCACTCATAAAAGAATTTTTTCAGGCAGGATCACGGATCTTGCTTGTGAATATCTCTCGCGAAGATCAGGTGAAAAACCATGCCGCGGAGTCTGGCCTTGGCTGGCAAATAGAAGTTCACTTGGCGCGGTCGCGGAGTAAGAGACTCGCGGTTCGCCGCGAAGCTCGATTCGCAGAGAGCAGACGTGGAGTACGCAAAGCTTCGCAAAGTCGAGAGTGAAAAAGGAAAAAAGTCGTGATAGGACAAAAGGGAGGTCATCCCCCCTATTTATAGGCGGTGACCCCAGAGCTTTGCGGCGCGCCTCGCCTGCGCGAAGCATTGCGGCACATCCGGACCGCGGGCCCCTTCACAAGGCCGCCATCAGCACTGTGGGCCCTTTCACGAGGCCACATCGCGAACCACCGATAATTTTGGTGATTTTCCCTCATACTTCGAACCTTCATCCCTTCGCGACTCCATGTCTGAGGGGGGAATTTTTTGGCGGAAAAATATGGAATGGAAAGAAGGGGAGAAAATGAAGCTCTGCACGCTGCCTTGCGAAACTCCCCTGAGCATCGCAGCCCCGCGAAGCACAGTAAGAGGAAACACTCCGCGAACGACCATACGTTCGTGAGCCCTCTGCAAAGCACAGAAGGTGGTAACTCTCCGCGAACGGTCGGACATTCACGAGCCCGCCGCGATGCCCCTGAGGCGGTAACGCTCTGCGAACGGCCCGACGTTCGTGAGCCCGCCGCGAAGCACATGAGGCGGTAACTCTCCGCGAACGGCCTGATGTTCGCGTGCCCGCTGCGGAGCACAGGAGGCGGTAAAGCTCCGCGAACGGCCTGACGTTCGCGAGCCCGCCGCGATGCACCCACCATCCCTTCGTGCCGTGTGGGTTCTGCTTCACGGTGCCCCTTTCCTATAAATACCGGGTTCCCCCTGAGTCCAGAAGACGGACAATCCAACCTTTCAGCTTCTCAACTCCCGAATCGCGGAGCACCCTTCGCCCTGGGAATCATGAGCTCTGTGAGGTATTTTTACTTCGCGAGATGCCTTCGCCCTGTCTCGTTTTGAGCCCCTCTTCCGAGAGGGATGCCCTTCGCGAAGCCCAGGGCATTCGCGAAAGAGGGGGATTCCCAAGGGAACCCGAGCAGCTATGGAGTGTTTATGCTTTGCAAAAAACCCATCTTGCACTAGTGATCCCCATGCCAAGGCAGGTTCGCTGCATATCGTGAAGCACACTGCTTCACAACACCTTGCTTCGTGAGGCACCTCTGCTTCACGAGGCAGTGCTCCAAAAATACTATTCCACTTCACGAAGCACCCCCCATTCACACCTCTGCCCCATGCTAAGGCCAAGTCACTCCACTTCGCGAAGCACACACATTTCCTTTGAAATTAATCTTCATGTGCGACCCTCGAGGTTTGCACGATGTGATTTCAAAGTCCCATGGACAACACCACTCATAGCGTTGCTTCGCATAGTGCTTATTCACTGAGGCACACTCACGGATATTGCTTCTTCGCATTGTCACGCTAATGTGGACCCCTCGATGGTTTGCTCCGTGATCCCCCTTGACCACAACCTTACTGGTACCTTCCCTCCCCCAAGGAGCTGAGGGTGCCGATCATGTACGTCCTAGGGGTGCAGAGTAAGCCCACCTTGTCTGAGCTGCAGGACATTAAACTGCCAAGAACCTCTTCCTCAACACATGACATTAAACTGTGACCCGACCCCATGCCTCGCATGCAGGGTCCCCCCAGCTCGGTCATTCTTTACGCCACTCGCCTCCATGGGAATGGAATCACCCCCCCCCCCCCCCCCACACACACACAAGGGATGATATCCTCATTATCGGAGTGGTGTATGTCTACGGGAGAAGGGAAACCACCTTGGTGTAATCCCCTAGCCCCTCTTGCGGAAGGTAGCACCCATGCACCTCCGTACATCCCCACTGCCAAGGTCACTGGAGGGCACGATAGGGAACGAGGCACCTCCCATCATTGGTCCCAAATCCCTCTCTCGCTGCGCTTTGCCGCACTTCGGTCCTCCATCCTGGAGTAACTGTCAGCACCATGATCCGCCTAACGCGTAAGCCTCTCTTTGCTTCTCACGGACGCACCCTTCGCAACATGATCGTCAGGTCCTTGCTGCCTCTTGTTTCTCACACCGAGAATGACTCAAATGGGCTTAGATTGATCATCTTCTATGGCAATGCCCTTGTCTAGCATGAAGTTAAAATGTATTCACTCGTCCAACATGACATTAAACTACACACCCATTTGAACTAAGAGGTCTTTGATCTATGTCACGGCATACCCTGTGTTAAACATAGGAAGCTGAGGAAAACCTCAGATATATGCATATGGAATATAATTCCCCGCACTTGATGTGGGATTCCTCAGGCTTCCACGCCCTCGAGAAGCTCTATGAAAAGGGACCAAAGACAGACACACCAGTTCCCCAATGTTCAGACACACTACTGATGCCTCGACGTGACTACTCCCCCGATTAAAGGTAGATGCCCTGACCGGACCCTTTGGAATGTCCTGACAGAAGTAGTGTAATTAACCGGCGTCCATGGAAACATGACACTGGGAAGAGTTTCACGAACAACTTATTAAATCTATGATGGAGACCCGGACTAGGTGACGAGTTACGAGGAGGAATCCACGGAAGGAAGAACCAACATCCCATCATCCCAGTTTTGATCAAGGAGTAAACGTCCTTGAACAAGGATCGATTGCCGCCCGCCTTTGGAAAGAGGGAATTCGGGCCCATAGCAGCGTGTCCTCCACAGACAGATGCGCACGCCCCGAAAAAAGCGTCGAAAACATATTCCTTTGTGAATAAACACGGGGGAGATGAAAATACTTATATATGGGTACACATGATGTCAAGTGGTGATCATTAGGGGACAAAATATTATAAATAATCAACTCAGTAGACTTTAGAGATTGGTTTTGACATATAGGGAACCAATAATGATGAATCCTATGGATAAACTAATGAAAAAGAAATATCCCTAGTGTAGTGGAAATTTCACCCATGATATTGATGGCATAACTGAGCATAAATTTAATGATATAATCATATTTTGTTATCTCAAATTATATTATATTACTCACCCCTTTTTTCAAAAGTTATAACCATAATTTTTCATATACATGATCTATCCATTTATGAACAAGATATCCCAATCGGTGGGCATGAGGGTATCCAAACAGTTTTTAATGGAAACACCTCAAATTTTTTCCCAGCAACACTGCAACTTGAGGGTCTAATAAAGAGTTTAGAAGGGTGATTTCAAATCCCCTGATCCTCCTAGTCATCTATGGGGGACTGCAACCTAGAATTCCAATGATGGTGTCTACCACTAGAAAGGTAGACTATCTAGGGGACTCATCATTGAGATCCCCATTCCATGAGTTAAAACAAATTCTCAATCATCCCAACTATCTTCAAACCTTCACTGAGCTATTAGAGTAAATTAAATCAACATGTTTTTTATGAAGTTTCCATCCAACTTGCACTAAGGGGCCTGGTGAAAGATGTTGGGATACCAACCAGTGTTAGGTGATCTTCTATTTTGTAATAATTTATCGAAATATTGAGAAAATATTTGTCCTTGAAAATTTGAATTTGGAGGAATTTATCCCTAATATGAGATACTTTTACCCAATTAGTTTTTATTAGACAAACTAAATTTAATTTTTTTTGTTTCACATAGTTCTCGACAGGTTGTGTTCCCAAAATATATATATGGTTTGGGAACCCAGGGTGCTTCCCCCTATGGATTTTAAAAGTCTTCAGGAGCCATTTTTTCGTTATGACATAACCTCATTTCTGATAGGGATTCTTATCCTAGTTGTAGGTGATATTTCTAGGGAGAAAGAGACCGAGGTTTGTGGAAAAGGTCATAGTAAAAAAATATTTAGTTTAATAATGCCTCCCTCTCGACCTAGATCTTAACCCATATGATAGGATCTCAGATGAAGACCCTACCACTAGTATCATCACGACCATCCCAGTGTATGAACCTCTTCCACCTGATGAATTTTATGAATTTAGGTCTAATGTTGTATATGATAATTGCATCATCAACTGTAGGTCAATGGAGGAGCATGAAGAACATTGTTATCGACACTATGAAGTGATGTCTAGTGATCCATATATAGTCCACAGACTACTGGCTATGGAGCTTGGGAATTGTAGGGGATTGATGATCATGTCCTATACACAATGGTCCATAAATATCTTTCTTTGTAGGTGTGTTTGGAATGTCATGAATTTGAGGTCACCTAGCACTGGGAGAAATCTGATGGCACCAAAAGACTCACAATAGTCGATCTGAAAATTTAATGAGAAGAAGAGAAAGTGAATGATCAGGAATCCATCATCAATTACCAAGAATATATTATCATTAATTTGAGGGCTCAACTAGTAGTGTTTGATGTCAAATTGGAAGATGAGTTATCTAAGATAAATGAGTGCCAATATGAGTAGGGTTGGGTGTGAATCAGGGATGATGAGCTATTCCCCATGGCTGAGGAGGAAGATTATGAGATTATCAAGAGAAATAGGTTCTAGAGGCCACATTCTAGAATCTGACTAGGTTGGAGCATTCAATTATAGGTGTAGATTCCTAGAGATAATTATTCTTTCAATGAAAAAATAAACACTATGGTATGTGGATAACCCGAGAGAAGCTCTTATGCATGAAAATGTTTAATTTTCCAAAAAGGGATACGAACAATAAAACATATTAATGATAATTCCAAAAATAAATACCTAATCCCATGTGATCCATGATCAGTGTGTCAAAGAAGGGATGACCATGAGATTTTTCACTCATATTAGAGTGTTAGATAATGGTGGAACACATATGGTGTGGAATTTTTTATTGACCATTAGGAGTTTCATATATTATAATGTTTGGGTTGGGGAGTGTGACTCTTTACATAGATGACTTAGTTTCTCAAAACACACTAGTGAATGAAGGGGTAAAATCAAGGGTGTTTGGATTATACCTGAACAAAGGTGGATTAAGAGAATTAATTTAGATTCTCAATATGAAGAACACATAAGGGTTATGATGTTGGAGGATAACTACTTCCCATATTTGAAAAACAGAATCCAAAATCATTTTTACATGTATGAGAACAAAAAAGTTAAGGTTAACAAATAACAATGTTCAAAACACAATAAAAAAAACATAATTTAATAATGATGTTGATAGGGAATGTACCATGTATGATAGCTTAGACAATGTGAATAGGAACCATTCCATTAGGGGGAATTCAGACATTGAGGAGGATAGGGTGTAACATCACTGGTAAACAAAGAATATGACATTTTATTATTTTTTAAAATTTGTGAATTAAATATTAATTTATTTTAAAAGGTGATGATTTTTATGATAACATACTCAACACCCAGCAACGGGTTTCTTTGAAACCTTATGTTTCACACAATGTTGAGTTATATCCAAAAATAATATAATATTAATATTAATTTAAATGGTAGTTAACGCCTTGAAGTTGTATTGGTGGAAAAGAATAGAAATGACTACAATATGATTATATATGTTTTTAAATGTATTTATATTTATCCAATATATTCTATAGGATTAAAATGTGAACAAAACCAATTTTAGGCATAAATAGTCTAATATTCTTTAAAAGGTCAATTTACCACCTTTTAATGAAGAACCCTTTTTAAATCATGTTTTTGTTGCTTCCATATGTTATATATGAAAAAAAATTCTTATTTAGAATCGGGACATAAAAATTTACTTTTGGTAAATTTTTGGTATTATTCTTATAAAATAGATTTTTTTAATGAATAGTAAAGTATGGTGTATTTTAATTCAAAACTGCCTTTTAATCTAATTAATTGGTATTATTATTTTATATTTTTAAATGGGTTTAAAGTTTAATTATATTATATTTTAACCATTTAATCCAATGTCTATAATTGGATATAATTTCACTTTGAATTTGGACATAAACAAGTCTCAGTCTTCTGATAGTTATTATTTCTTAAAAACAAACTTTTTGGTTGGACTATGGAAATTAAATTTAAATTAATTTATGACAATATTGTGTTTTGAATTTTGAAAAATTCATTCCATATTTGAAATTAGGAATTCAAAATTGTGTAAAGATGTAACTTCTATTTTTAGACATTATAAACATTTACCTCAATAAATATTTTCTTTACCACGGTTAAAAGGTAAATATGATAAATAAGTGTAAAAAATATTATTATAATAATATTAAATTTTCCTAACATGTTTCTTAATCCTATTTTTTGATACATTTTCGACCATGGACATCCTTAGGTCGATTTTGGGACCCCATGGAGCCACTTGTGAGTGATAATGAAACATTATATTAATTAATTTAAAGTAATGAAAAAAATTACATAAACATATATCTTTTAGTAAATAAATTCTTACATGGGGTTATATAAGTTATATCTTCGACTATAAATATTAATTTGAAAAATAAAAAGATTTCCTATATCATGGTATTTATTTTATAATTTTTAGACATCAAATAAATAAAATTATTTATGACACAATAATGACGTAGTGTTTACCTCATTAATAAATAATTAAATAATTGAAGTTATAAAAATTAAAACAATATCCAATACCTAACCAATTATTATTGGATGATTTTATTTATAATAATAGTAATATTATCTTATACTTTAATGAGTTTTGGATATTTATAAACCAAAAATCATTATATAATAAAATAATATTTTCAAACATTCCTAAAGAGCCCCTCCTCCCACTTTTAAAAATCACTCAACTCAAGCCCCTTTACTCATAAAATATCTACCAAAATAAGCTCTCAAGATCCATATCTTCCACCTAGAATCCTTACTTTAGTAATAATTAACTTCAATAAATACTTTTGGTTCAAACCAAAGTGAGTTACCTGATTTAAAGGTAACGTCTTCTCTTAAGTTATTTTGTTTTATTTCACTTATCCAACCCCCAAAACTATATTTATTAATTTATTTTATAGAAACATTAGTATAATAAATATAATATGTTGTTTTTATGAGAAGTATTCTAACTACACTTCCACAAACCTCCATCTAATGGATACGAACGTACTGTTTCTGTGAAAGGCGAACTACTGCCTCACAAAATGATGATTGTTCAAATATCTCAGACCGCCACTCATGGTGGCCATTATGATGGAACTGTATTTATATATGATATATTTTATGTTCTTGTTTTCTACATACTTATTTATTTTTCATTTATTTCATACCTTTATGGTTTCAATAATTGGTAAATACGATAATTTCATTCGAGGAAGTGCAGACTACCAACCCCTCAAACTGATATGACTCATCCATGCCATATGTGGGATGTATAAAGGCTAGTTTTAATGAAATTAGATGTGATATTATACTTATATTATAATATACTTATGTATCATTATATTTTCATTCCCTTAAAAAATGAAATATAAATGAAAGTAGCGTTCATGTGTACGTATGACTTACCATCCCCATGAACGGTTCATTTGATATCTTTTCTCCAAATGTTTTGTACAGTTATAAATACAAATATATACAGGATATATATTATATATATGATATCTAAATAATTAATATCATCTTCAAGATAATGTACTTTCGACCACATGGTCATTTTATAATTATAACAAGTTCATTTTTTAACTCATCTTTCGAACATTGACTAAATGTCCGAGATGGAATCAAATAATTAACTAATTGTTATAGCATGGTAATACATAATATAAAACAAATAATAAACATTAAAAAGGTTCTTAAGAAATTAGAAATTAACTTTTGTCTATTATTCAAGAAGAACATGTAACATACAATACAAGTGGGACATGATATAAGGGGTTTTTTATCTCACTTTTAATTTCGTGATATTTCCATTGTTCACAACATATTTATTGCATGTGGTGTATTTTTTACATCCATTTTCTTAATATTATAATTCTTATATTTGTATTCATGGTATTATGTGATTAATTCAGTGGTTATTAACTTTTTGTCTTACGACTCGATTGGTTACAACGTTATAAGGGGTTTTCATCTTACTTTTTATTACCATGAGGTTCATGCTATATTTGCCACTATTTCTTTTATGTGGTGTATGTACTTCCCGTGATTATATTATTTTTCTAATATAATTTAACTTATGTGTATTTAAATCTTTAATTTATGATCCTTCATTCATGGGGTGTATGTTTCGTAATTTACCAAATCGATAAGGGAACCTTTCACCGTACTCTTTTAGTCAAAGACTTCTATTATGTTATGTCTTTTAATTTCAATTTCATTATGTTGGGATGTGTTCTTCTATATCCTTTTTTCTGTAAATTGTATTTCAATTTTATGAGATACCCTTTTATCTCCCATAAATTCATTTTACTAATTTTAAAGTGGCGTTATTAGGATGTCAAATTTATGTAAGGGACCTTTTTAACCCAATTCCCATTCTTTGGGTTAATCATCAACTTCATGATTATGTCATTCTATGAATATGTGTTAATGAACTCGGATTGTTTTACACAAAATATCCACTTATATTGAGTGTATTATTATTTTTCACACATAATTATGTCGTTGATTTGTCCTTAATCTAAGGATATGATCTTTTCAAGGGACTTTTTCTAAATTTACATTCCATTGAGACTCATTGTTGTTATACGCCAATTAACTTTTATATGTTATATATACTTCTATTTGAAATGTTATATAATTAATATTTTTATTCGCATGATATTATAATCTTTGAAAAATGTTATTCCTTAATTATTTGTATTCAAGCATCTCTCATTTATTTTGGATCTATTTAACTAAAATATTGTTTTAAATTTTTTATATATGTTTTCTTCTAAATATCTTTCATTAATTTCCATGTTTTAAAAATTATTTTAAGGATTTATTTATAAGGGCATGAATGTTTTGAAATTAAAATTTCTTTCAAATGCTTCAAATTGTTATGGGGCACTTTATTCAAAAATATATTTATTAAATTTTTTAAATTAATTTAAAAATGGTTTGATAAAGAATTGATTATGTCAATATCATGAAATGATATATTGTGATTCCAATGTGGAAATGTTATCTTTCCATTATTATTGTTTTATGGTTTATGAACATGTTATGGTTCTTGGGAATTGTTATGTATATAGGTGGTTCTGTGATAAACCTACAGCGGGTGAGCCCGAGACAGCTCTCTAATGCATTAGGTAACGTGATGGAGGTAAATGTAAATGTTTCTCCTAAGAGATTTAAAGAATATATTGTGACAGGTATTTCAAACGTAACTCCCTATGTAGTTGTGAAAGCTACAATGTATGTATGTTATGTATGGCATAAGTAACATTTATGATTTATGATTTCTATTTTTTATTTATAAATCTTATAATTTCATTAGGTATGTTATGATTGAAAATTATTGTTTCATTGATTTATATTTATTGATGGAATAATGTTTTCATTCTTTATTTTATAACCCTTACTGATATTTTTATACTATCCCATGTTATTGAAATGTTTTCTAGAGGGAAAAAATATGAATAGGGTCAAGGATGTGATCAAGGAAAATTCATGTTGTCTAAAACATGGAACTAGACATGTGTTTTTAAGAGTATTTATTTTATGATAAAATGGACAATGATTAGTAGTGTCTACATGTAATATTCAAGTTGTTATGTAATAATTATGGCCTAATTATCTAAAACACTATTTTTTAAAATATTCTCAATGTGAATTCTTGACAAAATTCCTTATTTTGTAATGTTTATGGATGGGTACTTAATGTTGGTATCAGAAGTCGGTTTAGAAAACGTTAGGGATTATGAGTTTTTGTTAAACACATGGTTAGTCCCAATGTCTATTATTTCATTTAAATCCTTTTTTATAACTTTTTTAGATCAAGGAATGTCTATTAAAAATTGTAGGAGGAAGATCTCAAACATAATTCATATCTCTTTTTAATGATGTGCTTTCTATAATTATTTCAAAGTAATGTTCAGATGATTGTGAAACGTTTTCTAGCAGACAACTAACTTGAAAGCTGTTGTTTGAGATATCAAACACCTCCACTACACCTCAATATCATCATGGATCACGAGTCATATTTAATAAAATCCTATTTTCAAAATATTCTCATATTTTCAAGAAATGTAAATATTATCAAGTCATTTCGAATATTTTACCTTATCACAAGATTTTGAATCTTATTACGATTTCGAAAAAGGTACTGAATAATGATACCCTTGCAAAACCTATTTATATTTGGTTTTACTATATAGTCTCTTAGAACATACATATGGTATACTAAAAAGGCCATTGATTGAATGTTTGAACTCAATCTCGGTCCGACTATTTTATAAAAATCATGTTTTATCAGATGTTTTGAAATTATATGCCATACATGATTATTTTATGAAACCATTTTTCTGCGAACACCCATATGACCCAAGTTGTACAAGGTTAATTTGGATGAAGGAAGAAAATGATTATGTAGGATCTCCAAATAATTTTTTCAATGCATGGACCTTCTACCTACAAGAAAAAGATGAATATGAAACCATATGGACACCATGATGAAGGAATGATTTCCTTTCTATTAGGAATTGTTTTATTTTATCATATGGAGGTGAAATAAAAAAAGGACTATATATACAAGGCTTAATGATTTTAGATGTTGAGGTATTAATGTATTGGGATGAAAATGAAATGTATAAGAAGATATTTGAGGTTATAACATGTTCGGTTTATTTTTTTGTAAAAAGGAAAACACACAGACTGTGTGACAACCAATTGTGTTGGACAAAGCTGTGGGAGTCGAACCCACAACCAAATTGTGATTGGGATTTATCACCTACCACTGGCTTATGTGAAGTCCCTAGTTTTTATGACTTATTATTTTTCATTAAATGATTTTATGGATCAAGAATAAGTTGATTTTGGGAACTTATGTTTCATAAAATAGATATCCTTAATATTGGAATATAATTTGGTGATTATGTGATAAACTTTATTTTTTAAGACGTTCTCTCTTTTGGGAACACTATATGCTTAATAAAAATAGAACACTATGGGATATCATTTGAGGAGTAATGGTTGAAATTTTATTTTGTAAGAATATATGTTTTTATTGTGGACACATAGTGATTTGGGTTATTTATGGAAATTATTAACCTACCATAGAGAGTATGTGATTTAGTTAATCACTTTTCTGAATGAGACTTTAAGATTAGTCGATGTTATTTGGAGATAAATGTTAAGATTTATCATGGAAGTCTATGTGTTTAAATACTTCTGAGTTTTGGGTTTCAATATTAGTTTGGGTTACATTGAAGAATGGTAAGGAAAGTTATTTATTGAATGGTATTAGTATAACTTTGGGTATTTTGTGTTCAGTTTTTGACATTAATAGTAGTATTCCTTTTTATAAAAGATTCACCTTTTGGGGGATTATCTAATATTGAAATAAAATTATTGGTTTTGGTTAAATTCTAAAGATAGGTAAAATATATAGTTGTTCTTTGTTGGATTATTTGATTCTCTAGAAGTTTATTCTAGCACTTCATGTGTGACCATGTCATCATGAATACTCATCTTTTGGAGAAAAAATGGGTTTGGGGTAGGAATTTAGTAACAGATGAAAGTATACATGACAAGTCAGTGAGTGTCATTATGTTTTGTGTTAATCTCATAAATGAATTCCTCAAATTTATGAAAAGTAACATAAAACAAAAATGTTTCCAGTTAACATTTTCTACTGGGGAATCAAATACCATTTAACCCATCACATGTTTTTGTTTTCTAGTTTTTATCATTCTCTGGATCATGTTTTCTATCACTCTCTATCAGAACATGACACTTGGTTTCTCTGAAATATCCATTTTTACATAGAATCCTTGAATGGGTTTTCTCGGATGACCTTTGTACTTCTCTTTATTTCTTTTAATGTGATACTTTTACTGACACTTTTCCAATGTGGGGCTTTTAAGGATTTTTCTGAACCTCATTTTAAAATTTTGAGGATGCAATTTCTAAAAGTGGTGAAGGATATAACATCCCAGGTAAATAATGAATATAAAATTTTCAAATTTATTAAAATTTGGGAATTAAATATTAATTTTACAATAAAAGGGGATTCTATGTATGATATCGTACTCAACATGTAGTAATAGGTTTCTTTGAAACCTTATGTTGCACACAACGTTGAGTTATACCGAAAAAAATATAATAATATTATTAATTTAAATGGTAGTTAACGCATTGTCGTTATATTGGATACAGTGAATATAACTAACTATAGTATGATTATATATGTTTGTTAAATGTTTTTACATTTATCAAATAAATTTTATAGGCTTAAAATATGAATGAATCAAATTTTAAGGATAAATACTGTAATATTCTTTAAAAGGACAATTTACCATCTTTTAATGGTGAACCATTTTTAAATCTATTTGTTTCACTTTTATATGTTTTATTTGAAAAAATAAAATTCTTATTTAGAATATGGACATCAATATCTACTTTGGGTTATTTTTTGTTATTTGTCTGAAAAAATTAAGTTTTTGATGAATAGTGAAAAATATTGTATTTTAATTCAGAACTACCTTTTAATATAATTTATTTATATGGTTAGATTATCTTTATAAATGGTTTTAAAGTGTAATTAGATTATATTTTTACCATTTAATCCAATTTTGGTCATCAGATGTAATTTCAATTTGAAATGGCACATAAGCAAGTGTGAATCTTTTGATAATGATTATTTCTTAAAAACACGTTTTTTGTTTTGACAATGGGAATTAATTTTAAATTAATTTTTACCACTTAAGTGTTTTGAATTTGTAAAAATTGATTCCATATTATAAATCATGAGATCCAAATTTTTTAAATAGTTAACATTTATTTTTAGACATTATGAATATTCACTTCAGTATATATTTTATTTACCATGGTTAAAAGATAAATCTGATAAATAAGGGTAAACAGATATTATTATTATAATATTAAAATATCCTAACATGTGTTTTAATCCTATTAGTTGATACATTTCTGACCATGGACATCCTTGGGTCTATTTTTTTACCTCATGGAGCCACTTAAGAGTGATAATGGCACTTTATATTAATTAATTTAAAGTAATAACCAAAATGACATAAAAATATATCTTTTAGTAAATAAATTTTTACATGAGGTTATATAAGTTACCTCTTAGACTAAAAATATTCACATTAAATTTGAAAATATTTCCTACATCATGGTATTTTTTTATAATTTTTAGTCATCATATAAACCAAATTATTTATGACACAATAATGATGTAGTGTTTACCTCAACAATAAATGATTTAAATAAATTAGATTATAAAAAATAAAACAATATCCAAAACCTTTCCAATTATTATTTGATGATTCTATTTTGAAAAAAAATTCATCTTATATTCTTCTTTAATTAGTTTTGGTCTTTTAGAAACCAAAAATAATTATATAATAAAATAATATTTTCAAGCATTCTTAAAGAGCCCCTCCTCCCCCTAATAAAAATCCCTCAACTCTAACCCATTACTCACACCTATCAATCCCCTAGGATCTACCTACAACTTCCCAAATAATTTCTAAATATCCCTCAATTTCACCTAGAAGCCTTACCTTAGGCATTATGAAAATCATGAAATCCTTTTGGTTAAAACCAATGGGAGTTACCCGTTTTAAAGGTAACACCTTTTCTTAAGTTCTTTCATTTTATTTTATTTCTCCAACCCCCTAAAATATAGTTAATAATTTATTTTATTGAAACACCTTTATCCTAAATATACTAGGTTGTTTTTATGAGATTTAATCGAACTAAACATCCATACACCTCCATTTAAGGGATATGAACAAATTGTTTCTATGGATGGTGAACTACTGCCTCACGAAACGATGATTGTTTAAATATCTCTGACCGCCAATCATAGTGTCCATTATAATAGAATTTTTTTTATATATGATATATATTATGTTTATGTTTTCTATATTCTTTGTAATTTTTCATTTATAGCATACCTTTATGGTTTCCATAATTGGTAAAAACTATAATTTCATTTGAGAAAGAGTGGACTACCGCCCACTCAAAGTGATATGACTCTTCCATGCCATACATGGGATGTATAAGGGATGTAGTTAATGAAATTATATATGATATTATACAATAAATATCATATACCTACATATAATTATGTTTTCATTCCATTAACATATGAAAGAGAAATGAAAGTAGCATTCAAGCGTACGTACGAATTACCGTCTCCATGAACGGTCCATTTCATTTATTTTATCCAAAAGTTATGTACTGTAATCAATATATATATATATATATACTGGATATATATGTTATATATTATATATAAATTATGAATATAATTCTTGAGTTAATGGAATTTCAACCACATGTACAATTTATAATTATTAAAAGTTAATTTTTTAACTCAAGTTTTGAATATCGACAAAATGTCAGATATGAACTCAAATAATTAATTAATTGTTATATAAAGGTAATAAGTGATATAAAATAAATAATTAACTTGAATATGGTTCTTAATCAAGTAGAAATTAACTTAAGTTTATTATTCATTATGATCAAGGAACATACAAGACAAGTCTGACTTGAGGTAAGAGGTTTCTTATCTCACTGTTAATTTCATGAGATTTCCATTGTCCACCACTTATTAACTGCATGTGGTGTATTGTGTACTGAAATTTTATATATATTATCATGATTCTATTTATATTCATGATATTATGCGATATATTTTTGGTTTATTAACTTTTCGTCTTACAACTCGATTGATTACAACGTGGTAAGGGGTTTTCAACTCACTTTTTATTCATGTAAGATTCATGCTATATTTACCAATATTTACTTTATTAGTGTATGTATGGCCCATTATTGTATTATTTGTGTAATATAAATTAATTATTGGTATTAACATCTTCATTTTATGATCCTTCCTTCATGGGGTGTATATTTCATAAGTTACCAAATCAGTCAGGGAACATTTCACTATACTCTTTTAATCAAAGACTTATTTTATGTCATGTCTTCTAATTTCCATTTTATTATGTTCAGATATTTTATTATATATCTTTATTTATGTAAATTGTATTTCCATGTGATGTTAGACCCTTTTCTCTCTCATCAATTCATTTTCTGAATTTTAAAGTGACCCTATTAGGCTGTCCAATTTGTGTAAAGGAACTCCTTAACCCAATTTCCATTCTTTGGGTTAATATTATACGTCTTTATTATTTCATGTTATTAATATATTCGAATGAACTCTGATTTTTTTACACAAGATATCTACATATATTTGGTGTATTCTTATTTTTCACACATAATTTTTTCATTCATTTGTTTGTAATCTGAGGATAAGATCTTTGTAATTGAATTTGTCTAAATTTACATTCCATTTAGACTTATTTGTATTTATACACCAATTCACTTTTATATAGTTTATATACTTCCCTTTGACATAATATATCATGAATAACTTTATTACTATGATATTATAATCTTTGATTAATGTTATTCCTCAATTATTTGTATTCAATTTCTCTCATATGGTAAGGAACTCTTTAACTAAAATATTGTTTTAAATGTTTTAAATATTTATTCTTATACATCTATTTCCTTAATGTCCATGTTTTAAAAATGGTTTTAAGGATTTATTTATACGGATATGAATGCTTTGAAATTAAAATTTATTTTAAATGCTTCAAAGTGGTATGTGACACTTTAATTCAAAAATCTCCTTATTAAATGTTTCGAAATATTTTAAAATTGGGTTGATAAAGCTTTGATTATGTCAATATAATGAAATGATTTATTGTGATTTCAATGTGGAAATGTTGTCTTTACTTTATTATTATTTTATGGGTTATGAATATGTTATGTTTCTTGGGAATTTTTACATATACGGGTGGTTCCATGATAAACATAGGGCGGGTGATCCCAAGAAAGATCTCCAATGAATTGGGTAACGTGACGGAGGTAAACGTAAATGTTTCTCCTATGAGATTTAGGGAATATACTATGATGGGTATTCCAAATGTACCTCCCTACTTTGCGGTGAAAGCAACCATGTAAGTATGTTATTTATACAATAAGTTACATTTATGATTTATGATTTCAGCTTATTATTCATAAATCTATGATTTCATGAGGTATGTTATGATTGAAAACTATGGTTTCATTTATTTGTATTTTTTGATGGGCTAATGTTTTATTTATTTATTTTATAACCCTTACTGAGCTTTTTATGCTCATCTGATGTTTTTAAAATGTTTTCCACAGGACTTAAAGATGAATATGTTTAAGTATGTGATCATGGAAAAGTCTTTTTTGTCTAAATCATGGAACTAGACATGTTTCTTTTAAGTGTTTTTATTTTATGAAAAAATGGATACTAAGTATTACTATATACAAATAATATTCAAGGTGTTAGGTGATAGTTATGGACTAATTCTCTAAATATCTAAACCTACAAATATCCCCAATGTGAATTCTTGACATAATTCAAGTTTATGTAATGTTTTTGTCCAGTTCCATATATGGGGGTCCAAACCAAGGGATACACAAATCATTGGGATGAACTGATAGAATGTTTGAATGGAGTTCAACACTCATTCAATTACGCCACCATGGATTTGAGCACATTTTTTAATAGTATTGGAATAAACAAATATCTAACTCATCTTCTATGGGGAGTGTAATCTCATATGTCGAGTGACGGTCGAGGGGCATGAAATATGCGGTGGGTGAACAACACTAAATGGGATAGAGGCTTCTCATTCAAAGGCCAAATATGATTCATAGTTTTACATCCTTAATTGATGATGATAGACATGAAATTTATCATCTTATGGTGAGGACTATGTACACGTAGTCTAGCACTTATGGTGCGGTCGATGTATCACATAGTTTTGTGTCATTTGATTGATACATTAAAAGAATAGTTTTGCATCTTATGACAAGGACATTTGAGCTAATGTATATAACACCTATCAATCCAAGTTGATAGGGTGTTTTAGAGGGAAACATGATAGGGGTACCCCTAGAGAGGATCTTGAATGAAAGGGAGTTTGTTGTTTGGATATAATTTTTTCCTAAACATCTTGATTTAGTGAGAATAGCCATGTTCTATCCAAGGTCCAGTGTGATTATGTACTAGATTTGCACCACTTTTTATAAGGCGAGTTACATATAGTTTAATATCATGTTTCATGAACAATAGGGTTGTGTGTATCAAAGGGGGTGTGTGTTTCATAGGTGAGAGATAACTTGATTTTAATGGGGAGCCATGGATTACCTGAAACCTATAACATATTGGAGACATCTTGTACACAATTTAAGGTTATAATTCATTTATATAGTCTCCTAGTTTATGGTCATAGAGATTAGACCATTTTCTGAACATCCTAATAGGTCATGTGTAGCACAAAAAAGTGAAAAACCAATGTGAAAGGATTTGTAGAGGTACCCTATATGACACAACACATTCACTTGGTGACTTTCACACAATTTAAAGTCAAAATGCTTGGACTTGGGATCCTTTTATAAGGTCATAGAGTTTTTACGGTTAGGGGGAATAGTTTAAAGGTCATTATTCATATAACATGGTGGTGTGCATCTCAAAGGAGTGTTTGTGGCATATAAAGGATGTGATTTGATGTGATTTGAGGGCTACGAAGGCCTAAAACCAAGGGTTACATTAACAAGAAGATGTACACACTGTTTAATGTCATGATGCTTGGAAATGGTATCCTAGTATAATTTCATAGAGTTTTACAGAATATTTATCTATTCATATCTACCTTGATTGAGGTAAACCTCCCTCCCCAACTGTTAAGCATGCATGATCCGTGCTCACTGTGAGAAACAAGGATATGTACATAGTTCCCATTATTTGTAGAGGTGACACGTAAGGAGAAAATGACCATTGAATCCCACAAGGGTGGTCGTGAAATTCAACACCCTATTAGTAAAATGGGGATAACTAAAAGTGGGTAAAAATATTTATTATTTTCAAAATATAGATTCTACCCTCGCATCAATTTAAGAAGGGGAGAAATAATGTGGGATTTACCATTGAAAGAGTTCAAAACATGAGATATGCTATATATTATGTGATATCCTTAATCGTTTGACCCTGAGATGGTAGGTGAACTATTGTGTCTGGGCACCATTTCTTTTAGGAAACTTTTCAGATTGGTAGGATGATGATTTTCTGATCTAATAAATTGTGATGTGTAGAAGTGGAGATGTGGAATGTCTTAGAGAGAATAATGACTTCCCCGGGATATATTCCACCATGTGCTTAAATATATGGCATGATCCTACTGATACGAAAGGATAAATCCTTAAATATATGGAAGAGGCCCTAAAATGATTCTATAGTTGGGGTGGGACTAGGTTGAGATATTCATGCATCACTATGTATCCTATTAAAATGGGTATCAAGACACTAGTATTTCTAGAATTCGGTGTGCTAGGAGACCAATTCTGGGAGGTAAAATACTCTTTAACGAGGATATAAAATCGTATTATATTATTATTCAACATGAGTTTAAATAAGGTAATGCTACAATTTAATGTCATTTTCTATGTATGTTGGTTTTGGTTCATCTCATATTTATCATATGAAGCTTCCTAATTGGATAAGGGATAAGCAAACCATTTAACATTATGTTTTGAAGATTTTGGGATTTAGCTATTCTCATATTAATCCAATAAGGCATGTTGATTTCATTTGGTGTAAGGCTATAATTTAACAACTTGTTCTTAGTACATTGGTATTTGGTTCATCTCATATTTATAATATGAGGCCTTATAGTTTGATTTGGGGAAATGATAAAGTATAACTTCATTTTCTGAGGATGTTGGTTTTTGGTTACTCTCATATTTATCAAATGAGGTATCCTGATTTGATACAAAAAATATATATATTAACACCTTATTTTAATGATATTAGGCTTTAAAGTTTAATGTTGTAAAACTCAGACTATGTTGTATACTAGTTTAAGGTCACAAAGATCATACCAAAGGGGATTCAAATAGTTTAATGTCATTATTATATGAAGAGAGGGGTAAATTCTAGTTTAAGTTCTTATATATTGGAATAGTAGGGTATTAGTGACTTAATGAGGCATGTGTATAATAAATGAGTGATAAAACAACTTAAAAGAATCACCAAAGAGACCCTCTTACACCCAAAAACATGGAAAATCATTCCCAAGACAACATCATTTTGTTTGGGAAGGAAAGGCCATATAATGATTCAATGAAGGGGGATAGACCCAAGACAAGATATCTGTGCATCACTATATATCTCATTATAATAGGAATCAAGCCATGTGTAGTTCAAGAATGTGGTGTATTAGGATACAGACAGTGTTATGGGTAATCATCTTGATTGAGGATGTTGAATCATCTCTTATTTTTGACATAAAGCATCTTGAATTTATATGGGGTAATGATATTGTTTAATATCTTGTGATAAGGATCTTGGTGGGGCTTGTGTATTGAGATTACCATTCTTTCATTCAAAATTTTGGGTAACAAGACCATCTCAGTCCACAAACGGGTTAATAAATATGATTGGGAAATGTACCAAAAGTGGAGTCCCATAAGGGTATTTTGGTGTGATGGAACTATGGGTAATGGGTGGTTTTGCAATGAAATTTAAATGTGTCCTATAGTCATTATTTCTATGTGTCACTACATATTCCCATGGAATGGGTTTCAAGACACGTGTAGTTATAGAAATTGGTGGGGAATTATCTTTCTTAAAAACTATGGTTGATGAAAACAATTAAAATTAGGGGACAAGGAGGCTAGATGCATAGAGTTTAAGGTAACATTTCTATGACCAAGACTCTTAGTTTAAGGTGATACATATTTGACCATGGGTAGGTACATCTATGATGTTCAGTTGGAATAAAAAAAGATTAAACATTATATCAGATGGTCAAAGGTGGATATACACCACACGATTCATTCCTCAAGCCAATTTCAATGAGTTTAATGTTATAATATTTGGACTATATGAATTTGGAAAATACTTTAAAGTCGTGATGTTTGGTATGGGGTAATATTTGTTTTAATATATTTTCATGGAATTGGAGAGGTAAAACCTGACATAAAGTGCGGGAGATGTAGGCCCATAGACCACATAAAAACCATGAAAAACTGCACATAGTTTATGGTCATAGTTCCTTTGGGGTAAGTGTGGCCAATAGAAATAATGTTGGTGGATGTATGAATGGGACCAGAGATTGATGAACTAGGTGAAACTACATATCTAATTAGAGTGGGAATCAATCTACGTGTATTTCTAGTAAATGGAATTGTAGGAGACCAATGATGACCGAGGGTTTTATTCTCTACAGAGGACACTAAAAAGTCCAATAGATGCCCTAGGGTATCCCAAATTTTTATCATGGTGTAAGGAAATAGTCTATCATCATGTGCTGAGGAAATTTGTTTGTTCCTCATCCCATGTTTGGTAAGTGAGGCATCCTATGTTTAATTCATAGGGTAAGTCCACATTTTAACATCATGTGTTAGGGTAATTGGGCTTTGCAATTTGAGTTTATAAAATTGGACTATGGTTGATGCTAGTTTATAGTTATGGAGCACAGAATAGAAGAGATGAAGACATTTTATGGTCTAATTGCTCATACCTAAGGAGGATCACTCCATAAAAGGGTATTATGATGCCATATGGTTCAAAATTAATTGAAATTACATGCCACGGAGTCCATGTACCAAAAAAAGAACTTTTGGAGAGTCTCACACCATTTAAGGTCGTGATTCTTGGAAAATATGTTTCTACATGAAGTACTTCTTAAGAAAATTGGATTTGGTGGGAGGTGGGATCTACTCTCCATCCAAGGTTATTGAATAGTATACTCCATTTTAATGGACCTTATGGATAATATAAGGTACTTCCCACTTGGGATCTAGCTTTGGTGGCTTTTTAAGGGTGTTATCAACGTTCTAGGAGCCAGTACCTTGTCACACTACAGGAAGGATTTGAGGTGAACCTTATCATTGGATGTTCTCACAATCATGTTATATTGCCACTACATGTTATGAAGGGTCTAAATACTGTTTTCCCTGATGGATTCAAACACAACTAAATAGACTTATTTGATTCCTTTTGGATTCAGTTGATCGTACACAGTTGTAAAGATAAATCACAACTAGATGCCATTGGGTAAAATCCCCTCTATCCCATACACAAGAGATTGTTGTACTTGGAATATAATTTCATTATCTCAAAATCCTGGATGTTAGTGTTATTTTCTGTAAGAATATAATGATTCACTCCAAAATGATGTATGATGTGGGATTTTACAAACCTCATCACAAACCATGTTTTTCCATCTATGGGGGGAACTTCTTTTTCACATTTGGATAAGATTTCTCTTGTGGTCAAAATGAACATGCATTTTCAATTTTTCATTGGTGAGTACATCGCCACAACATCAGATCCCCAAAAATCGAATGGGTATAAGTAATTGGTTGTGTGGAGATGTTTTGCTGATCGATATAAAAATTTATCATGGATATGAAAGGAATGAGACCTCTTGGAAAACTCAATGCAGTCATGAAAATTGGTTCCCCAAAAGGAACCCAACCTCTGAATCTCATAGGAGTGCTTCAACCCTACTTGATGGGATCTACAAGATTTGACAAAGAGCACATACATTACTGAAGGTATCTCATCTCCTTGGATGAAATAGATGATAATTTAATCAAAAACATTCATGTAGAAGTTTTTCTCATGGTTTGGCCCATAGCGGTAAATGGTTTTCTATATTTTGATTTCAAAATTTTAATTTGTTCTGTTGTGGTTGCAATGTGGAAATTTTTGGGTTGGTGCATGTGTCATCTTGATTTTGGTATGTTGTTTGAAAGTCATTATGGTGAATGTGCTAGTGAAAATTTGGAATTTTTGTATGGTTCACACATACCATAAAGTGGTTTTAATAATGGAAAAAATGGATTGTAAGTACAGATAATGCCACATAAGAGATAATCCCCCAAGAGAGTTGTCCAATTGTGTTTTTCATTGGCTATTGGGTGTTCAAGGGCCCTTGTATAGAAATACTATGAGACATTTTATTTAAGTATTGGTTTAAAACACCTGAGGTGGAGAGAGGGAAAACACTCTAGTGTTCCCCATGAATGACTAGGTAATCCTATTAGTGTTCTTTCAGATATGTGGATAGATATTTTAATGCATCACATTGTCCTTTCTGTGATTGGGGAATTTTATTCACCGTCAGTTGGGATGGTAACTAGACCATCAGTTGACGATTTCATTCAATTAGGGGAACAATGTATTTATTTTTTACAACATGGTCACCCTTTATCTATTTTATGACTAAATAATAGCCTCCAATCACATAAAAATGAAGGGCATCAAACTCAAGGGGAAATTCGAGACCTTTTATAGGGGTCTGGTACTCTTTCTCATTGTTGGTTAAACCATCTGATAATATTAATGAGTGTGGGAAAATGGAATCATATTGTATGATGAAAATGATCCCCAATCCTACTCTCTTAATTTTGGGGTCATTGATCCTTCTACAATCCTGGATCTTGGAGGAACTATCAAAATGAGTTTTCTAACAAACTATAGCAAGATCCACTGAGATAATTTCTTTATCTGGGAAATCAGTATTCATGGGTAGTTCATTAGGTGTTATATGTGTGGTTAGGAAGCATAAAAATGTCTATATGTTGACTTACTTATTTTGAAAACCCTCATGTTGAACTTTTAGAGGATCACTTTCCAAGATACCAATTTTCATGTTAGTATGAGGCAATTGAGTATATATTTTATAATTTATTCTCAAGACACCAGTTGTATCTAATGATTCTACAAATAATTATTCCACTCCTTCATGGAAAAAACATCACTTGGAGACTATTCTCAATGGGGGAGTATATGGTCTCTATGTCAAGAAGCATGTCGATGAGTTATTAGAAGGTATTTTAGCCATAGTAAATTCATTCTAGAATGGATAGGAATAAAAAGACCATTTAATAGTCATTACATAGAAGACCAAAGAATTTCCTGATTTTAGTGGAATCTGTATCAGAGGTTGTAGTAGGTAATGGTTGATATCTTAAAATTTTTAATAGAATTCCTCATCCCATTCGTCAATGTTTCCTTTTCTATCGATCCTCAAGAAGGGACTACACATGCCAACTATATTTCAAATAAATTGATATGTTTATGATAAGTTTCTTTTGAGGACCCAAAATCCTATAATATTTCTCTTAAGAATAATTCTAATAGTAGAGGAAGGTGAATACATTCTTAATATAATAGATAAATTTCTAATACTGGTGGAATTTGACCACTAGATCATCTATTTTACTTTCCACCAATAACATGAGAATCATCTAGAATATATGGTGCATGTCCCACTGGTAAGTGGCTCCATTATTTTTCAACTCAAAATGAATTACCTCATATTAGAAATTCTTTTTTTTAGAATTTTTGAGGAATCGACATCCTTAGGGGCTATTCAGATAAAATTATACCCTAGGTATCTATCCATTAAAGATATGGGATTGAAGACATTTGTAGAATCAATCAATAGTTCTATCCCTATAAGGGAAAATTCAACCTTTAGAAAATGGACGTTGAGGACCTAGATGTTTATATAGACATTGATCATCCCATTATTCTTCCTATCTAGTAAAATGTTAGATAAAAAATGGGGTACTAGACTTCCCAAATAAGGCTGGATTTAATAAGATTGTCAACTTTGTCCATGACCATATAACTGTGAGGGGGTACATCTTTTTTGGAGTCTGTTTGAACCTACGATGACTCAGTTGGAGGCTGAGGTGGTGAATGGTGACATTAAGATCTAGCCCTATCATTTCATCATACCATCATTGGAATACATCGTTGTTCTATTTCAAGAGAGACACACAAAACTTCTACTCCTCTGAATACTTGGTTTTTCTGATCATAGTCATCCATGAATCTTACTCATCACCAAGGATAAACTTCCTTAACTCATCAAAAATAGTGGAGAAACCCTCTTCAAATGAAGGTGGGTAATCTTCCATGTCCACTTAATCATCTAATAGAGGAGGATCAAAGGGAGGAGGAGACTCTTCTAGGATAGCTGAACCAAGGGGATCACTTTTTCTGCTTTGGGGGATAAAGAATCCTCAATGAGGGGTTCTCGTTCTACATAGATTGTTGTGATAAAATTTATTAATCCTGTTACATCTAGTTTATAGTCATAAGGAAGAATCTTTATGTCAAATCAATGGTGATGAGTATATCATCATTGAATCATTCCTTATTTGTTGAACATATAGGAATACCATTAATCAGTGGCCATGGGGAAAACCTCTAGGTACTTCACTGGAGTAAGGTCTTCCAATAGCATCTTGTCCTACGTTATATAATAGTATAGGTAATTTTCATGAACTCAAACTTCCTGGAGATGAAAAGAACCCCTAGGTATGGAATCATGGGATCTAACAGATGAATCAATAAAACAATGTTATCATTCAAGTCTACCCATGGTTTTGCTACAGTGGTCATCAGATCATTGGAGGAATTAATGTGCTCAATACTATCTATCTAAACCTATTTTCCTTCCCATTAATAGTATCCATCATCCAAATAGAATAACTTCCAAGAGTCAAAGGGGGTACATCTCCCTAGAGTGCACCTAATTGACCATAAAATGAGTATTTAAGGCATTGGTGTTACGAAGTGGAAACTGCTTCATAAAAATAAAGTTAGGGTCATCCCAGTAGTACTTTTTAGGAAGTATCTTAATAGACAACAATAAATTCAATTCTTTATATTAGACCACTGAACTGAGTATTCATCATAATTTTTCTATACGACTTCTGCAAATCTTATCATACCTCTAACTCATTAGGTTAGAGGGGGTTAAATATTTTTCTATAAGTCCCATTTTATAGAGAATCTAGGAATGGGTTTGGTTAATTCCAGATTCATTATACACTAATAAATTTCATATTTTTATGACATTGATCTGACCTCTGATATCTAGTGGGAATATATGACCTTGATTGGTGACACCCTCAACTTCTCCAAAAAAAAATCAGATAATGGATCGACATTCCTCTTAATAAACCTCCTTTTCATTGTAGGCCTCACTATAATCTACACCATCCTAAATATTATAGGTTATTATCACAGCTCTGAAAATAAAAACATGCATATACTTTGATAGGTTCATTGTCTTGGGATTTAAAAGTCTCATAGGTATGCCACCAAGGTTCTTTATCAGATCTTACTTTCATTCTAGGGGCATATTCTTTCTTGTATGGGGGAATTCCTTAGAAGAGGGTGAAATGGATATTGGTGGTTAAACCACTAGGGCCTAGATTGTACTGGCAATTTTCTACTACTGACTATATGGTATGCTATGAAAAAATAGAAGTTGAGTTTTACTCAACTATGGGAAGGCACTAGTTTGATGTGAGTGATAATTGTGTGGTCACCAATGAGCCACACAATCAACTAATATAGTATGGTGTGGGTGTGTTCTTGATGAAGTAGACTAGGAGGAATGTGTCATCTAATATCTGTGAAAATATTTATTCCTAATCATAGTAGCATAAAAATCTTATTTTGAAGTGCTATCCTGAATGTTTTGATTTCTCACATGTTATTTTCCTCTCCTTTGACAGTATCAGCTCGAGCGACTTTAGGGGTTTGTATATAATTCCTCACTGTCATGTGTTGTGAAATGGACCACCAAATAAACTTTATTCAAAGAGGTTTCTTATTTCTCATCATTCATGGAATAGTATAGGCTAGGGATCACCCTAGGTGAATATCCCAACTCAGGAGGCATGAAGATTCCAAGGGTGTTATTAGGTTTCTTCATTGGAGGAGGACTTTGATTTCCATTGATCCATCTATAGATGTTCTTATGAGACATAGAAGACTTCAATGCATTTGTGGGTGTAGTGGTTAGAGGAGGTGCAACAAGCATGAGTTATTATAGTATTCTAAAATAGGAATGGATGATACCATGAGCACAGATGACTTTCTTATGATCCATTCAGTCATTGGACTTCTATGTCACAAAATGGAGGGACATGTTACCACTCATCGAAGTCTTCACATTCACAATCAGGTTTAGTAGAGTTATCTGTCACCTGCATTGGAATGTCTCTAAACTTGAATAATCCACATTCTACTTAATCCTAAAGATAAACATTTAATATGAAGCATTATTTTAGGGACTTTTTAAGGATCCTGTGATACAGGAAATGGTTGAACCAACCAATGAGTTAGGATTTATGGGGTATCCTTTACTCTAATAAAATTTGGATTACCTTATACAAGGAATAGATGACGTATCATAGGGAATATTAATCCCACAATTAATAGGTATATTTCTTTCTTCCTATGAAAGGTTCCATGGGAGCCTGGACCTGACAAGGGGTTGTGGACATATTCTCTTATCAAGGAAATTTTTCTTGGAGAGGATATTCTAAAGGTGAATCACTAGGTGAGTTTGTTTCTAGAAAGGATCATCCATAATAGGATCCATCTAGTACACCGACTCAGGAACCTCTACATGAACAGTAGAAAATGTCTCTAGATTTACATGACTTCTTGTGGGAGATATAAGGGGAATTGTGAAAGATTTTTGTTTAGTCCACTATAAGGAATCCACAAAATAGTGAGCCTTTTTAAGATTTCTCAATATATACCTAGGTATTTCAAATAGATGATGGTAGGGACCATCTCATTCCTGATGTTCTCTATGAACATCAAGAGCAATTATTCCTAAAACACTGTCATGTCATGTAAATACATGAATCTGTTCCATTGAGTGGGAAATTTTTTAACTCACTCATCAGAACTCTATTTTCATTTGAATAGGTCAGTGATACAATTATTTCATGATGTGGAACAGAAATAGTAAAAGTAATTTTCTATGAAGGTCCTCCCAACAAGAAATAGATCCTATTGGCAGCTTCTTGTACCAGATAAATAGAGGTCCTTATATAGTCTACATGAAGCATCGGAGCTTCTGGCCTCCTACTATTCTAGGGTCCCTAATATTGGATTGAACCTTGAGGAAAAATGTTCCATGTTCTATAGAGGATCTCCCATCCTATTAAAAATGGTGTATCATGTATTACCAAACTATGGGGTCACTCATTCATGGCCCACCCATGATAGGTATGACTTCCTTGAAGTGGAACTACCACCTATCATGTTTCCAAATCCTTGAAGAGGATAATGAGAGGAGTTATCACGTCATCATGGTGTGTATTTTTTTAAAAAAATGTGCATACGTGCTCAATGACTTGAGGACCAACATGGCCTTAATCCCATGGTGGGTAATCAAGCTATTTAGGCATGGTGAGAGACTCATTTCATGGTCATTGTCCATATACCCTGGCATCTTCCCTGACTGGATGCATAGGGCCCCCAAGTTCAAATTGGGTTATCTAACCATTGATGACTCGGTTCCACAATTGAGGGAATATGGGGTACCTTATGAAATTTTTAGGTTCTATGCATTCCTCATCAATGAGATCAATGGTGATCCTTTTATACTCATTGATATCCTAAAGTAATAAATTTACCCAAAGGTCTGACTCAACTTTTGGTGCAACCGTAGATGGTTCGGTGGGATCCACATTTCCCGTTACATTGTGAAAATACCTATGGGGATAGTAATGTATCATTGGGGGTACATCTAATGCATGTCACATATCTCTTCTAATGATTACATACACATACCAGGTGGTTTTTCTTGTACAGTGTCACCCATTGAGGTGGGTTTTCCCTATCATTTCCTACATCAATGGCCTTGTTCCTGTAATCCTCTGGTGGGTCAATAGTAACCACATTCACCATGGTCATAATCGTAGGGGAACATTCATTTTTTTTAGATGGGATGGATTAAGGGTCTTGTCATTATAGTGGTTTAGGGATGAGATTTATGGAAGTATACTACACCCAACCACAAATTGTCATATATAGATTTGCTAATTCCATGATTTAGTGGTTCATAGTGAGTCTCTTAATGCATGTTTTATGGAGAGTATAGTGGTATATATATGAATTTGGATATTTATATACTAGATGTTTGATGATAACAACCCTCCTTCACTTCTTATAAATAGTATTGATGTGCTCATGGGTTACTAGGTAAACCATATAATGTTCCCAGAGGTGGGGAAATGTATCACAAATAATATCATGAAAGAAAACATTTTGGGACTCAGTGAGGGAATCCAAGATGAAAATTTCTAGATATAAAAGTGTCCAGAACCCAATTGATAGTTGTTTGTAATCTAGGATCTCCCACAGTTTTCCTTGATCACCTCTAGTGGATTTTTCTACCTCTTACTGATCCCAATCCATGATTGTAATAGGTTGAGATGAAAATAGAGGAACCAACATATACCTACTTTTCAGTTGATCTACGTAAAGAGGGGAACTGCATGGGTCAAATATCTAATACATTCTGGGGAGTCTCATGAAGGTAGATACAAAATAAAAATCATGTCCATATAAGATGGGGTGATTACAACTATCTCATGAGGAAGGGTGGAATCACCCATTTGAGTCTTGGTGGATTTCACACCATCATATCAGGGTGACAACCCATACTATGATATATACCCAACATCATGCGTGGGGTACCGGGGAGTGAAACTAATTTTATATAGATTTTCACACTGTGGTCCCTTAGAAGGAGGATATATCATCCACCTATAGGTATTTTCGGAGGGCTCTATGGTTCTTATGGATCTCAAATTTTTGGATTATAAGCATCAATTTTATGGTATTCCTTGGACTCTAGAAATGGGGGTGATCCACCAATCATTGATTTACCCATCACATCAATTTTTGAGAGGTCAATTATTAAATAATGATTCCAAAAGTTCAAACTATAATGGAACAAGACCTCTCTAATCAAGGTTTTTTGAGATTCATTTGGGTTTCCCACATGTGGATTACAGCCTACTTTGTGGGAATATCCCCCATGACGGGTGTTTTACCTCCTATCCTAGGATGGTTCTTTATAACAGATCATGTACTCATCCCAAGGAGTACTGACCCACCAGTTGAGGTTGTTATGGGGAGGACCTCCACATTGGTTTTTAGTGGTGTAATAAGGGCATCAGCATGGGTATTATTCATTATGATATAGCTTGTACTAACTTCTAGTGGCACCATAAACTAAGGAACTCAGCTCAGTCTACCTAAGAGATAGTTGGGGTCTTGATATGACAACAGAAAAGAAAGATCCACATTCACCTATTTTAGGGATGTAATGGGATACAATGACAGTGGTAGGGGATACTAGAGTTTCATAAGATTCCTTCAATCATGAAACATTCTGGTTTTCCCCCTACATTTGGTGTTCGGTGTTATGGATTACGACTGGTGGAATGTATAATGATTCAACTCATTCCATGACACATGTAATGGATCTATGTTGATGCTAGAGTAGACTGGTGGGATATTTTCTATTTATCCCCCTTGCGGTGGTCACTATATGTGTGGTTCAAGCATCCCCCACCTCCTCGACGTAGGGGCATGAGCTATTAGAGCGATCTTGGGAGAGGCTCCTGAAGCTATTCAACATTTTAAAGGGGGTGGTTTCCACTTATGAATCCTTTAGGGGTGTAAGTGTTAGTAAGTATACAATTTCAAGAGATCTTGGTTGGACATGTCCCTATTGTGAATGTACCCTTACAACTCATACTTGTGAACATGGGTTTCGATCACCCTCCTATGAATGATGTTGGAGGGTGAGATGGGGTGTATGCACCCAATGGATGATGATGTGGTTGATATTTCTATGGTAACATAGTCTTGTAGGATTACAAAACCAACATTTTCCCTTCCCCCAACCTGATGGTGTTAGGTTTCATATTTTATATAGATTGAGTTTGATAGATTATATAGAAAAAAGATATAGCATAGATTTATTTAAATTGATTTCAAATTCCCCAACATCACCTATTTTTTGTGATACATAATATATATTTATGATGACAATGTTTTAGACTAAGGATTACCAACATTACCTACTCCAAGTCACAGGTGAGTCTCATACAGATCCCACATCATTCTTGATGGGTCCTGGTGATGAATATCAGGATATACTAAAAAGAAAATATTAAGGTTCTCAAAATTATATTAGTTCCCATAGATGAAGGATAAGAGTTTCACATTGGACTCACCATTTCTATTTTTTATGCCTCTTTTGATTCCAGTGCATCATGCACGCTACTCAATTTCCAAATATTTCCACATTTCAAAGGCGGTAGGATTCCATCACTTTAATCAGTGATTTATGCTCCTTGATCAAAATGGGGTGATGGGATTCCAGACCCTCATTAAATGGATTACTCTTTGGATATCTTTACAATTTCTGGTTCTCCTTCATAAATTTATGTCATTTTCTTGGAACACATTCTTAGTTCCATCTTGAGATGGAAACTAGTTAATTTTGTTGCTTTTATCTCAATAAGACAACAGTCTTTGGTTAGGTGGTAGTAATGATGGGAATGTTGGGATTTCCTTTTCATCAGGTAGGTGTGGAACCAACAACATATTGTTATTTTAGATGTAATCTCATGATTGAGTCATCTTAGGGTCGGAACATATAGTTTCATGTGTCATATACAAGGTAGTTGACGCCAGGGGTGTAAGTATTATGTGAATTTTTATGTCAAGTATCTCTTTTTTATTATATGACATGAGGATTCTTGATTATTTCATGAGTTTAAAGACTTTAGAAAATTATTAGGAATAGGTTTAACAAGTTTAATTGATAGGATAGGTGTATAATTAACATATTATAGAGATATGATGGGTGTCGGTTTGTGAGGACCATTTGGGTGCAATTTTAACATCATACAAGGACATTTTGGGTAAACTTTTAACATATTTTAGTGATAGGATGGGTGTAGGTTTAAAATATTATACGGACAATATAGGAATAGGTTTAATTTATTGTAGGTACATGATGGGTTCATGTTAAACTTTTTATGAGTAAAGGATGAGGGTAGTTTTAGCATCTTGTGGGGACAAGATTCACAAAGGTTTAATTTCTTGTAGGGATAGGTTGGGTGCATGTTTGACATATTATGGGGACAATATTGACATAGTTCTAATGTATTGTGGGTATATTGTTTTAATAGTTTTTATATTTTGAGGGGACTTGTTGGTTGGTTTTGTGTGTCCTAGGGGATCTTTCATACATGGAGGTTTGGTGGAGTGTGTCCCTATGGGGGGAGATTTCAGACTCTGAGTTTTCAAGACCTCGAGATTGAAATTCAGATAGGTATCCTAGATGTGTTTTTATATTGGGATTTAACATCATGGGGGAATCCTTTGTATCCTATTAATAAATAGTTTTCAAAACCCACATAGTTTGATCCTTCATTTTAATGTCATGTGATAGGACCGGTACATGCAGTACAACTTCATGTGGTAATGATGATCATTTCACAAGAGGAACATCAATGAGAGATGGTGTGGGGATTGCACATGGAATACTCCTATGTGATTATTGTTTTAGTGATGATGAGAAAATGGATTACACGTAGAAGCTTCCATTGTTTTAGAGTTTGGTCCTAGGTGTGGAGTTTCATCCCAAGTAGAGGGAGGATAGTGTGGATCTTACACATGGAAGATTTTAATATTGGGTCTCTCATACCATGGTGGGGAAGGTAGTGTTATCCCATGATAATCATACATGGGTCATCATATGTTCATCGCATAGGGTAAGGCTACAAATTATTGTCATGTGGTGAGGATTTTTTCATTCATTTTAACTTCGCAGGATTTGGACGTTGAGCAAGTGGATTTTACATCATGTAGCTTAGAAAAGTATAGGGTTTACCCCCTAAGAGGGAACATATCAATTAAGTAGGATGATATGTCATAAGGAATATATATCTAAATTGGTAAGTCATTTCCATCGATGATTCCACCATTAGCACTTACATGACAATTCTCATGCAACTCTTGGTGGATAATGGAATATAAATTGCGATTGAGGAGTGGGAATCATGAGGCCCGACATTAGGGTTCCTATTATTAGTAGAAAATTGAACTAGTGTACCTATGATTATTAATAAAAGATCGGGTAATGGATTTATGTGAATCATTTGGTTTATTGGGTCATGTACCATAATTTTGTTGTCGGAAAATTTATTATATTACATGAAAATACAGTTTCATGAGTCATAGGTTCTAGAACAAGTAAAACACATGGATTGCAGAGGTGTGGGTGCATGAAATATTTTGTTTCTTGTATAGATCTGGGTTTCAAAGTTATTTCTTATCTTGTGCACACCTGATCATCATTATGACCTTTTTCATGAGAATATTTCAACCGTAATCCAAGAATGGTTTTGGAACATGGGTGGTCAGTCATATAGGTTCTCTACCTTTTAGAGTCCATGGGATTATGGTGTTTCATGATGTCATAGAGGAGCTATTTTCAAAAGAGATACTATTGTTTCATATTTTGGACATATGTCCCCAATGTATTGGGGTGACATTATATTTATATTCAAAGTATATGGATAATTTTGCGCAAGTTCACTATAGCACATAACTGGGTTGCACATTTCCCATCCATTTTCTGATGGGTCTTGAGTGAACATCATCTACATTTTCACTTAACCATACTGAAACAACTAAGTATTTGTGTTATGGTTTATCACAAAATGATCTTTTTTCGTGAGAAGACCTTGTGTGCAGGTGGTTCTTGACTAGGCAACATGTGGGATTCGATGTCACTATTTGTGTGAAACTACTTAGTTATTTAAATAATGGTTTTTTTGTGAAAGTACACTTTTGTGTTCATAAACCTTGGATGTTATTTCAGAATTTAGGGTACCTACAAAACCCAATGTCACCTTTTATATACAATTAATTTTCAGGAGAAACACAATATTTGTGTGCATCACTCCATAGATTTGTCAAACCCGATCCATAGTCATGAAATATTCATTTAGTGTGGTCTCATATTCAATTCATCCAAACATAATAATTTTAGGGAGTGATACATTCTTTATCACTGACACACGGAATATCCTCCCATGGGATCTTGAGAACCATCAACCATGTTTGATATTCCTTTCATTATGTTCCATGACTTTCTCATTAAAGAAATACATTTGCTTCTCTTGGGTTTTTGAATATAATTATCCAATGTGAAACCAACCCCATTAGAACCGTTAATTTTCTCCAAGGAATGGACACCCTGTTTTGTAAAAGATACACATTCACAAGACCCCTACCCTTTATGAAACCCTCATCCTTCCAAACCCCCCAAACTTCATGAAATCTATCCATCAAGCCTCTAGTTTTGTGAATGTTATGTGATCGGGTACCCTATAAAAAACCAAAATAGGTTTATTCATACCATTATCTTCTATGAAATTGGTATCATCAACCTTTGTGTTTAATCCCTTTGATTAAATAATGTCCTCGACAATTATATTTCCTTTTACTCATAAGAATAGGAACCCTAAATCCTTTTTGATGAAGGCATTGGATCCCTAACATCAAAATCCCCATTTTACACTTCACCATGGTGGTGATTATTCAATGCATAGCCCATAGGTTCATGGCCAGTATACATGTAATCCCTAAAGGAGAAATCATCAAGGGAACATTCCCACCATTCTTGAGATGGGTTCCTATTTTTTATACTACTCTTCAATCTAGAAATTATCTTCCAAGAAGTAGGCATATCCAACATATAAGTATCATGATGTTAAACATTCTATATTAACTTCCTAGTAATATTACGTTAAACTACTTGAAAATTCCCCAAAAATGATGTTAAACTATATCTCAACACTATGTGGTGAACATAGGATGAAATGTGTATGGTCATCATGGTTTGAAACCTCCTTACCTACCATGGGATCATCCATATACTTTATAAAGCCTCCATGCATATGAACTAAACTATCTCTTGTTGTCACCCATTCTCTGAAACAAGCTTCCTTACCACATGATATTAAAATGCATGGAATGGTCCCTTCACATGGCCTTATACTGTGGCATCTAACTATGTGGGTTTCTATCCATGTCTCCCTATATTTTTTGTAGGAATCCACCATGAGGTTTAATCCTGAAAACCCAACATACTAGGGATACCTCCATGAGGTTAACTACTAACACCCCACTTTTCCAATTAAATATACATATATTTCTTTTATAAGGATTCTGATTTGATGGGTTATCATATCCTCTTTGAGACACACAAACCCCTAGTTGCTTATCCCAACAATACATTAAACCTATGAGTGACCAATCCCCACAAGACCCTAATCCGAAAACCCACCTTTCCTTACAGGGTTTTAAACATGTTACCTACCTATCCCCACAAGAAGTTAAACCACTATTCTAATTGTCCCCATAATATTTTAAACCTATGACCTACACCTATCCCTATAAGAAAATAAAAAATAACCAACATGTCCCCATAAAATGTTAAACCTGTGATCCACCTGCCTCCACAATATGTTAAGATTGTGACCCAACTGTCTCCATAGAACATTAAACTTTTGACTTAATCCAAAATATATACCCATACAATAAACAAGGGATGAAGAGGGTAAAAATTCATTAAAGTGTTATGCCCCTCTGGTGTAAAATACCTTATGGTTGACATTGGATTCTTTAGTCTATGTGAAAAAGATTCCTTACATAACAGATTCTCTAAACTTCAAAAGGGGAAATATTTACAGATTCCTAAGACACCCAACATCCAAAAATCCTTAAACATTCCCAGTTATCCCATCTATTCTGACTGAATTTTATTACCTTATCAAGATATAAGTTGTGTAATTAATTGGAATCAACCTTGATCTAGTTCCAAGAATGTGTTTCACAAACCTAAATCAAATCGTTGTGGGAGACAAGGACTTCACAATGAACTCCAAGGGGAAATCCATGGATGGAGTTATCAATATCCCATCATCCTATTTTGATTAAGGATCCAAAACCAACAACCATGATGGTGGATCCAACCATCATTTGAATATAACGAATATGGGGAAATAACAGAATTTTTCTACATCAATGTGTCTCCCATTAGAATGCAAGGAAAAATAAATGGTCACCCAATGTGAGGTTATTGTCATTTAATAGTGATTAGATCAGTAACACTGAGTATCATCCAATTTGATCATGAATGGATCAAGGTATCTGGAACCAATCCCCTACCAATTATACAGTGGTCCCTGTGTACTTTTCTACTCTTATAACTTGGGTTAAGTGAAGGACATTGGAAATCCCAACTCTAAGATATCGTCAATGTGGATCCTCCCTCCACCTTGGAAAATGATTAATGATAGACATCATGGGAATCACTTTCATGGTGAGTTTATTGATTCCTGGATCCATATATTCATAGGTATTGATCCACAATGAATGCATGATGACCCAATAACATCAAGCATGGGGTAGGGGATACTAACGGTGCAATGATCCCACACCACCACGCTCCTTCCATGATAGCCACATCTTCTAGGACTATCTGGATCCCTCTCCCTGTGTTTCCCTTAGACCATATCCAATTAAGGTTCATCAATGAAATTTTTCATCAATATGAGGATGATGGTGTCATCCCAAATTGGGATATGTCCCAATAAGACATGGAGTCCAGGGAACCACACTAGAACCTTCCCAATCATGGGTTATAACAAGGGTACCCCCCAAACACAACCATGAACCATTTTGGGGGCCTCTCTACTGAAAACTCCAACATTTTCCTCCCTTAAATAGAGTAAGTTGAATATAGATAGGTTTCACTCATGGTGACCATTTCCCAGGAGCCTCTCACGAGGCTTCCCATCTGACTATGTCTATAATGCAAACTATCTCCAAAATTCAATGAGGAGATCTATCCCACCCCTTCCCTATCAACCCTAATGTAGAATACCTTACACTAATGTCAAGAATATTCCTTGAACCATACCCATTAGTAGGCCTGTTTCTGAGCTCCAATGGACCCATCTACAAAAAAACATCATATTTTCACCCAAAAAACCTATGTGGGAAACCATTATTTCCCTATTGGGATCAAGAACCTAGCCACCTCTCAGGAACTCTCCCATTCATTGAAGAAACTGATAGCGAACACGATACATACACTGTTAAATAAATTCACCATGAATTTCCTTACCTTGGAAAAGATATTCCATACTTTGATTACCCATCCTGGTGTAGAAGGATAAATAACAGTCACAGAGGACAGGCTTGTGGCATTAGCTCTAACATCTAATAAAGGAATCCAAGAAATTATCATCCACCCTCACTCTATGATATTCATCTCATCAGAGACAATACCACAAGAAATGTTATGTCTCTATTGATCATTAAGACTTTGAAATGATAAGTGACTCTATGATGTCTCCTTTACCTATACTTATAGATCTAGAGGAAGAATTCCAAAAATGGAGGTTGGCTATACATGATGCTAGATTCTATAAAGTCACAAATCCTTCTCCAAACACCTACAGTTTGAGGATTTTTTACCTCTATTCAATGGATTATAGTGCATCTATCTCTACTACAATCTTGTCCCCTTCTCTCAACCTCTACACTAGAAGTAATAGAAATGTTTGGGTTAGCGTGGTGCCATCGAATAAAGGTGAACACTCCACTAATCCCTAGAAACAAATTTCCACTATCTCTAAATGGGATTTAATGAACACCCATTCTAATTAGACATGGTCCGATAGTTGGAGAAACCTTTGAAATAATTCCATTATTCATAGAATGGTTGGACCATATGAGGTCCACTTTTAGTAAATTTAGTAGTAGTGCTTGTCTCTATTTGTAATACCACAAAATGTTTAACTAGAATCAATTGTGGATTCAGATGAATAGGAATGAAAAAATACATCAAGTAATGAAAAAGATAACATATGGATGGATCCAAGATGCTAACAATCTGCCTATCACATTCTATCCACCCAAAACCCAAAATTTCATCATCCGAGAGTCACTGATTGGTGAAATGGTGGAATTCATATATTTTAATATCTAAGAGATGATAAACCTACATTATAACCAACATCATACATTCCTTAAATTTTTTGATCAACTCGATCCCAATCACTATAATGTTGGAGAGTTGACACAATGATAGAATTGGTAGATCGGTGCCCCAATTCAAAAGGATACCACTAGAAATTCCACTGAAACTGTGATAAGAGACTCACAGTGCTTCAGTGAGTCAAAAAGAGTCATCCCAACATATAAAAAATCAATGGTTGGGGCAGTATACTATGCTACACTTTATCCATATATTTTAAAAAATCTGGATCCTAAGTCCAGCTTTCCAGTCATTAAAGAAATTTATACATTGACCAATGCCACTGTGACTGTCGTCATAGCCAACAATATAGAAGATCTGAAAAAATGAATCATAAACAAAGGGAATGATAGGGAGAATCCACCCCAAATTTAGGAATAGTACTCGGTGGATCTTTTTCAGGGGTCCCCACACACATTAGTAATGACATTTTCTAGGCCTTGGAAGTCCTCTAAAAAAATATCACTGCCTACCCGCTGACACTGAGATAAAGTAAAGGGACCTCTCAGCTTGTCGGTCTATCTATGATCACATCGGAAAATACGTTAGTTTAAAAATTACCTATTATACTCTAGGACACGAAATTCATCATGTGGAATACTACTAGTATTATCTCTAAGTATCATCTAGGTCATGACAATGTCAAAACAGGTCTCATTTCTCCTTTATTTCAAAACATGTTCTTCCTTGTCCAAGCACCCAAGTTTATGTCATGGTACCCTATGCATTGGATCTGAGAATTATTCGGTGGCTATGGAAAATTTAAAAGATATGATTCACCCACTATGCCTTAGCATTGTGACTACCTACCCTCAGATTGGGGTTTCTACACCTCCAAATCCGATGATCTGATCGAAGAATTGGTGAACACTAACCCTTTACAAGATGTCATGATCCCCATTCTCATCACAATTCTTGAGGCTTTAGAGACACGATGGCTTTCAATCACACATGAGGGTAATCTTTACCCAATATGGGCTGATCATTTTCACCCTTTACAATAATTTGGCATTCCAAGATTTACCCCATTTAACAAATTGGGTGATCTATGGAAATATCTAACCCACTTCACCTCATGGTGTGACACATTGATAAAGAATCAAAATAATTTGGATGCCTCCATGCTCCAGTGTTTCTACCATACACAGTAAGTACCAAGATTAATTTTCTACAGCTAGATAGACTTAGGATCTATTGATAGTTGGGGTGATCTCCATAGGAAGTACCACTACCACTTCATCTCCACCATTTATAAGACTAGTATCGAATATCTCTCCAAGTGAAACAAGATGTTTGGGGAGAATGTTCCTAACCTCATCAATAAATGGAAGGGGATCATGTACTCTATTGATATTCATCTTTATTAGGAGAAAATATTAACAGTGATTATGGAGAATATCAAAGATTATGTAGTTTATACCATTATTTCAATGATTTATCCAGGAGAATTTTGAGGATCAACTAAAAAATCTCATTAATTAAAAGAATCCTTTTAGTGGAACAAGAAACAGTCACACCTATTAAACTATATAGAAAAATTGAGAAGGTTTGTGAAAACAAATATTTCTCCTTATATGCACACAAAGGTTTCATAGATTGTTTATTTACAAGCCCCATTACTAGATGAATCTCTCCAATCACATTCTTTATAAGAAAAACCATTATAAATTCAAGATCATCAAGATCAACCTTTCTTGGAGAACATTTCTTCGACAACCTATCAGATCCAAGCTACCATGTCTCTTTTATGAGAAAGGAAGAACATTTCTTACTCCTTTAAAGATGTATAGGACACAAGTTACATGTCATGTTCCCTAAAAAGTTATTATGAAACAACCAGAATACATGATACCCTAAGAGGTTGAACTTACTAATCATCCCAATCACTACTTACAACATAAGATCATGGGATATACCATCAAAAAAATACATCCTTCTTAAATATGGACATCATGACCAAGTGGAATATAGTCTGGTCATGTTGGGAGACATCCTATCATAGGTAGGCCATGACTCTAGTGACCTCAATAGTGGAAACAAATATCCAAATGAATGAAAATATTTCTTTGGACGTAGTAAAAAAATGTCAAACATTTGGTAGGGAAAAAAAGCAGTCACTCATTACCAAGGTATTATATATTCATTCTTGAGAAAAATAAAACCTCCTTCGATTTTGTATATCCAATATCTACCTCATCTACATCTATGTCAAAATATTCTGAGTCTCGTAAGAATAGATGATGGCCATATAAAGGTTACCGGATTTCCCCACCTCTCAAAACAAATGGCCTCTATAGTTAAAGATTTAAAGCCTCCTGTGTTTTTAGATATCAATTTAATTCACCCCATTCTATAATATTCCACTTAAAAAGAGTAGGAATACACTTCTTTCAATGCTGGAAGTTTAGTATATCCATTTATGTCACTTAGGGATGAGAAAATACATGTAGCCCCATGTATTCTCTAAGTAAATGTCATCAAAAGAGGGGAATGGTATGAAATAGTAGATTGGATATCTAGATTAGAATTTCATAATAAACATATAACATTACAGTCTGAAAAATCACTAAGATGGTCTCCAAGTTGAGTGGGTCACATGGCCTCAAGCACACCTCCTTGTACGCTAGAGGCTACCGAATAGCATAGAGGGTCCAAGGAGGTGATAGTGGGGAGAATATTACCTCATAATAAAAGTAGAAACATCAAAATTAGTAAAAAAAATAAAAGTAATATCTTTGGATGAATAATTCTAATTGAATATAACATATAGAAAACACCAAACTACATTATATGCATTAATTTCAAGATTATGATACAAAACTAAAAAATTACATACAATAAGAAGTGATATAGAACAATAAAAGAATAAGGAAATGGGAAACAAATCCCAAAGGGTGATCTCCATGAGCATCTCAAGTTCTAGATCAGTCCTATGATCTTAAATTTTATGTGCAAAAAAACATCCCTAAAAAAGATTCAAGGGTCTTGTGTACATTTGTTCTACTCAGGTGCCTAAGTATAATGGAATCTTGAGTAGTGTCTGAGATATAAATCCACGTAGGTTACCACCCATGGTGCTTATAACTCCATCCAGTCCACGAATATAAGATAAAGAAGTGTTCATCAATAAAGATGAAAAACCAAGATAACTAAATAAACCAAAACCCACAATGGTTCCTAAGGGACACCCGGAAACTCTACATTCAAAGACACATGGTTGGAAAATGATGTGTGACCAATAACCATATTTATATATTAAAAATTATATATATATATATATAGTTTAGTTATATATTTAATCCACCAATATGAACCTAGTACATATGGATGTAAGTGTCCATATACCTGAAATACTAGGTGTTGGATGAATCGAGGGGTAACTAAGTCATCCATCCCCAGTCTGAATGAGCATGTAAGCTCCAATAGCTATTTACAATCCCTAAATCTCAAAATGAGTGGGGAACATAATTCTTTTCATTCGACATGGTGCATGTTCAATTATCTCAACACTTAGAAATAAGTGAGTATGTCATCATGTCAACACTCAACAACGGATGTGGTGTGTCATGCCCATAATCCTATAGTATCAATGGTTCGATACGTCATGATCAACACCCGATGTAAGGGATTTTGATACCACCATGATTTGTAGAACCCTTTCCATCATTCCAAATCCTATGTATAAGTCATAATCATGTTATAATAATAATAATAGTATCATTGATGTATTACCACTCATTCTATACATTTACACAGCCCATTATAAACAAGGGTGTTCCATTTTTTACAATTTTAATTAATCTGGTACATAGACATGAAAAAAATGACATGGCCTTTCCTCACATTACATTTCAATTCAATTAAATAATTTAATTATTTAATAGAATTAAAACCATCTTGATGCATTTCATTCAATATTTATGAACTCATTATTTTAATGATCACAAAATCATGATGATATTAATAAATTTTATGTTTTTTGTAGGAATATCATATTCTGATATAGGTGATAAATTGGACTAAGGATGATACACCATTGAGATTGGCACTACCAACTAGAGACACTATTTCCCATGACTCACTGCCAGCATAAAAATATCACTAACTATGAGACACCACCATGATATCACACCACCTGAATGTTGTACCAATGAAATGAATAATTCACAAGGTATGAGACATCGTCCATCAATGAATGATGAGGATTTCATGCCACCATAACGTAAATTTGTCCAAGTGAGAGATTCCACCATATGAGACACCATGAGATTAGACACCACTAGAATAGACGCCACTAGTTAAGACACCTCTAGTGTTGTGGAAATTTGGATAAGTCTAAGAAACCGCTAGTATCGTACTGCCAGAACAATATACAGCCAGAGTGAGACATCTTCAGACCATGATTCAATTCTAGTCAATGAAACTGCCACAATTTTATTAACTTATTTTTTTGAATTATATTATTCTTGTGGTTATATCAATTGAATTTACTTTCATTTAATATTTTAGTGATTTTCTCTTAAATTATCAGCAAAAAGCATCGATGAGGGTGTCAGAATGTTCAGTATGAGGAAGCAGATAATCCAGATATTCTATTTGTTTCTACTAATAAAATTGAACCACACTCCTCCATGTAGTAGATATGCAATATTGGATTAAGTAGACTAATAGTAAGCTAACATTTCTAACATTCTGAATACAAGTAGTGATGAACTGGGTTTCAAATTAGAAGAGGTCTCCTATTACAGAAATATTACTAGGAAGCTGAACTCCATCATCATATCTTGTTCTTTCCTCTAGTCAATGAAGAAGAGTTTGAGAAAATCTATTTTTTGAAGTTTTCAAGAGAACCCATCTCAAACTTCACTGCAGAATCAAATCAAGATTCACAAGATTAATTGAAACAAACTGATAAATTCTAAACCATACACTTTTAGATTTCTTTGTTTTATTTTTCCTTACTCTATTTTTGAGTAGTGTTTGTGCATACTCTATTTTATCACACAAAAAATGTATCATATGCTAAAATGGTAGATACTTGATATCTTCCCACACTATTTTCATAGCTTTTTCTCCCATGGATTAGAGTGGTATAGTTCCTTGTGTGGCCTATTTATTTTTTTCTAACATATAACTATGGAAGAGGACATGTGTGACCAAGATTGTTTGTAAACTATTTTGAAATCCATTCTAGGTTATAGATCATTTTATTAATTTATATAATATGACAGGTGGCTGGGGATCATAAAGTGGAGATGACTACATCTCTAATAGATACTGGACCTATTTTATTCAATATTTTCACTCTATTCATTAATTTTGTTTGAATATATTTAAACTTTAAAAACATTAAATATATAAAATATACACTTTGATAATTTATCTTAATTTGTGTTCATATAGTATTTTGATCAAGTAAACTAATTTCAAAGGATCTAATAATATTTTATATTATTCATAAGAGACCTAATCAATCTTTAGAGAAACCTTTATAAATATTGAGATCTATATCATACTACTAATTTTGATAAACTAGGTTATATTTAAATATTTGTGGGGTTTTCAAATAATCCATTTTAGACAGAAATTTTTATTGGGTACTAAATTCACCCCCCCTTGAGATATGCACTTCAACCAACATCTTTTATCAAATGATTCCATTATATTAATGATTTTTAAATTATTTTAACGATGATTTTACTTGGACATTAAGGATCTTAATTTCATCCATTTCTAGATTTTTTTCATTAAATGGATAACATTCAATAAGGTTCTACTACAAATAGACCTCCATTTTCAATAGAAATTACTATGGTCAATGGAATATTAAAATGGTAATGCATATAGAAAGTATAGGTTTTGATATTTAGTCTTCTATTAAAGATTAATATGTTATACTTGATACTACTATAAGCACTTGGGATAATGTAAATAAGTTATCTTATAATAATAATTGTATCTAAATGAATTAAATCTATATTTCACTATGATATTAAGAATTTAAAATGATTTCTACATTAAAATTATACTTATGAAATCTGGGATACCCTTTTTGTTTCCTATGAGGGAACATAAAATGTTAAAAATATGAGGCTTAATACATATACTATTAAATATTATAATTTGAAGATGAACCCGGATAAACCCAATTTGAACAGGTATCTCAGGATTAATTAGATTTTCTATACAATGAGTTCACTTGAAAAAAAATTTAGATAAGGTCCAGATTGTGGGACAACTAATATTCCTACTAGAAAGATGGAGTGGAACATCATTTTCAATTAGAGAATCGCGCAAAATAAGTAAACTAACTTTGAAAGAGTTTATTGGATGACTTATTATTTATGAAGGGGAATTAAAAGTAAACCATGGAGGGGATGAGGATCCTAAAATAATGTCACCAGTTCTCAAGACTAGTACCTCTAAGCAAGAAAAAAGAAAAGGAAAAAGAGAACATACAACTTTCTAGTTCCAATGGTAGTGAATGACCTTCAGATAGTGATGAGGTGATGGATCACCTAGCCAGAATATTCATGAAATTTTACCACAATAAGTATATTTTTTGAAAAACAAACAATAAAGGCACGTATGAAATCATAAGAAATTGGATGAACTAATGGATGAAGGTTGATGATTCAAAATAATTTTTCTATTATGAATTTAAGGAAGTTCACATAAAATTTGAATGTACAATGTTGAAGTAAAAAAATGAAATATGAGGATAAGGATATGAGATACATACATGACACGAAAGAAATATGGAGTTATTCAGAGGATAGCTCTAGTGACACTGATGCATCACTTGATGTTATTCCAGATAGAGCCAATATGTGTTTCGTGACTAATTTCAATGAGGTGTTTGGTTTATATACTACCTCTAATATTTATTCTATTAATAATTTGGATATTTATGATAATGAACATAATTATTATAATATGTAAAATGAAGAATTATATGAATATTGAAACAATTAATAGGAAACCATTAATTAGCTAAAAGATAAATAAAATGTTTTTAAAAAGACAACATTTCTTATCTATAAAAAGAAAATATGAACTATTTGTTAAAGAAGTGTAAATTGCACAACTAGTAAAAGAAAAAACTGAACATATGCTATCAAATTAGAAATTTAATAAATGTCATGAAAATATTACAAATGGTAAAGAGACACTTGTCGAAATTTTGCGTAATCATGTTGCACCAAAATATATTAATGGAATTGGATATTTACTTGGACAGATGAGAATAACATAATTAGATTTTTTTCTTAAATACAAACATAAAAGTTCTACTATCAATGGTTTTTTCAAAATGACCTAAGAACATTTTTATTTCTAATAGTCTGAAATTTATTTATATCAAAAACATTAAAAAATGTGGTTTCCCATATATTTAATTACTAAAAAATCTAGATTTAAACAGATTTGGGTACCAAAATCATGCCTTGCATAAAATATATTTTGTAGGATAGCTTATTGAAGAATTCCAGTAGAAGTATATGGTAAATGGATAGTGGTTTTTCCAGAACTATAACTGGAGATTATTCAAGATTCATGATCCACATAAACATTTATGTTTATCATGTCACATTTACTTACAATGTTAGAGGAATGATCATCTGCCTAGGCCAGATTCGTAATAATAACTCAGTTTTTATCTCTAAAGTGTAATATGTTGATGGTTTAAAATATCATATTCTAAGAATTTCTCAGTTATGTGATGATGGTTATTAAGTTGAGTTTGATAATGATGCTTTCAATTTTTTTCAAATTTTTTTTTCTGCATAGATAAATGATAATTTTTCTACACTTTATTTAAATATTTTTCATTTTAAAAAAATCATGCTCTTTTCCTTTGACAATGATTTGTGGCTTCAGAATAGGAGACTTGTACATTGCACTATTCAGTCACTTAGGAATATAACTATGAAAGGGTTAGTTAGGGATCTACATAAGGTTGAGTTTCAAACTGTTAATGCTTGTAACCCCTATCAAAAAATGAAAAGAGCACAAAGTTTCTTTTAAATTAAAGAAAGAAGTGTCAAATTCTCAATATCTCGAGTTGGTTCACATGGATTTTTTTGTTCTATTTATAGTCTCTATACTAAATGGGAAGCACTATGTTTATGTTCTTGTAGATTGTTTCTCTAGGTATACTTTTATGTATTTCCTAGATCAGAGAACTAAAGCTTGTTCTTATTTAACCATGTATTATAAATCTGTATAAAATGTTACTGGACTTAGGATAAAATCCTTAAGGATTTATCAAGGATGTGAGTTTGAAAATGAGGATTTTTATTCTTATTGTCACAAAATTGATACACTCAAAACTTTTTTTCTCATAGGACCCCCACCCCCCCCCCCCCCGCTAGTAGAATAGTGTTATTAAAAAGGTAAATAGAACTTTTCCATAGATATTATAGACTAAAAAAATTGATTATGACCTAACTATCTATTTTTTTAGAAGAATATATTAATATAGCCTGCTATATCATCAATAATGTTTTGAAAAGAACGATTCCTAATAATAACCCTTATTATCTATGGAAAAATAGAAAATTTGAAGTTAATTAATTTATAGTTTTTTTAAAGAATTTATTCTTAATACTAAAGATTATTTGAAAAAATGTTCTTCCAATAGTGATGAAGGGATTTCCTTGGTTATTAAATCTCTATAAAATCCTAGAGAGTTTACAATAAGAACACCAAAACTGTGGAAGATTCAGTGCATGTCAATTTTAATGAGACGGATCCACATGAGCTTAATACCTTTTTATAAAATAATGAGGATGAGTTTTCTTCTTTGAACATAAATTATAATACTATAGATTATAATGTAAAAAAATAAGAAAAATCATCCAATTATGAATAATTTCCATAACTTCCTCAACCTAAACCTAAAAATCCAGAAGTGACAAGACCCTCTTTCTTTAAAGTTGTTAGAACAATTATGTACCAACCTTTCGATGATTATATATGTGATCTAAATAGAGGAACACAATCTAAATCCCCTTTAAGATATAAGGTTTAACATCATGATTACTTTTAGTCAATATGAACGTAATATCATTAATAAATCTAATAATGATGAATTCTGGGTAATATCCATGCCAAAATAATTGAATAAATTTAAAAGAAACAATGTATGGAAACTTGTATATAGACTCAAGGGAACATTGACTATTGGCATGAAATGGGTGTTTAGGAATAATATTGAAGAGTCAAGAACTATATTTAGAAAAAAGGATAGAGTTGGTGCACAAGGTTGTATTTAGGAAGAAGGGATAAACTATGAGGAAACCTTGGCACCTATATCCATACTCAAATCCATAATAATCCTACTTGTTTAAAAAAGTAATATATATATCAAGATTTATCAAATAGATGTAAAGATTTAAGTCTTAAATATTTTTATAAATGTGGATTTTTTTGTAGAATAGCCCCTTGGTTATAAAAATCCTCATTATCCCAACCATGTTTCTAAATTAACCGAAGCTTTATATGGTTTAAAAAGAGCTCATAGAGTTTGGTATGATAGTCTTAACAATATTCTAATTTCAAAAGGATTTTCAAAATGAATAGATATCCTAATCATTTCATAATGTGAATTACAAAATATTTATTAGTAATACAAATATATTTGGATATTAAAAAAAAAAATTATAATGATTTTTCTAAAATGATGCAAAATAAATTTGAAATGAGTTTAATGGGTGAAATCATATTCTTTCAGGGATTTAAAAATTTTCAAAAGAAATAATTAATTATTTTAAATCAAAGTAAATTTAAAAAAGATATTCTAAAACATTTTAACATGGATATCCCTAAGAGTAGTGATACTCATATGTGTACCACCTGTAAATTGGATCCTGTTGATGCCGGGAAACTAGTTGATCAAACCATTTAAGTATGTATGATTGGATGTTTTCTCTACTTTACTACTAGAAAACCAAATATTATGTTTAGTGTGTTCATGTGTTCTTGTTTTCATGAAAATCTAAAAGAGTCATATTTAAATTTTGTTAACATAATTTTGAAATACCTCAAGTATTCAAACAATTTTAGATTGTTTTTACCTATAGGAGAAGCATTCTATTTAGTAAGTTATTCTAATGCTAATTTTTGGATTAAAATTAGATATAAAAAATCACCTCTAGAACACGTCACTTTTTAGGAAAGTCTCTAATTTCATGGTATATTAAGAAACGAAATTTGGATGAATTATCTATCGTTGAAGCTATGTAATAAACAGCAGGTAGTTGTAATGCACAAATTTTGTGGATAGAAGACACATTACTAAACTATGGATATAATTTAAAAAAATTCCGCATAAAATGTGACAACATATGTGATATTATCATTTACAGGAATCCAATCTCACATTCTTGAAAAAATAAAATTGATATAATAATTCAATTTTTGAGTGGCCATTTTCAAAAAGGATATATCATTCTTGAATTTATTGGCATAGAACATTAGTTAGATGTAATATTTACTAATCCATTGAATTTTGAGAGAATGATTTATATCAAACAGGAATAATGATGATTAATTTTGATTAAGTATATCTTTAAGGGGAATAATATTGTGGTTGACACACCATTGTGGGTTTATGGTGTTAGATTACCATGTCATTATCATGAAAGACCATTGGATTGTCATGTTTTAGGCTTGTCAGATCATTGGACGGTCATGCCATTGGCTTTTCATGCCATTGTCCTATTATAACATTGGCTTGTCTCATTGTTGGTTTTATTCTTTTCAAAATTTTCTATTTCTTAACATTTTCAATGCTCTATTTAAATTTTCATTATTTATGATATTTTCATAACTCAATTCATAATTTATTCAATGTTTTAAATTTTCTATTTCTCAATATAATTTAAATTTCATTTTTAGAATACATAATATCCCAAATTATATTAAAATGGCATTATGTCTATTCCCAACATACCTTGAGCCTCATACGATATTCTCATATCATTCTCTCTCAAGTCTAGTGAAACCCTTCACCTCCTTATTTTCAAACCTTCTCCTTACTCTTGATCGAACTTGTTGGATCAGTCTGCGTTCTGAGAATGAAGTTTTCTTCCATGTATTATCCTCCTATTTCTAGATATTCTAAGAAGTAGAATAAATAACCAAGTATAACTTCTCTAGTTTCACCAGTTATTACTGAGCCTTTCAAAAGAGTTTTTTTCCTAGAAAAGGATGTAGAATTGAAGTGTTTGTTATCTAGAAAGTCTATAGTTCTGAAATTTATCTAAAATAAAGGATGTTCGGAGTGGTTTTCGTTAAAAAATAGTCTGTTCTACCATAATCTATTTTGTGAATTAAATGATATTGTAGAGTTTTTTTATAAAGATGATGGCAATTGGATCAAAATAATTTTCAAAGAAAACCTATTTGGGTTTTCCTCAATGAAATGGGATATATTTTCTTTTATACCTCATGATGGAATTTAGGATGACTATAAAGGTAGAATTTTTGAAGTTAGTGACATTTTTTATATGAGGATTCTCTTACTGTGATAATATGAGGTGGCACAATCAGAAGGTTTTTGCCTCTGAGATATAAAGGGAAAACATGATTCCCATTAAGTTTGTGTAGCACATTCTATTCCCATGAAAGGGTTATTTAAAAACATTATGGTTAAATGATTTTTTATCTTATATATAAATAATAGAAAGTCCCAAAATCAATCTATATAGATATCTCATGGTTCATATGTGTGAGATGACCAAACCCTCCTCTAGATCCAACCCCTTGATCTAACCCAAGTTCATTTATTCCATATTAAAGTACAAGGCCCTAGTTGTTGAGGATGAAGATTCTATTTCAGACATCGGGGGCTTCATTATTTCAAGTTATAAATGTTCAAGGATGAATATTAGCTCAAAACCCTAGAAGATAGAGTGGGTTGGAGATTCTAATAAGTTGTATGCAAGGTATAGTCTAGTTGATCATCCAAACAAACCGAGAGATGGAGTTGATCCAGGATTAGAGCCTGAAGAAGTTGTTGAATAATCTAGTGAGGATAAGGGGTAATTTGTTACCAAAGAAGTGAAAAATGAACCATCTATTGATGTAGGGAGTGATCGAGAATTGTCATTAAAATATTCTCCCATTAATTTTGGAGCTCCTAGACCATCTAGAAGGCTACCAAAAATTAAAAATTTAGTAAAATGTGATGAAGCAGAAGATGATGTCCTCACAGAGGTGCAGTAAAAAAGATCCAAATCTACTGAAGATGATGATGATGATGATGATGATGAAGAAAAGGAAGAAAAATATGAGAATGTAAATGGTAAAAATTGTAATGTAAGTGAAAGTTATATATATGATGGAAGAATTGATGATGATGATGATGATTCTGAATCTCTTGGTTATAGTGCCTAAATTAATAGAATTGAAGTGGAGATACCTCTAGATATTAATGATGGACTTTTTGTGGGAGATAAATCCCCATCTGTGGAAATACCTTATGAATATCCTGTTATCGGTGAAGTTGTGTCCAACCTTTTTACCACTGGACAAATAGTTTCTTATTACTCTGTAACAGAATAGTTGAGTGTGAATTCTATGGTAGAATAACATGTGTCTGAGCAAGAGAAAATAGAGATTCCTTCTTCTGAGCATGGAAATGATGTTCAAATTATTGTCTTAGCTTCTGATAAGCCTCCATTTGGTACTCGTATAGAAGTAGAACCTACTATTTATGGCCAAAAGGAGGGTTCTTAGATGTTATTATCACCTTTTATTGATAAAAATAAAGAGCATGAACCTGGTAATCCTTCCATTTTTGAACACATCGCAGCTACATAGAGTTCAGATAAATAGAGGAATCTTCATGTGTCAGTTGTACAAACTATTCTGGTACCTACTACCACTATATCTGTCTTAGTTTTCTTTCCAGATCGATGGGTTATTCTTATGGAATGAAATATGTCAAGTACTATAGCGTAGAAATGAGTCCACCAAAGAATGGTGGACCAGATTTTTAAATTGATGGAGATCCTAAGGGGTCATTGATAGATCAAATAGATTTTTTGGGTTATGGGAAAATTTCTATTCTTTTTTAACTCATACACAAAAACATTCTCTAACACCTTTTTCTTTTCTACTTGATGTAATCGCTATATGTGACTTTGATTATTTTGGTAAAATGTTGATGTTTGATTTTATTAAATTTAATGAATCGACCTCCTCAAGACAATTTCATTAGTGAGAAAGATTCAAGATACATTTTCATGTTTTTTATTAAATATATCCACTCAAAAATTATACATCACATATGGGAAGTCGAGATTGAGAATAAGAGAATTTGAAGTGAGTTGGGTTATGTCAATGCTATGCTCAGGGACTTGAAGTCATCCTTTAGATCTTCTATAGAAAATATAATTAAAATTATTCAGGATACATCATTAGATATTCTTATTCCTTCTAATCCATAACTGGATTTTGATTAGATATGAATAGTTGTCTAAGATGATTTCAGAGATGCTCCAACCTGTTTTTCTGGAAGTGTCATTAATTATCCCAAAATGGCCTTGATGAGAATTAGATATAACTCTGATCATGTTCTAAATCTAATTAACAGCTCTTCCCATAAAATTAAATCTAAAAGGGAAATCATTACTAAGACCAACAAATTTTATCTATTGAGGTTTTATACCAAGAATTAAATAGATTAAAATTTCAAATTCATAGCTAAAAAATTAATGATTCCTCTTTTGACGTTGGCTTTCAAAGAACAAGTAAGACAACTCATGGAGAGGACTCTGTTGTTGAACCAATTTATAGAAGATAATAGTGATTTTATTAGTGAAATGGAAAGAGATTGCTACATCATCGTGGATTTTGTAAATATTATGAATTTGTTTCTTCGTGTTCATGGATAAGAAGTTTTTTCTCAATAATTTGTTCCTATTACTCATTAGGAATCTCTTAGATAAAGAGTTTCTCGAGATACATTAGCACGGTTTCCATCTAGTGTCCATAATTTTATAATGTCTCTTGCTCAATATTTGAGACACCTCAGGCTAGTTGTTGTTGTGGAAGATCATCCTCATGTAATATCTGGACTCTATTATGGTGTTACATCTATTTTACCATTGATGATCATGATACATCAGATAAGGAGCAAGATAAATCCAGGGATAAAAGAAAATAACCAATAGACCCCTCTACCAAATATTAAACCTTATTAATTTATTTTCTTATACTATATGTCTTCTATGTGACATGGGTTGTAATAAATTTTCAATAATCATTTTACATGCATTATATCACTAATATTTAATTCTTTATCTTTTTTTGTTCCTTTAAATATCTTTATTCTGATAATCATTACGTTTTTGATAATCCCATATGTGGAGAAATTATTATGGTATATGGGAAAATATTATAGAATTTATTATTTATTACCGATATGTTTCAATGTTATCTTTGATACTATTTGTTTTTTAACATTTATATATTTGTTACATACCTTTGATACTAACTATTTTATTTTTTTCCATTATATCATCTACACATAATTTGAATGATATATCTAGCTTTATATTTTGATCCTGCCTTGGGTATCTAGTTTAAACGATTGTAATACCTTTGATTCAATGATATGTGATCATCAAAAAAGGGGTATATTGTTGACCTCTTTGTTTTAATGATCACAAAATCATGATGATATTAATAAATTTTATATTTTCTCTGAGAATATAAATTTTTTAGAAATGTTATGAACATTACTCAGGATGAGACACCATTGATATTGGCACTAACAACTAGAGACACCATTGTCCATGACTCTCCTCTAGTATAAAAATATTTCTATATATGTGTCCCCGTAGGGTATCACACCTCCAGAATGTTGTACAGCTAAACAGAAAAATTGACAATGTCTAAGAATCCTTCAGTTGACACACTATCAAGATGTCATGCCACCAAAAAATAAATTTGTCTAAGTATAAGATACCACTAGATGAGACACCCTCAAAGCAGACACTTTCATAATAGACACTACTAGTTGAGAAACCGTAACATAGTAAAAAAATATTTTTAATAAATTGCTAGTATTATACCGCTATAACAACATAAAACCTTATCAAGACACCGTAAGAACTTCTTTCACCGCACGTCTAAGACACCGTAACTATTTTCTAATTTTATCATTTTGAATTACATTATTCTAGAAACTATACTTATCGAATATAATTCCATTTATTATTTTAATTATTATATCTTAAATTATTGACCTAAATCATTGAATAGAGTGCTAGAATGTGTAGTATGAGGATGAAGATGATATGGATATTCTCTTTGTTTCTATTCATAAAAATACAGATTACTCCCTCATGCAGTAGAGATGAAATATTGGATGAAGTGGACTGATATAAAGTTGGAAGCTCAAACTTTCTAGACACACATAGAGTTGAACCTTTTTGAAAATGTGAACAGATAGCCTATTACAAACACACGACTTGGAAGGTGAACTGGATCATCACATATAGTGCATCCATCCAGTCAAAGAACAAGAGGATGTGACACACTTTTTATTGATTTTTTTTCAAGATAACACGACTGAAGATTCAGTATAGAATAAAATCTAGTGTCAAAAGTTTCATTTCAACAGAACGATCATATCTAAACCCTACCCTTTTAGATTTCCTTATTCTATTTATCTTCATTACATTTACGAGCTTTGTGTGGTTATACTCTATTTATCACACAAACACGGTAGAGACCTGAAGCTTAACGTACATGGAAATTACATTACTTTTCCGGAATACTTAGTACATAACAAAAACACACACATAAGGATCGTAGTAGTTTAGTGTCTTTGGAAACTCGGAATATAATCTTCTAATCGTGGTGAAAGATCTTCAACATCTCCCATAAAGATCTTCCTTTTTTTACCTAAAACCTTTCTTTATATCCTGGGGAAAAGAAAACATAAAAAGGTGAGCTCAAATGCTCAGTAAGGGTAAATAAAAGAAATATCAATCACATCATATTCATAAGAACATATCTTTTGGAAATCTTAACCTGCAAAATAGATCATAATTTCATAACATGGGATAAATCATAGTAGTGAAATTTAATCCAAATAATAATAACTTATAAACCCAAAACTTTGTGGAATACACACATAATCATAGAGAATCATTTCTTATTAGTCAAGACTCATTACCAAGACTATCTTAGTGGACAATGTCCATTTCTGAACCGAGTTCACTCCTCGTTTCAGTCCTATTTCACTGAACCGGTATAACCTACCGTTCCAGCCATGTCTATCTCTTGAGATATATAATCTTTACCCAATGCATTGGAGGGAGATATAGGTCCCACCCATCTCATAATGATACCATTCTTATGTGTTCCACAAAATCATAAACCATACATCATAGCATAACCCATGTAATAAAAATGGGATTCTTAAACATCATAAAAACATAAAACAATTCATATATGATAAAGGAATTCTTAAAAATAATTCCATCACAACATAATCAAATCAATGTAATAATAGGGATAGAAACAGAACTCTTTATTATCTTAGATGGAAAATAATTTTAATAAAACACATGAACTCCATTTTTGAGGAAAATATCATTTCTACTTCAAAAACACTTTTCCTTTATTAACATGTCATACAGTTTTAAACTAAAAGAAGTTGATTAAAAATAAACATGAAATCTTGTAAAGTATGATTCTTGGAAATAATGTTTTAAAAATCCATTCATGCCGTATAAGTTAAAAAAACATTCTTCTTGTACTTTTTTTGGGAAAGTAAAAAAGTACCTCGTACGAAAAACGACAAAACATTCCTTTCATATCTTTTACTAAAAACTCACCGAAGGGTAAAATTGGATTCAAACAATTGTAGGTGGATGAAAATAAAATTACATATTGAGGAAACATGGATTTGGATAATAAAATACACCCCAGTAAATACCAACGTATAAACAATCTCGGATAATAAGGAGATTGTGATATTTCTCTTACCTTAGGTCTGATATGCTTCGTAAGTGTCCGAACCTCCTGTATAATGATTTAAATAATGTTATTTACTTATTCAAGAATCATAACTATCGTTATGATATCATATATGGTCATATTCTTAGCTTCTTATTAGTAATATTTAATTACTACTTGTTATTCAGGTGTTTATTACTTTTTGTTCTTATGCGTGTTTGTCGAATAAATTCTTATTCTTCTCTTTAGGTTGTAGATATCTCATTTCCAGAATGGTATTAGTGTAACATATATCATATTCATTCATTCAATTCATTTATATACTCATTATTAAATGAAGATCATGTAGAACGAGTCGCATCACATCGTGGAGACGGTATTCCGTACGTACACACGAGTGATGATATCATTCCTATGATCGTGGAATTGTATTGGAGTGTATATATACTATTTCAGAATCAATATCACTTTATAATAGTCATATATAGTCATTATTTACACCATTATACCCATCCATGTAAGGTGGTGGCGGAAAATAGATTACACCACGACATGGAGACGGTATTCCATACGTACGCACGCGCGGTGATTTACTTTTTCCGTAGGATGGATAGAAGGTTAATTAGAGTTGTTTCATATTTATAATAACATATCAGTATATAAGTAATACTGATGTTATTACTTTATCATGAAACAACTAAATAAGAAGAAGTTGAAGAAGAAAGAAATTGAAAAAGAGCAGTAATGGATATTACCTCTTTTTTGACGCGCCTTCACTTAACCTCCACTTAAAGAACTAAGGATGGTCTTTGAAGAAGACCAGGACCTATAGTATGATACTAGGGAAGTGGAGAAGAGATTTTGGCAAGGTTTGTCCGAGCATGAATGCTCAAATTGGTGTGAGGAGGAGAGGGAGGAGGTGCCCTTTTATAAGGGAGGAGAGGGGCACCTTAGGAAAATCTCAAAATATTATTTTATATTAAGGTCCAATTCGGTTTATAATGGTTACAAAGGGTATTATTTAGAAGCTAAAGTGGGGATGGGTCAAAATAATCTCATCCAATAGGATTTATACAAGTTTAGGTTATTATTTTAACCTTATCAATTAGATTTAACTCTATGTTAAATAATTTAACTTTTACCGTGTCTTTTTGTTTTCTTACACTATATGGTTAATAAACTTACTATATCAAGACAAAAGAACCCCAAGTTGTTTATTATTAATATATATAATCTTATCTAAGTCATTTTGCCGAACCTTAGATTTTTAGGAATAAGATAACAATTAATAATATAATATTTGTTTTAAAAACTAATTTATGTCAATTTTGACACTATTTGGTACATGATTTTTATGAAATTCATAACAGAATGATAATTTCGAACCAAGTTACTTACATAAACAATAACATGTCATATTAACCTATAAAATTAGTTTAAGTCATAAAAAGACTCAAATTAAATTTATTTGGGCATTTATAACATCAATTATGTCAATATTTCATTAATAAGTCAATTACTGAATCATCTTTGTGTCATAATAAATAATAATTATTTAATCCCGAAAAATTCAAAATAAATTCCTATGATGTAGATAATTGTATTATCTTTCTGTATACTATTCACTTTCTAAGTTTAATGAAGTTTATCACAAGATTAAAATTATTATACTTATAAGATTTAAGAAAGTGACATGTTGTCACATTCTTTGGTTTTAATAATAATTAAATTATTTTCAATGAAAAAATTTAATTAAATGAATCTAATACGACCCTCAGGTGATATGGGTCGACTTTTAGTCATCAAATAGTATTTTGACATTTGTTAGGGTAATTTTAAAATATTATATTTACCCTTAATTACCCGATTTACCTTTAACTATGGTAAATAAAATTTACCGTAGTTACTATTCATAATTCCCAAAAATAAAAAGTAGCTTATTAACATAATTTGGATCCACTGATTCCAAAAATGGAATCAATTTTTCCAAATTCAATACACAAAAGTTGCAGAAATTAAATTAAAATTAATCCCGTTGTTCAAAGAAAACAGGTTTTTCTTTAAAACATTACAAAATATTGAATTGATTTAACCTACGAATTCAAGGTAAAATCAATGATAATGACATACATTATATTAAATGGTAAAAATATATTCTATTTATATTCTAAAACCATTCAATATTATAATTTAACCACATAATATATTACGATGAAAAAAGTTGTTTTTAATTAAAATATAGCGTGTTTTTACTATTCATTAAAATATGGAAGTTATCGGAAAAATATCAAAACTTTATCTAATGTAAATTTTTATATCCTGATTCAAAAGAAGAATTTTATTTTTTCAAATTTAACTTATAAACATGTCAAAAACTAGATTTAAAGTGGGTGTGCCATCAAAAGGCGGCAAAACTGCATTTTTGAAAAATATTTATTTTACCCGAAAAATTTATTTTGTTCTTATACCATGTTCTAGAAATGTGTAAGATGAATAATAATGTTATAAAATTCAAAATTTAGTTAACACTATTCATAACGTCTAGTTCATAACAATATTATAATAATATATCGTTGTTTAGTAAAACCTGGTATTGCGTACAACACACGCTATCGAGGAAGGTCGCGATTGCGTGTAATGCAAACCAAGTCAGGGTTGCGTGTAGTGCACAACTCCTTTGTTGTTGCGTATAATAGAATCCAACCATATATATATATATATACTCACTGTTGCGTAGAATAACTTCTATCAAACGAACTTGAAATTGTGTGTAACAAGAGCCAAGAAAAGTGTTGCGTATACTCCAAGCTAATACAGTGTTGCGTATAGCGCAAGATAATCATGGTGTGTCGTACAATAGAAGATATGAATGAAATTAAAAAGAATGTATCTTATAAAATATAGGGTTGTTACAAACACATTCTCTTGTGTTTAACTAGAAGATATATGATATCATCTCAAACACTTTTCATATTTTTTTTCTCCCACAAATAAGAGTGGTAGAGGTCCTTATGTGGCCTATTTATTTTTTATCCCATGTATAACTGTGGAAGAGGTTGTGTGTGATATAAAAAGTTTGTAAACAATTGTAAAACCTGATTTAGGTTTTGGATCATTTTTTATGAACCTCTTAGTGGTGGGTGATCACTAAGTGAAGAGTACTAAGTCTCTAATTGAGACTGAACCTATTGTATTCAATCCTTTTTATTTGCACTTTAATTATTTTTAAATTTATTTCATCTTTAAAAAAGAATTTTTTTTTACTATAATCAAAATATATACTTTTATAGTTTATCTTAATTTTTGTTTATATAGTATTTTGATGAAGTAAACTGATTTCAAAGGATCCAATAATATAGTACATTATTCATTTGATGCATAGTAAATCGAAAAAATGATTTATATTTGTATCGTACTACTTATTTTGATCAAATATGTGGTATTTAAATAATTTGGGGATTTCAAAATAATCCATTTTAGAAATTAATTTTTATTGGGTACTCATTTCACATCACCCCTCGAGAAATACTCGCTCTATTTAATAAATATAAACAATATCAAACATTTAAAATATTTAAAACAATCAAGGAAGGAAATCTATCATGTTAATACATTCCATTTATATCAAAAAATCATTTTAAGAATAAAACACCATGAATAAACTATCTTAATTAACACATTTTATTTAATGTAAAAAATCATGGAAATTAATTAATCATGGTTCAATAAGGTACTTAGAAAATATCATGGTCTAATTGGGACTTTATCTACATGAGAAAGCCCATTTGATAATAAAGTCAATAACTTTTGAGGAGTTGGGTTCATTGATCATTTAGATATGATTTTTCTAATACTTTCACATTAATGGCACAATAGTTCAATTTTACATTGGAAAATTCTATTTAAAATAATAGGAGAGGCCATGTACAAGACATTCCCCATGACTAACATTGAAATAAAGCCTACAAAAAATCCAATGCAACCAAACAATCATGATTTATATCACTAGTAAATACTTTTACGTTTATAATATAGTGCACCTCATCTGAGGGGTTTTATTTTGAGAACATGAAATTGTTCACAAAAGATTAATTTAACCCAATTATCCATTTCATTCAAGAATCATAATTCAATTCACCAATAGAATAATTATAGTAATCTAGAAAACATGTAATTTCAATTATAAGGTTCTATATGGTTCTTATAAGGTGATAACATCACTTGGGAAATTATCTACAAGGGGAAATTCCATTTATAGTCTAATATAAACACTTAAAAGGAAAACATATAATTTAAACAATTAATTAAAAAGTAGAAAAACATGCTAAAACACCCAAGGGGTTTCTGTGATCGAGGTTGGGGACCTCTATTTACTAAATAAGGATCATAAAGAGTGTATTAGGGTGAATTGATCAATTTCATATGAATAACTCAAGTAGAAGGAGATTCTCCACAACGGAAAGCATGCAGAAAAATGGAAACATTAATATTTCAAAGGAAATTTATCGAAAATCCATAGATCAGAAACCTCATTCTTAGGACGTTCCACTCATCTAATACCGAGTTTTACATAGATCTAATGTATAAGAAAAATAAGAAACAGGCATCCATCCAAAAAATATGGAAAATGATCTTGAATATTAATAACTCAGATGAAGAGAAACTAAATAAAGAGAGACTAATAAAGAATGAAGATCTTACCAATATAAATCTGTTGGGACTGATGAATCTCAAATATGATAATGTATGGGGGATATATTGAAAATCCTATAATGGGTTTGGAGTGGGAGAACCCACTGAATAAGAGAGCCTCAAGTGAATTCTATGAGGATAAGAATACAGGAAAATAAAACTAAATGATTTATTAAAAGAAAAAACAGCAATTTCATCACCAAAATTGGGCCACATGGTTTGTCCAAATTGTGAACCAACCATGAGGTACTGATTCCTTAATAAACCATCTCGCGTTATTTGTCTCACACAGTTACCTTAACTATACGTCAATTGTGCGATAAAGAGTGTGAGGTTACTACTTAAGTGGAAATAACCATGTAGGATAGGTGCATGTTTTGGGTAAACCATGTGCAACATATGTGACATATTTATACTCCTCTAAAATTGGTAGCAAGGTTTGGAACTAGGGGACACATGATTACATAATAACTATGTGGCCTATAAGGACCTTCCAAACATGTGATTTTTTTTCCTGAAGCTCCCAAAAATCAACAAGACACCTAGGAAAAATCTTGATCCTTTACGCAAGCCTAAAAACAACTAATTAATGTGTTCTAATAATCAAAATTTCATTTTGAATAATTGTTTAATGAAAGACACATCTATTAAACACCAAAATTCAAATTACATTGGAATTTCTCCATATGTAAAAATACGGGTTGTTACAACCTCCCCACCATAGAAACATCATCCTTAAGAAGCCTTCTGGAACAAAAAATATCACTCAACATTTGATGGTAGTGATGTATCATTCAAATGATCATGTTGGGTTCCAAAATTCACAATAAACCTACAAGAATAACTTTATAATATGACACTAAAGCCACTAAGACTAGGGTCAATGCTTATTTTCTAAATGAAACAAAAAAATGGAGCATACCCTGGACCATTAATCTCGAGACATTATGACATCTTCATCTCATTAACCACCTGACCTTTGGTGCTCCCCATCATAGGATGTATCAATGAAAGGGTCAAATTCCATACCATGTTACCTCCCACATTGCAATTTCCTTCAAAGCACGCCCTAATTTTTTTTAGTGATTCTCCTAATGTGGTTTCTTTAATTGGGAAAACCAAATTACATATGAGGTAAAAAAAGAAACATCGCAGTAAAGAAACTGTGAAATCTCCGTCAACCAAATAGAAACTGGTCATGCAAGATTTCCTTAAAAGATGTAACATATCTTAAAACCACACATTCCTTAACCCAATGATGTTCTTTAAAATTGTTTCATTTTACCATATTCATCAAAAAGAGGGATAATAACTCGATCCAGCTCTGAATAACCATTTCCAAAATTCCCATCTTAGACATTCGGCATAAGAAAAACAGAACCACAACACCGTATTATAATGTATCTTGTGTTTTCCAAGACCACAGTCACTGATGTCCATACCTGACTTCTAGTTAAATTCCTTAAAAAAACCATCATCTAATAATTTAAACGGTCATGCCTCATCATGTGTAAGGGGGTAACCTAGATCCATATAGCGACACATCCTTTTTTTTAAATTACTATTACATCATTTTAAAGATAAAAAAATAATAGTATTAAAAATAGATGATCTAAAGGTTTGGCATCTTTGGAAAACTAGGACCATACATAACTAGTACAACATCAAGTATAAACATTTATTTGATTCTTTATTCCCTATCTTCTTATTGTCAATTAACATCTCCTTAGTACATGTAGTCACCTAAGGATATACATTATAAGGGGTGAGCTAAAATACCTATAAAAGGATATATAGGAACAATATAGCATGGGGTGAGAATAATGATAACATGGTAAAATCATCATGAACATAAAAGGAAGCATAAGTATAAGACTTGAAATGTGGGAATGCATAAAAATGAAACATCATGTCTTAGTGGTTAACAACCACACATACTTTTGAACAAAGATAGAATATTTTTCACACATCATTTCAAATTTAATCATGATATTCATCACTTTACCAAATGCATTGGAGCACTGTATAATTCTAGGTGCACACGTCACATTGAAACATTCATATTGCGCTATATAATTCTAGGCGCACCCGTCACATCATAACATTAACATTTATCATGAATTCCACAATGAACATATAAAAAATGAACATAACTAACCCATTAAAATTAATGGTTTTAATCTCATAATAATGCAATAATAAACATTGGGTTCCAAAAAAAGGGAATAACATACTTGTCACAAGAACCGTCAATCTGGAATGAGAAGTAAAATGTTTGTTCTTAAAAGAAGGGTTATTTTGGAAACCATTTGGTTTGACATAAATGACATTGAAAAACATGTATATCATAGTAAAGGTAAGATAATTATGAAAAAATATTTTTAAGGAGTAACCATATCCAAAAGGACTGAAAGAGGGGGAACCCGAAGGATGAAAGTTGGGTTCGAGAATTTCCCCTTACCTTATATCTGAACGCTTCCTTCACTTTAATGTCTTGTATAATGACATTATATTGATTTATTAGAAATTAAATAACCTTTTATACATTAATATGGGTCATTTTGTTTTCATTGTGTTATTTTATGGGCCTTTTGATGAGTTATAAATTTTAAAAACATTGTTTGGGAATGTTCGTTTTTATTTTTTTCTTGAGTGTTTCACATGTATTCAGGAATTGAAGTTTCTGTTGAACATGGATAAACATCCAGAAAAAATATTCCATGTTATTAATGATATTACAAAAGATAAAATGATCTTATAATTAATTAAATTATATACCATGTGGATGAATCATTAGATAAGAATTAAATGATGATTGTTTGGGTAAATATCAGTGTTTTTTTACCACAATGATCTTGTTTTGTTTAATCATTTAGTAATTGGTAAATAACTTAGTTCCAGATCTTTAAATAGGACATAATACATATAAAATATTCTGTTATAACCATAAAAATGGTTTCTTGACCCGATCTGAATGATGAAATGGAAAAAAGGAAACATGTCTTTCTTGAATGTGATAGATTAATACCTCACGAACAACGTTTTCTTTTATAAAATAAAAATATGAGGAGAAATGGGGTAGGATGATATAATATAACATTAGTATCATAAAAGTACATTATATTTATAATACTAAAGTTACCAAACCATTTGGACAAATATGGGTTCAGAGAGAATGATAAAAGAACTTGAAATTTAAAGGAATTTAAAGGAAAATAATGAGAGAAATTACCTCTGGAATCCTCCTCTTGAGATCCTCCTTAAGGGGCCTAAGCTTGGAATTTTTATAAGACCAAAACCTCTTGGAAGTGGGGGAGGGCCTAGGGAAGCTTTTTGGGCAGTTTTTAGAGAGGGATGGAAGATTGAGAGGTGTGAGGAAATGAGGGTGTGAATGGTGGTATTTATAGAGGAGGGGAGAGGGGCTTTCTCAATACAAAATTCATTAGTTTATTATTTCACCAAAATACAAGGAATAATGAGTATTTCATGGACAAGAATAGAAATTTTGTCATGTGATCCCTAACCGAGTGGTCTTACATCAGTAGAACATCATACATGACTCTATAATTAGCTTATTTAGCTTATTTTTTTAAATTATGGTATTTCATTATTCATAAAACATTCAAGTAATTCAAAAAAATCCCAAAATTTCACCCCAACAAATTTTCGACATGTAGAATCCAAAAATGAAGTCTATTTTTCAAAATTAAATTTCTAAATATGATTAATTTAATATTTAATTAAATTCATAATTTACTTGAAAAAACAGTTTTTAAAATTAAAATTAATTTTTTAATGCTTTCAAAAATTACAGAAGGTCTTATAAAATTAACTTAGATCCGGAGGACATATATTTGTTAATTTATGAAAACATTTTAAGAAAATAAATTTTCTTTTAAATTAATTAATTAATTATAATTAATTATTTATGACTTACAAAAATACCAATACATTTACTATGTTTAAATTGTCACTTATAAGATACCTTTATTTTATTTAATTATTCAAGGGTAAGGTTACTATTATTTTGGGAGAATTACTATTCATAAGGGTAATATTACTATTCATAAGGGTGGGTTACCATTCATAAAAGATTTTTACTATTCACCAAAAATTATTTTTGTTTTATTAGTCTCCAAAAATTATCTTGAACAGAATTGTGTATGTCAGATTTTTGAAATTCAATACATTGAAGGGGGGAAATTATGTTTAATGGTCACATAACATTTAATATGATTATATTTCATTGTGATTCCTAATTTTATTATACTATATGGAATTATTATAAGAATGGAATTCCATTGATAAAACTTTGGGTCGTTACATTTTTCCCCGCTTATGAAATTTCTCCCTCAAAATTTCATTTTACAAAAATAGGTGAGGGTACTTCTCCTTCATCGCCTCTTCTGGTTCCCAAGTAGCTTCTACAAACTTATGGTTCCTCCACAACACTTTGACATGGTGGTTTGTCTTATTGTGTTGAACATTATCTCTCCATTCTATAATCTCTACTTGTTTCTCCTCATAAGAGAAATCATCTTCGAGTTGTACCACCTCTAAATTTAGTACTTGTGAGGGGTCCGGTATGTACTTTATTATGAGTGACATGTGAAACACATCATGAAAATTAGCCATATTCAGTGTAAGTTCAAGCTGATAGGCCAAAACTCTTATGTGGTAAAGGATCTCAAAGGGGCCAATGTACCTTGGGATTGGCTTCCCTTTCTTTCCAAATCACATGAATCTCTTTCTTTTGGATATTCGAAGGAAGACTGAATCTCCAACTTCGAACTCCGAGTCCATACAATGATTGTCAGCATAGCTCTTTTGCCGACTCTGAGTAGCTTTGATGTGTTTCTGGATGACTTGAACCTTCTCTGTTATCTCTCACACAAGATCGGGTCCAAGTATCTTTCTTTCTCAAACTTCATCCCAACAGGTTTGAGTTCTACACTACATTCCATACCGAGCTTCATATGAAGCCATCTGAAAACTCGAGTAGAAGATATTGTTGTATGAGAACTCAACCAATGGTAGGTGTTGATCCCATCCACCTTTGAATTCTATAGAGCAAGCACTTAGCATGTCTTCAAGCATATGAATAGTCCTTTCTGATTGGCCATTAGTTTTGGGGTTATAGAACATGCTGAAATTTAATTCAGTAATCAGAGCATGTTAAAGGGTCCTCCAGAATTTAGATGTGAACCTTGGATCATGGTCATAGACAATTGAGAGTGGAATACCATGAAGTCTCACCACATCCTTCACATATATCATTGCAAGTTGTTCAAACAAGAGATCTTCCCAAATGCTGATAAAATGGGCAGTCTTGTTGAGTTGATCAACCACAACCCATATCACATTATTTCTCTTCAACGTCTTTGGGAGACCCGTGACAAAGTACATAGTGCATTTTTCCATTTCAACATGCGTATAGGCAATGGCTGCATCATCCCATTGGACTTTTTCCACTCTCCTTTAACATGTTGTCATACTAATCACCTTTATATATATTCTAAAATATCCTTCATCATGTTACCCCACCAGAAGTGTTCTTGGAGATCATGGTACATCTTGGTGCTACTCGGATGGATATATAATGTTGAGCTATGTGCATTTTCCAATATCTCCTTCCTTATCCCGGGTGATTAAGTCATATAAAGCCATGTTCCAAACTGAATCACAGCATAATCATTGATTTGGACCTCTTGCAGCTTCCCTTCCATTACTGCATTCACCCTATTTTGTATCTCCACATCATCACTTTGTTCTTCCTTAATCTTCTCTTGGATGGATGGTTTCACAATCATTTGGGAAAGTTATGGTTAATCCCTTTCCCTTATGATTTCTAAATCCATGCATTGCATATACAAGAAGATAGGGTCTTTCTCAATCTATAACACTGATAGAGTAGCCGGTACTTCTTTTCCTAGAGCATTATCTACCTTGTTCTCCTTTCTAGGATGGTAGTGAATAGATCAGTTGTAATCCTTGATTAGCTCTAACCATCTTTATTGATGTATGTTGAGCTCCTTTTGTGTGAATATATACTTTAGGCTATTGTGGTCAGTTTATATGTCACACTTCTCACCATAAAGGTAGTTCCACCAGATTTTCAAGGCAAAAAACACAGCTGTCAACTCTAGATCATGCATCAGGTAGTTTTTTTCATGGATCATCAACTTCTGTGAGGCGTAGGATATCACATTATCATTTTTCATGAGTACAAAACTCAAGCCTTTCTTTGAAGAATCACTGTATATCACAAAACCTTATCCCCTTTTTGGTAGTCTGACTACAACTGCAGAGATCAGCCTTCTATTTATCTCCTTGAATCTTCCTTCACATTCTTCTATCCAGGCATACTTTACCCCTTTCCTTGTTTACTTAGTTAGTGGTCTTGAAAATCGTGAGAATTTTCTCACAAAACATCTGTAGATCCCAACTAATCCAAGAGAACTACAGATTTTGGTGACACTAGAGGGCCTGGTCCATTCCTCAATCACCTTTGTTTTTAAAAGTTCCATAGAAATTCCCTCCCTTGTGATCACATGTCCCAAGAACGTGACTAGCTTCATCAAAAAGTCACACTTTCTGAACTTGGCGTACACTGTTTCCTTCCTCTATATCACCAACATAAGTCATAGATGTTCTTCATGTTCCTCATTACTCTTAGAATAGATGAGAATATCATCAGTAAACACTACCAAAAGTTTGTCGAGGTAATTTCTATAGACTTTCTAAAATCCATAAATATTGCAGGGGCATTAGTAAGTCCTAAGGGAATTACCAGAAACTCATAGTGCACATACCTTGTATGGTAGGCAGTCTTCTGAATATCTTCCTTCATCACCTTTAGTTGATGATATCCAGAATAAAGATCTACCTTTGAGAAGTATTGGGATCCTTTTAACTAATCGAACAAGTCATCAATCCTTGGAAAATGATACATGTTCTTTATGGTGATCTTGTTGAGTTCCCGGTAGTTAATACACAGCCACATTGTTCCATCCTTCTTATTCACAAATAACATTGGTGCACCCCAAGGTGATGCACTAGGGCGTATGAAAACATTGTCCAAATCCTCTTATAGTTGCTTCTTTAACTCTTCTAGTTCCATCGGATCCATACTATATGGACACTTTGAGATAGGAGTAGCTCTGGGTATGAGTTCTATTGAGAACTCTACCTCATGATCCGTGGGAATTCTAGGTAACTCTTTGGGAAATACATCACTGTATTCCCTTATGATGGGCATTTCTGCAAGGTTGGAGCCTTCCTTTGACTCAACCATTTGGGTGAGGTATGCTTCTTCATAGGGAATCAACACCCACATAGATGAAGGTTTTTTCAAAGGATATTCACGATCTTCCTTAAATTTGTAGAGGAACATGGGATGGTTTGGAATATGAGAAGATACTTCCTTTTCCTAACAGTTGATATGTGCTCTATATAACGAGAGCCAATCCTTTACCATTATAGCAAAGAATTCCACCAAGGGAGGTATTACAAGATTTGCTGGGAGAATATTCCCACACACACCAATAGGAGAAGATTCAAACACTTGGGTTGAAATGTTTGCACCACTTGGGGTTTTACAGATATCTCTACTTCAAGGATTTGGGGATTCAATTCTACAGTTATTGAAAACATGCAATATATAAAGGAATGTGTAGAACCAAAATCAAATATGAATTTTTCCATTCTTGAGTGAATAGGAAGTATACCTTGTATGAATTAATTATCTCGATCCACTTCCACTATAGTGATGGAATAAACCTTCCCTTGTTCCTTTGGATTTGGTGGCTGGTAACACTGATTACTCTTGAGAACTCGATGTTTAGTGCACTGGTTTTCATAGTGCCCTAGCTCCCTACAGTTGTAGCATTGAATGCTAAGTGGTTCTCTCCTTTCTTCTGCCACATTCTCTTTCCTTTTTATGTCTTTTAGACACTCATGATCATGGTGTCCTTCTTTTCCACAGTTGAAGCATTTCCCCATCCCTTTCAGTGAGTTCACATGGTGAAACATCCAAAATGTTTATAATATGGGTCGTTGAGTTTTCCTCTCACCATTGTCTTAGGATCCACCATCTTAAAACTCCATCTTTTTTTTCTTATCACCATAGCCAGGGTACCATTCTCCAAACTCCATCTCTACATTGAGAGAATATCGAACAACTTCTTCATAACTCCCAAAGTCTCAAATTGCAAGAGCCTTTCGAAGGTTTGGTTTTAATCAACTAAAGAATCTATTAAATTTTCAATCATTGTTGATAACAAACCCTAAAGCATACCTTGAATTCCTTGTGAAATTTTTTTTGTAGGTTGTGATAGATTCTCGTTCTTTTTTCTTGAACTCTATGAATTCTCTCTCCATCTCTATACATTGAGTTCTTGGGAAATACTTATTAAGAAACATGATCATCAATTCTTCCCATTCCATCTTCTCAATTTATTCCCTTGTCTTGGTGTTCTTAATCAAAGCCCAACATTGGTTGGCCTATCTATCAAGATGATAAATCGATATGGTTACATTCTCTGTCTCAGAACAGTAAATCATAGAAAAGATATTCTCCATGGAGTTGACCCACTATTCCACAATTAGTGGATCAATAGATCCACTAATCGTTGGTGGTTGTTGCCTCATAAAACATTAAATAACCATTTTCTCTCTCTTTGGTGAAGGAGGATGTTCCCCATTATTATTTTTATTGTTCATAACCTAATATAGTTGGGTAAAAATCTCCATGAAGTTCTGAACTCCACCTCACAAATCATTGGGGATGTCATTCGGGCAATCGTTGCATTGGCCATCGCACAAGTTATTGGTCTGGTTTCTCCTACTACCCACCATTTTTTAAAATAGAAAATGTTAGAACAAAAAATAAGTCAACAAGTCATGAATAAATTACTTATTCATTTGTACAATTAATACTAAAATCATAACATATAGGATCCCTATGTAAATCTTATTGTGTGCGTATTTGTACTTAGTTTCATACTAGAGGTTTTCTCTATGGTTAACTAATCCTAATTCCAAAATTAACTAAACCATTCCTCTGATACAAACTATAGAGACCCAAAATTTTATTATATTATTATTACATCATTTTAAAGATAAAAAACATAATAGTATTACAAATAGAGGATCTAATGGTTAAGTGTCTTGGGAAAACTGGGACTATACATAACAATTACAACATCAAGAATAAACATTTATTTAATTCCTTCTTCCCTAGCTTCTTATTGTCACTTGACCTCTCCTTAGTACATGAATTCACCTGAGGATATAAATTGAAATGGGTGAGATAAAATCCCAGTAATAGGATTGATAAGAATAATATAGCATGGGGTGAGTACAATCAAAACATAGGTAAAGGATCATGAACATAAGAGGAAACATAAATATAAGACTTGAGATGTGGAAATGAATAAAAATTAAACATCATGTCTTAGTGGTTAAATACCACACAGAATTGTGAACAAAACTAGAATCTTGTTCACACATTATTTCATATTTACTCATGAGATTCATCACTTTACCCAATGCATTGGAGCGCTGAATAATTTTGGGTGCACCTGTCACATTGAAACATTCATATTGCGCTATATAATTCTGGGCGCACCCGTCACATCATATCATTAAAATTAATCATGAAGAAAACAATGAAAATATAAAAAAAAATTAACATAACTAACCCATGAAAAGGAATGGGTTTCAACTTATAAGAACACATTCATAAGCATTGGGTTCCCAAAAGAAAGAGGGGATAACTTACATGTTATAAGAACTGTCAGTCTTAAATGGGAAGAAAACGGTGTGTTCTTAAAAAAAAGTTCCTTTGAAATAAATTTGGTTTGTCATAAATAATAGTGAAAAACATTTATATCCCAGAAAAGGAAATACAATGATGAAAAAATTATTTTTTAGTGTCCATATAAAAATTGAGCAAAAGAGGGAGAACCCGAAGGATGAAAGTTGGGTTCAAGAATTTCCCCATACCTTATATCTGAATGCTTCATTCACTTTAATGTCATGTTTAATGAAATTATATTCATTAATTAGAAATTTCATAATAGTATTGTGTTATATTTTGGGCCTTTTGATGAGTTATATACTTTAAAAACATTGTTCAGTAATGTTCATTTTTATGGTTTTCTTGAGCGTTTCACATGTATTCATGAATTGATGTTCATGTAGAACATTGATAATAATCCAGAACATATATTCCTTGTTATTAATGATATTACAGAATTTAAAATGTTATTATAATGAATTACATTGTATAAAATGTGGATGAATCATTAGATAAGAATTAAATTATGATTGATTGGGTTAATTTGGGCGGTTTTTCGACCCCAACGATCTTGTTTTGCTTAATCATTTTGTACTATATTCATAATTTGTTCCAGAACTTTAAATAGGACATAATAAATATAACATATTTTGGTTCAACCATAAAATGGTTCCATGACCATATTTGAAGGTAGAAATGGAAAAGAAACTTGTCATTCTAGAAGGTGATAGATTAACACCTCCCGAACAACGTTTTCTTTTATAAAATAAAAAGAAGATAATATTGGGGGTTGGATGATATAATTTCTCATTAGTATCATAAAGTTCAAATATATGTATAATAAAGGATTTACCATACCATTTGGTCAATTATAGGTTGGGATAGAATAATAAATGAACTTGAAATTGAAAGGAATTTAAATGAAAAGAATGAGAGAAATTACCTCTTGATTCCTCCTCTTGAGATCCTCCTTAAGAGGCCTACGCATGGTCTTTTGATGAGACCAAAAGCTCTTGGAATTGGGGGAGGGAATATATATGATTTATGGGAATAGTTTAGACAAGGATTGAATCTTGAGAGGTGTGAGGAAATGAGGGTTTGAAGGGTGGTATTTATAGTGGAGGGGAGAGGGGTTGTCTCAATATAAAATTCATTAGTTATTTATTTCACCACCAGACCAGTAATAGTGAGTATTCCATGACCAAGAATAGTAATTTTATCATGTCATCCAGAAAAAAGTGGGCTTAAATCAGAATAACATCATACATGACTCTATAATTAGCTTATTTAGCTTCTTTTTGTAAATTATGGTATTTTACTATTCATAAAAAATTCTTGTATTTTAGAAAAATCCCAAAAATGCACCCCAACCATCTTTTGATGTGTAGAATCCAAAAATGAAGTCCATTTTCCAAAAATAATTATCTAAATATGATTAATTTAATATTTAATTAAAATCATAATTTACTTGAAAAAATAGTTTTTAAAAATAAAACTGATTTTATAATGCTTTCAAAAATTACTTAAGGACTTATAAAATATAATTAAATCTAGAAGACATAGATTTTTTAATTTTTGAACATATCTTAATAAAATACATTTTATTTTTAATTAATTAATTAGATAAAATTAATTATTTATGACTTACAAAAATAACAAAAAATTTACTATGTTTAAATTGTCCCTTATAAGATACCTTAATTTTATTTAATTATTCAAGGGTAAGGTTACAATTATTTTGGGAGATATACTATTCAAAAGAGACATATTACTATTCATAATGGTAGGTTACTATTCATAAGGGTATGCTACTATTCACCAAAATTATTATTTTATTAGACTCCAAAAATCATCTAGAACACAACCGTGTATATCAGATTTTTTAAATTCAAAACATAGAAGGGGAAAATTATGTTTAATGGTCACATAATATTTATTATAATTATATGTAATTGTGATTACTAATTTGATTATACTATAAGGAATAATTTTTAGAATGGAATTCCATTGATAAATTATTAGGTCATTTTAATCCAACCCAATAGAATCATCACCGTTTAAATAATCACATTTGAGCCTGACCAAAAAGCCTAAGATAACCTCGTATTCAATGAACTAGAGTCCAAGTAACTAACCCAAGGTAGTACATACTTCATATTTACAAGAGTGATCTTGGAACAATGGAACAACTTAAAAATATCAGATCATTGACTGAGCCCAAAATGGCATCCATCTGGTGGTTAAGTCAAAAGAGATGGCCAATGTACAAGATCACATCCTAGGAATTCCTGCATGGGAATCCCATTATCACTCATGATGAAACATTCCATTCTAATAACCACACTTATATTGCACAACTCTGATAAATATTACTTATCAAGTCCATGAGATTTTAAAACATTAGCACCACATTAGACATACACTCTCTTATTTCATCAAAGATGATATCAAGATAAGGGAAATGCTTGTCTCTTTCAGAATAGTTCACTAAGAGAATTTGAATTTTTTTTCAACCAATCAATTAAACCAAAATACTAATACTCCATCCACTACTGGTTGACTTATTGATAGAAGCTCAGCTTCACCTACTGATGCATCTCCACCAACTGATCACAATACCTTTACCACCTAAGGAATCCTATGACCATTCAAGATTGATGATTGAAGCTCATACAAGACCAATGGTGTCTTCAATGGTTGTATACACAACCAATGAAATCAACATCATGCTACCGAGCAAGAACTGACATGATTTTAAACATGAAAACCTCAAATGCATTAAAAAAATTAAAACCGTTTTAAAAGGAATTTCTCAGTAGTGTCCTTATAATTTGAAGGGGTCATATTAATCAAAAATGACATGACACACCCCACATTAGTAGTGTCCAAGTAATTGAAATAGAGACATAACATTTTCTCATAAGCGCACCAGATCATTTTCACCTTAAACACAACGTTAATGAATCTTTCATGAAAACTAGAACACAAATGGTTCGCTTGTTAAAACACCTGATACTCTTAAAACTTCATCCTTGGAATTGGAAAAAAATTGATTCCATTAACTAGAAGTTCTATATAATCTAGAGATGACTCGAGAACAAACTAAATCAATCAAAACTAAACGATTACACCGAACTCAACTATTTTGTGATACCTTTTAGAAACTCAATGGGTACAAGGTATATAAATGATTACTACACCAAGATTATAAGAAAACAAATCATTATGAATACTACCCATAGGATTATTATCCCAATGAATTCAAATATCTTATGGCCGAAATAAAATACTTTCTCAAAATAAAATTTTCCAATAAACTATAAAACAAACTAATGACATTTATAGTCACCCAATGTAATTCAAAAGGGTCATGAGACCTCTTTGGTGGAAACCATACCCTTGTAATGTCTATCCAACTAAAACCAAACATTATTTTATGCTCATGCTTATAACAAGGCCAAGTAAAACCAGTCCACCCTTCTAAAAAAGGGTTTCATTTTGGAAAAAAAATTCCTAATAGGGACAATGACACACAAATGGCACAAAATTTCCAAATTTTCATGGAATTTTGAAATAAATTTATGTTCTAAGGGGGCTACCTACCTTAGGCTAGCCCTTCATGACCAAAAAATAGTCAAATATATCACTAGGTCATAAAAATAGAAATACACTAGGCCTACATCAATTATTTATCCCTTGTCTAGAAAAAAAATTCTTATAGAAAATTCTCAAGTTTCCATTCCAAATAAACTCAAATAAACATTAAAACTACCCATACATGTGGGTTTAAACAAAGGAAAGAACTTACTGTTCCATTTTATGTCAATTACTTTTATTCAAATTTAATCTTTATACATTTGAAATATATAAACCAAATATCACGTACCAATTATAAAACTAAATCACATGGTACATGATATAACTAATGCCCCATGGGAAAATATATAAGTGTTATACAAATTCCATTCCAAAAAATAAAAATTTATTGACACCCAATCATAATTATGTAGTTTATGAATTAAATTTATTTTTAGTTTATAAAAGATAAGATGACCTACATGGGTCCTGCTATGCTAACCTGGGTTCATTAGAATGCAACCCATTAGAAGTTGTTACATTATAAAAATTGAAAAACACATGTAGTGGGTTAACTCATAAATAAGCATGCCCCAACTGACCTAATTTGGTGTAGTTGTGAATTTAAGAATCAAATCACATGATCTCCATGACCATGTGATAGTTCCACAAACGATTGTAGGATCATCCAATTGATTTTACATACAAATAACTTGCTTTTTAATTTTAACCATTTCAAAATATATATATATATATATATATATCCCATGACTATATATAATGGTTCAGTTATATGGGTGGAAATATTCACATCCATAATGTTCCCCTACACATTATGAGCTAGTATTAGGCTCCTATTAATCAAAATCAAATCACAAAAAAATGCACTTTAGAATATCTCACATTTTAATAGAAGTTTAGAAGTATATACATGCTCAAAATACGGTTCAAGTATATGGGTTACCTTTTCTCAATTATAATGAGACCATACTTCTTTCAACTGAAAACGGGTTTTCATTTAATCAAAACCAATAAAATTCACCCCTGAAACTGATTAAATATCAATAAAACTAGGCATGTCACCATAATCAGTAAACACAAAGGAACATGCTAATAAAAGAAGAATCACGCTAAGTAATAAATCAACATGGAATAAAATCACCTAATCATGGAAGCATATCAACATGATAATAAAATATCCAATCATGTTATATAAATAGGAATGTTAAAAATTCACTAAATATGTACAAAAATAATCATGTCATAACACTCAAAGATCAAAATCCATATCGAAAAACAACCTATAAATGCAACTACATGGAATGGAAAATATAGGACAAGTGAATTTATATATGCATATAATGATGCATTTAATGCTTCATCCTTGCCATACAATGTCAAGGGGAATTATTATAAACTTCATTATTCAATAAGAAACAAAAAGTACACCAATCAGTCAAGGTGAAATCATCATCAACTGTAACAGAAAATAGTATGAAAAAACATTCCCAACCCTAGACACTTAGACTTTCCCCATACATGGGTTGATCAATCCAAGGAATGGCTATTCATAGAGCACCGATATATTCTTAGTCTCATATATACCAACCAAAAATAGTAATAAAAAGTAAAAAAATAATCATTTCATGCTACTTTGAAACATCCTAACCTGACATACCACTAAGACGATCGCTGAACCGATGGGTCACATTGCCTCAAGCACGCCTACCTATAAGCTAGAGGTTTCCAACAACAGGTGAGGGTCTATGTAGGTGATATTTGGGAGACTATACCCTCATGATAATTATATCACAGCCGTGTATCATTAAATATAAAACATATAACAATGAAATAACAAATAAAATATAGAGAAGTAGAATAATATTACAAATTAAATAGAATAGATGTCCCACACTAAATTTAAATTGTTTCATAAAGGTCTAGATGATGATAAAAAATTAAAACAAAAGACATAAATGAAGTATTGAAAAAATATAGTATAATAATAAGGGAATGAAAAAAATCCACAAAGGTGATCTCCACCAGAATCCCGATATCCTTCTCAGTCATGTTCTCTTAACTCCCAGGTATAAAGAAACACTGCCAAGAAAGTGTCCATGGTCTTGTGAACAGAAGGCCTACTCAGGTACCCAGTGTAATAGCATCATGAGCAGGGTGTGGTACATAAATACCATTAGGTTACCACCCATGGTTTCTACAACTAAATCCAGTATATGAATATAATTTAAAGTAGTGTGAAGGTATATTTAATGATAAAAAAATATAAATAAATAAAAAACATCCCTCCCATGTTGTTGACGGACACCTGGTGGCTCTACCTGCTTCGAATCATATCCAGGAATGAATGTATGACCAGTAACCATGTATAAATTAATAATTATATATATATATATGTATTAGTTATATATTTCATCCACCTATATGAACCAAGTACGTATGGATTTATGTGGCCATATACCTAGATTACTAGGTGTTGACTGTATAGGGGCGTAACTCAGTCATCAAAAACCAATCTGAATGATCTTATAAGCTCCATCAAGAGGGTACAATCCCTACATCTCATAATCATTATGATATTTCATTCTTGTCACTCGATATGGTAAGTGTTCTAACATGTCAACACTTATATAGAAGTGATTGATCCATCATTTCGACACTCAACAAGGGATGTGGTGCATAATTACTTCTGACCTATAGTATCAATGGTGAGAGACATCATTCTTAACACCCAATGTAATGGGACGTGATACCAAAATTCTCAGTAGCACCCCAACCATTCCTTCATAGCCTATTTATAAGGTGTAATCATGTAATAATAATAATAACATAATCCATGAGGAATTACCTATCATTATCTACATTTACCGAGCCCATTATAAATAAGGTTTTTCTCTTTATTACAATTTTAATTAATCATTTACTCAATCATTTAATAAATTATGTGGCCTTTCCAACCATTACATTTCATTTCAAATAAACAATTTAATTCATTCCAGTCTTACAAACAATCATGAAGCATTAAATTCTTTATAAATAATAGATAACATTTAAAACATTTAAATCAATCAAGGAAAGAAATCCATCATGTCTGAACATTCCATTTATATCAACCAACTCATTTAAATAAATAAAAATTGTGAATAAAATCATTAAAATATCACATGGCATTGAATCTAAAAAAGAATGGAAATTTATTTAGCAATGTTCATTGGATACTTAGAAAGTAACATGGTCTAATTGGGAAATTACATACACAAGTAATCTAATTTATTAAGTAATCCAAGACCTTAGGAGGAGCTTCGTTCATTGATAATTTAGATAGTAGTGGGTGAATCCATTCACTTATAGGGTCCAATGGTTCCATTTAACATTCATAGAAGATGGGAAATTCCATTTAATATAACAAGATAGTCCACATACCAAACATGCCTCATGACTAACGTTGGCACTAAGCATATTGAAATACCAATGCAACAAGCTAGGTATGATTTATATGACTAATTAATACCTTTTAGTTAATAATATAGTGCACCTTTTACAGGGGGTTTTATTATGAAAACATGACGTTATTAAAAAACCCGATTCATTTATCATACTTATGCATTTTAATCATGACTCATAATTCAATTAAATAAAATAATCACTATATAATTCTACCAAACCTAGAATTTAAATTATATGTTTCGATATGGAACTTAGAAGTTACTAACATAATTTGGTCAGTTACATAGTTGGGGAAATTCCATTTAAATATTGAGATGAATGCTTATAAGGAAAACATAGCATTTAAAAAACATTTAAAATGGGGTAAAACATGTTTGAACCCCCAAGGGGTGTTCATGATCGAGGTTGGAGAGCATTATTTACTAAAAAAGGACCATAATGAGTGTATCTTGGGGTTTTGATCAATTTGATATGAATAACTCAATTAAATGGTGATTCTGGGAAAAGGACAGTCTGTGGAACAATAGAAACATTTAGATTTAAATAGAAATTTAGGGAAAACATCATATACCACCTACACCATGCATTAGATGTTCCACTCATCTAATATCAAGGTATAATTTTTTCTAGTTCGGATAATATTTAAGAAACATTGATCCTCGCTAAAAATATGGAAAGGGAGTGTGGATCTCGATAACTAATTCAAGAGGAAAGTGATTGAAGAACTACTAAAACATAATCAAGATATTACCAAGAGGAGTCCCTAGGGAACAACGGTGCTAGAATATGACAATGGATGTGGGTTATATCATAATTCTAAAAGTATTCATGGAGAGGAAGAACCCACCGCGCTTGAGAGGTTCATGCATCTACCAAGAGGAGAAAATAGAGGAAAATAAAACAAAAAGATTCATTAAGGTAAAACATGTAATTTTACCCACAAAATAAACCATGCACCATCCATATGAAACCCATTCCTCCAGAATCCACATCGCACGGTTTGTACTTCATGGTTACCCTAACCGTGATCCAACCGAGTGATGAATTCTGTGAGTTAACTTCATATGTGAAACTAGCCGCATGGTACATGTGCACGGTTTGGGTAAAAATTGTTCAGCCTATGTGACATTATTTTCACCTATGAAATATGACACAAAATTTTTTATTAAAGGATACACAATTTTATACAAACCCTTCACCCTTTGAAGACCTAAAATCCTATTATTTTTAGGCCTGATTGTCCCAAAACTCCATGAGACACCTGGGGAACCTCTCAATCCATTACCCAATTTGAAAAACAACACATTTAGTTGATTAATATATTGTAAATATGTTTTTAATCTGGATTAAATAACAAACCATCCTATAAATGAAAATATTCAAATTCACATGGAATTTTACCATGTCTCAAAACATGGTTCATTGCAATATGGTTCATGACTTTGAGACCACACTATAAGCCTCACAGAGGTCGCAACAAATACAACCCTTTATTTCCAATTCATTAGGTACACCTCTGCAAGTGACTATACGGTTGACTATATGACACAACTTCAACCTCATCATGATCATTCATAGCTAGCCAGGTCCTACCCTTGATCATATTGTACTCATCTATTAGGTGTTCATTCTAGACCAGCTAACTAGTATCAAATTGTGGGAAACACTATTCAATCCCCAACACCTCAATGGTTTGAACCCAATATACATTATGTCAAATAACTACCCATGGTTGGTAGAAATATATAACATTCACAAAATTATGATCTGCTAAAACACCTTGTTTTAATACCAACATGGATCCCAATCCTTGAATTTCTCTAACTATCAACAGAGATGTGTGAGGCCCTTCTCAAATCCATAAACATCCTATTTTATTTTGATATTGAGGTTTATTCCATTGATTCATATAAAAAATATAAATCCACGATGGATTAATTTCAGTCCATCATTTCCTTTTCTAAAAAAATGTTCTACCATTTAGGGGCATAGATGCATTTTGTATATCATCAACCATTTCAATATCATTGATATCCTTCATTGATATGTGGATAGTGGCATAAGGATTAATATCATCCTGACCAAAAAACACCAAAATCTGGGGATTATGTAAATAGATCTAACTACCTCTAACCTAATGATTCCGGTTTAAGACAAGCATCAGTAAAACTGATTTGGAACGATTCGACTAAATATCTAATTTTGTGTCATGGTGTAAAGGACTAAATTTATGGTAGTCTTATAGGATAATGCCTTTAATTCTTTATTGGGAAGCCCTTTCCTTCATTTTCATGCATTTTGTTATATTCATACCTCACATTCCTCAAATACTGCTTCAATGGCTGAGTAGGGGTACTCTAGGGTGACACTTCTCCCTTAAACACTTGTGAGGCTCCTTTCATGGATGTTAGTTACTATAAATGAGTGATAAAAAAGCTTTATACTGATGGGTATGAGAATATTAATACCCCTAATGACCTGAAAGCTACTACCATAGATCCTTAGGTAGAAATGAAAGATAGATTTATTCTCCTAGTCCACAATTTGAAACCCACAACACCAAACCTATGATGTTGTTTCATTGTCTCCAAGAAAAAGTTCTCATAGATTATCTTGTACGCCATTAGAACTATGGATTTCTAACCAATACCATAAACCCCTACCCCTATAATGTATCGAGAGCTTCACCCCATGGCCACTGATCTATGAAATTCCTACATATTATGAAATGAAGGTCTATCATAATGGAAGTTGACCCATCATTATTTCTTCAACATCATGAGTGGATCGTATGGTTTGAAAACAAATGTTATTGGCTCTTTGTCGTTTTGGAATAGTCTATTTAGATCAATAGTTACTAATTAAATATTCACCCCTATTATATTATATTCTAGTTCCTACCTTAAATCTTTAGTTTTGAAAAAAAAATCTCCTCCCACTGACCCTTCTACTTCATACGTTGAAGAATATTTGGATACTGCCCCTTCGGTCCTCAGAGATGGTGTCTGCACCACTTTTGATGAGTTGAATTAGATAAATAGTAGAAGTGTGTGAGATTTTTTGTTTATAATGATATGTGAAACTATTTCATCATAGGAATAACTATAGTATGTGGCATTCTAGAAGCAGCACCACGATGTTCTTCCCTATAATTATAATGAAATACCAGGGAATGATCTCCATGTTTTTTTTGTCGCCTTGTCCTCTTAGTGGGACAATGTGGTTTAAAACATCTTAAAAGAAAGATACACTATTCCCATAGTTTCGTGGTTGAGGAAGAAGTTTCCAAGATTATTAATCTCGACATCATTAGAGAGGTCCAATAACATAAGTGTTTGACCATAATTTTTTTATTTAGAAAGAATTATGGGATGATAAGAGTCTCTATTGACTTATGAGGCCTCATTTTCCACTGTTTAATCGAATTATTTACCCATTTCAGTGATATATATTAATAAATATTATAGCTAGTTTTCAAAACCTCACATTGATGCAAGGATATTCCATGTATAATTAGATCTGGATTGCCCCCAAGGATGATAAATTAACTACCTTTATAGCTATAGAATGAACCATATATTAATGAGTAATAATATTTGGTTTGAATAATTTTGAAGATACTTACCAATGTGTTATTCACCACATCTTCAAAACACTCCTCTAGACCTTATTTTAATGCTACGAGGGTAACTAGGTAGTTATTTCTCGCCAGCATCTGGACCATCTGAAGGACCATAGGAAGGTTAATGATTAAATCACACCACCTAATGATGAACCCCTTGAAGTTTGTTTCTGGGGTTACCTCTGGAAGGTTTTTCATATATATATGGTTAGATACATATGCATCAAGATCTATCCTGTCAAAATAAAGGTTATCAACCAAATTAATACTCCATGTAAACTCTAATATATATTCGGCCTCCCAGTCCTGTTAGCCTATATCAATATGTCCAGTAGGTGTAATCTCTTTTTGAATCCTCACATAGGTAGATAATTCATACTAGTGGGATGAGGGTTACCATTCAACCTTTGGGGTCATTAAAAAATATATAATATCACCCATAGTCTCAATGAAACATATCTGAAGAATCCATATACTCCATTGTGTGATATCCCAAGAATATCCCCTTGGTGCCCATTTATATGAGAATGATAATAAAGGAAAGAAAAATATCTTATATTATCTCAGTCACATACTCCTCAACATAGAGACCAGATTATCCCCCCATCAAGAAGAATTACCTCACGTTGGTATTTATGGTGAACAAGTTGTAGAATTACTTATATCACCACAAGATACTACTCATGTTTCATATTGATCCACCACAATATGTTATCAACCACCCCATTTTGATAGGGTGACTGGTATACTAGCTTGTAATATTGTAATATTTTGACATCATGTGTGTTCCCCATAAAACTTTTAAGTTACAAGCATTGTAAAACTTCTTTGTTGTGCACTTGGCCTTGAAAGATCTATTTTTTATGATGATTTCCAAGATGAATCCATCCTATCTATAGATCATACTTCTCTTTATTGTTAGATAATCATTTATGGTGTTTCCCAAAGCCGGATGGGTTTAAGTCTCAATGACCCCAAACTCAACATGGTAGGTCTAGGGATTGTCTTCGTCACTCCTACATAGTCATTCCTCCCATACTCATTCATATTATTATAAAGAATAAATAAAAATTAATTTTAATATCAAGATCTTATTATTAGTCTCAAGTTATCCCTTGAGAATGATTTCGCATGATTCATGTGAAGGGATACTCCAAATGGTTCATCAAGCATATCAATGGTGACTATGTCACTAGAAAGCAATAACATGTGAAACCACCAGAATAGACTTGTCTGTTAATTGCTTAGTACCCCTCCCAACCAATGGTGACTCATGTTAACTAATAATATAATTTCTAATATGATTCTTTTTCCAACTTAGTCGTATCTCTAGTAGAGCTCGTCCAGGATTACTAGGACATTCAGGTTGCATAAATGAGTGGACAATTCCCCTTCCACTTCTGAAGGTGACAAACAAAAGTTAAATCAAATGGTTTTGGGTACTTCTTTAATAGGGCCCTCAAATTCCCCCATAGTAGTGGAAATTCAAAATTGGATGACTCCCTTCACTGACTTTATCTAGTATGGAACTATCCAACTTGGTCAAGCTGACACCAACTCCAACACCCTCTTTATGAAAAATAGTTGGTCCTAGGACACCAAATCCAACACCCTCTTTATGACACCCACCCCCATTTATAGGAGCGTCATCCGGCTTAGTTTCATGAACATGGATTGTATATTTTCAATTTTTGGTTGTTTCCCAATAGAATATAACCCTACTCTCCCTTGTCAGCTACCATTTTAAGGGGCGCCTTTATTACCATTAAAAAACGCATTTCATAAGAGACAAGGGTGAATAAAAGGCTGATTTGAAGGGTGTCATGGAAAAAAGCTAAAAACCACCTAAAGGTCTATGTTTGGGAATTTTAACACCCAAAAAACATGTGGTGCCTCGTCATGGTTCTCTGTCTATCATATAAGTTGAGGCGGTAACTTCCATGAAACATATGTGCATTCATTAAACTTCTCTTACCAATGAAATTATTGATGAAACATATCTTTGAGGTAATAAATTTCATTAAATAGACCTACCCACATTCACAATTCCTATAAATACATCCATTCATTATAATTTTTTCAAGGATGTGTCCTTTTGGCTTCCTATATTGGTTCTGAATTCACAAAACACTATCCTTTGTGAGAAAAATGCTAGATGGATACCTAAAGGTACCAATATTTCATGGAACGGACTTCTATGGGATCATAATAACCTAAAAACTTAGTAGATATACCTTTCATGAATATCCATGTCATTCCTAATAGAAAAAATCCCATTGGGTTTAATGAGATAATTACCCTTCATGAAACCAACCCCATGGGAAACAAGAATTTACTCTCCGGAAAGGTAACCTATTTTATAAAAGATAAACCTTAATGAGACCCATGAAATTTCAAAACCCATAATCCTTCACAAACCACCAACCTTCATGAATCTCATCCACCAGGCCTTTCCATGGTGCCTCATTCCAAAAAATACTATTTCATGAAGGTTAAGTGCCCAAGATCCTTATACACATCAAAAATTGGTTCATCCAACTATAACCTTCCCTATGATTCATTTCATCAAACCGTGTTTTTGTTCTCTTTGCTTGAGGTGTGGCCTAGACCATTACCTTAATTATTTATCATAAGAAAAGTCACTATACTCCTTCAATATTTTCATTTTATTATGAAATATGAGAAAAGGAAAAACCATGGGGGATAAAAGTGGTGATGAAAAAATATAATCCCCTTAATAATCGACATACAATCATTTGAAAGGGAAGCACTTAAAAAATTATACTAGGCTGATTTGGATCCCCATTACACTCCATTATATCAGATATGATGTTACCTTCTATCCATGTGTGATCCACCTTAGAATCGTGATTTATAATCTTCTTGATCTTCTGAATCAAATAAAACACATCCCAAATAGTTCTTTCCCTACATCGAATGATGATCACCAACAATTTTTGAGTTTCATCCCACCTTATCAATGTCTAAATTAAATAGACTATACATTTTAAGTCCACATATCCTGGCCCTCACTTCATATCCTATTGAGTTTCCAGAGATAAAATAGAATCCAAAACCATAAATAAAAGAGCCTCTAACATCTCAAACCAGCCCACTATGTCTCATATTAATTTAAATTCTGGATACATCTATGTTTATTTTAATTCCTTCCCTAGGAGGATTACTTCTTACCATATCACTTGATTAAATTCTTAGTTTCCTTCATTTTCCAGCACTACTCATGGAATAAATTATCTAAATGACAGAAAAGAACTTACGTTTTCAATGAGGACACTTAGTTTATCCACTAAAACTTGTAACTAAAAAATCACTCGGTGTTTAGAGTTAGTTATCTCTTCCATTAGTTTGTTTCTAGCCTCCCAAATGACCTGTAATTCCACTGCAACAGTAAGTCCATGATCCCTCTATTCCACCATATCGTCCTTAACTCCCTATATCTAGGATGAAACACCCTCCATAATTGATTACCCCAATAGGAATAACCCAATTTTTTTGTATGAGATATCTCCAGATTAAATTATCAAGTTTTATCTAATTGTATTCTTATTAATATCTTCAACCATGCCCCCTGTAATCCCAACTACACCTTGAATTCTCTATCCTTGAATGAACCCAGGATGTTATATTGAGAATATCATTGGAATGATCTAGATGATTCTTTTGTTTATGAGGTCTTTTGGGATCTTGTAAATGATGTTTCATAGATAGATAGGATGGTATTGATTTATAGACATCGGTTTAGAAGCCCTTGGTATATGAACAACACTAGACACACTCATGGAAATTGGTAGAGCCCCACCTTTGAGGAAGTCCCAAATTGACATCTCAAACTTCTATTTAATAATGTCCCATGTAGCTATAAAATGTGTGGGGAAATCCCTATGGAGCGGGAGTGTTGTCTGGTTTCATGCTAGAACCAACTTCTTTGATTTCTTCCTAAGTTGGAAGGCATGTAAGGCATTCACTATCTTTCACCTATACTAGTCATGGAAAATAACTCATGAAGATAATTAAATCTATAATATCTCCCATTTTTGGTCTATCATAAGCTCTGGGGATAGCTAGAAACTGTATAAAATAGTTTTGATCCATCTTACTTGCAACATCAATGACTTATATGTAATACCCATTTGGAAGCTTCAGATTGATCTTCGGACTAGTTCTCTTCTCTTTGAGGTTGTCATGAAAATAGGAAGTTTTTTGATTCCCCTCTATTATCCAAGTATCCCTTTATCTTTACCTATATGTTATTTCATTCACCAACATTTTTTCAACATGATTGTTTCTATTCTCATTGGGTCTCATGGAAACTATGTCATCCAAATTTTTTTGTAGGCTCTATCCCATTTTATATATATCTACTTTAATCCATTACATGATATACTCTTTAGTTAGTCTACTAGGAATAAATCATTTATGATCTTTAATTAAGTGCTTGATCTGATGAGTTAAGTCCACCCAAGGATTTCTACTTATGTGATGGTTCCAAGAGTTGATGATAATTTATCGAAACCCTTCTATTTTAGACCAGTTTCATGAATAGGAAAACTGCTCTTGCCTTCCAGAATATATATTAATTGTAATGAAAAGGTGTATACGGTCTAGAAAATAGTTTGGGGTGAGTTACATGGGTTTTAGAGAGGTAATCCAAGTCTTCCATGTTCCCCAAACACCGATCTAATATGAACTATATCCTAAGTTTTCATCTGTGATTGTTACACTATGTACACATGCTTCCCACAAAAACTAGATCTAGAAGTCCATTAGAGGAAATAAAGTTTTTTAAGTCCTTCATGGTAATATTGTATTAAAATGTCCCTCCTATTTTCATCAATATTTCTGTAGTCATTTTGAAATCCCATCCAATAAACCAAACATGACTAGAAGATTGGCATGTAGATAAGTGTTTACATAAATATGTTCTATATATAGAGTTTCATTTTCCATATAAAAATTAAATAATATTCTCATTCACCTTCTGTTCACCTTCACTGTAATGTGTTGGGATGATGGTTCTTCAAAATCCATTTTTCCTTTTTGTTTCTATAAAATATAGATAGAAGTGTTGCATGTAACCGCTTATATGAATTATAAAATGAACATTCACCATGTGATTAGTTGTAAATGATTCACATTTTTGATGGGTTTGAGGATAGTTACATGAAATATTTGAAGCCATCTGAATTCAGGGAAAACATATCTTGTTATTTCCCTCACCCCATGACCTATTGTATTCCATATCATCACCAACATCATTGAAACTAATATGGATTGTCCTTTCATCCTGATAGTGATGCAACTTTAGTACCTGAATTGGAAGTAAGGATATATATGTGCCTGATGTGGGTAACTAGTATGATACTCACCAGGGAATTTCCAACCTTAATATTGTCATTTTCATTAGGATCCAAGCTAACCGAAAGAAATTATTTTATTTGGAAATAATCCATCACCAATTTCTGAATGGTGTCATCTCACTGGGTAAGGAATCTAAAGGATCCATCATTAGCAGATTGTGGATAGGTGGATATGTCAACTTGAGAAAAGATATAGGATTCTCTTTTATTTCATTGTCCATTCTGACACTATCAGAAGCTTTCAAAGGTTCGGGAGAAACTATTTCCTCCAAGAATATGATACTTGCCTTATGTAAATTTTTTACTGCATGATCCAACATCTTTAATTATGATATCTCCTCGAAGCCGTTGGAAGAATCAGAACCTCCAAAACCTGGTCCTGAGTCAGCTTTGTTACCCCAAAAATCCACTCAGCTACTCTGGGTGCCACTCCCAATCTAGGGAGGATTCTTCTTTTCCAGCAACAACTGATGCGCAGCTTCCTTGGTTGGCAGCTAACCCATCCAACATAAAAACTTTTGTGGACTGTAGTGGGTGGTGGGAAGAATCCACGTGGGTAGATAAACTAATCCCAACCACAGAAGAAATTTTTTTTTTGTTCATATCTGTAAAACAGGAATCAAATCCCATTGTTTTAAAGTTGTAATATTGGTGATCCTATGAATTTATCTGGAGAGTGATAATAGAGAGTGGTCTATTTATAATATGGATGTTGGAAAATTTCTGAACCACATTAAAATTGTGTTATTCTATGTTCATCTCATTTTATGTGTTTTTTTTCACGCACCTCCACTGAATCACATACAAGTGGTATCAAAGGGAGATGAAGCGAGAAAAAGTCGAAACAGAGGACCCATGACGAGTTTTCTGGTGACCAGAATATTGGAAATGATCAAAAAAATGTTTTCTGAGCCCAGATTTGTAGAGAGTACGATGAAACAATTCCAATGGCACTAGCGGCGTTGAAAATGAATCTAAAACTAAAGAGATAATCTCTGCCAATGTTTGGTCATAACCATAAATGAACAGTAACCCTGTGCCAGAGAAGGTGGTGCTATTCACTCTGCCAGAAAAAAAATCTGGCAAGATTCTGGAAGATGCTCTGGTGTTCCACATCATTAATCAATCTGGATCGTTGATCTTGTTTTGGAAATATCTTGGCCAATTGTTGTATGATTTCAATGATTTGGGAGTCTATTCAAACTATTTCAACAATTCCAAGCATACCAGAATAGTTATTTTTTCAAAATTCTCACTCCGTCAAGTGGTCTCAAAAGGGAGAGACATCAACAGTGGTGATCACATTTTTCAACAATGATGATGGCTAGTGGCAGAGCGATGATAATGTTTGAGATCAAGAAGTTCAATGGTCAAAATAGTTTTGGCTTTTGGGAAATCAATGTGAAAGATATTATTGTGCAGTAGGGCATGATTAGAACATTGATCATAGAAAATCCCTAGGAAACTAGACAAGATGATTGGGAAGAGCCCGATATGTGGGTCGTCAGCGCAATTTGATTGTGTCTGGAAAATGAGGTAAAATACTCAGTGTTGGACGAGACCTTACCAAAAGAGATCTGGAAGAAGTTAGAGAAGCGGTATATGGATAATTCGTTCACCAGAAAAATATTCTTGAAGAAGAAATTGTACCAGTTTAGTATGGACGAGAGAACAAATTTATTGGAACACACTAATCAATTAAACAAGATACAAATTCAATTATTGGAGCATGGTGTGAAGGTTGGAGAGGAATACAATAAACTTCTGCTTTTTTCATCCCTTCCAAGTTCAATTGATGGACTTGTGACTGCATTGCTCATGGGGAAGAAAACATTGAAGTTGGATGAGTTGATGTCATCACATCAAGATTCAAAGGCATTCCGAAGACCCACGATGCATTCAGGCTAGAAAATCAGGGTGATGCAAGATGATCAATGTGGGAGGAGACGACATCGAAATTCGGGAGGTAAATAATGGAGGCCAAAATCATGGGGATGTGATCCTAGAGAAATCACGAGTTTCTGGTGCGAGAAAAAGGGTCACTATAAAAGGGAGTGTGGAGAGTGAAAATGGTACATTGGTTGGAAAATTAATGTTTAAGAGAAGGATGTGAACATCACAATATTATCAGTATATGATGAAGTCTATGTGACAACAAAAATATTGCAATCAGATGAGAGAGTTGAATGGGAAGAAGTTCAGTATCATTTCTACAAAAGATACGGGCACATGAAATGGAATGTAAATTTCTAAAGAGGAAGAATGAGAAGGATGAAAATCCAAAGGATGAATGATGGGTTTTGGATTATGGGATCTCAAAACACATATGTGTGATGAGAGGTACATTTCTTACTTTTCATCAGGTGAATGATTTGGTGAGACTTGGTGATAGGTAAATATGCGAAGTTCGAGGAGTTGGGATGGTGGAACTGAAGACACCCCATGGAGGATTTCAAAAACTAGGTGATGTGAAATTTATTCCAGGGATGAGACAGAAATTTATATTATTAAGTAGGCTTGATGCAAGAGGATACAAGAATTCCATAACAGGTGTAGTGTTGAAAGTCTCGTGTGTGGATTCATCCAAGATTATAAGGATGCAGTCCCAAGGGTTTTATCATATTATTGGGACTGCAGTCATCCAGAGATCGATTGAAGACAGTGGAAGCACCACATCATCTTGCTTGAAAAAAAATGTTTGATTTTCCAATGAAGTTTTCAACACCTACAAGGAGACTGCAAGTCTGGTTTCTACCACAAATTGGTCATAATGGGATATTTGTGGGGGCCACTCCCAATCTAGGGAGGAATCTTCATTGTTGGAAAAAACTAATGTGAAGCTTTCTTGGTTAGCATCCAACCTAACCGACACAATAGCATTCGTGGACTGCAGCAAGTGGTGGGAGGAAGCCACATGGGTATATGAACTAACCCCAACCACTGAAGAGAACTTGGTTTTTTTCATCTCTATAAAACAGAATTAAAATCCCATTTTTTGTAATGTGTAATATTCGTGATCCTCCTAATTTTTTAGGAGATGTATAATAGAGAGTGGTTCGTTTTCTCTGGTGGATGTAGGAAAATTTCCAAACCATGTTAAAATTGTGTTTTATCTATTTTGAGTCTCATTTTATGTGTTTTTTTGCCACTCACCTCAACTGCATCCCTTAAAACTTCAAACCATTCATCAAATTTGGAGATCAAGTTTCTGAAAAACCCCAATAGGATAGGATGAACACCTTATTTTGAGCGTGAAATAACCTATTTTACTAATTTTGAAGCATTTTCATTATGAAATGACTATGGAAGACTATGTAATTTGACCCAGAGTGCCACTAATCTCAATGACCTTCCAAATGGATTATCCCAAGTCCATATAGAAAGAGTGAATCTCCATGATCCTCACAACTAAGAATCCCTTGACTAATTAATCACAAAATCATTCCAAGAATCCCAGTGAATACTGAAAGTATATATGGAGAGAACAGAGATTGACGCTACATGTTGTAGCCTCGAAGAACTAATAAAATCTCTAAATAAGGCTAGATTTCATTTATTTCACCCAAAATTGGCCACAATAGTGATATTGTGAAAGGATAACACTACTCTGATTTCCTCCTCTGAAAACTCTACAACATGACACCCTTCGACCTTACCAGAGCACCTAGAAGAAATATCAATAGTAAGAAAAAAATATTCCAAATATGATCTGATCCACAAGATCCCACAATCACCTCAATGAAGGTCCACTAACAAGTATATATGTCGATTGAATCAGATCTAGAAGGTATATACCAGATTCACATATCCTGAGAAAAGAGGGAGGATCAAATCACACATTCTCTTCATCTAGTTTCATCTTTCCTTCCATAGTAAAACTAATCTAACTAACTCAAAGGAAATATAATCACCCTACTCCTAATAATAATAACCCTAACATCCAGATCCCCATTTTCCACATCACTATGGAAGTGTTCATGCCATGCCCCATGTAGAGGTGCCTAAGCAGTATACACTAATCCCTAAAGGTTTCATCATCAAGGGAAACTAACCACCATTCTTTTTATAGAGACCTTGTTCCATATACTCCTCTCCTCCTTGGAAATGGTCTCCTTCGGTGTATACCCATACGATGTACGAGTTGTATGATGTAAGAATTTCTATCCAAGTTTATTTTTTATAAAATTAAATTCCACAACAGTTCTCTTAGTACATGATGTTAAATTATATCCTTAACTTTTTCAGTGAACACATGATTCCCCTAGTATGATCATCATGGAATTAAACTTCCTTCCAAATCATAGGATGATTCTCTAGCTTTGGAAATCCTACATGTGTAAGACCTACAATATTTCTTACTGTCTCACCTTTTGTGATGTGAACTTCCTTACAACATCATATTAAACAATATGTATTGGTCACATCACATGACCCTAAATTGTGTCATCAAACTATGTGGGTTTAGATCTTGGACTATCAAATGGATGGATAGGTTTCCTCAATAAGGTTCCATCCTATCATCCAGATATACTTGGGATACCTTCTCAAGGTTTAATCTGAACACCCCAAAATTTCTGTTAATCCCCATGTCTTATTCTTGAAAGACTCCAACTTTGAAGTGTCATCATATCCCCTTTGGGAAATACTCACCCCCACCTACCTATACCCAAAATATGTTAAACCTATAACTTACCATTTCCCACAAGATCATAATCATGTGACCCACATATCCCCATAATATATGTTAAACATGTTACCTACTAGTCCTCATAATATGTTAAACATGTTACCTACCTATATCCAAAAGGCTTTAAACCAGTGACCTACCAACCCATAATATATTAAACTTGTGAAATACTTGTCCCCAAAATATTTAACACCTATGACTCACATTTATCCATAATATATAAATCCTATAACATAATCTAGATCATTAACCCATATAATAAACATGGTATTATTGGGATAAAAATACATGGATGTCTTACACCCCTCCGACATCAACTATAGTGTGACAAAAAAAAATTCCTTAGTCTCTACACCTTCATATGCCTCACAAATCAGATGATCTTAGCTTCAAAATAGGAATAATTTTCAACTGCCCATTACATGCAATGTACTAAAATGATTAGACATTCTCAATGTTACCATTGTCTCTGGCCATAGGTTACTACCCAGTTGAGGAAGAAGAAGTGTAATTAACCAAAGTCCACCTTGAGATAGCCTCAACTATGAGCTTTATGAACATGACTCAAAAATTTGAGTAAGATATAGAAAGTATACTATCTCCAAGGAGGATTCCATGGAAGTAGGAACCAACATACCATCATCTCATTTTGATCAAAGAGACATGACTACCAACCATGGTGGTAAAGGCGGCCTACCTAAAAAAGTGGGAATGAGGGGAAATAATATATCATTAACACTTACATTCATGCCTTGATGAAAATAATAATTAAATATATGTTTTCCTGATTTATGGTTGATGGATGAAATAATTTCATGATTTATATTTCTTTTGTGTGTGTGAGGGTCTCTTTAAAACCATGTTTGTTATATGAACATATAACTTATTTGTGGCCTCTTAAAAATTAATAAATATTACATAATATTCTTTATGATGATACTCTTTGTTTATGTGATTTCATATCATGTAAAACCTTACTTCATGCATTAAATTTATCAGGTTTCTCAATTTCATTTTCAAAACCCCTTAGAGGGGGGGCATGATGACCTGACAATGTCTACAAATTATGGATAATTTTCTAGTATGGTTTAAATCATAGAAATTTATGTTGGTGTTGGAGTTGACCCTGCATTGTAATTGAGAATACATCATCTAGGGTTGATGTGAGATAATTCCATAATGGGGTGATCTATTATCATTTTCCTTTAAACATATCAGGTGGGACATACCATCACCAGAGGATAATGAAAATATTACTGGTGGGGTGAGCGGTGTTTCCATTTGGGAAGAACTTCGATTGATAGTCATATGGTGTTAACAAAAATAGGACTTATGGAACGTCATGTGATGTGTGGTGATATACATCGACAACCTTACCGACCTCCTAGTAAAGCGGGTGGGGTCATGGGTTGTAGAGACATGGTAAGTACCTGATGACTATAGACTTGTGCGACTATATGTTAATTTTATAATTTAATTTTTTCCTAAAATAAAATATTGTATATTTATTTTTCACTTAATTTACAGATTCATTGTTGGTTCCCTAATGGGTTTATTACTCACACCTTGCATGGTAACCTCGGTGTGTGTAAAAATTTCATGACCATGGTTATAGTGAATGGAAATGGCCTTGGGATGAGGAGTTGAGGACATGGATGCTTGGAGTCATAAAATATATTGGGACATATTTTAAACTATTACTACTACATTTACATTATTTTCATATTTTATTACTTGATTGATGTTTTAACATTTTGGGGTCCTAGATTTATTTTTCTATATGACAAGAGTTACCTTTTATTTCATTTTTTACAACACTATTTATTTAATTATGTTCCATTCTTCGATTTATTATTTGTTCTTGTATTTATTAGTACTAAGGGTATAGTCTCCCCACTGATTTCACTTAGATCCTCAAAGATAGAAGAAAACAACTTTTAAATGGGGAGTCAAGCATGGGTCTTTGTGGAACTTTAGCTCAAACCCAATGATGTAGGTTGGGGAATTTCATAGGGGTATCAAATGCGAGTTTCCTTTTTTATCGTTTTACTAACCTATGACATGGTGGAAAGGAGATAGGAAATATTGGACTTTGGTAGGGAGTTTCCATATAACTTTTCAAATCATTTGTAACAGACCACTAAGTTACCTTTAATGGGAATTTTGTTATAGTTTTATGGCATTTTTGGTGCATTCATGCATCATGAGAAGGTATGTAAAATCATATGACCTATATAGGCCTCTTGGGTTTTACATTAGTTATTTAATTAAATTCCTTATACTGATAAATCTATTTATGATATAATTTTATTTTCTTTTCAAAGATATATATATGTATTCCATGTTGGTGTTATATATCTGTGATATCATTAGTTATTTGAACTTGAGAATTTTCTTACATTTTGTATATATGTGATTGTGACTAACATGAAGTGATTAAGATCCTTGAATCGATCTAAGAGAGATATACATTGGGTTTTGGTTGTCCTCCTAGTATAATCTTTCTATGATTCTATAAATTGAATGGGATATATCATGAGATAATGGATTTCCATGTCTTAAATAGTCTTTTAGAATTTAAGAAATTCTATTTTGATGATGTTTGATGGGACTACCTACTATTTGTAGCCTAGGGTGATATCATTATAGGGGAATTTTACATGCCACAACCAACGGTACATGAGGATATACCATAACAGACTATTGTACCTGCACTGGTGATATAGGCTATTGATATAGTTCAATGAGGAATCTTTCAGATTTTTCAATTCAATGTAAAAAAATTCAGAATACCATAAATAATGCTTTTCAAGACATCTAACTCAAAAATCCCCTCATTTATTATGGTAATAGTTTTTTCTAGGATACATAGGACTGTTTCAATATTTTTTAGAGAAATTTTGATATGGTCTAGCCTCTTGAGGATGGGCAAGTGTTCCTAGTAACATTCATGTACTATGTAACATTCTAGAGATTTCGATCTTTATTGAATAAAGTTAGCATGTTGGAGGATCATACTCGGGTGACCTTAAAAGAGTAATTTCGAAAGTAATATTTTTCTTACACGATGAAGTAGTAATGTAACCAAGAGTTCATGCAGTTAATGTAGCTATCTATATTATTATTATTATTTGTTTTTTATTTCATTCATGGAGTTAATACATTTTTCTCCACTATTGGATGATAATGTGGCATATAAGGCTCAAATTTTCAAGATAGGACTTCATCAAGATATCATAAATCATGTTAGGGGTTTTGAACTAACAATATATATGTAGTTCTTTTAAATTGTCGAATCGTTTTTGCAATGATTTTAAGGAATATAGGGTACTAGACTTAGTTCCATACCATAATGGCCTAGTGAATGTGATTCCTCTTACTACCACAGGATACTCTTTTGGTTGTAGGAAGATAAAGATTGATCAAGACATATAAGGTAGTAGGAATATGGTTCAATTGTAACAACCCGAAATTTTGAATAAATCATGTTTCCTAATTTTTGTGTGTTATTTTATTTTTGATACTCAAAAAACTGTTTCATTTAATAACATGAGTATAATTAAAATGAGACCGTTGGGTTTTGACTGTTATATGACCATTGGTCAATGTGACAGCTGTAAACTAAACGTTTAAATTATTGTCTCTAAATACAAGTAATCTTGGTTAATTAATATAGAAAGAAGATTCGATGGCCTCACCTAGTAGTCTTGGACCGATCGAAGCCCATCTAACAGAACTTGGGAAGGAGGTAGCACCACTGGGCTTTTCTCTGGACCAAACTCAAACTGAACTTCATCGTGTGAAGCTATAAAGGGATCGCCTCCGCGAGAAGTTCAAACTGATATAAATTACTACTCGTGCGATGTTGGTCGAGCCTCCCTCAGATTCTCTCACCTTAGTACACCTTACACATAGGTCATATGCTGGTGTGATAAGGGGCTATGTAAGGAGACCATAACTGCCTTGTGTAATCCTTTTTTTTAAATAAAAAATTGGGATTTCTTCTTATGATGAAGTTTATGAATTTTCAAATGACCGGATAAATATAGTATTCATATTTTTGATGAATTTTAGAAAAAGGAGATTTTAAAAATATTTATGTAAACCTTAAATAATTAAAAATGTCTCATGATTTTCAAAAAATTGTCTTCTACAATTATGTTCAATACGAAATTTAGAGTCTAATAAGATCAACTTGATTTTTGTTGAATAGTAAATTATGAATAGTGATTTTACGCTTAGGATTAGTAATGTGACCAAATGGATTAGTAATTTCACTCAAATAAAGTTTTAATATAATTTAGACACCTTGATTAAGAAATGAGATTCAATAAAATGGGTAAATAACGGTTTCATAAATTATTAGTCAAGTATTAGTTTTTTTAGGTGAATAGTATTTTTTAATTAAAAATTTAACTAAAAATTATTATAAAATTATTTTTATAAAATGGAATTTATTTTTGAACTCAGAGCATCTATATTAAGTTTTGGTAATTTTTGGGGTTTTTTCTGAAGAAAATGAATTCTCAATGAATAGTGCTTTTATTTAAAAATTAAATTAAAAATATTTAGAAAATTATTTTTATAAAATTGAGTTCATAAATGTAATTAGATCATTGATATTTGGTTATGGTGAGATTTTGGGTTTTTTATAAGAAAGATGAATTTTCAGTGAATAGAAAATAAAGCAGTTTTAGAGTTTCGGTATGTTTAATGACATCATAGCTATGTCATGATGATGTCATGAGATATTTTAAGGTTTGTCCGGCCAAAGGTAATGAATTATTGTATTGGGGGCCCCATTTGGCCTAACTCCATGGTAAATGTCATGGTAGAGCACATGGTTTTGAGAATAGCACTTGTGAGGTGTCCCTTGGCCATTAATGCCTTGTCCCCTCACTTTCCCTATAAATACCCACACTTTCCTCCTTTAGTTTTCACTCCCAACTCTACCCCAACAATGTTCGGGTCTCCTTACCTCCCAAGGAGTCCTCCCAAGATCCCCTCAAGCCCTCAAGGTCCAAACCATTGAGTTTTAAGAGTTACGTTTTAAGGTAAAGGATCTGACCTCTCTCTTTCTTTTCAAGAAATCTCTTTTATGTAATTTCTTTTATGATACATATTCTTAAGTTAAAGGATTTTCTTTTATACTCATCGTACTTCCCTTTTCATTTTCATATAAGTAGAGATCCCCTCTTACTCTCATTATTTCGTTTTATGAAGTTTTAAGTGGTGTCGTTAGGGTGCCGAAATATTTGTAACGGATTCTTTCTCCCTTCTCATTTTTCAAGATCTATTTTCATGTGAAGTATTTCAAGTAAATTTTTATTATGTTAGGGTATGATATCTAAATTTATCATACTGATATTTTATTATCATATGATGAGAGACCCCATTTGATCTCTTCAATTCAGAATTTTGAAGTTTTAAGTGGCGCCGTTAGTCTGTCGAATTTTTAAGTGGTTCTTTCAACTTTCTCCTTTTTCAAAGTTCTAATTCCATATCAAGACTTGCAAGTTCCTTTTTATTATGTTGGGGTATGAACTCTAAATCTATCATACTGATCATTTATGTTCATATGATGAGAGACTCTATTTGATCTCATCAATTCATTTTTGTTGAAGCATAAATGGCGCCGTTAGGCTGCTGAATTTCTAAGGGGTTCTTTCACCCTTCTCGTTTTCAAGATCTACTTTCATGTCATGTCTTTCAAGTTCCTTTTTATTATTTTGGGGTATGATCTCTATATCTATCATACTGATCATTTATTTTCATATGATGAGAGTCCTTATTTGATCTCATCAATCCATTTTTTGATGTTTTAAGTGACGCCGTTAGGCTGCCGAATTCTCATAAGAGAAATCTTATTTTTGTCTTCCTTTCAAGTTCTTCGTTTCATATGGTATATCATTAAAATTTCATTACCATGTTCTTAAATACTATATATTCTGTTCCCCTACTATTTTATGTATCATTTTTGAGTGGGTGACCTATGTCCCCTCTCTTTTCAATGTTTTCTAAAACCATGTATCGTAGACGTTATGATGTGTAGTTTTCGTCTCAAAATGCCTCCCTCTTTATCTAAAAATTATTTTATGTTATTAAGTAAATACTCAAAGATCTTATTTCTACAGGGGTATTCAGATATATATCAAAATGTTCTATTTTACATTCTGGTATTTACATACGTGAAACCTGCTTTCCCTTTTTTGTGGGTTTAAATTGACCTAAAGATCATGTCTTTAAAGCGGTTTTTAAAATGTTATGATTATGAAATGAAACCCATTTATTTTATGCTATATGGGTTGCTTATGAAGTGATTGATGATGATATATGTGGCTCACATGATAATAAATACATGTCAAGGGTGCGCCCAGATAGCGCTCCAATGCATTGGGTAAAGACTTAATCTCTAGAGATGACTTTTTAGACTGATACCTTGGTGAATAACCTTGGTAATTTTTAATGACACCTTGGGGATGGACCTTGGTGAAACGAAATGATTGTCAATATTAAATGTTTTATCCACATCTTCAAGTTATGAAAATGTTATTTTTATTATGATATATCTCATGATTTCTTTCTCATGCCTTAAAGTTCATTTCATGTCCTTATTGAAGCATCTCAAGTTCACATGTAAAATGTTTCTCTTATTTCCCTTACTGGGCCTTCTGCTCACCCTTTCTTTTTTGTGTATGTCCCTAGGTTATGAGATGAAGTAATGAACCTAGGAGGAACTTAAGGAGAAGCCTTTCAAGTGTTTAAGAATAATGTTTTATGTTGTTTTCATGTATTATGTTCCTTGTTTCCAAGACACTAAACCTTAAAGATCCTCAGTTCTGTGTAATGAAATGAAAGTTTATGTTATAAAAATACGGGATGCTATAGTTGGTATCAAAGGATGGTTTCATTATTTGTGGAAATTAGGATGTGAAAACTTTAGGAGGAAACCAATATAAAAGTTTAAGTATATGAAATCTTCCAGGTATTTTGGTGAGTATTGAGTAAGGGGTTGCCAAGTAAATACATCCATGTCTGGATACGAGCAGGTAGAGGTGGCTCTGGCACAGATGTACATAGGGGTAAAACCCGAAAACACCGCTTTGAGCTAGACTCGAACGAGAACTGGTACACGACAACGGTCCTTGCTGCACTCTTGGTTACGACACTCCCGGGGGATATGCTTTGGTAAATTCATAAGCTTAGTATCAACCATTATTAAAGGAACAAAGATAAAATAAAATAAAGATTCACATAAGGATATATGATCATGGATAACCTAGTTTAAAACCTAGGGGATCACAATTTAGGGTATACTTTTCTTCTACAAGTTATCCTTATATGATTTAAGTTCCTTTTCATGATTATTGGCTAAGTATTTAAGGCCCTAATCATACGTTCTTTTCTTAGTTAATGGCGGGAAATGAAAGAGCATGTCCCAACAACCAATGTGATAGGAAATGTGACGATTTCCCTATTAATGTGACAGAGATGATGAGAGATCAATTTGAACATATTGTAATTATTCCAAACCAGCATTCAAAAATCACAATTAATAATTAGTACCTAGTTGAATGCCCAAATTCGTCAAGGAAGAAGAAGACAAAGTCTCGAGGATGTTCACCTGATAATGTTGATAAGGGAAAGAAGACCCAATTTCTTTTTTGCAAAAAGTGTGGGAAGAGGAACCAAGGAGAACGTCACAAAGGAACCGGGAGATGTTTTGAGTGTGGGAAGATAGGGCATAAAGTAGCCAATTGCTTTTAAAAAATTGATAATGTGATGAATGTAGATAAGGTTCTTTCTAATGTACCTTATAAATTTCGATGTCATAAATGTGGAGAAGTTAGACATTATCCAAGGCAATGCTCTCTTGGAATGGGTGAGAAGCATGATGAGCATCAACAATCTTAGAGGAAAAGGGAACAATGCAAGTCCTATGCTGATATGGATCATGATGACTGAAGTACATGTAACTTCTTCGCAATAATTGTCTATGTCATGTTGAATTTTAGTTTGTGCTCTATGAGCATATCTTTTATGTTTTCTAAGATCATCGTGCCACTACCTAAGATGATTTTATATCATTATGGAATACATCTATTTTTATGTACCACATGTTTATATAGTGAAGCTGTTCTTCTTAAATTAAGGGGTGATTAGGGGATTAAAAGATGATTATTATTTTGGAAGACGTTTACTATTTTGGGAACCCTATTTGATCGAGGTAAATAGAGTACTATGATGTTTTCTTTGAGGAGTAATGGTTGACTTATATTTTGAAGAATCAATGAATTTAAGGTGAACTTATGGTATTATAGGTTACTTATGGAAATGATTGATCTATCTTGGGGGAATATATGTTTAGGTTAGTTACTTTTGTTATAAGATGTTTGGAGTGGTTTATGTTGTTTGGAGATGAATGATGAAGTTTATTTTGGAAGACTATGTTATCAAGTATTTGGGTTTCAATCTTAGTTTGGTTTATTTTGATGAATTTTAAGGACCGTTATTTATGGAATGGTCTATGATGAACTCTGGGCAGTACCGTGGAACTTTAAATATTTAAAAGTAGTTTCCCTACCTATGGGATTCTTTCTTTTTGAAGAGTTGTTTTATCTTACCCTTTCTATTATTGGGATAATGTTTAAAGATAGAAGAAATTGATAGTTAATCTTTTGTGGATTACGTGACTCTCTAGAAGACGATTCTTGTGCTTTTTATGAGACCAAGTGTTTTTAAATTCTCATCATTTGAATAAAAGATTAGTTTTGATAGAGGCTTATTAAGGGATGAAACTCTACTTGAAGGTAGGTATATTTTCTTATGTTTTTGTTCTATGTAGTAAATGAATTTCTCAAAATTATGAAAAGCAACGTAAAACAAAAACATTGTTGGTTTACGTTTCCTACTAGGTAATCAAAGACTGTTTACACAAATCGTAAGTTTGGGATTTTCTTGTTGTTAACTTTCTCCTAATAATGTTTTCTATCACTCTCCCCCAGAACTTGACCCTTTTTTTTTCTTCCATATCCATGTTTTCCTCCATGTAATCCTAGTATGGGTTAACTCGGGTGACCTTTGTACTTCCCATTCTTTCTTTTAAAGTAATAGTTTTTCTGACTCCTTTTCCGATTTGGGACTTTCAATGAAATTTCAAAACACAATTTTTAAAAATTGCGAGGACGCAATTTCATAAGGGGGGAAGATTATAAGGACCCGAAATTTTGAATAAATCATGTTTCCTAATTTTTGTGTGTTATTTTATTTTTGATACTCAAAAAAACTGTTTCATTTGATAACATGAGTATAATTAAAATGAGACCGTTGGGTTTTGACTGTTATATGACCATTGGTCAATGTGACCGATGTAAACTAAATGTTTCGATTATTGTCTCTAAATACAAGTAATCTTGGTTAATTAATATAGAAAGAAGATTTGATGGCCTCACCCAGTAGTCTTGGACTGATCGAAGCCCATCTAACAGAACTTGGGAAGAAGGTAGCACCACTGGGCTTTGCTCTGGACCAAACCCAAGCTGAACTTCATCGTGTGAAGCTAGAACGGGATCGCCTCCGCGAGAAGTTCAAACTGATAGAAATTACTACTCGTGCGATGTTAGCCGAGCCTCCCTCGGATTCTGTCACCTTAGCACACCTTACACTTAGGTCATATGCTGGTGTGATAAGGGGCTATGTAAGGAGACCGTAACTGCCTTGTGTAATCCTTTGTTTTAAATAAAAAAATTGGATTTCTTCTTATGATGAAGTTTATCAATTTTCAAATGACCGGATAAATATAGTATGCCTATTTTTGATGAATTTTAGAAAAAGGAGATTTTAAAAAATTTTATCTAAACCTTAAATAATTAAAAATCTGTAATGATTTTCAAAAAATCGTCTTCTACAATTATGTTCAGTACGAAACTTAGAGACTAATAAGATCAACTTGATTTTTGATGAATAGTAAATTATGAATAGTGATTTTACGCTTAGGATTAGTAATGTGACCAAATGGATTAGTAATTTCACTTAAAGAAAGTTTTAATATAATTTAGACACCATTATTAAGTAATGAGATTCAATAAAATGGGTAAATAACGGTTTCATAAATTATTATTCAAGTATTAGTTTTTTCGGGTGAATAGTGTTTTTAATTAAAAATAATTAGAAAATTATTTTTATAAAATGGAATTTATTTTTGAACTCAGAGGATCGATATTATGTTATGGTAATTTTGGGGGATTTTTCTGAAAAAATGAATTCTCGATGAATAGTGCTTTATTTAAAAATTAAATTAAAAATATTTAGAAAATTATTTTTATAAAATGGAGTTCATAAATATAATTAGAGCATCTATATTTGGTTATGGTGAGATTTTGGGTTTTTTATGAGAAATATGAATTTTCAGTGAATAGAAAAAAAAAGCAGTTTTAGGGTTTCAGTATGTTTAATGACATCATAGCTGTGTCATGATGATTTCATGAGATATTTTAAGGGTTGGCTGGCCAAAGGTGATGAATTATTGTATTGGGGTCCCCATGTGGCCTAACCTCATGGTAAATGTCATGGGAGAGCACATGGTTTTGAGAAAAGCACTTGTGAGGTGTCCCTTGGCCATTAATGCCTTGTCCCCTCACTTTCCCTATAAATACCCACCCTTTCCTCCTCTAGTTCTCACTCCCAACTCTCCCCCAACGATTTCCAGGTCTCCTTACCTCCCAAGTAGTCCTACCAAGATTCCCTCAATCCCTCAAGGTCCAAACCTTTGAGTTTTAAGAGTTACGTTTTCAGGTAAGGGATCTGACCTCTCTCTTTCTTTTCAAGAAATATCTTTTATGTAATTTCTTTTATGATACATGTTCTTATGTTAAAGGATGTCATTTTATACTCATCTTACTTCCTTTTTCATGTTCATATAATTAGAGATCCCCTCTTACTCTCATTATTTCGTTTTATGAAGTTTTAAGTGGTGCCGTTAGGCTGTCGAAATTTTTGTAACGGATTCTTTCTCCCTTCTCATTTTTCAAGATCTATTTTCATGTGAAGTATTTCAATTTCCTTTTTATTATGTTGGGGTATGATATCTAAATTTATCATACTAATCTTTTATTATCATATGATGAGATACACCATTTGATCTCTTCAATTCAGTATTTTGATGTTTTAAGTGGTGTTGTTAGGCTGCCGAATTTTTAAGTGGTTCTTTCACCTTTCTCCTTTTTCAAAGTACTAATTCCATGTCAAGTCTTGAAAGTTCCTTTTTACTATGTTGGGGTTTTATCTCTAAATCTATCATACTGATCTTTTATGTTCATATGATGAGATACCCTATTTGATCTCATCAATTAATTTTTGTTGAAGTTTAAATGGCGCCGTTAGGCTGCCGAATTTCTAAGGGGTTCTTTCACCCTTCTCGTTTTCAAGATCTACTTTCATGTCAAGTCTTTCAAGTTCCTTTTTATTATGTTGGGGTATGATCACTATATATATCATACTGATCATTTATTTTCATATGATTATAGACCCTATTTGATCTCATCAATCCATTTTTGGATGTTTTAAGTGACGCCGTTAGGCTGCCGAATTCTCATTAGAGAAATTTTATTTTTTTCTTCCTTTCATGTTCTTTGTTTCATATGGTATATCATTAAAATTTCATTAGAATTTTCTTAAATACTATATATTTTGTTCCCCTACTATTTTATGTATCATTTTTGATTGGATGGCCCATGTCCCCTCTCTTATCAGTGTTTTCTAAAACCATGTATCGTAGACGTTATGCTGCATAGTTTTCGTCTCAAAATGCCTCCCTCTTTATCTCAAAATTATTTTATGTTATTAAGTGAATACTCAAAGCTCTTATTTATACAGGGGTATTAACATATATATCAAAATATTCTATTTTAAATTCTGGGATTTACATACATGAAACCCGCTTTCCCTTTTCCGTGGGTTTAAAGTGACATAAAGATCATGTCTTTAAAGCGGGTTTTAAAAAGTTATGATTATGAAATGAAACCCATTTCTTTTATTCTAGATGGGTTGTTTATGAAATGATTGATGATGATATATGTGCCTCACATGATAATAAAGTCATGTCATGTGTGCGCCCAGATAGCGCTCCAATGCATTGGGTAAAGACTTAATCTCTAGAGATGACTTTTTAGACTGATACCTTGGTGAATAACCTTGGTAATTTTTAATGACACCTTGGGGATGGACCTTGGTGAAACGAAATGATTGTCAATATTAAATGTTGTAGCCACATCTTCAAGTTATGAAAAATTTTATTTTTATTATGATATATCTCATTATTTCTTTCTCATGCCTTAAAGTTCTTTTCATGTCCTTATTGAAGTATCTCAAGTTCACATGTAAAATGTATCTCTTGTTTCCCTTACTAGGCCTTCCGCTCACCCTTTATTTTTATGTATGTCCCCAGGTTATGAGATGCAGTAATGAACCTAGGATAAACTTAAGTAGAATCCTTTCAAGTGTTTAAGAAGAATGTTTTATGTTGTTTTCATGTATTATGTTCCTTGTTTCCAAGACACTAAACCTTAAAGATCCTCAATTCCGTGCAATAAAATGAAAGTTTATGTTATAAAAAGACGGGATGTTATATCAATGAATGAGTTACATAGTGTCTTCTTTGAGAGGTTATTATATAAGGTGATTCAATTGAAGTGAAGTGGTGTATTATATAAATTATTATAGGAAGTTTTCTATTTAGTGCCACCATTTTGGCTTGATGGGTTATCTTCATCATTTTCTCTCAAGGGATTATCATATTAGGGTTAAAAAATAGGGAATATTGGAGTGGAGGACCTCAACATAGTATGTAAACTTCTCAAACATTGATGACTCCTGGGAAAGGGCATGGATTTGAGGTATATTAAGTTCATATAGTGTATCATTACCTAACTCAAGGTGTTGAGGGGGCATCAACTATTTAATGTAAAATATAGATATTGGTTTACTTTTCATGATAAGAGTGATTTTTATTCCATTATATCAATATAATTTGTCAGTAAACATAAATTACCAATAAATTTATCTCTTGAGTTACATTACCTCTATACGATTTTGGGTGTGAAAGTAGATTGTATTCAGTAATAACCACAATGTTCTAAAATTGTTTTTTACTATGAAAATCTTTAAAACATCATGAGTTTAAAGATAATGAGCTTAAATGTGATTTATGGCATCGATTTTCATAATAACTTTTGAGATCACATTGATTTTTATCAGAGACAGGTTCCATTTACATCACCTAAGGGAGAGAATTTTGTGATGACTTTGGAGTAGGAGTCAAATGTAGGTATAGCGGGTCAAGAAAAGAGACATATCGGGATGATTACAATGTAGATTGGAATCATGGCTCTTTCAGTATGATCATAGGTATCCCTATCATCTTTCCCACCAGCTATTGATATCTATCAAGATGTCTTCCCAAATGACTTAACAGGTATTCCCCTTGGTAGATGAGTTTATTTAGAAATAAAACTTATTCCTAGTGCATAAACAATTGTGATAACTCCTTATTTTTTGGTGTCGGTTGAGTTGAAGGAGATTAAAGTAAAGCTAATGGAAATTGACCAAAATGGTTTTATCAAGTTGAGTACATCACCGTGGGGTGCACCTATTTTTTACACCAAAAAGGAGGGTGGTATACTTTGACTCTTCGTATATTAATAGAGTAAAAATCAAGAGAAGGTGAGTAATAAATACCTTCTTATTTGGATTGATGTTCTCTTTGATCAATTTTTAGGATCTCGATGGTTATCTAAGATTAATATCTAATTGGGATATCACCAGTTGCTGGTTAGTGAAGAGAACATCCCAAAATTTTTTTTTAGGATAAGGTATGGGCTATATGATTACTTAATGTTTTTTTGGACTAACAAATGTAGTGGAAATGATCCTAGATCTCATTAACAAGATCTTTTAACCATTGCATGACATGTTTTTCGTGGTGTTAATTGATGATATCTTCATTTACACACTAACCCCATAAAATCATTCCAGAAATCTTGTGATTTTCCAGAGTACACGTTGTTTACATAACCATTATGCCAAATTTTCAAAGTGTCTATTTTCGATTAAGAAGGGAAAATTCCATTGGCATGTGATTTTGGAAACTAGTATATCAATGGATATGGAGAATGTAGAAGTAGTGATGTCCTAGAAACATCCACAAAATGTGTTTATGATTATCATCTTTTTTATTTTAGAAGGAATTTATCATCATTTTATCCAGAACATATCCCATCTATCAGCACCCATGATTAAGTTGAGGAATAAAGTAGTTATGATTTAGTGTTAGACCATTTTAAGTGGTATTTTCTTGATAAAATATATTGTTGAATATATCTCCATTATTTATTCTTCTAGGGCCAGCGTTTGTTTATGTCGTATATTGTGATGCATCAAGAGTAAATTTGGAAATAGTTTTGATGAAAATTTATTGAGAAATAGTTTATGAGCCACATTATTTGTGACCCTGAGAGAGTAAATATCCTATTAATGAATTTTAACTCTAGTGCACATTCTATGGATTGAATTATTTGGGATGATATGTCTTTGGTGAGAGGTATATTTCTTATACAGACCACAAGGGTAACTGGAATATTTTCACAAAATGGAATAAGAATTTAAGGAAAAGGTGTTCGGTATAATACCTACATACATTTTACATTGAGATATATTATTAAATAGTTAAAGGTAATTTCATTATACAGGCTCTTAGTCATAAGACATTGGTATCCTTGGATCTTGGTGAAAGACCTTCAACTAAATAGTGAATCCTTCTGATATTTTTGGCTGACTGTATCATGGATACTTTTGAGGAATAAGGATCAATGAAATGGTAATATATACATATGTTTTCCCATAATATATCAATACTTTATTCATTTTTATTAATTACAAAATCATTATTTATATTCACATGATTTTATCAGAAGTTTTTAATATTTTTTCTCAAACACTTGTTATATGTTGTTAGATTATTTTTAAATAAATTCCAAAGTAATTAATCTTATGATCCTATCACTTTAAAAGAATAAAGATATCTATTTTATGGATTCTTAAATTAATTTTATTATCATCGGAACATATCTTATGTTGAATGTTTATCTTATATGTAACACATTTATCTTACATAGGAAATCTTGTGCCAGAGTTGGAATTTTAGTTTGTAGAAAAATATTTTATCTTATGAACGATCATTGTAGAAAAATTATATTACTATGTAAGGAATTTATCTTTAAGAAAAGGTAGATTATATTTCACAATTTTAAATCATAATGTTTTTTTATAAGGAAATTATGTAACATTTTTTATCTTATGAACATAGAATTGGTAAAATAATTGTCTTATGATCATCACCGAAATAAATTAAAGTCATTTATCTTGAAAGAGGTTAATATTATCTTTTGATATCATTATGATGGATTTATCTTATGTAAATATTAAATCCAGTTTATGTTATGAAAAAAATGATTCAATTATTTAATGTGTTTTAACATACAATTATTTCTTTAAAATTATCTTATGAGAACAGGGTTGTTTGATGCTTATTTTACAAAAATATAGTTATCTTACTGATTTTCATGATTATACACATATCATTGATATAATATCTTGATATGTAAACTTATGTATTTATTTTTATCAAGAATGGAGTTTTCTAAATATGTAAAGTTCAGTTCAGACAAAGCATTGTTTCCATGAATGGAAAGATCTGATAAAGAATGTTTCTATCATCTCTTCCATATAATTTATTCCATATTTGGAAAATATGGACACATGAAATTAAGACTTATAAATTCAACATTCTAAATTATTATCCACATTAACATTGAAATTACCATACATACAAAAGTTCAAATTCAAAAAAACGTGAAGATATAAATATAAGATTTTCTCACTGTATTAGAAAACATTATGTACATAATAAATAAATGATTCATGGTTTTAAAAAATATTTAAATATATAACAATTAATGTTTATCTACAATTTTATCACAAGATTATTCAAATTAATAAATTATCCTTCTATCACTAACCCTATAAAAATCTCATATCCTCTAGGACTTTATTCATCCTCTATCTATTGCTCCTTGCAACTATGTGTCACACCATTTTGCAAAATACATTTATTCATCTCTTATTTTCTCTTCTCTCTTTTTGATTTACTGTGTTAATTTCATAGACATGTATTATAAGTTGATATCCATGTTTAAAAAACATGTACCTTTAAAACTAGTAATATCTACATTCACTCAGTTGGGAACCCCTATAAAAAGAGATAATACAGTGGAAATTACCAAACTCATGGAGTAGAGTGTTAGAGGAGTAGTCAAGAAGATTTATAAAGCTAGAAAAAATATAAATATTTTTTGAACAATATTTTTTCCTTTTTACAATTAATTACACTACTTGGTTTTTTTATTTTTTGATCAGAAACTACATACCATGAAGAAGATGGTTTAAAATTAAATAAAATAATCAAGAATAAATTCACCCATCATTATTCATTGTGTGACCATTCCTAGGAAAACAATTAGTATCATAGCCTGTGAATTTTGATTTCATAGATTTCAAATGCTCAAGTATTGTGATTATCTTAAAATTGATGTTTCTATTGAAATCATGGAAGGTATTTCATTGGCAAGAGAACCATACTTTAATGGTTAAAATTATTGGTTCTATATGGTGTGGATGATAATTTATCTAATGAACTTTAGTCTAAAGGTTTATCTTAAAGCCATAAAATCTTATGAAATTTCAAAGATGCAACCAGAAACATGGGATACTAATATTAAAGACAGTTATGATTTGAAATCAAAATCCATCAACACTGTTATTTTTCGACTAGGTCATGATGAGTTAATCGAGTCTCACAATGTCAAACTACTCATAAAATGTTTATTACTATATCAGTATCATAATAAGGAGTAGATAATGTGATATATCATTGACATAATACTGGAAAGATGAAAATTGACACCTTTATAATACTGGAAGGAGAAAGAATCAATCAACTAACTAGAAGACTTTCTTATATTTTGAATAATGTTGTTTCTTCATGAATACTAATTTGTGATCCAAATAATGACTAGAATGTTCTAATAATTATTCCACCTAGATGGAGTGAAATCTTGACTTCCACTGGATAATCCCAAGAGGATAAAAAAATTATAATAAATGGTCTCATTGAACATATTGTGACATATGTAGATGAGATAGAGGCTAAAGTTATAGGGAACAAATTGTTTTAAAAATAAAATGATTAATTAAATGTTTCTACATATTAAGATGGGAAAAAACAAAGTGTATAAAAAATTAAAACTCATATGGAGAAGAAGATACCTCAAGAAATTCAGGATCAAATGATGAACTCACACATTTTGCAAGAAAGTACAAAATATTCAATAACCATCAAAAGGATTTATGAAATAGTTTAATAAGTAAAAAATAAGGGGGAAAACACTAAAAAATTTAGATTCTACGAGTGTAGGAATCTTGTTCACATCAAGTAAGAATTCCCTCAACTGAAATAAATCATGTAGTCTAATAAAACATATTTCAAGAAGGTTGGATATAAGAAAAAAGCCAAAATATCCATGAAATCCTCATGGAAAACCCTTGAATATTAAAATGATAATACATCTCAAGATTAAAATGATGAAGTGTCAAATTATAATGTAAATACTTTTTATGTCACCTTGAAATGTGGTACACTATTATTACTCTTCTGAGCATGAGTTTGAAAAAAAAATTAAAATTTATCGTATCAATAATTAAATGAAAATTGAACCATTATGGAATCCATGTATGAAATCATGAAAAGGAAAAAAAGAACTCAAAATTTAATATAATAATAATTTTAATTAATATAAGAGAATAAATTAACAAATTTTCGATTTTAAAACCTAGTTGGAAAATTTTAATACATAGTGTATTGAATAGAGTATCAAAAATAAGATTTTAAAAAAGGATGTTCAAGATCATAAATATTCATTATGTTTTTCTACTAAGTGTTTGGGGTTACTTAAATAAAATCCATAGAAAACCCTATCTCAAAATATAGAAATATAGTATAGGAAGAAAGGGTTGAAAACAAAATATTTAAAAAATATATTTTATATTAAATTCAAAAAGTAAAACCATGTCTAGTTTAACATCATTTATTATAGAATTAATGGTCATTTTTTAAGTGAATAGTATCTAATAAATATGAATTTGTATGGAACAAATGAAATATGTATTTTCAGAAAAAAAAATCCAATTACTATTTTAATTTTTTGAAAATGAAAATAGATTTTGGTTTCTAAATATTTCATAGATAAAACTCACTGACCCAAGAGTGTTTGGGTACCAAAAATTAATATTGCTTAATTTTTCATTGTGGGGAAATAGCCACATGAATTGTAGAGAAATATTTTTTTTGGAGAATGGATATTCATGGAACGTGAGTTGATATTTCTCTAACTGCCACTCATTATCTTATATATATGGAGGCTAAATCACATTTGGTGATAAGAGGAAGGATAATTTTGATTAGATCAGTTAGAGATCCATAACTTATCCTCATCAATAATATAATATATATTGAAGACTTAAATAGAAACTAGATAATTATTTCACAACATTATGATGATGGTTATTAGGGTAAATTTTCAAACAATTCTTTCTTAGTCTTTATGGAAAAATTTATTAATATTTGAGCACCATGAACAGAAAATTTCTATAGTCAAGATTATTATTATTTTTTATATAAAATTTAAACTATTTGAATAATGAAATAAATCAATCCTTGATTTGGAATAAAATACTTTGACATTACAATGATTACTCCTCGAGAAATTTATCTAAAAGAAATTTCATTTCTTATTTTCCTAACCACAAATTAGATAGAAATAAATTGCATGATGCTGATCAATTTGGCATGAAAAAAAATCATTTTTTAAACCAATTAATGAGTTTACCACTCATGGACCCCAAGAATTTATCCATACAGATTTGTATGGACCTTTTAGAACTGAAATCCTTGTTGGAAAATCCTTTATTTATGATTTTTTGATGCATTTTCTAGATTCACATGGGTTTATTCTTTGAGACATAAAATTGAAGTATGTTATGTTCTTATTAATTATTGTAAACTTGTTAAAAAAGAAACATATATCAAAATTATTACTTTAATAAGCTAACATTTATGGGAGTTTGAGAATCATGAATTAAAATTATTTTTCTTAAATAATGGTATTTAAAACACATTTTCTGCACCCATGACACCTCAATATAATAGTTTTTTTGAAAGTATAAATAATAATGTTTAATTAATATCTATAGAAATGTTATGTGAATATAACCTGCCTACTCAGTTCTTAGATGAAGCTATAAATACAACAATTATTTAATTAATAGAGTTTTAATAAGACCAAACTTGAAGAAAACAGCGTATGAGTTATGAAAAAATAGAAGAATAAAGGTATTGTACTTTAACATATTTGGATTAAAATTTTAAATTCTAAACACTGAGGATAATATTAGTAAATTTGATCCAAAAAATGTTGAAGGTCTTTGAGCCATCTCAGGGCCTTTGGTCCACCTTAAGAACTTTTTCCCACAAGAAATTGTGCTTTTATAAACCAGCAAGACTCTAAAAGTAGAAGGCTCTAGATGATGATTTAGAGAAAGGTGTACTCACCAGAGAATAACTAATAGATTTGGATAAATGATAGAATATGGAAATTTCTTTCTGGACCAGCTTGTTCATTAAAGAGAAGCCTATCTGAACAATCATGTGATAGTGGAGATCTTACATCATGATGTAGACACTAGGGAGGAGAAGTTCAAAGTAGTTATAGTCTAGATTATTTCCTTTAATCCTTTAGGTCATGTAATTTCATTAAGCCTATGGGCCATATAAGGGTTCCCCTTCAACCCTTAAAAGGGGGATTATAAAAATTGAATAACAAATAGAAGGCCTTCAATCCATTTGGGAAAAGCATATGTAATTATCAAAAAAGGTTAGGGATTTTTGAATAATCGGCTGATGTGAACTTTGATGAGAGTGATCCTTTAGATCACAAAATGAAATAATTATTTGTGTTAAGTGATTATCATGAAAACATAATACATGAAACTATTTTTTAAAATGTCAAGGATCATGATTTGGAATTTGATTTTGGTGATTTTTTTCAATGGGATGATACTGGTAAACCAGAAAGTGTGATACATAGAAAAACTATAAATATTCAGTATTGTCCTCTAGAAACTATTAAAGGATTCATAAATGAGGGAGTTTGGTCTAGAATAATTATATTAAATCTCCTAGAATTATTTTCCTTTTTTAGCTCAGATAGAACTTATAACTACATAATAAAACTTAACTGATGAAATTTGGTTTTTAGAAGTGAAAGAAGAGTAAATAAAATTCAAGAGGAAGAAGGTATATGAATTAGTTGATGGACCACCTGACTGTCCTATTATTATTAGTAAATGGTTATTTAGGAAAAATAGTATGATCATAGTGCGATCACTAGAAAAAATCCAAGTTAGATAAAAAATTATTTAACCAATAATATGGAATAGATTATGAATAGGACTTTTCCATCCAATGGCCCAAAGGCCTTCCTTTTTTATTGATTTTTTATAATACTTAAAATTCAAATTAGATGCACATAATGGAAAGAAAATATTTGCTTCAAAAAAGTACGTAGATCCTGGTATGAAATATTAATATCTTTTCTTGTATCAAATAATTTTAATGTGGGATTAGTACACCCCACTCTTTCTAAGAAAGATTCATAAAAATGTATTTTTCCTAGAAAACATATGTTAATGATGTTATTTTTGGGTAAAAAAAGAAAAATATGTAATAAATTTTTACAACACATGAAAAAATAATTTTATATGAGCTTGATGGGTGTGTTATAATATTTCCTTAGATTTTAAAATCATCAAAAATATTATAGAATATTTGAAAACCAAATAAAATACATACATAATTTACTTAAAAATTTTGGACATAAAATTAGTAATACTTATTCTACTCCTATCAGTTCCAACATTAAACATTTCTTGGATGAGGCTGGAAAACTATTTTAAAAAACCTATATAATGGAATAATAGGGATATTATTTTATCTTACTACAAGTTTTCTAGTAATTATGTTTTTTTAATTTATTTGTGTTAGGATTCAACCCAAAAAAAATAATCTGAGATAATTTCCACAAAATGAATTTTTTGTTATTTGAAAGGAATTATTTATCTTTCTCCACTCTTTTCAAAAACCTCTAATTTAAATTTACCATTGTGTTTAGATTATTATTTTGGAGGGTGCATACTACATAGGAAAAACATGTCAATAAACTATCATTTTATGGGTAAATCATTATTAGTATGGTCTAGTAAGAAACAAAACTATTTAGCATTGAGAACTACTAAGGCTGAATATATTGATGCTCAAAGTTTCTATGTATAGGTGTTATGGATAAAATAAACCCTAAAGGATTTTGTATTTGGTTTTAACTATATTATAATTATATGTGGTAATAAAATTTCTATAATTATTTCAAATAATCCAATAAACCATTCTATGACAATGAACAATGATCTGTGGAAAAATTTCTTACTAGATCATTTACAAAAAGGTGAGATCTATTAAGAATTTAGTTTCATGGAAAAATAAATTAGAAGATAACTTTAAAAAAAACCTTTTCTTACTGACATATTCGATTTTATCAAATCTGAATTAGGTTTGTTTAGTATTTGTGAATTCTATTTTACTTATTTTATCGTTTATAAATCTCAGGATTATATTTAGTAAATTTTATTATTTTATTTACTTAATTAGATAATTAGTTCTTCTATATTAAGTATTATTCAGATATTAATATGAAACATTTTCTAGTAATATAATTATTACCCAATATATCACATTATATGACCCTTCAGTTACCTCAAAATGATGTAAATAAAACTAGTCCTCCATGTGAATGCTTTTCAAGCCACTAAGCCCTCGTCTCCTCACTATACAAACCTCAATTAAATACTACTTCAAAACATTAATGAATCATCTCTAATAGTGAAATATATGAGATCAGATAGTGATGTTTTTGGTAGTTCCAAGTTCTCAAGATCAGTAACAAATGTAATGGGAGGAAATCCATAGATTTAAGTTGGCTTGATAGAACTGATATTCCCCTCAAGATTGTAATTAACCACAAATGGTAAAATATGTTTTTATTAGAAATGAACTATGTTTTTTTTATGAAAATGCGGTTCATGAATTTTGTGAGACCACGGTGTTTCATTTATGGGATTCAAAGGATCTTATTACAATGATTGTGAATGAAAAATACTTTTTGATATGCTTGATAAAAATGGATAAATTATTGATGTGAGATGGAAATCCCAATATTTTTACTTTTTATTTATTCAAAATACCCCTAAATTTAATTTTAATACTAGGTAAAATTAGAGTTTTATGAATTTTAATTATTATGTAAATTAATTAATTAATGGATAAAATAAAAAATAATAATTCATTATTGGAATTAATATTGAGAAGCCTCACATTTGAAATTGAAATTGATTTTTAAATGATTTGATGAAATTCAGATATAATTTTTTAATTAATTTATAATTTTAAATTTATTAAACAAAAAATAATGCATTAAAATAGAATCAGTTTGGATATAGGTAAATAAAAAGTATAAATGCCTTTTTTGGTCAATGAAATAACTTTGTGCAGCTCATCATGAGCTATTATTATTATGGACCTGTCATCAAGATCAATTTACAACACACTATAAACCAACACTTTTCCCCTTATCTATAAAGCAGTGTATCAATTCTTCTATGAAAAAATATCAAAGTAGTAGATATTCTCCTAGCATAATTACTCTAAATCGTCATAGAGAGACATGTTTCATCCATCTATATGAGGAAGATTTTCACCTTGACACTTAATATAAGGAGGAGATAGTTTTTTCCTCACCTACTCTCTTTAAATATCTTTCACCCTCTACCAGTATATTTATTCAGTATCTTCCAAGTAGGTTTTCCATATAATGTATTTTTATTTCATCAATTTCTTCTACATATTAAATTTATTTATGATGTGTTTTCTTAATTGTTAAATTTGTTACTTTCCCCCCTCTTTCATTATTTCCTTACTCATTCCCCTTTCTATTACATGATATCCTGAAATCAAAAATAGGGAGAACTAAACTCAAGGATTTGACCCCGAGGAAGATAACCAATGCACTATATTCTTTATAATAATATAAATTCCATCATTTATGTAGTGGGAGAATAGAGAGAACTAGAATGAGGGTATTAATATACTCTCTTTGATGAGATTATATATCTTCAAATATATAAAATCATATCTCTCTCCGGATCATAGTTCACTATTCATACTAGTGGAGCACTATGGAATATGTGATGAACAACATGATACGGATCTGGGTTTTGTGATAGTGAAAGCATCGATCTAGTTTTTTCATCACCTATTCACTATGGTAGAGTAGGAACACTATTTTTTATAAGATATCTCACTTTTTCACATTAAATACATTAATTAGTATAGAGGATAGGAATGAAATAATGATATTGACATCATTGTCAGATGAGAACGAGATAATGATTAAGAAGTTTTTTTACCCAACCCTAGATCCAACCACTTTCAACCATTATTTTATTGACTTATATTTCATCAATTTTAATATATTAAATCAAAATCTAAACTAAAACCAAACAAAAAAATTGTTTAGATATTTTAAAAATTGAAAAAAAAAATTAATTAAACATAAGTTCTAGGATAGTGAGACCCCTAGCCCTTTCTCCTTGAGATATGGCCTTGGATAACTAGACGAACTAATTATAAGTAAAATTGAAATTTTATTTTACCATGTCCCATGAAATCTTCATGATCATCTTGGTGATATTTCCAAGTAAAAATGGTCGAGTTCCCAATATCCTTAACACACCTGTATTTATGTGTTTTCTTATTTTTCCGACTATTCAATATTTTTTTGTTCTCTTTTTCTCTAAACTATGAAAAAAATTCTAGTGAGGCAACTATTTAATATATTTTCACCCATATACCCAGTTCACATTCCAACATGAATCACAGGAGATGAACTTTCAATGGAAACATCAATAGAATCATTTTCTACAAAGAAATGGGTGAGAGGATAGAAGGTAGAGCATAAATGAACCCAACTATGATAAAAAAAACATGCCCGCACATCATCACACTAAATATGAACTTGTACCAAATGAAATTTAGAGATAATCATCTATATTTAAGACTTTTAAAGTAAAATAAAATGAAAAATTACTGGAAATTGGGAAATGAATAAGGAACTAATGTGTATGAGAGATTCAATAGTCATTTCCCTCCAATATAATAGGGATAAAATAATCAATAAAAGGCTAAAAATTAGATCTATTGTTATTTTCTGAAGAAGACATACAATAGAAAAGGGAATATTTTATAGAAGTATAATATCTCTCACTATTTACCAATTAATATATATTTCCAGAACAGGTGTACCAAGCTAAGAAGCTTCATTCGATAATTTTTTATAGAGAAACTCTTTGATAAAATACTTTTATGATTTTTTAAGAAAAATATATATATTGATATTCCTTATACTGTTAATGAATTCATATACTCAAAACAATTATTGTATATCCTGGAAGAAGATAATTATATCCTTCACCACTATTTTTATTAGTATCTATAATGACTATTGTTGCACCAATTTATACATGCAAATTTCAATGATTCATTATACATAAAAAAGGACCAAATATTCATCCTAAAAAGGCAGAAAGAACTACAATAAATGAATATATTTATAATATTTTAAAAGAGGACTTCTCTATTAATACACCTGATTTTAATTTTTTAGATTCAACCCAATTGATGCCTACCCTGGATGGAGAAGATTAAGAACCTTCCACAGCTCCCTAAGATGGAAAATTAGACATAGAAATATTAGAGGAGAAACTAGACTATAAGAAATTGAAAAAAAGGATTCTCAATTAGTTTGACAATATAATCTTGATGAAAATTAATTTGATAGATTATGTAAATATAATTTTGATAATTTAAATAAAATTTCATAAGAGAAGTGCATACTCATGATGAATAATTTTTTGGACATGTGGTGAGGATAATTCTCCCTAAATCTAAATCTAAACACCAATTGGAGGAATGATCAAGAAAAATAGATGAATTTATAGTGATTCAGGCTCATGAAGAGACCTCAATACAATCTAATAAATATTAGGGGAGAAATTTTAAATTTGATATTAACTTGTTTTATTAATTTTTATTTTAAATTGATTACTGACTCACTTTTATTTGAATTTATCCAAGAACAATAATTGGAGTTCACACTGGATGAAGAGGATTCCACAACTTTTGTGGAAGAACCTGATAAATCCTTATACCTCATCTTGTCACCCCAACTTTTTGAGATACATAACCCTACCTAGGGGATATACATGAACTAATTCTTCCAATGGAACATCCAAGAACTAAATATGGATTTCTTTAGAAGTAAACAAATGTGGTGGTTCCAATCAAAAAAACCACATCCCTCTATGGGCTAGAGATAGTAAAAATATCGTTCTGTTATGGACAATCTAAATACAACCCCTCTTGGGAGGGATAAACCAAGTATGTCTTTTTTCTTATTTTTAATTTTATAAAAAAGAATAATAAAATTTTTCTAATGTTTTATTCGGTTTTCTATAGGTTATCCCAAAGTGGATAGAACCTAGGATTTTAGCTCCACTATTCATAGATAGTACACATGGGAGATCTCAAGTCAACCTATTGGACAAAAATAAATACCATGTTGTTTTAATCTTTTTTCACTATTTATTCACTATATTTTTTCGTACATTCTTCTCGAACATAAATAATAAGTCCTGAGAAAGTGTGGGGGTAGAACTCAACCTATTCAGATTTTAACTATTTTTTAGAAAAAATATTAAACTCTATAAATAATTTATATTTTCTATTTTCTTTAATTTTATAGTATATTTTTAAATAAATAAACAATAAAATCTCTTTTCAATTCCCAAATATTGTAAATTCATTTTGTAATATTTTACATTTTTTATCTTTAATTTAAAAAATAGAAAAAAATTTCTATAAATATCCCCTTTTGTACATTTTTCTGTTTTGATTTCCCACCCTTTTCTTGAACACAAATGTCGCCCTTCCCTGATTGAAAATATCATTCTGGAGAGTTGTAATTAATTCATTTTAAAAATATGATATTTATATTATTTATAATTTAAATAAATAACATTATTTATAGATTTTGGTTCTTAGAACTTTGTAATATATTATGAGTGAATGATTTCTAAGGAATCAATTTTATAAGTTTTAGTCACTATAATTTTCAAATTAATCAATGGCAACTTTTAATATTTTAGAAATAAAACATTAGGGATCTAACTCAATTGAAAATGATATAATTAATTTGAACAATAAATAAAAATGGGCAATTGTGAACCCCCAATAGATCTACGAGACAGAGGAATTGGGTGTGTTTTAGAAATATAATTAATCCATTTTCACCATGATAAGTTCTGTAGATTTTTATTTGTACAATGTTATAGATAAGAAAAAAATCAAATAACATTACTTGAAAAAATAAATTCATTTAGGTTAGGTGAATATTTAACCCATGAAGGGATAAATTGACTTAGAACATGTTCAATCGATTTATATCAATAAAGTGTAAAATCAAAATATATTTTGAGGAAACCTAGGAAAGAGGGATAAATGGAAGTTCTTTTTGCTAAAATTTTGATTCCACTAACATCTAATTCAATACACTATTGAAATAAAACTTTTAATTAATTAATGTAAGTTAGTGTCTTAATTATAATATGTTTAATGATACTTTTATCTTTAAGAAGATTCCAGTTTATGTTTCAAATCCTGTTGTTGGCTTTAAATTACAGAATGATGATTCTTTTTTCTATTTTGAATAAAGTTAATTTAATGATAAATTTCCCATGAGTGAAATAGTTTATGTGTGGGGGAGTTAGTTGTGATAATTTTTATCTTTTATTCCTTAAAATAGCCATAATATTAATTCAAATATAGAGTAAAAGTCTTGTTTTTTGAACATTAATAATTCTGGGACTTAAATTATTAATGGATAAATTTATTAAATTTTATTGATTTATTATTAGAATAAAAATTGAGAAGTTGAAAATTATAAATTGAAATATATTTGGAAATTATTTGATGAAATGTAGAAATAATATATTTAATTGATTTAACAGTCTAAATTTATTTTTTAAAAATAATCCATTAAAAAAATAAGTAATGTGTAATATAGATTGGGAAAAAGTGAAAAGGACTTGCACAGTAACCAGACTGACCATATGTAACTGACCATGATCCACTTCATCTTTTTCATGGTTACCATAGTGACAGTTGCACCCATTATCCTACTGTATCCTTCCCTAAGGTCAATACACTAATCATGAGTCTGCAAACCACCTTACTATAGCCTCATTATTTTAGGAAGATGGAAGGTGATCCTATCAATCTTATTAATGGTAACTTTATTGACCCTGAGTACCCTTCTCCATCCCACTCCAAGGTACTCTCAAATTAATCTCACCTCTTCACCTCTTCTCTAAACAAATCCATTGATATCTTCCACTCCTGTGAAGACTGTAGAAGTCGCACGCTACCGTGAATCATACCCTTATTGAAAATCACATGATCTCCCCTAACTTTTTCCCTTGAGGAAGAATACTACACAGCCATGGATGAATTATAACACACTAATGAAGTCCAATCTCCCCACACCATGTTTTCTAGAGAAGACATCACCACCAGATCCACACTTTACTACAAGCCGTATTTCCTCCTTGAAGAAGGTTCGACAGTCAGGTCCCTAGCCAACTTCCAAGGAACAGTTTTTAATTAAAATTTATAGCATTATGGGAACCAACATTTTTACACTACTCGACGTAGAAACATATCAACTTTTCCATGAAAAAATAAGAAATGGGTGATCGTACCATGATCCAGTATTTTATTTCACCCTTACACCACTATGTTAAACTAGTTATGTATTGAAAAGTAAACATATAATAAAAATTTGACTTATTTTTTGATTTAATAAATTATTTTTTATCACATTAGGGAATTTAATTTCAATTTTTTTAATTATTTAATTATAGTTGGGTTTGATTTTGAAGGATGAGGATGAAGTTGAAGAAAAATGTGCCAGACTAGGCAGGAATCAAAGAACAAAAGTGGACTCAACTACACACTAAAGATAATTCATCAACCAAATTTGGCTCAAATTATGTTTAATGTTCCAAAATTCAGTTTTCTAAAACTTTAATAAGTAAAAATTACCAATTGATCCATTAATGTGTCCATCTAAACTGATCAGTCCAGAAAAAATAATATCCCTGATATAAAAACTTTGGCTCTATTTTTTGGAAATATCTCGATTTTTATACATTATCATATGGAAAAATTTTAAATAAATATAGATAAGTGGTATTAAAAAAATATTTCCTTTTTTCCAAGTTGTGATATATAATTTTAAAATTCTCAAACCATGGTCTAACTGGTATCACTAAATATGTGTGCAAAAAACCACCTCCCATTTTGGTTATAGAACAGGAAGGAAATATATTCCATTTTGGGCATGAAAATGAGTAATATTATTATTCATAGAAGTTCAAGATACTATGGAATTTTAAATTATAACATCTATTGTTTCCTCCATTTCTATGGATTTCTAATCTTTTTCTGATCGCCCAGGACGAACATAATGTAAATCCCATGCTTTCTGTTTGTAATATTTAAATGATATTTTTAATTCCAAGTTTTTATGTTGTTTTTAATCGTCATATCTTCTTATTTACTTTTAATTTTTACCATTATGTTATGATAAAGCTCATATAATCATGTTTGGTGGTACCCATTCATGTGATGTTTCACACACTATTCACAACTTCTTCATTCCCCTTTAAAATTTAGTGTTTGTGTGGTTCACATTGCAAAATTTGACTCCCATAAACTCTATCATGGCCATGTAAATTTATTCCATGGTATCACATTGAAATAACATACAAACCTTGAAAAAATGTTGAGTCCTTAATCTGATGCCTTAGTGTGTTTTTGTTATGATGTCAAACAAAAATCACCCAATCATCGACGTTAGTCAGGGAATAAGTTTGTGTTTTCGTCCAAACCATAAGAGGTATTCCAGTATGAAATTAGTAACATTATGTTCCTAGATGTTACAAACTATATATTATATGATTTACACCCTATCTCATGAAGAGACGAATGATGAGAATCATGAGATTTACTTAGAATGATCATTCCTAATTAATCCAGTTAATTTCTTCTTTTTTATCACTTTCCATTTTATATTGGATTCTTAAATCATCAAACCCCATATTTTCTAGAATACCACTTCCATTTTCTTTACATAATAAAAACCTTATTGTTGAATTAATGATCTATGGATCTATCGAGAGACGACCAAGGGATCCTGTTACATTGCATAAATTTTAGTAAAACTAAATATCTAATTTGTCGTTCTTGACAACACGATCCAATTTTTGGAACCATTTACAATGATTCAATAATGTTTTCCATGTATTATTTATTTTTTTAATTTTTACTTATTAACCCTTTTCAATTTTACCCCATTACCATTTGATTCATCATGTTTTTTTCTTTGGGGGGGGGGGGTCTTCTCTATCTCTCTCTCTTCTCTCTCTAATTATCTAACATAACACTCTATTTTATTTTCTCCATTAATTGTTATGAAGTGTTTTTATTTTATTAAAATTCCATTAAAAATAAAAAAAAAGTAAAAAAACATCACAATTTATTTTTATTACCCGATCCGGAAAAGAAAAACTACATCTAAATAGACTATAAAATTTATAAGACAATTCACTCATGAATTAGGTTCTCTCAAGTGTGATAGTCTAGTAAAATTTAGGAACCCCTTGTGGAACATGAAGTAGTAATAAACCAATCTAAATGTTAACCAAATCAAATTCCAAAAAACATGGTTGGAAATAACCAAACTAAGAAAAAAAAACCACCCCAAATGTAGAGTATCAACTCACGTACATCAAATATATTATAGAAGAATATAACATTGATCTATGATTATGCCACATCCACATAATTCATTAATTCCATGGTATTTTTAGTTATGATCCTCATAAACATCTTAATAACTTTTTCATAATTTACTCCACCATGAAACCCCAAAATATTATTAAGGGCCTCATTATTATTAGGGTCTTCCCTTTATACCACTATAGTGTAGCCAAAGACTGTAAGTACTCTTTTCCTACCAGAATTGGGGGGAAATGACTAAAAATAATCTATCTAGAGAATTTGTTCACTGCCTACCAAACTACATCAATTAGAAAATAAATTTTTGGTATTAGGAAATCACAAGGTGATACAACTCATTAATATTTGGAGAGATTCAAAAGACATTGTTCAAGTTTATCCCACAACAAAATTAGTGAACAATTGATAATTAAATACTTATATAAAGGGCATGTCCCCTTTCATCATGGCATGATAGGTGGTACTTTTGATGGTTACCTACTGGATAAAACTCCTATAGCCATTCCTGTCTAAATAGTAAACATGGACCAAAATGCAGAACAATTCGGTACATGAGAAATTACCCCAACCTGAGGATTTCATGAGGTAATTAATATATACCTGTAATAAAAGGTAGATAACAAAACATTATGAGATGCATACCCTTATAATAAAATTATCTCAGCTCAAGGTAATTCACACTCTCTTACCATTCCATTTCATTTTGGAATTTGTTCTGATAGTAACCATTTCTCGGACCAGTGCCCATAACATCTGGATTCATTTGAGTCTTGTAAAATAGTATTTTTTGGGTGTCCATTCCAATAATAAACTCTCTTTAAGAATGAACCATTCAGTCCAAATCCAAACCATGAGTGGCAATCACAACCACGGTACTGAAAAGGATAAAACGAAAGCTACCCCAAACAATATTTGTATTAACAAGGCAAAGGTATAAAACCTTTGTGTCCTTAAACAACTCAAAAAAACTCACTCCTCCCATGTCTGAACCAAACATCAAGGATCTGGTAAAGAAAATCGAATCCCAAAACCTCTAGTTACAATTGACCACATAATCTTCTTTTAAATACCTAAAACTTCTAGTCGTACAACTGGAAAATACCTTCAATGAGATAAAGTTGCATGGTTCTAGAAAGAAACATTCTCAGCCTATTACTAATCTAAAATACAAAGGTAATGTATCAAAAATCACACTTCATAGTGGTAAATAAGTTTCTTTTTCCAATGATTCAACACAATAGGTAAGTCCCCTGCATGAAAATTCTCTTTATCTACCCATAAAATATTATAATGATGAAAAAAACAAAAAGGGTAAACAAGTTATTATTGAGTATTCCCCCAAACAATACATTCCTCTTCCATTCATTAAATAATCTCTAAATTTAGGAAAAAATCATAATTATATTCATAAATAAATAATGGATACATTTAATAAAAATTCAAGTTTATATTATTTTATTTGATATAGTTAAAAAATCCCTCACTTTTCCTAATTTATTATATAGATTTTCACTCATAGGCAGCGACTAGAGGGGAATGGCTGAGTCTACCATGGAAGTAATGTCTCAGATTTGATTTGACCAAAATTTCCAACTAAGTAGAAGTATATGGAACTTTCATGATACCATACACCATAGAGGAAATAATATTTCATTATGCAATTATATATTTAGAAGCTTAAATTAATTTAATTCCTTACTCTGTATACCCTTCTATGCCGGTTGGAGACCTTTAACCAATGTGCATCGTTGGAAACATTCCAAACATAGCACAACACATACATTAGTAGTGGTTGAGGATGTATTTATTATATTGAAGAATTTAATCTTCCCTATAGACATCTATATTATTAATATGATGGATACTGAAAACCTAGGACACCCTCCCATCATACATGGGAGGATATTCTTTAAAATAGTAAAGATGATCATCAAAATTTACAATAATAAACAGTCTATAGAATTCAGTGGTGAAAAACTAAGACTAAATAACTTTGATGTTATCAAACCCCTCATTGAAAATAACTCCAATATTCTTGTCAATTCAATTTCAGTTCTCTCTAACGACACACACATGCAAAATTATCTCCTTGACCCATACTCTAATTCATTTTTTTCTTATTCTCCCATGGATGATTTGAGTTTTGATTCATTTTTTGAGCATCGTTTGGGTTTAGAAAAGTGTAAATTTTTTGATTTAATTGATTAGTGTGTTCATTATGAGGTACCCATGACTATTGATGACTCAGAAAATATCATTTCCATTGACTCTATTTCCTTGGTGAATAAGTATGGGATGATAGAGAGATTCATGGACCTCACTCCCCCAAAATCCTCTTCCTCAATCCAAAACCCACGGGTTTTGTAATTAAAACTATTTACTTTTAATATAAAATACAATTAGCTTGCGGGTATTGACCAATTACCTATCATTATTTCAAATAAACTCTCTCCACAGCTGGAATTAAAACTACTAGACCGTTTAGGATAGAGAAAAAAGGTGATAGGATGGACATTGATTGATATTCCTAGGATTATACCATAGATTTTTATAAACCATATACTTTTAGCTGACTAGTATAAACCCATAAGGAAATCTCAATGTTTTTTTTTGATTCTACCCTTCGTGATGTTGTAAAAATGGAAGTCAATAAAATTATTTCTTCCCAGATAATCTATCCCTTATAAGATAGTAAATGGGTTAGACTAGTAAAAATTGGGCCTAAAAACTATAATAAAAGTAGTGTCAAATTAAAGGGGTGAATTGGTTCCAACACTTGTGAAAAATAGTAGGCAAGTTGATGTTAACTACCATCGATATAATCAATCCATGTGAAAGTACCACTTTCCTCTACCTTTCATTGACTAAAAGTTAGAGACACCAGCTAGTAAGAACAATTATTATTTAATTGATGTCTATTTTTGTTATTTTCAAATCCTTATATCCCCTAGGGATCAAAAAAAATTACATATACATTTATTGAATTTTAATACAAGAGGATACATTTTGGTCTCTCTAATTCTCTCGGTACTTTTCAACAATGTATATTTATTATTTTTTCTATGTACCTTGATAATTGAATGGAAATTTTTATGGATGATTAAAAGGTTTATGAATCATTCTATGATGACTATTTTGAACAACTAGGATCATTCCGACACAATTACATTTAAAAAGATCTCATATAAAATTATGAGAAATGGAATTTCATTATCGAAAGGGGGATAATTCTTTTGAATAATATTTCAAATAAGGGAATTCAAGTGGATAAATCAATATTTTAATTAATTTCTACCCTTCCATATCAAAAATGTTTTTGTGAAGTGTGATATTTCATGGGACATACTAGTTTTTACAACTGATTAATTAATGTATTAAGTAAGATCTCACCTCCCTAGTCTGAGATATTAAATAAATTCAGAGTTTTGGTTTGATGAAAATTGTGAGGATACCTTAAATTCACTGAAATGGAGTCTCACATCACCACCCATCATCCAACCACATATTTGGGATTTACCCTAAAATTTTATTTGTGATTTTTCTTACTTTTCAGTTGGAGATGTTTTATAAAAAATGGTTGAGAAGGCTCCTCATATCAATATGTATGCCTCAAGTACCCTTGAACATGCCCAAGAAAACAACAAAAACACTAAAAAATAACTCATTTATTTTTTTACATGGTAAAATTCCATTCATATATTCATGGTGAAAAAATAAGTGTGTTTTCTTATCATGACATCCTTTCGTTTCTTCTAAAGAAACATAAATCTAATCCCCGCCTCAATCGGTGGAAGCTCTTTCTCAAGGAGTTTGGCCTTGAGATTCAATATCATAGAGGAGTGGAAAATATGATAGCAAACCATATTCATATAATTTTACCATCACTGGACCACCATTTTTAGTCACCCCTCTTCATTGGATAATTATTCCCTCATGAGAACCTTTATGATGTTGGGGACCTTACACCTAGTATACAGACATTTTAAATATTCTAACAACATCTAGGGTCCCCACAAATTTTATCACCTCATAATACCATAGAATATATCATTATTCATCATTTTAAATTTTGGATGACCCATATTTATGGAGAATTTCTAGTGACTAAGTTTTTATTTGGTCTTTCCTTGACCATCAGTTCACCACCTTTTTGAGATTCTACAAAATGTTAGCTTGTGCAGACAACTTTTTCTCTCAATGTACAACTCGAAAGGTCATTAAATCATGTATTTGTTGGCCAAAATTTTATCAGTATTCCCATCATCTTTCATTTCATGCACACGATGTCAATTAACATTGAATATCTCCAAAAAAGAATGAAATTCTCCAACAACCCATGTTATTCTTTGAAATCATTCATTCTTAGGGTATTGAGTTCATGGGGTTTATTACAAATTCTTTTGTCCTTGTGTGCATATTATTAGTTGTTGACTGCATCTCTAAATGGGTGGATGCAATGGCTACCAGGACCGATGACTCTCGAGTGGTTGTTGATTTTGTGAGGTCCCATATTTTTAGTAGGTTTGGTTAGCCAAGATTCATAATTCGTGATTAGGGTTCATAATTTTTCAATCACAACATGAAGCACTTACTCCATTAGTATAGGGTTATTCATAAAATCATCACTTCATATGACCCCCATGCTAATGGTTAAGAAGAAATATCAAATTTGGTAGTTAATATAATCTTGGAAAAAGATGGTACAAACTATTAGGAAGGATTATAGTTTTAACTTAGATGAGGCAATTTGGGTGTACTGTACAACTTTTAGGACACTGATTGGAATTTCATCATATAATATTATGTTTTGGAAAGTATTTTCACCTTCCAATGGAGGTAGATTACCATGAATATTGGGATGTTAAAAAATGTAATATAAATATATCATATTCATATGATAACAAGTGTTTATATATTCAATAGGTGGATGAAATTAATTTTGATACATATGAGAAATCTTGAATCAAAAGAGAGAATACAATGGCTACCTAGGACAAGATGATTCATGGGGAAAAGTTTAATATAAGAGAGAAGGTCCTCATATAAAATTATATGCTAAATCCTTACCTAGCTATGCTTCATTCCTGATGGATTGGTCCTTATAATTTTACTAATTTCTACCCTTTTGGGGAAATATTTGGTTTCAAGGAGCATAGTGGCTGAAGTATTACCTTTAACGGGAATAGACATAAACACTTTTAATAAGATTTTCCAAGTAATTGGCTGGAGTAAATCCCCCTTCATGAAGAAATATAATAGTGAAACCCACTAGGTTTTTCCTTACTTCCCATATTCTCTTTTATTATGGTGAGGACCATGAAAAATATAGGTGTGGAGGGTGGGTACATCTTCTAGGTTCATTATGGTTTTCATGATTTTTATTTTTTATTTTATTTTTCACTTACTACAAGGTATTTCTACTTTTCACCACCTTCAAGTATTCTTCATGATTTTCATCATCTTTCTTATTTCATTTCCTTTTCTATTGTTTCATGGTATTTTTATCTCCATTTATTTGATCTCAAAAATGACATCGAAATTTTTTTAGATTAAGTGAATTGTGTGGAAAATTCCATTATTTTTGGAAAAAAATAAAATGATTGTTGATATGTAATATTTTTGTAGAATTTTATTTTCAAATCATTCTCATGTTTTAAATGAATTTTTGAAACTCGTGCCTCATTATAACTAACTAATATATTAATCTCTTACTCAAGAGACATTGTAATCCCTTTATTGCATATTCTCCCTTTTAATCACTTTCATGAGATTCTTGAGTCATATAGAGAAACTGGAACATGCCTTGATTATATTTGAATCAGTAATATTCAGTTATTCTATATTCATGATTAAGAGAACCATTTATTGAAAATCCATTTCTATAATTAACTTCTATTTTTTCCACAATGACATTTTACCCTTATTAAGCATTATAGAACATGAAATTAATATTATGTAGCTATATTACAATATAATTTTCCCCTACCAACCCATCTCATGTGTTTATTATTGTTTTATTTTCATCATGTGTGGGGGAGAGGGCGTTCCATGGGAATTCATGGGAATGATTCATTATAATGGGTGAGTGTAAGGGTGGAAAAATTTGTTTTGGTAAGTGGGTCTATAGAACATATTATATTATTTTGTTATACATGTTTCCCTCTTAATCTTCAAAAAAGTTGTATATAAAAAATAATTCTATACATCAAATAAAAAAATAAAAAAAATAAAAAAGATGGGGAAAAGGGGATGTTTACTCATTATTATTCACTGCATGGTTGTGAACCACACAAAAGTAACAAGGGGAGAGTGTGTAGGAAATAATACACTTTTTGAAGGTTTGAGTGAGTAAATTCATTGTGAAAACATTCAAAAATTTTAAATTATTTTTACTTAAGATATGAAACACTACACTTCTACCACATATTTTTAAACCTCAAATCCTACCAACCCTTGAATCTCAGAATAACCCATTTTATGTCCTCTTGAATATCACTACAGTTTATACAGGTAGAGAATATATAAAATAGGAAATAATAGGGTAATATTACATGAACTCTGGGAAATGACAAAAAATCAACATTCATACATTTTTTTATTGAAGTAGGAAAATTTCTAGGTGAGGTTGGTTGTCAAATGTTGTATGGGGGATCCAACAAAATTGGAGAAATCTTAATGTGAGAGTCGAAGTGTTATAGGAAAATTGATTTCATCAATTAGACACGACAGATTTCGTTTAAAAAAATTGTAAGTTTCTGTACATTTTATATAGGAATTGGACATGATTAGGATATGTGACTTTTCTTAAGAGTGAAAATTTTTTGGTGTGGGGGTGAGATTGCACCATGATTCAGTGTTTTATTTCACCCTTATACCAGTCTATTAGACTAGTTTAGTATTGAAAATTGAAAATATAATAACAAATTTCCCTTAATTTTTCATTCAATAAATTATTATTTATTACTATAATAAAGGGTAATTTAACTTGTTTTGATTATTTCATTATAGTTACAGGTGATTTGCATGTCCCAGGATGAAGTTGAAGAAAAATGGGCCAAAGTTTGTTGTAATACAAGAAGACATGTGGACTCAACCACACACTACAGCTAATATGTGAATAAATTTGGGATAAAGTTTTTTAGAATGGTCTGAAATTCAGTTAGATACAACTCTTATGAAGAAAAAAAATAAAAATTCATCCATAAACGGTCCCAACCAAAATAATATGTCTTGGAAAAAGAATATGCAAGGTGTAAAAGGATTGGTTCTATATTCTAGAAATATATCTATTCTTATATAGTTTATTCCCAAACAATTTTACATGTATATATATAAAAGTTATTAAAACAATATTTTTCTTTCATCCAAGTCATGATAAAGAATTTTACTAGTCCAAAATCATGGGCCCAATGGTATAAAAAAATGTGTTCCCAAACCCACCTCCTATTTTGGTTATAAAAAAGAACCATGGGCACCTCATTTTGAATTTAGAACAGGAAGTAAATATCTACCATTTTGGATACCCAAAGGATTCCTCTCCTCATTCTTATTAGTTTTCAGATTCTATGGGAAGTTCTAATTCAACTTCTAGGTCTTCCACCTTTTCCATGGATTTCTAAACTCCTTGTTATCACCTATGGAGGAAACTGATCTAAATATTGAGCCTTCTATTTCTAACATTTGAATGATATTTTTAATTATAGATTTTTATATTGTTTGTTTAATCCCTTATTCTTATTTAATTGAGTTATATACTGTTTTTTCATTATCAAACTCATATGAACATGTTTGGGGGTACCGATTTGTAACAACCCGAGATTTTATGAGAATTATTCTTTTTAATTTCATCGATGTCTTGTGTTGTACACTACACCAAAATTATCTTGCGCTATACGCAACACCGTATTAGCTTGCAGTATACACAACACTATTCTTGGATTGTGTTACACACAATTTCAAGTTCGTTTGATAGTAGTCATTCTATGCAACATTGAGTGTATATATATATATTAAATGTATAAATGAAATATGGTTGTATTATGTTATATGAAACAACAAAATAGTCTTTCACAACACGCAACCCTGACTTGGCTTGCATTACACGCAATCGCAACCTTTCTCGATAGCGAGTGTAGAATGCAATACCGAGTTTCACTAAACAATGATATATTGTTATAATATTATTGACTATACATTATGAATATTATTAACTAAATTTTGAATTTTATAACATTATTATTCATCTTACACATTTTCTAGAACATTTTATGAGAACAAAGTAAATTTTTCGGGTAAAATAAGTATATTTCAAAAAATGTAGTTTTTCCGCCTTTTAATGGTGCACCCACATTAAATCTAGTTTTTAACATGTTTATAATTTCAATTTGACAAATTAAAATTCTTACCTAGAATCAGGATATAGGAATTTTATTTGGATAAAAGTTTCATATTATTCTGATAAGTTTCATATTTTAATGAATAGTAAACACATGCTATATTTTAATTAAAAACAAATTTTTTCATCACAATAATTTATATGGTTAGATTATATTTTTAATTGGATTTAAATTTTAATTAGAATATATTTTTACCATTTAATCCAATTTTGGTCATTGGAATTAATTTCACTTTGAAATTGGACATAAATAAGTGTCGATCTTTTGATAGTTATTGCTTCTTAAAAACACGCTATTTGTTTTGATAACGGAAATTAATTTTAAAATTTTTTAATGAAACTTATATGTTTCAAATTTGAAAAAATAGACATCATTTTTGAATTTTAAATATCAAATATACCTTAGGCTGAATTTTTGGTATTTTTCTGAAAAACTTCAATTTGTAATGAATAGTGAAACCACTTAGTGGTAGTTAAAAAAACTGACTCTTTAATTTAAATGAAATTTTACCACCTATGTGAATTGAATTTAAGAAATCCAACATACATGGTTGTTATCAAAAAATAAAATGTTCTTCCATAATATGGAAATAATTTTTGGTGAATAGTAACTTTTGACTTTTATTTAACGCAATTAAAGGTAAATAGGGTAATTCAAGCTTAAAAGAATATTATAATAATTCAAAATTACCATAACACTTGTCCTAACATTATTGGATGAGTAGTTTCTGATCATGGGAATCCTTGGGTCGATTTTGGGACCCCATTTATCCACTTGGTAGTAATAATGAATATTTGGATTAATTAATTTAATGTAAAGACAAAATTGACATTAACAAAAATCTTTTAGAAAATAATTTTTATAAGGGGTTATATAAATTATATTATCGACTATAAATATTAATTGGAAATCAAGAAAGATTTAATACATGTTGGTATTTGTTTTATAATTTTTATACATCATTAAAATAAATTATTTATGACACAATAATGATGCAGTATTTACCTAATTAAAAAATTGATTTAAATAAATAAGATTATAATGTTTAAAATATTATCCAAAACATGTCCAATTATGATTGGATGATTTTATATCGACCATGAGTCATCTAATATTCATCTTAAATTATTTTTGGATCTTTTTAAAATGAATATAGGTTTATAATAAAATAATATTTTCACACTTTCCAAAGGTGCCCCTTTCCTCCCTTATAAAAGGGCTCCTCCTACCTCTCCTCTTTACACCCTTTTGAGCCTTGAAGCTAGACTAAACCCTACCAATTCCTCTTATAAACCTCTCTAGTTATATCATAGAGGTTCTTGTCTTCTCAAAAAATCCAACTCTAGTGCCCTAAGTAGAATTTTAAAGGAGGTGCATTGAGGAAGAGGTAATCTCTTCTACCGACTCTTTCAAGTTTCTTTCTTCTTATACTTCCTCTTATTTAGTTTTTTTATTACAAATTAATAACATAAGTATTAATTATATACTGATATGTTATGATAAATATGAAAAAACCCTATTTCACTTTCTATCCATCCTACGGAAAATGAAATCACCGCGCGTGCGTACGTACGGAATATCGTCTCCACACCGTAGTGTAATAAGTTTTTCCACCACCACCACCATACGTGGATGGGTATAATGGTGTGAATAATACCTATATATTATTATTATAACATTATACCTATTCTAATATATTGTATCATCCACTCCAATTCCATTCAATAAATATGGGAACGATATCATCGCTCGTGCGTACGTACGGATTGTCGTCTCCATGACGTGATGAGATACACTTTCCATGTTAATAATTCAAAAATGATTATAGAGTATATATAATAAGTAATAATGAAATATATTACATAATAATTCTACTGGATTTATGTATATATATATTTATATCATCTACTTAATTCCATTCAATTCAATAAGGAAATGAAAAATAGTGTTCATGCGTACGTACGACCAACCGTCTCCATGAACGGTGTATTTCATTCCGTTTATCGATCTATTATATATATATATGTATATTATAAATATATATTATATATAAATCATGTTATATATTCTATAATTAAGTAGTCATGATCTAAGTAATCATATTAATAATTACAAGTCAAAACACAGATGATAAATGAAACGATTTTACCAAAAATGCTGCTTTAACATGGAATTGACAAATGAACAGATAATATAAAGTCATAAGTGAATCATATATGATAACATAAATATTATTATGGTTCTGTTACAAGTTATTAATTTGTTTAAACCAACTATATAGTAGTCTCAGACACATACTGAAGAAACTAGACATAAGGTAAGGGATAACTTTCCCAATCTCGTTGTTTATTCGAGATTATTTTTTCCTAAGTATTTACTGGGGTTATATTTATAATCCATGTCCCTGTTTTCTAAAAATAGTTTCATGTATGTTTAAAGTCTTGTTTACCCATTTTTTACTTTTAATTCATGGTATGTAAGGAATCATTCTTTTTTTACCATATGAGGTACTTTTTGACTTTTCCGGCAAAAGTACAAGAAGAATGTTTTTTTAACTTATACTGCAAGAATGGATTTTTACGGTTTCATAACGCTTTATTTACATGATGCTTCCTCTACAAGATTTCATTATTGTTTTAAACAAAATACTTTTCTTTTAAAATTACATGGCATTTATTGAATGAAAATTATTTTGAAGAAGAAGGGATATTTTCCTCAAGAATTCATTTCAAGTGTTTTATCAAAACCATTTTCCAACCAAGATGACATTATTTCATGTGTTTATGTTTCAAGTATAATGCATCTATGATTTACATGGATTCACTTTTATTATGATTAAATGATATCCATTTGTTTTATATGTATTATGTTATGATGGGATGATGTTTATGAAACACATTTTATTCTTTGGGTTATGATGAATGATTTATGTTTATGTTACGGCACACATAAGAATGATTTTATTATGAGATGGTTGGGACCTATATATCCATAAAATTAATTGGGTAATGATTTATATCTCATGAGATAGACATGGCTTGAATGGCAAGTTAATTTGGTTCAGTGATACAAGACTAGAACGAAGAGTGAACTCGATTCAGAAAGGGACTTTGTCCACTAAGATGGTCTTGGCAGAAATGCCTTGGCTACTATAGAAATCATAACATGTCCTTAATGGTTTCCACAATTAAATGTTTTATTTCCATTCTATTTTATCATGATTATTGTTTCTTTATGATCTATTCCTTACATACTGTCATGTTTTATGTCATTGCTCAAGATTTTGATGTTTAAACATTATGTTCATGTTTTTTAAGTTCAAATGTATATGATTTGTTCTATTTTATCCATTCATACCCTTACTAAGCATTTGATCTCACCCTTTATATGTTTTCTTTTCCCAAGGATTTAAGGAAATATTTAGGTAAGAAAACAAAAGGGGAAGATCTTTATGGGAGATGTTGAAGATCTTTAACCACAATTATAAGATTATATTCCGAGTTTCCAAATACACTAAACTATTATGGTCCTTGTGTGTCTATTTTTGTTATTTATTAAGTATTCCGCAAAAGAAATTTAATTTCCATTTATGTCAAGTTTGGGGTCTCTAAAGTTGGTATCAAAGGAAAGGTTTAGTTAACCTTTGGAAACTAGGATGTAAAAACATTAGTGAGATCCCAAGAGATATTTCTAAGGTATGTCTAGGGATGTGTCAATAGTTAGGTATAATTATAGGTTATAGTCCTAGAATTATGGTAACGATCTTAGAATTAAACCTAAGATGTTATATATTGAAGGTACTCCCCCTTTATTATGTTGTTTTCCTAGCATAATTTTTCCCGCTTACACTATTATTTTTGGGTTTTAGATGATGGCTGGAACCCGAAGGAACTGTGTTGATAAATTTAATGGTAAAGGCAATGATTTTCCTCCTAAACAAACCAATGTTATGGGAGATGGAGTGAAAAATCTTATTGATATACTTACAGAATCTATGTATCATTCTGGACTTTTGAATGAGAAGAGAAGGGAACAATATTTTATTGAGCCCTTCATGAGGCAACGTCCACCTTATTTCAGTGGGTCTTTTGATCCACTTGTTTATAAACAATGGATTAGTACCATTAAAAATATATTTTCCATAATTTGATGTTCTGAACATGAAAAAGTAATTTTTTTTGTTTACCATTTAAATGGTGAAGCAGACCAATGGTGGATTCTAATTAAGAATAAAAGTCCCCAAGGTGAAATTGACGCCATGAAATGGGATGAGTTCAAGAACTTATTTTTCAATAAGTACTTCCCTAGTATTCTTCTAAGAAAGAGAGAAAAGAATTTCCTTGATATTAAGTAAAAGTATGATAAATATGTTGGTATATACAATGAGATTTTTTCAAGGCTTGCAAGTTATGCATTTGGATTTATCATCCAACCTGAAAGTAAAGTTGATCGATTATTCAGTGGCTTAAAACCAAGTCTTCAAAGGGAATTTTCTATAAGAGACTTCAGTAGCTATGAAGAAATTGTTCATTGTGCTATCAACATAGAAATGGAAGTTGGTGTTACATATCAATCTCATGGTTTTGAAAAGAAATGAAAGATGAAGTTCAAGGAGAAATCTCAGAATAATGGCGAAAACAAGATGAAAGTTTCTTTATGCTCAATGTGTGGAAAGAAGCATGGTGGATATTGTCTTAAAGGGACTAGAAAATGTTGTCAGTGTGGAAAATAAGTTCATCGAGCATCTAAGTGTCGAAGTAATGGAAAAAGTGTTACTAATGATGTGAATAAAGAAATGACTGCAGAGAACGCACCACCAACACTTGAATGCTTCAAGTTCAAGGAAATGAGGAATTATTATAATCAATGCCCTAATCCAAGGGATAATGATGATCAACATGCGAAACTTCTTAAGTAAAAGGATAAATGGAAGTCACATGCGATCACTATTTGGGATGTTGAGTATGATAATGATTTTGTGTAATGATTAAGTGTTTATGTAATGGGATTTCAATATAGTATCATGGAACCTCATTTATGGCATTGTGGAATATTGGAATATCTATGTATTAGTTTTAAATAATTATATGGTACTGGTAACCATGAAACGTGGTTGAAATATTTTTGGAAAGAAGATGATATGTACATAATGAAGCGATAAAGAAAAAAATGAAATGATCTCATGACTAATATGAGGAAAAATTTATATCATGGTTTGAGTATATAGAAATTTTGGGATTTTGGTATGTGGAAAGTGTTAAATTTTGACAGCATTCATGTTTTCACTAAGGGTCAATGGGTTTTCATTTTTCAAGAGAATACAAGATTAAAGTATTCACATGTTTGGAATGTGATCAACAAGATATATCTTGTGATATATGAGGGATAAATGATGGTATTCACATGATTGTTATATGACCTTTTTAGTAATCATTCTCTTTATAAAATGAGTTTGTAAATAAGTATTTTGGAAAAGCCTAAAGATTTAAATGTATTATGTTGAACATAAGTTATTATTGTTTATGGCTAGAATTTTTTTTATATTATTGATAGAATGCTATAATAGTGTAGTTTAAGAAAAGGGAAAACCTACAGAATGGGCGACAACCTGTCGCGTCGGATGAGGATGTGCGAATCGAACCCACAACCGAAGTGAGACATGCCTTTATCGCCTACCTCTGGACTACAGGAAGTACCTGCTTAGTAGAAATTAGTTATATTTTATTAAGTGGTATGATAGATGAATTATAAGTTCATTTTTGGAACCATATATGATTAATCTCACCGTAGATGGACTTATGTATGTAATTATTGCTAACTTTATGTTTGAGATAGATGGAATGACCTATCATTCTATCTCATGATCTGCTAACACTTCATGAAAGTCAAATTCAACTTCATTTCATTAAGAGATGAAGTGGAAATTGTTCAAGGCACGAAAAACAATAAGAATGTACCAAAATCAAGTAAGTATTTCTTTAAATTAGAAAAAAATTATTCAACATTAGAAAAATGATCTTGAAAACCAAAAATGTTTTCCTAGTGATCTTATATATGAAGAATCATATGGTAACTTAGATCATCAAAAATTTATGGCTTTGTGATTGTTGGATTTTTCATAGACATGTTCTCTACCACTCTCCATCAGAACATGATGGTTAGATTTCTCTTCCATATCCATATTTTCACCTATGTTGTCCTATGTGAAAACCCAGTGCTGAGTCACATTGGGTGATAGTTATGATTCTAACTTCCCTTTTTAAAATGAATTTTTAGTATTCCTTTTAACGATGTGGGTTTCTATGAAAGAAACTTTCAAGTAGTAAACCATTTATAACCTCGACGAATTTTGAGGGAAAATTTATTTTAAGGGGGGGTAGAATGTAACAACCCGAGATTTTATGAGAATTATTATTTTTAATTTCATTGATGTCTTGTGTTGTACGCTACTCCAAGATTATCTTGCCTTATACGTAATACTGTATTAGCTTGCAGTATATGCAACACTATTCTTAGATTGTGTTACACATAATTTCAAGTTCATTTGATAGTAGTCATTCTAAGCAACATTGAGTGTATATATATATATATTCAATGTATACATAAAATATGGTAGGATTTTTTTATACGAACCAACAAAGGAGTCTTACACAACACGCAACCCTGACTTGTCTTGCATTACACGCAATCGCGACCATTCTCGATAGCGTGTGTAGTACGCAATACAGGGTTTCACTAAATAGTGATATATTGTTATAATATTATTATGGACTAGCTGTTATGAATATTATTAACTACATTTTTAATTTTATATCATTATTATTCATCTTACACATTTTCTAGAACATTTTATGAGAACAAAAAAAATTCAGGTGAAATAAGTATTTTTCAAAAAAATGCAGTTTTTCAACCTTTTGATGGCGCAACCACATTAAATGTAGTTTTTAACTTGTTTATAAGATCATTGGAATTAATTTCACTTTGAAATTGGACATAAACAAGTGTCGATCTTTTGATAGTTATTATTTCTTAAAAACACGCTATTTGTTTTGATAACAGGAATTACTTGTAAAATTTTTTAATTCCACTTATATGTTTTGAATATGGAAAAATAGGCATCATTTTTGAATTCAGAATATCAAATATAGATTATGCTGAATTTTTGGTATTTGTATGAAAAACATAAATTTTTTATGAATAGTGAAACCGCTTAGTCGTAGTTTAAAAAATTGACTCTTTCATTTAAATGAAATATTACCACTTATATGAATTGAATTTCAAAAATCCGACATACATGGTTGTTATCAAGAAATAAAATGTGGTTCAATAAGATGAAAATAATTTTTGGTGAATAGTAACTTTTGTCTTTTATTTACCGCGGTTAAAGGTAAATAGGGTAATTCAAGGTTAAAAAAATATTATAATAATTTCAAATTAACTTAACACTTGTCCTAAATTTATTGAATGAGTAGTGGCCAAACATGGGAATCCTTGGGGTAGATTTTGGGACCCCATTGAGCCACTTGGTAGTGATAATGTCAATTTGGATTAATTAATTTAATGTAAAGACAAAATTGACATTAACAAAAATCTTTTAGAAATTAATTTTTATAAGGGGTTATATAAATTATATTTTTTAATATAAATATTAATTAGAAATATAAATATATTTCCTAAATGGTGGTATTTTTTTATAATTTTTAGACATCAAATAAATTAAATTATTTATGACACGATAATGATGCTGTATTTACCTCATTAAAAAATGATTTAAATAAATAAGATTATAATGAATAAAATATTATCCAAAACATGTCCAATTATTATTGGAGGATTTTATTTCGACCATGAGTCCTCTTATATTAATCTTTAATGATTTCTGGACCTTTTTAAAACGAATATAAGTTTATAATAATATAATATTTTCACACTTTCCAAAGGTGCCCCTCTCCTCCCTTATAAAAGGTTACCTCCTCCCTCTCCTATTTACACCCTTTTGAGCCTTGAAGCTCGGCTAAACCCTGCCAATTACTCTTTTCAACCTCTCTATTTATATCATATGGGTTCTGGTCATCTCAAAAGACTAACTCTAGTGCCCTAAGAAGAAGTTCAAAGGTGGTGTGTCGAGGAAGTGGTAATCTCTTCTATCGACTCTTTCAAGTTTCTTTCTTATTCTACTTCCTCTTATTTAGTTGTTTCATTATAAAGTAATAAAATCAGTATTAATTATATACTGATATGCTATTATAAATATGAAACAAACCTATTTAACTTTCTATCCATCCTACAGACAACGAAATCACCGCGAGTGCGTACGTACGGAATACCGTCTCCACGCCATGGGGTAATCTGTTTTTCCACCACCACCTTACTTGGATGGCTATAATGGTGTGAATAATAACTATATATGATTATTATAACATCATACTGATTCTAAGATATTATATCATCCACTCCAATTCCATTCAATAAATATTTGAACGATATCATCGCTCGTGCGTACGTACGGATTACCGTCTCCACAACGAGATGAGATTCATTTTCCATGTTAACAAATCACGAATGATTATAAAGTATATTTAATTAGTAATCATGAAATATATGACATAATAATTCTACATTATATATATATATTTATTTATTTATTTATTCTTCTTAATTCCATTCAATTCAATAAGGAAACGAAAAACAGTGTTCATGCGTACATACGGCCTACTGTCTCTATGAACGGTGTATTTCTTTCTGTTTATCGATCTATTATATATATGTATATTCTAAATATATATTATATATAAATCATGTTTTGTATTATTTAATTAATTAATCATGATCTAAGTACTCATATTAATAATTATAAGTCAAAACACAGATGATAAATGAAACGATTATACCCAAAATGCTGCATTTACATGGAATTGACAAATAAACGGATAATATAATGTCGTAAGCAAATCATATATGATATCATAAATATGATTATGGTTCTATTATAATTTAATAATATGTTTAAACACACTATATAGGAGTCTCAGACACATACAGATGAAATTGGACATAAGGTAAGGGATAACTTTTCCAATCTCGTTTTTTTATCTGAGATTGTTTATCCGTAAGTATTTACTGGGGTTATATTTATCATCCATGCCCCTCTTTTATAAAAATGGTTTCATGTATTTTTAAAGTCCTTTTTACCCATTTTTTACTTTTACTTCATGTTATGTACAGAATCTTGTTTTTGTTTACCATACGAGGTACTTTATGACTTTTCCGGCAAAAGTACGAGAATAATGTTTTTTTAACTTATACGGCATGAACGGATTTTTACGGTTTCCTAACACCTTATTTACATGATGCTTCCTCTACAAGATTTCATTATTGTTTTAAAAAAATCCTTTTTTTAAAATTACATGGTATTTTGTGAAAGAAAATGATTTTGAATAAGAAAGGATAGTTTCCTCAAGAATTAATTTCAAGTGTTTTATCAAAACCATTTTCCATCCAAGATGATATTACTTCATGTGTGTATGTTTCAAGTATAATTTATCTATGATTTACATGGTTTCAGTTTTCTTATGATGAAATGATATCCATTTTTTTATATGGATTATTTTATGATGGGATGATGTTTATGAAACCCATTTTATTCATTGGGTTATGATGAATGATTTATGTTTATGTTGTGGAACACGTAAGAATGGTTTCATTATGAGATGGGTGGGACCTATATCTCCCTCAAATTAATTGGTTAAAGATTTATATCTCATGAGATAGACATGGCTAGAACAAAAAGTTAATCTGGTTCAGTGACACGGGACTGGAACGACGAGTGAACTCGATTCATAAAGGGATTTTTTCCACTAAGATGGTCTTGGTAGCAATTCCTTGGATACTATGGAAATCATAACATGTGGTTAATGGTTTCCACAATTACATATTTTATTACCATGCTATTTTATCATGATTATTGTTTCTTTATGATCTATGCCTTACATACTGCCATGTTTTATGTCATTGCTCAATATTTTGATGTTTAAACATTATGTTCATGTTTTTTTATGTTCAAATGTATATGATTTGTTCTATTTTCTCCATGATTACCCTTACTGAGAATTTGATCTCACCCTTTATATGTTTTCTTTTCCCTAGGATTTCAATAAAGTTTTTAGGTAAGAAAATAAAAGGGGAATATCTTTATGGGAGATGTTGAAGATCTTTCACCGTGATTAGAAGATTATATTCCGAGTTTACAAAGACACTAAACTATTATGATCCTTATGTGTATGTTTTTTTATGTATTAAGTATTCTGCAAAAGTAATGTAATGTCCATTTACGTCACGTTTGGGGTCTCTAAACCATTCATTTGATGCTTCTCAAACCATTCACAACTTCTTCTATCCCCTTTCAATTATTAGGTTTCTGTGGTTCATATAATTTAATTTAACTATCATAAAAACTTAAAATTACATGTACATTTATCACTTGGTATCAAATAGTAATAACATACAATCTTCAAAAAGATTTCTATTTCTTCATCTGTTTCCTCATTGACTTTTGTTAATGAAGTCAGACACAAATAAAAATATCAAAAATGGTAGTCGGTGAATCATTTTTTTTCTAACCAGACCCTAAGAGGTATCCTAGTATAAAATTAGTAACATTATATCCCAGATGTCACAAACCAAAAATTAAAATATATAGACCATATCTCTTTATGTGATGATGGATAAACATCATGATATTTCCCCAGGTTGATCATGCTTAAGCAATCCTATTAATTTTCTCTTTATTTTATTCCTTTACTATTTATATTGTCTTCCTAAATCACAAAATCCCATGTTTTCCAAAATACAATTCCCATTTTATTTACATATTCACATCCTTATTTTTTAATTAATGTTCTAAGCTCCATTGAGAGATGACCTAGGGTTACTGCTATAATATAGAAATTCTAGTCAAACTAAACATCTAATTTGACTCCCTCTACAAAAAAATAAAATTTTAGAACCATTTTTAGGAATCCAATATAAAATTTTTCCTAAATTATTTCATTTTTTATTTGTTATTTATTACCCCTTTTAAATATTCCCCCTTCCCTTTTTTGTTTTTTTTTGTTTTTTTATGTTTCTTCTCTCTCTATCTTTTTATCTTAATCTCTATATAATATTTTAATATAACACTCTATTTTATTTTATCTATTAATTATTAATAACTTATTTATTCTATTCATTTTCCATTAAAAACCAATAATAACAAACTGAAACATAAAAACATCACAACTTATTTACATGACTCTGTCTGGAAAAGAAAAACAGTTTGAAATAGACCTTGAAATGGATAAACCAATTCACTCACAAATTAGGTCATCTAATATAGGGTAGTATGATATCCTTGATGAATTATTTATAAAATCTCAAGTTGTCTTAAAGAAATATAAAAGTGGACCAAATAAAAATCCTATAAACATGGCTGAAAATAACTAAATCATGAAATAACTTACCATCCAGATGTGGAGTACCATACCCCGTACATCCAATATTTAGATGAAGCTTTTGAATTTATGATAAGATCAGGCATCATCCACCTTCTTCCTTGATTCCATAGCCTTCCTGGTGATTACCCTCAAATACATCTCAAGGAGTCTCACATAGTTTTCTCCACCATGAAACCCAAAAAATTGACTAAGGACCTTATTATGTTTAGGGCCTTCCCTTTCTCCCTTGATCGTGTAGAATAATACTAGATATACTATCTTTCTACCACAATGGGGTCCTAAAAAGACCTAAACTAACTATTTCTAGAGAATTTCATCACTATATCCTAAATAATATCAATTACAAAAGAAATATTTGGCATTAAGAAATCACAATGAGAGACTATTCATGAATATTTGTATATATTCAAAAGACATTGTACAATTTGACCCTAGAATAAAAGTAGTGAAGAATTTATAATTAAAAACTTCTATGAAGTAGTTTTCCACATGTATTGTGGTTTTATAGATACTGCAGCTGGTGGTTCCCTAGTGGATAAAACTTCTTAAGCTACCAATAGTTCCCAAAATGCACAAAAATATTGTGCATGAGAAATTTCACTAACCCAAGGTGCTGATTATGAAATTAATTCATCCCTATAACAAAATATAGATAATAACATTGATGAGATTCATGCCCTTATAAAAAATTATCTCAATATCTATGTAATTTACACTCCCCTCCCATTCTTGGGAATTGTGATTTTTTAGATAACACTCATTTTGTTTTCTAGTTCCTGCAACATCAGGATTCATTAGACTATTGTGTAGTAGTATTTCCTAGGTGTCCATTCCAACAAGAAAATACATTCTAGAAAGAATAATTCAGGCCAAATACAACCCCCAGGTGGCAAGAATAGTCATATTACATATGAGGAAACTCAAGCTACCCCATACAGAATTTGAATCAATGAGGTAAAGGTATGAAACCTTTTTATCCTTCACCTTCTCAGAACAATCCTCCTCCCCCTGAGTTTGTACCAGCACTTAATACATGGTGATGAAAATGGAATTCTAGAACCTTCAACTTGAAAAGACAACACAATCAGTTATTCATGACCTGTGAACTCAAGTGGGGTAATTGGAAAACGCCATCAGTGATATAAATATGCATGTTTATGGACAATGACCATACAAGACTATTGGTAATCCAAAATATAAATGTCATTTATCTATAATAACAATTTATAGTTGTAAATAAATTTCTTCTTCCATTGATTCTACATAATATGTATTTCTACTTCTTGAAAACTCTCTTTCTCTACCCATAAAAATTATAATGAAGAAAATAAATTAAAAAGGGTAAATAAGTTATTATTTAGGATTCCCCAAAAAATTCCATTCCCATGAATATTCTCTAAATCTATGAAAATTTTTGATAATGAGATTGATAAATAAATAATTTATACATTCAAAAAGGTGCGAGTTAACATTACATTATTGGATGCAGTTAAAAAAATAATTACCACACCAAAGTTCATAAAGATACTTTCACCAATATACATCGACTACAGAGGAATGAGAGAGTCAATCTTGGAAATAATGTCTCAAATTTTATCAAAATAGTAATGCCAGCTAAATTCTAAGATCCTTGAACTTTCATGATACCTTACGCAATAAGGAAGATCATATTTTCTGATATAATGCCTGATTTAGGTGCTTAAATTATTGTAATTCCATACTTTGTGTATAACACATCCATCAATATTAATCGAGGATCTCCTCGTTAGAGAGAAGAATATCATCTTCCCTAAAGACTTTATTATTTTTGTGATGAATGATATTCTGACCCAAGTACATATTATTCTCCTACTTGGGAGTCCATTACTTATAATAGAAATGGTTATCATCAATATTCACAATAGTATGAATTCCATGAAATTCATTAGTGAAAATGTAAGTCTCAATATCCTTGATTCTATGAAATACCTCATTGAAGATAACTCTAATATTCTAGTATATTCGATGGATTTTCTCTCAAATTACACACACACCCAAAATTATCTCCTTGAACAATGTTGTGATTAATTTTATTTTTCTTATCCCTCAAATTATTTGAGTTTTGATTCATGTTTTTAGTGTTTTGTGTGTTCAGAATAGGGTAAATTTTCTGCATCAATTGATGACATTGTTCATTTTGAGGAACCCATGACTGTCGCTGATTCTGTAAATCTCATTTCTATTAAATCTCTTACCTTAGATAACAAAACTGAGTATATAGGTAGTTTTATGGACCTCAATCCTCATAAATCCCCATCTTCAATACAAAAACCTCTAGTGATGGAATTAAAACGACCTCATTCTAATTTAAAATATGCCTATCTTGACAGTGTTGAGCAACTACCTGTCACTATTTTAAATAAACTCTCTTCATAGCAGGAAACAAAATATCTAGAACTTTTGAGAGAGTTTAAAAAGGTGATAGGATGAATATTGTATGATATTCTAGGGATTATCCCATCTATTTGTAAGAACCATATACTTTTAGATTGTGAGTCCAAACATGTAAGGCAAGCTCAAAACTAGTTGAATCCCACCCTCCTTGAATATGTGAAAATAGAAGTTAGTAAAATTCTGGCTACTAGGATCATTTATTCCATATATGATAGTAAATGGTATTTCCTATTGAAAATTGTGCCTATAATGGAATAATAGTAGTGTCAAATGAAAGGGGTGAATTGGATCCAATACTAGTGAAAAACTATTGGTGAGTCTGCATTGACTACTATCGATTGAATCAAGCCATTGGAAAGGACCACATTCCATTACCTTTCATTGACTAAAATTTATAGATATTGGATGGTAATTCCCATTATTTTTTTCCATAAAGGATGTTTAGCTTAATAAAAATTCATATAGCCCTTGAAGATCAATAAAAGACAACATTTACCTTCCCATTAGGAAAATTTTCATATAGGAGGATGAATTTTGGTCTCTATAATGATCCTATTACTTTTTAGATATATACATTGAGTATTTTTTAGGAGTACCTTGAGAATTGAATGGATGTTTTTATTAATGATTTCACAATTTATTCCTCTTCATCAGATGACTATTTGGAACACCTAGGTTTTTTCCCCTCATTATTGAATTATAAAATATATCATATTAAATAATCTGAAATTTCATTTCATAGTAGAATTAGGGATAGTTCTTTGGAATTTTATTTTAAATGATAGAATTTAATTGGATAAAAAATAATTGAATTAATTTAAACCGTTCCATTTTAAGAATATGTTAGTGACATGCAATATTTCTTGGGTCATAATGCTATTTAGAACCCATTTATTAAATACATTAGTAAGATCTCACTTCCATTGCTGTGGTTATTAAAAAAATGTTCTGATTTTTTTTAATAAAAATTGTGACAATTCATTAAATTTACTAAAATGGAGTCTCATATCACAACCCATCATCATACCATAATGTTGGTATCCCACATTCTAACTTAGGTGGGACACCTCTAACGTTTTATCTAGAGTAGTTTTAACACAAAGGGTTGAGAAGGATCATTATTTCATTGTGTATGCCTCATGTACCCTTGAACATGAAAAGGTAAATAACACAACTACTATAAAATAATTCCTTTCAATTGTGTTTTCCTAGTAAAAATTTATATCATATCTTCTTTGGTAAAAAATCATTGGGTTTTTTGATGATGTTTTCCTTTGTTTTCTCCTTAAGAAACATAAAGATTAGTCCCACCTCATTCGATGGATGCTCCTCCTCTATGAGTTTGAACTTAAGATTTGAGGTAAGAGAGGAGTGTAAAATGTGGTAGATTACTGCATTAGTAATATTTCCCCATCATTGGAACATCATGTTTAATCTCCCCTCCCCATTGGATAATTCATCCGTTATGAGAACCTTTGTGATGTTATAGACATTACTCCTTGATTTACAAACATCATAAATTTTCTAACAACATCTAGGACCCCAACATATGTTGGTGCCTCATAGTCCCAAAGGATTAATGAGGATTAATGATGGTACATTTTGGATATACCATATTTAGGGAGAATTTTTAGTGATCATATTATTCATCGGTGCATCCCTGACCATGACTACACCTATGTTCGGAGATTCTACAACACGTTGGATTTTTGGGGCCACATTGGCTCTAAATATATATCTCAAAAGGTCCTTGAATTAGGTATTTATTTTGAAAATATGAATAGGTTTTCCCATTAGTTTTGTAAGTCATAAATATTATGTTAATTCCTAGGGAATATATATCCCAATATGAATTAATTTCCCAAAAAAACCCATGTTATTCTATGAAATATTTGGGGCATGGGGCATTGGATTCATGGGAACTTTTCAAAATTCATTTGGGTTTGGGTACATATTATTAGTTTTTTACTGTGTATCTGAATGGGTAGAGGAAATGGATACTAGAATTGATGACTACTGCATAGTTTTTGATTTTATAAGGTCCTAGTTTTATAGTTGGTTTGTATTTCCTAGATTCACCATTAGTGATTAGGTTTCATTATTTTGCAATCGCAATATGAAAAACATGATCCATGTGTATGTGGTTGTTCACAGAGTATCCACTTCCTATCACCCCCAAACTATCGGGCAAGCAAAAATATAAAATTTGTAATTTAATAGAATCATGGAAAAAATGGTACAACCCAATAGGAATGACTCGAGTTTTCGCTTGGATGATACGATTTTGGTAAACCGTATAGCTTTTAAAACCTCGATTTGATTGTCATTAGAGAGGATTATGTTTGAAAAGTATGTTCTCCTTATAGTGGAGGTATAGTACCTTGAATAATACATTGTTTAAAAATATAACATGAATCTCTCATATGCAGGTGAGCATTGGAATTTACAGATTCAGGTGGTGGAAGAAATTTTATGCAATTCATAACAAAACTCCAAAATCTATAAATATAAGATGAAGGCTATCCATGGTGGAATGATTCATTAGTGGAAGTTTCATATTGGAGGGAAGTTCCCCATGTACTATTCTAGGATGAAGATCCACCTTGGTAGGCATCATTAATAGTGTATCAATCCTTACGTAGATTCTAATGTCTACCATTTTGGTGTAATTAATGTATTTCATGAGCAGAGTGGTTAAACTATTACCTTCAGTTGGAAAAACTTAAACACTTTTATGAGGATTTTACAAAGAATCCATTGGAGGAAATCCACCTTCATGAAGTAACATATCAGTGAATCCCACTTGGATTTATCCTTCCCAAAATTTCATTTATCATAGCGAGGACAAAAAAAAACTCTAGGTTTGGGGGTGGATATATTCCCAGGTTCATTAAGAATTTTATTTTCTTTATTATTTCTTCTCCTTTTCCCTTGCTTCATGGTATTTTTAATTTTCCTCAACTTCATGTGTTCATTAGGATTTTCATCATATTTATTATTTCTTTTCTTTTTAACTTACTTCATGGTATTTTCACTTCCCCTCCACACTTCGATAATGAAAATAATATCAAAATCATGGTTTAAGATTGATATAATTTTGTGGAAAATCTAATTGTTTTTTGAAAAGTGTTTTTCAAATGATTGTAGATGTGGAATATTTTTATAGAATTTTTATTTTAAAATATTTCTTATGTGTTTAATGGATTTTTTAAACCCATACCTTATTGTCACTAACTAATATTTTAATCCATTACTTGAGAGACATTCTAAGCTCTTCGTTACATATTTTTCTATTTAATAACTTTCATGACAATCTTGAGTCATGTACAGAATCTAAAAAACCACCTTGATTTTTTTGAAGATACAATATTGGAGTGTGATACATTTATTATAGAGACCCTCATTCATTTAAAACCTATTTTTACAATAAACCTATAATTTTTTACACCTTTAAATTTTTCCCTTCATAAGCCATAGAGAGAATGAAGTGCCTGTTATGTAGCTACATCACAAGATAATTTATCCATACCTACCCATATCTTGTGTTTATTGTTTTTTATTTTAAATATGTGTGGGGGATAGGATGTTTCATGGGAATTATATGGAAATATTCATTTTTAATTGGTGATTGAAAGGATGCCTGTATTTTTTTGGGAAGGGGGTCCACAATCCATATTATATCATTGTGTTATACATGTTTCCCCTTTATCTTCAAAAAAATTCTATATTAAAAATAAAACTTCTTTATATAGAAAACAAACAAAAGAAAACAAATAAATAGATAAAATTGGATGTTTAATATTTATTATTCACTTCTTGGTTGTGACCCACAAAAAAGGAACAAAGGAAAGAGTGAGTTATAAATGATAAAATCTGTGTAGGGTTGAGTGTGAAAATTTATTATGAACACTTGATGAATTTTTACATTATTTTCATATAATATATTAAGCACTCTGATTCCACATCATATTTTTAAACATCAAATCCTACCAACCCTTGAACTTCAAAACACCATGTTGGATGTCCTCTGGAGTAGAACCCTAATTTATATTGGTAGAGAACTTAGAATCTTGGAAAGAATACGGTATAATCACATGAACATGGGAAAATGGGAATAAATACACTTTCAAATATTCCTAGAGTGAATACGTAAAATTTCATGGTGAGTTAAGTTGTGACATTGTGCATGGTTTAACAAATGAAATTGAAAAAATCATAATGTGATAAAAGAAGAATTATAATACAATTTATTTCACAAATGACTAATAATGGATTTAATTTTGAATTAATTTTGGTTGTTTTATCACATTTGATTTAGGAATGGGACATGATTTGGATATGTGACTTTTCACAGGAATGAACATTACTAGGTGTGGTGGTGTGATTGCACCATGATTCACTATTTTATCTCAACCTTATACCATTATGTTAAACTTGTTTCATATTGAAAATTAAGAGAAAAAAAACTACTTTCACTTAATATTTTATTCAATAAATTAATTTTCATAACTATTCAAAAGGGTAATTTCACTTTTTATAATTATTTCATTGTAGGTGGATGTGATTTGGAGGGCTCAGGAAGAAGTTGAAGAAAAATGGGAAAAACTACATAAAAATCCAAGAATATATGTGGACAAAACAAAATTGTGTAGCAATTTTATGCATCATGTTGGACTAAAAGTTTGTCTTATGGTCTAAAATTCAATTGTCTATAGCTATTATGAAGAAACCCAAGCCCAATTTATGCTTTAAGGGGCCCAACTAAACCGACCAGTCAATGAAAAAGAATCTATATTCTTTAAAAATTTTGGTTTTATTTTTTGTCCATATCACCATTTTTATATATTTTGTGCCCAAAAATATTTACAAGTATATTGAGAAGTGGTAGATAAATAATATTTGTATTTATTAATTGTCATGATAAAGAGATTTACTATCCAAAACCATGGGCCAAGTGGTATAATGAAATATGTGTTCCCAAAACAACCTCCTATTTTAGATATAAAAATGCACCTTGGACACCTCATTTGGGAGTTCGATCAGGAATAAAATATCTTCCATTTTGGAGAAAAAAATAGTCCTCTCTTAATTACTATAATATATATAGGCTATTGTAACTTCTACATAAATATCTATGGCTTCCTCTCTTTTCTTGGAGTTCTAAACTCCTTGTGATCACCCGATGAGGAAAGTGATGTAAATCCAAAGAATTATGTTAATAATATTGGAATGATATTTTTAATTTCAGGTTTATATATTGTTTTTATTCATCTTATTTTATTTTTTAATTGATTTATGTACTATTATATCATTCTCAAACTCATATGATCATGTTTGGGGGTATTCATTCATGTATTGTTTCACACATCATTCAAATATTCTTCTTTATCCTTTAAATTGTAGTATTTGTGTGGTTCATCTTGGTCAATTGAAATATAATAATTACATTAATGGATATTTAAATTTATGTCCTTGAATCACACTGAAATAACATTCAATCCTAGACAACATTCTGAGTTCTTCATGTGTTTCCTTAGTGAATTTTGGTTATGAAGTTGGACACAAATCATCCTATCATCGGCAGTAGTCGGTGAATCTTTTTGTGTTTTTGATTGAACCCATGGAGATATCATAATATAAAATTTGTAGAATTAGGTTCCTAGATATTACTAACTAATAATTAAAATATCTATACCATATCTCTCAATGAAATGAAGGAAGTGCATCGTGAAATTTCATGTGGTGGATCACGCTTAATTAATCTTATTAATTTCTTCTTTGTTTTATCGATTTAATTTATATATTTGATTCATAAATCATAAAACCCCATGTATTCTAAATTTTCATTCCCCTTTTCATTTCATAATCACAACTTTTTTTTAATTAATTTATGAAGGATCCATTGAGAGACAACCTAGGGTTCCTTCTATACTGAAGAAATTATTGTAAATCTAAACATCTAATTTGATGTGCTCTAAAACATGATCAAAGGGTATAGATTATCCTAACATAATTGATCTCAACCATCAAAGTTGGACACATTAAATCCATACATCTAAATAACATACATAACTCTACATTAACAATTAGGAGGAGGAAGCTACTACCTCACCCTCTCTCTATAAAAATATTTCACCCAATCCCAGTAGATTCATTAGGAATATTTCGATTACATTTTCCTTCTAAATTTACATCCACATGTTAATATAAATTATACTATATTTCCATAGTTGTGTTGTGTTGTTATTTTTTGATTTTTTATTTTTTTTATCACACATTATTCACACTTTTACATGATCAATTACACTCCAAATCAAAGAGAACTGACCTAAGGGTGAAGACCCCATGGGAGATTACATGGGAACTCTTTTATTTAAAATAATAGGAATTACATCCAATATGTAGTGGAAAATGGAGAGAATAAGATCGATGGTATTCATATGATCTCTCTGATGAGTTAATTCAACCATAAATCTCTCAAATCATCTATCCATCTATCCCTTATTTCTTAGTTTAAACTTGTGTAGAACTGTGGAGTAGGGGTTGAACAATATACGGTGAAGTAGGGTGTTGGGACAAGTAAGGACTTGATCGAGTGTGTTCATTGCCTCTTCACTATAGAGGTGGTGGAATATGATATATTAGGACATATATGTGGGTTATTGGATAGTGATACTCCAAACCCTTTTTCCTTGAGAGGAAACCCAAGTCAATAACTAGGCTATAGAATGAGTAAAATTGAAATTATTTTTGGCCATGACCCGTGACAAACACATGATCATGTATTTAAATGTCCTTGTGAATGTCATTTTTTACTTCATAACATACCTCTCTTCCATTTAATAATTTATTACTCAAGAGATAATGAATATTTTTTTAAAAAAATTGATATGGAGAAGAAAAGATTAAAGGACTTAAAGCCTGAAATGATATATCTAGTGAATTTTATCCAATATGAAACTTCCTATAAAAATGTTGAGTTAAAGAATATTTTGTTTCAGGATGAATTTTGATGTTGAAATATGTTTTTTGTGGGAGAGGTCGATGAATTCATAGTCAATTTGATAAGAATTTGGGCCAAAAGAGTCGAAAAATACAGTTAAACAACTAGATTCAGAAAGGTCCACACCATCGTGAATGGTCGCCACTCAAAAAAGTCTCCAAAATCATAGATATTTGATGGTAAACTCTATAGAGTGTAGGTTGGTATGAGTATTTCCAATTCACATAAGTCTCTTCTTGTATAGAGATTTGATGGTAACTATTGTGTAGCATAACTCGGATTTACATAACCCCACCTCCTTATGAATCACGTAAAGTTTCATGAAGACCTATATATTTTGGGAAAACATCTCCCTTTCCTCCATTGAGCCTATAAATACACCCCTATGTCTAAATCTCAAGAGGATGTGACCTTTCAGAATCCATGAAAATATTTTAACTTCTAATACATAGAAGATTCACGAGAAAAAGAAGTTATTGACCTACAAAGCTATCCATACATCATCAAACCACCTCCCATGGGATTTTTTTGGAACATCAACCCAAATGTGGAGAGGCCTTTCCCAATTTTTTGTGGTCTTCACATGATTATAGATCCCTTTATAGATCTTGGGGTTTCACGAGATAACTATCTTTCATAAAACCAACCACATGGGTACTAAGACTTCAGCTCGAGGTAGGTTACCCTATTTTCAAAAACATACTCTTTTCTATGACACTTGAACATCATTAATCCCATAGAACACATAAATATGAAGACTTTTTGGATGCCGAAAACTTCATGAAGCCCAAATTTTGAGTCTTCTTATGGTTAATCCTTTCATTCAACACCCTTTTGTGAAAGTTAGGTTCCCAAAGGCCCCAATACCGCACCCCATGTCCCCGTGGGACCTGTACCACATACCCTTGTGTCCTTACACTTTTATCTGAGTGTATTCTAGGACTTTATCCAACCTATAGATCCAAATAATAGGTACCTTAGAACCTATTTATCAAAATAATTGGTACCTTAAAAATGGGCCTCCTGATTACCACTCCTCGATGTTACTGTCTATAACATGCCCTACATAGAGGAGCGTGAGAAATGGACTTGAAATCCATAAATGTGTTTTCATAGAGGGAAATGGCTTAACATTATTGGTAGAGATTCTATATGAATAATCTTCCACACACCATGACACGGTCCCCCTTGGATATAAATCCCCATCCACGTCTGATATACAAGACCAAAAAGTGTCTAGCTCCACGTCCTTATCATGTAATGTTAAACTACATGACAATATCATTAGCACATGACGTAAACTTGTAGTCTTACCTAGTGTAATAAAAATAGGATGCCCCATGCATGGAATTCATGGGATTAAACCCTTCCTCCAACCATAAGTTCTGACTCCCATACCAGGTAGCTTCTACTCAAATTCCCAACATGATCCCTTGTTGGTGCTCCATCAGTGACTTGAGTGTCCTAACCTCACAACATTAAACTGCATGGACCAGTATTACCACAAAACCATAAACTGGGGAATCAAACTTTGTGAGTTTTGATCCTTGTTTATATATAGGGTTTGTAGGACACCTCAATGATGTTTAATCCTAACATCCAAATCCATTTGTGAAATCATACCCATGGGGGGAATACTCCATAAAATCCATTTCTGAAATCATCCCCCTGTGGGGGGGGGGGGACAGTCAATCATCCAAGTGCGAAATCAAACCTCTTGGGGGGACACACTATATAACCCCAATGTGAAATCATCTCCCTTGGTGGGATACACTCCATCAAATCATGAGTGTGAAAAATTCCACCCTAGGCACATTCTCACCCACTCATCCAATCCCAGTAGGATTTTAAATCTATGTCACAATATTTTCCACAAGACATTACTCTTGTGATCTGACCTATAATCCTTACACTATGAAATAAACATTGGATTCCTAAGGTTAAAATAATCATAATACTTATGCCCAAGAAATCAACTACCTCATGAATGGAATGAGAAACCTTGAGTTATGAAACTAAGATACATCACACATGAGGTTCCCATAAAAAGAGAAAGATTTCATACGTTCCCATCCTACCCAATTTCCAAATGTTCCCAACATCCCCAATGTTACTACCTCCCCGGATTGAAGTTTGATTCCTTGTTGAGATAAAATAAGTGCAATTAACTCAAATCCACCTCGATATAGAACCATGAACAAGTTTCATGAACATGACAGACATCTATGAGGAAGACCTGGACTAGGAAACACGCTCTAGGGAGGAATCATAGAAGGAGGAACTGAAATCCCATCATCCTATTTTGATCAAGGGGACATCATTGATGATAATATTGATGGAAGTCTCCTACCTTAGGAAATTGGGAATACACAGATATAGAGCAATACACAAAGTCTGTCGACCCTGATAAAAGCATCAGAAATAAAAATATTGAACCAGATGTGAAACTATTCTCCTCAAATATGTCCACTAGAATCGTTTAATACCCTGATGTATTTTTATGACACTAGATCTAAATATTAGGTGTCATTTCCCACAATGAAATTGGTGGTACCATCATGAAACTGATCTAAAACTTGGGGAAAATAAAAATTAAACATCCTTATTTAGTGACAATGTCTGCGTGGAATCCTTCTCTACTCTAAGAAGAATAGACGATGTTGGGTCATTTTTCAACACCATTACTGTATTTGTACTAATGGTTGAATCCACGTGCCTTAAAAAATCACAATATATTGAATTAGTGAGCTAGTTCCAATGGGTTTATGGGGTATAAGAAACATCTGCATAGAAATCCTATGCAACTACATCCTTGTCAAAAATCCATTATACCTTTAGCTAAGGGAGAACCACACCCCATACCTCCCTCTGAGATCATCCAGTGTAGGGTGATTGGCACCCATATCCTCTTGTATGAGTATAAAGTTGTAATTCCACTAGGTATATGGCCCTCTAAGACCTCTATGAACTAGTGATTAACTGAAACATCAACCCCTATGGTCCACATAGGGGGGAAACTACCCCCGGTTCTAATGAAGATCCACTTTGAAAACCTCTCCAATAATTTATCTAATATATCACTCCCTTATATCAATATGGTAAGAGATATTTAAACTTCACCTGCAGTGACCACTACATAGGATCGGGTTAGGATGTATACCATTAGGCCTCATCATCTCGATCAATGATCAATTCTATGGGTTTATTAATGGGTCGTATTTTTCCTTGATCCATCGAACCCAATCTAGAACACCTGATGTTGGAGTTGAGGGATAACCAAGATTATTTCCCAAGAAGTGGAATCATTTGAATCTCATTTGGCCCCTACCACTAATGGAATATCCCACGATATCCCTATAATTATTGAATAGAGATCCATATTTACTTACATGGTATTGTTAACCTATACACATCTTATGTATGTTGGGTTTACTCTCTTACTCTCTGGAACCACCGATAGTCATTATGAGCTACCTCATGACATGGAAAATTAGTGTTGAGATCCTCCCCTCATAGCCATCAACCAGCATTATGGTACTCCTCGTGCTCCCAAAAATCAATGTTGATATGATACCCACACCACCAACAACTAGTACAAATTTCTTGCCCGTAGAAAAGGAATTCCCTACTTCGAAGAACCATCCCATGGATGTAGGTAGAACACCCGCTAGGGGGTCTGTACCCATGGTGAAAGCCGCATCTCACATGGTAGAAACCAAAGTGACTCTTAGAAGTTCTCACATGGATAAATCATATGTCGTTAGTGGAGAAACCCTAGGAATCATTATATCATCATCAAACTCTCAAATTCTAAAGAAATGGATGAATCGATGAGGGAACATTCACCCCAACTGCAAGAGTTTAGTGTGGAAGCACAATAATTTAGGACTACAATCCAAGAAGTTGAGGTCTACATGATTCGTAGATCCATCCATAGATACTTATAGGTAGTGGAAATTTTGTCCTCCCTCTATGGAATCATATTGCCTTCAACTCATTCCCCACAATTTTCCCTCTTATCTACCTTGATTTATGATGTTTTAGAGATGCAAAAGATCTCATTGATTCACTCATATTATGATGAGCACTCCTCTAGGCCCCAAATGGATGATAATTCTTGCATGCCTATGGTAGTGGTAAATACCACATCATACAAGGACATTATATTGATGTTGTCACTGCCTCCATGTGATAACCTGATGTGTAGTGGATATTTGACATGTTTAGTGCCCCCTCTCTTAGTTTATCATATAAAAATCATGTTTGTATCAGTACCACCACCCTTATATCAGGCCATGAAAATAAAGGCTTGATCAAACTAATGGTAGGACCCTTCCCCAGAGAAAGAGGACATGTGGGAGCTTCTGGAAGAAAACAAAATTTTATTGGTGTTCTAGAAACCTAAAACTCTAGATATTGTCATCCTAAACTCCCTCACTACGGGATAGGTATCACATTTCCACTAAATTATCTGGGATATGTTTGACATCGTCTTTGATTTCCAACTGACCAATCTAGTGATCTATAATCACCTTGACAAAATCAAACAATAGTGAAATAAGGTTTCTTTTGAAACACACCCTGTAGAAAAGTGTCCCAAGTCATATGGATACAGCCATACACTCAAAAAAACCTTCATTAAGAGTCTTTTTATTCTCTATAGAGTCATAGAATGTAAAAATAAGAGGCCACGAGATGTATGTTGCAATCTATTTCAATCATAATTTACAACACTAAAAAAACCTTCAAGACAGACTATCTTTTGAGGGTGAAGGTTATAGATGAGCCAGTCACAGAAATTTTCACCAGAAGGAATGGACTCACATACTCTCTAGACATTCCACTATCCAAGGCATAACTACTCATGATGTGTGTAGAGAATGTCAGGAATTAGTGGGTCCCTAACCTCATCTCCTTGAACTACCCTTGAGGATTTTATGAGTTTTCATTAGATAATAAATGTCTGGAAGAAGCCATATAGTGTATTAAACAAAAATAATATATAAAACCCCTTACTTCTCATGTGGGAAGGCCCATAAATGTACAGATAACTGCCCCCATACATACAGAGGTCCCTAAGATGAGACATGTGATGGTCCTTCTGCCAGATGAGCCTCACCAAATGCTTCATGTCCCCGCATAGAACCACTAAATATTTCCTATATGAGAAAAAATTCCTCAATGGTAGAATTTGGCTCCACCCCCCCCCCCCCCCCCATCAATCCCATGCTCTAAAGATGCCTTTCATATAAAGAAAAAACCACACTTCTTTCGTTAGGGATTTGATGGCCCCATGATACATTTTTTGTGCCCTATAAAAGGGAATAATAATGTTTCTAAAGTAAAAGATACCCTAATTTGGTGGACTAATTGGCTATTTTGACCATTACCTATATCATAGAATCTTCAAACACACTATCAAATAATTTTTTTTGTTCAAATATTTCTTCCAGGACCAAGAGGATTGTGGACTTGTAAAACTGGGTAGTGTTCCATCATAGGTAGCACATATCTCTATCGAATATTATAGTGATAGTGGAGACTCCAATTAGTGTAAATACACTCCCATTCATGTGATAAAAAAATATTAATACTAGTTATCTCATATGATAGTCACTCATTCTCATGGTATTATTTGTGCCCACTTGAGCAAGCCATAAAATGATGTTGTTTTCATCTCTCCTTCAAGCACTACCTCCACATATGTGATGTATCCTTACATGCCTTAGAAGAATAGAAGTTGATGAAAAATAGAAATTATAGTATCTTGTGTATTTTAAATCCATCTCACACACTTGGACACTTTATGCATCTCGAATTGGGAGATGTTCCCATAGTCTTACTAGCCCTAGAGTACTCCAACGATGATGAGTATGAGTACACCACTATAACTGTCATTGATATATTGGACAACATCAAGATTTATGAACATGAGAATCACCATCTGAACCCCTCATGTACCTCCAACCAACACCTTTTAAGAATAGCTTGAAGAAATATGATCCAATTGAATGCTTGGGGTAGAGCTTCAAACTAGGATTTTCATGTTACTGAAAGTAGTAATAATGTATTTGATAGAGTGAATCAAACAAACCCCTCTTGGTATACACCATTAGTTATTACATTTCATTTAACTTTATTAATTAACTTTTCATCTTAGTCATGATTGTACTATGATCTTCAGCGTCTAGCCAGGACCCGACCTCACTTAACTGACACTAAACTGATAGGTGTTCAAATCATTTTAGATATCTTGATGAATAATATCATTATTACTAGAAAGGACCCATCCATTCATCCAACAACATATATTATACACCATTCCAAATAATGACCCTTCATTAACAAAAATATTCACCTAGAATGGAAATATGATGTGTTGAAGCACCTCTTCAACACACCTATGAGGATTTTGATCATCAAGGAACTCCACCAACCAAAGGAAATGCAAAATGGCCTCACAGAATCATTGATAATTTTCACTTAGTCTGTGGTTGAGGTATCTTCCATTGAAGCCTACTATGTAGAGGAGGTGAAGCAAGAATAATTCTAATCCATTATCTCATTTCTTTGAAAATACAAGGGTGCCACCATTCATTGGAAAATACTTCTATTTTATATCATAGACCATTTTAGTGGAATAAAAATAGGACAATGCTTAGTAGATACAAGTTTTGGGAAAAACATCAACCCAAAAAAGATGATTCATAAGCTGGGACTAATGGAAGTATATTTTAATCCCTCCAACATGATAATTCAAGGGTATGATAAGTGTGAGGAGACATTGTGATAAAGAAATCATCTAAATAAACAATTTGGTGTCCTGGTATCAAGCACTGAATTAATGGAAGTATCATATGATACTACCTACAATGAACTGATTGGAAGAACCTAACTTCATTTGTATATAGCTTCCCCCTCCTCATATCATCAGTCCGTCAAAAACTTCCTTGATGGTTGAGTATGTGTTCTCTAGGGAAAAACATCCCTTGTGAATCTTTTTGAGGCCCACTATCTAGATATTGGGTATTAATAAAGGGAAGGAAAGCATGTCTATGTCTATGGGTTTGAGTGCATCAATACCCATAATGATCTAAAGGCCACTAAATTCGACCCATGCGTGGAATAGGAAGATACCTTTACCCTTTCGATTCACCTGTTAGATCCCATAATACAGACCAAGGGGTTGTTTCATTGTCTCTAAGAAAAAAAGATCATTTGCAGATTATCTCATACTCTAAAACTAGATAGGACTAGATGATACCAATGGAACCCACTACAGTAGAGTACTAAAAATTATTCCCCATGGCCACTGATCCAAAATATTCCTATTTGTTCGACCAATTAGGGCTGACATGATGAAGGTAAACTTATTAGCATTGTTTAGAAATCAATAGTGGACGTCACTATCGAAAACTAGATACAATTGGATCAGTAGCTTCTATCCCCACAGTCTTATTAGAATGTGAACCCCTCTGTAAGGATTCTATACTGGCCAAAGCAGACAATAGTGAACCCCCCTAGGTCGGAAGTCTTGAATGATCCACCTATACCCTATGATCCTCTTGTCTCATATAATGAAGTGAATTTTAAAGATTTGCCTTTGGATTTAATGATGGAGTCTCCACCATTACTGATGAGTTGGCCCAATTGATCCTTTATACCGAGGAAGATCTAAGCCCGATGTCCAATGAGGAGTAGAAGCAGTATGATGCCTTCTTGAAACAACATTGTGACATATTTTCCTAGATATATAACAAGATTCCATGTTTAGACTCTTAGCCCACCATTCACAATCATATCCTCAGAGAAAATAAGTGTATATTCAAACAGCCTCCTAGATAGATTCACCCCTCTCATAATGCTATGGTCGAGGTTGAGTTTGATAAGATTATCAAATACAACTCCATCAGAGAATTCCATAATCCTATGATTATAACCAACAATTTCTCAGTGAAGAATAAAAATATGAATATTAGAGTCTGTATAAATGATCGATACATCAACTACTATTATTTCAAGGAAGATTTTCCCCTTCCAGTGACAGAACTATTAATTGATGATACAGAAAGGTTCCAGGAACTATCCACAATGGATGGATACTCTTTGTATAATTTTATCTATATTTTACTTGAGGATGAGGAATCGACCATCTATAGGGAAGATCAAGGAACCTTTTTTCTTTCAAGTGATATATTTTTTCTTAAATAATGGTGGAGTCACTTACCAAAAATCTATACATTGTATGTTCATACAAATTCTTTGTCCATTAGTGGAATGCTAAGTGGATGATTTGGTCATAAAATACAATTAGTTTAATAACCATATCAAGGATATTGAGAAACTTTTAATCATTCTTTTCTTCTAACACATGACAATGAACCCCTTAACTTTCATGTTTGGGCCCACCACTTGAAAATTTCTCAAATTTTTTGTAAGATACAGAGGCATCAATATTGACCCAAATAAAATACAAAAAATCAATCAAATTCATCACATGTAAAACTCCAGGAGTTTTGAGGCCTCTAAGGACATCATTAATACATACGCTAATTTATTGAAAAGTTGGCCAGAAAGTGTAATACTATCTTGATGATATTAAAAAAATAGGAATCAAGTACTAGTGGGATAAAGAGTACTAGACTTCCTTTGAGGAAATAAAAATATATCTATTATATCCTCTAGTTGTAATTCCACCCATCTTCATAAATCCTTTCATCCTATACATTACATCCATGGAACAATCCCATGAATCCTTATTGCCTATAAAAATAATGTGGCTAGATAAAACAGCCTATACTATCACATATAAATGATTTTGAAGAGAGAGACCAAATACATCCACATTAAGAATAGTTTTCTCAACTATTATTTACAGTGTAGAAGGTGTGACATTATATGTAGCATCATGAGATAAAGAAGATGCCTCCAGTATAACTTCTAAATTATTTCCTCTATAACCCATTCAGGTGAGATTATTGAAACATGGGGTAGTAATCCTCCAATAGTTCAACATCTAGTTTTTTCTGTAGATGTTTATTAAATTCAAACACTGGTGGACTTCCTAGATACATAAATATCCCTAAAATAACAACCCTTGGATACTGATTTCCAGGATGAATCTATTTTCAAAATTGATTATGTTCTACCTTTTTCAAGGATTTATTTTGATGGTGTATCCCAGAACCCAACTAATAGAAGTCTTAATGAACCCAATCTCAATAAGGTAGGTTTGGAAATCATTTTTTCCCACCCTAGAATATCCCATCCTACCATACTCATTCATGTTATCTAAAGGCTACAAAAGCTATGGGGAAAAGTACCATGCCCTTATTTTTGGTCTTGAGTTGGTTATCATGATTGATATCCCCAATTTACAAAAGAAGGGAGATTATGATCTAGTCATAAAATAGATCATATGTGATAACATCATTAGAAAAAAAGATCATTTTCCCCTGTTGGAATTTACCCACCAACTCAAGCCCTAGTTCCCTTCTCATGTAATGGATACCCATGTCCCTTAGTCATATATTAGTCGAGCTGGTTCAATATCTAATCTAGCTGCATCACACACAGAACTCAACTAGGATGACCTGTTCATTCACTTGGCACAATAGAGTGTCATTCCCTGACCACCTCATATGATGGAAACAAACTGGTGAATCAGCAGACTACTGATACTTCTGTGCAAAAAAATCATAAAATCCCCTCTTAGTTGAGGGAATTCCTGATTGGTAAACTCCCTCCATTGATCATATCTAGTGTAAAACCCAAATATTTCATAGTACATTATCTCTTTGAAGTAATTTAATAGATTATATTGCATACTTCACTGACTTGTCTAGCATTATACGCAAGATTGAGTTTCTGAAAAAGAACACATTAGTTTAATAATTATTTAAACGATGTATTTATTTATCAATTAAATATTGTAATATGAATAGTAAAAAATATATTTTAAAGGTTATTTATATTTATTTCACATAAATAATACATATTTATAAGGAAATTTAAAGGTTTTGTTAAAATAGTTATATATTTTAAAAAACATTCTTAAAAGAACTAATTTTTATGTCTTTTTTTGAACAATACTAAAATTACTTTTAGACACTCCTAAAAAATTTAATATGGTAAAATATACTTCATTTTTTATTTCAGAATATAAATATTATATTAGGGTGAATTTTTGGTACTTTTTTTATCTTTTATATTTTGATGTATAGTGAAAAATACTAAATTTTAATTAAAAACAACTTTTTAAATCGAAATAATTTATCATGTAAAATTATAAATTTGAGTGTTTTTAAAGTGTACTTGTACTATATTTTTATCAATTAATATAATTTATGACATTGGATATATTTTTACAATTAAATTTTACATAAACACATGTCAATATTTTGATAGTTTTTACTTCTTAAAAACCCGCTTTTTGGTTTTGACAACGGGGCTTAATTTTAAATTAATTACTGCAACTTCTATGTTTTGAATTTATAAAATTGGATTCCATATTTTTAATCATAACTTCCAAATTGTGTAAATAAGTATCTTTTTTTTGTAGACATTATGAATTGTAACTTCAGTAAATATTTTATTTACCAAGGTTAAAAGGTAAGTCTAGTAAATAATGGTAAAAAATAATATTATAATAATATTAAATTTCCTTAACATGTTTTCTAACCCTATTTTATGATATAGTTCTGACCATGGTCATCCTTGGGTCGATTTGGGGACCCCGTGGATCCATTTGTATGTGAAAATGACACTTTATAAAAATTAATTTACTGTTTAGGGAAATGTAACATAAACATATATCTTTTATTAAAAAAAATTTATATAGGGTTATATAAGTTATATTTTAAACTATAAATAGTCATTATAAATCTAAAAATACTTTCTACATCATGGTATTTTATTTATAATTTTTAGACATATAATAAATATATTTATTTATTACATAATAATGATGCTGTATTTTCTTTATTAATGAAGGAATCAAATAAAGGATATTATAAATATTGAAATAAATATAATTTGAACGTTTTGTTGCTATTAAAAAATTTTATAGGTTTATATTATATGTAAGAGTTTATTCAATTTATTTTTTTCAGAGTAATCAATTTGTGATGACTTTCAAAAAAACCAAATACTAAATAGTGTCAAAATTGACATAAATGAGTTCTTAAAATAATTATTATTTTATTAAATGATATAATATTTATAAAAATATAAGATTAGGAAAAATGACTTAAATAAGGTTATATATGTCATTAATTAACCAATTTTTGTTAAATTCGCATTTTATAGTAGGTTTATTAACCATTTAACAAATAAATACAAGAAGACATGGGAAATGTTAATCTATTTAACTAAGAGTTAAATCTAAAATATATGGTTAATATGGTGACCTAAACTTTTCTAAAAACTATTTCATGAGAGTATTTCAACCCATACCCCCCTTAGACATGAAATAAGTCAATTTTGAGCTATTATGAAACAAAAAATATTTTATAATAAATTTATATTTGAAGCTCTTCCTAAAGTTCACCTCACATCTCTTATAAAAGTGTACTTCCCCTTCTCTCAAATTCACACCTCAAAAGACATTTTTATCAGCCAACCCCTAACAAAATCTCCACAAAAATACCCTAAATTAATCCTAGAGGCCTTACCTTGATTATAAATCCATCCTAATGAGGCCTTTTTTTTAAATCAAAAGGAAGAACCTGAAGAAGATCTATTTATTTCATCACCACTGTCAAAGTTATTTTCTTCTTCCACATCCTCATTTTATGTTGTTTCCATACCAAAATAATAACTCCAATACCTTATACATGTTTTAATGTTATTATAAATATGGTACAACCATATTAATTATTTGATCCATCCTATGATTGACAAAGTCAACATACGTGCGTATGTACGGCTTACCATCTCCATGTCACGGTGTAGTTTGTTATTCAATAGTTCATTATTTGGATACGTATAATAATGAGTGTAATTGATATAAATAATAAATATAAAATTTTAATTATTTTTTATATATAATACAGCATCCAAATTACATACGATTTCACCATCAGTAGAATGATATTTTTCACTCATGTGTACGTACAACTTACTGTCTCCACAACGCGATGAGATTTCATTCCTCATCATAACCACCCAAGAATAATTTTCATTTGATGATTAAAACTAATGTTTAAGAACATAATATCATTCTATTTATGAATCAAATACATCATATTCATTTCAAACAATACTTACGTAAGAAAACATATAAAAAAATGAATCAATTAACACCCGAAACAGTGATACTACTGAAATATTTTTGACAATGTAATATTAAAGGATCATATATGAAATAATATTTTTGTATGTGTTTATTTTATAATTTAATAACAATTATTTAATAATTATACTGGTGGTTAACGTATCCTCTAATAAGAAAAAGTACAACGTAAGGGTTAATCTTACAATCTCTTTATTATTTGAGGTTGTTTATATAAGAGTATGAACTGGGAACTCTTTATCATCCACATCCATGTATCCTAAAACTGTATTTCAAAACATTTTAACTATTTCCTAGACAATGGGATAAAGTCACTTATACCCTTGTTTGACTTTTCAAAAAACAATTTGAAAGAAATCATTCCGTCATTTTCCAAATAAGTTACTTTATGACCCTTTCGACAAATTAAGGAAAGATTTTTTTAACATATACGGTGGGTGAAGATATATTCCACCACTATTACACCTTCTAATATTCTTTTACAAGCTTATAAGAATTTTTATAAAATAAATTTTTTTTAGATTTATATTATTTCAAAGTATAAATAGATATTTCACTCAAATAGATTTTGGAATGATTTCATCTATTTCAACATACTTTGTTGGATTTTATGCTTGTTTGAAATTGATTTATTACGATATAATATTCCATATTTTATTGATGGTTCTGTGATATGTTTTATTGTGCATGTTCTATTTTTATACCATTAATTTTTTATGGTTAATGTATTAACATTTCATATGCTAGTTTTAATTAGAATGTTTATGTTATGTTTTACCCGTTTCTTATATGTAATTAGTTAGAAGTAGTAAGTGATAGGAGGGGCCCGCTATAGCCCCTAGATGCCTCAGTAGGTCTTATGAGAAAAATTAGTCAATTGGCGCAAGGCCTTGAAAAAAAATTATATGTAGTCTTAGCACGAAGCCTTGACTATGTGGTTATGATGTCTGACATTATGTACTTGTTTCCAACACTTTCATCCAGGTTCACGCATCCATCTGTGGAGGACGCACAACTGCTGCCTCGCATTACTTCTTTCCAAAGGTGGGTGACATCTGTTCCTTATTCTGGTATGTTTTCTCCTTGATCAAGACAAGATGATGGGATGTCTATTCTTCCTTCCGTGGATTCCTCCTTGGAACTCATTACCTCATTCGGGTCTCCCTTAAATATTAAGTCCTGATTCACAAATATCATTCCTAATTCCATGAATTTGTGGACGCCCATTAATTACACTACTTCCGTCAGGACATTCCTTGGGTTCTTGACGTGGTAGCAACCTTCGGTCAGAGTAGACGATAACATCAGGCATGTCGAGGCATCTTTGGATGCGTGGACATTTGGGAGCCTGTATTCTTCCTCATAAGAGGGCATCTCAAGGGTGCATAAATAGAGGCATCTCAAATCAATCATGGGGTATCATATTCCAGAGGAATGTATCTGATGTTTTCCTTAGCCTCCCATGTTTATCATGGGGTATGTCCCGAGTTAAACATCTTGCGGAGATGGTTACACCGAAGGATTGTCTTCCATGGTTGTGCTCAGGAATCTCATGTTTAATAAGAGGTAGTCTGCGGGTTTCAAATCTCGTAGAGATTGTATGAGGGTGATTTGAATGTCCCAAAGAGACAGACCATCTTGGTATATCCCTAGGAGGGAGTGCCAAACATGTTTAACTTTGGCTGGGATTGAAACTCATGGAGGTTTCCTACATACCCTGTGTAGATGATCGGGATCAAAACCCACATAGTTCGAAGGGGTGATGAATTGGGGTGTACAAAAAGGACAACGACCTGAATACATGCTGCAGATTACACATGGATTGTGGACTGGGTACTATTAGGAGTAGTGAGGGGGTGGATGACATGATCCCACTGGGATGTGGCAGCCCAGGTAAGAATCTAGATGGATGATGGAGAGTTGAATGAAGTTGATGGAGAATGAGATGAACTAATGTGATGATGACAGTGATGTGGGGCTTGAGCCTTGAAGAGATTTCCTATGTATCCCTGTGGTAGGGAATAAAAGTATGCATAGTTTGGTGGGAAGATAGGACACCTGAGGAGGCAGCCCGTGAGAATGGATGCATGGATGAGACCCGTAGTAATTGGAACCTCCGGGTTGGGGCATGACCATCCATGAAACACATAGGCTCTAGGGATATATCAGGGTGAGACTTGAGTGATGGGCTTGAACCTCTGGTAGGCTTCCTACATTTCCCCATGGTTGGGAATCCAATTCTACATAGTTCATCTGAAGACATTTTACAGCCGAATGGGGTTGACAATAGCTTACAACTGAATTGGGTTGACAATGGCTTATAGCTGAATGGGGTTGAAAATGGCTTACCGCTGAATGAGGTCCCAACGGCTTACCATTGGATGTGGTCACAATGTCTTACCGCTGGAATGGATCACAACAGCTTACCACTAGATAGGGTCACAACGTCTTACCACTAAATGGGGTCACAACGACTTACCACTGGATGGGGGATGTAGTTTAACATTGTGCAAGATGAAAAGGGGGCATGCAGTTTAACGTCATGTGGGACAAAGGTGGTCCGACGTGAAGGGGGTCAGAACCAATAGGGTGTTGGGCTTGAACCTCAGGGAGGATTTCTATGCACCCTGCCTTGGAAAGGATCAAAGTCCATGTAGTTTAGGAGAGGTGTTGGTGAACTGACGTGAAGGGATTTGGGACCAATGGAGGTTGGTCTTGAACCTCAGGTAAGCTTCCTATGTGCCTTTCCCGGGCCAGGATCAATGTCCTCGTAGTTGAGGAGGCATGTGGTCAACCGACGTGAAGATGGTCGGTACCAATGTTTGTTGGGATTAAACCATAGGGAGGCTTCCTACATACCTTACCTTGGAAAGGATCAAAGAAAACACAGTTGAAGAGATTTTCTGTTGAACTAAAGTGAAGGGAATCAGGACTAATGGGTGTTGGGCTTGAACTTTAGGGAGGCTTCCTACGTACCTTGCCTGGGAAAGGATCAAAGTCCCTGTAGTTCAAGAAGTTTCTGGTGAACCAATGTGAAGATGTTCGGGACCAATGGTTTTGGGGGTTTAACCTCAGGGAGGCTTCCTACGTACCTTTACATGGCATGGATAAAGACCACGTAGTTCTGGAGTGGTGTTGGTGAATTGACGTGAAGGGAGTCACGACCAATTGGTGAAGGGATTGAACCTCAGGGAGGCTTTCTAAGTACCTTGCCTTTAAATGAATCAAAGTTGTCGTAGGTCAGCATGTTTGTGGTGAACTAAATTTAAGATGGTCGGGACTAATGGTTGTTGGGATTGAACCTCATGGAGGCTTCCTACGTACCTTGCCTTGGAAAGGATCAAAGACCATGTAGTTCAGGAGAGGGTTTTGGGGATTATTCTCTAAGGCCGCACAGAGAGGATTTCATGTTCGGTGCTTGATCTAATCTCATGTGAGTCTTGATCGTTGCGAGAAACAAGAGGCAGTTAAGACCTGACGATCACGTCACGTATGGTGCGCCCGTGGGAAGTGGAATGGGGAATTACACGTGGTTAGTGTCCCAAAGAGGAAACAGGGTCTTACGCACGGTTCGCAGCCCAGGGATATGGAGATTGGGACTTACTCCAGGGTGGAGAACCAAGTGTCACTTTCGAGCGGCAATGGTGAATGTGGATTATGCAAGGAAGCAGCTGGGTGCTGCTTTGGAGAGGCAATGATGAATGGGGCTTACGTAAGGAAGCTTCCTGAGTGCCACAATTGAGGGGAAATGGTGAAAGGGGCTTACGCAATGGAGCTGCTCGGGTGCCTCTATGGAGCAGAAATGGTGAATGGTGATTATGCAAGGGAGCTACTTGGGTGTCACAATGAAGCGCCAACGGTGAATGGTGCTTACGCAAGGAAGCTGACCGGGTGCCGCTATGGAGCGGAAATGTTCAATGGGTATTACGCAAGGAAGATTCTCAGGTGCCGCTATGGAGTGGAAATGGTGAATGGGTACTACGCAAGTAAGATGCATGATTGACATTATGGAGTGGCAACGGTGAATGGGGCTTACACAAGGAAGTTACCCAGGTGCCGCTATGGAGCGGCTATGGTGAATGGGGCTTACCCAAGAAAGCTGCTCGGGTGCTGTTATGGAGCAGAAATGGTTAATAGGGTTACACAAGGAAGCTTCATGGGTGCCGCTTTGAGTGGAAATAGTGAATCGGGATTATGTACAGAAGCTACCTGGGTGCCGCTATGGAGCAGCAATTGTGAAAGGGGCTTATGTAAGGGAGCTGCCCGGGTGCTGCTATGGAGCGGAAATGGTGAATGGGGCTTAGGCAAGAAAGCTTCTCAGGTGCCACTATAGTTTGGAAACAGTGAATGGGACTTACGCAAGGAAGCTACCCAGGTGCCACTACGGAGTGGCAACAGTAAATGGGGCTTACACAATGAAGTTTCCCAGGTGCTGCTATGAAGCGGCAACAGTGAATGGGGATTTCTCAAGGAAGCTTCCCAGGTGTCGTTATGGGGAAACAACAGTTAATGGGTCTTAGGAAAGGAAGATGCCTAGGTGCCGCTATGTAGCGACAATGGTGAATGGGCCTTGTGCAAGGATGCTTCCCGGGTGCCACTTTGGAGTGGAAATGGTGAATGGGTCTTATGCAAGGAAGCTGCCTGGGTGCTGCTATAGAGCGACAATGGTGAAAGGGGCTTATGCAAGGGAGCAGTGCAGGTGCCGCTATAGAGCGACAATAGTAGATGGGGCTTACACAAGGAATTTTCCCGGGGGTCCTCCTCATGTATGGTGATGAGGGCATCCCAACTCAGTGGTGGTTTGTGGCCTTCACCTATGTACTAGTACACAAGAGGGATAATGCCAGGGGAGTTGGAATCAGTCCGAACAAAGGGATATAAAAAGTTTGAATCACATGCCCAACATTCATAATTCAATGAGGGTGGTGTGGCGATAAAGGAAAACTATTCACTGTGTTTGAAACACAACATCTATATCGAATTAGCCTGAAGTGGGGAAAAACAAATGAGGGTCAACTGCTGACCATGTTTGAAACACATGACTTAAATCAACGTGTTGTCCAAGGTCTTATGGGGCGTTTTCCCAGGACGGTAGGTGAGCCGATGTGGAATGGGACTAGGCCGTTAGGGGGTCCCTTCAGACATGGAAGTGGATGAAGATCCGAATGAAGGACATGCAAAGCGGGAGATGGAATGTTTGAACGAATTCCAACAGTCTTGAAATTATGCCACTGTAATCATGGAATTAGGCATCTTATGCTTAGATCATAAGGCTTCTCATGTCTAGAGCAAGAGGTGTCCTATGTTTGGCACATAGGTAGTTTATAGTCATGTAGATTTCACTGTTGGCATCTCATACATGGAGCATAAGGCATCTCTTATTTGGAGAAAGAGGCATCCAATGTTTGGAACATTGGGTGAACTATAGTTTATAGTAATGTAGATATGAATTTTGGCTTCTTATGCTTGGAGCATAAGTCATCTCTCATATAGAGAAAGAGGCATCCTATGTTTTGCACATGGTGTGTACTACAGTTTATAGATACATAGAGATGACTGTTGGCATCTCATGCTTGGAGCATAAGGCATCTCTTGTTTGAAGCAAGTGGCATCCTATGTTCGGAACATAGGGTGAAATATAGTTTATTGTCATCTAGATAGGACATTTGGCATCTTTTTCATGGAGCATAAGGCATATCTTGTATAGAGCAAGAGGCATCCTATGTTTGGCACATAGTGTGTTCTATAGTTTATAGTCATGTAGAGAGGACTGGTTAGCATCTTCTTCTTGGAGCATAAGGCATCTCTCGTATAAAGAAAGAGGAATCCTATGTTTGGCACATGGGGTGTACTACCATTTATAGTCTTGTAGATAGTACTGTTGGCATCTCATGCTTGGAGCATATGGCATATCTTGTTTGAAGCAAGAGGCATCCTATGTTTTAAACATAGGGTGCACTATAGTTTATAGTCATGTGGATAGGACTATTGGAATCTCATTCACGGAGAATAAGGCATCTCTTGTTTAGAGTAAGAGGCATCCTATATTTGGAACATAGGGCATACTGTAGTTTAAAGGTATGTAGAGAGGACTATTATCAGCTTATGCTAGGAGCATAATGCATATCTTGTTTGGAGCAAGAGGCATCCAATGTTTGGTACATATGGAATACTACAGTTTATAGTCATGTACAATGGAATGTTAGGCATAAGGCACCTATAAATGGATGGTGTTGGGACTTATTCAAGAGAAGCCCTTTCTAGTTTAACCTGGCATATGAGCCAAGTGATTGAGTTTGGATGACTTTCTTGAGAAATTTTTCAACATAAGGTACTCAGGGAATTGATTAGGAGAATATCAACTCATGAAATGAGAAACAAACCAAGAGGAATATGTCAACTGAAAGTGTTTAATGGTGTGAGGTGAAGTATCTCGAATCACGGTATTCCACAGGTGGAAGGTGGGTGTACATAACAATGCAATGGAAAATGCTGACGTCCCGGTCTGAAAAGATCATGGTGCGACTCTCCATTTTTTTATAGGGGTCAGTGACGGAGGCCAAGGGATAGGTCTGGAGGGATGGGATTGTAGCCCATCACTGACCCCGAGCAGGGGTGTGGGGGCGCAGCCCCCCCATGGTATGGATTAGTGGGCATGAAGGTAGAAGCCCCACAAAGGATAGGTCTTCACGAAGTAGCTTCACAGAGAAAAGGGAGCTCATGTAGCATGGGGTCTCGGGGAGTATCTTCGCCAAGGAAAGGTGCTCGCGGAGCATGGACTCACGGAGCAGCTTTATGAAGGAAGCTGCTCGCGGATCAGGCACTTGTGGAGCAGCTTCGCGAAGGAAGCTTCTCATGGTTCATGGACTCATGGAGATGCTTCGCGAATGAAGTTACTCACAGATCCTCTTTGGGAAGGGAAGAGGAGGTCCACGAAATGAGAGATTAGCCACCCAAGGAGCGGAGTCACAGTCGTCGGAAGGGGGTGATTTGGGTATTTACAGGAGAGAGGTGCAATGAATTAGAGCCCACTTGGCACGAAGCCCAAGCTTGCTCCACAGAGGATCATGAATGTCAAAGGGGTTAGTGGAGCATTCTGCCTCCTCACTCCACGGAGGATCGTGAACGTCAAAGGGGTTCATGGAGCTTCCCTCCTCTTTGCTTCGTAGCAAGTTTGTGAACGTCAAAAGGGTCACGTAGCATCTCACCTCCTTGATCCATTGCGACTTCTCAAAGGAGGAGCTTTGCACCACCACGGGGCCTCAGTGGCTCCGACCAAGTTCTTCTGCTCCGCGATCACAGAGGGAGCTTCATGAATGGGCTCTGCGAACCAGTTTTCTATCTTAACATCAAATGTCCATAACTTGTAATCCGTAACTCCACTCAAGCTCTACGACCTATAAAATCGAAGCTTAAAAAATGGGATACACTCTTAGATCATTTATGGGAGTATTTAAAAGATTTTTGGGACGCGTTTTCTGGTGTCAAAATCGTTACATCATTATTAAATTATCTATTGATATTACATGTAATTATTCGACTAGTAGAATATCCGTGTGAATATGTAAATGGAATTATTTGATTTATCATTTCCATATTATAAAGACTTTTAATTTTAAATATCTTGTGTTTTAGTCTTATACATTTCTTTTAATGTTTATTCTTATTTATGAATTGTTCCGCTGTATTTTTATCCCTACTAAGCATCTGAGCTCCCCAATTTTTATGTTTAATTTTTCTGAGGATATGAATAAGTATATTATTATTAACCTATAGGAATAGGCTAAGGGATATGAGTTTTTTCAATGGATACTCAATGTTGTAGTTTTTTTTCATTTCATAATGTAATGTAAAACTTATGTATGTATCTAGTACTTCTATAGATACTAAACTTATCAGTCATTCAGGACATGATTCCTTATATCATGACAATGTTATATAATAATGCATCGACTCTGGGTAACTAGGGTAAGGGAATTACAATTGGTATTAGATAATGTTTAGTAAAAACCATGGAAAATAGATTTGGAAAAAAATCTAATTAGAGAACATTACCCTAAGATAGACTTTAGGATTAGTATAGAAGAACATCCAAAAAAATTTTTAATGTAGATATTATGTGGGTTTTCCTAGAAATAAATCTGTGTCTAGATACTACAAGTGGATGTAGTTCTAGCACATATTTACCTAGGAGTGAAAACTCTAACATGGAGTTTCGGTCTTGACATGGGGAATCCTGGTACATGACAATGGTCCTCACTACGCACCTGGTTTAACACTCCTAGGGGATATTCATAGGAATATTCAAATATTATTTACAAACCATTATGAAGTATTTATGAGTAAATATGTATGAAAAGAACCCATTTTTATGATTATTAGACCAGATGTGTAATAATCATCAATTAATGTTGATAATTTTTTTAGTTTTTGGATTATCAATTATGATATGATCCAACCTAGTGTATTTTTTCATTTATAAATAGAGTCGAGTAGAATAAATGAAAACTCAATCAATACACTTGATCCAATGAGTAAGAAGGATCATATCATTCATGGTCATAAGACAACATTTAGAAGGGAAATTGTCTCCCATGTATTCTAATAATATGAATAAATAGTATCATGGGTTTATAAGATAAGTAAAGGATTTTCTGAGTCATATGGATTTAATGGGATGCCAGAGAAGATGAGGATGGTAAAGATAAATATGGATAAAGGGAATATGGGAAATAAGGATTTTCTTATATGTGTTAACTATGGAAAGAATCACCATGGGAAGTGCATGAAAGGAATGTGAGTTTGTTATAAGTGTGGAGAGAAAGGACACAAATATTGTGACTTTAAGGGTAATAAAAAGGTTACAAATGTAAAATAATTCATCTTTAAGGAGTTGGGACACTATGCGAATCAATGTCCCAATCATCAGAGTATACCCCAAATGATGTTATTGGATAATAATCAATTTATGATACTATCACAGATGATGAGGAATGATTTGTGTTCTTAAGTTGTTAATAATGAATTGTGTCATTTGAGTATTGTATTAATTATGTACAAGTTATAAGAATTATAATGTATATAATGATTGTACTGAATTACATTTTCATTCAGGATTTGAGATTTTATGGTACCATGTAATGTGAAAAAAATTCAAGTTAAAAATTTTGGAAAATATATAGTTAGGGGAAATATAACCCTTAATATGTTTCTAAAAATGAGATAATTATTTTGGTATAATATATGATTGATTTTCACCAATTATATTTGATTTTCTTGACTTCCATAAAACTAACTAGTTGTTTTTTTATTCCATCATTGATGGAGTTTACCACATTTTTTTATATGAGAAGTATATCCAATATTGTATAATAAATAATGGAGAATGAATGTAATCAAAAAGGTTTTATGGTAATTAAGGGTGTTACCATGTTTTAAAATAATAAATTATGAAGGTATTCACATGTTATTACATGGAAAAAGAGACCTTCAATATGATTACCCTATATATTTTGGACTGTGAGTTTAGACAGAACTATTTTGGATAAGTCTAAAGGTTAGAATGAAATAATTTGGAAATTGGATATTATTGTTTAAGGTTAAAAAAATTCATAGGATTATTTTTGGATTGTTATAAAAAGGAAAACCTGGATGTCGGGCTACAACCTGTCATGTCTGACAAGGCTGTGAGACTTGAACCCACAGCCGAAGGGCAACAAAGGTGCATCACTAACCACTAGCTTACGTGGTGTTTGGGTTTGCATAATGTAGGTTTTTAAAATGGTCTGATATATAAATTATAAATTCAATTTTTTTGGAACCCTATATGATTAGGATAAATAAATTTCTATTATCTTTTGGATTGATAGATGAGTTTGTGGTAGAAATTAGTTAATGGATGGAACACTACTTGTCCAGTATTCTTTTTTTCTTATTCTATGATGAAATTAATTCTTAATCTTTAAGGAAAGGATATTTAAACCAATTTTTTTTGTCTTAATACCTTTTATATTTTTTTAACCGATGATATTTTAAATCATCATATATTTATGGCTTTGGGGACCTCAATTTTCCATTTATTGTTCACCTATTTGTGATTGATAACCTCAACCAATCCCTATAAATATTTACGTTCTCCCTCCAATTATGGGACTATAATTTCCACCAATATTCTCCTATTAAAAATCATAATTTTGTAGTGACTTGTTCATTTCCATCTCCCTCTTATTAATACAAAATTTTATTAACCCTATTTCCGATGTGGGTTTTCCATAAACACATTTTCTATTTTTAACCTTTTATTTTCAGAGAACAATTTCAAATTTCGAGGATGAAATTTATTTAAGGAGGGGATAATCTAACACCTGAAGATTTAATTATAAATTATATCTTTAAATTAATTCAATAGCTTATATTGCACGTAACACCAACTTGGCTTACATTATATGCAAGATTGAGTTTCTCTGATACAACACATTTGTATTATAATTATTTAAATGATATATTTATTTATCAATTAAATATTATAATATGAATAGTTAAAATTTAAATTTAAATTTTATTTATTATATTTTCACATAAATTAAAAATATTTATAATGAAATTTATAAGTTCTTTTTTAAATATTTATATATTAAAAAACTATTTTCTTAAAAGAAGTACATTTTATGTCCTTTCGTGAAAAATAATAAAAATAATTTTAGACACTCCAAAAATTTAATTTGGTAAAATAGACTTTATTTTTGATTTTTTAATATAAAAAATAGCTTAGGGTAAATTTTTGGTACTTTTATGAAAACTTTTATGTTTTAATGTATACTGAAAAATACAAAATTTTAATTAAAAACATCATTTTTAATAGAAATAATTTATAGTGTTAAATTATAAATTTTAGGGGTTTTAAAGTATCATTAGATTATATTTGTATCTTTCAATATTATTTAGGTGATTGGATGTAGTTTCACATTAAAATTGTACATAAAAACATGTCAATCTTTAGATAGTTTTTAATTTTTAAAAATATGCTTCTTGGTTTTGACAACTGGCTTTAATTTGAAATTAATTACTGCAACTTCTATGTTTTGAGTAAAGAAAATTGTATTCTATATTTTTAATAATAATTTCCTAATTGTATAAATAGGTAAAAAAAAATAGACACTATGAATAGTAACTTTAGTAAATTGGTTATTTTCCATGGTAAAATGGTAAATCTAGTAAATAAGGGGAAAAATAATAATATTATAATATTGAATTACCCTAAAAAGTTTCCTAACCCTATTATATGATACATTTCATACCATGGGAACCCTTTTTTTATTTTCGGACCCCATGGAGCCACTTTTATGTGAAAATGACACTTTATAAAAATTAATTTAAGGTTAAGGAAAATGTAACATAAACATATATCTTTTAGTAAAAAAATATTTATATGAGGTAATATAAGTGATATTTTAATATATAAATATTAATTATAAATATAAAAATATTTCCTACATTATGGTATTTTATTTATAATTTTTAGACATAAAATATATTTATCTATTTATGACACAATAATGATGCAATATTTTCTTTATTAATGATGGAATCAAATACAGGAAATTATAAATATTAAAATAAATACAATTTGAAATTTTTGAGGCCATAAAAGAATTTTATAGGTTAATATGAGATTTTAGGGTTGATTCAATGTTTTTTTTAAGTAATAATGTTGTTATTACTTTCAAAAAAAGTAAATACTAAATAGTGTCAAAATTCACATTAATGAGTTTTTAAAACAAATACAATTTAATTAAATGATATAATATTAATAAAAATATAATATTCATAAAAGTTACTTAAAAACGATATATATATCATTAATTGACCACTTTATGTTCTCTTGGAATTTAATAGTATGTTTATTAACCATGTTATATAAAAATACAAGAATACATGGTAAATATTAAACTATTTAACTAAGAGTTAAATCTAAAAGATAAGGTTAATATGGTGATTTGAACTTGAATGAAACCTATTGGATGATGGGATTCCAACTCATACCCACCTTATCCTTTAAATAATTCCATTTGTAGATATTAGGAACCAAAAATGATTTTATAATAAATTAATATTTTGAGCTCTTCCTAATGTGCCCCTCACCTCTCTTATAAAAGGGTACTTCCCCTTATCTAAAATTCCCAACTCCAAATATATTTCGCTCAGCCAAGCCCTATTCAAATATTTTTAAAACTACCCTAAAATAAACCTAGAGGCCTTCATTTTATCCAAAATCCAATTTAATTATCCCTTTTTTCAAATCAAAAGGAAGAAGCCGAAGAAGAGGTAATTATTTCATCACCTCTTTCAATGTTCTTTTCTTCTTCCACATCCTCTTGATTTTTTGTTTCCATGCCAAAATAATAACTCTATAACCTTATACAAAATTTGATTTTATTATAAACATGGTACAACCATATTCATTATTCTATCCTTCCTATGAATGACAAAGTCACTATACATATGTGTGTACGACTTATCATAAACACGTCGTGGTGTAGTTTGTCATTCAACACTTCATTTTTTGGATGGGTGTAATAATGATTATAATTAATGTAAATAATAAATTTAATAGTTTAAATATTATTTATATATAATAAACCATCCAAATTACCTAGTATTTTACCATCAATAGAATGATATTGTCACTCTTGCTTACGTATGGCTTATCGTCTCCACAACGCAATGAGATTTCATTCTCCATCGTAACCATTCAAAAATAGATTTCATCTAATGGTTAAAAATAATGTTTAAAACTTAATACCATTATGTTTAAGATTAAAATATATCATATCAATATCAAACATGACTTACGTAACAAAACATATAAAGGAAAATGAATCAATTAACACCCAAAATAGTGACACTACTGAAATATTTTTAACAATTAAATATTAAAGGATCATATTTGGTATCATATTTGTGTATGGGGTTCATGTATAATTTAATAGAAATTATTTAACCAGTATACATGAGGTTAACATACCATTGACTAAGGAAAATTACATGATAAGGGTTAATTTTACAATCTCTTTATTATCTAAGGTTTTTTATACGTGAGTATCAAATGATACCTCTTTATAATCCACATTTGTGTTTCTTAAAAATGTATTTAAAAACATTTTTACTCATTACAAGACTATGGGTCAAATTTACTTATACCCTTTTTTGGATTTTTATAAAATGTTTTTGGTGGTATATTTCTGTCATTTCCCAAACAAGTTACATTATGACCTTTTCGACAAATTATAGAAAGAATGTTTTTTTAACTTATATTGATGGTGTGGCTATTTTCTGCTATTATAACACCTTATAATCTTCCTTTACAATATTATAAGAATATTTTCAAAATAAATATTTTTTTTTACTTTTAAATGATTTCAGAGTAGAAATAGATATTTCAATCAAATAGTTTTTGGATTGATTTCATCTAGGTCAATATCTTTTGTTGGATTTTTTTGATTGTTTGAAGTTGATTTATTATGATATAATCATACATATTGTATTTAAGGTTTTGTGATATGTTTGAATATGGATGTTCTATTTTTATACCATTCCTATTTTGTGGTAAAGGTATTAACATTTCCTATGGTAGTTTTAATACAAATTTTTAGGTTATGTTTCACCCTTTTCATATAAGGAATGCATTGGACATAGTAAGTGATGGGCGGGGCCTGCTATAGCCCATCGATGCATCAGTAGGTCTCATGAGACAAATTAGTGTCTTAGCACAAGCCCTTGACAATATTTTTATTTGTAGTCTTGGAACGAGGTCTTGACTACGTGGTTATGATGTTTGACATTATGAATTCTATCATTATAAAATTAGTTATTGATATTACATGAAGAATATCCATGTGAATAATTGAATTGCATTCTTTGATTTATCTTTTCCATATTATGTTGAAGTTTATGTTTAAAAGGCTTGTGTTTTAGTCTTATACATTGCCTTAAATGTTTATTCTTATTTATGAAATTTTATGATATATTTTTATCCTTACAGAGCATCTTAGATCACCACTTTCTTATGTTATATTTTTTCCATGACGTGAAGAAGTATATTATGATTTACCTACATGAATAGGATCAGGGATATGGGTGTGTTCAAAGAAGACACAATGTTGTAGTTTTTTAAATTTCATAATGTAATGTAAAACTTATGTATGTATCTAGTAATTACAAGTCCACTAAACTAATCACTCATTTAGAACATGATTCCTTGTATCATTCCAATGTTATTTAATAATGCACTGACATAGTGTAACCTAGTTTGGGGTGTTACATTCAGTGTTACATTATCCCTCAAAGCAAATCTAACTTTGAGAGAATCTACTAGAGTATAGCAATGTTTAACCTACACAATTTTTCTATCCTTGAGAAAACCCCCTATAGGTTTGGGATTCATGTAATTACCCTACATTTCATACAAATATATGAGATAAATTAGGTTATTAAAGTGGTACATGTGAGATCCTATGACACCTAACAAGTGAGATTGAAGATTTCACCCCAAATTCAGAGGTTGGGTTACTTCTATCCCACCATGGTTCATGACTGCATTGAGTTATCCATGAGTTTTCAAGTTTTTAGATCCAATAAAAATTCATGGATTGAAAATTAGAGCTTCATAACACCACCAGGTACTCTAGGGCCTTTTAAGTATTGGGATATTGACATTTTGGTTTGATAAGGACCAATGAAAACTAAATAGTGCAGGTTCATTTTCATCACAAGAGACCTTTTTTCCATGTGGGCAGAAATGGTTCCCCATATGGAAGTCAAAACCCAGTCTGTGATTGCATTTTTTACCTCCCATATCATCCATAAATTTTTATTCATTCACAATATTCTCACAGAAAATGGATCCAACTTGTGGTCTTTAGGGTTTAATAAATTGTATGTCAAGTACAAAATTTGGTCCCACCATACTTATCACTACCATGTGTAGGAAAATGGGAAGATTAAGGTGTTAAATAAGACTCTCTCTAACATCAAACATAATATAATAAGAAAAAATTAATTTTCTCTATAAGATCCCAAAAACCCTCTAGTCTGATCTTACAGAAACTCAAAATTTTATCCTGGAAACCCCATACTCCATTGTGTGTATAGAAGACATAGTTTTGCCCAATAAAGATCTACAGTCATCACTTTGAAGATCTGTTTATGACCAAAAAATTCAAGACAAAATGGTAGAATACTATTTAAATGAGTTGGAATCCAAAAAGTAAAATAAGCATTATGCATCATATAATTTGGAGAGGCTCCATAACATGATTCCTAGAGTGTTTGATAATAGAGTTCACCTCCCCTCCTTCCGCTAGGGTGACAATGTATTGGCTCTCAGAATACCGAAGATACCAAGTAAAATGCCTCCAATGTTATAGCCCAAATGATAAGGACCTAAAATTATACATAAGTAATATTCAAATGGATAATACTCCTTAATCAACATGGATGGAGATTTTATCACACATCCTACTCATTCCAAGTTTTATAAGAAATAATTCATGTGATTTCCTTGGTCAAAGATTTTTGACCATAAACTACAAGAACCATTGGTCCAAACTCCATGACCATAAACTAGGAGTCATGATCCCATAATTATAACCTTAAACTATTTGAAGTTAGTTCAATCTACATGACCTCCAACCAGGATTCAAGGGAGAGGAATTTTGAAACTAAAATATTTTTTATTTTCTCCAAACTCTACAATCTTAAACAATGATCCATGGTCCAATCATTATGATGTTCAACTATTTTCAGACCCCATGTTCTAAGATCTATGACCCTAAAATGAAATCATCCAAAGTCTGAGTTATATGAATTTAAACTAAAGATCCCAATATCTCCAATGTAAAATGTTAATCTATTGTCTCACCTAGTGTAGTCAATACAAGATCCCTCACTTACTAAGTGAGAGATTACTAAAGAAACTAACATCCTAAGAGAATAAAATTAAACTGTATTCTTAACCCATGTAATAAGTGTGGGACTCCCTAAGATGACCATGGGATGCCTCAATGACTTCATCATAGAGGCTTTCCCCCTCATCCGATTTCGTTATTCAACTAGACCACGTCCCAAAACTATGTGTTTTTTAATTCTAATTTCTGTGTGATACATAGTGACACCTAAACCTCCTATATTTGGTTATAGGCATAGATTCTGAAAAAACTAACCCTTAGACCCCACCCAGGGTCAATTCATTATGACCTTAAACTTTTTAGAGATTTTTCCTAGATACTCCTTTCACATGTGGTCTTTCGTATCCCTCATTTCACATCGGGTTTTACCTATTTCATGGCATGCACATACCCATAAAACTAACATTCCCCTAGTCCAAGAATCATGAATTTAAACTACTTCCCAATTTCTCCTAGTCCAAACCTTATGAACTTAAATTGTTTTTATCTGGTACTATGGTTCCATTTTGTGGTGTAGAGACTCATTTTCCCCATTCATGTCAAGTTTTAACTCTTCAACACTACCCGAACATCCATGATGTATCTACCCAACATTCAAGATCTATGAACTTAAACTATGTGTCATGGTATAATATCTATGAATTTAGACTTGGATTCTTGGTCCAATCTATATGACCATAAACTAGGAGCCTTAGTTCAGGAATTATGACCATAAAGTATGTGAATACACCCTTAATTATCATGGTTTGCTTCATCCCTAGTTTTTTACCAAAACAATGCCCCCACCTCTTTCCAAAACTATGTGTGACCTGATTCCCATTCCCATGGAATATGTAGTGATGCATAGACATTCTTTCTCTAGGCTTGGCTATGAATTTACCTAAAAACCACCCACTACTCGTGGTGATACCACCCAAGAATACCCATTTGGACCTCGTATTTAGGTGAGTTACCCAATAATATTCCTTAACCCATTACCAGTTTAAGATGCCTTCATGACCTGAAATAAGAAAGGAAAGAATGGGTAGCTCAATGTGAATGACTCGCCAATATATTCAACACAAGATTATAAACTATGTCATTAGACCATATAAATTTTTGACTCTTCATATCACAAAAATGAGATAATTTAGTATCCTCACTAGAGAGGATTTCCCCTCCAGTTTTAGACTTCTTCTGTAATGCTTTCTATAACTACTTACAACTTCGTTCCTATTCCCATGGGATACATAGTTATGGCTATATCTAATGTCCATATTCTAACCCCCTTATGGATAAATTTCATGTAATTTCATCCCCTCAGCATCATGATGTCGACTTGGGTATAGTTTTTCCAATTTTTGTGTGGAAGACGGTCTATTTGGACACCCATTCATGTCATATTATCACTCTTTCATTCCACACAAACCTCCTTAGGACACCCAGACCACATTGGTCCAATATCTATGAGCATAAACTAGTAGCTACCCATATAGTCTAGGAATTAGGACCTTCAACTATTTGCATCCCAACTTTCCAATCTCTATTAAGATAAACTAGTTACATCCATAGTCTGAGTTGTATGAATTAAAACTAAAAATACCAACTTTCTTAGAACACAATGTTAAATTGTATCCTTACCTTGTATAAAATAGTCATGACTCATATGAATAGTATGGGATGAAAAAAAACTTACCCCATACAAAAATGAGATCCATCCAATGATAATAATGGGATGACCAAAAAAACTTACCTCGTACAAAACCAAGATTCCTCATATGATAAATATGACATGAACCAAAATAACATCCTCAACATAAGACATTAAACTATAACCTTAACCCATAAAAAACAAGGATATCTCATATTATAAATATGAGATGAACCAAACTAATGCTCTCATAACACAACATTAAACTATAGGCTTACCCCATATATATCGGGATGCCTAATATGATAATTATGAGATAAAACAAACTAACATCCCCTAAAAATGGTGCTAAAATATAGCCTTATCCCATAAAAAATCAAGATTCCACATAATATAAGATAGTTTTATATCTTCTTCATAGAGGACATCACCCATACATCATCGTTCTCTTTCCAAACCATGTTCTAGAACTACGTATGGCTTGATTCCAATTCCCATGGGATACATAGTGATGCTCGGATGTCTCATACTAGGACCATACCTACCACAGTGTCATTTCAGGTTCATTTCCTTCCAAGTAACGATTGATTCTCACCTACTAGTGTGTTTATATAGTTCATTTGAGCACATGGTAGAATAGTTTCAATGGCACTCAATATTTCCTCTAGGACATTCCCCATTATCACTTATTAATTTTTTGGTTTGGTTACTCTGATAAAACAATGATGGATTCTTCATTTTTAACATGGTCTTCACTTATCCTCCATCATCATGCCACCCCCATTTGTGTTCCAATTCAAATTTACATCAATACAAGCTCTTTACTACCCTCTTTTTGGGTATAATTCAATTTCCATAGCTTTACCCTATTCAGGCACTACAACACATTGAAAAAGAATGTTGGTTGTGTAGAAAGTCTCATGCTCTAGAAAACCATTCCCATATAGGACAATATAGGTTTCTTATAAACAAGTTCAGGACCCACTTATTCAAACCTTGTCTATTACTCTCATAAAATTGAGAAATCCTAAATTTTTCCCTTGTTTCCCACACCAATCATGAATCACTTTGGCATTGGATTTTATTTTGGATTACCTTATTAATATTATTAGTGAAGTGATAAAAAATAAAACATTTTAAACTATGTATAGAATTTAAAATCTCTCATCCATGTTTTATGAGGGTAATCAATATATTGGAGCATAAACTTTATTCTAGTAAATGGTAATTCACAAAGGCTTGACCCTAGTGATTGGAAACTCGATCTCATTCTACCTTTATTTAGTAGCCTCTAAATTATACTAAAACTCCACCATGTTGGTTGCCTCTTCCTGTGTGACAAGATAAAACTCTGTGTACCTGATGTGCACCTGATCCCACTCTTATTGACACTAGGCCATCAAATATTCCTTCTCCACTAAATTTTCCTCGTCCACCACCAACTGATCATTCAGTTTTATAATAATCCCTACTTTAGTTAGGATGTTGGAAGCCTGTTCTTGAACCATGATTTCAAGTTCATCTGTATCCTCTTTAGCCACATAGAGGGTTAGAGTTCCCTCATCCTATGCAATGAATTTAAAATGACTCATCCATAGTTTTAGTGGGGCATCCATATATTGGATCCTCTTCATTATTTTTGGAAATAAAAAATCACTCAGGCTTGGACTCAGTGATTAACCAATCAAGCTCCTCTAGCATCTATTGAGTAGCCGTTAAATTATACTATAACTCCACAATGTTGGTTTCCTATTCCTCCGTGATAATATCAACCTATTTTTCCCTGATATTCACCAGATCCCACTTGTATTGGAACTAGGACACCAAATATTCTGCCTCCACTACCTTTTCCTCATCCACCACCAAATGATCCCTCATTTATCTAATAAGCCCTAATTTAGTGATGGAATTGGAAGAATGCTATTACACCATCCTTTCTAGGTGAGTGGTATCATCTTCATCCACCTAGAGGTTTAGAGTTCCTTCAACCTTCTCCTCGCGCTATGAAAATTCAAACTCCTTCTAGTTAGAATTCTTACACTTAATGATATATTCATAATCTATTAAATAGAGGCTTTTAGAATCCACTTATCCAATCCCCCAGATGACTATAAAATGGTAGAGAGACCCCAACTAGTTTGGAAGATCAACTAGAAGCATACTAGAGGTGAAATGCTACACAATCCTCCATTCATTGAAACAAACAACTCTATTCTACTCGATAATTTTTGAGCCATAATCTCATATTTCCTTAGTAGTAAAATGTTTTATTGATTAAATACTTTCAACACATAACTGGTTGGGTCATCCATAGGCATGTCCTCGGATGGATGAACCCCAAGTCTTTTTGAGACACCTCTATTCCAAACCCATCATCTACATCAACAGCCTCAACTATTTCCTATGACACTTATGAGGCATGCTCAGATGTCAAAACATCCTTAACCACTTACTTTAGTAGAATGATATCAACCACATCTACTGAGTCCTGAACTCTAACAGCTACAAGAAAAAGAAAATCTGGGATAGGTAAAGCAACAGTAGCCTCCCCAATTACTTTGATTTCCATCATGATGAAGGACTCTTCCATTAAGACTTTGGCTATATTAGCCACTTCCTTTGAAACTTACACGGAAGTATCAGCCACTATAACCTCCTTAAACACCTTTTCTGAAGGCATTAAATCATCTAATGTGAAATCCCTGGACTCAAGAATTACCAAAGTTGAGTGATTTATTAATATAGTTTGACATTCCATTTAAGAACATAGTTATCTGAGTGTGACTTATTAGATGAAAACATGAATGGAAAGTAAGAAATGGGAGCAATATTAAAAGAATAGTATATCCCAATAAGATTCTTAGAGAGATTCAAAAGTAATCCCAATGTAAATAGAATTATCCTATCCATTATATCCAATATTTATGTTGATAATTTAGTCGACGTTTTTTTACCCATGGATGAAAAATCAATGAAAGGTCCCACAATATCCCCTTCAAGGTTCCAGGCTCCCTTTCCCTCTTTTAGAGGTCCATCATGAACTTCGTATTTCTCCATGCCTGTCTATTCCAACAAAAGTGGAAATGGAGTTTGGTGGAAATCATAAAGTTTTGGTAATATTAAAGACACACAAGATCATAGTATTTTCTTGATTTACATAAGGATGTTCACTCCCAGGGGAACCCTATTAGGCATCTCTCCCCAAAACTCCTCCAATCCTTTTCCCTTGGCCAAAATAGTATTTCATTGGTCCATGAGAGGATCTAGAGAAGAATTTACTACTATCACCATTACCCTACAGTCAGAGGGTGTGCAACACTACGGGAGTGAATCATTTCCTCTAGCTCTATGAGATATTGCATCGCCACAACATGAGAAGTGAGTAAGTCCACTCTCACATGACCCACACCCGTAAGGATCATGCATTCATATTGAAATTTATTCCATAGATCCTGGAGATTGTAGATCTATTGGAGGATTCCCCATATCTCCCAAGTTCCATGAATGATTGCATCTCAAGGGATGTTTTTTAGGTTCAGTCACATCCCCAGACCTTAGACATGTTCTCTCAGAACTGCACTTGAGTTTTCACCTACACATCGAAGTAGCATTACTAAGAGTTTGATCCATTTTCAAGTCCCCTCTATATCGATTCTATATGTGTTGGGCAAGGAAGTGTCATCTCTACATCTTTTTCTCCACCTGCTGGACTGGCCCTTCCACCATGGTGGGCCCCACTCTGATCCCATCCTCACCGCATGGTTGTGGGATCTATCCTTTTTTAAGCCATGTTATTTGTTGCATCATCATTTCCCCATGATACTCACTCTTCCAACATAGTTCATAGTTTTGGATGAGCCCATAAGTAGTATTGGTCGATAATAGTACATTTTGGCCCCTCCCATCTTCCCCTTAAACAAGTTCCATAACTACCATAGGATCGTGGTTCGGTACTCATTATCTAATCCCATGTACACCCTGGGGAAATATAATAGAGGTATCATAACTACATAGAAAATTGATGTGTTCTATATTGATTTCAGATTACCTTATAGTTAACCCTCTCCACCAGTACCTCACCTTGAATGTCCAGGAGGTACGACACCTACATGATGGTCCCCATACCATCATCAGTCACCATCTCTATGATAAGGGGGGATTCATGTGAAATTATATATTCCACTAACCCAGTCATTTCCACCATGTCAACTAAGCCTATTTTGATAGATCGACTCCCTGAAATATTCAAAATCAATGTCCATAATTTTGTGTTGTGATAATAGATTGTAAATGGATACTTGTACCCCCCATGTGTGTGGTGACAACCCATAATGAAATTTCAGGGGATCCCACAAATATATAGGATTCTTCCAATGGTTGGTATGGCGGAGAACCTTATACATATTCTCTAATACTCGTATATCGAGGTTGATGCACTTCCCCATCACGAGCACTACCTCTATGATGAAGGATCTTAGTCACACCCCTAATTTCAGCATCCCTTACTGGGAGAATCCATCCATTGATTACCACTATGATAAATCCTTCTCGATTGACCATGGGAGATTTATTCTTCACACTATATCCATAATATTTCCATTTACTTGCCTCCGGTATACTATAGTAGGAATGTGCCTTGACTAACTATAATTCCCTAGGGAATTGACTTGTCCTCCATGGTAGCATGTTCACTGGTTCGTTGAAAAAGTACCTAAACAACCACATAAATTATGTCCTTCATCCCAATTTTTTGTTTTCTCATCCCTTGCACCAAACATAGAAATTCCCATTCTATATCTTGAAACTACTCTTATTCCTTTCAAAAATTCTCTATAGGGAGAAATTCATCATGCATGACTCCTTGGATCGGGATCCCAACAATCTGGTAGAGATCTCATAAGTTGATTCGAACCTCCCCATGGTGAATATGGAATGTATTGGTTACTATAGACTGATCCCTGGAATCCACCTACTCACCATCCCCATCATGATTTCTAGGTGGAGGAATACATGAAACATTGAATATTATGCTTCCTCATAATGCTCGATCATCATTATCTCTTCCTCAAAATCATAGAAGAATTGAAATTACTAGTATCCCCTGGCTAATTAATTTATGAAATTTATTCCATAGAATAGGTTCTATGATTATATCCACCTCGTGGGTATACTTCCTATGACCCTATAGATAATCATCTAATACTGAATAAGAGATGCCTCTACCTTCAATTCCCCCCCTTTCAAAGCTGTTCAAATAGTTCCATAGGGTATGTTTAGTGAGAAATTAGAGGTCCTTATGGATGGGGCCTCCAATGACCGTGTTTCATTTGTACAATCCAATAATGATCCAAAAAAATATGCATACTAATATCGATTGATAGTAGGAATGGAAACCTTCTCTTTCATCCCAAAGATGTAGAGAGTAATCCTCTTGAATAGTGGGTCTTCTTTCTAACCCTCCATTATAAAATTAGTAAGTCTATCATAATACGACATGCTCTAGACACTCTCTTCGATTATTAGGTCCCTACTGATGCGTCTTGATGATTTGAAGCATCATATGGACCCTCAATGGACTTTTTTCAAGAATTTTAATTTTGTTTGGAACTATTTCATGAAGTTTTATTCATAAACGTGTCTTCATGAAGGTTATATTTGTGGAAGAGAGTTCATGGAATCCCTATTGCTGAAGTCTAGTTGTGTAAGATTTTAGTTTCAAGAGCGGTGATGATATAGGTCATTAAATTCTCATGATGATCTGTAATTTCATGAAAAGATATCACATACCTATCCTTCATGAAAATCTTGTGGTCTACCAAGGGACCCCTACCCCTCTTAATAGTTGTACAGTCAGACTGAGTTTCATGAGTAGGGCCTTCCAATCCCCAATTTTGGGCGGTTTTCCCTCACAATCAAAACCTCCATTCCCTCATCATATCTAATTCTAGGAGAGTAATGTTGATGCTGAGATATGTGTTCAATGGGATAGGGTGAGGAAAGAATGATTGATTCAAATATAATTAGGAAAAATGGCGAAAAAACCCACTTATGTGACTTGATACATAAAGGTTCATATATTTATTAACATTCATTTCTCACAAAAGTCTTATGCCATCTAGATATTTGAGGGTAACCAACTCCCAATATAGCTCATGTTCGAGGAGCTCCATTTAATGGAATCTTCCACCTGTATGGAGCTTTCATGGTAACAATCCTACATCATAACTTTTATTTATGGAGTCCTACCTATTTTAGAATCCTATAAAGTTTTTTTAAGAACTCCATCTTTAATGAATCAAATTCCCTTGCCTCCACATAGCCTATAAATACCTTATATGTATGACTTTCTTCGGTATGTGACCTTTTAGCTTCTGAGAAAATCTCTAAACTCATGATACTCATAATATCCGTAAGTGAAATAATTGATCAACCCCCAAAGGTATCCATATTTCATGAAACTATATCCTATGGATTAGTTATATCCTTAGCCCAAGGTGGATATTCATTTTTCAAAGGTTCTTGGCCTTTGTGTGAAAAGAATTTCCTTTTTTGATCTTAGTATTTGTGTGAGATAACTAAATTCATGAATCCAAACCCCTGAGAACCATGACTACCCCATAACTCATGGTCATCCTTTTTTGTGAAATATGCTCTTTTTTGAGACCCCTATCCTCCAAAATACCCTTTCTCATTGTGAAGATCCAATCTTTTGTGAATCCCCATCCTACATAAAACCCATCCTCTAAGCCTCATTATGGTGCCTCTTTTCATCCAAGACCCTTCCATGAATTTTGGGTTTCCAGGTCCCCCATACCAATCTAGAACTGGTTCAACTACACCTCGCGTCCTCATACAACCAATATAACCTAGCCTTGAGTCTTCCCACATTTCTCTGAGTGTGGCATGGTCATTCATCCTACTAATTTCTCCTAAGAATAGGCACCCAAATTCTTATAACTCCTATGAATATGTACCCTAACATCATGCCTCCTAATTTACACTCCTTGAAGATAGTGTCTATGCCATGCCCCACCGAGAGGAACATGAGAAATATACATGTAATCCATAAAGGTGGAATCATCAGGGAAAAAAATATACCAGTCATGGTATAGATTACATAAGAAAAATATTCCTCTCACCTTGACATGGACCACCTATGGGTTTAATCCCCATCCATGTTCATGTTATAAGATTTCAAACTTCCTAGCCCCACATCCTAGACACACGACATTAAATTTCATGAAAAAGTCCTCAAATCATGATGTTAAACTATAGTATTACACTGTGTAACAAGTATATTATTCCATATGCATTGAATTAATGGGATTACATCCATCCCCTAATCTTCAGATATAACTCCCATATCGGAAATCTTGTACACATAATCCCCAAACCATCACTCGTTGATGAACCTACTGTGAAATGAACATCCTTAATTCATAGTGTTAAACTACATGGACAAATCCTATCACATGTCCTTAAACTCTAGCATCAAAATACAAGGGTTTTGATCCAGGTTTACAGATAGGGTACGTATAATGCCTTCTTGTGGTTCAGTCCCAATAACTAAATCCAGGTGTAAAATCATCCCCCATGAGGGGATATACTCCATCAAATCCAAGTGTTAAATCATCCCCTTGGGGGACACTACAAATCAAATACTAGAGTGAAATCATCCCCGTTAGGGGAATACACTTCATCAAATCTAAGTTTGAAATCATCCCCCTTGGGGTGATACACTCCATCATCTAAGTGTGAAATCATCCCCCTTGTGGGGACAAAGTCCATCACCCTAGTGTGAAATAATACCTCTTAGGGGAAACACTCCATCAAATCTGTGGTTTCAAATTTTCCCCTTTGGGGTAGCACTCTACCACATATCCTATCCTTAAAAGATGTAAAACAGGTTCCCTAATTGGACCCTCAAGAATTTAAACTTGTGAACTTATCAAGAATCCATAGTCCAAGAAATAAACATGGGATTCATGAGTTAAAATCCCCATAAGTCATAAAACCCAAGTGTCAACTAACTTGTGACCAAAATGGGTTTCCTTGGGATTCATGCCTAAGAGGCCTAGTACATGAAATTCCCTCCAAATGAGGAATACTTTATAGTTTCCCAGCCTACCCAATGTCTGTATATTCCCAACATGCCCAAACTTACAACCTCCTTTGACTAAATGTTGTTGTCCTATCGAGATATATGTGACATAATTTACTGGTATCCACCATGCTATAGAACTAGGAATGAGATTAATGAAAATGAATTAAATCTATAAGGAAGACCTAGAAAATGCAACTAGCTCCATGGAATAATATAGTAAGGATAAACATGCATCCAATCATTATATTTTAATCAATGATCTGATATCACCAAATAGAATTATGGAATCTACCTTCCATTAGAAACATAGAATGAGGGGAAACATAAAAGTGTGCATGTAACACCATGTAGAGAAAAAAAGAGATGAAAAAATTCCACTTTTTGTAAGTGTTTTTTATAGAAAAATTTGTAATTATTGAATGATATGTATTAAGATACATGTGCAATTTCTGAATCAAAACCCTTAATTTCTATCATTTTGATATAATTTTAACACTTATCTACATAAAATTATATGCAAACCTAGATGATGAAATGACTAAATGCTATCATGGGATACCAAACATAATTTATGGAATCCCAAAACAATGTTTATTTTTTATAATTCTTTTAGAAGAATTTTATTGCTATTTGGAGATGAGGAAAAAATATAGTCAAACCCTACCCTCATTTATGGAGATAATTATCCAAAGATAGTTATTGTTATCATACCTAAACAAGTTACCACTAGTGTGATTGAACCCTTAGAATAACCTAATGCAGGTACAGGGGTATAAGACAATGATGTCCCAGACCTAGGTGCCACTCAAATTTCCCTAATCCCAGTGGCACACATGTACTCATGTTCATCTCTTAGAATTCTAGAGGATTCTTACTAGTAGGGAGGGACTTGTCTATGTCTATTGAGAGACTATTCTCTCAATACCAAAGTAGCATTCTAGTACAATCAATAGATAAATAGATGAAGAAATATAAAAGTGAATAATTAGTGGAAATAGACAGTAATAACCAAGATTTGAATAATAATAAATTTTACTAAACTGAATCACATACAATTAATGATAATGCCATGTATTAATAAAGCATGAAAACATGGATAAAAGTAGAAAGAATTTGTAATATAAAAAAGTTAAAATGGAAAAAAATATCTCAATATTCCAAGGTGCATCTTGTTCATCTTCTACCAAGCTCTATTATAATACAAGCTAGAATGTCACAAATCTTCAATAGGATGCTTCCCCTTATCTACATCTGCAAGCATATAATATTCCCAGGTTCCATAGGCAACCCAAATAGGGTGTGATATAAATCTTTTTAGGCCACAACCAATGATGTCTCTAAATATCCAATCATTTTATATAACATGGAAGTGTAAATATATAGAAAATAATGTAGTAATAATGATTGTAAATGGGTCTTCTCTGATTCTTGATGGAAACTAGGATGACACTAGCTACATTAGCCGATTCCAAAATATATCTGAACTTGTATAAATGGAAATATTTATCAGTATTACATTTCTAAGGAACTCCATACCTGATATTAAGATAGTAAAGGGGAATCTATACCGAATATCACATTAATAAGGAAAATCCACTCAGAGGTTCCCTAAGCCCATTGGACCACATGTCCTCAAGTGCATCTCCTCGAATGCCAGAGGCTACTGAATTGTAGTGAGGGACCTGGGTGTGTCCATTGGGATACTATTTAAATCATTAATAGAGTATCACAGCGGTATAATCAATAGATAAATAGAAGGATAAATATAATAGTGAATAAGAAGTTGAAATAGACATGAATAACCATGAATAGAATTATAATAAAATGAAGTAAATTGACTTATATATAATGGATGATAATTTCATGTATCTATAAAGTGGTAAAATGTGGATACACTCAGCATGAAAATAGTACTATAAAAAACGGTATAAAAACGATTAATATGTCCCAGTATCCCATGCTCTAGTTTGTTCATCTGTTGCCAAGATCCATCCAAAGACAATCCAGAATGTCACACATCCATAAGAGGAAACATCCCCTTATTTAGACTATGGTAAGAGATTAACAATCCATGATTTTCCCATTCCCACACTAAAATACCGACCATTCCACAGGGTAAAATAGGTATATAGTAGGCCCTTGAGCCCCCCACTACATGGAATCCCAGATAGCACATGGTAGGAACTGTCCCCTGTCTAGTGGGATTTTTAATTCACCTCCGCCAAAACATGAACCCATGACCATAGGCATAATTTAAATTTAATTATTTAAAAAATAATAGTTATTTTACCAAAATTATTTTATAATCTTGAGAATATACAATTTTAATGAAAAAATATTATTTACTATTAAAAAATATTTTTTAGAAAACAACATAATTTTTAACCCTTATTAAAATTTCATTGGACTTCATTAAATTATATTACCATTAAAATATAAATAAATATTATATTATAATATTATTTCTGGAAAATTTCATTCATTTAAAATCTCTGTAATTTATCAAAAAGGTTGTCTTAATTGAAACTATATATTTTTCAAAAATACAATTTTCATTTCTTCCCAACAAAATCTAGTTTTTATTCAAATCACTATATAATCATGTGTATAGATTAATAATTAAAAGGGATAATTATATTCAATATTTTATTAAAAACCAAAATATAAAAATTCATAATACTAGGGTGTGGTGACATAACCCTTTATTACACCACTATACATACTTAGGGTAAGGTGTATGATAGTGGTACTATCATGGGGGTGGTTTAGTGAACATGGTTTGGGGAGCGATCTTCATAATCTTAAACTTAACCAATAAATAGTTTCAATAAATTATTAGTTATTTAATCTAAAATTGGGATTTGGAAGGGAAAATCCTAGTGATGTCATCTCCTTTAGAAGATCGAATAAATGGGGTTCATAGGGTATGATCCTGCTACCGGAATCCATCACTTCTACCTTCTATATGAATTAGATCTTATTATAACCCTTAATATATATAAATATAAATGGTAACTACAGAATAGATATATTATCTAATCTAACAATGCATAATGGTATATTATATATTATGGGATTATTATTGGGAAATTTAATAATGGTAAAAAATAATAAATTAAAAATAGTGCATGTTTTCCATAAGGAATTTATTCATTCAAAATGGTTTTTTTTGATAAAATTTTGGGTTGTTACAAATTGCGCCTCAAAAATTATACGAGGAACACATGTTGTGGACTATTGACTAGGGAGAGATGGTGTTTTGGTGGAAGATTGTACCACTTATCTAAATCATGATTTTTCATGGATGAATCTAAGAGGAAACTTGGGAGTGACAGTTAGATGTTTGGGGTCAGTGGTCTGAGTTGTTAATGAAGGATTCCAAGATAAAAATTTTAAGCATTAGATTTATTTATATGGGAGAATGTGATGGGATCATATTTTTTAGGCATGTTATGATTTAATTCTAGCTATTAAACATATTTTTTAAGCAATTAATTGGATAGAATGTGTTCTGGGATATCCTGGTGTGGTTTAGTGTTTTTTTGAATCCTTTTTAAAGGTTCATGGTTTGAGCAAAGTTTTTCCAATCCAAGCTGAATATAAATTAAAAAATGCACCATTTTGAAGTAGAACCTAGTGTAGTGCATGGTTTTTCAACACTATTTGAGAGAAAATCCCCCCCCCCCCACTAAAATATCATGTGACTCCCTCCAGTGGCCAACAACATGGTTGGATCATGATTTGAAAATTTGTGTACCTAAACATTGTAGGATCCTAGGTGAGGTAGAATGCCTCACATGATTGGTTTATGGTTTTCCAAACCGTATTCCCAAATCATGGGCATAGTAATTTAGTTACCCAAAAATCCCTTATAATATACATCTATGGTATATATTGACCTATTATTATTTATATAGGAATCCCTCTTGAACATTGAGACTCCTCTTGCCTTGGTGAATTTATCTTCTCCAAAGCATGATCCTATAAAATTAAAGAAAGTTATTGACTTGAAATTAGGCCATGATGTCTAAAAACCATCATTATTTAGGTTCCTCGTAGATATTCATCTTTTACCTTGAAAAATATTATATATCCATGATTTTATTTCTCAATATATGGATTATAATTCCATCTAATGATGAAATCATCGATTATTGATAAATAGAAGGATGTTTTTGATGTGACAATGAACTCATTTTTACTAGAGAGTAATGTGTCATGTACAGTGCATGTTTTATCATATGTTTTGATAGATTGATCATCTCAAGATACAGTTATCATTAAATATCATATTGGATCTCATTACCGATAATTGTTTCATGATGGAATGGTGTTTTTTAACTAGACTTGAAGTTGAAATCTAGAATTGATGAGGAATTGTGGATCTATTCTTGAATCAATAATGGATTTGGTGGATTCTCTTCATCTTCTACAAAATACCTAAAAAAACTTCCTTTTATGCGATCTATGAGGAATTTTATTCTAGAACCACCATTGTTGACATGGAATCACCTTGGGTCTCTTTTCTAAGCCTCCTTGATGAACTAAAACCTGATATAGGAATCCTTCATGTGCGAGTTAGTTCCTTGGTTGGTGTATGAATATGGTTTAGGAGACAAAACTCGTGGTGCTAAAAACAAAAACCTTGATGTATAAATTGCATTACCATATAAGTCATTTCATATGATGTTTTCATGATTTATGGTTTATATAAGATACCCTTTCTTGATGTATGTTGTCTGCAGGATTGTGAGTGTCCCTTGAGACATATGTTTGCTATGGGATGATATGATTTGGGTGTATCCACTTGAAAAAATTTCATTATATTCTTTATTCTTAATTTATATTATAAATATATATTTTTTGTATTTCATAGCATGGGGAACCTTAATTCAGGTATTAGTATGATCTGGATTCTTATTTTTAGTTAAATATCCCTTTAGAGGGGCAGTTTAATGAAATGACCATGGCTATGGAATTTGTCTTGTCATGTGGTATGGGTCTGATCACATACATGTCTATTGGTGTGGGAGCATACCATGAATGGGAAATGACAATGCATGAGCTACATGTTAGATTTGTATACTTCAATTAAAAGGTGATGTGTAACGACCCAAACTTCTATCAATGAAAATTCCTCTTGATGTAATTAAACGTGTTATTATGATAAATGATTATATAACATATGAACTTCATTGTTTTTATGTTTTTCGATTTTAAAATGTTGTTATGAATTGTGATTGTTTCTAATATAGTCGTTAAATAGTGATCACATGATTATTATAAATATAGGTCTTTAACAAATCCAATTTACTCAGACAAAGGATGAAATGGCATGATCCAGTATAATTTCTCCATATGAATCCCATTTTTCAGATCCTATAAAGGATTTGTGGTCATTTGGATTCTCTGTTGACCAAAACCATGCCAAGCTTCAACATGTTAAGCTCGAGCAGAACCACCTACAGGAGAAGTGGAAGTTCATAGAGATTACCACTTGAGCAATGTTATCCGAGCCACCCCAAGAGTCTATCACCATCGCACACCTTACCATTCGGTCTTATGCAGGTGTTATAATGGGTTATGTAACAATACCCTAGTACTATGTTTATGTACATTATTTTTGTATATAGAATATATATTCATTTTATTATTGTTACTTTGTAAATAGTTTTTAAAGAAAAAATATCATTTTTAGGTAATATTCAATTAAGAAAAATATTTTTATAAATTAATGGATTTTTTAATTAAATATTATTTTAATAAAATATTATCAATAAATTTTTTTAATAAATATAAATTATCTTATAATTATTATGAATTCAATTGTGGTTTTTATTAAGGTTGGAAAGCTGTTTTTTTCAAAACCAATGAATTTTCGATAAATGTTCTTTTTTATGTTTTTCGGGCCCTGAAAAATCCGCAAAGGAGATTCTACCCAATTCCCCCAAAAGAATTGGGGGGGGGGAATGGAGAAAACTCAAAGGATGCACAAAACCGAACTGGTCCGCAAACCGGTCAAAATGATGACGCCACGCGGCCGGTTCTAGGAAACACCCCCTCTGCAGACTATTGTCGTTCGCGGAATGGGGCGGAGATCCTCTGCGGGCGCGAAGCTGGACAAGTGCTGAACCGGTCCACTGTCACTAACTGCCCCCAACCACGGATCTACTCAATTGGCCCAGTTCACATCCACTATCGTTCGTGGAATGGAGGCAGAACCCTCCGCGACCGCGAAGCACTCTCCAAGCTCGTTTTGTTCGTAGGGGAGATGCGCTCGATGCCCCCTATAGCGACCTGGACTTTTCTTACATTACTATTACATCATTTCAGAGATAAAAAACATAATAGTATTACATATGGAGGATACATAGGTTTAGTGTCTTGGGAAAACTAGGACTACACATAACAAGTACAACATCAAGCATAAAAAAATTCATTTAATTTCTTCTTGTATAGCTTCTTAGTAGAACTTTTCCTCTCCTTAGTACATGTAGCCACCTGAGGATATACATCAAAAGGGGTGATCTAAAATCCCAGTAAGAGGATAGATAAGAACAATATAGCATGGGGTGAACATAATCATGACATAGTAAGAAGATCTTGAACATGAGAGGAGCATAAACAATAAACTTGAAATGTGGCAAAGCATAAAAATGAAACATCATGTCTTAGTGGTTAACTACCACACATATTTGTGAACAAAGCTAGCATCATGTTCACGCATAATTTCACATTTACTCATGAGATTCCTCACTTTACCCAATGCATTGGAGCGCTATATAATTCCGGGCGCACCCGTCACATTTAAACATTCATATCGCGCTATATAATTCCGGACGCACCCGTCACATCATAACATTATCATTATCATGCTTGACACATAGAACACATATCAAACATGTACATAAATAACCCATGTAAAGGAATGAGTTTCATCTCATAATAACACATTCATAAGCTTTGGGTTACCAAAAGAAAGAGGGAACACCATACTTGATATAAGAACCATCAACCTTGAATGAGAGGCAAAATGTGAGATCTTGAAAGAAGAGTTCTTTTGGAAAACATTTTGATGGACATAAGAACCAGTGAAAAACATGTATATCCCAGAAAATTAAAGCAAATGATGAAAAAAAGACCTTTGAGGAGTAACCATATCAAAAATGGAGTGAAAGAGGGAGAACCCGAAGGAAGAAAATTGGGTTCGAGATTTCCCCTTACCTTGTACTCGAATGCCTCCTTCTCTTTAATGTCCTGTATAATGACATTATATTCATTAATTAGAAATTAAAGAACATTTTATACATTAATAGGGTTTATTCTGATTTTATTATTTCATATTATGTTCCTTTGGATGACTTATAGAGTTTAAAAACATTGATCGGGGATGTTCTTTTTCATAGTTTTCTTGAGCGGTCCACTTGTATTCTTAATTTTATGTTTGGGTAGATCATGGTTAAACATCCAGAACTGGTATTACATGTAATTAATGATATTACAGATGCTTGGATGATTTTAGAATGAGTTATATTAGATCCATGTGGCCGAATTATTAGATAAGAATTAAATGAAGATTATTTGGGCTTATTTGAGCGGTTTTTGGATCACAACAAACTCATTTTAACTTTTCACTTAGTAGTATGGCCATAGGTTATTTCCAGAACTTAAAATAGAACATAATACATATAAAACTTTCTGGTTCAACCATAAAAATTGTTTCATGACCATATTGAAGGTATAAATGGAAGAAGAGAGCATGTTGTTTTTGAAGGTGATAAATTATCACCACATGAACAACGTTCTCTTTAATAAAATAAAAGGAAGGGGGAAAGGGTGAGGGGTGATATAATATAACAATAGAATCATAATATTACAGTATATATATAATACTAGATTTACAGAACAATTTGGATGAAGATAGATAGAGGGAGATCAAGAAAGGAACTTGGACTTGAAAGGAAATTAAAGGAGAAGAGGGAGAGAAATTACCTTTAGAATCCTCCTCTTGAGTTCCTCTTTAAGGAAGCAAGGCTTGGTCTTTTGATGAAACCAGTAGATTTTGGACGTGGGGGATGAGTTAGGGAGGGTGTTTGGGCAGAATTTAGAGAAGGCTTGGAGCTTGAGAGGTGTGAGGAAAAGAGGGAGTGAAGGGTGGCTTTTATAGTGGAGGGGAGAGGGGTTTTCTTAATATTAAATTGATTAGTTTATTAATTCCACCAAGGACAAGGAATAGTGAGTCTTGGATGACCAAGAATAGTAAATTTGACTTGTGAATTCGGGATTTGGGTGCTTACATCACTTGTGATGTCAGGAATAGTGGGTTTTAATTAAAATGCATTTATATGATAAATTAATGTATTATACTATTCATCAAAAATTCAAGTATCTCAGAAAAATCCCAAAATTTTACCCCAACCATTTTTCGACGTGTAGAATCCAAAAATGAAGTCCATTGTTCAAAAATAATTTTCTAAATATTATTAATTTAATATTTAATTAAAATCATAATTTACTTAAAAAAACAGTTTTTAAAATTAAAACTGATTTTGCAATTCTTTCAAAAATTACTTAGGGTCTTAAAAATTATCTAAAAACTATTAGACATTGATTCAATAATTTATGAATATATTTCAGGAAAATAAATATTCTTTTAAATTAATTAATTAATTATAATTAATCATTTATGATTTATAAAATACCAAAAACGTTTACTAAGCTCAAATTATCACTTTCTATGATGACTAAATTTTATTTTATTATTCATAGGTAATGATACTCTTATTTAAAATTCATAAGGTTCATATTACTATTCATAAGGGTTGGTTACTATTCATAAGGGTAGGTTACTATTCACCAAAAATTATTTTTGTTTCATTAGACTCCAAAAACTATCTTGAACAAAACCGTGTATGTTGGATTTTTAAAATTCCAAACATAGGGGTAACAAAATTATGTTTAAAGGTCACTTATCACTTAGTAGTTCATTATTTTGTGTTTTTATGACATAGGTAGAAGAAGGGAATTTTCTATTGAAAAACTTTGGGTCGTTACATTCTTCCCCCCTTAAGAAATTTCGCCCCCAAAATTTCACTTTACACAAACAGGTGAGGGTACTTCACCTTCATTGCCTCTTCTGGTTCCCAAGTTGCTTCCTCAAACTTTTGGTTCCTCCACAACACTTTGACAAGGCGGGTTGTCTTGTTGCGTAGAACCTTATCACTTCGGTCCAGAATTTTTACCGGCTGCTCCTCATATGAGAGATCATCTTCCAACTGTACCACCTCTGAGTTTAGTACATGTGAGGGGTCTAGAATGTACTTCCTTAGTAGTGATACGTGAAACACGTCATGAACTTGATCCATATTCGGTGGAAGTTCCAGACGATAGGCCACGGCTCCTATACGATCAAGGATCTCAAAGGGTCCAATGTACCTTGGGCTTAGCTTCCCTTTCTTCCCGAATCGCATGACTCTCTTCCATGGAGATATTCTAAGGAAGACTTTATCTCCAACGTCAAACTCCAAGTCCCTTCGACGATTGTCAGCATAGCTCTTTTGCCGACTTTGAGCAGCTTTGATATGTTTCTGGATGACTTGTACCTTCTCTGTCATCTCTTGAACAAGATCGGGACCAAGTAGTTTTCGTTCTCCAACTTCATCCCAACAGGTTGTTGTTTTACATCGCTTCCCATAAAGAGCTTCATACGGAGCCATCTGAATACTCGAGTGGAAGCTATTGTTGTATGAGAACTCAACCAATGGAAGGTGCTGATCCCATCCACCTTTGAATTCAAGAGAGCATGGTCTTAGCATATCTTCAAGTGTCTGAATAGTCCTTTCAGACTGGCCATCAGTTTGGGGGTGATAGGCCGTGCTGAAGTTTAATTCAGTACTCAAAGCATGTTGAAGGCTCCTCCAAAATTTGGAAGTGAACCTTGGATCACGGTCAGAGACAATCGAGAGTGGAACACCGTGCAACCTCACTACTTCCTTCACATATATCCTTTCAAGTTGTTCAAGTGAGAGGTCTTCCTGAATAGCGATAAAATGGTCCGTCTTGGTGAGTCTGTCAACCACAACCCATATCGCATTATTTCCTCTTGACGTTTTCGGGAGGCCCATGACAAAGTCGATAGTGACATTTTCCCATTTCCACATGGGTATAGGCAATGGCTGCATCATACCTTTGTACTTTTTCCGCTCAGCTTTAACTTGCTGACACACCAAGCACATTGATATATATTCTGCAATCTCCTTCTTCATGTTATCCCACCAGAAGTGTTCTCGGAGATCACGATACATCTTGGTACTTCCAGGATGAATAGAGAAAGTTGAGCTATGTGCATTATCCAATAGCTCCTTCTTTATTCCAGGTGATGAAGGCACACAAATCCACGTTCCAAACCGAATCACACCATCATCGTCGATATGGAACTCTTGCAGCTTTCCTTCCTTTACCGCATTCACCCTCTTTTGTATCTCCACATCATCCCTTTGTGCTTCCTTGATCTTCTGTTGGATGGATGGTTGCGCAATCATTTGCGCAAGGTAGGATGTATCCCCTGCCCTTACAATTCCCAAATCCATCCTTTTCATATCCAAGAAGATAGGGTCTTTCTCAATCCTCAACATGGATAGAGTAGTAGGTTCTTTCCTGCTTAGAGCATCAGCTACCTTGTTCGCCTTTCCAGGATGATAGTGAATAGAGCAATCGTAATCCTTGATTAGCTCTAACCATCTCCTTTGACGCATGTTGAGCTCCTTTTGTGTGAATATTTACTTTAGGCTCTTGTGGTCGGTGTATATGTCACACTTCTCACCATAAAGGTAGGGCCGCTAGATTTTCAAGGCAAAAATCACGGCTTCCAGCTCTAGATCATGTGTCGGGTAGTTCTGCTCATGGATCTTCAACTGTCGTGAGGCTATCACATTATCATTTTTCATGAGTACACAACCCAAGCCTTTCTTTGAAGCATCACTGTATATCACAAAACTTTCTCCACTTTTTGGTAGTGTGAGTACAGGTGCAGTGATCAGCCTTCTCTTTAGCTCCTTGAAGCTTCCCTCACATTCTTCCGTCCATACATACTTTACCCCTTTCCTTGTTAACTTAGTTAGCGGGCTTGACAATCGTGAGAAGTTTCTCACAAAACGTCGGTAGTACCCAGCTAATCCAAGAAAACTACGGATTTCTGTGACATTAGAGGGCCTGGGCCATTCTTCAATCGCCTTTGTCTTTGAAGGGTCCACAGAAATTCCCTCGCTTGTGATCACATGTCCCAAGAACGTGACTTGATTCATCCAAAAGTCACACTTGCTGAACTTGGCGTACAACTTCTCCTTTCTCAATGTCGCCAACACAAGTCTTAGATGTTCTTCATGTTCCTCCTTACTCTTGGAGTAAATGAGAATATCATCAATAAACACTACCACAAATTTGTCAAGGTAATGTCTAAAGACTCTATTCATCAAATCCATGAAGATTACAGGGGCATTAGTAAGTCCAAAGGGCATCACCAAAAACTCATAGTGCCCATACCTTGTACGGAAGGAAGTCTTCTAAATATCTTCCTTCTTCACCTTTACTTGATGATATCCAAAACGAAGATCCACCTTTGAGAAGTATTGAGCTCCTCTTAACTGATCGAACAAGTCATCAATCCTTGGGAGAGGATACTTGTTCTTTATGGTGATCTTGTTGAGTTCCCGATAATCGATACACAGCCGCATGGTTCCATCCTTCTTCTTCACAAAGAGCACTGGCGCACCCCAAGGTGATGCACTAGGGCGTATGAACCCTTTGTCCAGATGCTATTGCAGCTGCTTCTTTAACTCCTCCAGTTCGATAGGAGCCATCCTATAGGGGCACTTCGAGATAGGAGTAGCTCCGAGTATGAGTTCAATTGAGAACTCTACCTCACGATCCGGGGGAATTCCGGGTAACTCTTCGGGAAATACATCACCGTATTCCCTTACGATGGGCATTTCCTCAAGGTTGGAACTTTCCTTTGACTCAATCATTTGGGAGAGGTATGCTTCTTCATAGGGAATCATCACCCACACCATTGAAGGATTTCTCAAAGGAGATTCATGATCTTCCTTGCATTTGTAGAGGAGCATGGGATGGTTCGGAATACGAAAATATATTTCCTTTTCCCGACAGTTGATATGTGCTCTATATAACGAGAGCCAATCCATTCCCATTATAGCGTCGAATTCCACCAAGGGAAGTATTACGAGATTTGCCGGAAGAATATTCCCACATACGTCAATAGGAGAAGAATCAAACACTTGGGTTGCAATGATTGCACCACTTGGTGTTTTTATAGATATCTCTACTTCAAGGTTTCGGGGCTTCGATTCTATAGTTCTAGAAAACTTGCAAGATATAAAGGAATGCGTAGAACCAGAATCAAATAAGACTTTTGCCATTATTGAGTGAATAGTAAGTGTACCTTGTATGACTTCATTATCATGTTCCACCTCCGCAGTAGTGATGGCATAAGTCTTCCCTTGTTCCTTTGTCTTTGGTGGTTGTTGGCACAGATTACCCTTGAAAGCTCGAGGTTTAGTGCACTGGTTTGAATAGTGCCCTAGCTCCTTACAGTTGTAGCATTGAACCACGAGTGGTTCTCTCCTTTCATCGGCTACATTATCCTTCCTTTTCATGTCTCTTCGACACTCGTGAGCTAGGTGTCCTTCTTTCCCACACTTGAAGCATTTCCCCGTCCCTTTGAGGTAGTTCCCATTGTGCAACTTCCCACATTTTTGGCAAGTGGGTCGTTGTGTTTTCTTCCCATCTTTATCACTAGATCCACCAGCTTGAAACTCCATCTTTCTTTTCTTATCACCATAGCCATGGGACCATTCTCCAAACTCCATCTCCACTTTGAGAGCACACCGTACAACTTCTTCATAACTCCCAAAGTCTCAAATTGCAAGAGCTTTTCGAAGGTGTGGTTTTAATCCACTAAAGAATCTATCAATTTTGCTATCATTGTTGATAACAAAACCTGAAGCATACCTTGCGAGCCTTGTGAAATTTGCTTCATAGGTTGTGACAGATTCTCCTTCTTTTTTATTAAGCTCTATGAATTCTCTCTCCATCTTCGTGCGAAGAGTTTGTGGGAAGTACTTATTAAGAAACATTATCTTAAAGTCTTCCCATTCCATCTCTTCAATTTCATCCCTTGGCTTGGTGTTCTTAATCAAAGCCCACCATTGATCAGCTTCTCCATCTAGAAGATAAACGGCTAGAGTCACCTTCTCTGTCTCAGAACAGTGAAGAACAGAAAAGATCTTCTCCATGGAGTTGACCCACTGTTCCGCAACTAGTGGATCGGAAGATCCACAAAACGTCGGTGGTCGTTGCCGCATAAAACTTTCGATAGCTAGCTGCTCCCTATTTGGTGAAGGAGGACGTTCCCCATTATTATGGTTATTATTCATAACCCGGTATAATTGGGTAAGCATCGTCATGAAGTTTTGAACTCCACCTCCAAAATCATTGGGGATGTCGTTCAGGCAATCGTTGCATTGGCCTTCGCAAGAGTTGTTGGCCTGATTTCTCCTGGTTCCCACCATTTTCTAAAATAGAAAACGTTAGAACAAAACATAAGTAAACAAGTCATGAATAACTTATCCTTTTAATCAATTATACCAAAAACATAACATATGGGATCCCTAGGTAAATATCTTTGTGTGCATATTTGTACTTAATCTCACGCTAGAGGTTTTCTTTAGGGTTCACTAATCTTAATTCCCAAATTAACTAAACCTTTCCTCTGATACCAACTATAGCGACCCGGACTTTTCTTACATTACTATTACATCATTTTAGAGATAAAAACCATAATAGTATTACATATGGAGGATACATAGGTTTAGTGTCTTGGGAAAACTAGGACTACACATAACAAGTACAACACAAGCATAAACAATTCATTTAATTTCTTCTTGTACAGCTTCTTAGTAGCACTTTTCCTCTCCTTAGTACATGTAGCCACCTGAGGATATACATCAAAAGGGGTGAGATAAAAGCCCAGTAAGAGGATAGATAAGAACAATATAGCATGGGGTGAACATAATCATGACATAGGAAGAAGATCTTGAACATGAGAGGAGCATAAACAATAAACTTGAAATGTGGCAAAGCATAAAAATGAAACATCATGTCTTAGTGGTTAACTACCACACATATTTGTGAACAAAGCTAGCATCATGTTCACGCATAATTTCACATTTACTCATGAGATTCATCACTTTACCCAATGCATTAGAGCGCTATATAATTCCGGGCGCACCCGTCACATTTAAACATTCATATTGCGCTATATAATTCCGGGTGCACCCGTCACATCATAACATTATCATTATCATGCTTGCCACATAGAACACATATCAAACATGTACATAAATAACACATGGAAAAGAATGGGTTTCATCTCATAATAACACATTCATAAGCTTTGGGTTCCCAAAATAAAGAGGGAACACCATACTTGATATAAGAACCATCAACCTTGAATGAGAGGCAAAATGTGAGATCTTGAAAGAAGAGTTCTTTTGGAAAAAAATTTGATGGACATAAAAACCAGTGACAAAAATGTATATCCCAGAAAAGTAAAGTAAATGATGAACAAAAGACCTTTGAGGAGTAACCATATCAAAAATGGAGTGAAAGAGGGAGAACCCGAAGGAAGAAAATTGGGTTCGAGATTTCCCCTTACCTTGTACTCGAATGCCTCCTTCTCTTTAATGTCCTGTATAATGACATTATATTCATTAATTAGAAATTACAGAACCTTTTATACATTAATAGGGTTCATTCTGATTTTATTATTTCATATTATGTTCCTTTGGATGACTTATAGAGTTTAAAAACATTGATCGGGGATGTTCTTTTTCATGGTTTTCTTGAGCGGTCCACTTGTATTCTTAATTTTATGTTTGGGTAGATCATGGTTAAACATCCAGAACTGGTATTACATGTAATTAATGATATTATATAAGCTTGGATGATTTTAGAATGAGTTATATTAGATCCATGTGGCCGAATTATTAGATAAGAATTAAATGGAGATTATGTGGGCTAATTTGAGCGGTTTTTGGATCACAACCAACTCATTTTAACTTTTCACTTAGTAGTATGGCCATAGGTTATTTCCAGAATGTAAAATAGAACATAATACATATAAAACTTTCTGGTTCAACCATAAAAATGGTTTAATGACCATATTGAAGGTATAAATGGAAGAAGAGAGCATGTTGTTTTTGAAGGTGATAAATTATCACCACATGAACAACGTTCTCTTTAATAAAATAAATGGAAGGGGGAAAGGGTGAGGGGTGATATAATATAACATTAGAATCATAATATTACAGTATATATATAATACTAGATTTACAGAACAATTTGGATGAAGATAGATAGAGGTAGATCAAGAAAGGAACTTGGACTTGAAAGGAAATTAAAGGAGAAGAGGGAGAGAAATTACCTTTTGAATCCTCCTCTTGAGTTCCTCTTTAAAGAAGCTAGGATTGGTCTTTTGATGAGACCAGAAGATTTTGGACGTGGGGTATGAGTTAGGGAAGGTGTTTGGGAAGAATTTAGAGAAGGCTTGGAGCTTGAGAGGTGTGAGGAAAAGAGGGAGTGAAGGGTGTCTTTTATAGTGGAGGGGAGAGGGGTTTTCTTAATATTAAATTGATTAGTTTATTAATTCCACCAAGTACAAGGAATAGTGAGTCTTGGATGACCAAGAATAGTAAATTTGACTTGTGAATTCGGGATTTGGGTGCTTACATCACTTGTGATGTCAGGAATAGTGGGTTTTAATTAAAGTTCATTTATATGATAAATTAATGTATTATACTATTCATCAAAAATTCAAGTATCTCAGAAAAATCCCAAAATTTTACCCCAACCATTTTTCGACGTGTAGAATCCAAAAATGAAGTCCATTTTTCAAAAATAATTTTCTAAATATTATTAATTTAATATTTAATTAAAATCATAATTTACTTAAAAAAACAGTTTTTAAAATTAAAACTGATTTTGCAATTCTTTCAAAAATTACTTAGGGTCTTAAAAATTATCTAAAAACTATTAGACATTGATTCAATAATTTATGAATATATTTCAGGAAAATAAATATTCTTTTAAATTAACTAATTAATTATAATTAATCATTTATGATTTATAAAATACCAAAAACGTTTACTAAGCTCAAATTATCACTTTCTATGATGAATAAATTTTATTTTATTATTCATAGGTAATGATACTCTTATTTACTATTCATAAGGTTCATATTACTATTCATAAGGGTAGGTTACTATTCATAAGGGTAGGTTACTATTCACCAAAAATTATTTTTGTTTCATTAGACTCCAAAAACTATCTTGAACAAAACCGTGTATGTTGGATTTTTAAAATTCCAAACATAGGGGTGACAAAATTATGTTTAAAGGTCACATATCACTTAGTAGTTCATTATTTTGTGTTTCTATGACATAGGTAGAAGAAGGGAATTTTCTATTGAAAAACTTTGGGTCGTTACACCCCCTACGAGTGGCGGATTGAACGGGTCATCCGTGAATTGGGTTTTTGGTCGTGGACCTCCGCAAAAGGTGTTGCATGACCATAGATAAATCCTTTTCCCCAATCTATAAAAGAAGATCGAGGGGAAGATAAAAAGGGAATTCTGAAGGAGATAGATCAGATTCGGGTGGAAGGATTTCGAAAGAAGGTTTAGGATTTCACAGCGAGGTTCCAGTTTGCGGACCAGAGTAGGTATGAACCTGGGAATGAATAAATAAGGATCTGGAGAACGCATAACAACATGGTGAACTGTGAACATAAAATATCAAAAAAAAATACCGCGAACCATGGCCCCTCCGCGGATGCACTCCCTGTGGACTAGGGATTTTATACCCCTTTTCCAATATGTCGTACCGCGTAGAATCCTCCTATGCGGGTGAAGACCTGACCGACGAACCCCTGACCGGCACCACCCCTGGCCACCACTGCTCACATGGAACCCTCCACGAACCACCCTGGTACATGGATCGAACCCGAAACCACGAACCACCATGGATGATGGGATGCTCACCGTTCTACGAACCACCCTAGTTCACGGGATTCCCATCAGTCCTCGGACCACCCTGGTTCGCAGATGGCTTCTCCAACAGCGTAGCACTTCCCTACACGAAGGGCGCCACCACCCATACCCTGGTATGGCCTGCCAAATCCTTTGGATTTCCCGTTCCTCAATCCATATAAAATCCTTCCAATCTAGTCTGATCCTCCGCGAAACCCCCATTGGCCTACTCATCGGCCTCGATCCAAGGCCCCCACCAGAGCCACCACACCCGTGTGATGTATCTTTTAGGCGAATCAGCACGCCATTTTGAGTTCACATACCCATAGTAAGTAGGGGTGAAAGGGTTACCCTGGCCCTTGAGCCGATTTCTGAAGCATTCCTGGGTTCACATTCCCACGGTAATGTGGAGTCTGATCTCGGGAGCCCCCTTTATGCCCCTCTATTTGATAGGGCCGGAAAATTTCTCCCTTCTTTGGGGGGTAGTAAAATACCCATCCAAAGGAAGCCCCCATGCACTTTCGTACTTCCCCCGGGAATAAGAGAGGTGACGGGCATAGAAGAACCCCTTTCCCTCTCCCGCTACGCTTTATCGCCTTGGGCGTCCATCCTGGAGTAAGACCTGACCTTATGGGACACTCCATGTGTAATCCCCACTTCACTTCTCACGAACATACCTTTCACGACGTGATCGTCTAGTCCCTGCTTCCTCTTGTTTCTCACGCCGAGCATGACTCACGTGGGATTAGATTAAGCATCGACCATGACATCCTATTATGGGACTCCTTAGAGTGTAAGCCCTAGTCTCATGAGAACTATAAGGACTTTGATTCCCCACCACATGGATATGTAGGAATCCTCCAAGAGGTTCAATCCTGATCACCATCAGACCCCCGGGTACACCTTCACGTCAGTTCTCCGACACCCCAATTCGAACTACGTATACTTTGATCCCTATCTCCCAGGCAAGGTACGTAGGAAGCCTCCTCGAGGTTCAAGACCAAAGACCGGTCGATATGACTATCCTCATGTCGGTTCATCGCACCAACCCTAGTGCAGTCTCAATGAGTCCAGATTCCTCGGGGTCATTAATCCAACGAGGGATGGTAAACCTTGGGCATAAATGATTCTGAACCCCTACATCTAGCTAACCATTGCCATCAAGGAGTAATCCATGGATACCATTCTTGGGTATAAACCAAATATTCTCAAACATATAAAAATGTCTTAAATCTATAAGAGAGTCCCAAAATAGGCAATAATTCCCCTCAAAAAGGGCACGATGATCCTAACTTCCCATCCTCTCGACCAATTTGATTTATTAAGTATTGCTGGTCAAACCACCCAAAAAACGCCTGCCTTTGGAAAGCAGGTTCATGTATTACTGGATATGGAACCGTTGAGTGTTTCAAGGTGGAAAATGGTTCTCCCGATATGATTGATTAAGTAGAACCCAACCTTCTCTAATCAACTGTTGGGTAGTGCACTTTTCTTCCCCACGACCCCGTCGTGCACCTCCAAGACAAAAAAATGGTGAACCTGACATGAATATTTAACCAAGCATGATGGATTCAACTTAATTCCACTATGTTCCCCCTTTTACTCATAAGGAGGGCCATGGAAGGTCATTAATTACGCATGGGATCATGAGATGATGCTTTGACAGGTTTGTTGATTGTACTTGTTAAAATGATCAATAGGTACCCCACAGAACTCCCTTCAATCTAATGGCGTCATGAAGAACTCTCAAGTACTTGCTTCCAACAATGCAATGACCGAACATCCTCACCAACGGAGGACCCGTCACCTACCCAGCGTCTTCAATGCTGGGTCTCAGATGCATTAATCCGAGAGTACCACGTGAACGGTACTCTCCTGACGGTGGAGTCGACCATGCACGCCCTCCAATCCACCAGAACTTGCTGGTCTCCTGCCCAGCAATCGCCACAGAGGCAGATCCAGACGCCCCCTATTGATGTCTCCAATCGTTTCGGGAGTCTATCCCCGGAATGGGACAACGCGTACCTCCCTTATCTTAGGGAGGTGGATTAGGTCGACGTTGAGGACCACATCCCCACTGTACGGGGGTTTCGCTCTAAGGCCCCCACCAGAAGACGTTATCACGGTCACATCGTGACTCAACATCCTCACACTTGGTAGGATGTAGCCCCGAGGATCCAGGCCCACGCTCCCTAAGCTACGGCCCCTTGGACCGCCTGACGAGGGCGGAAAATTTACAACCAGGGACCGGTCATCACCCATGTCCCTACGGAGGAGCTTCACTGCCCAGTCATGGAGACGCATCACGAACAGGCACATACACCTGTTCCCTCCTCCAAAGCCTGCCATCCAGATATGGTGGCATCACACGAGCAGGAGCACATCCCCACTAAGATTCATCAAGCCCGTCGCTCACATAGGACGGCACCAACTCGGAAGGCACCTATCCCTACCCAAGGTCGTGAAGCCCACCAACCCAATGTGGGGGTGACCCGGCGTCTGCAAGGCCAACTCCTAGTATATCCTCTTGACACCTACCATCCCAGAATGGTGGCAATAAACAAAGCCCGCCATCCAGATATGGAATCAATTAATAGGAAGGCACGTCTCCCTACCAACAATGGACACCGACTCGATATGGTGGGAAGCCAATATATGCAGGGCCATCTCCTTGCGGATGCAAGTAAAGTCCACCATCCCGATGTGGTGGAAAACGGAGAGATAAACTGGCATATACCGGCCCAGGGGCAGATTCGTTCACCTACCCTGACATAGGAGAATTGTCAGTACCCACTGACCACCGGAGGACAGGAGTAGGATATTCCTACTCTGATGCCGGAATGGGCCTTCATACCCATTTCTACCAAAGATGTCTCTCTGCATATCCTAGAAATGATGGAGGAGCAGGTATCGATTCCAGATCAAATCTTGCAGACTTGCTAGTGTGTAATTTCATCAGCGGCAACAATAAGGACTCGGGCACGTGATCCCATCTCCCCAATTGAGGCAACTCATCTAAGAGACAAGATAGCCGCCTTAGAGCAGATCTACATCCCTTCTTCCACCCAGGAGGGTCACTGGCTATATTTCGCGACACAAGGGCAGCCAGATCGAGCAGCTTCACTCGTTCCAACTGGGGGACACCTGTCCATCACGGTGGATGCTCTAGAGCATGCATATATCCCTGCTAAAATTCAAGATGTTTGTCGGCGTACCTTGGCAGCATCACGGGACGCAATTAGATAGGGACCCAAAGGTGAAGGCTGTTGTCAACAGCAAACTGTCCCCGCTGCCCGCCAGAAAGTGTCCCGAACGCACCGAAGGCAGCCGGAAAATAAAGAGCGGGTCTATGACTCCGCTTTGCTGGAAGCTGGGGTTCCCAATTCCACTAAGAGTATAAAAAGGATCAAAATCCTGCCCACCCATTACCATATTATGGGAGCAGCAGTTGTAGTTGCGAAGGTCCTCCCCGCAATGTTGCTACCAGTAGCTCTGAAGGTCCTCCCCAGATCACCCACGGGGGCCTCCTCTGTGGGAATACAACGATCGATCACGAGAGATCCTCTTTTGATGTGAGTCACAAAAACCCTCCACGTGACCAGAAAATCGAGCAGCAAGAATTCCCTCCACTTGATGTGGTCCACCCTAAAGGTCCTATCCGATGTATACGTTGCAAACACTCTCCATACAGTGGAACCATAGATTATGATAGTAGTCCTCGCTATCATAGTCGCAACTGCAGAGTCCCTCTCCACAGTGACGTCTCATCGCGACAAGAATTCCCTCCCCTTGTCGTGGCCTGCCCTGGAGGTCCTCCCCAGGGGTTACGTTTCAACGACACTCCACGTTGTCGGGCATCATATCACAGTGGTAGTCCTCGCCACCCTGATAATGGAGGTCCTCCCTGAAGAGATGTAATGCAATGAGAAGTCCCTCCCCTCATGGAGGTACATTCTAAAGTCCCTCCCCAGGGTGTTCCCTGTAGATATTCTCCCTACGGTAGCTGTAATGGTTGTCCTCGCCATTGCAGCAGCTGTGATGGTAGTCCTCGCCACCACGGCCGCCATTGCGAAGGTCCTCCCCACAGTGTACCCAAGCGACACGAAGGTCCTCCCCTTGTCGCCGTGTGTCTTGAAGGTCCTCCCCAAATACACACCGAACGTCAAACCATGATGGTCATCCTCACCATGATGGCAGTTGTTGCGAAGGCCCTCCCCGTAACAACGCTACGCAACTAGAAGGTCCTCCCCTGTCTGCGACACACCTTGGAGGTCCTCCCTAGGGTATGCACTACAATAGTCCTCTATGCAGTGAGGCGTCAAGCTGTGATGGTAGTCCACACCATTTCGGCCGCTATTGTTTAGGTCCTCCCCGCAATGACATATCATATCGACAGGAAGGTCGTCCCCCTGCCGAATCAATCACAGAAAAGCCCGCATATGCCGAGGCACTCAGAAGGACGGGATCAAGCATGTCATATTTCCAGTTAGTCTCCAACGACACCCTTATTCAATCGTAAGATATTCCGGGGCCACGTTCATCTTCTGAACCACATCGGAATCACCCACATGATGATTCAGCACCTACCAGTCCCACTGCCTCCGACCACACTAGCGGTGGGCGTCTCAGTTGGGCCGACCAGGTAGAGAAATCACCAGTGGAGGAGTATGCTGACATGTTTCACCCGAGGAAACGACTTTCTAGGGATGACATACCAGTTATTTTTTGGCCCAAGACCACCTATAAATTCTACATACCCAGAGAATTATCGGAAGAATGTGTGCATGGAATCCGCCACAATATATGGACAACCCTCCATCAGCTGAAATCAAGCTTCCTGCCCTACGACAGGTATGTAGACCACGTCAAGAAAAAAGGAGACCTCCTGCGTCACCTCAACCTGGAAGCTCTCCCTTAAACACAGCAGCAGCGACCTGAGAGGCGCAAGGGAAACATGGAGATAGCCTGCCTCCGTACGCTCCACCAACTGCGCCACCTCATCGAGAATGCTCGGACCGGAATCCATGTCAGGGGATGGGGGGAACAAGGAGCTTTTCATTTCACTCCACTCCCCGCCCAGAAGAAACCATTCGGCATGGTGTCTTGCAACGTCATCATGTCCAGACGGAAATCGAGTGGTCTCCCTGTTCATGAAAGGCATCACACCCAGCAGATTCAGGCCTTGAGTAAGTCCCAGAAGCGTCAAGCCCGATGAGAACAAGCCATTCAAGAACTTATAAATCAGGCCACCGAGAGCATACAGCATGCCACTCGCCTAAGAGAGGTCAATCAACAATCTTTGCCTGCCTCCCCAAAAAAAATTGATTCACAGAAGAACTCGGAACCAAACCCATTTCACCCCCGAATGGGGGCACGAAAGATCAGGTAGGTAGCGATAGCAGCAGCCACTGCCGCAATCCAGGGTCAACCCCAGCCAACAGGGTCGGGTGCATTTTAAACAACAAATTCCCATGTAAGAAAAATAAAAATGGGAAGATACCAAACGTCCAACGAACAGAGCCAACCCCGGCCCTCAGGGCTGGGGGAATTATTACCCCCTCAACAACAACCTCCCCCACGAGAGTCAGCATTCTATAATCTAGAGAGGAAAATCAGAAGAGGAGGTTCCTGCCCTATCCCATCATTTGAATCATTATCCCCTACAAGAGGAAGGCTCAACGTAAGGTTTCATCAAAGAACTCTCTACGTCATCCTTCGTCATGAAGTCCGAAGGCAATCCCGGCACATGAAGGGGAAGTCCAGTAAAAGACGAGGGAGATCCTTTTACTATTTGGAAGATGACATCTTCCTCGCCCCACAATATGAATCTATCAACATCATAGAGGTTAACCCCATGGGTGACACCAGAGATGATGCAAATCAAGATGGATCAGGAGACGATGGTTTCAGTCAGGCTATGACTCACAACAAACCACCAGGTCTGCACAGTCGAAACCAGAGGGCCACCCTAAATATGGTCTCTCCTTCAGCTAACCTCTCTCCACTTACCCTGCGAGATTCCAAAAAGGATAAGAACAATGGACTGGCTACCCTTAACCTTCCTTCTTCTATCGACAAAAACGATCCACTCACGCTCGAAGAGTGGTTCGCTCGATAGGAAGAGGAAATGAAGGAATTGAGGCGGCTCAACATCGAGCTACTCCAAAGGAACTGTCTTATCGGAAGCGCGTCCCAGGAGGAGCCATGTCTTGCACTCCGAGTAAGTTCACCTCAAGGTCCCATGTTTACCCCACCCAATAAGGTACCTAGTTCGTCCAACTACCTAAATGTGGATCCGGATGAATACCAAGACTTACCTCCACATAGGAAGCAACCAGTGAAAGTACGCCTGAACCCTCTGAGGGTGTCCCAAATGGCATATGCGCCCTTGGGTCCGGCTGATCCGGATCCTCGAGCAATTCCTCATGATGCACCTTCCCAAGACCGGCCCCAACAAGATGTAAACCAGGGTCTCAGCAACACAATCGAGGCACTGACAGCTCTATTGGAAGCGATGGAGGGCCGACACGCTCTGATACAGCCAGAGCGGAAGCCCTACCCAGATTGGGTGAGCAACACACCTCCTCCACCCAATTTTAGGAGCCCTGTATTCCCTATCTTCAATGAATCAGGCGATCCAGAACAACATTTGATGCACTACACATCTTACTGTGACCCTATGATGGGGACTCCAGAACAACAAGAAGCAGTGAAACTCAGATGCTTCGTACGGGACTTGAAAGGATCCACCTTTTTCAGGTATACAAGTCTACCATCCCAGTCAATAAAAAGCTGGGAAGACCTTCGGCAGCAGTTCTTGTTCCACTTCAGCTTAACGTTGCCTAAGACAATAGTCAGCGACCTCATGAACTGCAAGCAGAGGGAGAATGAGATGGTCTCATATTTCATCGATAGATGGAAAGGTCTGACATACTATTTGAATAGGCCAATTCCTCAAGATGAGTTTCTCACCATATGCATCGATAATCTTCGAGATGACCTACGAACTCTGCTCATACTAGTGGAGTGCACCACTGGATTCCTCCATCTCTCGTCCATTGCCCAGAGAATTGAGGACTCCCTGTAGCGCACCAATTTGAAGTCCTAAATAGCCATGCAGGCTCCCACAAAGAGAGAAGCTAGACCTAAAGCGTCCTCTGTCACGCTCAATTCAACCCATGTGCCTGCTCCACTGCTCAGGCCTCCACCAAATCATCAAGGGCCCCCTGTACATCAGCAGCCACCTCCACCTATGTGTGATGATCATAGAGGATTGAAGCGGAACCAGTTTGAGGAACGAAAACATAAATTATACTCTTTCTGAGAGGACCAAGTCCACGACTACTTCATTACCGCACTGAATTGAAACTTGCTCCACCTCCCGGAGCTGAGGAAACCTGAAGAAGTCGGCCTCGATGACAAGACATACTATTTTCCTTACCATCGAATGTTGGGGCACAATATTCGGGAAATTATTCGTCTCCAAACACCTCCTGCAAAGGATGGTAGACTCCGGGTAGGTTCAGCTGGGACCACCCCCAGCACATGTGACATTTATTTCTACCACTGACTCCAATATAGGGGAGGGGTGGAAGGAAGTCACCAGAAAAAAGGGGTAGAAATTTGATAACTGGATGACTTGGAAGACTATAAACCGAGCCCAGGGCATACTCTGAGCTCATCTATGACAACCAGTGTTTCCGCCCAAATCCCCTTATGTCGCACAACCGATAGTATTGGCCTCACAACCCTCCACGAGCTGGTTATCCAGGAATAATCGAGAATGGAGGGGACAAGTGCAAGAGGAGAGATTCGGAATGAGGCTGAAGTTAGCCACGACATTGTCAGATTTCATGCCCCCAAACTTGGCCCCATGGGCACCGACCCACCAAACGACACCATTAGGGACAACTGACCAGGTTGACCTGTCAGAGGATGAAGAGCCAATCTTTGGTTCCATCAACATCATCCATCTTATGGAATCGTTCCCTGATGAAGGGTATGGTTATGAACCTGAGTTCCCAACACAAGGAGCTGGGGCGAGGAATCGCAGAGGTAGGGGATACCAGAGGAGGCCCAGTCGTGGCTGAAACCAACCCTACGGTTGGACCTCAGCCCAAACCATCAATATCCCAAAAACCCATGGCAGGGCCCTTTAACGAACTCAACATGAGAAAGAATATCCCCCCACCTCCACGAGCTGCCCCTCTGGCCCCGTTATCCTACGATACCCATCAGTGGAGGAACAAGCATCTAGCCGCCTAGTGAACACAAACAGATAGGCACTGCCGAGTCCCCAAAATGTTGGAACATCGTCGGAATCTGACCCCACAGCGGGTCCCTCCTCATCATGCACCCCAGCTCCCAATCCACCTTCTAGAACTCTCCCGCCTGCGGATAAGCGTCGGCCTTTGGAGAAAAAGTACGACATCCTTAAGCATCTAACGTCATTACTAGCCATTTTGTCCATCCTGGAGGCCCTGGGTTTGTCAGCCGACCTCAGGGAGGCACTGATAGAACCCTTGCTCATCCCCGAGGAGTTTCAAGCCGAGGTAGCTTCTGTCGAGATCTACCGAACGGAGACTGGATCGGCTTAGTGAAATGTAGTGGTTTCCTTCACCGATCTATATGAAGATTCCATCATGTAGGGACACATCAAACAACTATATGTGTCTGACGTGCTAGATAATTTTGGGATCCGCAAAGTCTTTATCGACAATGGATCTGGAGTTAACCTCCATCCCCTACAGACACTCCGTATGTTGGGCTACAATGAGGGTGATTTAATACAATCAGCCAAAAATCTTCTTGGTTATGAAAAGAGTGAGCAGAAGCCGATGGGGAAAATCAAGCTAAAGACCAATTTTGGTGACCTTTTGGCCTATTCTGAATTCCTGGTGGTCCGACAGAACACATCATTCAATGCCCTACTGGGAAGACCATGGCTCCATAAGCACATGGTTGTTCCTTCATCCTACCACCAGTGTATTAAGTACTGCATCAATGGGAAAAGTGGGACACTACACACCGATAAGGCCCCTTCGAGCTCTTCGAGTCACACTACATTGACGTCGGGGATCTATGAGAAAAAGAGGAAGAAGCCTTTAGCCGATGGTGTTGATTGGATCCCCGCTCTAAATAGTCTAGAAGTGGTTCTTGATGACCCTCTCAGGCAGCTTGGCAGAGACTACATAATGCCCATCAACCATATTGAGAGTAGGGGTTCATGATTGGACACACACTCAGTTATCTTCATGACCTCAGCCACAACGGCCAAGCGTGACAATGAGGGAATTTCCGCCAACCCTCGATTTGGGGACGAATACTCAAGGAGGGATTCCCATGATGCCTCACCCTAAAACCCTCGAGAACCTGTGAGGGAAACTATCCCCCCGTCGAATAAAGAAGATGAGGATTTGGGAGAAGAATAGGAGGAAGACCTCAGGAATGCACCTCCCACATTTGAGGAGGGTATCTCCACCATGGTGGATAAGCTCAGAGAAATAAGCCTGGCTACCGAGGAAGATCTGAGGCCTACTCTCATTAGTGCAGCCATGTCCCCTGAGGAGCACGAGGTATATACCTCTTTCCTGAAGCAACATCGGGATGTTTTTTCCTAGAATTACACAAAAAATTTTGGGACTCAATCCCGAAGTTTCAATGCATCACCTAGGTCTTCCAGAAGACCATCGAGGCTATAAATAGGCTGCCCAAAGGACACATCCCTCACATGCTGGCAAAATAGAGGCTGAAGTCGGTATGCTCATTAAAGAAGGCTTCATTAGGGAGGTCCTATACCCCATCTGGTTGGCCAAAATCATCCTCGTCAAGAAAAATAACGAGCAAATCCGCGTTTGCGTTGACTTCAGAGATCTCAGTCGGCATTGCCCGAAACATGACTTCCTGGTCGCGATCACCAAGTTATTAATCGATGCAACGGCCGAGTATGAGGCTTTTTCCTTCATGGATGGCTATTCTGGCTATAAAAAATTAGGATGGCCCAATAATACGAAGAATCCACTTCCTTCAGATCCCCCCAAGGAATATTCTGTTACAGGGTCATGGCCTTTGGTCTTAAGAATGTTGGGGCCACATATCAGCATGCCATGCATCGTATTTTCAAGCCATTCCTAGGGAAATTCATCAAATGTTACTTAGATGACTTGGTGGTCAAATCAAGACAGCGCTTAGATCACCTGCCAGACCTTGAGACCGTCTTCAAAAAACTTCGACAGCACAGCCTGAAGATAAACCCCTTGAAGTGTTCCTCGGGGTAACCTCAAGGAAATTTCTTGGATTCGTTGTACGCCATCGTGGCATCGAAGTCGACCTTGAAAATACAAAGGCTATCCTTGGCATGCAACCTCCCCGCAACCTCACTGAGTTGAGAGCATTCCAAGGGAACTTGTCCAATATCAGTTGATTCATAGCCAACCTAGCAGGAAAATGTTTTCCATTTACCATGTTAATGAAGAAGGGAGTCACGTACCAATGTACAGATGACTTCCAAGAGGCGTTTGACAGCCTAAAGAGGTACCTCTTAATCCCACCAGTGGTCATTCCCCTTGTCAAAGGAGGACCTCTCATCCTATACGCGATGGCCCTATAGCGGTCACTGGTAGCCTTCCTCGCACAAAAGAATGATGTCGGATGTGAAAACAGTCTCTATTACCTCAGCCGAATGATGATTGATGTCGAGACTTGATAATCAAACATTGAGAAGAGCTGTTTGGCCTTAGTATTAATAGTTCAAAAGTTGTGACATTATCTGCATTATCATGAAGTCCATTTGGTCTCGTGTAATATCTCGCTAAAGTACATCCTCAGCCACCCGATGCTGACTGGGCACCTATCTCGATGGACAGTCATCCTGCAGTAGTTTGTCATCCAGTTTATGCCTTAGAAATCCATCAAGGGCCATGCATTAACATATTTTCTGGAAGAGCACCCCTCAACAGGGACTACCACACTAGAAATCGAGCTACTAGATGAATCCATCTTCATGGTTCAAGAGGATCTCCCAACATTGGAAATGTACTTCGATGGCGCATCCCAAAGCCCATCCAGGAAAAGGATGGAAGACCCCAAATTTAACTAGGTGGGCATGGGGATAATACTCATGTCCCTAGAAAAGGCAGTCTTGCTGTATTCCTTCCTCCTGTCAGAGGGATGTACGAACAATGAAGCAGAATATCATGCCCTCATTGCAGGCCCGGAACTCGCACTCCAGGCACAAGTACAACACCTTAAGGTAAAAGGTGACTCAGAATAGGTTATTAAGAAAGTCAATGGAGACTATTCTATTAAAAATAAGGATCTGATTCCCCTGTTTGATCATTTCCGAGGGTTTATGGTGGAATTTTCCACAGAACAAACATTGACCTGTATTCCCCGGTCTCAGAATGCCCAGGCCGATGCATTAGCCAATGCGGCCATAGCCTTAGCCGACCCAGACCGGGATGAAATATTAATCAGTATTTCTCACCTCCGAATGGTATTACCGTTTTTCCGGACCAAGACGGAGGAGATCCACGAAATCAGTCTTGTCCCTGAGCCATATGCTCCCTCCACTGGTTGGATGACCCCTATTGTAAACTACCTTCAATGGGGAGAACTTCCATCAGACATTTTTGAACGAGAGAAAATACGGAGAAGGGAAATCAACTTTTTCCTATGTGGCGGTGTGGGTTAACAAGAGGTCCTCTACAAATGAGGCATCGATTGAGTCCTCCTCAGATGCATTGATGGAGAAGAAACGTCTGTCGTCGTACTGAAGTGCATGTCGGAGTATATGGAGCACATCAGCTAGGGACCAAGCTTTCCCATCAGGTTCGGAGGCTTGGGTACTATTGGCCCACAGTGGCACGAGATTGCGAGCACACTAACGTAAAATGCCACTCAGGCCAAATTCATGCCAACTTCATACACCAACCATCGGAGTTACTTCATCAGGCCAAGTACTCCTAGCAATTTTCCATCTGGGGAATGGACGTCATGGGACCATATCCCCCCGCCACAACCAAACAGCTGAAGTATATCCTCATTAGAACCTACTTCTTTTCCAAATGGGCAGAAGTTGTACCCCTTAATGAATTTAGGGCAAGAAACGTTGTCAGCTTTGTGAAAACCAATATCATCACCAGATTTGGTGTCCCTCATACTTTACTAACAGATAACGGCACCAACTTCTTCTCTACTGAATTGGAGAAGCTATACCATGAATATGGTATCAAGGCTAATCACTCATCCCACTACCATGCAGTGTCCAACGGATAGATAGAGGCTTTCAACAATACCCTGTCCAAAATTCTCAAGAAAATGGTGGAAAAAGACAAGAAGAAATGGCCAAATAAAATCCTCCATGCATTGTGGGATTATCAAACCACAATCCTCACCACAACTCGGGCTACCTCGTACTCACTGGTATATGAGACAGAGGCGGTCCTGCCCATTGAACTCCAACTTACCCCACTCCGTGTTGCCATCTGTGATCAATTATCCAATGATGAGCAATAAAAAAAGTGGCTAGGTGAATTGGAACAGCTAGACGAGAAGCAGCTGCACACTTTGCACCATCTGGAAGTCTACCAGAACCATATTGCACAAGTCTTCAATAAGAAGGTCCGCCTTCGGTCTTTCTTGGAAGGAGAATTGGTGTTGGTCCTCCAGACCTCAATGATTCCTGGAAGAAAACCCCCAAAGCTGGAGCCCAAGTGGGAGAGACCATACGTTATACATAAGGTCTACTCCAACGGAGCATTTTCCCTGATCTCCATGGATGGGAAATTCACCACGGATCCTAACAATGCAAGATTCCTGAAGAAGCATTTCACCTAGAAACCAAAAGTACCCATCTTCCTTACCACACGACATTAAACTACATGGATTTCATCCTTACTGCATGACGTTAAACTACACGGATTTCAGAGAACTACGTATGGCTTGATTCTTGACCTCGCAGGATACGTAGTGACGTCAGGGTTTCTTATCCTGGCCCAGCCATCCCCAAGAAGGTTTAAAAATAACCTCCCCCCCCCCCCCCCGTGTACAAACTAGACCTGCACGGGGTGCACCCCTCGTCCTTACCGCACGACATTAAACTGCCCAGATTTTAGAGAACTACATGAGGCTTGATTTCTACCCTCGCATGATACATAGTGACGCCAGGGATCCCAATCCTTGCCCAGCCACCCCTGAATTAATGTTAAAAATGTCCTCTCTCCCCTGTATATGGGCCAGACCTGCACGAGGTGTACCCCTCATCCTTACCGCATGACGTTAAACTGCACGGATTTTAGAGAACTACGTACATCATGATTTCTTCCATTTGCAGGATACGTAGCAATGCTAGGAACCCCCATCCTGGCCTAGCCACCACCTAAATAATAATAATAATAATATATAATAATAAAAATGCTCCCTCCCCCCGTGTATGTACTAGACCTACACGGGGTTTATTTTTCGTCCGAGCTGTAGGACTGTAAACTACCAAGAACCCAAGGGTCCAAACTCTATGACCTTAAACTAAGAGTATTTCTTTCTCACCACAAGATGTTAAACTTCACGGAAAATAAGTTTCAAAATTTCCATCTCCCCCCGTGTATGGACCAAACCTGCACGGGGTGTACTCCTTTCATAGAACTACGTACGACTTGATTCCTGCCCTCGCAGGATACGTAGTGATGCCAGGGTTCCCCATCCTGGCCCAGCCATGCCTGAATAAAAGTTGAAAAATTCCCTCTTCCCCCCATGTATGGACCAGACCTTCACAGGGTGTATTTAGCAGAGAACTACACAAGGCTTAATTCCTGCCCTCGCGGGATATGTAGTGACGCCAGAATTCCACACCCTGGCCCAACCACCTCTAATAAAAGTTAAAAATGCTCTCTTCCCCCCATGTATGGACTATCCATGCATGGGGTGTATCCCTCGTCCTTACTGCATGATGTTAAACTGCACGGATAAGGATAAAGAATGCCCATTTCCCCCGTGTATGGACCAGACCTGCACGGGGTGTATTTTTTCATCCTTACCGCATGACGTTAAACTGCACAGATAATAATATTTAAAAAAAAATGCCCCATTTCTCCCATGTATTGACTAGACCTGCACAGGGTGTATTTTTCATCCTCATCGCATGACAGGGTCGTGGGGATGAAACGTGCACTACAAGACAGTTGATTAGATAAGGTTGGGATCTACATAATCACTCATATCAGGAGCACCATTTTCTGCCTTGAAACGCCCAACAGTTCCATATCCAGTAATACATGGACCTGCTTTCAAAAGGCATGCATTTTCTGGGTGGTTTGACCAGCAATACTTAAGAACTCACATTGGTCAAGAGGATGGGAATTCAGGCTCATCGCAGCCTTTTTTAGGGGAATTATTGCCTATTCTGGTACACTCTTATAGATTTAAGACATGTTCATATGTTCACGAAACTTTGTTTTATACCAAAGCATAGTATCCAAGAATTACTCCTGGTTGGCAATGGTTAGCTAGACACAGGGGTTCGGAATCATTTATGCCTGAGGTTTACCATCCCTTATTGGATTAATGACCTCGAGGAATCTGGACTCATTGAGATGACACTAGGGTTGGTGCGATAAACCAACATGAGGATAGTCAGATCGACCGGTTGTTGGGCTTGAACCTCGGGGAGGCTTCCTACATACCGTGCCAAGAAGACATGGATCAAAGTCTATGTAGTTTGGATGAGCGGGGGGCTTACGCTATGAGGCGGCCCAGGATGCGGGTAAAACGACGTGAAAGGGGGTTGGAATGACCAGTTGCTGGGCTTAAACCTCATGGAGGATTCCTACATACTCTGCTTGTGAGATAGGGATCAATGTCCACATAGTTTGAATTGGGGTGTCGGAGAACCGACGTGAAGGTGGACCCAGGGGTCCGATGGTGACTGGGCTTGAACCTCTTACTGGCTTCCTACGTATCCCTGTGGTGGGGAATCAATGTCCTCGTAGTTCTCATGAGATTGGGGCTTACACTCTGAGGAGGCCGAGGATATGGGTAAACCGGTGTGAAAGGAGGTCGGAATGACCATTTTGATGGGCTTGAACCTCGGGGAAGTCTCCTACATACCATGCCTGGGAGACAGGGATCAAAGTCCACGTTGTTCGAATTGGGGTGTCGGAGAACCGACGTGAAGGTGGACCTGGGGGTCCGATGGTGATCGGGCTTGAACCTCTTGGAGGATTCCTATGTATCCCTATGGTGGGGAATAAAAGTCCTCGTTGTTCGCATGAGATTGGGCCTTACACTCTGAGGAGGCCCATAGGAGGATGTCATGGTTGATCTTACTCTAATCCCACGTGAGTCATGCTCGGTGTGAGAAACAACAGGAAGCAGGGACCAGATGATCAAGTCACGAAAGGTGCGTCCATGAGAAGTGGAGTGGGGCTTACGCATGGTGCGTCCCATAAGGTCGGGGCTTACTCCGGGATGGACGCCCAGGGCGACAAAGCACAGCGGGAGAGGGAAAGGGGTGCTTATGTTCCCATCACCTCTCTTATTCTTGGGGGAAGTATGAAAGTGCATGGGGGCTTCCATAGGATGGGTATTTTACTACCCCCTGAAGAAGGGAGAAGTTCCCTGGCCCCAACAAATGGAGGGGAAGAAAGGGGGCTCTTGAGCTCAGACTCTACATTACCATGGGAATGTGAACCCAGGAACGCTTCAGAAATCCGGTCAAGGGTCGGGGAAACCCTTTCGCCCCTGCTTACCATGGGTATGTGAACTCAAAACGACACAATGATGTGCCTGAAAGTTACATCACATGGGTCCGGTGGCTCTGGTGGTGGCCTTGGCACAGGGTCGATGAGTATGCCAATGAGGGAGTCGTGTAGGATCAGGCTGGATTAAAAGGATTTTATAAGGCTCGGGGAATGGGAACTCCGAAGGATTAAGCTGGCCACACCGAGGTATGGGTGGTGGCGCCCTTCATGTAGGGAAGTGATACACGGTTGTAGAATCCATCCACGATCCAGGGTGGTCCAAGGACTGATGGGCATCCCACAAACCAGGGTGGTTCACAGAATGGTGAGAATCCCACAAACCAAGGTGGTTCGTGGCTTCAGGTTTGATCTGGGTTCTAGGGTGGTTCACAGAGGGTTCCATGCGAGCAGTGGTGGCCAAGGGCGGTGCCGGTCAGGGGTTTTTTGGTCGGGGCTTCGCCCACGTAGGAGGATGCTACACGGTGTGATGGATTGGAAAAGGGGAATAAACTCCCTAGTCCATAGGGAGTGCATCCACAGAGGGGCCACAGTTTGTGGTCTTCTTTTATTTGATATTTTAAGTTCACAGTTCACCAAGTTATTATGCATTCTCCAGTTCCTTATTTATTCGTTCCCAGGTTCATACCTGCTCTGGTTCGCGAACTGGAACCTCTCTGCGAAATCCTAAACCTTCCTTCAAAATCCTTCCACCCGAATCTGATCGATATCCTTCCAAATCCCCTTTTTCTCTTCCCCTTGATATCCTTTTATAGAGTGGGGAAAAGGATGTATCTATGGTCATGTGGAACCTTTTATGGAGGTCCACAATCGAGAACCCAAATCACGGACGAACCGGTCAATCCGCCACTCACGGGGGGCATCGAGCGCATCTCCCCGACGAACCAAATGAGCTTAGGGAGTGCTTCGCGGTCGTGGAGGGTTCTGCCTCCATTCCATGAACAATAGCAGATGCGGACCGGGCCAGTTGAGGCGGTCCGTGGCAGGGGGCGGTTCGTGATGATGGACCGGTCCAGCGCTCATCCTGCTTCGCACCCACGGAGGATCTCTGCCCCCATTCTGCGAACGACAATAGTCCACGGAGGGGGTGCTTCGTGGAACCAGCTGCTTGGCATCATCATTTGGACCGGTTCGGTTTTGTGCATCCTTTGAGTTTTCTCCATCCCCCCCCCCCAATTCATTGGGAGGATTTGGTAGAATCTCCTTTGCGGATTTTTCAGGACCCTACAAATTCCCTCTATCGGAATGGGGTCTGATCGGAATGAATAGGAGTCCATTCCGATGCAGAGTGTTCCTGAAACATGGATGGTTTGTGGTATATGGGTGGACCTGGTAAGGGACCACCCTATAAATATGGGGCCCCTTCCATTGCCTTTTTTTATTCTTCGCGAAACCAGATCCCTATCACTTTTTTGTCTCTACGTGATCATCGCACGACGTTAAAATGCATGGGTAATGAGAGTTAAAAATGCCCCTTTCCCCCATGTATGAACCAGTCCTACACGGGGTGTATTTTTTGTCTTCACCACACGACGTTAAACTGCATGGACCACGTCCTCACCACATGACGTTAAACTGCACGGATTTTATCACAAACCACCTAAGATATATGGAAAAACGAGGCGGAAATACTTCGTGCGCATTTGGATGCATCCTCCCCATACATCAGACTCCACGACCCGAATAATTATGGATCTTCATAACCATTCATGGCCATCGAAAGTGGAAAGTCATCGACCCATGGAAACCTTTGCATGACTATGCATACCATTCCCCCAGTGGCTCTGCATATTGATAGCCCCTGGCCAGTCTAGAAAAGGCAAGATTTCCACATGCGACACTCTTCCTAGCTCCGTATGCTTACCGGCCCCAGAGCCCCCATATCATATCTCCCGATACAGAAATTTATGGCATAGTGGTCTACAAGTTCGTCCCCTTTTCACGTACTAACATTGCTAGGGTATCCCTACCCGGTTAGCCTATGTATCCACCTGTGGTTCACATGACGACCTGTATCTACGAACATCAAGCCATGACAACTCTACTTTGACTCAACAGACAATTTTATCGAAAATGTTTCTTGTATACTCGGACACCATTATCCCCACATGCTGAACACTGTACTGTGAGCATTCTCGTATTTTCATAATCATTCATGACCATTGGAAGTGGAAATTCATCGACCTGAGGAATCCTTTTCCTGATTATGCATACCATGCCCTCAGTGGCTCGGCATATTGATAGCCCCTGGCCCATCTACCAAAGGAAAGATTTCCTTGGGTGGTACCCTTCCTAGCTCCGTACGCTTACCGGCCTCAGAGCCCCCACACCCCATCTTTTAATCCGGGAAACCTCAGAGTTGTAGTTTACAACCTTCATCCCCCACCCTTTTCAGAGTATATCAGAACATGTTAACTCAGTTATCCATCGAGTGACTGCGGCAATAGTCACCCAGTGGTTCGAACTCTATGACCGCTAAACTAGGAGTACTTCATCATTACCGCACGACATTAAACTGCATAGGGTAAAGGTACACCCCCGCGCAAAAAAATAAATCAGCGCAGGGATCTTTCAAAGATTTAACAGCAACCAGGGTCGAGTATGCCTGGCATGTACAGACATTTTCTTACCAAATGACAGAATTTGTGTCCCGGACAATTGTGGATCCTCATAACCATTCATAGCCATCAGAAGTGGAAAGTTATTGACCAATGTACACCTTTGCATGACTATTCATACCATTCCCTCAGCAGCTCTGCATATTGATAGCCCCTGGCTCGTCTACCAAAGTCAAGATTTCCACAAGCGACACTCTTCCTAGCTCCATGCGCTTACTAGCCTTAGGGCCCCCATATCATTTCTCCTGATCCAAGAAGCCCCAGAACCACGATTTACACCAATCAACCCCTCTCCGCATTTTGGGCATGCCGAGATGTTCAATCCTAGTTACATTCTGATCAAGAGAGGCATTTGCAAATACATCCTTACCGAACGACGTTAAACTACATGGAGCATCTTGGTCGCTTGGCATAAAGCTGCAAAGACTGTGCATTAAACATCCAGGGAAATGCCCCTAACTACAAGTGTTTTCACTGGTTTAAAAATTCCCCCTGTCCTCGCTGCATGACGTTAAACTGTGCAACATCCTTTAAAAATACCCCCCGTCCTTACCGCATGATGTTAAACTGCACGGAATCTAATAACGCTCCTCTTCCTTACCGCATGACATTAAACTGCATGAAATTCGTCCTTATCGCATGATGTTAAACTACACGGTCAAACCTGTCATGGGTTAAGTAAGGAACGAAGGATTTTCCCTGTCCCCCAGTGCACAGGTCAGACCTGCACGAACCACCGTCTCACACCAGTGTGAGAAGGAATGACTTCACCCATTCTCATGATATTTATCTTAGACGCCTCTCCCGTATCCAGGCACCCTTTCCTCATAAACCATACTACATACTCAGAAAGAATCTGAACTCTCATAATCCACCCTTGGTGGTCCAAATCCCATCTTCCCTGAAGTTGCTCCGCCATCGGGAGAATACAATCATTGACCCAAGGACATCTTTACATGATTATGCATACCATGCCCTCATGGGCTCTGCATATTGATATCCCTTGCCCCATCTACCAAAGGAAATATTTCCTCAGGCAATGCTTCTCTTCATACACCTCTTGGCCCTTGAGCCCCTATCTTCATCCTGGGATTCGGAAACCCTCTGAGATGCAGTTTACCATCCTATTTCAAAACCCTTACTGAATATGGTGGAACGTCTCTGACGAGATTACCAAGGACTAGGAGAAGTCGTTCCACTCTAGATAATGTCCCAGCTGCATGACATTAAACTATTCCAAGCTCCAACTGTCCTTTACGCTAGATAAATACGTAGGATAGGAACCTTGCTTCCACACTCCTGATTGATACAGATGTTCTCAAAACCTTTCAGACGTCACATACCCTTTCCAATCCACCCCTGGTGGTTTTCATAATTCTCCAAGCCACCCATGGTGGTTTCCATAAACTGGACTTTCATGAAGTCCTGTGGCCATTAGAAATGGAAATTTGTTGACTTAAGGACACCATTGCATGACTACGCATACCATGCCCTCAGCGGCTCTCCATATTGATTGCCCCTGGCCCGTCTGCCAAAGTCAAGATTTCCTTAGGCAATTCTCTTCCCACCACTACACGCCGATACGGCTCCCATGCCTTGATACATGCCCTGCATATTGTTCAAATCTGAAAACACTCCCTCCACATGCGTCTGATTGACATTGAGACATCTTTTAATCAACCAAACCTCATTGGGGCCCTCGCCCCAACATATTTGGTTAAAGCTGTTCGACCTTAAACATCAGTAATGATAGTCTTGGCGGTGGGACTTTAAACTGCTCACAAAACGAGGCACAAAGCCTGTTAGGCCGAAAACCCAAAAAGGGTGACCTAAGAAAAATTCGGGCCATACCCAATGGGCCCACACTAAAGGGGCCCAAGAAAAATTTGGGCATCAAAAGAAAAGACAAAAAGTTTGTGGGGATTTTCTAAAAAACCCTAGCAATAGTCAAAATATGCTGGCTGGACCCCATGGTCCAGGAAAAAGTTAGAGTTTGTTTCTATTTTCCTAAGTTATGATTAATTCACATTCAGTGAGTCGTTATTTAGGCAACAATTGTTCCAGCAATAATCAAATTTTACAGTGATAGAAGATTGTCGTTGGCTGTATTCTGTTTAAAAAAAGGGGAGGGGGGAGGACATCCACAAGCTGGGGTCTCTCCCTCACAAAAAAGGGGGAGGGGTAAGTAAAACAGAGAGTAGAAGAATGGCTCTCATAGTCATAAAAGATCTTGACTCGCTCTCTCCACCAGATCAATAATCGAGCAGCGAAGGTTGTTGCAAGACTGCTCTAGCACGGCCTTCTCCCTAGCCTCAACCTCAGCCACCGAACGAGTATGCTCCACTGTTGTTTGGAGATAATTGATCCATTTCTAGGTGTCTTCAAGATGACTGGTAATAGTTGATAATTGATTCCTCAGCATCGCTGCCCGCTCTTCATATTCATGCATCTGGGAGGATAGGATGGCCACTTGATCTCGAGAGATTGCCTCCTGCGCTATCAGCTGATGGAGCTGTATTGTGGATTCCTCCAGGGCTCGAGTCCCGCAATGAGAGGCAGCGAGTTGAGCAAGTTTGTGTTCAATAGTGGAAAATTCCTCACGGACCATGACAATTTGGAAAGAGAGAGAATGGAACTATCGATAGTCAAAGCAACCTAACCCCAAACCCAGAAAGAGTTGTCCGAGAGCTTCGGTTTTATTTTCCATTTCAGCTAGAGAAGTTTCGGCAAAAATAACGCAAATCCGGGGCCAGGCCCACCTGCGCACTGCTCGGTGGTCCCCCGGGACATGATGATCTTTGGTATCCTTGCTGGATGGCATGAAAGAAAAGTCAGGCATTGCAATCAGCACAGGCATGTGCACACCAGAAGACGGTTCTAAAGATGGAAGGTTAGAAGCATCTAACCCCAGTTCGGGCTTGGGAATCATGTTTCTAGGTCTGGTATCAGTCGGTAAAACTTCAGTAATTGTTTCGTTAGGACCCAAAGCCACCGGGTCATCCTCATCTGCATCAAAGAAGGTTGGGTTCACCTGAACTTCGGCCGCAGAGGGGCTGGGAGAGGAGAATCCCTTGAGTTGCTTTAACCGACGAGCCATCAGTCGGTCCTCCCTCAGAGCCGATGAGGAAGGTGTAGTAGGCATAGTAGCCTCAATGACTCTTAACTTGGGAGCCTACTGGACAACCTTCCCCAGGATCCCATTGGGGTAATGTTTTACCCACATCCTAGCGTACTCCAAGGATAGGCTTGTATCCGCTCCCATACTAGGGAAGAGAATGCTTGTGTCAGATCCTTCCAGCGTCATCATAAACCACCATTGACAGAGAGTGGCTGGGTGCAGTCCTTGAGTCTGAGGATGAGGAAGGGAAACTTGGGTTTCCATAAACCCAAACTGATGGGAGAAACGATGGGGGGCATACAACTCACATAAAGAAACACCGTCAATCCGCACGGCCAGAAATCTGTCCCGCAGCAAGATCGTGTAATAATGTTCCTCAAAGCTCCCCCTGTGGTTTTTAACCACAATGCTGGAAGGAGTGGGGTAGGGAATGAAAGAAAACTATGAGAAATCACTCAGAAGCGTGATTACTTCGTCAGAACACAGGAGCTTCAGACGAACCACAGCTATATCAAACAGGGTAGGCCGAATGGTAGGAAGTGAGATGATTGTGTTATTACAATACTCATAACATAGGCAATGATTCTCTATCTAGCCATATAAGAATTTAAATGGACCACTCAGACAGTAGGGTGGCCTTCCCTCTTGCATGTGGCTCATCAGTTTGTAAATACAAGCCAAAGTGGGCACAACCAAATTCACCGGACGTCCCTCTGCCAACTCAACTGCTATCATCAAGGTGAAAGCCCTGACACCTGGGTTGATATCCCGAGAAGGGAATAGCCACCCGCTCAAAAACATAGCAAACAGACCTGTCAGTCGGAGTATAGGCGGCACACCGGGGCACACCTTGTAACCCCATGAAAGGTAATCGCCCGCCTCCAGAACCGTCCAGTAGGAACCGGGGATGGTTTGTGACTATTGAGAAGGATGAGTCCTAGGGCGCTTGATCTTCGGCACAGGAACCGTGGTGTTCAGAAATAACCCTATCCAAGTGATATAGGGAATAAGAGAGTGGGCACGCATGGCTTGACCCAATGATTGCTCTTCTATAACTAGAAGATCCCTCGCTAATGAAGGAACTTGTTCAACGTCATCCCACACACCAGGAGTGGGAAGAAACTTTTCATACATCTCACCAATAATTGCAAGACCTCACAATTGATATATGTCCCAAACACTAATTCCCACCTCACCATGGACTAGGTGAAATGTGTTGGTTTCTAGACTCCAACAGCTCGTAAGTTGCCTGGCGAGGGTTTGAGGTCGATGGGTATAGGTTTGGGACACCCAGGCAGCTTCATATAAGCCTACGGCTCACAAATCTACCTCAAACTCTGCATATCTTTGGTGAACCCATAAGGGCCACCCCCAATCCAATTAAATAAATGCCCCTCCGGGCTAGAGGTCTCGGTTCACTGACAATCCATGCTGGTCGTTTACCATGGCATTGCAGGCAATGCTCTAGTAACAGTTAATTGCCCCTTCCTGCCGACGTTGTTATCCTGTCGGGGACACAGGAAGGTGATTCAACACCGATCTGGCAGCTATGTCCCTTGAGGCAGGCCGCCCTCTGGTGGATATATAAAATCGATGGATATTGGCAGTAAATATCCATGCTCCAGGATTGTTGTCACGGGATGGAACTGGAATCGACGTATCAGATAGTAAATCGAACCCATAGGTCGGAAGGCTATTGGAAAAGGGTCACTCCCGCTGTGACTCAGAGAGAAGATCGACAAGGAAGGATCACAGCAGAGAGTGGAGGATTCCATCCTTAACAGAGCCGGCCACATCCTTCAGGCTTTGATTGCCAATTGGGAGAGGCTCTGCGGCAGGTCCGGGTGCAGGGCGAGGGGGAACCATATTTTCTCCCTGCATCATGAAGATCAACAAATGGTTAGTCCTGAATAATCAAATATGGAAAAAAATACCAATCATATGGAAAATTCCTCCAGCATGCCACAAAAGGTGGTTCATGATGACTATATCCCGCGAACCAACCCTACACGGAAGTGGTCCGCGGTACCCTGGCCCGTGGAGCGCTAGCCAGAAAAGCACAAACCAAGTTGCTCCGCAGTGTCCTATTCCCAGATTAAAATAATTATGTTCGTAGGACTTAGTCAGCAAGACCTCAGTCCGCGAAGCATCGAAACTGTGAAGCGAATTCCTCTTCGGCCTATCGTGACTTACCTTTTGAATTAATTAAAAGTATTGGTTCGCGGTTGGGAAATTGGTCCACTGGTGAAGGCAACCGTGAAGGAGGAATGATTCACCGAAAGTGGATGCCGGTTTGCGGATGAGGTGTTTCGTGAAGGAATGAGCACGCGGAGACAAAATAGCGAGAGGGCTCTGGTTTCATGAAGAATCTGGAAAAAGACAAAGGAATCCCCCCCCCCCGTATTTATAGGTGTGGTCCCCTACTGGTTCCACCCCTCTACCGCAAACCATCCAAGTTTCAGGACCACTCTGCATCGGAATAACCTCCTCTTCATTTTGATCGGACCCCATTCTGATGGGGGCATTTGTAGGGTCATGAAAAATTTGTAAAGGAGATTCTACCCAATTCTCCCCCAAAGAGTTGGGGGGAGAATGAATAAAACTCAAAGGATGCACAAAACCGAACTGGTCCGCAGACCGGTCCAAATGATGACACCATGCGGCCGGTTCTGCGAAGCACCCCCTCCGCGGACTATTTTCATTCGAGGAATGGGGGCGGAGATCCTCTGCAGGAACAAATCAGGATGAGCGCTGGACCGGTCCACCGTCACAATCCACCCCCAGCCGCAGACTGCCTCAACCGGCATGGTCCGTTTCCACTGTTTTTCGCGGAATGGAGGTGGAACCCTCTGTGGCCGTGAAGCACTCTCCGAGATCATTTGGTTTGCGGGGGAGATGCGCCCGATTCCCCCCACGAGTGGTGGATTGACCGGGCCCTCCGTGAATTGGGTTTTCGGTCGTGGGACTCCGCAAAAGTTGTTGCATGACCATAAATACGTCCTTTTACCCACTCTATAAAAGGAGATCAAGGGGAGGAGAAAAAGGGGATTCCGAAGGAGATCGATCAGATTTGGGTGGATATATTTCGAAGGAAGTTTTAGGATTTCGCAGCGAGGTTCCAGTTCGCGAACCAGAGCAGGTACGAACCAGGGAATGAATAAATAAGGAACCATAGAATGCACAATAAATTGGTGAATCGCGAACTTAAAATATAAAATAAAAGAATACCACAAACCATGGCCCCTCCGTGGATGCACTCCCTGCGGACTAGGGAGTTTATGCCCCTTTTCCAATCTGTCACATAGCATAGCATCCTCCTACGCGGGAGAAGCCCCGACCGACGAACCCCTGACCGGCGCCACCCTTCCCCGCCGCTGCTCGCGCATGGAACCCTCTGCAAACCACCCTGGTATGCGGATCGAACTTGAAGTCATGAACCACCTTGGTTCACAGGATGCTCATAGTTCTACGAACCACCCTGGTTCACAGCATACCCATCAGTCCACAGACCACCCTGGTTCGCGAATGACTTCTCCAACCACGTAGCACTTCCCTGCGCAAAGGGCGCCACCACGCATACCCCGGTGTGGCCCACAGAATCCTTCGATGTTCCCGTTCCCCGAGCCATATAAAATCCTTCCAATCTAGCCTTATCCTCTATGACTCCTTCATTGGCCTACTCATTAGCCTCGAGATGAGGCCCCTACCAGAGCCACCATACCCATGTGATGAAACTTTCAGGTGCATCAGTGCACCGTTTTGAGTTCACATACCCACGGTAAGCAAGGGAGAAAGGGTTTCCCCGACCCTTGAGTGGATTTCCAATGCATTCCTGGGTTCACATTCCCACAATAATGTGGAGTCTGAGATCAGGATCCCCCATTCTACCCCTCCATTTGTTGGGTTTGGGCACTTCTCCCTTCTTCGGGGGGTAGTAAAATAAACATCTGAAGAAATCCCCCATGCACTTCTGTACTTCCCCCGGGAACAAGAGAGGTGACGGGCACAGGAGAACCCCTTTCCCTCTCTCGCTACACTTTGTCGCCATGGGTGTCCATCCTGTAGTAAGTCCCGACCTTATAGGCCACTCCATGTGTAAGCCCCGCTCAACTTCTCACAGACGCACCTTTCGCGACGTGATTGTCTGGTCCTGGTTGCCTCTTGTTTCTCACACCGAGCATGACTCACGTGGGATTAGAGTAAGCATCGACCATGACATCCTCTTATGGGCCTCCTTAGAGTGTAAGCCCCAATCTCATCCGAACTACGAGGACTTTGATTCCCCCCACAGGGATACATAGGAAGCCTCCATGTGGTTCAAGCCTGATCACCATCGGACCCCCAGGTCCACCTTCACATCGGTTCTCCGACACCCCACATCGAACTATTTTGACTTTGATCCCTATCTCCCAGGCAGGGTATGTAGGAAGCCTCCCTGAGGTTCAATACTAACAACCGGTCGATACGACTATCCTCACGTCAGTTCATCGCACCAACCCTAGTGTCGTCTCAATGAGTCCACATTCCTCGGGGTCATTAATCCAACGAGGGATGGTAAACCTCAGGCATAAATGATTCTGAACCCCTGCGTCTAGCTGACCATTGCCAAACGATAGTAATCCATGGATACTATGCTTGGGTATAAACCAATGATTTGTGAACATATGAACATGTCTTAAATCTATAAGAGAGTCCCGGAACAGGCAATAATTTCCCTCAAAAAGGGCACGATGAGCCCGACTTTCCATCCTCTTGACCAATGTGAGTTCTTAAGTATTACTGGTCAAACCACCCAGAAAATTCCTACCTTTGGAAAGAAGGTCCATGTATTACTGGATAGGGAATCATTGGGCGTTTCGATGTGGAAAACGGTGCTCCCGATATGAGTGATTAATTAGAACCCAACCTTCTCTAATCAACTGTCGGGTAGTGCATGTTTCTTCCCCACGACCCCGTCGTGCACCTCCGAGACAATGTTAAAAGTAAAAATTCACATATTTAGAAAATTATTTATATAAAGAAAATATTATTTCTGGAATTAGGATGTCAAAATTATCCAATGGTAAATTTTTCATAATTTTCCAAGATAGTCGAATTTTTGGGTAAAAATTAAATACCGTTTAATTATATAATGTGTTTTAAGAAATCATAATGACCCAATAGTGATGTAATAAAATACTATAAATGGTATGTTCGGCCAAATTATGTTTTACCATTATGATAATGTAATTTTCGTTTTTATTTATTTATTTTACAAAGCTTTAGTGGAACCTCCAAGACTTATAAAACATTTTAACTTTTTAAATTAATTTCCTAGAGAGTGTGACTCACCTCCACATAAGAAAGCATAATATTTTAAGAATTTAGTCCTTTGGCCTAATAAAATAATATTTTACATTCCCCTTTGGAAAAAACCGTGGGCAAAAACCCTAGTTTTGTTTTTGGTTTTGATTAGTTTAACGTGTGGTGGCTAAAACCTAAATAATAAAGAATTCCCTCTCTTTTCCTATCTAAACCCACCCAAGATGCCACTTCCTCTCCAATAAAACCCCTTGTATGTCAACCTAACCCTTTCCTAATCTCTCTATAATCCTCCCAAGGTGCCCTAAGCTCCCAAAAAGCCTCTCTCAAGCCTCTCCTAAGCCTTTGGTATCACACTTCCATGTAAGGGATTTCTTCCATTCTCAATTTTTTCCGAATTTCATTATCTTATTATGACCTTTTATTTTCAATTAAAAATGCCAGGGTTTTATTTCACACCTCTCCCATACTTCCTTAATTATTTTTGAATGAGGGAATCCACTTTATATCTCATTAATGCCTTCTGTGTACAACTTTTACCATGCCAAAATTCCATAATGAATTTCTCTCTTCTCATTCACATTCAGGAAATAGTTTTATTTTATGAATCTAAATTCCATTACATTTTTTGGGGAATGTATCTATATGAACCCTTACTGTCCATTTAATTTACATACTATAAGACACCCCTTTCTATCTCATTAACCATTTTTATGAATTCTTATTTCACACCGTTATGCTGTCGAAATTGCACCACAATTTTTCTCTATCCCAAGTAATTGTGTAGTGAATACCGTGCTCATTTCTCTGTCAAGGGTATTCAATTTTATAAAAATTTAATAATGATTATAGAGTTTCATGAATGAATCTCACATTCCATTATCAAGGAATAAATGATGATGTTTAATGAACCCATGTTGTATGATCCATGTGGCACACTTATGCATGAAATGAAATATTTGATAAGGGAGTGCCCTAATAGTTCTCCAATGAGTTGGGTAAATATTAGTATCCTGATATTTCAAGTGAAATTAGTGTTTAATCATGCTAATTCATGTTAAATGAGGTTTTACTTATGATCTATGTGCAATGATTCTTGTCTCATGCAAATATCATGTTAAATGTTGTTGTTACCTTTCCATGTTGTGATAATCCTATTATATGATGACTTTATGTTCATGTTTCTCTTATTCTCCATTTATATGATTGTTTCCTCACATACATTATATTCATCATTTTATGTCATTTTTACTCCCTTATTTGTCTTTATAGCTCACCTTTTTCTAATTCATGTCCTCAGGTTATCCCATGCAATTCTAAGTATGAAATAATGTTGTGGTCATGTAAAAGAAGTTTTCAATAAAGATGTTGTGTTTTATGTTCTAAGTTGTTATGTAATGTTACTAATACCTCAATAATCTATACCTCTTTATCTTCCATCTGGTATAAAGTAAAGATTTTAATTAATAAATCATGTTTAAGTGTGTAATATAGAGCATGGTTGTTATAGTTGGTATCAGAAAATAAGTTTACTTATTTTTGGGATTAGGATTAGAAAACCCTAGTGAAAGACTTAGAGATAAGAATAAGAATAATAAAAGTATCACTAAATTTTTGTGAGTATTTATTAATTGTGTTATCAATAACATACATCCCTATCTAGATATGAGCATGTAGAGGCGGCTCTGGAATAGATGTATCCTAGGGGTGAAACCTGAAAACACTACTTTGAGCTAGACTCGAATGTGAATTGGTGAGTGAAAATGGGGCTTTATTCACTCTTGGTTACGAAACTCATGTGGTATATTTTTTGGTAAATTAATAAGATTAGAATGACTATTATTAAGGGAATTAAAAAAATTCCCATAAGAATATATGTTGGGAAGTAGATCATGGATAACATAGATTTAAGCCTATAAATTCTTAAGTTAATGAAATAAAAGATATTTATACATCATACATTTTTATATTTTGATTACCCATTATTTGTTACCACAAAATTTTCTCTTATTCTAGCCAATGGCTAGTAATAGGAGGACTCAAGATAAAAACTAATGTAAAGATCAATGTGACGACTATTCTAATGAAATGACCAATCCGATGGGAGTGGGAATCGTGAAATTTATCCTAATACCCTCTTATTTAACTCATGTTTTTAGTAGAAACATGTGGCAAGATGAACATCCACCCTCCCCCCACCCCAGAAGAAAGAAAAAGTATCAATTGAGAGCTTCTAGAGACAAAGGACTCCTACTTTTAATTGATCATATGATCCATCAATCACCGAATAATGGATCAACACCATTGAAAAGATTTTCTCCATCCTTTAATATTTTGAACAAGAGAAGTTTCTTCTGTTTTCTTGTCTTATAGAGGATGAAACTGATCAATGGTGGACATTTATCAAAAACAAAAAACCATAGGGGGATATCAAGGCATTTGAATGGAAGGATTTCCAGAAGATGTTTTTCGATAATTATTTTCCGTGATCCCTTAAACATTAGATGGAAAGGGACTTCCTTTCCCTCAAGAAAAAAGATGAATAATTTGTCAGTGTGTACAAGGAAAAATTTACAAGTCTTTCACGATATTCCTCTAGATTTTTCATTACCCCCTAAATGAATGGTTGACCACTTCATTGGAGGGATAAAACATAGCCGATGGAAATATCTAGTGATTCGTGACTTTGATAGCTATGAAAAATTGTTTGATGTTCCGTCAAAGTCAAAATAGATATCACAGAATCTCAGGGGTATTATTGGGATATAAAGCGTAAGGTGGACATCAATTGTGGAGGTCCAATGGATAAATCCAACGGTGATAAGAAAATACAACACCCCACTTTCCAAAGATGCGGAAAGAAGCACCCCTGAAGTTTCCTGAAGGGGATGAAGAGATGCTTTAGGTGTGGAAGAAAAGGGAACCTATCCGTTAACTGCTAATAAGAAAAACCTACAACTTTGATAGAATAGAGGAACACTCCATTCAACCCTCAATGCGTTGTTCGTTACTTCAACTGCAATGAACCATGGCACCTTAAAAATCAATTTCCTAAGCCAAGGGTTTTTTTAGGCAACCAACAACCTCTAAGGAATCAAGGAAAACCTTTTTGCATCACTACCGTTGAAGTGAACCCCGACAATGAAGTGGTGATAGGTATTCTAGTTATTAATTCAAAAATAGAAAACACAATTTTTTATTTGGGTTCTATACATTCATTTTTATCCTGAATGTTTAGTAGAACAATTCCAACACCACCACAAATCAGTGATGTAAAGATGTTGGTGAGTACATAAAATGGGGAAATCAATTCATTCCATGAATATAACTCTTCTCCTATCATAATTTGTGGATTGAACTTACTGGAGAACCTCATCATAATCCGTCTTGTGGAATTTGAAGCAATTCTCGGCCTGGACTGGCTTTCCTTATATAGAGCATATATAAATTTTCATTAGAGGGAAATCACTCTCTATATAGAGAATCAACCCCTGATTCTATACAAGTGCAAGGAGGAAGATGAATCTTCTCTAGAACCATCATCTCAAGAATGTATATTACTACTCTATGAGAATCTATATTTGGATTAGATGATTGAGTCAATGAAAGTAACCATCCTTGAATACATGCCTATTGTGAGGGAATTCCCTAAAGTGTTTCTCAAGAAATTGCATGGTCTTCCTCATAGAAGAGATTTAAATTCTCAAATGACCTTATACCTAGGGTGTTTAAAATATCCAAGACTCCATATAGAATGGTTGTTGTGGAGCTTGAGAATCTAAATAAATAACTATAGGATAATCAGGATAAATGGTTCATATGCCCAAGTGCTTCACCATGGGGTGCACCAGTCGTCTTCATCTAGAAGAAGGATGGTTCAATGCACATTTTCATTGATTATCATGATCTCAGAAAAATCACGATAAAGAAAAAGTATCCTCCACCACGAATTGATGACTTGTTTGATCAGCTACATGGAGCACAATAATTTTCCAAGGTGGATTTGTGGTCAAGATATTACCAAGTAAGGGTGAAGAAGGAGGATATCCCCAAGACTGCTTTTCATACAAGGTATGGGCACTATGAAATCATATTAATTCCTTTTGGATTTAGTAATTCTACTTCAATCTTCATGGACTTGATTAAAAAATTCTTTACATATTACCTAGATAAATTTCCAGTAATATTTATAGATTATATTCTAATATACTCCAAAACAAAGGAAGAGAATGGGGAGCATCTAAAAATTATACTAGAGACCTTGTGAAAGGATAAGATCTATGAAAAGTACATCAAGTGTGAGTTCTGATTGAAGGAGGTCCCATTATTGGGTCATATAATCATAAGAAATGAGATATCTGTGGACCCCTCCAATATAGCTACAATTGATGGATGTCCAAGTACAACATTGATTATGGATATCCGTAGCTTCCTGGGGTTATCCAAATATTTCCACCAATTTGTGGGAAATTTTTAATGATTTTCAAACTCTCTTACCAAGATAACTCATAAGGGAGTAAATTTTGCATGGAGTGATGAATGATAATAAATCTTTAAGGAGTTAAAAAGGAGGCTTATCAATGCACTCATCCTCACACTAACCATAACTGGAGAACATGTTGTGGTATTTAGTGATTCTTTCAAAAAGGGCATGGGATGTGTGTGGATGAAAAATGAAAAAGTCATTTCTTATGCTTCAAGTAAATTTAATGTTCATGAGAATAACTATCCAACACATGATATGGAGTTGGCTGCAGTGATCATTGCTTTGAATATTTGGCGGCGTTACCTCTTTGTGGAGAAGTGTGAAATATAAACAGATCACAAAAGCCTTAAGTATACATTCACACATAAAGAGTTGAACCTGCACCAATGAAGATGGTTAGAGATGATCAAAGACTATAACTGCTCAATCCATTACCACCTTGAGAAAGTGAACAAGGTGGTGGATACTCTAAGTAGAAATGACATAATGATTCTTTCATTGATGAAAATCGAAAAGAATCCAATATTATTAGAATTGATGAATATGTAAATGGGAATCATAAAGAAGGTAACATCATCAATCCTTTCACAAATGATTTTATCAACCCTCTATTTTGGAAAGGATAAATGATTCTCAATAGAATGATGTGGGAATTCAGAAGAAGCTGGAAACTATCAAAAAAGGGAAATCCTTAGAGTTAAATGTTAGTGAAGAAGTAATTGGGAGATTTGGGACAAGAATATGTGTTCCATAAAATTTGGAGTTAATGAATAAACTTTTGGATGATGCACATAGTTCAAATTTATCCATTCACGCAAGAAACACCAAGTTGTATTGAGATCTCATGAGCATTATTAGTGAGATAAAATGAAGAAGGATATATTTGAGTGTACATCAAAGTCCCTGGTATGTCAGAAAGTAAAGGATGAGAGGCATAAGACTAATGGGATGATACAACCATTACCCATACTAGCATGGAAATAGGAGAACACCACCATGGACTTTTTCACTGGACATCCAAACACATTCAAAGGAAACAATGCTACATAGCTTATTGTAGATCATCTTATAAATAAAGAACACTTCATTGCAATTCGACACTATTTATCATTGCATCAACTGACACGGATATATATATCAGAGAAGTGTTAAGTCAGCATGGAGTACCACTATCGATTGTATCTGAACAAGATCCAAGCTTCACCTCTATGTTCTGGAAAAGTCTTCAACATGATCTGAATACTGAGATTAACATCAGTATGGATTATCATCCTCAAACTGATGTCCAATCTGAGCAGACTATATAAACACTAGAGGACATGTTGGGAGCATGATCAATGGACTTCAAAGGAGGTTGGGATCAACATCTTCATCTGGTTGAGTTCTCTTACAGTAATAGTTTCCACTCAAGCATCCAAGTGGCTCCTTATGAAGCCCTATATGGGAAGATGTGCAGAACACCATCATGTTGGGATAAAGATGGGGAGAGAAAACTCCCAGGTCTTGAAATGGTCAAAGAAATTTTGGAGAAGGTTAATACCATCCAGTAGCAAATTAAAGCTGCTCAGAGTTAACAAAAGAGCTATGATTATAATCATCGATGAGACCTATAGTTTGAAGTTAGAGACATGGTATTGCTCTACATATTTCCATGAAAGAGGGTTATGATATTTGGGATGAAGGGAAAGCTTATTCCAAGGTAAATCATCACTTTTCAGATCCTTGATCGCATTGGAGTAGTGTCCTATTGACTAGAACTCCCACCGAACCTATCTTAAGTACATGATTTATTCCATGTATCACTCTTGAGGAAGTACATACCTAACCCATCACATGTACTTAATCTAAAAGTGGTACCATTTCAGAATGACCTCTACTATGAAGAGGAGCTAGTGAAGATCTTATATCATAGAGAAAAAGTTTTAGAAAATAAGACAATTACCCTCATCAAGGTGTTATGGCGAAACCACAAGTTTGAAGAGGCAATGCGGGAATTGAAGGATGTAATGAAGTAGATTAACCCTCTTCTGTTTTATTATGGGAAAAGGAAATTTTTATGGAGAAATTTCATAAGGGGGGAAGATTAGAATGACCCAAAGTTATATCAATTAAAATTCCTCTTGATCTAATTAAATGTTTTATTACGTAAAATGTTTATATAACATATGCACTTCCGTGGTTTTATTTTATTGGATTTTAAAATACCATTAATAACTGTGATCATTGCTAATATAGCTATTAAACAGTGATCACATCGTTAGTATAAATATAGGCTTTAAAAAATCCAACTTACTCAGACAAAGGAAATGATAGCATCATCTAGTAGAATTGCTCCATACGCAGCCCATTTGTCAGAGGTCAGAAAGGAGGTGGCGTCATTTGTCTTCTCTCTTGACTAAGCCCAAGCCAAGCTTCAACACGTTATGCTCGAGCGGAATTGCCTACGGGAGAAGTGGATGATTATAGAAATTACCACATGAGCGATGTTATCTAAGCCACCTAAGAGTCGTTCACCATTGTACACCCTACCTTTCAGTCTTATGAGGGTGTTATAAGGGGGTATGTAATGGGACCCTAGTACTATTATTATGTACTTTATTTTTACTTAGAGAATATACATTCATATTATTGTTGTTACTTTGTAAATTGTTTTTAAAAGCAAAAATAACATTTTTATTTAATATTCAATTAATAAATTATATTGATGAATTAATGGATTTTTTAATAAAATAATATTTTAATAAAATATTATCACTAAATTAATTTTGATTAAATATAAATGATCGTATAATTATTATGAATACAATTGTGATTTTTATTAAGGTTTGAAAGTCGTTTTTGTCAAAAACCAGCGAATTTATGATATATGTCGGTTTTTATTTTAAAAGTAAAAATTCACATATTAAGAAAATAATTTAGATAAAATGAATATTATTTTTTCAATTAGGACATCAAAATTTTCCAATTGTGAATTTTTCATAATTTTCTGAGATAGTTGATTTTTTTGTTTAAAATTAAAAACCATTTAATTATATAATGTGTTTTATGACATCATAATGACACAATAGTTATGTAATAAAATACTAGAAATGGTTTTTCTGCCAATATATGTTTTACCATTAAAATAATTTCATTTTAGGTTTGTTTTATTTATTTTACGAAGCAATAGTGGACCCTCCAAGACTTATAAAACATTTTAACTTTTTAAATTGATCTCTTTGAGTGTGTAACTCACCTCCACATAATAAATCCTAGTATTTTAAGATGTTCGGCCCTTTTAATTATAAAATAATTTTTTTCAATACCATTTTGCAAAACACATGGACACAAATCATGGTTTGGATTTTGGTTTTGGTTAGTTTAATGTGTGGTGGTCAGAACCTAAATAATAAAGAATTTCCTCTCTTTTCCTATATAAACCCACCCAAGCATCCACTTTCTCTTCACTAAAATCTTTTTGAGATTGACCAACCCATTCAATAATCTCTCTATAATCCTCCCAAGGTTCCCCAAGTTCCCAAGAAGTCTCTTTCAAGCTTCTCCCAAGCCTTTGGGATCACACTTCCATGTAAGGTATTTCATCATTTCTCAATTTTTTCCAAATTTCTTTATGTTGTTATGCCCATTTATTTACAATTAAAAATATTGGGTATGATTTTAAACCTCGTGCATACATCCATCCTTATGTATTAATTATTTGAGACCCTTTTCTATCTCATTAATGCCTTTTGTGTATACCTGTTACCATGCCCAAATTTCGTAAGAAAATTTTCTCTTCTCATTCACATTCAAGTAGTTATTTTGTTTTATGAATCTAATTTCCATTAATTTTTTTGCTACATGTATCTATATGAACCCCTTACTATCAATTTCATGTAAATATGATGAGACACCAAATTACCTCTCATCAAACATTATTATGAATTTTTATTTAATGGTGTTTGCTTTTGAAATTGCATGGCGATTTTTCTCAAGACAAAGTCATTAGGTAGTAAACACCATGACCATTTCTATATCAAGGGTATTCACCTTTATGAACATTTAATTATTGATTATAGTGTTTCATGTATTAATTACACATTCATTTATCATTGAATAAATGGTTATGGTTAATGAAACTATGTTGTATGATCCATGTGGCACACTTAAGCATGAAATGAAATGTTTAAGAAGGGAGCGCCCTGATAGAGGTTCAATGCATTGGGTGAATATTAGTATCATGATAAGTCAATTTCAATGAGGGTTGAATCATGAAAATTCATGTGAAATAAGGGTTTACTAATTCTTGATGTGCAATGATCCTTGGATCATGCTAATATCATATTAAATGTTGTTTCCACATTTCTATGTTATGATAATCATGTTATATCAGGATTCTATGTTCAAGTTTTTATTATGCTAAATTTTTAAGCATATTGCCTAAAATGTACTATATTCTTCATGTTATGACTTTTTACTCCCTTATTGGGCTTTATAGCTCACCCTTTTCTTCTTCATGTCCTCAGGTTATCCCATGAAATGCTATGTACGAAGGAATGTTGTGGTCATGTAAAAGAATTTTTCAATAAAGATATTGTGTTTTATATTCTAAGATGTAATGTAATGTTACAAAACCTCAAAGACACTATACCTATAGATCTACTATCTTCTATTAAGTGAATATTTTATTTAATAAATCATAAGTGTGTAATAAAGAGAATGTATGTTATATGATGTATTATCCATTTACGTCAAACATGTTAGGTGGTACTTACCATCACCCAAGGATAACAACCATTTTTCATGTGGGGTGTGGAGTGTTCATAATAATGACCAATATCATGGTGGAGAAAAACTATTAACATTGTTAAAAGCATAGGTTCCACACCCAAACTATTCAATTATGGGGTGAACAAATGTGGGATTGACTATTGACCAAGTTTGAAACACATGACTTGTCATCTATCACCAGGTATCCTTCAAGGCATGTTCCCGAGATAGTAAGTGATGTAGTGTGTCCAGGAATTATTATTGTTAGGTCCACATTAATATTGATAGAATAATTAGGATCCAAATCAATGGAAGTATAAAGTGTGAAAATGGAAGTGGGGAATGTCCTAGGGGGGGGGGGAAGTTGAGTACCCAAGAGTTATTGAACCATATTCTTGAACGCATTGTATGATCATGTCGATAAGCATGGATAATGCTTGACCCAGTAGGAAAATAACCTAAACAAAGTTAGTGGCAGGGCTAGATCTAGGATATGAGATATTATAATCCTTATGTATCATATGGTAGTTCAAATCAATCCATATATAGATAAAAAAGATGCCATGGTAGAATACTGATGATGAAGGGTTTATGTCCTCCTTGGAAAGGCCACCAAATCATCGCATATTTTTAATATGAGGCATCCAATGTGTATCTCATCAGGTAAGGATAAATTTTAATGTGATGTTATAATAGAATTGGTTTTGTTTCATATCACATTTGTTATTTGAGTCATCCAATATTTATAACATGGGTTAAGGAAATAGTTGTATTGTCATGTATGAAGGATATTTTTTTCTTCATCTCATATTTTTCATATGAGGCATCATATGTTCGTCACATAGGGTAATGATGTTGTTTAAGGTCATGTGTTGATGAAGATTATTTTTTTATCTCAAATTTGTTATGTGAGGAATCTCATATTTGTCACACAATGTAAGGCTGTAATTTAACGTCATGGTCTCAGGATGTTAGGCTATGTAGTTTATATTTGTACATTTGGGACTAAACATGCTTCAAGTTAATAATCCTAGAGCTCATAATGAAATGTTTGGGTGTACTAAAGAGTCTTGTGTGGCATGAAATATTGATAAACCGATGTAAAGAAATATGTTCGTGAAGACCCTATAACAAAAAAACTTCCATGAAAAACTACACACATGTTGAAGACCTCGAGTTGTGGGAGCAAAGACCAGACGATGACTTGACTATGGTGGATAGACTGAATATATGAGAACTGAGTGTCACTACATATTCCAAAGGAATGGGAATCAATACATATGTATTTGTAGAATGGGTTGTTGTACATGACTTAAACAGATAGAGTGCCGTCTTATTGAGTAAGGATTCGATGAAAAAGATAAGGGGAAGTTAGTTTGTTGAAAAGGCAAGGATGCAGAATACTATGAAAATAAAGGGCCATAGAGGAATAAATTCACATAGTTTAAGGTCATAATTTATGTACATGAAGGTGATTAGGTACTTCGAGGATGATTAGATGGTGAAAAAGAGTTGAAACCCAATGTTAAGAATGATCCAAAGAGTCTCTACACCACAAAAAGAAATATGGAAACTTGTTAAATGAATTATGGAGTCATGAGGCTTATACCAATAAGAGGTCCCAAAATAGGTTGGTGCTAAGGGTGGGCCTAAGATGTTGGGTCTATTTGTCCTTACATAACCCAACGGTCGTGGGAATAAATCCATATGTACATACATAACATGATGTGGTAGGATACCATTGTTTAAAAGGTGGAATCCTCTCTAGATAGGACATTTAATCATCTCATATTTACTATATGAGACATCATATGTTCATCACATAGAGTATGGATATAGTTTAACATCATGTGGTAAGGATATAAATTTTGTACATCCCATATTTATCATATAATGAATCCCATATTTTTCTTATAGGGTAAGTATCCATTTTAGCATCATGTGTTGGGGATGTTTTTGTTTTTGTTTTTTCTTTTTCCATCTTATATTTTTCATATGAGGCATCTCATATTTGTTGTACAATGTAACTCTATAAGTTAACATCGTGATTTGAGGAATTTCTTTAACATCAAATATTTTCATATGAGGCAACCTATGTTCATTCCATAGGGCAAGGCTACATTTTAAAATCATGCACTGAGTACATTTGGCTTTATAGTTTAGAGTTATACCACTATGGAAACTTCTACTGGTAGATTAAGGTCATATATCATGGACCAATTAGGGTATCTACTATTTTAAGGATATAGAGATTAGACCATGATGTTCTATAATTTATGGTCAGAGATCATTGACCACAAAAATTCATGTTAAATACAATTTTATAAACTTAGAATCGGTGGGAAGTGTGGTATGTTCTCTATGTATAGTGATTTAGGAGTATTATACATTGGAATATACCTTATAGATAGTGTAAGGTGCTTCCGACTTTGGTTCCATCTTAAGAGTATTTTTTCTAGGTATCATTGGTGCTTTGAGGGCTAGAACCATGTCTTCTTGAATGAAGGAGTAGTGGTGGACCTTTTGTTGAATGCTTACACTACCTTATTCTGATGTGTCCCTATGTTATAAAATGCTTGAAACCTATTTTATTCTAGATATTCTTACTCAACATGATATACTAATTCCATTATATGTGGAATATTCTACTTATAAAAAACTATTTCGATTTATGACAACTAAACCTCAATGGTTAAAATTTCCTTTATTCCATACACCATGGGATTTGGGCTCACCTAGGTGGAATGGTGAGTTATTATCTAATATTCCTAGATAGAATTGAGGAGTTTATCAAGAAAAATTATATTTTTTTCCCACCATCTTCTATAGGATTCTATAGTGGTTTTTTGAACAACTTGATTTTTCCATTCACCTACGTAAAATATAGGAAAGTGTGTTTGGACCAAATTTTGTACATGGAATATAATTTCATCATCTAGAAGAGTTTAAATTAGTATCATTTCATATTATGATAGTTTTAGGAACCCAAAATAAATTAATTTTTTGAGTGTTCACAAATTTAAATATTGACAGTGTTTTAACTTTTTGGTGTGGAACTGCTTATAACCCCTTCATAAGAAGTTAGTTGGGGTCAAAATGAAGCTAAAATGTTGAGTTGTCACTGGTGGTTGGGAACCCATACCATTGAGTCCACAAATTTAAATGGTCTAAGAATATCTATTCAGATTGGGAATCAATATTTGTTGATGCACAAAGACGGTATGGATCTTACAGGAATGAAACTTCTAGGAAAATTTGATATAGTCAAAGACCATGATTATCCCAACGTATCCCGACCTACAAATTTCATTGGAAAGATTCAATCCCACCTAGTTTGATCAATAGTACCTAGAATGGACCTCTAGATTAACTCGAGGTATCTCATCTCCTTGGATGCAATGGAGGAGAACTCCATTGAAATCATTCTTATAGACGACCTACTCAAGGTTGGGGCCCATCTAGAGAGTAAACTATGTATAACACTCTTGCTCGAATTGGTCTAGTATGAGAATTTCATGTTGGATATAATCATGAAATGGATCCATCCAATCATAAATTTCTTCGAATATGGGGATATTTGAGGACCATTGTGTATAAGTACTAGAATTCAGTTGGTATACCTAATGATTATTGTCATTTTTTGAAGTGGTGGGGAGATGACCCTCTGATATGCCATATGGATGACCATATCACCTCGATTAGGTTCTACGAGGGATGTGACAAGGCTTTCTAGACTATCGGTTTGGTCGTTCTCTACTCACAAAACATGTGTCTCCTTTGGATGGGAATGGAACTGGGAAATCCGAAAATGATTCCATTTAATTAGGGAAAAACTCTTTATTTTTATGGACATGGTCATCCTTAATATTCCTAATGAATAGATAGGTGTCTCCCTTCACATATAGATAGAAGACGTAAATATCTAGGGACAATTTGATACTAGTGATGTGGTCTAGGCACTCTTCCTCATTGTTAGTGTCACCTTTAGATAACAATACTGAGTATGGATGGATGGCTGGAATAGGATTGATAAAGTCAACCCCCATTCTCACCCTATTATGTTTAGGGTTGTTGAGGCTCCAACCTACCATACTCCAAGAGGTTCCATCAAAATTAATCTTCCAACATGAATCATCCTGATCCACTGAGATAATGGATTCATTTAGGAAATAAACATCCAAGGTAAGTTCCTAAGTGGTTGGGTGTGTATCCAAGAAGTATTCCAGCACTTTGAACTTCACATATTTCAATGAAAAAGTCTTGATGTTATATTTTTGGAGGATTACAACCTATAATTATAATCACCCTATCATCAAGGGGAGATTGAGGGTGTACTTTAATAAGTTAAAATGGGATAACAAATAATGTTGTAACATATATACTGAAAAGAAAATAATAAGAAAAATCTTCTCGAGGAAAGAGTATCTATACTCCTTTTCAAGGTTAATGTGGCTAAGATAGTATAATATTTTATCCCAAAACATATTGTTTTCATATTCTATGAGTATGTCAAGGGATCATTTTAGTGTGGTCACAAAAAGTCCTAAAGTGTTTCCTAAAATGGATGGCATTAAGACCAGGGGATTTAGTAGTTATTCATTAATGTTATTAAAGGGTGTTTGATAGTACTTATCTCATTTATAAATATCTCCAATATTCATGAGTCTTGAAAAGGGATTACACATGTTGGATAGATTTGAAATAAATCAATGAATATAGGATATATGGTATTGGAGGTCTCACAACTTTTAGAGGTTGTTTGGGGGAAGAAATTGGTTTCTTTCCATGATTTTCTTAAGATAAATCTTGATGACTCTATATATAACCATTATAATGATAAATTTTCTAGATTTAACCTAGAATGAACACTCTATGGGGTTCATACTAAATAGGTGAGAATGGGGGAAGACAAAGAATTTCCCAATATCTTTGATATGGTCCTGGAATTGGAGGGAATTAACCAATAAATAAACCACATGACCATTCACCAACATCCTAAGGAGTAGTTTTAAGATACGGTTCATGGAATGAATGAATGTTTTCTAGCATTCTTAAATTCTAAAAGAATACCCTAATTGAAAAATGTTCTCAATGGTTACATAAAGTTAATGAATTATGCATCCTCAGGGGCCATCCAGATCAAATTGTACATAGAATATCCATCCATGAAATAGAGGGTTCAAAACCTATCTATATCATTTGAAAAAATATTTTTCATCAGAAGGGGGAAATAATATTTTGTACAATTTTGGGTGAAGTATTATTAGTGAATGCAGACTCTGATCTACCCATTCTTCTTCTATGCTGGTATAATGTTTTCCAGCCACCTGGGGTATTGGACCTCTCTAATGATGTTGGAATTATTGATATTATAAAATTCATCCTTGACCATGGCACCATGAGAAGGTTAAATCTTATTGAGAAGTTGTTTGAACACCTGGGGACCCACTCAGAGGTTATAGTTATAAAAAGAAACCAGAGTTTCAATCCCTGACATATTATTGTAGCTCTAGGAAAAAACATCATTATGCTTCTTCAGGAAGGCCAAATACTAATGTTTCTGCTCTAGTGGGATGACTTACCTAATTAGTATCAGTCTTGGATCTTCTTCGATTTGATGTTTTATTTGAATTAACACATCAATAGTGGTGGATACACCCTCTTATAAAAATAGAGGTTTCATATATATCATTTTCATCATCCTAGATACGGGGATTAGAGAGAATAAGTAACTCTCCAAAAAGATACAGATCTAGAGACAGCATCAAGACCCAATATGATGGGAGAAGAGTGTTCAAAAATGAACTTTTCCTTCATAGATACTATAGAAAAAAATGTGTATGTGATAATACCATATAGTTTTTGATTGCAAGGTACTCTCCTAATATTTGAACAATAAAGAAAATTCATCTTTCATCGAGTAATCCATTTTTTGTGGAGTGTTCAGTTCTAGATGAAATTGTTCTTATAGCTAGTATCCACTGGGCAATGGAGGGCTTCCATGAAATTGAACTGGCTAGTGATATATAGTGGGTGTATTTCCCCCTAAATTGTAGCACCCCCGTCTTCTTTAAAAAATGAAATGATGGCCAAACATTCCTCATGTTTGGTCTCTTCTATGTAATCGGCATCATAGGCATCTACCTTAGTATCAAATTTAAGGGGATATTCAATTATTTTATTAGGGGTTCACACAATTACTTTGAAACGAGTATATCATTTACTATTTACATCCTCGTTGGTTTTCTAGTGAGGTGCTTCAACATATAATATTCCTAGGTGAGTGGAATTTTTTCTTGAAAAAGGTAATTCTTTAATAGAGAGATTAGTAGGTTACATTGGATTTTTAACTGAGGATTGACTAGTTATTCATTATTATGCTTTTTTTATCTATATTTCTCTAAAATATGGATGGATGGGCACCATATGACTGAGGTTGGTCCCTGGATGGGTGTGGATGATCATGGAATAGTCATGGATGAGAAGCATGGTCAACTAATATTATTGGGTATGAGGGAACACTTGCAGGAGCATCTTGGAAATGTTGAACCTATTAATCCCTATATGAGGCATAGTTATTGGTTTCAGATGTATGAATAACCTAATTTGAAGTGATAGTTTAGACAATTTTCTAGCTTGAAATACTTGCATAAACATTTTTTCGGGCCTGTCCTCTACCTCCCCTTCGATGGTGACGATAAAAATTTACTAAGGGGTTCTCATAGAATTTCTTATCATTGAGAATAATGTACATGTTCAATGGTATGATAGTGTTGACAAATATTAATTTATTATGTTTTTTAGTGGAATAGTCTAGCACTGGATGACCCCTAGGTGTGCCTCCTAATTCATAAGGCATAAAATCACTGAGGGTGTAGGTTATTTTAGGTACCAGTAGGGGACTCCTAATTCTATTTCACTACCATTTTATGTTATTTTGAGAATCATAATTGTTTGGCCTAAACATAGATGTGATTGGTGGAGGAGTTGTGGTGACTATAGGGGGTTATAGATTTCTCAATTTATCAAAAATAATTACATGGGTTTTAGTGACTATATTTCGAGTTAACCAGTCACTATACTTCTATGTTCCTTAGTCGAGGAAATACAACCACTCACCAGAGACTTTTCAATCACTATTAGGGCCAGTAGAGACTTTTGATACCTTTTTAAATATGTCACCCAATTTGACTAATCCTTGATTCACCTGGTCCCGAGGACAATATTTGAAGAAAAATAACTTTTTGATGGTGTTACCAATGATCCAGTGGTACAGGAAGTGATAGAACAATTGGTATGTTCATCCACTTGGTGTCTCTTAAAATCTAGAAGTTTTATAATAAGTTTTTCTATAGATAAGATGAAATAACCTTGCATATGTGAATCCTGGAAATATTAAGTCTTGTTCCTTCTTTTTAAAAAAGTAACCCTGAGTTCTTGGCCCTAAAGAGGGACTGGGAAATGTTATCTATGTGAGGTTTTTCTTGTTACTGACAAGGATGCACTGGGTGAGGCTACACCTGGGGGAGTTAACCTGGAAATCAGGCCACACAAATAGGAAACAGTATTTTTAGGATGGGTCATTTGTGACAGACAAATCTCCTATGAAAATAGTCCTTGAAATCACGCTATTTTCAATGGAAAAAACTAGTCCATAACAAATAGTTTTGGTGGGGTTTCCCGCCACCCAGTTCCATACTCAATGGCGATAGACCATTTATGACAGAAAAATTATTCCCTCGAAAATTCCCATCAACTTGGAATTATTTGTGAAGGAATTTACATTCCATCACAAAATAATTTTTATTGAATGACTATTTGTGATGGAATTAATTATTTTTCAAATATTTTATTGTAAAAATTATATATATTTAACCTACATGGCCCCTCATTTCTTTTCCTCTCATATTATTCCTCCACTCTTGCATTGTGCCATCGAAGCTCCCCTCCTCCATGTTATGCAGTCGTACCACTCTAATGCTCTGAAAATTCCTTCCACCAATCCTTCATCAGTGAAAACACAATGCAGTGCCGCACTGGGTCATTCTACTCTGATCTCTAAGGTACCGACATCAGTTTTAGTCTCCTTTGATTGTGTGTTTATTTTGATTCAGTATTTTAAATATTGGTCTTATTGAAATTGAGGATAATTTTTTTACTCATTTTATTAATATATTTTATATTTATTTTTAATATAAATTCATTAGTTTATCTTTGGGTGTCAAATTTTTTATAAGAGTTGATTATAGTTTGAATACTGGTCTTGTCAATTATTTTTAGTTATTAATTGTTTTTGTATAAATGTTGTAAATATTTTTTGGCAGTCATTTTTTTGGTTTTCAATAGAATTTTGTATAAATACTATACACGCTCTCAATTTTTTTATAAATGTTGTAAATGTTTTTTTCCCTTTCAATTATTTTTGGTTGTCAATTGTTTTTGTATAAATGCTATACATGCTGTCAATTGGTTTGTGTATTAATTTTTGTAAAAATGCTATAAATATTTTTTTTCATATTTCGATTCCAAATTTTTTGGATTTCAATATTAGATGCCATGTCAAATAAATATTTTTAATATTGTTTGCAGTCAACTATTTTATTTTTAGCTGTCAATTGTTTTTTGTATTAACAAAATGTTATTTGTAAATTTTTTAATAAAAAATGTTAAAAAATTGGTTTAATAAAAAAAACAATAACAATTTTTAAAATGTAATATTAATTGATAACATAGCTAATAAAAATTAAGTTAATTTTTTAAATAGTCTTTAAATTTATATATCGAATAAAAAAATATTAAATATTTGTAAAAAATATTAATTATTGAAAATTTAGTAATAATTTAAATAATTAGTAAAAACATTAAATAAATTCTAATAGTTAATAATTCTTGAGATGTTATTATTAATAAATTATAAATATTAGTAATATTTAATAAAAATTTATATATAAATAATAAATAATTATTTTTACTTTAAAAATAATTTTATAAACTACTAAAAATTTAAAAACAATGTTTATAATAAATAGTAAATTATTTTATAAAACCAAACTAAAAAATATAAAAATAATAACTATGAAAAATTGATAAAAATTCATGTACATGGTTTGTTAATTAAAATAAATTGAATTAATAATTTGAATAAATGTGGTAATATATATATATATATATATATATATATATTAATAAAAATATTTAATGAATTAGCCACACATGTGATGCTACCAAACATCCAATGTAGATAAATGTAATATCTTTCCTAGGGTAAACCCCATATTCTGGACCTAATGGTGGTGTTTGATGTTTTATAAGATAAACTAATTGGGAGATATATTAAATTTTAATAATAAATTTTAATAAAAATATTAAATGAATTACCGGCACGTGTGATGTTACCAAACATCCAACGCACACAACTGTAATGTCACGCCTATGGTAAACCCCGCATCATGGAACCAAAAATAGTCTTCGATATGATTGACATTCTGGTAGATATATTAAATATTTATAAGAAATTATAATAAAAATAATAAATGAATTACCCACACATGTGATGTTACCAAAAAATTTGACGCACACAAATGTAATGTCGCACCTATGGTAAACCTCAAATTCCAAACCCAATGGTTGTCTCAATGCTTTTATATGATAAAAATATTGAGAGATACTTAAAACATTTATAAGAAATTATAATAAAAATATTAAATCAATTACCCTTGAATCTGATGTTACCAAATATATGACGCACAGAAATGTTATGTCACGACTAGGGTAAACCACACATACTAGAACCAACAGTGGTCTCCTATCTTGCATTAGATAAATAGTATATTAAATATTTTAAAATATTATAATAATTTATAATAAAATATTAAATTAATTACCCACATGTGTGATGCTACCAAACAAATGTTATGTCACAAGTATGGTAAAACCCACATCCTATACCCAATGGTGCTCTCTATTTTTTCATATGATAAATAGATTGGGAGACAATTCAATTTTTTTTTAAGAAATTATAATAAAAATATTAAAGGAATTACTTTCCCGTTAAATTATCTACAATCACAAATGTGATGTCGCGCCTATGGTAAGCCCCATATCTCGGACTAAATAGTGGTATCTAATTTCTCATATGAGATACTATTCGAGAGATATTCAATTATTTTTTTAAAAATACCATTTGTATTATATAATATATTTAAAATTTGTATTATATATTCACCAAGCCTCAATGGGCCTCTTAATAAAGTCATAACCCATCACCTCACTCTAATTATACTTCATAGAATATTTCATGCAGTTAAAATATAATAATAATTTACAAATATTCATTGTGATTTTTAATAATCATTCTTATTTATGTTTTTTATTAGATATTTATAGAATCAAGAATTATACCCCAGTTTCTGTTAAGTGATCATGGTTGGATAAATCATCACAAAAATCCAAACAAATCTGGTATAATTCTTTTCTATATTGAAGGTGTTAAAACCATTATATCATGAACAACATTGAATTTCAATTTTTGTTTTGAAGGAACAATTAAATATCCATGTTAGAGATGTGATCTTAGGATATTCAAAACATTTTACATGTCAGACTTCATGTTTTACATTTTGGTTTTCGAAAATATTATATTATTTGGCATCAACGTCGTGAAAATAATTCAGTAGAAAATACAAATATTTTGTTCTTTGATCCATCATCTTTGAATTTAGTACATGAGATCACTGGTCATTTATTCCTAAAACAAAAAAATTGAATGATATTCCAATTCCAAAATAACAAAAATCTCAATTTTATAATTTGTTGAAATCTGGTGAGGATTCCATATATCTATGATAGGAGATAAGAAAAATGGAATCTATAACAAAATATTTTGCTATTAAATCATATTTCGGAATTTAAAATAGTTGTTTTCATTAGATTTAATCACTGGTTAAATCGTTGTTTCATGAAAGAAATACATTACCTATGAGTTTCTATGAAAGTAAGAGGTTAGTCTAGAATTTGGGTCTTAGTTATCAAAAAAATCATGCATGTTCAAATGATTTCATCTTATATTATGGTGATTATGAATCCTTTGTTAATTGTAAAACATGCGGATAATCGACTTATAAAGAGGCACGATATTGAAATTTCAGAGTTCTTGTAAAACATTTGAGGTATTTTCCAATTACACCTCATTTATGGAGTTCATTTATGTCTCAAAACACAGTTGAATTCATAAAATGGGATAAATGAAATATTTCTATCAATAAAATATTACATGATACATGTTATGGTGATTAATTGAAACAATTTGATCAGATGAATCCTTCATTTACATTAGAACCTCATAACATATGGATGTACCTTTCCACTAATGGGTTTTTTCCGTTTGGTTATTATAGCATCTGGTATTCTTGTTGGCATGTTTTCATTACTCCTTACAACTTACCTCCTTATATATTGATAACGGAATTATATATATTTGTCACTATTAATTCTCAGACATTCAAAAAAAGAATATTAATGTTTATTTGAAGCCACTAATTGATTAGTTAATTTCATTATGGAACAATAGTGTAACAACATTTAATATATTTGGAGAATAGAATTTTATCATGAAGGATACAACGTTATGGACGATCAGTGAATTTTTGGTGTGTGTTATGTTATCTGGATGGAGTACGCATGGTATAAAATCATTTCCATACTTCATGTATAGGAACAAATCATTTATTCACGGTAATGGGATAAAGGTTAGTTATTTTGACTGTCATCATATATTTCTTCTTAAATATAACCCTTTATGAAGGAATGAAAATAATTTTACAACTGGTTGGATTGAAATATATGAACCTCCATTAGTTCTATCAAGTAATAAGCTAAAATATTCTATCTCTAAATTACCTCTTATTACTTTTAGATAAAACATATATGAATAAAAAATAAATGGGTTTGGAAGGGAACATAATTAGATAATGCATATTATTTTTTTATCTTCTATATTTGTCTGATTTTTTGGTTTTTCATGTGTTAGGTGTATTTAATATTGTGAAGCATATTATTTATAACATATTTTATACCATGTTGGACTCACATTGTAAGACCAATTATAATGTAATGTCATTGTTAGATGTTGTCCATATTTAAAGAATTCATTAACATCAATTTTTTGAAGAAGAAATATCACACAAATTAATGAAGACAAAATTAGTTTACTCAATTACTAAAAAATAATTTGTTTTTCAATCAATGGATTAGAGATTTGGGGATACCAGATGGTTATATATATATACTTTTTCTCTTTGTTTCAGAAATGGGAATATTTCCGGGTTGAAAATCCATGACTTTCATGTCATAATTTAATGATTAATTCCAATTTGTTCTTAGAGGGCTGTTGAATTCTTCAATCTATGACCTGTTTACTGAAAAATCATATTTTTTTCTAAGATAATTTTTTGGAAAAATAATATTATAATGCATTTATTTCTGTATAAAATATGTCATTTTAATCTTATGTAAATTTGAGAAAAAAATCCCACCAGGATTCTTGGATTCCACAAAACATTTAATATTTTGTTTTCCATATAAATCAAAATATGGAGGGCCTATACAATTCCTATCGATGTATCCATTTGAGATATTTCTGAAAATATTAACGAATAAAGTATGTAACGAAGCATTAGTTAAGAGGACAGTTTTTGATGCGTAAATGCAAGAGGAAAATTCAAATTTTTTATCTTATTAAATTTAGTCAGAATATTCTTCAAAATATAATCTCATGGGTCACAATGAAGAAAATTTTGAGGGCATCACAGACCATCAGTTTTCATTTTTTAATCTACCCAAGATTGGATTTGGTAGTTATGATAAATGATGTATTACATATGAATAATTTCACTGAGCTTATACATATTTTCCCCTGAATTATGAAGATATGTCACAGTTTGTAAATTAAGTACTAATTTTTATTATTATTTTAAATATTTATAAAAGATGATATTATTTAACATAACCTTTTTGTAGACTATATGATGACCATATCAGAAAACAATTTATACAAATTACAACTACTTCTCTTGAATAAAGTAATCAAAAAATATTTCATATTAGTTTCAAAGACTTGTATTTTATGTTTCTTTTCATAGAATAAGAAATCCATTTTTCAATTATATCTATTATTAATAGTTTTTATTGATTACATGAAATAGAACATAATAATAAAATTGAATGTAAATTATCTGTTCAAAACCCCTCCATCGAAATTGGTAAAATTTTATAATTGGTATGTGGTTAATGGATTTCGATTTCATACATGCATATTTGATGACTTAAATAAATCAATGAATAATGTGGTTTTTTAAGGAATATCATTATAAGGAGAGTGAATTAGACTTTTATGTTATCATGGAAGAAATAATTGAGATATGTTATATGGGACCAAATTATATAACAATGTTTAAATGTCATTGGTTTGATACTGATCAAGGTTCGTGAGTTCATCTAGGACATGGATTTGACGACATTAAATATAACAGTCTTCTTGCATCAAATAATATATTTATGTTGGTACATCAGTCACAACAAGCTTATTATGAAAATTACTATGTTGTTTTGAGAGATTTGAAGGACTAGTGGAGTATGATAAAAATGAAATCATGTGAAAATCAATTTACGAAAAATATTGGATCTTGGGAAGTGACACTTATTAAAAAAAATTATGAAAACTCCCAAAATATATATCTTACCCAATGAGATATAAATATCAATGAAGAAACCCCTCGGTTAAGTGTTGATGATATAGATAATGTTGATAAATTAATAAGGTACAATGAAACTAAAATTCATATAGAAGTTTATGATGCTAAAGATGAGGATGAAGAATTTGACATCGATAAAAATTATAAAGAAGATGATAATTTATGTATTATATTTTGGTTTTTAGTTATAGGTAACTATTATATTCTGATATTTATTAGTTTTTATATTTGATATTTTTATTTAAATTTTTTTTCAGGTAATATTATTAGATTCTTGTATTTATTTGTTTTTTATACTTTATAGTTGTGTTAATGATTTCTAACATGTAATAATATTTGTTTCAATTAGTTGTACATTATCCTGATGATCTATTTAATTCACTCACAAACGTCATACCTCAAGCTTATGATCCTAATTCATTTGAGCCTTGGGCAGATGTGCCTAAAGAGGGTGTGTGGTCTTGCTCGATTGATGATTCTAGATACTTTTCTAGAGAGACAAACATCTATTGGTTTTCATCCTTATTTATAGAGGTATGTTTATTTCATTAATGTATTTATTTTATATTTACCTTTTTAATTAATTTGCGAAATAATTTTATGATTAATTTTTTTATTTTCGTAGTTCTTCACATTTAAATGTTTGGAAAGCCAGTGTAACTCTAAAAATATATTTTTTTGTGCCATGGATTTCATGGGACCTAGTTTCCATCATTATGCATCACTAGATGTCCAACCAATATATTGTACATTATTAAATAATATATAATTTTAAAAATTTATTTAATTACTAACTAATTTTTTTAATTATCTAACAGAATTTATTTTCACTGATTCCTGATAGTCAGAAAGGTCATCTCTGAGAGGCATTCGATATTTTTATACACGAGTGACTGATTCAGTTTCTACACAACATTTGAAATAGATCTATGGATAAATCATATGATATTGTTTTTGACCAATAGTGTGTCTCTCCTCGACCTGACTATATCTTTTCTCATCCATGAAATGGATTGTCCCCCCTCTGGCTAGGAGAGAGTTTTAGGAGGAGGTCATCATCTAGACATCATAGTCAGGGGAGGCAAGAAGTCACACATGGGGTCAAAAGTTTTACATTTGGTATAAATCAACTACATATGGTAAGTGAAATTTTTTATTTATATATATATATAAACATACATTAACTATAACATGTTTTTTAAATGAAAAAATAATTAAATACAACAAATAAAATGATTTACAGAAAAAAAATATTTACAACATTTATTAAACCAGGAATTTAATATTGATATTCCAAAAATATTGAATTGAAATCTAAAAAAAATATTCACAAGATATTTATAACATTTACACAAAACATAATTAACATCATGCATAACAATTATACAAAAAATAATTTATATTCAAGAAAATTTAACACCCAAAAAAATATTTACAACATAATTACAACATTTATACAAAAAAAATGAACAATATGTATATTATTTATACAAAAAACCAATTGAACCCCAAAATAAATGACACCAAAAAAATATTAACATCATTTATAAAAAAAAATTGACAACCAAAAAACATTGACATGACCAGTATTAAAATTAAAATAAACTTCTACAAAAACAAATAACACCCAAAAATAAACTAATAAATTTATATTAATCCTAAATATAAAATATATTAAAAATGGGTAAATAAATTTACCTCAGTTTTTATCAAACCAGTATTTATAATATTGAATCAAAATAAACAAAAAAATGAAGGGGAACAAAACTGGTGTTTTTACATTGATGATCCAAGTGGAATGACCTTGGATGACACTGTGATGCGGTTATGTAGAGGAATGACTGGTAGAACGAATTTCTAGAGTAGTATAGTAGTGTGGTGGTGTGGTGGATCGTCGTAGTGTCACTCTGGCCCAACATTAATGAGTGGAGGTTCGGAAGTATTGTGCGCAAGAGGAGGAAGAAGAAGAGTGGAGGATAAATTTGGGCTCGCATAGTTTAAATTGATAAACTCTTTGTGATGGAATATTTGTGACAGAATAAGTGTTATGTCACAAATTGTTCGTCTTCAATGATTTCATTATTGAGAAGTAAGAAACCCCATGAAAAATATTTGTTACAAACTAGTTTTTTCCATTGAAAATAGTGACTATATGTGATGGAACACTAATTCCATCGCATATAGTTTGATTTCAGGTACGTTTTGATGGGTTGTTTTTTCAACACAAAAGGTTGATTTTATAGTTGTGAGGGTCTCCAACATTGGGTCACACCTTGTGGCAGAGTGGGCTAGATATTGTAGCATAACACATATACCATTGAACAGGGAGTAACTCTAGTTTCCCATATCAGTTGGAGGGATAATCGGGTTACCCATGTCGAATATGGTTTCCCCTAAGGTGAAATTGAAACCTATCTCATTTATAGAACTTAAATAAGGTATGTGAGATTAGCTATCACATTAATGTGGTGAGTATTTTTTGTCACAAGTTCTCTCATTGGATCATTGGAGTGGGAGGCTGAGTGGCCATGATCTTCAAGTGAATAGGCACACTGCTCATACAGAACGATAACTCATATCTCTATCCCCTGACCTCTATGCTAATTAGATATGGGGGGTGACCTAGTTCAAATCCATGAACGTTGATAATAAGGACTAGTTACCCAACTGTAAGAGAGACATGGTCTCTTTTATCCCATTTGTGCAACCCAGGTTCTACTCAGATAGGAGATCTGTAGTTAGCCACTTGTAACCCTCTAAATCCTTGACCAAAGATGATAATTTGCAATCTTAATAAATTTTTGGATCACTCTCAGATTGACCCCTAAGCTCTAAATTCCCCTTAATTGTTTCTATATATCAGTGGGAAAGAAAACATTTCTCATTAGGGGGACTTACAAGGCCCAACACCAGTCTCTACTGATGAGTACAAGCACCTGTCAGGGGATCCTCTTTGTTTAATTCCACACTATGTGGTGGGTTCTCCCTATCATACCTATTATTGATATTATGGTTTATTTAAAAATTGGTTGGGTCAATAATGATGACATTCACCATGGAAGTAGTCAAAGATGAACCTCCATTGTCAGCGGGTGGGCCTGATTTTTGTTCTTGTTGTTGTTATGGGGTATGAATAAAATAGAGGGCAACATACTTCCCATAACCTTTGATAAATAGGTACTGATATGACTCTACCATGAATCACTAGATCACATTATGTCTCTTGAAATAGGTCCAATGAATAGTCTAGCGGCACCCATATGATTTACAGCACTGAGCTACTAGGATCATTGTGATCACAACCCTTTTTCACTATTGTTGAATGGAAATGAGGTGCTCGTGGATTCTTGGGAAGCTATGCCAATTTTCATGAAGGTATTTGAAAATTTCCCAAATATAATGCCATAAAAACCACATGTTCCTTAGTGATGGACTCCATAATGACAATGTACTTAGCTTCAGGTGTCCAAAACATGACTAGTAGATGTTCAGTGTCCAAGGATCGCCACAAGTCCTTTTGGTCATCACTCGAAGGATGATTTGACTCTTGGTTATCCCCAACCCTGATTGACAGATTCTAGTAAACTATAGGTATAACTGAAACATATCTACATTGGTCATTATTTACTGGGAGTGGGGGAACCACACATACCAAATTTCCACTACATATTTTAATTTATCTCATAGAAAGATCCTACTTCAAGAACATATCCATATAATATGTGGTGTTTTCTACCTCCTCATATGTAAGAGTTGAATCATATCTTTGGAGCTCAGAATAGTTCTCACCATAATTTGATGTCATCAATCGCAACCCTAAAATTTAACCAAATTCTAGTGTGGAGGTATATTGGAATAAAAATGATCATGAATGAGAGTGTTTCTCTATGAGTCTACAGAAGGAGGCTAGAGTTCCATCGATTTGTAGGTACCTAAAGATTGGTTTTTGGGTTTTTAGACATAGATTCATGGGTTGAAATCCGCTAATGATGGACATATGACCATTGGTCTAGCAGTGAGGGAGAAGGTTCCCTCATCTAGTATTTGGTAGTCTTGATGTCTTAGAGGTTGATAGTGACATGACACTTCCCTTGGTCCAATATCAGGTGGATAGGAACTTCCCCAAGTATGAGTTGTTGATTGTTTCTTGGGTCCCTTCCATGTTAATTTTTACCATCATACTGGAATGACCTTTATGGTAGTTATTTTACCTCCTTCCGTGAGATAGTTCTTTGACAATAGAATATATTTAGCAGAAAGAGGTAATTATTTGTGGCTAGTGGTAGTGTCATGAGGACCTTAGGTCTAGTATTATTCAACATGGGATGACACATATGTGTTTCTAGTGGTTCTGAAAACTGAGAGATCCAAACCAGCCTACCTAAGAGGTTGTTATGATCATGATCCCAATAGGGAAAAGATATTCATTTCCCCATAGTTGTAGGAATGTGATGGAATATTCTTATGGTGTTGATAACCACTAGATCGGCCAAATATTCCACCTGCATGGAAATGTTCTGAGACTTCCTGCAACATTAGTGTTGGGTTTTATGGATTGAGGCTATCATAATAGGGATGGGGTCTATATTCTCATTAACCTATGGTACATGATAGTTCTTGAGCTGATGTGGTTGGGTGGGAACCCTTCTTGGTAGCTCCCTAGTAGTGACCCCTATAGGTATGACTCAAACATACCCTGGCTTCTTGGTATAAGGGAGTGATATATCAAAATTCTTTGGGGAGAGACTTCCTGATATGGTTTTCTTTGGTATGGGGGGTCATTTCCTCATGCACTTTCATCTAGGCAGTGGTGTAAGTGTGGTTCCAATGATTCAAGATCTTGGAGGTCCATATCCGTAGTAGTAATGACCCATTATTGTTTATATCGATTTACAGGGTTTTTGATCACCCATCTCGAGATGGATTTGAAAGGTGATTTGGGTCATGGGTGCCCAATAGCTGAAGATGGGATGGTTTTCATGGTAGGAATGTAGTGGTGTATAATTTCTTCACTAAAACCCCAAACCCCTATACCTATTAGCTCTAGATCATTGATCTCTTATAGAATGAGCGTTGTAGGTCACATGGATTCAACCATCAATAAAAATCTAGGGAATAAGATGCCCAATTCTATAACATCATCCATTATTTTTAATGTAGGTAAATGATCCATTTTGGTGATGTCATAGACCAAGAATTACAAAATATATCTTCCCCAAGACACTAGATAGTTTCATGTTTGGCCCACTGATTATCGGGTGGGACCTATCACCGAATATCTAGATCATATGACATGAAAATATGAATGTGTCCAAATATGACTAGTTATCATTGGTGAATGATAAGTTCTCGACATCAGGTTCACCACTTTTGTTTCTAATTATTTTTTTATGTTCTGAATCATTATTCTTTCTGACAGTGGAATGATGGTTATTACCCCTCATTTATACTTTCTAAGGGAAAGTAGCATCAATAACATTAACCATTGATATCATCTCCTTGAGATAAATGGGATGATGGGATATCAAATCCTCATTCAATGGATTCCTCCTTGGAGCCCATCACCTAACCCAGGTCACACTCATAGATTAATGTCAAGTTCATGAAACTCATTCTTAGTGCCATATTTAGGTGGATACTAGTTAATTGAATTTCTTATGTCTCAATAGGGAAGAAAAATTTGGTTAGAGTAGATATTAATGTTGGTAATGTATAGGAATCTCTAGATGTTGGTTATACTAGGCATCTAAAAAGTCTTCCCATATTGGAGGGAATCATTCATGTAATGTATCTTAGTTGTTATACCTACGACATACCATGTCAAACACTAGATAGTTGACTCTGGGGGAGTAATTCATATGAGGATTTTTACCCCAATCATCTCATGTTTATTCTATGGATTTGATTCTCCTGGTGCATCACAAGTTTTAAATCTTGTGAGGATAGATAGGTGGTTATGTGCACCCCAATTGGGGAAACATGATCAAAATTGAGGGTTTTGTTGATTGTATCCAGAAGGGAATATTTTTCACTTGAGATTTGGTTAAGTGTGTCCCTATGGGGAAATATTTCACACTTGAAATTTGGTTATGTGTGTCCCCAATGGAGAGTCTTTCACACTTGATATTCGGTTAACTATGTCCCCATGTGGGAATATTTCACACATGATATTTGGTAGTGACGAGTTAGAGTGTTCCCCCATGGGGGGATGATCTATGACAACTCGTGTCTATTTTACACATTAAGATATGGTTTAGTACATAAGATAACACATAATAAAATCCCTATGATCAAGAAGTCTATTGTATTTGGGAATTAGGTATAGAACATAACAACATGAAAATGGGATACACCATCATTACTTAAAACATTCTTAACATTCCTAGAAAATTCCTTGGCTTTTAAAAATTCATGGGATATCCTTGGGACATACATAAGAAAGGGGTTATATATAAATCCTAATAATATAATAAAAATAGAATAAAATGATTCATATTAAAAAATACACATATCAGTGGGTAATAAGTTGTCTTAAAATCATAAACATGGATAATAAGGCGTGATTTAGCTTGATAATAATAACATGGAAAATGTGGCATCAACTTATAACACTGCATCATAAACAATAGACAAGGCTAAATTCCAAGAAATCATGATGGAAAAAAGTAAAATAAATAAATATGTTTCACTCCATATCCTAACATAACATTACATGATACAAAATATTACCCAATGCATTGGATCTCTATCTAATTCAGGGTGCACCATTCACTTTCAATTCATTCTCATGCGTAAGTGTCCCACATAGATCATACAACATGGATTCAATAATCATTAAATTTTATTACATGAAAAAATATTTTGGAATAAATACATGTTATTCCAAATTAACTAAATTATAAGTGTATAAATTTGAACAAACTTGATATGAAATGGGTATGGTATTCACTACACAATAGTTTTTGTATGGAAATATCATGAAAAATTTCAGCAGTATAACGATGTCACATAATTTTTTTAAATGTGTTAATGGGATATAAATGGGTCTTAAATTATTTTTAAATGAATTTGGTATAAATAGGTACATGTATAGACATATATCAACATTGGTAATTTGAAGTATTTGGAATAAGTTAATAGAAAAACATGAATAAAGAAGAGAAGGTGAGGATCCCTTACTAGAGTGTGTCACTCCAAATGCTTGGGAGGAGCTTCTTGAGATACCGGGGGAATCATGAGAATAATATAAATAGGTAAAGGAATATTAATTATGTGCTCCAAGTATTTTTAGTGAAGATAAATGAGAACTTTTTTGGGTTTATATAGGAAATGAGTGGAAATTTCTTTATTTTTTTCTCAAACATTGGATTTGGACTCTATATAATACAATAAGAAAAACCAAAACCCTTATCATTGTTTTTTAACATCGTTTATACCAAATAAAAATTTTTAATTATTTTATAACTCCAAGGTCTGAACATAATAAAATAATACCCCGGATTATGTGGACGTGAGTCATAATATTATAGAAATGATTTTAAAACATTAAAATACATTTATGGTATGGAAGGATTCCTAAAAGATTTAAAAAATATAACAAACAAACATAAAATAAAATTATTTTAAATGGAACATATATATTTGTTCTTGGATATCATTTATTATATTTATTACATCACATTCGGTCATCATGATGTCATAATACACTATTTATATTTATACAGTATTTATTTTTTACCTGAAAATTCAAATATCTCCAAAAAATATTAAAAAATAACCATTGGATAATTTCAATGTTATGATTCAAAAAATAATATTCATTTTATCAAAATATGTTTAAAAATATTTTAATTTTCACTTATAAAATAACAATATCCATTTATTGAGAAAAAATGGGTTTTTTTGACAATAATAGTTTTTGAATATTTATATGATCATTTGACTTAATAAAAATTGCATTTGACTCCATAAAAATTATATGATCATTTATATTTAATAAAAAATATATAATAATATTATTTTATAATAATATTATGTTTTTCAAAAATAACTTATTTAATTAAATTAAATAACATAATTTAATTTGAATATTACCCAAAGATACAGTTTCTGTTTCATTGTATCAAAATAAAAAGAATATAATGTAATAGTAATGGGATGAATATATATTAATTATTATATAACAAATAATGTAAATAATCATGTTTCTATGGTCTTTATACATATCTTCTAAATAAACCATAAAATTCCCTGATATTAATGTGTGAGACAGTGAGAATATCATGGGGGGTTTGGCGTATATGGTTTCGGTCATGATCACGATGAGCTTGAACTTCTATGGTAAACTATTTTATTCAGACCTATGTTATTGTATCTCAACATTGGATTGGTAAAGAGGAAATCCTTGAGGTGATATCTCCCTTGGAAACTCTGATAAATGGGATTTATAGGGTAAATTCCTACTGGTTGGGGCCATCACTTCCTTTGTCTGAGTCGATTGGATTTGTTAAAACCCTATATTTATACTAATTATATGATTACTATTAAGTGGATATGTTATCAATAGTAATAATTCTTAACAATATTTTGCATCCTATAGGATATAATAAAACCAAATATGTTCATGAGTTTTTTATAACTATATTAAATAATAATTCATTTAATTAAATCAAAAGGTTAATTTTATTTATAACAATTTGGGATGATTCAATTTTCCCCCATAAGAAACGTCTCCCTCTAAATATTCATTTCCCACACTAAAAAATATGAGGTTCGCTATGTTTCATCACTTCCTATGGTTCCCACATAACTTCTTAAAACATGTGGTTTCTCCACAACACTTTGACCAAGTGTATTATCGTATTTTGATGAACTTTGTCTCAATAATCTAAGATCTTCACTATATTCTCTTCATATGAGATATCCTTCTCCAATAGTACCACATCTAGATTGAGTAAATGTAGGGGTTATATTATGTAATTTCTAAATAGGGATACATGAAATGCATCATGTACTTGAGATAGGTTTTGTGGTATTGCTAGACAGTAGGCCACCACTCTAATAAAAACAAGGATTTCAAAGGGGATGATGTATCTTGGTATTAGATTTCCCTTCTTACCAATTCACATCAATTTCATACATGTAGATATGTGATGGAATACCATGTCTCAAACAACAAAATCTAGGTCTCATCTATGAAATTTATCATGTTTATTCTTTCAACTTTGAGTAGCCTTGATGTGTTGAGGAATTTTCTTAACCTTTTCCACCATTTCCTATAAAATTTCAAGACCTACAATTTTATGTTCCCCCGCATCATCCCAACATAAAGGTGTTCTACACCACTTCCCATAAAGGGATTCATATTGGTCCATTTGGATGCTTGAGTGAAATCTTTTGTTGTATGAGAACTACATGAAAGGAATATGTTGTTCCCATCCCCCATTGAAGTCAATTGGGAATTATCTAAAAATGGTTTCAAGTGTCTAGATATTCCACAAAAATTGGCCATCAGTTTGAGGGTGATAAGTTTTTCTGATGTTCAACTCAATATTTTGAGCATGTTGGAGACTCTTCTAGAACATAGAGTTGAATCTTTGATCTTAGTCGGATACAATTGATAGTGGTTTTCCATGCAGCCTCACCACTTATTTAATGTATATCATTGTGAGTTAATTGAGTGATAAGTCCTTTGGAATTTCAATTAATCGATAATTATTCATAAGATGGTCCACCACAACCCATAAAGAATTATTCCCTCTTTATGTTTTTGAAAGACCACTAATAATGTCCATAGTTATGTTTACCCATTTTAATGTAGGTATGGGTAATGGTTGCATCATCCCCTTTTATTTTTGACTTTCCACATTCATGTGTTTTCATACAAGACATTTTGATGTATATTATACAATCTCTTTCTTCATATTTTCCCACAAATAGTTTTCTCGAAGATCTTGATACATCTGTGTTCTTTCTAGGTGGATGGAGAAGGTTAATCTATGTGCATCATCCAAAAAATCCATATTTAACTTAGGACTTTATGGTACATATAGCCTTGAAACAAATCTCACAACTCCTAATTTATTATCATTGTGCTATGAGGATTTCCCTTCTCTTATAGTTCCCACGTTCTTCTGAATTCTTACATCATTTTCTTTAGAATCCTTAATATTTTCCAAAAGGGAAGGTTGAGAAATATTTTGTGAAAGGATTGATTATGTTACTTCCTTTAATGTTCCCTTATCTATCCTTTTCATATATAATAAGATCGGATAGATTTCAATTCTCATCAATTATAGAATTGTTGGATCTTATGTACTTAGAGCATCTTCCACATTATTCTCTTAACCAGTATGGTAGTGGATTTAGTAATCATAATCCTTGTTCATATCTAACCATATTCATAAGAATATATTCAACTCTTTCTATGAGAATATATATTCGACACATATGTGTTCTACATATATTTCACACTTCCATCCAAAGTGATAATGTTTCAAAATTTTCAAAATAAAGATTACTACAACCAACTCTATTTGATACAATGGGTAATTTTGTTCCTGAACATTCAACTACCTTGAAGCATAGGCTATGAATTTTTCATTTTTCATTAACATACATCTTAAACCCTTCTTTGAATAATCGATGAATACCAAAAAAAATAACCACTTTTGGCTATTCTGAGCACATGGGTAGTGATAAGACTCTTTTTCAGCTCTTCAATGCTCTCTTCACATTCTACATTCCAAGAAAACATGAATCCCTTCTTATTTATATTGGTTGCAGGGTTTAAAAATTACAATAAAATTCTCACAAATAGACAATAGTACCGAGATAATCAAAGGAAACTATAGATATCTATCACAGATGTTGGCATCATCCATCGTTCAATTGATTCTATTTTTTAGGGGTCCATAGTTATCCCCTTTCTTGTGACGATATGTCCCAATAATGAGACTTCTTTCAACTAGAACTCGCATTTTCTTTACTTTTCTTAATGTTTCTTCATTAGAATGAAATTTAGAATAGTGCTCAGATAGTCTTCATGCTCCTCCTTGGTTTTAATGTATATTATAATATAATCTATAAAGACCACAAAAAATTTGTTGAGGTAATCTTTAAAGACTCTATTCATAAATTTCATGAAGATTATTGGATAATTAATGGTACTTAAATGACTCACTATTAACTCACAGTGCCCATACGTCATATGAAAAGATGACTTGGAAATATACTCCTTTTCACCCTAAATTTGTAATATACCGACTTCATATCCACATTGGAGAAGAATTATTCTCCACATGTCTGATCAAACAATCCATCAATCCAAGGCAGAGGATATATGTTCTTTATAATGTTCTTATTGTGATCATGATAATCAATGAAAAGGTGAATTGACCCATCCTACTTGTTGAAGAAGAGGACTGGTTCACCCCCTGGTGAAGCACTTGGGCATATTAACCCTTTATCTAGATTCTATTATAGTTGGTTCTTCATCTCCTAAAGTTCCATGAAATCCATTTAATACAGAGTTATGTATAATTGTAACACCCCATGTACAATCTCTATTTCAAATTCAACCTCTTAGATTAGATGAAGACCAATCAATTCTTCAAGAAACACATCACAATATTCCCTCACAATAGGAATGTATTCAAGGATGATTCTCTCCTTAAAATCAATCATTTGAGATAGATAAACTTTCTCATAAGGAAATAATATCGATTCTAGTGATTTGTTTACTAAATAATATTCAACCTCCTCTTTCCAATTGTACATAATTGGGGTTTGATTCACTATATTTATAGTGTTTTTTATCCCATGGAAATTTATGTTGGCTCTATATACGGAGTGCCAATCCATATCCAAAATTGTATAAAATTATAACAAATAGAGTATGATAATGTTCACTGGTACATTCAGTCAACAAATTTTTATAGGGGAGTAGTTATATAGTTGGGATGAACTAATTTCACCATTTACCATTTTCACCAATAACTCTAAATCCATGATTTTTTTTTGGAATTTTTAATAGATATATGAATATTTTTTTATATAGAGGAATGAATATAACCAACATTCAGAAGTATATTCACTATATTTGAATGAATAACTAGTGTACCTTTCACCACATCATTTTCAGGATCCACCTTAGCTATTGTGTTTGAAAAATAAAACCATTGTTTCATTCATTGTTGTTGCTTGTCTCAAAAATCCCTTGGCTAAATGCATTGATTTGAAAATTTCCCTAGTTCATTCAAGATGAAGAAATGAACAATGGGTCGATGATTGACTGTAGCATTAATTTCCTATATCTCTTAAATGGGTTTATCCTATTGATAATATCTAGTTGGGTTCCCTTCCCTCCCATACCTAAAGAATTTCCACTCCCCCCTTATAAAAGTTATGTGGTGCTTCTTTCCACACCTTTAACATGAGGTATGTTGAAATTTATTATAATCGTTAGATTTATCCATTATACTAATAGAAATAAACTTCAATTTTTACTTATTATCTTTATTATACCATTGAGATTCACCGATCATTATTTCAACTTTAAGGAAACATAAGACAATTTCCTCATAGTTATCAAAGTCAAAGATCACTAGGGATTTTGGTATACTAGGTTTTATCCCACCAATGAAGTTGTCAACCTGGGATTAGAGGGTAGAGAAAAATTAAAAGGCAAATCATTCAAGTATTTTGAAGTTTCCTATCTACTCCCTAGTAGATTTTCCTATTTTTGTTTGATGGAATGTAAATACGTTTACATTTTATGTCGGGGAGTGCGGGGAAAATATATATTGAAAAACATTTTCTAAAATACCTTCTACCCCATCACTTTGACCTATTCCTCATGATTTGTATTATTAATCATTTTCCACCATATATCAAATTAAACCTGTATAAGATAAATATATAGTTGAATATTATCTTCTTTGTTACATTTAATTATGGAAAATATATTTTCAATGGAGGTGATCCATTGTTCTAGGATTAAGGGATCGAATGATCCATTGAATGTCGAAGGCCATTGTCACATAAAGGACTAAATTGAATCTTTTATTCTCTTAAAGGGATTTCTATGATCCTATTGATCCATGTTTATATTAATAACATAAGACAAAAAATATTGTATCCTCATAAAGTTCACGATTCCTTCTTTCATTAGGTTGGGCATCTCATTGGGCCAGTCATCACATTGTTTGTCGCATTGATTGTTTACCCAATTCCTTCTATTTTTGGACATTAGATAAAATAAAATGAAAATTTATGATTATTAATTTTAAACTATTAAACTCATAAAACTGAATATAATTACATTATAGGCATAACTTTTAAATTTCAATTATTTCCATAACATATGAATTTGTAGGCTTCAATCTATGTTTTCGGTGATATATTTACTAACATATATTCTTATGGGATTTTTTGGTTCCCTTAATAATAGTTTTTAATGAGCTTATGAATTTTAAAAATTACATCCCCTAGGAGTGTCAACACAAGGTTTGTATTAGGGTTTGTTGTCATGAACCATTTCTTAGTTGAGTTTAGCTCAACATGGTGTTGTCGGGTTTTACCCCTATGCACATCTGTTTGAGAGCCACATCCACCTGGTGTATCTAGACAGGGATGTATTTTCTTGATAAACCACTTAAACTATACGTACTGAAATTTATGGATGTTTTATTTAACCTAATTTTATTCCTAAGGATTGCACTATATTTTTCTTATCATAATCCCAAAAATAACTAAACTTTTCCTTTGATAACAACTATAAAAACCCTTATCTTTATTACACATTAGTACATGTTTTATTATATAATATTAATCATTATAAGACCCAAAATATTGAGATGTCTAGTTTCATTGGGATTTAGGTACATATAATAACATCTTGACCATGGGAAACAACAACATTATTGAAGACTTCGTTAACATTCTTCTAAAATTCCATGCCTTTTAAAAGTGTAGGGGATAGAAAGGAGACATACATAAGAAATATGTGAGATATAAACACCAGTAATGGAATAAACATATAATAAGGTCAAACATGTTATAATATAGTTATATCAAAGGGGAATAATTTTAATGATAATCATAAAAAAAATTATAAGCCATGATATAGCATGATAATCATAACATGAAAAATGTTGCAACAACATAAAACACTACAACATAAGATTAGGTTAAGGATAAATGCCAAGACATAATGATGGGAAAATTCCAATAAAAAATTAATTTTTTTAACTATCCCAACATGAAGTCTCATGAGACTATACATTACCCAATTCATTGTAATGCTATATAATTTTGGGTGCACTCATCACTTTCATTTCATTCTCATGATTAAGTGTGTGACATAAATCATACAACATGGATTCATTCAACATCATATTATATTCCATGATCAAGCAATGAGGAATACATTCATGAAATTCCCAATGAAAATAATTATATTTATATAAAGTTTAACACCCTTGATATGAAATGGGCATGGTATCCCCTACACTATTGTTTTGTCTTGGAAAAATCATGGTGAAATTTTGGCAACATAACAGCGCCACATAAAAATAAATAAAATGGGTTGATGAGAGAGAAATTAATCACTCATCATTTTCACTTGAAATGGGAAGTAATATGGAAATTTAAATACATATACCAACATTATTAATTGGATTTAGAAGGTATAAGATAATAATGAAACTTTAATAAAGAAGACAATGTGATGATCCCTCACTTGAGTGCTTGAATCTAAATTCTTGGGTGGAGATTTTTGAGAGATTTGGGGAACCTTTTTGAGGAGATTAGAGAGGATTCGGTATATTAAGGGAATCCTACAAATATTTTTAGAGAGGAAAAATGGGATATTGTGTTGGTTTATATAGAAAATTAGTGGGCATTTCTTTATAATTTGTCAATCATAGGTTTTGAACTCAATATAATAAAAACCGAAATCACAAACCTTCCCACGGTGTTTTCCCATGGTTGGTTCCAAATGTTACTATTTTTCATTATTTTAAAAGTCCAAGGTCTGAAATAAATTAAATAATACACTTTCTTATGTGGAACTGAGTCATACTCTTAATGAAATAATTTTAAATCCATGAATTATATTAAGGGTTTTGGACGATTCATAAAGGATTTATAAAATTACCCAAAAAAACATAAAAACACATCAACATAAATTTTAGACATATATTTTTTTGTAGATCCAATTTATATTATTTATTAGATAACATTCAGGTCATTATGATGTCATAATACATAAAGTGTATTTATATAGTATTTAATTTTAAACTGAAAATTCGATTGTTTAATAAAATTATGAATAATTCCCCATTTGATAATTTCAACATTATGATTAAAAAAATAATATTCATATTATCAAGTTAATTTTCTAGGTATTTGAATTTTTACTCTTAAAATAAAAATATTCATTTATTGAGAAATGCTTGGTTTTTCGAAAATAACAATTTTCAAACCCTTATAAAAATTACATTTGACTTCATAAAAATTATATGATCATTTATATTAAATAATAATTATTTAATAATAATAAATTTTTTTAAATATTATTTACTTCAATAATCATTTAATTCTTTAAAAAATCATTAATGAAATTTTAATATTTCCTAAAAATGCATTTTTTGTTTTATTGTATCAAAATAAAAATCATTTAAAAAGTATCAATGATATGATGAATATATATTCATTATTCTATAAAAAATAATATACATAATCATATTTCAAGGGTATTGATACATATCAATTTAATACACCAGGAAACACCCATAGAATAAGGTGTGTGATGGTATGACTTTTTTGGTAGTTTGCCACACATGGTTTGGGTTGTGATCTTCATGAGCTTTAAATTCTCCCATAAATGGTTTCAAGTATGCTTAAGTTATTGGATCTCAGCTTGGTATTAGTCAAGGGAAAATCATATATAATCTATCTCTATAAGAATCTCTAATAAATGGGCTTCATAGGGTATGATCCTACTGGTTGAGGCCATCACTTCCTTTGTCAGAGTCAATTAGATTTGTTAAAACCCAATATTTATACAATTCATATGATCATTTTTCAATGGATTTATCATCAATGGTAATGGTACTGAATGTACATTTAAATATGATAGGATATAATATAACCAAATAATTTCATGGGTTTTCTAAAACCATATTACATAATAATACATTTAATTAAATCAAATGGGGTTTTTTATTTATAACTATTTGGGTCATTAGATGATCACTCTTTGGGATTCAATTGTAATGTCTGGGTTTTGGGATTGAACTTCAGGGAGGTACCTAAAATGTGTTAGGACGTTATGAATGAGCCTAATGGATGTTTCTTATATACTCTACAAAAAAATAGGGATCAAAACCCACATAGTTTGATGTTAGTGATTGAGATTATTTGAAAGGACCAATCCGTGATGATTAACATCCTATGGTAAGGATAATTTTGTTGGAAAATTAGAATTAATGAAGTATGGTTTGGGGATTATGTGTTTGGGATTCCCATGTTCTAGTTTCACGGTGACATCTCATAGAGGGGGAGGAGTAGAATTCCATGATAATCATTCGTGGGGAATCCTATGCTCATCACACAGGGAAGTGCTATAATTAAGCGTCATGTGATGGGGATGTTGTCATGTGCTGGGGATTTTATCATGAAATTTAAGGTTGTATGACTAGGAAATTGGTCTATGATGTTTTCTGTCATAAAGCTAATATATTTACATTTCCAAAACCTAGGGATTCCATTTCAATGTAAATGAGGAAGATTTGAAAAAGTTACTCTCCACCAGTAAATATCAATAGTTTCCCTTGATGATTCAACCTTTGGGGATTACGTATCCACCGCTCATTCACCTATATGTGGGATATAGTATAAACACTTCCATTGAGTAGTAAAAGTTAGGGGTCTCAATTCTAGGGTGACTATTCACATGATCAATTGGAATTATGTTTCTTATACATAGGAGAAAAAAGGAATGTAATAGTACATTACATGTTTGAAAGAAAATATGTAGAAAAAAGGGATGATCGTACTAATCTCAAGAGAATTTATGGTTTTGGGAAACTAGTTTTGAATGGTGCAGGTTCCCTTGTAACTTAACTTTTGTGAAGGTGTGTGGTTGAAAGGAGGAAACCTAAAGAGTCCTTGTAAATGGGTTTAATGAAAGATGGATTTTCACAAAAGTTGAGTGATTCGTTTAAGAAAGGGGTTTCACATAAGTTCAGGTTTTTTGAAATTGGATGAACCTACCTTAAAGTATTGGTTCCCATGGGGATTTTTTGCAATGGATAAATATCTTATGAAATAAAAAAAATCCATAAAGGGCTTTCTTGTTATGTGAAGGCCATGTCCATTGTGAAATGTTTCCCTACCATGGGTTGAGGTACTCAAAAACCCATGGGAGGTGGTTTCATGAAATATGTATACCTTGGAAAATCCATCTCATCCTTGACTTTATAATGTCATATTTCGAATAATTCAGATCTTTGGATGAAATTCCAATGGTTTCTTTCCTAAAAATCCAGACATGGGGAGGGATTTATAGCCCTTATAGAGTTGGGGGAATCAATTTCATGAAATATGGGGCCCTGTGTGAAATATTAAGACCTACACAACATCATGGGTATTTTCAAATAGGTGTTATGATTCAAGAAGGATACCACCTCCACCGACATGCATTTTAGGAACTTATGTGAACCTGAGGTATGTTACATAGAGGTTGTTGCATCCACCTCTACATGGACAATTTACCTTTGCTAGGAAAGGCTCATTCTCAAAGTTGATTACCTTCATCAACATAGTACCTTGGGTGAATTTTAGAGAAAATTAGGAATGTATTTTCTTTGAACTTATTGGGCCTTCCTCTTCCCCTACCATGTCACGTGTGTTTTGATGTCAATGCTCACATAAACCACCCTGACTCACATAGACCACCCCTACCCATGTCGGCCTCCATTACTCATGTTAGACTACTCGCTCATGTCATAAACCTTTTTCCCTCACCCCAACCTTCATCCACCATCTTCATTCCCTTCACTAACTCAATCCACCACTAAGGTTAGTGGAACATCAACACCCACACACAAGAGAGGGGTGGCATGTGATAGAGATAGAGAGAACATAATAGAGATAAGATAGATAAAAGATAGGGAGATAATATAAATCATATCATTATTCTTTTTTTCCATTTAAATTTACATTTAAAACACAAAAAGGTTTAGAAAAAATAATATAAAAAATTTTGACATGCCATTATCAAAATCTATTATCAGGAAATCAATAAAAAAATTACTAATGAATCAAATATTTAGTTACTAAATGGGAATTATTTACATAAAGATATATTTCATAATTATATTCATGAAGGATAAACATTAAATTATTTTCTTCATATGTTATATTTAATGACTAATTAAACTTTACAATCCCATGAAAATCCATCTTATTATCATTGCAATTGAAACATAATCAAATATTTAAAGATAAATTTATTTTTAATTCTATTTATTATTCATGACACCACCAAGAGATTCAATAAATTCACTCAAGTAAAAGGATAATATGATGAGTAGGATATAAAATAACATAAATTCCTACCACTGAAATGGATCACTAATTGATGAAGGTTTCATTTGAATGTATTTTTATCATTGATCCTAGTGAAATGTTCTTAAATTCCACTAAGAATCCCTCGTTAATTAAAACTCCCTCAAATCCAGAAGCTCATGTAAATAACCCTAGGATTTAGTGATGACTATAATTAAATATTTAATAATAATAAATTAAGGAGATTTAATTACTATTAATTAATGGATTATTTATAATAGTAGTTTCCCTTATTATTACCATTTAATTTTACAAAAACACCTAACTCCTGAGGTATTAAATGTGAATGAGAGTTATACAACCCCAAGGGTCAAAATCTTACTTCAGATGTAACCACTATTTCAGAATTCATCTTTGATAATTCATTCAATAGAAAAATGAAAGTTCTGAAGAATGCATACACATGGGATTAACATAACTTTTTTTATTTAAGAAACATTAATCAAGGCTCTATAATGAACAAAATTTTATACCAGATCATCACGTAGGTAAAAAACACTATTCGTAATCAATAGGACACTTGTGAAAAATTTCAAGATCTTTAACTATTGTAAATTTAACATTTTGACCATAAGGAGGTCATAGGGCACTGAAACTTAAAATTTATCTGAAACATGATCTAGAAAAACCAGGGTTTCTACACAAATAGATAGTCATTTTACCCAACCTAGGTTGAAAAGAAGTAAATTTCATGCGCCCATATAAATATGTATTCCAGTAAAGAATTTTAAATTGATTCATTTGATTGATCAGAGGATAAAGATATTTATTTTTAACCTGATGATGCTTCTATCACTAATTATAACCCAAATAGTGTGTAGGATGGAGTAGAGCGCATGGCAGGGGATTCTATGTTTAGGTCTGTAGTTTTTGTAAGAAGTGGTTTACCAAAGGGAGGGGGTTCACATTACATTATTCAATTATTGGATTTTAGAATTACTGAAGGTATATTGTTGTCCCACGGGGACGATAATCAAATATTCATTCTTATTGAGTTGAGGAAGGATGTTTATTTTCACTACTCATATCTAATGGTTTATAATATATTTATAGATTTTATAGAGGATTTGGAAGGAAATTATGTAACTATAGTGGACGAAAGTAGAACTATGTGACACCCACATTCACCAATTACATTAAATATTATTTTATTTTATTAGTTTCATGGATATGTTTATGTTTTATAGAATTTTTATTAAAATTCTTACGTTTCAATAATTTATCATTTTTTGCACTATTTTCATGGATGGTTTATAAGAAAACTTTTGGTTACCCTCACTCAACTTGATTTTACATTCCTTTTTGTATTGAACAAGTTTGGTCTTCATGATAGTGCGTGATTTTTTCTAAACTGTGTATAACTCAAGGTAAATCATGTTAGACCTTTGGTGTGTATGTGTTTTGTTTACGGCTTGCGCATGGTTTAGGTAAACCCTAAGACAAGGGTGTAAAGTGGGACTGCGATTTTATTATTTTATTTTCCCAGTTGGAACCTATATTTTCCAGCCATTCAAATTTTCCAGGGTATTTAGGTGATATAGGTTGGAATATATAGTTGATCCTTCATAGTTGGACCATGGTTTTGAAAATCATCTAACCAAATCATGATGTCTTCCTAGATTCATTAAAAGTATAAATCACCAATTTTCCCTCCCTTGGTTATAAGAATGCATCCATATTCTTTCCTCCCAATCATTCAATAAGTGCTGGGAAACATTCCAAGAGATCTTTATCACTTACTCCCTCTCTTTTTGATGTATTTATCCTTTGGTTTAAAGTGTATTCTCTCTCAGAAAGTCCCTATAAACCCTTTACTCTCCTTTATTTACAAATTTCTCTTGCTTATTGTTTCACCTGGGAACCCTTAAATGAATGAGGATCAAAATAATGGTTAGTTTGACTCTAATAAAGAGGGTTATTTATGTGTTGTAGAGGATGTTCCTTATTCTATTGTGAATATTCCAATGAACATGATGTGTTACTTCTTGCTTACAATGGGTTAAAGTATGCGTTTATTTTTTCTCTTTATCTAACATTCCATAAAACACATGAGTGCTATTAAAAAAATTTATATCCAAATGATTCTTAAATAAGTGTCTCATAAGGTACCGATGTTGATTTCTAAATGGTTGTAATCCTTACCATGTAATAGGTTCTATTCCATGTGTTTATAAATATTCACAAGTGGATTTAGAAAGTATGTGAATGTTTAAATTATAGTTCTTGATATTGGATTAATGTTTATAAATGGGAATTTTTTATCAATTGATTTCCAAACTTAGTGTATGTTATTTTTAAAGTGTAATTTTTTTAAATTGTTTGTTTGATTTTAGAGAGTCATGTCAACACATGTGTGTTATATTTTGAAAGTTGTTAGTAGCATAAAAATATTTCAATGGTGGTTTTAAAGGTGGTGGAAATATCAAAATGGGTTTTAAGAAAAAAAATGGTCATATAGGGTCTAAGGCTTGATTGGGTCCTGATATGAAGTTGTGTGAGTTTTCTAAGAATCCCAATCATGTTTTCTAAAGACCAGACACACTGAGGCCCACCTAGACTATATAAGACTGATCCATCACATCCCCAATCCCACCTCCAACATGCCAAGGGTTGGCGACAAGAATCGATAAGCCATAAATATAATGGGAGTACTTTTCCTAATGACTCTAGACACACACACACACACACCAAAACATCTCCATAAAATAGTGAAAGGGAATATAAAGTATATAATGCAACATCTAGAGATAAATCATGCATGAAATAAATTCTAGGAAATAAATGAAAGTACAATGAAATAAAACAAAAGTGTAAATGGGTAAAGCACACACCAACCAAAAAAAGAATTTCTAATCTGAAAACAACTAGAAATAAAGAAAGATTAGAGAGACCAACTCCTGATATCTAACACCAACCACTATACATTATAAATACACATAATTATCACTATGCTCCACTATAATAACCACTCCTCTGTCTATCATATTCATAAGACACGACACATGTGGGAAAAGCCAATGCAGGGGTGAGTATATACATACCCATTAGAATTATATAAAATCTGAAGGTGGTGATAGACTGATAAAAAAATAGTCAGACCATCCAAAATCAAGAGGTAAATGAGACCCTATATATATATGCTCAAAAAACCTGAATGTGAGAGAAAGGGGATCTCTATATCACAACCCATCCAAAGTCGATTAGTTAGCCTATAAATCCAATAGTCCATCACTAACACCCAACATCAAACATAACCACACCATAATATGGGTGAATTGGACCACTCTATTCCACTACACTCCACAACTAAGGGACCCATTCTCAACGGAGGACTCACACCCCACCAGAGCATGATGATAGGGAAGTACCCCTTCGTAGATTGAGGACCCACACCCTAAAAATGGGAGTACCATCTCTACATGAATAAAGAGTATGGGGGAACCATTCTCAAGTGTGACAGGGGAGTACTATCCCTATAGATAGAGTACCCATTCCTTGAATAGGGGAACACTATATCTACAAGAAAGACAAGCATAGAGGACCCATGCTCTGGTGGGATAGGGGGTATCGATTCAATAGATAGAAAACCCATGAACTAAATAGGGGAGTACCATCTATACCAAACTACTGATTATTGTGACCCATTCCCTAGTGACACATGGAAGTACTATCTCTATAGATAGAGAACATGTGCCCAGAATATGGGAGTACCATCTCTTCCTATAATATCTCTAATGATCCTATCCAATAACTACCATTGTTGAACATTTTCTATGTAAATTTACTACTTATACCATATCTCATTATACCTCAAAATCAAAAAAAAAATCCACCATAAAGTTCTAAATGGAAAAGAACTCAAGATAGCCTACCCACAGTCCAGAATTTGAGTTCTTAAGAATGATATATGAGAGGGAGAAAATCCTCATAGGAGTACACAGAGTGTATGGGGTCCACACAGCATGTGGCACCACTCTTCTACCTTGTCATGTTCTATATAGACATGAATAAATAATCCATATCTATATACATGGTGTTCCCTATAGGATACACAGAGTGCATGGCCACTCAAGGTCCTAGATGTGCATCTCATCCCATGTCATGTATCCCTGCACATGCTTGTGTACTCTGTTAAACAGCGTGTCTAACCACATGGGGTCTACAGAATATGTTGTTGATACAAGGATTGGACACCTAGGTAGGGGAACATACATGGTATTTTTATTCCCACATACATGGTATTTTTTATTTAACTTTACCCAAAACCCTAGCACTGTAGCCAGGGGAGAACATAACATATGTTCTTCCATAATACATGTTGTGTAGTCAGGTTTTTCACAAGACAAACCAATTGGTTTCCACACATCTATCGATATTCCATGACCACCATTATTACCATAATTTTAGAAGGCCTGTATTTATTTAAACCACCTCTGGAAAACAATTCTCAACATATAATTATTAGAAATTAGAATCTGAGGACTCACACGAAGTTTTCATTGCCTTTCATTGCACGTAGTTCCTCATGCCACCACTTTTTTCTACTTTGGTTCTAAGATATAAAATTAATTACCCACACAAAAACAAAAAATATCAAAAAATCATTGATATAAGCATTTTCACATAGATACTATGAATTTGTGTGTCCAATCGTTCTTGGATTAACCATGTCAAAAGTCAAATCGGGACCCCCTATGTCAATTGTAAATAAAATGAAGAACAAATTGGGGAAAGGCACAAGAAAAATGTTAAAACCATCATTGTAAAAGATTTCATGGATAGTAATCACCTGAATAGGGATAAATTGGGAGAATTAATTATATAACAAAAATAAATTGAATAAATAATTTATTTTATTTAATGGGCTCATGAGAAGTGTATGAAAACATAGAACAATAATAAAAAATTCAAATAAATGATCAAAATTTTATCCAAAGTGGTGAAAACCAAAAATGAAGAGACATACCTCAATTATGATTGATCATTTTTGAACAATTCATTTTCTAGGAATAGGTAAGAATCAAATTTTCACTACACAGTGATCCTCCCCATATGATCATCATTTTCCATTCTATTTCGATCTGACAATGAAGAGTGCTCTCCCACTCCTCTAAGATCTAGAAAGGGTTATGTGGCTAATAGTATGAAAATTTTCATATGATGGTGTTTATAGAGTATTTTAATTAGTTAATTTAATAAAACAAATATATAAATAATTTTTTTAATTTAATTAAATTCATTTTCCCACATATTTCTCAATCAGACAACTATCACTGGCCAACCATATGTCATGGCTAGGGTAAACCCACATCTTGAAATATACCATGGTCTCCAAAAATTAAATTTTTATTAAAGAAACGCTTTTATTGGAAAAGTGAGAAACCAATTTTTCAAGCACTAAAAGAAATAGATAAACCATTAAAGAAAACCTTTATCATATATATTTTATCTCTCTACTTAGATTCAAAGAGTTAGTGCTAACCTGGGTATCAGGATCATCCTTAATAAGGTCTTCAAAATGATATTCCAGTTTTTCCCATGACTAAATGTACTCCTCTTGGTGGAGATTCCCATCATTAAATTCCATGATAAATATCAAATCCTTTTTTTCAATCCAGTTACTCTTCTCCTCACTGGTAACCACCCTTAAGGGTCTTACCATCATCCTATTAGCTTCTTCATTGATAGCATTAATCGTTAGAATAGTTTCCACCATTTCTTCTCCTGAGTGCATAAGAATCGATGAAGAAGGATCAAACATTGTACCAAACTCTCACGGTCGTCAATTTCATCCTTTCAAGGGGGAAGGGGATCATTGAACATAATCTTGGCTTTGGATTTCGTTGTATATCTAGTCTCCCTTGGTGAGGGTAAATAGGAATAGTCTTTTCTCTATTTCTAAGTGCCCCTTCAACTCTTACTTCACCTCGGGCTTCCAGGATCACCTTGTAAGTCATCTTCTACATTTCATGATAAGATATTAGAATCCTCATCTATGGACTCAGTCTCGGGTTCCCCTTGCTTCAGTGAGGGCCTAACTGTATCATCTTCAGCCTCCTAGTCTGGATTAACCTCTGACAGCTATTCAAAACTATTTTCCAGCACAATTGAATCCATCTCCATACATTGAACATTCCCTAAAACTCGTTCCAACACCTTACAACTAAGAGAATCACCCTGGGGCCTTCTTCCTCTACCATTTTTGAATCTATCAAATTGAGACCACTACCAAGTTACACCTTCTCCACAACATCACACAATATTACTAATGGCACAGGTAAAGAGTGTTTTGATCCACCAAGATCCTCCATCAAGCGTCTGAAGGCATAACTCACTAATGGATTCACTTCCTGAGATCCACAATTCACATACATTGAATAATTAACCTTAAAGTCCACACCCCCCAGCTTCTATCTAGGAAACCCTACCACAGAATGTGTTTCTAGTTCATTACTATTGTCTTCACCCAACTAATTCTTAGGTCCCCATCAAAAGGTTTTCGTCGAATTCCCCAACCTCTTATAGATAGAATATAATTCAAACCATGAATCATAGACAAGCTACTATTTGCACTGAAATTCTTTCTCAACTATTATCTAAACATAATCTAAATGCACATCGGACAAATCCACATCAACATAGACCCATGAATTAACCGAGAGACAAAGAGCTTTGGTACGACTATCCAAACACATATATATACCAACTAAATTCCCAAAAACTCTAATAAATTAGGGATTTTGAAATGGTAATAGGAGATTAGGGAAGCTTACCCAAATTTCCACTGTAGGGGAATCATGCTTCATATAGAAATTGTATTTACATAAAAAGAGGTATAACTGAGATACATTGAAGTTACTGGGAGAACTAGACCATTATCTAATTAAATCCTCCTCCGAGTAAAAATGTATCATTATATGTCTATTGTTGATCAAACCCACTATCGTCCTTTCCTACAAATCCCAAGAACTTAAGACATGCCTATCAAACGAATCAACTGAAGGATGCCATTTCATAAACCAAGAAATCCGTATAATATTCATAAGCATCAAGTTTTCGTTGAACTTTGCGATCGATAACGGTAGATTATGTGTCTCGTCAAACAAATTAGGAACTTTCAGGCATAAGGAAGCTTGAGAAAATACAGGGAGGATATCAGGGTTAGATAAAGGCAAGAAACACACTCCCTTACTTGGAAATGGAGGTCCCTCTCCTACCAGTGGGGGAGGGACCAATGTAGTGGTTGTTGCTGTCACGAATAAGGAATGAGCAACGTGACTCCCCCCGATACAGAACCCTCCGACCTCCTTGAAGAGGAATATGAATCAACCATGGTCTCAAATTTCATATATAAGTCTCCATTTATTATTTATTAAATATTTCTTATAGAACTATGCATGTGTGAAATTGATATACTTAATATTATTAAAATATTTATTTTGAGCTGACCAGCCCTCAGAATCTTATACCATCTCAGTACCTGACTCCAAAAATATTCCTTAATATATTTCAATGTCTTATAAGAATAAAATATGTTCACTAAATGTTTCCCAATTTATGGATTTTTTTCATGGATATAAAAAGATAAATAATAATATGGGGATACTTATCCCTCATCTTGATCTCCCTCTCTTAGGGGCTCTCCTAAATTCTCTATTTCTTCCACAAGACATGAACCAGGGGAATCTTATATCCTCATAGGATCCTCTCCTATCAATCCTTGATCACTATAAGATACTCTACAATGGTGGTTCTAAACTCGATGTATATAATTCTCTAAAAAATCATGTGCATTTGATCATTGTCGTATCTTCTCAGTTCTTACCCATGGAAGACACCATGCAACTTCTCCAAATTCCATGATAGGGCTAAGTGATAAACAACCTCTCCAACCCTCCATAGGATCTAAAATTGATTTATAAACCTCAGTAAATGATTTCATCTCCAACAAAGTCTTTGTAATCCTTTTCATAGGGAGAATATCATGAAAACATGGTCTTCCTATTAAAACCCAAAATGCCTATGATATTGATCTTCATGATATTTTTATTGGATTTGGGTTTTCCTCATCCGCTCGTGGATCGCCTAAACATTATCTATCATTGTATAAACTATCTATAGTCTGAAAGGAGGAATTTCTCCAACCTATGACCAGTATAATGGTGGCCTAAAGGATCTCCCATATAAGGAATCAAAATGATAGATGCTTATTGTAAAGTGATAATTGTTATTATAAGAAAAATCTACCAATAGAATGTGATCCTCCCAACTCTAAATGAAGTCCAAAACATAATCTCTCTGAATATCTTCCAACGCCTAGAAATGTTTCTTTGTCATCCTGTATTTCTTGGGGTGTAATTCCATACTCATTTGTATCTAGTCACAAAATACCTCTTGTAGGTCTCTTCACAAACATGAAATAAACCACACATCATGGTCAGATACAAAAATTTAGGGTACCCTTTGAATTTAGAGGACCTACCACATTTATAGTGGTCCCAGACACTTTTTGAAACATTATCCCTAATGGAAAAAAGTGTGATGACTTTGTGTGTCTATAAAAAACATCCAAATGGCATCATTTCCTATCACTATCTATTGAATTCCAATCAAAAATTCCCTAGATATGTCATCCAATTTTCACACTATTATCTTGAGTGGCTGTGTAATAATTATTACAACAAGGTACTCAGGATTCACCTACTAAAATGTGATACACTAAGAGATAAACTCGATGACACTTTGCCTCATGATAGCCCCCAAAAATAGTTGATTGAGGTCCCTATACATCTTTCCTACACAAATATGTACAACCAAATGATAAGTGTGAAACACCCTTTTCAACTCCTCTGACATCATAACAGAAAACCATCATTCATCCCAAAAAAAAGGGTGACATGTTCCCCTACTTCATAAAACCCATATGGTGAATCTTTGAATGATATACGATCAGGTAGAACCTCATAGTCATTGTCTTCCAACTGATCCTCCCTCACCCAATAAAGAAGAGAAAGAGTAAAACCCATCAACTGATGAGAAAATTCACCCTTGTCCACCCCTATGGTCTTTTTTAAGTAATCCATCTACTCAGATTCCTCCTCCACTAAGAATGAACGAGACTTCTGGCTAAGGGAATTTTCTACCATGCTTCCTGTCCCCTGACTATATATTATCTTGAAGAAATATTACTATAGAAACTTTAAAAAGATCATATGTGTCATGTTTAGATATGTCTACATGAAGACATACTAGAGACTCCGGTGGTCTGAGTAAAAACAAATCACTCCACCAAAATATTGGGCCTCCATCTCTTGTGTGTGGAGAGTACTAATTCCAACTAAAAGTCATGAATCACATAGTTATATTCATGGGATCTTAATTTCCACAACCCATATGTGGTCATTTCCTACCTTTTCATCAACACACAATCAATCCTATCTCTAGAGGCATCAAAATACACTACATACTCGATTCCCTCCTTTAATAGTATCAACACAGGAGCATTGGTCAACCTTAACCTCAACTACTTGAAGGATCTCTAACACAACCCAGAAATGGTAAATGTGTTCCCTTCCTATTTTAGGTTATTCAAAGGGTCCCCAATCCAATTGAATTTGTCCATGAACCTCCTATAGTACCCCTCCAATCCAAAGAAAATTTTTCCTATGACACGCACTTGGGGGGATACCATGTTATAACTACATCCATATTCATCAGGTCCATAGAAAATCAATGATTGGATATGAAATTCCATATAAATTGGAACTCTTGGATCCATAAATTTAACTTTGGGTGCTTACCATAAATCATGTGCTTCTATATTAAGTCTAGGACATTCCAAAAGTGATCTTCATTATCATCCTCCAATCTAGAGTATATGAGTATGTCATCAATGAATACAACTAAAAATTAGTCCAAGTATGACTGTAAGATCTGGTTCATCCAATCAATAAACACATTGAGGTTATTTTTCACCCCTAAAGGTATCACCAAGAACTCATAGTGTCTATAGAGACATCAAAATTCCAGCTTTGGAATACAATCATTTCGAACCCTCAACTCGTGCTAGTCCAACATAAGATTGATCTTTGAGAACCAAATTATGTCTCAAAACTGATCAATGAGGTCTTCAATCCGTGGAAATGGGAACTTTTTTCCATTTCTTGGTTCATGTGATGATAATCAACATAAACTTTCAATCTCCTATCCACCTTTTTCACGAACAAGACTAGAATTGTCCAAGGGGGAAAAACCGGGTCTGATTAAGCCTTTATCTTGAAGGTACTCTAACTGAACCCTCAACTCGCAATGCTAGGTAGGGGCCATCCTATATGCCACAGTATATATCATTGTGGTCACGGGGTGAATGTCGATGCAGAAGTCCATCTACCACCTTATAGGTTGTCCTGAAACATCCTGAGGGAATACATCCATATAATCCTCCACTACTGAGGGAATCTAGATACCTAAAGAGAGAATTTCACTAAAGGATAAATTCTCCAATTTATGTGTGATGGGATAAAACCTTATACTCACAAGTACCACCCACTTTGGCACAAGATCTCTCTTTCGCATAAAGGAGAATCTCATCTCACCTGTCTGAAGGCATTTGAACTACCTACAATGATATTTGATATGGGATCAAACCATGGACAACCAATTCAAACACAAGACAATTTCACAAGGTTTTTCCACGATGACAATGATGTCCCATGTGAATTTCTCTACACCAAATTTTAGCTCGTGTTACCGAAAAATAAGAGATATTAAAGAGTCGCAGAAATTCAGAACATCTAAAAAATTTTGTGCAAAGGTCTCAACATAGAGATCTTGATCTCGCACAATGGATATAGAAATAAATGAGTGAATCAAACCTAGTGCTATAAAATTGAAGAATGTGTAAAATAAATAAAAAATCATACCTCGTATCATCTTGTGAGCTACTTGGGAATAAGACTCCATGGCCTATAGTTGCCCACAACCTTGTCCTCCACCACCCTAAGCCTGGAATGGGTTGTCTAGTGGTGTTAGAAGAAGTATCTCATAAAATCACCATACACTAGAAAATCTTCCTCTTGATGGCCTACCTTCTCCTCTTCCAGCTCTGCCTCCTTTGGGGACACCCTTTTCATGCCTAAATGAACCATGTTCATGGTGTTGTCTCTATTGTGGAGGTCCATATTCTACCTTCCTTCCCCTATATACTTGATTGGTTTAGTGATAAAATTACATGTGATCATTCCCATTACATTAATAACATAATCCCTCTCTAGGATTCCATGCTCTTTGTGTGGTCCTTCCACTACATGAACATGTTCCTAATTTAGAGAATGGGTATGCCTCATGTGTTGAGACCTCAACATTTGATTCCTTCTATATGTATTAAATAACTAATCCCTTGTATCCCCACTATCAACACCATCCACACTACATCCCTATTCTAGAAAAGTTCTCTAAATCTATATCTCACTCGAAAACTCTCACATAGGTAGGAATACATAAGGAGACCAAGCTAGTCTAGATATCACCTGAGATACCCTTCTCAAACATCCTCACCAAAAAAATCTATCTCACAACATATAGAGGGAGAACCATGTAAGGTTAGTGAACCTTTTGGAATACTCATATACTGATAAAATTCCCTGATGCATCTCCATAAGATCATGAATTTTATCTAATAATAAGCATAAAGGGTTCTACACATAACAAAATAGATGTTTGAATTTGGAAAATGAGAGTAAGGACTCATTATGGGTCAATGTGATTAGAATCCACAAATTCTATAATTATCTGTGGAAAATATTGTCTTTCAAAGTAAAAAATATAATCAGTTTGTGTTTACATTATCTTAAATAATCAAACTACTAACCCAATACAATATCCCACTACCTAGTGATCTGGCACACTATCACTACTAAAAAAATGGGCAAGGGAAGCGCCACTGTTTATCAGCACTAAGAAAAAATCACTGATAAAAAAACATTTATTTGCGCTAAAAATTTAGCCCTGATAAAGGTATTCATTATCATCACTTTTCTAGCACTAATAAAGGGATTCTTTATCAGTGCTAGAAAAACACTGATAATGATTCCCTTTATCAGCACTTTTTTCATAGCACTTATAAAGAATATAATTTATAAGCGCTAAAAAAGAAATGATAAAGAATTAATTTGTAAGTGCTAAAAAGTGTTTATAAAGGAAGCCTTTATCAGCACTAAATTTTTAGCCTTCATAAAAGAATCCTTTATCAGTTCTTTTTTAGCACTGATAAAACCATAGTCCCATATTTTATAATATATGGTTCATAGAATCCTCTAATTATCACGCTATCAAGCCCCCACGGTGTTTTAACCCTGTGACAACTCCCCCCCTCCCCCCTCAATATTCTCTTTTTCAGACATCCTCCGCTATCCCTACCCCTTATCCTCACTCTGAAACCCCTTCCACATATCCTCATCCATAAAAACCCTACTTCATCCTCTCTGTTGGACCCTACTCCTCGGGAGCCCTAGTCCTCCATTTCTCAACACTCGCAGCTCCTCCCGTGCACCTCCCCCTTGTGGTCACGCCTTCCCCTCCCGACGTAGCGCAGAAGGCTCCCTGACCACTCAGTGCTTCTTCTCTCCCACCATCGCAGGTGTGATATACTCTAGGTAAGTCTCCCACATCACCGTTTTGGTTTATTTTTGGTGGATAGGTTTTGTGAGAGTAGATTTCATTAGGGTGAAGTTTTTATTCTTCCCCATGATCACCACCCTTGGATTAGATGCTAACTAACATAGAGTTCTAACAATCTATGCCATGAAATAACAGAAGTAGTGGATTCTTATACTTGGTTAGCAGATAATTTGAACTAAATTATGACTTTTTTATGATTCCCCATGGGTCCTTATGATGTTTGGAACTAGAAATTATTTTTCACAAAGTGTCATATGTATAAGGGCTTGATATTCTCTTGTAACCTCAAGCTAGACCTTGTTATGCATGAATATTCTATTAATGTGGAGTGTTTTTTCCTCATCCTTCTGGTGGAGTGGCTTTATCTAAATTGGGTAAAGTGGTCTTTTTGTAAACCCCTTCATGGAGAAGAAGATTTTTTATAGTACCCGCCTCATTATTAATTAGTTACAATTTGTGGGTGTCATGATGTGTTGGTGATTTTGTTTATGGGGAAGGATCTATTTATGATAGTGATTAGGACCCCTCAAATATAGAAAGTGTATCCAACCATGTGGATGTTAAGTTATATTTCCCTTAGTTGGTAAGCATAGTATTATGTGATGTGTGCAAGAAGAAAAATTTTCTTCCCTACGAATGTCGAGGAATTCTAGAATGCATCGTAAGGGAGTCTTATTGTTAACTCTTGGTAAGGATATGGTGTATGCATCAACACATATACCAGAGATGATGAATTTATTTGTGAAGTTATAGTGTTCTAAATTGAATCATTCTTTGAGATGGTTCATAGTGGAGCCTATAAGCCATTTAGGTTCATTTATTATTAAACCAAGATTCATAAAGGGGCCTCCAGTCTTCATACACTAGGGCCACAGAAGATGAGGAGATCAGAGTAACGCATCCATGGAAAGGTGAATGGTATTCTTTGGAAAAGGACTTCGGGTTTAGATAGTGGTATGAACATGTGAGCATTAGTATTTGGGTGGATAATTCTTTTCAGGATTGTGGGATGTTTCTTGACTTTGAACAATGGTAAATTACACACATCTTTCTTTTATGTCAAGGATAATTTAAGGGTGGTGTCAACTTAGTGAACCACTCTGACCAGTTGTTCTTAGGTGCAAGTCTAGAAGGTTTTTTCTTGAAAATGGGGAGACACCATGCACTTCATTGGGTAGATAGTGATTCTTCTCTGATACCTGCTATGGGTATCAAGATTGTTATTTTTAATGGAGACTACTCTAGTAATGAACTACCCTTCTTGTGTCAGGCCAAGTGATTTTGGTTAAGAACACCTACACAATAGAGAACCCGATTACGTAATGGGGTGAATTTATTCATAAGATATTGTAAATTTCTTTCACATAGATGGATTGTATATCAAATCTTTTTATTAAATCCATTAATTTATGTTGATCAATTCATAGACCGACCTCTAGTGGTTTGGGGGAATTCAATATGTAATACTAAGCATTGGATGGCTATATTAGTGTTATTTGATTATGCCTATGGTTTGAGTTGATATCATAATATTTTAAGGTAGTGATCTTCTGGGATGTAGGGTTATAGCAGCACCCACCCACAGTAGGTGTGTGATGCAAGTATCATCTCAGGAGGCACTATCATTCATAGGTAACTCAAGGATATCCCATTAATCCATGTATTTTAATATGATTTTGATGGGTATAGACATATCAAATTTAATTTTCTTAACATTCATGATACAATCAAAGAGGCAGTCGACGAATAGCCTAGGCAGAGGAAGGAACTGGAGAAAGGAGGTCTGTACAGCACTAAATTTATGGAGGAGATTGGGGAGCAGGATTATGTGGATGGAACTATGGTTGGATTATTTTAATACTACCCCTAAGTAGACCACTCCAATATTGGGATGTTAGTGGTTAGAATCTTGAATATTTGTAGTCACCAGAGACTTTTTTCCAGGAGTCTCAATGAGTCTTTGGAGGTACAATCAATGTTCGTTATACTTTTCTTGTAGTATTATTATAAATAGGCACAAGAAACTATTTTTCCTAGATTTTTCAATTATTTTCTTGATATATGGTAGGTGTTGGGAGTGCCCCATGTTAGTGAGGGAGAGTTATTGCATATTCCTTTGATGTTCAGGATAGACTTTATGTTCACTAACCTTAATTTTCTATTTCTTATGTTAATTTGGGTAAAAAAACCTATGATATTCCATAGTAATTTTGGATAAACCTAGGTTATTTGTTTCCCCCTAAAACCCCTTTTTGCTTTGAAATGTATCCACTATATTAGTTTTCTCATCATTATTGTATCCTTGTTTTCATTTTATTTGAGTTGGTCACTAGTTTTGGGATGTTTAAAGTGATTATTTTATTATCAATGAGGAGGCTGGTATGGGTGGTTAAAAGGATGTTTAATGTTTTTCTATGAGGGTGGTGGGTGCTATAGATATTGGTAAGGGGGTCGGAAAGTGTGTTGATTTTGATGGGGATCTATCCTAGTTCTTTTGATTTCCACATCTTTATTGGATATGGTTAGGCTCTATTAATCTCTATTTTTATAAGGAATTGGTTCTACTCTACTGTATTTGGAAGTCTTTTTTTGTGTATTTGAATCATAAATACTAATATTTTAGATTCAAATAGGATAGAGATGAATGAAGATTGGATGGATTCTAATCGTTTGACAATAGAGTATGAGAACGAAGTGAAAGAGTTTATCAAGTTTTCAAAGGATCACAAAATGGATTATTATCAAATCCTTTCTATGTGTTAATGTTGTTGTTATTATAGACTAATTACTCAAGAAGAGTTGGAATAACCTTTTATATGTCATGGAATAGATAGTAGTTATAAATTTTGGAATAAACACGGAGAAAAAGCGAATGTATCTACTCGATGGGATAAAACTGCATTTTATGGATCATCAGATATGAATAAAAATATGGATAATGAAGAAGATTGTATGGAGGATATGATTACAGATGTCAATGATGATGAAGATCGTATTGAGGAAATGACAAGGATAGTGGAAGATGAACTCCGTGATTTCCCAAAATTATTTGAGAAGTTAAAGAGTTGTGCAAAGACGTCATTGTATACTAGTTGCACTAAATATATAGCATTAATAGTTGTACTAAAGTTGTATAAATTGAAAGCAGAAAACAGATGGAGTGAAGTTGGTTTTACAGAACTACTTTCTCTCTTGAATGACATGCTCCTAGATGATAATGAGATCCAAAACCAGACATATAAAGGTAAACGAATGCTACGATTGATGGATATGATTTCAGAAAGAATACATACCTTCCCAAAAGACTGTATACTGTTTTCACAAGGAGAAAAATTAAATTACAGAATGCCCAAAGTGTGGTGCTTCTCGATACAAGAAATATGAATCCAATCCTATGAAATTTGTATAATACATTCCAATCATTCCAAGGTTTAGTCAATTATATTTAAGTGAAGAAACCGCAAGACAATTATCATGGAATGTAGAAAAAGAAATAAAGATGGGAAATTACATCACCCGACTGACTCTCCTCAATGGAAGATAATTGATCTTGAGTATCCTGAATATAGAAAATAGCTGAGAAACCTTCATCTTGTGTTATCTATAGATGGAGTGAATCCATTTTTTTTTCAAAATAGCACTCATAATACATGGCATGTTATGTTGGTAAATTATAACTTGCCACACTGGTTATGTGTGAAGCAGGAATTCATCATGTTATCTATGTTTATATCAAGACCAAAACAACTGGGTAATGATATTGATGTTTATTTTTCTACTTTGATTGAGGATTTGAAGTTATTGTGGGATTCAAGGGTTAGGTTTTAGGATGCTTATAAAAGTGAATACTTCATTTTGAGGGTGATGAAGTATAATACGATAAATGATTTCCCTACTTATGGAAATTTGTAAGGCTATTGCATTAAAAGATCTCAAGGGTGTCTTGTGTGTGAAGAAGATACGGAATCAATTAGGTTAAAAAATTCATCGAAATTTGTGATTCTAGTACATCGTAGATTTCTACCTCGTTGGCATAAGTATCGATCTTGAAAGATATCATTCAATGGAAGTTTAGAACAATGCACAACACCGTCTCCACTAACAGGTGATCAGCTGTTTGAGAAAGTAAAAGATGTGAACACAATTTTTGGTTAACTATTTTCAAAAAAACGTACGAAAATCTGTTAGAAAAAGTGATCAGGTTTTTTTGAATTACCATACTAGAATTTTTTGTGTGTTAGACATTTTCTTGATGTGATTCATGTGGAAAAAAATTTATGTGACAGTGTTATATAAACGTTACTAAATTCACCTAGAAAAACAAATGATGGAATTAAGGCAAGGTTGGAAATGTATGACATGGAAAGATGAGAAGTGTTGGCTCCCGTGAAGGGTGAAAATCGAATGTTTCTTCCTCCAGCTGCTTACACTCTTTCTAGGGAGGAGAGATATCAATTTTTCAACTTCTTCAATGATGTAAAGGTCCATAGGGGTATTCCTAAAATATCAAGAACATTGCGTTAATGAATGATTTGAAGTTAAAAGGTTCGGAATCACATGACTGCCATTTATTGATGCAAGATTTAATTCCTATAGCATTACATTTCATTTTTCCCAAGAATGTTCATCATACATTAACCAAACTTTGTTTATTTTTCAAATCTATATGTAGAAAAGTTTTAGACCCGGTGAAATTGCCAGTTATGGAGAGAGAAATTTCCATCATATTATGTGAATTAGAAATGTTCTTCTCGCCAACATTTTTTGATATAATGGTTCATTTGAAGTTCACATGGTGAGAGAGAGTCGACTCTGTGGGCTTGTGCACTATAGATGGATATACCCCGTTGAATGGTATATGAATATTTTGAAAGGGTATGTAAAAAATAAAATTCATCCAGAGGGTTGTATAGTGGAGTGAAATATTGTTGAGGAAGCCATTGAATTCTGTACTGAATACCTATCTGATGTGGAAAACATTGGTCCCCAAAAATCTCATCACACTAGACTCATTGAGGGTTATGGAATTTCTGGAAGAGATGTTGTGACAATCAATATTACTGATCACGAGCATTCCCACCTTTATATTTTGCATAATATTTGGGAGGTTTCTCCAAATATTGAAACCCACAATGAAATTATAAGGCAATTGAATCCATCAATGGCTGAAAAAAGGATATCAAATACACATAATCAGCAGTTTTTAGGGTGGTTTTAGGACTATATTTTTAAGGATTTAGATGAAAATCCAAATTCAATTCTAGAATGACTTTGATGGCTAGCTTCTAGACCAAGTGTGTATGTGTTATCTTACAATGGTTATGTAATTAATGGTTATACATTCTATACAGATGAACATGATGGAGATAGTACCATGAAAAATAGTGGAGTTACACTTGTGGCTGGAGCGATGCATGTTTCAAGTAGTAAGGACAGAAATCCAATTTATGAAAATATTTCATACTTTGTCATTATCAAACAAATATGGGAGTTGGATTATACGACATTCCAATTGCTGATTTTTTAATGAAATGGGTTGATTACAATAGTGGTGTTAAAATAGATTAATTGGGATTTGTGAAAGTTGATTTTAGTAAAGAAGGGTTCAAAGATGAACAGTTTCTAATGGAAACACAAGCGGTACAAGTATTTTATGTTCCATATCCTGGAAACTGAAAGTTGTCGAATGTTCTATTATCGTCCAAAACTACTAAAGGGCTTGATGAAAATTTAGTTGGGGATGATCCTTTTAGTGGCATGTCGGAATCATTTCGCAACGGTCCCAATGTAGATAATGTTTTATATGTTAGAGGAGACCACAATGAATGGATTTGGATAATTGGTAGAGGTGTCAAATCCTTTTAACCTTTGAAAAAAAGAAATAGAGTTCAGTAAAGAAGTTGTATTTTTTTTAATATAGATCATGTTATCTCATGTTATTATTTTATCATTACTGAATTTATGTAATCTAAATTAACTATTCAACCACTTTTGTAGATAATGACTTCTGCATGTTCTGGTGCTCCTAACCTCATGGATGAACAAGTTTCTCAAGTTGTTGCAGCTGCTGCTGCTGTGGCTGCTCACAGTGCTGAGCAACAACAGGTTTATGAACCTGTTTTTGCTCCTAGTGTTGAGGTCCAACAACCATCAGCACGTGGAATTTCTATAATTTCAGATGAACATATAGATGATGTGATATCGATGAAATTGTGGGGGTGAAGGACCGACATCATAGAAAACATAGGTGCATCGTAGTTTGACAATGTTAGCCAAAGTTCTTAAGGTGAAAGGCAAAGGTATCAAATTTGATGTCAGATGGAATGCACAAGGCGAACATGTGAATCCAAACAAGTCTTTGTTTAGTAGTTACATTGGAATTGTCACTCGATAATGTGTGCTGATTGACATAGATTCATGGCTCCATGTTGTGTCCGGGTTGAAGGCTGTGATCTGGGAAGAAATTACGGTAACATTAAGATATTATTTATTTAATTTACTAGAAACTAAAATAATGAAACAATGTCTTACTCTTCTCAATCACTTTTAAATTACATTTATAGTAGATTATTCACACAATAATTATGTACTAAGGCTTCCAGGAAGGTTTCATCGAGGTTTTCAAACTATTTTAACAAAATGTCAGCTGAAAGATTCGAAAGGTAAAATAAAATTACACCCACCCCTTGGCTATGCTCACCTGATATCCCAAGAATAATGGGATGCATTTATTATCCGTCATGGGGATGAGAAGTTTCAGGTACATTGTGGCTGATAATACATTGTTTGAGGATACGTGTATTAATCACTTTTATTGTTAATATTTCATTTATGAAAGAGCAACTCAATACTAAAAATAAGGAATGTGCATCAAAACCAATATAACCCTATCATAAAGAAAGGATGGGGTATGCTTCACTAAAAAAAATGGTATGTATTTTAAATTTATAGTAATATTGTTAGGTTCCAAGAAAGAACATCATAATTATCTTTCTATATTTATATGTAGATTGAAGAGTCTAAAACTAAAGACACTTCCATTCCACATCATGTGTTATGGAAGGAGGCACGTGTGAATAAGGATGGGAAGCTAGTAGATGATAACACACAAAAACTGTTGGAAATATGTGTAAGTATTACTTGATGAAAAAGATTTGTTTTAAATTGCTATTATATAAAAATAATTTTTTATTTTCTTATATCTGACAGTCAAAAAAATCAGCTACTCCTATAGAGGATACAGACCGATTATCGATGGATTTGAAGCATCTAGAACAATATGGTCATTTCAGAGGTGCGGGGATTGGGGTGACACCCCGAGTATATTATGAGAAAAAACGGATAATAGAGATGAAATAAATGAGAGAAAGACTAGAAACTCTTGAAGAACAATTTCAATGGCAGGGAGAGTTTCTAGCAACTTTTATTGGTGGGATGTAAGGACAAGACACAACTCAGGAACAACCAGCGCATGAAGATCCTGCCCCACTCCCCACCAGCTTTGAGGCGAGCCATTCCCCTCAAAGAACTGTCTTTGTTGTGGTAATAAATATTCTAATAATTGTTCCCATGAAATGTGAATCATACAACCACTGATACTTTTTCTGTATAGATCTTATATAGGGTGATAATTACTGTGGTTTATATCTATCAACACCCACCTATCACCTTGTAGCAACGGCTACGGTGTTTAACATCCTAGAGGACAAGTTTCATAATAGACCGCTTCCGAATTATCATCTTAAAGTGAAGATTACTATATCTCATGAGAGAAATGTGGAGATACCTATTACACATGATGACAATGATATTCATACGGTCTCAAAGGCTATTTGTACATTCATTGCATGGCCATCACAACTTGCTAGATTACATGTGGAAAAAGATGTATTTATTTCAATTTTTTTCAGGCTAAATCATTAAGAATTAATGAAAAAATGGTCTAAACTAATGAATGTTATTAAAGATAGAGAAAGGGAATGGGGTGACAAGAAACATCAACTCAAAAGCATCTAAAGGATCGACCAACAAATCCCAAAGATCTACTGAAATCACAATAACACCACTTGTTCTCTTCCTGTATTTACTAGCATTGAAGACTCATGTGGATATGAAGCTAAGAGGTTGTAGTAGTTATATAGTGGTTTTTTAAAAGAATATATACAGAGAGGAAATTCAAGATTTCATTGTTGATGAAAATGTAAATTATATCCTTGAATATGGTTGGCTAGGTGCCACAGTTGTAAATTTATATATGAGGTATGTTTTCAAGAATTTATTTTCTAAAAGCTGATATAATGTTCCAATAATTACTAAATGCATTTTTTATTATTGAAAGAAACATATATGAAAAATAGTTGAAGGTATTTTCCCATGAGAAAAAATTCGGACTCATTGGTCCTCATACCACATCAGTACAACTAATGAAATTAGAGCCCTCAAAAAAGGATGAAATAGTGAACAGTTTGCTAAAAACATATAAAAGAAATATTATGGATGATAGACTCTTCCTAATAACAACCATGCAGGTGTAAAACTCTATGATTAAAGCATATAAATAATATTTTCAATTATTTTATTACTTATTCTTTTTCGTGTTTTTAGGAAACATTGGCTGCTAATTACGGTGAACTATGATACTCTAAAGATTTATTTTCATGATTCAACGCAAGGATATCCAACAAACCGACCACACATGATGGATTTTGTGAATCTTTAGGGCACTACATCCTACGTTTTAGGTCTAAACATCAAGTAATATAATTTATCTTATATTTTACTAAGGATTATATTATGATAGGGTGGTTTATAATTATCATCTAAAAAGGAATGAGGACAGGGGCTAAGCATAAAGAGGCGAGCATGTACTACCTATGGACAAATATCAGGGTATATATAATAAAATTTTACTATCCAAACACATATAAACACAAGATAATTTTTCTCTTAATGATCAAGTATTTTTCAGTGTCCAAAACAAATAAACGATAATTGTTGCAGTTATTATGGTTGTAAATTTATGAATGAGATTGTTTTCCATCAACAAACTAGCATCCCTAAAGAGATATTTTTTAAAAAACTACTATTTCATTTAAATTATTTATTAATTAATTATTTATATATTTTACAGTACTACTTTGACTGTCAAAAATCATCATACTCACAAGAAGATATATATTTTTCAGAAATGAGTGGGCCACATACCAGATGGAAGATTGTACACAAATAGAACGAAGATCTGACTTGGGGACGTATACAATTTTCGGTCATTTTTGAGATGGGTTAAGGGGATCAAAAGATAAAACATTGTTGTATGTAAATATTTGTAGGAAAAATATAATTTTTATCAAATAAAACATCCTTTCTTCAATGATTCATTTTCCCCTTTTAACATATGAAATGCACCAGCAACATGCAAGAAAGATGAACAACTATTCATTGGGCTTTGGATAAGAAAAACCAGTAAAATCCCTAAAATAACATTATATCTGAACAAACGAAACTGGATTGTGTTGATAATTTAGGAGAATGATCCATGGGTCATTTTTGATGTGTATGACTCAACCACACCTCAATCTGAAGAACTGTGTGGCTGGAATCACTCAAAGTGTCTCTCTTTTGATTAAAATGGACAGAATTTTTATTGAAAACAACAACTGACGTATGGAAATCCAACCAAACGTATTCGGATTGTGTTGATACTTTATGGTAATGATCCATGGATAATTTTTGACATGTACGAGTCAACCCCGCCTCAATATGAGGCACGGTGTGGCTGATATCACTCAAAGTGTCTCTCTTTTGTTTAAAATGGACATAATGTTAAGTGAAAACAACAATTGGCATATGGAAATCCAACCAAATGCATTCATATTGTGATGATACTTTATGGGAACGATCCATGGGTCATTTTTTATGTGTAAAAGTCAACCTATCCTCAATCAGAGGCACTGTGTGGCTGGTATCACTCAAAGTGTCTCTCTTTTGTTTAAAATGGACAAAATTTTAAGCGAAAACAACAACTGACATATGGAAATTTGACCAAACGCATTCAGATTGTGTTGATACATTAGTGGAATGATCCATGGTTCATTTTTTATGTGTAAGATTCAACTCTGCCTTAATAAGAGGCAGGGTGTGGCCGATATCACTTAAAGTGTCTCTCTTTTTGTTAAAATGGACAGAATTTTAAGTGAAAACAACAACTGATGTACGGAAATCTGACCAAATTCATTTATATTGTTTTTATACTTTAGATGAACTATAAATAGGTCATTTTTGATGTGTAAAAGTCAACCTCGCCTCAATATGAGACACAGTGTGGCCGGTATCACTCAAAGTGTCTCTCTTTTGTTTAAAATGGACAGAATTTTAAGTGAAAACAACAATTGAGGTACGTAAATCAAACCAAATGCATTAGGATTGTGTTGATACTTAGGGGATGATCCATGGGTAATTTTTGAAGTTTATGAGCCAACCCCACCTCAATTAGAGGCACAGTGTGGCCGGTATCACTCAAGCATCTCTCTTTTGTTTAAAATGGACATAATATTAAGTGAAAACAAAAACTAGCGTATAGAAATCTTACCAAACGTATTAGGATTGTGTTTATACTTTAAGGAAACAATACATGGGTCATTTTTACATGTAATTTTCAACCCTAAGTCAATCAGAGGCACGGTGTGGCATGTATCACTCAAAGTCTCTCTTTTGTTTAAAATGGACAGAATTTTAAGTGAAAACAACAACTCACATACGGAAATTAGACCAAACTCATTCAGATTGTGTTGATACTTTAGGGGAACGATCCATGGGTCATTTTTAATTTTTAAGAGTCAACCCCGCCTCAATTCGAGGCATGATGCGGCCGGTATCACTCAACATGTATCTCTTTTATTTAAAATGGAGAGAATATTAAGTGAAAACAACGACTAACTTATGGAACTCCAACCAAACGCATTCAGATTGTGTTTATACATTATGGGAACGATACATGGGTCATTTATGACATGTACGAGTCAACCCCACCTCAATATTAGGCACATTGTGGATGGTATCACTCAAATTCTCTGTTTTGTTTAAAATGGACATAATTTTATGTGAAAACAACAACTGACATACAGAAATCTGAAAAAACACTTTCGGATTGTGTTGATACTTTAGGGGAACGATCCATGGGTCATTTTTTACATGAAAGATTCAAACTCACTTCAATATGAGTCACAGTGTGGCCGGTATCGCTCAAAGTGTCTCTCTTTTGTTTAAAATGGACATAATTTTAAGTGAAAACAACAATTGACATACATAAATCTAACCAAACACATTAATATTGTGTTGATACTTTAGGAGAACGATCAATGGGTCATTTGTGACATTTACGAGTTATCATTGCTTCAATTAGATGCACGGTATGGTCGGTATAAATGAAAGTCTCTCTCCTTTGTCTAAAATGGAAAGAATGTTATGAAAAAATAACAAATGACGTACGGAAATCTGACCAAATGAATTCGGATTATGTTGATACTTTAGGAAAATGATACATGGGTAATTTTTTACATGTAAGAGTCAGACCCACCTCAATCTGAGGAACCATGTGGCCGGTATCACTAAAAGTCTCTCTTTTGTTTAAAATGGACAGAATTTTAAGTGAAAACAACAATTGACTTACAAAAATCCAACCAAAATCATTCGGATCATGTTGATAATTTAGTGAAACGATCCATGGGCCATTTTGGATGTTTACGAGTCAACCCCACCTAAATTTGAGGCATGGTGTGGCCGATATCACTCAAAGTGTCTCTCTTGTGTTTAAAATGGATAGAATTTTAAGTGAAAACAACAACTCAGATACGGAATTCAAACCAAACACCTTAGGATTGTGTTGATACTTTAGGAGAACTATAAATGGGTCATTGGTGATGTTTAAGAGTCAACTTTGCCTCAGTATGAGGCATGTTTTGGCCGGTATCACTCAAAGTCCCTCTTTTGTTTAAAATGGACATAATTTTAAGTGAAAACAACAACTGACTTACGGAAATCTGACCAAACGCATTCTGATTATGTTGGTACTTTATGGAAACGATCTGTGGTCTCTTTTTGATGTGTAAAAGTCAACATCGCCTCAAAGTAAGGCATGGTGTGGCCGGTATCACTCAAAGTATCTCTCTTTTGTTTGAAATAGAAAGAATTTTAATTTAAAACAACAACTGACGTACGGAACTCCAACCAAATGCATTCGAATAGTGTTGATACTTTAGGGAAAATATCCATGGGTAATTTTTGATGTGAACAAGTCAAACTTGCCTCAATATAACACACGGTGTGGCCGGTATCACTCAAATTCTCTCTTTTGTTTAAAATGGATAGAATTTTAATTGAAAACAACAACTGACATACGGTAATCTAACCAAACACATTAGTATTGTGTTGATACTTTATGGTAATGATTGATGGGTAATTTGTGATCTGTAAGAGTCAACCTTGCCTCAATCTGAGGCACGGTGTGGCTGATATCACTCTAAGGGTCTCACTTTTGTTTAATATGGACATAATTTTAAGTGAAAACAAAAACTGACGTACGGAACTCTGACCAAACGCATTTGGATTTTATTGATACTTTAGGAGAATGATCCATGGGTCATTTGCAACGTTTAAAAGTCAACCCTGCCTCAATCCGAGGTATGGTGTGGCTGGTATCACACAAATTGTATCTCTTTTGTTTAAAATGGACAAAATTTTATGTGAAAACAACAACTGACGTACGGAAATCCGATCAAATTAATTCATATTTTGTTGATACAATAGGAGAATGATCCATGGGTCATTTGTGAAATGTAAGAGCCAACCATCCAACCCCGGGATGGCATCCCCACCCCTCCTAGAAACCACCCAACCACCTGGAAACCCCCACCCCCTGGACACCACCCTACCCCTCTTGGACCACCCCACCAACCCCCTAGACACCACCCCACCCCCCTTGGACAACCCCACCAACCCCCTAGATGGCCCCCACCCCCATGGACACCACCCCGCCCCTTGGACACCCCCACCCCTCTGGACATCACATCCCCCTGGACACCCCCACCCCCTAGAAAGCCACCTCAACCCCCTAGACACCACCCCACCCCCTGGACACCCCCACCACCCTAGACATCCCCCATCCTCCCGGTCACCCCCAATCCCCTGGACGCACCCACCCCCTAGACCCCCCTCCGCCCACCCCTCCAAGACACCACCCCACCACCTGGACACCCCCCACCCCCTGGACACCCCCACCCCCATGGACAACCACCCCCACCCCTATACACCACCCACCCCCCTTGGACAGCCCCACCAACCCCCAAGACCCCCCACCCCCTAGACACCCCCACCCCCAGGAAAGCCCCCCAACCCCCTGGACACCACCCCTCCCCCTTGGACACCCCCACCCCCAGGACACCCACCAACCCCATGGATGCACCCACACCCCTCCTCGGCACCACCCCAACACCTAGACACCCCCACCCCACCCCCTTAGACAGCCTCCCCTACCCCCTGGACACCACCACACCCCCCATGGACAACCCCACCAACCCCGTGGACCGCCCCCACCCACCATGAACACCACCCCACCCCCTGGAAACCCCCATCCCTATAGACACCCCCACCCCATGGAAATCCCCCCAACCCCCTGGACACCACCCCACCCCCTGGAAGCCCCCATGGATAGCCCCCCTAGACACCCACCAACCCCCTGGACACCACTCCCACCCCTCTTAGACACCACCCCACCACTTGGACACCCCCACCCCCTAGACACCCCCATCCCCTTGGACAGCCACCCCCACCTCCTGGACACCACCCCACCCCCTTGGACAACACCACTAACCCCCTGGACACCACTCCACCCATTGTACACCCCCACCCCTCTAGAAACCCCACCCCCAAGAAAGCCCCCCAACCCCTAGAAACCACTCCACCACCCCTAGACACCACTGCCCCCTGGACACCCACCAAACCCTTGGACAACACCCCCAACCCTCCTAGGCACCACCCCACCACCAAGACACCCCCACCCCCTTGGACAGTCACCTCACCCCCATGGACACCACCCAACCCCCTTGGATAGCCCCACCAACCCCCTGGACAGCCCCCACCACTGGATTTCACCCCACCCCCTGGACACCCCCCCACCCTCTAGAAAGCCCCCCCCCCCAACACCCTGGACACCACCCCACCCCCTAGACACCCCCATGGACACCCCCTGGACATCCCACCCACCCACCATCTCCCTAGATGCCCCCCCCCCCCCCACCCCCACCCCTGGACGCCCCACCTCTCTTCGACACCACCCCACCTCCTGGACACCTCCCCCCGGGACCACCCCACCCACATGGACACCCCCCTAGACACCACCCCACCCCCTTGGACAACCATATCCCCCCCGACACCCCCCATCCCCCTGGACACCCCTACCCCCTGGACAACCCCTACCCCCTTGGATAGCCACCCCAAACCCCTGAACAGCCTCCCAACCCCTTGAATTCTGAATTGAATTCTTTATGTATTTAATTATCTTGTGAATTATATGTTAATGGTGTAGGGGTATTGTTTTTGTATGGGTATACTTGTTGTGATTACCTTAGGAATTATGATTTAATTTTGTATGGGTATACTTGTTGATATGCTGATTTTTTTTGAAGGTCTTGTTTGGGTGTCCTGCTGCAGAATTTTATATTACAGCAGGCAGGGCATTTATCAGCTCTTTTTTAGTGCTGATAAAGGTATCCTTTATCAGTGCCTTTTTAGCACTGATAAAGGATCACATTATCAGTATTCTTTTAGTGCTGATAAAGGATATATTTATCAGTTCTTTTTTAGCACTGATAATGGGACCCCTCCTCATTAGTGTTAATCTTTAAAGAACCTTTTTAGCGCTGTTACAGCCCATTTTGAGCATTGATAAGGCCTGTTTTTATAGTAGTGTATGGAACCTCAGCATCCTATGGGACTATAAATAGTAGAGTTCACTAATCCAATATGAATCTTTGTCTTGAACTATTGTTACTAACTATTTCTTGATAGGCAAGGGTGATGTTATCTACCTTATTGGAGTAATGATATCATTAGATATCCCCTAAACTAAGGAATCATCACTCATCAGATCGTCTTCATAATACTGAATTGGTAACTTAGCTGAATTTAGGGATACATCCTAAAAGTTATCAATACATACCAAATTCAGATGAGCATGTATATATTTGGGGAGTTTACTCAAGAAATATATTCAAATGACTCAATCCTATATGATGCATGAACTTTTGTTATTTGTAACTAGTTTCTCAGTATATTGAGTTAAAGAATATGTAGTCAGAGTCCGGTTGTATGGATACATCAGTCACTACACCAACATTGGGTTCCCTGGCTCAAATTCACACTTGAGACACTCTGAAACTATTACCATAAGTTCCCAACCAATCCTTGTAATGGGAAAACTAAAAACGCCACCCCAAGGAAGAACCACCTCTGATACCCCTCTATAATGACCCCACAAACCAAGGGACACATTTCGTATAAAAGACCACACCATCACAAACCCTAGCCTACCTTCAAAAGGCTAAGTGCTGGATACAATTTCTAGGAAGGCATAACTATAATGGGATGCCTTTTATTAATGGACTTATATGTATGCACCCAACCGTCTCCATGAAATAGTGTAGAAGAATATAATGTAAATATTGTAACATCTATAGATAAACCATGCATTCAATAAACTCTGGGAAATACATCAGAGTACAGAAAAATATAACCAAAGAGTAAAAGGAAAAAATAAAATCCTACCTATAAATGAACTCCCAACCTGAAAAAAACTTGAAATGAATAAAGATGAGAGATTCTGGCTCTAGATATCAATGAACAAAAATTTTACATTTTCAATTCACCCAAGTATCAATGTTCTCTACCATAATCAAATTTGATCTATCTATCGTCTCCATAAGACATAACATGTGTAGAAAAATCCAATGTAGTGGTAAGTATATACTTACCCAGTTGGATTCCCTAGGAACTTAAGGGTAGTGATCGAGAGATAAAAAATTGTTAGCTTAACCAAGAGTAAGATGAAAAAGAAACCCAATATATATATATATATATGTGTGTGTGTGTCTGTGTGTGTGTGTGTGTGGGTGCTAAAAATAAACCTGGGGAGAGAGAAAGGGGATCTACACCTCATAGCCCATCCAATGTCGATGAGTAAGAATTATGGTCAAGTAGTCTTTCATTAATTCCCAACATCAAATGTAACTTCAAAAAAAAATATTTGGAGGGCCTGCTCCTCACCACCTTGCTTCATAGATAAGCGGATCGTGCTCTATTAAGGTCCCACACCCAATTGGAGCCTGAAGAAAGATATGTAAACCACCATAGATAGAGGACTCATTCCATTCATAGGGGAGTACCATCTCTAATTAACCTAGTAGTATAGGGTTGGTTCCCTATTGAGATAAGGGATTACCATCTCCATAGATAGAGGATGTGATCCATGAATAGGGGAGTACTGTCTCTACCAAACTATTGTTTGTAGGGGACCTTTACCCTAGTGCGGTGTAGGATTATTATACCTATAGATAGAGGACCCATTCCCTAAATAGGAGGGTACCATATCTACCTAACTAAGGAGTATTAGGGACCCACACCCTAGTGTAATAGGGTTGTATTGTCCCCATAGATAAATGACCAACACCCTAAATAAGGGAGTATCATCTCCATAAAAATAGATGTATGGGGGACCCACACCCTTGAGTGATATGAGAGTATCATCACCATTGATAAAGGACTAGCACCCTAAATAGTGGATTCTTGTCTCTACCTAGAATATCTCTGATGATCATACTTGATCACATCCATCTCAATCATCACCTAAGAAAACTTCCTTCTAGGAACATCATGAATTGTACCTCAAAATCCACTGTGAAGGAAGACATCACATTATACATGATAAAAAAACTATGATAATAAACTCACAGACAAAAATCTTTGTTCTGATAAAGGATATACGAAAGTTAGAATATTCACATTGGACAACATGATGTGTATAGGGTCCACATGGTGTGTGGCCCCACTCCGCTACAAGGTCATGTTTTTCTTGTGCATGGCTCATGAATAAATGTCTTAGTAAGGGACATTTCCTTTATGATATATGGAATGTATGACAACCTGGGGTCCTAGCCATGAATCTCAGCCTTTATTTTGTATTCCTACCTATACATGTGTACTCTGGTACATGACATGCCTATCCACATGGGGTCATTGCCGTATGCAATTGGCACATGGATTGGACACCTGGGACTGTTATTCACCATGTAGTCCCACTAATATAGTGTTTTATAGTTAAATTTTCTTGAAACCCTAACACCTTATCTAGGGGAATACATGGCTTGTGTTCTTCTTAACTTCACATCATGTAGTCGGGTTTTTCAAAGGATGAACAACTTGGCTTAAATGAATCTTTTGATATGATGCCTCCACCATAGTTATTGTCATTTTTTCACCCAAGATTGATGGAAATCAACTATAAAATTTTAATCCTAGTCTTTGATTGTGTAAAATGGGAATCTGATGATCCACCTAAAGTCCATATCGCCTCTAATCACCTATATCACCTTGTTTCCCGGCCCCTTGCTACTCTTAGTTCTGGATATGAAAATAATTACCCACAAGTCTACCCAACCAATCCTAAAATCCATGATCTAGTCATCATTCACATATCCACATGGAATCAAGGGGTCCAATCGTGGTCAGAATCGCCCTAGAAAAGTTGAACTGTGACCCCATAGGTTAATGGTTAAGAACGTGGAGAAAAAATAGGGGTAAGGAACAAGAACAAGGGTGAAAACTTCATTTCGCGTGAATTACTAGAAAAATATCGCATGAATATGAATAAATAGGCTTAAATCATGTTATAAAATGAATAAATCAAATAAATAATTAAATTTATTGGACAAGCTCATGGGAAGGTTGTAAAAACCTAGATCGAGAATATAAAATTCAAATCAAGGATTAAAATTTTAATAAAAGGGCTAAAAATCAATGCTGGTGATCCCTTCCTAATTTATGAACTGACCATTATTGAATAAGTAATTTTCTAGTTATAAGGAATACCTTTTTCATTTACTATATGTCAATCCCCCTTGATCTAATCATCATTCATCGTTTGATGTCGATCTTCCAACAAAGAGTACTCTCCACCTCCACTTTGATCTAACAAGGATTATACAGTTAACCAATATAAAATTTTCATAAAAGTCTATTTATCTAGGATTTTAATTCGTTCATTTAATAAAACAAATAATTTATTTATTTATTCATTTTAATTAAATGAGTCCCCCAAAAAGCTACCACAACTGGACATCTGTCACTGACCAACCACAGGTCACACCACGGGTAAACCCTATGTCTAAAAATGAAACAAGGTATTGGATTTCCAATAAGAGCATCCTATTAGGAGTTATTCCACTTTTTCAATAAAAATATTCATGAAAAATATTAATATATTTAAAATAACAAAATATTAATTCTAGGCTCACCAAGCCTTAGAATCTCACATTGTCTCAGTGCCGATTTTGAAAAATATTCATTAAAATATTTCAATGTCATACAATAAAAATATAGGATCACTATATGTTTTTTGAAAGGAACGTTTTTGACTTTATGAGAAATGGTTTTTAATGAAATCCTTATGATTCTCTTGTTCTCCCTTTATTTTTTTCAAATTCATAGGTGATGCTTTATGTATGTGGTGTTGTGGTGATGAAAAAAATGTTTTAATATTTAAATAGGTATTAGAGGTGAAGTGAGTGTCTATTTATAAAAGTATTAAATTTTTATAAATTCTTGATTCATTCATGTTCATGATTTTTTACATTCTTATTTTATTCCATTGGATTCCTATGTGCCAGGGTAGAGATATAGATGAGTGAATACCTTGTATAGAAGTGTCTCGCCTATGGAGGATGGCTCATTAGACTGAGAGAACTAGTAGAATTCAGAGTAACCCTCTAGATCAAGTAAGACAGTGGAAAATATTTTGGTACATGGTAGTCTTGTTCTCCCAATAATATTATCTTTGAATAATTATAAATGAATAATAAGAGAATGATAGGTTCTATAGTGTTGTCCAAGGTTACCCATCACCGGTTTGGGTCATTATTACCAAATTCCAAGGAATATTCCCATGATTCTTGGATCATATTTAGAACCATTTTAGGGGATTATTTATTTTGTATTGCTTATATCCCGTGTTTACTATGGGATTTCATTGAACCTTCTTCTTGGTGTTTTTATATTACCTTATCATTGATCAAATGGTGTCTGTTTCTGATTGTTTTCCATTTGAGTTATTGTTTTGAGACTTTTCTAGAAAAATAGAAATGAGTTTTGAAGGATGAAATTAATTTAAAGTAAAATCGTGTTTTTTTTCTAAATATTTTATATAATTTTTTGCTAATTAAAAGGATAATTATGGTTTTGATTATAAAAAAAACTAATGTGTGTGGTTTTATAAAGAATTATTTTAGGCCAATGTTCCTAGTTTAATTATAATTTGGTTTGAAATTATTTTTTAGAAAACAATTTGAAAATTGAAGAGCCTTATTTCATGTTTAAAAATGTATTTGAAATAGGGGTGTTTATAAGATGATTTCTAAAGAGGAATTTGAAATATTATTTTTGTAAAATAGTCTTTGGCCAAGAAAAATCATATCTAAAGTGATTAATTTCATTTAATAAAAATTAGAAGAAGGTGCTTTTAATATATCTTTTATGTATTTCTAGTTTATCTATATAAATTCTTGTGAGGAAATGTATATTTTCCTTATGTATTTTAAACCTGAATTTATAGGATGTAATATGAAATAAACAGTATTGATTCAGTGGGTGGTGACCTACTAGGTTCTATATATCATTCCAAAATTGTGTAGGGCCAGGTTTTGTTCTAAATGACCTTCATATTATTGTTTTGTTGAAATAAATGTTGGATTTGGTTGGTGTTCATGGGTAATGTGGAGTCGTGTTGGGTTGGTCAGTCTTTTATTTTAATTCTTGTGTATTTTTTTTCTATTTTTCATACTATATTCTATAATTTGGATTTATTTATATTCAATTATATTGTATTTTCATTTTTTAATCAGTTGTATATTTTGCATCAGATTCTTTTGATTCTTATCTCATGTTTGGTTGGTATGTTTTATTTTTTTAGATTCTTATTTAGCTTTTTATAAAATGGCAAAAATCATTCCAAAAGAGTGTAATGTTATACGAAATAACTAGTTATCATCTTGTGGGGATAGTGAACGCCCCTCAGGCCAATTTTGGGCTTCGAATGGTGTTGGGTCAGATGGTATCTTAGGCCAGTTCATTGAAAATGGTTTTAAATTTGAGGTTGTGGATCCAATTTTGTAGAAGTTCTCATTTTTTATTTGGAGAGTGGGTAGTTTATAGATAAGGATGTGGGGACTCAGGAGGTAGGTGTTTGGTAGAGTGTTAGAAGATTTTTTCTCACTAACAGACTTGATATTCTATGGGTACTATAAATTTTAGAATTGATTATGAATTTTCATTTGATGAATTTTTTGGATTGTGATTTGATGATTATGTTGTTAATTATTTGACCATAATTTTAATACCATGAGTTTTTTGGGGTTTATATTTTGTGTTTTGGGATAGAAACAGAAGAGGACATAAAGGTCTGTGGTTTGATTAAAGAGAATTAAAAACCATGTGGTAATTGACCTCTTGATTATAGACATGTTATTGGGACCATTGAATGATTAAAACGTGATTATAAACTGTGTTTCCAAGTTGATCATTTCTTTTCATCTCATTTTGTTTCATTATTTAGGCGCCACAATGCTTGTATTTGATTATGGGGTTAAGGGAAATGGGAAAAGCATCATGTTAAAAAAAGTGATATGTTGGAATTGATAGATTCCACTTTAGGAACATGTTATACTATTTTATTTGATTTCATGTGTGATCTCATTATATTGGTATTTTTTAATGTTTGTGGAAAGGATTATTGATATATTTTTTCGGAAAAATTGAATTTAGCGGTGTTAAAGGAGTATTTCTTGGGAAAATATTTTTGGATTAAAACAAGGCCTTGTGGATTTTTTGAAAATGAGATTTAGTTTTATATAATTATTTTATGTGGATGATTTACTTTTTAGATATGAAAAGTGTTATGGTTATAAAAGAGTGAAAGTATTTTGATGGATTTAAATACATGTCATTTTTTTATTTTTTAAATCGTAGGATCTTATTTTATAAGAAGATGGTGATTTTTTAGGCTCAACTTTGTGGATTGTTTGTGTCTTTACCCTTAGAATGTGTTTGAAAATATGGAATGAGTTGAAATTATTTCAAAATATATTTTTTATTTTAATCAGGAAATCTAAAAGGTTGTTTAGTTTTAAAAAAAGTTTTTGTTTGTTAACAAATGAGTTTATATTTTCTTGTGGTGTATTCATGGAAGAGGGGCATTTATGTGTAATGTATGAAAATGTTTGAACTAACCAAAACATGTTTGGGCTTGCAGTTAAATGTGTAGTATGGGTTTCTTTATTTTCAAATAAAAATTGGGACTCATTATCAAGGAGTCCATGGTTTTTTTAAATATTCATGTTATATATTTTTCTCATACATGATTTTGGGATAGTTTAATTTAATTTAACAATAATAATTGAGTTGATCTCATGTATCATGGTGTTTAATACAATCCTACAAAAAGGTCTAGTTTAAAAGTAGAATTCCTATCTTTTGGAGTATTTCCTTATTTCAATTATTAACACATACTGATATCTGGATAGAATGTTATGGGTTTTCTTTTCCTCTTTGTGATGTTTTATGTAGTTATTAAAAGTAACTCTCACTAGTGAAGTTTGTTGGTAATCATTTAGTTATATTATTGAGGAGTGGACTTCATAGAGATACATGAGATTGATGGAGTGGCCATCATTAAATATTCACTTTTTGAAGATATTCTATTTGGGGATTTATTTATTATGAGTCTAATGTAGTTTTGTATTGAGTAATTTCTTTCCTGATGTATTCCTTAGGTTCCTTTTTTATACTTGTGAGTAGTGTTTGTTTTGGGAATGTTTTTCTTCTCTACTCAGTGATGTTGTGTTTTTTTTGTTCTTGGTGTAATGTATTAGTTCTTTGTTTATTTATTTTTATATGGCTAAAACTTGGGTACATTTCTGGGAAACAGGGAATATAGTTTTTTGGTTAGACTTTGAGTTTTTTGAATGGATCTTTCTATCAGGAACATTGTGGGACAATATTCTACTAACTTGGGTACATTTTTCCCTACATGCAGTTTGTGACACCAAGGCTACAACAATTTAATTCTTTAGTAATGCATGTTTTTGGTTGTTGGGAACCTTGGATTTCAGATATTATGGGTTTACCAATGTAGTCTCATAATTGTTTTTGGGATGTTCTTAGATTATTTCTCCCCTTTGTGGATTTAATCTGATTGTTTTTCACTGGTCATAGATAAAGGAGTTTTGTACTTAATTTTTTGAGATTTTTGGAATGTGGTTTTTTGGTGAAATACACTCACTATATAGAAAAGAGTATTTCAATTTTTCTACCATTTTATATCCATTTTAAATGGTAGTGAGACCTATGTTAGGTCTCTAGCTTCTTGTAACTCTATGTTGGATGGTTATATTTTTTTTCATATCTTAGTGATTCTTAATGTTGTTTTAGGATCATACATATTATTTGTAGAGTTATATTTTTCAATGTGGGTTCATTTTAGTTTCTAATTCATTCATTCCTTGGGGTATGCTTTATGAATTCATTCTATGAATTCTTATATATTTTTTGTTTCATAGTTATTTGACCTTATACTTTCTAGGGATAGAAAGTTACGTGGTTGGGAGAATTGTGACACCCACATGTCATTAATAATTATAATTTTAAATTATTTTATCTTGTTCTTGGATATGTTTATGTTTTGAAGAATTATAGGATAAATATTTTTTTATAATTTTTCATTATATTCATGGTTTTCACACATTGTTTAGAAGAAACCATTTGGTTACCCTTACACAAATGGATTTTGAGTTCATTATAAATAGAGTATAGTTTTCCAACGAGGATAGGGCAGGGTGTCATCCAAACCATGTGGAACTCAGTGGAAATTATATGGGACCCTTGTTGTTTATGGGTACTAGACATTTATTCCACACTATTTAGGAAAACCATGAAACATACATACAATGTGGGTCTGAAATTTCAAAGTTCCTTTTATAATGGTAGTCACATAGTATTTTGAACCATGTGAAGTCCTAGGGTAGTTATGTAAGGTAGTTAATCCTATGTAGTGGACCCAAAATGGTATTTCATGGTTTAGAAAACCATGTAGCCTTTAAATATTCATTAAAAGAGAAACTTATCCCTTTTCCCTCCCCTAATTTTGAACCTTCCTTCCCCATATTTCCACTGCTCATTCGATTGGGGATGGGCTGCATGTCCCGAGAGTTTTCTCCCTTCCTCCCTCATACATTGATGGACCAACCCCTTGGTTTCAAGCATATTCTCACTTGTTAATTCCTCTTAATTCTCTTTATCTCCTCTATTTCCTCATTTCCTTTGATTCTAGATACTCCCACGAACCCTAGAATACATAATGTTTCAAGTTATGTTTATAGTGACTCTAATCATATAGGATTATTAGTTTAAGGGTTTTGGATTATGTTTCCTTACTCTATTATGAATTCTACATCAATGGTGATGTGATGTCACATTTTCCATTAGGTTTGGGTAGGATTTTTATTTTTTCCATTATATAACATATGATATAATGATTTAATGTTATTAAATACTTTTTTTTCTCAAATCATTTTTTTTTAAAGTCTCTCATAAGGGACCAATATTTATTTATAAATGGTTTTAATCCTTGGAATAGAAATGGATCCATGTCAAAAAAATTAAATATTTCCCCATGCCGTTTGAGAGAATGTGAATGTTTTTAAATCGTTTTTTGAGGAAAAAATAAAATTTATAAATTATCATTTTTCCTTAGTTGAATTATAAAAAGATTGTTTGTGGTGTTTAACATTTTCAATGTGTTTTAAATATTTTTTTATTTTAATAGTTGTATAAACACATGTTTGTTATATTTTGAAACTATTTAGTGACTCTTTATGATTTAAAGGTGGTTTTAAAGGATGTGGTAATTTTCAAAAGGGTCCCAAGAAATGTATTCTTTAAATTGGACCCTGAAGTTGATTGGTATAGGGATTGAAATGTTGTGAGTTATTTTGGAACTCCAAGTGTGTTTTGAAATAGATATATTTGGTGATTTATGATAAAAAATTTTAATTAAATCCTTGTGAAAATATTATACCAGTTTTTGTTACTATTAATGGGTGGTGCTTTATATATATGGTGTTTATGAGATGATAAAGGCATTTTTGTGTGAGGTTGATGGAGGTGAGTTGACAGTTTTTTATAAATGTATTAGATTTTATTAATTCTTTATTCATGTTCTTATAATATTTTTCACCTCCTTGTATCATGTCATGGGATTCCAATAGGATTAGGTAAAGATTCAGATATGTAAAGAACCTTAATATAGACAATTAATTGACTGTGGATGGTACCATGCTATATCGAGTGAGATAATGGAATTAAGTGTTTCTAACTGATCCATGTGAGATACTGGAACTTATTATCCCCCATAGTATCATTTTTCTCCCTTGAGTTTTATCTTCAAATATTTTTATGGGAATACCAGGGACATGACAGATAATGTTTTCTCGTCCTAGGTTCCTCATCCCTACTTTGGGTCCTTATTACCTGTGTCATAGGATGATTACCATGATTATAAGATCTTATTCAAGATTTTTTAAGTGGATTTTATTTTTGGTTTATTGTTTTATTTATTTACACTGTGATTTCATGGAACCTTACACTTATTTTTTTTACCACTTCATTGATCATGTGGGTTTTTTTCTATTTTTTTCCTATTATGGGTGTTGTTTTGGTATATTTACAAAAAAAATTATAAATAGGTTTTAAAATACGTATTTCTTTAAAAGTGAAATGGTTTTTTATTTTCATATGGTTTTTTATATTTTTTTGGTAAGAAAACATAAAATAATGTTTTTTATTTTGAGAAAAATAGTATGTGTTGGTTTTTAAAATAATTATTTTTGGCATAATTTCCTAGTTTACATATAAATTAGTCTTCAAGGATGTTTTATAAAAATGTAATAAAATTAAAGAACCATTTTTCAGGTTTAAAAATTTATTTGAAAGAGGGGAATTTGTGAGATGATTTATAAAGTGGAATTATATACAGTGGTTTCATAAAAGAGGTTCTTCCAAGGAAAATAAATTTTCAAGTAACTATTTTTATTTAATGAAAATTTAAAGAAGGGATTTTTAACATAGAAGTTATGTGTTTCTAGTTTCTTTATTTAAAATTTTGTTAAAAATGAATATTTTTCTTATGTATTTAATACTAGTATTTCTAAAATGTAATATAAAAGTAAATACAAATATTCGGTGGGTGGTAACCTACTGGGTTGTATAGATCAAACCTATATTTTTCAAGACCAGTTTATATTATGATTTGTCTTTATTTTTTTGTTTTTAATGTATTCATTGTATTTGGTTTGTGATTATAATCCACACCGATACTCGTTGGGGTGGTTCCAGGTTTTATTCTAGTTTTTGGGAACTATATAGACAACTTTTTTCTAGTGTAGTTTTTAAATTTTTTTTATTTATATTGACTTCATCTAAATTTTCATTTTTGAATAAATTTATATTTTGTATTGGATGGTCATGCTGATATCTCATGTTTTTTTTTGTTCTATGTCGTATTTATCTTATTTTAACAGGGTAAAATCCACCCAAAATTATTTTCTACGATTTTCAATAACCATTTAATAGCCCATGGGTATCAGTAACACCCTTCATGATTGTGGTGGGCTAGGTCAGGTGTCATATCATATAGAACCTTGAACGGGTTCCTTAGAAACAAAGAACATATCCTAAAAATTTAATATAGTTTTGGAGGATCTTTCCAAAAAAATAATGTTATGGATGAATAGATAAAGATCCATGTTAGGGGATAAGAAACTAACAAAATGAAAAAGAAAATGAAAAAGGTAACAATATTATTTTCATTTTTAAATTATGGGTAGGAAGTTTATATAATCAAATTGAATAAGTTCACTCATTAATTCACACCTTTGGGTGTTTAAAAAATAATATTATGTCAATGTGGTTGTAGTTATTATGTAGACATGGTTCTGAGTGGTTCCAAAGGTTGGGTGGTTTCTTATTCTAGTTATAAAAGGGATCCCCATTCAGGAAATTAATAAAAAGATTTATATTCCCATATATAATATGTTATTCTTCAAATACTTAAAGTTCCTCTTCCTCCAAAGCCATAAAATATTGATACAGATCTTGGAATGATGAATCATTTTTACATGATTAATGGGGAGAAGGACAGGGAGTAGGAAACTTCATGATTCTAAAGGAAAAATTTTCCCAACGAAAATTACTTTGTTGGTAATGGATTAATTTGGAATCACTCTTGCATGTGTCTATCTATATTCAATTACTCAAAAGTTAAGGGAGGACTTGGAATTTTACATTAAAAAATGTACTAGTGGAATACTTATAAATGGTTGTTTTTCTATATATGTTATTTCTATTTAGTTGTATAATGTTTTTACTGGGTATCCACTCCCTATTTAGTTAATTTTATTTATAATAAAAAGGGAGTGGTAGTGAAGTTTGGTTTGAAAGAGACACATAAACATATCTTATATAATATATTTTTTTTGGTGATTAAAAATTAAAATGAACATTGAATCTATCACAATAAATTCTGGAATTTTTTTGAGAGTTTTCGATAAATCTTTTTTCAAAGAGAAGAATTTTTTAGGGAATGTGGGTTTTATTACCACTAAAATTCATAGTCACATCCTTTTATTAGTTGAAAATATTGGCTGAATGTTTTTACCTATTATGGTAGATATCTATCATGAATTATTATATGATTATTTTTTAGGACTACATCTTATGAAAGAGGAAAAATTTTCAATTAAATTATTATGAAAAAACTAAGAATATATCAATTCCCTCATATCAAATAGAACCATATTAGTTAAAAGGAATTTAAAATTCAGTTCTACAAGTTTGTGTGAAAAGGGTTTATTAGAATGATCACTTCTCTTTAGGGTGCATATATTGTTTTTTCAAATATATCAATTATAAGAATATGTTTGTGCATATAATATCAAAATGTACACCAAATAAAGATCAATAATTACAACCATTTTCCCAAAATTGATGATTTATTAGGTTTTTGAAAAGCTAAAAGTGGTTTTTCAAGATAAGACCTATAACAGCATAATATTTTAGAACATATTTTCAACAAATTATTATTATATTTAATAACTTTCTCCACATGCAACACCAAACTAAAACAAACCATGACATATTTTTTAGTAAATATTTAACTTTCAACCCTTTATATTATTAGTTTTAAAAATCATGACTCACATAATTAAAATATTAATTTTAATAACTTTATAATTCCCAAGTCGTTAGAATCATTTTAAAAAAACTATTTTTTACTAAATGTAAAAAAAAATTAAATTGGTTAGAATTTTTATTATATCTTAAAAAAATACCAGATAGGATGGAACTGATCTTAAGTCTTCAAGGTGAATCCAATCTAATCAAATCATAGAAATTATATGGACTTTTACTTTTTCTATTAGATGGAAGATTTTAGGATAAATCATATGTAGGTATTTAAAGTCTAAAAGACAAGGTATAAGAAATTATCACTATATGATGTTATATAAAGTATACAGGACCAACCTTATCAAATTGAGGCATCTATGCTATTAGAAAGATCTTTTATAAATACCTATTGGAAAAAAAATTATATATTTCTCAAGATGAACTAAAACTATTATACTAGGAAAAACTATTCAAATAATTATAATGGTTAATTATCATAATCAACCATCAGATAAATATGATGTATTAAACCTCATTAAATGAAGTTGATTTTGCTTGAATTCATGGTAACTACCTCCAATAAATGAATAATATGATAGTTTAAGAAATGTTTATAAATAGAATCACCATTCTTGTAGGAGGAATATTTTTCATCACTAATGATCTCAAATTAACTTCAATATTTTGTAATATCTTGTTACACTTGTGTTCCTTTGTAATATTTAGAGATTTTTTGTCTTAATGCATCTATGTGAGGATTATAAATGCCTTGAGAAATTTTTCTTGTTAATTTTCATTCCAGTATTTTATTTCATCATTATCTTATGTGGATAGGATGATAAAGGTTATTCTTATCTTTCTTATAGAGTATTCTTAGGGCTAGAGAAACAAAAGTTCTTTCGATCCTTGTGTTAAGCGATTCATTACTTAAGGAAGATAAACCATTGTGGTTTGGTGAAAATCATGGATACCCAAAGTTATAGATATTCATTTCCATAACTCTTAAGGTTAAATTGTGGATATCTTTATTATAAAACTTTTTTATGTTTTTATTACTATTTTCTAAAAAAGTTTACATTACTTTTTTTATATGTTTATATATTTAGTGTGCATGATTATGAAAAGATTCATATTATATATAATAATAATTTCATTAATTCTGATTTAATAATTTGTGGTTACAACTATATATCCAATTATTTTCTAATAATTGAATTCTTTTTGTCTGAATTACTATCTTAAGAGGTTATTATTTTTTGTTAGTTCTATTTTATAAACTCTGATTCACCCCACCCTCTTGTAGTAAACTGATTACTCTTTCGATCCTATACATAATAGATGATTACTTTTAAAAAAAATTATGAATAATAAAACCTATAGAAAATTAAAGATATTAACTAGTAAAAAATCATTACATCTATATGATATATAATAAATATGATTTAATATTTAAAAAGATTAATTCATTCTCAATTAAATATTTGATGTGTTAATAAATTAAATCAAAAAACATTAAATTGTTAAGATAATATATAATATTTCAATATATTATCTAATATATTCATATTATTTTAATTATAATTTTTTTTGAAATAATATTCAGAGTGCATAAGGTATAAAAAGGCCATTTTTTATAAAATCAACTTCACTTTTTATTTTTATTTTTTGTTTAAAGGATATGTTTATAAATAATAGAATTTAAAAATTTTAAAATGAACTTAATTTTTTAATCCAAAATATAAAAAATATATTTAAATTATTTTTTTGGATTTTTATAAAATAATATAATTTTCGGTGAATATGGAAAAAATAGTTTTTATTAAAACGATCACATTAATTAATATATCAAGAAATAAGTATAAGATTAAAATTTATAAAAAAATAAATTATCAAAATTTTATTTTTTGAGTAATGTTATGAATTTCAAAAATACTATTTTGGGTTTATAAACAAAATTACAGTTTTATTGTCATAAATAATATTTTACAAAAAAATATAAATTGCCTTTTATTTTCTGTTAATTAAATATTATATATGTAAAATTATATTTTTTATTTATATTAAAGCCTCATAAATTATTTTTTTATAATAATACAAGTAATATAATGAAAATAAAAATCATTGAAAATTCCAACCAAGACATAGATTTTATGCTAAAAAATACACTTTATAAATATTGATTTTTTCTCACTACATTTCTAATTTTAAAGTAAATTTTTCATACACATAGTAATTTATTTCATAAGATGGATTTTTTATTTTGAATTAGTATATAAAAATTATAAAATATTTCCTATTTTATTTTTTATCATTAAAATTAAATTACATACATATAAATTAATTTCTACTGTATAAACCAAAAAAGATAAAAGTGAAAATTTTGAACATAAAAACCTAGAAACATGTTTAAAAAATGTCTTTAAATGAATTTTTGATGTATTATTTACCCTAACTAATTATCCACTCCATTATTTTCCCCTTTGTCTCTGCATTTCATGTGAAACAAGTTCTCTCATTATATTTAGATGTTGTATTTATAAGAATTTCATTCCCTTCTCCTATAAAATGATCTCACGACCACCCCTTTTCTCTACTCATTCTGAAGAATTATCTATAAAAAACTCTATCATAATCCTCCATTAAATATTTCCCCATTTTATAAAATACTTCATCATTACAAAAGACCAAGATAAGTAGCCATAAGGTGTTACCCAAGGGAGAACATCCAAAGGGAGTGGTAATGTTCTCAACTATTAACTCTTAATTCATTTCTTATTCAACCCCATAAAATATTTTTTATCCATGAAGGTAGAAAATAAAACCTCAAAAAATATAACACGTAACATTTATTAGTGGTCCCCTTTCATTTATGTACTTTACTCAAGACCCACTAAGGTTTTATATAACCTCATACATTATGGAACTACTGCTTTGGTGCATATATCGATCAGATTTTGGCTTTCTTCTATCTTTCTTTACTCCATTTCTATTTAATCCTATATATTCCTAATTAAATTATACTCTAGGTTGATATTATTTTTTCAATCCAGTAATTCTATATTTTTATCTAATTTAATCATACTTTCCCTATTACAGTAAAGCACTACCTCTTCTTGACACCTTGAAAGATCTTGTAACAATCTATTCCACCATACAATTTATTTCCTAACTGCTGTTACATCTACATAGTCTAAATTAATTTTAATAAAATTAATGATATTATAATTTTATGAATTACAAAACCCAATATCTCCTCTATATATAAACATGAACTAACTTTTAAACTTTTGAATATCTGAATCTCCATCAAAGTCTGATTCCACAGAACCTTATAATGGGTATTCCTTTCTAAAGTAAAGAGATTGAACTAGTGATCCTTTTAAATAATAAAGGATCCAATTCATAGTCTCCCATTTAACATTCCCTATATTATCCATTAACCAACTCAAAATTCCCACTACATAGTAAATGTATGTCCAAGTGTTAACCATTTCATATATCAAACATATGACTACTAATTATATGGTACTTCATCCATGAACTTGTCCTTGACATCAGTTTCAGGTTCCTAAGACATGAACAACTTAAACTGATCCACAATAGGGGACAATACTACCTTACATCTATCCCTCCCAAAAATTTCCATGATATTTTTAATATAATATTTTTTAGAAATAACCATAGTTCCAGTTTTCCTATATCACTCAATCTTCATCCCCAAAATATTCCTTCCATATCCAAGATCTTTAATCTCAAATATTTTGTAAAAATAAAACTTTGAATTTTTTTTTTATTTTCCAAATATCTGATCTAGATATCAATATTCAATAAATATATAATAGAAATGAGATTAATTTTGTATCTTCACATTTCTTCATATAAAAATTTTGATCCTAATTTGTTATGTAGGTCCATTAATTTAACATTATAAATTAAAATTTCTAATTCCACTATCATGGGGTGTAACATCCCAACCTAGTTTCCACTAAATGGTGCTCTGAGAAAATGGTTCATATCGCCTTAAGTGTGCCTCCCCATACACTAGAGGTAGCCGACTAGTATAAAGGGCCTAGGGTATGTTTTTGGGTAGAATAATCCCTCATGTAGAAGTGTAACATAGTGGCATAATATCAGATATCAATAGGGGAAGCATAATATAAATCAATAAATAAGATAAAAATTTAGAATACTATAGTAATAAATATCTAAATCGTTCATATACAATAGGATGATCATGTTTTGTCTCTAAAAATTAGGAAAATAGGTTTACAAGCATCCAGTACAATACTTGTATCAATGGATAAAAATTAACCAAATAACTATCTATACATAGCATCACAAGAAATGATCAGTCTTGTGCTCCCCTACTCATAACCACAACCAATCAAATCAAGCATTGTATAATGGATCCATTTCATAGTCCATACCTGCATCAAATAAGTCTAATTGAGTACTCAATGGTGTCTTGTACCGGGTGTGAGGTAACACTATAACAAAATAAGTAGTGTGTATTATATAATAGGTGTAATAGTATTATAATTTAAAATTACTAGGAAAACATAATAACTATAAAGTTATACTATCAATACTATGAACAATAATCAAGTTCTCATAACAAGGTTCAACTGTAAATAAACCAAAAATCTCTTTTTTATAACCAAAAAACCAAAATCATCCACATTGGTCTCTACCATGTATTCCAGAATATAACATTTACCTTGACCACATCATATAATAATGTGTATAACATTCTCCATGGCCATTCTACATAACCAATATTCATCCATGATGGCATCATTGTGTAGTCAATAGTTGTATACCATGATGGTTCGGACCCATGGTATATAATACCAAGGAATCTTCATTATGTCCCAAGATAATCTTGATAGATAATCAATGATAAATTATGTGGGGTCCAAGAATCATTTCAAAATACTATGTCCACTGTGAGCCCAAGAAAGCCGGATTCATGGGGTTATAATGCCCTCAGCATCCCATAGAATCCAGATCCCAGGAGTAAATAGGTCTTAGTAATCCATTACCACAATCAAGTCCTATGGAGTAGAAATGTCCATGAAATCATCTTTCATCTGGATCCATGGTATACCAACAAAAACTTCAACTACCATAATCAAATCATCTCATTCATTAGTTATTTCATAATCATTATCATTCCCTAATTTCAACCAAATCATATAAAAATTTCTATATATACAATTTAATCAATTCACATCATGTTATCACATGAAAAGTGAGGCATCAAATACGTCCTAACATCACAATTAAATTTTCATTAATTATAATATATTCTTATAATATGGTGAGCACTCACACAGTCAGTGGGGCTGTATAAAGAAATTAAAATACAAGTAATTCCCAATGGGTGGCCCTGGTTAGGTCTAACAACATCCAATAATCTCAAAGGTACTCAAAGGGAAACCTAACATGTTCCTAATCATTCAAATAAATCATTCATTTAATTTAAGGGGAACCACCAGAATGTATGGAATTTAGCACAATGTAAAATATTCTTATAAAAAATCAAACCCTAAGTGAAAGGTATTCACCACATACTATAGGTTCATAGTAGATTACTCTTTAATAAGGATCTCTAATTTAGTCCAAACTGAGCGAAAAATGAAGAATGGATGAATAACCATGAAATATGGAATATTATCTTATAAATAAATAACTATATTGATACTAATTAAAAAATAATAGAAAAAGATAATCATAGAACATACCAATGTAGATCTAATGAGACCAATGGTGCACGGATCAAATTTCGTATGATGAAATAGGAGAAAAGTATACGGCTTGGCTTCAAATAAGATCTCCCAAGTGGGTAGGATATTTCTAGTGGAATAAAAAGAAAATAATAAATATTTTATAACAATTTTCAATGTAGAAAAGTTAATTTCCCCAAGAAACATCGGGACACATGGTTTGGCCGCATTTATAGACAAATCATGCACCAACCATGAACCCTTAATTATGTAAAGGGGTCCTTGAATGGTTTCATGCACATAGTTTTTAAAAAAAAGAACAAACCATTCCCTAAACTCTATCAAAGGTTATAGACCCCCCTATAAGGTGGGTGTGTGTCTGAGGTTTTGTAATTTCCTTAAACTATACGACATCCTGCATCCCTCAATCTAGATCCCTCACAATTAGGAGTAACCCTGAATCCTTTCCTATATGGTTTATACTAAACATGATTCAGAAAATTTTTTTATAAAAAAGTGGGAATTTGATCTCCAAATATTCCTTAGATTCCCTAAATACACTAATGATCTTATTAGTTACTCTTCAAATTTCACAAACAAGAATTTTAATTGAAAACAAAAGATCAGTACATCATAAAAAAGACAAGATCTATAAATATTACCCCTTAAAGCAATTAATACATGAATTACCCTCTCAATAGTGGTCAAGAAATGGATGAGAATAACTTCGGCCACAAAGAATGTACATCATCCCCCGCTCCAAATTATCATCCAGTAAATGATCATGGTTTCATATCACATATACTAGAGGAACTGAATAGCCTCATAAAACCTTTTTCATCCAACCAATGATATGGTTATGATGATCCTTGAAGAATGAGTATTTATGTAACTCCATATAATCTGGTTATAGTTTGTGGTATGGGTATAAGTGTTAGTAAGACAACAGAGATACATGGAATCCGTTGTGCATGGCTTAGTACCTCTGCGGTAACTACAACTGATAGGCTATGGGCCTGACTTTCTCTAGAATCTCAAAAAACCTAATATATTATTGTGAACACTTACCCAATCCCCAAATATTCCTATTTCCCAACATTGATGAGATATGTATAAAGTTCTATCCACAACCTAAGACTCTATAGATTTTTGATGGAAATTGGTAGAAGATTTGTTTCTTGATTGTTTGGTATCTATTCATTTATGAATCAACTGGAACAGATCTGAAGTATATTGAATGAGATGAGGCCCAAGAAATGAAGTGTCACCTACCTCTGGCCTGTATAGAGGTGATCATAATGGAATACTGTATAAAGCCTCATAATGTTCCATCTTAATAGTTTCCTGATAACAATTTTTTAGTCATACTAAACTATGGTTATATTCCACACCCAAGAGCCCATAAAATTTCGGATGCATGCTCTCATCATGTCATCAAGAACTTTAATCGTATTCTCTAATTATCCATCAGTCTGAGGGTGGTATAATATGCTCATAGGCACCTATATACCCAATGATCTCAGTAAAATCTACCAGAAACGATATGTAAATCAATCATACCTTTCTCCTACAATGGTCTTAGGAACCTCATGGAATCGTACTATCTCATGGAAATATAGTCTCCCAATATCATCTACAGATAAGGTCTCCCAAGTCAAAAATAAAAGTTAAGCCTTCATGATATTATCCACAAAAACTCGCATAACATCCCTACCTAAAAGTGACCCAAACACTATAGTTATAAAATCCATCACAAAATCATCTCATTTTCACTCAAGAATATGTAACTATTGTAAAATATTATCCGGTCACTAATGTTATGCATTCCCCTACTGATACGCGGAACACCTCATGAAATAACCAACTACCTCTTGTTTCATTCCCCGCCAGTAATAAAGGGATGTAAATCATGATACAACTTCATAACACTAGGATGTACATCCATAAATAAGGCTTAAAACACCCAAATCAACTACATTAGTGCATCCAATGGAACTAAAACTTCACCAATAATATCACTCATTTCATCCTCTCTCATGTTCTATCTAGGAGGTGGGTCCTCACCTACCACACTCTCCCACTAGAATACACCCTCTATATCATATAGTTGTCTCATCATCACTCTATCCATAACAGAATAGAATACATCTAAATTTTAAATAAATGTGTACCCATGACTATCGTACACCTCCAAGTTATTCTTTGAAAGCAATTCCATAAGCATACACTCGCTACTGTCCTCCTAAAATAGTTGAATCTATGTCCTTCAACTCAATTAATCGGTGACATCATTTCACTTTATGGGTGTATAAGCAAGATCGAAGTCAAAGGATGGAAGGTAATAAACCCACCTTCACTAGATCAAATTCAAATAACGTGGTATATATATATATATATTATGATTTTATGGTCCTTGTACACTAAAAAATTCTCTTCTAGTAAATAATTTTTCCAACAACCCAATGAATTAACAAATATAGCTAACTTGAGATCATGCATCGGATAATTATTCTCATATAGCCTCAACTAACGAGACTCATACACCATGACTCTATCCACCTAAATAATAAATTACCTAACTTATTACATTAAGGATTATGATGCACCATATACTTCCTTCTTGAATAAAGAATAATTTATACCAATTTTGAAGTTAGTCTCCCTTTCAGCTCCTAGAATGTTGTGTCACAGTTATTTTCCCAAAATAACTTCACACCCATATTAGTCAAGCCTATCAGAGGTGCTACTAAGCATGATAATTATTGAATTAAATTCCTACAATATCTAGTTATCCTAATGTAATTTTTTATATCAAATATTTTCTTGGGCGTATCCTAGTAAACTATTGCTCCCACCTTCTCTAGGTCAGTTGATGCTTCTGTATTTGGGATAATATGATATAGGAAGTTAATCTTATCCACCCCGAAGTGGAAATTTTTTCACATATAATATAATTTATAATCCCTCATTGTATCCAAAATGATCTCATGATATTTGGAATGGTCATGTTGATTATGATAATACACCAACATATTTTCCATGAAACCACCACAAAAAATCTAGATTATGATGGGAAACTCAGTTCACCAGTGCCATAAAAACTACTATAATGTTCATGAGACCTAAAGGAATAACCATATCTTCGTATAGAGAATAAATTATATGAAACTTTTTATGTGGTATGTCTATTGGTCGAACACACACCTGTTGATAACCTAACCACATTTTAATATTGATAAAATACTGAGCTGCTCAGAGCAGATCAAAGAGTTCATTTATCCATGGAAAAGGATATCGATTTTTAAACATCAACTAGTTAACATTTTAGTAATCCACACATACGCTAAGGGTTCTATCCACCTTTTTTCAAAAAATAATTTTGAAACCCATAGAAAAGTATTAGTTCATATAAACCCATATGCATCAATGTCCTCTAGCTGCCTCTTAAGCTTCTAAAACTTCATAGTATCTATCCTATAAGGAGGAATGGATACATTTTTAGCTCCTGGAACTATATCGATGGAGAACTCCACCTATCTATATAGAGGTAAACTAGAAAAGTATTCTAGGAAAACATCCATGAAATGATCTAATACCAGAGGGAGATATTCCTATCTTGATCCTTAATTATAAAAATATAAACTAGAAATATAGACTACCATTCTTCCCAGTCCATGATGCTGAGGTCCAGCTCAGCTCTCCTAGACATCCCATTCACCTTTGTGAATAAAAACCTTTCTCTATTGTGACATGAAGCTCACCCTATGAGGATATAAATAGACATATACTATATAATAACCTATCCAATCCATCTAAAGTATGGTGTCAATCCCTATCATTTGGGGGTGATTTCATAAGAAGTGACAACCACTAATAATAAGGGGGAACACCCTGTGTCGATGTATACCCTCCGTTAAAATACCCAATGAAGTATCAACCATTATAAAACTATTATAAATTATAAAAAAAGCCCAAGGATTTCCATAATAGGTTCATATTTGAATGAATGTGATAGAATTGTGTTGAAAATTGTAGGTACAATAGTTTAGTATACTAAGATCATACCTATCACTCTAGATGGCCTAGTTCCATGCTCCTAAGGTTTCAGTTGTATAAAATCTATTTGTTTTGAATGAAAACTCTTTGAAACAACCTTACTACCTAGAGTAGTCCCACTCCGATATCTAGGTAGAATGGGTGCCTGGCTCCCTCATCCATGAACACTAACACTTCCTGAATGATTGGTACTACTCCATCTCCGAGTATGATGTGGAGTTGTGAATCATTCTCTTGAGCCTGGAGTTAGAGTTGGTCCCCTTCCACTAACTAAAGGAGGTAAGGTCCTGAAAAACACTTTATGTGGTCCATCATGCAACAATATTGGAACTCTATTACGTCTCAGTCATACTGATTCCTTATATTTCCCCATCCTCCACACAGATGATTGAAAATAGAGTTACTATCACTAATAGAATGGATGTCACTCCCCTCACAAGAATCCTCAAAATGGTGCATCCTGCAAATGAAAGCTAAACCACTAGGTCAAGAGGATAAACTACCTTACTCTACAAACTTAATGTACATCAAGTTCAACTATATAATTGACACATGTTTCACTATTTCATTAAGAGTATTTAACCTGAATACATTTTCCTATAATCGAATAACAAGCGTAAGACCTTCCTTGAATTGTCTCTCCCTCAATTAATCATCAGCAACATATTTCAATGAAAAATTCTCAAACTCTGTAATGAACGAAAAATATCACTTAACATTCATCATTCCCTACTCTAGATGCATAAACTCACAAGCCCACACTAGTCTTAGAGTCTCTGGGAATAAGTAATCCTAAAATATTGATTGTAAATCCCTACAAAACATAACTCATAGTACTATAGTCTAATTCCTAAACATCCAACAAGTACTTATCTTCTCCCCATAAAATATATTTCATGTGATTAACTATCCTCTAATGAGGTGTCTCTTGATGCTTTAAAATCGACCAGATAGCATCTGGCGACATCTCAGAAGCCCGCAGACCACCATCCCCAGAAAACATGGGCATCAGCTTCTTCTAGAACACATGAATCGACTCTTACATAGGAAATACATGTTGTGGTTCTCCATTAATGATCTAAATAAAGTGGATAAAACTCTTATAGAACTATAAATTAACACCCTTGTATGATATAAATATTGGTTCCTTGCTTAGAAATACAGAAGGATCTATTGGTAGCCCATGTTCCATCACCTCCAGAGAATGGTTGTCACTGCCCTCCTAGCATTTGACTGGAGGTCGTTGTGCTGGCATGTCTCTAAAATTCAAAACAAACTCCTCCAAAAATATAGATATGAAAGGATCACAGTAAAAATCCTATGATAGGTCGAAGCATTACTATAAAATGACACACCCCTATACCTACTCCTAAATCTAGGATTAGTTAATCATAAATAGCCATAAACATCACTAGAGACACTATCAACTACCCACTCAAAAGTAGGGTTAGGGTAGAGTTCTATATTTCCACAAGATCAATTAAATTTAATTTAAAATTCATATAACAATTCTCTTTTAATGGTCAAACCAAATGGGTTACCAATTAAAATTCATAAGGGAACATAAACCTCATAAACTAAAGTATATCATCTAATTAATCCATACCATAACATATTCTAGTCTATGTGACAAATGGTTTATGACTCAACATGCCATATTTGACATCTTAGTGTTTCTACTATAGCCTAAGTAGGAAACCACTATTTTGGTAATGGTATTCAGTCTAAGTACCAACCATGTTTCTCAACAGCATCAATAACTCATCTATCAAAAAATGTTATATCATGCAAGGTACACATAATTTTTTCATATAGTCAACAAATTCATCGTATGAGGTAAGCCATAATTTATGGAATCTGAATTATAATAGGTGACTAAAATAATGTATGAGATGCATACCCTCATTTCATCTAGAAAACTATAATAATTAGTAATCATAATAATCATAAAACCACAATTATGTCACCCAATGGTGGAATCAAATCCACTAAAATAAAAAAATCTAGAAAATAATAATTTCCAACAATGAGAATTTGGATTTTTCATATATGTCGTTTAGATACTTTAAGAAACATCTTATTACCAAATTACAATTCATTCTTAATATCATGTTTATTATCTAAAAATAGTAAAACAGCTAGTAATGAAATGGAACTCTAATACAAATTTTTAAAATCCTGACACGGGATCAACTAAACGGTGCCCTAAGCCGGTGGGTCACAAGGTCTCAAGTGAACCTCCTCGTATACTAGAGTTTTCTGACTAGGAGTGAGGGAATAGGGTTTGTTTGTAGGAATTCTATACCTTCATGTAAATGTGTATTCTTGTGGTATTATATCAACAACCAATATAGGTAGCAGAATATAAATCAATATTGAATATAAACATCTAAAATACCATAATAATAAATAGTTAAATCAGGCATATAAAATATGATGTTCATTTTAGGTATCAAAAAAATAGGAAAATAGGTATACAAGAATCTGAAACAATACATGTATAAAAATACCAAAAAGACCAAAATAACTATAACCAGATAGAATCACAAGTGATTCTTGGTCCAGTGCTCCCATGTTCCAAAGAACAATCCGTCGGATCATGCATTGTACTATGGGGGATTTCCCCTATCCCTACCTACATCCAAGATATCTTTCTGGGTACCCAATGGTGGCCCAAAGAGTGTGTGAGATAACACTAAGTAGGCCACCACCAATGGTGTCTATAAAAAGTCATGTCTGTGTATAATAAGATAAGTAATGTGCAGTATATAACAAGGGTAATAGTAGTAAAAGTGAAAATACCAAGAAAAAAGTAAAAAACTATAATGTGATATTGTCCAGCCTATTAAGAATAATCATGTTACTATAACAAGGGTCAATTTTGAACAAACCCACTACAATCATGGGTTGATGGTAATGTAATAATAAACCACAATGTCCATGTCATGTAACCATGAACCAAATTCATCTAAATCAGCCTATTTTTTTATTCTAGAAGATAACATTTACCATGGCCATGTCATATAACCATGTTCATAAAATTCTCCACAGCCATGTCGAATAACCAAGATTCATCCACAATAGCCTCACAGTGTAATCAAAAGTGTCAAACCACAAAGGACTGGTTCAAAGGTATTAAAGTTAAAGTAATCCTCCTTGATTCCATAGGGAATATTGATCAAAACCCAGTAATGACCTAAGGGTTGGGTCCAAGGAGCATGTCAACATACCATTTCCACTATGATCCTAAGAAATCTTGATCCAAGGGGTAGTGAGGTCCACAAAATCCCAAAAAATCAGGATCAAAGGAGTAAATAGTTCTATGGAATCCACTACCACTAGCATGACCCATGGAGTATAAATTTACCTGGAATCCTATGGAATCAGGATCCATGGTATACCAACCAAGTCTTCCACCACCATAATAAAATCGTCTCCTTAATTCATATTTTCACAAAAATTATCATACCATAATTTCATCCAACTTATATAACAATTTCCATTTAAACAGTTAAATCAATTAGCATCATGTTTTCATAGGGAAAGGGAGGAATCATCTCTCTCATAACTTCACAATTCAATTATCATTAATTATAATGGATCTCTATATCATGGAGACAACTCAAAGACCCATTTAGGAGGTATAAAGTAAGGAAGATACAAGGAACTCCCCATTGGTGGCCTCGTTTTGGGATAAAAACCTCCAACATTCTCAAATATACTCAAAGGGAAACCTAAGAGGTTCCAAATAATTCAATTCAATAATTTATTTAATTTAGAGGATACTATCATCATAATATCCATCATATGGAACAACAAAAAATATTTTTATAAAACACCAAACCGTTAGGTAATAGTATAGACTACCTACTATAGGACCTTAGTAGATCACACTTCCAATATCAATATCTGATTCAATCCATATTGATATAAAAATGAAGAATGAATGGTGAACCTAGAAATAAAGAATATTACATTTCACCTAAATAACTATGTAAAAATGAAGTCAAATGAAGAATAACACAATATGATCATAGAACATACCATTGTAGATCTAATGAGACAAACAGTACTTGGATTAGATGTTGTATGAAGAAATGGGAGAAAAGACTATGAATTGGATTAAAAGAGGAGATCCCAAGTGTGTACCTTTAATCTAATGTAATAAAGTGAAAAAACTAAATAGATTATATTATTTTTTAAGGAAAAAAATCAATACTCCCAAGAAACATTGGGGTGCAAGGTTTGGCTACACGGTTGGCCAAACCATGTGCCAACTGTGCACTCTTCACTATGATAAGGGGGCCTCACAATGTTTCATGCACACGGTTTGGAAAATTATGTGTAAATAATTAAATAGACTTTTAAAAATGTTTTATATCCCCCCATATAGAGACCCTATCCTTTTACATATAACATTCAATGATTTTAAGAATAATTAAACATTATAGTACAATCCAAGGATCGAGAAGTCTAGTGTATTTAAAGGATAGGTACATAAAACATAAAACATGGGACAAAAAATACTTCTTTATGTAATCTTCATAAAGATCTCCTAACTTATTTTGAGCCCTTACATCTTTATAGGGTATCCTATGGATCACAAGAACAAAGGGATGAGCTAAAATCCCAGTAAGTGAATAAACATGAGAATAAGGCTCTAGCCCAAGGGTTAGAGATCATGACATAATGATATAAAATTGAATATGGAATAAAAAAATATAAAAATGGGATAATATAAACATGAATTCAAAGTAATGTGGTATCAACATAAATAATGAATTTAGCACAAGTCAATGTTTCTTTCACATAGAGGAGCACAAGTCAAGGTTAACCACCAAGATCGTTGCACATGGTAGCACGAGTCAAGCCTAACCACCAAGACCATTGCACATAATGTATCATGAAACTAAACATTACCCAATGAATTGTAGTGCTATTTTTGGAGCACCCATATTAACATTAAAGGAATATTTTTGCCAAATAAAGAATCATACATAATCAATCTTACATAAACATAATGGTTACCCATGGAAAGAATTGGGTACCACAATGATGTCATAAAGCATAAAAATGGGTGTATCATAAAAGTACACATGAAAGAAAAAGAACTAAAATATACATGGAAATTAATAAGGTAAAACATGAATGTATCATATAAATTGATGTCAGGTATAAGTGACAGCATGTTCAAAAATTATTTAATAAATTTATGCATTAAAACATTTTTGTGTGGTTTTAAGGAAAATACTATAGAGACATTAAAATTGAAAAGGGAAACATCATTTATATAAAAAAAAATAAGTGAACCAATAAGGTTTTCCTAATAAAAATATTGATTTTATATAGACAATGGTGTCTTAAAACAAAGGATATAGTGCACTTTAAATCGGATAAGAATTTGGGAAGTTCCCTTAAAACAAGTTTGCTTATTGGGAAGTATTGAGTAGAGAATCACATAAAAATATGTATAACCCTGAAAGAGAAGGATGAAAGGGTATTGATAAATAAATTTGGAACATGTAAACAGAATTTAGAATATTCACATAAAAAATATAAGATAACATTATTTTGGTCATAAGAAGGATTAAGCAACCCGAATGAATAAAGGAGGTTCTGGTAGAATCTCTTGCAGATTACTAGCATGGTATTAGGTGTACTTAAGAGGGATTAATTAGATAGAAATTGGTTTCTCATCACATATAAATCATGAGGTATGTACGTGGGAGGTGAAAAAACATACTGCATAAATAAAGATTATACATAAAATGGAGTAACATAGAGGACATTCTTGAATAAGAGTGAAATAGAGAGGATACCTTACCTTAAGTCCGATGGTGTTCTCCACTTGATATTAATGTCCTGAAAAATAAAATTAGTTTCATTAATTAATAATTAAAGAACATATTATATCTTTAAAATATTTATTATAACGTTTTTAGGTTCATTCATGACCTTTTTGATTGTTTGTGAGGTTTCATTTCATTGTTCGGATCTATTTTCTTCCATTGTTTTAATGGTCGGTTCACTTATTCATGTTTGGACACACATGTATGATGAGAGTGGTTGTCCAGAATTGGAGTAATATTTTATTATTGAACGTCCAGAAGGTTACATGGTTTTAAAAATTTAATTAGGTCAATTTGAGAAATCTTTAATCATTATATAAAACAATAGTGACAACCTTTTGGGTTAATTTGCGGGTTTTGACCACAATGAGCACATTTTGTTTTATAACTAAAAAACTTTTGTAAATAATGGTTATAAAACCATATATGCGACATAATACATATTTTATGTTCTGTTTCAACCATGGAAATGGTTTCATGACCATAATTGATTATGGAAATGAAAATTGAAAACTCGTCGTCCTTGAATGTGGTAAATTAACACATCTCAGATGGTGTCTTTACTACTACTATAAAATAAGAGTAAATGAGAGAGGATAATAACATATTACTTAATCATAACAAAATTATATCACATGTAAATTAATATATTTTCCATAACATTTGTATGGGAAGAGGTAAAGATTGAGAATAAAACAAGTGAACTTTAAATGAAAGTAAAAGAATTGAAAAGAGGAATTTACCTCTTGAATCAATCTTCCTTGAGAGCCTCTTAAGGGGAACAGATTTGTTCTTTGGAGGATACAAAGGTATTTTGGACATGGGGGATCTTGGGGAGAGATTTGGGTGTTATTTAGGGAAGGCACAAGGCATGATAGGAGTGAAGAGAAGAGGGGATTGTGGGTGGTTTTTAAAGTGGCGGGGAGGAGGGTTTTCTTAATATTTTAATCATTTGATTATTATTTTTCCATAACACAAGAAATAGTGATGATTACATGACCAAAAATAGTAATATTTTCATGTTAATTCGAACTATTTTTGCTTACATCATCCATGATTTTAGGAATAGTCCATTTATCGTATAATGTACATATACGGTATATTACCGTATATCACTATTCATTAAAAATTCAATTATTTTATAAAAATCACAAAAAAGTATCCCTAAATTTTTTTGAGGTGTATAATCCAAAAATTAAATCCACTTTAAAAAATAATTTTCCAAATATGATTAATTTAAATTTTAATTAAAATCATAATTTACTTCAAAAATACAGATTTTAAAACTATAACTAATTTTATAATGCTTTCAGAAATTACATAAGGTCTTATAAAATTATCTTAAAACTAGAAGGCATAAAATTGTTAATTTTTTAAAAAATCTTAAGAAAAAAAATTATTTTAAATTAATTAATTAATTTTAATTAATTATCTATGACTAATAATAAAAAACCAATACTTTTATTATGGTCATATTATCACATATAAGATGCCTAAAATTTATTTATGAATTAATGAGTGAGGTTACTATTATTTTGGAGATGTATTATTCATAAGGGTCATATTACTATTCCTAAGGGAATGTTTCTATTCACCATAAATTATGTTTGTTCTATTGGACTCCAAACATCTTACTGATCGCAACGGTGTATGTCATATTTTTGAAATTCAAATCACATAGGTGACAATATTATGTTTAATGGTATCATAGTACTTAGTAGTTCATTGTGTTGTGATTTCATGTGATTATATGACATAATTATAAGAAAGGAATTTCCATTGATAAAAAAATTGGTCATTACATTATTCTCCCCTCATGAAATTTTTCCCTCAAAATTTCATTTTACATTCTAGGCTATAAATAGGTGCATGTAATTTTCCATCATTACCTCCTCCAATTCCCATGTTTCCTATTCATACTTATGGTTCATCCATAGTACATTGACCTTGTGATTAGTCTTGTTATGTAACACTTTATCTCTATGATCCAAGATCTTCACTTGATTCTTCACATAAGAAATATTATCCTCTAACTGTACCACCTGGCAAGATAGTACATGTGAAGGATCTAGTATGTACTTTCTTAATAGGGATACATGGAAGACATAATGTAAATTGTACATGGTATGTGGATGTTCTATTTGATAGGCCACAACCCCGACACGGTCATGAATATCGAAGGGGTTGATGTATCTGGGACTTAACATTCCTTTCATCCCAAAACTCATTACATTATTCCATGGACATATTCATAGAAATATCATGTCTCCGACTTTGAACTCAAGGCCTCATCAAACATTTTCTACATAACTATTCTATCATCTTTGGGATTCCTTGAGGTGCTTTGGAATGGTTTTCACCTTCCCCACCATTCCTTAGACCATTTTAGGTCCTAGAACCTTACGCTCACCAACTTCATCCCAACATGTCAGTGTTCTACACATTTTCCCATAAAGGTCTTCATATAGTGCCATTTGGATGCTCAAGTGGAATATTTTGTTGTAAGAGAATTCAACCAGTGGAAGATGTTGGTCTCATCCTTCTTTAAAGTTCATAGATCAAGCTCTCAGCATATCTTCTAGTGTCTATATAGTTTGCTTAGATTTTCCATCAGTTTGAGGATGATATTCCTTACTAAAGTTTAGTTCATTGCTTAGAGCATGTTGGATACTTTTCCAGAACATTGATGTGAATCTTGGAACTCAATTAGATATAGTAGATAGTGGTACTCCAAGTAACCTTACCACCTATTGGATATATATCCGTGAATGTTGATCCAATGTGAATTCCTCTAGAATTGCGATAAAGTGAGTTGTCTTTGTAAGATGATCCATAATAAACCATATATAATTTTTTCTTATATATTTCCTTGGAAGTCCAGTGACAATGTCTATGGTGTTGTTCTCCCACTTCCATGTTTTTATGGGTAGTGGTGGCATCATCCTCTTAGAGTTCTGTCTTTCAGTCTTCACTTGTTGGTATTCCAAGAACATTTATATATACTCATCAATATTCTTCTTCATATTTTCCTACCAAATGTTATATTAGAGATCTCGATACATATTTGTGCTCCATAGGTGTATAGAAAAGGTTGATCTATGTGTGTCATTCAAAATTTACTTCTTTATCTATGTATTAGATGGTACATATAATCATGAAGAAAATCTTACAACTCCTTCATCGTCAATCATGAACTCAGAGGATTTACCATTTTTATGGATTTCCACCATTTTTAAAATTTCCACATATTTTCTTTGAACGTCCTTTATTTTCTCCATGAGGTATGGTTGAGCAATCATTTGAAAAAGGATTGATGATATTCCTCCCTTAATTATTATCATGTTCATCATCAAAAAATCTAATAATATTTGATCCCTTTCAACTGAAATCATTTTTTAAATATGTAGGATCATTTCTACTCAGATCATCTACCACGTTGTTTGCCTTACCGGGATGGTAGTGTATTGATCCTTCGTAATCCTTGAAGAGATCTATTTATCTTAGATGGTGCATATTAAGCTCTTTCTGTGGAAATATATATTTGATAATCTTGTGATTAGTACATATCTCACACTTCTACCCATAGAGATAATGGCTCTAGTTTTTCAACGCAAAGATCATAGCTGCCAACTCCAGATCATCTGTAGGATAGTTTTGCTCAGGGATTTTCAGTTTCCTTGAGGCGTAGGCTATCACTTTATCATCTTGAGTTAGCACACAACCTAAGCCCTTCTTTGAAGAATCTCTTTACAACACAAATATTTCTCTACTTCATGGGAGTTTGAGTATTAGCACAATGATTAGCCTCTTTTTCAACTCCTAAAAACATACTTCACATTCTTGAGTCAACAAAATCTTTATTACCTTCTATTCCAGCTTGTTTATTGGGTTCAAAAATCATGAGAAGTTATTCAAAAATGGTCGACAATACCCGGATAGACCCAGAAACCTGTAGATCTCAATTACGGATGTTGTCATGGGCCACACTTTACTCCCCTTTGTCTTGGAAGGGTCCACAGATATCCCTTTTCTAGTGATAACATGCCCCAATATTGATACTTCCTCCATACCGAACTCAAATTTATTTTAATTTTCATATAGATTATCTATTTTTAAAGTATTCAACATAGTATTAAAATGCTCCTCATGTTCCTCCTTTCTCTTTGAGTATATCATAATATCATCTATAAATACTACCACAAATTTGTTGAGGTAATGTATAAAGACCTTATTCATTAAATCAATGAAAATTGGTGGATAATTAATTAGTCCTAAGGGAATCATTGTGAACTCTTAGTGTCTATAACTCATTTGAAAGGCAGTCTTGAAAATATATTCCTTCCTCAAAAGTAATTTGTAATGTTCCAACTGAAGGTCCACCTTAGATAAATAAATAGCCCCATAAATCTAATCAAACAATTCATCTATCCAAGGCAGTGGAAATTGTTCTTTATTGAGATTTTATTTAGCTTGTGATAATCAATGCAGAGGCACATTGAACCATCCTTCTCCTTGATGAAGAGTATTGGCACTCCCCATGGTGAAGAAATTGGGCATATAAAACCCTTCTCTAGATTCTCTTGTAATGGATTCTTCAGCTCTTTCATCTCAACGGTGTCCATTCTATAATGTTTCTATGATATATGCAGAGATCGAGGAATAATTTCAATTGATAACTCAACGTCTAGGTCTGGAGGAAGACTAGGAAACTCCTCGAAAAATACATAAGTGTATTCTCACATGATGGTCATGTCTTCAAGCATAATTATCTCCTTTGTATCAATTATTTGAGAAAGATATGATTTCACGGAATGAAACAATATCCACATTTGAGATGATGATTCTAAAGGAGATTCATATTCATTATTACACATATAAACAATTAGAAGATGCTTTGGGATGTGAAGAGAGATCTCTCTTTCCAGAAAGTTGATATTGTCTTTGTATAAAGATAGCCAATACATTCCCAAGATAACATCGGACTCCACTAAAGGATGTCATAAACTATTTTTTGGGAGGTTTAGTCCACAAACATTTACCCGGGAGGAGTTATAAACTATGGGTGAAATAATTTCCCCATTCGTATTTCTCACAAATAACTTTTCCTCCAAATTTTAAGGTGGTGTTTGAATAGTTCTACTGAACTTTCAAGCTATGAAAGAATGTGTAGAACCAAAATAAAATAGAATGTTCACTATTCTTAAATGAATAACTAGATTACATTTCACCACATCGTTTTCTATCTCCACCTCAGTATTAGTGATAATATAAGCCCTTCCTTGTTTCCTTAGAGGTTGTTGTTTATTGCCTCTGAAAACCCTCAACTTGGGGAAGTTGTTTGCATAATGCACATGCTCCATGAAATTGTAACACTGCATTATAGGATGAGTGTTGATCTGAACCTTCCTTATTTCTACCACATTAGTAGGATTATTCATATCCCATCAGTATTTTTTAGCCAGATGTCCTAACTTTCCACATTTGAATCAATTCATGGTTCCTTTTAAAAAGTTCCCAGGATGCATCTTCCCATAATTTTTATATATGGGATGATTGAGATTATTTTTATTATGGAATTTATTTTTGGGACGACCCACATTAGATTCCATTTTCCTCCTTCTCCCACTGGGACCACCATACTAATAAGAGTATCTGATTTTTATTTCATCCTTAAGGGAACAACAGGAAATCTTCTCATAGTTGTCGATGTCTCTAATCGCCAACACTTTTTTTAGACTAGTCTTTAGTCTACTAAAAAAGTGATCCATATTTATTTCAAGTGTTCGTGAAAAATCCATAGGTGTACCTTATAAGCCTTGTAATGTTTACATTATACACCCTGATTGACTCGTCTTCCTTCTTCCTGGGTCTGAAGAACTCTCCTTCCATCTTAAGATAGAGGGTTTGGGGAAAATATTTATTGAAAAACTTTTTCTTTAATTCCTTCCATACCATGGAATCAATTTCCTCCAAGGGCATTGTATTCTTGATCATTTTTCACCACTGATCAGCTTCACCATCAAAATGATAGACCACCAGCACAAATTTCTCTTCCTATAAGAATAAGAGGATAAAGAATATATATTTAATTGAGTTAATCCATTGTTCTATGAGGATGGGATCAGAATATACACTTAACAAAGGAGGTCTTCGATGCATAAGGGATTCAAGAGAAAATTTCTCTTTCCTTAGAGGAGGATGGTGTTCCACACAATTCAAGTTATTATTCACAACTTGAGCCAACTGAGCAAGTACTATCATGAAATTTTGAGCAACTTTTCCCATAATATGAGGCATATAATTATGGTCGTCTTCATATTCCCTATAACATTGATTTTTGTCATGAGTTCTTCTATTTCCCTCCATTAACTAAGAAAAATAATGTACAATTATATGTCTTGAATACATAGTTATTGAGCATAAAATGGAAGCATTTAATATAAGAGGATAAAAGTATAAAGTAGAAGTGTATCCTAACTTGTGATTCCCTATGTTTCAATCTATGTTATCCTTGATATATTTTATAACTTATATTCTAATGGGATGTTTTTATTCCCTTAGAAATGGTTTGTATAATTCTCTTGAATTTAATAAAGAATATCCCCCAAGTGTGTCAAACTAAGAGTGAATCAAGGCCCGTTGTCATGCACCAGTTCCTGTTCGAGTCTAGATTGAAGTAGTGTTTTTGGGTTTTCCCCCTTGATACATCTTTGCGAGAGCCACCTATACTTTTTTGTATATACAGGGATGTATTTTCTTGAAAAACCACTTAGTCTATACATACCCAAATTTAGGGGTGTTTTCTTATACATAGTATCATTCTTAAGGTTCTTTATAAAGTTCTCTAATATAAATCTCCAAAAATACTAGACCATCCTCTGATACCAACTATGGTGACCCTAGCCTTTTACATATAACATTATATGATTTTAAGCATAATTAAACATCATAGTACAATCCAATGATCGAAAAGTCTAGTGTCTTTGAAGACTATGTATATAAATATTAAAACATTGGACTAAAAAAACTTATTTATTTAATATTCATAAGGAGATCATATCTTCCTTTGAGCCCTAAAATCAACATATGGTACCCTGGGGATCACATGAACAAAGGGATGAGCTAAAATCCCAGTAAAGGAAAAAACATAAGAATAAGGATTTAGCACAAGGGTTAGAGATCATGACATAATGATATAAAATGGAATGTAGAATCAAAACATATAAACATTGGATAATATAAACATGAATTCATAGTAATGATTCAGTGACCTAAATGATGACTTTAACACATTTCAAGGCTCGTTTCACATAGAGTTGCACAAGTCATGGTTAACAACCATGACCATTGCACATGGTAGCATGAGTAAAGGCAAACCATCAAGACAGTTGCCCATAACGTCTCATAAGACTAAACATTGCCCAATGAATTAGATATCTATATGGATGCTCACATCTTAACGTTTCATGAATATATTTTCCACCTGAAGAATCATATATAATCAATCTTACATAAACATAAGGGTTACCCATGGAAAGAATTGGGTTCCATAATCGTGTCGTAAAGCATAAAAATGGGCATATCATAAAAGTATCCATGAAATAAGGGAACTAAAATATAAATGGAAATTCATAAGGTAAAATAGTCTTATATCACGGTAAGTGATTTCAAGTATAAGTGACAACATGTAAGAAAATTATTTAAGAAATTTTTTCATTAAAACATTTTTGTGCGATTTTAAGGAGAACTCTATATAGTCTTTAAAATAAGAATGGGAAATTATTTTATATAAAAGAATAAGTGAACCAAGAAGGTTTTAATAATAAAACTATTGATTTTATAAAGAAAATTGTGGCTTAAAATAGAGGATATAGTTCACTTTATATTAGGTAAGAAGTCAGGAAGTTCCCTTAAAACAAGTTTTCTTATCGGAAAGTATTGAGGAGGGAATCACTTAAAAACATTTATATACCCGAAAGAGAATGATGAAAGGGTTTTGATAAATGAATTAGGTACATGTACACATCATTTAGAAGATACACATAAAAAGATAAGATAACTTCATTTTGGTAATAATAAAGAAGAAGTGACCCGAAGGAATAAAGGAGGTTTGGGTAGAATCCCTTACGGATTATCGGCATGGTATCAAGTGTACTTAAGAGGAATTAATGAGAAAGAAAAAGGTTTCTCATCACTTATACATGATGATGTTATTATTTTGGATGTGAAAAATCATACCCCATCAATAGGTATTATACATAAAAGGGAATAACATAGAGGACATTCTTGAATAAGAGTGAAATAGAGAGGATCCCTTACCTTAAGTATGGTGGTGTTCTCCACTTGATATTAATGACCTGAACAATAAAATTAGGTTCATTAATTAATAATTAAACTAACTATTATGTATGTGAAATAATTAATATAACCTTTTAATGTTCATTCATGACCATTTTGACTGGTTATGAGGTTCAATTTAATTCTTCGGGTCTGTTTGCTTTCATGGTTTTAATGATCGGTTCATTTATTCATGTTTGTACACACATTTATTATGATAGTGGTTATCCAAAATTCACGTTATATTTTATTTTTGAACATCCAGAAGGTTAAATGGTTTTAATTTTAATTTGGTTACTTAGAGTGAATATGAATCATTATATAAAACTTTATTGATAACATTTTGGGTTAATTGAAGGTTTTTTACAACAATTAACACGTTTGGTTTTATAAATAAAAATCGTGTGTAAAAAATAATTCTAGAGCCATAGAAGAGACATAATTCAGATTTTATGGTCTTGTTGAACCATGAAAATGGTTTTATGACCAGAATTGAATATGGTAATTGAAATTTAAAACCCATCATCCTTGAATGTGGTAAATTAACACATCTCGTATAATTTCGTTACTACTAGTATAAAATAAGAGTAAAGCAGAGATGATAATAACTTATTCCATTATCATATCAACATTTTTTTACATGTAAAGAACTTGATTTTTCATAAAATTTGGTTGGATAGAGGTAAGGATATAAAAGAAAAAAATGAACTTGAAAAGAAAGTAAAAGAATTGAAGAAGAAGGATTTACCTCTTGAATCAATCTTCCTTGAGATCCTCTTAAGGGGAGTGGATTTGAACTTTTAAGGAAACTATGGAATGTTGGACATGGTGGATGTGCTTCGAGAGATATTTGGGAAGAATTTAGGGAAGGAACAAGGCTTGAGAGGAGTAAATAGAAGAGGGGATTGTGGGTGGTTCTTATAGTGGAGGGGAGGTGGGTTTTCTTAATATGTTAATGATTAGTTAATTATTTTTCCATAAGATAAGAAATAGTGATGATTTCATGAAACAAAATAGTAATAAGTGCATGTGAATTCAAACTAAGTTTTCTTATATCATCCATGATGTTAGGAATAGTCCATTTAGCTTATAATTTATGTATACGTTAAATTACTCTCTTTTAAATACAAGATAATTCAAAACACACAATATATCATAAAATAAGATGGATCAAGGGGAACCGGGTAAAAACCCTAAGCCTGATGATGAATATGATGCATCGAATCCCAGTATGGGGACGCGCACAGATAATGCTAGTGATGAGAGTCCATGTGTGGAGCTGATCAGTCGTAGGGAGATGTTCTCAATATCAAATAAGGGTGAGACTGTCAATGTGGTCTCTTCGAAGGAACCCACAGGGATTAAGAGGAATTTTGGGGAAGTGTTGCGCAATGCAGCGGGACCATCCTTCTCGGATTTTGAAGCACCCCCACCTGGGAGAGTGATAAGGAAGGGGGGGATTTCCCATGTTGCGGCCAATCAGGAAGAAGTTGAGGAACGAGTAAATCTCTGTTGGTATTCAATTACCGTGAGGATAATTGCCCCAAAGGGTGAGCGTCTGTGGAAATTTCAGGATCTGAATAAGAGGATCACGGAGGTTTGGGGATTTGATGACTGGAGAATGATTACGATGGGAAGGGGCTATTACCATGTGGTATTCCCCATGGATGAAGTTAAGCGGAAAGCATGGAGCAAGGGAACAGTCTCTTTGAACCCTGGTTTTCTGAATGTATAGGAATGGGATCGGAATTTTGACCCCATGAATGTTCGAAACACTCATACGGAATTATGGATTAGAATTTACAAGATAAATTGGCTGTATTGGCACCCAAGGATCCTCTGGGACATTGCTTCCTCTGTAGTAAATCCCATTCACATGGACCGACAGACAGATAATCTGAGGCTTGGACACTATGTGAGAATCCTGGTGGAAGTTGACATGTCGAGCACGCTGGTTGAGGAGGTAATTCTTACAAAAAGGGATGGTATCATGAAGCTTGATATCTTTTATTATAGGAAACCCAAGTTCTGTATGAGCTACTTATTCTTCGGGCATATGATGTCTGAGTGTAAACGGGACAAGGAATGCAATGTTTCCATGATGAAAGGTCATGAAGGGAGAATGTGCAGAAGAAGGAAGGGGAAGGAGAAAAATCCTCTGGAACCCTCTGAGAGTAAGGATGATGTCCAAGGAATTGGGCATGGGCAGCATAAAGATCTGAATATGGCAGGATCTTCATCTACTGCCAGGGAGAATGATCTGCCTAGCAATGGAGTACAAGTTCGATCTACATGTGGTGGGGAGGGCAGAGTTGGGGAGAATCAGGTGGCACATCCTCCCTGTAGTGAACATGAGTGTGCTCCTGCAGAGATGGGTGCACCTGAGGTGTCGGGAGATAAATCACCCAATCCAGCAGAATCTAAAAGAGTTGGCAGAGGCTCGAGCTGATACCCATCTTCTGATCCAGGAGGGAGTTTCATCCAAATCTCCCCCTCCAAGGCTGCCCGTAGAAGGTTCTCAGCTAGCAGTGACCCCCCTCTCAAATATGGGAATACTTTTATGCCCCTGGGTGTCCGTTTATGGGATGATGAGGTGGAAGGTCTTGATAAATCTGTTATGCCCGTTGCAGGGGGTCTCATTACTGTATCCAGTGGTGGATTGGATGGGCGACTGGTTGATGAAAATAGTGCTAGGAATAATGAAGACACAACATGCCCAGAAGTGAATGAAGTTTCATCCAATGGATGTGGAAGTGATGAACTGAGTGGGAATGTGAATGATGGTAGCAAGGACAAGCTGGTGAAGGGGAACCAAGGTGCAAATCGGGATTCAACTGGTCCAGGATTGGAGCAGAATGCTACTATAGTCCCACCGAAGGAAGGGGACAGTGGGGCATGCCAGGCGACCAAGGATCCTCAGAACATTACTGCCTCTGGACAGAAAGGGCAGAGTGGTCAGGGGAAGAAAAAGAAGAAACAGATACTGGTGGAAAGCAAAGGGGGGCCTCTGATAAGAGGCATGGCTGGTAAAAAATGAAGATCCATTATTGAAATTGTCAAGGGCTGGGAAACTCCTGGATGGTAAGGTCCCTCCGAAATTATCTCATGACCAAAAAACCGATGTTTTTTGGCATTGCTGAGCCAAAATCCTCTTTGAAAATTGGAAAGGATTCAAATGGTACTCTCTAGGATACAGTTTTGTCTCTAATAGTCAGCATTGATCTCATATGGACCACTTATGGGTGTTAAGGCATGATGACATTAATATGACTTCTTGTGTTAATGGGACTCAAAGTGTCCTGATTAACTACATCTTTTCTAGGCAAGATTTCTCAGTATCTTTTTATTATGCCTCCAACTCTTATATAAAGAGGAGGGAATTATGGGAAAAACTTAAATCCACTTCAAGGAAGATGGAGCAAAAAAGGGTGGTTATTGGTGATTTCAACACAGCGTTGAATCCGGAAGAGAAAACTTGACCAAACTTCAATAGGGTTGCTGCTGCTGAATTTTCTGAATGCATTGACTATTGCAATATGGTACAAGTTACCATAGCTGGTTCAGATTTTACATGGTGCAGGTACACATGGGAGGGGAAGCAAGCAAGCAAGATTGATTGATTTTTCGTCTATATTGGGGATCATGATATGGCCCATGGAGTTTCTAGTTTCACGCTTCCTAAGCATAATTCTGACCACTGCCCAATGGTTATTGATGTCAAAACCCAACTCACAAGGTCAGCCCCTATTCCCTTCAAATTCAACAATGGATGGCTTGTGACTCTAAGCTGCAGGGAGATTGTCTTGGAGGCATGGAATTCTGAAGTCATTGGGAGTTCTCTTCAGCGACCTGTTATGAAACTCAAACATATTAAGGGGTTACTAAGAGAATGGAGTAAAAAATCTTTTTCAAAAATTGATGAGGACATCAGGAAGGCAGAGGAGGAGCTGTCCAGGATTCAGGTTTGTCATGATCAATATCATACCTTATCCAGAGAGAAAATAACAGCCCATAATAGGTTGTATGATCTCTTAATGATAAAGGAAAGTCTGTTTAGAAGTCAACTGAATGTGAAATGGTTAGCAGATGGGTATATAAACTCCAATATTTTCAACATATTACATAAGGAAAAGAGGGCACATGCAGGGAATAGGGTGATCAGCATTGATGGACACCTCTATAGTGAAGAAAATGAAATTTCCCTCACTGTTTCTGAATACCTCAATGGAATATATTCTGATAATGGGCAGTCCAACATTCACCACATGGTTGATAACATCATCCCTTGTATTGATGATCACTCAAATCAGCTTCTACTTGCTCCCCCATGCAAATAGGAGATTAGATCTTCCCTTCTATCTCTCAATCTTGAGAGTGCCCCAGGCCCTGATGGGTTCACAAATAAATTTCTTATGTTCTACTGGGACATCTTGCAGAATTACATTGTGCATGGAATTAATGATTTCTTCTCACACTCATATATTCCCCATGGAATGAATTCCTTTTTCATTTCTCTTATTCCCAAGAAAGAGAATGCTCTTAACATCAAGGACTTCAGACCGGTTGCTTTTGGGAACATAATACCCAAACTTATTAGAAAGGTTTTGGTGAATAGGTGAGTGGGTTGGTTTATGGCATAATCACTACGAATCAATTCATATTTTTCTCTAGGAGGAGCATTCAAAAGTTCCTTTTTATGGCCTCTGAGAGTGTCAATATTATGAGAAGGAAGACAAAGGATGAGAATTTTGTCATCAAAATTGATATATCCAAGGATTTTGACACTCATAAGTGTATATTTCTACTTGATGTTCTTAGAAGGTATAGATTCTCAAATGGCTTTCTGAATCTAATCCATATCATTTTGGAGTCTTCCAGGTTATCAGTTCTTATCAATGGTGCCCTGAGGGGCTTCTTTCCTTGCACCAGGGGGGTATGGCAAGGTGATCCACTCTCTGGTCTTCTTTTTTCCATGGAAGAGGACTACCTATGTAGGTGTATTAATGATATTTCCCAAATGGAACTTTATAAAAGAATTAGGGCCGGTGTGAGTGAGAATGCCCCATCTCATTTATTGTATGCTGATGACATTTTTTTTCTTGGTCAGACATCAAGGAAAACTATCTCACCCATCAAATCCCTCTTCAGTAATTATGAGGAGGTGTCTGGACAAGCCATTAGTTGGGACAAATATTCCATTATTTTTGGAAATGGAATTCCAGTTGTAAAATGGAACAGAATTGTCAAACTTCTTGGGGTGAGGAGGGGTTCCTTTCCATTCCAATACCTTGGGGTAACATTGTTTTGGGGAAAAGTGAAAAGAGAGTACTTGGAATGAATCTCTGCTGGAATTGTTCATCAGATGGCCAACTGGAAAGGGAAAGTTATGTCCCTGGATGGGAGGGTCTGCCTTCTGAACTCAGTTATCACATCGAAGTTTGTATACTCATTTTCCATCTATCGATGGCTGAGGGGGCTTCTCAAGGAACTTCATACCCTGGTATGTAATTTAATATAAACGGTGTCACCACATGAGAGGAAGCTATTTGTAGTGGCATGGAACGACTGCATGAAGCCTGTGGAGCTAGGGGGTCTAGGACTCAAGGATATCCGGATCTTTAATGATGGATTGATTGGGAAGTTCACTTGGAACTTTCTTTCTCATGAAGCTGACGATGACTTTATTTCAAATAGAATCACAAGGAGGCTCTTAAATGGATACAAATGGCACCTTGCCTCATCGGTTTGGGCCTCTATCAAGTAGGCATATGTCAGAATCATGCACGATACCCTATGGTTGGTTTGCAGGGATTCCACACTGAATTGTTGGAACACAAAGTGGCTCACAGAGCCTCTTTGTGACTTAAATGTGCCACCTGAGGCAGCCACTTTGTCAATTTCTAGCTTCCTCTCACAGATGCAATCTGCTTCTTTTAGTGTTCCTATGCTGGTGGAGAATGAAATCACTAATTATGTCTTTATGGAGTAGGATAATCTGATCTGGGTGCGTAGCAGAACCGGGAAATTCAATAGCAGGGATTACTACACGATCCTCTGTGGGGGACAATCCCTTACACCGTCTTGGCTGCTGAAATTCAGAGTGCACTTAATTAGACCCTCCAAATTTTCTCTGATCTGGAGGATCTGGAAAATCCACCTACCCACATCTGATGCTCTCAAGAGGGCCGGGTTTCAGATGGCATCCATGTGCTCCATGTGTAAAACCGATGATGACTCTGTTTAGCATATTTTTATGGGCTGCTCTCATGAAAAACATTTGTGGGCATACATTAGTTCTGTGTTTGGGGTGGATGTTAACACCTGTGGATCGGTTATTCAGCTGTTATCTACGGCTTCTCATGGAAGATTCAGTGAGCAGATTTATAATCTATTTTTGACCGCTATTGCTGTTGCTATTGCAGTCCTTTGGGAAGCCTGGAATGATGCTATTTTCAATGGTGTTCACCCCACAGTTCATCAAGGAATGATGGCGATTCGTAGAGATTTTTATGCTGCTTCTCTTGTGCAGTATGGTGCAATGTCTAATGCAGTTGTGGATCCTCAAATTCTGCGAACGCTTGGTGTTTCGGGGTGGCCACACTTTCCTCGAATGATAATGTATATTTGATGGATCCCACCCATCGGACGTTTCCACAAGGATAATGTTGATGGGGCTGTGTTGGGCGCTCTAGGCCCATCGGGTTGTGGAGGAGTGTTCCGCACCTACCGTGGGTTTGTTAAAGGATTCTTTAACCATGCCATTAGAACTGGTACTGCTTTTGAAGCTATGCTTTGGTCAATGATCTATGCCATCAGGTACGACGTCCGTTTTAATTAGAAACATATATGGATTTAATCTGACTCTCAGACCGCGGTTCATGCCTTATGCACCAAGACATGTCAGGTCCATTGGTGTGTATTGCCGCAGTGGGTTGGTTTCCTTAATGATATTTCTTGGATGCGGGCGGAGGTCTCACATGTCTTCCGAGAGGCTAATCAGGTTGCGGATGTGTTGGCAAAGTGGGAACTCACTGATACTGGAGAGATGTGGTCCTTCACGACCCCAGATTGTTGTGCCTCACTGGTGGAGGAAGATATGTGTGGGGTGGTGCAAACATGTTTATATAATATTCCATTGTATGGTTGACTCTTTTCATTTTCTTTATTTAATTTTATTAGGACCATCTTACATCGGCTCCTGGCTTTTCTGGTAAATTACTCTCTTTCACTATTAATAAAAATTCAAGTATTGTAAAAAAATCTCAAAAACCTCACGCTATAAATTTATAGACGTATAGAATCTGAAAATGAACTCCATTTTTCAAAATTAATTTTCTAAATGTGATTAATTTAATTTTTAATTTAAATCATAATTTACTTGAAAAATATATATTTTAAAACTATAGCAGATTTTATAATTCTTTAAAAAATTATATAAGGTCTTATAAAATTATCTTTAAACCAGAAGAAATAAAATTATTAATTTATCAACACCACTTAGTAAAATTTATTTTCTTTTAACTTTATTAATTAATTGTAATTAATTATTTATGACTTATAGAAAAACTTAGTACTTTTACTGTGGTCATATTACCAATTATAAGATGCCTAAATTTTATTTACACATTCATGTGTGAGGTTACTATTCTTTTGGATGATTTATTATTCTTAAGGTCATATTACTATTTATAAGGGTAGGTTACTATTCATAAGGGTAGGTTACTATTAACCAAAAATTATGTTTGTTCTAGTGGACTCTAAACATTCTACTGATCACAATTGTTTGTGTTAGATTTTCAAAATTCAAATCACATAGAGTACAATATTATGTTAAAAAGTCACATAGTACATAGTAGTTCATTATTTTGTGATTTCATATGATTATATGACATAATTTTATGAAATTAATTTCTATTGATAAAACATTGGGTCATTACCCCCTGCATGGGTGTGCACCTGAGTTTTCATGCTTTCCTCAAACTGTGTGACTTCCAACATCCCTCTATCGAGACCCCTCATGGTTAAGAGTAATCATGTTACTAATCCTGCATGGATTTCACTAACGATTTTTCCTATGATGGTTTTCAAAAATATGGGGCTCTAAGCTTTGAAAAATCCCCATACACCCGTATTACACCTATGATCTCATTGGGTACTCACAAAAGGTAAAAACCAAGCATTTAAACTAAAAAAATAGATGTTTACCTCAAGAAAAAAATAGCATATTATGTGGGGATTGCTTAAGATCATAATGATTTTTATTCATTTTATATACCAAATTATGATGCCCTGTTTCTGGTACACCCTTTTCCCATCTCATATAAATATTCTTCTCAAAATATCTAAGATAGAATACTGACCTGACATCCATCAACTCAAGATATAGATCTTCCAAGGAAATATTTCTTAGCACTTTTATGATGGTATAATGTTTAATAACTAGTAAGGAGATATCTAAGAAATCAACTCCTTCCTTATAATAAGATCCATTCACTACTATTTGTGATTTATATATCTTCTTTCCATCACCATCTTCCATAATATGATAAACCTATGTAAACATCCCTTTAACCCTCCAATAGTTCATCCACCTCACTGGGATTATTGAACTTCATTGAATCCATATCAGCATTGATGGATGAATCTCAGTACATAGTCTCACTAAGTGAACATAACTCCTCTAGATTTTTAGGTTATATTAAATATATTAGGAGTAGAAATTTTATGTTTACCCTATACCCATTAACTATTCATCTAATTCTATTTGATCGTCTCCACATAATCGATTATTCTAAGTTGGTTGACTCTACTCTTTCTACAATTAAATGAACTTGTGGTACTCTTATATATGGGACATGAAAATTAGGTGTTCCCTCCCAAGATTTAGATACTATTTAACTTTATGGTTTTCATAATGCTCTTATATCTAGACATATAGTGCCTCCATCATCTACATATGAGTTCTCTATTTTTTTCAACTATGGGTAATCTGATCAAGCTAGAATTATATAGTTTGTTATCCTTAAACTTTCAACTCCTCCATGTTCCAATCCTTCTTAATAATTTTTCATTATAAAAATATCCATGATTTTGATGATCTATTTTTTTCACCATTACACAAATGATATCTATAAGTTTTATCTTTTTAAATAAGGAAGAAACACGTTTTATATTTTGATTCAAGTTTTTCCAGGTCTTTAGAATTTACATGTACATATTCTAGACAACCAAAGACTCTTAGATGATTAAATTCCACTCATTTTCATGAACATAGATCCTCCAAAAGTACCTTCCTAGCTGGTGATCCTAGACTCATGTTGGTGATATTAGTTTTCATTTTGTTTTCCTCAAACCAAATCACCATATTCCTTCCCTAGTGAAACCTCATACTTCTGAATTTATATATCAAGGTCTGATTGAAACTTTCAACTAATCTATTCTGTTTTAGATTTATTTTAACCAAATTCATATGCCTCATCTCTTAATCCATACATAGTTTTTCAAATATTCATCTGGTGTACTCACAATTATTTTTTATTTATATGTATTTCAACTTTGAACCATATTACCTCTCTTCAAATAATTTCTACCGAATAAAAACATGAAAATACATAATAAATAATATTTAAAATGTAAATTCATATTTTACTTGGAGAATCATCCATTAAAGTAAAAAAAAATTAAACCATCATAAGATCTAAAATGATAATATACCCAAATATCTGAGTGTAAAAACTCAGACTTCTAGTCTCAAGGTCTATAACAATCTATTCTAAAAGATGATCTATTATTATTTCACAAAAAAATCTTCCAAACATTACAATTTCCATGGGATAAAGCCTCAATATTCTATTTTCCTTGAATACATTTATGTTATTTTCATTTAGGTGATTGAACCTGAAGTCACATACTTTTGGATCATGGAATGCTTTACTTCCGATAACTACACTCACATATTAATTTTCATTCATGTAAGGTTTCACATCTTTTACACCTTTTTAATCAAAAAAAATCTCTGGGTTACTATCCATACACCATTTTCAAAGATAGTTCCGTAGTTGGAATCATCCAACTACATAATAGAAATAGGATTCCTCATGAGGCCATAGATGTGGGGAACTTTTTATATTCTCAATAGTCCTCTATTATTCGTTCATAATTTTATATCTCCTTTTCTAATAACATAATTGGATTTACCATCTACCAAGTGGACTTCCACAAATTTTCAAGATAAAATTTTAAAAAAAAATCTTTGATTTCCAATTGAATGGAAAGATGCACCAAATTCAACCACCAAAACATCTACTGGTGTGTTCTCACCTAGAAACCATCCATTATAAAATTAAATTTCAATGAAGAAGTATGAAATTATGATGGATTATATATATTTTCCATTATCCTTAAAAAATTAAATCCTTCCTAATATGTATGTTCTTCCAACATTTTCAGTAACAGGACTAGGGCCATCTCACTTTCCCCAACTCTTATCTCATTTTCAATCTAGAAATTTATCTACCGATGTTTTCTTCTGAAAACCCAGATTCTAAATGGGAGAAATACCCCTTCCATTAGTTATGAAAATACCTATATAAGTCGCATGAACTTCCCTTCATTGATGTTCTTCATTGGGTATTAGATTCCTGATATCATCAAACACCATATCATATTTTCCAATGGAGTTACTAACTGAAATTTCCAATGCATCCCAACTCTCTATAAGTGAAGATAAGAGTGTAAATCCCCATACATCATCATTAAATGTAACATTTATAAATTATATCTACACACAAATCATTTTTATGTCATTCAGATGATCTTCTAATGGTCTTCCTTCTATTAACCTCACGCTAACAAATTTTCACAATATGAATACATTGTTAAGCTTCATTAGTTTTTCATACATATACACCAACACATTCATAATATCTATTACATCATTCTTCTCCTATTTTTGGAACATAGTATTCATTGCAATGGAAATTCTTAATAGTGTAAGAAATTTCCTATCCAAGAACTCCCATTTATACTTCTTCATCGACACTAGTTTCACTCCTAACAAGGGAATTCCAATGCCATAATAAATGAAATACTCTTCAATATAAATTCACTAGAATCTAAAATATAATCCATTGAATTTATTGATACAAAAATTTCCCCAATATGAGTCCATGCCCATGGAACTACTAGTATGATGTCCATGATCTCATAACCAACCCTATGATACCACTTGTTTGGAGAAATTCAATACTTTAGAACTTAAACATAAACATTTGATTACTTTAATTATTGATAAACCAACATAATTTTATAAAAAGATCCATTAGAAATTTTTACACATTATTATAATAGAAGAAAAAAAAATATCTGTAAGTTGACTTACCCCTTGACTAATTGTTTCGGAAGTAGGTAGACACAACACCCAACTCACTACACAATTTCATCCTTTCATACACACCATATTACAAGAAAACAAATTATTTAGAATACATTGAATGGTAAAACATACAATAAAAATATTGGAAAGTGGAGAAAAATAGAAAGGGTTTAATGTGATATGAAATATTTCATATCTTTATTGGGAAAAAACACACTACACCATGATTTTATTATAACTAGTAAATTACAGGTGAAAAATAGATTACAAAAACGAGTAATCCTCACCAAATTCTCATTTGTCCAATAAAATCTTAGTTGAACTACTTCTCCTCATCCTTTTCACTTATTTTTATGCACATTGCACCAAAGGTTCCACTTACAAAAATAATATGAAAAATTGGGAAAAAAGATAAACTTGTTCTCGGAAAATCCATGTCAAAATACATGACATCTTGAGTAAGGTTTCCAACCTGGGCACCCATCAGCTTTAATAGAATTCAGGATCTCTCGTAACTTCATCATATAACAATAGGTAGTTGTAAACTTTTTATGAACCTGCTATCATTGAAAAAAACATTGCTGATGAAGAGATGAACTCATCATGACTTTATATAATGACCTAGTCTTGACATACATTAACATTACATAAATTTTTCAAGATACTTTAGACATTATATAAATAGACACCCAAACAACACAATTGGCCTAGTTTATTTGGAAACTAGAAAACATAAACACCGGTACATTATTGAGCTACATTATCTCCCATTAGGTTCCTCTGAACTAGAATATTTTTTAGAGACATTAGACATAATAAACAACTTCATAACCTATGGAAGGAAACATAAAAATGGGTGATCTAAAATGATCAGTAAGGGTGAAAAAAGGATACATATAATCATAAAAATGAGCATATGGGTATGAGAACAGAATCATAACATTAGAAGATCATACCCTATATATAAAATATCATAAAAATGAATAATGGAATAGATATTGGTAGTTAATAAGATATGAATAACAAGTAAATAAATTTAATAATCCATGAAATCATAACTTAGGAATAGTACATGTAGTTTTGGATTTCATAAACATGTTATATCATTCCCTATAAGTAAAATCACATTTTTATAACTTATCAAGGAACATCATGGTAACTACATCTATTGGATGGTACACACCACCATCCCCAGTCATAGTCCATTTTGTTTAAGGGATTAGGTTTCCTCATCTCCCCATAGTGGATTGGGTTCCCACATCTTCACATAGTGGATCAGGTTTCCACATCTTCTATCTTCATGGTGACTAAACCTACTAGACAAGACACACCTCCATTCCCAATCACAGTCCATTCCATATAAGTGATTGGGTTTACCCATGTCCCCATAGTGGATTAAGCCTATCGACTTGATTCCCATCATTATCTCATGAGATAAAAATCTTTACCAAAGGAATTTGAGAGAGATATAAGTCTCGCCTATCTCATAATAAAATCATTCTTACACATGCCATAAGATTACAAAACGTTAATCATAACATGATCCATAAAAAAGGATGTATTTTATAGACATAAAATCCTAACCCGTGAACTTAAATTGGTGTTATTAGGATTTATCACATTGAAAAATATGGAAAATAGATAGGTTTAATAATCATTTAATCAAATCATAACCCATGAAAAAAAGTGAGTTTCAAAAGTATATAACTCGTCGAACAGAAACAGGTGTTATTAGAATCATTCCATAAAAAAATAATCCATTCACAAAAGATTATGAATGGAACCTTTGGATCATTTCATAGAAGGTATTGAGTTACATTAATTAATTTCAACTTAGATGGAAAATAATTTTCAAATATATTTCAAAATCATTTCTTGATGAAAATATCCTTTATTCTTTGAAAAATCATCTTTATAACATAAAAAAATTTGAAAACCATTCACATGAAAATAAATTTGATATCATATAAATAAATCATTGAATAAATTTTGGAAACCTTTCTCGTTGTAAACATATAAAGAGAGCATGAAAACTTTTTAAAAAGAAATTTTGCTTAAAAACATATAAAATGAGCATGAAAATGTTTCGAAAATTATTTTAATTAAAAACTTTTAAAAGGATCCTTAAAACCTTTTTAAAAACGTTTTACTTGAAAACATAAAAATGGAGCTTTAAAAGATTTCTAAAACCATTTTCCTTCAAAACCCTTTATTTGAATCTTGAAAACGTTTTCGAGAAAAAAATTCCTTGAAAACTTATAAAAGAAGCTTGAGGAAATTTTGAAAATAATTTTCCCTCAAATTTAATTTTAAATTTCTTTTTAAAAATTTAACCTTTTAAAAATATAAATTAATTTTAAAATAAACCTAATTCTGGTAAATATGTACATGTTGCATGAGGAAAAAAAATATTACTTTTTCACGGTAAAAAGGTAAGAAAAATGACTTGTTTGGAAAGAGACACGAAGATTCCATTGAAGTAATTGGTAAAAGACAAAAATGGGGAAAATTAGTTTAAAAGATATAGGATAATATTATTATATTATTGGAAACCATTTTTTGAAAACATGGTTTCGAAGGAACACTAATTTCTGACAGAGTGGATAGGTAATGTCAAATTTTCTTAAAAACACTTTCTTGATCATCATACGTACCAATGAGTGGATAATGGTACAATTACTTGGATATAACATGAATAAACATAGGGTAAGAAATTTCATAAGATTTATTGATATATTTATCATAATATTTCATCAATTGGATCATAATAATAAAGAATATTGATAAAAGATGAGATTATAATCATAAACCATTGAAAAATTGTAACCCGGAACATTAAAAAATGGAAATAATAACATTAAATAAAGCTTAATGTAAAATTAAAATAATTATATTCATCTAATAAAATTTTAAAAGTAATATATAAACCTCATCAAAATATATATGTTCATAACATGGCATGTGTTTCAAAGAATGAAAATTGAGACAAAATCACATTAGAGATTTGGAAACTTTTCAATCATAGACCCCATTAACTAAAGATCATAAAATGTATATGTAAATACCCATAAATTATAGTATAAAAATCATATAATAGATACATGTTTAATATACACACCATACAAACTAAATGAGTGATGATTAAGGTATGTATCTCATGGAAACAAAAATTGAGATGAAATCTCATTTCCATATGCCTTGGCTCTAATCTTACTCATTCAAAAATTCTATATAGCCTATGTAAGTTTATTAAAAATATTTTACATATACATATTATTATATATAATACCATATATATTTTTATTATGAATTTATATTACCCACTTTTTAACAATTTCATGTTAAGGTTATGCTTCGGGTAATATTCTCTTTTTTTTATTGTTTCGTAATTTTTTATATCATTGGTCCTTATACTTATATCAAGATTTACAAAATTTAAACCATGATATAAATATAATTTATATTCATTATATTTGTATTATAATAATATATATAATATAGAACAATGAATTGGAATACATCATCTATGGAGACGGTAGGTTGTACATACACATGAATGTTGCTTATGTTTTTCTGATGTATTGAAAAAAAGAAAGTAAATGAAATATATGTATATGTATATATGTGTATAATATCATTAAAGTATAATTATTATTTCATATGTATCATATAGTTTCACTAAACATATCCTTAAAAAATTCCATGTACAGAGTGAATGAATCACATCGCTTTGAAGGGGTGGTAATCCACACTTCCTCAAAATAAATTATCATATTTACAAAAGATGGAAAGAACAGGAGTATGTTCTAAATCAAAATTACCGAATAATAAATAAATAATAAATATCATATATATCATATATAAATATATTTTCCATCATAATTTTAACCATGGGTGGCGGTAAAGGAAAAATTAACAATCATCATTTTGTGAGGTGGGAGTTCACCGTACATGTAAATAGTTTATTTGTTAACCATTAGATGGAACTGTGTGTAAGTGTAAGTAAAAATAATATAATAATAAAATTATAGTATATTTGGGATAATTGTTTTTTACACAATAATGAAATAAGAATATTTTATGCATTGGAGAATTTAAGTAAAAGAAAGGAGCTTGAGGGTGGGTGTTACCTCTTAATCAGGTTACTCCTTTTGGTTTCTACCAAAGGGATTCCTTGGAAGTATTTCTTGTCACGGCCCTCATTCTTCGAGATGAGGTAAGGGACAAAAAGTGTCACACCCATTCTTCTTCAGGATTAAGGATATATAATGAACCTTCATTCTAAACATCAATAGGTCCCGAAGTTGTGACTATCATGAAGTGTATATAATATCACAAAAAATAGAAGGAATTAGCATTATTAATGAAAAAAAGAATAGGGAGATAAGATGGTTAAAATCCCAAACAACACCAAACATTTATATAATGTAAATATCCAACCCATGCGTGATTTAAATGTAAACTGGGAGAAAAGTACAACCAAAGAACCAATGAAAGTACCAAAAAAGGGACAAAGCAACAACAGAACAAGTATCCAAATTCCAAAGCTAGTAAAGTCCAAAACAGTCCTAAATGTCCTCTTGGAAACCTAAAAATAGTTTTATAATCTAGGGTGAGTGTACAAGAATAATTAGAAGGGAGACTAAAGTCACTAATGCATAAGTGGGAGAATCATACTAATGCCCCTATGAAAACAAAAGAAATCAACGACACCTACCAAGGAAATTTAATAACTATCCAAACCTCACCAAAGCGTGCTCCCCAAATATCAATAGTCAAGTAATGTAATAATATAAGAAAAATGGTTATTCAGGCACCCACACCACTTTCCCCACTGATTAACTGCTCATTCCTTACATCTAAGAACTTGATGATGCCTCCCTTCCCCAAATGTAGTCCCACTGCACAACTGCCCGCACACACATGGGCCACAAAATATACATGTCCCGCCTACAGACACCTGGGTCACAAAAACCAATCCTCTTTCCTGAAAAAACCTGGGCATCATCTCAAAGACACTAGAGAAACAAACCTGGCCCACAGATACCTGGACTCCTCATTCACAAAACAAAAATCCTAAAGGATGCGAAATATTAAACCTCAAACCATTACATCCTTCCCATATACTCTTGAGTGGTAAGAACCCGGAAGGGGGTGTGAGGAAGAATGTTATTAACCATCCATCCATCCTCCCACTAGGATGTTGTAAAATACACCCTCTCCTATGAAGTAGGGGTGTTCGGCACATAGTTCTCTATAAGGGTGGGGTGCCTATTAAAAAACACAAGGAACTACAATTTATACATATAGGTAAATAAAAACTCATCCCAACCTATGGGTTTTAAACAAACAATCAGCCCACACAGAATCACCTTTACTGCTACCCCTATATGCACAACCACACAACAGCCACAACCAAAGCATAAACCCAACCCCATTTTCATTTAATCACATGTCATTGTTTGTTAAGGAGTTAATAGTAATAAATTATAGCACTACACAAGAAACCACTATCAGTAACCATTCTCAATGCAATAAGGAAGTCAACCTACAATCCCACTACACAAACAACATAGAACCACATTGCAGTCCCACTGCACAACATCTCTCGATGTCCACAACAAAAATAAAGGTAGTCTCTCTACCTATATGTTCATCCATTCCAAAATAAAACAATCTCTCACCCTAATATTCCATCACTCCTCCTGTACCTCCCTATAAACAAAGTCCATAGAAAACACCACCAAACAGTAGCCCCATGGAACAAATAGACCATACCCTAAATATAAAGTCATCCCACCTGTCTACCCCCATAATCGTAACAAGTCTAACAACATCAACATCACACAACCACTATGAAGTAAAAAACCAACCAAACACAACGGAAAACCACACCATTAAGAAAAAAATAATCAGATTTAGAAAGAGGGGTTATTTAATTCAGCTTTAAATAATAAGGTTGATCACATAATAGGTTTGATTCTAGGGAATCCATTTATTTAACCAATTTTACATGATTAAATGGGTTAATATTTGGGATTATTCACAGAGTATCAACAACAAGAATAATAACGTCACCAGTGCGCAAGCAAAGGCCACAAACGACCATGATTTTCAGAAGGAATTACAACCACAATAATTTATCATAGGAAAACAAGGATAATAAAATAAAACAGCACTAAAAATTCATCCATCTTTAATTCCCTTTCTATTATCACAACAGATCCTATTATCTTTTTATCATCATCTTCCCCCCTTATTTATTATTCTTGTTAAAGAAATAATTCAGTTTTTCTCTCCTAAGAATCATTACTACACCCACACCGCAGGATACACAATTAAAGATCGATGAAGGAAAATACCTACTTGGAACGAAAAGCGACCAAAACTCCACCTTGCACCAAACAGGGGGTCACATAAGTAGTAGGAGACTTCAAGGAAAACTGAAGAGGGATGGAACTACAACACAAGTGTTTGAATCTTTGACGAAGAGGGACCTGAATCGCATTAATATTGAATGAAAGAGTCTATGGAAAATTGGATATCTTAGCTTAAGAAAAAGAGAGAACCCAATATCCACGGAAATGATTTCAAAGTGCATCAAGATCAGATCATGGTTTTACCACGTGGTTAGGCGGTTACAAGGTTTTTTGTACGTTGCAGATATTGAGAAATTAATTATTCACCTCAGAGATGATGGAAATATCATTAAAAGGTATAAGAGTTGATAGGTTTTCATTTAATGATGAAAAACACGTAAGATGGGAGAAACACAGAAAAAAACCCAAGAAAACTGGAAATGACATTGACGTTGATGTCGATGATGATGCTGATGCCAAAACCAACACTGAAACTGATTTTGACGCTGATGTCAACAATGATTTGGAACCTGATTCTAATTCCAATGATGACACTAACACTGATGCTGATGCCAACACCGATAGTACAAAATGACTCGCCAACACAGACAGTACAAGAACGACTCATCAACACAGAAAGAACAACCGATAGTAAAAAAATGGCTCTTCAACACCGATAGTGAAAAATGACTCACTAACACTAAAAGTACAAAATTATACACCAATACTAATAGTTCAAAATGACATGCTGACACTGATAGTTCAAAACAACACACTGCCACCGATAGTTCAAAATGAAACACTAACACCGATAGTTCATAATGACTCCCTAACATTGAAAGTACAAAATGACATGCCTACACCAATATTTCAAAATGAAACTTCAAAACTAATAGTTAAAAATTACACACTGACACTAACAATTCAAAATGACACACTGACACCGACTTTTCAAAATGACATGCTGACAGAAAAACTAGACTTTTTGGGTAAAATTATTAGAATGAGTACCTGATAGCCCCTAGAATACCCCAAACATTGTATTTTTACAAAATAATGGACTGAAGAGGTCTGGTTCATTATATGATATACATCTCAAAAATATTCCATCCCTCGAGAATTCAAAACCAAAACAGAGGAAATAGGGGTCTGAACTACGACCATGTAAGATACCTCTCAAGGAAAAACCACTCTATGTTGTTCCAAAACTGGAGTGAAAACCTCAACATCCAAGAACACCTTCTTAACAGCTAATTCCACAAAAAATAATGAAAATTTTAAATATCTTACTATCCTAAAACATTGATTAGGGAGTTCCATCATCAATTTCATGACACTATCTGCTTTGGCCAGCACTGACTCAACCACACAAGTTTAATCGCATCTATATTAATTCATCTTGAATAGGAACTAGGTCCTCCCCTCCCCATTTTTTTGGAACTTCTAACAAATTAGAGTAAATTAAACAACTCATTTTTCAGAAAAAAGGTCAATAATTACAATATAATAAAAATATAAATCAAAACACAAGAGAAAATAAAGAACATATCTTGTTACTGGGCACACATCTGTGGCTCCCACTCCCAAGCACTTTCCTCGGGGCCATAATGCCTCCACAACAGAAAAACTAGAGAAATTGTTCATCCGTAAACCATATTCTCCCTATGGTCTGGGATCTCCCTTGGCCACTCCATGAATGTCGCATAATCATTTATACCAAAATCTCCCCAGTCAATGACATGGGGGTCATCATGTAGATACTGATGAAGGTGAGAGACATGAAAGATGTTGTGGACCCTCTCCTACCATGGTGGAAACTCCAACTAATATGAAAACTCACCAACTCATCCCAGCACTTTGAAGGGCCCAATGAACCTATGAGAAATCTTGATTCTTTTATTGAACCTTTGTTGCCCTCATCGAGGGAAAACCTTCAAGAAAACATGGTCTCAAACCTCTAACTCCAAGGGTACTCCTCCTATGATCGTCATACAACTTCTACTGATCATGATCCACCTTTATCCTCTCATGAACAAGTTGAACCTTCTCTATCGGGCTCTGCACTACCTCTAGTCCAAGAAGGGATACTTCACCAACTTCTGTCCAGCAAACAGTTGAATGACATGACATTCTGTAAAAAATTTACTACTGTTCCACACCAATGGTAGTGTGATAGCTATTATTGTAGGCAATCTCTACCATAGGAAAGTGTTTCCCCCATGATCATCCAAAGTCCATAACACATGCACGAAAAATATCCTCAAATGTATGGTTGGTCCTCTCAATATTCCTATTCATCAAAGCGTGGAAATTAGTGCTAAGGTATAGTCGGGTGCTGAAAGAATGTTGTAATCCCCTCTAGTATTCTGAGGTAAACCATACATCCTGATCAGAGAAGATGGATTAAATGACCCCAAGCATCCACACCACCTCATCCACATACCACCTTATCAAGAAATCCACTATGCTTGACTCCTTGATCATTAGTAAGTGATCTGATTTCTTCAGTCGGTCCACCACTACCCAGATAACACCGTAGCCTCCTAGATACCAATGTAGCTCTATGATAAAATCCATGGATATTTCATCCAACTTCCACTTTCAGGCATCTAAAGGCTACAATAGTCCACTAAGAACATGGTGCTCATCCTTCACCTACTAACACACCAGGCTCCATTCCACAAACTCCTCTACATCCCACTTAACCCTAGGCCACCAAAAATGTTCTTTCAGGCCTTAGTAAATATTGGAAACTCTTGGGTGTACCTCCATGGGTGTGCTATGAAACTTAAGGAGGACCCCCTCGCACATCTTCATTGTGAAAAACAACTTACCACAGAAGATCATATGATTCTTACCATCCTCTGACCATCCCTATGAAGCATCTCCATAGTCAATGCAATCAGACATCATTTCTGTCTCTAAGTCTCCCCATTGGGAATCCCCCACCTACTGAATCAAGGAAGATTTTACTATCATCTAAAATAGATATCCTCTCCAAAAATCCACCCCAGCATCCAGGTGCAAGGAATCAAACTCCTCCATTTCCTTCCATGCATCTATAGATTCTCAAACCACTTCCCTCTATGACTTCCTACTCAAGAAATCATCTACAATATTTCCCTTACCTTTAATGTAAGATATCTCAATGTTGTAGTACAAGAGAAAATATATCCACCTCCACTGCTGTAAGTTCAAGTCCCACTAGGAAAATATGTACCTCAAGCTATTGTGATCTATGAAGACCAAAAAATGCTCCCTAATGAGGTAATTCTGCCACAACTTCAGTGAAAACATGACCACTGCAAGTTCCAAATCATATGTGGCATAGTTACATTCATGGGGATGTAACTTACTAGACCCATAAGAGATCACTCCTCACTTCTGCATTAGAAAGCACCCCAAACCTATTCCCGAGGAATCATAGAACACCTCAAACACAACCCCTTCATCTAGAAACCTGAGCACTATAACACTGAACAACATCCACTTAAAATAGATTAAATCTTCCCAACAAAACTTTATCCTCACAAAGGCCCGGTCATTCTTGTTCAAGTCTGTCAACAGAGCTTCAATTCTTGATAAGTTTGGTACAAACCTCTGTTAATATCCCTCCTGACCAATGAAGCTACGAACCTCCACCAAATTCTTCGGTGATTCCCAAGAAATAACGGCTTCGACTTTTGATGGGTCCACTACTATCCCCTACTGAGACTCCACATATCAAAGGAAGTTCACCTCTCACATCCAGAACATGCACTTGGACAACATAAAATAGATCTATTGGTGTTGGAGGAACTCCAATATAGTCCTCAGATGCTTGGTGTGCTCCTCCTATGACCTTAAGTAGATCAGGATGTCATCAAGGAACACGATGACGAACTAGTCTAGGAACACATGTGAAACAAATTTCTTGAGCCCCATGAACATGGATGTTGTGTTCATGACACTGAACAGCATGAAAATGAACTCAAAGTACCCATAAATTTACCTGAATGTAGTCTTTGGGAAGTCACCCTCCTTCACCCTCAACTGTTGATATCCAGACCACAGATAGATCATACAGAACCAAAATACACCCCCCACCTGGTCTAAAAGATCATATATTCTCAGTAGAGGGTAATGGTTATTAACCATTATCTAATTCAGTCTCTGGTAGTCTGTGAATAGCTAGAGACTACTATCTAAATTCTTCGTGAACAAGACTGGAGAACCACCCAGTGACACACTGGGTTGGATAAATCCCTTTTTCATCTGATCTTTATTTTGAATTCATAACTCCCGCAACTCAGAAGGTTCCATCGGATAGGGATTCATTGAAATCGGATGGGCACCCAGCTATAAGTATACCTCGAAATCGACATCACGTCGAGGGTTAGAGCCCCAACATCCTTAGGGAAAACATCCAGAAATTCCCCTAAAACTCCCAGAACTTCCACCATCTCCCCATCCTCTGATTACACTGACCACTCTTCTAACATATAAAGGAGGGGATCCACACACTGGCCACCCACCTGACAACTCTTCTTGCCAACAAAAGCTACTCACTGGCCACCCACATCTGAGGACATGAATCTCCTTCAGAAGTAGTCGATAACAACATGCTTAAGGAAAAAACCAATAAATTCCAAGGATGAAATAGTATGGTTGAATCTGTAGCAGAATAATATACCCACTGGACTAATGTGTCCCCAACAATAGTCTACATCCCCAGAAAACATCAAACAAACTGTTCTGATCTCTAACTGGCGTGATCAACACCACGGGTATAGAAAGTCACTCTATGTCAATACCCAGAGCATGGGATTGACTGGGTGCAACAAAGGAGTGGAAGGCTCCTGAATAAAACAATTCACAAGAAAGAGTACTGAACAAAACAATTGTACCTCAAATAACTTTTGGCCCTACTAGAACTGTTGTCTCGGTGGTGTGAAACTTCCCATGCCCAGTTTTTATACACATTGGCTATCATCCACCTCCATGAATAGACCATGGTCAAGGTCCCTTAGGATATCCATATGTTTGGTCTCCTTTTACACCATCTTCCCTTAGTGGAATGTGAGCCTACTGTCCCTGCTTCTGAAAAGGTTTGGCCAGAAATTGTTGTTGAGGTGGATGTTGAAACTTTCCACCTCCACTATAGTGAGCTCTAACTGGAAACTAGCTCCAAAAATTTCCACAGCCTCCACAAACAAAGCACCTCTATCTCTGGCCCACAGGCATAGGGTGAGGACCAGGAGACCGAAACTGGAATAGATGATGCCTACTCCCCGCTAGCCGAAACCTAGAAGGCTCTAATGCTAAAGACATACTGTTGATTACCTTCCCCTTTGACAAACATGGTTAGATCCCCTCTCACGGTACACCTCCCTATGAATGCATCCTATCTACTAACTTAACCTTATTCTAAACCTCTAAGTATGTTAGTAGAGTGAATGGGGTAACTGCATACTGAAGAGAAGGTCGAAGGGCCTCCTCCAAGCGTCTTGTTGGAGACTCCTCATCTAGAAAGAGGACCGGAGAAAAATGGAGGAGATCCTTAAACATGATCCCCAGTTCCATCACCGACATACAATCTTGCAGGAGGGAGAAAAACTATTGTCTCTTCTGGGCCTTCATCGTCCGGGAGAGAAATTCTGTCTAAAACTCCTTTTCGATGTCATCCCACGAAACATCGGTCTCATTACTCTCCCCGAGGTTGATCTTCCACCACTAAAGTTCCACTCCCCTCATCTAGCTCACCAATATAAGATATTATTACTCCCTTAGAGCATGGATCATTGTAAAGGTGATAACAAGTTCCTCAATTCAACATTTTATCTCTAGGTCTGAAATGATACCTTCATACTTTCCCAGGTTCTGCCCCTAGAAAACACAAAGGGTCTTCTACCAAAATTCATATTACTCTTCTTAATCAACCCTATGTCGATCTACCCAGTCAGCTTCATGGGCCTCAGCTACACGATCCACCCACGCATGACGTCTATGTTCCATAGGAAGAAAGTAAACAAGGAACTCTTAATCTTGGTTAGTATGGAATCTCACATAGATTTTAATTTTAACTATTTATATATTTTAATTTCCCAAAAAATTCCCCAAGATAAGAAAGATCCCATGTCATTATAATGCATGTATCTTTCCTAGGGTCTCTACCCTACAATCAGTATATCCTCACATGGTCATTCGGTAGTCCCAAAGTTCTTGCATCAGATCATAAGGGGGTGGGTAAAATCCTGGGTCCTAACGGGTCTTCCCTATCCTATTTCACGCACCAAGATTTCCAAATACTTTTTCCCTACCATCCCATGCAATCAACACTATACCTAACTCTAAAATCCATCCTATCTCTCAACCATGACCTCTAATACCATTCTGTCATGACCATCCTTTTTCAAGACTATGAAAGGGACATCAAAGTTCCACACCCTTCATTCTTTTAGATGAAGGAGATATAATGACCTCTAGGTCCTGCCTTCAATAGGCCTCGGAGTGGTGACTATCACCAAGGGTATAGAATTTGACACAAAATGGATGGAATTAACCTTTTTAATGAAAATAGAATCAGGAGATAAGATGGTAAAAATATCCAACAAATCCAAACATTTATATAAAAGAGACCAAAATCCAACCCATGCATGATTTAAACATAAACTGTGAAAAAAGTACAACCAAAGCACCAAATAAAGTACCGAAATAAAGATTCTAAGTAGAATCACATTAACAATCTGCAGCCCCAAGATATTAAATTCTGGAACAGTCCTTAAAGTACTCCTAGAAACTAGAAAATAGTTTTATAACGTAGGGAGAACATACAAGTATACTCAGTAGGGAGACCAAATTCAATCATGAAAAAGTGGGAGAGGCATACTAATTCCACTATGAAAACTACATAAACCAAGAATAACTACCATGGAAAAATACTTACCATCCCAACCTCACCAAGTCACGCTCACCAAAATCACTTGTAAAGTAAGATAATAATATAAGAACATCGATGATTTTGGTACCCCGCACCACTTTTCCCACTGGTAAACTGCTCATTCCTAACAACTAATTTCTAAACGTTGCCGCCCTTCCACAAATGTAATCCCACTGCATAACTTCCCACACACATGTGGTCCACAAACCACACATATCCCGCCCATAGACAGCTAGGTCACAACAACCACACCTCTCACCTGAAAACACTTGGGCCTCATCCAGAAGTCACCTAAGAAACAAACTTGGACGGTAGACTCTTTGGTGCCTCATCCACAACAAAACCTTCCTAAAGGATATTTAGCTATAGTAATCTTCAATCCATTATACCTTTCCTAGATACACTCAAACAGTAATAACTTAGAAGGGGGTTCGAGGAATAAAATCACTAACAATTCATCCATCCTCCCGCTGGGATGTTGGGAAAGACATCCTCCCTCATGAAATATAATTGTTTGGAATGTAGTTCTCAATAATGGTGTCTTGTATATTTAAAATCACAAGTAACTATAGTTTATACATATAGAAAATCAAGAATTGAGCCCAACCAATAGGTTTCAAACAAATAGTCATCCCACACACAACCACTTTTGATGCTACCCCTATGTGCACAATAACACAACACCCACAACCAAAGCATAAACCCAAACCCCATTTCATTTAATCACTGGTCATTCTTTATTAAGGATTTCATTGTAATTAATTACAGCACTACCCAAGAAACCACTATCTATGACCATTCTCAACATAACAAGCAAGTCAAGATATAGTCCCACTACACAAATAGAACATAACTAAATTGTAGTACCAATGCACAAAGTCACACGATGTCCACAACATAAATAAAGGAAGTCCAACTAACTACATGTTAATCCATTCTATAATCAAACAATATCTTAACCTGCGATTCCATCACACCTCCTGGACAACCCCATAAACAAATCCCACAACAAAACACCACCAAACAATAGACCTTCTTCCCAAATAGACCATACCCTAAAAAAATGTCACTCCCTCTATCCACCCCCATACCCCTCACAAGGATACCAAAATTAACTTCACACAACCCCCAAGAAGTAAAAAACCCAACCAAACACAACACACAACCAAACCATTAAGCCAAGCATATTCTTATTTAGAAAGTGGGGTTCTTTAATTCCACTTTAAATAATATGGGTGTTCATAGAACTGGTTTGATCATGGAGAATCCATTTAGTTAACCAAGTCTACATGATTAAATGGATCGATATTTTTTATTATTTATATAGTATCAACATCAAGTACAAGAAAATCACCAGTTTGAAGTAAAAGACCACCAAAAACCATGATTTTCAGAAGGCCATACATCCACAACAATTTATAACTGGAAAACAATGGTAATAAAATAAAATAGTTCTCAACATTCATCCATCTTAAATTTCATTCCCATTATCATAAAAGTTCCTATTATATTTTTATCATCATCTTCCCCCCTCATTTATTATTCTTTTTAAATAAATAATTCATCCATTCTCTCCAAAGAATCATTACTACTCCCACCCCGCATGATACACAATTAAAGAGAGATGAAGGAAAATCCCCACATAGAAAAACTGGCAACCAAAACTCCTCTTTGCGCCAAATAGTGGGTCATGTGAGCAGTAGGAGACTCAATGAAAGCCCGAATAGGGAGGGTTCTACAGATTAGGAGCGCTACTATTTAAGGAAGAGGGACTATAAGTGCATGAAGAAAAAATGGAAGAGTCTATAGAGAATAGGAGATCTCATATTAATAAAGAGTGAGATCCTAATAACCAAGGATACGATTTCAAAGTGCATGAAAATCAGATTGTGGCATTACCATGCAGCTTGGCGATTATAAGGTTCGTGGGATATTAATGATATGAGAACTTAATTATTCTCCTCAGAGATGGTGGAAAATGAATTAAAAGGGTTATGAGGTTATTAGTTCTCATTAAACGATGAAAAACATGTATGTGGGGAGAAGCTGAAGAAAAAAAAATGAGTAAACTGGAAATGGTGTTGACACTAATGCTGATGCTGATGCCAACCCCGACACTTACACAAACGCCAATACCGACATTGACACTGACACTAGAACCAACACAGACAGTAAGGCTGACGTTTCTGCTAATGTTGATAGTAGAAAATGACTCACTGACATGATGGTACGAAAATGACTCGCCAACACTGATAATACAAAATGACTCACTGACACCGACAATACAAAAATGACTAGTCGACCCCAATAGTACAAAATGACATGATGACATTGACAGTACAGAATGACATGCTGAAAAAAATAGTTAAAAATGATACGTCGAAACCAATAGTTCAAAACAACACACCGAAACTGATAGTACAAAATTACATGCTCACACAGAAAATTCAATATAACTCAATGATACTGATAGTTCGAAATGATAAGTTTACACGGATAGTTCAAAATGAAAAGCCGACACTGATAGTTCAAAATGACACAATAACTATGATAGTTAAAAATTACACGTCGACACCGACAGTTCAAAATAAAATGTATACACTGATAGTTTAGAATGATATAATGACAAAAAATTTGGACTTTTTGGGTGAAACTCTAAGAATGAGTCATTGATAGCCCCCCAAAACACCCCAAACACAAGATTTTCACAAATGAATGGACAGTAGAGGTGTGTGTCATTACATTTCTGCCCAAAGGGAGGCTTCAAAGAGGAATCGATAGTTATTGGTAAGTATATTTGGTAGATATTGGATGAACCTATCTTTTTTAGATGTGTTGGGAAGTGAGAGAGGTGGTTAGCTTTTATAGGGAATGAAAGAAAACACTTCACATTTTTGAAAAAAATATAGGTTTACCCATGTTTTTACTTAACTAAATTCATACCAAACAAAAAAAATAAATAATAGAAGGTTTATAGCCAAAATATGTCCATAAAATGGGTTTTGGACAAGCCTCTAGGTCATCTGTGACCTTAAATTTATGTTTTATTCCATTGTTAAGCTTGATTTTACCTTAATAATTATAATTAATATTAACTGCATTCACAAATATTTTTAGTTAAAAAAACTATGTTAAAATTATTAAAAATTATTAAAAATTATTATTAAAAATATGGATTCCATCTTTCAAAATTCCAAACACATAAGTGGAAAAAAATTGTTTTAAATTAATTCTATAGATAGGATGAAAATACGAGTTTTAAAATAAAAAACATTCAAATGTTTTTTAATTTCATATACCCAGCTTTAAAGTGAAATTGAGTCTAATGAACTGAATATGATTAATTTATAAAATTATTATCTAATTAAAATTTTAAACCAATTTAAAATATAATGTAACCTTATAAATGTATTAGATGATGAATTAGTTTTGAATTTAAATTTAGTATTTTTAACTATTCATTAAAAAAACATTACAGGAAAAATACAATAAATTTATCCTATTCTAATATTTCTATTTCTATTTCAAATGTGATGTTTTGTTACATATTAAATCTATAAAAGTTCCAAAAATTAGATTTGAAATTGGTTTTCCACTGAAAGGCGGCAAAACTGCCTTTATAAAAATATGTGTTTTTAAGCATAATATTAGGTTAGTTCTTATCTTATATCTATAAAATATAATGGATGATTATAAAATATTTTTTTTTTAATATATAACATATATATTTAATTAATATCATTCAATATTAACAATTAATTTATCTTATTAAGATAATTTTGCTTTTTCACATTAAAATGGACTTTTATAAAATCATTCCCTTTATATTAATCTGGTTTCTATATTCTTTTCTAATTAATAGGTAACCAATAAATTAATATATATATATATATATATTCAAATGTTACTTGATATTGTAATCTTCAATTTAATGGCCATGACATGTATTATTAAATAATAATACTTTAATAATGAATTTTTGTTTGGTAACACTTAGTCTTGTGTATAATGCAAGCCAACAAGGGAAGTCAGTCGTTTTTGTAATTTAATTTAACCATGGTGTTCTATGTAAATAAATATTAAATTTATTTTTCATGCAGTGCATGATTAACTTGTTGTTTTATATAAACCAATCCATATATAGTTCGTTAATTTAAATAATCTATTTTTAATGTTGTATGAAATAAAAAATATCAAAATGATTAAATTAATTCGAGAAAAATAATTCAAAAAATATTCAGGTGTTACATTCTACGCCCTTAAAATGAGTTTCTACATTAAAATTTGTTTGGGTTATCCAAGATGGAATACTTAAAGTTACCTTCATTGAAACCCAAATCATAAAACTAAATCATAAAACTTCCTTTCAAAAAAGAATTTTCAGAACATAACGGTAACCCAATGTAACAAATAACTATGGTTCCACATAGGATAATATAGGTAGGATGTGAAAACATTTACTTAGAGGAAAAGTGTAAATATTCCTAGGGAGTTATTGAGGTCATCAATCACAAACAAGTTAATGATCAATAAAATGGTTAGGGACTCAAATTCATAAACTTGGGATGATTTAAAAGGACACTAGTTGAAAAATATAAGGTATTAGGAAAAAACATTTATTGATAATTATCATATATTTGACTAAATATTTTATTGACCAATAATGTAAGTAAATATACTTACTTGATATATTTATAGAAAAAAAAATTCATTCTTTGGATATTATTTTATCCATTTATATTTATTCCATTACTTCACGAAATGGATGTCTCGAAATTAACTTTGATGCTCTATGTACTAAAATAAAATTTTAGCATATCTTAAGGCCTGTAAAAGAATGAAAATAATAACTATTTGTCACCAATAATCATTAAAAAACAATATGGTTAATAAATTAATCTGTGAACATAAAAAGTATAACTATTATTTCATCATAAATATTTATTTATAAAAAATAAATATACATTAACCAAGACATAACATAGTCCAGTGGTAGGTTTGAAACCCATATTGTCCTTCGTTCATGGTTTTAAGAACTTTATCCTTACTAGACTTGATTGGTTTCCACCTGAAATGCCTAATTTCCTTTTATAGAACCACAATAATATAGTTAACAAAATATATTTGACATAATTGAAATAAGGTTAGTCACTAAATATCCTTTTTATCAAGTTTTTTAACTCAATATCAATACATATATACATCCTCTAATATTTAGATTCAATTTTTCATGAATGGTTAACCTTATAACACTACTAGAATATGAAAATCCAAATTAGTAGAAATAAGGTCATGAGATCATCTTAATATTGATACCCAATATATAACAAAGTAGTTCTTGGTTGTCATAATCCAAACATGGGAATATCCTCATTGTATATTCACATGAAACATGGTAATGACCTAAACTACCATAAATCATTATTGAAAACATGCATGTTTCTTTATTATAATTGTATTGTATATATTCCTTAAATCCAAAAAAATTGTATTCTTCATTCATAATAGTATAAACCACTTGTCAAAAAATACTTAATTGATTCCAAGGTGATCAGTATCATCCAATTTAATTATTCATGTCCAACATATCATTAACCAAACACCATTATCTTAACATAAGGAATATATTAAGGGTTACCTTCCCTTAATAAAATTATCAGATTTCCTAGAAATCAATTTTCTAGCTCACTAGAAACAATCAACATATCATTTTAAATTATAAAATAAATTATTCTAAAAATACTTCAATATTTCATCATTTGAATAATATAATATTTTAATTCCATAACATATACACTTAGATAATATAAATTTATTCTTAAACCACTCATTAGGATTTATTAACTTATTCATTAATAAGTCTTTCCAATTTTATGTAATACGAATCATGTATTAACATTATTAAAACTAAATTTAATTATTCTTGTCAAAAATACTGTTAAAACAAAACAAACCTTTCATATGTAATTTGTGGCCTCTTCATCATATGTATCAAAACTATTACATGTACCACATTATCGATTCTCTTCACGAGCCTTCCATATAATATATTTATTTTCATAATTCCCATACATTTCACATTTAAAGAAATCATCTATTGATAATACCTTAGAGAGTCCAACATTATTGATCATTGTGTTAACTAAATTCTTTGATTTACCTTTTTAGTTACTTTATTTGTTTTCTGATTTTCCATAGTCAAAACACCTTATTGTTCCTCTAATACATTCACTTATGTGATTCTTTCCACATTCATGTCACAAAAGAAACCATATATTCTTTCCTCCATTATCTCTATTACATGAACTCTATGATAACTCATTCCTTCTCTTATTTGGTGAGTCTAAGAGTTGGTTAAGGTACATGTTTATGATCATGTTCCTTGAAAAGTGATTAGGCATGATCACAACATCCATCGCTCGAGTGTTCCTTCCATTTTACTTATCATAATAAGACTAACCATCATATTCAATGTTAATCATGTTCCTTCATATTCCATTCATTGGATAAAACCAATAATCATTTAAAAAGAGACTATTATCATAGTGAGGAACCTCGTAATCATTAAAATTCACTTATAGGATGTCTAATTTAGTTATGAAAAATTCCTTAATCAATAACACCTTAGGTTTTTCTTAGGTTATTAATATTAATATTCTATTCAAATACTTTATAATGGTTCATGAAGAGGTTATGGATTTGAAAATAATTTCCCTCAAGAGTGTCTACCCATGTGTGCAGTAAGGCCCATTTTCATATACCATATTACCCGGAGTCAGGGTCAAGACATGTTGTTGAAGTTGTTACCCCTAGGTACATCTATTCTACAGTCACATCCACTTGTAGTATCCAAATAAAGATTTATTTCTAAGAAACCACTCACTCTATCCATTACCAAAATCCAATACATTCTTCTAAATATTATATCATACTTAGACTTATCCTTAGATACATCCCTTGATATATGTTTAGAAATCTCCATAGGGATATCACTAAATTTTTCTCATCCTAGTTTCTAAAGGTTAACGAATAATTTTCTCTACTACAAACTATAATAATCCATTGTTTACATAAATTAATAGAAAATAAACTTTTTTAATACTTTAAACATTGTATAAATAGATTCCCAAAGACCATAATTAGTCTAGTGCCTTTAGAAACATTGAAACATAAACACTGGTACATTAGAGAGATACATTATCTCCCACTAGGTTATTCATGAATAACACCTTTCTTACACACATCATACATAATATATATCTTTATAACCAAGGGAAGGAAACATAAATTTGGGTAATTTCAGATGTTTAATAAGGGTAAACAAGGGAGACATGTAAATATAAATTTGAGAATAGGGGTATGAGAACATGATCATAAAAATAGAAGATCATACCCTGTATATCAAATATAATAAACATGAATAGTGGCATAGAGCTTGGAATTTGATAAGACATGAATCACACAGAAATAAATAACATAATCCATGAAACTATAATTTAGTATTAATAAATGGAATTTCTAAATGCATAAACATGTGATATAATTCCCTATAAGTCAAGATTCATTGCAACAACTTATTAAGGCACTTAATGGGAACTTCACCTACATGGTGGGACACACCACCATACCTAGTCATAGTCCTTTCCTTATAATTTATTAGGTTTACCCACCTTCCCATAGTAGATCAGATTTCCCCATCTTCCCATAGTGGATCAGGTATCCCCATCTTCTATCTTCATGGGGTCTACACCTACTACGTGGGACAAACCACCATCCCCAATCATAGTCCTTTCCTTATAAGGTATCAAGTTTAACCATATTACCATAGTAGATCAAGCCCATATACTTGATTCCTATCATTATCTCTTTAGATATAAATCTTTACCTGATGCATTGGAAGGAGATATAGGTCCCACCAATCACATACCAAAATCATTCATACATGTTCTAGAAGTTAATAAAACATTAATCATAACATGAACCATAAAAATGAATGAGTTCTACAAATAAAAAATCATAACCCATGAAATTAAATGGGTATCATTAACATTTAATCACATCATAACCTATAGAAAAGAGATAGGATTTAGAATCAATTCATCCAAGCATAACCCGTGAAAAGAAGTGGGTTTTAAAAGAATATAACATGTTGAAGAGAAATGGGTTTCATAAGAATCATTCCATAAAAACATAAACTATTAAAGAAATAATTTTAATGGAATATTTGGATTATTTCGTAGAAGGGATTTAGTGACATAAATAGATGTTATATTAGATGGAAAAAAATTAGTAAATATCTTTCAAGAACATTTCTTGAGGAAAATATCATTTTTTCATTGAAAAGGGATCTTTAAAACATAAAACTTTTTGAAACCCATTTTCTTGTAAATAAAAATGAAATATTATAAATAAATCATTAAAAACATTTTGGAAACCTTTTTCTTTGTAAATATATAAAGATATATGGAAAAAAAATTAAAAAACATTTTCCTTAAAAACATATAAAATAATCTTGAAAAAATTTTGAAAAAATTTTTAACTAAAAACTTATAAAAGGACCTTGAAAACTTTTTGAAAACATTTTGAAAACATTTTGAAACCCATTTTCCATGAATAAATATAAAAGAATCCTGAAAACAATTTGAAAAATATTTTTCTTGAAAACTTATAAATGAATCTTGAAAACATTTTGAAAACAAGTATCCCTGAAAAATACTTTTAAAAATATTTTCATTAAAATTAACCTCTTAAAAATTCAACATAATATTCAATGAAATGACAGTGGGTAAATTCTTACATGTCATATGAGGTAAATAGAATATTTATTTAGCATGGTAAAAAAGTAATAAAAATTCCTTGTTTGGAAAGTAATATAAAGATTCATTTGAAATAATTATTTTAAAAAAAGGGTTCAAATTTATTTTAAATATTATAGGATAATATTATAATATTCTTGGAAACCCTTTATTAAAAACATGGTTTTAAAGGAATGGTGATTTCTGGCTGAAGTTATGGGTAAAGTTTTACATTCTTAAAAACACTTTCTTGATCATATTATGTACCAAAGAGTGTATAAATGGAGTAATTACTTGGATATAACATTAATAACCATAGGTTAATGAATATTATATGATGTCTTAATATATTTATAATAATATTCAATCAATTGGATTATAATAAAAAACAATCTCGATTAATGGTGAGATTGTAGCCATAAACCATATCCAATTTGGTAACTTTGGATCATAAAAAATGGGAAGAATAAAATTACATGAAGATTAAAATATCATTCCAATAAGTATATTCATGACATAACATGTCAAAGGAAGTATATAAACCACATGGAAAAATATAGGTTTCTAACATGGAATCGATTGTAAATAAGGTAAATTGGGAAAAAATAACATTACTGATTTGGTAACTTTTGAAAGATAGACCCCATGAAATAAAGATAAAAAAATGGATATGTAAATACTCATAAAATAAATTATAAATATCATATAATACATAAATGGAAAGTATAAACCACACAAAAACTAAATGAATGATTATTAAGGCATGTATCTCATGAAAAGGAGTATTCTGTTTTCAACTAAATTTTTAACAAAGTGATTGATCTAAATTCATTGAAAATTTCATATGACAATGTGGTTTTTATACTTTTTCAACTAATATGGTATTTTAATCTATTTTTTATGTATAAAAGTTAATGGTTTATTTGGTGTGAGAAAAAATGCTTTTCAAACTGATATATATATATATATACATATATATGTTTAAATTTATCCTTTTGAAATGTATATGAAGATATTAATGGTATATTTTAAGAATCTATATCTACCTAAAGCCACCATTTTGGAGAAGTATATTTCTATAGAGATTATAGTGTTCTGTATAATTTACCTTCCTACAGTGGAAAAAAAATTCCTAAATCATTCCATGAATGTATAGAGACCTTATACTTTTATACATAACATTTCATGATTTTAAGCATAATTATACATCAGAGTACAAGCCAATGATCATAAAGTATAGTGTCTTTGATGACTAGGTACATAATCAAACATTATACAAAACATTTTTTTTATTTAAACTCCATAATGAGATTATATATTTAATTTTTATTATACATCTACATAGGATAAATGAGGGCAAACATGGAAGAAGGGATGAGCTAAAATCCCAGTAAGGGTATAACCATAAGAACAAAGTAATAGCACATGGGATAGAAGGCATAACATGATGATATAAAAAAGGCATGTAACATATCATAACATATAATCATGGGATCATTTAAAAATAGAATCATAGAAATGTGGTAGAAACATACAACATGAATTTATTATGATTCAAGGCTAACCTCCAAGACTGTTTCCCGTAGTAGAAGAAGCCAAGGCTAACCGCCAAGACCGTTGAATATAGTATCACAAGCCAATGCTAACCGCCAAGACCGTCACACATAATGTCTCATGAGACTCAAATTTACCCAATGAATTGTATTGATATCTAGGTGCACCCATATTAAATTTCATGAATATTTTTTCCGTATAAAGAATCATACATAATCAATCTTACATAAACATAAGTGTTACCCATGGAAATAATTGGGTACCACAATCATGACATAAAGCATAACCAATGATTGTATAATGAAGGTGTCCACGAAAGAAAGAAATTAGAAAATAATTGGATGTTTATAAGGTAAATAGGAATATATAATCATAAGTAATGTCAAATATAGGTGAAAACATGTAATAAATAAATTTTAGAAACTCTATTATTTAAAACATCTTTGTGCAGTTTTAAGGGAAATACTATAGAGCTTTCAAAATAAAAAAGAGAACAATATTTTATATAAAACCATAAGTGAACCAATAATGTTTTAATAATAAAAAGTATTATTTTATAAATAAAATGTTTTATTAAAATAGATTATATAGTTCAATTTAAATTGGGTAAAAATTTAGGAAGTTCCCTTAAAACGAGTTTTCTTATTGGGAGGTATTGAGGAGGGATTCACTTAAAATAATTTATATCCCTGAAATAAAATGGGGGATGGATATTGAAACATGTTTTTGGAGAATTTAAACATCATTTATAAGTTTTACATAAATATAAAATACATCTTCATTTGGGTAAAAATAAATATAGAGCATCCCGAATGAATAAAGGCGGTTTGGGTAGAATTCCTTACCGATTATCGGCATTGTATCAGGTGTACTTAATAGGTATTAATAAGAGAGAAAGGGGTTTTAAAAACTTATACATAATTAGGAATATATGTGGTAGGTTTTATATCATACCCCATTATTAGGTATTACCCATATAATGGCATAACATAGAGGAAATTATTGAATAAAAGTGAAATGAAGAGGATCCCTTAACTTAAGTGTGATGGTGGTCTTTTCTTGAGCTTAATGAAATGAAAAATAAAATTAGGTTAATTAATTAATAATTACATAACCTATTATATATTTAAAATATTTATTATAACCTTTTTATTTTATTTATAAACATTTTGATTTGTTAAGAGGATCAATTTCATTGTTCTGGTCTGCTTACTTACTTGGTTTTAATGATCAGTTCATGTTCAGATAAACATATATGATGAAGGTTGTCTTATAGAATTTAATTTATATTTTATTATTTATAAAAAATAAGTTTTAATGATCGATAACATAATTTGGTTACTTAAAGTGAAGTTGAATCATTATATAAATCTTCAATGACATCCTTTTGGGTTAATTGGTGGTTTTTTTACCACAAAGAACACATTTTGTTTTTTAAACCAAAACCTTTTGTACAAAAGGATTATATAACCATAGATGATAATAATACATATATTATGTAATTTTTAAACCATTATAATGGTTTCATGACCATAATTGAAGAAGGTAATGGAAATTCATAACTTGTCGTCCTTGATTGTGCAAAATTAACACATCTCAAACGGTGTTTTCATTTCATTCAAATAAAAGATGGGGAAAGGATAGAAGATAATGAATTATCCCATTAGAATAATCTAATTCCAATAAAGTTATGTTACTATAGTTATCATACCATTTTGGTGAAGGGAGTTGACGAAATAAACAAGAAAAGATAAAAACTTAAAAGAAATAAAATAATTGGAAAGAGGAATTTACCTCTTGAGATTACCTCTTTTAAGAGCCTCTTAAGGGGAGATGATTTGGTATATTGAAGAGACTAGGGTATGTTTGACGTGGGGAAGAATATTTGGAAGATATTTGGGTATAATTTTGGCCAGGCGCAAATCTTGAGAGGAGTGAAGAGAAGAGGTAATGATGGGTGGTATTTGTAGTGGTGGGAGGAGGGTTTTCATAGTATTATAATCATTAATTTGTTATTTCCTCACAAGACAAGAAATTGTGATGCTTCCAATACAAATAATTGTCATATGTGCATGTTAGTTCATTATTTGGGTTCTTATATCACTAATAATTTTAGTAATAATGGATTTAAATTATAATGTATTTATACGGTAAATTAATGTATTTTACTATTCCCCCAAAAATTCAAGTATTTCAGAAAAATCCCAAAAATTCACTCAAACCATTTTTTAATGTGTAGAATTAAAAAATTAATCAATTTTCCAAAAATAATTTTATAAAAATGATTAATTTAATTTTTAATTAAAATCATAATTTATTAAAAATCCAGTTTTAAAACATTTATTTACTTACTCAAAAATATAGGTACATCATATTTTCACATGAATATTATTTATATATTATCATAATTAAGGATAATATTTATTAGGGTATGTTAATATTCATAAGGGTGAAATTACTATTCATAGAGGTATGATATTATTGCCTAAAAATTAAGTTGGTCACATTAAACTCCAAATAACTTAATGATCACAACTGTATATATCATATTTTCAAAATTCAAATCACAAATGAGAAAAAATTATGTTTAAAGGTCACATAGAACTTATTAGTTCATTGTGTTGTGATTTCATGTGATTATTTCACATAATTATAAGAAGAAAATTTCCATTGAAAACTTTGGTTCATTAGAGAACAATCAATTATAGGGTAAAGGGGGTCTGTGGCTTGAAAGTAAAATCATTGACAGGTAAACAGATAAAGAAGGTACATTTATAAATCTTAAATAACATAGATGATTCTCATTCATATACAACAATGTATATTAATTTGTTGAAAAATTATTATTAAAATAAGAAAGATATATATATTTTTAATGAGCATAAAAAAATATTTTTTCACAGTTTAAAGAGACCATGCATAATATATTAGATGAATCCAAAACATTAAGATGGATAGTGGGAGGCCCAAGTTTAAATTTTATAACATGGTATGAGTATGAAATTAATGGTTATATATTTCATATGAAATATTAGGACAACAAAAGTATTATTTATAATTTGTAGGTATAAGTATTCATTAAAGCAATCAATTTTTAGAGTGCCAAATACAAAAACCCAATATACATATAAATTTTATATTATTTAGTTGTTAATGAAATATGGTAGGTTAATTATATAAAATTTTGAGTTATAGTGTTTAAATAGAAATGTGATATCAATAATAAAATATTTTATACATGGTGAATTTGTAATGATACTAGTTAATCTTGATAGAATGGAATACACAACTAATAATTTTTTCTTGGAAGTACATGAAAAAAATATATTATTGATCCATTAAATATGTAGTGGTATTTAATTTTTCATGGATAAAATAGTATTTTGGTGATGAAAAACTTGATGATGTAGTAGATTTAAGTTAGATCCATACTTACATATAGATATTAACAAATAATATTGATATTTATGCCAAAGAAATAGTTTTTTCCTGATAGAATGATCGTGAGTAAGGAATATGGGAAAATACTTTAATAATTTATTAATATTACACGTAACATGTATTTATTTCTTATTCACTATGAAAAATTTCACACAATATTAGATATATTTTTTTTTATTTTAGTTTTTTACTTAAAACTCATATTATAACTAATATGGTAAATTATTTTTTGACATTATTTTAGTTTTTTTATGTTTTTTCAATTTTTGAAATTTATATATAACTGTTTTATTTTTTTAATTATACTTTATATTATTTTTTTCTATTTATTTTTTTATGTTTTATAAATATTTTTCATAATCTTGTAACGTTGTTAACTACTAAAAAATAAGATAAATATTTTTTTCAAAATTATTGTTTACAATGTTATTAACTACACTAACAAATATGATAATGATTGTTTTGTTCGGAATCGTTTTGTGTTGTCTGTATCATTTTAAAAAAATATTCAAATTTTTATGTGACAGTTGAATTTTTTCTATAATTTATGTAATTTCATATATCATTAATATTGATAGAATTTTAGTTTACAACTTTTACAAATATTAAAAATATTATTTTAGTTTACTTTTTATTGGATAATTTCTTCATTTTTTAATTTATTTTATATTTAATTATGGGATTTTATATTTATATAATAATTGTCTCTTACTTTGATTTATTGGATAATGTCAGATAAAACATTAGTGTCACATAGAGATTTAGGGGGGGGATCATTCATATTCTTCTACTGAGAATCATTCTCATCCTTTTTCATAGGATCCATTTAATTCCATAGGAGTAGTAAAGACTTCTAGTGTTGGTAAACAAGGATAGACACAATTACCATAATTATAAGTTTCTCACATCATATTTTATTTTTTTAGTAAAGAAGAAAAAAATAATGTTATATATATACTTTTCTAGATAAAGATACATGGATGTATTTTGTTGAGAGTAGACTAAAATGATCATTTTTTTATAAGTGGAACATTATATTTTATATGGTTTCCTTATAAAAATGATCATATTAATGATTTTTTATTCTTAAAAAATAGTAAATGAGGATATCTCATCAGAATATCCAATCCAAAAATGTATACTCTCATACATCATGGAGGGTATATGATACTAGAAGAACAAATGATGGCTGGAAATTTTCAAAAACTGAGAGACGAGACTTTATGATCTGCAAAGGTTGACCCTCCCCCATCCCCATATAGACATGAAAAATTGAAGAGGCCCTAAATGAAAAAATGGATAATATCTGATGGTATAGTTGATGGTTATAGCTGAGAGTATTTTAATAATTTATTTAATTTATCTATGTTATTTAAATTAATTAAAATCATTACATATTTTGATTCACTAAATAATTTTTAAAATATTTGGATAGGAATCCTTTGAAGGGAATATTACATATGTGGACTTTATACCAAACTGTAGGAATGATATTTTAGCTACTGCATTCGGAAATTTTAAACACATGGTTGTGTATGAGATTGTGCAGCAGGTGTATTAACAAAAAAAAGTTCTTGGTTATTTTATAGATTCTTTAAGTGAAGATGTATATAAAATGAAAATAGAATCTTTGGAAGATAAAATTTGGGAGATGTGTGAGATAATGGAGTATATGAATAGATATTTACTTCATTCGATGTTTATAGGCATACAAACAATTTCATGGTGTAGATCTCATAGTTATACCTCTTTCTAAAGATCCTACTCCTCTATCTCTGCTTGTTGATCCCACTCCTCCACCTCCTCTTGCATATCCAAATCCTAAATCTCCTCTTATAAAACTTCATATATATTTTGAGCTATATTTTTATAATCTATAGAAACATATTATTGAACATGGGAATATATATTATATTGGAGGTATCATTCATCATCAATAGATAGATATATAGTATTCCATGCAGGTTATTATAGATATAACAGTAAGAGTACAATTTCATAGATATAAGGTTACTACAGTTAGAAAATGTAATGTCCATTTTTTAGTTTGGCTATATAGACCTCTTCCAAAAAAATCCATTGAGGTATGTATATATTATATCATTTATTTCATATGGGTATTGAATTTATTTCAACATTTTAAAATTTATGTATTTATCTATTATTTATAGAAACTCTATAAAGGTAAATACATATGTTATAGTCAACAACAAGTATAGTCTGTTATAACATTAGATACTACTTAATTTATAATTAATATAACATCAACCTATTCATTTATTTTTCTAGATGTTTATGATATTATAATGTATTCTAAAATCTTTGGGTGTAAACTTACGATGATTATTTTAAAGACAGATACCAAAGATATTATAACTGGATATTTTTTGGGCATCAACATGATGCATGTATTTCCCATGTAATTTTATTATCATATATCTTTGAGTTATTTTAATTTATTAAAACATAATACTTATGGATTTTTAATATTAGGTTTCTTTATAAACATTGTATATTAATCTTGATACAACTTTAGTATATGTTTTTTCGGACCCACAATGTATTTCACCAATAGAAATTACAATTAATGATATTGAAAAAACCATATATATATTGAAGAAATATTTCAAAATAAATCAATTCAATGTTGGATGATTCCTTATATTCAAAGGTGTGAAACATATATTTCTTGAAGTGCCATTTCTCGTAACTTAATAACCACTCACATTATATTTTTTTATATTATTATACATTAGATGTGGTATATTTTTTAATATATACGGTAGTATATTGGTTGTGTTCTTTACAAGGGGATGTGTGAGAAAATTTTAAAAACATACTAAACACATAATTTTGATTATTTGTATACATGTATATTATAATGGAATTTAATTTTATTTTATACAGATCTTTTTCTAATAGGGAATGGAATTTCTTTAGACAGAAAATAGAAAGGAGGAACCCAAAGATCAAATATATAAAAGAAAAGGTGACATAAAATTTATAATTACTATATTTTGGATTCATGTGGATAAAATGTTTTTTTTAATTGAAAAAACTATTTTGAAACAAAATTTTCACCTTAAATAAGGAGTAAAATAATGAATATATTATATTATAAGATTTATTTATGAAATAATTTCAGTTGGGATAGTTACAAAATTACACAAGGTAAGATTTTATTATAAATATTCCTTTAATTTATCTTATAATTATATTGAGAATAAATTTTAAATATTTTATTTTAAATTTTTATCTCTCTAATGACTATTTTCCCCTTATACAAAATAAGATCTAAATCACATAAAAATATTATAGGTAGAATATATCATAGGTTTAGTTATATTTTAGTTTATTTATAATATATATTATAATATTTTAATTTAAAATTAAATTTTCAAAATGATTTGAATAATTTATTTTGTTTTTTTGTTCTAAAGCTGAGTGTTATTTTTTTTTTAATTTTGAAACTATTTTTTTTGTGTTGTTGTTGAGTTGATGAGTATATGTATTTTAATTTTATTTAAAAAAATATTTTCACTTCTATTTTTTATAATTTATGTGAAAAAATAAAGAAATTGATTTATCACACAATTTTTAATATAATAAACTTGATAAATAATTTATCACATTGATTTTTTTAAATAACTACTTTAAGAAAATCTATTTCACATCAGGTTTTATATAACTGATATGAAAAAAATTCCACGACTATAATTATAGGTTAGTTTCTATGACATTTTTTAAAAGATTTTATAAACACATTTTCACGTTAGTTATTTTTAACCGCTGTGAATCCAATTTATAAAACCACCTTAGATAACGTTAAAATATAACAAATTTTTAAAACAAAACCAAATGATGTGAAAAAATCTTTTTTCACTAGTTGTGGAAATATAAATTAAATAAAATGTTGATAATATTCATAAACATCCCATCCTAAGACCTTCCCTAAAATATGAAAACCAAATCTCCATGAAGCTTGATGATTCCACCAAGCTCCAAAATAATCTTCTCTTCAAAACCTTAGCAGACTAAACCAAAATAAAAGTAAAATAAGGGTAGAAAAAAGAGGATAGGGATATAGATATTACTAAAAATCTGTATGAATATTTACTTCTAAACAAACAAAATCAAAGGGAGACAAATTAGGAGTAATATGGAGAGGAGCTTGTCCTCTATCCCTACTCACATGAACCAAAGTGAGTAAATGATAAACATTTTTTACAATTTTAAGTCCTAAAAGACTATCCTATATATTTTATAATAAATTGGTTGTCTATTGGTCATTATTTGTCCAAAGTATCCATGTTGTAACACCTCAATGTAACACCCTAATATTTTAAAATATATTTCTTTTTTAATAAATTAGATGTGTTGGATAGCTTGTGATTCATGAAACACTAAACTAAAGTGAATTTTTTTTTTGTAATATAAATTAAAATATATTATGTTATATTTAAATTAAACTTATTTACTAAAATTATTTATAATAAGTTTTACTTTAATTATTCATAACACAAAAAAAATGTTTTCTATAAAAGCATTGTTTTTATTGTATATTATATATGTTTTATATGAATGGTACATTTGAAAATTTATAATTTTATACTCATATAATTATCTTAATTTTTTAATTTATCATTTAAAATATATATTAGGGATAATATTTGGTATTTTTCTTAAATGTTTTATTTTTTTTGTCGAATAGTGAAAAATATTGTTTTTACGAATACCATAACTTTGAGGATAACATTATGATAAAATCATGAATTAAACATATGTGATAAATTTTTATAAACTAAATATATATTAATTTATTAAAATAAAAAATTTAAAACTGTTATGTTGAATTTGGAAACCCATTATTGACTTTTTGTAAACTAAGTTACATTTTATTCTAATGAAAACCTATTTTGCATTCTCTAGCTTTAATGATCTGGTTGAAATATTTAATTTGTTTTTGTAATAATTATAATATAAAATAACCATAATTTATTTAATAATAATAAAATAAATTCATTTTAAGAACCAATAATAAATAATATTAGGCCTAAATAATAATAAATTCTTTTTTGCAGATAAAAAATATTTTTTTAAAATGATTTTATGTGTTTTGTGTGAATATATTATGATTAATTTACACCATTTATTGGAAGTTAATCTTGGAAAATGGATTCCATATTTTAAATTATATAATTCAAATTTTTTATGTCTAATTTAATTTTTTTCATAATGAATTGTTATCAAGTTAAAAAACTTATAACCATAGTAAGTGTAAAAATAGTTAGTGAAGGGGTTAATCTAAGATATATTGTTCCAAATATTATTAAAACATTTTTAAATTTTATTTTTTTTAGTTTATTTAATCATTAAACTATATTATATTTAAATATTTAAAAAAATCCCACTTCCCTAAGAAAATGACTTTATATTATTTTAAAACTTTAAAAAATTATAAGGGTGCCACTCCCCTCACTTATAAAAGGGCACATATTCTTATCACTTATCTACACCACTTGAGAATATTATCTCAAACAATATTTTCCCAAATACCATTTAAAACCCCATATCCATGAACTATAGGTACCAATATTCCCATAAGAGTCATCCAAGAATCCTTAAGCTATTTTTCAAGGGATATTTTTCAAGCAATAGATATATGTTCGTACCAAACATTTTCAAGTTGCATTATTCTTAAACCTCCACCAAAAATTATAAAACCATTTTAATATAATTAAATTAGATTATTTAATAAAATTAAATGTTTTTTATTTTAGTTTTACAATCATATTATATCTATTTCCCATCCAATGGGAAATTAAATCATTGATCAGGCATACGTATGGACGACAGTCTCTATGAAACAACTTGTTTAATTTTATTATCACCACCTCACATTGATGGTTATATTGATGAATTTAATGAATAAATTGGATATTTATTAAATTATTAATATTATTTATATTATAAAACCTATATGAAAATTGATTTATCATAATCTCTAAATTGAAACATGCATGAAAAATAAAATAGTTGATAAATATAATATTAATTTTTAAAAATAATTATTAATAAATGGGTCATTAAAAATTATAAATGAAATATACCTATTAAGATAAGTAATTATATGGTTATTATACATATATAATAAAAATAAATTTATTATACAGGAGGTCAAATCATGAAAGAATACATTCGGGACTTCAAGTGAGGGTTTATCTTCCTATATCATTTTTAATAGGGATTGTTTGTGATTAATCTTCTTTAGGGGAATTATAATATATTTATCTCTTAAACCTCAACCATTTTTTTATAATATTGTTATTTTTAGTTTTAAAAAGTATTTTTCCTTGTTTTTCCTTTTTATCACTCAAAAATACCAAAATATTGTTATTAAGAAAAATGACCTTATTCAAAATTATTTGTTAGAAATCTTTTTTTCATGTCCATATTATTTATAAAATTTCAAGAATATAATTTTATATTCTAAAATAAATATTTAAATTCATTTTTAACCATGTTTTAATTTCTTTTCAATGGTTTAGAAATTAATTCTTATAATATTTTATGTTTGAGATATATTTGGATTTTTATAAAAGTGTGGAAAGAATATTTATTAATGTTTATAGAATGAATATATTTTCCCACTAAAATGACCTTTATTTGTTTTTCATATTACTTTAAGATTTTACATCATTTAAAAAAGCTCCATTGCGATTTTTTTAAATTTTTAGTTCTTTAAACATTACCAAAATAAAAAATAGTTTCACTTTCTTTTCAAAGAAAATTATAAATGATTTTTATAAAAAAAATATTTATCAATATTAACATCCATTAAAGATTTTCAAGCTTCACTAGGGTTATGATATAAAGATATGATCTAGTTTATTTCTTTGTATACAGTATTATGATGATTTTAAAAGGATATATTCTTGAAATATGTTTCTTTCCTACACTTTAATTATCATATGATGAAATGAATAATGTTTTTATGATCTTTTGGAATGCATATGTATGGATTTCATTATATGACAGGAAGACTCATAATTATATATCCATATAATGCATTGGGTGTATAATGATATATCATGAGATAATATGAAAGGGAATGTGGAGTGAGCCCAATCCAATATTGGAATCTTTCCACCATGAATGGAAAGGGAATATAGAGTTAACCCTGTCCACTATGGGACTATGTCTATTCTATTATAATGGTCTTGGAAGTGATCGTTGACTAATGAAATGATTTTATATGATTATAATTATTCAAAAATACTATGAAATATTCATATGATTAACATATTCTCACATGTATCATGATTTGTTATTGATGATTCCACACTCTTATGGCTCAGATCTTTTTTCATGAAATTTTTTTATGTCATAACATGTGATTTGTGATTTATGACTGATTGGTTTTGAATTTTATAAGTTATGATCATGATCTGATACCTTAATGTTTATATTATGCTTACATATGATCACATATTGATATTTCTCATGTTTACACTTACTGAACATATGATCTCAACTTTTCTTTTGTTTCTATTTCCCTTGGTCATAAACAATGGTTTTAAGTAGGATATGTATAATAAGGGAAACATGATATAATAACATTGTGTGATATCTTCAATATATTTCATGAAATATGTTAAAATTGTTTCTAGTCTCCAAATACACTAAAATTTATAGTTTTTTGGTATGTTTTATTGTGTAATATATTAATTAAAAATCTAAAATGATGAAAAATGTTTTTACTTTATGCTGGAGTCATCTCAGTTGGTATCGTGGTAGGGTTTATATAGTTTTTTGAGATTGGGTTATGAATAATATAAGAAAATAACTTAAGACAAATTAATATAAACTGAAATGATATAATATAAAGAAAAATTTATTTAGGTTTATAATAAGGTACCATAATTTAGGACACATTAGGAATAATTTTCATTATAATATAAATGATTTCATTGATTAAGTTTGATTAATACTCATAATAACAATTTTGGTGTAAGAAAATGAAGATATCCTAAGTAAAATATGGAATCATACACTTATTATGAATTTATAAATTTTAAATATAATATTTATAGATAGTTCTACCCACTCTATTATATCTAAGGAATTTTCTAATATTATCACATCTCTAGAAAAATGAATATATATTGAATCTATGGTGAAAACTATTAATGATAAAATGATTGCATATCAAGTTTATAGATCCTCTAAAATGAAATTAATAAAAATGTGATTCCTTTAAATCTAGTTATCATCTTTTTAGTTACATTTAATGTTATTTTGTTCATGGATTGCCTCTCTCTACATGGATCCCATATCAATTTATAGGGTAGAAAATTAATATTTGATATTCTGAATCAACCTGTGATCATATATCATTAAAAAGATAAACATGAAATTATAATGGAAATTAATTCCTTTATATGGGTCTTATTTTATATTCCTGAGGTGTATTTATCTCAAATGGTCAGGAAGAAACTAAAAATTTAATATATATATATATATATATATATATTATTTTGGAATTCACCAATATATTTCTTAAATAGTTTCTTATTTTTACCCTGAATATTGAATCTGAGTTATCAATAGAACTCACACCTAGTGTTACGCCTATTTAAAAGACTTATTATAGAATATTCCAAATTGAGTTGAATAAATTTAAGAAGAAACACCATTAGAATCTAGATAGGGGATTAATTTGGAAAATTGCTTCACCATGGGATACACCTTTTCTTTTTAATGAAAAGGATTATGGGTCAACACGTCTCTATATTGATTATTGTGAACCTATTAAGATTTAGATCAAGAATAAGTATCATCTAATGTATATAAATGGTTTATTTAATTAACTATGAGGAGACCAATAATTTTCAAAGATTGATCTTTGATATGGATATCATGAGTTAGGGGTCATAATATATAACATACCAAATACAACCTTCCTTATGAGGTATGGACACTATGAATTTATAGTTATTCCATTTGGACTTACCAATGGCTCTACTATCTTCATGGATATAATTAATAATTTATTTATATATTACTTTTATCATTTTGTGGTAGCCTTTATAGAATATATTCTTCTATAATCAAAGAAAAAGGAAGAGTATGAAAATAATTTTAGGATTTTGTTTGAAGACCTTGATTAAAGGGAATTTGTATTCCAAATTCAGCAATTGTGAATTTTGGATAATGAAAATATCAATCTTGGGTATTGTAATTACAAATGAGGGAATACTATTGGATCATTTAAATGTGGGTGTTATTTAACATTGTCCTAGACTTACCATGGTGATTAAAATATATATTTTTCTTTTATTTTTTGGATAATATCAATTCTTTGTGATAAATTTCTAATGGATATCAAGTCTAAAAACTTGTTGACATGGTAGGGTGACATGTTTCTTTGGACTGATGAATGTGAATATAATTTGAAGTAACTATAGAGAAGATTGTTCATTGCACCTATACTCACTCAACCCTATAGTATAGAAGGGTTTGTGATAGATAGTGATGTATAAATGAAGTAAATAGGATGTGTTATCATACAGAATTACATGGTGGGGGAGAATTCCTCAGTCCAAAGGATGTTTTATAATAAACATTACCCAATTCATGATTTGGATATGTCATTGGTAATTTTTTCTTTAAAAATATATAGGTATTCTCTTTATGATGAAATGTGTGATATATATAATGATAAAGAAATATCAAATTATATATTCTCATTATAATAGTTGATTGTGTGCCAAAGGATATGGTTATAATTTATTAAATATTTTGATTTCTCAATATATTACAACCCTAAGAAGGTGAATAATGTGGAATATTCTTTCTAATATAAATGTTTTTCATCCTTTTATATATATATATATATATATATATTGAAGAGTAAAAATTGGATATAGAAATAAAAAATATGTTAAGGAACATTACTAAGTTCAAATATGATATTGATGGAATGATCAAGTTTATGAATAAAGTATGTGTCCTATCAATTCCAAAATTCAAGAAAAAGTTTTTGGATTAAGCACATATCTCATCATTTTATATACATCTACTAACTAAAAATAGGTATAGATTTTCCAATGATCTTTCCTAATTTGATAAAATTAAATAGATATATTGTTAATTATGTTTCTAAATTTCTATTATGTTTGTAAATTATGGATTAATGTTAGAAGTCTAATGGAATGATGTAACCCTTACCCGTACCTGTATATAAATTAGAAAAAATCAATATGGATTTTTATAGGAATCCTAAATAAATATAAAGATAAATAATTAATATTTTTTATTCTATCACCTTATGAACACAAAATATTTTATTTTTGTCATGGAATATTTCTTTTTTTAATGAATTTTCAGAATATATAGTCATTAATTTGTAAGGTTTCATTGAGTACCATATTCAATTATATGTAATTGTGGTATAAGGTATACCTAAAAGTTATGGAGAATTTTTTAGTAAATATTTAATATGATTATTATATTTATCACTATATATCTTACCCAAAAATATGGTATGTCTAAGAGGGTCATTCAAACCACAAAAGATATACTGATATATTTCTATTTGGATTTCAAAAGAGGTTGGGATCACCACCATCCTCTCATTGAATTTTTATAAAAAAATATATATCAGTAAATAATTAACACGGATCCTTATTCATCACTACATTTTAAGAAGTGAATAACTCTAACATGTTGGTTTGAATTTTGAGAATAAAATATACTGGGAATTTTTCTAGCATAGGAAATTTTATATAAATTTATATCCATCCAACAAAACATCAGGGCAGCTGAGAGTTGACAGAAAAGTTATACAAATAAAATTTTATGGTATCTAGAGTTTGAAGTTGGATAAAAGGTATTGTAATAAACATCTAATTGTAATAAGGTTTTGATATTTAGAACGAATGGGAAGTTGATCCCCAAATACATCGTTCGCTTAGAGATTATTGATTAGGTAAGGATGGGATATTATCACTTGGTGATTCCAATGAACCTATCTCATGTTAATAATGTGTTTAATTTGTCTATTTTGATTAATTAAATACCAAAGACTTCACATTTAATTAAATAATATGTGAAACCTTGGGAGCACGATCTTTCTTATGAGGAACAACTAGTATAAAGCTTGTATCATAAAGGAAAAGTGTTATAGAAGAATTCCACTTACCTGGTTAAGGTTCTCTAGAGTAATAATAAATTAAAAAAAGGTATATGGGATTCCAAAGAGGTAGTGAGGAATAGGAATCCCAATTTTTTATTAGATTAATGGAATGTTGATGGGATGTCTCTTTTATGGGGGGAGGAATGTAACACCTAGATATTTTAGAACATATTTTATTCCAATAAATTCGTTGTGTGTGGTAGCTTGTGATTCATAAAACATCAGACTAAAAAACTAATTTTTTATAATTAATATTTAAATATATTATGAGACAATTAATTTAAAAATAATTAGTAAAATAAATTATAATAAGTACAACATTAATTATTCATAACTCAATAGAAATATTTTTTAAAAAAAATTATTTACTTATATATTATATCTGTTTTATTGAAAAGGTAAATTTATAAATTTTAGAATTTAAGTTTGAAAAAAACTACGAAATCTATTTTTTTAATTCATCATTTCAAATTTATATTCGGTTGGATTTTTGGGCTTTTTCTGAAAAGGTTGATTTTTTTAGTGAATAGTGAAAATACAATTTTATGAATACTGATACTTTGATGAAATCATTATGATATAAGCAGGAATTCAATATATATAATACCTTTTTATCCACCGAATATTTGTTTAATTATTAAAATAAAGAATTTAAACTATTTTGTTGAATTTTCAAAACCACTATTGACTTTTTGGGACTTAAGTTGTATTTTATTCTAATAGATAACTTTTCTTGATTTTTTACCTTCAATGAGGTTGTTTAATGATTCCATTCAATTTTACATGGTTATAATCTCAAATAACTATAATATATTTAATATTAAGCTAATAAATTCATGTTAAGAACCAATAATCAATAATATAATTTCAAAATATGTATAAATTTATTTTTACACATAAAAATAATTATTTCTAAAAATGGTTTTTATGCATTTTGTGTGATTAAATTAGAATTAGTTTATGTCACTTTCAAAATTTAATTTTCAGAAATTTATTACTTATTTGGAATCATAATATTCAAATTTTTTATAGGTATAATTTTATTTTCATCCATAACGAGTAGTTATCATAGTAAAAATCAGGTCACCATAGCAAATGTTAAAAGTGTTGACCATGGTGTTAAAATAAGAGTTAAGGTTTTAAATATTTTTGAAACATTGATAAATTTTATTTTTTAAGTTTATTATGACCTTACACTATATTATCTTCAAAACATTTTTCATTTTGTCCCACATTACCAAGAAAATGACTTTATATTATTTTAAAACATTGAATATTTACAAGGGTGTAACCCCCCTCACTAATAAAAATGAAACCCCATTCTCTCACTTATATACGTAAATTGAGCCCAATATATCATCTAAAATCTTACTAAACACCTTCCCAATATTATTAAACACTACTTAGTGGTTTATTTCTTACCAAAATATCCATCCCATAATCCTTAAAGTGTTTTTCAAAGGAGATTATCTAAGGAAGTGGTATAAGTTATTACCAAACATTTTCAAGTTTCTTTCTTTTTTAAAATCTTATAAATATTATAAAACCATATTAATATAATGAAATAAGTATAATTAATATATTTATATTTATATTTTAATGGTATATCAATTTTATATCTCTTTTATATCCATTGGAAAATGAAATTGGTGCTCATGCGTATGTACTGAACATTATCTCCATGAAGCGACATGTTTAATTTTTCGTCACCACCCACATGGATGTTTATTTTGATATATTTAATGAAAAATTATTATATTTATTACATGATTAAGGTTCAAGTAATTATTAGACCATGAAAAAGGTTCAAGATTCGAAATATCTAAACTAAAACATATATGAAAAACGAAATGATTAACACTCAAAATATTGATTTTACGGAATAATTATTAATAAATGGATGATTATAAATTATGAATGAATAATATATGGTAATATAAGTATTAATATGTATATTATATATATTTATAGTAAATTTAAATTTATTACAAAGGTGGTTAGATCACATACGAATAAATTTGGTCCTTGAGGTAAGGGTTTATGTTGGAATCTCATTTTTAATCGGGATTGTCTATGTTTTAGTCTATTTTATGGGAAATATAATCTATTTATCTATTAAAACACATAAATTTTATTATATTATAGTTATTTATTTATTTTAGGTATTCAATGTTGTGTTTCTCACCTTATTTTTTTAATGATCATAAACACTCTTTTAAATGTTTAATAATTTCATTTAAGTGATTGGATGATTTTCCTGATTAAATCATGTTATAATATTTAAAGGAAATTTAAAAGTTACTTTAATAAGTATTAATAGAAGTATTTAATAATTTTATAAAGTTTATAATAACCTTATAATATGATTCAATGAAGTAGAGGGGTCACTTTTTGAAGCTGCATGAAAAATAGTTAGAACCATGCCCATGGGGCAAGGTGTTTCAGAGGAAAATGGCTTGACTCTTTGAAAAATGATGTATTGGTGGAATTAATGGTCGATAAGTGGGATGGAAGGAAAAAACATGAAACTAAAGTTGACAATTCTCATGGTATTGGGTGTTTTTAAGGCCAAAACTGCCATGAATTGTTATATAGGGTGTAGTAAAAACCATGTCGATGGGTGTAACTATATTTAATATCAGTCAAGCTCTTTAAATTTTGGTCATAAACATATTAATTACCCCAAATTAATTATATAATTTTTTATAATGATTTTAAGGATATAAATATATTCCTCTAATATTATTTTCATAGAACAATCAAACCATCTCGTCCTTTCTTCAATTCCAACATTCTACGGTCACAAATTATCTCTCAGGTTCCCTCTTTTATAAGTAATTAATTCTAAAATATAGAGCATGTGAATATTGTAATATCTTATCACTTACATAAATTTCTCATTATATCCTATTTTCTCTTCATATTACTTTGATAGAATCAATATAATACTAAAACATGATTGTTTTTAAGCAATCCTCACTATTTTCATCTTTTTTATATTATTGGTTCTCACAACGTTTAAATTGGGGGACCCAAGTTTACTTTCCATAAACATTAAAATGATATGGTATATTATATTTTAGGTTTATATCTATACCCATTAAAAATATAATGTCAATTTTAATTCTATTTTATTTCTACAAACTAAAAAATAAAGGGTGTTTTCATATCTTGGATACTGTTCAATCTAAAGAACTAATATATTAAATCATAGAGTGATAGAGGTGGTGGAAATTGGGGCTCTTATAAATATATTTTTAAACTTATTTTCATAATTTTTTTCGTTATTTACTTTCTAAATTTTTATTTATTTATCACTTGATTAATTTAATCAATCAATTGATTAATCCATCAATATACTTAATAGTTTTATTTATGAAATGATATTTATTTTATTCTTATGATTTTATAAACTATATTATTATTATATCATTTTTCTTTTAACTTTGATATTTTTTATCTCTTCAAATATTTTAATTAAAATTACTCTTTAAAAAATAAGGCTTTATTTTTTAATACTTTTTATCCACATTTTTTAAAAATTAAATTCACCCCCCCCCCCCCATTTAATTTTACCCTACTCTATCATATATTACATATCAAAAGAGTTTTTAAATGATTTGTTTTCAAATTCACCAAAAAATTAATTTATTTTCAAAATATTAAACTTTTTTTCAAGAAACATTTATATTAAATAGATTTTTCAAAAATACAATGTTCTCCAAAAGGAAACTCCATGGGTTGTGTTCCCTTTTCTGATGGTAGTAATTATGGTTATTAAAAACTTCAAATTTCTAATTATCATATACCTATTTTCTATCCCATGTGTATATTTTTTATGCTTTTTTATATCAATATTACTCAAAAATAAGATAAATGGGCCCCTGATAATATTTATTCTTTCTAATTAGATGGTAAAGAAATGAATTCTATTAAATTTTTTTTCAATATAAATGAATTTAATAAAATTTATACATGAAAAATGGCTCTCGAAATTTGGAAAACTTTTATGTAACTAAAGAAGGAACAAAAAATTCAAACAAACAATATTATATTTTTTATACAAAACATTAAAAGTTTATGTATGATTAATAAGGAATATATTACTGAAATATCTACACAATTAAACAATTTTTATAATATTTGAAAGTATATAAATGATTATCCTTCTATAAAAACATTATTTAGAAGATAATTTTGGTTATACCAATATATTGGGTACCCAAAGTCACCATAATATGAGAATCTAAAGACATAAACAATACATAAGTTGAGGAGATCATTGGTTCCCTCTTGAAAAAATATATAACTATGAAAAAACAACAAAAAATGAGGCTAAGTAGGTCAAAGAAATTAAAAAGTTGATTTATTTCAAATAAATTGATAATGAATTGTTCAAAGAAATTCCAATAATTATCATCCTCTCAATAGGGTTAACTAGTAAATTAATAAATAAATATCATATCAACACCTTGAAAAGAAAAATCATGAAATGGAAGTTTCTTATTTTAATTTCAAAAAGGGAGGCCACATCAAGAAGGATTTTCCATTAAACAAAAATAATAATAATTAACGTAAGAAATATATAGACGTTTTAATTTGGATTTATAGTGAGGATACACTTTAAACATAAGAATCAATGGAAGAAAGTAATATGTTCCTCATTACTATTGTCAAGGTATATGATAAATTAAGTTCTGTATATTATTTTTAACACTCTTCAACTTCTTCAAACTCTTATTTAAGCAATAAATATATTATTTGTGCTAGAGATAAAATTCAAAATGATTGTTCTGAAATTTTTTAAAAATTTAAACAACTTAGAAATAATTAAAATCCTTTTGTTTTTTAAAAATATCACCTTTTAATAGAAGAATGTGATATAGTTTTAAAACTAAAAGAACAAAAAAATATTGAAAACATGTGATTTCAAATTAAATATCTCAAAAATACTATTTAGAATTTTACTCAATGTGAGTAAACCATGAATAAAATTTAGGGATATCAATATTTTATTGAAAGTAATGTTAGGATTAGATTTTTAAAACAATTTTATTTTTCCCTAAAATTCAAATATTGGTACTTTTTTGAAAGGAACTTATCCAAATAAATTTTATAATTATTGTAAGAAATTTGTTCAAATTTTTTGTGATTGAAAATTTTAAAATATATATATGGTATAACCAATATAATTTATCTAGCATCTCATATTTCTAATTGAAAAAAATTCTCTAAACAAGTTTAGATTATAAATCCCTTATTATATAACTTAAATGGGCCCAAGATATAGGTACCCAGAGAATTATTCCCTTAATATTTTATAGGATGAGGGTCTCATGATAAAAACCTTAGAATCTATTTTTTATACGGATAGTGTATTCTCAAAGAATATGTGTGGTGATAATTCCAAATTCAATCATCCCAAAAACAATCCTGGAGTATATTTCACATTTATAGATGACTAAAAAGTTAAAATTACTTATATATATTTTATTGGTTTCTATAACACTTCTCTAAATGAAGTTGATTAATTTTTTAATGTCTTGAAGTATAACTTTCTAAGTATTAGTCAATAATATGATATTGATTATGAAATTAATTTTAAAAATGATTGTTGTAAATCTTTTAATTTTGAAAGAAATATTTTATTTAAAACATGTCTTTTTAAAAATATCTATATTATTGATTTAAAATCTATTAAAACTAAAAAATATAAACTTTTTAACCTCATAAGATAATTAATATTTTAGTTGGTATCAATGCCTAGGAAATTATAATATTCACTCTCTGGAAAATTTCAACTGGAACAGAAAAGTATGAGATTTACCAAAATTGTATTTCAAAGATAACATAGTTTTGAACGTTCCCAACCTAGTAAAAAACACAAATATTATTTAAAATGTAAAAAGGATTTTTCTCCTTCTAAAGACTTAGAAAAATTCAACCTTGATATTTTTATAACTAGTAAAATAGCTAGTATTATAGGTAAATCATACACCTCTGGTATTAATAATACTATAAAAGATTTATATTGGTTTTCTTCTTAGATTATAAAAATAAGGCTTGGAAAGACTTTATCAAATGTTTAACAATGTCAAGAAACAAAAATCCTTTAAAAATTATCCTTTAGAATTTAACATTGGTGATATTTTGATAATAATGACATTCATTATTTTTTTCTTCTTAAGTCTATCATTACCCCTTATCTTCTTCTAGAATACCTAACAAAATTGGTTGTTTAAAGATGAAATATGGCCCTCCAGGAAATGTAGACATCTCTCTAAAATGAGTTTAGCCTTCCTAGTTTCTTTTTTTTAGGGCTCTCAATACCTTTTTCCTTATCATAAACCATGTTTTGAAGACCCATCTTAGTAAAAATCCTTTATGAACTTTGGAAAAGAAAAATTCCAAAAGTTGGATTCTTTAATTTTTTCTGTTGTAAATGATTTATCCTTAATAATAAAGAGAATACAGTATATTTTGACCCTAAATTCAATAAAGGTATAATTATTGGATACTCAAACTCAATTAAAGACTAAAAAATCTTTTACAATAGGACTAAGATGATACAAGATTCAATTCACATCTAATTTGATGGGATTCTTCTTAAATCACATTCCACAAGTCATTATGATCTTAACCAACCTAGTTTAACCTTACCAAAATATAATTTTTCCAAAGTGATTTGATATTTTAAAGAACCCATTTTACTTATTTATATAAGGCATGGATTCAATCCAAATTCTATCCCATTGAGAATTTTAATAATGAATTCAAATTTTGAACTCAAACTAGAATGTTGTTATTAAATAAAGTTGAACATCATGATTTTATATCTCACATTGAACCATAATACCTTGAGAATACTATTAATGATGAGTATCTTATACTTTTTTGGATAAAGGGGTTAAACTGGTTTCAAAGGAATAATGTTCAGAGTCTCATGGTACAACCTAATAATAATCATATTATTTAAACTAACTTAGTTTTTATAAATACACATGATGATTAACGAATTAATGAATGCCTGGAGGGAAGTGAATGTTCTAGATAAAATTCTTTCTAACAAAATAATTCCATGAAAAATATTTATTATTTATCTTATTAATGGGCCTTTACCTCATGAGTCTGTGTCAGTTATTTTTGGAGACACCCTACGCCTTCGTCATTTTCAACCCCCCTAAATACAAGGTTCCTGAATAAAATGTTAAATTTATGTGAATTATGATTAAGGAATTATAATCTATAATAAGTATCTACTTGTTTCTGAAGGATTTAATAAATAAGTTATTAAATATAGTGAAAACTTTTCACCCTTTTCTTGTATAGAATCTATTAAAACTCATTTTTATTCATCATTCATTACAATTTTTAACTTTTTCTGATGGATTTAAAAAGTGATTTATTAAATGGTTTTATTTCTAAAACAATTGTGGATAAACCAACCAATTTTTATAATAATAATATTATATATTCTATTTCCATGTTGCTAAAATATTTTTATGTAATAAAACAATACCCTCAAACTTTGTATGAGATCTTAACTAAATTTATTTTTTCAAATGATTTAAAAATGGGAATTGATGATTCCATTAAATTTTTCAAAAGAAATAAAATTATTTATTAACATTTAAAATTTATATTGATGATTTTTTTTGTATGAACTAAATAAACTCTTTGTAATGAATTTTTTGATTTATGAATAAAATGTAAGGAATGTGTTTTATGGGGGAACTCAAATTTTTCTTTGTTTTTTAAATTTCCCAAAATTTCAATGGAAATTTTTAAAACAAAACTAAATATAATATTTAAAATTTAAAATAAGTCTGGAATGAATAATTCTAAGGAATTAAAAACACCCACGTGTGAAACTTATAAGAAAACGATGGATGATGCCGGTAAATCAATTGACCAAAATATTTTTAAAAGTTTGATTAGAAGTAAACTTTACCTTATTATTTCCCAACCATACATCGTGGTTAGTTTATTACTTTTTTATCATTCTCAATAAAATCCTAACGAATCTCATTTAAATGTTATTAAAAGAATTCAACATTATTTTAAAGGAACTAAAAAACCTTCAATTATTTTATTTTATAGAAACCTTTTCAGAACTGACTTGATTTTTTTATAACGATTTTGGAAGATTCCAACTTGATAAGAAAAGTAATATAAGATTTTTTAATCTTCTAGGAAAATCCACAATCACATAGATTAGTAAGAAGAGAAACTATATTTATATTTCTATAGCTAAAGTAGAATACATAGTCAATTGGAATTAATGCACCCTTGTTATATAGATGAAACATACTCTCTTACACATTGGCTACATATTCTCTCATCCCAATCAAGTGTGATATCACTAGTGATATTAGTATCTATAAAACCTTATTTAACACTCTTTAAATAATAAAATTAATCTTATACACCATTTTATATAATATCACTTTGAAAATTGTGATACTATTCTTGAATTTGTTTTCACCAACAACCAAGTTATCAAAATCTCCAATAAACCCCTTCCTCTTGATTTCACTGAATTTATTAATGGTGAGTTGAGTATGATTAGCTTGTGATAGTTTCTCTTAATTATAGAAATGTTGATAATTTTTCATTTTAAAAAAAATATATTATTTTTTTTAAATAACAAATTTTCATTATTTTTAAAAAAAAAATCAAAATATTCATAATTTTTGGAAAGTTAAGTGAGTGTGATAATTCAATAAAAATTCATTTATAGATAAAAATAAGTGGATGTGGATTTAGAAAAAATTAACCTAGATTTTGTTAATGTGAAAATAGCTAGATGTGTTTTAATTTGATCTTCATCCAAGGCACAAGTAGTGTGACTTTGTTGCATACCTCGTTTTATACCACTAGGGAATTTGGAAAGATATTTAAAAAAAATCTAAACCATAACCATTGAATAATTTTTTTAAAAAAATTAAAAAAAATTATTTATTTATTTATTTTGATGGTTATTATCCCTTTACCTCTCTTGATACATTACTTTATGGAAAACTAATCTTGTCAATAGTAAAATGAACCTAGAAGATGCACCCTTTTTCTAAAGTGCGTTTCAAAAAAAATTAATATAGAGTTTTTCAAAAAATATTTCAAAGTTTTATTTATCTCTTATGTTATTTTAAATTAAACAAATATTTACTTTGTTTTCTTTCATCATGATCTTTATTAAAAGTATCTCTTCTAATGTATTAAAGTCTTTAAATTTTTCAAAAAAATATTTTTGTCCCTCTCAAAAGATCATTAATGATGAAATAAGAAGTTTTATAATTATTTATATTTTTTTATAACCCCATATATGAATCACTTTTGATAATAGAAAAGGGGGAGAAATTTTTTATTGAGAAGTTTAAATTTTATAATTTTTATGAGGATCATTTTTATGTTAAGGGGAAGAAGTTAGATAAATATAAAGTATGTTTAAAACAATAAGTTTTTTATATATTTTCTAATATGGTGAACAAAAATTGTGCTATTTTACTCTGCTAAGGTAAATATTTTGAATCTTATCTTTTTAAATTATTTTAATTTTAATGTTCTTATGGTAATCAAAAAATGGGATATTGTTTTTCTCTACACCATTTTTTAGGATAAAAACGATATTTAAAGTGTTTAAAAATTTCATTTATGAGATTGGAAATTAGTATTGATAAATTATTGTAATAATCCTAATAGAAACATGAAATATATTTTAAGAAGTATTAATGTAATTATTGCATCCTTGTATAGTGGCTATAAGAACCTTTGAAGATCATTCATTGAAAATGAGGATCCACTTATTGAAGTTTCATTCCAAATGCATAGATCCACACCAATGGTACAAGGTTTTTTAGTGGAAAATGGATAGATTATTTGAAACAAGTAATGGTGGAGAAAATTTTAGTTGATAAGGGGGATAGAAGGTCAAAACAAGAAACTCCATGTGACCATGCTCGTGGTCTTGGGAAATTTTAAGGATAAAACAGATAATAATTTTTCACCAGTGCATAGTGAAAGTCATGTTCATGGGTCTTAAGGAATTTAATATTAGTTGATATCCTTAAATTATAGTATTAAACGTCTTAATTACCCATGGTTAGTTATAGATGGTTTATAAATGATTTTAATTCTGTAAATAGGGACCTATTGGAGTCTTTTCTTAGAATAATCGAACTACCTCATCCTTTCTCTAATGTCAACATGCCATGATCACCAATTCTCTCTCAAATTCTCTCTTTTATAAATCCTATATCTTCTCTAATATATAGTTTTTCTAATTTTAATATATTATAATTCTCATCATTTTCTAATTCTCTTCTAGTTATTCATTATATTACTTTTACAAAATCAATATTGTACTAAAATGTGATTTTCATTAAAGAAATCATCCCTCAATTCTCTTTATTCAATTATTTTTTCCCACTACCTTTAAAAATAAGGACCGAAGTTATACTTTATATAACTGTAAAAAGGAATAAGATTATTCACTTTGAGTTTTATATATATAACCATTAAAAATATAGTGTCAATTGTAATTTTGGTTTCTTACTATAACCTAAAATATAGGGTGTTTTTGTTTCTTGGATATAATTATATATAAGGGATCGATACATTAAATCCTCAATAAATTGAGGTTCTAGACATTTGGGGACTTAATGATCTATTACCAAACTTCATTACTTAATTGTGTTCCTTATTTAAATTCCACATTTTTTTATTTTTTTATTTCATTTATTCAATTAATAATTTGTTTAATCCATTAATATGCATAATTGTTTTATTTATGAATTGTTATTTATTTTATTTTTTCACTTTTATAAACTATATTATTATTATATAATGGAACTTTAAACTTTGAATCTTTTTTTTCTCTTCAAAAGATTTTAATTTTCTTTAATCTTTAAAATTGTGATTTTTAGACTTTTAGACTTTTTTTCTACATTGTTTTTTATATGTAACTTCATCCCACATCCCCACCCCTAGATAACTATTTTACTCTACTCTAAACTACATTATTTATATTTTTACCCTTTTTTGTACTCCAAAAGATCAAAATAATATTTTTAATAAAAACCACCCTTATTTATCCTTTTTTGCCAAGAATGTTTTTTATTCACATCTATTTAAATTAAAATGTTTCAATAATGTTGTTTTATGTTATCCAATAACTAGTTCAAGTCATTTTTAACCATGTGTTAATTTCATTACAAATGTTTAAAAATGAATTTTTATAATTTTTTCTGTACAGGATATAAATTAATTTTATAAACTTTTCAAAAAATATTATTTTTAATGTTTGATGAATAATTGGATTTTCTTATAATATTAAAAATTATTTTCTTGTAATGTTCCATTGTAATTTTTCATGGTTTTATAAATAAAATCATACTCTCAATTCTCATTGATTTTTTATTTATTTAAAAATTATAAAAAGAAAACTTATGTTTTCACTTATTTCATAAAATATATTTCAAATGATTTTATAAAAGTATTTTCCACATATATCAAAATCCAATAAGTATTTTCATGCTCTATTAGGGATAAATTATTTTGATAATATCAACTTTATTTCTCTTAATTTTTAATGATGATGATGTTGAAAATGTATTTTCATAACACTAATTTCTATACCATGAGTTAATTATGTTATAATGAAATGGTGAATGTTTTTATGATCTTTTTTCCCACATATTTATGGGTTTCATTATATAATCGGTGGTATAAACATTATATATTCCTCCAATGCATTGGGTAAAAAATTATATCCCTTGAGATAATATAAAATAGAATGGGGAGTTATGAAAATCCAATATTGGACTATATCCACCAAGAATTAAAAGGGAATGGTGAGTAAACCACATCCACTATGGGAATCTATCCATTGTGTTATAATGGTATTAGTAGTAAGTCTTGACTAATAAAATGATTTTATATACTTATAATTATTCCACACTCCTATGAAATTTCCTTATACTTATGATGTTCTATCATGGATCATGATTGATTATTGATGATTCCACACTCTTATGACTCGCATCTTTTTTCATAACAAATTTTTATTCTATGACTCATTATATATGATTTATGATAGATTGGGTATGAATTCGTTAAGTTATAATCAATATATTATAACTTTATGATTATATTATGATTACATATTATCAATGATTTTTATCTCTCAGCATTACCCTTATTATAAATTTGAATTCACCCTTTCATGTGTTTAAATTTACACTGGTTATAAAGAAAGGTTTGAAGTAGGATATTTGTAATAAGGGTTATTTAAAAAATAAAATTTGTGGGATATTTTAAAGATCCTTCATGAAATAAGTTGATGTTGTATCTAGTCTCCAAATACACAAAACCATTATGGTTCTGGGGTATGTTTTATTGTCTAATATATTATGTTTACATCTATGATGAAAATTGTACATACTTTATATATTGTTCGCCTTTGTTAATGTCTAGGACATAACACAATGAGGCCCCTTTTAGTCTTGTTATATCCTCTCACTTCTAGGAAGAGGTTCATTTCCTATATTCCACCATCATATCATGTCCCTTTTGGGTCATGGTGTGATTTACCCCATAAATATGGCCAAATACTAGGAAAATAACTATCATGGAATGGCCTTAGAGGTTAATACATAAAGAAACATCCTCCAAATGCCTCAGGGCCCAAATCTCTTCTACTTAGTCATGAGTCTTCTTAACTCTAGGTTTTCACACTATACAACCACCTTTCCACTAAGTGACCTCCTTCCCTCATTTTCCCTTTCTTATTCTAGACACTATTTATTCAATGACTCAAAATAACCATGCAGTGATGACCTGCATATGAAATAATATAATCCACCAACACCTTAGAACTCAATCTGGGTGATCTTCCACCAAGAAACCACCTCTAAAATAACTCATAAATCATTTCAAACATAAAAAACTCCCACACATCAATCTAGGACAAAATAATCAAATTACATTTGATTATCACCAATTCAAAATGATACGGGTCATTAAAATACTCACACCTAACACATGTCTCAAGTTAGGTTGCATGTGGACCTTTTTTACATGATCTAGGGAAATAAAAATCCTTAAATCATTATCTCTAGAATCATTTGAACTACAGATTTTGGGTTGATTATTTTTGGATTTTGGATTAATGAACTAGGAGAGTACATTAGGGTTTACCTCGGTTATATATATGGGATTTTTCCTTAATATGGCATTCCTTTTTTTTCTCTTAGGGAATGTCATATCAGATAACATGTGTATAAACTGATTTACCTTTTTAACTTGTTTTGTGGATATTATGTATGATTTAATGTTTTAGTTGTATGATTTTTCATGTACATGTATTTTTTTACATCTATTATTGTCGAGGTAAACCAATGAACAAGTATCCCATTAGTGATTAATGATATTTTGGTATATATTTCCTATAAATCTAAATGTCATGAAAAAAACTTTGGATTGAATATTATATTAATTATTTTAGATTCAACTATAGAAATCCAACTCCCAAATTATTAGTATTCATCTTTAGGAATTTATTCTGGCATATAGTGAATGGGAGGTGTGCTCGATGTGTTGTGGTGCCCTAATCTGGTACTGTTTGGGTATTCAGGTCATGGTCATTACTAGTAATAAATCAATGGAGTATTTTGGTCATTTTTGGATGATAGATATCATATGGTTTCTTTTAGATTTTATTTTTTTATCCATAAATTTGTTGTTTTAATTTGATTTTACTTTATTTTATTTAATGATATTTTAAGTTTTGGCTTTGGCTTTACAGTAAATTACATTTTATTTCATATAGTATGTTTGATATTTTTCTTTTAAGGTTAAATTATCCCCTAATAATTCTGTTTTATCTCAATCAAAAGTTTATAACATCAAAAAATGAAGAGCATTCATGAGGTTATGTGATGATCCCAACCTAGGTTTTGGGATTCGGGAATTTTGGGTTGTTGGGATAAAAATGGTATTGGAGAATGATTTTTAAGTTATTTTTTGTACATTATATAAGTCAAGGATATAGAATTTTTTAGGATCAATAATTACTTATAAAATTGTGTTGGAAACACATTTATATAAAAACATTAGTTTCTATGGCATTTTATAATGACATGGTATTATTGATTCTTTTATATGATATTATTAATTTGTTCCCTAAAGGTTTCTGCAACTATGATGGGTAGATATTATAAATGTTTACATGTATCATGGTATACCTGGATAGAAAAAAAATATTTATGCATATTAAAAATGATTTTATTTCCTAGGATTAATCTGGAAATGGTTTCAAGTGATTCTTAATTTCAAAATTGAATTTGGAAATGTTTTTTTAAATAATTTAGTGAAAAGTTTATGTTCCCAATTTGTGTGAAATTGGAATTATGAAGGAAAAGGATTATAGTAAAGTGAATAGATATAATTAAATATGTATTTTAATTATTAGTTTTGAGTTTTAAAATACTTATGACTATATAAAGTGGGATATTCATGGAATTTGGGAGTAACTTTTATTCATGATATTAAAATATGATATAAAAATTAGATGGTTTGGTTTTTTAATGGGTATAATAATATCTTAAATTTATTTATTGACCATAGTAAAATTGGTTGATTTTGATAGGTGATATAGTGGATTGGTCAAGACGGGAGTGAATTGACCTCTATAAAAAATTATAAAACTAAATATAGTTAATTTTATTTAATTTTTAAAGGAAAATATGAATACAACTATTTCTATAGTAGTTGGGATAAAAGTAATTCTATAATTACTCTTTAAGCATTCAATGTGAGAGTATATGACCCACTAATATAGTGACCTAATTTTTTAATGGACTCAAAACCTTTTTACAACTACCTTATTAACCCCTAAAGGAATAACCCAATTACTAACACCAATCAATTATGATTTATAACCCATAAAATTCTTTTTAAAGTGGAGAAAGAATCATTCTTTCCTTTACCCAAACCAAGTCACAACTAAATCCCTTGTATTTTACTAGTCTAAGGCAGAACTAGGAAACATCCTTTTTTAACCTAGAGGTGAAACCCAAAATGTACCATTTAGAGGTGTAGTCTGACCCAAACACTACGAACTAATTTTAAATTCAGAATCATAAACTATAAACATAGTAAATTAAAAAGATATAAATATTTAAGAACCATAAAAAACAGAACAAGGAATGCTTGAGAGTTGAGGTAGCAATTTTCTCTTTTGATATAAAATTATCAAAATGATGATATTTGTCCTAGAGTATCACAATGTTGATTATAAATAGTATAGAATAGTATACCTTTGAAATATCCTCAACCTTGATGATATTGGAATTGGATCTTTCAACCTCTATATAAATAGTTCCATTATGCACAGATGACTCTGAAAATTATTAATTCCTTCCTTTCCATTTTTATTTTATCAATTCCCAAAGAAGTCATAATTTTCAATCTCAAAGATAAAAAACTAATCCAATGTTGAAATAACTTCTAATAATCTATAAAACTTAAATCATTTTTATAATATAATCTATTTAGTAACAAAAATTTAATATATTAGTAAATAATTAGTAATTTTCCCTTATAAATTTCTCATAGATCATGTAATTTAAATCATTTATAATTCAAATAATTTAATTTTGAAACTCAATAGCTTCCAAGAAAATGGAATGAATACTAAACATGATTTATCCCACAAGATCGTTATTCAAATATATATAAAGTATCCTTAAATTTTATTTCATAGGATTAAAAAAATTAGTGTTTAATTATAGAATAGTTAAAACAAGAAAAATATGTATAACAAATATATAGTAAATTGATATATGATAAGATTTGTAAAATAAATAACAATTAAAAATTCCTAAAAACAAACTATTGAATCATGTGTAATAATCATTATTAACTTCTTTGTATACATGTTTGTTTAGAAGCATCATTCTTTGAAAGCGTCAAAGTGAATAATTACCCTTTTATGTAACCATAATTTTTTTTCCATATAATAATCATCTAACCATAAACCCATCTTGTGTGATCGACATCTAATCATAAACATGTCTTTCAGAAGCATTATTTAATTTTAAATTTGATTTTTGTAAACATTATATCAATGTTCTATGTAATGATCATCTATGTATTCTAAAGAAACAACTTTTGTTGTGTAAAAATCATCCCATGTTACATTAGTATCATCCTATGTTTTCATAAACATGATTTTATGTTGTGTAACAACCATTCTCCAACAGCGTAACCATTATTCCTTCATAAAAATAAAAAATTTAAGGCTCATTTTGTGAGAATTAAAATTCTTAAAAATTGTTTTTTGTATGGATTAAAATACTTAAATAATATTTTTAATAATATTTTCTTCTATAATAAGTGAAATCTTAAAACACATTTGTTTACTCATTTTAGGAGTAAAACAATAATATTTTAAATCAACATAAACATAAATAATTAACAATGTATTAGTAAATATAAAAAAAATACTAACAGGAAAATATCCACTCAAAAATATCTCAATTTAAAAAAACAAAACTAAATTAATTTCAAAAAATTTCTCCCCCTTTTAGAAATTATAAAATAATTTAAAGATAAAATAATAAATAAATTATGCCCCTTTTTTGAAGAATATATTAGTGATGAATTAAAATTAGATAATGCATTTATATGATTTATCGATCTTTGATAAATAATATTAATTGGTCTTTTAGATCAAAAATTTTAGAAAAAAGAAATGAAAAACCTATTGTATGAAATATTTGGTAGATTGTAGAAGTAAATGTCAATAAATATTAAATATCCCCTATATTCATGTAATAAAATTAGATAATCAAGTGAAAAAATAGTAAAGGAGATAGATATGAAGGATAAAATAAATTAAAAATACCCCCTCTTAATTGAAGGATTTTTTCTATCCCATGAACAATAGTATTTTTAGAATAGGGTGTACAAATTTCAAGTTCACAGCATGGAGAATTCATAATTTCACCTAGTTTAATGCATAAAAATTTTAAAGGATACATTAAAAAAGCCCTGATATTCATGGAATGATAGTCAATGAATTAAATAAAATAACCAATAATGAATAAATATGCTAGTGAACCATAAAATTAAACAACTTGATTACATTATCACTATCCATATATAAAAAATAAATTTAATCCCATGTAAATAACCCATAAAATTCAATAAAAACAAGCATAATTACTGACCAAATCAAGCCATACAATGATGAATACCAAACTATTAGAGTTAACATGGAGTGATATTATAAAGGTGGAATAATTTAAACATTGAAGAACTAATTATTTTCTACTAACATATTATTTAAATATATTTAAATAGAAGTAGCTCAATTTTTTTGTTAAAACATCAAATATTAAAATTTATATTTGATTCTCTCAAAATTATAAACATCTAAATTGTAATGATCTAGGATTCCCCATGTGAAAAACTTTGTACTTTTTCAATTTTTAAAGCCCTAGTCCTTTTTTGAACGATAAAATTGTAATTTTTTTTCTATCAAATGACCTTGTAAAATATTTATGATGGTTATATTAACACAGGGATGTAGAATTTATCCTACGAAAGAATTTTAGTGAGACATTGTGTTTGTTAAATTTATTCAGAGTATTTAACATTATTAAATTAATATTAAGTATATTTTATAGGTTCAAATGTTAATATCTCTTAAATAAAGATCCAAATTGGAATTATATTTTTTCAATTGGTTCTGAAATATTGGGTTTTAACATGGAAAAGTATAATCTCTCTTGAAGTTCTAGGCCCTCAGTCATGCCCATTAAGCAGGTATTCATTTCATTTGATAATTTATTTTAATTTAACCTAATACCAATTATTTCCAATACATAAATTGATTCTACCCTCCAATTACCCTTTGATGATTTTAGTATCCAAAGGTGGTGATCAAGAGAGATTTATTCATCCTAGAATGATTGAAATTGGATTCGAATGAAATGACCATGAATTGGGAGTCAAAATGTGCATTTATTAAGCTCTGGTGATCGACCAAGAAGTACAGGTCATTATTTTGGATTAAAACACACTTTTATTCTTTTTTTCTAACATTTTCTTTTGGATGATGTATAGACTACTTTACATTTTCCTTTAGTCCCAAATTTGAATCTGGGTGTTCGGTGGTGATTATATATAATTTTCATCTGGAATTTATTACTAAACGGTGATTGGTCTCAGTAAAATACATCATGTTCCTCTATTTTATATTTTAGGTTAGAGATATTATATGCAAAGCATATAGGTTTGATAGACATTCTAATTTGGACCCTAGGTTACACAACACATGATCTAGCTATATATATGGCCAGACACTCATGTGAGGAACATTGGCATATACTTATACACTCCATGGTAGTGAATTGGCATGACTTAGGGTGGCGTACATAGATTGGACCCGTTCACCCCAAAAATACCATGTAGTGTAGGAATACACCATATACTAGAGAAGTACAGGTCGGTTTGGTATGAGGGCATACCCCTAGGAAGTTTTTAGGTGGACACATTGTGTACTCTGAGTACACGTCTTTTACTATACTTCTTATTGCGATTTTTATATATTATCACCCTAGATATGTTTTAGTAAAAATGGGTAGTCCCGTATGAGTATCCATCCGCCAAAAACCCAATAGTGGGGTCTTATTCTCTATTTGAGGTTGTTGGTGAGATGTTTTGATACTTGTTGTAGTTTAAAATCCTGTGGTAGTGATGGAAAGATTCTAACAATAGAGCAGAGTATGTGAGAGGAATATGGACTTCTTATGGTATTATCAGAAGTTTGGTGTGGAATACCTCACATTTACTTGTAGTTTGGTTCCCCTCTTGAGTTTTTTGGTGGTTATAGTTCCCTCAAAGGATAAAGGGTCCCCAACACCAGTGTTCAGCCAGGCCTGGGAAGTACCCCTTTTATTATAGTGAGGTTTGATGGGTCTTAGTTAGAAATGTGACTCATGAAGGAAATATCCTTCTTCTCATGCATCAAGGAGTTATTATTAGTTCATGAAACTTTATTTCATGCGATATGGGAGTTGGACACTCACTCTTAGTTATAACAGCCTATGTGGCTAGTCTTTATTTGATGTTTGATACTCTCTCCATCTCCCTACCTCCCTCTCTCCCTCTTCCCTCTCACTCACATGTTGTATCTAAAATTGTGATCTAGCGATATGGATCATAATTTTTAGAACCTTATTAATGGTCCCATTTACTAAACTATTCTTTATGAATCTTAGTTAATGGTTGTAGTCCAATATCTATAGATGGGTACTTTCCATGTTCCTATATACTTGGTTGAGTGGTGAGGGCCTCTTAATTGATAGATACTTCACCTACCTGTGAGGCGGAGCATGGGTCCACTATTCTATATGATTTCCTCTTGGAAATCTGTCTCATGAGGTATGGGTTTTCCTTTCACTATCGATTACGGATCTCCAAATGGCTGATCTCACCCCATGTCATGGTGTAGGATCCCTGATATGGTCACAATGTTGGTTTAGCTTGCTAAAGGTGGTTTATCATAGATGGTCCAGTGTATATGGTTGGTACTCCCTTGGTCAGGTCACATGTACTAGATATGTATGGGTATACCATGATGGATTTATTTCTATAAATATTTGTGGTGGTGATGGTGGCTTTCATGGATGGTTAATGAACACTGGTGATTGAGGTGCATGGAGTGCTTCAGTTAATTCCCTCTTTTATTTTGATCGAAGTGGAGTGATTTATTGTAGTTGTTTCTCTTTAAATAGTTGTTCTCCTTTAACCCTTGAGGGAATTTGGGACATTGGGTTCTGATCTTGTGCTTCTTCTCTAAAGTTTTTCTTTCCCTCATCTAGCAAATGCTTGATCTTCCTTCAGGTGGTCTGATGGCTGGTAACCACTTTGTCATGCCATGAGAACTAAGAACTATTGTCTAGGTCCCTTATTGAGATCAGTGTAATGTGAGGGATTCTTTAGGAAACTATGGCATAATGGTAGTCTTGGTTACTCAATGTTTTAGTCGGCATTTGTTTTGTTAAAGACTTCATTGTTCATTATTGGTTGTATGATCGTTGGATAGGGATAATATTGAATTTACCTAGGGAATGATGATAGGGTTAAAAGGTATTTATATTATTTATACAAATTGTTCTAGTATTTTTTTGTGGGAATTGTGTAGGGATGTTTCTTCCCTTGAGGCATCAGACCTATTTGAGGTGCCCTCGTGCAATTGTTGAGAGAGTTGTTAGAGTTCTCTCAAGTTTCCTTTAAAATAGGGAGGCCTTTGATTTTCATGTTTTTTAGTGATGTTCATTTCTAGGATGATTTCCTCTAATATTTGTTGGGAGTCCATAAAATTCATCCCTTTTTTATGTTTATTTGTGCCTCTATTTCCCTTTTGTTTCCAGGGTGTCCTACTAATTGTTTTTATACTCATCCTTTCACAATAATTGATCCCACACAATCTATGTATGTGAAGATGACATACATATTATTGAACATATAGAAATAGTACTATAATTTTGGATCTTATTAGATCAAATTGGATTCAATAGTTTGTAGATTTTAGTTTATAGATGACTTGGTGTAGTGGAATTCCTTTCTCCATCACTTGATTTGTATGCATGTATATTTTACTTTCTAGTTAGACATGTATATCATGTTTAGTTATTATTATCTTATTATATCGGAGGCTTTTCTAACTACAGAATGATTAGTCTAAGGCCTCATGTTTCTTGTTATTCCTTATTGGTTATAGTCACTATCCCCTAGCATATTAGAAGAAGACTTGGGGTTTCACGTGCAATATATCATCAGCTTAGGTGGGGAATTGTTGGGTCGAGTCATGATATTTTAGTATAAAAATAGTTATTTTCAAGGTACATAGTTTAAAGATAGGTGTCTAATGTGTTTAGTTTATGAAATTTGGGGTGAAAATGTTTGAGGTGATTAGGATTAGTTTTCAAAATAGGTAACCAAACTAGGGTACGACGACTGACACATTCCTATGAAAGAACTCTGATAATATGGGATACAAACTTGGGTTCTTAAATCATTGATCGTAGGGTATAGTTATGTAGGTGCATGCATAATGTAGAGGTATCATGCATTTATTTATTTTTTGGTATGACATCCTATCATGGTGTTGACACCATGAAATGAAGATGTTGATTTCCCTCAAAGAAAAACATTTTCTAAAACAACAAGTTAGACCTTCTATGAATGATGAGTGCCTGTAGACTACTCAAAATCATGTGGATTTCTATGAGGATATCTCGAATTTCATTGGATAGACAATTCCATTTTTAGATAATATTGGTAATTACCCTATCTAAATGTCTTGGATGAGGTGTGAGATCCTCTATTGGAGTCCTTATTCACCTGGTTGTGGTATCTACCAGCAATGTGTGGGTCCCCCATTTTTTATTATGGAGTTATATACTCCCCCATGGGTACAGAGTAATATAGTACTACTTATGTATGTTTGGTCCTCTACTTAGTAATGTGGTTAAAAATAACTCAAACCAATGATTTTTAGTTCCCCCATACTATATTGGTGTTTTTAAACCCATGTCAGGTAGGTTGTCAATCCCCTATTTCCGTAAGAAGAAGCTTGTAACAAAGATTTATGTGTATCTTTATCTATGTGAGTCATTACTCCCCTATCAAGAAGGGAGTGATTCCTCCATTGGAAGCATAATTTTCCCCCTAATATGAAGTAATTTCCACATGGATATGGGTTTTATAATACCATAATCCCAATGATGTTTGGGTCCTCTATCCTACAAAGGATTTGGAAATATCCTATGAGGTATTGCATGGGTCCTCCATTTATAGATTTCTTCATTCAAGGAAGTACATGGTATTCTTGTTTTACCATATAGTCGAGTACCTTTACCACAATTCATAGTACATGGTCCACCCATGGTGTGGTTTGAACTCCTTTGACTGGTCCATCAACACTTAATGAGGTTTGTGTCCTTTATGATAGATCAATGATCGATGTATTTTAATGTCATTGTTATATACTATATGAGAGTGTTGAATAATATTATCCTTATTTCATGATAATTCTACTCGGTGAGCTAAATTCCAATATAGGGAACCCTATGTGGATGTGTTCTTACCCCAAGCATGTTGGTAACACTTTATTCCACTACCATGTCTCATTGATGTATGTGGGTATTGGATGATGATCACTATGAAAATGGGTTAATTGTTAGAGTTATGCATGGGAAAACCATGTGTATCCTAAGATGTCTAATGTGTGGTTTTCAACCCTTTTTAGGGTTCTTGTGTTCTTTAAAAACCATGATTTATTATTTTCTCTCGATGTTTATTTACTAATTAAGGTATCAAAGAACCTCATAGGGCCTTTGGACTAGTACATTGTGACTAGGGGTATCCCTCAGAGGATAATGATTAAGATGTTTTCATTTGGTGGTGAGAGACAGATTGGGAAGAGATCCCCCTGGTGTTTCCTCTATGGTGGGGTAAAACCTAGTAGTATTTTCATAGTGATGGATAGTCAACCTTGTATTTGGCTGGGGTATGTGATTTATTTTATGAGACATATTAACGATTGGGTGGATAAGTAATATTTCATACTTTAGGAGCGGGGGATAGCTGAGGAGTAGGGATAGCCCTTGGATACTTATGTCAATTACTTTATAAGTTGGTGATTTTGGTTTCATACATTGGGTTTTTTAGAGGAACAAAATCATAGGTATTGTGAAAGGTTTTGTTTTCATTTCCCTAAGTTTTGTTCTCAATGTGAGTATGGATTTAAATAGTGAGCCCTTGTTTATGAATTTATTTAGAAGGTTTCAATAAGATGAATCATAGGTTGATTTATCATTCTATTTTTTTCATGAATGATTCTTCATAAATAGTACCTAGTGATTACCTTAGCATTGGGCTTGTTATGTACTTAGATAGGGTCATGTTATACTATGTGAGTTTAGAAGACCCAATTATTTATCTGAATAGCTAATAATAAAATTGTTTTTGTGCCCCATCAGTGATGTGGAATTCTTTTGGGTAGAGTTTCTTAATGGTCTTCATATGGATGTGAGTGTTACTGACTATTTTTAATGATCATATATTGGAGATTGGTGGCATGTATAATTTGAAAATAGTTTTCAGAGAAAACATATCCATTTTTCTACAGTTTATAATGACTTAAATGGGGATAGTGGTTTAGTTCTAGAAATCCCATAGCCACTCCGGCAGTTAGGATAATCGTTTTAGAGTTACCATGATTCCATAAAATAGTTAGCATATATGTGTATGTGTTGGGATTTTGTTTGTCACAGTGGTGAAGAAAACGTGTGGTGTTTTATTATTATTGATATTCTTAAGAGTGATTCATAAGGTGCCCTTAATTTTTATTAAATATTGTATTTGAGTTTCCCTTTTTTAAGGTGAGGAGTATGACACCCCTAGAGAGTTCCTTAAAATAAACATATCTAATATATAACATTTTTTCATGGCGTTGTAGAATACTGGGGTCATTGGGATTCATCATTATATAAATTTAAAGGATGTTGAGGGAGAAACCATAATGAGTATGAACAAAGAAAGTTGTGTGTGGGTTAAAAACATCCCCTACGATGGGTCAATTTTAGATGGATATGAGGAAATAATATCTTAAAGGAATTATGTAACACCCCAAGGATTTACAAATAAATTTAATATAGCATGTAATGCAAACAACACTAATTTTCTATGAAAGAACACTTTGTAATTATAATTATTTAAACAAGATAGTTTTAACCAACAAATTAAACATAATTTTTTCACTTATGTGAATTGAATTTCAAAAATGGACATATGCGATTGTGATGAGTAATATATTTAGAGTCTGATAGGATTAACTTAATTTTTGTGAATAGTAACTTGACCCTTTGGAATAGTAATGTTATCTTGATGAATAGTTAAATGAAAAAATAAATTGTAACCTCACCCATGAAAGTATAAATAGAATTTCGGAATCTTATAAATTAAATTATGATATATTTATATCATATTATAAGTAAACAAATGTTTTAGAAATTATTAATTAAGTATTAGTATTTTACAAAACACAAATGTTTATTTACAATTTTAAAAATAATATAATGATTAAAAAGAATTTTATTTTCATAAAAAAGAATTATAAGTTAATATTTTGATATCTTATTAATATAAAATAATTTTATGAGACCTAATTGAATTTTTCAAAGAGTAATAAAATCGGTTATAATATTAAAATTGGTATTTTCAAGTAAATGATGATTTTAATTTAAAATATAATCTTCCATATTTAGAAAATTATTTTCATAAAATTGAGTTTATTTTTGAATTATACATGTCAAAAAATGGTTAGGATGAATTTTTGGTATTTTTCATAAATATTTGAATTTGAAGTTAATAGTAAAATATATAATTTTTCAGAAAATACAGTTTTTTTGTAACAACGTCAAGACATATTTATGATATAAAATTTATTAATCATATAGAATAAAGAAATAATTATATTATAAGATAAAGTTTATATATAAATAATTTATAACATATAAATTATATTTTTCTTGATAAGTATGAAAGAATCATTGTCATTTTCGACCTAGTGCATGCGCCATGCTCACATAGTCAATTTGGTTTTGTAAAAATAATAATTAATAGATAAAAATTATTTTAATGATGTTTTTATTAATTAATATGTATAATTTATGTTATTGGCTGGTAATTTCTAATTTTATTGTCATATGATATTAATATTTTCTTAATTCATGTGCAAGTCTTACATAGGGAAAGAAAGAACAAAATAATATATTTAAGAAGTTGTTTTGTTATATACATAATAAATCAATCTAGAACTTTATTTTGAACCTAATTTATTTATTTTTATGATATTAATTTAATTTTAATTTTCATATACAAAATAATTAAAATAAAGTTTTATGCAACGCAATGTTATGCTTGTGCGATAAGAAAAAAAATTAAATTGAAATTATAAAAAATATTAAATGATCCATATTTTAAATAATATTTTCTATAAAAAATTATAAACCGTTATTTCAATTTTATTCTAATTTGGTACATATTGGACCTAAATTAATCACATTAAGGATGTTATAATTTTCTTTATCAAAAGAAAGTCAAGTTGTAACATTATAGTTTTTAATTACTAGAATATATTATTAAATTTTTTATAGTAGATTTTTTCAAAAATATATAGTTTATTGAAATATAAGGAATTTTTCTTATTCATGAAATTTTATTTTAAATTTTTAGGGAATAAATAATTACCCTAATGGCTTGAACAATTATGATTTTTTAGTTATTTAATTAATGAATAAATCAAATTAATGATTTTTAAAATAATAAAATAAATATAATTTAAGATTTTTAAGTTGATTGAAGATTTATCTAGATTAATATGATATTTATAGGATATAATAAAAAAAATTAATTCTAATTGTAAACCTTTATTTTTTTGTGTTTAATTTCTTGGTTGTGAATAGTTTTTAATTCGACATAAATTATTTTTCATGATTAAAAAATTTTATTAAATAATTTAAAAATCAGAAATTTTTTTAAAATGTTAAAAAATTATAATATTTTGTAGAAATTATGATCCCTTGTGATTTATATATCCTTTTAATGTCTTTTACCTGATTTTAGACTTAATATATCTTAATATTTTAAGAAATTCCTAATTGGCCTCTCACCTCAGTTATAAAAGGAGGCTCCCCCTTCACTAGATTTCATCAACTTAAGTCTTATTTCTCAACTATATTCTACTAATTTTCCTTCTTCTCATACCTTGATACATTCTAGTGCTTCTGGTCTCAAAAAAATACCACATCCAAGGGACTAATGTGGTTCTCAAGGATAAAATATTCAAGTGGTAAGATTCATTTTTCTTCTCTTTGGAATTCTTTTTCACTTCTACCTTATCCTTAACCCCTATCCAATGATTCATGACAACTTCGGTATCATATATATATATATATATATATACAAGAATTTTGTTTTTTCATGGTATAAATAAAAAAATCTCTTATTTTCTTATTTTATTATTAAATAATGAAATCGTCATCCCTGATGTGTTAATTCACGACCTTTGTGGAGGATGATATTTCATTTCACATTACCAAAATCATGGGAAGTTTTAATTCACATATAATTGTATAAAATTTCCTAAATATTTAAATTCTATCATTTGTATATTATTATTTATTTTTGATAAGGAATACCTTAATAAACCGACCATGGAAACCATGAAAAGAACGCACCTAAAATAATGGAAATAACAAAATATTGGTAAAAATGGGTGGAAAATATTATAAGATGATTATGTAAGGCATTATAAACATGATTATAATTATTTAATAAATTAATATAACAATGAAAACCATTATACATATGTTTTGAACAAATTTTAAGGAACTCGAACCTGAGGTAAGGGATATCTTAACTGAATTTCCATTCATTGAGTTAAACATCTATGTCATTGGATATATTTTCTAAAAGAATATGTGTTAATGACCACTTATTATTTTATAATTTATATAAACTTATATTATGTGGATTTATATTTTTAACACATAATTATTTCATTGATTTTTCTTCACTCTAATGATACGAACTTTGAAAGGGTTAATCTCACAATCTCATTATTATCCAAGATTATTTATACGTAAGAATTTATTGAGACATATTTATCATCCATGTCCATGTTTTATTTAAAAATATTTTCCAAATGAATATTTTTATGGTTTTATGTAAGGAATCATTAACTAAAACATCATTTTAAATGTTTTGAATATTTGTTCTTCTAAATCTTTCTCATTCGTGTCAATGTTTTCAAAATGGGGTTTATGTATTTATTTATAAGGACGTTAATATTTTAATATATTAATTTTTGAATTTCACAAAAATATTTCAACGTTTTAGGGGACTCTTTGATTTCAAAAAAAACTCTTTTTAAATGCCTTCTTTTATAAATATGTGGCTTTTGAATACATGATTTCAAAATAAAAAGGGTATGTTTCTCAAGAAATTTTAATAATTTTATCTATTTCAAAATCCTTGGTTGGATCTTATATTTTATTGAGTCTTATCTCTTATGGTATCATTTAACATATTTCATTTAATTTTTTATGATTCATTTGAATATAGATGCACTGTTTTCATACTATTCATGGTTTATGTTAATGTATTCACATTTCATATACTAGTTTTAATATGAATGTTTAGGTTAGTTATGTTTCACCCTTTTAATATGAGGAATGAATTGGGCTTATTAAGTGACATGTGGGGCCCTCCATATCCCCTGATGTATCGGTGCATCTCAAGAGACAAACTAGATATGCTTTTGGACAAGGCATTACCTATTTATTAGATTCATGGAATGAACCCTTGATAAAAATAAGTTCTTGGAATTAATCCTTAATAATAATAGATTCTTAGAATGAATCCTTAAAGGGGTGTTTTATATATCCATTATTATGAATTCCCTCTTTATGAAACTACTAATAGATGTTCCATGTGATTATTAAACTAGTAGAATATATATGGTCATATTTTATTATGGCATTATTCAATCAGCTTTTATTCCAACCTTTTTATGCTCAAAATTATGTTTTAGTGGAATGTGTTTTGAGTTATTCAACATTCCCTATTTTCTCTATTTATTTATGAAATTTTTGGTTGTATTGTTTACCCTTAAAGAGAATATTATCACACCCATTTCTTAAGTTTTATTTTTCCCTAGGATGTGAAGATGTTTATTATAAATGACTTTTAGGGTTAATTAAAGAGTTTTCGGGTTTTACCAATAGAGTTTCTATGTTGTTTTTTCTTTCAAGTTGTAATGAAAAGTTCATGTATGTAATATGTTTTCCAAAACTTTTAAACTATTAAGTCTTTTAGGATAAAAATTCCATATAGTCATACTAATGTAATAAAGTAAGCCACCGACATCGGGCGACTCAAATCGAGGTATTTACAGTTGGTATCTGAGGAAGTTTTGTATTAACCACGGAAAAATGATTTAGAAAACATAAATTAGGGAACATATCCCTCATATAGATGTTGAGGATAATAATGGAAGAACATCCTATAATTTTGGTAAGGTTGAGATCATGTGGATCTTCTTAACAATACATCCCTATATGGATAGTATAAGTGGACGTGGTTCTGGAACAAATGTACCTATGGGTAATAACTATGACATGGTGAGCCTAACTCAGGGTAACCTGGTACACAATAATGGGTCTTAGTATGCACGTAGTCTGAAACTCCAGGGGGATATTCTTAAGACATGTCACATTTTCTTTATAAACCATTATAAAGGATTTAAAAGTAAATATATCCCCAAAAAACCATGTTTATAAATTTGATATTAGTTATATAGAAATTTTGAATTTATGTTTAGTGTTTTACTAGTATCAACCTTTCTTTTTTTCAAAGTGAAATTTAAAATTTCTAGGATGCAATTTGTTGAAGTTTCGTAGATTGTAACACCCCAAGGATTTACAAATAAATTTAATATAGCCTGTAATACACACAAAATTATGTCTTTATGAAAGAACACCTTGTAATTTTAATTATTTAAAAAATATAGTTATAACCTATCCATTAAATATAATTTTTCTATTTCTATGAATTGAATTTTAAAAAATTAACCTACACAGTTTATATCAGAAATACATTTAAAGTCTGATAGGATCAACTTAATTTTTTTTTTGAATAGTAACTTGACCATTTAAAATAGTAATGCTACCCTTATAAAATATAATATAACAAAATTAATAGTCACCACACCCATTAAATTATAAATATGATTTAGGAATATTATAATTGAAATTGTGATCTAATTATATCATAGTATAAGAAAATATTTTTTTTAAATTATTAATTAAGTATTAGTATTTTTATAAAACATAAATATTTATTTACACTTTTATAATTAATATAATGATTCCAAAGAAAATTTAATTTCTTAAAGTAGAATAATAAGTTAATATTATTATGTCTTATGATTATAGGATAATTTTATAGGACATTAGTTAATTTTTCAAAGTGTTATAAAATCTGTTATAATTTGAAATTTTTAATTTTTGAGTAAATGATGGTGTTAATTAAAAATATAATTTTTCATATTTTGAAAATTATTTTAACAAAAATTTGTTTATTTTTTTAAATATGCATGATAAAAAATGTTTAGGATGAATTTGTGGGATTTTCATGAAATAATATAATTTTAATTAAATAGAAAAAAATACTGATTTTATGAAAATAATGTGTTTTTTTGTCACAGCGTCAAGAGATATTTTGGATATAAATTGTTTAATACATATGAAATAATTAATTAATTAATTTATAATAGATATTTTTAATCGAAATAATCTATAAATTATAAATTATATTTTTCTTGATAAGTATAAAAGAATCATTGTCATTGTTGACGCAGTGCTTGTGTTGCACTAAAAAAGTCAATTTGGTTCCTTAAAAATAATAATTAAGAGCTAAAAACTATTTTCATGACCTTTTTATTAATTATTAGGTATAATTTATTTTTTTAATGGTAATTTTTAATTTTATAGTCATATAATATTAATCTTATTCAAATGCCTCTTCAATGCTTGTGAAGGGTAATAAAAAGCAAAATAAAAAATTTAAGAATTTGTCATGTCATATACATAATTAACAAATATAGAATTTTATTTAAGCCTAATTAATTTATTTTTATGATATAAATTTATTTTAAATTTTTATATATGAAATAATTAACATAAATTCTTATGCAACGCTGATGTAAATCTTGTATAAGAATTAGAAAAAAAATAAAGAAATTAAAATTATAATTATAAAAATTATTAAATGACCCATATTTTGGATAAAACGTTTTATAAAATAAATTTTCTACCATTATCTTAACATTATAAAAATTTGGGACATCTTAGACCCAGATGATTTGCATTAAATACTTTATAATTTTATTTAATAAAAGGGATTCAAGTTGTTACATTATATTTTGTAAATTAGTATACTATTTTATTGAATGGTTTTGTAGTAGTAATTTTTAGAAATATATAGTTTATTTAAATATAATAAATATACCTTCTTCATGAAATTTTATATTTAATTTTTAAGGAATAAATAATTACCCTAATGGCTTGAACAATTGTGATGTATTATTTATTTAATTGATTAATGCATCAAATTATTCATATTAAAAAAAATATATAATTTTAGATTTTAAAGTTAATTAACGATTTCTATAGATTAAGATTATTTTTCAAGGATATAATAAAAACTTATTAGAATTTTAAACTTTGTTTTGCTGTGTTTAATGTCATGGTTATGAATAGTATTTAATTTGATAAAAATTATTTTTCACGACCACATTATTTTATTAAATTATTTAAAAGTAAAAATATTTATTAAAAATCCCAAAAATGAGAATATTATTTCTAAATTGTGATCCCCTGTGATTTATATCTCTTTTCAAAGTCTTTAACCCAATTTTTGACTTTATATATCTTAATATTTTATTCAACTCATAACTTAACCCTCACATCAATTATAAAAGGCGGTTCCCCAATTCAAAATATTTCACCACCTTAATCCTTATTGATCACCTATATTATTTCAATTTCCCTTATACTCATCCATTTTAACATTATAGTGCTTCTGGTCTCACAAAAATACCAAATCCAAGAGCCTAAGGAGGTTCTCAAGGAGAAAAGATTCAAGAGGTAAGATTCCTTTTTATTCTCTTTTAAATTAGTTTTCACTTCTTCCTTATCCTCACCTCATATCCAATGATTCATGAAAACTCTAGTATCATATATATACTTTAATGTTTTTTTTGTATGGTATATGCATCATAAAATCACTTATTTTCTTCTTTTATTCTTAAATAATGAAATCATTATCTCTGGTGTGTTAATTCACCACCTCTGTGGATGATGAATTTTTGTTTCACTTTACCACAATCATGGGAATTTTTAATTCCCATATAATTTTATGAAATTAAATAAATATATATGTGTTATCAATTCTATATTATTATTTATTTTTCATGAGGAATACCATAATAAGCCAAACCTTGAAAACCATGAAAAGAGTGAACCTGAAACAATGGAAATAAAAAAATATTATTAATAAATGGGTGGAAATGTTAAAAGAAGATTATTTAAGGTGTTATAAAGATGAGTTTAGTTATTTAATAAATTAATAATACTATTAAAACCATTATACAGGAGGTTCGAACAAATTTTAAGGAAGTCAAAACCGAGGTAAGGGATATCTTATCTAAATTTACATTCATTTAGTTAAACATATATGTCATTGGTCATGTTTTTTCAAGAATATGTGTGAATGACCTATGATTGTTTTATACTTTGTATCTAATTATAATTTGTGGATTTATATTTTTCACACATAATAATTTCATTTATTTTTCCTCACTCCAATGATGCGATCTTTGAAAATGTTAATTTCAAAATCTAATTATTATCTGAGATAATTTATACGTAAGTATTTATTGGGAAATATTTATCATCCATGTTAATGTTTTATTTTAAAATATTTTTAAAAGGAATTATTTTATGATTTTATGTAAGCAATATTTAACTAAAAAATCATTTTAAATATTTAAAATATTTATTCTTATAAAACTTTCTCATTCATCTCCATGTTTTCAAAATGGGTTTTATGGATTTATTTATAAGGAAATGAATATTTTAAAATATTAATTTTCAAATTTCTCTCAATTTTTTAAAATTGGTATGGGACACTTTTAATCAAAAAATCTATATTTAAATGTCTTCTTTTATAAATTCACACGTTTGAATAAATGATTTCAATGTAAAAAGGGTAATTTACTCAAGAAATATGAATTGTTTTATCTATGTCAACATAATTTTTTAGATCTTATGTTTGATTGAGTTTTAACTCTTATAATATCATTTACCATATTTCATTTAATTTTTTATGAATCATTTTGACTATGTAGGTTCTATTTTGATACCATTCATGGTTTATGGTTAATTTATAAACATTTTTTATACTATTATTAATATGAATGTTTATGTTGGTTATATTTCTCCCTTTTAATGTGAGGAATTCATTGGACCTAGTAAGTGATGGGTGGGGCCTGTTATAACCCATTGATGTATCGGTAGGTCTCATGAGACAAACTAGATATGGTTTTGGCTGAGGCCTTACAATTTATTAGATTCTTGGAATAAATCCTGGACAATAATAGATTCTTGTCCTTAATCTTTAACAATAATAGATATTTGTAATTAATCCTTGAAGAAATGTTTTAGATATTCATAATTTTGTATTCCCTCATTATGAAACTAGTAATTGATAGTCCATGTAATTATTCGACAAGTAGAATATCCATGGTTAATTTTTATTATGACATTATTCAATTATCTTATATTCCTACCATTTTATGATTAAAATTATTTTTTAATGTCATGTGTTTTCAGTTATTAAACATGCCTTATTGTCTATTTTTATTAATGAAATATTCAACTGTATTATTTACCCTTACTGAGAATCAAAACTCACCAATTTATTATGTTTTTATTTTTCCCTATAATGAGAAGATATTTATTTTCAATGACTTGCAGGGTTAATAAAAGAGTTTTTTGGTGTTACTAATAGATTTCATATGATTTTTTTCCATTGAAGTTAAAATGAAAATTCATGTATGTAATTTGGTTTCCAAAACTACTAAACTATTTAGTCCTTCAGGATATGATTTCCTTGTAATCATACCAATGTAATAATTTAAGGCACCAGCTTCGAGATACTGGGGTCAGGATCATCACAAAGTATCCTTTTTTTTGTTTTTTGGAAGTTATGAATTATTGAGTGGGATCCATTCAGGATACCTATTTTCCATAACTTCTAAGGAAAGAGGAAGTCATATGGATGTGTCCTTACATACCTCATGGTGTTTTCTTTGTGGGTTCTTATATTTTTGTTGTATTTGTTCCTCTTTGAGGATGTAAAACATTAAGGTGTATAAAATTTAATGATATAAGTTTTTATGTGTGAAATTATTAATGTTGTTTTTAGTTTTAGAGCCCCAAAACTTTTTTAATGGTAAAATGGTATTTTTTTTCTTGTCAAAAAACCTCAAAACAAATTCTAATGGTTCTTTTGGCATCATAATTTAGTGTTTACCTTAGGGAATAAGTTTAGTGATAATATGTGTCTGATAATCTATTCAATGTTTTTAATATTTATTAAAAAACTATTAATTATATTCTATTGGTTTGAATATTAATATCGCCTAAAAAATCTTTGGATTGGAATTCTGAATTCATAGTTGGTTATGAAATGGGATTTTTTTACCTATGTTATGTGTAATATTTTTTCAGATTATGGGCCCTAGTTTGAGACCATTTATCAATATTCCTTTCATTTAATAAGGGTTTTAATTGAACCTAATCCCCACATTTTACCTTAAATACCCAAACACTCCTCTCCCTCTTCTTCTTTGATGATGCCAAGAGATGAAGGTGGTGATCAAGTGAGATAATTTTATCCTAGGATTATTATAATATGGATCCAATTGAAACAACCATGAAAAAGGAATCATAGATGCAATTTTTTGGATCTCAAAGAGATGGGATCATTATTTTAGGATTTTACCTCTTTTTTATTCATTATTTCCCTTTCATTTTTTTTTAATCTTAGATATACTGGTTTTCATTTTCTTTTTATCCTAGATTTAAATCCAAGTGTTTGGCACATATTTTGAAAAAACATAGGTGATCTATATCTATAATTAATAAATAAATAAGTGAGGTCTCAAGAACACACAAAGTGTACCTATTTTCTTTATTTAAAGTTATATATGAGGTCTACACTGTATGTTTTTCTGATGTACATGTCGAGTGGAACACTAGGGAATATGAAACAAGGTTTTCTGATGTACACCATTAGACACCCTTGTGCGGGACATTAGCATGTACATGTACATTCCATACTAGATGATGCGACAAGTTTTGGGGTGAGGTATAGGTCCAAGTACACAAAATAACTTACACCCCAGTTATTGTAAAAAAACATCATGTATTAGATAAGTATATGTCGGGTTATTCTTAGAATATTCCTAGAGGTATACCTTGGGTGGACACTTTGTGTACTCTAATTAAACACCATGTACTTTCCTTTTTACAAGGATCTGAATATTTTATTTCTTTAGAGATGTTTTTTGACAAGTTTTTAGTTTTTTATGAGTATATTTCTATGTGAAATATATTTTTGGAGTTCTATTATTCATTATATATTGTTGGAAATAAATTTTGAAACTTTTTATGGTTCCTAATTCTATGATAGAGAATATGGGATATTGAAGATTGATAAGAATAGATGGTAAAGTTGTGGAATTATCATGGAATGATCAAAATTTTGGTGTGTAATTTCTCAGGGGTACTCAAATTTCAATACCCATTTAGAATTTTTTAGTGGTTATGGTTACTCCAGAGGATAAAGGATTACGGGCGTCAGTGTTTAGAAAGACGTGAGTAGTACCCTCTTTATCACAGTGTAGTTTGATGGGTCCCAGTCATACATGTGACTCATTAAGGAACTATCCTTCTCCCCATGCACCAAAAATTTGGCATTGGTCCATGCATATTGGTTTCATAGGATGGGGGAGTTGGACATTTTATCCTTAGTTATAATGGCCTCCACGCCCAGTCTTCGTTCGATGGTTGATATTTTCTACCCCCCCCCCCCAACTCTCTCCCTCTCCCTCTCTACCTCTCTCTCTCCCACTCTTTATCTCTCTCCCTATCCCACTCTTTAACATATCTTTCTATCATTATGAATCTTTATTTTTGGTCTAGGGAGATGGTCCATCATTTGAAAATCTTTCTCGATGGTCCCATTCACTGAATCATCGGGGTTGATTCTTAACTACTGATTATAATGCATTTCCTAGAGGTGTGTATTTTTCTTATTCCTACATACTAGGTTGGGGGTGAGGAGACTCTCGATTGATAGTGATGGAACCCCTAATCAGGTATGGTGTGGTTCATATATGCAGGCAATGTCTTTTTGGAGCTCCCACTCATTAGTTATGGGTTTTCCTTTCATTATTGGTGATGGTTCTCTCTAAATTTGATCTCAAGCCTTTGAATGGTACATGATCTTCGTCATGGTCATAGTTTTTGTTCAACATTGAAATGGTTGTTTAGAAAAAAAACTTATTTTTCTAGGTTTAATACTCCCTTGGATAGTTTTGGAGTTCCTATAGGGCTCCAGTCTTAAATATTACATAAGTTTTCATTAATTCTATAATTCACATTGAGGATATTTTTAGGTTTAGATATTTAGAGAATTATGTCATAACTTATACATAACAACTTGAATATTACAATTAGACACTTCTACTCATTATCTATTTTTTCATGAAACAAAAACTCTAAAAAAAGATTCATTTTTAGTTCCATGTTTTAGACAACAAGACTTTTCCTTGATCCCATCCTTGGACTTATTCATATTTAAGTCCTGTGAAAAACATTTAAAAAAATGGGGAGAGCATAAAAATCTCAGTAAGGGATACATAAGGAAAGAAAATTGTTAGTATTTCAAAAACATGTAAACTATGAAAACTTTATCATAAAGTAATAATTTTCACCTTAAATAAGTATCAAAAACACTTCACTAAATATAAGCTCATTTCTTACCCTTTTTGTAACCAAAATATTACCATAATGCCCCTAGAAAGCAACATATATCATATAAAGGTAACGTGGGACATAAACAAACATAAATTCAATAACCATATGGTCAAATTCCACACATATCACTAAATGGAATAGTCATACGACCAACTTCCATACCCAATGCATTGGAGGTTATAATGTAACCACCCATCCTTGGTTTATCACGGAACCACCCATCATTTGGTTTATCACGTAACCACCCATAATTGGTTTATCACATAACCACCTACCAAATGTCCAAGTACCATTATATAATCATAACACATAAAATATTGAAAATATCAACATTTCACTAATAACATTTCATTTTCAATGACAAGAAATCAAATCAAGATATTGAAATAATAAATCCATTTCAAAAACCATTTTCAATACCAAACAAAAAAATGGAATAATGTATTTATTTTCCTTTTGAAAACATTAATTCTAATGAAGGAATCCAAATATCAAATAACGATTACAGCGGCAGAGAGTTCATTTTCACCGCATACTTTAAATACATTCCTTTTGAAATTTAGTAAAATTCTTCATAGAAAAAAGTTTCCCTTTGAATGAAATTAAAATTCAAAGGGTTTTATTATACACCATATAAAATAAGGAGGTGTATGTTATTAAAATATGCCTCAATGAAAGGAGATTGAGACCAAGTCTCTTACCTTATGTCTGACTTGACTCATTCATTCTTTAATTTCCTGAATAATAAACTTAAGTTAATTTATACTTTATTCAGAACCTTTTTCAAGTTTCTTATTACTTTTATATCACTTATTACCATGTTTTAAAAATTACATAGTTGTTTAAGTTAATAACAGTCATTTTGTCAATATTGGATACTTGAGTTGAAAATGATCTTTTTATAATTACAATTTGTCCATGTGGTCAAAATTCCATTATCTCCAAAATACTATACATATATATATATCATATATATATAGTATATATGTATTAATAACAATTGGAGATAACAAATGAAATGCATCGTTCATGGAGATGGTAAGTTATGCGTACGCATGAGCGCTACTTTCATTTCTATTTCATATTTAAAGGAATGAAAACATAATGATAGATAAGTATATTATAATTCCAGTATAATATAATATTTTATATATGTTACATATGTTCGTTAACTCTATATTTTATATGTTCCATGTATGGCACGAATGAGTCATACCACTTTGAGGGGGTGGTAGTACACACTTCCTAAAATGGAATTATCATGTTTAAAAATCATAAAAAGAATAAAGGTATGTTATAAACAAAAATTAAAGAATCATAGAGACATTAAAAACCCAATATATATCACATATAAATACAGTTTCATCATAATGTCCACCATGATAGGTAGTAGGAGATAATTGAACAATCATCGTTTCGTGAGGCAGTAGTTCACCATCCACAGAAACAGTATGTTCTAAATTCATTATATAGAGGTGTGTGTGAGTGTAGGTCGAATAATTGGTATAAAAACATAATTGTCTATTGAATATACTTCTTTTTTTATAAAATAATTAAATAAAGAGAGTTTAGGGGGTTGGAGTAGGGAAATAAATGATAGAATCTTGGGGGAAGACATTACCTCAAATTGGGTAATCCTTTTGATTTAAGCTAAAAAGAATTCTTTAATTTCTTTCTACCCAAGTTAAGGCCTATAATAGGAATACAGGGATGTTGGGAGATTATCGTTTCAGATTTTGGACAATACAAGGTTCTTGGTAGGTGTGAGTAAGGGGTTAGAGATGGTGGCCTTTTATAAGAGGGAGGAGGGATACTTTTGGAATGCCTTGAAATATTATTTTATTATATACTGAATTTCAATTTCCAAAAGATCCAAAACTAATTTAATTCAAAGATAAGATGATTATTGGTAAAAATACTCTAAACCAATAGGTTTTAGACATGTTTTGGTTTAAATTTGACCTTGTCATTTAGCTTTAACACTTAGTTAACTAATTTAACTCTTACCATGTCTTCTTCTATATTCATATTATATGGTTAATATAGTTACTATAAAATGAAAATATAACCTCTAGTGGTTCATTAATTACATGTCCAACATTATCTAAGTCATTTTGATGAATATTATATTTTTTGGAGTATGATATCATTTAATAAAATAGTATTTGTTTTAAAACCCCATTTGTGTCAATTTTTATACTATTCATATCATGACTTTTTTTTAAATATATAAGAACTTTATTCTTTAAAAAAACTCATTACAGCAATGATAAAAAGTCATAATCATCCCAAAAATTCGTGGATGGAATAAAAAGTTTCAAAATAAATTTATTTTAATATTTATAATCTCATTTATTTAAATCATTCATTAATAAGTCAATCACTACATCAATGTGTCATAAATGTATTTATTTATATGATGTTTAAAAATTTAAAATAAAATACCATGATGTAGTAAATATTTTTATATTTCTAATAACTATTTATAGTTTAAAATATAACTTATATAATCCCATATAAATGTTGTTTTACTAAAAGATACATGTTTATTTTACATTTTTCATTATTTTAAATTAATTATTATAGAATGTCCTTTTCACATCAAAGTCGCTACATAGGGTCCCAAAATCGACCCAATGGTGCCCATGGTCAGACATAGATCATCCAATTGTATTATGACATATTTTAGGCCAGTTTAATATTATTATAATATTTTTTTACCCTTATTTACCAGATTTACCCTTTAACCATGGTAAATAAAATATTTACTAAAGTTATTATTTATAATGTCTAAAAATAAAAGGTACTTATTTACTCAATTTAAAACTCCTGATTACAAATATGGAATCCATTTTTTTCAAATTCAAAACACATAAATTTCAGAAATTAATTTAAAATTAATTCCCATTGTCAAAACCAAAAAACCTGTTTTTAAGAAGTAAAAACTACCAAAAGATTGATATATGTTTATAACCAATTTCAAAGTGAAATTACTTCTAATGACCAAAATTGGATTAAATAATAAATAAATAATCCAATTACAATTTAAAACTATATGGTTTTTTCATAAAACCTTTACCGGATTAATTAACTTATTCCGCAAGACTTTCTCTCTACGGTCAAGAATATAGACCGGTTGTTCCTCATAAGAGAGATTCAATTCCAACTGAACTACCTCTAGACTCAAAACATGAGATGGATCCGGCATATATTTCCTCAATATTGAAACATGAAAAATATTGTGTTCTTGGGATAAAATTACGGGTAAAGCCACTCTATAGGCAACTGATCCAAATTTCTCTAGGATTTCATAGGGTCCAATGAACCTCAGACCCAGCTTTCCTTTATTACCAAAACACATCACACTTTTCTATTGAGAAAAAATAAGAAAGGCATGATCACATACCTTGAAAGAAAGATCCTTCCTTCGATTATCTGCATAACTTTTCTACCTGTTCTGATCTGTTCTCATGTGATTTTAAATCAACTGAACTTTTTTACCATCTTTTGTACCAATTATGGTCCCATTAACTTCCTTTCACATGCTTCATCCCAAAAATCTCGAGTTCGACACCGCTTTCCATATAATTCCTCAAATAGAGCCATCTGTATACTGAAATCAAAACTGTTATTATTAGAAAACTCTACCAAAGAAAGATGAGGGTCCCATATTCCCTGATAATCCATTAAACAAAAATGTATCATATATTCTAATTTTTTAATTTTTCTTTCTGACTACCCATCTAATTTTGGATGAAAGGTTGTACTTAAATTTAATTCAGTTCCCAATGACTTCTGAAGTCCTTTCTAAAAGATAGAAGTGAACCTTGGGTCGCGATAAGATACAATGGAGGGGGGCACATCATGCTACCTCACTATATCATTAACATACAACCGAAAAGTTGATCTAGAGATAGAGTATCTCATATAAGAGGAAAATGAGCAGATTTATTCAATTGATCAACAATAACCCTGATTTCATTTTTACCTTGAGAAGTGTTTTGTAATCCCACTATGAAATCCATAGACCCATTTTCCCATTTCCACTCTCGATTTAACAAAGTTTGAAGCATCCATTTAGGTAAATTTCATTCTGCTTTAACCTATTGACAAGTTAAACACTTCAAAGTAAAGTTAGAAATATCTCTTTTCATTCCATCCCACTAATAATACTCTTGAAGATCTCTATACATTTTAGTACTACCAGGATGAACTAAAAACGGAGAACTATGAGCTTCACATAACAAATATTTCTTCAATTGTGAATCACAAGGCACACATAATCTCTTCCAAAATATCAAAACACAATATTTACCAATGTTAAATTCAGGGAAATTACCCTTCTGAACCAATTATACCTTTTTCAATAACTCATTATCTTCCTTTTATTCTTTCTTAATTATTTCTGATAGAGATGATTTCTCTAAAACTTGAAAAAAAACAAAGAAATTCTCAGCAACAAAAACTTCCAATCATAAATTCATCAAATCAAAAAATAGAGGATCTCATTCCAAATGTATCATGGTTAACGTAGCGTTACTTTTTTGACTCAAAGCATTGGCCACTCTATTTTCTTTTCTTAGATGGTAATTAATTTTTCAATCATAATCCTTGATTAATTATATCCATCTCTTATGTCTCGTGTTTAATTCTTTCTAAGTGAATATATACTTCAAATTTTTTTATCAGTATATATTTCACACTTTACACCATACAATTGATGCCTCCAAATTTTTAAAGAAAAAACTATAAAAACTAATTCCAGATCATGTGAAGGGTAATTTAACTCATGAGTTTTCAACTGACATGATGCATAAGCAATTACCTGGTCATTCTTAATTAGGACACAACCAATTCCTTTCAACAAATCATCACTATAGATAACTAACTCACCATTTCTGGAAGGTAATGTCAATACTGGAGCATTCACCAATATTCTTTTTAATTCTTAAAAAAATCATCACATCCTTTGTCCAGATAAATTTAACACATTTTCAAGTTAACTTAATTAGTGGGCTAGATAACCGTGCAATATTTTCAAGAAACTGTCGGTAATAGCCTAACAAACCAAGAAAACTACATATCTCTATGATATTGGTAGGTCTTGTCCACTCTTCAACAACTTTTGTATTAGAAGTTTCAATAGTTATCCCATCTTTAGAAACAATATGACCAAGGAATAAAATTTTCTATAACCAAAATTCACACTTTCTAAATTTACCATACAATTTCTTTTCCTTTAAGGTTTTCAAGACAACCCTTAAATGACTTTCATGTTCTTATTTACTTTTGAAATATACCAAAATTTCATCAATAAACACAACCACAAACTTATCCAAGAACCCATGGAAAATTATATTCATAAGATCCATGAATATAACAGTTTCATTGGTTAACCCAAAAATTCATAACTACAAATTCATATTGGCCATATATAGTATGAAATGCGGTCTTCAGAATGTCTCCTTCATTTACTTTAAACTAATGGTACCCAAACCTCAAGTCAATATATGAATAATATTGAGCTCCTTGTATCTGATCAAACAAATCATCGATATGTGTAAAATAATAATGGTTCTTAATAGTTATATTATTCAAGGCTCTATAATTAATGAAAATTATCATTAAACCATAATTATTTTCAACAAACAAGACTGGAGCGCCCCACTATGTTGTGATAGGTCGAATGGATCCTTTATCTAACAACTCCTGTAATTGTTTCTTAAACTCCAAAAGATCAATTTGAGCCAATCAATAAGAGGGTTTTGAAATTTTCTTAGCATTATGAACTAAGTCAATAGTAAATTAAACTTCCCAATCATGTATAATACTAGGAAACTCATCAGGGAAAATATCAAGATACTCATTTAATACTGGAACATCATTAATCTGAACAGTTCCTTTGTTTTCATCAATATGTGTAATGTAATATTAATTTCAATAATTCACAAGTTTCTTATCTTCTTGATATGTTATCATATTTAAGGATTCATTCTTGTAAAAAATTGAAATTATTTCTAAAAAGAAAACTCTTTATCTCTCCAGTCAATCTTAGAATGGTAAATAGAACAAATATTCATTCCCAAAATTACATCAAACTCTTCTAGAGGAGAAGCAACAAGGTTTATATGTAAGTTCATTCTACATATAAGGATAGAAATATTCTTTTGGGAAAAAATCCCTCAAGGTAACATTGCAGCATTTTTTAGTTGATTGTGTTTGTTGACAAACCAACTTTCTATGGTGAATTTTCAAGTTCCAGAGATGTTGTTGACAATCCATGTTGACAATAAACCATGAAAAAGGAATGGACTATCTGGAGGTTGTATAAAAGAATAGATACAAGGTGTCTCTGTTTTCCAGTTCCAAATTTTTGGGGTCCAAAATATGGAGTTTGGTGAGCGTCGCGAAATATGGATTTCCATGAAGATCTCAAAAAAATATGGAAAAAGCATGAGTTTCGCAAATATAGGCTTCATGGATTGGATTTTTCAAAGACTAGAAGAATGTGGACGATTATGCTTCGTGATTACGATGACCTTTGTGAATAGAATCATTGAAGAGAATTGTGGTGGCGAAGGGAATTGCGAGTGGAGATTTATGGAGAAGTCATGAAAGAATTTATGGGATGATCCATGATTACGCTGAGCTCTGCAATCATAAAATTTTTGTGGTGCTTCGCTATTTTGAGAGAATTTTGGTGGGAACTTCAAAGCTTTGCGATTTGAGATGACATGGCGTTGACTTCACGGGGAAGGTTTGAGGTTCGATGGAATCACCTATAAATAGACCTCGTCCCCCTCGAGTGAAGTACAGAGAGTTTTTGAAGAAAATATTTTTCTCTCGACTCTTGAAGGTGGTTCACTAAGGTATTGTGCTTCACAAAATAAGAGCTTCACGGTAGCTAATCTAGCTCTGCGAAAGTTGCGAGCTCCACGTTGGATTAGTGAGCTTTGCGAAGGAAGTCTCTCTGTGATGACTTGAGCTCTACGACGACCTAAGCTTTTCAAAGGAATGAGCTTCGCGAAAAGGAAGGAGCTTCACGAAGGCTTGTTTGAGCTTCGCAAAATTGGGAGCTTCGTGAAGTAGGGTGCTTTGCGAAGTTACTTCCCAAAGGTTGTTGCTCAGTGTTTAGGGGAAAACGGGTATTTATAATTGTATGAAATTTGGACATCAATAGAGCATCTACATATAGTGAAGGATGAATTAATTAGTGGTAATGAAGATACATACAATTCTATAAACTCTGAGTGGATTTTTTGAAGAAGTAGTGAGTTCACTTCAGTTGAGAGAGCAGTGAGTTCCAAAATTATGAGTGGTTGTAAACTAGGAGGGATAGTGAGTCCTCTTTGAACTTGTAAACAAAAGTGCGCGTATAGTGTAATTGGTAAATCGGCACACTGTCGGTGTATTCTCCTTGGACGTATCCATGTGAGGGTGAACCAAGTAAAAATTGCTATGTCATGTGCATGCTTTAAGATTTATTCATAATCTACATCAGGAAGTAGAGAGAAGAGGGTTTTTTCTAATAGCAAAACTAAATCAAAAAGGGTCAGTTGTTTTAATCTTTCATACCATGATTCACCCCCCCCCCCACTCTCAGGGTATCTAGCTTAGTGGACCTAACATATTCTTATAATTTCTTTTTGGTTCCAATTTTCCCCTAGGTGTTTTTACCATATGTCTTGGATTCATTTCTTGTGGTGTAATTCCAAATTTACCAAAATATTTCTCAGAAATTAAAGAATGTGTAGATCCTAAATCAAAAAAAACATTGGCATAATCTATAAAAACAAAGTACCTGATACCACTTCACTTGATGATCCTACATCAACTGTAGTAGTAGAAAAAATATTTCTCCACACCCTTCTACTTTTGATATGTCTGGTGTACACCCTGGGTAATCATCTTTGGAAACACGTTGGCATAATTATCAAACTTATTACAACTAAAACATCTTACCACTGGATTTTCATTGCCTACTTGATCATATTTTATATAGCTACGAGTAATATGACCAATATTACCACACCAGAAGCACATTCCAGATTTTGAGAGACATTCTCCAGGATGCTTCTTACCACACTTCTCAAAAGATGGAAATTTAATTTTCTTACCTCCAGACTTCTTTGATGTATACATTACTTTTTCTTATCAACTGGACCTCTTATTTTTCTTATAATCATGGAACTCATAATCATTAGAAAACTCCATTTTTACTTTCTCATCACATCTGAAAAGTTTCTCATAGATTTTAAATTCAATAGAGTCCAATTTCTTTCGATGTCGTGGATACAATCTTGGGTATAACTGATTTATCTTACTATTAAGATCTCAGATTAAATTTGGAGAATACCTTTCCAGTTGAGTGAACTTTTCTTCGTAAGCACCCACTAAGTCATCCTCCAGCCTTAATTTCAAGAATTGTTTTTCCATACTAAGTCAAACCACCTTAGGAAAATAATTATCAAGAAACATACCTTTGAATTCTTTCCAAAAAGGATCTTAACTATCCTCATTGTCCCTTATTTTTTTAACCATAGACCACCAGTGATTGGATTATCATTCAAAATGGTAAACTATAAGACTAACCTTTTGATTATTTATACACCCCATGACATTGAAAATATTTTCCACTTCTTTGATCCAATATTTAGCTTGCACAGGGTCGGATGATCCTCTAAATGATGGGGGATGATTCCTAAGAAAATAATCCACTATCAACCTTTTCTTTTGTATTTTATATGGTTGATCTCATGCATGGATACCACCACTCTTTATTTCCTAAGTCAACTAATCCATTACTATAACAAACTGTTTAGTTCTATGTATGACAATCTCAGGATGTTGATTTATAATTTTATTCTCCTCTGTATTCCTTCCCAACATAGCTTTCAAGTTTCCTCTATAGAGAACCATTCTGAAAAAACATATATCAGATGAATCAACATCGTAATATTGAAATAATACATCAATTCAATTTTACCATAATGTAAAAATTATTATGGATATTCTATTAATAAAATTCTAACTCCTAAAGTTATTTAAACCGACCTCTGATGCCAACTACAAGGCTCCATCCTTAAACATTACATAATTTTTCATTAAGTCAATAATTCACATTGAGTATATTTTCAAGTTTATAGATTAAGATAATTAGGTCATAACTTATAAATAAAAACTTGAATATTGCAAGTATACACTTCTACTCACTATCTATTTTTTATGAAACAAAAAATCAAAAAAAAAGAAACATTTTCAGTTCTATGTTTTATACAGCATGACTTTTCCTTGATCTCATCCTTGACCATATTCATCTTTATGTCTTATGAAAAAAAATTACAACTTTGGATGAGAATAAAAAGCTCCGTAAGGGATGCATAAGGAAATAAAATTGTTAGTCTTTCAAAAACATGTAAACAATGAAAACTTTATCACAAATTAATACTTTTTACCTTAAAGAAGTAGCAAAAACATTTCATGGAATATAAGATCATTGCTTATCCTTTTTGTAACCAAAATATTACCATAAAGCCCATAAAAAGAAACATATAGCATATAAAGGTAACTTGGGACATAAACATACTTAAATGGAATAACTATACAGTCTACTTCCACACAGATAACTAAATGGAATAGTCATACAGATGACTTTTATACCCAATGCATTGGATGTTATAGCATAACCACCCTTCTTTAGTTTATCATAGAACCACCTGTCATTTGGATTATCACATAACCACCTGTAATTTTTTTCTCACGTAACCACCCATAAAATGTCCAAGTATCATTATTTAATCATAACACATAAAATATTGAAAATGTCAAAATTTCACTAATACCATTTAATTTTCAATCCCAAAAATCATTTCAAAATATTGAAATACTCAATAAATTTCAAAAATTATTTTAAATTCCAAAAAAACTAAAAATGGAATAGTGGATTTTTTTCCTTTTGAAAACATTATGTCTTATAAAGGAACCCAAATATCAAATAACGATTACTGCAGTAGAGAGGTCATTGTCACTGCATACGTTAAAAACATTCCTTTTGTCATTTGGAAAAATTCTTCATGGAAAAATGTTTCCCTTTGAATGAAATTAAAAGTCAAATGGTTTTATTATACACCTTATAAAAGAAGGAGGTGTATATTATCAAAATATTTCTCAATGAAAAGAGATTGAGACGAACTCCCTTACCTCATGTCCTACTTGACTCGTTTGTTCTTTAATTTCCAGAATAATAAACATAAGTTAATTTATAATTTATTCAAAACCTTTTTCATGTTTAATATTCATTTTATATAACTTATTACCATGTTATAAAAATTACATAATTATTCAAGTTAATATTGGACGTTTTGCCGATATTGGGTACTTGAGTCAAAAATGATCTTGTTATAATTAAAAAAATTTCATAGAGTCATAAGTAAATTATATCCAAAATATTATTCACATATATGTTATATATATCCATTATATATGTATTCATAACATTTGGAGATAAGAAATGAAATGCACCGTTTATGGAGAAGGTAAGTCATACGTACACATGAACGCTACTTTCATTTCTATTTTATATTTAAAGGAATGTAAACATAATTATAAATAGGTATATTATTATTATATTATTATATCATATTTTATATATGTTTCATAAGTTCATTAACACCATCCTTTATACGTTCCATGTATGGAATAAATGAGTCATGTCAATTTGAGAGGGCGGTTTTTCACGCTTGCTCAAATGAAATTATCGTGTTTACACATCATGAAAAGCATAAAGGTATATTTTAAATAAAAATTACAGAAGCATAGAGACAATATAAACATAATTTATATCACATATAAATACAGTTCCATCATAATGGCCACTATGAGAGGCGGTAGGAGATAATTGAACAATTTTCATTTCGTGAGCCAATAGTTTGTCGTCAACTGAAATAATATGTTCTAAATCCATTAGATGGAGGTATGTGTGAGTGTAGGTATAATACTTGGAATAAGAACATCATATTATATTTAATAAGCTATTTTTTGGAAAATAATTGAATAAATGGAGTTTAGGGGGTTGGAGAAGGGAAATAAATTAAAGAATCTTGAGAGAAGACATTACCCCAAATCATGTAACTTATTTTGATTTAAGCTAAAAGGATTTCTTGAATTTCCTTATGCCCAAGGTAATGCTTTTAGGAGTAATATAGGGATTTTGGGAGATTATTGGAGTATATTTTGGATGATACAAGGGGCTTTAGAGGTGTTCATAATGGGTTAGAGTTGGTTGCCTTTTATTAGATGTAGGAGGGGTACTTTAGGAATGTCTTGAAATATTATTTTATTATAAATATAATTTAGATTTTAAAAAGGTAAGAAACTCATTTAATTCGAAGATAAGATGAAAATTTTCCTAAATCCTCTTAACCAATAGGTTTTAGACAACTTTTTCTTTCATATTTAACCATGTCATTTAGCTTTATCCCTTTGTTAACTAATTTAACACTTACCATGACTTCTGGTATATTGATAATATATGGTAAATATAATTACCATAAAATTCCACTAAGACCACAAGTGGTTAATTAGTGACATTTAAAATAGTATCTATGTCATTTTTCAGAATATTATATTTTTAGGACTATTATATCTTTTAATAAAATAGTATTTTTTTAAACTCATTTATGTCAAGTGTTTTACTCTTCATATCATGAGTTTTTTAAAAATCCATAAAAACATGATTATTTCAAAAAAAACTCATTAATTAAAATATAAAAAGTCATAATCATCCCTAAAATTCATGTATAGAATAAATAATTTTCAAAATAAATTTATTTTAATATTTATTATCAAATTTTTAAATTGTTCATTAATAAGGAAATCACTACATCATCATTGTGTCATAAATATATTTATTTATTTGATATCTAAAAATTATAAATAAAATACCATAATGTATGAAATATTTTTATATTTACAATGACTATTTATAGTCAAGAATATAACTTACATAACCCGATATAAAAGAATTTTTACTAAAAGATACATGTTTATTTTACATTTTTGTTACCTCAAATTAATTCTTATAAAATGTTATTTTTACATCAAATTGGCTACATGGGGTCCCAAAATCGAACCACGGATTCACATGGTCATAAATATATCATCTAATAGTATTAGGACATGTTTTAAGGTAGTTTAATATTATTATAATATTATTTTTTAGCCTTATTTACTAGATATACACTTTAACCATAGTAAATAAAATATTTATTAAAGTTAATATTCATAGTGTTTAAAGATATAGGGTACCTATTTACACAACTAGGATCTATTTATTAAAAAATATATAATCAATTTTTTCAAATTCAAAACATATAAATTATATAAATTAATTTAAAATTATTTCCTGTTGTAAAAACCAAAAAGCCTGTTTCTATGAAGTAAAAAACTACCAAAATATTAACATGTGTTTATGTCCAATTTGAAATTGAAATTACTTGTAATGACCAAAATTGGATTAAATGATAAAAATATAATATAATTATACTTTAAAACTAATTAAAATTACAATATCATTATATAAATAAATAATATTAAAAGGCGGTTTTGACATAAAATGTAGTATTTTTCACTATTCATTAAAAAAATGAACTTTATCAGAAAAATACCAAAATTTCATCCAATGTAAATTTTGATTCCCCACATCTAAAGAAGAAGTTTATTTTTTCAAATGGAACATATAAAAGTGATAAAAACTAGATTTAAAAATGGTTCTCCATCAAAAGGCAGTAAAACTACCTTTTAAAAATATTAGAGTATTTATGCTTAAAATTGGATTTATTCTCATTTTAAGCCCTAATATTTTATTAGGTAAATGTAAAAACATTTAACAAAAATTTTTAATCATAATATGGTTAGTTTTCTTCATTCCTTTCATTATAATGTCTAGAAGTTAACTACCATTTAAAATAATATTATTTTTTATTATTTTTTTCAGAATGACTCAAACTTGTGTGAAACATAAGATTTCCGAGAAACCCATTGTTGTGTGTCAGGTACACCATAAAACATAGAATCACCTTTAATGTAAAATTAATATTTAATTAAAAATTAAGAGAAATCAATATTCTTCATTTACCTAATATTTTACAGTTCTAAGGTGGTATAGGTCCCCAATTGTGGTTTTAGTTTTATATGGCTTGGTGGTCACAATGGAAACTTTTGGGGATGGGTTGTGCTTAAATTGGTTTGAGGTGTGTGGATTGATTTAGTTTTTTTCATATTTTTTCACTTATATTTGGGAAATCGTTTTAGTAGTGGTTATTCTTCTGATGATTTTTTCTAATTTAACCCTTGAGAGAATCTGGGACAATCGGTTATCATCTTTTGTTTCTTCTTAAAGGTGCGGCCTAACCTTGGATACCCATGGAATGATCTTCAATCATGTGTTATGATGCATAGACTCCTCTTTGACATGATGGCAGCACTAGGTGTTATTGTCAAGGTACCTTGTTGAGCTTTGTGTGGTGTGGACCTCATTCGAGGAATAATAGCATGATGATAGTTTTTCCCACTTGCTTTTCAAGTTAGTGATGACTTTGGTAAAGAATTTGTGGTTCGTCATTAGGTGTACCCATGCTAGATAGGGATATCATGGATTCCCAAAGGAAATGTTGACTATTATTTGAGTTTTTTACATAACTTAGACTTATTGATCAGGTATTATATGGAAAACATTGGGTAGGTAGGTGTCTTCCCACTAAGGAACAGGACCTATTCGGGGTTTCCCCCTGATGTGGTTGAGAAATTTCTTAGAGTTGGCTCAATTTTTCCTTCCATATGGGGTGGACATTGAGGTTGGTAGTTTCTATTGATGCGTTTACTAGGTTAGTTTCCCTTGGTTTTCATTGGGATTTCATACAGTTTGTCCAATTTTGTGTGCTAACATGAGTAACTATTTCCCTTTTGTTTTTGAGGCATCCTACTAATTATTTTTATACTCACCCATGTGTGGGACTTAGGTCCGCACATGTTGGTACTGTAGATCTGGATCTTGGTGGATTTAATGGGATTAAAGAGATGGATTATTTTGGTTTATAGGTGGTGTAACATGATGTCCTTCCTTTCCTAGTCACTGGAGTGGTATGCATTAATCTTTTACATTCCTGTTAGACTTTTATATCTTATGTGGTTGTGGTTATATTATTAGATTAGTGGATCTTTTTACTATGGGATATTTATATTAAGGCCTCATAGTTCTTGTTACATCTTCTTGGTTCTTTTCTCATGCCAATGGGCTACTAGAGGTGGGATTGGGATGTCACACATGGCTTATCACCATCCCAACCAGGGCCCCAGTGGGTTATGTCATGTCATAAAGGTTTAGTAAAAATATCACTTAATTGATCATCAATAGAAAAATATTCCAAATAGATTTAAACCTTTTAAAGATGGTATGTAATAAAATGATACATATACTCAATATGATTTTTCCTTGAATTATTTAAAAGATTATTTTAAATTATTATAGAAGAATAATTATCCGTGAAAATAGGTAACCTTTTAGAAGAAATATAAAAATCATGTAGATTTTTATTAATCCATAGGGATTTAGAACAATAGCTACCAACAACAATGTATTATCCTTATATAATAGACAAAGTAACAGAATTTTGTTTCTTAAAACTCCAAGATACTACAATTTTCCCTATAAAATGATATATACCACTTTTGATTTTTCTATCTATTTTTTAACTACCAAATTCGAAATATATATAACTTTTTAGCTCAAAATTGGTTTTTCCTACATAAAATAGTTTAATATTTAAAGAACGTGTAACATTTTTTATTCTTTTTATAGCGTTAAAACGAATTTTTTTATTAATATGAAATCTTTAACAAATAAAAATAGAAAACATTAAATAATACCAAGAAGTATTCTAATATAATAAGATACGAGTCATATTTCTATAAGTATATTATTTATTGGGTTTATGGATTCATTAGTATCCAACTTACATGGGAGACTCATATGTATATTTGAAATTTTACAATTATATAATCTAAATACCATAGTTAATAAGTTTAAAATAAGAAAATAAAATATAATTTTTAGTTTTAAGTAAGTATAAAATAAGAAAAAAATCAAAATAGTTTCTTATTTATGATTTATAAAGTAAACTCGTGTAAATCAGCTGAAATATTTAACAATTAAAATCACATAACTTTTTTCACCAATAATTGCAGTATAAATCGGAACTAATAAATAAAGATATAAAAGTTGTAATGGAATTACTTTGTGAACTTCCTTGATAGATCTAAAATACTCTTAATGGTTTTTACCATTAATACAAGAGTCACAAAAGTAGGTGTTTTCCATATTTAAATCTAAAATTTACATAACCTTTTGATTTTTAAATATCCTTTAAAATAATCTAAAGTTAACATTATTGAGTCTCTTATTCCATAAGATTTTATCATACTGAATAAAATTAAAATTTTAAATTTTTGGTTAGTCAATTCATAAAAATTAATAGAATGGATTTTATCTTTTTAATTTACATAAAATAAGACATATTCATCTTTGTAAACTCTGTACTTATAATTTTAAAATTTTACATCCATTATATCTGTAAATAATTTGTAAACACTTGTCAAATTATTTTTCAATCATTTAACATATAATAATTTTTATATAATAATATAATTCTAAATTTTGACTTCTCTAAAACCATTGATTATAACTTTGGAATTATAATTGAATACAATGTTACCTTCTTCACATTTGTTGAATGATATAAATTTTATAACACAACCCATCATATGTCAGGAAAAACTATTTTCCATGTACAATGTATACTTTCTTAAAATTTTAAGTCATGTATACAAATTTTTAGATTCCATTAAGAATACATTTTCTAATATATTTTTAGATTCATTTTCTTCAATATAATCTAAGTCTTCAATAAAAATCCATCTAGTTGTAAGTACTCCCTTCTCATACTTTATCATATTTTGTTTCATTGAATTCATATTTGGGAATTTAGGTTTTATTTTCTACATTCATATATTCATTTAAAATCAATTCATGAACTTAATTTTACATGTAATTGCATTATGGATTTTTTATATGATCAAATCTTGAGTAATTTCATTTGTACCTTCTTGATTGCCATTATTTCTACTATAATCTCCATTAATAATGTGAAAATCTTCATCATTGTTGTTTTACTATAACTCAGATTCAGGGGAGTAATTAGTAGTATTCACTTTTTATTTTAAATAAATTCATTTTTTTTACGAGATTCTTTTTCATCAATTTTTTTCAATTCTAACTCAAATTGTAGTAAAGAACTAATAAGATCATAGACCATATATTACTTAAAATTATTAATTTAAACTATTTTTACATTCTTAGCATGTAATTTTAAAGACTAATATCTCAAAACTCTTTAAACTAAAATAGTATTATCTAGATATTCTCCTAATGTATTCATTTCATTTACAATTCTAGTAAATCTGTGAAACATTTTATTAATAGTATCATTTTCACACACCTTAAAATATTGATATTTTCCCCTTAACATACCAAGTTTAGTTCTAATTATTTTATCAGAACTATCATGATTTGTTTTCAATGTTCTCTAAATATCATGTGTGATTTTACATACTGAAATGTGATTAAATAAATTTTGGTTAATAGCATAATAATTTATATTCGTAATTTTATAATTAAGACCATATTTCAAAACATCCACACTAGTATGCATTTCAAGATCAGACTTCAATAGTTTATAAGGTTTTAGCGTGGTTTTATAGTGATAAATACTTGGTTCTTTAGGATATTATTACAATCTATAATTCTAATATTCATAATTATCAACATAAAAAATAATACTCTTTGTTCTACACAATCATCCTTAGAACTTTTTTCTTCCATTTAAAATATATATTTTCCTATGAGGGTTAAGTATATGATATTTTTAAAAACATATATATAATACAAATATAATGATCCTTTTAAGTTCTAATCTTGGATACCAATTCTTTAGTCATGATAAGTGATATGGTAGATTGGTTAAGAGGGGGTTAATTGACCTATTTTAAAAAATATAAAACGTATCAGTGTTAATTATATTTGTAGTGGAAAAAAATATTAACACATGTATTTTTATAGCATTTATGATCAAAGGGATCTTAATTTTACTATTAATACTCTCAACATGAGAGTATGAAACCCACTATTTTAGTGCCCTAGATTTTGAAAGGAGTCACAACCTTTTTACAACTGAAATTTTAACCCCTAAAAGCATAACTTAAATCATGGATCTTTTCACACCTAGAGTCACAACCTAGAAACATCCATTTAAATTATAGGAATCACCAATGTTACCTTTATCCCTATGAAGACACAACTACATCCATTTTTTATTAGACCTAAGCACAACCACTAAACAACCTTTTTATGGAGACACAACCTAAGATGTACCTATTGTAGGGTTATATAACATAGAGATTAAGGTCATACTTTTGAATGAAAAAACATAAACCACAATTAATATATACAAAATAGAAAAAAATAATTAATAACCATAAAATCCAACTGAAATATTCAAGCAAGAATATTAAGGAAGCAGTGTTCTCTTTTGATAGAAAACGATCATAGTGTTTAAGTTCATCAGATAATGTTGACATATTTATTACAAATGAGTATATCATGGTATAGTTTCAAACTATCTTCAACCTAGATGATACTGGAATTAGATCTTTCAAACTGTATATAAAGAGTTCATTTATACACATCAGCCTTCGAAAATTGTTCACGCATGCATAATTATTATAGATTTATTATTTCCCAAAGTACCCACACTATTATCTTTCAATGTTAGATAACTACTCAAAAGTTGAAACAACATTTTATAATATATAAAAACTAAAATAGTAGTGAAATATAAACTATTTATTAAAAAAATTTAATAAATTAGTAAATAATTAGTAATAAAGACCTTGGAAATTTCCCATATATCATGCAAGGTAATTGGTTTATATGTAAATAATTCAAATTTGAAATTCATGATTTCCCAAAAAAATACATTAATATTAAACATGATTTATTACATAAGATCCTCATTTATATATTCAAAAAAAGTATCCTTATATTATTTTTCATAAGATCAAAATAATTATTTTTCAATTATAGAATAACTAAATAAATAAAAACATGTATAGAAAATATGTTGTAAATTAATATATAAAAAGAGTTTTATATAAAATAGTATTATTAAAACGCCCTCAAAATGAACTATTAAAATATGAATAACCATACTTTTAACTTATATAAATATATTATTGGTTTTTAATCATCATTCTCTATAAACAGGAATGTGTTTGAGCATCATTCTGCATAGCTATAAATTTTTTGTGATGTGTAATAATCATATAACCATAAACATGTCTTGTGTAATAATCATTTAACCATAAAAATGTCTTTCATAAGCATCATATAACCATAAATATGATCTTAATAAATATAAATTTATTGTTATACCTTATCATTATCTATGTTTTCTATAAGAATAATCTTATGTTTCATGAGAATCATTATATATTGCATAATCATCATCCATTGTTGCATAACCATAATTCTATATTGAATAACCATCAATTTACTATATTGGAATCATTATTTCTTTATAAAAATAAAAACCATAAGGATAATTTTTTATAAATTAAAATGCTTAAATATTATTTTTTATATAGAATAAAATTATTAAAAATATTAACAATGATATTTTATTTTACATGAAGTGAAATCTTAAAAAAAATTCTTCACTAAAGTTAGTAGAAATAAAAAATAATAATTCTTTAATTAAAAAACATAAATAAATAAATTATATAATTATAATTATCGAAAAATTGTTATATGAAAAGTTACCATTCAAGAAAATATTATCAATATATGTTTCCAAAATTTATTTATATATTTATACTGAAGAGTGATATACAGATCTTTATTGATATATTATCTAGAAAAAAGATTCTTATCACTATATTCCTATCATATGGTATCCACAAAGTAAAAAATAATTTAAATTTTAACTAGATAACAATGATTCAACAGTATTTAATTATCTAAGTGTTTCACCATGGGTGATTCATATTTTGTTATCCAAGAAATATAAAGGTAACATGAAAATATTCATCAACCATTATAATATTTAAAAATAATAATAGATAATATTAAATAAAATTTTATTATCATCGATAATCTATCTAATCACTTGAATGGATAAGGAATTCCTCAAAGATCAATATAATATCATGGTATCACTAACTGATGGTGAAGGGAGAAAATGTTATAAAGAAAACCTTTAGAATTGGGAAAAATATTTTCAATTATTTTTAATTTCATTTTAGGCTACCAATGATCCCAATATTATTATGTATTTTATGAATCATATATTCTAAAAATACTATTAATCAATTATTGTGGTGTTTTTGGATGATATTATGGTCTATTCAGGGTTATAAGGTGATTACATAAGGTGCTTTCATATCATTATAGAGACATTGTGGGATAAATTTTTTATAAAAATCCCTACAAATGTCATATTATGATTAAAGAGATAAATTTATAGGTACATTTAACCACTGTTTTCTGTATCTTAGATGAATTTTAAAAGGTTGAAGTGGTGACATCATGGGAGAAACCCAAAAATGTCTTCAATAATCAAATATTTCTTTGGTTGAGAAGATATTATGACTGCTTTATTCATGATTTATTAGAGATGGATTCACTAATGAAAAAATTGATTAAAAATGGTATAAAGTTTTTGAAGGAAGATAATTTCTGGAAATATTTTGATAAAGAAATATAATGTTTTTTATGACTCTTGTATTTATCTTACCTAAATCTATAAATTGGTATTCAGTGTATTGTGATGCATATAGATCTATTTTGGGATGTGTTCTCATATAGGTGGATAATATGGTTTCATATAGAAAAAGAAAATTATAGATAAATGATAACAATAGTCCAATGAAAAACATAGAATTGGAAAACAATATTCATGAATTGATGATTTTGAAACATTACATGTCTAGGGAATATTTTAATATGTGTTTAGATAATAAAATTTTGAAGTTTATTTTCTCACAATAAGATAAAAACTTAATCCAATTGAGATGGTGTCATGAAATGATGTTTTTAGTTCCCCACCTAGGTTTATAATGATTTAAGTGAGTGATCTCCTTGATACCACCTCTAATATGCCAGGGGATAGTGGCTAACAATGAGGGTATCTTCACACATCAAAGGAATTATCCCAAGTAAAACCTATTACTATTTAACTATGAAAGTTATACCATGATATAAAAAAATACAACTTCTATGAAAAAATACATATATGAATGTCATGGATCACTAAAATGCATTACATAAAATACAACCCTTAAACCCTTAATTAATAAACATCCCATCCCAAGCAGTACAAAGGAATATAAACCTCGATATATGAAAATCCAAATACGTCCACAAATAATAAACTATTACCCAATACCATTAAAGGACCTCACCTCCAATCAAAAACCTTTTATCAGGATCTGAATATATACATGAGAACAATTATAAAAGTGTAGAAGTATGAATGTAGGGGTAGGTAAAAAAACTTAGTATAGTCATACCATGCAATGATGAATCCCTTATTTAATCAACTAATATGTTCACAAATCTAACATGTAAGAACTAACCCAACAACCAGTTTAACCAATGGAATATCTTAGGTAACTTTTATAGTTAATTCATAGATGTACATAGATCACTATAATCATAATTTCTAAATACAAATACATGACGTATATATATATATAACTTATTACTTATTAATTGTAATATATTTATCTCACATATTATGTCCCACTATGGGACACATGAGCACAATCCCTTAAAAAATACTGCATATTATCCCTTAGTTACCTAAAAATAGGTACTAGATAAAAAGTCATAGACATTCAGTTGCATCCCTCAGAACATATTCCTTAATAAATGTTGGAACCCACTCTATATGTGTGTTGATGGTGTTCAATAAATTAGATATAACTATTATCATCTCAATCTAACCTTATCCATTAAATAAGTGATAATACAATATTGAAATTACTATCATAACCATGTTATATAACACCTTACACACTAATGTTTTCCATGATAACTAATTCTCCCAAAAACTGCAATAAATAGGCTCATTTTGGAGTAACATCTCTATGGTTGGTGAACCTAACTTAGAGTAATTTATCAAAAACAAAACTATATCCCCAAATTTTACATCATCAATAAATTCATCCTTTATAAATCATGTCTTAATAATTTACCATATTGCATCCTAATAAAAAACAGAATCCATTGTAGGTTTCAACCTTAGGTATAACCTCCTATAGAGTTTTTATATCATATCCAAGAATCATCTACCCAATTCTGTACCTTAGTATGATATTATAACAATATGAAATTCATTATTGAACATCACATATAATTAGAATACATAAATTTACTAAATGGTATTAAAAAGGTTCCATTATTTCATTTAGGTAAAAAGGAAAAAAAATGTTACTTTTATTTAATAGAAAATACCTATCATAAACATCAACATGAATCATGGAGTTTCATGTAATTAGGATCCTCCACTTGGAACTACCACACACCACCATGTGCACCACTATATCTTGTAACTCATTAGAGAAACCTCAAACATATAGATCAAGTGATTAGGGGACCCTAAGTTTAGATGTTTATATTAGATAATATAAGAACCCTGGGTTTCAATACCTCAAGATTTATTATTGAGATCATCAGAGGGAGGCATTATTTTATGGCACATACACTATCCAATTTTGACACTCTATGTAGCATTACCCTAATCATGACTCTATTAAAAGTTTTGGAGGTCACTTGGATGTTTAATAAATGGAGAAAACAAACCCTATTTTTATACATGGGTTATGAACTATTAAAAAAGTAAATGGATTAACATACCTTCCTGATCATTCTTATTTAATATTAGAAAAATAATAAAATTTGTTTCCCACCATCATATAGACTAACACTATTAATCATTTACAGCCACACATGACCTAAAACCTAAAGAAAAAATATTATATAATTTGTAAAATTTAAAAACTGGATTATTTTAAACACTAGTAATCTAATAAATATGATTTATTGTACATTAATCAAATTATTAAGACTCTAAAAGATAAAGATAATATGAATTTATTCTGAATTTATCACTTGGATTTCTTGAAATACATAACTTAGGTATTTTAAATTTTTTGTCTGTGGCTATTTCTAATTTATACCTTCAAATTTATATATTATAGATTGTAGGAATCAAAATACAGAAAATTTTATCAGAATTTGTAAATAAATATGAAGAATAATTAAGAATAATATAATGAATGGCTGGGGTAAGTGTTGAAATAAAATAACTATACCTTGATTGAATCCTTCAGACTGATTTCATAAAATCTATGATGTTATCCCCATATAAAAGGTTATTATAATTATAATGAAATTAAATAAGTATTAGTTTAATATTTTTTTAGTCCACTTCCCATTATCACTAGTGACTTATAAAATTTGAATTATGTGAATCAGTGTAATAATCTTATACTAATCAAAAATTATTGTCCCAAACTCAATAAAAAAGTTTATTTCTGGATAAGATACTTATTTTAATTAGAATTTTAAAAATTTACCCCTATTGAGATAATTAATTCAATTATGAAAAAACTTTCCACTTATCCTACCAATAAATTTATATCCCTACACCCCTACCTTAAAAACATTTCACCCGAAAAAACAAAAACAAAAAATATTAAGAGAAATAGAGTTAAAAATTCTCTTTAAGGAGGTGTTATTTGGGGACTAAATTTACTCTTCTCACTTTGAGGTACTCTCCTCTATGCTTCCATACCTCAACATCACCCACTTAAGATATATTTTCCCCTACTAAAAAAATTCTATTGATAATCTTGGATCTCTATGGTTTTTTACATGAATTTTATATCCTTATTTTGATTTTATTTTTTTCACACTGACACTAAGAAGGATTAAGAAATTACCTCAACAATTATGACACATGGAATACACCAGGAACCAACTATAGTGAGGGAAGACATTTTTAGAGATAATCCACATATCTAAATCGTTCAACAATCTCAAGGAGTCCCACTTACCCAGGAGAAAATATCATTCCTCTATCAATCCATTGTTATTATCTTTAATAATATATCTTTAGAAATACATGATCACCCATATGAAACTCTAAATGTATCCTCCTTCATTAAACATATAATTTTTTCTTACTATGAACCACTAACATGCATTAATCTTTTAATTATACCATATCTATAATAGTATAAACTAGTTCACATCCCTGGATAGATGATTCCCCAACCAAAACCAAATGAAATAGATATCTAAAAGGTCCCTCATACAATGCCTCAAAGGGATTTATTTTAATGGTGGGTCGATAATCGTTTTTATATAAAAACACTAAAAAGGGTAGGTTGTAAAATCCTATGTACTTATAATAAATTTATTAATTATATTTTATATATTTATATTCATTATAAATATATTTGGTAATTGTTTTGTGAGAAAGAAAAACATTATTTCAAACGGAGTTCAGTTTTATGGAATTTTATGGTTTTATTTAAATGTGTAATTTCAAAATTATAAAATTAAAATTTGACATAATTAAATTCATTTTTAATATCAGTATATCAAAATTAGCTTTAGATAAAATTTTGGAATTTTTGTAAAAAGATTTATTTTTCAATGAATAGTGACAAATAATGATTTTTATAGAAAACCATATTTTATTTTCAAATATTTACAAAATAAAATTATATTTTGGACTAGTTTTAAAATATAAATATTAAATAATATAATTGGGGTATTTTGATTATTGAATTTTGTATAAAAATATTTTTATAATTAAAAGTCTTTTTTCTGAAAAATTGTTTTCCATCACATTTCATGGGTTTAATTTTAAATTATGGTACGCCACTTATTCAAATACAATATTCATGAATGGATTCAATATTTGGATTTAGTAGTCCAAATATAGTGAATATTTTCCTTTTATATTTTTCGTTATGATTATTAATAGTAGTAAATATTTCTCATCTCGATAAGGGTAAATTAGGTAAATCGGGTGATTGAGGTTAAAAATAATGTGATAGAGACCAAAACACTCCCTAAAACTTGTATTTATTATATTTTATAAGTCTGTTTCATACATGAAAATATGATATTTTAAAATTTGGAAATTTCCTTCCACTTTACATTGATTATAACATTTATATTATTTTAAGTAAATATAAAATTAAAAATTCCACTCTCATACTTTTAAAATATATAATATTTTTTGATGAGGATAAAAAGACATATGTTAGGCTATAAATATTTATTAAAATATAAATGATTTTTTTGATAAATTTTATTTATTTATAATTTTTAGTGATGAAATAATTTCCTTAAATTCTTATACAATGTCAACACAATATTTATTCAATTAATAAAATAATAATATAAATTATTTTAGAAATATTAAAAGTAATATAATTTAAATGATTTTTTGTGTTCTAACATTTTTGTAAATAAATATATAATTTTATGGATGTGTTAAAGTTTTAATTTCAAATTATTTTTTTCATGTTTTTTTCAAAGTAAAATTTAATTAATAGTACCAAATATGACATTAATGATATTTTATAATAAATAATGTTTCATTGAATTTTTTAAAATTACTAAAAATATTATATTTTTCCAAGTGAATTTAATTCTTTCAATAATATCAAAAATGGTCCATTTATGAGTCACATGTCTGTTTATTATAACATTCTTGATGCTTTTATTATAAAAAATATTGATTCAATGGTAAGTGTCAAAAGGGTTAACGGTGATTAAAACCAACATATAAGTATGAAAAAATCACCAAAACTTGTAAAAAAATTATTTTATAAGATTATTTTGACTAGTAATCATATTTTATTCAAATTATATCACTTTTTATATGTTTTTACATAAAAAAATACTTTATATGAAATTAATATTTTATGTGATTTCAATAATACCCCTCATGTCACTTATAAAAGGTCACTTTCTCTCCCCTCTTCTTCACACCTGTTGAGAACTCTAGTTCAGTAAACATTTTCTCAGGTGTCAACAAAAAATTATTATCCCCATTTTATAGGCTATATTTTGATAATTAAACCACCATAGAGAGGATTTAGGTGTAAAACTAAAGAGGTTGTCCGAAGAAGAGATACAGTTCTTAACTAAGCATTTTTTTAATTATTTCATCTTATACCCATTGAAATTTTATTCTACCATGATGAATTAATGAAAAAAGTATATTAAATATACTAATATGTTATTATGTTCATATTAGAATCAATAAATATCTCCTCTTATGTCCAATGAGAATAAAAAAACATCATTAATGTGTACGTGTGGACTACCACCTCCACGAAGCAATGTGTTTTGTTTTCCATAACCACCTATCATAACTGATTATAATGATATATTTAATGTGTATATATTATATTAATTATATATTTATTATGATATAAATATAATATATCATATAATTTTTTACCTTCTCATCCATTGAAAAATGATAACGTCGTTCGTGCGTATGTGTGGACTACCACCTTCATGAAGCAATGTGATTCTTTTTTCATAATCATGCCACGTGGATGGTATATATAAGTGTATTTAAATAAATAATATATTATTTAGGAAAAAATTATAATTATTAAATATAAAATTATATTTACCTTCCTTCCATCATGATTGTTGAATGTTTGAAATAATACTCATAATTATGTACAACATACCGTCTCCATGATTGTAATGTAGTTCGTTTTTCAAAAAGATATTTCATGGTATGTTTTAAAAGTATAATTAATTTATAAATATGATAATTCGGTCATTATTATTATTATTTATATGATTTTATAATGACCCTGTTGACCCTATTCAACCTACCAACTTCATTTTGGACATATGATCTGAATATCATCAAAACATATGACATGAAATTAAATAGTTAAATAATTGAATATAACATAGTAATAAATAAAATAAAGGTATGAAAACATGAAAAGGGTTATTAATAAAATATATAATTAACATGATTGTATTATTTAGGAATATAATGAATTTATGTGACCAGTCAGACTCGACAAAAGAGACACTTTAACATAAAACCTCGTTTTAAATAATATTTCAAATTTTATTTTCTATAGTTTTTTCTTCCACTTCAATATATTATAAATTATTTTATTGAAGTTTTTATATGTAAACAAATGAATTTTAAATTACATTTTATATCACACTTTACATTCTTTTAAGGGAATATTTTTAGGAAACATTTTTATAAAAAACTAAAGAGAAATGTTTTATTTTATTGTATATGGTGTCAATGGTTTTTCTAGATATCATAACAATTATTTTATTTTTATATTACATCGCAATATTTCATGTTTTCTTTAAATTAAATCCGATTTCCCGATTTTTTGGGTATTATATTTTTTAAAATGGGATTTTAAAAGGAAGAAGTATTTTTGTATCTAAATATGTATTTCATATGGGTTAAAACAAGTTTTTCGTGGGTTTATTATGTAAAGGTTCACGAATAAAATGTTTTATTGATGATATGGTAATTTATAATTATATTTTATGAATGGTTGAGCCCGATAAAACTTATATTTTGGTTGATCCCTATTGTATCTCTTCAATGAATTGGTTAATATTCCATGCGTTTAGATGTGATAAGGAGGGAGTTAATTGAGGTGGTTTACCAAATGGAATTAATTGGGTTCAAATTATTTCTAGAATAATTTTAACCTAAGTTATAAATATAATTATATTAGTTACAAAAAGGTTTGCAATTATCTTTCTATGGGTTTTAAATGTTATTTTTATAAAAAGTGTGTGTTTTTCATGTGAATATGTTTATTTCAACACTAAAAGATATTTTGATCAAGGAAAATATTTTTATGGGTTTTAATATTTTTTACTATATTAATTAATTAATATTTTTTTGTCCCTAATAAATATTTTTTTGTCTATCCATAATTTTAATAAAAATAAATCTTAGGGTTTTGGGATGAGTAAGAACAAATAAGAAGTAAATTTGAATTTCGTGAAGATTTTTCTAGAAAATATAACAATTTTTAAATAAAATGTGGAAAATCAATGTTGAGTAGAAGTGTCCACATTTTAATATATGTGTTTTTAAATAATATTTATAAACTAATTCATTAAAACTATAAACCTAAAAATATCATTATAATAAAATAAAATTAATTATAGTCTAAAGAGACTAGATTATGTAAAGTTTAATATTTGTTCCTTATAGTCGGTATTGGATGAAAGGTTTTTATAAATTTAGATTTTAGGATAATGTTAATATAATTACCTTGAGATATTTTACTTTATATTTAAGTTTAAATGATATATTATTTGAAGATTACTATATTTATTAATCTAATATAGGTATATTCAGAATGGTTTTCCAAAAAGGAAATAGTGAAACACAAGTATGAAGGTATTGAGAAAAAAATATCCTTCCAAATCAGCATCCAAAAATGGTGTCTTTTGGAACAATGTAATTTATTATAGTGATGGATCAATTAACGCACACCATAAATGGTCGGTGAAATCCATGTTAGAGACTAACCAGGTTTACCATGGAAAATCACATTGATATTCGATCATTTTATGAAATAAAACTCTATAGATTTCAGTAGAACAAAAAATATAGTGGTATTCAAAGGATGGATCAATTATCTAGAAAATATATTTGATTTTATGGGATGTTAAGAACATAAAAATATAACTCCTATAATATTATATTTTAATGGTGAAGCTAATCAATGGTTATATTTGGTTAAGAATACTAGAGAGAGGAGATCTTGAGACCATGGAATGGGATACATTTAAGAATAAATTTTCAGATAAATATTTCTTTATGGTTATTTAGTATAGAATGGAGAATCAATTATTATAATTGAAGAAAAATGATAAAGATTCAGTAAAATTGTGTGAAGAAAATTTTACCAGATTTTATATGTATGCACTAGATTTTATTCTGGACCTTGATAATAAAATTAAAATTTTTTACATAGGATTGAAACCAATTTTTTTAATATATCGGGTCCTACAAAAATTTAAAGGTTAAGATAATTTTTTTCATTGTACTGAGAAATTTGATATGGAGTTTGTTGACACTTATGATCCTCAGGTTGAAAATTTTAAGAAATATCCAATGTGGTAAGTAATAGAGAATAATCCAACTAAGAAGTCTAGAGGTAATCCCATGTTCCAAGTGTGGAAAAAAATTCCAGTAATGTTTCATAGGATATATAAAGTGATACCTATGTGCTAGGTTCGAACATTGGATTTTTTACTTTAATTAAAAGAGTCATGAGTAATACAAGAATGGAATAAAAGATATCTAATAAATAGTATGATAATTTAATTGTAATGATATGGGAAATTATTATAACATGTTTTTTAAGTTAGTTACTTGGGGTGGAAATCATCAATATCAAAAGAAAAAAGGTGTGACAAAATCATTTTCTACTAATATTGTTGATGTTGGCCCATCTTATGAAGTAGTGATAGGTGTGTTACTTTTTTATTTAAATTATTAAAATACCCAATTTGACTCTAGATCTTCACATTCCTTTATTTATAATAAATTTTCAAGGATAATATGAATATCACATCATGAGATAAATTAATGTTTTGGTGAAAAGTCTTGTTGGAAATATAAAACAAATCAATATATATAGCCATCTTCAAATTTTAATTAGTGGGATAGTATTTCCTATAAATCTTGTTGAACTACCCATAGTAGAGTTTTATATTATTTTGGGTATGGATTGGAATTCATTCAATCATGATAAGATATATTTTATAGCCAATACGTATTTGTTAAATGATTGTATACCTTTAATGACCTATTAAGAAGATAAGAAATTGATGGTGGTGAGTGTACTTATCTCATGCTATTAAAAAGAAATAAATTATTCAGATTTGTTATGACCTAGTATTGAATTAATTTATAGATATATTTTCTAATAATTTTACTAATTTTATTCCTTATTGGGAGGTTGAATTTACTATTGACTTAGTTCCGGATGCTAATAAAAATTCAAAACCTCCTTATCAAATAGATCAAGTAAAACCTTTATAATTGGAAAAGAATTTGCATGAGTTTATAGATAAAGGTTTTATTCATCCTAACACTTTATCTTGGGGTTCCTCGATTTTATTGGTAAGAAATAAATATGTTTTAATGAAACTTTGTATTGATTTTATAGCCATGAATAACATCACTATTAAGAACAAGTTCCCTTTACCTCATATCGATGATTTATTTGATCAATTCCAGGGATCGAAAAGTTTTTCAAATAGTGATCTTAGATCAGGGTACCATCTATTAAAGGAGAATGAGGATGATATTCCAAATATAGTTTTCCATATTAGATATATTATTTATGAGTTTTTAGTCATTCCCTTTGTGTTATTTAATCCACAACTTGTATTCATCAATCTTATGAATAGAGTTTTCCTTTAATATTTAGATAAGTTTATGGTTATTTTTATTAAGGTTATATTGGTATATTCTAAAATTCATGAGGATCATTAATGACACATAAGTTTTGTTTTTAAAACCTTAAAATAATATAAACTATATATAAAATTTAGTATGTGTTAATTTTGGTTGAAAAAAATTATTTCCTCATGAATATGTTTTCTAAAAAGGGAATAACTATTTACCCCATTAAAATTATTTTTTTAGGAATGGAAAATACATAAATAACTCATATAGATACATAGATTTCTTGGATTAATGGGTTACTAGTAGTAGTTTTTTAAAACTTTTTCTCAATTATCAATCCCACTAAATAAGTTAACTTGAAAATGAGTTAAATTCATCTCGATTAAAGAGTGATATGATTTTTTTTAATAACTTAAAAGATAGATGGGGAATGCTCTGGTTTTAGACCTTCCCTCTCTAGATGGTGAATTTTTCACCTTCAGTTATTCTTCATTAAAGTAACTTAGTTGTGTCCTGATGACAAATGATCATGTAATTGTTTATGCTTTACATCAACTGAAACCTCATGAGTTAATTTATCCTACACACGATCTAGAATTATAATCTATGGTTTTTTATTTAAAAAATTAGTTTCATCATTTATATGTAGTAAATTGTTAAAATATATACTGATTATAAAATTTTAAACTATATATTCATAGAGAAATAGTTTAACATGAGGTAAAGAAGATAGAAAGAACTGATTAAGGATTATGACTACATGATCTATTACCATCCACAATAAAAAACTTGTTGATGCTTTGATTTTGAAAAAGAATGTTTCATTAACCATGTAAATTTTAAACATTACCCTTTAGTTAATTGTTTAATGATTTTTTTCTAGAAGTTGTGCATATAAGAACTTCCTATGTTTTGTTTCAAGTGTTGGTACAACCATATTTATCAAAAATAATTATGTAAGAATAGAAATGGGATCATGTTTTATAGGAAAAGGTTGAATCTATTATGAAGGGTAATATTCCAAAGTCAAATATTGATATATATAGTGTTTTCATGTTTGGAAAAATATTATGCATTCCTTGTGATTCCAAGTTGAAGAGAGAATTATTGACTGAAGCTCATAGTTCAAAGTTTTCTATTCAACATTGTTACATTAGGATGTACATAGACATTCCGAATTATTACTGGTGGGAGGGAATAAAAATATATGTCATGAACTTTACAGTGAAATGTTTTACTTTTCAATAGGTTAAAGCAGAATGAAAATTAGTGAAGGGTATTATTCATCCCATTCCAATGCCATGGACTAAATGGGGAAATATATCCATGGATTTTGTGGTGGGATTACCTAATACATCTTGAGCTAATAATGTGGTTTGGGTTATTGTTGATCAAATTACTAAATCTATATATTTATTTAGCATTTAAGAAATTATGACTTTATATAAAGTTTTTCTATTATATATCAAGAAGATATTCAAGTTACATAGAGTTCCTCTCTCAATTATATCTACTAATGATCTCAGATTCACCTCTAATTTATGGAATGAGCTTTATAATTCATTGGGTACTGAATTAAATTTCAGTACAACTTTTCATCCTTAATATGATATATAGCTTGAGAGAATAATCCAGAAATTAGAAGACATACTTTGTGCTTATTCAATAGATTACCATAGAATTTTGGATCACCATTTTTCATTGGTTGAGTATTATTATAATAATATTTTCCATTAAGATATACATATGGTATATTTTGAGTCATTATATGGAAAGTGTTATTCAGCTCTAGGTTTTTGGGATGAATTATGAAAAAAAAAATTTTATGGTACTAGAGTTAGTAAAGGAAATGGTTGAGAAGGTAATATGATTTAGAAACATATGAGGATGTATCAAAGTAAGGAGAAAAGTTGTGTAAATAAACATAATAAATACCTTTCTTTCGAGGTTAGCGATCATGTGTTTCTTAAATTATCTCCAAGGCAAAGTGTTATGTATTTTGTTAAAAATGGGAAGCTAAGTTTGTGGTTATATAGACTGTATGAAATCCTGGATAATTTTGCGTTAGTTTTCGATCAAGTTTATTTTCCTCTAAATTTATTCTAGTTACATATTGTATTTCATGTTTTTATGTTAAAAAATATATGTCATTTTATCACATATTTTGAGACTTGATTTAGTTCAGTTGGAAGATAATCTTTCATGTGAGGAATAGCTAGTAAGGACTATTGACTGTAGAGAAAAATATTTGTGTAATAAGATAATTCATAAAGATATGGTTTTTTTTTGAAAAACTATTTGATTGACGAAGAAACATGGGAATCTTAAAATTCTATGAGGTAATTATATCCCCTGTTTTTTAAGTAATGAATAAAATTTTAAGATGAAATTTCCAAAATGGTGGAATACTTTAACAACCTAGGTAATTTTAAGATATATCATTTTTATGGATTTGTTAATTTCAATTCATATATTTGTATTTATTATCAAAATATTAAGTAATATTTCAATCAAAAAGAAAAAAATGGTATTTCTAACAGAATTGGGTTTTCATGCATTATATGTTTTTATATAGAGGATTGATTTCTAAATTATAGAATTTTAATTTAAAGTAATTAACTTGAATTTTTAGTTCATCATACTAATATTATCTTAAGTTGAACGTTTTGTAGTTTTATAAAAAAATGAGTTTTCAATGAATAGTGAAAAATAAATAACTTTATTGAAAACTATATTTTCTCTTCAATTATTTCTAATAAAAAATAATATTGTGGATTAGTTTAATAATTAATTAGTACATAATCTGATTAGGATCGTTGGAATGAATTTTATTCTTGAAATACGAATAAAAAAACTTATACTTAAAAAGGAATTTTTTTTAAAACCATTTTTCATAAAGTTATGTTGAATTACCTTTTAATTAATTTCCAAAAAAAATCAATTGAATCTTTAGAAATGGAATCCATATTTGGAATCATGAAGTAAAAATTTATTAAATAGTTTTTTTTCATTATAAATATTAATAGTAGTAAATATTTGTAACCTTAGTAAGCGTCATAATCCATTTTTTTGTATTTTGAAATAACAATTTTAAAGGGTAAGTGTGAACCCTAACAACTTAAACCAATTAGAAACATAAAAGGAATGTGATCTTAGATAGAGATTATAGTAACTACCCCTCCCTAGTGACTTCATCATTATGTCAAGCCTCCACCTTCACATGAATTCTCATCTAGCTATCCCATACAGGGTTGCACGAGCCCAGTACCGATGGAAAAATACAAACCCTCTTGTTCATCCAAATCTAGATGGCCAAGCTCTAATGAAAACTACCAACTCTGAATTCTAATATGGAGTTGTTCCTTGTAGAGTGTCTAGGTGCTTTAACATTCAGAAATAAAATCCATTATAGAACATCACATCCTCAATGTCGTCAACCTCTAGGAGCCAATAGATATAGAACCCCCACAAGATTCATGTGATCCCTCACCCTCACATCCCAAAGAACCATGAATACGACCACTTGGATCTGCTTAGAAGAGAGTGAAGGAGTCCTAGAGAAAAATATTAGGAACGAGTGGATAAATCCCTCAATAGATCAAGTCCCTGCGACCCCCCAACACCGACGACCACCACTGAATTCAAAGATGAACGAACATCATAAAAGCCAAAAATATAAAACACAACTCTTACAACAGTTTCAAACCTCTCAAACATTCATATAAAAAATCCCAAAAATAATGAAATTCCAACATTACATTGAGAGGGAGAGGAAAAATTAACTGTAGTAGCCTGAAACGCATTGCAAAAGAAACTGGAGCAACCGAAATGTGCATCGTAGAGGTTCCTATAGTAGAAAAAAAAAGTGCATCATGGAGCTAACCAAATAATCCCAAGATGCAAATCACAGAGGCCTCTATAGTCGTGTAAGAGTGCATCACGAGGTCAAGAAACTCTACCACCACTGGGAACCATCACAATCTTATAGTAAACATGAACTATCATCGGAACAATAAAACAATATCTGGAACCCAAACCACATCAAACAACAATGGGATCCAACATTCCTACTCCTCTATGCTTTAATATAGTGGTCTCACAATCATGAAAAACTCGACTCATACAAAAAACAGAATCCATCAACATAACTAGCATACCAATTCAACCAGCCTTAGTCATGATTCACATCATATCTAAATCTTCCTTGATCAATACTGAATGACAACCTCCTCGTGCACCATATCTGCTCTTGATAATTGATGTGAACCACAGATCTTAAAATTGACACAAACACCTATCATTCATAACTATCACATTGACACCAAGAAACCCTCTCCACCGCTGAATAAAAACACCAATGCTGGAAGACCCATTCCAAGAACATGGAACTACCACGTTGGAGAAGGGATTCATGCATAAAGTCAACTGAATCTACTGAATCCTATCTTGTCTGCGCCAATCCACCTACTACATCAACTCCCGAATGAGATCTTGGATGTTCTTGTCGCCTTGGACCCACCTCTCCAAATCCACCCATGCCACTAAAAATCCCTCCTTCATCACCATCCTCACAACACATCCAAACCTTAGGGCACTCCCAAGAGAATAGAGGTCCAAAGAGCACCCCTTAAAGGTGATACCTGGGTAAGGGTAAATTGGGTAATTGAGTGTAAAAATAATGCGATTAGGCCAAACACTCTCCATAAAGAATGTTTTCATTTTATTTGATACTTTTTAGACCATGACCATTAAAGATTCAAAAATGTTCCAATTTCTTGCCTCCCTCCATTTATTATAACATTTATATTATTCTATGTAAATTTAAAGTTAAAATTTTCACTCTCTTACTTGTAATATCCATAATATTTTATGACAGAGATAAAAAAAACATATGTTTGGTTCCAAATGTATATTTAAAATATAAATTATTTATTATCATGATATTTTATTTCTAATTTTTAGTGATTAAGTAATTATATTAAATACTTACATGATGTTGATACTATATTTATTCAAATAAAAGAAAAATAAAATAAATGCTTTTAAAAATATTAAGAGTGATGAAATTTGAATTAATTATTTTATTTAATGAGTTTTTTAACAAATATAACATGTTATGTATTTTTTGAATAATTATATTCCAATTCATTTTCCTTCATGTTTTTTTCAAAATCCAATTAAATGAATAGTTCCAAAATGAAATTAATGATATCTTATAATAAATAATGTCTTATTAAATGATTTAAATTTCATAAAAATAATATATTTGACTAAAATTAGTGTATATGGTTGATAATATCATCTATATTCTATTTACTAGTCACTTTTACTCTCATAGTAACTTTCGTGACTCATTTAGTGTAAAAAACCTTAATTTCGCTATAAAGTAAAAAAGGGTTAATATGGGATAAAACAAAGAGATCAGGGTGAAAAATTCACCTAAACTTCTCCAAATTTTATTTTATGAGATAATATCATCTAATAATATTATTATATTCAAATTAAATTAATTTTGAGACATTTTACCTTGAAAACTAATTTATATTAATTTAATATTTTATATAAATCCACGAGTGCCCCTCCCCACACTTATAAAAGGGAACCTCATATCCCCTCTTCCTCCCTCCTTTTGAGCACTCTAGTTTATCCAATATCTACCCAAGTTTCTCCCCAATTCACTAAACATGTACTAAAGGCCTTTTTAAAAAAACCATCCGACAATGGTTTTTGGTGAAAACCTTATGAGGTTGTTTGAAAAAAGAGGTATTGTTCTTAACCAAACGTTTTCAATTTATTTATTCTTTTACCACCTTTAAATCCTCTTCAACCACGCTGAAATAATGAAATAATTATCTTTCATATAATTAGATATTATTTGGTTAATTTCATAATCAATATCCATATCCTCTTCTATCCAATGGGGAATGAAAACATCTCCATACGTACGTGTGGACTACAACCTCCATAAAGGGAAGTGTTTAATTTTCCATCACTACCTCTCAAAAATAGTTATAAAGATGGATTTAATATATATATATATATATATATATATTTGTGTGTGTGTGTGTTTTTGTGTGTGTGATATTCATGAAATGTGTATCATTCAATAATGATATTGTAACACATATTCTTTTATCTTTACATCCATTGAAAAATGATAACATTGTTCTTGCATACATGTGGACCACCACCTCCAAGAAATGATGTGATTCTTTCTTCATAATCACATCACATGGATGGTATATATAAGGGTATTTAAAGAAATAATATTTTATTATTATATAATTATAATTCAATAAATCTAAAAAAATACTTTCCTTTTTCCCATCATGATCATTGAAAAATGGAAACGTTCCTTATGCGTACGTACAACCTACCATATTTAGGATTTTAACGTTGTTCATTTTTCAAAACCATCCTTCATGGTAGGTTTTAAAGGTATAATTTATGTATAAATATAATAATTATTTCATTATTATTATTGAAGAGATGGTTGAATAAAGACCTCATTGACCATAGTTAACCTACTAAAGTCATTTTGTACATATGGTCCCTATGTCATCAAAACGTCCATCATGAACATAAATGAATAAATAATTGAATATATAATGGTAATAAATAAAATAAAATGAATAATAAACATAAATAAGTTTATAATAAATTAAATAATTAATATAGTTTTATTATTTATAAAGATAAGTAAAGTACGTGGTGGGTCATACTCTAGGTAAGGGAAACTTTAACTTAAAACATCATTATAAATGTTTTAAATATTTACTTTATAAGTTATTTTCTTCTATGTTCATGGATCTTAAAATTATTTTATGGGAGTTTTGTATTGATATAAATGAATTATAAATGGAATTTCGTGTAACTATTTACATTATTTTAAAGTTTTTTAAAAGGAAATGTTTTTATAGAATGTTTTTATAGAAAAAGAAAAAGGAATGTTTTATTTTAATGTATACAATGTAAAATGTTTTTCACACTAAACTAACTATTATTTTATGTTTGTATTTCTTTAAAGTACTTCATGTTTTATTCAATTAAAACCCCTTTTTCCATTTTTTGTGAATTTTAGTTTTAAAAATGGTTTTTTAAAAGGAAAATATATTTCAATATCTAAAAGTGTTTTTCATATTGGTTCAAAAGAGTTTTTCAAGGGTTTTATGTTGAAAAGGTGAAAGAAAAAAAATTATTCATTATAGGGTACTTCATAATTATGTATTATGGGTGTATAAGCTTGATACATCTTATAAGATGGGTGATATTTATATATAATATATGATGAGGGATCCTTGTTATATATCTTCAATTAATTAAGTAATGTTCCTTGTCTTCAAAGAAAAGAATGTTGGAGTTAACTAGGGTGATTCATCCTATGCATTTTACTAAGATCCAGTTATTTATAAAATAATTTTAACATGGGTTTTGAATATATTCCTCTATGTTTCCAAAATTGTTTTTTATTTTCCTGATAAGGGTTTTAATGATTTTTGTGAGAATAAAGTGTGTTTTTTTCATGTGAATATGATTTAATTAATATGTTGAAATAATATTATGATAAAGGTAAAACTTTTATAGGTTTCCTTGTTTTCACTGGACTATAGGATTTATTCTTTTTATGTCCCTTAGTGAGGTTTTTATTCTCATCCCACATTTTAAAATTTTTTCTAGAGGTATTACAGATGAGTAAGAACAAATAAGAAATCAAGTTTTAAGTTATGGATACATTTTATGAAAATAAAAAAAAGTTATTTTAAGTTTTATATTGTGGGGAAATGGATACTGAGTAGAAGTGTCCACTTTGTGATATATCGATTTTTCATGTAAGAGTTATGACATAATTCTATAAAACTTCAAACCTAAAAACATCGTCAAAATTAAAGAAAGTTAATTCTGGTCTAAAAACACTATATTGTGTAATGTTTAATGTTGTGACCTTATATAGGTTCTCTAACCAAACCCCCTTTAAATCTAGAATTCATTCTCATCAATTTTCTTTAAGATCTAGAACATTGTTTATATATGTATATATATTATTATATCAATGAAAATTGGTGTTGAAGTATGATAGGGTATTGAAATCCTTTTGAAACCCCTACTACAACATTGAGGTAAAATGAGCATCTTGGTATTGCACAATAATCAATGGATCATCATGAAACATTTCCATATTAACCACTTATAACTTTGATAATTAATCTATATAAATATTAGGTAAAATTTAAAAGAATTGAGTAGACTTTATCAAATTAAACAAGATATCCAAAACAATATTTCGACCCATATTAGTATGAATTAGACTTGTCATGGATTCCATAAATATCTCATTATTTATCAATCATTTTAAAATAATTTTCTTTATCATCCCTTATGGAACATGATGTTTCACCTTCACCTAATACAAAGTTAGGAATCACACCATAAACCCAATGATATACCTATTTGTATTAGACCACTAGAACATTCATGTTTGATCTTCATGAATTTCCCAACCCTAGGGAAAACCTCTTAAGGGGAGTGGTAAAACTCACACAATACCTATTTCCTTATTCCTAAGAAATATATAACATTACCATAAACAAAATTTTCACTCCATACCTTTAAAATAAACATATAGTGACCCTCCGTGGATAATAAGGTTGAATCAAAATTCACATGAAGGTCATCTAAACTATCTATCAAAGATGCACTAAACCAACATAAAAGTCAAAATTATCTAGAATAAGTATGCTTCACCATAAACCTCTAAAAGATAAAGTTGTAATGATTTCAAGGGATCTGCATCCCCCACCCCACTTATCGCATACATGAAATATTGATATTAATGCTTAATCAATGTATCTTCCACTATGTTTCCATTATCAAGGGTAAAATTAATCACAAAATCATATTCATATAATAAAATCATCCAAATTTTCTACTATAGGTTCATATATCATCAATAAAATATATATTATAAACCCTTATAGTATATAAATACTAGTAATACCTCCTTAATCAAGTAGTTCCTCTATTAATTCAAGTAAATAACTTCTAATACTAATTTCAGGGGATGGCTATATTAGTTATGCTCATGGTTACTCATCTTCCTTAATTTATAAACTAAAATTCCTTAATAATTCATTAACACGCAACCAATCACTATTTTGAAAGCTTTAAAGTATACCTCATATGGTGTCTCCTCCATACATAATCTCAGACATGATACATTAATCAACTTTCCCTTTAGGTTATAAAATAATCCTTATCACCACTTTATCCACGTGAAATATTTATTATTCTTTATCAATGATAAAAATAATACACTATTATTAGGTCAAAAACCAATTTAATATACTTTTTTTTAATTCACAATACACTTAATTTGAGTTTGATCTAACATGAAATGTGTGTTTATTTTTTTAATATGCAATATTATTGTCTGTTTGGCATGTTATAATGAACCGAACTGACCTATAAATATACCAAAACATGCAAGTGTTTTTTTATGACATGAATATTTATGTATATTGGATGATAGAAGTAGACATGAATCTATTGAATGATAGAGTATAGTGTACGATGCTGTTTAAAATAAACCTAAATAATTATTAATCTAAGCATTGGATTTTATTAGACATACATATATAAATTGAACCTGAGGTTTCAAGGAAAAAAGAAAGAAAGAAATTTTCTACATGAAAAGGATAAATATTTTATAATCATTTTGAAGATGTATACCTCCTCATTTCTACTAATTTATTATGATAGTATTTAATTCAGAAGTATTTTCCTAGGGAATATATCTATGAGGTTATAATTTTTAATACTCTAAGTCTTTTTTTGCAATTGTTCCTTGTACGGTCCCTTGTAATTGAAGAGGTTTCAGTATGGAATATGTTTTTTTGGATTAGTATGGTCAAGGTATTATGAGTATAGCAATATAGTTCTCATTCGTTGGGGTTGCATTCAATGAAGCTTAGGGTTCTTAAGCTTGTTGAGTTTTATCATCATGATATTAGGATTATATGGATATAAAGAAAGATATCATAGAATTGTTATTTAGATGAAGAACTTCCCAGTATGGAACTGGGAAACCAAGGATCATGTATACATATCATCCTACTTATTTGGATAAAAATGAAGGGTTCCTGTGAATTAGAATAATATTGGTAAATATTATCGTTTAGGGGTATTAATATTATTATATGATACTCCACATACATTTTTACATTGCATTGTATTTTTAATTTTCACTATGTTATTAATTTTATCAAATAGTGTATATTATAAGATAAAATTAGTTTCACTCCATTTACATTGTGTACTCTAATATATTCTATGTTTATTGAAAATTATATTTTCTGATCAATATGAAACTTTAGTAGGATGAAATATTTTAATTGGTTTTTATCTACAATTCACCCCTACTATATTATACTCCATAACCTCTATTATATTTTAAAAACTAGGATAACACTTAGTATTGAAGCTAATCTCTTTATGCTATGTCAAATACACTTATATCAACTCTTTAATTTTTTATTATTTTTTTGTCTTATTTCAGCTTAAATTTTTTTTCCTTAAACTAAATATATAGTATAAAAAATATCCTTTTATTTGATATTTTGGGTGTTATTAATTTTAGATGATTGAATTATTTAAATCATAATAGAACACCCATTTTTTGATGGTGGAGACTATGAGTATTGTAGATATCATGGGAGATAAGTGATTAATACTAGTGTATAAAATTATATGATCTCATCAAAAATTATAAAATTCCAGAGAAATATATTGTTGGTTTTAATATAGATGAATGAGAATAATTTCAACTAAAATTATATTTTAGGAATACTATACTATGTATGGTCTAGACTAATATTTATGGTCATGTATCCTCTTGATGGACTAATAATGGTATTTTGAAAAATATAGAAGTCTCTCAATTTAAAACCTTAAATGTTCTTCAAACTAATAATTTCGTGACAAGGGTGGATCATCAAATATTCAATTTTTTATCTAGTGAAACCATGGATCAAAATCACTAACAATTTATGATTATTGTAAATACTTTGCAGTCTCTTGGAGAGAAATAAATCTCAAAAAATCAACTCATTGAAAAATAATTTTTTTACAAGAATGGTAATCCAAGAGGATAGTAATAGATGATATTAAACATATTATTAAGTTATTCCTTGATGGTATGATTATTAATTTTATAGAATATTAAATTAATTTAAAAAATATACTAAAAATGGAAAAAAAAAATATAGTTTTATTCATGTGAAAATATATATCACTAACTTTCATAATTCAAACATTTAGGTCTAGTAAATATAAATGAAACAGTTGTGTGGAACTTAGTGAAAGTGTAATCACTCAGTTTAGTAGAAGTATTTGTATGTATGTGGGAAAAATTTACTTTTATATGGATAACATAAAATTAAAAAAAGATTTATATTAAAATATATATTTAAGAAACACTATATACTATGAATATAAGAAACTAGGACATAATTGACAAGATATTATATGGTTAAAGAAGAAAAATGATGATGAAATATTTTAAAATAGGAAACAGAGAAAGTCATCTCAAGCTAATAATGACACGTGGAGTTTCAGTGAAGTCCCATCCTATTTTGAAGATAATAGTGATTTGGATAGTGATGCAATTTGAAATAATATTTGTTTTTATGATAGAATTTTGTATAATAATTTTTAATTTATGGGGAAGGTTACACCTAATACACTCTCACTATTGTATCTTATCCAAAATTTTCACATACATAAAATGATGAAAACATAACCTCATAAGAGGATGAAGATGGTTTCCCTTCACTTGAATAAATTATAAAGTATATGAAATGCATGTAGAAGAGAAGTGAAATACTAAAATAAAGACTTTACTCAAGATAAGGAATATCGTTCTAAGCAAGAGACTTATTTTTAAAACTCTATAATAAATATTTAGAACAAAAAATGAATCTACCAAGAATAAAGAAAAAATTTCTAAAAAAATAAATCTGTTTCCCAAGTTTAATATTGATAACAGTAAACTCATTCTATATTTGGATAAATGGAAAATTAAATCTATAAATATAAATTCTAAAAATAAAATGGAATTATATATCTTTTTTCAAAAGATAATATTGAACTGGTGAAACATAAATCATAAGTTTAAAAACTAATCTAATTGAAGACTAACTTCAATAATGGAAGAAAATACTTTTAGTAATTTTATAAGTAGTTTAGACCCAAAAGTATCACTTTCAAACTTGAATGAAAATTCACCAAAAATGGTTATCACTTGTCAAACTACTTCATTACATGCATTGCCCCTTTTTCATGAAGTGTCCATGAAGTAAAAATTATAAGAGTCAATGTTCTCTAAAGAAATTTAAATCCTACTTATAGTATCAATCATATATTTTGAAGTAACTTTCATCTATTTAGTATCATAGTACAGGAATGATTTGGATACCAAATGTACTATTTATAAATACTTCCAGACCTATGAATTTTTGGACACCTTAGTCTTAAATTATGAGTCATAAATCCACTTCATGCCAAAAACTAAATTTTTAATATTTTATTCTTGGTAAATTTTTATTTGAAAAGTATATTGGACATTACATTCTCATGCCATTAATTTTTACTCTCATAATTTTGACATTAACACTTATATAGTATTTATAGTTTTACATATGTTTTTTTTCTATGGAAGTTTTTCTTTAAATACTAAATCTTTTTTTCAAGAAGGGGTGTTCCTTATTCATATAACATTCATATAGTCTAGATTTATGATATACTTTATAATAAATGTAAGGTATGGATGATATATTATAATCACATTAGAAACCATATTTTATGAAAGAAGATCATGTCACAATGATTGAAGATAACTTCTAGGATGTTCAAATTATCTATTCTTATCTTATAAAATTTCAAACTAGTTGTTAGTTTTATATTACATAATTTCATAGATTTTGATATTTTTATACTTTCTTTTAGAATTCATCATCATCAAAGGGTTGAATATTTTATTTTAGAAATTAAAATTTTCAACTTTGAAAAAAAAATCGGTCATTTATTTGGGCATGAAAAACTTTGGTAAATTGTATCTTATCATATCAAAAGAAGTCAATAATTAATATATATAAATGTAATAACCCAGTGTTTTTTTCAACATTCATTATGAAGATTTTTTTTTTAGAGTTTACCTATCATTTATATGATTTTCTATTTCATGATGTCTTCGTTTAGAGATTTATCCTCTCAAGAAATTACTATTGAAAATTTAATTGACAAGGAAAGTTATTTGAGAAATGATTGTCTATTGAATAAAGTGATTATCTCTCATGGATAGGAGTCTTTAGATCTTATTATTGAAGAATTTTAGTTGTCCTTTCTAGATCTCATCCATCAATTCTACATATATATTTCTCATAATAAAATCGGTGTGAAGAAAATGAATTTTTATGTTTAGTTAAAATATTTTATAATTCCTTTTAAAGATTTTATATATGATATAGAGATTATGTTGGAAGAATAAATCTTTTTAAATTTTTACAAGATTATATAAACTTATGTTTTTTCTAATAAAATTAAATTTATTGAGATAATTTTATAAATAATTTAAAAAAATCATAATATGATTCACTTACACCAAGAAGATATAATTATATTTCTATAGGTTCAAGGTTTTAACATACCCAAAAATGGATTCAAAAATCTATGAAAATTTAATATCTTTGTGTTCTTGAATTCATCATTGGAATGATAAAGTTCAATACTGTTAAGTTTACATGGGAATACATTGAAACAATTTTCACTAGAATGGTAAATCTTAAGGGGTTTCTTTACTCTTAGATAATTAACTGAACATTGGTCGAATGCTTTATAAAGAAAGGATTAATATAGAGACATGTAATTTTCTTACATAAATATCACATATTATTATACGGATATTAATTACATAACATTATGATCCATTCCATAATCATATAATTCTAGTTTATTTGGGAACTTAGATATATAAAATACTTATTCATAATAGATATACATCATCTTCAACTAAGTGATTCAAAATTATAACCCTTCCTAGACATGTACATAAAACCTCTCTTCATAACATGGGTAAAGAAAAAATTATAAAGGCCGATATCTGATGCTTAGTAAAGGTAAATAAGAGAGATATCAACGATGATTTAAACATAACATGAGCATAATGGTATGAGAACATGATAATAACATTTGAAAACCATAACCTATATATCATATATCATTATCTTGGGTTATGTCATAAATCATTGTATTTCATAAGAAATAAATCATAAATGAATCAAAGAACATGATACATAAAAACGTGACATTAGTATAATATATAATTTTGTGGAAGATTCATAATCATGGAAAATAATTTCCTTAGTCAGGGTGCGCTGTCAATAATATCATAGTGGATTAGTTTCAGTCCCCATTTAATTATATCTATAGTCAAGGTCCACTCCCATGACTATCATAGTGGATAGAGTCCCTAACTGAACTAGGTTCACTCCATATTCAAATATTTATTATCCCATGAGATATCCATCTTTACCCAATTAATTGGAAGGATATATAATTATGGGACCACTCATCACATAATGAAGATCATACATATGTTTTCTACAATATCATAAAACATTCATCATATCATAACCCATGGAAAAGAAATAGGTTTCATAAATATTTAAACATTTAATCATAGAATAAAATACCAAAGAGAAATGAGTTTCATAAACATTTTATCATCATAATCATAAACCATATAGAGAAATAATAAGGATGGTCTAATTGGATCATATCCTAGTAAAACTTAATATAAAGACCATGCCTTATTACATTACATAATATTCAATATTAGTCAAAAACTCACTTCCATTCACTTTGAAGATCTATTAAAGTTTATAGTTTTATATAATTGGGATATAACACATACATAACATTCCACATTTATACATATCGAATACCATAAAAATAGAATCCATTTCTTCCAAAATATAAAACTTTTCAACTAAAACATGTTCTCTTTGAAAAATCATCATAACCTTTAACTTAGCTTCCTTATTTGTATTAAATATCCTTATAACCTATGAAATGAATTTAAAAAATTGGTATGAAAGAAATTCTTATTAAGGGATATAAAAATAAAGAACTAAAACATTATTCCATGAATACCTATAAAGTATGAAATCATTTTCAAAAATACATACTTGTCACCCAAATAAACATACCTTGTGAAACATGAGATTTCCATGAGATTTCCACATAACATATAGAACATAAATAGAACAATAAAGTTATCTTGAGGAATTACCTACAAAATATTGTAACCCTATCTTCTACCATATAATTTTTAACCCTCATAGCTACCTTACAATGTAACTCTCACGGCTACCTTATTCGGTAACCATCGCATTTACACATAGAGTAACCATACAATTGACCACAAACTTACACATACCCAATGCATTTCAAGGAGATATAGGTCCCACCCTTCTTCATAAACAATTTCCAAGAACCATAACATAACCATACAATAATAATAATTGCATAAAAACATTTCTTTTGAAATTTGTAAAACTAGAAGTTTAAAAGAGGATTTTATATGAAATTTCCATTACAGATAACATATAATTGATTTTAGAATAAATATGATGAAATAAATATGTGTATAAACTATAAATACACTAAATAGAACATATTATAAACAAAAATGCATCACATAAATGCGCTTAAAACCAAACAATTAATGAAGTATAATGTTAACCCAAAGAATGGAAATTGGGTTAAGAATTCCATTACCTTGAGTTTTTCTTACTTAAAACTTTTTTAACCCTCTTATATAATGGATAAAAGAGTCTTATTAATGTCTTATAGAAAAATATTAATGTTTATAACACCTTATATGATCATTTCAGAACATAATTTCACCCTTTAATTATTACTATTTTGTTCCTTCCATTGTTTTGGGTGTGTTCTTAACATGACTTCAATGGCCAACTTGTATTTGATTTTATTTCCGTATGGAAATGAAATTAAAAAATTGGAATGAAATGGTACGAATATGTTTCCATAATATTTAATGATAACATAAATCATTTTTTATCATATATGATGATGAACCATTAGGCCGAACATTAATGATATTTTTTTAGATCATTTTTGGTAGCTCCTCAAAAATCATCAACTTGTTTCATTATATAATTTAATTTCATGCATATAATTTCATTCAAGAACATAAAATAGGTTAAATAATATACTTTACATTCTGTTTCAACAATTAAAAGGGTTTTAGGATCATCTTTAAAGGAAGTAATGGAAATTGAAAGCACATCATCCACAATTTTGGTAAACGACACATCACAAATGGTGTTTTTTTTAGAATAAGAGGAAGGTGAGAGAAACAAAGATGGTGATTTTTTTATATGAACATGATAACATAAAAAATATATAAGATTATATATATTTCATACCTCTTTAATAATGGTAGGAGAATAAATTATTAGTAAATAAAGTAATTGAAAAAAACACATGAAAATGAAAGAATATTCTTACCTCTTGATCTTTTCTCCTTGAGATCCTCATTAAGGCCTTTGGTTTTGGCCTTTTGGTGAGACCAGGAGGTCTTTGTGTGGGGAATAGACTTGGGGAGGGGATTTGGTACAACATATACAATGCTCAAGTCTTGAGAGGTGTGAGAGGAAGAGAGGAATGAGGGTGGTATTTATAGTGGAGGAGATGAGGGATTTTACATTATTTTAATATTTTTGTCCAAGACTATGAATAGATTTCATTAATGTTATCAAAATAGTAAGGAGAGAATGTGAGTTCAAAATAAGTTGTCTTACATCATTCATGATGTCAAAAATAGTGTATTTAACTGATAATTTGTATATACGATATTTTATTGTATTTCATTATTCATCAAAAATTCATGAATTTCATAAAAATACCAAAAAATCACTATAACCATTTTTTGACATGTAGATTTCAAAAATGAACTCCATTTTTTAAAATAAATTTCTAAATATTATTAATTTAATTTTTAAATAAAATCATATTTTATTCCAAAAACAACAATTTTAAAACTATAAGAAATTTAATACCACACAAAAAAATTAATCAAGATCTCATTGTATTATAACATTAATAAAATAAAATAATAATATGATTTACTATCCATAAAGTTCAAAAATACTATTCATAAGGATATGTTACTATTCACTAAAAAACAAGTTGGTTCTATTAGACTCTAAATAACTTACAGATTACAACTGTAGACAACTGTTTTTTTGAAATTCAAATCATAGAAGTAGAAAATTTATGTTTAAAGTCTAGTTGTAACTATATACATAAAACAAAGTTTCATGCATTTAAATTTAATTTTAAAACCATGTGATGTTACATTCTCCCCTCCTTCTGTAAATTTCATCCTCACAATTTTATTTACTTATTAAACATGTTAGGGTACCTTTCCCTCATTGCATTTTCAAATTACCATGTTGCTTCTTCAACCATGTGGTTTCTCCAAAAAAACATTTATCTGGTGGATTACCTAATTCCGAAATACTTGTTCTCTTCAATCAATAATATGAATAGTTTTCACTTCATAATAAAGGTTCTATTCCAGCTGAACTACTTCTCGGCTCAATACATGAAATGAATCTGGAACATACTTTAACAACATCGAAACATGAAAAACACTGTGTACATGAGATAAAATCGGAGGCAATGATACTCAGTATCTGACTGGTCCAAATTTCTCAAGAATTTCATAAGTTCTGATGAACTATGAACTTATCTTTTCTTTCTTAACAAAACGCATAACTATTTTCCATGGTGAGATTCTAAGAAAAGTATGACCACCTACCTCACAAGAAAAGTATTTCCTTATATTGTCTGTATAACTTTTAGGACTCCTCTGAGCTATCCTCATGTGTTGTTATATCATCTTCAATTTCTCATCCACTTCACCTACTAATTCTGGTCCCATAAACTTCCTTTCCCCGACTTCATCCAAAGAATGTGGAGTTTAACACTGCTTCCCATACAATGCCTCAAAAGGTTCCATCTATATACTGGAATAAAAACTATTATTATAAGAAAACTCAACTAAATAAAGATGTTGATCCCAACTTACCTAGTAGTCTATTAAATAAGCTCAAAGAATATCCTCCAAAGTCTGAATAATTTGTTTTGACTGCCCATATTATTGAGGAAGAAAAGTTATACTGACATTTAATTTTGTACCCAATGACTTCTGAAGGCCCTTCCAAAAAGTAGAAGTAAACCTGGGATCCTGGTCAGATACAATTGAAATAGGTACTCCATTAAACATGAAATTATATTTTAGGTATAGTTGAGAAAGATGATTCAAAGAAATTTTATCTCAAATAGGAATGAAATGTGCATATTTATTCAGTCGGTCAATAATAACCCATATTGCATTGTTACCTCAAGATGTATTTGATAGTCCCACAATGAAGCCCGTGGATATATTTTCCCATTTCTACTCTATTACTGGTAAATGTTTAAGCATCCCCTTTGATAACTACCACTCTTCTTTAACCTCTTGACATTTAAAACAATTCATAGTAAAATCTACAATATAGATTTTCATTCCATCTCACTAGTAATACTCCTGAAGGTCTCTATAAATCTTAGTAATGCTAGGATGATATAAAAATGAATAACTATGAGATTCATTCAATAAATATTTCTTCAATTGGGAAGAACAAGGAACACAAATTAGTTTTCCAAATCTCTAAACACAATATTTATCAAAGTTAAATTCTAGAAACATACCCATTTTAACCAATTCTACATTTTTCTATAGCTCATAGTGTTCCTTCTGCACTTTCATAATTCTGTCTGATAATGATGAATGCACTAAAACCAAAAACAAAATAGATTTATTTCTTGAACCAACAACTTCTAATCCAAAATTCATCAAATCATTAATCAAGGGTTCATGTTCTATAGGTACCATGGTTAATGATGCATGTCGTTTTCTACTCAAGGCATATGCCACTTTGTTTCCTTTCCCTAGATGGTAATTGATATTGCAATCATAATCATTTATCAATTAAATACATCTTCTATACCTTGTGTTTAATTCTTTTTGAGTTAATATATACATTAAAATTTTGTGGTTAGTAAATATTTGACATTTGGCTCTGTATAAATAATGCCTCCAAATCTTCAATGAGAAAACCAAAACTACTAATTCCAAATCATGTGTGGGATAATTTAACTCTTGAGGTTTTTGTTGTCTTAAAGCATAAGAAATTAGCTGATCATTCTACATCAAATCATAACACAGTACCTTCAATGAAGCATCACTGTATATGAAAAACTCACCATTTCAGGAAGGAAAATCCAAAACCTGAGAATTCACCAATCCCATCTTTAGTTCCCGAAAAAAAACATCACATTCTTCTGTCCAAATAAATTTAACCCCTTTTCATCTTAACTTAGTTAGCTGGATAGATAACCATGAAAAGTTTTTAACAAACCATCAGTAATAACCTAATAATCCAAGGAAACTCAAAATCTCTATAACATTTTTAGGTCTTGGCCATTCATCAACTACTTTTGTTTTATCATGATCAACTATTAATCCATATTTATTTACAATGATCCCAAAAAAAATCTGACATCCAAAAATAAAACTTGCTGAATTTTACATATAGTTTCTTTTCCTTTAAGGTTTTCAAAACAACCCTTAAATGATTTTCATGATCCTATTTACTCTTAGAAAATACTAGAATGTTATCAATAAACACAACCACAAACTAATCCAAGAACTCATGAAATATTCTATTCATAAGATCCATGAATATAATAGGTGAATTAGTTTACCCAAACGGCATAACAACAAATTCATAATGCCTATATCAAGTATGAAAATCTATTTTCAGGATATCATCCTCCTTCGCCATCATATTATAGTATCCGGGTCTCAAATAAATCTTGGAAAAGTACTGATATCCCTAGAGTTGATCAAATAAGTCATTAATATGAGGTAAAGGATACTTGTTTTTAATAGTTATTTTATTCAAGGCTCTATAATCAAATCAAATTCTCATGGAACCATCTTTATTTTTAACAAAAAAAAATAGGGTCACCCCAAGATGAAGTGCTATGATGAATAAATCCTTTATCAAGAAACTCCTACAACTGATTTTTTCAATTCAATAAGTTCCATTTGATCCATTAAATTAGGGTGGTTTTGAAATTGTATTAACATCAAGAACTAAGTCAATTTTGAATTCAACTTCCCAGACAATTATACCACTGATAAATTCATTAGAAAAAAACAACAAGATATTCATTTACCATGGGCACATCATTAATATGAACAGTTCCCTTATTTTCAATAATATGATCAAAATAACTTTCACTTTCATCTTTCAATAGTTTCCCAGCTTCCTAATATTTTATCAATTGTATGGGATTATTCTTGTATACAAATTGAATCTCTTTCTGAAAAAACTTCTTTAGCTCTATAACAAATCTTAGCATTATAAACAGAAAGTTGATCTGAACCCATAATGACAAAAAACTCTAATAAGGGAAAAACAACAAGGTTTTTAGGTAAATTATTTCCACAGAACATAATAAAAAGATTCTTATAATTCATATTTACTGTAATATTTCTCTTGGTATTTTAATAATAAGTTCTTGTTTCATTTTTTAGGTGATATTTCAGATTTACCATAAAATTTCTCAAAAATAAATGAATATTAGACCGTGTATCAAACAAAAATTTAGCAAAATCTGAGTAAAAAAATAGGGTACATAATAAAACTTCATTGGTTAGCCTGATGTCTGTTGAAATAGTTTTAAAGGATCTCACTACACCTTTATTCTTATATTCTAGATTCTTTTCATCATTAAAATGTCTCTTTGGGAAGTCATTTGTATAATGACCCATCTCATCACATTTAAAACACTTTATAGTTTTCTTATCAGTATTAGTCTTAGGATCATTTTCATTACAATCTCAGGCCATATGTACAAACTTTCCACATCAAAAACACTTCCTAGTTTTTGTAAGGCATTCCCCATGGTTCTTTTTTCCACACTTTTCACAAACTAGAAACTGGACTTTCTTACCATCATATTTCTTTGATTGATTCTTACCTATCGCTTGCCATCTAGACCTATTCCTCTCCTTGTTTTAAAACTAAACGTGATCATCCGAAAACTCAATATCTACTCTCTCACCACATTAGAAAACTTTCTCATAACTTTTGAATTCACAAGAGTCCAATTCCCTTTGATACCTTGGCTTTAGTCTTGAGTAAAAATGATTGATTTTTTTATCATGATCCAGAATAATATTTTGAGCATAACTCTCCAATTGGGTGATTTTCGCTTCATACACATCCATTGATTCATCCTCATTCTTCTTCAATTCAAGTAATTTATACTCCATCCTATGTCAAATAACCTTTTTAAAATATTTTTCAAGTAAAATACTTTTAAATTTATCCCACTCTAAGGCATAAATCTCTTATATATGCCTGATATTCTTAACCATTGACCAACACTAATCAGATTAACCATTAAAATGATAAATGCAAAGACTTAAATTTTTATTATCTAAACATCCAATAATATCTAATATATTTTCAAGGTATTTAATCCATCCTTCAATTGCTAATGGGTCAGAATATCCACTGAAAGTAGGAGGGTGTTTCCCTATAAAATGTTCCACTATTGTCATGTTTCTTTGTGGTAGCTCTAGTTTTTCTCTTGAATGGATTCCACCACCATTTATTTCCTACATCATCTGATCCATTAATATCACAAAATTCTTGGTTCCAATCCCTACCATTCCATGCTACAGATTCAGAAGGATATCATTCTATCGGTGCCTCGCTACTTCATCTTCCTTATTTCTTCTGCAGAAAACTATTCTGAACAAACATATTTTAGTCAAAGCAACATGGTAATCATTAAATTCTATTTCATTTAAAATTAACCATAGATTAAAATTCATTTATGTTATTATATTATCATCATCTTAACCCATAAAGTTATTTAGATCATCCTATGATGCCAACTATAAGCACACGACCTTATTACATAACAGAATATTGAATTTTAGTCAATAAATCACTTTATTTCACATTGAGTATCTTTTTAAGATTATAGTTTTAGATAATTGGGATATAACACATACATAACATTCTACATTTATATAGACAAGATACCACAAAAAAATTATCCATTTCTTCCAAAATATAAAATTTTTCAAATAAAACATGTTTTCTATGAAAGATATTCATAACATTTAACATGGCTTCCAACTTTGTCTTAAAAATACTTCTAACCTATGAAAATAATTTAAAAACATGGGATGAGAAAAAAAGGTCAGTATGGGATATAAAAATAAATAATTAAAACATTAGTCCCTGAATACTTGTAATGCATGAAATCATTTTCAAAAAGACATTCATGTCACCCATATAAACTTACTTTATGAAACTTGTGATTTCCATGAGATTTCCACAAAACATATAGAACATAAAGAGAACCATAAAGGTATCTTGGTCCATTACATACATAATCTTGTAAGGTTTCCTCTTAATTTGTAACCCTCATGGCTTCCTTATAACATAACCCTCACAGCTACCTTATTATGTAACCATCGCAGTTACACTTGGAGTAACCATATGGACGACCTCCAACTTACGCATACCCAATGCATTGGATGGAGATATAGGTCCCACCATTCATTATAAATAATTCCCAAGAACCATAACATAATCATACAACATGAATAATTTCATAAAAACATTGCTTTTGAATTTTTTAAAACTAGAAGTTTAAAAGAGGATTTTTTAAGAAAAGTCTCTTACAAATAATATATAATTGATATGAGAATCAATATAATGAAAGGGGTTTGTGAATGGACTATAAATACACATAATAAATCAAAAAATAAATAGAAATTAATCACATAAATGATCTATAAACAACATAATTAATGATTTAGAAGATTAACCCAAAGAATGGAAATTAGGTCAAGAATTCCCTTACCACGGGGTTGTCTTACTACAAACTTGGTTAAAACTCCTATATAATTTTTAAAAGAGTTTTACTAACATCGTAAATAAAACTATTCATATTTATAATACCATGTATGATCATTTCATAACTTCATTTCAACCTTTAATATTTAAAATTTTGTTCCTTCCATTGTTTTTGGTGCGTTCTTTACATGATTTCCATAGTCGGTTTGTATTTGATTTTCTTATCATATGGAAATAAAATTATAGAAGTTGAATAAAATTATAATAATATTTTTAAATAATACTGAATGATTCTATAATCTTTTTTTATCATATATTATTAATAATCATTAGATAAAACATTAATGCTATTTGTTTAGATCATTTATGGTGGTTTCTGAAAAATATTGAACTTGTTTCATTATATAATTTAATTTAATGCATGGAAGTTCATTCCAGAACATCTAATAGGTTAAATAATTCAATTTAAATTATGTTTCTATTATTAAAAGGGTTTTATAATCACATTTGATTGAATTAAATCACATCGTCCATAATTTTGGTAAACGACACATCACGAATGGTGTTTTTATTTTTTATAGAATAAGAGGAAGAGGAGAGGAAAAAATATGATGAATTGTTTACATGAACATGATAACATAAATAATTTATAATATTCTGGAGATTTCATACCTCCTGGATAAGTGGGTGGGAATAGAGTATAAGAAAAGAAAGTAATTGAAAATGAAACACATGAAAATGAAAGAAGATTCTTACCTCTTGATTTTTCTCCTTGAGATCCTCCTTAAGGCCTTTGGTTTTTGCCTTTTGGTGAGACCAGTTGGTCTTGGATGTGGGTAAGATCCTTGGGGAGTATATTTGGTAGAACATAGACAATTTTCAAGTCTTTAGAGGTGTGAGAGGAAGAGGGGAATAAGGGTGGTATTTATAGTGGAGGAGAGGATGGATTTTACATTATTTTAATCATTATTTAAATATTTTTATCCAAGACTATCAATAGTCTTCATTATCATGATCAACATAGTAAATAGATTATGTGAGTTCTAAACAAGTGTGCTTACATCAGTCATGATGTCAAAATAGTGTATTTAACTGATAATTTTTATATTCGGTATTTTACCGTATTTCACTATTCATAAAAAATCACAAATTTCAGAAAAAATGCCAAAAATTCACAATAACAATTTTTCGATGTGTAGAATTAAGAAATGAACTCATTTTTTGAAAATACTTTTCAGAATATTATTAATTTAATTTTTTGGTAAAATAATATTTTTTTCCAAAAGTAACAATTTTAAAACTATAACTAATTTTATATCACCTTAAAAAATAAATCAAGATATCTTTATCTTATAAACTCAAGAAAATAAAATAATAACCTGATTTATTATTCATAAGGTTAATATTAATTTTTATATTACTATTCATAAGGGTGTGTTACTATTCACCAAAAAACAAGTTTGCTCTATCAGACTCTAAATAACTTACTGATCATAACTATAAATGACTATTTTTTGAATTTCAAATCATAAAAGTGGAAAAATTATTTCTAAAGGCTATTTATAACTATCTAAATTGAACAAAGTTTCATTCTTTTCAATTTATTTTTAAAACCTTCAGGTGTTACACTTAATTAATAACAAAATGTATCATCTTACATGAAAAATCCTTTAAAATATCATGGAATATTTCCTAAGGAGAATACCATTTTTATTTTTAAATGACATATTAAAATCTAAAAAAATTACCAATGTTGAGGGGAAAAATTCTTTTAAAATAACCTTTTAAACTTATAGATTAAGCTTTAAATAATTGAGTGGTTATGATGGTGGGAAATTTCATTCAGGACTTGTATGTTAGAATAACGGTTCCTTTAACATTTTTGATAAAAAATCAAAATTAAATTATTCATAAAATGACAATAAGATTAATTTTTAAAAAAAATTAAAAATTAAAACATTGGTAAAAATAACTTTAAACAATCAATTTATAATAATAATAAAATTTCTGAAATTATTTTTTGAAAACATAGATATGGAAGAAAACGTATTTTCAGCCAAAAAGTGAAATAAATTCGATTTTCTTTAAAAACATTCTTTCAGTATCTTGAGTTATAAAAGAGTGAAAAATAAATATAAAATGTGTAATATCAATAAATAATTTGAGGTGAAAAAAATTCATGGGATTATTGATATATAGTTCCTAAAATTTCATTATTATGAATATGATCATAAACAATCCCGATAAATAAAGAGATTGTAATATAAATATCATGCCTTGAGCTCGACTTGATTAGAAATATCTTTAACCTCCTATATTATAAAATTAAATTTATTATAGTTCTATACCAGAAAAGTTTTCATAATTATAATATTATATATCAACTAATTATAACATTTTAACACCCATTTATTAATAATTCCCTATTAAAATCATTTTTCTTAGTGATAAATATTTCATTTTTCAAGAGAATTATGGTTCATTAGTTATGGCCATTATACTTTGATCATGGTTACATATATCCATAATTTTAATCATATTGTAAATATTATATATATCTAGATTTGTCAATAAAATATATAGATAAAAAAATTAATTACACTATTCATAAAGATAGTAAGTTGTATGTACGCACGAATGTTGTTTTCACTTTTTGATGTATGGAATGAAATAAAGTTAAATAATAATTTACCTTTAAAAATCATTATTATATCATAAAAATAATATATATTCATTAAATATATCCTTATTACCATCCATTTAAATCATAAATGAAAAATGAATCACATCCCTACACAGAGGTCAAAGTCCACACGTACCCATGAGTGATGTTATAATTTTCCAAAATATTGGAAGGTAAGAAAGTAGAAATAATATTATAATTATAGAATTATAAATATGTAATACATATAATATATAAATATTAAACCCATCATTATAAGAATCCATGAAATATAGTGATGGAAAATGAATTGTATCCCTATAAGGAGGTAGTAATCCACACATATGCATGAACAATACTTTCACTTCCCATTTTATAGAATATATGGTAGATATTAGTGGTTTCATAATCATAAAAAATTTAACTATATTGATGATAATAGAGTTATTGTTTTATGATATATTCTGTATATTTATATATTTTATAAAAATAAATAAATTGAAAGAGTTCGGGTAAGATAGTTACCTCTCATTCTATTAGACTCTTTTATATCCATTCTTATGGACCCTTGGAATATTATTTTAAGAAGAATAGAAACACGAGTTCATGCATAGAAATTTTTAGAATATTTTTGGATCTGGTTTTTTCAAGCTAGAATCATCAAAGTGGTGTAAAGTATAGAAAGGAGTGGCATCCTTTTATAAGTAGGAGAGAGGTGACACTTTGAATTTACTAAAAGACTAAAATATAATTAGTACATTCTCAAGAAAACTGATTCCAAATGCATATTGAATAAATGTTTGGATAGTATTAGGTTTATATATATATATATATATTATTTAGATACGTTTAATTTCCATATTTTCCCTTATCACTTTATGTAACCCCCCCCCCCCGCAACAATAAATTTGTTTTAACCTAAACTAAAGTGATAAATTTTTATTCTTTTATTATTCATTATGACCAAAAATGGGAGTAGAATCATTAAAAAAATTAACATGATGTTAAGAAATATGGAATACATTTTATCAAATTCAATCTCTAAAATATTTATAAATTATTTTTAAATAAACTTACAAATCTGAAAAATAAGGGTTTTTAAGAAAAAAAATTGTTTTCTAATGTATACAAATTTTTTATAAAAAAATCCACATAACATTAACTCTAATGACCATAATTGGATTATTAATAGTATAAATTAACTATTTTTATATCTAAAACTATTATAAACTAAATGGATCTTTGTAAAATCATTAAATGAAAAGTCAATTTTGAATTAAAATTAGTATTAATCACTATTCATAAAAAAAATTAATGATTTCATGGAATTCTCAAAAATTAACTCCAGGATAATTTTGAAAAAAATAATTTCAAAAACAAAGTTAATTTTTTAAATAAATTTTAAAAAAGTGGATAAAAATTAATAATATTATTATCTCTTAAAATGAAATGAAAACTATTCCGAGGAAAATATATTTTTTAAATCACACAAATGATTTAATAAAAATATATATGCATTATCTAAAACATTTATATATATTTTTTAAATTTGGTTATTACTATTCATACCACTAATTAATGTATAGGTTATAATTCTTAACTATAATATGGTTTATTTAGACTCAGGGTTTCTTATATCACATGATATCAAAAAATTAAATATATATCATAAAATCTCAGGATATTACATTATACCCCCCAAATAAATTTCCTCCTTAAAATTAAATAACTTTGATACAAAAAAATGAGTAAATCATAATTTGATCACATCCTCAGGTTCCAATATAGATTCATTAAATTGTTTATTCCTCCAGAGAAATTTAACTAGGTGAGTATTCTTGTTTTGTAGAACTTTTTCTCCATGATGTAAGATTTATACTGGTTATACTTTATATGAAATATCATGCTCTGGTGGTATGACCTCTAAGTTATATACATGTCAAGGATCAGGTATGTACTTCCTAATGCGAGATACATGTAACACATCATGAACTTGAGAGCAATTTGGTGGAAGTTCCAAGTGATAAGCTACCATCCATACTTGATCAAGAATCTAAAAGTTACAATATACTTAGGGATCATCCTTCAATTCATTTCAAATATCATAATTTCTTTCCATGTATAAATTCATAGGAATTTCTTATTACTAAATTTAAATTCCTGATTTCTATGATCATTTTCAACATGAAATTTCTATAGACTCTGAGACTCCTTAGTGTGTTATTGAATGGATCATACTTTTGCTATCATTTCCTCATCCATATCAAGTACCAATATCTTTATTTCTCCAGCTTCATCCCATCACATTGGAGTTCTATACTTATTTCCATAGATGGATTCATAAGAATCTATCTGAATAATCGAGTGACTCCAATTATAGTAATAAAAATCAACCAAAGGTATGTTTTTATCCAAACCACCTTTGGAATCCATATAACATGACCTCAAAATGTCCTCTATAGTGTAAATGGTTCTCTTATATAGACCATCTATCTGAGTATGATAAGCATTACAAAAACACAACTCTAAATCAAGATCTTATTGAATACCTTTCCAGAAATTCTAGGTAAACCTCATATCCCAATAGAATATAATATAATGGGGTACACCATAAAACCTTATCAGTTATATAATGTGTATTATGGAAATATGATTAAGGCATAAACCTTCTCTAATAAAAATGGAGTGTTCTGACACCATAATGGGGTCATATACAACTGAAATGACATTCTAGACTTCAGAAATTTTATGTATCTTGAAAAAAACAAATACATGGTAATGTTTTTCAATTTCCATTCTATCATAGGTAATGGTTATAACATCCCCTTAGACTTTTATCTCTCGAACATAACTTCCTGACATACCAAGCATCAAGATTTATAATCTACAACATCTCTCTTCATGTTTTCATACTAGAAATACTCTTTCAAATCTCAATACATCTTCATACTTCCATGATGAATAGAGAATGATGAACTATGAGAATCATCCAACAGCTCCTTCATTAAGTTTGTTTTTGATATGACATAGACACAATCCCTAAACCTTATCATTACATCACAATCAAGGTTGAACTCAATAATATTTCTCACCTGATTTTCTAATTCTATATATTCATTTTCACCTCTTTAATCATTACCTAGATAGATGGTTTAATACTTATCTGAGAAATATAATATTTCCCCCCTTCCTTCAATATTTCTAGATTCATCCTTTTAAAATCCAAAAATATTGAATCTTTTGTGGTCCTAATCATAGATAATATAGAATGATACTTTTGACTCAAAGCATCGTCCAACGTGTTTATTTTCCTAGGATGGTAATATATTAATCATTAATAATATTTAATCAACTCAAATCATATTGTTTGGCGCATATTTATCTCTTTATGAGTTAATTTAAACTTTAAAAAAAGTTATTAGTATATATATTACACCTTTCTATATAAAGATAATTTATTTGTATCTTCAATGCAAAAATTACTTCAGAAAACTCTAAATATTGAGTTGGGTATTTTCTCATTTACATTCAATTTTCTTGAGGCATAAGTTATCACCATATCCTTCTATAAGAAGATGAAGCCCGGCCTCATTTTAGATACATCACTATAGGTCACAAACCCTTTTCTACTATAGTATAGTGTAAGAACAAGTACACTGACTAACCTTATCTTCAATTAATTGAAATTTTCCTCACATTCTTCTATCCAACGGAACTTATCTCCCTTATAAATTAACTTGGTGATTGGATTATAAGTCCATGATAAATTCTACAAAAATAACTAATAATACCCAACCAAACCTAGAAAATAATGGATTTAGGTTATAATGGTTAATTTGGTCCAACATTCAATAACAACCATCATTGATGGATCCACATATATACCCTCTCTTGAGAATATATGACTCAAAAATGATACTTTTTGTATCCAAAATTTGCAATTAGTAAATTACCCATACATATTCTCCTTCCTTCGGGTTTTCATTATAATCCAAAAGTGATCTAAATGATCTTACTTTATATTATAATATATAATAATATCATCTTTAAATAATACCATAAACTAATCAAGGTAATATCTAAAGACTATATTCCTGAAATACATGAAGATAGTAGGGGAAATAGTAAGGCCAAATAGAATCACTATAAATTAAAAGTGTATATACCTTGTTTGAAATCTTGTCTTGGGTATATCTTACTTCTTAAACCTTAATTAATAATATCCATAATGAATTTCAATCTTGGAAAAGTATTGATCGCTGTAGAGTTGATCAAAAAATTCATGGATATGGCATAGATGATATATACTATTGATATTAATCATGTTAAGTTCGTAATAATCAATTAAAATCCACAATGATCTATATTTATTCTTAAAAAAATAAAATTTGGACTCCAAGTTGATACACTTGGCTGAATAAATCATTTTTTAAGATTCTCATGTATTTTCTTCTTTAATTTTTCCAATTAAATTAGGGACATTATATATAGAGTCTTAGAAATAGGGGTAGCATCAAGTATGATTTCTTTTGAAAACACAACTTCACAATTCAGTGTAATACTAGGAAAATATTACAAAAGTACATCATCAAACTCCTATATAATAGTCATATCTTCAATGTTAAGTTTCTCCCCAACAATTCAAGATAAAACCCACTTTTTAGTAGGAATAAAGACCCATGTAATGGATGTTATTTTCATCAAGATATCATATTTATCATCACAATAATATATGTTCATAGGTTGGTTCACAATATCAAACATAACTTCCATTCCTTTTAAATTTATGTGAGATTTATATAACTAAATCCAATCCATGCCTAATATAACATCAGATACAGCTAGAGGATAAATAATAAAAATTTCAACAAGCCTATTCTCATAAAATCGAATCAAATAATAATTATAAACTTGATATTCAATCATCATACCATTAAGGGTGTCCACTATTAATTCAACATCTAATCATTAAGGATATGAATTGAAAATCCTTAATACTTTTCTTGATATATAGAAATTCATATAACTAATATTAAATAGGGTATTTCAATATTTTATCATACTTATTAACACCTCAACTTAATGATTCTAACATCAATCCCATAAAAAAATAAAAATGGTTAGAATGACCATCTTGCATCATTAATCAGAGTTATCAATCATGAAACATCATTCATAATATGTCTAAATCATGACACCTTCTTTATGATTTGTGAAAAATTTGGTTTACCCTAGGTCATTTGTGGTCATTATCTATTTAAATACTTTATAATGGTTCATCAAGAAAATATGAGTTTTCTAAGAATATCACCTAGGAGTGTAAAAACAGGTTCATAGTAAGGTAATACTCTCCATAAACTAAAATTATGGTTGAGATATACTCGAGTAACTTTTTTCATTGTTTTTACCCTAAATTCATCTATTTAAAAACCATATCTACTTATACTATCCAGAAAGTGATATTTTTCTAGGGAAAACACACTCCTTTATTTACTATTACTTATGATGTTATCATATACATAGGATCATCCTAAGGGTTCTCGCTAAATTTTTATCATTTATTTTCCAAAGGTAACTAAAACATTCACCGATACCAACTGTAGTGATCTATATTTTCCATAAATAAATATCACATCTTATTAGATGAATATTCATTACATAACATTACCGTCCACACCATATCTGTATAGGTTTATTATCTTTGGAAACAAAGATACATAAACAAATTTTTCATAAGATATCAATATTATCTCCCACTAAGTTCTTCATTAACAGAACCCCTGTTAGACATATCATACATACAACCTTTCTTCATAACATTGGGAAAGAAAACATAAGAAAGGGTGAGATCTAAGGCTCAGTAAGTGTAAAGACAGGATATATCAATGATAAATTAAACAATAAATGATTATAAGTGAATAATAACATGTGCATAACATTTTAAAACCATACGTTTTATATCATAGATTATAATATTAAGTCATGGAATAAGGCTTGGATGTTTATAAGATATGAATAATAAAGAAATAAAAAAACATGAGCCATGAAAGAATAATATTGGCATAAGACATAAGTTTTTAACATACATAAAATCATTTAAAATCATTTCCTTAGTCAAGGATCACTTCCAAGACTATCATAGTGGACTGGGTTCACTCCTCACTCAATCATATAATTAGTCAAGGCTCACTCTGAAGACTATCATAGTAGAAAGAGTCCCTTAATAAACTATGTTCACTCCTCATTCCAGTCCATATTATCTCATGAGATATCCATATTTAATTAATGAATTAGTGGGATATATAATTCCAGTCCCACACATCATATAATTAAAATAATATATATGTGTTTCATAAGATCGCAAAACATTCATCATATCGTAACCTATGGAAAAGAAATGGATTTCATAAACATTTCAACATTTTATCATAATATAACTTATAGAAAATAAACAATTTTAATAAAAATATTTTCATCATAATCATAAACCATTAATAAAAATAATAAGGATATTATCATTAGATAATATCCCAAAAAAATATTAAGTAACATCAAAGGATTTCATCTTAAATCAGAAATACCATTAAAAGATCATGGAATATTTCTTGAGGAAAATACCCTTTTTATTTTTAAAAAACATATTAAAATATCAAAAATAAAAATATTAAAGAAAACACTTTTATTGAAAACAACCTTTTAAACTAGTAAATTAATATTCATAGCATTGAGTGTTCATGATTTTAGGAAATTTGGTTCATGTCGTCTATGTTAAAACAAATATTCCTTTTACATTTATGTAAAAATTAAAAAGTACCTCATTCAAAAAATTACATGAATATTCCTTTTAAGACATTTTTTAGAAATCCAAAAATTGGTAAAATTTACCTTCAACAATTATAAGATAATAATAAAAAAATTCTTGAATTTTTTGTAGATGTGAATATAGAAATAAATTTGAATGAAAAGATAAATAAGTTCAGTTTTTATTAAAATCATTTTTTCAGTCTCTTGAGTTATTAATGTGAGGAAAATGATATGAAAATGTAATATATAGAAATATAAATAGGAGAATAAAATTCATGTTTTTCATGATAGATAGTTCATAAGATGTCATCATTGAAAACTTTATCCTTAAAAATCCTAATAAACAATGATATTGTAACATATATGATCCACTTATAACATTTCAACACCCATTTATTAATAATTATTTATTAAAATCATCATTTTTGGGTGTAAACTGTTTTTTTTTTCAAGAGAATTCTAGTTCGGTAATTCTAATCCTTATACTTTGATCATAGTTCCATAATCTATAAAATATTAATCATGATATAAATATAACATTTATTCATTATATATATCTATATGTATATGTATGTATATTTCGATCCTTTTAAAAATGATAGAGATATAAAAATTTAATTACATCTATCATGGAGACAGTAAGTCATACGTATGCATGAACCTTGTTTTCACTTTCCAAAAAATAGAATAAAAGAAAGATAAATAATAATTCACCTTTTAAGAATCATTATTAAATCATATATATATATATATATTCATTAAAATTATCCTTTTTTAATCCATATAAATAAAAAATAAAAAATGAATCACATCGCTTCACATAGGTGGTAGTCCACACATATGCATGAGTGAAATTATCATTTTCCTATGGATTGGAAGGTAAGAATATAGATATGATATTATAATTACAAAAGTATAATTATATCATAAATATCATATATAAATTTTAAACCTACAATAATAACCATAAATGAAATATGGTGATGGAAAATGAATTGTTTCACTATGTGGATGTGATAATCTACATGTACGCACAAGCGATACTTTTAGTTCACATTTGATAAAATAGAGGGTAGATATTAGAGGTTTAATAATCATAATAACATTAAAATATATTTATGATAGTTAATTTATTATTTTATAATTAATAACATAGATTTATAATAGGTATAAGAAGAAATAAATTGAAATAGGTTGGGTAAGATGATTACATCTCCTTTGATTATCCTCTTTTAGGTACTTTCTTAAATACCCTTTGACAGGTATTTTAAGAATACCAAAACCTATAATTCATTTATAAGGAAGCATAGAAGTGATTATATCGGGTTTTTCAATATAAAAGTCTCAAAGTGGTGTATAAAAGGGAAAGGAGGGGTTTCCTTTATAAGTGGTGGAGGGGACATGCTTAGAATTTATTAAAATATTAAAATATAATAAATTCATTATCAAGAAAAATGATTACAAACGTTGAGATTATCAAAGTTGGGATAGTATTAGGTAGTAATATTTCTATAAAATAATATTTATACAAGTTTAATTGTCAAATTTACTGTTATCTCTTGGTCTAACCTCTGGTAAACCCATTTTATCCTTAACTAGGATGATAAATTTTTACTGCTTTTTATTATTCATTGCGACCAAAACTAAAATTCACCTCAATAAAAAATTTTGAAATTATGATTCAAAATATTGAATCCATTTTATCAAATCAAAACTCTAAAATTATTAAAAATTACTTTTAAAATATACTCATAAAATGGGATAAAAATAGTTTTTGAGAAAAAATATTTTCTTAAATATAAAAAGTTTTTATACAAAAATCACTATAAAATTAATGAAAATGAGAAATAATTAGATTATTAATAAAATAAATGAACTAATTTTACTTTTATAAACATTTTAAAAAAATATTAACTTTGAAGATACTTTAAATGAAATTGAATTTTTTAATTAAAATTAATATTTTTCATTGTTCATTGAAAAATAAATATTTTCCAAAAATTCTAAAAAATTCACTCTAAGATAATTTTGGCATTTTTATTTCAAAAATTAAGTTAATTTTTTCATGTAAATTTTCAAAAAGTGGAAATAAATAATTATATTATTTTCTCACAAAAATAAATAAAAACCATTTTTGAGGAAAAGGTATTTATTTGAAGTATATAAAGACTTTACTAAAAAATATGTGTTTTATGTAAAATAGTTATACAATTTTTAGAAATTTATTTATTACTATTCATAACACAAATTTAATGTATGTTTTATAATTTTACATTATATTGTTGTTTAATTAGACTCAGGGTTGCATGTATCGCAAGATATCAAATAAATTAAATTTATTTTAAAAAATATCCTAAGATCTCAGGGTGATGCAAGTAAATAATTTTGGATTTGTTGAAATAAATAAGTATTTTCATTGTAATTTCTAGTTCACATCTTCAATGAATCTTGCATATCGTTTAAACAAGACGAAGATGACGGAAAAATTAATATGAGTTACCTCTTCATCAAATACTGAGTCACAATATGAGAAGTATGAGAAGACTATTGTAGAGATGACCATCAAGGCATAAAAAATAAGAGAAAATATTTGGAAGGTATTATAATTGATAATTTATTTACTCATAAGAATAAGAAGAATAAGAATGTATTATATGGTGGTATATTAAAAGCCCCAAAATAGGAAAATATTGATAATACATTTAAAGGAGTATCAACATATAAAGCGTTTTAAAATACTATTGAAAAATAAACTGATGTTTAGTAAAATAAAGAACCTTAAATTATAAATAATAAATAAGAAGAAGAAAAAAAGAATAAATATTACTTAAAGGATAGGGAGTCTTGGGTAGTTCATCATCTAGTGAAAACCAAAGGGGGAGATTTTTGGACCCATGGTTGTTCTATGCAGGAATTAAAGTTTGGTTTGTGTTTGTTTTCAATCCTCAGTAGAAGTTCCAAATGTGTGCCAGCAAAGTGATCATACAGTTCAAGCAGACAACAGTATTGAAGGTGGCGCTGTTTCCCAGTGTTTTCCAAATTTTTGGGCCTCAAAATCGGAAAATGAAGACATGGATTGTCTACAAAAGGAGGTTCGCACAAAAAGGAAGTGGTGCATGAAATATAATAGGCTTGCGCGAAATACTTATTTTGGGCGCGGAAAACAGCGGGATGCACGAAATAGTGGATCGAGGTTTTTCGCGCAAATAGTGTTTTGGAATCAGATTGGTGAAAAATGACAAAGGCATGGGCTGCGCGGAAAATAAGGGTTGTGCGCGAAATACCTGAGCTGGGCGAAAAAACAGCGTGGTGCACAAAATAGCGGAGCAATGTTTTTCGTGCAAATAGTGTTTCGGAATCACACCATCGAAAAATGGCAAAGGCATGGGTTGTGTGAAATATCTGGTGAGGTGCGCGGAAAAAGATACATGCGCGAAATATTACGCGCCAGATGAGAGGTTTTCTGCGCCGAAGGGGATTTTGCGCACGGGGGTCTCAGTCGCCTATAAATATGAGGTGACCCCCTTCATTCGAAGTGATGGAAGACTTAGAGAAGATCCGAGGTCTGATGCGTGAAAAAGGATAGCGTAAAGGGGCTTGCGCGAAATATTCGGAGTTGCATGAAAAAGGAGATTTTTGCGCGAAATATTTTTCCGCGTGAAAAGTAAATTTTGCGTGCAATAGGAAGGTTTTGTGCGCAAAGGGTTGGTGTTGCGCGCAATTGTCAGTAAGGTTTGTCTGCACGTTCTGGTTATCCGGTTCAGTGGTTCTGTGCGTTCTATTGCATCTATTTCGGACTTTGATGCAAGCAGAGTCTCGTGTTGAGCAGAGGCAAAGACTTCAATGCAAATCTATTGAAGAGACCTTCACGTCTATAAACTGAGTGAGACTTCTCCAACGGTAGTGAGCCAGGGGGAGTCAACGGGAGTGACCTGAGGGAAGCAGTGAGCTATCCCTGAACCTTTGAAAAGGCAGTGAGCCTGGGACAGAGTGACTATACCCGAACCTTTGTAATCTACAGCTAGTGAAGAATAGTGGATTTAGATACGACCGAAAACCTGTCGGCGTATGCTCCTTGGACGTAGCCCTTAGTGGTGAACCAAGTAAAAATTGATTTTTCAACTCTCTATATTTGAATGTTTCATTGCTGATCATATCCATCATACAGATTCAAGTTGTTCCTACCAACGTGGGAACAAGATCCACAACTTTAAGAAGAAAAAGTTGACACCCTGATTCACCCCTCCCCTCTCAGGGTGTCCCGGGGTCCTACATATGTGGGAGAAGTTAAATGGATTCCTAAAGGGAGAATAAAATTCTTTGAAGAAAAAAACTATGAAAGGTAATAACATATTAAGAAAATATATAGAGAATACCTTGTAACATCCCAAAAATTTAGAATAAATATTTTCTATTTATTGAATTTTAAGTGTTCGATGGATTCTTTTACATGCAATAATGAGATTTGAAGAAACACATTAAACTATTTAAATATATATATATATAAATTTCTTTTTTAACAAAATTAATAACCAATCATAAATGGATTATAAATTTGTTATAAATTATGATAAAACCTTTTCAAGGTAAAAAGTTATATTTTTCATAAAACTATTTTTATTTGTGCAATATCTTTTCATCATAATAGATATAATTAATAATTAATGATAAATTAGTATAATGAAATGTGTATATTATATATCCAATAAAATAAATAAAAAACTATTTAATTGTGGTTAATAGACAGTGAATGAAAATAAAGTCATTTATTCTTCAAAAATATATTTTCTTCATTAATATATTTTCTTCAGAAATGATTTTTATTGAATTTTATGAAATGATGTTAAAAAAAATTAAAAATTTATTAAATTTTATTTTCAAAACAGTATATATTTTTCAAATCATCATTAAAAAATAACATATAATTATATTATATTATTTTTCTAAAATATTGATTATTAATTAAATAGTGAAAAATTGTTGACTTACAAAAACAGCCGTGTCTTATTTTTAATCAAGTAATTTAAAATTATATTTCTATTTTGGATTTATTTTTTAAATTAAAATAATATATCTTTGATTAAAAATACTTCAATTATTCCTTTATGAATTATAATTATAATTAATTTTGGTATAAGTTCATTGTTAAACTTAAGAATACATTTTTCTAAAAACTGTATTGCATTGTGTCTTTCACACTTATATTAAAAATAATTTTTAAAAACATCAAAATTTTGAATCCTGAAAAATTCATTTACTATTTGGAATCATGATTTTAAAATTTAGTAATGAGTTTAACCTCATTTTTTTCATTATTAATAGTAACCTTGGTAAAAATGTTATCACCATGGTAAAAGGTAAAATGGGTTAATAAAGCTTAAAACATTGTTATATGGTCACAAAATCTCATATTAATTATTATTTTATTAGTTTATTCGGACCCTTATCACCTTATCTTGAGATTTTAATTATTTTAGTGCCACTTGACCTTGAGTAAGACACTAATAATAAATAAATGTTAAAAATAATTACAAGTGTGCTACTCCCCTGACTAATAAATATGCACTTCCTCTACTCACTTCTATGCACCATTTAAGAACTCTAGTTTATCCAGTAGTTACCCTAATCCCTTCCCAAATTTCCTCCCATATTCCTAGATTTTGTTTATCACTAATATATCAATATGAAAAGAATAAGTAGTAATCCAAAGGAGGTTTTCCAAAGAATATGTATAACTTATAACTGAGTTATTTCGTGTATATTTATACTTCTATATCCAAAAAAATATATAACCATTATAGTATAGAATCATAATTTTTTAAAATGTACTTAAATGTTATTATGATTATTTTATACCCCTTTTTATCTCTTTTTTCATCACATGGTAAATAAAAAACATCACTCATGTGTACGTGTAGATTACCACCTTCAAAAAGAAATGTGTTTCATTTTTAATTATAATTTACCATGGATGAATATATAGTTGTATTTAATGGATATATAAGTTATTTATAAAACAATTACAAATTTAGAGATAAAATATATTCTATATTTTTACCATACCATCCATTATAAAATGATAAAGTCACTCATGCGTATGTGTAGTATACAACCTCCACAAAGCATTGGTTAATTTTTCATTTCCACTTAACATATATAGTCATAAATAATCTTTAAAAAAATATATATGTATCATATTTATGATTTTATTATGATTATTTAATGATATATTATTATTTATCTCTTTTTCTTTCCATCCTTTGGAAAATGAAAACATTACACATGTGTACATACAAACCGCCATCTCCTCGAAGTGATGTAATTAATTTTTCATAACCAATTCATATAAATGGTCATAAACCTATATATAATTAATAAATATAATACATATGATAATATTATGACTCTCTATATTATGATACCATGCCCAAGATTCAAGGACTAGACTCGTTGAAACAAAACATGCACAGAAAATGAAACAGTTAGCACAGAAATGATGGTTATGATGAAGAATTTTTAATAAATGGGTAATTAAAAATTATAATAAGTATGAATACAATCATGGTATAGATATATAATAATTATAAATTTATTATACAGGATTTTAATAGAATTTATGAAGAAATTAAATACTTGATGTAAGGGTTTATGTTCCAATCTCATTTATTTTAAATATTGCATTCGTTAAACTTACTATGAGGGAAATTAAATGATTTTTATATTTTAAATCATGTCTATTTTATTATATTATATTTTTTATCAGTTTTTTATGTATTTTCACAATTTTACTCTCTTTGGTTCTAAAAAAGGACTGAAAGGATGTTCGTAAGAAAAGCATACATTTATTTTATCCTTTTAGTCGTTAATATTTATCTTATAAATCCATGTTATTAAATTTGTTTTATGAAAATAATTACTTATACTTGAAAGTTTTTTAAAAAATAATCTTCAATGCCTTGTAATTTATTTAAAATGGATTAAAATGAACCTTTTTTTAAAAATCTGAATAATTCATTTTTGAATTTTAACAAAAGTGTGGAAATAATGTTATATTTTGACATATAAATTGTGAATAGATTTTCATTCCATCATGTAATTACTTTTTATTGAATATTATTTAATAAGTTTAAAAGGTTTTATAAAGAAAATATTATTCCCAATTTTATAGGAATTTTATCATTTAAAAGTTTCCAAAAAGAGAACAACTGTTTTCTCTTAATTTTCAAAGCGTGTTTTAAATGATTTTATAAAAGAGATTTTGTATCTATGTCCACGTACATTAATAATTGTTATGATTTAATGGAATTTTATTTTAATATACCATATGTTTTTTTCTATAAGGATTTTGTTGATGATTTTTTAATATTGTCTTTATGAAACCTGTTTCTTTTGCATGGATTAATTATGATATAGTGAAATGATGAATGTTTTTATAATCATGTGCACACTTATGTATGGTTTTCATTATGTGATGGGGGAGTAATTATAGATAACTATAATTCATTGGGTAAATATTTATATATCATGAGATAATATGAAATGGGATGGGGATTAAAACCATTCCATGAATGAAAACAAGTTGGGGGTGAACCTAATCCTATATGAGACTTTTTACACTATGTGATGTTGATCTTTGAAATGAACCTCGACTAAGGAAATGATTTAATATTATTATTATTGTTCCAAAAACTATAATGACTTTCTCTTTTTATTATGATAAACTATCATTTATCATTAGTGATTTTTTATGATTTCTCACACTTAGGACTCATGTATTTTGTTATGACAAAGAATTATTCCATGGAACATGACTTATGGTCTATAACATTTTGGGAGTGTTTTCATAATTTATTATCATGTTATCATACATTTATACTTATCTTAATATCATATATTATCATTGATTAATATATCCCATGTTTACCCATGATGATCATTTGAGATCACCCTTTCTTATGTTTCCTTTTCCCCTATTATAAACAAAATTATTAATTAGGGTATGTCAAATAAGGGTACTATATGAGAATAAGTTTCTGGAAGATGTTTAAGATCATTCAAGAAATAATTTGATTATATATCTAGCCTTCAATTATTTTAAACCATTACAGTTTTAGGGCGTGTATTATTGTGTGATTTATTTAATATTTATCTAAAATGATGTAATATTTATATATATAATTATTGGTTTACCTCATACCTCTCATAAATTTTGATTATCCTAAGAAAAAACTAAATATTATATCAATGCATAAGAATAATTTAAATTAAGTATTTAATCCACCCCACCACCAACTCCTATAGATGATAATTATTCAGAATCTGTTAAAAGTTCATTATCATCCTCTAGTACTAGAAAGTCTATCATTTCAGTGAAATATGATTCTCCAAATACAGATGTACTATATAAAACTAATAATTCAAAAATAAAATCTATATAAGATATTGTTGGTCAGAAAGAAAAATTATAAGCTCTATATGTTTTAATATATAAAACATATTAAGGAACCGTATGAATTTAAATTTATGTTGGTATATCTAAATAATGGAAATATTCATTATATTACAATATAATGAATAATTTCCTGGTAGAGAAGGATTGAATATAGAGTACTCCTAAAATATGTGTACCTAAAGGAAAATCATAAACTTCCTCAGAAGATAGATCTTCTGAGGATAGTTTAATAAGAGAATGAATGGTGGTTTTATTAGCCTAGATGGTTGAAAAAAATAATTAGAATTTCTAATGATCTATCATTTCTACCTAAAATGTATTTTGATTTGATTTAACTTCATGAAATGTTAGTTGATGCTAAATTTTCATGGAAAATAAATTATATTCTTAACTAATTAACTAAGCTAAAAGTGAATACAAAAAAATTAGTTAAGTTTGTGAATTATATATTATGAATATAAAAAAGACACTAAAATGTGATAAAGTTTATCATGATAAAATATGAAACATAAAAAACATGAATTCCATGATTATAAAGGATCATTATCAATATCTTAATACATTTGGTCATCACATTAAAAATTTCAAGGTTCAGGGTTAGAAGTTAGAGGAGCATAAGTAGAATATATGAAATCAGGAATGGAAATCTAAAGTGAATGAGAGGATTAAAATCGTACAAAAGAAAAAATCATACAATTTTATGAAATAATGGAAGGTCTCAAATATTTTTTATATGGAATTGAGAAGATTATTGTAAGGATGAAAAGGATGGTGGCCAAAATATTTACAAAATAATATATTCCAAATTTATTTTTCTCTTACCTTTGATGAATGTATAAACTTAATTTTCAATGTGTTGATTGAAATTTTAATTTCTAATACTAGAATGGATTTAAATACATTTTTCTAGTCCTATATAATTTGGTTAAGTATTATTTTTAATTGGATGACTGGGAAAGTGGGGAATTATTGGACATTTTTTAATCTAGATGTTAAACCTAAGGATGGGTATATTAGAAAATAAAATATAATTTTTCTACTTCTATTTTATGTTGTGATTTATATTTTCCTAGATATTATAAAGGTAAAATATTATAGAACATAATAAAATAATAAGAAAACATAAAAAAATAGTAATGGATATAAGTTATAGAAGTACAGGAAGACTATGTTTGTTTTATCAAAAAAAATACTTCTTATTTATGTTATTCTACTTAACCTATAGTTTATTTTTTTCTCCTTTACTAGGATTTATTTTCAAAAATAAAAATGGAGGATACATTTTTTGATAGAATTTTGTATTTATTTAATGGATTTTTTTGTTAATGACGTGTTTTCTAGGTTGAATCTTAAAGTGGAAAATGTAATAACATAAATATTTCTTTTATATGATAGATATATTTAAAAAAAATATTTAAAAATATTTATTTACTTGTGTGTCTTTTGATTGTCAAAATAGATGATATTATTGGGTAAAAAATAAACTTTCATCATTTTTTTAATATGAAAATGTATATAATATTATTTTTATCTAACATGAAATGTTTTGTTTGGGTTTTTTATTTGCAGTATTAATATCAATTTGGCATGTTCAAATAAACAGAACTGACCTGTACACTTAAGGGAATATAACAAAGAATTATAGTGATTTTTAGATTTATTCACATAAAATTATATAATCATATCTACATCCATTGGATGTTTGAGTATAGTATTCTTTGTAGTTATAATTGAACAAAAAGAACTTGGAATTTGAGTGTTGGAGTTTATTACATAGAAAACTATAAATTCAACCTGAGGCTTTTAGTAACAAAGGAATCGAATAAAACAATTTACATGATCAAGATAAATACTTTTTAATAATTTTTAATACTTTTATCATATTTTACCTTTGATAAATTCTGATTATATTACCTTCAGAAAGATTTTCTTAGAGCATCTTTATGTGAGATTTTAATTGAAAATTATCTATATATTTGATATTGTAATCATTCTTTGTCCGATCTATTATTAAAAAAATATATTTTGAGCTAAAAGTTGTTTTTTATGATCAAAGTGATCAAGGGATTTAGGGGATAGGAATACAATTTCATTTTTAAATGTTTATAGTCGAAAAAGCTTAATGTAATTGTGATTTTTGAGTATGATCAGTGTGATCAAGATATTTCAAGGATATAAAAAAGAATATCATCTTAATATTATTAAATTTAAAATCTTAATAGTCTATAATTTGGATACCTATAATTAGTTCTAATGATCCTTTTCTTATTTGGATAAAATCGATGGCTTCCTTTGAATTGGAAGTAAATTGGTAAATAATAACCTTTAGGGGAATTCTGATTGTTATCTGAAACATTAAATTTTTTATATTTAATTTTATTTTTAATTTCCACCATGTTATTACTTTTATGAGGTAGTGTATATTATCTGGTAGATTTATTTCTACTAAATTTATATTATATATTATAGTATATTTCATTTTGATCGGAAATTGTATTGTCTGATCAATATAAAACTTGATTGGGATGAAAGATTATAGTTTATTGTTAAATAAAGTTCCCCACCACCCCTATTATGGTAAATAAAATCCATTATTTTGGAATAATTTGGACAATAACTACTTGAGAGAAATTTTAGATAAGTAATGATAGTAACTTACCAACCCTAAGAAGTTCCCAACCTCGTGGATTTTTGTGGGATTATTCTAAGATACTAAAAACTCAACCTTTTATAAGTTAATGAAAACTCCATCCTCATATATGCTATGACCTAGAAACTTTACATCTTGTATAACAACACCCTTTGTTATAGGTTTTAAAATTTAGTGTAAATTTTATTTTTTTTGTTCTAGGGTTGGAAATATTTTGTGAAATGGGACTCGAATTGGGATTCTAAAGGGTGGAACATCTCAAAGATATTGTTTTGATTTCATTATATAATCAAGATAGTTTTAGATTACTCAAATTAATCTTGAACATTTATAGATTTTATTATTGTATTTTTAAAGGGTTTTCCTTTATTTCATAATTACTCTATGGTTAGAAAAAAATATGCAAGAAACCCTAAAATCTAGGAAAAATTGTGCAATCCATTTTTGGATAAGGAAAAACCATGTGAGAAATATCATGTATGGAAGGGTATAATTCTGTAGAACTATGAAAAAACCTTTCATATAGGATTTCATGTGCATGGATGGTGCACATTGTTGCAACCTAGTTGATGAAAATGTGGGTAGTGCTACAAATTATTATAGTGGTAATTATATGGTTAGTGTATTATTTTGAAAACTATATGAAAAAACCATGTGAGTGTGAATTTTGTATCAAATACAAGGTCTACTATCGGTGTACAGTTTAGAAAACCATGCTTCTATCCAAATTTTTTAAATTTTTGAAATAACCATTTTCTCCCATAATATTTTTATGTTTTATCTCTCCCTTTATTACTAACTCACATGGTAATCCAAGGGTGATCCCTATGGTATCTCTCATATCCTTCCTCCCTTGATTCCTTTTGTGTGGGTTGTTTTTTGTGGTGGTATGCGATGATTTAAGGTGATTTTCTCCCTCTATATATAACTATTAATATTTCACTTTATAACTTATAATTTTTAAATAAGTGGGATAGGTTTTATGGGGAAATTCCTCCAAATCATGGTGGAATCATCACAATTTGATGGGTTTTTTGTGTTTTATGGATAAATTATGTTTGCATATTATGAATACATCCCTTCATTCAACATTTCATTGAAGGTATGTCCCTACCGTTATTTATTTTTTTGGTTTTTTAGAAATTAGGTTTAATTAGAAATTGATTAAAGGGAGTACATTGGGGATTTTCAGTGGATTATGTCCATGTGTATGTCAAGATTGGAATGTACCCCATTTCTCATGGTTTCTGCATTCTTATAATTATCAATTAGTATAAATTTTTAAATTTAATTGAATAATTAATTATAAATGGTTTTAGTTAATTATTTTTTATGTAATAGATTGATATAGGATCTTTGGTGATGACACGATCTTGGATGAGTCTTGGAAGAGCTTAGGAGATGATGTTTGAGCTTTCATAAAGTGGATGGTAACTCTGAATGAGTTAGTTGGCCCATGAAAATATCCCTAAGTTTTATGCATTTTTTGTGTGTATGTGGTATATGGGCCCACCACTTATGAGTGATTGACCTTAAAATGATAAATGAAATATATTCATCCTATAAGTGGAATAAGTGTTTCTTAGGCCATGACAGATACTTGAACACCTACTCGATGTATTACCTGATAATGGTTGAGGTATTAGCTATAAAAGTATTCTATGTGACACATAGACCATAGGGGGTATAAATTTAATTAAATTAATGAACCTAGTAGACCTAATGATTCAATGTATATGGGACTCCTAAGTTTTTAGAAATATCTCCAGTTATGTTATGGAAAATAGAATCTCTCAATGGATTTTTTTCTAAGAGGTGGGGTTTTTGATTAGGTTACAGGAGGCTCAAGGTATGTCTCAAAATAAGGATGAAATGAATATGTCCAAGATAGAGTACAAGAGCTAGTTATTAATTCATATATGTCTTAGTCCTAATGATTATGAGTGAGAAAATTTTAGGTCTCATACTTTATGAGTAACACACTCTCGGTGGTCTATTTGAGTTTTGGTGAATTCTATGAGTGGGGTAAGTCCTCTAAGGATTGATGAGGTGTGATAGAAGAGTTTATTCTAGATGACAGGTTTAGAGTTCTTGGAGATTCATGGTATGAGACCCATGTGAGGTTCAAGAGGATGATTTGATGACTTGGAATAGGATTTGCATGGTCCTTAGTATGATATGGGTCAGGATGGTCCCTAGTGAGCAGGGTCAAGTTTTTATGTAGGATTATGATGTGGATTTATACCAACCACTTGAGGATAGGTTCAGAAAAGGGTGTGTAGGATGAGAACACATGATGTGGTATTTTATGTGCATAGGTTTTAGAAAATATATTCTAGGAATGGGACTCTAGAGGATTCCCATATGGGTGAGGTGAGAATGCTGATGTGAGCGGTGTGATGTGCTTATGTGACTGAGACGGACTTGAGGGAATTAGATTGTGAGTCTAGATGGATGAAGATATTTTCTTCGATGTCTCGGTTCGACCATGAGTGATGAGTCTAAGTTGTGTGCTTAATTGGAAAAACATTGGAACATGATTCAAATACATGAAAGTTTCCAACCTTTGTGGTATATGATTTGAGGTTTAGGAGAAGATTATTTTCCTGGGTGTACGTGATATAAGTTTCTGAGGATGAAGTTATCTCAGGTGTATATGATGTATGAGGTTCTAGGGTGGGATTGGGCCCTCGAGTGTATATGATGGATATTTTATCAGGTACTTATGTGGGATGAATCACCCTGAGTAATGATTGAATGGTAACTATTCTATAGTGGGATATTTTCCCCAATGTGTATGTTATATAAGGTTCTGGGGTGATTTTTGGTCCCTGGATGTATGTGTTATTAGGTACTGACATGGTATAAAACCCCTGGGTAATGATTGCCTTGTAAATTTTATGATTAGGGGATGTTTCCCTGCATGTTGATGACATACAATGGTTTTGGGAATGGGATTTTTCTCCTTGATTCTATGTTTTATTAGGAATTGAGTTATGATACAAACCTAGGTAATGATGTTCTGGTAACTATTCTATGTAGGGTATGACACCCCATGGGTGGATGATATATAAAAGCTCCAAGTAGGGGATACAACCCATTGGGTGTATGATATGTGATGTTCCTAAGATATCTTTCCCCTTGGTGTATTTTATATGAGTCTTCAGGGAGAGTTTTCCTTCATGTGATATTCTAAAGAGTCTGGGTATAAAATAGACCCCCTATTTGATGTTCTAAATAGGTTTTAAGGCATAGAATCACTCCCCCTAGATGGTGACGCATCATGATTTGAGATATATTTCATCGGTCGAAGCAGGTATAGTAAATATCAAGTGCCACCCTAGAACTCAAGGATTAATAATTATTATTTATTTTTTTTCAAACTGTATTTATTATTCTAAAAATATTATAAGTGAATACATAGTATTTACTAGTTTTAATAGGGACTCCATTGGTGGTATCCTAATGAGTTTTACTCACACCCTACTTGAGTGACCATAGAACTTTGGTACCCAAGAAGAACTCATTATCATGGGTGTAGGTATAGAAAAGTCCTAATATTTTATGACCAATCTAGAAAGATTTGATAGAGTTAGGTGATAGGTCCAAGCAAGAACTCAATATAAAGTAGTGGTTGTTTTCAATTTTATTTATTTGAGTTGATTTGTATATGATATTTCCAATAGAAATATGGTTGATATATTCTTGGTTCATGTTTCATTATAGATTTTTCCTTTGTTATAGCATGAGTTATTATTTATTCTATTGATTTGGGATGCATTGTTTATTTATTATTTGGATATTGTGATGAACACTGTAATGCTATTTCCACTATTGTTTTACTCTAATGTTAGGGTATAGCCTATCCATGGTTATACTATAAACCCTCACTAATATTCAGTAGCCTATGGGATAAAATGAGTCGCTCCTAAGGTCACAAGACACTCTAGTTAGGACACTAGTGAGTAGTCACCAACCAACCTAGGCCAACCTAGAGCCAGTCACTCGAGCCGGTCTATGAAAAGGCCTGATAGGCATTCTCGATCCTCCCAAGTTGGAAACAAGCACCAGGGAATCAAAAAATAACAATGGGAATGATTTCACCCAAAGAAACAAAATGAAGCAGTAGGAAAAGGTAGAAAAATTAAAAATAATTAAATAACATGAAAGAGAAAGAACATCCCACAACAACACACTAAACAGACCATACCCAAAACTCCCCATGACCCCCCATGAGCCACCCTCCGATACCCAAACCAAACATCACCCAAGGCCATCCAAAATAGAGCTAGAACTTGAAGGAGAAACTAGAAACAAGAAAACACTATATGCATTGGTATTAAAACTCAGTAGTTGTGCCCAATAATATATTCCCAAAAATCTACCATTAAAAAAAGAATTTACTAATTCCAAGTTTGAACAACAATTTATTAAAGTAATATTTCCTAAATATTCTACTTGAAATCAAAGCATGAACCATTTCCCTTATTCATTTTCAAAATTATATTCCTTTCATTATTTCCAATAGAATTTTCAAAGGGAAGGAGATGTTTATATTTTCATATCTTCACAAAGACAATAAAACACTTATATTTGAGAGAAATTTTCAGAAAACTAGTCAAAACCAACCCAACACTTTCCAAGAACAAAAATACAACAAGGAACAATAGTAATCACATAGCAAGGAAAATGTAGGTATTCATACAAGTATCATATTCATTACCACACATAATATAAATCCAATAAACATAGGTCGAACCTAGTACCTCATAAAAAATCTATAACGTATTATACATGTGACTCATCCCAAAGTCATACCCTACTCAATGAATTCATAATGCCCTAACTCCTAACCATCACCCAATGTGGCCTAGTCGAGGGTCCCAACCCTATAGAAATAATAAAAAATTATCCCCTACTATGGTCCACTAGTCAGTGTATAATCTAAACTAGTGCAACAATAGTTCATAGAAAATTCACTTACTATGCCAGGTTCTCAAGTCAACACATGTAACAAAAAGGGTGAGCCAACCAATTCCAATGAATCATCAAATCAAATGCATGTATATAATAATATTTTAAACAACATGAATCAACCAAGTCCCCATATGGAATGGATTCTTTTCTTTTTAACAATTCCAACACAAGGGATCCACTCAACATGGGCCTCCCACCACATTCAATGTAACTAATTAAATAGCATTATCCATGAAGAGTTTTACACACAACTATTTATTTTTAATTTTCCAAATTGACCTTAAACACCCTTTGAGAAATAAACCCTTTCCAAAGAGAGCCCATCACTTTTTCATCACAAGTAAAACCATTTTCGAATATCCAAACGCAACACACTTTCATCAAGAGCCAAACGGGCCTTAAATAAATTTTAAAAGAACTATTATTCCTAAAAATAAACCAACACATTTTATCATGCATCGGAAGAAAACATTTCACATCAAACTAGAACAACTCTTAAAAATTCATGAATTAAGTTCAAAGTCCAAACTATCATTTTTCACCAATGTCCAACAATCCATCCAGAGAATATGTTCAGTGAAATGCATAGGAATAAATAGTTTCATTTACAAAAAAAATCATTATTCTAAAAATATATATTTAATATTATTTAACATTTAATGAAGATCAATGAAATGACAATAAATAAATAAGTTCTAAATTAAAAGGAAAGTGCAGTGGGGGACCTACCACAACTCATAGCTCGATCATGACCACGTGACACGTCTCGCACTTGCGTACAAGTACGTACAGCCTTCTGACCGCAGTGTCGAATATTTTCTTACCAACACACTGTAACAATCACAAAACAACTAAAAACACAGAAACATGTACATAAAATATTCCAAATGAATAAAGAACAAAAATCCCACCTCGGCTCAAGTGCAGGAAAAATATAACGAACCCAAACTGCTCACCTTCAACGGTGGGCATTCTTCGCGCACCTAATTGATAGTAATATGCACGGATCTTCTCATGAACGAATGAGGTTGGGGTCATCATGGAGGTGTACTCGATCAGTTAGGGTTTCTATCCATAAAAGGTGTCGGCAGAGTGGTCACTGGCTAGGAAAGAGGCTAGTAGAGGGGTCGCTAGCTGGGAAAGTGTTCGGAAAGGGGGAGGACCGCTAGTAGGGTGGTGCTGGATGAAGAGGGAGGTAGTGGTCATGGCGGTTGGACAAGGGGGTGAGCTGGTGAGGTGAGGCCAGCCGGGGGGTGAGCAGAGGCAGGATTTGCGTCGGCTGGAAGGTGAGAGGCCGGAGGGTGTGTGGCTGGATAGTGCGGGGAGGCTGGAGGATGTGGGTTGGCTGAATGTATTTGGTTGGAGGAGGAGGCAGCACCAATGTTGAGAGAGAAGGGAGACGGCCGGACCACTGCACTGGGAGGACGCCACACAGAGGGAGGCGTTGATGGGGGGGGTTGCTCGCGCTGCACACATAGAGAAGGGAGAAGAAAGGGGGAGAGTTAGGGTTAGGGAAAAAAGAAAAAGAACAGGAAATAAAAATATTATTATTATTATTATAACTAATAATAATAATAATAAATTTAATCTGTAATGTAAATAATATTATTAATATCAATAATAATAATATTAAACATAATAACAATAATAATAACTTTAATAATGATATAAAAATGATAAAAAAATAATTTTAATAATAAAAATTATTTTATAATAATATAATATCATTATTCATGACAAAATAATATTATTATTACTATGTTAACTTATTTAATTTACTAAATATTAATTTTTCAACTCATTTAATTTATTTTATTTGGTTGATTCAAATTTTTCAACCACACAGGTGTCTGGGCTAACCACATGACTTCCACTAGCCATACAGTGCCCGCACACCGACCCAAATATTAATAGTAATAATAATTATGATGATGATGATGATGATGATGATGATGAAGATGATAAATATAAAAAAAATTCACATCTTTCTAATAATAATAAAAGTTTTAACAATAATAAAAAATTATAAATGACGCAAAAAATTACAAAAATTACTCATTTTATTCATTTATTTATTTATTTTTATTTTTATTTTTAATTTTTTTGAAGAAGGATGGGTTGTGATGTTTTTTGGGAAAATTTGTGTGGAGTTTCCAAAATACGCTCTGTCCTTATGCCCAATTACATCAACTCAAAAATGTGCACTTCTTAACATAAGCTCCAAAAATTTCATCTGAGACTCAATCTGAACCCAAATAAAATTTATTTAAGGACAAATAAATATTAAAATAAAATATTTGGATAGTTCGGGGTGTGAAAAATATCCCCACCATAATTATTTCTGCCCCCTAAAATCCACAATAAGATCTAGACCCAAAGATAAAACTTCTAAAGTGTTACCCACCTCTGAAATTTTAAGCGCCTCCAGTTGTTCAATCCAAACAGACACCAAAATCTAAAAACACAAACACCTTAAATGCCACCAAGCATAACCCAAACCATCCATTTAAACCAAGTAATGAACCTAAACCACCTCTGACGTTTATTCCTAAAATCTTAGTCCAATGGAACTATTGGGTGTACTCTAATCCCAATGCTTACTCAAGGGGAAAACCTGGGGAGGAGTAGTTCCAAACAAAACCACTTACTACGAAGCCCAAAAGCATAACCAAACCATGGTACGGATATGGGGAGGCCTGAATGGACTCCCCACCATAAGGATTGAACTAACACTAAATTAATTCAGGTGTAACTCTGAAATACCCACTGTGGGTCTCCCCACCACAAGAACTGACGAGATTAACTGAACATGAAAACTTCCCACACAGACCGAAACCCCCACCATGAGGGTGGGGGAAGGGAAGGTCCCAATTAATAGAGCATCAAACTACCTCCATCACTATATCATCAATTTCACAACCTTGGAATAACATAAAACATGCCACACTAAGGAAAAATATTAAACCAAGACCCTTTTTACACCACCGGGGTTCTTCGGACTATGCACTAACTTCACTCCGGGACCTAAGTCCGGAGCTCTAATGATTTTAGCATCTCCTGCATTATTTTCATGCTTTAGTAATTCAAAAACATAATTCATGATCCAAAATTTCACCAAACACGCTTCTATTAAAATAAAAGTTTTAAAGAGGTTCAACAATAACCATTCTTACAAGTGAAGCAAAATAAACACCACAGAACACTATAAGAGACAACCACTACATTCAGGGAACACTATAAATAGAAAACCCTAAATTGATCCCAAACATTTTTTTACTCCTTATGATGGGCTGAGGTGACCTTCGATGAGTCAGGTCTGGATTTAGCATGATTCTTAAATACACCTCGGAAGAATCGTTGCAAGTGACCCAAACGCCCACAGGTGTGGCTGGGTATCGGAGCACTTGGTCATGTCGGCTTCTTGTGACCCTACTTACCACACTGGTGATAGATCATGACCTTGAACTATGAATAAGATGAATTACGGTCTTAATTTCTCTCGATTCCTCTATTAGAGCCACCAGTATTATGTCGATTCCCATTCTTCCTATTGTTATCCTTTGCACTACTTCCCAAGGCCAGAGGATGACTCACTCTTCCAATCCCTCCTGTTGAAATGGCTTCAGTATGAAAGGATTGCCTCACCACGTCAGAGAAGTTAGTTAGGTTGAGGTCTTCCACCTTCAACTGTAATTCATAATGGATTCCAGACTCAAAATTTTGATCCTTCACTGGATTTTTTTCTACATACCCTGGTTCACATGGGACTAGGTCTAAGAAGCATCGGTTGAATTCTAGCATTGATCCAACACCCTACTGAAGTCCACACAATTTCATCCTCTTTCTCATCTTTGCCGTCTTAGAGAAATATTGTTGGATTAATGATGACTTGAAGAACTTCTAGGTAAGATCCCTCCAGGGCTTGCTTCCGGTCACCGACTTCCATCATGTCCAGGCTAGACCTTTAAGCATAAAGGTAGCTAACTTTACCTTTAATGTCTCAGGAAGCATGAGGAAATTGAATTATCTCTCAATCCTCCACATCCACTCATCCACCTCGAGAGGATTTTCATGACCATAATAGAGAGGAGGATTCAACTTCCAAAACTCAAGGACGTAATCTATAGGTTGATCAACTAGAGTGTTCACCAAAGATGTACCACCTGAAGATTCACATCGGGCTTCCATAAAATCTTTATGGGGAAAGTCACTAATCAACAAGATAACAAGTAACTTGATCAAAAAAAGTTCGTTACCAATTCAAATTCCAAAATAACACTTTTTACAACAATTTTTAGAATTAAAGAATACCCAAACAACTCACAAGGGAAAATAATAAGTGATGGGTGACTCGTACATATGGTTGGCAGCCATATGCCAGTCACATCACCATCACGAATAGCATTCTAGGGTAATTTCCCGGGCTCCACATAGATTTCAAGACCATGCGAGCTCACAGGGGCCACTACTCAACTCCCTATTCATTTTCCAACATTAAAAAATTCATAAGAATCATAGGACAAAAACAAGCCCAGACATCCCCCGTTTACCCGAGGTTTGGAACGAGCAAGGGTTCATAACATCCTTCTTGTTCCTACACCTTGAGCCTCGAAATCCCTATTCCTTATACCATGAAAACCCAAATAACATTGGGCGCTCTATGAGCATGGTCCACTATAGATCTAACCTGCTCAAATACTATTTTTTCATGAACCAATCTAGGTAAACTTTAAGCCAATCACCCGAGTTGGTCCAGGATAAGGCATGAGAGGCATTCCCGATCCTCTCGAGATGGAAAAAATTGCTAGAGAATCAATAGAGAACAATGGGAACAATTTCTCCAAAATAAATAAAATAAAGCAGTAAAAAAGGTAGAACAACACAAAATAAATAAACAACGTGAAAGAGAAATAACAGACAACAACAACACACTAACCAAACCACGAACAAACTCCCCGTGACCCCTCGTGGTTCACCTTCTGATACCAAAACCAAACATTTCCCAATGTGATCCAAACTAGAGTTGAAACCTAAAAGAGAAACTAAAAATAAGAAAAAACGATAGGAGTGATTATTAATACTCAGTAGGCATGCCCAACAATCTATTCCCCAAGCACTACCTGTAAATAAAGAATTTACTAATTCCATGTTTGAACAAAAATTTATTAAATTAATCTTTCCTAAAATTTTTACTTGAAATAAAAGAACGAACCATTACCCTTATTAATTTTTAAAATTTGATTCCTTTCATTAGTTCCAATAACATTTTGAAAGGGAAAGTGATGTTTCTATTTTCATATTTGCACAAGGAGAATAAAACACTTTTATTCAAAATCCATATTAAAGAAACTAGTCAAAACCATCCCACCATGTTCCAAGAAGAACAAAAATACAAGAAGGCACAATAGTAATCGCACACCAAGGTAAATGTAGTTATACATACAAGAATCATATTCATTGCCACATTTAATATAAATCCAATAGACATGGGTCGAACCTATGAGATCATAGACAATCTAGAACGAATTATACATGTGACTAATCCTGAAGGCATGACCTACTCAATGATGTCATAATGCCCTAAGGCCCAATTTTCACCCTACTTGGACTGGTTGAGGGGCCCAATTGCATAGAAATAATAACAAAATATCCCCCTATTATGGGCCACTAGCCAGTGCATAATCTAAACTAGTACACTAATCATTCATAGAAAATCCACCCATTATGCCAGGTTTTATCTCAACACATGTAACAAAAAGGGTGATTCAACCAATTACAACTGAGAATTAAATCACATGAACATATATAATAATATTTCAAACAACAGGCATCACTCGAGTCACCACATAGAACAGATTCTTTCTTTTTTAACCATTCCAACACAAGGGATCCTATTAGCATGGCCTTCCCAACACATTTAATGTAACTAAGAAAAGTTCATTATCGCTAAATAGTTTTAAACACAACCACTTATTTTTAATGTTCTAAATGGGCCTTAAGCACCCTTCGAGAAATCACCCATTTTCAAAGAGAACGCAACATGTTTTCATCACAATTAAAACCATTTTCAAATATCCAAATATTACTTACTTTCACCAAGAGAAAAACGGGCCTGGAATAAATTTTAAAAGAAACAAAATTTCTTAAAATAAACAAAAACATTTTCTCACGCATCAAAATAAACCATTTCACATCAAACCAAAACCACACATAAAAATTCTTGAATTAAGTTCAACAGCCGAACAGACATTTTTCACCATTGTGCAACAATCCATCTAGAGAATATTTACAGTGCAATGCATAGGATTAAACAGTTTAATTTTCAGAAAATCATTATTCTAAAAATAATTATTTAACATTATTTCACATTTTACCAAAAATAAATGAAATGTCAAGAAATAAATAAATTCTAAATTCAAAGGAAAGTGCAATGGAGAACCTACCTTGACTCACAGCTCAATCGTGACCATGTGACACATCTCTCACTTTCGCACAAGTACGTGCATCTTGCTGACTATGGTGTCACGGATTTTCCTGCCAACACACTGCAGCAATCACAAAATAACTAAAAACATAGCAACAAAGACATAAAATAAGTCAAATGAATAAACTTCACAAATCCCACCTTGGATCCAGTGTAGGAAAAACAGAATGAACATAAACTGCTCGCCTTTGGTGTAGGGTGTTGGTCGCACGCCCAATTGAGAGTAAGGCGCATGGCTGTTCTCACGAACAAATGAGGCAGGGGTCGGTGAAGGGGTTTGCTTGATTAGTGGGTTTGTGTGATAGTTGGAAAGGGGTGGTGGCACCGGAAGGGAGGGTCGATATCTAGAAAAGAGGATGGCAGAGGGGTCGTTGGCTGGGAAAGAGGTCGGCAGAGGGGCTGCTAGCAGGGAAATTGGCCGGTAGTGGGGAGGACCACCGGCAGGGGCGGCATTGGTTGAAGAGGGAGGTGGCGGTCAAGGAGGCCGAGCAGGGGGTGCACAAGCAAGGTGAGGTCAGCTAGGGGGTGAGTGGCGGTCGGAGCCGCATCAGTTGGAGGGTGCGAGGCTGGAGGGCGCGCAGCTGGTAAGAGGTGGATGTGGTGTCATGTCCAGAAGGGATGGTGGTGACCGGACCACCATGCTGGGAGGATGCCACATAGAGGGAGGCGATGGGGGTGGTCTGCACACACCACACACACGGAGAGGGAGAAGAAAGGGGGAGACCTAGGGTTATGGGAAAAAAGGAAAGGAAACGGAAATAAAAAACAAAAATAATAATAATAATATTATTATTATTATTAACATTAATCTATAATAATAAAATTAATATCAATATAAATAATAATAATAATAATAATACACATAATAACAATAAAAACAACTTTGATAATAATATAAAAATAATAATTTTAATAATTTTAATAATAAAAATTATTTAATAATAATATAATATCATCATTCATGAAAAAATAATTTTTATTTACTATGGTAATTTATTTATTTAACTAAATTTTAATTTTTCAACTCATTCAATTTATTTTATTATCTCGATTAAAATGATGCAACTACATAGGTGCCCTGCCTAACCGCACAGCTTCCGCTAATCGTGTGGTGCCTGTGCACTGACCCAAATATTAATAGTAATAGTAATAATAATAATAATAATAGTAATAATAATAATAATCAAAATGATAAAAATACTAATATTAAAAGTATTCACTTCATTCTAATAATAATAAAATTCTTAACAACAATAAAAATTATAAATGACACGACAAATTACAAAATTTACTTATTTTATTTATTTATTTATTTATTTATTTATTAAAGATGGTTGGGTCATGCAGTTGTCTAGGAGAAGTTGTGTGGGGTTTCCAAAATGTGCTCTGCCCATTCTTCCAATGACCTCAACTAAAAAACGCACACTTTTTATCATAATCTCCAAAAGTTTCATCTAGAACTCAACCTGAACCCCAAAAAAATTTATTTTAGGCCAACTAAATAATAAAATAAAATATTTGGATAGGTTGGGGTGTGATAATTATCCCCTCCAAAACTCTTTCCACCCCTTAAAATCCAAAACAAGATCTAGACCCAAAAATAATACTTCTTAAGTGTTACACACCTCCAAAAGTTTAGGCACCTCTAATTTATCAATGCAAACAGACACCGACCTCCGATGACACACAACTCATCCCCAAAACAAGAACACCTTAACCACCACCAAGAAGAACCCAGACCATCCATGTCAATAAAAAAATGAACCTAAATCACCTTTGATGTTTATTCATTTAATCTTAGTCCAATGGAATCATCGGATGTACTCCAATCCCAACGTTTACTCAAGGGTAAGACTTGGGGTTGATCAGTTCCGAGTGGAACCAATTAATACCAAATCCAAAATCATAACAAAACCACGGTACAAAAATGGGGAGGCCTGAACAGAATCCCCACCATAAGTATTGGGATAACACTAAATTACCTCATGTATAACTCTACCTGACCCATTGTGGATCTCCCTACCATAAGAACTTACGAGATTAACCGAACATGAAAACTGCCCACATGGACTAAAAACCCCCCACCATGAGGGGGGATAAGGGAAGGGACCAAATGATAGAGCATAAAAAATATCACCATCACTATATCAACAATGTCACACCCTCAGAAGAACACAAACCATGCCACTCTAAAGACATAATTTAAACCAAGACCCTTTTTACACCATTGTGGTTCTTCTGACTATGCGCCAGCTTCACTATGGGACCTATGGCTGGAGCTCTAATGATTGAAGCATCACTTGCCTCACAGTCATGCTTTATAAATTCCCAAACATAACACACAAACTAGAATTTCACCAAACACACTTCCATTAAAATAGAGATTTCAAAGAGGTTTGATAATAACCATTCTTACAACTGTAGGAAAAGGAACACCAAAGAATGACACAAGAAACAAACACAACATCCATGGAACACTACATTGAGAAATCCCCCAATTGATCCCAAAAATTGTTCTGCCCCTACTGAAGGGATGGGGTGACCTTTGACAAGTTAGGTCTGGTTTCAGTGGACTTCTTGAAAACACCTCAGTAGAATAGTTTCAAGTGACCCAAACTCCCATAGGTATGGCAGGGTATTAGATCACTTGGGCATGTAGGCTTCTTATGAACCTATGTACCACACTGGTGATATATCATGGCATTTCACTATGAATAAGATGACTGAAGGTCTGAACGCCTCTGGATTTCTCTATTAGAGCCACCATCATCAAGTAGCTTCCCATTATTCCAATTAATATCCTCTTCACTACTTACCAAGGCCAGAGGAGGATTCACCATCCCAATTCCTCCTGCTAACACAGCTTCGGTATGAAAGGCTTTCCTCACCATGTTGGAGAAGGTAGTTAGGTTGAGTTATGCCACTTTCAATAGCAATTCACGATGGAGCCCAAACTCAAAATGTCGAGCCTTCATAGGATTGTTTTCTACATACCCTCGTTCATATGGGACTAGGTCTAAGAAGCATCGGTAGAATTACAGCACTTATCCAACACATTACTAAATACCACATAACATCATCCCCTTTCTCAGTTTCATTATCTCATCGAAATACTATTGTATGAACGAAGACTTTAAGAACTCCCAGGTAAGATCCCTCTGAGGCTTACTTCAGTTCACTAACTTCCACCTTGTTCAGGATGGACCTTTGAGCATAAAGGTACCTAACTTTACCTTTAATGTATCAGGAAGCATGAGTAAATTTAAGTCCATCTCAATCTTCTACATCTATTTCTCCACCTTGAGATGATTTTCTAGACTATAAAATAGAGTAGGATTCAACTTCTGAAACTCAATGATGCAATCTATACATTGATCAACTCGAGTATTCGGAAAGGATGTACCACCTGAAGATTCACCTTAGATGTCCATAGCATCTTTGTGGGGGTAGGTACTAAGAAACAAGAAAAATAGTTACTTGATCAAAACATGGTCTTTAACATTTCAAATTCCAAAATAACACTTTTCACAACAATTTTTAGAATTAAAGAAGACCCAAATAAATCACAAGGGAAAACTAGTATTAATAGGTGACTTGAACATATGGTTGGCGGCCATACGCCAGTCACTCCACCATCATGGAGAGCGTTATAGGGTAATGTTCCCAACTCCACATGTTTTTCCAGGACCTATGAGCTTATAGGGGCTACTACCCAACTTCCTTTTCATTTCCCAACGTTAAACAATTTACAAGAATCAAAGGACAAAAACAAGCCCAGACATCCCCCAGTAACCTGAGGTTTGGAACGAGCATGGGATCATGAAGTCCTTCTAGTTCCTACACTTCAAGCCCCGATAACCCTACTCCTTCTACCATGACAACCCCAAATAATAATGGGCACTCTACAAGTATAGACCACTAAATATCCAACCTGCTCAGATATCATTTTGTCATGAACCAACCCAGGTCAACCCTGAACTGGTCACCCAAGTCGGCCCGTGACAGGCCCGAGAGGCATTCCCAATCCTCCTAGGCTGGCAACAAGAATCGGGGTATCAATAGAGAACAATGGGAACAATTTTCCCCAAATAAAGAAAATAAATAAGCAAAAAAAGGTGGAACAATGAAAAATAAATAAAAGACACGAAGGATAAAGAATGACCAACAAAAACTCACTAACCTAACCCTCACCAAAACTCCCTATGACCCCTCATGGGTCACCCTACGATACCCAAACCAAACGCCACCCTAGGAGATACAAAGAAGAGCTGGAACCTACAAGAGAAACTAAAAACAATGAAACACTATAGGTGTGAGTATTAAAACATAGTAGTCTTGCACAACAATCTATTCCCAAATCACTACCATTAAAAAAAGAATTTATTAATTCTAAATTTTAACTACAATTTATTAAAGTAAGATTTCCAAAATATTTTACTTTAAATAAAAGTAAAAACCATTACCTTATTCATTTTTTAAATTAGATACCTTTCATTAGTTCCAATAGCATTTTCAAAAAGAAAGAGATGTTTAAATTTTTTATATCTGTACAAATAGAATTAAACACTTTTATTTGAAATCCATTTTCAGAAAAACATTCAAAACAAGACCACCATTTTTCATGAAGAATAAAAATTCAAGAATACACAATAGTTATCACACAACATGGGAAATGAAAGTATACATACAGGCATCATATTAATCACCACAGGTAATAGAAATCCAATAGACATGGGTCAAACCTAGTAGCTCATGAACAATCTAGAATGTTTTATACATGTGACTCATCCATAAGGCATGATCTACTCAATGACATCGTAATTCCATAATGCCCGACCATCACCCTACCTAGCCTAGTCGAGGGGCCCAATTACATAGTAATAATAATGAAATATCCCCCTCCTATGGGCCATTATCCAGTGCATAATCTAAACTAGTGAAGCAATCGTTCATAGAAAATTCACTTACTATACTAGGTTCTCATGTCACAACGTGTAACAAAAAGGGTGATCTAGATGATACCAACTGAGAAAAAAATCACATGAACATATATAATAATATTTCAAACAATAGGCATCACCTGATTCACCACATGGAACATCTTCTTTCCTTGTTAACCATTCCAACACAAGGGAGACACTTCACAGGGGCCTCCAACCATATTCAATGTAACTAAGGAAATAGCATTATCTATGAAGATTTTTCCACACAACCATTTATTTTTAAAGTGCCAAACGGTCCTTAAACACCCTTCCAGAAATCACCCCTTTTCAAAGAGAACCCAACACTTTTTCATCACAAGTAAAACCATTTTCAAATATCCAAACACAACCCACTTTCATCAAGAGCCAAATGGGACTTAAATAAATTTTAAAATAAAAACTATTCCTAAATAGAAACCAAAACATTTTCTCACGCATCAAAAGAAAAAATTTCATATTAAACCAGAACCATAATTAAAAATTTTTGAATTATGTTCAAAGTCCAAATGGGCATTTTTCACCATTGTTAAATAATTCATCTAGAGAATATTTCCAGTGCAATTCATAGGAATAAATAGTTTCATTTATAGAAAATAATTATTCTAAAAATAATTATTTAATATTATTTCAAATTGAATGAAAATAAATGAAATGACAAGAAATAAATAAATTTTAAATTCAAAGGAAAGTGCAGTGGGGGGCCTACCTCAACTCACAGCTCAATCACAACCACGTGTCATGTCTCACACTTGCTCACAAGTACGCGTAGCCTTCTGACCGTGGTGTCGCAGATTTTCTTTCCAACATGCTATAGAAATCACAAAACAACTAAAAACACCACAACATAGACTTAAAATAATCCAAATGAATAAACCACCCAAATCCCACATCATTTTTGTTGCAGGTGAAATAAAATGAACCCAAACTGCTTGCCTTCGATGGTGGGTGTTCATCGTGCACCCAATTGAGAGTAAGGTGCATAGTTGTTCTCATGAACAAATGAGGTATGGGTTGGCGTGGGGGTGTACTCGATCAGTAGGGTCCCACGAAAGTCAGAAAAGGGCGGCAACACTAGAAGGGAGGTTCTCTAGTCAAAAAAGAGGTCGGTAGAAGGGTATCTGGCTGGGAAAGAGGCCGGTAGAGGGGTCATTGACCTGGAAAGAGGCTGAAAGAGGGGTTACTCTTTGGTAAAGTGGATGGAAGGGGGGAGGAATGTCGGTAGGGGTAGTGATGGATGAAGAGGTAGGTGGTGGTCGTGGTGGTTGGACAGGGGGTGTGTCGGCGAGGTCAGGTCAGTCGGGGGGTGAACAGTGGTCAGAGCCACGTCGGATGGAGGGTGGGAGGCCAGAGGGTGCACAGTCGAGGGGTTCAAGGTAATCGGAGGGCGTCAGTAGGAGGTGGAGGCGGTGCCGAGGTTGGGAGAGGAGGGTGGCGATCGAACCACCGGACTGGGAGGATGCTGCATAGAGGGAAGCGGGGGGGGGGGGTTGCTCGCACCACACACACAAAGAGGGGGAGAAGAAAGGGGGAGATCAAGGGTTAGGGGAAAAAAGAAAAGGAAATAAAAAAACAAAAATAATAATAATAATAATAATAATAATATCAATAAGAATAATAATACACATAATAATAAAAAACATTAAAAATAATATAAAAATGATAAAAATAACAATTTTAATAATAAAAATTCTTTAATAATAATATAATATTATCATTAATGACAATATAATATATTCATTACTATGGTAAGTTATTTATTTAACTTAATTTTAATTTTTTAACTCATTCAATTTGTTTTATTTGATCGATTAAAATTCCCCAACCGCGCAGGTGCCAGGGCTAACTGCATGGATTTTGCTAGCCGTGTGGTGCCCATGCACTGGCCCAAATATTAATAGTAATAACAATAATCATCACCATCTTTATCAAAATGATAAAAAAAAAATATAAGTATTCACATCATTCTAATAATAATAAAATTATTAACAACAATAAAAAGTTATAAATAACGTGAAAATTTACAAAATTTACTCATTTTATTTATTTATTTATTTATTTATTGGAAGACAGATGGGTTGCACAGTTGTCTGGGTGAATCAATGTAGGGTTTCAAAAATGTGCTCCACCCATTCACCAAATTAAATCAACTCAAAAACACACGCTTTTAACATAATCTCCAATAATTTCATTCGGTACTCAACCCAAACCCCGAAAAAATTTATTTAAGTCCAAAGAAATAATAAAATATAATAGTGGGATAGGTCAGGGTGTGACATGAGTAGTCTATAACTAGGGGTATCATATTATGTTGTTAGATAATCATTTAGTTTCCTTACTATTTGGGATAGGGTATACATTTAATTGGAATGTGTCAAATATTATATTGGAGAAAAAACTAGTGATTCATGAACACCATTTTGATGAGAATTCTAAATCACTGGGGATATGGGACTTCTTTTTTGTTGTCATTTTTATAGTTGAGATGTTTATTCAATTATGATGTGTAAATTTGAGATTAATTTTTTTATTTTTTTTCTTAGATCATAGTGGAAAGAAGGCCATGTATAAGTATTATTCTTGTAAAATAGGATTTATATAAAATATGTGTTCTTATTTTTTGATTTGTATCATTGAAAATAGGTGTCCCAATTATTTAAACTGCTAAAACAAATTATATGGTGTTTTCTAGTATAGCTTGGAGGTGGAATTCAACTCAACTATACCACAACATTTTCTCTGATGACAGTTCAGGTGGATAACATTATGGAATGTTATATATTGATAGTTATATTTTCCCCTCGTACCATGGATGTATAGTGATATTTATTGATTTAATATAATCACTGGATATCGTGGAGATAGACCCCTTATTGGTGATTATGATAGGGTCCAATTACTTAAATTTTTAGTGAAAACATATATGGTGTTTTCCCATATAGGTTATTAGTGTAATTATACTTAACAAAACCATATGGTTATGGTTTTACTCAATATGAATCTTTATATGATGATTTCATTAAATTCACATGGATGTGACATGATGCTTAAGGGGGTAGTTTAGTATTCTGATTCCCGGTGAGTATGGGTGCGCAAGAGTGGGTGGTTGGATCATCATGTAATGCTTGATATGTATACAAGAGAACCCTGAAGTGGGTGTATTTTCACATGGGTTTCTCTAAGATGTAGATACCCATGTGAGGTTAAAGGAAAGTCATGTGAAATACATTGTGAATTTTTTATCTAAACAACTTATATTGATTTTGGTATCGAGGTTTGGTTTTAGTGGAAAGGATCAATTATATGCCTATATCTATTGATTTTGGATGATATTCCATATAATATGGTGTATGATGGTCTTGTATGGTTGGTTCTAGGATGGATATAGCATGGTTAGATTCTTATAGTATTTGTAATGTTTCCTAAGTGATGCATGATCATATAGTAATCTCTATCACGATTAATATTCCTTGGGATTGTTAGATTAAATTGTTAAGAAATTAGAGAATGGTCAGTGTTTTTTGGAGTCTAAGTAAAATTTTAATGAGACGTGACTCATCGAAGTATGATTATAGTTGTGTAATTAGGTATTATGGGAGCCTACACCCATAAAGTCAATATGTGATTTTAATGGGAAGAATAAAGGAACTAGTTACATGGTTCTGGTTGTATCATAATTATTAGAAAGAGTAGGGTGGGTGTTTTCAGGGATTTTGGGAAAATCCATGATGTGTGATGGAAGATGATCATAAGGTTATTTATGGTACTCATTTGGGTTTTCGATTATTGAGTGACTATGTGTAGTTAAAGTAATAATGGTTTTGATGAGAAACATTCGGATATAATTCATTAGGTTTTAATGAAAATTGGAAATTTCACCTCTATGTAAAGATAATGACATTTTGGATCGATCGGGGTATCGTGGTGATATCAATCAGATCCTGGTCCTTGATAGTGGGTTTCCTGAAGAGTGAAAATGGATTGGGAAGAGAGACATGTGTCTGATTATAGAACATGTTGGGAATTACACTCAAATATTAGTGTAAGGTAATCCATGTTATGGAGATAATTCCATAGGCCATTGGATGGTGTAACCCTTGTTGAGGAAGTGATTTCAATGGATGATAAGGGTAAAATTCCTAGTTAGTTGGGAATGTTTACTAATTTTTGTTTCACATTGGTTCTTGGGTATGAATATGATATCCATATATAATCATTATATTCAGTAATGTACAGATCATGGTCTATGAAAATATGGTGTTTAAATTTAGTATGGAGATGATAAGGATACCCTTATGGTAGGGAGAATCGAATTGTTTAAGGATGTTTGACCATATTGTTGGTAGGGTCATAGATATAGTGTGGTTGGTCAGTGGATAGTCAAGGTGGACTTGGGATATTGGTATGAAGACAAATATGATTTTATTGGTACATTAGGGAATACTAGATTTGGGATTCGAATGTGTGTCGACATCGAGATCAGGATAGATTTGAGGTGGTATGAGAGTGATTCGGATTAGAGGTGTGGAAATTATCATTGAGATATTATTATGGGTAGCATGGTTAGTTTAGTACCTAACCATTTAATAACACTAAGTTTTAGGTTGCGACATTGGTGTGGTTTTTTTGAAGATCTTGGGATGCCTTCATAAAATAAGGCATTATGATCAAGCAATGCGGTAGTGTGTTGGTGGTTGTGTGTGATCATTTTAATGGGATTTAATCTAGAGTAATAATAAATGATTTTATATGAAATTGAGTATGATTATATGGAAACCACGCTGATTGTTTTGTTAGACCTATGGAAGTATGTTTTAGTAGGTGATTCCTATGGTGGGGGAGCACCATAGCCTAAAATTGTCCATTATGAGTAGAGTCTTATGGTGGGGAGAACCATAATATTATGGATAAATCGATCAATGATAATTTTTTATATTGGGATAAAAAAGTGAAATTGGGAGTTGTCTTATTATTGGTGTTGGTAAATAGAAGGTAACTCAACTCTTAAAGAATAGTGTACCCATATGTTTAGACTTGTACAGAAGAAGCTTGTTCAATATTCTAGGTTAGAATACATAAATTTATTAGTGAATTGATGACTATGGTAGGTCACTATTTATGGTGTAAGGACCAAAAATACATATAGGTTATGATAAGTGTTTTGGTTGGATTTATGTAATAACTTGTGTTGTTATATGATGTGAAATTTAGTGGAAATTAAAAAAATTGGTCCTTAGGTATAGGATATTTTGAGAATTGGGATTAAAATCAGGATCCATGGGGTTATATCAACTCAAGGATAGGTTATTGACATGTTTAGAGACATGATAGATGTTTTGGTTTCTTTAGTGAATGTCAAGAGTTTATTTATTTAACATTTTTATTTTTTAATGTTTTCCTCTATTGAAAGGTTACGTTGCAGTTAGGGGAAACCATATGGAAAATACTATATTTCATGAAAAACCAGGTGGAGGACTTTTATCTAAGGATATTCCATGAAAGAGACCTTATATATGGTGGAGCATGGTTATATTGAAGTTGAACATTTCAACTTCACTTAATCTTTTTTTGATAATTTAAAAAATAAATCCTTTTTAATTATGTTATAATAAATTAAAAATTATTTTTGTATTCCCTCGAATAAGAATAAATAAATGTCATTTTAAGATGGTATTAATTTTAGACTAAACTTTATCACTGGTATTATTTAATATTTTATTCTTCATATTGTTTATGTATTTTTGAACTAATTTTAGAGAAAAATCATCTATATATCAGTTTAGTTAAGATTCATATACTAATGTTTCATAATTAGATAATTATAATTTCCAAGAACATTAGGTTTTTAATTATTTAAATCAGTTTTATAGTGGTTATTATTTTATTACAATTTTTATTTATCTATGCTTATTCTTAATACTATTTTTTTATAAATACTAAAATATCACTAAGTGTTGAAGAACACATATAATTGATCTCAAATGACACATACATTAGACCAGATTCATATCTATATAGAATAATAATCACACATATTAGGTTAGAATTTTTTATGTGTGTTAAATGAAACATACTCTGACACTTACACATAAAAAAATCACAGTTATATTGGAATAATGACTAATATGTTGACACATGTGAATGAAGAATGACATGAATAAAGAGTTTAAAAACACGCGTAATCAAATAAAAAATCTAACTAATTGTTAAATAGCACTTAAGTGTAGTTTAAAATGACACTTACATAGTTATAGGAAACTAAACCTAAGTAAATAAAAAATGTCTTATATGTACAAAGCTTTTGTCTTTCAAAACCATGAAAAGATCTTTATTTTGTGAATAATTTGGAATATTGATTTTTTTAGGTTTATGATGATTATTTTCATTAATTTAATAATTCCATAATTATATACTAAATATTTTGATTCTAAGAAAAATCAGTTGTGAACATTTTCATTCATATTTAATTGATCGTCAAATGGTATAAATACTCAAACCTCAAATATTTAGAAAGTTTCACATTTTAAATTTGAAATGTTTAGAAAGGCTATCTCTCGTTTTTTATGGGAGTATTCCAAAACCATTAATATTAATTGTTATGGAATATTTTTTTTGTTGTATTAATTGTTTTAATGGATTTTTTTATACAACTTGTTAGTGTGTTTGAAAATTGTTAATAGAATACACATGATTATTATTTTATATGCACATTAAATATATAATAAAAGAGAATAATATTATCTGAAAACTACATTTTACAACTTTTAAGTAGTTCATTAAAGTCCCATACATTTGATTCTTTAGGAAAAGTAGAATTACAACATATTACAATTTTTGAATCTACTATTAATAAAGAAACTCTATGTATGGATTTTGAAAAATATGATTCAAAGTATGTAGGTAGAGGGTAATTTAAATTTTAATATGCTATATATTTTTTAGTATCACTACTACTTCACTCGAATTTGGAATATATCATTCTAATCATGTACTGTTTGATAGAACATTGTTACCTTAACACTCAGATCTTTCATTTTTCAACATTTTCTATAGTTCCTTCATGTATATATTTCATTTATGTACTTTATCATGTGTGGGTTGTACTTCCCATGAAAAGTTATAATTTTATGGTTATACTAGACCAAACAAAATTTATGTGCTGGTTCTAGAATAACTGATAAAATTCAAGGGGATTAATTTGTTCCTAGATTTGGATAAAGGTGTGGTTGGTTTCATCTACCACATTAAAAGTGATCTAGTTGGGTTGATTCTATAGGGGTTAAAATTGTAGTCTTGGGTTGTGCCTTGAAGGATTAAAAATGCATTGAAAAGGATTGCGAATCCCCATTAAAAGTAAAATATTCCATTTTTTTAGTTGATTCCATTTCATGATACATTTTAGAGAGGTAAAGAGTGTACATAGGATTAATTTGATATAAACTACTATAAAAATATTTATATACCTTACTAATTATTTCCATTAAATAATTATATTAAATAATATATAATCCTATAAAAATATTAAAAGTGTAAAATTCACCACTCCCTCTTGACCATTCGATTATCTCCCTTCAGGATGTAACAATTAGTATTAGAGCCTATCATCTATCATTATTGTGTGTGTGTGTGTTCAAATCGAATACTGACTTAACCATTAAGGTTGGAATGGCCTGAAGGCCTTCATTTTTTTATTATTTTGATAATCCACCATTCAAGTGGTGAGATGGAACCCTTAAATGAAAAATATCTTTTTGATATGATAGGATCAAGTGAAAATAATGATTGGATACCTTAAATCCTTTATTCTTTGATGGAACAAATAATATATATTGGCAGTCAGGCACAAAAGCTTCTCTAAAGAATCTAAGAATTGATAGTTGGATCATCACAGATAATACTTAAAAAAATACCTGAAGTTAATCGTGATACATTAATATTAATGATTCAACTATATATGTTCTGAATTATAGGTAAATTAAAATTTTATATTTTGTTACTATTAGAAATGTGTATTTTCATGTATCTTCATGTAAAACAGTTTGTGTTATTTTGAATATATTTCAAGTTACTCATTTAGTTTTAGATATTCTAATAAAAAACATTGTATGTTAAGGGATTAATATCAATAATTTAAGAAAGATAAGGAAGAAACATTATATCAAATGTTTCATAAATTAACTAGTATTATAATTAGAATGAATGCATTGGTAGAAACTCTAGATAATTAAAAAAAATTAAAATTGTTTTCAGATTAATTTCAAAAAAATGGAATTCTAAGAAGTTTTCAGTTGATAAAAGTAAAAAATTTAAGGAATATAATATTATAGAGATTATAGGAAATTTTTACCAAATGGGTTAGAACTTAAAAAATATATAAATAATATATTTTGAAAAGGAAAGTAATTTCTTTTAAATCAAATGTTATTGGTTAATATTCTAATTCTAAGCTATAGACTAGTGAAATATATGGTGTTTCTCATGTAACAAAAAGAGGATATAGAAATAAGAAAATATACACTTTAATATTTAGAAAGGATCACCCTAAATATGGTTACAAGGATAAAAGAAAAAGTATTAATGTTTATAATGATAATCTAGAAAATATTTTTTATGATTGAGATAAATTGGATGCATCAAGCCTAATTTCTTGAGGCACAATAATGATAAGAATAATAAAATAATTTAAAATAATTTTAAAAAATATTATGTAGATGGATAGATTTTTATAGAGGTGTTTATTCAGTTTTTGTTTGTAAAGGATTTGAAATATATTTGCTCAATAGCTTCATTAAATCTAGTAAGTGAATCTAATTGAACTTCCCCTTGTGAATTAAATTCTTATCTTACCATTGATGAATTAAATTAAGAGATTTTTTGGATTAGTAATATAATTTTTTAGGATTACTATGATGTATAAAAAACTTAAAGGTAAACAAAAGGTACTTCTTATTGAAAATAAAAATATAAAGTAATATTATTAATATTTTAATAAAGAGAGTGTTAAGAAATTAAAATATGATTTAGAATATGATAATACATAATTAAATTATACTTAGATTAAACTAGAAATTACTACTTCTAAAAATGAAAAATTAAATGAAGAAAATAAAAGTAAAATTTATTACATGTCAAAATGAGATTATTTTGAACTAAGAAAGACCAATGTTATTATTGATGAGAATGAAAGGCATGAAAGTTAAATTAAAAGTTTGAAAATAAATTTATCCATATTTTTTCAAGGAAGGGAAATTATTATAAAATAATATGTATGGGTAAACTAAATAAAAGTAAGATTGGTCTTAGTTATTATAATCAATTACCTAAATTTTATAAGACTTTTTTTTGTTAAAGGTTTAAGTGGAAATGTTTCCATTGTTACATGATCCAGGTTTCAAATGAAGAGTAATTATGAAAATGAATATTATTTGATATTTTATCAATATATTGGTTGCACAAATAATTTTATTTATATATAATTATCCTCTTGATTACTTGTAAATAAGTGTTTGAAATCATTTTGGGTCCCTAAAAATGTGTATATTAATCCCATAGGACCAAAATTTGTATGGGTACCAAAATATTATTAAATATGTTTTTTGGAAAAATGTCATAGAAGCAAAAAAATGATATTTGGTGTATGGATAGTAGAATATCTCAACATATTATGGGTTTAATCACTAATTTATTATATTTTAATAAATGTGATGGTGCAAATGTTACATTTGATGATAATTCTAACAAAAAAGTAAAATTTTTTGGAGTGTTTGGAATTTTAAATACAACAATTATTTTAAAAGACTTATTTATTGATAGTCTAAATAATAATTTAATATGTATTCCTAATATATGGGATGATGAAATTTTTATTAAATTTCAAAAAAAATAGTAAATTTCTTTTGAAGAATAAATCTATCACATTTTATGCTAACATAAAAAAATATTCTATTAATTTTTTGGATTAAATGATCAAAATGTTAAATGTTTACATTATATAAAAATTGATGAAATTTTTGTGTCATATATGATTAAGTCATGTTAATTTCAAGTTGTTGCACAAGTTATCCAAGAACCAAAATATACTGCATTTACACAAACCTATGGATTAAAACTCACACGTTTTGGATTCATGTTTGAAATATATAAAAAACAAAAACTTTCTTTAAAATATTTCAAAGAAGTGTTTACTGTAAGGCCACTTAAATTATTCATTTATATTTTTTTATCCATAATAAACCATCCATTTTAGGTTAATAGAAATATTTTTTAGTTATTGAATAATATTTTACAATATTTACATGGATTTATTTCTTATCTCAAAAATATAAAAAAATTATAAGCTTGTTTTATATTATAAATTAGTTTAAAATGAAAAAAGGACACTTATTCTATCCATTATAAGTGATATAGGTAGATAATTATTAAATATAGTATTTCAATAGTAGTGTTATTCAAGTGGTTATTTTCATAATTTCTTAGTAACTAGGACACCAAAAACAATGGTGTTGTAGAAAAGAAAAATAAAAAACTTCAATAAATAACTAGAACCATGTTAAATTAATATAATTACTTAAATGTTTTGTGGAAGAAATTTTAAATTCTTATCATATCTCAAAAAGAATTATTTTTAGGATTATATTGAAAAGGACCCCTTATGATCTTTAGAAGGGAATAAAACTGAAAATTGAATATTTTAGAGTCTTTGGTTGCAAATTTATCATTATTAATACTAAGGATACTTGGATAAATTTGATGAAAAATATGATTAATGTAGACTTTTAGGATATTTGAATGTAATAAATGCTTATAATGTTTATAATAAAATAACCTTAGTTGTTAAAAAAATCATACTAGGTTTGATGAAAGTACTTTGACAAATGAGAATATTAATTTATATCAAATTGAATTTTAGAGACTTTTATTTTATAGAAGATGAGGCTAGCTTTTCTAACGCACCAATTGAGCTGGGGTGGGGCAGGAACACTTACCATATCAACATGATCTTAGGAGTTGGAAAACTCACAAATATCATACAATAAGAAATATCATTAGAAATGTTGAGTCAAATGTTCAAGCTATGAGATTTTCTATGAAATTGTGTGTTTATCCTGCTTTTATTTTTAATTTTGCCCAAAATAATGTTGGTGAATCTTTTAATGATTCTATTTGGATATTTTTCTTGCAATATAAGTTAAATTAATTTAACGGAAATAATTTTTGGACCTAATTTTTTATACTTAATGATTCTCATATATTTTAAGTAAATGGATTTTTAAAAACAAGCTTGATGAATATGATCAAATAATTAAAAAAAAGCTATATTAGTTACTATAGGATATTCTTGAGAAGAATGAATAGATTTTAAAGAATCTTTTACACCTATATCTAGGTAAGAATCTATTATAATATTTTTATCTTATGCAATTTTTCATGGTTTAAAAGTTTTTCAAATGAATTTTAAAAGTTATTTTCCAAATGGTTATATTTTTGAAAAATTATATTTAAGAAAAACATGCTTATTTTAGAATTAAAATATTTTAAATCATGTTTAATATTTTTCAAAATATTTATATGGAATTGAACAACCTCATACAACTTGGTTTGAAAATTTGTCTAATTTTCTTTTGAAAAATGGTTTTGAGAATAAAAAGTTGATCCTACTTTGTTTTATAAAAGTTGTTGCAATGAAATTTTAATTGTCCAAATTTATATGGATAATATCATTTTTTGACATTAAAATAATGATTTATGTAAAGAATTTTCATAATTGATAACAATTTAATTTTATGTGAGTTTAATGGGAAAATATAGATCTCTTTTTTTCTTCAAATTTATCAAAGATATGTTGGTATGTTTCTTAGTCAATCTAAGTATTCTAAATATTTGTTTAAAATATTTGTATTAAATTCAATTAAAATATCAAATACTTCTATTAGTACTTAATGAAAACTTGATAAAGTTTAATATGGAAAATTGGTAGATGTTATGATTTTTAGAGTAAAGATTTGAATTTTATTATATTTAACTAATTCAAATCCTGATTTGACTTTTTCAGTTTATATGTGTTCTAGATTTCAAAGTAATCCTAAATAAATACATTTATAGGTTATTAAAATATTACAAAATATGCTAAAGGATCTTTAAATCTTTTTTTGTTTTTACCTTACTAAAAACTTCAATATATAGGATTATCTATTTTAATTTTGATATAGATGGATTTAAGATAAATAGAAAATTCATATTTGTTAAGTGGAATTTACTTTGTAAATTTTTAGTTTGTTGGAGCTTAAAGAAATATAATTTAGTTGTTATATCTACTGAAGAATGTGAATATCTTTTTATTTCATCTTGTTTCTCACAATCGTTATTGATTAAGAAAAATTTGAGTTATTTTGGATTTAATTTTAATAATATCCTTATATATTGTTATAATACCTCTAAAATTTTTATTTTTAAAAATACTTTTCATCACTCAAAAAAAATACATATATGTTATATTTCATTTAATTATAGATCATTTGTAAAAAATAAAAATTAATCTGGAATCTATTTATAAGTAAAAAACATGCTAATAATTTTACAAATCCATTTTATTTTTCTAATTGTGATAAAATTAAATTTTATCTTGGCATGTTAGGAGTTTAAAATAAAAGTTTTAACTGAATTTGGTTGTTTAATTTATTGATTGTTTCATTTATGGCTAGTGTGAATTATAAATTTATTATATTATATAGTTTACTAACAAGTGATTTAACTTTTTTTTACTGTTTAATTCATTGAATATCATAATAAATGATTCTATAAATATCTTGACATGTTTTCATGGCTTTTGAAGGCTTCTAAAGTATTTTTTAGAAGGATTTTTAATTTTTGTATGCAAGAAAACTTACAAACTTTCACATAATTATTTAATGATATTATATTATTCTAATAAAGTAAATTAAATTATAATTATATGATATTTTTCGTAAAATTTTACTCATTTGAATAACTGATATTATACTGTATAGGTTTAGAGGGATCTTGAATATGTTTCTATGGTACTTTTAGAAAAGTTAGTTTTCTTTCAAAATAATTCTCACCTAACTTATGGGGATTATAATTAAGGGGTGTTATATTCTATATAGAGAAAACTTATTCTATTTGTTTATAATATTTTAGATCATTTAGAAAAGGAAGATAATTTTTTGAAATTATAATTATTTTTTTAATTCTCCAAAAGGGGGAGATTGCAAAAGTGGATGCTTAATACTTCACTTGATATTGTTTTGATAATTAAAAATATATGTACTATTTATTTATATTTTAATAAATTATAAATTATTTTTTCATTCCCTATAACATGAGTTAAAAATATTCTCTTAATTAAGTATTTCTTATAGATGAAATATCATTGTTGATATTATTTTCTATTTTGTTATTTTTAATTTTCATGTATTTTTTCAACTGATTTTGGAGAAAAATGCATTTTTAGATGAGTTTGGTTAAGGATATTATAATTAAATTTCATAATTATATAATTATAATTTCTCACAGCCTTATATTCAATATTTTCTAAATCTTTATTTTTATGGTTATTTTTTCAATACTATTTTTATATAACTCTATTTATTCAAAATATTATTTTTATTTTATAAATAATGAAATTTGTCTAAGTGTTGAACTACACATATATTATATCATCTTCACACTTATGTTAAATAATAATCACACGTATTAAGTCAAAAAAAATTAAAATTATTAAATGACACATACGCCAACAATTTCATTAAACACAAATCACACTTATACTAAAAGAATGACTGATTTGTTGACATGTATATTGGAAAAAACACATACAATGGGTAGAAAATAACATTTATATTGATCGTTAATCTCATTAAGTGTTAAATGAAAGTTTCAAAGAGAGAAAAATTACACATACATGGCTGTAAGAAAAATCACTATCAAAAATAAAAAATGACTCATATGCACAAATAGTTGGTTTTTTAAAATAACGAAAAGCGGTATATTTTTCTTATACTTTTTAATATTTATTTTCTACAAGTTTATGAAGATTATTTTTATTAAATTAATTTTTCTACAATTATAAGATAATTATTTTGATGCTAGGAAAATAAATTGAGAAAATTACATGCAAATTTAATTGATCATCACATCATATAAATTCTCATGCTAATTTTTTTTATAAGTTTGTGAATTTTATTTTTTAAATATTAGGAATTTGAAAATATTATCTTTCATGTTTTATGGGAGTATTCCAATACTATTTAATATTATTAATTATGAAATATTTACAACTATATTAAATGTTTTAATAAATTCTTATGTATATCTTTTTAGTGTGTTTACATATTGTTAAGATAATCCATGTGATTATTTTATTTTATATGCATTAAATAGATAATATATGAGAATAATTTAACAATAAAACTACATCAAACAAATGTGAATTATTTCATTAAATTCACATGTGTGTACTTATTTGGGAAAATAATAAATAAAATAGATTATAAGTTTTGAATATGTAGTGGATGAAAAAAATCTATATATTGATTTAAATAGATTTGGTTTAATGTTTAGAGGTTGATGATACTTTTAAATACACTATAATTTTCATTTTTTAACATCACTACTAAAACACACTTAGTTAGACTACATCATTGTAATTATGTACTACATAAGAGAAGATTGATTCCTCAACACTCAGAGCTCTAATTTTTTAAACATTTATGTGGTGTATTCTTTTATTTTTATTTTTTGTACTCTATCAGGTTTCGGTTATACTAACCTTTAAAGGAAATTATTTTCAGGTTATACCACCTAAAAAGAAATTAACATGTGGGTTATTTCAGAATTGGTAAAGGGTAGGGGATTTGATTGTGCCTTTGTTCAGATAATGGAGTGATTGGTTTCTTAAAATATATTAAAATAAAACTATTTTATTTTTACCATTAAGGTTTAAAAAAGATAGTCTTGATTTGTTCCTATAGGGATTAAAAAGGTATTGTAAAGGTTTGTGACTCCCCATCAAAAGTTAGAGATTCCATTTTTTTTATTGGGTTTAATTTCTCTCTACATTTAAGATAAGTAAAAATTAGAGGTTGGATCAATTTCATCTGAACTAATATAAAAATTATCTATATCCCTTAATATTTATTTCCAATAAATAATTATTTTAACTGTGATATAATTTTTTTAATGTTTTATAAAGTTTTCAATTCACCCCTCTTAATCATTCGTCCATTTTCCTTTAGGACCAAACAATTGGTATTAGAGCTTGGCTACTAGCTTTGGTGTGTGTTTGTGTGTGTTTGTGCTAATAAAATCATAAATTAAACATTAAGGGGAGAAGATATTTTTTATAAGGTAGGAAAAATATAAAATAATTCGTTGATACCTTAAAATACTTCTTTATTTTATAGAACTTTTAATGGATATTGTGAGTCGCACATGGAATCTTATCTTAATAATCTAAGAATTGATAGTTGGACTATCACATCCAATCCTTAAAAAGTAACTAAATTCAACACTGATACATTAAATGGTCATGATTCAATTAGATATGTTCTAAATTTAAAGGTAATAAACATTATATATTATATTATTAGTAAAACTTTCTAAATCCATGTATCTACAAGTAAAAAATCTAAGGATATTTGGAAAATATTTCAAGTTACTCATTTAGGTTTAGATAAGCTAATAAGCAAAAAAACTTGGCATGATAAGGTCTGAATATAAATAATTTAATATGATTGTGGAATAAATTTTCAATAAAATGTTTCATATATTTACTATTATTATAAACGAAATGAGTTCTTTGGGAGAAACTCTAGATAATATTTTTGTAGAAAGTGTTTTAAGAGATTTACCAAACAAATGGAATACTAAGAACATTGTAATTGATGAAAGTAAAAATTTTGAGGAACATACTCTTTATGAGATTATATTATCTTTTTTACAATATGAGTTAGAAAATAAAAAAATTATTAAGAAGTGATTCTAAAAAAAGGAATTTGTTTTAAATCAAATGTTATTACATATAATTTTAACTCTGAGATACATACTTGTGATAAATATAGTTTTACTCATCTAATAAGGGGAGGATATAGAAAGATTAAATTATAATCTCAAATATTAATAAATAATCACCCTAAATATGATTACAAATATAATAGAAAAGTTATTCATGTTTCTAATTATGATCTAGAAACTATTTTTTATGAGTACAGAAAAAGAATCCACATCAAGCATGATTTCTAAAGGCTAAATAATTATAATAACATGAAAAGGATTCATAATAATGAAAATAAGGCTTATAAAATTTTATAGATTTTTATGGAATATTACGATTCATTTTTTTGTTCATGAATGGATTTGGTAAAGATGTACCTAATTTCTTCATCAAAACATGTAAGTGAATCAAATTTCACTTCTTCTTATAAATCTAATTCTGATCACACCATTGATAAATTGTATAAATATATTAATAGGATTAATCGTAAAATTAATAAAATAACCAAAATATTTAAAAATATTTATGGTAAACATAAGGTAATTATTATTTAAAATTAAAATATAAATAAATATTCTTGATATTGTAATGAATATAATCTTAAGAAATTAACATGGGATTTAGAATTTGATCATATATATTTAAATTATTCTTTGACAGAACAAAAAAAAATTATCTTGTGTAAATTGAATAATTAAAGGAATAAAATTAAAGGAAATTTTTTTTAATGTTAAAATGAAATGAAACTGATCTAATAAATTTAATATTGTTCTTGATGAGAATGAACAGCTCATAAGTAAAATAGAAATTTTGACAACTGATTTTGTATATATTTTTTCAAGGAAGGGAAAATCATGACAAAATAGTAAGTAAGAATAAAATAAATAAAATTAATATTGTTCTAGGTTATGATGATCAATTACCAAAATTTACTTTGTTTGTTAAAGGTCAAAGTGAAAATGTTTCAAGTGTCCCATATTTTCGATGTTAGATGAATGGTCATTATGAATATAAATTTTCCTTGACATTTTAAAAATATATTTCTCATGTTGAGTTTTTTTCTAAATCATAATCCTTTAGGTTATATATAAATAAGTTTCTTAAATTAGTTATGATTCCCAAAAATTATTATACTAATCCACAGGACCCATATTTTTTGGTACCAAAACATTCTTAAATATTTTATTTTTTAGGAAACACATCTTATAATCATCAATAAGGGTATATGTTACATGGGTAGTGTATTATATATACATATTACTGGTGATATATCTAATTTTTTATCATTTAATATATAATATTGTGATAATGTTACATTTAGTGATAATTCTAATGGAAAAATAAAATTTTTTAGAGAACTTGGAATTCAAAATACTATCATTATTTTTAAATACTTATTCATTAAAGGCATAAAGCATAATTTAATAATCATTTATTAGCTATGTGATTATAGAATGTTTTTAAATTTCAAAATGATAGGTGTATTGTTTTTAAAGTAGAATATGTCCTATTTTATGATAATCAAAAAAGGTAACATTTATTCTTTTCATTTAGTGAATTAAATGATCAAAATTTTAAAATTTTAAATTCTATAAAATTTAATGAAATATAAAGAAATAGAAGATTAGTTCATTTATATTTCAGGTTTTTTCCGAAGATTTCCAAGAACCAAACAATTTTTTAGTTACCCAAACATAAATAGGACAACTCAAATGTTTGTGATTTATGTTTGAATAGTAAAGAATAAAAACTTTATTTTAAACCTGTCAATGAAGTAAGCATGTTAAGGCCTATTAAAATTATTCATTTATATCTTTTCATCCATATTAAACCTATTGGTTTTGGTGGAAAGAAATATGTTTTAGTTATTGTATATGATTTTATGATATATACATGGATTTATTTCTTATCTCATTGGTATAAAACATTGGTTAAGGTTATTTCTTATTTTAAATTAGTTAAAAATGAAAGGGATAACTTATTTATATCTATTAGAATTTTTTTAGTTAGAGAATTCATAAATCTGTAATCTCAACAATTTTATGATGAAAATGGTTATTTTAATAATTTATTAGAATTTATTACATAAGAATAAAATGTTGTGGGAGAAACAAAAAATATTGAACACTTTAAAAAACGGATAAAACCATGTTATATGAATATAATTTACGTAAATTATTTTGGGATGAAGCTTTAAATTCTTCATGTTATATCTCAAACAAAATTAGTTTAATACATATATTGAAAAATACACCTTATGAACTTTGGAAGGGAGGAAAACGTTAAATTGGATATTTTTTATTCTTTGGTTATAAAATTTTTATTCTTAATACTAAGGATACTGTAAATAAATTTTATTCAAAATATGATTAAGGTATATTAATATTATATCCAAATATAATCAAGGTTTATAAGGTTTATAATAAAATAACCTTGATTATTGAAGAAAATTTTCATGTTAAGTTTGATGAATGTTCTTTGAAAAAAAAGAATTTTGATTTTGATCAACTTATTGAGGATTTTCGAGAAATTAATTTTATAAAAAATGGGGTTAGTGGAATGAATGCACCTATTGAAGAGAACATGAAAACTTACCCTCTCAATTTTATCCAAGGAGTTAGAAAACTAATAAATATCATCCAATAAACAATTTTATTAGAAATATTGACTAAAATGTTCAAACTAGAAGATATACTAAGATCTTTTGTTCTTATCATGCTTTTATTTTCAATTTTGTTCTAAAAATTTAATGAATGTTTAAATGATTCAAGTTAGATCTTTTCTATGCAAGTTGAGTGAAAATAGTTACTATAAATAATGTATGGACTTTAGTTGTTCCACCCAATGATTCTAATATTATTTGATTTAAATGGTTTTTTTGATATAATTTTAATTAATAAGATAAAATAATTATAAATATATATATATATTAGTTGCTCCGTGATATTCTCAAGAAGAAATTATTGATTTTGAATAATATTTTTTACATGTGGCTAAGTTAAAAGATATTATAATATTATTATCTTATTAAATTTTTCATGGTTCAAAATTATTTTAAATGGATTTTAAAAGTTATTTTCTATATATTTATATTTATAAAGAAGTATATGTAATAAAAACACCCATATTTGAGAATGAAAAGTTTCTAAATGATGTTTTAAAATTTTCAAAAGTTTTATATGGATTGAAACAAGTTCCTTAAGAATGTTTTGAAAGATTATCAAATTTTATTTTAAAAATTAGTTTTCAGAAAGGAAAGGTTGATCCTAATTTTTTTGTTAAAATTAATTGAAAAGAAATTTTTATTGTTCAAAAAAATATATATGATATCATTTTTGGATTGTAAAATAATGATTTTGGTAAAAAAATCATATTTTATGATAAGAGAATTTGATATGAGTTTAATGTGAGAATATATATTATTTCTTGGACTTTAAATTTTTCAAAGAAATAGTGGTATATTTATTAATCAATCTAAGTATTAAAATGAGTTGGTTAAAAGATATGTCTTATATTTAAGTAAAATTTGAAATAATCCTAAGAGTACTTCATGTTACCTTGATAAAAATGAAGCTAAAAAATAAATGGATCTTAACATGTTTATATTAATGGAAGTAATATGATTATATTTAACTACTTCAAGGTCAGATTTGATGTTTTTAGTTTTCATGTGCGTTGTATTTCTAAGTAATCCTAAATAAATTCACCTAATGGATGTAAAAAAGTATTATAAAATATTTTAAATGATCTTTAAATCATGGATTGTTTTAACCTACTAAAACTTATTTTGATCTGATTATCTATTATTATTATTATTTTGGTGTATGCAACATAGATAAAAAAGCATATTTGGTGTGTGTAATTTACTTGGTAATTGTTTAGTTTAATAAAGTTTAAAGATATAGAATTCAGTTACTTTCTTTACTAATTAAAGTGAATATATTATTACTACATCTATTTTCTCACAATATCTATAGTTTAAGAAAACTTTAAGTGATTTTAGATTTAATTTTGATAGGATCCCTATATATTGTGATAATACCTATACAATTTCTATTTTTAAAAACCATTTTTTGAAATCTAAAACTAAAAAAATTAAAATTTCTTATGTTTTTCAAAAAAATTATATTTTTCTAAATTTTAGACAATTAAATTTTAACTTGGCATGTTATAAGTTTAAAATTATAGTTTCTACTAAATAAAGTGGTCGAATATATATTTTCAATTATATTCATTGTGCATGAAAAAATTATTATATTATATGGTTCAATAATAAGTTTTTTCAATTGTTTCTTATTATTTAATTAATTAAATAACATTATATATGATCCTATGAATATATTTCCAAGTTTTTATGTCTCTATGAGTCTTATAAAGTATTTTTTAGAAGGAGTTTCCAAAACTATATACAAGAATACTTTTATATCTGAACATACAATCTAAACACTATAATATTTTTTTTAATAAAGGAAAATAATATCTAATTAAGAAATACTTTTCATAAACTCTTATTCTTTTTATTTAATTTTTTTCAAGAACTCATAATATATTTCATGGGTTTAGAGGGAGATTAAAACTTTACCCATGAAAATTTTTGAAGATTTATTTTTTATCCCAGTAAGGCTCACCTAACTTAGAGGGAGATTAAATAATGGGGAAATTTTTTCTTTCTAGGAGAAACTATATTATATTTGTTTTTAATCATTTTCATTATTTCAAAATGGTGGATAAGTTTTTTAAATTATAATTGGTTTTTTTATTTTTCAAATAGAGGATATTATTTAATTTCCAATTTTCTACTTAATTTAATATTGTTTGGATAATTAAAAAATAGTTTTTATGTATTTATGTTTTAATAAATTAATAATCATTATTTCATTCCCTCTAACATGAGTAAATAAGTGTGTTTTTAATCTGTGTTCTTATAAATTAAATATAATTTTTATATTATTTACTATTTGTTCTATGTATTTTCTATGTATTTTATGAACTGATTTTGGATAAAAATACATTTTTTGGTGAGTTTGGTTAGGAATAATATAATGAAGTTTCATAATTTTATAATTATAATTTCTTATAGCATTGGATTCTTGATTGTTTAAATCATTCATGTTGTGGTAATTATTTTTTTACTTTTCTTTATTTAAACTAGTTTATTTTGGATATTGTGTTTATTTTATAAATACTAATAAATATCTAATTTTTGAACTAAAGATACATTTCACACAAATGACACATATGTTAGACCAATTTTACACCTATAAAGAATAAGAATCACATATACAAAGTTAGAAATTTTTTTAAGTATTGAATTAAACTTATGCTAACACTTACACAGAATATAAATCACAATTACACAATAAGAATGACTCACATGATGATACATAAGTAGAAAAAGTTTCAAAAATAAATATTAAAAAATCACACATGAAAATATCAAAATTCTCACAAATCCTTAAATTAAACTTACAAAAAGTGTCAAAACACAGTTATATAGTTGTGGTAAATGATACTTATGAAAATACAAAATGATTCATATGCATAAATAGTTTGTATTTAAAACTTATGAAAAGTTATCTTTTTTAAAGATAATTTTGAATATTGATTTTATGTAAGTTTATGATTATTGTTTTCATTTATTTATTTATTCAATAATTACAAGCAAATTATTTTAATGCCAAGAAAAATCATCTGAAAAAATTTCATGTAGATTTAAAAAAACATCACGCGGTATAAATTCTCTTAAAAAAATTATAAATTTAAATATTTAAATTTTAAAGTATTTGTAAAATAAAAATATATTTTGTATTTTTTATGAGGGTATTCCAAAAAATTTTAATATTAATTAGTATGGCATATTTACTATTGTATTACTTATTTTACTAATTTTTTTTGTAAATCTTCTTAGAGTGTTTAAATATTATTAATATAATTCAAATGAGTATTTTTTCATGAACATTAAATTATTAATACTTGATAAAAATTTTATAGGAAAAATACATCAAACAAATCTTAAGTAGTTCACTGAAGTTAAAAACATGTGCTACTTTCAAAAAAACAAGGGATTCAGTGGATTGTAATTTGCAAATATGATGTGTATAAAGAAACTTTATATATAGAGTTTGACAAATCTGGTTCAAAGTGTACAGGTTGAGGATACTTTTAATTTTATTGTGCTACACATTTTTTTAGATCACTCATGGCTGGACTACATCATTCTGGTCTTGTATTGCCAGAGAGAACATTTTTGCCTTAACACATAAAACACTCATTATTCAACTGGTTTAGTGGTTCCTTCCTATATATTTTAATTTTAAGTGATTTATCATTTTTGTATTATACTAACCTTGAAAAGGTAGTATTTTCCGGTCATACCACCCTAAACAGAAGGTACGTGCATATTCAGTTATAACTGGTAAAAGGTAAGCGGATTAAGTTATACCTTGGTCAGATAAAGGCATGGTTGGTTTCATACACCACCTTAAAAGGAATATAGTTTTCTTATACCCCTAAGGTCTAAAAATATACTCTTGGTTTGTGCCTTTAGTGATTAAAAATAAATTTTAAATAGATGTTAGAATTTTCTTGATGCTGCATTCGCATATCTGGTGCTAAAAAATAATCATTACATTTATATATTTAATACAAATAAATGTGACCCAATTTTAACCCTAAAAAATATATAACATTAAACTGAAATATTGAACCAATTAAAAACCAAAGGAACTTTTAGGATTATTGTTTTATATAATTAGGAAAAAAGTTCTTATAGTATGGTTTAGATGTATAAAAAACTGGTTTATAATGTTTTATATCATCTATCGCTAAATGTTTTCCATCTAGTAACCATATTAGGAATAAAATACATAAAATCTATATTTATAACTTGGGGAAAAGGAAACATGAGAATGGTGAGCTCAAAAACTCAGTAAAATTCAATATAAGCATTAACAATTGAATGTCATCAGTGTGCATAAGATGATAAAACAGAATAATGACATAATCAAGGAACATATGCCTAACATTAAAAACTTTGTACCCATAAAAACCTAAATAAAAAAATGATACATAGAATAAAGCTTTAACAAATTCAATATTCAAATTAATCAATAATCATGAGCCATTTTATTTCAATCTTGATTATGAAAAACATTAAAAATCCATAGAAATCATAAAGAAAACATGTTGGTCTATTGAAACATTATCTTCATAGCCCATGTTCACTCTTGTCATAAATAACTAGAGAATTTTAAATCCATAGAAGAAACCACCGTAGTTAACTCTATAATTATTTTCTTTGAAGAAAAATAAAATTACCCAATTAATTAGAGATCTATATCAAACTCACTCTCTTGTATAAGCGGTATCGATATCACACATTTATATAAGATGTATCGAGAACACCCATTCATATAAGTTATATCGAGCTCACAAATTAGTATAAGTAGTGTCTTGATCACCGAGTAGTATAATTTTTATTAGTATCACCCTTAATAATTAATAATTTTAATTTATATTTCATGAATAAAATATTTAGAAGCTTTCACTTATCAATAAAACATATTTGAAAACAACCATTATTACTTTATAGATAGTTTAACTTGTGAAAAATAAATCATCATAATCAATCCAGAGAAATAATTTGTATGAAATTATAATATCATAATCCTAGAGAATCATATTTATCATTAAAGTTTTATTATATAGTGAAAAAATCCTTTAAAACAACATTTAAAACATTTCATTGAAAACAATAGAAATTCTATTTTCTTTGCGTAATATTTTATAAATATTTAAAAAATATTTGGGAAACTATTTTCACTAAAAATGACCATGAAAACTTATAAAGTAACCTTCAAATAAAATAATTTTCAAGATTTTAGAAAAATACATTCATATTGTAAACATTAAAAATAAACATATTTTTCATAATTTTTCTAAAGAGAGTCATAAGTGAACCATGAAGAAAATGTTAAGGAATTTCATTTTAAAACTTTTAAATAAAGGGAAAATAACTTGTAAAATAAATTTAGAAAAAAATTTATGTTTAGAAAATAACATTATTGAAAACAATTTAGAAAACATGTATTTGGAAGATAGATTTCTAGTCTAAAATAAGATACAAGATCGATATCACTTATAAAAAATTTTCTTGATGATTATTTAATAAATAGGGGGTAAATAGAAATTAAAAATGTAAAAAAAATCATAAACATAGGATTAAAACATAAATTTAGTCTATGAAAATAATAACATATGATTTCCTCTAAAGTGACCTTGAATATAAACAATCACAAAAATAAAGGATATTGTAATATAAATCCTTTAGTATTTTGGTAACTTTTTAATCAAAAGTCAATGAAATAAATAATATTATATGGATATATAAATCCCATGAATTATATTAATTAATATTTAAAAATAAATTAATGATTCAATAAGTACACCAGACAAGTAAATCATGGTGCATGACATGAAGCATGTCTCAAGAAAATGAGATTGAGACAAAAAAATCATTACAAAGGTCATAATTTTGGAGGTGATAATTATTTTATAAAGTGATTATGTAAAAATAATTAAATCCACATAAAAAAGTGGAAATATATAATAAAACAATATATAAATAATTTCATAGATAATCATGGAATAAATAATTCAATGAAGTGGAAGTACAAACAAATAAAATGAAATTGGGTTAAGAAACCCTTTACCACTTGGTAACTTTCAAACCAAATACCCTTGAATGAAATAATTTGTGTTGAAACATAAAATTCCATTAATTATGAATTATTAATGATATAAAATTTATAATTTTATCATATATAGAATGTAAAATAAATATGTTATATGACATTAAAGCATGCCTCAATGAAGGGGAATTGAGAAGAAATCTCTTACCATGAGTCTATAATTTTCATGTATAAATCAAATATAATAATATTATATAAATTATTTAATTATTTAATAATATTTTACAAGATTATTTATTTATACTTAATCTAATTTTTCATTTATTTCAATGAAATATTTAATTACTTAAGCATTTAAGTCCATGTTGGGTATTTTGTTGACATTTGGTCCATAATTTCAAAATAGTTTCATGTATTGACTATGGTAAAAGGGGTCATTGTTCCATAATATATAGAATAATAATAGTGAAATAATTATAATTTTTACACATTAATTTTACTTTTAAAACTAGTCATGATATATGCTTATAAAAAATGAACTGTGTTTCAATCATGGTGACGGTAGACTGTACATATGTATGAGTACCATTTTAATTTTCAACAGTCATACTAGAAAGATGGTAAGTAATATTTTATATTTTTGTAATTATGATTATATAATAAATATCTTATTAAATATTTTAATAAACTTATATATATCATTCATGTAATGTAGTGATGAAAAACAAATTGCATCACCTCGTAGAGGTGGTAGTCCACACATATGCACGAACGACGTTATCATTTTTCAATGGATAAAAAGGTAATAAATGATGAGATATATTATATTTTAATAATGTTAATTATTTCATGGATACCATATATATACATTAAAATCATTAATAAAACTATCTGTGATAGGTGGTTATGGAAAATTAATTACATTGGTTCGTGAGCCGGTAGCCTACCATTCACACGAATCGACGATTTCATTTCCCATTTGGTGGAAGAGGATATGGTTATAGGTTATTACATTAAAATACAAAAAAATCAGTATATATAAGATAGTTTTTTTAGTTTTTAATAATTTTTTAATAATATTTAATGGGGTTATAATAATAAATAAAACTAAAACATTCAGTTAAAAGTTATACCTCTTCTTCGAACAACCTCCATTTCTTTACACCTTAAGACCTGTGAGGTTGGTATTATACCAAAAATAAGACCTCTCTAACATGGGTATGAATTTAATAAAGTTAATTTGGAATTTATTTTCTGATATAGAGTACTAAAATGGGTTCAGAAAGAGATTAGAGGAAGTTCCCTTTTATAATAGAGGATTGGGGAATTTTTTGAATTTCTTAAAAGATTAAACAATATATATATATATATATCATAATACTATAAAGTGAAACCAAGGCACCCAAAATTATAATATAAGGTGTGATAAAGTCTACATAAATTTAACCAATAACATTTATACAAGTTTTGGATACATTTTATGCCTTATATCCTCGTTAAACCACTTTAAGCTCATTTTAACCTTAACTGTGATAACTTAACATTTTACAATGATAACATAATTATATTTCCAAAAATAAAAGGTCTGTTATAAAAAAATATGGAAATACAAATTCAAATATTGGATTCAAATTTTTTTAGATTCAATTTCTATATATGGTATAAATTACTTTTAATATAAGAATAAAAAATGCATAAAAACAATTTTTAGGAAATTCCCAATTTTAGAGTAAAATTAATTTCAACATGAAATCAAGTAATAAATTGGTTTACATGAATTTTTTTTATTAAATAATAATAAAATTAATGTTGATATTCTTTTTGAACAATAAAAAAATTAATTTAATCTTCCAACCATTCCATTAAATGGAAATACCCAAAAATAGTTTTAAATTTGAATAAAATATAACTTATCCTTATAAAATTTAACCATGGGTTTCCAAATTCAATGTGAAGTTTTAAAATAAATTATTTAACTACATAAATAATTAATTGTTCTAAAAACACACATCCAGTAAGATAAATTCATGTTTTATACTTGTTTTAATTTTTCACCCAATTGTTTTAACTTTGTTTACATCCTTTTACCCTTTAATGATGTGATAAATTATACCACAGTTATTATTCATAATGAATAAAAATTGAAAGGAAAAACTTACCAAATTTAGACCTTATGATTTAAAATATGGAATAAAATTTTCATGATTCAATTTAAATAATTGGTATAAATTAATTTAATATTAAAACGCAAAATGTAATGAAAAACATATTTTTTAGAAAAATGTTCTTTTAAGCCTAAAAAAGAACTTATACCAAAATTAGGTATAATAATTATTAATATGTATTTAATTGTATTATATATAATTAAATAACACATATATTACTTTGATATCAAATTTGAATCATAATTATAATGTTTAATTAAAGTAAATTATAATTTTATAAAAAATCATATTTTTCACTATTCACGGAAAAAAATCAAACTTTTTAGAAAAATCACAAGATTTCACCATAATATAATTTTAATATAATTATTTAAAAAATAATATAATTTTTATCAAATAAAGTTTCTAAAAGTTGAATAAATTAAATATAATATTCTCACATAAAAATCAATAAAATCATTTCATAAGAAAATATATTTTTGAAGCATAAAATGAATTTACTGGAAAAATTGAGTACTTATTTCCTAATAATTAATCAATATATTTTCATTAAGTAAGACCTTTATATATTGTTCATAATGTAGATAATAATATTCATACTATCTAATTTAACATCTAGGTTATAACTATAACATCAAAATATTAATATCACACTGTTTGTTTATACTCAATGTTTCATGTTGTATAGGTTATTGAATATAGTATTATTTTTTAAAAGAATTGTGATATTGAATTCCCACATAACCTTTAATAAATTAAATCCTAGCAATTTGAACTTGATCTTAGTAATCAAGTGTTTTATATTTGAAAATACTTCTTTTTAAATTCCACATCATAAAAAGGGTTAATAAAACTTCCTTTTGAAAATAGGAAAGGGGAAATAGTAAAGTCATCTAGAATAAAACATACTAGGTTTAAAAATAGAATAGAATTAGAGGAAAGTTAAAATATATACATGGAGGAAAATTTTAATTTTCAAATAATGGTAGAGAGTAACCACAAACATTGATGATAATTAAGTGAATGATCATGAGAATGTAAATGACCATAAAACCATAAATAAATGAGGTGTGCAAAAGACTATCAATTAAAAAAAATGAAGGTAATAGGATAATATTTTTATTTCAAGATATTTTCCCTAGTGTCGAGGAATTAATTTAACATCTAAACTAATAGTATAAGAAAATATACTTACTTAATAGGAATAATTTCATCCTTTAATCGATTTCCACCATAATCTCATATTTTTTCCAAAATGATGAGTAATAAAGATTAATTTTTCATTCATGAAGCACTAAAATAATATTTTAACATATCAAATGATCTACAAAAGGATGAAAAGATATTACTTTTATATTAATATATTAACTAAAATAGAAATGGTTAATGCAAGGTAAGATATATCCAAAATGTATAAACTTTCAGATGAAGAAGTAATACACTAATATCTAAAATTAAACAATATCAAAAAACATTCAACATAGATCATTCCATAAATAAATAACCTTATATCCCAAATAACCTTAATAGCCTCAAAATTAAAGAAATTTTTAACCTTAAAGTTTATCTGATAACTTTCAGCTTATATCTTCCAAAATATAATAGCATTATTCCAAAATAATAATTTCCATTAATCCTAAGGGTTACATATACCACAAATAAATAAAACATCACCCAAAATATCATTAGTCACCTCAAAATCCCATCATTTAAAGCCTAAAAAGGGATATATATTCCTGTGAACATGTGATCAACATTAAACTTAGAAACTCATTATGATATCCAAAACTCTTAAGTTAAACTTTCAAAAAATTATCTTAATATCCAAAGTTATCTAAACCTTTCATGTAATACCAACTATAATATCACCAAACCCACACTCCTAAATCTGGTGCTAAAAACATAATATTTACATTTTATGGATTTGATACTGATAAAAATGATCCAAATTTAACCCTTAAAAACATATAATATAATACTGAAATATTGGATCACTTTCATATCCAAATACCTTTTAGGTTTAGAGTTTTAGATAATAGGGACAAACACTTATATAACAACTTGGGAGTATAAACAATTGGTTCATAAATATCTAAATCATATCCCACAAAGTTATTTACATCATGTAACCTTATTAGAAATAACATAATTAAAACCTTTATTCTTGTCTTATGGAAAAGGAAACATGATATGGGTAATACCAAATGATCTTTAAGGGTAAACAAAAGAATTAACAGTTGAATTTCATCATTGAGTATAATATGAGCATAAGGGTATTATAACAAAATCAAAGTGCATCATCATAACATAAGAGAATTTATTCCGATTAAAAAATTTATCATAAAACATGATATATGGCATAAATATTTATAAAATAAATGATTATAAATAATCAATAATCATGATACATGTGATATTAATCTTGATCAATAAAAACATTAAAACCCCCATAGAAATAATAATGAAAACAAGTTGGTATCTTGAACTTTATCTTTATAACACATGTTCATTAGTGTTAGAAATAATTCTATCCTGGTTAAATCCTTAGTATAAACCACCCTAACTAACTCTCTCATTATTTCCTTTGAATACAAGGAATATTACACAATGCATTAGTGATTTATATCAGTATCACCTATTTTTATAAGTTGTATCAAGCTCACCCATTCGTATAATTTGTATGAGGATCAACGGTTCATATAAGTTATATCGAACTCACAATTGTTATAATAATTATTGGTCTCAACCGTCATCATCAATATTTTCCAAGTACCTTTCATGAATAAAACATTTGGAAGCTTACACTTTTCAACATAACACCCTTGAAAACAACCATCATTCCTTTATAGTTTTTTTAACCCATGAATAAAAAATCAGTGTAATCCATATAGAGAAAGAATATGGATAGTATCATAAGATCATAAATATATTTAATCATATTAATAATTGAATAATGATTAAATAAATTAAAATACCTTTAAAATAACATTTAAAACATTTCTTTGAAAACAAGGGAATATACCCTTTTCCTTGGGTAATATTTTATGAAAATTCAAAAAATATTAGGGAAAATATTTTCATTGAAAATAACCATTAAAACATGTGATTGTATATTGAATAAAAAATAGTTCATTATTGTGGAAAAATCTATTCATGTTGTAAAAGTTAAAACTAAACATTTTTCTCAAACATTTTGTAAAGAGAGTCAATAGTAACCCATACAAAAACAATTAAGAGATTTTAAATTTAAAACCTTTTAAAATAATTTAAAATATCATATAAAATAAAATTGGGAAATCATTTCTGATTACAAATGTACATTCTTGAAACAAATTTCTGAAAAATATATATGTAAGAGACAGATTCCCAATCTAAAAATGAAACAAGATCGGTATCACTTATAAACAACTTTCTTGATATTTCTTTAATCAATAAGAGAGGAAATGGAAAATAAATAGGTAAACCACATTTATAAAAATAGGATAAGAAAATATATATGGTTTAATAAAATAATAAAATATTATTTCCTTCAAAGTAACCTTGAATATAAACAATCTCGAAAAGAAAGAAGATTGTAACATAAAGCCTTTATTTCTTTGGTAACTTTAGAATAAAAATACATTGAAATAAATTATATGATATAGATCTATAAATCCACATAATTACATTAATTAATATTTAAATATTAATTTAGTATATATTAATTACATCATATAAGGAAATAATGGTGCACGACATGACATATGTCTCAAGAAAATGATATTGTCGCAAATAAAACCATTGTAAAAATAATAAATTTTGAGGTAAAGATTAACCCATGAAGTGATTATGTGAACATATTAAAATATAAATAAAAGAATTTTAAATATATAATAAAACAATTTAGAGATAAATTCACACATAATCATGGCATAACGAAGTTAATGAAGTAGAATTATAACCCAATGAAAGGAAATTGAGTTAAGAAATCCTTTAATACTTGGTAACTTTCAATCCAAATCCCCTTGAATGAAATAATTTTAATTAAAACATAAAATTACATGAATTATAAATTATTCATGATATAAAATGTAAAATAGAATCATATACACCCTGAAAAATAAATTAGGTGTATAATATAAAAACTTGCCTCAATAAAGGGAAATTGATATGGAATCTCTTACCTCAAGTCCAGATATTCTATGTATGTCCTTTAACTCATGTATAATAAATAACTAGATATTATTTAATTATTTAACAAATTTTTATAGGTTTATTAATATATCATTAAACCATTTTTTTCATTTATTTCAATGACATATTTAATTACTTAATCGGTTAATTCCACATCGGGTATTTTGAGGATATTCGGATCATAATTTTAAAATGGATTTGGTGTGTTGAACATGGTCAAATGGTTCATTATTACATAATATCTAGAATAATAATAATAAAATAATTATAATTTTTATACATAAATTATACTTTTAAAAATAACTATTAAATATTGTTATGAAAAATGAACTATGTTATAACCATAGAGATGATCAGTTGTACACATGCATGGGTAATGTTTCCATTTTTCAACGGTCATGATGGAAAGAAGGTAAGTGATATTTTATCTATATATAATTATTATTATATCATAAATATAATATTATAATTTTAAATATACTTTTATATATATATATCATCCATGTGATGTATTGATGAAAAAATAATCAAAGTGCTTCTTTGAGGTGGAAGTCTGCATATACGTACAAACCAAGTTATCATTTTTCAACAGATCGAAAGGAAAGAAATTATATGATATATAATTTTTTAATAATTTTTTATTATTTAATTAATATCATATTTATTCATAAAATCCATCATTATATCCATTCATGATAGGTAGTGATGGAAAAAAAATTACCACGGTTCATGAGGTTGTAGTTCATCGTACACACAAATCGATGGTTTTGTTTCTTGTTTGGTGGAAGAGGAATGTGTATAGGTTATATCATTAACATAAAAACATATCATTATATTTAAGATACTTTTATTATTATTTCAACATTTTTAACAATATTTTAGTGAGGTAGAAGAAAAAATAAAACTAAAACATATAGTTAAAATATATACCTATTCTTCAGACTACCACCTTTTCTTTACACCTTAAGCCCTCTAAGATTGGTATTATACCCAAAATAGGAAATCTAGAATGTGTTGAAAGATCTTATTAAGGTATTTGGATATATTGTTTTTCCAACATAGAGTTCTCAAATGGTGTGAGTAATACAGAAGCATAGGTTCCATTTTTTAGGTGAGGAGAGGGGGATTCTTGGAATTTCTCAAAAAAATTAAATAATATATATATCATATTCATGTAAAGTGGAACCCAGGAACCCGAAATTAGAATATAAGGTTTCATAGGGTCTAAATAAATTCATAAAATTAAATTTATAGAAGTATTTGATATATTTTAATCTTTATCTATTAGTTTACAAACTTTAAACTCATTTTTACCATAATCATGATAACTTGACTGACAATTTCTTTTTTTGATTTTCAAATAGTCCACTTTATGGGTGAGCGGGAACCGGAACATCAAGTATGGGTTACAGATTCAAAGAAGCCAAAAACAGAGTTCAAAATTTGAAATTCAAAATTCAAAATACACAGAATCCAAGTGACCCTCTACATTATCGTCGTCCCGCCATCTCTGCAGATAGCCGGAGAATAAGCCAGAGTCCATCGTTTCCATTTCGTTGCATATCGTTTTTTCATGCCCACGGAGAAACTCGTCGGGAAGGAATCAATGTCTTCAACCAAAGAAATATTCAAGAACAACGAAACAATCATCCAAGCAGACCAACCAGAACAAAATACGCAGACCGCATCAACCAGAATAAAAAAAGTCTTCAAAAAATTCAAAAACAACCACGAGCAGAATCAAGGCCGGAATCATGCACCAGAACCTTCACCGGTCGCCACAATCAAGGCCGGAGCCCTACCTTCAACCAGACACCAACCGGTCGCAGACTCCCGATGAACAGAAGTCTCATCGGAGACCGAACCGCGCATGGGAAGCGGGAAGGTCGTGCATGGAACCTCCAATGATGACAACACCGCACAAAAACCTCACGAATTTCAAACATCAAATCATCAAACACAAAACCCCTTACTGCAAGGACCATTGAAGAAGAACCTGTGAGGGTAGAAGAAGAAGACCCGCCGCCAGCCTGGAAAATCCTCTCACCACCTTCAAAACTGCAAACGGAGACCAGATCCGCCCAATGCCCCCCCAGCCGATTCAGACACGAAGCGCAACCCTCACCGCAACAGCGGAAACTCGAACTCATTGCGCCCACTACGGGAAAAATGAGCAATTGCGACGGGTTATTTGCGACGGGAATAGATCCCATCGCAAATAGTCCTGTTAAAAACTTATTTGCGACGGGGGTATTTACCCGTCGCAAATAAGGAGGCTTTTGTGACGGGATTGCTTTCCCCGTCGCAAAAGAACTGGCGCGCGTTGCGCGCCAAATCGCGGGAAAACTATTTGTGACGGGGGAATATTCCCGTCGCAAATAACCGGCGGCGGTAAAAGGTATTTGCGACGGGAATATTCCCCTGTCGCAAATAGTATGTCGGCAGGTGGTTATTTGCGACGGGACTCATCGCAAATAACTATTTACCCGTTGACCGTAATAAATGTCAGCTAAGGTATTTGCGACGGGACCCGTCGCAAATAATCTAACCTATAAATACCTCTATCCGTTTTTTTCAAAACATTCTCAAATTCCATCTTCTTCTTCTCTCAAAGTTATATTTCTAAAGTTCAGTTTTTCTTCAGTTTAATTTATTTCTCCGGAGCTGATATTAAAGTTTTGAAGAACGATCAGAGCAGATCAATTTTCAAGGTATTTATGTTCAATTTAATTTAATATTTATTTTTAATTTTTTATTAGTTTCAATTATTCTTAATTAGTTGTAATTTAATTATGTTTATATTGTTTTATTACTTAATAAATTTAAATTATTAGTATTGTTCATAGTTAATGGTAATTAGGAATAATTAGTAATAATTTTTAATAATTAAGAATAAATATTAATAATTAGTAATAAATACCAATAATTAGGGATAATAACATTATTACATTATCAGTCTATTTTATTATTAATATTAAAATAATATAATTTTTTATATATATACAGTTCTCTTATCATCTGTGTGTTTGCTGTCTTCACATGTATTATTTGTATGTGGAGATAGAAAACGCACAGATGAAAGGAGAATTGTATATAAATTAGAAAATTATATTATTTTAATATTAATAATAAAATATACTAATAATGTTATTATTTGTAATTATTGGTAATTATTCCTAATTATTAGTAATTATTCATTTAATTACTAATAATGAGGAACAATTACCAATAATTATCAATAATTAGGAATAATTAGTAATAATTACCAATAATTAGTAATAATTACCAATAATTAGTAATAATTACCAATAATTAGTAATAATTACCAATAATTAGTAATAATTACCAATAATTAGTAATAATTACAAATAAGTAGTAATAATTAACAATAAGTAGTAATAATTATCAATAATTACCAATAATTAGTATTAATTAGTATTAATTACCAATAATTCGTATTAATTACCAATAATTAGTATTAATTACCAATAATTAGTATTAATTACCAATAATTAGTATTAATTACCAATAATTAGTAATAATTACCAATAATTAGTAATAATTACCGGTAAATAGTAATAAATAGTAATAATTAGTAATAATTAGGAATAATTACTAATAATTAGTAATAATTAGTAATAATTAGTAATAATTAGTAATAATTACCAATAATTAGTAATAATTAGTAATAATTAGTAATAATTAGTAATAATTGCCAATAATTAGTAATAATTAGTAATAATTAGTAATAATTAGTAATAATTAGTAATAATTAGTAAAAATTAGGAATAATTACCAATAATTAGTAATAATTAGTAATAATTAGTATTAATTACCAATAATTAGTAATAATTACCAATAATTACCAATAATTGCCAATATTTATCAATAATTACCAATATTTACCAATATTTACCAATAATTACCAATAATTACCAATGATTAGTAATAATTATCAATAATTACCAATAATTGGTAATAATTAATAATAATTACCAATAATTAGTAATAATTGGTAATAATTAATAATAATTACCAATAATTAGTAATAATTATTAATAATTAGTAATAATTAAGAATAATTACCAATAATTAGTAATAATTACCAATAATTAGTAATAATTAACAATAATTACCAATAATTAGTAATAATTAGTAATAATTAGTAATAATTAGTATTAATTAGTATTAATTACCAATAATTAGTAATAATTACCAATAATTAGTAATAATTAGTAATAATTAGAAATAATTACCAATAATTAGTAATAATTACCAATAATTAACAATAATTACCAATAATTACCAATAATTAGTATTAATTACCAATAATTAGTATTTATTACCAATTATTAGTATTTATTACCAATAATTAGTATTAATTACCAATAATTATTAATAATTACCAATAATTAGGAACAATTACCAATAATTATCAATAATTAGGAATAATTAGTAATAATTACCAATAATTAGTAATAATTACCAATAATTAGTAATAATTACCAATAATTAGTAATAATTACCAATAATTAGTAATAATTACCAATAATTAGTAATAATTACCAATAAGTAGTAATAATTATCAATAATTACCAATAATTAGTAATAATTAGTATTAACTACCAATAATTAGTATTAATTACCAATAATTAGTATTAATTACCAATAATTAGTATTAATTACCAATAATTAGTAATAATTACCAATAATTAGTAATAATTAGTAATAATTACCAATAATTAGTAATAATTACCAATAATTAGGAATAATTACCAATAATTAGTAATAATTACCAATAATTAGTAATAATTACCAATAATTAGTAATAATTAGTAATAATTAGTAATAATTAGTAATAATTACCAATAATTCGTAATAATTACCAATAATTAGTAATAATTACCAATAATTAGTAATAATTAACAATAATTACCAATAATTAGTAATAATTAGTAATAATTAGCAATAATTAGTATTAATTAGTATTAATTAACAATAATTAGTATTAATTACCAATAATTAGTAATAATTACCAATAATTAGTAATAATTACCAATAATTAGTAATAATTACCAATAATTAGCAATAATTACCAATAATTAGTAATAATTACCAATAATTAACAATAATTATCAATAATTACCAATAATTAGTATTAATTACCAATAATTAGTATTTATTACCAATAATTAGTATTAATTACCAATAGTTAGTATTAATTACCAATAATTAGTAATAATTACCAATAATTAGTAATAATTACCAATAATTAGTAATAATTACCAATAATTAGTAATAATTACCAACAATTAGTAATAATTACCAATAATTAGTAATAATTAGTAATAATTAGTAATAATTAACAATAATTAGTAATAATTACTTATAACTAGTATTAATTACCAATAATTAGTAATAATTACCAATAATTAGTATTAATTACCAATAATTAGTATTAATTACCAATAATTAGTAATAATTACAAATAATTAGTAATAATTACCAATAATTAGTAATAATTAGTAATAATTACCAATAATTAGTAATAATTAGTAATAATTACCAATAATTAGTACATTATTTGTATATTTTATTATTAATATTAATATAATATAATTTTCTATATTATATACAATTCTCTTTTCATCTTTGTGTTTTCTGTCTCCACATGTAATATTCGCATTCTTTTTCAAAATTATCAACCTACTCGCCAATGGAGAGGTGAAAGTGAATGCAAATATTACATGTGGAGACAGAATGTTAAACACACAGATGAAAGGAGAATTGTATATAATATAAAAAATTGTGTTATTTTAATATTAATAATAAAATATACTAATAATGTAATAATGTTATTATTATATAATTAATGTTTATGAAAAAATTATATTAGTATTATTAAAATAATAAAAAATCAATATAATATTAAAATTATCAATATTTGTAACATGTTTTGCTTTATTCTCAATATATTCAATCTTTACTTGAGTGTTTTTTCTAACAAATTATTCAAAACCAGTAATGCTTTTATATTTTATAGAGAAATATGGAACAACGAGGTCGTCAAAAATCATTATTAGGTGACCGCATATGGATAAATCAATGTAGAAATCCAAACGGTTCTAGTTTAAATCCAGTATATGTTGAGGGTGTGGAGACTTTTTTATCATTTGCGGCATCAAATTCAGAATTTGTTTCAGAAGACAAAATAAAATGCCCTTGAAGAAAATGTGCATTGAGAACGTTTGACACGTTTGACAAAGTGGGAGAACATCTCTTGCGTTTTGGTTTTCAACCAGATTATGTTTTTTGGTATCAACACGGTGAACGCAGTTCCAGAGCAGGTAATACCAACTTGATTCCGGAGCCATCCCGGTTTCAAGATTTAGTACATGATGTTGCAGGTTCATCTGTTCAACATACAGAAACTCCGGCTGATATAGCTTCAAATCCTGAGTTGGCACCGTCTGAATTTTATGAGTTGTTGAAATCTGCTGAGGATGCATTATATCCTGGCTGCAAGATGAGCAAATTAGAAGCATTTGCAAAATTTATGGCTATCAAATCAGATAACGGAATGTCAAACACCTGTTTTGACCAGATATTTTCTTTGCTGAAAACATTGTTACCAGAAGGAAATGTTTTACCTGCAAATTACCATGAGAGTAAGAGGCTGGTTCGAAATTTGGGACTTACTTGTCAGAAGATTCATGCATGTTCAAATGACTGCATTTTATATTCTGGGGGAAATGAGTCGTTGGATAGTTGTCCTACATGTGGGCAACTGAGATATAAAGAAGGAAAACACGGGAAGTCCGGTTTGATTCCTGTAAAACAGTTGAGATATTTTCCGTTTACATCTAGACTTCAGTGTTTATTCATGTCTAAGAATACAGCGACAATGATGTCATGGCATAAAGAGAATATTTCAACCGATAAAAGCTTGAATCATCCAGCCGATGGTGATTCATGGAAACATTTTGATAGAGTGCATCCATCCTTTGCTTTAGAAGCTAGAAATGTTCGACTGGGCCTTTCCACTGATGGTTTCTGTCCGTTTGGATCTTATGGTAGTCAATATTCATGTTGGCCTGTTTTTTTAACTCCGTACAATTTACCTCCATGGATGTTGATGAAGGAGCCATATATCTTTTTGACTTTACTAATTCCAGGACATCCGAAGAAAAATATTGATGTTTATTTGAAGCCATTGATTGATGAATTAAATTTATTGTGGAGTACTGGTGTCAGTACATATGATGTTGCAACGAAACAGAATTTCATACTGAGAGCAGCATTGATGTGGACAATAAGTGACTTCCCGGCTTATGGGATGTTATCTGACTGGAGTACACATGGTCAGAAATCATGTCCTTACTGTATGGGAGAGAACAAAGCATTTATGCTCATTCATGGAAATAAACCTTGTTATTTTGACTGTCATCGCAGATTTCTTCCAGCTGATCATCCTTTTCACAGAAACAGATCTCATTTCAGAAAAGGAACAGTTGAAAGGGATGGACCTCCAAAAATGCTATCAGGTTCGGAGTTAAAATCAGTTGTATTTTCATTACCCCCCATCACTTTTGGTCCCACAATAAACCAACAGAAAATTTCTGGTTTTGGGAAAGAACACAATTGGATTAAACATAGCATATTTTGGGATTTGCCATATTGGTCTGATCTGTTGGTCCGACACATGTTAGATGTCATGCATATTGAGAAGAACTGTTTTGATAATTTGTTTCATACAGTTTTGGATACGCCAGGAAAGAGAAAAGGCAATGTAAATTCACGTTTAGATCTTGCCCAAATTTGCAGGCGTCCAGAATTGGAACTATTTGAGAATGTCAGAACAGAAAGGTTACTGAAACCAAAAGCAGCTTATACACTGTCTAAAGAAAACCGTTTATTATTTTGTCAGTGGATTGCAGATTTGAGACTTCCAGATGGTTGTGCTTCTAATTTGGTTAGATGTGTAAAGAATGGTCATATTACTGGATTAAAAAGTCATGATTGTCATGTTATAATGGAGAGACTTCTACCCATTGGATTAAGAGGTCTGTTGAATTCTGTGATTTGGGATTCCATAACAGACATGTCTCATTTTTTTCGGGAAATTTGTGTGGCTACGGCAGATTATGATGCTCTAGGAAAACTTGAAAAATATGTTGTTGTAATTATATGTAAACTGGAAAAACTATTTCCGCCGTCTTTCTTCGACTCAATGGAACATTTGATGTTACATTTTCCATACGAAGCCAAATGTGGAGGTCCGGTACAGTTTCGATGGATGTACCCATTTGAAAGATGCATGCAAAAATTGAAAAGAAAAGTACGTAACAAAGCATCTGTTGAAGGATCTATTGTAGAAGCTTATTTGCAAGAGGAAATATCTTTTTTCTGTTCCCATTATTTTGAATCTGAGTATCCTTCAAGACACAACCGAATGGGACGGAACGATAGGAATATTGATGAAATCGACAATCAATTATCTATTTTCAACCAGTCGGAGCTTGGTTTCGGTGGAGTTTATGAACGCTGGCTTTCAGATGATGAACATCAGAGAGCTCATACGTATGTTCTGCTCAACTGTGAAGAGATGACATCAGTTGTACTGTAAGTGTTTATATCACTTATTCTATCATTTATGTTACAGTAAATAACTTTGGTTTTTATAGGTTGTATGATAATCATATCAAGAAACAAATTCCACAAATTACAGCAGCTGCTCTCGAAGAACGTCGACTGAAAAATTTCTCTCAGTGGTTTCAAAAACTGTTAACATAAATTCTTTATCTTTTAGCAACTCATTCAATGTATAGTTTACTATATTGATAATTATTTCACAAATTTTCAGGTGTCTCGACATGCTGATAAAATTGACAAACGGCTGTGTGTATTGAGTAACCCACCTTCCAAACTTGTTAAAACTTATAATGCATATGTGGTGAATGGATTTCGATTCCACACACATGCATATGGGGAATCGAAAAAAACAATGAACAGTGGAGTTAGCTTGAGAGGATCTCATCATCGAGAAAATGAAGTTGACTTTTATGGCATACTTGATGAAATCATTGAACTCTGTTATCTTGGACAACATTACATAACCATGTTCAAATGTCGGTGGTTGGATACAGAGAGAGGCATGCATGTTCATACGACTCATGGAATCATAGATATTAAATGTAAAAGTGTTCTCACAGTAAATGAACCATTCTTATTGGCTCAACAGGCATATCAAGTTTATTACGCAAAGTACTATGCAACATCAAGAGAATTGACTGATTGGTGGAGTGTAATAAAAATCAAAATTCGAGACAATCAGTTTAGTCAAAGTGAATGTGCTTTCACTGATGTGCAAAGAATTGATTTTTTTCAAGAGAGTACTCAAAATAAATCTTTTTTACAAAGAGACATGAGTATCGATGGCGACACCCCACATTTAAGAGTCGGTGATGACGATGATGTTAATGATGTCACATATAAATTTGAAATGGTAAGAGATGAAGCAACTGTAACTCGAATGGATATCGATGATGTTGAGGAGGAATATGAAGATGACATTGACATATATGAAGATGATGATGAAGATGAACACTGATAGCATTTCATGGTATTTATATACAATCATAATATGTATATATGTATATATAATAGTAATTATAAATTATTTGCTAACATTAATATTTTCTGTTTCAGATGGACGACGCCACATTTCGTGAGTTGGCGGATTCTGACCTGACTTTCGATGCGGATGAGTTGCTGACAGATGACCCTCAGCCTGCAGGCGCTCCAGGGAGTACGCGGAGGGGGCGCGGTCTTGCACGATTGATGATTCCTGACCCCGTCCCCGAGCGACGTCCACGTCTTGGGTTTGATCCACGCACACGGAGGTGTGATAACCTGTGGATTTGACTAAGATTTCATTAATCTATTCACATAATAAATGTTTATTATTTTTTCAGTTTTCCGCATATAGCAGTCAGACAGGGCAGCGCTATTTTGCGTAACTCTTTCTCTCAGTCGTGGACCACATGGGAGCAGATTCCCATTGATGTGCAGCAGGCCATGTTCGGCCATTGGTTGGTACGTACGTAAATAAATAATTTTTATTTTGAAAATTATTTCATTTCTAACTTTATATTTTGATTTATTTGTAGGGTTTATGGTATCCGATCGAGGATACCATGCGTGACGCCATCCACGAGGCATGGGAGGTGGCCATGCGTGATCGCCTTCGTCAGTTTTTGCACAATTTAAGAAAAGCTGCGATGAAGAAAGCAGGAGTGTCAGATTTTGACGAGTCATGTAGAGCACACCGACCAGAGTATATTTCATCCCATGTATGGGATGGATTATGTGCGCACTGGTTGACTGGTGCCTTTCAGAGGAGATCATCGGTGGGAAGGCAGAATCGGGGGAGACAGGAGGTGACTCATCGAGCTGGGAGTCGTTCTTTCAGTACTCATAGACAGCATCTGGTACGTACATTATTTATAAATATTTTATATAACTATAAATATTAACAGTTTATTTTTTATTCTTATAGGCTGTCGAGCACCTCGATATTACAGAGTACGACGTATATCGGAGGATGTATAGTGATCCTGCTACTGGGGAGCTCAGAGGTGATCGTCAGCATCACATCGTGGTCAGTATTATTTGTTTTCAAGTTTAAAAATTAACTGCATATAATATATTCACAATTTTAATTTTAAATTGCAACTATAGGAGTCCTATGAGGCCGCAGCATCACAGGCCTGGCCTGAGAGTCAGGCCGAGTCATCAGATCAGACCACTTCCCGTCAGTTTGATGAAGCGGCATGGATGCAGGCCACCCAGTATGCCTTCGAGAAGGGCCGGGTAGTTGGTATCGGCTCTCGACTGACTCCCGGAGATTATTATGGCAGTGCTGCGATGTCGGCGTCTAGCTCGAGAGGAGCTCGTGCATCTTCTTCTACTACACAGTATGAGGATCAGTTGCGATCTCAGACTGCACAGATAGAGAGTCTCCGACAGGAGCAGGAGCAGATGCTTCAGCAGCATGAGGAGGAGCGTCGACGCCAGCAGCAGCTGTACGAGGAGCAGGCGAGTCGGTGGCAGCAGCAGCATCAGGAGCAGATGGAGTACATGCGCCGACTCACTCATGCTTTAGGGATGGAGTTTCCTCCACCACCATCTGCAGATCCCCCACCTCCCCCCTCCTTCAGATTAGAGATTGTACTTATGTTATAAAATTTGTGAAATCAAATTATTATTTTTTTTCTATTCGTAGTTTCTGTCTCATTATAAAATATTAATAATATTATATTTTTAAATAACAATATTAATATGAATAATAATATTATTTATATTTTATAATATTAAATTTTATATATATATTAAAATTTTATAATATTATAATTTAATTATATTTTTTGTAATACTTGAATTATTTTAATATTTGAATGTAAAATAATTCTATTATTTTTATATTAATTAAAATAAATTATTAATATTTTTTTATTTATGAATTATAATTCTAATATTATTATATTAATTAAATCATTTATTAATATTCTATTATTTTTTATTTTTGAATTATAATTCTATTATTATTATATTAATTAGAATAATTTATTAATAATTTATTATTTTTATTTGTGAATTATAATTCTATTATTATATTAATGAAAATAATTTATTAATAATTTATTTTTTTTATTTTTTTTTATAGTATTTGCGATGGGATACTATGCCCGTCGCAAATACTAGTATTATTAATAGTTTTTTATTTTTTTTTAAAAATAGTTTTTGCGACGGGATACTATGCCCGTCGCAAATACTAGTATTATTAATAGTTTTTTATTTTTTTAAAAAAATAGTTTTTGCGACGGTACTGTCGCAAAAGGTATTTGTGACGGGTCCCGTCGCAAAAACTATTTTAAAAGTTTTTTACAAAACTACGGAGTACTATTTGCGACGGGGAGAATGACCGTCGCAAAAAACGGCTTTAGCGACGGGCCCGTCGCAAATAAGTGTTGTTGCGATGCCGTTTTCAACAACGGGCTATTTGCGACGGGCCCCCGTCGCAAATTCCCGTTTTTCTAGTAGTGGCCACCGAGAGAAATCGGGCTAGCAACCGGAGAGATTCTCTGAGAGGAACAAGCCCATGGAGTTGACGAAGCCGCCAAAGGAGAGACACCACATGCCACGAGCTTCTAGGGTGAGGTAATTGAGAGGAGATTTAGCCGAACCGCCATGGGGAGGAAGGCAACGGCGGGGAGGAAACCCTAGCTTAGTTCCCCTTACGGGCGCATTTGGAACTCCTAATTGTGATAACTTAACTTTTTACCATGATAACTTAATTATATGTCCAAAAATAAATGGGGCCTTATAAAAAATGTTTACATGATGATTAAAAAAATTTAATTCATTTTATTATATTCAATTTCTATATTTGGTAGAAATTCCTTTTAAAATAACAATAAAAAATACATGAAAAATAGTTTATTAGAAAATTGATGATTTTAGAGTAAAAACATTTCACCTTGAAATAAATTAATAAATTGGTTTCGATATTTTTTTGGTTAAATAATAAACAAATTAAATATATAATACTTTTAGATAAATCCAAAACTTAATAAAATATTACAACCAAGTAATTAAATACAAAGACCCATAATAGTTTTTAATTTGAATAAAATGTAATTTATTTTCATAAAAGTCAAGCATGTGGTTTAGAATTAAAATTAAGGTTTTAAAACAAATTATTTAACTCCATAAATATATAATTGGTATAAAACACTCATACAATAGGATAAATCTAATTTTTACGGTTATTTTAAAGTTTTACCCTATAGTTTTAACCTTTTTTCCTCATTTTACCATTTACAAATGTGATAAATTTTACCACAGATACTATTCATAATACCTAAAAATAAAAGGAGAATATTTTAAACTTTTGGACCTAATTATTAAAAATATGGAATCCATTTTTCAATATTCAATATCTATAATTGGAAGAAATTAATTTAATATTAAAATGCAAAATGCAACGGAAAATGGTTTTTTAATGCGTTTTTAAGCTTAAAAAAGAACTTATACAGAAATTAGATACAATACTGATTCATATGTAATTAATTATATTAGATATAATTAAATAAAACTTATGTTAATTTGAGATCAAATTTAAATCATATTATGTCTTTTTAATGATAATAAATGATAATTTTACAAAAAAATAGTATTTTCACTATTCATAAAAAAATCAATCTTTTTAAAAAAATCTTAAAATTCCACCCAAAGATAATTTTGATATAATAATTTAAACAATTTTATCAATTTTATCAAATAAAAATTCTGACAGTGTTAGAATTCAAATATAATATTCTCTAATAAAAAGTACTAAAATCATTTTTTAATAAATTGTATTTTTGAAGAAAAAATGACTTTACTAGAAAAAGTGTGTGGTTATTTCCTAAGAATTAATCAATATATTTGTATTGAATAATAAATTTATATATATTTCATAATGTGATTAATGTTATTTATACCCACCAATTTAACAGTTGCGTTATAACTATAATATTTAAATATTAATATTTCATGGTCTGTTTAAGTTCAGTGTTTCATGTTGTATATGTTATCAAACATGGTATTCTTTTAAAATCTTAAGATATTCCAGTTTTGAATTTCCAATAAATAGTTAGAGATTCAATTTTTTTAGTGGTTTCCATTTCTCTATATGCTTGAGATAATTAAAGAGTAAAATTATAATCAATTTTATCTAAACTACTATAAAAATTATTTTTGGACATTCTTATTTATTTCTATTACATAATTACATCAACTCATATATAACTATATAAAAAAAATTAAAAGTGGTCAATTAACCTACCTCTTGACCATTCTACCATCTCCCTTTGGGACCCAAAATTAGTATCCAAGCTTGAGCCCTATCATTGGTGTATATATTTTATTTATTTATTTATTTATTTATTTATGTATTTATTATTTATTTATTATAAACCAATCCTGACTTAACCATCAAGGGAAAAAGATATTTTTTACATTGAAGGAACAAGTGAAAATTATTCTTGGATACCTCAAAACCCTCCTTTATTTGATGGAATATAATATGGATATTGGTAATCATGTATGGAATATTATCTTAAACATCTAAGCATTAATATTTTGACTATCATAGTTAATCCTTAAAAAGTACCTAAAGATGATCTTGATACATGAAATAGTAATGATTAATTTATATTTTTTCTGAAATAAAAGTTAATTAACATTATATGTTGTGTTTTCATTATAAATTTCTATATCCATGTATATTCATATAAAAAAACTCATGGTATTTGGAAAATATTTCAAGTTTCTCATCTGGGTTAAAAAAATCTAGTAAGAACAATACTTGGTATGTTATTGGATGAATATAAATAATTTAATATGGTTTAGGAAGAAACTTTGAATCAAAATTTTCATATATTTATTATTATTATGAATTATATGATTGATTTTGGAGAAACTCTAGATAATCTAATTTTATTTGAAAGTGTTTCAATATATTTACCTAAGAAATGGCATGCTAAGATGGTTTAAATTAAAATAATTAAATATTTTAGGGAATATACTCTTGATTGTATTATTGGATCTTTGTTACAATATGATTTAGAAATAAAAACATTTCTCAAGATGATATTTTGAAGAAAAAAATGAATTTATTTTAAATCAAATGTTATTGCTTACACTTTTGACTATAAGATATAAACTAGTGAAATAGATGGTTTTAATCATATAGAAAAGGGAGGATATTGGAAGATAAAAATATACTCTCAAATATTCATAAAGGATCACCCAAAATACTATTAAAAATAATAGGGAAAACATATTAATTTTTTAGTAATGATCTGAAACATATTTGTTATTAATAAAGAAAAAGAGACCCATCAAGCATGATTGTATGAGGCTCAAGAATGATATTAATAATAAAATTATTTACAATAATGACAATAAAACTTATGTATATGAATTGATTTATATAGAGGATTATGATTCAAATGTTGATTTATGTTTTAAAATAGATTGTTAAATTTTTGTTTCTTGTATTCATCAAATCAAGTAAGTGAATCTAATTTTTCATCCTCTTTTGAATGTAATTTTGAACCCACTAATAATTAATTGTATAAAAAGATTAATAGTATTAATAATAAAATTAATAATATTACCAAGATATAGAAAACTTTTAAAGGTAAAAATAAGGTAGTTCTTATTTAAAATAAAAATCTAAAGAAAACTACATTGAATTGTAATAAATTAATTTTTATGGGATTAAAATATTATTTAGAAACTACTCATAAATATTTAAATTCTACTCAGATTAAACTAAAAACTTATATTTCTTAAAGTGAATAAATAAAGTAATAAATTAAAATTAAAATTTATTTCATGTTTAAATTTAATTAATTTGAACTATGAAACATAAATTTTGTTCTTGAAGAGAATGAATGGCTCAAAAGTAAAATTTAAATTTTTAAAACTAATGTTTCCATATTTTTTCAAACAAGGGACAATTTTAATAAAATTTTAATGATGAATGAACAAAAAAAATTAATATTGTTCTTAGAAATGGAAATCAATTACCTAAATTGACTTTTTTTAGTGTTTAAAGTGGAAATGTTTCAAGTCTTACATGTTTTAGATTTAAAATGATGTTTTATTATATAAATGAATATTGATTGATATTTTTACAATCCCTTTATCACACCAAGGATTTTATTTATGAATCAATATCCTCAAGATTACCTATAAATATGTGTTTTAAATCAGTTTTGGTTTCTAAAAATTCTTATACTTATTAAACAGGGACCAAGTTTGTATGGGTACCAAAACATTCTTAAATCAATTTTTATAGTAAACACATATTGGAATCATCAAAAATTATATAAGGTATATGGATAGTAGATCATATTGATATATTACCAGAGATATCTTTTATCTTTTAATCAATGTGATGGTGGTAACATAACATTTTTTTATTATTATAAAGAAAAAAGAAAAAGGTTTGGGATAATTTGGAATTTAAAATTCTATCATTATTTCAAAAGTATTATTTATGGAATGTTTAAATAATAATATAACAATCATTTATTATCTATGTGATGATATAATGTATATTAAATTTCAAATTGATAGATGTATTTTTTTTAAAGGATAATTTATCCTATTTTATTCTAATATAAAAGACAATATTTATTCTGTTAATTTTTTAGAATTAAATTATCAAAATTTTAATTGTTTAAATTTTATAAAATGTAATTTAATTTTTCATCATTTAATATTAGGTCATGTTAATTTCAAATTGTTGTACAATTTATCCAACAACCGAACTATTATATAGTTACATGTAATTAAATATAACAACACACATGTTTAGGATTTATGTTTTAAAGGTAAACAACAACAAAATTATTTCAACCAATAAATGAAGTAAGCATGGTAAGGCCTCTTTAACTTATTCATTTAGATATTTTTAGACATATTAAACCTATTATTTTAGGTGGAAAGAAATATATTTTAGTTATTGTAGATGATTTTATGATATTTACATGGATTTGTTTCTAATATCATTAATCTAAAACATTGGTTATTTTTATTACTGATTATAAATTAATTCAAAATGAAAATGGGAACTTAATTATATAAATTTAAATTGATAGAGGAAAATAATTATTAAAAATAAAATATAAATAGTTTTGGGATTAAAATGGTCATTTTTATAATTTATCATCACTTAAGACACCACAACAAAATGGTGTTGTGTAAAGAAAAAATAGAACACGTCAAGAAATATATTAAACCAAGTTAAAAGAATATAATTTACCTAAATTATTTTTGGATGAAGCTGTAAACTATTATTTTTATATCTCAAGAATATATTTTAATCCTTACATTAAAAAAGACCCCTTATTAACTTTGGATGGGAAGAAAACCTAAAATTGTGTATTTTAGAGTCTTTGGTTGGAATGTTTTCATTCTTAATACAAAGGATGCCTTTGATAAATTTGACGAAAAATATGAGGAAGGTATATTTTTAGGATATTTGAATATAATAAAGGATTATAGGATTTATAATAAAATAAACTTGGTTGTAGAAGAAACTTTTCACTTTAATTTTCATGAATGTTAATTGAAAAATAAGAATTTTATTTTGGATAAAATTGTTGAGGATTTTAGATACTTTAGTTTCGAATAAGATGGGGTTAGTGGAACTGAGGTACCTATTGAGGGGAAGCATGAACACTTACACTCTCAACCTGATCTTAGGATTTATAAAACTCAAAAAGATCATCCAATAAATAGTATCATTGGAAATGTTGAATCAAAAGTTCAAACTATGAGTTTTTCTATGAAATTTTATGATTATCATGATTTTATTTATTATTTAATTTCAAAAAATGATGATGCATTTTTAAATTATTCTAATTGTATATTTTCCATAAAATATGAGTGAAAAAAATTTACTAAAATAATGTTTGGACCTTAGTTGTTCAACCAGATGATTTTCATACTCTTGGAATTATATGATTTTTTTAAAAAAATAAGCTTGATCAATATGGTAAAATCGTTAAAAAATAGATCTATATTAGTTTTTCACGTATATTATCAAGAATAAGGTATTTATTTTGAAGAATATTTTTCACTTGTAGCTAGATTAGAAGATATTGCAATATTATTATCTTATGTACTTTTCATGGTTTCAAATTATTTAAAATGGATGTTAAAAGTTATTTTTTAAACGGTTATATTTCTAAAGAAGTTTATGTAATATAACCACTTTGATTGAGAATTAAAAGTTTATAAGTCATGTTTTAAAACATTCTAAATTTTGATATGGATTGAAACAAAATCTATGAACTTGATGTGAAATATGTTCAAATTTTCTTTTGAAAAATCATTTTGAGAAAGGAAAAGTTGATCCTACTTTATTTGATAAATGGAAATTCAATGAAATTTTGATTATTCAAATTTCTATGGATGATATGATTTTTCTATCTTAAAAAATGATTTATATAAATAATTGTTAGATTTAATGAAAAGTGAATTTGATATGAGTTTAATGTGAGAACTGATATTAATCCTTGGTCTTAAAATTTTTCAAAATTTGGTGGTAATTTTATTAATTAATATAAGTATACTAAATATTTGGTTAAAATATTTAGTTTAATTTGGAGTAAAATTTAAAATAATTCTATGATTTCATTATGAAAACTTGATAAATATGGAGCTAGAAAATTAGTGGATGTTAATATTTTTATAGGAATGACTGTAATATTATTATATTTAACTTCATCAAGGCCTAATTTTATGTTTTAAGTTTACATGTGTTCTATATTTCAAATAAATCATAAATAAATTCATTTAAAGGATATTTAAAGGATTATAAAATATGTTTATGGATCTTTAAATCGTGGTTTTTTTACCCTAAAAAACTTCTTTTTGGATTTTAATATCCATTATAATTTAGATTTTGGGGGATATAAGATAGACAGAAAAAACATATCAATAATGTTTCATTTACTTGTTAATTTCTTATTTTCTTATAGCTCAAAGAAAAATAATTCAATTGATGTATCTACTATAGATATTGAATATATTATTAATGAAAATTATTTCTCAAAATCATTATGTATTGTGAAAACATTAAAGTATTTTGGATTATATTTTGATAATATTCCATTATATTGTGATAATACAATTTTCACCAAAATATGTGTGTAACGAGAGGGGTCAAGGAAGGAATGCCCAGTTTGGAGTGAATATGGGCCAAGGAAGCCTAAAAATACACTTATGAGACTAGTTTTTTTAATTTAAACCCTTTTAAGAATGGTCATAGCTTGAAAAATCCATGGCCACATAGTGGTATGGTGGTAACCTTTAAACAACATAAGTCAGGTTCACAGAGCACTGTTTCACAGAAGTCCGCAGTAACGTGGAGGTTTGACAGTAATCAATGTGCAGCATAACATTGCTTAGTGGAGGACCATCAGTTCAATAATATTATAATGTTTCATGAGAGCCTCAATATGTTTTGATACCAACATATTTTCCTCTAATAGGCCTATAAATACCCCCCCCCCATGTCCATCTTTTAAGGATATGTGACCTATCATCTATTGCAAAAAGATCTAAGTTTGCGATACTTCAAAGCTTCATGGGAGAGAGTGAATATGGATTTTCCAAGGTAGAAAACTTTCATGAAACCTCATCTCATGGGTTTTTTATAACCTCAAACCATGGTGTATATTCCTTTCACAAAGGTCCATGAACATCATGTAATAAGAAATCCATTTGTGGCTCTATGGGTTTCACAAGATAACTATCCTTTATGAATCTAACCCCATGGGAACCAAGACATTATCCTAAGTCAGGGTCACCCTATTTCTTGAAACAAACTACTTTGTGATACCCCGAAACTTCACAATATTTAGGGCCATTTCAATTATAAAAAATTCCATAAATCCACAGCCTTTGTGAAACCCATCCTCCATGCCTCTCCATGGTGCCTCCATTTAGCTAATCTCCTTTTCTGATATTTGAGTCCCAGGTCCCCTATGATCATCCAAAACTGATATAACCACAGTCATAATCCCTATGTGAATAGTACCACCTACTCTTGTGTCTACCCACTTTTCTCTAAGTATTTCTTATGCCCTTATCCTAACTATTGTTCCTAAGAATAGGTTCCCTAATACCTATTTCTCCTAAGCAAAGGTTCCCTATAATTAGGAATCTTAATTGTAAATCCTCCATAGAAGTTATAATTCCATGACCCATACAGAGGAAAATGATTGGTGAAAATATTATCTCTATAGGTGGAATATTTGAGGGAAATTTTACTCCTATCTCGGTGGGGATTCCTTATGAATAATCTCCCTCCTTCCAGAACGTGGTCCCCCTCATGGTGTAAGCCCCATACACAAACAAGCGACATAATTTAAAACTTCCTAAAATTATTTCATAGTCATGTGAATTTAAACTATATGAGAATATACTCATCACATGATGTAAAACTATATCCTTACCATAAGCAATGAACACAGGATGCCTCTATGTACAATCATCATGGTTTTCCACCTTCTCCACCATCTCCCCAAGGGACGATCCTCATACATCAGGCAGCTTCCATGCATAATACCCACAAAATATCCTCAATATATTATCTTCCTTCATCATATATATTCAATTAATAATCTCCATACAATCTCCCCAAGGTATGATCATCCTCCATCTAGAAGCTTCAACACATAAGCCCCATTGATCGCACATCGATTTACTATTTTATTTCACCCATATACTACTTTGTTAAACTAATTTTGTATTGAAAATTCAAAATATAATAAAATGTTAAAATTCACATTTGATTTAGTCATTTAATTTTTATCACTATTAAAAAAGGAAAAATTTACTTGTTTTGATGAATAAATTATTGGGGGAGGTTATTTAGAGGTCTAGAGATGATGTAGATGGAAAATGGGGACAACTGCATGGAAGACCATGGAATTATGTCCATTTTTTCATATTAAAAAAAATATGTGCATAACATTAGGTTTAAATTTTGTGATATGGTCCAAAACTCAGTTGGATACAACTCTTACTTAGAAAACCAATACAAATTCATCCATTCATTAGCCCAACTAAACTTATCTTTCTAGGGAATCGAATGTGATCAAAGTCAAAATCTTAGTTCAATATTTTGACTATATATCCCATTACAAATGTCTAATGGACTCCATATTTAATATGGTGATATTAAATATAAATTAAAATAAATATTATATTTTTTCTATGTTGATGTATGGAAATTTAAAAACCCAAAACTGAGACATAATTGGTGTCTTGAAATTTTGGTTCCCAAAACCACTTCCCGTTTTTTTTAATAAAAGGGAACCATGGGAACCTCACTATAAAGTTAGACCAATGAGCGTGGGGATTACATTTTTGAGTTCTATATGAGTCTTCTCATCCCCTTGTTGGTTATATATCTCCATATCCTCATAGGTAGAGATTAAATAAAGAAGTAGATCCACTCGATCTTCCTTCTCATCACGATGGTCATCCAAATGATGGGAATTCATTGTGAGGAAGCTACACATCTTGTAAAGGGAATTATAAAACATTTATTTCTACTAGTAATATTTATATTCTGTTTAAAAACATTTAATTTAGAAGTATCTTACTTTGATTTTTATTTGAATTCTTTTTTTGATTCAACCGAATGGAATTCTCTTTAATTTTAATTGATCAGTGTGAAGTTTTGAGTGTGTGACTTATGTTGTTCCGATTCAAAATAAAAAGAATCCTTTTATTACCCACATATTTTAGATTTAAATTTTATTTATAATTTTTTATAAAATTCATAATATCTTTCCCTTGGATATATGATTGCTATTTAAAGGTCTAGTTCAACATGCATTGATATAGAATCTAGGAAAGTAATCAGGATTCCAATGGACTCCATATTTAAAAATATTTTCAAAACCACCCCCTATTTTAGTAATTTTTATTAAAAATACACACTTTAAACCTTAAAAACTCCTTTATTGATGAACTAGGTTCTACCCTACTCTATAAAATAATCTTTAAATCATAATCAATTCGATGTTTCATAAAAATGTGGTCAAATTTTGGCACTATTTCCAGAGATCTCTTTGGTTTTTATTTTGTTTTTTTATAAAAAAATTATTTATTTTGTAAATATTTTTGTTCTAATTTTCTTCATTCATTTTTTAAGTTGTTTTATAAAATATTCCTTTTGTAGTCCTTGTGCATTAAATTATATTCATTTAAGGAACTACTTCATTTTGAACACAAAATGGATTGGATCTTCCATCATCAACACCAATAAGCACCAAAACAATCCTTTGAAGGAGGACGCACAAAACATCAACACTCTTCTCGATCGTTCTTCTTCTTATAAAATCAATATCAATACTAAAATAAAAATGCATAATATAGATTATAATAACCAAAAATTAAAATAAATAACCTCTACTAATGTTTTTATCCAACCCATTAATATTCAAATGCATGAATATTCACCAAACTTTTAACTAAAATCTAGTCAAATTCACTTACTACCAAATTTTCATGGACTTGTTCCAAAAGACCCACATAATCACTTAAAGTAACTTCACACTGATTATTTAATATTAAAACATGAAAATGTGGATTAAGAATTATTAAAACGTAGATAATTCTCATTCTCTTAATAAGATAATGTAAAAGATTGGATATATTATGTTATTTCCCCATTAAGAGTTTGGGTAGACCTGAAATGCATTTTCCTTGAAAAATATTTCCCACCCTCTCAAACTGAAATAATAAGAAAAGAAATTTTTGTTATAATTAAATAATGAAGATAAATTATTCATGAATATTTGGAATGATTTAAAAGTTTATGTTTATATTGTTTACACCACCAAATAAGTGATCAAATTTACATACAATATGTTTATGAAGGATTAATTCATATCAATCATAACATGATAGATGCTACTATAGGTGGTGAGTTAGTTTAAAATAACCCAGTTAATACAAGAATACTAATTGAAAATATGTCATGAAAGACACAAATGTTTGGTTCAAGGTCTAGTAAACCCAATCAAGGTGTCCATGAGGTGCATAATTATGAGTTTGAGATGAAGGTGGATATGAAGTTTGAAGAGGTAAGTACTATAGGGTAGTATTTCTTTTCCAATGTTATGCTTGATTTGGGTTCTTCTATAAATTTGTTACATAACTATCTTTTCTCTTTATTGTATTTCAAGGAATTGAAACCCATTAGAACTTTTGTTTAACTAGAAAACCAAAGTACCGCACACCCTGCTAGTGTGTTAGAGAATTTTCTTATGAGGGTTAAATTTTTAGTTTTTCCTATTTCCCTTTGTGTGATTAAAATATAATATGATATGATGGATGGATAAACACTAATTAAATTGGGTTAATTTCTTAAAAACTTCTAAAACGATAATTAATTTCCACAATGGTACATTATCTATGGATTTTGGTGGTGACATTGTCCACTTTAACATCCTTAATGCCTTGAAGCACCCCTTAGAATATCATTCCTCACTTTCAGTTAATTATATTGATGTACTCCATTTCCCCAAATAAAATTATCTTCTTTACCATGATCTCCTTTTAATTTTTCATCATTCATAGAAATTATAGGTAATGAATCATGTATTTCAAGTTGTAGTGGTCTAAAAAATGTTATACATGTTCGTTAATTAATGATTTATTGAGAACTGAGGATCATATGACCATATATGATACTTATTATCCAATAAAAACTTTTTCCTCATCTAGGGATTTTACCATTAAGTGGTCAAATGAGATCAATGACCTCACACTTTCAAATTCACTCCCATTAATCCAAAATCCCCCTAACATAGAACTTAAACCACTACCTCAAAACATTAAATATTCATATCTTGAGAATGGAAACAAGTTACCTATCATAATTGATAGTTCACTCCCTAGAGAGCATGAATTGTTACTGATTAAAATTTTGAGGGAGTTTAAAAAGGAATTATAATGGACACTTGCTGACATTCGTGGTATTATCCCATCAATTTTAATGTATCATATATAGTTAATGATGGTGCTAAATCAGTGATACGGGAAAATGCCGATGAAAAAAAACTTATTCTATGTTGTTAAAAAGGTGGTACAAAGTTATTGGACACTAGAATTATTTACCCCATCTCTAACAGCTAATGGGTTAATCAAGTATAGGTAGTTCCTCAAAAAATTGGTTGAATGGTAATAAAAAATGAAAACAATTAATTGGTTTTCACCCATGTGAAAAATATTTAGTGTTTTTATATAAAATATAATTCAATAAACCCTCACATATTTCATCTCATCATAGGTTCTATACACTGGTGCCCCGAGCCGGTTCTCCACATAACCTCAGGCTCGCCTCCTCGTATTCCATAGGATGTCGACTATTAGTGAGGGTCTGGTAATTCAATCATGGGGAGACTATACCCTATTTTTATCAGAGAACACACCAATAGAAATAATAAATAACTGTAGAAGAAAAAATATCCATATAAAATACCAATATCTCAAGATAAATAAAAAAGAAAATACTATATCCAACTGAAATAGAGAACATTCCAAACTAAAGTATGTGTCTAGTGTCTAAAATACCAACTAAAAATAAAGACACAAATGACTCCAAACTGGGTACCAAACCACATTTGGTTCCCTCATCCAAGATCCAACCCAAAATCATCCATATATCCCTAAACCTTTTCCCTTAACTTTTCCTATAGTAATAAAGTTTATTTGGGTATAGATCAGGAATCCCGAGTAGGGTGTGAGTACGACTCAGTATGCCACCACCAACGGTGTCTAAAACAATATATAATCAGATAATAGTGTATTCAGTTATATGAAGAAATAATTAAAAAAATTAAATAAATAATTATCACATTATAATTTATTCTTTATTTATCCTCATTAAATCCAGGGTTCTCGAGGATGCCTGTACCTTATGCCAACTTCAGCTCATACTGGAGCCTAAAGTTTTCTAAGTAATTTCATATCTTAATACCTTCTTTGGATAATTCCTAATCCATAATTATTCAAAGGTGATATCATATCTCAATACCTACTTCGACCCATATCAAAACTCTAAGTATTCTCAATTTGAGTCCATATCTCAGAGTACCTTTTCTACCATTCTTCAATTCACACTTTATTTCACACATTACCAATATTAAAAATCATAAGTAAGATAACCATGTTACTATTATTACTTATCAATAAAATGACCATGTGACCATTATTTCACTCATAAGTATAATTTACATGTTACCATGTATACTTCTCGATTGAATTTCCATGTCCTCATTCCTTTACTCACAAGTTAATGAACATGTTTCCATTCATACTTGTCACATTAGAATGACCATGTTCTGATTATTTTACACATAATTAATTTATAAATTAATTATTCATCATCATAAATTACATTACTAATTCATAAATTATCTTATCACAAAATTACCCTTAACTAATTTCCCAATTAATTAAGTATTTAAAATCCATTAATTAATTCATCAATTAATTATCTCAAGTCAACCATTTCAATATTACATATTTAATTCTACAATTAATTATCTATAATAAATAACCCCAATGTAACATAATTAATCCATCATTAATTATCTCAACTCATGAAATCAATATCTCTTAATTAATCTTCCATTAATTATCTCAACACATGTGTCTAGGTATTTCATAATTAATTAATCAATTAAATATCTCTAACCAATTATCTCAACATCTCGAAATTAATCCCTGATTAATTTTCTAATTTTAATATCCCTAAATCAAATAACTAATCCTGTAATTAATAATATAAATAGTAATCCCCTACACCACATAATTAATTCCCCAATTAACCATCAAAATGGACATCCCTTTAATCCCATAATTAACTCCCCAATTAATCATCAATTTCAACAATAAACCAATTAATCAATTAGCCACAATAACTAAATCAATTTAGGGATCTAATTGATAAATAATTATAGAAATCATAAAACATTAATATATGTTTCAAAATCATAAATATGGGAATTGAATATTATACCACCAACCTCAAACCGTTGAAGAATTATTACCCCATGGAAATCCTCAAAATTTGGGCAACACAATGACGTTTATCAGATCTTGATTTATAACCCTAAATAAATATTGAAACAAATAATGATACAATAAATCTAGATATATATCTATAATAATATATCTATATCTCACCAAATAGATTTATATATATTGAAATAGTGGATACTTATCATCAAAATAACAAGAGAAGGGAGAAGGATGAACGGAAAAGCAATTGGATGAGATCCACTTATCAGGAGGGATGAGGATCATCGATCCAGTCAGATAATAGGGTATGAAGTTCTATAAAGAAATAATTACAATTCATAAATAAAAAATTATCACATTATCATTTATGATTTATTTAACCATAATAACTCCAGGGTTCCTAAGGAGACCCGTACCTCATGCCAGCTTTGGCTCATGTTGGAGCCTGAAGTTTTCTAAGTAATATCATATCTTAATACCTTCTTCAACTCAAACCTAAGCCCTAATTATTAAAACGTGATATCATATCTCAATAATTGATTCAAATCATATTGAAAATCAATGTATTCTCAAGTCAGGACATATCTCAAAGTACCTTTATTACCATTCTTCAATTCACACTTAATTTCACACATTACCAATATTAAAATTCATCAATAAGATGACCATGTTACTATTATTACTTATCAATAAAATGACCATGTGACCATTATTTAACTCATAAGTATAATTTCCATGTTACCATTTATACTTCTTGATTTAATGACCATGTTCTCATTCCTTTACTCATAATTGAATGACCATGTTTACATTCATACTTTTCACATTAGAATGGCCATGTTCCCATTATTTTATGCATAATTAATTTATCAATTAATTATTCACCATAATCAATTACATTAATAATTAATCAATTATTTTATAAAAAAATTACCCTTCATTAATTCCTTAATTAATTAAGTATGTCAAATCCATTAATTAATTCATCAATTAATTATATCAATTCAACTCTTTCAATATTACATAATTAATTATCTCAAAGAAGTAACACCAATGACCCATAATTAATATATTATTAGTTATATCAAATCATGAAATCAATATCTCATAATTAATCTACCATTAATTATCTCAATACATATATCTTGGTATTTTATAATTAATTCATCAATTAATTATCTCTAAACAATTAGCTCAATAATTCATAATTAATCCCCCGATTCATTATCTAATTCACATATCCCAAAATCACATAACTAATCCCATAATTAATTATCTAAATGGTAATACCCTAAACCTCATAATTAATTCCACAATTAATCATAAAAATGGATAACCCCTTAATCCCTTGACTAACTCCCCAATTAATCATCAATTTAAACAATTAACCAATTAATCAGTTAGCCATAATAACTAAATAAATTTAGGGATCGAATTGCTAAAGAACACTAGAAATCCTAAAAATTCCAATACATATCAAAATCATGACTATGGGAATTTAATGTTATACCACATACCTCAAACCATTGAAGAATTATCGCCCAATGGAAATCCTCAAAATTCGGGCATCACAATGACACGGATTAGATTAGGATCTAAAACCCTAAATCAAGATTGAAACAAATATATATCCTATAAATCTAGATCTAGATATAGAATCATATATCTATATCTCACCAAATATATTTAGATCTATCAAAACAGTGGATACTTCTCATCAAAAGAACAAGATAAGGAAGAAGGATGAACGAAAAAGCAATGGAATGAGATCCACTTACTAGGAGGGATGACGATCTTTGATCTAGGATTTTAATCATGATAAAAGGAGATTATAGGGCCTTGGAATTTTTCTGGAGAGATCCCAAAGCATGAAATAACTCCTATGGTCAAATGGGGTCGAGGTATGTGAGTTACGAGGCTTTGGGGAATTTTAAAACAAATTTTTAGGAAAATTGTATTCTCATGAATGGTTTCATGGGAAAGGGTGAACGGTTTTCCCTAAACCTGTGCCAACTGTGATCTATTTATATTTAGGGTGCATGGTTTTTCTTTTTAGGGAACATAGTTTGACAAATTGTGTGTCAGCTATGTGAATCATCATTGTCCAAGGCGTCACGGTTTCCTAGGTTGGGTGAACAGTTGGATCTAAATATGTTCCAATCATGCACACCTAATTTTTCTTTCATTTTTCTTAATTTTTACCCAAATACACCCCAATGTAAAACCCAATAAAAATGGTACTTAAATAAAAAATGTTTCTGAATTAAATCTTGAGTTAACTCCAGAAAAGGTTCGGATCTTACAATCTCTTCACCTTATAACATCTCTTCCTCAAACTGCACTCCCAAACTTATCTAAGATTCTAAGACAAAAATATTGGGCCACTGAGCCCTCATATCATTTTTCCTTTCCAAAGTTTCCTATTGCACATGTCCATGTTTCCACAATTCATGAACCATCAGTACAATCTTTACCCTTAACACTTTCTCATTAAGATCCAACACAGGCATCAGATGCTCCTCAAAGGATGCATCAATATCAATATCCACACTATCCACACCGATAAAATGATAATTTTTGAGTGATATTGACATAGTTGTGACTAATAGAAAATTTCAGTCATAGCACTATAGTTCTATGGTAGAGCCAATCAGTATGCCACTAGCCCAATTCTCTCTACAACCTCAAAAGGCCCCATGAACCCGGGAGCCAACTTTCCCTGCCTCTATGTCCTACACTAACCCAACCTAGGTGAAACCCAAAGGAATAAACTATCATCATATATAAACTCTAGGGGTCATCTTTTTCTAATAACATAAAACTTTTGTCTACTCTGAGTTATAGTCATACGTTTCTAAAACAACTACACCTACTCTGATGTCTCTCGCATAAGACTCAGTCCCAACAACTCTAACTCACCTACCTCTATCTAGTATAGTAGTGATCTATATGGACTTCCATAAAGATCCTCGTATGATTCCATCTGTATAGTTTCTTGATAACTATTTTTTAAGGGAAACTCCAATAAACCCAAGTGATTATCACAAGATCCACCAAATTAAAGCACACATGCCTGCATCATATCCTCAAGAACCTATATAGTTCACTTTGATTGTCCATCTGTCTTTGGGTGTAAATATATAATCAATAATACTTGTATACTGAGTGATTTTTTCAAGCCCTTCTAGAAATGTAATGTGAAACATGAGTCATGATCTGAAACTATTGTTTCTGCCACCCCATGTAGATAGAAAATATTCTGAACATATATCTCTTTCATCTGATCCATTGAGAAAGTTTCTTATATAGGTAAGAAATTATATACTTTCATTAGTCGATCCACAACAACCCAGATAGCGACACTATTCCTTGTTGTATTCAGGAAACCCACCCCAAAATTCATTGTCACATTGTCTCACTTCCATTCTATAATGGGAAAAGTCTATAGCAAACCACTAGGTAATTGATGCCCTGCCTTCACCTATTGATAGGTGAATCATCATGTCACAAACCCTTCTATGTCCTTTTTCGTGCCTGGACACCAAAATTGTCATCATAGGTCAAGGTACATTTTGGTTACACTAAGATATACCACCCAATTCGAAGAATAAAACTACCACATGATCTTCTATTGCATATTCATAGGCACAAAAACTTCATTCCTAATATATATGATCTCATCCTTATATATTCTTCAATATGAAGGTGACTCCCCACATTCAAATATTTCCCTCAAGGTCAAACACTCTTGATCCTCATACTACCTTTCTCTAATTCAGATCAAAAGTGTAGACTCCACTAAAACTGATATGAGAGTCACCTTCTCCTGATTCTCCTAAACCACCACATGAATCTCAGCTAGAAAAGTCATTATCTTCCACTTAGGGATAGACTTACGAACTGCCTAGGCCTGTGTTTTCCTGATCAAAGTGTTATCCACGTTGTTTTCCTTTCTAGGAATATACGCCAGCTCAAATTTAAATTATTGTATAAAATCAACCCAGATCCATTTCCTATGATTCTAATCTTACTAAAAGAATATATACCCTAAGCTCTTGTGATCAATAAACACCGTAAACTTATCCCCAAAAATATAATTTTTCAAACACTTCTGAGTGTAAACCAATTTTGCTAGATCAAGGTCATGTATAAGTTAGTTCCATTCATGAGGCCTCAACTTCCCAGACCCCTACACCATAACATGATCTCCTTGCATCAACATTGCCCAAATCATGATCCCAGAAGCATCACAATACACTGTGTACTCCTCACCTGGCACGGGTAGGATCAAGATCGGTACCGAATTCAAATTCTTATTCATCTCCTAGAAGTAATTATCAGAAGATTTGGATCATTCAATCTTTATCCTTTTCTTGGTCAAGATTGAAAGTGGTGCTTCCAAATAAGAAAAGTCCTAGATGAATCCCTGATAATATCCATATAACCCTAAAAAGATTCATATATCAAAACAATCATGGGAAACACCCAATACACCACTACCTGAACTTGTATAGGTCCACCAAAACACATTCCTATAAGATTACTCATCCCAAGAAGTGTACCTGGCCAGTATAAAATTAAAACATAGATATCTTGGCATATAGATAATTCTCTCTCAGTTCACTCAGGGCTATGTAAAAATGTTGGGAATGATCTTCACGGTTCTTGGAGTACACCATGATTTCATCCACGGAAACCACTATAAACTGATCTATGTATGGGTGGAAGATTCTATTCATAAAGGCCATAAACACAATTGGTTCATTCATAAAACCAAATAAAATTACAATGAACTCATATAGGTTATACCTTCTTCTGAAAGTATACTATAGTATATCAGAAGTCCTAACTCTCAGTTGAGGATAACCTGATATCAAGTTTATCTTCAAGAACACACAAGATCCAATAAACTGTTCAAATAGATCATCAATATGTGAAATAGGATACTAGTTATTTATAGTCATATTGTTCAAATTATGGTAATCAACACATAAGATCAAACTCCTTCCATTATTATTTTCAAACAACACATGTGATCCCCAAGGTGATGTACTCAAACGGATAAACCATTTATCCTCCAACTCCTCCGGCTGAGTCTTGAGATCTTAAAGATTAGTAGTGAAATTATATATAGCCTAATAGATACTAGCTCATCCCCTGGCATGAACTCAATAGTGTATTCCACATCTTTCTAAGGTAGAATCCCTAATAAGTCTTCTAGAAACACATCCTGAAACTATTCCACTACTGGTTGAAAGATATCATGCCATACACCTTCTTCATCAGAAAAAGACTAGAAACCTGGGTTGTGAGCTCTCCTAGTTTATAATTAATTATAAATTCTTGGCTTTCATGTATATCACACTCCCCACGGTGAATGTAATATTCACCCTTATGAGGCGTAAAAGTAACTCTCCTTTGGTAACAATATATGTGGGATTGGTACGCGACTAGCCAGTCCATACCCATTATTAAGTTGAAGCATCACATGTCAAGGATATAGAGATCCCATAAAAAATGATATTTCCCAACTTCAAGAGAGCCTTCTTTGCATAAATAGATGTCTCTAGACCATACCCCAAATAGTGTATTAATTGTCATAACCCTGCTCAGAAACTCCACTTCCAGGATCAAACCATTAATAAGTTTTGTAGATATAAAGGAATGAGAGGCACCAATATCAAATAAGGAACTAGCTAATATAGAATCTATAAGAATTTTACCTCTCATTATCGATGGTATAGCCTCGCTATCCACAAGTGTAGGTTTCACCACATGAAATTGTCCTACCTCTCTTCTTTGTGATGTCATATGACTCCTCTGAATTGCAACACTCTTCTAATATGGGAGTTTTTTTCAGAAGCACCATGTCCACTTCTTATACCACCTTGTCCAGTAGTAATCTATATTCTAGTCTGATAAGGTTTAGAAGATCCCCTTCCCACACTTTGGATCTATCTAACTCCTCCATCACTGATTTTCTGTCATTGTGTCCTACAAAAATTCTATAGATGGACCATATTTCCACAAGGTCTACATTCCACTAATGGTTGGGGATAGTGTCGACAATAGTGGTTTGGTATACCACACTGATGGAAAAGAACTCTAGTAAGGTCCTATGCAACTTACCCTCCTACCTAACCACCAAGCTTCCCACTACCCACACTAAAGTTCTCATAATAGTGCTTCCTACTCTCAGAAGTTTCACCTCATAATCATCTAGTAGTAACTATATATCTAGAACTAGAATTTGTGTTCAGGTTCCCATCAGGTATGAGAGCCTAATCTAATACCTTGGTAAAATTATTTAATCAAAAGAGGTTAACTTGAGACTTAATCTCAAACTTATGTTCATCCTAAAATCATCTCATTTTGGTCGTCTCATCTCCTACAAAAGTTTAAGTAAAACACTACAGATCTATAAATCTTCAAACAAATTCCATTATAGACATGCTCCCATGAGTTAACTGCATGAACTCGGGTACTTTCTCTTACCTCAACGTCTCTCAGTAAAAGTTCTCCAAGTTCCTATCCAAGAAGTCCTTCCATAAAAAACCATTTATATGTCAAGAATGCACCTGAATTTATGACTAGCATTTCATTAATCCTCATATCATATAACCATCCAACTTGACCCTACTCTTAGTAGGAGTCTCTATATGGTCAAGTATCGTCTCGATGGACACAACCTAGAATTCAACTCCCTCATGTCCACCGTCTCCAGTAAATGTTGGAGGGTGCTACAACTAGAACTATCTCATCAAGTCAAACATTATCTTTTCAATACACCCTAAATCTATTTCCATTAATTGTATGAAGTGAGTGAAGTTCTCTCAGAATTTCTCCCCTACTTTCTCACCCAACAAGATCGGTGCTTCTAGTTCCATCATTGATAGATCATTCTTAACCATTCCCTCTATTAATCCTATCAACAAGCATAATCATGGAAGTATATTCTCTTCAATTAAAAACATGCACCTTAGGATAAGGATTCATAAAATTTACACATTTACATAAGAGTAAAAACCACAATAGGTCATAACAAGTATTTTCTTTCAGTCTCTCTATATGATCAATACCAAGGCGCTAAAATACTACCCTTAAACATAAAAAACCTAGGTCTTGGTTATTAAAGGTATTCTCACTATCATATCAAGTTTCTCATTTAGAAAATAAATAATTCACAATATTGTATCATTTTAAAACCTCTAATTTCATATGAGGAACCATTTTCAATTTAATTTTACAAGGAAAAAACCTTAAGCTCAACTAATTACCCAAAACCCATTTTCCCATTCATTCCTAAAATTATGCATGTCACAAAATAATTCATAGTAACTAGAATAATGCCTGAAGACTCAACCCTCATGCCATTTCGAGAAAAGAGATAATTCTCATAAAATATCAAAATAAATTTTTTCTTTCACATCATATAATAAGTTAATCACTTAAGGTGAAATAATATTCAACTATAACATAAAACACTAATAACAGTAATCCCACCTTGAGTACTTTACTTTTCCCTCTTACATGGGTTTTCAACTCCCATGCATGAGCTCATTATCAAGTCCCAAATCTTCTTATTATCTTTTATACCTTTCCAAAATAGTAATAAAAAATAAAAGTAAAAGAAAACTCCTTTCATTCCAGTTTTTGACGTCCCGGCCTAGGTTCTATTCACTAGTTCCCCAAGCTGGTTTGCCACATGACCTTAGGTGCACCTCCCCATACACCAAAGAATACCAAATAGAAGCAAGGGTCTGGTAATTCAATGATGGGGAGACTATACCCTATTTTTATTAGATAAAACACCATCAGAAACAATAAAAAATGGAAGAATCATAAAAAACTACAAAAAATACCAATATCTCAAGATAAACATAGGAAATACAATATCCAACTGAAAAAGAAAACATTCCAAACTAAATTATGTGTACAGTTTCTAAAATAAAAACCTAAAATAAAGACTCCAACGACTCTCAAAGAGTACTGAACCAAGTTCGGTTCCCTAATCTGAGATCTAACCCCAAATCATCCATTTATCCTATGGAAATTTCCCTTAACCTGTCTTGCAGTAATAAATTCTATTTAGTTACTGATCAGGAAGCTCGAGTAGTGTGTAAGTACGACTCAGTAGGCCACCACCAACAGTTTCTAAAACAATATCAAGTCAGATAATAGTGTATGAAGTTCTATAAATAAATAAGTACAATGCATAAATAAATAGTTATCGCATTATCATTTATTCTTTACTTAACCACATTAAATCCAAGGTTCCTGAGGACACATGTACCTCATGCCAGCTTCAGTTCATGTTGGAGCCCTATGTGTTCTACGTAATATCATACCTTAATACCTGCTTCATCTCATTCTAGTGCCCAAAGTATTAAAAGGTGATATCATATCTCAATACCTGTTTCGACTCATGTCGGAGCTTGAATTATTCTGAATTGAGTCCATATCTCAGAGTACCTTTATTACCATTCATCTATTCACACTTAATTTCCCACATTACTAGTATTAAAATTCATAAGTAATATAACCATAATTTTATTCTTACTTATCAATAAAATGAATTATAATTTCCACATTACCATGTATAGTTCTCAATTGAATGACCATGTCAAATTCCTTTACTTAAAAGTGAATGACCAGGTTTCTATTCATAATTTTCACATAAGAATGGCCATGTTCCCATTCTTTTACACATAATTAATATATCAATTAATTATTCATCATAATTAATTATATTGTTAATTCATAAATTAGTTTATCACAGAATTACCTTAAATTAATTAGCCAATTAATTATGTCAAATCGATTAATTAATTCATCAATTAATTATCTCAAGTAAACCATTTCAATGTTACATAATCAATTCTATTGTTAATTATATCAAATAAATAACCCCAATTCCACATAACTAATCCATCATTAATTATATCAACTCATTACATCAATATCTATTAATTAATCTACCATTAATTATCTCAACACATATATCTTGGTATTTCAAAATTAATTCATCAATTAATTATCTCTAACCAATTATCTCAACATCTCTTAATTAATCCCTTGATTATTTATCTAATTTTAATATCCCTAAATATTATAACTAATCCTCAAATTAATTTTCTAATTAGGTATACCCTAAACCTCACAATTAATTCTCCAATTAACCATCAAAGTGAATATCCCTTTAATCCCATGATTAAATCACTAATTAATCATCAATATCAATAATAAACCAATTAATCAATTGGACACAACATCTAAATAAATTTTGGGCTTGAAATGATAAGGAATTGTAGAAATCCTAAAACATGAATATATGTATCAAAATCATAACAATGGTAATTGAATATTATACTACCTACCTCAAACCATTGAATAATTATTACCCAATGGAAATCCTCAAAATTTGGGCGGCGCAACAATGTAGATCAGATCTCGATCTATAACCCTAAATCAAGATTGAAAAAAATATATCTAATAAATCAATGATATATATCTAGAATCATAGATCTATATTTCACAAAATAGATTTATATCTATTAAAAAGAGGATACTTATCATAAAAATAATGACAGAAGGAAGAAGTATGAACGAAAAAGCAATGGGATGAGATCCACTTATTGGGAGGGATAAGGATCTTTGATACGGGATTCTAATCACAATGAACAAAGGTCATAAAACCTTGGAATTCATCCAGACAGCTCCAAAAATGTGAAATAACTCCTAGAGTTGAATGGGGATCAAAATATGTGATTTCTGGGGGTTTGTGGAATTTTAAAACAAATTTTAAGGCTAATTTAATTCTCCACACTATTTCCTGGGTAGGGGCACACGGTTTTCCCAAATTATCCGCCAACCATGTACCAGTTATTTTTGGGGTGTATGGTTTGTCTTTTTAGGTTGAACAGTTTGGAAAACCGTGTGTTATCCTTCCTAACCCTCACTGTCCAAGGTTGTAAAATTTCTTAGGTTGGGAGCACAGTTTTCTATAACTTTGTTCCAATCATGCACAACCCCATTTGCTTCCATTTTTTTAATTTTCACCCAAACACACCCCAAGGTAAAAACCATTAAAAAGGTACTTAAATGAAAAGAAAAAGTACTTTAATTCAAGCCCAATTCAACTTTAGAAAAGTTTGGGATCTTACATAACACTAGGAAGGACCATTTCCCAATTTTATTCATTGAGCAGATGATATAGAGGATAGTAGGGAAGTCTACCTACCATTTCCTTGATTGGTATTCTAGATACTTTCATATCCATATCACCCATGAGGATTAGAAAAATACAACCTTTTCTTTCCCCTTTAGCATATTTTCATATGGTAAGATGTTATTTGGTCAATGCAATGCTCTAGGTACTTTCCAGTGATGCATGGTTAGTGTTTTTAAGATTACCTGGATAATTTAATGTAAGTGTTTATAGATAATTTCATTGTTTATGGCTCCTCTTATAATGAATGTTTGAGTAGTCTTGGTTCTATCATATATCAATGTATTAAATATAATCTTGCATTAAATTATTAGAAATGTAGTTTCATAGTGTAGTAAGGTATATTGCATGGACATGTCATTTTTAGGGATGGTATCCAAGTAAATAAATCAAAAGTATAAATCATTTCTTCCCTATTGTTACCTAAAAATGTGTGGTATGTGTGGTCTTTCTTAGGTCATAATAGATTTTATCATTATTTCATTTTTGAATTTAATAGGATTTCCCTCCCCCTATCCCACTTAATCCAAAACTAAAAATATTTTTTTTATAAAGTCTACGAGGATAGTTTTAAAAAATTTAAATTCAGTCCCACATCACCCCAAGTAATCCATCCATCTTAGTGGGATTTACCATTTTAACTCATTTTTACACCTCAAACAATGCAATTGAGGTAGTCTTATCAAAACAGTTCAATTGAGATCCAAATTTCATATCATATGCCTTATTCACACTGGACCCTACCCAAAAAACAACATTTCAATTGAAAAATAATAATTTTACATTTTTTTCCCTGGATAAATTCAGGTCATTTATTTTAGGGTCTAATATAATTATGTTCTCAGACCATGCATCCCTTCGGTGTCTCTTTATAAAACCAGATTCCAAACAACATAGCATTCATTGGATGCTCCAACTTCATGAATATAATCAATAAATTAGGTATAAAAAAGGAGTAGATAATTTCGTGGATAATCATATCAGTAGGATCCATCCATCCTAGGACATTTATTCATACCCTTGTATTCACATAAATGACATGTTTCCTAATTAAAAATTATACCAAGTTCAATATTTTATTCCTTGGTATAATAAAATTTTAAATTATTTGGTAGCCTATTTCATTCTTGCTAATTTCAATAAAAAAACAAGTCGATCATCTAAAACATGAGTCATGTTGGTATATTTGGGATGGGTCATACATTTGGGGAACATGTAGTGATCATTTTCTTTGGATTTTTTCTCCTAATAGTGAATTTCAGTCTATCATTATGTTCTTCCACGCTCTCTCTTATAGGGGACACTTTTGTTCCCAATGGACTTCTCACAAGGTACTCGATTTTGGTCTCTTCTGAAAAACACTATTTCGGGATGCCCATGATATCTGTAAATATTTTACTCACTATCAAAAAATGGGGAATGTATCTTAAATAAATTAAATTACACAACAACCATTTCTATTTCATGATATTTTCAATATTTTCATAATTGAATTTATGGGGTCATTCCCTAATTAATTTGGATACTTTTACATTCTTATCACAGTTGATTACGTGTCAAAATGGGTAGAGGAACGATCCACAAGGAATATTGATTCAAAAATAGTTTTGGAATTTTTGAGAGCCCAAGTTTCCTATAGTTTTGGATTACCTGAGTTCATCATCAATGGCCAGGGTTCTCATCTCTACAACGAAACAATGAAATCACTCTTGTGTTAGTATGGGGGTGGGTATCATGTTTATACTGCATCTCACCAACAAACCAATGGTCAAGATGAGCTTTAAAATAGAGAGGTAAAACAAATTCTTGAAAAAATGGTTCAACCCAATATAAAATAATGAAGTATTAGACTCAATGATTTATTTTGGTCTTATTATACTACCTTAAAAACACCAATTGGAATGTCACCTTATTAGCTTGTTTTTAGAAATATTTTTCACCTCCCTATTGAGATAGAGAATCTGACCTATTGGGCCATTAAATAACAAAATTCTAATCTTTATTTTTTGTTTTTTCAAAGGAATCTATAGACTCAGGACCTATAGTAAATGTGTAAACATTTATATGAGAACTCCCGGATCTATAAGGAGAGAACCATGGTTTCCCATAATAGCCTCATCCTTCATCATCAATTCCACATTGGTAAGATGGTCATCCTTTACAATGTAAGGCTAAAGATTTATTAAAGTAAGATTTATTTCCATTATTTTTCTCCATACATTGTTTCTAATATTTATTCATTTGGTGTTGTTTAGGTTCAAAATGAAGAAACAAAACAAACCTTCACTGTCAATGGGAAATGGTTCAATCACTTTCACAAAGCCATTCTGGAGTCCCTGATGGAGGAACTCCAAGTTCAAGAAGCAACCTACCAATGAAACCCACCATTTTTTATCCTTCAAGAAGAAACCTACCAATGAAACCCACTTAGTCATGGAAATTATTGAAAATGAATGAGGAAATTTCATATTTTAATATATTTTAACATTTAATAAAACTTTTTTCACTGATGGAATGTGTGTTTCAACATGAATTTAACATTAATGTGTGATTTTTTCTCATAAATTGGTTGTTTTTAAATGGAATAAATAGTTGTATCTCTATGAAACCTTTGAGAAGATTGACACCCTTTGTGTGAATACTTTATGGGAAATTTGTTTCACTTAATATCTCCACACATCTTGTAACCTAACCATGAAGTGTGAATATTTATTACTTAATAGAAGAAAAATATAAGTTAGTTTAATGTTTCTATACTTTAAAAAAATGATTTTTACATATTTATGTTCCTTATCTAATATATTTTATTATTTTACCAGATTGGCCTATGTGTTTATACCTATTCTCTGATTATTGTACACTCAAAAAAATTAAAAAAAATTAAAAAAAAAATTAAAAAAAAAAGAAATATTGAGGGGAGTGATGGAATATACAACATATGGTGATATCTAGGTGATGAGAATACTTTATAAATTCTAGGAATTATTAAGTGAGTGGGTATTGAAATTTGATTGAAAAGGATATAAGGCAGGTTTGGGAGAAAGAATCATGTGAAGATAAAAATTTTAAAGTAACATATATTTACTAGATAGAAAGTGGAAAGAATACCATGAAATTTTTGTAACACTCACACACATGTGGAGATTTAGTTACATGGTTGACTTTTTAATTATTTGATTATATTCATATTGTGAATATCTTAAAATTTATTTCTAATAAAATTTATGAGACATATTTTTCCATGATCACTAAGAATAACTTCTTGGTGTTGTTTTTGATGTAATCACATTGCTATCATGAATTAAATTTTATTTTAATGTTAAATATTTATAAATTTGGAAATGTATACAAGAATAATTTTTGGAAAAGGGACTTTTCCTAGTAGTGAAAATGTTTAGGTGTGGGGTTGTGATCGCACTGTGATTCACTATTTTATTTCCCCCTTACACCACTGTGTTAAACTAGTTTTGTATTAAAAATTAAAAATATAATAAAAAAATAAATTCAAATTTGATTTAGTTATTTAATTTTTATCACAATTAAAAAGGAAAATTTTACTTGTTTTGATGATTACATTTTGGGAGGAGGTGATTTGGGGTGCCATAGATGATATAGAAGGAAAATTAACCAAATAGTATAGAATCCTAAGGACATATGTCCATAGTTTTACGTATTATGGGAAATACATGCATCCAATTGGGATGACATTTTTAGATCTGATACAAAAATCAATAGTATACAAATAATCACAAGACACGCAGTCCCAATTCATCCATTTGGTGTCCCAACCAAAATGATCTATCCAGGGAACCAAATCTACTAAATGTAAGAAGTTTGATTTGATATTTTGACTATATCTTCCATTCTGAATGTCCAATGGCTACAAACTTTTACAGGGTGATATTAAATATGATTGAAAAAAACTCTTATCTTTTTTAAAAGTTGATATAATTCCATTTACAAACCTAAAATTGAGACACAGGTGGTATCTCAATATCTAGGTTCCCAAAATCACTTCCTATTTTGGCTATAAAAGGGAACCATGGGAACCTCATTTGAAAGTTCAACCAAGGAGTGAAGTACTTCCATTTTTTATTTCCAAAGGAGCCCTATCATACCATTTTATGTTATAAAGTTCCCTATCCTCATAGGTTGATATAAAATGAATAATTAGATCCACCTGGGCTTCATCCTCCTCTAGATGGCAGGAAAAATTATGCATATTCATTATGAGGTAGATACAAATATGTAAAGGGAGTTAAGACACTTATATTGCTACATGTTAGATGTATTTTGGTTTTTAAAGCATTTAATTTAGAATTATATTACTTTGATTCGTATTTCAATGCTTTTTTTTATTCAACCAAATGGAATTCTCTTTACTTTTAACAGATCGGTGTGAGGTTTTGATTGTGTGAATTATGTTGTTCTGATTGGACAATACAAGAATCCTTTTATTCCCCACTAATTTTGAGATTTAAATTTTATTTTTAAGTTATTATACCATGAATAAGATTTGTACAATGGATATATGATTTCAATGTCACAGTTTAGTTCAACATGCATTGATATAAAACCTTAGAAAGTAATTGGGATTCTGATTAATTTCAACCAAAGACTTACTTCAAACTAAAATTAATCTCTAATAATGATGAAAATTCAATGTGTATAGTGAACTCACAGTGAACCCTTCTCATATTTTTCAAAATCCACTTGTTTTTCAACTACTAAACTCTTTAAATTAAGTCATTTTACTTTTTAAACTATTTTCAAAAACACCCCCTTCCCACACACACACACCTTTAGTACTTTCTTTTACAAATACTGTCTTTAAACATCCAAAGATCCTTGAGATAAGAACAGGGGTCTAATCTATACTATAAAATCATCTTTAAATCATAATAAATTTGATGTTTCATGAAAACATGGTCACCCGCACCATCCCTCATCAACGCTCCTTATATGACATGGGAATCCTTATTGAATGGTGTTAAAATGCATGGATAAATCTTGTCACATGACCTTAAATTGTAGAAGAAAACTACATGGGTTTTGATTTTTCCTATTAAATAGGGTACATAGGATGCCTACCTGAGGTTCAATCCCGACATCATTCAACTATTTAATTACCCCCTTTTGGGACACACTCCACCATTCCAAGTGTGAAAGTATCCCCCATAGGGGGACCCACTCCATCGTCCAAATGTGAAATTACCCTCCTTGGGGGAACACACTTCATCATCCAAGTGTGAAATTATCCTCCTTGGGGGGGGACACAATCTATCATTAAAGTATGAAATTATCCCCATTGGGGGACACACTCTATCATCTATGTGTGAAATTATCCTACATTTGTGGGACCCACTCCATAATCCCGGTGTTAAATCTTCCCCCATGGGGATACACTCCAACATCTATCCCCACAGGATATTAAACTCATAACCCGATCTATCACCTACGACATTAAAACTATTCCTATCTCTAAAGACATTAAAGTTGTTCCCTGATCTAGAATCCCTACCCCATAAAGTAAACATGGGATGCCTAAGGTAAAAATCCTTTAAAGACTTATACCCCTATAGTCAATTACCTTGTGATCGAAATAGGATGCCCTTGGATCTATGCAAAAGATTCCTCACAAATGAGATTCCCTCCAGAAAATGAAGACATTATAGGTACCCAATCTATCCAACATCCAAACATTACCAATGTTACTAATGATATTACCTCTTATGTCCAAAGTTTTATCTAATATCGAGACATACAGCATAATTAATCATTATTTACCTCGATTTGGTGTCAAGAATGAGTTTCAAAAACATGAATTAAATCTATGAGAGAGTCCCATAAGAGAAAATGTGGTCCAAGAAGGAATACATGTAAGCATGAACTAACATCCCATCATCCCATTTTGATCAAGGAGAATACATATCCAATAAATGTGATAAAATCCACCCACCTTTCAAAAGTAGGAATCCAGGGAAACAGAAAGCACCACATCGCTGATAGGCAGAAGGACATCCTTATTCCCTAGTGAAAGAATTGGAAACATAAATTTTGAACCCGACATGAAACTATTATCCTCAATCATGGGTACAATTATCATTAGGGGTACTATTAGATTTTCATGACACTAGATCCAGATATTTGGTGCCAAGACCAACCAGGGAAAATGGTGGGCCCAGCATGAAACTCACCTATGAATTGGGGCAGTTGATGTTGGGCATCCTTAGCCTGTGACATCTTTAGTGTTGATTCATCATCTATTTCATGGATATTGTATTGTGTTGGGGTAGTGGGAATCACATTCATTGTACCTATGTTAACTAAATCCATATGCCATAAAGAGATCAAGCTACTAGAAATTGGTGACCTAGAACCAATAGGCATCGGGGTAGGAGAAACATCAATGCTACAATCCCTCATGAATATATACCCACCAAAACATCAAACAAACTTTCTTATTATAGGTTCTCATGCCCCATATCACCCTCTGAGATCATCTTGAGGAGGGTGATCAACACCCTAGTTCAGTGGTATGAGTAGGAAGGAGTCACTCTCACTAGGGATATAGACTGCCAATACCTTGATGCATAAAAACCTCACTAATACCACCATCCCCAAGGGTCGCTCAGGTTGGAACCACCCATATTTACAATGGTGAACCACTATGGGAGCCTCTACCCTGAGGTCTCTAATAGATCTCTCCCCAACACCGAGGAAGTATTGGATGTTCAATCTTCCCTTGAAGTGGCCATTTCTTGGGATCTACTTAAGAGGGCTTACACCATGCCTCATCATTGCCAACACTGACCAGTCTCATAGAACAAGGAGTGGTTTGACTTTATCTCTACTACTCTGGCCCCAGTCCATAATACCCAACACCAAAATCAGTGGAAACCCTAATACATTTCCTAATAAAGAGCATCTTTTATAGCTTATGTGGACCCTTCCACCACTAGTGTATCCCATAAAATCCCTATAATAGGTGATAGGGGATCTATATTTTCTTGTCTAGGATTGAGACCTCATCCACCTCTTAGGAAGTTCGGGTTGACTCTCTCCATCATCGGCACCACTAAAAGCTGTTACGGGCCATCCCAAGATAAGGACAATTAATGTTGAGTTCCTCCCTATACTTTCATTAACCAGCACATAGGTCCTCCTCATGCTCCCATCAATCAATTCATAGGTCCTCCCCACACTACCATAAACTATAATGGAGGTACACTCTATTCTCCCACCAATAAATATAAAGTTACTCCCTAAACAACCATCAACCATCAAAAAAGTACTCCTCATGTTTCCACCAACCAATGTACAAGTCCTCCCCACACCACCACAAACCAATGTGGAGGTCCTTCCTCTACCACCACTAATCAGTGCTAAGGTCCTCCCCACACCACCACTAACCAATGTAAAGGTCCTCCCCACACCACCACTAATCAGTGTGGAGGCCCTCCACTCACCACCACAAATAAGCATGAAGGTCCTCCTCATGCCAAATTCATGACATAATCTAAATAATAATCTAGGGGAAGGATGGAAAACACCCATCATGGGGGTCATGCCTATGACGTAGGCTATAACCCACAAGGATAAATCCTAAGAAACTCTCAGTAATCATCTATCATACAAGTCTCATTTCATCCAATACGGAACACTAGAAAGAATCATGCCATCATTGAACTCTCAAAATCTAAAGAAATGGATGACTCAATGAGGGAAACTTCACCCCACCTACCAGAGTCTATAGAAAAATCCTGGAATTTGAAGCTTATGATGTCAGAAGATGAGGTCCATAAGATCCCCAAAATCCCTCTGCAGATACCTACAGGTGAAGGATGTTTTGGTCAACTTACAGGGAATCCCAGTTCAACCATCTCCAACACCGCTATTTTCCTTCCTCTTTAACTGTACACAAGAAGTTGGTGATATTTCATGGTTTGGGTTGAAGCCCTCAAATGATGGTGAGCACTCCACTAAGCCAAAAAATGGATGTTTTCACCCTAGAGCATGATGCAGCGGTGACAACTTGTCCTATATGGACATGATCTTCAATTTGGATCTTCCTCTAAGAGATGTCCTAGCTTTTAGTGGATAATTTACCTAAGAAATTATCCCTATTCTTGTAGAGAAACCACAAAGTATATCCATGTCAGTGTGTCCACCCTCATATCGACCTGTTCTAATTAATTCTTAGGCCAACCAAGATTAGGACACTTCATCTGATCAAGTGGGAATGTGGGATATTCCATCTATCGAACAGTTTTCGGATATGTTCTAGCCACTTGTAGCTTCATACATTGACATCCTGAAATCCCTCATTGAAGACCAGGCATCTTGTTTATTCCAGATTATCTAGTCTATGTTTCACTACATTAATGATTAGAAACTGACCTTCCCAGGGAGCTAGTAGCACCTCGATTCCATCAACCAGTAGTGTAGAAAGGTTAATATTATATCACCCTTTGTAGCTCAAAACCTGGATTCATATAGCTACCGTCAGACTCTTTATAATACCTATGTTAATATACTCACTGTGCTCCATTGGGCCATGGGAGAATAACTCCATATGTACAGATCAGAGGTTGGGGTCAGTATGCTTCCCTCCATTTCATCCCTATCTCGTGATAGGAATGGGACCGATAGTCTGACCTATTCACTGATGATGAAAATTCCCCTCTGATTATCTCTATGATAAATATGTTCATCATCAAACTACCATGTAATTAGAGGAATAGGGCTTCCAACATAGGTAATGGTTGGGAATACTCACCTCAAGTGGAAACATGGTACCATGCAAAACCCCTAGAAGGTTTCATAACTTGCCAGTAGAGACAGAAACTAGGACTTAGGAGTCCCCAAAATTAGACATTTCTGCCTAAATATCATTACATTGACAAGGGAAAGAGGCATGTCAAATCCTATGATTTAATTGAGGTTTTTCCAAAAATAGATTCATAACTCATGGTAGGCGCCTTTCTCCAGCAGTTCGAGGAATACAAAAGTCTCTTTGTTGATCCTATTTTTGATTGGTCCCTACACCCTAACAATGTCATAAGGGACCCCATCACTCCACTAGTTGGGTAACCAACACTCCTCATCTAGACACCCCAATTTGAACTTTATATCCCTATATATCCTATTAGGGAAGAAACATGGGGTTATGGAAAGAGGCCAAGATATGAGTTGTTTACCCCAACTGAGAAGTGTGACTATCCACCTCAGGATTAAGGAAATGTTGCTCCATGATTCAATGAGCCTATCAACTAAGGGTTTACAAACATGACCCAACCAATCCAACCTGACCCGAACCAGTCATTTTGGGTCAGGTTGGGTTGGGTTAAAATTTTCATATGCATCGGTCAGTGTTATTTAGGGTTGAACCATGGTCAGGCTGGGTTAGGACACAAGTTTTTAAAAAATATCTAACCCAACCTGAAAAACTTGAAAGACTACCCTTGTTCCTCTTGTGTGTGTTGTCTATCCTTTCCACCACCCATCATCACTATTTATATGTCATCCATCATCCCTAATTAATATATTCCATCACCCACCCTCCTGTTCCATCACTGTCATGTGTTGTATCTCCCTCACCACTGTATTCATACTCCACTACCTTCACCCTCACCTCTTTCATCTCTATCATAACTTCCATGAGTACAAAACCTTAAACCAGATATTTTGGAGAGACTTCACCCTCTGCCTTTAGCTCCAAATCCACCTTCGTCTCTCCACTTTTACCGTCATGACCCTTGAATCATTGGAGACTACCCCATCAGCCTCCTCCTCAACCTAAATCCACACCATGACCTCTATGAACCTATTAAAATATTATAAAAATATAAAATATATGAACTAAATATATAAAATTAAATAAATAATCAATCTCGATCATGGAAGTTAAGGTCGGTGGGTCATAGGGGAAGGCGGGATCTGTGAGTCAGCATCAAAAATATTGGGGTCTAAGAAATTGGATGGGGAGGGAAGATGTTTGTGATTTTTTAATATATATAGAGTTGGGAATGGAAGGTGGAGGAAGGAGGTGAGTGTTAGTGGGAGAAGAGAGACGTGAAAGGGGGTCAATGGAAAACATAGGATTCTGTATGGATCAACGATCGGGGGAGTTATCTATATTTGGTATTGTGAGAATCAAGATCCATCATAGTACCGACGGGAGAGAGATATATGGGCATCACACCCACTACTGATCATGCCGCTAACCATCAATTTTTTGGTCGATTTGTTGGTGAGGTTCTCTTGACGTGGTGATGAAGACGAAGAACTAAAGTGGGAGAAATTGTATGATGTGCGGAAAATTTATCTATGAGAGGCCTTTTTTACATAACCTGATCAACCTACCCAAACCATACAAATATATATGGGTTGGGTCAGTTTGGATCTGAAACAAAAAACACCTCAGACCCGACCTAACCCAACCTTTTTTGGTTGGGTCAGGTCTACATAATCTCCAAACCCAACCCAACCTAACCCACGGACACCACTTTTGTCAAAACACTAGTTTTAATAAACCCTAGCCAAAATGATGTGATATCTTCTCTCATTTATTTCCTTAAGTCTCTAGAAACACAATAAGTGGTGGTCTCATCTCATATAAATTCATACCCAGTATGGGTGGACCATTTTCGAACACCCATGAAGTTTAATAATCCCAGCTTCACCCCTATTCAATGGAATGGGTGAACCTATATATAATTTATCCCACTTCACCTCAAGGTGTAGTCTAATGCTGGGGGTTCAAGAATATAATGAGGTTTCCAAGATCCTATGCTTCATCCAGACCCTGGATGGGCCTATGTTTGTCTAGTATAGTTGGTTACCCATAGGGTCTATGGCTAGTTTGCAGTATCACTAAAGATTGTTCCTCTACTATTTCAACTCCACCATGTGAAATAATAGAATTATTGACCTATTAAAATGTAAGAATATTCCCAATGAGAGAGGCACAAACTTCATCACTTGGTGGAATGGGATCACGTACTCACTGGACATGACATTGTCCTAGAGAAGGGAATTATGATATTTATGGAATGAAAGAGACCCCAGAAGGTCGGATTCACTGGTCATGCCAACCACTTCTCGTATTACAAGATCCTAGAACACACCATCAAATAATTATTTTTCAAATATTGGCTTTGGGACAGAGTATATCATAGACTAGTCAAGTTGGTTGATCTTTTATCATAGGTGACCCATATCTCCACTAACATTGGAAATGATATTGGAGACTTCGGTGAGTGGAAATAGGCCCCCATCCATGGGAATCCTGATGACCGGTTGGATCATAAAAAAGTAACTCACACTCATGGAACCACATGTTCCTACTTAAGAAAGCCAGAATATTCTATGGCTTCAGCACCTCCTTTGACTAATTTTTCTGTATCTATATCATAGTTTTCCAAGTCTTGGAAAACAGATGCTGACAATGAAAGGGAAATCAAAGTCACCCACTGATTCTAAATCCATCTTACACTCTTGGAAACTTCATGCCTCCTAAGCTAGGATATTCACCTAGGGTACGCCCATTCTTGGACTATTCCACTAATGATGAGTAGGAGTAAACATCTATTAATTACATGCCACCAATCTCTTTTTTCATTTTCAATAAAAAACCACTTTTACGGCTGAGTGGGAACCTCACAGCTACCACCGTTCGTACGTCATACCAAAAAAAAAATGAGCACCAAATAACCCAGTACACATACAACCAATTCAATTTCAAAAAAAAACAAAATCATACCATATCATCACGAAAGATGAACCATCCCGAGCTGCACACCCTACGAACCATCCATCAGCATCCCTACCCCAATGTCGGTGAGGACCTGGAAAAGGATCAACGGTATCACTATTCTGAATCTGAAAGACACAAAAACTTATCCACTGAAAACCACCATCACCATTATGAACATACAATACACGAGCACCACTTCTAGAAAGAATAATCAACAACAGGAAGATACACCAAAAGAGAACATTGACTTCTAGTTCGCACCTCATGAATCAGCAACAACCGCTCAAACAGCACCATCCCAAAACCTCACCAAGATCTATCACACCATGTTTACCTGGCTTGGCGAGAAGAAACCAGAGCCTAGGGTAGAGTTTGGAGAGGGGATTCCTAATCAGGGAAAGGTGACCTTCGGATGGATCACGAACTAGTTTCTTCGGAGCCACCAATAGGGAGATAGAGACCAATGAGTTGAAAAAGCATAACCAGGAGGGACGGATTGAAGGACCATGGAAAAGGACCATTAACCAGTAGATAAGGACGTCGACAAGAATGGAACACCAAACTTCCTCCATATCGTTCAATTCAATTAGAAACCATAGTGACGAACAAACCCAGCTACCATGAAACCTCGACACCGAACAAAACCCCCAACACCATCCCAAGCCACCACAAACAGCTTCGTACCGACCCGAGAAGAGGTCGAGGACAACAATATGGGTAGCAAGAGCAGAGGAGGTTGATCGATCCTGCGCGGAGAAGCCGTCGGGCACCGCTACCACCAATAACCCAAACCACCATAGTATCTTTGTGAAAAACCAATATGGGGTTTTATCACAAATATTCATGTGATAAGAGAGGTGGAAGTAGTGGTCAGGGGCCACGAAGCGGTAGGGAGCATCCAGCCGACATGGAACCAGCAAAACCAAACTTCTGCAAGAACCGACACATAGAGAGGAAAAGAAGTTTTGCCTCCTAAGGAGGAAAAGGGGACTACGAGAAATAATAGACCTAATCATCCCGATAAATTGCATTAGAGATAGGCAGAGGTGTCGAAGCAGGCGAAGAAGAAGGTGGCGGGAGGGAGGAAACCCTAGAGGCCAAAAGCGAGAGCACCGTCTGAAAAGGCCTTCATCATCACACCATCTATGAATTACATGGATATCATAGACCACTTCACAATTCCAAACAATATGTAATGTCATGTAAAACCCTCAGGTTCCTTTGGCTAACATCTAGGTAGAGTACATGTCAGCAGGCAGAATGATCAAGCTAGTGCTTCAAGATAGGTTTTTCATATTACTTTTTCCAAACATCATGATTTGGGTAGAGCTCATCATGCACATCCATCCTGGTCTAATCCATTAGGTACACCTATGTATTCTATAGTGTTAGTAGACCATGCTGTTCAGCCATGAAAATATCATGATTGGCTATATATAGCTATAGTTAAAACTTAGTTAACTGATAGTCAGCTGGAAGTTTTGAATAGTAGACTATCTAGTCACTAGTTGAATTTATTTAGAACTAGTCATATCCTAGTAGTTCATCCTAGTACATCCTTTGAACACTCTTACAAAGCTTGACCCTATGTAGGCAAAAATATTCCCCTGACATGGAAATATGATGTGTTAAATTACCTCTATAGAATAATGGAAAAACTTCTAATTCATGAGGCTCTCTGATTATTAAAGTAAATTCATGATCTCCTTGTTGATGCCTTAAAAATTCCCCTTCAGTTCAAATATGAGGTAGCTATTATTAAATCCTACTATGAAAGTGAGGTCGATCATGTGGAATGTTGAGCCACCATATCATTTTCCATGGAATATGATTCTATCATCATACATGGGAAAATATGGAAATTTTATATGATAGGCCAGTTGAATGGTGTATAAATCTATTGTTTCTTATTAGATTCTAGCTTCAGGATCAATACCATCTTGACCCGGATGATCTACAAGATGGGACTAATAGAAGTATATATGAATCCCTCCAACCTGATGATTCATGTGTATAATAAGATTTTATAGAAATCGCGTGGAAATATTCAGTTGAAGACTCAGTTTGGTGGTATATCACCAAGCACTGAAATCATTGTAGTTTCGTAGGAAACTAACTCTAATGAGATGCTAGAAATACCCTAGCTTCATTTTCAAGCATTGGTCCACTCTTCATACCACTAGTGCCTCAAATACTACCTCAATGGTCAAGTAGGGGTAGTCTAGGGTGAAGCATTCCCTTTTAACTCTAGTGAGGCCCACTATTTTGATATTGGATACTAAAAAGGGAGGGAAATAAGGTTCATACCAATGGGGTTGGTCACATCAATTCCCCCAATGATCTAACAACCACTACATCTGATCCTTGGGTAGACTTGAAGGAAAACTTCATCCTCCCAATTAATTAGTTAGATCCCACAATGTAGGACCTAGGGGGTTCTTTCATAGACTCTAATAAAAAGGGTTTCAGTGTCCCTAGGGAAAATGGGTGCTCACAGATTACCTCATACTCATAAACTGGGTAGGATCAGATGGTACTAGAAGACCCTATTCTCATGAAGTATTGAGAGGTTTTATCCATGTCCACCAATCCATTATATTTTTGCATGTTCCAAGAATTAGGGATAACTTGATGGATATCAACTCATTTTATAAGGCCCAAGCCTTAAAAATTACTTAATTATGAGTTATTACAAGATTACACATTGAGGATCTTTTCTGGTTTAGAGTTTTAGAGAAATAGATAATAAATCATCTATTACATTCCACATTTAAACAAAGTGTTTACATAAAAGATAGTATTCATTTTTTCCCATCAACGGAAACATATTTAAAATAAAACATGGATTCTTTCTTGACACTTTCTTGACACTATCATCACATCATGTACCTTTCCCTTGACCTATGAAAAACATTTCAAAAACTTGGGATGAGCATAAAAAGCTCAGTAAGGGATATAAAAGTACGAAATGAAAACATTATTCCATGTATGAAATCATAATTTACTTATAAAACATAATCATTTTAACATACCTCACCAAATCATGAATAAATCATTGAAATCATAAGACATAAAAGTAACTTGAGGCATTCATAACATTCTTACCTAGGGAGTAACCCTCATGGTTACGTTTGGAATACCCATCACAGTATATTCCCTAAATCTCTTCAGAGAAACCTTAACATTTAACCCCTTCGTGTTACCCAATGCATTGGAGAGCTATATCGGGCTCACCCGCCCTTAGTTTATCATGGAACGACCCGTCTTCATAAACAATGCCCAAGAACCATAACATAATCGTATCACATAAAACATACATAAAGGAAACATAACATTTCCACATTTCAATCACAAGATATCAATAACACATTGATATAATAAAAACATTATCAAAACCATTTTCAATACCAAAATAAAAGAAAAGTAAAACATGGTATTTATTTTTCATTTAAAAAAAAGTAAAAATTTATGGCTTGTAGAGGAAGCCGAAACTCAAATAATGGTCACGGCAGCGGAGAAGTCATTGTCGTCGCATATGTACGACAAAAACATTCCCTTTTTTTGTTTAGTAAAATGATTCATATAAAAAATATTGATTTTTAATAAATGTAAAATTCAAAGGGGTTTATACACCGTATAAAAGAAAGTTTTGTATAAAACAAAATATGCCTCAATGAAAGGAGATTGAGACGAAGTCCCTTACCTCGTGTCCAACTTGACTCGATCGTTATTTAACCTCATGAATAATAAACTTGAGTTAATTTATACTTTCTTAAGAAACTTTTTCAAGTTCATTATTCCTTTTATATCACTTTTTACCATGTTATGAACACTATGTAATTATTTAATTTAATAATTGTCATTTTGTCAATCATTGGTACTTGAGTCAAAAATAAACTATTTATAATTACAAGTTGTTCATGTGGTAAAATATCTATTATATCCAGAATTATATTCATGATTTAGATATAATATATATCATATATATCCATTATATACATGAATTTATAATATTACATAACATTTAGAGGTAATAAATGAAATGCACCATTCATGGAGACTGTAAGTCGTACGTACGCATGAATGCTACTTTCATTTCTATTTTGTATTTTATGGAATGGATTCATAACGATATAAAGGTATATTATAATTACAGTATAATATCATATATAATATCATTAACTCCATCCTTTATACATCCCACATATGGAATTAACGAATCAAATCGCTTTGAGGGGGCGGTAGTCCGCACTTCCTAAAATGAAGATATTGCGTTTACCCATAATGGAAACCATAAAGGTATGGCATAAATGAAAAATACAGAAGATTAAGGAAAACATAAAAATATTATATATCATATATAAATATAGTGACATCTTAATGGCCACCTTTGAAGGTGTTAGAAGAATATTGAGTAATCATCATTTCGTGAGGTCGAAATTTGCCATCCACGGAAACAGTATGCTCTTTAACCATTAGATGTAGTTGTGTGTAAGTGTAGGTCAAATACTTCTTATAAAAACATCCAAGTATATTTGAGATACTGTTTTTGTTACAAAATAAATGAATAAAAATATTTTAGGGGGTTGGAGAAGCAAAATAAAACAAAAGAACATTAGAGAAGACTTTACCTTTAAATCGGGTAACTCCTCTTGGTTTGAACCAAAAGGGTTTCTTGAAGAGCTTAATGCCTAAGGTAAGGCTTCTAGGATGAAGAGAGGGATGTGGAGAGATGAAATGAGAAGATTTTGACCGAGACAATGTCTTGAGAGGTGTGTGTAAAGAGGTAGAGGTGGGGGCCTTTTATAAGAGGGAGGAGGGGAACTCTTGGAAAGTCAAGAAATGTTACTTTATTTTAAAATGAGTTTCGGATTTAAAAGGTCCCATATTGATATATTTTGAGGATAAGGTGATAAGGGTTAGAAATATACTCATACAATAGGTCTTTAACAAGTGTAAGGCTTAGATGTTAAATTATCTATTAATTTTATTTAAATTGTTAATTAATGAGGTAATCAATGCATCATCATGGTGTCATAAATAAATTAATTTATTTAATGTCTAAAAATTATAAAAAAATACTATGATATAGTAAATATCTTTAGCTTTACAATGAATATTTATAGTATAATAGATCATTTACACAGACAAAACTAAAAATTTTTTACTCGGGTGATATATTCTTTAGTGATATTCTCCTTTCTTTAAAAATAAAATGATAAAGTGTCACTTTCACCCAAAAGTGATTCCATGGGGTCCTAAAGTTTGGCACAAGGCATCCCATGGTCATCCATGACACAACCAGTAGCATTAGGACACATGTTGGGGTCATTTTTTATTATTATGATATTATTTTATTATCCTTAACTACCCGATTACTAATTAATCACGATAATTAAAGATAATTACCATCGTTACTATTCATAATGTCCAAAAAAAGATTCTTAATTATATAATTTGGAAATTGTGATTCCAAATATGGAATCCATTTTACCATATTCCAAACACAGAAATTTCAATAATTAATTTAAAAATAATTCCCGTTGTCAAAACAAATAGCGGGTTTTTTTGAAACAATGTCTATGAAAAGTTTGGAACTTGTTTATGCCAAATTCCAAAGTGAAACAAATTCTAATGAACACCATTTGATTAAATGGTAAAACTATATTATAATTACACTTTAAAACTAATTACAAAGATAATATAACCATATAATTAAATTATATGAAAGAGCAGTTTTGAAGTAAAATGCAATATTTTTCACTATTCATTAAAAAATGAACATTTTCAGAAAAATACCAAAAATTTATCCAAAGTAAATTTCAATGTCCCAATTCTAATGAATAAGTTTATTTTGACAAATATATCTTATAAAATTGTCAAAATATATATTTATAAAATGTTTTTCCATCAAAAGGAAGTAAAACAATCTTTTAAAAATATTAGTGTATTTCATGCTTAAGATTGGATTTATTCTCATTTTAATCCTCTAAAACACTATCTAATTCATAAATAGACATAGATAAGAATATATATTATTTATTACTTACTTAGTATGTTACATCCTTCCCCCTTTAGAAAATTGCATCCCCGCAATTTATTTACTTATCGAATAAGTGGGGCTATTTATCCCTCATTGCATTTTCAGATTCTCATGTTGCCTCTTCACTCATGTGGTTTTTTCAAAAAACCTTTACTTCATGAATCACCTTATTCCACAACACTTGCTCCCTGTGGTCAAGAATCTGGACCGGTTGTTCCTCATGTGATAGATTCTCTTCCAGCTGAACTACCTCTGGACTCAAAACATGAGATGTATCTGGCATGTACTTCATTAACATTGAAACATGAAAAACATTGTGTACCTGAGATAGACTCAGAAGTAAAGCTACTCGGAATGAAACTGATCCAACTCTCTCCAGAATTTCGTATGGTCCAATGAACCTTGGACTCAGCTTTCCTTTCTTACCAAATTGCATCACACTTTTCCATGGTGATACTTTGAGAAAAACATGATCGCCTACCTCAAAAGAGAGATCCTTCCTCCTGTTGTCCGCATAACTTTTCTTCCTACTCTGAGATGTTCTCATGTGTTTCTGTATTAGCTGAACTTTTTCTACCAACTCTTCTACCAATTCTAGTCCCATCAAATTCCTTTCACCCACTTCATCCCAGAAAGATGGAGTTCGACACCGCTTCCCATATAATGCCTCAAATGGTGCCATCTGTATACTGGAATGAAAACTGTTATTATAAGAAAACTCAACCAAAGAAAGATGTTGGTCCCAAATTCCCTGATAATCCATCGAACAAGCATGTAGCATATCCTCCAAAGTCTGAATCATTTGTTCTAACTGCCCATCTGATTGAGGATGAAAAGTTGTACTAAAATTTAATTCAGTACCCAATGACTTCTGAAGGCCTTTCCAAAAGTTAGAAGTAAACCTGGGATCACGATCAGATACAATGGAGAGGGTAACTCCATGTAACCTGACTATATCTTTAAGATACAAATGAGAAAGTTGATCTAGGGAAAAATTATCTAGTATAGCAAGGAAATGAGTAGATTTAGTCAAGCGATCAACAATAACCCAGATTGCATTATTACCTCAAGGTGTCTTCGGCAATCCCACAACGAAGTCCATGGATATATTTTCCCATTTCCACTCTGGTACTAGTAAAAGATGAAGCATCCATTTTGGTAACTGTAACTCTACTTTAACCTGTTGACAAGTCAAACACTTCACAGTAAAATCAGCAATATCTCTTTTCATTCCATCCCACCAGTAATACTCCTGAAGATCTCTATACATCTTAGTACTGTTAGGAAAAACTGAAAACGGAGAACTATGAGCTTCACATAACAACTCTCTCTTCAACTGTGAATCACAAGGCACACACAATCTCTTCCCAAATCTCAAAACAAAATCATTATCAATGTTGAATTCATGTAACTTACCCTTCTGAACCAGCTCAACCTTTTTCGTCCACTCACTGTCTTGCTTCTGTGCTTTCTTAATTCTGTCTGATAGAGAAGATTTCACTGATACCTGAAACAAAACAGAAGATCATCCTGCACCAACAACTTCTATGCCAAATTTCATCAAATCCTTAACCAAAGGATCATGTTCCAAATGTAACATGGTTAATAAAGCATTACTTTTTCGACTCAAAGCATCAGACACTTTATTTTCTTTTCCCGGATGGTAATGAATTGTACAACCATAATCCTTGATTAATTCTAGCCATCTCCTCTGTCTCATGTTCAATTCGTTCTGAGTGAATATATACTTTAAACTTTTTTGATCAGTATATATTTCACACTTTACACTATAAAAATGATGCCTCCAAATTTTTAAAGCAAAAATAATAGCAGCTAATTCCAAATCATGTGTAGGGTAATTTACCTCATGAGTTTTCAAATGACGTGAAGCGTAAGAAATTACCTAATCATTATTCATTAGGACGTAACCAATTCCTTTCAATGAAGCATCACTGTAGTTAACAAACTCCCCATTCCTGGAAGGTAGTGCCAAAACTGGAGCATTCACCAATCTTCTTTTCAGTTCCTGAAAACAATCATCACATTCTTTTGTCCAGATAAACTTAACAGCCTTCCAAGTTAGCTTAGTCATTGGACTAGATAACCTTGAAAAATTTATAACAAACCTTCGATAATAGACTACCAAACCAAGGAAGCTATGAATCTCGGTTACATTTTTGGGTCTTGGCCATTCTTCCACAACCTTTATTTTTTCAGGATCAACAGTTATCCCATATTTAGAAACAATATGACCAAGGAAAGAAATTTGTTGCAACTAAAACTCACACTTTCTGAATTTCCCATACAATTTATTTTCTTTTAAGGTTTGAAAAATAACACTTAAATGTCTTTCATGCTCTTCTTTACTTTTACAAAACACCAAAATATCATCAATGAAAATAACCACAAACTTATCCAAGAACTCATGGAAAATTCTATTCATAAGGTCCATGAATACAGCAGGTGCATTGGTTAGCCCAAAAGGCATAACTACAAATTCATAATGGCCATATCTTGTACGAAACACGGTCTTCGGAATATCTGATTCCTTTACCTTCAACTGATGGTACCCCGATCTCAGGTCAATCTTTGAAAAAAACTGAGCTCCTTGGAGCTGATCAAACAAATCATCGATATGAGGCAAAGGATATTTGTTATTAACAGTGATGTTATTCAAGGCTCTATAATCAATGCAAAGTCTCATTGAACCATCTTTCTTTTTAAAAAATAAAACCGGATCACCCCATGGTGATGTGCTAGGTCGAATGAAACCTTTCTCTAATAAATATTGCAATTTCTCCTTCAACTCTAAAAGTTCAATTTGAGCTATTTTATAATGGGGTTTTGAAATTGGCTTAGCATCAGGAACTAAGTCAACAGTAAATTAAACTTCCCAATCTGGTATTATTCCAGGAAACTCATCAGGAAAAACATCAGGATATTCATTTACCACTGGCACATCATTAATATGAACAGTTCCTTTGTTTTCAACAATATGTGCAAGGTAACATTCATTTCCATCTTTTACAAGTTTCTCAGCCTCTTGATATGTTATCAACAGTAAGGGTTCATTCATGTACACAAACTGAAAGTCTTTCTGAAAAGAAACTTCTTTAGTTCTACAATCAATATTATTATGGTAAACAGAGAGCCAATCCATACCCAGGATGACATCAAACTCTACTAGAGGTAAAACAATAAGGTTTTCAAGTTGGTTCTTTCCACGGATAAGGATAGGAAGATTCTTATAAATTCTTTTTACCTCAACATTTCCCCTAGGTGTTTTTACCACAAGTTTAGGAGTCATTTCTTGAGATGGTATTCCCATTTTACTAGAAAAGTTTTCAGAGATGAAAGAATGTGTAGACCCCGAATCAAACAATACACTGGCATAATCTGAAAAAACAAACAAAATACTTGATACCACTTCATTTGTTGGCCCAACATCTGCTGAAGTAGTTGAAAAGGATTTCACCACTCCTTTTTGCTTGTATTCTGACTACTTCCCATCATTTGAGCTCTTTGTTGAACACTCGTTTGCATAATGACCCGTATCATTACACTTGAAACATTTCACTAACTGTAAATCAAATTTGGTCTTACCATCACCCTGATCTTTTTAAGTGAAATCACGAGCCTTATGTCCCATCTTACCACATAGGTAGCACTTTCTAGAATTCAGAAGACATTCCCCAGCATGCCTTTTACCACATTTATCACAAACTGGAAACTTTGTTTTCTTACCATCAAACCTTTTTGAAGAATTCTTCCCTTTCTCCTGCCACCTCAGTCTCTTCTTCTGTTGGTTGTTATAGAACACTTGATCATAAGCAAACTCCATTTCCACCTTCTCAACACATCAAACATGCTTTTCATAACTCTTGAACTCGCGATAAGATAAATCCCTTCGATATTTTGGATTTAATCCTGAGTAAAAATGACTAATTTTACAATCAAGGTCTCGAATAAAATTTGGAGCATACCTTGCCAATCGAGTGAACCTTTCTTCATAACTAGCCATTGAGTCGTCCTCTTGCCTCAATTACCAGAATTGTTTTTCCATCCTAATTTGAACAACCTCAGTAAAATACTTATTAAGAAACATACCTTTGAATTCATCCTAGTCGAGAGCATCAGTCTCATCAGCGTCCCTGATATTTTTAACCATCAACCACCACTGATCTGCTTCACCCTCCAAACGGTAAATTGCAAGATTAACCTTTTGATTGTCTGAACACCCCATTACATCGAAAATATTCTCCAGTGCTTTAATACACCATTCATCTAGAACAGGATCAGATGATCCTATGAATGATGGGGGATGCTGCCTCACGAAATGTTCCACCACTGACATGTTCCTCTACGGTTGATCTGGATGATCTCATGCATGGATACCGCAACCATTTATCGCTTGATTCAACTGCACCATTACTGCAACAAATTGTTCAGTTCCAATTCTGACCATCTCAGGATGCTGATTCGGAAGGTCATTTCCTTCTATATGCCTTTCTATCACTGCTTCCATGTTTCCTCTGTGGAAAACCATTCTAAACAAACATGTCTTAGATTAAGCAACATGGAAATCTTCAAATGCTATATCTTTTCAATTTGACCATAAAAAAACTATTTTTGGATAATCATTTAATAAAATTTTAACTCCTAAAGTTATCTAAACCGACCTCTGATACCAACTATAAGGCCCCAGCCTTAAACATTAATTAATCTTGAGTTATTACAAGATTACACATTGAGTATCTTTTCAGGTTTAGACTTTTAGATAATTAGATCATAAATCATGCATTACATTCCACATTTAAAAAAAGTGGTTACATAAAAGATAGTATTCATTTTTTTCCATCAACGGAATCATATTTAAAATAAAACATGGATTCTTTCTTGACACTTCCTTGACACTATCATCACATCATGTACTTTTCCCTTGACCAGTGAAAAACATTTCAAAAACATGGGATGAGCATAAAAAGTTCAGTAAGGGATATAAAAGTATGAAATGAAAACATTAGTCCATGTATGAAATCATACTTTACTCATAAAACATAATCATTTTAACATACCTCATCAAATCATGAATAAATCATAGAAATCATAAGACATAAAGGTAACTTGAGGCATTCATAACATTCTTACGTAGGGAGTAACCCTCGTAGTTACGTTCGGAATACCCATCACAGTATATTTCCTAAATCTCTTCGGAGAAACCTTAATGTTTAACCCCTTCGTGTTACCCAATGCATTGGAGAGTTATATCGGGCTCACCTGCCCTTAGTTTATCACGGAACCACCTATCTTCATAAACAATTCCCAAGAACCATAACATAATCGTATCACATAAGACATGCATAAAGGAAACATAACATTTCCACATTTCAATCACAAGATATCAATAACACATTGATATAATAAAAACATTATCAAAACCATTTTCAATACCAAAATAAAAGAAAAGTAAAACATGGTATTTATTTTTCATTTAAAAAAAAGTAAAAAGTTATGGCTTGTAGAGGAATTCGAAACTCAAATAATGGTCACGGTGGCGGAGAAGCCGTTGTCGCCGCATACGTACGACAAAAACATTCCCTTTTGTCATTTAGTAAAATGCTTCGTATAAAAAAGATTCCTTTTGAATAAATGTAAAGGTCAAAGGGGTTTATACACCGTATAAAATAAAGTTGTGTATAAAATAAAATATGCCTCAATGAAAGGAGATTGAGACGAAGTCCCTTACCTCGGGCCCGACTTGACTCTATCGTTCTTTGACCTCATGAATAATAAACTTGAGTTAATTTATAATTGCTTAAGAACATTTTTCAAATTAATTATTCCTTTTATATCACTTATTACCATGTTATAAACACTATGTAATTATTTAAGTTAATAATGGTCATTTTGTCGATCATTGGTACATGAGTCAAAAATAAACTCTTTATAATTACAAGTTGTTCATGTGGTAAAATATCCATTATATCCAGAATTATATTCATGATGTAGATATAATATATATCATATATATCCAGTATATACATGCATTTATAATATTACATAACATTTAGAGGTAAGAAATAAAATGCACCGTTCATGGAGACGGTAAGTCGTACGTACGCGTGAATGCTACTTTCATTTCTATTTCGTATTTTATGGAATGGAATCATAAAGATATAAAGGTATATTATAATTCCAGTATAATATAATATATAATATCATTAAATCCATCCTTTATACATCCCACATATGTCATTAACGAATCAAATCACTTTGAGGGGGCGGTAGTCCGCACTTCCTAAAATGAAGATATCGTGTTTACCCATAATGGAAACCATAATGGTATGCCATAAATGAAAAATACAGAAGATTAAGGAAAAAATAAAAATATTATATATCATATATAAATATAGTGACATCTTAATGGCCACCTTTTAAGGTGTTAGAAGAATATTTAACAATCATCATTTCATGAGGCAGAAATTCGCCATCCACGGAAACAGTATGCACTTTAACCATTAGATGTAGGTGTGTGTTAGTGTAGCTCTAATAATTCTTATAAACAAAACCTATTATATTGAATATATTGGTGTTGTTACAAAATAAATGAATAAAAAGAGTTTAGGGGTTGGAGAAGTAAAATAAAACAAAAGAACATTAGAGAAGACTTTACCTTTAAATCAAGTAACTCCTCTTGGTTTGAAACGAAAGGGTTTCTTGAAGAGCTTTATGCCTAACGTAATGCTTCTAGGATTAATATAGGGATGTGGAGAGATGAAATGAGAAGAGTTTTTACGAGACAATGGCTTGAGAGGTGTGTGTAAAGAGGTAGAGGTGGGGGCCTTTTATAAGAGGGAGGAGGGGCACTCTTGGAAAGTCAAGAAATGTTACTTTATTTTAAAATGAGTTTCGGATTTAAAAGGTCCCAAATTGATATATTTAGAGGATAAGGTGATAATGGTTCGAAATATACTCATCCAATAGGTCTTTGACAAGTGTAAGTTTTAGATTTTACATTATCTTTTCATTTTATTTAAATCGTTAATTAATGAGGTAATCATTGCATCATCATGGTGTCATAAATTAATTTATTTATTTAATGTCTAAAAATTATAAAAAAATACTATGATGTAGGAAATATTTTTATCTTTACAATGAATATTTATAGTCTAAGATATCATTTACACAGACAAAACTAAAAAAAATTTCTCAGGTGATATATTCTTTAGTGATATTCTCCTTTCTTTAAAAATAAAATGATAAAGTGTCACTTTCACCCAAAAGTGATTCCATAGGGTCCCAAAGTTTGGCACAAGGAATCCCATGGTCTTACATGACACAAATAGTAGAATTAAGACACATTTTGGGGTTATTTTTTATTAGTATGATATTATTTTATTATCCTTAACTACCCGATTACTAATTAATCACGATAATTAAAGATAATTACCGTCATTACTATTCATAATGTCCAAAAACAAAAGAGTCTTAATTATATAATTTAGACCTTCTGATTCCAAATATGTAATCCATTTTACCAAATTCCAAACATAGAAATTTCAATAATTAATTTAAAAATAATTCCCATTGTCAAAACAAATAGTGGGTTTTTTTGAAACAATATCTATGAAAAGTTTGGCACTTGTTTATGCCCAATTCCAAAGTGAAACTAATTATAATGACCACCATTGGATTAAATGGTAAAAATATATTCTAATTAAACTTTAAAACCAATTATAAAGATAATATAACCATATAATTAAATTAGATGAAAGAGAAGTTTTGAAGTAAAATGCAGTATTTTTCACTATTCATTAAAAAATGAACATTGTCCGAAAAATACCAAAAATTTATCCAAAGTAAATTTCAATGTCCCAATTATAATGAATAATTTTATTTTGAAAAATAGATCTTATAAAATTGTCAAAATATAGATTTAAAAAATGGTTTTCCATCAAAAGGCAGCAAAACAATCTTTTAAAAATATTAGTGTATTCCATGGTTAAGATTGGATTTATTCTCATTTTAAGCCTCTAAAACACTATCTAATTCATAAATAGACATAGATAAGAATATCTATTATTCATTACTTACTTGTTATGTTACACATTTTCATTGTTTTTATATCAAGAGTGTACCTCATAGTCAAAAACATGATATAATTGGATCGACATATTTTTTCACCACAACCTCAATAGAACATGAACCCCTCATTAAAGATTCCAAATTGGGAATTAGTGGTTACCTTTGTTTGGATGGCCCAGAAGTGTCACCTCCTACCCCTAATTATCCTATCTCAAATGATGAATATGATTTGGAAGATTCACCTCCTACATTTTAAGAGGGTGTATCCACTATCATTAATGAGTTAACTTGATTGAAGTTTGGTTTTAAGGAAGATGTGAGGCTAACACTGATCAATGTAGTCATGTCACGAGAGGAGGAATAGTAGTATGTGGCCTTCTTGAAAAAACATCATGAAATATTTTCTTGGATATATGAAGAGAATTCAGGGCTAGACCCAAATATCTTTATTCATCATTCTGTCCTCCCAGTTAGTCGTCGCATGTTCAAACAGCCTCCCAAAAAGATGCAATCCTCCCATGATGCTATGTTTGAGGGCAAAGTTGACAATATTATCAGATCCAAATTTTTTAAGGAATTCTAGTACCCTATATGTATAGGAATCATTGTCTCAGATAGGAAGAAGAATGGGAATATCAGAGTTAGCTTCAACTTCTAGGACCTCAACCATCATTGTTGGAAGGATGATTTCCCCTTATAGTAAAATACCTCTTGATTGATTCTATATAAGGGTTCTAGGACCTCTTTTTCATGGATGAATACTCCATGTAAAATCAAGTCTAGATAGCCCCTTAGGAAAAGGATTCCACCACCTTCAGGGTGCCCCAAGGGAATTTTTTATATCAGGTGATTCCTTTTAGCTTGAAAAATGAAAGAGCCACTTATCAGTGGGCCATGTACAACATATTCAAGATGGTTCTTAGGACACTTGTGGAGTGGTATATGGATGATAAATTTGTCAAATATTTCTAGTTTCGGGACCATCTCAAGGATTTTTTAAAAAAATTGGATTCCTATGATCTCGACACTTAAATATGAACCCCTTGAAGTGGATATTCAGGGTCGCCTCATAGAAAATTCTATGCTTCATTGTAAGATACAGAGGCATTGATATTGACTCAGAGAATATCAATGCTATCAATAAAATTCCTCCCCTAATAAATATCCTAGAATTTAGGGGCCTACAAGGCCAATTATCCTACATATGCTAATTTATCACAAATTTTTCCAATAAGTGTAATCCCTTTTCAAGGCTCATGAATAATTGAACTATTTACTAGTGGGTTGAAGGGTGTCATGATGAATTTGATGATATCAAGTAGTACCTACTACAAACTCTGATTTTGATGCCACCCATCTCAAGAAAGCCTTTATACCTCTACATTCCCACTCTAGAATGGTCCCTCAACGCCCTTTTAGACCAGAAAAACAATAAAGGGAAAATAGTCTATACTATCTTATTCACATTCTCCTTGACATGGAGACTATATAATACTCCATCAAGAAGATTCACCTCACTCTAGTTTTTTTTAGTGTAGAAGTTGTGACATTATTTTCACATCAGGATATATATTCGGTGTCTTCAGTGGACCCTCTAGAGTATATCCTCAATATCCCCATGCTAATGGGATGATTAGCATGCTAGGTGGTGATTAAAAATTAGTTCGACATAAAATTTTTCCTGAAGAAGTTCATCAAAGGCCAAGAACTAGAAAACATTCTGGATGCACATCCATCACTAAAAGAACTAACCTTGGATGTTGATTTCATAGGTGAAGATATTATCTCAGCGGATCAAGTTGTACCATTTTGGTAGATTCATTTTGATGATGCCTCCTAAAGTTTGGTTGGTAGAAGGCTCAACAACCCCAATCTCAATACGGTAGGTCTGTTTATCATCTTCATCACCCTATAATAGGTTGTCTTGTTGTACTATCTTCAATTTTCAGAGGACTGCACCAACAATAAGGCAGAATATCAGGATCTCATTACTGATCTTGAGCTGTCACTCGAGATTGATTTCCCCCATTTACACATAAAGGAAAACTCTGATTTAGTCATCAATCAGATCATGGGTGACTACATAATCATAAATAAAGATCTAATGCCACTAATAGAATGCACCCATCAGCTAATTGCCCAATTCCCTTCCCAGCTGAAGGTTACCTATGTTCCTTGATCATAGAATGGTCAACCTAATTCAATAGTTGTTCTGGATGTGTCTCTCGCAAAACCTAACCAATATAACCTTGTCATTCATGTGGAACATTAGAGGGTCAATTCCCCTACCCCTTTAGTTTATGGAAACCAATAGGTATATTAGTTGGATACTAGTACCTCAATTATAGGTTTCTTAGGTACCCCCACAGCTAAGGAATTGATTGATTGGACAACTCCCTTTGTCAAGTATCTCTAGCATGGAACTCTCCCACTAAACTGATACAAGTTTGAGAAAATACATTGGCATATAGTAAAGTTTACCCTCCATAGTGGACCTAACCTAAAGAAAACCCTCTACAAACATGGTTTCAATGGAATTATCTAATGTTTCCGCCAAGAAGATGATATGCCTCAAGTTATGGAATAGGTACATGTTAGATCCTATGGAATCCATCAAGTGGGATTGAATAACTCTCACCAAATTTTTGTGTTTGGTCTACTTCTAGACCACCATGGTTAACGACTTCATTGAGTTCACTAAGAGTTTTCTTGCATGTCAAATCCTTGCTATCTTTGTACATCAACCATCAGAGCACCTCCACACCACCAAGTATTCCTGAACCTTTTTTATATAGGTTCTTGATGTTGTGGGGTCATACCCTCTAGCAACAACTCAAAAGTGGAGGTTCATTTTGACTACAATAGACTTATTTTTTTAAATGGTTAGAAGTGGTTCCACTCAAGGAAGTCAAAACTCAGTCATTGATTGTATTCATGATCTCCCACATCATCCATCAATTTTTATTCCCTCACACTATTCTCACAGAAAATATCACCAACTTATAGGACATTGAGTTGAATAAATTATACTCCAAGTAAAACATCCATTCCAACCATACTTCTCACTACCATGTTTAGAAAAACATGCATATTAAAGCGTTCAACAAGACCCTCTCTAACATCTTGTAGAAAATAATATGCTAGAACAAAATAATTTGGCCCAAATTATCCTTGATTCTATCTATGCCTATTGGAAGACAACTCAAAATTCCACCCAGGTGACCCCATACTCCCTAGTGTATGGAACAAAGATTGTTTTTTCCATTGAGTTTCAATTTTTTTTACTCAAAACATCTATCTATGAATAGAATACACTAGGAGGAATGGAATAATTCCAACTAGATAATATATAATCCCTCAAGAAAAATAGGATTCAATCCTTGCACAGTATAAATATGTGCCATAGTGTGATAGAGATATTATTCAAGAAGAAGTTTCACCTCCTCTTCATCCTCCACGGTGGCATTGTACAAGCTCTGAAAACATTGATGATACCCAAAAAATCCACCAAAGTTAGAGCCCAAGAGTTAAGTTCCTTAAATCATCTATAAGGTCTATTCTAATGAAGTATACTCTTTGATCACAGTGGGTGGAGAGAATATTGCACCTCCCACCAATTCCAAGTTTCTTGAGTATTACTTAGCGTGAAGATAAGGTCTAGTCTCTAAAACATTAAAATAATAGTAGACCCATGTTCTAGGTAGTATGAACATAAATAATTCACAATTGGTTTGATATATATGACATGAAACTAGCAGCAGTCCTAGGGTTCAATCATTATGATCTTAGACTATTTTCTACCCATATAGTCCAAGATTTATATAACTAAACTAGCATAAATCATACTCTATGTTGTATTAATTTAAACTACAATGTCCAATATCCCCAGTGCATGAAATTAAACTACGAACTTATACCATATGAAATATAGATTCCTTGTATGATAGATAAGAGATAACCAACAAACAACATCCATAGAATATGATGATAAACTATAGCATTACCCCTATGTCATGAACATGGGATGCCCTCATCAAAGAGGATTTCCCACTTTATCAAATCTGATCTCCTACCAAATCACATTCTAGAACAATATGTTTCTTGATTCAAATTACCATAGGATGTATAGTGATTCCAAGACATCCTGTCTCCAATTCCAGCCACAAATTCACCAACATTTTACCCTTTTTCCTCACTTATAATCCAAACATTATGACCTTAAACTATCCTTTGTTTTTTTTCAAGGTATTTATGTGTCATGTGGGCCTATGTTCACTCTTTTCACATATGGTTCTACCTATTTTGTTCCATATAAATATCCTTTAAAAACACACACCCCTTATTTCAAGCATCATGAAATTAAACTTTTTCCATGTTCTAGGCCTTATGACCCCAAAACATGTTCAGCTATCTTTGGGATCACTTCATGTGGTGCAGAGTCTCTTTGGTTGTCCTTTCACATTAGGTTTTAACTCTTTGACACCACACAAACATCCTCTCAGTTACTTCCCCTATGGTTTAAGCTCTATGACCTTAAAATAGAAGTCATGGTTATGACCATAAACTATGTGTATCTGACCTCCTTGGTCCCTCATTATCTTAGTTTTCTTTATCCCTAATGTTTTATAAAGTCTATTCCCCCACCTATTTATAGAAATATGTGTTGATTGATTCACATTCTCATAGAATACGTAGTGACACCTAGACATTCTATCTCCAGTACCATCAATAATTTCAAAAAAAAACCCATCTATTAACCATGGTGCTATCAATTTTAAATTTCCACATGGTACTCCTCTAAAGGTATAATCCCCATTTATATTAATTAACCCATTAGTGGGTCTAGATTCCATCAAGACCCAACAAGAGGAAGAAAATAATGGAAATATCAATGAAAAATCCCTTCCAATGTCATAAAAACATTACATTAAACTGTATCTTTACCCCTATATAAGTTATAGATTCCTCATATCATAATATGAGATGATTCAGTACCCTTATTCGACAACACAGCCCCCTAACGGTGTTAGTATCCTACCACATTGTCTTCCATAACTATGTGTGGCTTGATTCTCATCCTCATAGGATATGTTGTGACACCCTAATATTTTCTCTTTGGCCCATCCCCTTCATCAAATCAATTTTGGGTCTCCATAGAAACATGATGTTGAACTGGGGTATGGTTTTTCAAGTCTTATGTGATAGCGTCCCTTCATACCTCCTTTTACATCATTTAATCACTCTTTAATTCCATGAAAACCTCATTAGGATACCCCTTCCCCATTTGGTTAAAGATACATGACCTTAAACTAGAAACTTCCCCTATAGTCTGAGCTCTATGACTTTAAACTAGAAACAACCATAGTCTGAGTTGTATGAATTTAAACTGCAATGCTCAATATCCCCAGTACATGACATTAAACTGTGATCTTACTCTATATGAAATATGGATGCCTCATATGATAAATATGGTATGAAACAAAAAAACCAACATCCTTAGCACATGACATTAACGGTAACATTACCCCATAGAAAATTAGTATACCTCGAAAAATAAGTATGGTATGATCAAAAAACATTCCCCCATATAAAACTAGGATGCCTCATATGATAATTACGGGATGGTTAAAAAATGATACCCTATATAAAACAGGTATTCCTTATATAATAAATATGACAAGATAAAAAAACATTTCCATGTAAAAAAATTGGGATGCCTCCTAATATGAGATGATTTTATATCCACACCAGGGAGGATTTCTCCACTATGTTGTTAACCTCGTACCAAGTCAAATATCAAAACTACATGTGGCTTTATTACCTTCCTCATGGGATATGTAATAATGCATGTATATTTCATCTTGGGACCAGACCTACAATTGACTCATTTCAAGGTCTTTCCCCTCTATTCTATGCTTTATTTGGACCTACTAGAATATTCATCCAGTTCATTTGAGTGTATGGTAGAATGGTTCCCAAGGCACTCAATATTCATTTAAGTACTTTCCCCATTTCCACTTCCATACTTCATTCTTTCTTCTATTTGGATAATCATCATCCTCTTGACCTGAAAAGGCTCCCTAAAGGTAATGGTTTGATGCCACATCAGATAACCAACCATATTGGGCTCACACCTTAATGGATATTTGGTAAATAATAGTGATTACCCTGTTTCAAACTAATTCAACAGATGATTCTTCATTTTTTTCACCCTATCACAAATTAAAATGGGTATAAAACATGTGTTTCAAATATAGTCAACAATTGTTCCCAACTTTTTTGTTATTCTCTTCTTACTATCCAGGTCTTGAAAGCCATGATCTCCCTCATGGGATTTTTCGATCACTTTAACCCCCCCCCCCCCCCCGTATGTTATCTACTACCAACAATAAAAACTCCATACCATTCATTTTTTCTCACATTTAGCATAGATCACACGGTATTAGGATTTGGGTGGAATTTTTTGATAAAGAAAATTTGAGACGTGTGAGTTCACCATTGGTCCAAACCCTATAACCATAAACTAGGTGCCTTGGTTCAAGAATTATGACATTAAAATATATACAAGTTTCCTTGGAGATGTCTTATGCAGTGTCGGGTAACCTTTCTTCACTATTGTACATATTATTTAAGACACACACCCAATGTTCCAAGAATTATGACCTTAAACTATTCTTAATTCATCCAAACTCAATGACCTTAAAATAAATGTCCATGTCTAAAAATATAGACTTTAAACTATGTGTCATTAATCTTAGTAATGTTTTATGTAGTTTTAGGCATCCTTGGCCCTCAATTCACATAAATATTTCACTCTTTCATGCTATATGTTCCCCTTTGGGATGCTCACTCAGAGGTCCAAGTACTATGACCTTAAGTTGTATGTAAGATGTCTCTAGAATTCTCTTTGTGGAAGGTCCCCCTAGGTTCCTCATTTGTATTGGTCTATCTCTACCCAATTACTCACACATCCCCTCTAAGACACAAAAACATGTGGTTCAATCAACATAACCTTAAACTATGTGTGACTCACCCTAGATTATTTTTCATCGTACAGGGCCCCTTGGGCACACCATTTTCAATAGTTCTAAATCCTTTGGCGTCGTAAGAATATTTCTGAAAGCAAGCCCACCCCCCCCCCCTCTTCATGGTATGATATTTATCACCCTAAACTATTTTTAAATTTTTTGTCTAATTGGTATGACATTAAACTAACAAATAAAGATGTATAAATCTAGTAGTATCCTGCTATATACCCTAGTAAACAAACTGAATGTGGTTGTTGAACCCATCAATTCAAGAAAATGTTAGAGCTAAATACTATGATCCATTTTCCTCATGATCCCCTATAATGAGTACCCTCATTATGTTACCCTTGTATTCCCCAACCACCTTGGTTGGAAAAGTTTTATTCGCATCTTTTATAGGTTCAAGTTACAAGACTTTTAAATGTATAACTCAATATCACAATCACATGACGTTAAATTGGCTGTCCATTTTAATTATCATGTGATGTTAAACTGTAAGTTCATCATTCCAATCACATGTTGTCAAACTGTGAAATACTTCAACCTCACCATATGACGTTAAACATCATGTCCATCCTCCTTACCGTATGACGTTAAACTATTTGTTCATCATCCTCATTACATGATGTTAAACTACGAGTCATCTTAGGCCCTTAACTAAGAAGCCTATTTCCCTATTTGATGTTAGTCACCTACCACATCATTCATGTTCTTTTACCATCAATCATCATCTAAGATGATTCTACCCTTGTAATATAAGTTTGACCTTTGTTCAGAATGATACGCTTGCTCAACATGCTCAAAGCCACAAGGGTGTAATTCTGAAAGTGTTGGACTCCATTTGAACATTGCATCAATTCATCTCCACACTTATCATATCCCTTTATTTGGATCCCCATACTTATCTATATCAAAATTGGGCCCCTTGATGGCATGGTTCTATGCCACAATGGCTCACCTACCATATTGGGAACATGTCTCAAAATACATCTGAAAACATCTTGAGATAGGTCCTGTGTTTTGAACATGCTCAACAATAGAACCTCATTTGTTTGTCCCCATCCTCAGAAAAATGATAATGGATTCTGTGTTCTAAACATGGTCAGTATTTATCCTCCATTTTCATGCCACCAACTTTATATTCCAAATCCTAGGAATATCGATTGACACTCTTCATCACCCATTTGTTGAGGTATAATTCAATGCCCTTGTCATCACACCATTTGTGTACTAGCACATGTTGAGAAAGAAATATGACTATTTAAATAACACCATTCTCCAAACATAGCATATCTCAACTAGGACACTCTAGATAGTCAATAAACTAATTCATACCTTGAGTATTTTCCCATTGTGTGACACTCTCATATGAATGAGAAATATCATGGTTGTCCCTTACTTTCCACACCAGTCACGACTCACATGGGATTAGGTATTGATAGTTGGATGTATTTTTAATGTGATAAGAGATGAAACAAAAATAACATATTTTCAAGAATATGGGGAATTTAAAATAAATAATTTGAAGTTTGGGATGGTTTTCCACATATTGGATCCTCTCCTTTGTTTTGGGATAAAAAAAGATTCCCCCAAGGTTAGGACCCAATGATTAAGTGATTGAGCTCAGCCAAACTCTATTGAGTAGCCTACAGAATCTATTACTGCTCTTCTTTATTGGATTCCTCTACCTCATCTTTATAAAATATTTCTTTCACAATGATTTCATCTAGTCCTACACATCCTAGAACTCTGCTAATAGAGATTCCACCTCCGATTCATTAGCCTCATCTTCTTCCAATTAGGACCTCAGTTGGTTGATGATCTCATCTTGAGTGGTAATGATGGTCTCATGCTCCTACACTTGACCTTATTAATGGGAAATATCCTCCTCAGTTTCTTGAATCAACTTGGGACATGCAGTCTTATGTTTATGATAATAAGCATTTTACACCTTCCACTTGACACACACCCGCTTGAAGAGAAAGTCTAAAGTTAGTACATGGAAACCACTAAATTTTTTCCCACCAGTCCCTAGGATGATTATAAAATAGAATCTATATCCCACTTGGTTTGGTAGGTTAGCCATTTGGGTTTTAGTTATGAAGTTTATCATGTACCTCCATGCCTTGTGAAGAACGACTCATTTCTCCTCAACAGCACCCGAGCCAGAACACTCAAAGTCCTAAGGTGGTGTAGGTTTGTATGAAATAAATAACACCAAGATTTAAGTGGAAATATTATCCTTAAGTATGATCTTTGGTGGGATAAACTCTAGTTCTTGGGGAAATGGATCCTCATTATCCCCCTTGTCCACAAAAAGAGTCTCAACTACCTTTTATGGCACCTCCAAGGCAGACTCAACAGTCTCAGCCACATCGACTAACTCATTTGGTAGCACAATCCCATCCACATTCATTGAGGCCTCACCTACATTAGATGTTAAAAATGTAACTTATGGTGTAGGAACTTCCATTGTAGCTTCATTGATCACCTCGATTGCTAGAGTGATTCCCACCTACTCTATCAAGGCTTTAGCTCCAACAGTCACCTCCTATAGCACTTCTACAGCATACTCATTCAACACATCCCCCTCAGTTATCCATGTTGTGGGAAAAGTATCGACCCCCTCCATTGAAGCCATGGTATCAACATCCCCTTCCTATACCACCTCTATTATTGGTCTGATCGGCACGGCCTCCCCGACCATCTTTGCTGGGGGATCATCACCTTTTTCCACTGCCTCAAAATCAAGAACTACTAACTTAGATGTTGGTACTGGTGGATAAGCCCCAAAAATGGTTTGAACTTCCATTTAAGCATTATTTAGTCATACAAAGAAAGGAAAAGAAGGAAAGAAGAAGGTGGAAAGGGGAAAAGTCTTACAATAGTAGTATATTGTAGCCAACAACTGATGAAGGTTCATAGGTAATCCCCCTAAAAAGTTAACCCCCCTAGAAATGGTTCCTTTTGTGGTTTTGACTTTAGTTTTAGGTACCACCTTATCCAATGGTTGGCCTCTTATTCCCAAAACTTCATGGATAGGCATCGTAATCACCCCTTCAAGGGTTGATCCTCCCTTGGCCCGTATCTGAGGTTCATCACGAACCTCCCCCTCCTCCACACTCACTAATTCCTATACAAGTGAAAAGTAATTTAGGTATAAATTATAAAGTATGGGTTATTTCCAAGGCACATGTTATCAGGATATTTACCTGTTCAACGGTAGGACCCCCTTCCATGGGATAATTCGTGTAAGAATCATTTCCCAAAGACTCCTCATCCAACCCCTTTGGTATAGTTTCACACATAGATAGATTTCTTTCTAAGAGATCTAGAGGATGGTCCATTCCTAGAATCACCTTCACCTGACTCATTAGGGGATGCATGATGCCTAGAGAGTGGATCAAGGCCTAAAACTATATTATATTCTACACCACCTTGTCTCAAGTAACACAAAATCCTACTCTAGAATGAATCAAACTGGTGATAAATAACCCAACTTTTTTGGAATTCTACTAAATCACATGGAGAGAGGTGATTTGCCTATAAAATTATATATCTCTTCAGTTTTAGGAAAAAAGCATCACTGGGGACATTCAGGTGACAAAGTCGTTTCCCTAAACCTTGGATGTGCACCCTTAGGAATTCTCTAGGGGGTCCACCTTCATCCTAAAGCCATTTTCCCAGGAGTGTTGGTCCTATTTTGGATCCCCTTCCTATGGCTCCTGCCTATTCGAAACTAGGTATTATCAGCTCTATAGTTATTGCTCTACCAACTAGACCAACTCTACCACTATGGAGAGATCCACCTATCACTCTATTTCAACCCTATGGTTTCAGAACTACTCTCTTATCATCATGAGTGGATCACATCCTTGGCATCTCCCCCAGGTACATGTTCTCCCATCTCTTCAAGTAATCGTGAGTAAGCCTATAACAAATAGTGGTCAATGGGAGTTCATTTTTACCCCTCCTATATTCATGCATAAACATGAACTAGAACTATCTAAGGACTAAGATTTTTCAATCATAACACACCTCCATGTATTCTCTTGGGATCAACCACTGGAGGTATCAAAATTTTATCATGAACCAATGTGAGGTGTATGGCTTGTATATTGCCTTAAAGTCCACCCTCACCACCAGTTCCTCACCTTGAAAGGCTATTATGTGAAAACATTGTTCAATGATCCCTATACTATTTTCATTCATTGTCCCCATGAGTCGGGGAAACAATTGGAAAATTATGTGGTCCTCTAGACTAATCCTTGCTAGAACATCCATTGAGACCAATTTGATAGGGAGACTCCCAACAATGTTAAGGATTGATTACAAGAATTTTGTGTTAGGTGAGAGATGAGGGTTGGGTACTTGCATCACCCCATGTGTGCAGCAACCCAACCATATAGGAAATGGAAGGTCCCACACACACTAAGGGTGTCTTCCTCTAGCTGATGTGGTGGATTACTTAGTACATATTTTACAGCATCAGCACCTCCAGGTTGACGTGTTGCCTCATCACCAACAATGCTTCCATGATGAAGGTGTTCAGTCACACCCCCATGTGTTTGTCCTGAATCAAGATCATCTATCCACATATCAGTGTAGTAATTAATCCTTCTAAACTAACCATGGAAGCCTCTAGCTTCACTTAGTATCCCCATATCTTTCATAGGCTTTCCTCCATGATTTTTAAGTATGAGTGATCCTTAACTAGATAGAATGTAATGGGGCATTGATGAGGCCTCCTGGGTAGAATGTTGGTTATTTTAAAAGTTACCTGAACCACTAATTGAATGGGATTTACTTCATACCCGTATTTCCCTCACTCATCCCTTTCACTAAGAGTAGCAACATCCTTACTATAACTGGGAGCTACTATGGGTCATCCAAAAAAATACTTATGATGAGGAATTTTTCATATATAAACCCTTGGATTGGGATCCCAACAATCTGGTAGAGATCCAAAAAATTGATGTCAATATCCTCATGGTAAAGATGAAAGGTTTTTTCCTAGTGAACATCTGATCATTAACTCTGGCATGATGTCCAGGTGGTGATAGATGTGGAACTATGAGGACCACGAAGCCTTGTAAATCCAGACCCACTTCAGATCTACCTCAAACTCATCGCACGACTAGAATTCCAAGTATACCTAAGCCCACTCATCTATGAAATTTCCACTCAATCATAAGTACCTGCTATTTTTACACCCCTTGAGTGGGTTCCCTAAGACCGCCATGAGAAGTTTCTCATACTGAGGGGTGGGGGAGGCCTCTACCTCCAACGCCTCCCCATTGACATTGTTCATATAGTTCTAGAGGGTGTGTACTGTTAGAGACATGTGATCCTTCTTAATGTGTCCCCCATTGTCCCTATGCCACTGGTACAGTCCAGGTGAACTCCTGAACTAGTATAAGGGCTCATCTCGATTAGCATCAGGGATGATCACATCATCCCATATGTCACGAACCATCCCGAGTCAACCCTGAACCAATCTCCTAAGCTGGTCCACAGCATGTCCCAAAGGGAGTTCCCATTACCCAAGGATGGAAACTAGTTCCGAGCATTAAAACTAAATAGGTGGGAATGATTTGGCCCATAAAATAAAGACAAATAAAGTAATAAAAACTAAAAAAAGAAAAATAAAACTAGAAGCGGAAAGAAAAAAAGGGTGTACATACCTCTTGTGACCTCTTGATCACCTCCAATAACTAACAACATAACTCGCACGGGCAGACAAAACAAGAACCTAAACCAATCAACTGAACCTACATTTGAAAGTAGAGGATAGGAGTGACCATTAAAATGATCAATAGGAATGCCAAAAGTGAACTACATAATCCTTGCATTTCCAAATTCCAAAATAGTCCAATAATATTAGTTTGCACTAAAGTTATAAAAATAAGGGTTTTATACATAAAATGCATTTTGAAAACTAACAATCACAATTACATTTCCCTTATAATTCAAAAACAAGGAAAAGAAAAAAAAGGGGGCTCACACAAACTTTTCAAAAATAGATACTTTGAAATCCTTTTTAAAACCCACCATACATACAAAAAAATTTCAAGAAAACACCAAAACCAAGTTCAAGGGTATGATTCCACACAAATCATGGGAAATAGTACTAATAGTTCTTGTACCAAAGGATCACCGAAAACCTATGAACTCGGAGGAAGACTAGAACATACTAATACCTGCGACGCCATCCCTGGTAGCATTCCACACACGACATAATCAAACGCCCTAATGCTCGGCCACCCTTTCTCAGGTCAAACCGAGGGGCCCAATCCCATATCAATAATCCCAAATATCCACCAACTATGGGCCACTGGATAGTATGTGAACTTCCAGTGCAGAAATCATTCTCAGTAACCTCCTTGCTATGCTAGGTTTCCGTGATATGCTCACAAAGAGGTGTGTCATACATTCAAACAACAAGCCATATACATATATAACCAAGAACACTACACAGTCTAGCACCACCCCATCCACCTCAAGATTATTCTTATGCATTAAAATAAATATAATCCAAAGGAGGACCAATCCCGGGGTCCATCCCATCTCATGACCATCAACTGAGGAAAGAGACCTAACCAAAGAGGGGTTTTCCGAACATACCATTTCAATGATTCTAAATGGCCTTATTCAAATCCCACATATAAAATCCTTTTCAAATATCCATTTTCAAATTCCAACCAGGCCTTTAGCTTCACAATAGTCAACCATTTACCAAAAACACTTGGATAGATTTCCAACACTACAATAAACATTATTTTAAACATGCATGTCTAAACGGGCCCTTATACCAAGAATTTACCAAAACATTCCCAAGTTAATTTTAAATCAAGTTAAAACCAGCAAATCTTAAGAAAGTTACAAACAAAGTTTTATAACACTCATAAGATAACAAACTTTTGTAAAGTACCAAACAGGCCATAGTTTCCAAACACTCACTGAAACATTTTTCAAGGCCAACAGAACCAAACCACGGGGAACACATTTGAAATCATTTTTTAAGAAAAAGGATAACCACTTCCCAAATTTTGGAAAACACTAAAACATTTTAGGGAAAAAGAAAGGGGAGAAGAGGTACTCTTAAGGGCGATTGGCTCTAGAGTGCCATCTTCTCTTGAATTCAAATCCATGTGTGAACCTAGTGCACCCATGGTTGTGTATTCATCCAATGGAGCATTCTAAAAACAAATAAAACATTTGAAACTCATTTTCACCCATTTACAAATCACAACACATGTTTAAAAACTATGGTTCTCTTTTCAAGTCAAGTTCCAAACCACTTTAAAGGAAATCGTTTTGCATTGCATTTATAAAAAAAAATCCAAATTATGAACCAAATCCATTTAATAAAACATTTCAAATTAGAAATCCTTATACAACCAACAAATTTTCCCTAAAAAGGTTCAATAAACTTTTATCAATCACCTATGGCATAAAAACTCATGGGCATACATTAAGATTTATGTAAAACTCTATTTTTAACAATAGAAAACAACATTAAAGCACCACAACAAGCTATATAAGAGTATAAAATATGTGTGAAACAAAGTTATAAATTTAAATAAACATCACGAATTAAAGGAAATGAAAATCATGGATTCGCATACCTCAAAGAAAAACTAGGTCATGCCGAACACTCTGGAACTTGATGAAAAAGGCGGTGACTACTGGTAACTGGCTCGCACTCGCACACACATACCTATATATATATCCATAATTCAATGTACATATTCTGTATGCACTATAATAAAACAGTGTTTTAACGGCGGTTTTTTCATGGTGGTTTTTAAAACCGCCGCTAAATGTTTTTCGATCAAAAATTTAGCAGCAGTTTTTAAAACCGTCGTGAAAAAACTGCTACAAATTTTTTCTTATATTTTTTATATTTTTAAAATATATTCTTAATAAAAAAATAAATTTTTTATAGGCGGTTTTTTTAAAAAAAATCCATGAAATAGTGGTTGTTTTTTCAAAATCGCGACAATAATTTAGAAAATTTTAAAAAAAATATTTATTTATTATTTATTATTTATTATTTATTATTTATTATTTACAATAAAATATAGTTTATTATTTATAATTTGAAATATTTTTAATGTGTCAATTAATTAATATTTATAATTATTAGTTAATAATATTTTTAAACTGAAAATAGATCTTCAATAAGTAGAAGAACAGACTTCGGCATCAAATGACCATAACTTCTGATCTCAGAGTCCATTTCAGCTTCACAACTAGTCAAATCAAAGTTTATCAAATGAGAAAAAACCAAGTGAGATTTAAATCATGTGATAATCAAAGGAAAAAAATATATTCAAAATTCAAAAGTTGAAAATCAAACTCAAACTTCAAACAGCCATAACTTTTAATCCGAGTGTCCATTTGGGCTCTACCACATTTCAAATCGAAGCCTATGACGACCTCTATACAGCTTAGGTCAAGTACCAACTCTATGAGTATTTTACCCCTTTTTATTCTGCTAGAAAATCCCATAAGGCCTCCAAAACAAAGGTTTTAGTTACACACACCAATTTCTTTAAATTCAAACCGTTATAACTTTCGATACAGATGTTCGTTCAACCAGTACCACATATCATATCAAATCTCATTTCATGATCTTCGATTTGACTGGTTGTGGCACTGAAAAGATAGTCTCTAATCATATTTTATGGTCATTTCAATATTTTTAGGGTTTTCAAAAGTTCTTAACATTTTATGATTTATTTATTTATTTATTTATTTACTTATTTAATATTTATTTATTTATTACTTATTTATTAATTATTAATTAATTATTATTATTATTTATCTATTATTTATTATTTATTTATTTATTTAATATTTAATATTTATTTACTATTTAGTTATTATGTCCACATTAATTATTAATTTATTTTTAATTTATTACTTAATTAATTATTTATTATTTATTATTAGTTTGTTATTCATTTATTATTTATTTATTTATTTATTTATTTATTTATTATTCATTATTTATTTATTAATTATTAATTAATAATTAATTAATTACTGTTTTTTATTAATTATTTACTAAATATTGAATATTGAATGTTAAAAATTAGATTTAATTATTAATTATTAATTATTAATTATTAATTATTAATTATTAATTATTAATTATTAAAAATCAATTATTAATCATTAGTCATTAGTTATTATTAATTATTAATTAATTATTTTTTATTTATCTATTTATTTATTTATGATTCATTGTTTATTCTTTATTCTTTATTTTTTATTATTTATTCTTTATTCTTTATTCTTTGTTATTTATTATTTATTAATTTATTTGTAATTTACTAAATATTAATTTATTAGTAGATCTTTATTCATTTATTATTTATTTATTTATTATTTATTTATTATTTATTTTTTATTTATTGATTATTTATTAATTAATTATTATTTATTTATTAATTAAATATTTATTATTTATTAAATATTAAATATTGACTATTGAATATTATTAATTAGTTATTATTAATTATTAATTATTTTTTAATTTTTATTTATTTATTTATTTTTCTATTTATTTATTTATTTATTTATTTATTTATTTATTTATTTATTTATTCTTTATTCTTTATTATTTATTATTTATTATTTATTCTTTATTATTTTATTTTTAATTTACTAAATATTAATTTATTATTTCTTTTAATATTCATTTATTATTATTTTTTTATTTTTTGATTTATTCAATATTCATTATTTATTAATTTTTAATTAATTAATTATTAATTAATTATTAAAAATTAATTAATTATTTATTATTTATTAATAATAATTAATAATTTATTAATTATTTATAAATTTTTAAATATTAAATATTAATTCTTAATTCTTAATTCTTAATGATCAATTATTAATTATTAATTATTATTAATTATTTATTATTTATTATTTATTATTAATTATTTATTGTTTATTTATTGTTTATTATTAATTATTTATTATTTATTATTTGCTATTTATTATTTATTATTTATTCTTTATTCTTTATTCTTTATTCTTTATTCTTTATTCTTTATTCTTTATTCTTTATTATTTATTCTTTATTCTTTATTCTTTATTCTTTCTTTATTTATCTATTATTTATTAATTTATTATTAATTTGTTGTTTATTTATCATATATTCAATTACTTTTTAGTTAATTTATTATTTATACATTACTTATATATTATAAGTTATATATTATATATTATATATTATATATTATATATTACATATTATATATTATATATTATATATTATATATTATATATTATATATTATATATTATGTATTATCTATTATCTATTATCTATTATCTATTATCTATTATCTATTATATATTATATATTATATATTATATATTATATATTATGTATTATATATTATGTATTATATATTATGTCTTATATATTATGTCTTATATATTATATGTTATATATTATATATTATATATTATATATTATTAATTGTTTATTAATTATTGATTATTGATTAATCATTATTGATTAATAATTACTGATTAATAATTATTTTGTGTGTATCTATTTGTTGTGTATTACTAGTTTTTCCAATTAATATATATGTATATAAGTATATTAAATTCGATTTATTGACCACATGAAAAGCATGCTGGAGTGGTAAAGTCTTTAGAGAATAAGAATATGAGGTAAGGGGTTTAAATCTCACCCAACGCAGAATTTCTATATATTGCATGGGCATGTGCATGGACATGGACTTCTACATAGAGATGGGTATGAGCATGGTAATAAGAAATAAATATATATATATATATAAATTACGAAAATATATAAAAATAATAAATAAATAATATAAATAAATAATAATAAAATCAAATAAATAAATCAAATAATATATATATATATATATATATATAAATTATGAAAATATAAAAAAATAATAAATAAATAAATAAATAACGAAAATATAAAAAAAATTAAAAAATTAAAAAAAAAAATTAAAAATGATTTAGCGAGGGTTTAAACCACCGCTAAAAAACTGTCGCTAAATCATTCTACGATGGTTTTAAAAAACCGCCGCTAATTATTTCTCGACACAGGATTTAGTGGCGGTTTTCCGAAACCACCGTAGGATGATTTAGCGGCGGTTTAAACCGCCGCGAAATACAAATTTTGGTGTAGTGACGCCATGAGGGAACACGTACTTGGAGGATATATATATATATATATAAACATACCTTAAGTATATGCATGTGCGCCCTCTGTCGTTGACCAAAAAATCACTATAACAACAAAAGACACCCAAAATTAAGGCGAAAAAGACAACACACCTCTAATTAATTTACTAGGGACTCATATACACTATAAGACACTAAATTGGATTGTGTAAATCCATACAACAAGAATAAGACCACACCTCGAATGGTGGTGATGAACCGAAACAACCCGAAACACCTCACCTTCTGCAGTGAACATCAAAACTCGCACAAAACGGAACCGATGGGCCTTTCATGAAACCTAACATCATAAGAAACAGGGAAAAAACAGTTAACCCTAACCCTAGGGTTTAGCTGATACATAGGGTGATGAAAAGGTTGAAGCAAAGATGGAAAGTGAGGGAGAAATCCTTACATGGATGAACCGGATGGAATCTGTGAAGAAAACAAGAGAAATTGGCATATGGAGAGGGAGGCAGAATTGGGCTGTCACGACTCACCAAGGGATGAGGCTGGTGTGGGTTGCGCACCGAATAGGGTGCACAAGGGGGTCGGGTCGTCGAGAGATGGTGCACCGCAAGGGGTGAGGTGCGATGAGGAGGGCGCTGCATGGGAAACTAGATGGATGACTGGTGGAGGGGAAGATGATGAGGGCCAGCGTGAGGGGAAGAAGACCAGGGGAGGGGCGCACTCCCTGGGGAGGAAGAAGAGGGCGACACCCTTAGGTTTTTCTCCCAAGAAAATAATTAAAATAAAATTGAAATAAAAACTTAATAAAAATGTTAATATAAATTTTTGATGATAATAATAGTAATAATATTAATAATGATAAAAATATAATAATAATAATAATATGATAATAATAATAATAATAGATAAATAATATTGATAACAATTCCAATAATAATAATAATAATATAACTCAATAATAAAAATCACAATAATAAATTTGTTTCATTTCATTTTAAATAACAATAATCATAATATTAATAAAAATTTAGTAATAAGTATAATGTTATTATTTACACAAGATATTTTTATTTCAAGCGTCAAGCAGCCACACGGTCACCTGGCCGGAACGCACTGTCACCTTCAACAATGCGGTGTCTGCGCACCATCCCAAAACCCATCAAAAACAATATTAAACTTCAAAAAAATGAATTGGGACTGAGAAGAGAGTAAAATAAAGGGTGTCCTGGGTTGTGGTGTGACAATTGGCATGCTACTAAGGACGGAGTCACGGGTATTAGTATATTCTAGAATTCCTCCGAGTTCCTAGGTTTTCTGTGATCCTTTGGTATGAGCACTATTAGTACCATTTCCCATGTTGTGTGTGGAATCATACCCTTGAACTTGGTTTTGGTGTTATCTTGAAAATTTTTTGTATGTATAGTTGTTTTTAAAAAGGATTTCAAAGTAGTTGTTTTGGAAAAGTCTGTGTGAGCCCCTCTTTTTTCTTTTCCTTGCTTTTGAATTATAAGGTCAATGGAATTGTGATTGTTAGCTTTCAAAATGAATTGTATGTATGAAAACCTTATTTTTATAACTGTAGTGCAAACTAGTATTGTAAGACTATTTTAGAATTCGGAAATTCATGGATTATGTGGTTCACTTTTGGCATTCCTACTGAGCGTTTTAATGCTCAAGCCTATCCTTCCCTTTTAGATGCAGGTTTAGTTTCTTGGTTTAGGTTCTTATTTCGTCTGCTCATGCAAGGCAGGTTGTTAGTTGTTGGAGATGACTAAGAGGTCACATGGAGGTATGTGCAGTCTTGTTTTCTTACCGCTGATAGTTTTATTTTTATTTGTTTGGTTTTTATTAATTTATTTATCTTTCTTTTAGGGTCCAAATCATTCCCACCTATTTAGTTTTGATGTCCGACACTATTTTCCATCCCGTGGGGGATTGGGAATGCCCTTCGGGACATGTCGCGGACCGGCTCGGGTGACTGGTTCAAGGTTAACTCAAGATGGTTCGTGAAAAAATGGTATCAGAGGAGGTCCTTGATATTTGGGATATCCGGTAGATGGATATTAGGATTTTCAGGGATCAGAGGGTAGGTTATGGGTTGATTTCTGATCACCATCACTCGTGAAGATACCTGAGTTATCAGGGGTAGTCTAGGTTTTGAGTCTTTTGTCTTGGGTTTTTTTGGATAGAGGGATGACAATGGAGGATAATCAATTCACGTTGCAGTCTCACATGGGGTGGTGACCCATGTGAAGTCCAAATGCCCAACTCAAGGTCCTCTTAGTGTTTTTCCTTACATAGGGCATGGATCACCACCATGTCTTTGGGTTAGGTATATGCACTAGTTCCTCATTCTAGTGGGTTGTTTTTGGTTTTGTTTCATTTTGATATCGGTTGATGTGAGTGTGTGTTAAAAATTAAACTGGTTTGAAAAATGGAAAATTGTTTCTTTTAAATCGTTTTGAAATTGGTGAAGTGGGTTTTTAAAGAACAAGTGTTTCTATTTGGAAACTTTTGGTGTGTGTCTGGATCTTATAAGGGAAAGAAGTGTTTGAACCTTCTTGTCCTTTATGGAAGGGTCACATGTGTGTGCGTATGTATGGATATTTCATGAGGGGAACTTGTTCATAGATGATGTAAGCAGGATGGAATGAACGCACATGTAACGGTTCATAAGGTTCCTTAGGTGGGTTTTAAAAATTTAATAGAAATGGTGGTTTTCAAAAAAGAAAATTTTTACTTGTGTTTGTTTATGTTTGGCTTATGTGCATGTTTCCCTTGGCTTGGGCAGTTTCTTTGATTGAGCTTTGGCCTGATGCTGATCATAGTTGTATTTTTCATATTGTTCTTATTATGCCACCTAGAATAGTCCCTAAGGTTTCTAATGAGTCATGCCCAATTTTTGGTCCTTTTCATGTATTGTCTATCTATCAAGGTAATCAAAGTCTGTTAGAGGTAGTTGTGTGGTTTGAAAAGTTAGAGTGGGTCTTAGGGTTGTTGGGAACTCCCGAGGGTGTTAAATTTTGTACCATCCCATAGTTATTTGAGGGTTCAGTTTTGGACTAGTAAAGATGAGATGTCTTATTGTCGTTAGAGTTTTGGGTGTGATTAATGGTGTTCAACTTTTGTGAAGGTTCCCTATTTGGCAAGAATTTCATGTCAGCTGAACCTGTCTCTAGGAAACCATCTTCGTCGGTGCTGGAACCCATTTTGTTGGATCGTTCTCTTATGTGCCACCAGTATGGTCAGCTCTAGCATTTTTAATCATCTCGTTGCATCCCTTTGAAAACCTATCACCATTGTGGCAGCTTGAATAATCAGGAGAAAGAATGATTTGGGGACCAGAGGATGAAAATGCCTAACTGTAAGGCGGTAGATGCTTCATCCATTAGGGCCTCAACTATAGGTCTCTGGGTGAAGCTCGTGCACAGTCAGTAGTTGTCGAGGGTGTGTGGAAATTCGGTCTGGATCATGTTTTCAGCTATGGGGAGAGAAATATCCAAAGTTTCCTTGATTTATTCTTATTATCATCATAAGATCATCCTCATTAGGGTGGTGTGATGAGCTTCTTCTACCGCAATCCAAGCAGCCTTATCTTCTCTTACTGTGGTTTTTGAGTCACTTAGATTCTTTGAAGGGGTATTGGGCCCATGAATAAAGAGATGTGTTCTAATTTTGAGTTTGGTCTCAGTTTTTTTTTTAGGAAGATGTTTTTTGAAATCAATGGGTGTTGTCTTTGGGTGCTTTCTTAGTTTGGGTGCCTCTCTAGGTTCTCCTCTAGTGTGTTTCAGTTTTGTAGGGAATTCATTTATCCTGGTATTTTGGTGTGTTTGTTTTCCCCGTAACAGTTTTAATCCTAGTGGTGGAGTTTTTCCGTTAGCGTTGAGAAGGTGGGGTGAGTTCGGTTTGGGAAGTTCTCGCGTTTCCCCCCCCCCCTACAGGTAGTGTGTTTGGGTTTCAAGGTTTTTGTGTTAGTAAATTCTTGTGGTGGGGAGAATACTCTTGTGTTCTCCCCTCAACCTCGGGCAGTGATTGTTCTTGAGTTTTTCGGGTCTGATGTGTGTTGTTAATGGTCACCTCGAGCCTCTCGGTTTCTTTTGGTTTGGACTAGGAATGGACTCTAGTTGTGTCAAATGTTGGTTTGGTGACTTTTGGGGGGTAAAACGTGTCTATGGTGGGGATAATTGTCACACCATGACCTCATACACCCTTTATTTTACTCTCTTCTCGATCCTGGTAATATTTTTTTGGAAGTTTAATATTTTTTTAATGGTTTTCGGGCTGGTGCATAGACACCGCATCGTTAGTGGTGACCGTGTGTTCCGATCAAGTGACCGTGCGGCTTCTTGAAGCCTGAAATAATAATATCTTGTGTAAATAATAACATTATCCTTATTACTAAATTGTTATTAGTATTATGATTATTTTTATTTAAAATGAAATAAAACAAATTTATTATTGTGATTTTTATTGTTGAGTTATATTATTATTATTATTGTTGTTTTTGTTGTTGTTGTTATTATTATTATTATTATTATTATTATTATTATTATTATGGGAAATTTTATTAATAGTATTTCTCTACTATTATTATTATCATATTATTATTATTAGAATTAGAATTTTTTCATTATTTATATTACTACTATTATTATTATCAAAAAAATTATTAAGATTTTTATTAAGTTTTTATTTCAATTTTATTTTAATTACTTTTGTTTTTGAAGAATAACCTAGGGGTGTTGTCCCCTTCTTCCTTCCCATGGAGCGCTCCCCCTCCCTTGGTCTTCTGCCACTCAGGTCGGCCCTCTTCAGCCTCCCCTTCACCGGTCGTATGTCCATCTCCCCATTCGGCACCCTCCTCCTCACACCTCACCCCTTTTAGTGCACCATCTCCCGGCGGCCCGACCCACACTACCCTCCTCCCTTGGTGAGGCATGATGGCCCTATTCCAGCTCCCTCTCCATGGGCCAGTTTCTCCCATTTTCTTCACGGATTCCCTCCAATTCGTTGATGTAAGGATTTCTCCCTCACTTTTCATCTTTAATTTCATCCTTTTCATCACCCTATGTATCGTTTGAACCCCAGGGTTAGGGTTAACTATTTTTTTCTTTGTTTCTTTTGATGTTAGGTTTCATGGAATGCTCATCGGGTCTTTTTGTGCGAGTTTTGATGTTCGCCGCAGAAGGTAAAGTGTTTCGGGTTGTTTCGATACGCTGTCGCCATCTGAAGTGAGGTATTATTCTTATTGTATAGATTTTCACCATCCAATTAAGTGTCTTATTAGCTATATGATTCCCTGGTAAATTAATTACAGTTGTTTTGTCTTTGTCGCCTTAATTTTGGATATCTTTTGTTGTTATAGTGAATTTTTGGCCAACGATAGAGGGCACGCACACATATACTTAAGGTGTGTGTGTGTGTGTGTGATATGTCCTCCATGTATGTGTCCCTCATGGTGTGGGTAATATGTGCATTTTATTATGAATATATGTATATATATATGTAGGTATGTGTGTGCAAGTGTGGTCCGGTTACGAGTGGTCTCCACCTTTTTCGTCAAGTTCCAGAGTTTTCGGCAAGATCTGGTTCCTCTTTGAGGTAGGTGAATCCATTATTTTCATTTCCTTTGCATTTACTTTAATGATTTATGTTTATTTAAATTTATAACTTTGTTTCGCACCTATTTGATACATCTATATAGCTTGTTGTGGTGCTTTAATGTTGTTTGTTATTGTTAAAAATAGATTTTTACAAGAATATTAGTGTATTCCCATGCGTTTTTATGTCGTAGGTGATTGATAAAATGTTTATTGAACATTTTTAGGGAAAATTGGTTGGTTTATGAGGATTTCTAGTTTTAATTTTTTTGTTAAATGGATTTGGTTCATAATTTGGAACTTTTTTATATATATGCAATGCAAATTGATTTCCTTTAAAGTGGTTTGGAACTTGACTTGAAAAGAGCTCCTTGGTTTTTGAACATGAGTTATGATTTTTAAATGGGTGGAAATGAGTTTCAAATGTTTTATTTGGTTTTAGAATGTTCCATTGGATGAATACACAACCATGGGTGCACTAGGTGCACACATGGATGTGCATTCAAGAGAAGATGGCACCTAGAGCCAATCCCCCTTAAGAGTACATATTCTCCACTTTCTTTTTTTTTTAATGTTTTCATGTTTTCCAAAATTGTGCAAGTGGTGCTCCTTGTGCTTCAAAAATGATTTCAAATGTGTTCCCCATGGTTTGTCTTGGTTGGCCTTGAAACATGTTTCGGTGAGTGGTTGGAAACTATGGCATGTTTGGTGCTTTGCGAAAGTGTGTTAGCTTATGAGTTTTGTAAAATACCATTTGTAACTTCCTTAAGAATTGTTTATTTAAACTTTATTTAAAATTATCTTGGGAATGTTTTGGTAAATGCTTGGTGTAAGGGAATGTTTGGCCATGCATGTTTAAAATAATGTTTATTGTTGTGTTGGAAATATATCTAAGTGTTTTTGGTAAATGGTTGATTGTTGTGTAGTTAAAGGCATGGTTGAAATTTGAAAATGGATATTTGAACAGGGTTTTGTGTGTGGTATTTGAATAAGGCCCATTTGGAATCTTTGAAACGATATGTTCGTAAAACCCCTCTTTGGTTAGGTCTCTTGCCTCAGTTGATGGTCATGAGATGGGAAGGACCTCAGGATGGGTCCTCGTTTGGATTATATTTATTTTAAGGCATAAGAATAATCTTGATGTGGCTAGGGTGGTGCTAGATTGTGTAGTGTGCTTGGTTATATATGTATATGGCTTGTTGTTTGAATGTGTGACACACCTCTTTGTGAACATAGCACAGAAACATATCATAGTAAGGGGGTTACTGAGAACGATTGCTACACTAGAAGTTCATGTACTATCCAGTGGCCCATAGTAGGTGAATATTTGGGATGATTTCTATGGGATTGGGCCCCTCGGTCTAACCTTAGAAAGGGTGGTCAAGAATTAGGGTGTTTGATTTTGTCGTGTGTGACATGCTACTAGGGATGGAGTCACAGGTATTAGTATTTTCTGGCCTTCCTCGGTGTTCCTAGGTTTTTCATAATCCTTCGGTACGAGCACTACTAGCACCATTTCCCTTTTTTTGTGTATAATCATACCCATGAACTTGGTTTTGGTTTTTTCTTAGAAACATTTTGTATGTATGGTTGGTTTTTAAAAGGATTTCAAAGTAGCTGTTTTGGAAAATTTTGTGTAATCCCCTCTTTTTTTTCTTTTCATTGTTTTTGAATTATATGGGAAATGTAATTGTGATTATTAGTTTTCAAAATTCATTGTATGTATGAAAACCTTATTTTTATAACTATAGTGAAAACTAGTATTATTGTACTGTTTTGGAATTTGGAAATGCATGGATTATGTGGTTCACTTTTAGCATTCCTACTGAGCATTTTAATGCTCACACATATCCACCCATTTTAGATGTAAGTTTAGTTGCTTGGTTCAGGTTCTTGTTCTGTCTGCCCGTGTGAGGCAAGTTGTTAGTTGTTGGAGGTGACCAAGAGGTCACATGGAGGTATGTGCAGTCTTGTTTTCTTGTCGCTACTAGTTTTATTTTTCTTTGATTAGTTTTTATTAATTTATTTATATTTATTTTATGGGAAAAATTGTTCCCACCTATTTAGTTTTGATGCTCGACACTAGTTTTCATCCCAAGGGGATCGAGAACGCCCTTTGGGACATACCGCAGACCGGCTCAGGTGACCGGTTCAGGATCGACTCGGGCTGGTTCATGACACCATAGCCCAAAGTTTTATAACTCTAGTCTCTTGAATAACGGTAACTTATGATGATCCTCTATCATCAATGTGGTAAATGTGTAGAAATATGAAATTATATGTAAGCTCTCTCTAATCATAATATTCCCAAACATATAATCTTAGTGAGTAGAGGCAACATTTTCACCTTAAGTGGCCATTTTTCCATTAATTATAAAATTTTCAAGGATGGTTCATGAAGGTCATCTCACAAAATTTGGGTTCATATAAGTTGTTTTCATATAATTTTGGTTCGTATAAGTCTATTTGCAGAAGTCTAGTTTTGGAAGGAAAGTTCATGGAGGAGTTGATTTTAATGAGTGGTAAGGATCAAGATCACAAAACATTTATGAAGGTCTTGATTTTCATAAAAATATAGAACTGAACTATCTTTATTGAAAAGATCATGGTCCCCTAATGGGGCCCTACCCCTATTTATAGGTCTACCATCAAGCCAAGTTTCATGAAGGGGACTTTCCAATCACTAATTTTTTAGTAGTTTTTCCTTAGAATCTAACCCTCTATTTTCTCATCGGATCTGATTCTGAGGAGGAATTTTTTAACACCAAAATAAAAATGTCACAGGAGAGTTCAAAGAAGTCATGTTTGGATAGAAGTGAATCTAGGATAGAACAACCCAAAAATACACTTAAGGGACTAGGTTTGCGAAGGTCCACGCCTTCGTGAAAGGATGTAGCAAGAGAAATCCCTGGCTGTGCAAAGTTTTCATGGTACCCACCATACATCATAAGTTGGATTCATGGAGTGTTGTTACATGATAGTCCCCAACCACATGGATATTTTATGGTAACCTCCGTGCAGTGTAACTTTGGTTTTTGGATCCCCATTAGTTCATAAATCTCATAAAGTTTTGTAAGAGACTATATATTTCAAAAAACCAATTCTCTTTCCTCTATTAGTCCTATAAATAACCCCTATGTCCTACCTTCCATGGGAGGTATCCTTTCATCTTCCAAGAAATTATCTAATTTTGTGATACTCTGAATATTCATGGGCATGTTATAATATAGATTTCCTAAGGTAGTCATATTTCACAAAACTATCTCTCTTGGATTTTTGATAACCTCAAACCCTAGTGGAGATTCCTTTGGTAACATTATATGAATTTCGTGTAAGAAGAAATATATTTTTGGATCTTGGGGTTTTTTGAGATAACTATCCTTTGTGAAACCAACCCCATGGGAACTAGGACTTTACCCTGAGGTAGGGTCATCTTATTTTTCAAAACACACCTTCAAGAGACCCTTTACCTTCATTAGACCTTTGACCTTCATGAAGATCCAAAATTTTGTGAAGCCCCAACATTCACAAAACCATCCTCTATACCTCTCCATGGTGACTCATTTCAGTTAACCCCCATTCATAAAAGATGAGATCCTAGGTCCCCTATGATCATCCAAAACCAATCCAATCACACTCTACATCCCTATATGATTGGTATCACCAACTCTCGTGAACTCCCACTTCTCTCTGAGTGTGGCATGGTCCATCATCCTACCTACTCCTCCTAATCATATTTACCCCAATTCCTATTGCTACTGAGAATATTTACCCTAATTTTGGGCCTCTTGACTTCCACTCCACCATAGTAGTGACAATACCATGTACCTCCTAGAGGCACAAGAGTGGTGGACATGTAATCCCCAGATGTGGCATCTTTGAGGGAAACTATTCACCTGTATTGGTGGGTATTCCTCATGATGAATCATCATCCTGCCTTAACATATCCCCCATCAAGGTGTAATACCTATCCAAATCTACGTTGCATGATGTAAAACCACCTAACTTCATATCCTAGTCATATGACATTAAACTACAGGATAATTTCTTCATCACATGTTGTAAAATTGCATCCTTAACCTATGCAATGAATACTAGATTCCCCATGTACAGTCATCATAGGATGAAAAATAATCCTCCATCTCCCCAAGAGATAATCCTTCTACATCAGACAGCATCCATGCGTAAGCCCCAAACCATATCCCCAAGGTATGATCCTCCTGTATCGGGTATCTTCCAAGCATAATCCCCATACCATTTCCCCAAGGGATGATCCTACTGCATTTAGTAGCTTTCACATGTAATATCCACACTATCCCTCATTAAAGATCCTTCCAAGACACAAGAAAACCTACCACATTACATTAAACTACATGGATCAAACATATCGCACAACCATAAACTAAATAATCAAACTACATGGGTTTTGATCCATATCCCTTAAATAGGGTATGTATGACACCTCCCTAGAGTTTAATACTGAAATCATTCAAGTGTGAAATTATCCCCATTAGAGGGACACACTTAACCATTCCAAGTGTGAAATTATCCCCCTAGGGTGGGATACACTCCATCATACAAGTATGAAATTATCCTCCTTGGGGGACACACTCCATCAACCATGTGTGAAATTATCCTCCTTGGGGGACACACTCCATCATTCCATTGTGAAATTATCTTTCTTTGGGGGGAACACTCCATCATCCAAGTGTGAAATTATCCCCCATGGGGGGACACACTTTATTATAATAGTGTGAAATATTCCCCCTTGGGGACACACTCCACCATCTATCCCCATAGTACATTAAACCCATGACCCGATCTATCTCCAAAAGTCATTAAACCTATGCATATCCCTATAAGACATTGAACTCATGCCATGATCTAAATCCCTACCCCATGAAATAAACATGGGATGCCTGAGGTAAAAATCCTCATAAGCATTATTCCCCTGGTGTCAATTACCTCATGATCGAAATTGGATTCCCTAGGTTTCATGCCTAAGATGCCTCAAAATGAGACGCCTCCAAAATAGAAATAATTCACAAGTTCCAAATCTACCAAACATATATACATTCCCAAAATTCCCAATGTTACTACCTCCCTTGACCAAATTTTTATGCCTTGTCAAGATATAAGTAGCATAATTTACCTGATCCCACCTTGAGATCATTATGGGAATGAGTTTCACAAACATGATTTAAATCTCTGAGGGAGGACCGTACTAAGAAACGATCTCCACAGAGGAATCCATGGAAGGAGGAACAAACATACCATCATCCCATTTTGATCAAAGAGAAAATATCACCAATGTGAGTGATGAAAGTTTTCTACTTTTGAAAAGTGGGAATACAGGTTAACAAAAATAAGCACATCACCACTAGGTAAAAGGATGACATTGTTCCCCGATGAAAGCATCAAAAATAAATACCAATAAAATTTCTATTTTTAAAAACCATTTTTATCATTCTAAAGTTGAATACATTAATGTTATATTTCATTTTTTTAAATCATGTTCAAAAATGAAATATTAATTTGGAATCTATTTCTACAAAAAATAAACTGACTATAATTTTCAAGAAAAACAATTGTATTTTTATAATTTTTGACAAAATTAAATTCTATCTTTTTATGTTAAAAGTTTAAAATAAACGTTTAAAATGAATATGATTGTATAATATATTTTATTTTCATTTTTTCCAGTGTCCATGAAGAATTTGTTAAAGTATATAGTTCACTAGTAACATATTCAACCATTGGTTACTATTTAATTCATTAAATATCATCATATATGATTATATGAATATTTTAACATGTTTTCATTGATCCTTGAGGATTCTGAAGTATTTTTCAGAAGTATCTTTCACATGTGTATACAAGTAGACTTTCAAAAGTGTACATATTATTTTAGTGATATAATATCTTTTAAAGTAGGGAAAATAAGTTATAATTAATGGGGATTTTATTAGACTTTTATTCTTTTTATATCATTTTTTTAAGAACTAATATTAGATTTCATAGGTTCAAAGGGACATGAAATCTATTTTCAATGCCACATTTAGAAGAGTCATTTTATTTCCCATTAATTCTTAATTAAATTATAGAGAGTTCAATTAAGTGGGAGATTAATAATTTCTAGAAGAAACCTTATTTTATTTGTTTATAATTTTTTTATAATTTCAAAAGGTGGGAAAAGTTTTTTAAATTATAATTGAATTTGCAATTTTGTAAAAAGGAGGAGATTGTTGAAGTGGCCCTTTATTAATTCACTTAATCTTATTTTGATAATTAGAAAATTCTTCTTATTTATTTATGTTTTAATAAATTATAAATTATTTTTTCATTCCCTCTAACATGCATAAAGAAATTTATTTTTAAGCTGACATTTCTTGTAGATGAAATATCATTGTTAGTATTATTTAATATTTTGTTATTTGTATTTTCTATGTATTTTATGAACTACATTAAAATAAAAATCTATATTTGGATGAGATTAGTTAATAATATTATATTGAAGTTTTATAATTGTAAAATTAAAATTTCTCAATCAATAGATTATTAATTGTTTAAATCATTCTTGTTGTTGTTATTATTTTATTACTATTTTTCTTTATTTTGGATACTATGTTTATTTTATAAATATAGATATTTTTAGAATTGTTAAACCACATATATGATGGAATCAAATTATATATGTGTTGGACCATCTTTACACCTAAATAGAATAAGATTCACATATATAAAGTTAGAAATTTTTCTAAGTGTTTAATGAAACATACACTGACATTAATGAAAAATACAAATCACACTTACACTGTAAGAATGACTCATACACTAACACATACATACGAAAAATTATACATACATGGAGTGAAAAAATCACATATACATTGATCAGAAATATTAGTAAGTGTTAAATAACGCTTATTCATAGTTTCAAATGAAACTTATGAAACTATAAGAAATGAAACTTATATAAATACAAAATGATTCATGCACACAATCCTTTTGTTTTCACAAAATCGTGAAAAGTGCTCTTTTTTTCTTAGAATTTTTTTTCAAATTCATTAAAAGTGATTTGTTTCACTTATACTTTTGAATATTTATTTTCTATATGTTTATAATGATTATTTTTATTAATTTAATTTTTAATAAATTTCAAGATAATTATTTTATTACTAGAATAAATCATTTGTGAAAATATTATACATATTTAAATGATTATAACATGGTAGAAATTATCATACCATAGATTTTTAGACAGTTGAAAATTTAAAATTTAAAATATTTGGAATATGAAAATATTGTCTCATATACTTTATGAGAGTATTCCAAGAATCATTCATATTAATTATCATGTAATATTTATTGATGTATTAATTATTTCAATGATTTTTCTTGTAAATCTTGATAGTTTTTTTAAAAACATTTAATGGAATCCATGTAAGTATGTTTTTTCATACTCATTAAATAGATAATACATGAGAATAATTTCATTATAAAACTAGATTGAAAACCTAAAAAGTGGTTAGCTAAAGTCACATGCATGTGCTTCTTTGGGAATATAAGAAATTTAATGGATTCTAATTTTTTAATATGATGTACATGAAGAAACATTAAATATAGAGTTTTACATGTATGTTTCAATGTGTGAAAGTTGAGGATACTTTTAACTATATTGTGCTACACATTTTTTTAGATCACTACTTCAACACTTCTGCCTGGACTACGTCGATCAGATCATGTACTATTGGAGAGAAAATGGATGCCTTAACACAGAGATCTCTCATTGTTCAAATATTTCTTTAGTGCCTTCTTGTATATTTTTATTTTCAATTATTAATTGTTTTTTTATACTTTCTTTTAAAATGTAGTATTGTTAGGTTATACCACCCCAAAAAAAGGTATTTTCATGTTATACCATAATAAGTAAAAGGTAAGGGGATTAAATTAAGGATTGGTATGGATAAAGGAGGGGTTAGTTTTCTCCACCACCTTAAAATGAAGCTAGTTGGTTTATGCCTCCATGATTTAAAAATTAAATATCGGTTCATGCCTCCAAGGATTAAAAGGAATTGGAAAGGGTTGTAAATCATTATAGAAATCATAGATTCCATTTTTAGTGGGTTTTATTTCTCTCTATGTTCGAGAGAAATGAAAATTGGACATAGTATCAATTCAATCCCAAATAATAATAAAAACATTTGTGTCTCATCCTATTTATTTACACTACATAATGATATTAACTCAAATATAATTTTATAAAAATTTTTAAAGTGGTGAATTAACCCACCCACCCCCACCCTCTTGACCATTTAGTCACCTCCCTTCATGGCTTAACATGTTAGCACATGGTTTGGGAGAACCATCGGGAAGAAACATTATATATGGGGTTTAATGCATATGGTTGGTGCATGGTTTGAAAAAATGTGAGATAAATCCATGCAGAACACTTTGGCTTGTTCTTATAGGATCTGAAATGTTTGGAAAACCATGTGAAAAAAAATATTATTAACATGCATATTTGATCCAATGTGAGCTACAAATTTTGTTTAGGGTTTGGTAAACCATGCTTTCAAACCATGAAGTTATCTAGATTTCTTAAAAAGTTTGAAATAGGACATTTTACCCTTCTTGTTTTTTGATGTTTTATCCCTCTTATTTTATCTCTCTAGTGAAGTTGACAGAGGGGGATCCCTCTCTTTTCTCCCTTTATTCCCTTGTCATGGGTTGTTTTTTGTGGAATTTTGTAATGATTTAAGGTGAGTTTCTACCTTAATTTCATTCCTTTAGTATTTCCCTTTATCACTTCTAATTTATTATTCGGTCTATGGTTTGTGAGATGATTCCAGTGAAGCATGGTGGAATTGTCTTAATTTGATGGGTATTTTTCATAAATTTTCTAACATATGTCATAAGAGGATAAACACATGTCATAATTTTCTATTTCATTTGAGGTATATTTTTAGCCTTATTTATTTAGTTTTTTAGTGAAATTGGGTATAATTTTCCATCAATTATGTTTAATAAATTGGGGATTTTGTGTTGATTGGGTCAGTACACATGTCAGGAGTGAGTCACACCCTTTTACTCATGGTTTCAATATCATTATGCCACTCAAAGAGTTTTTATGAAAGTGTGAGTTTTTAATTTAAAATGAATGGTTATTTATCAATGATTGGAATTAATTATTTTGTATATAATATCTTGATATAGTATCTATAATGATGATACGAGCTCATAAGAGGCTTGGATGAGCTTAGGAAATGGTGGTAGATCTTGATTAAAGGGGATGATGACTATAAATTAGGTATGTGTCCCCTTAACATCTTTCTAAGGATCATGAATTGTTTTTAAGTTCATGTGGTATGTGTTCTTGAAACCTATGAGTGATTCACCTTGAATTTAGAAATAAATTATTTCTATAAATTCCCCCACAGTAGAATGGGAGTTTCTTTGGACCCATTGTATCCTTGATCACTCACCTAATGCATAAATATTTTATAGTTGAGTGATTTGATATGAAATTATGTTATGTGACACATAGACCCTGGGGGGTATAAATTAAATTAATTAAATAAACTTAGTGGACATATAGATAGGATGGTTATGAACCTCCTAATATTGGACTAGGTACTCTAGTGATGTTATGAAAAATAGAATCACTCAACAACTGTGTCACCAATGGGTGGGGATACTTATTGGGTTACAATAGTATTGGGGAATTTATCAGATGATATTATATTTTTATGGCCTAGATAGGATTATAGAGGTATTTGGACAGACATATTTATCTTAGTCCAAGCTATGATGGATGAGATGATTGTGTGTCTCATGCATAACATAAAACACCCTCATGAGGGTGGATTGGAATCTTGGTGAGTTCCATAAGTGGGATAATTCCTTAGAGTCTTGATGAGGTATGATGGGAGACTTTTCACCAAGTAATGGGTTTAGATTTATTCTAGGTGAGACCTAGGATGTGACTCGGGTGTGGGTTATGAGGATTATTTGATGAATTGGCATGGGATTCACAAGGTCCTTAGTTGGATATGAATTATGGTGGTCCCTAGTAATCCAGACTGAGTTGTGATGTGGAATTATTATTTGGGTTTCGGCTGAACTTTTTAGGATAGGGTCAAAAAAAGGTCATGTAGGCCTAGAAAAAATTGTGGGGTGTTGTACATGGCTTGGTTCTGATGAATAGGGATTTATGTGGGTCTGAAGAAACCTAGGGGATGCCCATGAGGGCATGATGATAATGTGGATGGGGTTAGAATAATGTGATTGTGTGACTGAGGAGGTTGTGATGGTATTACCTTATGTGTATGTATAAATGAGGATACATACTTCGAGTCGTGTTTTGGGCCTTGAATAATGTGTTTAGGTTGTTTGATTGAGAGGCCAGACTAAAGAATGTGTGCCAGGTTTGGGTGAGTGGGAAACCTATGTGGCATGTGATATGAGGTTCTATGGAAGAATATTACCATGATTCAATATGATGTATGATGTTTTAGGGTGGAATATTGTGACACCCTAATTTTAGGTGTGTATTTATTTTACACTATTTATTTTAATTTTGGGTGTCGATTTTGGATTGATGGAAGTGTTAGGAGGTGTAAGGAGAGTGGAATCTAAAATATAGATACAGGGTTTAGTTCACAGCATTAATGACTATTCATGGAGTGAGCTATTTCTAGGTAGGTTTCAATAAGAATCTTTTAGAGGATTTCCATGGAATGAAACTTTAATTCATGTCATGAATGATTTTCATGGACTAAACGGGTTTTGTGACATATAATTATGAGGCTAATGAAATTTCTATGTATTTGTGAATCGATTATTCATGGAATGAATTCCAATTCATGTCATGAATGATTTTAGGACCAACTGATTTATTAATTTTATCACCCTTTAATTATAATGAATCTTTCCTCTTTTTTCCTCAAAACTCAGGATCTCTTTTAGTGATTTGGGTTATCCTACTCCCTCCAGAGACTAGTTTAATCAATTCATAAAGCATAGGAAATAGGGAATCAGAGGTAATCATTTCAAATATTTTTATCCAATGTAATCCCCATATTTTATTTTAGAGGAACTATATATTGAGGTTTTCATTCCTAGAAATATGGGTTAAGAAATTTTTCGATGAATATTTTTTATGATTCATTAAAGGAATGGAAAGGAGAGGTCGGATCTATAAATATTTGAATAATTATTCATGTTTAATGACTTTATGGTAGGTGGATTCTCCCTCTTTCCATTTCCTTTAAAACATGAAGGCTCTTAGTTTCTATTTAATGAAAAACTATTTTTAAATATCTATTTGAATATCTTACTGGTTGATATTATATATTAGGTTATGGGTGACTGATATTGGAAATGGAGGTTTTCCCAACTCATATATACTAATGGTTTCTTCAAACTGTTGGTATACTGTAAAAAAGGAAACATTTTCCAATGGTTTGTTCAAAATTTTGGCAATGTTTAAACATAGTTAAGATTTCCCAATGGTTTGAAAAAACCATTGGGAAAAAATTAGTTCCTCTAAGATATAACAATGGTTTTAATAAAACATTGGTAAAGAGAGGATTTCCCAATAGTTTTTAAAAACCATTGGGAATGTTTTCCCCCAAATACACAGCACCCCATACTTCACTCCTCCAGATTGCAGACCCTAATCCAAAGCTCCTCCCAATGTTTTGTCGGCTGAAAAACTTCTTATAGCCATATATCCATCTTCAATCAATCAATTTTTTACTTCTACACTTCAAATTAGTAAGTTTTACCTTAGTTTTAATGTTATACCTCTATTTTTTTATATTATCTATTTTGATTTGGGATAAATTAGAGTTCCTACAGTCTGTGGCATAATGAACCCTTTGATTTGTTTTCTGTTTGTTGTTCTATGCTTCAAACATGGTAAGGGGTTTGTTTAGTGGGGTGATATGGTAGTTTCTATGGACTTTAGTTTAGTTTAAAATTGGATTTGGATTTTGTATTTATAGTTTTTGTTCAAGGAATAATGTTAAGGGTATTGATATTGAGGATGAATTGGTTGTTGGTTGGGTGATGGATTGGAATTGTGATGTTAGTTAGATTGGGTCTAGGTAATTTTTAAGGTATTATATGGGTATTTCCACCCCTGAACACCTCCCACCCCCTCCCCTTGGACACATCCCACACCCTGAATAGCCCTCCCACCACTCCCCTAGACACCCTCCCCACATTGGATAGCCCCCAACCGCCTGCACCCCCCCACCCCCTTGGACACCCCCCACCCCTAGACACCCCCCTCTCCCCACCCCCCTGGACACCACCACCCCCACCCTCCCTGGACACCCCTCACCCCCAATAGACAGCCCCACCCCCTGGACACCCCCCACCCCCTTGGACACCCCCCACCCTTTGGACAGCCCCCCACCCCCATAGACACCCCCACCCCCTAGACACCCCCACCCTCCCTGGACACCCCTCACCCCCCATGGACACTCCCCCCATGGACACCCCCCTCCCCACCCCTTGGACCCCCCCTCACAACCACCCCCCTAGATACCCCCACCCCCTATACACCCTCAACCCCCTTGGACACCCCCCCCCCCCAACCCCCTTAGACCCCCCCCCCCCCCGGACACCACCACACCTCCTAGACATCATCGCACCTCCTAAGTGATTGGCCAAATTTTTAAATTGAAATTAACAATGTATTTGATTTCCCCTTTCCCATATGAAATTTCTTAAGTGACCCATAGAGCCTTATAAATTGAATTTTTCATGTTTTGATAAATTGAATTTTTCATGTTTTGATAAATTGAATGGGTTGTTTGGAATGAAATGGCTAATGCATGATGGTTTGCCTTTCTTAGTGAATAAAATGATTTTAAATAAAATTACCCTAAGGGGGATGTAGGAGGGGTAGGGGGTTGTCTAGGTGTGCGGGTTTGTCCAGGTGGGGGTGGGTTGTCTAGGTGGGTAGGGGCTACAGGGGGGTAGGGGGCTATAGGGGTGTGGGGGAGGGGGTATGGGCTACCCAAGGAGGGGTGTGGGCTGTCCAGGGGGGTCAGGGTGGGGTGTCTAGGTGGGGGAGGGGTGTGGGATGTCCTGGGGGGTGGGTTGTCTAGGGGTTCTATCTAGGTGGGGGTGGGGGTCTGGCAAGGTGGGGGGGGGGGGTTGTCCAGGTGGGGTGGGGGATATCCAGGTGGGGTGGGGGTGTCCAGGTGGGGGTGGGGGTGGGCTGTCCAGGTGGGGTGGGGGGTTGTCCAGGTGGGGTGGGTTATCCAGGGGGTAGGGGGCTATAGGGGAGGGGTGTGGGCTGTCCAGGTAGGGTGGTGGGTTGTCCAGTGGGTGGTTTATCCATGTAGGGGAGGGGGTATGGGCTATCCAAGGAGGGGGGTGTCCAGTGGGGGTGGGGGCATGGTTTGTCCTGGTGGGGGTGGGGGAGGGGGTGTGCTGTCCAAGGGGGATGTAGGGGGGCTGTAGGGGAGGGGTGTGGGTTTTCCAGGTCGGGGAGGGTGTGGGATATCAAGGGGGGTGGGCTATCCAAGGGGGGTGGGTTTGGGATGTCCAGGTGGGGGAGGGGTGTGGGTTGTCTAGGGAGGAGGGGTGGGTTTTCCAGGTGTGGTGGGGGTGTCTATGTGGGGTGGGGGGCTATTGGGGTGGGGGTGCAGGGGGTAGGGGGCTGAAAGGGTTTGGGGGTGTGGGTTGTCCATGGAGGGGATGGGTTGTCCAATCCAATACTCTACAAAAAAAATAGGAATCACATATAACCAATGTATAGTTTCTTTAACACGTTAAGACTTTTCTTAAAGTTCCATATCAACACTCACTCTTACCCTTCCAAGAAGAAGAGATCTCTGCAAAGTAATCTCGCTCAGGTTCTTATCCACCATTCATATTGATCACATACAAATTTAACATTTGTAAAACTCCTTATCACCTAATGATATAACAAGGCTCATACTCCCATTATTAGTGTCTCATCAAAACAAGGCTCATAAAATCTGATCCATATATGATATTTGGTGGTGTGTTTATAATTGGGTGTATTGTGATTTATATGTATGATATTCATGGTATACACCAACAGTATTCTCGTTCATCTATAATAGGCTTGAAATCATGCTAAATTGGATATAGATTGGATTTTATTATCCTAGTTTGGGGGTGGACACCCCCACCCCCTTAGATAGCCTCCCTACCCCCTGGACACCCCCACCCCCCTGGACAGCCCTTCCACCCCCATGGACAGCCTGCCCACCCCTGTGGACACCCTGTACCCCCTGGACAGCCCCACCACCCTTGTGGACAGTCCGGCCACCCACCCTGCACCCCCTAGATAGCCTTGTCGCCCCTAGATAGCCTACCCACCCCCTAGACACCTCGTACCCCTTGGACACCCCCCCCCCCAACCCCCTGGACACCACGACCCCCGTGGATAGCCCCGCCAACCCCGTGGACAGCCTTCCCCCCCCCAGACACCCACCCACCACCCCCTAGACACCCCCATCCCCCCAGACACCCCCCACCCACCTGGAAACCCCACCCCACCCCCTAGACACCCCTGACCCCCTTGACACCCCTACCACCCCTGTGGACAGCCCGAAGACCCCCCATGGAAAGCTCACCCACCCCATGGACACCTCGTACCCCCTGAACAGCCCTGCCACCCCTGTGGATATCCCTCCCACCCCTAGACACCCCGTACCCCCCTGGACAGCTCCGCCCACCCCCTGGACACCCCGACCACCCCCTGGACACCTCGTACCCCCTGGACAGCACCCCCCCCCCCCCCTGGACACCCTCGACCCCCATGGACAGCCCCTCCACCCCTGTGGACAGCCCACCCACCCCCCTGAACACCCTTTACCCCCTGGACAGCCCCCACCCCCGTGGACATCCCGCCCACCTAGACACCCTGACCCCCTGGACAGCCACCCCACCCCCTGGACACCCTCGACCCCCCTATAAAGCCTCACCACCCCCTGGACACCCCGTACCCCCTGGACACCCCCACCCCCTTGGGCAGTGTTTGTGATCACTCAAATAATCTACTAAAATATAAAATTTCTTCGATATAAAATTTACTCAACTCTTAAATAATTCTCCTCCACAAGTGTACATGATCTTGTACACTCATGTATAATTCTTCAAAGATATTTTGTTATAAATATAGTGTTTTATTGTCTTTTATATTATGATTCTCATATAAAGTAGTGTGTCATTTATGGTTTCATATGAAGTGAACAATTCTCATTTACTTAAATATATTTTCGATGAAACTTCAATATTATTGAATTTCTTTTGACAAAATGACTTATAATTTTTTTTTACAGAATGGATAGATGTAGGATGTATGAAACTGATTGAATTTCAAGTGATTTTTAAAACAATTTGGAGATATTTTAGATTTTTCATTTCACATTGATTCAGATAGTGGTCACATACACTACCCCCATTAAAATTATGTTGGAATACCTTGGTTGAGCTGTGAAGAAGTCATCTACCACATAACCAAATATGGTTTTCAAGAAAACTACTTTATGTGGTATCACAATGGGGAGAAAATGAAATCTCAAATTACTGATGATCCAAATGAGAGGACTGGATTGGAGAATTTGTTATATGATAAGTTTTCGTTTATTCATCATCATAAAAAAAGAAAGGATTCTAACCCAAGAATATTTTGATATGAGCACACATGATGCGTCTAATGAAAATGATGATGTTGTTAGGGTGAAAAAATTTAATGATGCTTCCACAACTCCAGTATATCGACAATGTGATGAAATAAAAAAGTTGAAAATTTTAATCCAATTGTTTCGTGGGAAAACTATGTATGGGATTTCTAATACTTCCATCGATTACATTATTACTTTATTGAAGGACTTACTTCCAGATGAAGCAAATATTCCCTCAAACCACTATATGGCATGGATGTTAGTTTTGGAACTTGGATTTTCAAGAAACAAAATTCATGTTTTCCCAAAATATTGCAGTTTATTCTAGGAGGAAACTTCTGAATGAAATGATTGTATAAAATGTGGCACATCCTGCTGGAATCCAAAAGCTGATGTAACACCATCCCGTGTTCCACAGAAAGTAATGTGGAACTTCACATTGATCCCCAGACTCCAGAATATTTTTATGTCTGATGAAATAGCAATAAAAATACGATGGCATGATACTGAGAGAAAGAAGACTAATGATGAGTTGGTTCACCCTATAGATGGAATTGCATGGCAGAGATTTGATGCTTGATATCTATATTTTGCAGCTGATGTGCATAATGTGAGGTTGGTCTTTCATGTGACGGTTTTAATCCGTTTAGGCAGATGCTTACATCACACAACACATGGCTGGTTTTTATACACATTTCCTCCATGGTTTTGTATGAAAAAACCTATTACTTTCATGAGTATACTCATATATGGATCTTCTGATCCCGACAATGATATAGACGTATACATACAACCTTTAATAAAATAGTTGAAACTTCTTTGGGATGTGGGTGTGCGCACATACGATGAATGTTCGAAAGACATATTTCATATGTGTGTTGTGATTATGTGGAAGATCAATGATTTTCCTTCTTATGCAATGATGTCTGGATGGAGCACAAAGGGAAAACTATCATGTCCTATTTGTATGAAGAATACATGACCCAGAAGACTGAAACATCATTGTAGTTTCAGTTTTACGGGACATCGATGATTCTTTACAATGGACCATACATATAGAAATAATCATTGAAGATTTGACAATACCATGGAGACTGATGATCAACCTCAGTGTATGTTTGGAACTGATGTGCTTAATGAATTGAAATATTTCATTTTTTCATTCGGGAAGGGTAAAATGAAATCTGGATAGATAAATAATGTTTCCACTGAAACCTGTTATAATTAGAAGAAGATAAGTATCTTATTTGATTTGCCTTATTGGTCAACCAATTTGTTACATCATTACTTAGATGTAATGCACATTGAAAAAATATAAGTGAAATGTTGCTTTCGATTCTTCTAAATGTTAAGAGAAAGAAAAAAGATGATTTACAGTCTCGGCATGACTTGGTGGATTGGGGCATCAGACCAGAATTGCATCTTGTGCATATCAGTGAAAATAAATGGAAAGTTACATGTGCTTCTTATGTGATGACACCTACAAAAAAAAGAAATTTATATAAGTACTAGAGACTATTAAAGTTCCTGATGGTTATTCCAGCAACATATCTAAACGGTTCAATAGAATAGAGATGAAGCTAAAATATTTAAAGACTCGTGATTATCACATCCTTATACATGAGTTGATTCTAATAGAAATTTGTCATCTTTTTTCCAATAATGTAAGGGTGGTTGTTATTCAGTTGTGCCATTTTTTAGAGATCTTTTTTCTAAGAGGTTATCCAAGTATTTCTTGCAAAAAAATGTTGGCAGATTCCCCATTAATTTTGGGTGAGTTAGAGAAAATATTTCTTCCATAATTTTTCACATGCATGTTGCATCTGACTATCCATATTCTAACTGAAATACTTCTCGGAGGACCTATTTATTTTCATTGGATGTATCAAATGAAATAAATATGTACCCGTTAAAGTATTATATCTGTAATAGGAATCATTCTGAAGGTTCTATCGTAAACAGTTACTTAGATCAAAAAGGTATGGATTTATGCTCTATGTATTTGTTTGATATTACTACAAGAATGAACAAACCAATGATAAACGAATAAAAATAGTATAATAAAATTGAACCCAGTTTTCTATCGCTTCCTCAAACAGGATGAATTCCTGGATCATATACATTGACGACATTAATCCTTAAAGAGCGGGAGATGGCACATCGCATAGTTTTGTTAAAATGTGATTTGTTCGATGACTACATCTTGTAAGGAAATTGAATATATATATCTTATATATATATATATGTATATATGTATGTTAAACTATTCCAATTTTTATCTACAGGGAATATAAAACAATGATAAATAGAAATCATCGTTATTTATCTTTGAGAAGGAGGGAGACTATTCATAGAAAAGAGTTTGCTGCTTGGTTAAAATTAAAGGTAATAATATTACTGTTTAAAATAATTAAAACAATATTTCATTAAGTTTAATATTCATTTATATTTTAGGTATTGAGTTTTCCTACTGACTCTATCTCTGAGAAAATAAGAGCCTTGGATTTTGGTTCTAATACCATGGTTCATGACTGTAAATAAATTGTTATCAATGGGTACATATTTATTATCACTGAATGAGAAAAGAACATGAGAACACAACATGATGGTGTTATGGTTATTTCCACAACAGATTGTTATGCTAGTGCATCAGATAGTATACCATGATTTGAAAATGTAGGTTATTATGGAGACGTTGAAAAAAAAATATTGGATTATTATTCTCATGGATGAGTCACGATGATGAAATATCAGTGGCTTGATTCAATGAAGAGGTAGGGCACATTTATTAATGATTTTGGATTTTGAGTCATTGATATGACTCACACTCTTGATACTAATTAACCATATGTATTTTCATCAATGGAGAAACAATTTTTTTATGTCAAAGACCATCTTCGACCTGAATTTGGTGCCATTATTGAAGTAATTCCAAGACATATTTTTGATTATGGTGATGATGGAATTGACACCATCCCTACTTACATTGGAAACGATCCATTTATTACTTTTGATTACTCCAATAGCTCAATTGTCATATTTGGTTGTGAACCTGAAGTTATGGTGGGAAATATATAAAATCATTCATTAATGTACTCAATTATTTTGGTTTACCTCAACTTGGGTTGTTAAGTTTGGTAATATTCAAATTTATTTAATATTGATTACAAATATGTTGTATCTGACTTGACCATTATGTGAATTTTCAATTTTTATTGGTTGTAATTATATTTGAATTACATTTTCTAATTTGGAATTGAACTATATTCAAACCAATGAAACCAACATTTCTAACTTGGTGAACATTCCAATGCTTCAACTATGATTTGTATAAAATTAGTATAACTCTAAGACCTCTCTTTAACATTTTACAAGGTAATGAACATGATGTTTTGTATTCTTCTGCAAAACATGTATAGAAACCTGCATCATCTACCTAGGCTAAAAAAATTATATTTTTCCTTAATTTTGATAACTGCTTTACCCCTTATAAATCTGGTAGAATCAATGTTCCATGATTTTAATAGACTGGTGACACTTAGTAAATAACCATCCTACTAAAAATTAAATTTCTTTATTACATATTGTATGATTTATAGACTTCATTATATATCTGTTCAAGATCACCTAAAATAATGGATAGTTAAATTATCCATGAATCCCCATATTCCCTCTCATTTATTTTGTTTTTTGGGTTACACATTAGTTATCCTTTTCTAATTACTTCCATATTTGTTTTCAAATGTAGTAAATGAAACCAATTGAAGAGAGGCGACGGAAACAGATGATGGACAACAATCGTCGCATGACTGAGATGGGAATTCCACCACTAGTGCCTGTAGTGAGTATTTTATTTCAAATATATATATTTAAATAATATATAATGTCATGTGATTAATTTTGTTTTCATGATTTTTGCAGGATCCATATATTAGGCGATAGTTATGTAATGAGAATCCAAGTATTGGTCCCAATACTCAGGGTGTTCATACGAGGGGGGGAGTACGAGAGCTAGATGATCCAGTCGGCATACTCGAATAGACCCTACCCCTCCCACTGACATACCATCCATCCCACATTCTGATCTTGGTGTGTCGTTAGGGACACACAGGATATTTAGGCCTACCATGTTTTCACCACCCTTTACATCTGAGCCTCCTCACCCATTTGTACCATATCTGATGATAATTCCCACTCATCATACAGCATTCGGCCAACCATCCTTGTCATCGTATTTTACTTCTACTTCCTTCTCTCCAAGCTTTTATTTTCCATCTTCTTTGACTCCTGCTCCACTAGAGTCTATCCCTGTAGAGCATACATTGGGACCCACTCCACCTGTACATGGTGTTCCTTCAGTTTCTGCAGATCCGGTAGCTCCCATTGATCAGACTACCACAGGTACACTTATACAACCCTAAAAAAAATTACACCATTATTTATTTTCATTATAACATGTATTGATAAAATATTTGTTTTCCTTTCATAATAGATACATATACTGATAGGAGGTAGGGAGGGGGAGTACACGAATGTGTGTGGTGTGGAACCGCCATACGCAGTTGATGGTGGACTATAATAAAGATAGTCAAATGATTGAAAAATCAGGGCAGCAATGTCAGAGTTTTTTGGCGACACTTTCCAAATACTCCGACATCATTCTTGTCGGCCCACTCTCTTGGAGACAGTTGCCAATTAAAGTCAAGGATAAACCTTGGGCAGTGATATGGGTAAAAAAATCTGTTGTATTTAATGAAATATATTATTTTTTTTATTTATATGAATAAATATTTTGGTGTCAGCTTCGGTTTAATTTCCTCGATGGTGAGGGTGAACGGCCAGCACGTCTAAAGGATTTAGGTGAGTTTTAGAGAGCTTATAATCACGATTTATATATTGGATGGTGTGTTAGAGTTGGAATATAGTTAGAGGTGGTCCATTTCATGGATGATTTTCTGTTAGAACAGTATCGAAAAATAATTACTCGCTGGATGACTAGCTAGTTTAAGGTATAAATCACATTAGAGGTATTTAAATGAAAATTTTTATGTTTTTCATTAATACTAATTATTGAATTTTATTTAAGAATAGTCCAGAAGAAATAAAAAACATTGATGCTAAAAAATACCTCCACACATTGGGACGTACTATGATTCCAGATCATGAGAGGCTATAGGTATGACAGTTTATAATTTTTCATTACAACTTTCACTTTTTATTACTTTCTCCATAATTTATTCGATTGCTAAAGTTTTTATATAATTTTAGTTATGAAATTAATTATTGGTATCCTATTTTTAATTATGGTTTACCACATTCAATTTCATTGTAGAGGCATAAATTGAATATAGAAGGACATGTGCCTCAAGAAAAACTGTTTTGCTCGAGTAGAAGAAAGAAAGATGGAAGTGCGGTTAATGAACCGACTCAGCAGCTGATTGTATGTTTTACTTTTTATATTTAAAGGTTTAATCTATATTTTGTAACCTAATAATCAATTTATATTTGTAACTGGCTGCTTTAGAGGCCCTTGACTCTTAATAACCTAACAATTTTGGGCCAAACGATCACTTACATCAGGTGTTGGGAGATGATCACCCTAGTAGAGTACGCTGCCGACCTGGAAAGAGTATAGTTATGATGAGGTATTGGCCCTCCTTAGGTACGATTTTTAGTGACATCGGGTTCCAACAGGTTAAAGCATAGGTAGAACAGGCTAAAAAAGGTCTGTAGAGATAGTAGAACAGTCTGCTAAGGCAAACACTGCATTTAAGAACCTGATGGAAGTTTTATGTCCAACACTTCCACCAGAGGCTAGCATAGCTTGTGATGAATATATTTTGTCAATGTGCTCTATATATGGTGCACCAGATGGAAGTTCTAGTGGTGGTTGAGATGATGGTGAGGAGGAGGTTGAGGTAGAGGAGGAGGGTGAGGAGGAGGCTGAGGTAGAGGAGGAGGGTGAGGAGGAGGCCAAGGCGGAGGAGGAGGGAAATGAGGAGGCTGAGGCTGAGTACAAGGGAGATGAGGAGGGAATTGAGGAGGACAAGGACAATGATTGGGATGATTATTAGAACAATGGTGAGACTGATGATGACGGTGATGATAGTGATGGTGATGAGGGATATATTGATCTGTTACATTTTTGACTAATATTATAGACCTTTGATTTTTATTGATTTGTTGTACCTGAATATGTGTGATTAGGTAGGTCACATTATCTTTATTTTTTATTTATAAAAAATAAAACTTGACTTGATGATTTGTTGTGACTGATTTACCCCTCCTCTAGACATCCCCCTCCCCACCCCCCATGGATAGCCCGCCCACCACCCTGGATAGCCCCGCCACCCCTGTGGATAGGCCACCCACCCCCTGGACAGCCCCTCCCCTGTGGACAGCCCCCACCCCCATGGACATCCCACCCACCCCTTGGACACCCCTTACCCCTGGACATCCCTGCCACCCCCGTGGACAGCCTGCCCACCCCTTGGACACACCATACCCCCTGGACAGCCCCACCCATCCTCTGGACAGCCCACCCACCCCCCTAGACACCTCGTACCCCCTGGACAGCCCCCCCCCCCCCACCCACCCCCTAGACACCCCAACCCCCTGGATATCTCTGCCACCCCCATGGATAGCCCGCCCACCCCCCTGGACAGCCCCTCCCCCTGTGGACAGCCCCCCTCCTCACCCCCATGGACAGCTCACCCCCCCCCATGGACAGCCCCGATCATGACCCCATACCCCCCCTGGACAGCCACACCCACCCCTGGACAGCCCGCCCACCCCCTGGACACCTCGTACCCCTGGAAAACCCACCCCCCCCCCCCCCCCCGCCCCTAGAAATCTCACACCCCCACCCCCATGGACATCCACGACCCCCATGGACATCCCCACCACCACCATGGACTTTCCACCCACCCCCCTAGATACCCCCCCCCCATGGATAGCCTGTGCACCCCCCCCCCCTGTACAGCTCCGCCAACCCCATGGATAGCCCACCCACCCCCCTGGGCACCTCGTACCCCCTACACAGCCCCCCACCCCCTGGAAAGCCCCCCCCCCCACCCCACCCCCTAGACACCCCTGGCCCCTGGATAGCCCCTCCACCCCCATGGACAGCCTACCCACCCACTAGACAGTCCCTCCCCCAGTGGACAGCCCACTCCCCCCCCCACCCCCATAGACAGCCCCCCCCCCTGGACACCCCTGCCCCCTGGATAGCCTCGCCACACCTGTGGGAATCCCCCCCACCCCATGGACACCCTGTGCCCCCTAGATAGCCCCTCCCACCCCCCTGGACACCCCGCCCACCCCCTGGACACCTCGTACCACCTGGACAGCCCTGCCACCCCTTGGAAAGCCCCTCACCCCCCTAGACACCCCCGACCCCCTGGACAGCCCCGCCACCCCCGGGGATAGCCCACCCACCCCCCCTAGATATCCCTTCCCCCCATGGATAGCCCCCCCCCCCCACCACCCCACCCCTATGGACAGCCCGCCCACCCCCCACCCCCCCCCCCCACCCCCCGGAAACCCCTACCCCCTAGATAGTCCTGACACCCCTGTGGATAGCCCGCCCACCCCCTGGACACCTTGTACCCCCTGTATATCCATTCCCACCCCTTGGACACCCCATACCCCTCTGTACACACCCCACCCCACCCCTGTGGATAGCCCACCCACCCCCTTGGACACCTCATACCCCCTGGATAGCCCCGCCACCCTAGTGGACACCCCACCCACCCCCTAGACAGCTCGCCCACCTCCGTGGACAGCCCGCCCACCCCCCCCCCCCCCCCCAGACACCCCCTACCCCAATTGACAGCCCCTCCACCCATGTGGACAGCCCGCCCACCCTCTGAACACCCCCTACCCCTGGACAACCTTGTCACCCCCATGGATAGCCCACCCACCCCCTAGACAACCCTGCCCACCCCCTGGATAACCCGTACCCCCCTGGCCACCCCCCACCCCCACCCCATAGACAGCCCCACCCCCATGGATTATAGGGTTTCTATCAACTTAAATATCCCATTAATCATATCTTCCCACTTCATTGCCTCTTGGGTTCCTTGATCACCAATAAAAAATAGTGGATGATATTTTAGAAACTCCCATGCATAATCAATGATCCGAGAAGAACATGGCTATTTCACTTCTACAAGAGTTTGAGTAGAGACCAAGACTAAGAATACAATAGCTAGATCACAAGAATGACTACCTGAGATATCACCTTATTGAATTTTTGATTCATTTATAGTGGTAACATTCTAAAGAACTATCAAAAACAAAACCTTTAGTATAATAATCTGATGTTCTAAAATAAGGGACATAAAATCACAAATCCCATAAAGATACATCATAAATAATTCTTCATAAAACCATTTCAAAATCACTTAATAGAGACGTATTTCTATTTGAAACTCCCCAATGGTTTATCAAAATATCTTTTAAGGTTCCATTTCAAAAATCATATAGTAATTTTGTCCAAAAATAAAAATCTAATCTATTTCCTAATAACCAAATCCCCCTTCCAATCATACACACCAAAAGCATTCATTTTTTCCTAAAGAAACACATACTATTGAAATAAACACTATTCCAAAACCATTTTAAAAATACCAATGATATTAAAATCCATGAAATTAATTCTATTAAAACCATTATAGCCCCCACCCCTCCTAGACACCACCCCACCACCTGAACACCCCCCCCCCCCACCCCCTGGACACCCCCACCCCCATGGACACCCCCTAGACAACCCCCCCCCCCTCCCACCCTCTGAACACCACCCCACCCCCTTAGATAGACCCCCAACCCCTAGGACCACCCCCCACCCCCTGGACACACCCACCCCTATGAACACCCCCCCCCCCCACCCGTAAACACCCCCCAACCCCCTAGACAGCCCCCCAACCCTCATAGACACCACCCCACCACCTGAACCCCCACCCCCCTAGACACCCCACCCCCACGGATAGCCCCCCCCCCCCACCCCCTTGTATACCACCCCACCCCCTTGGACAGCCCCCCAACCTCTGAACACCCCCCCCCCCAGACACCCCCATGGATAGCCCCCCCCCCCCCCCACCCACCCACCACCCTGGACAGCCCCCCTCCCCCACCCACCCCCCTAGACACCTCCCATCCCCCTGGACACTCCCACCCCCCTAGACACCCCCTACCCACTTGTACAGCCACCCCAACCCCCTGAACAGCCCCCAACCCCCTAAATTTTGAATTGAATTATTTATGTATTTAATTAACTTGTGAATTATGTGTTATTGGTGTATGGGTATACTTTTTTTATGGGTATACTTTTTGTATGTGTATACTTTTTGTAATTACCTTATGAATTATGTGTTAATTCTGTATGCGTGTAGAGGGTAATTAAATACAGAATTGGAGGTATTTAGAATTCTATATGAATTATGTGTTGTATGAATTCATACAGAATTCGGTATATATTTTGAAGGTATTGAGAATTGTGCACGTATTTATAATTGTGTATGAATTGTGCATGAATTTTGAAGGTATTATGTATAGACTACCCACCCAACCCCCTATATGTATTCTGCAGGTATTAGGAATTGTATATGAATGTTGCAGGCCTGCTGGTGGAAGTTGGTGGAATTGCTACAGGTGCACAGAGAGAGGTTAGGGCCAGCTTGCTGCAGGTACATAAAGGTTATGCCAACAGTTTACAACCATTGGCATATCTATAAAAGTAGAACTTATACCAATGGTTTTATGTAAACCATAGGTATAATTGTATGCCAACGGTTTGTAAACTGTTGGTATAGATATTTTGACTTGATATTTACCAACGGTTTGTGGGAAACCGTTGGTAAAAGTTTATACCAACGGTTTTGTAAACCATTGGTATAGAGATGATTTTTCATATTACCAATGGTTTTAAACCATTGGTAAACATTTATACCAATAGTTTCAATAAACCTTTAGTATATACTCAATTTTTCAGACATATCCTAATGGTTCTCATAGAACTATTGGGATATGTCTATCCCTACGGCTCAAGACCCAATGGTTTGGACAACCGTTGGTATAGTTTAAACCAATGGTTGTCCAGAATTTACCAATTGTTTTAAACTATTGGTAAATATGATGTTTCCAGTAGTGGACACTTCAAGGATTTTGATAAAATGATTAAATGGTTTTTTAAATAATAATGTTTTGGTCTATAAAATTGGTTTCGGCATGGAGAGGTTGTGGGTGTGTGTTCATATGCATAAAGTGTGGGCCATGTTGGGTTAGGACATGGTCAAGGTCCAATTGAGACTCAATGGATTATATTGTTAAGTTACATCTTGGTTCCATAAGGATGTGTATCACTCATGAGTTAGATTATTTAATGGGTCCACTTCAGCGGAGAATGCATTGGTTTGTGAATTTCATGGGTTTGTGGGTTCATTCTATAAAGTAATTTTTTATGTGTGTTTCACTACGTTTCATGATGACATCGATTATTGGTTTCTATATATTCTTCTTGTTTTATATAAAATTGTGAGATATCATGTTCTAGTTTTAGTAGAATTTTTAAAAATTTCTTGGGGTTTACCTATTTGTTTGTATACTCACCACCTGCATATTCACCTTTGTACATATACAGACATTGTTTATCATGAAATGTGTAAATGTAAGAATCCATACTTCGTGAGAGGATAATATTGATGTTGTTTTCATTAGTGGATGAATCTTGTAGGTTGTATAGCCTTAGAGTCCGATGTGTTTCCACCTTGGAACTTGATTCTTTTAATTTTTTGGATTTTATACTTCTTCCTTATATTGTTCTCTCAGTTTAACTCTGATTTTGTTTCTAGTATTTTATGTCATTGATATTATTATTATATTATATCATGTATCATGTTTATATTTTGTTTATTATGGTTTTTCTTTTACTGGTTACTCATTTAAGGTAAAATAATCCTCAATGATTTATTAATCTCTTAGCATTTATTGCCAGCCTTTTGTATGCAGGGGACGTCACGTAAGGTTAGTATCAATTTTTTATTCCCAAGATAATGGGTTGGGTTGGGTTTTTATAGATGTATACCCTAGATATATGTAATATATCTGTTATTAGGCTCCAAGGTGGGATTCATACCCTTGGTTAATGAAAATTTAGTAATTGTTCTAGGGTGGGATGCAGCCCCTTGATTGTTTTCTATTCGAATTTTTGGGGTGAGATGTGGCCCCTGGGTATATGTGTTATTGGGCATCAAGGTGGGATATAGACTCCAAATAAATGATAGCCTAGTAGTTGTTTTTGGGTAGGGGATGTGTCCCCTAGGTGGATGATATATGGTAGTTTCATGTATAGTATGTGAATCCATGGGTGTATGTGTTATCAAGCGTTGAGATGGGATACATCACCCATAAGTAATGATGGTTTGGTAACTATTCCATTAAGGGGATACAACCCCCCCCACCCTGGGTGGATGATATATAATGGTTCTAGATAGGGTATGCGGCCCCCTGAGTGTATGATATGTGAGGTTCTGGGGATAGTTTTCCCTTGGGTGTATGTTATATGAGGTTCTAGGTAGAGTTTTCCCTCATTTGATATTATATAGGTTTTGGGGTAGGTAATAGTCCCCCTAAGTGATATTCTAAATTGGTTACAAGGTGGGACATTTTTCCTCATAGGTGGTGATATATCATGCTCAAGGACATCTAGAATGGGATGAAGTGGGTATTTTTAGCCTCAGTTTTCACCAAAGAACTGAAGGATTAACGATTATTATTTTATTTAATTTCCATAATATATTTATTATTTTGATCATATTACATGTGCATAGATAGTATTTACTATTTATTTTGGGTATACCATTGGTGGTATCTAACTAAGTTTTACTCACACCCTGATCGGGCAGCCACAGAACTTTGGAAATTGATCAGACCTCATGATCATAGAAGCATATAGGGAAAAGTCCTAGTATTTCATGATCGAGCTAGATGTCTAAGAAAGAATTAGGGTATGGGAATAGGTGGTGGTTAAGTTTAGTTTTGTTTATTTGAGTTTAAGATAAACCCATATGAGATTTTATTTATGTATAGATGACTAATATTCCATTCTAGACTGTTCATTTATTATAGAATGAGTTATATTAATTGTGGTGATTTGGTTTTCATGGTTTATTTATTATTTAGATATCATGATGGTGGAATGAATTTTATTTTTGATGTTTTTTTACTCTAATATGAGTGTATAGTTTCTCCATAGTTTCACCTTATACTCTCTTACTCAGTGGAAGCCTTTGGTATACAAGGAGGTGAACCTAAGGTCATGTGACACTCTAGTTAGGACACTGGTGAGTGGTATTATAACATCATAGAGTTTATAAATGTTAATTGAATCTTGAAATAAATGGGTGTTATAATATACTGTATAATATTATACACATAAAGAAACTAAAAATAATTTATTTCATTAATAAACACTATTAAATTAATGAAAAATGAATCCAATTAAAATTACAAACATTACAATTGGAAAAAATATATAAAATAGACAAGCTAAAATGGGAAAATATGGATCACCCTAATCCACTGGGATCATCTCCCCAACTACCAACACTATAGAAAAGAAACAAAATGTTAGTAAACTAATCAACATTTTAGAAAATGGAGATACAGAACCTTGAGAGGAATTGAGTTGAATATAGAATTAAAAATGGAGTGATATATATAGGAGGTAATGTGATCATTGGAATAGTAACATGACTATTGGAATAGTAACTAGGTCATTGGGGATTGTAACATGACCATTGCGAATATTAACCAGACTGTTGGACTAGTAATTTTACCCAAAAATAATAAATTTTGATATAAATAATATTTATCATGATTAATTTATGTAAATATAAATTTTATAATTCCAAAAAAATAAATATCATGATTAAAAACTCAAATAACATATAAGCGCATTTTTAATAAATTTTATTTTAATGTATTTTGTAAAAATCATAACTTTTATATTGAAAATTAAAATTACCCATTTTTGAAATTTATTTTTATAAAATTAATATCATTTTTGAAATTTTTATGTCAAAATTTTCAAAGGTTGGTTTTTTTGGTAAATTTTTGAAATGCTTCAATTTTTAGGCGAATAGTAAAAATACATTATTTTCACATAATCACTGTATTTTAAATTACATCATTCATGATGTAATAATGACCTAATTATTTCTATAACTTGATTTTTGTCCATGGTATATTTTATTTTACATATATTTCATTAAAATAAAATAAACTGAAATTCCAAACCTTAAAATCAATTTCCAAAACCTAAATTCAAAAGTGATTCCTCACTTTATTTCTTAATAAACTAATTGATTCAATTTATAATGTTTTTTTAATTATTAAAAACCATTATATTATATTTATATATGATTTTTATTTTAAAAAATTAATTATTACAAGTTTTACCTTTGACATATTATTTTATTAAATATTTTATTATAAGAATTCCCCTCACCTCAATTATAAATAACCCCATCCCCCCCCCCCTTGGAAAACCACTCATCCCTATCTTCAAAAATCCAATCCTCTGAAAAAAACCACCCTCTCAAGCCCCTTATAATACCTAGGTATGTTCTAGAGTAATGAAACTCCAAACATCAAGGTATTTTTTGTTTCTAACAAGAGAAGTTTCACCAAGGATTATGTAAGTCTCGATCAACTCTTCTCTTTTTCTTCTTCTTCTTCTTCTTCTTCTTATATTTATTTTTATCCATCCCTTTAACAACCAAAACATATAATAATTAATTTTTAATTAATTTATAATTATATTAATGATGTTAACCAACTTTAATTATAATATTTAATCAATATATATATATACACATTTCAAACGTCCCTTCCTGCACTCCTGACAATGTCTCGTCAAAGGTCGATTAACCACCTACAGAGAAATTTTCATGTCAACACATATAAAAATAATAATATATGAATATTATGAATTATATATAATATATAAACATGTAATTATATGCATTATATGATTTTTTTAATTAATTATACAATTTTATAATTTACATTTGACAAAATAGAGAAATCAAGGGAAAACCGTAAATTTTTAAGAAAAATATGATATCAAAATGACTACCCTATAACTAAGTAAATTAAGAAATAAAAAATGATATAATTGATAAATAGTGATAAAAATCACAATAATTTACTTTTGGATCAGTGTTTTAATAAATATAAGTTCATTATTCAGGAGGCGCGTAAGCGATAAAATAAAACATGAATTAAGGTAAGGGGATTCTCGAACCCAACGCCCTTTCTTTAGGGTTTCCCTATTTCACATAAATTTTAGTATAGATATTACATTAATGTTCCTTAAATATAATTTCATTATTCCACCCTTTTCCTTTAGGAATATACATGTTTCCACATTAATTTGTAATCCAAATACAATGATTTTCCAAAAATGACATTTCATTCTAAAAAAATCTTTGACTCATCATGTGTTGTTTTGTATACAAATAAAAATGATATCTTTTTACAATGTATTATCTCCATTTTTCTATTGGGAAACCCAAATTTTATTCATGAATGTATTATTTATGAATTAATTATTAAATTCATTCCTTTCCAAGGGTTATTTTATGATTATGATTGTTATACATTTTAAGTCGCATAAATGATAATTTAAATATTATGATGGGATGGGTGAGATCAAAATTATATAGCCCTAAAATGCATTAGGTAATGTAATTTATCGCATGAGATAATGTGTATTATTCTTGAACATGACTCAAGATTTGTTCAAAAATATGATATTTTTATTATCCACATTTGTTATGTGTGATTATGATGCTAGCTTTGTTTACAAATATATGTGGTATTTGACCACTATGACATGATGTTTCATTTCTATGCTTTCTTAAATTCCATGAATTTATCACATGATGTTTATGATGATCCTATGCTTATGATTTTATTATTATGATGATTATTCTCATCCATGTTATATTGATTCATGTCCTTTATTCATCCTCTTAATATGCTTTTAGCTCACTACTTTTATTGATGTATATCCTTAGGTGATTATTTTTACTACAGATAACTCGAGGGATACTAAGAAGATATAGAAAATAGAATTAAATAATTTTAATGTTTTATTATGTAAAAGTTATGTATGAGCCTAATTTTCCAAAGACACAAAACCTTTTGATCTTGAATTTGTATCTCTATTTTGTTGTTTATCTTAGAAATGATTTAATAATCACGTAAGAACAAGTAGTGTCACTACAGTTGGTATCAAATCAAGGTTTAGTTATATTTAGAATTAGGATTAGAAAAAAAGAGTGAAATCATAAGTATAAGTCTATGTATAGGTAAAACACGTTTGAATAATATTTTCAGGAAAGGATAAACTTAGGGATCCCATAAGATATTAATTTAGTTTTAATTGTGTAAAAGAATAAATTATTCATGATTTGTTGACTTACATTTTGTTCAAACATTTTATATTTTAAAAAATGGTGGTAACTAGGAGAAACCAATCCAAAAACCCATGTGAGGGACAATACAAAGATTGTTCGAACGACATCCCCAATTCCATGGGTGGTGGAGTTCATAACATTATGGAAATTCCTACCCAGTTGACTCAGGCTATTAATAATAACCTGAAACATGTTTAATTTCCACCTTCACCTAAAAAGAATCAAATATCCATTAATTCCTTCATGCAAAAACAACCACTAATTTTTAGTGGAACTTATGATCCACTTGTTTTGGAATAGTGGGTTTACTCAATAGATAATATCTTCTCGGTGATCCATTTTTATGATAATGAGAAGGTGACTCTGGCTATTTTTCATTTACATGGAGAAAATTATCAATGGTGGGTATTAATAAATAACACAAATACAAAGGATATAATGGAGTAGATATAGTGGGAAGACCTTAAGAAAATATTTCTTACCAATTATTTCCCTCAAAATATTTGAACAAAGATGGAAAGAGAATTCATAGAGATAAAGAAAAAGAAAGGTTAATTTTTCACATCTTACGAGGAAAAATTCACAAGGCTTTCAAGATATGCCTCAGGTTTTTTTATCTATAATGATATAGAAATATATATATTTTTATCTGTTTAAAATGACACCTTCAAAATGAAATATCTATCTAAAACATTGTGATTTATGAATAATTAGTTCAATGTACTCTCAAATTATATATAGAGTTTGGATAATGGTCCCATGTTTATAGAGATAAGAAGAGAATAATGGTGTTTCAAGCTGGTGGGTCAAATGAAAAAGTAGGAAAGATGATCCAACTACACACATGTCAAAAATATGGGAAGAAGCATCTTGTGAATTGCCTCAAAGGGGGAGGTTAATGATCTAAGTGTGGTAGATAATACCACCAGGATTATGAATTTAAGATACATGAAGAAGTTATCCAACATGATGGAAAAAAGGAAGTTAACTCCTAATTCACCACCCATGGTTCAATGATTCAACTATAGGTAACAAGGGAACTATGCAAGCTAGTGAACTGAACCATGGGTCCTTGAGGGTAATCAAAATCATCAAACACTAAAACCAAAGGTGTAAGGTAAATATTATTCCATCACCAATATTGTAGCAGTGCAAGTACTATAGCAGTACTGTTTACTAAGGGGTCCTTTGGGCCAAAAAATGGACATTCAAGCCTTGTATTCAGGACAGTTGGTCTTGGGCCTTCGGGATATGTAATGGGTCTCCCTCTACCCATTCTTAAAGAGGTATTTTATTTAAATAATAATTTGAGTAAGATCATGATTATCATTTGTAAAATCCATCAATGGTGTGGGTGTTGATACCCTACAGTGAATCATACTTTTTCCAAATGGTTGAGTAAAGGGAAGGTATCAACCTATAGAAAATTCTTAATTTTAAGGAATAAACTGATATATTTCATGAATAGTTACCCAAAAAAACCCTCAGATTGTGAAGTATAATTCTCAATATAGCTCATACTCAGAGCTAATCTTGTCTCAAAATACCATTACATGATATCCCTAATCAATTTGGAGGAGTAAAAGAAGCAGTTGAAAGAACATTTGGACAAAAGGTTCATATACCTGAGTTCATCACCTTAGGGTGCACAAATTCTCTTTGTAAATAATAAGTATGGATAAATGTGGTAGTGTATTAATTATTAGGATCTCAAAAAGATCACCATAAGGAACAATTATCCCTCGCCAAGGATTGATGACTTGTTCGATCAACTATGAGGATCTCAATACTTCTCAAAGGTGGATCTTTATTTTGGATATCATCAACTTAAGGTGAAGAAGGAATATATTCAGAAGACTTATTTCCATACAAGGTATGAAAACTAATATTTTATATTTATTACATTTATACTAACTAATTCCCTTATAATCTTCATGTATTTGATGAATAGAGTATTTAAATAATACCTTGATAGATTTGTGATAGTGTTTATCAAAAATATTATCATTTACTCCAAGATCAAGGAGGAACGTAAAGAGCATCTGTGTATTTTTCTAGAGACATTAAAGAGGGATAAAATGTATTATAAGTTCATAAAGTGTTACTTTTGGTTGTAGAAAGTCACATTCTTGGGGAACATGATCACAGGTGAGGGAATTTGTTTGCACCCTTCAAAGAAAAAGGCAATTGAGGAATAGCCCAGACCCACTATTTTCATAGAAATATCTAGTTTTCTTAGATTAGATGGGTACTACTGAAATTTTATGGGAAATTTCTCCTGATTGTCTAGCTCTAAAACTAATTTAACATGGAAATGGGTAAAGTATGTCTAGACAGAATAATGTGAGGAAAGATTTAAGGATATCAAGAAGAGGCTAATCACTACACTTGTACTCACACTACCAACAAGTGGAGAAGGTTTTATGATATATAGTAATGCTTTTAATAAAGGATTAGGTTGTTTACTCATAAAAAATGATAACATGATATCCCATTACTCGTAATAGTTAAATATCCATGAGCAAAAATTCTCGACACATAATCTGGAGTTAGCAACTATGATCTTCGCTCTGAATATTTTTCAGCACTACCTCTATGGTGAAAAGTGTGATATATATATTTATCATAAGATTATAAAGTATATATTCACACAACAGAATCTCAACATGCATAAAATAAGATGGTTAGAGCTAATCAAGGACTATGATTTCTCTATTTACTAACATCTAGGAAAGGCAAATAAGGTAGTTGATGCTCTTTGTAGAAAAGAACCTACTACTCTATCCATGATGTGGATTAAGAAAGACCATATATTCATGGATATACAAAGGATGTATTTTGAAATCATAATTGTGTGGAATACATCCTACCTTTCCCAAATGATTTCCCAACCATCTATCCTAGAGAATATCAAGTAGGCATAAAGGGATAATCTAGAGATATAATAGAAGATGGAATTAGTAAAGGAAGGGAAGCTACATGAGTTCCCTATCAATGATGATGGTATGATTTTTTTTGGAATGAGGATTTGTGTACCTTAATCACCTATGATAAAGAAGGAGCTATTGGATGATTCATATATCTCACATTCCTATATCCATCTTATAAATACCAAGATGTATCATGACCTTTGAGAGAACTTCTAGTGGGAAAAAATGAAGAAGTAGATTATAGATTATATCTCATGGTTTTGGGTATGTCATCAAGTTAAAGTAGAGTGAAAAAATTACAAAGAAATTATTCAACCATTTACTATACCCATGTGAATGTAAAATAATTTCACTTTGGACTTTTTTATCAGTCTCCAGAAAATATTCAAAGAAATCTATGTGATATGGGTTGTGGTGGATTGATTAACCAAGAATCCCCACTTTATCACCATTTGGTAATATTTCTCACTTGAACAACTTTACAATATATATTTAAAGGAAGTGGAGAGTCTACATGGGGTTCCACCTTTGATCATCTCTAATTATGATCAAAGGTTCATATCTAAATTCTAGGGAATTCTTAAACTTGATTTGAGTGGTGAATTGAATTTTAGCAAGGCCTTTCAGCCCCAAACTGGTGGACAATATTAAAGGACTATTTAGAAGCTTGAGTATATGCTAAGAGACTTCTCCATATAATTTAAAGGAGTATGGGATTTGTGTCTCCCATTGGTTGAGTTCTTATATAACAACATCTTCTACTCGAGTATTAAAATGGAACAATATGAAGATATGTATAGGAATTGATGTATAACTCCATGTTTTTTGGAATAATTTGGGGAACTAATGATACTTGGACCTGATCTTCTACATTATATGATAGATAGGGTACAATTCATCCAACAATATATAAAATATGCTCGTATTTAAAAAAATAGCTATGTTGACAATTGTCGAAGGGAATTGGAGTTTGATGTTAGAGAAAAACTTTCCTTCAAATATCACCATGGAAGAGATTCATGCAGTTTGGAAAGAAATTGAATATTATCTCATGGTACATTGTCCCTTTTGAGATCCTTGATCACATAGGAGCAGTGGCCAATCGGCTTGCACTTCCACCAAGTATGGATCAGGTTCATGGTGTGTTCCATGTATCACTCCTAAGAAAATACATACCTGATCCATAACATGTACTGAATTAATATGTGGTACAACTAGATAATGAACTCTCATATGAAGAGAATCTGGTGAAGATCTTGAACCACAGACACAAATTTCTATACAACAAGACAATTCACCTTGACAAGGTGTTTTGGAGGAACCATAAGTATGAAAAGACAACATGGGAACCAGAGGAAAAAATGAAATAGAAGTACCCTAATCCATTCTCAATAGAGAATACGAGTTGAAATTTTTGGGATGAAATTTCTAAAGGGGTGAAGGATGTAACAAAAAAGAGTTTATAAATGGTTTTTCACTCTTGAAATAAATGAGTGTTATAATATAATATATAATATTATACATATAATGAAACCAAAAATAATTTATTTAATTAATAAACATTATTACATTAATCTTTAATAAAACTGATTAAAATTCAAAACATTACTATTGGAACAAAAAAATAAAATAAAAAAATCTAAAATGGGAAAATATGGATCACCCCAATTCACTAGGATCATCGCCCCCACTACCAATACTATAAAAAATAAACTGAATGTTAGTAAACCAATCAAAATTATAGAAAATATAGATATTGAAGCTTGATAGGAATTGATTTTAATATTAAATTAAATAATTGAGTGGTATATATAGAAGGTAATGTGACCATTGGAATAGTAACCCAATTTTTGGGAATAGTAACCTAACCGTTGGGAATAATTACATGACTGTGGAATAGTGATTTTATACAAAAATAATAAATTTGTATATAAATAATATTTATCATGATTAATTTATGTAAATATAAATTTTATAATTATAAAAAAAATATCATGATTAAAATACTCAATGAAAATATAAGCACATTTTTAATAAACTGTATTTTAAAGTATTTTTTAAAAATCATTATTTTTATATTAAAAATAAAAATTACCCATTTTAGAAATTTATTTTTATAAAATTATTATCATTTTTTAAATCATCATGTCAAAATTTTCTAAGGGTTATTTTTTGGTAATTTTATAAAATACTTCAATTTTTTGGTAAATAGTAAAAATACAGTTTTTCACATAACCAATGTATCTTAGATTACATCATTCATGATATAATAATGACCTAATCCTTTATATAACTTGAGATTATGATATGATATATTTTATTTCATAAATAATTCATTAAAATAAAATAAACTTAAATTACAAACATAAAAATTATTTTCCAAAACCTAAAGTCAAAAGTGATTCATTAAAATAATGAGTTTTCTATCTTTCTAATTTCCTTTTTAATAAACTAATTAATTCATATTATAAATATTTTTAAAGTCTTAAAACCCATTATATTATATTTATATATGATTTATATTTTCAAAAAATCAATATTACAAGTTTTTTCTTTGATATATTAATTTATTTAATATTTTATTCTAAAAATATCTCTCTCCTCACGTATAAATAATCCCACTCCCTCCCATTAGAAAACCAATAATCCCTCTATTAAAAAATCCAATCCTCTTAAAAAAACATCCCTCTAAGTACAATTATAATACCTGGATATTTTATAGATTAATCTAACTCCAAACATCAAGGTAATTTTAGTATCATGCAAGAGAAGCTACACGGAGGATTAAGTATGTATCGATCAAATCCTCTCTTTTTATTCCTCTTATTCTTATTATTTTTCTTTTTCTTTTTCTCCACCCATTTTACAACCAAACATTATAAGAATTAATTAGGAATTAATTTCACATTATATTAATTATTTTAACCCACTATAAGAATTATATTTTCTATATATATACATTTCAAACATCACTTCCTACTCTCCTCACAATGTCCCGTCAAAGGTCGGTTAACCTCCTATAGAGACATTTCCATGTCAACACATACAACCATCATTATTTATGGACATTATCAATTCTATATAATATATAGACATTTAATTATATACATTATAATCTTCATTAATTAACTATACTAATGTATAAATTACATTTAACAAAATAGAAAAATCAAGGCCAAACAGGAAACTTTTAAGAAAAACATGATATCAAAATTACTACCCTAAACCAATGAAATTAAGAAATATAATAAAATTAAAATAATTTATAAATAATGATAAAAATTAATACAATTTACTTCTAGATAATTTTTTTAATAAATCAATTTTTATTATTCAGGAGGCGTAAAAGCGACAAAATAAAGCAGGAATTAAGGTAGGGGATTCTCAAACCCTACTCCCTTTCTTTAAGTTTTCCCTCTTTCACATAAATTTTAGTATTTATATTCATTTAATGTTCCATAAATATCATTTAATTATTCCTCCATTTCATTTTGTGTATATACAGGTTTCCACCTTGATTTTTAAGCCAAATACAATGATTTTCCAAAAAGGACATCTCTTTCCAAAATAATTCTTCGATTCGACAGGTTTTGTTTCACATCAAAAGAATAATGATAACTTATTCCATGTTATAATCTACATTTTTATATTGTTAACCCAAAAGTTTCTTCATGAATATATTATTCATGAAATCCTTATGAAACCCATTCTTTTACATGGGTTATTTCATGATTATGACTATTTTATGTCCTATGTGGCATGCATGATAATGTAAATATTATGATGTGATGGGTGGGATATGAATTATATATCCCTATAATACATTAGATAATGTGATTGATCTCCTGAGATAATGTGTATTTTGAATCAATCTGATGCTATCTTGGTTTAAAAATATGATGCTATTATAATGCACATATGTTATGCATGAACATAATGAAATATTTTTTCACAACTATGTGTGGTATTTGACCACTATGACATGATATTTCATTTTTATGCATTGAAACATTTCATGCCTTTATCACATGTATCTCTCGTGAAGTTTAAGATGATCTTATGCTTATTATTTGATGATTATTATTATTCTTACCCATGTTATATTGATTAATGTCCCTTATTCATCCTCTTATTGGGATTTTAGCTCACCCATTTCATTGATTTATATCCTCTTGTGAATACTTGTTCTAAGTAGAATGTGAGGTCAAATAAGAATATAGAGAAGAAGAAATTAAATAATGTTATGTTTTATTATGTAAAAGTTATGTATGATCCTAATTTTATCAAGAAACTAAACCTTTTGATCCTATATGTGTATCTCTATTATGTTGTTTATCTTAAAAATGATGTAATAGTCATGTAAGAAAAAATAGGGTCGTTATAGGACTCTTATCGATAGTGTCATATCTTGGATCCAAAAATAACACTTTAATAGCTTCTTGAACACTCTATGTTCCTATAAGGTCTCTATCCCAATATATAAATGATAACATGCTCCTCATGTGTCTATGAATATAGTACTATATTATTGATAAAAACCACAATGAATCTATCATTGTATGGCCGTAAAACTGACTCATTAAAATCATAAACATCATTGAGGCATTTTTCTTTCCAAATGGAATTAAAACAAATTTTTTTTATCCATACCAACATTAGAATGTAAACTTCAAAATATACCCCAACCCCCAACATGTATCTAATGATAAATCAGCCTGAGATTAATCTTCTAAAACATCACGCTCCTTATAGCTAGTTAAAAGGGTTCTCAATTCATGATAATGGACACTTTTTGTTTACCCAATTTAATTAATAATAGTCATTAAAAATCAAAAGATCCTATAAATAATCTTTACAAACTAAACTGGATTCTTAATAGTGACACAATTAATCATATAATCCCTTTAAGGTATCATTAACCTGATCCCTCAACTATCTAAGCTCATCCATTTCCATTTGGTAGGGAGCTATAGAAATAGGCACCATCCACAGAATGAACTGAATACTTATCTCTACCTCCCTCTAGGATGGTAATATCATGACATAATTATATAACACATAAATAAACTCATTGTCTACTTATAACAACTCCCCAAATTCAAAATATACACACAGGACACAATAACCAAAGTTCCTCAACATTTATCATATCATGATGATCTCTATCTTTGAAAAACACTAATCCAGCCCCATTTGGAATATTTTAGGTGAACCTAAACATAAAATAGTCTATAAAAGACTAAATAGATTTTAGATAGTCTATGTCAAGGATTAAATAATAAATCCATATCTATAATAGGATTAGAAACCACATTATTTTGTCACTTCTAAGAACTAGGTCACATCCTTAACAAACCTTTAGTATACTATAACTCTCACCAGTGGGTATCAAAAATTACAGTGGTACTTCTATATTTACTATAGGAATATTGATCCTCACATGAGTATCATTAAAAAAATGAGTTTTATTCTCTTATTTCAACCAAAATGGAAGTTAAATTTAGAAAAAATATGATCATGTATCTGAAAACCTTGAGTCTAATTTTCGTATCTTCCTCATCCATATTTATTATATAGAACTTTCCTTGACCTTCTTTACCACTATCCTGAATTACTTAAGGATTAAAATGTTCACCTTCTACCTGATATTGACTATTAAACTATACTAGTGGGTGAGAAGTTTTCAACTAAAAAAACCCATATATAACATCCTATATCACTTATCTTATAAAATGTTGACCCTTTCCTATGAAAATTACATGTTACCAATTCCTGAAATTCTTACCTTACCTAAATATAATATCTTCCATTTTACTTTTTTTGTTCTTATATTTTAGTATACTAGTGAGGTATGATACATGAACTGATGATTAATATTATAACTCTAATAAAAAACACATTATCTCAACCCATTTCAAAGAACCTCCAGGAGGACGGTAGCTATCATCCTCGAGTTCACGTGTTAGAGAAATTAAGATGTCCATTTCATAACATACATGGATGTTACATAATTTTACATGACTATACATTACAAATCTTGAGGAAAACATACTATCAAGACTATGAAGTTTATTTTCTTTAGATATTATATATATGTTCATCTTATTAAACTATACAATATAAATTTATTTTATAAAATTATACACACATAATTCCCTCTTAGACAAATAAATGCATAGGAAAACTAATAAAGATACATAAACAAAGAAATGGGGAAAATAAACATCCTATTAAGAGAAAAAATTGATTACCAATATGAATAATCATAAGGTGTGACATAATAGAATTATCACATCATAATCATGTAGATATAAAAACATGATTAGGATACATGAAATAAGAGTATATTAATCAAAATGGATTAACCATGAACTGTGGAGTTATAAACATAAAATGGGAATGTGGAATGACATGAAAATGTATCATAAACATAATCATAGGATATCATAAGGCTAACTTCCAAGATAATAATATCATATTGGATTAGGTTCACTGACCATATCCCATTAGGCTTATCACCCATGTCCCATATTTCTTAATCAAATGAGATATAGAGTTTTACTAAATAAATTTGGGTAATATATAATTTTTGTCCAACCCATAATATAAAAATATATACTTACATATGTATACCACATTAACATGAAAACAATCATAAATCTATTTTAATCCACAACATGATAGACCTATAAAAATATAATATGTAACTTAACAATTTTCATAAGGTTTAAAAATAATCCAAAGAGATAAAGTGGATGATAACATGAATATAAATACTAAAATAATGTTAGGAAATAAAAAATAGTAAATTCCCAAAAGGTAGAATATAAAATATTATTTACATAGATGAAAAAAATTAGAGGAAGATAATAATGAAAAATATTACAAAAAAACTGTTACATTTAGTGTTTTTATAAAAAATGAAAGTATGAATAAATGGATTCCAAATTATAGATAAGATAAATAAAATGTTTCTAAAGGACATAGAATAAAAAAAATTGTCAAAGTAAGCGTCATAAAGAAAATTAAATAACTAGGTGAGAGAAATAAACCAAGTGAGAAATGTAAAAAGTCTGAGAGAGAGAGATTCCCTTCCCAAATTTGTAAGTAAGAAAAAATCAATAAAAAGATGTATGAATAATCCATATAAACAAAGAAAGAAATATATAATATTTCCATGATTTGGTATATAACAAGAATAATATTGATAAAAAAGATAAATATTCAATCAAAAAGAGAGATAAAGAAAATTTTGGCTTACCTTAACTCACAAATTTCATGAATGTGCTCTAAATCCATGTATAATCAACTTATAATTATTATTAATATATTTTATAACTATATGTATTTATTATAATTAATATTAATTAATTGTATTCTTCTATTTAATATTTATTATTTATCCATATTATATATTTATTATCAAATTTTAGTAGTTACAATTATTCCCCACTTGTTTTGGTATGGTATACTCGATCATCTTTCCTTTATATTTAGTTTATCATCTATAGAAAATTAGAGGTACTAGAATGAAGATTTTATAAATATTTATAAAGTCTCGAGTTCATTCAATGGAATGTATGGGTATGATTCACAAGAACAAAATCTATAATGTGCTCATTTTGTGTAATTTTTATCAAATATCAGGAATTATTTAATAATGTGTACTTATTTTTAATTAACATTATATAAATATAATAATGGAATAAATTCATATTAAATATAACACACACATCCATTATTTATGTTTTTTAACTCTTTATTATTATAATAAAGAAATTAGAGTAACATCATTCATATAGGTGGTTAAATCAATCCAAATGCAAACATACTACAAAGAAATAATGATTATAAACACATAAATATTTCATTATTTTACCCTTATTAAATAAGTTTAACAAAATTATTAATGTTACTAATTTTTTTTAAAAAGTGTGAGAAAGATAAGATAAGAATAGGGTAATACTTTGAAGAATTATATCATTCCCTAAGGACATTCTTTGTAATGAAAACTTTGGAAATCATTCTTATGACTAGAGGGAAGAATATGTGATAAAGGACTATAATAGAGGGAATTATGGTATAGCATAGATATAAAATATAACTTGATGTGTGATTTTTAATCGATGGTGAAGGGGTCCTTTTAAAAATAAAATTTTGTGGCATTTTCACAAATATTGGTTATTTAATGGTTAATAACAGTAATTTTGAATGGATAACATCCCATAAATGGAAAAATGTGAAATAGGTTATGATTTCTATAATTTTTTTGATATGTATTAAATTTTTATAAGTGTATACACTATTTTTACCTTATAAGTTATTTTACCACATTTATTATTTACCAATATATTTCACTATTCACATGGTAATTTTTTCATCAAAAAATGATATTTACCCAATTATTTAATTTTTATATCCTAATTAAAAATATGAAATTAATTTTATCAAATTAAAACACTAAATGTGAATGAAAAAATAACTTAAATAAAGACATATAATATATAGAAACAGTTATTTTTTATAAAAAAAACTTTTTATATTACTATGAATGATTATATTTTTATTCTTTAACATTCATTAGTTATTACTTGAATATTAATTATTTATTTTATACATAGTAAATTCAATTATTATTATTTTAATTAACTATAGATATTATATTCATAATAATAATCAAAAAAATTAAATAGAAAAATACCACATTATTAATTACATATTTATAACATCCTAAATTCTACTATCATAACCACTTTAGATGTCTAAATAAGGCATAAGGATTATATAAGAAATATTGGTATTGGCTAGTAGTGATTCAGCTAACATGAATCTCATAGTGATCTCTATTATCTTGAACATCTCCTATAAACAATTCTTCTCAAGTCAAACTTTTTGAAATTCATCTTGAACTTGGTCAAGGAAAAACCCTAGTGATGTTATCTTCATCCTAAAGTCATAAAAATGTATCTCATATGAAATTAATATATTACTTGATTCCATATCTTCTACCTTTATACGTAAATTTCAAAATACTATTAATTATATTTATAATCATTATATCAATGAATATATTATAATGATCAAATATCATGATTACTTTATTTGGGTGTCCAATACTCTTCACCCAAACATAAAATAAAATACCTTATCACATCGATCACTTTTACCCAATAGATATATATCCAACAACTATATATACGCCATAAATATATATATATATCCAATGATTATATCCATAATATATATATTCCCATATACCCTTAAATGATTTTATCAACTACTCATCTTAATCACTTATGTAAAAACCCCTACCCCAGTAGCCTGGAGTCAATTCCTACTTTATTACATTAGCATGAGATATAAGGAATAATATCCTGAAGGATTGAATATTTTGGTAGTCTTGTTAATCTAGATACATACATGAGTCTTATGTTACATTTGAATATACAAATTATCGAATAATTTTTTTTGAGAACATAATTATTACCTCTAGCATATTATTGCATATCTGTCATAGTAAACTTCATCAAATCTTGGGAAGAGTAAACAAAATAAGGGTGGGATAAAATGCTCAGTAAGGGATAAGTATAGTAGGACAGTGAGCCCGTACCCGAGTAGTAAGGGCTCCTACTTGGCATCCAAGATACCCAGGTTCAAAACCGGGTGGAGGAAAATTTTCGAGTTACCATAGTAGTACTGTAGAAGTATTGTAGCAGTTACTGTAGCAGTATTGTAGTAGTTACTATTTGGTATTGTAGCATTTGGAACTATTCACCCTATTTGGGCCTTCGGGCCACCGGTTTGGGCCTACAGGTCTCAAGGGCCTTCGGGTCATCAAAGGCCTTAGAGACACAGGGCCTTCAGGCCACGTAGACCATGGAGTAGCCCAGTTCACACAGAACAGGCCCCAGAAGAGGATCAGAGTAACAAGAGTAGAAGCCACCAGAAGCAGAGCTAACCAGATTGGAAGAATGAGAGGGTATGATAGCCGCCATCAGAACTAGGCATCGTACAGCTTTGTACGGGGCAATGCTAGTCGATCAGCAATGAAAGGTGGGGAGCTAGGTGATTAATGATACAGAATCTGGGGAGGGGCAGTTCAATTGGGCCGGGCCTACGGGTCATGTATTGGGCATGGTATGCCTCTGGGCCTTCAGGTCATGTATTTTGGTTCAGTCGGGCCTTGTGCCTTGGGCTTACGGGTCATGTACGAGTTCCCCTTTAACCCTTAAAAGGGGGATTATCTATAATAAAAATAAAAAAGAAGGACTTGGGTCCATTCGGGCTAAGGGATAAGTATAGTAGAATCCATCATGAATCAATAATCATAATCAATATGGAAATTTAAATAACTAAACACACATTCTATTTAAATAACTTCACTATCATGGTAAGATAAGGCATAATCAATATGTTAAGTTAAATAACTCAACACACATTTCATATATTCGATAATCTAATACTGAAATGCTTCCAAAGATAAAATCATTGTGAAAACCTCTTTGATAATAATAATAACTGAAATTAAGACAATGATTAATTATTAGAAAATATGTTTTCTAGGTACATGGTACCTTTACCATCAAGACCTTTCACAATAAAGTTTAGTATATTATTATCAAGACCTTTCACAAGACAACTTAAAATATACTGGTTATAAATGGATGGGGTTTTTGTCCAATTAATTTTGTCTCATGATACTATTGATGGATCGAGGGGCTTGTATTAACCTGTACACAACCTATTTCATAGATATCCAAATCATTCCTTATCTATTTAATAATTTATTTAATTCATAAACAATGTACCTTTTCATAATGTATTATAGCAGTACTATAGTGTATTGTAGCAGTGGAGGCACTGTAGCAATGGCGGGCACTATAGCGGCGGTAGGGGAACTGTTGCAATAGTGGGTACTGTGTGGTACTGTAGCTGCACGGCTACTGTAGTATTACTGTTGTAGCACAGGTAATGTAGCAATACTATTCACAGAATGGTACTTGGGCCAAAAATTTGGGCCTACGGGCCATGTAATGGGATAAATACCCACTAGGCCTTCGAGCTATGTGATGGGTCTCCTCTACCTAGTTAAAAAGAGGTATTTTCTTAGCTTTAATAATAAATGAGACTTCAGCCCCAAAATAATGTACCGTGTCATAAAGTATCTGTATTGTGTAAAGGATACAAATTTTTCAATATTTCCCCAGTTAGTTAAATAATTATCAAATTAAACACCATATGTAAAAATACTATATAGTTCATGAAATAAAATTATCCATGATAAATAATATTAACATTTAGTGGAAAATTAATGTCTAAAACAAATTGAATAACTCATGGAAAAGTTAATGATAAGAAAAATGAATTAAGGAAGTGAATGTCAATTATTTCCTTGGTCAAAGTGATCATAATTCATCTAGAGTAAGATTAAGGATATAATCAATCGAATATATACCCATTAGAGTAAGGGAAAAGGTTTTTTTTCATTTATTAATATAAATACCATAAAAATTTCTTTAATAATATTCTTGAGTAAAATATATTTTTTATTTTGAAAAACATTTTGAAAATTCTTTTCTTTGAAAATCACTTTTACAAACATTTTATTTAAAAACATCTAATAAACATGAAAATTAAGCATCAAATAAATTATGATCATGATTTTGGTTAATTATATACATGGTTAAAAATTTATAAGAACATTCTTTTTTCACTATAAAAAGTTTAGTAAAGTTCCTTGTTCAAAAAACAATCAGAAGGTTCCATTTTCATTTTGGGTAAAAGGAAAATGGGGATTGTTTTGGAAATGATATAATATCCCTTTTAAAAAAAGTAAAAATGGGTGAAAATTTATTTTATAAATCATTTTTAAAAGTTTGAAAACATTTTTGAAAACATTTTTAGAAACATGGTTTTGGAAGAAAATAGATTTTCGGTCAAAGTGATAAATGAAGTCGTATTTTCTTATAAACATTTTATAAAATATTTAAATTACAAAAGATTGAAAAAAAAATGTTTCTATTAATTTAAATGGTTCATTAATAACCATATTATAATAAAATTAAAGGTCTTATTATGAAATGTTCAAGTAATTTCCTTCAACTAATATTCAAGAATAAACAATCTCAATTAGAATGAGATGGTGAAATAAACCCTTAAAATGATCATAACATTGAAGTGAGAATTAATAAATGAATAAATTATGTGTATCAACTATAAATATACATAAAAAAGTGGAAATAAAAAATTATATAATCAAAATTAATTACACATGTAATCTTAGTATTACATAATCAATGAAGTAGAAGTTTAACCCGGTGAGTGTAAATTGAGTTAAGAAATCCCATACCTTATGTTTCCTTTTGGTTGAACATGATTTAACCTCGTGTAAAGTGGTTTTAAACATGTTATAAACTTATACCATAACCATATTAATATTTATTATATTATATATTATCCTTTTATAACATCTTATTACCCGTTTATTAATAATATTTCACTATTTTCATTGTTTTGGGTGTTAATTGTCTTGCTTTCTCAGGTGTGTTTACTCATGAAATATCTATTTATTTTATATATTATATATTTTTATAATATATATAATAATAATGACATAATTATCATATTTATACATTAATTTTACTTTTTAACTAATAATGAATGATGGTTATGAAAAATTAGGTAGGTTATGATCATAGAGACGGTATGTCATACGTACGCATAAGTAATATTTCCATTTATCAATGATCATTATATAAAGGGGTTAAGTAATATTTTACCTTGAAATGATGATATTAATATCATATATACCATATTATATACATATATATATCATCCATGTGATTTGGTGATGAAAATAGAGTCACATCGCTTCGTGGTGGTGGTAGTCCACACGTATACGAACGATGTTATCATCTTTTCCTGAGTGAAAAGGAAAGAAATAAAATGATATATATTATCTTTAAATTATGATAAATATGTAATTAATATAATAATTATTTAATTTATATCACATTTAATAATTAAATTTATATTTATCACCATCCATGTGAAGCGTTCGTGAAAGACGAGTCACATCGCTTCGTGTGGTGGTAATCTATCGTACACACAAGAAACATTATCATTTATCCTACAGAATGGAAGGTAAAAATATATATTATATAGTGAATAAATAGGTTTAAATATGTTATAAATTTTATATATATACTTTATATCCATCATCATACCCAACCTTGATAGGTGGAAATGAAAAAACGAACGACATCAGTTCGCGAGGCTATAGTTCGTAATATACATGAATGATGACTTCATAAACCAATTGATGGAAGTGAATAATGTTTTATTTCATTCCATTATTATAAAAAATATCCTATTATATGTAATATACTGATGTTATTATATAATCATGGTTTAAAAAAATTGAATGATGTGGAGAAAGAAGTAAAATAAAGACGCTCATTGAAGAACATTACCTCTTCTTCGGGTATCCTCCTTAGTTTTACACTAAGTCCTTAAAAGTTTGTCTTTCTACACAAAATAATGATTTTATAATGATTTTATATATTTTTTTAAGTGATTTTTTCAGTTTTTTTATGAACCAAATGGATTTTTTTATGTCTGGATAAGTGAGGGGAGTGAGTTCCCTTTTATAGTTAAGGAGGAGTGGCACTTTTGTAAATGCCCAAAAGTATTCACTATTGGGAGGTCAATATTACCATAGGTGGATCCAATATTGATAATTAATGTGGTTTAACTATTATATGGTCTATCCAAACCTTAATTACATAATAAAACATTTTTTTAAACATTTTTTTCTTAACTTCTACGTTTCCTTGTTTTTACTATTTTGGGTTTTCACTAAAGTAACTAATTTTCTAACCTAGGTAATTTATCCATTAAGACTAAATTAAAGTGATACTTAATATATATTTTTTACCGAATGATTATAATTATTAAATATAATTTATTAAATAAATGTCCTATGTGTTACGAAAATTTATTTTAACACAAGCGCATGTAATAAGCAAAGACATTTCTTTAACCTCAACTGTGCTAACTGAGTTTTTACTATTTAGGGATCAATATATTCATTATAAAATAAAAATTGGTCCATGAATGGAATATATTTTATATTTATTTTCATTTGAAAATAACTTGGAAGAATATGGAATTTTTATAAAATTTTAAATCATTTAATAAAATATAATTTATCATAAAATAAATTAATATCAATTTTGACATTATTCATTTAAATTGAATTTAAAAATATCAAAAAAATAATTTAATTATATTATATTATGTTCAAACCTGTGTAACATGATATATTATTACAAAAATAATGGAATAAAATAATTCATTCTCTTTACTTCACTTTTAGTATTTTTAGTATCATTTATTTTATTTTATTATTAACTAAATAATTACTATGTTGTTTTTTTTTAAGAATTTAAGGAAGTTATTTCACCTAAAAAATAAAATAAATTACTATGATAAAAAACTCATTTATATTTCATAATAATATGTATAATCAAACCAATATTGTTTTTCTTTATCCCAAATCATTCTAGATATTAAAAGGAAGATTAGTATCTTTTTTGTCTTTTTCTTTACTTAACTTATTATATGGGTCATATTCAAATGAAAGTGGAAATTAATTTTCATATTTAAGATAATTATATGAAAAATTTCTAAATAAACTCATTCAATAAAATTAATATAATATTTTAGGTCATTTTCATTCTTATCATTTTACATTAACCCCACAATAAATCCATTTTTACCATAATCGTAGTAATTAATTTTTATTACTTTCACAATTAATTTTTGTCAAAATTTGCATCGACCTTATTATAAATTATAAATTTTGATTATTAAAAATATGGAATCCATTTTTCCAAATTCATTTCAAATAATTTGAAATTTTTAATTTAAAATTAATCTTGTAAACATGATGAGAAAGAGGGTTTTCAAAGTGAAAGTGTTCAAAAGTTTAAAATGTTTTTATATATAAATTAAATATGAAATTTATTTCAATGACCTAAATTGGATTAATTAATATAAAAATTTAACTAATTTTACTTTAAAACTAATTAAAAATATAATTTAAAATTATAAATTATTTAAATAAAAAGACATTTTTTCAATTAAAATCTAGTATTTTTTATTATTCATCAAAAAATGAAACCTCTTAGAAAAAATCCAAAAAATTCACTCTAAGATAATTTTGATATTTTTATTTCAAAAAATATATTTATTTTTTAATATAACTTTTCTAAAAGTTTAAAAAATTAGTTTTAAATTATGTGCGCAAAGTGGGAATAAATTATCCTTTAGAAAAAAATAAATTTTTTTAGACAACATTTATTTTTATTTTAAATTATTCTTATTTTTTTTGATCAATAGATAACTAATAAACATGTGTGAAATATATATTTTCATAATTTATTTAATCCTATTCATACATGTCATTCTAACTGCTAGTCGATAATGGCATATTAAATAATAATATTAATAATATATTATTGTTCAGTAAAACTTGGTCCTGTGTATAACACAAGCTTTTAAAGAAACTAATTGTTGCGTAAAATACAAGATAAAATCAGTGATTTTTGTAAATAAATTTAAAATGAATATTTTTTTACATGTTCTATTTAATAAAATGATATTCATTTAGAATTTTGGGGTGTTACATTCTCCCCACCATAAATAGATTACGTCCTCACAATTTAAACTTGATCTCGATAATACAAGGTTTGATATTTGAAAATAACATTATTGAAAACCCCACATCATAAAAGGTTTGATAAAGTATCCTCTTAATAATAGAGAATGGGAAGTAGAAAATGTCACATGGAATAACATATAACTTGGTTTCTAAGTAGGAGAACACTAGTGGAAATTGAAGATATGGACATGCAGGAATAACGTAAATAATTATATAGAGTGATTGAATTAACTGAGCATAAGAAAGTGAATGATCAATGTAAAATTGAGGGGATCAAAACCATAAATTTTTTATCATTTAAAATACCATCTGATTCATCATATATTAAGGTAATTTGATAACATTTTTGTTTCAATATCCTTTTTCCTAAAGTTGATGAATTGCTTTACTATCTAAGAATATAAGGAAATATACATACTTGATACATTTCTATTTGATAATAATAATTTCATCCTTTGGTTTTTCTTTGATCAATTTCCAATTAATCACTTATTCTAAGAAATAAATATCAAAAAAAAATTATGCTTGGATCACTAAAATTCACTTTGAATGGATCATGAGATCCAAAAAAGAGTGACACATCTTTTCATATTTCTCTAACTATTTTCCAAGACTAATATGGTTGGAACAAATTATCCAATAAATTGATATATGAAACTCATAATAAAAATTATTAGTTCATCATTAGTATTTAATTTTTATATCATTTAACTAATGACATGTTAATTAGGACATCACATAGGCCAGTGGTAGGCGATAAACCGTTATTGTCCTTCTGCCTTGGGTTCAAGCCTCACGGCCTTGCCAAACATAATGGTTTGACCCCTGGAATATATGTTTTCTTTTTTATAATATATATTAATATAATTCATATAATTTTCCCAAACCAAATATGATAGACATTATTGAAATAAAAGTAATCATAAAATATCATTTTTATTATGATATTCAAAACAACTTTTTTATAAAGTATAATAATCTTATTTTACTATTATTTTAATATCATTAGTGATCATATTAACCCAACAGGTTATCATTACCTAGAAACATATGTCTATAAAAATTTAATGGCATTATTTTATAAATAACTTTTCAAATAAAACATATAATTTCCATAAATTTATTACAAATGTCCTTGATCTTTGTAGACTCCCATCACATGAAACTTAAAAGGGTGTTTAATACATTCAAATTATGATAAACCTTAAACTAATTAACCCATTATAGTATCCCTAACTCTTAATTTAATTAATACCCAATTACTTCTAAAATTTAATAGAATCTTTAGATGTTTCATGATTCTTATAACCAAAATACCATTGGTAAAATACTTTTATAATGTAATTATGGAATCCTAATAAATACTTCAACAATTTTATTTCAATATAAGTTCTTCCTTGGTCTAGGTATTAATATAGGTCATTCATTATCATTATCTATTCAACTATTTCATAATGGTTTGTAAATAAAATTTGAATTATCCTAAGCATATTCCCCCGAAGTATCAAATCATTTGTGTAGTAAGGCTCATTGTCATGCACTAGTTGATGATAAAGTTAATCCAAATGTTAACTTTTCATAGTTATTACCCCTATGTACATATATTACAGAACCACATCCACTTATAGTATCTATAAAAATATATATTTCCAAGAAAAATCACATAATATCTACCTTATCAAAACATTAAGATGTTCTTTTATAATTATTCTCAAAGTCTATCATAATATTATGATCCCTAATCTATGTTTTCCTAAATATAGTTCTTAAGGTTTATATTAAACTTCCTATAATAAAAACTATAGTGACCCCAACTCTAGTAGCTTGGAGTTTGTGCCTTCTTTATTACATTAGCATGAGATATAAGGAATCGTATCTCAAAGTACCGAATAGTTTATTAGTCTTCGTGAGGTAGATATATACATAAGTCTTACATTAAATTTGAATATAAAACTTGAAAAAAAATCAATATTAACATTATTCCCTCTATCATATTCTTGAGTATCTATCATAGTAAAAATCATGGAATCCTAGGTAAAGGAGACAAAATAATTGGGAGCTCAAATGATCAGTAAAGGTTAAGTATAGTGGAATCTATCATGAATCAATAATCATAATCAATATATAAAGACAAATAATTGAATAAAAATTCCATTTAAATAACTTGTCTATCATGGTAAGATAAGGAATAATCAGTATAGAAAGGTAAATAACTGAACATACTTACCATATAATGAATAATATAAGAGTGAAATGAATCTATATATAATATCATTGTGAAAACCTCCTAGATAGTAATAATAACTGTAATGAAGGTAATGCTTAATTATTGGACACTATGTTTCTCAGGTACATAATACCTTTATCATCAATATCTTTCACAATATGTTTTAGAATACTACTATCAATACCTTTAACAAGATAGTTTAAAACATACTAGTTACAAATGCATAGGTTTTGTGTCTAACTAATTTTGTATCATAAGACTACCAATGCATCAAGGGGCTTGAATTAACTGGTCCTTAACCCATTTCATGCCTATTCAAATCATTTATAATATATCAAATAATCAATTTAATTCAAAAACAATGTTCCTTATCATCGAGTATCTGTATTTCATAAATGATACAGATTTATCAATATTTCCCAAGTTAATAAAATAATTGTCAATGTAAACACCATATGTAAAAATGATATATAGTTCATTAAATAAACATATCTATGATAAATAATATTTAAATTTAGTGGAAATTTAATTTCTACAATAAAGTGACTGATTCATGTCAAAGTTAATGATTACTAAAATGAATTAAAGAAGTGAATGTCAATGATTTCCTTGGTCAAAGTGATAATAAACCATCAAAAAGAAGATTAAGGATGGTATTAATACAATAAATACCCATTGGAGTAATAATAAATAATGTTTTAAATGATGAATATAAATTCCATAAAAATATTTTTAAAAACATTCTTGATGAAAATATCATTTTCATTTTGAAAAACATTTTAAAATCATTTTCTTTGAAAATTTATTTTTAAAATTTTTTATTTAAAAAGGTTAAGAAAAATTGAAAAGTAATAAATAAATAAATTATGATAATTATGGTACATAATTAATTATATACCATATAAGTTAAAATAATATTATTTTTTCACTGTTAAATGGTTAGGAAAGTACCTTTTTTTAGAAAACGATAAGAAAATTCCTTTCATGTTTTCAGTAAAAGCCAAATTGGAATTATTTTGAAAAGGATATAAGAATAATTTGAAAACATTTTTTAAAGAGTAAAAATGTATGAAAATTACTTTTATAAATCATTTTAAAAAGGTTAAAAACATTCTTGAAAACATTTAAAGAAAACATGGTTTTGGAAGAAAAATGATTTCTGAACGAAGAGAGAAATGAAGTTGGATTTTCTTAAAAATATTTTATAAAACATTTTAAGTAAAAATGAGTAAAAAATTGGTGTTATTACTTGAAAGGGTTCATTAATAACTATACTAGAATAAAATTAAATGTATTATTATAAATGGGAAATTAATTTCCTTCAACTTATATTCAAGACTAAACAATCTCGATTAGAATGAGATTGTAAAATAAACCCATTACATGATCATAACATTGAAGTTGAAATTAATTAATGAATTTGTTATGTTTATCAATTGTGAATAAAAAAATTAAATACCACATAATATAATAAAAATTAATTACACACATGATCTTAGGTTGACATAATCAATGAAGTAGAAGTTTAACCTAATGAGTGGAGATTGAGTTAAGAAATCCCTTACCATATGATTTATTTTGATTGAATGTGATTTAACCTCATGTGTAGTAGTTTTAAACATGTTATAAAATTATAACAGGACTATGTTAATATATATAATATTATATATGATCCTTTTATAACATCTTATTACCTATTCAATAATAATATTTCATTATTTTCGTTCTTTCAGTTGTTAATTGCCTTGTTTTCTCATGCTTGTTTCATCATGAAATATCTGATTCTTGTATAGATTATATAATTATATAATATCTATAATAATAATCATAAAATAATTAAAATATTTATATATTATTTTTAATTTTAAAACCAATCATGAATGATGGTTTTGAAAAATGAAGTTTGTTATGATCATGGAGATGGTATATCATACGTACCCATGAGTAACATTTCTATTTTTAAATGATCGTTATGGAAAGAAGTTAAGTAATATTTTACCTTTAAATAATTATATTAATATCTTATATACAATAATATATACTTATATATATTTCCATGTGGTATGGTGTTGTAAAGAGAGTTCCATCGCTTCATGAAGGTTGTAGTCCACAAGTACACGAACGATGTTATCATCTTTTCATGTGTAAAAATAAAATAAAATGATATATATTATCTTTAAATAATGATAAATATGTCACTAATATAATAATTATGTCATTTATATCACATATAATCATTAACTTTATATTTATCAACTTCTATGTGAAGTGTTATTTTAAAATGAGTCATATCGCTTTGCAAGGCGGTAGTCCACCGTACACACAAGTTACGTTATCATATCTCCTAAGAAATGAAATTTAAAAAGATATATATGATATAGTGACTCCATAAGTATAAATATTTTATAAATATCATATATATTTATATTTATATACTTTATATCCATCGTCATATCCATCCTTGAGAGGTGAAAATGGAAAAATGAACGATATCGGTTCAATATTACCTCAAGTGGCTCCAAGATTGATATTTAATGGGTTTTAAGGATTATATAGTCCATAAAAACCTCCACTACAGAATAAAACACATGTTTTAAACATTTGTTTCCTTAACTACTAAGTTTTCTTATTTTTACCATTTTGGGTTTTCACTAAGGTAACTAGTTTTCTAACCTTGGTAATTTATCCAATAATACTAAATTAAAGTTATAAGTGTTAGATAATTTGTACTCACTGATTCTATGTATTAAATTGAATTTATCAATTAAAATTCCTATGTGCATTGGAAATTTATTTTAACATAAGAACATGTAACGTGCAAATACAATGCTTAAACATTAAATGTTCGAATAGTTTTTTTATTATTTATAGATCAATATATTAATTATAAATGAATAATTGGTCCATGAATGGAACATATTTTATATTTATTTTCATTTTAAAATAAGTTGGTATAATATGGTATTTTTATTAATTTTAAACCATTTAATAAAATACAATTTATCATAAAATAATATTAATGTCAATTTTGACATTATTCATTTAAATTGAATTTAAAAATATAAAAAATAATGTAATTCAAATATATTTTGTTAAAACCTATGTAATATGATATATAAATCTAAAACAAATGTAACACAATAATCAATTATATTTAATTCACTTTTAATATTTTTTGTGTCATTTATTTTATTTTATTGTTAACTAAATAATTATTATATTGATGTTTCTTAAGAATTTAAAGTGATTATTTCAGCTAAAAAAATTAAAATAAATTATTCTGATGAAAAAAAATCATTTATATTTCAAAATAATATGTATAACTAAACCAATGTTCTTTTTTTCTATCCCAAAGAATTATTTATATTAAAAGGAAGAAAGGTATATTTTTATCTTTTTATTTACTTAACTTATAATATGGGTCATATTCAAAGAAGTGGGAAATAAATTAAAATATTTCATATAATTTTATATAAAAGGTATAAATAAACTCATTAAATAAAATTAGTATGATATTTATGGTCATTTTCACTCTTATCATTCTATTTTAACCCAATAGTAAATTAATTTTTACCATAACCATAGTAATTAATTTTTAATACTTTCACTATTAATTTTGGTCAAAATTTAAGTTTAACTTATTAAAAATTACAAATTATTATTATTCCAAATGTAGAATCAATTTTTTTCAAATTTAATTATTTTAATTAGTAAATTTTAATTTAAAATTAATCTCAGAGACATGATGAGAAAGATGGTTTTTAAAATGAAAATGTTCAAAAGTTTACAATGTTTTTATATATAAATTCAATATTAAATTGAAAAAAATGACCTAAATTCGATAAATTTATATATATATTACTAATTTTACTTTAAAATAAATTAAAAATATAATTTTATATTATAAATTATTTAAACGTAAAGGCATTTTTTAATTAAAATCTAGTATTTTTCACTATTCATCAAAAAATGAAACATTTTTAGAAAAAATACAAAAACAAATACCCTAATATAATTTAGATTTTCATATTTTAAAAATGAGGTTTATTTTTTCATATTAATTTTATAAAAGTTTTATAAGTTAATTTTAGATTTTGTGCATAAAGAGTAACCAAACCTTCCTTTAGGAAAAACATAGTTTTTCAGAAGAAAATAATTATTTTTATTTTAAATGATTATTATTTTATTTATAATCAATAGATAACTAATAAAAATATATGAACTGTATATTTTTATAAGTTATGAAATTCTATTCATAACCCACATTCCAATATCTAAGCGATAATTTTCATATTAAATAATAATATTAATAATATATTGTTGTTCGGTAAAAATATTCCTTGCATGTAAGGAAATATTTAAAAGAAACTCATTGTTATGTGTAATGAAATATAAAATCAATGTTGTGTGAAACAAAAGATAAACTCAATGTTGTGTTTCGTATAATATATTGAATAAAATATTATAATTTTTGAATTTCGGGGTGTTATAACATACTTATTCATCCAAATTTATACCATATTTCAAATATTCTAGATTATTTTTATAGTTATTCTTAGTAATATGATTTTCATGGGAGGCTATGAGAAAGAATATTTTAAGATTTTAATCTTATTATTTACATGTATTTATTTTTTGTTTATTTTTTTAATAATTATACTCTATATATGTTTCTGTTAAAAATAATATTTATTTTATATTATAATATTCTAATTTAATGAAACAAATCATTTATCATTTAGATATATATTGTTTGTGAATAAAGTTACTCAAAAATGTCATATATGGAAATTATAGATGAAAATTTCATACTAAAATTTGGGGTGTTATAGTAGAAAAAATAAGAATTCAAGACCAATGTCCTCATCAATCTTTGCATCACATCAATACTTATAGAAAGTATTAATAAACCCTATATAGGATGACCCTTGACTGGGTATACTATTAAAGACTCTCTATATGACCTCTTGGTGACCACCTATCCTCAGCAAAAACCACTCTATCATGAAAATGCTCTTCATAACCTCTGATAAAGTGTACAATAAAAAAATCTTCATCGACCAATGCATATCAAGTCACAAGTTCACATAAAAATGACTTATCCTAACCTCCTTATTTACCATAATGTTGAGAGAGTAACAAACCAATTAAGTGAAATGATTTGTGAACTCTCATAATCTTGAGTCCCTTTATCGAATTATCAATAACTCCTGATTTTTCTCTATGTGTAGAGTCACTAAATGGTACTCTATAAAAAATGATATGTAACTCTTCCAAAGTAAAATTTTCCTCATATGTTCCCTAAAAACATGAAATTTCCACTCAAATTTTGGATCCCAATGTAATTTGACCAAAAATATCATTAAATACACTGAGTAAGTACATAAAAATAAAAACATGAACTCCACCTCCTTTATCCACAACTTTATTGAAATGTATAAGTCTACACTCTAGTACCTTAAAAGTAAGTATCCCTCAAATCATGTAATATATGCATCCCAAGAATTTACATCACCAACCTTGACCTTAACTCTTTATCTGGTAGCCTCCTATGCTCGATGTACTGACTCAAATTCCTTAGGTACCACCCTATTCTTTTATAAAATAATCACTATAACTCTACAAGCCAAAACTTTAACTGAAATTAGTACTCAGGTTCAATGTATATTATGTGTGCACACACACACAACACTAATGTTTTTTCCAATGAAATAGGGTCTCAATCCAATAACACACACATATTCATGATCTAAATCTACCAAATTCATGTTTTCCTCTGGTATATCTATTGAATGTAACACAAAGGTACCCTATTAAACAATTATCATGAGATTCCCATGAAAAAATACTTTAGTTTACCGCATCCTTTTTTAAGTTCCTTAACATGAATAGATAAAACCATGTTCACTATAAATCATCACCTTAAGTCAACCCAACTATAAATCACCAATATCCTAGTCTAAACATCAACTTAATGATCTAATACAAATTTGTTTTGTCCCAACCTTGTAAGATCCTCATCAAGGCAGCCAATAATATTGTTATGTGATCTCCCAGATACTTCCTCCAATATTCAAGGGTTATAAACTAGAACTGAGGGTATCCACACACATGGTAGGTACTAACCATGAATAAAAATATTCCACTATCTAATTATGTAAACCCAAACACAATATAAAAATAAAATATCTAACTACTATGAAATGAAAAACCATGAATGAATTTTATTTATAACTATAATAAAATATAGAAAACATACCCATAAACCCCTAATAAGTAATAATTTCATCCCAAATAACATAAATAAAAATAAACATCAGTATAAGCAGTATAAACTGCACCCAATAAGAAATAACTACAACTTTATTCCTCTAAAGGTCATTATCAGTAATTGATGCCTAATAACTCCTCCATAAAGGACTTGATGATTTACATAAAAAAAGGATAAAATCACACAATCACATATGAATGTGTGAGTAAAATAATACTTGGTATATTCTAATTTAATCAGTTGAACCTTATTTAATCAACTACTATGTGCATAATTATAAAGTGTATGATTTATATCAATACCTAGTCAAACTCATGCAACAACTCAATAAAAATTCATAATCATTTAAAATCTAAACATATCTCACCACACTTACACTAACTAAATAAAATATATATATCTATATATATATATATATATATAATCATTCTTTAAAAATCACAATATAATTGATCCTATATATTACATCCTACCAGGCGACACCTGAGACTAAGACCTTATCTCATGCCTCTACACATTCCTCAGTTACCTCGGGAGGGATGTAGTTTAAAACACTCTATCCGTTCATGGAAATATCTCAAATAGTATTTCTTAGTGAATGTTGGAACTCACTCACCATGTGTGTGAATTATATTCATGAATTATGATGCGGTCATGAGGATCTCTTTATAGCCTTATCCATGGAAGGAGGAGTGATGATATAACATGACAGATATCATTATAACATTATCATATAAAACTAGGAATCCTATATTTATCATATTTTATAATTAAACCTAATAATGGAGTCATAGGTCTCATGTATAAGAAATAACTCTACATATATTCTACCTATAACCCATAGTGGTGAGTAAAAAATACAACTCGAGGCTAAAATATAGCATCATTAACAAATTTATACCTTATAAATCAAGTCCTATTAGTTTATCATGATGAATCCTCATATCAAAAAAACTACATATCCTAGGGTCCACCCTTAGGTACACTGTATGACTGATTTTCCACACTACAACCAAGATTAATCCACCCATTTCTACACCTCGGTATGCTAATGAAAGAAGAAAATAAAACTTTGGGTTCTCAAAAAAGGCATCCCACATTCCCCCACATACATTGATAAGTTTCACAAAATTAAGGCTTCCATGTCAAACCCACATTCTACCTCAAACTCCTTTATAGATCATAATTTGTAGAAGAATCTGTGGTTGAGCTATAATTTTTTGTCTATTGATCTCTCAATATTAATGGATGAGATCATTGAAGTGGGGATGATCCACACATCCTAGTATCATAAAATATGGGTTTTCCATGTTACATACATAGGATCAAAAAATCACCCTTGAGAGGGTGAAATGATTTTCATCTAGTCATTTAATCAATTGATCAAATGACCTGTAAAACCATACATCCATACAAGCATTTGAAATTCAAGGGTAATTTGAATTTTTTATATTAGTGATTAGTTCATTTTGAGAATTGGTATTTAAAATTATATTATGGGGTTTTTAACACCATAAAATAAGTGTTTTAGACATGGTTAAAGGCTTAGGAGTCACCCTAGTGGATTTGAGGATCCTCAGGAGAGGATAGGTGGATGTTGTAGATAAATTTGCAGTAGAGCTACCAATTGGCCAGTGGTGTCTGGAAGTAGCATCAGCTATATCCATTGGCCACCCTCTAGCCTATAATACTTTAATAGGGCAGAGTTAAGATTATTATCCCTAAGGATTTTATAGGGTTCATACCCCTCCCTCTTTTTTCTCTTGTGAACATGAACACGGTCTATCTCCCTTTGTTCTCCCCTTTAAGAACCCTTAATGGAGGGGTTTTGAGTGGATTCAAATTCTAGTTCCAGGTAAGTATTTACCTCTATCATTCTGCATTGATCCTCACCTCACTCCCTCCCTAATTTATTCTACTCCCAGTTAGGGATTTGATTCTTATTCCACCAGATCATGGTGTAATTGGTGAAGCATGATGGGGCTTTCACTCTGCCTAAGAAGAGGGTGACCCAGTATGCCATCTTCATGTGGTGGATCATCGATTCATCAAAGTTACATCATGTTAAGTATTTTTATTTGGTTTTCCTTAGAATTAAACTGTGTTAACGAAGTATTTGGTGGTGTGGGTTAGGGTCATGGCTTAGTTTGGGTTTGGGGGTGTGTCGGGGGTTTCCAACACCCCATTTCTTGAAGAAACGATGATCATTAGATGCTTGGTGAGTTATCTAGAATTATACTAATTTTAAATTGAATTAATTAATTAATTAATTATAAATGTTTTAATTAATTAATTATTGATTTCTATATTGGTTTAGGGGTTTGGTTCATTGATACATGGTTGGTTGATCATAGATGAGGTTTGATAGGGATAGTTAGGCCTTGATATCTATTTTGGCCCTTAAAAATAAATTTTAAAGGTTCTAAAATTTTAGGTCATCTTTTATAATTTACTTATGAACTTATGCTTTCATTTTTATGCAATGTGTTGTGAAGGCTCCCCACTATAGACGACACCCTTTTGTTATATGTTAATTTAATTTAAATTTAATCTTTAAATTAAATTTAAATGGGTTAATTGGTTTGAACCTCTTAGATGATCAAACTAGAGTGCATATGCCATGAAGGACCTAGTGAACTGACATGACACCTCAGTCATTAAAGGTTGAGTAATGACCATTGAGAAATTTTTACCTCTGAACCCCTTGAGTAGGGTGACTAGGTCTTATGGGACATAGTGGTCCTAGAGTAGGGACATTGTCCACCTCTTGAGGAAGAGGTGCCTTATGACTTGGGATGACCAAACCATGAGGGTCAATGGGACCTTTGAGATATATGTTGGCTTCTAGAACTCTTGATAAATGAGGTCAGACCTAATGTGTCTTATTATCCCAATCAAATACCTGGGTGGATATACCATAGGAGTACTGGGAATAGGTTGGGTGAGTGGACTAACCTTGTGAGGATCTAATGGTTGAGATGGTTCTTGGTCCATCTCTTGACTATTTCCAAGTGAGAAACCCATGTAGCCAGTAAGGTCATGTTTCCCTATTGATAATGATGATGTGGGACGTGACATCCTTAGAACATTAAGTATTGGAACAAGACCAAACCAAGACCGAGGACCTATGTGAGGGTGGATTTTTTATTATGGGATTGAGGGGACCCAGTTGGTGCTCTATTGATAGTTCGACCCAGAGCAGGCATGTATGGTCATGGGTAGAGATGGTTGAATGTGTCACCTAGAACCCAAAACAATGTGTGAGTCGATGTGGCTGAGATGATGATGACAGGATTGGGATTTTATCTATCCCTTATGTATCTTTTGTTTATATAGGGCTATTGAATGTACCATTGAGGAAAATGTGACATGGTTAGACTTCCATGATTTGGATCCAGATATGGTTGGAGCATCTATAAAGTTGATTCTTAGTGTTGGAGTGGCCATGGATTTTTAGATTGATGATTGTTATGGATACCATGGATTTAGAGTTGGATGAATGGTCTTGCATGGGATAAGTCCCCAAATTTATGAGATTATGGTTATAGGTTCCATGGATTTCGATTCGAATGCAAGCATCGTGATGGCACGGGCCCCGAGATTCGTGAGATTATGGTTACAGATACCAAAAATTTAGAGATTTTCATATTCATTATCATAATATGGGTCCTCATATTCATGAGATTATATTTATGGAATTCATGGATTTAGATCTGGATGCATGCACTACCACCAAATGGGTCCCTAAAGTTGTGAGATTACAGTTATTCTTGCCATGGATTTGGAGTCGTACGCATGCATTATTGTGTGATATGTCTATAAAGTATGATATTATGGTTATGGAAACCATGGATTTGAATCCAGAGACACATACTTATAAGGGATGGGTCTCTGTATCCATGGTATATATGGTTATGGATTCCATGAGTTGGATCTGAACACAAGATTGACTTTCATGGGATATATATTCCATGTATTTAGAACTCATATACTTGTAATTCTGTGGGTTAAGATCCTAGAGTCATGAAAATATAGTTGGGGATGACATGTATGTGGATCCCACATGTTACTTGGGAGGAATTTCCTTTGTGACATGCTTTTAGAAACCCCAGTATTGTCCAAATCTCGTATGGTCAATCAGGATCACGAATCAAAAGATCGATGTTTTTTTATTTATTTATTTTGGAAGTTATTTAGTTTATATGAGAATTTCACATTCATATATCACTACATTTTTAGTTAGTATGGTACCTCTTTGGTGGTTCCCAAATGATTTATGTACTCACACCCTACTCGGGTTTCCACTTCACATGGATACATAAGAAAAATATCACTTGATTTTAGGCGCGAGTTGGTATGAGGCCTAAGGTTTGACCAAGAGATATGGCTTGGATGATTATATGAAGCATGGAATGAGGTTTGGTATAGATATTTAGTGAATCTATTTTGTTTAATTTTTTTTATTTCATTCTATATATATGATCGACCTAGAAGTTATCCTCTTTTATATATATTCCATGGTTGTTTAGTCCTTACTTCATTTCATGTATTATTGCTGGATTTTTATTCATTTCAGCATAATCATATTATTTAATTCTATTATTAATGTTTTATTATTTATGTATAACTACACTCTATGATATATAGGGTATAGTCTCCCCATAGTATAATCCTATACCTCCTCTTCTATTCAGAAACCTCTAGAATACTGAGAGGTGCGCCTAACATCACATAGAAAATCGATTCAATTATTGTTCACAAAGTGAGCTATAAAAGGATGTTACTAAGTGGTACTAGAGGTGTTTTATCTTGTATTATAGTTTTCTTATTTGGTAGAAAGGATATTTAGGTATGTGTTAGATCCTATGATGGATATTGGAATGGTGTATCAAGAACACATGTTCTAATAAGAATTTCTGGATACCAGGGTTGGGATTGATGTTTTTTGGTTTGCGATGTTATGGTTGTTATGATTTTCACCTTCATTGAATCACTTGGATATTTAAGGTTCATAGTTTATTATTGGTTTCTGGATCTTATGCTATGGAAATACACCAGTGATTCAATTTTAAATCTTGGCCTATGGAGGAAAGAGGTACCTCATGCATCCTATAAAGAACATATTATTCACATGACATTTCGGATGGCTAATATGTGATTTCACTAAAGAATGAGGATCATTTGTGTCAATAGATTCTCATACAACACTTAATCGTATAAGTACTTTGTGTTATTCTACTCAATTGGGTTGACTTCTATATATGTATTTTATTCTAATGGAAGGTATTTTGAATCTATGATGAGAAACTCGATGATGAGGATGATGAAACTGTTTATGTGCACAGAAGGTGCAATGACCTATTGAGTCAATAAGGTTTCCTTATGAATTTCTATTCCTCTATTTTTTGAAAATCACAAACACTCTATCTTAAGGAAAATTATTTTTTCCCTAAGAATTATCTTAATAAGGAAAATTTTCCTTCCTCAAGAAAATTCTATCCTTACCTATGTTTTCATTGTTCATTTTATAGTTTCTATAAATATAACTCTTTTTATTACTCAAGGTTAAAATTCGGTTTCATATCTAAAACCTCGAAATCCTATAAATCTTTGTTATAGAGTATTCTATTTTCAGACTTCAAATTTTCTGAAGTTCAGACTCCGAATTCTTTGAAATTCAGACTTTGAATTCTCTGAAATTTAGACTCTAAATTCTCTAAAATTTAGACTCCAAATTCTATGAAAATCAGACTCTGAATTATTTAAAATCCAAACTCTGAATTCCTCAGAATTCAAACTCTAAATTCCTTATAATTCAGACTCTGAATTCATTAGAATTCAGATTTTGAAATCTATAGAATTTAGGTTCTAAATTCCTTCAAAAACAGAATCCTAATATTCAGGATTTATAGTCTCCAAGTGTTTATTTGGTTAGACTCTGAACTTTATTTTTTCCTAGACTCTGAAAAATATATTTGGTTAATCAAACTTATTTTTCTTACACTTGTTATAGTTATGAAATGATGTCGTACATTCTATTTCTAACTAACCGTTATTTGAGTGACACATGTACAGGTCCCTCCAAAATTCAAGGAAAAATATGATCGTTGGAGGAGGGATCCAACTGTTGGAGATGTGATTATAAATAAAAACTCATTTTAATTATCTCTACACTAACTGAGAGAAACTTTTGATCACTCTAGATATTTCATGCTGCTGAAGTGATTTCTAGAGAGAGAGACTCTCATGTCTTGTGTGTACTGAACATCTTGTTCATCTTTCTTATTAACACTCCAATTGTTGTTGTGTACAATCGAGGACTTCCTGGGATAGGAAGACATAGGTGATGACTACCTTAAAGTTTGAGGACTTCCATGGATAGAAATATAGAGGTTCTGACAACCTTAAAGTTCGAGGTCATGCGGGGATAGCAAGACAGATTCCGATATTCCTATCGAGGTATTACCCTGGTGTGGGTAAGACAGACTTTATTGTAAGTATAAATAAAAGGACCTTCATCAAATTTTTTTTGATACCCTACTCTTTGGGATAAAATATTTCATACTTGTTACTTGTTTTGTTTCTTTCTGAAGTATTTTGATAAAGGAAGAAAGTATAACGTTCTTATACTTTCTTGTTCTTTTGTATACTCCGATAGGTAATATTCTATATGCTTTAAAATAGAATCTTTTCCTTGTAAACTTTTATTAAATTTCATTTCCAGAACCATATTTCTGGAACCTAGAAAGTTTTTAGAACTAAAATAGGTCTTGGGAATTTACCATGTTTAGCTTTGTTAATCATATTTTTACTTAAGGTTAAAAATGAAAGTTTTTAAACTTACAATTCACCCCCTCTTGTAATTGAGCATCTACATTCAAATTTATATCCTAAAATTTGTATCAGAGGAGGTATTTGAAATAATTATATTCACATATAAGTTTTCTTTCTCAAGTTTTCAATGTTCTAAATATTTTCCTTTCTTAGGTTTTTATCCTTGTTTACAAACTTCTACTATTAACAAGTTTTTGTGGAAAGATATTTTCATTTAGATAGCAGGAATGAATGTTAGTTTGATTGAAAATATAAATACTACTAGACCACCTATATTTGATAGGAATGATTATGAATATTGGAGATGTCGTATGAAGACTTTTATTATTAATACTTGAGTGGAAAACTTCGTTATGCTTACTGGAGATTACAAGATTCCTGATAAAGAAGTCAAAAATTTTACTAATCAAGAAAACTTATAATATCAACTAAACTACAAGGTATAAAATACTTTATTATGTTCTAGGACCAGGAATATATATAGTCATATTTCTTCTTGTGAAGTTGAAAATTGTATTTGGATGAAATTAGAGGTTACTCATTTTGGTACATCCGAAGTTATAGAAACTAGAAGAGCTATTCTTAGAGAAGAATATCATGGATTTCTATTTTCTTATAGAGAACCAGTGTGCAAGGTACAAAAAAGGTTTATGACTATTGTTAATAGTTTAAAATCCATGGGTGATAAAGTTTTAGATGATGAGGCACTTGTGGACAAGATTATAGATATCATACCTAATGAGTGGGAATCTAAGAGAACTGCTATTGAAGATAATATGAAAGTATCTCAAATTACTCTTGATGATATTTTTGGAACTCTTCTTCAACATGAGACAAGAATGATAAGAGATGCTGATATGAATAAGAAGAATAATGTCAATGGAAGTGTATCCTTTACTACTACTAAATCCAAGACTCCTAAAAGGTTTACAAGATCCATGTCAAAGAAAGTCACTATTTTATCTAAATCAAGTAAAAGTGAACATTCTGATAATGAGCTAGCTAATCTAGCTCAAAGGATGAACAATATAGTTGAGAAGAAAGACTTTTAGTATAGATTTAAGATGAAAGAAAGAAAGGACAAGAAATACTTAGAAGTCACTTGTTTTGAATACAAAAGAGCAGGTCATATAAGGCCGGATTGTCTAATTCTTAAGAAAAATGATAGAAAGGAAAATCATTCTGAGAGGAATATAAATAAGTACTACAAGGATAAAGATAAAAAAGTTTTGAAAGCTAATGACACCTGTAGTGACAGTGGTGGAGATTCTTCTAATGAATCCTCAGAGTATGAATCTTCTAGTCAGAAGAATCTTGGTCTAATTTCCAAGATACCTATTGAAAATCATTGTCTAATGGCCTAGCTACACAATTATGAATCCATAACTAATGTATCCTTAAATAAAAATTATAGTGATAATAAATATTATGAATCTTTGGATGAAGAATCTTTTTCTGATGAAGATAATATATTTCCTACTTATGAAGAGGTATCTATGTTTTCTAAACTTCTTGAGAATGAAAATTCTAAAATCAAGAAAAAACTTGATAAGGAAAATTCTAGAATTTTTATTCTTACTAAAGAAGTATCATATCTTTCTAAATATATTAATAAGAAAATTTATGATTTTGAAAGTATTTCCAAAAACCTTGAGGAAGTTAATTCTAAGAAGGATAAACTTTTTAAGGATCTTGAAAATGTAATTTCTAGGAAAAATATTTTAGAGAATAACTCTAGTTCTAAAACTAATGTTTTTTGGGATAAAAACTTATTTATTAAACTAAAGTTAGAAATATTTTCCTTGAGTAAGTGTTTGTCAAACTTTACCTTGGGTAAGTAAAACTTTGATAAGATGTATTCCTAAATTTGACCTATAAGAAATAATTCTAGATTTGGTTATACTCATTCTAAACCAATTTTTAGTAATAATTATTTTGTTCCTCAAAGTGCTCCATTCTACACTAAATGTTGGTGTGGTGGAAATTGGGTGAAAATTTGTTCTTTAAACAAAACTTAGCCTTTAGGTTTTCATAAATCTTATTTTTCTAAGAAAATGTGGATACCTAAAATTTTGATTTTGGAAATTTTTGGATCCAAGAAAATTTGGGTTCTGAAATTCTAACTCTATTATTTTCAGGAAAATAAAGATATAACCAACAAAAATACATGGTACATGGATAGTGGATGTTCTTATCATATTACTGGTAACAAAAACTTCTTTGAAACGATTATCAAGACAAAAGGAGGAAAAGTATCTTTCAGAGATAATGATCAGGGAGAAATTATTGGTATAGGTAACATCGTTATTTTTGGAAAAACTTTGATTTCAAATGTTTTATTTGTTAAAGATCTTAATCACAACCTCATCAGCATAAGTTAATTATGTGATGAAGTTTACCATATGAATTTTAGGAATGAAAAATTCTAAGTACACAATTCCAAGGAATATTTTATTATTTCTGCCCATAGGCAAGAGAATGTATACACACTAAACTTAAAAGACCTTATTATCCAAGATCTACCTTGTCTTAGTACAACGGAAGATCAATCTTGGTTATGGTATAGAAGGTTAGGACATTGTAATCTTAAGAACCTATGTAAACACTCTCACGAACTATGGTATGAGTTTTACCAAAACACAAATATTGTGTGATAATACTAGTGTCATTTACCTAAGTAAAAAACCTACACATCACTCACATGAAAAACACATAGATATTAGAAATCACTTTCTTAGGGATCACACACAAAAAGAAGATATCATTCTTCAATTTATCAGAATGTAGGATCGACTTGCTGATATTTTCACAAAATTTTTACCCTCCGATAGATTTGAATACATTAAACAAAATTTAGGAATGATAATAGTAAGATTATATTCCATATTAACTTCTTGTTGAAACATATCTCCTTACAGTAAGAAACTCATTTTCATAGGGGGAGAACATTTTTTTCGAAATCAAATTTTTTTTCGTAATCAAATTTTTTTCATAATCAAAATTTTCGTAATCAAAATTTTTCGTAATCAATTTTTTTCGTAATCAAAATTTTCGTAATCAAATTTTTTCATAATCAAATTTTTTTCATAATCAAAATTTTTCATAATAAAAATTTTCGTAATCAAAATTTCCATAATCAAAATTTTATTTAAATTTATTTTAAAATTTTCGAAGTCTAAAGTTCTTCAAGAAGAATTTTTCTCATTATGAATAATTTTCCAAGAAATATGGAAGGTATGTTTTCTTTCTTAAATTTTCATAATCATCTTTTTACATGTTGGTATTTTTATCTTGTTTAAGACACTTTTTTGGATTCACTTTCTCTTAGATCCTAATGTTTATCATAAAAACCTCAAAAGATCAGAACCTACTAAATCCCTTCTTCGTCTATCATCTCAACCGTCAGATCTGATCAAGAGTTTTTTAACCATTGGATTAATCAAGGAATTTGAAACGTCATCTCAAACACCTATATAAGTACCCCCTGTTGGTTTTCCTACATTGATCTTCAAAACCTTCGTCTGCTGAAGTTATGCCCCCTACTTTAGGTCATTCTGGATCTTTAGGTTTTCCTCAATTCTGAATGTCTTTTGAAGCCTCTCCACAGAAATAAATGTCGAATGTAAAGGAAATATGTGAATGGAAGATATACAGAGAAAGGTTAGTCAATATGAATTTATTTTCTAACTATGATTCAATTATTTCAAAGAACATCAAGCTGCATGGATGGGAAAGTCTTTGTATATCAAAACTGAAGGCACAGGATCTTATTTATCTAGAGTTATTGGTTGAATTTTAAGAATCAGTAAGTTTCTTAAATGAATTAGGGAGAGATAAGTTTTCCTTCAAGATCTATGGAAATACTTACTCGCTTTCCTACACTAAGGCTACAGGTCTAATTGGAATTCCATATGAAGGTGAATCTGAATTTTGCACCCATAAATTACTGGATGTATCAGGTTCATTAGAGAAGGAAAAGGATTTAGAGTGCCTTGGAATGAAATAAGTAAAGACTCCAAAGATTATCCATCTATCTAAAAATTTTTGGATTTTAGAATTATGGGTTCAAGGTTTTATTATTTTGAGAAAAAGAGATAAGGATACACTGATGAAAAGTGAAATCTATATTTGGGATTTTCTGGTAAACCTTTAGAAGATAAATATGGTTAAGTATATCTTGATTACAATTGATAATATCAATAATGTGAATTTGAAGTCTCAAATTATCATGTACCCTACCATTCTCTCCAAAATTATAGTTCCTTGTTTAGAATTGTTCAAAATCCCTTACATTTCTAAGCTAAGAAATTACAAGGTTATGCTTCTGAGCGATGATACCTTGAGAAGGATAAAGGTTGGATTCTATAATGAATCTGAAGAATTTTATGAGCTACCTAAATAAGAAGTAGAAACATTATCAAAGAAATTGTAAGTGGCTGAGACTTCCAAGAAGGGTGGAAGGAAGAGGAAGGCAAAGGAACTGGTAGAAAAAGAAAAATCCTTGGAGCTAAGGAAACTCAATCAGCAACCCCAAAACCAGAGAAGTAAAAGACTTACCCTGATGAAGAGGTGGATAAGTGGATAGAGGTTAAGAATAATAGGAAGTAAGGGGATCCTACTTTTGGTTTGGACCCTACTGAGGCAAAAGCTATAAAGTTAAAGGATACTGAAGATCTTGAGAAGAAAGAGAAAGAAAAGAAGCAGAGGAAGAAAATGATTGAAGCTGAGATAGTTCAATCCCTTCTTAAGGCTACTGAAAAATCCTCTGAACAAATCCAGGTACCGAAATCATTTTCAAAAGAATCACTAAATGTGACTCTAGAAAATAATATGGTGATTCCAAAACCACAACAAGAGGAAGAAGTAGAATAAGAAGAAGAATAAGGAGGAAGTGGTGATACTAAAGATATGATAAGGAAAGTAGAGAATTATCATGATAAGGAGAGTCCTTCAGAAAAAATATCAATCTAAACATATGAATCTGAATTTTCAAAACTTGATACTCCAAGAAAAGAATAAAATGGTCAGGAAGAAGTGAATAAGATATATGAAAAAGAAAGTATCAACCATGACTTCATTCAGCCAGAGGATATTATGGCAGGTGCTGAGAAAGAAAACCTTGAGGAAGATAATATTGTTCAGTTATTAGATAGTGAGCATGAATCACCTAAAGCAGAAGATATCATTCTGAGAGTTGATAAAATAAAACAAGTTTTGGGTGATACACCTAGTAAATCTATGGTGAAAAATAAAGAGGTTGGTTCTTTATTGAAGAGAAAAGATGAAGAGATAGAAAAATAATCCTCACCAACCAAACACTCTAATTTGGAATTGTCCTCTCTTGGACATGATTTTGTGGTACAATCTTTAAAGAAGTTTGTTGATACCATTCCCTTGTTTCTGAGTATAGACTTGAGGTGCCAGATGATTCGGCACTCATTTAATCAGAAAGAAGATTCAGTCACCATGCTTATGGATAAGTTTGTAAAGCTTGAGGCAGATTTCCAAACTTTCTTTACTGGATATGAAGCTCATAAAAGATCATGCAAGAATATTACAAGTTGGTCAAGGAAGACAATTGAAGATCTGAGAGCCTTTGACGAATTTCAAGATAATGTGAAGGATTATTTTGACACCGAATATGGGAAGTTTAATGATCTTATTAAGAGTTTTGAGTAAAAGCTAACTCTTGAATAGACAACCTAGAATCAAGAAGTCAAATACTTAAATGGGAAGCTTAATTTAGTGGCTATGAATTGGAAGATATAAAGGGATATCAAAATTGAGTTTGAAGAAAATCTTGTTAAGAAAGAAGAAGTTTTGAAGGCTCGGGCAGATATTCTTATGGCTCGGGAAGAAACGATAAAATCCTTAGAGAAGAAAAATGAAGATCAGGATCATCTACTCAAGCATATAGAAAAATATCATAAGGAGATAAAGAAGCTGAAAACCATTGTCGAGAAGTTAATATCGAAGGAGAAAGAATTATAATTCTACCCCATTACGATCTATTGTTTTATTTTTATTCATTGTAAAAATTATTTCAATCATAATGGAATTTTGGTTGTTCTTTATATATTTGGTTATTTAGTAATAATTTTTCTAGTACCATATTTTTTCCATTATCTTTATTCCTTTTTGAAAATCACAAATTGGGAGAAAGGAATGATAAAAATAATTCTAAGTAAAGTAGATATTTTCATAAGTAAGGGGGGTTCATCTAAGGGAAAGTTCTTATCAAAGAATATTTTTGAATGCAAGAAAATGTAAAATCTCATTAAAGAAATAAAGAATACGATCCATAGGGATTTCAAAACCTTAGGGGGAGTTAGTCATATTCACTATTATTCATATGTAAAGGGAGATAAGTTTTCTTTTATGTTCATAAATAAAAACTCTAAGTTCTTATATTCTTTTTCGTAAGGATGTTTGTGCTTTCCAAAAAGGGGGATATTGTTGAGTCAATAAGGTTTCCTTATGACTTTTCCATTCCTCTATGTCTTAAAAATTACAAACACTCTATCTTAAAGAAAATTATTTTTCCCTAAGAATTATCTTAATAAGGAAAATTTTCATTCCTCAAGAAAATTTTATCCTTACCTTTTTTTCGTTGTTCATTTTATAGTTTCTCTAAATCTAACTCTTTTTATTACTAAAGGTTAAAATTTGGTTTCATATATAAAACCTCATAATCCTATAAATCTTTGGTTATAAATTATTCTGTTTTCAGACTCTGGATTCTCGGAAATTCAAACTCTGAATTCTCTGAAATTCATACTCCGAATTCTCTGAAATTCAGACACTGAATTCTCTAAAAATTAGGCTCTGAATTATATGAAAATTAGACTCTGAATTCTCTGAAATTCAGACTCTAAATTCCCCAGAATTCAGACTCCTAATTCCTCATAATTCAGACTCTAAATTCCCCATAATTCAAACTTTGAATTCTTTAGAATTCTGACTCCAAATTCCTCAGAATTCAGACTCCAAATTCATTAGAATTCAGATTTCAAAATCTATAGAATTTAGGTTCCAAATTCCTTGAATAACAAAATACGAATATTCATGATATATAGTCTCCAAGTGTTTATTTGGTTAGAATCTGAACTTTATTTTTTCCTAGACTCTTAAAAATAGATTTGGTTAAGCAACCTTATTTTTCTTACACTTGTTATAGTTATGAAACGATATCGTACATTCTGTTTCTAACTATCCATTGTTTGAGTGACATGTGTATAGGTCCCTCCAAAATTCAAGGAAAAATATGACTGTTGGAGGAGGGAGATGGCCATTGGATAAGTGCCTATAAATAGGATCTCATTTGAACAAGCTCTACACTGACTGAGAGAAACTGTTGATCACTCTAGAGATTTCATGTTACTGAAGTGATTTCTAGAGAGATACTCTTATGCCTTGTGCATACTGAACATCTTGTTTAGCTTGCTTCATGTGACTCTGATTGTTGATCTGTACAATCGAGTACTTATGGGGATAGGAAGATTGAGGTTCCAACAACCTTAAAGTTCAAGGACTTCCATGGATAGGAAGATAGAGGTTTCAACTACCTTAAAGTTCGAGGGCTTATAGGGATAGTAAGATAGATTTTGATATTCCTATCGAGGGCTTACCCTGGTGTGGGTAAGGAAAAATTTCTTGAAAGTATAAATCAAGGGACCTTTATCCAAGGTTGTTGGATACCCTACTCTTTGGGTTAAAATATTTCATACTTGTTACTTGTTTTGTTTCAAGTTTATTTCTGTTGTATTTTGATAAAGGAAGAAAGTATAACCTTCTTATACTTTCTTGTTCTTTTGTATACTCTGATAAGTAATATTCTATATGCTTTATGGTAGAATCTTTTCCTTGTAAACTTTTCTTAAGTTTCATTTCTGGAACCATATTTCCAGAACCTAGTAAGTTTGTGTAACTAGAAGAGGTCTTGTGAATTTACCCAATTTAACTTTGTTAAACATATTTTTCTTAAGGTTAAAAACAAAAGTTTTTAAACTTACAATTCACCCCCCCCCCCCCTCTTGTAATTGAGAATATACATTCATATTTCGATCCTACATGACCCTGGTGGGTCGTTATGGCACTAGATACCTATTGATAGACCTAATTTGGATTGTTAGTGTTTAGGGTAGATTATTTAAAATTCTAGTAACAACCTATATGGTGTTTTTCATTATATCATGGAATGGAATTATACTTAACTGAACTAAGTGTATATATTTCCCTTAGTGTGTTCTATCTATAATGATACAATTGGTTATAGCCTTTAGGATGGGTGAGTTCTGATCCTCTAAGGAGAATTATAATGTTTAGATGATCATAGATAATGGGATACCCTATAGGTGGGAGAGTTGACTTGGGATTCATGTCATGTGTTCATACCCTTGAGAGGGAGTTTAGAACATTAGATGTCATCAGATGTTTGAGATGGGTGATTTTATGATATTTTTGGGTTCATGATATCAAACCTAGTAGGGATAGGTGGGAGACCTAGAGACCCTTGGTTTTGACTTATGCCCAAGTGGGTCAGTGTTTTTTTTTTTGATTGAGGGTGATTTATAATAGGGGTTATCCTGGTATGGTGATTTTCATAGAGATAAAAATGTAGGTAAGTGATTCAAGATGAGTTCGATGCATAAGGGTGCTATCAATTATAATATATAGGACTCATGTTCTAGTATTTTGGATGTTCCTTTATCACCATGGTGAGAGCATGGGTGGATGATTGTGGAAGGAATGACACTAGTAGGTGGCTAAGAATGTGGACGAGATTGACATGCCTTGGGGAATGGATGGGAACCTATGGTTTAGGAATGACACCATGTGGAGGGATATCATGTGACTAACCATGTAATGTATAAAGCACCTGATTTTGTAGAGGATTTACATGGGAGATCCTGGTTAGATGAGGTTGACATGTCATGGAGAGTGTTCAACCAAGGTTGGTGTGTAAATAACTAGAGTGTGAGTTAAATGATTTGATTAGGTAGTATGAGATTTTACACTCATTATGTTGGATGAGATGGGAACAGTACATGTTGGTATCATGTGGTACCCATTTAAGGTGAAAATCTATGATCGGTTGGATACAAGTCGACGACTGTTGGAATTGATGAAACACTTACGAGCATACTGGCTTGGGGTCTTCATGAAATTGGATATGTCCCTCCCTAGTATAGGAGACACTATAATTGGATCTGGTGTAGTGTAACAGATGATCCAAATTAATTCCAGTCATGTATTAATGGGATGAGGATGACATTACTTATAGCATGGCTTGAGAGGAGCAGCATGCGAGTGGGTGAATGATGGAAATTTTTGAGGTGATGTTTCTGTGAGTCAATAATGGGTGGTAATTTTTGTGTTTTAGGTTAGTGATCAGGAATGAGTAGGTTTAGACATTCCATTGGTTATTCCCAATGATGTACAAGGCATGGTTCATGATTATTGGGAACTTTATTTGGTAGTGTTATGATAAGTATGATCCTATGGGGTGAGATTTTGGTCATGATTGTGTGACCCTATCATAAGAAGGGTCATGGTAGTATGGTACGGTCATTGGATAATCATATATTTCATTCTGATGTCCATAATTAAATAGACCTGAGTACTTCTGGATTTCTCGGTGAATGTAAGGTACAATTTGGATACATTATTGGGTGGATTATGAGTGTGACTATTGGTCCTGTGATTTCTTATGATGATTTAGTTGTGTTGGATCAGGAATGAATTGGTTCTTTTGGTAAGTATGGAATGGGTCCATCAATATATGACCCAATCATGGAGATCACACTGGGTATTGGGAATGGTTGTCAGTGTGGGTACTCAGAATGATCATAGGATGTCTTAGAGGATAAAGGAATTTTTATTGGGTTTTTTATGTGTCTTTGTATGGAGATGAGTGTTTTCATGAAAGATAAGCTATAGGTGTTTTTATTTGTGTTCCCCCACATAACTGGATGGGATGATACAAAAACAACATCGTGCATATCATATGGGATGTGACAGGACTGTTTTGGGAATTTTTTAGGGATTTTCAAGGAAATTTTTGCATGATTATATTGTCTTTGATAAGAGTAATCATCTATTTGAGTCAAAATCAGTGGTAGGAAATTGAACTGGTGTTGGTTTTGGTTGGAAAGATGCATTGTGGGGGCATCATTGGAATGTTGGGATTGTGTTTCGATGGAAAATTATAATGGTGGATCCATTAAAAATAATAATTGGCCTTCACATGTTAATTCATATGGTGTGGATAAACATAGGAAGGGTAATGAATTATAAGGATATGTAGTTGTGTCTAGGGTTATACAGACTCAAGTAAGTTCTATATTGGTTTTCTGGTAAGGGTTACAAGTGTTGGATCATGTTTTAGTGGTTTAAGTGTTGTATATTCAAGTGGTGATTTAGATGCATATTGGAAATCAAGGACGGAAAATAATAGTTTGAGAAAGAATTCATAAATGATGCAGGTTAGGTATTGTGTTTGAATTTCCACTAAGACTTTTCGAGAATGATAAGTATAAATGTGGGGAGGTTGTAAAACCTTATGCCTGTATGGATGTTCAAAATTAAAGGGAGATTTAAATTTTTCTAATTTTGTCTCAGACCATTTGTATAATTGGGATTCAGAATTATATTTTAGGGGTTTGAAATCCTCTAGAGAAGTGATTTAGATAGGGTTGAAGGCTCACAAGACATCCTAGGAGCTCTGAGGATCCTCGAGAGAGGTTGGGTGGATGATACAACAAAAAATATAGTTGATCCATTAGCTATCTAATGGTGTCTAGAAGTAGCATTAGCTACTACTAGTGGATACCATCCAATTAGTAGAAATTTAATGGAGAAGAATGATGATTCTTCCCCCATTAGGTTTTCAGAGTGGGTATCCCCCTCCCTCCTCTTTCTCTTACACACGCATCCAAGGGTCTCTCCCCCTTTGTTCTCCCTTTCAAGCACCCTCATGGGATAGGTTTTTAGTGTCTTCAAACATAGATTTTCGGGATTACTTATCCATCATCATTATACATTGATCCTCACATCACTCCCACTCTAATTTCTTCTTATATCGATGTATTTGATTTTAATTCCATTATATCGTGGTGTAATCAACTAAGAATAATGGGTATTTCACTCTACGTAGGAAGAGAGTGATTTGGGACATCATCTAAACATAGTGACCTTTCAACTCATCAAAGGTGCATCACATTGTGTATTTTTATTTAAGTTTTCTTAAAATTAATATTTTTTTAATGATGGATTTAGTTCCATAGGTTGAGGCCTTAGATCGGTTTGGGTTTGAGGGTGTTTTGGGGTGTCTAGCACCCCATTTATTGAAGAATTGGTGATTTTTGGGTGCCTAATGAGTTATACTAAATTTTAACTAATTTAAATTGAATTAATTAATTAATTATAAATTTTGTAATTAATTATTTATTTATGTATGAATTGAGTTAGGTGATTGGGTCATTGAGACAAGCTTGGTTGATCATGGACGTGGTTGGATGGGCCTGTATGGGCCTTGGTAGCTATTTATGACCCTTATAAATAAATTGGGAATCTTATAAAATGGTAGGTTGTATCACATACTTTTCTTATGGCCTTATGCTTTTGTTTATATTGAATGATTTGTGTGGACTCTACGCTATAGGTGATTACCTTTTCTTATATGGTTTATTTAATTTAATTTAATTTAAATATTTAAATTAAATTAAAATGGGTAAATTGTGTTGAATCCATTAGACAACTATAATAGAGTTCCTAATCTATGAAAAACCTAGTGCACTAACTTGACACCTCAGACACTGATGGTTGAGGTAGTGATCATTGAGAAATTATGACCTCTGGACCCCTTGAGTGGGGTGACTAGGCCTTATGAGACATAGTGGTCCTAAGGTTGCAGCTTTTTCTACCTCTTGAGGAGGAGGTGTTTTATGTCTTAATATGAATAGACCATCAGGGTTCGGTGGGACCTTTGAGATACTCGGTGGATTCTAGACCTTCTGATAGGTGAGGCCAAATCTAATGTGGCTTGTTAGCCCATGAATAGGCTTGGATGGAAAAACCTTGGGTAGACTGGGATTGGGTTGGGTGAGAGGACTAACCTAGTGATACTTTGATGATGGATATGGGTTATGGTTTATCTCTTGATAGTTTACAAGGGGTGATACCATGTGTGCCTAGTTAGTTTATGCTACCATGTTGATGATGTCATGATATGCAGCATCCTTAGATTGTCGGGTGTTGAACTGAGAGCCAACCAAGACTAAGGACCCATGTGAGGGTGACTCTGATATTCTGAGACTGATGGGACCCATTGGGTTCCCCATTAATAGGCCTTACCTGAGCTAACAGGTATGTAAATTTGTAGATATGGTTGTGGGTGTTGCCTAGAACTCAAACCTACATGTGGGAAGATAGGGAAAATAAAATGATAAAGATCTTGTAAATTCAGTTAGCCCTTGGGTTTATTTTTTTATAGAGATCTATGGAATTCTCCCTCAGGGAAGATGTGACATGGTTAGGCTACCATGATTTGGAGTTATATTTAGTTTGATCTACCATGGAGTTAGATCTTAAGGTGGGAGATTCCATGGATTTAGAGATCAATAATGGTTATGGATATCATAGATTTGGAGATTGATGCATGGTCTACTATGGGATGGGTCTCTAGAGTCATGAGATGATGGTTATGTATGACATGGATTTAGATTTGGATGCATGCATTGTCCTGGGATTGGTACCCATAGTCATGAGATTATGGTCATGGATTCCATGGATTTAGATCTATACTCTTACACTATCATGGTATGGGTCCTCGAAGTCATGAGATTATGATTATGGATTCCATGGATTTGGAGTAGGATTCACACACTACCCTAGTATAGGTCCTCAAAGTCATGATATTATGGTTATAGTTAATATGTATTTGGATTTGGATACATGCATTATCACAGGATGGGTCCTAGAATCATGAGATTATAGTTATGGATACCATGGATTTTCATTCAGAAGCATGAAATATCATGGGATGGGTCCCCAGATACATGGGATATATGGTTATTACTACCACATATGGAAGTCAGATGCATGGTTTACTACTATGGGATAGATCTTACATTGATTTGGAGATCATATGTTTGGACTACCATGGGTCAATACCTTGGATTCATGAGGATGAAATGTGGGAAACCATGGATATGGAGCCCACATGTTACTTAAGAGTCATGTTCTTTGAGATGTGATCAAATACACCATAAAATTATACCCAAAAAAACATGGTCTATCAGGGTCACAAAATGAAGGATAAATGTTTGTTTTATTTATTTATTTCCATTGACTATTTTAATTTAGTTGAGCACATCACATGAACATATCACTACATTGTTGGTAAGTGTGGGAAAACATTGGTGGTTCCCTACTAAGTTATGTACCCACACCCTTCTTGGGTCACCACTAAACATGGATACTCGAGCAGTCTCTCAATTAATTCTAGGAAAAGTTTGGGCAGAGTATTAGGGTTTGATCAAGCGGGGTGGCTTGGATGAGTACATGGAGCTTGGGATGAGGTTTGAATTAGAGATGTGGTGGATCCATTTTTTGTTTTATTTCTTTTATTTCATTATATATATGTAGTCATCCTAGTGGGAGTCCATTTTTGTATTTATGACATTGTTAATTGGGCCTTACTGTATTTCATGTATTATTATTGGATGTTTATTTATTCCTGTGTACTTTGATTATTTCCTTGATTTTTAGATATTTCTTTATGATTATGAACTCTAATATAGGGGTATAGTCTCCCCATTGTTACTTATAGACCATCCTTGTTAGTCGAAAACCTATGGAATATGGGGAGGAATGCCTAAGGTTATATAGTGAACCATTCTGATTACCTTTCACAAAGTGATCTGACCCTAGATGTTACACGGACACCATTTTTCATGTAAGTATTTAACCAAAAAGGGAAGGTATATATATCCATTCTTGATATTTCCAATCATAGATTAGATGGATGATCAGATTTTTCACATGGACCATAACCTATCCCCATTTACCATTATATAGATTCTCTCTTATCAATAATAAATTTCAATAATAGCTTCATATCAAAATTTAGAACTAAGAAATATACGTTATTTGATATGAATATAATTTTTAAGAATCCAAAATATATAGAGCAGAGGAAATTTATTAAGAAAATATTTATAATATTTCTTGAAATTTATGACTCAAAAATTTTAAAATTTTATGTATATGTATTCTTCACATCAATTTATTTAATTTTATGTATGGATGGATTTGTGAATTAAATCATAGAGAAGTTTGTCTCACTTTTAATAAAAAACATGAAAAATGAAAAAGAATGAAAAAAATGGGGGGTTTGATGCCAGAATAAAAGAATCATGAATTGATTAAATCCTTCATAGTTATCTCATTAGATATCCAACATTCTTACCTTTAAATTAATATTTTCATTAGATATTTATAGGAGATTAATTAGAGTAAAATTTGGTTAGGAGAGTTTTTATAGTCTAATTCCCATGATCACCAACACCCTATAAATTTTGACTAACTCATATTGGTTCCAATGTCTCACCCTAATAAAAAACCTATGTATCAGTCTTAAAGAAAACAAATTCTCACAATTTAAAACTCAATTTATAAAAAAAATTAATATTTCCCCTATTGAGACCAAAAATCCCAAAAATGATAAAATTAATTATCATTCATAATAAATCATCTAGGTTATTACTGATGGGTCAAGTATCTTCATAATTTTAATATTGAGTTTCCTTATACTTCATGAATAGGTAATACTATAGTTGATGCCTTGAGTAGAAAAACTCAAAAAATGAAAGAATTTGAAGACCAATGACAACTATTGGGTATAATTGTTGAGTTTCATTTGGAAGTGGAAATAAAATGGTGGAATATTGAATTAACTTAGATTGATTTTACTTCTAAACTTTTAAAGTAGGTGAGTGAGGGATAAAAATTTTATATTTAATTTAATAAGATTAGTGACACATTAAGTGGTGGGAAGGCCATTGGAGGGTAGACACTAGTAGTTAACTCCACTCTATTTTAAGGATTGAGTTTTTGTTTTCTCGTGTTAGAAGTAATAGATTATAAATGTGTTTCATAACTCTAGTTTTGGTTGTATATCTTGGAGAAATGGAAATGTACCAAAATATTAGAAGATAGTTTTAGTGGGGTAGAATGTAGATGTAAATAACTGATTTTGTTTCATGATGTTTGAATTTTTAATAAGTGAACATTGAGCATTAACAAACTATGAGGTTATTGTAACCTTTTCTTATGTCTACATGGAAATGGTAGAATGTCATGACATATTTCATCATGGTTGGAAAAGATTATCAAGGAAGAATGAAGTTATCTGGATTATTGTGGATTAAATTAATAAGTCAACTAACATTTTACCCATTTAGGTAACATTTTTAATAGAAGATCTTAGTATGTTATATGTGAATAAAGTAGTGAAAATTCAGTTATTTTCTTTATCTATTTTTCTAGATAGAGATATGTGTTTTACATATAATAAGGTAACAACTTTTCTTGTTTCCCATGTCATTAGTGTCCCTACTGAGGTGACACTTACAAAAGGACTTGGAATAATTCCTATATTGATCTACATTAATAAATGTTAGATTTTTCTATTATAGACCAAGTATTTTTTAAAGTTTCATCTTAGTTGGGACACCAATGACTTGGGAAAAAGTTTTTACCCTGATACGTGAGTATTTTTGAGATTTTTGAATAAATTTGATAAGTGGAATATTGTTTGGAATTTCCATAAAATTAAAATATAATTAATTATTTTTTCCACATTTTCCAATTAGTGAAATATTAATTGGATTATTCTCATATTTTTCATTATGATGTTGTTAACTTGGATCCATATGTTATCTTTATTGAATGGTTAGTGTGTATTGTTGATAGGTGAGGGAAGATCTTAAGGGGATGAAGTGTTACTTTGGTATAAGTGTTTTGATAGCATGGAATGATTCAAGAGAAGAATTTGTGAAATTTCCCAGCCAAGACCAATGTATCACTGAGATGGGGTTGAATTAGTGATATATTTTTATTTTTTATTTTCCTTTATCTTGAAACGACCTTTACCTCATGTTAAAGATTTATCACTTTTATGGAAACAAAACAATCACACATCCATAGGAACACAAGAATTTATAAGGTTCACTACTCAACAAGAGTATCTATACCCATATAATGGTTTAGAAACAATCCAAAACCACACAATCCAATAGAAAACAATCATTTTTTGTGGATAAAAAAAGTAGGATATACCCTTATAATTTTAAAGAACTATGATCAATACAATAGTGTATGTGCTTCTATTATCACAAATGATGTAATATAAGTTTGTGTAAAAAGTAATTAAACCTTCAACAGTTATTTCAAAACATGTTATGATTCTTCTTTATCAACTTTCATAATAAAACCTTCAAAACACAGTTCTTCACTTTACTGTATAGCAACAGTTAGAAACAACCTTCATATAAACATTAGGTCTGATGGCTCAGTCTGATTGATCAGTCCAAAAAAACAACTCTTCCAGAATACTATTGAAACAATTATGAACTACTTCCTTCTAAATATGGAAAACCTTCAATCTAATAGCTCTTTCCAATGACCCAATCTAATATGAGAATTTCTAACCACTTACTTTCTTATTTCTGGAAAACTTTTTCAACTAAACTCTATCAGGAAACTTCTTCTCACAAGAACTTCAGAACTTTTCCCTCTACGTTTAAATGAAAATAATTTTATGATCTATTAGAAAGTATATTTCACTTCCTTTTTAGGTGCACCAAAAGTGGTTTTTTCAAGAATTTGGAATGTTTTTATGCTTCACCAAATTTACCGAAACTTGAATTTTCCTTTCATTTCAACTCCATATTTGACTTCTTCAACTCTTCTTGATTCTTATTGAAACTTATCAAATATTCTCAAAGTTTCAATTTTCTTTGAACTTCCTAACCTTTCTTCATTTTTAAACCATTTCTATTCCAATTTTCATCAATATAATTGAAATATATCATAACCAAATATTCTCATTATGATGAAAAACATATGTGTGGTAGTAGAATATTCATTATGTAACTCTATACCAAATATAAGAAATAAAACATTCTAAAGATCTATACCAACTCAAAAACATAAAACTTTGATAACATTCTACCATAAAAATAGTTTCATATTTTGAAGTATTCAAAACCCCCTTTGATAATAATTTGATAGAAAACATCTCTTTGACAACACATCAGAAATTTCTTTAAGGTATTTATTCTTTTCTTAAAATACATAGATCGATGATCCTATATCTGATAAAGTTTAGAATCTTATGAATTTTCATTGTCAACACTATACCAATGAACTAGGACCACCTTTTGTTCAATAACTCTTGACCCAATTGATAAATAATTCAACCTAATGAAAATGGTTGACTACATTATTGATCATCATCTGGTTGATTAGTCTCGAAAACTCCCACTTATTTTCTTATTCATTATTCCTAAAAACCTTCACTTAAAACTATTATGCATTTAATGGATCAGTGGCACACCACATCCAATGGACCGGTATCATCAACTTTGACTTCATTAATTATTAACTTCCCTTTCTTAAAACAATTCTATATCTGGTGATCCTTACACTGATGAACTGAGACTAGAAAACTTTTACTTTGAAAATTTTCTTCTTCCAAAAACTTATTCTAGTGATCATGGATTCCTCATAAATTTGAGAACTTTATGATCATCATAGCATCATATGAAATACATTGGAAAGTTTTAAAACATTCCATCCTTTCATCACCTTCTATCTTTCCAACCAAATCTCAAACCAATTGGCAGCACTTATTCTCCCCCTTTCCTTAATAAAGATTCCATAACATGTTTCCTAGAAAACTTATAATTTATGAGAAATATATGATTAGGAAATAATTTTCATATTTAGTATAGTGTCTTTCATAATCTAATACACTTTCTTATATGGATCAAAACTTTCTTTCTAAACCCAGTGTGAGTCTGAAACAAAACTTCATCCATAAACCTTATTCAAAACAGAAAACCAAAACTATGAGACTTTCTTATAAAAACCATGTTTGATATTTTAATTATGATTCTTCCTTTCATCCCTATCATCTGATAACCAAAACTTTACAAAGTAATATTATTTCATATTCTAGATAACAAGATACAAAATGATCATCACAAACTTTTTTCAACATCCTAAAACACTTTTAGGAAACTTGGTCTTGACAATATCCCTATTTATATTTTTCTATCAACCAAGGTTAATAAATAACCAAAATTTATAGCCTTAATCAATGTATTAATTATCAATAATTCTAATCTTTTATGAGTTAAATCATTTTAGTAAACAAGAATCATTGACAACAAAACCATGTTGTCCAAAAGTAGTGACTCGTGAAACTTCTTCAACTTTCCAACTTTCCTTCACATATTTCTTCACTTATTGGTTAAATTATTTCACTTACCTATAAAAACAAGTTTCCTACAACCACTAAAATAAAATTTTAGAATATTTCACACACTTACATTATAAGTTCACAACTTACCCACAAATCCCCCTAAATACATGCTTCCTTAGAAGTTTTAGCTCGCATAAATGGATATATTTATGAAACATTCTTTTTCTCCCCCTTGAAAACACAATCCAAAGACTATATGAGAGAGGGGAAAAACACATATACCTCAACCTTGTATAGAGATAGCTTGGATTTCCATGTTCAACGTCATCTTAAAAAATTATTCCTTTATTAAAGGTTCTGTGAATATGTCGGCAGCTTGTTCTGATGTAAGAACAAACTCCAACTTCAATTCATTATTCTCCACATGATCTTTGATGAAATTATATTTGATAAAAAATGTTTTGACCATGAATATTTTACTAGGATTATTGTAAGTTTAATGGTACTCTGATTATCACAATCCAAGAGAAAGGGTAACTTTACTTCAATAAGTAAGTCTTCCAACTGAGTCTTTATCCATATAAGTTGAGTAACAGCTTGAGTGGCAGAAATGTACTAATCTTCGGCCATGCTAAGAGTTACTGAATTTTGTTTCTTAGTATGCAAACTTACACAACTTTTCCTCATAAATAAAACTCCACCAGATGTGGATATTCTACCATCAATACTTCATACCCAATCAACATATAAATACCAAAACAAGTCAATTATTTCTGAGATGTCATATCTAATTCCAAAATCTATTGTTCCTTTCATATATATAATAATTATTTTCACATCCAATAGTTTTTATTACTATGGAGAATTTTGAATCTTTCACACAAGATAACAGCATAAAAAATGTATGGTCTTGAGGCAGTCAAATATAAGAAACTTTAAATTTTCTTTTGAAACTCTTTCGAGTAAACTTCCTTTATATCTCCATCTTTATCCAACTTGGTTCCCATTGAAATTGGTGCAGAAACATGTTTCTAATTTTCCATTCCAAACTTCTTAAGAAGTTCCTTTGCATAATTTTCTTGAGAAATTAATATTTTTTTCTTCTTTTGTGAAATTTTTAACCCAAGAAAGTATTTCATTTCACCCAGCATAGACATTTCAAAAAAACTCCTTCATCACTTCATCAAAACTTTCACAAGTTCTTTCATAATTCCTAGAAAATATTATTTCATAAACATACACAATTACAATGAGGGAAATCTCATGATTTTTTTAATGTACATATTATTATCAAACCTTCTTTTCTTGAAGTTTAACTTTTTTAAATAAGTAAAAAATTTTGAATACCATGACCTCGGAGCTATCTTTTTCCCATACAAGGCTTTCTTCAACTTACACACATAACTTTCATCCTTACTAACAACAAAGGGACATATTTATTCAATAAAAACTTCTTGATCAAGATCTTTATTTTGAAATTATGACTTAAAATATATCTAAAATATTTTGAAACATCATTATGTGGTAATAGAAATAAATATTCTAATTGTTTATAACCTTGAAACTAGATCAAAAATCTTATAAAATTAAATGCCTTCAATCCATGAGTATAATTCATACACTAACCTTTCTTTCTTTCTTGTAACTTCACTAGATTCATTCAAATTGTTCCAAAACACCCACTTTATACCAATAACATTATTGTAATTTGTATTAGGTAAGAGTTCTAAACTATAATTCTTCTAAATCTGATAAAACTCTTCATTTTTAGCTTTAATCCATTCCAGATTCCTAAAAGCTTCGCTGACATCTTTCAAATCAACTTTTGGATAAAAATAAGTATTTTTCATAACTTTTAATGATATTCTTGTCTGAAACTTTTTATGTTGGTCATTAATAATGTTTTGAGCATCCACTTGCTTCATCATCCTATGATGATATGTTCAATATTATTCCTAATCACTAGAAATAGTTGTGTTCAATTTTGATTCTTGTAAAATATTGCAATTTTTTGCATCCTAATTAGAACTTTTAACAAAAAAAAATATTTCATCTTATTTATCTTCCTTATCTACAAGATTTTTTTTAGAATCTTCCTCAAATTTTTCAATAACTTTCACATCAAAAAAATTCAACTAACCTTCCTATATCTTTGTTAAAAAATCTATATCCTCTTCCATCTGGAGAATAGCCAAGAAATATTCCATTTTCACCTATATGATAAAACTTTATAAGGTTTATATATTTGTTATTTATGAGGCAGGGACTCCCAAAAACTCATAATTGATTCAAACATGGAGTTTTGTCATAAAACATTTCATAAGGATTCATATCATAACATTTCTTGTAGAAACATCGATTTTGAATATAAACAATTGTGCTCGTAGATTGCCTCAAAAAGTAATGAGAAAGATCATGTTCAAGTAACAGAGTACACCCCATTTCAACTAAGATTCTATTCCTTATTTTAGAAATACCATTTTTTTATGGTGTGTATGATGTACTGAACTCATGTCAAATTCTAGGTTTTTCAAGATAAATTATGAACTCTTCATTCTTATACTCACCGCAATTATCAGTTCTCATCTTCTTTACAAAATGTCTTCATTCCTCCTTAACTATTCTCCTGAAACTTTTAAACATATTCAGAGCATCTGACTTATGTTCAAATACATAACACAATTAATTCATGTAAATTCATCAATGAAAGTAATGAAGTACTTATAATCATGAGTTGATTTTTTTCACATTGGCCCAAAATTATTAGAATGAATAAGTTACAGGGGTTGTATTGAACTAATATCAACTTTATTATGAACAAATTTTGTAATCTTCCCATTATGAAAAAATTGTAAAACACCAATATATTCTTCTTAACATATCAGGAATACCATGGGCACTATATTTCTTTTTAACTTACTCATGTTTTAAGTAACATGAGTTTTTCACTTCACCAACTTGAAACAAGTTCCTTTTGGTTCATTGTCCATTTTTCATAACTTTTCCATATTCCTCTAATTTCAAAAAAAACCATATTTTATAAAAAAACTTTATTTACTTCATCAAAAAGTTTTTAAATACTTATCAACTTGTGTTTCATCCCATAAAAAAACAAATATTTCTTGGACTTAAACTTTTCTTTCCTAAGAAAATCATATCCAACGCCTTTGATTCTGTAGAAATCATCATTTACAAATGTCACTATTTATTCTTTGAATTATTTCACATTCTTTAACAATTTTAAATCACCTTTCATATAATAAGAACATCCACTATCCAAGATCTAAGTTCATTCTACTTTTGTATATTTGAGAGCAGTTTCTATAAAAATATCTTTTTCTTTCCCTTTAAATTTCTTCACTTCAAACTTTTGAGAAATGTTATAAACCTTTTTTTATGCTGGTAAAAAAAAAGAAAACCTTTTTCAATATGTATAGGTTACTCACATATTTCTCAAATAGTTTCCAAAGTTTTGAATCTATTTTCAACTTTCAAAATATCCTTATCAATTTTCTTCAAAAAAATATTCTCAGAATTCTTCCTTTGAGAGGATTGACTCTCCCCAAAATTTTTCCTTTGATAATTCATGGAATAGTTGTAATGTTGTTGATTAAACCAACACATATTTTCCATATGCCCATATCCACCACAATACCATCATTGGCCATGGAAATAATACTTTACACTATAACTTTCATACTATCTGGAATTATGAACATGTTTCTCAGTAACCTTCTTATATTTCTCCTAATAACTTTGTTGACCACAAACCTTTCTATTATCACCCAGAATCTTTTTTTTAAACTTTTATTTCTTCCCATCCTTGACAGAACTAGAAGTAGAAGAAATGTTTTCATACTCAAAATTTTTAAAAACTTCTAACTTCTCCACCTTGTTAGTTTTGGACACTTATATGAATTTCCTAGATTTCTTATTCTTAGAAATAATTTGAAATTTAATCTCTAACTTTAAAGGTAACTTTGGATTATTCTCATGTTCACTATTTCCAAAACCTTCACAAAATTTAGAGATAGAGTTCTTGAAAATTTTAACTCTCTTCTCAGCTTTATAAAGTTTTTGTTAGAAAATTTATAGCTCTTATTACTTGGACTTAAATTTAACTTCAAGATGTTCATTAAAATTATTTTATTTCTCAAGATAATTTTTCAAACAATAAACTTCTTCAAGTAACTTAACTATCTCTTCAAGAGGACATTCTTGAATAATTATTGTATGAATTTCCTTCTTCACCTTCTTGATTTATTTTTCAAGTCTTACAGTCTTTCTCAAACCTTCTTTCAATTCTATCTTCAGATGAAATTCAATATTAGTCTCTTATTCTTTAGAACTACTACTTCTAAACTCTTCATGATTAACTATTTTAATTTAAGTACTGTCTATAGCAATATCGGTAAACTTTTCATCCTTGGCTTCAATGTCTTCATCTTCATCATCTTTAGATAAAAATATTCTCCTTTTGTTTTTGGAGAAATATTTATCCTTACCCTTTAAAAATTATTTAAAATCATCACCATGTTTCTTCCCAAATATTCTTATACTTATTTCATCTTCATAGTTATCTTCTTCATTCTTTCTTTGAGGAAAATTAGCAGCAAATTTCCCAAAAACTCCATATTCAAATCATTTCAAAGGAATATTCCTTTTATACTTTCTTGTACCTATTTTTACATTTTAAAAAACAAGGATAGAAATTCATCAATATTATTACATACCTCATTTTCTGATTTAGAGTAAGAAATTTCGTCTTATTCAAGAACCTTATTATACTTTCCTTACTTGGCATCCTTGAAGGAAATTTATAGATAAAATTTTGTTTTTTCTTTCATAACTTTATCCATTATAATTTTATAAGTAATGAGAGTATTGTAAATATCATCCAGGTATAGAGTTTCATAATCTATATCTTACAAAGATGAAACTTTGGAATTAAACATATCATGAATAATTATCAAGATATTTTCAATAATATTTGAGTCTTATATCTTCTCACTAAGAATTATTATAGTGCCCACAATATCATTCACCCTTGTAAAGAAGTCACCAAAAGCTTCATACTCACGCATTTTTAGATCTTCATACTTAAACCTCTAGATTTGTAACTTGGCTTTATTAACCTTTGTATTTCTTTTATAAATTTTCTTAAACTTTTCCCATATACCTTTGGTAATAGTAACTCCCTTCACTCTTAGAAACTCACTTTTAGAAATTTATGAGAGTAAAGAATTATTATCTCTTCCATGATTCTCAAGATTCTTCTTATCCACATATATGAGAGGAAATTTTTCATCAATAGGAAAAAAATCCATCAATAGGAGGAAATTTTTCATCAATAGGAGTAAATCCATCTATATATGCTTCTAAAAAATCATAACCAAGAGACAAAAGATAAGGAAACATTATATCTTTTCAGATATGATAATTATTACCATCTAATATCTGAATCTCATTACTATTCAAAAAATTAAGAATCTCCATAACAACTTCTATTTAAAAAATTTAGTAAAGAGTATACAAAGAAAAACTACACTCTAATACCAATTGATACTGTCTAGCTAGAATCAATGTATCACTGGGAGGGGGAGGGGTGAATCATTGATATCTTTTTCTTTTAATTTTCTTTTATCTTGAGACAACCTTCGCCTCCTGTTAAAGATTTATCACTTTTCTAAAAAACAGTCACATATCCATAGGAACATAAGGATTTACAAGGTTCACTACTCAAAAATAATATCTATATCCTTGGAATGGTTTCAAAAAAATCCAATACCACACAATTCACAAGAAAAAAAATCATTTTGTGTGGTTAAAAACAAGAAAGATACACTCTTACTCGTGTGTAGCACTATTATCAATACAACAATGCATGTGATTCTCTTAGCTCAAATGATGTAATACAATTTTGTGTAAAAAGTAATAAAACCTTCACCAATTTGTTCAAAACATGTTATTATGATACCTTACCAACTTTCTTAAGAAAAAATTAAAAACTAAATTATTAACTTTCCTACCCAGTAGTAGGTTAAAACAACCTTTATACAAACACTGAGTCTAATGGATTAGTCTGATTCATTAGTCCGATTGATTATCCTAAAAAAATAACTCTTCCTGAATACTACTGAAATGATTATGAATTGCTTCCTTCTTAGTCCATAAAATTGTCTATTGGGTGGCTATCTCCAATGACCCGGTCCGATCTAAGAAACTCTGAACACTTTCTTCTATCTATAAATCTTCATCAGGTAAACTCTATCCAGAATATTCTTCTCACTATAACTTCAAAACTTCTAACTCTTTGTCTACATGTAAATAATGTTTTGATCCATAAGAAAGTAAAATGTACATCATTAATTTTATAGGTGTGCCAAAATTTGTTTGTGTGGGAATATGAAAAGTTTTCCATCTTAACCAAATTTCCTAAAACATGAACTTCCCCTTCATTTTGACACCATATTTGACTTCTTCAACTATTCTCTATTCTTCATGAAATATCTTGAATATTCTCAAAGCTTCAACTTTATTTGAACTTACCAACCTTTATTTAGTCTGAAACCATTTTCATTATGATTTCCATCATTACAATGAAAACATATCACAACCGAATATTCTCATTATGATGAAAAACATATGTAAGGAGTCAGAATCCTCGTTACATTCATATATACCAACTATAAGAAATAAAACATTCCAAATATACATACTAACTAAAAAGATTAAAATTTTGATAACATTCTTCCATAAACATAGTTGCATCATCTGAAGAATTAAAAACCCCCTTCGATAATACTTTCGAATCTAACATCTCTTTGAAAACACATCTGAAATATATTTAAGGTATTTCTATTTTTCTTAAAATCCTTAGATTGATGATCCTATGTATGATGAAGTTTAGTATTCGATGACTTATCAGTGTCAGCACTAGTCCAATGAATCGAAACCACTTATTTTCCAATAACTCATGACCCAATTGAAAGAAAACCAGCCTTATGAAAATGGTTGACTACACTTTTGATCATCATTTGGTTCATCGGTCCCAAAAACTCCCACTCATTTTCTTATTAATTGGTCCCAACAACCTTCACTTAAAACCATTATGCCTCTAGTGGATCGGTGTCACACCAAGTCTGATGGACCAGTATCAACATCTTTGACTTCAGTAACTATCAAATTACATGTATTCAAACAATTCTATGTCCAGTGATCCTCACACAAATGAACTGAGATCAGAAATATTTTAATTTGTAAATTTTATTATTCCACAAACTTCTTCTAATAATCATGAATTCCTTATAACTTTGAGAACTTTAGGGTTGGAATAGAATCCTCTCACTTACATTGGAAGGTTTTATAACTTTGTATCCTTTCATCACCTTATATATTTCTAACCAAACTTCAAACTAATTGGAATCAGTTGTTCTCCCCCATTCCTTCATAAAGATTTTATCACAAATTTCCCAAACAACTTATGATTTATGAGAACTCCAAGATCATAAAATCAGAGTAAGATTTAGTATGGATACTTTCAGAATCCAATACACTTTCTCATATCAATCAAAACTTTATTTCCGGACCTAGTGTGAGCCTAAAATGTAACTTCATCCACAAACCTTATTCAAAACAAAAAATAGAATCCAAGGGAGGTTTTTGTGAGATGCATGGTTTGAGTGCATAGTTTATTAACCATGCAGTTCAATAAATTTAAGATGGTAATTAATACACATTACATGTTAACTATGCATTATGAGAAAACTAATATAATAAAGAATACATGGTTAGGAGAATAATTTGGGAAACTGTGCAAAATAATCATGAATTTAGTAAAACATACATGATTTTGATTTTAAATCATTTATTTACCTTTATTAACCATTATTGAAGCTCTAAAACATGGTTAACCAAGTTTAAATCTCTTCTTTGGTAATTTTTGGGGTCTAACACCACCCTTCCATGGATCATGGTAATTAATTAGGTAAATATAATCAATATTGAGGATGAGTAAACCTAATTCCATTTTACTAGTTTATTACTATTATCTATCTTTTTTCATTCCTTTACTCTTAAATTACTTTTGAAGGGATTAAATCTAGATATAATCATTTCTTCTCTATTTGATGTCTCACCCCTCGGCTTGACCTAGACCATAGATGGTTGTAGTGGAGTCCCCTCTTATACCACTAAGGTAGGTCCACCCTCCTCCTTCACACCTTCTCCCTCTGATTTTTCCACATCTTTAACCCACTTATTCTTCAGATATTCTGCGATTTATGTGAGCTTGAGGATCCCTAGTATTTTTTATGGAATTATATTTATAGAGATCTCTCCTTATGAATTTTATAAGGATTCATCATTTCTTGATTTCTTACTGGTATGTCTCTATGGTCATTGAAGACCTCCTGTGTGACTTCACCCTTCACATCAATAGCATCTAGGGTTTGAAAAACTGGGCAAATGTAGGTCTTCTCGATTCACAACAACTTATACTTAATTTTTTTAGGAATATGACCTCATAAAGGCATAGTCTCATTCTTCTATTATTTTTGGTTGTATTGGAAAAAATTGATTGGGTTTTTTTATATATATAATTAAAGGGGGTGAGGTATAGTTTAATTGGGGATATGGGGGTGTTAAGAGCCATCTGAACTGGCATTTTTGAGTTTTACCCCAAAATTACAATTTCATCAAGTGCTTTAGTGGTGAGAACTACAAAGATCCACAAGAAGTGGAACATTGTGGATAAAACCTTAAATAACCACTTCATGTGAATCTTTTCTATAAAAAATATTAGAATAAGAGTGTTGCATTAAGTGGAACCTTTCCTTGAAACAAAATCCATAATGGTGACACTTCAAGTGGAACCTTAATTTTTTCACCCTATAAAAGGGTGATCCCCCCTCCCCTCCATTCATCCCAACAAGCTCGATACTCCTCGAAGCTCTGTGATCCTCCTATAAAGCCTTAACAACCCTCCACTCTGAAACCCCTTCTCAAGCTCATTTAGATGTCTCCCTCTAATATTGAGTTAATTCTATTTATATTTCAATTTATTTAATATTTTAATTTATCTATTTAATTTTTTAGTAATTAGTTTATAATTAGTAAATAGTTAATGTATTATTATTAGAACCTAATAATTATATAATTGTAAAGAGTTATTAATTTAGTAGTTTGTTTCTAGATATTAATTATTTAGTAATTATATAATTGTAATTAGTAATTAATTTAGAATTATTTAAATTTAATTCATAATTAGTTAATTATAATTAGTAAATAAATTAATGAAATTAATTATTAATTATTTTTAATTAGTACTTTATTAATTTTAATAAGTAATTAATTATTTAAGTAATTAATTTTAATTAGTAATTAAATAACTGTAATTAGTATAACATAATTGTAATTAATAATTAATCTAGTATTAATTAATTTTAATTATTAATTAATTAATTGTGATTAGTAAAAAAAATAATGTAATTATCAATGAATTATTTATAATTAGAAATTTATTAATTGTAATTAGTAATTAATTAATTAAGTAATTGGTTATCATTAGTAATTAAATAACTATAATTGGTAATTACATAAATGTAATTAGTAATTACATAAATGTAATTATTAATTACATAAATAGAATTAGTGATTAATTTAGTATTACGAAATTGTAATTAGTAATTAGTTAACTATAAATAGTAAATAATTTAATGTAATTAGAACTTAATTATTTCTAATTAGTAATTTATTAGTTATGATTAGTAATTAATTAATTAATTAATGAATTAATTATAATTAGTAATTAAATAGTTGTAATTAGTAATTATATAAATAAAATCTGTGATTAATTTAGTATTACTTAACTCTAATTAGTAATTAGTTAACTGTAATTAGTAAAAAAAATAATGTAATTAGAAATTAATTATTTGTAACTAGTAAATTATTAGTTGTAATTAGTAATTAATTAATTAATTAATTTTAATTAGTAATTTAATAATTGTAATTAGTAATTACATAACTAGAATTAGTAATTAGTTTTGTATTATTTAATTGTAATTATTAATTAATTAATTATAAATAGTAAATAATTTAATATAATTAGCAATTGATTATTTATAATGAGTACTTTATTAGTTGTAATTAGTAATTAATTAATTAAGTAATTGATTTTAATTAGTATAAGTAACTATAATTAGTAATTCCATAATTGGAATTATTAATTAATTTAGTATTAATTAATTGTAATTTATAATTAGTTAATTGTAATTAGTAAATAATTTAATGTAATTAGCAATTAATTATTTGTAATTAGTACTTTATTAATTATAATTAGTTCATTTTGGGTGGTTCCTGATTGGTAAACCCTATAATCCTACATCCAAAAGACCAGGGTTTGAATCTTGGCAAGCCCCTTAGGAGATTTATGTCATAGGTGATGACGCAAGCATGATGCAGGTAGGAGGTGACATGGGAATAATGCATGTTTGGTGATGTAGGTAGGATGATATAGGAATGATGTTGCATTGGGCCTTCGGGTCGTGTTCATGGGCCACTTGGCCTTGGGACTATGGGCTATATAATAGGTCTCCCTCTACCCAAATAGAAAGAACTCTTTTCATTCATTATAAAAAGATACTTTGGCCCTAATGTTTGAAAAAAATCTAATTAGTAGTTAAATAACTGTAATTAGTAATTGCATAACTGGAATTAGTAATTACATAACTGGAATTGGTGATTAATTTAGTATTACTTAATTATAATTAGTAATTAGTTAATTGTAATTAGTAAATAATTTAATATAATTAAGAAATTAATTATTTGTAATTAGTACCTTATTAGTTTAATTAGTAATTAATTAATTAATTAATTTCAATTAGTAATTAAGTAATTTTAATTAGTAATTAAGTAACTGTAATTAGTAATTACATAACTGGAATTAGTACTTAATTTAGTATTCCTTAATTATAATTAGTAATTAGTTAACTATAATTAGCAATTAAATATTTTTAATTAGTACTTTATTAATTGTAATTAGTAATTAACTATAATTAGTAATTAAATAACTATAATTAGTAATTAGTTAACTTTAATTAGTAATTGATTCATTCAAATTAAAAATTAATCATTTGTAATTAGTACTTTATTAATTTTAATTAGTACTTTACTAATTGTAATTAGTAATTAATTAATTAAGTAATTAATTGTTATTGGTAATTAAATAACTATAATTAGTAATTACATAACTGGGATTAGTAATTAACTTAGTGTTAATTAATTTTAATTAGTAATTAGTTAAGTGTAATTAGTAATTAATTTAGTATTAATTAATTGTAATTAGTAATTAGTTAAGTGTAATTAGTGATTAATTTAGTATTAATTAATTGTAATTAGTCATTATTTAATTTTAATTAGTAATTAATTCATTAAATTAGTTAAATAACTAATTAATAATGAAGTAATATTTAATTTGAATTAAAAATTAATTAATAATTAATTAATAATAAAATAATTAATTAATGAATGATTAAGGAATGAATAACATAGGATTCACTAATTTTTAAGTAATGAGTAAGTAATAATTAATTACTAATTATTATATTTATTAAACTAATTAATTAATAATTTGTGTTCATATCTATAAATTTTTTATATTATGAATGACTGTATGCAAGAGTATATTTGATAAATTGCTTTTAGAATATTGTCTTGCATTACATTCTATGTATGATAATAAATTATTTTTTTATTTACCATGACTTTGGTTTGTCATTGAAGTTATAAACTTGAATTTAGTTGTTGAATATATTTTTGTGCATATTAAGTGTTAGAGTTTCCATGAATTGAATTCTCTCTTGAGTAAAGTCACCTTAGGTTGAGGGACTTTGGGTCAAATCACCTACTTCAATGGAAGCTTTCCTTGTCTAGGAAAGTGAATGGGGTTGGATCTTTATCGCTTTGGGCTTACTCATGTTGAGTTTTTCAATCTCATATAACTTTATGCTTTTACATGATGCATTCATTACCTCATGCATATAATGTATGTGGATATATATGAATATGTTTGAATTCTATTTTTGGGTAAGTTTCACAAACTCATGGGTTTTGTAAAGAGTTACACATCAATATTGTTTGAACATATTGATTTATTGTAGGTAATAGGATTCAAACCTAAATTACTAGAATCATGCATACATAAAAGGCAATAAATTGATATAATATGGTGATCTTAAATCACACTCAAATACTAAGTGTGAGATTCCATTGAAATTTTAAAATGTTTGAAATTCATATTTTTTTCTCTGATCATATTTAATTAATAATGATGTTTTATTTTAAATAAAAAATAGTATTGCCTATATTTATTAAAATAGTCAACTAATTGAGATTGAAAAAGGGTATAGTTATAGTATAATGCCAGTAATAGTTACGATTCTTGGAGAGTGTATAAATTTGGAATCTGTTCAAACAAAAATTCATCAAAAGTTAAAACTAATGGAGAATAAAGTGATAGAGTCCATCATATACAGGCATCTACAATTTAATGATTTTTTATGGCATGAAGCCTATGTAGTAACTGATTATGAAGACTAGGAATGCATATTTTTATTGGTTAAGTATCAACCAAAAAATAAAATGATGGAGTTGTGTGTTACTATAGCTACGAAAGAGGTTCCATCAATATTGGATGTTGGTCCATTACAACTTCATGATACAATTTCATATCCAAATTCTATAACTCCTCAAGAAGTTACATCATTAATGGTAGTTGTTCTATTATATCCTCATACCATAGTTTCATATTCTCAAGTTGAAATGTCTCATAGAGGAGGTGATGTTTCCATGGATATCCCTCCACTTACTTTGGATGCGTTGTTCGATAATTTTGAAGATGATGAGAATTTAGAACAAGAAGATGATGTGGAAGTTTTAAAACAAAATAATGTCAAAGATAATTTTGTTACCACTACTTTGAGGTTCAACTAACCTTTGAACTAACCTATACCATTGGCATCATGGTCTAACGAAGTCATGACACGCTTTCCAAAATTTGATTGGTCAATTATTACTCCTAGTTCATAAATTCCAAGAATTATTAATGGCACAAATCGAGTATCATAATAAGGTGTTTTGTATATTGAAATAGAGTTTGACCGAAATGAAGCAATGAAAAATGTTCTAAAATGATATCACATCAAAAGAAATTACAGTTATGTTGTATAAGAATCAAAGAGATCTCATTATTTCATCTGGTGTGAAAAATATGATTCATAATTTTAGATGCATTTTCTAGCTATAAGTGATAACAATTTTCACTATTTATTCATTAAACAGTTTACTCCACACACATTTGTGAACCCATTATTTTCACAATAACACTTTTCATTAGATGTTGAGTTAGTTTAAACTATTATTATTTAAATGATAATTTTATGTCAAGACGTTATTTTTGTTCTGGTAGTGGAGAGAATTAAACATCTTTTTGGGTATCAAATCTCAAGTCATGGGTTATAGAATAGAAGTATATTGTTAAAGTTTATAGTGACTAGGATGACTCTTATTGATTTTTACCACTACTTATGGATATTTTATTCCACAAAAATCAAGTTGTCTATCGGTTACATACTACTGAATATGTTAACCAACATAACCAATTTGATCAGTCAACAGTTGTGTTTGATAGATTGTTTGGGACATTTTTACCATGTGTGGTTTCTTTTAGACATTGTAAGTAGTTTATAAAGATTTATGGTGTATTTCTATATGGAAACTATATCTGAAATTTATTTATTACTGCCACACAAGATGTTAATTGAGCCCCTATACGTTTTGAATTTGTTATTGTCAAGAAGGATAACTTCTCATCATAGAGCTCATTCATATCTTGCCATAGAGAGTTTGTTACAAGAACATAAGGGATTTATCTTATTTTATGTTTTCATCAAGAAGTCAAGGAGGAAATATGTTCATAGGGTCTATCTAGAGACAACCCTATTCCCATTATCAATATTGTATTAAAAACATTTCTAGCAACGTACGAAAGAAGTTCCGGGATGAGTATATGAAGAAAACAATCATAAAAATTGGTATGAATAACCTTTTTTTAAACACTTCCATAGTTATTATCATATGTGTTTAGATTAACTCTTATTTTTTATCATGTGATCCTCAATAAAAATGGATGGAAGAGTGTCTCAAAGATATTTATAGATCTAATATGGAATTTTATAATTACGTGATGCAAATTCCAAATAATAAATGGTCATTGGTGTATGATGATGGGAGTAGATATGGTCATATGATGACCAACATCGTAGAATGTATAAATAGAGTTTTCTCGGGTAATTAAGAATATTATATTATATTTTAATTAGAACAACTAAACTTATAATATAATATCCATATAATGTTTTAAATTTAAATTACATATTTGGTTCAAGATACCTTCTATTACATTGTAAAGTATTTTTTGGAACAATGAAAGAAGTATAAAGATGATCTAAATAGAGGGATTTAATATGGTCACCACTTCTAGTGAGAGATATATAGAGTTCTTCAGGAGGTTGAAACATTTTGAGTCAGTTTATTTGATCATTTGGAGAAAATATTTCAGGTCACCGTGCCTCGTGGTCCTATGACTGGTAACAGTGGCCATGTTCAAGTCAGTTTACTAGAGCATCATTATTGTTACTATGGAAACTTTCAAGCATTATCTTATCCTTTTGACCATGTGATCATAGCATGTGCTTCCATACTTCTATCTTGGGAGTAGTTCCTTGATCTAGTTTATAAAATAGAGAGTATTAATAACTATTACAATTCTCCATGGATTCCTATTAGGGAATATCAGAATTTTCATCTATCTGATGGTACACCCACACTTCTACTGAACATGATTAGGTAGCAACTAAAAGGGAGGAAAATTCGATTCATATTCTAAATGAGATGAATTGTTCCATCAAATGGGCACCTAGATGGAGGTGCGGCATATACAACTAGGAAGGTCACACTTGGAAATGTTACCGTAGATGTATAGGGAAATCATTTAATAGTTAAAATGATTGATGTAATGTATCAGTTAATGTAAGATTTTGTACATGTAATTATTTTTTTAATTATTATCATTTGTTTTTTAGAGTAGAACAGTCAATAGGGGGTTGAATTAATCTTTCAAACAAAAAATTATGTTAAAATAATTTAAAACTAAAATTATCAATTTATAAACATGTATAATTAACTAAAACTTTAGATTAATATAATTTTATATTTCAAAAAAAATATCAACTATTCGATCAGAACTCCATTATAAACAAGTTTAAAAACCCTTTCTAACTTTTGAAACTAATTTACAGTCACATGCTTATGTTTATCTATTGTTCTCTATAAGATTATATCTCTTTTTATCCACAGTTGTGAATTTCACTTAAAAATAACTCCATCTCAAAGTATATATGCAGTCACTTGAAATAAAATATTGTAGATTCCCAAGCCGTATTAACCACTAAGAGGGGAGGGGTTAATCAGTGGTTTCTTTTTATGAATCACTTTTCTTTAAAATCAAACCTCTCAAACTTTTTAAGGTTCTCTTTCCACTCAATATTATCTCTCAAACTCACCTCATGTACAGTATTAACAATATAAAGAGCATCACATTGTATTTACATGGTTTGGCATAATTACCTACTCTTTACCATATTGGTTTCCCCCCAACATGAATTCTATATTGTAAATTAACTATCTTCACAAGTTATTATAATGGCTCCAGCTCCAACTGAGAGACTCTATTTTCTTTTGGATCCAACCAAAAGACTTCTTGGTCTAGCTCCAACTGAGAGACTCCTTTTGCTCCTGGATCCAACCATAAGACTTCAACTGCTCCCAACACCAAGCAGAAGACTTCATTTCTGATGAAAGGTTAAAACTACTACAAGATGATTCTATGATCTTCTTCTATAAGCTTATAGGATATGAATTTCTCATGTACCTTTTCAAGTACTTTTTCAATATTTTGGTCTTGATCAATCAATACTGATCATATGTTCTTGATCAGTTGCCTCAGTGCAACAATGATCAAGAAATTCTTCCTTATTAATTTAGTCTTGGCCTCACTAAGATATGTGCAAAGGTGCACACAAAACATATTTAATGTTTTATGCAAGGTAAAAACTTGCATGGTCTAAAATTCTTCTTCTCGAATTATCAACTCAATTCAAATATAATTTAGCCATGGATTGCATGGCATCTGGATATCTTATTTAGGTTATCTCAAGAGTATGAATTATCATGAATGAATGCATTCATATATTTCACCCACTAATTTCCCCTTTCTTTACGTACACACATAGTTCACACACATTGTTTATTGCCTCTTTGGTTTAGGTTGTATGTCTGGTATGTACACATGCAAGTTCTTTGTGAAAACCCAAGAGGTTGTAGGACTTTTGATGCATGAGCAAGATGCACTACACCTTCCACTTCTTTGTGCACGCTAACCCAAATGGGTGTAGGCCTTGTATGGGTATAGTAAAATTTTACCATTGTATGATTTCCGTAAGATGATTATGAACTATCTCAACAACCGTTAGTGAATTTTAGTGTATATAACACTTCCCTATGGATTTCTTAAGAAAATAACACAAACCAAAAAGTATTTGAGGATCTCAGACCTTCGGGAAAGTCTAAGAGATACATTATAGCTCAATTTCGAGTGGATTCATGGTGAAATATCCTTCATGAAGAAAATCAAAAGTGATTTTCACTTTTTTGGATTCTCATGGCCTTTCTCCTCCTATATGAAATACTATCATGAGGAGGGATTCCTTCACAATTATAGTAGCTTCATGGTTTCTCTATTTTTATATGAAAAATGAGATCTCTCTTAAATTCTTAGAAAATCCCTCAGTTGAGGGTTATTCTCCTTTTATAAATGATGAGCATATCCTCATCAATCTGTCTTAGATCCACTTTTGATGCCACATCAAAGACCCCAAATAATATGTCGTGTCGAGGCATATTTATCACATACAGGTCATTTAGAGATATTAAAATATACTACATGTTTCATGGTGTTTTTTTCATGAGTTAGTGTTTCTCCTTTGTGGTTTTATCCTCATTTTTATGTCATTATTTCATGCATCTCATCTGTAAATCCCAAATTCGTTCTATATTCAAATGGCCTGAAACTTCATTTTCAAAATCAGAGGTATCTCATGTTCTTTAACTTATCACATGCATGCATAATTTAATTTCATGCATATTATCAATATAGTCAAATGAGACTCATTTGATTGTTAGAATCCTAAAATATCATTGGTTGCTCGATCATGGTGGTTTGACTATGTCTCTGGCATACTAGTGATCATTGAGGAGGCTAAAGGTAAGAGACAATATCCCTTCTTGATGGAATGGTCCGGATAAAATGATCGAGCATCCACCATTTTATCGGACATTTAAATGGTGTAGTAATAATAACCTATGCATTTATATCCCACATCAAAATTCACAAGTTATGGGGTGTGGTATATCACTCAATGCATACCAATGACTATCCATAAATCTCTTCCCACTCTAGTAATGCCCCGTACCTATTCTCCAACTATCATGCCACCCCACATGGTGGTGCTACCTCTCGACACCTTATATATGGGCACTTATGTGAGTGAACTCCTTTGCACACCCATGCCACCCTCAGGATGGATAGGGGATGCTCTCCCTTAGTCATGGTTGACCCCATGGTTCCTTAATGTGCCCTTGGTTGAGGGTGGCCTTAGCTGCCAAGGGGTGGGGCTATTTTTTAATGTAAGGTCTCAATTATTACTTATAAAATTTCTAAGTAACAAAAAAATTCAAATACATCACAAAATATAATTCCAATACAACTTTATCTTCTTATTTCTCATTTCTTCTTCATAAAATTCTAAATTATTTTTGCATGGCCTTAATCATACTCAATTTTTCATGACCCAACCCAATAGGGATCAAGTCGTGACTCCCCAAGTCCTTCCCCAATAGGCCAGGGGCTGGTGACTAGCACCGAGTAGGCCATCACACACATGGGAGGCCTTAGCCTATGGTACCTGTACACACACATCCACATACACCTCCATGAAATAGTGAAGATATATATATAAAAACTGAAAACTAATATGCATGCATACATCTATCCCAAACTATATTACAGCAGTAAAAAAGGGAAAATACATGCCCACCAAAATAAAACTACAAAAGCATCAAAACTGCTCATATGTAGGGGATCACTGCCAAACACCTGCTAGTAACTATTCAATATGGCTCCGATGAAAACCCTATTCAAATCATCTAATATGATTTTCCTTCTCCCGTTCCTACTGGGACTCCATCGAAGGAATTTTGGTTTGCGCAAGACACAACATATGTGGGAAAAGATCATGCAGGGGTGAGTATAGAAATACTCAGTAGGTACCCCAAAATCCCAAACCAAAAAGAAATAAACTGATAGGCATCAGTTTACTTGACCCACCTTGAAGAAACCCAAACTAGAGAGAAGCTATATATTGAGACCATCCTCAACTAATCATGACTAGTCATCTCAACATCCTCGGCATGTCAACAAAATGACACATACCACAAGGACTCCTAGAACATAGTGAGATATACTCACAATAGAATCTCAAGTATAACCATAGATTGTCTACAACAACTAACTTGAAGGTCCAATGCAATGGTTACAATGGTATCATGAGGTTCTGACCTCATATACAACAGCAGGCTCCTATTCGAGGCTCGAATGTAAAATCATGCCTTATAGCACACACACCAAGAGACTATCCATCCCTAATGGAATGCCAAATAAAAGGGTATAAGAATCAATAGCTCGTAGCTGATGAGTAAACCTCGCCATACTAGATGGAACTCAATTGAGAGATATCACTCAATCGATAAATTGAACCAACGACACAACTTGGCCAACCCACGTGGCACTCATCTATGAGGGTATGTTCAATGGACAGCACCATGGAAGAAGTCGCCCAATGACTATACCAAATCCAACTCCTCATGTGATGGATCCCACTCAGGTTCTATTGGGGGGAAACTACAAACCCTAGTTGGAACAATGTTCACAAATAGCTCAATTAGCAGAGCATCAATGCTTGTGTAGATTTGGTCACACTGATTATAAGAACTCCACCTAGAAAAAACTTCACAGTAGATCGCAAGGAAGAATCAGATCTCAATACACATATAGAGGTTCTGTACCCAGGGCTCACTAGGGGCTCCATCCATTACTGAAATAACATCCTGATTAGAGGATCAATGCCTGAGTAAATATTGGTCACACTGATTCTAATAACCCCACCAGGGAACCATGAAAGGATATAGGGATCGCATCGGGCCTCTCGGGGTGACACATGCTCCAAATCCACAGAGTCTAATATCAAAGTGGACTAAGATAACTCACTCTAGAAAGTGGGAAACACCCACACTGTCCATATGTAAAGCAGTCGAAGAGGGGTCATAGTTCAGTGAAGATGATGTGATATCGAAACCCTCAAGAGAAAGGACCAATGGGAACCACTCAACCCTACTAGAAAAACATCACTAATAAAGATCAGGGGGACCCACTCAACCCTACCTGCCTAAACTTCATGAACAAGGTCCAGTGGGAACCACTAAACTCTTTTGGTCAAGGTGTCTCTAACCCAAAAATCCATACAACAATTCCTTCACACTTTATCTTCTAGTCCCAAACTGTGTCCACCATCATGTTCTACATGGAAAACTACTCAGGATAGGCTACTCATAGACCCGAATCCAAGATCCAAAGGAGGAGATACGGGAGGAAGAAGATCTCAAGAAGATCCTCAAGGAGTATATGGTATGCACTAAGGCACATACAGTGTGTGAGACCACCCGATCACCTAGTCGTGTATCCATTATACACGGTTTTCCCAACCATGTTGGAGTATATAGCGTGTAGAGAAAGTACATGTTGTGTCCTACTTCACCCGGACCCTGGTCATGTTTCTCATTCACACAGCTCGGCCAACCATTTCCTTACACACCGTGTATCCCATACTACATGGAGTGTTCTGGATAAATAGCCACCTGTACATGTGTTTTGTTTGTTCCCATATATCAGACCCCATTTCTGTGTACTTTGGCCATGTTCTTTTACATGGTTGTGTAATGTTACATGTCTACCCTGGTCGTTTCCCCCATCCAAATGAAAAGGGGTCCCTACATAGTGTGTAACCCCAATTACATGGTGTGTAGACCCCAAAACTTCATCTTCCTCAAACGAGAAGAGCACACGACTTGTAGGACTGGTTTACATGCTGTGTAGACAGGAAAATCCATCGTAAACTCCCTATAAATGGCTCAAAACACCCTTGTTCACCCCGAAACACACAGATTGATTCATGACGGGTCCCTAGAAGTATTCTATGGGCTCTATGAGCATCCTTTATCTTCTCCAGAAGATAATGTTGAGCAATAATTTGTAAAGGTATTGATGATGTTTCTTCCTTTATGATTCCTATATTCATCCTCTTCAAGTCTAAGTAGATCAGATCCCACTCAATTATCTTCAATGATAGAATTGATGGGTCCTTTATACTTAGAGAGTCTTCCAATTTATTTGCCTTACCATGATACTAGTGGACTGAGTAGTTATATTCCTTGATCATTTATAACCATCATCGTTGGCACATATTCATCTCTTTCTCTGTGAATATATACTTAATGATTTTGTGATCCATATATATCTCACACTTCTACCCAAATAGATAATTCCTCCATATTTTCAAATAGAAGATCATTGTATCTAACTCTTGATCATGTTTTGGGTCCGTCTATTCGTGAAATTTCTACTACCTTGAAGAATAGTCTATCAATTTTTTATTTTACATCAATACATAGTCCAATCCCTTCTTCTAAAAATCACTGATTACTGAAAAAAGTTATTCACTTATGGGTAGTGTAAGCACTGGGGTAGTGATAAGCCTCATTTTTAATTCCTTGAAGCTCTCATCACATTCATCATTAAAAGAAAACATGACTCCATTCTGAATTATCTTGGTTAAAGGGTTTGACAATCAGGATAATTATCTCAAAAATTTATTATATTACCCAGCTAATCCAAGGAAACTATGGATATTTGTCACTGATGTTGGCCTTATCCATAATTCAATTTCTTCTATCATTAAAGGGTCTGTAGATATCCTATTTCTTGGGATGATATGTCCCAAGAATGATACTTCCTTAAACTAGAACTCACATTTTCTATACTTTTCATAAAGCTTCTCCTTTCACAAGGTCTTTAGCATAGTGCTCAGATGCTCCTCATGCTCCTTCTTGGTTTTAGAGTATATTAGAATATCATCTATAAAGACTACCATAAATTTTTCAAGGTAATATATAAAGACTATATCCATCAATTCCATAAATATTTTTGGAGCATTATTGATCCCAAATGGAATCACTATAAACTCATAGTGCCCATACCTCATATGAAAAGCAGTCTTGGGAATATCCTCCTTATCCAGCCAAACTTGGTAATATCCTGAATGCAGATCCAAATTGGATAAGTATTGTACTCCACATACCTAATAGAATAAGTCATAAATCCAAGTCATAGGATACTTTTTATTTATCATGATCTCTTTAAACTCATGATAATCAATGCAAAGTTGTATTGACCTATCCATCTTCTTGATAAAGAGGACTGGTTCACCCCATAGGAAACACTTAGAAATATGAACCCTTTTTCCAAATTCTCCTATATTTGTTTCTTAAGATCCTAAATTTCCACAAAATTGTAACGACCCAATCTTTTTGAGTAGTATATTAACTTACTCTTATTGATTTAATAAGATGTTAATGGTTAATGCAGAAAGAGGAGTTGATGGCTTCATCCAGTAGACTCAACCCTTACGAAGCCCACTTATCAGAGCTTGGGAAGGAGGTAGCATCTGTGGGCTTCACTTTGGACCAAGCCCAAGCCGAGCTCCAGCGTGTCAAGCTTGAACGAAAATGCTTGCAGGAGAAGTTCAAGTTAGTGGAGGTTGCTACTAGGGCAATGTTATCTGAGCCTCCCTCAGATTCTCTCACCATAGCACACCTTACACTTAGGTCTTATGCCAGTGTTATAAGGGGCTATGTGATGAGACCCTAGTTTCCTTGTGTAATCCTCTCGGGTGAATAAATTGAGATTTCTTCCTTTAGTGATGTTTGTGAAATTTCAAATGCCTAGATAATTTTAGAATGTATTTCATTGATGAATTTTGAAAAAGGGATATTTTGAAATATTTATGTAAACCCTAAATAACTAATGATGTGTAATTATTTTCAAAAAATGGTCTTCTACAAAAGTGTTCATTAAGGAATTTGGAGTCTAATAAGATCAACTTAATTTTTGATGAATAGTAAATTATGAATAGTGATTTTACGCTTAGGATTAGTAATGTGATCAAATGGATTAGTAATTTTCACTCAAAGAAAGTTTTAATATAATTTAGACACCTTGGTTAAGTAATGTGATTCAATAAAATGGTTAAATAACGGTTTCATAAATTATTATTCAAGTATTAGTTTTTTTCAGATGAATAGTGTTTTTAATTAAAAATTTAATTAAAAAATTATTAGAAAATTATTTTTATAAAAAGGACTTTATTTTTGAACTCAGAGCATCGATATTATGTTAAGGTAATTTTTGGGGATTTTTCTGAAAAAAATGAATTTTCGATGAATAGTGTTTTATTTAAAAATAAAATTAAAAATATTTAGAAAATTATTTTTATAAAATGGAGTTCATTTTTGAAATCATAGCATTGATATTTGGTTAATGTGAAATTTTGGGATTATTCTGAGAAAGTTGAATTTTCAGTGAATAGTAAAATTACAGTTTTAGGGTTTCGGTATGTTTAATGACATCATAACGGTGTCATGATGATGTCATGAGATCTTTTGAGGGTTGGCCGGCCAAGGGTGGTGAATTATTGTTTTGGGGGCCCCATGTGGCCTAACTCCATGATAAATGCCAAGGGAGAGCACATGGGTTTGAGAAAAGCACATGTGAGGTGTCCTTTGGCCATTAATGCTTTGTCCCCTCACTTTCCCTATAAATACCCACCCTTTCCTCCCTTGGTTTTCACTCCCAACTCTTCCCCAACGAAGTTCTGGTCTTCTTACCTTCCAAAGAGTCCTCCCAAGGTGCCCCCAAGCCCTCAAGGTCCAATCCTTTGAGTTTCAAGAGTCACGTTTTAAGGTAAGGGATCCGACCCCTCTCTTTCTTTTCGTGTAATCTCTTTTATGTCATTCCTTTTATGGTCCATGTTATTATGTGATAGGATGTTCTTTTATATTCCTCTTACTGCCCTTTCATGTTTATATGATGAGAGATCCCCTCTTACTCTCATCATTTCGTTTTATGAAAGTTTAAGTGATGCCGTTAGGCTGCCGAATGTTTAAGTGATTCTTTCACCCTTCTCTTTTTTTCAAGTTCGATTTTCATGTCAAATCTTTCAAGTTCCTTTTTATTATGTTGGGGTATGATCTCTATATCTATCATACTGATCTCTCATGATCATATGATGAGAGACCCTATTTTATTTGTCCGATTCATTTTTGTTGAAGTTTAAGTGACGTCGTTAGGCTGCCGAATTTTCATAAGAGAAATCAAATTTTTGTCTTCCTTCCATGTTTTTCATTTCAATTGGTATGTCCTTGAAATTGCATCACCATGTCCATATATCCTTCTTATTCTTTCCCTGTACCTTTTTATGGGTCAATTATGATTGTTCAACCCATGTTCCCTCTCTTTTCAAAGTTTCTAAAACCTTGTAACATAGCCGTTATGCTGCAGAATTTTCGTCTCAAAATGCCTCTCTTTTCTCAAAATTATTTTATGTTATAAAGTGAATAATAAAATCTCCTATTTCTAAAGGGGTATTCACATATATATAAAAATGTTCTATTTTAAATTCTGGGATTTACGTACATGATACCCGCTTTCCCTTTCCGTGGGTTTAAAGTAACGTAAAGATCATGTCTTTAAAGCAGTTTTTGAAACGTTATGATTATGAAATGAAACCCACTTGTTTTATGCTATATGGGTTATTTATGAAATGTTTGATGATGATATATGTGGGTCACATGAAAATAAAGACAAATTTAAGGGTGCGCCCTGATAGCGCTCCAATGCATTGGGTAAAGACTTAATCTCTAGAGATGACCATTTTAACGACGCCTTGGTGAATAACCTTGGTAATTTTTAACGACACCTTGGGGATGGACCTTGGTGAAACGAAACGATTTTCAATATTAAATGTTGTAGCCACATCTTCCAGTTATGAAAAATGATTATTTTTATTATGATGTATCTCATGATTTCTTTCTCATGCCTTAAAGTTCTTTTCATGTCCTTATTGAAGTATCTCAAGTTCACTTGTAAAATGTTTCTCTTGTTTCCCTTACTGGGCCTTCTGCTCACCCTTTCTTTTGATGTATGTCCCCAGGTTATGAGATGCATAATGAACATAGGATGAACTAAAGGAGAATCCTTTCAAGTGTTTAAGAAGAATGTTTTTATGTTTTTTTTTTATGTATTATGATCCTTGTTTCCAAGACACTAAACCTTAACGATCCTCAGTTCCGTGTAATGAAATGAAAGTTTATGTTATAAAATGGCGGGATGCTATAGTTGGTATCAAAGGGAGGTTTAGTTATTTGTGGAAATTAGGATATAAAAACTTTAGGAAGAACCCTATAGAAAAGTTTAAATATAGGAAAACTTCCTGGTATTTTGGTAAGTATTGAGTAAGTGGTTTATCAAACAAATACATCCCTGTCTGGATACGAGCAGGTAGAGGCGGCTCTAGAACAGATTTACATAGGGGTAAAACCCGAAAACACCGCTTTGAGCTAGACTCGAACGGGAACTGGTGCACGATAACGGGCCTTGCTGCACTCTTGGTTACGACACTCCCGGGGGATATGTTTGGTTAATCACAAGCTTTCTATGAATCATTATGAAGGAATTATAGAAAAGTGTAATTGTCTAAGCATTAAGTCTTAGTTAAAAGATTCATAAATGAAATAAGTTTCTTACTAAGGTTTTATTCTTTTATAAAATGGCGGGCAATAGGAGGAACCGTGCCGATGGTGACCGCAATGCACCATGTGCTGACGGCCCTCCGATGGAAGCCGGAATGGAAACATTCATGCGAATGATGAACCAACTGACTCAAGTTATGAGTAATAACTTGAATCAAGCTGAGAGGCCGACCTCACCACGAAGGGAACAACACTCTGTTGAGTCCTTCATGCGTCAACGACCGCCAACATTCAGTGGATCTACTGACCCATTGGTTGCGGAACAATGGATAAGCTCCATTGAAAAGATCTTCTCTGTACTTCATTGTTCGGAACAAGAAAAAGTCACCCTTGCTGTTTACCGCCTAGAGGGAGAAGCTGATCAGTGGTGGTCACTGATCAAAAACACGAAGCCACGAGGAGAGATGGAAGCTATGGAGTGGGAAGAATTTCGGGGGATTTTCTTTAACAAGTATTTCCCTCGTTCCATGAGAACGAAAATGGAGAAAGAGTTTCTCGAGTTGAAGCAGAAGGAGAACGAATCTGTCGGAAGCTACGAGATGAACTTCACAAGGCTTTCCCGTTATACCTCAAGCTTTTTCATGGACCCTAATGGGAAGGTTGATAGATTCTTTGGCGGACTACGACCTCATCTGCGGAAGAATCTAGCCAACAGGGACTATGATAGCTATGAAGAAATAGTTCGAAGTGCTATGAAAGTCGAGCTGGAGTTTGGTGAGACACAGTGGTCTCATAAGCCAAATGAAAAGAAGAGATCGTTGGAGCCCAGTTTAGGGAAGTATTTTGATCAGGGAAGAGGTGGAAAGCAAATGCAACTTACCACATGCAATAAATGTGGGAAGAATCATCTGGGGAACTGCTTGAACGGAAGTGGAAAGTGCTACAAGTGTGGAAGAGGAGGCCATATTTCTCGGAATTGTCATAGTGAGGTGAAGCCTCAGCTTCCCAACACTAACGACAGAGGAAAGATGGTTCTGGCCCTACCCGAAGTCACATGCTTCAAGTGTGGACAGCTTGGGCACTTTGCTAACCAATGTCCCAATCCGAGGGCGGTGGAGGGGAATCACCACCAACCTCAGCAGAGGCCAAGAGAGCAAGGTCGTGCTTTCGCTATCACAACAGCTGAAGTTGAAGTCCCGAACGATGTGGTAGCAGGTACTCTTGTTGTCCTCTCAAAACTAGCAAGTGATTTATTTGATTCTGGTTCTATGCATTCCTTTATTTCTTCCAAGTTTGCAAAGAATATAGAATCAATCCCTGAATTGCTTGAGGTAGAGTTGTCTGTCAAGACTCCAAGTGGTATTATCCATGAATCAACAGTGTTTAGAGACTCTAGTGTTTACTTTGTTGAGCACAATCTTATCACAAATCTAGTAGTCATTCCCATGATGGAATTCGACGTTATACTAGGGATGGACTGGCTCTCAAAGTATAATGCTAAGATCAAATGCAGAAGTAAGGAAATCTTAGTAGTCTTGAATGAACAACCTACAGTTATCTTCCGTGGAGAGATATCCCGAACTGATCCCTATCTAGAATCACCTCCTATAGCTTTCTTTATGGAGTTAATCGGTGATGAGGAAGAAGGGAAAGGGAGCATACAAATTGAATATGTTCCAATTGTTCAGGAATACATGGATGTATTTCCTGAGGAGTTACCTGGACCTCCCCCAGAAAGAGAGGTAGAGTTCTCCATTGAACTCGTACCTGGGTCTCAACCGATATCAAAGACTCCGTATAGAATGGCAAATGTGGAGCTAGAGGAGCTAAAGAAACAACACCAAGACTTGTTGGAGAAGGGGTTTATCCGACCGAGTGTGTCTCCTTGGGGAGCACCAGTTCTCTTTGTGAAGAAGAAGGATGGATCAATGCGGCTATGCATCGATTATAGAGAACTGAACGGGATCACAGTGAAGAACAGATATCCTCTTCCTAGAATTGATGATTTATTTGACCAACTTCGTGGGGCTCAATTCTTCTCTAAGATTGACCTTCGATCTGGTTATCATCAACTGAGGGTGAAGAAGGAAGATATTCCAAAGACTGCCTTCCGATCAAGATATGGGCATTATGAGTTTACTGTTATGCCCTTCGTCTTGACTAATGCTCCTACTATTTTCATGGATTTGATGAATAGAGTCTTTAAGGACTACCTTGATAACTTTGTGGTAGTTTTTATTGATGATATTTTGATATATTCAAAAAGTCGTGAGGAGCATGAAGATCATCTGAGGGTTGTTTTGAAAACTCTACGGAAGGAGAGGCTCTTTGGGAAGTTCAGCAAATGTGAGTTTTGGTTACAACAAGTGGCTTTCTTGGGGCACATCGTAACCAATGAAGGAATCTCGGTTGACCCTGCAAAGACAATGGTTGTGGAGGAGTGGCCTCAACCCACAACAGTAACTGATATTCGTAGTTTCCTTGGTTTAGCGGGATATTATAGGAGGTTTGTGAAAAACTTTTCACGGCTTTCTAATCCACTAACCAAGTTGACTCGAAAAGGGGTTAAGTTCATCTGGACAAAGGAATGCGAGGAAAGTTTCCAAGAGCTGAAGAAGAGATTGGTTACTGCACCGGTGTTAACACTACCCTCTATCGGAGAAGGATTCGTTATTTTTAGCGATGCATCTCTGAAAGGGCTTGGGTGCATCCTCATGCAAAATGACAAAGTAATTGCTTATGCATCTCGACAGTTGAAGATTCATGAGCAGAATTATCCTACGCATGATCTAGAGCTGGCGGCAGTTGTTTTTGCTCTAAAGACATGGAGGCACTATCTTTATGGGGAGAAATGTGATATATACACTGACCACCAAAGTCTAAAGTATATTTTCACTCAGAAAGAATTGAACATGAGACAAAGGAGATGGTTGGAGCTTATTAAAGACTATGATTGTTCAATTCATTATCACCCTAGAAGAGCAAACAAAGTCGCGGATGCGTTAAGCAGGAAAGATCCTGTTGTTCTGGCAACAATGAGGATCCTGGGAGATCCCTTGATTAAAGATCTAGTAAAACTGGACATGGGAATTATAAGGAAAGGGACATCATCAACCCTATCCCAAATGATTTCTCAACCTTCATTACTAGAGAAGATCAAGAAGGCTCAAAAAGAAGATCCTTTGCTGCAGGAGAAGTTCGAGGCTGTAAAGGATGGGAAGTTCCCTGATTTCAATATTGATCAAGAAGGTGTATTGAAATTTCGTACAAGACTATGTGTTCCATCTATTCCGGAGATAAAGAAAGAACTAATGGATGAAGCTCATAGCTCTACTTTATATATACATCCGGGAAGCACTAAGATGTATAGAGACCTTCGTGATCATTATTGGTGGGATAACATGAAGAGGGAGATTGCTGATTACATTACAAGGTGCCTGGTGTGTCAGCAAGTAAAGGCAGAAAGACAACTTCCTAAGGGGGTATTACAACCGCTACCCATACCAGTATGGAAGTGGGATAATATCACCATGGACTTTGTAACTGGTCTCCCAAAAACATCCAAAGGAAACAATGCGATATCGGTTATTGTGGACCGTCTCACCAAGACAGCCCATTTTATCTCTATTCGGGAAGATTTCTCTCTGGATCAGCTTGCCAAGATATACGTGAAGGAAGTGGTAAGGCTGCATGGGGTACCACTATCCATCGTATCTGATCGTGACCCAAGATTCACATCAAAATTCTGGAGAAGTCTTCAGCATGCTCTGAACACTGAATTGAATTTTAGTACGGCCTATCATCCTCAAACTGATGGCCAATCTGAAAGGACTATTCAGACACTCGAAGACATGTTGAGATTATGCTCAATGGAATTTAAAGGTGGATGGGATCAACACCTCCCATTAGTTGAGTTCTCCTATAACAACAGCTTCCATGCGAGTATTCAGATGGCACCCTATGAAGCTCTGTATGGAAAGCGGTGTAGAACTCCTACTTGTTGGGATGAAACTGGTGAGAGGAAGCTGTATGGGCCTGATCTTGTGCAAGAGATGACGGAACAGGTTCATGCCATCCAACAACACATAAGGGCTACTCAGAGTCGGCAGAAGATCTATGCTGACAATCATCGAAGAGACTTGGAGTTTGGGGTGGGTGACAAAGTCTTCCTTCGAATCTCTCCATGGAAGAGAGTCATGCGGTTTGGGAAGAAAGGGAAGCTCAGCCCTAGGTACATTGGCCCCTATGAAATCCTTGATCGCATAGGAGCAGTGGCCTATCGTCTAGCACTTCCACCGAACCTAGCTCAAGTTCATGATGTCTTCCATGTATCTCTCTTGAGGAAGTACATACCCGACCCTTCGCATGTACTGAACCCAGAGGTGGTACAACTTGAACATGACCTCTCTTATGAAGAGAAGCCAGTGGAGATCTTAGACCGTAGAGACAAGGTCCTACGAAACAATACTACCCACCTTGTGAAAGTGTTGTGGAGGAATCATAAATATGAAGAGGCGACTTGGGAGCCCGAGGAAACAATGAAGCAAAAGTACCCTCACCTTTTCGATTAGGCCTCAAGTATAAATTTCGGGGACGAAATTTCTAAAGGGGGGAAGAATGTAACGACCGAATCTTTTTGAGTAGTATATTAACTTACTCTTATTGATTTAATAAGATGTTAATGGTTAATGCAGAAAGAGGAGTCGATGGCTTCATTCAGTAGACTCAACCCTTATGAAGCCCACTTATCAGAGCTTGGGAAGGAGGTAGCATCTGTGGGCTTCGCTTTGGACCAAGCCCAAGCCGAGCTCCAGCGTGTCAAGCTTGAACGAAAACGCTTGCAGGAGAAGTTCAAGTTAGTGGAGGTTGCTACTAGGGCAATGTTATCTGAGCCTCCCTCAGATTCTCTCACCATAGCACACCTTACACTTAGGTCTTATGCCAGTGTTATAAGGGGCTATGTGATGAGACCCTAGTTTCCTTGTGTAATCCTCTCGGGTGAATAAATTGAGATTTCTTCCTTTAGTGATGTTTGTGAAATTTCAAATGCCTAGATAATTTTAGAATTTATTTCATTGATGAATTTTGAAAAAGGGATATTTTGAAATATTTATGTAAACCCTAAATAACTAATGATGTGTAATGATTTTCAAAAAATGGTCTTCTACAAAAGTGTTCATTAAGGAATTTGGAGTCTAATAAGATCAACTTAATTTTTGATGAATAGTAAATTATGAATAGTGATTTTACGCTTAGGATTAGTAATGTGATCAAATGGATTAATAATTTTCACTCAAAGAAAGTTTTAATATAATTTAGACACCTTGGTTAAGTAATGTGATTCAATAAAATGGTTAAATAACGGTTTTATAAATTATTATTCAAGTATTAGTTTTTTTCGGATGAATAGTGTTTTTTAATTAAAAATTTAATTAAAAAATTATTAGAAAATTATTTTTATAAAAAGGACTTTATTTTTGAACTCAGAGCATCGATATTATGTTAAGGTAATTTTTGGGGATTTTTCTGAAAAAAATGAATTTTCGATGAATAGTGTTTTATTTAAAAATAAAATTAAAAATATTTAGAAAATTATTTTTATAAAATGGAGTTCATTTTTGAAATCATAGCATTGATATTTGGTTAATGTGAAATTTTGGGATTATTCTGAGAAAGTTGAATTTTCAGTGAATAGTAAAATTACAGTTTTAGGGTTTCGGTATGTTTAATGACATCATAACGGTGTCATGATGATGTCATGAGATCTTTTGAGGTTTGGCCGGCCAAGGGTGGTGAATTATTGTTTTGGGGGCCCCATGTGGCCTAACTCCATGATAAATGCCAAGGGAGAGCACATGGGTTTGAGAAAAGCACATGTGAGGTGTCCTTTGGCCATTAATGCTTTGTCCCCTCACTTTCCCTATATATACCCACCCTTTCCTCCCTTGGTTTTCACTCCCAACTCTTCCCCAACGAAGTTCTGGTCTTCTTACCTTCCAAAGAGTCCTCCCAAGGTGCCCCCAAGCCCTCAAGGTCCAATCCTTTGAGTTTCAAGAGTCACGTTTTAAGGTAAGGGATCCGACCCCTCTCTTTCTTTTCGTGTAATCTCTTTTATGTCATTCCTTTTATGGTCCATGTTATTATGTGATAGGATGTTCTTTTATATTCCTCTTACTGACCTTTCATGTTTATATGATGAGAGATCCCCTCTTACTCTCATCATTTCGTTTTATGAAAGTTTAAGTGATGTCGTTAGGGTGCCGAATGTTTAAGTGATTCTTTCACCCTTCTCTTTTTTTCAAGTTCGATTTTCATGTCAAATCTTTCAAGTTACTTTTTATTATGTTGGGGTATGATCTCTATATCTATAATACTGATCTCTCATGATCATATGATGAGAGACCCTATTTTATTTGTCCGATTCATTTTTGTTGAAGTTTAAGTGACGTCGTTAGGCTGCCGAATTTTCATAAGAGAAATCAAATTTTTGTCTTCCTTCCATGTTTTTCATTTCAATTGGTATGTCCTTGAAATTGCATCACCATGTCCATATATCCATATTATTCTGTCCCTCTACATTTTTATGGGTCAATTATGATTGTTCAACCCATGTTCCCTCTCTTTTCAAAGTTTCTAAAACCTTGTAACATAGCCGTTATGCTGCAGAATTTTCGTCTCAAAATGCCTCTCTTTTCTCAAAATTATTTTATGTTATAAAGTGAATACTCAAAGCTCCTATTTCTAAAGGGGTATTCACATATATATAAAAATGTTCTATTTTAAATTCTGGGATTTACATACATGATACCCGCTTTCCCTTTCTGTGGGTTTAAAGTAACGTAAAGATCATGTCTTTAAAGCAGTTTTTGAAACGTTATGATTATGAAATGAAACCCACTTGTTTTATGCTATATGGGTTATTTATGAAATGTTTGATGATGATATATGTGGCTCACATGAAAATAAAGACAAATTTAAGGGTGCGCCCTGATAGCGCTCCAATGCATTGGGTAAAGACTTAATCTCTAGAGATGACCATTTTAACGACGCCTTGGTGAATAACCTTGGTAATTTTTAACGACACCTTGGGGATGGACCTTGGTGAAACGAAACGATTGTCAATATTAAATGTTGTAGCCACATCTTCCAGTTATGAAAAATGATTATTTTTATTACGATGTATCTCATGATTTCTTTCTCATGCCTTAAAGTTCTTTTCATGTCCTTATTGAAGTATCTGAAGTTCACTTGTAAAATGTTTCTCTTGTTTCCCTTACTGGGCCTTCTGCTCACCCTTTCTTTTGATGTATGTCCCCAGGTTATGAGATGCATAATGAACATAGGATGAACTAAATGAGAAGCCTTTCAAGTGTTTAAGAAGAATGTTTTTATGTTTTTTTTTATGTATTATGATCCTTGTTTCCAAGACACTAAACCTTAACGATCCTCAGTTCCGTGTAATGAAATGAAAGTTTATGTTATAAAATGGCGGGATGCTATAAAAATCCATTCTATATGGAGTCTTGAATAATGGTAACACCCCAGGTATAAGCTCAATTGAAAATTCAACCTCTAATATGAGAGGAAGACCAGGAAATTCCTAGAGAAACACATTAGTGTATTCCTTCACAATAGGCACATCTTTGTAGACGGTTATTTCCTTTGACTCAATAATTTTATCTAGATACACTTTCTCATAGGGAAATAATATCCATGGTTGTGATGTTGGTGCTAAATAAGATTCATACTCCCTTTTGAACTTGCATAGAATCAGGATTCGATTCACAATATGGAGAGTGATTTCTTTCTCGTAAAAATTTATGTTGGCTCTATATAGGGAAATCCAATCCATACCTATAATTGCATAAAATTCCACCAAAGTGAGTATCATAATGTTAGCTGGGAAATTCAGCCTGCAAATTTTGATAGGGTAGGAGTTATATACTTGGGATGAATTAATTTCCCCATTTTTTATTTTACTGAAAACTTTACTTCCATGATTTTTTGTGGTGTTTGAATAGTTATATTAAAATTTCATGATATAAAGGAATATGTAGAACCATAATCAAAAAAGTAAATTCTCTATCCTTGAATGAATAAATAGCGTACCTATCACCACTTCATCATCGGGATCCACTATAGTGGTTGTGATGGAAAAATCTCTCCCTTATTGGCTTGTAGGTTCTTGGTTGTCTTCAAAAACCCTTGGCTTAGTGCATTTATTTTCAAAGTGTCTTGGTTTCTTAAAGTTGAAGCAATGAACAATGTGTTGAGGGTTGACTGTAGAATTCCATTCCTCCATTACATTAGTGTGTTTCTTTTGAAGGTAATCATTAGCTAGGTGTCCTTCCTTCCCACACCTAAAGCATTTCCTTATTCCCCTTAGGAAATTTCTGGGGTGCTTCTTTTTGCACCTTTGGAAAGTGGGATGTTGAAATTTCTTTGCACCATTAGATTTCTCCATCGAACTGCCAGAATTAAAATCTATTTTTTACTTCTTGTTGCCATGATACCCTTGAGACTCGTTTATCTCCATTTTGACTTTGAAGGAACATCGAACAATTTCTTTATAGCTATCAAAGTCTCAGATCACCAGGTATTTTCATAGACTAGGTTTTATACCACCAAAGAAGCGATCAACCTTTCATTTGGAGGTAACAACAAATTCGGAGATGTATGGTACAATTCTTGTGAAGTTTTCCTCATACACCCCGATAGATTAGTTGTCTTTTTTCTTAAGGGAAATAAAATACCTTTCCATTTTAAGACAAATAGTGTGAGGAAAGTATTTATCGAAAAACATTTTCCAGAATTTTTTCCACCCCATAACTTAGATCTCTTACTCAAGATTTATATTCTTGATCAACGTCCACCACTGATTAGATTCTCCCTCCATATAATAAACAGCTAGTATATCCATCTATTTTTCATAACATTGAAGGATGTAGAATATATTCTCAATGTAGTTGATCCATTATTCTATGATTAAGGTATCATACGATCCATTGAAATTTGGAGGCCTTTTTTATATAAAGGACTCAATTGAAGCTTGTTATTTCTTAAGGTTATTTTGCCACTCCTCCTGGTCCAATTTTCTATTCAAAACATGAGTTATCTGAGAGAGTATCATCACAAAGTTTTTGATTCTCGCTCCCATCGAGTTGGAATCTCATTGGGACAGTCATCACATTTCCCGTCACATTGATTGTTTACATGATTCCTCATATTTTAGGCCATTGAATAGAATAAAGGGGAAAATAGGAATGATTATTTTTAAACTATTAAACATGTAAAAGGGAATCCAATTATATTGAAGAGATAACTTATAAATTACATTTGTTTCCTTATCTTATGAATTTCTAGGCTTCAATCTATGTTATCCATGATCTATTTCCTAAAATATAATCTTATGTGCATTTTTTCCCTTAATAATGGTTTGTAATGAGATTATCAATTTATCAAAGCATATCTCATAGAAGTTTCAAGTTAGTTGTGCAGTAAGGTCCATTTTCGTGTATCAGGCTATACCGAGTTGGGCTAGACGCACCTTGTCAGAGTTATTACCCCTAGGTACATTTGTTCCAGAACCACATCCACTTATAGTATCCAGACAGAGATTTATTTTCTTGATAAACCACTTACTCTATAATTACCAAAAATTAGGGATGTTTTCTTATACTTAGTCTTATTACTAAGTATTTTTCTAGAGTTTTCTAATCCTAATCCCAAAATTAACTAGAATTTTCCTTTGATACCAACTATAAAAACCTTATTCTTTATTACAAAGAAATTTATGATTTATTACATAAGATTACACTTAATAAAACCTGGAAGATTGATAAGTATAGCGTATTTGGGAATTAGGTACATTATATAACAATTTAAAACATGAAAAACATTATATTTATTGAAAAATTCATTAACATGCTCACACTTAAAAATGAATGGGATAACTTGGGACATATATAAGAAAGGGGTGAGATATAAATCCCAGTAAGGGAATAAACATTTAATATCATGAAGATAATAATAAATTTTAAATAATAGGCATGTGAATGGGGCATAAAAAGAGTATGAATCATAAACATGAACAATGACACATGATATAACATGATAATCATAAAGGCAACATGGGAAATGTGGAAACAACTTAAAACACCGCATCATATACATAGGTCAAGGATAACTTCCAAAACATCATGATGAAAAAAGTACCATAAACTAATCAAGTTCACTCTCTATCCAAACATGACATATCATGATACTAAACATTACCCAATGCATTAGAGCACTATATGATTATGGGTGCACTCGTCACTTTCATTTCATTCTCATGCTTAAGTGTTCCACATGGACCATACAATAAGGATTCATTCATCATAATATTTTATTCCATGATAAAGTAGTGTGGAATACAAATAATTATGTAATGATTCAAAGAGGTATAATTTTATAAATATGAACACCCTTGATAGGAAATGGGTATGGTATTCACTACGCAATTTTTTTGGTATGGAAAATCATGGTGAAATTTCAGCAGCATAATGGCATCACTTAAAAATTCATAAAAATAGGTTAATGAGAGATAAATGGGTATATCATAATTTTGAAATAAAATGGTTAGTAACAGGATCATAGAAATACATATCCCAATATTATGAATTGGAAATTTAAGGTATAATATAATAAAGAAACTTGAATAAAGAAGAGAAGGTGAGGATCCCTTATATGAGTGTGTGACTCCAAATACTTGGGAGGAGCTTCTTGAGAGATTTATGAAACCTTGGGAGGACTCTAGGGAGTGTATGGAAGAGTAAGGACATGGTAAAAAAGATATCGAGTGTAGATAAATTGGATCTTGGGTTGGTTTATATAAAAAAGAGTGGGGATTTCTTTCTTATTTCTCAAACATAGGTTTTGGACTCTAAATGATAAAATAAACAAAACCAAAAACCTTTGTAGGGTTTTTTCTCATTATTTCTTAAAAATGGGATTATTTTTTATTATTTTATAATTAAAATTCCATAAATTAATAAATTAATTTCCTTTATTATCTGAATATGAGTCATACTCTTAAAGAGATGATTTTAAAACCTTAAAATATATTAATAGTTTTGGAGGATTCATAATGGATTTATAAACTTAATAAAATAAAATTAAAATATAATTATTTTAAATTGAAAACATATATTTTGTCATGGATACATTTTATAGTATTTATTACATCATTTTTTGTGTCATTATGAGGCCATAATACACAAAGTATATTTATACGGTATTTAATTTTTACCCGAAAATTCAACTGTCTTAGAAAATTAGGAAAAATTAACTGTTGGAAAATTTTGATGTTATGATTATAATAATAATATTAATTTTATCTAAATAATTTTCTAAATATTTTAATTTTCACTTTTAAAATAAAATTTATATCGATTAAGAAATGTTTCATTTTTTAACAATAATAGTTTTTTAAACCCTTATAAAAAGTTACATTTGATTTCATAAAAATTATATGATCATTTATATTTAATAAAAATTATTTAATAATAATATTTTATTAAAATATTATTTATTTCCAAAATCCATTAATTCATCAAAATAAGTTCCTTAATTGAATTTTAATATTATGCAAAAATACTATTTTTGTTTTATTATATCAAAATAAAAAACATTTATAAAGTAATAATAATAAGATGAAAATTTATCCATTAAAAAATAATGTACATACTCATTCCACTAGTTTCTTGATACATATCCATTTAATAAACCCCAAAACTCCATAAGATTAAGGTGCGTGACGATGAGACTTTCATGGGGTGGTTCGGCGTACATGGTTTGGGTCGTGATCTCGATGTGCTTGAACTTCTCCTGTAAATGGTTTTTCTAATGCTTAAGTTGTTAGATCTCATATTGTACTTGGTAGATGGAAAATATAAGTGATTATATCTCCCTTAGAAGCTCTAATAAATGGGCTTCATAGGGTACGATCCTACTGGTTGAGGCCATCACTTATTTTTTCTGAGTCAATTGGATTTTTTAAAATCCTATATTTATACTAATAATATGATCATTTTTCAACAAATATATTATCAATTGTAATGATTATTTATGGTCTTTTAAATATGATATAATAAAACAAAAATATTACATGTGTTTTCTATAACCATAATACATAATAACATATTTCAATTAAACCAAAAGGGGAATTTTATTTACAACATTTTTGGCCATTATAATTATAATAAAACTCTCACTGTAGATTTTTAAAGTGCTAAACTAGTCTACTTTAAAACCTTAGTTTATTCTATACATGGTTTATAAAATGCGATGATTTTTTATCATCCAAAAGGGGGTAATATTGGCACCCTTGTTTTAATTATCACAAAATCAAGTTTATTATGTTATTAATGTGTTTTATGTTTTATGGTAACATTTTATCATATAAGGTAGATTGGTGAGAAATGTGGTTAAGTGTTTAAAACACTCATCACCGGAAATGAATATCCATTGAGGTTGATTCATCACCAACAAGACTCACCATTGAGGAAAACTCACCATATATATAAAAATATGGCTAAGTATGGGCGAGACCCAGTGCCAGAGACAATTCACCGTTAGAACGGAATTTTTGAAAAGTATGGGAAAGACTCACCGCTATGAGATGACTCACTATTGAACCAAGAGATTTATTTAAGTGTTGGAAATACCTACCATCAGAGTTTAGTTTTCTCTAGGATGAAATTTTGGTTTAAGTGTCAAAAAGAACTACCACTAGACCTTAGTCACCATTGAATATGAACTTTCATCATAATGAAAATTTTACAAAGTGTTGAGATAAACTATGCTAAGAAGACTCACTGCTTAGATGATTCATCATTGGCATGACTCATCACTAGATAGGCTCACTACCATCCTAAGTAACCACCAATGTTGTGTCGTTGTTCAGAGGAGTCACCGCCATAGGTTTTTTTTATTTTTAATTAAATATTTATAGTGTCTATTTTATCAAATTTAATACTGAGAGTTATTTTAATAATGTTATTAAAATATTTTAAAGATGAATTAAATTTCTTTTCAATCATCCAGCATAAAGAGTAGAGGATCTGGATTCTTCTACTTGCATGTTTTTGTTAAATGAAGTATAAAACTCCCTTGTGTGATGATATTCATACACACACATAGGGCTAATAGTAATTCATATATGCACAGAGATATTAACATACACGAAAAGAGTTCCACTTGTTGAGAGCTCACACACTACATCTTGCTTATACATGATAGATGAAGAGTGAAGTTTATTGAACTTTCAACTCCTTCCCACATTCAAAATAAAAGAGTTCAAGACACTTTGTTCTACCACAGTTTTCAGAAATATGACTCGAGTTTTATTCTAGTCTATATTCAAGGATTCGCGAGATTTAGATCATACCAAACAGAGCAACACAATATTTCTATATGTTTTTTGTTTCTTATTTCTGTATATTTTATTTACATTATGATCAGTGTGGTTTTACCTATTTATTTAACCCACACAAACTCATACGCCCTAACTGGAAGATATTAGAAAACTTCTCAAACTCTTTTTACACTTTTCTACACATAGTTATTATGGAAGAGGTCTTTTGTAGCCTATGCATCAGTTTTCCCACTATTATTGTGGAAGAGATCCTTGCATTGACTGGAAAGATTGTTTGTTGTTGTATACTCGGACCATCTTATGGATCAAAGATTATTTTATATAATCTACTTGGTAATAGGTGATTTTTAAGTGGTGAGTATTAAGTCTCAAGTTAAGACTGAAACTCTTGTATTTATTTTGCTTTATATTTTGTTATTTTTTTTTATTTCTAATCTTTAATATGACCTCATTTTTAAACTATAAAAAACACTACTATAATAGTTATTTGTAATTAGTGTTTATATAATTTTTTTATTAAGTAAATTTATTTCAAAAGTTAAAATATTTTTCAAAATAAATTAACTGAGACTTAATCAATCTTTAAGAAATATTTTAAAAGATCAAAAATTATATCGATCTGCTATTTTGATTAATTGGTCTATTTTAAATTAAATTGGGGGATTTTATTTAAGCCTGTTTTAAATGGAAACTTTTATTAGGTACTCAATTAACCCCCCTATTGAGATACTCACTCTGACCAACAAAATTTCTTCTAAAACATTCACTTTATTATGATCATTAGACATTACATTTATCTTAAATATCCATATTATATATATCATGAATATGATTATTGCCTAAACTGTATACCATTTCTACATATGATGTTTTACTTTTAAAGTAATTATATTGAATGGGAAAATATTGATATTACATATTATTTATTAAATACCTATATTTATTGATAAGGTATATTTTTTTATGAACTAAATTGATCATTTAATATATGAGGAATGGATTGGACATGTAATGATGGGTGGGGTCTAGTTATATATTACCCCTTGATATATCAATAGGTCTCATGAGACAAATCAGTTGGCTAAATTAGATGGGTTTTTGGTGTATACCTTCCCATCAATTAAATTTTCTTAGAATAAGTTCTTGATTGTATAGATATTATGATTTTTTAGATCATCATGTCCAATATTAAGAATTTCCTTCATTGATAATTCAGTAATTATTTTTCATGATATTATTTCATTGATAATTATACATGGATGAATTTTTTGATCAATTTATTGATTAAATGGAATGTATTTTCAATTATTTACCTTTCTATATTTATTATTCCTCATTTACTCATGATATTTTCCACTATACATAACCCTTACTGAGTATCTGAGATCACCCTTATTTTGTTTCCTTTCCCAGGGATATGAAGAAGGAATAATTAAATTATTTCAAGGATGTAAGATATTTACTTTCACTATATTATAATTTATGTATTTAAATTTAATGTATGACTCAAGTATGTATCTATTTTACTAAGACCACTAAACTATTTGTCCCTTTGGGATGTGATCATTTGTATCTTATGCCAATATAATAAAGTAACCATGGGCTCTAGGCTACTGGGGTTGGGGTATTTACATTATCCCCAACAAAAAAAGGAAAAATAAATTAGTTACTTGTGTAAGGAACATATATAAAGAATATGACTGAATTATATGAGAATAATATAAAGTAAAAGGGAGAAAAATAAAGAGAATGTGTAACCTAAAAATAACGAGGGTGATTCAGAAGAATCTTTACCTTGGGTCCTAATTCAATCTGTGTATGTTCCTAACTTCCTAAATAATAAAATTAATTTTATTAAATAATTTATTAAGAGCCTTTCGACATCTATATTTCATTTTTTGAGCTCTATTTATTATAATTTTTTATTCATTTATTAAATAGTATTTTCTTATGTTAGTTACTTAAGGTGGTTCGGTCAATTTCTTTGAAACTTCCTTGGTATATTAACCATGGTAAAATGCATTGTAAAATAGCTCTATAAAATCCATAATTATATATTTTTTTATCTTTTATTATTCCATTATCACAAAATTTATACATTTTCATAGGTTTACCTAAAATGGATTCAAATTAAGAAAAGTGTTTTGATATGTTCATTTATAGAGGTTAAATTTACTATGAAATTTTATTGTTATTATCACTTAAAATGTCCAATATTATCATTAAATAAAATTAATATTTTCATAAATATTATTTTTGTAACTAAAATATATTTTTAAAGTTATTCATGTAAGGCAGTGATGGAAAAATAGAACACATCGTTCATGGAGATGGTAGTTCGCACATACGCATGAAGACGTCTTCATTTTTCAAATGGTTTTAGAGGAAGGTATAAAATGGATGTTACATTTAGTATAATAAAAATTAAAAATATTATAAATTCTTATTTTAACATAATTTCATGGAAATAAAATATTCTAGGGGTAGAATAAGAAAATAATTAAGAGAGTTGGGTTGATAACATTGCCTCTCCCTTTGGATGTTCTCCCTTGGGTAACACCTTACGGATCCTTAGCTTAGTATTTTATAAAGAACAAGGACTCTAAGAAATGTGGAGAGGGTTTAGGTGAGACTAGGTTATATTTTTAGTTAATATAAATCTTTGTAGTGTGTGGATAAATTTTGTGAAATTTATCACCTTTTATAAGGGAAGAAAATGGCATTTTCATTATTACTCATTACTTTACAATAATGGCATGACAATATTACAAAGAAAAAGGATCCAAAATGCAAACTAATTGAGTTTTTTCTGAGTTAAGTTCAATAATACCTCCATAATTAATTATTTTTCCATGTTTAAAACATGTTATTAGTCTTTTACCATTAGGTTTTTAATTATACCCTTTTTATTTTTTCCATGGTAACTAGTTTTGACTGAGTATTTAAAATTTTACTAAAAATATAACATAACTAATATTATAAATTTTTTATTATTTGAAACTAAATTTAGACTAAATTTAATATAAATCAATTTTTAAATATTTTAAAATTGTTTTTTATATTAAAACTGATAATAAATAGAAAAATAATTGTAGAAAAATAATTTTTTAATCTTAATAATGTATAAATTTATTTACCAATTAAATGAGAGATAATTTATTTGTATATATTTTTAAACATAATATTATATTCATTATATAATGTAGTTAAATTTAATTAATTGCAAAAAAATACACAATTTTAATAAAACAATTCTTTGAAAATAACCCTTTCATCATTACCATGCTAATTAAATTTAATCTCAGTAATCATATTTTTATATATAAAAATGAAATTGAAATTATTGCATAATATGAATGTACTAATCTAAAATATGAAATCTATTCTTTTATATCTAGTTTATATAATTTATGAAAACTAATTTTTAATATAATCAAATAAAAATAGTTTTTAGAGTAAAATTTTACTTAAGTTTCCAAAACGTTAAGAATAGGTTTTATAAATTCAAAATGATATTTTTAAAAGATTTATTTTATTATTTAAATTCATTATTGGTCATGATAAAAAATTATAAATTTTTTGATTCATTCTTATATTTTGATAAAGTAAAAAAGTTATGGTATTGATAAAAACTATATTTTTCACTATCCAAATAAAAATTAGTTATATTAGAAAAAAGCTAAAAATTAAACCAAAAATAATGTTGATATTTTTAATTAAAATTTTAATTTAATTTTATTATATTAAATTTATATGAGTGATAAAAATCAGTTTTAATTATAAGTGTGCAAAACACAATAAAAAATTTAGAAAAAATATATTTTAATGCATGAAATGGATTTATTGTTGTTATTATACCATAAGTTAGTTTTTTTATTATAATGGTAAGGATAATATTCCAATTTTCATATTATGACATTGAATTAGTGATAAAATTATGTTAGTTTTTATTATCTACATTACCTAATATGAGACACATATATATTCAAAAGGGAAATTTATATATATAACTTATGGGACGTTGCATCATTTATATCTCATCAAGAAAATGTTATCTATATTATAGGAAATATGTTTAAGAATATTACCATAGAACTTATTGGTTCTCATCATAGTGGATAATTTTTATAACCTTTAGATTTGATAAATACTCCAAGGACATTATCACATTAATATTAAACAAAAGAGAAATCAGCATGTGATAATATATTTATTAAAATTTTCGTAATCAAAAGTATAATGTTAGTTGGATCTATAGAACCATCACCAATATACTTTCTCATTCACTATAGCTAACTGGTAACAAATTTTATTATTCCATATCTCACATAATATTCATTATTTTCTAAGATAGGGCTTTAGTAAATGGGTCTACCACATTCTCTTATGTGGCTACTCTATTGTCTATGACATCACCACTTTGAGAAAAATCCCTCAAGAGATAATAATTATTAATTATATGCTTCTTATATTAATGTGAATTTAGATCCTTGGATAGAACCACTAATGTAGTATTATCAAAATAAATATTGATAACATATTTACTACTAGGTACAGGATTAAGCACCTAAATAAAGTTACATATCCAAACTACTTCTTTAGCTACATAAAATACATAATATACTAAAACTTTGTTGTAGAATTATCAACAAACAACTGCTTAGAACTCTTCTAGCTCACAGATCCTCCATTAAGGTGAGATACATATCCAGACTATGATTTTAGATCATTCTAATCTGTTTAAAAACTAGCATATGTGTATCCCCAAACAACTAGTTCCTCATCTCCTTCATATACTAGAAACATATCCTTTATACATCTCAGGTACTTTGGTATAGTCTTTATAATCAACCAATATGGATCCCTTAGGTCTTCCTAATATCTTTCTTACATGATAAAGTAATATAAAACATCAAGTCTAGCACATATCATGGAATACATAATAGATCTTATCATAGATGTGTAAGGGATTTTACTCATTATCACTCTCTCTATCTCCTCTTGCATCTGAGGAAAAATTTTCTTATAAAGATGTATACAATGTGACATTGGCAACAATCCACTCTTGAATTGTTCCCTATTGAATCTCTTTAATACCTTATTAATGTATATACCTTGAATTAGTCTAAAAAAATCTAATATCTATCATGATGGATCATAATACCTAGAATATAAGATTATTTAACCATGTCTTTAATGGAGAATAAATTATTTAACCATGTCTTAACTAACTATAATATGGGTATAATGTTTACCATCAGAAATATTTCATCAACATATACTACAATGAGAACTATTAAAGTCCCACTAAACCTCTTACAGACATAGTTCTCAAATTTATTATTTATGAAAACAAATTATCTTATGGATTCATCAAAATGAAAGTTCCATTATATTAATGCATGATCCAACCCATAAATGGATCTCTTTAACTTATACACCTTATTGAACTCCTATGGTGTCACAAACCCTTATAGATATGTTATATAGACATATTTCAAAAGGTTTCTATTAAGTAAATTGATCTTGAAGTAAATTTTATAAATATCATAATCATGGTAAGATACTATGGAAAGTATAATTCTAATGGATTTTAACATAAAAAATAGGGAAAATATTTCTTCATAGTTTATGCCTTGACATTACTTAAACCCTATAGTGATCAGCCACAGTTTATAGGTTTTGAATTTACCATATATTTTTAGTTTCTTCTTGAATACCCATTTTCACCCAATGGGATTTAAATTAACTAGAGAATTAACTAAAACCCATACTTGGATCTAGTATATGGAATCCATTCTAGAATTCATAGATTCTTTCTATTTTTTATCTTTTAAGATGTTTATTGCTTTCTTATAAGATAGAGATTCATTATTTTCAATTAATAAATAGATATTTAGTAATTTTTCTTTAAAAACAATAATGACATTTATCCAATGATTTTAGTTCAAAATAATCTAAATACCCTTCTTTATATAGTTTTTTCAAATGTTTCTCATTTACATGAACAATCCAGTGATTCCACAACTGGGTGTGATATGAGTCATATGAACTTGATTCATTATATATTTCCAAGACTTTATTTTTATATTCTAGTACATAAATAATGTTATCTAGATGTTCCATACTATAACATATGTTATTTTTATAAAAGTAAAAATTTTTATTTCTAAACTTTAAAATAAAACCATCCATGTATAAACTGTACATAGATATTATGTTCTTGTTCACGCTGGGAACATAATAAAAATTTCTTAAAACTAAAAACTAATCCATTCAAAAATGTGAGACAGTTGACTCCATAAGTGAGCATAATTAGTCTTTATCCATTAGAATATCAAATATTCACATCACCTATATTATTCTTAAGAATTACCTTGGTTCTTGTATTTTGGATATAAATGTGAGAACCGAAAGATATATCATATACCCAATTTATAGAAATATAAGTCTTACACTCAATAAAAAACATACCTAAATATTTCCCTTACTTATTTATTGAGGTACAATTCTTCTTCTAGTGGATTTTCTTTCCAGAAGAAAAACATACTATATCATTTGGTGGTGTGAAGGTGACTTAGGATTGGAACTTATCTTATAATTTTTCTCCTCTACTTTCATCTTGTTCAGCATAAGGACAACAGGTTTTACAAGCTTCAAATATTTATTCACTTGATAAATCAAAATCAATAAATCCAAGAGCATATTATATATATTTTCCATGTGGAAATTCACAATAAAACTTGAGATGCTTGGAGGAAGTGAGGTAAGTATGAGGTTTATCCACAATTCCTTGGGAAACTTGAATCCAAAATTTTTTAAACATTAAATGTATCCTATCATATTAACTAAATGATTTCTAATTGTAACACCTTCTATCTTGCACATAAATAGTACCTTGTAGATTTCATACCTATATTATCTTGATTTCTCATTATAGAGATCATGAAGATAAGATAACATGGTGTATGAATACATATCTTCATGGAGATTCTGTAGCTCACTAGTCATAAATGACAACATGAGGCATTGTATATTTGATGCATCTTCAACTTGTTTCCAAATTTTGTTTTTTACCTCCTCACTTTACTCCTAATAGAGATTAGTGAGAAATGGGGACTCTGGTGCATAAAAATTCTACTCTTGGCATAGTAAAATGTGCAAGCCCTTATGCCAAACTTGGAAGTCAACATCAGTCAAGAGATTATCTTTCTCTAACATGGATTTCATAGATGGTGATGTGGTCAAATGACTTATCATTTTCTATATAAAAAAAGGTATATTTTTATTACTTTATCTTGATTACCAATGATGATGTAATAAATTAATTTTATTAGTCTCACACTATTTTATTAAATCCCAACAACCCTCTCTATTGGATTTGGAATATCCTATCACTTGGATATCCTAGTGGAAAGGATCTGTATTTCCCTTTAAATAATCCATACAAGGTATTGATCAAATTATTTGAAGTATTTAGGTAGGTTTTTCTTACCAACTGTATTAACTCACAGTTATTTGATCTGTTGAGTGAACTCCTAAATCTAGAAATCCTAAACTCGTATTTCTCAATGATTTCATCTAAGTTACACCAAGTATTTATAAGGAAATAAACCCTTGATTATAACTAGGTTAAGTCAACCCAAGACTTTCATTAGAACTCCTTGATAAAGCACTCTAATGAGGTATATTCAAGTACTTTGAACAATGGTTGTATTCTCACTCAAGTAATAGATAGAATTTACTAACTTAATATTTTTCTTTAAGGTATTTTTCTTAACTTATGTATAAATATTATTTATTTTATTATTATCATACTTGTTAACATTATATGGGTTTTACATAATTAATTAACCATGTATGATAAAATAATTTACACATGTTAATTTATATTTTATTTCATATTATAATGATTATTAATTTATTTACTTTATGTGATCATATTTAATCATAAAATAAACCATGCATAACATAAATAAATAAATAACCATATAGTGATAAATAGAATAAATATATGATATAATCATGATCATTTATCTTCTAGTTGGTTTATCTAATAGAGGTAAACCAAACTTGAACCTAGGGGAAAAACTCCTTGAGTTGATGCTTGGATAGATTTACAGCACTCATTCATTAATATGTGTATCTCCTTAGTTGGTTTTACCTTGGCTTAGGTCCTGAAGCTTCCCCTCTCACTAGGAGATATATCCTTTAAAAATGCTTACTCACTCATAGGTGAGGGGTACCAAGGGTTTAGGGTAACATAAAATAAACATTAGGCTCACAAGCACGTACATAATAAATTATTAAGGTATAATATATGGATTTTCATATTTAATTTAATAATAAATTATTATATAAAGCCCATGAAATACATAATTAAATCTAATAAACCCAACACAATCACAAGTTTATCAAACTCGTGATCATTAACAACATGAAATGACTAGGCATTTATATTTTCTATAAATCATTTCAATCCATTAATTTAAGATAAATTTACTTTAATTCATGTATTAATATACTCATTGATTAATTAATTAATTATCTTAATAATCTAACCAAACAGTCCTTGAGATACTTATCCTGTTTAATTTTAAATAAATTAAATATATATATTTTTAAATTTAAAATTAATTAATTACATGATATGTATTGGTGGTGCCAAAATATGTGTACCCTATCGCAAATTATAATATCCTTACCAAGGAGGGTCCAATTCATTTTTTTAGGCCAGGTTCCACTGGAATAGTCCAAATTCCAATGAGACTTGGCTTAAAAAAATAGATTGCACCCTCCTTGGAAAGGAGAGTATTATGGTTCATACCATCCTAGAAAATTTAAATTCACTACTATAATTTATCATATACACAACATGTACTGGAGGTTACATGGCATGTAACATTCTATATTATATTAAATCCATTTATTGAATTTCATACTTACACAACATGTTTTTTCACTCAACATTTCATGTGACTTATACTGTGTGCAGACCTTGCTGTGTACTGTGTATTTACACGAAATGTATTCCCACACAGTATTTCATGGTATACATGACATGTTCTTCTATGGGCCAAACCCCATAGTCTGTGTGGCATGTATGACCACACAACATGCCAAAAATATGCATGGTGTGTACCTCGGGATATGTGCGTTGAGTACACAACATATACGATGACCATACAGATTTCTTAGTTATATAATTATGTGGATAGTAATTATTAAGCATTTATTACCATATGAAATGTCAAAATCACTCAGTGTATACCTTTTTCAAAAATAAACTTGTCCTATAATGTGTACAACCAGCTATATGTCATGTAGTTTATGTCATGGTTTAATTATCCACATGTTAACTAATGTGAAATGCTTGTTTCATTGTGTACCTTTCTTGAGTGAGAACATGTTTCGTGATGTGTAATTCATATTATATATCATGTAATCCATTTCTATCCACCCACATGATGCACCTATAATCTCATCATATATTTTTTGTGGGTTTTCGCATGTTTCACAACATGTACATCCAACCACAAACTATGTAATTTTATTTTGGCCATGTTTCTTAGCTAGAAGTCAATATGTAGTGTATAATGTTGTCACATAGTTGACCACACAACATACCATGATTTAAATGGGATCAAAACTATGTGGTGCCACACAACATGTGCTTCAGCTATATGTTATGTAATCCCTATCAAACCACATGTTGTGTCGGAACTCAATAAGTGGCATGTAATAACACTATGTAATGACCCACAAGATGTGACATGATTATCATATACAATTACTTGTGTGGTTAACCAATGGTACATGATAAGTAATTTACTATTACACGTCATATATATGTGTCATGAAGCTAATATCCTTGGAATATCTGAATGGGATCTATGAGCATTCGTCTTGTGTTCTTGTCTTGTTCTTAGTCATATGAATTCAAATGAATGTGTTATCTCAACTTTTGGATTAAGAATGAAATTTTGAAATAAAAAATAACAATCAAAAATGATAAATTGATCAAAAAGGTAATAAATTATTATAATTTATAATATGTCCAATTTGATATCACTTGAAGGTTCTACGACACAATGGAAAATTTGGGATGATACCCAAAAATGGTTTTACATCAATTTAAATGAATAATATTAATATAACTTGATGAAGGAAACCCCTATAATATTTTAAGGGTGATATTTCACATTAAATTTATAATTTATTTTAAAAAATAATTTCCCCAAATGTGATAATTCTTTATGATCAATTCTAATGTTTCTCTTTCTATGTCATTGTTGTAGTGGAGAATCAAAATATGGATTCCTCTTGTTATATCCACATATCTCCACAAATCTCTAAAAAAATGCTCTTGGTATTCTAGGTGCTAGCATGGAGGAACCTAGCGCTCCATATCTTTCATCATTAACCATAATGAGTGGTTTCTCTTATTATTTATTATTCTTAAAAAGGGAGGGATGAGGATGTTCTCTCTAGGGATTGAGAGAATCAGTAGAGTCTATTTTTTTGTTCACAACAACTCAAATTTATAAAATGATATAAGTCAAAATATATACCAAGGGTTAAATATTAGATAATTTTGTAATGTACCTTTATCTAATATTTAATCTAAGTTATTCCCCATGTATAATAATAATATTATTATATCTCTTAGCATGCACATATTTAAATATCATTTGTTAAATAAAAATAATTATTATTATTGAAATGATATTAAATAAAATATATCATTCTTATCATACCCTTAACTTGGACTAGAAATACTCTTCATAATTTATCAAACCTTTAATAATAAATATATTTATTCAAATATATAAATATCATCTATTCAATAAAAAAATATTCATTAAAATTGACAATAAATATTTAATTTAATATTCATATAACTAAATAATTTTTTATATCGATCTATTCACTAAACTGGTGAATAAATATTTATTTATTTATTACCTTGTGAATAAAAAATAAGAGATAGAATTCAACTCATATATTTTTAACTTGAATATCATGTGATTGAATTTATATGATCGGTGATAATCAAATAATTATTATTCTATAATTCAAGAATAAAATTTATTCTTAATATTAAATTCAATATAATTTAATGAGATTATGGAAACATTTAGTGTGTGACCCTCTAGACCTCTTTCTCAGTGGAATTAGGTGAACTTACCTAAAGACCATAATCAGCATCTAGTAACATGTTAAGACGCCCATAGAGAAAGAAGTTCATATCACAATGAAAACAAAATCCCTATAAATGTTATTGTGTAATATAATCTCTTTGTCTTGATATATAATCAAGTGGGATACATACTTGTCTTATAAACCTATTTTATTGAATTATTTTTCTTTGGATTCTTTAAATGAACTCATTAATGAGACTCCATGTCTATGGATTTAATCCAATAGTTTTATTTCAATCAAAGGTATATAGATATCTTCTTCCATTAACTCAGAAGAGAAAATTCATTTCTTGACTTATTTAATTAAATTAATATCATGTATGATGAAACTAAAACTTGAATGAATCTTTACCTCTTATAAATGAAAACACAAAAAGAAATTATTCTCATCCATTTTGTGAAGTTCCCAAATCTTGACCAAAATAATAACTAGGAAAATTCATATTTTCACCATATTTTACACTGAAAAAAGTTCTCTATGTAATTAATTTCTTCAACTTGATGATTTATAAAAATGATAAGACATGAATTATATCATTTTACAATGTTTTCAATGTAATATTTAATTTTTGATCCATTTACATCAAATTAATTTCTTATTTGATGGAAAAGATCATATTATCCAAGTATCGCTACACTTAATAGATTGAGTTCCATTGTTTGTGGCCATTATTCATCTAGTTTCATTACTAATATCAAAAAACATCATGATAGGATAATGCTTATTTATAATGGTAACTAAATTCTTGTGGTGTTTCTTAATTTTTTTCATAATTTTTATAGTGTTCTATGGGATATAAAGTGAATAAATAATTATTTGGAATATATGAATTAGTGGATGGGATTAACTTTTTATTTTTTTTAGTTACATAATCAACCAAACTCAAAATTTCCATCATAGTGTGATCAAATCAAACTGATTGTGCATCATATTCTTAAACTTCATCGGCCTTTTCCACTTTAAATTGATAATTTCTGATGTGTGTATCACGTATAGTCCCCCTTACATCATTATTGGTCTCAATACATTGGTAAAATACAACATATTTTAGTTTTATTCTTAATATAAACTTAGGGTTAAGGAATATTTTAGGAGAGGGGTGAATCATTTTGTTTCAATACTTTAAAAATTTATAGATTAAATTTCACTATAATTGTTTTGGTAAAAGAAAAATGATCTGAGTGGTCGGTACTTGATTTGTAATTGGTAATATGCTACATCATGTGACCTCCCACTTATTATCAAGGTTTAAATAATAGTACAGGATAATGGGTTAGAACCCTATAAAAATCACGTCTCTCAAAAATATTCTTATGCCTCCTACAAAAATAAATATAAAATATTTTTTTTAAAACAAATAAGTACAATGAAAATAATTAACACAACAACATGTATCTTCTTCTTTTCTATATTGATGAAAAAAATAAATTTATAACTTGAAGAATTATATTCACAATATATTGATCGTAAATTTTTCTCTCAAGAGTTTTATCTATATTTTTCTCTCATTTTTTAATTTTTTTAAGATGCTTTCATTCATTTTTTAGAAATAATACTCATTTAAAATTGCATAAATTCTTATTGATAGTCAAGAATAAATATATTTTTGATAATTTTCAATTTTAGTTTGTTTAAAAGAATTATTTAACCAAAAATAATTTCTCTCATGACCCAATCATAACATATGTAATTTCTTGAATAAAATATACTAAATACCATGATAAAAGTGAATTGTGTGATGTAGAAATTTTTGGAATTATGGTGAATGGAGTATAATTAGGAAAAAACCCATTAAATCATCAATACATGTGGTAGATTTATTTTATGAAAATAAAATGTGTTGAGTATAAATATGAAATGTATAGAGTAAAAAGTCTCATTGAGTCACTATCTAGGACAACTCCATTAGTACTCTTTTATTTTGTCTCATGCCACAACTCACTCACGAAAACCTTGTTTCATGTAGCTTCCACATAGTCTCATGCATGTCATTTATGTTCTATGTAGTAGTTTTGTATCGAGTTTTTTTCATTTTTTGTCTCATTAATCTAATACAATGCACTATTCATATCTCATATAAACCTTCAATTGTGTTAATATGCATCATGTAACTCCTATAAATTGTGCATTAACTTTCAAAAAAATCCTACATGGAGTGGAACTCCAATATGTGTCACATGTCGACATTTTTTTGAGTATAAATAAATTACTTTCTTTCAAAACTCTCAAACTTTACTAAAAAATATCTTTCTCCATTATTATCATAATTTTAGAAACTCATATAAATATTTTTATGCTTATTTTAACACTCACATTGATAAAAATTTTAAAACATAAAATTTAAAGGCCATTATTTAATGAAAATACTCAATCGTGAATCAATTTCATAAACTAATCTCAAAAATATGTTTTTACATCACATTATAAGTTGAACCAATATTTTTTAGGAATATCCATCCCTCAATAAAAAAAATTCTCATGATAATAGAATTATTTAATGACCTTCCATAATATCTTTTAAATTTCTCATATAGTATCTGTATCTTCCCATGATATTCTTAATTTATACATCTATCTCCATTGATACTCTAATTGGGGTAGTCAACTCACCAAAACTTGAGTTATCTTAAACAAAAGGAAAATTAGTTTTAAATAAAGAAACATCTCATGATACAAAATAATTATGCATTATAATTCAAAGTAATTTCCACTTTTTTCATGGGAATATCCAATAACCACTCATTCCTAAATTTTTCAATAATATTTTTTTCACTTCTTACCTTGGTTATGTGCATAATTGTTTCGTCAAGAAAGATACATGGATGGGATTTGGCCCGATAGTTCTATTTATTTTGGGGGGTTCAACACCTTTCTCAATCAATCACATTTGATTTCCCATTTGTTAATCTTCCCTAGAAACTACCAATGGTTCCTGCATCTATAACTGGGTACAAAACTGCTTTCCAAAGGTAGAAGATCCTTTGGGGTTTCACACCCAATGATACTTAGGAACTCACATTGGTCAAGAGGATGGGAGGTGGGGCTCATCACACCCTTTTAGGAAGAATTTTTTCTTACTCTAGGACTATCTTATAAATTTAAGATATGTTCATGAAATCCTTACCATACACTGATACAAGACCGGTTACCCCTATTTTAATGACTTGATTACAAATATGTATTTATAGGAATAATTGTGTTCATATCATAGATTCTCTATCACTCTCTTATTTATTTATGATTCTTTGGGTTATGGTTATATCTGGGAACTCTGGAGTTTATTACCATCCAGGAAGGTGGTTTGTGTTTTGGAGATGGTATTGAGACTCTACGAGGAATCCTACGTATCTAATAAAAATAGAAATCAAAACCCCCATAGTTTTTTTGACATAGTTTAAAGGTTATATGACTGGACCCATCCATGCAGTTTATCATCATGCGGTAAGGATGCAAATATCTAGTTCAGCCCTTGGTGAGGCGTCCTATGTATCCTGTTTGAGATAGGAATCAGAGTCTACATAGTTCTTATAATGGGAGTCTGTGTCATGAGAGACACAATAATATAGGACCTAGACGAGACATATACATAAAAGACTTCCCTGGATTGCTTCATTAGGAGATAACCCTTTGAGCAGAGATATATGTAACCATACTTATATCCTAATGGTGACCCCACCATGGGGAATTCTCATCATATTATTGGTACAATAATCACTAGTATCTGCTCCCATGTGAGTCATAATTAGTGTGAGAAACAATAGGTATAAGAATATTAAATACATTACATGAGAGGATATCTTTTGGGGGCTTATACATTTAATTTTCCCTTTGAGATGCATAATTACCCATATTGTGAAGGATATGGTACTTAGCTCAAGCCTTAGGAATTCATCCTACATATCCTATTTTATAACATAAATTAGATTCATCATAGTTCAATTCATCCCAAACCCACTAATGGGTTTGAGGAACTCAAGGGAATGGTTGGGACTGATACTTAAAACGATCCATGTGTATGATCCCTCTTCTCATCCATTGATAGATAAGGAAGAGTGATCATCCCATGGAAATGATTGGATATTGGTGGTTGAAATGTTGGAGACATGAGGGGACTTATACTGAAGTGGAGGCCCATTTGAGATTAGTTCTTAGAAAGGTGTCCTACATATCCTTGTTATTATACGAATCAGAGTTCTCATAGTTCAATTTTTTCTAAACCCACTAATGGGATATGGTGGATGATCATACTCAAAAATATTATTTTTATCCTTGATTTTTTAGTAATTATAAGGGCTTATACCAGGATGGATGCCCTATTGATCGGGGCTTACACATTGAGGCTGCAATTTTATCGAGGATTACACATTGAGGTTGCCCTTATATGAGGAAAATATCATATTATACCACTATTAGTGGATTACACATTGAGTTTTCCCCTATATTTGGGTCTTACACACCAAGGATGGACAAGTTCATAAAATCATGGGATGCCCTATTGACCTATATTTCTTGTCTTCCTGGCATTCATTGATTGTATACTTGACGTGTCTTGGTTGTCTACTTAACATGTCAGAGAATGTCTGCCTGACATGTCCAAATTCAATCACATGATCTGGTTGAATTGTCTAAGTTAAATTGTATAATATGTATGGCGTGTCTGAAAGTTATCACGTGATCAAGGCTGATTTGTCTAAATTAGATCTCAAGACATGGTCGATTGATCCTAGAATCCACTGCATGATCCTAGAGGAATTTTCCATAGGGTCTCGCATGATCAAGCTAACATGCCCTGGTGTCATCATGAAATCTAGATGACACACTTGGAGTGAATCATGAGAGTCAGTGTGATATGTCTTGAAGGGTGTCACATGTCCTGGATGACTTGTCCAGGTGTCATTGCAGGATCCGGCTGACTTGTCTTAGGGACATTGCAAGACCTAATTGGCTTATCTTGAAATCCATCACATTCCCTTATTTGGATTGTACCAGTGTCATCGTGAAAGTTAGATGACACATTTGGAGGGAATTGATAGAGTCAATACGACATATATGGAGGGTGCCACAAGTCCTAGGATGACATGTCTAAGGGACATCATAACAGCTAGCTAACATACCCTGGTGCTACTATGATACTCAACTAAAATGAATTGTTGCCACCATATGATCTAGGTGGCATGTCTAGAGGACATTGTGAGGCTTGGATGGCAAGCCCAAAGGGCTCCATGAGACTCAGGCGTCACGCCGAGGTGAACATGTCATGTGACTTTCTTTAACATGTACAGGGGAATTCTCATAACCCAAATAGAGTTCCAAAGGGACATCACAAGATCTGGGCGACATGACCTAGTGCTTTCTTGTGTTCTGGGTTATTCACGTGAAGCGCATGAGGATCAGAATATATGTTCTTTTCTTAAGTCTTCTGTTCATTATTCATTGTTTTATCCTTTATATTATGAATTCCTTATATTTTTTCAGTGTTAACTTCTTTAAATTCCTGCATGATTTGGAAAAAATTTAGGATGTTTATCATGTGACTCCCCAAAAGTCATTCACATATCCTATGAGTGATCACATGAAGTGCCTATGAATGTTTTATGACCGTTCTGGTTGTTCACTGAATCTCACCTGATGTAAAACTTTCTGATCACAAGATCATCTGCTTCGATAAATCTGCTTTGATGCCAATGTGAGGTTCCATGGATTTTTTTTCCGTATCGGCCTACATTTTTCATGATGGGTGGGGTATTAATAGGCCTCACCACCTGATTGTTCGTTTCTTTTCATGGTGCATATCACATGAATCCAAGATGGTCTTGTGAGAATATACAAGTGTTTTCAAAGACAATCACTCTCCCAATCAGTGATGTGTTGCGTGACCAATAAAAGGTCCTCAGGAGATGCACGATCATTTCATGGAAAATCCAATTTATGTGTCCTATGGATCAAAAGGGTGAGAATGAGACTTCCTAGACATGTCCAAATCCTTTCACGTGATGAGGGTGACATGCCAATGGGATCTTGTGTGACCAGGTGGACATGTCATCAGGTCTTCTACGGTGTCTCACAGGCTGTATGGGTGCATCGCGTGAATTTTATGACTGAAAGAGGCTCCTTCCTTTCTCCCTTTTATTTAATTTTCTTATTTTAAGACTGGGAATCTCATGAGATTGTATGGATGTTTCCAAGGAAAATAATTCTCCCCATAGGTGATTCGTTGTGTGACCAATAAAGGGTCTTGTGGTGATGTGTGAATACTTCATGGACAAACCCTTATGTTTGTTGTATAGATCCAAAGGGGGAGCGTGAGACTACCAAGACATGTCCAAAACCTTTCGTGTGATAGGGGTGACATGCCATCAGTCTCTTACATGACTAGGAAGACATTTCACTAGGGATTTCTCAGTTTATCACAAGTTTCATGGGTAAGTCGTGTGAGTTTTACAACTGCAAGAGGCTCCCGTATTTCTCTATTTTATTTCCTTTGATTATTTTACAAAGGTTTTGGAACTTGTGAGATTGTATAGATGTTTTTAAGGATAATAATTCTCCCCATATATGATTCATCACTTGAAAAACAAATGTTTTTATGGTTATGTGCAATCACTTCATGTAAAAACCCTTTTGTTTGTCGCACACACCTTGCCTCGGTCAGTCTCCCTTCTTACCTATGGTGTGTTGCATGATCAGTGATGGATCTCACTATGGCATGTATACATTATTAGGGATAGTCACTTTTCTCACCTTTGATGTTTCTCATGTCCATTGATAAATCTCATGATGAAATGAAAACATTGTCAAGGACAGTCACTTTTTTTCCTTTGATGTGTCGTGTATTCAGTGATGGGTCTCGTGATGACATGAGGACATTGTCAGGCATAGTCACTTTGATCACCTTTGATTTTTCATGTGTTCATTGATAGATCTCACAATGACATGAAAACATTTTCAAGTATAGTTAATTTTATTTCCTTTGATGTGTCGTGTGTTTAATGATGGATCTTTATATGACATGCAGACATTGTTAGGGACAATCACTTTACTCACCTCTACTATGTTTCCTGTTCATTGATGGATCTCGTGATGGCATGCATACATTGTCAGGGATAGTCACTTTGCTTTCCTTTGATGTTTCTAATGTTCATGGATGTATGATTCCATATCATTACCATGGGTGTTTTCATGTCAAGTACATATGCCAAAGGGTATATGGATAGTGTTGCAAGCTATCGCATAAATGTTGCATATCCCAATCCCATGACACATGTACAAGGAATATTTATCCTCTTAATATGATGATATAAAGCATGAAATATATATTCTCATGCACACATGAATATTTCATGTGTGTGGTATGGACTTCCATTAGATTATAATGGTGCATTGAGTCTTGAATATTATTAATGCTCAGATTTCACGATGAATCAAATAAATTCTTTAGGACTTGATCATAGCCAAACATCACGTCACTGTCCAAAATTCTTCACGTAATTGGGTTTAAGGTAATTTAATCTTCCTCTAGGAATAAGTGAGACCATGATATTTTTTTGGTTCCATGTTTGCATGATGGAAAGATGTAATCCAAGCACTAGGTTAAAGATAACCCTGAATCTCACTTATCCATCATGTGGTATTCCTAACATGCATCCTCCCATGGAAAAATGTGTGATGCACAATTATGAGCACCAAAAAATTCTTCCCCTTCGAATTATATTCATTCAAAACAAAAAGAATATAATTCTAAGGTAATTACATATTACTTATCCACATATCTAAACATATAGAGGGATTTTATATTGATCCCCATGAGATGATTTTTCAAGAGTGTGTTAACTAAGGGATTTGAGGTGTTATCCATAGGATACTTCTAACTATGAGTGCTTGGATAAATCTGAGATAGGAAGTGGATTTTTCTTAGGGTATAGATACCCTAAAATTGGAATGTGTATGAATTCTAAAATGGAATAAGGATTGGGTGGAATGGAACTTGTGGTTGGATCTGAAGTAAGGAACTTGGACGTCGTTATGTATCCCATGGGAATAGGAATAAAGTCATAGGTAGTTCTGAAATATAATACTTTGTAGATAAAACTCATGCACATGGAAATAGTCTCATGGATGAATAATTCTATGATAAATTTCCTTACATAGATCTATCTCACACGTAGGAAGGGGAATATCACTATTTTGTGATGAAATATCGGGTAAAGATCCATGGTTGGGTGGATATATTTCTCAAATCATCCATAATGTCTATCCTTTGTGTGTAAAACCAAAAAAATCCAATCCCCCGTATTTGAGTGCTTAACTTATGATAAGTTATTCTTTGAGAAATGTTCATAAATTCCCACTGACATGAAATTATTCATTGATGTATCTACTCTATTAGTTTTGAGATCATCTCATTTACGAGGATAATTTGGACATGGTATCCTTATTGAAGGTAAAATTATCTAAATTTTTCCTAATTTAGGGTACTTAGCGAGTATAAGTAGATTTTTGTTAAGGCCATATGGTAGTACCTACAAGTTTTGTATCTCTTTGTTTATTTTACCTAACTTTTTCATAATCTTCATATAGAGGAAGAATTAGTGGGATTATACTTGGATTTTCTCAGGACTCATTCTTACAGGTATTCAACTTAAAAAAAATTGTGCCTTTTCTGTTTTATATATTCTCAATATTTCCTAGGTCACATAAAGTGCATATACAGTGATAAAAGACTCGATTTTTTCTTAGGATTCCCTTATTGTGTTTTCATCCTGGAATGCATTATGTCTCTTTTGGTTGGTTGTTTTAAGGTCTTGTAAGTTAGACCATCACTGGGCTATATTTTAAAGACTTTTAGCTCGTACCTTGTTGTATTTTAGTTTAGGTTCTTCCAGCTTGAACCATTGATGTGTTGTGGTTTATGGTCTTCTAGCATGGAACTTTTTTGTACTATATTTTATAGTCTTCTTTCTCATAAATTTTCTATGTTACGGTTTATGGTCTTCTTTCTTGGACTTGATTGATGAATATGGAATATGAGATAGGTAGACCAGGTATGACTCAAAAACACTCTAGGGTGTTGAGTTCCGCCGTGGTGTTGTCAGGGCTCACAAGGATTGGAGTTCTTTTCTTTGAAGGAATAGATACCTTTGGTTGGAAGTTAAATCCCTTATGAGTCACTATAATGGCCAAAAAATGGGTTCAACACTCTTTTCTAAGGTTTATGGAAGATTTTTGGTATGAATTTTGGTTGAGGTTGAAATACTAGGGATGCTAGATCCACCCAGATAGTTATATTATGGGTGACATAAATCATATTCCTAATATCTTGTATTGATGGGTAATGGAATGGGTCATGCATACTAGGGATGACTCAAAACACTCTAGGGTGCTAAGTTTTTTCATTCATTGCGTCTCACAAGGATTTGAGATCCTTTCTTGCAAGGATTAGATGCCTCTAATTGGTAGTTTTAATCCCTTATTCATGAGTCCATAGGGCTTACATGTATGGATAGGTATATTTGATCCCCACTCTTTTTATAGGGTCTTAGAAGATTTGTGAAGACTCAAGCACCTAACCAATGAAGTTGGGTATGGAAGAAAAACTATCTAGGAAGGGCTCTATCTTTATAAGGAAATTCATATCCTAATGTGAAGCTAGAGCCCTATGCCTTGTGGTTTCAAATCATGAGGTTTGATCCATCAAAGGTTTAGTAATGGAGTGTCGCATTCCTATTTTGAGAAAGGGTTTTAAAATATAGTGATGTAGCATTTAGGATGTCATATCTACTTGAATATTTTGGTACGAGTATTGTAAATCATGGTCTAAAGTGCCCGGGTCATGAGGAAGATATGGGATAATCATGCTGGGAATGACCCAAAACACTCTCAGGTGTTGGGTTCTATCATAGTGACTTTAGGACCCAAAGAATCATAAATATCTTTATAATGGTCCAAGATGTCTTTGGTTGGTGGGTCTAATCTCTTATACATTAATAGCATGGACAAACTAGGAGATATCTTTTCCTTTTCAAGGGATATGAAATTTTTGTGTCAGCTCAAGGTGATTTAAATCATGAAGTGTAATTCATGGAGAATGTAATATCCAAGAAGGGTTTGAGCACCCTAAAAGTGTTTTCACCACCTAGTTAACATATTCTCACGGTGATGATATGTGACAAATCATTACTCTAACTTTTTCCTAAACTAGGGGGTCTAGTGAGCATAGCTTGTATTTCACTAGGGCTATTTAATAGACCTTATGGTCCTTATTCTTTATTTATTTGCACCATATTTTTTTTTCCTAAACTCTGAAGGTGAAGAGTTTAGTGAGTGAAGACTTGAATTTCGCTCAGGCTGCCTTTTATGGGTTTTCAACCTAACAAGTTTTGTTTATGTTTCGCTAATAGTTTAAAGTCCTTTGATTTGTACCATTATTAGCTTGATTTTAAAGTCATGCAGCTTTGACCAAAGTGTAGACAATTTAAGGTCATGATGCGCATGGACCTAATATGGGTAATTTTACACAAGATCATAATTAGGATACCTAGGGTCAAGAGTACCCTAACATCATTCTGGGTGATAGATGAAAATATTGTAAATAATGGATCAAAGTTCTCAATTCATGAGTAATGATAATGGAAAATCATACTGGGGATGTCCCAAAACACCCTCAGGTGATGAGTTCCTCCACAGTGACATCAGGCTCACAATGATTATAAATCCCACCTTACAGATCCAATATGTCCCTAGTTGGTGGGTCTAATCCCTTTTTCATCAATATCATGGTTGAATTGAGATATCTCTTTTCCTTTCTATAGTCCATGACAGGTTGTGGAAACCTGAGGCACTCAAGACATGAAGTGTGGTATATAGATTGAGGTGCTTTAAAAGATAGAATAACCACCCCATTCTCTAGTTGACCGGGGTAAGGCTCTTGTGGTCCTTTGATAAGGGATGAAATGGGTGATGTCTTGCACAGTTTATCTTCCTGTAGTGGGGACATTTTCCATGTATTTTAACATCATGATGTAAGGATATTTTCTATATAGTTTTATCATCATGTGGTAAGGATGTTTTTGTTGTACAGTTTCAAAGACATGCCACTAGGATGATTGCCTTATAGATTAACATCATGTGGTAAGGATTTGGTTAATGACATGAAAAAGTTTTCCATGATATATTATGTACACAAGAAATCTGTGTGTATATCTAGCTCGTATGTAGGAAAAATGAGCATGTGTGACTCGAACCCTATGTAGTGGGGGTGAATTTTTTATCAATTTTTATAGTTGGGACTAGGATTAGAGATCTGGATCTCACTACGTATCCTATGATGATAGGAATCAAGACACACATAGTTCTTTAATGAGAAAATCTCTATGCAAGTCTAACCTATATGCAGAGGTGGGAATTTGTTTATTGATTGTTGTAGTTGGGCCTAGGATTGGATATCTAGGCATCAATACATATCTTATTGTAATAGGAATCAATACACACCTATTTCTTGAGGAACCATTTAGTTTAACGTCATGTGGTAAGAACATGGGCTTCCTGATGTGAAAATAATAATTGTGGATAGACCCAAATATGGAGATCTGGGCATCGCTAAGTATCCTATGGTAATAGGATTCAAGTTAAATGTAATTCTTGAGGAATGAATTTCTTGCACAAGTCTGGACTATATATAGAGAAGGGAAATTTTGTATTATGTGGTGGCTAGACCAATATATAGGATTGAGGCATCCCTATGTATCTCATTTAAAATGATAATCAAGCCATACATAGTTCTAATAATGAAGGTGTGGGAGTATATCAACACTAACAATGGTGGTCCTCTTGGGAAAGGTTCAAAGGGATGTATAGTTTTATGCCATGCAAGGGACATTAACCGTAAAGTTTAAATTCATGCAATGAATACTCATGGTATGCCTTTTATGGTCTTGCATTCAGGACCATGATGAAATTTTCATGAGATTATATTCCTTGTTTTTATGGGGAAGCACTTACTGAAATTCCTAATCTCACGTGATCTATGCTCAGTGTGAGAAATAGGGAATAGAAAGGGTTCTCCTTACTATATAGAGGCAATTTAGGATAGGATAGGGGTATTTTATACCATGTGGTGGCTAGTCCAAGATATTGGATCGAGGATTCTTTACGTATCTCATTGAAAATGATAATCAATCCATATATAGTTCTAAAAATCTATGAAGTTTAATGTCATATGGGTTTGATATTAGCCATACAATTTATTGTCTTGAGATGAGGACCTAGATCACGTGACATGAAGGAAAAGGAAGGTTGTAGATGGGCCCAATACTAGAGGTTCAGGCATCACTATGTATCCTTTAATGGTCTTAATGGCCCTAAGGCCTTCATTTTTATTGATTTTTGATAACCCCCCTTTCAAGGGATGAGGGGGAACCCTTACAAGGCCCATAAGATCAGAGATTACATGGCCCGTATGCTTAGGAGATTACATGACCTGAAGGTCTTAAGGAATTCAACCAGACTATCTACAAGTAATTTCCCCTCCCCAGCATCTGCATCACGATAGTAGCTCTCCACTTTTGCATGGCCTTATAGCTAGGCTTCCCGTGCAATCACAGGCTGGTCCTAATGGCATAGCCATACCCTCTCATTCTGAAAAATCCATTTGTCTTTGCTCTAGTGAGTGCACCTGCTCTGAATCCTTTTTTGGGGCTGCTCTATTTTTTGTAGTGTGTCTGGGAAAACTATATGTGGCCTGAAGACCTTGAGGAGGCCCGAAGGCATTAAAGGTGGCCCAAAATCCCAACTGACCTGAAGGACCGGGTGGCCCAAAAGCCTAAAGGACTCCAAGCCCAAACCAGTGGACCAAGGTGAATAGTTCCAGCTGCTACAATACCAAATAGTACCTGCTACAGTGCCTGCTACAATACCCACATAGTGTACAGTTCTGCTACAGTATCCGCACAGTGTACAGTGCTGCTACAGTACTGGAAATATGCCTCTACCTAGTTTTGAACCAGGGTCTTGTGGATTCACTTAAGGATACCTCACCAACTAGCCTAAGGCTCATGTACCATCACTATGTATCCTTTTATGATAGGAATCAAGCTACATGTAGTTATTGGTTGAATATATTCCCTTGGGGGATATAACTTTCACACGAAGATGGGGGAATTCCGTCCTTCCTTCACAAAAATCTAGATCATGTGTGGTGATTTTCTTTTGAGATGGTGTTTTCTATGCAGTTTAATGTCATGCGGTGAGTAATTAATCCGTGTAGTTTAACACCATGTGGTGATAAATTTTTTTTGTATAGATTAGTGTCATGTGGTTAGGATATCTCTGTATAGTTTAACATCATGTGATCAGGATGTGATACACTGTGTAGTTTAGAGTCTTGTTGTTGGGAATTTTTTGTACAATTTAACATTGTGTGGTAAGGATGTAGGATATCATTTAGTTTAATACATTTATTCTAGGATGAGATCCGTATAGTTTACACATCATGTAGTTAAGACGTTCACCATAAAATTTAACATCATGTGGTTAAGACAAGCTTCATACAGTTTAACGTCATGTGGTTAAGAAATTTGATGGAAATCACTTTTTGACCTGTTTGGGATCTTGTAACTGGAAGTGGTAATTGTTCTGGGCATATTTGGGAGTTTTATTCTGGATAAAAATATTCATATCTCCATGTTATCTACTTCTTCGTCATAGATATATGACTTTACCTGGTTATACCATAGAGGTTTCCTCTCTAGGTCACTTGCTGACTATGGTGAAGTGTTTCTGATGGTTGATTAGGGAACTATATATGTTTAACCCTAGAATTGTGATCATATTTCTATATGAAGGTTCTTGATGTTTTTTATCACCTCTCTATATGAAGGTGTATGTTATTTTTAATAACCTCTCTATACAAAGGTGTGTGGAATTTTTTAGCACCTCTCTATACGAAGGTGTCTGGGCAAGGGGAGGATTTCCTTATCTGTGGGAGATATCACCGTGGGGAGGTTGACCGTGGTGGATGTCAAGAGTATAGTCCCTATGGTCCATCCTCACACTACCATGAGGATGAATATCATGGTAATGATCACCTTATCCTTCAGTTTAAGAGTCGATGGACCCTTTGGGTGTTGATAATGCTTCTTGAACAACCTCAAGGAAACTTGGCATTGAGAAAGTCAGGGGTATGAGCCTCACTCTACATCATGGATGGAATATGACATCCTGCCTTTTGGGGTGGAGTAGGGATATAAGCCTGCATTATGATGGTTTCCAAAAATCCCTTGATAGTAGTATGGTGATGTATGGATATGAACCCACTGCTAAGAGGATTTTTTATTATGCCAATGGGCTTCTCTAATAAGGATATGAGCTTATCTGGAGGCATGTTCTCCTCTCACTTGGTGGGACTGGTCCAAAATAGGGATATGATCCCAATCCTGGGCCTTTGGAATATGCCTATGGTCTTTTTTATAGGAATATTATCCTATACCAAGTCATGTGTCACTCTCACTTGGTGAGCCTCCATGGTAATGGGAATATGATCACGGTCCTTATGACACATCATTTACCAAAATATGTCGATAATCCTCCTAGACAAGAGTATGGATATTTTATTTCTCTGGAGTAGCCACTTGTTTATACTGATCAGATTGTTTTTCTTCTCTTTCTATCAAGATAGGAATATATTCCTATCCTTTCATCTTAACCAAAATATACTGATAAAGCTCCTCTTTTTTTGTCACAAATCACTAGCACTTCAATAGGTTATGTACAGAAATGTATGCATATATGCTCTCAACTACTAGAGTATGTTTGTTGATGCCTTTGATTTAAGTGGGGATATACACCCACTCCTATACTCTATGTTCCACCAAAATATGATGATGTACTTCGTGCATAGGTTAAGTTATATGCACCCCCCCCCCCCCATGCCTCTATAGGAATATGCCTACATACTTTCTTCAAGTGAGTAGGAATATGAGCCTGGTCTCTTTGGTATGCATCTTTTCACATTTTTACAAGTGTATTTGTTTCCCTTATATAAGTTTTTAGGTAGGTTACCTATCTAAGAACTCCCCCAGTGGTTGAATAAGTTGTGTTGGTGATTTGGTGATATAGATGGGATTGAGATTGTATTGTATTGGTGGTGCTTCTTGAAACTACAATTTCTACTTGATGCTAATGATGCCTCCAAGATATTTAAATGAAACATAGTTTTTTATCTTGTGACTGAGATGTGTTCTATTTAATTTATCATCATCTAGTAAGGACATGAATATAGGTGGTTGGGATAGGTTATAAGATCCAGGCGTCCCTATGTATCTCATTAGGATGAGAATCAATCCATACATAGTTCTAGATGACGAGTGTGGTTTTAATGTCATGCGGAAAGGACATCAGCCATGTAGTTTAACATATTATGGTAAGGACGTGAATATAATTGGTTGGTAAAAAATATAGGATGCAAGAATCCTTATATATCTCATTAGGATGAAAATAAATCCAGAAGTAGTTCTAGAAAACCTGTGCAGTTTTAATGTCATGCATAAAGGACATCAACCATGAAATTTAACGTCTTATAGTAAGGACGTGAATATAAGTGGATGGGATGGGATATAGAATCCATGAGTCCCTACATATCTCATTAGGATTAGAATCAATCCATACATAGTTCTATAAAACTCATGTGGTTTTAATTTCATTCATAAAGGACATTAATTGTACTATTTAATGTCTTACAGTAAGGATGTGATCCTTGCGGTTTAATGTATTGTGATGAGGAATATGGCCATATAGTTTAATGTATTGTGATAAGTACATCATCCTTGTATTTTAATGTCTTATAGTGAGGATTATGGCCATGCAATTTAATTTCTTGGGGTAAGGATAAATTCCATGTATATTAATTTCTTATAGTAAGGATGAAGGCCATGTAATTTAACGTCTTTTGGTGAGAATGATAGTCATGTAGTTTAATGTCTTGCTATAAGGACGATGGTAATAACCTATCAAGAGAGTATCTATTCTGATGGATCATGGATAACTCTTATGCATATTACATGAGTTTCGGGATCCATTAACTCTATCAAGATTGTGCTTACCTATCCCTCCAACCAATCTTTGAAGACAAACTAGATCTCTATTGTGTGCATGTGATGTTTATGGTAGGAGTGATGGTTTCTATGGCCTATCAACCCCACCTCATTTGGATTCCTTGTTATTTGGAGTTCCACCAAACCATTTTTCATATCATAGTAAAAATATCTAGGGACATTATTTGTTTGTAAAGAATAGGTTTTGTTCAATATTACATTGAAATATGGTCATTTATCCTTGGGTGGCATGTGGCTCATGATTTGCTTCACAACTTTTGTGTGATGTTCAAAGAACTCATATGAATGGAGTAGGGATCCATGTGTTGGTGTTTCCAATATCCCCATGTCCATCTGTACCTGAAGCTATTATTTAAAGTAAAATAAACCTTCTATCATGTTCCTGGGGTGTCGATGGTAGGGTTAATGATTTTCATTTCCTACCATCCTTGCCTCACCTCACTTTCTCGTCACTTGGAGCTCTATCAAACCATTTTACATGGCATAGTTGAAATACCTAGGAACATATCTTGATCAGAAGGAATATACTCTTTGGTGTTTTTCTTCAAGAGATGGGAAACCATGCTGCTTCTCCCACATGTTATATATGCCTCCATTTGTGTATATGCATGGATTAGTCTCGATCCTGGGATACAGAGTCCTGTTATTTGTTGTTATAGGGGTAAGTGATGAAGTATTGGGGGTCTTGGATGATGTAGACACTTCCAACTAATTAAAATATCCCGACTCTACTGGAGGTTTTTTGGTAACATTTAAGGTTAGATGGTTTACAGAATATACTTGATAAGGAGATAGAAAATATGGAAATGTTCCTAACCCTATGGAATGGGGATCTTGGAAATATGAAAATGTTCCCAGACCTTCGCAATGGGGTGAGTTGGAACAATGTTTGGATTTCACCTGATGATGGGATGAAAAAAATAAAAAATCCCCTAGTCGTGTGGGCTAGGGAACTTCACTACAAGGAGGCATTCTATAGGTAGGTAATGGTGTGTCATCCTGAGGTAGATATATCAAGAGTATTCCCATGATTATTTTCAATATATCCCTATTCTCTCATTGGATTTGGGTGATCTGTTCTTCTAAAGAAATTGCCTTGTCATCTTCAAGGGGTTGGCTGGAAGGAGACATGAAAACACCCTCTCCTATATCGGTGGTAGGGTGAGTGGATGATGATGGGAGTTCCTATGTAGACCCTAGAGACTAAATACACTACTTACACTATCCATATTCTCCATTATCATTACCCTTTTAAATTCAAACACGGTCAATATCACCATCCATAGATGCCTAAAAGATAGCATTGAACCTTTATTTTCCCATTCCAGTGACAGAAGATAGCCCAACCTATGGTGACTCATATGACTGTATGAGGCTATGATTACACTCTTCAGGAGCTTGCTCATCTGAATATAATGAGGATTATTCATATCCAATTGATATCATATTGAATGAGACACATGTGGTCTAGTTCTCTTCCTCGATAGAGTATCCTTTTGGTAGGTCAGTGCCCGATATACCGTTTGGAGGGTTGATGCCCATTGTAAAATTTGATGGGTTGGTGCCCATGATATTGTTTGAGAGGTCAAAGATCATGATATCGTTTGAGGGTTTGGTTCCCATGATATTGTTTTAGGGGTTGATTCCCATGATACCATTTGAGGGTTCGATGCCCATATTGAAGATGATCTCAGTGAAAAATATGAAAAAAATTCCACCATCCCTACATATTGGGGTGCTCCCTATGATTCCACAGTCACCAAGTCTAGTTATGATGAAGCCAGAAGCTCCTGGATAGTGAAGATATGGGATTAATTATAAGGAACTATCAGGATAAACTAGTGGGACTCATAGAGATTGGTGGTAACATGGATATAATCCTGCTTTGGAGCTTCATTGTTTGGATACCCCTAGCAGGCTCTCCTGTTGAGTTCCCCAACTTGGATAGTCAGTATAGCCACAACCTCTTTTTTAGCTCCTTGTGTAATCATGGTCACATGTCGGTGATGATGACCAAAATGGATGGGATCCCTCCTAGGCATCTTCTGATTGATTGAGTTAACATGATGATTATAACACCCTAAACCTATGTTACAATTGTGTAATTAATATTAATGTTATTTGTGTACTTATTATAATTATTTAATGAAAATAAATGAACATAATTTATATGAACTAATGAGAAATATTTTATTTAATAAAACACTAATACGTTACAACATTACACATCAAAAGACTTCTACTACTCCAGGAAACTCATAAAAAGACCTAGTAAAACAAATGGTGCTCCATCAAGTAGCATGAAAAGAAATATTGAGTAGGGATCTTCCTTTGGGTCTTCCATAGTTTGAATAAAAATAGCTAGAATAATAATAGAGATTCTGAGAATAAGAGGAATGTACAAAGTCATTTTTGAAGCAAGAGAACATTTGTGATTTTTGTTTCTTTGATACCCGTAAACATGGGTATTTATAGAACCCTTAATTTGACCATTGTAAGAAGATATCCATTGAGATTTAATGAATTTTGATGTTTTTTTATATAACTGTTGTAATTTTATAAATTATTTTAAGTGTTTAAAATCTAAAATGTTTTAAAGTATTTAGTTAAATAATATTATGTTTTTTAATTAGAAAGTATTTTTTAATATTTAGATTTTAAAATTAAAACATGAGTATTTATGCTTTTCATCCATTAGTGTTTTAATAGTTCAATGTTTTAAAAATATAAAATGAATTAAAAAAATTATGTGATTAATGAATTTAACATAAAATTTTTTATTTATTAATAACCGTAAAAAATAATAACTAATAGAAAACATATTTTTAATAAAATTATTATTCATAAGTTAATATATTTAATAAATATTTGAAAATATATTATGTTTTCATTTTATAAAATTTATAAATTATAAATATATATAATTATTTTATTACAAAAAAACACACTTTTATATAAGTGTTTAAAAATACGTGATTTTAATTATCATAAAAAAACATATATATATATATATATATATAATTTAAATATTTTGTTTAATATATATATTTATATAAAATAAAAAACTAATATATATATATATATATATATTATCTACAAGATTTGTATTAAAAATATGATGATTTGTATATGTTAAAAAAATTGAACTAAATAAAGAAATAGAAACAAATAAAAATGTCAAAAATTATAATATGATGATAGATTATAATAAAAGTAATTATTAGTTTGAAAAATTGAAAAAAGTGATAAAATTTGAAGGAAAATTAGAGATATAGAAACATGAAAAGATAATGGAATAAAAAAAGTGAAGACAAAATGTGATTGGAAAAAAAAAATTGGCATGCTTCTTCTAAACCGCTCAACCCAGTGCGCCCCCTCTCAGCCATAAATTTTGGTTAGGCATAATCCTATATATCCCCTATAATACCAAAATAGATCTCCTTCTCTATAATGATAGGTTTTATCCAATCTGTTCAATTTTCTCAAGCGTGATCTCAATCGTCCGTTCTGTTTTTATTTATCTTCTTCGTCGTGCTAGTTCAAGTCACATCGAGGGTCAGCCACTGGTTTCTTTTCTTCCTCCTCCACTGGTTATCTTCTACCTATGATACACCTCCATTATCTATCCACATCCCCATATTTATTTTGTTTTCCAATCTCCTACAGTTCCATCTGTGAACTGATTAAATGATATATGTTATAGAAACCCTCTTTGCACACCCAATTACACTCAAACCTCACTCTGCCAAGCTCTCTCTTAGTTTCCAAAAATCCCACTACCCTCTTTTTATCTAAGTTAGGCAAGTGAATTATTATTTTTAAAAGTTTTTAAATTAATTTTGAACCTTTATACTACTTTTCAAGGATTTACATAAGCATATGTATATATATATATGTAAAATCATATCTATATAATTAAAATTTCATATATGATAAGTTTTTTTGACTTAAAAGATATATTTCTAAAATCTTATAATTGTAGGGGTTAATTTGGTTCTATGTTTAAAATTTCAAGACTTATATGTATACATATGTGTATATAAAAATATATCTATCTTGTTTGGTTTAAGAATTTTTTATAAAAGATTGTTGTTTTAAATTCATGTTTTTAAGGGATTCAATTTGTTTATGTTTGATTCCATTAATACTTATATATGTGTGTATACACAATTATTTGTATACACAATTGTATATATATACCTATTTCACTTAAGAATTGTTGATGATAAATATTTATTAAGCTTTATTGGTGCAACAAACATTTTATATACTATGAAACTATAAGGGATCAAATTATTTAATTATTAAGTTATACAATTTATGATTTATTCTTAAGGGTGTATATACATATATATATATATATGTGTGTGTGTGTATCTATCCAAATAAGTATAATATTTTTAGAACAATTAATGTATGAGTGTGTGTTTCATTAATCAAATTTAAATTTCATTTAGAATAATGGGATACTAATTCTAATTACATTTCCAAAACCATTATTCCACTTATATACATGTTTTTAATGAATTTTATGTTTTAAATTTTATTTCACATTAACTCTGCCAAGTTATATTCTCATTTATCGAATTTTTTCTAAAACATGAATTTATTCCACAATGATGAGCATTATAAATTCAACATCACATGTCTATACATATATATATATAAGTATGAAATGTTTGTTTTCATGTGATAAGGGTTTTGAATTAAATGGTTATTTCTAAGATGTATAGTTTGTAAAGGATAAACTATTTTCAACCAATAAGAATTTTATACATTTATATGTGTATATGTGTGTGTGTGTAGATTTATACTCATGTGATTAAATGTAATTATTTCTATGTATTTTATTGTTCAGAATTAAAAACTTAAGGATTTAAGTTTTATCAAATGATTTTGTTTCTACAAAGGAGTACATATAAATATGTGCATATTTTATGTATATCTGTATATATATTGAAAAGGTTGTTCTCAATTAAAAATCTAGTTTTCCCAAGTGGTTATAATTTATGATCTATAATGGAGAACAATAACAAAAATCTATTTTTGTTATCGTGCACCTTAAAATTTTAAAAGGGTTATCATTTTGATATTTTAGTTATTATTTCATGTATATACATATGAGTATATCTTTTTGTTTATTAAAAATGGTAAACCTCTTATTTCCAAATCCATATACAAAGTTATGATTTATCAATTTATGGTATATGGTTATGAGTAATCTAGTTTTTTAAATGAAAATAGTTATCATTTTATGTGACAAGACTAAACAAGTTATCATTTTATGGGATAAAACTATCATTTCATGTGTGAAACTAAATTTTCACCTCATGATATGTTGTGCATAGTTATTTATGGCTAATTTATAATTTATAAAGGACATTACATACATTTTAGAGATTATGTATTTATTTATTTCATTATCCTGATTATATGTGCATTACAAGTAAAGAAGCTTATTTATATGGAATATGTATATGTTAGTTATGTTTAACCCCATTCATATAAGGAATTATAAATGAACTTGGATCTTAATTTCAGGTATGGATCTTTATTTTGGGTTATTTTTTATGAAAAATAAAGAAATGGTAAATTTCATAAAGTACATGCCGTGTACTTTTGAGTACACGTCGTGTACCCGGTTGTCATGTGTAGCTATGTAACGGTCAAGTACATGGTCATGTGGGTGACCTGGAAGACCACTTAAAGTGGGGGCCAGTTGAGGCTAGTACACAGTGTGTACATTAAATGAACATGACATGTACTTTTCTTTTTATTTGATTAATCAGAGTGGGGTCACATCTCATATTCAGAACGCTCTTCTTCTTCACGTGTTTCGTACAGGAGAGTGACGAGACGGCTGAGAACTTCAAGTGCCTATCATTCCTCCATTCGAGCTTTGATTGAGATGCCACCAGGTGCATTGGATTCCCACCGGAGATTTCCCTCTTTCCCTAGAGCCTCTATTCTTGATTTCTCCTCTCTCTTGAGGTATTCAAGGATGAACAATTTTAACCTTTTTGTAGATCTACATCGTTCTAGGCTAATTCAAGGGTCGGTGTTCAACTATAGTGATCTCCCGACATCAGGGTAGGTGGTTTGTGCCTTTCTTCGATCGTCTTTGGATTATATATGCTTAAAGTGTCTAATACCCATGTTAGGGTATTACGTGTTTTGGATTTTGACCTTGTTTAATACCTGTTATAGTTTGGTTGTTTGATTAAGGGTTGTTGACTATGAATAAGATTTTATACCCTTGTTTATGGGACACCCCATGGGTGAGTTTCCCTTATTTGACTGTTATTGGCTATTTGGACTAGGTTGCCTAAGAGGCATACTGTATTCCATGCCTTGAGTTGTTTGGGATGGAGTTTATTGGTTACATGTGATGCCTATTTTTATGCTTTGATTAAAGTTGAGCCATGTAATAGTTTGAATTTCATGTAGAGCCTTTAATGCCTATAATGTTCTTTGATTAAAGTTAATCCATGTAATAGTTTGGATTTCATGTAGAGCCTTTAATGAATGTTGTATGCACGTAGATCTTTCAATGGACCATAAGATCCTTGGACCAAGAAAATTGTGGGGGTTTCTATGTTTATTTACACAGAACCATGAGATCCTTGGTGTAGATTTTGACCCATGGGGTATTGACCATGAGAGCTACTTGGAGTTCATTTATGATTATTTATACTACGTTGACCTAGGGGGTATTGACCGTGAGAGCTTCCCTGAGGTCGTGTAAAAAAATTTGATGCCATGTGGACCCAGGAGTATTGAATATGAGAGTTTACCAGGTGGTAGTTTGTATTTGTTTAGTTCTATGTTTAAACCAAAGAGGTTAGACCATGAGAGATTTCCTATAGGGTTGTTGTGAATGTTTGATTGTTGTTGTGACGAGCTTGCTAAGCCGAAGCACAAGCTTGGACCCGATCTTACTTGTTTGTTTAGATGGTCTTCTAAGATGTATGTTGTTACTATTGTACGTAGGGATACAGATCTTAGGCTAGATCTCAAGATTCATTATTCAAGGGTTTGAATAATTATTAAAAGAAATTGAAAACTATAGTATTTTTTACTTTTGAGTACTTCCTAGTTTATTGTTTCATTTATGCATATTACCTGCTATATATATTCATTGAATGTTAGGCACAGATCTTTTGGTGGTTTCCTATTGATATTTTTGTCACACCCTGTTTGGGTCATGCTTTTGGGCCCAAACAGATTATATGGTTGCAGGAATAGATAATGGAAAGAACCCTTCTTCATCAGGTACTTGATTATTGTTGGATCTGGAGATCATGGGACCAAGCTGAGGCTTACGATTCTGTTGGAGTTTACTGTTTTCTATACTTGGGTTTCAGTATTGTATTTTCATCATTGTGACTTGTTTGGATACTTTCCAAGATACATGTGACATGCATAATTTATTCATATTTGTTGCAGTTTTTTATACTATCAGTCTTCCGTTGTTTACTATTGTTGTATGGTATTACTGCTTCTTCTACTATTTACTATTTATTTTCACTATGTTACTCTTCCAATGAGGGCATAGTTTCCCCCACTATCACACCCAAGGCCCTTACTACTAGTTTTAAGCCTCTTCCATTTAGGGAAATGTGCTTGAGGCCATGTGACCAACCGGATATGGGGCTGTCACGACCCGTCCCCCGGGGCCCATGCTGTGATTACCCCAAGTCCACCTTCCATAGGCCAGGGGCTCGCAACAAGCACCAAAAGGTGTATTCCATAAAATGGGAAGGCGTTGCCTTTATAAACTGTAAACTCACACAAACCAATCACACAGCCTGATACAAGCACAAAGTAAATTATGTAGTAAATAGGGTGCATACAGGAAGTAAAGGGGCTGGAATAAAAGCCCAACTGTAAAGTACAAGAAAAACTAGAAAGTACAAGTAAAACTAAGTAAATATCCTATAAACACCCTCCAAGTATCCTACCTGAAGGGTAGGTACATCTCTCGAATGATCGTCTATGTGGATCACCTTGTCAAAGTTCCACCTCTAAGCAATCTCCAGTCCAGGTACCCTTATCCTCAGTCAACATTTTCTATCATCTGCACCAGACACAACAAGGTTTAGGCATAGACCATGCAAGGGTGAGTATAAAAATACTCAGTAGGGACCCTGAGACACTCGAAGGTCTCTCAAATCCACAAATGATTAACCACAAAACATAGAAACAAAATTCAACCCTACTTAGATATATGCCCATACATATACCTAAGTTATCAAAAAATACCCATCTCACACAGGAGGGAATAATACCACATAGTTAATACCATGAAGGTAGATTACCACACAGGTAAAGTACCACATAGCATAACCTCAATCAAAAGCACAAGGTAAAGACATCTCACACCAAGATTTATTCTAGGGGTAGTAACAAGTAACATCCCCAGTCACAACATCGAACACCTAGGCTGCTAGAGAACTCCTCCTCTATTGAGTACAGTGGGCCTGCTTCATCACACAGAGGCACTTCCCACTAACCTTTGACTGCTGAGGTACTCCTCCTGTTGAGTATCGTGGGTCTGCCATATGGGTCTGTTGGGTCACACAGAGGCACTCCCCCTCATGGTATGTTGAGGTACTCCTCCTGTCGATTATTTTGGGTCTTCCACATCACACAAAGGTTCTCCCCACTGTGGGTCTACCGCGTCATACATAGGCGCTCCCCACTGGGCCTGTTGAGTCACTCCGAGTCATAATGGTCAGTAGTCGTCAAGTCTCAGCCATCCGTAGGGTTCCATACATAGCCTGCTTGGGAGAACCTCTCCCCAAGCCATTGGTGATACCTCATCCACCCCAAAGTTCCATGAAAAAGTATCCCAAAGTTTTGTCATGTAAAAAGTGACCCAACGCAACAGACGGAACGTCAATTGGATGCTCGATCTGTAAGTTATTAGCATTTCCACTCTGAGGGCCTGGTTAGATTTGGGGTTCGAACCAACCCATCCATACTCCAACCTAATACAAAACTCAAGTGGAGTATACCAAAAGTAATTTCTCGATACAAGGATCCTATCACCACAGACGGTTTGTCAAACGGACGCCCGGTTTTCAAGTTATGTCCAAAAAGGTAAAACTGGGTCCAGATGGGGCCGGGTCCGGTCTGACCCGGCCCGACCCGGCCTGGACCTACCTGGCCCAGTTCAGGTCGACCCAATCTGGTTTGGGTCGACCCGACCCGGTCCAGGTCCATCCCGTATGGCCTAGGACTCGGCGGGCTTGGCCTGCTGGGTCGTGGTCTAGCCCTGCCCGCGAAGGGGGCGGCCCATTGGTGCGGCCAGTGATCCACCCTAGCCGCAACCCAGGGGGGAGCCCCCCCCCCCCCCCCCCGGTAATCTGAACATCCTGATGGCCACTCGGTTGCCCTACTAGCACACAAGACCGCTCGGTGGTCCCGCATGGTGCGCCTCAGTCGGCCGCCCTCTGGCCTCCACCGCGGTCGCGGCCTTCTGCTCCACCGGCGGCGCGGACGCGAGCCGTCGCTCCGCCATGCGGCCGGTCAGATGTCGGCCGCCACCCTGCTCCACTGTGATTGAAAGGTCGTGGCCTCATTCACAGCTAGCAGCATGGATGTGCGCCACCCTTCCTCTCTCGTGGTCGGCTGGGTGTCGGCCGCTGCCTTCTTCCGTGAGTCGTTGCGGCTTCGTTCCAAGCCTGAAAAATTAAACGATCACATATTTGTGATCCTTGCGTTGAGGGATCTGTTTCCATATATCCTTGTCAATGAAACTCTGTGTTTCCAACATCAATAAATATTAGGCATTGAAGAATGCACGAAGAATACGCGAAGAATAAAAAGAAAGAGGAGCAAGATTTATGTGTGGGATGATGGCCATGTTCGTTTGGTCATCGTCGTCCTAAATTTAGGATATGAAGAATCAATAAAATTCAATCATATTAAAAACACACCCCTACCTTTAACGTCGGAGAATCATCTGCGCTTTCCGGTGGACCGTGTTCTTAGTTCCCGCGACAGGCTCCCAAAGACGCCACTCACACATTGCCCATTGGTGGTTCAATGTCGTCTGTCACCTCCCACTAGGTTGACTTTGTCTTATAAGGGTTTGGCGTCACGGCATTCATTCAGCAATTTTATTCTTGGTGAAGATCTCTGATACCCCTTCCCTAGTTCCATATTTATAGGAGAGGGGGAAGGTAAGTAACGACACGAAGAGTTAATGGGGATCACTAATTAGGAAGCTTCCTAATTTCCCCCAATGTGGTCGTTACTTAGATTGGAGGTTCAATCCATTTATTATCTTGACACATCATCGATCCCACCTTACCACTCGTCCGTTGGAGGAATATAATAAAAATAAAACAATAAAGTTATTTTATTTGTTCTATTAAAAAGTTTCAAAAACTAACTTTTTCTACAGACCTACTACAGTCGAAGTGAAGTCTCCCTTAAGTGAATCCTGTCACTGCAGATTCAACGGTGCCCTTGGATTTTTAATCCAAGAAATGGTTCAAAATTTATAAAATGATGCTCAAACATTTATTGAACGTACCCGAAAAAAAAAGTTCAGAAAATTATTAACAATAACCCTCAATCTGCGTCGGTCGAGGTTAGGCTCTAGCTAAGTGAAACACACCCCAATGAACCCATCGGTACTCTCAGATTTCTAATCTGAGTTATCGTTTAAATGTTATGGATTTTACAATAAAATAATTATCACTTAATTATTTTATTTACGGCCAAAAACTAACTTTCACTGGTGACCCACACCGTCCAATGTTAGTATCTTCCTAAAGAAATCATACTCTCATGAGTTTAGCGGTGGTCTCAGATTTTTAATCCGAGTTACCATTTTTGAGTTATAAGTATTTGATAAATAAAATAATTTATTTAATTATTTTATTTACAGTTATTCCATTTTTGGGTTTTCTCACAAGAGGTCTGCACCGACTAAACTTATGTCGCACCTAGGGTGAACCCACCATCCAGAACGCAATAGTACCCTCGGATTTTTGATCCGACTAACCATTTAAGAGTTATTCTAATTTTTCAGGAAAACTTCTTACGTGCACTAATTAAATCTTAACAAAACTTCAGCAGATCATTCTAGGTAATCCGGGCCTTAGAATCGTGCACTGTCAGATTTCACAGCCCCGAAATAATTCCATATAATTAAAAAATATATACAGAATTTACAGGACATTACATTCTCCCCACCTTAGGGATTTACATCCCTGAAAGCCACAACATTTACTAAGAAAGAAAATGGGGGTAATGAGCACAATTTTGAGACTCCTGCTCTCATGTTCTCTCCTAGAGGTTCTTGTTCTGCCAGCGTATGTGCACTAGAGGTATCGACCGCCCATGAAGGACCTGCTCTTGTCAATCCTCAATCTCCCATGGAACCTTCGTAAACGTCACCCCATCATCGAAGTCCATCTCGTCGTGGTCGATGATGTGAGATGGGTCATGCACATATCTCCTAATATGGGATACGTGGAAGACGTCGTGCACCCTCTCCAACTACGGTGGAAGTGCCAAGCAGAATTCTACCTCGCCTATCCTCTAAAGTATCAGAAAAGGACTGATAAACCTCTGTGATAACTTGCCACCTCGGCCAAATCTTTGTAGTCCCTGTTGAGAAGAGAATTGAAGGAATATGTGGTCCCCCTCCTAGAACTCCAAGGGTCTCTGTATCCTTTCAGCATAAGACTTTTACCAAATCTGTGCAGTCTTCACTTGCTGAAAAGTGACACATCATGATACAAACTCTGCCACTACTTCCTTCATCCCGGGCCATTAGTACTAACGTCAGAGGTCCTGGTACATCTTTTCCACTCCAAGATGTACCGCCAAAGGGGACGTATGAAACTCCCTCAACGCCTCCTCCTGTAGTGCTACTGGTACCATGGTATGTCCTCTAAAGAGGATGACATTCTTTACACCTTTAGAAAATCCATCAGGTGCCTTCCCTGAGGATATCTGAGCACGTCGAGCCTCACAATCAGTGTCCCCAAGATGTGCCTCCCTGACTCTCTAAAGGTGTGGGGGTGTGATTTTCATAGACTGGAGGTATGCTTCTCCATCTATATCCATGAAGGATATCTGCAACATGGCTAGCTGCTTTGTCTCTTCACTCAGAAACTACAGACCAGACCTCCTACTGAGTGCATCTACTACCACGTTACCCTTCCCAGGATTATAGACTATCTCAAAGTCATAGTCCTGGAGGAACTCTAGCCATATTCATTGTCTCAGGATCTAGTCCTTCTGAGATAAGATACACCTAAGACTCTTGTTATCAAAGTAGACAATAAACCATGTCACCAAATCTTCAGTGCAAAGACTAATGTTGCTAAATCCTGGTCATGGGTAGCATAATTCTACTCGTCAGTCTCTGTCTCAACTCTTGAAATCTCTACTAACACTTCTCCATCCATAGGAAAGGCTCCCCCTTTTTCTTCAAAACTGACAAGGGTGTCTCTACCCTGGAGAAGTCTGGTCCAAAACTCTGGTAGTACCCAGCTATAGTAGAAGTCCCTCCCCCTTCATGGAGGTAAACCTAGAAACATCTTTTGAAAGGATTTCTCCCACACTTTACCACTTCTATTGGGAACTGAAAACTCAAAACTCCTACTACCACAAGGGTAAGTCTGACCGACTCAAGAGTGATCGGTTGCACCCTCCTATGCATGAGTTTATCCTATGCTGCCTGGGTTTCCTTTTTCACAGACCAAGTAAAATCCCATTCCAACATTGTAGGTAAACCACAACCCTTTTTTCCTAATACAGTCAATCTGAGTATGAACTGTGGATGTCCATTCCATACCCAAAATAACGTCGTAAGGTCTCGATGCTACCACCAAGAGGTTCCAACCAAAACTCTCGCCTTAAGGGTCAGATCACACCATCGGTGTATGTGAGATTATTGAGTCTCCTCCCAAAGGAATCTCCAGATGTGAGGGTCAAGTCAAATACTTAACCAGAAACTCTAGGTTTTGGAAAAGATTCATGGAAGGGGGGAATGATTGGTACCTATGTCTATTAATACGGTAGCTAGTAGTAGACACGGACCGTTCATCGAATCATTCCTAGATCCCTTGGGTCTCACTCCTTGACCACATACAACTACTCCATTCCTCTTTCCTCCAAATCCCTGAGCCCGGTGGGGACCACAAAGGGGGGTGGTTGTAACATGTCGAAATATACAACACTTCATGCTGCTCTCCTAGCTCTGATTCCAAGTCTACAGCCCTGCAGATTCATCTGTCCCTAACACTTCTTCTTCCCAAAACATTTTTACATGCCCAAGTCTTTAAGACTGGTGCCAATTTTCTACTTTCCCACTACTAACATTCACTAGTTGTATCCACTCATCCAAAGAACATACAACCACAAAGGTTCTCTCTACCACCCTAACATAGGTAGGAATGCATATAGGAATAGTGCTAGCTCAAACATCCTTAAAAACACCACACTTGGAAGTCCGAGACTTGAAGCACTGATTGTATCATATTCATAGAGTACCAGGAATGGTCGGTACACCTCGATGAATACTCTTCTACCGACATGTCATCCTATAGAAGCTGTAGAAGCTCTAGAGAACTCTCAGGCAACTCCTCAAGTCATTCCTCAACTGCTTGTGAGTCGAGCTCTCCTCGAAACCTGAGGGGTATATGATGTTGAAACTCATGTAAGGCACTAAGACTAAATGTGTCCTCTACCGGTACTGTCGGTTGTAAATGTTGACCAACGGGCAGTGACATAGTTGGAACACTACCTGAAGGTACCATCTTGGGAAACGGTCTAAGTAACAAAGCCTCATTATCCTATAGACCATCCTCATGGTCACGTACTAGAAAAGACCAGCAGCTAGAATCACCATCTGCTCTACTGGTGTCTCAACTAGGTGGAAAACTCTAGCCACTACCTCCAGCCAGCCCTCAACTGCCTAGAATAATGACTTGCATCGAAACCTTAGAGGCCTTTGTCACTGGAAATCATGAAACTCGCTCAGTCGGTGTGCATCCTCTACTGGTGGGGCTGGTGTAAATGCTCATCCAATGGGTAGTGGTGCTGTTGGTACACCACCCGAAGGTGATAATGTCATAAGAGGGCCCTACACCGAGGCCTCATCGCTTGGTGGGTCGTCATCATGTACTCTCTCAGGAAACCTAGGTGGATATCTTTTTGGCGGCATCCTGATAAGGAATAGGTGCACCATGGTAATTAAGTTATACCTGTTGAGATGACTCCAAATAAATCAAAAGAAAAACATTTTAAAAATACACGCAATCAGTGTTTTTGTGTGCTAAGTTGGAAATCAGAATTCAGGGTCCTAGTGTATGGGTACGTTGGCCACCAAACCAACACTGGACTCCCCGAACTGAAAACCACACTCATAACACTTAACACTATTGCTTCACAGAAAAGATTAGAGTTCAAGTTCTTGGGTAGAACCTAACTCCTTTGATACCAATTTTCCACAAACCGTCCCCCGAGCCCCGTGCCGTGATTACCCCAAGTCTACCTTTCATAGGCCAGGGGCTGGCGACAAGCACCAAAAGGGGTATTCCCTAAAACGGTAAGTTAGTGCCTTTATAAATTGTAAACTCACACAAACCAAGCACAAAGCTAGATACAAGAACAAAGTAAACTATATAGTAAACAGGGTGCGTACAAAAAGTAAAGGGGCTAGAATACAAGCCCAACTAGAAAGTACAATAAAAACTAGGAAGTACAAGTAAAACTAAGTATAGATCCTGTAAACACCCACCAAGGATCCTACATTAAGGGTAGGTACAGATCTCGAATGATTGTCTCTGCGGATCACCTTGTCAATGGTCTAGCTCTGAGCAGTCTCCAGTCCAGGTACCCTCGTCCTCAGTCAGCACTGTCTGTCATCTGCACCAGACACAAAAAGGTGTGGGAATAGCCCATGTAGGGGTGAGTATAACAATACTCAGTAGGGACCCCGAGACCCCCGAAGGACTATCAAATCCACAAAGGATAAAACACAAAACATAGAAACAATAGTCAACCCTACTTAGGTATATGCCCATACATATACCTAAGTTATCAGAAAATACCCATCTCACATAGAAGGGAAGAATACCACATAGGTAATACCACGAAGGTAGATTACCACACAGGTAAATTACCACATAGCATAACCTTAATCACAAGAAAAAGGTAAAGACAGCTCACACCAGGATTTATTCTAGAGGTAGTAAGAAGTAACATCCACAGTCACAACATAAAACACCTCGGCTGCTGCAGAACTCCTCCTCTATCGAGTACAGTGGGCCTGCTGCGTCACACAGAGGTGCTTCCCACTAACCTTGGACTGATGAGGTACTCCTTCTATCGAGTATCGTGGGTATTATGTATCACACAGAGGCGCTCCCCACCATGGGTCTGCCGTATCACACAAAGGAGCTCCCCCTCATGGTCTACTGAGGTACTCTTCATATCGAGTACCGTGGGTCTTCCACGCCACACAGAGGCACTCCCCACCATGGTTCTACCACATCACATAGAATCACTCCCCACCATGGTTATACCATGTCACACAGAAGCACTCCCCACTGGGCTTGTTGAGTCACTCTGAGTTATAATGGTTAGCAGTCGTCAAGTCTCAGCCAGTCGTAGGGTTCCGTACATAGCCCGCTTGGGAAAACTGCTCCCCAAGACATAATTCAGACCTCAACCACCCCGGAGTTCCACGAAAAAGTATCCCAAAGGTCCGTCATGTCAAAAGGGACCCAACGCAACAAACGACACATAAACCGGATGCCCAGTCTGTAAGTTATTAGCGTTTCCGCTCCGAGGGCCCGGTTGGATTCGGGGTTCGAACCAACTCGTTCATACTCCAACCTAATCCAAAAATCAAGTGCAGTATACCAAAAGTACCATCTTGATCCAAGTATCCTGGAACTATATACAGTTCGTCAAACGGACACCCGATTTTCAAGTTATGGCCAAAACGGAAAAACTGTGTCCATATGGGCCTGGGTCCGGTCCGACCCGACCCGACCCGGTCTGGACCTACCCGACCCGGTTTAGGTTGACTTGACCCAGTTTGGGTCCAGCCCAGATGGCCTGGGCCTTGGCGGGCCCAGCCCACTAGGTCGTAGTCCGGCCCTGCCCGTGAAGGGAGCGGCCCGTTGGCACGGCCCGCGGTCCACCCTAACCGTAACCCGGGGGGAGCCCCCCCCCCCCCCCCCCCCCGTAATCTGAATGGCCCGATGGCCATTCAGTCGCCCTCCTGGCACACGGAACCACTCAGCGGTCCCGCACAGTGCGCCTCGTCTGGCCGGAACGGCCGTCTGGTTCTCCTTCCAGCGGCGCGATGGCGCCGTTGTCCACCTGCGGCCGGCAAGGTGTCGGTCGCCCTCCGACCTCTGCCACGGCCAAATGGTCGTGGCCTCCTGCTCTACCGACAGCACGGACGTGTGTCACTACTCCGCCATGCGATTGGCCGGATTCCGGCTGCCACCCTACTCTACCGCGACTGACAGGCCATGGCCTCATTCACAACCAGTGGCACAGATGTGTGCCGCCCTTCCTCCCTCGCTGTCGGTCGGGTGTCGGCCACCACCTTCTTCCGTGAGCAGCTGCGGATTCATTCCAAGCCCAAAAAATTAAACAATCGCATATTCACAATCCTTGCGTCGAGGGCTCCGTGTCCATATATCGTGCTCAACAAAACTCTGTTTTTCTATCATTAATAAATATTAGGTGTTGAGAATGCACGAAGAACGCGCAAAGAATAAAAAGAAAGAGGAGCAAGGTTTATGTGCGGGACAATAGCCATGTTTGTTTGTCCATCATCGTCGTGAATTTAGGATATGAAGAATCAATAAAATTCAATCATATTAAAAACAAACCCCTACCTTGAATGTCGTAGAATCGTCCGCACTTGCTGGTGGACCGTGTTCTTAGTTCCCGCGACTGGCTCCCAAAGATGCCACTCGTACGTCACCCATTGGTGGTTTAATGTCGTCTGTCACCTCCCACTGGGTCGGCTTCGTCTTCTAAGGGTCTGGCATCGTGGCATTCCTTCAACAATTCACTGCTTGGTGAAGCTCTCTGATACCCCTTCCCTAGCTCCATATTTATAGGAGAGGGGGAGGGTAAGTAATGACGCGGAGAGTTAATGAGGCTCATTAATTAAGAAGCTTCCTAATTTCCCCCAATGTTGTTGTTACTCATATTGGAGGGTCAAGACATTTATTGTCTTGACACATTGTCGGTCCCACCTTACCGGTAATCCGTTGGAGGAATAGAATAAAAATAAAATAATAAAGTTATTATATTTATTCTATTAAAAAGTTCCAAAAACTAACTTTTTCTTCGGACCTACTATGGTCGAAGTGAAGTCTCCTTTAAGCGAATCCCGGTGCTGCAGATTCAACAGTGTCCTCGGATTTTTAATCCGAGCAGTGGTTCAAAAGTTATAAAATGATGCTCAAGTGTTTACTGAACATACCTGAAAAAAAAAGTTCAGAAAATTATTAACAGTCACTCTCGACCCACACCGGTCGAGGTTAGGCTTTTCCTAAGTAAAACACATCTCAAAAAAACCAAAGGTACTATCAGATTTCCAATCCGTGTTACTGTTTAAATTTTATGGATTTTACAATAAAATAATTATCACTTAATTATTTTATTTACGGTCAAAAACTAACTTTCACTGGTGGCCCGCACCGGCCAATGTTAGTATATACCTAAATAAAGCATATCCTCACGAGTTCAATGGTGGTATCATATTTTTAATCCGAGTTACCATTTTTTAGTTATAAGCATTTGAAAAATAAAATAATTTATTTAATTATTTTATTTACAGTTATTCCATTTTTGAGTTTTCTCATAGGAGGTCTGCACTGACTAAACTTAAGTTGTTCTTAGGGTAAACCCGACATCCGGAGCGCAACAGTACCCTCAGATTTCTGATCCGACTAACTGTTTAAGATTTATTTCACTTTTTCAGGAAAACTGCTTATGTCCACTAATTAAATCTTAACAAAACTTTGACGGATCATTCTAGGCACTCCGGGCCTCAGAATCGTGTGCCGTTAGATTTTGCGGTCTCGAAATAATTCCATATAATTAAAATATATATACGGAATTTCCGGGACATTACAGGGGCACCTTTGGGTGGCACCCAGAACTAGGATGTTACAACGTGGTGTTAGAGGAGTTTCTTTTCTTCTTTTTCATATTGTTTGGAGCCTATAGACAGGGTTATAAAGTAATGGGTAGTTTGTAATAAGTTGTGCCTAGGAGTAGCTAATCCATGTACAAGGAAAATCCAATTTACCTTGAATATTGCAATTTTTCTGGTTTTTCAATTTTTACAGTTGATTTGATTTCACCATTGGGTGACGTATTTGTTTTGTGTTGTTATTATTGATATTATTTTGGTTCTATTTTTATTGAAACTTGATGAGATGAGGGTATGTCATCTAATGCATCATATAGGCACTTGATAGATATCACATGTTGTGCATTTTTTTTCATGTCATTTAGGGTGCATTACTAATTGCATGCTATTATGATAGGTGTTGTGCTAGATATGTATGTTGTTGTGATAGATTCCATGATAGAATACCTACTATTTTGATAGGGTATTGGAAACTGTAAAAGTTTCATTTGGATGGATGTCAAACTTTGGTCCATGAGGTGTTATGGTCTCTCTTGGATCAGAATTTGGTGGATCATGTTTAAACTTTAATTAAATTTTGGAAAGTTATGATATGAATAAGGATACCAAAATTTGATTCATAGGGATTATGGGATCTCACAGGTCGTAATTTTTCATGCCTTGGGAGAAAAATTAAGTTTTTAAGGGTTCTAGAGATGTTTCAAAGGCTTACTGTCCGGAAACCCAGACAACATGGTGTGTGGTGTTATGAACACACGCCATGTTTTCTTATGTTCTAGAAGAAACAAATTTTTTTAAGTACATGTTGTGTATCCTTTAACCGTGTGACTGACTGTGTGATCAAATACGCGGGGATGGGAAACTTTGGTAGAGCATGCTATGTACTGGGAGTACACGTTGTGTCGTAAGGATCGTGTGTCCAACTGTGTGACTAACAACCTGGGTGGATGAAAATTGGGTTGTACACATTGTGTCTTTTATGGAACATGTTGTGTATAAGTCAATCGTTTATCTAGTTGTGTAACTAATGACACAAGTGGTTAGAAATTAAGAGGTATACACCATGTCTAGGGTGAACATGTCGTGTATCGTTACGCTGGCAGACCCCATGTGGTTTAGCCATGTATAAGTACTTGGGTGGGAGGAAAAATTGAAGTACACATCATGTCTTGGGAGGAACACATCGTGTGTATAGGTGTTACATGACCAGGTTGGGCAGAGGTACATTCCATGTTAGAAGCTTAAGGTAACATGTCGTGTAGGGGTTATACACGCCGTGTAACCCTATTTTGTAAAACTTGAATGTTTATTCTTGTATTCCTTTCTTTCACTTCTAAGTTGTTGTCCTTGATAATCTTGAACTGAGATGTGTGCTTGACCTTGCAGATTCATGCTGCCAAAATATCCTCTAGTTTTATGCCATATACATGGCAATGATCGGACACCGAAAATAGTAGATCAGGGACTACCGGAATATCCTCCTGTCGTGCCCATTTTGGCACCAGCTTTTATACCAGAAACAGGTGTTGATGCACAGTTCTGTGAAGGCTTTTTGAGGATGTTACAAACCTTTTAGGGAGCACCACTTCCTACCCCGACTATGGAAGAGTTGAAGAGGGTGTTCCAATAGCAGCAGCATCCCACTTTTTCTAGGGATGGAGGACCATAGGCTGCAAAGTCATGGTTGGAGACCATTCTTTCTATCTTCGAGCATCTGGAGATGCCTCTGGAGATGAGGTTGAAGCTCTCTACGTACATGCTATGTGATTCTGCCAAGAGATGGTGGGATTTTGTCTCACAGGCAGGACGTCATCAGGATATGACTTGGGAAGAGTTTCAAAGGACCTTCTATGACTACTACCCCAAGACGTTAAGGGATGATCGAGCCCAAGAGTTCATGCACTTGGAGCAGGGGCGCTCTTTCAGTGATGGATTACTCATCTCATTTTATAGAGCTTCAGTGCTTCACACCTATTCTGAGAGGTGATGAGTTATCTTTGGCTACGCAGTTTGAGTATGGTCTCAGGTATGACATCTGATCGTAGGTGAATCTCTTCAGGATGACTTCGATGACTGCTATAGTGAACCAGATGCTAATTACTATGCTCAATCTGAGGATGTTGGGAGCTACGAGCCAGGGCGGTTCAGCATCCAGGGCTGGTACTCCTTCGTTTGATAGCAGAAAGTGTTGTAGGGAGCCTTCACATGGTGATTCTAGTAGCAGGGATGTTTCTATAGGTAGCCAGGTGAGGTGCTACCAGTGTGGAAAGAGTGGTAACACTAGACCTTAGTTCCCAAGAGACCCAGCTGAGTACTGATCTTATAGTAATATGAGCCATCTTTATCATTTTTTGTCAGTTTTTCTCACCAGTAGCTAGTGAGAGGGGATTAGTTATGACTCCTCGTTCAAGAGTAGGACCACTAGTTTCCCCTCAATCAGGTAACTGGAGTTCTTCAGGGTGTTCAGGCTGAGGAGGTGGTTGTGGGTATGGTATCTAGATGGAAGGATTTTAGTGACCGCAGGGTAGATCAACTCAGGGTATTTAGGTAGGGTCACAGGGTCATGGTATAGGTCAGACTTTTGTAGTGGAGCATACCCAGCAATAGAAGGATCCCAGACCTTCTATAGTTAGAGGTACAATTCTAGTTGCCTCCATTTTATCTTATTCTTCTCTTTTTTATATATGGGATTCCCATAGTTTCATATCTGTTGCTATTGTGAATAACCTTGGGCTCTATATCTTTAATTTTGAGGATGTTATGATGCTAGACACTCCGTTGGGGATTAGGATAGCTAGTGTATGTCAGTGTAAGGAGTTCCCTCTTGAGGTTTGTGGGTGTCACTTCTTATGAGACCTCTATGTCTTAGAGATTATAGTATTCAATGTCATTCTCAGAATAGACTGGTTAGTCTCCTTTCAGGCCTTTATTGACTGCTATCGTTGCAGGGTGAGTTTCACGTCACCAGAGGGTAGGTATTTTCTACACAAGGGAGAATGGGATGTCTAGGTGAGTAGAGTTGGACCTAAGCATCTTGGGTTGGGAGGAATTACAGCCTAGATTGCTAGTTTATATTTGGATAACTAGGTTACTTCACAGATGGACTTTCCTCCAGTGGTGGATTATTTCAGGTATGTCTTTCCAGATGACTTTTTAGGTTTATCTTTGGAGTGAGAGGTAGATTTCTCTATTGATCTTGTACCAGGAGTGGCACCGGTTTCCATTCCTCCTTATAGGATGGCTACACTAGAATTACAGGAGCTCAAGAAACATTTAGAGGAATTATGGGAAAAGGGTTTCATCCAACCTAGTATTTGTACTTGGGGTTTGCCTATCCTTTTGTGAATAAGGCAAACGGTACCCTTAGACTTTGTACGGATTATCGGAATTTGAACCAGTTGACGTTTAAGAACCAATATCCCTTGTTGAGGATTGAAGATCTCTGTGATCAGCTTCGAGGAGCCTAAGTGTTCTATAATATTGACTTGAGATCCGGTTATCATCAGTTGAGCATTATACCATCAGATATTCCTCTTATATCCTTTCATAGTAGATATGGTCTATACGAGTATTTGGTTATATCATTTGGTCTCACGAACGTGCCAGCGGTTTTCATGGCACTGATGAACTGAGTGTTCCATCCTTACTTGGATTCTTTTATGGTAGTCTTCATGGATGGTATCTTGGTGTACTCTCAAACTCGACATGACCATGCCACCCATATTGATATCATATTGAGTACACTGAGGGAGCATCAATTATATGCTAAGATATCAAAGTGCCACTTTTTGATGGACCATATTCGCTTCTTGGGTCATGTTATCTCAGAGATAGGAGTATCAGTAGACCTAGAGAAAGTGAGAGTAGTTGTTTCCTGGGAGCAGCTGAAGAACTTCTTTAACGTATGGAGTTTTCTAGGGATGGATGGTTACTATATGCAATTTATAAATGACTTTGCATTATTATTAGTGCCATTGATGGGCCTGACTAAGAAGGGATCAAAGTACTTGTGGATAGATTCCTACAATTCAGTTGAAAGGGAGACTGACTTCAACATCGATACTGGTTTTGTCAGAGCCGGGAAAGAGTTACACCATTTACTATGATGTGTTAGGTATTGGTCTGTGATCAGTGCTTATAAAGGGGAAAGGATTCGTTGCATATGGTTCTCGGTAGTTGAGGCCACATGAGATGAATTACCCGACGCACAATCTCGAGTTAGCTATAGTTGTGCATGCTTTATGTTGTTGGAGACATTATCTTTTTGGAGAGAATTTTGTGGTGTTCACTAACCACAAAAGCCTCAAGTATATCTTTACTCAGTGTGATCTAAATTTGAGATAGTGAATTTGGGTTTAGTACCTTCAATCTTTTGACTTTGAGCTTGCCTATATTCTTGAGAAAGGCAACACAGTGGCTAATGCGTTGAGCAGTAGGACTCAGATACATGAAGTTTAGGAGGCTAGAAGTGAGTGGTAGCTTATGTATCTGTTCTCTGAGATGTGTTTGGAGGTGCACGATAGATAGGGGCAGACATTTATTTATTATATAGTTGTTACCTCTACTCTACTGGATATAGTGAAAATAAGGCAGCTATCAGATTCTGAAGGCCTGGTCCTATGGGAGAGTGTGTCAGGAGAGGACCCTACTCCTGGGTGGACCATAGGTGATAATGATATCTTACATTTACATGGATGTGTATGGGTGTCAGCAGACATACATGAGGAGATGATGTGAGATTTTCATTCCTTAGTTTGGGCAGTTCATCCTGGTGTCACCAAAATGTATCGAGATCTACACCGTCAGTATTGGTGGATAGGTATGAAGAGGGATGTTTCTGGTTTTGTTATGAGATGTTCCACCTGTTAGCAGGTGAAGGCATAGCATCACTGACCAGCAGGGATTTTACAGCAGTTACCCATTCCCGAGTGGAAGTGGAATGATGTCTTGATGGATTTCATGACAAGTTTACTGAGATCGTCTCGAGGAAATGATCCAGTTTGGGTTGTTATTGATAGACTCATGAAGGTTTCACATTTCTTACCGATCAAGGAGACCTTCAGTGTTGATGAACTTTGAATTTTGTACATCTGAGAGATTGTACGTTTGCATTGGGTTCCATACTCTATCATTTCAGACAGGGACACCCATTTTACTTCTCGTGTCTGGCAGGGACTATAAAGGGATTTGGGTACATAGGTACTTCTGAGTATAGGTTACCATCCCTAGATAGATGGCCATTCCGAGCACACAATTCAGGTTTTGGAGGACATGCTTCAAGAATTCCTCCTATATTTCAGGGGTTCTTGGGAGAGATGCATACCCTTAGTGTAGTTTTCCTACAATAATAATTTCCAGGAAATGATTCAAATGGAACCTTATGAGGATTTTTATGGTTGTCCATGTCGATCACCCCTATGTTTTCTATAGTCATAAGAGGCAGTTATGTTGGGACCTTGTCTTTTCCAAGAGACCACTGAGTAGGTGGATTTGATTCATAAGTGGATGGCTACTGCATAGTCTCAGCAGAAATCTTATGATGATTGACATAAATGACCTCTGGAGTTCGAGGTCGGAGACCAGGTTTTCTTACGTGTCACACTGAGACTGGGAAACAAGAGGATTAGAAGATAGGGGAAGCTTCCACTGAGATATGTCAGGTCATTTGAGATTTTAGATAGAGTTGGTCTGGTTTCCTATCGGTTGCAGTTACCTCAGAGGTATTGAGCTATGCACGACATCTTTCATGTTTCTCAGCTATGACATTACTTTTCAGAACCTTCTCACATTTTTTCAACCTGAGGAGGTTGAGTTTGAGGTGGATGCATCCTTCAAGGAGCACCCTATTTAGATTGTGGATCATAGCATGAAGGTTCCCCATGGTCGTACTGTTCCACTGGTATGGGTGTTATGGAAACATGGGAGAGTATAGGACGATACTTGGGAGAGGGAGGCTGACGTTCGATCGTAGTGGCCAGAGTTTTTTGAAGTTTCTTCTTCACCGCCCTTGGAAGGGAAATTCAGGGACGAATTTCTTTAAGGGGGAGTTTTTAAGAACTCATATCTTCATTTAAGGTATTGATCTTTATTTAGGGTTGTTTTTTAGGAAAAAAGGATAAAGGGGAAATTTACTAAGTACATTTTGTGTACTTTTGAGTACACACGGTGTACCCAGTTTCCACGTGTAGCCGTATACTGTCTGTGTAATGTCCGAGTACATGGCCATGTGGGTGACCTGGCAGAACGCCTAAAGTGGGGGCCAATTGAGGCTAGTACGTGGTTTGTACATTAAATGAACATTTCATGTACTTTTCTTTTTATTTGATTAATTGGAGTAGGGTCACGTCTCATCTCCATAACGCTCTTCTTCTTCCCGTATTTCGTACGAGAGAGTGACGAGATGGCTGAGAAATTTGAGCGCCTACCATTCCTCTGTATGATCTCTGATTGAGATGCCACTAGGTGCATTGGATTCCCACCAGGGAGTTCTCTCTTTCCCTATATCCTCTCTTCTTGATTTCTCCACTCTCTTGAGTTATTCAAGGTTAGATTATTTTAAACATTTTGTAGATCAACATCGTTCTAGGCCGATTCAAGGGTCGGCATTCAACTACAGTGATCTCCCGACATCAGGGTAGGAGTTTTGTGCCTTTATTCAATCATATTTTGATTATATATTCTTAAAGTGTCGAATACCCATGTTGGGGTATTACGTGTTTTGAATTTTGACCCTATTTAATACCTGTTATGGTTTGGTTATTTGATTAAGGGTTGTTGACTATTCATAAGATTGTATACCCTTATTTATGGGACACCCCATGGGTGTGTTTCCCTTATTTTATTGTTATTTTCCATTTGTCCTAGGTTGCCTATGAGGCATGATGTGTTTTATGCCTTGAGTTGTTTGGGATGGAGTTGATTAGTTACATGTGATGACTATTTTTATGCTTTGATTAAAGTTGAACCATGTAATAGTTTGAATTGCATGTAGAGACTTTAATGATGGTAATGTTATTTGATTAAAGTTGATCCATGTAATAGTTTGGATTTCATGTAGAGCCTTTAATGAATGTTTTATGCACGCTGATCTTCCAATGGACTGTGAGAGCCTTGGACCAAGAAAACTATGGGGGTTTCCATGTTTGTTTACATAGGACCGTGAGATCCTTGGTATAGATTTTTACCTAGGGAGTATTGACTATTAGAGCTACCTGGAGGTCTTTTATGATTATTTATACTATGTTGACCCAGGGTGTATTGACTGTGAGAGCTACCCATAGGTCATGTATAAATTTTTGATGCCATGTGGACCCAGGGGTATTGACTATGAGAGATTCTCAGGTGGTTGTTTATATTTTTTTAGTTTTATGTTTAAACTAAAGGGATTAAACTATGATATATTTCCAAGAGGGTTGTTATGAATGTTTGATTATTGTTGTAACGATCCTTCCAATACAAAGCACAAGCTTGGACTCGGTCTTACTTGGTTGTTTAGATGGTCTTATAAGATGTTTGATGTTACTATTGTGTAGAGGGAGACAGATATTAGGAAAGATACAGGGATTCATTATTCAAGGGTTTGAATAATTAATAAATGAAATTAATTAAATTGAAAACTGTAGGATTGTTTACTTTTGAGTACTTCCTAATTTATTGTTTAATTTTTTCATATTGTCTGCTATATATATTCACTAACTGTTAGGCACAAATATTTTGGTGGTTTCCTATTGGGATTCATCTCACGCCCTATTTGGTTCATGATTTTGGGTCCAAATAGATTATATGGTTTTAAGTATAGATAAGGGTAAGAACCCTTCTTTATCAGGTACTTGATTGTTGTTGGAGCTGGAGAGAATGGGACCAAGCTTAGGCTTGAGATGCTGTTGTAGTTTACTGTTTTCTGTACTTAGGTTTCAGTATTGTATTTCTAGCATTATGACTTGTTTGGATGATTTCCTAGATACATGTGACATGCATCATTTATTCGTATTTTCTACAGTTGTTTATACTATCAGACTTCCATTGTCTACTACTATTGTATGGTATTACTGCTTCTACTACTATTTACTATTAGTTTCCACTGTTTTACTCTGCCAATGAGGGTATAATTTCCCCACTATTACACCCAAGGCCCTCATTTCTTATCAGAAGCCTCTGGAATTTGGGGAAATGCACTTGAGGCCATGTGACCAACTCGGTATGAGGCACCTTTGGGAAGCACCTGGAACTAAGATGTTACAAATGAATTGGACATAGTAAGTGATGGGAAGGGCTCGCTATTGTCCCTAGATGCATTTGTAGGTCTTATGAGACAAACAGAATTGGGTAATGGATAAGGCCTTACCCTAGTAGTTTTAAACATCTTGGTCGAGGCCTCGAAAATATGTTTCAATTGTCTGGCATTATTCATTCCCACATGCATTGGACTTATTATGTGATGGGTGAGGCCCATTATAACTTCTTGATGCATCAATAGGTCTTATAAGACAAAACATAATTGGGTTTTGGCTGAGGCCTTACCCTAGTATTTTCAGATGTCTTGTTCGAGGCCTTAACAGTATGTTTCAGAATGTCTGGCATTATGAATTCCCTCATTATAAGATTATTATTTGACATTTCATGTGATTATTCGACTAGTAGAATATCCATGGATAAGAATTATTTTCTTATGAACATTTATATGGATTTAGTTAATTAGATTCACATGGTATAATGTTTTATATTTATATAAATACTAATATATCGATTCATTTCATCTTAAATCTATAAATTGAGGTTAGAAACTCATCTATCATTTCATGGTTTTCTTTTATGTTTTAGATGATAATTGATACCAATTTATGTGAAAATTCTGAACAAATATTATTTCATGTGTAAATTTGTATCTGCACCTCTGACATGTCATACATAATTAAGGATGTTCATTATCTAACTTTTAAGTGTCATTTCATGAATTTTTATTCAAGTGTGTGCATATTATATAATTCATTTTATTTGTAACTTTTAAATAAGTATAGAAACTTTTGAGCATAAGATTTCCCTAAAAAGGTTTTTTGGTAACTCTTGAAAAATTATGATGACATTCTATGAGAAATGTTATTTTTCTTTCAAGAAAATGATTTAAGTACGTATATATATTTTTAAGGAAATGGTTTGAAAATAATTTATTAATTATTTTGAAAACCTCTTACTGGGAATTTTAAATGCTCACCCTACATTTTAAATTCATTTCTATAGGTTGAGTAGATTTATTAGTGATGTTCTTTACTTTGTGGAGGCATCTATTTGAAGTTTATTTTTGTTCATTTTTTAGGAAATGTAACAGTTGTATCTAATTTTTCAAAACATAGACCGATAAAGATCCTCAATTATGTAATGTGTTGTGTATTTCTTTGGTTCCTTTTATAAAAAAAATACACAACATATTTTAGCACCGGATCTGGGAAACTAGGGTTGGGTAATTACAATGATTTTCCTCATCCACCTCCCTGAGGTAAGAAAGTTATTCATTTTTTTTCTCTAGGAATAAGCTCCCAAAGTGGTTAAATGTGGGAAAAGGGTCACTACCTCTCCTACAACATGTTGTGGGAAAGAAATACAATGGGAATTCATCCTCTAAAATATTTCATGGGATTATTATAGAGTTTGGATAGAGCTATTTATGTGGTACTCTCAGGCTAATATGTTCACCAACTCGTATTGGAAGTGGTATGTTAGTGACAGTGTACGTCAGGGCCTCGGGGCCAAAGCATATTGTCTAGCGATCTTGAAATCCATTGGTACATTTGATGATGTAATTTCTATTATAAGTAATCTATAATTCCTAATAGAAAAAAAAAAGACACCTTATTAGTGAAAAATAATATATATGATTACATGTTCAATCAATAACTTTCATAGTTTAAAGGATAAATAGTTGGTCCCTTATTTTAATGCAAGGTTCGGTGTAGTTAAAATAAACATGTTGGGTTCACCATTTTTTCCCCAAAGTGTATAGAACAAATGGGGATAATAGGAATTGTAAAATATCTCCTTTTTAACCCATGAAATGGATGACACAGTTAACGAATTTCATGTCGGTTTCACCATTTTTTTCGTCAGGAAATATACATGGATGGGATTTGGCCTGGTGTTTTGATTGATTGTGGGGGGATCATCACCTTTCTCAATCATTCACATTTGATTTACCATTTATTAATATTCCCTAGAAACTCCCAATGGTTCCCACATCCATAACTGGGTACAAAACTACTTTACAAAGGCTAGAGGTACTTTTTGGTTTCACACTCAATGATGCTTAGGAACTCACATTGTTTGGGAGGATGGGAGGTTGGGATCATCACACACTTTTGAAGGAAATTATTACCTAATTTGGGACTCTCTTAAAGATTTAATGTATGTTTGTGAAATCCTTCCCAAACCCTGATATGATACTGGTTACCCTTGTGCCAATTACTTGATTATGAACATGTATTGATATGAACAATTGTGTGCATATCAGGAGTTCTATGTCACTCTATTATTTATTTATGATGCTTTGGGTTATGGCCATATCCATACACTCTGGAGTTTATTGTATTCCAGGAAGGTTGTTGGTGTCTTGGAGATGGGATTGATTCTTCACATGGCATCCTATGTATCCTATGAAATTAGGAATCAACTCAACTCAAATCATTTCTATTAATGAGAAAAACAAAACAGAAGAAAAAACATAAGACCCAGAAACCAAATTATGGGGGTCTAAAATGGTGCAAGATGAGGTAATATCCCCTTACAATGTTCATTACCTTAGAGTTAAATGACTTTGTGTGAGAGAAATAGGTGGTACCTTCTCCTTGGGCCACTGAAGAAGAGTGGTAGTCCAAAACCTTATTACCTTCCCACCAAGTATGAAGAACCTCCATCTGGGATCAAAACTCACATAGTTCATTTGACATGGTTTAAGTTTGTATGACTGGACCCATCCATGCAATTTATCATTATGTGGTAAGGATGAAAATATCAGGCTCAGACCTCGATGAGGTATCCTACGTATCATATTTGAGATAGGAATCAGATTCTATATAGTTCTTATAACAGTCATTTGTGTCATGAGATACATTACAATAGAGGCCCTAGAATGTACTTATTCATATAAGATTCCCCTAGATTGATTCATCGGGAGTATGAACCTTTGAGAAGATATGATATGTAACCAGACTTATATCCCAATGGTGACCCCACTATGGGTAATTCTCATCACATTATTGGTAAAATAATTACCAGTATCTAAGCCCATGTGAGTCATGATCGATGTGAGAAATAATAGGTATCATAATATTGAACACATTACATGATAGTATATGCATTTTGGGATTACATATTTAATTTTACCTTTGAGAGGAATGATTACCCATCTCATAGAGGATATGGTACTGAGCTCAAGCCTTAGGAAGGCATCCTAAGTATCCTATTTTATAACAGGAATCAGATTCATTGTAGTTTAGTTCATCCCAAACCTGCTAATGGGTTTGAGGTACTTGAGAACATGGTCGGGACTAATTATTAAAATGATGCATGTGTATAATCCCTCTTCTAATTTGCTGATAGATGAGGAAGAGTGATCATCCCATGGAATGATTGGGTCCTAGTGGTTGAAATGTTGGAGACATGAGGGGACTTACATCAAAGTGAAGACCCATTTGATCTATGGCCTTAAAAATGTGTCCTACATATCTTGGTTATTGAAGGAATCGGAGTTCTCATGGTTAAGATTTTCCTTAAACCGCTGATTGTATATAGTGGATGATCACACTAAGAGATATTATTATTATCCCTGATGTTTTAGGAATGTTGGGGACTTATACCAGGATGGATTCCCTATTGATCAGAGTTTAGACACTAAGGTTTCCCTTTGATTGGGGATTACACACTGATTTTTTTCTAATATGAGGGACATATCATATTATTATATTGTTCAGGTATTACACACTTATTTTTCCATTGTAATTGGGGATTACACGCCAAGGATGGACAAGTTCATAAAATTCTAGGATTCCCTATTGACCTATCCCGCTTGTCTTCCCAATATAAATTGATTTTCCGCTTGACATGCCTTGGTTGTATAATTAACATGTTGGAGAATGTATTCTTGACATGTCCAAAGAAAATTAAATGATCCATTTGAATTGTATAAGGGATGTCACATAATTTGTATGGAATGTTCGAAGGTTTCTACATTATCAAGGCTGACTTGTTCGGAGGACATCACAAGACCTGATTGGTTGATCCTAGAAGCCACTGAATGATCCTGGAAGACTTATACAGAGGGTTTCACATTATTTTCCTAACACGCCATAGTGTCATCGTGAAAGTTGTTTGACATACTTGGATAGCATTGTGAGAGTCAGTGTGACATGTCTCGAAGGCTATCGCATGTCCTGGATGACTTGTCCAGGTGTCATCACGAGATCCGTATGACATGTATAAGGGATGTCACAAGACCTGGTTGGATTATCCTGGAATCCATCACATGACCTCGGCTGGCTTTTCCAGAATCCATCACATGACCTTGGCTGGATTTTCTATAAGTAATTGCATTTCCTCATCTTTCTTGTCTTGGTGTCATCTCAAAATATGGATGACATGCTTAGAGGGCATCATGAGAGTTAATTTGACATTTTTGGAGGGTTCCACATGTCCTAGGATGATATGTCTGGATATCATCATGAAAGCTGACTTACATGTCTGAGGGGCATTTGAAGAGCTAGTCGACATGCCCTGGTGCTACCATGAGACTCATTTAAAATGAACTATTTCCATCATATGATTTGGGTGACATGTCTAGATGACATTTTGAGGCTTAGAAGATGTTCCTAGAGGTATTCATGAGACTTGGATGGAACTCTTGGGAGGAAACACTATAAGACTTTGTTTAAAATGTTAAGGGGACTTTGCATGACCCAAATATTATTCCAAAAGGACATCGCGAGATCTATATGACATGCCTTGGTGTTGTATCGTGTCCTAGGTGGTTCACAAAAATCATATGAGGATCAGTGTATATGTTTTTTCTTAAGTTTCTCATTCATTAGTCATTTTTCTAGCCTTTATATAGAGAATTCCTTATATTTTTTTAGTGTTAACTTATTTAAATTCCTATTTGATCTAGCATAAATGTGGGATTATCTTCATGTGACTCACTAGAAGTCCTTCACATGACCTATGAGTGATCTTGTAAAGTGACTATGTGTACTACATAACTTCTCTGGTTGTTTGTTGGATCTCACCTAATGAAAAACTTCCCTGTCATGAGATCAACCACTTTGATAAATATGTTATGATAATGATGTGAGGTTCCAAGGATTTTTCATCCATATGGTCTTGAATTTTTCATGTTGGAGTGGGGTATTTATAGGCCTTTCCACCCAATCTTTCACCACTTTTTGCAGTGTGTATTGTGAGAATTCAGGTTGGACTTGTGATCATGCACAAGTTTTGTCGAAGACAATCACTCTACCAATTGGTGATGTGTCATGTGACCAATAAAAGGTCATGGGGAGATGCGCGATCATTTCATGGACAATACAATTCGTTTTTTCTATGGAGAAAAAGGGTGGGCCTGAGACTACCTATACATATCAAAATCCTTTCACATAACGGGCATGACATGTTAATGGGCTCTTGCGCAACTAGGTGGACATGTCATCAGTGTTTTCTTGGTGTCTCACAGGCTGCATGGCTACATCGTGTGAGTTTTACAACCACAGGATGCTCCTTTATTCCTTTTATTTCCTTTTATTATTTTGCAAAGGTTGGGGATCCCATGAGATTTTATGGATGTTGTCAAGGAAAATCATTCTTTCTGTAAGTGATTCATCACATGATCAATAAAGGGTATTGTAGTGATGTGTGAACACTTCATGGAAAAACCCTTTTGTTTGTTATATAGAGCTAAATAGAGGGTGAGAGATTTCCTAGACATGTCCAAAGCCTTTTGCGTGATGGGGGTGACATGCTAGTGGACTCTTGTGTGACTAGATAGACATGTCACTAAGGTTTATGCGGTGTCTTTTGGGTTTTATGGGTGCATCGCATGAGTTTTACGATCGCAAGAGGCTCCCTCCTTTCTCACTTTTATTTCCTTTTCTTATTTTAAAAAGGTTTTAGATATCACAATATTTTATGGATGTTGTCAAGAATAATCATTCTCCCCATTGGTGATTTATCGTGTGAACAAAAAAGGGTCTTGTGGTGATGTGAAAGCACTTAATGGAAAAACCCTTATGTTTTTCACGTGCACCTTTTCGTGGTCAGTTTCCCTTCTTTCCAATGGTGTGACACACAATCAATGCTGGATCTTTCTATGACATGTGTACATTGTTAGGGATAGTCACTTTTCTCACCTTTAATGTTTATTATGTCCATTGATAGGTCTCGTGATGACGTGAAAACATTTTCAAGGATAATCATTTTCCTTTTCTTTAATGTGTCGCATATTCAGTGATGGATCTCATGATAACATACAGGCATTGTTAGGGATAGTCACTTTTCTCTCCTTTTATTTGTTGTGTGTTCATTGATAGATCTCATGATGACATGAAAACATTATCAAGGATGGTCTCTTTTCTCACCTTTAATGTGTCATGTGTTCAACAATGGTTCTTGATACAAAATGTATACATTGTTAGGGATATTTACTTTTCTCACCTTTGATGTGTCATGTGTTCATTAATGGATCTCACGAAAACATGCCTACATTTTTAGGGATAGTCACTTTGATTGGATTTGATGTGTCACAGGTTTATGGTTGTATGATTCCATAGCATGACCATGGGTGTTGCATGTCAAAGTCGTATGCCAAAGGGTGCATGTTTAGTGTTGTAAGTTGTTGCATAAATGTTGTATATCTCAATACAATGACACAAATATAAGGAATATTTATCCTCTTCACATGACAATATCAAGCTCAACATGGAGATTCTCATGTACAAATGAATATTGCATGTTTGTGGTATATACTTCCATTAAATTTTCATGGTGCATTGAGTCTTGAATGTTATTTATTCTTGTCTTTCATGGTGCATCAAATAATTTCTTTAGGACTTGATCATAGACACATGTCGAGTCATTTTCCACAACTCTTTACATAACTAGCTATGTGGTAATTTAGTCTTCCTCTAGGCGGAAGTGGGACTATGATATGTGATTGGTTCCATATTCTCATGATGGAAAGCTGGAATCCTAATACTAGGTTGAAGATGACCCGAAATATCACTTATCCGTCATGTGATATGCCCGGCATCCGTCCTCCCATGAAAAAGTGTGTGATGCGCAATTATGAGAGGGTATGGAATTTTCCATCGGTACAGTGCCTATGCACCTCTTCACATGGACATGCTAGCTGAACAGTTATGAAAAGGTGGAGAGTTGATCACGATGCAGATGCTGGGGAGTGGCGGTTTCAAGTAGTTATAGTCTGTATGATTTCCTTAAGACCTACGGGTCCTGTAATGTCTCTAAGCCAATGGGAAATGTAATAAATAAGACTACGAGCCTTTTAAGGATTCCCCCTCATCCCTTGAAAGGATGGTTATTATAAAATCAATAAAAAAGAAGGCCTTCGGGCCATTCAGGCAGGTAGAGAGGTGTGTAATACTTCTTTCTTGTCATAAATCAAATAAATCAAAACAGTATGAGAAAAATCATCTAATATTTTAAAATATATATATATAGAATTATAAGAATATGAAGCTATATAAATTTCTCATAAATCACTAAAAATAAATTCAAAAGAAAAAATAACCTTATTAATATTCAAATGAAAAATATCTTATCTTTTTTTCACTTGAAATACATCACAAGCCTTATTTTATAACCCATTATCCTCACTATTGACATTAGAATATAACTTGGTAATATTCAATTAAAGGTTCCCCATTCATCTATTCCAATGATCAAGATCTAATATACCATTAATCATGTAAACCTTCAGACTTTTAAACCCCTCTAAAAAATAATTCTCATATTTTTTCACACGATAATCAAAAAATTTACAATGTGATCATGCATAATAGAAAAAATTATTGAATCAAACAATATAGTTTTATCATCCATCAGTTGTGATATAGATATTATAAAATGGTTTAATATAAGGACATGGATAACATTTTCAAGTTTTATTCCACCATCAAGAAACTTTATCCCTTCTTTAGTTTACACTACTTGTTTTTTGTATCACAATTCCACCAAGCATGCATGCTTGTTAATCAAATCAAGAAAAATATCCACATTACTAATCATGTGATTATAGGCTATTATATCAATAATCCATGAAATCCTATTACTTTTAATTCTTTCATTTATTTTTCCTTTGTGATTATTTAATATTTAAGATAATCATTTATATTGTTCATTACTCAATCTTGTAGGCACACTCTTCTCTATATCTATGATGGATATAAATGAGCTTTCATTAATGATTTGTACAATATTAACATGCACTTCCTCACTTATTCCCTAACTTATAATATCTCTATTCTATTATTTTTCTTTTTATTTTTTGTTAGACTTTTCTTCATTACATGGGTAGTATCCTTCCAATTTGGATGACTAATAAATTTAAAACAATTCACATTGTAATGTATCAATATGTTTCAGTTCAAACACACAACTTTTTCATAAGTATCTTGATTCCCTCTTGTTCTTGCCATGTTTTAACAACCAATATCATAACTTACATGTGTTCTTCTTTGGTTTAGGTGATCATTTCTGTTCCCCATTCTTAAATCATCTTGGAATAAACTCAATTAAGTGAAGTTAATTTGTCTATGGCATGAAGGTTGGATCTGTTTGTGTTTGTTCATGTACTATGTTAATGTACTTTTTTTGTTTGATTAAATTGATTTTAATTCCTTAACTTGTTTTAAATTTTTTAATAATTTAAATTTTTCAATTACAGAAATGGTAAATATTTTTTTATCAAATAATAATTTTATTTTTTGTATTTTAGTTAAATATGTTTAATTTTTAATGTTACCATATCTTATTTAAGTGTTTATTTTTTTATCATATTTTTAAAAAAAATTATGTTTTATATCTTTTAATATTTTTTATCACATTATATTTAAATTATTTTTTTAACTTACTGCATGAATCTTTTTTTAACCTACCACATGATATTTTTCAAGTTGCCACAAGTGGAATTTTTAAGTGACTTCATGTATTCTCCGAACCTATCGTGCATTAGGAAGATGATGCATGAGTTATTTTTTTATGTGTCCATATGTATTCTCTGAACCTACCATGCATTAGTAAGTTACCATGTGAGTTTTTTTTTGAATTATTATTTTTAAAGTGACCCCAAGTGGTTTTCTTCAATCTATTACACGTTGAAATTTCAACTAACCATTCATTATAGTAACTTAAGTGATTTCCCATTATAATTGTTCACATGGTCACTATACCAACCACATATTATTTTAACTAACTGTAACACTATTTTAAACAGAACACATGCTTTAATTTCATGGTAAGTTACCCAACCACAAGGCATGCACCTCATGGTCACTCAACACACATGGTCAATTCTTTAATTTTTTTTGTTTATTAAAATCTAAAAAATTTACAGTATGCTCTATTTTTCATTATTTTTTATAATCTGATTAACTTAATTCTTATATTGATTTCTTTATATATTTTATTGATTTCTAAAATACACATATATATTATAGAATTTGTGAATAATTTTTAGTGTATTTTAAATATATTTAAATGGTGTTTAATTCATTCTTTATACACACATATACATACAAAATCTATTCTGATATTTTGAGTTGATTTTTATATATTATTATTTTTTAAATTAATATTTAATGGTTTCAAACTTATTCAAATTTATTTTATGATATTTAATTTGGTACAATTAAATTTTGAATAATTATGAACTATAAAAAATTAGAAAGTATTTTGAAATTTTAATTTAATAGTTATATTATCTTACGATATTTATGGAATTGATTTGACCTATTATTATAGAGTCTATTTGAATTATTTAATGAGTAATTAAAATTAGTTTTAATTAGTATTTAAGTTTTTAATTAAAATTATTTTTGTTACAATTATTCTAGAATGATAATTTTCTCTATCATTGTTAATTATGAAGTTTGAATTTTAATTACTTTACCTGGTTAGAGATTATCTTGTTAGTTTTTATAGATCTTATTTAAAGTATTTGGGATGCATTAAAAACATACCAGTTATGAGAACATGAAATTTTGAGAACCAAAATATATTTTCTCTAAAACTTTGAAGTTTTGTACAATACAAGCCTTATGCAATCAATTTTTTATCTACTGTACAAACGTTCAAGTGTTATACAAAAACTTATATGACTTCTACTACTACCTTGAAAAGACATATTGATATAATACTCAAGAACCATTACATGTTCTTATTTCATTTATCTTATACTTTATCCCAGTTTCCTATGTATGTAATGACATTTCACATCTCTCACACATTCTTTCAATTTATATTTATTCTTTATTTATTTATTTGGGTTGTGACTCCCAAATTCTAAAGTCAAAACTATTAGGGTTTTGAATCTTGGATTATAAAGTTAGGACCATTCAATTTGTTACTCACATGGTCTAAAGTTAGTGTTGTAATTGGGTTGTGACTCCCTATACAAGAGTCAAGTGTCTTGGTTATACTTCCACTAGAAAAATTAGGTTGTAATCGAGTTATATTTCTCTTTAAAAAATCATTTTATTGTACAATGTATCTCTTGAAGAGTAGAGAGGTATAATATTTGACTATGTCTAATTTTTATTGAACCACTATAAAAATTTTATGTGTTATTTATATTATTTTTTCACTACAAATTAACTCTTTCAATTAAATTTTTTAATGATTTTATCTTATTAAAATTTTAATCCGGTCTAATCACATCCCTTATAGACCATCTATCATCACTCATTTTGACCTAACAATTGTTATCAAAGGTAGATCCTTGTCAAAGATAGTTTAGCTCTTATGTGGTATCAGAAAAAATTCCATTTTGAATTTATAGATCCTTCTAGAGTCTTATCTAGTCATCATTTTTAAACTTTATTATTTTATTTTGATAACCTATACCTAGACCCTATAGTATAGGGATAAATATTCTTCAAGATGGAAAGAATAAATCCCAATGATTGGTGGATTCCTCTGAAACCTCCTAATCTTTATGGTAATGATTGTGTTTACTGGAAAACTAGAATGGGATATTATTTGAAGAAATTGAGCATTGATCATTGGATGAAAATGGTAAAATATTACAAATTGCCTGAATCTGGTCCTGATGCACTTATAGTAAATGACATAGTAAAATATGTTTTGAATTGTAATATTATGAATATTTTGTATTGTGATATTAAAAAAAAGTGTTTTTAGTCATGTATCTGCTTGTGAGATAGATCACAAGATCTGGAAAATTTTACATGTAATACATATTAGATGTAACAAGATAATTAGAACCAAAATTATAATGCTTCAATATGAGTACTAATATTTCAAAATGGTTGAATATGAGATAGTTAATTGAATGTTTTACTGGTGCACTATCATAGTGAATGGAATGAGTTATCTTGGATAAATTTTAGAGAATCATTTACTTATTGAAAGAGTTCTATGAGAACCACTAAAGAAGTGTCATGCAAAGAAGGTTGTTAATGATGAAAGTAAGAATTTTAAAGAGTAAACAATGGATAAACTTATTGGATCGTTATTATAATAAAAACTTGAGTAGTATAATATTGTGGAAGAAGGGACTTTGAAGTAAAAAGGTATTGATTTCAAATCTCATATAAATTTTTCTCCTAACTCTTTTGAATTTGAGGCATAGGTTAGTGACAAAAGATAAATCTCAAATATAAGAAAATGGATTTATAAAATTTTAGAGTGAAAGAAAAGGTAAAATAAATGACCAAGTAGAGATCAAAACAATGATCAGAAAGAAAATAAGGGCACTATATATGAACCCTATGTAACATGTTATGAATTTATAAATAAGGTTCACATCAAGCCATATTGTCTAAAGTTGAAGCAAGAAGGTAATGATAAGAAATACAAGGAGGAAATAAAACATGATTATCATGTTGGATGGATTTTAATCTAATAATATAGTTCAAGTGATTAATTTTAAAGTGATAAAGATATATTTAACCTATGTTTGATGTAAAAAAATACAAATGAGGTATGTAATTATTTTGATTCTAGTTATTATTCTAATAGTGATGGTTGTAGAATTTATGAGTCGTATAAATAAAATTAAAAGCTTCAAAAATAAATTTTGAGAGTTACTAAGTTGTATAAATAATTGAAATAATAAAATAATATAATTATAAAGGAAGGTAAGAATTTTAATAAAGTGAATTATTCTCTTAAGTAAGAAAAGAGAAATTTTTCTTCATATTCAAAAGGTAATATTTATAATGATTTTGAGTCTATTCAAAAAGATAATGATAATATTATAAAGGAATTTTACATCTTAAAAGAAACTTTATCTAATTTTTTTCAAGGAAAGTAATAATATGAAAATATAGTGGCTATGATAAAACTGAATAATGAAAAAACTATTTTTGGGTTTAATCTGTGGATTTATAAATTATACAAGACTAATTTTGTTAAAAAAAATGGAAAATTTTCTTATGTTTCATGTTTCAATTGTATATTACTTGGAAATTATGCTAATAAATGTTATCTTAGTTTTCCTCAATCTATTGGATGCACTATAGATTTTATTTTGAAAAAATTATCTTCTAGAGTACCTTACATTAAATGTTTTAAATCTGTTTGGGTACCAAATAATTTTATTGTTAACCCAGTTGGATCCAAAATAGAATGGTTACCAAAATTGTTCTTTGTATAATTTATCTTTTTAGGATAATCTTCTTAATAATCTCAAGGACACATGGTATATGGACATCAACTATTCTCGACACATAACTAGTGTCCTTTCAAATTTCCTCAGTTATACCAAATACGATAGAGGTTTTGTCACTTTTAGAGATAACTCTAAAGTCAAGGTTAAGGGTTTTGGTGAAGTGTGTATTTCTAATATTGTTTTAATTATGTGTAAGGAATTAAAAATAATATAATTATTATCTCGCAACTTTTTGATGATAGTATACATGTTAAGTTTGAAGATAATAAATGTTTAGTGTTTAAAGATAATTTCATTTTGTTTTATTCATATAGAAAGGATAATATATATTATATAATTTTTTCTATTCTATCTAATAAAAACATTAAGTGTCTCAATGATATATAAATAGATGATTTTTTCCGTCATATGAGGATTGTACAAGATCATTTTCAAATTATGCACAAATTATCCAAACATGGACATGTTCTAGTCTTACTCAAGTTAAATGTAAGAAAAGAATTTTTTTTATGATTAATGCTTGAAAGATAACAAGTAAAAGGAATCTTTGAGATCTATCAATCATGTTTCTTCACATAGAACTCTTGAATTTTTACATATTTATTTATCTATTCCTATAAAAACTACTAGTTTGAGTGGTAAGAAATATATTTATATTAATATTGATGATTTTATTAGATTTACATGAGTTTATTTATTTTATCATAAGCATGAAACCTTATCTATATTTACCACTTTTTGGAAGCTAGATCAAAATATTAAAGGTTGTTTAATTATTTCCATTAAAACTGATAAATGTGGTGAATTTGTTAATTTTTAGTTTGATAATTTTTTTGAAGATAATGGTTATGCTCAAAAATTTTCTAATCCTAGAACTCCATAGAAAAAAGTGTTTTAGAAAGAAAAAATTGAACCATTCAAGAAATATCTTGAACTATCCTTAATGAATATAGTTTTCCTAAGTACTTTTGGTGTAATATGTTAATATTACTTTTTACCTCTAGAATAGATTTTTTTAGACCTTTGTTGAATAAAATCCCTTATGAATTTCTTAATGGTAAAAAAAGGTTGGTTATTTTAATGTTTTTGGTTATAAAGTTTTTATCTTAAATATTAAGTATAATTTAGATAAGTTTGATTCAAAAATAATTGATGGTATCTTTCAAATTTATTCTTATAACAGTAAATATTATAGAGTTTATAATAAGCATACTATAATTTTTGAAGAATCTGTGTGTGTAAAGTTTGATGAATCTTGTGTTGGTTAGAAATGTATTTTCAAAAATATTGAGGATGATTTCAGGGATTTAAATTTTGGTAAATAAAAACATCGAGATAATCTATCTATTTAGGGGGTTCAATATGATTATCAATATAATCATTAATCTTAGAGGTTTCATAAGGATTGTCTTATTGATAATGTGATCAGTAATATCGGATCTGGTATAAAAACAAGAAGCTATTCTTTAAACTTATTTTCTAACTCTTTTTGTGTTTCTAATTATGTTCCTAAAAATTTTTTTAATTTTTTTAATGAACCTAATTGGATTATTTCTATAAAATATGATATTAATCAATTTATTAGAAATAATTTTTGTTATTTAGTTTAATTTCATGAAGATAAAAAGGTAATCAGAATGAAATGGATCTTTAGAAACAAGTTGGATAAATTGGGAAATATGTATAAAAATAAATCTATAATTGTTGCCCAATGATGTTATTAAGAAGAAATTATAGATTTTGATGATTCATTCTCACCTGTAATCAGGTTAGAGGCTATTAGAATATTGTAGTCATTGATTTATTTTGAGGCTTTAAGTTATATCAAGTAGAAGTTAAAAGTATGTTAAATTATTTTTTTAAGAAGTTTATGTTAATCAATCCACTAGTTTTAAAGATGATAAATTTACTAATCATGTTTAAAAGTTATCTAAAGCTTTGTATGGTCTCGAACAATCACCTCATGCTTGTTATGGGAGGGTTTCTTTATTTAATTTGAATAATGGTTTCATTAAATGAAATTTTGATCATACTCTTTTTATTAAAAGGATTTCAAATGATTTTTTAATTATGAAAATATATATTGATGATATAGTTTTTGGCTCTTTTAAAAAAATTTGTAATAATTTTTATGCTTTGATGTCATATGAGTTTGACATGATCTTAATGGTAGAATTAAAGTTCTTTCTTGGATTTAAAATTTCTCAAAGGAAATACGATATCTTTTTTAATCAATACAATTATGCTAAAGAGTTGGTTAAAAGGTTTGGTATCGATTCTTGTAAATATTTGAAAACTCTCATGAGTAATAGTTGTAAATTAGATGTTGATTCTTCAGATAAATCTGTTGATGTTAAATTTTATAGAGGCATGACTAGAAGTTTACTTTATTTAACTAATTTTAGACCCGGTATATGTTTAGTGTTTGAATATGTGCAAGGTTTCAAGAAAATCCTAAAGATAGTCATATTAAAGTTATGAAAAGAATAATTAGATATGTTAAAGTAATTATTAACTCTATTTAATTTTATTCTAAGAATTATTTTTCGATTTAATATCATATCATGTCTTTTATTTTGGAGGATATATAATTGATAGAAAAAAGAAAATTGGTATGTGTCATTTTCTTGGAAAAAATTAATTTATTTTTCTTCTAAGAAGTTATTATCTATTACTTTATCTACAACCAAATATAAGTATATCTCTACTGCTAGTTTTGTGCTCGAAGTTTATGTATTAAACAAACTTTATGTGATTTTGGTGTTTATTTAAATAAATTTTCTATTTATTGTAATAATACATCTATAATTTCTATTTCAAAAAACCCTTTAAAACATTCTCAAAGAATATATATTTTAGATTTTATTTTATTATAGATCATGTGAATAATGGTAATGTTATTTTAGAGTTTATCCCTACTGATAATTGGATTGCATATATCTTTACTAAGATTTTAGACTTTATTCTGCTTAAAAAAATTAAATTTGAGCTTGGAAAGTTGGAAGATAAATTGTTTTATACTTACATATGTTTAGAGGGATTTTATATTCTATATTTTTTTTACTTAAAAAAGGTGGAGAAAAATTTTTCTTGGTTTTATTTGTTGAGTTTTGTAATTAAACAAAAAGGGGGATATTGTTTGTGTGTGTGAATATGTACTATGTTATTATACTTTGTTTTGTTTGATTACATTGATTTTAATTCCTTAACATGTTTAGATTGTTTAATTATTTAAATTGTTCAATCCATTTCATGGTATATTATTTTATCAAATAATAATTTTATTTCTCTTATTTTATTTAAACAACAGGTATAGTGTTTAATTTTAAATTTTAATGTATCTTATTTAAGTGTTTATTTTTCTAGAAAATGTTTTTAAAAAAAATTATTTTATATCTTATAATATTTTTTTATTGCATTATATTTAATGTATATTTAATGTATATTTTTTTTAAGTGATCGTATGTCGTATTTTTAAAGAAACCGCATGTTTTATTTTTAAAGTGACCGTAAGTGGTTTTCTTCAACCTACCGCGCGATGAAATTTCAACCGACCATGCATCATAGTAACTTAAGTGACTATATGTTGTAATTGTTCACAGGTTCATCATACCAACCACATGTTATTTCAACTAAACAAAAGACTATTTAAACTGACCACATGCTTTGATGGCACAGTAAGTTAACTAATTGCAAGGCATGTACCACATGGTCACTCAGAACTCATGGTCAGTTCTTTACTTCTTCTTCTTTTTCTAAGATCTGGAAATTTTCAGCGTGCCCTATTTTTCATTATTTTTTATAATCTGATTAACTGCATTTTTATATTAATTGTTACATATTTTACTGATTTCCAAAATACATATATATTATATAGAATCCATGTGAATAATTTAAATATATTTAAATAGTGTTTAATTTGTTTTTTATTCACACATATACAGACACCATATATTATTATATTTTGAGTTGATTTTTATGTATTATTTTTCTAAATTAATATTTAGTGATGTAGAACTTAATCAAATTTATTTTATGGTATTCAACATGGTATAATTAAATTTTAAATAATTACAAACTGTGTGAAATTAGAAAGTATTTTGAAATTTGAACTTAATAGTTATATTGTCTTATAATATTTATGTAATTGAATTGATTTATTATTATGGAGTCTATTTGAATTATTTAATTATTAATTCAAATTAGTTTAAATTAGTATTTAATTTTTGAATTAAAACGGGTTTTGTTATGATTATTATGGAATGATATTTTTCTCTCTCTTGTATAATTATTAAGTTTGAATTTAAATTACTTTATCTGGTTTTTTATGTGCTTGTTAGTTTTTATAGATCCTATTTTAAAGGCTTTGGGACACATTCAAATAATGAAAATTACAAGAACATAAACTTTTGAGAACCCAAAGAGTTTTACTCTGAAACATTGAAGTGATGTATAAACCAAGTGTTAACTGATCAATTTTTCATATATTGGAAAGACTATAAAGTGTTGAATGAAAACTTCTATGACATCTACTGCTATATTGATGAGAAATTCTGATACATTTCTCAAGACATAGTATTTGTGATTCTTTCTTTTATTTTCTACTTTGTACAAGTTTCTTGTTTCTATAACACTATTTCTCATCTCTCAAATGTTCTCTCACTTTATGTTTATTATTTATTTCTTTCTTAGGGTTTTGACTCCTGAATTCTAAAGTTAGGATCATTCAGGTTGTGAATTCTATTGTCTAAAGTTATTTTTTGTAATTTGGTTGTGACTCTTTATACAAAATTCAGGTATCTTGGTTATAATTCCACTAGAAAAAGTAGACTTTAATCGGGTTGTGATTCCCCTTTAAAAATAAATTTAATGTATAATATATCTCTCGCAGAGTAGATAGGTATAATAGTGGACTAGGTCCAATTTGGATTGAACCGCTATAAAAAGTCTTTGTGTTCTTTATTTTATTTTTATGTTGTAAATTAACTCTTTTAATTAACTTTGTTAATAATTTTATCAGCTTAAAATTTTAATTTGATCTATTCACCCTCCCCCCCTCTAGACCATCTTCCATCACTCATTCTGACCTAACAGAAGCATGTTGTTTCATATATGGATTTATTGAATCCCGTTAAGAACTAATAAACATTTTCCTCTTCTCTATGTTTCTCTAAACATGATAAAATATCACACTCACATCCTTCACATATGAAATTCGATATAGGTTGATAATTTTCTAATCCATACCAAAATGTTTATGTATTCCCATAACATGAAACATGATCATTTCTTCTTATTTACATTCTGTTAAATCAAATTGTAGTTGTTGAATATTTCTCCTCATTTACATTCTGTTAATTCAATTTGTGGTTGTTGAATTCCTAAGTGATTGAAAATTGAGAATTGTTCCCTGATATTTTCTCACAAGTCTTTCTTTTTTATATAAGATATTATAGAATGCATACTTGATTTGGTTCTATTCAAAATCCATGATACACTACCACTAATCATGCCTTACCCAGCACCGGATTTTATCAGCGCTAAACATAAAGCGCTGATAAAGGTAACTTTTATCAATGCTAAAAAACACTGATAAAGGTGTACCCTTTATTGGCACTTTTTTTAGCGTAAGTCAAAACTTTTAATAAAAAATATTATTAATAAATAAAAAATTATCATATTTATATTAAAAAAATAATTTTTATTTATATACATTAATTAAAAAAATCATTTATATAATTAATATGAATATATTATATTAATATATATTTAATAATTAAAATATATATATATAATGTTTTAAAAAAATATTTATATAATTATAAATAAATATTTATTTATTTAAAGAATTATAAAATTATAATAAATATATTTAAATAATAAATATATTTATTATATTTATAATTATATATATTTATATATTAATAAATATATATATATAATTATATAAATATGTATAATTATCTAAATATATTTATAAATATATTTATTTATGGATTGTGTATGCGGCCGGATTAGTAATCAGTCCACGATGATGCAAGCAGTACGGCTTTGTGGTGGTCTTCAACAGCGGTCGACATGGTGACTGCCAATAGTGGTGATGTGCAAGCCTGTGGGGGCGGCTATTCGTGCCAGTTCTCTGACAGCCTGGCATGGTGTCCAAAAAACGACAGAGCATGGGGGTTGTAGCTTGTTGATGGTGGTGCAAGGAGGGGTGACATCCCTTAGATGATGGCAGCACAACCATGTGTGATGATTTTGGTATTGTGGTTGGGGCAGCTTAAATACGGCGGATGACGAGTCAATGGAGGGCGTTGAGGCAGCATTGGCATGGGGACGTGCAGTGTGAGCATGGGGTGTCTTGGCCATTGAAGGTTGGTAGGTGAGGTCTGACTTACTGGTGATGCATGGGTATCCGACAATATATGAAGAATGGGCGGTGGACTACGGGCCAAAAAAACTTGGGCCTATGAGTCGGGATTTGTGTGGTTGGGTTGGGCCATGGTGATGAAGGCCTACGGGCCATATATTATGGGTCTACGAGCCATATATATTAAATAAAGAAGGGATTGATGGGTGGGTTATCCCTTTGGGGGGCTATGACCTGCCTGTTCGGCTTTGTGGGTGTGTGGCATATATATGTTTCATTGTAATTGTACCCCCAAGCACCTATATATATACACACACACAAATATTTATAAATATATTCATTTATAATTAGAATTATAAATAAATATATATTTTAAAATAATTATAAAATTATAATAAATATATTTAAATAATAAATATATTTATTATATTTATAATTATATATAATTATATATTAATAAATATATATAATTTTATAAATAGATATAATTTTATAAATATATATAATTATATATATATATATATTATAATTATATACAAATATTTATAAATATATTTATTTATAATTATAATTTTAAATAAATATATATATTTATATATTTTTAAATAATATTTATATTAAAATTATACATATGTAAATATATTATATAAATATGATTTATATAACTTTTAATAAAAAATGAATCTTATTTTCATAATTTTATATATATAAAATTATCAAATTTATATTAGTCAAAATGTTTAATAGTTTATTTATATACATTAATTAGAAAATGCAAGCATATAATTAATATAAGTATGATATATTGATATATATATATATATTTTAATAATTCAAACAATTATATTAATATAAATGATGTACTGTTAATATGTGATATTTGAACTTATATATTTATATCAATGTTTGTGCATATATTTGTATACATTATGTTATGTGTGTGTGTGTTTTGTGTATGTGTATATATAGATGTTGTACATGTACAGATGTATGTATGTGTATGTATATATATGTTCATGTGTACGTGGGATGTACATATATATATAACATGTGTACATGTGTATATGTATGGCGTGTACTTAGTTAATTATAAAATTATAAATATATAAAATGTTTAAAAAAAGTATTTATAAAATTATAAATATATATATATATATTTAAATAATTATAAAATTATAATAAATATATTTAAATGATAAATATATATACATAATTATGTAAATATATATATTTATATAAATATATATAACTATATAAATATATTTATAGATATATTTATTTATAATTAGAATTATAAATAAATATATATATAATTAAATAATTATAAAATTATAGTAAATATATTTAAATAATAAATATATATAATTATATAAATATATTTATAATTATATACAAATAATTATAAATATATTTATTTATAATTTGAATTATAAATAAATTAATATATATTTAAATAATTATAAAATTATAGTAAATATATTTGTAATTATATATTTATTATATTTGTAATTATATATACTGATATATTAATAAATATATATAATTATATAAATATATTTATTATATTTATAATTATATATATATATACTTATATATTAATAAATACTTATATATTTATAATTATTTATATACTTATATATTTGTAATTATATTTATAAATATATTTGTTATATTTATAATTATATATACTTATATATTAATATATATATATATATAATTATATAAATATATATGTACCAAAACAATGTGAACCATGGGTAAACTCATGATCCATGAAGATTTATTAATAAAAAGAAAGTACAAGCATGGGAGATAAGATACTGCAATGTTAAAATGACACAAAAGCACCACCAAAGCAAAAAAAACCTTCAAGAATCATCTTCTTTGTGTTTGTTGCCCCTTACTCAGAATCCCCCCGACTTCTCGGGTATCTTCCCCTTTTCTATTACTTAGGAGATTTCCAATTAGCCTGATTTTCTGTACTTGGCAATTCATCATCCTCAGCATGGGACTTCATGCCTTGATCTCTAATGAAATCATTTTTTTATCAAAACAGAACTATCTTGCAGATTACCAAACTCTTCATAAAACGCTTCTTTGCTTTGATATCTATTTAAAATATCAATCAAGGTAACTCTATTTTCATTCGGGTTATAGATCAGTGGGATAGCGGCATCCTCCTCATTTTCCACCCCATTCTCTGTTATGCCATCCCCTTCCCTTCTTAAGGGAGATTCCAAGGAAGAATTAATATCCCTCACAACACTTTTCCTAGAATTCACTGCATACAACTCTTTAGGATCATATTTTTTAACCTACACCTTTTCACACACTTTAGGCTGCACAGGCAATGCATGCTTAAGTGAAGGTGATGAAGCTAAGGGATTTCTAGGAAAAACCAATTGAAAGCCCTCATAATCTATTATCTTCACTTTTTCCTTTCTTTTGGTAGTGATAAGTGCATCCTAATTCATTTCATGATCAACTTCTCTCTATATAGTATCCTCATAATCAGACTGCCTAAAGGAAGCCTCTTTCTCCAATGTACCATCATTATTCTTAATTATATTCCCAAACTTCACTTCATTAGCTGCATCAACCCATGAAATCCCCATATCAGGTGATGGGGCACCCCTCTTTCCACCTTCAATGTTTTCCATCCTGTCAATAGTATTAGACACCTGAGTTTTCTCAATGTTGGTTCTCATTCCCTCACCCAGGGAGACCCTCTCCACATTGATCAACCCTTTACCATTAATAGAACTAGACCCTACAGGACTTACATCCTGTTTAAGAGAAGCAGTATACAAGATAGACCTTGCATGAACCTGTTTGGTCGTGCCACCATTTTCATCATCCACATCCAAGTTTCTTTCATCCAGATTCATCCCATATTTTTCTATGCGGTCAACAGCAGCAGAATTAGAATCATGCATATGTATGCAATCCCCACTAAGGTTTCCAGTTCTCCTACAATGGGAGAAAATCATATTCCTTCAGTATTTCTCAGACAAATATCCAATGGCTTAATAAGTGCCACAAAAAATTGGGCTTATCTCATATTCAATTGATAATTCGATATGATTCCCTACAGCAACCAAGATGACATATTGAATAAAGGTAAGGGAGAATTCTACCTCAACAAGCACCCAATGGCTTTAGCACTGATAAATATGCATTTTATCAATGCTTATTATTTTAGTGCTAATAAAATGTATCTTCATCAATGATTTTTTTGAAAGTGTTGATAAAATCCTTACCCGATGTTTTAAATAGAACCCTAACAGAGTCCTCCTCCCTTGAACCTTCAAGATTTAACGAAACCAAACCCTTATCACCACTCTTCATCAATCTTCTCAATGAATTTATCCTTTAAAGATCTAAGGTATGTGATAATTTCTTCTCCTCTTTAATCACTATGCACATGATCTGATTCATATACCATCGTATCTCATCACATGAAAAACAACTGATTGAACCTTGATTGGTTGACCTCTCACTTCAGTTTCTCCTATTGTACCTCATTTAATATTTGCCTACTGCACTTACACTTCACGTACATAGTTTTTATGATTTGTTATCAGTTTGGTTCTCCTCCTCTGATTAATATATTTGTGCACAGCAGGCTCCTTCTTTATTTATCGGCAGCAATCTATATGTATCTCCACTTGAATCTCCAAATATTTAGCCTTTTAAATTTGAACTCCAAACCCTCATTGATAGGTTAGGAAATCCACACACAAAACCTCCATGTATCTCCCCCAAGTTAAATCTTCCAAACTATTGCAAGGATAGATATATTCAAATTAGAATATTTTTACCGATTTACTGAAACCATGGTGTAGGATTGAGTGTTTTCTTTAGAATTTTATCTTTTTCTTCACACTACCGTGTCAAAAATACTCCCTTATCCATACATCATATCCCACTTATTTTAATAAAAAAATGGATAATAAAAATATAGGATAAAAACATGGATTTAATCCCAGTTCAAGACCAAAAAATTAGAAATTTCCAATAGAGGACTGATTCTTTTCTGAATTTTCAAATGAATTAAGGTCCCTCATTAGAATAATAAGGAGACAATTTTTTAACTATAATTATAGGGTTTTTTTTTGTCCTCAAATTTCATTCCCCAATAAAAAAATTATGAATTTAGGTGTAAGTTCTCCCACTTTAACATAATTTTCTAAAGAAGTATAGGTAAAGGTTAGGTAAGAACTTTTCCCCATGCTTGAAAAAATGAATCTTGAAATTTTATCATTAATATCTATTTATAAAATTTATTTTCCTCCATAGATATTAGAATTTTATTATTCATCTCACCCATCATAGATTTATTTGTTTATATATATATTATTTTTAAATCATCTTTCCCTGTATTATTCATCTCCTTGGATTTTGAGTTCATCTTCATTATCTCCTGGTTAATCTTTTTTTAAAGATAATTCTAATCTGATTTTTTAAAAAAACTCCATTCTTGATATGATTCTTTAAAATATTCACTAAATTTTTTAACTTTAATGTATTTTTTATCATTTAGGGTGATAAAATATATTATTATTTAACTTTTCCAATATTATTTTTTTAAACACCTTTTTTTTCACTTTTTATCAACTAATTATTTACCTTTTTTAGAATCTTGAAATTTTTGTCCATAAATATGAATATCATATTATTTATATTATTATTTCATACTTTACTTTTTGTAATTCAATTTCTTGATTCTCTAAAAATATTTACATAAAAACCAATCAACTATTAAATATTATTGTTAATAAAATATTCACTCACTTTGGAATGAATTATTTCATTAGGGGAACATTTTAACTAAACAATAGCACCAATAAGGAATTACAAGGTGTGAATATGTACAATGTTATGATCATTTAAAAGAAACATTAAAATAAAAAAGGTGTTATTATAATTCATCATTAAGACAAAACAGATTTTAAATAACCCTTAAACTCCATACGAGATAAATTAATAAGTCATTCCTAACAAAAATTGTTCAATTTTACTTAAATCCACTCAACTATATATAGATTCTAGCCTATATATACAAGAATACGAGAGGGAAAATATGAATGCCTACCAAAAGAATTACAGAGAAGCACTTTGTATTCAAAGGAAGAGAATTCAACCACCAATTTAAGATAAGAACTAACCTATAACTGACATAAAATTTTGGATTGGTTTTTTTATATGAAGTATGAAACTAGAAAAGGGAAACAATGTATTACCTTAGTATCATCCAAGAAAACTATCCACTCCAACCAAACCTAAGGAACATTGAAGAATCAGAAAATATTCAATGGCCTAATACCATTTTGGAATGCATAGGGATACTATGAAAAATAGAAAGTTAAAGAACAATATTATAGGATAGAATATAGGATTACCTTTATGAAGAATATCCCATATTTAAGATTATAGGGTAGTGGTAATTTATCTCTGATAGGGGGCGATGAATAATTGATACACTTTTCTTTTACAATTACTCTTTAGAAATTAACATGTTTTGTTGATTAAAGTCTTGATCCACTCACTTACTAATTTCCTTTTCCTTTTCAAAAACACCATAAGATATGTGTCAAAAAGTTGAGTGGTATCTATATTTATAAATTCAATGGGATGAGTCGTATCTATATTTATAAATGCATACATGTGTAAGGAAAAAGGGTGGTATCTATATTTATATGATCATATTAACTTTCAGTGACCTCCTAGATACACAGAATCTCACCACCTATATAATATATATTGATAATAACACCATGGAAATGGAATTTCACTAACTTCATCTAACCCATAGGATATCCATCATGACACCACTCCCACAACCTTGTCCTTATAGGAAGCTAAGTGCTACTGAAATTTAATCCTTGAACCAAAATCCTTTTTCATGGAGTAATTTAAGGTTTACTTTGAATGTTAAAATTGTAATGGTTGCCTCAACATGATTTCATATAGAACTATCTAGTTGAGCCTTCTCACGGTCACACTAATCAAGGAGACCCTTGTAGGGATTATATTGTTGCTGGTTCTTTTTTCAACTTTAGACACTAAACTAATAAATTTTGTTCAGTGCTTTATCAACTCCCCAACCTTGGAACATTTATATTTAAGGAGGCAATTTTCATCCTCATCGGCTTCATCTCTTGAATAGTTATTAGTGCATTTTTTTTATACTCATCCCTTATCTCTTCTATACATTCACCTATATTGTTTGAACTAATCTGAGTAGTATTCATCCCATACTATGTACCAATGATCATTGTGGATGAATTTAGAAGATAACACATACCACCAATGGAGTAATTATTTCCTTAAATTAAATTACCCATTTCCTTCAGAGCATGTTGAAATTATTTGAAACATTCAAATGTTAGGTTACCCTTATTTGAAAGGGCCCCTTTTTATACTTATTTATTTTGTTAAATATAAATATTATTGAATCAAATAAGATGGATATGAATAAAAAATGGATGGAAGGAAATTGTGTGATAAAGGAGTGTGAATATGGGGTGAAATATTTCATCAAGTTTTCAAAAGATCATGCATATGGACCTTCTCAAATCCATTTTCTATGTTTACATTATTGTTATTCAAAACTAATTAGTCCAGAGGAGTTGGAAGAACATTTAATTTGTCATGGAATAGATTAATGTTATAAATTTTGGACTAAACATCGGAAAAAAAAGTGAATGCACATAGTGAATGGGATAACACTGTATTTTATGGATCATCTGATATGAATACAAGTGTGAAAAATGAAGAAGATTGTATTTAGGATGTGATTGTAGGTTTGAATTATGATTAATATCTTATTGAGGAAATGATAATGATAGTTGAATATGAACTTTGTGATTTTCCAAAAAAATGGGAAGATAAAGAGTTGTGAAAAGATTCCATTATATATTGATTATACTAAATATACAGTATTTTCATCCATATTGAAGTTGTAAAATTTAAAATCTAGCAATAGATAGAGTGGCATTAGTTTTACTAAACCACTTGCTCTATTTAATGATATGTTCCTAGAAGATAATGATATTCCTATCCGAACATATGATGTTAAAAAAATGCTACGTTCAATGAGTATGATCTATAAAAGAATGTATGCATATCCAAATGATTGTATACTATTTTTAAAGGACCAAAAATCACTTAAATAATTCTCAAAGTGTGGTGCTTCTTGATACAAGAAAGATGAATTGGGGCCTATGAAAGTTTTATAGTACTTTCCAATCATTACAAGGTTTATCCACCTATATGAAAGTGAGAAGACTATAGGGGAATTGACAAAGCATAAAGATACAAGAAATAAAGATGATAAACTTCATCACCTAGCAGACTCTCCTAAATGGAAGATAATTGATCATGAGTATCCTAAATTTGTAAATTAGTTGAGAAACCTTCGTCTTGTGTGATCTATAGATGGATTGAATCCTTTTGGTTTTCAAAGAATTACTCATGGTACATGTCCAGTTATGTTGGTAAATTATAACTTTTCACTGTGTTTATGCATAAAACAAAAATACATTATGTTTTATATGCTTATATCATGACCAAAATAACCAAGTAATGATATTAATATTTATTTGGATCCATTGATCGAATATTTGAAATTATTGTGGGATTTAGGTGCTACATTGTATGATTCTTACCGAAATTAAGATTTCACATTGAGATCCATGTTGTACAGGATGATAAATGACTTTCTTGGTTATGGAGATTTATCAAGATATAATATTAAAGGAACTCAAGGGTGTCCCATTTATGAATAAGTTACACAATAAATTAGGTTAAAACATTCATTGAATATTGTTTTTCTAGGAAATTGTATATTTTTACCCCTGTGGCATAAGTACCGATCTTAGACAACATCATTCAATGGGAGTTTAGTAGAATGTAAAGAATAATCTACACTAACAAGTGATAAAATATTTGAGAAAGTAAAATATATGGACACTGTTTTGGTAAACCTTTTTTGAAAGACTATACAAAAACTGATTGGAAAAAGAGGTTAGTTTTTTTTAATTACCATACTGGAATTTTTTGTACATCATACATTTACTTAAAGTTAAAATTATTGAAAAAAATGTATGTGGTGGTGCCATTTTCACATTACTAAATACACCCGGCAAAAAATGATGTAATTAAGGATAGGTTGGACATTATTGACATGGGAATACGGGAAGAGTTATCACCAGTGAAGGGTGAAAATAGACTTTTCTTCCTCCAGTATCTTATACTCTTTCCAAGAAGGAGAAATATTATTTTTGAAACTTCTTGAATAATGTAAAGGTTCCATAGGGGTATTCATCGAATATCAAGAATATCATGTTGATGACTAATTTAAAGTTAAGGGGTCTAAAATCACATGACTTTCATGTTTTTATGTAAGATCTAATATATGTATCTTTACATTTCATTTTTTTATAAGAATGTATATCATACATTAACCAAGATCAATTTCTTCTAAAATATATATGTAGTAAATTATAAACCCAATAAAATTTAAAACTATGGAAAAGGAAATTTATGTCATATTATGTTAATTAGAAATTTTCTTACCACTATAATTATTTAATATGATGGTTCACTCAATGGTTCACTTGGTAAGAAAGATTTGACTATGTGGTCTTGTACATTATAGATAGATGTACCCCATTGAATGGTATATAAATATTTTGAAAGGGTATGTCAAAAATCAAAGTCGTTCAGAAGGTTTTATTTAAAAGAAATATATTGTTGAGGAATCCATTGAATTTTATGTCAACTATATGTTTGGTGAGGAAAGCATTGGTCTACCGAAATCTCCTCACACTAGGCGGCTTCTAGGTGAATGAAGTTTTGGAATAAATGTTGTTAAAATTATTATTACAAATAAAAATCAATCCAACCTTTATGTTTTTCATAACATTTTATATGTTTACTCATATGTTGAAACACATAAATAAATTCTTTGGCATTTTAATCCATCAAGGGATGAAAGATGGATATCAAATACACATAATCAACGGTTTATATGATGGTTTCGAGACCATGTTTTTAAAGATTTAGCTGAAAATATAGATTCAATTTTAGAACAAATTTTATGGCTAGCCAAAGGACTAAGTGTGCATGTATTATCCTATAATATTTATGTAATTAATGGTTATATGTTCTATATAAATAAACATGAAGAATATAGTACCCTGAAAAATAGTGGAGTCACACTTACGGCTGAAGTGATGCATGTATATGGTACAAAGGACAAAAATACAATTTATGTGAAAATGTCATACTTTTTCATCATCAAAAAATATAGTAGTTAGATTATACAACATTACAAGTGCTGATTTTTCAATACAAGTGGGTTGATAATAGGAGTGTTGTTAAAATAGATTAATTAGGATCCATGAAAGCGAATTTCAGTAAGGAAGGGTACAAAGATGAACTGTTTATAATTTTATCACAAGTAGTACAAGTGTTTTATGTTCCAGATCCTACAAACCAAAGTGTTCAATTGTTCTGTTATTGACCAAAACCACTGAAGGTTCAGATGAAAATTCAAATGAGAATGACCCTTTCATTGGGATGTCGCAATCATTTTTTAGAGGTTCCGATGTAGATAAGGTCTTATATTTTAGAGGATACAATAATGAAGGGATTTGGATACTCGGTAGAGGGGTCAAATCCCTTCTACCTTTAAAAAAAGAGTTCAATAATCATGTTATATTTTTTTGTAATATACATTGTGTTACCTTATATTATTATTTGTTCATTTTTTCATTTACATAATCTAAATTAAATTTTCAACCACTTTTTCAGATAATGAATTATGTATGTGTCGATGCTCCCAATCCTAAGGAACAGAAAGTTTCTCAACCTACTCACTACTGGAAAATAAGTCTTTACCAACAGTTCAAAACTGTTTGTAAAGGCTGGATAAACATTGGTATAATATATACCAACGGTTATCAAAACAATGGGGAAGTAAGGTGTAGGGAAAGATATTTTTCAATGGTTTGTGGAAAACCATTGGCATATCTTAGGATATCCACCTTATACCAACGGTTGTACATAACCGTTGGTATAAATTTTTCACCAACGGTTTGAAACCATTGGAAAAGAGTTAATATAAAACTCTCTATGCCAACAGTTATAAACTGTTAGCATAGGCCATGCTGGTATAAAACTCCCTATGCCAACAGTTGTAAACCGTTGGCATAGGCCATGCTAGGAAATTGCAGTAGCAGGCTGCTCTGAGGTGCTGCTGTGACTGGTGAGGTGCTGCTGTCCAGGCCTCTTTGAGTGATTTCCAGGTTTGCATTTCCAGGCCTGAATTGAATACATACATAGAATGAAAACATATACAATGAAAAACATAATTCTAAATCAATTAGTTTCCACCTTTGAGAAACTATACACATATATAATGAAAACATAACTCATAAGGCAATTATAAACATGCATAATTGATTTAGAATTCAATTCTGAGAGACAATTACATGTGAAATCCGAAATTCAATTCATAATTGAATACTGAATTGAATACATACATAATTTAATTATAAATTATGAATACAATACATAAAAAACTGAATACGTAATTATATGTTTTATACAGAATTAAGAATACATACAAAATTTCATTTTTTATAACACATACATGATTGAATAAAGAAATTAGAAGCTAATAACCCCAAAATAAGGAAATGGATAAATGACTTCAACCAAACACAAATATAATGTCTCATGGTTTGGGGTGGGTGTCTTTGAATTTAGTGATGATGATAATGGGTGTGTATCAATGAGATTGTGTGACTTAGGGAATGTAGTTGTCCTTGGAGTAATAAATGACATGTGTTTTAGAATAGGGGTAGGAGTTCCTCACATGAGAAGTGGATCGTGTGAGGCTGGACCATGGATCATTGTGCTCAAGTATCAACACAATCCGAATACGTTTGGTCGTTTTTCCATATGTCAGTTGTTTTTACTTTAAATGATGTTCATTTTAAACAAAAGATAGACACTTTGAGTGATACGGGCCACACCATGCCTCAGATTGAGGCGGGTTTGACTCGTACACATCACGAATGACTCATGGATCATTTTCCAGAAGTATAAACAGAATCCAAATACGGTCGGTTTTCCGTATGCTAGTTGCTGTTTTCACTTAAAATGTTGTCCATTTTAAACAAAAGTGAGACACTTTGAGTGGTATCAGCCACACCGTGCCTCAGATTGAGGTAAGTTTGACTCGTACACATTAAAAATGACCCACGGATCATTGTCCTAAAGTATCAATAGAATCCAAATGCGTTTGGTTGGTTTTCCGTATGCCAGTGGTTGTTTTCACTTAAAATGGTGTCCATTTCAGATAAAAGTGAGACACTTTGAGTGGTACCAGACAAAACATGCCTCGTATTGAGGCGCGGTTGACTTGTAAACGTCAAAAATGACCCATGGATCATTGTGATAAAGTATCAACACAATCAGAATATGTTTGGTCGGTTTTTCGTATAGCTGTTGTTTTTACTTAAAATAATGTCCATTTCAAACAAAAGTGTGACACTTTGAGTGTTATTGGCCACACTGTGCCTCGGATTGATTCGGGGTTGACTCGTACACTTCAAAAATGATTCATGGATCGTTTTCCTAAAGTATCAACAGAATCTGAATGCGTTTGGTCAGTTTTTCGTATGACATTTGTTGTTTTTACTTAAAATGTTGCCCATTTCAAATAAAAGTGAGACACTTTGAGTGGTACCGGCCAAACCATGCCTTGTATTGAGGCACAGTTGACTCGTACACATCAAAAATGACCCATGGATCGTTGTGCTAAAGTATCAACACAATCCAAAAGTTTTTGGTCAGTTTTCCATATGGATGTTGTTTTTACTTAAAATAGTGTCCATTTCAAACAAAAGTACAACACTTTGAGTGTTACCGGCCACACCATGCTTCATATTGAGTCGGGGTTGACTCGTGCATGTCACAAATGACCCATGGATCATTTTCCTGAAGTATCAATAGAATCTGAATGCATTTGGTCAGTTTTCTGTATGTCAGTTGTTGTTTTCACTTAAAATGTTGTCCATTTCAAATAAAAGTGAGAAACTTTGAGTGGTACCAGACAAATCGTGCCTTGGATTGAGGAACGGTTGACTTGTATATGTCACAAATGAACCATGGATCATTGTTCTAAAGTATCAACACAATAAGAATATGTTTGGTCAGTTTTCCATATGGTTGTTGTTTTTACTTAAAACAGTGTCCATTTCAAACAAAAGTGCAACACTTTGAGTGGTACCGGCCACAGCATGCATCGGATTGAGGTGGTGTTGACTTTTACACCTCAAAAATGACCCATGGATCATTTTCCTAAAGTATAAATAGAATCCGAATGTGTTTGGTCGGTTTTCCGTATACCAGTTGTTGTTTTCACTTAAAATATTGTCCATTTCAAATAAAAGTGAGACACTTTGAGTGGTACCGGACAAACCGTGCCTCGTATTGAGGCGTGGTTGACTTTTACATGTCACAAATGACCCATGGATCATTTTTCTAAAGTATCAACACAATCAGAATATGTTTGGTCAGTTTTCTATATGGCTGTTGTTTTTACTTAAAACAGTGTCCATTTCAAACAAAAGTGTGACACTTTTAGTGTTACTGGCCACACCGTGCCTCGGATTGAGTTGGGGTTGATTCTTACAAATCAAAAATGACTCATGGATCATTTTCCTAAAGTATAAATATAATCCGAATGTGTTTGGTCATTTTTCTATATGCCAGTTGTTTTTTCACATAAAATGTTGTCCATTTCAAATAAAAGTGAGACACTTTGAGTGGTACCGGCCAAACCATGCCTCGGATTGAGGCACGGTTGACTTGTACACATCAAAAATGACCCATGGATCATTTCGATAAATTATCAACACAATCCTAATGTGTTTTGTCAGTTTTATGTATAGATATCGTTATTACTTAAAATAGTGTCCATTTCAAAAAAAAGTGCGACACTTTGAGTGTTACCGGCCACACCATGCCTCGGATTGAGTCAAGGTTGACTCTTACACATCAAAAATGACCCATGGATATTTTTCCTGAAGTATCAACAGAATCCTAATGCGTTTGGTCGGTTTTCCGTATGCCAGTTTCTGTTTTCACTTAAAATGTTGTCCATTTCAAATAAAAGTGATACACTTTGAGTGGTACTAAAAAAACCGTGCCTCGGATTGAGGCACGGTTGACTCTTACACATCAAAAATGACCCATGGATAATTTTTCTAATGTATCAACAAAATCAGAATACGTTTGGTCAGTTTTACATATGGTTGTTGTTTTCACTTAAAACAGTGTCCATTTCAAACAAAAGTATGACACTATGAGTGTTACCAGCCACACCGTGCCTCGGATTGAGTCGGGGTTGACTCGTAAACATCACAAATTACCCATGGATAGTTTTCCTGAAGTATAAACAAAATACAAATGTGTTTGGTCGGTTTTCCGTATGTCAGTTGTTATTTTCACTTAGAATGTTGTCCATTTCAAATAAAAGTGAGACACTTTGAGTGGTACCAGCCAAACCATGCCTCGGATTGAGGTGCGGTTGAGTCGTACACATCACAAATGACCCATGGATCGTTGTGATAAAGTATAAACACAATCATAATACGTTTGGTTTGTTTTCCGTATGGTTGTTGTTTTTACTTAAAACAGTGTCCATTTCAAACAAAAGTGCGACACTTTGAGTGTTACCGGCCACACTGTGCCTAGTATTGAGTTGAGGTTGACTCATACACATCACAAATGACCCATGGATTTTTTTCCTGAAGTATCAACAGAATACGAATGTTTTTGGTTGGTTTTCTGTATGACGGTTGTTGTTTTCACTTAAAATATTGTCCATTTCAAATAAAAGTGAGACACTTTGAGTAGTACCATCCAAACCATGCCTCGGACTGAGGCTTGGTTGACTCATACACGTCAAAAATGACCCATTGATCATTTTCCTAAAGTATCAACATAATCAGTATATGTTTGGTCAGTTTTCCATATGGCTGCTGTTTTTACTTAAAACAGTGTCCATTTCAAAAAAAAGTGTGACACTTTGAGTGGTACTAGCCACACCATACCTCTGATTGAAGTGAGGTTGACTTTTACATGTCACAAATGACCCATGTATTGTTGTCCTGAAGTATCAATAGAATCTGAATGCGTTTCGTTGGTTTTTCATATGCAAGTTGTTGTTTTCACTTAAAATGTTGTCCATTTCAAATAAAAGTGAGACACTTTGAGTGGTACCATCCAAACCGTGCCTCGGATTGAGGCGCGGTTGACTTTTACATGTCAAAAATGACCCATGGATCATTGTGCTAATGTATAAACACAATCAGAATACGTTTGGTCAGTTTTCCGTATGGCTATTGTTTTTACTTAAAATAGTGTCCATTTCAAACAAAAGTGTCACACTTTGAGTGTTACCAGACAAAACGTGTCTTGGATTGAGTCATGGTTGACTCGTACATGTCACAAATGACCCATGGATCATTTTCCTGAAGTATCAAAAGAATCCAAATGCGTTTGGTCAGTTTTCCGTATGCCATTTGTTGTTTTCACTTAAAATGTTGTTCATTTCAAATAAAAGTGAGACACTTTGAGTGGTACCGGCCTAACAGTGCCTCATATTGAGGCATGGTTTACTCATACACGTCAAAAATGACTTATTAATCATTGTTCTAAAGTATCAACACAATCAGAATACGTTTGGTCAGTTTTCTGTATGGTTGTTGTTTTTACTTAAAATAGTGTCCATTTTAAACAAAAGACAGACACTTCAAGTGATACCCGCCACACCATGCCTCGGATTGAGTTGGGGTTAACTCGTACACGTCAAAAATGACTCATGGATCATTTTCCTGAAGTATCAACAGAATCTGAATGCGTTTGGTCGGTTTTCCGTATGCCAATTATTGTTTTCACTTAAAATGTTGTCCATTTCAAATAAAAGTGAGACACTTTGAGTGGTACCAGCCAAACCGTAACTCGTATTGAGCTGCGGTTGACTCATACACATCAAAAATGACCTATGGATCATTTTTATAAAGTATCAACACAATAAGAATATTTTTTGGTTGGTTTTCCGTATGGTTGTTGTTTTTACTTAAAACAGTGTCCATTTTAAACAAAATACAGACACTTCGAGTGATACCTACCACACCATGCCTCGGATTGAGTCAGGGTTGACTCTTACATGTCACAAATGACCCATGTATCATTTTACTGAAGTATCAATATAATCCTAATGTGTTTGGTCGGTTTTCCGTATGCCAGTTGTTTTTTTCACTTAAAATGTTGTCCATTTCAAATAAAAGTGAGACACTTTGAATGGTACCAGCCAAACCATGCTTTGGATTGAGGCGTGGTTGACTTGTACATGTCAAAAATGACTCATGTATCGTTGTGATAAAGTATGAACACAATCAGAATATGTTTGGTCGGTTTTCTGTATGGCTGTTGATTTTACTTAAAATAGTGCCCATTTCAAACAAAAGTGTGACACTTTGAGTGGTACTGGCCACACCATGCCTCAGATTGAGGCGGGGTTGACTTTTACACGTCACAAATGATTCATGGATCATTTTCCTGAAGTATAAATAGAATTTGAATGTGTTTGGTCGGTTTTCCATATGTCAGTTGTTGTTTTCACTTAAAATGTTGTCCATTTCAAATAAAAGTGAGATACTTTGAGTGGTACTGGACAAACCGTGCCTCAGATTGAGGCATGGTTGACTTGTACACATCAAAAATTACCCATGTATCGTTGTGATAAAGTATCAACAATATATGAATGTGTTGGGATGGTTTTCCGTATGGCTGTTGTTTTTACTTAAAATAGTGTCTATTTCAAACAAAAGTGAGACACTTTGAGTGTTACCGGCCACACCGTACCTCAGATTGAGTCGGGTTTGACTCGTACATGTCAAAAACGACCCATGGATCATTTTCCTAAAGTATCAACAGAATCCAGATGTGTTTGGTCGATTTTCCGTATGCCATTTGTTGTTTTCACTTAAAATGTTGTCCATTTCAAATAATAGTGAGACACTTTTAGTGGTACCGGCCAAACCGTGCCTCGGATTGAGGCGCAGTTGACAACTCGTACACATCACAAATGACCAGAATGAATATGTTGGGATTCTATAGTGTAGGATAAGTTTCACAAAGGTCTTACCTAGGTTTCATTCAATAAGATATTTAACCATCTTTTTATCATGAAACTTTACACGTGTAAAATACTTTGGAGTTTCTGAAGTTGGAAAATGTGAAGCGTACTCTTCTAGAGTTCTCCAACCACTTTGTTGAGTTTTTGAATCTTGCACTATATCTTTTCAAAAATTATTACATAAAATCTTTTAGGTTTGAGATGGGACTAATGGACGATTTTTGGTTGATGCTAGTTATTTTTAGACTTCCAACCTTCTAGTGGTATTGGATAATGTTTATTTTTCTAAAGAAGACATATTTGGAAGGATAGATTTGGGAGGAACTTTAGTGGATGTAATAATTATTCAAATTTATTATTTTGGTTATAAAAGGAAGTACAAAAGTTTCCAGTATTTGGTCAAAAATAAAGATTTATACTGAATTAAAAAATATCCATACCAGAGTGAAAAATCAGGTTAAAAAATAAAGAGTTATACAGAATTCAAAAATTTAATGGATCAATCTGCCCCTGATCACCATCATCATCACCACTTTCATCATCATCCTCATCCTCACCGCTATCTATGTCCTTGTCTTCATCCTCTTCATCGTCCCCATGCTCATCCTCGGCCCCATCCTCGCCCTTGGCTCCATCCTCACCCTCGGCCCCATCCTCGCCCTTGTCCTCATCCTCATCCTCTCCCTCGTCCTCTTCAGCATCCTCATCATCACCAGGAATGTCATCATCTTGACCACCACTAGAAATTTCTCCTGGTGCATTGGATAATGCACCCATCGATGACATATATGTCTGACAAGCCGCGCTAGCCTCTGGTGGAAGTGATGAAGATAAAGCTTTGATCAGTTTCATAAATTCTTTCTCCCTCATTTGAACTTGTTCTTCCAACTCTATGACCCTTTTATCAGACTATCTAGCATGATCCTTAACCTGTTCCAACTTGGTGGTACTAGAATGGATACCTGGAGAGAACCAATACCTCATCGGGACTATATTCTTACCAGGTCGGCAGCGTACTCGACCAGAGTGCTCATCTCCCAAAACCTGATATAAATGATCGTGTGGCCCTAAATTGTTAGGCTCTTGGGCATCAAGGGCCTCTAAATTATCCTATTAAATATATTAATAGATTATTAAATTTAAAAAAATATATTAAAATTTGAAATAAACAAATTAAAACTTACAATCTTTTCTTGTTTCGGTTCATTAACCATAGTTCCATCTTTTTTCCTTCTACTCGAGCAAAAAAAAATTACTCGAGGGATACGTCCTTCAATATTTAATTTGTGCTTCTGTAATGACATTGAAACAATATAAAGTTCAAGTATAATCATATATTCAAAATTCAATAAATCACATTATTTAAGTACGAAATAATAAAAAGGGCAAGTCCTAAAGAAAAATTATAAACAACTATATCGTACTAGCTACCTCTCATGATCTGGCATTGTAGTGCTCCCCAAAGTGTGGAGGTATTGATTTGAATCAATGTTTTTTTTTTGTTTTTTTAGAAGATTCCTAAATAAATTTTAATAATAAATAAGATGATATTAATGAAAAATATGAAAACTATCATTTAAATAACTCAAATGGGATTAATACCTTAAATTTGGCAGTTTCCCAATGGGTAATCATTTGGCGATATTTCTCTATCAGGTAGTCATCCATGACAGGTAATTTATCCAACTTTGTTCCCACTCTATCACACCAGCCAACATATAGCTAATGCTTATAATCTCTCCAAAACTCTCTGAGCTCCTTTAAACGCACTGGTCATACACCTTCTCCATCAGGGAAGTTGAACCGAAGCTAACAACCAATAGATTAATTGATATAAATAAATAAAAATACTGCATTAAATCCAATATATTTTTTACCCATATTTGTGCCCACGCATTATCCTTTACTTCGTGTGGAAAATGTCTCCAAGAAAGAGGGTTGACCGGAATGATGTCGGAGTATTTGACTAGCGTCGCTAAAAAACTCTGACATTCCTGCCCAGATTTATCAATCATCTATCCATCATCATTATATTCAACCATAAACTATGTATGGCAGTTTCATACCACACGAAAGTGAGTGCTCCCCCTTCCCCACCTCCTATCAGTAGATGAATCTATCATTAAAGAAAAAAATATCAGTACAAGTTATAATAAAAATAAATTTTGATATAAAAATTTGTTAGAGTTATATAAATATACTTGTGGTAGTCAGATCAATGGGCATCACTGGATGTGTAGAAGCTGAAGGAATATCCTGTACAGGTGGAGTGTCCCTTAGTGTATACTCCTCAGCCACATACTATGTCGGAGCAGGAGTCGAAGAAGGTGGAATATAACAGCTTGGAGATAATGAACCAGAAGAAAAAGATGGTGGCACAGACGTATGGCCAACTAGTAGTGTAAACATCGGAGGCCTAAATACCCCGTGTGTCCCTAAAGACACACCAGGATCAAAATGGGGCGTAGAAGATACGTCTATGGTAGGGGCATAGTTCAATCAGGTACGACCAGTGGATCGTCTAACTCTATCACCACGAGCCCTCGTACCCTTGGACTCAGTACTGGGACCACCAGATGATCCTCTAACTCTAACACCACCCCCCTCCTACCACCAGCCTCTGTACTGGGAGCAATATCAGGTTCCTCGTCGGATATCACTCGTCTAGGGGGTAGATCCTGAAAAAAAATTCAACATAAAAGTAAACACATGATATTATAAGTTATTGAAATATATATATTTGAAATAAAATACTCACAATAGGGATGAGTGGAGGAACGCCCATCTGTGTCATGCGATGATTATTTTTTGTCATCTTTTTCCACCGCCTCTCTTCAATGGGTGTCATTTCCTACAATGAAAACAAATATGGAAGTAATTAGAAACAGATAACTAATGTATAACCCAAAAAAGAAAATATAGAAAAACCATTTTGATAAAAAAAACATAAAGAAACAGAAGATTTATGGTGGTTTTAAGGTAAGTACTAGGATACACACTCTGAATGATATAGGTGAAACATGTAGGTGAGAACACGACTGTATGATTCTATATGTTTCCCACCACAACTTCGGGTTCACAATCAACTCTGACAATTGAGATATTGGATTCATCATAAGTAATAAATGGATTGCTTCTAATTGCAGTAGGGATAGTGTCAACTTCATCATCACCATCATCAAAAACATGTCTGGGATTTACTTCAATAATTACACCGAATTTAGGATGATGATGATCTTTGACATAAAGAACTTGTTTCACCATTGATTCCAATACATATGGTTCATCGGTGGCAAGAGTGTGAGTCATGTCAATAACTCGAAATCCACAATCATCAATAAAGGTGCCTTGACTCATCATTGAATCAAACCATTGACATTTCTTCATCATGACTCGACCATGCGAGTAATAATCCAAAATTATTATTTTCTCCACAACCCCATAATAAGTTACATTTTCAGAACAAGGTCTATTATCCGATGAACTGTCATAACAGTATGTTGTGGCAGTTAGAATAACACCATCATGATGTGTTCTCATGTTTCTTGCTCGTTTAGTGATAATAAATTTGTATCCATTGATCACAAGTGATTTACAAGCACGAACCATGGTATTAGGACCAAAAGCCAAAGATCTTATTTCCTCAGAAATAGAGTATGCAGAAAAACTCGATACCTGAAATATAAACAAATAGTAAACTTAATTAAATATTATTTTTATTTAGTTATTACAAAAATATTTTTACCTTCAATTTCAACCAAGCAGAAAACCCTTTGCTATGAAAAGTCACTTTCCTTCTCAAAGATAAATAATGATGCTTTCTATATATCAATTCTTTATGTTCCCTGTAGATAAAAATAATAATAGTTTAAAAAATATTTAAAATTACAAGAGATAAGATAAGATCTACATGTATAATTTATTTACTTGATATACTCATCGAACAAATCACAATTTAACAAAAATGTGTGATGTGCCATCTCTCTCTCTTCAAGGCTTAATTTCACCAATGTATATGATCCCAGAATTCCTCCTATATTAGGAAGTGATGGAAAAATGGGTTCAATTTGCTCATACTTTTCTTCTTTATTTCTCATTGGTATTTTTATTCTCGTAGTAAGATCAGAAAAATACATTGAGAAAAAATCCATACATTCTTGATCCAAGTAACCGTTCACAATAGAACCTTCGGGATAATTCCTATTCCGAACATATGATTTCAATGTGTACGTGTTTCTTTCAGTTGGATACATCCAATGGAAAGAAATGGGTCCTCCAAGAAGTATTTCGGTCAGAATATGGACAGTCAGATGCAACATACATGTAAAAAATGATGGAGGGAAAATTTTCTCTAACTCACACAAAATTAATGGTGTCTCTTCCAATAGTTTTTGCAAGAAGGATTTGGACAAATTCTTAGCACAAAGATCTCTAAAAAAATATCACAACCGAATAACTGAGACTCTTACATTATTGGACAAGAGATTATGGATTGCTATTGGAATCAACTTATGCAAAAGGACATGATAATCATGAGTCTTCAAATATTTCAGCTTCAACTCTTTTCTGTTGACCCGTTTTGATATATTGCTTAAATAGCCATCAGGAACTTTAATAGTCTCTAGCACTTCCAGAAATTTATTTTTTTCAACAGGTTTCATCACATAAGAAGAACATGGAACTTGCCATTTATTTTCACTGATACAGACAGGATGCAATTCTAGTCTGATCACCCAATCTACCAAGTCATGCCGAGATCGTAAATCATCTTTTGTCTTCCCCTTGACATTTAGAAGAATCAAAAGCAACATTTCACATATATTCTTTTCAATGTGCATTGTGTCTAAGCAATGATGTAACAAGTTGGTTGACCAATACGACAACTCAAAGAATATACTCTTCTTATTCCAATTGTAATAGGTATCATTGGAAAAAAAATTCCTCTTTCTAGATTTCATTACACCCTTCCCAAATGAATAACTAAAATCTTTAAATTCATTAAGCACGTCAGTTCCAAACATACGCTGAGGTGGATCGTTAGTCTCCATGGTATTGTCAAATCTTTGACGATTGTTTCTATATGTATGGTTCATTGGAAAGGATCATCGATGTCTCATAAAATTAAAACTACGATGATATTTCAGTCCTCTCGATCAAGTATTCTTCACAAAAATAGGACATGACAATTTTCCTTTTATGCTCCATCCAGAAATCATTGCATAAGGAGGAAAATCATTGATCTTCCACATAAGCACAACACGCATATGAAATATGTCTTTCGAACATGCATCGTATGTGGGCACACCCACATCCCAAAGAAGTTTCAACTCTTTTATTAAAGGTTGCATGTATACATATATATCATTGTCGGGATCAGAAGGGCCAGATATCAGTATACTCAAGAAAGTGTAAGGCTTTTTCATACACAACCATGGGGGAAGGTTATAAATGTGTATGAAAACTGGCCATGTGTTGTGCAAAGTAAGAATCTTCCCAAATGGATTAAAACTGTCACATGAAAGAATGTAAGTCCTTTAAGAAGGTAAGAATGTAATCAATTGTAGTATTTAAAATCCCATACATAGTTTTCCCATGAAACAATCAGATTAAAAATTCCAACTTTTTCATTTTACCACATTGCCAATATACTGGAGTCGTCGTAGCATCATTCAATTTTTTCACCATATCAACATCATAATTTTCATTGGATGCATCATGTGTGCGTGTATCGAAATCTTGTTGGATGGACATCCTTTCCTTCTCATGTTGCCGAATAAATGGAAACAGATCATATATCAAACTCTCCAATTCAGTTTTATCATTTGGATCATCAACATTTTGAGATTCCATTTTCTCTCTATTGTGATACCACACATAATAGTTTGTTTGGAAACCATATTTGGTTATATGATAGCTAACTGCTTCATGACTCAACCAAGGTCTTTCAACACAATTAGAACATGGGCAATGTATGCGACCACTATTTGAAGCCTTGTCAAATGCAAAATATAAAAATATGTTCAAATTATTTTGAAAATCAGTTGAAATCTGATCAGTTTCATACATACAACTTCTATCCATTTTGTAAAAAAATCAATAATTCATTTCAAATCAATTAAATAATATTGAAGTTCAATCAAAAAAATATTTAGGTAAATGACAATTTTTTACTTTAAATAAAAGCATAACTGACACATTACTCTATATGAGAATCATATTAAGAAATACAACAAAATATAGTGTATATAAGAAAATAAGATATAGAATTTCTAATGCCTATATTCAAGGATTTCCCAGTAAGATATTGGAAGTGGATCAAGGAATACATAATCCTTAAGGGTCTTGTTGGGAGTACATGAGTTTTATACTTTAACTTCTTCTGGGAAACCAGGATGAGGAGTAGGATGATGATCACATCAAAAGTAGTTATGGCCTCATCAAGTTTCACCTTAACCATGGATTAAAGGATCCTAGGTTTGGGACCATAGATCATAGGTTGGTAGGGTTTGTTCATTGAATCATGTCCCAATTGATTTTGGAGAGGGACCTTCAATAGTTATATATATGGATTTGATTAGAAACACCTATAAAAAGGATATCCAAGAATTGTAACGTCCCAAACCAGGATACCACTCATTAGTGACCCAAACCCAGATGGCCACTCATTATAGCAGGACCTTCAAGTTCTATTGTGTTTTATCTCACATACAAATAATGATTTTTGGGTTGTCCGGGGTCCAGGGAGGAGGGTGGTGGGTTGTCTGGGGTCCAGGGAGGAGGGTGGGGGCTGTCTAGGTTCTAGGAAGGAGGGGAGATGTCCTAGGTCTAGAAAGGTGGGTGGGGGTTGTCCGGGGTCCAGGGAGGAGGGGAGTTGTCCAGGGTCCAGGAAGGAGGGTGGGGGGCTGTCTGGGATCTAGGGAGGAGGGTGGGGGGGATTTCTAGGGTCCAGGAGGGAGGGGGGTTTCCTTGGGTCCAGGAAGGAGGGGGTTGTCCTGGGTGGACCTCAAAACACAAAATGGGGTTCCACTCTATAGTTCTGAGAATATATTATCCAAAGCTACAAAGATTCCACCTGTAAACATGACAACTTTAAATCAGTTCCTACTGTAATTTCATGAAATTTAAGGGATATGTGTTTTTTGAAAAGCCTATACATTATAGTGATGTTCTTGAATGATGGTTTTTTTCCCAAATGTGTATGGAATTCAGTAATGAGGATGATTTCTTCCATTTAACCAATGTTATAGTGTACGTTTAGGATGAATTCTTGCATTTAACCAGTGTTCTAGTTTATTTTTAGGTGAGGTGAGTTAGAAACCATGTTAGGCATGTCATTAGAACATGGGTTCTTCTATTTAACCATGTAGTCTTGAATTTTAGGGATGAAATTGTTTTGACTGAGCTAATTACTACCTACTCTATAGTATGGCCAACACATCATGTGGGCATACCCATGAAACAAATCCATGTGTAAATGAGATGTTTTCAGCATCCTATTTGGCCAAACATAATTTTCACCATAAGGGATTGGCCATGTATATTTACATGTCTAACCAAGTCATGTACTATGTGTACATTCCCATGTACATTCCCATGACACTAGATTATCGTAGACACCATGTGAACCCTTATACCATATCGTCATTATTACAACCATTAATAACAACTTATTAAACAACATCACTTGTCAAAGATAATCAAATTGAACATAAATCAATAATAATATTGGATATATCAAGTAAAATGAATTTATACTATCTTACATCCTAAATGACCACCCACAACCATGATTAATGACCACAAATCTCCCCTTTCGGCCAAATCAAAAGTGAAAACAAAAACACATAGTTGCAAAAAACAACTTCATTTGTGTGAAGAATAATAATCCCATGGTCCTCTTGATATTTGAACTACGCAGTCATTATTTTCGGGATGAACTTGTATCCATGAAACCATATGAGAATCATGATTCAATACATGTGTTTTTCTGATTTTCCCAAGCATTTTGAGGAACCCCAAATCAGTAAAAATGTTCATTGTGTTTTAAAAAGGTGATTGAATAACTCATGTATGATATTGAAGGTAGAATTATTAATGGTTATATTAGGAAAACTAATATTCATTAATATTGCAAATTTGACATTTTTTGAATTAGTTTCATGAAGAAGGAAGAAGTACTACATGGGAAAAGGAGAGGTCCCACTGAGAGTTCCCTTTGTAGATATTTTATTCACAAATAACATTGGATTGTACGGTTAAGTATTTCTTATTTCTTCTGTGAAGAATAATTAGGGACCACATACTATTTTTCAAAGTTCAAGAAGATACTCCATATGTTCTATTGTTCAAAGGATAAGTGAACAGTGTGTCATTTTATATATATATAGATTTTGATAGAAACACGATACATACTTGTTATGTAATACACATAGTGTACAAAAATTAAGATGAATAAGATCTTCATGTTTGACATGATCTTAATGAAAGGAGTGATTTTCATGAAATACTATGAATAAATATTATAAACAATTTCTTATGAGTTCATATACATGAAGCTGTAATATTTGAAGCATTGAGATTAAAAAAACTATGAATCTTTAAAATTAGAACACAAGAAAGAGACACCATGCCCTTATAAATGTATATGTGTAATGAAAACATTAATTGGACAATGTGTACACTGATGTAGTGATTTGAGTACACAATTCGTGGAGTAGTGAATCATAAAATTTTCCAAAATCCCTAGAAATATGGAATAACGATATCCTTGATAATAGAAGGATATCATTAAGAAGAGGTGGAAGGATATCCTTGAGAAGAGGTGGAAGGAGTCTAACCTGGCACCTGATCGGATGGAAGAGGTGCACCTGTGTTGGGGCTTCTTAAGGGCTTCTGGGAGTCGGGCAGCGCTTCTGGAGTCGCACAATCTGCTTCTGCAATCTGCTTCTGGAATCGAGGGGGGTCTCCTGCCTTAGTCGAAATTGGGGGGGGGGGGTTTGCCAACGGTTATTAAAAACCGTTGGTACAACAATGCTTTCCCAACAGTTTGATGAAATCGTTGGGAAAACTCATCTAAACTCCATCTTTACCAACGGTTCTCATGAACCGTTGGTAAAGAACAATGCTTTCCCAATGGTTTGATGAAACCGTTGGGAAACCTCATATAAATTCCATATTTACCAATAGTTCATACAAACTGTTGGTAAAGAACACCTATACCAACGGTTCAAAAGAATCTTTGGTATAAAAGTGTTGGGAAAACAATGATTTACAATAGCGAGTGGTGCTCCCAATATAGAAGAACAACAACCTTCTATACATTTCAATGCTACCAATCTAGAGAAAAAATATATTTATGATGTTGAACCCGAGGAAATGGTGTATGGAGAACAACTAGTGCCCTAGAAAAAATAGAAGTGTCATTATGTGATAGTGTTAGAAAAAAATTATTAAGGCGGCAAGTAAAGGCATCAAATTCTAGGTTGGATGGAATGCACATAGCCAAGTTATTAACCCCAAAAAGGCCATGTTTAGTAGTTTCATTGGGCTCACCACTTAGTAGAATGTTCTGATTGATATAGATTTATGGAACAATGTTGTGCTCGTGCTTAAGAAAGTAATTTGGGAAGAGGTTAAGGTAACATTATGATATAATTTCTTTATTTTACTAAAAAAATGAAACATTAAATTACTCTTCATTAACCCTTGAATAGTGCATTTATAGTAGATGAATCCTAAATGAAATTTGTATTGATTTTTTTTTTAAGTCTCACATATGATTTATCACAATTATTACAAAGTTTCACCTCAAATATGATGGAGGGAAAATAAACCCACACCCACTGCAGATGTGTGCACACCTGAAAATCCAAGAAGTGTGGGATGCGTTTATTGGCCAACGTGAGTATATATCTTTTCAGGTACATTGTGACTAGTAATACATTATTTTACAATATGTGTATTAATCACTTTGATTAAGAAATATTAATTTATAAAACAGCTGCTAAGTGCTGAAAATAATAAATGAGTAGCAAAATCAACGTACCCATACCATAAATCAAGAATGGGGTATGATTCACTTGAAAAAAATGGTACATATTTTAAATCTATCGTAATACTTTATATGACATAAAATAACAACATAATTATGTTCCTCTATTTATATGAATATTAATGAATCTAAATCCAAATCCACTTCTATCCCACGCCATGTGCTATGGAATGAGTCACGTGCAAATAAATATGAGATACTAATAGATGAAAACATACAAAAAGTGTGGGAATCATGTGTAAGTTTGGAATAAAAAATGCTTTAAATCGGTATTAAATAACAATGAATACTTATTTTCCTATATTTTTTATCTGACTTAGACATAAGAATCATCATTAGTTTTATCGGATGAACAACTAATATATGTGGTCTTGATGCACCTAGAACAGTATGGCTACGTCAAAGGTGTTGGTTTTGGGGTGACACCCCAAACATATTTTGAGAAAAGAAATGAACAGGGGGATAAAGATAAAAAAAATGGAAGAGTTGCAAGAATGATTATCTACTCTTGAAGAAAAATTTAATTGGCAATCAAATTTGCTAGAAAATGTTGTGGGAAATAATCAAAGATAAGAAACAATGCAAGAATAACCATTATGTTAATACCCCCCACCCCCACCATCTTTGAGGTGATCTATTGTTCCCAAATAGGATTGAGACCACTGAGAGGGGGTGTGAATCAGTGCTTCTTTTTTATTTTATAAGAAAGTTTATTAATTTCTTTAGTAAACTTTCTTAACCTATGAAACCACTTAAAGTTACTATACACTCAAATACTTTCTTAACCTTACCTTTCATATACAACAAATATAAAGAGAGAGAATCACATAATATATATAAGTTTTGATACAAAGACCTACTGCTTTCCATGTTAGATAGTCCCACCAACATGGATTATTTCATTATCTTCTTCCTAGAATACAAAGGCATAAGTAGTGAAAAATTCTACAATATTAGTAGCAACTTTCTTACTATATTTGATTATACCCCCCAACTATCCTTTTCAGTATCCACTTTCCCATTCTAGCTATGCACCCCAGCAAAAACAAACAATCATTTTCAGAAACTGGTTAGTATCTGTAGTTACAAGCTTCACTTTACTTCTTCTTTTCTTATACACTTAATAAAGTCTTCACTTCCTATATAAGTAAGCTAAATCAAACTTTACTAGTGTAAAATACTCAATAACTTCAACAATTATCTAAGAAACTTGTTGGTGTTGAAACTTCTTCTATAAAATCTATCCAGAAAACTTCCTCAGTAAAAGTTCGTCTCATCTACCTCAGTTCGGTAACCTCTATCTGATGGTTTCCATATGATTGGCCTCGGTCTAATTCTCCCTCTTCTCTTCCTTCTTCAATTGAGTATAAACTCAAATGGTGGTTTACAATTCCTCAATCTGATGGACCTCGGTCCAATGAACCTTGCTCTAATAGATGTCGCTCAGATGGGATCACTCAAATGGACTTGCCCTGATGAAATGTCATTTTTTGGAACTTGGTCTGATGATCGTATTGAACCTCACTCCGATAATCACTACGGCAAAAAAGGCATTTAGCGGCGGTTTAAACTGCCGCGAAATCGATTGGCGGCGGTTTTGAAAAACCGCCGCTAAATCGTGCGTCGGGAAACTATTTCGCGGCGGTTTTTTTTTATTTTTTAAATTTTTTTATTTTTAATTTTATATATTTATTTATATATTTATTTATTTATTTATTTATTTATATATTTATTTATATATTTATTTCGTATTTATTTATATATTTATTTCATATTTATTTTATTTATTTATTTATTTTATTTATTTAATTTATTTATTTAATTTATTTAATTTATTTAATTTATTTAATTTATTTATTTATTTATTTATTTATTTATTTATTTATTTATTTATTTATTTTATTTTATTTATTTTTCGTATTTATTTATTTATTTATTTATTTATTTATTTTTCGTATTTATTTATTTTATTTATTTTATTTCGTATTTATTTTATTTCGTATTTATTTTATTTCATATTTATTTTATTTACTTTATTTATCCATGCATGCACATCCCATGCACATGTTATTTACTTTATTTATCCATGCATGCGCATCCCATGCACATGCACATGCACATGCACATGCATACCCATGAAATATAAAGAAATTCTGCGTTTGGTGAGATTTGAACCCCTAACCTCTTGCATATTTTCCAAAGACTTTACCACTCCAGCAAGCTCGCCATGTGGTTAACAAACAGAATTTAATATACTTATATATATTAATTGAAAAAACAAATAATACATAAATAATAGATATAAACTCAATAATAATAAATAATAAATAATAAATAATAAAAAATAAAATAAGGAATAAGGAATAATAAATATAAATAATAAATAATAAATAAATATAAATAATAACTAATAAATATAAATAATTAATAATTAATAATAATAAATAAATAATAATAAATAAATAATAAATAATAAATAATCAATAATCAATAATCAATAATCAATAATCAATAATCAATAATCAATAATCAATAATCAATAATCAATAATGAATAATAAATAATAAATAATCAATAATCAATAATAAATAATAAATATTATATAATAAATAATAAATAATAAATAATAAATAATAAATAAATATAAATAATAGCTAATAAATAATAAATAATAAATAAATATAAATAGTAAATAAATATAAATAATAAATAATAAATAAATATAAATAATAAATAATAAATAAATATAAATAATAAATAATAAATAAATATAAATAATAAATAATAAATAATAAATAAATATAAATAATAAATAATAAATAATAAATAATAAATAATAAATAATAAATAATAAATAAATATAAATAATAAATAATAAATAATAAATAATAAATAATAAATAATAAATAAATATAAATAATAAATAATAAATAGAAAATAATAAATAACAAATAAATATAAATAAATAATAAATAATAAATAATAAATAATAAATAATAAATAATAAATAATAAATAATAAATAATAAATAATAAATAATAAATAATAAATAATAAATAATAAATAATAAATAATAAATAATAAATAATAAATAAATATAAATAATAAATAATCAATAATCAATAATCAATAATCAATAATCAATAATAAATAATCAATAATCAATAATGAATAATAAATAATCAATAATGAATAATCAATAATAAATAATAAATATTATATAATAAATAATAAATAATAAATAATAAATAATAAATAAATATAAATAATATATAATAACTAATAAATAATAAATAGTAAATAAAATTAAATAGTAAATAAATATAAATAATAAATAATAAATAAATATAAATAATAAATAATAAATAAATATAAATAATAAATAATAAATAAATATAAATAATAAATAATAAATAAATAATAAATAATAAATAATAAATAATAAATAGAAAATAATAAATAATAAATAAATATAAATAAATATAAATAATAAATAATAAATAATAAATAGAAAATAATAAATAATAAATAAATATAAATAATAAATAATAAATAATAAATAAAAAAAATAAATAAATATAAAAAATAAATAATAAATATAGATATAAATAATAAATAATAAATAATAAATAAATATAAATAATAAATAATAAATAAATATAAATATAAATAATAAATAATAAATCATAAATAAATATAAATCATAAATCATAAATAATAAATAAATATAAATAATAAATAATAAATAGAAAATAATAAATAATAAATAAATATAAATAATAAATAATAAATAATAAATAAATATAAATAATAAATAATAAATATGAATAATAAATAAATATAAATAATAAATATTAAATAAATATAAATAATAAATTATAAATAAATATAAATAATAAATAATAAATAAATATAAATAATAAATAATAAATAGTAAATAAATATAAATAATAAATAATAAATAATAAATAATAAATAATAAATAATAACTAATAAATAATAACTAATAAATAAAAAATAAAAAATAAATATAAATAATAAATAATAAATAATAAATAATAAATAATAAATAATAAATAATAAATAAATATAAATAATAAATAATAAATAATAAATAATAAATAATAAATAATAAATAATAAATAAATAATAAATAATAAATAATAAATAAATATAAATAATAAATAATAAATAAATATAAATAATAAATAATAAATAAATATAAATAATAAATATAAATAATAAATATAAATATAAATAATAAATAAATAAAAATAATAAATAATAAATAAATAATAAATAAATATAAATAATAAATAATAAATAAATATAAATAATAAATAATAAATAATAAATAAGTAATAAATAATAAATAAATAATTAATAATTAATAAATAATAAATAATAACTAATAAATAATAACTAATAAATAAATATAAATAATAAATAATAAATAATAAATAATAAATAACCAGTTACAAATAATAGATAATAAATAAATTAAAGTATATTATAAATAATAAATAATAAATAATAAAGGAAACACATGAAAAAGTATGAAAAGACGTGATAAGGGATGAAAAATCATGAAAAATCATGAAAAAGGATGGAGAAGCATAAGAAGAATGAGGCATTAGAAAAAATGAGAACGAATGAAAACTCGTGACAACTCTGGAAAACTCCTTAATAATTCAACATAATCATCATAATAACCCATAAAAAACCATTGATAAAGATAACAAGTCATGGAAACCCAAATAAACAGTAATAAATGGAGCTACCGTTAAAACCCGTCAAAACGGTCATAAAGAGACAAAAACATTGGACTCACATTAACGGAAATAACTTATGATCCGAGAGTCCGTTTTAGATCCGCGACCTGTCAAATCAAAGATCCTGAAACGCTCTTCAACCTGAAAGGTGAAAGATTCTGAATGGACAAACGGATCGGAAGTTATGACCATTTAAAAAAAGCTGACGAAGAACGGGTGCTAGAAACGAGGCATTGAAAAACCTAACAAACCCGATACCCACTAAAAAGGCCATAACATATGATCTAAGAGTGCATGTGGGCGCCGCGACTAGTCAAACCGAAGCTCATGGAATGATCTATGATCTGGCAGGTGGAGGAGGCCGAACTGACACGTGAATCGAAAGTTAGGTCTGTTTGAAGACAAGTTCGACGGGACACCGGTGACGGAAATGGGGTTTTGGATGCCTTTGGAGGGGTTTTGGGGTCGAAAAACATGACAGAAGCTTGCTTGTGTCAAACCGGTGCGTAGCTCTCTTCGCTGGCTTCGATTTGATATGTGGCAGAGCCCAAACGGACACCCAGAGCGAAAGTTATGTCTGTTTGAAGTTGGAGAACTTTTTTCAACTTTTTTATAACTCTAATATCATCCACACCTTAGACCGTCTCATGGTTTTGATTATATGTGCCTCTAGATCTCTTCATGAGCTTCGATTTGACTGGTCGTGGCGCTTCAACGGATGCCCGGATCAAAAGTTATGGTCATTTTAGTGATTTCGGGGTTTCTCGCGTTTTTTTATTTTTTTCATTTCATTTCGCGGCGGTTTTACCAAAACCGCCGCTATTTCACGGCGGTTTTTTAAAAAACCGCCGCTAATCCTCGAATAAAATTAAAAAAAATAAAAATAAAATAAAAAATAAATAAATTTTTTTTTGCCGTTTAGCGGCGGTTTTTTCGCGGCGGTTCTTAAAACCGCCGTGAAATGGCGGCCTGAAAATGCGTTTCGCGGCGGTTTTAAAAACCGCCGCGAAAAAACCGCCGCTAAACGGCAGTTTTCTTGTAGTGAATATTCCTCATCTTAAACCTGAAAAAAAAGTTTGGTTGGGAACTCAATACCTATTCCACAATTGTCAAAGCTCTAGCGCATGTGAACATTTCAATTTGTCAAAGTATAAATGTATTGTGATCTCCTTTTATAGGCACCCCATAATGGCAAAGGCGAGAAAAATAATTCCATTTCCTACTCAATAAAATTAACAATTCAGGATTTCTTGTTCATTTAAGTCTTCATATTTGACTACTTTGACTCTTCTCAATAATTTTGGGAGCTTCTTGAATCTTCTCTAATCTACTCAAATCTTCAGACTTATTCAAGTTTACAAACATTCCTTCAGTCCGATTCTTCAATTTGATTCTTCATTGTGATTCTTCATTATGATGAAGATGTGTGAAAAACTGAAGATGGCCCATTAATATGACCTCTTATAAATACATAAAGTCTTCTCATAAAAATGCTCTATATAAATTGAAAAAACTTGTTAAAATAATTGGATCATTCTACCAAAACCTTGTGTCTTTTCTTTTGTCATATACATAGTTTCCACTTCTAAAGATTCAGTACTTAGAAATTCTCTAGCAACAACTTCTAACTCCCTTGGAAATACTTTGTCAATATTTCACCTTTTCTCTTATTCCTCAGACCGATGATCCCACTATGATGTAGTTTAGTGTCTGATGATTCTATTGGTGACATCATGCATCTGATTAATCGGTCTCTACTTCTCTCTGATGATCGTTGTCAGCTCTAATATGATGAGTCTGATGACAATGGTTGACTACATTTATTGATCTCCATCTAGTTGATTGGTCTTTGAATTCTTATGATGAATCGTCATTTCAATATTTATCAAACATTTTTCCCCCAATAAAACATTACATCTGATGCATAAGGGGTACCGGCAATATAAAATGAATCGGTATTAGAATCCATTATGATGGATTGGTGTCGATGATGACTTATTTACTTCAACAAGATCAATCTTATTACCTTCTAAATTTGTCACACTGATGTTTATCATACCAATTATCTACATCCTTTTGTGTCTGGTGTTCCTCACACTAATGAACAGTATCCAAAATACTTCACAACATATTCTAATCTCTTACACAAACTCCATATTATATCATGACTTCTTTATGATTTATGAGAACTCCATGATCAGTAAATCATCATCAGATTTTAAGTATCAAATGCAGACTTCGATACTACTTCTCATTACGATCAAAACTTTCATTCCATAATCAATACATTTTTTAATATCTTCTGAATTTCTATCAAAAACACCAATTCGATAATCGTATTCAATGAATCACACCGATGGACTGATTCCAATGGGTGGTTTTGATTGTCAACTTTGTAAACACCCTTCTTTTATCTGGATTTCCATCACCTTATCACTAGGTAAGTTGTTTACTTAATTTACTCACTTTCTTAAAAAAATTCCATATATTGATCTATTGAAAACAAATAAAACCAAAACACAAGTTGGTCCTAACAATATCCACCTTTATGTTTGTTGTTAATACCCACTCCCACTTCAAAAATAATACCACTTGTTTTCTTTTCTCACTTTTTATTCTCCCCATTCCTTTCTTTCTACCCTTATTTATTATCTCTCCCTAATTAATTTTCTCTCCCCCTTATTGACAATCAAATTCAAAGGGTCCATCATGACAAGTTTCCCCCTTATTGAAAAATGATCACATTTCCAATGGTTGGAACTTTTCATCTCAAAATCTTGAAACTATTCTTCGAGAGAACATAAGTATCACATGAGTTTCTTAAAAAATATCCTTTAACTAAAAAACTCTAAGTCTACATGGGTGAACCTGGTATAGAAAACAAGAGTGTATAATCAAGGTTATCAATGTTGTCCATAACACAACTTTCAGGTAATACCTTTTCATGTTTCTTTCAACATTCACATTATTGGGGAAATATTGAAAGATTTGGTTAAGATAGAATTAATCTACACCCATATCAAAAAATATAAAAAAAAATAGGTGAATAAATATAACTTTTCAAAAACTCATATTTTGTAACCTCGTTACTTTCTTTTTCAAGAATAATAAGAGACTCATCAACATAAGCTTATCATTTTAACTCCTTCAATTCCTTATAAGTTAGTAAAAATAAAAAAATGTTTTGGGAATAAGGAGGAACCTCAGTAGTTCCTTAGAATCATTTTTCAAATTGAGAGTCCTCTATCAGTCTCGAATTATTATTATTATTCTTATATTTAACATTGTATGTATTTTCTTTTTTTTTGTTCATCCTTCTTATATTTTGGAATAAGTTTATTTTCATCTGCATATTCTTATGATAAGGATGTCAACTCCCTTTTTTCTTTAGTGCCCTTTTCATTTTAATGAGTTTGTAAAAATTATTTCATGCCTTTATCTTATTCTGGCAGGATGGTTAAAAAACTTTTAATAACATTACCTTCTTTTTCACATCTCTTTCATCTTTTATGAATTTTCAACCCATAATATGTTGATATCTTTTTATCAACTTTTCTAAAATCTTCAGAAACCTTTTTATTTCCCTTTACTTTAGCTAATTTTGATGCTTCTTCTAACTTTATATCCATGAAAACTTTTTCTAGCCAAATAACTAAGCATTATTTCTTTTCTTTCTCAGTCTGCTTACTTTTCTCACCTTTCTTAACATACTCAGATTTCTTCATCTTATGAGTTTCCTTTTTTAGTTCCAAATATTTTTTAGGAATATTTGATCATAATATATCCCCATTGATTCATACATGTTTCTTATTAGAGAAATGTTATACCATCATGAATAATATTTGTGTTCGAAAACTCCACAACACCAACAATGATCTTTGAATCTTGATTTTTTGAACTGATAGTGGACTTGTTCAGAATTTTTTTTATCGTTTCTTCACAAATCGTGTACTAATTTGCTCAGGATGATACTTTCCTAATGTATTTATATCTTTCTCGGTGAAAGCTGTTTTCTCACATACCTGATTTTTTAAACCTTTCTTTTCACCTTCTTTAGAATTTTCTCCTTTAACATCAATTGACTTGGTGAAGTTTTCTCTCATATTTCTTATATCACTTTGTGTTGTAAGAAGCGTTGATTATGTTTCTAACAAATCCTCTTCCTTATTATCCAAAATAACTCTCATAACATCAATCATCTTTTTAGATTCATCTATCTTCAACTTGTTCTGATTATTTCCTTCAACAAGTGTGGATTATTTCATATTAAGGTTCTCATTTCCAACTAATATTTCTTCATAGATTTTTAGTTTTCTTCCAAGCTCATTAATCTTCATATTTTGAGATATAATAACATTGATATTTTCTGTTCTTTATTCATCCGGTCATTGTTCTCAAAAGTTATTCTTTCAACATCTTTCTTTAGCTTCTTTCTTTCTTTCTTGAGTTGAGTATTCTACTCAATTTATTTTTCCAAATTATCTTTGAGAATCCATTCCATTTCTATAATTTCTTCATCAACATAATCTCTTTATAAATAATTGTGTCCCTTTATAACTTAAGAAATAAAGTTGAGTTAATGATCATATCACTAGATGAGGAATCATCATTCTTTATTCTACTTAGATAAATTTTCTTCTTCTTATCATAAGGAAAATTTTTCTTATATTTCTTCCACATTTGTTTCTGAGATATATCATCATATTCCTCAAACTCATACTCTTAAACATTCTTCCTAGGAAAATTTTGTGCAAAATTTCATTTCCATTCACAATTCCAACCTTTTAGGGTTTTAATTTTCTATTTGCCTTTATTGTATTTCTTAGAAAGGAGGGAAACAATTGTATTGAAATATTTATCTTCTTTCTATGATTTTGAATCACTTGATTCTTCTTTAATTTATTTATCTTTGTTTTTTCTTTTTAACAAATATTTGAAGGACATTTCTTGATCAACATTTTATTTAATTTTCATAACCTTCTCTCTTCTCATTTCATAAGTAATAAGAATACTATGAAGATCATCCAAAGATAGAGCTTCAGGATATCTATATTCCAAAGATGAAACTTTAGCATCAAACATATCAGGAAGAATTCTTAAGATATTTTTAAGAATAGTTGAGTCTTCTAATTTCTCACCAAGACATCTTATGGTTTTAACAATATCATTCACCCTTGTGAAGAAGTCACTAATGGATTCATACTTATCCATTTTTAGATCTTCATAATTCAACCTATAGAGTTGTAACTCTAGATTATTCACCTTTTTATTTCCATCATAAATGTTCTTCAACTTATCCTAGACACCTTTGACAGATTTTATTCCATTTAATCAAAGAAATTCACTTTTAGTTAGTGATGAGAGTAAATCATTTTTGGATCTTCCATCATTATCAAGATTTTTCTTATTAGCATTAGTAAGAGGAGAATTCTCAATATGAGGAGGAAGTATATTTTTAGTAGCTTCCAAAACATCATACCCAAGAGAGATAAGATATGGCAGCATTCTATCTTTCCAGATATGATAGTTCTTACCATTGAAAACTAGAATCCTCTTGTAGTTCATGGAATTGAAATTCTCTATTCACAGGTATGTATATTTCATAGGTAACCTCCTCTGATAGCAATTTTTTTTCAAATAGGATTGAGGTTACTAAGGGGGGTGAATTAGTGGTTCCTTTTTCTTTTATAATAAAGATTCTTAATTTCTTTAGTAAACTTTCTTAACCTATGAAACCTGTTAAAGTTATGATCCACTAAAATACTTTTTCAACCTTACCTTTCATATGCACCAAATATAAATAGATAGAATCACATGATATTTACATGGTTTGGTAAAAAGACTTACTCCTTTCCATGTTGGATAATCCCACCAACATGGATTCTTTTACTATCTTCTTTTCAGAATACAAAGGCACAAGCAGTAAAAAAATTTATAATCCTAGTAGAAACTTTACTATTATAGTTGGTTATACCATCCAACTATCCTTTTTAGTATCCACTTTCCCATAACTAGTTATACACCCCAGAAAAACAAATAAGCCTTTTTAAAAACTAGTAGGTGTCTATAGTTACAAGCTTCAATTTCCTTCTTCTTTTATGGTCCACTTCAGAAAGTATTCACTTCCTCCATAAGTAAGATGAATCAAACTTTATCAGCATACAATCTTCAATAACTTCAAAAATTCTATAAGAAACTTTTTGGTCTTGAAAATTTTTCTAGAAGCTCTATTCAAAAAACTTCCTCGGAAAAAGTCAATTTGATCTACCTCAGTCCAGTAACCTTTATCCAATGGTATCCATACAATTGGCCTTGATTTGATTATACTTCTGGTCTTCCTTCTTCAATTGAGTAGAAACTCAAATGGAATCTCACAATTCCTTCATTTGATGGAACTCGGTCCAATGAAACTTTCTCTGATGGATGTCTCTCTCATGGGCTCACTCTGATGGACTTACTCTGATGAAATGTTGTCTGTTGGAACTTTCTCCAATGATCGAATTGAACCTCGCTCCAATAATCTTCTTTAGCTTCAACCTGAAAAATAAAGTCTGGTTGGGAACTCAATACATGTTCCACAATTTTTGAAGCTCTAGCGCATGTGAACAATTCAATTTAGAAAAGTACAAATGTATTGTGCTATCCTTTTATAGGCTTCCTAGAATGGAAAAGGTGGGGAAAAAATTCCATTTCCTGCTTAATGAAATTTACAATTCCAGATTTCTTGTTCATTTAAGTATTTATCTTTGACTTCATAAACTCTTCTCAATACTTTTAGGATCTTCTCGAATCTTCTTGAATCTTCTCAAATCTAATCAAATATTCAGACTTATTTAAGTTTATAAACATTTCTTCAATCTGATTCTTCAGTCTGATTCTTCATTACGATGATAACATATGAAAAACTGAAGATGGCCATTAAGATAACCTCTTGTAAACACTAAAAGTTTTCTCATATAAATGTTATGTATCAACTAAAAAATACTTATTAAAGCAATGAGATCATTATTCCAAAACCTTGTGGATTTTATTTTATCATATACATTGTTTTTACTTCTAAAGATTTAATTAATACTCCTTGGAAAATATCCAACAACGCCTTTCAACTCCCTTCACAATACTTTGTCAGCATTTTACCTTTTCTTCTTCTCCCTCGGATTGATGATCCTGTGTCCGATGTAGTTCAGAATCCGATGATTTTATTATTTTCATCATGTGTCTGATGGATCAGTCTCTACTTCACTCTAATGATCATCATCAGCTCTAGTCTGATGAGTCTGATGAAAATGGTTGACAAAATTTGTTTATCTTCATCTGGTTGGTCGATCTCTGAATTTTTCTGATGAATCATCATTTCAGGATTTCTCAAACATTCTGCCCCCGATAAAACACTACATATGATGCACAAGGGGTTCCAATAATATAAAATGAATCGATGTCAGAATCCGTTGTAATGGATCATTGTTGGCAGTGACTTCTTTAATTCAACAATATCAATCTTCTGAATTTTCCACACTGTTGTTTCTCACACCGATGATCTACATCTTTTTTTCTGGTGTTCCTCACACCGATGAGCAACATCTAGAATACTTCACATTGTATTCTCCTCTATTCCACAAACTCCATATTATATCATAAATTCTTCATGATTTGTGAGAACTCCATGATCAACAAAACATCGTCAAATTTTAAGTATCAGATGCAGACTCCGATACAACTTCTCATTACAATCAAAACTTTCATTCCTGACTCAATGCAGTTTTCAGCAGCTTCTGAATTTCTATCAAAAACCCCAATCTGATAATTGTATTCAATGAATCATGCCAATGTACTAAGTTTGATGGGTGGTTATGATTTTCAACTTTGTAAACACCCTTCTTTTATCTGTATTTCCATCACCTTCTCACTAGGTAAGTTGTTTACTTACTTTACTCACTTTCTTCAATATTTTCCATATATTGATCTATTGACAACAAATACAACCAAAAAAACTTGGGTCTAACATGATCCATTCACCTCAAAGATTTGTATTAGATGAGATAATAATATTATCATAATTGTTTCTTTGAAATGTGAATCGGGCAGACACTAATACCTTTCATGTACTGATATTTTATAGGGTGAAAATGATTGTGATTTATATCTATCAACACTCACCCATCACCTTTTTGTGAGGGATACCATGTTCAATATCTAATAATATATTCTACACAATAAAAAACTTCCAATAGGTCATGTGAGAGTGGAGATTAATGTAGATCATGAGTTGAGTATTGAGCTACCTATTCCACTTGATGATGCAGATATTCAAAGATTTATTTTTTGGATTCACTGTATGGATACCCAACAAACTGACCACATGTGATGATGTTTTTCAATTTTTAATATGCTACATGAAATGTTTTAGAAATAAACTTTGAGTTTTATATTTTATATTATGTTTTAATGAGAATTTTGTTATGATATGGTGATGTTTAAATATCATAAAATCATGTCATGAGGACAGTCCATACATACAAGGAGCCTGTCGACTTTTACAAGTGGATAAGTATTGGGGTATATATAATAATATTTCACTATCAAAACATATATCAAAACAAATGACTTGTTTTTTTCAATGTTTATGTAGTGTTTGAAACAAACCAATGGCAAAAAAATTGATTATTATGTTTGGAATTTTATGAAAGATATCATATGCCATCAACAAACTAGCATCCCCAAAGAGGTATTTTTGAAGATTATTATAATTTCATTTAAAATGTTTATTAATCCTTTGTGTATTTATATTTTTTCAGTACTACCAGGACTGTCGAAAGTCCTCATATTCACAAGATGAAATAGATTTGTTTAAAAACGATTGGGAAGAATACTTGGTGTCAAAATGTACACATATATCATGAAGATATGACTTCTCACTACTTATTTAGTTTATTTTATCATCATTTTATCTACTTTTTTAGTTAATTTCCTTTTCATTTTTATTAGATACTTATTTTGTTAATTTTCATAGAGCTCGTGAAGAAACGACTTTGTCAACAAGGATTATTCACTCATGTACTATGATCATGCACTCAATAAGGATGATGCACTCATAATGATGCAATTTTATTTTTATTATCCAATGCATTCAATATTTTGAGTTATCAAACATCAATATTGTTAGATAACCTGGAATATTGAATGCGTTGTAGGATAAAAATACATGGTGGAATCAACCATACCTCAATTTGATACACGGTGTACCCGATATGACTCAAATTGTGTGGTTTCATTTTAAAATTGACATTTTATTAATGCATTGTTTCATATTTATGTTTAATTTATTTCTTTATAGTATTACTAACATATTAATTTTTTTCTTATATGGGTGGATTATTTTGTTCGAGTTGGGGTGGTTTTTTCGAAGCTGCTTGTGCTCGTGAGAGATTGGACTTTGAGGCTGCAACTGAGATAATGGAAACAAGGAAATGGGTCAATCAACCGCACCTCAATATGATACATAGTGTACTCAATATGATTTGAACTGTATGTTTTTAGTTTATAATTTACATTTTAGTTCAAAACACACATCACATACTCAAAACTGAGAAAACACATTTAGATTGTTTTTATACTTTAGGAAAATGATCCATAAGTCATTTGTGACATGTAGGAATCAACCATACCTCAATCTGACACACAGTGTGACCAGTATGGCTCCAAGCATGTCTTTTTAATTAAATTAACTTTTTAGTAAAAAAATACAAGTGACATACTCAAAATAGAGCAAACACATTTGGATTGTTTTGATATTTTAGTAAAAATATCCATAAGTCATTTATATCGTGTATCAATTAGTCACACCTCAATCCAAAACACGATGTGCCCAGTATCACTCAAAGTGGTCATTATCAGTCTAAAATTGGCATTTTAGTTCAAAATGTGTGTCACTCGCTAAAAAATGATCAAACATACTCAGATTATCTTGATAATTTAGGAAAACTATTCATAAGTCATTTTTTATGTGTAGGAATTAATCTCACATCAAACTGAAACACAATGAGACCTATATGACTCAAAGTGTGTGTTTCCAGTTTAAAATAACATTTTAGTAAAAAAGAAAAGTGACATACTCAAAACTGAGAAAATGCATTTGGATTGTTTTGATACATTTGAAAAAAAATCCATAAATCATTTGTGACGTGTAAGAGTCAGTCGCACCTCAATCTGACGCATGGTGTGACTGGTTTGACTCCAAGTGTGTCTTTTTATTTAAAATTGACATTTTAGTAAAAAAAAGACAAGTGACATACTCAAAAGCAAGAAAACACATTCGGATTATTTTGATACTTTAGTAAAACAATTCATAAGTCATCTGTGACATGTAGGAATCAGCCACACCTCAATCTGATACACGGTGCGTCTGGTATGACTCAAAGTGTATGTTATCAGTTTAAAACTGATATTTTAGTTCAAAACGCGTGTCACTCACTAAAAACTAAGCAAACGTGCTCTGATTGTCTTGATAATTTAGTAAAATGATTCATAAGTCATTTTTTATGTGTAGGAATTAGTCTCACATCAAACCGACACACAATGTGATCGGTATGACTCAAAGTGTACATTATCAATTTAAAACTGACATTTTAGTTCAAAACGTGTGTCACTCACTGAAAACCGAGCAAACATGCTCTGATTGTATTAATAATTCAGGACAGTGATTCATAAATCATTTTTTATGTGTAGGAATTAGTCTCGCATCAAACTGACACACGATGTGACGAGTATGACTCAAAGTGCGCGTTTTCAGTTTAAAATGACATTTTAGAAGAAGAAAAACATAAGTGACATACTCAAAACTGAGAAAACGCATTCAGATTATTTTAGTACTTTAGGAAAATGATCCATAAGTTATTTTTTATGTGTAAGAATCATCTGCACCTCAATTTGACGCATGGTGTGACCGATATGACTCCAAATGTGTCTTTTTATTTAAAATTGACATTTTAGTAAAAAAAATGCAACCAACATACTAAAAAAATGAGAAAACACATTTGGATTGTTTTGATACTTTAGGAAAATGATCTATAAGTCATTTGTGACATGCAAGAATCAATCGCACCTTAATCTGATACATGGTGTGTCTGGTATGACTCAAAGTGGCCAATATAAGTTTAAAATTGACATTTTAGTTCAAAATGTGTGTCACTCACTGAAAACCGAGAAAAGGCATTTGGATTGTATTGATAATTTAGAAAAATTATTCATAAGTCATTTGTTACATTTTGGAATCAATCTCACATCAAACTAACACACGATATGACTGGTATGACTCAAAGTATGTGTTTCCAGTTTAAAATGACATTTTAGTAAAAAAACACAAGTGACATACTCAAAACTGAGAAAATGCATTCAGAATGTTTTGATACTTTAGGAAAATGGTCTGTAATTCATTTGTGACATGTAGGAACTAGCATCACCTCAATTTGACACATGGTGTGACCGGTATGACTTCAAGTGTGTCTTTTTATTTAAAATTGATATTGATTTTAGTAAAAAGGAAAAGTGACATTCTCAAACCCGAGAAAACGCATTCTTATTTTTTTGATACTTTAGAAAAACGATCCATAAGTTATTTCTGATATGTAGGAATCAGTTGCACCCCAATATGATACGTTGTGTGCCCGGTATGACTCAAAGTTCCCGTTATTAGTTTAGAATTAACATTTAAGTTCAAAACGTGTGTCACTCACTGAAAACCAAGAAAACACGCTTTGATTATCTTGATAATTTAGGAAAATGATTCAGAAGTCATTTTTGATGTGTAGGAATCAGTCTCATGTCAAACTGACACATGATGTGATCGGTATAACTCAAAGTGTGTGTTTTCAGTTTAAAATGACATTTTAGTAAAAAAACACAAACGACGTACTCAAAACTGAGCAAACACATTTGGATTATTTTGATACTTTAAGAAAATGATTCATAAGTCATTTGTGATGTGTAGGAATCAGCCACACCTCAATATGATATACTGTGTGATCGGTATGGCTCCAAGTGTGTCTTTTTATTTAAAATTGACATTTTAGTAAAAAATACAAGTGACATACTCAAAACTGAACAAATGCATTTGGAATATTTTGATATTTTAGGAAAATGATTCATAAGTCATTTGTGATATCTAGGAATTTGTCGCACCTCAATCCAATACACGGTGTGCACGGTATGACTCAAAGTGTCTGTTATCAGTTTAAAATTGACATTTTAGTTCAAAATGCATGTCGCTCACTGAAAACCAAGCAGACACACTCCGATTATCTTGATAATTTAATACAATTATTCATAATTCATTTATGATGTGTAGGAATCAGTCTCACATCAAACTGACACACGATGTGACCGGTATGACTCAAAGTACGTGTTTTTAGTTTAAAATGATATTTTAGTAAAAAAACACAAGTGACATAGTCAAAACCGAGCAAACATGTTTGGATTGTTTTGATACTTTAGGAAAATGATCCATAAGTCATTTATGACGTGCAGGAATCAGCCACACCTCAATTTGACGCATGGTGTGGCTGATATGACTCTAAGCGTGTTTTTTTATTTAAAATTAACATTTTAGTAAAAAAAGACAAGTGAAATACTCAAAATCAAGCAAACTCATTCGGATTGTTTTGATACTTTTAGAGAATAATCCATAAATCATTTGTGACGTGTGGGAATCAGTTGTACATTGATATGATATACGGTGTGCACGATATGACTCAAAGTGTCCATTATCAGTCTAAAATTGACATTTTTATTCAAAACACGTCACTCACTGAAAACCGAGCAAACGCGCTCTGGTTGTCTTGATATTTTAAGACAATAATTCATAAGTCATTTGTGACGTGTAAGAATCAGTCTCACGTCAAACTGATACACGATGTGATCGGTATGACTCAAAGTGCGTGTTTTCAGTTTAAAATGATTTTTTAGTAGAAAAGACAAGTGACATACTCAAAACCATACAAATATATTCATATTTCGATACATTAAGACAATGATTCATTAGTCATTTGTGACGTGTAAGAATCAGTCTCACGTCAAACCGATACACGATGTGATCGGTATGACTCAAAGTGCGTGTTTTCAGTTTAAAATGATTTTTTAGTAAAAAAGACGAGTGACATACTCAAAACCATACAAATATATTCATATTTCGATACATTAAGACAATTATTCATAAGTCATTTGTGACTTGTAAGAATCAACATCACCTCAATCTGATGTACAGTGTGACCAGTATGACTATAAGTGTGTCCTTTTATTTAAAATTAACATTTTATTCATATATTGTTTCATATTATGTTTAATTTATTTCTTATAGTAATACTAACATAAAAAATTGTTTTCTTATATAGATTAATTCTTTTGCTCGAATTGAGATGGTTTGTTCAGCAATTGATAACGTGATCGTGCATTTTTTAAAAGGGGTCGGGTGCCAAAGACAATGAAACATTGATATTTTTGAATTTTTGTGATAGCACTTGCTAATGTAATTGTACAAAATATTGTTTGATATGTGATAATAGTGTTTTTTTATGTATTTGTGATGTAATTTTAGTTTCAATTAAATTATTATGAAATTGTCATATATATGTTGATGGTGCAATGTGTTGTAATTCAAACAGTACACTGCACCAGTAGGACATTTATCAACGTTATTTCTAGCGATGATAAAGGGTGCCCTTTATAAGTATCAGAAATTGCGGTGATAAAGGGGGTATTTTATCAGCGTTAAACTAGCTTTGATAAAAGATCACATTTATCATCTTATTTTTTTGTGATGATAAAGCCCCCCCCCCTCCCACTTTATCATTGTTTTTTTAGTAATGATAAATGGGTCCCTTTTTAATGATGCTTACGGCAACAATGTTTTTTTAACGCTATTAAAACTCATTTTGTGTGATGTTAAAGGGCTAATTTGTGATAGTGATACAAACATGGATTGCTTCACTAATTCTCAATCTTAGATGTTTCCGCTTTATGCTTTAGAGTGCCATTGAAAAAAACCCCACTTTCTTCAAGCATGCAACATAATTTGCATAGTTTAGGTACATTACTCACAAATCTCAGATTGTAGGAGTGTAATCAAGTTTCCTGAATTGCCATTGAAGTTTAGATCGTAGAGTGAAAAAAACTCGACGATCTTGATGGCCACAAGACTCAACCCATTGAAAGGAGATTTGAATAATGATTTCTATTTTTATTTAAAAAAACGCATTAAAAATATATGGGAGTACATAAATGTAGCATATTTTAAAATAAAATAAAAATGAAAAATAACAAATTTTTTAAATTAAAAAATAATGAAAAATTTGATGAAAAATAAATACAATAAAAGATAAATTATATAATATTTTTACCATTTCCAACCATGCAAAATACTCTGTAACCTACTTTTTAAAATATTTTCTATGAAATAATCCGGGTACGAGGATGAAATCTTGGAAGACATTATTTATGACAATCACAGAATTCATAAGCAACCAGAAGAGAGAGGGCCAGGGGAGGGACCCAACGCATGTACAAAAGCAGCCCCCTCCCTCCCAAATCCATTTCAAACCACTCCCTCAAATCCCAATCCCTCTATAGAAAAACACATCCTCACTATCCCATCACATTAGATGCATTTTAGATGCATGCACAAGCACTGGATTACTTCCAGGATGGCACCGCCTCCGCCGCGCCCGCCTCGTCGTCTTCCCCCACCCCCCAAGTCTCCCCTCCTCCAATCCCATCCCAACACCTGTCCCGGACTGCTGCCACGCCACAGCCCCCGACAGGTAGGAAGCCGCACCACCTGATCGCCGCCTCCCCAACATGGCCCAGCATCCATCCCGAGCCGCGGCCCGTCTCGTGGGGCCCAACTGCCACGAATGGCCCAAAGCCCGCATCAGCCCACCAAGTGTCTGCAAGTCCTCCGTCACCTCATGCCGGGAGAGCGATACCAGACCCGGGAGGATGTCCCGCTGGAAGTCCCGCCGCTGCCTTCCCCTCCTCCCCTGCCCCTTCCTCGAATGGTCATGGACAGATGTCGCTGTCACCGTCACCACCGTCCCTGACTCTGGATTTCCTGGGCCGGTCTCGCTCAGTCTCAGAGTCATGAACTCGAAGTAATCCATTGCCCTGGAGCGCGATCCCTCCTTGCGGATCCCGCTCAAAACGGGGCTGTCGTTCCAGGAAGAACAGGCAACATCCACAAACCAGCATAGGGGGTTCCGCAACGGTGCTGCTTCCGGCTCGCCGGCTGAAGAAGAAAGCGCAACGATCGCCTCCGCCGCAGCCATCGCCAGCTCATCAACCAGCTGTCCAGAAGATTCTGACAGTCCCTCAATTCGCTCATCCACGCCAAAGGCTTCCCCGGGATGCACTGATTCATCGGGCTCTGGATCTGCAGGGGCTTCTAGATCTATCCCACCAGAGAGTTTCGCTCTGGAAGGTGCTAATGGAGCTTCCTCCTCCTCACTGATGCATGAATTTAGGTCGATCCGATCACCGAGGCTCACTGCTCTTGAATCCCCCTCCTTGCAAACCAGGTCACCCAGAACCTTCCTTCCACCCGACTCAGAAACTGCAGGATCGGAAGCCACATTCATATCAGGGACTTCCTCCTTTCCTTTGTTACACATCATAGCTTCACTCTCATGCGACCAGAGAAGAGAAGCCGGTGATGAGGTAAAGGAAAACGAATTGTCCTTCTCAAAAATAGGCACCCCGAGGATTTTCCAGGCACCGGAGTCAACTTTCTGGACACTCTCGATGAACCCGTTGCCCTGGCCAGGACCCTTCCTGGTTTCAGATTCTTTTGAAGAACAATGCAAAGTAGTAACAGTCTTTGGATCCCTCCCCATGTAGCCGGGCTCGTTTATACCTGAAGGACTAGCTGTCAACCAAGACAATACTGTCCCATGGCCTCTTTCATGTTTCATCATCCCGCCATTCAGCACCTCGGTGCCCCTCTGTGGAACTGCTCCTCCATTTGATGAACTGCTTGAAAGCATCACGTTGCACGCCATCTCCTTCCTTGGCTTCAGATCCACATTACCATGGCTCATGAAACACTTGGGGATGCCGGCATTATTATAACAAACCGGTTGCTCTTTAGATCTGGATGACGACCCGTGATGGAACCCGTTTCTGTTCAGTGGCATACTTCTGTGGACTGGGTTCGATCCAGAGTAGTTATCGAGGCAGCCATTGTCTCTATAAATTATCATCCCATGTGTCTGGGCAGGAGAGTTCAAACACGTCCGACCAAGCATCGACTGGTTCCATCCTGCACCAACTGTAGGTGGGTTTCCCCGAGACATGAGTGAGAAGGAACAGTTTGGCTGGGAAGCCATGGGTGGCGGCTCAGAATGGTTGTCACTGCAAAGGCCATGAATTCGTTCAGAGTTTTCAACCCCAAAAAATGGCTTCTCTCTGCAATCCCCGCTGTATCTGTTGCTTGGGAAATGCATTGAAAGTTCGTGATTACTGTTTATCGTGGCTAATGAGTGGGCAGGCGGCCTCAACAATTCTTGCTGAAGAGCTGGAAAAATCGGTTTATGGCTGCTCTTGTTGTGCCCTTGAACAAAGAACAAAGAAATCAGAACTATAACACAAACCTATTGTAATGCCACTCACATATTAACAAATGTTCACTTTTTTAAAGCCAAAAGATTCACAGAAGCATCAAACACAGTTCTATAATAGATTCACACACTTTCTGGTTTTTTCTTAATAATCAAAATATTTTCTAACATAGATTTTAATACATTTTCAAAAAATGAAAATAGACCAAACAGAACCTAGAAGTTTCATCAAGGAATGGAATAACTGTGAACTACTACATAAAAGAGCCACTAAAAGTAGAGGTGGCGATTTTGAACCCGACATGACATGACATGAGTTAGCGGGTTTGGATCAGACATAAATGGGTTCAAGTTGAAATTGGATTGAGTGATCTCACATGAATAATATTTGGGTCAGCTTCAGCCGCCTAACCCGTATAACCCGATTACAAAAATAATAATAATATAAATATTAAAAATATAATAATAATTCATTTTATAATATATTTTATTCTTATAATCAACTTAATTTGAAATAATTCAACATATTTATAACACATTATTTATTTTAAATGGTTTATGATGCAACAGTAGCTACAGCTCCTGCTTCGCATCGCTCTTGTCGGGGGATCGACCCCCAACTGCCACTGTTATGAGGATTTTCAGCGGTTTTTCCACAGTGCACAGGTCAGGTGCATGTGGGCCCTCAGGTGTGGGATGACGGTAGGCAGATTCAGCTGATGGCCCGCGCTGCGATGGGAATGAACAACGCGTAGAGTGATTTGAAAGCGGGGAGCATCATCATCTCTAGGGCGGGCGGGTAGGAGGGGGCTTGAGAGGGACTGGTAGCAGATGACCGTGGCGAGCGGCGTTCCGCGCAAGGCTCGTCTAAGCATGGTTGGGAAAGCAAGGCGGAAAAAAAATGAAACACGAGATGCATGAAAAATCCCTCATAGTGGATCAGGGCTGCGGCCTTTATATATATATATATATAGTATAATGGTCATATATATTGGCCATGACCTGTAATAAAAAAAAATAGAGTTTTAAAAAAAAATAGAGTTTTAAAAAAAAAATGTCGAATTGCAACATAGATAACATATCCATATTAATTAGATTATTTTTAGTCTGAATGGAATAATTTAATTTGGCTATGTCATTGAGTTTATGTGATATTAACTAGCTGGACATGCCAAGCTAGGGTTGGCCTCTTCATAAATGGAATGGGCCGGATCAACCCAATTAATTAATTGAATCGGGTTAGGATTGAACTTAAATGGCTTAAACGGCCGGCCAACCTAACACTAACCCAATCCATGAACCCGAATTTCCACCTCTAACTGAAAGTATTGTATACGGAAAGCTCAGCAGCCAGAGAGAAAAGCCAAGATGAAGATGGAAAACTCACCAAGGGAAATTTAAACAGGACACGAAAAGAGGACATACCAGATTCATGAATATACAGCCACTCTTTACCCTTAACTCCGCCAACTTGAAGGAGACTGCTCATGATTCCATCATCACTTCCGCTATGTAAAATTTCTTTGGGCAGACCCAGAAATTGTGACATTGGTTTAGGAGAAGCTTCCCGGTTTTGAAACTTGGCGTGACTAGCTGATCGGCCCAGAAAATCGACAGAAGCTGGATAACAACCCATCTCATCAACTTGGGTGGGATTGCTCAGGTCATCCAAATCCTTTATTCTTTTTAAACAACAATTAGGGTTTAAAGCATTTTTTCCATTTGATTGAACAGAATTAGACAAGGCAGGAACCTTTTCATCAGCCTGTTCTTCTTCGGTATCTATATACTCGTCAGCAGGAAGTTGCAGATCAAACATCTTTCTTCTAACCTTAAAGGGTCTATTCTCTGAAAAACCTCCACTTTGCGATACCATTGAACTAGTTTGGACACTGCTTCCCTTCACAATGCTTGATGGATCAAAAGCACTGTCTGCATTTGAACCAGATGGTGCGGCAAAGCTGAACTTCCATTTACAAGAATCTCTAGTTGGCAGAGGAGATGCCATGGTGGTTGATGACAATAATGAACCCATGGGGATCTGAGGATCAAGCTGTTCATTTCTTCTAATTTCATCCATCAACTTTCGTTGTACTCTGTATAGGCGGTGGAGTTCAGAGACCTGATAATAACACAAATCCATGTTCAAGGTGAAGTTCATGAAGTTTTTTTTTTTTTTTTTGATATCATCATGAAGATTCATAGAAATCCATTGCCTACATATCTTTATAGTGCAGGAGACCAAATAAAAGAACTTCAACTTTAATGAACCCAACCCCCAAACTGGATAGAGAGCAAAGATTCAGAAAAAGAGGGAGAATCGGTGTGGACAGTGGAACAGAGATTCCATTAAAAAATTAATTTCACCAGGTTTCAAGGGAAAAAGGAAGAGAGGCGGAATTTGGTTTCAAAAAACATTTTTTGTTGTCATTTTCCAAAAACAGCATTGAATCATGTAAATACAGAAACAATTTTCTAGAAAATAAAATTGGAATTGTTGCGTTCAAAAAAAAAATACATATGCTGTGTTTGGTTTTGGAAAATGTTGCCTGGTTTCATTTCCCAGAAATGTATAACAGAATGTATTGGATTGTGTAAATGAATTTTAAAAAAAATGGAAATGGAAATGATAGATTTTTTAGGAATAAACTTGTTTTCAAATTTCCACATACATTCTTGCTTTTCCCAGCCATCCAAAATATTTTCTAACACATTTTTTAACTAAATTTTTAGAAAATGAAAACAAGAAGCATTTTATATAACCAAAGCCAGCCTTATTTTCATGTTTTCAAGAAAATGAAAAGGCCTTGATAGGTAACTCTTTACACATTTTTGTTTCCCCTATACTCTACATAACACTTCCTAACATATTTTCTAAATCATATTTAGAAAATAAAAGCATGAAATGTTTTCCAAAACCAAACGCCACTTAAGCTCCTCAATCGCATGCTTTATATAGACAAATAATGGAATAATGTGATTACCTGCATCCTAAACATGGCTTCATGGCTGATCATCGTCCGCTTTACTGCATCCTTATCAAAACCGAAATACATATCTTCGACAGTCCTCGGGAAAAAGCCACTGCAATACTGCCCATTCGGAAAGGTTCCATTGCTATAATATGGAGGCCAACTACCACTGTTAGAATCCTCATTAAGATCCCTCATGGAGTAATATCCAGGCAGGTAGCCTTTGCACTGAACTTCTGTTCCCATTCCTGCCCACAAATGAAGTAATTGCCATTTAGTGGAAAAACAATAAATGATCGGGATAGACCTGAAATAAACTCAGGCCCCATTTGGTTTAAGGAATCTGGTACGAAAGAATGGTAATTTTGATGATATTTTAAACATTTAACATTTGGTACATTAAATTCACAAAAATGTGGATTTCCTAGGGAGTCCTGATGACCACAATTTAATGAATCCAGATTCTTTCAAAGAAGCTAGATAATGGGGATTTTGATAGTGAATTTAAATTTTGAGGGCAAAATCACCCTCACCAATATCATAAAATAAAACATCAAAACTCTATTAATATGGACTAATGTGTTTTTTTAGTTAGCAATTTCATTCCATTCCCACATTTATATTGATCAACCATATGGTTTATCAAAATTTATCATCTATCACTCCTGACATACAATTAGAGTATTTAAGTGACTAGGAAATCGGTGAATCCTATCCCCTATTCCTCTAGCTTTAATTTGGCATTTTCTATCTATCTAGGAGTTTTTTATCTCATACGAGTCTCTATAAATAAAGCGTTCCATACTCAAGGAAGGGTTTCTGAAACTACTACTTCTATATGGTATCAGGGCCCAAAAAACACTAGGGTTTTCATTTTAGTGAAAACATGAAAACAGTTTTTTTTGTGTTCGAAAAATCTTTAATTTTCATTTTCATTTTCTAAAAAATGTTTTTTATCTACATAATCCAATACTAGCATATTTGAAAAATGCAAAAAAGAAAATATTTCCAAAAAACCAAACAGTAACTAAAATTGTCAAGCCCCTCCTCCGAATTCATGGGTTGCTCTAAAATCTTAAATAGTAATAGATCAGCAGGAAGATATGTAGAGTCACAATAGGAACATGTCTCGAGATTCTATTACAACCAGCAACTGCTAAAAATCCTCTCACTTTATAAGATCCAGAAGTTTTGATTAAAGAAAAACGATGTCCCGGCAGCTTATGAATTGATTCTAAATTTCAAAAAATAAAGACACTAGGCCACTATGACCTCAATCAAGACTGAGGGGGTACATTTTCATAAAGCAAGGTTTCTGTTTAAATATAATTCCACGATATCAAATCTCCAGAAGGAAGAAGGTGCAGAATAAACATCAACAACTTAATCTAACCAAAATTAATGATGAACATGGCATTGATAGAACAAGAGAAGGCCACTCTTTAAGGAATGACATGTTTCGTAGATAAAAAAGGGAGAAAACCACAATCAATCTTCCAAGTTTTTAGAATATTTATTGCAACAGATCCTGTAACTTTAAGATATCAAGTTTTGGCTTCCAGCTATCAAGTAAAGAATTTCCAAAGTTATTTAAGATATCAAGTACACAAATTAAATAAGAGACCTTCATGATCCTGGTAGTTGTGAACTCATCTCACCAATCTAATTTGTAGCCCTTGATAAATGACGGAAAACCTTCCATTTGCACAAAAACGAGGAGCTTCCGCACAAATGAATGGATTCGGCTCTCTAAAACAAAAAGAAATTGACAGGATAGAGATAAAGTTAAGAATGCACAGTGAAAGGGATCAAGAATTTGCGCAGAGGAGCTTCCACACTAAGTGAATGGATTTGGCTTTCTAATCTTGACAGTCACTCACTTAAATAAAAACCTATAATACTGTAACGCTCAGTCATTAGAAGAAACTTACAACCCAGATTTTTCATTTCGCTAGCTATCAAGACAGCATGATCTAAATCAGGAGCGGTTATTCAAAAAACAAAGGATAGCTAGCAGATGCATAAACCAATTATTCACAAAACAACAAAGCCCAGATGAAAGCCGAATAATATTTAGAAAAAAGAGGAAGAACAAGAAGAATGGGAACATAAGAATTGGAAAAAATCGACGAACATGAAACCAAAAAATCCGATTACGCGGACGTAAGTTGATGGATTTACCTCAGAGCACCATTGATTCAATCATTTCAGTGGACAACGGACCTTCCATTGACGATAAATACGCAAAGACCGAAGCCGCATCAGGGGAATTCAAGTCACAGGAATCCCACTAGGAAGGCAGAAGAAGCAAAGATAATAATGATGATAATAATAACAACAACAACAAAGGTACTGAGAGGAAACAAAGTGGGTGGGTCGCCAGCGCCATTGAAGAAACTCAGATCGTCATCGGTGGGGGGAAAAGATGGGGATTTCGATCTGCTGGGCCAGTCTGCGGATGGAGGAATGGCGAGGGGTCTGGTGAAGAGAAAAGAGTTCTATTTTTTAGACGGAGAAGAAAGAGGGAGATCCCAGATAAGAAATCTTCCCACAAACAAACGACCTTCTAAGAACAGTGACATGAAATTTGTCAACATCCGCTGTCTTTTATTCTCTGCTTTTTCCTCACTTCTCCCCTGCCCCCACTCCCCCACCCTCCTCTCCCTCTCTCTCTCTCTCTCTCTCTCTCTCTCTCTCTCTCTCTCTCTCTCTCTTCTTTTTCCTTATAAAATACTTTGAGATCTTTTAGGAAATGTAAGGGGAAGGGGGCATTTCTAGATTCTCTCCATCTCCCGTGCTTTCGGTCCCGATTTCAACAGCTCCTGTCTCGCCTCCTGTGTGCTTCACGATTCTTAACGTGGCCCATAATATAATTTCAAAAATAAACCTTGAATGTTGATTGGGTCCAATCCAACGAACGACTCCCCGACTCCCATCCCGAGTCAATGTCGTCTTCGTTCAGGGGACCCGCGCCGTCCGACGTGGCAGATGACTCGTCTTTTTCTCCCTCGATTTTTCTTTATTCATTTCCCCCTTTTCCGACCGCCGCTTCGTGGGGGCCGGACGGCTGCCGGCGACCATAGCTCAAGGCGCCGCAGCGGATGCGCAGCTCTCCGAGTCCAGCCAGGGAACTGTGTGGACGATGAGAGACCGGTCGCCCGATGACGGACCAGGGAACAGTGAAACGATTTGGGTTCGTCCGGCGACGGCGGTGGCCCGGAGCGGAGGCGTAAGAGCTAGTCTCGTCGTTCAAATCCATGCAGCCGGCTCAACCCTAACCGGAAAAAAATTGATTTCCGGCGGGAGATCCGGTCCGCTGCCGCGGCCTCTGCGAGTCTGACCGGGTGGTGACGGAGGTGGAGATCGCGCCACGTGAACGGGGAAAGCTATGCCGTTCAAATCACACAGAGGATAAATTGTTATTTAATCGTCGTTGTCATCATTAAATAATTGTTGGTTGGTTTTATAAAAATAATTATCTGATGTATTATACAATTCCATTTGAATTATTTTAAATGTAAAGTTCTAAAGAAATGTATATCCTCACAATATTTAATTGAAATTTTATTAGATTTCATATATATTCTTGGCTTAAATCTAAAATACATCTAACTAGTTGTTAATTAACTCATCCAAATTTAAATCTTGTAACCGTTGAATGAAGTAGTGATGTTTAAAAGGTTGGGTTACAACACCCAAATAACAGCTCATGCACGCTACAATGAAAACTCGTAAATAAACAGTCTGAAGACTCGATGTCGCAACCGGCGCCCCAAATCCCTCCCACCCTGTCATGTCATCCCAGCTGTGTGCAGGGGTTCAAGTAGTGATGTTTATTCTAAGAAAAATCTATCAATAAATCCACTTTACCTAAACTATTTACGGAAAGATCCAAACTTTTTAGCTTGCTAGAAGGTTGCGGTGACTTTTTTTTTTTTTTTTTGATGAAAACATACACCCAAGAAAATAACACATAACCTTTAAAAAAAAGGTAACGCACAAAAAGACAAAAAAATTAATAAATGTTCAAAACACGAAACAAAAAAAAAACATGAAACGAACAAAAAAAATAACACCAAACATGAAAAACATTACTTTAACATTTACACATAGCACATACGTAATATTCAAATAGATTGAAATAACCTTGATGTTGCATTATATTTTGTTGAAGGGGAATAAAGATCTACGCATAATATGGGCACACACAAACCACATGTTCTATACAGTGTCGGTTTTTGAAGTGCACAAAACATATGTTTCATGCTGAAAGCTACAACATCCTCGGTCCGATCATCGTCCGTACAACCCGAGTCAGGTCACCACATGATCTCAATCACGTATCCTCGTATGTCAGAAGTTGTTAACTAGTGGCGAGGGTCCTATAAATATTGTGGGAAGACTGTCATAGTATCATTGCAGACAATAATATATAAATTCCATAAACATTTATAATACAAATAACATTAGAGTAATGCATGGAATGAGAGCGAAAAAACATACCATGACAAATAAACAAACACTATATTGTTGTTAGATTTGGCTGTGAAAATCAATTTTCGGCCAAAGAATTAGTACATTTGACGGAGGAACTCCAAACATTTAATGTTCAACAGTTTGGATTACGATGGTGGAACGACAATAACCATGGTCTAGGAAGCCCAAACAATGGGAAATCGGACGATGCAGACCAGACGACGATGATCGAATGATGTCATCAGGCAGTGTAGTCGAACAATACAAGTGAACAACACAGCTGGAAAGGTTGATCATAAGTTACCCCTTGATCACTTCTCATGGGGGTAGTGCATGAAATTAGCAAAGGATATAATCGTAAGAGTCATCTTGTAAAAATATCGACAAACAACACTATTGAACGGGTGATAGAGTTGAGGTAGTGGAAGACCTTGACCGAACAAAGGGTTCATCCATGGAGATCGGTCATCACACATAGGTAGGGAGGCAACAACCATTAGAAGCATTGATTGGGTCCCACTATTTAATAGCGGGATCAATCATTTTTCGTGTATCGTGAATATTCTAATCTTTTTTCAATTCCTTGAATAAAGAAAGTGGAGTGCCCCTCCTCCCCGTGGATCAAGACACAAGTCTAAACTGAAGGTTTCAGGCGTAGCAGAAGCGCTGGATGAGATATGCCCAACTCAGTTTTTTGTCCTAATCAATGATTAATCTGAGATGTACATCAATGATAAACATCGCGATCATCGACATTGAATCAAAGATTAATTGACGTGAGAATGTCAAAACCAGAACGAAGAATCATCACATATTATTTATAATTAATTTAAACAATTACAGAATTACCTTGCAATAAAATTTTTCTTCATTGATGAATCTGACATCTCTACGTTGTACCGTCAGTGCATTGTAAGAATCAAGTGCATATTCCTTCTAACAGTGATCTGCATGTGCTTCACGAACCTCTGAACATCACCGCAGGAATCCACAGCTACTAGCGTGACAAATCACAGCGCTTACGCAGTTTGCCTTTGATCATCCCGAAAAACACTTCAAGAATGATTCTCTTGGATCTCTCAAAACTCAAGAGTAGAAGGTGTATGTGGACCACTCTCCATTCTTAAGAGTGTTCTTGGAGAAGAGAACTCTCCAGAGCTTCAAGAGGATTCTTCGAATGTTGTTGTGCGCAACAAAACAAATGATATATCACTTTAAGGAATAATATAATTGAATTCATATGCCGCTAGAGTTAGAAAATAATAATTATACAAGTACCCTTTATTACTTCATTAATTCCTTTGAAACTCCATGTCCATAATAATGATAATGTTATTTTTATTATTTAACATGCGCAAAACTAGCAAATTAAATTAAATATTATTTATTTAAATAATATTCAATATATATTATTTCTCACCAAACCATTAAACTCGGTTCATCATTCATCCACAATATTTATCAGAAATTGAATAATGACTATTTATTTAATAAATAAATATCACTACATTATTCACCAGTAAATAAATAAATAAATAAATATTATAATCACTAAATAACAAATAAATATTTATTAAATATCCTGCATATAAAATATTTTCTCAAATAACCAGTGATGAAATATATATGATCAAACAAACATGAATAATTATTAAACCACATGATGTAATAATATTTATTCAACATGTTAAATAATAAATAATAATATTATTTAACTGAGGTTCTGGATACACTTAATGTGTGCACTCTAGACCTCTTTTTCTGTAACATTAGACGAAGCAACCCAAAATCTAAGGTTAGTGTTTAACAACACACCAAGACACCCATCGAGAAAGAAATTAATGTCACAACAATATAAAAACTTATGCATAAGCTTACTGTGTAATATAATCTCTTTATCACGATATCTCTAATCAAGCAGGTTGCATGTTGGTGTCATCAACCTATGTGCTCAATGTCTCTTTCTTTGACTTTGAAAAATGGACCCGCCCACAAAATACCACGGTCATAGATTTCTTTAGGTCATATCATTTCCATTAAAGAGTTTGAGATATCAACTTCTATTAAAAAATAGAAGAGACAAATCCTTTCTTGCATTATTCATTAATGAAATATTACTCGTGACACACCCAACGTATCTTACTTTGCTGTGATCATATGACGTCATGATTTTCATCAATACATCAAAGTACATGACTCATAATATCAATTAATAATAATCCTAAAGTCTAAGGATCAACACACATATCTGTAGATACGAATATCCAATTACACATATAAATGTGGATTTCCTACTGATGGGTCTCGTTCTCATAATCTCCTACAATAGAAATTACCAAGGGCGTACACCATGAGAAAGTGCCTCAAAGTCTTATGAGTTTTCACCCCTAATAGACTACATCATTTGTGACCCTCAAATGATTTCATCAAACTATAGTTCATATATTTAAGAGTACTGTCGCGACACTTCCGAGTTCTTATCACAGCGGAGAACTATTATGACCTTTCTGTGCGATAGTCACTCTTAAGACATTATCACATACTATATTATGCAAAAAATCAATCATGATGCGATAATAAGTTTATTAATATTCAAAACTACGAATACAAATAATCATAAAACACACAAAATTTGATTCTAAGGCACAAACTCTAACAAACACCCACTCACACTAGAGTTAATTGCTAATAACATTTAGTCTTCTAGCTCTCACATGATACTTATGCTTCTACTGAGATAATGATTTAGTCAAGGGGTCCACCACGTTTTCTTCCATGTAAACTCTACTTACTGCAACTTCATCCCTTTGAGAAAAATCCCTCAAGATGTGATATTTCTGGAGTATGTGTTTTGTCTGTTGATGTGACCTTGACTCTTTTACAAGAGTCACCACTACAGTATTATCACAATATAATGTGATAGGGTCTTTCCTACTATGCACCACATCAATATCCTATACAAAGTTTTGCATCCAAACGACTTCTTTGGCTTCATAAAGAGCCCCCATATACTCAGACTCTGCTGTAGAATCGACGACAACCGACTTCTTTGAACTCTTCCAGCTCACAACTCCTCTGTTAAGACTGAAAACATACCATGACTGCAACTTCATATCATTGTGATCTGTTTGAAAAATAGAATTGGTATAACCCCTGATGACTAGCTTCTCATCTCCTCTACACACCAGGAACATATTCTTAATTATTCTCAGATATTTAAGAATAGCCATAATAACAGACTGATGTTGTTCACCTATATCGGCTTGATATTTTCCTACCATGCTCAAAGCATAGACAACAACAAGTCCAGTAAATAACATGACATACATGATTGATCCTATCACCGAAGCGTATGAGATTTAACTCATTCTCTCTTTCTCTTGTTGTGTTTGAGGACACATTTTCTTGGAAATATGTATACCATGTAACACTAGAACTAATCCCCTCCTGGATTTCTCTATACTAAATCTATTTAGTATCTGGTTAATGAATGCACCTTGACTTAGTCCAAGCAGCCTCTTAGATTTATCATGAATGATCTTAATCCCTAGAATGTAGGCTGCTTCACCTAAGCCCTTAATGGAGAAACACTTGTTTAACAAGTATTTAACAGACTATAAGATTGGTATCTCATTTTCCATAAGTACTATCTCATCAACATATACTATTAGGATAATGAATGCATTCCCACTAAACCACTTATAAACACATGTCTCACATTCATTCTTAATGAAACCAAATTCTTTTATAACTCCATCAAATCAAATGTTCCATGACTTAGATGCTTTCTTCAATCCATAAATGGACCACTGTAACTTGCATATTTTTTTGCCTTCACCTAGAGTCACAAACCCTTTTAGTTGTGTCATATAGACATGTTCTTAAAGTTTCCCATTAAGAAAAGATATTTTGACATCCTTCTTCCAAATTTCATAGTCACGGTAAGCTGTCATAGAAAGTAAAATTCTAATGGATTTAAACATGGAAATAAGAGAAAATAGTCAATGCCTTAACGCTGTTTAAACCCTTTCGCCACACATTTCTTTATAGTTACTTTATTTACCTTCCATGTCCAATTTTCTCTTAAATACCCATTTACACCCCTACATGCTTTACATCAACTGGTAGACCAACCAAAACCCAAACATAGTTTTGATACATGGAATCCATTTTATAATTCATGGATTCTTTCCATATTACAGCTTCTAAGCTCTCTACTACTGATTTGTAGGAAAAAGTTTTGTTATTTTTAACCAATAATGAGTCACCATATTAGGTGACTAGAAAAAAAAATCTCTCTCTAGTTCTCTTACCTCTCTGGTTCTCCTATGAAATACTTGTGTTTTAGAAACTACTTCTTCCATGGGGACCTGCAGAATATATTCATGTACCAACTCTTTTGTATCTTGAGCATCAAATTCATCAAAGTCAATCTTTCTACCACTATCCTTCTTGATGATGTGATCCCTCTCATGAAAGACGACTTTTTTGGAGAGAGTCAATTTCTTGTCTGAGGGGTTGTATAGGTAGTATCCACTTGTTTCCTTAGGATATCCTATAAAGATACACTTTGGGCCCCATAGTGCTAGTTTGTTTCCTGAGATGGCCTTAACAAACATCTCAAAACCCCATACACATGTATATGAAAAAAATGAGATTCTTTACACTCTATAACTTGAAGATAATTATGTTTTCCACTTTAGTTGGTACTCACTTTAGGTTGTATGTTGTAGTTTGTAATGCATATCCCCAAAAAGATAATGGAAGATCTGCACGACTTATCATAAAACTTACCATATTTATTAAGGTACGATTCCTCCTTTCACCAACACCATTCCATTGTGGTGTGTAAGGTGGAGTTATTTCCAAGTTGATTCATTACTTCATTATTGAATTCATTGAATTTCTCCCACTGACTTGGACTTATACCTCATAAAGTTGACATAGCCATATCTACTCAAGTCATCAGTAAAAGTTATGGAGTAAGAATATCCCCTCTAGATTCTACTATAAATTGTCTACACACATTAGTGTGTACCAATCCTAGAAGCTCTGTGGCACTTTCACCCTTTCCACCAAATGGTGGTTTGATCATTTTTCCTTGTAAACAAGCATGACATATTTCAAGTAGTTTTATCTCAAAAGAGTCTAAATAACCATTCTAATAGAGATTTTTCAAATGCTTCTCATTTACATGACCAAGGCGGTGATGCCATAGTTGAGTGTTATATGAGTAATGAAAAAACAATTCATTATCAATTTCAAATACTTGATTTTCATAATTTAATACATAAAGAATATTATTTAATTTTTTTATACCATAACATATGTTGTCTTTATAAAAGAAACACCTTTTATTTTCAAACTTGAAAATAAAGCTATCTTTATCTAGGTAGGATAAAAAAATTATGTTTATGGAAACAGTCAGTACATAATAAAAATATTTTAAAACCAATATCATTATTGTTGGTAATGAAAGGTGGTAGTTTCCAATGGCTAGAGCATCCATCCTTGCACCATTATCAGCTCATAAATCCACCTCTCCTCTATAAATCTTTCGAAATATACTTGGTTCCTACATTTGGTTACATATGCAAGAACCACAAGTTGTATCTAATACTCAATGTGTAGATATTGATAAATTATACTAGATAATGAACACACCTTTAGATTCCCCTATATTTTGGGTGAATTTCCTCTTCTAGTGGCCTTTATTTCCACATGCAAAACATACTGCTTCCTTTTCTTTTCCCTACCTCTAGATCTTTCTCTTCTTGGAAGGATAATGCTCAAGATATTTATATTTATTATGAGTCTTGGTCCACTTTTCCTATCCACCATAAGGATCATGGGATTATAACACCCCATGTCCTTGTCCACTTATAGAATCAGAGTAAAAAGTTCTGAAAGACTCTTCTCGTTATTGTTCATATTATAATTAACTAAAAAACTAGAAAATAACTTGGGTATTGAGGAAGGTATAAGATCTGTGCACAAATCATCTGATAATTTAATCCCTAAGATTTCTAAGCATTCAATGTATCCAATAAGACAGACTACATAAGGCTTATCTATCATCGACTCTCCAAGATTGTATGTAAACAAAGCATTGAAGATTTTATATCTCTCTTATCTCACCTTCTCTTGATAGAGATCCTAAAGGAGAGAAATCATGATATACACATACATGTCCTCATATTGATTTAGAAGCTCATTAATCATGGATGAAAATATGAAACATTGAACATCTTTGGTATCATTCAAATGTTTCACATAGATAGACAACTCTTCCTCACTAATCTCTTGGCCAGGTGCTTTAGGAATAGGATTTTCCAGCACATATAATTTCCTCTCATGGTGTAGGATAATGCGTAAGCACCTTTGCCATTCTTGGAAATTAGTTCCCATGATAAGGTTATCCTTCTCAAGTATGGATCACAATAATATGTTTAAAGCCATATTTATTGTTGTTTCTATAAATAAGATGAGTATAATTTTAGTACGTTATTTGATAAAAGTAGATAAATAAATATTATATTATATTTATTAATCTCCCACTATTTTATCAAAACCTAATAGCCCTCACCATTAGCTTCATAATATATTGTTTCTTGGAAACTCCAGTGGAGATGATCCATATTCCCTTCTCATAACCCAAAATTGGTCCTGAAAAGTTATTTTAAGGGTTTTAGGTAGGCATTCTAAATGTCAATTTCATTAAATCACAGTTCCTTAATTTGTTAAGTGGACTCCCCAATCCTGAAATCATCAAATTGGATTTCTTCAACCTTTGTCTCTTAGTTATACCAAGTCTTGCTTGAGCAATCAACCCTTGATGTGAAATAAGTTAATTCAACCCAAACTTCAAGTTAGAATTCCCCAATAATTGAAAGCACCCTAACTTGGGTTGGTTAAGTACTTTGAACTATGACTCAATTTTAACTTAAATAATGGAAGGATATACCGACTTAATATATATAATTGAGAGATTTTTAATCTTTATGTGTAAATTGACCATTTTTATCTTTATTACATGCATGTTATTATCAAGTGTATTTAATTTTATTAACCTTTCCTTAGATAAAGTTTACACATAATCTAATTTATTTTAGTTCTATATTTTATGCTCATTAATTTATTAATTCATGTGATCACGACTAAACATCCATAATGAAATTAACCATTCACTTGAAAAAAATAAAATAATAAATTGGTATGACCATGAGATTTTACTAAAGGTTAGTTTATCTAGTGGATGATAAACTAACCATCAATCTAGGGGGGAAACACCTCGAATCATTAATTGATTAATGTTGTATATTTCCACCTGTGAACCCATGTAACTGCTGGATTGAATTTGCCTCAGCTCCAAACTTAAACTTCCTCCACTAGTTTGGGAGCTCCATCTATTACATATGATTTTATTCACTCACATGCGAGGGGAACCAAAGGATTGGTTAAGGGGTTTACATAAAAGAAACCATGGAATCACAGACCCTTACATAATGAGTGGAGGGATGACGTGAAAACCATCAATTTAATTTAATAATAAATTAAAATGAAACCAATCACATACAAAGTTCTTGTCTATGCTCATGATCATCCACATACATTCAACAAATTACACATTTAATAAAAATATAATTTAATTCTAATAGTTCCTATTTAAGATAAATCACGCTCGAAACAATTAATTATCTTATATAATTAATCAATTCTTTTAACTTAATTCTCATCTAACTTTCTTGAGATTCTCATCCATCATAATTTTAAAAAAATTAAATAAATTTATTTAAAATTAACTATATACAAAACCTGTACCTTGGAGGCAACACGGTGTGTACCTGTACAAACTACCCAACATGTATTATATTCGTATACTCTTTACTCATGTGAAACATGACATACAAGACTTGTAATGCCCCGACCTTTTTATGTGTAATAATAATAATTTTATGTTTTAATTATCATGTTAACCAGTACAGTTGTCAGAGTAAATATTATCTCACCTTGTTTAATTTTTTTTAAGAATAACTATTTCAGTCAAATATAATTTATTAATATAAAATTTTAAATAATTGTTATACTACTATAGGAATACAACTAAGTTGTTGCTCGTTTCCAAATATGATATATACATATACATATATACACATATATTTATATATTCATATGTAAACAAGATTTTAATTAAAATTATATAAAACTAATACTATAATTTTATAAATAACATTGGGAATTATTGCTTTAAAATATTTTAACGTCATTATTTTGTAAAAGTGAACTCTTTTAATTATGCGAACAATTACTTAATCTATTATATAGGTTCTATATATTTTTGAATATATATATATGTGTGTGTGTGTGTGTGTATTTGATTTGAATTATATAATTATTATTTTATAATGCGGTTATACATGACATCAAATATTGTTATCTTAAAATATTTTAATGACATTATTATTGAGTTATTTTCTATGCAAATAGCTATTTAAACAATTATATGAATAATTATATGGGTTTTAAATATATTTGAAAATATGAAAATTACTAGATTATAAACTGGATTAATGTTTCATAATATTATTTTGAATATATAATAAAATTATTTTAATAGAATGATTAAAATTGTACATATATGAATGACCTTTTAATAAAAATTATTGTTATCTTGAATCATATATATATATGTGTGTGTAATATTTTTTTAAAGTTTAAAATTACAAATTATGATAATAATTATTATTATAATACATTCCCAATTATCAATTAAATTTATAACATTATAAGAATAAATAATTTTTCCATAAAAAACGGTTTAATTTTTGTGCTAAACAAAAATGGATAAATGATATTATATAATAATATTTTATAATGATGACTTATATAATAAAATAATAAATCATTATAATGATATAATAAAATAAGAAAATCTTGACATGTAAAACAAACAAATGGAAAACATGATTGACAAAATTAAATGTAAAAGCAATCTTAAATAAGAAAAAAAATGGTGATTGATTTAATAAATTTAATATATTATTAGGTTTAAACTTTTGACTTTTTATAAAGTTATTAATAGAATGATATATGATTAAATAATCTATGATAAAGTTATAATAAGTTAAAGGCTTTAAATAATAAGAATGATATAATAATAATAATAGGGATATGATAATAAAAGTAATTGGAATAAAAAAAAGAAACATGAAGACCTTTGGGGGGCTGTGTTGTGACGTAGAGAGGAAGAGGGAAGCCACATCCAGGGTTTCAGTAGGCACCGTAGGGTTTCAGCTGGCCGAGGTCAGGAGCATCGCGCATGGGGATGGCTTCAAGCAGGCCAGCGGGTGTCGCGCCGCAGCAGGGTCTGGCGTCGCAGTTGTCGAGTAGGAGGCTAGTTCGTCCATGAGGCATCGTCAGGTTCAAACCGCGGGAGGCGTGGCCCTACAGTGGAGTCTGAGATACGCTGTGGTTGGAGACCGAGAAGCGTCATCCGCGGTTGCGGTGGAGTCTGGTCCTAGTGCTGAACCGAATCTAGGTTGCGCTTTGCTTCGTCAACTAGTCCGACTGAGGTTAGGGTGTCGTTTTTACAGATCTAATGTGAGGTTGAATCTGTTTAGTTTTAGGTTGTGCGTCATTTTCGTTTAGTCAACTTCACAGTTTCCTTTTAGCTCTTGATTTTAGGGACCACTGGTTTCGGATGTTGATATGTCTAATAGGAAACTTTGTCCGACTTTCCTTTATTGTTTTTATTGTTTTTTTGGGTCCGTTCCATGAGTTTTATAAAATATACATAATTTATATATAAACAGTATATATATGCTCGTTTTTCACACAAACCTTTGGGGGTTTTCTTCTCATCAAGTGCTTCTCCAAATTTTTCTCAGCCCTGCCTCCTCCTTGAATACTGGTAAGGGATTTATAATTGCCTTGTTTTGTTTCTTTGAGAGTATATACATACATATATATATATATATATATATACACACACACACTCATGAAAGTATAACCTTGCGGTTTAGTTTAAAAATTCTTCTTTGTTGAATCTGGGCCTTTGGGTTTTGGGTTCAGATAATATAAAAGATGTAAGGGATTACCTTTGTCTTGCCTTTGGTTTCAAGATGTATGAGCATATATATATATATATGTTTAAGGTTGTGTGTATAGGTTTCTTTTTATAATAATCCGAAACAAGATTTCATATTTCTGAGTTTTGGTGATTAAACAATTCTAAAAAGGTAATAGTTAATTGTTAAGGTCTAGTTTTTTTACTTGGTCCTCCTTGTGAGAAAACACACACACACACATATATACGTTTGGAATATACGAACATGTATATGTTCATACCCACATATATATGTACGCATATAGTTTTCCATCCTAACCCTATTCTGGTTTTTTTTAAAAGTGTTTTTCAATGTTTAACCAACGAAGCGGTACTCATTTTGGTTGTGAAATGCAAAGTTCATATACTTAATTATATATATATATATATACATATGGTTTATAGCTACATATATCATCTATAAGAGAATTCATGTTTTTCAACGGTTAAAAGTTGTATATGTAAATATTTTCTAAGGTCGAAAGTTATACTTGGGTGTGTTTAGTATGAATTGTTAATTATAAAAAGAAATGGATAAACACTTATTATAAATTTGGACATGTACACATAATTCAATATAGTTTTATTTTATGCTAACAAAGATGATTTACAACTATTAAATAAATTCATGGATGCGAATATAGTTTTGGGTTCAAGTGGATTTATAATATTAAGCAAAACATTAGTTTTTAAATATGTATATCCTATGTCAAACTCGTTTTAGTTAAAGAACCTTTAATGATATTAGCCTTGTTATAATTTTATATGTCAAACCCTTTTTATCCATTATTTGATATGCCTCAGTAATAGTCTCATGTGCAAAGAACATGTAATAAACCATGAATACCTTCAATAAACTGAAATGGCTACATTTCCAATGTAATCTATTGTATTATGTAAATTTGGATTAAATGGTTCCATTTTTCATTTTATTTATAGTGGTACTCAATGATTCATGCATGTGTGAAAATGACATCTATCTTAATTTAAAATTGCTCATTTTAAACTATAAGTATTCATTTCTATAAATCATGGATTTTGAAAATTAAGGAATTATCATTTTATGTGGTAACCTCATCCATTCATTACTTGCGTGTTTTAAATTAATATCACATGTGAAAATAACGTTTACCATATTATGCATGTTGCTGAGAAATTTATTACCTAAATGATAACTGACAGATTATAATTTAGTCCAACGTCATTTCCATTTATCAGCACATGAATTGAGCATGAATAATGAGCATGTATTTTAATGCATTAAAACTTTATTACTATGGAAGAGTTATAAAGTTATTATTTTATGTGATAATCAAAAAATTTATTATTAATAATTTATGAGATAAGAATTTAATTATTCAAGGTGGTATGAGACACTTTGAATAATGTGAATTATGAAACCAAGTAATATGTGTACTGGGAATGATAAGTAATTAATAAATTAGAGTGGTATATTCACTTTGATTTAGAGATATGAGGAATTCATTAGACTAGTATGTTCTGGGTTGGGGACTGATAAAAGTAAGCCCTCCGGGTTGGGGTCTAGTTACAGCAGATCCTCCGGGTTGGTGTCCGGTTACAGAGGCACTCCAGGTTTGTGTCTGGTTACAGAGGCACTCTGGGATGGATTCCGGTTACAGAGACTCTCTGGGTTGGGGTCTGGTTACAGTTAACCCCTAGGTCTTGTCCGAGGCCTTGACACAGTCCGACATATGCACTTTCCTCATTAAGATTATCTAATTTAATTAAACAGAAAAATATTCAACTACTAGAATATTTAGTTAAAAGAGCTTATGGATTTTTGGTCGATGCCTTAAATCGTTAGACGTCTTGGACAAAGCCTTGATAAAATGTTTCAGAATGTCCTGTATATTTATGGCATGACATATGTTTAGAACTAAGTGATTTAGTATTCAGTGTATGAAATTGAAGTTATTATTTTATGTGCAACTCTGATTATTCATTACTCTTAGCTGTTTAATTTGTGCTTACATATTCTCATGAAATACATGTTTAGAATTTCTTTTATTCAGCATGCCTATGTTCGAATCGTGTGTCCTGGTAATTTTGCTAGCATGTTTCTAATTAAGCACTTTTATTATGACATGTCACAAGTGTTACAACTTTTATTTAAGAATATTGTTTTATGAATGGTTTAAAGAATGTTTTCAAAAGTCATTTTAGGTATAGTATGTTATTTTTAAACCCCTTACTGGGCATTCGTATGCTCACCCTACATTTTTGATTAAAAATTTTCAGGTTACAACTTTTAGCAGATGAAACATTTCAGCAGTAGCTGGTTTCCCAGAGCCTGAACCGAATTCGATCCTCTGTATGGCACCAGCTCTGGGCACTCAGGATCTGGGGCATGATAGTTAGTATCAGAGGATTCAATTTAGATAATTCTGGAAAACCATAACTGAACAATGAAAACCTACTTAAGCAATACTAAGAACGACGTTTTCTTAATTTTCAGATGGAAAACCAAAGTGCTACTCTTTTGTCTCTTCCAACAGAAGTATTAGAGAACATAGTGGGCAAATCATGTGTAGAAAACTATGGGACTTTTGAAAATATTCATTTATCATGAAAAACCCTCTACTGAGTATCCAACTATCCTCGTGTACTCCAACTTCACCATAAAGCAGGTTTCGTCTATTACCACATGATGAACTCTCAATTCCAGTTCTATGTATGACAAGAGAAATACTTTGAGGGTATATTTAAATGTTTTACCCTACCCAATAATTTCTTTTCTCTTGAGGACTTTGAGGAGGCTGCACAAGGGGGCAACCTCTGGGCATCATATCTATGTTAGATTTTGACCTACCGTCTCCGTGGTCAAATTATGAACTTTGAAGCCCTTGAGAATGAGACTAATTGTTTGCATTATCGACATCAAGTTCATACCGATGTCTCTCAACTTTATACCCAACATGCTTCTCTTAATCTGAATTCTAGATGTCCACACACGACTGACCCTAGTTGCACACGTTGCATATGGACCAAGGAGATAGAATAATTTAGAACCGCGTTGGGGATCCGTTTGTCTGGGAACTGGGGAAATACCCAACATCGGTGGAATCTATGAGGAGGACGTCAGGAAATCCATACTAGTGTTTTGTGAGAAGGAGAAAGAGATTACGTAATTTTTTGAGTTTTATAAATCATGTATAAATGAATGATGTAGTATACTCTATTCAATGACTCTGCGTAAACTAGAATTTCCATACTAAAGGCTAACTTCTTAAAAAATTCCAGATAGAAGATATGGGTTCACAAACCAATATTTCATCACTACCTACCGAGCTGTTAGAGACTATAATTATCAAGACATGCTTTGAAGAGGACCATCCCTATGCCAACTTACGTCTGAATTGTAAACTACTCCATCGAGTGTCGAACCGCCCAAACATCGTCCATCTTTACCAAGGAATAAATCTAGTCTATTACCGCATCGCATTTTCACAATTTGCAGCATATAGTAAAAGAGGGAAGTATCATGAATCCCTTTTTCTATGTTTTACTTTGGATGATAACTACCGATCTGTCGGTAAATTTCTAGAAGCTACTTTGGATGGTGACCATCGAGCGGCCTACCTAATCCAGGTCCGGAGTTTTAGTATGTACAGAGAACTTTACGAAATCAATATTTTCAAGAACGACGTGGTGCGTGGGACTTATAGGGATTTAGTTCACTCTGAACTTTCCAACCTCCACACCTCTCGTGCCTCTTTATGGAAGGCTGAGTGCTTTAGGCACATATTCAACCCTAGCTGTTCACAATGTGTATGGGCCAAGGAAATCGAGCAGCTGAATACTACCTTAGGAATCCACCTGAGGTCGTCAATACCCTACCATCGGTGGTGTTCCCGGTAAAGGGACCTCGGGAGTGATGTGTGTATGGTGTTGCTGTAGTTTGTGTACAAATGTTTTAGAATTGTGAGGATGTAATTCTTCGAAGGGGGGAATAATGTAACGCCCCGACCTTTTATGTGTAATAATAATAATTTTATGTTTTAATTATCATGTTAACCAGTGTGGTTGTCAGAGTAAATATTATCTCACCTTGTTTAAAAAAAATAATTTAAGAATAACTATTTCAATCAAATATAATTTATTAATATAATACTTTAAATAATAATTATACTACTATAGGAATACAGGTAAGTTGTCGCTCGTTTCCAAATATGATATATACATATATATATTCATATGTAAACAAGATTTTAATTAAAATTATATAAAACTAATACTATAATTTTATAAATAACATTGGGAATTATTGCTTTAAAATATTTTAACGCCATTATTTTGTAAAAGTGAACTCTTTTAATTATGCGAACAATTACTTAATCTATTATACGGGTTCTATATATTTTCGAATATATATATATATATATATGTGTGTGTGTGTGTATATTTGATTTGAATTATATAATTATAATTTTATAATGCAGTTATACATGACATCGAAGATTGTTATTTTAAAATATTTTAATGACATTATTATTGCGTTATTTTCTATGCAGATAGCTATTTAAACAATTATATGAATAATTATATGGGTTTTAAATATATTTGAAAATATGAAAATTACTAGATTATAAATTGGATTAATGTTTCATAATATTATTTTGAATATATAATAAAATTATTTTAATAGAATGATTAAAATTGTATATATATGCATGATCTTTTAATAAAAATTATTGTTATCTTGAATCATATATATATATGTGTGTAATATTAACATTTTTTTAAAGTTTAAAATTACAAATTTTGATAATAATTATTATTATAATACATTCCTAATTATCAATTTAATTTATAACATTATAAGAATAAAAAATTTTGCTACAAAAAAAACAGTTTAATTTTTGTGCTAAACAAAAATGGATAAATGATATTATGTAATAATATTTTATAATGATGACTTATATAATAAAATAATAAATCATTGTAATGATATAATAAAATAAGAAAAGCTTGACATGTAAAACAAACAAATGGAAAACATGATTGACAAAATTAAACGTAAAAGAAATCTCAAATAAGAAAAAAATGGTGATTGATTTAATAAATTTAATAGATTATTATGTTTAAACTTTTGACTTTTTATAAAGTTATTAACAGTATGATATATGATTAAATAATCAATGATAAAGTTATAATAAGTTAAAGGAGTTAAATAATAAGAATGATATAATAATAATAACGGGGATATGATAATAAAAGTAATAGGAATAAAAAAAGAAACATGAAGAACCGTGGGGGGCTGTGTCGCGACGTAGAGAGGAAGAGGGCGACCACGTCCAGGGTTTCAGTAGGCGCTGTAGGGTTTCAGCTGGCCGAGGTCGGGTGCGTCGTGCATGGGGATGGCTTCAAGCAGGTCCAGCGGGTGTCGTGTCACAGCAGGTTCTGGCATCGTAGTCATCGAGCAGGAGGCCGGTTCGTCCATGAGGCGTCGTCGGGTTCAAACCATGGGAGGCGTGGCCCTGCGGTGGAGTCCGAGCTGCACTATGGTTGGAGACCAAGAAGCATCGTCCGCAATTACGATGGAGTCCGGTCCTAGTGCTGAATCATATCTAGGTTGTGCTTTTCTTCGTCAAATGGTCCGACTTAGGTTAGAGTGTCATTTTTAGAGATCTAATGTGAGGTCGAATCTGTTTAGTTTTAGGTTGTGCATCATTTTCATTTAGTCAACTTCACATTTTCCTTTTAGCTTTTGATTTTGGGGACCACTGGTTTCGGATGTTGACCTATCTAATAGGAAACTTTGTCTGACTTTTCTTTATTGTTTTTATTGTTTTGTTTTGGGTCCGTTCCATGAGTTTTATAAAATATACACAATTTATATATAAACAGTATATATATGCTCATTTTGCACACAAACATTTGGGGTTTTTTTTCTCATCAAGTGCCCTTCTCCAAATTTTTATCAGCCCTGCCTCCTCCTTGAATACTAGCAAGGGATTTATAATTTCCTTGTCTTGTTTCTTTGAGAGTATAGATGTATATATATATGCTCATGAAAGTATAACCTTGTGGTTTAGTTTAAAAATTCTTCTGTGTTGCATCTAGGCCTTCAGGTTTTGGGTTCGGATAATATAAAAGATGTAAGGGATTAACTTTGTCTTGCCTTTGGTTTCAAGATGTATGAGTGCATATATATATATATGTGTTTAAGTTTGTACATGTAGGTTTCTTTTTATAATAATTCAATACAAGATTTCATATTTCAGAGTCTTGGTGATTAAACAATGCTAAAAATGCAATTGTTAATTGTTAAGGTCTACTTTTTTTACTTGGTCCTCCTTGTGAGAAAACACAAACACACACACACATATATATACGTTTGGAATATACGAACATGTATATGTTCATACCCACATATATATGTACAAATATAGTTTTCCATCCTAACCCTATTTTGGTTTTTTAAGTGTTTTTCAATGTTTAACCAATGAAGCGGTACTCGTTTTGGTTGTGAAATGCAAAGCTCATATACTTAATTATATATATATATATATAGGGTTTATAGCTACATATATCATCTATAAGAGATTTCAGGTTTTTCAACGGTTAAAATTTGTATATGTAAATATTTTCTAAGGTCGGAAATTATACTTGGGTGTGTTTAGTATGAATTGTTAATTATAAAAAGAAATGGATAAACACTTAGTATATATTTGGTCATGTACACATAATTCAATATAGTTTTATTTTATGCTAACAAAGATGATTTACAACTATTAAATAAATTCATGGATGCAAATATAGTTTTGGGTTCAAGTGGATTTATAATATTAAGCAAAACATTAGTTTTTAAATATGTATATCCTATGTCAAACTCGTTTTAGTTAAAGAACCTTTAATGATATTAGCCTTGTTATAATTTTATATGTCAAACCCTTTTTATCCATTATTTGATATGCCTCAGTAATAGTCTCATGTGCAAAGAACGTGTAATAAACCATGAATACCTTCAATAAACTGAAATGGCTACATTTCCAATGTAATCTATTGTATTATGTAAATTTGGATTAAATGGTTCCATTTTTCATTTTATTTATAGTGGTACTCAATGATTCATGCATGTGTGAAAATGACATCTATCTTAATTTAAAATTGCTCATTTTAAACTATAAGTATTCATTTCTATAAATCATGGATTTTGAAAATTAAGGAATTATCATTTTATGTGGTAACCTCATCCATTCATTACTTGCGTGTTTTAAATTAATATCACATGTGAAAATAACGTTTAGCATATTATGCATGTTGCTGAGAAATTTATTACCTAAATGATAACTGACAGATTATAATTTAGTCCAACGTCATTTCCATTTATCAGCACATGAATTGAGCATGAATAATGAGCATGTATTTTAATGCATTAAAACTTTATTACTATGGAAGAGTTATAAAGTTATTATTTTATGTGAAAATCAAAAAATTTATTATTAATAATTTATGAAATAAGAATTTAATTATTCAAGGTGGTATGAGACACTTTGAATAATGTGAATTATGAAACCAAGTAATATGTGTACTGGGAATGATAATTAATTAATAAATTAGAGTGGTATATTCACTTTGATTTAGAGATATGAGGAATTCATTGGACTAGTATGTTCTGGGTTGGGGACCGATAAAAGTAAGCCCTCCGGGTTGGGGTCTAGTTACAGCAGATCCTCTGGGTTGGTGTCCGGTTACAGAGGCACTCCAGGTTTGTGTCTGGTTATAGAGGCACTCTGGGTTGGATTCCGGTTACAGAGACTCTCTGGGTTGGGGTCTGGTTACAGTTAACCCCTAGGTCTTGTCCGAGGCCTTGACACAGTCCGACATATGCACTTTCCTCATTAAGATTATCTAATTTAATTAACCAGAAAAATATTCAACTACTAGAATATTTAGTTGAAAGAGCTTATGGATTTTTGGTCGATGCCTTAAATCATTAGACGTCTTGGACAAAGCCTTGATAAAATGTTTCAGAATGTCCTGTATATTTATGGCATGACATATGTTTAGAACTAAGTGATTTAGTATTCAGTGTATGAAATTGAAGTTATTATTTTATGTGCAACTCTGATTATTCATTACTCTTAGCTGTTTAATTTGTGCTTACATATTCTCATGAAATACATGTTTAGAATTTCTTTTATTCAGCATGCCTATGTTCGAATCGTGTGTCCTGGTAATTCTGCCAGCATGTTTCTAATTAAGCACTTTTATTATGACATGTCACAAGTGTTACAACTTTTATTTAAGAATATTGTTTTATGAATGATTTAAAGAATGTTTTCAAAAGTCATTTTAGGTATAGTATGTTATTTTTAAACCCCTTACTGGGCATTCGTATGCTCACCCTACATTTTTGATTAAAATTTTTCAGGTTACAACTTTTAGCAGATGAAACATTTCAGCAGTAGCTGGTTTCCCAGAGCCTGAACCGAATTCGATCCTCTGTATGGCACCAGCTCTGGGCACTCGGGAGCTGGGGCGTGATAGTTAGTATTAGAGGATTCAATTTAGATAATTCTGGAAAACCATAACTGAACAATGAAAACCTACTTAAGAAATACTAAGAACGATGTTTTCTTAATTTTCAGATGGAAAACCAAAGTGATACTCTTTTGTCTCTTCCAACAGAAGTATTAGAGACCATAGTGGGAAAATCATGTGTAGAAAACTATGGGACTTTTGAAAATATTCATTTATCATGAAAAACCCTCTACAGAGTATCCAACTATCCTCGTGTACTCCAACTTCACCATGGAGCAGGTTTCGTCTATTACCACATGATGAACTCTCAATTCCAGTTCTATGTACGACAAGAGAAATACTTTGAGGGTATATTTAAATGTTTTACCCTACCCAATAATTTCTTTTCTCTTGAGGACTTTGAGGAGGCTGCACAAGGGGGCAACCTCTGGGCATCATATCTATGTTAGATTTTGACCTACGGTCTCCGTGGTCAAATTATGAACTTTGAAGCCCTTGAGAATGAGACTAATTGTTTGAATTATCGACATCAAGTTCATACCGATGTCTCTCAACTTTATACCCAACATGCTTCTCTTAATCTGAATTCTAGATGTCCACACGCGACTGACCCTAGTTGCACACGTTGCATATGGACCAAGGAGATAGAATAATTTAGAACTGCGTTGGGGATCCGTTTGTCTGAGAACTGGGGAAATACCCAACATCGGTGGAATCTATGAGGAGGACGTCAGGAAATCCATACTAGTGTTTTGTGAGAAGGAGAAAGAGATTACATAATTTTTTGAGTTTTATAAATCATGTATAAATGAATGATGTAGTATACTCTATTCAATGACTCTGCTTAAACTAGAATTTCCATACTAAAGGCTAACTTCTTAAAAAATTCCAGATAGAAGATATGGGTTCACAAACCAATATTTCATCACTACCTACCGAGCTGTTAGAGACTGTAATTATCAAGACATGCTTTGAATAGGACCATCCCTATGCCAACTTACGTCTGAATTGTAAACTACTCCATCGAGTGTCGAACCGACCAAACATCGTCCATCTTTACCAAGGAATAAATCTGGTCTATTACCGCATCGCATTTTCACAATTTGCAGCATATAGTAAAAGAGAGAAGTATCATGAATCCATTTTTCTATGTTTTACTTTGGATGATAACTACCGATCTGTCGGTAAATTTCTAGAAGCTACTTTGGATGGTGACCATCGAGCGGCCTACCTAATCCAGGTCCTGAGTTTTAGTATGTACAGAGAACTTTACGAAATCAATATTTTCAAGAACGACGTGGTGCGTGGGACTTATAGGGATTTAGTTCACTCTGAAATTTCCAACCTCCACACCTCTCGTGCCTCTTTATGGAAGGTTGAGTGCTTTAGCCACATATTCGACCCTAGCTGTTCACAATGTGTATGGGCCAAGGAAATCGAGCAGCTGAATACTACCTTAGGAATCCACCTGAGGTCGTCAACACCCTACCATCGGTGGTGTTCCCAGTAAAGGGACCTCGGGAGTGATGTGTGTATGGTGTTGCGGTAGTTTGTGTACAAATGTTTTAGAATTGTGAGAATGTAATTCTTCGAAGGGGGGAATAATGTAACGCCCCGACATTTTATGTGTAATAATAATAATTTTATGTTTTAATTATCATGTTAACCAGTGTGGTTGTCAGAGTAAATATTATCTCACCATGTTTAAAAAAAATAATTTAAGAATAACTATTTCAATCAAATAAAATTTATTAATATAATACTTTAAATAATAATTATACTACTATAGGAATACAGGTAAGTTGTCGCTCATTTCCAAATATGATATATACATATATATATTCATATGTAAACAAGATTTTAATTAAAATTATATAAAACTAATACTATAATTTTATAAATAACATTGGGAATTATTGCTTTAAAATATTTTAACACCATTATTTTGTAAAAGTGAACTCTTTTAATTATGCGAACAATTACTTAATCTATTATACTGGTTCTATATATTTTCGAATATATATATATATATATGTGTGTGTGTGTGTGTGTGTGTGTGTATTTGATTTGAATTATATAATTATAATTTTATAATGCAGTTATACATGACATCGAAGATTGTTATTTTAAAATATTTTAATGACTTTATTATTGCGTTATTTTCTATGCAGATAGCTATTTAAACAATTATATGAATAATTATATGGGTTTTAAATATATTTGAAAATATGAAAATTACTATATTATAAATTGGATTAATGTTTCATAATATTATTTTGAATATATAATAAAATTATTTTAATAGAATGATTAAAATTGTATATATATGAATGATCTTTTAATAAAAATTATTGTTATCTTGAATCATATATATATATGTGTGTAATATTAACATTTTTTTAAAGTTTAAAATTACAAATTTTGATAATAATTATTATTATAATACATTTCTAATTATCAATTTAATTTATAACATTATAAGAATAAAAAAATTTTCTACAAAAAAAAACAATTTAATTTTTGTGCTAAACAAAAATGGATAAATGATATTATGTAATAATATTTTATAATGATGACTTATATAATAAAATAATAAATCATTGTAATGATATAATAAAATAATAAAATCTTGACATGTAAAACAAACAAATGGAAAACATGATTGACAAAATTAAACGTAAAAGAAATCTCAAATAAGAAAAAAAATGGTGATTGGTTTAATAAATTTAATAGATTATTATGTTTAAACTTTTGACTTTTTATAAAGTTATTAATAGTATGATATATGATTAAATAATCAATGATAAAGTTATAATAAGTTAAAGGATTTAAATAATAAGAATGATATAATAATAATAACGGGGATATGATAATAAAAGTAATTGGAATAAAAAAAGAAACATGAAGAACCGTGGGGGGCTGTGTCGCGACGTAGAGAGGAAGAGGGCGACCACGTCCAGGGTTTCAGTAGGCGCTGTAGGGTTTCAGCTGGCCGAGGTCGGGTGCGTCGTGCATGGGGATGGCTTCAAGCAGGTCCAACGGGTGTCGTGTCACAGCAGGGTCTGGCATTGTAGTCATCGAGCAGGAGGCCGGTTTGTCCATGAGGCGTCATCGGGTTCAAACCATGGGAGGCGTGGCCCTGCGGTGGAGTCCGAGCTGCGCTATGGTTAGAGACCAAGAAGCATCGTCCGCAATTACGGTGGAGTCCGGTCTTAGTGCTGAATCATATCTAGGTTGTGCTTTGCTTCGTCAAATGGTCCGACTTAGGTTAGGGTGTCATTTTTATAGATCTAATGTGAGGTCGAATCTGTTTAGTTTTAGGTTGTGCATCATTTTCATTTAGTCAACTTCACATTTTCCTTTTAGCTTTTGATTTTGGGGACCACTGGTTTCAGATGTTGACCTATCTAATAGGAAACTTTGTCTGACTTTTCTTTATTGTTTTTATTGTTTTGTTTTGGGTCCGTTCCATGAGTTTTATAAAATATACACAATTTATATATAAACAGTATATATATGCTCGTTTTGCACACAAACATTTGGGTTTTTTTTTCTCATCAAGTGCCCTTCTCCAAATTTTTATCAGCCCTCCCTCCTCCTTGAATACTAGCAAGGGATTTATAATTTCCTTATCTTGTTTCTTTGAGAGTATAAATGTATATATATATATGCTCATGAAAGTATAACCTTGTGGTTTAGTTTAAAAATTCTTCTGTGTTGCATCTAGGCCTTCAGGTTTTGGGTTCGGATAATATAAAAGATGTAAGGGATTAACTTTGTCTTGCCTTTGGTTTCAAGATGTATGAGTGCATATATATATATATATATATATGTTTAAGGTTGTACGTGTAGGTTTCTTTTTATAATAATTCAATACAAGATTTCATATTTCAGAGTCTTGGTGATTAAACAATGCTAAAAATGCAATTGTTAATTGTTAAGGTCTACTTTTTTTACTTGGTCCTCCTTGTGAGAAAACACACACACACACACACATATATATATGTTTGGAATATACGAACATGTATATGTTCATACCCACATATATATGTACAAATATAGTTTTCCATCCTAACCCTATTTTGGTTTTTTAAGTGTTTTTCAATGTTTAACCAATGAAGCGGTACTCGTTTTGGTTGTGAAATGCAAAGCTCATATACTTAATTATATATATATATATATATATATAGGGTTTATAGCTACATATATCATCTATAAGAGATTTCAGGTTTTTCAACGGTTAAAATTTGTATATGTAAATATTTTCTAAGGTCGGAAATTATACTTGGGTGTGTTTAGTATGAATTATTAATTATAAAAAGAAATGGATAAACACTTAGTATATATTTGGTCATGTACACATAATTCAATATAGTTTTATTTTATGCTAACAAAGATGATTTACAACTATTAAATAAATTCATGGATGCGAATATAGTTTTGGGTTCAAGTGGATTTATAATATTAAGCAAAACATTAGTTTTTAAATATGTATATCCTATGTCAAACTCGTTTTAGTTAAAGAACCTTTAATGATATTGGCCTTGTTATAATTTTATATGTCAAACCCTTTTTATCCATTATTTGATATGCCTCAGTAATAGTCTCATGTGCAAAGAACGTGTAATAAACCATGAATACCTTCAATAAACTGAAATGGCTACATTTCCAATGTAATCTATTGTATTATGTAAATTTGGATTAAATGGTTCCATTTTTCATTTTATTTATAGTGGTACTCAATGATTCATGCATGTGTGAAAATGACATCTATCTTAATTTAAAATTTCTCATTTTAAACTATAAGTATTCATTTCTATAAATCATGGATTTTGAAAATTAAGGAATTATCATTTTATGTGGTAACCTCATCCATTCATTACTTGCGTGTTTTAAATTAATATCACATGTGAAAATAACGTTTACCATATTATGCATGTTGCTGAGAAATTTATTACCTAAATGATAACTGACAGATTATAATTTAGTCCAACGTCATTTCCATTTATCAGCACATGAATTGAGCATGAATAATGAGCATGTATTTTAATGCATTAAAACTTTATTACTATGGAAGAGTTATAAAGTTATTATTTTATGTGATAATCAAAAAATTTATTATTAATAATTTATGAGATAAGAATTTAATTATTCAAGGTGGTATGAGACACTTTGAATAATGTGAATTATGAAACCAAGTAATATGTGTACTGGGAATGATAAGTAATTAATAAATTAGAGTGGTATATTCACTTTGATTTAGAGATATGAGGAATTCATTGGACTAGTATGTTCTGGGTTGGGGACCGATAAAAGTAAGCCCTCCGGGTTGGGGTCTAGTTACAGCAGATCCTCTGGGTTGGTTTCCGGTTACAGAGGCACTCCAGGTTTGTGTCTGGTTACAGAGGCACTCTGGGTTGGATTCCGGTTACAGAGACTCTCTGGGTTGGGGTCTGGTTACAGTTAACCCCTAGGTCTTGTCCGAGGCCTTGACACAGTCCGACATATGCACTTTCCTCATTAAGATTATATAATTTAATTAACCAGAAAAATATTCAAATACTAGAATATTTAGTTAAAAGAGCTTATAGATTTTTGGTCGATGCCTTAAATCATTAGACGTCTTGGAAAAATCCTTGATAAAATGTTTCAGAATGTCCTGTATATTTATGGCATGACATATGTTTAGAAATAAGTGATTTAGTATTCAGTGTATGAAATTGAAGTTATTATTTTATGTGCAACTCTGATTATTCATTACTCTTAGCTGTTTAATTTGTGCTTACATATTCTCATGAAATACATGTTTAGAATTTCTTTTATTCAGCATGCCTATGTTCGAATCGTGTGTCCTGGTAATTCTTCTAGCATGTTTCTAATTAAGCACTTTTATTATGACATGTCACAAGTGTTACAACTTTTATTTAAGAATATTGTTTTATGAATGGTTTAAAGAATGTTTTTAAAAGTCATTTTAGGTATAGTATGTTATTTTTAAACCCCTTACTGGGAATTCGTATGCTCACCCTACATTTTTGATTAAAATTTTTCAGGTTACAGCTTTTAGCAGATGAAACATTTCAGTAGTAGCTGGTTTCCCAGAGCTTGAACCGAATTCGATCCTCTGTATGGCACCAGCTCTGGGCACTCGGGAGCTGGGGCATGATAGTTAGTATCAGAGGATTCAATTTAGATAATTCTGGAAAACCATAACTGAACAATGAAAACCTACTTAAGCAATACTAAGAACGATGTTTTCTTAATTTTCAGATGGAAAACCAAAGTGCTACTCTTTTGTCTCTTCCAACAGAAGTATTAGAGACCATAGCGGGCAAATCATGTGTAGAAAACTATGGGACTTTTGAAAATATTCATTTATCATGCAACACCCTCTACAGAGTATCCAACTATCCTCGTGTACTCCAACTTCACCATGGAGCAGGTTTCGTCTATTACCACATGATGAACTCTCAATTCCAGTTCTATGTACGACAAGAGAAATACTTTGAGGGTATATTTAAATGTTTTACCCTACCCAATAATTTCTTTTCTCTTGAGGACTTTGAGGAGGCTGCACAAGGGGGCGACCTCTGGGCATCATATCTATGTTAGATTTTGACCTACGGTCTCTGTGGTCAAATTATGAACTTTGAAGCCCTTGAGAATGAGACTAATTTTTTGCATTATCGACATCAAGTTCATACCGATGTCTCTCAACTTTATACCCAACATGCTTCTCTTAATCTGAATTCTAGATGTCCACACGCGACTGACCCTAGTTGCACATGTTGCATGTGGACCAAGGAGATAGAATAATTTAGAACCGCGTTGGGGATCCGTTTGTCTGAGAACTGGGGAAATACCCAACATCGGTGGAATCTATGAGGAGGACGTCAGGAAATCCATACTAGTGTTTTGTGATAAGGAGAAAGAGATTACGTAATTTTTTGATTTTTATAAATCATGTATAAATTAATGATGTAGTATACTCTATTCAATGACTCTGCTTAAACTAGAATTGCCATACTAAAGGCTAACTTCTTAAAAAATTCCAGATAGAAGATATGGGTTCACAAACCAATATTTCATCACTACCTACCGAGCTGTTAGAGACTATAATTATCAAGACATGCTTTGAAGAGAACCATCCCTATGCCAACTTACGTCTGAATTGTAAACTACTCCATCGAGTGTCGAACCGCCCAAACATCGTCCATCTTTACCAAGGAATAAATCTGGTCTATTACCACATCGCATTTTCACAATTTGCAGCATATAGTAAAAGAGGGAAGTATCATGAATCCCTTTTTCTATGTTTTACTTTGGATGATAACTACCGATCTGTCAGTAAATTTCTAGAAGCTACTTTGGATGGTGACCATCGAGCGGCCTACCTAATCCAGGTCCTAAGTTTTAGTATGTACAGAGAACTTTACGAAATCAATATTTTCAAGAACGACGTGGTGCGTGGGACTTATAGGGATTTAGTTCACTCTGAACTTTCCAACCTCCACACCTCTCATGCCTCTTTATGGAAGGCTGAGTGCTTTAGGCACATATTCGACCCTAGCTGTTCACAATGTTTATGGGCCAAGGAAATTGAGCAGCTGAATACTACCTTAGGAATCCACCTGAGGTCGTCAACACCCTACCATCGGTGGTGTTCCCGGTAAAGGGACCTCGGGAGTGATGTGTGTATGGTGTTGCTGTAGTTTGTGTACAAATGTTTTAGAATTGTGAGGATGTAATTCTTCGAAGGGGGGAATAATGTAACGCCCCGACCTTTTATGTGTAATAATAATAATTTTATGTTTTAATTATCATGTTAACCAGTGTGGTTGTCAGAGTAAATATTATCTCACCTTGTTTAAAAAAAATAATTTAAGAATAACTATTTCAATCAAATATAATTTATTAATATAATACTTTAAATAATAATTATACTACTATAGGAATACAGGTAAGTTGTCGCTCGTTTCCAAATATGATATATACATATATATATTCATATGTAAACAAGATTTTAATTAAAATTATATAAAACTAATACTATAATTTTATAAATAACATTGGGAATTATTGCTTTAAAATATTTTAACGCCATTATTTTGTAAAAGTGAACTCTTTTAATTATGCGAACAATTACTTAATCTATTATACGGGTTCTATATATTTTCGAATATATATATATATATATGTGTGTGTGTGTATTTGATTTGAATTATATAATTATAATTTTATAATGCAGTTATACATGACATCGAAGATTTTTATTTTAAAATATTTTAATGACATTATTATTGCGTTATTTTCTATGCAGATATCTATTTAAACAATTATATGAATAATTATATGGGTTTTAAATATATTTGAAAATATGAAAATTACTAGATTATAAATTGGATTAATGTTTCATAATATTATTTTGAATATATAATAAAATTATTTTAATAGAATGATTAAAATTGTATATATATGAATGATCTTTTAATAAAAATTATTGTTATCTTGAATCATATATATATATGTGTGTAATATTAACATTTTTTTAAAGTTTAAAATTACAAATTTTGATAATAATTATTATTATAATACATTCCTAATTATCAATTTAATTTATAACATTATAAGAATAAAAAATTTTGCTACAAAAAAAAACAATTTAATTTTTGTGCTAAACAAAAATGGATAAATGATATGATGTAATAATATTTTATAATGACGACTTATATAATAAAATAATAAATCATTGTAATGATATAATAAAATAAGAAAATATTGACATGTAAAACAAACAAATGGAAAACATGATTGACAAAATTAAACGTAAAAGAAATCTCAAATAAGAAAAAAAATGGTGTTTGATTTAATAAATTTAATAGATTATTATGTTTAAACTTTTGACTTTTTATAAAGTTATTAATAGTATGATATATGATTAAATAATCAATGATAAAGTTATAATAAGTTAAAGGATTTAAATAATAAGAATGATATAATAATAATAACGGGGATATGATAATAAAAGTAATTGGAATAAAAAAAGAAACATGAAGAACCGTGGGGGGCTGTGTCGCGACGTACAGAGGAAGAGGGCGACCACGTCCAGGGTTTCAGTAGGCGCTGTAGGGTTTCAGCTGGCCGAGGTCAGGTGCGTCGTGCATGGGGATGGCTTCAAGCAGGTCCAGCGGGTGTTGTGTCACAGCAGGGTCTGGCATCGTAGTCATCGAGCAGGAGGCCGGTTCATCCATGAGGCGTCGTCGGGTTCAAACCATGGGAGGCGTGGCCCTACGGTGGAGTCCGAGCTGCGCTATGGTTGGAGACCAAGAAGCATCGTCTATAATTACGGTGGAGTCCGGTCCTAGTGCTGAATCATATCTAGGTTGTGCTTTGCTTCGTCAAATGGTCCGACTTAGGTTAGGGTGTCATTTTTAGAGATCTAATGTGAGGTCGAATCTGTTTAGTTTTAGGTTGTGCATCATTTTCATTTAGTCAACTTCACATTTTCCTTTTAGCTTTTGATTTTGGGGACCACTGGTTTCAGATGTTGACCTATCTAGTAGGAAACTTTGTCTGACTTTTCTTTATTGTTTTTATTGTTTTGTTTTGGGTCCGTTCCATGAGTTTTATAAAATATACACAATTTATATATAAACAGTATATATATGCTCGTTTTGTACACAAACATTTGGGGTTTTTTTTCTCATCAAGTGCCCTTCTCCAAATTTTTATCAGCCCTGCCTCCTCCTTGAATACTAGAAAGGGATTTATAATTGCCTTGTCTTGTTTCTTTGAGAGTATGGATGTATATATATATATGCTCATGAAAGTATAACCTTGTGGTTTAGTTTAAAAATTCTTCTGTGTTGAATCTGGGCCTTCAGGTTTTGGGTTCGGATAATATAAAAGATGTAAGGGATTAACTTTGTCTTGCCTTTGGTTTCAAGATGTATGAGTGCATATATATATATATATGTTTAAGGTTGTACGTGTAGGTTTCTTTTTATAATAATTCAATACAAGATTTCATATTTCAGAGTCTTGGTGATTAAACAATGCTAAAAATGCAATTGTTAATTGTTAAGGTCTACTTTTTTTACTTGGTCCTCCTTGTGAGAAAACACACACACACACACACATATATATACGTTTGGAATATACGAACATGTATATGTTCATACCCACATATATATGTACAAATATAGTTTTCCATCCTAACCCTATTTTGGTTTTTTAAGTGTTTTTCAATGTTTAACCAATGAAGTGGTACTCGTTTTGGTTGTGAAATGCAAAGCTCATATACTTATATATATATATATATATATATAGGGTTTATAGCTACATATATCATCTATAAGAGATTTTAGGTTTTTCAATGGTTAAAATTTGTATATGTAAATATTTTCTAAGGTCGGAAATTATACTTGGGTGTGTTTAGTATGAATTGTTAATTATAAAAAGAAATGGATAAACACTTAGTATATATTTGGTCATGTACACATAATTCAATATAGTTTTATTTTATGCTAACAAAGATGATTTACAACTATTAAACCATGAATACCTTCGATAAACTGAAACGGCTACATTTTCAATGTAATCTATTGTATTATGTAAATTTGGATTAAATGGTTTCATTTTTCATTTTATTTATAGTGGTATTCAATGATTCATGCATGTGTGCAAATGAAATCTATCTTAATTTAAAATTGGTCATTTTAAACTATAAGTATTCATTTCTATAAATCATGGATTTTGAAAATTAAGGAATTATCATTTTATGTGATAACCCCATCCATTAATTACTTGCGTGTTTTAAATTAATATCACATGTGCAAATAATGTTTACTATATTATGCATGTCACTGAGAAATTTATTACCTAAATGATAAATGACACAATATAATTTAGTCCAACGTCATTTCCATTTATCAGCACATGAATTGAGCATGAATAATGAGCATGTATTTTAATGCATTAAAAGTTTATTACTATGGAAGAGTTGTAAAGTTATTATTTTATGTGATAATAAAACAATTTATTATTAATAATTTATGAGACAAGAATTTAATTATTCAAGGTGGTATGAGACACTTTGAATAATGTGAATTATGGAACCAAGTAATATGTGTACTGGGAATGATAAGTAATTAATAAATCAAAGTGGTATATGAACTTTGATTTAGAGATATGAGGAATGCATTGGACTATTATGTTCCTGGTTGGGGATCGGTAAAAGCATGCCCTCCGGGTTGGGGTCCGGTTATAGAAGACCCTCCGGGTTGGTGTCCGGTTATAGTGGCACTCCGTGTTGGTGTCCGATTACAGAGGCACTCCAGGTTGGAGTCTGGTTATAGAAGCTCTCCGGATTGGGGTCTGGTTACAGTTAGCCCCTAGGTCTTGGTTGAGGCCTTGACACAGTCCGATATGCACTTTCCTCATTAATATTATCTAATTTAATTAAACAGAAAAATATTCGACTAGTAGAATATTTGTTTAAAAGAGCTTATGGATTTTTGGCCGAGGCCTTAAATCATTAGATGTCTTGGCCAAGGCCTTGATAAAATGTTTCATAATGTCCTGTATATTTATGGCATGACATATGTTTAGAACTCATTGATTTAGTATTCAGTGTATGAAATTGAAGTTATTATTTTATGCGCAACTCTGATTATTCATTACTCTTAGCTGTTTAATTTGTGGTTACATATTATCATGACATACATGTTTACAATTTCTTTTATTCAGCATGCCTATGTTCGAATCGTGTGTCCTGGTAATTCTGCTAGCATGTTTCAAATTAATCACTTTTATTATGACATGTCACAAGTGTTACAGCTTTTCTTTAAGAATATTTTTTTATGAATGGTTTAAAGAATGTTTTAAAAAGTTATTTTGGATATAGTATGTTATTTTTAAACCACTTACTGGGCATTCGTATGCTCACCCTACGTTTTTGATTAAAATTTTCCAGGCTACAGCTTTTAGCAGATGAAATATTTCAGCAGTAGCTAATTTCCCAGAGCCTAAACCGAATTCGATCATCTGTATGGCACCGGCTCCAGGCACTCGGGAGCTGGGGCGTGACAAGACTTATCACATAATTTCATGGAATGTACATAGTCAAATAAATGACACATGGAACACATACTATTTATATAGCATATTATGTTTCTCACAATCTATTCATGACACACACCTAGGGACTTGACATGTAATCATGCTATGAAAAATAATGGAGTACACAATGTATACATGGGATAAATGATGTGTGGTCTTTGAGTTACATGGTTACTAGTCTTGCTTGTTGTGTAAGAGAATACATGAACCATTTTTGACTAATATATTACACATTGTGTATGAATGTTACATGTCGTGTAGTTTGGCTAACCATGCGCTAGCCTGGCCCAATCAACACATGGTGTATTTAATTACACACCACATGTAATAAATGCACATGAATAAAATTAATTCCAAATTAATTTATGGTACATTAAACATAGGTACATGGGGCATACCAACATGCTACATGGAATGTACTATTGTTGTAACATCCTGGACCCGGCCAGCCATCCGAACAGTGCCGAACGGGTTGGGTGTTACTACCTTAGGCGCACCTCCCCGAACGCCAAAGGCTTCCGACTAGTAGCGAGGGTCTGTTAGGTATAGTGGGGATGATATACCCTCTCGGAGGATCATAATAAGGGTACTGGTCCGAAAATAATAATAATTATGCAGCGGAAAGAAAGACTCAGCAGACTCGAACCAGACCCGCAGAGCGGAAGCATAATCAATAAAGGTAAACAACGGAAGCAGTAAATATAACAACAGCAGGGGAAATAAACACATCAGCATGCTGATAACATGTAACTACTACTGAATAGTAAAACATGCATCCCAAGCAGGTCATACACAACTGAATAAAAAAAAGGGTGCCAATGGATAACCAACAGTAGCTACAACAAGAATGCCAATACAGAAAAGTAAATAAAGAAAAGTACTCCCAGATAGGCATGACCTCAAGGTCCATACCATCTCCATGCACTAACTACCGCAACCCAGCTCCTGAAGCTGGCCTCTTTCCTACACGTAAATCCATAAAGTCTGCACGCGCCCGGAAGGTCCCGTGCAGGGTGTGAGACAAATCTTAGTAGGATACCACCCAACGGTGTGTACCAAATATATGTGTTTAAGCAGTTATGCATTTATCAGAAAAGCAGTAAACAGTACAATCCACAACTAAACACAACCTCCACTGGTGCTCAACAGCCACCATGGAGCGTTACCTACTTCGGCCAACGCCGGAATCTCTGTCGTGTAACCTGGCACCACGTGCCACCTGACACATTGTGTCTCAAGTACCGACGTCCCGAAGGCACACCCAAGAATAGTAACCCGACATCATGTGCCTCCTGACACCTTGTGTCTCAAGTACCAACGTCCCGAAGGCACACCCAAAAATAGTAAACCGACACCATGTGCCTCCTGACACCTCGTGTCTCAAGTACCGATGTCCCGAAGGCACGCCCATTTCCTGAAGGCTCCTCACCTCCCACGTGGCTTTCTACGGCAAGCACCCCCAAACAAAAATACCTAACCACAACTACAGGGGCCTCTTCCCACATGAGTGGTCAAAACCATCTCATCACGGAGTATCTCTGTGTGCACACTACTCAAAGTCCCGGTGAGCGGTAATCACCAAAATAGTCCTAAGCCACCAAAACATCTGACACCTCGTGTCTCTGCGACCATGTCGCTCAAGTTCGATGGAATCTCCACCCAAGTATCCCGGGCCATGCCCAACCTGACAGTCGTATTGCCTCAAATCGATGTCCATGACGCCCAATCCTGTGGTCAAAACCACCCAAAGTAACCCGGGCAAAGCCCCAACCTGTGATCAACATCACCAAAGCGTAACCGGGCCAAGCCCAACACAACCCAAAGGGTCCAGCAGATGCAATTCAACAATCGCATATATAACATAGTTAAATAGGAAACATAACCAGGCAAAACCAACTAAATAGTCGAATTACACTATACCAGGTGTCGTCCCATACCAGCACAGAGGTCTTAAATGCCTCTAACAATTATAATAGGCTTTAAAAAATTAAACTAAATAGTTTATACCAATCATATTTCAATTAAAACCATTTTGGCATTCCCCGGCCAAAATGCCCCGATGAGCCACGACCCCTCACCCGGCCCCGCTCATGCAAACTGGTAACCGGGCATACCCAAAGGCATCCCAGAGGTCCCATAAACAATACAGTATGAAAAAGAAGATAAAACGGGTCCCGCTCAAAAATACCCGAAAACGCGCCGACGCCGCGTCACCCAAACAACCACGAAAACACAAAAAGAGGTATGCACCACCTACCTGAGACTCGCACGTTGCTACTCCTCCGGCAACACCCGCCAATTCAGTCTAAAACGCGGTAAATCTATAAAAGATTCAAAACCGATCAAAGGGCTATAACTCGTTCTAGAATGAAAATCAAACAAAACGGCCAAATAGGAATCTAGGACTTACCGAGGGGGTTCCAACACACTAATCAGCGATCGAAACGGATCTCGGACAGACGATCGGGAGGAGAAATGGGGTTCGGCTAGCCTGGTTCGCGTATCCGAGCGGAGGAGGGGTGTTCTGCCTAAAAAACGAGGCTACTTCCCGAATTAAGCGAAAAAAAGAAAGTACATGGCGTGTACTTTAGTACTACACACCGTGTATATTTCCTTTAACTGTTCAAAAGATGGCTGGTTCTGCCGACTTACTTTCCGAACCTGCCGACATGAGTACACGACGTGTAACTCTGGGTACACGGTGTGTACTGGGTTCCTCTTCTCTTCCTCGCTGACATACCCACATTCCATGTATATCCCTCATACACGGCTAAACTATACGGCGTTTTCAAAGGGAACACGGCGTGCCCCTGGTTCTTACCCGGCCAACGACCTACACGCCATGTATGGCCTCACACGGTCGGGGGTCTACACGACGTGTTCAAAACTACACGCCGTGTAGTAAGAAAATTCTACACGGTCCCTGCACGACATGTACTCGGCGAGCAAACGGACGATCACTCACCTACACATACACGACGTGTAGTCTTGAAATTTCTAGAAACTCTGCATTTTCTCTAGTTTTCTCAGAAACCAGTCAAAAATTCAAACAAGGTCGGGATTTTGACCCATTCTGAAAACCCAGGTTCTTACAAACTCCCCACCTTAACGTAGCTCGTCCCCGAGCTTCCAAACAAAACCAGGAGATGGAACCGAACATGCCCATCCCAGTTAACCAACCTGGACCACCCCGGTCCAAAGGTTCTGGCTAAATTCCTCAAGGGGCTCCCCACCTTAGGAATTTCCTACTCAGTCTCAACCAACAAAACGTAAAACAAACAAGGTTTTACTAACCTGTTTTCCGGACGCATAGTCCTCTCATGACGCATCGTCACCCTTTCACCTCGTTGGTGCTCCTGTGTCGCTTCCGAAACCCAACGTAACCCGCACCGCATAGGTGTCTGCCTCTACAAGGTCCTGGTGCCGAGCACCTCAAGTAACTCGCATCCTCGATGCCCTAATGCCCATGACACCTCAAGTAACCCGCATCCTCGATGCCCCGATGCCCATGACACCTCAAGTAACCCGCATCCACGATGCCCCGATACCACACATCTCATACATACATACATACATACATACATACACACACACACACACACATATATATATATATCACGCACCCGAGATGGTTCCAACCCACTGACTAACATCTAATAAGTCCACAAAGATCCTGTGCACCTCGTGCACTCAAAACAGACATACCTCTACAAGTCATGACAAAAAGGAAACATGGAGATCACAGTCACACCGCAGTGTACCTCTAACTGTCATCGGCTCACCAGCCTGCTCAGCCTCTGGCAGCTCCACGACGTGCACTTGGCCTGAAACACGGCTGCCTAACACCTGAACTCCCTGCAATGCTGCTCCAGTCACCGGCCACTGACCCCTCAGCTGGGTCCCACTGTCTCTATCACGACCTCCATGTACAACTGAACCTCGAATACCCTCTCTGAGTACCGAACCTGAACCAACTCCAGATGCTACAGTCTGTCCTGGTCCCTGCCTGCTGGTCATCTGAGAAGGCTTCCTGCAAAACCTCTCTAGATGCCCGTCCTATCCACAAGCCTGGAACTCCTTTGGAGGCCTATCACACTACGCCCGAACATGTCCCGGCTATCCACACTGGAAGCAAATCATCGAAGAACTCCCACGCGGTGGTCTAGCTGAATCCCTAGCCTGACTGCCCTGTGGAGACTCATCCCGTCCATGCTTCCTACTGTCTGAACCGTTACTCGAAGCTGCCGTCCTGCCCAAGCGAGATTTCTCCCTTTCGTTGCCCTCTGCTATGAGTGCCTGATTCACCGCTTCGGAGAAATAACTTAGCCGAAATATATTCACCTGGATCTGAATGGTGTGTCGTAATCCATCCTCGAAGCACCTTACCCTAGCTGCGTCATCGCTCACCATACCGGGTGCAAAGCGAGACAACTTTGTGAAAGTAGCTTCATAGTCCATGAAGGACATGTCCCCCTGATGAAGACTCAAGAACTCCCGATCTCTCTCTGCCCACAACGTCTATGGGTAGAAGTACTCAAAGAACCTGCCCTCGAAGTCCTGCCATGCCAGTCCCTCATGTCTACGAGCCTGAACCTGTATGTCCCACCAACGCTTCGTCGGTCCTCTCAGCATGTATGTCACCAGATTGACCCTCCACCCTGGAGGCTTCTCAAGCTACTTGAAAATCATCTGCATACTCTCTATCCAGTTCTCAGCCACCTGTGGACCACCCTCACCCTGAAAAAGCGGCGGGTGCTGCGACTGGAACTCCCGCGTCAGATATGCCATAGAAGGCTCTGTACCCTGCGCGCCTCCGTCAAGCCCCTGCAAGACACGTACCGGGCTAGCTCGGAGATGCTCGTCAAACCATGGCCCGAACGATGCCAAACCGGGCTGCTGTCCTGCCTGCACTGGATCCTGAACCTGTTCCTATCCCTTAGCCTGTACCTATGGCTTGTGCTCTTCCTGTACTGAATTCTGACCCTGGTCCTGTGGCACTGTATCATCCCCTGCCTGATGCTCCATCGAGTTGTGAAGGAGTAACCCGCTAAATACCATAAATAGTTAGACAACCCACATATATAGATAAGAATATATTCTACGCAGATAAGGAAAGCAGTAAAAGGCAGTGCATAACAACTACCCTTACTCCCCCTCACCGCAACCCATGCCCCACGGCATCCCGACCTTATGGCCTCCTTACCCGCTCTCAACAGAGCCAAGTATCAAAGTACCTCAGGCCATGCCCGTCCCGACAACTCACGTTGCCTCAAACCGACGACCGAGTCAGCCAATCCTGACAGTTACACTACCTCAGCCATAGTACCTGCCTGCTCTCATAAGATTCAGACCCAAATATCCTGCAACATGCAATTCTTCAAAAGATAAAGCATGACATACTCATTTGCACAACTAGCAGTTCTATCAGGAATTTCACCAATTCACATTTTAAAGCATATAAAGAATGGAATTTGATATTTCATTCACATGGAATTATCACTTCACAAAGCATACGTGCAATTATGAAATTGGAATACCCTAAAAATGTGCCTATCAAAAGCCAAGCAACCAAGCCTTGCCATACCGGGCCAAGGTCCAATTATCCCTTACCACACCGGGTCAAGGGCCACATATCACAATCAAGAACATCACACACCAAGTGAGCCACCAAGGTGGAAATCATATAAACTGTAATCTGAGAAAAAGCAAACAGCAATTCCCACCCATGGCAACTAGGTCCATCCCTCGTACCTGGGGCTGCAGGCACCCAAGCACAAGCTAAAAAACACCCAGTCCCATTAACCACAACTTATCTCCAGTCTACCATATCCCAAATAGTAAAACTAGCAGAAATAAAAAGAGAAGTCTCAATCTCATTAGTATCCAGTAAAACGCTGCTACTAAATCCCTGTCAAGAACTCCTCTGATACCAACTTTGTAACATCCCAGACCCGGCCATCCACCCAAACAGTGCTGAACGGGTCGGGTGTTACTACCTTAGGCGCACCTCCCTGAATGCCAAAGGCTTCCGACTAGCAGTGAGGGTTTGTTAGGTATAGTGGGGAGGTTATACCCTCTCAGAGGATCATAAAAAGGGTATTGGTCCAAGAATAATAATAATTATGCAGCGGAAAGAAAGACTCAGCAGACTCGAACCAGACCCGCAGAGCGGAAGCATAATCAATAAAGGTAAACAGTGGAATCAGTAAATATAACAACAGCAGCGGAAATAAACACATCAGCATGCTGATAAAATGTAACTACTACTGAATAGTAAAACATGCATCCCAAGCAGGTCATACACAACTGAATAAAAAAAGGGATCCAATGGCTAACCAACAGTAGCTACAGAAAGCATGCCAATATAGAAAAGTAAATAAAGCGAAGTACACCCATCTAGGCATGACCTCAAGGTCTATACCATCTCCATGCACTAACTACCACAGCCCAGATCCTGAAGCTGGCCTATTTCCTACACGTAAATCCATAATGTCTGCACGCGTCCTGAAGGGCCCGTGCAGGGTGTGAGACAAATCTCAGTAGGATACCACCCAACGGTGCGTACCAAATATATGTGTTTAAGTAGTTATGCATTTCTCAGAAAAGCAGTAAACAGTACAATTCAAAACTAAACACAACCTCCACTGGTGCTCAACAGCCACTATAGAGCGTTACTTGCTTTGGCCAACGCCAGAATCTCTTTCGTGTAACCCGGCACCATGTGCCACCTGACACCTCGTGTCTCAAGTACCGACGTCCCGAAGGCACACCCAAGAATTGTAACCCGGCATCATGTGCCTCCTGAAACCTCGTGTCTCAAGTACTGACGTCCTAAAGGCACGCCCAAAAATAGTAACATGACACCATGTGCCTCCTGACACCTCGTGTCTCAAGTACTGACGTCCTGAAGGCACGCCCATTTCCTGAAGGCTTCTCATCTCCCACGTGGATTTCTACGTCAAACACCCACAACCAAAAATACCTAACCGCAACTATGGGGGCCTCTGCCCACACGAGTGGTCAAAACCACCTCATCACGGAGTATCTCTGTGTGCACACTACTCAAAGTCCCGGTGAGCGGTAATCACCAAAATAGTCCTAAGCCACCAACACATCTGACACCTTGTGTCCCTGCGACCATGTCGCTCAAGTCCGATGGCATCACCACCCAAGTATCCTGGGCCATGCCCAACCTGACATTCATACTACCTCAAACCAACGTCCATGATGCCCAATCCCGTGATCAAAACCACCCAAAGTAACCCGGGCAAAGCCCCAACCTGTGATCAGCATCACCCAATCGTAACCGGGCCAAGCCCAACACAACCCAAAGGGTCCAGAAGATGCAATTCAACAATCTCATATATAACATAGTTAAACAGGAAACATAACCAGGAAAAACCAACTAAATAGTCGAATTGCACTATACCAGGTGTCGTCCCATACCAGCACATAGGTCTTAAATTCCTCTAACAATTATAACAGGCTTTAACAAATTAAACTAAACGGTTTATAAGAATCATATTTCAATTAAAACCATTTTGGCATTCCCCGGCCAAAATTCCCCGATGAGCCACGACCCCTCACCCGGCCCCGCTCACACAAACTGGTAACCGGGCATACCCAAAGGCATCCCAGAGGTCCCATAAACAATACAGTATGAAAAAGAAGATAAAACGGGTCCCGCTCAAAAATACCCGAAAACGCGCCGACGCCGCGTCACCCAAACAACCACGAAAACACAAAAATAGGTATGCACCACCTACCTGAGACTCGCACGATGCTACTCCTCCGGTAACACCCGCCAATTCGGTCTAAAACACGGTAAATCTACAAAAGATTCAAAACTGCTAAAAGGGATATAACTCGTTCTAGAACGAAAATCAAACAAAACAGCCAAAGAGGAATCGAGGCCTTACCGAGGGGGTTCCAACGCACTAATCAGCAATTGAAACGGGTCTCGGACGGACGATCGGGAGGAGAAATGGGGTTCGGCTGGCCTGGTTCGCGTATCCAGGTGGAGGAGGGGTGTTCTGCCTAAAAAACGAGGCTACTGCCCGAATTAAGCAAAAAAAAGAAAGTAAACAGCATGTACTTTAGGACTACATGCCGTGTATATTTCATTTAACGGTTCAAAAGATGGCTGATTCCGCTGACTTACTTTCCGAACCTGCCGACATGAGTACACAGCGTGTACCTCTGGGTACACGGCGTGTACTGGGTTCCTCTTATCTTCCTCGCCGACATACCCACACGCCATGTATATCCCTCATACACGGCTAAACTACACGATGTGTCCAAAGGGAACACAGCATGCCCCTGGTTCTTACCCGGCCAATGGCCTACACACCATGTATGGCCTCACACGGTCAGGGGTCTACACGGCGTGTTCAAAACTACACGCCGTGTAGTAAGAAAATTCTACACGGTCACTGCAGAGCATGTAATCAGCGAGCACACATCCAGTCACTCACCTACACATACACGACATGTACTTAATGTACATGGCGTGTAGTCTGGAAATTTCCAGAAACTCTGCATTTTCTCCAGTTTCCTCAGAAACCAGTCAAAAATTCAAACAGGGTCTGGATTTTGACCCGTTCTGAAAACCCGGGTTCTTACAATTGTGCTATCCAGCCATAATTCTTAGAACCTCTAGATGAATTATTTTAATGTTAATATTCATAAAATTAATTGATTTAGATTATATTTGTGAGAATGAAGGGGGAGAAGATCATATCTCCTGATTCAGATTAAATAATGATTAAACCATAATTGAAAACTAATGATAAATGCTTAAATTAATCAATAATATTTAAATAATTATAAATAGTTATGTGACCCACTCTAATACCACTTTAAGGTTTTATAAATAACAAAAGTGCCAGATTGGGTATGTTCAGCTTGGATTTTTATCATAATCGATGATTAATCTGAGATATACATCGATGATAAATGCTGTGACCAAAGAAATTGAATGAAATATTAATTGACGTGAGAATGCCAGAACCAGAACACAAGACCACTGCATATTATTTATAATTAATTTAAACAATTAAATAAATACATTATGATGAATTATTTCTTCATTGATGAATCTGAAAACATATATATGTCTTAATGTTAGTACGTTGTAGGAATAAAGTGCAGATTTCCTCCAATGATGATCCACACGTGCCCCATGAAAATTTGAATGTCACCATAGGAATCTTCAAGTACTAGCATGAAATATCCTAATACCTATGTAGTTTGCCTTTGATTTCCCCGAGAAACACTTCAAGAAGGATTCTATTGGATATATATATAGACTTGAGAGTGGATGGTGGGGGAGGAACTCTCTCTGTTCTTAAGAGCATTTTTTGAGAAGGGAGATCCTAGTACTTTGAGAGGATTATATATATGTTTTTGTGCAAAAAGAAAAACAAATTAAAACCCCCATTAAGAAATAATATAATTTGAATTATATATCGCTAGGGTTAGAAAATAATAATTGCACAAGTGCCCTTTATTATTTATTTAATCCCTACGGAACCCCATATACATTATAATAATAATAATAATAATAATAATAATAATAATAATAACAATAATAATAATATTTCTTGACATGCGTAAAGCTAGATAATTAAATTAAATATTATTCATTCAAAAAATATTCAATTATTTTTCATCGCACCATTAAACTCGATCTACCATTCAACTAAAATATTTATCATACTTTGAATAATGGCTATTTATTTAATAAATAAATATCACTTCATTATTCACCAATAAATAAATAAATATTATATTCACTAAATAATAAATAAATATTTATTAAATATTTTTATTGCAAAATATTTTCTCTAATAACCAATGATGAAATATATGTGATCAAGTAAACATGAATAATTATTAAGCCACATGTGAGAATAATATTTATTCAATATGAAAAATAATAATTAATATTATTATTTAATTGAGGTTTTAGATACACTTAGTGTGTGACCCTTTAGGCCTCTTTCTCAGTGGCATTAGACAAAGCAACCTTGAGTCCAAGATTAGCTTCTAAAAACACACCAAGACACCCATAAAGAAATAATTTAATGTCACAATAACATAAAAACTCATACAGATGCTTACTATATAATATAATTCCTTTATCATGATATCTCTAGTCAAGCTGGTTGCATGCTGGTGCCATCAACCTATGCGCTCAATGTCTCTTTATTTGACTTTTTGAAAAATGAAATTTCCCACAGAACACCATGGTCATGGATTTATTTAGGTTATATCATTTACATAAAAGGTATTGAGATATCAAATTTCATTCAAGAACATAAGGGGAAAATCTTTTCTTGCATTATTCATTAATGAATTATTACTTGTGACACACCCAACACATCCCACTTCACCACAAACATATGTAATCATGGTTTTAATCTACACATCAAAGTACATGAATCATAATATACATTAATAATAATCTTAAATTACAAGGATCAATAAACACATCTGCATATAGAAACATCCAATGACACATAAAAGTGGAGTTCTTACCGGCAGGTCTCATTCTCATAATCTTATACACTGGAAATTACTAAGGTTGTACATCATGAGGAGGTGACTCAAATTCCTATAAGTCTCAACCCCTGATATCCTATATCATTTGTGTCACTAAAATGATTTCATATGACTATATAAAATATATTTAGGAATACTATCATGGTGCTTTTGGGTTCTTATCATAGTGGGGAACTGCTAAGACCTTTCAGTGCGACATCTAATATTCGGAAATTATCACATACTATGTTACGAAAAAGAATAATAATGATGTGTTAAGTAGTTTATTAATATTATAAACTATGAATGAAGGTAATTATAAGTTACACAGAAGTTGGTTCTAGGGCACCAACTCCAACATAAACCACATAAACATTGTATTGTTATTATGCCTTGTGCTTTTCTTTTGATTATTGTCTTCCAATAGTCTTGTTTTCACTCATCTAGTTGTTTTAAGTTGTGGTGTAGGGACTTGAGTGTGGGTTATATTCCAAGTTACAAATGTCATAACTATTATATTTAGCACACTAGAACCAATTACCATGTACATCAGATTACCAAAATATTCATAGTGTTGAATGTTAATTGATATCTTATCACATGATGATGATTCTTTTGCATGATATCTAGGTGTTAATGTCCTAAGGGTACTTTCCAAACCAAAAGGTCATGGAAGTTACCACCTTAATGAGAAAAATTATAACACCCCAATATTTTACAGTACATTTCTCTTTAAATAAATTTAATATTTTCAATAGTTTGCGATACACGTAACCTTGAGTCTAAATGAACTATAATATAATATATTGTTATACCCTAGCTGTTAAATTAAAAAGTATGAATAGGAAAAAATAAATTATGAAAATAATATAGTTTCAAATTTATAAAATAAATTCATCGGTTATCAATTAATTAAGAATGAAAATAAAAAACATTTGAAAGTAAAATAAATGTTTTTCTAAAAAACCATTTTTATGCGTGAAATATGTTTTTATCTTAATAAATTAAATTAATCACTATTGATGAATGATTTTAATGAAATTTATATATTTTGTATTCAATAAAATATTTTATCATTAATTTAATATTTTTTCTAAGTATGTGACAAGAATAAATCTATATTTACGCTTAAAAATTGTATTTTTCTAAAAAGCAGTTTTATCGTGTATTGTGTATTTTTTTTTAAAATTAAAATTTACCACTTTTAAAAAATGATTTTCAAAAAATTAACTTAATTTTTTAGATAATAATTTCAATATTATCTTAGAGTTGATTTTTTAATTTTAAAGGAATAATTTTTTTCAATGAATAATAAAAAATACGGATTTTTATTGAAAGCTATCTTTTCATTTAAAGCATTTACAAAGTTCAATTTTGATTTAAAATTATTTTAAAAGTAAAAATAGTTCAATTATATTATTATTAATCCAATTTAGTTTATTTTAGTCAATTTTATATTGAATTATGATATAATGTTTTTTATTTTAGACAACTTTTTCTTTGGAAAACTGCATTTTCATCGTGCTTGTGAGTTTAATTTTAAATTAAAAATTTACACTTATGTGAATTAAATTTTAAAAAATGGATTCTATATATGTAATAATCATAATTAATATTAGGTAATAATTTAAAATCAAATTTTGTTCATAATGAATAGGAAAAATAGTGAAACATTAATTACCGTAGTTAAGGTTAAAATGGGTTTACCGGGGGTTAAACCAAAATATAAGGGTAATATTTCCCATAAAAATTATCTAAATAAAATTTTCTAGACATATTTAGACCTTATAATATCCAAAATTCTAATTTATGTTTGTTTTTAATCATTTTTATTGAGAATGAATTTATCATTTTGTATTCTTTCAGAAAATTTCCTAGAGGGTCCCCTTCCCCACTTATAAAAGGACATACCATCTCCTATCCTATAAAAAATTAAATATACTTTTATTTTGGAAAATAATTGACCAAATAAACTCCTTAAATCTCTAAAAATTACCTATATTCCATGGTTTGATCATATAAAACCATCCTAGGAAGGTTTTAGGTGCAAACCTAAAGAGGTTCTCCGAAGAAGAGGTATAGTTCTTAACCATGCATCTTCATTTTATTTCTTCCTCCACCCCTTCAAATATTCTCCAAATATTATAAAATAATAACAAAAGTATCTTAAATATACTTATATATTATTATGTTAATTTTATAACCTATATCTACCCCCTCTTCCATCAAATGGTAAACAAAACCTCTAATTGTATGTATAACGGACTACCTACTCACGAACTGATATAATTAGTTTTCCATCACCACCTATCATGATTGGATATAATTATGGATTTAATATATATATATATATGATATTTATTAAATAATTATAATTCTATAATTATAATATCATATCTACCTTCTTACTATTCAATATGCTGGAAACCGATAACGTCGCTTGTGCGTACGTGTTGACTTCCACCTCCACGAATCGATGTGATACGTTTTTTCATTTTTTATTTTGACTTGGATGGTTATAAGAATATATTAAGTGAATATATATTATATAATAATTATTCTTGAAATTTAAATTATTATTTAACTTTCTTTCATTCTATTCGTTGAAAAAATGGAAACAATGTTCATGTGTAGGTATGACCTACCGTTTCCATGAACGATGTAATTCATTTTTATATCTCTAAATTTTATAGATGAATATAAATATATGTACAATGGATATATATTATATTTAAATTATTATAAACATTATGTATATGATTAAACCATGATCAAATTATAATGACCGGAACTACCAAACCAAAACATACATGAAAAACGAAGCAGTTATCACCTAGAATAATGATTCTAATAAAGAATTGTTAATAAAAAGGTGATAAAAGGTTATTAAGTAAATAATATATGGTATGATATATATGATTATGGTTATGTAATATACGTATAATAAATATATATTTATTATACATGAGGTTCATACACATATGAAGGAATTTGAACTGGAGGTAAGAGTTTATTTCACAATCTCATCATTATTTAGGATTGTTTATGTTAAAGTCTTCACTGGGGAAATTATTTTAAATTTTTTATATTAAAACCAAAATATTTTCTTCTCATATATTTATTTATTGAAATTACAAGTTTTCCTTCATTTTCCACTCTTTAAGTACTTAAGATGCCAAAGCCATGTTTTAAGGAAAGCCGACTTTATTTTTCAACTTAGTCAGGAATATTTTTCTTTCATATCCATATTTTACTTAAAATGTTTTTAAAATATTTTTAGGATTATCAAATGATTTATTAAATAAATTTCTACCCATATTTTTACAAAATGGGTTAAAAGGAATCTTCTTGTTATTTTCTAAATAAGGCACTTTTTGAATTTTTACTGAAAGTGCGAAAGAAATCTTTGTTTTAACATACTCAGCATGAATGGAATTTCCTGCCATCATGGATGCTCATTAATTTGAATATTCCTTTAAAAATTTCCATGATTATTTTAAAATAAAATATTTTTCCTAATATTATATAAATTTTTAGTTTTTAAAAGTGATTTTCAAAGTGAAAATGGTATTTTTATCAAGAATATTTTTAAAGATATTTTTATGGTATTTTTATTCATAAATGACAAAAAACCTTATTTTAATTATGATAAAATGGGGATATATTGTAATGATACCATCTTTATTATTTATCTGGATGGTTTATGATTATTTTGAATGAGGATGTACTATTTTGATACCATTCTCCATAGTACTCTAGATGGTTTATGATTATGTTTATTGATTGGGGAAATTATTAACATTATATATATTAGTTTTTCAATATGAATGTTTACATTGATTATGTTGTTTTCCTTTTATATAAGGAATTTATTGGACTTTGTAAGTGATGGGTGGGGCTGACTATAGCCCCTCGATGCATTTTTAGGTCTCATGAGACAAACTAGCTTGAGTATTTGGATGAGGCCTTATCCATATATGTAATATGTCTTGGAAAAAGGCCTTGAAAATATATTTATATGTCTGGTACTATAAATTCCCTCATTATGAGATTAGTTATCGATGTCCATGTGATTATTTAATTAGTTATGATATCTATGGATAAGTTTCAAGATCATGTGATTATTTATATGGTATTATTTGATCATCATTTATTACATGAAGTGTATTTTGATTGATATGTAGGGATATTCTAAAGGGAATAATGGTGTTCTAAAATAAAATACTATGTTGCATTTTATTCTTTCAATTGTAATGTGAGAATCAAGTATGTATCTAGTTTACCAAGGCTACTAAACTATTCGATCTTTTGAGATTCAATCACTTGTATCTTATGCCAATATAATAAAGTGATCACTGATTCTAGGATAATAGGGACGAGTTATTTATATTTGGTATTAGATAAAGTTTAGTAGAAACCTTGGGAATTGGATTTAGGAAAATATAGATTAGGCAATATAGCCTTATGACTAAATTTGAGGAAAAGTATAAGTGTAGAATAACATCCTAAAGTTTTGGTGAGATAGAGATGATGTGGTCTTCCTAGAAATACATCCCTATCTAGATAATAAAAGTTTATGTGATTTTTTCACAAATGAATATATGGTTAATAACCCTAAAAAGAGTTGGTTTGAGTATATCACGACCATCATTATGGTGCACAGTGAGCATGGCCTTATTGTGCACCTGGTTTGACACTCTTGGGGGATATGATTGGATTAATTCACATTTTCTCTACAAATAATTATGAATTATTTGAAAATATTTTTATTATTTTTAAACTTTCCCAAAGAAACCATGTTTATGATTTTGATATTAGTTATAAATAAATTTTCAATTTATGTTAACTATTTTACTAGTTTTGAAATTATACATTATGATTCATAATGTTATGGTCTAATATAGTGTATGACATTATTTATAAATATAACCTAGTGGATGGAATATAAACCAAACCAATTTATGTAATCTATGTAGGGATTTCCCCCCAATAAAGATAACGAAGTTGGAGTTAGAGCTAGAGCTGAACAAATTATAAATATATTGGGGAAGATGAATCTGGTTATGATCAATAACCTTTCCCATATGGAGCACCCTACTGATCCACAATGAGGTGTAACAATGTTATACCACTTCATGCATTATAAACCTCCATTATTTAATGGGAATACAAATAAATTTGTAGCTGAGTAGTGGATAAGTTCCTTAGAGAAGATATTTCTTACTTTGTGAAGTAATTAAAGAGAGAAGGTTTTCATAGAATTTTATCATCTCTTGGGAGATGTTGTTAAATGGTGGTTATTGATTAAAAAAACTAAGGAAGAGGAGGTGGTCTCACCCAAATTTACCCAAGTTTTAAGGGTCAAGCAGTCGCTTGTAGTGTAGCTTGGGTTGTCGAATCCTCAGAGACCTAAGAAGAACCTTTAGACACTCAATAAAAAGAGATGGATTTTTGGCTATGAAGTGGCCAACTTGGGTTGATTTTAGATTGTTTTGAAAGAGCACTAAAAGATCTATGTGAATCCAAATTATGAGAAAATGAGTTGATCCTAGGTTATTGCTCAGGGTGGATTGAATGAATTCCTTTTTTTTACGATTTTAATTTCATTAACTCAAGAAGGATTCATGCAATGAATTCAAACTAACCTCATAACTTACTAATTAAACACCTTAAAAACATATCATAATCACCTATACACTTGTAGGATCATTTTCATGAGCACTCCAAGGTAAAGGATGTAATTAGCACATGAAAGTGGGGTGAATAAATTCAATAAGGAAGAGGAAGAATAAAAATCATTGAATGAAAGAAACTCAATTAGAAGAAATTAATAACATTTAGGGCATGAGAAATAACATTCAATACAGCCCCTTGCTACTCCCTTGGATCAACCCATAAAAGAGCTATCCCTCCATTGATGACAAGTTCTCAACGGAAGCAGAAAGTAGACTTATGAGGGCGGAATTGAAGAAGTAAAAAAACAACAAAAATAACGATCACTCCACCGTTGTGTGAACAAAATCACAAGGTTTTGTGTGAATAAATTCACACCTTGAGGCAACGGTATCAAGTTTATATGAAGAAGAAAAGGAAAAGAGGAAATGAAGAACTTTTATTAAGAACTAATGTGATTCAAACAACTTACATGAGAATGAAGAACGATTACAACATCAAATGGACAGCATAACATTATAATGAAACAAAGCACCCAAGATCCCTAAATCCACCTCCACTACTGCCTTAAATAGAAAAAATTGAATCCTTGGCCGAGCCCCCAACATTCCATGTGCCTTTAATTAATTATGTTGGGAAAAGGTGGGTGGAACATTAATGATGAGAGACTTTTCCACTTCTTGCCCCGAAGTTGCATCCAGCTTGCATCCACCGGAAAGACGCGCCTAAAGGACCTTCTAGAAGGCCGAATTTGAGTGGGCCCTAGAAGACTTAAATGAATCCCCGGATGTCCCCTAACAGCATGTAACATTGCAACCCAAAATACTTTGTGGTTCGGGATATATGATTGAAATAGTGGGATGTTTTCTGGGCCGCAGACTCTGGCCCAAAATTAAATCTTCAACTCGGGCCGCCTTAATTACCACCATTGAGGACGAATTAGCACTAGATCAAGAAGAAGTATTTGTTCCCCTATATGTCTTATATCCTTAAATAAATTTTGGGCTTCATTGGGATTGTATTGTGGGCCCCATAGTCCGTTCAGTGGGATGATATCCAATCTGCCTTCTCCAGAATTGTTTCCTTTAATCGCCAAATATCTCCATCATAATTTATTAATAATCCATTGATCCCTGAATAAAAAAATGTTCATAATTAATTTAATATCCATTTCCAAAAATATCAAATTAAAATATGGATAGTTACATTCTTTAAAATCATATGAAACATTGGGCCTAAATTGCTGCACATTAGGAATGAAGTGCACAAATGATGAGAATGGGTGTTCAAAATGTAAAATGCACTAAAATGGTATTTGTGAATAGAAAGGCACATGAAAACTACATATATTAGAAATGAATATTATCCTATTACAGTGGCTAATCACACCCCCAACTTGAGTTTTTCTAGTCCCGAGCAAAATATATCTCACAAAAATGAAATTCGAATGACCTTTTCTAAAAACATTTTAATACACATTTCTCACCCAAAGATCACATACCAAACAATTATGAAACCCATAAAAATCATTTAAAACAAGCTATGTCCATAAGAATATCTTAATCCCAAGCCCATTCCTTTGTTTAAATTCATTTCCATATTTCATCCAAATTCAATTAAACATGATGAAGTGTTGTGTGTCACAATAGACATGGGGGTTCATTTTCATTCGAGGGAGAAAAGATGGAAGTGCTAGGAGCAATCAAATTTTAATAATAAGATGAGTACTCATTTTTTATTTTCTTTTTTTTTGGTTTTTTTTGCAATTTTTCCATGGTAATTGAAATTGAACTCAATCGAGTCAACCCATGTAGCAAGACTTTGCCGATGACTCCCAGGCTCAAAGACCTTAGGGCACCAAGTGAAGCTCACATACTCGGGCATAATCTCGAGTTAACTCAATCAAAAACAAATTCAAATTACCACAAATAGAGATAAAATTCCCAACTCTAGGCCAGAAAACTATTGAGTCACGATCCCCAAGTGCCGAAAGCCACACATTAGGTCAATTCATTGCTCTACGCGCAATTTTTTTTTTGAATACTCATGTTAAAATTAAAGTGATCGCCAATCCTATGCTATTTATTATGGGTCCCCAAGAACTCAAACTAAGACCCCACAATCTAGAGGACGTGCATTGTGTTTTTTTTATTAAATGGATGAAAATATAACAGTGAAAAATCACATCGGACAACCGCACTTTCCAATAACTATGTACATGAACATAAAATTGCATTAAAATCAGAATCAAGGCATGAAAAATTATTTGATATCCAATTTCAGAGTTTGGAATGTGTGTTATCATGTTCAAGGTTAATGAAATTTTTCCTTCCACAGATTTTCATCTCCACCCCCCAACTTAGAATAACACTGTCCCTAATGTTTAAAGAATTGAAATATAGAAGGGGTAGGATAGAAGTTCAACGAAGACATTGAAAATGAAAATTATGGAATGAAGTCACCTAGTGGTTGATGTTGAAAATGCATTCCCATGTCTCCCTTCAATTCTGGTTTGTCTCTCAATGGCTTGGATGGTTGTGACCAGCTTTTCCCAATGACCTATGACATGCCTTAATTTTTTTTAATATATATTTTTTTGTATTTTTTTAACCTAAAAAAAGTATAAATAACATAAACTGATGATACATTGTCTTCTCTTAAATTTCTTGGTAAGGTATTACTCAGGGATCACACCGCGTGACACAGATGAATACGGTGCTCCCCTTTCATACCCATCCTTACTCATAAAAGAAGAACAGGTCAACAATCTATTTTTTTAAATACCTACAAAAATAAAAATAAAAAAATAAAATAAAATAAACTGATGATACATTGTCTTCTTTATATTTTCTAGGTAAGGTATTACTCAGGGATCACACCGCGTGACATGGATGAATACGGTGCTCCCCTTTCATACCCATCCTTACTCATAAAAGAAGATCAGGTCAACAGTCTATATTTTTTTTAAATAACAAAATGCAGAAGAAGGAAAAAAAAAAAACGATTCACAAAGATTAGAAAGATGAAGACCACGGGTTGCCTCCCGTGCAGTGCTTTTGTTTAACGTCGTTATCCTGACATGGATCTTAAATTTATCAATTTTTTCCTGGTTCATAGGTTGGCTCTTTTAACTCTACCTCTATTTCTTGTTTATTGAATGATTCAATGAATGGTTTTACCCTATGACCATTGACATTAAAAATGTTACCACTTGTGGGATCCTGAATCTCTATAGCCCCATGAGGGTACACATGATGCACTATGAATGGACCTGACCATCTAGACCTTAACTTTACCGGGTGTAAATGAAGTTTTGAACTATACAAGAGCACAGTTTTTCCCAGTTCAAATTGTTTGACTTTGATATTCCTAGATTGGTAGGCTTGAACTCTAGCTTTATTTATCCTTGAATTTTCATACGCCTCCATCCTAAGTTCCTCAAGTTCATTAAGATCTAACTTCCTCTTTTCTTCAGCTAAAGAAATGTCGAAATTCATTTTCTTGATTTCCCAAAATTCCTTATGCTCAATTTCAACAGGTTAATGGCATGCTTTTCCATAAACCAACCTATATGGTGACATTCCTAAGATGGTTTTGAATGCTGTACGATATTCCCAAAGAGCATCCAAGAGTTTCTTAGACCAATCTTTCCTAGAGGGGTTGACAGTTTTTTCAAGAATTTGCTTAATCTCCCTATTTTCTAACTCATCTTGACCATTGGTTTGAGGATGGTACGTAGTGGAAACTTTATGAGAAATTCCATACTTAGACATGAGTGAAGAGAATGGGAGATTACAGAAATGGGTTCCACGATCACTGATTATAGCCCTCAGAATTCCAAATCTAGAAAAGATATGCTCTTTTAGGAATCAGATCATAACTTGATGATCATTAGTCTTGGTGGGAATGGCCTCAACACATTTTGAGACGTAATCAACAGCTAAGAGGATGTAGAGGTATCCCTTAGAGTTTGGAAAGGGTCCCATGAAATCAATTCCCCAACAATCAAAGATTTCAATGACTAGAATGGGAGTGAGGGGCATTTGATTTCTTTTGGAAATGGATCCTAATTTATGACACTGAGGACAACTTTTGCAGTATTGGAAGGAATCCTTAGTGAGGTTCGTCCAGTATAAACCACTTTGGAGGACCTTTGCAGTGGTTTTCTTTGTAGAAAAGTGTCCTCCACATGCCTCGCCATGACAAAATTTTAGAATGGACTCTTGTTCAGACTCGGGAACACATCTCCTGATGATTTGATCAGGACAGAACTTGAAGAGGTAAGGATCATCAAACATGTAGTGTTTGACATCAGAAATGAATTTCCTCTTAGCATGGGTCCCCAGGAATTTTGGAATGTCACCCATCACCAAATGGTTTGCTATGTCAGCATACCAAGGGCAATCACTCACTGAATAGAGGTGCTCATCGGGAAATGAATCAGACACAGAGAGGTGGTGTGAGTTATCTTTGAATTCCATCCTAGAGAGGTGATCAACTACAACATTTTCAACACCCTTTTTATCCTTAATGGTTAAATCGAACTCTTGAAGAAGAAAGAACCACCTAATCAATCTAGCCTTGGCATCTTGTTTTTGGAATATGTATTTTAGGGATAAATGGTCAGTGAAGACAATGATGGGTGATCCTAAGAGATAAGACCTAAATTTCTCTAAAGCAAAGACAACAACAAGTAGATATTTCTCAATGGTGGTGTAGTTTATTTGTGCATCATTTAAAGATTTGCTTGCATAAGCAATGACACATGGAGTTTTCTCACACCGTTGTCCTAAGACTGCTCCTATAGCGAAGTCACTTGCATCACACATGAGCTCGAAAGGAAGTTTCCAATTTGGAGATTGCATGATAGGTGGAGATATAAGAGTTGACTTGAGTTTAGAGAATGATTCCTCACAGATTTCTGTCCATAAAAATGGAGCATATTTTACCAATAGAGCACAAAGTGGTCGAGAAATAGAGATGAACTTCCTAATGAACCTTCTATAAAAACCAGCATGTCCTAAGAAGGACCTCACCTCCTTAATAGTTTTAGGAGAGGGAAGGTGACGAATGATGTCAGCCATAGCTTTATCAACTTCAATCCCTCTACCAGATACTAGATAACCTAGAACATGTCCTTCCCTTACCATGAAATGGCATTTTTCCCAATTTAGTATGAGATTCTTATCCTCACACCTTAACAAAACCTTTTCAACATTTATAAGGCATCCCTCAAAAGTATCCCCAAATATGGAGAAATCATCCATGAAGACCTCTAAACAACCCCCCACCATGTCTAAGAAGATTCCCATCATGCACCGCTGGAAGGTACCAGGGGCATTACATAACCCAAAGGGCATGCGCTTGAAGGCAAAAGTGCAGAATGGACAAGTGAAGGTCGTTTTTCCTTGATCCTCTAAAGAGACTTCAATTTGATTATACCATGAGAATCCATCTAGGAAGCAGTAGAATTGATGACCCGCCACTCGATCGAGGACTTGATCAATAAAGGGCAAGGGGAAATGGTCTTTCTTGGTACAAGAGTTGAGCTTCCTATATTCAATACAGACTCTCCATCCACTACTAACCCTTGTTGGAAGCATCTCTCCATCATTATTGGTTATTACTGTGATTCCAGCCTTCTTTGGAACCACATGGATTGGGCTAACCCACTCACTCTCAGCTATAGGATAGATGATACCATCTTTTAACAATTTCAAAAGTTATTTTCTCACTACTTCCATGAGATTAGGATTGAGTCGTCGCTGAGGTTGACGACATGGCTTTGAATCGGATTCTAGAACAATTATATGAGTCCCGATAAGTGGGATAATCCTAGGAATATCATATGGGGTCCATCCAATGGCTTTCTTGTGTCTCCTAAGGACATCTAGAAGCATCCTCTCATGATTGGATTCAAGAGAGGAAGAAATGACAACAGTAAATGATTGATTGTACCCTAAGAACGCATACTTGAGTGATGAAGGTAAAACCTTAAATTCAATATCAGAGTGGTTATCACTTTCCAAGAAAGGATGAGACTTTGTATTGAACTCAGTTTCTTTGTGTAGATTTCTTGACAAAATTGGTTCCTTGTGAAGAGAATTTTCATCCACTAAATTAGCTAGAGTAGTTTAATGAAGGGATATGGACTCGATGTTATCGATTTCACCCATGGTATCATTGATTGGTGATTCTAGAAAATCATCAATAGAGCAATATGAAAGAGATTTAAGCCAAGGAGACAAATTTCCCTCATGTGAACAAAGAAAATCAATCTCTTCTTGACTTAAACACCCTTCAGTAATTCCTTGATGTTCCTTGAGTTCACTATCAACACTACCTATCCAATTAACCTCATGGATCTCTTCATCATCCCCAATTTGAGAGTTTTCATTATAGATGTTCAAGTCTAGACTCATGTTTCCAAAGGTGATGGTCATGTTCCCATTTCGGACTTGGATAACAGAGTTGATTGTTGCAAGGAAGGGACGACCAAGGATGATTGGGGTTTGATCCCTAGGACCTAATCTTGGGTGATTGTATAGAACAATGAAGTCAGCTGGGTAAATGAAATTTTCAACTTTCACCAAAACATCCTTTAAGATCCCCTTTGGAACTCGAATACTACGATCAGCAAGTTGAAGAGTGACAGATGTGAGTTGGAGTTCTTCGAGCCCTAACTGACAATACATAGCATAAGGAATGAGGTTCACACTGGCTCCTAGATCACACAAGGCTTTTACAACTTTGTTCTCTCCTAGTTCAACATTTATGTAAGGGCATCCCGGGTCTTTCATCTTTGGAGGAAGGGTTCCTTGGATTGTTGTGCTAACATTTGCTGCCAGAAGGACTTGGTTCTTATGTGAGAATTTCCGTTTAAATGTGCAGAGGTCCTTAAGGTATTTTGAGTATGAAAGAATGGTTTGAATGGCATCGAGGAGTGGAATGTTCAACTTGACTTGTGAGAATATTTCCCTCAATGTTTCACTCAATTCAGGCTTGGTTTTCCCCCTCATGCGTTGAGGAAATGGGGCAGGTTGTGGGGTTGTTTTTTGAAGAGTTGTTTCTTTCACATTTTTATTAGTATCATCAGTTTGTTCATGTGTTTCATTTGAATTTTCATTAGAGTTTGAATCTTCAGGTGGGTTTTGAACTATTTGTTCAGGTTTCTCAATTGATTTCCCACTTCTCAAAACTGTCACAGCCTTTAGTTGTTCATGAGTTGTTTGAGTGCAACTTGTCTCCACCCTTGATGTTTGTTGTGGAATGTCCTATGTGGGAATGAGTGATTTTCCAGTTTTGATGGTTTGAAGTTCTTGTTTAAGGGATGAGACTTCTGAGTTCATCCTTTCCATTTGTTTGCACAGTTGTTCAAGGATTGGGAGAGGGACAGATTGGGAAGGGGTTTGTATTGGTTGGGTTATCCCAGGGGGATACTTTGGTTGTTGGATGGGTTGTTGGTATTGGACTGGAGGATGTTGGTATTGGACTGGTTGTGGTTGGAATTGGTTATGGTTTTGAAAATTTTGTGTAGGGTAGGGGTTTGGTCCTTGTGGTTGGCTAGGTTGTTGGTTATCTTTCCATTGGAAGCCTGGGTGGTCATTATACCTTGGGTTGAATGTGTTTGGGTATTGAGGCTTTTGAAAGTTTAGGGCATTGACTTCAGCAGGTGGTCCTCCTAAAAGAACATCCTTTATGGATGGAATGGTTGGGCAGTTGTCTGTTTTTTGGTCATGTTTGTCACAGATTGTGCAAACAAGGTCTACAGTTTGGATTTCATTGATTTTCCTATGGTCTATCTCTTTAACCTTCCTAGAGAGTGCTGAAAGTTTCGCCCTAAGGCTTTCATCTTCTCTAAGTGTATGCATTCCAGTAGTTCTTTGAGGCTTTTTAGAATAAGGTGATGTTCCCCATGTTTGGTTTTTTTCAGCAAGGATTTCTAGATACTCGTAAGCATCATTTGGGGATTTGTTTTTAAAGGTCCCATTACACATCATGTCAATGAATTGTTTGTTCCCTGGGCCCAAACCTTCATAGAAAATTCTTACTTGTTCAGGAATAGAAAAACCATGGCGTGGAACCATGTTTAGGGTGTCTTTGAACCTCTCCTATGTTTCATAAAATGACTCTCCCTCTTTTTCAAAAAAATTTTGGATGCTCTTTTTTAGTGCAATGGTTTTGTGATGGGGGAAGTATTTTTTGTAAAATTCTCTTTACAGTTGGTTACAAGTGTGGATTGATGAAGGTCTCAGATTATTTAACCAGTTCTTTGCTCGATCCATAAGCGAGAAAGGAAAGAGCCTCATCTTAGCTGACTCAAGTTGATGTGGTGAGCACATGGTTTCAACAATGTCATTGAACTCCTTGACATGAAGGTAAGACATTTCTGACTCCATCCCATGGAAGGTTGGAAGTTGGTTTAGGACATGAGGTTTAAAGACATAGTGGTAATCTCCTAGGGTAGCATGCCTAATGCAAGAGGGCGCATTGGTCCAGGTAGGTGTAAGGTAGCCATTCATGGTTTGATCGACTGCATTCCCCAAATTTAAGGCTGCCTCATTTGGATTTCCATTTTGGTTCCCGCCCGGGTTTATGAGTTGGTTTCTTTGAAGACCCTCCATTGAAATTGACTCAATCTTTAACTCTGGGGTATTAGGAAGGTTAGGATCCAATGGTTTACTTGACTCCCCTATCCTACGACTTTCCACCCTAACTAGTCTGTTTGAGTTATCGTGTGTGAAGGCAGACATGCGCCAAAAAAAAATGAGAAAGGGAAAAGATAAGAGATCTTTGGTGAGAATAGAAGAATGGGGGTGAGGAAAGAAGGTTTTTGTCTAAGGAACTTACTTGGTCCCCGGCAACGGCACCAAAATTTGGTCTCGCCCAAATTTACCCAAGTTTTAAGGGTCAAGCGGTCGCTTGTAGTGTAGCTTGGGTTGTCGAATCCTCAGAGACCTAAGAAGAACCTTTAGACACTCAATAAAAAGAGATGGATTTTTGGCTATGAAGTGGCCAACTTGGGTTGATTTTATATTTTTTTGAAAGATCACTAAAAGATCTATGTGAATTCAAATTATGAGAAAATGAGTTGATCCTAGGTTATTGCTCGGGGTGGATTGAATGAATTCCTTTTTTTTACGATTTTAATTTCATTAACTCGAGAAGGATTCATGAAATGAATTCAAACTAACCTCATCACTTACTGATTAAACAACTTCAAAAAATATGATAATCACCTATACACTTGTAGGATCATTTTCATGAGCACTCCAAGGTAAAGGATGTAATTAGCACATGAAAGTGGGGTGAATAAATTCAATAAGGAAGAGGAAGAATAAAAATCATTGAATGAAAGAAACTCAATTAGAAGAAATTAATAACATTTAGGGAATGAGAAATAACATTCAATCCAGCCCCTTTCTACTCCCTTGGATCAACCCATAAAAGATCTAGCCCTCCATTTATGACAAGTTCTCAACGGAAGCGGAAAGTAGACTTATGAGGGCGGAATTGAAGAAGTAAAAAAACAACAAAAATAACGATCACTCCACCGTTGTGTGAACAAAATCACAAGGTTTGGTGTGAATAAATTCACAACTTGAGGAAAAAGTATCAAGGTGATATAAAGAAGAAAAGGAAAAGAAGAAATGAAGAACTTTTATTAAGAACTAATGTGATTCAAACAACTTACATGAGAATGAAGAACGATTACAACATCAAATGGACAACATAACATTATAATGAAACAAAGCACCCAAGATCCCTAAATCCACCACCAATACTGCCTTAAATAGTAAAAATTGAAGCCTTGGACGATCCCCCAACATTCCATGTGCCTTTAATTAATTATGTTGGGAAAATGTGGGTGGAACATTAATGATGAGAGACTTTTCCACTTCTTGCCCCGAAGTTGCAGCCAGCTTGCATCCACCGGAAAGACGCGCCTAAAGGACCTTCTAGAAGGCCGAATTTGAGTGGTCCCTAGAAGACTTAAATGAATACCTGGATGTCCCCTAACATAATGTAACATTTCAGCCCAAAATACTTTTTGGTTCGGGAGATATGATTGAAATAGTGGGATGTTGTTCTGGGCCACAGACTCTGGCCCAAAATTAAATCTTCAACTTGGGCCGCCTTAATTACCACCATTGAGGACGAATTAGCACTAGATACAGAAGAAGTATTTGTTAACCTATATGTATTATATCCTTACATAAATTTTGGGCTTCATTGGTCTTGTATTGTGGGCCCCATAGTCTGATTAGTGGGATGATATCCAATCTGCCTTCTCCAGAATTGTTTCCTTTAATCGCCAAATATCTCCATCATACTTTATTAATAATCCATTGATCCCTGAATAAAAAAATGTTCATAATTAAGTGAATATCCATTTCCAAAAATATCAAATTAAAATATGGATAGTTACATTATTTAAAATCAGATGAAACATTGGGCCTAAATTGCTGCACATTGGGAATGAAGTGCACAAATGATGAGAATGGGTGTTCAAAATGTAAAATGCACTAAAATGGTATTTATGAATAGTAAGGCACATGAAAACTACATATATTAGTAATGAATATTAGCCTCTTAAAGTGGCTAATCTAGAGGAAATAGATATCATGGAATGAAAGGATTTTAAGAAACTTTTCTTAGAAACATATTTTCCTTACAAACAATGAGTGGATATAGAGTGACAATTATTGAGTTTAAGACAAAATGAAGAAGAAAATATTACTAAGTGTGAATCTAACTTTACAAGGTTAGACATGAATTTTGTGGACTATGTATGTAATCCAAATATACATATTTAACATTTCTTTGATGGTATTAATCCAATAATTTTAAAGGAACTAGTATAAAAAACAATCTCATTATATGAGGATATAATATCATGTGCTATCAAGATAGAGAAATAATTCTAAAAGTCTTATGATATTGAAGGAAATAAATATGATAAGAGGGTTGTTGAGCACTCTGGAAAAGAAAATATTGAAATATGGAAGAAGGTAAGGATATAATTCCCAACTTGTAATAAATGTGGAAAGAAACGCCGTGGAATATGCTTACTAAGAATGAGAGTTTTCTACAAGTGTGTAGAGAAAGGCCACCAGGCTCATGATTTCAAGGGCAAGAAAGAATCTTCCAATGTTCAATGCTTCAATAATAATGATATTTTAAACTATTAAAATGATTATCCCAAGTGGTAATTTTCACTAGAAATGGCTAAGGGAGAAAGGTTAACCTTATGTGATCCCAATAGTTGAGGTTGAAATTACTGAAGATATGGTGGAAGGTACTTTAATTATATCCTCAAATTTATAATTTTTTTATTTTATTCTATATATTTTTACTCTTTTATATCATCCAATCTTACTAAGAAAATTATATATTTATCTATCTCCTTAATAAGGGATTCATCAGTCAAGACTCCTAGTGGAAGTCTCACCGCAATAAGGATGTGTCAGTTAATTCCCATTATGATACATAAATGTGCCCTATTTTCTGACTTCATCATTATACCCATGTTTGATTTTGGTATAATATTTTGAATGTAATGGATTTCAAAATATGATGGAAAAATTTTATTACAAAGATAATGAAATTATGATTTGTGATAAATATCTAGAATTCCTTATCTTGATAGGGGAGACTTAATCATCTAAGTCATGTCTAGATCCACCTCTAGTAGCTCTTCTGATTGATGTCCTTGGGGAAGAAGAGAATACAAAATCTATAGATGGAAAAGGTAATCTTTAAATTGATAATGTACCTATTGTACATGAATACATTGATGTATTTCATAAGGAATCACCCGAATATCCACTAGAGCATGACATTTAGATTTCCATTGATTTAATCCTCAACGACAAACCTATATCAAATACTCTATATAGAATTACCACTATAGAATTAGTGGAGTTAAAGAAAAAACTATAGGAGTTGTGTGATAATGGATTTATACACCATAGTGTATCACCTTGGGGATCCCCTGTTCTTTTTGTTAAGAAGAAATATGGACCCATGAGGTTGTATATTGATTATAAGGAAATAAATTCTATTATGATAAAGAAAAAGTATCCCCTACCTTGCATTGATGACTTATTCGATCAACTTCACAGAGCTCAATATTTTTCAAAGATTTACCTTCATTCTAGGTATTATCAATTGTGAGTAAAAGAGGAAGATATTCCAAAGAAAATATTTCAACTGAGGTAAAAAAATTATGAGTTTAAATTAATTATATTTGGATTGACTAATGAACCTGCTATTTTTATGGATCTAATGAATAAAGTATTCAAGGAATATCTTAATGATTTTGTAATGGTATTTATTGATGATATATTGGTGTGTTATAAAAGCTATAAGGACCATGAGAATCACTTACAAAACATTTTTGAGACTATTATAATAAAAGATTTATATGGAAAATTTAGAAATTGTGAATTATAGATTCAAAATGTTTATTTTCATGGTCATATTATCTCTAAAGATGAAATCTCAGTTGATATTTCAAAGAAAAAGGTAGTCCAAGAATGGCATACACCAATAAACATAATCGAGGTACGTAGTTTCATTGGTTTGATTGGTTACTATCGGTTATTTGTCCAAAATTTTTCCTGATTGACTAACCCATTAACTAAGCTTACTTGTAAAGGGGTTAAGTTTATATGGAAAAGGAATGTGAAAAATGTTTTGAATAATTGAAGAAGATATTGGAGAATGCTCCAATTTTAGATCTACTAATAGGAAATTATGGATTTGTGATATATAGTGATGCATCGAAAAAGTGAATTAGTTGTGTCCTTATGTAGAATGACAAATTTATTTCCTATGCATCATGGCAGTTAAAGATTCATGAAAAAAACTATCAAACCCATGATCTTGAGCTCGCAACTATAATATTTACTTTAAAGATATGGATACATTATCTCTATGGTAAAAAATGTGAGATATATACAGATCAAAAGAGTTCGAAATACATCTTTTCACAAAAATAGCTCAATATGAGGCAAAGAATATGGCTTGATCCACTTAAGGATTATGATTTCTCAATACACTACTACCATGCTGGGTGGAGGTGTTTTCTATGATCACAACAACTCTGTGCATCTTGCTTTCAGTTCTTCCTATGGCCAAGGAGATTTGTTAGGTGTAGAGGATAATTCCATCCTCATTGGTCTTGCCCTATTTTGTAACACCCCAAGATTTCATAGTATGTTATCTCTTTAAATTAATTCAATAACTTGCACTACATGCAACAATGAGTTTGAGCACACCATGACTTACCAAACTAGCCGTTCAAAAAGCGGTTATGAATAGCATTAATTGCATTTTGAATTATATATATATCCTATATAATTTTAACATTCATATTATTTGTTTCTTAGACATAATATAAGGACAAATTCAAATTTTCAGATAAAAGAAGTATTTTTCAAAAAATGAAATTTTACAACCTATTTAATGGATAATTATTTTTAAAACAAATATTTGACACTTTGATTATAGTAGTAACATATATGGTCTCTCTGGATTCTCTCTTACATCGATGAACTAGACTGAATGCCGCCAGATTCTGCTCCCCCCTTTCGATTGGAGGGGGGAGTCTTGTGATTTCATCCACAGGGGAAGAGTATCTCAGATCTCGATTCCCTTCTGCCCTTCCTGAGGATCCCTATTTCGCCAAAGGTCCCAAATCTCTTTCGAGAGGCTCCTCGACTTTCTTTGCTTCCGACAAAGCTCAATGGTGCTTCAGATCTTTTCAATCTCACAATGGTGGCCCATTTATGTCTCCAGTAGCCTTTGGTTGAATCCTTTGATCACTTCATCTCTGAGTCTTGGAAGCTACAGGAGCGCACGGTCGTTGGTTTGCTTGATCAAAGACATTTCATGATTCACTTTGGATCAGAGGAGGATTTGATCTATGCCTATTCCAGGTCCCCTCGAAGATTCAAGGGTCATATTTCTACCTGTTTCACTAGATCTTCGACTTTCATATGCGGCGCAACCCTTCGATGTTTGCAACCTGGGTAAGTCTTTCGGGTCTTCCTCTCTGATTTCAGAATCCTTCTATCCTGTGTGCAATTGGAAACATGATCGGGAGGTACCTTTTCTCTGATTGGCATACTGAGGTTGTTTTTCATCCTATCTTCCTGAGAATATGTGTGGAAGTTGATATTGCAAGGTATCTGGTCCGATGCATCTGGATTACAGATGACCAGGAGTTTCGTTGGAAGCAGGAGGTGGTTTTTGAGTCGTTGATGCATTATTGTGTGTTCTACAACTGGTGTGGTCATTTGGAATCGAACTGTCACAGTGGGAGGGTGAGTGGATGCTCATAAGTGATGGAGATGAGTCACAGTGGAGGGTGTGCTGCTACTGTTCTGGATAAGGTCTTGAGAACGGGTCACACTAAAGCTGGTTTGATAGTAAGAAGGGGTGAGGCGGGAGATAATATGGTCTTCGAGGAGGGCGTTGGGTGTGTCAGACATGGAGATAATGTTGAGCAGGATACTCGGGTGGGAGAATATCTAAATGGTGGTGCAGTAGTAGAGGATCTAGTGGAATCATCTCCCATGAAGGGGGTGTTTTGAGAACCTTTAGCTGGCAGTGCAGTGGTGGAGGAGCCAATGCCAACAATTATTTTGCAGGGGATGACCCGAGATGGTGTTGAAGCGGTTCCTGTATGCTCTTCTGGTATGAAGGAGATGCTGGGATTCTGGGTGGGAGACTCTGTAACTGGCTATGCAGTGGTGGAGGAGCACACAGATCCAGCCCTAATGCATGGGTTGAATCAAGATCCTGCTACTTCGGATACTACATGCTATTCTGGGATGAAGGAGATGTCGATGCCCTCACTTCTGACAGTGAGGAAATTTTTTTATAGGTTGAGGAGTGACCTGGGTGTTGGGAAACAGTCTTTGCTAGAAGATAATGTAGGTTTGTGTTAATCAGATCCTTCCACTGGACAGGCTGTGGCTTAGGATGTGGGGCATTCTGGCCTTGAGATCACAGTGCAAGATACAATGGGGAATTCTTTGGCTTGCAACTCCTTGCGGTTGGAGCCTGTGATTGATCATATTTTGGAATCGGTTGTTCTTGTCTCGGGGGTTGTGGATGCCTATGTTCAAGAAGGGTAGGATGATGATGCTGGAGGAATGATGATCATGGTCTCTACTGGAAATAGATTTCTAGAACTGGAAAATGAGGAGGAATTGCATGAAGGGGATAATTCTGCAAGGCAAGAAGGTGGCCTCTTGCAGCTTGCAGTTTCTCCGAAGGATGATGAAACCGGGGAAGACATGCAGAACCTGGTGGATCAGCCACCATGCCTTGATATAGTTAACGTTAACAATTAGGTCTAGTAGGAATGTGGATTGGAGGAGGGTCATCAAGAGGTGAAAATCTTGGGAAAGTGGGGTGACATCTTGGATAGTGACAAGGAAAAGGATAATGGTGTGGTCTAGCCTTCCTACAACGATGTTGTTCAGGGTAAAAGGATGAAGGTGTACGGGGATGAGGATGCTAAGACTAGCCCACCATGATGAAGACCGAAGAAAGACTATTCTTATCTTCCAAGGGCGGTGTTTACCGGATCTTCTATTGGGAAGGAAAGTTGGGCTATGTAGTCCTCGAAGGAGTTTCTAGCCTCGGAGAAGCTGAATCTTAAAAGGAAATATGCCAAGGTTCTTAATCACTATGAAAGATCAGAGTGGGAAATATAAAATACAGAGGAAACAATCTATAATGGGTGTGGTGACGAGTATGACTTTTAGGATATGTAGTTGTTTTTTCTGACTTGCTGTACTTGCTTAATGCTTTTTCTTTTATTAATAAATGGTCAGAGGCTTGCCTATGATTGATCGTTCCTGGTAATATTTGAAACTTTTATATATTCAATTTAATGAAATTAAATTCTTTTTTAGAATCAGGACATAAAAATTTAGTTTGGATAAATTTTTGGTACTTTTCTAATAACTTTCATATTTTGATGAATACTGAAAAATACTAAATTTTAATTGAAAACAATTTTTTAATTGAAATAATTTATAGTGTTAAATTATACATTTGAATGGTTTGAACGTATAATTAGATTATATTTTTATCATTTAATACAATTTAGGTCATTATAAGTAATTTCACATTTAAATTTGACATAAACACATGTCAATCTTTTGATAGTTTTTACTTTTTAAAAACCTGCTTTTTAGTTTTGACAACGGGAATTAATTTTAAATTAATTAATGAAACTTCTGTGTTTTGAATTTGGTAAAATAGAATTCATTTTTTAATTTGGAATATCAAAATTATCTTAGGGTAAATTTTTGGTATTTTTCTGAAAACATTCAATTTTTGATGAATAGTGAAAAACACCGCGTTATTGTTTAAAACCGAATTTTTATTTAAATAATTATTTATTTTATTAAATTTATTTTAATTAAAAATAGATATATAATACCTATATAAGTTCAATGTAATTCATTGGAGTCATTTTATAATAAAATTAGATGTATAAAATTTTATTAAATTTTTTACCGTCTTTTACCCACCTTCTAGGAGCATTTACAAATTTGCATAAAACATAATTTTACCGCTTCTATGAATTGAATTTCAAAAATCTGAGAGACACGGTTAATATCAGTAAGTAAAATGTGGTTTAATAAGATGAAAATAATTTTTGGTGAATAGTAACTTTTGACTTTTATTTACCACGATTAAAAGTAAATATGGTAATTAAAGGTAAAAATGATATTATAATTACCCTAACACATGTTCTAATTCTATTGGATAAGTGTAATTCGACCAAAAACAACCTTAGGAATAAAATATGATCCTTTAGGTCCACTTGGATTAGATTAGGACATTTATTATTATTTTATTTAAAGAAGAGTTAAAAGTGTTAAATTCAAAGTTTATTAACTAAACCATTTTTAATATAGGGTTATACATAAGATAAATTCGACTATAAATATTCATTATCAATATAAAAATATTTCCTACATAATCGTATTTTATTTATAGTTTTTAGATATGAAATAAATAAATTTATTTATGACACAATGATGATGTAATAATTACCTTCTTAATGAAATATTAAAATAGTTTATATTATAAATATTAAAATAAAGAGAATTTAAAAGTTTTGATGCCATATAAGAATTTTCTAGGTTAATATGACATTTTAGGGCTGATTAGATAATTTTTTTTGAAGTGATAAGGTTTTTATGACTTTCACAAAAACAAAATACCAAATAGTGTCAAAATTGACATAAATTAGTTTTTAAAACAAATACTATATTATTGGTTGATATAATATTCCTAAAAATATAAGGTTCATCCAAAGTGATTAAATAATATTATATATGTTATTAATGAACCACTTTATGTTCTCTTGGATGTTTTGAGTAAGTTTATTAACCATATAGTGTAAGAATACAAGAAGACACTGTAAAAGTTAAACTATTTAACTAAGAGTTAAATCTAAAAGACAAGGTTAAAATGGTAACCTAAACTTGTCTAAAACCTATTGGTTGAGAGGATTTAGACCCATCCCCAACTTAGAAATAAATCATTTTGGAGTGTTTCCGACGCTTTCTCCGAGGCGCGCGCATCCGTCTGTGGAGGACGCGCTGCTGTTACCCCGCATTCTCGCTTTTCAAAGGTGGGTGACATTCGCTCCTTATTCAGGGACGTTTTCTCCTTGATCGAAACAGGATGATGGGATGTTGGTTCTTACTTCTTTGTATTCCTCCTCATAACTCGTCACCTAGTCCGGTTCTCCCTTATAGATTTAATACGCGGTTCGTGAATCTCGTTCCTGGTGCCATATCTTCATGGACGCCATTTAATTACACTACTTCCGTCATGACATTCTATGGGGTCTTGACATGGTAGAAACCTTCGATCAGAGTAGATGACAACATCAGGCATGTCGGGGCATCTATGGGTGCATGGACAATGGGGAATATTTATTCTTCTTCATAAGATAGAATCTCAAGGGTACAGAACCCGAGGCATCCCACGTCGAATATGGGGAATCACATGCCATAGGCATGTATCTGGGGTTTTCCTCAGCTTCCCATGTTTAACACAGGGCATGCCGCAAGTTTAACGTCTTGCGGAGATGGTTACGCCAAAGGTGTGTCATCCGAGGGTTTCCTCAGGCATCTCATGTTTATCACAAGGCAGGCCGCGAGGTTAATATCTTGTGGAGATGGAATGAGGGTGATCAGAACGTCCCATAGAGATAGATCAGATTGGTACATACCTAGGAGGGAACACCTGAAAGGTTTACCAAGTGGATGGATCAGAACGCCCAATGAGGATGGATCCGAGGTGTTGTGTATCATCGAGGGTAGGTGTCACACCGTAATGGTTGATCTGAACACCACTGAGGGTGGATCAGGAAGAGTACACCCCAGAATGGGGGACACTAAGGTTTACCATTGGCTGGGATTGAACCTCATGGAGGTTTCCTACGTACCCTGTGTAGAGGACAGGGATCAAAACCCACGTAGTTCGAAGGGGTGATGAATCTGGGTGTACACAGAGGACAATGACCCAGAGACATACTGGGGCTTACACATGGATAGCGGACCAAGTACTGCTAGGAGCAGTGAGGAGGGTGGATGACATGATCCCACTGGGATGTGGCGGCCCAGGTAAGAATCAGGATGGATGATGGATAGATGAATGAATTGAAGGGGGAATGAAATGGGACCATCACAAGGGCGACGGTGAAGTTGGGCTTGAGCCTTGAAGAGACCTCATACGTATCCCTGTGGCAAGAAATCAAAGTACGTGTAGTTCAGTTGGTTAAAACCAATGTGAAGGGGGTCGGAAAGACCAATGAGTGGTGGGATTGAACCTCAAGGAGGCTTCCTACATACCATGCCTTGACATGGATCAAAGTCCACATAGTTCAGAATGTATGTGTGGGGCTTACACTCTAGGATACCCAAGGTGGTGGGTGAACCAACATGAATGAGGTCGGAACGATTGGGTAGTGGGATTGAACCTCAGGGAGGCTTCCTACGTACCATGCCTTGACATGGATCAAAGTCCATGTAGTTCATAATGGATGTCAGTGAACCGACGTGAAGAAGGACCTTGGTCCGATGGGTGTTGGGATTGAACCTCGTGAGGTTTCTTACGTACCATGCCTTGACATGGATCAAAGTCCGCGTAGTTAGGGTTGAAAAGGGGCTGTTGAACTGACATGAAGGGATGTCGGAACAATTGGATGGTAGGGTCACAACGACTTACCACTGGATTCGGATGCATATTAACGTCATGCGGGACGAGGGCGTGTCGGAGAACCAACGTGAAGAAGGACCTTGGCCCAGGTGTATGGTGGGATTGAACCTCGTGGAGGCTTCCTACGTACCATGCCTTGAAACGAATCAAAGAACTCGTAGTTCAAAAGGGATGTGGGTTCCGGCGAACTGACGTGAAGAAGGACCTTGGTCCGATGGGCGACGGGCTTGAACCTCGTGAGGTTTCCTACGTACCATGCCTTGACATGGATCAAAGTCCTTGTAGTTCGGATAGGGTTTCATCAGCAAACCGACATGAAGGTGAACCCGGGGGTCCAATGGTGGTGGTCTTGAACATCGTGGAGGCTTCCTACGTACCATGCCTTGACATGGATCAAAGTCCTCATAGTTCAGATGTGCAGTTTAACGTCATGCGAGACGGGGCATTTTGGGGCTTACACTCTGAGGTGTCCCATGGTGGAGTTTGGTGAACTGACGTGAAGGAGGTTGGGACGACCAACGAGTGGTGGGCTTGAACCTCGTGAGGTTTCCTACATACCATGCCTTGACATAGATCAAATTCCTCATAGTTCAGGATATTCACAACGGCTTACCACTGGACTGGAATGTAGTTTAACGTCATGCGGGATGAGGTTGGAACCTGACGTGAAGAAACGACTAGGCGGTGGGCTTGAACCTCTTGAAGGCTTCCTACGTACCATGCCTTGACATGGATCAAATACCCCGTAGTTCATAATGGTGTGTTGGTGAACCGACGTGAATGAGGACCTTGGTCCAGATGGTGTGGGGCTTACACTCTAGGATACCCAAGTGTTTGTCAAGGTTAGTGCTTACTCTAAGCCCACATGAGTCATGCTTGGTGTGAGAAACAAGAGGCAGCAGAGACCTGACTATCACAACGCAAGGGTGAATCCATGAATGGTGGTGAATGGGATGGAACTGTCATGAGGATGATGATGGTTTAGGGATTGAGCCTTGAAGAGGCATCCTACGTATCCCCGTGGCAGGGAATCAAAGTCCACGTAGTTCTTCTGATGACGGCTTACCGCCGATTGGGGGGTTTCAACGGCTTACCGCTGGATTGGGTCACAATGGCTTACCGCTGGATTGGGTCACAATGGCTTACCACTGGATAAGGATTTCAACGACTTACCACTGAATGGGGGCGCAACGGCTTACCGTTGGACAAGGATGTCAACAGCTTACCGCTGAATGGGGTCGCAACAGCTTACCGTTAGATAAGGATGTCAACGGATTACTGCTGAATGGGGTCGCAACGGCTTAATGCTGGATGAGGATGTCAACAGCTTACCGCTGAATGGGGTCGCAACGGCTTACCGCTGGATAAGGATGTCAACGACTTACCATAGAATGTGGGCGCAATGGCTTACCGCTGGATAAGAATGTCAACGGCCTACCACTGGATAAGGATGTCAACAGTTTACCGCTGAATGGGATCACAATGGCTTACCTCTGATTGGGATCACAACGGTTTACCGTTGATTGAAATGATAACAGTGGATGGGGCTTACGCAAGGAAGCTGCCCGGGTGCCGCTATGGAGCGACAATTGTGGACGGGGCTTATGCAAGGAAGCTGCCTGGGTGCCGTTATGGAGCGGCAATGGTGAACGGGGCTTATGCAAGGAAGCTTCCTGGGTGCCGCTATAGAGAGACAATGGTGAATGGGGCTTACGCAACGATGCTACCCGGATGCCTCTATGGAGCAGCAACGGTGAATGGGGCTTACGCAAGGATGCTGCCCGGGTGCCACTATGGAGCGAAACTGGTGAATGGGGATAACGCAAGGATGCTGCCCAGGTGCCGCTATGGAGAGACACTGGGGAATGGGGCTTACGCAAGGATGCTGCCCGGGTTTCGCTATAGAGCGGAAATGGTGAACGGGGCTTATGCAAGGAAGTTGCCCGGGTGCCGCTATGGAGCGACAATGGTGAACGGGGCTTACGCAATGAAGGTGCCCGGGTGCTGCCATGGAGCGGCAAAGGTGAATGGGGCTTACGCAAAGATACTGCCTGGGTGCCGCTATGGAGCGGCAATGGTGAATGGGGCTTACGCAAGGATGCTGCCCGGGTGCCGCTATGGAGCGGCACTAGTGAATGGGGCTTACGCAAGGATGCTGCCCGGGTGCCGCTATGGAGCGACAATGGTGAATGAGGCTTACGCAAGGAAGTTTCCCGGGTGCTGCTATGAAGCAGAAAAGGTGAATGGGGATTACATAAAGATGCTTCCCGGGTGCCGCTATGGAGCGACAACGGTGAATGGGGCTTACGCAAGGATGCTTCCTGGGTGCCGCTATGGAGCGGCAATGGTGAATGGGGATTACGCAAGGATGCTGTCCGAGTGCCGCTATGGAGCAACAATCGTGGATGGGGCTTACGCAAGGATGTAGCCCGGGTGCCGCTAAGGAGCGGCAATGGGGAATGGGGCTTACTTAAGGATGCTGCCTGGGTGCCGCTATGGAGTGGCACTAGTGAATGGGGCTTACGCAAGGATGCTGCCCGTGATGTCTTCCTCATGTCTGGCCACGAGGGCATCCCAACCCACTGGTGAATTGAGGCCCTCACCTGTGCACTGGTGCATAAGAGGGATAATGCCAAGGGGCGTTGGAATTATGCCACTATAATCATGGCATTAGGTGTCTTATGCTTGGAGCACAAGGCATCTCTTGTTTAGTGGAAGAGGCATCCTATGTTTGGAACAAAGGGTGTACTACATTTTAAAGTCATGCAGATAGGACTATTGGAATCTCATACTAGGAGCATAAGGAATCTATCGTATTGGGAAAGAGGCATCCTATATTGATCATATAGGGATTACTACAATTTAAAGTCATGTAGATAGAACTATGGTCATCTTATGCTTGGGGCACAAGGCATCTCTTGTTTGGAGCAAGAGGCATCCTATGTTTGGAACATAGGGAAATCACTACAGTTTATAGTCATGTAGATAGGACTGTTGGCATATCATGTATTGAGCATAAGGCATCTCTTGTTTGGATCAAGAGGCATCCTATGTTTAGAACATAGGGAGATCACTACAGTTTATAGTCATGTAGAGAGAACTGTTAGCATCTTATGCTTGGAGCATAGGGCATCTCTTATCTGGATAAAGAGGAATCCTATGTTTGGAACATAGGGAGTACTATAGTTTAGAGTCTTTTAGATAGGACTCTTAGGCATAAGGCACCTGGGAATGGATGGTGTTGGGTCTTACGCAAGGGCGGCCCTTTCTAGTTCAACCTGGCATAGGACCCAAGTGATTGGGTTTGGAGGAGTTTCCTGAGGAATGGTTCGACTTGAGGTACTCGGGTAATTGATGGTGGTAATCTCAACTCACGACATGGGAATGAAACCAAGAGGAATATGTCGACTCAAGGTGTTTCATGGTGGGTGTAGGATTATCTCATATCATGGTCTTCCATAGGTGGAAGGTGGGTGCACAATAGAAAATCCCGACATCCTGGCCCAAAAAGTTCGCGGTGCGACTCTCCATTTTTCATGGGGGTCGGGGGTGCGGGGGCGCAGCCCCCGAGGTATGGACCGGTGGGTGAAAAGGTAGGAGCCTCGCAAAGGATTGATCTTTGTGAAGTAGCTTTGCGGATCAAAGGGGGATCGGGGAGCATGGGGTCTCGCAAAGCATTGCCTCGTGGAACAGCATCGCAGAGCATGGACTTGCGGAGCATCATCGCGGAGCATGGACTCACAGAACATTGGCTCGCAGAGCATGGCTTTGCGGAGCATCGGCTCACGAAGCAGAAATGCGAAGGAAGATGCTCATGGAGCAGGGACTCATGGATCATCAACATGAAGGAATCTTCTCACGGAGCATGGACTCGCGGATCAGCAATAGGAAGGAATCTGCTCGCGAAGCATGGCTTCGCGGAGCCTCTTCGCGAAGGAAAGCAGAGCTCTACAAACTGAGAGATCGGCCGCCTAAAGGGAAGAAAAAATGGCCATTCGGAGAAGGGGGGTGATCTGGGTGTTTATAGGCAAGGGGCGCCGTGAAGCAGAGCTCATGCGGCGTGAATGGGGCTTCAGCTGCTTCGTGTCGGGTCACGAACGTCAACCGGGTTCGCGGAGAGGTACCGCCTCATCTGCTTCGCGGTGGGTTCGTGAACGTCAGAGGTGTTCGCGGAGAGGTACTGCCTCCTATGCTTCACGGTGGGTTCATGAACATCAGGGGAATTCGCGGAGAGTTACCACCTCAAGTGCTTCGCGGCGGCCGCGTTGCTTGGGGGGGCTCCGCGTCGGGGCTTCGTGAACCAGTTTTATAGCCCAACTTTAAATGTCCATAACTCCTAATCCGTAACTCTGTTCGGGCCCTACGACCTACAAAATCAAAGCTTGAGAAAAGGGATATGATCTTGGATCATGTATTGAAGCATCTGAAAAACTTTGGGGGCGCATTTTTCAGTTCCAACATGGATCCATTAGAAACCGAAAATTATTTTATTATAAAATAATATTTCAAGCTTTTCCTAAAGTGACCCTCACCTCTCTTATAAAAGGGTACTTCCCCTTCTCTTAATTTCACACCTCCAAATCCATTTGGATCGGCCAAACCCTGAACATATATCTTTTCAACTTCCCTAACTTTAACCTAGAGGCCTTACTTTGATCATAAATCCAACCTAAAGATCCCTTTTGATCAACTCAAAAGAAAACATCCGAAGAAGAGGTAATAATTTCACCACCCTATTTCAAGTTATTTTCTTCTTCAATTTCCTCTTTATTTTTTGTTTCCATACCAAAATAATAAATATAGTACCTTATACATACTATGATGTTATTTTAAATATGGTACAACCATATTCATTATTCTATCCATCCTATAAATGACAAAGTCACCATATGTGCATACGTATGGATTACCGTCTCCACGTCGTGGTGTAGTTTGTTATTCAAACACTTCATTATTTGGATGGGTATAATAATGAGTATAACTGATGTAAATAATATATATAACATGTTAATGATTCTGTATATATGATATACCATCCAATTATATACGATTTCACCATCAATATAATGACATTGTCGCTCGTGCGTACGTACAGATTACCGTCTCCATGAACGCGATGAGATTCATTACTCATCATAATCATTAAAGAATAATTTTCATTTTATGATTAAAAATAATGTTTAAGAACTTAATATCATTCTGGATATGAATAAAATACATACTATTCATAAAAAACATGACATACGTAACCAAGCATATAAAGGAAAACGAATCCGTTAACACCCGAAACGATGATACTACTAAAATATTATTAACAAAGCAATATTAAAAGATCATATATGATATCATATTTATGTATATGATTATTTTATAATTTAATAACAATTATTTAACTATTATAAAGGAGTTTAATGTACCCTCGACCAAGGAAAATTACAAGGTAAGGGTTAATTCTATAATCTCTTTACTTATCCGAGGTTGTTAATACGTAAGTATCTACTGAGACCTCTTTATCATCCACATATGTGTTTTATTAAAAATGTAATTCAAAACATTTTTACTATTTACTAGACTATGGGTTAAAGTCATTTATACCCTTATTTGACCATATATGTTTTGAAAGGAATCTTTTCATCGTTTTTCAAACAAGGTACTTTATGACCTTTTTGAAAAAATTATGGTAAGAATGTATTTTTTAACTTATATGGTGGGTGCGACTATTTTCCGCCATTATAACATCATTTAAGATTTACATATAAGATTATAATAATATTTTCAAAATAAATGTTTTCTTTTATAACTATGTGTCTTTTAAATGATTTCAAAATAGAAAGAGATATTTATTTTAAATAGTTTTCATTTCATCTATGTCAACATATTTTGATGGATTTTAAACTTATTTGAAGTTCATTTATTATGACACAAATATTCCATATTGTATTGAAGGTTTTTTGATATGCTTGACTGTGGATGTGTTATTTTTATACCATTCATGGTTTATGGTTAAAGTATTAACATTTCATATGATAGTTTTAATACGAATGTTTATATTATGTTTAAACCTTTTTATATGAGGAATGCATTGGACTTTGTAAGTGATGGGTGGAGCCCACTATAGCTCCTCGATGCATCGGTATGTCTCATGAGGCAAACTAGTGTCTTGGCACAAGGAATTGACAAAATATTATTTGTATTCTTGGAACAAGGCCTTGACTATGTGGTTATGAAGTCTGGCATTTTTCATTCCATCATTATGAAATTGGGTATTGATATTGCATGTGATTATTCAACTAGTAGAATATCCATGTGAATAATTAAATGACATTATTTGATTTATATTGGCCATATTATGTAGAAATTTATGTTTAAAAGGATTATGTTTTAGTCTTATACATTGCCTTAAATGTTTATTCTTATTTATGAAAGTTTCCGCTATATTGTTATCCTTACTGAGCATCTGAACTCACCCCTTTCTATGTTTTATTTTTCTTAGGATGCGAAGAAGTATATTATGACTGAACTATTGGGATAGTCTAAGGGATATGAATTTGGTCAATGGAGACAATGTTGTTATTGTTTTTCATTTTATAATTTAATGTAAAACTTATGAATGTATCTAGTACTTCCAAGGCTACTAAACTAATCGGTCTTTTGGAATTTTACCCTTGTGATCATGCTAATATTATGTAATAATGCACCGACTCTGGGTAACTGGGATTAAGGCATTATAGTTGGTATCAGAGGAAGCTTAGTACAAACCTTGGAATCTATATTTATAAAAACTCTGATTAGAGAACATTACCCTAAGATAGAATTTGAGGATTAGTATATAATAAATTCTTAGAATTTTGGTAATGTAGAGATTTTGTGAGTTTTCCAAGCAATACATTCCTATCTAGATACGAGCAGGTAGAGATAGCTCTAGAATAGTTGTACCTAGGAGTGAAAACTCTGACAAGGAGTTTCAGGATTGACCCAGGGTGTCCTGGTAGACGAGAATGGGCCTTACTGTACTCTTGGTTACGACACTCATGGGGGATATGATTCAGATAATTCACATTTTCATTACAAGCCATTATGAAGGATTTTGGGGTAAATACATCCTCAAAGAAAACATTTTATGATTATAGATTATATGTATAATCTTTTCAATTTATGTTAGGAATTTTACAAGTTTGGAATTATACATTGCGATTTATAAACTAACCTAGTGCATGCCATTGTTTAGAAATGGCGCCTAGTAGAAGGAATGAGAATTCCAGCAATACGTATGATCGAAAGATTAAGAAGGATCATATCTTTCATGGTATTATGACAACATTTAGAAGAGAAACAGTCTCCCATGTATTATCATCATATGAAGAAATAATATCATGTGTTAATAAGATAAGTAAAGAATTCTATAAGTCCTATGGATTTTAAGGGAAGCAAGAGAAGAAAAGGATGGTAGAGAGAGAAATGGATAAAGGGAAGAGGAGAAAGAAGGTTTTTCCAAGTGTGATAACTTTGGAAAGAATCACCTTGGTAAATGATTGAAGGGAATGGGAGTTTGTTATAAGTGTGGAGAAAAAGGACACCAAGTACAAGATTTCAAGGGTAAGAAAAAGTTTTCAAATGTACAATGCTTCATCTGCAAGGAGTTGAGACACTACACAAATCAATTTCCAAATCATTAGAGTATACACCAAATGATACTATTGGATAATAATCAAGTTATGATAATACCGAAGATGAAGAGGAATGATTAGAGTTCTTATGTTGTTATTAAAGTATTGTGTCATTTGAGTACTGTATTAATGATATACATTTATAAGAATTATAGAGTATATAAGGATTGTACTGCAATACTATTTCATTAAGTATTTGAGATTATATGGTTCTAAGAAAATTGAATCAATAGCAAGTTAAACTTTTTGGAAAATACAAGGTTGAAGGAAAGATAAACCTTAATATGGTTCTGATACTGAGGTAGTGATTTTGGAAAAATATATGATTGATTTGGATAAATTATATTGGATATTCTTGACTACCTTGAAACTGATTAATGATTTGTATATTCCATCATTGTTGGAGTTTACAACATTTTTTGGATATAAGGAGTATATCTAGTATTCTATAAAGAATAAGGGAGCATGAATGTAATAAATATGGTTATATGATAATTCAGGGCTGTACTGTGTTTTAAAAGAATACATGATGAAGGTATTAACATGTTATTACGTGGAAAAAAGGATCTTCATTGTGTTTACCTTCCTTATAAATTTTGGACTGTGAGTTTGGATAGAAGTATTTTGGATAAGTATAAAGGTTGGAATCGATTAAGTTTGACATTGGATACTATTGTTAAGGTTAAATAATTTCTTGATATTATTTTTGTATTATCATAAAAAGGACAACCCGGAGGTTGGGTGATAAACCGTCACATCCAGCAAGGCCGCGAGACTTGAACCCGCAACTGAAGGGAGACAAGGGTGAATCAACTACCACTGGCCTATGTGATGTCCTAGTTTGTATAATATAGTTTTTTTTAAAATAGTCTGACAAATGAATTATAAATTAATTATTTTTGGAACCCTATAAGATTAGGATAAATAGAATATTTTTGAATTCTATTATCTTTTGGAGTGAAATATGAGTTTGTGGTAGGAATTAGTTGAAGTATGAAACTCTACTTGTCAAGTATATTTTTTTTTCTTATTCTATGAATAAATTAATTCTTAAACTTTTGGAAAGAGATATTAAAACAAAAAATGTGTTGTCCTAAAACCTTATGTTTTATTGAACTGATGCTATTTTAAATCATCATAGATCGATGGCTTTGAGGCCCTTAATTGTAAACTTGTTTGTAATTGATGACCTCAATCACTCCCTATAAATATTTACATTTTTCCTCCAATTATGTGTCTCTAATTTTCACCAATGTTCTTCTAATCGAGATCATAATTTGGTGGTGACTTTTTCATTTCCCTTTCCCTCTTATTAAGACTAAATTTTATTGAACCAATTTCCGATGTGGGTTTTCCACAAAGGTATTTTTCTATTTTTAACCTTTTATTTTCGAAGAACAATTTCAAATTGTGAGGATGTAATTTATTTAAGGAGGGTAGAATGTAACACCCTAATATTTCATAGTATATTATCTCTTCAAAGTAATTCAATAACTTGCGCTATACGCAACAACGAGTTCGAGCACACCACGACTTACCAAACTAGCCGTTCAAAAAAAGGTTATGAATAGTATTAACTGCATTTTGAATTTTATATATATCCTATATAATTATAACATTCATATTTTGTGTTTATTAAACATAATATAAGGACAAATTCAATTTTTCAGATAAAAGAAGTATTTTTCAAAAAATGCAATTTTACAGCCTATTTAATGGAGAATCCTTTTTTAAAACAAATATTTGACACTTTTATATATTCAATTTAATGAAATTAAATTCTTCTTTAGAATTGGGACATAAAAATTTAGTTTGGATAAATTTTTGGTACTTTTCTGATAATTTTCATATTTTGATGAATATTGAAAAATACTAATTTTTAATTGAATTTTTTTTAATTGAAATAATTTATAGTGTTAAATTATGAATTTGAATGGTTTGGAAGTATAATTAGATTATATTTTTATCATTTAATAAAATTTAGGTCATTATAAGTAATTTCACATTTTAATTTGACATAAACACATGTCAATCTTTTGATAGTTTTTACTTTTTAAAAACCCGCTTTTCGGTTTTGACAACGGAAATTAATTTTAAATTAATTAATGAAACTATTATGTTTTTAATTTGGTAAAATAGAATTAATTTTTAATTCAGAATATAAAAATTATCTTAGGGTAAATTTTTGGTATTTTTCTGAAAACATTCAATTTTTGATGAATAGTGAAAAATAATGCGTTATTGTTTAAAACCGACTTTTTATTTAAATAATTATTTATTTTATTTGAATTTATTTTAAGTCAAAATAGATATATAATACCTATATAAGTTTAATTTAATTCATTAGAGTCATTTTATAATAAAATTAGATGTATAAAATTTTATTGAACTTTTTACCGTCTTTTACCGACCTTCTAGGAGCATTTGTGAATTTGCATAAAAACTTAATTTTACCATTTCTGTGAATTGAATTTCAAAAATCCAAGAGACAAGATTAATATCAGTAAGTAAAATGTGGTTCAATAAGATGAAAATAATTTTTTGTGAATAGTAACTTTTGACTTTTATTTACCACGGTTAAAAGTAAATATGGTAATTAAAGGTAAAAATGATATTATAATTACCCCAACACATGTTATAATTCTATTGGATAAGTTTAATTTGACCAAAAACAACCTTAGGAATAAAATATGATCCTTTAGGTCCACTTTTATTAGATTAGGACATTTATTATTATTTTATTTAAAGAAGAGTTAAAAATGTTAAATTCAAAGTTTATTAACTAAACCATTTTTAATATAGGGTTATACATAAGATAAATTCGACTATAAATATTCATTATAAATATAAAATATTTCCTATATAATTTTATTTTATTTATAATTTTTAGAGATTAAATAAATAAATTTATTTATGACACAATGATGATGCAGTAATTACCTTGTTAATGAAATATTAAAATTGTTTATATTATAAATATTAAAATAAATATAATTTAAAAGTTTTGATGCCCTAAACAAATTTTCTAGGTTAATATGACATTTTAGGGTTGATTAGATAATTTTTTTCGAAGTGATAATGTTGTTATGAGTTTCACAAAAACAAAATACCAAATAGTGTCAAAATTGACATAAATTAGTTTTTAAAACAAATACTATATTATTGGTTGATATAATATTTTTAAAAATATAAGGTTCATACAAATAGATTAAATAATATTATATATGTCATTAATGAAACACTTGTGGTTCTATTGGATGTTTTGAGTAAGTTTATTAACTATATAGTGTAAGAATACAAGAAGACACGGTAAAAGTTAAACTATTTAACTAAGAGTTAAATAAAAAAGATAAGGTTAAAATGGTAACCTAAACTTGTCTAAAACCTATTGGTTGAGAGGATTTAGACCCATACCCTCCTTATCTTAGAAATAAATCATTTTTTAGCCATTATAAAACGAAAATTACTTTATTATAAAATAATATTTCAAGCTTTTCCTAAAGTGACCCTCACCTCTCTTATAAAATGGTACTTACCCTTCTCTTAATTTCACACCTCCAAAGCCATTTGGATCAGACAAAACATGCCCAAATATCTTTACAACTTCTCTAAATTCAACATAGAGGCCTTAATTTGATCTGAAATCCAATCTAAGGAGCCCTTTTGATCAACTCAAAAAGAAACATATGAAGAAGTGGTAATAATTTCACCATCCTCTTTCAAGTTCATTTCTTCTTCAACTTCCTCTTTATTTTTTGTTTCCATACCAAAATAATAAATGTAGTACCTTATAAATACTATTATATTATTATAAATATGTTACAACCCTATTCATTATTCTATCCATCCTATAAATGACAAAGTCACCATACATGTGTACGTACAGATTACCGTCTCCATGTCGTGGTGTAGTTTGTTATTCAAACACTTCATTATTTGGATGGGTATAATAATGAATATAACTGATGTAAATAATAAATATAACATGTTAATTATTCTGTATATATGATATACCATCCAATTGCATATTATTTAACCATCAATATAATGACATTGTCGCTCATGCGTACGTACAGATTACCATCTCCACGAACGTGATGAGATTCATTCCCCATCGTAATAATTCAAGAATAATTTTCATTTTATGATTAAAAATAATTTTTAATAACTTAATATCATTCTGGATATGAATCAAATACATCTTATTCATAACAAACATGGCATATGTAACCAAGCATATAAAGGAAAACGAATCAGTTAACACCTGAAATGATGATACTACTAAAATATTATTAACAAAGCAATATTAAAAGATCATATATGATATAATATTTATATATATGATTATTTTATAATTTAATAACAACGGTTTAACTATTATACAGGAGGTTAATGTACCATGGACCAAGTAAAAGTACAAGATAAGTGTTAATTCTACAATCTCTTTACTTATCTGAGGTTGTTAATACGTAAGTATATACTGGGAACTCATTATCATCCACATCTGTGTTTTCTTAAAAATGTAATTCAATTTTTTTTTCTATTTACTATACTATGGTTTAAAGTCATTTATACCCTTATTTGACCTTATATGTTTTTAAAGGAATCTTTCTGCTGTTTTCCAAACAAGGTACTTTATGACCTTTTCGACAAAATTAAGGTAAGAATGTCTTTTTTTAACTTATATGGAGGGTGAGGCTATTTTATGCTATTATAACATCATCTAAGCTTCCCATAAAATCTTATAAGAATATTTTCAAAATAAATTTTTTATTTTATAACTATGTGTCTTTTAAATGATTTCAAAATAGAAAGAGATATTTATTTTAAATAGTTTTCATTTCATCTATGTTAACATCATTTGATGGATTTTAAACTTGTTTGAAGTTGATTTATTATGACACAAATCTTCCATATTGTATTTAAGGTTTTGTGATATTCTTGACTGTGGATGTGTTCTTTTATACCATTCATGGTTTATGGTTAAATTATTAACATTTCGTATGATCGTTTTAATACGAATGTTTATGTTATGTTTAAACCTTTTCATATGAGGAATGCATTGGACTTAGTAAGTGACGAGTAGAGCCCGCTATAGCTTCTCGATGTATCGGTATGTCTCATGAGACAAACTAGTATCTTGGCACAAGGCCTTGACAAAATTTTATTTGTATTCTTGGCATAAGGCCTTGACTATGTGGTTATGAAGTCTAGCATTATGTATTCCATCATTATGAAATTGGCTATTGATATTATGTGTGATTATTTGACTAGTAGAATATCCATGTGAATAAGTAAATGAAATTATTTGATTTATATTGGACATATTATGCAGAAGTTTATGTTTAAAAGTCTTATGTTTTAGTCTTATACATTGCCTTAAATGTTTATACTTATTTATGAAAGTTTCCACTATATTGTTATCCTTACTGAACATCTAAGCTCACCCATTTCTATGTTTTATTTTTCCCAGGATGCGAAGAAGTATATTATGACTGACCTGTAGAGATAGTCTAAGGGATATGAATGTGGCCAATAGAGACAATGTTTTTATTTTTTTCATTTTATAATGCAATTTAAAACTTATGAATGTATCTAGTACTTCCAAGGCTACTAAACTGATCGGTATTTCGGGATTTGATCCTTTGTGATCATGCCAATGTTATATAATAATGCACCAAATCTAGGTAACTGGGGTCAGGGCGTTACATATTTCATTCTAATGGCATAACCTTAATAGTGGTTGAATCTGACTCCAAAATTATCTATGACTCTCTCAAGGGTCTCTCTCCCACTTCGTGGAAGATTTCTTATGTGATCCTTAATTGCAAGATGTTCATCACCAGTGGGACGGTTATTATTCACACTTGGAATGAAGGGAATAGTGTAGCTGACTTCCTCACCTCAAAGGCGCCCTCCGACTCTCCTCTAATAGTATACACCAAAACTAGATCCCTCCCCTCAGGTTGTTCTTATTATGTAATTGGGGACACCCTTGGTCAGCATCATTTTAGGCACCCTTAAATTTTTTCCTTTGCTTCCCACTTCAATAAAATAAATAAATGAATGTGAAGTCAATACACTACCACTAAGGGAAGGAAGATAAGGTAGTAGATGCATTAAGCAGGAAAGATCAAAGAGTTCTAACCAAAATGAGGATCAACTGAGATCCTATGTTCATGGATCTAGTAAATATGGACATGTGAATTATTAAGGAATAGGTGACATCACTCATTTTTTAAATTATTTCCAAACCATATTTACTGGAAAAGATAAAAAATTCTCAACCTAATGATGAGAATTTTCAAAAGAAAATTAAATCCACGAATAATGGAAAAATGGAAGTCTTCATTTGTGAGGATGGAATTATGAAATCTGGAAAGAGACCATGTGTTTAATTTATACCTGATATGGAGAGGGAATTATTGGATGATTCTCATAACTTGAATTTCTCTATACACCTGATAACGCCAAGATGTATAGAGATTTGAAGAAACATTTTTGATGGGATAATATGAAGTAGAAAATTAATGACTATGTGTCAATATTTTTGGGTTCTCAATAGGTGAATGATGACAGAAAACATCCTAGAGTATTCATACAACCTCTACCTATTCCTATATGGAAATGGGATGACATTACTATGGAATTTTTCACTGGATTACCGAGGACTCCTAGAAAGAATGATGCGATATGGGTTATTGTTGATCTCCTTACCAAATCTGCACATTTCCTCTCTATAAGAGAAGATTTAACCTTAGAATTCCTTGAATTACTATATATTAATTAAGTTGTAAGAATTTATGGTGCACCTATTTCAATTATGTATGATCACAATCCAATATTTACATTGAAATTTTGGAAAATTCTTCCAAAGATTCCTAATACTGAGCTTCATTTGAGTACTGCTTATCACCCTCAAACTGACAGATGGTCTAAAAGGACTATTTGAACATTAGAATACATTTTTAGGTCACGATATATTAACTTTCATGGTATGTGGGATCAGTATTTACCTTTGGAAGTGTTATCCTATAACAATAACTTATATTCAAGTATTCAAATGGTGATGTATGAAGCTTTTTATGGAAAGTGATGTCATACTCCAACTTGTTGGGATAAAGTGGGTGAAATGAAGATTATAGGCATAAAAATTATGGTGGAGAGCTGATTTCACGATGAATATGATGGGGAGGAGTAGTTCCAAGTAGTTAGTTTGGGTTGTATGTAATGTTTGAAGCCTACGGGCAATGAATTCCTCTATGGCCTACGGGCCATGTAATACTTACGCCTACGGGCCTTGTAAGGGTTCCAACTCACCCCTTGAAAGGTGTATTATCAAAATCAATAAAAAATGAAGGCCTTCGGGCCATTGGAGATAAAAATTATTCAAACCAACATCAAAGAATCTCAAATCAAGAAAAATAGCTATGCTAATAACTGGAGGAAAGATTTGGAATTTCGAGTGGGAGATCACATTTTCTTGAAATCATCTCCATGGAAGGGTGTTTTAAGGTTTGGTAAGAAATGGAAATTGAGCCCTAGGCATATAGGACCTTTTTAAATCCTATAAATAATTGGAGCTATGGATTACCATTTGGAAATGACACCAAGTCTCTCTAAAGTGTATGATGTGTTCCATATATCATTGTTAAGGAAGTACATTCCAGACCCAACACATGTGCTCACCTATGAACAAATAGAATTATAACCTAATATATCTTATTTTTAATAGCCTATCCAAATTCTGGAAAATAGATAAAAAGTGTTGAGGAATCAGATGACTCGATTGGTACAAGTACTTTAGAGAAATCATATAATAAAAGAGGTGATGTGGAAACCTGAAGAAATTATGATGAAGGATTATCAAAATCTCTTAATGAGGTGAAATTATAGAAATTTCAAGGATGATTTTTTTTGAAGGAGGTAATAATGAAACACCCCGAGATTTTAGGGCACATTTATTTTTAAAAAATTTTAATCTTTTTGATAGCTTGTGATACATGCAACCCCAAGTTTAAATAAACCATAATATAGTATACATTTATACCCTAGCCATTAAATTAGAGGGTATGAATTTCAACAACTAAATTATGAAAATTATATGTTTTGAACATTTATAAAATAAATTCATTTGTTATCAATCGATTAGGAATGAAAATAAAAATCACTTGAAATAAAAAAAATGTTTTTCAAAAAACTATTTTTATACACACAATGTGTTTTTATATTAATAAATTAAATTAATATTAATTAGTGAATGATTTTAATTAAATTTATATAATATATATTCAATAAAATGTTTTATTATTCATTTAATATTTTTTCTAATCATGAGATAAGAATAAATCAAGATTTATGCTTAAAAATAGTATTTTTCTAAAAAGTGGTTTCATCATGCTTTGCAATTTTTTTTTCAATTTTAAAAAATATATTGAAAAAATTAACATTATTTTTTAAATCATCATGTCAAAATTATCTTAGAGATATTTTTTGTAAATTTTCAAAATAGATTAATTTTTTCAATGAATACTGAAAAAAATGATTTTTATTAAAAGTTTCCATTTTGTTTGAAGCATTCAAAAAAGTTACATTTTATTTTAAAATTGTTTCAAAAATAAAATTTGTATAATTATATTATAATTAATCCAATTTAGTACATTTTAATTAATTATATGTTGATTTTTTATATAAAAAACTTTTTGTATTTGAGAAAATTTTTTCTTTGGAAAATCACATTTTCATCACGCTTGCGGGTTTAATTTTAAATTAAATTACACCACTTATATGAATTTAATTTGAAAATAAAGATTCTATATTTTTAATCATAATAATTAAAATTAGTTAATATTTTCAACTTAATTTTAATTTGTAATGAATTGTGAAAATAGTAAAAAATTAATTACTGTGATTAATGTTAAAACAGGTTTACCGGGGGTTTAAACAAAATGATAAGGGTATGTTTGGAAATAAAAATTATCTAAATACTATCGGATGACCATATTTATACCTTATACTATCCCACATTTGAATATATATCTATTTGGAATCATTTTTATTGGGAATTAATTTACCATTTTGTATTATTTTAGGAAAATTTTTAGAGGGTCCCCTCCCCCACTTATAAAAGGACACTCCCTCTCTTTTCATATACACACTTCAAGAGACTTTTCTTCTTCAGAAAATACTTACCCAAATCACTTATTTACACCCTAAACACAACCTAGATTCCCTATTTTGATCATAAATCTATCCTAGAAAGGATTTAGGTGTAAACCTAAAGATGTTCTCCGAAGAAGAGACATAGTTCTTAATCACGAATCTTTAATTTATTTCTTCCTCTACCTAGTTCAAATATTATACAACTATGCTAAAATGATAATACAATTATCTTACATATATTGATATGTTATTATTTTAATTTCATAACCTATATCCACCCCCTCTTCTATCAAATGGTAAATGAAACCTTCAATCGTGTGTATGACGAACTACCACCTCACGAACCGATACATATTTATACTTTTGTAACTATAATATCACTTCTACCTTATTACATTCAAATCCATTGGAAAAGGATAATGCCTCTCGTGCATACGTGTGGACCACCGCCTCTACAAAGTGATGTGATGCATTTTTCATTTTTATTTTGACATGGATGGTAATAATGATATATTTAATGAATATATATGATATATATAATATAAAAATTATTATGTAAATCTGGATTATTATTTACCATTCTTTCATTTCATCCGTAAAAAAATGGAAACAATATTCATGCGTACGTATGACCTACTGTCTCATTGAATAGTGTAATTCATTTTTCTATCTCTAAATTTTATGGACGAATATAAATACATGAAAAATGAATATATATGATATTTAAATTATTATTAAAATTATGGAAATTATGGAACCATGATAAAATTACAAATACCAAAACTAATAAACCAAAACATACATGAAAAATGAAGCAGTTATCACCCAAAATAGCGATTTTAATAAAGAATTGTTAATAAACATGTGATAATTTTTTTAAGTAAATCATATATGGTATTATATATATGATTATTATTTATGAATAAACTTATAATAAATATATATTTATTATATATGAGGTTTGAACACATATGAAAGAAGTTGAACCTGAGGTAAGAGTGTATTTCACAATCTCATCATTATTTGGGATTGTTTATGTTAAAGTTTACATTGGGGGAATTATTTGAATATTTATATATTAAAACCAAAATATTTTCTTATACTATATTTATTTATAGAAATTACATGTTTTCCTTCATTTTCCACTTTTTAAGTACTTAAGATACTAAAACCATGTTTTAAGGAAAATCGATTTTATTTTTCTACTCGGTCGAGATTATTCTTCTTTCATACCTATATTTTACTTAAAAATTTTTTAAATTTTTTTTTACTATTATGAAATGATTTATTAATTAAATTTATACCTATTTTTTAACAAAATGGGTTTAAAGGAATCTTCCTATCATTTTCCAAATAAGGTACCTTTTGACTTTTTACTAAGAATGAGAAAAGATTCTTTGTTTTAATGCAATCAGCATGAAAAAAATTTATATCCATAATTACCACTAATTTATTTGAAGATTAATTTAAAAGTTTACATGATTCTTTTAAAAGAAAATGTTTTTCTTAATATTCTGGAATTTTTTAGTTTTTAAAATCAATTTTCAAAATGAAAAGGTATTTTTCTCAAGAATGTTTTTAATGAATTTTTATGGTATTTCTATTCATAAATAACAAAAACCCTTATTTTACTTAATATAAAATGTATATATATTGTAATTATACCATCCTTAATATTTATTTGGATGGTTTATGATCAATTTTACTGGGAATGTACTATTTTAATACCATTCTCCATATTACTTTGGATAGTTTATGATTATGTTTATTGATTGGGGAAACTATTAAATTTTCATATGATAGTTTTTTAATATGATTTTTACATTGATTATATTTCACCCATTTCATATGAATAATTAATTAGACTTAGTAAGTGACAAGTGGGGTCTACTATATCCCCTCGATGTATCTATAGGTCTTATGAGACAAACTAGCTTGGGTATTTGGATGAGACCTTACCCATTTATGTAATATGTATTGTCATAAGGCTTTAACGATATATTTTTGATTTATAAAATTATTCATTCCATCATTATGATATTATTTATTGATGTATGTGTGATTATTTTATTAGTTATAATATCCATGGATAAGTTTCAAGCTCAAGTGATTATTTATATGATAATATTTTATCATCATTTATTACTACCATATTATTCTTCATACTCAAGTTATTGATAAAATGGAATGTGTTTTCAATTATTTATCTTTCCATATTTATTAAAACTTATGTATTAATAATAGATTCTGTTGTACGCATACCCCTATTGATCATTTTATCACACCCCTTTCTTATGTTTCCTTTCCCCATAATGCCAAGAAATGTATTATGATTGATATGAATAGATATACTAAAGGTAATAATGGTGTTATAAAGTAAAATAATATGTTTTATTTTATGTTTTAAATTGTAATGTGAGATTAAAGTATGTATCTAGTTTACCAAGACTATTAAACTATTCGATCATTTGGGATACAATCACTTGTATCTTATGCCAATGTAATAAAGTAACCATCGATTATGGGATACTAGGGTTAATGTCTTTACAATATTGAAGTGTAATTATGGTATTCTTAAATATATGTTCTATGAATTTATGATATCATTTTATAAGACACAAATAATATAGGATATTGGGGGTAGGGGACTCATAAGACATTGAGACTTCTTCTCATGAAATTATTCCTTGATAATCTTCAAGAGAAGAAGGTTATGATAATTTTAACCACCAATAAGAAAAAAAAATACATGTGTCATTAGATATTCATATCTGTGGATGTATGTAATGGTCCTTATACTTTAATATTATTATCAATGCATATCATGGGTCATGTACTTTGATATATTTATGAAATTTGCAATGATATATGCTTGTAGTGATTAGAGATATCGAGATAAAAGGATTATATTACACATTGTACATCTGTATGACGTTTTATGTCATTGAAACATTAAATTATTTCTTTATTAGCATCTTGAAATGTTTTTATACACTAACTTTATATTTTAGGCAGTTCTATCTAATTCCACGGAGAAAGGGGCCTAGAGGGCCACACATTAAGTGTATCCAAAACCTCAGTTAAATTATATATGAATTTAAAATATAGAATAAATATTATTCTCATACATGGTTTAATAATTATTCATGTTTGGTTGATCGAATATTTCAGTCACCAGTTATTCAAGATAATGTTAGGTGACTTGAATATTAAATAAATATCAATCCACAAAGCAATTATTTATTTAATTACATGAATATATAATATTTATTTATCTCTAGTTTATTCACAAGGTAACAAATATTTATTTATTTGTTCACACAAATATTTAATAAATATTTATTTTCTAGTTCAGTAAATATAATATTTAATTATTTATCTTCAAATAATGAAATTAAATTTATTTATTTAAATGAATAGACATTATTCAAAGTTCAATAAATATTGAAGATTCTGGTAGATTGATTTTAATAGCCTAGTGAAAATGACATATTAAATATCAATTGAATAAATATTAATTTATTTAGCACATGTCATGTAAATAATAATATTATCATTATTTAGACATGAAGTTCATAGAGGATTGATAGAATTATAAGGTCCCATGTGCAAATATTATTCTCTAACACTAGATATATATAAACCTGATTAGGTTATTCTCATCCCTAATGTTATTATGCACAATGAAATTCTAGAGAATCATCCCAATACTTAGAGAGAACCTTTCCTAGAATGAACTCAAGAACATAGAGTGATGCCCCTCCACCTCCCCCTCAAGTCTAGAGAGAACCTGAGTGATTCCTTATTGCCTAGAAGGATTTTTTTATAAAATATGATGATTGATTCAAGTATTAGAACTATTCATTCTATTACTTCAATAATTCTATAGTGACGATCAAATTCTTGTGGAGCACATGTGGATTACAACTAGAGAGATTCTACCCTTGAATCCTCTGATGTAACAGTGGTACGACCTGAATCTATTATTCTATTCATCAAGAAATAATTATAGTTAATGGTAATTATTTATTTAGATAAATTGATTATAAATTATATGTGATGATCACATCTTCTTGGTTCTAGCATTTATGTTAATTAATATTTGAATTAATCTGCTGGTCATGACTAAATATTTTCATGTGAAACTTGGATTATTCATCAATTACGATAAAAATATAAGTTAGATACTTCCCAATAGGCACTTTTTCTATGCGCAAAACCTTTAGGTGGTATTAAATAAGTCACATATCAATTTATAGTTATTCATTGATCATTGATTGATTTATGAATTTACCATTAGTTTTTCATTTCTATAATTTTTACTTTAAAATCCAAATATCAAGATCTTATCTTCTTCTTATTCTTATTCTTCTTCATTATTAATCATATAATCCAAATTAGACTAATTATATACTAATAAAATCCAAAAAACCTATCTGGTGGTGTCAAATATTTTGGTTGGATAACACAAGACTACATGACATGCAGCCTGATGGTACATGCCATGCACTCGTGTGCATTGCACCAGGAAAAACCACGAGAAATCAGGGCCATTGTGTGATGCATGCCTATAATGGGGCATGGTAAAAAGAAATTATAATTTTACTAGTGCATCACAGTGGCTGACCAGGGTCGTCTCACTTGAGGATCCTTTCAGTTTGTTCACTTTATTCTTCTAAATCACCCGATCTATCTCTTTTTGTGGTTTTAAGTATTTAATGAAAACAATGAAAACATTTTTGGGTTTTTATTTATGACATGAAAAATGGAAATTATAATTTATACTACCATGAAAATCTAAACAGAATGAGTTGATGAAAGAAAGAACTTGGTCTTGGGTTTGGTTTTGGATTCAATCATTATTTTCCTTTATATGTTTTATTTCAGTTTGATAATCCAAACATGAAATATCATGTTTGAACTACTATTATTTATTTAGAAATTGTGGAATATCATCAAATGCCTAAACACTCTTAATTCCACCTCCTCCTTTAATCAAGGTTGATGACACTCCTTGGTCTTGGAGGTGCCATCTTCCAGGACCCAGCTTTATTGATGTTGTTTCATCCATTGATTAGCTCAACTCCAACATGTTAAGAAATAACCAATGGAGAGAGGAAAAATTGATTAAATAAAAGAATAGATATTTATTGATTTGTATTTCATTGGGGGCAGTCACCACATTAGGTACATTCGCCTCACCCATGCATGCTACTCAATTATATCTATAAACATAAAATTAAACTTTAAAGAAAATTCATGGACACCTTGACGTCCCCCCAGGCCAAGCCTTGGGGCCAACCTATCATTTTCAAGAGTAAGAGATCACTTAGTGGAGTGGATAGAAGAGAAGAAGAATAAATAGAATAAAATAAAAGAAAGAAAATTTAAAAAGAATGGTGATGAGAAAACAAAATATTATAGTAAAATAGAATTAGGATGAGAGAGAGAAAATATAATAAAATAAAAGAAATTAAAAATAATTAAAAATAAATATAATCTATAAAGAATGTTAATAATAATAATAATAATAAAATTAATTATTATTGTTATTAAGAGAATAATTTATTTTTTAAAAAGAAGAAGAGAAAGAAGAAAATGAGAAAAGAAAAATAAATTTTAAAATAAGAATGTTAAAATAAATATAATAATAATAATAATAATATTATTATTAATAATACTAATGATACTAATTATAATAACACTAATAAAAATTTAAAAGAAGAAGAATTAGAGAAGAAGAAGAAAAATATGAATGAAACTTTATAAAAATGCATGTAATTTTTTAACTAAATGGAATTTAAATTACACTTACAAATAAAAACTAAAGACTAAAAATAAAACAAAGAAAAGAAAATAAATAAAAAGAATAATATAGAGATAAGTTTTATAAGCCTCCTCCTCAGCTAAAGATCCTAATCTGGGGGTCAAGCTAATGATTTTGGAAGGGTTTATGGCCCTCCTTTTATAGGCAAGGGTGAAAGTTTCATTCCATAATTTTCTTTTAAAAGTTTCTTCATGTTATCCCTATTAAATGGATGATTAATGTATAGAATCATTAATTAAAGTTGTTTATAAATATATTTCATGTTTCCTCTACAAAGTTCAGCTTCATTCTCCATGTATATAGAGATTTATATCTGTTTTACTCTGAGATTCTATTTTTACCTGGCAGACTCTTCATATTCCACATCTTCGATTTCCCATGCATTAATGACCATGAGAATGGACGATTCATGTGTAGAAACCTTCATGAAAGTTTTTAATAAATGTATTTAGAGTTTTAACTCCAAATTTAATCTTAATTAGTGATTCTATTTAGGATATATGATCCAAACATAAAAAATCTCCAGATCTATGCATATTTTTCATGGCCCAACTATAAGCTAGTTTTGGGATTCTAAATGATGGATTTAGCTTTGGGTCCAGAAGAATGAAATAAATCCCATAGAACATAAATAACTATAAAATAATAAATTTTCAATTTTTATTAGTAAAAAAAATGTTATTTCCAAAATACAAAAATAATTTAAAATAGTTAAAAACCAAAATAGGCCATTTTTTCCAATTAAGCTCAAAATACCACTAAAACCATAAAATGTGAAAATTTACCTAAAAATAATACTTTTTTGGGATTAAAAGCATTAAAATTTAAAGTAAAATTATTTAAAATATTTGATCTCTCAATTCCCCCATACTTAAACCATGCTTTTCCTCAAGCATAAAATCTCAACATTAAAAATCAGAGGGAACCAATTTTACCAATATTCAAATTCAAAAGAAATAAAATCAAATAATTTTCAATATTGAATAAAAATTTCAAAAATCCACATAAAATATCAATTTAATTTCTCAATTTTCAAAGAAATAATAAATTCATGAAATTTAATTTTCCTCTTTGAAAAATAATGAAACGTCTCATTTCATTCATTTAAGTTCCTCAATTTATTATTATTAAACATGAAAAATAATGATCTACCTCACAAGGGATTATTTTCTATCATCACTCATGATAAAATTCAAGTAGAGTTATTCTCATATCATGAGAACATTCTCTTTTTCTATAATCTTATGAAGGAACTACTTTCTTTACTTTGTAAAGAAAAAACACACATAAAATCATGATGACTTTCAATAAAGGTTATAATGAATATGAGATATAAGGTTGGTGGGATTTGATGATTTTAAAAAATTAAGGCACACAGATGAGGTTTAAATATTAAAGCATAAAGCATGATATTAAAAAATAAAAGTCTAATAAAATTATCCCCCTAAAAGTAGAAAATCTTACTTCACCCAAACTTTCAAAGAAAGGGTCATGAATAATGAAATCATAATGAATAATGGAACCTTCTTGATTTTTTTGTACTTTTATACTTTTTGTTTTATTTTTTAAAGTATCATTTTTTCATTTTTTTTATTTTTATAAAGTTATTCTTAGAATAAACCTCATATCAAAAACCTAACCACATATGATAAAAATCATTGGTCCATTGATGATGATTTTTTATTATTTTAAGTCACAAACTATTCTTTTTTTTAAAAAATTTTTTCCAATAAGGGAAAACAATTAAGTACATTGAATGAATAAAAAACCTTTATTTATTCCCACAATAAGAACCCCCAAACTTTTTCTTATAATTAATTTCATCCCTTCCACCATGACTCCCTTAACCTATATACTTCAATTTTAAAATATCATTCAAATACTATGTGGAGTACAGGAATGGATAAAAATGGATCGAAACATGGATAATTCTTATAAAGGTAATTTATGGTATTTATGGGATAAATAAGTATTAATGTAAATGTAACGACCCAAAGTTTTTCAATGGAAATTAAATTCTTATAATTATGTCATAAAATCACATGAAAACACAACATAATGAACTTCTAAGTGATAAGTGACCTTTAAACATAAGTTTGTCACTTCTGTGTTTGCAATTTTTAAAATCTGAAATACACGGTTGTGTTCAAGATGTTTTCTGGAGTCTAATAAAACAAAAATAATTTTTGGTGAATAGTAACATACCCTTATGAATAGTAACATACCCTTATGAATATTGATATACCCTAATGAATATTAACATCACCTATGATGGAATAAAAATAATATTCAAGTTGGAAGTACGATATACCTATATTTTAGAATAAGTTAATGAATGTTTTAAAACTGGTTTTGATAATAAATTATTATTTTAATTAAATATTAAAATAATCATATTTAGAAAAATATTTTTGAAAAATGGACTTCATTTTTTTATTCTACACATCGAAAAATGGTTAGGGTAAATTTTTGGGATTTTTCTAAAATACTTGAATTTTTGATGAATAGTAGAATCCAATAATTCACAATAAATGCTAAATAATGGATTAATTGAGTCATCGACGATGTTATTCTAATGTAATCCCACTTGGTTTGGGATCACATGATAAAATTACCATTCTTGGTCCTGAAATACTTACTATTCCTTGTCTTGGGAAGAAATAATAAATTAATGATTATAATATTATGAAATCCCTCCTCTTCTCCACTATAAAACCCTCCTTCACTCCCTATTCTCTTCACTCATCTCAAGCCTTGTTCCTTGCCATTATTCTGCCAAAATATCTCCCTAAGGTACTCCCCCATGTCCAAAACCTCTCCTCCTCCTCAAAATACCAAAAACTCTCCCCTTAAGAGGTTCTCAAAGGAGGAAGTCTCAAGAGGTAAATTCCTCTTCCCAATTTCTTCTTTTCTTTTAAGTTCTTTTCTTTTTTATTTCTTTTCTCACCTACCTTCACCATAATAGTATGATAAATCTAGTAACCTAAATGTACTGGAATGTATTCATGCTAGTGGTATATTTCATTATCTTCTCTCCTTTCCCCACCCTTTTATTTGAAAGAAATGAAAGCACTGTTTGAGATGTGCTAATTTAGCACATTCAAGGACAACAATTTATCAATTTATATTATTATCTTTAATTATGATCATGAAACCATTTGTGTTATGGTTGAACCAGATTATTATATATGTAATATATCCTATTTTTGGTTCTGTAATCCTTTGGTACAAATGGAATTAAGTTATAAAGAAAAACACATTCTTTGTAATCAAATCCACCGATTAACAAAAACGGTTATCACTATGGTTATATATATAATAATTCAACTTCACTCTAAGTAAACTAATTAAAATTAAAACCATCCAATATCCTGGATATGAACTAAAGAATATAACTTCAATTATGGACAACCACTTTCATCTTTCATATAATCCAAACTTGAATATAAGTGAACCGATCTTTTAAAGCCAAGTAAACAAACGAGCCCGAACAATGGAATTGAACCTTGTAACTAATCAAAAAGGATTTGAATGAACTAAAAAGGGTTATAATAAATAAATTGAATATAGAATATCTTCTGGACTTATTAATTAATAAGCCTAATTTTTTTATTCAGGTCGTTAATAACAAGTGGAGAACACCAACAGATTTAAGGTAAGGGATCCTCCCCTTTTCACTATTAATCAAGATTTTTCTCTATGATATGCCTTTTTGTGTAATACCGAGTGATGGGGTATGTTTATAAAACTTCCCATACTTCCATAATGTTTTATAAGTGATGATAAACCCATTATCTCTCTCATCAAGCCCTCTTAGTTACACCCAATACCATGCCGATAAACCATAATGGATTCTACCCGAACTTCCTTTATTCCTTCGGGTTGCTTTATCTTTCTTTTTACCAAAATATAGTTGTCCTTTCTTTTTATGTAGAACTTCAACATTCTGTTTATATTATACAAACTCATGTTCTAAGATCCATATCACATTATCTTTCGGGGATATACATGCTTTTAAGTGAATCTCTCCTCGATACTTCCCAATAAGCACACTCGTTGTAAAGGAACTTCCCGAACTTTTACCCAATTTCAAGTGCACTCTATCTTCTGTTTTAAGACACCATTGTCTTTTTAAATTCAGTATTTTTATTATGAAAAACTACTTGGTTCAATTATTGTTTTATATAAAATAATTTATTCTTTACTATTTTAAAATATCTATATTATTTTCCTTAAAACCGCACAAAAATATTTTAATGCTAATGTCTCTCAAATACATTTATTATGTGATGTCACTTCTATTTGTTACCACATACCATAAATTACTTTATGAACATCCATGTATGTTCTAATCCCTTTCTTTCATGGACACTTTCATGATACACTCATTGGTTATGCTTTATGTCATGATTGTGGTACCCAATTCTCTCCATGGGTAACCTTATGTTTATGAACAATTGATTATGTATGATTACTCATGTGGAAAGAAGATTTATGTGGTAAGAATATTTATGTGGAAAGAATATTCATGAAAATTTTGAGATGAGTGCGCCCAGATAGCGATCCAATGCATTGGGTAAGGATAAGTCTCATGAGATGCGATGTGAAACGGGATTGGCGGTTAGCCTTGACCTGTACTGAAATGGGAAACAAGATTGACGGTTAGCCTTGACCCATACTAAAGAATTGTTTTATGATTATGCCACATTTATATGATTCCATGTTTATATGATTCCATGCTTATATTTTATTTTATAAGTTTCATTCTTTGTATATCATTATGTCATGCCTCCTAACTCACGTGCTTGAGATGTATTCTTATGTTCATTCCCTTACTGGGTTTTTTAGCTCATCCCTTTTTTCATGTGTTCCCTAGGGTACCCTATGCAGATATAAGGGCTCAAATGAAGTTAGAAGCTCTTTATGGAGATTAAATAAATAAGTTTTTTTAGCCCAATGTTTTATGTTATATGTACCTTGTCTTCCAAGACACTAGACTTAACGATCCTTGGATTGTAATATGATGATTAATTATGATTAAAATCATGAAATGTTATATGTAAAAGGATCAGGTCGCTATAGTTGGTATTAGAGGATGGTTTAGTTATTTTTGGAGATTAGGAATAGAGCACCTTAGTGAGAACCTTATGGATGAGACTAAGTATAAGAAAACAGTCCTAAATTTTGGTGAGTATAGAGTAAGTGGTTTATCAAGAAAATACATCCCTATCTAGATACGAGCAGGTAGAGGCGGCTCTGGCACAAATGTATCTAGGGGTAAAACCCGGAAACACCGCTTTGAGCTAGGCTTGAATGGGAACTGGTGCACGATAACGGGTCTTGCTGTACTCTTGGTTACAACACTCCTGGGGGATATGCTTTGGTAGATTCACGAGATTAGTACAAACCATTATTAAGGGACAAAAAGAAGCCCATAAGAATATAAGTTAAGAAATAGATTGAGGATAACCTAGATATAAACCTAAGGAATCACAAGTTAGGAACTACTTCTTATTTATAAGTTCATACTTTTATGTTCAAAGTTTCCTTTTATGCTTAATAGATAAGTATTCAAGACCTATAATTATACGTTCTTTTTCTTATTTAATGGTAGGAATTAGAAGAACACATTCCAACAACCAATGTGATAGGCAATGTGATGATTGTCCTAATGACATGCTTGATGTGACAGAAGCGGGTGATAAAAACTTCATGCCAGTACTTTCTCAGCTGTCTCGAGTTATGAATAATAACTTGAATCAGGTGGAACATCCCCATCCTTCAAGGAAAGATCAAGTTTCCATAGAATCCTTCATGCAGAAAAGGCCTCCCATGTTTAGCGGGTCTTCTGATCCCCTCCTTGCAGAACAATGGATTAACTCCATTAAAAAGATTTTATCTATCCTCCAGTGCTCGGAAGAAGAGAAAGTTGTACTGGAAGTTTATCATTTTGATGGGGAAGCTGATCAGTGGTGGACACTGATCAAGAATACAAAGTCCCAAGAGGAAATTGATTCCATAGAATGAGAGGAATTCAAGAGGATGTTTTTCAACAAATATTTTCCTCGAACCCTCTGTCTTAAGATGGAAAGAAAGTTCCTTGGACTCAAGCAGAAGGAAGATGAGTCCATCGGGGCGTATGAAGTGAACTTTACAAGGCTTTCAAGGTACGCCTCTGGCTTTGTCATGAACACCAAAATCAAGGTGGATCACTTCTTTAGCGGACTAAAGCTGAGTCTACGAAAAGTGTTGGAGATTCGAGACTTCGACAGCTATGAGAAGATTTTCCGTTGTGCCCTCAAGGTTGAAATAGAGATTGGAGACTCTCAGTGGTCTCATGGTCCTAGTGACAAGAAATAGAAAATGGAGAACAACATGGGTGGTTCATCAAACAAATCCCATGATGGAAAGAAGCCTTACTTTCCCCATTGAAAAAATTGTGGTAATAAGCATCTTGGTGACTATCTCAAGGGAACCAAGAATTGCTTCAAATTCGGAAAGTTTGGTCATCTGGGCAAGAACTTTCGAAGTGATATGAAAAATCCCGCTAATGTTGAAGAATAAAGGAAGGTTCAGATCAACACTCAGCCTGCAGTGCAGTGTTATAACTGCAAGGATCTTGGGCATTATGCAAACAATTTCCCTAAACCGAGGGTTGTTAGAGGCAGTCAACAAAAACCTCCAAGGCAACAAGGAAGAGCTTATTCTATCACTACTGCTAAGGTGGAGCTGAAAAACGATGTGGTGACAGGTATTCTTGTTATTCATTCAAGAATAGAGAACTTACTATTTGATTTTGGTTCTATACATTCTTTCATATCTTGCAAGTTTAGTAGAACTGTTCAAACACCACCTAAAAATTTAAAGGAAATGTTATCTGTGAGAATAGAGAATGGGAAAATTATTGCATCCATGGTTTATAACTCCTCCCTAGTTAATGTTTGTGGACTGAACCTCCCAAAAAATCTTTTCATACTTCCTTTAGTAGAGTTTGATGCTATCTTGGGCATGGATTGGCTATCTTTGTACAAGGCCAACATCAATTTTCAGGAAAGGGAGATCAATTTTCACATCCCGAAGCATCCTATAATTCTTTAAAAGTGCAAGGAAGAAGATGAGTCACCTTTAGAATATTCATCTCAAGTTTGGATACTACTTCCTTGTGAGAATGCATATCTAGCTCAAATGATTGGGATAAAGGATATAATCATTCTTGAATTCATTCCCATCATGAGGGATTATACTAATGTATTCCCCGAAGAGTTTCCTGGTCTTCCTCATGACCGATAGGTTGAGTTCTCAATTGAACTTATCCCTGGATCTTTGCCAATCTCAAAGACACATTACAGAATGACCACCGCAGATCTAGAAGAGCTGAATAAGCAGTTATAGGAGAATATGGAGAAGGGTTTTATATGCCCGAGTGCTTCACCGTGGGGTGCTCCAGTCCTCTTCGTCAAGAAGAAGGATGGATCAATGTGCCTCTGCATTGATTATCGTGAGCTCAATAAAATCACTATAAAGAACAAGTATCCACTTCCATGGATAGATGACTTGTTCGATTAGCTTCGTGGGGCCAGTTATTTCTCTAAGTTGGACCTTCGGTCGGGATATCACCAACTAAAAGTGAGGAAGGAAGATATTCCCAAGACCGCCTTTCGAACGAGGTATGGACACTATGAGTTCATAGTGATGCCCTTTGGACTCACTAATGCTCTAGAAATTTTCATGGATTTATTGAATAGAGTCTCTAGAGATTACCTCGACAAATTTATGGTGGTCTTTATTGATGATATTCTGATATACTCCAAGAGCAAGGAGGAACATGAGGAGCATTTGAAAACTATGTTAAAGAATTTGTGAAGGGAGAATTTGTATGAAAAGTACAGTAAATGTGAGTTCTGGATGGAGGAAGTATCATTCTTGGGGCATGTTATCACCAGGAAAGGTATATCTATGGACCCTTCCAAGACTAAGGAAATTGAAGAGTGGCCGAGGCCAACTTCTGTAATGGAGATCCACAGCTTTTTAGGTCTAGCTGGGTATTATCGATGATTCATGAAGAACTTTTCACAATTGTCAAACCCAATGACCAAGCTAACACGGAAGGGACTAAAGTTCATCTGAACACAGGAATGTGAAGACTATTTTAAGGAGTTGAAAAAGAAGTTTATCACTACGACGGTACTCACACTCCCTTCAAGTGGAGAACTCTTTGTGGTGTATAGTGATGCTTCTAAGAAAGGATTAGGTTGTGTGCTAATGAAAAATGATAAAGTGATAGCCTATGCCTCAAGGAAGCTAAAAATCCATGATCAAAACTATCCCACGCATGATCTGGAGTTGGTGGCTGTGATCTTTACGTTGAAAATCTGGAGGCATTATCTCTATGGAGAAAATGTGAGATATATAATTACCACAAGAGTATCAAATATATATTCACACAGAAAGAGCTTAATATGCGCCAGCGAAGATGGATAGAGCTCATCAAGGATTATGACTGCTCAATATACTACCATCTCGGTAAGGCAAACAAGGTGGCAAATGCTCTAAGTAGAAAGGATCCTGTATCTTTATCAATGATGAGAATTGAAAAGGATATGATATTCTTAGATTTGCAAAGAATGGATATAGTAATAATTAAGGGAGGAACATCATCAATCCTTTTAGTACACACGTCGCAGCGCATCCAATTTGAAATTTTTTATAACCAACTGGATACTGTAAAAGTGGTGAGTAGGGTCGAACCACAGAGAGAACAGAATCTAGTTCACTAAAAATATATCATTGGACAATGTTTAGATGGACAAAGGTTGAGGAAATTCCTATTTTTGAGTTTTTTTTCTTTTTAATTAACTAAAATGTGAGAAGAAAAAAAGATAAAAAGAAAATTGTAAATGAGAATGATGATGGACTCTAAATCAATAAAATGTGTCGGGGATGCTGATGTCGCAATTAAATTGCTACGCAGCCATGAAAAGAACTCTTTTATGTGATTAAATGTTTATTCTTATTAATTATCACCAGTTCTGAAAATATAAGAATTTTTTAGATGATTTATTTAGATTTCCTAATTTATTTAAGTTTTCATTCTCTGGTGTTATAAATAAATTAGAAAACCCTGGTGAGTACCAAACTACACCGCGAAATGGCACAACCTGTTTCTCACGAAGTTTTGACACCAATTTTCACTTACCATCGATCAACGCGGTTTACCTTCTCGGACCTCTGCGTCAACTTATTATTAAAATGACCAATTTTAATTTCAGTAGTTAATTTAGTGCAAAAATAATTTAAACATATAAACATTCAATTAAAATAAATTTAATTGACAATTAACCACCAAACAATATCATTACATGACATGCACAATAATTTTCATTACTTAATCAACATCCTGACACTAAGAAAATCACCCCGAAATCATGACTAAAAGAATAAACATGATAATAAAATGATATATAATGTGAAATAACATCGTATTACTGAAGAAATGATAGTGTCAGTCTTTGTTTTCGCCGCGCGCAACAACGTTCGGCACATGATGACGTCGCGCAACAACAGTGTGCCCACCGGAATGGAATACGTTAGAGATGTAGTGGAGGATGGTCGACTCTTTGTGTGGCGTGATGTAGAGGCAGCTTGTGCGAGGTGACAGGGACTTGCGACGGCTGCTCGGATGGCGGTGACCAGTGCGCTGCAAACCAGAAGCAGAGTGAGAGGAGGCCGACAAGGGTGTTTGGGTCTGCAGGGTGTGATGTGAACAGTCCAGCAGGGTAGGATGATAGCGGTAGAGCGGATGGCAAGGGAGAGAGGGTGGCGGGGTGATCGGAGAACGGCAGGGGGTAGCGGGTTAGGCAGGGGAGAGGGGAGGCGGCTGGATGGAGGAGGGCGTTGGGCGAGTGGGAGCGGCAGGGAGAGTGGGGCGCGATGGGGTGAAACCGGGGAAGCAGGGGGGTGGTGGGGTGATGGGGAGAAAATGGAGAGGGAGGCGGGGCTGGCGGGATGGAGAGGGGAGGTAGGGGGCGGAAGGATAGCGGGATGGAGAGGAGGGGCGGGGTAGTAGGATAGAGATGCAGGGCTCGATGGATAGGGGAGGTGGTAGGATAATAGGGAGAGGGGCGACTGGAATTGGGGAGAAGGGAGCAGATCCGTAGGGGTGTGACGGGGCAGAGCTGGGGAAGCAGGGGGGCAACAGGGTGATCGGTTGAGCAGGGGAGAGGGGCGACCGAGTGATATAGCGGGTTTAGGAGAAAAATAATGGGGGGGAGGATGATTGGATAGAGAAACAAAATGGCAGGTGAGTAAAAAACGGGGAGGGGAGGGTCAATAGGGGATATGGGGGAAAGGGGGGGGGGGAACCGGGGGAAAGTAAATTCAAAATTTAAAATTTAAAATAAAAATAATTATCTAAAAGGGTTAAATACTAATAATAATAAATTAGTATTTAAAGTAGTAATAATAAATAGAATTATATAAATATTTATATTTATAATTAATTAATAAACTAAAAGTAATATTAAAATAAAATAAAATATGAAATGTTAATAAAATAAAATTCTAAAAAATGAAAATAAATAACTAATATTAATATAATACTAACTAAAAACTATAAAAACAACTAAAATATTTAAAATACTACAAAAGAACCTAAAAACACAAGAAAAGGTTAGAAAATTAATTAAAACTAAATGAAAATAAGAAAAAATGTCAGTAACATCCATGTACATCACCTTTCTCAAATGATTTCTCAACCATACCTCTTGGAGAAAATAAAGGATGCTCAAAGAAAGGATGTGGAAATTCAGAAAAGGGTGGAAGCTGTTAAAAATGGGAAATCCTCCGATTTCAAAATTGATGAGGAAGGATTTGTAAGATTTGGGACACGATTATGTGTACCATATGATCCAGAGATAAAGAAGGAGCTATTGAATGATGCACACAACACGACATTCTCTATCCATCCTGGGAGTACCAAAATGTACCATGATCTCCGAGAACACTTCTGGTGGGATAACATGAAGAAGAATATTGTGGAATATATATCAAGGTGCATGGTATGTCAGCAAGTTAAAGCTGAGCAAAAAAAGTCCAAAGGTATGATACATCCATTTCATATACCCATGTGGAAATGGGAAAATGTTACTACGGACTTTGTCCCGGGTCTCCCGAAGACGTCGAAGGGAAATAATGCGATATGGGTTGTGGTTGACCGACTCACCAAGATTTCCCATTTCATTGCTATTCGGGAAGATCTCTCACTTAAACAACTTGCAAAGATATATGTGAAGGAAGTGGTGAGACTGCACGGTGTTCCACTCTCAATTGTCTCTAACCGTGATCCAAGGTTCACATCTAAATTCTGGAGGATCCTTCAACATTCTTTGAGTACTAAATTAAATTTCAGCATGACCTATCACCCCCAAAATGATGGCCAGTCTGAAAGAACTATTCAGACGCTTGAAGATATGCTTAGATCTTTCTCTCTAGAATTCAATGGTGGATGAGATCTACATCTCCCATTGGTTGAGTTCTCATAAAACAATAGCTTCCACTTGAGTATTCAGATGGCTCCATATGAAGCTCTGTATGGAAAGCGATGTATAAATCCAACCTGTTGGGATGAAGTTGGAGAAAGAAAGCTACTTGGACCCGATCTTGTTCAAGAGATGATAGAGAAGGTTCAAGTCATACAGAAACACATCAAATCTGCTCAAAGTTAGCAAAATAGCTATGCTGACAACCATCGAAGGGACTTGGAGTTCGACGTTGGAGATAAATTCTTCCTTCGAATATCTCCATGGAAGAGATTCATGAGATTCGGGAAGAAATGGAATCTAAGCCCAAGGTATATTGGCCCCTTTGAGATCCTTGAAGGCATAGGAGCCATGGCCTATCGTCTTTCATTTCCACTGAATATGGATTGAGTTCATGATGTTTTTCACGTATCACTCTTGAGGAAGTACATACCTGATCCCTCGCATGTACTAAACTCAGAGATGGTATAGCTGGAAGATGATCTCTCCTATGAGGAGCAGCCAATAAAGGTTCTGGATTGGAGAGATAAGGTTCTACGCAACAAGACAACCCATCTTTTCAAAGTGTTGTGGAGGAACCATAAGTTTGAGGAAGCAACTTGGGAACCATAAGAGGCAATGAATGAGAAACACCCTCACCTATTTGTGTAAAGTGAAATATTAGGGGTGAAATTTCTTAAGGGGGGAAGAATGTAACGACCCAAAGTTTTTCAATGGAAATTCCCTTCTTATAATTATGTCATAAAATCACATGAAAACACAACATAATGAACCACTAAGTGATAAGTGACCTTTAAACATAAGTTTTTCACTTTTGTGTTTGCAATTTTAAAAATCTCACATACACGGTTGTGTTCAAGATGTTTTTTTGGAGTCTAATAAAACAAAAATAATTTTTGGTGAATAGTAACCTACCCTTATGAATAGTAACATATCCTTATGAATAGTGATATACCCTAATGAATAGTAACCTCACCTATGGTGGTATAAAAATAATATTCAAGTTGGAAGTATGATATACCTATATTTTAGAATAAGTTAATGAATGTTTTAAAACTGGTTTTGATAATAAATCATTATTTTAATTAAATATTAAAATAATCATAATTAGAAAATTATTTTTGAAAGGAATTCATTTTTGGATTCTATGCTCGAAAAATGGTTAGGGTGAATTTTTGGGATTTTTCTGAAATACTTGAATTTTTTATGAATAGTAGAATCCGATAATTCACAATAAATGCTAAATAATGGATTAATTGAGTCATCGATGATGTTCTGCTGATGTAAGCCCACTTGGTTTGGGATCACATGATAAAATCACTATTCTTGGTCATGGAATACTTACTATTCCTTGTCTTGGTAAGAAATAATAAATTAATGATTATAATATTATGAAATCCCTCTTCTCCTCCACTATAAAACCCCCCTTCACTCCCTCTTCTCTCCACTCCTCTCAAGCCTTGTTCCTTGACATTATTCTACCCAAATCTCTCTCCAAGGTCCTCCCCCACGTCCAAAATCTCTCATCCTCCTCAAAATACAAAATCCTCTTCCCTTAAGAGGTTCTCAAAAGAGGAAGTCTCAAGAGGTAAATTCCTCTTCCCAATTTCTTCTTTTCTTTTAAGTTATTTTCTTTTTTATTTCTTTCCTCACCACCCTTAACCATAATAGTATGATAAATCCAGTAACATAAATTTACTGGAATTTATTCATGCTAGTGGTATATTTCATTATCTTCTATCCTTTCCCCACCCTTTTATTTGAAAGAAATGAAAGCACCGTTTGAGATGTGCTAATTTAGCACATTCAAGGACAATAGTTTATCAATTTCTATTATTATCTTTAATTCTGGTCATGAAACCATTTGTGTTATGGTTGAACCAGATTATTATATATTTAATATATCCTATTTTTGGTTCTGTAATCCTTTGGTACAAATGGAATTAAGTTATAAAGAAAAACACATTATTTGTAATCAAATCCACCGATTAACAAAAACGGTTATCACTATGGTTATATATATAATAATTTTACTTCACTATAATTAACCTAATTAAAATTAAAACCATCCAATATCCTAGATATGAACTAAATAATATAACTTCAATTTCGGACAACCACTTTAATCTTTCATATAATCCAAACTTGAATATAAGTGAACCGATCTTTTAAAGCCAAGTAAACAAACAAGGCCGAACAATGAAATTGAAACTTGTAACTAATCAAAAAGGATTTGAATGAACTGAAAAGGGTTATAATAAATAAATTGAATATAGAATATATTATGGACTTATTAATTAATAATCCTAATTTTTTTATTCTGGTCATTAATAACAAGTGGAGAACACCAACAGATTTAAGGTAAGGGATCCTCCCCTTTTCACTCTTAATCAAGATTGTTCTCTATGCTATGACTTTTTGTGTAATACCAAGTGATGGGGTATGTTTATACACCTTCCCCATACTGACCTAATGTTTTATAAGTTATTATAAACCCCTTATCTCTCTCATAAATCCCTATTAGTTACACCTGATACCATGCCGATAAACCATAATGGATTCTACCCGAACTTCCTTTATTCCTTCAGGTTTCTCTATCTTTCTTTTTACCAAAATATAGTTTTCCTTTATTTTTATATAGAACTTAAAAATTATGTATATATTCTCCAAACTTATATTCTAAGATCCATATCTCATTCTCTTTCGGGGATATACATGCTTTTAAGTGAATCTCTCCTCGATACTTCCCAATAAGCACACTAGTTTTAAAAGAACTTCCCGAACTTTTACCCAATTTCAAGTGCACTCTATCTTCTGTTTTAAGAAAACATTTCCTTTTTAAATTCAGTATTTTTATTATTAAAACCTTCTTGGTTCAATTATGGTTTAATATAAAAGAAATTATTCTTTACTATTTTAAAATCTCTATAGTATTTTCCTTAAAACCGCACAAAAACGTTTTAATGCTAATGTCTCTCAAATACATTTCTTATGTGATGTCACTTATATTTGTTACCACCTACCATGTTTTATTCCTAAATTACCTTATTAACTTCCATTTATTTTCTAATACCTTTATTTCATAGACACTTTTATGATACACTCATTGGTTATGCTTTATGTCATGATTGTGGTACCCAATTCTCTCCATGGGTAACCTTATGTTTATGAACAATTGATTATGTATGATTACTCATGTGGAAATAAGATTTATGTGGTAAGAATATTTATGTGGAAAGAATATTCATGAAAATGTTGAGATGGGTGTGCCCAGATAGCGCTCCAATGCATTGGGTAAGTATAAGTCTCATGAGATGCGATGTGAAATGGAATTTGCGGTTAGCCTTGACCCATACTGAAATGGGAAACGGTATTTGCGGTTAACCTTGATCCATACTAAAGAAATGTTTTATGATTATTCCACATTTATATGATTCCATGTTTATATGATCCCATTCTTATATTTTATTTTATAAGTTTCATGATTTGGATATCATTATTTCATGCCTCCTAACTTATGTGCTTGAGATGTATCCTTATGTCCATTCCCTTACTGGGATTTTTAGCTCATCCCTTTGTTCATGTGTTCCCCAGGGTACCGTATGCAGATGTAAGGGCTCAAAGAAAGTTAGAAGCTCTTTATGAAGATTAAATAAAGAATTTTCTTTTAGCCCCATGTTTTATGTTATATGTACCTAGTCTTCCAAGACACTAGACTTAACGATCCTTGGCTTGTACTCCAATGATTAATTATGCTTAAAATCATGAAATTTTATATGTAAAAGGATCAGGTCGCTATAGTAAAGGTGGTATTTTAAGTATAAGTGGTTTTTCAAAATATTCCTTAATAATTTTAAATGTGTTTTTTCATAGTCATAGGTTTGAAAAGTTCAAATGTAAGTTTTAGAAGGTGGCATGTCCCGAGATCACTCAAGAAATATGCTCAATAATAAATATGAAGTACTTGGTCTAGAATTCATCTTATGAATAGGACATATGATTTGGGAAAATCACTCAAGATATGATTAATAATAAAAATTAATTCATATGAATTTAAAAAATTATAAGCATGAAAAATGGTTGGGAAATTTCATTTACATGAATCAATAAATTCCCTCAAATCACGAGTCCTCATTTTAATATCCATAATTCACTTTAATCATCCAATTATCCATTTTACTCATTCAATCTTAAAAAAATTGAAATCTAAAACATTGAATCATAGGATTCCTAAGAAACTCATGTCTCCTAGATAAGTTAAGTAAAGCATAATTCAAGCATGGGAATGAAATTTCAACTTTAAACCTCAAAACATGTTTTTAGATAAAAAAATTAGATAGTTTAAAAGATAATTATTAAAAAATGAACTCCATTTCCCATGAATCATAGTCATCTCTTAAATATTGGAGTTTCATTCTTATATTATGAACCTATAAAAAATAATTACTCAATGAAGCATAAGGATCATGTCATTAAAGCTAAAAAAGATAAGAGGGATTGGGATACACGCCGAACTAATTCTTAAGAAATTAAATTTAAAATATAAATTTCTATAAATAAAATGAAAGGGATAAGTCTTGGTATGATCCCCCAAGTGGGTCATGGATTTTTACTGCCTCTAGAGTGCAGTACCAGCTGTTATCTAAAATCAGTTGGTTGATGAATCTTTTTTTATTTAAACCACAACATGTGGCTTTTCCCAGCTTGTGTTTCATCCTTATTTTTTAGTAATGATCCATGGATAGAGTACATTATATCCTCCTCTTTTACAATTAAGTATATCTTACATGGAAGGGGTAGGATGAAGTATGAATCATCCTCCTTCTTAGTTGCTACTTTTTCAACCTCCTTATCTTTAAGTGTTGGCTTTATATAGGTTTCAATAAGAGTAGCCTCTTTTATGATTTACTCAGGCTCAACTACCTATATCTCCTTATGGGGATCCTCAAATGTATGTTCATTGAAATTAGGGAGCTCTATTTTTTCCTCAACAAGTGAATGTCCACTTTCTTCATCTTCCTCTAAGGCATGGCAAGAATTGTCTGAATATGAAATTTCAAAACAATAGGGAGTGATGCACAATTTATTTTGAATAAAATCAAATGAAGATATAGAGTATGAGAAAAGTTCAACTCCCTGGCTTGGTTAAGATTCAATCTATTACTCAGTGTTAAGTTCCTCTTGGAGTTGGTTCTCATGGGATGGAGGCAGGTAGCCAGGCTCCTCTATTTTCACTTCAAATTCCACCACTTGGGTGGTGTATTCCTTCACTGATGATGGATCTTCTTCTTTAGAAGGTGTGGGGATATCAAGAAATTCCTCACATTAATTCCACAATTCGTCCAATTCTTGTTGATATCCTACTTTTAGCTCAGCAAGAAATTCTTCCTCCTTCATTTCCTTAGTTCAGGTTTAGGTTCAGATTTAGGTTCAGGTTCTTCTAGTGATTCTTGGAAATATGTAGTTATATAATTCATTTTTCCTTGGAGAACCTACAACTTTTCATCAAGATCTTGAATATCATACTTTATTTTGTGTTTTTCTACTTTCTCCATGAAATCTTTAAGTGTAACTTTTTAAAAATGTTTGGAGGGAATGGGGAGTAATATTCTTGTGTCTTGGCCACTTATTAATAAAAGTCTAGGAAGTATTTACAGAATTCACTTAGCTCCTTGGCTAATACTTCAACCACTAGTTGCTCTAGGGTCTCCTTGAGATCCTGGATGAGGTCCTTAAATTCCTCCTCTTTGAAAATTTGGCTCAGGGCTTCCCTGATCTATCTAGACCATAATGAAACACCATCTTCCATAGACAAGGGTGCTTTAGCTACCATATCTTCCACTTGAGAGTAATTGTTCCATTAATTAAAGAAATGATTGTTATAAAACATCATGGATATACATATATATATATATATATATATATATATATATTTATAAAATCAATTAAATATATCTAAAATTTTAAATAGAAAAAGATAAGAAAAATTATGATTAGATCCCTAGAAATGGTTATAGTTTTGACACATTCATATTGTGAGGTGTGGTCAAAAGCAATTATAATTTTCCTAGTACAACACAGTGGATGACCGAGGCCGTCTCACTTGAGAATACTTTTAGTTTTTTCACTTTCTTATTCTAAATCACCTAAGCTATCTCTTTTTTTTCTGGTTTTATATATTTAATGAAAACAATTAAAATATTATTGGTTTTTGATTTATGAAATGTAAAATGAAAATTCTAATTTATACTACCATGAAAATCTAAACACAATGAGTTGATGAAAGAAATCACTTAGTCTTGGGTTTGGTTTTAAATTCAATCATCATTTTCATTTATATGTTCAATTTAATTTTGATAATACAAACATGAAATATCATATTTGAACTATTATTATTTATTTATAAATTGTGGAATATCATTTAATTCCTAAAAACTATCAATTATACCTCATCCTTTAATCAAGGTTGATGACACTCCTTGGTCTTGGAGGTTCCATCTTCCAGGACCCAAATCTATCTACGTTGTTTCATATATTTATTAGATCAACTACAACGTGTTAAGAAATAAACAATGAAGAGAGGGAAAAGTGATTAAATAAAACAATAGATATAGATTGAGTTGCATGTCATTAGGGGAAGTCACCACATTAGGGATATTCTCCCCACCCATGCATGCTACTCAATTTTATCTACAAAATTAAAATTAAACTTTAAAGAAAATTCATGAACACCTTGAACTCCCCCCATGAAAAGCCTCGGGGCCAGCCTCTCATTTCCAAGAGTAAGAGATCACTTAGTAGAGTGGGTGGAAGTGAATAAGAAAAAATAGAAGAAAATAAAAGAAAGAAAATTAAAAATGAACGGTGATGAGAAAACAAAAGATTAAAGTAAAATATAATTGGGATGAGAGAGATAGAGAAAAAAAATAAAAAAAATAAATTAAAAATAATTAAGGAAAAGTGATTAAATAAAAGAATAGATATAGATTAAGTTTTATGTCATTGGGGTGACAATCACCACATCTGGGACATTCACCTCACTATGCATGCTACTAAAATCTATCACAAACTTAAAATAAAATTTAAGGAAAATTCAAGAACACCTTGACCTCCCCCTGGGACAAGCCTCAGGTTTAGCCTCTCATTTCTAAGAGTAAGTGATCACTTGATGGAGTGAGTGGAGAAATAGAATAAAATAGAGTAAAGAAAATTTAAAAATAATAGTGATGAGAAAACAAAAGATTAAAGTAAAATAGAACTGGGATGAATGAGAGAGAGAAAAAAATAAAAGAAATTAAAAAGAATTAAAAAATCTATATAATTTATAAATAATTTTGAAATAATAATATTAATTATTATTATTATTATTATAATTAATATAATAATTTTTTTTAAGAAGAATAGTAGAAAGAATAAAATGAGAAAAGAAAAATAAATTTTAAAATAAGAATGTTAAAATAAATATAATAATAATAATATTATTATTAATACTAATGATATTGATTATAATGATAATAATAAAAATTAAAAATAAGAAGAATTATAAAATAAAAATAAAAATATGGATAACACTTTATAAAAATGCATGTAATTTATTTAACTAAATGGAATTTAAATTACACTTAAAAATAAAAATTCAAAACTAAAAAAAATAAAAAAAATAAAAAAAATAAAAAAAAAGAATGGAGAGAAGTTACAAAATCCTCCTCCTCAGCCGAGGATCCTCATCCAGGGGTCGAGATGATGATTTTGGAAGGGGGCATGACCCTCCTTTTATAGGCAAGGGTGAAAGTTTCATTGTAGAATTTTCCTTTGAAATTTTATGCATGTTATCCCCATTATATGGTCGATTAACACATACAATCCTTCATAAAAGTTTTTTATAAATTTATTGCATGTTTTCCCTATAAATTTGAGCTTCACCCTCCATGTGTAGAGAGAGTTATGTCCATTTTACTCTGAGAATTTATTCTTCCCTGACAGACTCTTCATATTCCACATCTCTAGTTTCCCTTACATTAATGACCATAAAAACAGCTGATTAATGTGTATAAAATTTCATAAAAGTTGTTAATAAATGTATTTAGAGTTTCCCATCCAAATTTAACCTTATTTGGTCAGTCCATTTGGGAGATATGGTTCAAACATTAAAAATATATAGATATGTTCATAGTTTTCAATACCCAACTTCTGAGATAGTTTTGGGCTTCTAAATGGTGGATTTAGCTTTGGGTATAGAATAATTAAATGAATACCATAGAAAATAAAGAAATATAAAAGAATAAATTTTCAATTTTTATCAGTAAAGAAAATTTTATGGCCGAAATACAAAAATAATTTAAAATAGTTAAAATCCAAAATATTCCATTTTTCCAATTAAGCTCAAAATACCACTAAAACCATAAAATATGACAATTTACATTAAAATAAAAACTTTGTGGGATTAAAAAAATTTAAATTTAAAGTAAAATTATTAAAATTATTTGATCTGTCATTATATAGTAAATACACGCGACATTTATTAATACATGTTGCGTGTTGACCATGATGGCTTGACACATGGTTTTTTAGACTACATGCCTTGTAAATTGCCTACACGTCATGTATTACACACGTTTTCATAGTAGAAAATTCATAGTAAAATACATGTCATCTATTTATTATACATGTGACAAAAATCATGCAAATTGGAGGTCACACAATGTGCAAATCCATTACATTCCATGTACCTCATAAATATTCATGGTTGAAATACATGCCTAGTCCCTAGGAATATTTCATGGATATACGATGAAGAGGTATACATGGTGTGTAGCTATCCTGTAAATGCCATGTACCGTACTATTTACACAAAAATTAAAATTAATTAATTATTACATTTAAACCTAATAAATGCATGTTCATGTGTCATTTATTAATAGTACACACAATGTGATAAGTTATATATATATATACATACAATGATTAATTAATTTCTACATAATATTCAAAACTACTTATTATGTATGGTTGGAATATGCTGACTACTCTACATGAATTAAAATAATTATATATATAACATAGATAATATGTGTCTGCATGTTATTTATTGACAATACACATCGTATAATTACATGACATGACGTGTACACTATATTTCTTATGATTAGACAATATAGAACCACAATACATGCCAATACGTTTGGATGGTTACTCACCATGTTGCCTCTAATTACATTCTTTGTACTTAGCTGATTTTAAATAAAATTAATTATTTTAATTTTTTTAAAATTGTATTGGATAGGAATCTCAAGGACAATATAGATGGAAATTAAGATAAATGAATGAATTAATTAATAAAGATAATTAATCAATTCAAGAATTTTTTTTCTTAATTAAGAATTATTGAAATGAATTACAGTTTGTTAAATGCATAGTCGTTGCATCTTCATGGACGATCATGAGCTTAGACTGAACTATGTATCTGATTGGATTATTTTAATTTATTATTATGAAATCAAAATGAGGATATTTGTGCCATCCTCTCCTCTATTATGTACAGGCTTGCATGTATGTGGTTTATTTTATACAAACCCTACATAACCAATCCTTTGGTTCCCCTCACCAGCATGTGAGTTAAAGCTTATGTAAAGGATGGAGCTCCCATGAGGGTGGAGATGATCCAAACTTAAAGATAAGGTGAAACCAATCCAGAAGATACATAGATGCATAGGTGGAATGATAAAAATCAAATAATAAATGGTTTCAAGAGTTATTTCCCTAGGTTCAAGGGTTATTTATCATACAATAGATAAAAAACCCATTATAAAATCTCATGATCATGCAATTTTATGATTTTAGTTATGTTAATTTCATGGTTAATTATTTATGGAAGTTTTATCACTATCACTGAATAAATGAATTAACAAGCATGAAAGATAGAATTAAAATAAATTGGAATATGAATTAATTTTCTCTAAGACATGTCTAATCACTTAATTAAAATACAATTAATATTAACAATTCATATAAAAGGATAAAATGGGAAATTTATACATAATGATACAATCCATAAAACCAAATATTAAGTCACTAAAATCCTTCAACTATTTAAGTTAAAATCGAACCATAGTTTAAAGTGCTTGACCAACCTCTATTGGGGTGCTTTTTGTTATTGGGGGATTTCTATCTTGAGTTTGGTTTGACTTAACCTAGTTCACATTAAGGGTTGGTAACCTCCATGAGACTTAGTGAAACTAGTGGTAAAATGTTGAGGAAATCCAAAACTAGGATTCCAAGATTGGGGAGTCCGCTAAATGGATCAAGGTGTTGTGAGTTAATGCAATTGGAAAGTTACATCTACCTAAATAACTTCAAATAGATTTTTAGGCCCCATTTGATTTATAATAAGGGGAATATAGACCCTTACCACTATAATATCCATGTGACAGGATATTCCGAAACCAATGGCGAGAGATACCAGGTTTTGAAAAAATAGGGTGAGACTAATAAATAAAAACTATTACATCATATCTTTTGGTAATCAAGATAAACTAAAATCTATAATTAATTAATGTAGAATATGGAAAGTGAAATCATCGTAACACTATGATCATTTCTAGAAAAAGTTAATGCCCTATCTAGTGCTAACTTCCAAGAGTGATACATTATTTTATATGTTTTTTTTGTTATTGGAAGGTTTGTATTATGTGTTGGAATCCATTATACCTGATCTTACACTTCAGTGAGCGAGTAAGGGTGAAAAGGATGCCTATAAGAGCTTCATAGAGGATGAATTATATGTTTGTTTCATTATGTTATCAGCTATTTATGGAGTTCTAATGATGAAAAATAAATATTTTTATGCTTATACCATGAAATTATCTATTAATATTATATTATCATTCTTTCCACCAAGATTCTCCAAGTACAGGATGAACAATCTAGCACTCATTAATCTTTTATCTATGCTCAAGAAGACAAGGAATGGATGAACTATTATTATTTAGATCTTATAGTGAACAAATGAAATAAAAAGTTTAAAATCCTAATATTAGTCCCATTTTCATGGTGTATTTACAACATCCTTAAAAAAGACAAAATATTATAATGTATAAGTGTAAGCGGAAGGCTATTTGTTTTTCATGCAGAAAGAAAGTTCATTTGAAGAGAAACTATAATGAATTGAAGAAGAATATAGTGGAAACATCTACATTAGATAAATTTATCATTACATATAGTATTTCTATTATGCTTATTGAGTGTTAAATACAATATACCTATTATATATGTGTATTCAAATACAATAACCAAGAAGACACAAAAATTACTAGAAGCAAGGTGTGTTATCAAGTTAAATAAATAATAGTGATTCATATATTAGTAAGTGTCACACATGACTTCATTTCCAATAGGATTTATTCTAGTTAAACTATTATTTAGTATTAATATTTACTAAAACATTTATCATACTATCCAATTGGACACAACATGACACTATTTAATTTATAGAATAATTGTTGTTATGGTTCTATACACCTAACTAATAGTTCATTAATTCTTTAATCACAGATTAAAAACCAAGAAATCAATGATTAAATATAAAATATAAGACTCATACCCAGTAGTAGAAAGATAATTATTTAACAAGTATAACTAATAATAGTTGAAAATTTTATACCTTAAAGAGTGTTTAGTCTATTTGAGATAAAAATCTAGGCATAGTGACAATCTTACTTATCAAGTTTTAGACAAAGAAACCTTTAGAAATAAATTTATTCCACAAATATTCCAGAGTTAGTTTAACTACATGGAATGAACTATTACATGGTTAAGCTAGAGGTAAATTCATATAATTTTCATTAAATTACTTGAAGAAATTTTCGGAATGATAAATTAAAGCAATGGGTACACTTAGTAAAAGATACATGGTCATCTGAGTAGGTTTTTCAGAGATTATATCAACCAATAATTCCATAATCATTAAGTGTAGAGTGGATATTTTTCTTAAACTCACATTACCATATTCACATCATAAATATGGTGATAACATAAGGTAGATCAATGAGTATTCTTATATATATATATATGTCAAGTATTCTATGATACTTGTCCATACATGTTTTACAATATAACAACATAATAATTAACCATATGACAACTAAATTGACTAATGGTTATCATATGAGTTATGATATTATATAATTCTATTATGTCCCAACCTGAGGTGTTTTGATGAGAATAATTTTTTAAGCTGACATAAACTTCAAATGTACATCAAAGGAAACACAAGGTACATCTTAGTAAATTATCCTATAACTACTAATGATATTAACATCCCCAATATAGAAAGGTATTAACCATACCTACTACATTTTTATATGGGAAGTATATCTATTTTGAGATATTAGGAGCAATAAAGTCTTGATTATTGACTCTAGATGAAATTTTTTCATAAGAATAGTTAACTCTATAATTTTTAGTGAGGAATTTCTCTAGTGACACAAACTATATAGTAAATTTAAAAACATAACAGTGGTTTTATATTCACCATAATGGGTGATGTATATTATTTAGTAATAATAATTATTCCTATAGGAATATGTAAGTGTAAACCTAGATTTTATTGACAAGTTCATTTGAAATTTAACATGGATCCCATGTACCAAAATCCATTTCCACATTTGGGTAGTTTCTCCAATTGACGTAAATTCATTGGTAGGTCTTCAAGAGATACCATGAATTGATGGTCAAGTTTGGACCAATAAATCATAAATTATTAATGAAAAGTTTTAAATATCAGATCAAAACCTATTCTATATGTTTTAAAGAAGTTAATGGGAGTTCATATTTTTTAGAGGATGGAATCAGAAGTGGGTAAGGTACAACTGTATAAGTTTGATGATATAATTTTTTGGTTTTGGAAAATAAAGATGGAGGAATGAATACTATATAAGGACCTTGATCTTCCATTGATTGGTTCCAAGTTTAGAGTGATGAAAGTATAATAATAAGAGAGGTTAGATAAAAAATCACTTGGATTGATGAGAATGTCACTTACCCAGAACATGTCTTTCAACACCTAATAAGTAAAAACCACATAAAAACTCATGAAAACCCTCAACAAAATGTACAAAAATCCTACAGTGATGAACAAGGTATTCTATTGAGGAGACTATTCGATATGCGAATATAGGAAGGTAGGCCTTATGCTGGTCTTATAAACAACTTAAATGTTATTAGAAGTCAGTTGGATTCAGTGAATGAGGTCTTTTGAGACCCATTCTGGACGCTTCTGTTATTCTCATCATTCTTGGGATCATGGGATACAATGGTGACTAATGTAAGAAAATCTAGTGGAAATGACGATTTAATGTTCACATACATTCAAGAAATGATCTTGAATAAATAAATTTACATGAAAGAGATCCATCCATATTATAAAAACACATGTAGTATATAAGGAAGAGTATGTGTCCTTGATCAGAAAAATTACTTGAAAAGGAAAGTTCACAGGAGTCAGAGCAGTAGTATCTTGATGAATAGTTACCCCCTATGTTGGAATTACATTATTAAAGGATATATGAAAAAATATTACAGTGAATAGAGGGATAAATTAGGAAGATATTCCTATATAAGTGGTTCTGCGAATCCTGTGTCAAAAGAAAGGAGTGGATAAATCCTTAGTATTTTAATATCACTTGAGTCATGAATTATCAACTCTTGAGATTCATTCTATTCAATGTTTGTGAAAGTAATTATATAGAATTATATTTATATAAGGTTTATAAGAATACATATACTATATGGTCAAACACTTGAGACCGTTGGTATTATAGGTGTTTCTATTTGAGAAAGAAATAAAATCTTGTTAAACATTCAACGTGACACCCCATACCCGCACTCTAGGATCTGGTGCTAAATACATATTCTTTTTCATACTGATTTGATATTGAATGAAGTCGTATAAATTTAACCATACATAATTACAATACCAATAATAAATATTCTGTCACTTACATACCCAACACCTTTTAGGTTTAGAGTTTTAGAGGATTAGAAAAAAAAATCTTTATCTAAACAAACTCATATATTTCCTATCAAATATGATTTTTTTTCTATTAAAATAAGGAATAATTATTTTAAAAAAAGTCTTCAATATATCCCATAAAATTCTCCACATATGACACCCAATTAGACATTTAATATGAAATAATATTCTTTATAACACAGGAAAATGGAAACATAAGAAGGTTGAGATCAAATGCTCAGTAAGGGGTAGTGTATAACAGAAGCTATCATGAAATAAATAAGGCATGAATAATATGTTAGGATTAAATAAAAAAATGTCATAGAACTGATAACATGAGCATGTGATATATCCATGGATAACATAACAATTTAAATATTCACATGGAAAATGATAATTTATTTCATAGTGATGGAATGCATAATTTCAAACATCATAAACATACTGCCAATGCTTCATGACAAGAAATCATATATAAATGAGAAAGTTTGACACCAAATACCCAATATAGTTTATCCAATTAGACCTAATGATGCATCAAGGGATATATAATTCTAGGACCCACCTATTACTAATTAAATCTAATGAATTTATGATATGATGTAATGAATAAAAAATACAATACATGACCAACATGACTTATTAATCAATAAATATCCATATTTAAATAATAAGTACAACGAGTGTCAATATTTCACTATCCAATAAATGGAACACATTTCTTGGTAAGTACCCTTTAAATTGGAACCATATATATTATTAAGTATATGGTTAATTCAATAATAGAAAACATAATATATAAATAGTGTAAGTTATATAGAATATGTCTATGAAATTAAAGAATATGTACATGAAGGAGAAAAATAAATTAAAGAGAGAGATGAAGAGTGATGGAGTAAATAATACTTATGAACAAGGTGAGGTATGAACTATAAATTAATTTGAGAAATTATAGGATAATACATGAAACATAACTTTAAATTAGGTATATATTTTAGAGTTTTATAGGAAAATGTAAGTGAAATTAAAAAATTAATTTTCATAAAGCTTTTGTAACATGGTGGTAAAAAAATATTCTAAGTCACTTTCAAAAATACATTTGAAGGGGTGAAAATAGGAAATTTAAAAACTTAATTTTAAAATAACAATAAATATTTAAAAAATGAAAATAAATTAAGTTAAAAATAGGAAATTTAGAGTGTAAGATAAGAATATACATAAGTGGAATGAAATCCCTTTATTTATTCTTCAAAAACATTAAACTTTATTTTAAAAATAAAAAATTCACAGAATAATGGGAATATGATTTTAGTTAAAAATAATGGAAAATTTAATAGGAAAATTTATTAATACAAATAGTTATAAAATTGTGAAAATCCTCTCATATGGTAAATGCTAAAAATGAGATTCTTTTCGCACCCTTGTAAAGAAAGTCAAAAACGACTCTTATAGAAAATGATAAAAAAATCAATTTAAAAGTTTTTTAAAGAAAGTACAAGATAGTATAAAATAAACTCAATAAATATTTGAAGTATTTATAAGAACATTATTGAAATAATATAAAGAATATATACATTGATTAAAATTATTCTCGACCACAAAGAAGAGATAAGGTCGAGTCCACATATAAGAAATTGTTTGGTTAAATTGTGAAACAAAGGGAGGTAAAATGTTAAGAAGTCTTATAATCACTAAGAAAGAGGGAATAAAATATAATATAATTATAGGGTTTAAGAAACCAAACTTATAAGGATGAAGTTTAATAATAAAGGTTATATCTTAATGTAAGAAAATTAACATAACAACAACCCTTATGCCGTAGGTGATGAATCAAAGGAAAAAATAGGGAGATTTTAAATGAAAGTTAAAATCTTAAGAATAAAAAATTATTTAAGATATAATAATTCAATAGGGTATTATTTAGACAATATAAAATTAAATTGGTATATAATATGAAACATGTCTCAAGGAATTGAAATTGAGACAAGGAACTCTTACCTCAAGTTCCGACTCTCTTGGTGCATGGGTTTAACCTTACAAATAACCGAATAAAGTTTATTAAATACTTAATTAAGAACATTTTTTAGGTTTATTTAATTTATTAAAGTCCATTTATTATGTCATGACCCGTCCTTGGGGCCCGTGCCATGACTACCCCAAGCCCGCCTTCCATAGGCAGGGGCTGGCGACTAGCACCAAAGGCATAAATCCCGATAACTGGGAAGAAATTGCCTTTATAAAAGTAAACAAAACACCACAGAGTACAAGCGAAAGTAAAAAACTAAGTACAAAGAGAAGTGCTGAAAGGTAAATGGGCCAGAATACAAACCCAACTGAAAGTACAACTGCAACTGAACAAAGTACAACAGAAAAAGAAAACAACTGGAAGAACGGAAGTGGCTCCTGGGTCGTCCTCCTCGGATCCTACCTGAAGGGTAGGTACAGATGGCGCAGCTCCTGGATCGTCCACTACGGATCCTACCTGAAGGGTAGGTACAGATAACACTCTCGCCCGTCAACCTCCTTCGTGTGTTGTCTCGTCGTGTGGTCCACTTCCGGGTACTGACTCATCGTGTGGTCCACCTCTGGGTACCGTCTAGTCCTCGATCACTCGGCCTCCGTTAGCACTGCCCTTCGTCTGCAATAAACACAAATATGTGCGGGCATAGCCCGTGCATGGGTGAGTATAACGATACTTAGTAGGGACCTCGAGACCCTCAAGGTCTCACTAAAACCAACATGGATAACCACAAAGAAGATCTCAACAGATAACCTTTACTTAGGTATATGCCCATGCATATACCTAAGTTATCAAGTAACCCATCTCAATCATGAGTAAAACACCAAGATCATGAAATCAACGGATAACCACTACCCAGGTATATGCCCATACATATACCTAAGTTATCAAGTGACCCATCTCAATCATGAGGTAAACACAAGGGTCAAAAGTATCAGCTCAAAGCAGGATTTTCATTATCGAAACCGTAACTGCTGAAGAGCCCCATCTCTGGAGTGTACAGTGGTCCTGTCATGACTCCGAGGTACCGCTCACTAACCTAAGACTGCTGAGGTACTCCTCCTGTTGAGTATCGCGGGTCAGCCACCCAAACACAGTAGTGCTTCCCGCCGGGGTATGCCACCCAAACACAGTAGTCCACACCCCCTAGTAGCCTATAGAGGTACTCTCCGGATGAGTACCGCGGGTCTGCACTATCACACAGGTAGTGCTCCGTCCTCCATGGGTCTACACCCAAACAAAGTAGTGCTCCATCCACTGGGCTAGTCGACTCACTCCAAGTCGAGTCGGTCAAGCAATCGTCAGGTCTCAGTCAGCTACACGGTCTCCGTACTCCGTACGCTCGTCTCCGGGAGGGTCCGCTCCATGAGCTACATGTAGATACTCCATGTATCTCAAAGTCCCACGAAGAAGTATCTCAAAGGACCACCTCGTCATAGGGGTCTCAACGCAACATACGACGCGTCAATCGGATGCCCGGTCTGTGAGTTACTAGCATTTTCGTCCCCGAGGCCCGGTTGGTTTTGTCTGAGAGCCAACACGGCCGTATCTCAACTCTACCCCAAAATCTCAAAGGGTATACTCATAGGGACCATTCCTCAACGTGATCACCAACACCACTGACGGTTCGTCAAATGGACGTCCGGTCTGAAAGATATCAGCTTTTCCGTTCCAGGGGCTCGGTTGGATTTCGGGTACAATCCAACTCATCCATACTCCAACTGCATCCAAACCTCGGGCGAAGTAATCCAAAATTTCCGTCTCATCAAGAGGAATTCAACGAGACAGACAGCGCGTCAATCGGACGCCCGATCTGTGAGTTATTGGCTTTTTCGTTTCAGGGGCCCGGTTGGTTTCGTGAGGGAACCAAACCGACCGCACTCCGACGGCATCCAAACCTCGAGTGGAGTAAGCCAAAAGTTTCTTCTCATCAATAGGAATCCAAAAAAGTCGACGACACGTCAATCGGACGTCCAGAGCTCAAGATATGAGCGTTTCCGCTCCGAGGGCCCGGTTGGTTTCGTATCCGAACCAACCCGGCCGAATACAAAGTTCTCCGAAAATGTGAGTGTAATATACCAAAATGACCGTCTCGATACAAGGATCGCTTCTCAACTGACGGTGCGTCAATCGGAGGTCCGTAGCCCAAGATATGGGCAAAAGACCGAAAGTGATCCGAAAACGGGGGGTATGGGCCCGGACCGACCCGGCGGGGCGCGGCCCGGCCCGGCCTGGGCGCGGGCCGGCCTGGCGGTCCGGCCGGGCGACTCGGCCCAGCGCGCTGGTGCCGGCCAAGCAGCCGCGCAAGGGGGGACCGTCCCCCTGGACGAAACCACGGCCCCCGCGCGGGGGCTGCTCCTTGTCAACGGACACGACGCGATGCCGCGTCCCGCTGGTCCCGCGTGGCTGCGGGACCAGCCGCCCGCCGCCGCGGCGGCCCCTTCCCGACGGCGCGCTGGGCGCCGCCGCAGCCATGCCGGCGCGGCGCGCCGACGGAGGCTTCCGCGGACCACCAGACGCGCTCCGGTGGTCCGTTTTGCTCGCCGCTTCCGCCAACGGTCCTCCCAGGACCCGTCCTTCACTGCGAAGGCTTCAAAAGTAACTTGCGGCCTCGTTTGTCGTCGACCGTAAATCCGCGCACAACAATCAACCAGTGTAGTCTTCAATCGCCTCCGTGACCCCGACTCCGGTCGCGGTTTCGTTCAGCCTCAACGGCGCGGCACGACGGCACCGCGCTTCTTCACCGCGTTCTTTCTCGTGTCTGCACGGTGCTGTTGCACTGTTCCACCTTTGTTTGTGCCACCACGAATCAAAACAAAAAATGGGGAGGAGGGTCGGCCGTGTTCGTGCGGTCCGACCTCCTCCCATTAAGTTGGTAACAAGCGGCCCAAAAGACGAAGAACATCAAGAAATTTTCACGAACAAAAGAGAATCAACCCAAACAGTTTTCCCCGCAACAGATTATTCCCAACCCACAAGGAAAACGTTCGCGGATCAACTAGGTAATAATTTGATCTTTGTTCTTTGTTTTCTTTAGAAAGAAAGAAATCAAGGGAATAAAATCATTCTCAAACATAATTCCCTACCTCAACGTTTTCGTCGAACGCGAGTTCGTCGCGGAAGAAAAGGATCGTCGCGTCGTGGAAGGGGCGTCATGGAAGAAGCGTCGTTGACGTCGCGGTACACGGCATCGCATCATCGATCTCCGAGGGTTTGGTGTTCTTCCTCGAAGGTCGGAGCGTTCTTCGTGTTCTTCGCGTTCTTCGCGTTCTTCGCGTTCTTCGTCGAAGAAGAACGCTTTCCTCCAAATCCTCTCCATGCCACAAGTTCCAAAAGAAATAAAATAGGAGTTATCTTATTTTATTAACGCACATGACACGTTTGAATTTCAAAATAAATGAAACGAACAATTAATTAAATGAATTAATTGTAAAGATTTAACCGCCCAATTTTAATGAGGCGTTTCTTAACCAGAAAAACGCACGGTTGACTTTTATTAAAGAGGGGGGTTGCGGGTGCGTTACTTAGAGGGAAAGAAATGGTGGGGCTCGTGTGGGTCCCACCTCACAAAATATCCTACCAAGTGGGTAGGATATTGTAGGTCCCACATCCTCCACTTGACACAGGTTAAGTGACTTAAATAAAATAAGTTGGTTGCACCATTTTATTTTATTCATTTACTTAACCGGAAAAATTTAAAAACCACACCCGAGCAAACGCAACTCCGGAAAAGGTGTTTTTAAGAAATTACCGGCGCTGCGAGTTCATCAGTGCCCTCATATTTCAATTCCGAGCACCAGTTCAAAAGTTAGAAAAACCCGCTCGTTCGTTCACTGAACGTACCCGAGCTAAACTTCGGAAAAATTATTCCGGGCACACCGGGCCTCGGAATCAGGTGCCGTCAGAAACTGCGCTCTTGTAAAATTCCAAAGAAAATTAAGAAGAAATTTCCTTTGAATTTTACGGGTCTTTACATTACTCCCACCTCAGGGCTTTACATCCTCGTAAAGCTTTAACACAAACTAGGGATACAAAAGCGGTACTGAGCACGCATCTGAGCCTTCTGCTCCCATGTGCTCACCTGGAGGTTCCCGTACTGCCAGTGAAAGCGCACCTGAGGAATAGACCATCCTCATAGGATCCGCTCTTGTTGATCCTAGATCTCCACTGGAACCTCCGTGAAAGACACCCCATCGCCATCGTCCAGCTCCCCATGGTCGATGATATGTGAAGGATCATGCACGTATCTCCTCAGTTGAGATACGTGGAAGTCGTCGTGCACCTGGTGCAACTGAGGTGGATGGGTCAAGCGGTAAACCACCCCAACTACCCAGCTGAGGACCTAATAAGGTCCGCTGAACCTCGGAGATAACTTGCCGCCTTGGCCACATCTCCGTAAACCTCATCGAGATGAGACCCGTATAAGGACGTGATCGTCATCCTCAAACTCCAGAGGTCACCAATTCCTGTTTAGAACTGGAACTCAAAACGACTACTACCACGAGGGTAAGTTTGAGCGACTCAAGAGTGATCGGTCGCACCCTCCTTTGCATGAGTTACCCTGTGCTGCCAGGGGTTTCCTTTTTCGCTGACCAAGGAAAACCCATTCCAACGTCGTAGTTAAACCACAACCTTTTTTCCTAATACCGTCAATCTGTGTATGAACTGTGATTTCCCAGTCCATACTCAAACCAACGTCATAAGGCCTCGAAGTTTCCACCAAGAGATTCCAACCGAAACTCTCACCTCGAGGGTCTGACCACACTGTCGGCGTAAGTGTGATTATCGAGTCTTCTCCCAAGGTATCTTCAGACGTGAGGGTCAAGTCTACGGCTTACCGGAAACTCTAGGTCTGGGACAAGATTCGTGGAAGGAAGGAATTGATTCATATCGTCTGTTACTAAGGCAGATAGTAGTAGACACAGACTATCCCTTGAATCATTCTTAGAGTCATTGGGTCACTCTCCCTGACCGCAAGAAGCTACTCTCTTCCCCTTCCCTCCAGCTCCCTGATCCTGGTGGGGACAACTAAGGCAGGTGGTTATAGCATGTTAAAACGTACACCACCACATGCTGCTCTCCTAGCTCTGCCTCCACGTCTGCTGCTTCGCATACTCATCTCTCCTTAAAGCTTCCACTTCTTGAAACATTTAACATGCCTGAGTCTCTAAAACTGGTGCCAGTTTCCTATTTCTTACTGCACTGTGCAGTCTTTATCCGCTCCTGGATGACCTGCACCTTCTTTGCCTATGATCTGAAAGAGCTGCTAAAATTTCTCCTTTGCCGAAAAGAGAAACTCGGTCTCATCCCCTGGATGAACCACGCCCATTGCCTAATACAGTCAATCCTGACATGAATGATGCATTCATGCCATGGATGACGTCGTAAGGCCTCGACGTAACTACCAAGAGATCCAACTGTCACTCTCGCCTCCAAGGGTCGAGTCACACTGTCAGCATCAGTGCGAGGTCACTCGGTCTCCTCCAGTAGAAATATCGAAAGAGAGGGTCAAGTCAACAGTCTTAACCCGGACCACTCAGTATCAACCAAACAAAAGGACAGGAAAGCAAACAAATATAAGTGTCTTTTTATTATTCCAACTCATAGTACAAAGACACGAATACAACAACAACATGGAACTAGAAGTACAAGGGACGTATCCACTAGTTCTGCTCCTGTCCACCTAATCTCGGAGCTCTACTGACTTGTACACTGCTCGACTGTTGCTCAAGAACCCACCGCTGCTTCTGCCTCGGTGGCTCCTCCAAAGCCTGCGGATCAACTATACGAGGAGTCGGACAGTCACGTGCCAGGTGACCCTTCCTGCCGCAGGAGAAACACTGTCTGTTTCTGGAACGCCTGGCTCTGACCCCACCCCGGGTGCCCCACACCACTGATCCTAAAACCCGAGATCACCCAAATGCTGGTATGGTCCTCCTGGACCTCTGCATCATCTGTTTACTACCCACAGATGACTCAGCTACTGATCGAAATCCCTGCGGCAAGGGCAGAATCTCCTTTACACGCTTAGGGTGTAGAGATACTAGCACAAACTCCACCCTGAAGAAGGTCTCAAAGTCTTCCCATGTGAAGGTCATCTCATCGCAAAACTGGAACAAGTGGCTCCACCACCTACCTGCTGCTTCCTGAAGAAGGCTGGCAACAAAGATCACCATGAAGTCTGCTGGCGTCCCCACTAGCCTGAAGACTCTCACCACAGCCTCCAGCCAATCCTCAGCCGCCTGCGGGTCCGTCTCTCCCCGGAAAATGGGTGGCCTCTGGCACTGGAACTCGTGTAGGGCACTCAAGTGGCATGCATCGCCTACTGCTGGGGCTGGTGGCATCGGTGGCCCAACGTATGGTAGTACTATTGGTGCCTCCGCTGGTGCCTCAACTGCAAGAGGGCCCTATACCAAAGCCTCGTCGCTCGGCAGACTATCAGTACGCACATCCCTCTGGGATCTAGCTTGTTGTCCGTGAAAAGGAATCCTGAAAGAAACAATGTGACACGGTCAAACGTTTATACCTGGTGAGCTGACCTGGTTTGAGCTGACTTGGTTTGAGATGACTTTTAAAAACTTCTGGAAACACACACGTAATCAGTGTTTTCATGCACAAAGTCGGAAATCAGTTGTCAGGGTCCTGGTGTATGGATACGTCGGCTGCCTGCACCAACACTGGACTCCCTGAACTGAAGACCACACTCGGTACCTTTAACACTATTTCTTCATAGAAAGAAAATATTAGAGTTATAAGTTCTACGGTAGAACCGACTCCTCTAATACCAATTTTCACGACCTATCCTCGGCGCCCATGCTGTGACTAACCCAAGCCCACCTTCCATAGGCCAGGGGCTAGCAACTAGCACCAAAGGCGTAAATCCCGATAACTGGGAAGGCATTGCCTTTATAAAAGTAAACAAAACACCATAGATTACAAGCAGAAGTAAAACACTAAGTACAAAGAGAAGTGCTGAAAGGTAAATGGGCAAGAATACAAACCCAACAGAAATTACAACTATAACTGAACAAAGTACAACAGAAAAAGACAAAAACTGGAAGAACGGAAGCGGCTCCTGGGTCGTCCTCCTCGGATCCTACCTGAAGGGTAGGTACAGATGGTGCAGCTCCTGGATCGTCCACCATGGATCCTACCTGAAGGGTAGGTACAAATAAAACTCTCACCCGTCAACCTCCTCCGTGTGTCGTCTCGTCATGTGGTCCACCTCCGGGTATTGACTCATCGTGTGGTCCACCTCCGGGTACTGTCCAGTCCTCGATCACTAGACCTCCTTCAACACTGCCCGTCATCTGCAACCAACACAACGAGGTACGAGCATAGCCTGTGCAGAGGTGAGTATAACGATACTCAGAAGGGACCCCGAGACCCTCAAGGTCTCACTAAAACCAACATGGATAACCACAAATAAGATCTCAACAGATAACCTCTACTTAGGTATATTCCCATTCATATACCTAAGTTATCAAGTAACCCATCTCAATCATGAGGAAAATTCCAAGATCATGAAATCAACGGATAACCACTACCCAGGTATATTCCCATACATATACCTAAGTTATCAAGTGACCCATCTCAATCATGAGGTAAACACAAGGGTCAAAAGTCTCAGCTCAAACCAGGATTTTCATTATCAAAACCTATAACTGCTGAAGAGCCCCATCTCTAGAGTGTACAGTGGTCCTATCATGACTCCGAGGTACCGCTCACTAACCTAAGACTGCTGAGGTACTCCTCCTGTCGAGTACCGCAGGCCAGCCACCCAAACACAGTAGTGCTTCCCGCCAGGGTATACCACCCAAACACAGTAGTGCACACCCCCTAGTAGCCTGTAGGGGTACTCTCCGGACGAGTACCGCGGGTCTGCACTGTCACACAGGTAGTGCTCCGTCTGCCATGGGTCTGCACCCAAACAAAGTAGTGCTCCGTCCACTGGGCTAGTCGACTCACTCCAAGTCGAGTCGGTCAAGCAGTCGTCAGGTCTCAGTCGGCTACACGGTCTCCGTACTCCGTACGCTCGTCTCCAGGAGGGTCCGCTCCACGAGCTACAGGTCGATACTCCAAGTATCTCAAAGTCTCAGGAACAAGTATCTCAAAGGACCGCCTCGTCAAAGGGGTCTCAACGCAACAGACATCGCGTCAATCGAACGCCCGGTCTGTGAGTTACTAGCCTTTTCGTTCCCGGGGCCCGGTTGGTTTCGTGTGAGAACCAACATGACCATATCTCAACTATACCCCAAACTCTCAAAGGGTATAATCATAGGGACCGTTCCTCAACGTGATCACTGACGCCGCTAACGGTTCGTCAAACGGACGTCCGGTCTGAAAGATATCAGCTTTTCCGTTCCAGGGGCCCGGTTGGATTTTGGGTACAATCCAACTCAGACATACTCCAACTGCATCCAAACCTCGGGCGAAGTAATCCAAAAGTTCCATCTCATCAAGAGGAATTCAACGAGACAGACGGCGCGTCAATCGGACGCTCGGTCTGTGAGTTATTGGCTTTTTCGTTTCAGGGGCCCGGTTGGTTTCGTGAGAGAACTAACCCGACCACACTCCGACAGCATCCAAACCTCGATCGGAGTAAGCCAAAAGTTTTTTCTCATCAAGAGGAATCCAGCAAAGTCGACGACACGTCAATCGGACGTCCGAAGCTCAAGATATGAGCGTTTCCGCTCCGAGGGCCCTGTTGGTTTCATATCCGAACCAACCTGGCCGAACCAAAAGTTCTCCGAAACCATGATTGTAATATACCTAAACGACCGTCTCGATCCAAGGATCTCTAAGAAACTGACGGTGCATTGATCGGAGGTCCTTAGTCTAAGATATGGGCAAAATACCGAAAGTGATCCGAAAACGGGGGGTCTGGGCCCGGACCGACCTGGCTGGGCGCGGCCCGGCCCGGCCTGGGTGCGGCCCGGCCTGGCGGTCCGGCCGGGCGGGTCGGCCCGGTGTGCTGGCGCCGGCCAAGCGGCCGCGTAAGGGGGGACCGTCCCCCTGGACGAAACCGCGGCCCCCACGCGGGGGCCACTCCCTGTCAACGGACGCGGTGCGATGCCGCGTCCCGCTGGTCCTGCGCGGCCGCTGGACCAGCTGCCCGCGGCCACGGCTTCAGCTGCGGCGGCCCCTTCCTGGCAGCACGCCGGTGGAGTCTTCCGCGGACCACCAGACGCATTCCGGTGGTCCGTTTTGCTCGCCGCTTTCGCCAACGGTCCTCCCGGGACCCGTCCTTCACTAAGGAGACTTCAAAATTAACTTGCGGTCCCGTTTGTCGTCGCCCATCAATCCGCACACAACAATCAACCAGCGGAGTCTTTAATCGCCTCCACGGCCCTGACTCCGGTCGCGATTTCGTTCAGCCTCAATGGCGTGGCGAGACAGCACCGCGCTTCTTCGCCGCGTTCTTTCTCATGTCCGCACGGTTCCGTTGCACTATGCCGCCTTTGTTCGTGCCTCCACGAATCAAAACAACAAAGGGGGAGGAGAGTCGGCCATGTTCGTGCGGTCCGACCTCCTCCTATTAAGTTGGTAACAAGCGGCCCAAAAGATAAAGAACAACAAGGAATTTTCACGAACAAAAGAGAATCAACCCAAACAGTTTTTCCCCGCAATAGATTATTCCCAACCCGCAAGGAAAACGTTCGCGGATCAACTAGGTAATAATTTGATCCATGTTCTTTGTTTTCTTTAGAAATAAAGAAATCAAGGGAATAAAATCATTCTCAAACATAATTCCCTACCTCAACGTTGTCGTCGAACGCGAGTTCGTCGCGGAATTAACCGTCGCGGAAGAAAAGGATCGTCGCATCGTGGAAGGGGCATTGCGGAAGAAGCGTCATTACGTCATGGTACACGACGTCGCATCTTCGATCTCCGAGGGTTTGGCGTTCTTCGTCAGAGGTCGGAGAGTTCTTCGCGTTCTTCGTCGAAGAAGAACACTTTCCTCCAAATCCTCTCCACGCCACAAGTTCCAACAGAAATAAAATAAGAGTTATCTTATTTTATTAACGCAGATGACACGTTTGAATTTCAAAAGAAACGAAACGAACAATTAATTCAATGAATTAATTGTAACGATTTAACCGCCCAATTTAATGAGGCGTTTCTTAACCAGAAAAACGCACGGTTGACTTTCATTAAAGAGGGGGGTTGCGGGTGCATTACTTAGAGGGAAAGAAACGGTGGGGCTCGTGTGGGTCCCACCTCACAAAATATCCTACCAAGTGGGTAGGATATTGTAGGTCCCACATCCTCCACTTGACATAGGTTAAGTGACTTAAATAAAATAAGTTGGTCGCACCATTTTATTTTATTCATTTACTTAACCAGAAAAATTTAAAAACCACACCCGAGCAAACGCTACTCCGGAAAAGGTGTTTTTAAGCAATTACCGGCACTGCGAGTTCATCGGTACCCTCAGATTTCAATTCCGAGCACCAGTTCAAAATTTAGAAAAACCCGCTCGTTCGTTCACTGAACGTACCCGAGCTAAACTTCGGAAAAATGATTCCGGGCACACCGGGCCTCGGAATCAGGCGCCGTTAGAAACTGCGTTCTTGTAAAATTCCAAAGAAAATTAAGAAAAAATTTCCCTTGAATTTTACGGGTCTTTACATATTATCATATTTTATTCATTTATTGTATAATTTTTACTCTCATCGACCACTTGGGATTGTTCGGTTAATTTCTCAAAAACTGTTTCAGTAAGTTGACCATTGTCAAAGAAGTTAAAAAATAGTTTCATCATATAAATAAGTATAGATATATAAGTTATTTATCATTCTGGTAGAATAAATTTTTACAGTTTGATAGGTTTTCAAAAATAGATTCAAAATAAGAAATGTTTCTCGATATTCTTGTTTTAGGAGGTCAAATTTATAATTAATATTTATTATTAATATTATTAATATAATGCCTAATTTATCATTAAATAATATTAATAATTTCATAAATATTATATTTATTCACTAAATCTACCTTTATAAGCATCCATATAAGTTGGTGATGAAAAATGAAATACGTTATTCATGGAGGCGTTAATCCAACCATAACACGGGCGACATTTTCATTTTTTAATGAATAAGAGGAATGTAGATAATAGTTATTTCATAAAATTAATATAATTTAAATATACCAATTATACTTATTTAATTATATTAATATGGGTATAATATATTTGGAGGAGGTTTAAGAACAAAAATAACTTGAAAGAACTTCGTTAAAACAATTACCGCTTCCTTTGATATCCTCCTTTATACAATTCCTTAAGCCTTATTAAATTAGTATTTTGGTGATAATAAAACCTATATGACCTGGTAAAGATGGTTTTGGTGTATTTTTGGTAGATTTTTTTCAATCTAGGAATCTTTATGTGTGAGAAGAAGTGGGGTGGTGAAGAGGTCCTTTTATAGGAAAGGGGTGACAATTTTTTTGTAAATATTAATTTATTAATATAAAAAGAGATACTTTATTAAATGAAAGTGGATCCACATTTATAATTATAGAGGAAAATATAATTTATGGTTGATAAATACTTCATCCACCCATTTATATATGTGGTCCTAGGATATTTTTAGACTTTACCTCTTGATAAAACATTTTTACCTCATTTTTACCTTTACCATGGTGACTAATTTTTATGTTGGTAACTTATTTTTATGACCAAAATTGAAATTGAACTTATTATATAATTTGAATATTATTATTCAAAACATGAAATAAATTTTAATTTATTCAATTTATAAATGTGATAAAAATTAATTTTAATATAATAACGCATAACGTAAAAAAACAATTTTTAGAAAAGTGCATTTTTTAAGCCTGAAGTGAATTTATTCTTATTCCTTTTCAAGTAAAAATAATAAAATGAGGGTTAATTTATTTTATTATATATATTATCAATAAATCTCATTAAGTTAAATTTTCTAAAGTTATTAATTTAGTTTATTAATATAAAAATACATAATATATAAAAAATAAAATTCTTCAAAAAATATGTCTTTTAAATATCAAATCACTTCACTCCTAAATTTTAAAATTGATAACTTATTTCCTATGAATTAATAAACACATTTTTATTAAATATAAAATATAAAATTTATTTTAAAATAAAAAATTTAAATAACGAGAACATATACTACATTAATAATTGCATATTTATATCATCATAACTTCTATATACAAACCCTTCGATACTTCCACATAAGATATTAGGGTAAGATAAAAAATGGTAGTCATTGTGGGTGGTTATTTGTCTAGAATGGATCTAATATTAATTTCACGAGCTTAAATTTATCTTATATATGATTTTCTCAATCCATACTTGTTGAAAGTTCAACTGTCATCAGTCTAGGGAAAATCCTAGTGACTCTACTTACTTTCCAAGATCATAAAAATGAGAATCATAAGTATCAAACAAATTGATACCATTTCCTTTTCATTTATATATAGAATTCATAGCGTGATTTCTTCTATTTATACCCACTAATTCAATGACCAATAGTCAAATTTAATACTTATAATTTTGTAATATTTCATGGTTTGTTTTAGTTCAGTGTTTTATGTGATAAAATCTATTCACTATTGTATTTATTTAAAGGATAACACTTACTAAAATATTAGGATGTTATATTGTACCCCCTTAAATAAATTGTGTCCTCAAAATTTTAATTTCTCTCACCAATTAAAATAGATGTAGTTTTTCTTAATATAGCCATGAATCATGATATAAAAACATATTCAAATCATTTATAATGGTTCATAAAGAGACTTTGAATTATCTAAAGAACATCCCTTATGAGTGTCAAACTAGATGTGTAGTTAGGAACTTTTTTTGTGCACTGAGTGAAGATCAAGTTAATACCCAATCAACATTTTTAGGGATATTACCCCTATGTGAATCTAAGTCAGAGCCTGCATCCACTAATTGTATCTATATAGAGATTCTATTTCCAAGAAACCACACACTCTTTACTTTACCAATTTTTTTGGATGTTTTTATATATTTAGATTTATCCCTAAGGTTTCCACTAATGTATTCTATTTCTAATTCCCAATAATAATTAAATCAAGATCTTTCTTACTATATCCTAAACCTAGAATTTATTAAAATATATTCTCTCACTATTAAACTTTATCTTTATCCCCAAAAAATATTAATCACATACCAATAAATATATACTTTAGTCATATATATTCCCAAAAATTTATTAAATTTTTCTTAAAATAACCTAAATTTCATTAACAAAAAATTACATACTAACTCAAAGGTCTACCTATTCCTTGAATGTGTATTCTTCTTAAAACCTAATAAACATCTCTCAAAATATTACTAATCATATTAAAATTCAATCACATAAGACCTAAAAATGGTATCCATACCTTTTAAATTTGTGATCAACCTTAAATATATTAACACATGATTGAAAATCTTAAATTATTATCAATTGATAACACCCTAACCTATAAAATTATATAAACCGTGATTTAATATAAACTATTATACCTCAGACCCATACTGTAACACCCCGAGGTTTTAAAAATAAATTGAATCCTTGAAACTTTGTTTTAAGTAGATATTTATAACTAGCCTTTAAACTTAATTTACCAGCTTCTATGTTTTGAATTTCAAAAAACTATCATCTACAATTGTGTTCAGAAAGTTATTTAGAGTCTGATGGAACCAACTTGTTTTTTTGGTGAATAGTAACATACCTTTATGAATAGTATATATGAATAGTAATGTGAACCTAATGAATAGTAAATTTTATTATTAATTTATTTTCTTAAGGCTTTAAGATAATTACATCTTGGTGAACTTTTCAGTGTGATATAAAAGCATTTATAGTTTTAAAATTGTTAATTTTTGAATTAAGTATTATTTTATTTAAAAATTAAATTAATAATACTTAGAAAATTATTTTTGAAAAATGGATTTAATTTTTGAATTCTACACGTCCAAAAATGGTTAGGGTGAATTTTTGGGATTTTTCTGAAACATTTGATTTTTGGGTGAATACAGTTTTGAGTTTCGGTGTGTTAATGACATCATTAATGATGTAATAATGATGTAATAAATCTGGTAGAATTTTGTACAGTTAAATAAGATGTGAGGTGTCCCAAGTGTCTAATACCATGGGAAAATACCATGGTAAATCCCATGGTTTTGCAAATACCACTAATGAGGTGTCCCTTGGAAATTATTAAAATAATTCCTCACTTTTGCTATAAATACCAACCCATTCCTTCATTAACTTCATTCAAAATTCCTCATAAATTAAGATCTATCATCCTTACCTCCCTATTATTCTCCAAAAGGTTTCATCAAGCCCCTAAGGTCCCAACCTTCAGGTTATAGGAGTTACTCTACAAGGTAAGAAAATTGTCAATTTCTTTCTTTTTCCATTCAAGTTCTCTTTTATGTGGTATAACTTTCAAGTTTCCATAAAATGTTCTTATTTCCTTATTATTATTGATATATTATGTATTATGGTTCATTTGTGGATGGGTGACCCTTGTCACCTCTATTTTTAATATTTTCTAAAACCATGTTTCATAACCATTAGGCTGCCGAATTTTTGTAAGGGATTTCTCAATTATTCTTTTATTTTGAGTTCCTTTATTTACTTATTCTTTCCTCATATCCTCTTACCCAAGAGTCATGAAATATCCATAAATAATGTATATTGTAGATGTTCTCATGTTCATTTAAAATTCATCATCATTCTTCTTCTCCTCTCCCACTTATTCAGGGAATAAAAACATTGTCCGTGATGTGTCGAATTACCGACATCATGGACGATGTGATTTCAATTTGCATTAATTATTTCAAGTCCGGTAATTAAACCATTTTTATGGTTGAACCAGGTTATAATATTTGTATTATGTTTCATTCATTGTTCTGTAATTATTTTTTACACATGGTTTTAATTTATATAACAAAATGAGGTTGTTATTATCAAAGAACCACTAAAATGATCTAAACGAACATCACTAATGTTTTAACTTATGAATCATCATAATGTAAGAATTAAAAATGATAAATGGTATAAGTTATGGTTATTTAGATATTTAAATAACACTCCATTGCAATTCTATAGTTTCACTTCCAATTGACAAGAACAATCCATCATGAACCGATCATGAAAATCATGTAAAGAACTCACCCAAAACCGTGCAAGGAACAAAATAATAACAATTAAATGGTGAAATGATGTAATTAAATGATCATATAAGGTATGATAAATATGTATATGATTATTTAATATATTAATAACACTATTTTAACTATTATACAGGAGGTTTAAATGAGTCATAAGTAAGACAAACCCGAGGTAAGGGAATTCTTAACCCGATTTCCATTCTTTGGGTTAACCTTATTATTCATTATTTATGTAGTATTTAAATTGTTTGTGTGATGAATTATGATTATAATATGTTTAATTATGTGTATTTACAAATTATATACATATTACATCCACTCTATTAAGTCTCACTTCAATTATATGATATTTATAAGGGATTTTTCTTTTAAAATCCTCTTTTAAAATTCTATTTTACAAAATTCAAAATCAACGTTTTTATATAATTATTCATGATGTATGATTATGTTATGGTTCTTGAGAATTGTTTATGATGAAGTGTGGGACCTATATTTCCCTAAAATACATTGGGTATGTGTAAGTTGGAGGTTGGCTGTATAGTTACTCCAAGCGTAACTGCGATGGTTACACAAATTGTAAGGTAGCTGTGAGGGTTACAAATTATAAGGTAGTCGAGAGGGTTACAAGATTATGTAAGTAATGACCCAAGATAACTTTATGATTATATTTATGTTCTCATGTTTTGTGTGGATTTTTTTTAAATCTCATGTTTCACAAATTAAGTATATATGGGTGACAAGCACGTCTTTTGAAAATATTTTCATACATTATAAGTATTCATGGACTAATGTGTTCTTTCCTTCTTTTACATACCTTAATGAGATTTTTTTGCTCATAAAAAGTTTTTTAAAAATTATTTTCATAGGTAATAATTATGTTTATGACAAATAAGGAAGCCAAGTTAAATTATTGAATAATTTTCAAAGAAATCATGTTTTAAGCTTTAATGTTTTATATTTTGAAAAAAAATAGAAACTGTTTTTATGGTATCCACTTTGTAACAATGTGTAAATTTATGAATGTATTATGTCCCAATTATCTAAATCTCTAAAATTTAAAATATCCTCAATGTAAAATGAAGTTATTTCTTGTCTAAAATCAAGATTAAGTAATTTAATAAGGCTGGGTCCTTATACATACTCCCAGATTTGGTTCTAAAAAGATATTGTTTTTATACTAATTTGATACCAATTGAAGTGATCCAAACTTAACCATTCATAATTACAATACCCATAAAAAATATTGAGTCACTTATATACCCAATATGTTTTAGTTTTATAGTTTTATAGTATTAGGAAAATAACTTTTACTAAAAAAAATCATATATCTCCCATCAAATGGGCATTTTTCCCATTAAACCAAGGAATCTATTTAATAATAAATTTTCAATATCTCTCATAAAATTTTCCAAACATGAAAGTAATATAGAAATTTCATATGAAATACAATTTTTAAAAACCTAGGGAAATGGTAGAATAATAAGGGTGATCTCAAAGGCTTATTTGGGGGGAAGCATACAATAAAATCATTTATAGAATAAAAAAGGCATGGATAATATTACAAGAATAAATAATAATTAAAAATTTCATATATCTGATAACATGATCATGTGATATCTCCATGGATAAAATAATAATAAAAATAATCATATGGACAATAATAACTGATTTCATAGTGATTAAATTCATATTATCAGACATCATAAAAATAGTATCAAGACTTCATTCCAAGAAATCATGCATAAATAGGTTTGGTTTTTACCAAATACCCAAACTAGTTTGTCTCCTAAAACCAATTGATTCATTGAAGGGATATATAATTCCGATCCCTACCTATCACTAATTAAGTCCAATGCATTCATTTTATGCAATAAGTAATAAACAATATAATATTTTAGGATCCAAGTTTATTGGGTCACTGAGAGGGGGAGACAGTGAATCAGTGACTGTCTTTTATTTTATAAGTTTATCCTCTTTAAACTCAAACTCTTGAACCAATGAAGATTCTCAATCCACTTGTTATAAACTATAAACCTTAACTTATATGAAAAAGTGAAATATAAATAACAACACATGATATTTACAAGGATCAAAACCCTTTCCTACTCCTTTCCATGTTGGTTATGCCCCATAATATGGATTCATCCACTACTTCATAAATAACTTAAAACATAGAGTTATAAATATGTCCACAAACCACTTATATAATTCACTATAATATAAAATGTCTTTATAAAATATGATACAATAGGGATATACAAAACTCAGTGACCGATTCACCACTTGATGATCTTCCTCTACGAATAGATGGATCAAAAAATCTATAATTTCACTCCTTATTTAAGAACATCAATAGCCAATGTCTATGCTCAGCCTATTGGTCTAAAAAATTACACAATAATTTGAGAAATATGGTCTTACTCAATTTATGTATATGTACTTCTTTACAATCTCTAATTTATGAATACTTCTGTTCATAAACTCCTCTTCTTGGAGTCAGTCTATCATCAAACATGAAAAGTCTTCTCATGTGTATTTATTCTCTCTCACAGTGCACCCTCCTCCTATTTCATCCACCCTATTTCCCTTATTCAAATAGAAAGGCCATTATCCAATAAAAGTATAAACCTATAATCTCCATAATGGATTCCATAAACTAGACATTAACTTCTCAATAACTCCCACAAATTTCTTCCATAACTACTGCAATGAAACTGCTCCAAGGGATTCTCTATATTATTTATAGCATGGAATAATTACACATTTATTACACTAAATGTAACACTATATACTCCTCAAATTAATCCAGGAATCATGGCCTAAAACTAATACTGATGATTATGGAAGCATTCAATATTATTATAATAATCTAAAAAATCAATTCGGTGAAGTTCCATTCATCATGACTCGACACTCCATGCACCACATCTTGGTGCATAATTCTTGGTCATTTCCTTCAATACACTAACAACCATGGGTGTGGTATCCTTTCTTATGGATTTTTGACATAAAAAACCCCCTTTAAACCATGGATTCCTTCAGCATAGGTGTGGGTTTGGCCGTTTTGGCCTCCTTTAAACTACAAGTCATTACCTATCAACCTGGGCCACCATTAGCTCACAAATCATATTTTAGGCATCCTCATTTCTCATTTAGAGACATCACAAGCACCATTACTTGAACCATAGGTTTGGTCAATCCATTTCTAGCCTTATCAAAACTCTAGGTTCCATGTAGTGAAACTCCTAGACCATGGCCTTCATTATGCCCATTTTAGGCGCATCCCTATTGTACAGGTGAACCAAGTGTTCACCATGAGGACCACCACAGGCATGGTCCCTATACATCTACCAATTTTAGGCATTTTATTCTCAGCATTACTTATGAAATGGGCATGGAATTTCTATGTATTATTCTCTAGCTTCACCATAACCACCTCTAGTGTGTGTCCTTGTTATCAACCTTATGATATGGTTAATTCTTTAATCCTTATTGTTAAAAAATACAACCCAATACTTTAGGATTTCTAATAATATCCACCTTTGGATTTTATAAAAAATAGTCATTTTTGTCTTATTTATCTTCCAAAATTCCTAATCCCCCTTATTAATAATGAAATTAAATGGTCAAATAATGATTTATTTTTCATCTTTTCTTATTAAGAATCTTTACCTCCCTTTTATCACTTCAAAGAGAGGTATGAAATCACATGGTTCCTTGGGAAATAGACTTTGATCAATACAATCTAAGTATAAGTGGGAAAAAAAATGTAGAAAATAAGATAAATGTAATTAAGGTTATCTAATCTGTACATAACAACTCATTATGTGATAACATGCTCATAAAAACTTCATATTTATCATCAAAGAGCTACAAATTCACATGAACATCCTGCATACATCTCAAAACACCATCAAAAAAGATTAAGTGCATGAAATATAGCTCCCCATTTTTCTCACCCAAAGATTAACCAACACCCCTTGATAAATATGTTGAACATACTCATAATAATGGAGTGAAAATGAGATTGTATTACCTAATTTTTATATATTTCAAGTTGTCCAAAAATTTCAGATTTGACAACTTTCTTAAAAAAGGAGCTCTCCCTCATGGGATGCACTACTATCCTCTTCCTCATGGATAAGTATTCCATGTTGATCTCATTATATTTTCTATCCAAAAATGAAATCCTAAATAATATCCTTTAATTCCCTATAAGATATAATAAGATATACAAAATATTATGGGAATAAGGGGGGACCTCTTTATGCCTCAAGGGAAACCCTTAGGCTGAGAAATTACTCTCAACCTAGGCCATTATTTCCCTTTAATATCAATATAATTCTTGTATGAAACAATTACCTTCGTCATGGATAATTATTCCATATTCTTATAAAATACCCAATCCTCTTATTTCTACACAACTTTATTTCCTTGATTCTTCATCCTCATATTCTCACCAAAACTCTCCTTTTGTTCTTGTCTCTTCCCAGGTAAATACATGTTGAACCAACATGAGTAAGATTTATATTCATACCTTCCACAACACCAATAATATCCCTTGAATTGATATTTAATTGACTAATTCTATATTTCTACATAATAGAGTTGAAGATACCCTCCTTGAGCTTTATTTTTCTTAGGGGGTTATTCTTTTCTTGGCACATTCCTTTCTTTCTACCATGTATAGGGTTTCCTCTCATATTGTTAGATTCACTTTGAGAACCTGTACCATTAGAACAAAAATCTATATTTTAAGCTGATTTAGTGTAGGATTATCTTGTTCATTAATTCCTTCTTTATGAGAAGATTCTCCTCTAATCTCAGTATATTCCCTAAGATATTCTCCAGCCTTTTTCAAATCATTTTGAGCTATAAAATAGATAGATCATGTCTCGAATAACTCTTCCTCCAAAATAGTAATTTTTTCCCTTAAGATCACATATCATCTTCCCTTTCCTAGAAATATCCAACTTGTTTATTTTTATTTCTTTAACATGGTTTTAATCCCTTTTTATCATATTTTTTTTCTTCATTAAGAAGTCATTTTCCCTTATTACCAAAATCACTCATTTGAGTATCCATTAACTTATCCCACATCTATAGATTTTTATTGTCTTTATTGAGTTTTAAAATATGATCAAGACAATATTATAACTTAAATTTAAGTTCCCATTGAAGTTCCATTCTCTTTTCTGTAACATCATCACTGCCTGACGAGTGTGGACTTCATCCACATGAGAAAAAATAGTGAATTCATTGTCATAATTTTTTGATGAACCGTCATCCTTTCAAAAATAGATTATTATTTTAGTGATGTATTTCTTGATTTTAATATCCTTTTTCTTCATTTGAGGGATTTATTCTTCCCCATCTGATTAATATTCCTCAACCTACTTTTTTAGAAAAAACATTTCAATACAGACAATATCATTTCAATTAAAGAATATAAGAAATCTATTAAATTTTCTCTTCTATTTTCACTTCAAAAATATATTTGATAAGAGAGAATCAATTAGATTAATATCTTTATCATATTCTAAGACAATTATGTCTTCAACTTCTTTACTCTTCTTGTTTCTCATTTCTATAAAAAAACTTATATTTTATATTTATTCTTGAAAGCTGGCGACTTTCTCATTTTATACATAATAATAATATCATGCATCTCATCTAATGAAATATATTATCAATCTTCTAGAGTTGATATATTTTGATTAAACTAATCTGAAAATATCCACACAACATTCTTCACAATAGTGGAGTCTTCAAGTTTCTCATCAAATCCATGAATATTGCTAACTATTCCATTTACCCAAGTGAAATAACTATAAAGATCTTAATATACAACCATCTTAATATCCTAAAATATGATCCTCCAAATTTAAATAATTTATTACTTAAATTTGAAATTTACCTCATAGTTTCTCCTCAATTTTTCCCAAATATACTTTTCAATTGCAAGACCCATCACCTTAGTGTAGACCTTCTCTGACAAAGAAATCAAAATAGCATTTTGTTCCTTTCTATGTATGTCCATATTTTTTTATCAGTATGGGTTATATGATAATTATTAGCATTAGGTGGAAAACCAATTATAGAAACATCACATACCACAAGGCTGAGAGAAAGGAGATAAGGAAGCATCATATTCCTTAAACCACGATAGTTTGTTCCATAAAAGATAATAACTACTTGAATGTTTATGGAATTGTGATTATCCATTTATTAGAAACTTGTATTGAATCTTTATCGGTAACCTCACTTTGATACCACCTTTTAATATCCAAATTGATTGGATCACTGAGAGGGGGAGGGGGTGAATCCGTGATAATATTTTCTTTTTTTGAGTTTCCCCTCTTCAAACTCAACCTATTGAATCAGTGAAGTTTCTTGATCCAATCATTATAAACTAACAACATTTCCTTGTATATATAAGTGAAAGATAAAGTAAATAACATGATATTTATAAGGTTAAACACTCATGCCTACTCCTTACCATGTTGGTTATCCCCCAAACATGTATTATTCCACTACTTCACAAATGTATTACAACATAGAGTCATCACTGTGTCCACAAAACACTTATAGAATCCAATATAAGACAATATTTATCTAAAAAATATGATCCAACAAGGATATAAAACATAAAATTATCACTTCACCTCTTGATGCTCTTCCTCCATGAATATATGGATCAACAGATCTCTAAGTGTACTCATTCTTCAAGAAATTCAATAGTTGATGTCGATGATCAGCCTATTGGTCTCAAAACTTCCACTAGAATTTTATTGATCATGTATTTTTTAATTTATTTATATGTAATAATTTATGAGATCTGCTTCATTCATGATCCTCTTTACAAACCCCCTTCTTGGATTCAGTCTCTCATCAAATGCTCAGAGTCTTATCATGTATATTTTTTTTCTTTTTATATGCGCCCTTGTCCTATTTATTCTAACTGACCTCTCTTCCTAGAATAGTAATTTCATGTTCCCATCAAAGTTAAAACCTTTCATTTATATAATGGGTTCCATAAAACACCCATTAACCACTCAATAACTCCAAAAAATTTCTTCTATAACTACTAAAATGTAACTACTCTAGGGGATTCTATCTATTATTTACAACATGTAATAATTCCAAATTTATTACACCAAATTTAACACTACATAATCCTAAAATTAATGCTATAATTATGGGATAAAATTAAAGTCAATGATTATGGAATAATTCAAGATTATTCTAAGAATCAATATAATCAATTCTGTGAAGTTCCATGAGTTACAACTCGCCATGCCTTACACCATGGTCTGGTGTAGAATTATTCACCATTTTCCCCTCAATATACCAATAACCACAACAATGATCTCATTTATTTTGGACATTTTTACATGAAGAACCACCTGTAGACCATGTATTCCTTCACCACAGGCATGAGGCTAGCCATTTTGGCCTCTATTGAACTATAGGTTATCACCTGTCGATCATGGATGCCTTCAGTGCACAACGCCCATTTTGGGTGTTCCTGTTTCACATAAGGAGAAATAAAAAGCATAATGGCTTGAACCATAGGTGTGGTCAAGCCTATTTTTCCTTCTCAAAACTCTAGGTTCCATGTAGTGAAACTCTTAGACCATAACCTCTACTATGCCCATTTTGGGATCAACCGTGTTATATAAGTGAACCAAGTGTTCACCACAGGGACCACCATGGGAATGGTACCTATCCATTTTCCCATTTTGGGCATTTTATTCTCACTAAACCTTATGCAATGGGCATGGAATCCTTCTAGATTCTTCTCCAGCTTCACCACACTGACCTCAAGGTGTGTCCTTATCATAAACCTTATGCTAAGGTCAATATTTCAATGCTTATTGTCAATAAATCCAACTCAATCCTTTAGGGTTTCTAACATAATATATAACCAACATATCTTAGCAATCAATAAACATCCATATTGAAATAAAAAGTATACACAGTCTCAATATTTCCCCAGTTAATAAATGAAATAAATTTATTGGTAAACACCCTTCAAACTAACACTATATATAGTATTGGGTATATGGTTAATTTAATATTAGAAATCATAAAATATAAATATTGGAAGTGATATAGAATATATCCATGAAATTAAAGAATATAGACATAAATGAGAAAAATAAAGTCAAGAGAGGGATGGAGAGTGATATAGAACACAATACTTATGAACACGGTGAGGTATTAACCATAAATTTATATGTTCATTTAGTGGGTAATAATTGAAACATAACTCTAAATGAGGTATATATTTTTTATTTTTAGAGGAAAATGGAATAAAAAATATAAAAATAATTTTCATAAAGCTTTTGTAACATGGTTGTAAAAAAAACATCTAAGTTAATTTCAAAAATCAATTTTAAGGGGTAAAAATAAGACATTCAAAACCATAATTCAAAAATAAATTTAAATATGGAAGCCTTGAAAAAAATAAGAAGTTAAAAATAGTAAATGTGTAGTGGAAGATATAAATATACATAAGTGGAATGAAATCCCATTATTTATTCTTCTAAAACATTAACCTTTATTTTTAAAATGAAAAATTAAAAAAATAGTGGGAATATGATTTTCTTTGAAAAACCATGGAAAATTTAATAAGAATATTTATTAATAAAAAAAGTTATAAAATCAAGAAAATGCACTCATGTGATAAACTTTAAATTTGATATTCTTTTCACACTTTTATAAAGAAAGTAAAAAATAATCCATGTGAAAATATTAAAAAGATTCATTTTAAAACTTTTGTAAAGAAAGTAAAATATATTATAAAAATACCTTAATAAATCTTTTAAGTATTGATAAGAACATTCTTGAAATAATATAAAGAATATAGAATTGGAGGAAAAAGATTCCTGACCATAAAGAAAAGATAAGGTTGAGTCCACATACAAGAAACCATTTGGTTGAATTGTGAACCAAAGAGATATGAAATATCAATAATAATTTTAAACCCCATAAAAAATAAGTAATAAAATATAATAAAATCACAGGTTGTAATAAAACAAAATTATAAGGATGATGTTCAAGAATAAAGTTTGTAACTTAATGAAAGAAAAATTAGTTAACAATATCTCTTACGACTTAGGTAATGAATCTAAGGATAAGGAATAAAGAGAGATTAAATTAATGTGAAAATATAAAGAATAATAAGTTATTTAAGATATATAAAATCAATAGATAAGTAATTACACCATATTAAAGTAAATTGGTGAATATAAATAAATACGCATCAAGGAATTGAAATTGAGACAAATAACTCTTACCTTAAGTCCAAAATCACTTGGTGCATGAATATAACCTCACGAATACCCAAAATTAAATTTATTAAATACTTTATTCAGAACCTTTTTATGTTTATTTCATTTTAAGGTCCATTTATTATCAAATTCCATTCATTTTTTGTATAGTTTTTCTCTCTTTTTCCACTTGGAGCTATTTAGTCAATTTCTACAAAACCAATTCTGTATATTGAGCATGAAAAAAGAAGTTATAAAATAGTTTCATTATCTATATAATTATATATATATACACTTTATTTATCATTACATTGGCACAAATTTTTTATATTTCAATAGGTTTTCAAAAATAGATTCAAATTAAGAAATGTGTCTCAGTATGCTTGTTTTAGTCGGTTAAATTTACAATGAACATTTATTAATAATATTATTAATAAAATGCCTAATTTATATTTAAATAATTTTAATAATGTCATAAATATCATATTTATTCATTAAATACACTTTTAAAACCATCCATGTAAGGTGATTATGAAAAATTAAATACATCATTCATGGAGGGAATATTTCAACCATAACACGGGCGACATTTTCATTTTCTAATGAATGATGGGAAGGTAGATAATGGTTATTAAATAAATATAAAATATTTTTAGTACAATAAAGATACTAATTAAATTATGTTAGAATGTTTATAATATATTTTGAGGATGTTTAAGAAGAAAGAAACTTGAAAGAACTCGATTGAAACAATCACATCTTCCTTTGATATCCTACTTTAAACCAATCCTTAAGATTTATTGGATTTGTATTTTGGAGAGACAAAAACCTATAGAAAATAGAATATAGGATCATGGATTATTTTTGGTAGAGTTTGGTTTAGCTAGTAATTTTTATGTTTGAAGATAAGTGGGGTGGTTAATTGGTCCTTTTATAAATGAGAGGGGTTACATTTTTATAAATATTAATTTCTTAATATAAAAAGAGATGTATTTTTCAAGGAAAGTGGATAAAAAATTGATAATTAGAGAGTAAAATATAACTATGGTCTATAAATCCATCATAAACCCATTTATAGATGTGGTTTTATGATTCTTTAGACTTTACCTTTTGATTTAACATTTTACCTCATTTTAACCTTTACTGTGGTGACAAATTTTTACCGTGGTAACTTATTTTTATGAAAAATATAAAATTAAACTTATTAACTAATTTATACATGATGATTCCAAATATGAAATCCATTTTTCTTGATTTAATTCCTAAAATTTATAAAAATTATCTTTAATATAATGATGCATAATTTAGAAAAATAATTTTTAGAAAAATGTATTTTGTAAGCATAAAGAAAATTTATTATTATTTATTGGAAAGTAAAAATAATTATATGAGGGTTAATTTGTATTTTTGTATATAGTATCAATAAATTTAATTAAATTTATTATTAAAAAAATGATTAACTTAGTTTCTTAAGACAAAAATACATAATATATATAAAAATACAATTTTTTGAAAGAAGGTCTTTTAAACATCAAATGATTTTACTTATAATTTTAAAAATTTATTTATGTTTTCTTAGGAATTAATAAACACATTTTTTTTAAATATATCATTTTAAATTTATTTTAAAATAAAAATTTAAAATAATGAGAACATATACTGTATTAATAAATACATGTTCATATCATCCTAACCTCTACTTACAAAACCCATCAAGACTTCCATAAAAAGATATAAGGATAAAATAATCAATGATGGAAATCACAAGTAGTTTTCAGATAGAATATATCTCATATTTATTTTCAAAATCTTGAACTTATTCCATCTTTTATTTCATTCAAGTTGTACTTGTTGAATCTTATCTTGGTCTTGGTCTCGGGAAAATCCAAGTGACACTACTTATTTTATAATCTCAAATGAGTGATCCTAGTAAGGAATACTCCTGCTACTTGGTGCTATTTATTCTCCTTTCTACATAGATTTTATAATTTAATTAATTCTAGTTATACCTTCCAAATCAATGGATAACTATCATATTTAATAATTATAATTGTTTAATATTCTATATTTCTTTTTAGTTTGGTGTTTCATATGATATAAGTTATTAAACATAGTATTTATTTAAAGGATAAAAACTAATAAAATCTCGGGGTATTACAATCCATGCGTGTGATATATCATGGCGTTAAAAAAATTAATTTATATTGGATAACTTGATGACTTAGGTTTTTGTTCAATATTCACATATTCTGTGTGGAAAATATCATATGAATCTATGGTTGTAGAAAAAGGAGTGAAGGATGAGACTTTGTACCATAAGATCTCATCGAAAGGAAAATTAATGTTGAAGATTCAACTTATATAAAGTTTTGGAATGAATATATAGATCACCTCAATGAGAAGGGGATAGATATCCTTACTACTGAGGGATTGCTAAAGTCTAAAAGCATGGAGTATAGAATATGAGAGGAATGAATCCTATAGAAGTAGTAAAAACTATCCTTTTAAATATAAGGGAAAACAAAAAAGAAATGAAATATAGAGTTGGTACATACAAAATTTTGGGGTTTGACTCTAATTCACTCTCAGAGAGGTTCACTCTGATACGTAACCTTCATCTATGATTCCATACACAAAGTGTGGGTGTATTGTTATACCCTTCAAAGGATTATTTTGTATTTGTTGTTAATAATTTTTTATGTGATGATTTTGAAGCTATTATAAATGTAAATGACAAGTAATTAATGTAGACATGCCATCTATATATCCTCCCCAACCCGATTAGCCACCCAAATAGTGCTTTCAGGCTGGGTTTCATTATCCTTAGGCATGATTCCCTGTACGCCAAAGTTCGTTGACTAGTAGTAAGGGTGTGAAAAAGTAATAGTGGGGAGACTATACCCTCAGGTGATGGTATAACAATGGTCCTAATATATATATATATATATATATATATATATAATATGTAGTAGGTATACTCAAACCAGACCCACCAAAGGCAGAAACACAGTCAATAATATAAAATAGAGGAAGCATAAATAAACAAAAATAATAGAAATATAAATAAAGACATCAATATGCTATTTTCAAAATATAATACATGACATGCATTAAAAAAATCCATACAATACAATTTACAGAAGGGGTCTCCAATAGCTGACCAACATTAACTATATACATATAAATAGCATTCCAATACAAAAGGAAACAAAATAGAAACTCTAGATGATGAAAAAACCTCAAGTTCCCTTGTCATCCATCCATGCCAACTTAATTAGGATCTGAATCTAGATCCCAAAACCGTACTTGTATGTATAATAATTAAGTATAAATACATCCCGAAGGGATCATCTAGGGTGTGAGAATGAGTCTCAGTAGGGTACCACCTATGTGTACATACCCAAAATTAGTGTTTAAGTAGGTGTGACTGTGATAAACAAAATAGAACAATACAATTATTAAACACAAGATTCCTTGATGCTCAAAATCCACCAGGAATCTTTTACCTGCCTCATCCAACAATGAAAAAATGTAGATAAGAGGATCCTTAGCCTATGGACCAAGGTATTCTTTGATGTCAAATATACTAGGTGAACCCTAACGTTTAAAATCTAGTTAAGTAACTTATAACCTCATGACAAAAGATACCTTGTGTCCCTAATCAAGCCACCAATTTCCTAAAGGCACACCCAAACAATATAAACCTGGTCCCTCAGACCCTTTCTCGAAATCACCCATCATATCAAAGCTTGATATCCATAGGCACAATGATATCTGTCCTCAAATAAAAATCACCATCGGCTCATAACATGATGTCCCAAGGAACGATGATCTCTGTCCTCCCAAAATAGTCCAGTTCCAATGGTCTCAACACAGTGAGCCTCTACCCCCAACTGATAGCCTTAATGTTATCATTCTAGGGATCCTCACCTTTCTCGTGAATTTCTACGACATGCACCCTCAAACCAAATACCTAAGATGCACTACTGGGGGCCTCTATCACCACGAGTGGTCAAAACCACCTCATCACTGAATCAACCTGTGTACACAAAAATCCAAATGGTGCTTCAGCCAATCATGGGTGAGATAAATCACCAAAATAGTACCTAATCCACACTAAGCCTAACAACTCATTCCCCTGCGACTATATCGCTCAAGTATGATGGCCATGCCATCCAATATCATGGTCCATGACCTCAATTTGATGACCTTTATATCTCAACACGATGACCTAGTCTCCCCAATAATGGTAAATACCACCCAAATAATATATATATCATGGTCCTCACCTAACCTGATGATTTCATCACCTCAACAGATAGCCATCTCTATCTCGATCCTCAGGCTGAGCTCATCATGTTTCATTGGAACGCAATATTTCATCACAATAATTATATATATATATATATATATATATATATCAATTAAATTTAAATAAAAAACTTAATTTAATTAAATAAATATACCTCGACCTAACTACCCAGGTGCTCGATGGCCTCTAACTCGACCTCTCATGAGCAAACAAGGTTTGGTCATGCCTAACAACATCCCATATGGTCATACAATTAATTTAACACCAAGAATTAAATTTTAAAAGGGCCTCGCTCATCTACCCCATAGTGATCTTAAAAATTAACCCCGAAATAGAATAAAAAAACATGAAAAAAAGTATGCATCACCTACCTTGGAGTCTTAGATATAGGCATGTACAATATCAACCTTTAACTCCAAACAGTTTGGAAGAAATTAGAGTTTTCGTTGAACACACTAAAAATAGGGAAAAATGACTCAAAAAAATTTAGTACTACATGAGTAAAGGTAAAGGAATAATATAGTCATGTGGGAGGATATCCTTACCAAGATGGATCCAATGCTACCAACAGATCTAAAAACAGAGGTCAGACGAAGATATTAGATCAAAATGAAGAGGAAAAGAAGGGCGCCCCCACCATTGTTGTATATGACCAAGAAAGGAAAAAGAGGGAGGTGATAGAGAAATAAGGGAGAGGGAAAACCATAATTTCACCCTTTAATGAGGACTCATGGTTATATCACATGGTTTTACAAACCATGCAGCAATCGTGTGAGCTATACTGTTGAGGTACCTTCTAAGTGACACTACCCATGCGGCTTGCGCATGGTTTGCCCTAAATGTGCGCAAGCCATGTGAAATACCTTTTAAAAAACTATATATATTCTCACATGACCATGAAACTCACCCCTAATAGTTTTACAAACCATGCTTCAGTTCAAAATGAGGGCACATGGTTTTCTTTGAGAGGCCCCACAGTTAAATGTAAACCGTGTGCCTCGACCTACAACTCCCAAATTAGGGTCTTCTAGCCTCCGATTCACCTAAAACTCTTCCAAAATTCCAATAAATTTGATAAAAATATAAGCCCATACAATAAAAAGATATTGTGTTGATGAAACTCTCAGAATTAAGATCTGATGATCGAAAAAGAAATTGACATACCCACCAATTCCAAAAAATTCAAAAAGGGAGTGGTTTTTGACCCAATTCAAGAACCCTGGATGTTACAATATCCCCACCTTAACATAGATCATCCACAAGATATAAAACAAAAACTAGAGATAGTACCTATCATAACCATCCTGAAAAAATAACCCAAACTACCCCAGTCAAAAGGGTTACAAGCCAACCACCTCAAGGGGGCTCTCCACCTTAGGATTTACCTACCCCGATCAAATCCTGACCAAAATATCAAAACAAACAATGGTCCATCGACCATTCCCGAACTCAAACGTAATCTTATGATGAATTTTCACTCTTACACCTCATCAAGATCCCCGATGTCATTCCTGAAACCCATATAAATCCTGCACCACATCAATGCCGCCTCATGACCATGTCACACATGGAACCAATGAGGTCCTGCATCTCATCAGATTCTAAATATCAAACTCGGTCCCTCACACCTCAACCAAAACCGCATCACAAAAATTACTAGATACTAAATCACCTCATGTAACCCACAAAAACACGATGTACCGATGCCAGCACACCTCATAAGTCACACATCCACCAATGATCACATATAAGCCCTGGTTCCATGAACCTCACACACACACACATAACGCATCTGATAGGATACCAACCTACTAACCAGTGTCTGGTTAGTCTATGTATACAGCTCATGCACCTCGTACAACCAAAATGAACATGCCTAAAATGTCTATTCCAAAAGAAAATAGAAAAATCAAAACTATGCCCATGGTGTACCTCTGACTATCATTAGCTCACCAGCTTGCTCAACACTTGGCAGCTTTATGACATGCACCTAGCCTGATTCCCGACTACCTGAAGCCTGAAATCCCTGTGGTGCTACAACAACCACCAGCCACTAACCCCACTGCTGGGTCTTACTGTCTCTTCCACATCCTTTACATGCAGCTAAAGCTCATCTACCATCACCTGGTACTGATCCCAATTTGACCTCAGAATCTTGAGTCTTCCATGGTCCCTGATTACTGGATATCCTAGAAGGATTCCTACAAAACCTCTCAAGATTTTTGACCTAACCACATTCTCTACACTCTTTTGGAGTCCATTCACACTAAATTAGGACATGTCATGGATTTCCCCACTAAAAGGAAACTATTAAAGATCCACTCTGAGGTGGCCTAATCGAGCCTTTGACCTGACTTCCTTCTTAGAACTCATCCCGACCTCACTTCCTATTATCTAAAGCGTCTCCAATGAAATATAATGAAGCCATCACCCTACTCAAACATGACCGGTCCATCAATTTTCCCTCGTCTATGAGCACTTGGTTCACCACCTCTGAAAATGAGGCTAACTTAAATATGTTTACCTACACTCGAATGACATATCATAAACCATCCTCGTAGTATCACACCCTTAAGGTGTTTTCTCCCACAAAACTAGGTGTAAATAAATACAATTCGATGGACATAAATGCATAGTTCATGATGGACATGTCTCCCTACTGAAGCCTCAATAACTCTCGAGATCTTTCTTCCCTCAGCATATTTGGGAAGAAGTGCTCGAAAACCCAACCTCAAAGTCCTTCCAGGATCATCACCCATATATTCCTGCCTGAACCTACATTTCCCACCATAGATTATCCATTCCTCTGAGAATGTAGGTAGAAAACACCATCCTCCACCCTGGAGGCATCTCTAGATACTCTAAGATCACCTGCATCAATTTGATCCAGTTATTAGCCTCCTACAGACCACTCTCACCCTAAAAAATCAGCAGGTGATGTGACTGGAACTCTTGAGTAAGGTATTCTATCAAAGGATATTCCCCCTGAGAACCCCTTTTGATACCCTGGATCACACGTACCAGGCTCACTCTGAGCTTCTCATCAATCCAAAACCCAAAATCTTTCAAATCTAGTAGCTTCCTCGCTTGCACTAGGACCTATACTTGACCCTAAGCCTGTACCTATTCCTACTGACCCTTAGGGGTCTCAACCCACTCGTGCACCTACGACACCCTGTCCTAACCTACCTGACACTCTATTTGAGCCATCTAGGTGGAAACCAGATGAATACCATTTCATGTTTAAATAGACCATATAACATATATATATCATAAATAAGAAAATAAGTAATAGGAAGTGAATCAAGGAGTTTTTCTAGAATTAAAAATGGAAATAATATTCATGGAAGTATAATGTAAATATAAATAGAATAAAATGAGAAAGAGAACTTGGATCAAGATTTATCAGATTCACTGAGTATTGAGAACACTCATAAAAGAATACTATAAAGAGAATAAGAGGATGATAATTATCAATATATTCCTTATGGAGGCTAATAAATTCATTGTAAATCATTTTTCAAGGATAATCATTTATTTATATTGATGTGATATTGTAACTGGTTGAATCCAACCATTTAAATGAGTTTAAGTTTATACTATTTATCAGGTTCCTTTTGATAATAATAAAAGGGGTGTGCATGTGAGATAATAACCATGACACACTAAGGATGCATTCATCCTTAAAGGAGGAAAACCTAACTAAAAAATGTGTTGTGTCTATCCCTTTATAGAATTCATGAGTATGTTAAGAGAAAAGTGTTGAATAATAACAAGAGATTAAAGGTATTTTGAAAAATCTATACACACTGATTCACCCCCTCTCAATATGAATCACTATAACATATTGGTTAAAGGTATCATCTATTTTTGTGTTTAAGAGTGTTTCTTGGGTTAAGAGGATGATGGAGAATTTATGGAAGTATTCTATAGGAAACTAGGATAGGAGATATATGCAAGAAAAATTCATGTTGGGAATATATAATTCATGATGTAAATCCATCACCCAGAAGAATTTATGAAACAGGTTCATGATATGAAAATATTTCATGACATGAATGATATTCACATCATGAATTAGTCGATCGGGATTATTTAACCCAGTGTGATTCCTTTTTCAAAGTACATGAAACATGGGATATTCACATTATGAGTTAAGGATTCACAACATGAATCCATCCTACCCAGTTTGTTTTATCATGAAGTACACCTAAAGTTTCTCCCATTAAATTTGTTATTCTCTGCCTCAAACCCTAGTATGCTCTGGGTTAGTTTGAGTGACTCCTTTCCTTTCATATCACTCTTCTTGGTGCTCTTGATCTCTGGTGTGGTTGGTTTCCTTCCTTATAGTAAGTGTGATATTTTTCCTCTTTGGTTTAGTTTGTATTGGTTTTCTATCAACACGTTCATTTAATTTTTGGAAGATAATGGATAGGATGTGATATATATAGATACCTTGTAGTTTTCCTTCTAGATACATAATCTCATTATCCTATAGGGATGGTTTTGGAATTGGGTTTTCTGCATTCCTTCCATTTTTTTGGATCCCATTGTAGATGGTGTGCGACCTGAGTTTGAGTTTGGTAGTTTCATCTCTAGTCTATGTTATATTAATTGTAATTTATCTTGATTTTATAAATTACTTTCTAAAGAATTAGAATAATATGATATTGATTGGTTTGTGTGTATAAATAGGTTTTTGAGAAAAGATGGGTTCCCCTCATTTTTGTAAAAGAAAGGTGATTTTCAAAGCATTGTGAAATTGATTGCAAAATGGATTTTCAAATAAGGTTTTAAGTGAAAAAGGGTGTTTGAAATTGTATTGTGAAATGTGTAAACCATTTTAAATAATTTGATAAATACAACACATGAGATCTTTGAGTACTTAGGTGGAGGGTGTAGTATTATGACTCCTCCTTTAGTAATGTAAGGGAGTTAACTTTATGGGATTTTCTTCCATTATTATATTGAGATTAATTTGGATCTAGGACTTGATTTAAATGGTAGGAGGGTTCACTTTTGGGGTGTTCTTCTATTCCCTAGACTTTGATGCATGAGTTTTAGGGACTTGTCATGTGCACTAGTCATATTTTATGTATGAGTGACCTAGCTAGACTGAACATGAGTTATCATTGAAGTGTTTACAATTATGATTTGTATTTGTACTATTTTTTATTTGATATAACTATTTTTGATAAATGAAATGAATTACAAAAATTATTATTTGAAACCATTTTCCTGGATTTGTTTTAGAACTGTATAAAAGGGGAACTATTCACCATGCTTTTGATATAAAACTGTTCAACTACTTATTATGCTATTTTCCTTAAAATTGATCATATTTGGATTTTTGTAAATATACATGACACGGAACACCTAGGTGGGATCCTTATGATCATTTTTATCTTATACCCTGAACACCCCTTCAGCGGTTTGTGGACCTCAAATTGTCTTTTGATGTAGGAAAAGGAAAGGGGATGTAGTGAGGCAGTAAGGGTTATGCCAGCTGGTTATGGGTAGTTGGTGGTTAGATGGAGAGACATTGCCAACATATCACATGGTGTAGTTGTTTCCTATTTTGGTTTCCTTTTTTTGGACTTGTACCTTGGAGTTTTATCTTGTCGCTTTCAATTTGTATCACTAGTATTGTTTCTTCTTTGATTATGGAATATTTTCCCTTATGGTTATTATTTATACTTGTGTATACATATATATTCCATGTATCTTGTTTTAGGTTGGGATAAATCATTCTCTTTGGTATTTTTTTGATGATTGGGTGCTTTTTTCCAGCCCCATTGGGATTAGGAAAGACCTTCAGGTCATTGGAGAATCAATTTGATTACCAGTTTAGAGGGTATCATAAGCCGATTCATTACAATCACCCTTTATATGATCTAAAAATTAGTTAGAGTTGGTCCAATATCTGATTTTTCTCTCAAGCATCTGATATGGATCTATATAACTCTATTAATAGAAAAGGCATCCCAAAATTTGATAGAAAAGTATTTTATACTTTCAAAGAGAGAATGACACCCTACCTTCCCTTTCCTGGATTTTATGTTCTTGATTCAGTAAAATATGGTTTCAAAATTCCATAATAAACCTAAAAATGCTCTTTTATTGAAAATAAAAACATTAAAAATGATGGTAAATCTAGGAACACATTATTATCTTCACTATCAGAGAAATAATTAACAAAATTTATGGTCTAAAAAACTTCCAATGCTATTTGTAAAATGATTTATAGTATCTATAAAGGGAATAAAAAGGTGAAATAATCCAAAATGTGTATTAATTTCCAATATTTTGGAGATGTTAGGATGCAAGAAGAATAAATTATGAACACTACTAAAAAATCGGGCATTAGCGACCGCCATTGGTGGTCGCTTCAGCTTCGTCGCTATAGGCCAATAGCGACCACCAATGGTGGTCGCTATAGGTGGCCGAAATTCTGGCCTTAAGCGTCCGCTTGGCGGTCACTAGCCTGGGAAATTGTTTTTTAAAAATTCATACTAAAAGAAATATATATATATATATATATATATTTATTAAATAATATATATATATATATTAAAGAAAATATTTATATATATAATATCAAATAAAAATATTTTAAATATATATATATAATATGTTTTAAATATTTTAATATATATATATTAAAGAAATATATATATATAATATTAAATAAAATATTTTTCATTTTTTTTAATGAAATGTACGAATTGTGTTTTTTTTCTTCACGGTGGAAAATCAGAGATAAAACAAGGTAAAAATCATAAAAAATGGAAAACAATTTCAAACAGCATAAACATCAAGATCTTCATAAATAATAAATGATAAACGTGCTTCAACAATCTGAGCAGGTCCATCCATTTCAATCTTCTGCTTCAATAAACCTACAATAAGACAAAAAAAAAACTACAAAACAAAACAAACGTAAATTGGAAATAATTATTCGGTTATTATATACATATAATAAAATTAAATATGACATCAAATCATGGTGATATAATAATTTAAAAGTCCCAATTTAAGAAATGATATCATTTCAGGTCATTCGGAGCACGTTTGCTCCGAATTCGACCGTCTCACGCCGTTTTTGGTGTTTTATGACACCAGAAACGTGTTTCCGGTCACTACGGTCAAAAAACACCTTTGATTGACGTGCCGTCTTCCCGACCATTTCAAAAATCACACAACGGATTTTGTTGTATGGTTTCATGGAATCCTGAGGTCATTCGGGTGATTTTGACCCCCCAACGCGCCATTTTAGCACGCACCGAGCTGCTGAAAATGACACAATCGGCCGTACCGCGCGCACCGAACGTTCGATGGGCCTTCCGTCTCCTATTACACGTCACGAATAATATTCCTAATGTTTTCGTGTGGTTTCAGGTCATTCAGAGCACGTTTTCTCCAAATTCAACCGTCTCACGCCGTTTTTGGTGTTTTATGACACCATAAACGCGTTTCCAGTCACCGCGGTCAAACGACACCTCCGACTGACGTTCCGTCTACTAGAAAATTTCAAAAATCACACAACAACTATTTTCATACGGTTTGATGGCATTCTGAGGTTGTTCGGGTGGTTTTGACCCCCCAACGCGCAATTTTAGCGCGCGCCGAGCTGCTGAAAACGCCAAAATCGGCCGTACCATGCGCATCGCACGTCCGATGGGTGTTCCATCTACTCCTACACATCACGAATAATATTCCTAATGTTTTCATGTGGTTTCAGGTCATTCGTAGCACGTTTGCTCCGAATTCGACCGTCTCATGCCGTTTTTGGTGTTTTGTGACACCAGAAACGCGTTTCCGGTCACCGCGGTGAAACGACACCTCCAATTGACGTGCTGTCTGCCTAAACATTTCAAGAATCACACAACTTCTATTTTCGTACGGTTTCATGGCATTCCGAGGTCGTTCGGGTGGTTTTGACCCCCCAACGCGCCATTTTACTGCGCACCGAGCTGCTGAAAACGACACAATCGGCCATACCGCGCGCACCACACCACCGATGGGCATGACGTCTCCTACTACATGTGAAGAATAATATTCCTAATGTTTTCGTGTGGTTTCAGGTCATTCGAAGCACGTTTTCTCCGAATTCGACCGTCTTACGCCGTTTTTGGTGTTTTATGACCCCAGAAACGCGTTTCCTATCACCGCGGTCAAACAACACCTCCGATTGACATGCCGTCTACCTGACCATTTTAAAAATCACACAACGGATATTTTCGTCCGGTTTCATGAAATTCCGAGGTCGTTCGGGTGGTTTTGACCCCCCAATACGTCATTTTAGCGCGCGCCGAGCTGCTGAAAACGACACAATCGGCCGTACCGCGTGCACCTCATGTCTGATGGGTGTGCCGTCTCCTTCTACACGTCACGAGTAATATTACTAATGTTTTCGTGTGGTTTCAGGTCATTCGGAGAATGTTTGATCCGAATTCGACCGTCTCACGCTGTTTTTGGTGTTTTATGACACCGGAAACGCGTTTCCGGTCACCGCGGTCAGACGAAACCTCCGATTGACGTGACGTCTACCCGAACATTTCAAAAATCACACAACGGCTATTGTCGTACGGTTTCATGGAATTATGCGGTCGTTCGAGTGGTTTTAACCCCCCAACGTGCCATTTTAGCGCACGCCGAGCTGCTGAAAACGACACAATCGGCCGTACCGCGCGCACCGCACATCCGATGGGTGTGATGTCTCCTTATACACATCAAGAATAATATTATTAATGTTTTCGTGTGGTTTCGGGTCATTCGGAGCACGTTTTCTCCAAATTCGACCGTCTCACGTTGTTTTTGGTGTTTTATGACATCAGAAATGCGTTTCCAGTCACCGCGGTCAAACGACACCTCCGATTGACGTTCCGTCTGCACAAACATTTCAAAATTCACACAAAGGCTGTTGTCGTATGGTTTCATGGCATTCCGAGGTCTTTCGGGTGGTTTTGATCCCCCAATGCGCCATTTTACCGTGCGCCGAGCTGCTGAAAACGACACAATCGGCCGTACCGCGCGCACAACACATCTGATGGGCGTGCCGTCTCCTCCTACACATCACGAATAATATTCCTAATGTTTTCGTGTGGTTTTAGGTCATTCGGAGCACGTTTTCTCTGAATTCGACCGTCTCACGCCGTTTTTGGTGTTTTATGACACCGGAAACGCGTTTCCGATCACCGCGGTCAAACGACACCTCTGATTGACGTGCCGTCTGCCCTACCATTTTACAAATCACACAACAACTATTTTCGTATGGTTTCATGGTATTCTGAGGTCGTTCAGGTGGTTTTGACCCCCCAACGTGCCATTTTAGCGCGTGCCGAGCTGTTGAAAACGACACAATCGGCCGTACCACACGCACCGCACGTCCGATGGGCCTGCTGTCTCCTCCTACACATCACGAATAATATTACTAATGTTTTCATGTGGTTTCAGGTCATTCAGAGCATGTTTTCTCCGAATTCGACCATTTCACGCCGTTTTTGGTGTTTTATGACACCGGAAACGTGTTTCCGGTCACCACGGTCAAAAAAAACCTTTGATTGACGTGTCGTCTGCCCAACCATTTCACAAATCACACAACGGCTGTTGTCGTACAGTTTCATGGCATTCCGAGGTCGTTTGGGTGGTTTTGACCCCCCAACGTACCATTTTAGCGCGCGCCGAGCTGCTGAAAACGACACAATCGGCCGTACCGCGCGCACCGCACGTCCGATGGGTGTGCCGTATCCTCCTACACATCACGAATAATATTCCTAATGTTTTCGTGTGGTTTCAGGTCATTAGGAGCATGGGGAGGGCTGTCCGGGGTGTGGGGAGGGTTGTCCGGATTGCGGGGAGGGCTGTCCGGGGTGCGGGGAGGGGTTGTCCGGGGTGTGGGGAGGGGATGTCCGGGGTGCGGGGGGCCTATTTGGGGTGCGAGGAGGGCTGTCCGGGGTGCGGGGGGGGGGGGGGGGGGGGGCTGTCCGGGGTGCGGGGTGGCTGTCCGGGGTGCGGGGGGGGGGGGGGGGGGGCTGTCCGGGGTGCGGGGTGGCTGTCCGGGGTGCGGGGAGGGCTGTCCGGGGTGCGGGGGGGGGGGGGGGGGGGGGTGGCTGTCCGGGGTGCGGGGGGGCTGTCCGGGGTGCCGGGGGGCTGTCCGGGGTGTGGGGGGCCTGTCCGGAGTGCGGGGAGGGGCTGTCCGGAGTGCGGGGAGGGGCTGTTCGGGGTGCGGGGAGGGGCTGTCCGGGGTGCCGAGAGGGGTTGTCCGGGGTGCGGGGAGGGCTGTCCGGGGTGCGGGGAGGGCTGTCCGGGGTGCGGGAGGGCTGTCCAGGGTGCGGGGAGGGGTTGTCCGGGGTGCGGGGAGGGCTGTCCGGGGTGCGGGGAGGGGTTGTCCGGGGTGCGGGGAGGGGATGTCCGGGGTGGGGGGGGGGGCCTGTTTGGGGTGCGGGGGGGGGGGGGGGGGGCTGTCCGGGGTGCGGGGTGGCTGTCCGGGGTGTGGGGAGGGATGTCCGGGGTGCGGGGGGGGGGGGGGGGGGGTGGCTGTCCGGGGTGCGGGGGGGGGCTGTCCGGGGTGCGGGGTGGCTGTCCGGGGTGCGGGGGGCCTGTCCGGAGTGCGGGGAGGGGCTGTTCGGGGTGCGGGGAGGGGCTGTCCGGGGTGCCGAGAGGGGTTGTCCGGGGTGCGGGGAGGGATGTCTGGGGTGCGAGGAGGGCTGTCCGGGGTGCGGGAGGGCTGTCCGGGGTGCAGGATGGCTGTCCGGGGTGCGGGGAGGGCTGTCCGGGGTGGGGGGAGGGCTGTCCAGGGTGTGGGGGGGGGGGGGGGGGGCTGTCCGGGGTGCGGGGGGCCTGTCCGGCGTGCGGGGAGGACTGTCTGAAGTGCGGGGGGCCTGTCCGGGGTGCGGGAGGGCTGTCCGGGGTGCGGGAGGGCTGTCCGGAGTGTGGGGAGGGCTGTCCGTGGTGCTGGAGGGCTGTCCGGGGTGCAGGGAAGGATGTTCGGGGTGTAGGGAGGGCTGTCCGGATTGCAGGGGGGCTGTCCGGGTTAGGGGGGAATGTTCGGGGTGGGGGGAGGGCTGTCCGGGGTGTGGGGAGGGCTGTCCGGGGTGTGGGGAGGGCTGTCCGGAGTGCAGGGAGGGCTGTCCGGGGACTACAAATAGTTAACTCAGCTCATTCATCAAAAACAAGTTTAATGGTTTATATTAGGAATCACATGTTTTTTTCCAAAATATTACAAAACATGCAATTCTAAACATTGGAAATTAAATGAACAAAAAATATCCAAATCATTAATCAGTTTCATGGTTACTTCTCAATTCGTGCACACAAACATTGCATGAGGCCAAAACACACATGATACCCCCAAATCACAAAAAAAATCACTAAAAACCCAACATAAATATCAATAACAACCCCACCATTAAAATCAGAAACACACCTCGTGAATATGATGCGTCATGCGTGGTCATGACTACTACCTCCATCAGGTGGGCCAGGGGCCTACAACAAAAAAACATTATGAATATTTTCATAACAAAAATAATATAAAATAAATAAATAAATATAGTATAAACCTGCGTCGTCTGATCCCCTGCACCATCACCTAGATTCACATATTTCCGCAGTGCTCTAACCTCAGCGATCAATTGTGCATTTACCTCCTCGAAAGCGTGCAACCGTGCCTTGAAATCTGACAACCGTTGTGTCATCTGAGCAATAGCAGGAATGACAACCGCAACGTGTGACACTACATAATGAGGAATCCCTATTCCATAGGTCAAACTATATCCATGCCCGTCCCGACCAATAATGCGATGAAAGATCTCATCCCTTCTCATGGGAAGCTATCGATGGTCCTCTGGCAGATGTTCTAATTCAACTTCAAATTGAGCATGTGAAATATTTAAATATATATACATATATTAATATACAGATTTTATGTAAGTATTGGTAATGAGTACAAGTACTTACTATCAATGTTGCAGCCTCTGGATCATTGCGATCACGAGTCCTCATCCACACCGACATTTTATCAGTTGGTGAACCTTACTCCCGCAACTGTATATGAATAGAATATAAACACAAAACCGTATTAATTAAAAAAAATTAAAAAAAGAATAATAAATACCTCATGTCAGATCTGATACATGTGACAAGTCCCGAGCCTGTGAGGTGGTCCCTACAACGTTCGATTCTCAGAATGGCATGTTGACACCTCCTACATTCAATTCATTAAAATTTAAAACAAATCACACATTCTTGAAAATATATATACCAAAATAAATATACAAATCGCAACACCCTCAGTAGACCAATATGCAACTAAATCACGCCACTGAGCTGGGAGGACACCTCTCGGGACTTTTTCCAGAATGTCTGGGGCACCCACATTTGTTACCCAGTGGTCCCTCTTGACTTTGCCTTTATAGTCTTTCCACATATTATGGAATTTTCTCATACAAACTGGCCGAAACTTATCGGGACATACTTTAAAATTTTGATATTAAAGAAAAAAATCACATATGTTATTGTTGTTTATACATAGGGAATAAAGTAAAATGGTCTTCTTACCTGAACCTCCCTCCAAAGACAATCTAATGTGTCCTGAGGGATAGAAGCCCAGTCACGCGTGGTCAATGGAAATAAATGTGGATCACGTATGATATGACCCAGCTAACGAATAAATGTAGGGGTATTCCGTCCCATAGGATGAAATACCTCATCAAATGAAACATCAAAAGTCGTGTTGGAATTCCATGATAATATGCCACGACCAGGGCCTCTCCTGCGAGAGGAAGAAGCAGTCGAGTCTGATCCTGTTGAAAAAAATTTATATACAAATTGACAGATGTTATAAATATATATATGTTTAATAATTACATAAAAAATAGAGACAATGACATTCCAACATACCTCGACCCTGAGACGTAGATGCCTCAGATGGATGATGTGGATCTTCTGCCTCTTCCCCTGACATGCCTGCTGTCATGGAAAACATTATTAAGGGGACTATACAAAGTGTCCAAATGATAAATTGGATTATTTTAAAAAAAAATCAAACTTGTACAGTTGTTAATCAAACAAAAAGGGATTGAATAATTAGTTGTGAATGAATTTTAAAAAATCAGAAAGTTCACAAAAAAGATATACAAATTATGTACAAAACCAATCAATGCATATCCAAATTTTAAATTGAATTAATAAAAATTCAAGTAGCACATGAACCAAATGAAGAATACCTCAATGGGAAGATACACTGACAATAAAATAAATATAACATGAGTTAAATCACCCTAAATATTTATAACAGAATAAACTTCCAAAAGTGAGGATTAAAACTTACAAGGATTTATAAAATGTTTAGATAATTTATGATATCTTAGGCTGAATAGCGGGAAAACAATTATACCTTTCATTAAGCATGCAAATCGACCGTTTTTCCTTCAACAGCCACTCTAACCCAATAAATATCTTCTTTACGTTGAACTACGGTATGTTGATCAAGCTGCTGGGAAACAAAAGGAACAGTCTCGGGTTCATCTTGTTCAAATCCAAACACTCCTCACCGAGACATTTTGACAACAACTTTCCAACTTGGATTCGAAGGCAAAGTAATGAAGAATACTTGTTCCGCTTGTGATGTCAAAATGAAAGGTTCATTATCAATTCTTTCATTTCTGTATAACATATAGTTAAAATCCACCAATAAAAACTGATATTGATCAACTTTACATCCACGCACTAGATCAACCAAATTACACTTTAACAATATGTACTTCAACCCTTGTGTGTATACAAATTCAATGATGTCTATCAATTGACCATAGTAATAACCATAATCGACAAATAGAAAACTGATTCCACTATTTTGTGTTCCTCGTTTGTCATCAACATATTTAATGCAAAATCGAAAACCATTAGCATCTATAGATTTATAATGACGAGCCGTTATAGATGGACCCTCATCCAGTTGGATAAATTCTTCAGTTAGCGCGGGGTCCCCTAACTCCCTCATCTTATGAACCTACATAATTCATAGAATTAAATTATGATATATGAAGAAAGAAATTAGTATAATACTTCATTCATAATGAAAATCAATTTATACGTACATAATCCTTGAACCAATCATGAAATGACACATAATGAGACTGTTGAATTTGCAACTCAGTCGCACAATACATATCTTCTTTTATCTCATTAATGTGTTTCCAGCAAATGATAACATGATGTTTAAATGATCAACTTATGCAAAAAAAACATGTAAAAGTTAAACAATAAAAGTGATAAGATACTTACTGCATTAATGGTGCAGCTGATGGAGTATTGAACAAGATATATCGATGTGCTTGTATCCACTCGATGTTGTCCATATCATATGTGGTTCCTTCTCCAACTGGACCATACTGAATCCGAGAGGGCTTATCTAATTTTGTTTCAACATCCGTAAGATGTTATACACAAAAATTAGTACACTCATCCATCAAATAACCATTGGCTATTGATGCCTCCAGATAAGATCTGTTGCATACAAATCGTTTCAGTGTACTAAAATACCACTCAATAGGATACATCCATCTGAATTGAACTGGACCAGCATCCATTAATTCATCAGTTAGGTGCACTATCAAGTGGACCATAACATCAAAAAATGAGGGGGTAAATAGTTTCTCAAAGTGACAAAGCGTAAGTACAATTCGGTCCTGTAAACTTTTTAAATCACTCATTCGTTGATTTCTTAAACAAAGCTGTCTAAAAAAATTACTCATCTCAATCAACATCTGAACAAAATTGGGGGATAAACAATCAAAAATTTCAATTGGAATCAACTGCTGAAGTAGTATGTGATTGTCATGAATTTTCAACCCTTGAAATGTCTTGCTCGTCAGATTCACACACTTTGAAATATTAGAAGAGTAACCATCAGGAACCTTGAGAATCTTCAAAATGGAAAGAAATGTCTCTTTCTACTTTTTAGTCATCGTATACTATGCAACATGAATATATTCCTTGTTTCCCTAACCTAACTATAAATGTAACTATTTCCTTAAACCCATTTCTTCCAAATCACGACGTGCATTAACATGGTCCTTTTATTTTCTACTGACACCTAAAATGGTCCACAATATGTTATCAAAAACATTTTTTTCAATGTTCATGACATCCAAATTATGCCTCAGCATGTTAGTTTTCCAATACGGAAGACTATAAAAAATAATTTTCTTTTTCCAATTGTGACTGCGCTGCCTACCCGCAGCTCGAATATTACGTACCGGAGGAGCCACCAAATCCTGAATTTCATATACCGTATGGATGTTTTCTTCCTCAATATGCGATAACATTTTGACTCCTGTCATGATCTTTGGTGCTGGGATGAACTCTCTAGAACCATCAAATGCCACTCTGTCCTTTATGAACCAGTATTGAGGGGGGAGAAAATGTCTGTGACCCATGTATGCCCATTTTTTGGAATGCTTAATCCATAAAGATTTTTTACTTTTGTTGCAACAAGGGAAAGCAAATTCCCCTTTCGTACTCCAGCCTAATAAATTTTCATAAGCTGGGAAGTCATTGATTGTCCACAATAAAGCAGCCTGTAGTTTGAAAATTTCATTCGTTTCACAGTCATAAGTCATCACACCATCGCCCCAAAATTCATTCAACTCCTCAATAAATGGCTGAAGGTAAACATCAATCTTATCCACCAAACTTTTAGGTCCATCAATAAGAGTGGAAAGTAATATAAATTTTTGCTTCATACAAAGCCACAGAGGAAGATTATACGAAAACAACACCACGGGCCATGTGCTATGAGTTGCACCAACCATAGACTTGAATGGATTGAAACCATCTGCTGCCAATCCCAATCGGACATTACAAACATCTTTGGAAAAGTTGGGATGTCTCTTATCAAAATCCTTCCATGCATGAGAGTCTTCCGGGTGGGTTAACATATCAATTTCATGAACTCTTTTAGCATGCCATCTCATTAAATTAGAAACTTTAGATGACATAAAAAATCTTTTCAACCTTGGTTTAAGGGGAAAGTAACGCATTTACTTTACGACAATCGGTTTCCCCTGTATCACAATATGACTTTGATGAGTACAATTTCCCCCATTCTCTTTCCACCTAGAAGCACCACAAACCGTACAAATATCCAAATGGGTAGTTTCCTTTCTAAATAACATAAAATTGTTTGCACATGCATCTATGGTCTCATATGTAAAAACTAAGTTCTCTGTAAGCTTACGAGCATGGTAATAAGACTCGGGAATATTAGCGTCGACAGGAAGAACCTTTTTCAATAACACCAACAACACGTCGAATGATGTGTCTGACCAATGATTCAAAGTTTTCAAATGAAACAACTCCATGATAAACGAAAATTTATTGTAAGAAGTACATCCAAGATATAATTCTGTTTTTGCACCATCAATTGCTTCATAAAACCACCTCGAATCACAATCTGCACCAGAGCGAAGATTTATCTCACCGGTCTCAAGATTCTGGATGTCAATGCCATCAGGATCCAACCCACATACCATTTCAGTAAGCATTTAATGCATTGGGTCATTCATCCTTGCATCAACATCCATCTGAAATGCATCTGTATTTTGACAACGAACATATTCTTCTCCATGACGAGTCCAACTCTTATAATTTTTCAGAAATACATTAAATAATAGGTGCTCCCTCACAATATCTCGTGTGGATTGATATCTGTTAGCACATTTTCTACATGGACAACTAATATAGTCACTTTAAAATCCTCTGGAAAAGTTAATAAACTGCATAATGCCATTGAAATACTCTCTAGACGTTCGATTTGGAAGATAAATCCAACTCTTATCCATAATAAGATCCCTATAACAAACATTTACACAAGACTTATTACATTTTCATTTTTCATATCAAATATATTTAAAATAAATACTAATTAATTGTTTGTGAACCATTTATAAAATAATAATGTAATTGAAAGCCCATGTCATACCTGATTGCGCTACAAACCTGGAAGGGAGGGGAGCCGAAGGCGGTGCTGCGAGGGAGAGGAGAGGCAGTGGTGGGGAGCTGGAGCTGGAGTTGGTGCGGCGAGGGAGGGGATGGGTGACGATGGCAATGGGGAGCCGGAGGAGAGGAGGCAGTGAGGTGGCGACAGTGCAACGAGGGTGGGACGATGAGGGAGGGTATCGAGGACAGGGGGAGCCAGAGTGGATGGGCGCCATCGGCGAGGGGACGAGTAGCGGTCGTGCAGGGAGGGAGGGGACCGGGCGGCGGCAGTGCGGAAAGGGAGAGGATGGTGAAGGAGGGGATGGGTGGTGGTGGTGCGGAGAGGGAGGGGACAAAGACAGAGGGGACGGGGGTTGGCAGGGTGCAGGGGGGGGGGGTGTTTGGGGTGCTGGGGGGGGAGGGACGAGGTGGCGGAGGGCCGAGGGTGGAGGTCGGAGGCCGGAGGGGCTGGAGGTCGAAGGCCAGATGGCGGCCGGAGGGCTGCCGAAGGCGGGTGGCGGGAGGTCTGAGGGTAGAGGGAGGCCGGAGGGTGGCCACAGGGTGGAGGGTGGCCGGAGCCAGAGGGAAGAGGCGGAGGAAGCTCAGAGGAGATGGAGGGCAGGGCGGAGGGCGGACAGTGGAGGGCTGGGCGGCAGAGGGCGGCCATCGGAGGTCGGAGGGCGACCGACGGAGGGTGGAAGGGAAACGGGGACGACAGCGAGGGATGGTGTGCGGCGGCGGGGCAGGGCGTGTGGCGACCGGGGATGGTGGCGATGGGGAGGGCGCGCGACGACTGGGAGGGTGGAAGGGTTTGGGGGGGGGGGGGCTTCTTGAGAGGAGGGAGGAGAGGGTTCGGGGGGGGGGGGGGGGCACTGAAGCCGATTTTTTTTAAGGAAACCTAGCGACCGCCATTGGGGGTCGCTATTGGTTACCTATAGCGACCACCAGTGGCGGTCTCTATAGGTAAAGGGGCTCAAAATCCCATATTTCTAGTAGTGGAATGAATTATTTACAAGGGTGAATATTATTTTCAACACCATTATAGGGTTTGTAGAAACTCTTGAAGATTCCACAGTTGTGAAAAAGTTTCTAAGAATTTTACCTGAAATATTTGATGCCAATATCTCAAAAATTGAATATAGAGACTTTGATGGATAAACTATTGATGAACTATATAGTACACTCATTAATTATGAGAGGAGAAATGGAGAAACTATGAGAAAAGTGAAAAAGTATAATGAAATTTCCTTTAAAGCCTTTAAATACTAAAACATTCAAAATGAGCAAGACTACTCAGATGAATATGGAGGTATGTGATATTTTGATGAAACTATTTCTATTATGTATAGAATATTCATATGAGAGAGTGGTGATTATAAAGAATTTTTTTTAAATGTTTCAATTGTGGGATATAAGTAATTTATCTGTCAACTGTCCTATAAAAATTAGAGGATAAAATGAGTAAAATTAAACAACCATGAAGGCCACCAATATGATAGATTCCTTAAAAATTAGTTGAAGGGAAATAAAATTATTTCAACCATATCTTTAAAAAGTAACTTTCTACCAATTAAAAAAGAAATTTATGATAATAATGAAAGTAGTGATGATAAAGAAACCCTTGGAAAGTCCTCTATAAGAATGGAAATAAAATTTTTATTGAAATAAATATGAAGACTAAGGGTATACAATACTTGGATAAAAGGAAGTTCAAACAAATATGGAAAAATATAGGTTGGAAAAGGAATTCTTATCAAGGAAATTGAAAATACAAATCTTGAGATTACTAAAAAGGGAAATATCATGGATGATATGACTTAAAACATTTTCCTCAGAGATAAAAAAATTAATAACCTAAGAAAGAAAATAACTAAAATTAAGAGACAACACGGAAAATACATTAGTGACTGGAATAAAGCTATTAGAGTAAAAAGTAAATGTTACAAGAAACCTGTATCAAGTAAATTTTCTAAAAAAATTTAAGGCATGAAAAGGGAAAGCCTATTGAAGTTTCATATCGAAATAAAATCATATCTGTGGAAGATTCAAATGTCAAAGAGTAATCTGTGTTAGATGAAAATTGAGAAGAAAAAGGTTATATATTCTCAAATATGGAAGGATAAAGAATCAAGAAATATGACATTACCAATCCAAAATGTTTAAGAAATAATCCCATAAAATTTATTTGTGTCATCTACTCATTTAAGGGATAAAAATAGAACATGAACACAATCCACGAAACAATGAAATTTGTATCAAAATTGAATATTTCAAGGGTATTGTTGGTTCTATGAGTGTTTGTTCATAGGTAATATATGTTTTTTATAATATATATCTACCTATAATGAGAAGAGAGTAAGGATTAAAGGGGTGACATCAACCACATATGAGAAATCATCAAAAGCACCTAAAAATTATAAAGAAAGTTAAAGTGAGAAATAGTTTTTGAAGATTACAAGAGGTATGTGTAAGGTGTGATCAAGAAGAAAATAACTCATATGTATGTGTATCATTTATTCCAACTGAACTGAATACATTTCACAGGTTTGGAAACAATCATAATTAAATTCAGATGGAGTAATGAGAAAACGTATTTGAAGTAAGAATTAAACCTTCTAAATCTGAAAATCCTTGGATCATTGACAATGGGTGTTCATCCCATATAGAAAATTATTTTAACAACCTAAAAAATGTTGAGAAGTATGAAGTATGAGATGATATATTTTTCAATGAAAAATCTCTAAATATAAGAGGTGTTGGAATAACAAATATTGATAAAAATAAAATCATCCCAGATAATGTATTGTTTGTTGATTGAATAAACCAAAGTTTGTTGAGTGTATCACAACTATGTGATATTAGAAATGAAGTAATATCCAGGAAAAATGTGTGCACTATTAAGAGATTTAAGGATGTAACTTTTGTAACAAAAGGCTTGAGAACCTCAGAAAATTTATTTCAATTTAGGGAAGTAGGTTAAAATTGTTACTTGAGTTGGAAAAGAGAAAATAGTTTGTGGTATAGAATACTTAGAAACCTTAAAAAAAATATTATCAATGAGGAACATGTGAGGAAAATTCCTTTACTAAAATAAGATATTTCCACTTTTTATAAAATCTATAAAAAGGGGAAAATGGTGAATAAGACACATAAGAGAGGATCAATTTAAATAATAAAACCTTTTGAGTTTATGCACTCTAATGTGTGTGAACCTATGAAAAACAAAACAAAAAAGTGAAAAAGATAATTTTTAACTTTGATTAACGAATTCACAAGAATGAAATGCATCATGTTCATGCCATAAAAATCACATACCTTTAATATATTCAAAATCTTTTAAATACTTTTATAAAATTACACAAGACTATTTTTGAAGAGATTGAGAATATATAATGGGAGTTAGTATGAAAATAGATATTTTTCTAAATATATTGATAAACATGAAATTAGTCATGAATTAAATGCTCTATATACTCATAAAAATGGAGTGCTAGAAAGGAATAATAAGAGTCATGTTGACATGGCTAGAACAATTTTAAAAGATCATGATTCATTAAGATTTTTCTAGCTATAGGCCAACACAATTACTAGAATTATCTAGAATAATATTCTTTTGAGGCCAAATTCTAACATGAATCCTTATGATATGTGGTTTAAAAAGAACCCAAATGTTAAAAATTTCATACTATTTGGATGTCCATATATAATTTAAAAAGAGACAAAAGTAGAGGAAAGTTTGATGAAAAGGTTGAAGATAGAATTTTCCAAAGGTATATACCAAATGGGAGTTCCTAAAGGTGTTATAACAAAAAATATGAAAGAATTATTGAAATGTGATGATGTGATAGTTCTTGAAAATTAAGAATAAATAAAGAGAACTATTTTGAAAAATATTGAGGATGATGTTGAAAATTTTGAACATGTATTAGAATTATTTGAAATCATACATATTCAATCAAAAGGAGTATATTTTGATGTCTATAGTGATGATTATGAGTCTCAAAATCCAAAATAGGTTAATACTAGTGAAAAAAATAAACTCAGATGTGTAAAATTTTAGGTTTAAGTCTAAGGAAGTATATAGATGTTGAGAATATAATTAGTGACCAGAGTCAAGGTGTGTAGACTAGTAGAAAACTTATAGTAGCTTGCCACACTAGTTTGCAGTCAAAAGTTGAGCCAAAATCTATTGAATAGAATTTTGAACATAAGGATTCCATGAATGAATAACTAAACCAAATTAAAAAAAATTAAACATAGTTACTTATTACCAAAACCTCCAAGAAGAATGTGATTGGAGAAAAATGGGTCTTTAGGAACAATGTAAATTATAACGATGAGGTGTTTAGAAATAAGGTCAGGTTGGTATAAAATGGATACTCAAAAATTTAAGGTATTGACTTTGATGAAACCTATTACCCAATGACTGTACTTGAGTCCATATGAATTTTCCTACCCATAAAAACTCATAAAATCTTTAATGTATTTTAGATGGATACCAAATCATATTTTTTTAATGGTGAGATTAATGAAGAAGTGTACATGGAACAACCCAAAGTCTTTGTAATTGATTTTAATGGAAGAATATTATTTAAACAGAAAAAGGAACTTTATGGATTAAAATAGGATCTAGGGTCTTAGTATTTAAAATTAGATGAATATATAAAGATCATGAAGTTAAAAAAAGGAAAGTAGACAAAAACTTGTATTTGAAGAAGTATAACACTAATAAACTATTTATGATTGTGTATCTTGATGATATTTTTTTCTATCAATGAAGAAATTATATAATGAGTTCTTAAGGAAATGGAAGAAATATTTGAAATGTTAATGTTTGGAGAGATGATATTTTTCTTAGGATTATAGATTTTCTATACAAAAATATTTCATTTTATAATAGAAGAAAAACATGAAAAATATCTCTTGAAGAAGTTTGATTTTCAAGAAGCTAAAGGAGTATCCATACTTTTATAGGTAGGAAAAACACCGAGTAATAATGATTAAGGAAAGATAGTTAATAAGAATAAATTCATAAGTTTGATTGGAATTATTATGTACTTGAAAATATCTAGGTTTGACATTGTATATTCTATCACAATTTGTTCCCAATATCAATCTAATCCTAAGGAGACACATCTTTTGGAAACATATTATTTTGAGATACATCTAAAACAACCTCTATTATGGGTTGATATACAAGAAAAAAAGTGATATAAATCTAATATTATTTACTAATATTGATTGGGAGGGAGCTAAAGATGTTAGGAAGTCCACATCTGGTGGTGTATCTTTTATTGTAATAAGACATGCTTCAAAGAATTCAAAGAATAAAACATTAGTTACATTAATATCAAGTGAGGATGAGTACATGAAAGCATTATGATAATATAAGTAGATGATTTGGATGAGAACACGACTATAGGACTTGAATATCGAATATTATTATCCTCTGGTTATAGGCTATGATAATAAGAGTATAATTAATCTATCCAAAAATTCTGTGTGGCATTATAGTTCAAATCATATTTATATAAAGTATCATTTTCTCAAAGAAAAGGTAGTTGAGGGTATCTTATAACTATATTTTCTTATTTCTAATGAATAATTGACTAGTATTCTCATAAAACCCATCACAACTGATCAATTTGAGAATCTAAGGCTGCAAATGAGAGTGCAGACCAAACCTCAACACTAAGGTATGATGTTTTTTGAGTTCCATTTTCTATTATTTATTTATTAAATCCATGATTAAATGTTTTATGTATGGGGAGAAACTTATTATCGCTATTTTTTATGTAACACCCATAGATTTTTAAAATAGGAACATCATGATCGATAACATGTATGACACACAACACCAAGATTAGAAGATAATGTTACATCCCAAGACATTATTATATATATATTTTAAATAAATTAATTCTCTTTGATATCTTTTAATGCACACAATACCAGGTTTAAATGAAACATTATACTTAATTAAAATATTATTTTTTAAATATTACCATTATAACCTAGCCGTTAAGTTGGAAGGTATGAATATGTAATAAATAAATTATGAAACATTTATGGTATACACACATATAAAATAAATTCCATGTTTATATATTTATTAAAAATAAAATAATAATCATTTTAAATTAAAAGACATGTTTTCTGAAAAACTTTATTTTTATAGGCGATTTAGTCATGCTTTGCGCACATAATTTATAATTAATTTTTACCAATTTTATAAAAATTTATAGGAAAAAATGAAATTTATTTTTTAAATCATAATATCAAAATTATCTTAGGGTTATTTTTTTTGATTTTTATAAAATGTTTTATTTTTTGATGAATAGTAAAAAATGCTGATTTTTACTAAAAAATGCCTTCAAATTTAAATTATTTAGAAAGATAAATTAAAATTTTAAACTATTTTTAAAGTAAAATTAGTAAAATTATATTAAAATTTAACTAATTTAGTTAATTATAATCAATTTTATGTTGAATTTTTATATTAAAACCTTCTATACTCATGAGAAGTTTCTCTTTGAAAACTCACCTTTTCATCACGTCTGTATGTATAATTTTAAATTAAATTCTACCAATTATGTGAATTAAATTTGTAAAAATGGATTAAATATTTTTAATAATTATAATTTATATTATATAATAATGTTAACTTAATTTTTTACCAAAATTAATAGTAAAAATAGTAAAAATTAATTACCGCTGTTAAGGTAAGAATGTGTTTACTATGGTGTTAAACTAAGAAGATAAGGGCTAAAATGACCTACCAACTTATCAAAATATTATTATATTTCTATATTTCCAAATTAAAATATCCAAAATTATAACCTAATGTTATTTGGTAGCTTTTTTCATATGAATGAATTTATTATTTTGGATTCTTTTAGGAAATTTCCAAGTAATTTTCAATAGGGTTCCCTTCCCCCACTTATAAAAGGCCACTCCCTCCCTTCACTTATTCACACCTCCCAAGACATTTAGATCGAAAAAATACTATAAAAATACCTCCCCGACACCCTTATACATATTCTAGATATTTTTCCTCTAAAAATACCATCCCTAGGGTCCTTAAGAATAGATCTGAAGGAGGTTTCTCTAGGTAGAGGTAATTATCTTAAGAAATCTCTTTCATTTTATTTCTTATTTTCCCACCTTCAATTATGTATTAAAACTTACAATATAATAAAAAAGTGACTAACATATAATTATATATTATTATTTCTATTTAATTTTATTTATCCATCTCCACTTCTATAAAATGAGAAATGAAATCATCGATCATGTGTACAACAAACTACCACCTCACGAACCAATGTAGTTTGTTTTCCATCACCACCTTTCAAGGATGGATATAATGATGGATTTAAAAAATTTATATTGTATTAAGTATATTATTATATTTATATAATCTTAATATCAAATATATATTTTTACATTCCATTCAATTTCAAATATGATAACATCACTCATGTGTATGGAGGACTACTACCTCGCGAAGTGATGTGATTCATTTTTCACTTACACTTTACATGAAATATAATAAGGATAAAATTAATGAATATATGTTATATATATTTGATTATATTGATTATATAAAATTAATATATCACCCAATTACTTACCCTTTCAATCCTTAAGATAATGATATCATTGCTCGTGCATACGTATGACCTACCATCTCCACGAAGCGATGCGATTCATTTTCCATGTCCAAATTTCGAAAATGGTTATAAAAATGTATAAAATGAGTAAATATGATATCAATAACATTATTATAACTATGTATATGATATATATGATATATATATATATATAATATTCACAATAACCAAAACTTTCATGACAATACACGCATGAGAAAACAGGAAATTGACACCTGAAATAATAAAAATAATGAAATATTATTAAAAATAAGAGGAAAAATGATATAAGAGGATCCTATATGATATTATAAATATTATTATGGTTATTTTATAAATCAATAACATGATTAAAACCATTATACACTAGGTATAAACATGTATGAAGGAAATCATACCAGAGATAAGGGTTTCTCGTCTCACTTTTACTTCCGTGAGGCATATTCCATATTCACCACTTATTTCCTTTATGTAGTGCATATACTACCAATTTGATATTTTATATCATGAATATATTTATCTTCATGATATTTAAAGTTTCATTTTATATCATTTCTTTTATGAGGCTTACAGTTTAGAATTTACCAAAGTGTTGAGAGTTTATTTCACAATCTCATCATTATTCAGGATTATTTATGTTTACATCTCCCTTAAAGGAATTATTTTATATTTATATATTAAAGTAAATATATTTTCTAAAAATATGGTCATTAATCAACTTTTTAAGTAATATTACTATTTTTATACTCTTATTTACTTAAAATTATTGAAAAAAAGTTTTACGAAAATTTGACTTTATTTCTCTCTTCAGTTAGAAATTATTTTTCATCAAAACCCATTTTTTTATAAAAATGTCTCAAAAAATGTTTTTAGAATTTTAAAAATGATTTATTAAATAAATGTTTACCCATTTTTAATTTTCAAAAAATGTTTTGAAAGAAATATTCTTATCGTTTTCAAAGTAATACCCGTTTTGATTTTTTCGAAAATGTGAAAGGAATATTTGTTTTAATGTGCACAAAATGAAAGGAATTTTACATTATCATGACCAATAAATGTTTTAGTTATTATTTTAAAAGTTTTAAAAGTTTATTTTCAATGAAAATTATTTTCAAAATGTTTTTTGAACTTTTTGTTTTAAAATGCGATTTAAAAATTGCAAAGGTTATTTTTCTCAAAAATGTTCTAAAGATATTTTAACGGTATTTCAATTCATAAATGACACCAAAAATATGTTTTAATTATGATATACTAAGTATATATTGTATTTATATAATGATTAATATTTTTATAGATGTTTTATGATCATTTTGACTGGGTATGTACAATTTTAGTACAATTCACCATTTTACTATGGATGGTTTATGATTATGTTTATTAATTGGGTTAAGTATTAAAATTTAGTATATTAGTTTTTAAATATGAATGTTTATGTTGATTATGTTTCACCCCTTTAATATGAGAAATTAGTTGGAATTAGTAAGTGATGTAAGGGGTCCACTATAGCCCCTCGATGCATTGATAGGTCTCATGAGACAAACTAGATTGGGTTTGGGATGATTACTAACCCATTTATTTAGATGTCTTAGAATAAGGCCCTGAAGGTATATTTTATATGTCCAGTATTATTAATTACATTATTACGAGTTTAATTATTTATATTACATGTTATTATTATATTAATTATAATATCTATGTTATATTTTAAGCTCTTGTGATCATTTATTTGGAATTATTTGATCACCATTTATTTCTTCCATATTATGCTCAAGTTATTGATTAAATGGAATGTATTTCTATTATTTAACTTACCATATTGATTATTCCTTATTTATTCATAGATTATACTGTACTCTTACCCTTATTGAGTATATGATCTCACCTCTTTCTCATATTTCATTTTCCCCAAGATATTAGGAAGTGTTTTATGACTGATGTGATAGAATATGATATGGGGAATAATGGTGTTCAAAAACAAAATACTTTGTGTATTATATGTTTTAAAATTTAATGTGAATTTAATTATGTATCTAGTTTACCAATACTATTAAACTATTCATTCCTTTGGGATGAGAATCCATTTATCTTATAAAAATGTAATAAAGTAGACACCAGCTCCAAGCTACTGGGGTTAGCGTCACTATAATTGGTATCATATGAAGTTTAATAGAAACCTTGAGAACTAGATTTTGGAAAATATAGATTATGGAACATAACCCTGTGATAGAATTTGAGGATAAGTATAAAATAAAATCCTAAGGTTTTGGTAAGGAAGGATTATTGTTTTTTCCTAGGAATAAATCTATGTCTAGATACTACAAGTGGATGTTTTTCTAGAACAGATGTACCTATGGGTAATAAATTCAAAAAGGGTGCATTGGGCTTAACCTGATCATCACCTGGTGCATGAAAATGAGCCTAACTACACACCTGATTTGACACTCCCAAGGGATATGATTAGGATAAATCACATTTCCTTGACAAACCATTATGAAGGTGTTGAAAATAAATATGTCCCCAAAGAAACCATGTTTATGATTATAAGATTATCTATGCATAAATTTTTTAATTTATTTTAAGTATTTCACTAGTTTTGTTATTATATAGTATATTTCATAATGTTATTATCTAATCTAGTGTATTATATTTTTTATAAATGTCTTATAGCAGAAGGTATTAGCACTATATCAATGAACCTAATACAAAGAGTAAGAATGATCGTTTCTCTGATGAGATTAATCCAATATTTCTAAGCAAACTAATCTCCTAAACATTCTCATCATATGAGAACACAGTATCATGTGCTATAAATATAGAGAAATAATTTTCTAAGTATTACAACTTTTAAAGGAATATAGAGAAGAAGAATACAACATAGAAAAAAATAGATAAGGGGAAGAGGGGAAAGAAGGATTTTCCAACATGTGATACTTGTGGATGAAAACACCTTGGTAAATTCTTAAAAGAAAAATGAGTTTTATTCAAGTATAGAGACAAAGGAAACTATAATTGTGATTAGAAGAGCAAGAAATAGTCTTCCAATATTAAATTATTTCACTATAAGGGGATGAGGAACTACACAAATGAATTACCCATGTATCAAGGGAATATACCTGAAAGGAAGCTAAGGTATCAAGGTCAGGCTTATTATATTACTACAGATGAAGTGAAATGATTAATGTGCTTTTGTTTGGATCCAAGAATTATGCTATAGGAGTATTTTATCAATTATATTCTGGTAATAAGAATCATTAAATGTATAAGGATTGTACTATACTACCATTTCTTAAAGGATTTGAGATTATATGTTGAATAGTACCGATGACCAAGAAAAGTGATTCCGTGACAAGTTGAACCTCTTGGAAAACACATGATTGAGTGAGGAAAACCCGTAATATGCTCCCAATGTTGATATAATATTGATATGTTTATGGGATAGTGTTTGTGACCATGAAATTGGTTATATTATTGATGGTTTAAGTCATCTTTGTGGGAGTTTACTGCAAGCATTGATTTATGGAATATATTCGACAACATGAGATTTTATTTTTAGAAGCATGCGTGTTTTCATTAAGGTTTTACAGTGATCAAGGTATTCAAATATTTGGAATGTGATATTAAATACCACTTTACATTATATGGGGAATATAATGTTGATTTAGTGACATTCCTTAAAAATGTTTAGACTTTAAATTTAGATAGAGATATTTTAGATGAGTCTTAAGGTTAACTATATATGGAATGGATAAAGTTGAATTTTTTGTTTTATTTGATACATTTTTATAACCATTTTGGTTTTAGTAAATATATGAGGAATATATTATTAAAATTTTAGGTATATTATAATTAATTAAAAGGTAACTTTAGTGCTTTAGGAATTGTTATCTTGGATATTCATTTATTGGAGTAAGAAATGAAGTAAGAATTGATTGAAGCACAACCAAAGGATGAAATTTTACCTATGAAATAGAAAGTTATCAAGTAATTATATTTTCTTATATTCTCAGTCTAGATTGTAAAGTAATTCCTAAACTCTAGTAAAATTACGTTGAAAAAAATGTTATCCTAATACTATCATTTATGTTGAACCGATGGTCTTTTAAATCATCACAGATTTATGATTTTTAGGTCCTTAATTTTTGAATATATCATTCAATTTCTTATGATCAATGATCCATATCACTCTCTATAATTATTTACACTTTTCTTCCATGTCTATATCTTCACTTTCCACTAATGTTCTCCTATTTAGAAACCTAGTTATGTGTTATTCTACATAACCTTTGTACTTACCTTTGTCTCTTATTAAGAGGATGTTTTATTAACACTTTTTATGATGTGGGTTTTCAATGAAGTTATTTTTAAATTTCAAACCCTTTATTATCGAGATCAAGATTAAATTTTGGGTCCACAATTTATTTAAGGGTTGGGGGGAGAAAGTAACACCCCAAAATTTTTAAAATAGGAACATCATATTTGATAGAGTGTATGAAATTCAACACAAATCTTTGAATAGAATGTAACATCCTGAGACTTTATGATATATTTATTTTTAAATGAATTAAATCTATTTGATAGCCTACGATGAACACAACATTGGGGTTAAACGAAACATGATACTCTATTAAAATATTATAATTTAAACTTGACCGTTATAACCTATCCATTAAGTTGGTGGGTATGAATAAGTAATAACTAAATTATGAAAATTTTATGGTTTAAAAATTCATAAAATAAAATATTTTTTTCTTTTGTTTAGAAATAAAAAAAGAATCATTTGAAAGTAAAATAAATGTTTTCTAAAAAACTTTATTTTTCTAAAAGTAGTTTAGTCGCTCTTTGCACACATAATTTATAATTAATTTTGAAGAATTTTAGAAAATTTATTTGAAAAAATAATTTTTTTTAAATAATCATATCAATATTATCTTATTATTAATTTTGTGATTTTTTTAAATGTTTCATTTTTTGATGGATAGTGAAAAATACTGATTTTTACTAAAAACTGCATTTTTTTCAAAATTATTTACGAAGTTAAATTAAATTTTAAATTGATTTTAAAGTAAAATTAGTTAAATTATAATAAAATTTAACTAATTTAGATAATTTTAATTAATTTAATACTTAATAATGATATTAAAACAAACTATACTTATGAGAATTTTCTCTTTGAAAACCCGCTTTTTCATCGCGTTTGTGGATATAATTTTAAAATGAATTATGGAAATTATGTGAATTGAATTTGAAAAATTGGATTACATATTTGGAATCAGAATAATTTATATTATCTAATAAGGTCAACTTAATTTTTAACCAAAATTAATAGTGAAAACAGTAAAAATTAATTACCATGGTTAAGGTAAAAATGGGTTTACCGTGGGGTTAAACTAAGAAGATAAGGGTTAAAATGACCTAAAAACTTGTCAAAATATTATTTTATGGGAATATTTCCACATTATACTATAAAAAAGTATAACCTAAGGTTATTTTTAAGATTTTTTCATGTAAATGACTTTATCATTTTCGATTCTTTTAGGAAAATTCCAAGTAATTTCCAAGAGGGTTCCCTTTCCCCACTTATAAAAGGGAACTCACTCCCTTAACTTATTCAAACCCATAAGCCATTTGGATAAAAAAACTTAAAAAAACTTAAAAAACACCCTTATACATATTATAGAGCTTATGGTCTTTCCAAAATACCATCCCTAGGGTCTATAAGAGGATATCCAAAGGAGGTTTCTCTAAGAGAATTTAATTATCTTAACAAAGCTCTTTAATTTTCTTTATTCGTTTTCCAACATCAATTATGTATTAAAAATTACAATATATCAAAAAAAATTATATACTATATAATTATATTTTATTATGGTTATGAAATAATATTTATCCATCTCCACTTCCATTAAATGATAAATGAAATCATCAATCGTGTGTACGACAGGCTACCACCTCGCGAACCGATGTAGTTCGTTTTCCATCACCACATTTAAAGGTTAGATATAATTATGGATTTACCACATGTATATGATATTTATTATATTATTATACTTATTTAATTTTAATCTCATATATATATTTTTATGTTCCATTTCGACATAAGTACGATAACATCACTCGCGTGTACAACAGACTACCGTCTCACGAAGCGATGTGATTCATTTTTCACTTACGATTTACATAGAATGTAATAAATATAAAATTAATGAATAAATGTTATATATATTAGATTATATTTATTATATAAAATTAATATATCATCCAATTAACTACCCTTTCACTCATTAAGGGAATGATATCGTCGCTTGTGCGTACGTACGACCTATCGTCCCCACGAAGCGATACGATTCATTTTTCATGTCCAAATTTCAAAAATGGTTATAAAAATGTATCTAATGAGTAAATATGATATTTATAAAATTATTATAATTATATATATTATATATATATCATAGGCATAAGAACTGGAAATTTCATGACAAAACATGGATGATAAAACATGGAAATTAACACTCGAAACAATGAAAATAATGAAATATTATTAACATATAGGTGGTAAAATGTAATAATAGGATTATATATGATATTATAAATATTATTATGGTTATTTTATAAATTAATAATATTATTAAAACCATTATACATGAGATACATACATGTACAAAGGAAATTAGACCTAAGGTAAGGGTTTCTCATTTCACTTTTACTTCTATGAGGCATATGCCATATTCACCACTTATTTCATTTACATGGTGTATATAATACCCTTTTATATGTTATATTAAGAATATATTTATATTCATTATAAAAAATGTTTCATTTTATTTAATTTATTTTATGGGGCTTATAATTTAGAAATTACCAAAGTGGTAATAGTTTATTTCACAATCTCATCATTATTTGATATTTTTATGTTTGCATATACATTGGGGGAATTATTTGATATTACTATCTCAAAATAAATATATTTTCTTAAAATATGTTTATTCATGAATCTTTTTAAGTAATAGTACCATTTTCCCACTCTTTGGTTCTTAAAATTGACTGAGAAAATATTTTTAAGAAAATCTAACTTTGCTTCTTTCTTCGGTCAGAAATCTTTTTCATAAAAACCCATGTTTTATAAAACTGTTTTTAACATTTTAAAAATTATTTATTAAATAAATTTTTATCCTTTTTTACTTTTTAGAAAATGTTTTTAAAGGAATATTTATGTCATTTTCAAAACAATGCATGTCACGAACCAACCTGGGTCGACCCTGAACCAATCACCCGAGCCAGCCCGCGACATGGACCGAGGGGCATTCCCGATCCCCACGGGCTAGAAACTAGTTCCGTACATCAAAACTAAACAAGTGGGAATGATTTGACCCATAAATGAAAGAAAAATAAATAAACAAAAACAGAACAATGGAAACAAAAACTAGGAGTAGCGAGAAAACAAAGTCGTACATACCTTTATTTGACCCTATGGGTCACCACCAAACTCAATTCAATGTCACGCTATGGCGACTGAATCCAAGCAAGGCACAACAACCGAAGCTAAAAAAACAAATGTAAAACTATAGGTGTGAGTATTAAAACTTCGTATGCATGCTCAAGAAATCTATTCTCATATGCATTTCCTTTAAATAAAATATCCATCAATTTCAAGCTTGAAATAAAATGTATAAAACTAGGTTTTTAAACATTTTCTTCTTAAAAAAAATCACGATCCTTTGCCCTTCATATTTTAAACTAAGTTCTTTTCCAAGTAAGAAGCTTTAACCTTTTTAAAGAAAGAGGGATAGTGAAGTGTAAAACATTTTAAAAACTTTTTCCACAAGATTTTAAAGATCACTTTTATCTACTTTAATAAAGAGATGCATCATACATGAAGGCAAAAGCAATAAACGCACAAGGGAAATGGAAAATAACAAGCAAGAGTAATCAACCAAACAAGGCACCTCAATCATCCTCCGTAGACAACTAAGTGCCAATATACATGAAAAAACCTAGGAGCTCAAGAATAGTCTAGAACATACTATACATGTGACTCATTTCGAAGGCATGCCTACTCTCGATGACGTCATAACACCCAAATACCTAGTGTTTCCCTACCTGGCCTAACCGAGGGGCCCAATCCCCTAGCAGAGAAAAGTCCGTACTAAGGGACACTAGCCAGGGCATAGTCTAAAGTAGTGCAACAATCATTCACTGAAAATTCGCTCGTTATGCTAGGTTCCCATGTTCAGACTAAAAGCGGGTGAGCCAACAATGTCAAACAAGTAAGCAGTCACAAGTACATTCCTCACAGACAATCAACACACACAACACAGTCACCCCCGATTCACCCCAAGGAATACGTACCTCGCCTTTCAACCATTTGATCACAGGAAATTCCTACCCGGCGGACCTTCCATAACATATAACTCAACCAAAGCAAGGGGAACACATCCAAGGAGAGTTTTCTTAAGATAACTAGTTTTACAAAAGTGCCAACCAGGCCTCACACATTTTTCACATCCCAAACCATTTCTTAAGGAATCACACACATGACACTTTGAAAAACATAAATAAACTTTGAAACCCATTTAAGAAAACCAAACCAGAATTTTAAATCTAAAACACATTCACTAAGGACAAAGGGGAATTTCATCAAGCAATTGATGTTAAAACACAATCAAACCACTTACTGGAACACATTACAAGAAATAAACCACTCTAATTCAAAACATAAAATTTTACTAACAGTTCTATATGAATAATTAATATTAAAAATAGCTGTGAAATGCAAGAAATAAATGACTCTTAAATTTAAAGGTTAATACATAGAGATCCTACCTCAGAGAAGGAAGTAGACCAAGCCGAGACGCTTCGACTCTTGAAGCTTTCAATGAAAAATGCTCACACTAGCACACACATACATTCTCATACATATACATATATACCCTTAATCCATTGAACATATTCCCCGAGCCATGAGGGAATATGTGCAAGACATATATATATATATATATACATATATATATATATATACATATACACATACGTACCTGCGTATGTGTGTGTGCGCACCACCAAGAAGCCACCCAAATTTAATTATTTAACCTAAAGGAACCAAAATTATTTAGAAACCAATAGACTATTCAAGAAATCAAGATCTAAAGAAACACTATTTTAAAGTGAGCTATTTCAAACATACCTTTATGTTTTTCACACCATAAATACATTTTCTAAACACACTTCAAAATCCATTTTCCATAAACAAACTACTTTCAATTTCGAAAACACCAAAAACCATTTATCAAATGCATTTACCATTAATTAATAAATCTATGAAACTCATTTGAAATTATTATAAGGAAATATATTAAATTCAACCATTTTTATGGGGAAATCCCCCTTTTAAAACCCACACACAAAGCCAAGTTCACTCAAAATGGCATTCCATATCATTTTCCTAATTTCCAAATCACATTTAAAGATGAAAAACAAAAGTCAACATGCCGAAATGATCCATTCCATTTATAAAAATCCACTATCAATGCATTCACATCTCAAGTGCCTTTGAAAACACAATTATCACCGTTTTCATAATCATAAGAACACTTCTAATGAGTACCTTAGTGAGGCACACATGAAAACATAACCATATGCTTTAGAAAATCAACTTCCATCATATACTTAGGTCAAAAACACTTCTGAAATATATTTTGCACCACATAAAACATCTAATTTCACTATTAAAATCCAAATGACATTTAACCAAACACAATTGAAAAAAAACATAGACATAAACAAAAAAACAATAGGAAAAGTTATTTTTAGCGAATTCTACTATCGAAAAATCACCAACACACCACCAGATAATTAATATGCACCTCAAAACAATTTAAGAACTTATTTTAGACCGTAAGAAACCAAGAAAGAGGATTTAAACCTCACCTAAGATATTGGAGACCAACCGAGACAAGCCAAACCGCTCTGCCTTCGGCGGTGGTTGCTGGAACACGGACCCAAAGGTCTCAAGAGGCCATTCACACAACCCTGGAACAAAATAACACCGATAAATCGGATTACCCATAGACCTAGGGTTCGGCCGAACCCTATGGGGTGATGGGTATGATTAACCGATGCCTGAAAATGGGAGGAAATATGAAGAGAGAGTATACCTTGGTGATCCGGATGAAGAACGTGAAGAAATCCGACCAAAAAATCCCAGATCTAAAGAGGGTCATGGAGGGGGGGTCATGCATGCGAGAGACCAAAGAGGGGGCTTCGTGCAAGCCGAAGGAGAAGGGGGAAAGTATCACCGCTGGAAGAGGAAGACGCGGTCAGAGGAAAGACCGACCATAGCATTAGAGATAGAGAGAATAGGGGGAGGTGGTGTGAGGAAGGCGGGAGCAAGGGGGAAGGGTGCGTCGTGTACAGGGGGTGCGTGTGTCAAGGATAATTGGGGAGGGGGGGGGGTTGGTTAAGGGGTAGGGTATAATTAGGGTAAAAAACATGATAAAATAATAATAATAAAATAATAAAACCAACTAAAAATCATAATAATAATAATAATAATATAATGATAGTAAAAATAATAATCTTAAAAAAAATTATAGTCATAATAATATGATTAAAATTATTAATAATAATAATAATATTCTTAATAACAATAATAATATTATCATTATTATTATATTTAACATTTATTTTATTTTCACATAATTTAACACTATTTTTTTATGTTTTTTCTCATTTAATTTAATCTATTCATTTTAAAAACTGGGTAAATTCACGGTCCACACACGGTAACCTACGACCCGAAACCCACCAAAATATTCCTTTTTTATAAAATTTCAAACTGGGACCCAAACCCAAACTTCGACTAAAAGATATGACACTAAGAAAGGAATAAAATAAAAGATTTTATGAGGTTGGGGTGTGGTAATTCTCCCCACCACATACACTTTCTTCTCCCAGAAAGTCACCAAATTGAAAGATAGCCAAAGCATGAGTTCATGCCCAAAAAGAGCCAAAAGGAAAATCAAGAACCTCAGGTTGACGATTCACTCCACAAGTCACACCTGACTAGTCACGAAGAAACCATGACATAAAACAAGGGGAGAACACGAGAGGGTTCTCCCCACCATAAGAACTCGACTAACAAAAAAACTTTAAAACCCACACACACCAACCTGAGGAGGGGCTGACACGGGAACTCCCAACCTGAACATACCGACTTCTCCACTTGAGTTGAGAAGGACCACTAAGACTTAAACAAAACACCACTACAAGGCCACCTGGAATATCAGGGCACCAAAAAAATGAACTCCCTATAACAACACCACTATAACTAAGAATTCCCCAAACCTATTTAAAACACCAAACACATCCAACTCCCTTAGTACGAGTGAGAAAATTCTTCCACTAAAACCTGGAACTCTCGAAACAAGAGAAAAACCCCAAACACTCAAATCTCCAAAAGATTACTAATGAAATTAGGACCAACCCACAGAAGGAAAAATACCCTTTTAATAAAACAAACAATTCTGAGGCCACATTCAGAAGAATAAAACTACTACGATCATGAAAGAATAAGTTCATCGCACTATTACTACAAAAGATGAACTTAAAATAGTGTAAAAACAAGTAAAAGGAAATCCTGAATGTCTCTATTCCAAGATGAAAGATAAAGAACCAAGTGAAGGTCTCACATGCGTCTGACGCCCTGATTGTGCGTGAGCTTCACCCCGAGACCTGAGGCTATGGATCTGATGGTAGAAGCATCTTATGCCTCACAGTCAAACACGAGCATCCCTTGATCAGGACTCCTTCTTCGAATGAAAGTTATTTTGGAACCTTTCTTAGTGACCCGAATGGTCACACAATAGCAGGACTTCAGAGGGATGAGACAAGATGGCTTAGGATGCTCAAACCAGAAACCCTGATGGCACATTAGAAAGTAGTCTGACGAACTAGGAGTCGACACCGAAAAAAGTGATTTCTTAAGAGGAAGGTTACTCTCGTACACCTCGCTCAAAAAATGGTTAACCCCTAGAATTACGAGAGGTTCCAGATTTTCCAAGCACTTGCAATTCAGATGTTGACTCCTTAAAGTGGCTAACAAAAGCCTTCACTAAACATTGGCCTTGTTAACTATGGATGGGCTCTCACCTCTTTTCGCCTTAACCTCCTCAAGTATGATACCTTGGATGGAGATAGACTTTAACACCTCCCACATAATCCCAACTCCAAGTTTGATGAGACATCCACCTCCACTATTCCAAGGATGGACCCTCCACTAAACCCAAGATAATATGAACTCTAACAAACTCAGAACTCCCCAACCATCTGAAGACATGCTCTACTCCCCTCAAATTTCTTTATTTCCCCTAACAAACCCAGAATGCCTCGAAAGAAAAGAAAAACTCGATAGAAACCATATTTGGGCATGAATAATTAACAACTTTTAAGGAAATTTCTGGGTGGAATATCCAGAATAACATGAAAAACAAAATCAAAACTAGCATCAAGACAAAACTCAATAAAAAAAACACCTCGAACTGAGACAACCAGCCCGAAATCCCAAACAAGATAAAAAAAAACCAAAATCAACACCACAAGCCAAAGGTAACAGACTCATAAATCAAACATATGAAAAAACAAGAAAAATTCACTTTTCAAAATACCAAAACCCACTTTTCCAGAAAAACCAAGTCCCTGTTTTTTTTCATTCAAGTCCATTTTAGAAAAATCAAGCCAAGCCTTAAATTCAAAAACCCCACCAATGGAATCCCATGAACCACCACATAAGCCTTCATCCCTTTCCACTAAAATCACCCATACATATGTGTCAATGTGCACTTCACGTATCTACCCACACATATGCAAATGATCCTAAGGAATAACAAGGGTTTCACTTTCGATTCCATTACAAAATCCAAACATAAGTCAAAATTTTCCAAATCAAAACACTTACTCTTTAAAAACCCACTTCATCAATTTCAAAACAACTTGAAATAAAACCCCTTTTTACTAGTTTTAAAACCGTTAGATAAAGATCAATTTCAATTCAAAACCACCTACATTTCCAAAAACACTCTAAAACCAACCAAAATAAAGAAAAAGCACAACTAAAAATGGACAACCGAAATGAGGAACTAGTGCTTATACCCAACCTGATGACATGGTAGTGAGGCATGCCCCAAGTAAGACATAACACCAGAGGTACTTGAACTGGGAACTTGGGATCCACATGGGTCACTACTCCATGTGGGGTCAAAGTGTGACACCAAGTCACCTCTATTGTCATCACTCAATCCAAAACAAATAAAAAAGACTCAAAACCCGTACTACCCCTGGCAACTCAAGTCTCGTCACGAGTGGTGGTGATCAGGCACTAACCCGCAATCTACCCCCTAAGCCCTGACAGTCCTAATCTCCATCTACCAGACATACCTAATAACAAGGGCCACCTCTAATACCATTTTTTCATGAACCAACCTGGGTCGACCCTGAACCGATCTCCCGAGCCAGCCCGCGACATGACCCGAGGGGCATTCCCGATCCCCACAGGCTGGCAACTAGTGCCAGGAATAAAAAACTAAACAATTGGGAATGATTTGGACCATAAATGAAATAAAAATAAATAAACAAAAAACTGAACAATGGAAATGAAAACTAGGTGCAGCGAGAAAACAAAGTTTTACATTCCTTCATGGGACCCTATGGGTCACCACCAACTTCAATCCAACATTGCGCTATGGAGAATTAATCCAAGCAAGGCGCAATAACCGAAGCTAAAAAAACAAAGGTAAAACTATAGGGGTGAGTATTAAAACTCAGTAGGCATGCACAAACAATCTATTCTCATATGCATTTACATTAGATAAAAGATCCATCAATTTCAAGATTGAAATACAATACATAGAACTATTTTTTTACACATTTTCTTCTTAAAAAAATCAAAATCGATTGCCCTTCATTTTTTAAACTAAGTTCTTTTCATAGGAGGAAGATTTAACATTTTTAAAGAAAGAGGGATAGTGAAGTTTAAAACATTTTTAAAAACATTTCCCACAAACTTTTTAAGATCACTTTTATCCACTTTAACAAAGAGATGCATCATACATGAAGGAAAAAGCAATAATCACACAAGGGTACTGGAAAATAACAATCAAGAGTAATCAACCAAACAAGGCACCTCAATCATCTGCCGTAGACAACTAAGTGCCGGTATACATTGGAAAACCTAGGAGATCATGAATAGTCTAGAACATACTATACATGTGACTCATCCCAAAGGCATGCCTACTCTCGATGACGTCATAACACCCAAATTCCCGGTGTTTCCCTACATGGCCTAACCGAGGGGACCAATCCCCTAACAGAGCAAAGTCTGTACTAAGGGCCACTATTCAGTGCGTAGTCTAAACTAGTGCAACAATCGTTCACTGAAAATTCGCTCGCTATGCTAGGTTCCCATGTTTAGACTAAAATGGGGTGAGCCAAAAATTTCAAACAAGTAAGCAGTCATAAGTACATTCCTCACACACATTCAACACACACAACAAAGTCACCCCTGAGTCACCCCAATGAATATATCCCTCGTCTTTCAACCATTTAATCATAGGAAAGTACCACTTGGTAGACCTTCCATAACATATAATTCAACCAAAGAAAGGGGACCACATCCAAGGAGAGTTTTCTTAGGATAACTAGTTTTACAAAAGTGCCAACTAGGCCTCACATAATTTTCGCATGCCAAACCATTTCTTAAGGAATCGCATGCACACAACTTTTAAAACAATAAATACACTTTGAAACCCATTTAATAAACCCAAACCAGCATTTTAAATCTAAAATACATTCACTAAGGCCAAAGGGGCATTTCATCAGGCAATTTATGTGAAAACACGATCAAACCACTTACTGGAACACATTACAAGAAATAAACCACTCCAATTCAAAACAAAAAATTTTACTAACAGTTCTATATCAGTAATTAATATTAAAATTAGGTGTGAAATGCAAGAAATAAATGATTATTAAATTTAAAGTTTAATTCATAGAGATCCTACCTCAGAGAATGAAGCAGACCAAGCTGATACGCTTTGGCTCTTGAAGCTTTCGATGAAAAACACTCACACTAGCACACACATACATTCTCATACATATACATATATACCCTTAATTCATTGAACATATTCCCTACTCCATGAGGGAATATGTGCAAGGAATATATATATATATATATATATATACATATACACATATGTACCTGTGTATGCGTGTGTGCGCACCACCAAGGAGCCACCCAACTTTAATTAATTAACCTAAAGGAACCAACATTATTTAGAAACCAACAGACCATTCAAGAAATCAAGATCTAAAGAAACACTATTTTAAAGTGATCTGTTTTAAACATACCTTTATGTTTTGCACACCACAAATACATTTTGCAAACACACTTCAAAAGCAATTTTCCATAAATAATCCTCTTTCAATTTCACAAACACCAAAAACCATTTATCAAATGAATTTACCATTAATTAATCAATTCATAAAACTCCTTTGAAATTATTACAAGGAAACATATTAAATTCAACCATTTTTATGGGGAAAGACCTCTTTTAAAACTCTTACACAAAGCCAAGTTCACTCAAAAAGGCATTCCATATCATTTTTCTAATTTCCAAATCACGTTTAAAGACGAAAAACAAAAGTCAACATGCCAAAATGATCCATTCCCTTTGTAAAAACCCACTATAAATGAATTCTCATATAAAGTGCCTTTGAAAACACAATTCGCACCTTTTTCATAATCATAAAAACACTTCTAATGAATACCTTAGTGAGGCACACATGAAAACATAACTATATGCTTTAGAAAATCAATTTCCATCATATAATCAGGTTAAAAACACTTTTTAAATATATTTCTCACCACATAAAACATATAATTTCACTATTAAAATCCAAATTATATTTAAATCAACATAATTGAAAAAAAAGCATAGACCTAAACAAAAGAAACAACTTCAAAAGTTATTTTTAGAAAATTCTACTATCGAAAAAACATCAACACACCACCAGATAATTAATATGCACCTCAAAACAATTTAGGAACCTAATTTAGACCATGAAAAACTAGGAAAGAGGATTTAAACCTCACCTCGGATAGTGGAGACCAACCGAGACAAGCCGAACTGCTCCGCCTTCGGTGGAGGTTGCCGAAAAACAGACCCAAGGGTCCCAAGAGACCATTCTCACAACCCTGAAACAAAAGAAAATCGGTAAATCGAATTACCCAAAGACCTAGGGTTTGGCTGAACCCTATGGGGCGATGGGTAGGCTTAACCGAAGCTGGAAAATGGGAGGAAATGTGAATAGAGAGTATAACTTTGTGATCCTGATAAAGAACATGAAGAAATCTGGCCCAAAAATCTCAGATCGAAGGAGGGTCATGGAGGGGGGGGGGGGGGGGCGTGCATGCGAGAAACCAGGTTGGGGGCGTCATGCAAGCCAAAGGAGAAGTGGGAGGGTGTCACCACCAGAATAGGAAGATACGGCTAGAAGAGAGGTCGACCGAAGTGCCGACGAGAGAGAGAGCAGGGGGAGGTGGTGCGAGGAAGGTGAGAGCATGGGGGAAGGGTGCGTCGTGTACAAGGAGTGTGTGTGTGAGGGATAATTGGGGAAGGGGGGGTGCGTGGTGAAGGGGTAGGGTAGAATTAGGGTAAAAAAACATGATAATATAATAATAATAATAGTAATAATAATAATAATAAAACCAACTAAAAATCATAATAATAATAATAATAATAATAATAATATAATGATAGTAATAATAATAATCTTAAAAAAAATTATAGTTATAGTAATAAGATTAACATTAATAATAATAATAATAATAATATTAATAAAAACAATATTATTATCATTATTATGACATTGGAATTTATTTAATTTTCACATAATTTAACTCTATTTTATTATTTTTTTCCTCATGTAATTTAATTTATTCATTTTAAAAACTGGGTAAATGCATGGTCCGTACACGGTCACTTGTGGCCCGAAACCCCCAAAAATTCCTTGTTTCAAAAATTTCAAACTGGGACCCAATCCCAAAATTCAGCGAAAAGATACAACACCGAGAAAGGAATAAAATAAAAGAGTGTCCGAGGTCGGGGTGTGACAATGCCCGTTTGGATTTTACCAAAAATGTGAAAGGAATCACTATTTTAACGTGTAAAACATGAACAAAATTTTCCAGTATAATGACCAATCAATGTTTTAATTATTATTTTATAATTTTTAAATGGTTATTTTCAATGAAAATTATTTTCAAAATGTTTTGTGATCTTTTTTTTAAAATATGTTTTTCGAAATGCAAAGGTTATTTTTCTCAAAAATGTTTTTAAGGAAATTTTCATGGTACTTATATTCATAAAAAAAATAATCCCTATATTTTAATTATGATAAAATGAGGATATATTATATCAATACCATCCTTATTATTTCTCTGGATGGTTTATAATCAATTTGACTGGGAATATACAATTTTATTACCATTCACCATTTTAATTTGGATGGTTTATGATTATGTTTGTTGATTGGGGTAAGTATTATAATTTCATATGTTAGTTTTTCAATATGAATGTTTATGTTGATTATGTTTAACCCATTTAATATGAGGAATTAATTGGACTTAGTAAGTGATGGAAAGAGCCCACTATAGCCCCTTGATGCATCAATAAGTATCATGAGACAAACTAGATTGGGTTTTGACTATAGCCTTACCTATTTATTTAGATGTATTTTCACATGGACTCAATGATTTGTTTTATATGTCCAAAATTATGTATTCCTTCATTATGAAGTCAATTACTAATATTCCATGTGATTATTCAATTAGTTAGAATATCCATGGTTAATTTTTCAAGATCATGTGATTATTTATATGGCATTATTTGGTTATCATTTATTACCACCATATTATGCTCAAGTTATTGATTAAATGGAATGTATTTAATTTATTTACATTTACATATTTATTATTACTTATTTATTCATAGCTTACACTGTATGCTTACCCTTAATGAGCATATGTGATAACCCATTTCTTATATTTTATTTTCCCTAGGATACTAGGAATTATTCAATGATTAATATGTTGGAATATGATAAGGTGAGTAAAGGTGTTCTCAAATAAAATAATTTGTATATTATATGTTTTAAAATCTAATTTTAATTTAAGTATGTATCTATTTTACCAATACTACTAAACTATTTGGCCCTTCTAAATACAATTCTTTTTATATTATTCCAATGAAATAAATTAGATACCGGCTCTAGGTTATCGGGGTTGGGGTTGCTACATGTTAACATTTTAATCTTTGTGTTGAGTTATTCAGGAAAGAATTTTTAAAATATTTTTAGTTTTTTTGATCATAAATATGAACTACTTATATGATGATTTATTTTTTTAGGATATCATTTATGACTGACTTGATCACTCTTTTTTTCTATATCAAGCCAGCTCATGTAGACTTAGAGTTGATTAATTAATGATTATTTTCTTTGAGAAATTTGAGTTGATATCTATAGTTAGTTCTCTTTGGTTTTATTATCAATAAAGGGTATAAAAATGATTAGTATTTGAAACAAATTCAAAGGTGTCTAGTTTTGTACCCTTCAAAGGATGTTTTTGTATTTATTGTTAATAATTTTTACATGTGATTATTGTGGAGTTGTTTTAAATTTCATAACAAGTATTGAATGTGGAATTACATCCTATAACATTTTTTGGAAGTTTCTATTCAGTGGATGAGTTGGAATTGTATGTAATGCTTTATATATAAATTATTAAAGAAAGTGGTAAGTCTAATAAAGTGAGAAGAGAATATTTTTATTAGTTTTTTAATCCATTTGTGTGGTTGATAAGACTTGAAAATGAGTTAAATATGTCTTGATTGAGTTTCATATATTTTTAGAAATGATGGATAAGTCAGGTGCTATGTAAACATGAATTTTAGGAAATCCTATAAGGGTGAACTTCCCATAAGGATCTTCCTATCCTTGTAAGGATGAAATCATATAGGAATGATAACCATAAGGATTATTCTACCCTTACACATAATCATATTTTAATGGTGTTAAGATGAGTTCCATGTTATAAAAAAAGATCCATGTCACATTGTATTAAGACATATATATGTGGATATAGTTTTGAATAAATTTAAAAATACAATATTTTTGGAGATTTTGAGATTGTGTTATTTAAATATCATATGTGATTTAAAGATGAGTCATGAATAGGATTGAGTAAATACCTTAACTTGGGTATTGAATAATAATTCATATGAGAAGGATCCTTTTTTCAATCAAGGAGTTTTTCCAAAATTCAAAATAGAAATAATATTCATATAAATATCATGTGAATATAAAATTAATAAATTGAGAAAGTGAAATTAAATTTAGATTCTTCATATTCATCGAGTTTTGAAAATTGACATGGAAGACAACTATGAAGAAAAGAAGAGGAAGATCATTATCTATGGAGTCCATATAGAGGCTTGAAACTTCATTATAAATCTTTATTCAAGGATAATTTTTTAGTTTTATTGATGAAAGATTATAACTATTTAAAGCTAACCATTATAATGAGTTCAAGGTTATGCCCATACTTAAGTTCCTTTTTACAATAAGAAGGGAGATATGTGTGTGGAATAATAACCGAAACACACTAAGGATGTAGTATTCATTAAAGGAGGTGAACCTCATTAAAATATGTGTTGTGTATATCTATTTTCATCATTTATGAGTATCTTTAGATAAAGGAGTTGAATAATCATGAGAGAGTAAAGGTGTTTGAAAGATATATGAACACTCATTTACCCCCCTCTTAACATGTATCCCCCTTCATGTGATACAACATGTACTTCCTCAAGTAAAAATCTAAGTTTTTCAGAATCTTCACCCAATGGAGGGCCATGGTGGATAAGGAGACCAACAAGAAAATAAAAGGCCTATGGTTAGACAATGGTGGTGAGTATAGAAACAGATAGTTTTAGAGGTTTTTCTGGCAGAACTGGATTCACTTTGAGAAGATCATGCCATAGATTTTGGAACACAATGGATTTTTAGACAGTATCAATCTAACATTGGTGGAAAATTCTAGAAGCATTAGGATTCATATGAGATTCCCCAAAGTGTTTTGGTAATAGGTAGTGAACTATGCGACTTACCAGATCAACTATAGTCCTTTATATCCAATTAGAAAATAATTTATAAATATTATTTGATATAAGAGTAAGGTATTTAAACCACCTCAAAGTCTTTAGTGAATTATCCTATGTCTGTTTTGATGTTAAGGAGTGAGATAAGTTGGTGGCTATGTTTTTATAATGTTACTTTATTAGATATGTTAATGAAGAACTTGGGGTTTGACTATGGTACAAAGACTCTCTAAAAGTTGTCAGAAGTCAAATTATGATCTTTAATAAAGAGATACTATAAAAATATAAGAAGCAAGTGTAAAATTATTATGGGAGAAAAGCATCATCAAAAGTTTATGTTTGACTAGATGGATATTAGTGCATTATAGATGGTTCAAAGAATTTAGGAAGTAATATAGTACTAGAAACACCAGACAATCTTGTGGAGTTCCCAAAATGATGTAATATTATGATGGTGCTTCTAAGGAATAAAGTACCAAAGAGATCAAGGACTATGGAAACTCAAGAACCAAAAGGTAAAACTCCAAAATATGTAGTACTGAAAGGAGATTATCCGCAAGGACAACTGCATAGGTGTGAAGTTATGATAGTGATTTGAACTATTTAATTCTAATAGATGATGGATAGATTGAGATCCAAAAAGAGGAAAGGAGTTTTAAATACTCAGAACTATGGGATATATCTATGTGGGATGAGATTTATTCCCTCCATGTGTCCAGAACATGGGAGTTAATAAAGTGACCTAATAGGAAGATAATTCTTCAAAAAAAAAATGTGTGTATCAGCTAAATGAAGAGGTGGATGGTGGAAAAAGGTATAAGGCTAGGCTAGTCGTAAAGGGGTTTCAGCAAAAGGAAGGTGTGGATTTATGAAATATTTTCACATCGATAATAAAACATATGATTATTTTGATGGTGTTGAGTATGGTTTTCATGGAAGTACTTTATCTGGAGAAGTTGAATGTGAATACCACATTCCTTTATAAAGACCTATATTAAAAAATATGCATGGAGAAGCTAGTTGGTTTTTTGGATCAATGAAACTAATAACTTGTGTATAAAATCAAATTTATCTTCATGTATTGAAGTAATTGTTAATTAATTGGAATAAAAAGTTCAAAAACTTCATTAAGGAGAAAAATTTCATCCAAATAAATTTTGATCATTATTGTTATAAGAAGGTATTCGATGATTATAGTTTTATCACATTTCTTATTTATGTGCATCACATGATGATAATGGGTTCATTAAAATAAAGTATTTATGATCTAATGGTTGAGTTATCAAGAATCGTTTAGATAAAGGATCTCAATTCAAAAGAATAAATTTTGGTGATAAGGATATTTAGAGACTTAGGTTCCAATAATTTGTATTTGAGCCAGTAAAATTATGTCAGAAAGGTGGTGGAGAATTTCAATATTTGTGAGGTAATACTAGTGACCACACCCTTATTTAGACACTTTAAGATATGTAATGATAAGGATATATGAATGAATGTTGAGTTCATGTACACGGAGAACATTCCATATGCATCAACAGTTAGAATCCTGATGTATTCCATGATTTGTACTTGTCCAAACATTGTGTAAGTAGTGGGAGTTGTCAATAGATATATTTAAAACCCTAGAAGAGATAATTGAGAGGTTGTGAAGAATATTATCTAGTACTTAAATGGTTCTATAATTATTCAAATTTTATTTAGAATAAATGATTCACTCTAGGGTTTTGATGATTATGACTTTGGAAAAGATAGATAAAATTAAATAATTACTAGTGGATATCTGTCCTATTTAATCCAATTTGTAGTTATCTAGTTATTTGAAACTTTAACTTGAAGGTTCACTTTCTATAATGGAATGTGAGTACATCACATTTATAGAAGTATAGAAAGAGTTGATTTAGTCAAAGGGGGCGTTGGATGATCTCAGATAGATACTAGTTGATGTGATGATCTTTTGTGATTCAAAAATTACAATTCACTTATCCAAAAATATAACATTCCATTCAAGGATGAAGAAAATTAAACTGAAGTATCAATTCATCCAGTTTTTTTGGAGGATAGAGTGATGGATATATAGAATATTTAGGGACTCAATATCTAGTATACATATTGATAAAGGTTGTTATTCGAGATCGACTAAGGTGATGCTGCACTTTAGTTAGGCTAGGATGACCACATGGTAGGATGGGGGAACCATTCTAGATATAATGAAATATTCAAAGAAGTAATTGGATTTGAAGCCTGGAAAAAAATTCTTAAGTGGTAGATTGTTAGGCTCAGTTATGAAAATAAATTTCTAATTAAGGAGTTAGTATATTGGATATAGGAATTTTGGGAATCTAATTTTTTATGGTTTGGACAATGATGGTGGAGCAGTAGTGAACAAGGTCCAATATTCCCAAATAATATGTAGTTGAATTATGTAGACTAGACAATATAGCCAGATTATTTCATCATATGGTGTAGTTAGATGATACAAGTGGATGACATAGGTGGAATGGTTGATCAGAAGTTACCCCTTGACCACTTCCCATATAGGTCATGTGGGAAATCAATGAAGGATAGAATCGTAAGAGTCATATTAAAAAAATATTAGCATATAAAGCGATTGACAGAGTGGAGGAGTTTATGTAGTGGAAGGCCTCGACCAAACAGAGGGTTCATCCATGGAAATCATGATAGGTTGAATTAATCTCACATAGGTAGGGAGGCAATGACCACTTAATGCACTAACTGGGTCCTAATATTTAAAATTATGATGGATCATTTTTTTAGCATCTTGAATATTGTATCATTATTTAGATTCCTTGAATAAATAAATTTTAGTGTCTCCCCACATATATTAGAACACAAGTATGAACCACATAAACTTTCCGTTGTTCTTATAAACTTTTTCTTTCCTTTCAATTATTATTATTATCCAATAGTATTTTCTATGATTTTTTGGTGGTTTTATGTTATGGTGAAGTGACTTGGGTGTGGGTTATATTCTATGTTACATACACTATAGCATATGTTCACATTCCATAGCTTTATATTATGAATTACAAGTTCTAGTGGATTATCATCTGTGAGTTTAACAAGCAGTGATCATGAGCCCAATAGTTGTAAAAAATATAAATCATGTAGGTAAAATAGTTATACTCACAAATAGAGATCACCTAATAAGTTTATCATATACAATGTAGAAATAAACTGAAAATAAATAAAAATAAGACTCACTCTATTCCTTTGAATCACCTTGGACCTATCTCCACATCCTTGCTAAACTCTTACATCCTGCTCACTAATTCTAGGGCTAGTTCCCTAACCTACATGCCAACTTTAAGTTCTATATATCTAATGATGTGGATTTATAGGGTGTGATTATAAACTTTGTAGTATACGACCAACAGTTCCCCTAATAATAACCAGTATATATGTGCATACATGTACTATATGGAATGAAATCACTAAAAATCACATGTATAACACCCATCATACCATAAAGTTCTATAGAATACACCATAATGGTTGACTCATACAAGTTTTAGTTATTGGGACAATAAGATGGAATTTCCCATAGTCTATCATGTATTACATAGTATGTGTTGGGAATATTCCAAACCTCAATATACTGGAAGGTATAAATTGGAAGTGACACATGGTGGAAATAGATTCTCAAAATATTCCTTAATTATAAGTGCTCCCCCCTAACTTGATGAACTAAAATCTAAAAATTTCTTTACACCTGACTCACCACACCAAGTAGAGCTCCTCACACACACTCACACAATCCTACAACTTGAAAAAAAATTCAAGAAAAAAAAAGGGAAAATGACACTTTGGGTTTATATGGTTCAGACATGAGTTCTACATCCATGAGAGAACTTTACTTCTATTTCCATTTATTATAATTTACAAGGAATTATAATAAATTTATTCTACTATGCTAATTATATTATTAATTACAAGTAACCATTTAGTTTCATCACTATACGTACACGAGTGTTCTCACCTACTTGTAGTAGTTATCAGTTATTCATTTAGTTACACCATATTTTGATCTTTGAAGATGTCTTACCATTGAACCATGGAGACTGATAATCAACTGTAGCATGCAAAAACTAATTGGTGTCTTCAAGTAGAACATTATACATTTACCAATACATAAAATCCTAAAAAACATACACATTACCTTTACTAATATACCATGAGAAAAAAAATTATGCAAAAAATTAGAAAAAAAAATATGTATTAAAATTCATTAATATATTTTAGTGAATTGAACACTATACATAACCATAAGAAGATATAATATTCTGAACAACTCGCCTACACTAAAAATTTCCACTGACACTAAACCGAACTCAAGGGATAGGTAACTTTTGATATCACTCCTCCTAGTTGTTTTAATTGGAAATTGAAGAGGATTAATATTCCTAACAATATTTCTCTTAAATAATACTTTAAAGAATCCATGGAAACTCTACAGTACATAGGAAAAACAATACATCACTTTGGTAACATGTAGTGTCTCCACTATTCTTCTATTCACCCATGTCTCCCTAAAGCACAATGTTGCCTCAAAATTTCTTAGACTAAAAACATGGTGAAAATGTCCACTATATTACTATTCCTAAATATATTTCTTAACCTTATTACTTTTTTAGTTTAGAATATTATAGAAAAAATGGTATTTTAGATCAATATATTTTTTCTACAATTGAAAATCTGGATTCTAACCCAAATGGATTACAATCTAATTATCACTGAACAAATCTCTGCATTTTTGAATCCTTTCTATCTCTTTTAAAAATAACATAAAAAACCAATTCATTCTTTTATTATGTTGCTTCCATGTAATCTACTTCCATTGTGGATAAAATAACAACTATTTACAGTCATGAAATCTAGTTAACTGTCATTCCTCTATAGGTGAACACAAAACCAATGGTGCTCTTCCAAGTGTTTGAGTCCCCAGAAAAGTTATCATCAATGTAACATTACAATGGATCATCCATTATGAAGAATATAAATATACCTTTTAATCCTTTCAAACATCAGATGATCCACTCTATGAACTCCCAATATTTCTTCCCTAGATTTTCTATGTACCGACTAGAGAATCCCATTAAAAATGAAATGTATGAGTGAGGGCACACATTGGAATACATAAGGATACTAACCACTGATGAAAATGGAACTTTCAACACTACATTCACCTTATATTCCATTTTGGGAAATTTTCCTTGGATAATTTGAACTATCCAACCAATGGAGTTGAGACTAGTTTACATCTGGACATTCCAAACTTCACAATAATCTTCCAGATGTAGTCCCTTTAATATAGAAACAAAATATTGACTTTATTATATATATAAATATTCATCCCCAAGGTTTTCCTATCTTGACTATGATATTTCTTCTTGTATATTTTAGATAGATCATTTTTCAACTCATAAATCCTCTAAATTTCTGGACCAGCCAACATCATGTCATCTATGTACTTGAGAAGAATGATGAAACTTCCATTATACCATGACTTTTAGTAGAAATAGTGATATGTATTTTACCAAGTGAAACCTTCCCTATCCATGAAAGAATTTAATTAATTATTCCACTACCTTGACGTTTACTTCAAACTATATGGTATTTTTTAGCTTACACACGAAGTTCCCATTCTAATTGTTTTCGAAACTAGTTGGCTACCTCACATAAATTTATTCCTCCAAGTCATCATGAATAAATTATGTGTTTAAATAAACTTAATATCAGTGTATATTATCAATATTAATCATAGTAAACACTTTCTATATGTTATCATTCTTAACTACTAGTGAAAATATTTATGATAATTCAACCCCTTCATTCTGTTGAAATCCCTTTCCCACTAATCACTCCTTATATTTTTTCCTAACATCAACCTCCTCCTTTAAATGTAAAACCTATGTATTTTATAGTTCTTTATTTCTCTATGATAACTTAGTTAGATCCCAAATTCTATTATAATAAAGTGAATAAATTTATTCTTTTATATTTGAATATCATTTTATAGAGTCATTGAGATTGGCCGCCTCTTCTAGGATTTAAATTTCTCCACTATTTGTAAGATGTAAGAAATTCATGTCAACTCCAAACCTCTAAAACATTTTTTTGGATTTGGTAGATCCCAAAAAGCTGACTTTCTGATTTTCTATTTTTGATACTGAAAATTCTGGAATTCTCTATTCTAGGGATCTACTTCAAATGTAACACCCCAGACCCATACTCCTAGATCTAGTGCTTGTAACACATACTTTACATAATTGTTTTGATACCAACTATATATTATTAGAAATAACTATCCCATAATTACATGTATTAAAGATAATATTTCATTATATACATTCCTAATAACTTTTAGGTTTATATATTTAGAGAATTAGGACAAATCATAAACTAATAAATCCCATGCCTTTCTCAACTAATGGAAATTTTATTTTTCCCCACTAAATAAGAAACTAATTAATCTATAATAAATATTTAACATCACCCAAAAATTACCCACACATTATATTATTCTAGTAATATCATGTGTAATACATTTCTTCATAACCCGGGGAAATAGAAACATAAAAATGGGTGAGATCAAATTCTTAGTAAGAGAAAACATACAACTGAGGAAATCATGACATATACATGGAACAAATATTATGACAGGAATAAATAATCACCATAATTATATAATCAACTAAAACCAAGAGCATAATATATCCATGTATAGAAATGAAAATAAATAGATCACATGGATAACAATAACATAATTCATGATGATGGAATGAATAATGTTGGGAATCTTGATCTTACCATAAAGTTCTCATTCAAGACATCATTATTTCCCTCAAGGTTTTAATGAAGACATAATTATTTTCATAAAGACTACATCCAAGACATCTTACTGAACTAGGAAGGCATACACCAAATACCTAAACATGTTTAAATCATGAGACTTGTTGATTCCTTAAAGAGGATATATAATTTTGGTCCCCACCCATAACTTCTTTAAATACAATGAATTCATCATATGAGATAATGAGTAAAAAATATATAATAAACCTTGACAATAATCATCCATATTAGAATAATAACATATAGAATTAAAATACTTTTCCCAATACCAATAAAAGGGATAACATGATCATAACATATCTAGAGAAATAAGGTGGATGGTTAAATAATACATAGTCAACTTTCTTGAGTAATCAATAAACATATGTATCAAAATAAAAAATATATGGATTTTCAATAGTTCCCAAATCAATAAATAGAATAAATTTCTATGTAAGAATCCATCAAGATGAAACAATATATAGTAATGGTATAGGGTTAAGTTAACAATTTCCCCAATCAATTGATGTATGGAATTTAGGTGAATACCCTTCAATTAAAGTGATGGAAAATAGGTTATTCATATGGAAAATGTGTTGGAAGAAATGTTATGCCTATTCATGTTGGATGGTCCGTAAAGAAAAAGGTAGTGATGTATCATATCCATGATAGAAAATAACATTAAATAATCCACCTAGTGAAAGAATGTATATGATTGTAAAAGAATATATCCCCAATATAACCAAGGAAACTCAGAAGGGTGTTGATATAGATAAAAAAAATACTTTAAAAAGAATGCTTTGAATGGAATCACAAAAAAAAGGGATCAATGATTTAATTATTTGATATGACTAGTTCAATCCCCCAAATAATATGTATATATATTTATTAGAGGATTAATCATGTAACATAAATCCTATGAGGGTAAATAGTTTTGGATATGAAAAGGAAAATGGATGTGAAAATTTAAAAGATCTTTTAGAAAACATTTTTATCCTTTACATAAAATAAAAACTTACATGTCACTTTAAAAAGTAACTTTTGAAAAGTTAAAGTGAAATATTTTTCAAACTTTTACTTTTAAAAAGAATCTCCAATAATGGATCCTTAAAAATGATATAATGTTTTTTTATAAGAAATGTGAAGCCAAAGATAAAACATTTGGTTATGAAAGGAAACTTTTTAATACTTTGAAATTTAATTTTTGGAAAATCCACATTGTAAAACAAGTAATAAATTGTTCTTTATATTAAAAATCATTTTACCAAAGAGGATTATAAAATAATACATAAATATTAGGGTGGGAGAACTCAATCATGGAAGAATAATGCTCAAGAAAAAACTTTATAACCCAAATAAGGATATTTGAGTTACCAATATCCCTTATGGGAAGCACATCTCAAGAATTGAGAAATATTTATGGTGACATATAGGACCCTAGTGATGTTTTGACCCCAATGAGGGGGTATTCTTGGGTATGGATGGAAATTGCAGGTTTAAGAGTTTGACCAAGCCCTCGTTTTCCTTTATTTTAAAAGATGACTTGGAAAACATAATTTGGGAAAATGTTGATATTATTTGAAAAAAAATTCCCTTATGGGTAGTGTTGATATTATCTGAGTTGGTATATGCCCTTAAGGAGGTCTTTTATTAATGTATGAAAAAATTCTCATAGAGGAAGTTTTTATTATGACCGAAAAATTCAATAGTAGTGGTCTTGGATTTTGTTTGAGGAAACTCTCATAAGGGTGTTTTGTATTACTACACTACTGAAAAACGGCCTATACCCATGGTTCAAAACCGTGAGTATAGCCCCCAAAACTGTGGGTATATCCTATACCTATAATTTTGGGAACCGTGGGCTAGAAAGGCGTCAGTATAGGTCCCCAGTCTATAACCACAGTTTTCCAAAACCGTGGGTATAGATGTTCTACCATCGTGTCAACGAAACATACCCAATTTCCATGGTTTCAAATTCTTTTACCCACAGTTTCAAAACTCTGGGTATAAATCCTAAAATAATACAGGAAGAGGGTTTCGATCCCGCAACCTCTTCGCTGTAAACACCGCATCTAACCACTACCCTAACATCACCTATATATATATATATATTTAGTTAAATATAGTTATATAAACCGTGGGTATAGGACTCCCGCCAAAAAATTTCCTTCTGCGGGGAAAAACAATTTCTCGCGCACACACGAGAAACCTGTACCCACAGTTTTTCATAACTGTGGGTTTATGTATTTTAGTCCAGACCTATCCCCACAGTTTTCTCCAAAACCATGGGTATAGGTGACTTTTCAGGACCTATCCCCATGGTATTGGAAAACCGTGGGGACAGACCCCCCTATACCCATAGTTTTGGAAAACCGTTGGTATAGCTCATGAAAAGTTACCCATGCCCACGGTTTTAAAAAACTGTGGGTATAGGGGTACATATCCCCATAGTTTTGGGGAAAACCATGGGGATATGTCTATTTTCCAGTAGTGCTACTAGATAAGAAAACTCCTGTAGGGGAGGTCTTTGTTACTACTAGTTAAGAAAAATCCCATAGGGGAGGTCTGTGTTACTGGTGGGATTATTCCCAGGATAAGAAAGCTCTATTATGGGAGGTTTTTGATACTTATCCATATACCTGGGAGACCTGATTCTATTATATTGGGAGGCACAATAATTGTGACATGCTTAGACACACCCCAACATTGGTTGAATTAGGTATAGTAAATTAGGGTAAAAAACTTAAGGATCAAAGATGGTATGATATATGGCACATGGGTTGGCACAGTCCACGCAACATGCTTATAGGAATTATAACAGTGGATAAAGTAGGTATTTTTACTTTTTTATTTTATTTATTTATTTTTTGTTTTATTTATTTATTCTAATCATTTCACATGCACGTATCACTACATTTTCAGTATAGTTCAGGACTTTTTTGGTGGTTCCATACTAATTTTTTATTCAAATACTACTTGGGTTTCCATTGCACTTAGGTACCCAAGAATCCCTCAATTTTTATAGGTTTAGGTTGAAATGAGGCCCAATATTTTCATGATTGATCTAGAGATATTAAAATAGATTTTAGAGTTAGGTATGAGGTGAGGATTGATGATTGTAGTGGATCCTCATGTACTTTTATTTTAGTCTACATTTATCCTTTTATTTTTATTTGTATATGCGATTGGCCCAGTGGGCGATCAACCTTGTATTCTAGCTATCTATTTGAGTCTGTATATCTTTAACATTCATTTATAATTATTGGATATGTTTATTTCTTCTAGATACTTTTATGAGATGATGTGGATAATTCCTAGTTATTTTATTTTTTATTATGCACTATGATATAAGGGGTATAGTATCCCCATGGTACCATCATATACCCTCGCTGCTAGTTTACGATCTCTGGCGTATGGGGAGGCATGCTTGAGGTATAGTAGTAACCTTCAGTCTGGGCATTGAATGGTGGTTTGGGTAGGTGAGACATTATAATTCTTAGTTCAAGTAATCATATATCAAACTTCCACATGAAAACACATCTAATCCTGATATATAGCATGCTAACAATTTAGTTAGAAACATATACAGTCTAGGGAAAATTGTGTCTAACCACTAACATGAAAAATATATATACCAAGGTTTCATATATCTAATTTCTGGATGGAAACATGTCCAAACCATGATACATTAAAAATTTACTGCTGGTTAGAAAAAAAATCTAATCTTGGGTCTCTTTTATCATTATCAACAATATCTATGTGTCCCTTACTCTATCAAATCATGAATGGAAATATTGATATGATCCTCCATTCCTTGGGACATTCAATCAACATATTAACTATAATCATCAAGAACAATAATAAAAAAACATGATCAAAGGTGAAACCCTACCCAGAACCAGGACTTTACTAAAACCCATTAAACTTTATGAGTATCACATCCTGACATACCCATCATCCAAGCCCATAGGCCATAATTTAAAATATCCTAACTCAAGGCCACCAAGTAGAAATATCATATCCAACCACATGAATCTCTAATCCTTGATAGTTCAATTATCATTATCCATGTAGAACCACCATTGGTCTATATCATTTAACCCATTTCTATCTCAAAAGTAACCTATCACATGGTGGTTTATCCAAATGAATTACTACTAACCCATCCCATTCACTAGTCTCAGGAAAAAATGGCCCCCGATGGTTTAATCACTTGTCTAACTTTAGTGTCACCCCCTTTAATGATACTTATTAATCCTATAAGTTTATTCTTAATAATTCAACTCAAACCTATTGGTTACCCATATTGGATAACTCAATTATCTCAAGGTTTCTTAAGAAACCACTCACTCGATCCACCTTTGGCGCATCACTATGGGTGAGTGCTATATACTCTTACATAGGTCATATCTAGTTAACTAGAGACTTCACTCAAGTTTGGACACCCTACATGGTTATTTATTTCATTATATCAAAAAAATTACCTTATTAAACATAGTCATATATGACCATGTGATCGAGACATAACACTCGAAGGACTCGCTACGAACCTAACATACCTCACTTCTCTCACCCACATGTGGGAACCAACCTCAATCTATATCAAGTCATTACAACCCATTTAACTATACTGTAATATTACAAATCAAATACAATTTCATATAAAGTGGTAAAATTAATGACCACCTACATCATTATATAGTTATCCCATATTCAAATAATATATTCCCACTATATCAAAGTTTGAAAACATAATCTAAGACCGCATCATCCCACAATCATATCCAAAACCATCTATCTCAATAAATGACCCCTATAAATTAATTATAACACATTTATAATTAATTTTCATATAAGTTACAAAATTAAACTAAATTATAATAATTTTTATAAACTTATCAAGTGGGTTATCCTTACCTAAATATCATATGATGAAGTTCAAGACATCTATGATATGGATTCAGACCCACTATAAGAAAATTTCCCAAATTACACACCATATTCATCAAAAAATCTCATCTATAATTAATTAAATTCAAATAATTAATAACCTATTCAATTACCTCAAGTGAAACTATGTGTAAGTATGGGAGTTCACCCACCTTAACATCCTAAAGAAGTTAAACATGAAATACCCTTCATTATGGAATGATTACACTATAATCTAGTGGAATCATACACCAATACCTAAATGAATCCATCATAAAGTAGAATAAGTGGATGAGAAGAAAATAATAAGAAATAAGGGAACCATATTAGATAAATCTACCATTAAAAACACTTTTAAATTGATATCCAATCATATTTCATCAAAATGGATCAAGGTATGGAGAAAAATGGTTGACTGGTTACTTAAAATTCCACCTTATAAGCCCCCAACTATTTAAACCAAGAGAGTGGGAGACCATGAAATGATAGTTGTGCTTATCTTATTTAAAAAGTATATATGGGACTATCGGGTACCTGGTAAACACTTACTGGGTTCCTGATGGCCATATAGGACCTCATCTCTCCTATAGACACCCATTTAGTACCTTGTGGTAGCTAACATAATGTCACCACAACACCAAGATGCACCAGGTACCCAACACACCAATAACAGGTACTCGGTTGTTATAGATTCCCTTGGTTGTAATACCACATCCTACCAATTTTCACATAAACCTCCGAAACTCCTCTAAAAAATCTGAGAACATCAAAAATCACACTCTATTCAATGATTACTTGATAAAAATTCAATCCAAACCTATATATTCAAATCTATTCTAACTCCATCATCACTAGAGTCAAAATATTTTCTAGTTTTACCCACACCCAGTGGTGTAGGTCTTTATAGGAATAAATTTTTGGGAGTAAAAAACACATGTTTTGTGTTGAATATCTTATATTGAGTTGAATATATTGAAAAATTAAAAACAAATAACATATTAAAATTTTCACGCTATTTAACATGAGGACATAAAATGAATGTATTGTCTCTAAAAATTAAGATATAATAACAAAAAATTTATTATAAAACTCATAACATTTGTTGTGATATGAATCATGGAAAAAAGTAAAGACACATATAATATACATATTTTTTTGGAATTAGTTTGAACGGATAAATTTGTATTAAACAACATGAAAAATGTTTATTCATAAAATATTCAGGTAAACATATATAAAGTATTGATGGTGAATATTTCATGCCAATATTGGGAACATTAAATAGAAAATGTCAATATTTATTGTATTTTTTATCAATTCATCATGAAAAAATTGATTTAATTTTCAAATAATCATAAATGAGAAGGAGAAAATGGTATACGAAAGTCCGGGGATGATGAATTATAAAGATTGTAACATGTGGTATAGTTGAGGAATTCTTATGATATAAAGATGAAAAGGAAATAAAAATGAATAGTTTATGAGAATAATTTGAATTAATATAATATGTATCATGAGATGAATATAATACAATTTAATGAAAAGTTATAAATCACAAGAATCTATTCAGTATAAATAAAATAAACATGTAGTTCGTGCTTGACCAGTTGAGTACTAAATTAAAAAAGACCCACATTTTGAGTTTCCTTTCAAAAAAGATGATTCATGATTGAGAATAATAATTAATGTTACATAAATTTCATGAATATTCTATTATAAAAATGTCATTAAGTATCTTTTAAATTCTTAAAAACATATGATGAGAATGCTGGTACTGACTAAATGAATATGTTTATTAAAAAGTTTGGATTAAGACCACATTGAATAAGAAATATGAAAGAAAATGTTATACATGTTGTATAAAACATTTAAGTACTCTATATAAATTAATTTTGGAATAATTATAAAGTTTATAAAATATATTTTCAAATAATTTGAAGGAGTGTGAATAAAACATGCACTATTAAGGTCACATTGAAAAAATGTTGAAGAAGTTTGGTGAGGAACCTGCTTGAGATATTGAGAAATATTGATTTATATTTGATATTTTTATGATTTTTGAATTGAGTTTGAGATGCCTAAAATATTTTGTAAGAAGACAAGAGGATTACAAATTGATTGAATAATAAATTTATGAAAAAATAGAAACTATGGGACATGTGAAGTAGGAAATGAGTTTTCCACATACAATATGTGGTAAACTCAGCACATGATAAAAAACTTAAAAATTCATTTTCTGTGAAGTGGGAAATGAGTTCCTACCAAACACATAGATTTTAATGGAATATAATTGTATAAATACTCAATGAAATAAATTTGAAACAAAAAAATGAGGAAAAATATTTGATATGTGAAATAATAGTAAATAAGTAAATCAATATAGTGACTTCTGTTAAACATGTTTTTAATTGATCTAGTAAAATAGAAAAATAAACAAAGTAATTCTAACAAAGTATTGTGGGATTTATTCTCACCAAAAACGAGCTTCATGAAATATCAAGTAATATCATATTCAATGCAAGTTATTTTCATAATGTACTTTCTTGTTTTATGCTCAATAAAGTGTGTGAAATGTATACTCAACACATCTTGTGCTGATTTTTTATACAAAGAATAAAAACATGGAATTTGGATAATTTTACTCCATAAAATGATAAATAATTTTATACTCAATACAATTATGAGATGTGATTTAGTGATTTATACTCCATGAAATTATGTGAAATATAAATAATAGGTTCACCACATGAAAAATTAAAAATGTGGGTTTTTATTTATTTGAGCTATTACTCAACACATTTCTAAAGTATTGATGGGGTTTTTAGGTATATAATATACCTTATATACAAAAAAATATTAACAAATCCTAATCCTAAATATTGAGTAAAATAAGAAAAAATAAACATAATTGAAAAAAACTTAAAATAAAATTCATAATATTATATTTTGAGTCATATCACATTCTTATATTTGATGAGGATCTCTCAATGTTAACGAAAGGACTCACACCTCTAAAACTGATCCACCAGCTATGGTATTCAAAAATATAATCCCTAATACATTTACACATAGGATATATAAAAACATATAACATACAAAAAATTTATATTTTATTGTGATGTGTTATATATTGTCAATAACATGTATTAGAATTTAATAAAATAACCATAAATTTTTATTTATTATTTGGAATGATATTAAAAATCTATATAGAATATTTATCCATATACATAAAATATTTTTTTTGTTAAGTGTTGGTTATGTAAGTGAACATAACATGTGTTCTATGTTGAGAATTTATTACTTTAGTATTAAAAATATATGTTAGATTTTGGGGATTAATTGATGCGTTGAAGATATTTTAAGATAAAAAACATATATCATAGAAAATTTACCCGGAGGAAATAAAATAATTTTTTCATCACTGAACAGAAAGTTATAATCACACAAAATTTATTGTGAAACATAAAACATTTTTTGTGATTTGAATTATGGGTAAAGGTGAAGACATATATCATGTATCACTACCATTGTTTCAAGATTATTCATTGTTGGTTTTTCTTAGTACTTATAAAAAGTGTTGATAAATTCCACCCTTATCTCAGTACTAGTTTAGCATTAATAAATGGTGTCATTGTTAGTGTTGTTTCACCCTTTCTTGATGATTTTTTAGTGCTGAAAATGGGTACCACTTGAATCACTACCTGGTATAAGAAATATCACAAAAAATAGCGTATGATTTGTAGAGAGGTTTAAAATCCTCTATGATTTTCTACTTAATTTTTAGAAATCACCCTATAGTCACTTGTCTTATGCCCAAATATATGCTTTCTAGTGTATTACTCACCCCTTTGAACACCAAGATAATTTTATACTTTTAAACATGGTTTGATCTTGGAAATTTTTATCCCTAGTATCCTTTTAATAGTGTAACAACCTTTCTTAGTGATAAAAAAGAACTGATAAAAGATTCATTTGTTAGTGAAAAAATGATGAGAAAGAGGACCTTTCTCAATAATGAATTTATCAGTGTTAAAAAATAAACGAGAAAGCCCTTTTTGATCACTATAAAAGGATCATTCTGACATAGTGTGTGGATATATTTTAAATAATCTTGAATGGTTGAAGTTTTATTTAGTAACATAGAACATGTTCATTCACAAAATATATGGTTAGAACTTATATAACGTGTTAACAATAAAGAATCCATTCCATTGTTCAGAATATTAAAGAGATCATGTTATTAATCATTGTATTTGTTATTAGTGTATCATAAGGAAGATGAGATGATTATCAAAGCATCATAATTGAGAAGGAGAGAATGGTATGTACAGGTCCAAGGGATGATGTATAGAAAGAACTTCAACAATTAGCATGATTAATGAATTATTTTGAGATTCAAATAACAAATAAATAGGTGTGAAGACTTCATGAAATGATGATGACTCAACACACTAAGCATCACAAGATAAATCCAATATAGTTGAAGAAAAAATTGTAAAGAATAAGATACCATGTAGTTTGAAGATCCCATGAATTTATTATATGGGTTAATATTGAATATCCCATGGATTTATTATGTTGTTTTTATTATCAATAAATCATTGGAAAACTCTATGATAAGTAGGCCATAAATGTTTTTTGAAAAGACATAAATACAAAATGTATTCATGTGCATGATCCAGAAAACATATTTTTTATGACAAAAAACATATAAGTATCATATAATTTACTTAAATGTTAAATAATAAATAAATTTTGTTGTAGAACCTCATATATTATTATGAACCACTTATCATATTTCAATAATGACTTCATATTTTTATTCAAATGGATTTATTAATTATAATAGTTTATTTATTTAACCCTTGAAGGATTTAATGGGATGAAATTGGAATAAGGAATTAAAATGGGAAAAAATATACTTTTCATGAGAAATGATCCCAATATAAATAAAGATGATATCTCATAAATTAGTAATTAAATTAATTTTTTTATCATAACATTTATCTGGTAAGTGTGTTTTAATATGTGTTGAAATTTGGAACTTCTAACTTGAAGGCCCATGGTGGTCCTATTTTCCCTATTAAAAAGTAGATCTCTCCCCCTTTTCCTGTCATTTTCACACCATGCCAAGGGGAGGAATAAGAGAAGAGAACCGTGGGAATCTAAGGATTGAGGCCAATCCATCACTATGGTAGTATTACTAACTATCTTAGCCAATTTAATTTTTGTATCTTTATTCACCATTCAAGAAATTATCTCATAAACACACACACACACATACACATACATACACACACATAGACATAAACACAGACACAAACATCCATCCATGCATGCATGCATACATTGATGCAATCATGCATGAATTCATAAATGCATGCATGCATCCACACACACACCCACACCCACACACCCACACACACACCCACCCACCCACCCACCCTCACACCCACCCACCCACCCACCCACCCTCCCTCCCACCCACCCATCCATCCATCCATCCCACCCACCCAGCCATCCATCCATCCATCCATCCATCCATCCATCCGTCCATCCATCCATCCATCCATCCATCCATCCATCCATCCATCCATCCATCCATCCATCCATCCATCCATCCATCCATCCATCCATCCATCCATCCATCCATCCATCCATCCATCCATCCATCCATCCATCCATCCATCCATCCATCCATCCACCCATCCATCCATCCATCCATCCATCCATCCATCCATCCATCCATCCATCCATCCATCCATCCATCCATCCATCCATCCATCCATCTATCCATCCATCCGTCCATCCATCCATCCATCCACACATCCATCTATCTATCTATCCATCCATATATCCATACATCCATCCATCCATCCATCCATCCATCCATACATCAATCCATGCATCCATTCATCCATCCAACCATCCATATATCCAACCATACACACATATACACACACCCATCCATCCATCCATCCATCCATCTATCCATCCATTCATCCATCCATCCATCCATCCTGCCTTCCATCGATCGATCGATCGATCCATCCATCCATACATCCATACATACATCCATATATCCATCCACATGAATACACACACTAATAAAAAGATGAATCAACTTTGATACCATTTTTTACGAACCAACCTAGGCTATGTTGACCTGATACCCAAGCTGCCCAACGATAAGGACTTAACTGAATTATCGATCCCCACAGGATAGAAACTAGTTTTGATGAATCACAAAAATACTGTTGGTTATGATTTTAACATTGAAAATATATAAATAAATAGTGTAATCTACTAAGAATTTGACATGGTGCATCCATAAAATGAGATTCCATGCATAAAGAAAAAAATAGTTTTAAACAAAAATAAATATAAACAAAGAATAACTAAAAAAACATTTAACTCAAATTCCAAAAAATATAAAAAACAAAGGTAAGAAAAAATACTAATAAAAATTTCCTAAGATTATAATGAAAACATAAATTTTTGGTACATACAAAACCCAAGGTAGGAAAAAATATCCCAAGATAACTAACCAATAATCTCCCAATAACCCAAGACCACACTCCAACATCAAAACCATATAACTCTATGAGTGATCAATGAGAAGTAATAAAAAAAGAGTAAATTCTTAAGAACCTGATCCAGAACTTCCAAAATCCACTAAGTCCATAGAAACTAAGTGATATAAGTAAGGTTCGTGAATTTTTTTTTCAAGAGGTTTCCACAAAGAAAATATTCTATAAAATTACTTTTATAGTCCATTATGCTAATTCTAGTTTGAAATATGGTTTATGAATATAATATATTTTTTAATATTAAATGAAAAAAAAAAGAAAAATAAGTAAATCCCAACCCACCTTTTTGAAATCAAAACTAATATTATTTTAGAAGAGGGTTCACGGGTCATTATAATTTTATTAAAAAATTTTTTCAAAATAAAACATAAATATTTTTGAACCATAAAAGATTAATAATTTAGTTTAAGTTCTTTATTTTCAAATTCATTTAAAAATAATTTGATAAATTGGTTTTAAATTGATAATAAAAGTAATAAAGACTAAAAAAATAAAGTGTACACATATGAGAAATCCCATAGATAAGAAATATATAAAACCACAACACATAAAAATAACTACCACATGAAATTGATTACAAAAAATAAGATTATCCACCCAAGTAAATGAAATTTACCCAAAATCATGGGAATATCTATAGGGGACTACGATTAAGTACCACTAAAATATACATACTAATATGTTTCTGAACCAAGTTTCTCAAACTATGTGTAGGATTCTATCTAGAGTGGAATCCTAAAATGGCAATAAAAGTTGAGTCATGATCATATTGGCATCAAAATTAATAATATATAGGCAAGGTAGAGTGGCATCATTACCTAGAAGGATAGGTAGAGTGGCATAAATACCTATTAGGTACTTTTACTAGGTACCTAACTTAACACCATAGGTTCCCATGATAAAATAATTTGAGGTGAGTAATATAAATCATGGAATAAATCACATAAAATCTCAATGACATATAAGAAACCACCTCATCTCACCTTCAAACAACCTTCACTAAAACAAACTTTTTTTCATCCATGTATAACTCATGTCAAAAGTAAAATAAACCCACTTCACATAACCTCCATTATTAAGTACATTTTACTAAAAAGGGGCTTAAATACAAAATCCTTTATATAAATTTCCAACTTGGCCTTTGATACTTCGTTGATAAACAAAAAATGAAATTCTTTTTAAGTGTTTTTCCAAATAGGCCTTAAATCTTTATCCCAAGGTTAACGATATAAACATACATTTTTAAAACCAACTATGACTCAATGATTAGTAAAAAACTCTTTTAAACCACAATGAAATTCAATTCCAAGATAAACACATCTAACATACATAATATGGAATCCAAACACCATTTAAGATATAATTGCATAACCTAAAATATAATCAATGTGTAAGAATCCTAAAACAATAAAAAAGTAAAAAAATTAAAATAAAAATAAAATATTTTTAAATTATTTCATTTAATTGGGAGACATGGTGGAATTTTTAATTCACCTATAAAATGTTTCAAATTTATTAAGTAACTTTAATGTCCCTTTAAAAAATTAGTTTACATGAAAAGGTCCTATAAGGCATTTGTATAAACACCTAGTGTGTGTGTTAAAAATTAGTTTTAGAAATATAACGATTAAGAACCATTGAAAAACCCATTTATATAAGACTTGAAAATAATTGAGATAAGGAAAAAAATTATATCATCATCAAGATTATCATAGTTAAATAAGTTGTAAATTAAGAATGGGTTTACAAATATCAAGCACCTAAGGCATGTAAAATAAAAAGTGTTTCATAGAAACACCTACCTGGGTCTATATTGGATGGTATAAAACCATAAAATATGTGAAGAAGAGGTCCAAATAATAAATATATATACCATAAAAAATAAGAACCATAAGGTTTATTCAAATCCTCAACATAGGGTTTGGCCACCATGGATCATTGGTGAAAGTAAGATTAGAAATATGAAGAGGAGGAGGAGAATAAAAAAAGATGATAAATGAAGATCATTATATGAATAAATTAAAATAAAATTAAGAATGAGGCTAAGAATTCATAGTGGAAAAGAGTAGACTCACCCCATGGCTCTCATGGAAGAGATGTTCGAATAAAGAAAGGATAAGAACAAAAAAAAGTTTTAATTCGATAAGGGTACAATGAAAAAATTAAAAAATTAAAAATATATAAATAACCACCTCGTGACATGGCCCTATAAATCAAAATTTAGTTCACCTATACTATCCTAGAGAATATAGTTTCAATATGGGGGAGGGGGTGAATTGAATTTTTAAAATAGACTCATAAGTTTTTCCAACTCAAGAGCATGAGTTTTTTAGAAGTTTCAATGTCTAAAAAACCAAAGTAAATCAAAGTAAATGGTAATTATATGGAAATAAAACTATAAAAAGTTAAAAAATTAACCAAATTAATAAAAAAACCAATTATAATTTAAACCAATGAACAATGCAAACTAAAAAAATGCATAGTTTTGGATACTAATATGAAAACTATTATAAAGGATATTATTTAACAATAATAAAAATTCATAGGAAATATTTACTTTTATATAAAATTAGAAATAGTTTTGGTAATTAGAACCAAGGTTTATAAGCTCAACAATATGAATCTCATTGATCTCCTCAACCATAATCAATAAGTTTTTCACTGGAAAAAACTTCAAAAAATATCATAAATAGGAATATATATCCACAAAATATTCTTTAATCAACATAATTGAAATAAAGTCTATACCTAAACTTCATAAAATAAACCATTTAAAAGAAAAAAATATTCCTACCCTTTTTACCCCACTGATAAAAAAGATCAAAAGTTGTAGATTCATCACCCAGAATATCATCGATCATAATGATTAGAAGAAACAATTACAAAGATAAAACTAAGATATTTTATAATAAATCCTCACACATGGAATCTATTAGTAAACACACAAAAAAATAATACAATCATAAACATGTAAAATAGTGAGTTGATGCACACCTTCATGATTTCAATTATTCCAATTGTAGTGTGTAAGTTTTTATCCTTGAATCCTGAATTTAATTTATAGATTATATAGTAAAAAAATAAAATGGTAATATCTGAAATATTTGGGTTCAGTTATAACAAAAATATAAGAAGCTATATATTTTGTTAGATTATTTAGTGTTACTTCACCATGTTTTGGACCTTAATGCATTAGATTTAGCTTACTTAAACATAGAATCATAAGTTAAGTTCTATACAATCAGAACTTAAACTAGAAACCTAAAGTTAAATCATATTTAGAATAAAGTGTATTGTGATTTAAAAAAAAAAGGATACAAAATTATTTTTTTGACTTCAAAATCTCCCCCTTTTTGATAATCACAAGAAATAAAAGTAAAAAAGGTAAGTTTGAATTAATATGAAAAGAGAAACTCCATGAAACTTACTATAATACCCCATGAGTATAATATCTATGAAATTTAAATTATCCCCCTTTAAGAAAATCAAAACTTAAAAATATGTCAGTTTAAAGAGACCCTACTTAATAAAGCTATAAAATGTATTGACATACCAACCATTTATTTAACTTCTCTACTCTAATTTATCCCTATTTGAGAAAAGTAAATCTTACAGTTTATTTAATTTCTCCTCCTTTATAATTTTAAAACTTGAACCATAAGATAAATAAATAACATGAAGAGTTAGGCAATAAGTAAAAAATATGATAGTTAAGGAGATGGATTAAAATTAAATGAAGAAAAAATAGAAAACTTCCTATAACATCTATTAATATTACTCTCCCTTAAGATATGAAATGAATTTAAGGTTGAAAAAACCTTTAAACACAAATTATTTCTTATAACTTCTCCCATGTAAAGTTAATATCTATTCTTATAATATTTCTTCACAATTTTCTCCTTTAATATTCCTTCACTTATCCCCCTAGGATTATCATTTATCTCCCCCTTTAAATTATAATGACTTATTTTTACCCAAAATATCTCTACCTTTGCCAAAAAAATATAAATACACAACCTTTATCCTCATAAATTACAATAGTAAAAAAATATAAGATAAAAACATCAAATATCATCAATTTATAGTTAAATTATATATCATAAGAATCAAAATCCATCACAAGATATAAGAGATAAACTCAAATAGAAGGAAACAAGGTTGAAAAATTCCATTAATTTTCATGAAACTTACTCCCCCTTTGTAAATATTATTTCCAATTCTCCCTATTTAAGATAAATTTGATGAATCTCTCCCCATTAATAAAAAAACTAGAGAAAAAAGTATTTCTCCCATTTTGGGATGAGTTAAATATAAAGTAATAAGTGGTTAAATGGGAAAATAGGATATAAAGTATAAACTAATTATTTTGAAAACAAAAAGGATACAAAGGATATAAATATAGAATGATGGTATCTATAAATACCTAAACTTATCATACATAAATATTACATAAAAATACATTCCAAAATCATTTAGGTATAGTTCCATTGTAAACTTAGACACATAAATAACTAGTTCATAAGTGAGCTATGTCATCTCACACTATGTTCTTTCTAACCAGAACCCTTCTTAGAATATCATACATAGTACCTTTAATCATAATATAGGGAAAAGAAACATAATAAAGGGTGATATTAGATGCTCAGTAAGGGTAAACAAGGGAGATAACAATATATCATGAGAATAACAGTAGGAGAACATGATAATAATATTTGAAAACCATACCATGCATATCCTATATCATAAACTTGAGTCATGGAATAAATATTGGTAATTCATAAGACATAAATCATAATGGGATCAAAGAAAATGAACCATGAGAACAGAACATTGACATAAGGCATATATTTGTGGCATACACATAAGCATAGATAATAATTTCCTTGGTAGTAAAAGGCTCATTTCAAAGACTATCATAGCAGAATGGGTTCACCCCCTAAACCATCATAGTATTCAAGTTTCACTCCCAATAATATCATAGTGGATAAATTCCCTTACTAAAATAGATTCACTCTCTATTATAGTCCTATTTATCTCATGATATATAAATAATTACCTAATGAATTGGAGAGGGATATAAGTCCCACTCATAAGATAATGAAAATCATACTTATGTATTCCATAAGATCATAAAATATTCATCATATGAGAACCCATGAAAAGAAATGGGTTTCATAAAAATTTCATCATAACATCACCTGTGGAAAATAAATAAGTTTCATAATCATTTCATCATTTCATCAATGCATAACCCATGGGAAAAGAAGCATGTTTCATAAGCATATCATCATGGTATAACCCATGGGAGATAAATGGGTTTTATAAACATCTTATCATCACAAAAAAACCATCTAAAGAAATAATAAAGATGGTATCATTGGATAATATACCCATTAAAGGTTAATTAACATAAAATTATGTCATCTTATATGGAAAAATATTTTAAAATATCACTTTTAACATTTCTTGAGTAAAATACCCTTGTCACTTTGAGAATATCTTTTTAAAACAAAAAAATCATAAAAAATTATGAAATCCTATTATTTTAGGATAAAATTTTAAACTTATAAAGTAATATTCAAATCAAATAATATTCATGATTTTGGTAAATTCTGTTTATTCCGTACACATTAAAATAAAGATTCCTTTCATATTTTCAGTAAAATCCAAACGAGCTTTGTTTGGAAAAAGACATGAAGATTCCTTTCAAAAAAATTTGTAAAAATTAAAACATATATAAAATGTATTTAATAAATCATTTTTATAACGTTAAAAAAAATTTTGAAATCATTTTTAGAAAACATGGTTTCAGAAGAAAAAGGGATTTCAATCAAAGAGATAAATAAATAATATTTTTATTAAAAACATTATTTTGGTCTTATAAGTTCATAAAGTGAGGAAAATTAAGGGGACAATTTTTTGAATGAAATAACCAAAGGATAATAAAATTCATTAGTTTCTTGAGATATATATCATAATATTTCATCATCGAAAACATAATCATAAATAATCTTGATAAATGATGAGATTGTAACATAAAATCTTTTCCATATTGGTATCTTTTGAATATTAAGAACAATTAAAGATTAAAATAAAATGAAACTTTAAATATAATTAAAATAATTATATTCATTATATAACATATCACAGTTCATTATATACACCTTATAGAATAAAACAGATGCATAACACATCTTATGTCCCAAAGAAGGCAATTTGAGAGAAAAATCCTTTACCTTAAGTATCAACATCCTTCATACTTGTAGAAAGTTCTGTATAATAAATATAAGTTTATTATAAATCTATCACATAACCATAATTATATATATCATACCATATATTATTTTCTTATGACCATTAATTACCTGTTTATTTATAATTCTATATTAAATTCATGTTTTGGGAATTAACTGCTTTGTTTTTTGTGTATGTTATGATTTTTTATTTTCAGTCATCTTACTTTGATCATGGTTAAATAATATAAATATTATTAAAAATGATATAAATATCATATATATTCAGTACTTTTTATTTATATTAATCCATAAAAGTTATAGATATAAAATTAAATACACCATTCATGGAGATGTTAGGCCATACGTATGCATGAATGCTATTTCCATTTTCTCAATGGATTAAAAGAAATAAAGAAATAAAAATTATATAGTATAATTTTAAAATAATTTTTATATAATATATATCACATATTTTTCATTAAAATCATAATTATTACCTTTCATGTAAATCATGGATGAATCACATCGCTTCACGTGGTGGTAGTCCACCATACACAAGAGTAATGATATCAAACTCCCACATAATGGAAAGTAAGAAGGTATATGTAATATAATAATTAAATAAGTATAATAATATCATAAATATAATATATAAATATTTAATCCATCATTATATATATCCATAAGAGATGGTGATAGAAAATGAATAACATCGGTTCGCAAGGAGGTAATCTTTCGTACACACAAGTGATGATTTCATATCCTATTTGATAGAGGTGAAGATGGATATATTTTATTAAATTAAGATAATAAAATATCATAATATAGTATATAATTGTTTTTATTATATCTTTATAATTATATAATATTTTAATGAGTTAGAAGAAGAAGTAAAACAAAAACACATAGTTAAAAACTTTACCTCTTCTTCGAACCTCTTTAGATTTAACCTAAAGTCTTCCTAGATTGTATTTATAATATAAAATGGAATATATGATTTGAGTAGATATTTAAGTAAGATATTTGGGTAGGTATTTTCTGAACCAAATGGTTTTGGAATTGTGAAGTGGAGAGGATAGTGGATGTCCTTTTATAAGTGGGGGAGAGGAAACACATGGAATATTTGAAAAGAATAAAGTGTAACCATGTTTTTTACATGAAAAAAAGATCTATAATAAGAAATTATATAACATTATAGGTTATAAGGTATAAATATTTCCATACAATTGGTGTTGGAAAATTGTCTAGGTCATTTTACTCTTTATCTTATTAGTTTAACCCTCAGTAAACCCATTTTCACCTTAATCACAATAATTAATTTTTACTATTTTTAATATTAATTTTGAAAAACAATATGCTTCAATTATTATATAATATAAATTATTATTATTATAAATATGGAATCCATTTTTATAAGTTCAATTTATATAATTGGAAAAATCTAATTTAAAATTAAACCCACAGACATGACGAGAAAACAGTTTTCCAAAGAGAAAATATTCAAATGTTTAAAAAAAATTATATAAAAATTCAATATGGAAATAATTAAAATTAACTAAATTGGATTAATATATATATAATAGAAATAATTTTAAATTTAAACCTATTTTAAAATGAAAAATAATCTTATAAATTTCCTAAATGATAAGGTAGTTTTCTATAAAAACTAGTATTTTTCATTATTCATCAAAAAACTAATTTTTTCAGAAAAATACAAATAATTCACCCTAATATAATTTTGATATTATTATTTATAAAATTAAATTTATTTTCAAAAATTAATTTTCTAAAATTTTCAAAAAATTATTTTATTATTTTTTTCAAAAATAAATAAGAAAACATTATTTTTTTAGAAAATATTATTTTCAAAACATATAAAAACTTTATTGAAAATTAAGTGCCTTTTATCACTATATTTTCTTTATATAAAACCATAATACTTAATATTTTAAATGTGGTTATTTATATTCATAGCACTAAGTTTATCAGCTAGGTAATAATATCTGTGTTTAAATAATACTACTAATAATTTGTCACAGTTTGTTAAAACTTGGTGTTGTGTGCAACAGAAGCTATAGAATAAATTAAATCTATTACTTTTTTTTCCATAAAATCTTAGGGTGTTATATTATACCCTGCTTAAACTGAATTTATACCACAAAATTTTATCACATTTCTAGAGAAAACTAAGTATACTTTTTCATCATTACATCATCATGTTCCCACGTAGGTTCCTCAAACTGGTGGTTTCACCACAAAACTTTGAATAGGAGAGTGGTATTATTTCATATAAATTTCTCACTATGATTCAAAATATCCCTCGGTTGTTACTCATAAGAAATATATTTCTCCTGTGGTATGACCTATGAGTTCATTACATGCGAAGGGTTAGGTATGTACTTCCTCAGGATAGATACATGAAACACAATGTGGACTTGAGAGAGGTTTGTGGAAGCACCAATCAATAGAATACTATCCTGATATGATCAAGAATTTCAAATGTAATAATATACATATGGATTAGTTTTCATTTCTTTACAAATCTAATTACCTTTTTTCATGAAGAAATTATTAGAAACACCTTTTCACCAAATTCAAATTCCATTTCACATCAACAATTATCAACATAACTTTTTTATTGGATTTAAGCTACCATTATGTGTTATTGAATGACTCTAACCTTCTATTACATTTCTTTGGATATCTCAGGCCTCAATATCTTTCCTTCTATAACTTCATTCTAGTATATTATATCTCTACACTTCTTCCCATCAAGGGCTTCATAAGGAGCCTTATGAATGCTCGAGTGAAACCTATTATTGTATAAAAACTCAACTAAAGGATGATGTTGATCCTAACCACATTTGAAATAAAAAGAAAATGATATCAAAATATAATCTAGGGTTTAAATTATTCTCTCAGAATGACCATCTATCCAAGGATGATACACAATGTTAAAACTCAACTCTGTATCAAGATCTCGATGAAGAATTTTCCAGAACTTCAAGGTAAACCTCATATCCCAATCAGACCCAATGTAATGTTGTACTCCATGAAACCTTACAACTTCCTTAATGTATATGCTAGAAATCTAATCCAAATAGAAATATTCTCTAATAGTGATGATGTATGCTGACTTTGTAATGAAATAAACCAGAAACCATATAGAATTATACCCTTTAGATGTTTTGGGGAGTCCAATGACAAAATAAATGGTGATGTTTTCCCATTTCCATTTTGGTATAGATAATGTATGTAACACCCCCTCAAACTATTGTCTATCAGCCTTAACTTTCTGACATACCAAAAAATAAGATACAAACTCTATGAAATCTCTCTTAATTTCATACTACTAGATATAATCTTTCAAATCTCTATACATCTTCATACTTCCAAGATGAATATAAAATGAATAACTATGAGCTTCCTTGAACAACTCATTCTTCAAATCTAGTATGGAATAAACACAAACATTGTTCCCAAACCTTATCATTCCATAATTATCAAGGTTAAACTCAGGAACATTTCTAAAATTCTTTTTTATCTCCAAATCATCCTTCTACACCTCTTTATTCTTTACTTGTATAGATAGTTGAAAATTCAATTAAGAAAGATAATATTTCTCCCCTTACTTCAGGATTTCTAGATCTATCCTTTGCTAATCTAGAAATATTGGATCTTTTTTGATCCCCATAATGGATAATCTAACATAATCCTTTTGACTCAAAGCATCATCCACCTTGTTCACTTTCCTAGGGTAGAAATGTATTGAGTAGTCATAATTTTTAATCATCTTTAACTATATTCTATTTATAATATTATATTATTTCTATGTGAATATATACTTTAAAATTTTGTTGTTGGTATATATATCACCCTTTTCTATGTAAAGATAATTCCTCCACATCTTTAATGAAAAAATTACCACAACTAACTCCAAATCATGATTTAGGCAATTTTTATCATTAACCTTAAATTATCATGAGGTATAAGCCATAACCATGTCATTTTTCATAATAACACATCCCAATCCCTTCTTAGATGCATCACTATAGATTTAAAAACCTTATCCACTATAGGGTAATCTAATAATAGGTATGATGACTAATCTTATCTTGAGTTCCTTGAAATTTTCCCCACATTCACTTATCCATAGGAACTTGGATCCCTTCCAAGTTAACTTGGTGAGTGTATTAGATAGTCATGAAAAATTCTCCACAAACCATTAATAATATCCAGATAAACCAACAAAAACTATGTATTTTAGTCACTATGTTTGGTCTGGGCCAACATTTAATAGATTTTATCTTTGATATATCTACCAATATACCCTCTCTTGAGATTATATGACCTAAAATTAAACCTTTTGCTTCCAAAATCCACACTTTGTAAATTTTTCATAGAGTTTATCCTTACTTAGGGTATTTAGTACAATTATCAAGTAATCTTAATTCTCTTACTTACTCATTGAATATGTAAGAATACCATATATAAAGATTACCACAAACTGATAATGGTAATCTATAAAGACTCTATTCATTAAATCAATGAAGATAGTGGGGTAAATATTAAGATTTAATGACATCATTATGTATTCATAGTGTCCATAAATTATATGGAATTTTGTATTTGGTATATCCTCCTTTACCCTCAATCAATGATATCCATAATAAAGGTCAATCTTGGAAAATTTTTGAGCTCCACAAAGTTGATCAAATAGGTCATTGATATGAGGTAGAGGATACTTGTTCTTAATCATGACCTTGTTAAGCTCTCGATAATCAATGTAAACTCACATAAATACAAATTTCTTTTTAATAAAAATAAAAGGTGAACCCTAAGGTGATACACTTGAAAAAAATTATACCTAGTAGAGGTTCTCTTATAATTGCTTCTTTAATTCTTGCAACTCAATCAGGGCCATTTTATAGGGAGTCATTGAAATAGGTGTGACACTAATTATGAATTCTATTGAGAACTCAACTTCACATTTTTATGTAAGGTTAGGAAAATCTTCTGGAAAGACATCATAAAATTCACAAAAAGTAGGAACATCATTGATGTTGAGTTTCTCCCCAACCACATGAGATAAAAACCCCTATTGAATATGAATCAAAACCCATACAATGGAAGTGATTTCCATTGGAAGTGATTTCCATTGGAAGTGATTTCCATCGGAAGTTTATATTTATCATCGCATGAATAAATGATCATAGGTTGGTTTGGAATATCAAACATGAATTCCCTTACTCATAAATTAATATGGGATTTATATAGATAAATCTAATCCATTCCTCAGATAATATCAAATTCAACTAGAGAAAAAATGATAAGATTTATAGGAAGAACATTCTCACAAACTTCAACTGGAGAGGAATCATATACTTGAGATGCAATCATTATACCATCAGGGGGTTTCACTACTAATTATATATATAATAATTTGGGTGGAATCTTGATACCCTTATTAAATTCTTTGGATATGAAATAATAGGTAGATATAGAGTCAAATAACACATTATAATTTCTAGAGTGGATAGTTACTATACCTTTCATCATTCCGTTATCACACCCCTCGCCAGAAATAGTGATCACATGAGATTTCCCTTTATCTCTCATTTTAATAGGTTGTTTACATCGATCATCATCATTAACCTTCAAATTTTGGCACTATTTAGAATAATTCCCATACTCCTTTCATTTGAAACACTGGAGTGAGGGTGGTGCATTCTATAGAGCCTTTACTCTATTTTCATCATTAGGTAACTTATTACCATGACTTTGGAGCTTTATTTCCTGGTGACCTTACCTTTCACACTTAAAAACATTTACCAATCCCCTTAAGACAACTTACTCTATGTTTCCTCCCACATTAGCATGAATTAAGGTTTATCTTCTTATCTCCATGGTTTTTAGAGTTTCCTATGAACTCCATATTCCTTTTCTTATCAAAACCATGAAATTTATGGGTAAATTTGATTTTTATTTCCACCTTGAGAGAACATAAAATGATTTATTCATAGATATTGAAGTAACTTATGGATAACTCCTTTAAGAGACTTGGTTTTAAGATATGTAAGAATTGGTCAACCTTACTTTCAGGTTGGATGATAATGCTAAAATTGTACCTCAAAAGTCTTGTAAGATTTACCTCATATGTACCAACATATTCACTATCCTTATGATTTAGATCAAGTAATTACTTCTTCCTTTTTTTAAATATAATACGAGGAAAGTTATTATTAAAAAATATGCTCTTAAACTCATCCCACTCTATGGATTCAATTTCATCATGTTCCCTTGTATTATTGATGAGAGTCCACCATTTGTCATCTTAACCTTCCAAATGATAGACAACCAAAATGAATTTTTCATTTTTTGAATTCTATATAATGGAAAATATCTTTTTAGTGGTATTGATACATTTCAAAACAACTAGAGGATCAATATAACCACTGAAAGAAGGTTTAAGTTACCTCATAAAGGACTCAATGGAATGTTGTTCCCTCCTTTGTTCATTTGGAAGTTCAGCATGATTCATGGTTTGATAAATATTTATGAGAATAACAATTAGATTTTTCATTCCAACTTCCATAATGTTTGGGTTCTCAGGAGGAAAATCATTTCAATTTTTGGCACACTCATCATTAACATAGTTCCTGCTGGTTCCATCCATTAACTAAAACTAAAAGGCACAGTGTAAGGAACAATAATCATAGATAAAATCATATAATCATGAAAAATAACTTATAGGATGTCTAAATCATGTAACCTTATTTATAATATATGACACCTTAGGTTTATCTTAGTTTATTTATAGTATTCATCTATTTAAATCACTCATTATGGTTTCTAAAGAGTTTGTGAATTTTCAAATCATATCCATTGGGAGTGTCAAACTAGGTGTGCAGTAAGGCCCATTGTCCCATACTAGGAAACACTTGAGTCAAACCCAATGCATATTTTTCAAAGTTATTACCCCTAGGTACATATATTCTAGAACCAAATCCACTTCTATTATTCATACATAGATGAAATTTCTTTGAAACGACTTTCTTTATCCTTTACCAATATTCCATGATATTTTTCTATACTTATACTTATCCTTATGTTTATTACTAAAGTATTCCCATTATAGTTTATAAAGGTTAAATAAACCTTTCTATGATACCAACTATAAAGACCCAAACTTCTCATACAAAAATATTATATCTTAATAAAAAAATATTCAATACATAACATAACTATCCATGCCAGAATCATTTAAGTCCAGTGCCTTTCGAAACCTGGACACATAAAAAACTAGTCCACAAGTGAGATACATCATCTCACACTGTATTATTTATAATTATAACACTTCTTAGACATATCATACACAATAATTTTCATCATAACCTGGGTAAATGAAACATAATAAATGATCAGTAAGGGTAAACAAGGGAGATACCAATATATCATGAGTATAAAGGGTATAATAATGTGAGAATAAAATTTTAATAATAATAAATATTGACAGTTAATTAGAAATGAATAATAATAGAATCAAATAACATGAACCATGAGAACATACAATTGGAATAAGTCATTTATTTGTGGAATACACATAAGTATAGAAAATCATTTCCTTAGCAGTTCAAGGCTCATTACCAAGACTATCATAATTGAATGATTTCACTCTCCAAACCATCATAGTAGTCAAGGTTAACTCCCAAGACTATCATATTAGAAAAATCCCCTTGATGAACTAGGTTAACTCCCCATTCTAGTCCTATTTATCTCATGAGATATTAATATTTACCCAATGCATTAGAGGAAGATATTGGTTTTACCCATCACATAACAAAAATCATATATATATGTGTGACATGAGATCATAAAACATTCATCATATTATAACCCATGAAAAGAAATGAGTTTTAAAAAAATTTAATTGTAACATAACTTATGGAAAATAAATAGGTTTCATAATCATTTCATCATTTCATCAAAGTATAACCCGTGGTAGAATAAGTGGGTTTGATAAGCATATTATCGTGGTATAACCCATGATAGAAAAAGGGTTTCATAAATATATTTTCATCATAAAAATAAACCATAAAAAGAAAGAATAAATATGGTATTATTGGATCATATCCCTAGTAAATATTAAATATTATCAAAGGATTTAATCTTATATGGAAAATGATTTTGAAATATCACTTGTAACATTTCTTGAGAAAAATACCCTTCTAAATTTAAAAATCACATTTTAAAACCAAAGATTAATAAAAAAATTTCAATATCATTTTCATTGAAAATAAATTTGGAAAAATATAAAGTAATCTTGAAAGAAAATAATGGTCCTAACATTATAAAATTATGTTCATGCCATACACTTTAAAACAAATATTCCTTTTACATTTTCGGTAAAAGCCAAAGGGGCCTTGTTTAGAAAATGAAATGAATATTCTTTTAAAACAATTTAGTAAAAATTAAAACATGGTTAAAAATATATTTGATAAAAAATTTGGAGAATGTTAAAAATATTTTGGAAAACATTTTTAGAAAACATGGTTTTGAAAGAAAAAGGGTTTTTGACTGAAGGGAGAAATCATGATGATTTTTCTTAAAAATGTTATTTTGGTCTCATAGGTACATAAATAGAGGAAAATGAAGGGGAAAAAATTTATTCTATGGAAATAAACATAGGAGAATATAATTCATGAGTTTCTTGATGGTTTTATCATAGTATTTCATCATCAAAGACATAATCATAAACAATCTTGATAAACAATGAGATTATAACATAAAATATTTACCACTTTGGTATTTTTAAAATTTAAGAACCATTAAATATTAACATAAAATAAAAAATTAAATATCATTAAAATAATTATATTAATGTTATAAAATTTAAAATGGTATTATATACACCTCATATAAGAAGATAGGTGCATAACATATCTTACATACCAAACAAGGCAATTTAAGACAAAAATACCTTACCTTATGTCTCAAATTTCATTGTACATGTTCAAAAATCCTGTATAATAAATATAATTTTATTATAAATATATTAAATAAAAATAATTATATATATAATACCATATATGATTTTCTTACGACCCTTTATTACCCGTTTGTTAACAATTTTATGTCAAATTCACATTTTTGGCAATAACTACTTTGTTTTCATGTATGTTTGATTTTTTATTTTCAGTAATATTAATTTTATCAGGTTTAAATAATATAAATAATGTTAATAATGATATAAATATCATATATATTCATTATATATGTATTTAGAGTAATCCATAATACTTAGAGATAAAATGAAATACTCCATTCATAGAGACGGTAGACTGTACGTATGCATGAATACTATTTCCATTTTCCCAATGGATTGATAGAAATAGATGTAAAAAATATATTACCATTATAGAATTATTTTTATGTCATATATATCGTTTATTTTCATTAAACACATCCTTATTACCTTTCATGTAAAGTGTGAACAAATCGCATCACTTCGTGAGGCAGAAGTCAAACATACACATGAGCGAAGTTATCACATTCCCAAAAAATAAAAAGTAAGAAGGTATATGTGATATAATAATTAAATAAGTATAATAATATAATATATATAATATATAAAAATTTAATACATCATTATATCCATCCATGATAGGTGGTGATGGAAAATGAATAACATTAGTTTGTGAGGTGATAGTCCACCGTACACATGAATGATGATTTAGTATTCCATTTTATGGAGGGGGAGATAGATATAGGTTTTTACATTAATATAATAAAATATAATTTTATGGGAGATATTTGTGTTATTATATCATCACAATTGAATAATATTTGAAGGAGTTAGAAGAATAAGTAAAACAAAAACACATAGTTAAAAACATTACCTCTTCTTTAGGCAACCTATTTAGGTTTAACCTAAAGTATTCCTTGATTATATTTATGATATAAAAATGAAATATAGGGAATGTTTATAAATTTAAGCAATATATTTGGCATAAGAAATGGGTTTTCAAGTGTGAAGATGAGAGGATAGGGGGTGGCCTTTTTTAATTGGGGGAGAGGACACACATGGAAGTTTTGAAAAGAATAAAGTGTCCCCAAGTTTTCACATGAAAAATCTAAAAAATAGTCCATTATTAAACATTAGATGTAATAATTTCTAAATATAGACATAAAACGGGTTTTGGGAAAGGTTCTTGGTCATTTTAATCCTTATCTTTTTAGTTTAACCATTGCTAAATCTATTTTCACCTTAGCCGTGATAATTAATTTTAATATTGTTACTATTAATTTTGACCTAAAATTAAGTTGAAATTATTATATAATATAAATTATTATTATTAAAAATATTCAATCAATTTTTCTAAATTCCATTCATATAAGTGGAAACAATTAATTTAAAATTAAACCCGCAGACGCAATAAGAATGCGGTTTTCCAAGGAGAGAATGTTCAAACATTTGAAATTTTTTATATAAAATTTCAATATAAAAATGATTCAAATTACCTAAATTGGATTAATTTATATATAATTGAACTATTTTAACTTTTAAACCTATTTTAAAACAAAAAATGAACCTTATAAACTCTTTAAATGAAAAGTAAGTTTTCAATAAAAACCAATATTTTTCATTATTCATCAAAAAATTAATATCTTTAGAAAAATCCTAAAAATTGACTATAATATAATTTTGAAATGATGATTTAAAAAATAAATTTTATTTTATAAAATTAGTTTTCTAAAAGTGTGAAAAATTAATTTTATTATCGATCATAAAAATAAATAAAAAAAATCTTTTTGAGGAAATAGTATTTTTGAAACATATAAAGACTTTACTGAAAATTAAATACCTTTTTATCAATATGTTTTATTTATATAAAACCACTATAATTAATATTTAAAATGTGGTTGTTACTTTTCATTCTTCCAAGATTAATGGCTAGGTAATAATGATCCTATTTAAATAATAATATTAACAATTTATTTTGATTTGTTAAAACTTTGGGTTGTGTGTAATGATAGCTATCAAAGAAATTAAATTTATTCAAAAAAAATCATAAAATATTGGGGTATTATAGTATCAATATTTTTTATAGTGGGTCCTTCATAATGAAAACATTCCAAATCTTAATACTCATTACATTGAGTGAGTTAATCATTCACAAAATATAGTGAATTAAAATTTCTCAAAAGAAATAAGAAAATTAAACACAGGTGATAAATTTTGTAAATATAAATATTGATTAAAAATCCATAAATAAATAATTGAAATAATTGAAGAAAAACATACATTGATAAATAGTTAATTCACACAACCTGATTCAAATACCATAGGATAAAAAAATAAATAATAAAGTATTTAATAACATTCAAATATATTAAAAAATAATTCAAATATTCAACAAACATTCATAAAGGGGGAAAACTAAATAGAAAATTATAATCTACTGGAGTTTACAGATTCTATAAGATAAAAATAAATATAAATGAACCTCCCAGTATTTATATTTTTATGGAATTGTGGATATTCTTCTTTAAAATATATTTCCTAAAAATCAATCAAAATGATCTCTTATCCTCTATTAAAATCTTCAAAAAATATAAACGATCCATATGTGAAAGTTATCCAAAAAATACACCTTTATAAAGGATTAAATCAAAAAATAAATCAATTCTCTCAAAGTTATCCAATAATCACAACCACCCTTAAAAAAAGAGTTTTATATAAATAAAAACCATTAAATATATAAAAACTTACATAAAAGTATCAAAAAAATTAAGTAAAAGTAAAAAAATCATATGAAAATATAAAAATTATGATATACTATTCATATATAAAATTATACTACTCAATATATAAAATTAAACTATTATCAAGTGCTAAATATTTTAGATCATGGCACAAAAATTATTTTATTGATCATGAATTAAGTCTTCAAAATCCAAACCTTTTTTAGTTCAAAAATATTTGTGAAAAAAACTTTTGGCACCCACATATTTCTAATTCATCTATGTTCAATTTATATAATATATTTTGATATAAAAAACTCTAAAATTTTTAAAGGATTGAAATTTGTTCAATGAACACTTGTTCTTATAATATCATATTTTACGACACCTTCAACCGAATGGTGCACTCTTTGGAATAAAATAGTTCAACTAAAAATGTAATCCTCTTGCAGTCTTACAACTCAATTTGAAAGTTTTTATTTTCAGCTTCATATGAATATAAAAGTTATCAAAGTTAGTTTTACAAGAAGTAAATTTATAAATAAATATATTAAAACTTTAAAATTTATATTTCATTATCACAAACTCAGTCCCATCATCCGAAGATGACACCGAACTCGTCTTGGATTTATGTTCAGAAGATAATTTTAAAATTTCATTCTTAGACACATCAAACTCACCTTTATTTCCAGTAAGCACTTATTTAAGTTCCAAATACTTCTTAGAGAGTCATTGATATGTATCCTCATCATCAAATATATACTTATATGTTTCCTTATTACTAGATAAAATAGAAGTTTATTTATCTTTCAACTCAGAAGTAAGTTCAGAAATTCTATCATTAGATTTAGAAAGATATACTTTAGATTGATCATTTACCATAATTAACATTTCATTTATTTTATCTAGAATTTTCATATATTTTTCTATATATTCAAATGATATATTTTCAAATTCATCATAATCTAATGAAAACTGAAAGAAAAATCCAAGGATAAGGCTGTAAGAGAATCTAAATTACCTTTCCCAAGATGCACATTTCATTCCTAGGAACCTTTTTATAAAATTTGGTAATTTTATGGCTATAATCACTATCATTTGATGAAATATTGTAAGTAAATGAGGATTTATTATTTCTCCAAGTTTCTATATAATTCAATACCTTATTTCCTTTCCTTTTTCAAATTCATCTCAAGTACCTTTCCTTTTTTATTTATATTCAGATAGTCTAGTATAATGTGTCTAGGATTATTAATAACTTTCATATAAACTCCTTTTCCATACTCCTCTATCCTATCCTTATAATGGTATTTTTTGTAAGTTCTTATTTCCTATAAATATGTTCATTTACATAGAAAACTGAGCAATATCACCCTAAATAAGTTCTGAAAAACTATTATTTAAATGAAATTTAGAATTTCTCTTCGCTATACTCAATATTTGAAGCATTTGATTTAGAAGTTAACCCTTTAGAGGGTGTGGTGAATGAAACTCTTTTCTTATAAATTTATTTCTCAACATCTCAATTTATATTGTTTTTGTAGAGTATAAGTTTGACAATATGGTCATCCAAACTATGATTATTGATATTCTTAGTATCATCAGTAACAATTCTATTAGATTCACATTTTTTGGATGTATGTTTATAACTTTTTCAATAAGTTAATCATTCATGATTTCATGGTCACCAAGATAAGACAAGTTGTTAACAATATTCCTAAACCACAGGTGCATACGTGCTACTGATTCATCGGGTATAAAATAAAATTATTGACAATAGAGCCTTAACATAAATCTTTTCGTCTCAAGCACCTTCAAAGTTCTAAAGTGTGTGAATTAGATTTTTTTCCATATTCCACATATAGGTCTATAAGAAGAAACTTAGATATATATATGTTTAGTTGGATTTAAAAAAGTATAGTATTACTTACTCTTAATTTTAGTTGAAATTATACCTTTTCTTCTTGATTGAAATTAAAAGCCCCCTTCTCTGAAATATTATAATTTTTGGTTAACATTAGGAAGTTATCGACTCATGTGTTAATAACACATGTTTCCATTTTATCTCTCCAATATTCATAACCTACAACATAAAATATAGGTGGTTTATTTGTATGTAAATTGTCCAACATTCTGATTGGTATACCTATCATAGAAAAAAAATCTACTATCTTATAGATGTTAGTGTAAGGAAACTTAATGTCCAAAATATTAAAAATTAAAAATTAAAGAGTTAATATATGATACTAAGGGGTATCCCAGATAAGATATGTATGAGATATTCAAGAGGGTGTGTGTGTTGAAGTTTTATAATGAACCCACAATTTTCTCCCACCAAATAGTGTAAGTTTTCTAGAAGTTATAACATCTAATCAATCAGATTAAATCAATCTAAATAATAATACAAAAGAAATAAAATTATTAGAAGTTAAAAGCATTACCAAATAAAAAAAATCCAATTGTAAATTAAACCAATGAAAATTGAAAAGTAAAAATAAAATTATTTTTTAGATGAAAATATGAAAATCCTATAAAGGATATTATTTTCTATTAGTTATAATTCATAGAAAATCTTTGATTTTATCCCAAAAGGGAAGGAGGTTTTATAACTAGAAATTAGGTGTAAAAGCTTCACACCAGGAAATTCATGAATCTCCCCCGACAAGATAAAAAATTTCACATCAGAAAATTCTTTCATAAACATTAGAAACATGTATCTCTATCCCCAAAATAATCTTTGATCAGCATGATTGTAAACAATTACAAACCCATAATTTATTAAAAAACATTCATAGGGAAAAAAGTTCCTATCCCCAAAACCACATCGATCATGAAGATAAGAAGTAACATATTTCTTACCCAAAATTTCTTCAATCTCAATGATCTTAAATATTATTATTGAGAAAAAATAAAATATTATATAAAAAATCCCCACACATGGAATATTTTAGTAAAAACACTAAAAAATGATACAATCACAAGAACTGAAAGAAACACAATGATTCATATTTTCAAGATTGCAATTGTTCCAGCCATAGCATGTAAGTTCTGTTCCTTGAAGCCTCAATCCAATTTATAAACTACATTTTAACAAAATCCAATGGTAATGTTTGATATCTTCAGGTTTATGTATAATAGCAACAGAATTAGATTTATCTTTTGTTAGATGCTTCAGTGTGACTTCATTATGTTTCAGAACTTAATGAATCAGATTCAGCTTACTAGAATGTATAATTAGAAGTTAATTTATATACAATCAAAACTTAAACAAACATCCTAAATTTAAATCACATTATAAATAAATTATATTAAAATTTTCTAAACATAGGATACAAAATGATTCTTTTAACTTAACAACCTCCTCTAAAAAACCATGAATTATGAGCTCCAGGACATCACAACGTGGCCTTCCTCCCTCACTTCTCAAAGTTACCTCTTGGTCTATCCTTATGATATGGTCTCACCCATGAGACCCCCATTACGACACAATTCAAGGGTCAAAACATGAACAACTACTCTTAAACCCTCCACCATAGTGTAGTTTCCATATCACTTGATTTTTAAAAAGTTTGGGACCCTTACACATGAACTTAGACATTTTCAGCCTTCCCACACACTCATAACACCGTGATTATCTTTATCCATGGAATTAATAACAACCAACCAAAAAAACTTTAAGAACCCCAAAAAACTAAAAACAATAAAAAATCTTAAGTAGGGTCAAAAAATTACATGGTTGATCTAGATCTGACCTAAATTAAGGAATAAAGATATAAATATATAAATAATTAAAATAAAATAAAAGGAAAATTAAGGTCCATGTATGATATTTCTCCCCAACATACCACTTTATACCTAAGAAATTCATCAATTATTTAAGGATAAATAACCTAAAAAGAATTCAATAGGGAAAGATAAACACTGAACGACATGATATTTAAACTATCTCCAAACCAGGAAAACTAGTACATCAAAACACCTCTCCAAACCCAAAAATAACACCTAAATATCCCAAGAAATAGAAGAACCAAAACATAGACACTATAAAATACCAATGATATGTTTATAAATCTAAGACCTATGATAGGTCTCCCCATTATTTATATTTTTTTCTAACATAGTGGGATAAAAGAACCAAACTACTCAAAGTAAGATCACCATGAGGCATGAACTAGTCCCCACAATCAAAGAGATAATATAGTATAACCACTAGAGTGATGAATCCAAGGTTACATGGAAATAAATATGAAATCCTCCCAAGAATAAAAAATCCTAAACATCTTAGAATATGATATAATAGACTAAAAAAAAACAAAATTGAATGAATATAGAATATAATAATAAAAGGAAATAAAAAAAGAAGAGAAACACCATGAACATTCTCTACTAGACTACTACCTAGGTCCAGACTATAATAATTATTTGTTCCTTTGTAGATACTTTAATGCCCAAAACTTACAAAGATGACTCAATCAACCACAATAATGAATGGTCTTCAAAACTTCCAAATAACTGGGCATGGAATGGACAATATAAGTACATTAAAAGTATAAAAAATATTAAATCTTCTTAGGAATAATTATAGAAAAATGAAAATATCTTCCAAAATTGTCCCAACTCTCTAGCTTGGGTTCATCCTACTTTTGATCCTCACAATATAGAGAACTCTTAAAAAAAGAAATGGTCAAGTATGTTAGGATTTGTGTGAGAATAGTTTTTCCATTTAAGTATAAAAGGAAATAGAAGGGACTAATTTATGTTAATTTATAATTTCATTGGATGAAAAGGTAGTAGTTCTGTGGAACTGGTTGTTCAGAACATAGTAGAAACAAAATTGGTCCAGGATCCGAAAAGTAGTAGGTTTTGAAGCTATAGGATGAGGTCTTCTAAAAGTGAGATCATGTAGACACTGATATTGAGGATATATAGAGGCATTTTATAGAGTCTCTATAATTATAAAATTTTCACAATATGATCTAGTTAAGGTAGTGATATCCCTTGGATGAGTGGTTTGATGACTATAAATATTGGATCCACTAGGAGTTCCCTCCATGAAGATCATTTGGGGGTGGAACTGGGATTATCATATAATATTTTCTATATTTATATGGGTCTAAGGTCCATTTTATTTAAAAATATTATTATTAGAGTGGATTAAATTAGCTAAATATTTCTTCATCTTGTGATTCAGAGTTGGTCTTCCATTATAATCTATATTGTTTACATCTCTAATGAAGTTGTTATTTCTTGTGGATTTGGAATTCATACAAACCATAATAATTATTTATGTTACTTTGTTTTTTTATTTACTTACATTAATTTCATTTTTTATTGGAGTGTTTTTTTGAGTATTTATTTGAAGTTCCAATAGGTGTAAGGTTAGTGTACACATCTGTGTTATGGGGATCCCTAATTCCATATTGTGTGGATGTGTTGCATGTTTTTCTTGGATCATATTCTATAAGTGTTTCTTGAAAGTTTCATTAGGTGTGAGTTTTTGGGCCTTTTGGTTATTTATTCCTCATTAGATAGCTAGAGGTTAATCCATATGGTATAACTTCATTCAGCACAATAAGTTTTACTAAATCTTAGTTTGATGTTCTGAAGGGAAGCCCAGACAACAACGTTGGGTAAGTATGAGGTACTTTATCTTTTCCCTATTTTAATTAAATGGGGTTTTTATGTCTTAGAATAGATCAATTTTAGATCAGAGAAGTTTTATGAAATGAAATTTGGTTTTTGGAAGATACAAGTATAATATTACTTATTCCAAAATTACCTTGATCTTCTGTTGGTTGGGAAGAATCCAAATGCAATGGAAAAGGAGGAATGGGAAAGTATTAAAATAAAGACACTCAAAATTTTCCAAATTATGTTATCCCAAAATATGACCTTCAATATCTATGATGTTAAAACAACTATAGAGTTAATTTCCACGATTGAAAACATATATGATAATCCATCAAGATAAAAAAAGTGTTTTTGTTGTGATGAATTTTTAGAATAAGGATATCAAAAGTAATGTTGGTATAAAATCATCATAATGAGTTCAAAATAATCTATTGTTTACTAGAATATATTGGTGTGAAGTTCACTAAAGGCTTATAGGAATTGATTCTTCTATGATCACTTCTGGAATCATGGGACACGATGATGATCATTATGGGTAATTTCGGTGGAAATAATGACTTAGTCTTCAAGGAGATCTTTAATATGATATTGAATGAAGAAATATGAATGAATGAGGTATCTATAAGGACATCAAATTTCTTAAAATAATTGGTGAAGTTACGAAGGATCGAATAAAAATTGAGAGGGGGGGGGGTTGAATCATTTTTTTTCACTTATTATAAGTTTTAATACTTTTAAAACATAACTTATATAAAATGTAAAGATTTATTTCCTTATCATCCTTTTGTAAATACCCATTCATGAAAAATTAGGAAATCAATTAAATCACACAATATTTAAAAGGTTCGACCTCAGCTTTAGAACCTACATATTTTCCATAGCCACTCCCATAGGTCTATGGAAATTCACTATTATGGAGAAGTGAATAAAAATTATACCAACACCGATTATACATATTTTATCTCCTAATAGGAAAGATTATAATGAATCCCATAAGTTTACAAAATTTTCTTATAAAATAATTGAGACAACAACAAAATAATAATTAATTTTTTCAAACTACTCCATAATTGTTCAGTTTGAATCCTTAGTCCGATTTGGTTGAGTTAAATTATCTCAGTCCGATAAACTCAATAAAATTCTACCTTACTCAATCCATACTTCTCAAATTCTACTCAGAAGCTCAGTCCAATATTCTTCAATCCAATCAACTCAATACAATCTTCTCAATATGATGTTTCTCAATATGACATTCTTAATCCAGTTGAGATGAAACAACATAAGTATGATCTTATAAAAATATATTTTTCTGGTAGGAACTTTCACTTGTAATTCTTCAATGCTCTACCTTTTTCACTGATGTGAAAAATTACAGTGAATGAATGATATGAGAGACTATTTATAGGTGACTTATAAAAGAAAGATTAGGAAACTTGAAAAATTTCCCCACTTCCACATATTTCGAAACTCTGATAATCACTTGCATTTAAACTTAATCTTTGAATTCTTTAATCCTTCCCATTTTTCTCTTATATTTATAAATAATTGAATTTCAATTTTTAACTCTTAAACTCTTCATAAATCTTATGATATTTTCTCAAGTATTCTTCGTAATCATCCTTTATCATACTCTAATCATTATGATATGTCTTTATTTCTTAGATCATTACGATCTTCTTTTCTTTCTTTTCTTTCTCTAATAAAGGAAAAAGAAAACTTTCAACAAACATAAATTTATACATATGATTATTCTAGATCCGATGATATGTATATTTTATTTATTAGTCTGATTTAAAACTAGCATCTTTATCTTATCACATTTCTTCACACCGATGAAATCATAATGATAAAATTCTCATAAGGATGGAATTCTCATTATGATGTTCTATATATAATGAATAATTCACAAAAAAATTTTAAATCCTTCAATATTCATCAGTATTCCACTTTCTCATTAGGATGATCTTATTGCTATCACATCTCATTATGATGTAATTCCCAGTATGATGTAATTATCATTATGATGAACTTTACTCCATGACTTTCAAAAACTTTATCAACTTTAAATGGAAATACTTCTGAAAAATCTTGAGTCTGATACTTCTAAATCCAATGGATTCTTTGCCTTGATTTTTGGAATCAGTGCAATATTTATGATTCCTCCATTTCTCAAATAGATTTCATTATGCGAGTTTTTAGGATTTATAAGAACTTCATGAATGGAAAAGAATCTTCTAACTTTCTTACTCAACAACTTGTTTCTTTCTTTTCTTAGAAACTTTAGACTTTCTAAAAAACACCGATTTTGATGAATTTTCAGTACAATTGATCTAAATATGATAATGTTTCGAATCAACAACTTCATCTTTCTGACTTCTTTTATGTCTGGTGCTACTCATAATGAAAACCTGATTCCAAAAACCTGTGTTCAGAAAAACAAATTTCATAAAACTTTTCTTGCCCTTTGTGTTTATATCCAGCATTCAACAACTTCCATATTTCTTATGAAATCTACTTATAATGGACTGGTTTTGATTCTTGAATAAAAAATAACATTATTATACAAAAAGGATAGTTTTCAAAAAATATATTTTTTTTGAAACAATTTATCACAAAGGTTCTTCAATCTTCCCTTTATATTTTTTTACAACCATTTTTGAAATCTTTTTCAACTCTCATAAATTTCTTACAACTAAACTTTTGTAAACAACTTAATTTTTCCCCTTTAAAAATACCTAACATTTCTCAAAAGAGAGATTCCTGACAGTACACTACCGGTTAAATTAATGTTTTTGAAATAATTCCATACCTCGATGACTAGAAAATTTTGTGAAAATGTTAAGATAAACTTTAATCAACTTTATTTTTGTCTCAATTTCTTTTTTCTCTCCCCCATTTTATGATAACCACAACTTCATATTCATAAAATAAATATAAGTAAAAACTTCTTACAATGTATAAAGTTGTTAATTTATCTCCGCCATTATCAATATAATCCAATGAATAGTGGTGGTTTTTCCTTATGAGGATTAGGAAGTCATAGGAGGAGGTTGAACATGAATTTGCAACATCAATTCCTCATATATATCTTTTGGAATTACCTTTGTGAATATATAAGTAATTTGATACTTCTTTGAGATATATTCTAGAAAAACATCTCCAAACGCAACTTTCTATTTTATAAAGTGAAACTTTATATCAATGTGTTTTGATATTGAATGTTGGAAAATATTTTTAAAAAGATCAATTTCACTCTGATTATTATAAAGGATCTTCAATGGTTTAGAAACATTCACTTTCAAGTCTTCCCACAGAACTTTCATCCACAACATTTGAGTAAAATCTGAGTAACTGCAACATATTTGGATTCAACTATGCTCAAAGTTACTAAAATTTGTTTCTTACTATACCAACTTACACAACATTAACCCAAGAAAAAATTTTCTCCTAAGGTATATTTTCTATCATTACAATCTCTAGACCAATAAATATCAGTATAACTAAGAAAATTCATCTTATAATTTCTTTTATATAATAACCCTTGTGAATTTTTTCATTTAACATATCTTAGAATCCTCTTTTCTTCCAACATATTTGATTATTTTGGATTAATTTGATACTTAGCACAAATAATTCACAACATAGACAATATCAGGCCTTGAGTCTATAAGGTATAGTATACTTCCTACCACCTTATGATAGTCTTTTTCTTTCACACATTTTTTGGACTCATATTTACTCAATTTTGTATTCACAGAAATAAGAGTATAAAGTTATTTATATTCTTCCATCCCAAAATTATTTAAAAATTCCTTGGTATACTTTTCTTGAGATAAGAAAATGAACTTTTTTTATGAACTTGTAAGCCAAGAAAGAAAATTAATTCTACCAACATTGAAATTTCAAAATTCTTCTTCATTTTTATAGAAAATGTTTTAAAAATATATTCTCTATATCCATCAAAAATTATTTCATCAATATAAACAATTACAATTATAGTTAAAAATTCGACATATTTTATATATAAGTTGATATCAACTTTTCCTTTATAAAAACTCAACATTCTCAAAAAATTGTCAAGTTTTGAATACAAATCTCATAGATCTTCTTTTAGCCCATATAAATTTTTCTTCAATTTAATTTTTTTTTTCATCCTCATCAAGTAGAAACCCACTAGGTTGTTCAATGTAAATTTCTTCTTCAATTTCTCTATTGAGAAATTTTGAATTTACATCCACCTGATATAATTTGTAATTCTTATGTGCAGCCACTAATAGAAACATTCTAATAGTTTTAAATCTTACAACTGAGGAAAAGTTTCTTCAAAATACACACCTTCCACCAATATATATCCTTTAAAAACAAGTATTTATTTATTTCTTTAAACTTCTACATGATCATTAAATTTGTTTATGTAAACCCACTTTGTTCTGATAATATTTTTATTTTTTGGTTGTGGAAAAAGTTCCCATGTTTCATTTTTCTCAATCTGATCCAACTCTTCATCCATTGTATCCACCCATTATTTATGTTGAATAGCTTATGAAATTGATTCTGGTTCAAATTTTGAGATAAGTGAAGTATGATTTTCTAATATCAACTTTCTTCTGGTCTGAAATGGAGTCTTCTGATTTCCAATAATGTTTTTAGACTCAACATGTTTTTGTAAGGTAGGAAATTTCAAAGTTTCTATCCCAGCTTCATTCTCCTCATCACGTGATTTATCTGAATCTTTATAAGGATGTTTTTAATTACATTCACTGTTGTTGAAAATTTATAGTTTATCCTCAGCATTCTCAATATGTTTTTTATGGAATTTTATATTTTCAATTACTTTCACATCATATGATTCCATCAATTTTTGTAAATGTTTGTTCCAATTTTTGAAGCTTCTTCCATTGGGTGAATGACCCATAAAAGTTCCTTCATTTAATTTCTCCTCAAACATTCCCAAATATGGGGTTTTTTTCCAGTAAAAATAGACTTAAAAAAACTTTTTAGTAATTTAATGAAGGTTTTTTACACCACATTTCATTAGAATTCATGTTGGTTTTCGGTCTCAATAAATATCTATTCTGAAAATGTGTAATAGTACTAATGGCTTCTCTCCAATAGAACTTTGAAAGTTTGTATTTTACTAACATACTTCTTCCCATTTCCACCAAATTTATATTCTTTCTTTCTTATACTCCATTTTTTTTGTGGAGTATAGGGATCACTATACTGAGGTTTTATTATATTATTTTTCAGATAAGTTTCAAAATTATTGGATGTGAACTCTATTCCATTATCTTTTCTCAACTTCTTTATGTAATACCCCATTTATTTCTCAAATTCTTTCCTGAAAAACCTAAACATTTCCATAGATTCTAACTTGTGTTTCATAAACATGATTTTTTTAATCCATGTGAAATCATCAATAAAATTGATAAAATATATATCTATTTTTGTTGATTGAGGAATCATTAGATCATATAAATCAGAATGAATAAGTTCAAGAGGTCTAGTGGATAAAGTCTCAACTCTTTTATAAATTTTTTTAGTCATCTATCCCTTTTGAAAAGCAAAAAAACATCTTTATCTCTTCTTTTCAATTATGGAATGTAATGGACAACATCATATTTATAAATTTTTTTCATATTTTTCTACCCATGGTTTCTAAGTCTCTAGTGCCAAATTTGTTTTTCATATTTAGCACTCAAGTAACAAGAGTTATTAAACTCTACTATTTGAAAGAGATTTCCACTCGTTTATTCTCCTTTTGTAATAAATTTTTCATATTTCACACTTTTGATATCACAATAATATTTTTTGAAGATCACTTATTTTACATCATCACAAAGTTGACTTACACTAATTAAGTTATGTTTTTTCCCACTAACAAATAAAAATTACTTATATTTAAACTTCTCTATTTGAATATCAGCCGTTATGATTCCTCTGATTTTTAAGGAACTATCATTACCAAAGGTAATTTCTACTCCATCATAAATTTCATTATGTTTCAAGATTTTTATATCACCTATCATATGTGAAGAACAAACACTATCAATTATCTAGGATTTTTTCCTTTTACTTACTTTTAAATCTATATCGACAATAAAATCTCTTTCCTCAAGTTTCTTCTTTCCAACTTCCTTTTATTTTATACCATAAGAAAAATATTCTTGAAAGAGTGTCATACATATTTTATCATTATTAATAGTATTATCACATCTTCCACAAACTTATTCTAGACATTCAAATTTATTTTTTGGATGGTTTCTATCATCTTGATTTTTTTTATTTTCTAACTTAGCATGGGTTAGGAAAGTTACTCATCCTTCTTCCACCATTGATTTATATTTGTTAAAACCTTCTTCTAGGAAGAGACAAGTTATTCAAAAAATTATAAGCCCTATTCCCATATATTACACAATACCAACAGTATCTATTAAAACTTGATTTTCTATTGAAGAATGATCTTTCTCTATAGAAACTTTGTTGAGGTTGATAACTTCTTTCTACTCTATCATACTCATGACATGAACCATCTTTACTTTTAAGTGAGTTTTCAAATTTTGTTTATATGATAGTTTCCTCACATCCCTTTTCCACCCAATATTTTCCAAACCTTTCTTAAACCTGGAATATTATAAGAATCATATGAAACATTATTTTTTGTGAGTGAGGATTTCATCTGATTCTTATTCTAAATATTCTCAGCAACTTTAGAAGTATCATATTTTACTTCTGAATCTTTTTTTAAGTCTTTATTCATCTTCCCAAAGGTAATTTCGAACTGAAGAAGTTTTTATTGAAACTTGATAACTTATTTATCCTTAGCTTCTAGATTCTTTTTGAGATCTTCAAACATATTTCCTTGTTCAGAAATTCTAATTTTGTAACTTAATATCTTCTAGATGTATTCTTACTCAAGCTTGATGACATATTTTCTTTCTTTAAAAAATTCTTCACAAACTTTCTTCATTACTATGATTTATTTATTGAGAGTTTTTTTCTCAAGGCATTAAACAAGTTCTATTTTGAGTTGATACTCTCTATATGATTCTTCACCACCTTCTTCACTTTTTGAGAAATATTTTCTTTTCTCAAATTTTGAAATGAAGGTTTTGAATTTTTCTAAACTTTCAGATTTCAAAGAATTTTAGTCAGTTGAGTCTAATTCCTATTTCTTACTCAACATAATTCTCTTGTTCCTAATAAACTTATTTTTATATATTTTTAGATGAATTTTATTCTTTATAACTTTTGTTCCACTTCTTTCAATGAGGTTTTTCATCAGAAGCATCTCAATATTCTCTAACTTTCTTCTTGGGATAATTCATAACAAAGTGTTTGATTCCACCACACTCAAAACAATTTAGAGGAAGTTTACCTCAATAATTTACTATTCATCTTAGATAGTTATTAGATATAAGATACATGATTTTGTAATTTAACTCATTATCCTCTTTATCTTCAGACTCATAATGATCAACATATTTAGCATTTTGTATTTTCATTTTTCTCATGGAATCAAAATCCATTTCATATTTAATGTTATTTTTTAACATTGGAGATTTCCTCATTTCATAAGCAATAAGAAAGTTAGTCAATTCATTAAGAGATAAATCATCCTTATCTTATAAAGAGGAAATTTTATAATCAAACATTTTCAAAAAGTTTCTCATATGTTTCTTTACAATTGTAGAATCTTCTAGGTCATCTCTGAATCATATGATGTTGCAAATAATTTCATTTACTTTGGTGAAGTATTTATCTACAATTTTTTCATCTCCAATTCTGATCTATTAATACTTACTATACTAGATTTGTATATTTGTATCCTTCAGTTTAGTATTCCCTTTGAAAATACTCTCCAAATTTTCCCACATACTTTATGAAGTTTTGAGACCCATCACCTTCATATATTTTTTTGATAAGGACATAAGGATAAAATTTATATCCTTTCCATAAACTTATATATTTCTCTTATCAGAAAATTTCCTAGTATCATCCTTCTAAATAGGTGGAAAACCAATTATAGTAGCATAAAAAACTTCTAGGCCAACAGAAAAAAGATAAGGAATTATCCTATTTTTTCCATTGATAATAATTTTTTCCATTAAAAGTAGGAATTCCTCTACCATTGATAGAATTGAGATTATCTATGATAAGGATTAAATATGGAAACCATCACTATGATACCAATTAATGTTCCAAAGGATCAAATAAAAATCAAGAAGGGGGGGGGGTTAAATCAGTTGTTCACTTTTTATAAGTTTCAATAATTTTTAAAACATAACCCCTGCAACCTTTTAATATTTACTTCATTATAAACGTTTTGTAAATACACATGCATTCAAAAGTATAAAATCAATTAAAGAATAAAATATTTAAAAGGTTCAACCTCAGTGTGAGAACCTACATCCTTTCCATATCCACTCCCATGGGTTTATGGAAATTCACTATTTTTAAGTAGTGAATACAACTTATGCCAACTCCCATTAGACACCTTGTTTCTCCCTATAGGAAATATTATATTGACTCCCATTAGTTTTCAAATTTTTCTTATATAAAAATTAAACCAAATACAAAATAATAAAGTCTTTGTTCAAAATAATCCATAATTGATTAGTCTAAATCCTCAGTCTATTTTAACTGAGTTCAATTCTCTTAGTCCAATGAACTCAATATGATTATTCCTTACTCAATATATACTTCTCAAACTCTGCTCAGAAATTCAGTATGAACTTCTTCAATCTGAATGAATCAATATGATCTTCTCAATACAATGTTTCTCAATACAATATAATCAATATGGTTGATAAAATAATAAAATTACAATATTATAAAGAGATCTTTGTCAGGTAGGAACTTTCAGTTCAAATTATTCAGTGCTCCACATTTTGTGCTTATGTGAAAAGTTACAATGAATGAATGATATGAGAAACTATTTATAGGTGACTTAGAAAAGAAAGAGTGGGAGACTTGGAAACTTTCGCCACTTCATCATATTAAAATACTATTAAAATAAATCACATTTAAATTTCAACTTTGTCTTCTTCAAACCTTCTCATATTTCACTAAGATTTTCACATAATTGAATTTCAAATTTTACCTCTTCAACTATTCTCAATTGTTTTGAAATCTTATTGAGCCTTCTCCATAATTATTCTTTATCTTCCTCACTACATTATTATATGTCTTTCTTTCTCCACTCATTATGATCTTCCTTTCTTTCTTTTCTTTATACGATTAAGAAAAAATAAAACTTTTAGCAACCATCAATTTCTACATTTGATAATTCTATAACCGATGATATGTATATTTGATTTATTAGTCTGAATGAAAAACAACATATTCATATTCTCACATTTCTTTACACCAATGAACTCATAATGATATAATTATCATAAGGAAAATATTCTCATTATAATGTTATGCATTTGATGAATACTTCAAACAAAAACTTTGAAATCCTTTAATATTCATAATTCTTCCACGTTCTCATTATTATGATCTTATCAATGTCACAAATAATTATGATGTAATTCTCAGTATGATGGAATTATTATTACGATGAACTTCACTCTGCGACTTTAAATTTTTTTATCAACTTTACGTAAATAAACTTATGAAAAATATTGAGTGCAGTACTTCTAAACATGATGGAGACTTTGACTTGTTTTCTAGAATCGATGAAATATTTATGATTCCTCCATTTCTTCAAAAAATTTCATCATGAGAGTTTTCATGATTTATAATAACTTTAGGAATAGAAAGGAATTATCTGAATTTTTAACTCAGTAAATTCTTTTTTTCTTTTCTCAACAACTTCATACTTTCTAACCAATAACGAGTCCAATGAATATTTAGTCTGATAGATCTGAATTCAATAATGTGCTTGATTAAAAACGTCATCTTTATGACTTCATCTACATCTGGTGTTGCTCAAACAAAAAATCAGAGTCTGAAAACCTATTTCCATAAAAGAAACTTTAATAAAAAATTTCTCTCCCTTCATGTTTGGATCCACCATTCAGTAACTTCCAGCAGTTTTATGAAAACTCATTACGATGGGTTGGGTATAATTCATGAATAATAAAAAACATTCTTATAAAAAATGTTAGTTGTTAACAAATAAAAAAACTTTGTTAATTTTTTTTTCACCAAGGTTCTTCAATGTGGATATTCCAGAAAAAAGATTTATAAAAAAAGAGATGGAAATAGAAGAGAGAATATCCATAGGAGGTCAGCTGGTCCTAGTGACTCAACATATTGGAAGAATCAAAATAAGGGAAATCTATGAAAGGATTACTATGAGAAGTGAGTAAACTCTAGAAAGTTTACATCTTGATCATCCAAAAACTATATAGTTGAAGGGGACAATGGAAATTTTGTTCTAAGTGTGATGAGTTCATTTGACACTTGGATCATTGACTATGGAGCTTCATTTCACTCTACTTATGATAGTGGACGCATGTACAATTATGTGTATAGAATCTTTGGTAAATATCATGATAAATATTATGGTACAGTTGAGGTTATTGGAAAAGGATATGTGATTGTTTGAATGAATAAAAAATATATTCTACATTTTTAAGGAATTTGACATATCCAAGGATCATGGAAGAACCTTATTTCCATTAGTCAGTTTGATGATGTGTGATTGTGAACAATGTTTGTAGATGGTGTTTGGAAAATCACATGAGGGTCCAAGGTGGCAGCCCATGGTGTGAAGGAATTTTTTTCCCAAATGAGATTCTAGAAGGAATCACACATGCTATAGAAATAAATTTCAAAACATTATTCAGATCAGGAAAATTGGGGCATGATTGTCTTGATCATATCTTTAAGAAAGGTCAAAGGAACTTGGATCTAAAGGGATTATTGAAGCTCAATCACAAGGAGTTTAGAACATGTGAGGGTTAAATCCAACGGAAGTAGTGGAAAGTGTCATTAAACTCAAATAGAAGGGCACCAATGAATCAAAATCTTTAATTTGTTCATAAAAATATATTGGGAGGATCACCTATTCAATCTCACGGGGGTGTACTTATTACATTACCTTCATTGATGATTCCACATGGAATGTGTGGGTGTATATTCTCAAAAAAAATTCTGAGGTCTTTTGAAATTTTTTCAAATGGATTTCCATGATGGAAGCCTAGATCATAAAAAATTTGAAGTACTTTAGGTATGGAAATAGTGTTTATTATAGAGGAAGGGAGTTTCGGATGTCCTATTGATTGAATGAAATAAAGATTTTGAAGACTGTTCCTTGGAAACCTATGCATAATGGTTTTGTGAAACAAATTAATCAAATTTTAAATGAGATATCTGGGATCATGAAGTTAATTTATAGTCTCCAAAATGAATTTTGGGTTGAAATAGTTAACTATGTTGATCATCTCATGAATTAAAGTCCTTTTGAACCACTAGAATAATAACTTTTAAAAGAACTATATTCCAAACAAAAATTGGACTTTATATACCAATGATTTTTCAATTGTATCATGTATTCCCATGTAGATTCCAAATATAGGGATATGTTGGAAGAAAAATTATAGACATGATTTCTTGTAGGCTATGATGATGAAAAATTTGGTTTTATATTATGTGATAATAGTCAGTGGAAGGTTATCAAACTCTAGAACATCCTCTTTGATGAGGATATACTTTGGAAGGATCAAAACTTGGTGGAAGAATCTTTTGGGAAGAAGGAATTAGTGGAGAAATATGAGGTTGAGTTTATAAGAGGTTGGGTGGTGTTGGTCTACCCAAGAGGCATAAAAGATAGGGTCTGAGAGGTTTAACCATGTTCTAGAACTGAAGATGTTGATAAAGTTCTTGAATTACCATGGCTTAATATACCAGAATTCTTAAGGATTATAGAATATCAAGGAAGAGTTTTAGAAGTGTGATGTCTAAAAGGAGAAAAACCTCCATAGGTGAGGTGAGATACTAGGTTTATAAGGCCAATGTAGTGGTTTGATTCTTAGATTCACTATCTACTTCTGATAAACAATGGTGAGATAGAGATCCTGAGTGAGGAAAGATATAACTCCCTGACCTTTCCTACCACCCAAACAGTGCTTAGGTTTGGTGTGAAATTAGGACTTAGGTTCTCCTCCTCATATGCCAAAGGCTGCTGACTAGAAACAAGGATGTAAAGAGGTGATAGTGGGGATACTATACCATATGATGGTAAATATAATAATGGTCTATATGTAAATAACATAGAAAAATAAATTCCATAGAATAACAGGACCAGTAACCCACCATAGAGAAATCACAAACAGAAAAAATAATAATAATAAAAAACTAAAACATATCATTTTCAGAATAAAACACCATTTGTAGACAAGCAATCATATCAAGTTAGGTCATAAAAAATTGTAAGTAGAAAATGTCTCCTATGACCAACCATATCAGTATATTCATATAAGAAAACATGAAGAATAGAAAGAAATACAAATGTAAACTCCAGATGATGTAAGAAACTCCAAGGTCCCTTTCCATCCATCCTATTCTAAATGTACTACTTTGATCACAAAGGACGAAATCCTGAGCTTGGTCCTTTACATGATCTCAAAAGAATAAAGTTTACACTTATCCTGGAGGGACCATGTATTTTGTGAGAATAAATCTTATTAGGCCACCAATAACGTTTTCCTAACTTATATTTGTGATAAAGGTGTGTACTAAAAATAAATAAAAAGGTAACACATGCATAATAAATAAATACCCGCTTCCCTTTTTCTCAACAACCACAAGGAAGTGTTCTACCTACTTTAACCATCATCAATATACCATGTGCCCCTAATTATACATATGGAATATAGAATGTGTTTTCAAATGTATAATCATAGCTGCAAGAATCGTTAGTGTAAAGCCCAAGGAATCCCTTGATGAATAGAAATCTAGGTGAATGCTCAAGTTCCACCTATACACATGTCATCAACACAACATGCCATCCCTCAAGTACCAACATACATACGAAATTCCCAAAAAATAGGTACCTAGTTTCTTAGACCTTAGATTAGAACAATCCCTATCAGCTCAAAATCCCAATGTCTAAGGAATGACGATATCTGTACTCTAATAATAATCACTACCAGATGAATAGTTTGTGTCCCAAGGCATGGTTATACCCATCCTACCATGTCCCAGTCCACAACCTCAAGTAATATGACAAGCCTCATCCCCTAGCCAACAGTCTCAATACCATCAACTGATGTCTCCTCACTATCCACGTGGATTTCTATGATAAGAAACTCCAACCTCAATGATGATCAACATCATCCTAAGACACAAACTAATAAAGGATTATACCCACATGAGTGGTCAATACCACATTATCATCTAAGTACCATATGTGTGAAAACGACTCAAATAGTGCATCATTCAATCACAGTGAGTGGAAATTACCCAAACATAGTACTTAAGCCACAACATCTGACACCTCATTCCCCTCCAACCGTGTCAATCCATCTCAATGGTCATCAAGTTCCCAAGTCATTCGGTCCATGCCCCAATATTGGCAATCACAACACCTCAAACCGATGAACATGTCACCCAACCTAGTGATCGATATCACCCAAAAAAATCAGGCCAAACCCATCCTGATGAACAATGTCGACTCTATCCAGTTGGTCAATCACCACCTCAATCCTTCATCCAATCTTGATACATTCCCATAGAACAAAGATTTTCAATATAGTTAAAACAATTAAAACAATTTAATTTAATTCAAAACATACGATCGAACTAATCTTCCCAAGATGGTCCAAGCCCTTTACCTATCTTTACCATTAGTAGTGTAGAAGTAACATGCTCATAGGCATCTCACATTATCAATTTATCAATTTAAAAATAAAAATTTAATTAATTCGCATCTCGCTCAATCAACACACATGGATAATATAGATCACACCCCCAAAAAATGTAAAACTATAGATAAATATAGACACCACCTACCCCATACTCGTATATGTAGGCTTTTTCTAATATTTTCCTCTAACTCAAGCCAAATTGAGAGAAATTATCATTTTAGATGAATGCCCTAAAAATAGGTTAAACTGGATTTCATGAATTTAGCAAACCATATAGAGAGAGAAAAGATGAAAAAAATCAAGAGGATTCAAATCCTTACCAATACACTTCCAATGGGACCGATGAAAATCAAATTAGATCTCAAATAGAGAAGACATGCCAAAGCCTAAGTGGAAGGAATTTAGGAGGAGAACCCCCTGTGCATTCAGTGAAGAGGGGGAGAAATGGGAGATTGAAGTGAAATAGGGAGGAAGGGAAAAATCATAATTTCCCACTTTTAAGTGACCGACTTTGTTTGGATGAATGGTTTGGATAATCGTGCACCAACCATGAAACACCCACTATCTAGGCACAAAATTGTGCATGGTTAGCCCGCATGGTTTTCCAAACCATATACAAACCATGCATAAATCCTCTTCTAAAAATTACTGAGCTCCCACACAGTTGTGCACCCCATCCTGAAAGGTTTTTCAAACAATGCTTAGTGCACATAGAGGGACACACAGTTAATCCTGGGAGGCTTCATGGTCTGTCCAAACCGTGCGCCTTTGTTTGTTCCTTTTGAAAATTTGGATTTTGGCCTTTGATGCAACCATAACCCACTAAAATCTCTAATGAATTTATTGATCATTAAAAAACTTATAAAAAAATTTCTTGGGTCAAATAAGATATCAAAATTAGGTTCCTAAGATCAAGAAAATATTTGGTCCGCTCACCAAACATGAAAATTCATAAAGTTTGAAGATTTTCAACCTGTTCAAAAACTTGTGACATCACAATATCTCCACCTTGACATAGCTCATCACCAAGCTATAAATAATTACCTATAGATGGTACTGAACATACCCATCTCTCTATGGTCAACCCGGTTAACACTGGTCATTAACTCACAGGTCGGCACTCTCAAGGTGATCCCCACCTTAGGAGTGACCTACCTGGTCACATCCTAACCTAAAATAATAAATTCTAATGTTACATCAACAATCCTTGGACTCAAGGTACTTTCGCGATGTATCATCACTCATGAACCTCATTATGTTCTCAAATCAAGCCCGTTTCGTACCAGACACCCATCATATCCCATATCTCATCAGATTCCCACCTCATATCTGTGTCCCACACAACACCTCTGAGGTACCAAATCTCATCATATACTCAAAATTAGTCTCGATGCCCCACACCTCATACATAAACTACATCACATCAATGACCATCAAAATACCAATGCCTTAGTACCTCATTCACAACCCGCATCACATAAATTCCTCTCCATAATCTCGGTTCCACACACCTCATATACAAACATATATAACACATCAAATCTGATTCCAACTTACTAACCATCATTTGGTTAGTCCTAAATCAATATATCAGTGAACCTTATGCACAAAAAATGGCCAAATCCATATCCAGTCATACCCATAATGTACATCATACCATCATCAGGTCCCTGTCCTTATGTTCACCTGGTAGCTCTATTGTGTGCACCTAGCATGAAGCCTGACTACCTAAGGCCTAGCCTTCCTGTAGGGATTCACTAGACATCAAAACTAAACCCACTACTAGGTCCCACTGTCTCTTCCACAACCTCTACATGCAACTGACTCTTGGCTACCCGACCCTGGTACTGCTTCTAGTCCTACCTCAGAAGTCTGAGCCTGACCTGATCCCTGACTCCCGGATGTCCAAGAAGGATTCTTGTAGAACCTCTCAAGATGGTCCATTTATCCACATGCCTGACACTCCTTTGGAGGTTGCTCACATATAGTTCAGACAAGTCCTGGATACCCGCACTAGAAGCACAATGATGAAGACCCACTCATCAATGGTCTTCTTGAATCCCTAGACTGACTAACCTACTGGAACTCCTCATGGCCTCACTTCTTACTATCTGAAGAATCACCGATAACAACACATGACACCATCACCCGACTTGAGTAGGACCGGTCCGTCATATTTACCTATGCTATCAGGGCTTGATTTATATCCTATGAAAATGAGTCTAAATAGAATATTTTTACCCATACCCTGATGGAGTGTTGTAAACCATCCTAAAAAATCCTCACTCTTGATGTTTTATCACCCACCATACCGGGTGTGAAATAAGACAAGTCTATGAAAGTATCTGCATAGTCCATGAAAGACATGTATTTCTATTACAGGATCAAGAAATATTGAGATATCTCTACCCACAATGTATCTAGGAAGAAGTGATTAAATAACCTAGCCTTGAATTACTTCTAGGATAGTCCCTCATGTCTACTTTTCTGAACATGTATGTCCCACCACTGCTTTGCTGGTCCTCAAAGCAAATAGGTTTCCAGCTTCACCCTTCAGCCTGGGGGTGTCTCGAGCTAGTTGAAAATGGTATGGAATGGCTCTATCTAGTTCCTTGCTACATATGGTCTTCCCTCAATTTGAAATAACAGTGGGTGTTATAACTTGAACTTTTTAATTAGGTATTCCATCGATGAATAGACTCCCTAATCTCCCTTATTGATACCCTTTTTAACACATACCAGGCTCTCCCTAAGCTTCTCATCAAGACATATCCCAAAATCTATCATATCCCAGGGTTGTCTTTCTAATAACTAAGCTTGTAACTATACATATACCTACGGATCATGATCATCCTAACCCTCTAGGGCCTCATCCTAACTCTCAATGGCCTCATACTGTGCTTGCTCACACGACACGAAATCACCGACCTCCTAACGCTTTTGTAGAATCTATCTAGGTGGCGTCCCACTAAATACCAATATTATGGCCAGAAAACCACAATAATATTTATAGATATATCATATATATGGAAATATTCAATAGGTAGTGCATCTCACCACCCTTATACTCTCGTATCACACCTTGTGATAAGACATCTAGCCTCTAAGCCCCTTACCCATATCGGTGTCAGGTATCACATGTAACACAACATCATGGCCCCTTTCCTACCCACATCAGAGTCAGGCATCAAACATATTCCAGCCTCATTGCCCCTATCCTTCCCATGATAGGGTCAGGTGTCACATATCATTTGAGGCAGCTGAGTAGAATGACACCAAAGAGGCTATACAGGAAAACAATGTTTAGATTCTTTATTGAAGCTTTAAAAAATCACTCCTATCATCGTCCCTACCAACCCCTATCAGGTCTAGGCCCATATAACATGAATATCACATCACACACACCCCATATAGATTTCATTAGAACCACATGCTTGGGATGTCTGAGTAAAATTCCACCAAAGAGTAGCTAATTTGGAAAACACTTTTTAGCTTCCTATGTTGAAACTTTAAACAAACCAACCCCTCTTATCATAATCCATGTTTCCAATGACAATCCATCACATGCACAAAAAAACACACAGATATATATATAAACACTCTATGTTCTTAACATAAAGAAAAATAAAACCTCCCTTACCATACCGGGCCAATGGTCAACATTCATATAACAAATAACCATCACACCCAAGTGTGCCACTTGAGGTGGAAATAAAAATATATATTAAAAGATAAAATAAAAATATCAATTTCCCACCCCTGAAATCTTGGTTCTTCCCCCGTTCATGGGGTTGTAGGCACCCAAACACGATTTCTATACCCAGTTCCGAAGACATCATAGTCTCCAGTCTACCATAGACCAAATAGTTAGACCAATTAAAAATAAAATAATTTTATATCATTAGTAGCTATCCAAAATATACCACTATTTCACATTCATGAACTTCTTAGATATCATTTTTAGCACCTCGATCCATCTTTCCACTTGAACAGTGTTAAGGGCCGGTGTTCCATTGGGCCTTAGGAATGTCTCCCCTTATGACAAAGGCTACCGACTAGAAGTGAGGGTGTAAAGATGTAGTAGTGGGGAGACTATACCCTCTGGTGGTGTATATAATAATGTTCTATATGTATATAACATTGTGGAAGAAAGACCATAAAACAGCATGAACATTAACCCTCCATAGTGGAAGCGAAAAAAAATCAACAATGAAAAATAACATTTGAAAAATAAAATACAATTTGTATCTAAGTATACATATTAAGTCAGGTCATACAAAAAGTAATAAGGAAAGGTTGCATGTGGTCTACCATATCAATATATATATATATAAGAAGACATACTAAACAAAAGGAAATACAAAAGTAAACTCCAGCTGATGTAAGAACCTCCAAGGTCGCTTATCAACTATCCCTTGGTAAAGGTACTACTTTGATCACTAAGGTCTAACTCCTAATCTTGGTCCCTTACCTAATCTCAAAATAATAATGTTTTCATGTTTCCTAAAGGGTTCGTGTAAGGTATGAGAATAAATCTCAGTAGGAAACTACCAATGTGTACCTAACTTACATATGTGATAAATCAGGTGCATACTAAAAATAAATAAAAATGAAACACATTAATAATAAATAAATATCTGCTTCCCTTGTGATCAATAGCCACAAGGAATCATTCTACCCACTTCAGCCATCAATGATATACCACATTCCCCCAATTATAAAAATGGAATATAGAATGTGTCTACATATGTATAATCATAGTGGAGAGTATCCTTATCTTAAAGCCCAAGAAATACCCCAATGAAGACCAGTATATGTGAAACCTTGGGTTTCACTTATAACCATGTCATTGACACCTCGTTCCATCCGTCAAGTATAGAAATCCACACGGAACACCCAAAAAATAGGTACCTTGTCCCTTGGAACTCCTCTCAGAAGAATCCCCATTAGTTTATAAGCCCAAAATTTGAGGCATAGAGATAGGTTTTCTCTAATAATAATCACCATCAGCTCAACAGTAGACATCCTGAGGCATGATGATACCCATACTCCCATGTTCTGGCCCATGACCTCAAGCAATATGGTGAGCCTCAACCACCAACTGATGGTCTCAACACTGTCAACCGATGGATCCTAACTATCCATGTGGCTTTCTATGAAAAGAACCTCCAACCTCAATGATGTTCAACACCATCCTAATCCAAAAAATAATGGAGGCCTATACCCACATGAGTGGTCACCACCACCTCATCATCTGAGTCCTATCTGTGTGCACACGACTCCAATAGTGAGTTGACCAATCTTGGTAAGAAACAATCACCCAAAAATATTACCTAAGTCACATCATCTGGAACCTCATGCCTCTGTGACCATGTCACTCCATCTCTATGTTCATCACTACCTCATGTTATCCAGACCATGACTCAATCCTCGTGATCACAATGCCTCAAACCGATGACCACATTACCCAACATGGTGATCAAAATCACCCAAAATAACCTGGTGCAAGCCCATCTCGATTAACAACATCACCTTAGTCTAGATCGTCAATCACCACATCAATATTCATTCTAATCCCAATACATTCCCATGTAACTAATAATTTAAATACGGTAAAAAAATTTAAAAAGTTTAATTTAATTCAAAACACATGCCTGGCCTAATATGCCTAAGCTGGTCTAATCCCCTTACCTGGATTGACCATGAGTAGTGTTGTAGGAGCATGACCATAGGTATCTCACATGATCAATTTAACAATTTAACAACAACAATTTAATTAATTTGGGTCTCTCTCAGTCCACACACATGGATCATATAGATCTCACACCCAAAGAACCACAAAACCATGGAGAAATCTAGAAACCACCTACCTCATACTCATAGATCTAGGATCATCAGATATTAGCCTCTAACTCAAGCCGAATCCAGATAAATCATCGTTTTAGATGAACTCCCTAAAAATAGGGTACACAAGATCATGTGTATTTAGCAAACCATATATTGAGAGTAAATATGAAAGGAAGAAAGAGGATTCAAATCCTTACTGATACACTTCCAACATGACTGATGAGGATCGAATTAGAGCTTGGATGGAGAAGATATTCCAAACCTAAGCGAAAGGAATTTTGGAGGAGAACCCCCTTTGTGTGCAGTGAAGAGGAGGATAAATGGGAGAAAGAAGATAAATAGGGAGGAAGGAAAAAATCATAATTTCCCACTTTTAAGTGACCCACAAGGTTTGGATGCATGATTTTGATTATCGTACACAAACTGTGTGGAACCCACTATCTAGCCACCAAACTACGCATGGTTAGCCCTCACGGTTTTCCGAACCATGTGAAAACTATGCGTAAAGTCTTTTATAAAAATTTTAGAGCTCTCGCACAACTGTGTTCCCCCTCCTACATAGTTTTTAAAACTATTCTTAGTGCACCTAGAGGGCCACAAAATTACTTATGGGAGGTCATACAATTTTCCAACCCATACAGCTCTATTTTCACCTTTTGAAAAGCTGGGTTTCGGCCTTTAACGCACCAAAAACCCACTCAAAACCCTAATAAACTTGAAGAGAATTTAAACCCTCCAAAAAAAATTGTTTAGGTCAAATAAACTCTCGAAATTAGGTTCCAAAGATCAAGGAAAGAGTTGGTCTGCTCACTAAACATGAAAATTCAAAAAGGATGATGATTTTTGACCCCTTAAAAAACCCGGTACATTACAAAAAGAAGTATGAGTGAATAATTATAGTAGGAGTTAACAATGAGGTGATAATTATGTTACTTTCTTATTTATAATACATGGGAGAAAAAAATATATAAAAAATAAACAGGTAACTAAAAAACAAGTGGGTTAATTTTGTAAAGGAGGAAGTATGTAGTAGAGTTAGGCATAAGGTGCGGCTGGTTGTAAAGGGGTTTAAAAAATCAGAATGAGTGAATTTCAGTGATATTTTATCTTTTATTATAAAAAAACAACAATTAATATGGTTCTAAACTTAGTTTCAATGGAAGTTTTTTATCTTGAACCAATTTGTCAAGATAGTTTTCCTTTATAGAGATTTTGAGGAAGAAATATATATGAAGTTATCAAAATGTTTTATACTATAATGAAATGGTGGTCTCGTGTAAAATCTCAAGAAACTTATATATTAGATTAAGTTGGAGCCAAGGTAGTGTAATCAGAATTTTGATAACTTCATAATGGAATGAGGGATCTTATGAAGGAATGTGGACCATTACTATTATCATAAGGTTCATAATGATGGAATCTTTATCACAATCCTTCTATATGTTAATGACTTACTCTTAACTAGGCCTATGTGTTGTGAGTGGGTTCCATAGACCCAACTCCTATATATAATTTGATTACAATTACATGTGTACTATTTGATATATAAATTTGTTTATTCTTAGCACAATATTGTTGATACTTCTCAATCCACTATTTAAATGGTAATTTCCTTATATTACATGTTGTATTATAAGGTGATAACCGTTCCTAGCCATAATGATAACCTCAAGATACCATGACAGTAATCTTAAATATATTTCTTATGTTCAAGATACATCATACTGAAGAGACATAGATAATGTCTAACTCTCATGTGTTGGGGGGACCATAAGCATTGATACTTCTTCTCACAAAGTTTCCCTTGGTGATCTTGAGTAGATGAGATCATATGGAATGACCCACTAATATGAACACCACATGTTTTAAGTGTCATTGGTTGTTCCTAACTATGAATATGTGTATTGGTATTCATACTTAAAATCATTATCAATGTGTACCATTTTATCACATACTTTGATGAAAGGAAAAAACCATGATATTGAAGTTTTAGTGAGGTATCTTGTGTTGGGTGCGTCTTTGGTGGTATGGCTTTGGTAGAATGGTCATGATATAATTTTTCACTTTTGATCTGAGGAAGGGATATATCATTGTCCTAGGTTTACCAGGATAGTAGTGCCTTCATTAAATAAATGGACATGGTATAATAAGTTAAGTCTATCCTATAAGGCAATGAAATATATAAATTATCAAAAGGATAATGACGCGATTGTGAATCTTGCTTTATGAGATATCATGAGATAAAGAGATTATATTACATAGATTTTGTTCATAGGAGGTATTCATAGCTATGATATTCATTATCTTCTTAGGGGTCCGGATAGATTTCTATACTCTACTCTTTTTTTGTGAGTTGGACTCACTACTATCGAGATAAGGACCTATAGGGTCACACACTATGTGTATCCACATATTCCACCCATTCAGATGAATGAGAGTTTAGGAAAAAGTGGGGCCCATATGTGAGGGATAGTGAACGTTTGAGTATTATTGATCACAAATAAATTTTTTTAATTATATTATTCAAGTTTATAATAATAATGATTTAATTTATATCTGAAGGTACTCACAAGTTGTTTGATCATAAAAGTGAATATGAGAAAATATAATTTTTTGAATGAACATAACATATTCAAGGTTTGTTAAATTATTTTGGGATCTTATAGGCTTATTTTATGGTTATTATTTTATAACATGGCATTTTAAAGTGTAACAAGTTAGTGATAAAATATTTTTGGCATTTATGTTAAGTTTATTAAGTCATAAGTGTTCAAAAATGTCTAAAATGTAGGTTATTACTTTCTAGGGACCAAAGTGAAATTTTGAAAAGTATAACCTAGATATAAAAACTCATTTTAGCATATTGACTAATAATTTACATCATTTTATAGAATTTATAGAGATAATATCTTCTATACTCTCCTCTCAATCTCTTATAGAGATATTTTGTAAAAATAATAAGGTTAGATCGATCTTGCTTTCCCAATTGAGTTGGTGTTCTTCACGTGATTGAAGGGACATCTTAAAGATTTTCATTTTCCCACACTAGAAAGTATTAATCATAGATCAGTGATCTTAGAGATTTTGTGTACATGTGGATGATTTAAAGGATTCCTAGCTTGGTGCATTTGATCCTTGATACGCTGATGTGAGCGAATAAAATTAGTGATTTCAAATGAACAAGGTACCATTTACACTTTCATTCAATTTTATTTTTTGTTCTTAAACTAAATTACATGAAATAATTTAAGAAATATGGGAAAATGATTTTTTGTATTTAGAGTTTTTAACATGAATATGAACCCAAAATTTTAAATTACTCATTTTTTATGCTTGTGATGCGCCCCGAGTTCCTTCAATTGGTATCAGAACACACAATTTTTTAAGTTAAAAAATTTAAATTTTTTATTAAATTTGATATGATTTCGAATAAGGTCTTATGATATAGTCCCAAAAAAACTGATGACACATAAATCAAAGTTCGTATTACCATGATAAGTCTAATATAAGATCTATTAGTTGTGTAAAAATTGTGATAGAAATTTAAGTTTTTATTTTTCCTGCACTTTAATGGCTACTGATGTGGTGGATTTTTTTCTAGAACATGATATGAGTATGCTGAGTGTTAGTTGGATATATATAAAGACAATTGGGGAAGTCTTTTGGTAATAAAATCTTAATATGTAAGGTTAATAAATTTTCCAAAAAAAAGATGAAGCTTCTCTCAAAATCTTTTTTTTAAAAAGGGTGTTTTCCACACCAAAATGGGTGTGGACGTATTGTCCTTCCCCTTTTTGGGGAAGGTGATATTTTGTCCACCCCATTATTTGTGGTGGCCTCACCTAATATATATATATATATACATTATAATATATATTATATAAATTATATATTATAATATATTATATATATATATATATATGATGTGTATATATATGCCCTTAAAATGATGCCCCAACCAGACTTGGATGGACAAAATTGGTCCAGGTCCAACATGGCCTACCCATTAATCCCATCACAAGCCATAAATTAATTTCTAGGGATATTATTTAGGTCCAAATAGACCCAAAATTTTATGAAAAAATTTCAAAAATTAAATTTATTGGTTTGGAATATAATAAAATAATTATGGGTGCTATGGGAGGTATCGATAATTAATTAAAATTATTTTAATTCAAGTTAAATCACTAAAAATACCCTCGAGTTTAATTTTTGAAAATTTAAATTTTCTTATGTAATATAATTTAATGTGGAATGATCATGAGCCGAGACCGACCCATGCATGTTTGGTTTATAATTTATTTAATTAAATTGTTTCATTTAAGATTTAAAATGTAATAATTATTTTATTTTGATGTTCTACGCATAATCCTTTCATCTTTAATTTGTATAAGGGTTTGTGTGTCCACATTTAAGTGATAAAATGTAGTTTTTTCACCCCAATTTCCCATCAGCCATGTGTGAGTATATATTTTAAAGATCATGGGAGTTTTTGGTGAAGCGTTTCAAGACAAGATCCAACATAAACCAAACAAGTTAAGTGCATGGGTGTTGTGGGAAATGCAATTCAAGTCAGGTACTGCCTGAATGGACCGAAGGCATTCTTTTTTATTTTATTATGGATAATCCACCTTTTAATGGTTTAAGGGGAACCTGTACATGTCCCGTAGGCCCAAGGAACAAGGCTCGACAAACCCGCAATACATGACCCAAAGGCCCAGAGGCATACCATGCCCAATACATGACCCGTATGCCCAACCCACTTGAACTACCCCTCCCCAGCATTCTTCATCATTGATCTCTTAGCACCCCACCTTGAATTGCTGATTGGATATCATTACCCTGTACAAAGCTGCACGGTGCCTGGTCCCAATGGTGGCTGCCATACCCTCTCATTCTTCCAATCCGGTTAGCTCTGCATCTGGTGGCTGCTACTCCTATTGCTCTGATCCTCTTCTGGGGCCTGTTCTGTGTGACCCATAGTGAATGTTTTCTATTTAAATCATGGTTATGTTGTTAGAGTTTCCACATATAAAAATCATGTTAAATAGATAATTATTTCATTCTCCAAGATAAATTAACAAATCCATCAAATAAAGTATTAAGTCATTAAATTCTTTTCATCGCTTGAATTTTGTCATAACTAATTTTTTGAGGTTCTCATCGGACCCAATTAAGGGTTACTATTACTAAGAAAGAGTTATTATGAGAGTGGTGGGTCGAATGAACTAAAGTTGGTAAAAAATTAGTATCCATTGTTATCCTATTGAAAATTTAGAGGCAAAGCATTGAGAAATGAAAAGTAATTATTTTTAGGATATGAGACTCCAATCAAAAGATAAAAGAGCCACAAATTAATGTGGTTGGACTATCAAAATACTTCCTTAGACTCTTGGAGTAGTGATAATTCTGTATCTTAGACTATTAAGAGAGGTTTAAGGATATTTTCCACTATAATACTCTAGAGACTGAGTGTTCTTAATCTAGTAGTTGAGGACTACTAGGATTTGATAAAATAGTGGGAGGAATCTAAAACTAAAAATATGAAAATTTATAATGGGAATCAATATAAAGTACTAATATACTAATTTTATTTGTTGTAGATCAAATGAAAACCATTACACATTAAATTTCACTACGATCAATATTGGATAAAGAGAATATCCTAACAAGCCATAACTTTCCGGAGTGTTATAGGTACTTGCACATAGTACTATGCCAAGCGATAAAGCTTTATGTTCCAGAATAAAAAATTCCTACTAAGCCCTCACAAGGAGTGATAAAGGAGGATAAAGATAAATAAAAGAAGCATATGGATGATGCATTAGATGTTTAGTGTTTCATGTTTTCATTTATTTCTAGTGAGTTATAGAAAATGTATAAGGGGAAAAATTCTTTCCAAATGTCATCTTATCTCTAAGAGTCATACTAGGAGAGATCTAGGAAATAAAGATATGGGATATCAAGTTCTCTTTATAAATTCCAGCTAGCAGAAAACAATCAAGAAAGTTCATATATACTCAAGATGATCAAGTATATTGAGAGACAAGAGACCCTTGGGTTCAAACCGAACCAAGAACTAATAACTGATCTCATTATTGCAATTTTACCAAATAACTTATTAAATTTCATTTTTAATTATAATATGAATTTCAAAAATAAGTCACTCCATAATTTATTAGATTTAGTTCACCAAATAGATAAGGATATAAATACTTCTAACTCTTTGATCCTTATGGTGAACATAGGGAAGAAAGACAAGGCTAAAGTGTCAAAGGCTATGTCTAAGTTAAAGATATTGATGCACAACCCTTCAAAGAATCCAAATATATAGAGGGAAATTAATGAGTAGGAGGAAATATACTTTTCACGTGGAAATAAAGGCCACTAGAAGAATAATTGCATAGCTTAGAATAGAAATAAAGCTGGTTCTTCTACTTTAGTTATATTTTTCATTGAATACAATCTATCTATTTCTGTAAGTTGGGTATTGGACACAACATGTGGCTCAAAAATTTGTATTAAAATACAAGAACCAATTAGATTCAATATGATTGAAAAAATGAAGTAGATATCTGAGCAGAAAATGGTGTGAGACTAACAACATTATAAGTTGGAGATTATCATATTAGTTTTCCTAGTGGGACGGATCTTGTTCTAAATAATTATTATTATATATCATATGTTACCAAAAACACAATATCAATGTTGAGTTTATAAACTATGAGATGTTATTTTAGGTTTGGAATTAAATTTTGTCTTATGTATAAGGATAACATATATTATGGAATGGAACATCTTAACAATGAGTTATGTATAATTGAACTATAAAATCCAGTTTTGGAAGTCAATGAAAAATCTAGAGAGAATGAATCATATCCTACCTTACTTTGGCACTCCACGATAGGTCATGTAAACAATAAGTGTTTAAGAAAACTATATCAAGTAGGTTATTTAGAATCCATTGAGTTGAAACTATTGGATGTAAGTCATGCTTTCTTACAAGTTAAAATGACCAAAACACTTTTCAAAGGGAAATGAGAATGATCCAAAGAACCATTGAAATTGGGTCACACTAATGTATGCAGTCCATTTCTAGGAGAGGTAAGGGGTATTTTTTTCAACTTCATTACTTTTACTGATGACTATAGTAGATATGGAAATATATACTTAATGAGGTATAATCCAGATTCCTTTATCATGTTTGAATATTATCAAAATGAATTAGAGAATTAACTTGGTAAAAATATTAATAAACTCCACTCAGGCTATAGTGGATAACATCTTAACTAAGTTTTCATCGATCATCTAAAGGAGTGTGGGATAGTTTTTCAACTCACTGCTCTTTATACACCTTTGTGGAATGGTGTTAGTGAAAGGAGGAATCAAAGCCTACTTGAAATGGTCATATTGATAATGATTCATGGAACTATACCATTATCCTTTTGGGTATATGTACTAAAGACTATGAAATATGCACTAAACCGAGTACCAACTAAACCAGCAGATGGGATTCCATATGAGTTGTGGTATGGAAAGAAACCTAGTCTATCTCACATACATATATGGGGATTCAAGGATTTTAACAAGACTATACCTAGTGACTAATTAGAATCACAGAGAATGAAGTGTATCTTTATATGTTATCCTAAATAGACAAAGGGTATTACCTATATAACCCTATATATAGAAAGGTGACTGTAGAAAGACATGCTACATTTCTAGAAATGGAACACATGTCACGAACTGAATCTGGTTGCCCTCAAAATTGGCACCAAACCTGGCCCATGGCAAGGACCAAAGGGAATTCCTTATCTCCATGGGCTGGAACAAGTGCCCGAGTATCATAAATATTATTTTGGGAACAATTTACCCGAGTATAGATATATAAAACAACAAAAAATAATCAATAAACCAAATATGAAAATTCATGCCAAACAAGCCTTAAATAAAATTCAAAACTGAATACATGGGTCTAAAGAAGAAAAAATAGGTCCAAATATACATAAAAGTATAAAAAAACATCCCAAGTAACTCCACACAACAAGGGGTCATCACCCACGAGCCATCTCCACAACACCACACCATGGAAGGGAACTAACAACCCGAACCGCCATCACCCATGGGATTTCCTTTACCTATGTAAAACATGATCAAGTCTACTTACACACAAGGGGTGTTAGTAGGGTATGTGTCACGAACCAGCCTAGGTTGAACCTGAGCCGGTCACCTGAGATGGCTCACGACAAGTCCCGAGGGGCGTTCCCGATCCCCCCAGGATGGCAACTAGTGCCGGACATCAAACTTTTATCATTGGGAACGATTTTAACCCAAAAAAAAAGCAGGATCGAGGCAAGAAAACTAACTAAACAGAACAAATAAACACTAACATTAGAAATGAAATAAAATCCACATGACCAAACATACCTCCATGTGACCTCACAAATCACACCCAACCAAAGACCAACCTCACTCCAACACCGAGCGACTCAAACCAAAAAAAAACTGAACAAGGGGAACCTGCAACTGAAATGGTAAAATATAGGTGTGATTACAAAAGTAATCAGTAGGTAAGCCCAACAATAAATTCCAAAGCACTGCCAATGATTAAAGAATTTACAAATTCCAGGTTTGAACTAAAATGTATAAAATTAAGCTCCCATAATATTTCACTTGAAAAAAACTAAAACATGAGACATTTCCCTTATTCTTTTTCAAAAGTTGGATTCCTTTCATCAGTGCCAAACTCATTCTAAAAGGGAAAGAAGTGTTACATATTCAAATTTTACACAAAGAGAATACAACATTTTCATTTGAAAACCATTTTCACAAAGTAGAATAGTATAAGATGTAAAGGACAACCGAGAGTAAACAAGCAAGGAAAAAGAAGTAACCATGGGTGATACTAAACATCCCTAGAAACCCCTGGACGTACTTGGGTTCCGACTACCTACCGGCATGGTACTCCATAGTCAATAACCAACTGGCCACCCTAACAGCCAACCAGTGGCATGCCTCACAAGGCCTACCTACCAAGGGGGAACCAAACCGTCTAATCAGGGTTAGCCAGCAACCGTCACTCAATTCTCTAAAAGACGCCCAGGAACCAACAATGGTTTTAATAATACTATGTAAGTGGGAGGACCTCGCATGTGTGACTCATCTCATCGCACTTGCCAACCCCCTACACAGACACCGCTACACGACAACCCTCAAAGGGAATTCCCCCTGTAGAGATGCCCCATAAGTATATATATATTTATATAATCACTTCACATTCCATAAAGTGCCAACTGGGCCTCCATATCATTCAGCATTTAAACCCTTAGATACCAAGGCATTTCCAAAAGACCTAACACACACCATCACATTGAAAACCAAAAACTCACTTAGAAACCCATTTAAGGAAAACCGAACCACCACAAACAAATTCCAAAATCCATTTCAAAGGCCAAACGAGCATTTCCTATATCCAAGTTTTCAAGAGATCACCATTTTCCATAAACGATACACCCGCCATTTTACACACACCAAAACCATTCCAAAACACAGTACAATAATATTTGCACATTTTATAAGGTACCCATTTAGCAATATCACTAGAAAAACACACCGTTAAAACCAAGAAAGATACTTTCTGTGCAATGTGAGAAATAAACAGATTTCAATTTCAACAAGTCACCACTCTATCCATAACTATCTAGTACTACTTTAAATTTACCGAAAACAATGAAATATCAAGGAATAAAAAAATTGATAAACTTAAAGGAGAGTGTAGTGGAAGACCTAACTTGAAGTCACAAAGTGAACTCAACGACACAACACACCTCGTGCAGGCGCGTACGCACGCGCAAGCCGAAGACCGCAGTGTTGTGGAATTATCCCGCCGACGCACTGCAACAAACACCAAAACACCAAAACAAAAAACCACAGATATAAAAATAAACTCAAACAGCAATCAGCCACAAAAGAATAACTCAGCGCAGATGCGCTCGACCGCCGGGGTCTCATGCCGGTTAAAGGGGCGGAATGCACTGGCAGGGAGACCGCCGGAGGTCGGGCAACGACAGTCGGGTGCACCGCTGGCCGGTGCAAGGCGGCGACGGCTGGCCGGACCACCGGAAAAAGGGTCGGGATGCCGTGCGGGGGATGGAGGGTGTGCCGGAGTGCCGGAAAAAAAATCCAGAAGTGACCGAGGGGCTGCTGGAGTGGGGCGTCGGAGACCGGGTCGCCGGAGGAGGCTCGACCGGGGAAGGGCGGTGGCCGGATGCGGCTGCCCGGAGGAGGCCGGGCAGAAGGAATAGTGGCCGCACGGGCGGCAGTCAGCGATGAAAATCGGGAGTGGGGGCCAGGACAGGGGGCCGCGCTGCTGGCACCGTCTTGGGAGAGGCGGGATGGCGAGCGGAGTGCGGCGGTCAGGAGGGCCTGAGGCCGGTCGGAGGTTGGGAAGCCGAGAGGAGACCAGCGGAGGCCGGGGGTCGCACGGAGGCCGACCTAGGGGGGGTGAAGCGGGAGCCCGGGCAGGCGGCTGGGCGAGGCGAAGGGGAAGAGGGGGTCGGGACGGTGGGGGAAGTGCCAGAGGCGGCGAGGAGGCTAGAAGAGGAGAGGCGGCGGCCGGTGGAGAGAGGGAGAGTAGGGGAGGGGGAGGCCACACGGGCGGCGTGAGGGGTAAGGGGGGGAGGGGGATTAGGGTTTAGGAAATATATATATATATATATATATATATATATATATGATAATGATAATAATAATAAGGATAATAATAATAACAAAAATAATAATAATAATAATATGATAGAATAAATAAATAAATCAAATCAAATCTTAATAATAATAATGAACTTTACATTGAAATTTTTAAGAAACTTTATAATAATAATAATAATAATAAACTTTGTGATAATAATAATAATATCAAAATAATAATAAATTTAACAATCCTAATAATAAAAATAATGATACAGCAAACATAACGTTTATAATTATAATACTGTCAAAATAAAATAAATTATTATTATTATTTAAAACATCATGCAGACACACGATAACCCGGGCCAAACACACATCCACCGCTAATGTTGCGGTGTTCGCGCATCGGCACAAAACCCACCAACACAATTAAACTTTGAAAATTTCAACCGGGACCAAGAAAGGAGTAAAATAAGGGCGTCTACGGTCGGGGTGTGACAATTCTCCCCACCACAAACACTTTCTGCCCCCAGAAAGTCACCCAATCGAACGATTGACAAAGGATGAATCCATGCCCAACCGAAAGACGAAAGAGACCAAAATCCAAGAGAACGGGAGAACACGAAAGGGTTCTCCCCACCACAAAACTCAACTAGTGCGGAAATTCAATCCTTAATCATACCATCTTGATAGGAGGGCGATGTGGGAACTCCCAATTAACCCAAACTAACCTTTGTAACACAAGAGAAACAGCTCCGCTAAAACTAAGAACTCTCAACCTAGACCAAAACCCCAAACACCTGAGAAAAATTCTGAGGAGAACTTAATCCACAAGGTAAACTCGAGCATAACCACAACATCGATTCTTCCAAAAGCACTACATCTCCAAACGAACACAATCAAACCGAGATCAACTCACGCAAGATCCAAACACACCTTTAAGAAAAATACATGATCCAGAACACCATAATCAGACAAACAAGACTGTTTGGATTACAAACGAACACATCCATCCCAACTTTATGACGACACAATGGACCTATGACAACGTCAAAACTTTGACAGTGGAAGAATGAGAATGGAAGTAATTTTAAATGATTTGTTGCCAACACCGAACACAAAACCCAAACTGAGGCTTCACACCCCCGTGAACTCCTAACTGTGTGTGAGCATCACCCGGAGACCTGTGGCTAGGGCTCTGATGGCTGAAGAATCTCCTACCTCATAGTCAGGCACTAGAATCTTCTAGTCATAGCATCTCCCTCAGGTGACACTTCCTGCAAAAATTTCTAGGTGACCCAGACACCAAAAATGATGGCACGTCTTCAGCGGGGTGTGACATGATGGATTTGCATGCCCTAAACGTCCACACTGACAGCACACCATTAGACAGTTTAACGAACTGAAAGCCAGAGTCACTATAGTGGACTCTTTAGAACAGATCCATCTGACACACTCTGCTCGTCAGATGGGAGACCTTCACGAGCAACTGGATACAGTGGATTTCCGACTGTCTATAATCTGGAGACTAACCCATCTAAGAACACCTCATGCACCAACTTCCCAAAAGTGATGCTCCCCAAAAAAAGGAGGACTCACTATTTGATCTCCAGAAAAATACCCCCAATGAAGGGAGGAGTCTTCATCAAATCTTGCAACGCTACCTCTGGAAACAGAGACACAAGATCCTTGAATTGGTCAACATACGCTTTCAACACCTGTTGGCCCTGTTGATTACACATAAGCTTTTCCACTTTCTTCTTCTTCCCCCATTCAAGTATAAACCTTCAGACGAAGACGACTTTAAAGAAAACCCATGTCATCCCAGCTTGCAGTGATGGCAGGGTGAACAACTCTCACTCGTCCAATGCTGAACCCTCGAACAAACTCAAAACAACACGTACTCAAACCGTATCGGGAGTTCCCAATACCCTGAAGATGCACTCGACCTCTTCAAGTCACTCTACTATCTCTAACAGAATCAAATCACCAAGAAGGGAAGATAACATTCGAGAAGGACCAAAAACTGGGCATGACTCATCAAAACTATATGGACTTTTCTGGGTGGAATTTCTAAACAACATATAAAACCCTAAGCCGAAACCGATATCAATTGAAGAAACATCAATAAATCATCCTTATCTAAAAAAACCAGCTTGAAAACCAAACACAACCCAAAATTCCCCTTTTAGAAACCCCTTTTCATTTTAGATTTCAAAACCACCTTATTTCAAGACCACTTTCCAAATACCAATCCACTTTCAAACCAAAATCACTTTGAAAAACCATTTCCCCTTTAAAAACCAAATTCAGAAAACAAGGTCAAACCCCTTATTTCAAATACACACCCAGGTAATCCCATGAACCATTGCACACGTCTTCATCCACTTTCCATTCATACGCACACCAACATGCACTTTCCATACATTCTCACACATGTGAAAATGTTCATAAAGAGGACCTGGGGTTTCACCCCAAACCATTCTCGACCAATTTCCAAGCAACCAACTAATTTCCTAATCAAGAGCTTCCAGTTTTAAAACCCATTTCATACGTTTAAAATCATTAAAAAGAAAGCAGCCCCATTTTCAAAACCGTTTTTCATTTCCAAAAACGCACTTACACCAACCCAAAAAAAAAAAACAACATTCAAGTTGCATCAAACACCGGGGTGAGGGACTAGTAGTCACACTTAACCTTGCGACATGGTAGTGGGCCATTTCCCAAGTAAGAATCAACCACTAGGAGGAATTCAAACCATGTACCCAGACTCCACATGGGTCACTACTCCATGTGAAATCACGATGTAACATCAGCTTGCCTCTATTGTCATATCTCAACCCAAAACAAACCAGACAGAGACAAAGACTCAATTCCCAGACTACCCCTGGCAGCTCGAGGTGTGGATCGGGTGAGGGTTCATGACGTCCTTCCCGTACCTACCTATCGAGTCCCGAAAGTCCAAATCTCCACCTATCGGACAACCCAAATAACAAAAAACCTGCCTCTGATACCATTTTGTCACAAACCAGCCCAGGTCAAACCTGAACCGGTCACCCGAGCTAGCTCGCGACAAGTCCCGAGGGGTGTTCCCGATCCCCCCGGGATGGCAACTAGTGCCAGGCACCAAAATTTTATCATTAGGAAAGATTTCAGCCCAAACAAAAGCTGGATTGAGGCAAGAAAACTAAATAAACAGAACAAATAAATGATAACAACAGAAAAGAAATAAAATCCACATGACCAAACATACCTCCATGTGACCTCACAGATCACCACCCAACCAAAGACCAACCTCGCCCCAACACCGAGCGACTCAAACCAGAAAAACCTGAACAAGGGGAACCTACAACTGAAATGGTAAAAGATAGGCGTGAGTACGAAAGTACTCAGTAGGTAATCCCAACAAAAAATTCCAAATCACTGCTAGTGAGTAAAGAATTTAAAAATTTCAGGTTTGAACTACAATGTATAAAAGTAAGCTCCCATAATATTTCACTTAAAAAAAACTAAAACACGAGACATTTCCCTTATTCTTTTTCAAAAGTTGGATTCTTTTCATTAGTTCCAAACTCATTCTAAAAGGGAAAGAAGTGTTACATATTCAAATTTTACACAAAGAGAATAAAGCATTTTCATTTGAAAACCATTTTCACAAAGTAGAATAGTATAAGCTGTAAAGGACAACTGAGAGTAAACAAGAAAGGAAAAACAAGTAACCATGGGTGATCCTAAACATCTCTAGAAAACCCCTGGATGTACTCAGGTTTATACTACCTACTGGCATGGTACTCCATAGTTAATAACCAACTGGCCGCCCTAACAGCCAACCAGTGGCACACCCCACAAGGCCTACCTACCAAGGGGGGACCAACCCGTCTAATCGGGGTTAGCCAGCAACCGTCACTCGATTCTCTAAAATACGCCCAGGAACCCACGATGGTTTTAATAATACTGTGTAAGTGGGAGGCCCTTGCACGCGTGACTCATCTCACCGCACTTTCCAACCCCTTACACGGACACCGCTACACAAAAACTCTCAAAGGGAAGTCCCCCTGTAGAGATGCCCCATAAGTATGTATATATATATATAATCACTTCACATTCCAGAAAGTGCCAACCGGGCCGCCATATCATTCATCATTTAAACCATTATATGCCAAGGTGTTTACAAAAGACATAACACACGACATCACGTTGAAAACCAAAAACTCACTTAGAAACCCATTTAAGGAAAACCAAACCACCACATACAAATTCCAAAATCTAGTTCAATGGCCAAACAGGAATTTCCTCTATCCAAGTTTTCAAGAGATCACCATTTTCCATAAACGATACACCCGCCATTTTACACAGACCAAAACCATTCCAAAACACAGTACAACAATATTTGCACAATTTATAAGGTACCCATTTAGCAATATCACCAGAAAAACACACCGTTAAAACCAGGAAAGATACTTTCGGTGCAATGCGAGAAATAAACAGATTTCAATTTCAACAAGTCACCACTCTATCCATAACTATCTAGTACTACTTTAAATTTACCAAAAAAATGAAATATAAAGGAATAAATAAATTTCTAAACTTAAAGGAGAGTGCAGTGGAAGACCTACCTCGAAGTAACAAAGTGAAATCGACGACACAACACCCCTCACGCAGGCGCGTATGCACGCGCAAGCCAAAGACCGCAGTGTTGCGGAATTATCCCGCCGATGCGCTGCAACAAACACCAAAACAAAAAAACAGAAAACCACAAATATAAAAATAAACTCAAATAGAAATCAGCCACAAAAGACTACCTTGGCGCAGATGCGCTTGACTGCCGGGGTAACGCACCAGTTAAAGGGGTGGTACACACTGGCAGGGAGACCGCCAGAGGTCGGGAAACGATAGTCAGGTGCACCGTTGGCCGGTGCAAGGCAGCGGCAGCTGGCCGGACCACCAGAAAAAGGGCCGGGATGCCGTGCGGGGGCCGGAGGGTGCGCCGGAGTGCCGAAAAAAAATATGGAAGTGCCCGGGGGGCTGCAGGAGCGGGGCGTCGGAGACTGGGTCGCCAGAGGAGGCCCGACCAGGATAGGGTGGTGGCCAGAGACCGTTGGTCGGAGGAGGCCATGCAGAAGGAACTAGGGCCGTACGAGCGACGGGCATCGATGACAACAGGGAGCGGGGGCCGGGACAGGGGCCGCATGGGTGCCGCCACCTTGGGAGAGGCGGGACGGCGAGCGGGGCGCGGCGGTCGGGAGGGCCTGAGGTCGGTCGGAGGTCGGGACGCCGAGAGGAGACCGACGGAGGTTGGGGTTGCGCCGAGGCCGGCCTGGGGGGGGGGGGGGGGGTAAAGCAGGAGGTCGGGCAGGCGGCTGGGCGAGGTGAAGGGGAAGCGGGGGCCGGGACGATGGGGGAAGCGCCAGAGGCGGTGAGGAGGCCGACGTAGGAGAGGCGGTGGCCGGCGGACAGAGGGAGAGCAGGGGAGGGGGAGGCCGCGCAGGCGGCGTGAGGGTAAGGGGGGGGATGGGGATTAGGGTTTAGGAAATATATATATATATATGATAATGATAATAATAATAAGGATAACAATAATAATAATAATAATAATAATAATAATATGATAGAATAAATAAATAAATAAAACAAATCTTAATAATAATAATGAACTTTACATTAAAATTCTTAAGAAACTTTATAATAATAATAATAATAAACTTTGTGATAATAATAACAATATCGAAATAATAATAAATTTAACAATCCTAATAATAAAAATAATGATACAACAAACCTAACATTTATAATTATAATACTGTCAAAATAAAATAAATTATTATTATTATTTAAAAAATTGTGCAGACACACGATAACCCGGGCCAAACACATGGCCACCACTAACGTTGCCGTGTCCACGCACCGGCGCGAAACCCACCAACACAATTAAACTTTGAAAATTTCAAACCGGGACCAAGAAAGGAGTAAAATAAGGGTGTCTGCGGTCAGGGTGTGATAGTATGATCATAAAACCAATAGGATACAACCCAAAATATTCCATATAGTAAGAAATACAAGATAAAAATCATTCAAGTTTTAATAAACGGGAAATGGTGGAAGTAATTTCTAAAGAACAAAACTTTTAAAAGTAAACAGTTTTCGAAGGAAAATTTTAAATAGTGAAAAAATTTCAATAAAAAATGTATTATGATGAATTTTCCATCCAAACACATCATAATACATTGATAAATACAAAATATTCAATGAGTACTAATGTCAGGAACATCCCTAGGCACTAGTTAGTTTTAGGCCCCATGTTCCTTGTATCTTAGTGTAAAGTAATCGTAACCATAACCATTATCATGCATGAGACACTAGTCAGGAAAATACCCATAACCTAGTAGTCCCCAATCATCATCATTATAGTTTTCTTAGTGTTTTAAATGTCTAACTTGCTAAGTGAAACATGGACAAAACCACTCCGGATCACTAGCGCACTATTACATGTCCGCCCACCTAGATACCTGGGCTTACCCCTTTGTGATCAAACAATTTACACATGTTAAAAAAATAAATTTTAACATAACAACATCAGTTTTGGTCACACACATTTAAAACAGCATCTACTCATGTTTTCACCCTTTATATAACTCAATAAACAACTTAGAATTTCTATAAAATAATTTCAAGGAATGTAACCAAAATTTGCACATAAAATTCATCTAAAATACCTATTTGAAAATCCAATGCCCACCAATATTACCCCAAACCAGAATTGTCAGCAAAAAACACTTTAATAAAACCCTTCCATGAATTACAAAACAACCCCAAGTGGTACAACATGGAACACACATGTAAAACACCCATTGGAACACAAAAATGGCATTTAAAAATCAATTGTTTAAAAAATTACCCCAAAAATAATTTCTGAAGTGATTAAAATGAAGGAGAAGTATGATAAAAATATAAATTAATCAATGCTAACTCATCTAGTAGTGCTTACACATGAAATCACCTACCACAAGTGTCAAAAACACCAAATCCTTATGCGAAAGTTCAACCGCACCACCGCCACACCAAAAGGGTGTTAAATCAAGCCTAAAACCACAATATTAGACCAAGAAACCCAATATAAAACCCTATGTTCGAATCCATACTTTCTATACATTAGGAAATTCAGGAAAAATGGAAGAATCCTTAAGAAAATGGGAGGAGGAAGGAAGGAAACCTAGTTACTTGAAATATCTTAAAGAAATTTCCCCAAATACACCAATAGGTGAATCTCCAAATATCTAAAACTGATTGGGAGGTTCGAATAAGGTTGAGGAGTTCAAGTGGGACTGAAATGAGGGAAAAAGAGTAAAAAATGAATGATTTATGAAAGAAACAAATTACTTTCTCAAATCTGGATGATTTGAGAAACCTTTAGAAATTTTACCCTAATCCACGATGAATATGAGCTACAAAGAGGAACAATGGAACATGTGGGTATGACTAGGGTTATTTGACTTGAGTAAGAGGTGGAATCACCAAAAAATATTAAAACGTTAATGGGATATGAAAGAAATATTTTTTTTAAAACAGGAAATGGGCTCACGGGTTGGCCCAAATCTTGAATAAATCACCCAAATACTAGTCCAAATGGATATGGTGGTTTTAATATGTTAAGGGAGGCCAAGTGGGAAGTGGAATGGGTGAAAAATGTAAAAAAATGAAGTATTTATAAAAGAAACAATTTTTGTTTTTAAATCTAGAAATTGGCTCACGGTTTGGCCCAAATCCTAATGAAACCACCCCATTCTCTAAAAATATATGGGAAACACCCACAAACAAAGAAAGAATAGAAATTAAATGAAAAATAAATTTAAAATAATTCATGAATGTGATAATTATCCCCACTATAAAATATTTCTACCATCATAAAGTCATTTTGAAGCCCGATTAGATAAGAGAAACAAAAACTGCTCTTCGACCTAAGACTTCTACTCCCATCTATCATGCTCATCAGTCCCATACTACTAGAGAACTCAAACTAGAGGAATATTCTTCCCTTGAAGAACTTTTTCTCGGGAGTCCACAATTCACACCAGCTGCTGAAACACCGATAAATTAGGTTCTATCTCTAGTTCTTCCCAATTCAGAACATGGGACGAATTTGGGTTGTACTTTTTCTATTGGTAGACATGGATGACATTATGAATGGATTTCAAATGAGAAGGAAAATCCAAAATTTATTCCAGCTTTCCAATATGCTCGGTGATTTTAAAAGGACCTACATACCGCAATTCTAGCTTTCCTTACATTCCCAAACGACGATGACCCAGGCGAGGGGCCACTTTCAAGAATACCCTGTCACCCACAGAAAAATCTAGGTCTCAACGCCTCTAGTTAGAATAATATTTATGATGAATTTGATCTATCAATAAGAATTACCTTATCAACTTGACCTTCTCAGATGTTTCTTGAACAAGTTTTGACCCCAATAGTGAAGTCTCACCTATCTTATCCCAACATAGGGGGGACCGACAAGGCCAGCCATAGAGTTCCTCAAAAGGAGCCACTCGAATTGAGGATTCATAACTATTATTGTAGTTAAATTCAACCAATACCAAATGTCTATCCTAAGAACCTCTAAAGTCCAAAACACATGCACAGAGCATGTCCTCCAGTATTTGATTTGACCGCTCTGTTTGACCATCCGTTTGAGGATGGTATGCTGTGATCATATTAATTTGTGACCCCAAGGACTTCTAAAGGCCTTCCCAAAAATGAGAAGTAAAATGAGGGTCTCTATCTAAGACAATTTCTAATGGCACACCATGAAGCCTTACCGCCTCGTTAAGATACAAACGAACCAACTCATCTACTTTAGCTGTATCTTTGATTGGAATGAAGTTGGCTGATTTGGTCATATGATCAATCACTACCCATATGAAATTCTTACCCTAAGTTGTATGAGGAAATCCAATAATGAAGTTCATGGATACCTCTTACCACTTCCAAGTAGGAATGGGTAATGGATGGAGAAAACTGGAGGGCCTTTGGTGCTCCGCTTTAACCTGCTGACATATGTAGTATCTCGACAAAAATTTAGCTATGTCTCGTCTCATACCTAGCCACCGGAACCACTGATTCACATAATAATACATCTTGGTGGCACTAAGATGGACATCCCACTGAGACCGGTGTCTATCTTACATCACTGCCTTCCATAGAGATGGTAGAACTACTGATAGGCCATTGAAGAACAAGATTCCCTCAAGAGATGATAACCAATCATAAGACATCTCCCCACCATGAAGAAACTGAATCAACCGCTAACAAAGCTCATAAATGGGCTGTTCTTGCTGAATCAACTATAAAAGAGAAGGATTAAACTAAATGCTCACCAAGAACTCACCTCCACTATGCTCCTTGGTCTCCACATGCATCTGAGAAAAGCACCCCATCAGAGTCCACTCATCACTGGACTTCCTCAAGGCTTGCACTGGTACTTTTATACTCAAATCATCCGCCACCAAATTTCCCCTGACCAGGGTATAAATAATGTCAAAGTCAAACCCCTAGAAGTACTCAATCTAGCGGTGCTACCTCAGATTGAGATCCTTCCGTGAGAATATGTAAGCCAAGATTTTGTGATCAGGGTAGACCAAAAACTTATCCCTAAAGTGTTAGTGACACCGAGTCTTCAAAGAATACATAAAAGATGCTAAATCCAAGTCATGGGATAGATAATTATTTTTGTGTTGTCAGAGCTGGTGAGAACCATACGCCACTACATTATCACCCTGAATAATCACACACCCAAGACCCATACCTGAAGCATCGCAATACACCACATACCCCTTTCCAGACTCTAAAACAATCAGCACGAGGTCGATATTCAACTCCCACTTTAGCTCCTTGAAGGATGCCTACCATTTTGGGCCTCATAAAAACTTCACCCATTTATGGGTGAGCGTGGTTATGGGTGAAGCAAGCCAAGAGAAATCCTAAACCAACCACATGTAGTAACCAGCCCGGGTGAGGAAACTCTTGATCTTGAACACATTCTATGGTTTTTCCCATGACATAACTGTGCTGATCTTGTCGGGGTCCACTGAAACACCCTACTTTGAGATCACATGCCCCATAAACTTCACCTCTCTGATAAAAAAAGTGCACTTGGACAAATTTTCATAGATGCGGTGATCCCGCAATGTGACCAACATGATCCACAAATGATGTTCATGTTCCTCCTCATATATAGAGTAAATGAGGATATCATCCATGAATACCATGACAAAAGAATTTCGATACTGGTGGAACACCCTATTTATGAGTGACATAAATACCACTGGAGAATTGTTCAATCCGAAGGGCATGACCATGTACTCAAAGTGGCCATACCTACTTCGGAAGGATATGTTTGGGATATCTGACTCTTTCACCCTGAGTTGATGGTAACCAGAACACAAATCTATTTTAGGAAACTAATTTCCCCCCTTAAATTGATCAAAATAGTCATCTATTTGAGGAAAATGATATTTGTTCTTGATGATTACCTTTTCATCTTTTGGTAATCAATACACAACCAAAGGGATCCATCAGCATTCTTCGCAAAAAATAACAGGAGTGGCCCAAGAAGAGATGATCAGGAGAATTAATCCTTTATATTCTAAATCTTCCAGCTATATATTTAATTCCCTCAGCTCAGTGTGGCCTAAGAAGAGATATTGGCTATGTTCTCGGTTCTAAATCAATCGAGAACTCCACATCCTGCTCCAGATTCAAGACTAAAAAATCATTTGGTAATACATCTAGAAACTTATCCACTACATGAGGTATTCCACCTTTAAAAGAATAACCATCATCCTCTAGTGTGAGTGAAGATAAATGGAAGACAAGATTCCCTAACTCTAGGAGTGGAGGTCCTACACAACCTGACAAAGGACTAATCCCCAAGGAAAAACTGAAAACTCCCATCAGGTGCTGTGAAAATGACCCATCACCTATAGAAATCAATGTGAGATTGAAAGTGTACCAGCCAATCCATGCCAAGTATCACGTCAAATAGATCCATATCTAAGACTAGGAGGTCCCAATCCATCTCAACCCCTAACACGGAAAACGCAAACGACGGGAACCTAAGACCCCACTCCTTCTTTCCTAGTGGTTTCACCGACTCCATCACAAAAGAAAAAATCTCGGTTGGAAAATTCAGTTTGTTCACAAAATGGGTAGATATGAATGAAAAATAGGTATCAGTATTAAAAAGAACAACAACTATAGAAGATTTAATCAAAACGGTACCTCGAACTATCGACGATCCTGCATCTGATCCCGCTGGTGCCTGATCCACCACATGAAAATTCCTAGCCTCTACCTGAGAATGACCATTAGCCAGTGGATCTAACCTAAACTAGCTCTACCAATATGTTGATCTAGACCTACTTCCATATCCACCAAACCGAGATCCCCCCATTATTGATGACTCTGACTGATCTGGCACTCCACTAGAAGCCACTGATCTTACCCCACTCTGGAGTGGATATTCCATCCCGTAAAAGTGTTGAAAGTATCCCATACCTCCACATTGATAACTAGGATTTATTGGACATGATAATTCTAGTTGGATGTGCCCTGACCTACCACACTGGTGTCATACGAAGGACCTTGCATCATAAGACACTGAAGAAAATTGTTTGGAAGGTTTGACTAAGCTACCACCTCCCTTGTTCCCCTTCTCCCATCACTTCCTTTTCTTCTCAGAAGAAATACCACTTCCCATTCTTGATACTTTCCTAGAGAAACCAATCCTACCCTTAGGGTCGATCTCCACCATGCAAGTTCTATCAACCACTTCAGCATAGGTTTTTATCTTGAACATGAAGTCCTGAGAATAGATCTCTAGCCACAAACCCCTATCGAACTTCTGGTCCCTCATATGCTCATTGTAGACCATTTTTAGATCATACCAGACCAACTCAAAAAAATGGTTACCATAATCTATCACTAAAATATCTCCTTGAACAAGTTCCATAAACTCACGAGATCGAGCGTATGTCAAAAATTCAGGGCAGTACTAGTCATTGAAGATAACCTTGAGTCCTTCCAGCTCATATGCTCATGATTACTAGCTTGAAGCACCAATTACCACCACCTTCAGCTGGGAAACTCTAATAAGAATGAGGTACATTTCACCCTGACCTCTTCAGGTGTGTCCGAAAACTCAAACATGTGCTCAATCTTTTCGAGCCACTCCTTCACTTCCTGGGGTCCTGTTATACCTAGAAAAGTAGGAGGCTTGTTTTTCAAAAACTCTTGGGTTTTTTCCTTCCTAGGACTGGTCTCATCTTCTATTACAAAACACAGTATAGGATCTGGTCTCTATCCTAGAGCTTGGACAGCCTGAACTACAACCTCTACTAGCCTTTTATCAAGCGATGAGGGAGAACTCTCTATGGCTTCCTCCCATGGGTTCCAGGGAGGCATGTTGCTACAAAAGGAAAAAATCACAAGAGAAAAAAAATCAGTACAAAATTTATGAAAAATTTCATCAATAACATCAAATATAAATAATCCAAACACATTACAACAATAAAATAAACAACTACTTCACCCCCACCCGATGTCCACATGTAGTCTGCAGCCCACACATCTCACCTGGTAGTGAAGTCAAACAAACAATTCCAACATCCCATGGTGAATCAAGGTCTATCACAATAGATGAAGGACAGGAACTCTACTCATGAAAAAAACTGTAATCCCAAACAGTCCTATCACCTGTCTGGCCTGACTCATCCCAAAATAATAATATAACCTAAAAACATTAACCTATTTTGATAAAATTTTGTTACAAACCGAATCTGGTCACCGTCAAAACTAGCACTATAACCAGACCATGGTTAGGGCCAAAGAGTGTTCCCTATCCCCATGGACTGGCACAGGTGCCCAGGTATCATAAATATTGGTTTTAGAATGATTTACCCATGTATGGATACATAAAACAACCAAAGAAAATCAATAAACCGAATCAGAAAATTCATGCCAAAAAAGCATTAAATAAAATTCAGAACTGAATAAATGGGTCTAAACATGAAACAATAGGTCTAAAGATATATAAAAGTAGTATAAAAACATCCCAAGTAACTCCACATGACAAGGGGTCATCACCCATGAGCCATCTCTACAACACCGCACCTTGGAAGGGAACTAACAACCCGAACCACCATCACCAAAGGCCTTACCTTTACCCGTGTAAAACATGATCAAGTATAATTACACCAAGGGGTTTAAATATGGTTTGATCCTAAGGAAAATATTATACCATCCAAAATATTCCCTATAGTAAGAAATACAAGATAAAATTCATGCATGTCTTAATAAACAAGAAATGGTGGCAATAATTTTTAAAGAATGAAACTTTAAAAAGTAAAAAATTTTCAAAGGGAAATTTGAAGAGTGAAACCATTTCAATAAAACATGTATGATACTAAATTTTCTTGAAAAACACACCATAATCCAATGATAAATAAAAAATAATCAACGAGCACTAATCTTGGGAACACCCCTAGGAACTAGTTAGTTTCGGGCCCCATGTACGTCGTATCTCGATGTAAAGTAACCATAAACATAGCCATTATCATGCACGCGACACTAGTAGGGGATATAACCATAACCTATTGGTCCCCTATCATCACCATTATAGATTTTCTTAATGTAATAAGTGTCCAACTTGCTAATTGAAACATGAAAAAAACCACTCCGGATCACTAGCGTAGTAGTACATGTCCGACATCCTAGATACCCGAGCTCCCCCTTTATGCTCAGAAAATTTCCACATGTTACCAAAATCCATTTGCACATAAAAAAATCATTTCTGGTCACACACATTCAAAACAGTACCTACACATACTTTTCACCTTTTATATAACTCAATAACCCCTCCAAATTTCCATAAAACAATTTCAAGGAATGTAACCAAACTTTGCACATAAAATTCGTCTAAAAGACCTATTTGAAAACCAAATTCCCACCAATATTACCCCAAACCGAAATTTTCAGCAGAAAAACATTTTAATAAAACCTATCCAGGAATTATAAAATAGCCCCAAGTGCTACAACATGGAACACACATGTAAAACAACTATTTTCACAAAAAAATGGTATTTAAAAATCAATTGTTTAATAAATTCCACCAAAAATAGTTTCTGCAGCCAGAAAAATGAAGGAGGAGTATGATAAAAATAGAAATCAAGTAAGGATAACTCATCTAGTAGTGCTTACACATGGAATTATCTACCACAAGTGTCAAAAACACCAAATCCTTTTGCGTAAGTTCAACCGCACCACCGCCACACCACAAGGGAGTTAAATCAAACCTAAAACCACAATATTAGACCAATAAACCCAATATCAAACTCTAGGTTCGAATTCCTACTTTCTGGACATTAGGAACTTCAAGAAAAATGGAAGAACCCTAAGAAAATGGGAGGAAGGAAGGAAACCCACTTTCTTGAGAGATATTGAAGAAATAGCCCCAAATACACCAACAGGTGAATCTCCAAGCAGAAAAATATGATAGGGAGGTTCTAATAAGGCTGAGGAGGTCAAGTTGGGACTAAAAAATGGGGAAAAAGAGTAAAAAATAAATGATTTATGAAAGAAAAAAATTACCTTCTCAAATCTGTATGATTTGAGAAACCTTGGGAAATTTCACCCTAATCTGCAATCGATATCAGCTCCAAAGAGGAACAATGGAATACAGGGGTGCGCCTAGGGTTCTTGGGCTCGAGTGAGAGTTGGAATCACCGAAAAATATTAAAAAATGAATGATATATGAAATAATGTTTTTAAAAAAACAGGAAATGGGATCACGGGTTGGCCCAAATCCTGAATAAATCTCCCAAATCCACCATGATAATGAGTTACTAAGGGGTCCAAATGGATATGGTGGTTTTAATATGTCAGGGGAGGCCAAGTGGGAAGTGAAATGAGTGAAAAATATAAAAAACTAAGGAGTTAAAATAGAAACAAATTTTGTTTTTAAATCTGGAAACGGGCTCACGATTTTTCCCAAATCATGATGAAACCACCCCATTATCCAAAAATACATGGGAAACCCCCAAAAAAAATCAAGAATATAAATTAAACGAAAATTACCTTTAAAATAAGTAATGGATGTGATGACACATTTCTAAGGGAAATATTGGGATAAATATTGACTTCGATGAAGTTGATTCTCCAAATACATAAGAGTTAGTGCAGAAATAGTCTCCATAAGAGATATTGGGAGAAGAAGATGTTACCAAGACACAAGTACTGCATAGGTCCACTAGAGAGGTTAGAAAACCCTAGAGATATGGTTTTATTGTCACTGATTCAGGTGACACATTACTCCTAGAGATTGATGATACTCTAACCTATATAAAATTAGTAGATAGAAAGGATAATACTAAATGGAAAGAATCCATGTATTCTAAAATATATTCAATTTACCAAAATCAGTTTTGGATTTTGGCAGAACCACCAGCTAATGTAAAACCTATTGTGTGGAAATGGATATTCAATAAAAAGATGGATATGGATGGTTAAGTGCACACCTATAATAAAAATTTAGTGGTAAAGGGTTTTTCAGAAATGTTAATACATTGACTATGATAAAACCTTCTCAACAATTTATATAATAAAATATATCAGAATATTACTTGCGATAACAGTTTTTCATGATTTTTAAATTTACAAAATGGATGTCAAAATTTCTTTTGTAAATGGGAAGTTAGTTGGAGATGTCTATGTGACACAACCCAAATGTTTTATTATTTCAATGAGTGAAAATAAAGTATGAAAGATTTAGAGATCAATTTATGGATTGAATCATGCATTGTGATCATGAAATTTTCATTTTGATTAGGTCATAAGAGAATTTGGTTTCATTAAGAATGAAAGTGATCCATGTGTCTATAAGATGGTTAGTGGTCGTACCATCATGTTCCTAGTATTATATGTTCATGACATATTGTTAATGGGAAATTAAGTGTAAGTATTATAGTCAATAGAGAATTGGTTAAATGAATGCTTCTAAATGACATACTTAGGTGAAGAAACTAATGTTCTTGGGATCAAAATCTATTGAGGTAGATCTAATAGACTTATTAGGCTAATTCAAAGTACATATAATGACAAGGAACTCAAAAGGTATAATATGGAACAATCCAAGAGAAGATTTTTTCCTATGTCACATGGAATTAAACTCCCTAAGAAGATGTGTCCATTGACATAGGAGGATATTGATAGAATGAGTAGAGTACCTTATGCTTCATTAGTGAGATCTATCATGTATGACATGATGTATTCTAGGTTTGATGTTGCCTTTTCTTTTAGCACGATGGGAAGATATCAAACAATTCTAGGATAAATGCATTAAGAAGATATAAAAACAATCCTAAAGTACATAATATGTATAAAGGATATGTTCTTGGTGTATGAAGGAGATAAGGATCTAGTCATGAGTGGATACATCGATGAAAATTTATAGATAGATCAATATGATCTGAAATCAAAGTTAGGCTTTGTATTTTTTCTGAATTGTGGTTTAGTGAGCTAGAGGTTGTTTAAGTAGTATGTAGTTGACAATTCTATAGTAGAATTAAAGTACATAGAGGCTTTTGATACAACTATGGAAGTAGTTTGGATATGCATATTTATTTTTGATCATGTTTTCATTCCCAGTAGGGAAGGACCTATTATAGTATAATGTGATAATACTACATTAGTGGTGCTTTCCAAGGAGCCCAGGTCATACTAGAGGACAAAGCAGATACTTCAGAAGTTTTATATCTTCAGAGATTTTACTCAAAGAGGTGAATTCATAGTAAGTAGAGTAGTTAAAGAGGATAATGTGGTAGAAACCTTGACTAAATCCATATCTCAATAAAAGCATGATACTCAGGTGATATCTAGTGGGTTGATAATTATTAGTAGTTGTCTCTAGTGTAAGTGGGAGTGTTTTGAGTGGGTTCCCTAGACCCAAATCCTATATACACATTGATTACCATTACATGTATGTAGTTTGATATAAAAATGTGTATATTCTTACCATAATAGTGTTTATACTTCTACATTCACTATTTACATGGTAATTTACTTAGATTACATTTCATATTAAAAGGTTATATCAGTTCCAAGATATAATGATAACCTCGAGATACTATAAAAAAATATTAAATATATGTCCTATGGTTGGAATACATCATACTGATGGGACATAGATGATGTATGACTATTATGTGATTGGGGGATTATAAGCATTGATACTTCTTCTCATGAAGATTTCACTTGGTGATCTCGAGTTAATGAGATCATGAGGACTGAACTGCCATTAGGAACACCACTATTTTGGGTGTCATTGGTTTTTCCTATCTGTGAACATGTGTATTGGTCTATAGACATGAGATTATTATCAATTTTTACCATTTTATTACATACTTTGATGCAAGAAAAAACCATTAAATTGAAGTTTTGTTGTATCTTTTATTGGATGCATCTTTGGTGGTATGGAATTTATTGAATGATCATGATAAAATTTGTTGCTTCTGAGTTGATGAATAGATATCTAGGGGGACCAGGTTCACTGGGATGTTAGTAACTTCATTAAATCCATGGACATGGTAAAATAAGGTAATTTTTTCAGGTAAGGTAAAAAATATATAAAGTATAAAAATGATAATGACATGAGTGTACATTCTACTTTATGATATATCATGTGATAGAGATATTATATTACACAAAATATTTTCATAGGAGGTTGTCATAGCTATGAAATTATTTATATACTTAGGGGGCATGATGGATTTCTATAATCTACTCTTGGTTTTTAATTTAGACTCACTACTATTGAGATAAGTACCAAAAGGGTCAAACACAAAGTGTATCCACAATTTCCACATATTCAGAAGAATACGAGTTTAAGAAGAAGTGGACCCCATGTGAGAGGGCTAGTGAACATCCGAGTATGATTGGTTACAAGTAAAAATAGTTCAATTATATTATTCAAGTTTAAAATAATTATGATTGAGTTTCTTTCTCAATATATTCACAGGTTTTTTGATCATAAAAGTGAATATGGAAAATATAATTTTTTCAAATGAATATTATAAGTTCAAGGCTTTGTAAATTATCTTAGGATCATACAGGCGAATTTAATGGTTTTTATTTTATCACATAACATGTTTGAGTGTTACAAGTGATTGATAACATATTTTTGACATTTACAACAGTTTTATTAAGTCATAAGTGTGCACAAATGTCTAAAATTAAGGTTATTACTTTCTAGGGACCAAAGTGAAATTTTGGAAAGTATAAACTTGGTATAAAAATCTTTTTATCCTATTGAATAATAATATACAAAATTTTGACTAATTTAGAGAGTGATTATCTACTCTCCTATCCTCTCAAGCTCTTAGATAGAGATTCTAAATAAAGAACAAAGTCAGATCGATCCCTCTTTCATGATTGAGTCCACATTATTCATGTGATCAAGGAGATGTCGTAAAGCTCTTAAATTTACTATTTTTGCACTAAAGAATCATATATTTATGATCAAGGAGCTATGTTTCACGTGTGTATGATCTATAGGATGCCTAGCTTGGTGCCTTTGAGTCACGACATGCCGATGGTGAGAAAATCAAACTGGTGATTTCAAACAAACAAGGTACCACTTATTATTTCGTTTGATTTTATTTTTTTATGTTTAAATTTAATTGTACATGATAATTTAAAAAATATATGAATGGGGTTTTGTGTATTTAGTTTTATAACATGAATCCTAACCCAAAATTTTAAATTTCAAAATTTTCACACTTTCGCTGCTCCCCAATTTTCTTTAATACGATGGAAAGGCTAGAAGAGTTGAAGTGTGGGTTATATGGATGTTTAAAGACGAAAGATATTAGTTATACTATGTGTATGTTGGGGATGGAAATTAGAAGATACTTGAGTTCAAAAACATTGTTCCTTTCTTAGTCAACGTATATCTGAAAGGTACTAGCTAGATTAATTATGGGTTAATCGAAGCCTGTGATTACTCCCCATACTAAAAACGTAAAATTTTTAAAGGATAAGACACCTAAAATAAAAGAGGAGGTATATTAAATGTCTAAATATATATATAAATTCGTTTTGGGAATGTTTATGTACTTCATGGCATGTAATAGGACTGATATTTCTCAAGTAGTAGGTGTGGACACCATATTCATGGAAAATATTGGAAAGGAGAACTAAGAGGCCATCAAGTGGATCTTCCTATATATCAAAGGTTAAATAGATATTTCAATATATTTTAGAGTAGATAATAAATTTCATGGGTTTGTGGATGATGAATTTAGAGGAAATTTTGATTCATAGAAGAGAAAAAATGGATTAATGTTTGATTTTAGAGTCACATCTGTGAGTTGGATGTCATGGTTGCAACCGATAGTTGTACTATCAACCATAGAAGATGAGTATATTGTGATAACAGTACCAAAAAAAGAGTTTGTGTGGTTATAGGGTTTATTGGAAGAAATTTAAAGTAGTTAAGGTTTCAACATGTTTTACTATGAAAAATAGATAATGATTCACATTGATAAGAATATGAAATTTCACTCCTGTATGAAGCATATTCAACTGAAATACCAGTTCATTTAAAATATTATGGCGGATGGGGTACTGATGATATAAATTTTTTAAGGTAATTAAAATATGATGGATATGTTAACTAAAGTTATATATCAGGAAATTTTGAATTAGTGTTGTGCTTTAGTGGGGATTAGATAACTTGGAGGTCTTAGGATCTTAGAAGCCCCGATAGACTTGAAGAGGTGAGATAAAGAAATGATTTATGAATGGTGGTGCATGTGACCCAGTGGAATTGGTAATAGAGCCTAAAAATTATTCTCAAGTGGTATATTATTAGGTTTTATATGGAAATAAATTTTCCAACTAAGTATCAAAGTCACTAGAAAGGAATAATTTATAGTTCTTTCTACTTTTATCTGCTATAGAGGAAATTGTTCTCCAAAAACATTTGTATAGAACATAACCAAAATATTAGTGGTCTAAGAACCACACATAATAAGGGTAAAAGAGAGAGGATTATTTCTTATTGAAATGGGCATAGGTAGGCACTAACTCTAAACCGATATAGAGGGTTTCCATGGATTCTTTAGAAGAATACACTATTCACTAGGTAATCCATTGGGGGAAATGATCACCCTTGACCGAGTGATTTGAAAACTACAAAGATTGGATCCATAAGGGGTCCCTCCATAAAGATTGTTTTGTGTTGGAACTTGGATTAATGGATGATTGTTTATATATATATGGGGATATGAAAACTTGTATTAAAAAATGGTATGCTTAGATTTGATTACTTGAGATAAATATTCTATAAGATTATTATTTGGAGCTATTCTTTAATTGTATCATGTTTACCTATATAATGATTTTTTCCCATGGAATGGGACTTCATTTGAACCACATTAATTCATTGTGTTCCTTTGTTTTTTTATATATATTCATTGCATGTTCTACTTGGAGTTTCTACTGTGAGTTTCTATTCTAAGTTATTGTTGGTGTTAGTTAAGGGTTCATGCCTATATAATGGGGCTTCATGATTCTAGAGACATATTATTTTGGTGTTGTGTTTCTCTTGGGCATTCTGGTTTCTTGTTCTTCATTAAAGTACTATAGGTTGGTCTAACCAATAGAACTATTTTCGACACAATAGAGGCACTACCGCCATGGGACACCTTCTAGTGGTTAATTACACCACCATGACCTTATTGGATACATTACCAAATGAGGTTAGGCTAAATGAAAATAGTTATTTAATTAAGATATGAAATAAGGCTATGCAATATGATTGAATTCTAAGTCAATAATTCTTAAGTAGGGTCCAAACACCAAGAGGTTTTTGGCTCTACCACTCCACCTAGAGTCAGGGGAGAGTTGAAATCTAGAAATAATAAGTCCAAATCATGTGAGATACTAATATGGTGAACATACCATAGTACATGATTCTTGTGATTCATCAAGACTTTTCTAGGGAGTATACTTTAAATTACAAAGAACACCATACCCAGTTAAAAGACAAATAATATACACATTATGAGATTCATCCCTCACTTTGAAACACTAAATAAAACCACCTATCATTTCAAACTCTTTTAAAATAATGTTTAGAATAACATACATTAGTTTCAAAATCATAAAAATCAACTTAAAAAATCAATTTTAATTTCATAAATCCTTTATTTAAATCATTTTTTTACAAAAAACATCTAACTCATTTCAAAAAATCTTAGAAAACTTATTTATTGGTTTCAAAACTTAACCACTACCACTTAAATAAAATTTTATAACAAAAATAATTAAAAAAATCCAACCAAGCACCATCAAATAATTATAAAAAATCCCTTCAATTCATCCCAAATTGTTAATAATCACAGCCAAAATCAACTCAAAAACAAAAGGAGGGTTCAACACAAAAATTAAGGGGGTTTATGGTCATGTATAGTTTGGATGAATGGTTTGGTGGACCATGTGATAACAAGGAAAAATCTACTAGATATATTCAAAACCATTTATAAGGGTTCCATATGGTTTTCCAAACTATCAATGATAGTCATTCATAAAGGTTCCATATGGTTTTCCAAACTATCCTTGATCAGAAAAAATTTAAATTAAATAAAGATAGAATTTAAAATTCCTAACTCACAACCCAACTACCCATGGTAACTTGAGTCTTAGAATGAGAAAGTGAAAGATAGACTCTCCCCAACCTTACCTCTCAAGTTCTTATATTCTTATCTCCAATCTACCAATACTCCCTAAATTAATGATACCATTTTTATAAAAACCTACCTAAGCTATCTGAACTCGATACTCAAGCTAACCCGTAACAAGGCTAGAATTACATTCCAGATATTTATGGGTTAGAAACTTGTGTTAGGGGATCCTGAAATAAACCATTGGGAATTTTTTCACACTATAAAATAAATAAATAAATAGTAGAATATACTTAGAATTTTTCATGTTACATACTTACGTTGGGGTTATATACATAATAAAAAAATAGTTTTACACAAAAATAAATCCAAATGAGGAATAAATAAAAACAAACATCCAATTTACATTCCAAATAATATAAAAAACAAAGTTAAGTAGCATGACTAATAAAAATACCCAAATAATACAAATAAAGATGAAATGACCAGTACCTACACAACCTAAGGTGACAAAAAAGATATCAAGATACTAAACCAGTGTTCTTATCATGACCTAAGGATACACTCTAACATCATCACCAATCTACTCCATGGTTGTCCATGAAGAAAGAATCCAAAAAGGAGTTGATTCTAAAATACCTAAACCTAAACCTAAAAAATCCACTGAGTCTATAGACATTGAGTGGTATAAGTAAGGTGTAATAAAAACTTAACCAGGGGGTTTCTTAAAGGAAAAGTTTATATGTAATTTATTTTATTGGAGATTCTTTTAATTCTAGTTTGAAATAAAACTTATAAAAATAATACATTTTTATCATTTAAGGAAAACAAAAAACATAAGTAATTATTAATTATCCATTTTCAAATTAAATCCAACATTATTTTGGAATAGGGTCCATGAGTCTTTATAAATTCAATAAAAAAATTCTAAGGGAAATTAGAAATACTTTTGAATCATAAGAGATTAATAATTGGTTTTAAGTCCTTTAATTTCCAATTCAGTTATATAATAATTATATTATGTAGTTATAAATCAATAATATAAGGAATGGAGACTAAATACATAATGTATACATATATGATAAATACCATAGTTAAGAAAGATATAAAACCACATCACCTGAAAATAACTACCACATGAATTTGAATGTGAACAGTAATAAAATCCACTCAAGTGAAGGAAATTTAACACGATATCATGGGAGTAACCCTAGGGAATTGTGGTTAAGTTTAACTAGGATCCTCCTAATGATTTATATATGAACCAAGAATCTCAAACTATGTGTATCATTTTATCTATAGTGGCATCCTAAACTAGTAAGCAAAGTGGAATCATATTTAGAGTGACATTATAACTAGTGATGTGTAGGCTAGGTTGAGTGGAATCATTCCCTATAATTCTAGGAAGAGTGGAATCAATACCTACTAGGTACTTGTCCTAGGTCACTACCTAAGAACCCGAGTTTCCCGTAATCAAATAATTAGAGGTGAGTAATATAAATCATGAAATAAATCAGATAAAATCTCAATGATATATAAAATAATCCCTCATATCATCTAAAAACACCCTTTACTGAAACAAACCCCTTTTCATCCACGTATAAGATATGGTAAAAGAAAAATCAACCCACATCACATGACCATAAAACTCAAAAAAAACATAAAGGGGATTAAATCCAAAATACTTTTCATATAGTTATAACTGGGCCTTTGATACTTAGTTGATAAAAAACATATTATTAATTTTAAATGTTTTGCAAAAAAGGCCTTAAATAATCAACTTAAGGTTTAAGATATACAATCACCATTTTAAAACAAAATATTTCTCAATTCTTAGGAAAAAATATTATAAACCATGATAAAATTCAATTACAATATAAAAATATCTAATATACATGATATAAAAAACAAACATCATTTAAGATATCAATTCATACCATAAAATAAATATAATGTGTAAGAATCATATAAAATGATTATAAAAGAACAAAAAAGTTCAGTAATAATAAAATACTCTAAAATTCCTTCATTTAATTAGGATAGTAGATGTAATTCATAATCCATTGCTTATAAAATATGTTTAAAGTAAACTACATAACTTGAATAGACCCTTAAAACATTATTTTTAATGAAAAGGTTCACTAAGGAATTCCTACAAACACCCAGAGTGCGTCAGAAGGTAGTTTTAACAATATATAGATTAATAACCTTTGAAACTCACATTTATGAAAGATTTGAAAATCAATAAGATAAGGAAAATAATTATATCACCATAAAGATGAGCATAGATCTGTAGATTTTAAATAAATATGGGGTTTAGAAACCTCAATAACCCAAGGCATGTCAAATAAATAGTGTTTCATAGAAACACCTACCTAGGTCTATCACGGATGGTATGAAACCTTAAAATATGGAAATAAGAAGACAAAAGAATCAATACAATCACCCTAAACGACAATAATCATAAGGTTAAGTCAAACTATCAACCTAGGGTTCAACCACCATGGCTACTTGGTGAAAGGAAGAAGAAGAAACATGAAGAGAAGTATAATAAAAGAAAAGATGACAAATGAATATATAACCTTGAGTAACTTCATTTGGAATCAAGGAGGAGGACAATAATTCATGGGGGAAGGGAGGACATTCAAACCAAGGCTCTCTTGGTCAGGATGTTCAAATGTATGAAGGATAAAGCTAAAAAGGGGTTTTAATTTGATAGTGATAGAATGATAAAATAATAAAATTTCAAATTTGGGCATAACCACCTAATGAAATCACCCTACACATCACAATATGGGGCACTTAATTTGGTAATAACTAAGAATCCCAAGCCCTAGGACATCATAGAATGACCTTCCTCCCTCACAATGTTAAGTACCCTCTCGACCGAGCCTCACAACTTGGCCTCGCCCGTGACACCCCCATCATGGTGCAATGGAAGGGTCACAATATGACCAAATCCTCTCATGAAATTTCATAATGGTAAAAAATATGGATCAAAATTTAATATCAATTACCATGGATTGAAACCCCTCACCATGATGTGATTCTTATATATAATAGTTTCCATCAAATCATGGCATCCTCTACCATGGTGTGATTACCCTAACTCAATTTTCATATAATCTGGGACCCTTATGTATATAAGGGTCACCATGCATAATAGATTCACATCTTCCACCAATTTATAACTCTTAATCACATGATATTATGCAACCAAACATCCATGCTATCTTTTTTTATATTTTAATCTACATTCACCCTCATCCGAACATCATTTGAGTCCTCCAAACTATCTTCTACACTCATCTTCCACTGATTTATCCAAACCTTAATATACTGTCAAAATCAACCACCATACTTTAATTTTTGTTTGATAACTATCTCATTTACTTGAATCAATTATCCCAATGTCATATATTTCCCATTATCAACATCATAAGGTTTAACTCTATCTCTTTATTTACTGTTTATACCCTCTAATTTCCGATCCCCAACCACCTCTGCTCATAGTTTTTACCACATTCTTTCTAAAAAATGATATTTAATTTACATATAATATTTCTAAATTATATTTATTTCTGTACCCTTTATTACCTCTATTTATTTCTGTACTATTTCTTCCCTTGGTCTCTTTTTTCTACTATTTCTATTTCTTTATTCTCATAGAAATCGAATTTACATTTACATATACGTTATTAAAATTTTATTTTTAATCAAAAATTACATTTTTAGATCTTTAATATTTCAATTAGAAATATATTTATTGTTATTATATATATATATATATATATATATATTTCTATATTGTATTCATTGTGTGCACTTCATTTACTTAACCTCTAACAATTTGCACCTTATTACTCTAACCCAATTTTAAAATTATCTTTTATCTCTTAATTATTTTACTTATAAAATCAAAAAACTACTAAATTAAATTTAATTTTTAAAATAAATATTTTATTTATAATATTTTTTTAGTTTTTAAAAAACGATATATATTAAAACATATGATTATCATAATTTAATTGTATCCCTTATTATATATTTACAAAGATTCCACACATTCCTTCTAATAAGAAAATAAGTTATAAGGATATAAGATTATAAAGGTTATTATCAATGCTATAAAAATACATGCCACATATATAGGTTTATAAATGCTTATTTAATAATATAGTTGATATATTTGTCAGCTCAAATTTTACATTTAATTTTCAAATATATATTTATTAACTCCCACTATTTTATTTCATGTATATAGATTCTCTAAATTTATTTACTTTCAAATAACAAAGTACCAAAAATTATTAAAATGGATGAATTTTCATATACTGACATGAACTTATAGAGTTTAAACCACTCTCCATTATCTAATATACATATATAAGGTTCATATAATTTTTTTATATTTTTCTTGAAATATATTTATTCTTCTCATCATTATATTACAAAATAATTAACTTCTTAGTGAAAACATCTTGGTTTTAGATATTCATCAAATTTCAAATTACCTAAATGGAAGAGTTTCTATTAGTCCATCTATTAGAATGGAGAGATTTATCAAAAGGATATTGGAAAATTTCCCCACAAACTGTATGTATATTGATTCTTTCTAAGTTACATTTTTAATTCATACATATATCATTATAATTAAATATTTTATCTCTATTTTTTTCAGGTTTAACTAAATTTCATAATGAAAATACCACTTTTTCCTCTACCTTAAAAACACCTGTAACATATAATACTTCCACTTCCCATTTAAAATCATGATGTCAACTATATATTTGTTATACTATTAGGTTTGTTTCATACATAATTAATAGATTATTTTTCAATAATTATTAAACTATAATAACCCATTTATTTAAACATAAGATGTATTATATTGTACTAAAAAATTATACTATAATCCATAATATAATATAATATATAAAAAAATTATGTTTATGATGATGGTATCCATGTTGTACTCATATTCAATTTACATAACACATTCTATTTTTATTCTATGAATTATTTTTTTCATAATCAAACCTATGATTTGAATATATTTATATACAATTATAAAAACAATATATATCACTTTTTATGTTTAATTCAATATGAAATTATAATAAGCATTCAATTTCCATGTTATATAACATTCTGTAATATGAATAAGGTTTATTAATTATGAATGTTGTATTTAGATTTTTTGTAAATAAAAATCATATATTATTCATTCTTCTAATTAAGTGTATTATAAAGTCACCCATAATCATTATGTGTTTTAAATTATGTTACTAAATTATTCATTTTATTTTTTAAACACTCAAACTCACTTAAATATCATCACCGTCATTAGTTAGTATCATTTTTACACTCTTCTATTTGATAATAGTTTTTTCAATATTAAAGATGTTGAAATGGTGTAACCCAATCCTTTGGATTAAGTTGGGCAGACTGCTAGTGGTCTAGACTGTACACCAGACCACAACATGGACTTCAACATGGAACAATAACAACATGTGACTGGAAACACTAAAAGGTCACTATAGATCCCTGTAATTCCACCCACATGTTACTATAAAATGATTGACTTACTATGAAGTTGGTGGAATATTTGCATTATCTTCTTTATGAGATCATTCCAAGCTAGGGTTTCATAATCTAATATTTGTACCTTTTAATTCTGGTCCTAAAAAAGGTGAGGTGTTTTTACTCTTTATCTATGTGGGGATAATTTCACAAAAAACATAAATCACTATTTATTGTAATTTTCTTCTATTTATTTTTTCCGTTTTTCTCTTCTTCCATGACTCATTTATCACTTTTTATCCCAACATTTCCAAAATAATAAATACCCATGTTATATGATTTTTTTAATCTTCAAATTTTTTTTTCTCACTTTGATAAAGGATTATCAATTCCAATAATTTTATTTAATATTATGTTCAAAGAAGTAAATTCTTTTATTTTTTCATTTAAATTCAATTTTTTAATTTATACTCAATTCACTATCATCAAAGATTTTATCTAACATTTATATCATTATCAAATTATGAAACCATGGGGAAATATTAGAAAGTGGTTGAAAATTATATTGCAGGATGAAATGTTTTTTTCAATTATATATTTCTTTCAATTTATTTACATTACACCTAAAATAAAAAATATTTTATTTTTTTGTATAATAAAACCATAGATATTATATTAAATTGTACACCATGAGATGATTTTTTGAATAAATGAATTCCTTTTTTGGAATATGCATCACTAGCATCCAATAATTTAGTGATGTAACCCCTATGAGAAAATATACCATGAAGTAATTTGTATTCATTAAATTTATTTAATTTTTTTATTGTAACCTCATTACCTATATGGCTTTTTTTTAAATATTCTTACCATCCATATATATTCTCTTATTGTGTATACAAGAATGAATGTAATAAAATTAATGTTCAATCCAAATATTTTAGTAGATTTGTTTTAAAATAGGTTACATTTCCATACTATATTTGAAGTTATACTATCTGTATATAAAATAAAATCATTTCAAATTAAATAAATATATTTAAATATTTAATAACTCATTAAAAACATGTATATTTTACCTACTATACACTTGAAATAAATTTATTATAATTCAAGCATGCTTTTAATTATTTTTAGTTTTAGATTCACACACTTTAAATCATAAAAAATTTTCAATATATAATTTAAAATGTTTAGCAATACACTTGAAACAACACTGATTTTCTATAATAATAAAAAAAACTTTTTTAAAATCAACACATCTCCTATGATAATTTATTTATTCATGAAATTTTTATTTTTAAAATTACTGAACTATATTTTATTGTTAATATTATGTTTTTTATTGTTTAATAAATTTTTATCATGTTTTTCAGGATATATGGTGTTCTCTCTTAATAAAAATACATAAAATTCAGAATAATTATATTGAATTTTATAAATATTGTACTTCCTATAGGAATGAAGTTAAGATCTTGAATGGTAACTGTTGGTGTAATAATTTCAATACTATTATTTTAAGTTATTTCTTTATATTTTTCTAATATTTTCAAAAAAATATAAATTTACATTAATTCAAAATTTATTATAAAATTTATTAGATTCCGTTACTTAATAAATGTAACTTTTATATTTCAGAATATTCATAGTTCAATTGAATTTTACTAATCAAAGTAGATCTATCTCAATTATTCTCTTTAATAAACAAGGTTTGAGATTTATATCTAACACCTACTTTAGTTTTATTCAGATAAGTTTCCAAATTTAATTTATATAATCCAATTATATTATAAAAAATCAAACCTATTTATGTCTATCTTTTAAGGAAATTATGATTTAGAATTTTCATTATAACTTAATGTATTAAAATCCAAATCAATGATACCCACTTTGAATATTTTTGAATACAATATTTAGAATCATCATTGGGAATTTGGAAAAAATACATTCAATAGAATCAATGGTCGCTATTCCTTCATTTTCAACCATATTTTAATTTTTAACCACTTTACCATCGGGTCCCATAATATTAGTGTCACCCATGTACACCTCAATTGAGGAGAACCTCCCTTCTAGATCACAATCCTCTAACTCTCCCCCACTCTTTGTCAAAGTGTCCCTTATCGAAGCTCCCCCCTTAGATACCTCCATACCCCCTTTTACTTTGAACATACCTCTCTACTCAAAATAGATGGAATCCATTGAAGGGTCTGAAATATTCCCCCTATCCTCTTTTGAATTTTTTAAGTGATAAGTTATCATTCTCTAACTCTCCTAGTTAAGTGTAGAGTTGAATGACCCTTGCTCATAACCTTCAAACACTAGGTCAACTCCTATATTGGTTATGTACAAGGAACATTATGGTATGGACCAAGTTGGATAATAAAAAATGTATCTTTTTGAGGCATGTTATGATTCCAATCTCATTAAGATTAGTTTTAACCCCACCAAACTATTAGTAAAATGGGTTTCAAGTGAATCCTCTTTAGGATATGGTAGTGGATTGTTACTCTACACTTGTACATACTAGAGAGTAAGCGTTACAGAATCTTTTGAATCAAGAGTGTAATAAAAAGAATTTTTTTCCTAATAATAAAGTTCTTTTAATTCATTTGGAATAATTTAGAATAATATTTATTTGAGAGTGAGTTTCAGAATTCTTAGTAGTTATTTTTACAATCTATAGAGACTCCTTTTTATAGCCATAAAAGTGCCTATTTGGATAGGTTGTCTTACCCTTTTTGATTGGGTGGACCCATAATCTAGAAAGGAATTACTTTTACAGATTCAATCCCATATATCATATCATACCTAATCAAACACATGTATATAGTCACACCCACCCAGTAAATAGATGCTTCATTAGATCCTGCCTGATTAAATCAATAACCCATATCATTCCTATTTGGTGAACTAGTTCAATCCACTAGACCTACCCATTTGGGTTCATTCCCAAACTATTATTACAAATTGAAACAAGAAAAAAATAAATGCATCTTTAAGCACCTCATACTAATGTGGTGTGTGAAGTGAAAAGTGTTCTGTTATAGTTCCATATTGTGCGTTCAAGTGTGTACGTGAATGGTGTGGTTCAATAACCACCACATGATTATTATACCTTAATTTATTATTTTAAATAGTGATAAAGTGTTTCCCCTTATAAAGGGGCGACTCACACATCATCATGTGTATAAAAATAAAATTTATTTTCTTTGTGAAATATAATAGCTGACTAGGGTCGTCTCTTTTGAGGATCCTTTGTATGCCAATTCAGTCACTGGCTAATCCAAAAACTTTTTTTGGTATTTTTAATATTTTTTTAAAAAATAAATAAATAGGGTATTTGAAAATTTAAATTTAAAATATAAAATAATCATGAAATTAAATATGTATATATAATGAATTTAGTAAGAAAATAAATACTTCGAAGAGAATTTCTAAGAGTGAACCATCATTGTCTCCTCTTATCATTCCTTGGTTTTGAGTATATAGTGTACCTAATAATATCCAAGTATATTACACATACACCTTCTACTTTGTTAGAAATTTAAAAGGATCATTGATTGAGAGCACCCCATAACTCACTATCCTAGTATGCTATCACACCCATTCAACACTAAACCATCAAGGCCTTATCATATTCCTTGGTGATTATATAAGGTATGGAAAATAGTGAGGAATAAGAAGATAAACCTATCTCAACCATAGTGAGGAATCACTATCACCTTTCCATGCTACTAATTATCCTCAAAACAACACAAATTAAGTAAGAAACATTTAGAAATGAATGTGAAGGGACTTGGGTTCAACAATAGATTCATCCTTTAGGAGATGGATCAGTTTATTTATATATTATTATGAGAATTAGATATTAAATCAAATAGATATGAGGGTAGGAAACTATAGAATATATAGAGAAACATTTAACGTATTTATTAAAATATATAATTAAAATTATAGTAAAATAAAATACAATATAAAAACCTATTATAAATATTGGGGACCAAATATAAAAACTACCCTCCATTTTACAGTAGAGGGGAACTAATTTAAATATACAATAATAGTTCTAGCCTCTAGTAGGGGTGGAATCATTCATGGGAAAGTCCTTCCTCGCATGCATGACTTGGGCCAGTCTTATATTTCCACATGGGAAACATCATATTTATCTTCCAAATCCTTCCTAGTGGTAGAAAATTTTGATATTCTTTTAAATTATTACTATTGAGTCTAGTCTTTGAATTACATGTGATATTTTTTCCGTTATTTTATCTTTTAATTTAATGCACACAATCAATTAAGATATGAAAATATCTTAAATGATAAAAAATGTCAGTGTGTATATCATGGCACAAAAAAATCTCAATGGCATGGGAATATATCTGTAGAAAGTAGCACTAAAAAACATCATAGCCTGATTCCATCCTTTATAGTGAAAATTTATACAATTTGATTCCATGTATATTTCATCCGAGGACCATCATGGCATAGATCCATTTTCCACAACAAGAGACTTTGATTCTTCAAATTTTTAAAAGTAAAATATTCTCACAATATAGCTTGGCTAGAATTTCTCTAAGTAGATGACTCTTATTTTTTTCCCTAGCCATGAAAATTAATCTTATGAATTCTATAATAAATCTTATGAAATTAAAATTTACTCTTAAATTTTTATGAGTTATCCTAAATTCTCAGTGTAAAGTCAAAATGACTCTTAAAAATATCAATTCCCTGGTTGAATGACTCTTAGAAAGAGTATAATGACTCTTATGAATTTCATACTCCACCAATTTCTCAAGTACAGAGTCAAGATGAATAATACATGTGAGAAGAATGAGTCATTATATTTTTTGGACCTTTCCATAATACCATACACAACTTAAAAAATAACTCTTATTCCTTCACATCAGGACTTAGTTGAATTTCTTTAGTGAAGTGTAAAAAATGACTCTTAGATGTGGCCTATTACTTTTCTTATTTTGATTCTTTCTTTAGATAGATCACCACTCAGATTATTTTATTATATTTTTAAATAAAATATTTTTTTAAGTAAACTATGAACCCTCACAACTTCCTAATCCAGGGAAGACTCCTAAGTTAATTGCAACAATATACAACAAAAAACAATAGAATAGAAATAAAACAACACCACAATTGGACACTCTATTGACCAAATTAGATACTGAAATATTTACAACATAAATATTTCTTATCAATATTGGGTAAAATATGAATATTTCCTTAAATCATAAATTCTATAATGTCAAAAACCATTCGATGGAAATTCATAAAGAAATATTCCATCTTTAAATCCAAAATCATAGCATCAAGATGTGAATAAAACCATTGATTGAAATCATTACTAATGCTATGAGGGAAAATTTCACTCTTCTCTTTACTATCCTCCTTTTATGTTAGATCAATAATCAAGGTTTGATATTTGTATATTTCTTTAAGAGAATCCCTACCAAACTGGGTGTAGATATCTTTCACCTTTTCTAAAAAGTTCTCAAGAAAGATGGAGACATTACAAAATAGATTTATTAAGATATTAATAGAAACCCTACTCAATTATCATATCCTAAGAAATATCTTGATAACTACATGGATCTCAAATCTTGAACTTCAAAACTAAATATAAAAATTCCTTCAATATCATGTCAATCCCTATTTTCATCTTGTATTTACCTCCACAAAAATGTATCTCTATTTACTAAAGGATTTTAAAATCAAATTTTTATCATTATTAGGAGAATGAATAATATCTATAGGATTACTTCATTCAAATAATATTCACTTCACATATTCATAAAAACGTGTCAATCGTGGGGAATTTTCAGGGTTGTTTTGTGGTTTAAGCATTGGTAGCTTTTATGTGTGAAAACATTAGAGTCATAATTTGGAAGGTTTTGTAACTAAAACAAATTTAAATGCATGATCAATAGTTAACACTCAATAATGTATCCTCACTCACCTTACTTTATAAATTTTAACCTCTAAGAACCTTAGGATTCTCTTGGGCAGTCCACACATAATCACTTAATAGTATTAAAATTTCTACCTTTCTTTTCTTCTAACTACCTCCATAAAAATAGTGATATTTTCAGATTTTTTGATCTATAATTTTAGTATAGATATATGTATTATAAATATTTTGAAGTAAAAGAGGCATCCTTTGATATTAATGATGTAGTTTGAATTCCCAACACAAATTTTAATAATATTTTAACCATACTTCCATCTCCCAAACATCAAATTTCACCCCTAAAATAACAAAAAATGATGTAGAAATTTTCAAAAAAACTCCCAAAATAGTCTCTTCTAAATTAGCATAGACAAATAGATAGTTCCCTCCCCTACACTTGAGTTTAACCATAATCATTCATTTAAGGAAATTTGGAAAGGGATTAATGGATCTCAATGTGGCTATCTAACATGTTTTTTCATGGATACTGGGGGATTAATAAAAATGTAATACATAAGGATGGGCCAAAATAGAAGTTTAATATAAAAACAAGATTTCAAAAATGGTTCCTCAATCATATTTGACATAGTATGTGAACTCTAATATATTTTAAAAAGAGAAAAATAGTGTGTTCTTTTATCTCAAAAAATTCCTAAATGCTCCCAAGAACAAGGCAAATTTAAAGAAGATGTAAAATAGGTTTATCTACCTCACATGTTGGGTTAAAAAAATCATTGAACAATACTAGTGAAGATGAGTTTTACATTTGATCAAATTCCATTAAATGAGAATATTAGAAATCAGTAAATAGAATCCATTTCAACAATCATTTAATTTCATTGAAATTCAAATAAAATTTCATGAAAAAATACCATGATGGTCTAAATTTTCTCAAGTATTTAGTAAAGATAAATATATCCTAAAATCATTCCAAAAATAAAAAATTTAAAACAAAACATGAAAGAATATGTACTAACTTGGAGTATAACGACTCCCCTACAGATAGATTGTTACTACCAACTTTTTGATTAAAAATGATCATATAAGATGTCACGACCTGTCTTAGTGGGGTCTATGCCACGACTCCCCAAGCCAGTCTCTAATAGGCTAGGAGATGGTGACTAGCACATAGAAGTAATATCACTAATATGGGAGGCCTTATCCTAAGTACTCGTACACACACACACATCTACAAACCTATAAAATGCTAAAATATAAAAACAACTGAACAAATATGCATGAATAAATCTAAATCCCACAACCAGAGTATGACATGAATTAAAGGAATATAAATAGGAAAAAATAAAATCCCACTAGATATAGTCTGAAACACAAGTCCAAACTGAAATTAAAGAGAATGTTGTTTGAAAGCTATAGGAACACACCGTAGTCAGTCCAGTCTCACTAAGCACTGTCTGGTTCTAGTCTGTCTAGAATTCTATCAAAAGGTCAATCGTCTTCACAAGACACGACATGTGTGGGAGAATCCTATGTAGTGGTGAGTATAACAATACTCAATAGGACAACCTGAAACCACAATGCATAAAAAAAGGAAATATAGTCATCTCTACATAGGTATATGTCTACAACACATATAACAATAATATTTAGATATACTCAACAAAGACACATAGTCTAAAGGTAAGTCACAATTTTAGTATACCTTCCTTGGATTTACAGCTCAAAGATTCCACAAAGAACTCATCCGAGAGAACACACTCCTAAGTATGATAACAACAATGATGTCTGTCTGAGAGGTGATTCTTGTCGGGTCTCATCATGATGAAGTATAGACTGAAGTATGAAGAGATACGATACATAGATGATGATCACTCCCAAGTCCATGGGGAGATACCAAAAAACTCAATTTGGATTAACCCACTAAGTAGAGGATTGACACCCACATATTTGTGGTTATGATGATTCTAAGAAATCTACCTAGGGCATGAAGACGAATAGAGGATCTCACTTCAGGCCTCTTGGAGGGATTCCAATGACTCAATCTAGGAAGTCCTACTGAAGGGATCATTTTTATAGGAGTAGTAAATGATTCCATACCAACCATAAAGGAAAGGATAAGGGGAACGAACCCTAAAAATACTTGTCCAAGATATGGAGTAAAATAGATCCAAGACATTTATAAAAGAGTACATGGCATATAAGAGGGGTCACATTCTATTTCCCTCGACCCCAGGTCCTACCTGTGTAAATGGTATGTGTCATGAAACCATGTCCGTGTATAAGTACATGCTATTTAAGAATCCCATGTACTCTACTTGTGTGATAGTACATGGCATAACCCATTTACTTTTTTCCCATGTACCAGTACATGGATTAACCTGTGTACTCATTCCAACCTGTGTCTGTGTAGGGGAGTACACGATGTGCTCCAACCCATGTAGTCCACCCCGTTTATGTGTACATCCCAAGTACATGCCATGTTACCCGAGAGAGACCACATGATGTGTGATAGGGGTCACATTCCATGTGATACTTAACTTTCTCTCAAAACTTTGGCTGCTGTAAAGGGGGCCCCACAAGTTTTGTAGATCGGGATTACACGTCGCGTTGTTTGGGATTTTTCAAAATCACTGATCCTATCTCTCGTTTAATCTATTGACTATGTAATTCGATCAGGTGATCGTTTTTCTATGATATCAAATATTCCAACTTGTCCAAGCCTCTCCATCAATAAATGATAGGTTCCTTCATCATATCTTCTCAGAAAATGGATCAAATCTACGTTCTTTATTGTGTGCGGAAGAACAACGAAGGACATGAAATCACTTATCCACCATTGTAAAAATCAATTAGTCTCCATCTTTGTACCACCTTAGTGTCATGACAATCCCTGATCTAAGATATTGGATTATTTCACCAAGAAATAGGTGCACAATGATTTATTGATTAGGATTCGATGAGTCACGGTCCAAACAAAAAATGCTCATTATGAATGATGAAATGGGGTGGAAAAGCACAAATTAATCAAGAGGAACATACCTTGATCAATATTTGTATAGATGTTGGTTCATTTCCATTAGAATGATAATCAAGATAAATCAAAACGGAAAGATATTCTCCCATCCAAAACCCTACAAATATTCCCATCTCTCACAATGATCGAATTGCGGATCAATTTGTTCATTGATTGATTTTTGTTCATCATAAAAATCCAAAACGAGAAAGAATAAAATCAAAACACATGCCCAACCTCGATTTGGATCGATAACTAATGAAGAATGAAGCTGTGTTGCATTCATTAGTGATATCCTTCAAATTCGATGCAAGTCGATCCTCAATCCACAATCTCGTCATCATTCTCCTGAGATAATTATCCAACAGTCTCTCCAAGGGTTATCTAACGTCTCCAGGGTTATGAGGATTACCCTGGGATTTTTACATAAAAATATATTTTAATATTGTTAATCGATGCATAAAAAAATTAAATAAAAAAAATTTATTTAAATTATTATATTCATTTATGCTCCCATGAAGAATTTTCCTCAAACGACCCATGCCGATTAATGTTAAGTCATTCCTAAGGTAAAACCCACATTCTGAACTCAACAATGCCCTTAGATTATTGATTCGAGAATATATTTTGATGCTATTCCGCTTTTTTAGGAAAACTTCACACACGTTCTATTTAATATATTTCAAACATTTAATCTAGGAACACCGGGTCTCGGAATCACATATCATCTCATCACCTGGTTACGTCTCAAAATTCTAAAAAAAGATATATTAAAAAATATGTGGGGTACTAAACATGAATCTGAGCCTCCCTCTCCCATGTTATCTCCTATAGATTCCCATGTTTCCATCGGACATGCACCAAATAAATTGATCACCCATGGAGTATACTCTCCTTTATATCCTCGATCTCTACTGGGTACTGAAAAAAGTTAAGTCCATCCTCGATGTCTAGATCACCCCCGTCGATAACATGTGATGGGTCATGCACATACATCCTTATTTGCAACATGTGTAAGATTTTGTGTACCTGGTTTAACTACGTAGGTAGAGCTAAATGGTACGCCACCTCACTAACTCTACATAGTATCTAGAAAGGGATAATAAACCTCATAGATAACATGCTTCCCAGCCAAATATTTTTAATCCACATCAAGGTAAAACCCATTAAAACACATGGTATCCCTCCTAGAACTCCAAATTCTTTCTTCTTCTATTAGTATAGGACTTATGACAGCTCTATACAGTCTTTATATGCTCTTGGATGATTTTAACCTTCTCTATTGTAGCTCACACTGACTCCAGGCCCATGATTGTTGGATCTCATGGTTTAGTCCAGAAAAGTGTTGACTTACAAGTTTTCCTATACAAATCCTCGAATAGTTCCATACCAATGGTAGAATGGTAGCTGTTGTTGTATGAAAACTTCACTAGTGGTATATGATCCACCCAACTATGGACAAAGTCCAACTCACAATCTCGCAACATTTCCTCCAGAACCTGAATGGTTTGTTCAATCTAGATGTCAGTTTGGGGGTGGAACACTATGATAAAGCATAACTAAGTCCCAAAACCTCCTATAATCTCTTCCACAACCAGGATGTAAAGAGAGATTCATGATCAGAGATGATCATTGATGGAAATATATGGATTTATATTATCTCATGTATGTAGAGGAATCCCAATCTATCTATTAAAATCTACTCCCGTATTACTAAGAAGTAGTCCGACTTGGTGAGTCAGTCTATGATCACCCAAATGACATCGTGTCCCCTAGAAGTACATGGTAAGCCTGTCATGAAGTCAATGGATATCCCATCCCACTTCCATTATATCACCTCAATTAGTTGATATAAAACCTCTAGAACTTGGTTCTCAGCCTTCACCTACTAACAAGTAAGGAATCAAGAGAAAAACTCGTCAAATCCTTTATTTATCTATGGCCCCCAAAACTGTTGTTGGAGGTCCTGGTACATTTTCCACACCTTTATTCACCGCCAGAGATATTTAAAACTATATTATAACCTCTTCTCACAAATTCAATGCTACCATCGTGTGACTTCTAAAAATAACGACATGCTCTCTACCTTTATAATGTCCATCAGGACCATGTCCAATGGATATATGAGTATGTAGGGCCTCATAGTCGGTATCCCTAAGTTGTTCCTCCCTTACTCGCTATAAGAACAGAGGGGTAAAAACCATCAAATGGAGGTAAGATGCTCCATATCTATTCAAAAAGGATAACTACAATGAGGCCAACTGCTCTAATTATTTGTTTAACAATTCAGAATAAGATCTCCTACTAGGAGAATCTACTACCACATTCCCGTTCAAAAGTGTATAAAAAATTTTGAAGTCAAAATCTTGGAGAAACTCTATCCATCGCCTCTTCCTTAAGTTATGATCATTATGTGAGAATATTTACTATAGAATTTTTTGATCATAATCGATGATAAACCACTCTCCCTTTAGGTAGTTTCACCACATCATTAGTGCGGATAATACTACTGCTAACTTAAGATCATGGGTCATGTAGTTCTACTCATGTGGTATCAACTGATGTGAACCATAGGCAATCAATGCTTGTCTCTGCATCAGAACATAACCAAGCCTGGTTCTTGATACATATCAGAACACTATATACTCGACACCCTCCTCTAGAAGTATCATGATGTGGGAACACATCAAACTCTCCCTTAACTACTGAAAATCCTATTTTCAATTTTATGTCCACATGAAAGTATTCCCCTTTATAGATAAATATTTCATGGGTACAGATATCCTTGAGATTTCATATATGAATCTTTGGTAATATCCTTCCAACCCAAGGAATATCCGCACCTCTATCACGCTCTAAGGTGGCTCCCAAGCTAACATTGCCTACACTTATCCAGGTCCACTGCCAATCCATAAATTGAGATAATATGTCTTAGAAATTGGAATACTTGTATCCAAAACTGGAACTTTGAGATCTTTCTGTAAAGATGGTGCTCTCATAGTATGTCTAGAACTATCCTCAAGTGTGTCGCATGATCCTCCTCGAACATCGAGTACACAAGGATATCATCGATGAAGACAACCATGAACCTTTATAAGAAAGGATGGAAGATCTGATTCAATAGTCCCATGATCACTTTTGTGGAATTCATCACACCAAAAAGAATCACCAAGTACTCATAGTGACCGTAGAAACATCTGAATACCGTCTTTGGTATATCCTCATCCCGTACTTGCAGTTGGTGATAGCCTAACCTGAGGTCAACCTTCAAGGAACATCATGCCCCTCTTAACTGATCAAAGTGGTCATCAATCCTTGGTAGTGAATACTTATTCTTTGTGATCACTTGGTTCAAGTGCCAGTAGTCCAAACGCACAACCTCAAGCTCCTGACTACCTTCTTGGAAAAAAACTGGGGCTGACTAGGGTGAAACACTGGGTTGAGAAAATACCTTCCTATGAAAGTCATCCAACTATACCCTCATCTCACAAATATCTATTGGAGATATCCAATATGATGGTGTAGATATTGGTGTTTTTTTAGGGTGTAGATCAATACATAAGTCTATATCTCTTTGGGGAGGTAAACCTGGAACAACTTCAGGGAAGACGTCCTTATACTCCACCACTGTAGGAAACTGGGAACTCATAATATCCAAAACACCAAGGGTTTTTCTAGACAACTGATGCGTAATTGGATATACCCTCCTATGCATGAGTCCATACCATGTTTCTCGAGTCTATTTTTCCTCGATAAAGAAAAAACTAGTTCCATCACTACAGACACACCACAACCTTTACCTAAAATAGTCAATCTGGGAATGAACTATAGATAACCAGTCCATACTAAGGATGACTTCTTAATGCCATGAAGATGCTACCAAGAGATTCCAATAGAAACTCTCACCTCTAATATTCAAGTCACACTATCAATACAAGTGTGTGATCACTGAATCATCTCCAGTAGAAGTATCCAAACATATGGGTAAAGCCAAGGGCTCAACTAGAATCTCTAAGTCTTGAATACGATATGTGGAGAGAAAGGAATGACTAGAACTTATGCCTATCAGTACTAAAAAAATAGTTTAAAATACACTGATCATACCTTAAATCATTCCCTGAGCCTCTAGGTAGTAATCATTAACCACCCGTAGCTGTCCCCTCCCCTATTATCCAGCTCCCTGAGCCTAGCATGGACCGCCTAGGGGTGGTAGTGGTAACAAGTAAAAGCATAGACCACCTCATGCTTCTCTCCAAGCTCATATGCCACATATATAGCCCTGTGGACCTACCTACTCCCACCACTTCCTCTACCTTAGTGGCCCATCCATGGTCTCTCTGTCAGCTGTACTTTGGGTCAGATAATCTCGATCAAGATGTCCCCAACCATCACATTAATAGAACCACATCTCTTTAGGATGACTAGACCCACCATATGAGCCCTAAACCATATATCCTTCATATTGGGACCTCCTCTTGAAATGTATGACATGCCTAAGTCCCTAATACTAACATCGGCTCCCTTCTTCCAAGGTCTATACTCTTGTATGCCCACCACTAGAAACCACTAGTTGTATCTGCTCAGTTAAGAAACTCTCAACCACCAAATCTCACACTAGCACCCCAATATAAGTGGGAATTCATAGAGGGATAAAAATAGATCATATGTCTCTAAACATCCCTCACCTAAAGTTTTTAGACATGAAGAACTGATCCTAAACCATATCCATCAAGTACCTGGATAGGTTTGTAAATCTCGATGAATACTTAGCTACTGTCTCACTGCCCTACTAGAGCTGTATAAGATCCTGGATATGTACATCCCCCAGTGTAGCTGGAGAGAACTTCTATTTAAAGTTATTCCCTAACATTGTCCAAAAAATATCCACCTCTTTATATGACTAGGTAACTAAACCCCACCATCGCCCTGCTGATCCACGAAGAAGGCTCACTACCAAGACCACAATCTGATCTTCTGGTGTCCTGACCAGCTGGAAAACTTTGGTCACTACCTCAAAATAGTTTTCAGACACATGTGGGTTGGGATTGAATCATAACCTGAGGGTTATCTATCTTTGAAACTCATGAAGCATGCTCAACCTTCACACCTAATACATTGGTTCTCCAGGTTCCACATGCCTCTATATAGGTAGAGATATAGATGGTGCACCACTCTGAGGTAACATCTTGGGAATTGGTCCTTGTATCGATGCCTCATCACTAATAGGATCATCCTAATGATCATCATGCTGAATCCTAGACTGTATAAATAGTGGAGTCATCCTGAAGGTAAACTAGATATACCATAGACAATGAGTATATTTGGAGAGATGACTCAAGAAGGACATGGAACCACAACCAATTCATATATGATGTATGTACCATTTTTTCCCTGAAACCAATGTTATCATGTATCAAGTTGCAAAACAGGCGATTAGAGTCATGGTGTATGAATATATTATCTAACACTCCAACACTTTAGTCCCTAGGCTAAAAGATGAACTCAAAATACTTACCACTATTTCCCCAATCCAATTTCACAGACTCTCAGTCCTCAAGTAGAACCAACCCCCTCCAATACCACTCTGTCATGACCTGTCCTTATGGGGTCCATGCCATGACTCCCCAAACCTTCCTCCAATAGGCCAGGGGCTGGAAACTAGCACTGATAAGGTATATCACTAAAATGGTAGGCCTTAACATGATTCCCTGTACAAACACACACATATCCAAGCATATACAATGTTGAAATATAAAAACAACTAAATAACCATTCATGTACAAATCTAATTCCCACAACTAGAGTACGGAAATAAGTAAAGGAAAGTAAATAGGTCCAAATACAACACCAAAAAATGATTCTAAAACACAAGTCTAACATGAAAGTAAAGGAACTGCTTTCTTAAAGCCACAAGAACACACCTTGGTCTATCTAGTCTCACTAAGAACTATCTAGTCCTGATCCATCTAAGACTCTATCAAAAGGTCAATCATCTGTATAATACATGACACATGTGGTAAAAGACTATGTAGGGGTGAGTATAAAAATACTTATTAGGACACCCCAATACCAAAAAGAATACAAAAAAGTAAATATAGTCATCAAGGTATATGTATACAACACATATAATAAGAATATATTGATATAATCAACAAAGACACACCTTTTAAATGTAAGTCACAATCGTAGTACACCAGCCTTGGATTTATAGATCGAATATTAGAAAAATCACTCATGTTGGAGAACACAATCCTGAGTCTTATAGCACCGATGATGTCCCTCTAAGAGGTGATACTCATTGGGTGTTGTCATGAGAAATTATACACTGAAGTCTGAAGAGATATGATACACATATGAGGATCACTCCCAAGGCCATGGGGAGATACCAACAAAGTCAATTTGGATTAACTAGATAAGTAGAGGATCAAAACCCACATAGTGTTGGTCATGATGATACCAAAAAATCCACCCAGGGCATGAAGATGAATAATGTATCTCACTCTGAAACGCTTGGAGGGATTCCAATGACTCTATCCTAGAATTCCTACTGAAGGGATCATTGTCCTAGGAGTAGGAAATGATTCCATACCAACCTTTAAGGAAAGGATAAGGGGAAAAAACCCTAAAAAAACTTGTCCAAGATATGTAGGACAAGATATACAAGCTATGTAGAAAAGAGTACATGACATGTAAGAGGGATCACATGCCTTGTCTCTTGACCCCGGGTCATGCCTATGTAAACAACATATTTAATCAAACTGTGTCTGTGTATAAGTACACAACATGTAGGAATCCCATGTACTCTACACATGTTATAGTACATGAAATATCCCATGTAATGTTTCCTATGTGTCAGTATATGGCTCATCCCATGTACTCAGTCCAACTTGTGTCCATGTGTGGGAGTACATGGCGTGCTCCAACCCGTGTAGTCCACCCCATGCCCATATACATCCCAAGTACACAATGAGATACCCAGTAGATACCACACTCCATGTGACAGAGTTCACACACTATGTGATACTTAAATTTCTACCAAAACCCTTTAGGCTGCAAAGGGGTCCCTACACGGTGTGTAGATTCGGATTACACACCGTGTTGTTCATGATTTTTCAAAATCCCATATTTTCTCCTGTGTTCAATCCGAAGCCTCCATCCATTGACTGGGTGATCATTTCACCACAATATTGAATATCATAACTCATACAAGACTCTTTTTTAGAAAACAACAAGTTTCATCCTTATATCTTCTCAGAAAATGGATCAAATCATTGTTTTTCATTGTGCACTGAAGAACATTGAAGAATGTGAAATCAGGTATCTACCATCATCTGAATCACTCTGTCTCCATCATCACACCTCCATCATGTATCACCAATCACTAATTTACAATATTGTATTTTTGAACAAATAAATAGGTGCACAATGATTGATTGATGATGATTCATTGAGTCAGGGTCCAAATGAAGAATGCTCATGAAAAAAGAAGAATCGGGGGAGAAAATCACAAATCAATCAAGAGGAATGGACCTTGATTGATGTTCGTGTAGATCTTGGTTAATTTTCATTAGAATTAAAATAGAGATAAATAAAAACATGAAGATATTATCCCATCCAAAACCTCGCAAATATACCCATCCTTCATGGCTATCAAACCGTGGATCAATCTGTTTATTAATTGATTCTTGTTCATCATATAAATAAAGAACAAGGAGGAATAAAATTAAAACACATGACCTAACTCATTTTGGATCAATCACTGATGAATAATAAAGATGTGTCTCATTATTTGGTGATATAATTCGAATTCTATGTGCTTTGATCATCGATCCATGCTCTCATCATTGTTCGCCTAAGAGAATTATCCAATGGTCTCTCTAAGGGTTCTCTAACATCTCTAGGATTATATAGCTAACTTTAGGATTCTAACATAATAATACATTTAAATATTTTTAATAGATGCGCCAACAAACATGAAATAAAATAATTTATTTAAATTATTTTATTCATTTCTGCACTCATGATGACTTTTAAACAAATGACCCATGCTGACTATTTTTAAGTTGCGCTTAGGGTAAAAACCACATTTCGAACTCAATGATGCCCTCATATTTTTGATTCAGGAACCCTCTTAGAAGTTATTCCACTATTTAGGAAAACTATGTGTTCCTTCTATTTAATATTTTTCAAACATTTATTCCAGGCACACCGGGTGTTGGAATTACATGTCCTCTCAATGCATGGTATCAAAAATAATCCATATAAAATCAAAAAATAATACATGGAAAATATGAGACATTCAATAAGATTTAAAAATGTAACTTTAATTAGTCAATAACCAAAATACTGTAAAAGAGTGATACAATATGACTTAGTGGTAGTTTTGAGTTAAGATCCATGTTTCTTCCCATTGAAAACCGATAATTAAAATAAGTAAACATGAAAAATTTATTGAAAGGAAAAATAAAAAAAAATGAAATAAAAAGGGAAAATATTTATCTTTGATTGGATCCCCAAATTTGGTTTTAGGTTTTGGTTTCCCCTAGTGAGGCAGTTCCAATGGTCATCCAAAAATAGATAGTGGGTGGGGTTTCTTTGACATAAAATGCCACATTTTGTTTCATCCAGTGTGCATCACTTCACACCAATTTTAGAGAATTCCATGAAACTATAGGTCCCTCCCCATAGCTATAAGGTATACCTATCATAGTGGGAGTAATAAAAATTATGGGTATTTTTATACTTTATACACTACTAGTAAAATATATTCTTTAACTTCCAGGGCTTTCTCCATGTGTGTTGTATCAAAATATTCATCAAAGGGGAGGTTAATGAATAGCTCTATTTGAATAAAATTAAATAAAGATGAATAAATATTTCAATATTCCCCCTCAAATTGGATATATTGTGACTTGGTTTCTTCCAGTAAATCCATTGGGTACTCCTAACCAATCCCACTTGTAACACCCCAAGTTTTTCTAAAAATAAATAGAAATGCATGGAAATTTGTTTTAAGTAGATATTTTTAATTAGCCTTTAAAACATAACTTTTCTACTTCTATGTTCTGAATTTCAAGAAACTGTCATCTATAATTGTGTTTAGTATGTTATTTGGATTCTATTGGAACCAACTTGTTTTTCTGGTGACTAGTAACATACTCTTATGAATAGTAATATGAATAGTGATATGACCCTAATGAATAGTAAATTTTATTATTATTTTATTTTATTAAGGATTTAAGATAATAGCATCTAGGTTAATTTTTCATTATGATAAAAAGTAGTTGTAGAATTAGAACTGTTAATTTTTGAATTAAGTATGCTTTTATTTAAAAATTAATTAAAAATATTTAGAAAATTATTTTTAAAAAATGGACTTTATTTTTTATTTCTACATATTGAAAAATGTTTAGGGTAAATTTTTGGTATTTTTCTGAAATTCAAGAATTTTTTATGAATAGTAAAATATGATAAAATACGATAAATGCTAAATACTTGATTTCCTGCGTCATAGGTGATGCAAGGATGATTTAATACCACTTGTTTCGAACTAACATGCCATTTTTACTATTTGGGGTCACATGAATTAATATTATTAATAGTCTTGAGCAAAAATATTATAATAATGATTAAAATAATGAAAATTACCCCCTCTCCTCCACTATAAATACCACCCTCACTCCCCTCTTCCTCCCACACCTCTCAAGCCATGAGAATTGTCTAATTTCTGCCAAATTCCCTCCCCAATATTATTACCCATATCTTAGATCTTCTGGTCTCACCAAAAGACCAAAACCAAATCCCTTAAGGAGGATCTCAAGGAGAAGAGATCAAGAGGTAAACATCCTCTTTTATTTTCGTTCTTTTCTTTCATTTTATGTTATTCTCTTCCTTTACCTTTGGATTATGATGGAATATTTCATTAAATATACCCCCTTACTGCCCATATTATGTATTAATGATGATATATCCCCTTCCTATCATCAAAATATTTTTATGAAATTTTAAGAGACATCGTTAGTCTGCCGAATTTTCATGAGAAATTTATCAAGTTTTCTTTTATTTTAAGATTCTATTCTTTTCTTCTTCTTTACTCACATCCTCTTAACCAAGAGGCATGAAATCTCAAAAATCTTGTATATTCTGGATGCTCTCATGTTCATGGAAAATTCATCATCATTATTTTTCTCCTCCCCCACTTATACAAGAAATTTAAATATTGTAAGTGATGTGTCGAATTACCGACATCATGGACGATGTGATTTAAATTTGCATTAATTACTTCAAGTATGGTCATAAAAACATTTTTATGATTGAACTAGGTTATAATATATTTTTTATGACTCACCCATGGTTCTTGAATTCTTTTGTACTCATGGTTATAATTTATAAGACAAAATGAGGTTGTTTTTATCAAAGAACCACTAAAATGATCAAAACGAACACCATTAATGTTCTAACTTATGAATCATCCTCATGTGAGAATTCAAAATGAAAAATGGAATAATTTATGTTACTGGATATATTTAAATACTAATCCATTCCAATTCTAGAGTTTCATTTCCAATTGACAAGAATGTTCACCATGAACTAATCATAGAAATCATGTAAAGAATTCACCCAAAAACAGTGCAAGGGGAAAATACTAACAATTAAGGGTGAAATGATGGTAATAAATGATCATATAAGATGTTATAAACATGTTAATATTTCTTTGAAATATTAATAACACTCTTTTAACCATTATACATGAGGTTTAAACAATTTGTAAATAAGACATACCCAAGGTAAGAGAATTCTTAACCCGATTTCCATTCTTTGGGTTAACCTTCTACTTCATTATTTATGTGCAATTTAAATTGTTTGTGTGATGGTTTCTGTTTATATTATATTTTATTATGTGTATTTAAAGTATATATACATACTACATCTACTATATTAAGTCTCTCTTAAATTGAATGATATTTATAAGGGGATTTTCTTTAAAAATCCACTTTTTAAAATTCGGTTTTACGAAATTCCAAAGCAATGTTTTTATGGAATTATTCATGTTGTATGATTATATTTTGGTTATTGGTAATTTTTTATGATAAAGGGTGAGATCAATATTTCCCTCCAATTCATTGGGTATGAGTAAGTTGGAGGTCAACCGTATGGTTACTCCAAGTGTAACTGCGATGGTTACACAATGTAAGGTAGCCGTGAGGGTTAAAAATTATAAGGTAGCCAAGAATGGTTACAATATTATGTAAGTAATGCCCCAAGATACCTTTATGATTATATTTATATTCTCATTTTTTGTGGATCTTGTGTAAATCTCATGTTACACAAAGTAAGTATATATGGGTGACAAGAATATCTTTTGAAAATGATTTTAAACTGGATCAAAAAATTTAAAAAATCTTGGATAAAAACCTTGCGCTTTACTTTGGTATGGCGTATTGCTCATGGTAAGATCCCCACTGACTCATGCCTACAAGATTTCGGGGTCAACCTCTACCCTAAATGTTGTATGCGTAATCAACATAGGGAGGATATTAATCATCTCTTTCTGTCTTGCGATACAGATTCTGATCTTTGGAACCATGTATTTGACATCTTTGAATGCAGATGGTTGTGTGGAACTTCCCTAACATTGAATCTTCAGAGATTAATGGACATCTTGGAATCTAAGAAAATCAAGAATCTGTTTACGGCGGCTGTTGTAGAGATTCTACATGTGATATTGTATGGAAGGAATGACTACATTTTTCATAAAAACTCATTTAATTTCAATGAAGGAAAAATGAGAATTCTCATTGCTTTTCGAGAGGCGGTGATTTAGAATGAACACTGCTTTAACTCTGTCAGAGACCTTGGGATCTTGAGGCGCATTGGAGTTTATGGAAAATTTCCTCACCCTAAATTTATGATGGAAGTTTTTTTGGAAACCCCTGCCTACAGGGTGGATCAAAATAAATGTGGACGGGGACTCCAAAGGAAATCCTGGCCTAGTGGGTTGTGGTGGAATCTTCAGAAATCATTTGGATCAGATCCTTGGATGATTCTACGACTCATGCGGATTTGCCTCCGCCTTAGAAGCTGGGATGTGGAGTGTTATTCATGCTATCTCATTTTCTAAAGCTCACAACTGGAATAACATCTGAATTGAGAGTGATTCCTCTACCATAGTTCAAGCCATTTGGAAGGGTAAAATTCATCTAGCTTGGAAACTCACTTCCTGCTGGATCGGCTGCCTACATTCTCTCTCCTCCACCAGCTTTACTGCAACACACACCTATAGAGAAGCTAACAGTATTGCTGATGGTCTGGAAAACATGGGTGTGGTGCATGCTATTACGTGGAGTGATGAACTCCACCCTGAGTTGATTCCGATTTATAATGGAGATGTAAACAAAAATCCTTCTTTTCGTCTGCTGTAATCCCTTCTTTTTTAATAAAAATTTTGGTTTGCCATTAAAAAAATGTGATCTTTCCTTATTTTCCATTCCTTACTGAGTTTTTGTGCTCATCCCAAGTTTTTAAATGATTTTCACAGGTTAATGGATGCGTAATACATGGAAGGAAGCCATGTTAAATGTTTAATAATTGTCAAGGAGTCTTGTTTTAAGTTTTATTGTTTTATATTTTGAACAAAATGGAAACTATTTTTGTGGTATCCACTCTGTAATACTGTGTAATGTCATGAATTTATTTTCTTAATTCTCTAAAGCTCTAAAATTTAAAATATCTTCAATATAAAAGTAAGTGTTCTCTTGACTAAATTCGAGATTATGTATGTAATAAAGTTGGGTCCTTATAGTTGGTATCAAAGGATGGTTTAGATAACTTTAGGGGTTAGGGTGATGTTAATAGAATACCATAAATGATTTTCACTCTATGTTTAATTTGTTATAGAATTTAAAGATTACCATGTTTCTTTATCTAAGACATGTTTGTTTAGAATGGTTGTCTGTAGAAGGAACATGGATGCTGAAGAGGAGAGGCACCGACAGAATGACATCCTTCTGGAACTATAGCCCGGAATGGTCGGGATTGGAACTGAGCAGTTTGTGAGAGTAAAAGATCAGCTAACGCAGGCAATAAATGGTGATGGCATCTATGAAAGAGAACCAATAGAGGTACCACAATGGAACATGATAGTAGTGGAACATTTTATGAGACAATATCCTCCTGCATTCAATAGATCTTCTGACCCAGTAGCTGCTGAAGGATGGATCAAAGCCATTGAAAAGATATTTGATGTTATGGTATGTTCAGAAAATCAAAAGGTAAGTCTTTCCATTTATCGTTTTGAAGGGGAATCTGATTAGTGGTGGTAAATGGTAAGGAATATCAGGGGTAGAGAGTATTTTGATGCCTTAGAGTGGGATGAATTTAAAAGTATTTTCCTTGAAAAATATTTTCCTAAGGTGGTGAGACTTAGAATAGAGAAGAAATTCCTTGAATTGAAATAGAAGGAGGAAGATTCAGTGGATGTGTATGAAGCGGACTTCACCCGACTATCGAGGTATGCTCCAAATATTATTTTGGATCTTGATAGCAAAATCAACCGCTTTTAATCAGGATTGAAGCCAAGGTATTGAAGGGTGTTTCCCTCTCGTGAATTCGAAAGTTATGAGAAACTTGTCCGATGTGCTGAGAGGGTAGAGATGGAGTTTTCTGATAATCATGTGCATTTTGGAAAAAAATAAGAGAAGAGGTCCAGTTGGAAATAAATAGGTAAGAATCAACCAAATAAATCTGATGGTAAGAAAATCCAATTTCCAGTTTGTGAAAAGTGTGTCAAGAAACACCCCGGGGAATGTCTTAGAAAAAATGGGAAGTGTTTTAAATGTGGTAAGTTTGGACATATAGCTTGAGATTTCAATGAAATGATCCTAAGAATAATCCTGATAAGCAAACTGTAAATCATTTTAAATGTGGTGAGATGGGTCACTATGCAAACACCTTCCCAAAGAGAGATCCGAATGATGCAAAGAAGTCAGACTACAAGCAGAAAGGTGTAGTGAGATCCTTTGTGACTATGTCGGCAGATGTTGGGCCATCCAATGAAGTTGTATCAGGTACTTTGTTTGTTCACTTAGATTTTGCTAAAGTTTTGTTTGATACAGAGTCTACACATTCCTTCATCTCTGAGAAATTTTCTGGTAAATTGAGAATATCATCTCAACAAATGAGACCCTAACTTGTTGTTAAAACACTAGGGGGAAATGTTATAGCAAAGAGGAATTATAAGAGTCTTTCTATTGTGGTATGTGGAAATACTTTACTTGAAAACCTCGTTGTTTTACACTTAGTTTAGTTTGATGTTATTCTGGGGATGGACTAGCTTTCTGATTATCATGCTAAGATTTACTATAGAGCTAAAGAATTTGTTTTTCAGAAAGAGTTTCAGTTTGTATACAAGAATGAACCCATACAATTGATAATATATCAGGAATCTGATAAACTATTGAAAGATGGAAATGAAAGTTATCTTACTTATATTGTTGAAAACAAGGAAACTATTCAAATTAATGATGTGCCAGTGGTAAATGAATACCTTGATGTTTTTCCAAATGAGTTACCTGGTGTCATATCGAATCAAGAAGTCGAATTCACAATTGACTTAGTTCCTAATGCTAATCCAATCTCAAACCCCCCTATCGTATGGCTCCAATAGAACTTCTTAAATTGAAAAATCATTTGCAGGATTTTCTTGAAAAAGGCTTCATTCATCCTAGCACTTCACCATGGGGAGCCCCTGTTTTGTTTATTAAAAAGAAAGATGGTTCCCTGAGACTTTTCATTGATTATAGAGCTTTGAATAACATCACTGTTAAAAAAAAGTATCCTTATCTTCATATAGATGAATTGTTTGATCAGATCCAGGGAGCTCAGTACTTTTCTAAGATTGACTTGAGATCCGAATACCATCAGCTGAAGGTGAAGGAGGATGACATCCCGAAAACAGACTTTTGTACTAGATATGGGAATTATGAATTTGTTGTTATGCCATTTGGATTAACTAATGAACCTACTGTATTCATGAATATTATGAATAGTGTATTTCATGAGTTCTTGGATAAGTTTGTGGTTGTATTTACTGATGGAATTCTGGTATTTTCTAAAAATAAAGAGGAGCTTGAAAAACATCTAAGGGTTTTTTTGAAAACTTTAAAAGAAAAGAAACTATATGGAAAATTCAGAAAGTGTGATTTTTGGTTGCAACGGATTTCTTTTATTGGGAACATTGTAAATAAGGATGGAATAACAGTTGATCCTGCCAAAACAAAAGTAGTTGATGAATAGACAAGACCCACAAATGTTACAGAGATTCATAGTTTTTTGGGCTTAGAAAGTTATTACCGACGGTTTGTTAATAACTTTACATGGTTATCTAGCCCGATAACTAAGTTAACACAGAAAGGGGTTAAATTTGTTTGTATAGAAGAATATAATGTTTGTTTTCAGGAATTGAAGAAGAGATTGGTGAATGCTTCAGTTTTGGCATTACCTTCCCAAAATGGTGATTTTTTCATCTACAGTGATGCTTCTTTGAAGGGACTTGGTTGTGTTTTGATGAAGAATGATCAGGTAATTGCCTATGCTTCGAGACAACTTAAACCTCAGGAGATAAATTATCCCATAAATGATTTGGAATTGGAAGCTGTTGTTTTAGCTTTGAAAATTTTGAGGCATCATTTATAAGGAATCAAATTCCAAATATATACTGACCATGAAAGTCTAAAGTATATATTCACTCAGAAGGAATTAAACATGAGGTAGAGAAGATGGATAGAACTGATAAAGGATTATGATTGCACAATCAATTACCATCCTGGGAAAGAAAACAAAGTGGTGGATGCCTTGAGTTAGAAAAATCACGCATCATTAACCACGTTATGTTTGGAACATGATCCCTTGATTAATGATTTGATGAATTATGGATTAGAAGTTGTTGGTGTAGGGAATACCTCTGTTTTGTTTCAGGTTTCAGTGTAGTCTTCATTGTCAGATAGAATTAAGAAAGCATAGAACGAAGACCGTGAGCTACAGAAAAAGGTATAATTAGTTAAAATGGGTAAGTTTCTAGAATTTAATCTTGATAAAGATTGTGTTTTAAGATTTGGAAAAAGGTTGTGTGTGCCTAGGGATTCTCAGTTGAAGAAATATTTGTTGTGCGAATCTCATAGTTCTCCATTTTCTGTTCATCCTAGCAGTACTAAGATATAAAGAGACCTTCATGAGTATTATTGGTTGGATGGAATGAAAAGAGATATTGCTGATTTTACCATGAAATGTTTGACGTGTCAACAGGTAAATTAGAGTGGCAGTTACCTAAGGGGATGCTTCAGCCTTTTCCAGTTCCAGAGTAGAAATGGGAGAATGTATCCATGGACTTTGTGACGGGACTACCAAAGACTTCTCAAGGTAACAATGCGATTTGGGTTATTGTTGATTGGCTAACAAAGTTTTCACATTTTTTATCAATTAGAGATACAATATCTTTGGATCAGATTTCTCAATTTTACCTCAAGGAGATTATCAGGTTACATGGAGTTCCTCTTTCCATTGTATCTGACCGAGATCCCAGGTTCGCTTCTAACTTTTGGAAGGGACTTCCGAAGTCGTTGGGCACAAAGTTAAATTTCAGTACAGCTTTTCATCTTCAATCAGATGGGTAGTCAGAAAGAAAGATTCAAACTTTGGAGGATATGCTTCGAGCTTGTTCAATAGACTATCAGGAAAGATGAGATCATCATCTTTCTTTAATTGAGTTTTCTTATAATAACAGTTTTCATTCTAGTATTTAGATGGAACATTTTGATGCCTTGTATGTGTAGCAGTGTCGGACTCTGGAATTTTGGGATGAAGTCGGTGAAAGAAAGTTTATGGGGATAGAATTAGTTTAGGAAGTGGCTGAGAAAGTGAGGATGATCCAGCATCACATGAGGATAGCTCAGAGCAGGCAGAAAAGTTATGCAGATAACAGAAGGAAAGACTTCTCTTTCGAGGTAGGGGACCATGTTTTCCTTAAAATCTCTCCAGAAAGGAAAGATAAGTCCAAGGTTCATCGATCCTTTTGAAATCTTGGAGAAAGTTGGAACAGTTTCATACCGTGTAGCTTTTCCTCCGAGTTTGTTTTAGGTACACAATGTTTTTCATGTTTTGATGTTGTGAAAGTATGTTCCAGATTCATCACATTTCTTGATCCCAGAAGTAGTTCAACTGGAAGAGAACCTTTCTTATGAAGAGAAATCAGTTCAGATTCTTGATCAGAGGGAACAGGTATTGTGGAATAAGGTAATTCACCAGGTAAAGGTTTTGTGGAGAAACCACATGGTTGAAGAAGCAACATGGGAGTATGAAAATTCTATGAGGGAAAAGTACCCTCAGTTGTTTAATAAGTAAATAAAATTGTGAGGACGCAATTTCAAGAAGGTGGGGATAATGTAACACCCCAATTTTTTCTAAAAATAAATAAAAATGCATGGAACTTTATTTTAAGTAGATATTTTTAATTATCCTTTAAAACATAACTTTTATAGTTCCATGTTCTGAATTTCAAGAAACTATCATCTACAATTGTGTTTAGTATGTTATTTGGAGTCTATTGGAACCAACTTGTTTTTTGGTGAATAGTAACATACTCTTATGAATATTAATATTAATAGTGATATGACCCAAATGAATAGTAAATTTTATTATTATTTTATTTTATTAAGGCTTTAAGATAATAGCATCTTGGTTAATTTTTCATTGTGATAAAGAAGTAGTTGTAGAATTAAAACTTTTAATTTTTGAAATAAGTATTCTTTTATTTAAAAATTAAATTAAAAATATTTAGAAAATTATTTTTCAAAAATGGACTTCATTTTTGAATTCTACACATTGAAAAATGGTTAGGGTGAATTTTTGGGATTTTTCTGAAATTCAAGAATTTTTGATGAATAGTAAAATACGATAAAATACGATAAATGCTTAATACTTGATTTAACGCATCATAAGTGATTCAAGGATGATGTAATCCCACTTGGTTAGAACTCACATGACATTTTTACTATTTAGGGTCACATGAATTAAGATTATTCATAGTCTTGAGCAAAAATATTATAATAGTGATTAAAATAATGAAAAATCTCCCCTCTCCTCCACTATAAATACCACCCTCACTCCCTTCTTCCCCCACACCTCTCAAGCCATGAGAATTGTCTAATTTATTCCAAATTCCCTCCCCAATCTTCTTCCCCATGTCCTAGAGTTTCTGGTCTCACAAAATGACCAAAACCAAAGCCCTTAAGGAGGATCTCAAGGAGAAGAGATCAAGAGGTAAACATCCTCTTTTATTTTCTTTCTTTTCTTTCATTTTATGTTATTATCTTACTTTACCTTTGGATTATGATAGAATATTTCATTAAATATACCCCATTACTTCCCATATTATGTATTAATGATGATATTTCCCCTTCCTCTCATCAAACTATTTTTATGAAATTTTAAGAGACGTCGTTAGGCTGCCAAATTTTCGTGAGAAATTTATCAAGTTTTCTTTTATTTTAAGATTCCATTATTTTATTCTTCTTTACTCGCATCCTCTTAACCAAGAGGCATAAAATCTCCAATATCTTGTATATTCTGGATTCTCTCATGTTCATGGAAAATTCATCATCATTATTTTTCTCCTCCCCCACTTATACAAGGAATTTAAATATTGTAAGTAATGTGTCGAATTACCGACATCATAGACGATGTGATTTCAATTTTCATTAATTCCTTCAAGTATGGTAATAAAACCATTTTTATGATTGAACTAGGTTATAATATATGTGTTATGACTCACCAATGGTTCTGGAATTCTTTTTTACTCATGGTTATAATTTATAATACAAAACGAGGTTGTTTTTATCAAAGAACCACTAAAATGATCTAAACGAACACCATTAATGTTATAACTTATGAATCATCCTCATGTAAGAATTAAAAATGATAAATGGAATAATTTATGTTACTGGATATATATAAATACTACTCCATTCCAATTTTGGTGTTTCACTTCCAATCGATAAGAATGTCCACCCTGAACCAATCATAGAAATCATGTAAAGAATCCACCCAAAAACAGTGCAAGGGAAAAATACTAACAATTAAGGGTGAAATGATATTATGAAATGATCATATAAGATGTTATAAACATGAAAATGTTCCTTTAAAATATTAATAACACTCTTTTAACCATTATACAAGAGGTTTAAACAAGTTGGACGTAAGACAAACCCGAGGTAAGGGAATTCTTAACCCGATTTCCATTCTTTGGGTCAACCTTCTACTTCATTATTTATGTGAAATTTAAATTGTTTGTGTGATGAGTTAAATTTATATTATTTTTATTATGTGTATTTATATTATATATACATACTCAATCAACTCTATTAAGTCTCTCTTCAATTGTATGATATTTATAAGGGGCTTTTCTTTAAAAATCCTCTTTTTAAAATTCGGTTTTACGAAATTCTAAAGCAATGTTTTTATGGAATTATTCATGTTGTATGATTATGTTTTGGTTCCTTGAAATTTTTTTATGATAAAGGGTGGGACCTATATTTCCCTCCAATTCATTGGGAATGAGTAAGTTGGAGGTCGACCGTATGGTTACTCCAAGTGTAACTACGATGGTTACAAAAAGTAAGGTAGCCGTGAGGGTTACAAATTTTAAGGTAGCCAAGAATGGTTACAAGATTATGTAAGTAATATCCAAATATAACTTTATGATTATATTTATATTCTCATATTTTTTTGGATCTTGTGTAAATCTCATTTTACAAAAAGTAATTATATATGGGTGATAATAATGTCTTTTGAAAATGTTTTCACATGTTACGAGTATTCATGGAATAATGTGATCTTTCTTTATTTTCCATCCCTTACTGAGATTTTGTGATCATCCCAAGTTTTTAAATTATTTTTCACAGGTTAATGGATTTTTAGTACAAGGAAGGAAGCCATGTTAAATGTTTAAGAATTGTCAAGGAGTCTTGTTTTATGTTTTAATGTTTTATATTTTTTAAAAAATGGAAACTGTTTTTATGGTATCCACTTTGTAAAACTTTGTAATGTCATGAATGTATTTTCTTAATTCTATAAGGATCTAAACTTGAAAATATCTTCAATGTATAAGGAAGTCTTTTCTTGACTAAATCCAAGATTATGTATATAATAAGGTCAGGTCCTTATACCACTAATAAATGTTCAATGAGTTTATGGGGGTTTATTTATTCATTATAAGGTGTATTTTCTTCTTTATATTAATCTCTCTCTAGGAAAATACATGTGTTAGATGAATCTAAAAAATTTAAACTGTGAGAGGTAATATTCGATTAATTTTTAATAAAATTATAAAGAAATAAGTTCAAAAAAATTTATCTCCCTATATTAGTTCAGTTATTAGTTTTTCATCAATGGAAAGTGCCTTTTGAAGTAAGGTTTTCATGGGTGGAGGAAATTAGTAAATTTAATATATATTCTCTAAAAATACCACCACCTCAGTTTTATATTCTCAGAAATCTTGAGAGAGATATAAATGTGTTGATTCTTTAGTTTCTAAGATGGTATATTCATGTTATATGTTACCTTCTAAAATATCATTCTTATGTAAATCCAAAAACTATAAATATCTCACCTATGTATCATTATGAATGTTTTCTTCAAGAAATTAATCTAGAAATTATTGAGTGAAGACTAAAAATAAATATTAATTAACTTTCTTATCAACTACCTTAGGTTCTTCAATTTGAAAAATTGGGGTGGGGGGAATCTCTTCCTCCACTTATTATGGTTCTTTCAGCTCTAGTTATTGTTTATTAGATTCAAGGAGATATTTAGTTAAAATATTCACTTGGTTATCTATATATTTTATGTATTAATTAATATTTTTCAATTAATATTATCTTGAATAATAAATTTCCTCTTTATACACTTGATATTAATTGTTAATTCATGTATAATAATCTTAATTGAATATATCATGGATATTTTTTTAAGTTTTTTATGAAACATAGGAAAACTAATAAAAAATGTGAAATAAATATATTTTTATTGTCTAGCTTGGATCCCCAAAAATAGTTCTAGATTTTTGATTCATTATTCACAAGGTATAAAAAATAACATATATTTTCCTAGTATTAGAAAATGGAAAACTAGGATTGTCTCTCTTAAGAAGCCTTTGGATTTCAATAAAATTACTAACTAATCCTAAAAATTATAATATTTCTTTAATATTTTAAAGAAAAAAAGAAATGGGGGGGGGTAAAAATTGATATAAAAAATAGAAAATAAACATGTAATGAAAGATGAAAATAGACTAAAGTCAATAAGAAAGGAAATACTCCCAAGAGAATTACCCAAATTGAAACACCATTGCCTATTTATTAGTATCATACTTACTTAATGAACACAATAAATCATATCTACCCCGATTATGAGTATACAGTACACCTAACAATCTCCAATCACATTTCACATCCACCTCCTCCTTGGTTAGCAAGTTAAATGGATCCATGATTGAGATAACCCTCTAACCCACCTTCCTAGTATGGAATTGCACTATTTAACACTAAAATATCAAGGATCCATTATATTCTCTAGACATTATAGAAGGGAACATAAAGTTTTTAGATTAAGAAGTTAAAGTTAATAAAACTATAGTGAGGATACACCATCACCATTACAAACTACTAATTATTATTGAAATAACATAAAGAAGGTAATAAAAATTTAAATATAAATGCACATGGACTTGGATTCAACAATAGATTCATCCTCCTAGAGATTCCTTGGGTTAGTTACTCATTATCACAAGTATTAGAGATCATATTGAAGAGATACAATGGGAGGAAACAATAGAATAGAGAGATAAATAATGAAAACTTCTATTTAAATGTAGAATGAAAATTACAATTAAAGAAAAAAATATCCCCCTACTATAATTGATGAGGACCAAATTTAAAAACTACCATACCTTTTAAAAGTTATGTGAATTAATTTAAATAAGAATCAAAAAATGGTGATATTCAGTAGGGGTGGATTCATATATGAGGAATACCTTCCTGGAGTGCATATTTCGGGCTAGTTTCATATTTCCATTCAAGAAACAAAATATTTTTCCTTCAAATAATTCCAGGTAGTGGTCAATTTTTATATTTTATGAAATTATTTCTATTGAATTTGGTCTTCAAATTCCCATGTGATATTTTTTCCTTTATTTTTTCCTTTGAATTTAATGCATAATGATGCACTCATGTGCATAAGGCATTTACATTATTTTATGCATATTGAAAAAGATTGTTTGGATAAATTTTTATGATTTTAAAACCTAAAAATGTTTGTATAGGTATGATTTTGTCACCAAAGTAAGGGATTTGAAGATATTGAATTACTAGGAAATCTGGCTGGAAATTAGATGTTTTTGGATGCTTTTCTATGGTGTATCCTACTACTAATTCACCCAACCCGAGAAACCTAAACCTGAAGGCCAGGTGGAACATGGAGTTTTAGGAAAGATAATCCTACATGGTCTCTGCACGGTTTGAAAAACCATGTGGGGTGTGTAGGTTTGGAGGCAGAGGCCTACAACATTGTCTCTACATAGGTATTCAAACCATGCAGACTAACCCAAGAACCAGTGCACCTTTCAATTAGTGGACAGAACCATGCAGACTGTTGGTGCATAGTTTAGATAATTGTGCACCGTAACCGTGTGAGAGTCAACATGCCACTACTTACCTTCTATCTACCCCTCTTACCTATCCTTTGACCCAGGATTTGGACCCCTAACCACCCTTTAACAATGGGGGATGTCCAATTAATGCACGATGGACTCTTTTGAAGGAGGATCATCATCCAAAGGAGGGACATCTTGGCTAAGGAGGAGCTTGAAACCCATTGTAGAAAAATTTTGGAGGATATCGCTTGTGGTTTCTTAGTGTTTTTCTTTTCCACATTATCTGTAATGAATACCTCAAGTATCAAGAGCTTGTTTTTAATCATTTTATCAATGTGTACCTAATTCCCTCTATGTGTTGGGGCTGTGACTAATTTGGGTTCATTGTTGATTAATTTTCTTGTTGTGATCGTGTAATTCATATTCCTCTCATAATTTCCATGTAACTTAATTTCTTAATCTCACTGGAAACCCTATATCAGAAAAATAATAAAGTTTCTAGAGAATTATAGAGAACTTATGATAAGTAAACCCATGATCATTGGATGTACTTGTTGTCTCCAAAGGGTCTATTTTAATAAGATTAATAGAAATAAATTTTCATACCAAGAAATTGATTTCTATAGATTTAATCGAAACTCACCATACCAAGGGAGTTCCAATATAATTGAAACCTAGAAATGTGAGTTATTATGAAAAACACAACACAATAAGAAAACTGATTTTCTATAGCCTTCACAAACACCCACAGCCTCAACTCATTTTTCCCATTAATCATTAAAAACCAGTTTCCTGTGTTTTTTATCTTTAAGGTAAATCATCAAATAATTTAAAGGATCAATTACTCAATCATTAGACCAACCCTTTCAACCCCCAAAAATCAACTCTAAAATTCAAAAAACATTCACTTAATTAATTATAATTCAAGGAGCATAGCACATTAACTCTCCATGTGGATGGATCCCTTACTTATTCTATACTTATAGTAAGAGTGGGTAATTCAATTTGGGTTATCAAAAATAACACTTTGGTCAGAGTGACACTAAATTATGGTGCCATTTCTAGGGAGATAAGTTAACTATGTTTTGTTAAATTGAGTTTGTATCAATTAAGTGAAAATAAAAATCATAAATTCTGAAAAATTATGTTTTTAACCTCATTTATGTTTTCATTCATTTTTGGTTTTTTCCCTTTTACCCTTGGTGTGTTATTTGGTGTCATGCATGACTAAAAGTGTATAAGTGGACAAATTAATCATTCCAAGAGCATTAAGTCCTCATAAATACTTCCTTTTGACCTCAAATTTGAACAAACCTTATCTGGGAGATGTCAGGAACTTATGGGAGAGCACAACTAAAACTCCCCCATGGAGAATTTGGAAGATGAAGAGTGAGATTCTATTCAAGGGGTTGGGAAACAGTTTGTACTCGAAGGAAATCATAAAAAAAACATCTTTCCACTAATGGGGAACCGAACCTAAATCAACCATCCAATTTTATGGATTTTGTGCCACGTAATCAGAAAAGTCAATTGGCTCAATTTGTGTCAAGATATGGCCAGCAACAACCCCAATAGTATCTTCCACTAGAGAAGCTTCCATATATGCTTCTAAACCAGAGACCATATTTTGCTCAGGAGAAGCAGTTTATGCCCCCACCTCTCCAAGAACAAATGCCTCCATGCCATACCCTTATAGAGTATGGTTTGCTTTCTATTTATAGAGTATATACATGTATTTATAGACCACTAGTGCAAGCCTAAAATTTCGATATTCATCCGGCTATCATGCAACTTATCCAAAATACTGTGCAATTTTGGGGGTTTACCAAGTGAAGACCCCAATTCTCATCTCTTCAATTTTCTTGAAATATATGACACGTTCCCTTACCATAGAGTATCATAGGATACAATTTGTCTTCGTTTATTTCCATTCTAATTAAGGGATAAGGAAAAGGATTGGATTAAAGGGTTTCCTCATCATTCCATACTCACTTGGGAGGCATGTTCTCACGTATTATTTTCTAAGTATTTTACAACCTCTAAAATAGTAATGTTACGGAATGGAATTCAAAACTTACAGAAGCATGAGTTATAGTTATTATATGAATCTTGGGAGCACTTCAAGGAGATTTTGAGAGAATTTCCTCTTCATGTACTCCCATTTTTGATTCAAGTCCAAACCTTTTGTGGGGGTCTTACCACAAACACCTGTGGTGGATACAGCTGTTGGAGGAATGATCATGAGAAAATCTCCTGAGAAACTTTTTGATCTACTAGAAGACATGTCAAAAAATAGATTTCAATGGAATTATGAGCAGGGAAATTATAATAGAGGAATTTACAACATCAATGACACTACGATTATTACTTCCCAACTCAATGCTATGTCAAAGAAAATTGAGGCTTTGAATCTAAAAACCACATCTCATGTTCAAGCGATGAATCATCCAATATGCAATGAAAGTGGTGACAACCACATCATGGGTTAATAGCCAAGGTAAAGTGATAGACCTTCAAAAAGTGAGGTAAATAATGTTTCTTAGTTTCAATGGCCAAACATATACCCTCAATATAATAACTCGGCTTGGAAAGATAATGAAAACATGGGCTGGGGGCAACAACAAAAAAATACTTATCCCCGTCCCCAGAGACCACCTAGTTATGGTCAATAGAAGTATCAAAATCCATATCTTAAACAATAATAAGGAAATTAGTATCAATAGAGATCTTATTAGTAGGAAGGGTATCAAAACCCTTTTTTGGCTCAACCACTGAGATATCTACAACCTTAGCAAGATGTACAATTACAAACTCAGCAGGATCATCCCTCAAAGCTAGAGGAAATGATTTCTAAATTTATTAAAATACATGAGAAAAGATTTCAAAATCAAGAGTATTCTATTCGAAGCCTCTAGAATCAAATTGGATAGCTTTCTAATCAAAATTTGTCATGGTAGCCAGACATATTTCCTGGTAACACTAAAAAAAACCCTAAGAGGAAGCTAATGTAGTGACCTTGAGAAGTGGGAATGAGTTACTGCGAAATATACCTTCAGAAAAGGGGAAGCTAATGCTATAAATAAAGATAAATCTACTTAATAAAAGGAAAACGAAACAAAATTCATGGAGACTTCCTCATCACAGGAGTTTTCAAAAGAGAAGGATGTTACACATGATAAAGGAAAAGAGATGGTCAAAACTTATGAACCCACCTTACCATTACCAGAATGCCTGATGTAGAGGAAAATGGACCAAAAATTTGGAAAATTTATGGAGTTATTCAGGAAACTTCATATTAAAATTCCATTCAAAGAATCATTGAATCAAATGAAAACATATAATAAGTTTATGAAGGCAATCCTCTCAAACAAAAGGAGGATGGAAGATTTTGGAACCATTCCTCTCACTAAGGAATGATCAGTAGTGGTTCAACACTCTCTTCCTCAAAAACTTCAAGATCTTGGAAGTTTTACTATTCTATAAAAAATAGGATCTTGTGAGTTTGAAAAAGATCTTTGTGACTTAGGGGCTAGTGTCGATCTGATGCCCTTTGGAGTTTTTAAAAATCTGGGGCTGAATGATCTAAAAATGACTTGAGTGGCATTACAACTAGCTGATCGCTCCATTAAATATTCAAAGGGACTAATTGATGATATACTAGTCAAAGTAGGGAAGTTGATTCTTCCATATGATTTTATCATACTCAATATTGAGGAAGACCAAGAGGCACCACTGATTTTAGGAAGACCCTTTCTAGCTATGGGAAAAATATTGATAGACGCCCACCAAGGTGAATTTATTTTTAGAGTAGGGGATGAAAAAGCATCATACATCATCATAAAATATGTCAATCACAAATAATTCATGTAGAATTAGGACTTTTGTTCCTTAACTATTGTTGAATATTATTTTGACTACATGGGGGTTGAGGTGGGAGGTTTCTCTACTACTAATGAACCAATTTTTGTAGACATCCATACTAAATATGAACCAAAAGAGATATAGTTTATTTCAAGATAGGGCGGTCATTATTGGCAGTGAAAAGTGGCTCTATATATTTTAGAGTAGACTGAGGTAGAACCAAGTGTGGATTCAGTTCTTAAATCCCCATAACTTGGATTGAAACCCCTCCCATCCTCTTTAAAATATGGATACTTGGGTGATAAGAATACAATATCGGTAATTCTCAATGAATCGCTCATGGAAGATCAATAGAATTCAATTTTACAGGGTCTAAGAAGAAGGAAACAAGATATTGGTTGGATGATTTCTGACATTAAGAGAATCAGTCCAACCATTTTCACACACAAGGTCCTACTTGAGGATGGAGCCAAACCCTCTCATCAACGACAACAATGGTTAAATCCACCAATAAAAGTGGTTGTGAAAAAGAATTTATCAAACTTTTGTATGAAAGTATTATTTATCCAATATCTTATAGCCCATGGGTAATCCCCTTACAAGTAGTTCCTAAAATGGGGGATCACTGTGATTTCAAATGAAGATAATGAGATTATCCCAACAAAGACAGTTATGAGATGGAGGGTTTGTATGGATTATCAATATCTCAATGATTCTACACAAAAGTATCATTTCATTCTTCCTTTAATGGATCAAATGTTGGAGTGATTAGAGGGGAATGAATTCTATTTCTTTTTAGATGTTTTCTCGAGGTATAACCAGATTTCTATTACCCCTAAAGATTAGGAGAAAATCACCTTCACGCGAACTTATGGAACCTTTGCATATCATCGTATGTCTTTTGGAATGTGTAATGATCTAGAAACCTTCCAACGGTGCATGTTAGCTATATTCCATGACATGGCGGAGCCGATTCTAGAGGTTTTCATAGAATATTTCTCGGTCTATGGAAGGTTATTCAACACATGTTTTCAAAATTTGGAAATAGTCTTGGAATGGCGTGAGCACACCAATCTTATCTTAAATTGGGAGAGATTCCATTTTATGGTATAGAATGTAATTGTATTAGGCCACATGATATCCAAAAAGTGAATTGTTGTAGATCCTACAAAGATTGAAGTGATATCATAATTACCCATTCCATCTTCTAAACGAGCAATACAATGCTTTCTTGGACATGAGGGAATTTATAGATAGTTTAATCATGATTTCTCAAAGATATCCCAAATGTTAACCAATATTATTTCAAAGGATGCTATATTTTAATTTGAGGAAACATGAATCACATACTTTCATCTCTTGAAGAAAATATTGGTTGAAGCCCCCTTCATGATTTCTCCAAACTGGGATGAGAAATTTGAAATTATGTGTGATGCAAGTGACTATACTATTAGAGAATTTCTTGGATAACAAATGAATTGCATTATTAGGCCTTTTTATTATGTAATCTTGGCCTTAAAATAATCCCAAATAAACTATACTAATAGTAAGATGTAGATGTTTGCGGTAGTTTTTGTATTTGATAGATTCCACTCATATCTAGTTTTGTCAAAAGTTGTTGTTTATACTGACCATGCAACTCTCAAATATTTTTTTAACAAGAAGGATGCAACGCCATGACTCATTCGTTGGGTGATTCTCCTCCAAGAGTTTGACATGGATATTTTTGTTAGTAAAGGGAGTGAGAACTTAGTTTCTGATAATATCTCTCGCATGGAATTACCACATTTGGAGAAAGTAGAAGATGGGAAAATCAGGGATGAATTTCTGGATAAGCACATTTTCTCAGTGGAAACAACACCTCATCTGTGGTTTGATGACATAGATGATTACTTAGTTATGGGAGTGATCCACCCTGATCTCACTTTCCAACAAAGGAATCTCTTTTAGTCATAAGTAAAGAGGTATTTTTGGGAAGACCCACTTCTCTTCTGCTCATGTGGAGATGGGGTAATTTTCCGCTGCATCCCTGAGGATGAAGTTAATGGAATTATAGATTTTTGTCACTCCTCATCATCTAGGGGACATCATGGGTTATCTCGTACAATAGAAAAGATTATGAAATCTAGATTTTTCTGGACCAATATGCATAAATATGCCTGAAACTTTGTGGCACACTATGATAAATGCCAGTAGAATTGTAACATTGGGTGTAGAGATGAAATGCATCAACAATGTATCTTATAGGTTGAAGTCTTTGAAATTTGTGGTATTGATTTCATGGGACCATTTACCCCATCATATGGGAATACATACATTCTGGTATGTGTAGACTATGTATCTAAATGGGTAGAGTCAGCTGCCACAAAACAAAACACAACAAAGGTAGTTGTTACCTTTTTGAAGAAGAATATTTTCTATAGGTTTGGTGTTTCCTGGGTCCTTATTAGTGATAGGGGTTTACATTTTGATAATTCTTTAATGAGGAATGTGATCATGAATTACGTGGTGAAGTATAACACATGGACACCTTACCATCCTCAATATAGTGGTCAAGTAGAGGTCTCTAATTGATAACTTAAAAAAATATGGAAAAAACTATGAGAGCCTCAAGAAAAGACTGGTCCAAGAAGCTCGATGATACCTTATGGGTATATGGGACCACTTTCAAGACACTGTTGGGTATGTCCCTGTTTCATTTGATCTATGGAAAACACTTTCACATGCCTGTGGAACTTGACCATAAAGCATACTAGGCTGTGAAATCCTTGAATTGTGATTTGAAATCCATGGAAGAGAAATGAAAATTCCAACTATCTGATCTTGATGAAATTCAATGAGAGGCATATGAAAATTCCAAGATTTACAAGGAAAATAAAAATACGGTTCACGACTATATGATTTCCTATAATTCATTCTACCATGGTGATCAGGTAATACTGTTTAACTCATAGTTGATATTTTTTCCAGAGAATTTAAAGTCCTGGTGGTTAGGACCTTTTAATGTGGTAAAAGTCTTCTACCATGGTGTAGTGGAAGTTGCCGGAGAAGACAATCAATCATTTAAGGTGAATGGGAAATGTATAAAGCCTTATCTTCAAATGGAGGACATGGTGGGAATAGTCTCCACCATGAAATTCAAGTAAAAAGAGGCCCATGGTATGTCAAGATCAATACATTAAACATAGCACTATCTGAGAGGTAACCCATCATTTTTAAAATCTCATCATAATAATTATGTGTTTGTGTGCACTTAGGGGTGCATGTTAGTTTGTTTTTCACTTTTTGTGTGTTTTAGTCATAGGATAAATGCAATGTGGTTGATATATTATTGAATTTTTATTATTCTTAACTTAAATATCCTATGAAAATATCAAATCATCTTTTAAATATCAGAGGAACAAGTGTTTTCATTTTAAAAGGGGTGAATTTCATTAAAATAAGGGATATTTTCAAAAAAATTCCAAATAGAACTATATTCACAGTTTGCGCATGGTATAACAAATCATGAGCAATAACCATGTGAAATGAAAAACCAATCTAGTGGCCATACACATGGTTTCCATATGATTTAACAAATCATGTAATGAAACTATGTGTATAATTTTAAAACCTAATTTTTTTAAATCTTAAAAAAACATTTCCTCCCCATTCTAACCCTAATTGTGTGTCGCCACACCCCTCATCCCCTTGCGCTGCACCCCAACCTTCCCTATCCTTCTCCTTCATCCCTTTCCTCTCATTCCTTCCACCAGATCACCGACCAAGGTATAATTTCTCCTCTTTTTCCCTTCCTATTCTCATTCTTCCTCTCTTTTTCTCCTCTTCTTTCTCTCTAGGGTTCAGGTAGCATAATTTTTTTCACCCCTTATCCAATTTTCATTTTCTTTTCATTTTGGATTCAATTAATCACTCTCTACCATTTTTTTTCAAATCCTTCACCACACACATGCACAATCATGGTTTTCTAGAAAAACCCTAAATTCCATACATTAATTTTTCCATATTTATGGTGTGGCATAGGGATTTTGGGGTTTTCATCATAGTTATTCAATTTTCTATCTATTATTGTTGTAAAATGTGAAATTTCTTTGTCAGTAATCCATGACCTGTAGGTTCACCCAACCATCCATCATGTCCACATCCAATCATGCTCATGCATCTAGCACCACCAACCCCCTTGGTCCTCACTTGAAATTTAGAAAGAAAGAAGAGGATATGCAGTACCGGGTTTTGATCACTCATAAGGTTAATACTCATCATTTCTTCACACCATAACACCTTGATAAATTGGGAATTTTTGAGGAGCTTAAGTAGTTAATTTTCCAAGGACACCTAACCTATGCACTTGTTGTGTATGAGCCAAACTTTAATGAACTTTTTTTCAAGTTTGTGACCAACTTTCCAGTCCCATGATAGATATACTATGGATGAATAAAGATTTTTGAGTAAAGAAGAAGGAGAAGTAACATTCAGCCTCATGGAATTCCATTTCAACTTTCACCTCATTGAATTTGACACCTTCATCAAGATTTATGATCGAGACCATGTTCAGACTGTTTCATACACTAACGCACCCATAGAATGGTACCCTTTTTCTACATGAGCCGTTTGAGCTACCATTGGCCAGCCTAGAGACCCCTATGTTCCCCAAACTGCCAAAGCATCCCAGCTTCTCAACCCCATTCATCTAATTCTAAAAAGCGTCCTTAATACGTGCTTCACTACCCGCTATAATAGAAAATACAATGTCAGCCTTCAGGATTTGTTTCTCCTTCATTACATGGTCACCGGTGATGAGATTTACTTAGCCTACCTCTTCACTCAATAACCTCAACATATGTTATCCAAACTGAAGGGGGGAAATTTTGGCAGGCCATTCATCACTCTCATCATGGAATGGCTAGACATTTATTACGATGAGAGTGCTTTCAGTCATCTAACTCCAGTCCCTACCATTGATATTAAAATAGTATGTCACATGTAAATGATAAAGTATTATGGTACCCATTACTGGTTTCGAGGCCAATATGTGGAAGGACCAGATGACCGCCAACACGAGGCCGTTGAGGGTGGGGCACCTCCCATCACACCCAATGCCTCCCACCACTCCTCTCCCCATACTGAGAAATATCACAATCCCACCCCTCCCAACTCTATGTAACCACCAAATTTACCCCCTATCTCTCATACACACACCTTAAAGGAACCCCATATGGTGACCCAAACCTATTCTGGAAATGGAATCAGAACTCTTATGCTATGTTCGATTGACATTTGGAGGCTACTCGGTGACAGGTGGCGGGCCTTAGCATTGGAAACCTTCCCGAACCAGCTCTTTACCACATTGTTCCCACCCAAACTCCATCCTACTATATGTATGGTGATTATTCCTTTCCCCCAGATCTCACCTGGGGATCCTCCTCTCACCATCCTTCTGTGGATCTATCCACAACACCTTCCACCCAAGAAATGGATACCGATTCGGCCCCAACAGATCCCTCATGGGCTGAGGAAGCTTATACATAGTTATGAGATACATCTATCTTTGATCTATCTATGAGCTAACACTGATTATTTTATATTTTTTCTACTTTTTATATATGATCTCTCGTGACTCTGTTTTCTCACTTGTCTTTCTTTGTGCATGTTACGTTATCTGTTCTGAATGGTGTTCTTGTATGCTTTCCTTTATTCCACTAGATTATTCTATGATATTATTTCATCACACTCTCTAGTTTCCTTGTTAAGTCATCAAGTGGACCACTATCTACAACACGAATCCACTTTTCTATTCTTTGGGCTCTCACACAAAAATTTCTATCCTCTCTTTGTCATTTTTTCAAGGGAGTTATTCAGTCCTCACTTCAATTTTCATAATTTCATTTGTTTATCCCTCCCATCACACTCACTACCTATATTTTCTTTTCCCACCCTTATCCACCTTACCACCTTCACAGAGGACCTTGATTGGTTTTAAGTGTGGGGGTAGGGCTCCCATATTCGGCACCCCATTAGGTAGTTGCCTTAACATTACCAAGGATGACATGTTTTTCTTAGAGGTTTTCTAAAGGGTTGTTATAGGTGACACACATGTAGATCACCTAGATAGAAATTAATTTTTGAGAAATATTTTTGGAATTCCTCATATGTATGGATTGTTAACCTCATTTTTGATATGAATAAACATTGTAACACTTTATAGGAAACCTTTAGGTATTCATTTATAGAACATTTTTTTGAAAAATGAACTTTGTTATGTAGTAATTTAAATTAAGGAACATCTTAAAATGGAAATTAATTCATGCATAAAAGGAAGTGAAGTATGGAAATTTTTGTTGCCACACTTATGGCTATTACGTGGTCTTAATTTCAAAAACTCTTAACTTTCTACCTTATTTCATCATGACCACACATGAAAAAGTGGGCCCACTTTTAATGCTAGTATCTCATCCAAATGAAAACAATTCGAGATTTGAAAAGGTATGCCATTAATTATTAATGACCTTTAATCATTTTTTAAAAGATATAAGTTAATGAAGTTTTGTGACCTATAAAAGTGATATCCCATCATTTTGTGACGATGAAATTTTTTCTTAGCCAACCTGAGTGTATGATGAGATGGAAATGGAGGTTGGAACTTTCTTTGAATTAAGAAAGGATAATTTCAATTTTAAACAACAATAATTTATGAATGAATTCCTTGGATGTTTTTAATTAGGCTTGCTTTGTTGGATAATTTCAAAGATGGGTGGGTCATGAAGAATGAATATAGAAATTTTAATAATAATTCATCTAAAATCCATATTGGATTAGTTAATCTAACCTGTGAAACTTCTACCTATTTCTTTGGTAACTTCTTTAAAATTATTTTCTAGGCATTTTTTTGAGGACAAAAAATCAATCTAGTGTGGGGGAGTTTGATTCACTCACTTGCATATGGCATTTACTTTCTTTTGTGCATACTGAAAATGGTTTTTGGGATAAATCATTATGATTTTACATCCTAAACATGTTTAGATAGGTATAATTTTGTCACTGAAGGAAGGGAGTTGAAGATATTTCATAACTGGGCAATTTATCTAGAAATCGGAGGCATTTGGACCCCTTTTCCATGGTGCATGGTATTGGTAAGTCACCCAAGCCGAGCAACCGAACCCCAAAGGCTAGGTAGAACTTGAAGTTTCAATACAGATCCTCCCACACAGTCTTTGTACGGTTTGACAAACCGTGTGGATTATTTGAAAAACTATGCAGGTTGTATAGGTTTCAAGGTAGAGGCCTACAAGACGGTCTCTGAATGGTTTTTAAAAACATGTAGACCGACCTAGGAACCTGTGTGCCTCTCTGTCAGTGGACAGAACCATGTGCACGGTTTCCACACAGTTTAGCTAACTGTGAGCCATAATAGTGCGAGAGTTAATAGGCCACCACCTACCTTTTATCTACCACCCCTACTCATCCTTTGACCCAAGATTTGGACCCCTAACCATCCTAGGAAATTTGGGGACATCCAATTAATGTAGGGGGACTCTTTCGAAGGAGGATCATCATCTGGAGGAGAGACATCTTGGCTAAGGAGGAGATGAAAACCATTATAGGCTAATTTTTGAGGATCTAACTTACAGTTTCTTGGTGTTTTTCTTTTCCGCATCATCTATAATGAATACCTAAGGTATCAAGAGCTTGTTTGTCATTATTTATTCAATTTTTTAACTCATTCCCCTATGTGTTGTGGTTGTGGATAATATGGGTTCATTGTTGATTAATTTTCTTGTTGTGTTCATGTAATCCATCTTCCTCTCGTAATTTCCCCATACCTTACTTTTTTAATATTGCAGGAAACCCCATATCAGACCAAGAATGAAGTTTCTAGGGAATTTCAAGGAACTTAAGATAAGTAAACCCATGATCACTGGATTCACTTATTGTCTATAAAGGGTCTATTTTAATAATATTAATAGAAATTAATTTTCCAGACTATGAAATTGATTTCTATAGATTTAATCGAAACTCATCGGAACAAGGGAGTTCCCATATACTTGAAATCCAGAGATGTGAGATATTATGAACAACATAACACAATAGGAAAACTAATTTTCAATTACCTTCACAAACACCCACATCCTAAACACATTTTCCCCATTAATCCTTAAAAACCAATTTTTCATGTTTTTCTATCTTTAAGGTAAATCATAAAAGAATTTGAAGGATAAATTACTCAATCATTGGGCCATCCCTTTCAAACCCCAAACATAGACTCTAAAATTCATCAAACTTTCACTTAATTAATTACAATTCAAGGAGTAGATCATATTAAATCTCCCTGTGGATTGATCCTATACTTATGCTATATTAGTAATAAGAGTGGGTAATTCAATTTGGGCCTCTAAAAATAATACTTTGGCTGGAGCGACACCACATACTATCAAATAAGATTGTAAAATATCTTAAATGAATATTTCTTTTGGGGGTATTCCCTAACATAATAGAAATATCCATAGTTTGGGTCTCTATTAGTCATAAGTATAACTAAAAATCCATTATGGCACAACTTCCTCAGTAACATCACAAATTTTTGCAATTTTCTTCCATTTATATTTTATCTGAGGACCATTGTAGAATGGATTCATTTTCCTTGATGGGAAACTTTGATTATTTTTATTTTTCAAAGTAAAATAACTTCTTGTAGTAGCTCGGTCAGAATTTATCTAAATACAAGACTCTTATGTTTTTCCTAGGATAAGAAAATGAATTTTATGAATTCCATAATGATGCTTACAAAATGATAAGTTACTCTTACATTTTGACTACTTAGCCAAAATATCAGTGAAGACTCAAAAATGACTCTTATAAATCTCAGTTCCCTGGTTGAATGAATCTTATAAGGAGTAGAATGACTCATGAAAATTTCACAACTATCCAATTTCTTGAGTAAAAGGTCAAGATAACTCAAACACCCAAGCAGAATGATTCATATGCTTTTCAAGACTTTTAAATATTTTCCTCAATAGCTTTAAAAGTGACTCTTACACATATCATGGTCCTATAATAATGACCCCAACATTCCAAGACTTATCCAATTTTCTTTAGTGAAGAGTATAAAATGACTCTTACACATGAAACAATACTTTTTTCAATCTCTGATTTCTACTACAACCATATCACATGATACCATCAAAATAGCAGAATTTAAAGTATAGAAATGGAAAATATTAATAGAATAATAATTAACATAATGAAAATAATAAATTATTATATTTATATAATAAATTCCAAAATAGCCCTATAAATTAAATATGTGATAATTAACCTTAAAATATCAAAATGGTGGGAATTTTATCAATGAATTATTAGGTAAAATAATGAAAATAATAGGTCTCTCAAGGGGACCACACTCTCTCCCAATTTTTAATATGGGACTCCAATAATACTTCCCATTTAAAAATAAAAATTATTTTTATAAAAATAATTTCAAAATATTACAAGAACCCAATATTTAAAATAATTTTTTGAATATCAAGCATCATACTTGCTTGTAATGAAATTTCATAAATAAAGGTGTCTCTCAATTTAATCCTTTATATAGTAGAGACAAATAGAAGATAAATACAGAAATATGCAGGGACTACCATGAAGTTGTAACTCTTGTTACGATTCAAATTCATTCTACAAAATTATTTTCAAATTCCTTATTTTTTCATTTACTCTCAGAAATTATTATGGGTATGTGTCACTTATCATTTCATTAATGTTTGAGAGCCAAAGTCATAAGTTCGTTGGAGTGGTACCACTCTTATATTAATATAGGTGAACCAAAAAGTGTTCCCATGTTTTAATACTTGTTTGATATCCTCGGTTTATTATTAGTTTTAAACTCACCCTCCTGTTCTTATGGGAACCAAAAACCATTTTCTTGGGATGCAAAATACATTTGCTGTTTCTTTCAAATATATTATGGAATTTCCTTTATTGAACTTATATATTCAAAGTCATCACATGTTAAGTTAAGGTTCCTTTATTTCTGAATATTTTGATAATGACTTTAAACCCACCACTAAGGATGTTTTGTACACTAATTCCATTAAAAGACCCTTTTTAGTGAATCCAACAAATTCTGTATCATTTTAACAATGTCCATTTTTATGATACCATATTGTATCAACTGCCTCACATATATATGTTTAAGACCAATGTGTCCTTATTTTTTACTATAAGTGTTGATATATTACCAAGCTAGTATTTATTGAATATCATAATTTATAGTAACTAAATACATTGGTATAGTATATAATAGTTGATCTGATAAGAGAGATATAATCCATTATACTTCTTTTTCAGTAGATGTTAAAGCAAGATAATTAGAATGAATTATGGAATATATTATATATGTTTTTTTATTTCATCCCCAAGATATTTCTCCACCTCCATTTTTAAAAACCCCACCACCCATTGAAGAGTGATCCTTAATATTATCAATCCATCTTACATGGTAAAAACCTTCCTAAAAATTTAGGTTTTAATTATAACATATATAGTAATCCATTATATACTTTAGATACTTGAGTACACTTTTAATTAAAACCCATTATAAATAACATAGATTACTTGTATACATTCTTGTCTCTCCAAAAATCTATAAAATATTGGGTACTTTCTAGTTATAACATATTTAATACACCAAATAACTCTTATAAATTATAGTTGAGAGAATTTCCTACAAGGATTTGGTAGAATCTTACTCCCAAAATAACATGGGTTAGAAACCCATGATGTATCAAATTCTTAAATTATTTTTAACACCTTTTAAATTTAATGATATTGATAAATAAAAATAGAATTATTATTTTGTTGCAACTAGGAGGTTGTGTGTTGGATTTTTTGATGATAGTTATTAGATTTGTTGAGGATCCTTGAAGCTATTCTTGAATTGGATATGAAGTTATAATTATCTGGAAGTTATGATATCTTGAAGTCCAGTGGTTAAGTATATAATTTTATTGTATAAGTTTTAAAGGTTTTATATTATAGAAGTTAGAAGTTGTGAAAAGTTTTTTTGAAGTCTGGAAGTAACAATGTTTTGGGAGTTATTCTAAAAGTGTTAAAATATTTCCAATAGAATTAGAAAGTACCTAATATAAAATATATTTAGAGTTTCATATGTAATAAGTTTTGGTGATATGTAATGTCTTTAGGAATGTTGAAATGCGACAAAGGGTGGGGAATATTGTCCCTTTCTATGTATGGTTTTTGGAGATGGAGTATTCTAGAAAAACATAAAAGGATAACAGTACTTGTATATGTAATATTCATTGAGAGGATATATAACATATTTGAGATAGATATGTAATATATTCTAGAAGAGTCAAATTAATTATCTCCCTTTATACATAATATCTTCTAGGATGATAAGTAATAAATTCTTGAAGAGGTGAAATGTGGAAAAGCAAAAACACATCCTATAGATTTAAGATCCTTTGAAAGGATATGTAATATCCTTCGAAATTTGGAAATTCAGTAAAGGTAATAACACCTAGGAAAACATAATATTAACTAAGGATAATACATAAATGTCATCAGGACAATATGTAAAGGTAACTATCAATTCATAAAAATAATTACCCGATGTGTAAGGGTCATTGGAATGATATACAAGGGTCATTTTTGGATACATAAAAGACATTGAAATTGGAAAATTTATAGGTAGGCTTCACAATGATACATAAGGTTATTTTATCCTAATGTAAGAGTTCATTTGACCATAGTGGAATGAATTGAAAAAATTCATAAACACTCATAGTGATATATAAATGTAAACTAGGATGATATATAAATGTAATATAGTGTAAAATGAATTAATATTGGACTATATTGTGATATGTAAAGGAAATAAAGCCAATATATAAAGGATTATTAGATGGATAAATTTGGTAAAGTCTGCACGAGGGAGCATACGCAAAAGTAACTAAGTTGATACATAAGTGTCACTATCAATTATAGAATATGACTGATAATATAGTTAGCTGTAGACTATGATATACATTATCAATCATAATATATGATTGGTAATTCAGCCAATTAAAAATTTTATTATACTATAATGCATGAAATCACATAGTGATTAACAGTTATGCACATATAAAAAGAGAAGCTTGTAGATATTGTGGAATTTTGAAAGAAATAAACTATGATAATTGAGGAAGGTCAAAAAGAAAGAAAATTTGATAATTTTGAGGAGTAAAATGAAATTCCATGTAGTTTTTTGGATCTAGTATTTGATTTTTAATCACTCCATGAAGAATGATATCGTGCTGTGATCATACAAAGGAAGTTAAAGATCACACTAAAATATAGGAAATCATGTCATGAAGAAGATAAAAGAAATTATTTAGAAGATTCAATTCAAAGATATAATACAGATATAACATGATATTTTAGGAAGTTGACTTAGTTTTATTGGTATATTATTACTATATTAAAATGTGTGGTACTAATGGAATAATTTTATATATTTGCAGGAAGGAAGAATCGATCCCAACCATTGAATCACAATTTAGGTGCATGAAATTATTTATAATTTTTCTTATATTAATTATGAACAATTGAAATAAATTAATATCTAGTTTTCAAGAGAGAATAATATCCATTACCTGTATTCCATTGATCATATCTAGTTTTTGAAGCAAGGAGACTCAAAGAGTATTATAGTTACATAGCTACATTTGGTTGTTAAAGAAGGATAACAAAAAGATAATTCTAGTTTAAAATTACCTTTATCTAGAATAATAGTTTCTATAAACTAATCATTTCCTTTACCAAAGTAGTGAATAAAGTATAAGAAGAGGAAGTGACCCTTGGATTGATAGTGAGTCTTTCCAAAACCTTATAAGATAGGTGTGACTTTTCACGCAACGGTAATGACCTAAAAAAATGCATACACTAAAAGTGAGTATAGTGGATTCTAGTACATCGACGCATCACTTTGTGTATGCACCATGGATTAACCCTTAGTGGTGAACCAAGTGAAATCCATGTGTGTGATTATGATTTAATTTCTATATTTATATTTAATATTTGATGATATCAATATAAAGAGAATGATATATCGAATTAATTTCTTCCAATGAGGGAGCAAGATCTAAATAGACTAGGGGAGAAAAAAAGAAAAAAGTTTAATTTGGTGTACACCCTAATCCAACCCCATCTCTAGTTGCTTCCAGTTATCTTGGTCCCAACAAGTGGTATCAGATTGAAAAGGTTATAAATTAAGTTTCAATCTATAAATTTGTTTTAGATTTGCTGTAAACATGAATTTAATGACAAGGGATCCATTTTTTTAGTTTTTTTAACTTTTATGGTTAGAAAAAGGAGATTCTTATGTTCATACTAGCTTATGGTAAGGATATCATGGAGTATATACTTATAGGTTCTAAATTGAACAAGTACAAAGAAATAATTTAATATTTAAAGAAAAAAATATCTTTGAAATATCGATATCCAATGAAGTATACAAGAAAACCTCTCATTGTGATATCACCTTTGAGATATAGAAAAAATTAAAAGTGATTTATCGGAAATCATTGGGTGAAAATAAGGTTGAGATCCAACCTTAATATATGAATTTAAACCTAGTTGTAATAAGAAATCAATGAAAAAATCTAATGAAGTTTTATTTATTTCAAAAGGCAAGAAGAAGTGGAATGAGAAAGATAAGACTCCTGAGAAGCTGGTCTCTCTAATCAGGGTAAATATTATAGATTCAATTAATAATTATAGTTTTAACCATGTTGTGGAAGATGTATGTAGATATAAAAAATATGATTTACCCTTTGAAGTTGGATATGATAGTGATTTTCTAGAATAACTAGAAATGAAAATAATTTATCAATTTGGAGAATGTTCGTACAATGATCTAGATGAAATCCAATATCTGTATGAGAAGGTGGATTGATTGGAGATTATGAATGGATTTAATCATTAATTCATGGTTGATTTAGATTTATAGAATCAATTATTAAAGAAATAATGGGTGGTGTTAAATGGATACATTATGGAAATGGGTGAAAAAAATAAGGTCCTAAAGAGATCTACTTGAAGAACTTTTACATGAAATAGGAAAAAAATGGTTATAGAGAAGTATTTAAAAGAAAGAACCATCCCTGTTAAAACAAAAACTTATGTGAGGATAATATATGGAATATAATGTTTTAATACTGGGTTGGCTAAACCTAACTAAAACAGTACTTTTCAATTACCATATTATGTTTACAATGAGTTATGCATGATATAATCTTACTATAATAGCGTTGATATTTCCATGTGCACTATTTACATGATAATAACCATAAATAATTTGTCAAATCAAAAGGTTGAAATAGTTTCAAGGATATAATGAGAACCTAAAAATTTGTTGAAAATAATTTTAAACATATTTCCTATCGTATAGAAACATCATAAGGACATGTCATAAATGTTGTGTGACTCTCATAAAGTTCACACTTAGTAGTCTTGAGTAGATGAGATAATGAGGACTGACCCACCAATAGGAACACCACATGTTTCAGGTGTCATTGGTTGTTACTATATGAAAATAGGTGTATTATTCTCATGAATTGAGTTTATTAGCAATGTGTACCATTTGATTATATACATTGATGTAAGATAAAAACTATAGAATTTATATCATAGAGAGGTTTATTGCAATGGGTTCATCATTAGTGACATTAATTGGATAATATAGATAAAAATGTTCACCTTCGAAAGGAAGTGAAATCTCTGGTCCAGTTGATCAAGATGGTAGTACCTTCACTAAATCTATAGACATGGTAGAAGAAGGTAAGTTCATCCAGTTAGTTCGATGAACAATAAAGAAAGAAATGGTGATAACACAAAGTGTGCACCCTTATTTATGAGGTATCACGAGACAAAGAGATCATATTACATGATGTGTGTTAATTGGAGGTTGATATTTCTATGACTACTTCTTATCTCCATATAGGCCTTGATGAGTTGCTGAAGTTCACATCTGCTCAGTGAATAGTATTCACTTCTATCAAGATAAGGGACTGGAGTGTCACACACTAAGTGTATTAAAATGTTTGGTATATTATAATGAATAAGAGTGTAGTACATAGTGGGCCCGATCACAAGGTCTGAGGGATGTTTAAGAATATAGGATCTCCATGAAATAAATAAATTCCTATTTTTTATGTTTAGAATAATTTTTATTGATTTTTTATTAAAATTATTCACAATATATTATGTGAATACAGAGGAAAATATTTAAGGAATGAATATTTTTTTAATATTAAAGGCTTTTTTAATATAGGGAACGATGAGTTGAATTAATGAATATCGTTTATTAGATAATATATTTATTATATTACAAGTAATAAATAAAAATAAAAATAATATTTATGACTCATTAAATCCATCATAAGATATCGTTTATGGATTATGTTTTAGGTAAAACATATTCTTGGGTTGGTGATCCATTTATGGGTGTCTTGCACGTCACTATATAAGTGTGAGGAGGCTCTCATTTAGGGTACTATTCAATAAATGGTTTTGAGAGCCTCTATATACTCTCCCCCACTTCCTAAATAGAGAAGCTAATGATCCGAGAAACAGATATGATTTCATCTACATGTATTAAAGGATCATAGTAGTGGCAACCATCGGGACCTCAAAGGCTTCACCGGATATCCATTATAGCACTCAAGTATCGATAATCAACATTATTTCTGAATTTCAAAGTGTTTGTGGCTGATCTAGAGGGATTCATATTTGGTTTCTTTAAGCAATTACCACCAACTATGAATGGTTTTCAGAAACGTATTCAAATCGTAGAGGTATTTATTAGATTTATTTTTGTTCTTAAAATTTTCACGCAGGATCCTTGAATTTCATAAAGGTTAGTGTATTATCAATGATGATGTATTTATGTTGACCAATGATGAAAAATTTTAAATCATCATCCCATATAACACCAGTGCACACCTTGGTAATTTCAATTGGTATCAGATTAATCACAATGAATTTTATAGAATAGTTAAAATTGAATTTAATTTAAATTAAAATAGGGTGTTTTTATTGTCCCATCGCCATATACCATGACACAATTTGATAATGGATGGTCAAGATATGAAAATATTAATATAAAAAATTATATTTTCACCATTTTTGGTGAGTTTATATTTGAAGAATAAAAAAATAATTTATCCTGAGTTGTTTTTGCCATGTATTTTTCTAGAATTACCTAAAGTCCGACTGGATTTTTATTGGTCAGAATATTTCTTTCCAGCCATGGAATTTATATTTCTCCCAGGGAGTTTTCCACACAATTGTGGTATTTTTTTTTAATTTCAAGCTTATTAGGTAGGATTTTGAAAAACATTTAAACAAGAGAAAAATTTCCTTCAAAAATGGGGGCAGCACACTGTAGAAAAAAATTGAAAAAGTATAATAATAAATGTAAAAGGAGGGTCCATTAGTGTGGGAGAAACAAAAAAAAAGTAAAATAAAAAGGGGTGATAGTGTCGCCATGCCTTGACACTCACCCCATTGATGACCTTTCCCCACTAGTATCCCACCGTGATTGGCCGCCCCACATTCAGACTTACCCCTAGCACTATTCCACCTCCGGACAGGCCACCCCACCTCCCTCTGTCATGCCACTGGTCGGGCCCAACCCCACTTCCCTCTTTCATGCCTCCGACCACTCTCGCAATTCCACCATGCCGCTGGCCACACCTGAAACCCACCATCATCATTTAAGGTCCTCTCATCAGTACTTTATTCTAATGGCCTCTCTCCAACAAGATCTTTTGGATTCCCCCCGTCTCACGCCTCTCGCTGCCAGTTAGAGCTACAGGCTCCACTTCCCATGCATCCTTCTAGCTGAACCATGACCTTACAAGGTTACACTAATCTAGTACAATCAAGGTCAGACCCTTCTCGACCTCATATGGGATCAAAAACATCTCATAACCCTTGGTTTTTTTGGGCCACCTGAGGACTGAGAAGAAATTTAATATTTTCAAAAATTAATTTACAATTCTAGGAATAAAATTAAATTTTAATTTGAGATCAAACAATGTTTTTACTTGAATTAAAATTTGAAAGAATAATTTTAATTCATTTATTAACCATTGACATAAATTTATCACAAATTTAATTTTTATTACACATTTAGTTTTTATATTAAATAATCATGAGTGGTGACTAACTAATGCATGCTTGGGATTAATTAATTAATTAATTATTATGTGAAGTTGATTTTTGTGAAAAATAATTAAGAAAATAGGAAGTTCGCGCATCGTGTGTCTTCCTCATTATATGTATAAGGGCCTAAATATCCAAAAGAGCTATATTTCATGGGTATTATACATTACCAAGACCCCCTATCGTACACGTGAGTATTTATATATTATGAGGAATATGTGAACTACATTGATGTGAGACAAAGTTCTGGACAAGACGTAAATACATTGAGTGGGGTGGGTGTTATGACATGAGTCAAAAATGACTTCTGTAATTACCCCTATAGTCTTGTTTGATCCATTTATTCTCAATGAATCAACGTATAATAAACTCACATTATTATTTATTATTTTTATTTAATTAATTAATGGTTTATTATTGTTTTGTGCATATGAAATTTTACATAATCACTTAAAATAATAAAATGAAATTCATAGATTAAAACTAATTAAGAGATGATGAATGTTTTATACTTACTACATGGTCATGTTATGAGTGAGATCACATAGTGAATTCATACTTAATCAAAAATAATTTCATTTTCTATAAATAATAAAAAAACCTCAAAGAAATATTAAGTTGAAACACCTTTCATCATTTGAAATTTTAAGAAACCAAGTGTATGTGGTGATCATCATCAATAGTTGAGGGTGACTTATACTACTGGGGAGTTATTATTAGTGATATGGGTTGAATTAAATATATATATATCAAAAAATAAGTATCCTTATCTATATTATTTTCACTTTAGTGGAAAATCATTGAGTAAATCAAGGTTTTGATTTATAGAAGCTGACACTTCACTCAACAACTTAAGGAGTTGCATGTTAATGCGGTTGTCTAGTTGAATTCATACCTTGAAACTCTCCGAGTAGTTGCGTAGACATAGATTAGACCATGAGGAGAGGTTTTATGGATCCTTTACACTAGAATACTCAAGAAAATGGGTATTATGAATCTAGTTGTGAGGGATACTAGGATTCAAAAAAATAGTGTGAGACATCTAGTGATTTAATAAATCAGTAATGTCTAATCATTAATCAATATAAAGTAGTTATCTGTTAGAATTTTTATTTTGTAGAATAATAGAAAATAATACTATAAGTTTACTATGATTAGTTTTGTAAAAATAATGTGTACAAACTGGAACTAATGTCCAAGTGTAGTACATGCACTCACACAAAGTAATATGATATTATAAATTATATTTGTTTGAGACCCAACTACCCTTTGATCTACCTCAGGAAAAAAGATTTGAATGAGATGATGATTACACTAAATATATATAAATTGAAATTTAGGACATGATCTTCCAATACAACCCATTATTATATCTTTATCCCCCACTTACTCCCATTTTGTTTAAGATTAAAAAATGAATAGTATGGAGAAAACTATTCCTTACCATTTAGGTAAGGTTGTCCTAGTTGATAAGGACTTAAAGAAAAATTAATCTTTAGTTGTTATAGTGAACAAGTTTAAAGACAAGGAGAAATGGATAGTATTAAGTGTGACACCAAAGAAACCTTCACAAATTCCTTCAAAGAAAATAGGTGTATCATTACAGATGTGGTTATTTGATTCACATGTCATGAGATAAGTCCATGGAAGATTAAATGCAATGAATTTAAGTAGAAGCAAGTAGATGCCTCTAATTATTGTATATTCATCATTGCCTATGATTTGTATGGCATACTTATTAGTTATTAAATAAAATATGCCTATAAAATATGTGTATTTAAATATAGTAACCATGTAAGAAAATAAAATTACAATAAGTAAGTTTAATTATCAAAGAGGATGATAAAGGGTTGTTCCTAAGTCAATGGTAAGAAGTACACAACTTCTAATTAGAAATATTAATTATTCCAGTTTAACTTTTATTGAGTATAACACAAATTTGTTTCCCACATGTGCATTGGACATAAGGATACATTATTCCATTTTTGAAATGGATATTGTTTTTGGTGTCTAATACTCATCTAATAGTTTAGAAATTATTGAATAACTTTAAATAACTAATGAATATAAAATGTAAGACTCATTTATACTCAACTGTGTCAAGATAAATATTTATCTAGTAAAACAATATATTTTCAAGGATATACCCTGTGCAGTTTTGGGTATTTTGGATATAAATACCTTATGTATTATCGAGAAATTTACTTGTTTATATTTATAAAAATAATAATTTAGAAATAAAGTTAATCCACAAAGCCTTCATAATTAGTTCATCTAAAGAGAATAAATTATTCCAAGTTTAAGATAGTGGTAAATACACTTTATAAGATTCATTGAAGTGTTTTTAAGTAATTTTAATGAGAAGTAATTTATATTGATAGTTGGAAGCTATGAGTTTATTCGTTCCCATGTGATGAAGAACATATTGAACAAGAATTCATCGATCCTGAAATATAGAGTGGATTTATTCCTAAACTAACATTACCTTATACACATAAAAGATATTATGTTAGTAAAGAGGATCAATGATGAGTGTTACATACAAAAATTTATCAATAAAATTTAGCATGGAGTCATTCCTAAACACACATTTATTTATACACATTAGATTCATGATATAAGTAAGAAGAGCATCAATGCTGAAACTAATATGAATTGCAAAAACTTCCATTATTTTTTGAGACATTCTTCACAAATAAAGAAATTTTCTCATAACCATGTGACAAATATTATGAAAATTAGACCTCATATGATTTATAACATGAAATAAATCCATTATGTCATATTATCATGTGTTTAGATGAAAATATTTTTTTAAAGATATAAACAAACATGAATCAAGAAAAACAAAAAGTGCATCTCTATTAATATCCTAAAGATGATATAAGATATTATGTAATTCCCTATGATAGAAAAGTGATAATCAAGTAATATACTATTCTTATATAAAAGGGTTCACATATATATTTGAGATAGTGGGAGAAAGATTGACTTGGGTTTAGTCAATGTCGAAGATGTATAAGTGGTTGGCATAAGAATAAGTTCAACCTGATCTTGTCAAAAAAGAATGTTTCAAATACACATATTGAATAGAAATAATGGAATAATAGTGTTGGTTTTATATTCACCATGGAAGGTGATACATTATTCATTGATAATAATGAATCCCACAAGTAAACAATAAATGAAAACAAGATAAGATTTACAAGTTCAATTTAAATTCAATAATGGATTCCAGGTATCGATGTATTGGTTCTTAGTATTTTGAATGTTTAAAATCTTGATATCATGGTGGTTGACCGCATTGTCATGACAGGTCAAGTTTATTATATTTATAAAGTTGATTTATAGTCTAGGGAAGACCCTAGGTCATCTCTTAAGGAGCGTTGGTGGGTTTAGAGTGTGTGTTTTTACTAAGTACTAAAATAGGGGGTGGTTTTGAAAATAGTTTTAGGATGAAATTACTTAATTGAAAGTTTAAAAGTTGAGAAAACAAAAAGATTTTAAAAAATATGAGATAACAGGGTTCATTGTGAGTTCACTACACACTTTCAATTTCATCATTCTTGGAGATTAATTTAGGTTTGGAGTAATTATTTGGTTGAAATTAATTGGAATCTTGATTAATTCCTAAGCTTTTATTTCGTTGCTTGAAGAACCAAAACTTGACATAAAAATCGTATTGTCAAGGTTCAGAACTTATGCATGGAATAAGAGATTCCAAAGAAAATTGAAATCTCAAGTAAGCGGGTAAGAAAAGGATTATTGTTTTGTCCAATTAGAATAACACAAGCCACACATTCAAAATCTCACACTGATCAGTTAGAAATTAAGTTTATCTCAATCACATGAATAAAAATAATAATTAAAATATGGATTATGTAATATACATGTAAAGAAATGTTTTTAAACCCAAATTACTCTAAACTAGTAGAAAAAATAACAATCAGAATTCCCTTGACATGTGTGTATCTCCCTCACAACGAACACCCACCGTTTAGCTCGACATCGAGAGGAGGAGAAAGCTCGGGTGGAACTCCTTCATCATTCTTGACCAACCTATGAGGATAGGGGCCTTTATAACATTAAGTATGAGGATGAGAATCCAATAGGACTTAAAAATGGCAGAGGTTCACTTCTGGTTCAAATTTAAAAACAGGTATCCCAAGGTTCCATTTTATAGGAAAATGAGAAGGTGGTTTTGGGCACATAGATTTCTTAAAACCACGTGTCACATAGATTTTGACCTCTAGACAACCTTATCTCACTTTAGAGAAAGTAAAAAAGTCTTATCTCCACCTCTTTACTATCTACACCAAATTTGTTTTGCCATTTGAACAAGTAGAGACCGAGATATGGACAGATTATAGAACACCACTTTTTTTACTTCGTCCAGATTATTTGTGCTGGAGAGATCAGGTCAGTTGGTCCACCAGATGGAAGAATGAGTCTTTTATTTATTCAGATGAAATTTATCCCAATGAATATTGGACCATCCCACAAAATTTCAGCCCATTTGGACGCACGAGTCATTATCAGTGTGCGGATGAGTATACTAGTGTGCATGGATCCTGTGCAGTTTGGCCCATTTTACTTAGATATCATCATGGGACCTCCAAATCACCTCCTCCAGCAATGGAATCATCAAAACAAGTAACATTGACATTTTTAATAGTGATAAACACAAAATAAATAATTCAAACATGGAATGAATTTTTTTTTATAATTTTCAATATAAAACAAGTTTAGAATAATGGTGTAAGGGTGAAAATGAAATATTGAATTGCGGTGCGATCACACTCCACACCTAAACACTATCACTCTTGAGAATAGTTACTTTTTAATAAATTATGCATGTCAATATTTAAAACTTCATATAGATTTAACATTCAATGAAAATTTAATTCCTGATAGAAATGTGATCAAAGAAAAAAAACACACCAAGGAGTTATTCTCAATTATCATTGAAAAAGACATATAAAAAATTGTATCCAAATGAAATTCCAAGACATGCATGATACCAATCAAAAAAAATAATTTAAAAGTTAATCATGTCACTAATTCTCCATGTGTGTGTGTGAAAACCATTTCGTGTAATTATTTCCACTTTCTATTGAGTAAATATATGTTATTTTAATAATTGTATACTTTCAAGATCCTTTCCACCGAACTTTCCCCACATAATTTGCAATAAAATTTCAAAACCCACTCACTTAATCATTCCCAAAAGTCAAACCATAAGCTCCTGACCTAGATATCCCCATATGCTGTACATTTCATCACTCCCCTCATTTATTATTATTATTTTATCAAAATTTTCACTTTAAACAAATCTGTCACTCTTCTCCCAACCCTTGTTTGATCTCCTCATGACACTAATTGTAATGGTTATAACAAGACCAAAAGTCAAGGAAGGGTGGTTTTTGACCTTCCCAATATACAACCCTTTTTTTTATTTTTTAGGGTGTACAACAGTCAGATAACAAATACACACACATAGGTCAATCTGGTACTGTAATGAAATAGATCACATAAGGAATTAATGAATGGAAAAATGATTTTGGAAAGTAGAGAAAGATTAACCTAAATTATATTTGCCTTAAATTAAGTAATAAATTTTCACACATCATGGTTGGGTGAAAAAAATGTGTGGAGAGATTAAGGGACATAAATTTACTTTAAACTATTCAAAAAAGGGAACAATTATTCTGAAAGGTTTCAAAATGATACAACCATTTATATCATCAATAAAGAACTAAATTTCAAAAGAAAGTCACACCATAGTATTGAATTCTTACTGAAATTCACATTTCATCATATTTTTTTTTGAATGTTAAAACAACATGAAATACAGATATTCCACATGAATTTTCAATAACTTCCATTATTAAACGGGAATAATTTTCCATGATAAAGTGGGCATAAAAAAGTAATATTCTAGGAGATAATGAGGAAAGTAACAAAATAATTCAGCAAGCTAAAAAGAGAAAAATAAGAAAGATGATGAAAATTCCTAACTAACCCAGGAATATACCCATCCCCCACACCTATAGTGTACAGTGTCCTCACTATAATAAAAGAGAATGTGGAATGGAAGGATAAAACCTGGTGAGTTTCATTCATAGATTACTTCTTGAACATGGAGTTCCTCCATCGGTGACTCCAGAATGGATTCATGAAAGTGCTTCAGCCGCTGCCCATTCACAGTGAAGGTTTGCTTGGTTTTTTCATTTTGAACATGGACAACACCAAATGGAGAGACGTTAGTAATAGTGTATGGTCCAAACCAGTGGGAATAAATATTACCTGGATTCAACTTTAGCCTTGCATTGTAGTGGAGGACCTTCTGACCAATACGGAACTGACGATGAAGGATGAGACGGTCTTGGGAAGCCTTGGTTCGCTCCTTATAAATCCTAGAGTTCTCATATGCATCTCTTCTCATTTCCTACAGCTCCTGAATCTGTAACTTCCTTTGAGAATCTACACCAGAAAGATTAGAATTGCATTGTTTGATGGCCTAGTTGGCTCGGTGCTCAATCTCAATAACCAGGTGACAACTCTTTCCAAACACAAGTTGATAGGGTGAAATTCTAATGGGAGTTTTGAAAGAAGTATGGTAATCCCATAATAAATAATCAAGTCTAAGACTCTAATATTTTCTATTAAGTTGAACCATTTTTTCAAGAATTTTTTTACTTCTCTATTTCACACCTTATCTTGACCATTGGTCTGTGGGTGATATGCAGTAGGCACTCTATAATCTACCCCATACAGACTTAAAAGTGATTACATTGTTCGGTTGCAGAAATGAGAACCCTGGTCACTGATGGTGAACCCAGGTAAGCCAAACCTACAGGAGATTTGGGTTCTCAAAAACTCTACAACTACCTTAGAATCATCAGTCCTTATAGCTCATGCCTCTACCCATTTTGACACGTAATCAACTACCAGAAGAATGTACAAGTTGCCAAAGGAATTGGTAAATAGCTCCATAAAGTCAATACTCCAAACATAAAAAATGGAATTAAAGAGCAATGGTTGTTGTGGAATTTCATTTCTTTTAGAGACATTACCTATTCTTTGAAAACAAGGACAAAATTTACAAAAATCATGGGCATCCTAAAAAACTGTTGGCCAAAAGAGATCAGAATTGAGGACCTTACGAACAGTCTGTTGGGGTCCAAAGTGTCCCCCACAAGAAACAGTGTTGTATAACCTAAGGATGGAATGAAACTAGCTATCATGAACACAACACCTAACGACTTGATCACTACAGGTGCGCCAAAGGTAGGGGTCATCCCAAATTTACTAACGAGACTCATGTTTTAGATGACTCACTTGGTTTTTGTTGAAATTAGTAAGAATGAAAGATGCTACCAAATAATTTACAATTCTAGCATAACAAGGAATAAAATCTTGGACTCGTTACAATTTATCATCAGGAAACATATCATTTATAGGAATACAGGGGGATGAGTCAATGTCTGAAGATGGGTGGATCCTACTGATGTGGTTATCCACCAAATTCTCTACTCATTTTTTATCTCTAATTTCTAAATTGAATTCCTGAAGGAGGAGCATCCAGCGAATGAGACAATGTTTTGCTTTCGGTTTCGTAAGGAGATACCGGAGGACTGCATGGTCTGAGAACACAATGAATTTGGACACCAAAAGTTATGAACTAAATTTTTCCAAGAACAACAAAATTGAAATGAATTATTTCTTATTTGTGGTGTAGTTTTCTTGGGTAGGGTCCAAAGTACATGAGGCATAGGCAGTGGCATGTGAAGATCAATCGAACCATTGTGATAAGACTGCCCCAACTGCATAGTTAAAGGCGCCACACATGAGCTCAAATGGTAAATCCCACCGAGGTGGGTGGATTAACGGGGGTGACTTGATACTCCATTTTAACTTATTAAAAGCTTCATCACATTCATTATCAAAAACAAATTCCTTTTATTTTTGGAGTAATCGAGAGAGGGGGAGCGCAATCTTACTAAAGTCACAAATGAAACGACGGTAAAATCTAGCATGACCTAGGAAAGACCCCACATCCCGTACATTTTTGGGGAATGGTAGGGAATAAATGACATCCACTTTTGATTTATCTACTTGGATACCGTCCCCATAAATTACATGTCCTAAAACTATATCTTGTCGCACCATGAAATGACATTTCTCATAATTAAATATGAGATTCTTTTCAATACAGTGACGTAGGACTAAAGCAAGACTACTCAAATATTCATCAAAAGAGGAGCCATAAATAGTGAAATTATCCATGAATACTTACATATAATTATCTAGGTAATCCGAAAAAATTAAAACCATGCGTCACTGGAAAGTACCTGGAGCATTGCATAGACCAAATGGCATCCTCCTATATGAAAATGAGCCAAAGGGGCAAGCAAAGGTTGTCTTTTACAGATCCTAAGAGGTAATATGGATCTGAAAGTACCCAAAATACCCATCAAGGAAATAGTAGTGGGACTTACCAATAGCCTCTCTAGCATTTGGTCAATTAATGGAAAAGGGAAATGGTCCTTCCCAGTGTGTTGGTTTAGTCGGCGATAGTCTTTGTAGACACGCCAACTATTCTGCACACGAGTTGGAAGTAATTCATTTTTTTCATTTTTTTTACTCTAAATACAGTATTTTTAGAACTACTTGAACTGGATTGACCCATTGGCTATTGGAGATGGGGTAAATTATTCTAGTAGCCAATAATTTTATTACATCCCTTTTCACAACATCTAGGAGGTTTGGGTTCAGTCAACGTTGTGCCTGCCTCATTAGTTTAACATCATCATTTAATAAAATATGTTTTTTATAAATTGATAGGATAATACCAGGAATTCCAACAAGTTTCCATCCCAAATCTTGTTTATACTTCCTCAAAAGTTCAAGCTATCTCAATCCATGCTCAAGAGGTAGTGAACTTGTAGTGATGATGGGAAACTTGTTTCCATTCTGAAGATATGAATATTTTAAATCTTGAGGAAGTTGTTTCAGTTCCAATTTAGGTGGATTTTGGATTTATGGGAGTGTGTGTGAAAGTATTAGGTCACTGATCTCATCTAACTACTCAATGGTATTATCCTCAGATGAGGAATGAGCTTTTACAAGCTTAGTAGTATCATTGATGGTCATTGGATCCTCGATGTTCAAGAAATTATCAATTAATAAACATGAATGACACTTTTCTAAACCACTACAACAATAAATTCATGATTCATTACCTAGAATTTCAATCAATGAAGAAAACACAGAAAGGTGACCGGGTAAAAGAAATGTTGTTTTTTAGGGGAAGGAAGTACATCAATTGAATTAATAGAGAGAGAGGAATATTCTTCTAAGGGGTGCTTCATGGCGTCAAGTATGTTGAAGTGTAAAGTGTCACCACCAAACTCCATAGATAATGTACCATTATGGACATTAATTATGGTTCTAGCGGTTTTCAAGAAGGGCCTCCCTAATATAATTGGGGCATTTCCATTCATCCTATCATCTTCCATTTTAATCAAATAAAAATCAGTAGGAAAAATTAAAATTTTCACCCTCACATTAACATCCTCTAACACACCAAAGGGGTGTGCGGTACTCCGGTTGGCCAGTTGAACAAAAATACAAGTTGGATTCAATTCTACAACCTACAATGAAGAGTAAATGGAGTGAGGCATCACATTTATAGAAGCACATAAATCAGTCATAGCATTGGAAAATTAATACTCCCCTATGGTGCATGGAATCGAGAAGGTTACAAGATCATTTCATTTGGTAGGAAGTGATGGTTCAATTAATGATGAGTCATTCCTCCCCCAAATTACATTCTCATCACCTCAAAGTCTCATTCAGTGTGTACACATCTCCTTTAGAAAATTGTTGTATCTGGGAATTTTCTTCACGACATTAATCAAAGAAATGTTAACCTACACTTTTTGGAATGTTTCCAATACTTCCTTATCAAGTTCAGTTTCCTTTTTTTTTTCTAGGTTGGATGTACCTTTGTTGAAATGGAAGTGGGATTTTTGGGATATGTGACTCATCAATAGACACACTCTTTCATTTAGAGGGTATTCTCTCAAGACACGATTTTTCAACATTTGGAACATTTTGAATGGTTGGGATGGAGGTTTCCTCTAGAGGGGATGACTCTAATGAAGGATTCATTTGGTTTTTAAGTTTTGTTCCACTCCTAAGGGTAATGGAACTAACATTTACCTTATCCCTAGGGTTAACTACTGGTTGAGAAGGTAGTTTACCCGACCCGTGACTTTGAATTTCCCCCACCGAGTTAGCTAGTTGGACTAATTGGGTTTTGAGGTCTTGTATGGATGCCTGGGTGGTTTGCTGGAAATGGAGATTATTGGAAGCCATTTGTTTCATCATATCTTCTAGGCTAGTATCAGGTTTTGGAGGGGGTTGTTGGAAAGTCCTTTGGGGTGGTTGATGATTTCTGGGTGGTGGTGGTGGATGAATACTCTGACCTTGTTGGTTCCATGATTGATGAGGCTGGTTTGAATACCCCCTTTCTTATAAGCTTGGTTTTCTTTCCCCCTAGAGCTAGATGGATAGCATGGTTCTTGCTTAATGGGTTGGTTATTGGGGCGTCCTGAGAAGACTGCCTCACAAATATAAGAATTTCTCTCAATTGGGGGCATTGGTTAGAATAATGTTAGAAGATAAGATTACAAAATGGATGGGAGGAGGAGATTGAGATTTCCCTTTGGAGAGAGCAATATATCATATAAGGGTACTTACCTCCTCAAACTTTGTTTCCACCTTCTTCTCGAATTCAGTACTTTGAACCTCATGGACACCTCAAATGGGTACGCTGGACATTGTACTAAATTGTTGAGTGTTTTGCGCCATGTTATCAATCAAGGTTCTTGTAGTGATCAGGGTTTTATCTATTAGTACACCACCTACAGTAGCATCAATCATGTTACGATCAATTGGAATTAAACCTTCATAAAAATACTAAATTAAAAGTTGATCAATTATTTAGTGGTGTGGAAAAATTGAACATAATATTTTAAATCTTTCCTAATATTCATGAAGTGTTTCCCCTTGTGATTGTCTTATCCCAAAAATTTCTTTCCTTATTGTTGCAGTTCGATAGGCTGGGAAATATTTTTCAAGAAAAAGGAATTTCATGTCCGCCCAACCTCTTATTGGTGAATTAACATAATAAATACAATCTTTTGCAGTGTCACCTAATGAAAATGGGAATTCTATGAACTTTTCTTATTCTTCATCCATATTTTCAAGTTTTAATGTACAACACATAGTATGAAATTATTTTAAGTGTTTATTTAGATCTTCTCTAGGAAGTCCATGTAATCTTGGTAATAAATGAATTAGACTGGATTATAGTTTAAAATTGGGTTCCTCGCCTTGCATTTGAATGTAAGTGGGTCAAATATAAACATTAGGAGAGGTTAGTTAATTTGATTTCTGGTTATTTTCAGCCATGTTATGCAGGTTTATTTCAGTTTTGATGTTGGTTCCGGAAGAATAATAGTAAGGATAAAGAAGAGTGTCGATGTTTTGTGTGTCATCCTTCGAAGGGTTCTCTTCTGTATCTCGATGTCGCTCACGTAGGATCCTCTCTAGTTAGAGTTTGAAAGGAGGTAAATCTCCCAGATTAGAATGCATCATCCACCAAAAATACACAAAAAATAGATTAGAATACAAAAATATAGGTAGATGTATAATCTAAAATAGATAAATATTCACAAAATTTACAAAAAACTTATAAAAAACATGAACTAAAAACCAAAGCACTCCCCAAAAATGGAGTAAACATTTGACCGTGTTGTCATGAAACGTCAAATTGATTATATTTATAAAGTTGATTTATAGTCTAGGGAATAACCTAGGTTATCTCCCAAGGTGATTTGGTGGGTTTAGAGTGTGTGTTTTTACTAAGAAGTACTAAAATAGGGGGTGGTTTTGAAAATAGTATTCTGATAAAATTACTTAATTGAAAGTTTAAAAGTTGAGAAACCAAACAGATTTTTAAAATTATGAGATAAAAGGTTTCATTGTGATTTCACTATAAAATTTCAAGTTCATCATTCTTAGAGATTAATTTTGGTTTGGAGAAATTCTTTGGTTGAAATTAATTGGAATCCCGATTAATTCCTAAGCCTTTATTTCATTTCTTAAAGAACCAAACCTTGACATAAAAATCGTATTGTCAAGGTCCAGAACTTATGCATGGAATAATAGATTCCAAATCAGATTTAAATCTCAAGTAATTGGGTAAGAAAAGGATTCTTGTGTTGTACAATCAAAACAACACAAGTTACGCACTCAAAATCTCACACCGATCGGTTAGAAATTAAGAGTATCTCAATCACATAAATCAAAAAAAGAATTAAAATATGGAATTATGTAAGATACATGTAAATGAATGTTTTAAAAGCCAACTTACTCCAAACCAGTAGCTAAAATAATAATTGGAACTCCCTTGACATGTGCATAGCTCCCTCACAACGAACAACCACCATTTAGCTCGACATCAAGAGGAGGAAGCTCGGGTAGAACTCATTCTTCATTCTTGACCCCCCTATGAGGATAGGGGCCTCTAGAACCTTAAGGATGAAGAGGAGACTCCTCTAGAACTTGAAAATGGAAAATTTTTACTTTTGGTTCGAAATTACAAATGGGGAGGCCAAGGTTCCATTTTATAGGAAAACGGGAAGGTAGTTTTGGGTAAATCGATATCTTAAAACCACTTGTCACATGAATTTAGACCTCTAGAAAGCCTTATATTGCTTTGTAGAAAATAAAAAACTTTTATCCCCACCTCTTTACTATCTCCACTAAAAGTTTGGAACCATTTGGACAAGTATAACCCGAGATATGGACAGATCACAACACACCACTTTTGACTTCATGCAGATTCAGTGTGCTGGACAAAACTGGTCGGTTGGGCCAACATATGGGCGAATGAGTCTTGGGTTTCTTCAGATGAAATGTATCCCAATTAATTTCGGACCATCCCACAAAATATCAGCCCATTTGGATGGATGGTTCAATATACGTGTGTGGATGAGTCCACTGGTGTGCATGGATCCTGTGCAGTTTGGCCCATTTTTCTTGGATATCATCACGGGTCCTCTAAATCACCTCCTCCTACAATGGAATCATAAAAAAAGTAACATTGAACTTTTTAAAAGTGATAAACACAAAATAAATTATTCAAACATGGAATAAAATTTGTTATTATTTTTATAATTTTCTATATAAAACAAGTTTAGCACAGTGGTGTAAGGGTGAAAATGAAACAGTGAATCACGGTGCGATCAGTGGTATTCAAGAGAAACTATACATGGGTGGTACAATCATGGTACCACCAAGGTTCAATTTATTATACCAATTAGTCATGACAAAATCCATTGGAATTATACTTGTCATCGCTATTTTATAAGATCATTTTATTTGTAATTAGATGTCAAGGGCACTACTTGTTTTTGAAATTGTCTATACAATGCAACCTGAAAGATTTAGTGACACCATAGAATGATAATAAAGGAAAAAACTTACCGAAATCCAATTATAGATTGACATAAGAAACATTATCATAGAATATTAATTTGTAATGGATTTTTTCCATGTTTCTATTAGAAGGTTAGTGGGAGTGCCATGGTTTTCAAGGTAAATATGTTAATAACATATAGATTTTTTATTCTTATAATTATTTAAGAGTAGAATGAAAGTAACTCTATAAATATCGACTTAAAGTACCAACCTAATTTATATGGAATGATATCTACTGAGGTAGATCTAATAGGTTTCTTATACTAACTCAAAGTACATACATTAATAAGGTATTTAAAAATACAAGTTGGAAAAAATTGAGAGATATTTGGTACCAATGTCACATGAAATAGATATCTCCAAGAAGGAATGTATAATATGTAAGAGGATATTAATGTGTTAAGTAGAATTGCATACACTTCTATGATGGATCAATCAAGTATTCCATGCTATCTACTAGATATGATATTGATAACATATACTTAATTCTTGTCAAATACTTGATAAATACCATAGCACTGCATGAGAAGTAGTTATAACTATCAAATTTTACTTGAGATAGTACAAAGGAAATGCTTCTGGTACTTGGATTGGAAGGGACACTAGTTATACTAGGAGAAAAACTAGTCTTCCTTTATATCAATATATTATATTATCACATTCATGATAAGGTAATTAGTAAGAGAATCTCATTCAATATAGCGGTATCCATATCTACAAATACTAAGTGCAATGAATATTTTGATGAAACTAAAGAAGTAGTATAAAATACACAATGATTTATTTCAGTTATTGGAACATCACTTAGTAAGTAAAGTGTTATCATAATATAAATTTTGATAAGATTAATTTAATGGTTATATTCAAGTTTTCAAGTTTATATAGAGGATAAAAGAAATAATACTTAGGGATATCATCTTTTTAGGAGTCTTACTCAAGGAGGTGAAGTCATATATAAAATAAAAACCATGTAGTGGAGATATGGTAGACCCAATGAATAAATTCATACATCAGTAGAAGCATGATCTTATCATATTGGAGCTAAAAAGGTTAATTAACAAGTTTGATCTAGTGAAAGTGGGAGGGTTGTAATAGTGGGTACCCTAGACCCAAAATAAATAGTAATTTTTGATTGCTATATCATGCATGCAATTATTTATGAATGATGTATTCTAAACATAATAGTGTTTGATATTTTTGTGCCCACTATTTACATGTTAATGTCCATAGATTATTTATTGTATCAAAAGGTTATAGAAGTTACCAGGATATAATTATAACATAGAGGTACCATGACAGTAATATTAAACATATTTCTTATGGCCAAGAAACACCATGATGATAAGAAATAGATGATGTGTGACTATTAGGTGTTAAAGAATCATAATCATCGTGACATATTCTCATGAAGTTCACACTTGGTGATCTCAAGTAGATGAGATCATGAGGAATGACTTACAAATAAGAATACCACATGTTTTAGGCATCATTGATAGTTTCTATCTACAAAAATGCGCATTGGTCTCATGAATTGTGGTTATTATTGATGTATACAATTTGATTACATACTTTGGTGCAAGATAAAAACTATAAAATTTATGTTGTAGTGAGGTATCTTATATTGGATGCGTTATTAGTGTTATGACATTTATTGAACAATCAAGATAGAATTTTCCGCTTCCAAAAGGAATTGATATCTCAGACCCATTTGATCAATATGGTTGTATCTTCACTAAATACATGGACATGTTAGAATAAGGTAAGTTTCCCAGTTAGGTCAATGAATAATAAAGAAAGAAATTATAACGACACAAAGTGTTCATCCTACTTTATGAGATATCACAGGACAAAGATATTATATTGCACGGTGAATTTTCATAGGAGGTTGTCATTTGTATGACTACTATTTATCTCTATAGAAACTTTTTTATGTTTTTAGACTCCACTCATAGTATATGAATAATATTCCTGGATATCAAGATAAGGTCCTAGAGGGTCACACACTAAGTGTATTCAAAATTATGGCACATTATAATAAATAAGAGTATAAGACATGATGAAAACCACCATGGGGTATGAGTGATGCTTTAAAATATATGATCTCCATGGAATAAATAAATTAAAATTATTAGATTTTAGAATAATTGGTATTGAATTAATATATTAAATGTATTCACATTATATTAAGTGAATACATGGAAAAATATTTAACGAACAAATATTATTTTAATATTCAAGGTTTGCTTAATATTTGTAGTAATTAAGAGATGAGTTAATAACTTAGTTTTATCATGTAATATATTTATTATATTATAAATAAGTGATAAAAATATAAATTATATTTATGACTTAGTAAATCATTCGTAAGATGCCATTTATGCATTATTTAATAGGTAAAACATTTTCAGGGGTTGTGGAACCATTTTTGGGTGTTTTCACCTCAATATATAAGTGGGAAGAGGCTCTTATTTAGGGTACTATTCATTGAAATTTTTTTAGAGCCTCTTTATCCTATATCCTAATTATAATAAAGATAAGATGATGATATTAGAAACTGATTTGAGTTCATCTTTTAGCATCAAAGGATCATCATAGAGTGATCATTTGAATGTTGAAGGATTTAACAGATCTCTATGCTAGCATTCAGATATTGGTGATCAATGCCCCTACTGAATTTTGAAGCATGTGTGGAATATATAGAGGGATATGTATTAGATTCCTTTAAATTCCTTCAGACCATTCAGGCAGATGAGGTATTTATTGAATTTATTTTTGTACTTAAAATATTCCCACAAGATCCTTGAATTTCATATCGGTATGGGAATCGTCAGTGAAGATGTGGCTATGTTGATCGAAAATGAATTTTTTTAAATACTTGACCCATATTAACCCATTTGTTTTACCCATACCTTTAGATAACATGGATCAAGGTTAAAGGAAATTAAAACCAAGTTAAAGGAGAAGGATGAGAAGATTAAGGATCTTTAGGAGATGTTTAATACCTCCAATGAAAATAAATATATCTATCTCATGGAATTATCAATAAGTGGGTTCAAAAAATATAGAAATATATAATTAGATAGTAATAATAAGATTAATGAAAAATATAAAAGATATGAATCTAAAAATAATGTATACAAAAAGTTCTACTTTTGTGGAATATTGGGATAAATTGTGAGTGTGTGTCTAGAAGCCCAAGGGTTGAAAGGTGGAAGAAAATATGATGTAATAATATCTTAACCAAGGAAATAAATCACAAGGTATGTTTTTAATGAAAGATATTTTATATGTTCTAATTATATATTTTTTTAAATAAATTATAGTAAGAAATGATCTATAAATATCATTAGGGATTCCTCTGTTTCTATGAAAAATCGTAAGAAGGGTTGTATCGAAAGAAAATATATTGAACTATAAAAAAATTCAATTCTATAGATGAAAATAATAGAGATAAATAAATGTTTTACTTGGAACCAATATTGGATTAGTCATAGAAACCTTCATAGGGAGAACAAAGGAAAATATAGAGTAAAAATAAAGAAGCAACTTCCATTTATGAGAAATATGTATGTTCACTTGAATAAAGACTCATCAAGGATGAAAAGGTAAAATTTAACTCTTTTGGATGTATAATAATAGATAAATGAAGCATGATTATGTATTATAATAAATCATACCATATGTTAAGAAGTGGATATTGGTGGAAGAACCCTACTATAGAAGTAGAATCATGAAGAATGATGTAGTGGTGGCGAATCAAAGGAAGAAACAAGAATTAGTGGGATTATTCTCACAATAGAGGTAAAAACCAAGATAATAAAGGATAAGTCCAAATAAAACATCATTAATAATGTATTCATAAGTATCATCACTCAAATTAAAACCACTATAAAGTATTATAATCAAGTTGGATTTAAAGGGTTAGTATATGACAAACCATACTTCTCAACTTGAACATATTTGGGAAGTATCCCTCTCCCCATGAGTTTAATTTTTTTTAACTATTATTTGAAGTGATATAGAGATAAGGGGGAGATATTATCCATGGTGTATGATTATTATAAAAATATATAAATGTAATAAGTTTGGTTAGAGTTATTATAATTGTTAATTGTTATCAGGCCTAAAATTTTTTTTAATGGCATTAATGCTTTGATATGAATCAATAAATGTTGTTAAGAAACCAATTTTTTTTTGTAAGATGAATCTAGTGTTTCATATTGTGATAAATTAGTTAAAGTGTTTTGGATCTTTATCTAATGTTAAAGTGGTGTTAAATACTTATCTAAAATTTCTAATGGTATTAAGCTAAATTTGGTGATGAATAAGTGACATCAGGCCATGTATCAAGTGGTATCATACCACCATAGAAGAATAATATAACTCAAAGGAAAAATTATCAATATTTATATAACTCATGTTTATTTTTTCATATTATAACATTTTCTCAATACATGAGGTTAAGAACTAAAGGCATTCTAGGGGAGTTTGGGATGATCACTCTAAGGTGATTTATCCTCATATAGAAAATAATAAGCTCTACTAAGAAAGTAAGGGTCATGGATATAAAGTGGTATCACAAGTTTATATTGAAAAATTGGTATGATTTGGTTTAACATGTGGTATGAATCACACAGTTTATGCTTTATTGTTTATTCACTGATGATTTTGTGTATTTGTTTTGAGATTATGGGGACAGTTATTGAAAGAAATTGAAAGCTCAAGATCCATAGCTTCAAGTGGTTATATGAATTAGTGAGTGACATGTATATAATTGACATTATAGACTTAGATTATAGTTTCATACATATATTTCCAACTTGGTAAGATTAAAATACTTATTAATGAATCATTTATCAGTAATGAATTTACTCATAATAAATCATTGAGTAAAATAAATCTAGTGAGAGAAAATGGTATGAAGATTGAAAATTGAAAAATATGGAATTGTTTTATTCTAAAAGTGGTATATTGGTTTATGTGATATGTTTGATGTTCCTCCAGTGGTAAATGCTCCAATGGTTTAATCAAAAAGTGGTTAGGTGAACCTAAAACTTTAATAGTGAAAAAAGACAATAATTCAAGATCTAAGGCTGATGTATAATTTATTAAAATAGTGTAATACCCATATTTTCAATTAATTAACCCTTATTTTATTCTTTTTAAGTATTTAAATTTTATGGGAAAAGTTTCGGAGAGTTTGGAGAACTTATGGAGTGTTTTGGGCACTTTTTTACAGGTGCACGATTAGTGCACAGTTTGGGAAAGTCATGAAACACCTACAGAAAACTGGGCATAGTGAGACATGGGAAAAGGGAAGGCATATAGGTGAAACATGGTTTTACCATACCATGTATCCACCAAAGAGAAATTGTGTTCTTTGAAATAGTGGTTTTTTTTTGAGACGGTTGCTTCGACACAGTTGGTGCACGATTTGGAAACCATGTGAGATCACCATGTGAGGTTTATACTTGAGGCAGTGGCTAGCGCACAATTTCCAAACTGTGTGACTAAACCATGCACGGTTAGAAAACATGATCCTAAAAAAGCGGATCAAGTTTAACCTTGTGTTTTAATGCCTCATTTCCCCCCAAAATGGAACTAACGTGATATTATCACCTCCTAATGGATGATGAAGCTTCTCCAATTGATCCGGAGGAAATCCTAGGGCTTCTTTTTGTGATTTGAAGCCACATTCTTGTGGTAATTGTTCGTTCTTGGTTATTCTTGATGATTTTACTTAGATACACTTCTCCCTATCTCTTAGTTTCTTATATCTATGCCTGTTGTGGGTAGATATATATGTTTGGATACCAAATATGATTATTTTTGGGTTTTATTTTATAGGAGAATACATTTATGGTAGGTTTTTCAAGATTCAACCTGGTTTTGTTGGTGTTTGTGTGTCATTCTTCATTTTCATCATAAATCCCGAGGCAGGTGGATTCAGTATCGACTCCTCAATTTAAAACATAAACTATTTGTTTCAAATTGATTTATTTGATTGAAATTGATTGTATATTCACTATGAAATAATTGTTGAAAACCCTCTTGAGTGACGGTTTGTGGAAATAGGGAAATTTGGTGTGTTTTAGGAAAGTGTTTTTGATAACATGATTCTAAAATGATGATTTTAAAAAAAAATTTGGTTTTTATACATGAAAAAATGGGTTTCAATTACAATTTTTTTATTGAAATGGTTTGAACACACTTGGATTTGTAATGGTTTTTTCATGGTTTTGTGGTGTGTGTTCATAGTCATTAGGATGGATAAGGGTGTGAATTAACCCCCTAAAAGGTTGGGATGAATATGGGAGTGAATTACCCCATCAAATTGGTTCATTTAGTGATGTTTTAGTGAAAGGATGACTCACCACTCATGAATATAGGAAGGTCCATGGATTACATGCATGGTTGGATGTGTGGGTTTGTGTAAGGGAATGGGTTATGCAAAAATTAAAATTATGAAATGGTTTTAAATCATTGTTTAGTTTCTTAATTTGGAAAAATTGATTTCATTGAAAATTGTTGGTTATGAAACTTGTTTATATTTTTATATAAACTGTTTTAGAAATTTCATTATATTAACTATTTTATATAAATGTGATAACATTTTTTATCCTAGTGGCATGAGTAGGGAAGTCATTGGGGGAAAATATACAGAGTTTTATTAGTCACCCCTACTTTGGAAATTTGGTTATTTTATAGATTTTGTTTACCAAAAACATAGGAAAAGTTAAAATATCACACATCTTGAGTAGTACTTCGTGATACTTGGGTTGTTGGTGGAGTTATACCATGGAGCATGTGGGGCTTTAGAGTTGTGCTCGTCTTTGAGTTTTGTTGGATTTGTAGTTTTTTTCTGTATACTTTGACGTTAGTTTGTCTACCACTATGATAATCTTTGGTTGGTTTTTATATAAATGAAATGTTTTAGTTGTATTTAATTTTTATCATGCATAATGTAGTGTTTTATTTCATTATGGGGTTTTTTTGGTTGTTTTATCTTCAAATGGAAAATCATCCCCCAAATTGTAAATGAATCCCTTGGCATTTATTTCCAACCTTTGGTGTCTTGGGGATTTTTCTTAAGGCCAAGTATCATCCTTCCACATTTTCAAGCTAATGATAAGGGGTAGGATGTTACAGATAACCTAATATTTTAGAGTTAAATTTTAAATTGTTTATATATCTAGGAGTTTTGGATTCTATCAAGTGGTATCAAGTTGGATGTGAATAAGTTATAGTTACTTGAAGAGGTTAACAGATATAAATATCAAATTAATTAGGAAATAATTTCATGGAAAAGGGGGAGAAAAAACTTTATAAATATGGATTTCATAAGTTGAGTAGAAGAATAATATCCCAATAAGATTCCAATAGATATCATTGAAAATATGGAGTAAGATTTGTATAGATAAAGGTAGAGTAAATGTTGGTAGGAGTAGATACTCAAGAGGGGGGAGGGGTGAATTGAGTTCCAAATAAAATTTCTGTTAAAATATCTATCTTAAAATCCCCCAATTAAAAACTAAGTTAAACTATAGTGAATTTTTAAAACTATAAGGGTTCGATTAGGTTCTCAAAAGATTGATTAGGTTTGAGTTAATTTAATCAGAATATTAAATTAGATTTTGAAACTAACCTACTGATTTTCAATAGTTACAAACACTTTCTAGATTAACTATCAAAGTAGATTTAAAAAAAAATTGTATTTCAAAGTAATTAGCAGCAGAAAATAAAGTATATAGTATACTTTAGACATAATCTAAGATGCACAACAGATATAAACAAGAGGTTCAGTCTCAAGCCAAGACTTAGTCCTCTCAAACAATTTAGATAAATTTGATCCACACCCTGGATCGGGTAAACAACAGTACAGAGACTGTCCAGGTACTAAGACCTCTACCACAGTTCTACATAGGAAAACAAAACAACATCACACTGAATGTCCAAGTCATACTTGACCTCTACCACTATCCACAATGGGATACACAAGAGTTATATAAGGTTTGTGGGGGGATTTAGAAATCCTCCAGCTTAGCACAGGAGAAAGTGTGTGTATAAAATATACAGAGCACACACACTACTCAAAATGTAAATAAAAGAATCACTAAGAGAGTAGATATAAGTTTAGAATGCTCTAGTGATTTGAAGTGCAGCTCTGGACTCTTTTGATTAATCAGGAATGCTTCTGAGTCCTTCTCTGGTTTTTGTCTGAAAAACAGAGGGTCGTTTTCTTCAAGTTCAGTTTGATCAGCTTTAGTTCATGAAGAGATCGTTGTAGTTCTTCACTCCCTGACAAAGATTGAGTTTGTGTTCTTTTCTTGTATGAATGGCTTTGTGTATGTCTAGTGTTCTTCGAGTGTGTATGAAGACTTTCTTTTCTGTATGTATGCACCACTTTTCAGCACTCTTTAGCCTTTGTTTTTCGCACACTTCACGTGCCTTCTTCATTGCTTTCTGCTCGGTCATTGTCCTTCCTTTTATAGCTTTCAACTCCGGAAAATGGGAATGATTACCTTCTTACAGGTATAAGGTACGGTTCCCTGACATTCCAACTACTATCATTAAATAACATTGATTGTATTAAAATCATAAAATATGACAGTTGCTTGATAAATAAATAATATTATCAGAGTATAGAGTTTAAGAAGCAAGACTCGTAAGTATTTCATCAGTAGCCTTCTGTAGGTAGATATGTAATGGTGGTCTTTGTATAGTAGTGACCTCCTATCGGTAGCTCTTTGTTCTTGTACCAGTATCTCCTTGTATCGGTAGCTGTTACTCCATGTATCAGTAGTTCTATGTACCGGTGACTCCTATCAGTAGCTTTGCTTCTATCGGTAGCTCATTTTGTCTAGCAGTAACTCACTTGTATCGGTAGCTTGGTGTGTCAGTGACTGTCTGTATTAGTGACTAACTGTATCAGTGACTATACTTATCGGTAGACTTTGTATCGGTAGCTTGTGCATACCAGTAGCTCCGTTCTGTACCAGTGATTAAGTGTATATCAGTAGACTTGTTCTATCGGTAGCTCTGCTTCTATCGGTAGACTTACACATACTAGTAGCTCTGTTCTGTATTAGTGACTGTCTATTCTATCTATCGGTAACCTTTGTCTATCGGTAGACTAAGTACCAGTAGGTCTCTGTTTTTTTGTATCAGTAGCTATGTGTATACCAGTGGACTTAATACTTATATGTTCTATGAAACACATATGCCGATTGAGTTAGAATTATTTCAAAGTTCATATAAACATAGAAAAACATATTTCAAAGATTATTTTAATATTATTATCTACTTGATAATAATGTCATAGATTGAAAGAAGTAATATATAGATTAAAATTATTTGGGATTATCAAAGTATGTGAAATCATAATTGGGATTATCAAAACAGGTGAGGTCAACAATCTCCCCCTTTTTGATAATCACAACTTATGATATAAAAAATAACAGTAATGTATCAGAGGATATATCATTAAATTAAATTGTATCCGAGAAAAATATATATTATAAAACACATGTACTAAAGGTAAAATGTGAAACAAATGTACCAGAGGGAAATGAATTAAATGAAGAAAAGATAGTATTTCTCCCCCTTTGTCATAAAAGATATTAGTTCTCCCTTATATATGTTTCCATTAGATAGTATTTCTCCCCCTTGGTGATTAGCAAAAAAAATTGGGACAAAAAGTAAATATAGGAGAAGAGAAGTAACAACGAGTAAGATAAATTAAGATCATATGTATTCCTTGGAGAAAACAGATACAAATAAGAACATAAATGAAACAAAAATAAATACAAGTGATTCCTATCAAAAATCCTAGCCACTGTTCAATCCACATCCTCAGAATGAGGTTTCACCTTGGGATCATAAAAAGATTCAATTGAGGTGGATGAAAGTGGAGGCTTAGGAACACTAGAAAAGATCAGAGGAGGCAGAGCTACTGAAACTGTTCCTAGCCTGTACTGTGTAGCTCTATGAGTGATCATAGGAGTAAGGATTCAGATAGCTTGGGCTAGAGTCATCTGAACAGGATAAGTAGTAGAGTCAGAGGAAGGTAAAGTTGTAGGTACAATCACTGGTCGAGAATCAACATGCAGGAAGGGAAACAAGAGGTTTCTGAAATCCATAATGGTTACTCATCCTCTTTCCATAGAAGAAATGAAATCATCCTTGTTTTCCATGAATTTGTCCAGTGCAGGGGTTAACTCCCTGATCTTTCTGACTTTTTCTCTAAAGGCTTGATTGACTGGTGGTAGCTTCATGTTTTCTAAAATAATATTGAAATGATTATTGAGTTGATGCTTGGTGTAAACCCTATGGAAATAGTAATCTACCTCGTCTTTCACTTCTTTCTGAGAAGAAGAAGCTTCTCTCATATAGTCTTGAACAATATTCATAATATCTCTAGTGGTATCTCTAGTAGAAGTCACCACTTTGGTCAGATCAGATGAGTCCACAGAGCCACTGGTTGATACTGAACCAAGCTCCTCCTTCATCAAAGATCTAATCTGATCCAAATCTACTGAAGTTCTGGAAGCAAGAGAACCAAGAGAGAAGGTTACAGTTTCCTTGAAACTCTTATTTAGCTCACTAATAAGATTTTTCACTGTAGAATCTTGGGCACTGTAACGCCCCGACCCTAGATACCCAGAGTCGGTGCATTATTACATAACATTGGCATGATCACAAGAAAGATCATGTCTCGAAAGACCGATAACTTTAGTATCCTTGGAAACACTAGATATATTCATAAAGTTTACATTACATCAATAAGTGAAAAACTACAACAACATATTGTCTTAATATCCCCTTATACTATCCCTGCAGGTCATTCATAAAATACTTCTTCACATCCTGGGAAAAATAAAACATAGAAAAAGGGGTGAGCTCAAATGCCCAGTAAGGATAACAATATAGAGGAAACATTCATAAATAAGAATAAACATTTGAAGCAATGCATAACTGAAACAAAATCCTTTTAAACTTGATATTAAACATAGTATGGCAAAAATAAAATAAAATAATTCCATTTACTTATTCACATGGATATTCTACTAATCGAATAATCACATGCAATATCAATAACCACTTTCATAATGATGGAATTCATAATGCCAGACTATCATAACCACTTAGCCAAGGCCTCCTGCCAAGACTACAAATAAGATTTTTCCAAGGCCTTGTGCCAAGACACTAGTTTGTCTCATGAGACCTACCGATGCATCGAGGAGCTATAACAGGCTCCACCCGTCACATATTAAGTCCAATGCATTTCCATATGAAAAGGTTTAAACATAACATAAACATTCAAATTAAAACTAGAATACAAATTGTAAATACTTCATCTATAAACCAAGAATGGTATAAAAATAACACATCCATAGTCAAACATATCACAAAACCTTCAATACAATATAGAAGTTTTGTATCATAATAAATCAACTTCAAATAAGAGTAAAATCTATCAAAGGATGTTGACATAGATGAAATAAAAACTATTTGAGAGAAATATCTCTTTTTTGAAATCATTTAAAAGTTACACATTTATTAAGGAAGTAATTTAAAAGATATTTTTGGATCAAAGGGACCCATACCACTTCGAAACTTTTGAAAAGAAATATCATTTCTAAACATTCATGTATATATAAATAAATCCTTAAAGTCATTTTTAAAACATGGACAATAATTAAAATATTTAGAAAGATAAATCTTTAAAACATTTAAATTTTTTATTTTGATAAAGAGTACCTTTCAGAAATTCTTAAAATATTCATTTTGAAATCATTTAAAAGTCAAATAATTATAAAATAAAACATTTACTTCGAAAATATACTTATAATATTGTAAGGGAAGCTTCGAAAATTTTATAACGGCGGAAAATAGCCGCACCTGCCGTATAAGTTAAAAAAACATTCTTACCCTAATTCCGTCGAAAAGGTTAAAAAGGACCTTGTTTGGAAAACGACGGAAAGATTCCTTTATAAACCTCTTATAAAAATTCAAACAAGGGTATAAATTAATTTATACCATAGTCTTTAAAATATTAATAATGATTTGAAATACATTTTTAGGAAACATGGATGTGGATGATAAAGAAGCCCCAGTAGATTATTACGTACATACAACCTCGGATAATGAAGAGATTGCGAAATAAACCCTTACCTTGTACTTTTATTTGGTTGAGGTAGGTTAAACTACTATATAATGGTGAAATAATTGTTATTAAATTATACAATAATCATATATATTATTATGTTATCATATATGATCTTTTAACATTTCTTTGTTAATAATATCTTAGTATTATCGTCGTTTCGGGTGTTAACTTACTCGTTTTATTTTATATGTTTTGTTACGTAAGAAATTTTTGTCATTGATAGGTTGTTTCTTATTCATATCCTGAATGATATCAAGTCCTTAAACATTATTTTTAAATCATCAAGTGATAATTATACTTGAATGGATACGATGGAGAATGAATCTCATCGCGTTCGTGGAGATGGTAGTCCGTACGTACGCACGAGCGACAATATCATTCTTTTGATATTAAAATAATATATAATTGAGTGGTATATCATATATAAATAATCATTATAGTTTTATATTTATTATTTACATGAATTATAAATCATTATTATACCCATCCAAATAATAATGTTTTGAATAACAATTACACCACGACGTGGAGACGGTAAGCCGTACGTATGAATGTATGGTGACATGTCATTCAAATGATGGATAGAATATTGAAATATGGTTTTACCATGTTTATAATAAAATCAAAGTATATATAATATAGTGGAGTTATTATTTTAGAATGGTAATAACAAAGAAAGAAGAAGTGGAAGAAGAAAGGAACTTGAAAAAGGGTGGTGAAATCATTACCTCTTCTTCGGGTTCTTCCTTTTGATTTGATCAAAAGGGCTCCTTAGGTTGGATTTATGACTAAAGTAAGGCCACTAGGATTAAGTTAGGGAAGTTGAGAGAGTATTTTGGCAGGGTTTTCTCGAACCAAAAGGCTTTTAATGTGTGAATTAATGATAAGGAGGAGTGCCCTTTTATAAGAGGGGTGAGGGGCACCTTTGGAAAAGATAGAAATATTATTTTATAATAAATTCATATTCGGTTTATAATGGCTCCAAAGTAAATTATTTAAATTATAAGGTAGGGTAGGTTGAGAACCACTCAACCAATAAGATTTAGACAGGTTTGGGTTACTATATTAACCTTATCTTTAAGTATTAACTCTTAGTTAATTAGTTTCACTTTTACAATGTCTCTTTATATTTTTATATTATATGGTTAATAAACTTACTATATACATCCAATCGACCCCCTAGTGGTCCATTAATGATACAAATATCATGATATAAGTCTCTTGGCCGAACCTTATATTTTTCAGGAATTTAATATCAATTAATAATATAATATTTGTTTTAAAAACTCTTTTATGTCAATTTTGACACTATTAAATAGTTGATTTTTGTAAGAATCATAACAGAATGGTTACTTCAAACAAAGTTAATTAAATAATTTCTAACACGTCATATTAACCTATAAAATTAGTTTAATTCATAAAAAGTATCAAATTATATTTATTTGGGTATTTATAATATCAATTATTTTAATTGTTCACTATTATGGTAATTACTACATCATCATTGTGTCATAAATAAATTAAATTATTTAATGTCTAAAAATTATAAATAAAATATAATTATGTAGGAAATAGTTTTATATTTCTAATTAATATTTATAGTCTAAAATACAACACATATAACCCTATGTTAAAATTGTTTTTCTAAAAGATATATGCTTATGTCATTTTTGAATTTATTTTAACATAATTAAAATAATGTGTCCCTATCACCTACAAGTGGCTCCAAGAGGTCCCAAAATCGACCCAAAGATTCCCATGGTCGGAAATGTATCAAAAAATAAGGTTAGGACCCGTTTTAGGGTAATTTAGTGTTATTATAATATTATTTTTAACCCTTATTTACCGGATTTACCCTTTAACCATGGTAAATAAAATATTTACCTAAGTAATTATTCAAAATGTCTAAAAATAAAAGTTACCTATTTACACAATTTAGACATCCTGATTCCAAATATGGAATCCATTTTTTCAAATTCAAAACACAGAATTGGCATAAATTAATTTAAAATTAATTCCCGCTGTTAAAACAAAAAGCGTGTTTTTATGATATAATAACTATCAGAAGATTGATACTTGTTTATGTCTAGTTTAATTGTGAAATTATGTACAATGACCAAAATTGTATTAAATGTTATAAATATATTATAAATATACTTTTAAAACACTAAAATTCATAATTTATCACTATTAATTATTTTGATTAAAAAAGTTGTTTTTAATTAAAATTTAGCAATTTTCACCATTCAGCAAAATATTAAAGTTATCTGAAAAGTACCAAAATTTCACCTTAGGCTAAATTCGATACTCCAAATACAAAAATGAAGTCAATTTTGAGAGATAAAATTTCTAAAATTTTAAAAAGTAGGTATTACTATTCATAACAGATAGTTTGATTGGTTGTGGTGTGTGTTAGAACTCGAAGTTGCGTACAACACACGCTACTGTATTATTCAAGGGAAAGCATACCGTAGAAGCTTGGGGTGTTTCATTGTAAATTTTTTGATGTCCCCATTCTAAAAAGTAAATTTATTTATTCAAATTGAATATATAAAAGTTTAAAATATTGGATTTAAAAAGGGTTCACTATTAAAAGTTGGTAAAAGTGTAATACTGAAAATGAATTTGTTCTTACATTATGTCTAAGAAACTCATAATATGGATTCTAAAATTATAAGGATTATATAAAGTTTAAAATTTAGTTAATACTATTCATAACCTCTTTTGAACGGCTTGCTTGGTAAGTCATGGTGCGCTTGAACTCGGTGTTGCGTGTAGTCCCAGTTATTGAATTATTTTGAAGACATAACACACTATGAAATCTTGGGGTGTTACATTCTCCCTTCCTTCAATAAATTGTGTCCTCACAATTTGAAATTGTTCTTCGAAAATAAAAGTTTGAATATAGAAAATATCTTTGTGGGAAAACCCACATTGGAAATTGGGTTAATAAAATTTTGTCTTAATAAGAGGAAAAGAGAAATAAAAGGGTCACCACCAAATTTTGATCTCTTTTCAGAGAACATTTTTGGAAATTATAGACATATAATTGGAGGAAAAATGTAAATATTTATAGGTAGTGATTGAGGTCATCAATCAAATGTAATTGTAAAATTTAGGGCCTTAAATTCATCAATCTATGATGATTTAAAATACCATAAGTTCAGCAAAACATATGGTATTAGGATAACACATTTTTTATTTTAATATCCCTTCACTAAATTATAAGAATTAATTTCTTCATTGAATAAGATAAGAAGAAAAATATATACTCGACAAGTAGAGTCTCATCCTTTAACTAAGTTCTACCACAAACTGATCTTTCACTCTAAAAGATAATAGAACTTAAAAATAATATTCTATTTATCTTATTCATATAGAGTTAAAAAATGAATTTATAATTAATCTACCAGAACCATTAATAAAAACTACATTATTCAATCTAGGACATCACATGGTTCAATGGTAGGTGATACACCCTTGTTGCCCTTTGGTTGTGGGTTCGAGTCTCGCGGCCTTTCCGGACGCGACGGGTTGCCGCCCGACCTCCGGGTTGTCCTTTTATGGAAATCCAAAATAATCCAAACTAGAACTATCCAAAATACTTCAGTCCAAAATTTACAAGGAAGGTAAAAACAATGAAGATCCTTTTTTCCGTGTAATAACAGGTGATCACCTTCATCATGTATTCTTTTAAAACACTGCAACATCCTGAATTACCATAAAACCTTATTGATTACATTCATGATCCCTTATTCCTTAAAGAATAATAGATATACTCCTTCAATCCAAAAATATTGTAAACCCCAAAAATGATGGAATATACAAATCATTAATCAGTTTCAAGGTAGTTAAGAATATTCAATATAATTTATCCAAATAAATAATGTATTATTCTAAAATCACTACCTCAGTACCAGAACCATATTATGGTTTATCTTTCTCTCAACCATATATTTTCCAAAAATTTAACCTGCTATTGAGTCAATTTTCTTTGTTCCACAAAATCTCAAGTCCATAATGAAATAGTACTATAGTAAAATACTTATATACTCCATAATTATTATAAAAAGTACATTGTTGATACAACAATCAAATGACATAATAAACATAAGAACTCTAATCATTCCTCTTCATCTGTGGTAGTATCATAACTTGGTTATTATCCAATAGCATCATTTGCGGAATAGTCTGATGACTGGGACATAGGTTCGCATAGTGTCCAAACTCCTTGAAAATGAAGCATTGTACATTTGAAACCATTTTCTTAACCTTACAGTCACGTACTTTGTTCCCTCTTCCTCTACACTTATAACAAACTCGCATTCCTTTCAGGCAAGTTCCAGGGTGTTTCTTCCCACAGTTGTCACATATTTGAAAATTCTTCTTTTCCCTCTTCCCTTTATCCATCTTTCTCTCTTCCATCCTTTTCTTCTCTTGCTTACCTTCAAAGCCATAGGACTCAGTAAAATCTTTATTTATCTTATCAACACATGATATTATTTATTTATATGATGATAATACATGGGAGATTATTTCTCTTATAAATTCTGGCTTAAGACCATGAAAGATATGATCCTTCTTTATCTTTGGATCATGTGCATTGCTGGAGTTCTCATTACTTCTACTGGGCGCCATTTCTAAACAATGACATACACTAGATTAGTTTATGAATAACAATACCTAATCCCAAACCTGTAAAACACATAACATAAATTAAATAGTTTATGGATGTAATCTATGATCATAAAAATGTCTCCTTTGAGGAAGTATATACTCATAAACCCTTCATAATGGTTTGTAAAGAAAATGAGAATTATCCTAAGCATATCCCCTGGGAGTGTTGTAACCAAGAATGCAGCAAGACCCGTTGTCGTGCATCAGTTCCCGTTCGAGTTTATCTCAAAGCGGTGTTTTCAGGTTTTACCCCTAGGTACATCTGTGCCAGAGCTGCCTCTACCTGCTTGTATCCACACAGGGATGTATTTCTCGGAAAACTCACAAAATCTCTACAATACCAAAATTCTAGGAAGTTCTTCTTTACTAATCCTCAAAGTTCATCTTAGGTCTACATGTTCTAATCAAAGTTTATCTAAATATAACTTCCAAGGTTTGTACTAAACTTTCTCTGATACCAACTGTAACGCCCCGACCCTAGATACCCAGAGTCGGTGCATTATTACATAACATTGGCATGATCACAAGAAAGATCAAGTCTCGAAAGAACGATTAGTTTAGTAGCCTTGGAAACACTAGATATATTCATAAAGTTTACATTACATCAATAAGTGAAAAACTACAACAACATATTGTCTTCATATCCCCTCATACTATCCCTACATTTCATTCATAAAATACTTCTTCACATCCTGGGAAAAATAAAACATAGAAAAAAGGGTGAGCTCAAATGCCTAGTAAGGATAACAATATAGCAGAAACTTTCATAAATAAGAATAAACATTTAAAGCAACGTATAATTGAAACAAAAGCCTTTTAAAATTGAACTTCAATATAGTATAGAAAAAATAAAATAAAATAATGAAATTTACTTATTCACATGGATATTCAACTAATCAAATAATCACATCCAATATCAATAACCACTTTCATAATGATGGAATGCATAATTCCAGACTATCATAACCACTTATCCAAGGCCTCGTGCCAAGACTACAAATAAGATTTTTCCAAGGCCTTGTGCCAAGACACTAGTTTGTCTCATGAGAACTACCGATGCATCGAGGAGCTATAGCGGGCTCCACCCGTCACATATTAATTCCAATGCATTCCCATATGAAAAGGTTTAAACATAACTAAACACTCGTATTAAAACTAGCATACAAATTGTAAATACTTCATCCATAAACCATGAATGGTATAAAAATAACACATCCACAGTCAAACATATCAAAAAACCATCAATACAATATAGAAGTTTTGTATCATAATAAATCAACTTCAAATAAGCGTAAAATCTGTCGAAGGATGTTGACATAGATGAAATAAAAACTATTTGAGAGAAATATCTCTTTTTTGAAATCATTTAAAAGTCACACATTTATTAAGGAAGTAATTTAAAAGAGATTTTTGGATCAAAGTGTCCCATACCACTTTGAAACTTTTGAAAAGAAATATCATTTCAAAACATTCATGTCTATATAAATAAATCCTTAAAATCATTTTGAAAACATGAACATTAATTAAAAATATTTAGAATGATAAATCTTTAAAACATTTAAAATTATGATTTTGATAAAGAGTACCTTTCATAAATTCTTAAAATATTCATTTTGAAATCATTTAAAAGTCATATAATTATAAAATAAAACATTTACTTTGAAAATATCCTTATAATCTTGTAAGGGAAGCTTCTAAAATTTTATAACAGCGGAAAATAGCCGCACCCGCCGTATAAGATAAAAAAACATTCTTACCTTAATTCTGTCCAAAAGGTTAAAAAGCACCTTGTTTGGAAAATGACGGAAAGATTCCTTTATAAACCTATTATAAAAAGTAAAACAAGGGTATAAATGAATTTATACCATAATCTTTAAAATAGTAAGAATGATTTGAAATACATTTTTAAGAAACATGGATGTGGATGATAAAGAAGTCCTAGTAGATTATTACGTAGAAACAACCTCGGATAATGAAGAGATTGCAAAATAAACCCTTACCTTGTACTTTTCCTTGGTTGGGGTAGGTTAAACTCCTGTAGAATGGTGAAATAATTGTTATTAAATTATAAAATAATCATATATATTATTATGTTATCATATATGATCTTTTAACTTTTCTTTGTTAATAATATCTTAGTATTATTGTTGTTTCAGGTGTTAACGTACTCATTTTCTTTTATATGTTTTGTTACGTAATCCATGTTTATCATGGATAGGTTGTATCTTATTCATATCCAGAATTATATCAGGTCCTTAAACATTATTTTGAAATCATCAAGTGATAATTATACTTGAATGGATACGATGGAGAATGAATCTCATCGCGTTCGTGGAGACGGTAGTCCGTACGTACGCACGAGAGACAATATCATTATTTTGATATTAAAATAATATATAATTGGATGTTATATCATATATACAGAATAATTATCATGTTATATTTATTATTTACATGAATTACAAATCATTATTATACCCATCCAAATAATAATGTTTTGAATAACAATTACACCACGACGTGGAGATGGTAAGTCGTACGTACGCACGTATGGTGACATGTCATTAAAAGGATGGATAAAATACTTAAATATGGTTGTAAAATGTTTATAATAATATCAAATAATATATAATATACTGGATTTATTATTTTATAATGGTAATAACAAAGAAAGAAGAAGTGGAAGAAGAAAGGAACTTGAAAAAGGGTGGTGAAATCATTACCTCTTCTTCGGGTTCTTCCTTTTTATTTGATCAAAAGGGCTCCTTAGGTTGGATTTATGACTAAAGGAAGACCTCTAGGATTAATTTAGGGATGTTTAGAGAGTATTTGGGCAGGGGTTGGCCGAACCAAAAGGCTTTGAAGGTGTGAATTAATGAGAAGGAAGAGTGCCCTTTTATAAGAGGGGTGAGGGGCACCTTTGGAAAAGATAGAAATATTATTTTATAATAAATTTATATTTGGTTTCTAATGGATCCAAAGTGGATTATTTAAAGATTAAGGTGGGTATAGGTTGAAAACCACTCAACCAAAAGGATTTAGACAGGTTTGGGTTAATATATTAACCTTATCTTTAAGTATTAACTCTTAGTTAATTAGTTTCACTTTTACAATGTCTCTTTGTATTTTTATATTATATGGTTAATAAAATTACTATATACATCCAAGAGACCCCCAAGTGGTCCATTAATGGTACACCTATCATGATATAATTCTCTTGGATGAACCTTAGATTTTTATGAATTTAATATAAATTAATAATATAATATTTGTTTTAAAAACTCTTTTATGTCAATTTTGACACTATTCAATAGTTGTTTTTTTAAAAATAATAACAGAATGATTACTTCAATAAAAATTAATTAACCTATTCCTAACACGTCTTATTAACCTATAAAATTAGTTTAATTCATAAAAAGTCTCAAATTATATTTATTTATGTATTTATAATATCAATTATTTTAATTGTTTACTATTATGGTAATTACTACATCTTCATTGTGTCATAAATAAATTAAATTATTTAATGTCTAAAAATTATAAATAAACTATCATTATGTAGGAAATCGTTTTATCTTTCTAATGAATATTTATAGTCTAAAATACAACATATATAACCCTATGTAAAAATTTATTTTCTAAAAGATATATGCTTATGTCATTTTTGTATTTATTTTAACTTAATTGAAATAATGTGTCCCTATCACCTACAAGTGGCTCCATGGGGTCCCAAAATCTACCCAATGATTCCCATGGTCGGACATGTATCGACGAATAATGTTAGGACACGTTTTAGGGTAATTTAGTATTATTATAATATTATTTTTAACCCTTATTTACTGAATTTACCCTTTAACCATGATAAATAAAATATTTACCGAAGTAATTATTCAAAATGTCTAAAAATAAAAGTTACCTATTTAAAAAATTTGGACATCCTGATTCCAAATATGGAATACATTTTTACAAATTCAAAACACAGAAGTCTCAGAAATTAATTTAAAATTAATTCCCGCTATCACAACAAAAAGCGTGGTTTTAAGATATAATAACTATCAAAAGATTGATACTTGTTTATATCCGGTTTAATTGTGAAATTATGTCCAATGACCAAAATTGAATTAAATGGTAAAACTATATTCTAAATATAATTTAAAACTACTCAAATTCATAATTTATCACTATTAATTATTTTGATTAAAAAAGTTGTTTTTAATTAAAATTTAGTAATTTTCACTATTCATAAAAATATTAAAGTTATTCGAAAAGTACCAAAATTTCACCTTAGGATAAATTCGATACTAAGAATCCAAAAATGAATTCCATTTTGAGAGATAAAATTTCTAAAATTTTAAAAAGTAGGTATTACTATTCATAATGGCTAGTTTGATTGGTTGTGGTGTGTGTTAGAACTCGAAGTTGCATACAACACACACTACTGTATTATTCAAAGGAAAGCGTACTGTAGAATCATGGGGTGTTTCCTTGTAAATTTTTTGATGTCCCCATTCTAAAAAGTAAATTTATTTAGTCAAATTAAATATATAAAAGTTTAAAATATTGGATTTAAAAACGGTTCACTGTTAAAAGTTGGTAAAAGTGTAATACTGAAAATGAATTTGTTCATACATTATGTCTAAGAAACTCATAATATGGATTCTAAAATTATAAGGATTATATAAAGTTTAAAATTTAGTTAATACTATTCATAACCTCTTTTAAACGGCTTGTTTGGTAAGTCATGGTGCGCTTGAACTCGGTGTTGCGTGTAGTGCAAGTTATTGAATTATTTTGAAGACATAACACACTATGAAATCTTGGGGTGTTACAGGCACCAATATGATTCTCCACAGACTTTTTAAAGCCTTCAGAAACTGAAACCATTTGGCTCACCACACTCTTCACATAGGCCAAATCCTTGTCTGCTTGAGATTTTGAACTCATATAGGATTCCAGAGAGACAACTGATTTCATTAGAACTTCCATATCCTCTGCCAGTCTAGATACTTGAGTCTGGAAAGATGTAACTTCATCTACTATCTCTGCCACAAAGGTTGACACATTACAACCGAGAGAGAGTTTAAAATACTTTTCCAAATTTCTCATCTCTTCAACAAATCTATTATTTGACTCGGAAACATAAGCACTCAAAGACTGTTTCATCTCATCCTTTGAGGATTCAAGATCAGCCTTGGTGACTATATTAGCAGGCACAACAACAGGTGCTCTTTCAAATACTATACGGGTCACAGAGTTATCCATAACAGCCTGAATAGATGACACCAGTGAAGCTTCCATTCTACTTATTTCTTCCAAAAAACTGATTTTAAGATCAGACTTTAACTTATACAGATCATGTATTCTTACCACATCTTCAGGTAATATCTCATACTGAATATCATAACTGATTTTTAGTCTCCTAAGGGATGTCTCATTATCAAAGTCTGGGTAATCCAATCCACAAACTACAAACCCTAGGTCCTCTTCCCAGTCTTCAAACTCAATATCCCCTGAAACATTGTCAAACCTGGTTGGATGCTCCCCCTCAACTGGTACATTCTCTTGTACAACAAACATATCTTCAAAAACTATTTCTTCCTCAGAAGAATCTTGCACAAACATCTCCATTTCTGCAACAACAGGTGGTTCTTAAAGAATAGGTAAAGGTCTATCAACTTCATCAAATTTGTCAGCAGACATTATGGAATGTCCAATCAGTGGACTAAGGCTCAAGCTGACAGAAACAGATGCTTCACTTGCATGAAATTATTTTTCATTGTCTCGAGCATCCTCTTCCTGATTTTCTCTCTGCTGGTCTTCCTCATCCATTTTTTCCTCTTTATTGCTTAAATCCAAAATATTTTCTATACTAGGTAAGTTCAAAGCACTTTCCTTTTCTTGTGACACAACTTCAGGAGCTGGGCTAGGAGGCAAGTCAGGATCTCCTCCATTTGCTGCAGAGGAATCTTCCTCTTCTGAATTATCACTATACTGTGGATCTTCTTCATCAGGTCCTAGACTTGGATCCCTTACATCCTTAGGCCTTGAAGGATGATCCACATGATTAAACATATCATATAGATTCTTATCATCATTAACCCACTCTCCTCTCCATGGATTCTAGTTTATCTTCATGTATTTGAAAACTGTGCTTGTGATACAAAAATTATTCCTTACTACCATTGTCTCATCTTGAGACTCAGCTACCCCCTTCACTTTAATCATAACAGAAATAAACTTGGAAATGAATAGAGCATTGGTCTTTGATTTGAGTCTGTTCATATCCTCTATTTGAATAATTAGTGACCTACAAAGATTCACTTTCACACCATGTCTCAAAAGATGTAACAGATATATATCTTGACATCTTAAATTCACAAAGTCCCCTCTTCTTGGGCTTAGAACATGTTGCAAAAACTTGAACAACAATATTTTCTCTCCATTCATTTCAGCAGCCACCACCTTTCTTTGCTCGCAACTACCAGTGAGCTCCTCTAAGGGAGTCTCATAATAAAAAATATCACTGGTACGTGGTACTGTCTTCGATGAATAACCATAAACTCCTTCATGTGTTACTCTGAGGTACTCATCCCACTCAACAGATGAAAAATATATTTCCTTTCCATTCACAAATGAAATCATTCGGTTCTCATCTTCTGATTTCTCAAAACTCACAAACTCATAGAACTGTTTTACTAGCTTCGGATAGTAGGGACCATTATTATTTGAGAAGCATTCTACCCACTTCTGATCTTCCAGCACCTCGAGAACTAACGATCTTATAGACATCAGCCTTTCCACACATATATCTTTCTCGATTACAATAGCTCTATTTTGTAAATGCGGGTTCACTGGTCACCTCCCCGACCTTGTTCTACTGACACTACTACTTGCTTATGGCTCTGTCTTCTGCTTCTTCACATTCGGATCATAAATTTCATATCTAACAGTAAGGAGTTTGGTTTTTTCCATCTATGGTTCGAGGAGCTTAGGGTTTTTGAGAGATTCAGGAGCTAAGGCTTGAGGGTAAAGGAAAGGTTTGGTGGATTGAGAAGTAACTAGGACTTCGTTTTATCATTTAGGAATCATAAAATATATAAATAAAATAAAATAAGTAAAGTATAAACAATACAGATTCTGGTGGCAGAGAAGTTTAAAACAGCGAATACATAATGATAGGGTATACTGGTGAGAATTCCTAATAGTGAGGTTTATCTATCAGTGAGGTCCACTAACAGTGGGGTCCATACCGGTGAGGTGTAACAGTGAGGTTTCATATCGGTGAGATCTAACAGTGAGGTTTCTATACTTGTGAGGTATAATAGTGAGGTTTCTATACCAGTGAGGTATAACAGTGAGGTTTCTATACCAGTTAGGTATAACACTGAGGTTTCTATACTTGTGAGGTATAACAGTGTGGTTTCTATACCAGTGAGGTATAAAAGTGAGGTTTCTATACTAGTGAGGTATAACAGTGAGGTTTCTACTTCTCAAGGTTAATCATTCCTAACTCATGTCTAATGTAACTTAACCTATCTGAACTTAAAGGTTTGGTGAAAATGTCACTAATTGATGTTCAGTACCTATAAATTCAAGAGTATTATCATTTTTTTGATAATGATCTCTCAAAAAATGGTGCCTTACATCAATGTGCTTGGTCCTAGAGTGAGATACAGGGTTATTTGATATGTTAATTGCACTAGTGTTATCAAAATTTATTGAAACATGCTTAAAATAATATCCATAGTCCAAAAGAGTGTGTTTCATCCACAGAATTTGTGCACAGCAACTACCAGCAACTATGTACTCTGCTTCAGCAGTGGAAAAAGCAACTGAATTCTGTTTCTTACTACACCAAGATACTAAGTATTTTGCCAATAAAAGACATGTTCTAGATGTTCCTTTTCTATCCTACTTGAAACCAGTAAAGTCAGCATCTGAATAACTCATTAATTCAAAAGATTTTCCTTTTGGATAAAACAAACCTAAATTTACAGTATGTTTAAGATATTGGAAAATTATTTTAACAACAAGTAAATTAGATTCTTTTGGACTAGCTTGAAATCTTGCACACATACAAATACTAAACATAATATCTGGTCAACTAGCAGTAAGGTAAAGTAAGCTTCCAATCATACCTCTGTAATTTGTTTGATCCACTCGTTTCCCAGTTTCAACTGCATTCAATTTATAGACAGTACTCATAGGAGTATCAATTTCCTTAATACTATCCAAACCAAAAATTTTTAAAATATACTTTGTATATTTACTTTGATTCAAAACAATACCATTTTCATTTTTAAAAACTTGAAATCCAAGAAAATATTTGAGTTCTCCCAATAAACTCATTTCAAATTCATTTTGCATACTCTTTGAAAAATCATTACATAAAGAATGTTTAGAAGATCCAAAAATAATATCATCAACATAGATTTTTACTATCAAAACATCTTTAGAAATTCTTTTAATAAAAATATTTGGATCATCAATCCCTTTAGTAAAACCTTTTTAAATAAGAAAATTGGTAAGTCTATCATACCAAGATCTTCGAGCTTGTTTTAAACCATATAAAGCTTTAGAAATTTTAAAAACATGATTTTGGAAATGGGGGTTTGTAAATCCAGGTGGTTGTTCAACAAAAACATCTTCAATTATAAAACCATTTAGAAAAAAACTTTTAACATCCATTTGATATAACTTGAAATTCCGATGAGCAGAATAGGCAAGTAAGATCCTAATAGCTTCTAATCTAGCTAAAGGTACAAAGGTTTCCTTATAGTCTATACCTTCCTGTTGACTATACCCTTGTGTAACTAACCTTGCTTTGTTTCAAACTATATTTCTAGACTCATCAACTTTGTTTCTAAAAACCCATTTAGTGCCTATTGTCAAAGTGTCTTTAGGTCTCTCTACTAATTCCCAGACATTGTTTCTTTCAAATTGATTTAATTCTTCTTGCATTTCCATTACCCAAAATTCATCATTGATTGCATCCATGATATTTTTAGGTTCTACTTGTGAAAGAAAGGCTTGATGTTCAACCTGGTTTCTTAGAGAAGCTCTAGTATGTTTCCTCTATCAAGATTACCAACAACAACATCTAAAGGATTATTCTTTAGAATCCTAGTTGATCTAGTAAAGGTAGGACTAGAAATTTCAGGTTCATCTGTAGGTTTGGGTTCAACAGAAGAAAGTTCTGAAAGGTTTATAGAACTGGATATCTTTACAGTAGGTTCTTTGGTTTTATCATTAAAGTCCAGAATAGACAAACTTTCTTCAAGATTTTCAAGAGAAGGCTTAGGTACATGTGGATCAGTTTCATCAAATTTGATGTGAATAGATTCTTCCACACATTTGGTTGCTTTGTTAAACACTCTACAGGATTTTCTAGTTAAAGAATAACCAAGACAAATTCCTTCATCACTTTTAGAAGAAAACTTATCAAGATTATCCTTTGTATTGAGAATAATGACTTTGAAACAAAAACTCTGAAGTAATTAAGTTTAGGTTTCCTATTGTTCCAAAACTAAAAATGGGTTTTATTAAGAATAGGTCTGATTAAAACTCTATTGATAATATAAAAAGATGTATTTACTGCTTTATCCCAAAAGGAAATTGGCAAGTCATACTCATTAAGCATGGTCATTGCAATTTCTTGAAGGGTTCTATTTCTTCTCTCTACTACACTATTCTACTAAGGTGTTCTAGTGGCAGAAAAGTTGTGACTATAGCCATTATGTAAGCAATAAGATTTAAACTCATGATTTTCAAACTCATGACCATGATCACTTCTCAGGGTCTTAATCTTAAGTCCACTAAGGTTCTCTATAGACTTGGAGTATTTAATAAAGTAAGATCAAGCTTCAGTTTTGTGAGATAAGAAGTATACCCAAGTATATCTAGAATAGTCATCTACTAAGACATAGACATAGTGCTTCCCATTTAAACTAGAAACTCTAGAAGGTCCCAACAAATCCATGTGAACCAACTTGAAAGGTTGAGAAGTTGAAACTTCTTTCTTTAATTTGAAAGAAACTTTATGTTGCTTTCCCTTTTGATTGGGATTACAAACTCTGTCGGTTGGGAACTAAAGTTTAGGTAGGTCTCTAACTATGTTTTTTCTAGTTAGTTTTCTAAGTGAATGGATGTTGCAATTTTCTAATCTTATGTGAAATATCCAAGACTCTTTATGAAAAGAATTTAAGCAAGTAATGTTCTGTTTATCTAAAGAATTCAAATCAACAACATAAACATTTTCATTTCTTAAAGCAGAAAATACTAAAACATTTTTGGAATTAAAAACATTACATGAATCATTTTCAAATTTAGCATTGTAACCATCATCACACAATTGAGAGATACTCAACAGATTATATTTAAGTCCACCAACAAATAAAACCTTGGAAATTAAAACTGAATCAGTGTTACCAATCTAGCCTAGGCTGATGATTTTTCATTTAGAGTTATCAACAAAGGTTACATAGCCTCCATCAAATTTGATTAAGCTTTTGAATCATGAGTAATCTCCAGCCATATGCCTTGAAAATATACTTTCCAAGTACCATAATTTCTTATGAGAACTCTTCAAGCAAGTTTCATACAAAACAGGTTTAAACAAATAATGATTTTGGTACCCAGATTTTCTTGGGTCCAGACAGGTTAGCAAGAAAAGCCTTAGGTACCCAGATTTGTCTCATGGGTCTCAAATAATATACATAATCAATAAATTTTGAAAGATAAACTTTATTTGATCTATAACCAAATGAATAACTAGTTGAATAATATGAGTTTCCAGAACTAGAACTAGTAGCATTATGACCCGATTTAGAAATAAATCTAGTTTTAGTAAACTTTCTCTATCTAGGAAGATAGCCTATTCTAGTGGTATATTTTAGTGCCACTTGTTTTACTAGAATTTGAGTATGTTTATATTTTCCATTTGTGAATATTTCTAATTCCTTGCTTAATTTCTCATTAGACAACTTCAGTTCAGTATTTTCCTTCATCAATTGAACATTCTTTTCCTTTTCTACATCAAGTGCAGATTTTACAGAGCTGGTTTGAGCATTTTGTTTCTTTAAGGTCTTATACTTGTCCTCTAATTCATTACATGTTTCTTCTAGAATATTACAATATTCAAATAACTCTTTACTAGACATATTTTTAGATTCAAAATCAGAATCAACTCCAGAATAATTTGAATTTAAAGCAGGAGTGTCCGGTGCTACCTCAGATGTGTTTGTCATGAAACACATGTTAGCACGATTCTTTTCAGATTCATAAACTTTAGATTCACTTGTGATTTCTTCTAAAGCACTCTAAGTAGCTTTCATAGATTTCTTGTAATTATTGTCCTTCTATTCATATTTCTTTTTGAACTTCAATTTTGGACATTCTGCTTTTACACATCCTTTACTTTTGCATTCATATCAGATAACCTCATCACTTTTATCAGACTTTTTTTAGTCCTTCTTACAATGACCTTTGTTGTCATATTTTCCTTTGTAATTTTATTTTTTGAAGAATTTCTTCTTCCTATAGAACTTCTTGAATCTTCTGGCTATTTGAGCCATCTCTGTATCACTGTCAGATGCATTCTCATCACTGCTTGAACTATCACTTTCACTTTAATTTTTTTCCTTTGTCTTTACTCTTTGAAGCAGATGTCTTGAATGCAACTGAATTCTTCCTTGGTTAATCATCCTCTTCTTTGTTGACCTTCAGCTCTTCCTCATACATCATTATCTTACCAATTAACTATTTAACAGGCGGTTTTCTGATGTCGCATGATTATCTAATCGAAACAAATGTGCCTCTCTATCTTTCTGGCAGACATCTTAATAATCTCATGATCTGTTATTTTGCAGGAAAAACTTTACCAAGAGAGATCATAGTGTTGAAAATCTCATTGAACCTGAGATACATGTCAGAAATAGGTTCATCAGGCTTCATTTTAAAATTATCATATTTAATAGTGTATGTGTTCAATCTCATTTCCTTAACATTGGTTGTTCCCTCATGGGAAATAGCCAAAGTGTCCCAAATTTCATAAGCAGTTTTACAATCAGATAATCTGTTAAATTCCTTATCACCAAAAGCACAGTACAAAGCATTCATTGCTTTACAACTATTATTGTAGGTAGTCTTAGTAGCTTCATACCTAGTAGTTCTATCAGTTTCTGGAATCTTATATTGAGTTTTTATAGTAGTCCAGATATGAAATCCCATACTCTCCAAATAAATTTTCATTTTAATCTTCCACTGACCATAATTTGTACCATCAAAGAAGGGTGGATTGTTGGTAGCAATACCTTCTAATATATTGTCCGTAATTCGATTTTAGAAAATATATTTAAAGAGATAAAATTTAGAACTAACAGAAATTTAAGATCTTTAAGATACAACTGAAATCACAGTTTAAAAACAGAGTATTTTGAAAACCTTGAATAAACAAAACAATCATTTGATACCAAATGTTGGTCGGAGTGGATAATCAAGAGGGGGGTTAATTGAGTTCCAAATAAAATTTATGTTAAAATATTTCTCTTAAAATCCCCCAATTAAAAACTAAGTTAAACTGTAGTGAATTTGTAAAACTGTAAGGGTTCGATTAGGTTCTCAAAAGATTGACTAGGTATCAATTAATTTAATCAGAAGATTAAATTATCTTTTGAAACTAACCTACTGATTTTCAATAGTTACAAACACTTACTAGATTAACTATCAAAGTATCTTTAAAACAAATTGTATTTCAAAGTAATTAGAAGTGGAAAATAAATTATATAGTATAATTTAGACTTAATCTAAGATGCACATTAGATATAACCAAGAGGTTCAGTCTCAAGAAGAGACTTATTCCTCTCAAACAATTTATATAAATTTGATCCACACCCTAGATCGGGGTAAACAACGGTACAGAGACTGTCCAGGTACTAAGACCTCTACCACAGTTCTTTGTGGGAAAACAAAACAATAACACACTGACTGTCCAGGTCTTACTTGACCTCTACCACTATCCACATTGGGATACACAAGAGTTATATATGGTTTGTGTGAGGATTTAGAAATCCTACAGCTTAGCACAGGAGACAGTGTGTGCTTAAAATATACAGAGCACACACACTGCGCGAAATGTAAATAAAAAAATCACTAAGAGAGTAGATATGAGTTTATAATGCTCTAGTGATTTGAAGTGCATCTTTGGACTCTTTTGATTAATTAATAATGATTCTAAGTCCTTCTCTGGTTTTTTTTTTGAAAAACAGAGGTTCGTTTTCTTCATGTTCAGTTTAATCAGCTTGAGTGCATGAAGAGATCATTGTAGTTCTTCACTCCTTGACTAAGATTGAGTTTTTGTTCTTTTATTGTATGAATGGCTTTGTGTATGTCCAGTGTTATTTTAGTGTGGATGAAGAATTTATTTTCTGTATGTATTAAAAACTTTTCATCACTCTTTAGCCTTTTTTTCGCACACTTCACGTGCCTTCTTCGTTGCTTTCTGCTCGGTCTTTGTCCTTCCTTTTATAGCTTTCAGCTCCAAAAAATGGGAATTATTACCTTTTTATAGGTATGAGTTAAGGTTCCCTGACATGCCAAAAACTATCATTAAATAACATTGATTACATTAAAATCAACAAATATGATCGTTGCTTGATAAATAAATAATATTATCAGAGTATAGAGTTTAAGAAGCAAGACTGGTCAGTCTTTCATCAGTAGCCTTCTGTCGGTAGATATGTAATGGTGGAATTTGTATAGCAGTGACCTCTTATCAGTAGCTCTTTGTCCTTGTACCGGTATCTCCTTGTATCAGTAGCTTTTACTCCGTGTATCAGTAGTTCTATGTATCGGTGAATCCTATCGGTAGCTTTGCTTCTATCGGTAGCTTGTTTTGTCTAGCAGTAACTCGCTTGTATCAGTAGATTGGTGTGTTGGTGACTGTGTGTATCAGTGAATATCTGTATTAGTGACTATACTTATTGGTAGACTTTGTATCAGAAGCTTGTGCATACCGGTAGCTCCGTTCTGTACCAGTGATTAAGTGTATATCGGTAGACTTGTTCTATCTGTAGCTCTGCTTCTATCGATAGACTTACACATACTGGTAGCTCTGTTCTGTTTTAGTGACTATCTATTCAGTCTATCAGTAACCTTTGTATATTGGTATACTAAGTACTAGTAGGGCTCTGTTTGTCTGTATCAGTATCTATGTGCATACCAGTGGACTTAATACTTATCTGTTCTATCCAACACATATGCCGATTGAGTTAGAATTATTTCAAAGTTCATATAAATATCGATAAACATATTTCAAAGATTATTTTAATATTATTATCAACTTGATAATAGAATGTCATAGATTGAAATAAGTAATATACAGATAAACATTATTTGGGATTATAAATGTATGTGAAAGCATAATTGGGATTATCAAAAAAGGTGAGTTCAATAGTATATTTGAGAATATATGCCCTATAGAAGTTGTGAAAAAGGGGAAGAGAATGAAAAGAAAAATATGGGTAAGAAGACCTTTCCATTTTATTTAAAAATAAGGAGTGAGTATAATTCACCATAATTTTTTAATTTTTTTATGAAGAATATAAAGTTACAATATGGAGTAGGAATTGCGATAGTGTTGTTAACAAAATCTAATGATGTAGAATGTTGAAACCATGAGGTTTTGTGTTGTATTTGTTGAAAATAACTGTTGTATTTTTTTAGGATTCATAAAAATTATATACATGGAATTAGAGATTTTCCAGAAGTTATTCTGTAAGTTTTTATAAAGTTTTAATATCCTAGAAGTTATGAGTTGGGGAATATTGGAAGTTAAGTATGTAAGATGATTTTGTAAGTTATAAAGGTTGTATGTTCTGAATGTTATATGTAATTAAAAGGTTTTTGGAACTATGGAATTAAATAATTTCTCTAAGTTATTCTAAAATAGTGAATAGATTTCTAGAAAAATGGTAAATTACCTAATATGTAATATCATTGTAATTTGATATGTAATATTTTTGGGTGATATGTTATATCTTCTTGAATATTGAAATGAAGAAAAGGAAAAACACGCTGTCCCTATATATATATATATAATATTTCTGGAGTTGGTGAATTCTATAAAAACATCAAAGTATAACACTCACTATATATGTAATATCCTATGAGAGGATACATAACATAATTAAGTTGGATGTGTAATATATTATGGAATATATAAAAATGACCAAGTCCAGGAGAAGCTCCCTATATACATAATATCTTCTAGGCTAATACATTATATACTCTTTAATTGGTGAAAATTGGAAAATTAAAGGAATATCCTTTATATGTAACATGCTTTGAAAGTATATTTAATATCCTTCATAATGTAGAAATATGACAATGTAAAGAACACCCAAGAATATATAAGAGTAACCAAGACCAATACATAAAGTTCATTATGAAAATATATAAAGGTAACTAAGTAAATATATAAAAGTAATTATATGATATGTAAGGGTCATTATAATGGTATATAAGGGTCATTTTTTTAATACTTAAATGTTACCTAAACCTAGAGTTGTAGAATTTAAAAGTTCTTAGAGAATATTTATAGTGATACGTAGGGTTCCTACTCTATATGTAAGAGTTCATTTGAGTCGATAAAAAATATTTTGGTAAAGTCTCGAATACTCATAGTGATATATAAAGGTAACCCATGTTGATACAAAAAAGTAATCCATTCTAAAATATAAAAGTGTTTAACTGTACTATGATACAAAAAGTTAATTGATGCAATATGTAAAGGTTCTTTAGATGGATAAATTTGGAAAAGTCTATATAGAGGGGAATACATAAAAGTAACCAAGATGATATGTAAGGGTTACTATAAATTATAGAATACGATTGATTTTATGTCTAGTAGTAGATTATGATATGCATTATCAATTGTATGATATGATTGATAATGTGGCCATTTGGAGATGCTTTTGTTCCAAAATTCAAGGAATCATGTCATGATTAAAAGGAAAAAATATATAGAAATATAATCTTATGGATGTTATATAAATTTAAATGAAAGAAACCAAGATAATCGAGGAAGATAATGAGGAAGAAAGGGTTAAGAATTATAAGAAGTTTAATGTGATTATATCTAGTTTCATGGATATGGTATTTGACTAAGAATCATGTTGTGAAGAAGGATATCATTCCTTTATCATGTAGAGGATGTTTTAGACCACACTACAGTATATGATGTTACCTTGTGAGTAATATAATAATTGTTATTTAGAAAAAATGGTTCAAAATCATAATGAATAGATAGCTTCTGCTTTTATGGAGTTGAATCAGTTTTACTTGAATATTATGACCACATTAAAATGTGTGGTACACATAGAATAATTGTGGAGAATTAGAGGAAGTAATAATTGATCCTAATAATCAGATCGAATATTGTGTGTATGAAATTATTTATAAAAATTCTTATAGTTGTTATGAAAAAATTTAAGTGACCATAATTTAATATCTTTTTTGATGAGATAATAAGTTCTATAGACGATGTTTCCTTGATCATATCTAGTTTCTAAAGGAATGAGGCTCAAAAAGTATAACAGTTACACTGATACATCTTATTGTGAAAGAAGGATATGAAAAATATAATTCCAGTGTGGAATTTCCTTCATATAGAAGACGAGTTTCTGTTGTTGTGCTTTCATGTAATACATAGACTCATACCTTACATTGAGGAGTGGGTCTCATCAGGACTTGAAGGATTAAAATAGAAAAAAATAGGGACTTCAAAGAAGAATCAAATATGGAGTTATGATACAAGAAGACTCATATATTGAACATGGAGAGAACCTAACATCTATAAACCAATTATTATCTTCACCGAAGAAGTGCATAGAGGAAAATATGAGGGAGTGGAATTTAGATAAAAAAATTTCTTTATAGAACCTTGTATGGGCAGTGCACCTTTTCACAAAGTTATTGTGTCCAAAATACATGGATCCACCAAAATTGAGTGTAGTGGATTATGGTAAACTAACACATCAACATGTCAATGTTCCTTGTATTAGGCCTTAATGGAGAACCAAGTAAAATCCATGTGTGTTCTTTTTCTTTATGCTGTATATATATATTTATTATTAAGTGAGATCAGTATAAAGAGAAAGAGAGAGATTGAGTCAGTTCCTTATAATAGGGGAATAAGATCCAAATTACCTCGGGTACTAAAAGAAAAGAAAAAAGTTTAATTTAGTGTGCACCCTGATTCAACCCTCCCTCCTAGGGTGATAATAGTAATCAAGGTCCAAAAGTATTCCTAATAAGTTTTATTCCCAACATAAATTTTCTGCCACCCAAGTCTTTTATATGAAATTTTCAAATAAAATTTACTTAGCCTCATTTACTTGATTTATATCAGTTCAAAAGATTAATATTTAATCAAGATATATATAAATAACAACAACAAGTTTATTATGGGACCTACTATAAAGAAATTTATTATCTTGGATAACTAAAAATCCATTTGATAAAATTACATAATTACATTTCTCATTCCATTGTTTTTTAGATTTCTTTAAATCATATAGGGATCTTACCCATTTGAAAATATTCTTTTCCTTTCTAGGTAACATGAATCCTTCTATTTGTACTATATATAATTCATCATATAAATCACTATTTATAAATATTTTTTTAATATCTTTTTGGTGAATTTTTAAATTATATATAAAATCTAAGGTGATATGTATATTAATAGAAGTAGTCCTAGATATGGGAGCAATGGTATTGAAATAATAAATTCTTTCCTATTGTGTAATCCCATTGGATACCAATATGGATTTCTATTTTTCAATTCTACCATATAATTTTCTTTTCTATATAAATACCCATTTAAAAGAAAATGGTTATGAACCTTGAGGAATATTAAATAATATTCAAGTAATGTTCCTGATTATTGAGTCACTTTCATAATTTATAGCTTCTTTATAAATAAATTCATCAAAAGATGAATTAGATTCTTTAAAAGTATTTGGATCAGACTATATTTAGTAAATCTAGAGTTTTTTTAATAATAAAATCATTCATTACCTCTAATAATTATATATAGAAATAAGATCCACATATCTTGGGTATTCGAGGTCATTTAAATTTATAAACCTCATTAATCATATCCTATTGAGATTCTATTTTATTTAATATGAATTCATTAATTTTTATTTTATTCAGTAAAGTGATAAAACTAGATTTATAAATGATAACATATATTGGTTCAATAACTATATTAATTACTAATAAATTATTATAATCTACAAAAATGAATCTATAATATTTGAAGTTATCGACATGTCCCAGAAATATTACCCTATTTTTCCCTTTTAGGTTTAATTACTCTTATAATTGCATGATAACCCCACGATTTTTAAAAATTTAGTTTTGGCCTCCTATGACTCCACAATTCATATAGAGACATAATATTCCCTTTTGTGGGAACCCTTTTTAGGATGTGAAATGTAGTTAATAATGACTATCCCTAAAATTATCTTGAGAGACTCGAGATATAAGTCATCAAATTAACCATTTACATTAATGTTATATTCTTTCTCCCAACTAAACCATTATATTAAGGTGTATAAAAAGTATTTAATTCATGTATGATCCTTTGGGATTTAAAAAATGAAGGAATATAAGGATGGTTTGGAATTTTATGTCCCTTTTAAGACCTAGATTGACTGACTCCCTCTTCCAGGAGGACCTTGGATTTATCATCCTTAGGTTCATTTTCTTCCTCATTATTTTTTTCATTCCTCCTTAATTTAAAGATTGCTAAGAAATTAATTTAGGTAAATATCTTAGATCATATGTTTCATATAATTTTTAACATTCTTCTAAGAAGGGGGTTGTTTATTTATTATGTATGTGAAAATAGTATCATTATACTTATTTATATTTTTTTATTTAAATTTTGTAAAATACCATAAATTTTATAAAATTTCTATATGATAGGTCTACCATTAACAATTTTTTTATGAAATAAACTTTCTTACATGGAAATTATTTCTTACTACATATCCAATGATGTATTTTTCCCAAAAGAATCTCAAATATTATTTAAGGTTGGAATTTTTTAATACGTGTCAAAGATATAACCAACACATTGACTATGTTCCCCCAACACATGTGAAAATTATTATCTAATTTTTTTCTTATGGAGTAAACTTAGAGTGTCTCATCTTCAGATGTGGGGGGATTTATAATCAAGAGAATATACATCACATTGAGAGTCCCAAGTACCAAGTGCATCCTCTTTTTCCACCTCTTGAAATTATTTCAATAAAATCCCACAACCAACATAAGGTTTTTGAGTGTAACTATATCCACCTAGATGATTTATACTCTTAATCGTGTTTGGGATATAGGTGAAAATAATGGTATGGAATTTCTTGGATGATATTAGATAGATCTTTACAAGGCATGTTATGATTTCACTATTCTCAAGAGTAGATTCTCCCCTTAAGAATTTATAGTATAATGGGTTGAAAGAGAATCCTATTTTGGATACAATATTGTATTTTATTTTACTTTAGACTTGCATCTAGTGAAGAGTTACCCTTGAAGACGATTTTGAATAAAGAGAGTAATAAAAAGAATTTGTTTTTTCTCCCCAACAAATTTATTTTTATTCTTATAGAATACTTGAGAGGAATAATTATTTGAGAGTGGGATTTGGATTTCTTAGAAGTTTTTTTCCCTTCCATAGTGGCTTCTTTTTATAGGCAATGGAGTGATTATTAAAATTGGTTTCTCTACCGTTTCTGATTGGGTGGACACCTATTTTTGAAATTCGTTTTTCAGATTTAATCTCATCTACCAAATCACACCTGATTGAATATATGTCTCATATATCACCTGAATAGTAAACATATGTGTCAGTTAGATCATGACTAATTAGATCTATGGCCCAGACCATACCTGTTTGGTGGGTAGTGTTAAACTATCAGGCATACCTATTCAGGGATAGGCCCAAAAATATATTGACCAAATTATGCATTGTAAAAACAATGGAATCACTATACACCTCACATAGATGTAGCATACAAAGTGAAAAATGTGAAATCATAGTGCTACATTGCGCGTTCACAAGCATACAGGCATGCATGAAGAGGATGTGGCACACTATCTCCCACATGATTATCCCATTTTACTTTTTCCATTTTAAATAGTGATAAATTATTTCCCATTATAATTGGGACCCCAATCCATACCAATTTTAAATGTGGTATTCCAATAAGTCTTCTCATTTAAAAATAAAAATTAATTTTAAATATTTTGAAAACAATTAAAAACTCTAACATCCTCTTATCTTTTACCTTCTCTTATGGAAATATTCATTCTTGATCCTAAAAAATTTATCATTCACTAATTTTATACGGATTATTTCTCCTCGACTTGGTTGTGTGATACTTAGAACCTTGAAAAGTGCTAATTTTTTATTCTTCATTAGTCCATGGACTACCACAAGGGTCATGAATCCAAATCGTTGACTATCTAGGTTTATCTTGGGTTATCATTATTATTCTAGAACCCAATGGTGATGAAAACCATGAATGAATCATTCAGTGGATTCCTTTGGTTGTGTGTGATTAATTTTATCATGAAACACATGATTCATGCTTGAATCTTCATAGAGATATAACTTACCTACCCCTTCCCCCAACATATCCATTTAAATATTGGGATAGACATATCCTTATAAAAAAGATTATATTCTTAAACTGGGTTATATTATTCCCTTTATATCATTGGTATGGGATTGAGGTGTATAATTTTAGGATACATGCCCCATCTCCTTATCCCTTACCCATTTTTTCTTATTTATAGGTCCTGAGAATCGACTGGATTCAAAGGATCCTTCTTTTACAATTCTTTTTCAGCCGCCCTCATCCACTTCATTTGGTGTTGCCTCCACATTCAAGCTAGTTGGGTCTTGTACTCTGAGACTTGATCACATTGGTTTTGAAACCTTCTCTTTTATACCTATCTCTCCAAATAGTGATTTTTATTCTAATTTTTTTCTCCCCTTGATGGATGAATCTAAGCTAGAAATTATGGCCCAATGGGTTTCCTCTCTTTTGATACATGGTTCAATTACTAATCTTCTTGACCCCTTACCTAAGGTTTTAGATATCACTATTATCTTTGTTACAGGCCTTAACCCTATAGGTGTTAATACTCTCTAAAACCTATCACTTGAACCTTCCTTTATAGCCAACCTGTAGATCCATTTAAACTATTTGTTATCTATGGATAGAGAGGCTTACCCCTCCCCCCTCATCACGAGGTTCTCATGGGAAGAAGATCCTTACTGATTCCCATAAGGGTAGATCAATATGGAGTATCACTCAGTCCTCCCCTAGATTATATATCATGAGAACCCCTATCTATCTCAAATATAGAGATTCATTACCCAACATTAATCATAAGAACTCTACCCAGTGACCTCCTTTATTATTTTTAATTATTGGGGAGTTGGTTTTCCTTCAAATGAAAGTTCCTTACTTCTAAATTACTAACCTATTTAGTTTCCATTCTAGACATCCTAGAGTCTAATAAATAAGTTAATTCCATCAAATAATTTAGATTAAAACTACATATGAATCAATTACATCATTGGGTGAATAAAATATTGTGTCCATATTAATTACATTTTCTTATGCTAAGCATGATATTGTGGTGCACGAGATTATCTAGCATGATCTATCAACCTTTGTTTTGGTCTCTATACACTCTATCATTAGTAGGTATTTCAATACCCTCCCAGGCCATGTGGAGAAGAAATATGGATAGACCTACTCAAGTAATGCCATACAACACATTAGGTATTTTTTAGAAGATAATCAATTACAAGATTTTTTCTACATAGGCGATCTTATGATATTATAAAGTAACAAGTAAGATAGAAAAAAAAGAGTTTCATATAGATATATTACTCTATAACCTTTTGGTAACTACCATTCCCTAATATTTTTGTTTCACACTTGATTCATACTTTATCCAAACATTTTCCACTACTTATCAAAATAGGGTACCCCTCTACATTAAATGGTTCATTTAGTTTCTTGAATATTTTTCACTAAAAATAGATTTTATATTATTGGTATAGAAGTGATTCCATATCCTTCTTCTAAGAAAACCATGGAAAATTTTATATAAGAAACCCAAGTACATCAAGCCCAAACCTTCACAACGTATAAACGAAAACATCATATTGTCTAAAATCATTGATAATATTGGTAAGGAGATTCAAATCAAAGATACGATTCTATAGTAGAGGTGTTATGATAAATATTTAGAAATTATTTTTGATAAATAAAAATAGTTATCTAAATATTTGATAAGATAGAGATTCCTAGACCATAAAAAATCCTAGGTATTATGTATCTAGAATGAATCAAAGAAATAAGGATCCTTAATAACCTCTACCTTTGATGGAGGATGGATCCTTCTATGTGGATGTGAATTTCATGACCCCTCTTGATTAAATCCTTTTTTTCTTTGATTCTTAGATGTCTAAGGGACTTCTCCCACAATGATATAGGATATAAAATAAATAATGGTGACTCCACCTTCTTCAATGTCATTACCCCAATTATGAAACCTATAAATAACACAATTATTAAAGACATCCATGATAAAATAATTTTTTTTGGCACCTTAAGTTTATTTAATCAAGATAGTGTACCCAGTCTAGATGGATTCACATGATCTTTCTTTATTGGTTGCTCGAGTGTCATCAAAGTAGATATCATTAATGCGATATGGGGGTTATTTAGTGGTGGATCCCTACCTCCCTCAACTTGCACTTCCAATCTTGCAATCATTCCAAAATTAAATCATCCATACTCATTTTAACACTTTAGCCCAATTGAAATGTGTAATTTTATATATAGAATTAATCTAAATATCCTTAATGAAAATCTCTCAACATTCCTTTATTACTTGGTCTCAAAGGAGAAATATGGATTTATCAAAGAAAGGAACCTCTTGTGTACCATTGAACTCAATACAAAAATGTTAATAGAACTTTAGTGGAGGGTGGAAAGAGGTAATATAATGATGAAAGTTGATATGGAAAATTTATTTAAGAAAATGTAATAAAACTTCATCTTCTGAGTTACACACTAGTTAGGCCTCTTTAGATAGATATATGATCGTTCTTCCAATGCTACTCTTAACCATGGTTTCATTGCATCTCTCAGGAAAAAACTTGTTTTTTTAAAATTTATAAGAGATATATGAAAATGAGATCCACTATCTTCTAGCCTATTCATGCTAGTTAAAAATTATTTTAGTGAAAACTTGAAGGTTACTACTAGTAAGGGGAGAATGAGGTTATTCATAGTCTATTATGGTAGTGCATGGATCACACAACTCTACTTTTTAGATAATATGATGATTTCATCAAAAACAAAATATATCTCAATAAATTCCTTTAAATACATCATGAGGTTATATGAATAATGAAGTGGATATAAAGTTAATTTTGATATGAGAAACCTCTTTGTTTCTACTAAGAATTCAGATAGCTTGGTTAAACTATTCAAACAGTGGTTGGGATTTTTCAAAAGGAGATCCCTTTAAAAAATATTGGCATCCCCTATTAAATGTAATAGTTCACATTCTCTATATCAACAATTTGGTTCACAAATTCTCTAGGTGCATCCTTAACTAAAAAATTGATTCATCTCATTTAGAGGTTGGTTGGTTCTCATCAATGCTATTCTCATGTACAAGACCATACATATCTTATCCATCATTATGGTATCCAAGTAACTCATCAATAACATTTAGAGTATTTTTTTTCTAATTTATCATAGGAGATCTATTCTAAAAATAAATACCACTAGGCTAGTTAAAGGAAACCATTGAGGCACCTAAAATAATGATGAATTGATATTCATGGTTTAAAAGATACTATGCAAAGCTTGCAGAAGAATCTAACTTGTGTGTATTTATTTGGTCGATCACTTTGGGTAGGTTTCACCAAGAAAAAATATGGAGATGATTTGGATTCTCTCACCTATGGTTTCTACCCTCATTCCCCTCTCTAGCGTAACCTGATCAATATGATTCCCACTATATTAAACCTATTTTTAAAGATCATTAGGTGGTTTAAAATATTCTTTTCAAAAATTAATGGGTGAGGAGTCCTCTCTTATTTTTGGGATACCCTACTCTATACATTAACTTCAGGTCAGTTATCTAGCACCCAACCTTCATTAATATAGTTATGAATAACATACATAAATTTATTGCAGACAACATCTACCTTTATGATGAAAATGATCTCCACAACAAAACCCTATTAGATATAGGTGCCTTTGAATCCAAAGGATATCCAAATCTAAGAAACAACACACTATTAATAGAGTTATGATCTCACATACTTTTGTACACCAATATCCCATCTAAGATAAGCTTTCTGATTTGGTGTTTTAACTATAGAACATTTCTAATTAACACAACAAAATAACAGAGGTTTATCACCCTCACCTAAAAATTCCAATGATATGATCACTTAGATATGATGAAAACTACCCATATATTTCTCCCCAGTGAATGGAATATATAACAACCCAAAAATCCCTTTATGTTGTTAATAAATCTTATATTAAAATGATTATTTTTTTATGAACACATTGAAATACTATTATAATTCATAAGAACAGTACATATCATGAATTAATATTTAATATAATAACTATATAAAATATAGGGAGGTAGAAAAAAAATAAAAATTCACACACTAATATAAACTCCATAGGCTTTAATTTCCAGTGAAGATTTATCCTACAATAAAAATAGTAAAAATAAATCGAAGTGTTAGGAATCAAATAGACATTATCAAGGGAAGTATAGAACCTTTGTAATCGATGTAATGAATGATGAGGTATGAGAATAGTGGAGTATATATATGGTGTAAATGTAAAAGTGATAGTTTGGATCTGACCATTGGTCAATATGACCATTGGGAATTATGACCATTGGTAATATTGTTACCATTATAATTGGTGTTTATAAAGGATAATTAAAAAGATAATTAATGTAGAAGGGAGAAATGATGGACTCAACCTGTAATACCATGCCTTTTGAAGCCCATTTATATGAACTTGGGAGGGTGGTAGTGTGACCAGGGTTCTCCCTTAACAAATCCTAATAAGGGACTAAATATGTAAGGTTCAAGAATAATTGATTAAAGGAGAATCTCAAGTCAGTGGAGATCATCATTATATCAATTTTAGATGATCCACCCAATGAAAATTCCACCATCATTATTCTTACCCCTATGTTGTATGATAGTGTAATAAAGGGTTATGTATCTAGACCTTAATATTATAAAAGTTTAATTTTCATTTTAGAAATTAAATAGAGGTTTTTTCAATTCCATTTTAATTATTATTTTATTTAAATAAAATACACATCAATATAAGATGAACAAGATAAATATATTTTTTGGCATAATGAAAACATTATTGATTTTTATGGAGAATATATAATTAAAATACATATTTATGATAAATTTGGGTATTTTAAATAAAATTAAATTTCATGAAATATTCTTATAAAATAGTATTTTTTAAATAATGATAATATAATTTTATAATTCCCTTTGTAATTTTTATAATAGTTCCAAATTTTATTATGTCATAAAAGATATGGTTTTCCAATAAATAATATTTTTAATTAAAAGTTAAAATCTTCATATTTATAAAATTATTTTGACAAAATAAAAAATATTTTTTAAATTATCACATTGAAATTTTTTTAGTGTGAAAGTTTGAAACTTTTCTAAAAGAATCTATTTTTCAGTGAATAGTAAAAAATACAGTTTTGTATTTTTGGTATGTTTTCTGACTTCAAAAATATCTAATAATGATATAATAATTAATAAAACTTAATCTATGATCGAAAATAATTAATTCTATTAAAATAATGTATTTATATGAATTAAAATTAATTTTAAAACTTATAAATAACATTCTATAGTCTAAAAAGAAAATTAAGTTTTTAAAGACATTATTTTGTGGAAAAATTATTTTTCCATGCCAAAATAATATAAAATATTGAATTTATATTTTGAAATTTACATATATCAAAATACACTTTCTTAATTTCAGAATCCAAGAGCCAAAACCATGGGTAAACCAATGATTTTCTGTTTCCCACAACCTTGATTTATAAGGGGGTATTTAGAAATTAATAAACAATCCTCCCACATTTTTTTATAAATACCCACCTATCTACCCATTTTCACTCACCCCTAATACATTAAGAATGAATCCTTATATATATCCCTAATAAGGAGTTTCTAATGTTCCAAGGAACTCTTATTAAGCTTTAAGAAGCATCTTGCAAAGTAATGGAATCTATTTCTCAATCTTTGTTATCGAAGAACTTCATTTATAATTAGTCTTGTAATTTTAAATTTCTTATGTTCTCATACACTTATGATAATTCCATTACCATCTAAATTTTTTTCTATCAATGATAGGCTTACATTATCTCTCATTAATCCAATTCCCTAAACCATTTTGTATACCTGTTATGCTGCTGAAATCATTCATTGATTTCTCATTCCTCCATTTTATATTATGCATACCCAAACATACTTTATTTATTGTTTATTCATATGGATATAAGTATACCTCATTGATTTAGAATTACCATGTATGAAACCAATATTCCATTATCATGGATTAAAAATGAAAAAAAGTTCAAGCATTTAAACACTCATGTACTCAATTATTTTATATGAATATTGTTCTTTATCCTCTATAGGGTATTAATGAAATGATTTATTATGATATATGTAGCACACATGAATTAAGAGATATAAAGGGAATTATTTAATAGTTCTCCAATACATTGGGTACTGAATTAATGTTATATCCACATTTCAATGTTATATATCACATACTTATGATTATTATCACTTTCATGCATCATGTTTTATACATGATAATTTCTCATGTTACATTTCTTTTTTTATCCCTTATTAGGATTTATGATTATCCTTTTTTATTTATGTATTCTCCTAAGAAATTAATTATAGTGAGGTGACCAGGGATGGGATAATAGAGGAGTATTTTGAAACATCTTGGACTTGGATTCCATTGAAAGGTTCCCTGAGCCTAGTGGGTCACATGGACTCAAGCGCATCTCCCCAAATGAAAGAGGCTTCCGACTATGAGTGAGGGACTAGGTGTGTCTATGGGGAGAATATTCCCTCATTACTAGATCATAACACTGCAGAATATCAATAATAGATAGATAGTGAAAATAGTAAATCATACATACAATTGATAAATAGTAGGAATATATAAAAAAATAAAGCACATATAAAATGATGATGATACATGTCATATGTCTCTTTAAAACAACCAAAATTGGAATACATGGAAAGTTTACAATACAAGTAACAAAATCACAAAAAGTAAAAAAAAGATCCTCAATATCATCATGAGCCTCATCTCAGTCCCATGATCCCTTACTCCTAAGCAGTAATCAAGAACATATAGAAGGGTGATTTCCCTTATTGATACTTGCAATCATATAGTGTTTTTGGGTATGAAAAGATGGATGAAATAAGGTGTGAGACATAATCCCAATAGGAAACCATCCAAGGTCTATTTCCATCCAGTCAAGGAATATATATATATATATATATATATAATAGTCATATTATGCAGGAATTAATATAATATGTAAAGGAATTAATTCAATTAAACAACCTATAAAGTTCAGGTTTTCATTTTAGAACAATTTGGTTTCCACCAATTTCATTCAAGAAAAATATACAATTTAATAGTTAGGTATGTGCCATTGATAATCAAATCCATTTAATCATTCAATATCATTTAATTTATAAGTCTTGAGACCCGAAACATAGCCTGATGTCTCTCATAAAAATGTGATCAAAGGATTCCTAAACAAGCCATCTATAAAGTGTAAGACAAGACCAAATCCAAGCTTGAACTTTGTCTTGAAAGATGTGTCGTATAACTCATTTCATTCATTATTCATTTATAAACCTGATCCCATCCATGAAATTACTAATTTGGAATCGAGGTATCACTCCTGGTATAATATCAACCAACACCCTACAAGCCCATCCATGGAAATCCTCATGAACCTAGGAATTACTCTAGGTGTGGTATAACACCACTTCCAGATGAGTCCATCCTTGGCGGTCCACTAAGGGAGACCAAGTATCACCCATGGAATATATTATCAAATTCCCTTTTATTCCATCCTTTTTAATCTATATGGAATCCATGTATCACTGGATATATAATAGTTATACCCCCATGATTCCATCCTTGGAAAACCATATAAGGAGTCCAAGTGTCACTTGGTCATACTCAAGGTCAATGAAAAATGAGTTATTCCATGGCATTCATCATTGAAAACTTATTTCACCTAAGGCATAAATAATTCAATATCATTCAATAAAATTTAATCAAATTTTTTTAATCAATTTGATTTAAAACATGTCAAGGTCATTAGTAAGAACATTTAATTCAAACCTCACCTCAAAAGGTGGCTAAAAGCATTGGATAATCTTATAAGAATTGGATCTAAACTAATCACGTGGGCATTTCATTATAAAAATTATCTAATGATTAAAAATCTATCACATAGAAAGTGTCTAAGGGAATGGAATCCATCCCATTTCCTTTATCAATTCAATTCCAAAATAACATCCCAAGCTAATAGAAAAAAGGGCACACCCTAAGGTATCCAATTCCAAAATCCACGATGGTGGTCTATTTAAATAATCAACACACTAAAAGGGTGGTTCTGTTTCAAGGTTATTAAACAATTTAACATTAATCATCGAGTCTAATTAATTGAATAGGATATACCTATCAATTTAATTCAAGGATCATAGTTCATTTTAAGACACTTCCTGGGAATTGGGAATGCGACATGATGGCATGTCTAAACACTTTTACTTTTAATGAATGTCAGGAGACCACCTACCACAGGTCCATAATTGATAGATCATCCTGTATCAACTCCTGATTTGACCCAAATTATGAGAAAATAAAAGAATGAATGAAGAACCTAGTAATAGGGATATTATCTTTCCCCTAAATAGATCAATTGATTCCAAACAAAATGAAGAATGTATAAAAAGGGATTGAGAACTCACCAATTCAAATCCAACGAGATGAGGGGAACTTGAATTGGAGATCATATGGAGGAGTAACATTGATTCCTAGAATATTCTCCCAAGAGGTTTCTCAAAATGTGAAGGTTCTGTCTATTTAATGAAAAGAGAAATTATGTTTGAGTTAATATATTTAATAAAGGATTTTTTTTATTTTACCCATAGAAAAGGGGTTGCATGGTTTGGCCGCACGATTGGCCAAACCATTCACCAAAAATGCATGCCTAGATGTAGGGAAGGGGACCCCACAAGGTTTGTATGCACATTTTGACTAACTATGCACAAACCATGTAAAATTCCAATGTAAAAATTGTAGACATTCTTTCATGGCTATGAACCTCAAAGTGCATGGGTTGATCTAACTATACATCCTGTAGCCTCCATCTGTCTAGCCTCGCATGGTTTTATCTAACCATGTAGCCTACCCCACATGTTTTATTTTAACCATGTGCCAGACCATTTTCAACCTAAGATTTGGGTTATAGGATTTGAACTGGCCCAAGAAACCCCCGATACCTCCATGACCTCAACATATATTCATATTAGTTTGTATTTAGACATTTAAACTGAAACTTGATGGAATGTAAAGGATATGTACCTCATAAAAGAATTGGGCTCTTATAAACATCCTCACTTGAAGAAAATTTTCCCTAAATTTCCATTGCATGGGTGGTAGATGAATCATTTTATGATAATCCTATATGCATCTACCTGTAATTAAATCTCCTTGGGCAGAAAGTCATGAGATGGTTCTAAATAGTAACGTCATAGTTAACATACATAGAAGATTTCGTGCATGGCACAATACCTATGAGGTAACTACAACTGATAGGCTACCAGCTCGACTCGCTCCTAAATCAGAAATGGACTGATGTATCTTGGAAAAAGATTACGATATCTCTTGATACTTTAATTTCCCATCCTTAGTGAGACATGAAAAAAGACCAATCCCTGACCTTGAAATCTAGAGGTTGTTTATGGCGATCGATATAAGATTTCTGACGAGACTACAGAGTAGCCATCCACTTCCAAATCAACTGCACCTACTATGTGGTCTCCTAAACAAGATGAGGTCCAAGAATAGCTGCCTCTCATACCTCTAACTAATGCATGGGTGATTGGAATATCATAAAGTAAAAATCCTCATAAGGTTCCATCTAAATTGTATTCTTGAAGCTATTATTATAGGTGAATTAAACTAGGGGTATATACCTCTCCCAATATCCCCTAAATATATAACACATGCTTGAAACATGTCCTAAAGCACCTGAATCATGCACTCTGATTGGCCATTTGTCTAGGGGTTGTATTCCATTCTTAGAAGTACCTATATACGTAACACCCTTTATAGACCTTTCTAGAATCATGAGGTAAACCAGGAATACATATCTGAAATGATAGTTTTCAGGACCCCATGAAGTCGTACTATATCAAAGATATACAACCTTAAAATCTCATCTACAATGAATTTTTCCCTGATTGGTGGGAAATGTGAATCTTTCATGAGCCTATCAACAAAAACCCATAAAACATCATTACCTTGAGGTGACCTCAGTAAACCTATCATAAAATCCATCATGAAATCATTCCATTTCCACTCAGGAATGGTTTTATACTGTAAAATTTTGGTTGGTCACTGGTTTTTCAACTTCACCTATTGATAGACAGAACATCTCATAACAAAACTAGCTATGTATCTTTTCATACCAAACTACCAGTATTGGAAATGTAAATCCCAATACATCTTTATTATGTCGGGGTTTACTTCCCAAGCTAAAGCATGAAATTATAACATCATCTCCTAACTTATATCTTCTGAAACCCATACATAACCATTAAAACACATAATTTCATCCTCTCTTAAGGTCCAACCAGGAGGAGGGTCATCACATGACACACTCTCTCATAATACTAGGCCCTCAAACTTCAATATCTGCCTCATCTTCACTATATCTAGTAGTATAGAGGTCACACCTAAGAATGATAGATAAGTTTTACCCTGACTATCCTTCTCCTCCAAGTTCATATCAAAAAATAAAGCCATAAGCTTCCTCTCACTACTGGCCTACCACACTGCCTGTATATGAGTCCTCATGATTAGTGCATCGACCACTTCATTTCCTTGACCAGGTATATAAGCAAGCTCTACATCAAAATACTCTAGGTACTCAACCCACATTTGCTACCGCAGATTCAGATCATGTTATGTAGATATGTACTTGAGGATTTTTTGGTCCGTGAACACCACAAAACACTCTTTAAATAAGTAATTTCTCCAACAACACAATGCATGAACAATTACTACTAACTCAAGATCCTACATCGTGTAATTCCTCTCATATAGCCTCAACTTCTGAGACCCTTACACCACAAATCTATCCCCCTGCATTAGGGCTTCTCCAATCCTGATACCCGATGCATCATAGTTGTAATGCCCCGACCCTAGTTACCCAGAGTCAGTGCATTATTTCATAACATTGTCAGGATCACAAGGAAATCATGTCTCGAATGACCGATCGGTTTAGTATTATTGGAAAAAAGATTCATACATAAGTTCAACATTACAACTTGAAGATAAATACAACACAAATATATTTCATTAGAAACATCCAAGCCTCCTAGATTATGCCTGCAGGTCACACATAAATAACTTCTTCATATCCTGGGAAAATGAAACATAAGAAAAGGGGTGAGATCAAATGCTCAGTAAGGGTAAGTAACACAGTAGAAAATGACATAAATATTAATCATGGTAAATAATTGAAACCACATGCCTTTACTAATAATAAACATGAATAATTTTATGGAAAGAATACGAGCTGAGTAAATAATGCCATAATAAAACATAATCATGGGTATTCTACTAGTTGAATGACCACATAAACCATCAATATTATTTCCATAATGAGGGAATGTATAATGATAGACATTCTGAAACATTTTGTCAAGGGCTCAGCCAAGACGTCTAAAAATGATTAAGCCTCAGCCAAAACCATAAATAAAATTGGGAAAGGGCCTTGTCCAATTCCACGTCTAGTTGTCTCATGATACCTACCAATGTATCGAGGAGCTATAGCGTTCTCCACCCATTACTTACTAATTCCAATACATTCCTCATATGAAAAGGTTTAAACATATCATAAACATTCGTATTAAAACTAGCATACGAAATGTCAATAATTTAACCATAAATCATGAATGGTATAAAAATAGAACATCCACAGTCAAACATATCACAAAACCTTCAATACAATATGGAAGTTTTGTTTCATAATAAATCAACTCCATATAAACTTAAAATCCATCAAAGGATGTTGACATAGATGAAATCAAAACCCTTTTTAGAGAAATACCACTTTCTATTTTGAAACCATATAAGAGTCAAATAATTATAAAATAAAACATTTAATTTGAAAATATTCTTATAATCTTGTAAGGGAATCTTTGACAAGTTTATAATGGTAGAAAATATCCGCGCCCACCGTATAAGTTAAAAAAAAAGACATTCTTACCTTAATTTTGTCAAAAAGGTTAAAAAGGACAATGTTTGCAAAACGACGGAAAGACTCCTTTATAAAAATATTATAAAAATTAAAAAATGGTATAAATTACTTCAAACCATAGTCTATAAGATATTAATAATTTTTTGAAATACATTTTTAAGAAACATGGATGTGGATGATAAAGAGGTCCCAGTAGATAATTACGTATAAACAACCTCGGATAATGAAGAGATTGTGAAATAAACCCTTAACTTGTACTTTTCCTTGGTTGATGTTAGGTTAAACTCCTATATAATGGTGAAATAATTGTTATTAAATTATATAAGAATCATATACATTAATATGATATCATATATGATCTTTTAACATTGATTTGTTAATAATATCTTAGTATTATCATCGTTTCGGGTGTTAACAGATTCGTTTTTCTTTATATTGTTTGTTATGTGAGCCATATTTGTTATGGATGGGATGTATATTCTTCATAACCATAATTATAACATGTATCTAAAAATTATTTTTAATCATCAAATAAAATTTAGTCTTGAATGGATACGACGGGGAATGAATCTCATCTCGTTCGTGGAGACAGTAATCTGTATGTATGCACGAGTGACAATATCATTCTTTTGATATTAAAATAATATATAATTGGATGATATATCATATATACAGAATAATTACCATTTTATATTTATTATTTACATAAATTACACATCATTATCATACCAATCCAAATAATAATGTTTTGAATAACAATTACACCATGACGTGGAGACGGTAAGCCGTACGTACGCACGTATGGTGACATCTCATTCAAAGGATGGATAGAATACTGAATATGGTTGTAAAATATTTATAATAACATTATAGTATATAGGAGATACTGGATTTATTATTTTATAATGGAAATAACAAATAAAGATGATGTTGAAGAAGAAAGGAACTTGGAAGAGGGTGGTGAAAACATTACCTCTTCTTCGGGTTCTTCCATTTGATTTGATCAAAAGTTCTCCTTAGGTTGGCTTTATGATCAAAATAATGCCTCTAGATTGAAGTTAGAGAAGTTGAGAGAATATTTGGGTAGGGTTTGGCCGAGCCAAATTGCTTTGAAGGTGTGAAGAATTGGTTATAAGTGGTGTCCTTTTATAAGGGGGAGGAGGGGCTCTTTAGAAAAAACTTAAAGTATTATTTTATAATAAATTAATATTAGGTTTCTAATGGCTCCAGAGTGGATTATTAAAAGTACAAGGAGGGGATGGGTCGAAATACTTTCAACCAATAGATTTTAGACAGGTTTGGGTCATTATAGTAACCTTATCTTTTAGTTTTAACTCTTAGTTAATTAGTTTGACATTTACCATGTCACTTTGTATTTTTATATTATATAGTTAATAAACTTACTATATATATCCAAGATACCCCCAAGTGGTCCATTAATGATACACCTATCTTGATATAAGTCCTTTGGATGAACCTTAGATTTTTAGGAATAGAATATCAATTAATAATATAATATTTTTTTAAAAACTCATATATGTCAATTTTGACACTATTCAATAATTGATTTTTGGTAAAGTCTTAAAAACTTTATTAATTAGAATAAAATTAATATAATAAATACTAACATGTAATATTAAATAATAAAATTTGTGTATGTCATCAAAACTTTCAAATTATATTTATTTTAACTTTTATAATACCAATTATTTGATTCTTTCATTAAAAAGGAAAATACTGCATCATTATTGTGTCATAAATAAATTTAATTATTAAATGTATAAGAATTATAAATAAAACAATATTATGTATTAAATCATTTTATATTTCTAATGAATATTTATAGTCGAAAATATAACATATATAACCCTATGTAAATTTTTTTTTGCTAAAAGATATATGCTTATGTCATTTTTGTATTTACTTTAACTTAATTAATATAGAGTGTCATTATCACTTACAAGTGGATCCATGGGGTCCCAAAATCGACCCAAAGATTCCCATGGTCGTAAATGTATCAAAAAATAGAGTTAGGACACGTTTTAGGGTAATTTATTATTATTATAATATTATTTTTACCCTTATTTACCGGATTTACCTTTTAACCATGGTAAATAACATATTTACCGAAGTAATTATTCAAAATGAATATAAATAAAAGTTACCTATTTACACAATTTGGACCTCCGGATTATAAATATGGAATCAATTTTTCTAAATTCAAAACACAGAAGTGTCAAAAATTAATTTAAAATTAATTCCCGCTGTCAAAACAAAAAGCGTGTTTTTAAGAAATAATAACTATCAAAAGATTGACACTTGTTTATGTTCGGTTTAATTGTGAAATTATGTCCAATGACCAACATTGTATTAAATGGTAAAAATATATTCTAAACATACTTTAAAACCACTCAAATTCAAAATTTATCACAATTAATTATTTCAATTAAAAAAGTAATTTTTAATTAACATTTAGTAATTTTCACTATTTATCAAAATATAAAAGTTATCCGAAAAGAAACAAAATTTCACCCTAGGATAATTTCGATATTATAAATCAAAAAATGAAGTTCATTTTGAGAGATAAAATTTAAAAATTTCAAAAAGTGGGTATTACTATTCATAACAGCTACTTTGATTGGTCGTGGTGTGTTAGAATCTCGAAGTTGCGTACAACACACGCTACTGTATTATTCAAAGAGAATCATACCGTGGAAGCTTGGGGTTTTACATTCTGCCCTCCTTCAAATAATTTCGTCCTTGAAATTTCTAGAATACTACCACATGAAAAGGATCGGGTGGTTCTTCATCATAAGTTCCTCGGGTTTCCACGTTGCCTCTTCCATCTTATGGTTCCTCCATAGAACTTTTACCAGACGAGTCATCCGGTTTCTCAACACTTTTTCTCTCATATCAAGAATCTTGACGGGCTCTTCGCAAAAAGATAGACCAGGTTCTAGTTCTAATTCCTCATAGGTGAGTACATGCCTTGGGTCAGGCATGCATTTTCTCAACAGTGATATGTGGAACACATCGTGAACTTTGGAGAGACTTGGCGACATTTCCAACCAGTAAGCTACATCCCCAATTCATTCTAGAATTTCAAATGGTCTGATGTACATGTGACTCAATTTTCCATTTTTACCGATACATATAACACCCTTCCATGGAGATACCTTTAAGAAAACATGATCTTATACCTGAAATTACAAATCCTTCCTTCGGTTGTCAGCATAGCTCTTTTGCCTACTTTGAGATGCTTTGATGTGGTTTTGGATTACCTTCATCTTTTCCATCATTTCCTCCACCAGTTCTGGGCCTACGAGTTTTCTTTCACCAACATCATCCCAACATGTTGGTGTGCGACAACTCTTTCCGAATAACGCTTCATATGGTGCCATCCGAATACTTGAATGGAAGCTATTGTTATAGGAAAATTATAGAAAAGGTAAATATTGATGCCGTATACCCTGAAAGTCAAGTGATCATGATCTCAACATGTCTTCTAAGGTTTGAGTTGTCCGTTATGATTGTCCATCTGCTTGTGGGTGGCAGGCAGTGTTCAAACAAAGTTCAGTATCCAAGGCCTTCTGAAGACTCTTCCAAAATCTTGAAGTAAAACGGGGATCATGATAAAAAAAATTGACAGGGGTACTCCATGAAGTCTCAAAACTTCATTAATATATAGTCTTTCTAGACGTTCAAGTGGAAAATCTTCCCTTATAGCAAGAAAATGTGCTGACTTGGTAAGATGATCAATAGTGACCCATATTGCATCGTTCTTTCTAAGAGTATTTGGTAGTCCCATGACAAAGTCCATCATGATATTATCCCATTTCCACTCAGGTATAGGGAGTGGTTGCATGACTCTACCAGGCTGTTGCCTTCTAGCTTTCACTTATTGACGAACCATACATATTGACATAAAATCAGCAATCTCCCTCTTCATGTTGTCCCACCAAAAATGTTCTTTCAAATTTATATACATTTTGGTGCTCCTGGGGTGTATAGTGAAATTGGAATTATGAGTATCATCCAACAATTCCCTTTTTAGATCAGGTATATTGGGAACACAAAGTCTCTTCCCAAATTTCAAAATTCCTTCTTCATACACAAAGTCACTCAATCTCCCATCATTCAAAGCTTTAATCTTCTTTTTAAACTCTTCATCATCGGTCTGAGAAATCTTAATCCTTTCTAGTAAAGATGGTTTGGAAACCATTTGAAAAAGCATTTATGTTTCACCTTCCATAGTTATTCCCATGTCCATCTTCACTAGATCCATGAAAATAGGATCCCTTTCAATTCTCATATTGTTCAAAACTCCATGATCCTTTCTACTCAAATCATCTGCCGCCTTATTTTCCTTCCCTGGGTGGTAGTGTATCGTGCAATCATAATACTTGAGTAGTTCAAGCGATCTCCTTTGCCTCATGTTGAGTTCTTTCTATGAGAAAATATACTTAAAACTCTTGTGATTAGTATAAATGTCAAATTTTACACCATAGAGATAGTGTCTCCAAATATTGAAAGAAAAGATTACAACAGCTAACTCAAGATCATGATTAGGATAGTTTTTCTCATGAATTTTCAGCCGTCGTGATGCATAGGAAATAATTCTATCATTCTGCATAAAGACACAATGAAGTCCTTTCTTCGATGCATCACTATAAATAATGAACCCATAATTACCTAATATTAGAGTCAATATAGGTGCATTGACTAATATTCTCTTCAGTTCTTCGAAAAAAAATTTCACACTCTTTTTTCCAAACAAATTTAACCCCTTTAAGTGTGAGCTTCATTAATGGGTTAGCCATTCAGGCAAAATTCTGGACGAAACACTGATAATAACCTACTAAAACAACAAAACTGCGTACCTTAGTTATACTTGTCGGGGCTGGCCATTCTTAGATTGACTTGGTCTTAAAAGGATCAACAGAGATTCAATCCTTAGAGACAATATGGCCAAGAAAAGAGATCTCCTGAATCTAGAATTCACACTCGCTAAACTTCCCATATAATTCATGTCTTCTAAGAGTCTTCAAGATAATACGTAAGTGATTTTCATGATCTTCGTAGCTTTTTAAGTATACTAAGATATCATCAATAAATACAACTAAAAAATCATCGAGATATTCCTTGAAAACATTGTTCATTAGATCCATGAAAACAGAGGGTGCATTAGTCAGCCCAAAAGGCATTACTGTAAACTCGTAATGCCCGCACCTGGTTTGAAATGCTGTCTTCGGAATGTCTTCCTTCTTCACACACAACTGATGGTATCCAGATCAAAGGTCAATCTTTGAAAAGTATTTAGATATAGGAATTTGTTCAAATAAATCATGAATGCGAGGTAGGGGATACTTGTTCTTTATTGTTATAGCATTGATTTCCCTGTAGTCGATACATAACCTCAGAGATCCATCTTTCTTCTTAACAAAAAGAATAGGGGTTCCCCATGGAGAAACACTAGGGTGAATAAATCCCTTATTACTCAATTCCTCTAGTTGTTTCTTTAGTTCCACTAATTCCACAGTTTCCATTCTATAAGGGGTCTTTGATATGGGCCTTGATCCAGGAATTAAATCACTGGAAAACTCAATTTCTCGTTCTGGAGGATGTCCAGGTAAATCTTTGGGAAACACATCAACATATTCTTTCACAATAGGTACATCCTCTATTTGAACATTTCTTTCCTCACCCATAGTTATTTCATTTTCTTCCTCCCCAATAATTGAATTTATTTGAGTTACTGGGGGTGGATCTATGTAAGAATTAGGTGGTGAAAATTCCACTCTAAATATAAGGTGTTCCTTATCATCATCATCATCAAAAATAGTAACCCCCTTATTCTTACAATAATTTTTTTGCATCATGGTCCAAAAGCCAATCCATACCAAGGATTATATAAAATTACATCATAGGTATGGTGATGCGATTTGCAGATAAAGAACATTTATGTGCTCTAATGGGGACTAATTCACAAAACTTTGTTGTAATGATACATCCCTTAGGAGTTTTAACTGACAACTCCATTGTTAAATCAAATTGGAAATATCTAATTTTCTTAGCAAACTTGGAAGATATGAAACAATGTGATGATCCAGAATCAAATAAATCATTTTATAAACTTGAGGAAACCATTAAATTACCTAATTCCACATCTTTTGGGGCTTCAACCTCAACAGTAGTGATTTCATAAGCTTGGCCTTGATCCCTTGTACGTTTCTGGGGTACGTTTCCATGATGCTTAGGACATTCATTTGCATAATGTCTCATCTCTCTATAACTATAGCATTGAACATTGGTAGCATTTTTATTTCCTTTATAATCACCAGCTAGATGACCTTTCTATCCACATTTGTAGAAAACCCCTTTTCTTTTTAGACAGGCACCAGGGTTCTTCCTTCCGCAATTATCACAGGGTGGAAATTCAATTCTTCCATTATTACCTGATTCTTTATTTCTTTTCCCAGAATGTTCAGAAGATCTCTTTCTTCTCTTGCTTTGATTTAAAGTCATAAGACTTAGAGAATTACTTTTCTGTCTTGATAGCACACAAGAAAATATCTTCGTATGATGAGAGGTATTGTGATACTAATTCTCGACAGAGAAATGTTTTTAACCCATAAAAGAAATGATCAATATTACTGAATGGGTTACGTATATAATTTGCAGCATGCCTCGCTAAACTTGTAAAGTTAGCCTCATACTTAGCGACATTCTCATCCTCCTTTTGCCTCAGACTCAGAAATTGTCTTTCCATATCCGCTTGATGGTCACGAGGAAAGTATTTTTCTAAGAAAATCTCTTTGAACTCCCTCCATTACATATTTGATACTTCATCATCTTCCTTTGTGTTTTGAATCAATGACCACCATTGATCAGCATCTCCAGTGAGACGATAAACTACTATGATAAATTTTTCCCTTTCACTACTCCCCAAGCATAGAATATTTTCTCTAATTAATTTATCCATTTCTTAGCTACTAGTGGATTTGTAATCCCATTGAATGTTGGTGGTTGTTTCCTCATGACGTGATCTAACATTGATCCTCCATGCTGTGGATCAGGGTGCTCCATACGGGTAGGGTTATTATTCATAACCTGAGAGAGTTGTCCCAGTATGGTGATTAGCTGATCAGCACCAGTTGCATCACCAGCTCCACTATAATTATCTTGAGCTGGAGGGAAATCCCTACATAGAGTGTTTGCATTGATACAGTTTCCATTCCTTCCACTAGGTGCTATTTCTAAACAATGGCATAAACTAGATCAGTTTATGAATCAAAATACATAATTCCATACGTGTAAAACACTTAACATAAATTGAACTATTTATGGACATAATCCATAATCATAAAAAAATGTTTTCTTTGAGGAAGTATATACTCATAAACCCTTCATAATGATTTTTAAAGAAAATGAGAATTATATTACGCATATCCCCTGGGAGTGTCGTAACCAAGAGTGCAGCAAGGCCCATTGTCGTGCACCAATTCCCATTCAAGTCTAGCTCAAAGCGGTGTTTTCAGGTTTTACCCGTAGGTACATCTGTGACACATCCACCTCTACCTGCTCATATACAGACAAGGATGTATTTCTCAGAAAACTCACAAAATTTCTACAATACCAAAATTCTAGGAAGTTCTTCTATACTAATCCTCAAAGTCTATCTTAGGTCTATGTGCTCTAATAAGAGTTCATCTAAATCTAGCTTCCAAGGTTGGTACTAAATTTCCTCTGATACCAACTGTAATGCCCCAACTCTAGTTACCCATAGTCGGTGCATTATTACATAACATTGACATGATCACAAGGTAATCATTTCTCGAAAGGCCGACCAGTTTTGAATTATTGGAAAAAATATTCGTACATAAGTTCAACTTTACATCTTGAAGAGAAATAAAATGCAAATATATTTCATTAGAAACATCCAAGCCTCCTATATTATGCCTACAGGTCACTCATAACTAACTTCTTCATATCCTAGGAAAATGAAACATAAGAAAAGGGGTGAGATCAAACACTCATTAAGGGTATGTAATACAGTGTAAAATGACATAAATATTAAGCATGATAAATAATTGAAACCACATGCCTTTACGAATAATAAACATGAATACATTTAGGGAAAGAATATGAGCTGAGTGAATAATTACATAATAAAACATAATAATTGGTATTATACTAGTCAAATGACCACATGAACCATCAATATTAATTCCATAATGAGGGAATGTATAATGCCGGACATTCTGAAACATTTTGTCAAGGCCTTGGCCAAGACGTCTAAAAATGATTAAGGCCTCGTCCAAAACCATAAATCAAATTGGGAAAAAGCCTCGTCCAATTCCACATCTAGTTACCTCATGAGACCTACCGATGCATCGAGGAGCTATAGCGGGATCCACCCATCACTTACTAAGTCTAATATATTCCTCATATGAAAAGGTTTAAACATATCATAAACATTCCTATTAAAAATAGCATAAAAAATGTCAATACTTTAACCGTAAGTAATGAATGGTATAAAAATAGTACATCCACAGTCAAACATATCACAAAACCATCAATACAATATGGTAGTTTTGTATCATAATAAATCAACTCCAAATAAACTTAAAATACATCAAAGGATGTTGACATAGATGAAATCAAAAACCTTTTTAGAGAAATATCTCTTTCTATTTTGAAATCATTTAAGAGTCACATAATTATAAAATAAAACATTTACTTTGAAAATATTCTTATAATCTTGTAAGGTAATCTTCTACGAGTTTATAATGGTAGAAAATAGCTGCGCCCGCCGTATAAGTTAAAAAAAGACATTCTTACCTTAATTTTGTCAAAAAGGTTAAAAAGGACATTATTTGGAAAATGACGGAAATATTCCTTTATAAACATATTATAAAAAGTAAAAAAGGGTATAAATGAATTTAACCCATAGTCTATAAAATAATAATAATGTTTTGAAATAAATTTTTATGAAACATGGATGTGGATGATAAAGAGGCCCCAGTAGATAATTACGTATAAACAACCTAAGATAATGAAGAGATTATGAAATAAACCCTTACCTTGTACTTTTACTTGGTTGATGGTAGGTTAACCTCCTATATAATGGTTAAATAATTGTTATTAAATTATACAACAATCATATACATTAATATTATATCATATATGATCTTTTAACATTGATTTGTTAATAATATCTTAGTATTATCATCGTTTCGGTTGTTAAGGGATTCGTTTTTCTTTATATTTTTTGTTATGTGAGTCATAATTGTTATGGATGGGATGTATATTATTCATATCCAGAATGATATCATGTCTCTAAAAATTATTTTTAATCATCAAATAAAATTTAGTCTTGAATGGATACGATGGGGAATGAATCTCATCGCGTTTGTGGAGACGATAATCCGTACGTATGCACGAAAAAACAATATCATTATTTTGATATTAAAATAAAATATAATTGGATGGTATATAATATATAAAGAATCATTATCATGTCATATTTATTATTTAAATTAATTACACATCATTATCTTACCCATCCAAATAATAATGTTTTGAATAACAATTACACCACGATGTGGAGACGGTTAGCCATACGTACGCACGTATGGTGACATGTCATTCAAAGGATGGATGCAATAATGAATATGGTTGTACCATATTTATAATAACATAACTGTATATAGGAGATACTGGAGGTATTATTTTAGAATGGAATTAACAAAGAAAGAATAAGTTGAAGAAGAAAGGATCTTGAAAGAGGGTGGTGAATACATCACTTCTTCTTCAGGTTCTTCCTTTTGATTTGATCAAAAGGGCTCCTTAGGTTGGCTTTATGATCAAAATAAAGCCTCTAGGTTTAAGTGAAGGAAGTTGAGAGAATATTTGGTCAGGGGTTGGTCAAGCCAAATGGATTTGAAGGTGTGAAGAATTGGTTATAAGTGATGTCCTTTTATAAGGGGGAGGAGGGGCTCTTTAGAAAAAACTTAAAGTATTGTTTTATAATAAATTCATATTCAGTTTATAATGGTTACAAAGTGTTTTATTAAAAGTATAAGGTAGGTATGGGTCTAAATCCTTTCAATCAATATAATTTAGACCGGATTGGGTCATTATATTAACCTTATCTTTTAGTTTTAACTCTTAGTTAATTAGTTTGACATTTACCATGTCACTTTCTATTTTTATATTATATAGCTAATAAACTTATTATATACATCCAAGAGACCCCAAATTGGTTGATTAATAATAAAACTATTATGATATAATTCCTTTTTCTGAACATTATATTTTTATGAATAGAATGTCAATTAATAATATAATATTTGTTTTAAAAACTCATTTATGTCAATTTTGACACTATTCAATAATTGATTTTTGTTAAATTTATAAAAACATTATTAATTCGAATAAAATTAATTTAAGAAATCCTAACATGTAATATTAACCAATAAAATTCGTGGATGTCATCAAAACTGTCAAATTATATTTATTTTATCTTTTATAATTCCAATTATTTGATTCTATAATTAAAAAGGAAAATACTGCAACATTATTGTGTCATAAATAAATTTAATTATTAAATGTCTAAAAATTATAAATAAAATACAATTATGTATTAAATCTTTTTATATTTCTAATTCATATTTATAGTAAGAAATATAACATATATAACTCTATGTAAAAATTGTTTTGATAAAAGATATATGCTTATGTCATTTTTGTATTTACTTTAACTTAATTAATATAAAGTGTCATTATCACTTACAAGTGGATCCATGGGGTCCCAAAATCTACCCAAAGATTCCCATGGTCTGAAATGTATCAACCAATAGTGTTATGACACGTTTTAGGGTAATTTATTATAATAATAATATTATATTTTACCCTTATTTACCGGATTTACCCTTTAACTATGGTAAATAAAATATTTACCGATGTAATTATTCGAAATGTATAAAAATAAAAGTTACCTATTTACACAATTTGAACCTTAAAATTCTAAATATGGAATCCATTTTTCTAAATTAAAAACACATAAGTGGCAAAAACTAATTTAAAATTAATTCCCGCTGTCAAAACAAAATGACGTTTTTAAGAAATAATAACTATCAAAAGATTGACACTTGTTTATGTCCGGTTTAATTGTGAAATTATGTCCAATGAACAAAATTATAATAAATGGTAAAAATATATTCTAAATATACATTAAATCCACTAAAATTCATAATTTATCACTATTAATTATTTCAATTTAAAAAGTTGTTTTTAATTAAAATTTAGTAATTTTCATTATTCATCAAAATATAAAAGTTATCCGAAAAGTACCAAAATTTAACCCTAGGATAATTTTGATATTACAAATCCAAAAATGAAGTTCATTTTGAGAGTTTAAATTTATAAAATTTCAAAAAGTGGGTATTACTATTCAGAACAACTACTTTGATTGGTCGCGGCGTGTTAGAATCTCAAAGTTGCGTATAACACATGCTACTGTATTATTCAAAGAGAATCGTACCATGGAAGCTTGGGGTGTTACAATAGTACATAGTGTAACTCCTTCACAGTTCTTGAAAAATTACCATTAGAACTGAATTCAATCTCCATTTCAGCTCTTGAAAGGCCATCTCATAGGTATCTAACCATAAAAACTTCAAACCCTTCTTAGTCAAACCCATCAACGGTGATGCTAAGTGTGATAAATATTGTATGGAAAACCTATAGCAACTAGATATCCCCAAGAAACTATATACCTCAAATATGTTCTTGGGATTATCCTAAAAAACTACATCTCTCCCATTTTTGGGTCAACTGATACTCTGGTCTTCATGATAATGTGACCTAGGAAGTGAATATGATCCATCCAGAAGTGGAACTTTGAGATATTAACATATAAATTATGCTCACTCAGTGTATTCAATATGATATCAAGATGTTTGGAATGGTCATATCTATTGTGAGAATAAACCAAGATATCATCCATGAAAACCACCACAAATGAATCAAGATAAAGATGGAAAACTTGGTTCATCAATGCCATGAAGGCTTATAGAAAAATTTTGAGACCTAATGAAGTAACCAAATAATCATATAGACCATAACTTCAATGAAAGGATTTGCGAGGTATGTGTGATGGTCTAACATGCACCTGATGATAACCAAATCTCAAATAAATCTTTGATAAGACTCAAGATCCTTGGACCTAGTAAAAGAGGCCATCTATCCATGGAAGAGGATACCAGTTCTTAACCATCAGTTGGTTCAATTTAATGGATAAGAGTTTTGTATTTATTTTTTGAAAAAAGGGTCAGTGAATGCCCCAAATAAGTACTAGGCTAGATCAATCCCTTTTTCTCTAAATCCTCTAGCTGCCTCTTGAGCTCCTACATCCCAGTAGTATCCATCTTTTATGGAGGAATGGATACTAGTGCATCTCCTGGAACTAGCTCGATAGAGAACTCTATATCTCTCAATGGAGATAATACTGAAAAGTATTCCATGAAAACATCCCCAAAATAATCAACCACTAGAGGGAAATGAGCACGTTTTGTTCCCTAATCATTCAGATATAAACTCCTAATCTGGAATTTCATGTCGCCCACCCCATGATGCTTGGGTCCTGCTCGACATCCTTGAAATCCCATATGAAGGTACCAAGAATGAAGAGAAAACCCCAAAAATAGAATTTTAAAAAATTTACCCCTGATGATCGACATGAGATTGTCATCGTCGGTGAAACATTACCCGATTACCACCCGAGGATCCTTCATGAGTAATTTTAAGCACAAGATAATAACCATAAAATACATGGTTTGATCCGAAGCTATGGCTGAAATTTTTTCATCATTGGTGACCATTTCTCAAATAATCCAAATCCAAATTCATCCAGATCATCCACACAAACTTCGAGAGAATGTGGGAGCACTGATCATTAAATTCTAGGTGCTATCATGGAGATCCAACGATTCCTTCAATGCTTCAACGATCACTACATATCTGTTATTATGATGCATGAGGGATACCTCAATACAAATCACTTGGATCAATAGGTTTTCTCTCTAGAATGCGAGAGAGAGAAGAATAGAGAGAGTCACTTCTCTGAGAAGCTAATAGTTATTGGTGGGAGTCTCTCCTCTTCTATATATAGTGTGTTAATAAATTACCTAGAAATGGACCCTCAACCCCTGAATATTGTTTCACACTATAAATGATATTATGACTACTATACTCATCCATAATTACCATTTATATTATCATCACTTTATTTTAATATAATAAATATTTATTACATGATAAAACCCGAACCATAAACTCGACTCATCATTCCCAAAAATATTAAATGAACCTTGAATATTTTAAACAAATATTCATTCAAATAATATTTTCTATGTATTTAATTTAATAATTGTAAATAAATTTATGAAATAGATTCAATGAAAATTATTCTTAACTTTAATAATATGAATTTATTTAATTCCTTAGTGATCATATTTCCTTCGACAAAACCCTAACCTCAGTGGTGAGGCCCACCATGTCTTATAAATATATTCAACTGAATAAGGCAGATTCTTGAAAATGCTATTGTGTATGACCCTCTTGGCCCTTATATCAAATGTAGTGAATACTATTCATAGACCAAGAGTGCGATCTAGGAACCCATCATAGTCCCCAAAGAGATAAGGATAGTCATAGAAATGAAAACCAACCTATTAACACACACATTGTAAAATAATCTATTTGTCTTTAATGTCTCATAAAGTAGGACACACACCCAGGTCATCTCACTTTTTTGGTTTATTATTTTTTGATCTAACTGGATGGATTTACCCTCGACTTCCATGGAAATGGTCTTATGAAGACACTACCATCTTGATAAACATGGCCTAAGTTATATTAATTCCTTAACTTAGAAGTAAATAATCCTTTCTTGACTGTTCAACCAATGCTATAACACTAATGACGCACCCAATGTTAGCTACCTCACCACAATTTCATTATCATGGTTTTTCCTTGTATAAAAGTACATGTTCAAAAATAAAACCTTGGCAATGATATCAAGTCAGGAAACCAATACACATGTTCGTAGATATGAACTTCCAATGACACCCAAAATACGTGGTATTCATATTGGTGGGTCTATCCTCATGATCTCACTACTAGAGATCACCAAGTGAGAACTTCATTAGAAGAAGTCTCAATGATTATAATCCCCCAACACTTGATAGTCAAACATCTATTTTGAATAGTCAGTAAGATGTATCTAGACCATAGGACACATATTTAATATTAATTTCATAGTATCTCGAGATTCTCATTATAGTACGGGATATAATATAACCTTTTGATACGATAATTAATCTATGGAAATTACCATTTAAATAGTGGATTCAGAAATATCTACACTATAATGGTAGGTATACATCATGTATGTCTAACTGTACACATGAATTGGTAATTAAAAGTGCTGTGTAGTTTGTTCTAGGTAACCCACTACTACAACACTCCCTCTTTCACTTGAGACAACTTTCTAACCAACCTTATTATATCTCACATGATCAAGATCATGTTTTTTCTAAGTAATATCTTTAGTTGTTGGCCCTACCACATTTCCACCATGTTGGTATTTTTCTATATGCGGCCTCATCTCCTTGAATAAAATTTATCAAGAGATGGTATCCCCAAGTATATACATTTTTCGTACTATGATAACTTGAAATCATGGCTAGTAATAATATCATAATTTACATTATGATAACCATTTACTTACTAGGTCCAATTCCAAGAACTAAAAAAAATCATTGCATATTACTGATTCATAGCTACCTCAGAAGCTTCAACATACATGATATTTGTAGGTATGGCTACCACTAGCTAATATGAGCTTGTATCTCTCATCACCTTAGCCTAACTATGATATTAGATCATATGGATCCAAGTAAGACTAGTTTATGTCCTATGGAAACTAGTATCTTTTATTTTCAGCATACCATGTACACATCCTTTGTAAATTCTGAAGTACAAATGAAAATATCTAATTGCTTCCCTTGTAGTGCTCCTAGATATTACTGATATCTACCTACTATAAATAATATCTTGGAAATATCAATTTTTTGTACATATCATGGCATACATGTTTGATCTATCACTTAAGTTTATGGATTTCAACTCACCACATTAATCTACTCCTATGTCCTGGACATGTTTTCTTGGAGGGATTTATGTCATGTGACATTGGTAACAATTCTCTATTGAATTGTTCTAACTTGTATTTTTCAATATAATGTCACTATATATACGATTGACTAGGTCAAACCAACTGTTAGATCTACCTCAGTAGATCCCATTCCCTAGAACATTGGTTTTTTACTTTAATTACATCACTGGATAATATATTATTTAATTTTTTTTATGAAATAAATTGAATTCCAAAAGACATTTTCTATATGTTTCTCAACATATTTTACATGGAAAACATTGTCACTCCCACTGACCTCTGGTAGACACATGAATAATATTCATTACAAATTAATATCCTATGATCTAGTTGCTTACTTCAATCCTAAAATGGATTTTAGTAACTTTCAACCATTATTAGCATTCTATGATGTGACCATCCCTTTCTGGTTGTGTCGTGTAGACACCTTACACGATTGGGGTTCATGACATGAAATTCTCAATATAATGATCATAGATATTATCCATGATAAGTAAAAATCTAATGGACTTAAGTAGAATGATTTTTTGTAACCAATCGATCCTTATTGTTACTAATCTTGTACCATCCATGTATAATAAATTTTGAACATCCACAATAGTATTCAAAAGAATAACCTGCTTTACACTTTCATATATGGAATCCATTATTGAATTTTTGTTAGTCTTTTCAGTATTAAATTATTTCCATATACTACTTAATTTTAGGTATTATTATTCACAATGAATAATTGATCACCATCCATAGTGCATACAAAAAACATAACCATGGTTTTATCCTTCCTACACAGTATGTATCTCTAGAACATTCCTGTTCCACATGCACTTGTGGAACTAGTTCCAATGCCAACTACATGTGCATCTTAAGCATTGACTAAACCCAATCCAATTTGGATCTCACTATCTCAAAAGAGATATGGATCCTTTTATATAAATATAGTATTTCAATTGACTAATACTTTTATATCTTAGGAATTTATCTAATATCCTAAGAAACTGCTAGGATAATTATAGAAGATGCACAATGTGTTTGTTCCGAATGCAAGTTTGTTTATATCCTAACAAAATCTTTGCATCCAGACACATGTCCTTATGACATGATGGATTTTAATTATACTACGACTCATATGATATCAATTTTTCATGATATTTTACATAAATTTATGGGATATCTCTATTAATTTCAAAGCATGTCATGAAATATCATAGAAGTTTCTGCAAGTTGCAACATTGATTCTACTTACATCATAACTCTGATGTATAAAATGTGTGTTTAGGAATTTATCCATGCTAAATTTTTTGACCAATGTTAACATGTAAGACTTCATCATTGATCCTCCTCATTATCATCAATGTAGTGAGGTAGATAAGGTAATATAAATTTTTGAATTACTCCATGCTACATTATATTGATCGATGATTTCTTGGTCAAGATATTTTTTGGAATGTTGGAACAAAAAAACTCATATATCTTGACCATTAATATGTCATACTTCACTTTTCATTCCATAATTACTTAAAGGAATATTATGAATTATATTTACCACTATTCTACACTTGTAATAGTTCACACTCTCTTATTGAACTAATTCCAAAATCTTTATAGCTTACCTTTATTTCTAATGGTTCTTTTGTCCAAAACTAAGTAATTGTATATGTCGATAATACCTAATGTGCTTAGCTCTATAGATTAAAAATACCATACTCAGTATATCCAAGACTCCCACTTTAGTTTTTCTTGACAATGATTATGTTTCTACAATTGGGTAAATAAGTCTTATGTTTTATATTCATCAAGTATTGCCTGTGATTCCTATATCACTAAACTATTAGTTGAGTATTCGATATCACAAACAACATTCTTTCTTGAATCTAGAATAATGTATCCTTGTTTCCAATGGACACGTGAGATAAATGTTTCTGTAATACTTAATAATAGTTTTACTTGATTCATTAACTTGTAAATTAGAAGTCATGGGGTTCTCACTACTAACTTAGGAATCAACCTTTCTCAGCTGCTTGGAGAATACACCTGACATCTAGTAAAGTTTCTTTACTTACTTAGCTACTGTATTTAAATTCATATATGTAATAGGAATATTTTATTTTAATACCCATTACATAAGATTGAAACATTACTTTTATTTGATTAATATTCCTAAAAAATATTTGAGTTCTTGCTTATTTAATTAAAATTATTGAGAATAAAATTCCATAAATTTATTTCATGATATACGAAGAAAATAACCTCCAATTTATTAACCAACCTCATTGTATTGAAGTAAAATTTCAATGTTCTTATTGTGTTACTTTCAATTGGACTTTTCTCTTTACCTTTCAATTTTTTCACTATAAAAACTAAATATTAAACTTTCTTTTTTTGTTCTTATTTACTTGGAGAACCTTACCCAAAAATGGAATGAAACATTTAATCAATACTATTTGTTTTGTTACATAAAATGAGACTTGAGTAAATGGGTGAAAATTATACAAAAGATGTATCCATTTAAATATCCGGATCCATCTTTAAATTTACACGTGTCCAGTATAATAATCACCTTATTCATATCTTACATCACTTTCTCCTTATAGACTTCTCGGATATGAGACTACATGTTATATCACATATTTCCTGATATAGTGACTGCAACTAGCATTAGACATTGGTGATAGCATTATGAAATAACCATCATATTCTTAACACATGAGTCTCTTATAAGCATATTTCTCACCCTCACTTATCGAGGTAGCTTAATAGGTATTGGGGACACTAGCACCTTAAATTCCCTATACCGTAGTATTGTGGACATGTGCCTATACTACACTTGGAAACTTGTGCCAGGGAAGACATTTTATTTTTTACATTATTTTTCACATTATTTATTATGGTATAATTTTACTTTTTATAAAAAATAAAATTCTATCAGATTATTACTTTTTATCTTGATTTCCATTTTTGACATTTTGATTGATTATTTAAATAATTAAATTTCTACCACTATTTTATGGAATTCTAGGAACTCTCTGTACTAAAATAGTAATAATATATTGGTTGAGTATTATAACACTATTTTATGGAATTCTACAAACTCTTTGTTGGTTTAGTGGAACAAATCCCTAAACCTCCTCAAATAGTTTACAATATTCGGCTATGCTAGTACTTGTAGGGTTCAAGGTAGGAGTTTGGTTGGCCAACCGCATTAACTTGCCGTTTATTGATGTGCTGAGTGAAGTCCCAAATTCTTAAATCATGACTTGATTTACTCAATACTTGTCTCTAAAATGATATCAATTTATATTTTGATAATCCTGACTACCAATTTAGTTAATTCCATGCACCACTCTCATAAGAACTCTGCGGTAGTAATAGGCACCCTCAACTTTGGCTGACGAGTACACCGAACACCCGATTTTGTCCAAATTCAAATTATTGAAGGAAGTTATCACTTAATATTACTATGAAGGTATTATTATATTTAAGTGATGAAATAAATAATTTTATAGTTGATGAACATGTTCTATGTGATCACACTCACAAATTACTATGAAATAAATAGAAAAATCCATCGCATCACATGTTCATTTTATCTGTGCATGGTTGTTTATTAATCTATGAGATCATGTATAAACTACACATTCACAAAATAATGAACAATTGAAAAAATATAATGATGAAATGATCATGAGGAGATAATTTTGGTTGATCCATTGAGTGAATAATGGATCAAACCATAACCTAGGAGTAATACCTTGAGCCACGTCACTTACGACTCGAGTTGTCATGCCTGCCCATCCAATGCTTCAAGATCCCATCTTGTGCTTCACCATAACTAGACACAATGTACATCAATACTCATCTTCATCCTTATAAAACAATATTATCTCACAGGTGAGGGGGTCTCGAGAGTATAAAATACAATTAAGAAACTAGGCATACAAGCCCTTATACAGATCATGACACTTAGACGACTCACAGATCTATATTTGTTAAACTACTTATTACAAATAACCATTGCAGTAATAAATTAAATAAATGAATAAACACTAAACATGCATTGTTTGGTCCACAACTCATGTCCAGTATATATGAATTATAATAATTTATTTTAAATGAAAAGCAAAAATAAAATTAAACTTGCATTAAAATTATTTCCAAGGGAATTTTATTGATTTCAAATTCAAGCTTATTTTAAGTCAATAATTTTCATTGTTTAGTCCTATTAATTAATTTAATTCAAAAAAAATCAAATTAATTAATTAAGTTAATTCAACACTAAAATTTAATTAATTTATCATGAAATTTTAATTGAAACCAAAAATTAATATTTAATTAATTTAATTTAAAACCGAAATTAAATTAATTACATAAATTAATTTTTGATTATAAAAATTAATAAGACCCCGAAAATATCGAGAAAGGGCTGTGCATGTCATGATGAACCCACACATGCCCATTTCTGGCATTTTAGACCTCGTGCAAGTGTGTTCTAGGCTAGACCGGTCCATGAAGACCCATTCCAGGTTGGACAAACCCAACTCATCCAATTTGAGGGTGATTTAGATCTAGAAGAACCTATTTTGGGCCCACCATATATAGATACAGATAGGGAAGAGAGTTACCTTCTGCAATTAGGATAGTGCAACACCTGATTTGGCTAGATAAGACTTAAACAACAGTGGGAAGCACTTCATTGATGGCTGACCGATTGAGATTTTACCAAATCTGGGATGCCCACCATAGGGGCTCATGAGGGTGGGATAATGAGAAAAGGGTGAAGCACGGAGGTGCCCAAAGGTTTTGGGCAGTGGTAACTAGTGAAGAAGAGGTGTTGGTTTTTAGCCGATGTGGGAAAGGTTGCACCATAGGGGAGATGCGACATCCGGTTGGTACTAGCTATAGGCAATGCTGATGAGGCGTTAGGGGGTCGTGGATGCCAGTGGTTCTAGGGAAGGCATAGGGTCTCTTTGGTGATGGGCTTTTGGGTGGAAGAATTGGCCGTAAGGAGGAGGTCGGTCTGAAAAAATGGGACAATTTGTCTCACCCCTTTGAAAAGTTAATTTTTTTAACTTATCAAAGTATTAAAGTGGGGAACTTATTTTATTTTCTACCCAAGACTTTCCACCCAACATTAAAAAAATATTTCACATTTTTTATGGTTTTGGCCTTATGTTGAACTGAATTAAGACACCTACCCACCCAATTTAATGAACAAGGGGATTGATTTTTTTTAAATAAATAAAATAAATTCCACAAATTTATTGAAACAAATCATCGGTCGGATTATACTATATTCCAGCTATCGAAAATCTTATTAGTGTTCAATTTTTCTGAAAAAACTTGAATCCGACTTCGTTTGGGTATTTTAATATATATATAAATATATATATGTTCTTCATTTTAATACCTAGAAATATTTACTTCAATCCAAATTTTAAACTTCAGAAGACCATAACTTAACCATCTGATGTTGGATTGAAGTATAGTCTGTGGCGTTGGGACTATATCGACCCCCTTTTCTAAATTTAGTGATTTTTTTAATTGGTTTAAAATCATCACATATTTTTTATGATAGAACTTTATGGTACCAAGCATTCATCAGAATCCCCCAAAATGGAATTTTAAATAAAATTACACTAACGATCGACATGAGCTCATCGTCGTCAGTGAAATGTTACCCAATTTCCACCCAAGGATCCCACATGATGAATTTCAAGCACTAAATAATAACCTTAAAATACCTAGTTTGTTCCGATGATGTGCTCAATATCTTCTCATCATTGGTAATCGCTAATAGAGTGGGGATCTGATGATGCATTCAATTCTCCAATGATCAATACATCACTGTTCTTATAGTGACTGAGGGAGAGATTGATCTAAATCACCTAGATAAAGAGTGTATCTCTCTAAAATGTGGGATAGAGAATAAGAGAGAGTGGATTTCACCTTTGAGTATTGAATAGTTATTGGTGAGAGGCTCTCCTCTTCTATATATTGTGTGTTAATTAATTACCTAGAAATGGCACTCCGACCCCCGAATACTTTTACACACTATAAATGATATTATGACTACTATACTGATCCAAAAATACCATTTATATTATTATCAATTTCTTTTAATATAATATATATATATATATATTACGTGATAATACCCGATCCATAAACTCGACTCATCATTATTGAAAATATTAAATGAACCTTGAATATTTTAATCTAATATTCATTAAAATAATATTTTCCTTGTTTTTACATTAATACTTGTAAATAAATTTAATAAATATATTTAATGCCAATTATTCCTAACTTTAATAATATGAATTTTTTTATTTTTTAGTTATCATATTTCCTTGGAAAAAACCTAGACCCCAGTGGTGGGGCCCACCATATCTCATAAACCTATTCAAATGAATAGGGAAGATTATTGAAAAAACTATTGCATGTGACCTTCTAGGCCCTTATCTCGATAGAAGTGAATACTATTCACATACCAAGAGTGGGATATGGAAACCCATCATGGCCCACAAAGAGATAAGGATAGTAATAATAATGGTATGAACATGCACCATTTAATTTAATCTCTTTGTATTTAATGTCTCATAAAGGAGGATGAGCACCCACGTCTTTTCCATTTTCTTCGTTTATTATTTGTTGATCTAACTAGATGGATTTTCCCTCGACTACCATGGACATGGTATTATGAAGGCACTACTATCCTGATCAATATTGACCGATATATATTACTTCCTAAACCTTGTAGCAACAAATCCTTTCTTGAGCATTCAACCAATTCCATACCACCGAGGACACACCTAACAAAAGCTACCTCACCACAATTTCATTATCATGGGGTTTTTCTTTCATCAAAGTACATGATCAAATATAACGCATTGGTAATGATCTAAATTATGAGACCAATACACATTTCTATATATAGGAACATCCAATGACACCCAAAACAAGTGGTGTTCCTATTGGCGGGTATCTCCTCATGATCTCACTACTAGAGATCACTAAGTGAGAACTTCATGAGAAGAAGTCTCAATTCTTATGATCCCCTAGAACCTGATAGTAATACATATACTATTAATAGTTAGTAATAAGTATCTATACCCTAGGATATATATTTAATATTAATATCATAGTATCTCGAGGTTCTCATTAGAGCCTAGGATCTGCTATAAACTTTTAATATGATAATTATTATAAAGAAACTACCATTTAAATAATAGACATAGAAATATCTACATTATAATGGTAAGTATACATCATGTATATCTCACTGTTCACATGAAATTGTTATCAAAATCACTGTATAGTAGGGTATAGGGAACCTACTATTACGACAATATTCACCCTTGTGAATAAACTCACCACACTCTAGTGATATAAATGTCACCCTTAGGTGATATAAATAAATGAAATTATGAAAGGGAACTAATCATTCCATCCTGATAATAATTTCAAAACGTTCTATCTTGGGGAAAAAGAGGTCGCATACTAAGTTACACCCACCAATCTTAAGGGGGTACTCCCTGTACTAGCATACACCATCCGTTCTAATCCCAAATAGAGTGTCACGTGTCAAAGAACCATTATAGGTCTGAACACTAAGACCATGTATCTATGTAATAGAAACAAATAAAAAGCTATGAGAAGCCCCTATATCAAAAAATCTTGATTCCAAAGTATATGCTAGTAGAATAGTACCTCTGATAGTAGAAGGTTTGAGATCCTACTCCTCAATGGTCTATTACACCGTGTAAATCTAGCCTAAACCATGACCTCATGATACTACATGGATACCATGAGAATATCAGCTTTGTTGTCACTGGAAAACTAGGGTCTAACTACCACAACCATGACCACTACCTCGGCCTAATCGGCTAACTATACCCCATCTCCCTGCCTGATGTGAATTTGCTGACCCCACTTCTAAATGTGGCATCGGTGCAGACCCTCTCTCATTGCTATTGGAGGAAAAGTCCTACAAAAGCGCTCTAGAAGACCCATATTTACACATAATCTATACTCTATCGGGTGTCTCATAAATGATAGACTAATATGTCCTATACTACCACACTAGTATCTCCTCATTTTCTACCTGAGTATGTGCTCTGACTACTAATATGACTATGTTGAAGCTCCAGACAATGCTTCTTACTACCGGTCGATGTAGTACCAGATCTAAATGTTGAACTTCCTTGGATCACACCTTTGTCCTCTCTCAGGTTACGCTCTATGATAAGTGCTTGATTCACTATTCTAGAAATAGTATTCAGAAAAAATACATTCACCCACAATTATATTCCACACGTGAGACCATCCTTGAATCGCCGGGCTTTAGATAATTCATCACCCATAAGAATAGGTGTGAAGCACCAGATCTCAGTAAAATGTAACTAATATTCCATAACTGATAATGTTCCCTGATATAGGTCTAAGAACTCTCAATATCTATTGGCCCTCAACGTATCAGGATAGAAGTAATCATTGAAGGCTATATGAAAACCCCTCTAAGTCATTTCTTGATGAAAATCTATCCGAGTAATGACATCCCAACATCTCTTGGAAGAATCACACAACATATAAGTAGTGAGGTTTACCCTCCTCTCAAGAGGAGTCTCTATATGCTTGAATATAGATAGCATAGCCTCTAACCATTACTCCACAACCTATGGTCCACCATCCCCCAAAAAACATGGGTGAATGTTTTTACTGAAACTCATTGGTCAACTATACCATAGTCGGAGTAGATAACGATGCTCCCTAAATAGTCTTCATGAAGCACAACAATCCATCATAAAAATAATACTCAACACCTATGTCTAGTACAACTACTGGTGCCTTAGTTGGAACTACTGGAGGATGCAATGGTAGCCTAGGGCACACCACATCTAGATTGTGGTTGTCTCCACCCTCCTGGAGTACGCCTGGAGGTCGTCGTGGTGGCATGCCTCTATAATTCCAGAAAAATGACTCAAAAAAGAACATTTTCAAAGTTTTCATCTCAAAAGAGAAGATACTAAAAAAGGATGGGTAAAAGAATTCCTATATAAGAACACCCCCTTGTGTGCTCCTTGAGTCAGTTATAGGTGATGTATAACTCATATATAATAGCTAGATGGCTGCCTACTACCCACTACTAAGGCCAGGTCTGGGTCTAGTTCTTTACTATACGAAATTTCAGTTTTCATTCCATTTTTAATTGAGTTCACATATTCATTACCATTTGAAATCATACTCATTTCACATTTATATCTCAGTTTATTTTAAAAGGACGGACCAATGGTAGGCTAAATTTTGATCCATGAGGTCCCATACTCCTCAGGAACCAAAGTACAACATCCACCTAATTCACGCCATGACACATTCTAGTATATCTATCACAATAGTAGGTATATTTATCATGACACCTATCACAATATCACAACATGTAATGCATCCTAAATGGAATGGAATGTGACTTTCTATAAAGTGCCTAAAATGATGCATGGGATGGAATAACCTTATCTCATCAGATTGAAATAGAATAGAACCCACAATCATTTTAATAATAACATCACAATTCATGTGAATCACCCAAAGGTGAAATAAAATCAACTGTAATAGTCAAAATTCATAATACAACAGTTTCATTCAAGGAAATATGGTTATTTCTTATATGTGGGTTAGCTACACCCAGGAAAAATCATTACCACATTCCATTTACTTCTTTTCCCTTTCTATTTCTTAAAATAGAAAAGAAAACCACAAAATAATTACATATGATACCTCTTTGTAAAGTCCTGGACCAAGATTTCCCTAAAAGGTGTCCCGAGATCGGTGGGTCATATGACCTCAAGAACATCTCCCCAAATTTCTGAGGCTTCTGAATATAAGCGAGGTCCTAGGTGTATCTATGGTGAGACTATGCCCATATCACCAGAGTGTAGTAGAATGAAATATCAATAACATATAGATCGAATAAGCAGTAAATCATACAGATAATAGACACATAGCATAAATAGATAACAATATCAAAAGGAAGCTCATATATAATGATGATGACACATGTTATATGTCTCTACAAAATATCCAAAACAGGAATACATGGAAAGTTTACAATACAAGTAACAAAAGTACAAAAAGGACAAAAAGGATCCCAAATAGCATTATGAGCCCCAGTTTGGTTCCATTCTCCCCCTATTTTTAGCAGAAATCAAGAACCTATAGCAGGTCATTTTCCCTTATCCATACCTACAATCATATAGTATATTTGGGAACCCAAAGGTGGCCCAAAAAGGGTGTGAGATGTAATTCCAGTAGGAAACCACCCGAGTTCAAGTTCCATACTTTCAGTGAATTTATATATTTAAATCATAGTGTGCAGGAAGAAATATAATATTTAATGGAAGTACAACAATTGAACATCCTATAAAGTCAAGGTTCTCATTTTATAACCATTTCATTTCCATCAATTTCATTTAAGAAAAATATATGATTTAACTGTTAGAACTATTTCATTTATAATAAAATCCATTTAATCATTCAATATCATTTAATTAATAATTCTCAAGACTTGGCGCATAGCCCAACACCCCCCATAAAAAAGTAATCAAAGGATGCATAAATATGCCATCCATAAAGTTCAAGACAAGACTGAATCCCAGCCTGTAATTTATCCTGGTAGATGAGTCATATAACTTATTTCATTCATTATTCATTTATATACCTCATCCCATCCATCAAATTCCTAATTTCGAATCCAAGTATCACTCTTGTTATAATATAAGACAACACCATACAATCTCATCCCTGGCAATCCTCAAGAACCCTGGTATCACCCTAGGTGTGTTATAACATCACTGCCACTCCTATCCATCCTTGGTGGTCCACTAAGGGAGATCAAGTATCACCCATGGAATATATGATAAAATTCCCTTTGAGTCCATCCTTGAAAATACATATGGAATCCAAGTATCGGTCGAAATATAATATTCATCCCCCATGATTCCGTCCTTAGAAAACCATATAGGGATTCCATGTGTGACTCAGGTATAAGCAAGGTCAAATCCAAATGAGTCTATCCATGGAATTCGTCATTTAATCCATGTGTCACCCAAGGAATAAAACATTCAATATCATTCAAAAATATTTAATAAAATTCATTTAAAACATCTCAAGGTCATCACCAAGAACATTCAATTCAAACATCACCTAAAAAGGTGTCTAAAAGCATTGGCCAAGCTTCGAAGGCTTGGATCTAAAATACTCACGTTGGCATTTCATTATAACAAGCATCTCATACTTTACAAGCTATCACATGAAAAATGTCTTGGGGAATTTCATCCATCCCTTTTCTGTTATCAATTAAATTCATAAATGACATCCCAAGACCAGGGGAAAAAGGGCACACCCTAAGGTATCCAATTCCAAAATTCACCATGGTAGTCTATTTAAATATTTAGTACACCAAAGGGGTGGTTCTATTTCAAGGTTCTTAGAAGATTTAACATTAATAAACGAGATTCATTAATTTATTAGTCTACACCTATCAATTCAATTCAATTCAATTCAAGGATCATATTTCATTTCAAGGCACCGCTCGAGAATTGGGTGCACGACACAATGTCATATATAAACACTTTGATTTTTAACAAAAGGAATGAGACCAACTACCATAGGTCTGTAGTTGATAGATTGTTTATTATCATATATGGATTTGACTCATATTAGGAGAAAATAGAAGAATAGATAAAGAACATAATAATAGGGCATATTACCTTTCACCTAAATAACACATCTGATACCCAACCAAACAAAGAATGGATAGAAAAAAATTGATAACTCAATGATGTAGATCCAATGAGATGATCAGGGCTTGATTCAAAGATCATTCAAAAGAGTTACTTTGATTCATAGAATTTTCTTCCAAGAGGGATCTCAAAATGTTATGGTTCTTTCTATTGAATGAAAAGACAAATTAGGTTTGAGTTAATAGATTTAATAAAGTTAAATCGTAATTTTACCCAAAAATATGGGGTAGCATGGTTTGGATGAATGGTTTTCTAAAACATACACCAACCATGCATGCTTAACTATAGGTAAGGGGAACCCCACATGGTTTGTATACACGATTTGACTAACCATGCAGAAACCATGAAAACATCCACTGTTAGAATTTCAGACATTATCGCATGGTCGTGCACCTTAAATCAAATGGTTTGATCTAACTGTGTGTCCTGTACTCTCCCTCTATCCAGCATCATATGTTTTTATCTAACCATGCATCCTTCCCCACAAAAATTATTTTTACGATATCCCAGACCATTTTTCACCCCAAGAGTTGGGTTTTGGGCTCTAAACCATCCCTGGACAACCCTGCTACCTCCATGAACTCAACATGCATTTATATTAGTCCATATCTAAGAATTTAAACTAATAATTGAAAAAAAATAAAGGATCTGTACCTAAATAAAGAACAAGGTTCATACATCTTTTAAGTGGACAAAGTGAATTTTTTTTATTATTTCCTTATGAAATTCAGGTATTGTGTACCTAGTTTCCAAGACACTAAATCTAAAAAGGTTCTTTGATGTTATTAGTGTAATATTTTATTAATGAATTATGTTAAAAATCATTTATTAAAAATAGGGTCTCTATAGCTAGTATTTGTAACACCCCATAATGAAAAAGGGTTAAATTACTAAATGACCTGAATAATATCAAGAAGGTGCACCTTTATTTTTAGGAGACTACCTAATTAGAACTCTATTGGTAAGCGTGCTTTTCCTAATGTAGAAATTAGTACGGGTTCCCTCTTGGGAAGTTTCCCAAGGTGTGTTTGAATGAGGAAAAATCATATTGAAAGAACATGTGTTGGACTGTGGGGATAGTCATTAGTCTGATGACCCATTCGAGCACGTGGGTGGGCCCTAGGGAAGAGACCGCATGTCTATGGAGAAACTGATGATACCTAGAGGGCTAGAACTCGAAGACCATGTTATGGTGGGGTGTCTGTGCTTTTAGAAAGGTCTTGTTGTTACATTGGTATTAGAGAAGGAACCCAACATTAAGTGTGGTAGCATTGCCTGGTTTGAGATGTAGGTTCCATAATGAGGAAGCTGTTCTATAAGGGGGGGGGGTCAATATAATTCCCCATAATTAAAATGGGTTAAATGAATAAATGATATGAATCATTTCAACATTTTCACCGTTATTTTTAAGATCCTACCTGATTAGAACTCGATAGTTAAGCATGCTTGTTCGGGAGTAGTGATCAGAATGAGTGACCTACTGGGATGTTTTCCAGGGTGTTTATGAGTAAAGAAAAATTATACTGAAAGAACATGTGTTGTTCTATGGGTAAATTCATTAGTTTGATGACCCATTCAGGCAGGTGGGTGGGTCCTAGGTAGGGGACCACATTTATGTGGGGTAATTTGTGGTACCTAGTAGCCTATATCTTGATAACCATGTTAATGTGGGGTTTATGTGCTATCAGTGAGGCCCAATTGTTACAGTATTAAATGAAAAATTTAGATATTTATAGGAATTATCATTTGGAAACAATAATAAGTACCCTAGGTATAAGTCTAAACACATAAAAAATCCTAAAATTTTTGTGATGTATAAAGTGAGAGGTTTCTGAGTAATGAAATCCCTATCTAGATAGTATAAGTAGGCATGGATTAAATATAATGGTACCTATGTGTAATAACCTAAAAAGAGTGGATTGAGTATTAAATCGATCATCACCAGGTGCATGATAAAGAGGAATTGCAGCACACCTAGTTTGACACTACTAGAGGATATGATTTGGTTAATCAAATCATTTTTAAAAACTATGATGAATACTATAAATATAATGATTTTTTAATATTGAATTATATCATCCTAGAAGCATGTTATTAAAAACATTTAGGAGTATGTTTTCATTTATATTTTTTATAAGATTTAAAATATTAAAAATGTTATCACTTAAGTTTTCTTCTTTGAGAAAAATGGAAAGAAATAGAAGGATTCATGAAAATAGAACATGTGATGGAAAACAAAACAATGATATTCCAAATATGATTTAAGCTAGAGTTGAAAAATTCATTATGATGATAAATAAGGTAACTTGGGTCATAAAAAACAACCTAAACCATATGAAGCATCCAACTTCAATTAAGAAGGAACAACTACTAGTTGAATAATTTATGCATCAATGACCAACTATTTTTAGTGGAAACTCAGATCCACTGATCATAGAATAATGGATCAATACTATAGAAAATATATTTTATATTCTCCATTTTTATATGAAATAAATAGTTTCATTTGAAGTATATCTCTTAGAGAGAGAGAGACCAATAAGTGGTTCACATTGATCAATAACACAAATACAAAGGACGAGGCTGAATCCATGGAGTGGGAAGACTTCAAAAAATCATGTTTCAATAAGTATTTTCCCTACACCCTCAAAACCAATATGGAGAGGTAATTACTTGAGTTGAATCAAAGATAAAATGTTTAGGATGGGTATAATGAGATGAACTTTACCAAGATTGCAAGATATTCTTCAAGCATGGTTTTTAATTCCAATGGGAAGATCGATTAGTCAGTTTGTGGGATAAGACCACATATATACAAATATATTTCAATCTAAGACTTTTAGAGTTATTAAGAAATAATATGTGTTCCATAAAATAAAAAATGGAGTTTGGAGATACACAATGTTCTCATGGAATAAATGATAAGAATATTAGGATTGAGCCACATTTTGGAAATAATTTTGACCATGAAAGTGAAGGAAAGAAACAACAACCATCCATGTGCAAAAATTATGAGGAGAATCATTTAGGGATTTGTTTTAAAGGAAGTGGAAAGTGAAACAATTCTGGAAGATATATATATATAGCTCGAAACTATTGTGGAGACATAAATCCTCAACATCCGAATACCCATGAAAAAGGGAATATGGTGAAAATACAACCTACAAAACAATGCCTCATGTGTGGGGAGCATATAAATTTCTCTAATCAATATCCAAATCAAAATATAATATAGGGAAACCATAATCAACCCTAAAGTAGGCCAATAGAGAAAGGTTTGTGTTTCTAAAATTATAATAATTGAATTCAAGGATCCAAATGATGTTTAGAAAGGTTTACTCATTTTACACTCAAAGATATCAAGTACATTGGTTGATTATGTTTTTATAAATTATTTTATTTCATTCATGTTTAAAAAGAATATAAAATTAAACCCTGAACTTCTAGTGGTAGACTTATTAGTTAAAACTCCTAGAGGAACTATTCCAGCATTAAAGATATATAGGTATTCCTCTATTAAATTTGGTGAGTAAAATCTCTCTAAAAACTTGGTTGTCATTCCAATGGTGTAATTTGACATAATAATTGGGTTGTATTGTTTGTCAAAGTATAAAGACAAGATCAACTATAAAAGTAGAGAAATTTCAATTGTCTTGAAGGAAAAACCTTTAATTATCTTCAAAGGAGAGATATCCAAGCCCATGTATTTCCAAAACCACTCCCTATTTCCTTATTTATGGAAATTATTGGTGAATAATAATAATAAAGATAAATGATAAAAATATGATATGTTCCCATTATTCAGGTGTATATTGATATATTTCTTGAAGAGTTACCTGGAACACCCCCAGAAAGAGAGATTGAGTTCTCAATTGAACTATTAATTGGAATTAACCCAAAATCGAAGACCCCATATAGAATTTCATATATAGAGTTAGAGTAATTAAAGAATCAAAATTAATATCTTTTGAAGATGGTTTTTATTCATATGAGTGTATCTCCTTAGGGAGTGAATATTATCTTTGTAAATAAGAAGGATGAATCAATGTGGCTATTAATTGATTAAAGAAAACTTAATGAGATCACCATGAAAAAATAGCCTTATCCCAGGATTGAGTATTTGTTCTACTAGCTTTGTGGGGACTAATTTTTCTCCAAGATTGGCTACCGATCGAAGTATCATAAGTTTATAGTAGATAAATAAGATATCCCAATGACTTCCTTCTGAATAAGATATGAACATTATGAGTTTTTTGTTACTCCCTTTGTCTTAAATAATTATCCTAACATATTTATGGATTTGATTAATAGTGTCTCTAGGGAATACCTTGATAAATATTTGATGGGATTTATTGATTATATTATAATATATTACAATAGTCACAAGGTGCATGAGAATTATCTGTGGGTCATACTATAAACTATGAGGAAAGAGAATATTTTTAGAAAATAAAAAAATGTGATTTACGGTTACAACAAGTACCATTCTTGGGAAACATTAGGACTAGCTTATGAATCTCAATAGATCTAGTAAAGAAAAAGGTCAGAGAGGATTTGATATTTACTATAATTGTAACTGATATTTTTAGTTTCCATAGTATATAAGGATACTATATATGGTATATGGAATTTTTTATGGATTTATAATCCACTAACCAAGTTAACTTGAAATGGATTTAAGTTTATCTGGACAATTGAGTGTGAATAAAGTTTCCAATAACTAATGAAGAGGTTGTTTGGTGAACTTTTGTTAAATTTACCCCCTAATGGGGATGGTTTTTTAAATTATAATGACACATCCTTGAAGGGTATTGGATTTTTTCTCATGAAAAAAAAGTGATTGCTTATGAATCCAAAAAGTTAAATCCTTATGAACAAAATTATCCTACCCATGATTTGGAGTTATCCATAGTTATATTTTTGTTAAAGATATGGTGAAACTATCTTTATAAGAAGTAGTGAAATATATACACAAACTACTAAATTTTAAATTATATTTTCACACAAAAGGATTTGAATGTGAGACAAATGATATGGTTGGGACTTCTTAAGGACCAGTATTGTTCTATCCATTATCACCCGATAAAAGAATAAAATTCTGATGTGTTGAGTAGAAAAGTCCCTATAGTTATTATGATGAAGAGTATTTAAGGAGACCCATTAATCATGGACTTGGTAAAGATGGACATGAAATTAATAAGGGAAGGGAGTTCATTTATCCTATCCCAAATGTTTTCCCCATCTTCATTATTGGAGAAGACCAATAAAGAACAAAAAAATGATCCTAAGATACAAAATAAGTTAGAAGCTGTGAAAGATGGGAATATTTCCGAGTTCAATATTGATCAAGATGGTGCACTGAGATTTTATGCAAGGATATGTATCCCATATGATATAATGTTAAAGAAAAATGTGATGAATGAAGTTCAAAATGTTGTATTATATATATACCCAAGAAGCACAAAAATGTAAATGGAAATTTGAGATCATTTTTGGTAGGATAACATGAAAATGGATATTGTTGACTATACTAAAATATATTCGGTATGTCAATGATTAAATAAAGAGTGAAAAATACCCAAATGAGTGTTAAAACCACTACCCATACCTATCTAGAAGTTGGACAACATCACTATGGAATTTTTTTACTAGACATCCTAAGATATCCAAGGGAAAAAATTCCATATGGGTTTTGATTTATATATTAAAAATTATTCTCATTTTATCACCATAAAATAAGATATATTCCTTGAGAACCTCACTCATCTGTATATTCAAGAAGTTTTAAGTCTTAATCGGGTTCCACTTTCAACTATTTTATACCATGATCCAATATTTAATTCTAAGTTATGGAGGAGCCTTCAAAATGATATTAATACCAAATTAAAACTTTTCACCACATATCATCATCAATATGATGTGTAGTCTAAGAGGACCATTCAAAATTTGTAAGAAATGTTACAGTCTAGATTACTTGGTTTTCAAGGTAGTTAGGATCAACATATTTCACTTATTGAAATATCCATTGAAAAAAGTTTTCACATGAGAATTCATATGGATCCTTATAAATCACTTTATGGGAAGAGGTTTAGAACTACAACATGATGGGATGAAGTTAGAGAAGGTAAACTATTGAGACTATAAATTATGAAAGAAACTATGGAGAAGATACAAGTGTTCCAAAAAACATATAAAGGCTAATTAGAGTTGAAAAAAATGTTATGATGATAATAAAAGGTAGGAATTAGAGTATCAGGTATAGGATCATGTATTCTTGAAGGTATCACCAAGGAAAGGGGTATGAGGTTTGTAATGAAGCGGAAACTAATTTCGAGGTAAATTATGCTATTTGAGATTCTAGACGGTGTTAGAGTAGTTTCCTATTAGGTATTACTAACTCCAAATCATTCCAATGTTCATGACATCTTCCACACTTACCTATAAAGAAAGTATATGTCAGAGACAACACATATACTAGACACAAATGGTATATAATTGGAACTTGAATTATCTTCTAAAGATGAACCGATCAAGATTCTTGATGAAATAAATCACATGTTAAGGAACAAGACAACCAGACTCATGAAAGTATGGTGGAGAAATAACAAGTTCGAAGAAAAAAATTGGGAGTTTGATGAAGAAAATAGGGAGAAATACCCCCATTTATTTTGAGATAGGGAACAAATTTCAATAATTAAATTTCTTAAGGGGGAGAATGTAATGACCCAACACTTCATTTATGTTATTAAGAAATCTTATTTTATAATTATTATTTTATTATGATCATATAGAAATATTAATAAATTACATAATAAAATTACATATCATAAATTAATATTGAATATAACATCCATAAATATTACATGGAGATAAATAAAAAACAATAATTCACACACTAATGTAAACTCTATTGTCTTGAATTCTTTAATGAAGATCGTTCCTACTATAAGATTAGTAATAAGAAATAGAAGAGTGAAGAATATGACATACACTATCAAGGTAATTATATAAAATATATAAGAGAAGTAATTAATATTGAGGTTTGAGAATGGTTGAGTATATATAGGGTATAAAGGGAAAAGTTACCATTAGTAATTGATTATTAACTGACCATTGGTCGAAATAAACACTGGGAATTGTGACCCTTGATAATAACATTACCATCAAAATTAGTGTATAAAAAGGGTAATGACAAAATATAATTGATACATATGTATTAAAAAATGGCCTCAGCCTATAGGATCGTTTCTTTTGAATCCCATTTATCAAAACTTCAGGGGGGGGGGGTAGAATCATTGGTGTTCTCCCTTGAAAAATATCAAGAATAACTTAAACAAGTAAGGCTCAAGGAAAATTGACTATAGGAGAAGTTTAAGTTAGTGGAGATCACCAATAGATAAATATTAGCTGAGCCACCCCATGAAAGCATCACTATCACACACCTTACCCTTGGGGATTATTCCAATGTATTCAGAGGTTATGAATCTAGATATTAGTATTATAAAAGTGTAATTTTCATTTTATAAACGAAATAGTGGTTTCATCAATTCCATTTTAATTATTATTTTATTTAATAAAATAAACATGAATATAAGATGAATATGATAAATATATTTTTTATATAAAGAAAACATAATTTTATTTTTAAGAAATATATATTTAAAAAAATTTTGAATAAAGTTTGGTGTTTTAAATAAAAGTTAATTTCATGAAATAGTTTTATAAGAAATAATTTTTTTAATAATGATAATATGATTTTACAATGTCCCATGTAATTTTTATAAGGGTTAGAAAGTTGATTAAGTTATAAAAAAATTTATTTTTCATTAAATACTAGTTTTCATTTAAAATTTTAAATCCACATATTATAAAATTATTTCAATAAAATAAAAAATATTTTTGAAATCATCATGTTGAAATTAGGGTAGGGTGAAATTTTAATAATTTTATAAAACAATTTATTTTTTAGTGAATAGTAAAAGCATAGTTTTGTGTTTTTTGTATGTTTTATGACTTCATAAATATGTAATAATGGTGTAATAATTAATAAAACTAAATAAATGACCAATAATAATTTATTTTATTATTATAATTTTTTTAATGAATTAAAATGAATTTCCAAAACCTATAAATAGCTTTCCGAAGTCTAAAATGAAAATTATTGTTTTAAAAAGTTTTTTTGTAGAAAAAATATGTTCCCATGTAAAAATTAAAATAAAATATTGAATTTCAATTATAATACTCAAGTATTTCAAAAAAATCTTCTTAATTTCATAAACCATGATCCAAACCCATGGGAAAGCCAATGGTTTTCCATTTTCCTTAACCAAGATTTCCAAGGCCTATATTTAGAAATTAATAAACAATCCTCCAACATTTTATATAAATACCCACATTTACACATAATTTAATACACTACTATTCCATTAAGAATGATTTTTAACACATACCCCCTCTCTAGTACCTTTACAAGAAGTTTCTAAGGTTCTGAGGATCTATCTTCATGATTTAAGAAGCAATCTTGTAAGATAAGGGATTCTCTTCCTCTCTCTCTTTTATCCAAGTACTTACTTTGTATTTGGTCTTCTAATTTAAAAGTTACTATGTTATCATATAATTATGATCATTACATTACATTCCAAATGTTTTTATATTAATGATATTCTTCCATTATCTCTCATTAAGACTATTCCATAAATGACTACTAAAACCTGTTATACTGCCAAAATAATTCCATGATTTCTCGTGCCTCCATTTCATATTATGAATAACTAACCATATTTTATTTAAATTTAATTCATATATATGTAATTATAATTAATTTATTGTTTATTACCAAGTATGAAACCCACATTTAATTCTAATGGGTTAAAAATGATGAAAAGTTCAATTATTTAAAAATTTATGCACTTAGTTATTTTATAAAAAACCCATTATTTATCCAACATTCGTTATTGATGAAATTATTTATTATGGTCTATATATCACACATGAATTAAAACATATTAAGGGTGTTCCCTAATAGTTCCCCATTGTATTGGGTAAATAATTAATCTCTATAGATGACACGTAAATAACCTCGGTATATGTTTCTACGAAACCTTGATATTGATCCTTGGTCATATGATTAAGAATATCTGTTTTTTATATTGTTACCAAATTATAATGTAATATATCACATGATTTTGATTATTATCTCATGTTATGCCTCATGATTTATCCATGTTAATCTCTCATGTTCTATTTCCTTTGTTTATCCCTTAATGGGATTTATGCACATCCTTTTTTTATTAATGTATCTCCCCAGTAAATTACATGCAATGAGGTGAACTAGTATGTGATAATAAATGATAATTTCAAGAGGATTAAATAGATTTTATGTTTCTTTCCTTATGTAATTCAGATATTATGTACCTAGTTTCCAAGACACTAAACCTCAAATGGTTATTCAAAGTCATAAATGTAAAATTTTGTTGAGGAATTATATTGAGAATAATATATTAAAAAGGTAGGACACCGTAGTATAATCCATTATAAAAACTTATTTATTGTATACTATATATTTATCTTCAATTTAGTTTTTTAATATCCTCCATGAATCATGGTTCTATATCCTTAGAACATTCTCTCTTAAAGGTTGTTGAAACTTTCATCCGCATGTTGGATCCTTTGGGAGTCTCGTAACAACTCAAAATAATGAAAAACACTACTTTATGTTTTGGATTCAAAGAGAAAATTTTTCACATTTACTAGATATTTAGCCTTATCCTAAAACAAAAATGGTTCTCTTTCCCTCCCGAATATCCTACAGTTTGATGCCTTCCATGCAGTTAGACCCACCTGAACAGTTGAACGTAGTTATCGGGTTCATTGATAACCTTTTGAGATTTAATATAAATTGAACTCAAATTGGTCATGATTTGAAGGATTCATTAGTGGGGGTTGTATTTATTTTAATGGAAAGTGTCAATGCTACCATGGTACTGGAAAAATCTTTTGATAATGATGAGGTAGAATAGTTAAAGGTGAAAGAGGCGAGGAAGCCTTAATGCATGAATGTTGTTCACTATCTAAAATGGGTTTGATCCAAAATCACTAGTTGTTGTAGGGTTCTCAGTAAAAATACCCCTTTATTATTTAAAAAGTATTTAGGGAGTCTAAAATAATTGTTACCACAATTCCATTGAAGAAGATGTTGAAATAATTTTTTAGATAGCTTTCGAATTTTAAAAATATAGAAAATGAAGGATAAAAATTCTTTTTATAGGCTATAATTAGTGAAAATAATAACAATTTTGAACCATATAAACATTAAAAGAGGAGATTAATTGGAATTTAAAAACCTTTTGGGAGGCACCTACTGTTTGAATTTTGAAAAATTCAACAGTTTCAACCAACCACCTTATTATTAATTTTATTATTATTATTTTGTATATATAATAATTTTTTATTAAATATATATATTATAAATAATTTTAAAAATAATTTACCTATATATATATATGAATATATAATTCCCAAGAACCATATTTATATGGTAGGAGCATCAGGAATTTGTATCACACTTTCCATATGGGATTCCTCCCTTTATATTTTCTTTTTTGTCTACCTCATAAATACTTGTTTTTTCCAAACCATCAATCCACATTTAAGTGTGTGTGAGAACCACCATAACATTCAATGAAAAAAATGTTTTTGGAATACAAATTTAACAACCCCCTACTTTTATTAATTTAATATTAACTCTTGAGACCAGTATTCAAATTGTTATACATAAGAAATGTTTTTTTCATCTGAATCCTTAACATAATATCAATATCTCAAAGTATTATTATATTTTCATGTTTTTGAAACATTAAACTTCTAAATATTAGTGAAAAACTAGATATTCATTCTTTCAACAATTTATTCATCCAGTATCTCAAATTTTAGCACTTTTATAGCCATGTACATATATCATTTTCATGAAATATCTAAGGAGTAGACCCAATAACTACCATAAGAAGCAACACCAATTATATGTTCCAATAGGTGAAATTTTATATTTTGTTTAACTACCAAAACACACAAAAAACTGTGTATTAATATTTTGTTAAGAGTTTATAACTCAACCTATAATCATAACAGATAATATTGAAACAATGTAGTTGAGGTTATATTAGTCAATATCAACGATCATTTTAATAACATGTTTTTACCCATTAAAAATTATAATTTGGATCCACCTAAAGAAATTATTGGGTTTTATTTACTAAATGATTTATTTTATGGGTTTTAACACCATTTATTTATTAGTCACACACACAATCTCTCTTGATAGATATTTTATAAATGGATTAGTATGGTTCATACATGATCTCAAATAGAAAATTGTTATGGTACCATATTGTAATAATTATATTGCATAATCATATATCAAACTAATATGTTTAGACTTTTCATTATACATGAAACAATAGGATTTTGATAAAGTTGATTCACTATCATAATTAATAGAAATATGAGGTGTTGGTATAGTCTATATTTTAATTTATAAAAAAAAATTCCTAATCCATTTTATTTTATTTCCACATTCCACTACAAAATTAAATTCTAAATCCATAGTCGTCGGTGAAATAAAAGTTTGTTTATTGGTCATATAATAAAAAAACTCTAAGTGAAAATAACCATATATTAATGGATTGATTATCTCCAACATTAGTAATCCAACTTGCATCGTTGTATCCTTCCAATATAGTTGGATAATCATTGTAGTATAGATTCAAATATTTGGACTTTTTTATATATCTAAATATTCTTGTTATATAATTAAAACAATACAAACTAGGATTATTATCACATATACTCATCCTGCATACTAAAAAGGAAGTATTAGGTTTATTGAAATAAATCATATACATTAAATAACCTATTGCATTAGCATACTCAAGATGTGTTATGGATCTGCCTATATACCTAAATAGTTTAACATTAAAATAAAATAGATTATCTTAATCCGTGAATCCAAGATGAATAAAATTTATTTAAAAGTTTCTCAATATAATGATAATATATTAAATAGTAACCCTAACTACATTTACCATCTTTAACACCTAGAATAATATCAATTATTCCAAGATATTTACTTTTAAACATATAGGATAAATACTTCTTTGTCTCATTAACATCATTCATATCAGTTCCAAAAATTAAAATATCTTTTCCATAGACACACACCAACTCTATGTTCTTTTTTAATCTTTGAGTAACTAAATTTATCTACATTATTATAAATAAATCCATTATCCAAGATAAAATAATCAAATTTATCATGCCACTATTTAGGAGCTCTTTTAAGACCATAACGGGACTTAACTAATTTATAAAATTTATTTTCATTTCCCTATAAAAAACTTTTTTTTTGTTCCATATAAATTTCTTCATTTATGTATTCATTTAATAAGGATGTTTTAAGATCAATTTTATAAAAAAAAATTATTAATGAAATATAAAGTGAAAAAATGGCCTTATTGATGTTATTCTAACTATAAAATCATAAGTATCAAAATAATCAATTCATTGTTTTTTCTGAAACCTTTGGAAACTAATATCACATTAAAATATATAATGTTACCATTAGGATCATATTTTATTCTAAATAACCATTTACTTATAATAGGTTTTTTTTATTTTGGTAAATACATAATGGATCAAGTATTATTACCTAATACGAAATCTATTTCATTATTGATTTATTCTTTCTAGAAAGAAATATCTGTAGAAGACATGGGTTTTTATATGTATTGGGACATCTTCTATGGTAAAAAAAGATATTTATTTAGAGAATATTTATTTTGATCACCCACAATAAGAGAAAATATCGATTCAGGAGAAATAAACTATTTATGTGGTTTTTTCCTTCTTCGGTCTTGTACTTTATTTATGTTCAACTTAAAAATCATAATTATTATAAAAAAATGTATTTTAATGTAATATATCACTAGATATAGTGATTTAAGGAAACAATTCTTTCATATTATCCTTATAAAATTTATTTTTAAAAAATTCTACATCTCTTGATTGAATAATAACATCATCCTCTAAGTCCATAATTCTCTATACTTTACTATTTTATACATATCAAAAAAACATAATTTTTCTTGGTCAAATTTTAGTTCTTTTAGTATTATGAACTCTATAATAATATAAACACCCACACACTTTAAAATATAAAGGATTTGATTTTATACCCTTATTTATTTCATAATTGGATAATTTATTTTTACTAAATTCCATTCTATTATGAATATAACATCATGCTAATAAAGATTAACCACATAAATGTTATAGTAACTTAGATTTATTAAGCATTCAATTTACTATTTCTACTAAAGTATGATTTTTTTCCTTTCAGTAGAACCATTTTTGGAGGTGTATAAGGGAAATTAATTGATGAATTATACCATTTTCTTTATAAACTAATTAATTTAAATAATAAAGAATTCACCAACTCTATCTGGGAGTAATACTTTAATTTTTTTATTTGATTGGTTTTCAAATTCAGATTTATATTTCTTAAACATATTAAAATCTCCATCTTTTGTTCAAAGATGATATAAATGTACATATCTACTATAATGAGTAATAAAAGCAATAAAATATCTTTTACCTCCTTTATTTAATAGACCAATTATTCCAAATATCAAAATTTACTAATTCTAATATATCAAAGTTTATTTCAACACTATAATATTGGTTTTTAACTATTTTAGATTCTACACATGTTTCAAATTTATTTAATTAATCTCTATAATTAAGTAAATTTAACTTATTTATTAAATTTAATAAATTAAAATTAACTTGTACTAAAAGATCATGATATAAATTTAAGGAGTCAATCAAATAATTAAAACACTCAAAAATATTATTAATAATTAGTTGATACATGACATAACTTGATTAACCCTTCCCTATAACCATTCCTTCATTAAAAAAAATGGCCTTGTCATATTAAAAGAAATTCTTAAAACCATTATTGAAAAAAATATAAATAGAGACAAGATTCATTTGAATATAAGTTATATACAACACATTTATATGAGAAACCCTCTTCCCTAAAGTAAAATCTAGTTTCATGATTACTTTACTAGTGATGTTGATCGATGCATCATTAACAAGGTGTACTTTGTTATTTCACTATAATAAAAGTTTATAAATATTAAAATATCCTCAGACACAAGCACTATATATATAGAATCAAGACCCCGATCTATCATCATCAAAGGCCTATTAACAAAGTATATCACCACAAATTGATTTATTTAGAAAAACTATTTTCAATAGTCTTTTTTTAATTACTTTTGATAATGCTATTATATTGAAAAAACCCAAATTATCTATAAAAAATAGTCACCTTTATTATTAAAAGGATTTAATTTCTTATTTAATTGTTGAATTTTCTTCTTCTAAAGATTTTATGGTCCATTTCTCTCAACTATATTCATATGAGAATCAAATTTTGAATCCATACCCATGTATCTAAATATAGATTCTTCTTCAATGTGAATAATATTTTTTAATTTCTATAATTAAATATCCTCACTCTTCTTAACGAGTGATTTCCAAAATTATTTCCACATAGCTAGAAATTCAGTAAATATTTTCCCTACTATTTTTCTATATTTTAATTTTAAGGGATGCAAGTTTATTTATGTTGAATTGAAGCTCATGAATTTTCTATAACACTATTTTATTATGAATGATATTATAATTTAGATATTTTGAAATGATAAATTTCTTTGTAGCATCATCTTCATTTTTTACATGAACTCAAGACTATCCTAAATATATTTTCCAGACTTTATTTGATGAAAGTAATAATAAAAGTGATTTGATAAATTATCGAGAATATGTCCTTGACACTAAACCTCACTATAAAAACCCTAAAATTTATCAATGGAAATCCACTTCTTATAATTATTTCATATAATATAACTCACATAAAATCACATAGATAACACAATAAAAACATTATAAATTAATAATCAATGAAATAAGAGTTATTTCTATAAATTAAGGAATCTTTACCATACGAATAGTAACTTGACCGTTGGAATAGTACCCGAATGGACCAAAGGCCTTCATTTTTTATTGATTTTTGATAACCCCCTTTCAAGGGATGAGGGGAACCCTTACAAGGCCCGTAGGCTCAGAGATTACAAGGCCCGTAGGCTTAGGAGATTACATTACCCAAAGGACTTAGGGAATTCAACTAGACTATATACAAGGAACTTGCCCCTCCCCAGCATCTGCGTCATGATAGTAGCTCTCCACCTCTGCATGGCCGTCTGTCTAGGCTTCCCGTGAAAGCATAGGTTGGTAATGATGGCATGGCCATACCCTCTCATTCTGACAATCCATTTGGTTCTGCTCTGGTGAGTGCACCAGCTCTAAATCATGTTCTAGGGCTGTTCCTTTTTTTTGTAGTGTGTTTGGGGAAACTGCATGTGGCCCGAAGGCCTTGGGGTGGCCCTAGGGCTTTAAATGTGGCTCGAAATCCCTACTGACGCAAAGGCCCGGGTGGCCCGAAAGACTTAAGGACTCCAAGCCCAAACAGGTGGCCCAAGGTGAATAGTTCCAGCTGCTACAGTACTAGGCAGTGCCTGCTACAGTCACTTCTATAGTACCCGCACGATGTACAGTTCTACTACAGTACCTATACATCGTATAGTTCTGCTACAGTGCTGCTACAACACTGCTACAGTACCCAAAATATGCCTCTACCTGGTTTTGAACCTGGGTCGTGTGGATGCACTTAAGGATACCTCACCAACTGGGCTGAGGCTCATGTGCGATCATTGGAATAGTAATGTGAAAATTAATAATAGTAAATCATCCAATATAATAGTAACCTCACTTATGAAAGTTTAAATAAAATTTAGATATCTTATAAATGAAAATTTGTTATATTTATATCATTGTATAAGTAAATAAATGTTTTAAAAATGATTAGTTAAATGTTGGTATTTTTGTAACACGTAAATGTTTATTTATAGTTTTATAATTAATATAATGTTTTATAATAAAATTTATATTCATAAAATAGATTCATGAATTAATATTTTTCTGTATTATGATTATAATATAGTCTTTTGAGACCTCAATTAATTTGTCAAAATGTCATAAAATTGGTTATAATATTAAAATTAGTATTTTTTTGAATAAATGATGATTTTAATAAAATATTAAATTTCTCATATTTAGAAAATTATTTTCATAAAGTAGATTCCATTTTTTAATTATATGTTTTAAAAAATGGTTAGGGTGAATTTTTGGAATTTTTCTGAGATAGTTTAATTTTTGTTGAATAGTAAAATATGACAAGTTATTGTATTTAACATTTTAAGCCAAATAAATGAAAGTTTGAGTCATGGGTGATGTATGAATGTGGTAATAACCCATTATTTCAAACTCACATACACTAATTACTATAATTTTTCACAAGAATCAACATTATTTATATTCTTCATCCAAAATAACAAACAAATTAATAAAATAATAAAAACACCCCTCTCATCCCCCTATAAATACCACCCTTCAACCCCACTTATACTCACACCTTATAAGCCTTGTATCTTGATTATATTCATAAAAATTACTCTCCAAAACCTATTACCCATGTTATGGTCATTCTGGTCTCACCAAAAAGCAATTTCTAAGGGCTTTAAGTAGGTCATCAAGGAGACGACACTCAAGAGGTAATATCCTCCCTCTTTCTCTTTAAATTTATTTTATTTATTATCCTTACCTCACCTCCCCTATCCAAAGTAACATGATAACTCCATTATAATATATATACTATAATTTTATTTTTTCAAAGGGATATCTATAATCAAATCCCTTCTCTTATCTTTTTATATTATAAAAGAAAACATCGTCTCTGATGTGTTGATCCACCACCTTCGTGGACTGTGACTTATCATTTTTTATTACCACCCTAATTTCTGGTCATTAATCTATTATAATGGTAAAAATAGATTTTAAAATTTATTTGATAACTTTTTTTAGGTTTTGGGATAGATATATATACATAAAATTAAATAATGAAACAAAACTAGTTCATGATGATCGAAACTTCACCTAAATAATCTAACATTCATTATTACATTTTTTATCTAATGAATCATTCTCATATATGATAAAATTATATATGGGGCCATTTATGATTTTGGTGTTTCATTAATATCATATAATTGCACTTTTGGATTTTTTATTCCATTTGATGAGAACTCCCACAATTAAACTCAAGGGAACCGATCATAAAACCATGAAACAAATGCCCTTAGAATGATGAAAATGAATCTTATAAATCATAAAAAAATCATAAATTAACTTAGTAAAATTATAAAAAATAAAATAAATGTTTAATATTTTTGTAATTAATTAATTAATTTATTTAATTTTATTATTAAAGGCATTAAGTACAAGTGAAGAACACTTTCAGACATAAGGTCAGAGATTCTCTTCGAACCTCTATTTTCCTCCAGGTTACAATTTCTCTCTCTTTACCCTAATTTAATTACAAAATATTCTTATGTAATCATACTAATTTTTTTTTTGTTCCAAACATATGTACCTATTTCAATTCTTTTTTTTGATGGTGAAATACACATTTTATAAGGTTTCTTTCTCAATTCGCCCAGATAAGCATACCCGATTAAAGGGAACTTCCCAATTTCTTAACCATTTTCAAGTTCACTCAATAACCTATTTTAAGAAAGCCATTATTTTCTAAATCCAATTTTTTTTTCTGAAAAACTATCTAGGTTCATTTTTAGTTTTCTATAAACAATCATACCTTTTCCCTCTTTAAAGACTCATAAATATTTTCCCAAAAACCGTGCTAAAGAGGATCATTTAAAACGTTTCTTAAACACTATTTTTACATGTTTTCACTTAATTTGAACATTATTTATCATTATATATGCATTTTTTACCTTATTAATTTCCATGTATGATTTAAATCAAACCTTTCATGGAAAAGTTTATAATACACCCATTTGTTAGGCTCTATTATATGATTACGATACCCATTTATTTACACGGGTAACCCTTAGGTTTATATTTGATCATTCATGTAGCTCACATATACATGAAAATTTTATGATGGGTGTGCCTATATAGTGCTCTAATTCATTGGTTAATGTTTTTTCTCATGATATTTCATGTTGGGATAGGTAGAAAACCTGATTCCTTAATGGGACTTTGTCCACCATGTGATATAGTCTTGGTAGTTAGCCTTGACTCATGTATATGTCTTATTATATGTTGCTTCCAAATTCCTATATTTCCATGATCACACGATCATGTGTTCTATATGTTATGCTTCCATATTTTTATTCATGTTCCATTCCTTATTATGTCATCATGTTAATCCTTTTAACCCATGTGTTATGCATTATTTGTATGTTTATTACCTTAATGGTATTTTAGCTCACCCCTTATATATATATATATATATATATATATTTCCCAAGTTATCCTATGATAATATAAGTTCTAAAAGGAAGTTAATAGCTCAATACCGATGATTAATATAAATATGTTTTATTTTATTTTCATGTTTTTAGTTTTATGTACCTAATCTTCCAATTACACTAGACATTACGATCCTTGGTTTGTATTTGATGTTTAATTATGACTAAAATCTTGTAGTAATATTTTTAAAAGAATAAGTCCATTGTACTCACCATATTAATTTTTTTTATTCATCATGTGAATCTTTTAAACTTATGTTATGTGAACTAGGGTTTCATCAGGTTTTGGAGAAGGATCTTTGACAATTAGGGGACAATTTAGCTATAGAATATCAAAAATATTTAGTGTAATGTCCTGATTCAGGTTCCACATGACGGTGCCCCAATCTGGTTGGTTATATGACATTAGGTGTGCCTCCCTATATGCCAGAGTGTACTGATTAGAAGTGAGGGTATAATATTTATCATGTGGAGGCTACACCATCTTTTTTAAAGTAGTACAAAAAACTGAAATAAATAACCAATTTAAAACTGAAAATAAAAATAACCAAAATCACACCATAATCAATAAAGACCAATATCACATGATTAATCAAAATAGGAAAAAATATCCAAATCAAAATTAGTATATATTTCATTCCATAGACGTGTCAAGTGTCAAATGGAAAAAAATGAAGACACTGACAACTCCCAAGTAGGTCCTGAAATCATGTAGAGTTTCCCCATCCATTCCCTATCCCAATCTCATTCATAAAACATAGGTCTCTTTCCCTTATCCCGTCCTACAAACATGAAGTCTATTTGGGTATCTATCAAGAAGCCCCAGTAGGGTGTGAATACAAATCAACAGGCCACCACCAATGACGTGTAAACAATATCTAGTCTATAACAATGTATATAGTTCTATAAATAACAATCTACATTAAATAAAGTAAATTTTTTTCACATTAATTAACCACATAAAATCCCTAAGTTTACAATGGCACCCGAACAATCAATACCTTCTTCATCCCATTCCAGATTCCGAACCATCCCCAAAGGGATATCAAATTTCATTCCATCATGGGTTTGCATTAACCAAATAATTCCAATTTTATATTCATACAATTGGGGAATAGAGCCGCAGTTTGGCACCCTGTGGGTATTTGGAGCAGCAGTCCCCGTACCATAATTCAGTGATCACATATAATACATAAATATATTGGGGCCCTAGAGTGGTAGTCTAGAACCCCATGGGTATTTTAAGGAGTAGTCCCTATTCCAAACCTCATTAAAAAAATATCAAATCTCATGGTTATATATTTCTAAACATTAATCATCTATTACCATTATTCATTACTCAACCCATTTCAAAATTTCATTTATCAACCGAGAAGAAATTTTAAATCATCATTTCAATCATATATATACACCCCATGGGTTGTTATCAATTTCATAAATCATTAATAAGTCATATTCACAATCCCATCATTCCTCAATTTGATTATCTCAAAATCAAAAAATTTCATTATCACATGGGAAAATAAATCAATGATTTAATTCAATTTATAATGAAATTTTCCAACATGGAAATTACAATTTGACAATTACATGCATGAATTTATAATCAAGACTATGGGATTTGACAATTAGACCACCTACCTAAAGGTCTTTAATGGGCGTTCACCAAATTAAAATCCCCAAATTGATGCGGAATGATAAAAAACACAGTGGTGCAGATGATCTAGGATCAATACCTAAGATCAAGATCCAAAGGAAAGTAATATGTTAAAACCTAGATCTAAATCATTTATAATGAGGGGAAAATATTTCCTCTTCCACTAGAAAGATGGATAAGATAGTGAGGGGAAACCAATTGAGGAAGAAATCATATATTATAGAGGAGACAATCCTTCTATTGGATATTTGATTCATCAAGGAAAAGGGTTTTGGGAGCCTTGAAATACTAAGGGATATTCCCAAAGAAAATTAATTTTATTAGGGATTATTTTTGGTTATTTGGGGTTAAAAATGAGGGTTTCATTAATTTGTATTAAAATTTTCTGAGGAATAAAACTAGCATGAACTGTTTCTTGGGATGAGGCACACAGTTTTCAAAATTGTGAGCCTTAATCGTGTGTCTCTCCTTAGGGGTGAATGATTTCTCCTAAGTGGGAACATAGTTATTCAAACCATGTTCCAACTATGTAAATCCCATATGACTTAGGTTTCACTGTTTGGGGATGGTGGACACATGGTTTGTCCAAAGTGTGCACCAACCATGCACCACCTCCTGTCTCTTCAAAATAGGGTGCACGATTTCCTGGGCCAAATCACACAACTTTTCCTAATTGTGCGCCAACCATGCACATCCCCTTTGGTTTAAAAAATTTATCCTATTTCACCTAAAACATCCCCAAAGTAAATCACAACCAAGATATACCAAAAAATGAATTGGATTCTCCTCAACGAACTTATCGTTCTTAATATCAACATCATCAATATCGATCACATTAGAAGGTTTGGGGTGATACTAAAAAATATGTGACACATGAAAAACATTTTGAATAACACTATACCCATGTGGAAGATCCAATCAATACAGAACCATCCCAATTATCTCCATAATCTCAAAAGATCCAACAAACTTGGGTTCCACCTTGCCCTGTATCTGAATCCTATGGTGGCCCAATCTCAGCGAAACCTAGATAAATACATGACCACCCACTGTAAACTCAAGGGGTCTATGACATCGATTCACATATGAATTATATATACTTTTCTCCATAGCTATATGTATCTGTTTCAACTAAACCTTATTCAACATCTCCTACACAATATTCAGTCCCAACAACTGAGACTCACCTACCTCCATCTAGCATAAAGGTGATCTGCATGTTTTACCACAAAGTTCATCATATGGTGCCATCAGAATAGTCACCTAGGAAAACTCAATTAGTTTTAAGTGCTTCTCCCAAGAACAAAAAAAATCAAGAACACACACTCGTAGAATATTATCCATAACCTAAACAGTATGTTCTGAATTCCTATTTGTCTATGGTTGGAAATCCATACTGAAAAAGACCTTGGTACCCAACACTTTCTGTAATCCATTCTATAATAAAGGAGTAAAGAATAGATCTTTATCTGAAACAATACTCCATGGTACCCCATGAAAATGGTCTATCTCTTAAATGTACATATCCCCCAACCGGTCCTCTTTAAAAGTATCTCAAATATGAAATAAATGTGTTACTTTCACTAGTCGGTTCATAATCACCCATACAGAATCATTCTTCCGATGTGTCACCAGATGAACTACCATGAAGTCCATGTTAGCATTACCCCACTTCCATTTTGGAATGGGAAATGACTATATTAAACCACTAGGTCATTTATGCTCGATCTTCACTTACTAACATGCATCGCTTTACAGAACCCATAATTTCCTTATTCATGCCCGACCACCAATAATGTCAATTTAGGTCATAGTACATTTTAGTCAAAAAAAGATTCAATTTTCACATCAAAGAATGTAAATCATGAATCCTCTCTTTATTCATTCACATAGCCACTAAAACACAACCCCAGACAAAGATGATGCCATCCTCCTCTATAGTTCAATCGAAAGGTGTCTCCCCACATTCAAGGCTTTCCCTCAAGGTCAAACATTTCAGATCCTCATACTGAATCTCTCTAATCTCGATCAAAAGTGTATTCTCAAAATATAATGACACAAGGGCCATATTCTCATAGCCCTCCTGAACCTCAATATGCTTCTCAGTTAGAAATGTCACCATCGTCCTCTCATAATTGGACTTATGAACTTATTGAGTTGTGTCTTCCTTCTCAAATCATCATAAACAATATTTACCTTCTTGGGAATATAAGATGTCTCAAAATCAAAATATTTATATACTCAACCCATCCTTGTTACTAGAGATTCAAATCTTGCTGCAAAAATATGTACTTTAAGCTCTTGTAATCAGTATATAGAGTTAAATTTTTACCCAATATATAATTTCACCAAAACTTCATGGAATAAACCACTATAACCAAATAGAGATCGTGTGTAGGGTAATTCCAATCATATGGCCTCAATAGTTGTTACCCATATTCCACAACTCGATTCCCCTACATCAACACTGCTCCAAGTCTTGTCCCAGATGTGTCACAAAATATGGTATACTACTTGCCTGACTCAGGTTGTATCAAAATTGGTGCGGTGTTCAAATGCGTCTTCAACTCCTAGAAATAATTCTCACATACCTAGATAATTCGAACTAAATTATCTTCTTGTTCAAGCCTAAAATTGGTGTTGCCAAGTGGGAAAAGTCATATATTAACCTTCTATAATAACCCACCAAACCCAAAAGACTATGGATAAAAAAAAAATCTATGATGACCCCAAGAAACCACTTTCTACACATTCTCTAGGTCCACTAAAAAAAATTCATTAGAGATAATGAGACCCCGACAATTTTCCCTATCGATACATAATTGACATAAAGTATCTTGGCATATAGATGATGCTCTATTAGTGTACTTATAATGTTTTCAAGATGTTGGGAATGATATTCAGGAGTCTTGGAGTACACCAATATTTCATCCACAAACCCAACCACAAACTGATCTTGGTATAGATGAAATATTTGGTTCATAATGTCCATAAACATAGTCGGAGTATTTTTCAGACCAAACAACATCATGATGAACTCAAAAGTTCATCCATTATTTTGAAAGTAGTCGGTGGTATATTAAATGGTCTAAATATCTATTGATGACACCCTAGTATCATTTCAATATTGTAGAATAAACAAGATCCTCTCAACTAGTCAAATATATTTTCCTTATGAAAAATAGGATATCGATTCTTCACTGTCAACCTGTTCAACTTCTGGTAATCAACACATAAGCACAATGTCCTGTCAGCCTTATCAAAAAAACTATAGAACCCAAAGGATACATTATTGGATGAATAAATCCGTTATCCATTAACTATTCTAAATGAAAATTAATCCCTTGAATATTTTTTGCTTCCATTCAATAAGATGGAATATAAATTGGATCATTTCAAGGTATGATCTCAATTATAAACTCAACATCTCTCTCTGGTGACAACCCTAATAAGTCCATATGAAACACATCCTGTAATCTATCTACTATAGGTTGAAAGACATCATGATTCAAACCCCTTCATCTAGTAAAAGGATCACAACCTAGGCAGTGATCTCTCATAGTTGTTAATGTACTGTCCCTATAAAGTCTTTCTATATGTCCCACTATCCAAAATAAATATAACTGTCACCCTCAGAAGATGTAAATGTTACTCTCCTATGGTAACAATATATATGGGATCAGTATTATACCAACCAGTCCATACATAAATTAAATTCAAAGCTTGAAATATCTAGAACATAGAGATCCTAAAGAAAGTGATACCCCAAACCTCAAGAGAACACCCCTTTCCTAAATAGATGTCTCTTGACCTTAATTCCAAAGTTCATTCAATCATCAATACCCCACTTAAAAACTACACCATTAGACTCAAACCATTAACAAATTTAGTATATCTAAAATATTTAGAGGCTCTTGTATCAAATAAGGCACTAACAAGTGTAGAAGCTACACCAATAGTACTTCTAATTTTTGACAGTTGAACCTTGCTATCCATATTTGCAGGCTGAATTGCATGAAACAATCCTACTCCTCTTTACTATACTACAATCTAAGTCCCCTGAGCTACACCACTCTTCTAATATAGGTGATCTTTCCCTAACATACCATATCCACTACCTTGACCTCCATGGACAATATAACTCTAACTACTAGAATGATATGGGGTAGAATACCCCCTCCTGGTGTTTTTACACTTCTTGGATCCTCCATCATTACACATTAGTTGATAATTTCTGCAATGCCTCTACAAGTGACCCATCCTACTACAATCTCATCACTCCAAAGATGTTCATGAACACTAGCTATCAATATATCCCGACCTACCACACTGGTGGTAGTATATTTGGTTACTACTCTGAGTAACTGATCTTAATCCATGTACACTCTATTTGGCACTACTATGGGTGACATTGTCATAGTGATGCTTTATACTCTTAGAATACGTACCTACTAGTCATCCAGCAGAAACCAAATACATTTCACTGGAAGACTCCTTCAGGATCCCATGAGAAATAAGTGTTTGATTCACCACTTCTAAAAACTTCTTCATTTGAAAGATATTAACCTGTGACTAATATCAAATTTAATCCCATATTTAAAAGGCTTCGCTGTTGTAGCCTCATCCCCTTCAAACACTTGTTCAAAGAGATATAAATCAGTAAAGAGAACATGATATTCCATCATAGACATACTCCCCTGGTTCAACCTCATAAAATATACTACCCTCTCTTGCCTAATATTCTCAGGGTAAAAGTGATTTAAGAACTTCTCTTGGAATTCCTTCCATACCACATTCTGCAGTTGTCCATCCCGAGACAGAATGTCCCTCCAATGATTCTATTTACCACATAACATATAAGCTTCCAACATGAAAACCATCTCAACAGGAGTCTCTACATGGACAATTATTGTCCAAATTGACTAAATTAATAACTCAGCTGCCTCAGGTCCACTCTCTTTGGTGAAAGTAATAGGGTGGTATGACTGAAAATACTGTGTCAAGTTAGACATATTCTTTATAGACTACCATTGGCATGTTCCTATAAACTGTATTAAGTGATAAAACTTCTCAAAAAACTTCTCTCCCTACCATTCACCCTGAACTATTAGGGCCTCAGCTTCCACTACCAGAGGATCATTTCCATCCATACCCTCCTACCATCCTATAAAAAAGCATCATCATGTAAAAATGAATCTACAATTAAAAACACACATATTAGGATACATAACAAAACATTAACATTTTTACATATTATGGATTCACATAAATACATAAAAAGTCATTTTTTACCTCACCACATGGTCAAAACTAATGCAATATCACTACCCTCCACCATCCCTCACCTAGTACATGGATAATATTGGGTAAACATTTTCATATTTCAAGGTTTCTCATTAGAGACACATTCAAAATTTTCAAATTGATACCTTTAGAATCATTTTTAACTATTTAAAAATATCATTTGACACCATTTAATTTAAATCACACAAGTAAATAAAAACATTTTTTTCATTTAAACAACTCACCCAAAACCTGAATTTCCAGGCATGCCTAAAATGATACATGTCACATGAAATCTTGAGTGCCTGGAATGATGCATGTATACACAACTCTTGTGCCATACTGGACCATTAAAAATACATAGAAACAATAATATCCCAAAATAAGTGAATCACCCAAGTTCAAATAATATCTAACTTTAACAACAACATCAATAATGTCAATCCCACCTTGGGTACTTGTGTTTTCTCCCATACTTGGGTTAGCTACTCTAATGAACAAGCTCATGACAAAGGCCTAAAACATTATAATATCATGTATAACTTTCCCAAATAGTAATAAAAAATAAAATAAAAGAAAAAATATTTGATGCCACTTTGTAATGTATTGATCCTGGTGCCACATGCCAGTAGCCTAAGTCAGTTGGTTACATGACCTCAAGCGTGCCTCCCTGCATGCCATAAGTTATCAACAGGAAGTGAGGTTCTAATATTTATTGTGGGAAGACTATAAACTCTTTATAAAATTAGTATAATAGCATAGATAAATAATGGATATCCAAATGATAATAATAATAACCAGAATAACATAATAATCAATACATACCAATATCACATGATAAACTAAAATAGGAAAGCAATATCCAAAAATAAAGAAGTGGATATTTCATAGAATATATGTGTCAAGTGTGAAACGAAGAATAAAAATAAAGACATCGACAACTCCCAAGAGGATACCTATATCATGTCTAGTTCATTCATCCATACTCCATCCCAATCTTATCTATCTAACATAGGGATATTTCCATGATCCTATCTTGAAAACATGAATTCTATTCAGTTAACAATCAGGAATTCTGAGTAGGGTGTGAGTACAACTCAATAGGCCACCACTAATCGCATCTAAAAAAATATATTCTATAAGAGTGTATTCAGTAGTATAATGAATAAAGTACAACAAATAAATTAAATAGTTTTCACATTAAATTATTCTTAAATCAACCACATAAAATCCCTGGGTTCACAATGACACCCGAACCATCAATACTTGCTTTGGCCCATGATGGTTTATGAACCGTCCCCAAAGGGATATCCAATTTCATTCCATTATGGGTTTTTATTAATCAAATAATTACAATTTCATATTCACACAATGAGGGCCTAGAGAAGTATTCTAGAACCCCTTTAGTATTTGGAGAAATAGTCCGAGTCCCACAATGTAGTGATCACATATAATACATAAATATATTGGGGGCCTAAAATGAATGTATGGAACCACATGAGTATTTATAGAAACAATCACTATCCCACAAATCATACAAAAATCACATATCATGGTTCCATATTTCCAACCATTAATCATCAATTACCATAATTCATTATTTATCCCATTTCATGATTTCATTTATCAACTAAGCATAAATTATAAATCATCATTTTAATCATATCATAACACCCCAAGGGTTTTTATAAATTTCAAAAACCATTAATTAATCATTTTCACAATCCAATTATTCACCAATTTTATTATCAAATAATCGACCAATTTCATTATCACATGATAAAATCAATCAATTAATTAATTTAATTCAGAATGAAATTTAACAACATAGAAATTTTAATTTCACAATTACATAAACACATTTATAATCAAGACTATAGTATTTTAAAATTATTCCCCCACCTCAAGGTCATTGATGGGTGTTCTCCAAATAAAAATCCCCAATTTTATGTGGAATGATCAAAACCACAATGGTGTGGAAGATCTTGGACCAATACCTAAGTTGAAGATCCAAAGGAATAAATTCCATTAAGACATAGATATAAACCATCAAAAATGGAGGAAAAATTATTCTTCTTTATCTAAAAATATGGATGTGAGAGAGAGTAAACCAAATGGGTATGAAATAAAATATCGTTAAGGAGACAATACTTTTAATAAGATATTTGATTCATCAAGGGAAGGGTTTAAGGAGCCTTAGAATCTACTTGGGAGATTCCAAAAACATTGTAATTTTCTTAGGGATGAGCTAGACTAATTTGGGATTAAAACTAGGGGGTTCTAGAATTTTTATTAATTTTTTTTTGGAGTAATAAAACCTGTGGGCATAGTTTCTTGTGCTAAGGCACATAATTTTCCAAAATCGTGACCCATAACCGTGTGCCTCTCCTTAGGGGTGCATGGTTTCTCCTAAGTGGGATCACAGTTTGAAAAACTATGAGATATCCTTGAAAATACCCTCTAACTCAGGTTTCATAGTTTGGGGAGGGTGGCTGCATGGTTTGGACAAACTGTGTGCCAACTGTGCACTGCCTCCTATCTCTCCAAAATAGGGCGTACAATTTCTTGGACAAAACCGCACAGTTTTCACAAACCATGCACCCAACTTTTACATAAAAATTGGCTTCCAAAAATTCTATAATTTCTCTCAAAACAACCCCAAAGTAATACCCAACCAAGATATATCAAAATAGTCTAAAAGTGTACCTAAAAAATGTGTACATGACATCTCCATAAAGGTTGGGATCTTACAATTAGAATGATAACTGAAAACTTCATTTTTTTATTTAAATATAGAGAATATTTTTCCGTTATAGTGTTCATGTTTGGAAATTTCTTGTCCCATAACTTTGAGGGTTTCAGAATCCATATTCTATGTTCTAACTTTGATCAAACCCTTTTTATTGTTGATAACAATGAGGTGGAATGGTTGAAGATTAAAGAGGTGAGGAAGCCTTGATGTGTGGATAATGTTCACTGTCCAAAAGGGTTTGATATGCCCCCACTTTTTAGTATAGGTCTCATGATAGAAATTTACCTTAAGGAGTCAATAAGACTTTAGGGAGTAATATACACTAATTACTATAATTCCTTTTGTGAAGATACTAGAATAAGTTTTCTAGAGAACTTTTAGATTTTGGGATATCGAAAATGATTATGAATCCTTCTTTTTATAGGTCTTAATTAGTGAGAATCATATAAATTATAATCCATTAAAAACTCAGATTAGGAAACTAATTTTAAGAATATAACATTCTAGGTGGAGGAAACTGTTCATATTTTAAAAAATTCAACATTTTTAACAAATCATATTATTAGTTGTTTTCTTATTTTAATATTTTATTTTATTTTGTTTTTGTTTTTTTTTATATATATATGTATAATATTTTTTTGACTATATATATATTTTAAATAATTTGAAAATTCATTTACAAACTCATAAATAATTTTTTGAAAATTTAATTCCCAATACCATTATCAATATGGGACGATCTTTGGGAATTTATATCCCACTTTCCATGCGGGATTCCTCATAATAAATTTTCTTTTTTGTAAACATCATAAATCATTATTTTTCCACCTAACCAGTCCACATTCTATATGGATATTGGACCCACAATAATATTTAATGAATAAAATATATTTCTTAATAACAATATAATAATTTCCACCATATAATCTTCTCTTATGGTGGAAGCTTAGTCCATGCTCACAGGGGTCACATTTTAAAGGAATCAAGGTATATCCATTTCCTTTTTAGAGTTAAACTTTACGTTGATTATAAAATACTTAGATAAATGTTACTAATAAAATTATTCTATTATCTATACTATGAGAAAATTTAGAAGCTTACATGAGGAAAAAAAGGGATCCTCTATACCTAGATGGAGGGAAATATAGTGGTAGAATCTATACCATTGGTTAGAGACCCATCTAAGGGGATCAAGGTATTCACTAGGTTCAGATCTCTCCATCCCCTTTGCAAACATGTTTTTGAGAAAATGAACTTGGTAAGAACTACTTTAGGGCTCATTTACTATATTCATCTCTTTTATTTTCTGATGGAATTTTAATAAATTTTTTAAAGTTATTAGTAGTGAACAAAAAAAATTCAATGTTCTATTCATTTCATATATAGAAGAATAAATCATATAATTCTATAAAGTAATTTTGAAATATTCATATTCTTTCGTCATTCATATTTTCAAAATCACAGTCATTAATGGTTACTTTTTATTTGTCTACAAAAGCTTCTTTAAAGTGAAAAATTCATATTTAATTTTACATTTTAACTTTATTCTATCTTAGTTTTTGGATATGGTGTAGATTCAATCTAAAATATCCAAATATTTTAATTGAGTAATACATCTTCCCAAATTGTAAGATCTATGGTATGTACATATACTTTCTACTCTATTTTTTTACCCTTAACCTATTGATTAAATTTTTTAGTTTAAAAATATATATAGGATTTTTTTATAAATATTTAGAAACCTAATTCTGAATTCCCTGACTTCATCAATTTAAAACTTTAATAAAGGATCGAGTAAAATATTCCAAAAGGAACATTATGGGGGTATAAAATAATGCAAGAGCAGAGCATCCCCTACCACAAACAAATAAAAATAAAAAGGTAAAGGCATTAAAAAGGAATAATCCTTACATCCTTCATCTATTTACATTTTCGATGCTGATTTCTCTGCCGCCATGTTACCCCCCCAAGTGTGACACACCACAATGTATTTTCTTATAAAAATATTACATTTACTCTAAACATCATCCCTAAAAAATGGACCAAAGTGTATCTTTTCATGTAGTTAAACATGGTGCTAAAATTTGAATACACACTAAAATAATAAAATAGAATATTTAATTTAGGTTCATTTATCTTCAACACAGTTTCATTAATAATAATATGTTATGAATGGATTAAATGGATTGAATATTAACTCAATAGGATTTAATTAATTAATAAAAATGGGAATAAATGTATATGGATACATTAAATATGGAATACATGTTTCATTAAAGGAAACACATCATGGATGGATATATAAAGAGATATGGTCCCACATTTTGTCAATAACCATTTTTTTATAAGCATCTTTAATCCCTCTTTCTCCCCATAGCTTGTTCATCACCTTTGGTGATGATGTTACAACCTCTTAAAGTATATGGGAGTCCTCCTTTTAAAATTAGGATATGAAGGCCAGTGTAATCCCTCAGTGATAGGAATATTTTTTCCACTCCAGTGATATTACTCATGTAAACTCATTTGAAATTATTTCATTGGCTATCCAGGCATGAACTTTTTTTCTTTATTTATTATAAGTTTTTTATGTTGAGGCCAAAACAACTGTTTTTATTTGGAATAAAGGACCTATTTTTTGGTAGAGGAGACCCATTAAATAGAACGTAGTCCCATAGGTCATTGAATCCCGTTACATGGCCTAAAGGAATATATTTTTGTCCCAAAGGACCCTTCAGTGAATAGTTCTTCTACTATACCTAGTAAACTATAGTACATTCTACAGTACCACTGCTTTTATAGGTACTGATATAGTTCCCCAAACCACTATAGTGTCATCAGTGATATAGTTCTATCACAAATATAGTTATTATATAGTACCTCTATAGTTCTGATACAATGCCTATTCCCTATGGGTTTTGAACCACCAACTTTGATGTAGTATTACGGGGTGCTTACCACTAATACGAACCCCAACTACACTTCATTTATTAAATATTGATTTCTAAAAACATAGATAATATATATTTATGGTTTGTAACACACTGAGATGTTGTGAAATATTTAAAAAAAATGAATTTAAACTTTTTGATATTTTTTTACACAAAGCACTATTCTTAGCTTGCATTACAGACAATGTTATTTTTAAATGAAATGTGGCTTATTATTAAAATATCAGTATCTAATATGATAGTTATTATATATAAATTGGAATGGTAGGTATGAATATTATTAACTTAATTTTGAAACTATTTTTTACACATGTATATAAAATTAATTCTTTTGTGACTATTTATTTAAAAATGAAAATAAAGGAAATATTTTTTTAGAGAAATAATTTTTATGAAAAAAATATGTTTCACAAAAATAAATTAAAAAAACAACTTTTGGTGAATTATTTTAATGTAATATATATAGTATATATATTAAATAAACTATTTAACATTCATATTATGTTTTTATAGGCAAGATATAGAAATAAGTCAAATTTTATGCTTAAAAACTGTATTTTTCTAAAAACAATATTTTGTTTCTTTTCTTGATACACTTATATTAAAAATAAAATTTACCAATTTTATAAAATAGTTTTGAAAAAATAAAATTCATTTTTGATATCAAAATTTTAAAATAATATTAGGATGAATTTTTGGGATTTGTTCTAAAAGGTATAATTTTTTGATGAATACTGAAAAATATTAAATTTTTATTGAAAACTACCTCTTCATTTAAATTATTTATATAGTCAAATTAGATTTTAAATTAGTTTTAAATAATAATTAGTAAAATTATAAATACATTAATCCAATTTCAGTCATTTCAATCAACTTCATATGGAATTTCGATATAAAAACTTTGTAATCTTTTGAACATTTTCTCTTTAAAAACCGGCTTTCTTATCCTGTCTGTGGAATTAATCTTATACTTACGTTTTTTATTTTGAATTAAATTTAGAAAAATAAATTAAATATTTATAATAAAAATAATTTATATTATCTAATAATTTAAACTTAATTATTTACCAAAATGGATAGTAAAAACTATAAAAACAATATTTACCGTGGTTAAGATAAAAATGGATTTACTGGGGGTTGAACTGAAAATATAAGTGACAAAAATGACCCTAATCTTATCCAAAACCAATTGTATGGACATATTAAGACCATATAACTTATATTTTATATAATAATATATTTTGGATCATTGTTACATGAAAATTCATGGGCATAATTCTTTCTTTTCAAGAATAATACAAGTGTGCCACTCACCTAACTTATAAAAGGCCATCACTTCTCCTATCTTCCTAAAAAATTAAAAACCTTTATACTCAGACAATACCTGAAACAATAACTTAAATAATTAACTCCTCTCATAATATAAGCCTTATTTTGGACAAAAATACAAACTAAGAAGGATTTTTTTGCAAACGTAAGGAAGATATCTGCAGAAGAGGTAACGTTTATCAACAAGCATTTTTGATTTATTTATTCCTACACCTCCTTAAATTATTATTATTAAATGATGATATAATACAATAAGTGTATTTAATATACTTATATGTTTTTAGGTTAATTTAATTACTTAAAAACATCTCCACTTCTGTAAAATGGGTTATGAAATTATGATTCGTGTGTATAGTGGACTACTGCCTCACAACCCGATGTCATTCGCTTTTCCATTACCACCTCACACGGTTGGGTATGATTATGGATATAAAGTACTTATGTTATTTTTTTTAAAATAATTATATATATTTATTAATTATATAATATTTTAGTTTTTTCTTTCCATTACACATGGTATATGATAACGCCACTCTTGGGTATGGCGAACTACCGCCTCACAAAGCAATGTGATTCATTTTCACTAACTCTTTACAAGGAAGATTATAAAAATAGCTATATGTGATATAAATGAAAAAATTATGATATTTATGACATAATTATCATTATTAAAAGATAATATATCATTTTATTTCTTAAATTTTCACTCACTAAAAGATGATAACGTCATTCATGTACGTGTGAACTACTGTCTTCACAAAGCGATGTGACTCTATTTTCATCACCACATGACATGGATGATATAAATATGTATATTTAAAGAAATAATATATTATTTATTATATTTTTCTCACTATTTAAAGATAATATATTACTTACCTCTATTCCATAGTGACTGATGAAAATGGAAACGTTACTCATTAAGACGTACGACCTACTATCTCGATGATTGTAATATACTTGTTTTTTTTTTCAAAAACATATTTCGTGATTGGTATTAAATTTATAATTGATTTATAAATATTATAAATATTTAATTATTATTATTATTGATATTATGGAACCATGATATAATTAAGAGAACCATAAATAAAAAATCAAAACTTATATGGAAAAAAGTGGTTATTACACAAAACATGACTTCAACAAGGAATTGTTAACAAAAGGGTAATAAAAAGAAAAAAGTAAATAATATATGATATGATATATGTACGTTTTTTTATTTAAAATATGTATAATACAATTATATTTATTATATATAAGGTTTTAATGAGTGCAAATGAAGTTAAGACTTATAGTAATGGATTTCTGTCTCACTTTTTTACTTCTGTGAGACTCTTTCCATATTCACCACCTATTTATTTTATATGATGTATATAATTACAATGAATGTATTTTTTCATGATTATAATTAAAATTATATTTATTTAAATATCCATTTTAGGACCCCTTTTCTTAGGGGTTTATGTTCCAAAAGTTACCAAATCAGTAAGATATTTTCATCTTAGTTTTCGTTTTTGAGACATATGATTATGTTATACACTTGTCTTCTTGTATAAGGTGTATATATAGATTCTATGAAATGTAATATCTTGAATTTATGTATGTTTTTGATATTTTATGTTTCAATTGTTGATATTAATTCAGGGGGCTTATGTTTCATAGTTACCAAAGTGGTAAATATTTTATATTACAATCTCATCATCTATCGGGATTATTATGTTCATTTTTTCCATTATAGAATATTATGATCCATACGTAAATAAACTATTGAATTATATTATCCTTTGGTTATTTCATGATAATACATGTTTTCCCTTAATTTTACTCTCTTTATGTACTAAATCATTCAAAAATAATATTTTTAATAAAAATCATCTTTTCGATCGAAAACCCATTTTCTTCCAAAACCATGTTTTCTAAAAATGTCTTTAAAAAGATTCTTAACATTATTAAAATGATTTATTAAATAAATTTTACTCATGTTTTAGTTTTAATTTTTTTTATGAAATTAATCTTTATGTCATTTTACAAACAATTCATGTTTGTCTTTTGCTAAAAATGTGAATAGAATATGTGTTTTCTTAATATGCACGTCATGAACAAAATTTACCATATTCATGAAAAATCAGTTATTTCAAGATTCCCAAAAAAGTTTGGAAATTTATTTTCAAGTAAAATGTTTTCCTTATATATTTGTGAAATTTCTAGATTTTAAATAAATGATTTCAAAGTAAAATAGGGATTTTCAAAAGGTTTTAAAAAAAAATTTTCAAAGAGGAAATGATATTTTCTTCAAGAAAATTTTTAAATGATTTTTAAATATTCCTTTATAGGTTTTAGAGGTTATTTTAAAAACAAATGGATTTTAAAAATGTTTTATGTTTAATAAAAATTGTTTTTCTAGTGGAAATGATATTTTTATCAAAAATTTAAAATGATCTTTAAATATTATTCTCAAAGAAAAGGATTTTGAAAATGTTTTAGGTTTTTTTCAAATATAAAGTCTATTTACCTCAATAAATATTCTAATTGATCTCTCAAAATTATTTTTATAACTAATATTAAGTCCTTTGATGTTACTTAAAATTTATTCGGCTTATAATCCAAGGAAACCTTTCTTATAATTTCTTTGAAAGGGTTATGTTTTGATGATAAGATATTTATGAAACTCATTACTTTTCATGGGTTATAATATAATTAATGGATCATGAAACCTATTTCCTTTCCATGGGTTAAATAATTATGAAATTATTATGAAACATATTTCTTTTATAGAGGTTATGATGAAATGTTTCTGATTTTTTTTTTTATTTTCATGGGTTTTGATATGATAAATGTTTCATGATCTTGTGGGAAACATATATATGGTTTTAATTATGTTATTATAGGGACCTATATCTCCCAAAAATTTATTGGGTAATGATAAATGTTCTATGAGATTATAGTGTACATGGGTGGTTATTCGAAACCTGAAAAGGAGGGTACACGGGTTGTTAGACAAAGACTAAAAAAGTATACACATGTGGTAATCCCAAGCCCAAAAGAGGGTACATGGGAGGTCATACCATTATCTAAGTAGGTAAAATGGTGGTTATACCAAGAATAACATTTTATGAATGTCTTTGTGGGTATCCTTGATATAATATTTTTTTGATTATGTGTTTTCCACACATAAATTTCTTATGACATTGTTTAGTTCTCATGACTCATATTCTCTAATTTAATTATGATTCATGTCTTATGAACTGCCAATATTTATTCCATGACTCAAGATTATGATCATTTATGTGCATATTATAGTTTCCAAATGTTATAATCATGTTCTCATATAACTATGTTCATGTTATCCTTATATATATATATATATATATATTCATTTTTACCCTTACTAAGCATCTAAACTCACCCTTTATTATGTTTCCTTTCCCTATAATATAAAGAAATATTTTATGTAGGATATGTCTCTGAATATTACTTAATGGGAAGATATTTATGGGACACATTTATGATATTTTAATAATTATGAAGATTGTGTTCTAATTTTCCAAAGGCACTAAACTATTATAGTCCCCAGGCATGTATTTTTGTAATGTATTAAATATTCATAAAAAAGATGTAATATCCATGTATGAGAAGTTTGGGTCACTATAGTTGGTATTGTAGGATTGATTTATTTAACATATGGAAACTAGGATGAGAACACTATAGTGAGATCTGTAAGGAAATTTATAATGATAATTTAATATATGAGTTGAAGTATGGGATAATGTCCAAGAATTTTAGTAAAGGTTAGAGTGAGTGGTTTCTAAGAAATTAAATCCTTGTCTGGATACTATAAGTGGATGTGGATCCATCACAGAGGTACCTAAGGGTACTAAAATTGTGTTTGCTGAGATTTTATTAAAAGAAAAGAAATGATTTGATATTTTATAAAAGAAAATAAAAGAAAATAAATGATTGCGATTTCTCTCCTTGCGTTTGGATCTTTAACTTAGTAAAAGAAAATAAATTATTTAGATTTCTCTCCATATTGTTTGGTGAATATTTTTAAAAGAAAAGAAAATAAATTCTATTGTGGTAAATGTAGAAAATAGGGATAAAATTGTAATTTTAAAATATTAACAACACTCCACCATCATTTCTCTCCAAATCATCCCAATTTTGGGGTGATTTAAAATAAATAGCAGGAGAGAAATATATTTCTCTCAATTTTTCATCTTATCATTTCTTTCCCCTTAAAATTATCTCTCCAAACATGAGAAACCAACTTCTGCTCTTAGTATCATTTATTTTATCTCAGTATCATCCCTACGAAACTAGCCCTAAATATGATAAGGGAACATTGATTTGAACATGATCACCACCTGGTGCATGATAATGGGCCTTACTGTACACCTGGTTTGACACTCTTGGGGGATACATGTTGGAAATTTTCAAACCATTTAATAATAATCAAGAAGGATTTAAATAGATTATAACTATGAATGAAATTGGATAAACATAGTTTCATAGATTAAATAATGTGTTATTATTTATACATCCTATAAGTTACTCTTCATGATTATGTGGTTTTCCACTTTTATTATTGTTGCTCACACTATGATTTTTGGTTTTATTCAATGGAGAGAATCAGAAGGAATTGAGTGAACAATGAATTTGACATACTATTTTCTGATGAGGAACCAAATGTGATGATGACTGGAGTAAAATATATTGTGGTTATTCCTAGCCAGTCATCAAAAAACATGATTAACAAGGTGCACCTTAACTAACTCCCGAACTCACCAAAGAAGAGAAAGATAAAGTTTTCTGAGAGTTCTTATATTAGAGACCATAGAGGAAATAATATTTACTTTCCTATATATCAAGAATTTTGTAAGAATCACCCAAGTGAATGTCCTAGAGGAACGGGAAGATGTTTTTAGTGTGGACAAGAAGGATACAAAGAAAGTAATTTACAAAGTAAAAAGAAAAAGTATACTTAACACAATGGAAGCGAATATTGGTCTCCCTAAAGTATTAAAAATGTATGAATGTTTTAAATGTGGTATGTATGGGAATTATTTAAATATATTTCCTAGGGGTAAATATCATAAAGGAAATTGGAATGTTTGTATGAGTAATGGTTTTTCTATTGATGATAAAGATATGAATGTTATGGGCTGTTCTAATAGTGATTTTCATAAACATGATTGAATTGAAGTTGATGATTGTTAAGAAAAAATTCATATTTCATGTTTTAGGAAAGGATTATTAAGGAATAAGATAATGAATCCTAGTTGATGGTTTGATAAGTAAGTGGTACGATTGAAGTGTATATGTATTTTAATTTAATAAGTATACTATATGAATCATGAAAATTTTCAGTATAAGTATTCAATAAGGATTTAAAAAAATATATTGAATGGTGATGATGAACTATAAAAGTGATTTATTGGAAAATTGATATTTTGATTAAGGGAAGTTAACCCTTAATATTCTCTTAATTTTGGTAAAATGGTGTTTATCTTGGATAAAAGTATGATTGATATAGAAAAAGACAATTTGATAGTATTGATGAACTCAGAACTGATAATTGATTTGTTGAAAAAGTTGAATTTTCAATCATTGATGGACCTCAAAACATTTTTGTATTTAAGGAACATATATCCAATAATCTATTTTTTATTCAAGGAATTATGAAGCATGTATGTTTTCAACATGGTATTATGGTAATTCAGGTTATAACCATGTTTCAAGATAATACTTGATGAAGGTATTCAGATGTTTGGTATATGAAAATCAAGAGATAATTTATGATGTCTGGGGTATTAATGTTAAGTTTATTTTTATAAATTTAGGGGCCTTATTTATAAATTTTGAATTTTAGAGGGGTTATAAAACTAACCATTTATGGAATGGTTTAAGTTGAACATTGGATGAGGTTTTAGAGATTAATGTATTACTTCACCATATGAAGATTTATTCATATTCTATAGCCTATGCTAAGAATTATGTTGTGATGATAACCAAATATATATTGAATTAATTACCATTATATTGATGGATATTATGATCTATTAGTGCTTTAGGTATAACAAATTCAGTTCCATTTCTTGGAGTAATATATGAAGTAGAAATTAATCAAGGCACAACCAAAGGGTGAGATTGTGATTATGAAATGGAATAAAATAATGCAAGTATATCTTCCCATAAAAATTATTTAACTCTAGGATCAGGGTCTTGAAATAAAATGTTGTTCTATTATCTTCAGTTTTTATGGCATCGATTACATTTTTCACACCTATTTGGGTTACGGTTTTATGATTGTTAAATTTCTTTGGATCACCCACTTTATTGTGGTTAAATATCTCTATCACTCTCTATAAGTATTTATATTTTTCTTATATATACAAATATTCACTTCCCACCAATGTTATCTTATGTGGAAACCATGTTATGGGTTACTTTAGGCAACCAGTATGTTTCCAACTTTACATTTTTAAGGGATGTTTTATTATTAACTTATATGATGTGGGTTTTTATGAAGGAATTTTCAAATGTTAAAACATTGGTGACTGAGATGAATTTCAATGGTGAGATTGATTTTAACTAGAGTATAATGTAACACCATGATATTTTGTGAAACAATTTCTTTCAAAAGAATTTAGTGTTTTCAATATTTTTTGTTACATGTAACATTTAGCAAAGCTTTCATTACATGCAACATTGAGTTGAAATGAAAAGTATCTTATATTTAAAATATTATTATTTTAAATGATATTTATCACCTAGAAATTGGAATGGAGGGTATGAATAGGATTAATGAAATTATGAAAATACTGTTAATATATGTATATAAAATGAATTCTTTCATGACCATTTATTTAAAAATGAAAACAAAGGAAATATTTTTTTTGAGAAACTATTCTTATGAAAACAAACATATTTCACCTAAATAAATTAAAAAAACCACTTTTGGTGAATGGTTTTAATAACATTTATGTATTATATATATTAAATAAACTATATACAATTTATCTTATGTGTTTTCTAGACTGTATTTTGGAATAAATCCAATTTTATGCTTAAAAACTATATTTTTTTAAAAGAAAGTTTTATTGCCTTTTTTAGCATACATATTTTAAAACTATGTTTTTATAAATTTAAAAAATTAATATGATAAAATAATATTTATTTTTTAAATCATAATTTCAATTTTATCTTAGAGTGAATCTTTGGGATTTTTTCTAAAATGTTTTATTTTTTGATGAATAGTAAATAATACTAAATTTTAATTGAAAGATGTCTTTTCGTTTAAATTATATGTAAAGTTAAATTATATTTTAATTTAATTTTAAAGTAAAATTAGTTCAATTATACATCCATTAATACAATTTAGGTAATTGTAATCAACTTCATATTGATTTTTGATATAAAAACATTGTAATCTTTTGAACATTTTCTTTTTAAAACCCCACTTTATCGTCGCTTCTAGGGGATTAATTTTAAATTAATATTTTAAAATTTTATGAATGGAATTTTAAAAAATTGATTCCATATTTTTAATTAGAATAATTTATAATTTATAATAATGTCAAATTAATTTTTTTCTAAAATGAATAGTAAAAATAGTATAAAATTATTTACTGCGATTAAGGTAAAAATGGATTTACCATGGGTTAAACTAAAATGATAAGGTTAAAAAAGACCCAAAACTTTTAAAAAACACATTTTATGGAAATATTAGACCTTATAACTTCTATTATTGATTATAATCAATTTTTGATCTTTTTTACGTGAAATAAAGTGGGTGTGATTCTTTATTTTCAAAACAATTACAAGTGTACCACTCACCTCCCTTATAAAAGGCCACCCATTATCCTCCCATACTCACACCTTAAAAAACTTTTTGGTTAATCTAATACCTAATAAAATAACTTAAAAACTTCCCTAATATCATCACATAATAATTATCTTCTATATAAAAAAAATATAGAAAGGCTTTTGGGGCAAACCTAAGGAGGATACCCAAAAAAGAGGCAACGTTCATCAACATGCATTTTTGTTTTGTTTATTCCTCCAATTCATTCAATTATTATTATTACATGATGATATAATAAAATAAATATTTTAAATATAATTAGATTAGTTTTATTTTAATTTCATTACCTAAAAACATCTTCACTCCCATCAAATGAGTTATGAAATTCGTGTGTACGATAGACTACCGCTTCGCGAACCGAAGTCATTTTTTTTCATTACAACCTATCACAGTTGGGTAAGACGATTTATATAAAGTACATATATGATATTTATAACATAATTATACATATTTTATAATTATATCATATATAACATTTTTTATTTCCATTCCTTAAGGGATACAATAACATCGCTCGTGTGTATGAGAAACTCCCACCTCACGAAGCAATGTGATTTGTTTTCACTAACGCTTTACATGTAAGATAATAAAGATAAATATATGTGATATAGATGAAATAATTATGATATTAATAATATATTTATCATTAATAAATTATAATATTTTATTTTATTTCTTACATTTTCACTCACTGAAAGATGACAACATCATTCGAGTATGAGTGGACTACCACTTGCACGAAGCGATGCAACTCTCTTTTCATCACAACACCACATGGATGAAATATATAATTATATTTAGAGAAATAATATATTATTTATGATATTATTATAATTATAGAAATATAATATATTACATACCTTCATTCTATAGTTGTTGTTGAAAAATGGAAATATTACTCCCGCGGACGTACGACCTACCGTCTCCATGACTATAACATGCTTAATTTCTCAAAAAAATCATTCATTAATGGTATTAAAATTATAATTGATGTATAAATATAATAATTATTTCATTATTATTATTCTGGATATGACGTAACCATGATTAAAATAAGAGGACTTAAAATAAAAAATCAAAACATTTAAGAAAAACAAAGCAATTATTACCCAAAATGTGACTTTAATAAGGAATTGTTAATAAACAGGTAATAAAAGGACATAAATAAATCATATATGGTATGATATATCTAAGTTATTTATTTAATTTGTGTATAATGAAATGATATTTATTAACTAATAGGGTTTAATGCATACGAAGGGAGTTAAGACTTACGGTAAGAGATTTCTGTCTCACTTTTTACTTCCATTATATATTCACCACCTATTTATTTTGTGTGGTGTATATACTACAAATTAATTAATTTTATGATTTTTCTAATAAAAATTATTTTTATTTAAATATCCATTTTAGTATATCTATTTCATGGGGTTTATGGTTCAAAAGTTACCAAATCAATAAGATATTTTTGTCTAAATTTTTCTTTCTTTGAGAAATATGATTATGTTATACGCTTATCTTATTGTATGAGGTGTATATAAATCTCATTTTAAATTTAATATCATTAATTTTTTTATTATAATTATAGTATAAGTTTAATTTAATTATATTATTTAATGGGTCTTATATTTCATAGTTATCAAAGTGGTAAAGATTTTATATTACAATCTCATTGCTTATCAGGATTGTTTATGATCATGAATATGGTGATAGAATTTTATGGTCCATGTCTAAATAAACTCATGAATTTTATCCTAATATGTTTATTTCATTATAATACACATTTAACTTCATTTTTATCTCTTTATATACCCAAGGGTTCAAAAAAAATGTTTCTAAGATAAATCTTCTTTTCGGTAAAAACCCCATTTTCTTCCTAAAACTTATTTTTTAAAAATGTTTTCAAAAATATTCTAATTTTTTTTTCAAATTATTTATAATGAAAGTTTTACCCATGTTTTATTTTTTAAAAAAATTAAAGGAATATTTATGTAATTTTCAAAATAATGCCTCTTTGGATTTTATTGAAACTTGAAAATAATCTTTATTTTCTTAATATGCACGTCATGAATAGAATTTTCTACTTCCATGACTAATCAATGGTTTCAAGATTACCCTAAAAATTATCAATGTTATTTTTAAGGAATTTTTTTCCCATAATATTTGGAAAATTTATAGATTTTAAATAAATTATTTCAAAATAAAAAGGGATTTTTAAATGGTTTTAAAAAGAGTTTTTCAAAGAGAAAAGAATATTTTACAAAAGAAAAAATTTAAATTATTTTAATGATTAGTTTATAATTTTTCAAAGTTATTTTAAAAAAATTTTATGTTTTAATTTTTTTTCATGTGGAAACGATATTTTCCTCATGAATTGTTTTAAAATGATATTTAATGTCTATTTTCAAAGAAAAGGATTTTGAACATGTTTTATGTTTTAAAAAATGTTTTTCAAATTTAAAGGATATTTTCTCTAAGAAATATTACAAGTGATATTTCAAAATCATTTTCCATCTAAGATGACAACCTTAGATCTTATTTATACTTTACATGGGTTATAATCCAAGAAAACCATTTGTATCCTTTATCAGAACGGTATTTGTTTTGATGAAAATGTGTTTATGAAACCGACTACTTTTACATGGGTTATGATATTATGAAATGATAAATGGATTTTGAAACCCATTTTTTTCATGGCTTAATATATAATGAAATGATTATGAAACCTATTTCTTTTCCACAAGTTATGATGAAATGTTTCTATAACCCATTTATTTTCACGGGTTCTGATAGGATGAATGTTTTATGATATTTTGGCACACATATGTATGATTTTCATTATTTTATCCATGGGACCCATATCTCTCTCCAATGCATTGGTTAATTATAAATTTTCTATGAGGTCACAAGGTATATAGATGGTTATGCCAAGCCCCCAATAGGAGGGTACATCGGTGTTTAGACTAATCCTAAAAAAGGGTACATTGGTGGTTAGACCAACCCCGAAGGAGGGTACATACTAGGTCATCCCAAGATTGAAGTTGGTACATGGGTGGTTATCCCATGCCTAACATGTTATGAATATATTAGTGGGTAGCCTTGACATAATATTTTCCATGATTATGTGTCTTCCACACATCCATGTCTTATATAACTACTATAATTGCATGGCTCATGTTATTTGGTTTACTTATGATTATTGACTTATGAACTTCCAATATTTATTCCATGAGTTGATATTATGATCTTTGATGTGTATGTTATGGTTTTAAAATGTTATAATCAAGTTTTCATACCACTATGTTCAAGTTATGCTAATGTATCTCCCTTGTTTACCCTTACCGATCATATGATCTCACACTTTATTATGTTTCCTTTCCCTAGTTTATGAAGAAAGTTTTTATGTATGGGTTTTCTATGAAGAGTAATTAATGGGTGGATCATTATAGGATACATTTAAGATCTTTCAGTAATTAAGAATATTATGTTTTATGTTTCCAAATGCACTAAACTATTACAGTCCTCAGGTGTGTGTTTTTGTAATATAATGAATATTTATCTAAAAATATGTAATATCCATTTATGAAAATCCGTGGTCACTATAGGTTTTTTTTCTACTTCTATGTCAATATGATGTACAATGAAAATCCAACAATGATATCAAAGGCTAGGATTATTTTATGAATCAATGTGTTTATTTTTTTTGTGAAGAATATATTTTAAAAATTATGAAATAGTATATTTCATGACTATAAATACTTTAGGGTTTAAATACATGTATTATGTGTGACTATTTTATAGGTGTCTTGTTATGAACACATGAATTTTAATTTTTATTATATTTATATTAGTTTCATTTTTTGTTCAAGTGATGGTTTTTTAGATGCATGATTATAGGTTTTATAGAATAATACCTTCCATATTTACTTTATTCCCTCTTAATTCTAGTCACAAACCCTTGTTCTATCAAAGTCAAGCTTGGAAAGAAACTCCTAGACTTTTCACTAATTCCAGAGAGATCTCAATGGGGTCAATATTCTATACGGGATATCATTGATTGAATAAGGAATTATTCTCATTTTATTTATATTCATGAGTGAATTTTAGTGAGTAGTTTGATTAATTTTTATACAAATGAGAACACGTGATTATATAAGTTTCCCTCAATGATCATCTGAGATCAAATTTATTGACTCACACCTTGATTATGTTGGAGTTTTCAAGAGACCTTTTGGACTCAATTATGTTTGAGAATTGAATTTTACTCTTAAAAAATGGGTAGATAGAGTATAATATATAGGTGATCAAACAAAAGTTATGATCTTCCATGCTAGGTTTTAGTTAAGGATGGTTTGACCATTTTACTCTATTGTAGCTTTCATACAACAATAGTTACAACTCCACTATTACCATGCCACTATTTGATGATTTATATGAGAGACCACAAAAATATTCACTTTTATAGATAGAATTTAGTGAGACAATAATGATTAATCTAAAAATAGTGTAGCTTACCATAAAGAAAGTTTAAGTCATCTATGATTTAATAATGATGGTGCATAGTTTCCAGATATTAAATGTATACTAGAGATGGATGCCACTTGTAGTGACCTGAACCAAGTACCTGGAACCCAGGACTAAACTGAATTGTTACAAGGCCTCAAGAACATACCCCAATTTCTAGAGGTTAGAAATATGTTCTATGTGATATAGTATAATCATTAAGGAATTATTTATCTATAAATAAAATAAGTAACTATATGAAAATGAAAATATAGTTTTCATTAAAACCAAACCCATAATTTATACCAATTTTTAAAACCAAATAGAGTATTAAAAATATAATAAAAATAATAAAACCTATCCAACACACATAATATAAAATGTATATTACTAAAACTCCTCTATAATAGATATAATAATTCCTATAAAAATTCATAACCAAACATTATCACTTCCCTCCATGAACATAGATTTTATGATCCATCACTAAGAAAAAAGGTAATTTTTTATTTTATTACATCATAAAAAATAAAATCATCATATACATCATGATGTGTGGGTCATGATGAGTAAAACTTTAGTTAGTAGGATTTTCCCAAATTACGCTCATGATTTCCCATGCATGATTCATTCCAAACAATGTAACCAATTCTATCTGGATATTAAATAAATAATTTATCGAATAAAAATTCAGAAAATTAAATAAAAATAATATACCAAAATATGTTATGATTTAATAGATAAACCGCATTTATAGAATTTAAGAATCATTTGAATTTATAAAATGTATGCAACTCTGTAACCACATATAAATCAAAACAACTATGATCATAGTGTACCAATAGTGAATCTTCTCCACCCAAATGAATTTTGGAAGGTTATTCTACATCGACTAGAGTGATCTCCAACTATGCCACATGGTTATTTCCAACCATTAAATATATTTGGATAATTAAAATCCTACCTCCATTGTTCTTTCTAATTATGGGACTCTGATGCTATTCCATTTAACTATTTACTTCCAAAAATAGACCATTTTATTTAAAAAATGATTTTCCATGTTAGTTCCACAAAAAAATAAATCATAAATTAAAATCATTTTTTTCATGAATTAAACCATTCAAATCAAATACCATGTTTTGTAATTCCTAGTAATATTGTTTTTATAAAAAAATTCCAAAATTTCCATTCATCAAAAATATGAATAAATCACAATTTTATTAAATTATTTTAACATAGTTATTTGATAAATATACATTATTAAATCAAGTAGTTTAAAATAATATCAATAAAAAATCTATAAATCATAATCAAAATAGGAAAGAATATGAGTCACTTAGATTAAGAACATTACATGAAATTTCTACATGTTTATAAAATGATAATATCTTCAAGATGGAACATCAAGTCCTATTATCAAAATACATCTATAAACCATAATTCTTTAAATGAATAGATAATTCGTTCAATTAAAGGATATTGGAATAACACATGTAAATTTCACATAGAACTCAAACCAAATTGGAACTGTTTGTCCTATTTTGGCATAGCCCCAGTGTAACTCTCTAAATTAGAGTATATGATCTCTAATGAGTGAAATAACCCTATAAAAGTTTACAAAACCCTATGGAACTTTGAAAGAGTAGGTCTAGAGGGGGAAAATCCGGTAATTGGAACATAACCCATTCCATTTGGCATGGATAAAAGCTAAAAGTTAAAATTCCCATATTAACTATATTTAGAGAGAGAAAGATGAAAATATAATTTTATAATCTTAAGGATAGAATATCATATAAATTAATGATATCCTTTATATTCATACATAATTCTAGAATATAACTCAAAAATATATTGATAATCTATCTAACCCACTAATATTTTATCACCTTCCTTAAAAATGTCCACAACCACCAAAAATTAACTTGAGATCAATGTAAAGATAAATAGACGAGATACATGACATGCTCCATATATTTATATCCCATAATTATAATATTTTATATAAGTTATCCATGAGAAAATCCCATAATAAATGGTTCAAATTTATCCCTCTCTCCCCATTCACTCATAATTCAATCTTATACCACAAATAAATATCCAAAACTTTATTATTTTCGATTAGTGATGAAATTTGTGCCTAAATGGAAAAGGAATAAAAATAACCAAAGGGACTACCTCATGAAGCTCTGTCGCAAAGCCCTTTAGCCCCATGAATGGTGTGAACCCGGAAGGATGAACTCCTCCATGATCGCCGCATAAAAATCAAGAAATCTTATATGATCCCAACATATACATTTGCACCTACTGCCACTACTGGAAAACTAACATATACCAACGGTTTGGAACTGTTGGTATATGCCTCCAAACCGTTGGTATATCCTATACCAACGGTTTGGAGAACCGTGGCCAAGTAAGCCGTTGGGATAGGTCTATACCAACGGTTTTCCCAAAACCATTGGTATAGACCTATCCCAACGGTTTTGGAAACCGTTGGTATAATTAATATGAAAATCTTTACCAACGGTTGTGGAACCGTTGGTATATGTATTTCAAAAAAAAAAACATTCGCTGGGATTTGATCCCAGCACCCCTAGTTTATTATTGAACGACTTAACCACTAACCTAACATGACTTTTGTGTATATAATTACATAAATATATATATGTATTCTCATAATTATATTAAATTTTGATTTATATAATGTTCTGGGTAAGAAGAAATGATAAAAAAACAAAGGATCTATTCCAACGGTTGTCAAAACCGTTGGTATAGACCTATACCAACGGTTTTGACAACCGTTGGAATAGATTTTGAGCCTGGATTTTATTTTGGGTGAAGGTTGATTCATGGGTGACCTTTCCCAACGGTTTTGGCAAAACGTTGGGAAAGGTATACACTTTCCCAACGGTTTTGGCCAAACCGTTGGGAAAGATGTCCACAAAGTGGACCTTTCCCAACGGTTTGGCCAAAACCGTTGGGAAAGGTCCCCACAATGTGGGTTTTCCCAACGGTTTGGCCCTTTCCCAACGGTTTGCCAAAAGTGTTGGGAAATGTCCCCACAATGTGGGTTTTCCCAACGGTTTTCCCAAACCGTTGGGAAAGGTGGCCTCAAAGTGGGATTTCCCAACGGTTTGTCCATACCGTTGGGAAAGGGAACCTATACCAACGGTTTTTATGAACCGTTGGTATAGAAGCGTTGGGAAAGGTCAGATTTCTAGTAGTGTGCAGAGAAATGATGATAGACTATGTTAGTCTGACAGAGTGGCCTCCTATCACAAAGCACTATTTCATTCACATAATATCCTCTAAGCATCACTATTGTGGGTGCCTATAAACATGCTGTTCACCACCCCTCTCAAAGGATAGATACCCTGACCTTTCACCTTCAAAACTCTCGATTCCTAAAACACCCTTTACTCTATGAACTAGTGAGAAAATGCATTACTGAAGGCACCTCACCATTGAGAACCATGTTTCCCTTTTCTAGAATTTTCCTCCACTTCAAGTGGGGATTCCCTTCATGAATCCCTAAAACCATCATGAAGGTAGGAGTCCCTTTTGGGAACTTTGGTATTCACAGAGCATTCAGCCTTCACGAACCACCTTCCAAGAACATGTTATCCTAATGCCTCAGCATAGTTTCCATGCTTTGTGAATATCCTCCCTTAATAGAGATCCTTTTCATTATGATTTTCAAATCACTTTCCACTGTGAAGCTGATTCTCTTTGTGAAACACATTTCCTTTACGAATCCCCTCTATGCAAGGCCTTCTACTTCACAAACTCTTCTCCCATGCGGCCCTCTAGGCTTGTATGAAGTGATTTAATGGTTCCACGAGTAGTGTTTCATATAGTGTTTTCATTCCTTGAGATTCATTGCATAGGCATGCTAATGGATATTGATTCATCTCATCATAGTGCTAACGTGACCCCTAGAGTGACCATTCCTCCACCCCATTGTTTTATAGAATTTATTATGCCTTTCTTCCCCCAATTGTGGGTTGGTACAAGTTTTTTATTTCCTATGGGTGAGGGTCAAGTCCTTATCGTTTGAGATGCAAGACGTTAAACTGACAAGAACCTTCATCCATGACACATGATGTTAAACTATGAGTTTCTGAATGCATGGTAAAATAGGGTAGACTTAAATGAGAAAGAGCATTAGAACTCTCCTACTCCACTCTCCCTTTGGGATTTGTCTCCATGAGTGCCTCAGGAAGTCTTCACGTAATCCTTGATACACTCTGATGGGGTGTTCCCAGTATAATGGCCATATACTCCTCATACATCAGATCACCCTCATCAGGATTCCCTTACAGAGTAAGTCCAATTATTCATCTCCCTGGGCCTCTAGGAATGAGTAAGCCCCAAACTATCCCTCTTGGCCGCACCTTTTGCGACACAATCATCAGGTCCACTACTACCTCTTGTTTCCCACACCAAGCATGACTCACAAGAGCTTAGAGTTTAACAGTGACCATTAAATCCTATTTGAGATTCTAAATATATATAAACCCCATGCCCATCATCCCACATGATGTAAAATTTTATGCCTCACTGAACTACAATGAATTTGATCTCTATCCTCTAAATAGGGTATGTAAGAAGCCTCATCGAGGTTCAATCCCATCACTCCCCACAATCCATCTGTCCCTACTACTTCACATCGATTCATTCATCTTGCATGATGTTAAACTGAACCCTCCAAACTAAGTTGGTTCTGATACCCTTTTGGTATGTAGGAAACCTCTTTGAGGTTCAATCCCAACCAATGGTAAACTCTCGTAATCCCTCCTAAAGGATGTACCCTCCTAATGTGATACGTTCCCTTTTTGTGAGGCATCTCCCGGATCCACCTCTTTGGGCTATTCTGATCCCCCCGGGCAGCTAACGATGCATATGACCCACACTATCAATATCCCACCAACCAAGAGTGTCCCTATTGCAATGAGATTCTAACCATGTGTAAGCCCTATCATGTCTTCGGGTCGCTGCCCTTTGTGTACACCTCGATTCTATGTCCCATTCCCGAACTACGTAAAATTTGATCTCTATCCTCTAAACATGATATATAGGAAACCACATTGACGTTTAATCCTAGCACCACCATCTTCACATCAGTTCCTTATATTGCATCCTCATCCTCTTAAACCTCCTCCATATCCATCTTGATCCTTATCCAGACTTCCACATCCCGGTGAGATCAAGTGATCCATCTTTTCCGCTCATTAGCATCACCCGGAAAGCTACCCCTGAATAAGCCCCAACCATATGCTCCATCACCTTTCCCTTATCACGGTAAGGTCTTCCACCCCATTGCTTATTTTTATAGCACCAGGGAAGCTAACCACGTGTAAGATTTGAATCAACCCTTCTAACTACATGGGTTTTGATCCCTATATTCTATACAGGGTATATAGGATGCCTCTCTAAGGTTCAATCATAGCCAATGGTAAACCACAATGTCCCCTTTATCAGGACCCATTTTCTCTGATACACCATTTATGGTGTCTTGATGAGACATCATAGTGTGAAAAATTCCCTTTTTGGGACACACCATCTAGGGTCCGTCCTTACAAACGTTTTGACCCATCCACCTGGTAAAATTTCTAGGTGTTCCTCATAGGGATGTACCAATCTGATCAGCTGTCATCAGTGTTATGATCAGTCTGATCCATCTCTGCTAGATGTTAAAATCACAACATACCCCATGTTAAATATGGGAATTTGAGGAAAACCTTAGATACATGCCTCTAGTATAAGATTCCTCACATTGGATGTGGGATGCATCATGATTTCATTCACTTAAGAAGCCCTCTCATAAGAAAAAATTTAGGTATACCAAGGTTACAACATCCAAACATTCTAGTGATTCCCAACATGACTACTTCATTAACTAAATATAGCTACCCTGATATAACCATCTGGAATGTCCTGGAAGAAGCAGTGTAATTAACCGAAGTCCACAGAGAGATGGCACTGAGAACAAGATTCATGAACAATGTTTCAATCTATAAGGGAGACCAAGACTGGGAAAATAATTATGACGAGGAATCCAAGGAAGGAAGGACCAAAATCCCTTCATCTCATTTTGATCAAGTAGTAAAAATCTTTGAGGAAGTGATGAATTCTACTCACCATTGGAAAGTGGGAATGAGGGGCAACAAACTTGACCATCTCCATCGATGATGATGCGAGGAAGCATGCCCAGAAAAAACATTAGAAGCAGAAATGGTGAACCATACATGAATCATTTCTCCTTCAACCATTGGGATTATTAGCATTCGAGACATTAGTATATAGGAATGTCACCGGATCTAGTCATACGATGCCAGGTCCTGCTAAGAAAATAGTGGGCCTGGCGTGGAACTCACCAGAATTAAAGGCACTTAATCATTGAGAAATTCAATCTACGACATCGTCAGCTTGGAACTTTTTATCCATCCATGGAAGGCTGAAAAACATTGGGTCACTAAGAATTTCTTTTTTACTATATTTTATAATAGTTGAATCTTCTGGCTTTGTAAGACCCAACCTATAAGAACCCAATCAGCACCTGTCCATAGACATTGGGGCAGGGGAAATGCCAATGCAGAAATCCCTCATGGCTCAAAATCAACCACAACCTCATCCAAAACCATGGCTACTGGTCACACACACCCCATGTCACCATCAAAGTTTATCCAGAGGAGGGTTATTAATACTCTTATTCGATGGTATGAAAAGTATGGGGTCATCCCAACTAGGTATATGGCTCACTAAGATTTGGAGGCTTCTATGCCACACCATCACCACCTTCCCCAAGGTTCGTGTAGGGAGCCACTACTTCCCACTCTGATATAGAACCATTTTGGGAGCCTTTCCATGTAATATTACTATGACTCATCCCCCTACTCCGATGATGTGAGGGATGATCATGTCATCCCATATTTAACCATCGAATGAGAGACACTAATTAGGGATCCCACAAGGCCACATTAATGCCACCAGTTGGTCTCTCAGGATGAGGAATAAGCGGTCTATACCCCTGCATCTCCAGCCTCGACTCGGCTAACCTGACGCCAATTTCAAACACATGATTAAGAATATTACCATGAGGGGGAGGTATCTTCTACAATTTCAGTGGCCCATGCCACCACCGACACATGCCATCATCTCCTTGTTGTAAAATATCAGAGTTACTTCAATTACTGATCGATAATGAGACCCAACAACCCATTGGACAGGCTGGGTTGACTCTTCTGGTTGTCGACACATGCATCAGTTATCGCAGGCCAAACCCTGATGTCTTGATCCTATCCAGAGGCCCTCCACATACCGTCGATATCCTGGGTGGAGGTACTCCATGATCTCTCACCTGGCATGGGAGTTCCCTCCATGCTACCATTACCAATTTGAGTAGAGGCCCTCCCCATCTTGTTTATGTTTAGCACCGAGGCCCTCCCCATGCCCCTGATTCTAGGTGTGAAGAGTTTCCCCATATTTCTGATTATAAAAGAACAGTTCATCCTCACCCTGTAACCTATTATCACAGAGGTCCTTCCTTTTTCCAGCTTGATCAGTACAAAATATCTCCTTATACCACCACCGCCAACCAGTGTGGAGGTACTTCCCATGCCATATGTGGCTGGCATGGAGGCCCTCCCCATGTCCTTACCTGCTCCAGCAGAGGCCCTCTTCACTCCAACATGGCTAACCATGGATTTACTCCTCATGCATCCCACACTCAGCATGGGGGTCCTCCCCTTGTTCCATTTGACATCTTCCTGGGTGCCCCTCACAGCCCATCGTTCCCAAGTGGAGGTTCTCCCCTCTCTCTCATCCAACATGGAGGCCCTAACCATGTCCTTATCAGCACCCATAGTGGAGGTCCTTCCTGATTCGATGACATCAATAATGGAGGCTTCCCCCATGTTTCTACTAGCTCTAGTGGAGGCCCTCCCCACTCATGCACCATCCTACATGGAGGTCCTCCCCACATCGAAGATTTACCTTGACCTAGTGAACCATCCCAAGGAAAAATGGAGAACCATAAATACTGAAGGAAGAATCCTACACATCACCATATCACTGTCAGTCTAGTCCACTTTTCATATTCTGAAGTGGAGTGTGATTCAATGATGGATCTTTCAACCCAATCCTTTACATTCGAGCCTCGGAAAAGAACCAGGCGTGTGAGATTCACCCTTCCAGAAAGTGAAATTCACCAGATCCCCAAATACCTTTTTATATATATAGGAGGAGGTATATTTGACACCCCTTCAGGGTATATCCATGCAATCCACTTTGTTGTCACCAGGATCATTCTATACCTTGGTTAGATATCACAAAGAGTTGTTTTGGGGATCTATGGATGATGAAAACTACACATATTTTCCACCAGTGATATCCAACATAACACATTAAGCCACAGTTGATACCCCATACTATAGGGATGTGTTGAGGCCATCAGTACTATCATTAGATAACAAACCTAGTATGCAGCGATTTGTAAGCTCGCACACCATACTCTCAACTGACCAGCCCACAACTACAACGGTCTATATCAGTACTATTACCAGTTCCTCTTTCATCCCCATTTAAAGAATGGGGAAACCAAGGGACAAAAATTGATTCCAAATGAAGGAGTTTTGGGAAATTCTCATAGCAGACCATCTTCTTGAGATGTTTTGGACAATCGATACTTCAGACATCACCATTCCAGAGCCGCTTACCATGATGAATTCATGTGTTTATGCTGAACCCTAGGGATGGTTCACTTCTATATTTATCATCATTGGTTGAATTATCTAAGAATCCAGGAGAATTATGATGACATTGACCATAAATTCCACCTATTTGAGTTAGTCATGCTTCCTGTGGATCAACACACTATGTCGCCTGATTATCACCAGGATCTTCAGTAATGGTGCATTCAAGGATTCATTATGTTATGTGGATTTTTTGAGGAGGCATCTCCACACATCTATATCCATGGATGGGGACAATATAATACCCTTTACTTCAACCTGATCTAGAAACAACTAGACTTTCTTGGAGATATTGAAGATACACCGCCAAGAGTCGTAGCCGTAAACATGGATGACCTCACATAAATGGAAACCGAGGTAGGACTCATAGAAGAAAACCTACCTCCAGGTACATTACCACATCTATTGGATCCTTCATGCATGGTCACTCACCATCAAAGACACTTAATTGGCCTTGTAGACCCCACCGATTAATTTTCTCTTAGTCAGGACCCCAATAAGGGAAAAGGGAACACTAGGACTGTTAAGCCCTATGAACCATTTGGTTTATTGCCGAAAATAGAGGATAATTCTGAGAAGGCAGTGTTGCTCCAACAGCTCAAAAAACCTAAGAAAGTAATTGATGATATCCTTTTCAATAATTTAGAAGAGTGATGTCCATACTCTGGTGATCCCCAGTATGATCTCAATCATCCTCCATCAGGGTAGTAGGGTCAGGTACATACTCTTAGAGGTGAGTTTCCTCTTGTTGATCTCGACTACCCTGCATATCCTGATAGGATAGAGGCAAGAGATTATAGAAATAGTTCATGATATGAATTTCCAAATCTTCTCGAGTTGCATGAGAACATTCCCCTAGCTACTCCATAGGTCGTTCCCTCAGTATCCCCTTAGGTTCCTATCTAGGTTGTTCCCCCAGTTTCTCTGCAGGTCATCCCTCCAGAAACTCCTCGAGTCATTCCACCAGCCACTCCATGAGCCATTTGGTATTCTTATCATGTTGAAGATTTCACCAATGCACTAGTGGAAAATAATCCTCAATAGGATATGAATACATTCCAAGATGATTCAATGTCTCGTCTCATTACTCACCTTTAGGCCCTTGAAACCCAAAAGGTAGAGATCCCTCCTGATGGAAAGCCATATCCTGTATGGGTGGATGATATTACAGTGCTCATGAGATTTGGTAATCCTACCTTCTCTGCCTTAAACGGGACGAGTGAATACCTAAAACATCTGGACCACTTTATCTCACGGTGTGGACCGATTCTGGGAACTCCAGTACATCAAGAGTCTTCCAAGATCTAGTGATTCATACAAACAATGGAAGGGACTACGTTTTTCTAGTACAACCAACTACCCATCAGGTCGGTAACAGGTTGAGACGATCTCTGTAGGTAGTTTTTGTATCAGTTCAGATCCACCCCTAAAAAGACCAATATTATTAACCTCTTCAAGTTAAACCAAAGGCTAGATGAGCACATCACAGACTTTATCGCTTGGTGGAAGGGCCGCACATATTCACTCGATATGATGATGACTCAAGAGAATATGTTGAACATGTGTCTGGGTAATGTCAAAACTAAACTAGTTCCTTCTCTTATCACTCAGAACATCGTAAGTGGATTCCATGATTTCTCTGATAAAGTTTAGTTCCTTGATAAATACTTGTGGTAGAACAACAAGGCACCCTCATTGCCCCCTAAGACCCTTATAAGAAGAGAGTCCAAGGATGATAATACTATCATTTCATAGACAGAGTCCCCTTGAACACTTTAGTTTCTGCCAGTAGAGCCTCTTCCACAGCCTCGTCGAGGGCCCCATCCTTAGGAACAACCTCAGGTTTAGCATTTCCTACCTCATAATCGACAGACACTGCCATGTAATGGACCATTGCTACATATGTGGGACAATTAGGATTTATCCCCCATTAGGGCGAGGCTCCTGGAGTCCCTTTCTCAGATAGGTGAAACCATACCAAATCATTTGAAGAAGCTTAGTTCACTAGCTATCTAGAGTACTATGGATTTAGGAATCCTACAGTTTCTAGAATGCAGAAGACCCCAAGAGGCTGATCTCACTGATCGCCCCAATTATTTCCCTAATTGCTGATTCCATAGACATACCCTCAAGCAGTGATATGTGTTCGAGGAATATATTTAGAACTAAGTAAACAATAATGTAGTACGGTTGGGTCTAGCCTCGACATAGATGGTGTGTGTATCCACAAAGATAGAAACCAACAAAAAAGGTGAATGAAAGCAAGTCTCTAGCCATGGGTCTCAAAAAATATGATGACTCGATGGATCTAAAAGTAGTTTCTTGTGCCCACAACAACATCCATGCCTGCCTAAATTGGCCAGAGCCTCCCAAAGTCACTAAACTTTCCCCAACATTCACTATTGAATCCACATCTCAACCTTCCAAATTTTAGAAGGGAAAACTCCGAAGACACAAGGGAAAAAAAATCCCCCACCGGTGCCAAATCCTTCTCATATGTTTGGAGACTTCAAGCCTCTAGAAATGGTTATTTCTCTGAGAATTATCCCAGCAATGGATAATTCCTCAAGTGATGAACAGAAGTATGCCTCAGTAAATATCATCAAGCTGGTACACCCATACATGGTTCTTGGTGATGAGGAGCACCAGAAAGATACTCTTAATGTTCCTAGTCGACACCATCATCGACATAACTGTGGATACATGAATCATCAGAATGCTCAAAATAGTACCTCTTTTCAAGATGTTCACACTACAGAGACTAGAAATAGGTTTAGTATAGAGATTATCCTACACAGTCCTCTCATCCTGTCTCATTAGATTTGTGGTCGCCACCATTTGTGCTCCTTGATCAGGCAGAGCTGTCGCAACCACATCATGATCAACTGCATTCAATTGTGGACAGAAATAAGTCATTTTATAATAAACTAGAAATCATATTTAATGGTTCATCTAGTGAGAATGGGACATTCCCACCACCATCGAAAATATTCAGGTTTGACCAGCAGCGCCCGTCATACCTCCTACCACAGAGAAACTCCCTATCAGCAGAAATGTGAACCTAGAATAGAAGTATGATGTACTTAAGAACCTTTACATCATTACTAAAAATATATTGATCCTATAGGATCTAAACCTATTATAAGATATGTATGAAGCCCTTAAAGAGTCATTGAGAAGCCCCCTCTAGTTTGAAATAGAGGTAGCGTCAACCTACGTATTCCATATCGAGGAACCTAGGTGTGAGGAATGTCTAGTCGTCATCTCATTCTCAAGAGAAGATGAAGGATGCCCTATACAAGGAAAAATTCACCAGTTATATTTAACATTCCAATATAATGGTGTGGAATTATATTTTTGTCTTATCAACATAGGTTCTGGGATCAATCTCATCCCAACTCGGACGCTTCGCAAGCTGGATTTGTCTGAAGCCAATCTGGATCCCTCTGACCTGAAGATTTTGGGTTATGACCAGGTCGAACAAAGGTTGCGTGGAAAGATTTTTCTAAATACCTGGTTTATTGGATTGTTTTATAGTGTTTAATTAAAGGTTATCTTAGTAATACCACCTATATTGCATTGATGGGTAGACCCTAGCTCCATCTGTATGCAGCAGTTCCCTCCTCATATCACCAATGCCTCAAGTACTCCGTTAATGGTTGAGTGGGTGTACTTCAGGGTGATGCATCTCCCTTTACCTATTTTGAATCATGTTATTTATATGTCTACTATTACAAGAGAAAGGAGAAGAGGGATCAAACTGATGAAGTTGAGTGCACCACTCCTTCAGCCGACCCATGGACATACTTAGACAATGCATTCATCCTCACGATTCACTAGTTGGAGGCCACCAACCCAAACATAGGTCACTACTTTGTCGTTTATGAGATAAGGGGAGGGAAAATTCCTAGATATAAGGAACACTAAATAATAATATTGTATTCCTATACAAACCAGTCTCGAGTGATACCAGAACACCTACCCACATACGGTATCGAGATGTCCTCCCCATGGAAACAATTATACGCCAAACCTGTATATTACACTGAGATGGGTTGAATCGACTCAAACCAATGTGCTGTTACTAATTTGATATCATCAAGCATGTAACCCTTAGGAAACGTCCTGATGAGATTTGATTGATAGCTTTTGTATCCATTGTTTTAGAAATGCATGGTGTCTTGATGAAGATTCCAGCACCGCTCAGGCCGGAACCAACATTATGTAAGGGTCAGTTAACCCAGAATAATTTCATCTCATTGATGATCCTCTTTCTATGGAAAATGAAGATGATTTGTATGATTATCCTACCATGTTCTAGGAAGGAGTCTCTACCACTGTCTAAGAGTTGGTACATGTGAATCTCAGTACCAAAATAGACCCCAGGGTGACACTGATCAACACATCTATGCCTACAGAAGAGAAACAATAGTATGTGTATTTCTTAAAGTAGAATCAGGATGTATTCATCTAGAGATATAATGAAATTTTAAGGCTGGATCCCAAGGTCGCTTTCCACCATCTCGGTCTCCCGGTAAGTCATCACAGGTTCAAACAAACCCCCAAAAAGATGAACCCTTTTCACAATGTCATGATAAAGACCGAATTTGATAATCTCATTAAATAAAACTCCATCAAGGAAGTCTAATGATCTAAATAGTTGGCCAATATAATTCTTCTCAGGAATAAGAATGGGCAGATCAGGGTCTTCATCAACTTCTGAGATCTTAACCATAACTATTCAAATGATTATTTTCCCCTTCCTGTGAATAGATGTTGATCGATTCCACTACCAGATTCCAATATCTATCCTTCATGGATGGGTATTTTGGGTATAATAAAATTTTAATGTCCCCTAAGGATGGAGATTCCAATGCCTTCAGAGCACCACAGGGTATCCTCCCTTATCAGTTAATTCCTTCTAGTGTCAGGACCATTTCAGATATCGTGAGAAAATGTTTGACTATCTCTGCCCCCGCCATCTAAAGATGAAATACTTGAAGTATGTCTTCAGGGTTACCTTAACAAAGTTTCTAAGAATTGTCATTAGATACAGAGGCATCAAAATCGATCTAGAAAATATCAAGGACATCAATAAGATTCCTTCTTTGAGAAACATTAGAGAGCTACAAGGATTTCAAGGACACTTAGCCTACTGATGCAGATTCATTGAGAACTTGGCTGGAAAGTGTAATCTCTTTTCTTGGCTCATTATGAAAGGTGTCTTCTACGAGTGGGATGAAGAATGTCAAACTACCTTTGAGGAAATTAAGAAGTACCTGATCCAGCATCCGGTTTTGATGCCACCCATCTTCAGTAAGCTGCTGGTCCTTTACATAACCACCCTAGAATGGTCCCTTGGTACCCTTATCTCTCATAAGAATAACGAAGAGATAGAGAATAGTTTATACTATCACAGTTTCATGCTTCTTAACATAGAGACTAGATATTCCTCCATCGAGAATAACTGTCTCATGTTGGTGTTTTAGTGCAGAAGTGGTGGAACTATATGTATCCCTACGAGATACAGCTGGTGTCCTATATAGATATACTAAAGTCTATTTTGGAACTACCTATATTTATAGTCTGTTAATCTCAGTGGGCAGTGATCCTTAAGTAGTTCAATATAAGGTTTGTTCCGCAGAAAGTTGTCAAGGGTTAGGTGTTAGCCAATTATCTAGCTTCCTATCCATCCCCTGTATAGCAGCCTATGGATATTGACTTTCTAGATGAGGTCATCCTATCAGTAGATTAGGCTGTTATATTTTTAAAGATTCACTTCGATGAAGCTTCATGGAGCCCCACTAGCATAAGGTTCAATGACCCTAGACTCAATAGAGTAGGCCGGGGTATCATCTTCATTACACCCACACAGGCTGTGTTTCCCTATTCGTTCTTATTTTTGGAAGTCTGTACCAACAAAAAAGTATATTATTTGGCTCTTATGATTGGTCTCAAGTTGGAAGTTGAGATTGATGTTCCCTACCAACATGTTAATGGGGACTCTAAGCTAGGCATCAACTAAATAAACAGTGACTACACCATGTGAAAGCTTGATCTCGTGCCCTTTTTAGAGTGCGCTCTCTAGTTGATGTACCGAATCCCTTCATGGAATGAGGTTAGTTACATAATGAGGTCGAAAAATGGTTGATCCGATGCCTTGGACCGCCTTTCTGTATATCTTACAGATCCTGACTAGGATAGCCTATTAATCCATCTGGTAAATCAAAGAGTCATCGATCCCATCACTCTGGATTATGTAGACAGTCATCAGTTAGGTCGTCTTGCCACTGATTGATACACATAAAGACCTATAGATCTACCTTACATAGTAGAAGAAACCCCAGGATTGATGAATCCGATTTTCAAATAACTCCAACATAGAATTATCCCGAATAGACAGAGTTGAAGATGAGCGAATCCATCGACATGTAGTGGAATTCACCCTCCAGAGTGGTCTCAGCCTTGAATGGATCCTCTATAAATGTGGGTTATATGGAGTGATCCTCTATTTCATCCAAGGAGGTGATATATCCAATGTTATGGAGGAATTACATGCCGGTTCTGGTGGAGCTCATCATACTGGGTCAAAAATTTCCCACCAGATCCAAAGGATGGGCTAATTCAGGCCCACCATGGTCCACAATTATATCAAGTTCTACGAGAGGTATCATGCATGTCAGATACACACAAACTTTGTGCATCATCTACTAGAACCCCTACACAATACTAAGTACATTGGGACCTTTTTGGTTTGGGGGCTCGATGTCGTGAGATCATATCTACAAGCAATATCTTGCTGGTACAGGTCCATTCTGACCGCCATATATTTTTTCTCCAAGTGGGTAGAAGTAATTCATCTCAAGGAAGTCAAGGCTGATTCTATCATTGATTTCGTGAGATCCAACATAATCCATTGATTCAGAGTCCCACACACTGTCCTCTCCAATAATAGAACCAACTTTCGAGCAGTTGAGCTGGAGAAATTGTATGCCAAGTACAACATCAAGTCCAATCACACTTCTCGCTATCATGTGAAAAAATGGGCTGATTGAGGCATTCAAAAATACCCTCTCTAACATTTGAAAAAATATGGTGGGTAAAAATAAGAATAGTTGGCCAGACAAGATCCCCAATGCTCTCTGAGCTAACAATATGTAAAATCATAATTCTACCTAGGTGACCCCATATTCCCGGATGTATGGAGTAGAGGGAGTCCCACCCATTGAGATTTAGTTACCGTCACTCTGTATAGCTATCTATGATCACTAGGTGTTATAAAAGATAGAGGAAGTCCATCTAGATGATCTAGAATCCCTTGATGAGAATTGACTTCGTGCCCTGCATAATCTGGAGAGGCACCCAAAAAATATGGCCATGGATTTCATCAAGAATGTTCATCCCTACTCCTTTCTTTAGAGTGACATGGTATTGTCCCTGATAATGTCAATGATACCCAGTAGGAAACCACCCATGTTGGTTTCCAGGTGGGAGGGACCTTATATGGTTCACAAGGTTTTCTCCAATGGTGTGTACTCCTTGATCACCATGGATGGTGAGTGTATCATTCCTCCCAAAAATGCTAAATTACTCAATAATTACTTCTCATGAGGATCTCCACCATCCCACATGATGTTAAACTGCTTCGTCTAGGATATAGGATGTAAAAAAGCCCAGCATCACTATCTCGTATGATGTTAAACTTCTTCGTCTGGGATGTAGGATGTAAAAATTCCCAGTATCACCATCCCACATGATGTTAAACAACTCCATATGGGCTATAGGATGTAAATATTACTAGCATCACCATCTTTCATGACGTTAAGCTACTACATTTGAGCTATAGGATATAAAACTTCTCAGCATCATCCTCTTGAATGATGATAAACTGCATCAGACTTCTTGTATGATGTTAAAATACTAGCCCCATTTTTCTTTTAGCTCATCATATATGACGTTAAACTGCCACGTTCATCCTTACCAAATGACTTTAAACTTCACAACACTCCATAACTATGTGTGAATTGATTACTTCTCTCACGAGATACATATAAATACCCTAACATTTCATCTTCAGGTCCACCCCCAAGTTCATCCATTTTCAACCACATGACCTGAGTTTTCTTCTGGGAGCACATGGTGTGGTATAAGACCTCTTTAATCCTCATTCACATTAGGTTTGCAACAACCTCACTATGCACCTCCCTTAATAGTACTTATTCTTCCACCTTCATCCTTATCGCATGACGTTAAAATACACGACATCCTTAAGAACTACATATGGTTTTATTCCTCCCCTCACGGGATATGTAAGAACACCTGGATGTTTTGTCCCGGAGTCCAGCCCTAGGTACCGCAAATCCTGTCAACTTTCTAGACTCTCGACCTGGGTGTATGGGGATCATGTTGTGTGGTGTGGACTTATGTTATCCGCATTCACATTGGTTTTACAACTACCACAACACGTATCCCCCTTCAGGGATCTTTCCATTTTCCCATACTTACCACATGATGTTAAAATGCATGACATTTCATAACTACATATGGTTTGACTCCCATCTTTATGGGATATGTTGGAATGCCCCAACATTTTATCTTTGGGTTCAACCCTTGGTTCCTCAACCTTTATGGACCTTATTAGCCTTACCTTATGGTCCATGTTTTACGACCGTAAATTGAGATCTATCCCATCTTGTGTGATGTTAAACCACTCAATCTTGCTTGTAATACATTAAAATACATAGAGTTTATGGTCCTTCCTGCATTACCTTAAAAGGAAAGTTCCCCTTTTGTCATGGGATTGTGAATGGTATGGACAAGACTTCCATTATACTCATTCACATTTGGTTACTTTACCATTCCATAGACATACCCTTTTGGATAACCTCCTTACCACACGATATTAAACTACACAACATTTCATAACTACAGGTGGCATGATTCCTACCCTCACGAGATACGTAGGAATGTCCATACATTTTATCTTTAGGGACCGCCTGAGGTTCGATGAATCTTTTCATCTTTTTTTCCTCCTAACCTAGAAGCCTTACGGGATTTCATGATGTGGTATGAGACCTCCTTTTTCCATATTCATGTCACATTTACAATATCCGCTCTATGTACCTCCCCTGAGATCACCCCTTACCTTCGTCAGTACCGCATGACGTTAAACTACATGACATCTTCAATAGCTACATATGGATTGATTTCCATTCTTATGAGATATGTAGGAACCCCCTAACCTTTTGTTTTTGGGTCTATCCCTAGGTTATCCAATTTTTCTTTTGGACCCTTGGCATGGATTCTCTTCTGGGATTGTGAATGGTATGGTGTGAGACCTCCTTGATCCTCTTTCATGTCGGGTTACTTTACCACAACATACAAACCTCTCCACTATTCATCCTTACAACATAATGTTAAATTGCATGGAATTCCATAACTATGTATGGATTGATTCCCATCCTTATAAGATACATAGGAATTCCCAGACCTTTTGTTTTTAGGTCCAACCCTAGGTTCTGCAATTTTTTTCTGCCCCCTTGGTTCGAATTCTCTTTTAGGATTGTGAATGGTGTCATGTGAGACCTCCTTGTTCCTTATTCATGTTGGGTTACTCTACAACTCCATACAAACCTCTCCCCAATTCTTCTTTACCACATAACGTTAAAACAAAAGACATTATAGAACTATCTGTGGCTCGATTCCTACCATCACTGGATACATAGGAGAGCCTAGAAATTTTGCCTTTAGGTCCATCCTTGGGTTCATCAACCCACTTTATCACTTTCCATTACTCATTTTTCAAGTCATTTATCCTTTATTTAGTCCCTTAAACTATATTAATCCTCATATATGTCCTTATATGCGATATGGTGTAGGGATTAGAGTGTTGGATTTTGAATGGAAATGATTTCATTCCATTTCCATGATTTACGTGTCATTTTATTTGGGTCTCATATTTCACATCTGAAAGGACCTCCAAATGGTATGGATGATCAGCCTTATATATAACCTACCATTTTGGGCCAATGTCCCAAAGTATCTTGAACGGCATTTTGAGACAGATTCAACATTTCAAATATAATCAATGGCTGACCCTTAGGTGTTTGTTCCCATCCCAGGATACACGATATGTATACTATTTCTCGAAAATTGTCAGTAATTATCCTCAATCACTATGACATCCTCCATTATGTCCCAAATATCATATCTAGTGATTCAAATCCCTCTTCACATCCTCATGTCTAGAAGGAATTTTAACACTCTCAGTTTTATCCCTCTGTACACCGTTGCGTGTTGAGTTGGAGGATCAGTGTCATGGGGTTATTCTTGGATTCACATCTCTGTTCCCCTTATCATGTGCTTTTGTGTGACATAATATTTTTTCCTCTCCTTATTTCCAACACCGATAGTGTATCATGTGAGATTAGGGGTCTTGGTAATATTTTTACCCGTATGGAAGAATTTTAACACCTTGCGGTCTAAACCCTGTAACCTTAAACTAGGAGTTCACATTTCGAGGTCCATGCATTATAGTCTTAAACTATATGCATGTTTCCTCATGAATGTGTGGTGTGGTGTGGATTTTTTGGGTCCTCACTCGCATCAGGTTTCTTTAAGGTTCCACGATACACATTTCTGGCGTGAAAGACTCACTAATGGTACGAGATTTATGACCATTAGTTAAGATCTTGAGCATCCTTATCATACAATGTTAAACTATGAATTCTTCATCCGAGATATATGATGATAAAAAACCCAGCACTATGATTTCTTCATCCAAGAAGACACTTCCCTTTTTGGCATTGTCCATCTTCCATGCCATCTTTGAGAACTACGTGTGGCTTGATTCTCACCCTAGTCAGATATATAGTGACTCTTGGACATGTTGTCCCTAGGTCAAGCTATAGGGTTACAAATATTTGTCCCCCCTTCTTTGTCTAGATTTCTCATAGATTTATGCGGTGTTGTATGGAACCTTCTTGGTCCCCATTCATGTTGGATTTATATTAAACCGCACCATATACCTCCCTTGAGAGCATGTTTCCTCTCCTCCATCCTTACCACATGACATTAAACTGCATGGGTAAATTTGTGCTTTACAAGTCCACTTTATTTGGGTCTCATCATCTTTAAAATACAAAAGGAACCCCAAATGGTATGGATTCTTGGAATTATGGCTCGCCTACCATTTTGGGCCAACATCCCAGAGGATATTGAATGACATTTTGAGCTAGGTTCCATGTTTCAAATATGGTTAGCGACCGAACCTTAGGTGTTTGTTCCCATCCCAAGCTATACGTTATGGATAATATGTCTCAAACATAGTTAGTAGTTATCCTCCATTGTTATGCCACCTCTATTATATTCCCAGAACTGGGTGTAGTTATTCATATATTCTATCCCTTATATTCCTATGTACATTCACATACATCGAGTAGGAATTTTAGTCTGATTGGGATTTTCTTACCCAAAAGTTATCTATCATTGTTGTGAACTCTCATGTGATGGGGGAAACCTAATAAAAACCATTTTTTTGAACACTAAGCATAGATCACATGGCCATAGAAGTTTTGGTAAGGTGATACCCACACATAGGACTACGCAACCTCATGGTCTTAGTTCCATGAACATAAACTAGGAGCTCTCTCATCCCACATGACATTAAACTGTTTCATCCTTATCATATGAGGTAAAAGTACATGGATTGATCCTGTAATATTTAATAACTATGTGTGGATTTATTCCCTCCTTCGTAGGATACATAGAGACATTCAGATGCCTCATCCCCAGGTCTACCTGCAGAATTATAAACTCCTAATTTTATCCTTTTTTGGCCCCATATCCCCTTTTTTAGGTTATATGGTGTGGTATGGAATTCATGGTCTTCATTTAGATCAGATTATGTACTGTGCCACACATTTCTCCTTTGGGGTGTCCATGTCCTCAATGTATTACATTAAATTACAACCTTACCCTAAACATGTTCAGGATACCCCATTATAATTATGGGATGCTTCTTCTTCCTTGCAAGAGTGTATTTTCCCCACCAATGTTGGTCTTTCACCACACCGTGTTCTAATAACTATGTACAACTTTATTACCATCCTTATGTGATATTTAGTGATGCCCAGACATTCACCTCGGGCCCATCCATAGCTTCATCAACCATCCTGGTCATTTGGCCCCAATTACGACCCTCTTCCCCCAATTACGGTTCAAACTCTATAACCTTAAACAAGAATCCTCCAGTCAGGTAAATATGAATTTAAACTATTTCACAGGGTCTAATAAGAATGACCTTATGCTGTTTGAAATGTCCCAGTTACATGTAACTAAACTATACTATGTATCTTCCTTACCATACATCATTAAACTATGTTTATATCATCATTATTGGCATGATGTAAAACTGCAAGGTGTTTTAGGTCCTCATGAGAGAGGTTATTCTTGGAAATAGGTTTGATATTTTTTTTAGGTCAATATGCTCAAAAAATGTTCTTTCATCATGGTGGAATAATTTTAAGAGTGTTGGAATTTGTTCGAACATTCCATCACTCCATATCTACACTTTCCATGCCCCTTATTTAGATCCCCATCTCATTTCACATCTAAAGGAACCCCCTGATGGTATGGATTCTCGGCCTCATGGCTCACCTATTTCTTTGGGCCAGTGTTTTGGGAGAAATTAGAAAACATTTCGAGTCAGGACCCATGTTTTAAAACCTTCTCAGCAGTTGGCCCACATTTATTTGCACCCATTTCAGGATAACATGATAGGGATACTATGTATCAAACATGGTCAATAGTTATCCTCCATCATCATTCCACCCTCACTACTTTCTGAATTTTGGGTATCATGATTTACACTTCTCATTCTCCTTTGTTTGGATTCATTCCCACACCCTTGATGCTTCCCCTCACATGCATTAGCACAGATTCAGAAAAGAAATTTGGCTACTATGAGAACCCTATTCGCTAGTCGTGGCCCCCTCTCTTATTCTGAAAACTCTAGGTAGTCAGTCATACCCTGAGTGTTCAATTATTGATTGGAACTCCTGTATCCAAAGTGAGAAATTACATGGTCATCCCTTGTTTCTCACACCGAGCATGACCCCTGTGAGCATAGGGATTGATCGTTAGTTATTTCAAAAATACGATCGTGGAAAATAATAAAATCAAGCAAAAAATATTCCCATACACTTAGCTTAAGTAAGAAAACAAGCATAAAAACATGCTTATGAATTTGAAAAATAAAATTCCCTATGGATTGGCCCCTTCGATAGAGCATCTCCGCCCCACCTCTCTTTGGCACGTTGCATCTGGGATTTTCTGTCCCCACCAAAGCTCCATTCCTTCCTTATTGTACATGGGGATAAGTAATACGCTTTGATCTACACATGATCTTGATAAACTAGAATATTTACCACCTCACAAGATGCTCACCTTAGCTGCTCTTCAGCTTCCTCCAACTAAATCGGTAGTCATGATATGAGTTAAAATTAGGTGTTGATGAAAGAATTTCGCTTATTCATCTATGTTTCTAAGTGTTGGATCTCATGTTCATCCTCTTAAAGATTTTTTATGTAGTCAAACTTCCTCCACGGCTAGGAGCCACTGAAATTATGGTCGCTCTCTCGTACCTTCTTGACAAGGTAATCTTGGATGAGAGTATGTAGACTTCATGCATCTACCCCTATGATTTATAGGTCGTGTAGTCTAGAAAAATGTATCCCCATCTGGATTATCCACTCTTCTTATGGGGTGTCGTTGATGAAGCACATCATTAGTTTCCATGACTGGCGACATACAACCCGACTATCCTCCCCACCAGAGCCGGCCTCGTCTAACTCTTCTGGGTCAGTAGGTTCATATTACAGGAACACCTCAAGAAGTTTGGTTGTAGGATCATCCTTTGGAATTTCATCAGATGAGTTGGGTTCCATATCATTTGGTTGATCTTCACCGATGGATTCCACCTTGATAGGTTTGGGTTCTTCCATGATAGCAGTTCTGACCACAGTTGTGATTGTCATGGTCCGGTAATCTTAGGCGTATGATTCCATGTTGATTGACATTCCCATTAGGAAAAGAGATCAAAGAACCCCGACCATCCTCATTATCATTATAGATACTACTTGAAGAGATATTCATACATATATTATTTCAGTTATCCTGATCAAGAGGATGGAATTTATAACTCTGTAAAGAAGAATACTTAAAAAGGTTAAATATTTGATCACTTGTCAATGTTTTTACTATTAGAAACCCAGGATGTGGCCCCTCATATATGGTTTTGAACTATTCAGATTCAGGAATAGATTCACTGGTTTCCACAGCACTGTTGGACCCTTTTCTCACCATTTCTCTTGATGAAAACCTCGGAGCATGTCTCTCTACATTCATTTACAAACTAGAAGTGGTATTTTCTATGAGTATATCCTATATAGAACAAATGTTAGTTGAGAAACCTAAATAACCTAAGTAAGTAGAACATAGAAATGGTTTAGATCTTACCTCAAGAGGTTCAGTGAATAATCCTATCTCTTAGGCTATAACCTCCACTTCCTCTAAAGGGCTCCCCCTGTCAGCATCTTCTCCTGAGGACCCCACTGATTCTTCAAGAAAAGGGAAGCACTCCATCAACTCAACAGTAGATATTTTTGGTGGGGATTTTTGGTCAAGCACTACTTTCACCTGATCCTTCATTAGACATGGGGTGCCCCGAGAGTGCACAAAGTCTTCTAGCTCAGCTATATATAACTTCCCCTCTACCTGAGATTCAAAACAATTGTCTCAAATGTGGAAAATATTCAGAAGATACATCCTAAACTGATTAAGATGGTCCCAAATCTCATAAGGACTAAGGAATTTCCTATTAACATCCCAGTTTTCCCAAGCCTCTAGGTAGACAACTTCCTCAGGTATGTCCATACAGCACAACCACTTCCCAAGAGTTTGGGTAGGTATTCCATGGAACCCTCTTTTTGTTCTTCCTTCCTCCCAAATATGACCAGTTGGAGCCATTAGATCTGCTACTTCCATTACTCTTCCACTCCCACCCAGAGTGGGCCTTGGAATCACTGCACTTACCACTATAGAAACTCCACCACCATGATGTTCACCAGGTCTTCAATCATGAAGTGTTCTTTCCATTTTCTGACCCTGACCCTAGTGTTTAAGTGTCACCTCATCATCAAAATGGATAGTTTGTTTTTTAGCATCTCCCTCGGGTAGGATATATCCCAGTTTTTTGCATACTCCTCTACTAGACTGTAAGCAACAACAGGTAGAGGAAACTCATTTTTCATCTTCCCATCTTCCCATGTGAACATGAGCCACATCTTTCTCATCAAAAAATAATGACCCTAATGGCGTACCCCTAGGTAGAATTTCAAGGCTAACCTCTGTATGCGCCAAAACTGCCTCACAAAGTGATTCAGGGTATATAACTTATAGATAGGCTTATAATCTAGCCGCTCCACCAGAACTCTACCTTAGAAGGACAAAATATATGACAAATGTTCCTTAGTTCCTTGACCATCATTGGTGAATACTCCCATTCGAATTATTAATGGACAGAAATTGAATTCATCTAACATTCAGACTCTGTTCAGTGCCGCCGGTGTTTCCATATTGATAGGTAAACTCCCCACTTCATTTAGAATAAGTCTTTGAAAGTATGACCTAGGAGGGGAAATGGGGTTTAGATATTCATAAACCATCATGTGTGCTGTTATTCAACCATAAAGAAAGTGCAGCAGCCCGCAAACTCGTTGTGGATTCTTCCCATAATTGATGGGACACATCACCTTATATAGTTTGTCCAATATTGGGATCCCAAGGTTGATGCGATGCCCCATATATTTCATGACCTCCATGATAAATGTTCTTGGATATGCACCCATGTGTGCATACCTGGCTAAAAACATCCATCTACAAATGACTGTGGAAATGAACTCATCCAACCTAACCACTGGTTGCTGATCAGTGTTAATGCTATACCCCCATAGTTGCCATTGGTTTCCCCCCATAATTCTATAGTAGGAACCTTAATTACTATGTTGATCCCACCTCGGATAGGTGGGGGGCCTTTTCGGTAGTTTCCTAGGTGCCTTCTCTCCATTAACAAGATGTTTCATTGGGAAGTTTAGGAAACGTCTAAACCACCATTTGATGTGGACATCCCACACCGACTACTTATCATCTCCTGGAACCAGGTCCATCAGCATCTTCACCAGTAATGGAATCTACTAAGGATCCTAACATATATTATCTTAAGGGAGGAATTCATCATACATCACCCCTAGGACGGGAATCACTGAAATTTGGTGGAGGTCTTAGAGGATGATGCCGACCTCCCCGTGGTGAAAATGAAAAGCGTTGGTTGTCAATGACCACTTACTCAGCAGCTCTGGAATCATGTTATTTGGTTGGTATATGTGGAATTGAGAAGCCCATGCAACCTCATATAGGACTACTCTCCTAAAATCTTCCCCAAATTCATCGCAAGATTCACATACCCAGTAGGCCCAATCCCATTCGTCCATGAAATTGCTGCTCTAGAATAGGTCCCAACTATCGGTCCACCCTTTCTCTGGGTTCCCTAAGCCTACCTTAAAAATGGTTTGTATTGTAGTGTAGATTAATCTAGTTATAGAACCCCCCAATCAATATTATTGACAAGGTTGTACATGCACTCGGTGACAATATGCATGTAGGTCCTTCCCGGTATGGCCATCGACAACCCTGATCCACTGATATTGGCATGACATTCCCATGAACCCATAATCTGTTTCGTCCCTGCTCATTTTAGGGATAAAGAGGTCATCCCTTAGACCGAGGCCATACAATGAAAATATTTTGTAGAGATTTTAATTCTTATACCCTTTTGTCAGCAGCTCCACCATATACTCAAGATCAAAATGACTCTACACACATTCTTAGATATTGGGATTGTTAGCCATGTCTTCCCTCTAAGCAACATCTACGATGACCTCCTGAGTATCTTTTTAGTTGGCCATTTTCCCCATGAATTTAGTGTTATTTTCTTCTTCTTCTCTATTCATGAAGCACATTTGTGAACCACTTTTTTAAAACATGACTCACAAAGCACATGCTCGTGGAGCCTCTAAAAGGGTCGACGTGCTTCATAGAGGAACAAGGAATCCCGATGTGCTGGTTCTCTAAGAATCATTCACAGAGCATCGATCTGTGGAACCCAATTCACAAATAGAGTTTACAGGGTGTGATGGAGCTTCAAGATTCGAGATCTCAAACATAAGTTCACAAATATAGGATGCAGACAAAGGGGGCCCTCACATTTAATTTAAATAATATGGCCTCATGAGTTTCACAGTGCCCTCAAATACCCTGATCTTTATAGAGATCTCACTACATGATCCGCATGGCCTCATCACAAGTCATATTCATGATCTACTTATTCTTGGTGTTCTACCCTCAGAATCTAACCTTGATTTTCTCCTCAGATCCCATTCTATGGGGGGAATTTGTTCACACCAAAATCAATGCCCAAATGGAAAAGGCATAAAAAATCACCAAAGGACCTACCTTGTAAATCTCCATTAAAAATCCCTTCAACACAGTGAATGGTGTGAATCCAAAAGGACAAGATTCTCCATGAACACTGTAGAGAAATGATGGAAGGCTTTGCGATCCCAACAGATATGTTCACAACCACTGTAAAGACATAACAGGAGCCTCTTCAAGTCTGAAAGAGTGGCCTCTGATCACAATGTTCCATTTCATTTGTGGCGAGTCCTTAGAGAATCATGATCTTATGTTCCTATAAATACACCGATCACCCCACCCCTCTCTCAAACGATCAATACCCTGACCTTTTTCTTTCCAAGCTCTCGATTCGTGAACCACCCTTTGACTTATGAACTAGTGAGAAAATGAACCACCCAAGGTACCTAAGCACTGTGAACTAGATTTAACTTTTCTTCAATTTCCACCTCTTCAAGTGGGGATTCCCTTGAGAATCCCTATGACCATTATGAAGGCAGGAGTCTCTTTTGGGAACTTGGGTCTTTATAGAGCATTCATCCTTCGCGAAGCATCATCCAAGAACATGTTGGTCAAATTCATCAGCTAGGTCATCATGTTTCATGAAACTCGTCCCTTCGTGTAGATTATTTTCTTCATGCTTCACTAAGTACTTTTGTTTATGAATCCAGTTCTCTTCACAAAACACATATCCTTCACAAATCCCCTCTATGCAAGGACTTTTGATTCATGATGCCTTCTTATATGTGGCCCTTCAGGATTGTACAAAATGATTTCATGGTCCCTCTAGGGGTGTTTCATATAACGTTTCAATGCCTTATCTTCTTCTCATAGGAATGCTAATGGCTATTACTTATTCTCATAGCCATGATAACATGATCCATTCAAGTGACCATTCCTCCACCTCATTGTTTCTCAACATTACTTGTGCCTTCCCCCCAATTGTGAATTGGTACAAGTTTTGTAAGTTTTAGTGGTGTTGATCGAATCCTCATCGTCCGAGATATAGGATGTCAAATTGTCAAGCACCTTCATCCCTGACACATGACGTTAAACAATGAGTTTCCAAATGCATGGAAAGATGGGTAAAACTCAAAAGAGAATGATCTTTAATTCTCTCTATCTTCTCTCTTCCTTTGGGATATGTTTCCATGTGTGTCTCATACAGTCTTCATGTAATCCCCGATACACTCTGATGGGGTGTTCCCTGCATGATGGCTATATCCTCCTTGTATATAGGATCACCATCCTCAGGATTCCCTCCTGGAGTAAGTCCCAATATTTTTCTCCCTGAGTCACTAGACATGCATAAGCCCTACACCATCCCTCATGGATGCACCTTTTGTGTCTTGATTATCAGGTCTGCCACTACCTCTTATTTCCCACATCAAGCATAACTCACGTGGTCTTATAGTTTAGCAGTGACAATGACATCATATTTGGGCCACTAACCAAGCATAATCCCCGTACCCATCTTCCTGCATGATATTAAACTAAATGGCCCACTAAACTATGTGGAGTTTGATCCCAATTCTATAAACAGTGTATGTATGAAGCCTATTCGGGGTTCAATACCATCACTCCCCATAATCAATTTGTCTCAACTATTTCACATCAGTTCATTTGTCCTACACGATGTTAAACTACACCCTCCAAAATATGAGGGTTTTGATCTCGTTCGGGTACATAGGACGCCTCTTTGAGGTTTAATAACAACCAATGGTAAACTCTGGTACTCCCTCCTAAGGGATGTACCCTCATGATGCGATACTTTCCCTTTTTGAGACACATATCTCAAATATTCCTCTCTAGGGTGTTTTGATCCCCTTGTCTAACTAACCATGCATAAGCCCCACACAATCCATGTCATGCAAACCCAGAGTTTCCCTCTTGTGATAGGATGATCACCATGTGTAAGCCCAATAATGACTTCGGGTCACTATCTTTTGTGTACACCCGAATTATATATCCCATTCCCAAACTACATGAACTTTGATCCCTTTCCTCTAAACAGGATATTTAGAATACCTCCCTGAGGTTCAAGACTAGCACCACTATCTTCATGTCAGTTCCATCTAATTCTTCCTCACCCTCCAACACCTCCTCTATATCCATCCCGATCCTTATCTGGATTGCCAAATCATGGTGAGATCATTCCATCCATTATTTACTCTTCAAGGAAACACTAAGGTAGCTAACCATGCATAAGATCCAACAATCTGCTCCATCACCTTGCCCTTATCACGATATGGTCATCAATCCCATTACTGCTTTTTTTTGCGGCACCTAGGCAGCTAAGCACACATAAGCCCCAAATTACCCCTTTGAACTACATGGGTTTTGATCCCTATCTTCTAAAAAGGGTACGTAGGATGCCTCTCTAAGGTTCAATCCCAGGAAATGGTAAATCTCAACATCCCCTTTGCTAGGACACACTTTCTACGATCCACCTTTTATTGTGTCTCGATCGGTCTTCATGGTTTGAATCCTTCCCTTTTTGGGACACACCATCCATGGTCCATCCTCATAGACGTTTTGACCCATCCACATGGTAAACTTTACAGGTGATCCCTCCTAGAGAAATACTAATATGATCCACTCTCATCGGTGTTTTGATCAGTTCGATCCATCTCTTCTAGATGTTTTAAACTCGTGACATACTTTGAGTTAAACTAGGGAACCTAAGGAAAACCTCAGAGATATTCCTCTAGAATAATATTTACTCCATTATATGTGAGATTCCTCATGCTCCTACAACCTCAAGAATCCATCTTATAAGTGAAAATTTCGGTGTACCAAGGTTCTAGCATCCATACATGATAGTGGTTCCAAACAAGACTACTTCCCTAACTAACAGCTGCTTCCCCTACTTAGCCCTTTGGAATGTCCGAGGGGAAGAAAAATAATTAACCGATGTCCAAAAAGATATGGAACCAGGAATGAGATTCACAAACAACGTCTTAATCTATAAGGGAGACCTGGACTAGGTGAAGAATTCTAAGGAGGAATCCACAGAAGGGGGGACCAACATCCCATCATCCGATTTTGATCAAGGACCATACATCTAGAAAGAAGTGATGAATTTAGACCAACTTTAGCATGTAGTAATTCATGACAATAGACACGACTGCCGTCAGCAATGACGATGCGAGGCAGTGCACCTCGATGGAAGCATCAAAAAATTATTCTCCATTCCCTCAATAAAAATATCCATGATTTCAGCATCTATATGAATCCTTTAATATACCACAATGACTTCCAACTCAACCTTTATCATTTTAAAATCATCTAATTAATCCTCATACCACATTCCAATTTGATATCCCAAAATTTAATGAAAATAATTATAAGGATAATTCAATTTCCTATAGAAAATATAATTTGAAAAATGAACCGAAGAATATATCTACATCCATAAATTAACCTATAAAAATGAGTGTTACAATTATCCACACCATAAAAATTTTCATCCCCAGAAATTCAATGAGAAAATTCATCACTGAAAAATCTCAATCCACTACTGTTGCATATGAGTTTCTCTTCCCAGGGTGAAACTTGAACTAGACCATGTTCCTCAAATATTTGAACTAGTTGAATGACTATTCCTCTTAATCCATTATCTTTTATATCAAAAGTCTACACCATCCTTTTGATAAAGGTCATATATAGTTCTAAATGAACAAATTACTATTAAAGAACATGTGATGGGTTAGAGTGATACTTCCATAATTTTGATAAATGAAACATATCATAAATTATAGCATACATCAGTAGTAAATCTAAAGGATATTGCACATCATTGATTCATTCCATAATTTACTATGGAAGCATATATTGAGGTTCCAACTTTTTTTTTATTTCCGATTCATTAATGTCTCAAGCATGGAGAGACTCAAAAAATGGATCGATCATTGATGATAAACTCCAAATGTCCTTGTAAATGGTTTATATAAAACTTATTTTGGGTTTAATATGTAATAAATCACTTCCAAATATTATGAATAAAATATTTCATCTCTTGCACCAAGATTGGTACTGAGATATACTACTCTTCTACCTCATCCGAAATTATTAGCGACTGACATTAAATTTTATACAGTACTTCAAGAGGAGTCATCTAAATTAATACTTGATATATTTGTTTATAAAAAACTCAACCAAATATATATAATTCCCCTATGGTTTCTCAAAATCCATCGCACAAGATAAAAAAATTTCTTCGAATGTTTGTATATTCTATTTTTATTTTTTATTTTTCCATGTATGTTATAGAGTACTCATTTTCATATAAGTAACCATAACTTTCTACAATCCTCTCCAAAAATTTTAAGTAAACTATTTGACCTAATATAGAATGTAACTCCAAGAAAGTTCACTACTTTATTTATGTAACACATACCTCAGTATTCCATTACAAAAGTTACAAAAATGCATAAAAAGTGAGTTGATTTTATACATCAATCCAAATCACCCATATAACATCATGATTCCTTGGTGACCTAGGTAGAATAACTAAAAAGTAAATCATGATATCCTCCAACTTCCAAGTTAGTGTATAAAATGGTTCAAAATTAAACACTATTCATTGATGACTGAACTTCACTTAATAATAAATAAAACATCAAGATAAAAACTCTCCCATCTATTTATTCATTCTATCTAATTAAAACTATTTTTTAATATCATAATACAATTTTTTCACTCGAGGATGAACTTATCTACTAGTTTTATGAAATAAATTCGTAACTTATTATTTTAAATTCAATGAACCACCATCCTATCCTTGAAATATATATTTGACTTAACTATTAGGGACCACCCATCAATGGTCTCCCCTCCATTTAGGGAGTTAATCATTTTTTTACATTCGACATATGATGTGTTTACTTTATTTAAAAGATCCAAAAACATATAAGTGAAGTTAATATGATATAATACTAAATGGTTTCCCTCCTCAGGAGTATCCAAATAAATATTACCCATGAGGATCATCAATTTACTTTAGATTCATATTTATTTACCACTTGAGTTTTCTTACTTAATGAATTTACTAGAAAATTACCCTCACATGGTGTATAGAATAACTCAATAGAAAAAATATGATGGTATTCAAACCATATATATTTCCTAAAATTTATATCTCATTAGTAGAAAATATACTTTATACTTATGTTATCAAAATGGCCGTAAACTACTTACCAAATAAGTAATGCCTCAAACTCTTTAAAGCATGAACATGCATTTCCAGATCTAAGTTGCATGTTGGATAGTTATTCTCATATTTTAATAACTATCCTGATCCTACACCACCAAATTATCCTATTTTATAATTACATATTAAAACCTAGATTCTGATGCAATGAAATATACTAAATACACTCTTTTGAATTCAAGAAATACCAGTACTAGAATAGAAGTAAACCTTCTCTTAAGATCATAAAAATCACTCTCTAACTTCTTACTCAAATTAAAATTCACATCCTTTTATGTTTTCACTATCATCAGTGATGTTATATTTAAGAAGAATTAAACAAAGCATCTATAATATCCTTACAACCATAAGAAATTCCGTATCTCAAAAACATTCTTGGGATGCTCTCTGGATATTATCATTTGCAACTTTTTAAGTCAAAAAAAACATCCTTCATGGAGATAACATGACCCAAGAACTTCACCTCACAAATCCAAAACTATAATTTAAATGGCTTCACATACAATATACCATTACAAAATATCTCTAGTACAATAATCTAATGACTTTTACAGTCTTATATGATCTAATGTAAATCATGATATCATTCAAAAACATCATAATGAATTATTAATGTTTTTTTAATAGATATCATTAACCAAGTACATAAAAATAACAAGATAATTGGTAAACCTAATTAAAATTACTAAAAATTTATAATTTTTATACACACTCCTGAAAGTTATTTTAAAGTATCATATATCTCCACCCATAGTTAGTGATCAATTCTAATAGGATAATCTTTTAAAACCACTTATATATCTTCAATTGATCAAAAAGACTATATAGGTGAGGTAAAAGGTGCATATTGTTTTAGTGTCACTTGGCTTATCTTCCAGTAGGAATTTCACAACTGAAAATTATCATTATCCATATTAGAAAACAAGAATGGTTCCACCTAATGTGACCAACTTGGTCAGATAAATACTCTTCCCACTAATTCTTTTAACTGAGACTCGAATACTCATATATTTTTTAGTTCCAGAAAATATGAAGGTAAAGACATCAGAATTGTTATAGGAAATAGGTCAATGGATAATTCCATTCATTTCTCTATTGGTATTCTAAAAAAATATTCCAAAAAAATGTCCAAGAAATATTCTAATAGTAATTGAAACTAAGGTTTATCCTTCGATTCCACCAATCCATGAATCAAGATAGCTAGCTGGCATGTTAAAGATATATGGTTTAAAACAAAACGTCTTATTCATGTTGTACAAATATTATACTCTTCATGAGATGAGTAAACACTCACATTAATTGAAAAAAACTCTATAAACCTAGAATTCAATATGATCCTTAAACATAAAAAGTCAATCCATTCTAATTATTAAATCATATATGCTCATAATTAGGAATAAAAAATACCATATGGTTTACACATCACTGATAATAATTGAAGAGTGAAATTTGAATTATTTTATACTTTTACTCTAAGTGGAATCTTGATCTTTATAGTCATAATTTCAATGTGAAAATTAACCCAATATGTTACTTGTGAAAATATAAATTAATGAGATGAAATTTTATAAAAATAATAGAATAAAGGAGAAAAAAACCTTATAATTTAATTTATTCCAAATTAAATTCTTCTGTTACACACTTCAATGTGAAAAAATTACCATGGTTCTTCAGATTTTCCCCATCAAGGATTACCAATCTTCATCACATATCACTTAGATCTAGCTTGATTTAGTTTCTTAATAGGCACACTCTATCTCAATATCTATTTAGAAGTGTCAAAACTATATTCTATAAAAAAACACTTCAAGTGTGTATTTTTTCCGCGCTAATGACATGTCTTAGTATTGGTAGGGAAAAAACACTATAAATACATTATTCCAAAACATTGATAACACCAGAGCTGAACCTCCCAGGAGTTGAAATTAAAATTACCAACCACTTATGACTACATACTTTTTAGAGTTTATTCTACTTACTTCTCTACCTACCAGAGAACTATTTTTCTCAACTAGTTTAAGGAATAAATGTACTTTAACATCAAGAAAACATCTAATCTACTTATACTATAATTTATTTTTTAAATATAATATATTAGGTGGTTAGATCCACCAAGATAATCATTGAACAAATATTAGGTAAAATATACATTCAAAATATATTTTCCTTAAGGTTATAATTTTATAATCATTTATAGTGAAAAGTTAAATTACTTTACAAAATGAAAATTTTACTAAATTTTTTTTATGTTCCCTTGTTCCAACTCTAAGAACTCTCAGAATTTATTTAAAAATAAAATATCTAGGTAAACCATTGAATAATCATTTCTAAAATAAAAACCATGTTATATCCTTATATATATTTTCTTCTATTACTATATTGTACCACTTATAGGCTACCCCCTCCAGCATATAAGTAGTGTATTCCACCTTCAATATCCTAAGAGTATATAGCATCTAAAAAATTGAATTGATTATCTCTAACTAATCATTTTTTTCTTTCATTCTATCTTCTCCTCTTAATATAAGAGGATTCTACTTTTATATCTTCTTGGATTGAGTCAATTCGTTTAATATCTCCTATTTAATTCATCCTCAAATTACCTAAATTTTTTTGACTAAAAAAAAAATTTAGAAATACTTTCCACATTCTTGATTCCTTTCTCATGAATAAAATATCTGTATAAAATCATTTCTACAATACCATAGAAACAAAAACTTAACTGGTTCACAATATAGAAATTTCATATACAGGTATCAAAAAAGATGTAAAAACTTCAATAAAAAAATTCCATCTATATTTATATTGAACTATTCACCTTTATATGTATCCTTTATTTCACATTTAATGTTTCTCATAATGAAATAACAAATAATTTCAACCATATTTTATTTAAAACCATTTGAAACCTTTTCAAAAACAACCTCTAGTTAATGAAATAATTTTCAATAATCCAATGCCAATATAGGTCATCTATATCTATATCTGTCATGATGCATGAATACACTACCTCTCTCAACCCATTATGGATTCATACACCCACACAACAAGACATCCTACAAGATATCCTCTGATCACTTTAAATACCCACACACCATGGAAACTAAAGTTTCTTCATTAAAAGGTTATCAATTATCTTTTTATGGATACCTCATGAAATTTGACCATTATAATATCCAAGACTACTAGATTATCCAACATTAAACTTTAAACCATGATTTTATACAATTTTGTAATGGCTTTATTGTATTACATGGAACCTAATACCCAAACTGGATTATCACATGGTATCAAGTGTGTTTCTTGATCCCCGGAGGCTAGTAAGTAGTTATAAGGTATAAAATATAATTATTTAAAAATTATGTATCCACACTGTAAATAAGAAAAAAAATTAAAATGGAAATATTTTTTTAAAAATAAAACCATATTTTATAAGAATTTTAAAATCCAAACCCAGTACTAATGACGTAAAAGAAATGAGACAACAAATATAGGACACATAGTATTAAAAGAAGATTACTAACATTTATACCCCCTAGATAGACAAACCCCTCAACCAATGTACACTTGAATGATTTCATTTCCCCCAATGAACATAGATCTTACGATCTATCCGCAATGAATAAGGAATATTTTCATATTTATGTATCATGAAAAATAATATCTACACACACACACAATGTGAGGCATGGGTAGACATGAGTAATACTTCTCTCAGTAGGATTCCCCTAACTTGTATTCATTAATTCCCAAGTACGATTCATTCAAAACTATGTAACTAATACCATTTATAAATTAATTAAATATGTTATAGAATAATTGTTTACAAAATAAAAATAGAATAACATACCTAAATACATTATTCTTTAATAGATAAATAAAATTCCTAAAATTTATGTTTCCTAAGTAGTAACAAAAAGTAGAGATATATGAAATAATGTATTAAATGAAATATGATTATGATGCACTCACATTATTCATCATCCACCCAGATAAATCATGGAATATTTCTCTACCCCACCCTGGCTATTTACAACTATTCAACATAGTTATTTCCAACCATTACTCATCTACTACTATTTCAGATCTTGTATTTGTAGCTCTTTCTAGCTATATAAACTTGATAATAATTCCTTTTAACTATTTTCTTTCAAAAAACAAACCATTTTATTTCCAAAATGTTTTTCCATGTCAAATACACAAAAATAATTTCTTAATTTGAAATCCAATATTTAATAAAAGAAACGTTCAAAATCAAATTGTATGATTAAAAAATCTCAATATTTGTGATTTTAATAAAAAATTACCCAATTTTCCATTTATTAAAAATTTGGATAAAACACCATTTTATAAAAACATTTTCATTCAATTATTTTATAAAAATATTTTATTTAAATCAAGTAGTTGAAAATAACTTTAATTAGAAGTCTAGGAATCATAATTTTTTGTGGAAAGAATACGATCTTCCAACCTTAGATGTATTCCTTGAGATCTCCATAAGTTCCCAAACTGATGTTCCATTCAAGATGGACCACTGATTCCTCTTAAACAAATTCCTTTAGGAAACCAAAATTATTAAACCAAATGGATAAGGTTTATAATTAAAGGATATTATAATGGCATATGCATATTTGAAACAACTATTGTTCCAAACTGGCATAGCCTATGTTATTTTGGAACGAACCATATATAACTCTCTATATTGGAGTATATGGACTCCAGTGAGTGACATGAACCATGTATAAATTTTCATAACCCCATGTTACTCACTATATTAAGGATAAAAAAGGATAAGAGTTGAAGGATTGAAATCTATTAAGTGGTAGGACCTCATGAAAAAATTTATAAATCTTATATTAATAATTTTTAGAGAGATAGAAATGAAAATATAAGTTTTAGGGCTCAAGGATGGATTTTATTTTAAATTAATCATTTCTTTAATAATATAACATATTTATAAAACATAATTATTATTTTTTTGATAATTCGTTTTACCTATAATTTTTGGATCACATTTCTTCAAAACATCCACCATCATTAAAGATTTGGTGGAGTGTAATAGAGATAAAAATGTATAGGAGACATGAGGTACTCCCTTGATTCATAAGTCATCAATCTATTTTCATACATTATTTTTCCATGTAAAACTCCATCAATAAATTATTCAAATATCTCCGTCTATTTCAATTCTATCCTAATTACATCAATTTCCATGAATCTCTTATAAAAAACATTATTATATTTTTTATTCCATCTATAATAATATAAATGGTGTCAATGTCTCTCTAAGTCCTGTAATGAAACACAATAAATGAAAAATCAAACTTTCGAACTTTAAAACCCTCTAATTAATCTCCATATCACATTAAAATTAGATATCTCATAATTAAATAATAAAATAACTATAAGGATAATTCAATTTCCTATAGAAAATATAGTTTAACAAATTAACCCATGTTTACATCTACATCTGTTATTTGATCTTCAAAAACAAGGGTGTTATAATTCTCCCAACCATAGAAATATTTTCCTTAAAAATTCAATAAGTAACTTCATCCTTAAAAAATCTCCAACCAATGTTTTTGTATATGAAATTATCTATAAAATGTTTCATATTATACTAACCCATGTTACCACAACACTTAAGCTAATGGAAAAAATTTTCCTCTAAAGAACTTATCTTATATATAAAAAACCCACACCAACCATTCAAAAAAGGCCGCATCTAATGTCAAATTAATAAATTGCAATCAAAGAATATGAGATGTAAATAATTGAAATTTTTTAATTTTAAAACATAAAACTCATCATACACTATAGTAAAAATTAGTGGAAACTCCAAATGATATATCACATTGTCGATTCACTATATAAATTCAAATAGAATCATACAATGAGCTTCAAAATTTACATTCATTACAATTCATCAATGTTCCTTTTATGGGGATACTCATAAAAAGTCTCAATGTTAAACTAAAAAAATCCAATTGTCATCATTGATAGTATTAAAAATACTTTCGATGAGTTTGAGTGGTATTGAATCACTTTCGAATTTGATGAATAAAATCTATCATATATTATAGAATTCTTGGTCCTAATAAACAATTCTCTCCCACCTCATTACAATATGACAATATTAAAAATGGTCCACTATAAAATACTTTAAAAGGATACATCTAAATCAATTCTTGATAGTTGTTATTATATGTAAGGTATACCAAAGGAATATAATCCTCCCACGATCTCCTAAAACCCAAAACATAATCTTGAATCATGTACTCATCTTTAACCAAGAATCCATCACCTTCTACAATCCTCTTAAGAGTATTAAAGTAATATAAAGGTTTATATCTAAAATTATATACAAGGGGAATCCATGAAACTTCATCAAATCCTTCATGTAAAATATTATGAGGTCCTATATAAAAACATTTTTTAAATGGGTAAATAACGATCCCATTTTATAAGTTGATCCATATTCACCCATATAGTATCATTATTTCATGGTGACCTAGACAGAACTACCAAAAAATAAATCACGTTATCCTCCCTATTTCAATTAAGTGTAAGGAATGTTTACAAAAGTCTAGTTGTCCATTGATGCTCAAACTTCACCTACTAACAATTCAAACAGCAAGATATAAATCCCACTGTATATTTATTTATTCGTATCAAACAAAACTATAATCTAATATCATGATATATATTTCATACTTATAGTTGAATTATTCAACTATAGTTAAGAAACATTTTCATAACTCCTTCTTTAAAAATTGAGAGAACTAGCACTATATCATAGAAATATAGTGTTGATTCAATTTATATATACCACTCATCACTGGAATCCTCACTATTTATGGGACAAATAATTTTCTATCTTCTGAAATCAGATATTTTTTCTCTCTATTATTGACCTATAAGTACATAACTAATGTTAATCAGATATAATACCATATAGTATCCCTCATCATGATTATATAAATTTACATATTTCATCAATCTTACCAACTACCATTGAATTAATTATATAATCCTTTTTTTATTTTTAAAAATATACTTTATGTTTTAGTGGAAGGTATAAATAATATGGAAACAAATGTCCATATAACCACATTTTAATCAATGACCAATCAAGCCAAAATTACAAGGAAAACACCACTAAAACTATCATTGACTGAAAAACCACATAAAATACCACATAAAACTATGGTGCCATACACAAATACTAGACCACTACAAAAGTTACCATGAAAAGAATAATAATTGATCAGTAAAGAATATCCACCATACCCCAAACTCAAAACCACTATATCATAGTATCATCACAATGGGAGGTTTCCACCATGATACCAATACACCTCTTCAACCAAATTAATAATCTATAGAAACCTTATCTAACAGACACTCTAAGAGTATATTAAAAAATTGGAACTAAAGGAACCATGTGAAATATAAGATAGGATGGAGAAACAATATCTTTCATTGATATTTCTTGATTACCATAACATGTAAGAGAAAAATATTTCAATGATCATCTTATACCTATGAATTCTGACTTTTCCCTAGGGGTCCTAGAAAGGGATGAAGATCATGTTCAAAATATACGAAGGAATTCAAGAACACATATTTTATTATTGTTAATAAAACTCATTTATTTTTAAGGACTAATTCTGTGAGAAAAAGGGATCACTCCTTTATATTTCGCATCAAGAAAACCAAAAGAGTTTTCTAGAAAAAGGTGGAATGAATTTTGCAACTAAAAAACAACACTAGGGGGTCTATTAGATGATCCTCCCTAGAGAATATGGTTATAATCCCCTTATTTTCTTATAAAACTTCTCTTTCACATGAAGTTCAACACATAGTCCATTCATCATATAAGATAATGAACTTGAAACCCTTTTATCGTACCCCTAATTCATTTCTTTCTCGAGTTTTCCTACTCATGGAATCTGCTACAACATTACAATTACTTAGTGTATAAGATAATTAAAATTGAAAAGGTATAAAGTTATTTAACCTATATCTTTTACCTAAAATTTAAGTATCACAAGGGTAAAATGAAATTCATAATTTTATTATTTGAATATAAGATAATAACCTAACTAAACAGTTGATGACATAATCTCAATAAGGGATAAAGTACCACCACCAACTCCAAGTCCTACATTGGATAGTTCTTCTCATGTGGTCATAATTTTCATCATTTATATGCCACCATATTATCACCTTATATAATCACTTATCCCAACCCAAATTATGATTCATTGCAATATAATGAATACCCTTTTCTATATTAAGGAAAGAGTAATATTGGATTAGAAGTAAACTTTTTCTTAAGCTCATCAAAACATATCAATCACTTACCACTCCACTCAACATTGACATAATTCCATGTCAATGACATAATTAGTGATTATAATATTGATAATTCTTAAAAAATATCAATAATATCTATCTAACTTGAGAGATCTCCATATAATAAAAATACTATTGGTATTCTTCCAAGACATCACCACTTACAACTTTAACAAGTTAATATAACAACCATTCTTAGAGAAACGTGGCCCAAGAAATTCACCTCATAAATTCAAAACTATAATTTGTATGGATTCACATAAAAATTATGAATCAAATATATTTCTAGAACTGTCATATAATACCTTTTGTGCTCTTACTATGATCATGGATATGTTAATATATTATCCACAAACACAACACAAATGAGTTAATGTATTTATAAAATATGTATTTCATTGAGGATATAAATAATGAAAGAGAATTGACTACAAAATTTCAATACCCTATGTTCATGATGGTCTTGAATTTCAATGGGAAATTTAATTTTTGAATTAGTGGGTGAGATGAGTTTATAATTGGGATATATAATGGAATTTTGTGAGTTTGAGCATTCTAAAAGATGTATTTTGATGGGGAATGAGGGGTAATTGTTTTCAACGAGGCTCAAGGGAGTGTGGAGTTAGATCTGGGTGGTTGGAATGTAGATTTGATGTAGTCTAGATCCATAAGCTAGATGATGGCCTTCTAAGGGGAAAAATGAGATTACCCTACTCAGGTTTTTAAGGAGGAATCCCACTTTCTCTCATTATTTTGTGTTCCCAGATTGAGGGACTCCTATCCTTGAACTTTCTTCTCCCCGTTGATTTGGGGTGATGTTATTAGGAATTTTCTTCAATGGATCAAGGTATGAGATCCTCTAATTCTTCAACTCTATCCTCTCTCTCTTTAACATAGATTTGGAATTATTTTATTTTATGGATTTTATATATATTTCACTAGATAATAATGAAATCACCCATTTTCATTTGGGATTTGATGTACCATAGGGAGAGGACATCCAAAGATAATATCTACTTATCGTATCTCATCATTTTAGCCAAGTTATGTTGAACCTTTATTTTTCTATTGTTTTAAACTAAAATTATATTAATGTAATGATGGAGATGTTGGATTATTTTATGGATTTTACTTTTTTTTGTGTTTGGGGTCCATAAGGGACCTCTTATTGGTGCTTGGTCATGATGTCGATCTAGTAGTGATGTTTATTGAGTTTTTGAAATTTATGATTTTTTAATCAAGTTATTTAATTAATTATAATTGGTATAATTAACTTTTATAGACCATGTGACCATAGTTAGGGCCTTGGGTGAGTTGATGAGTTTCTCTAGAGTGATGACATGTGTGGATGATGATTGAAGGTTCTGGGTAGTATCTTCCAGTATATCAGTTATATGGGAAATATTTTTCTAAGGTAGGTGGTCCTTATATTAGATATATAGATTTATGCATGATGTCATATGAAAGTTTTTGTGCATTCTATACAATAATATGACAAAATATTTTTTAATAATCAAATTACTAAATTTAATCCAAAATTTTTCCCTTTAGTTTAATTTGTAAACTTAAAAAATCACCTAAGAGTAAAAAGGAAAATTTGTCAAGGTTTATATAGACCTAGTGTAATGAATTTATGATACGACTGTTGATGGAGGAGGTATGAAACAATGATATACCTTTTAACTTAGACCCCTTGGGGGAATTCATAAAATTAATTCAATTTGATGATACTTAGTGGACCTTTCTTAAGTGTATTATTATTGACTAACCTTAGTTGGATGATTCATGAACCTTTATATACCTTATCATCATTGGTCTTTTTGAGCATGATTATAAGGTGAGAATTCATTCTCGTTGAGATGTGATTGGATAGGTGGATAGAATATGGGAAAGATGAATGGGTTGAGTGAGTGGTTTAACCTTGTTAGCCTTGTAATTTGAGATGGTCCATGATCCATCTCCCTAGATAGTAGCATGTGGGAACTACCCTTGAGGACCATGAGGTCATTCTATATTTATGAAACTATCAAGGAGTATGTCATACATTTTGAGATGGGTTATGACCTGAGTGAATTGACCAATACTAAGCACCCAAGTGTAGTGGAACTTACATTTTATTTACCAAGAGGACCCCAAGTGGGGTTACTCTCCCTTAACATGACCTAGGGGACCATAGTAGGCACCCCAATGATGTAATGACCCTTAGTGTGTGCATTTGGGTATAGGTAGAGATGGTAGAATGTTTCACCTTAGAACTCACAATGAACATGTAATATCGATGGGATGTGGTTAGTGATTATGGGTTTAGGCATTTGAAAAACCATTGAATTTTATTTATGCATTAATTTATTTATTTTGATGCATTTATGGATTCCTAGATGTGCTTCCTGGAATTTTTCTAATGATCCCAGTATGATATGATAATAATGACATTATTGATGCACATTGGTGATTCATGGTATCCATATTTTTAGCCTTATATTATATGATGATGTTGATATGTATTATTGGTTGAGTTTCCCAGTATTTTTCCATTGATTCATGTGAAGAATTCCCAAGATGTTGGGATTTGACCTCGGGTCTATATAGGATTCCTTGGATGCCAAGGTTCCCTACAATTCCTTGAATATCTAGGATATAATCATTCATTATTAGATGTTTTTATTATTATTATTATCATGATTCTTATGGGATTATTAGGTCACCCCTATGATCTAGTAGGTTGAGTTTAATGAAATATATATACTTGATTGGGATATCTAGAATGCATTAGATTGGGCCATTTAGCATGGTGGAATGGACATGATTCTTATCCATGATTTCCTGTGATTTATGAGAATCAACCTTGATCCATTTATTTATTATGGATTTTGGTGAGATACATTAAATGATTAGGATCTGGATATTAATCCCTTGATGATATGACATTTGGCTATTTGAGCATGATTTTATAAATATTCCTAGAGTACTTCCTAGGATATTATGTTATCACCTTATTGGAGGAATTTATGTTGGATATTGAAATAGTAATTTTATCCCTTTATGGAGATGTATTATAATCAGAGACACTCCTTCCCTACCTGAAATAGGTATATTAGATCGGGGTTACAGACCCAAGGATCGATGGTGTTTTATTCATTTATTTATGTTATGTGGTTTATTTATTGGTTTTAGTTGAGAATTTCACATGAAAATATCACTACATTGTAAGTATGTATGAGACCACATTAGTGGTTACCTACTGAGTTATTTATTGACACCCTACTCAGACCACTATTTGACCTTGTCTACCTAAGAAAACTCTCACTTAGTTTTAGGTACTAGTTGATCTATGGCCTAGTATTATGTGTTCAAGGTGGAACTACTTGAGTGGGATAAAGAGATTAAATGCGAGTCCTGATATTGTGGGAAATACCACTTTTTTAGTCTTATTTATATTTATATTTATTTTAATATGTGATTGACCCCATTGGTAATGTTTCTTGTATGCATGCATCTATGAATTTTATTATTATTACATGTTTCCACAACACTATTATTTATGTTCTCTAATGGTTAGGGATTGTTTATTGTATTTGGTTATTTATTTATGATTTTTCACTATGATATAGGGGGAATAGTCTCTAAAAATTACCACCTTATAACCACTAATAGTTGGAAGACTTTGGTGTATGAGGAGGTGTTCCTAGGTTTATGTAGCAACACTGCTCTAGTTACTGTTCAGAGGGACCCATGCTAAGTTGTTACAAAGTCATATCAGAGATTTTTTTATCTATTTTACTATTTTTCATATTGTAGATATGAGATACAGGAATGTGTCAGAGCCTTTGATGGATATCAGGATAGTGAATTATGAACACCTATTCTGGTAGGATGGTCAGGATACCAAGGGATCAATATTTTTTTCTTGGTATTAAATATCATAGTTATATGATTTTCATTTTGTTTGATACACATCATGTTGGATATGTTATTTCATTGGGATTTTGATGCTTGGATAATTGGGGAAAGAGAATCCTTTTTCATCATGTTAGGTATGTAGGATTCACATGAAATATAGTCATGATAGTGTGATCTTTGTCACTAATGATAGATGTTCAACTATTTAAAGTGTAAAAAACCACTCATATGGTGTTCTATTATGCAAGTTATTAATTGAATTATAATTAGCTAGACCACTATTTATCTGTATTAATTTTCTAAGGAAGATCATGTGGATTCTATGGAGGGATTATCAATGATGATGAAAATAATGTAGTACCCTAGTGCAATGGATGTGTGATAACCCTAGTATATTAATATAGGTATTTTTTTCCTTGATTCTAAACTCCTTAAAGGTTACTTCTATATAGGTTTGATTATTTATAGTGTTAGTAACAACCTATATGGAATTTTACCATTTATCTTATAATTACACATTGCTTAACTGAGTGAGTGACCATATTTACCTTGATATAGATCATCATAGGGTGATGTAATTTTTATGTTGTTTTATGAGAATGTGATACTCAAGGTAGTAGTTATATAGGTTGATGATTTGTGAGAATTTAAACCTTGTATACTAGTGGTCATGACCTGTGATTATTGGTAATGTGAACACTCTTATAGGGTTTTGAGAAAAAGGCATGTTGGGTGCCATGAACGTTCTTGTGAGGAAAGCACCTTTTGTGATTGTGTTTTGGTATTGAATCTAGTTTTAAAGAGAAGGAAAAATTGAGTACCTGGAACTGTTCACTCTTGCACAATTTAGAAGCATGGTTCAAGTGTGGATAAATTCATTTGGTTTTATTATAGTGTAGGATGGTGGAAAAATATGTGGTTAATCATGACATATAGGAAATCTAATTTTTAAGTGGAGTTCCAAGGTTACTCCCCATTAGAAGTAATTTTCATGTGGTAGAGTTATTTCTAGCGGTCTTGGGTGGTGAGCATTGGAATATGTGGGATGTCATGCCTGTTTGTGTGAAGTATTTATGAAACCATATACTTAATGAAATTGAAATTCTATGAGTAAGGTAAGTCCTATAATGATGATGTGAGAATCATAGAGTTTTTAGTTAGGTTTTATAATTGGTCATAGTAGGATCATGTGCCCATGGGTTTTGATTATATCAAGGTAACACTCATTTTTTATGCATGAAACTTTTTTAATTTGAAATTTTTGAGTGGTTTTCTGTGAGACAAGGATTGATGACATTTGACATGATGTTGGTGGGATTGGGTGATTGAGGTTTGATGATGGAAATAAATGTCCCTTCATGGTAGTGGATCCATTATAAATGGAATGGATGTCATGAGACGTTCAATTTTTATATAGTCCTTGACACATATTATCATGGTGGTATAACTTCAAAGGATAGAAATTAATGAGTGTGTATTATGGGAAGAGACACATGTTCTTTGATGATTGAACCTATTGCGATTTCACACAATGAGTGGTATAAGGAAAGTCATATTCATGGAAGTACACCATAAACGGTTGGAGGGTGTGACCCTTGTTATGTTTTAATTTTTTCAAGTACTGAGGATGGAATTATCAAAAGTAGGGAACATAAAATTAGTGATGCTTGTGATGAAACTTGGGTATGGGTGGGTTTGTCCACATATAACCATTGTTTTTAGTGATAGATGTTATATGGGTCACAGAGCTCAAGGTTTTAATACAGTGGAGTGACTATAAGGAATCTTGTATAGTGATAGTGTCATATTTGTTGTGGGTATGTGACCCACATGTGGGAAGGTCCTTGGATATGCGAGATTGGTCATTGGACAATTGTTATGAATTTTGTTATTGGTGAGTAAATGGATCCATATTCATATAAATTCATTAGTGAATGTCAGGTACAAATTTGGTTTGATATCAGATGGAGTTTGAGCATTGACCTTAGATTAGGATGGCTTGAGGTTATATGAGGCTGATTAGATTTGATATGTGTTGGTGCTCGGGTGTGCGTATGACTACATGTTGGTCAGTTGGTGGCTTGAACATGTAATTTCACCAGAAATTTGATAAAAAATTTAGTGGGAATATTCAAATTATTATGGAAGGCCTCTAGGGATAGAGGCATCAAGATTGGGTAATTTAGAAGCATCAAAATTGCTAAAGTTGAGCATCCTTAATATAGGTCATCTAGAGGAGTTCTGATCGATGATTTAGCATTTAATTAGATGTTTTGATCTAGAAAATATATTGGGCATCCCATTTTTGATACAACCAGTATGTTTCAAGTTTTAACTATGTTTTTTGAAAAAAAGATGGCATGCTTGTGTTATGCCTAGAAAGTAGAGGAATGTTAATTTTGGCCTGGAAATAAGAAGTGGGAACCAGTATTGGAATTTTATCAGTGGTCTCATGTGTGTTGTGGTACAATGTGTTAGTATCCATGTCAAGTATGTTGTTTATCCACTGATAATGTGTTTTCGTAGAAAATTATAACATTGGGAAGGCACTGTGGTTCATAATTAGTTCGTAAAAGTTGAATCCTTTAGTGGGGAGTACCATGAGATGAATAATTAACTAGGTTGAGACACCATGGGAATCTCAAAATAAATGGGTGTTGAGAAGTTTTATCTTGATATCTAAATAATGATTTAGAGTTATGGTTCATGTTTTAATGGTTCAAGTAGATTAAGATGGAATTGTTCTCCTGAAGTGCATTAAGCACAAAAGAATGGAATGCTTCCATTTGAACAGGAATTGATAACCCAAGTAGGTCAAGAATGATGAATGAATATTTGATGAGACTTATTTTGGGATGATAATTTATAGGTTGGGGATATTATAATACTCAGTGTCCATGTGAGTCTTGAATTTTAGAAAAAATTTGGATTTTTTGAATTGGTGAGCGGGTCAGATTTTGAATTGGGATTAAGAAAAGGATTATGGGTGTTTTATCACACTAAAATATGGATTTTGGATAGGGAATTAGTGATAATTGGTGTTAAAGAGTCTTGATGGAGTTTCAAAGGTATCATAGGGTGGTTTGATCGCAGGGTGGCAACAATCTATAGCTATGAAAACCCTTCTCTTTAATACACATTAATTCATGATTTACTACATAAGATTACACATAATAAAACATTAAATATCAAGAATCCTAGTGTCTTTGGTAATTAGGTACATTACATAACAACTTAAAATAATGAATACATCATCTTTATTGAAAACTTATTTAAGATGATGAAATTATTCATTCGTACTTAAAATTACATGGGATAACCTGAGGATATACATAAGAAAGGGGTGATCTATAAAGCCTAGTAAGGGAATAAATATGAAAAAACATGAATTAATACTTTTTAGACAATAGGAATATCAATGGGGAATAAAATGAGTGAGAATCATACACATGAACAATAAGGCATGATATTTAATGAAAACATAAAGGAAACGTGGGAAATGTGGAAACAACATAAAACATTGCATCATAAACATAAGTCAAGGATAAATTACAAGAAATCATGGTGGAAAAATTCCCATAAATGAATCATGTTTACTCACTTTCCCAACATTTCGTCTATTGAGAGAAAACATTACCTAATTCAATGGTTCTCAATAAATTTTGGGCACACACATTACTTTTATTTCATTTCCATGTTTAAGTGTGCCACACATATCATACAACATGGATTTATTCATCATCATATTTTATTCGAAGATCAAGGAGTGTGGAATAAATACATATAAGTCCTTGATAAATAATTATAAGTTCACAAAGGTAAACACCCTTGATATTAAATGGGTATGGGTTTTCACTAAACAATTTTTTGGCATGGAAAATCGTGGTGAAATTTTTACAGCATAATAGGGGTGTATAAATGTTCATGGAAGGGATTTATCAGTGCGATAAGGGTATCTCATCATTTATACATAAATTGGATAGTAAGAGGGATATTTAATAACATATCCCAACATTAGTAAATGAAGATAAAGGACATAATATAAAGAAGATACTTGAATAAAGAGGATAAAGAAAGGAACCATTACCTCATGAGTGTGACACCAAATGATCAGAATGATCTTGTTAAGATCTTAGAGGCACCTTCGGAGGGATCTAGAGAGGGGAGGGTAGATTAAGGACATGGTTGAAAGATTTTGAGTGAAAAGAAGTGGGACCTTGTGTGGGTTTATATAGTAAAATATCATGTAATTATTTATCATTTTCAAACATTGGTTTTAGACTCTATATAATAAAATAACAAAAACCACAAACCTTCCCATGGTTTTTCCCATGGATAGAGGAATTAAAACTATGTGAATAATCAAAAATCTCCTTATTAAACTTTGGGTTTGATGGTACACATAGTCGTGACCCAAATCTTACAACTCCTTCTTTATTAACATCTGAATATGAGGATTTCCATTTTCTTCTAGATTCCATTTTTTTATGAATTCCCATGTCATATCTTTGAGCATCATTTATATTCTCTACAATGTATGGATTATCGATTATTTTTGAAAGGATCGATTATATTCCTTCCTTTATGATTCCATTATCCATCCTTTACAAATCCAAGAAGATCAGATCTCTCTCAATTCTCATCAATGATAAAATTTATGTATCTTTTATACTTAGAGAGTCTCCCACTTTATTCTATTTCTTATTATGGTAATTAATTTATGATTCACAGTTATTGATAAACTATAACAATATTTATCAGCGTATATTCATCTCTTTTTTTTAATATATACTTGAGGCTTTTGTGATCTGTATATATTTCACACTTCTCCCCAAAGAGATAATTTTTCCATATTTTCAAAACAGAGATCACTTTTTCCAACTTCAGATCATGAGTTGCATAGTTATGTTAATTAATAATAAAATTCATTAAATCATAGGCTATCACTTTATCATTATTCATTAACATATATCCCAATTCCTTCTTCAAAGCATCACTAAATACCATGAAAATTTCTCTACTTGTGGATAGTTTGAGCACAGGTGCAATGATAAGCCTCATTTTAAACTCCATGAATCTCTATTCATATTCACCATTCCAAAAAAAATTACTCCCTTATGAATTTTCTTGGTTAGCGGGTTTGACAATAATGATAATTTTTTTCACTAATAGATGATAATAACCAGATAATCCATGGAAATCAAGTATATCTGTCACAAATGTTGGCCATGTCAATCCTTCAATTGCTTCTATATTTTATGTATCTACAAATTTTCCATTTATTTTAATAACATTCCATAGTGATGTCACTTGTTATAGTTATAAGTTTGATTGTTTATTCAAAGACTCAGGTAGGATGGATACCAAGAAATTATTATGGAAAAACATTAGCATATCCCCTTACAATGGGTATGTCTTCAAGGATGATATTTTCATTAGAATCAATAATTTTAGCTAGATATTCTTTCTCATAGGGAAATAATTTCCATTCTTTTTTGGTGACAAATAATATTCATCCTCCTCTTTGAATTTATACAGAATTAGGGGTGATTAATGGTATAAGGGGTGGATTCATTCTCCCAACAACTTATGTTTTCTTTATAAAAGGAAAACCATTCCATGACTTTGACAACATCAAATCCCATTAAAGGGTGAATTATAATATTTTAAAGAAGAAAATTCCCATAAACATCAATATGTGATAAAATAATCATATAAATTTTTCTCGATGATATAAAATCATCTCAGGGTGTGACATGATGTTCTTAGAAAACACACCAGATTTTCTAACAAGACTTGGATTGAAATACAACATGAAATACAATGCTCTAGAGTAGAATTTATATGTACTTCAATAATCATGATCCATATTATCATATTACATTCATTGTTCCCTCGATCTGGTATATTAATGATGCTCATCATGCTTGTCAGCTTCCCATATAAAGAATTATCTTGGATAATGTTTGGTTTTTCCACATTTTTGACCTCAAACTATATATGATTCCTTAGATAGAACATTATTTTCTTCCATCACATTATCCATTTTCCATGGAAATTGGGAGCATTATGACCTATCTTTCCACACTTGAAACATCTCCCAGTTCAATTGTGACATTTCAATTGGTGCCTCTTACCGCACTTTTTTCAAAAAATAAATTGGGCCTTCATTCCATTATCACCTTTATTAGATGAAATTACTTAAGATGTATTATTCATATTCCTTTATGTATTTGAGAATTCAAAAAAGTTATATTGGTTAATTGTGATTTTTGAAATTTTGTTTGGCATGATCACAATATTTCTTACTCAATCTCCCATCATGTTAGACATCACATTTGGGCATCCATCACATTTCCCTTCACATTAGTTGTTTACTCGGTTCCTATTATTTCTGAAAATTTACTAGAATAAAGGTAAAATTAGTGATGAGTATTTTTAAACTACTAAACACATAAATGATAATCCAGTGACATTAGAGGGATAAATTATAAATTACCAATATTTCATTATTTTGTGAATTTCTTGGATTCAATCTATGTTATCCATGATCTATTTCCTAAAATATATTAAAATAATATTTTTTCCCCTTAATAATGGTTTATAATGATATTATGAATTTAGCAAAGCCTATCACTCTGGAGTTTCAAATATGTGTATTGAAAGACCAATTATTGTGCACCAGTTCCGAGTCGTGTCTAGATCAACACAATGTTTTTTGGTTTTATCACTATGTACATCGGTTCTAGAGTTGCATCCACAGGTAGTATCTATAAATTGGTTTATTTTCTTGATAAACCACTTACTCCATACTTACCAAAATTTATAGATGTTTTATTATTCTTAGTCTTATCATTAAGGCTTTCAATAGATGTTTCTAATCCTAATTCCAAAAATAACTAAACCATTACTTTGATACCAACTATGGAAACCCTTCTATTTAATAAACATTGATTCATGATTAATTAATTAATATTACACAGAATACAATCCAAAAAATTGAGAAATATAGTGCCTTTGGGAATTAGGTACATTACATTACAAATTAAAACAAGTAATACATCATCTTTACTGAAAAATTCCTTAAGATGATGAGATTATTCATTAGTACTTAAAATCTCATGGGATAAACTAAGGATATACATAAGAAAGGGGTGATATATAAAGCATAGTAAGGGAATAAGCATGAAAAAACATGAATTAATACATTTTAGACAATAGTAATATCAATGGGGAATAAAATGAGTGAGAATCATACACATGAACAATGAGGCATGATATAAAATGATAACATTAATGAAACATGGGAAATGTAGAAACAAGTTAAAACACTACATCATAAATATAGTTTAAGTATAAATTACAAAAAATAATGGTGGAAAAATTCCCATAAATTAATCATGTTTACCCACTTTCCCAACATTTTGTCTCATGAGACTAAACATTACCCAATGCATTGGAGTTCGATATAATTTTGGGTACACCCATCAATTTCATTTCATTCTCATGCTTAAGTGTGCCACATAGATCATACAAAAGGGCTTCATTCATCCTCATATTTTATTACAAGATAAAGAAGTGTGGAATAAATACATGTCATTCCCCAATTAATACTTATTAGTGAATAAAGGTGATCACCCTTGATAGGAAATGGGTACAGGTATTTACTACACAATTGTTTGGCATGGAAAATCATGGTAAATTTTTTGCAAAATAATGGGATCATATAAATGTTAATAGTAGGGATTTATGAGAGTGATAGGGGTATATAATCATTTATAAATAAAATTGATAGTAAGGGGATATGGAATATTATATCCCAACATTATGAAATGAAGATAAAATACATAAGACAAAGAGGATACTTGAATAAATAGGAGAAAGAAAGGAACACTTACCTAGAGAGTGTGACTCAAAATGATTGGGAGGAGATTATTGAGATCATGGAGGAAACTTGGGAGGGATCTTGAGAGGAGAGGTCAGAGTAAGGACATTATCAAAGGATTGTGAGTGAAGAGAAGCGAGAGATTGTGTGAGTTTATATAGGAAAAGAGTGGGGAATTATTTATCATTTCTCAAACATTGTTTTTGGACTCTATAACCACAAAAATTACAATGGTTTCCCCCCATGTTTTTTTATAAATGGGATCTGTTTTCATTATTTTATATATTCAAGGTACGAACATAATAAAATAATTCCCTTTATAATGTGTAAGTGAGTCATACTCTTAAATAAATAATTTTAAAACATTAAAATATACTAATAGTTATGGAGGATTCATAAATAATTTATAACTCTGAAAAATGTGGAAACTTTAATCTTATTGATATTAATGAATATCTATATAGGTGCGTGTTTACAAATTTATCCTCGAGTTGTTTCTCGATTAAGGAATACCATAGAATTATCTCTTCTTTGAATCACCATGATCCTTGGGATGATTTTCTTTAGTGTAAATAGGTACCTTATAAACACAATTTCCTCTTTTATATTATTTGGAACAACTCTTTACACATCAATTATAATATTAATGTGATCGAAATCAATGTAGTCTTCAGGTTTTCCTGCTGTAAGAATTGGTGGGATGAGATCATTGAGAATTTATTTTTCAAATGAAAATGGGTAAAAATGATTTGAAAATGATTCGGTGATTTCATAGGATTAAATGGATATGCTTGTGGGGTTAGTTATTTCCTTAGTATCATATTTCGAGTATAAGAGTAATGAGGGAAAAAAAATGAAAAGTGTGAGTAGTGGTTCTGATTTATGGCTGTTGGTGTTTATAGTAAGCTTGGAATAAGATTCAGTTTGAAGGGGGAGACTGCTCGAGTAATACCCGGATGATAAAAACTAAATTACTCTTATTATACCTGATTGAACTTTTTAATAACTGGATGGATACTACCACTCTCTTCCCCATTTCGGTAGGTATGCCCATTTCTCATCTGGTGAGTGGCTTCTCTCCGGGTATTTGGGTTCAGTGGAATCACCATGGCTCTGGAAATAAACTCAAAACTGACAGATCTTTTGCATTGGGTCTCATGAAAGGAGGAGGAGTGTTATGTGACTCTAGAAACATTGCCATTTTCACATTATTAGTCATTTTTGGAAGTTTCCACTCCCTCAAAGTAGAGGAAATGGATCTGTTAACTAGGATGTAATTATGAAAACAAAAGAATGTGGACCTTATGTTGGTGGAGATATACTCCTTAATTACTTGAAACTCTTTTAAGAATAATATCAATGCACCATGGTCTATAAATTACATTGCAATAAGGTGGAGGGGCCTTATTTGCAACACCATTGATATCTCTCACCCCTGGCACGAAGGCAATAATGTAGCTGATTTTTATGCCTCTTTATCTACACAAACAACTGCCATTAGTCTCTATAAATCATACATTTCTCTACCTCTTGAGGTGGAAGATCTTGTTATATGTGATTCCCTAGGGATTCATCACTATTTAACACCTTAAGGGGACACTTTTTTTTGTTTCCCTTCTACTTTATTTCCGCTGTCCTTTTGTCCTCTGTCTCTTCTTTGTACTCTTCTATTTTATAAAAAAAGATGATATGATGATGATAAAGAATTTATAAAATCAATAAAATAAATATAAAGCCACACTATTTTAAATTTAAATCATATATTTTGTTGTGGACACCATTTATATTATTTATTAATTCACTTTTGGGTCATTATGATGTCAAAATACACACCGTATATTTATACGATATTAGATTTTTACTTGAAAATTCTACTATCTCATAAATTTATGAAAAATTAACCATTGGATAATTTTATCATTATAATTAAAAAATAATACTCATTTTAGATAAATAATTTTCTAAATATGTTCATTTTTACTTTTAAAATTAGAATTGACATTTATTGAGAAATGCTGGGTTTTTTAAAAATAACGTCTTTTAAACACTTATAAAAATTACATATGAATTCATAAAAAGTATATGATAATTTATATTTAATAAAAATTATTTAATTAAAATTATTTAATAAAATTATTTAATTAAAATTTTATTTATTTCAAAAAATCCATTAATTCATAAAAATTAACGTCTTAATTGAATTTGAATATTATCCAATAATACAATTTTTGTTTTATTGAATAAAAATAAAATTCATTTATAAAGTTACAATAATAAAATTAAAATATATTAGTTATTATATAAAATATACACATTCATTTTATTAGGGTATTGATACATATCTAATTAATACACCATTTAACTCCCTAAGAGTAAGGTGTGTGATTTTAAGACTTTCATGGGGTGGTTCGACGTACATGGATTGGGTAGTGATCTTGATGAGATTTAACTTCTACCATAAAAGGTTTCAATCATGCTTAAGTTGTTGGATTTAAGTTTGGTTTTGGTCAAGGGAAAATCCTAGAGATGATATCTACCTTGTATGCTCTGATAAATGGGCTTCACAGGGTATGATCATACTAATTGAGGCCATCACTTTCTTTGTGTGTGTCAATTAGATCTATGAAAACCTTATATTTATACTAATCATATGATAACCATTCAATAGATATATTATCAACAATAATTATTCTTAATGATATTTTAAATCTAATAGGATAATAAATCAAAAAAAGGGCATATATTTTATATAACCATAACACATAATAAAAAATTTAATTAAATTTAAAGGGGAATTATTTTATAAAATATTGGGTCGTTAAAATAGCTATCAGATAGTTTGTGTTACAATAAAAGCTAGTTGGTGGCCTTCCAAGGGGGAAAATGAAATCCCCCCTTATATTTTTAAGGGGGTATCCGCACCTTCCCCTTTCTTATTCCCCTTTATTTTTGGTGATTTTATTATGAATTTTCTTTAGCGGATCAAGGTATGGGTGCATATCCTTCTTAATTTACATCCTCTCTCACTTTGGTACTGATTTAGCATTGTTTTGGTTTATGGGTTTTTATGGATTTTTCACCAGATAATGTCGAAATCACCCATTTACATGGGGATTTCATGAAACCTAGGGAGAGGATTTATTGAGACAATATATTCTTTCCATTTATCACCATTTCGACAAAGGTACATTACTCGATGTATTTTTCTATAATTTTACATTAAAATCAAATTAATGTAATGATAGAGATGGTGGTTTATGTTAGGGATTTGACTCATTTTGGTGTTGGGGGTCTATAAGAGATCCCCTGTGGTGTAAAGACCAGTAAATTTCAAGGAATTTTTTTCTTAAATTCTGTGGCATTTTACGAGATTGTGGCTTCGGACGACACTGGATTCCGAGGCCCGCTGTGCCCGAAATCAATTTCCAAAGCTTAGACTCGGGTATGTTTAGTGAATGAATGAGAAGGTTTTTCTATCTTTTAAACCGGTGCTCAAAATTGAAATCTGAGGGTACCGATGAACTCGTAATGCCTATAATTGATTAAGGGGACCTTTACCATAGTTGCGTTTACACGGGAAGAGAATTTAAAAATTGTGTATTAAATGAGAAGTGAATAAAATTGTGGAACAATTTTATTTTTGTATATCTATGGTGGTTTTATCCTACATGTGGGAGTTATGGTGGGACCCACTAGCACCTAATTACCCATGTGAGGATTAATATGTGGTGGGGCCCATATGATCCCCAACCCTTCACACTCCCTAATACTCCTTAAACCCCCTCTTAATTTTTTATAAACCCCTCATTACTTGTGAAACCTTTCCACCTCCTCTCTATCTCCCTCTTAACTCTTACCAACATACTTTAATCAATTAATTGAAACAATTAAAATAATTGATTATGTGTTTTGAAATTTATATTTCTGAATTCATGGAATGATTAAATAAAATAAGGAGAAGCCTTATTTTATTTTTGGTTGGCTTGTTGTGTTGAGATTTTGGGGAGAGAGCTCTTGAGTTTCTAAGAATTCTTCATCTCATTTGTTGAAGAACGCCAACTCTCCGACGAAGAACATCGACTCGGCGACCCCGGATTCTCCATCCCATTCTTCCTCTGCGAAAAGGGAGGAGACACTGATGCGGGATCTCACCAACGATGTCTCGACATATAATCTTCTCTCCGCGACAAAAGGGGAGACGCCGCTTCCTCCTCGGGCACACTCCGTCATCGTTTACAGAACCTCACCCCGCGACGCCATCTTCCGCGATGCCTGAAGTTCGATATCTTTTATTGAGGTATGGGATATTTTTGTTCAAGTCTTTATCATCGTTCTTCGTTGCTTAAGGTTTGGCCGCATGATATCATCGTAACGGGAGGAGATCGGACCGCACAAACACGACCGATTCTCCTCCCCTCTACATTGTTAATCTTCGTTAATGTTGGAGGCGGAGGCGCGCGGTGCCATTGCACCGTGTGGTGATCGGTAGGGAACTGCGGCCATGAAAGGAAGCAGCGAAGGCGGTGTGGTGTCGTTGCACCACGCAGAGACGTAGAGGGCTGTGGCTGGAGTGGGCCATGATGGTGGTGCGCGGCGCCGTCGTGCCGCACTGGAGAGACCAAGGAAGGCCGCTGCCGGGGCGGGCCGCGGCGGAGGGGCGTGATGACGTCGCGCCACGCTGGTGAGACGAGCTGCAGCATAAGGCCCCAGCGGATCTTCAGGGGCGGCCGGCTGAGCCGGACGCCAACGTCTCCAGGAGGTGGGACCCCTTCTGGGTCCTGCAGAAGCTCATAAACCGGCCAGCCTTAATGGCCAGCCGTTACCTGGAAACCGGGGGGGGGGGTGTAACACCCTGGCCTGCTTCTAGGGCTAATCCCACTGGGTCTGTAGTTTCCAAAAATAGGGGGCCGCACCCCCTTTGTGTCCCGCTCGGCTAGAGGCCGAGCCACGGCTGACTTTCAAGCTGGGCCGCATGGGTCGGGCCAGCCGCAGGCCATGCGGACTGGGCAGGCCGCGCCCCGCCGGGCCTGGACGCGCCCATCTGGGCCGGGCCGCGCTCACCAGGCCGGGCCATGCCCAACCGGGCCGGACCCGGACCCGAGTCAGGTCGACCCGGTTCGGGCCGACCCTGGGGGTATTGGGCTAGGTCAGACCGGGCCCAGATGCCTTATTTTTGGAACGTTTTTGTTAAACGATTATATATTGAGCTACAGACTTTTGATCGACGCACATTCAGTTGAGTAGGATTCCTTGGAATGAGAATATCTTTTTGGTATATTACACTCGAGGTTTCGGTGAAGTTTGCGTACGACCGGGTTGGTTCGAACACGAAACTAAACGGGCCCCTCGGACGGAAAAGCCAATAACTCTTAGACCGGGTGTCCGATTGATGCGCCGCCTATCGTATTGAGTTCCTATTGACGAGAAGAAACATTGGGATACATCAACTCTGGACTTTGTAAAAGTTGATGTATTGACCCTCTTGGATGATGGAGCAGAACCTCCCGGAATCGAGCGTGCTGTGTGGGGGAGCCCTAGAGTTGGCTGCGACTGCGACGACGATGACGACGGTACATGGATCCTACGTGGGTTCGGCAGTGAGGAGGACTGTACTTAGATCCTCCATGGGATCGGCAACAACGACAACTGTACTTGGATCCTATGTGGGTTTGGCAGTGACGATTACTGTACTTGGATCCTACATGGGTTTGACAGCGACCACTTCTGTACTTGGATCCTACGTGGGTTCAGCAGGGAAGATGATTCAAAGGATACATCCATCATCTCCACCCCTCTTCGTGAGTAGTATACCTATGTTAGCTGAGTCTTGACTTTCAGTCATTACCATCGATATGATTGACTTGCTTTCTTGTGTGGACCAGGTTGTGCTTTCCTCTGTGGACTGGGTTGTTCTTGGGCTCGTGAGTTGGAGCCAAACAGGAATTTATGATTTAGGTATATGTACGGGCATATACCTAAGTAGATTTGTATGATACTTTGTTATTGTATATTTCCTTGTGGTTTTTCCTTTGTGGATTCTGGGTGACCATCAGGGGTCTCGGGGTCCCTTCTGAGTATCGTATACTCACCCCTGCACGGGATATGCCCGCACTATGTTGTGTTGGATATAGACGAAATCCAACACTGATCGAGGTGGAGTCTTATGGAGCGGGACGATACCTGTAGGTTGACCACTTGGCGGGATGTACAAGGAGCGGACGGTCGGACCCGAGGAACTGAGGAGACCATTTGTACCCACCATTCTGGTGGGATATCCGGAGGACGACACAGTGGTTGCTGGTTTACATTACTGCAGCTGTTCTTTCTTTACTGTTGTACTATACTTTCAGTTGGGTTTTTATTCTGGCCCATTTACTCTAGCACTTACTTTTGTTCTCAGTTTACTTAGTGTTTACTTTACCTTGCATACTATGTTGTGTTTGTTTACTTATATAAAGGCAATTCCTTCCCTTTTATCGGGATTTTCACCTTTGGTGCTAGTCACCAGCCCCTGGCCAATGGAAGGCGGGCTTGGGGTAGTCACGACACGGGCCCCGAGGACGGATCGTGACAAATTGGTATTATAGGAGTCGGTTCTACCACATAACTTAGGACTCTGATAATTTCTTCCTATGAAGAAATAGTGTTATGGGTATTGAGTGTGGTTATCAGTCCAGGGAGTCCAGTGTTGGTGTGGCGGCCGACGTATCCATACACCAGGACCCTGACTTCTGATTTCCGACTTAGTGCACTAAAACATTGATTAAATGTGTGTTTCAAAGGTTTTCTCTGCGATTACTTTGTGTGAGCTCACCAAGTAAACTATATTAACCGTTTCACACCTATTAGTTTTCAGGATGGCCCCACAAAGGAAGCTAGCTAGGGTTCTGAGCCACGTACGAGATGACAGCCCACTGAGCGATGAGGCCTTGGTGCAGGGCCCCATTACAGTGGAGGCACCAGTGGTACCTCTACCCTCTGGGCCACCGTTACCACCAGCCCCAGCAGCGGGGCGTGCACGTCGCCTGAGTGCATTGCACGAGTTTTAGCGACATAGGCCGCCCATGTTCCGCGGAGAGACAGACCCTTAGACAGTAGAGGATTAGCTGGAGGATATCGTCCAAGTCTTCAGATTGGTAGAGACACCAGCAGATCTTATAGTGATCCTTGCAGCGAATCTTCTGCACGCAGCAGCAGGTAGATGGTGGAGCCTGATGGTCCAAGTGCAAGATGAGGCATCTATACTTTGGACGGAGTTTGAGAGCCTCTTCCGGTCGGAGTTAATTCCTTCCACCCTCCATGTGGTGCGCATCCAGGAGTTACTACAGCTGCGGCAGGGCCGCATGACAGTAGCCCAGTACTCGGGGAGGTTTATCGACCTCTCACGCTACTCCGCAGACATGGTATGAGACCCATTCTTTTGGGACCAGAGCTTCGAGCAGGGACTGAGGCATGAGATCAGGGCTTTGATGATCTCCGTCAGCATTCTGACGTAGACAGGAGTACTGGAGAGAGCCCTTCTTGTGGAGAGTTTCCTTACTGAGCCTACGCCAGTAGTAAGGCCTACCGCATGGCGACACGTAGCGGAGTCTTCTGCTGCCGACAGTAGACAAATGTTGCAGATGTCCAAGAGGACCAGGCCATCAGGTGGGCGACCTCATGATACTAGTTCAGAGGTGCGGTGCACATGCAGTAGAGCCAGTCATACGAGGGGCAGAAAGTGCTATGCATACGGCAGGTAGGGCCACATGGCTCGTGACTGCCTGACTCTCCATGCAGAGGAGTAGTAGATGGTTGAGGGACCACCCAGGTAGAGGAAGAGGTTAGACCGTGGCGGTCCATAAGGAGTAGGCGGAAGAGGCAGAGGAGCTGGCCGAGCAGCAGGTGGTGGACGATGCTTCGAGGCTCTACCACCACCACCACCACCAAGAGGTCCACCCCGACCACAAGGAGCTGGCAGACAGAGGCAGGATCAACTTCAGGTAGTGGAGGCTTACGACCACAGCGCACCTGAGATGATTTGAGGTACTATCTGTGTCTACCCCACCCTTGATGCATTTCTTATAGACACATGACTGAGTCATTCTTTCATTGCTGCTTCCATTTTTCGGAGCTTGGAGATTCTGACAGAGCCGTTGGCTCGATCCTTATGGTTAGAGACTCCTAAGGGAGTAGACTCAATGACTACACACTGGTTCCGGTAGTGTGATCTTACTCTAGGAGGTTAGATCTTCGGCTGGGATATTCTTGTAGCAGCATTGAGGCCTTACTATGTCATCTTGGGTATGGACTGGTTATCTATAGTCAATGGCCAGATTGACTGTATTCGGCGCAAAGTGCGGTGTGTCCACACAAGCGAGAGCAGGTTCACCTTCACTGGTGAGAAGGGAGCCTTTGCAGCGCAAGATGGGCTTACATAGAGGAGAGGGCAGCCGATCACACATCAGTTGGCTAGTCTCATCCTCGGAGCGGTTGATGTGTGAAGTCCGAGTTTTCCTGTTGTTGTGGATCAGTATGTGGACCTTTTCCCTGACGACATTCCATGACTACCTCCTCGCAGAGAGGTAGAATTCTATATTGATATGTACCCGGGGACTGCCCCGATATCTACTCCCGCATATCGGATGGATCCTACTGAGCTTCGTGAGCTGCAGGTACAGTTGGAGGATTTGAAGGGAAATAGATTCATCCGACCCAGTGTTTCACCCTCGGATTCTCCGATTTAATTCACCAAGAAGGCGGATGGGAGCTTACGACTATGTGTCGATTACCGTCACCTGAATCAAGTGACCGTAAAGAAAAATTATCCACTTCTGAGGATATACGACCTCTTTGATCAGCTCAAGGAATCACGATGGTTCTTGAAGATAGAGCTCTGGTCAGGCTATCATCAGCTCAGAGTTAAAGAGGAGGATGTGCAGAAGATGGCCTTCAGGTGTCGGGATGGCCACTATGAGTTCTCGGTTATGACTTTTTGTATAACCAATACTCAATTAATGTTCTTGAGTCTCATTAAAAGGATCTTCCAGCCATACCTAGATCGATTTGTCATAGTCTTCATCGACGACATTTTGATTTACTCGACTACTGAGGAAGAGCACGCCTACCACTTGCGGGATGTATTAGACACACTCTGAGAGAACCAGATTTATGGTAATCTCTCGAAGTGTCAGTTTTGGATTCAAGAGTTACACTTCTTGGGGCACATAATCTCTGAGGTGGGAGTTGCGGTGGATCCTGCAAATATCGAGGTAGTACTTTCTTGGGAGCCACCCAGGAGTGTGATGTAGGTGCAGAGTTTCCTAGGTCTGGCTGGGTGCTATTTGAGATTTGTGACAAACTTATCCAGAGTTGCAGCACCACTTTCAGCTTTGACAAAGAATGGGAAACCCTTCGTGTGGTCAGATAGATGTCAGAATAGCTTCCAGGAGTTGAGACAGAGATTGACTAGTGCACCCATCTTGTGGCTACCGGAGGAGGGAGTAGGGTACATAGTTTACTGTGATGCATCAGGGACCAGACTTGGGTGTGTCTTGATGCAGTAGCGGGAAGTGATTTCTTATGGTTCACGACAATTGAGGCATCATGAGTAGAACTACGCTACCCATCACCTGGAGTTAGCAGTAGTGGTCTATGCCTTGAAGATGTGGCAGCACTATCTGATGGGTGAACGCTTTATAGTCTACTCTGACCACCAGAGTCTCATGTACATCTCCTCATAGAAGGACTTGAACTAGAGATAGTGGCAATGGCTTGATATCCTCCAGGACTATGACTTTGATATAGTCTATACTCCTGAAAAGGGGAACGTAGTAGCTGATTCTCTCAGCAGGAGATCAGGCATTCATCTACTTGGAGAGGCGATGAAGCAACTAGCCGCATTGTAGATATCCTTAATGGATAGAGATGAAGAAGCCTTTCTACAGTCACTCACATTCACTCATCCACTACTTCAGCGGGTCAGATAGGCAGAGTGTGGTGATGTTGACTGTGAGACGTGATGTGCATAGATATCCATAGGACAGGAACCTGATAAATTTTCTGTAGGAGGATAGCACATCATCTTCTTCAGGGGACGTACCATGGTACCAGTTGCATTACAGGAGGATATTATGAGGGAGTTTCACACTTCCCCTTTGGCGGTACATCTAGGAGTAGCGAAGATGTACAAGGATCTCAGACGACAACACTGGTGGCTGGGTATGAAGAAGGCTATGGCAGAGTTCATTTCACGATGCCTCACCTGTCAGTAGGTGAAGGAGGAGCACCGGGTACCGATAGGTTTGGTACATCCCTTAGAGGTTCCGAAGTGGAAGTGGGATGGGATATCTATGGATTTCTTGAAGGGGATTCCACGTACATCTAGAGGACATGAATCCATTTGGGTGATCGTCAACCGACTCACCAAGTCGGCCCACTTCCTACCTATCAGAGAGCAAGGCTCAATGGAGAGCTTGGGACGCCTCTACGTTCCGGAGATCGTGTGGCTTCATGGTGTTCCATTGTCTATAGTATCCGATCGAGACACTCATTCTACTTCTCAGCTTTGGAAGGGGTTGCAGGAGGCATTTGGAATGCAGCTACACCTGAGAACCCCCTTTCATCCTCATACAGATGTCCAGATGGGGAGGACCATTCAGACTCTCGAGAACATGCTCCGTGCATGTGTCCTCAACTTTGGTCATAGCTAGGAGGATCACCAACCCTTGGTAGAGTTTGCGTACAACAATAGATACCACTCCACCATCGAGATGGCACCATATGAGACACTGTATGGCCAACCATACAGATCACCTCTATACTTGACTGACCCTGGGGAGTCAGCACTCGTAGGACCAGATATGGTTCAGGCTACGACGGAGAAGGTGCAGATCATCCAAGAGCGGATGAAGTCTGCACACAGCAGATAGAAGTCCTATGCTGATAGGAGGTGGAGACCACTGGAGTTCGAGGATGGAGACCACGTTTTCTTACGGGTCTCACCTCGACGTGGATTATAGAGATTTTGTCGGGGTGATAAGTTATCTCTATGCTTCATCATACCATTCCAGGTCCTCAGCTGGGTAAGCGAGGTGGCTTACCATCTGTCCCTTCCACATCAGTTGCAACAGGTGCATGACATCTTCCACGTATCTCAGCTGAGGAGATACGTGCATGACCTGATGCATATCATCGATCATAGGGAGCTGGACATCGATGATGGGGCTACATTGACAGAGGTTCCAGTGGAGATCGAGGATCGACAGGAGCGTGTCCTACATGGATGGTCGATTCCTCTGGTGCGCATTAGTTGGCAGTACGGGAACCTCCAGGAGAGAAAATGGGAGCAGGAGGCTCATATGAATGCACATTACCCTCATTTGTTTCCCTAGTTTATGATATAGCTTTACGGGGACATAAATCCCTGAGGTGGGAGTAATGTAAAGACCCGGAAATTTCAAGGAAAATTTGTACTTCTTAATTACTTTAGAATTTTACGAGACTGTGGCTTCTAACAACACTTGATTCTGAGGCCCGATGTTCCTAGAATCAATTTTCGAATCTTAGCTCAGGTAGGTTCAGTGAACAAACAAGCAGGTTTTTCTATCTTTTGAACTGGTGCTCAGAATTGAAATCTAAGGGCACGGATGAACTCGCAAAGCCAGTAATTTCTTAAGGGGACCTTTACTGTAGTTTCATTTTCACAGGAAGAGAAGTTAAAAATTGTGGATTAAATTAGAAGAGAATAAAATTGTGGAAAAATTTTATTTTTTTATATCTAAGGTGGTTTTATCCTACATGGGGGAGTTAGGGTGGGACCCACTAGCACCTAACTACCCATGTGAGGATAAATGTGAGGTGGGGAATATATGAGCCCCAACCCTTCACACTCCCTAAAACTCTTTAAACCCCCTCTTAATTTTTTATAAACTCCTCATTACTTGTGAAACCTTTCCACCTCCTCTCTCTCTCCCTCTTAACTCTTACCAACATACATTAATCAATTAATTGATCCACTTTAATTAATTAATTAAGTGTTTTGAAATTTAAATTTTTGAATGCATGGAATGATTAAATAAAACAACAAGAAGCCTTATTTTGTTTTTGGTTGGCTTGTTGTGTTGAGATTTTGGGGAGAGAGCTCTTGAGTTTCGAAGAACACTTCATCTCCTTTATTGAAGAACGCTAACTCTCCGACGAAGAACATCAACTCGGTGACCCCGGATTCTCCATCCCATTCTTCCTCCACAACAAGGGAGGATACAATGACGCGAGATCTCACCAATTACATCTCGCCTTATAATCTTCTCTCCGCAACAAAAGGTGAGACACCGCTTCCTTATTGAGTGCACTCCGTCATCGCTTACGGAACCTCACCACGCGACACCGTCTTCCGCGACTCCCGACATTCGATATCTTTTGTTGAGGTAGGGCATTTTTTTTCAATCCTTTATCATCGTTCTTCGCTGCTTAAGGTTTGGCTGCATGATATCGTCGTAACGGGAGGAGATCGGACCACACAAACATGGAAGATTCTCCTCCCCTCTACTTTGTTAATCTTCCTTAATGTTGGAGGCGGAGGCGCGCGGTGCCGTTGCATCATGCAGTCATCGGCAGGGAACTGAGGCCATGAAAGGCTGCAACAAAGGCAACATGGTACCGTTGCACCGCACAGAGACGTAGAGGGCCACGACCGGAGTGGGCCGTAGTGGTGGTGTGCGGTGCCATCGCGCAACGCCGGAGAGACCAAGGATGGCCGCTGCTAGAGCGGGCCGCGGTGGAGGGGCGCAGTGCCATCGCGCGACGCCGGTGAGACGAGCAGCAGACTAAGGCCACGACGGACCAGCAGGGGTGGCCGGCCGAGCTTGCTGCCGGCATCTCCAGGAGGCAGGACCCCTTCTAGGTCCCACGACAGCTCATAAACCGGTCGGACTTAATGGTCGGCCGTTACCCGGAAACCGAGGGGGGTGTAACCCCCCCGAACAGCTACTAGGGAAGACAACACTAGGTCCATCGTTTCCAATAATAGGGGGCCACACCCCCTTTGCGTCCCGCTCGGCCAGCGGGCGAGTCGCGGCCGACTTCCGATCCGGGCTGCAGGCCGCACGGGCTGGGCCAGCTGCAGGCCCCGCGGGCCAGGCCGCGCCAGCCGGGCGGGGACGTGCCCAACCGGGCCAAGCCGTGACCAACCGAGCTAGACCCGTACCTGAGTCGGGTTGACCCGGTTTGGGCCGACCTAGGGGGTATTGGGCCAGGTCAGACCGGGCCCAAACCCCATATTTTCAGAACGTTTCGGTTAAACAGATATATCTTGAGCTACAGACCTATGATCGATGCACCGTCAGTTGAATAGGATTCCTTGGAACGAGAAGGTCATTTCTATATATTACACTCGAGGTTTTGGAGAAGTTCGGGTATGACTGGGTTGGTTCGAACCCAAAAACAACCTGGCCCCTGTGACGGAAAAACCAATAACTTTCAGACCGGGCATCCGATTGATGCACCGTCTGTCGCGTTGAGTTACTATTGATGAGACTGAACTTTGGGAACATCAACTCTGGACTTTGTGACAGTTGATGTATCGACCCTCTTGGATCGTGGAGCGGACCCTCTCAGAATCGAGCGTGCTGTGTGCGGGAACCCTAGAGCCGGCTATGACTGCGACGACGATGATGACTGTACTTGGATCCTACGTGAGTTCGGTAGCAAGGATAACTGTACTTGGATCCTCCATGGGTTCCGCAGTGATGATGACTGTACTTGGATCCTACATGGGTTCGACAGCGATGGTTACTGTACTTGGAACCTACATGGGTTCAGCAGCAACTACTTCTCTACTTGGATCCTACGTGGGTTCGGCAGGAAAGATGATTCAGAGGCTACATCCATCATCTCCACCCCTCTTCATGAGTAGTATACCTGTGTGAGCTGAGTCTTGAATTTCATTCATTATCATCGATATGATTGACTTGCTTTTCTGTGTGGACCGGGTTGTGCTTCATTATGTGGACTGGGTTGTTCTTGGGCTCGTGAGTTGGAGCCGAAATGGAATTGATGACTTAGGTATATGTATGGGAATATACCTAAGTAGAGTTTCTTGAAACTTTGTGTTTGTATATTTCCTTGTGGTTTTTCCTTTGTGGATTCTGGGAGACCTTCGGGGGTCTCATGGTCCCTACTGAGTATCGTATACTCACCCCTGCACGGGAAACTCCTGAACTACATTTTTTGGATGTAGATGACAGAAAACACTAATCGAGGTGGAGTCTTGGGGAGCGGGACGATACCTAGAGGTGGACCACTTGGCGGGACGTACACAGAGCGGACGGCCGGACCCGAGGAACTGAGGAGACCATTTGTACCCACCCTTCAGGTGGGATATCCAGAGGACGACTCAGTGGTTGCTGGTTTACATTACTACAGCTGTTGTTTCCTTACTGTTGTACTGTACTTTCAGTTGGGTTTGTATTCTAGCCCATTTACTCCAGCACTTAATTTTTTACTCAGTTTACACTATAAAATATTTGACTTATACCAACATAAATTTAGTAACATGTAATATATTTGTTGGTATAAATGAGAAATTCCAACAGATATTAAGTTTTATTTGTATTAAATTTAAGTACCAACATTTATTTTTACCAACATATACTTCTGTCATTATTAATTGTTTAATACCAACAAATTTTTACCAATAATTAAATTTTTTGGTATAACACGTTAACACTGATAATTGTTTTTACCAACAAATGTATCTGTTGTTATTAATTATTATTACCAAATTTTTTTTTCAACATATAAATTTTTTAATAGAATTTATTTACTATAAACAAATCAATTAATAATATTTTTTTTATCACTATCATTTATCGGTTTACTAAAAAAACTAGATTTATACTAACAATTTTTTTTGATAAATATTAAGAATATGAAACTTTTTGAAATAAAACCAAACTATCATTTTAAATATGTTTTTTTGGAAATAAATTATTATATGGGATTTTAAAAATCATTCACAATGAAAATAAACATGATGATTCACATATAAAAATCAGTAATCTTAAAAAAATGTAAAAAAGAAAGAAAAAAAAGTAAAATGAAAACCAATTCCGACCAGCCTTCTCCCCTATCTCCCCTATTCCCTAATCAGGCTCACAGGTGATCAAAAAACCCTATAATCCTTTCTCTAGGCATCAGACATCTGATTATGCTCCCAGAAATATCCCTATCAATACAACATGAGCAACATGAGTTTTGTAGTTAGTGTCTTTCTGGCCTCCTTCGGGATTGCTTACATCAGTCGATACTTTCTACAAGAGAGGAAGATATTTGGTGGGAGTCACCCGACGACTCTGGATAAGTATTTGAAGGAGGTAAACGAGAAGATTTATAGGGATTGACCTTGTGTTGTAGGTCATTTTGTCGTCTTGAATCCCATTCGTATCCAGAATTTCATCATGATGGAAGAAGCGAAATCTGAATGTTGGTGGTGGGACGTTATTTGTTCTTATCCAGACATCAGTGTTTGTGCTCATGAACCCCACCATGCATTTATAATGTGGTTTTTTAAAGATATTTTTTTAGTTTTTTATAGCATGAATAAAATTGATAGTCCCCTTCCCCAGTCACCTCCGGATCTCCGTCGCTCGCACAGTGGTGATCTTCACATGTGCTCACACTCTTGGTTCATCATCCACACCCTTGATTATCTACCATTGCTCATACCTTCCATATATTTATGTTTGATTTCATTTTTCATCTTTCAAGTATACAGAAGAGGTGTAGGTAGGGGCATAAAAAAACCCATTTCACATTCAATAAACTGATGTCCTCAAGAACACATTATTGCATCTATGTGATTTGATGTTGTAGAAGTGATTCACATATCTATGTGGTTGATTCAGGGTTTTCTGTTGTAAACACGTTTTCTAAATGCCTTCAAAACTGGAAATATAATTTATTTTTTAGTGTTTTTTAACATGCAGGAGCCAACTGTTTCTGTAAATTCTGCTGCTCCTATGCAACCATCTGAAGAGGAATTAAATCCATTTGAGAATTTCCCTCTACCTGATTAAAATTTCAAGTTACATGGCGATTTATTTTGTTATCGTGCAATTACTCACTCATTTTTAGTAATTACATTAACATTTATAGAATATATGTTGTGAGGAATGCATATTATTATTATTTTGTATCTAATTCTATTTATTGGTGATGCTTAATCTGGTACATGAAGCTATTTTGTGTGAGAAACCATGCCATCTCATATGCCTGTGTTATTGGTATCTTGTTGGTGTTCCATTCTTGGGCCCTATGGACTTCTTTGTTGCTTGTTTGGACATTTTATTATTAATTGCACCTTTTTATTTTCCAAATAATTTTTATTATTGATGAAATAGGATGCACATGCTTATATATTATTTTGTCTTTTTTTTTCTCCAAGGTTTCAAGGTACATGGTAATAAACACCATTTCTTCTGTTCTTTCTTGTTCAATTTATGAAGTCTCTTATCCATTCTTATATAACATCATATATGTGGAAAATGTCAAGAGAAATTCCAGTATGATTCTGAGATTTTGGTACTTTACTTTTATTTTTGAATCATTAGGCACACACTGAAATATTTTTCTGCGATCTCCCTATTTTGAGGGAGAGTGAATTGAAACAACTACTTTCTAAGAATTTGAAATCCACCAGAAGAAATGTATTCACTCATTTTCCATTACATTTACAGAATAATGAAGACTGGAAATTTTTTCATATACAAAAAACTTAGATTCATAGCCTGAATTTTCTCACAACAACAAATATTTAAGAATGTGAATGCATCCAATAGGCTATCTGTAACAATTCATAGAATCTTGATGTAATGTAATTTGTATTTTTAAATTAATTACTTTTTTAAATCTTGTTTAATTTTTTTTTCATGTTAAAGCCTCAGACATAATGTGGTTTTTAACAGTTCATGCAACCTCATGAACACAATAATAAGCATCTCAAAGAGTGGGCTGTCCCTTTTGGAAGCATTGAAGACATCTATGAAAGGATCACATAACACTACCTTGGGAAATTGAGTAGTAGTCTCTAGTTAGAGATGGAAGGGCTCCAAGTAGAGATGAAGATCATAAACGCACTACTGGGAAATATTAACAAGAAGGGCTTCCTGAAGATCAACATCCAGCCTGTAGTTAATGTTACTCGATCTGATTCTCCATCTTTTCGGAAGTACAAAATGCACACAACTTATTGTTTTTGGTGTTTTTTATTGACATATAGTTGGAAATTTTGCTTTGTGGGTCAGGTTTGTGTTAGGTTGAACATTTAGTGAACCAGTTTATCCTCAACCTGAACATAACCCATTTTATTGAACCGGTTGACAGAACATAACCAATTTAAAAAGGGGTAAACCCGAACATGATCTCTTTAATTCGTTTAATAAAAATAAATTGAAACCCAATTAAATTAACCCAAAAAACCCACATAACCTGATCCCTCTAACCCGAATGACCCACATAAGAAATATAATTTCAAAGGGTTAACCAGTTACAGTTATGATTTGTCAACCCATAGATGACCCAAATATTATTCAGGTTCATACTCAGCTAACACACATTACAGTGAATAAACTAGGGGAGTGGTTGTTGAATACGGGTCGAGGTGATGTGAACGTGGTGACATGAGGAGTGTTCTTGGATAAGGATACCATCCAACCCACCGTGCTGGATCCATCGAGCTTTAGGTTTTGGAAGGATGAAACATTTGAAAACTGGTCAAGGAGGTGGGCTCTATTCCATCGTGAGGATGATCCATCCCAAAAACTGCTCCAGCATGTTAGTGTTTTTCTCACATTTAGGCCATTCAATTTATCCACAAAGTAGAACTCTTTTTTGTTTTGTGCAAGTGAAAAGTCATTATTTTTTTTGTGAGATTGGGGATAATGATTACATACATTATGAACTGTTTGTTGTTTTAAAAATTTATGAGTTGGGTACAAGGAGTGGGTGATTTTTCATTGTTTGTAGAAACAACTTTTCAGTAAGGATATATTTGACATCATTTCATGAAAACTGTTTATTGTACTTCCGTTAAGCAGTTAAAAAAGAAAATAATCATTAAAATGGTGGATGAATTTAAGAATGATCTGTATTTCAACTTTAGAGAAATTACATGGCAATGAATCTTCATTTCTTCTGCCATGGTTTCCTCCTGTTGATGATTTCCTTGGTTATAAGTTCTTCTTATGTTTCTTTTGCTTTGGTGTTTTTAACTTGATGTTGATTTTGAGAATTTTTTGGTAGCATGATATGATGTATTTTCTTATCTATTTGTGTAAGGAATATTCTATTTGATATTGTAATCCCTTGAAGGAATCCATTTTATATTCTTGATGTCTTGCTTCAAGATGTTTTTTGATTTAGACCAGCAATCTCTCATTATGTTTTTACAATGGTTATAATGAATTCAAGAGAGTAGAAATTAAATTTCTCATTTTATAAAATTTTAATTGTATGGGTCTTTCATTGGATGGGGCTGGAGCTGGTTTCATTTGACAATATTTTTTACATGTATTTACACTAGTACTACTTTGAGCCTATTTTATGGTCTTGGGTTTCAGTTATGTTTTCCTTTACTAAATTTTTATTTATGCGTGGACTTTTTGGTTTTTGTGTCATTTATGATGGGAGTTTTTCTATCCAACGGAGCTTGTGATACAACATATTTCAACTGATGAATTTCAATTTCTTCTAGATTTGGTGGTCACAAGATTGATGGGCTTAATCAATCACAGTCTGAGCCTACATGAAAGAGGTTATACCATTGCTGATTCATTTTTAAACTCTCAAGACAATGTTTTTTCATATTGGGTGAAGACTCAACATCATTGACATGGATTTTTCAATCATGACAGTTGATGGTCCTCATCTTTTCTATTGATCGATCATCTTGAGGCATGTGGATTCACACTTAAGATTTTTAATTCTCTATTTTGAATAGGTATGATGCGCTGTTTTATTTTTTTCCATCACTTGTCTATGTACCTACCTCAATTTTTTATGGTTTAAGCATATTTATTTTACTTGTTTGTATACCTCCCTCAATTCCATATGAGGTCTTTTCCCATATGTTTGCTTATCTGTTTGTGCATAGACCGGAGCTGGCATGGATGGGATGGAGGTGGAGCTGGCATCGCTTGGAGATGGCATGGATGGGGTTGGACCTGGATGAGCTGACATAGACTGGATATGGCATGGACGGGGCTAGAGTTGACATGGATGGGCTGGATCTAGCATGGATGGGCAGAGCTTCTGGGGCTGGAGCTGTGGTGCTGGATTCTCTAGTGATGATGCGATGAAGATGTTGGGGTGGTTGATCCAGCATGGTGGGGTGGGGGTGGGGTTCAAAGTTGTCCAGTGACAGAATTGGGGGGGGGGGGTTGTTTAGTGATAAAATTGTGGAACAATCCTGGGTGGGGATCCAAATGGTTCTATTTGTAATGAATTTCATTATTAATATAATTAATTCTTCTTTAATTTTGAACATGTGTTAAAACAGTCTTTAGTTTAATAATTTAAACATATATATTATATATGATCCATTAATAAATATAATATGAAATTTTACTAGCAATAAAAAATTTATAATTTTTATTTAAATAAAATTTATAAAAAAAGATTATATATTGGTAATATCATTACCAACAGATAAATTTGTCACCAGAACTTGTTGCTAAACACTTTTACCAACATATATATTATTTGTTGGTATTATTATTATTGCAACAAAACTATTCTATCTGTCGCAAAAACATTTAGCGATAGAGTTTTTACCAACAGTTTTGTGACATGGGCATATATATTGGTAAAACGTTTTACCAACAAAAAATACACTTTTACCAACAGATATTCTCCTGTTGGAAAAAGTGAAATATTTTGTAGTGTTACTTAGTGTTCACTTCATCTTGTGTACTCTATTGTATTTGTTTACTTATATAAAGGTAATGCCATCCCTTTTCTCTAGATTTTCTCCATTGGTGCTAGTAGCCAGCCCCTGGCCTATGGAAGGCAGGCTTGGGGTAGTGACGTCATGGGCCCCGAGGAAGGGTCTTGACATGTGGGTACTTGTTCATGATGCCAGTGTGATCAATCCATCCCGTGGGTTTTAGGAATTTATGTTTTTTGAACCAAATTATTTAATTAATTAAAAAATTTATAATTACTTGTTTATGACTAGGTGACCTAATTTAGGGACTCAGGTGCGTTTCTAATGGTTGGTGGAGTATAGTCAATCTTGGATGATGATTGGAGGTCTTAAGAAGTAGATTTAGAATTATGAGTTAAATGAGAAATATTCATATGAGGTAAGTGGTTCTAGTACTAGACCTATTCCTTTATACATGATTCTATATGCCTGTGTTTTTGTAGTGTCACCGGTATGGTGAGAAACCCTTTTTAATAATTGAATTATTTTATTTAATAAAAATAATTCACTTGAGTTAAGTTGTTAAACTTACATGATCACCTAAGATTAAAATGTAATGATTGCCTTTCCCTCCATAGACCTAGTGCACTAACTTGATTCCAAAACTATCGATGACTAATATAGGGACTAATGATATACCATGACACTTAAATCCCACGAGTGGTGTTGGTTAAATTAATTGAAATTGATATTACTTATTGGCCCTATCTTTGGTGTATTGATACCAATTGGTCTTAGTTTGTCGATTTATGACCCTTGAGAAACCTTAGAGTCATTGGGCTTAGTAAGTGTGATTATAAAGTGAGTGATCCTTCTCATTGACATGAGATTTCATATATAGATAGGCCATGGGTGGGATGAATAGGTTGACTGAATGGTTCAACCTAGCTAACCTTTGACCTTGATATAGTCCACGATCCATCTCCCTAGACCATAGCCTATGAGGCCTACCCATAAGGTCCATGAGGTCATTCCATGTTTATGACTTTGCTAAGGTGAATTACATCCTTAATGAGATGGGTAATGACCTGATTGACTTGACTAAGACTGAGGACCCAAGTAGGATACTTCATCCCTTGTGCTTACCAAGTGGACCCCATGTAGAGTGTATCTCTATTAAAGTAACCTTGAGGGCCCTAGTAGGTAGCCCGATGACAGATCAAACCTATAGGGATATAATAATCATAAACATACTATTACATTATTTTTAATATAAATATCCATTAAATAAAAATTGTGGATAAAAAATTCCAAGTCTCTTTGAAATACTAGGTACATAAAACAACAAAAAAATAAAACTTCTTTATTTTAATCTCCATAGTGAGGTCCTAAATACCTTGATCTCCTAAAATTGCATAAGATAACCTGGGGAATATATAAAAGAAAGGGGTTATCTAAAAATCCTAGTAAAGGAATATAAATGACAAGAAAACATAACATGTGAGATATAGGTATAAAATGATATTATAAACTATATGGATCATGAGTAATCAGATAGAATCATAAAATAAAAAAACATTGTATCATAAGATCATGTAATCATAGAAAATGTGGAAAAACAAAAAACATGTCATAAAAATTAGTCAAGGATAACCACTGAGACAATATCAAATTATGGATTTAGTCCCATAATGTATTAGGTTCACTCCCTAATCCCATACATGAAATCTCATGAGACAAAAACGTTACCCAATGCATTGGAGGGATATATAATTCTAATACCACCCATCACATTCATTTTATATACATTCATATGTGTAACAAATAAGGAAATTAATCATATGGAATAAATATAATAATTATTAATGGAAATAAAATGTGTTGTATAATCTTTCCACATATCATAATCATTTGATATTTCATAAAGAAAGCATCTTAGAAATGATCATAAGGCATGCACTACCCTGCTAATGTATGGGAGAGTGAGCTAGGTATATTTGTAATACACACACATATATAATTTATAATTATTACATAAAAATAAATTTTGTTATCGTTAATGAATATAAATACTCTTAAAAATATTAAAATAAATATTGAGTAAAATAACCTTTCCACTTTGAAAATCACTTTTGAAAAACTAAATAAATTCACAAAATATTTTGGAAATAATTTTCTTTGAAAAAAACCTTGTAAACTTATAAAGGAATATTTAATGATAATTATGTTCATGATGGTGGGAATCTAAGAGAACTTATATTAATGAGAATAGATAGGTTACTCAGATTTCTCTTGATGAACTCTTTGGAACTCTTTTTCAACACGAGACTAGAATGAAGAGAGATGCTGATAATGTAAAGAAGAAGAATGGGAATGGCAGTGTTGCTTTTATTGCATCTTCAAATCATATAAATCTAATACTCTTGATAGAGTTACTAGATATAAATCTAATAAGGTTGTTATTCAATCCAAATCTAGTGAAAGTGACTCATCAGAAAAAGACTCCAGATAGAGTTACTATATATTCATAGTTTACATACTTTTTATGAAATATTTTCTTGGTTATATCCTCCTTATTATACCTTAATTGATGATATCTCGAATAAAGTTCAATCTTGGAAAATATAGAGCCCCATACAATTGTTCAAACAAATAATCAATATGAAGAAGAGGACAATTGTTCTTGGTTTTGATCTTATTCAATTTTTGATAATTAATGTAGTTTCGTATTGATCCATCTTTCTTATTAACAAAAGATGAAGTTCACTCCAAGGTGATGCACTTGGATGAATGAATCCCTTGTTAATATTCTTCTAGAGTGGTTTTTAATTCATGAAACTAAATTTGGGTTTTATATATAGTGTCTTTGAAATAGGTGTATCACTATGTATGAATTCTATTTAGAAATAAACATCAAAATTCAATGAAACGACTAGTAAATATTCTATAAATACCTTAAAAACTCCAATAAAATAGGCGTATCATCGATGTTGAGTTTCTCCCCAACTAAATGAGATAAAAAACACTTTTTGAAAATGGATTATGACCCCATACAATGGATGAGATTTCTATCAGAAGTTCATATTTATCATCACACTGATAGAAGATTATATTTTGGTTTGGAATATCAAACACAAATTCTCTTACTAGGAAATTAATGTGGGATATATATAGAGAAAATAAATCCATGACTAAGATAACATCAAATTAAACTAGATGAAGAATATTGAGATTTATTGGAAGCCCATTCCCAAAAAAAATCAACTAGGGAGGAATCATAGAATTGATATGTGATAATTGTACCATTAAGGATTTTCCTAAACAATTTAACATCTCATAATTGAGGTAACAATGAATACTCCATGATACATTTCATGATATACATGAACTCATATAAATAATCTCAAATATTTTCCTTAAATATTTGAGAATACTTATTACCAACACTACTTTATCGTTCTATCTTCAATCCCATCATAAAACCAAAACAGTCTACATAACCATCAGTCATATTTGATCAAAGTTATTAATCATTCATAGGACGTATAAATCATGGAAACTTCTTTTCAATCTAAAAAACCTTAGGTTTAAACTAGGTACTTCATTGTCAAAACATACTTAAATACTTTATAATGTTTCAAAAATATTTTTTGAATTTCCAAAACATATACAACATGAGTGTCAAACTAAGTTTACCATAAAGAACCATTTTCGTGCACTAGGTGATGACTGAGTCAAATCCAAATGCAACCTTTTTTGAGTTATTACCCCTATGTACATCTATTCTAGATCCAAATTCACTTGTAATATCTAGATGGGGGTGTAATTTATTAGAAACCACTCATATTATCCTTTACTAAAATTATAAGATATTTTACTATACATAAACTTATCCTTAGGATTCTCACTAAATTTTTCTCATCCTAATTTGAAAAAGTTAAATAAACCTTTATCAGATACCAAATATAGAAAGCTATTCTATTAATATATAGATATAACATTTTAATAGATGAATATTCATTACATAACATAATAATCCATGCTAAAATAATTTAGGTTCAGTGCCTTTGGATACATGTATACATAAAAAAATTGTTCATAGGTGAACTGCATTATCACTCACTATGTTATTTATAACTAGAACCCTCCTTAGACATATCATACATAATACATTTCTTCATAACCTGGGGAAAGGAAACATAATAAATTTTGATATCAGTTGCTTAGTAAGGGAGAATAAGAGAGATGTCAGTATAATATGAACATAAGTTTATGAAAACATGAGAATAACATTTTAAAACCACACTTTGCATATCATAGATCATAAACTTGAGTCATGGAGTAAATCTTGGTAGTTTATAAGACATGATTCATAATGGAATAAAAAAATCACTGAGATCATAAATTTGCCATAAGAAATAGTTTTTTTCATATACATCTGCATAGAATATCAATTACTTTGAAGTCAAGGATTATTTACATGGCTATCATAGTGGAATGTGTTCACTCCACAAACCATTGTAGTAGTCAAGGTTCTATCAAAAGATAATCATAAAAGAAAAATTATCTTAGTAAAATGTGTTCACTCCCTATTTCTCCAATGGCCTGAAGGCGTTCATTTTTTATTGATTTTGATAATCCACCTTTCAAGGGGTGAGGTGGAACCCTTAGAAGGCCCGCAGGCATAAGTATTACATGGCCCATAGGCCTTAGAAGAATTCATTTCCCATAGGCATCAAACATTACATACAACCTAGATTGACTAATTAGAACTGCTCCTCCCTAGCATCTGCATCGTGAAATCAGCTCTCCACCTTCGCATGGCTATTCGGCTAGGCTTTCCCATGCATGCACAAGCTTGTCTCGATGGAAGGTTTCATACCCTCTCATTCTTGCAATCCGTTTAGCTTCTGCTATGGTGAAAGCTCCTTGCTCCTCCTCCTTCTAATGTTTGCTCCTTGTAGGTTGTCTGGGTTGCATTTGCACTAAAGGTTGCCCAAAGGCCTTGAGGTGGCTCGAAGGCCTTACTGACCCGAAGGCCTGGGTGGCCCGAAGGCCTTAAAGGACTCAGGGACCAAATCGGTGGCCCGAAGGGCCAAACAGAAAAATATTCTTGGCTACTACAGTGCCAAACAGTGCCTACTATAGTACCTACTACAGTCCTGCACAGTTCCTACTACAGAACCTGCTATAGTGCCTTCTACAGTGCCTGCTATAATACTGCTACAGTACCTGCTACAATTCCTACTACAGTGCCCCCAGAAATTGGTCTCCGCTTGGATTTGACCCTAGGTCTCCCGGATGCACTTAAGGAGTCCTCACCAACTGGGCTGAGGCTCATGTGTTGTTCACTCCCCACTCTAGTCCTGTTTATCTCATGATTTATTAATCTTTACCTAATGAGGTGGGGGGATATATAGCTCCCACCCATTACATAAACCGTATATTTGTGTTCCAAAAAATCATAAAACATGAATCAAATCATAACCCCTGAAAGGAAATGGTTTTTAAAAATATTTCATCATATCATAACCCATGGTAAAGAAACTTGTTTCATAAACACTTCATCTCTGCATCATATCATAACTCATGGAAATTGAATGGGATTCATCAATATTTAATCGTTTCATCATTTCATAAACCACAGGAAAATGAAAGAGTACTATTAAAATATTTTAATCATAAAGTTAAACCATAAAATGAAATAATAAGGATGGTATCATTGGATTATATACCTATTAACTATTAACTAACACCAAAGTTTGTCAACTTAGATGGAGAATTATTTTTAAAGATCACTTTGAACATTTCTTGAGGAAAATATCCTTTTCACTTTGAAATAAAATTTATAGAACCAAAAAATTTACCAAATATTTAGGACATAATTTTTTTTAAATAACCTAGAAAACTTGTAAATTAGACTTTAAATAATTGAGTGTTTAGGATGGTGGAAAATTCTGTTCATATTGTTTATTTTAAACCAAATATTCCTTTCTTATTTTTGATAAAAAAGAAAAAAGTTTATTATTTAGAAAAAACAAAATTATTCCTTTTGAAACATTTCGTAAAAATTCAAAAAAGTTTAAATTTTTTATTAATCTTTATGTAGAAAAATATTTCCTTAAATCTTTTTTATAAAACATGGACATGGAAGAAAAATAATTTTGACCAAAGAGAGGAAAAAAGTTGATTTTTCTTAAAAAAATTATTTTGATCTATTTAGTTATAAAATAGAGGAAAGTTAATGGAAAAAATTTATTCTAAATAAATAAGTAGGGGATAATAAAATTCATGAGTTTCTTGATAGGTAGATTATAATATTTAATCATCAGACATAACCATATACAATACCAATAAACATTGGGATTATAACATAAAAAACCTTTATGACATTGGTAACTTTTGAATCATAATAACCTTAAAAGAAATAAAATATATGGAAATATAATTACCCCCAAAATTCATAATAATAATCATAAAATACATTGATGGGGAGTATATACACCAAACAAAAGAATAAGTAGTGAATAAGACATGTTCCTCACAGATATAAAAGTGAGACAAAAATACCTTACTCTAACTCTAGACATCCTTTATAACCATTCCAATCTCTAGTATAATAAATATAAGTTTATATTATATCTATTCCAAAACCATACTCAAATAAATATTACTATATATGATTTATGTAATACCTTTTATTACCTGTTTATTAAAAATTCTTTATTAAAACCAAATTTCGGGTAATAACTGCTTTGTTTTTCATATATGTTTTGGTATGGTATTCTCGATCCTTTTACTTTTTCCATGGTTCAATCATCTCCATAATTTTAAAAATTATATAAATATATTATTTATTCACTATATATGTATTTATATTGTTCTATATTAATGAAATATATAAAATTAATTACTACATTCATGGAGACAATATGTCTTACGTGCACATTAATGTTGTTTCCATTCTCTTTATAGATGAAAAAATAAAGGTAAATATTAATTCAATATTACAGAATCATTATTATTTCATATATATAACAAATATTCATTAAATCTGTCCTTATTATCTTCCATGTAAATAGTAAGTGAAAAATGAATCAAATTGCTTCGTGAGGCGGTAGTCCGTTGTACACACGAGCGAATTTATCACATTCGTATGGAATGGAAATTATTAAGTTTTATGTGATATAATAATTCTAGAATCATAATAATTTCATAAATAAAATATATATACCTTAAATCCATCATTATATCCAATCTTTAGAGGTGGTGATGGAAGAGGAAATACATCGGTTCACTAGGTGGTAGTCCATTGTACACATGATTAATGGTTTTCATTCCCATTTGATGGAAGAGAAAATTGATATAGGTTATTACATAAACATAATAACACATAATTATATTTTATATATTGGTGTTATTATATTTTAATTATTTGTACATTAATTAAGGTGGTAAAAGAAGAAGTAAACCGAAAGATCTTAGTGAAGATAATTACCTTACCTTAGAGAAACCTCATTTGAATCACTTATTAAGGACCATATGATTGGTATTTGGTGAAGAAAAGTAACTCTATTAAATGTATAATTATGTTTGGGATAGATTTTTGTATGGGGTTTTCAAAAAACTGCTTAATTGGTGTGAATAAGTGAAGGGAAGAAGTTCCTTTTTGTAATTGAAGAGAAGTGTCATTTTTCTAAATACCCAAAACTATTCAATAATGGAATATCAATCTCTCCCAAAGTACCTCAAAAATTGATAAATAATGGATTTGAGGTAATATATGGTTTATCTAACCTAAAAAAACCCAAAACATTTTTCAAACATGTTATTCCTTATCTTGAAAGTTTACTTTCTTTTACCATTTTAGTTTTCATCACTGTAACTTATTTTTTCTTATTTATATACCTAGGTTATTTATCTCTAAATAATATAAAAATGAACCTTATTAGATAATAAGGAACATATAGTTCAATATATGAAGTCACATTTATCAAATAATAATCCTATGTGCGATTAAAATTAATTTTAATATATGTGCATGTAACGCTCAAAGCCCAGTTTTAACCTTAACTGTTGTAATCAATTTTTACTATTTTTACTATTAATTATAACCAGTAATTAAGTTAACCATATTTATTAATATTAATTATTATTATTCCAAATATTAAATATATTTTAGAAAATTCAATTTATATAATTGGAAGAATATAATTTAAAATTAACCCCGTAGTCAAGACAAAAAGGTTTTTTCCAAAGAAAAATTTTTCATAAGTGTAGAAAGTTTAAAAAATAAATAAATATTAAAATGATTAAAATGAAAAAATTGGATTAATAATTATATAATTTTATAAATTTTACCTTTAAATCCATTTAAAAAAATTGATCTTGTAAATTCTTTAAATGAAAAGATAGTTTTTTAATAAAAATCTGTATTTGTATTATTCATAAATTTTTTTATCATTTCATAAAATTATAAAATTTTCCCTCAAAAATTTGAGATATAGATTAAAAAAAACGTTATTTTTTAAAATAAATTTTATAAAATTTTTAAAAAATAATTTTATAATTTGTTCACAAAAAGAAATAATTTTTTTTGTGAGAAAAAGGTATTTTAAAATAATATAAAGAATTTACTAAAAATTAAGTATTTTTTGTCAATATGTTTTATTGATATAAAACCATTATTCTTAATTTTAATTTTTTTTATTTCTATTCATACCATGAGGTTTAAAATATATATTATAATAGTCTTATTTAAATTATAAAATTAATAAGATATCATTGTTTGCTAAAACAAAGTGTTGCATGTAATGAAAGTTATCGAAGCAATTAAATTTATTTGAAAAAAATATTAAAAACTCACGGTTTTAAACTCATGATATCCCTATAATATCTTGTTATTGTACACAAATTTTACATTTCTAATAAAAATGGAATATTATTTGTAATACATAAACGTTAAAAGATAATAATTAATTTTTTTTATTAAATTGGTTCATGTTGATGTGTGTGGGTTGATATCAACAAGGGAAATTGATGGGAAGAGATACTACATGTTATTCATTTACGATTACAATAGGATATAATGGTTGATGGTTATCACCCAAAAGTTAGAGGTATTCATTTATATTACTTAGTATTAGAGTAATGATGAAAATATTCTTATGTAGAATTTTCTAAAATTATGAACCAATAATGGAATAGAATTCACTGATAATGAAGTGGAGAATTATTTTGAAAATATCAGGATAAGGCACCAAATTTCAATAGTGACGGTTCCTGAACAAAATGGTTTAGTTGAGAGGGAAAACTAAATTATAAATAACATGTACAAAATGATTCTTAATGAGAAAAAACTTCTAGACATGTTTTGGAAGGATGTATTGTTGACATCGTTCTACATTATTAATAGATCTTTGTTGTTTATAAGAGAAGAAAAAATGTCATATGTGATATGATATAGGGAAAACTGAATTTTAAATACTTTTGAATCTTTGGAAGTAAGTCATTTATTCTCAATAAGAAGATATCCAAGAAGTATAAGTCTCCTATTGATAAAGGGACTTTAATTGGTTACTCATCCAAGAGAAAGGTGTACAGGTTTTTCAAAAACAATGATTGTAATTATTATGAAAATCCTTGATATAAATATGGTATAAAAGGAGTAGAATCTTCAGAAAGTGTAATGACATGGAACTTTTTTGACCCTTTATTTATTTGGGTGTTAGAGATTTTTAGGGGAGTTTAGATGAGGAAAGGTACCATTGGAGATAATATTTCAAATGGGAGAAGGAAATCCTAGTGTGGTCATTTGGGGCATGATACAAAAGACATGGTTGTATGAAAGTGAGGTTCTATAGATGATTAAATTCAATGTGACATTGATTTTTATCTTGTGTAGTTTTTTATAGGGGATTTTAGAATAATATGAAACCTTATATTTTAGGGAGAAAACCTTATATTGTTATTGTTAGCAACACAAACTTCTAATTACTGATTTATTAGTATTAATAAAAGGTTTTGGTATACAATGTAACATTTCTTTGCATTTGGTGAAGTTTTCCAGATATATCTTTCACAATTTGTTACTTATTTGATGCAATGTGGTGTCTTAAGGCTGAATTCATAGGTTCTTCTAGTTTATTGTTTATGGAGAATCTACCTCTGATGTGGCGTGTGGACCTCGAGGTTTCTTTTCAATGGTTTCACCTTGGTATTAATTGCATTATTTTTATTTAGTTATAATATTTCTCTTCCTTGGTTTTATTAGATTTTTAATTATTACATAGTTTAATAAAGGAGAGTTATTGGGAGTATAAAACATGATTTTTAAAGGGTATTTTGAGATATTACCATTTCTGTGTGATGATGGAAAGTCTCACTGTGACACAATTATTTCCCAACCCAAGTATAGATTCAACAGTTCCCCAAAATACCATTTGTTTTCCATTTATTCTCACAACCATGGGAAATATTATGTTTATTTTTGGGTAACATGTTATTACCATTTCTTATCCTTCATCGATGGATTCTAGAGATCCCTTTCCTATGATCAGAGGATAATTTCCCATCCTTATATATTATATAACAACAATATCCTTTTACATATATATTTACATGATTTGAAGCATAATAAAACATCAAATTACAAGCCAAGGATTGTAAAGTCTAGTGTCTTGGAAGACTAGGTACATAAACTGAAAACATGGGACTAAATAAATAATTTCTTTATTTAATATTCTAAAATAACACCTAACTTCCATTTTTCTCATACATATTCATAGGGTAGCCTTGAGTTAATATGAACAAAGGGATGATCTAAAAGCACAACAAGGGAATAATAATAATAATAAAGCTTTAGCACTTGTGTTTTAAGGCTCGGAATAATGATATAAAAAGGCCCGAAACATGTGAAATCATAACATATAAACCTAGGATCATATAAGTATAGAGTCATAATAATGTGTAAGAAACATATAACTTGACTTTTTCATGAGTCAAGGCTCATTGTACATTGAGGAGAACAAGTCAAAGTTAACCACCTAGATCGTTGCACATGGTAGCACATGTCAAGGATAACTGCCAAGACCGTTACACATAATGTCTCATGAGACTAAAAATTACCCAATGCATTGGAGTGATATTTTTTCCTACCCATCATAACATGTTCATGAATATTCTTTCCACATAATGAATCATACACAATCAATCATACATAAACATAAGGGTACACATGGAAAGAAATGGTTATCATAATCTTTTCATAAAGCATAATGAATGGATGTATCATAAAAATATCCATGAAATAAATGGATTAAATCACACATGTAAATTAATAGGAATATATCATGTCAAGTGATGTCAAACATAAGTGACAAAATGTTATAATAAACTTTATCATTAAACATTTTAGTTTGGTTTTAAGAGAAATATTAAAGATAATTTAAAATAGGAAGGGGAATAATATTTTTTATAAAATAAGAAGTGAAATAAAAAGGTTTCAATAATAAATGAATAATTTTATAAAAATAATTGTGGATTAAAATAGATGATAGAGTGTACTTGAAATTTGGTAAGAATTCGGGAAGTCCCTTTGAAATAGGCTTGCTTATCAGGAATAATTGAGGTGGGAATTATTTAAAATCACGTATATCCCTAAAAGAGAATGATGAATGGACCTTGATACATGATTTTGGATCAGGTAAAAAAAATTTATATTATGAATATAAGAATAATATATAACTTTATTTGGGTAAAAATACATAGAGAGTAACCCAAAGGAATGATAGAGTTTTAGGTAGAATCCCTTACCTTAAGTTTGATGGTGTCCTTAACTTGATCTTAATGCCCTATAAAACCAAATTACATTCATTAATTACTATTTTTAGAACCTATTGTTCAATAAATTTATGTGATATTTCTTTATTAAGTTCATTTATGACCTTTTTTGATGGGTTAAGAGGTTCAATTTCATTGTTTGGGAGCATTTGTTTCCTTGGTTTTCTTGATTGGTTTACTTATATACATGTAAGGATAAATATGTAAGATTATAATGGTTATCTATAATTGAAGTTGATTGTTATTAGTGAGAATAAATAACATTAAATGGTCATAAAAATCATTTGGTTGTTTGTAGTGAAGATGAATCAGTATATAAAACTTTAATAATAACCCTTTTGGTTAAATGGAGGGTTTTGATAACATCGAACAAATTTTTCATTATAAATTAATATCATGTGTAAAAAATATTACAGAACCTTTCATTAGAAATAACACACATATTATATTTTTACTCTACCATAAAAATGATTTAATGACCATAATTGAAGATGGTGATATAAATTAAAAACCTATTGTCCTTGAATGTGATAATTTAACACATCTTAAATGGTGTTTTCATTTCTAGTATAAAAGGAGTGAAAAAGAGATATGATGATGAATTATTCCATTATATTGAAAGAAATTCCACTACATGTATGGTACTAGAGTTATCATAACATTTGGATGAAAATAGGGGAGGAAATAAAAATAAATAAAGTAACTTGAAATAAAATAAAATAAATTAAAAGAGAAGTTTTCCTTTTGAATATAAATTTCTTGAGAACCAATTTAGGGGAGATTATATGGTCCTTTGAATAGAAAAAGGTATAACAGACATGGGATAGAGACTAAGGGAGATAATTTTATTAGAATTTAGATAAGGAATAAGGATTTAGAAGAGTGGAGAGAAGAGGTAATGAGGGGTGGTATTTATAGTGGTGGATAGGAGGGGTTTCCCATTATTTTAATCATTAGTTTAATATTTTTTCTCATGAATATGAATAGTATTTATTGTTGTGAAAAAATAGTAATAAGTTCATGTGAGTTCAAACCAATGGCCATTTAAATCATCCACGACTCAAGCATGATGCATAAATTCAGGTTTTAACACTAATTGTAAGTTATCATATTTTACTATTCATAAAAACTCAAGTATTTGAGAAAAATAACAAAAATTTACCCTTTCCATTTTTTGATGTGTAGAATCCAAAAATGAACTCCATTTTAATAAAATAATTTTTTAAAAATGGGAAATTTAATTTTTAAGTAAAATCATAGTTTACATGAAAAATACCTATTATAAAATTATAACTGATTTTATAATACTTTGAAAAATTCAAGAAGTTTTCATAAAATTATCCTATGTTTGTAAAACATAAAAACAATAAAGTGTGAACACATTTTATGAAAATATATATTATTTTTTAATTAGAAAATTATTCATTATGTTTTAATTAAATATTTTTGACTTATAAAAATACCTACACTATCATATTGTCACTTATAAGATGGATAAATTATATTTATACTTTAATTGGTAAGGTTACTATTTAATTTTCTAATTTAATCTTCATAAGGTTCATATTACTATTTATAAGGGAAAAATTACTATTAACAAGGGTCAGTTACTATTCACCAAAAATTATGTTTGTCTTGTCGGATCCAAACATATTACTGATCGTAATCGTGTATGTCAGATTTTTAAAATTCAAATCACATAAGTGAAAATATTATGTTTAATGTTCACATAGTACTCAATAGTTCATTGTGTTGTGATTTCATGTAATTATATGAAATAATCATAAGAGGGGAATTTTCATTGATTACACTTTGGGTCATTACATTCTCCCCGTTATAAAATTTCACCCTCAAAATTTCATTTTACATTCTAAGCCATAAACAGATGAGGGTACTTTTTCTTCATTGCCTCCTCCAGATCCCATATTGCCTCTTCATACTTATGGTTCCACCATAGTACCTTGACCAAGTGTTTAGTCCTGTTATGTATAGCTTTTTCTCTACAATCCAAGATATTCACTACCTGCTCCTATTAAGAAATATTATTCTCCAACAATACCACTTCTGAATATAGAACATGTGAAGGATTTGGTTTGTAAATTCTTAATAGGGACACATGGAAGACATAGTGTATTTTAGCCATGTTAGGTGGAAGTTTTATTCGATAGGCCACAACTCCAACACAATCAAGAATCTCAAAGGGGCCTATGTTCTTGGGACTTAATTATTCTTTCTTCCCAAACCTCATGACCTTCTTCCATGGAGATATGCAGAGGAATACTATGTCTCCATCTTTGAACTCAAGGTCATGTCAATGATTTTCTACATAAAACTTCTATCGAACTTGGCATACCTTGATGTGCTAATGAATGGTTTTCACCTACTCCACCATTTTATCAACCATTTCAGGTTCTAGCAGCATATGCTGACCGAATTCATCCTAAGATGTCAGTGTCCAACACTTTTTCCCATAAAGGGCTTCATATGGTTCCATTTAGATGGTGGAGTGGAAACTGTTGTTTTAGGGTAATTCAACCAATGGAAGATGTTGGTACCACACTCCTTTGAATTATATATAACATGCTCTCAACATGTCTTCCAGTGTCTAAATAGTTCTCTCAGATTGACCATTGGTTTGAGCATTATATGTCGTACTGATGTTTAGTTCAGTGCTTAGAGCATGTTGGAGACTTTTCGAGAACATTTATGTGAACCAAAGATTTCTATCAGATATAATAGTTAGTGGTACTCTATTCATCTTTACCACCTCTTTGATATATATCTAAGAAAGTTGATCCAATGTGAATTCTTCGCAAATTGCGATAAAGTGAGTTGCCTTTGTAAGAAGACCCACAATGACCCATATAGGAGTGTTTCCTCTGGATGTCTTTGGAAGTCCAGCGACAAAGTACATGGTGATGTTCTTACACTTCCATCTTGGTATGGGTAGTGGTTTCATTATCACCTTGGACTACTGTCTTTCAGCCTTCACTTGTTGACATACTAGGTACATTGATGTATATTCAGAAATCTTCTTCTTCATATTGTCCCACAAGAAGTTCTCTCAGAGTTCTTAATACATATTTGTGATCCCATGGTGAATAGAGAAGGTTGATCTATATGAATCATTCAAAAGCTCCTTCTTTATCGCTAGATTAGATGCGACACATAATGGTGACCCAAATCAGAAAACTCCTTCCTCATCAATCTTGAAATCATAGAATTTTCCATTTCTGATAGCTTCCACACTTTTCTGAATTTCCAAATTTTTTCTTTGAGAATCCTTTATTTTCTCCATGAGGGATAGTTGAGAAATAATTTGAGAAAGAATTTGTGATGTTCCTGTCATAATGATTCTCATGTCCAGCCTCTACAAATCTAATAAGACTGGATCCTTTTTAATTATCATCATTGATAAAGATGTAAGATCCTTTCTACTTGGAGTATCCACCACTATATTTGACATTCTGAGATGGTAGTGGATTGAGAATTCAAAATCCTTGATGTGATCTAACCATCTTCGCTGGTTCATATCAAGATCTTTCTATATGAATATATATTTAAGACTCTTGTGATCAATATTTATCTCACAATTCTACCCATAGAGATAATTTAGCCATATTTTCTATGCAATGATCACAGTATCCAACTCCAGATAATGAATAGGATAGATTTGCTCATGGATTTTAAGCTGCCTTGCGGCATAGGCTATCACTTTATCATTTTTCATTAGCACACATCCTAAGCCCTTCTTTGAAGCGTCACTATACACCACAAAGAGTTCTTGACTTGTTGGGAGGGTGATTACTAGCTAGTCATAAGCCTCTTTTTGAGATTTTTAATTCCTTCCTCACATTCTTGAGTCCAGAAAAACTTCACTCCCTTCCATTTCATCTTGGTCATTGATTTTGACAATCATGATAAATTCATAAAAAATCATCGATAATACATGGCTAAACCATAAAAGATGTGGATCTCTGTTACAAATGTTTCTTTGGGCCATACCTTTTTTTATTACATTCCCCAAGAAAGATACTTATTCCTTCTAGAACTCACAGATACTTTACTTTTCATATACATTAACCCTTTATAAAGTCTTTATCATTGTATTCCAATGCTACTTGTGTTCCTCCTTTCCCTAGGAGTATATCATAATATCAATGATAAATACTACTGCAAATATTTCAAGGTAATATATAATGAATCTATTCAATAGATCCACGATAATTACTGGACCATTTGTGAGTCTGAAGGGAATTACTATGAACTCATAGTGTCTATACATCGTTTGAAATGATGTCTTTGGAATAACTTCCTTCCTCACCATTAATGGGTGATATCCCGGCCGAAGTTCCACCTTAGAGAAATAACTAGGACAACCAAACTGATCTAACAAGTCAGCTATCCTAGGTAGGGGATACTTGTTCTTTATCGTGATTTTATTGATCTCATGATAATCAATGCAGAGGCACATTGAACCATACTTCTTCTCGATGAAAAGGAATAGATAACCCCATAGTGAACACTTGAGCATATAACACCCTTCTCTAGATTCTCCTATAACTACTTTTTTAGATCTTTCGGCTATATAGTGTCCATTCTATAAGGTTTATTTTATATAGTTAGAGGTCCCAGAATATGTTCAATTGAGAAATAAACCTCTCGATCTGGAGGGAGACTAGACAATTCTTCATCTAATACATTAGTGTAATCCCTCAAAAATGGGAATATCATGGAGAACCATCATCTCCTTTGTCTCAATCATTTGAGCTAGACATGATATCTAATAAGTCAGTAATATCCACACTTGAGACAATGATTCTAAAATAGATTCATCTTCCTCTTTATACTTGTACATAATTGGAGGATTTTTTAGGATGTGAAGAGTCATCTACCTTTCCGAACAGTTGATGTTGGATTTTATAAAGATAGCCAACCCTTGGCCAAGATAACATAGAACTACACTAAATGAAGTATGATAATATTATTTGGGATATTTGACCTAAAAAAATTTACCAGGGAGGATTTATAAACCTTGAATACAATAATTTCCCAATTATCCGTTCTGAGAGATAACGTATCCACCAAATTTTGAGGTGGTGTTTTAATAGTTCTTCTTAACTTGGAAGATATGAATTAATGCATAGAACCAGAATAATATAGTTCATTTTCTATTCCTGAATGAATAAATAGAATACCTATCACCCCATAATTTTCTGGATCCTCCTCAACCGTAGTGATATCATATTACCTCCTTTACTGCCTTAGAGGTTATTGATGATTGCCTCTGACAACCATTATCTTAGGGAAATTGTTCACATAATTCTCATTCTCTTTGTTGTTGTAACACTGCACTACAATCTATGTGTTGATATAAAACTTTATTTCTTCTTTAACATTAGTGGAATTATTCATATCCCTTCAGGAGTAATTTTCTAGATGTCCCATCTTTCCACATATTAAGTAAATCTCAGTTCCCATTAGACAGTTCCCATGATGCCTCTTCTCAAAATTTTAACATGTGGGATGTTCAACCTTATTTCCATTATGGGATTTATTTTCTAAACCACCCTTATTAGACTCCATCATACTCTTTTTTTCACTAGTCCCATGAGACCATTGGGAGTATCTGATCTCTATTTCAACCTTTAGGGCAAAACATACAATCTCATCGTAACTATCAATGTCTCTAATTTCCAACAATTTTCGTAGACTTGTCTTTAGTGCTCTAAATAAGTGATCTAACTTACTTTTAAGGTTCATCAAAAAGTTGGAGGCATATCTTGCAATACTTGTGGTGTTTACTTCATAAGCCCCAATGGAATCATCTTCCTTCTACTTGAGTTTAAGGAACTCTCTTTCCATCTTGAAGTGGAGGGTTTGGGGAAAATATTTATTGAAAAATATTTTCTTGAATTCCAACCAATACATGGAATCAATTTTCTCTTGGAATTCATATTCTTGATCAGTTTCTACCACTGATAAGCTTCCCCATCAAAATGATAGACTTCCAGTATGACTTTCTCTTCTTCTAAGCACTAGAGGATAGAGAATATATTTTCAATGGAGTTAATCGACTTTTCTGTGAGGAAGGGATTGAAAGATCCACTAAACATGAGAGGCCTTTTCTACATGAAGGATTCAACAAAAACTTGTTCTTTCTTTGGAGGAGGAGATAATTCCACATTATTCAAGTTATTATTCATAACCTGAGCCTGCTGAGCAAGTACTGTCATGAATTTTTGATCACTCATTCCCATGCTATTTGGCATATCATTAGGTAAACATTCACATTCCCTATCACATTGATTATTGGCATGTGTTCTTCTATATCGATTCATTAATTACAAAAAACAATATACAATTATGGGGCTTGAATACTTAGATAATAAGAAAAAATTGAAACTTTAAACAAAAAAGGATAAAATCTTAAAGGAAAATTATTCACTAACTTGTGTTTACCTAGGTTTAAATCTTGGATACCCTTTATTTTTTTGTTAACTTATATTATTATGTGCTCTTTTTTTATTCCCTTAATAATATTTCATAATGAGCTTATGAATTTAAAAAAATGTATCCCACAAGAGTGTCAAACCAGGAGTGCAGAAAGGCCCATTGTCATGCATCAGTTCCCATTGGAGTCTAGCTCAAAGTGGTTTTTTTGGGGTTTACCCTAGATACACTTGTGCGAGATCCACATCCACTTGTTAGTATCCAGACATATATGTATTTTCTTGATAAACCACTTACTCTACATTTACCAAAATTTAAGGATGTTTTCTTATACATAGTCTCATCCTTAAGGTTCTTACAAAAGTGCTCTATTCTTAATTTCCAAAAATAACTAGACCTTCCTCTGATACCAACTATATCGACCCTATCCTCTTACACATATCATTACAAAATTTTATGTATAATAAAACATCATATTTCAAGCCAAGGATCGTGAAGTCTAGTGTGTTTGAAGACTTGGTACATAAAAATGAGAACATGGGACTAAATAAAACATTTATTTATTTAATCTTGAAAAAGAGCTCATAAATTCCATTGTGCTAATATATCTTCATAGGGTAACCTTAGGATAACATGAAAAAAGGGATGATCTAAAATCCCAATAAGGGAATAAGCCTAATAATAAATCTTTTTCACATGGATTAGAAGACATGAAATAGTAATATAAAAAGGCATGAAACTTTTGAAATAATAACATATAAACATGGGATCATATAACATGGAGTCATAATAATGTGTAAGCAACATATAACATGACTTTAGAAAAATTATATTCTTGTTGCACACAGAGGAGCACAAGTCAAGGTTAACCACCAAGATTGTTTCACATGGTAGAACGAGTCAAGGCTAACCGCCAAGACTGTTGCACATAACATCTCATGAGACTCAACTTTACCCAAAAAATTGGATTTCTTTATGTGTACACCCATCATAACATGTGCATGAATATGCTTTCCACATAATGAATCATATATAATAAATCATACATAAATATAAGGGTACTGATGGAAAGAAATGGGTATCATAATCATCTCATAAAGCATAATGAGTGGGAATATCATTAATGTTTCCATGAAAGAAAAGTATTAAAACATAAATTTTAATTCATTAGAATATATCATTTTAAGTTATGTCAAATATAAGTGATAACATGTAAGAAAATGTTTTAGCAATAAAACATTTTAGTGTGGTTTTATGAAAAATACTTAGGAGCCTTTAGAATAGAAAATAGAATAATATTTTATATAAAACAAGAAGTTAAACAAGATGGCTTTCCTAATAAAAATGATTATTTTATAAAAACAATGGTTTCTTAAAACAAATGATATAGTGTACTTTAAATTGGGTAAGAATTCGAGAAGTTCCCTTGAAACGGGCTTGCTTATCCAGAATAATTGGGGAGGGAATAATTTGAAAACATATATATATCTAAAAGAGAATGATGAATGGACCTTGATACATGAGTTTGGATCATGTACAAAAAAAATTATAAGATGTTAATGAAAAGAACAAATAACTTCATTTGGGTAAAAAGAAATATAGAGCAACCCGAAGGAATGATGGAGTTTTGGGTAGAATCCATTACCTTAAGTTCGATGGTGACCTTAACTTGATCTTAATGTCCTGGATAACAAAAAATAACTAATTAATTAATATGTATAGAACCACTTCTTCAGGATATTTTTTTTATAGCCTTATTAAGTTCAATCATGACCTTTTTTGATGGGTTAAGAGGTTCAATTTCATTTTTTGGGAGCATTTGTTTCCTTTTTTCTCATGATTTGTTTACTTATATACATGTAAGGATTAACATATAATATGAGAATGGTTATCCAGAATTGTTGTTTTAAGTTATTAGTGAACTTACATAAGATTACATAGTCATAAAATTCATTTTTTAGTGATTATGAATCATTATATAAAACTTTATTGATAACCCTTTTGGTTAAATGGCAGTTTTTGATCACATCGAACACATTTATGTTTATAAATTAATATAATGTGTGAAAAAGTTTCTAGAACCTTAAATTACACATAATAAACATATTATATTATTTTTCTACCATCAAAATGGTTTCTTTACCATAATTGAAGATGGTAATAGAAATTGAAAACCCATCGTCCTTAAATGTGATAATTTAACACATCTCGGATGGTGTTTTAATTTCTAGCATAAAAGGAGGGCAAAGGAGAGATGATGATGAATTATTACATTATCATAACAACATTATAGTACATGTAAGCTAATGGAGTTATCATTACATGTTTTTGAAAGTAGGTGAGGAAAGAGAAAGGAAGAAATAAACATGAAAGAAAATAAAAGAAATGAAAAGAGGAGTTTACCTCTTGAATATAACTTCCTTGAGAACCTCTTTAGGGGAGAGGATTTAGTATTTTGAAGATACCAATGGATTAAAGATGTGGGGAGGGGCATAGGGATATATTTTATCAGAATTTAGACAAGTAACAAGGCTTGAGAGGAGTGAAGTGAAGAGGTAAAGAGGGTTGGTATTTATACTGGAGGATTAGAGGGGTTTCCCATTATTTTAATAATTAGTTTAATATTTTTTCTCAAGAGTATGAATAGTATTTATTCCCATCACCAAAAATAGTAATATGTGGATTTTAGTTCGAACTAATGGCCCCTTACATCATACATGACTCAAGCATGTTGTATAAATTCAGGTTTTAGCACTTATCGCAAATTATCGTATTTTACTATTTATAAAAAATTAAAATATTTTAGAAAAATCCCAAAAATTCACCCTGACCATTTTTTGATGTATAGAAACCAAAAATGACCTCCATTTTATTAAAATAATCTTCTAAGTACGGGAAATTAAATTTTTAAATAAAATCATCATTTACTTGAAAAATAGATATTTTAAAAATATAACTGATTTTATAATACTTTGAAAAATTAACCAAGGTCTCATTAAATTATCCTATAATTGTAATTCATAAAAAATTTAATTATGAATACATTTTATGAAAATATATTTTATTTTTTAATTCTTAAATTATTCATATATTTTTAATTAAATTTTTATGACTATAAAAATACCAACACTATCATATTATCACATATAAGATGGATAAATTTTATTTATACTTTCATTGGTAAGGTTACAACTTACATGGATGATTTACTATTCATAAGTGTCATATTACTATCCATAAGTTTAACATTACTATTCATAAGGGTTAGTATCTATTCACCAAAAATTATGTTTTTCTTATGAGACTCCAAACATATTACTAATCACAACAGTGTATATCAGATTTTCAAAATTCAAATAAAAGAAGTGACAATATTATGTTTAAAGGTCACATAGTACTTAGTAGATAATTTTGTTATGATTTCATGTGATTATATGACATAATTATAAGAAGGGAATTTCCAATGATTAAACTTTGTGTCATTACATTCTTCCCCACTTTTGAAATTTCTCCCTCAAAATTTCATTTTACTTTCTAATTCATAAATAGGTATGGGTACATTTCCTTAATTTCCTCCTCTAGTTCCCATGTTGCCTCTTTGTACATATGGTTTTACCATAGTACTTTGACCAGGTGGGTAGTCTTGTGATGTAGAAATTTATCTCTACGATCCAAGATCTTCACTGGATGTTCCTCATAAGAAAGATCATTCTCCAACTGTACCACCACTAAAGAGAGTACATGTGAAGGATATGGTATGTACTTCCTTAATATGGGTACATTAAAGAGATCATGTAATTTAGACATGGTAAGTAAATGTGCTAGTCGATAGGCCGCAACTCCCACATGATCAAAAATCTCGAAGGTTCCGATGTACTTGGGATTTATATTTCATTTATTCCCAAACCTCATGACCCTATTCCATGGAGATATAAGGAGGAATACCATGTCTTTAGATTTGAACTCAAAAACCCATTGCTGATTGTCTGCATAACACTTCTATCGAATTTCAGATTCCTTGATATGATTCTGAATGGTTTTCACCTTCTCTAATATTTCTTCAAACATTTCAAGTCCTACCAGATTATGCTCACAGACTTCATCCCAACATTATGGTGTCCTAAACCTTTTCCTATAAAGGTATTCATATGATGCCATTCAGATGCGAGAGTGGAAACTATTGTTTTAGGAGAAATCAACCAGTGGAAGATATTGGTCCCACCCTCCTTTGATGTCTATAAAACATGCACTCAACATGTCTTCCAGTTTCTGAATAGTTTTCTCAGATTGGCTATCAGTTTGAGGTTGATAGGTTTTATTGGAGTTCAGTTCAGTTCATAGAGAATGTTGGAGACTTTTCCATAACTTCAAGGTGAATCTCAGATCTCTATCAGATACAATAGATAGTGGTACTCCATTTATCCTTATCATCTATTTGATATATATCCATGAAATTTTATCCAATGAGAAGTCCTCTATAATTTTGATAAAGTGATATGTCTTTGTAAGATGACCCACAATGACCCATATAGCATTGTTTCCTTTGGATGTCCTTGGAAATCCAGTGAAAAATTCCATTGTGATGTTTTACAACTTCTATATTGGTATAGGTAGTGGTCTCAACATCCCCTTAGACATATGTCTTTCAACCTTCACTTGTTGACATACCAGGCACATTGATGTATATTCAGCAATCTCCTTCTTCATTTTGTCCCACTAAAAGTTCACTCAGATATATCGATACATCTCTGTGCTCCCTAGGTGAATAGAGAAGGTTGAGCAATGTTGGTCATTCAAAATCACCTTATTTATCTCTTGATCGGATGGTACACATAATTGTGACCCAAATATTATAACTCATTTTGCATCAATCATGAACTCATAAGATTTCGAATTTATGATAGCTTAAACCCTTTACTGAAATTTCACTTCTTTTCTTTGAGCATGCTGTATTTTTTCCATGAAGTATGGTTGAGAAATAATTTTAGAAAATAATCTATGAGGTTCCTACCATAATGATTCCCATGTCTATCCTCTTTAAATCTAATAATATTGGATCCTTTTCAATTCTCTTCATTTATAAAGATTTTGGATCCTTTATACATAGAGCACACACTACCTTATTTTCCTTATCGGGATGGTAGTGGATTGATAACTCATGATCCTTGATGATATATAACCATATTCACTGGTGCATTTTAAGCTATTTCTATGTGAATATATATTTGATACTCTTGTGATCAGTATATATCTCACAATTCTCCCCATAGAGATAATGCCGCCAGATTTTCAACACAAAGATCACAACCGCCAACTCCAGATCATGAATATGATAGTTTTTCTCATGTATTTTCAATGTCCTTGAGGCTTAGTCTATCACTTTATAATTTTTCATCATCACACATCCTAATACATTTTTTTGAATCATCATTATACACCACAAAGAGTTCTACACTTTTTGGGAGTGCAGGTACTAGCGTAGTGATAATCCTTTTTTTGAGATCCTTAAAGCTTTACTCACCTTTTTTAGTGTAGAATAACTTCACTCCCTTTTATTTCAGCATGGTCAATGGGTTTGAAAATTGTGAGAAGTTCTTCAAAAATCTTCTATAATACTTGGATAGACCTAGAAAGATGTGGATATCCATTATAGATGTTGGCCTGAGCCATTCTTCAATTTCCTCTATCTTGGAAGGGTCTATAGATAACCCTTTTCTCGTGATTACATGCACAAATAATGATATTTCATCCATCCATAACTCACATTTATTATAATTTACATAAAATTTCTCCCTTATTAAACTATTTATCGCAGTATTCAAATGATCATCATGTTCCTCCTTTCACCTGAAGTATATCATAATGTCATTGATAAAGACAACCAAAAATTTGTCGAGGTAATATTTAAAGAATCTATTCATTATATCCATGAAATATTCTAGAGAATTAATGAGTCTGAAGGGAATCACTATGAGCACATAGTTCCTATACCACATTTGAATGGAATTATTGGGAATATCTTCCTTCCACACCTTTAATTTGAGATATCTCGACCGAAGGTCCACCATAGAGAAATAACTGGCCCCACAAAGGTGATCGAATAAGTAATCTATCCAAGGCAGGGTATACTTATTATTTATTTTAATTTTATTTATGTCATGATAATGAAAGTAGTGGACCATTGAACCATCCTTCTTCTTGATGAAAAGGACTGGCGCTATGGTGAAGCACTTGGTCATATAAAACCTTTCTCTAGATTCTCCTGTAACTACTTATTTAGCTCTTCTAGCTCTATGGTGGTTATTCAATAAGGTGTCTTTGATATAGTTAGGGATCCAATAATAAGTTCTATTGAGAACTCAAACTCTTGATTAGGAGGAAGACCATGTAGTTCTTCAAAGAACACATCAATGTAATCCTTCACAATGGGCATATCTTTGATAAGTATCATCTATTTTGTATTAATCATTTGATCTAGACATGATTTCTCATAAGTTAGTAATATCCACACTTGAGAAAATGATTCTAAAGGAGATTCAACTTCCTCCTTATAATTTAAAATAATTGGAGGATTATTCAGTATGTGAAGAGTGATCTCCCTTTCCCAATAGATGATGTTGGCTTTGAATGAAGATAACCAATCCATTCCCAAGATAAAATTTAACTCCACTAAAGGAAGTATGAAAATATTTGATGGGATGTTCAATCCACATACATTTACTGGGGAGAATTTATAAACCTTGGACGCAATAATTTACTCATTCACTATTCTCACATATAACTTATCAACCCAATTTTGAGGTGTTGTAGGAATAGTTCTACTAAACTTGGAAGATATGAAAGAATGCATAGAACTAGAATAAAATAGTATATTTTCAATTATTTAATGAATAACTATTATACCGGTCACCACATCATTTTACAGCTCCACCTCAGTAGTAGTGATAACATAAGACCTTTCTTGTTGCCTTGGAGGTTTTTGTTGATTGCCTCTGACAACCAATGGCTTAGGGAAATTATTTTCATAATGCCCATGCTCCTTATAGTTTTAAAACTACACTATTGGATGAGTGTTGATATGGACCTTTGTTTCTTCTTCCAAATTATTGGAATTCTTCATATCCCTTCACCAGTTCTTTTCCAGATGTCCCATCTTTCCACATTTGAAGCAATTCCTAGTTCCCTTTAGAGAGTTCCAGGGATGCTTCTTCCCACAATTTTGACATATGGGATGTTTTATCTTCTTTTCATCATGGGATTTATTTTACAAACCACACATATTAGACTGTATCTTACAATTTTTATGACCAAGCCCGTGAGACCACTGGGAGTCTTTGATCCCCTTTTCAACCTTGAGGGCACAATGGAAAATCTCTTCAAAATAGTCAGAGTCTTAAATATCCAACTCTTTTCATAAACTCGTCTTTAGTCTTCTAAATAAGAGATCCACCTTGATTTCAATGTTCATGAATAATCCAGAGGTTTATCTTTCAAGACCTGTGATGTTCACTTTATATGCTCTGATGGAATCATCTTGATTCTCCTTGATTTCGAGGAACTCATTTTCCATTTTGAGGTGGAGGGTTTGGGGAAAATATTTATTGAAAAATAGTTTCTTGAAATCGTCCCAATATAGGGAATCAATTTCCTCTTGTGGATTCATATTATTGATTAGTTTCAACCACTGATGAACTTCCCCATCAAAACGATAGACCACCAGTATGACTTTCTCCTCTTTTAAGCACTAGGGGACATATAATATCTTTTCAATTGAGTTAATCCACAGTTCCATGAGGAGGGGATCAAAAGATCCACTAAACATGGGATACCTTTGAAACATGAAGGATTCAATGACAAATTGATCTTTCTATGAAGGAGGATGGAATTTCACATGATTCAAGTTATTATTTATAACTTGAGCTAGTTGAGCGAGTAATATCATGAATTTTTGAGCACTTGTACCCATCTTATTTGGAATATCATTAAGGAAATCTTCACATTCCCTATCACATTGATTATTGGAATGTGATCTCTTATTTATTTCCATTAACTAGGAAAAATAATGTACAATTAGGGGTTTTGAAAACTTACCTAATAATTACAAAAAAGAAACTTTAAACATAAAAGGATAAACTCTTAAAGGAAAAGTATATCCTAACTTCAGATTCCCTATGTTTCAATCAAGTTTATCCTTGATTATCTTCTTAAATTATATTATCGTGCAATATTTTTTTATTCCTTTAATAATGGTTCATAATGAGCTTATTAATTTACCAAAGCATATCTTCTGGGACTGTCAAACTAGGAGTGATGCATGGACAATTTTCATGCCATAGTTCCCCTTTGATTATAGCTCAAAGTGGTGTTTTCAGGTTTTACGCCTTGATACATCTGTGTCAGATCCACATCCACTTCTTCATATCTAGTCAGGAATGTATTTTATTTTTAAACCACTTAATATATATTTACCAAAATTTAGGGATGTTTTCTTTTACTTAGTCTCATTTTTATGGTTTTTACTAAAGTGATCTATTCTGCCAATGAGCCTGTACCCAAGTGGTACAGGCTTCTTCTTGGCATCCGAAAGACCCAGGATCCAATCTGGGTAAGGAAAAAATTTTGGGGGGTACCGTAGAAGTACTGTAGCATTGCACTGTAGCACATGTGGAACTGCAGCGGCAGAGGAACTGTAGCAGGTACTGTAGTGGTGGTGGTATTGTAGCAGTACTATTCCCTGAGGGTTCCTTTGGGCTAAAAAATGGGCTTTCAAGCCTTGTATTCAGTCCACTTGGCCTTGGTCCTTCAGGATATGTAATGGGTCTCCCTCTACCCACACTAAAGAGGTATTTTCTTTAAACAATAAATTGAGGCTTTGGCCCCAACCTTTAAAAAAAACTAAAGTGATCTATTCTTAATCCCAAAAAATAACTAGAACTTCCTATAATACCAACTATAGCGACCCTAGCCTTTTACACATATCATGACATGATTTTAAGAATAATAAAAAATCTTATTACAATCCAAGGATCGTGAATTCAAGTGTCTTGGATGACTAGGTACATAAAACTGAAAACATGGGACTAAATAAAAAATTTCTTTATTTAACATTCAAAAAGAGATCCTAACTTCCATTGTGATCACACAACGTCATAGGGTGAACTGGGGATAACATGAAAAAATGGACAAGCAAATGTCCAATAAGAGAATAAATATAATAATAAAGCTATTTCACATGGTTAAAAGGAATGGAATAAGGATATAAAAAGGGATGGAAAATGTGAAATAATAACAAATAAACATGGGTTTATATAAACACAGAGTCATAATAATGTCGTAGCACTATATAACACAACTTTATCATGATTCAAGGCTCATTTCACATAGAGCAGAACAAGTAAAGGTTAACCACCAAGACCGTTGCACATGGTAACATGAGTTAAGGCTAATCACCAAGACCGTTGCACATAACGTCTCATGAGACTCAACTTTACCCAATGAATCGGAGAACTATTTGGAAACACCCATCATAAAATGTTTATGAATATTATTTCCACATAATGAATCATACATAATCAATCATACTTAAAAATAAGGGTACCCATGAAAAGAAATGGGTATTATAATTGTGTCATAAATCATAATGAATGGTCGTATCATACAAGTGTCCATGAAAGAAAGCGATTAAAACATAAACTAACATTAATAGTCACATATCATGGTAAGTGATTTCAAATATAAGATAAAACATGTAAGAATATATTTTATCATTAAAATATTTTATTGTGGTTTTAAGAAAAATACTAAAGAGCCTTTAAAATAGAAAATGGAATAATATTTTATATAAAACCAGAAGTGAAACAAGAAGTTTTTCATAATTAAAAATAATTATTTAATAAATAAATTTTGGCTCAAAACAGATGATAGAGTGTACATTAAATGGGGTTAGAATTTGGGAAGTTCCCTTGAAACGAGTGTTCTTATCGGGAATAATTGAGGGGGGGGAATGATTTAAAAATAAGTATATCCATGATATATAATGATTAATTTGGTTCATGTACACAACATTTATAAGATGTACATAAAAATAATAGATAACTTCATTAGTGTAAAAAGAAATATCGAGCAACCCTAAGGAATGATGGAGTTTCAGGTAGAATCCCTTACCTTACCTTCGATGGTGTCCTTCAATTGATCTTAATGTCCTGGATAACCAAATTAAATTCATTAATTAATATATAAATAACCTAATATTTATGAATTTATTTTTTATTTCCTTATTTATTTCATTCACGAACTTCTTCAATGGGTTAATAGGTTTAATTTCATTGTTTGGGAGTATTTGTTTCCATGGTTTTCATGATATGTTTAATTATATACATGTAAGGATAAAAATGTAAGATGAGAATGGTTGTCCAAAATTAAAGTTTTATCTTATTAGTGAACATCCAGAAGATTACATGGTCATAAAATTCATTTGTTTGTTTTGTGAGAAGATGAATCATTATATAAAACTTTAATGGTAAGCCATTTGGTTAAATGGCGAGTTTTTATCACATCAAACACATTTTGATTATAAATTAATATCACATGTAAAAAATATTCCAAAAACTTAAATTATAAATAATATACATATTATATTCTGGTTCTACCATAAAAATAGTTTAATGACTAGAATTGAGGTTGGTAATAGAAATTGAAAACTCACCGTCCTTGAATGTGATAATTTAACACATATCGGATGGTGTTTTCATATCTAGTATTAAAGAAGGGGAATTGAGAGATGATGATGAATTATTCCATTATTATAAAAATATTATAGTACATGTAAGGTATGGGAGTTTTCATAACATTTTGATTAAATGATTTGAGGAAAGAAAAATAAAGAAAGGAACTTGAAAGAAAATTAAAGAAATGAAATGACGAGTTTACCTCATGAATATAACTTTCTTAAGAACCTATTTAGAGGATAGGATTTGGTATTATGAAGAGACAAAGGTCCTATTTACATGGGATAAGAGTTTTGGTAGATATTTTATTAGACTATTTACAAGGAACAAGGCTTGAGAGGAGTGAAGAAAAGTGGTAATGAGGGGTGGTATTTATAGGGGAGGAGAGGAGGAGTTTCCAATTATTTTAATCATTAGTTTAATATTTTTTTCTAAAAACTATGAATAGTATTGATTATTGTGACATAAAATAGTAATAATGTCATGTGATCTTGAAGAAATGTCCATTTACATCATCCATGACTCAAGCATGATTCAAAAATTCAGGTTTTAGCACTTATCGTAAAGTATCATATTTTTCTATTCATAAAAAATTCAAGTATTTCAGAAAAATAAAAAAAATGCACCCTAAACATTTTTCAATGTTTATAATCTAAAAATTAACTCCATTTTATGAAAATATTTTTCTAAATATAGAAAATTTAGTTTTTAAATAAAACCATCATTTACTTGAAAAATACATATTTTAAAATTTTACCTAATTTCATAATACTTTAAAAAATTAACCAAGGTCACATAAAATTTTCCTATAATCATAAAACATAAATAAAAATTATGAATACATTTTATGAAAATAAAATTTATTCTTTAATTATTAAATTATTCATAAATTTTTAATTTAATATTTATGACTTATAAAAATACCAACACTATTATATTATCACTTATAAGATAAATAAATTTTAATTATACTTTCATTATTATGGTTACTATTTAATTGGATAATTTTTTATTCATAAGGGTCATATTACTATTCATAAGGGTAACATTACTATTCATAAGGGACATTTACTATTCACAAAAACTATATTTGTCTTATCGAACTCCTACCATCTTTCTAATCGCAATCGTGTACATCAGATTTTCAAAATTAAAATAAAAAAAGTTACAATATTATGTTTAAAGGTCACATAATACTTATTAGTTCATTGTGTTGTGATTTCATGTGATTATATGACATAATTATAAGAATGTAATTTCCAATGACAAAACTTTGGGTCGTTACATATTAATTTTCATAGTTTTTCTTTATTTGATAAGTTTTTTGGTAGTGGGTGGTTTTTTTTTCTAACCTTGAGTCATATTTGTGTTGGGAATTGATGTATTAAAATTTATTTGGATTTATTTTTCATGGTTGAGGCTTTATGATTAATTTTGAGTTTTTACATGTTGTGAAGTGGTTGGTGAAGCTCTGATTGAGGTATGAGAGTTGATAACTCTATTAATTTATGTTTGAATTGTTAAAGTTTCATGTTATTTCTTTCCTCGAGTGGATTGTTTTTATTTCCTAACTAAATATAATGAATCAGATAGAGAAAATATGGGAAGGGGTGATTCATAAGGGTTTACTTGTTTTTATGAATTGCTTATGTGATTTTTAATAACCAAATATTATTTCTAAAACTCTTTCACCCTTGAGATACATCTTTCATTAATGTTATGATTTAAATGATGGGTTCCAATTTTATAAAAGTTTAACTACTTAAATATGGAAAATAATTAGTTTTTTGAAACCTAAATTGTTGTGTTTTAAACTATGTATGGTATGTTAAATGAATGTGATGGTATTTTTTTGAAATGGGGAATTTTGGTCGTGGTTACCACTAGAATTTTTAATTTGTTATAAATGGATTGATTTCTTAGGTGTTATAGTTTGTGTGTATTTTGTGGGGGTATTTGAGTGGTAATTATAATGGATGGATTTTAACATTTTTTAGATTGATATGTGAGTTCGAAACTGGCATACCTTAGTTGGAAAAAGTTGATATGGTTGTTGGTGTTGAAGAATTGTATGGTTGGTTGTGTAGAGGATGAAGTATTGTTTAATTATTCTTTGGGATATTGGATCATGTTCTAGGATAGTTGTGCAGTGGTTGGTTAATGGTTTTAAAGATTCTCTCTAGTTACTCATTAGAAAATAAATGTGGTTGGTAAAAATTAAAATGGTAATTGGGTATGGCTAGAATTAAATAACTGTGAGCAATAAATGGAATTGTAAATTCTTAAAATGAATGGGTAATGGGTGTATTAAGCATGGGTGATGGATAATAATGTTTTTTAATTACATATAAAGATGAATGTAATAATGAATCAAACGTTTCTGGTAATGGTAAATATATAATTTTTTAAACAGAGTGATTAAATAGAAAATTGAGTATGGTTGTGGTGGTTTTTTGTGTAAAAGAGGGTTAGTCAGTGGTTAAATTATTAACAGTAAAGAAAGTGTGTGGTGTTGATATATTGGGAGTAATCATGGGCTATGGTAGGGATATTTTATTGTTCCTGCAAATCGTTTTTTTTTCATTTTATAAAGCCGGTTTAAGGGTGCCCGGTGTCCCACATAGAACGCCAAACATAGTCAAGTAAAACAGAAACAACAAAAAGGAAAACAAAGAGTTACATATCATAGTACCCATAGTCGTCCCTACATCCCAAGCATGATTCTTCTTCTCCAGTAGCTGATTCCAACTCTGGGTGTATAGCATCCCGCCTTTTTATCACATAAACTTTCATTACATTTTACAAAACCGAGGATCTTTAAGGTTTAGTGTCTTGGAAACCAGGAACTTAAAAAATGAAACATAAAAAAAAACATTCTTCTTAAACACTTGAAAGGCTTCTCCTTATGTTCATCCTAGGTTCATTACTGCATCTCATAACCTGGAGACATACATCAAAGGAAAGGGTGAGTAGAAGGCCCAGTGAGGGAAACAAGAGAAACATTTTACATGTGATCTTGAGATACTTCAATATGGACAGGAGAAGAACTTTAAGGCATGAGAATGAAATAATGAGATACATCATAATAAAAATAACATTTTTCATAACTTGAAGATGTGGCTGCAACATTTAATATTGACAATCGTTTCGTTTCACCAAGGTCCATCCCCAAGGTGTCGTTAGAAATTACCAAGGTTATTCAACATGGAATCATTAAAAAAATGGTCATCTCTAGAGATTAAGTCTTTACCCAATGCATTAGAGTGTTATCTGGGCGCACCCTTAAACTGTAATCTCTTGTGGTTACATCATTATCCAATGAAATGGGGCGCTATCAGGGCGCACCATTAAATTTTCCTTTATTATCATGTGAGCCACATATATCATCATCAAACATTTAATAAATAACCCATATAGCATAAAATAAATGGGTTTCATTTCATAATCATAATGTTTTAAAAACTGCTTTAAAGACATGATCTTTACGTCACTTTAAACCCACGAAAAGGGAAAGAGGGTTTCATGTATGTAAATCCCAGAATTTAAAATAGAACATTTTGATATATATGTGAATACCCCTGTAGAAATAAGAGCTTTGAGTATTCAATTTATAAAGTAAAATAATTTTGAGAAAAGAGAGAGAGGCACTTTGAGACGAAAATTCTGCAGCATAACGGCTATGTTTCGGGGTTTTAGAAAACATTGAGAAGAGATGGGACATGGGTCAAACATTCATAAATGACCCATAAAACAGTATAGGGACAAAATATAACGTATTAAAGAACATGGTAATGAAATTTTAAAATATACCATATGAGAGGAAGAAAAAAATAAGATTTCTCTTGTGAGAATTCGACAGCCTAACGACGTCACTTAAACTTCAACAAAATTGAATTGACAAGGTCAAATAGGGTCTCTCATCATATGAACATAAGAGTATAGTATGATAGATATAGAGATCATACCCCAACATAATAGAAAATAAATTCAAAGAATTGACATGAAAGTAGAACTTCAAAACGAGAAGGGTGAAGAACCACTTAAAAATTCGGCAGCCTAACGACGCCACTTAAAACTTCAAAATACTGAATTGAAGAGATCAAATGAGGTCTCTCATCATATGGTCATAAAATATCAGTGTGATAGATATAGAGATCATACCCCAACATAACAAAAAGGAACTTGAAAGAATTGACATGAAAGTAGAACTTCAAAATGAGAATGGTGAATGACCACTTAAATATTCGACAGCCTAACGACGCCACTTAAAACTTCAAAATACTGAATTGAAGAGATCAAATGGGGTCTCTCATCATATGATCATAAAAGATCAGTATGATAAATTTAGAGATCATACAACAACATAATAAAAAGGAACATGAAATACATTTCATGAAAATAGATCTTGAAAAATGAGAAAGGAGAAAGAATCTGTTACAAAAATTTCGGCAGCCTAACGGCGCCACTTAAAACTTCATAAAACGAAATAATGAGAGTAAGAGGGGATATCTCATTATATGAACATAAAAAAATGAATAGGTAAGTAAGAGGAATATAAAATAACATCCTCTCACATAAGAACAGAGAGCATAAAAGGAATGACATAAAAGAGATTACATGAAAGGAAGAGAGAGGTCGGACCCCTTACCTTAAAATGTAACTCTTAAACCTCAAAGGTTGGGACCTTGAGGGCTTGGGGGAACCTTGGGAGGACTCCTTGGGAGGTAATGAGACCAGAACTTCGTTGGGGAAGAGTGGGAAGTCGAATGGATGAGAGGAGGGCTTGGTATTTATAGGGAAAGTGAGGGGACAAGGCATTAATGGCCGAGGGACACCTCACATGTGCTTTTCTCAAACCCATGTGCTCTCCCTTAGAATTTACCATGGAGTTAGGCCACATGGGGCCCCCAAAACAATAATTCATCACCCTTGGCCGGCCAACCCTTGAAATATCTCATGACATCATCATGACACAGTTATGATGTCATTAAACATACCGAAACCCTAAAACTGTATTTTTACTATTCACTGAAAATTCAACTTTCTCAGAGAGATCCCAAAATTTCACCTTAATCAGATATCAATGCCCTGATTTCAAAAATAAGCTCCATTTTATAAAAATAATTTTCTACATATTTTTAATTTATTTTTTAAAATAAATACACTATTCACCGAAAATTCATTTTTTCAGAAAAAACCCCAAAAATTACTATAACATAATATTGGTGCTCTGAGTTCAAAAATGAGATCCATTTTATAAAAATAATTTTCTAAATATTGTTAATTTAATTTTTTAATTAAAAAACACTATTCACCCGAAAAGATTAATACTTGAATAATAATTTATGAAACCATTATTTAACCATTTTATTGAATCACATTACTTAATCAAGGTGCCTAGATTATTTTAAAACATTCTCTAAGTGAAATTATTAATCCTTTTTGTCACATTACTAATCCTAAGCGTAAAATCACTATTCATAATTTACTATTCATCAAAAATCAAGTTGATCTTATTAGACTCTAAATTTTGTACTGGACATAATTGTAGAAGACCATTTTTTGAAAATCATTACACATTTTAAATTATTTATGGTTTACATAAACATTTTTTTAAAATATCCTTTTGAAAATTCATAAAAAATATGCATACTATTTTTATCCGGTCATTTGAAAATTCATAAACCTCATCATAAGAAGAAATCCCTATTTTTATTTAAAACAAGGATTATACAAGGCAGTTACGGTCTTGTTACATAGCCCCTTATAATACCAGCATAGGACCTAAGAGTAAGGTGTGCTAGGGTGATAGAATCTTGCGGCGGCTCAGTCAACATTGCCCGAGTAGTAATTTCTATCAATTTGAACTTCTCGCGAAGGCGATTCCGTTCTAGCTTCACATGATGAAGTTCGGCTTGGATTTGGTCCAGAGCAAAGCCCAATGGTGCTACCTCCTTCCCAAGCTCTGTTAGATGAGCTTCGATCGGTCCAAGACTACTAGGTGAGGCCATCAAATCTTTTTTCTATAATAATTAACCAAGATTACTTATATTTAGATACAATAATCAAAACATTTTGTTCACAGCGGTCATATTGACCGATGGTCATATAACAGTCAAAACCCACTGGTATCATTTTAATTATAATCATGTTTATCAAATAAAACATTTTTGTTGAGTATAAAAATAAAATAAAATAACACATGAAATTAGGAAACAAGATTTATTCAAAATTTCGGGTCGTTACAATCTTCCCCCCTTAAGAAATTGCATCCTCGCAATTTTTAAAATTGGGTTTTGAAATTTCATTGAAGGTCCCACATCGGAAAACGAGTCAGTAACACCATTACTTTAAAAGAAAGAAAAGGAAGTACAAAGGCCACCCAAGTTTACTCATACTATGATTCCATGTAGGAAACATGGACATGGTGGAGAAAAAAAAGGGTCACGTCCTAAAGGAGAGTGATAGAAAACATGATTAAGAGGAAGTTAACCACCAGAAAATCCCAAAATTATGATATGTGTAAGCGGTCTTTGATTACCTAGTAGGAAACGTAAACCAACAACGTTTTTGTTTTACGTTCCTTTTCATAACTTTGAGGAATTCATTTTCAACATAGAACAAAAACATAAGGAAATATATCTATCTTCATGTAGAGTTTCATACTTTAATAAGTTTCTACCAAAACTAATCTTTTCTCTAAACGATGAGCATTCAAAACTACTTGGTCTCATCAAAACACAAGAATCATCTTCTAGAGAATCACATAATCCACAAAAGACAAACTATCTATTTCTTTTATCTTTAAACATTATCCCAAAAATAGAAAGGGTAAGGTAAAAAAACTCTTCAAAAAGAATCCCATAGGAATGGAAACTACTTTTAAATCTTCAAAGTTCCATGGTACTACCCAAAGTTCATCATAGACCATTCCGTAAATAATGTTTCTTAAGATTCCTCAAAATAAACCAAACTAAGATTGAAACCCAAATACAAGAAGGATTTGATAACATAGTCTTCGAAAATAAACTTCATTGTTCATCTCCAAACAACATCAACCACTCATAACATCTTATAACAAAAGTAGCTAAACTAAACATATTTTACCGAAGATAGGTTAATCATTCCCATTACTATAATTCCACCTTATATTCATCAATTATTCAAAATATAAGTCAAACATTACTCCTCATCAAAATACCGTAGTAATATATTTACCTCGATCATATAGGGTCCCCAAAATAGTGAACGTCTTCCAAAATAATAATTATCTATTAATCCCTTAGTCACCCTTTTTTTAAGAAGAACAGCTTCACTACATAAACATGTGGTACATAGCAATAGATGTTTTCATTAATGATATAAATTCATCTTAGGTAGTGACTCTATGACCTTAGAAAACATAAAATATATGCTCATAGAGCACGAACTAAAATACAACATGACATAGACAATTATTGCGAAGAAGTTACATGTACTTCAGTCATCATGATCCATCTCAACATAGAACATGCATTGTTCCCTTGTCCTGTAAGATTGTTGATGCTCATCATGCTTCTCACCCATTCCAGGAGAGCATTGCCTTTGATAGTGTCTAACTTCTCCACATTTACGACATCGAAAAGTATAAGGCACATTAGATCGAACCTTATCTCTATTCATCACACAATCCATTTTTTTTAAAGAAATTGGCTACTTTATTCCCTATCTTCCCACACTTAAAACATCTCCCGGTTCCTTTGTGACATTCTCCTTGGTGCCCCTTTTCAGAGTTTTATCACAAAGGAAATTGGGTCTTCTTTCCCTTATCAACATTATCATATGAACATCCTTGAGACTTTGTCTTCTCCTTCCTTGATGAGTTTGGGCATTTAACTAGGTACCAATTGTTAATTGTGATTTTTGATAGCTGGTTTGGCATAATCACAATATGTTCAACTTGATCTTTGGTCATATCTGTCACATCCATAGGGAAATCATCACATTTCCTCCCACATTGGTTGTTGGGACATGTTCTTCCATTTCCCGCCATTAAATAAGAAAAGAAAGTATAATTAGGGGTTTGAATACTTAGCCAATAATCATTAAAAGGAAACTATAAGCATAGAAGGATAATCTTATAGAAGGAAGGTATACCCTAACTTGTGATCCCCTAGGTTCCAATCTAGGTTATCCATGACCATATCTTCTTATGTGAATCTTTATTTTGTTCCTTTAATAAAGGTTCATACTAAGATTATGAATTTACCAAGCATATCCCCCGGGAGTGTCGTAACCAAGAGTGCAGCAAGGCACATTGTCGTGTACTAGTTCTCGTTCAAGTCTAGATCAAAGCAGTGTTTCGGGTTTTTCCCCTATGTACATCTGTGCCAGAGCCACCTCTACCTGCTCGTATCCAGACAAGGATGTATTTGATTGTCATCCCATTACTAAATACTCACCAAAATACCAGGAAGATTTCCTATATATAAACTTTTCTATAGTCTTCTTCCTAAAGTTTTCATATTCTAATTTCCACAAATAACTAAACCATCCTTTGATACCAACTATAGAATCTCGCGTTTTTATCACATAAACTTTCATTACATTTTACAAAACCTAGGACCTTTAAGGTTTAGTGTCTTAGAAACCAGGAACTTAAAACATGAAACAAAAAAAAATTCTTCTTAAACACTTGAAAGGCTTCTCCTTATGTTCATCCTAGGTTCATTACTGCATCTCATAACCTGGGGACATACATCAAAGGAAAGGGTGAGCAGAAGGCCCAGTGAGGGAAACAAGAGAAACATTTTACATGTGATCTTGAGATACTTCAATAAGGACATGAGAAGAACTTTAAGTCATGAGAAAGAAATAATGAGATACATCATAATAAAAATAACTTTTTTCATAACTTGAAAATGTGGCTACAACATTTAATATGGAAAATCGTTTCGTTTCACCAAGGTCCATCCCCAAGGTGTCGTTAAAATTTACCAAGGTTATTCACCATGGAATCATTAAAAAAATGGTCATCTCTAGAGATTAAGTCTTTAACCAATGCATTAGAGCGCTATCTGGGCGCACCCTTAAACTGTAATCTCTTGTGGTTACATCATTATCCAATGCAATGGGGTGCTATCAGAGCGCACCCTTAAATTTGCCTTTATAATCACGTGAGCCACATATATCATCATCAAAAATTTCATAAATAACCCATATAGCATAAAATAAATGGGTTTCATTTCATAATCATAATGTTTTAAAAACTGCTTTAAAGACATGATCTTTACGTCACTTTAAACCCACGGAAAGGGAAAGCTGGTGTCATGTATGTAAATACCAGAATTTAAAATAGAAAATTATGATATATATGTGAATACACCTATAGAAATAAGAGCTTTGATTATTCACTTTATAACGTAAAATAATTTTGAGAAAAGAGAGAGAGGCACTTTGAGACGAAAATTCTGCAGCATAACGGCTATGTTTCGGGGTATTAGAAAACATTGAGAAGAGAGGGGACATGGGTCAAACATTCATAAATGACCCATAAAACAGTATAGGGACAAAATATAAAGGATTTAAGAACATGGTAATGAAATTTGAAAATATACCATATGAAAGGAAGAAAAAAATAAGATTTCTCTTGTGAGAATTCGGCAGCCTAACGACATCACTTAAACTTCAACAAAATTGAATTGACAAGGTCAAATAGGGTCTCTCATCATATGAAAATAAGAGTCTAGTATGATAGATATATAGATCATACCCCAACATAATATAAAGGGACTTGAAATAATTGACATGAAAGTAGAACTTCAAAACGAGAAGGGTGAAGAACCACTTAAAAATTCGGCAGCCTAACGACGCCACTTAAAACTTAAAAATACTGAATTGAAGAGATCAAATGGGGTCTCTCATCATATGGTCATAAAAGATCAGTATGATATATATATAGATCATACCCCAACATAAAAAAAAGGAACTTGAAAGAATTGACATGAAAGTAGAACTTCAAAATGAGAATGGAGAAGGACCACTTAAAAATTCGGCAGCCTAACGGCGCCACTTAAAACTTCAAAATACTGAATTGAAGAGATCAAATGGGGTCTCTCATAATATGATCATAAAAGATCAGTATGATAAATTTAGATATCATACCCCAACATAATAAAAATTAACATGAAATAATTTACATGAAAATAGATCTTGAAAAATGAGAAGGGAGAAAGAATCTTTTACAAAAATTTCAGCAGCCTAACGATGCCACTTAAAACTTCATAAAACTAAATAATGAGAGTAAGAGGGGATCTCTCATTATATGAACATAAAAAAAATGAAAAGGGCAGTAAGAGGAATATAAAAGAGAATCCTCTCACATAAGAACATAGAGCATAAAAGGAATGACATAAAAGAGATTACATGAAAGGAAGAGAGAGGTCAGATCCCTTACCTTAAAATGTAACTCTTAAACCTCAAAGGTTGGGACCTTGAGGGATTGGGAGAACCTTGGGAGGAATCCTTGGGAGGTAATGAAACCATAACTTCGTTGGGGAAGAGTGGGGAGTCGAATGGATGAGAGGAGGGCTTGGTATTTATAGGGAAAGTGAGGGGATAAGGCATTAATGGCCAAGGGACACCTCACATGTGCTTTTCTCAAACCCATGTGCTCTCCCTTGGCATTTACCATGGAGTTAGGCCACATGGGGCCCACAAAACAATAATGCATCACCCTTGTCCGGCCAACCCTTGAAATATCTCATGACATCATCATGACACAGTTATGATGTCATTAAATATACTGAAACCCTAAAAATGTATTTTTACTATTCACTGAAAATTCAACTTTCTCAGAAAGATCCCGAAATTTCACCTTAATCAGATATCAATGCTCTGATTTCAAAAATAAACTCCATTTTATAAAAATAATTTTCTACATATTTTTAATTTATTTTTTTAAATAAATACACTATTCACTGACAATTGATTTTTTCAGAAAAAACCCCAAAAATTACCATAACATAATATCAGTGCTCTGAGTTCAAAAATGAGAACAATTTTATAAAAATAATTTTCTAAATATTTTTAATTTAATTTTTAATTAAAAAACACTATTCACCCAAAAAGATTAATACTTGAATAATAATTTATGAAACCGTTATTTAACCATTTTATTGAATCACATTACTTAATCAAGGTGCCTAGATTATTTTAAAACTTTCTATAAGTGAAATTACTAATCTATTTGGTCACATTACTAATCCTAAGTGTAAAATCACTATTCACAATTTACTATTCATCAAAAATCAAGTTGATCTTATTAGACTCTAAATTTCATACTGGACATAATTGTAGAAGACCATTTTTTGAAAATCATTACACATTTTAAATTATTTAAGGTTTATATAAACATTTTTTTTAAAATAGCCTTTTGAAAATTAATCAAAAATATGCATAATATTTTTTTCCGGTCATTTGAAAATTCATAAACTTCATCATAAGAAGAAATCCCAATTTTTTTTAAAACAAGGATTACACAAGGCAGTTACGGTCTCGTTACATAGCCCCTTATAATACCAGCATAGGACCTAAGAGTAAGGTGTGCTAGGGTGATAGAATCTTTGGGCGGCTCAGTCAACATTGCCCGAGTAGTAATTTCTATCAGTTTGAACTTCTCACGAAGGCGATTCCGTTCTAGCTTCACATGATGAAGTTCAGCTTGGATTTGGTCCAGAGCAAAGCCCAATGGTGCTACCTCCTTCCCAAGCTCTGTTAGATGGGCTTCGATCGGTCCAAGACTACTAGGTGAGGCCATCAAATCTTGTTTCTATAATAATTAACCAAGATTACTTATATTTAGAGACAATAATCAAAACATTTTGTTCACAGTGGTCATATTGACCAATGGTCATATAACAGTCAAAACCCACTAGTCTCATTTTACTTATAATCATGTTTATCAAATAAAACATTTTTGTTGAGTATAAAAATAAAATAAAATAACACATGAAATTAGGAAACAAGATTTATTCAAAATTTCGGGCCGTTACAGGGTGTCTCCAAAATCTTGCTCTTTGTATTCAATTCCTAAGGTGATCAAGAACAAGCATATCAGGGGATGCCTTCTTAACTCCACTGCCCTTATTGACCACAAGAACCACACCACTATTCTGTTTCGAGGCAGACCTAGTCCGCATCGATCGCGGAAGATAAGAGCAGTCCTTCCTTGGTCTCCTTCCTAGAATTGCAGATGAAGGCCTTTCACCTGAAGACATCTTCTGGTTCCCACTTTGGACGATTTCAATGAATGAACAGATGTTAGGAGGACTCAAATTTTCCTTTCCTCCCCCAACATTCCCCCTTCCTTCCCCGGGCTGTTCCCTCAAAGGTGACCCCGTGCACTCAGATTTATGACCCGGCCCCTGGATAGGAGAGATATTATCTAACAAGGGTGACCTCCTGTCCTTCAGAGGAGTGCCTTCCCCAGTAGTGATATTTTATTACGAAATTTGTGGGTTAGGATTGTGTTTTGTTGTATTATGATTATATTTTCGGAATATTTCTTTATGTATCCCACTTGATTTTGGTAACATTACAGACACAAAAATATTTTGGGATTAAAGTGTTTTCCCAAATATCCAAGTTAGAAAATGGAATGAATGGATGATTACTCCCTATTCCATGCTCTCTCTTCCTGGTGTGGAGGAATGTACTAGTTACATGGATATGGTGATGATAATTGGCGGGGGATGTGTATGGAAGGAGGAGGGAATGAGGTTGGCGCCCTTAATGTTTATGATACCCTACTGAGTTGTAAATGTAATGTGGTTGTGATGTGTGTTATAGATGAAGATATGGAATATATTGTTATGGATATATATATAGTGTAATGACCCGAACTTTTATAAATGATGTTTTCATTTTTGATTTAATTAAATGTATTATTTTGTAATATGGTTATATAAAACACTTGAACTACCTTAGTAATATCTTATTAGATATCAAAGACCATTAAGAATATTTACCATTGTTAATATATCAGTTGAAAAATGATAATATGAATATTATAAATATAACGCTTTTATCAAATCCAATTGACTCAAACAAAGGAAGTGTTGACCTTAACCAGTATAATTGTGCCCTATGAATCCCATTTATCAGAGATTTCAAGGGAGATATCATCTCTAGGATTTTCCATTGAACAAATCCTAGATGATATCCAAAAAATTAAGCATGAGTGAAACCGTATATGGGAGAAGTTCAGGCCTATCGAGATCACGACCCAAACCATGTTCACCAAACAACCCCATGAATGTCTCACTGTCATGCACATTACTCTTAGGGAATATTCTGGTGTAATAAACAGATATGAATCAAGACCTTAGTAATATGAATATTTATATTTTATATAATAATTAATTTATTTATATTTTTAATTGTTACATTATAAATGATTTTTATTTTGATTTAATTAAACCCAAATTGTATTTTTGGGTAATATTAAAATTTAATGAAGGGATTTATTTTTATTAATTAATGGATTTTTGAAATAAATTATATTTTAATAAAATGTTATTATTAATTAAATTTTATTAATTATAAATAGTAATATAATTTTTATGAAGTGAAATGACCTTTTTATAAGGTTTCAAAAACTGTTATTGTAAAAAACCCAACATATTTCAATAAATGTTGAATATTATTTTAAAAGTGAAAATGCATATATTTAGAAAATTATTTAGATAAAATAAATATTATTTTTTTAATAAAAAGATAAAAATTACCCAATTATGTGGTTTTCATAATTTTCTGAGACACTGAAATTTTCGGGAAAAAATAAAATACCGTATAAATATATAGTGTGTTTTATGACATCATAATGACAAAAAATGACGTAATAAATACTATAATGGGTATAACTGGATAAATATATGCTTTAACCTTAAAATAATATGATTTTAATTTTATTTTATTAATTTCATAATGCATTTATGTATCCTTCAAAATATATAATATATTTTATGATTTTAAATTCATTTCTTTAAAAGAGTGACTCACCACCACATAAGAGAGGGTAATATTTTAATATGTTTGTAAATTTTATTAATAAAATAATTAAAAATTCCCCATTTTCGAAAAAACCTTGGGAAAAAATCATTGTAAGGTTTGTTGTTTTGAGTATTTTATTATATAGAGTCCAAAACTAAGTTTGTGAAATATTAAAGAATTAGCCTCCCATTTCCTATATAAACCCACCCAAGTTCCTACATATCTTCATTAAAAATAATTTTAGGAAATCTTTACTATGAAATCCATTATCTATAATTTTATCAAGGTTCCCCAAGCTCTCATGAAGTCCCTTTTCAAGATTTTGGAGCCACACACTCATGTAAGGGTTCTTTCCTTTCTCATCTTTATCCAAGTTTATTTATCTTGTTTTTCTCTTTTATTTTCAATTAATAATGATGGAGTATATTTTAACACCTCTTACATACTTCTATTATTATATCTAAATAATGATATACCCCTTTCTCTCTCATTAATCCCTCCCATGTACACCCGTTACCAGGCCGAAATTTCGTAAGCATCCTTTACTTTATCCATTTTCAAGATTATTTATTATCATATGCCTTGTTTTTCTAATTATATATTTGTGAACATATCCTTACATTTACCTATTACTGTAAAATTAATGTAAAATTTATGATATTCCCATTTCTTTATCATTAACCCATTTTATGAATTTTTAAATGACGCCATTATGCTGCCGAATTTTCACCATGATTTTCCATGTCAAACCAATTGTGTAGTGAATACCATACTAAATTCCTATAAAGGGTGTTAAATTTGATGAAAATATAACTTTTTATTGTGGAATTACATATATTTATTCTATACTCCTTGATCATGGAATAAATTATGATGATGAATGAATTAATGGTTTATGATCAATGTGGCACACTTAAGCATGACAATAAAATGAAAGCGACGGGTGAACCCATAATTATATAGCACTCCAATGCATTGGGTAATGTTTAGGTTCATGATATGTGATGTTGGGATTGAGGTGTACCTGATTCCTTTATGTTACTTTTTCTAATATGAAGTCTTGGTGGTTTATCCTTGACCTATGTTTATGATATAGTGTTTTAAGTTATTTTCAAATTTCCCATGTTATGATTGTCATGCTATATCATTCCTTATTATTCATGTCCCTTTACACATCATTGATATGAATTTTCATACATGTATTAATATCATCATGTAATTCCATGTTTATTCCCTTACCAGGCTTCATTGCTCACCCCTTTATTATGTATTTTCCCTGGTTTTCCAATGCAATTTTACACTCAAGTATGTTAAAGAAATTTTAAATAAAGTTGTTGTAATTCATGTTTAAAGTTGTAATGAAATATTCCTAGTTCCAGAATACACTATAATTATCAATCTTTTGAGTTATATTAAGTTTAATTTTATGTAATTAAATCATGTATTAATATATAATTAATATAAGGGTTGTTATATATGGTATTACTGAAACTAGTTCCATTGAGGGTGTTAAAAACTACATTGGTTAGTGTCGGTATGTTTATTTTCTAACCCACATCTAGTGTGATGATATTGATATGGTGTATTACAACTAGAAAATGGAAGGGATTGGAGCATAGGTCTGAAGTTGGGATGTGATAGAAACAAACTAGTTGATAAGTCATTATGGTATTCCCTTTTTATATTTTATTTCAATATTATGTTATTGTATTGATGTGTTATTATACGGGTGATCCTTGGTGAGGATGGGTTATAGTCACCTTGGTAGGTTCTTGTTGGTTCTACTGTTTATTCAGTGAAACACTGGTATGATTCTTCTACATTTTCACAATAGATCTTGATGAAGAACCTATCGAGTATACTAGTATTCTTATACCAATATATACAAATTTTTTTACAATTTTATATGGTAATTTTTGGAGGTTGAGCTAGGCCTCACAAGCTTAGGGTTGTATCTGGGGTTGGAGTTGTTAGATTAGGTGTTTTATTTTTGTTATTCATTTTTTAGACATTCATTTGTGGAACATATCCTGATATATATTTTATTATAGGATCCTAGTTTTATTTTATATTATAGTATTGATTTGTGGATTTTTTTTATGTTTTTGGGATATATGAGTAGAATTACTCCCATTTTCATATTTTATACCTTTTATGATACTCTCCAACTTGTGACCTATCGTAAGTTTTCCTTTAGGATCACTCTCATCTTCATTATAGTCTCATGGGGGGATCCCAATGGGGGGGGGTCATGATAGAAAAGAATGGGCAAATATTGGAGGAAAATGATGAGGATTTTAATATATCATGGTGAGAAAAAGGGGATGATATTAATTTATTTTCTTAAATAAGAAAATAATAATGAAGACGATGAAGAAAATTCAGTATATGCATAGAAGATGAGAAGTAGGGATGAAATTTATGAGTAAAATACCATCGGTGATTGGAAAAAACTATGGAAAATGATGATAATAAAATTTCAACATCAAAATTATCTCTTATCTTAAGTAAAGATAAGGTGTTTTGAAAAGGATATTAAATATGGGAATTGGGTTCAGGTGGTGTATGGAGATCTTGGATAAATCCAGAATAATTATACATGATAAATTATTCCTGAGATGGTGGATAAAAATTTCATTGAAACTGATTAGGTTTTACATAACAAGATCAATAAATATAGAAAGGATGTTTGAAATAAGGCATAAATAGTTTGAAATGGGTATTATAAAATTTAGAGGATTGATGTTGATGAGACATTTTACCATGTATCCTAGTTAGAAACAATTTTATTATTCAAGGAAATTAGGGTGTAATGGTGAATCAAGGGTTTCTAGACGGAAGTAAAATCATCATTTCTAAATAGGTTACATGAATAAGAGGTTTTAATTTAGTATACAAATGGTTTTTTATTCATGAAGATTTGAATAAGGTTTACTGGATAAAGAAGATACTTTGTGGGATAAATCATGCACAAAGAGCATGATATTCAAGAATAGATCACGAATTAGAGATTCTCAGTTTTCAACATGATGGAGTTAATCATAATGTCTATATAAATAATAATAGTGATAAAAAGATAGTGGTGATCATATATATTTATGAAATAATCATTGATGGATCGAATGGAGTATAGTGACCGAATTTTATAAAATTCATGAGGTGCAAGTTTGAAACGTCAATGATTAGAGAGTTGGAAATTTTATTTGGTATTCAGGTGATTTATAGAATGAATAAAGAAATAATATCAAAATAAAAATATGACAAGTAGGTTATAAAAATATTTGGAATATATTATTCCAAGGCAATGAAATCATTTCTTACTTCTTGGTTGTGGTTTTAATGGGATGATGATGAAAAAATTTCAACATTATGGTGCATATGAAAATTATTAAATGTGTATTTTACCTAACAATGAAAAACCTTGAATTTATTTCAACTTATAATTAATCAAGGTACTAGAGTAATACCAAAGAAAATCCACTAGAAAGGGGCAAGGAAAATAATTTGGTTTATTAAGGGTATAATATATTTTGGTTTGCTTTACTATGAAACATCTCAGTGGGAGTTATTAGGATATAAAGATGCATATTGTACCATTCAAATTGTTTATAAAAATTCATTATCATGAGGTGAATTAGATCTTATAGTATTGTGAAATTATTGTCTTAGAAAGAACAAATATTTTATTACTTTGTGTACTACAAAAGATAAATATATTATGATTACTCAAGCTTCAACACAACTATTATGGATGAAGAAACAAGTTGAGGATATGGGAGTCGAAGTGAAGTCTCTTATTGGTAATTAATGTGAAAATTAAAGTGATATAAACCTTAAAACAATAACATACATTATTCAAGGATGAAGTAGATTGAAATCTAATATCACATAATTAAAGAGAAAGTTTAGAAAGGACCCAGGAAATTAGAGTATGTGTAACAAACCTATCCACAATAGCCCAAAGTTGGTGTTCATTTCATTATAATGGAATAGATACAATAGATCAGATCACTAAGAATCAATCATTTTTGTAGTCTTGAATAACTATATACATACATGGTTCCCTTATTACATTAGTAATTAAACATATAACATAACAAATGAAAACTAACTACTTCCTTAAAACTTATTCAAAGATATCATCTTCATAACCCGGGGAAGAAAAAAAATAAAAAGGTGAGATCAAATGCTCAGTAAGGGTTATATGATACAATAATAATTGAAGCATTTTTAGTACATATTGGTCATTATGGAAAGGTAAATAATCTTAAAGGCACATCCCATCAATACACTAAGAATAAAAATACCACCATATATTTTTTCATAGTGGAAATCTCATGTAAAATAATAAATGAATGCTGAATGAAGAAAATGTTTGTTTATTAGATGTTATGTATCAAGAACATGAACCAATATACTATCATGACCGTTTAAGGCTGTGGGTAGAAACTTGTCTGATTATAATTGGAAACAAACACGAAGGGTTTGTTGCCAACTAATTTGTCTCATTAGGCCTGTCGATGCATTGAGGGGATATCTATAACTGGTCCCCACACATCACTATTAGTCCAAAAAATTCATCATACATATATTTAATCTATGAAAAATATGACTTCTAAAGATATATGTATTGGGTAGAAAATAATGATTTATCAATATTTTCTCGTGTAAAATATTATTAAAAAAATACCATATGTGAAATTAGTATATGTATAAGATAATAATAAAATCCATGATATAATAAATATCTATATTTAATGAAATATTCAATGAATGATTATCATAAATAAAATAAAAGTATTCATACACCAAACGCAATGAAAAAATGTTGAATAAGGAATAAAAAAATTGAATATCATAATGAGGTCTATGAAAAAATGGATTTAAATTATAATTGTAAATTAATAAGGTAAAACAGGCATAGATAAAGATAATTTATGTCCAAATAAAGTGAAAACATATAAAAATAGTTTCAAGAAACTTTAAAAATGAGCCACTTTAGTGGGGTTTGAGGTAAAATATTAAAGAATCTTTAAAACAAAGGAAAAAATGTATCTATTAAACTAGAAAAAAACTAAGATAATTTCTTATGATGAAATGAGGGATTTAAAAAAAATAATGGTGGATTAAAATATATTATGGAGTGTAATTTTAAGTGGGTAAGAAATAAGGAAGTTACCTCTAATAAGGCTTGCTTATCAGAAGGAAACGAAAAAGGAATCTTATAAAACATGTATTTCCCCATAAAAGAAAGAATAATTGAGCTAGGAACATATATTTAGAACATAAAAATATAATGTCGGAGTATTAAATATGAATAATTAATAATTATGTTGGGGTAAAGAGAAAGAAATCATAACCTAAAGGAAAAATGGAGGTTCGAGGAGAATCCCTTAACTTATGTCTGAAAGTGTTCTGCAGTTGAACTCAACGTCATAGATAATGAAATTATATTCATTAATAATTTAATTCAAAACCTATTAAAAATGTATTTGATCTATTATTTTTTTATTAAGTAAATTTATATCCCTTTTGATGAGTTATAATATTCAATTTTTTCGGTTTAACACTGTTCGTTTACTTGGTTTTAATGATTGGTTCACTTATATACATATATGAAAGATCATATAAAATGGGAATAGTTATCTAGAATTGAAATTATATGTTATTAATGTACTGTAGCAGGCACTGTAGTAGAGACTGTTCGGTTTTGTTAGGTAATGTAGTAGCCATAACTATTCATCTGTTTGGGCTTTTGGGCCACCAATTTGGTCCTCGGGTCCTTAAAGGCCATTGGGCCACCCAAGGCCTTTGGGATAGTATGAATTTCCGGCCACATCAAGTTCTTCAAGCCACCTGAAGGCCTTCAGGCCAACTCAAGGCCTTCGGGCCACATGGAATTGTGCTTAAATTGATTAGGAAGTATCTACAAGGTGCATGCTCCAAATGAGGATTTAGAGAAAGGAACATTCACCAAAGTAGAGATCATAGATTTGGAAGAATGAGAGGGTCTGGAAATTTCTATCGGGACCATACTATGTATCAGCTAAACAACCCTGAGAAGGTGGAGAGCTGACATCATGATGTAGATGCAGGGGAGGTGGAGTTCCAAGTAGTTATAGTCTAGATGATTTCCTATAGACCTTCAAGTCTTGTAATTTCATGAAGCATATAGTTTATGTAAGGGTTCCCATTGAACATTTAAAAGGATGATTATTACAAATGAATAAAAATAGAAGGCCTTCAGTCTATTCGGGCTAAATCACATCATCCACGATGGCGGTAAATCGACACATCACAGATGATGTTTTTATTTTTAGAATAAAAGGCAGAGGAGAAGGGGTTTTATGATGAATATTTAAATAACATAATAACATAATATTATATATAGGTTACTAGAGTTATCATGCATGTTTTGGTAGATAAGTAAAGGAAATAATAACAAAATAAAATAAATCTAAAGAAAATTAAAATAATGAAAGGGGGTTTTACCTCTTGAATTCCATTCCTTGAGAACCTTCTTAAGGAAAATTTAATTGGTCTTTTGTGTGATACCAGAAAAACCAGAACATAGGGGAGAGGTTTGGGATCTGGATTGGGAATAAATTGGACAAGCTTCAAGGATTTGGAGGTGTGAGGAGAAGAGGTGGTGAAGGGTCATATTTATAGTGGAGGATGGGGGTGTTATTTGATAATTTTATCATTTTAGTTGTTATTTTTGCTCAAGAATATAAATAGTGTGGATTATTATGACTATGTACAGTACCTTGTGCCTGTGAGTTCGAACTAATGGTAATTACTCCATCCATGAATCAATAATTCTTATATTTTGATTATACTGTAAATTACTGTATTTTACTATTCATAAAAATTGAAATACTTTTTGAAAAATTCCAAAAATTACTGCCAACCATTTTTTGATGTGTAGAATTAAAATAAGGAATTCATTTTTTAAAAAATTTATAAATATGAGAAATTTAATTTTTAATTAAAATCTACATTTATTCAAAAAATACCGATTTTGAAATTATCATTGATTTTATGACACTTTGAAAAAATAATTAAGGTATTCTAAAATAATATTTTAATCATAAGACAATAAAATATCAATTTATGAACCTATTTTATGAAAATAAAATTTATTTTAAATTATTATATTAATCATTATTATTTTAAATAATCATTTATATTGTAAAAAAATACCAATACTTAATTTATCATTTTTAATACATTTATTTACTTATTCAATGATATAAATAAATCATATTTTCATTCATAAGACTCCTAAATTTTATTTATACTTTCATAGGTGAGGTTACTATTCTATTGGCTGGTTTACTATTTCTAATGGTCATATTACTATTCCAATGATCATGTTAATATTTAATAGTACATCACAATTTATTTATGTTCAATGTTGTGTGAAATGAAAAATATCTAATGAATTGGGTTTATTATAGAAGATACATATCATAAAATATTGGGGGTGTTATATTCTTCCCTCCTTTTGAAATTTTATCTGTGAATGTTTTCATGAATATTTAATTCTAAACAAATATGGGTGGTTCTTATTAATAACATCCTTAGGTTCCCACATTGCTTCTTCCATTTTAGGTTTTCTTCAAAGAACTTCTAGAAGTTGATTCATCTGGTTTCTCAATACTTTCTCTCTTGTGTCAAGAATCTCAATAGGCGATTTACATTAAGTAAAATCAAGTTCCTGTTCAATTTCTTCATAGGTGAGTACATGTGTTGGTTCTAGCATGTAATTATTTAATAATGATATGTGAAGAACATCATGAACTTTGGAAAGAATTGGAGGAATTTCTAATTAGTATGATGTAGCTCTAATTCTTTCAAGATTTTCAAATGGTCCAATGTACCTAGGACTCAGTTTCCCCTTCTTACTAATCCTTATGAAACACTTCCATGGAAATACTTCTAGAAAGATATGATCTCCCACTTGAAACTTCAAATCCTTCCTTTGGTTTTATTTATAACTATTTTATATACTTTGAGCTCTTTTTATACGGGTTTGTATAGTCTTTACCTTTTCTATTGTTTCCTCCATATGTTCTGGGAATAAAATATTTCTTCCACCAACTTCATTCCAATAAGTTGGTGAATGAAATCTATTACCATACAATGCTTTATACAATTCAATTTGAATGATTTAGTGGAAACTATAGTTGTAGAAAAACTCTAACAAAGTTAAATGTTAATCCCACATACCTTGAAAGTTGAGTGTAAATGATCTCAATATGGCTTATAATGTTTGGATTTTCCTTTTAGACTATCCATAAATTTGAGGGTGATAAATAATACTAAAATAAATCTCAGTATCCAAAGCTTTATAAATACTTTTTCGTAATTTTTATGTAAATAATGGATCATGATCAGAAATAATTGAAAGAGGAGCTCCATTGATTCTTATAAATTCATTAATATAGATTTGTGCTTGATGCTCTAGTGGCCTCCCCTATAACAATGAAATGTGTTGTTTTGGTAAGTTGATCGATAATTACTCATATTGCATCATTCTTTCTTTGAGTATTTGGTAATATAGTGAAAAAAATCCATAATAATGTCATCCCACTTACACATAAGAATAGCAAGAGGTTGCATCACTCCTATAGTATGTTTTCTCTCGATCATCACTTGTTAAAAAACTATACACATTGAACATAGATAGCAATTTCATAGTTCATTTTATCCCATAAAAATTGTTTCTTCAAATTTGTATACATTTTCTCACTACTAGGGTGTATAGAGAAATTTGAACTATGAGAATCATCTAGTAGTTCCCTATTTAGCTCAGGTGTTGATGGAACCGATAACCTCTTTCCAAATTTAATAATTCCATCCTCTTACATAAAGTCTACCAATATTCCATCCTTAATGACTTTAATATTCTTTTGAAAATTCTCATCATCATATTGGGAGCATTGTATCTTCTCTAGTAAACATGGTTTTGAAATCATTTGAAATAGGAGTGATGTTTCCCCTTCCTCAATAACTCCCATACCCATCTTAACTAAATCCATGAATACAGGATCTTTCATAATCTTCATTTGGGTTAGAAGTCCATGATATTTAATGCTTAATGTATCTTCTACCTTGTTTTCTTTTCCTAGATGGTAGTGTTTTTGAGAAATCATAATCTTTGGGTAACTCAAGCCATCTTAATTGACTCATGTTGAGTTATTTCTGTGTAAAGATATATTTAAAACTATTTTGATCTATATATCTCTCACATATTTCACCATATAGATAGTTTCTCTATATCTTCATTAAATTATTATAGCTACTAATTCAAGATCTTTATTTGGATAGTTCTATTCAGGTGTTTTTAAGTGCCTTGATAAATAAGAAATAAATCTATCATCCTACATAAAGACACAACCATGTACTTTCTTCAATGCATCACTATAAATCACAAAACCACCATTTCAAAATTGTAGAGTCAAGATCAATGAATTCACTAATCTCCTTTTCAGTTCTACAAAGCATTCTTCACATTATTACTTCCAAATAAACTTAACCCATTTTAGATTATACTTAGTAAATTAGTTAGATAATGAGGAAAAATTATGAATGAAATATCAATAGCAACCTTCTAAAACAGTCAAACTACGTTTCCCAGTTTCATTTGTTGGTATAGGCCATTCATGGATTGCCTTTGTTTTCGTATGATCAAATAAGATTCCATCCTTGGAGACAATATGGCATAGAAAAAACAATTTTAATCCAAAATTCACACTTTCTAAACATCCCATATAATTCTTTTCTTTTTAGAGTCTCAAGAATAATCGTCAAGTAATTTTCATGGTCTTTATAGTTTTTAGAATACTCTAGAATATCATTATTGAATACTAAACCAAAATCTTTATGATATTCATTAAATATTATATTCATCATATCCATAAAAACACAACATAAATCAGTCAATCCAAATGGCATTACTATAAACTTATAATATCCATACATTATCTAAAAGGATATATTTGGAATATCTTCCTTCTTTATTCTCAACTAATGATACCCAGAACGAAGGACAATCTTTGAAAAATATTGAGCTCCATGAAGTTGATCAAATAAACCATCAATGTGAGGAATATGATACTTGTTATTTATTTTAATAATATTTATTTCTCTATAATCAATGCACAACCCCAAGGATACATCTTTCTTCTTAACAAAAAGAACATGTGCTCCCTGTAGAGAAAAACTATGGTGAATAAATCCATTCTTACTCAAATCCTCTAGATTTTTCTTCAAATACACTAATTGAAATGTGTCTATTCTATAAGAAGTCTTTGATATCATTCTTACATAATATGTTAAATCAATTGTAAACTCAACTTCATGCTCTCGGGGGTGTCTAAGTAATTCCTTAGAAAATAAATCAATATATTCCTATACAATTGGTACATCCTCAATTTAAAGATGAATTTTACAATACCTATATATTTTTTTTCTCTTCCTCCACAAAAATATCATTAAATAGAGTTATATGGAGTGAATATATATAAAAATTATATGATGAGGTTTCTACTCCAAAGATAAGGGATTTTATATCTTCCTCGCAAATCGTAATTTTCATCTTTTTGCAACAAATTGTTGCATCATATTTTGAAAGACAGTCCATACTGAGGATTATATCAAAGTCTACCATAGTTATGATCATAATTTCAGTAAATAAATCATCTTTATTTTCCAAAATAGGAACTTCGTAACACATTTTTGTTTCAATGAGACTTCCCATATGGTTTTTGACTAACAAATCTCTTATTTAAGAAAAAGGGAAATAACAAATTTTCTTGGAAAATTGGGTAGATATAAAAGAGTGAGATAATACAAAATCAAATAATGAATTGGTTAAATTTGAATATAGTATTATTATACTAACCACCACATCATTAGGTACTTCTACTTCACCTATGACGATCACATAATCTTGGTCATCTCCCCTTGGCCTCTTCTATGGTAGATTCCCTTGACACTTGTGACATTAGTTTGAATAATTCCCAATTTAAATATAGTTGATGAATTGAAAATAATTTATTTGTTTTCTACCCTTTAATTCATTATCTATGACCCTTTTGTCTTCACTTATAACAATCTTCCATGCCTTTCAATTAATTTCTAGGATGATTATTTCTACAGCTTCCACATAAAATGAATTACTTCATTCCCCTATTCTTCTTTGACACTTATCCTTTTCCGTTTTTATCATAAGAAGTATTATTATCTTGATTTCCCTTGAACATATAAGATCTAGAAAATTCCTTCTCCATTTTGATGACACTTAATACTATTTCATCATATGATGAAAATGTTTGAGAATCTAGTGCCCTTCGAAGACTTGGCTTAAGAACATTAAAGAAATAATCAACCTTTTCTTTTGAATCACGTAAGTAATATATAGCATACATGGATAGTATTGTGAAGGTATCTACATACACTACAATACTCTCTTCTTTCCTATTATTTAAGGTAATAGATTTTCTCTTCATTTCAATTCACTGCTAATGACAGATGTATTTTTTGAAGAATTGTTCATTAAATGTTCTCCATTACATGTCTTATATTTCATTTTAGTGTTTGTATTATTGATCAATAAAAACCAATGATCATAATATCCCTTTACATAATATACTAACAATACATACATTTCATTTTCAATGCATCCCAATGATAGAAATATCTTTTCAAGGGACTTGATCTGCTACTCAACTACCATTAGATTAGTAGTTCCACTAATATACGGGGACTTATATTACATGAACCGATCCAACATAGGTTTAGTATAGTTATTCTTAAAAACCTAAGTATGTTTTCCTAATATGGTCATGATCTGGTCAACCTCGATGCTAACTGTGTTGACTTGCTCAGTAGGAAAATACCTACATTGATTGCGAGTGTTGATTCCTTTCCTTCCATTAGGTTCCATCACTAAATAATGGAACACAATAAGTTAATTCATAATCATTATTGATCCTATAATTCACTATAAAGAGTTATTTTTATTCGCATGTTTATTTAACATCTAGTTCCCAAGGATTCTACTAAACTTCCTATGATACTAACTCTAAAAACCCTGACCCCAGTATCCCAGAGTTAGTGGTTATTATATTAAAATGGAATAGATACAAGTGATCTAATAAGCATGGATCGAAATGTTTAGTGGCCTTGAAGAAATAAATAAATATATGGTTCCCTCATTACATTGGTAATTTAATATAGAATATAAAAAATGAAAAAATAACCTGTTTACTTAAGTCTGATTCAAATATTTCATATTCATAACCCGGGGAAAGAAAAAAAATAAAAGGGTGGGCTTAAACGATCATTGAGGGTTCTATGAAACAATAATAAGTGAGGAAATGTCAATAATGCATGGTAATTATGTCAAGGTAAATAATCTAAATAACACATGTCATCAATACATTGAGAATGAAAATGGGACCATATATTTTTTCATAGTAAAAATATTATGGAAATTAATAACTGAATACTAAATGAAAAATATTATTATTTATTAGATTTCATGTATATGTAATATTAACCATTATACCATCAATATGTTATAAGTATCTAAGTAGAAACCCATAATATTCTACTTGGAAACAAACATGATGGATTTGTTGCCATCTTTTTTTGTCTCATGATACCTCTAGATGCATCAATGGGATATCTATAATTGAGCCCCACCCATCACTACAAGTCCAAAAAATTATTCATAAAAAGATTTTATCCATGAACTATTTTACTTATCAAAATAAACATAGTGAGTAAAAAATATAGAGTTATCAATATTTACCCAATTAAAACAACATTCCATGAAAACACCGTAAGTGAAAGTGGTATATGACTAAGAAACTAATCATATAAATGATACAATAAATATGTATATTTAATTATACCATTAATGATTTATGATTATAAATAAAAGGAGTGTATACATACACCACAAACAATTAATAAGTGTTGAATAATACATAACCAAAGGGAATTCCATAATGGTGTTCACAGAAGAATATATTTTAATCATACATAGAAATTTATAAGGTAAAATAGGCATAAATAACAATAAATCATGTTCAATTGATGTGAAAACATGTAAAAATAGTGTTTAAGAAACTTAAAAAATTATCCACATTAGTGCAGTTTGATGGATAATATTAAAGAATATTTAATACTTAAAAAGGAAAAATTATTTTTTAAGAACTGGAAAAGAAATAATATAGTTTATTAAGATAAAATTACATATTTTGGAATAATAATGGTGGATTAAAATATATTATGAAGTGTACATAAAAGTGGGTAAGAAATGGGGAAGTTCCCTTTAATTGGACTATCTTATTAGAAAGAAATCAAAAAGGAACCTTATAAAACATGTATTTCCCCATCAAATAGATAATATTTGATCTAGATACATATCTTTTGAACATAAAAATAGAATACACGTGGAATAAATTAGAATAATTAAGAATTATATTGGGGTAAAGAGAGATAAGGTGTAACTCGAAGGAAAAAATGGAGGTTTAGAGAGAATCTCATACCTTATGTCCACAGGTGTTCTAAATTTGGACATAATATCCTGGATAATGAAATTAGATTTATTAATAATTTAATTCAAAACCTCTTAAACATGTATTTTATTTATTATAAATTTATTAAGTTCATTTTTGGCATTTTTTATGAGATCTAAGATTCAATGTCGTTGTTTGGTACTGTCCGTTTCTTTGGTTTTCTTGATTGGTTCACTTCTATACATTATTGAAAGATCATATAAAATTCTAATAGTTGTATAGAATTGAAATTATATATAACTAATGAACTTCAAAAATATTTAATGATCATATATATCATTTTTTATATATATGAGGATGAATATTTATATAAAATTCTAATGATAATCGTTTAGATTATTTTGGCATTTGTTTGATCATCACGCACTAGTTTTGTTTTCTTAATTAATATTACGTATATATACTAGTACCAAAATACTAATTAAGTTTTAATATAAATTTTAAAATCTTTTTTAACTACAATAACGGTTTTATGATCAGCCTTGAAGGTGGTAATGTAAAATTAAAAAGCATATTCCACGATAGTGGTAAATCGGCACATCATAGATGATGTTTTCATTTTTAGAATAAAAGGGAGAGGAAAAGGGGTTTGATGATGAAAAATACATTGAATAAAATAAAATAATATTATATATATTATTATAGTTATCATTCATGTTTGAATAGATATGGTAGGGAAAGTATAAGAAAATAAAAGAAATTAAAAGAGAATTAAAAGAATGAAAGGGGGTTTTACCTCTTGAATTCCTTTTCTTGAGAACCTACTTATGGAACTTTGAATTGATATTTTTGGTGAGACCAAAAAATCCATAACATGGGTGATATTTTTTGGAGAGGGATTGGGTAGAAATTGGTAAAGATTCAAGGTTTTGGAGCAGTAGGGAGAAGAGGTGGTGAAGGGTGGTCTTTATAGTGGAGGAGGTGGGTGTTTTTTGATTATTTTATTCATTTTTTATTAGTTTGGATCAAGACTATCATTAGTGTGGATTATTATGACAATGTATAGTAACCAGTTCACGTGAGTTTGAAATAACTATTCTTAAATCATCTATACATCATCAACTAGTCAATAATTCATGTATTTAGCTTATACAGTAAATTATTGTATTTCACTATTTAAAAAAATATTAAACTATTTTAGAAAAATACCCAAAAATCTCCATAACCATTTTTAAACATGTATAATTAAAAAATGGTCTCCATTTTTTTAAAATAATTTTATAGGTACTTGAAATTTATTTTATAATTAAAATCCTCATTTATTCAAAAAATACAAATTTAAAATTATAACTAATTTTATGATACATTAAATAATTAATTAAGCTATCATAAAATTATATTATAATTATAATAAAAAAATATTAATTTATGAACCTGTTTTAAAAAAATAATCTTTATTTTAATTAATTATATACATTATAAAATTTTTAAATAAATATTTACGTTTCAAAAAAATATAAACACTTAATTTACCATTTTTGATACATTTATTTACTTATTCCATGATATAAATATATCATTTTTTATTCATAAGATACCTAAATTTTATTTCTACTTTTATAGGTGAGGTTACTATTATATTGGCCGGTTTAAAATTCCTAATGGCCATATTACTATTCCAACGGTCATGTTAATATTTAATAGTATATCACTATTCATTTAAGCTTGGTGCTATTTGAATTGGGGTGTTAAGAATGTGCCTATGCAATTTGAAGTCACAAATATTATTATTAATGCCTTACCCAAGGATATATTTAATAAGTATCAACTGGATCGTAGATTTTACTGAACTCCCTACACATAAATAAGTGTGTATTCGGGGCACCCACTCTCCAAGTCATATTGTGGGTTCCCTATGGTGTTAGAGATTATCCATCATATTATATCATGCAAAAGACAATCCTTCGAGATCATTAATAAAAGGGAAGAGAAATTTTTTAAGAATATGGGAGATATTTATAAATCCTTTCAAGGGGAGAGTATCTTCAAAATTTTGAAACATGAGGGATATATTTTTAACATTCAGTTAGGGGGAAAAAATACACAAGTTTAGTTACAAATATCTAAGTAGTTATTGATTTAAATGATTTAATTTATTGATTAAAATTGCATGTTACTCTTGTTACTGACATCAAACATGAATCATGTGGGCTTAGAGTACATGTTAAGGGAATCCTTAGTGGTTATTAGGAGTTATAGAGAGGATACTGTGATTTTTTTAAGAGAGTAAAAAGGTTTTGAATAAGGTAGTTAGGGATTTTTAAGTGTTTCCACAATCTCAAAGGGGGTAATTATTAGGAAAAATCCATCAAAATGATTTTTTTGTAGGTTTATAGGATCTGTTTATTAATCAATGATGTTGAAAAAGTTTAAAAGTGTAAAATACAGTAGGTATTCATAATGGAAATGATTTTATGTATATTCAAGTTTTTCATAGAAGATTATACAAAAATTTAGTTCAGTGGAAGAATTATCACACACACAAGGTGGATTCTCATGGAACTGAAGTTGTGTGAACATAATGACATAAAAACACTAGGTTACACTTTTTCGGATCAATTTTCCCTATAAATAGGGATATAATCTCACCATTTAGTGAGAAAAATATTTAGAGAAAGATTAGGAGAGATAATTTCTCTATTTTCATATAAGACTTATGTGAACATATTTTTTTCATGAAGTAATTTATGTGTCCAAAAATTTTATATGGAAAAAATATTACAAAAACAAGTATTTTAATTATTATATTTTATGTGATCATCAGTTATGAACAAAAGAATATTATGTAAACCTTAGTGGAATATTCTAGAATAACTATGGTAAAGTGGAATTCATTATTTTGATAAATGAAGAGATTCATGAAAAACCAATTAGGATGAAAATAGAGTTAATTTAGTTAATCATAGGAATATAAAAAAGGAAAAATATGTACACTTTTGTTGATACAATAATTAGTTCTCAAATAACGATTGGTTGTAAACGACAGAGATAATGAGTCTTCTCTATCCATTGTAAATAGTAGTTTGATTTAGTTAATTTGTTACAACATAACATCATCAATATATTATCCTTGTACATTTCATAGTTCATTTTAATCAAGTAAGAATTATTGTATCACTTACATGATTTCAATTAAATAATACTTTATTTTGAGATAAAGTGAGGATATCTTGTATCATGATGTAATAATATCAAAAATGAGATTATTTTAATATAACACACCCTATTTCAACCTCCATATGAGTATTCAACCTAGTGTGGGTCCAAAAAGTATATTGTTACTTTTATTTTAAACTATCACATATGTTTTTCTAAAGAAAAGTGAATGTATAAAATATTAGAGGTATCATATCAGGATTTTAGATCTCACCCAACATATTCACCCATGGGTGTTTGTGAGTTTTTTTCTTATCTTAATTTTTCTTATTGTATGGATGATAATCATATTTTTTAGAGTGTAACCTGAGATTATATGAAACACTATGTAAGTGGTGGCATAAAAAGGTGATTATGTGACATGAGGAGGTAGTTGGGGTTCTTCATTTCGATTATGTATAATCTTGTGAATTCATCATGTGAACTTATATTTTATATTTTCATTTTTTGTGGTACATTGTATATTTTTTAAGAAAACTTTTTTGTTTATTTATTTGATTCATTTTGAACTAAACTATTCTTTATAGTATTTAATAGTTTAAATAATTCATAGTTATCAATAATGATAACCTTGAAATTTGTGTCATTCTATGGAAATTGAGAATGTACCTTAGGATTGTGTCATGCTAGTTCAGATATGATGGTTAAGTATTTGGATTGATATTTTAAAAGTAGGTTTTATTTAACTAAATAAATAATATTAATCTCAAGGAAAAGGATAAATATTCATCTGATGACTTTGAGGGTTAAGATAAAATAAACAACTTGAAAAAATAATGTATTTAAAATCATGGAATTTCAGAAGAACAAGTGATAAATAAAAAAAGTAAATTTACAAGGAGATTATTTTATTGTGGTATTCTAGTTTATTTTATTGTTTATTTTTAAAATAATAAGTATTCTATATTGAAGAAAAATCATCCAGAAGAAAAAACATAAATAAAAAAATTCAATAAGTTCTTTAATTCTAAAAGGTGTAAAAAATCATTCAGAGGGAAGATAATATTTTAAAAATATAAAATAATTCACATGAGAAAGGAAGAAGAAGATTATTAAAGCTAAAAATATAAAAATAAATTAAAATATGAATAAAATAATGAAAAATAAAAAAATTCATGGATCAAGTTGGGAACGGTAAAAAACCTCAAGCAGTAAAAAAGAAGAAGAATTCAATTATGTGGAATATATGATAGAGGATTTGTCAGAAGCTTTTAATAATAAAAAACCCTTCATTATAAATTAAATCAAGATACTAAAGAATAAATATAAGAAGAGAAAATTTAGTGAATATAAATTTCAATATAAAAACAAAATATATTGAAGAAATCAGAATACTAAACATCTATGTGATTGTGATTAATAAAATTAAAAATGATCTTGATCTTTATGTTTATACTAAAGAATAAAAGTTATTGGATGTAAAAAAACATCTTGATGATGAAAATTACTTGAATAAGTTAAAATAATATATATTTTTCAAATCCAACTAATTTCATGTTAAATTTTTAAAGGTTTATGAAAATAGATTTTTTTTATAAGAAATATTTTTTATGTGTAATAGAATTCATAGATAATATTTTATGATAAAGGGTTGTGATTTTTTTGATAGAATTTAATCACTATTAGGAATAAAAATTAGGTGAAATTTATTATAAAATATTTACAAAATACTAATAGTTTTTGGATAATAGTTCATTCCATTAATCTAAGGTTGAAGATAAGTTTATATTTGGAGTAGTGTTGAATAATATTTAGAAAAAAATTCCATAAAAGATTAAAATATCTAGTGATAATAGAATTCAATCAATGATAATAAGATCTTTTTATTTGTTTATTTTTTTTATTAAAATTTAAAATATTATGGATTATTATATGGAAGGAAAAAATTATGCTCAAAGAGGATGCCAGAAGGTGTAATAAAATATTTTCTTATTATAAATATATATCCAAGATTGGTTGATTATAGATATAAAGATGATGAAATTACAGAAAATATTAATAATTTTTTTATTAAATTATGTGAAATAGGTGACTCACTATGTTTCCATACAACATTACAAAGAAAGTGAATAGAAAATGTTATGTTAAAGAAATTCAAAATTTTACGGATACTACTAGAGCTATGGGAAATATGAGTATAATGGTTATTTTTAATTAAAAATATTTGTTATTATTTAATACCAAGATGGGTGTAGAAATAAAGGGGATGAAAACCCTTAAAGAGAATATCTTATTTGAATATGAAATATAATAAACCATGTCACAAATTTAAAAACTATATTAGTGTTATAACTATACAATTACAACAATTAAGCAATTTAATATGCACTAAAATGGTGGAAGAGAGACAAGTTTAAAGTTTAATTGAGTTTCCTTGTACAATTTATAAAAGAAGAGGATATATTTGAGTCAAAAGGGTATGTTGTATATAAAAAAAGTCTTATTTAGAAGATTATTTTAAATAATATAAATATTTATATTTTTAAAATTGGTATTATTATGAAGAGTATCAAATTTTCATATAAATATAAAGATGTTTCAAGTAAGAAAAAAAACCATCTTACTCTCATTGAGTAACTCAATGAATAAGACCCACATCCACATGTATTAATATATATTATGGAGTAATATTAAATGTTTCCCTTTTAGAGACTTCAAGAAAAAAATTAATTAATTTAGAAGATTAAGAATTTTTTAATTAATGGGGAGTTGAGTTATCATATTTAATGGGATCTTATGATGAAAAGTTTTATATGGTACTGTGAGTATAATGTTTTAATTGAAAACATTTGAATATTAATTATTATCTCCTATTTCCTTAAAATAATTTTCTCATGTATGCATTAGTATAATTTTTTAATTCATTATTTTATTAAAATTTATGTTTTATTAATGTGAAACCCCAAGGCATCAGCTTGTAAAACAAATTTAAAAATGGAAAAGTCGGAGAAAGGCTCCTTAAAGATCTTCATTTTAGCTAGGGAGTGACCAACACGAGAAAGGGTATCGTCTACATTGCTTCCTTTTCACCATGTTTTCTTTTAAAAAATGTTGGTGGAGAAAAGGTACCAGTACTATCACATGATATAAATAATTATATAGGGAGATAAATAAGGAACTTTGAGGCTCATTTCCATTATATTGGTGTCTACTTCTATTCATATAGCCATGCTATTCTCTACTATGAAAATTGAGATGCCCAAATGCATAATAACTCTAATTTTAGATAGTAATGGTGCATCTAGACCAAATGGTTACATAATTATAAAAACAACCAGTCCTTTTAGATTAGGAACCATATAGTAGATCAAACCTTTCCAACCAATTTATTTGTGAGATTTACGTTTTGGATGTGTCAGGGGGATTATGGAGGGGAAAGAGTATTGTTTAAGATGTGATTTTAGATAGGATATGTAAGTCATGGTGTGGACTTAGTGTAAAAAAATGATGTGTTTTAAAATATAAATGGGGCATGTTTCAGTCTGTTTTGGAATAACATAGAGGAATATATCATGGTGTGGGGGTTTGGTGAAGTAGAGGGTGGTTTTTCAGTTTGATGAGTTGTTTCGTGCAGGTTTCTTGTCATAGTGTGAGGTTTTCAGGGTAGTCCTGAGGTGTTTTGTGGATATATTTTTTGAAATGACCACAAGTTTTATGACATGATGTACAAGGGACATGATTTCTATTATTTTTTATATTGGGGCTTGATGGTGTAGTTTTGGAATTTATGATGTGAAGATATGAATGTTGGATTTCAAAGGTTTTATTCTGGGTGACATCACACCATAATGATTTTTTCATGGAACAAATCTCTTATTTTATATCAATATGGGACATTTAACTAAGATTATAATATGGATAGATATGGGGGATCATACCATGATTTTAAGGGATTCATCGAAATTATCCTTATCATGGCAAGACAATGGTATTTTGTGCTACTATGATGAGTTGTTCCAAATCTAGTACAAATTTATAATTCTTTTGAATTCATTAAATTTTCATTATTTCTTATAAAACATCCGGTAATACAAGGTGAACTTTTGGAGTCCTTTTATTTTTCTTTGGATGGACCTATCTCTCAACTTCATAATATTTATTCCTTGCAATCTAAGGTGAGTTCCTTCTTTGTCCTTCTCCATTATCAACCCATTATTTCATGATAGATGGGTTTTTAAGTGGGTTGTCTTTAGTTTTGATGTGTATTCACTATTTTTAGGTTTATTTGAGGTTCATATCACATGGTTTGACCTTGTGGTAATCCTCTTTTTCTCCGTGATTTTATAGTAGTTATAAAACATTGGTTGAGGTAGGGGATTTCTAAACACATATCTTATCTTATAGAACAATATTATTGGTTATATTACTATGATACCTACCAAAAATTTTATTGTGTTATTATTTTATATATATTGATTTTGTATTTCAAGGTTTATAGGGAGTGGTAAGAACATATAGGGACACTCCTTAAATAATAATTAAATTAAACAAGGATGATAAATTGAATAAGAGTGAAATTATAAGATAGATATTTTTTCATGTAATTTATGGTTTCTATTCTACTTAATTTTTATTGATTTTTGTTGATTTATTCTTTGTGCTATGGATTTATTGTTATTAAGATCATTAAATTGATTTTCACGTTTATAATTGAAAAAATACTTAAATATGGTAAATGAAATAGGAATTGTTGAAATCTAAAAAATAGAAAGTTATTTTTGTTATGAATATTTATTGTTATTATTACTATTCATTGTGACTTACTGAAATGATTTATTAGATAGTTAATGAGTTAAAAGGATAAATGGGAAGGGGGTGAAATGTAAAAGTATTGGGTTAAATAGGCAATCTAAAAACTAAACACATCTATCAATAACATAATACTTGATGGATTGTGATAAATAAAATAAAATAAATAAGGATAAATTTGATTTAATTTGAATGTGGGAGGAATGAATGGAAGATAGTTAGATTAATGAATATGGTAAATGGGAATTTTCTATTAATAATTTTTTATTGATCAAAATGTATGAATATAGAAGAATAAAATGTCATATAAGATGAATGAAAAAATGAACTGGGTTGTGGGTGGATGAAAGGCTTGGAATGTGAAAATTAGTGGAATAATATTTATAATGAGGGTGGTAAATAGTAATTAGTAGGAATGTGAATGATGTGGAAATGTGAGGTTATTTCTTTTGTGGTTACCTTTTCTCGAGGATGATTCTTACTTGAAAATGATGTTTTGATATATAACATCTTTCCTTGGTGGGTATTTGTTATGTTGTCTTGAATAAGTTATGGAAGTTCGTGTTGGAAAAAATGTATAAAAATGTAATAATATATTGGAAATTTAGGGGATTTTATATCAGGAAGTAAGTATGGTCGTACGAGTTGTGATGACCTAAAATGTAGTAAATAGTGCAACTGAAGCCCTTTTGGGGGATAGATATGCGATTATAATGGGGGTCATTCTTGGTAGGAGGGGGGAATGAGTTTGATTCCCTTTATGTTTACACTATATTATCGAGGTGTGGTTAGAAATATTGATATGTGTTTTATTGATGAAATTATGGTTATGGTTAGATAAATTGATTCTAATGTGAGATATTGGACCTTACAGGGTGTAGGGGATGGTACAGCTGTGGTCTGACCCACATCATATGTAACTTGATATATGTTATATGTATATGGTTATGGAAATGTTTTGATGTGTTATATATAATTTAAATGGTGAATATTGATATATCTTGTTTTGAGTGGATGTTTTGTGGTGGTTGTATGTGGAATATTGTGATATTCATTATATGTTGTTGATTTGGTTTTCATTTACCCATATTTGATCAACTAGTCAGGTGTTTTCCTAATAGGACACTACCATTTTGTAACACCCCGACCCCAGTTACTCAGAGTCGGTTCATTATTACATAACATTGGAATGATTACAAGAATGATCAAGTCTCGAAAGACCGATTAGTTTAGTAGCCTTGGAATAACTAGATACATTAATAATGTTTACATTAAATCATAAAATGAAAAATAAAACAATATATTCTCCATAGTCCACACTCTTATCCCCTCATACTATACCTGCAGGTCATTCATAAATTACTTCTTCACATCCTGGGAAAAATAAAACATTGAAAAGGGGTGATCTCAAATGCCCAGTAAGGATAACAATATAACGGAAAAATTCATAAATAAGAATAAACATTTAAGGCAATGTATAACTAATACAAAAGCATTTTAAACTTGAACTTCAACATAATATGGAAAAAAAATAAAATGTAATAATGCCATTTACTTATTCACATGGATATTCTACCAATCAAATATTCACATGCAATATCAATAACCACTTTCATAATGATGGAATGCATAATGCCAGACTATCATAACCACATAGACAAGGCCTCGTTCCAATACTACAAATTAGATTTTGTCAAGGCCTTGTGCCAAGACACTAGTTTGTCTCATGAGACCTACCGATGCATCGAAGAGCTATAGCGGGATCCACCCGTTACATATTAAGTCCAATGCATTCCTCATATGAACAGGTTTAAACATAACATAAACATTCATATTAAAACTAGCATACAAAATGTCAATAATTTTTCCATAAACCGTGAATGGTATAAGAATAACACATCCACAGTCAAACAAATCACAAAACCTTCAATTCAATATGGAAGTTTTGTATCATAATAAATTAACTTTATATAAGCTTAAAATCCATCAAAGGATGCCGACATAGATGAAATCAAAAATATTTGAGAGAAATATCCCTTTTTTTGAAATCATTTAAAATTCACACAATTATAAAATTAAACATTTACTTTTAAAATTTTCTTATAATCTTGTAAGGTATGCTTCGATGATTTTATAACGGCAGAAAATAGCAGCACCTGTCGTATAAGTTAAAAAATAATTCTTACCTTAATTCTGTCGAAAAAGTTAAAAAGGACCTTGTTTGGAAAACGAAGGAAATAATCCTTTATAAACAACTTATAAAAGTCAAAAAGGGTATAAGTGACTTTAACCCATATTCTAGTTAATAGTAATTTTTTTTGGAAATACATTTTTAAGAATCATGTATGTCGATTATAAAGAAATCCCAGTAGATTATTACGTATAAACAACCTCCGATAATGAAGAGATTGTGAAATAAACCCTTACCTTGTACTTTTCCTTGGTTGGGGTAGGTTAAAATCCTGTATAATGGTGAAATAATTGTTATTAAATCACACAAGAATCATATATATTAATATGATATCATATATGATCTTTTAACATTGCTTTGTTAATAATATCTTAGTATTATCATCGTTTTGGGTGTTAACTTACACGTTTTATTTTATATGTTTTGTTATATAAGACATATCTGTCATGGATAGGTTGTATCGTATTCATATCCAGAATGATATCATGTCCTTAAAAATTATTTTTAAATCATCAAATGATAATTATACTTGAATGGACACGATGGAGAATGAATCTCATCGCGTTCGTGGAGACGGTAGTCCGTACGTACGTACGAGCGACAATATCATTCTTTTGATATTAAAATAATATATAATTGGATGGTATATCATATATAAAGAATAATTATAATTATATATTTATTATTTACATGAATTAAAAATCTTTATTATACCCATCCAAATAATAATATATTGAATAACAATTACACAACGACGTGGAGACGGTAAGCCGTACGTACGCACGTATGGTGGCATGTCATTCAAATGATGGATAGAATACTGAATATGGTTGTACCATATTTATAATAATGTTATAGTATATATGAGATACTGTATTCATTATTTTATAATGGGAATAACAAAGAAAGAAGAAGTTGAAGAAGAAATGAATTTGAAAAAGGGTGGTGAAAACATTACCTCTTCTTCGGGTTCTTCCTTTTGATTTGATCAAAAGGGATCCATAGGTTGGATTTCTGATCAAACTAAGGCCTCTAGGTTGTAGTGAGGTAAGTTGCGAGAGTATTTGGGCAGGGGTTGACCGAAACAAAAGGCTTTGAAGATGTGAATTAATGAGAAGGGGGAGTTCCCTTTTATAAGAGGGGTGAGGGACACCTTTGGGAAATCTAGAAATATTATTTTATAATAAATTCATATTCGGTTTATAATGGTTCCAAAGTAGATTATTTAAGGGATAAGGTGGGGATAGGTCGATAACCACTCAACCAATAGGATTTATATAGTTTTGGGTTACTATATTAACCTTATCTTTAAGTATTAACTCTTAGTTAATTAGTTTCACTTTTACAATGTCTCTTTGTATTTTTATATTATATGGTTAATAAACTTACTATAAACATCCAAGAGACCCCCCAAGTGGTACATTAATTATACAACTATCATGACATAAGTCTTCTGGATGAAACTTATATTTTTAGGAATTTAATATCAATTAATAACATAATATTTGTTTTAAAAACTCTTTTATGTCAATTTTGACACTATTCAACAGTTGATTTTTGTAAAAGTCATAACAGAATGATTACTTCTAATAAAGTTAATTAAATCATTCATAACATGTATTATTAAACTATAAAATTAGTTTAATTCATAAAATGTCTCAAATTATATTTATTTGAGTATTTATAATATAAATTATTTTAATTTTCACTATTATGGTAATTACTGCATCATCATTATGTCATAAATAAATTAACTTATCTAATGTCTAAACATTATAAATAAAATACCATTATGTAGGAAATCTTTTTATATTTTTAATTAATAATTATAGTATAAAATCCAACATATATAACCCTTTTTAAAAATTGTTTTTCTAAACGATATATGCTTATGTCATTTTTGTATTTATTTTAACTTAATTAAAATAAAGTGTCCCTATCACCTACAAGTGGCTCTATGGGGTTCCAAAATCGACCCAAAGATTCCCATGGTCAGAAATGTATCCAAAAATAAGGTTAGGACACATTTTATGGTAATTTAGTATTATTATAATATTATTTTTAACCCTTATTTACCGGATTTACCTTTTAACAATGGTAAATAAAATATTTACCGAAGTAATTATTCAAAATTTCAAAAAATAAAAGTTACCTATTTACATAATTTAGACATCCTGATTCTAAATATGGAATCCATCTTTCCAAATTCAAAACACATAAGTGGCAGAAATTAATTTAAAATTAATTCCTACTGTCAAAACAAAAAACGTGTTTTTAAGATATAATAACTATCAAAAGATTGATATTTGTTTATGTTCAGTTTAATTGTGAAATTATGACCAATGACCAAACTTTTATTAAATTGTAAAAATATATTCTAAATATACTTTAAAACCACTAAAATTCATAATTTATCATGATTAATTATTTTGATTAAAAAAGTTGTTTTTAATTAAAATTTTGTAATTTTCACTATTCATCAAAATATTAAAGTTATCCGAAAAGTTCCAAAATTACACCTTAGGATAAATTCGATACTCCGAATCCAAAAATGAAGTCTATTTTGAGAGATAAAATTTATAAAATTTCCAAAATTAGGTATTACAATTCATAACGGCTAGTTTGATTTGTTGTGGTGTATTAGAATCTCGAAGTTGCATACAATACACGCTATTGCATTATTCAAAGAGAAGCGTACCGTAGAAGCTTGGGGTGTTACATTCTACCCTACTTAAAATAATTTCATCCTCGAAATTTCTAGAATACTACCGCATGAAAAGACTCAGGTAGTTTTTCATCATAAGTTCCTCAGGTTCCCACGTTGCCTCTTCCATCTTATGGTTTCTCCACAAGACTTTTACCAGACGAGTCATCCGGGTTCTCAGTACTTGTTCTCTTGTATTAAGAATCTTGACGGGATCTTCGCAATAATATAGATCGGGTTCCAGTTTTAATTCCTCATAGATGAGTACATGCATTGGTTCACACATGTATTTCCTCAACAGATATACGTGGAACACATCGTGAACTTTGGAGATACTTGGCGGCATTCCCAATCGGTATGCTAAAGCCCCAATTTGTTCTAGAATTTAGAAAGTTCTGATGTACCTGGGACTCAATTTACCTTTCTTACCAAAACGTATGACTCCCTTCCATGGAGATACCTTCAGGAAAACATGATCACTGACTTGAAATTCCAAATCCTTCCTTCGATTATCAGCATAGTCTTCTTCCAACTTTGAGCTGCTTTGATATGGTTTTGGATTACCTTCACCTTTTCCATAGTTTCCTTCACTAGTTCTGGGCCTACAAGTTTTCCTTCACCAACGTCATCCCAACAGGTTGGTGTGTGACATCTCTTTCCGTATAACACTTCATATGGTGCCATCTGAATACTCGAATGGAAGCTATTGTTATAGGAAAATTCTACCAGAGTTAAATATTGATCACACATACCCTGATTGTGAAGTGACCAGAATCTCAACATGTCTTCTAAGGTTTTAATAGTTTGTTCTGATTGTCCATCTATTTGAGGGTGGTAGGCTGTGCTCAAATAAAGTTCAGTATCCAAGGCTTTCAAAAGACTTTTCCAGAATCTTGAAGTAAAACGGGGATCCCGATCAGAAAAAATCAATAGGGGTACTCCATGAAGTCTCACAAATTCATTAATATATAGTCTTGCTAGTCATTCAATTGGTAAATCTTCCCTTATAGCATGAAAATGTGCTGACTCGGTAAGACGATCAACAATGACCCATATTGCATCGTTCCTTCTAGGAGTCTTTGGTAGCCCCATGAAAAAGTCCATCGTAATATTGTCCCATTTCCACTCCGGTATGGGAAGAGGTTTCATGACTCCTCTAGGCTATTTCAATCCAGTTTTCACTTGTTGACAAACCATACATCTTGACAAAAAATCAGCAATCTCCCTCTTCATGTTGTCCCACCAAAAATGTTCCTTCAAGTCTCTACACATTTTGGTGCTCCCAGGGTGTATAGAGAAATTGGAACTATGAGCATCATCCAACAATTCACTTTTTAGATCAGGTATATCAGGAACACAAAGTCTCTTCCCAAATATCAAAATCCCATCTTCATACACAAAGTCCCTCAATCTCCCATCATTCACAACTTTAATCTTCTTTTAAAATTCTTCATCATCGGTATGAGAAATCTTAATCCTTTCTAGTAAAGATGGTTTGGAAACCATTTGAAAAAGCATTGATGTTTCACCTTCCCTGGTTATTCCCATGTCCATCATCACTAGATCAATGAAAATTGGACCCCTTTCAATTCTCATATTGTTCAAAACTCCATGATCTTTTCTGCTCAAAGCATCTTCCACCTTGTTTGCCTTCCCCGGGTGGTAGTGTATCGTGCAATAATAATCCTTGAGTAATTCAAGCCATCTCCTTTTCCTCATGTTGAGTTCTTTTTGTGAGAAAATATACTTCAAACTTTTGTGATCAATATAAATATCACATTTTCACCATAGAGGTAGTGCCTCCGTATCATCAAATCAAAGATCACAACTGCTAACTCGAGATCATTAGTAGGATAGTTTTGTTCATGAATTTTCAACTATCGTGATGCATAGGCAATAACCCTATCATTCTGCATAAGGACACAACCAAGTCCTTTCTTCGATGCATCACTATAAATAACGAACCAATCATTCCCCGATGGTAGAGTCAATATATGAGCATTGATTAATCTTCTCTTCAGTTCTTCGAAAAATTCTTCACACTCTTTTGTCCAAACAAATTTAACCCCTTTACGTGTGAGCTTTGTAAAAGGGTTATCCAATCGGGCAAAATTCTGGACGAAACATCGATAATAACCTGCCAAACCAATAAAAATGCGTACCTAAGTTATACTCGTAGGTGCTGGACATTCTGGGATTGCCTTGGTATTAGAAGGGTCAAGAGAGATTACATCTTTAGAGACAATATGGCCAATAAAATAAATCTCATGAAGCCAGAATTCACACTTGCTAAACCTCCCATATAATTCATGTCTTCTCAGAGTCTTCAGGATAATGCGCCAGTGATTTTCATGATCTTCGTAGCATTTTGAGTATACCAAGATATCATTAATAAATACAACCAAAAATTCATCGAGATATTCCTTGAAAACTCTATTAATCAGATCCATGAATACAGAGGGTGCATTAGTTAATCCAAAAGGCATTACTGTAAACTCGTAATTCCCGTACCTGGTTCGAAATGCTGTCTTCGTAATGTCTTCCTTCTTCACACACAACTGTTGGTATCCAGATCGAAGGTCAATCTTTGAAAATTATTGAGCTCCATACTGTTGGTCAAATAAATCATCAATGAAAGGTAGGGGATAAATGTTCTTTATTGTTATAGCATTGATCTCCCTATAGTCGATACATAACCTCATAGATCCATCTTTCTTTTTAACAAAAAGAACAGGGGATCCCCATGGAGAAACACTAGGGGGAATAAATTTCTTATTACTTAATTCCTCTATTTGGTTCATTAGTTCAACTAATTCTACAGTGACCATTATTTAAGGGGTCTTTGATATAGGCATTGATCCAGGAATTAAATCAATGGAAAACTCAACTTCTCGTTCTGGAGGATGTCCATGTAAATCTTCCAGAAACACATCTACATATTCTTTCACAATAGGTACATCCTCTATTTGAACATTCCTTTACTCACCCACTTTAATTTCATCCTCTTCCTCCCCAATAACTGAATTTAGTTGAGCTACTGGGGGTGGATCTAGATAAGAATTAGGTGGTGACGATTCTGCTCTAAAGATAAGGTGTTCCGTATCATCATCATTAAAAATTGTAACCTCCTCCTTCTTACAATAAATCTTCACATCATGGTCCGAAAGACAATCCATGCCAAGGATTATATCAAATTCAATTATTGGTATGATGATGAGATCAACGGATAAAGTACATTTATATTCTCTAATGGGGACTGATTCACAAAACATTGAGGCAATGATACTTCCCTCAGGATTTTTAACTGACAACTCCTTTGTTAAATCAAACTGGAAATATCTAATTTTCTTAGAAAACTGGAACGATATGAAACAATGTGATGATCTAGAATCAAATAATGCATTTTCTAAACTTGAGGAAACCATTAAATTTCCTACCATCACATCTTTCGGAGCTTCTACCTCAGTAGTAGTGATAGAATAATCTTGGACTTGATCCCTTGGCCTTTTCTGAGGTAAGTTCCCCTGACGCTTAGGACATTCATTTTCATAATGTCCCATCTCCCTTCAATTGTATCACTGAACATTGGTAGCTTCCTTCTTCCCTTTTCAATCATGATCTTGGTGGCCTTGTTCACCACACTTGTAACAGACACCAATTCCCTTCAAGAAAGTACCAGGGTGTTTCTTCCCACATTTACCAAAGGATGTATATTCAACATTTCCCTTCTTACCCTTATTTCCATTCCCATATTGATCAGCAGATCTCTTCTTCTCTTTCTTTGCTTTAAATTCATATGACATAGAGAATTATTTATCTGTCTCGATAGCACATGAGACAATGTCTTCGTACGATGAGAAGGATTGTGAGACTAAGGCTCGACAGAGAAATGGTTTTAACCCATCAATAAAACGATCAATCTTACATCTTGGGTTACGTATATAATCTCCAGCATACCTTTCTAACCTTGTAAAGTTAGCCTTATACTTTGCGAAATTCTCATCCTCCTTTTGTCTCAGACTCAGAAATTGTCTTTCCATATCTACACGATGGTCACGAGGAAAGTATTTTTCTAAGAACAGATCATTGAACTCCCTCGATTCCATATTTGATACTTCATCATCTTCCTTCGTGTTTTGAATCAATGACCACCATTGATCAGCATATCCAGTGAGGCGGTAAAATGCCATGATATATTTTTCCCTTTCACTACTCTCCAAATCCTGAAATATTTTCTCTAGGGAATTTATCCATTACTCAGCTACTAATGGATTTGTAATCCCATTGAATATTGGTGATTTCTGCCTCATGAAGTGATCTAACATTGATCCTCCACGCTGTGGATCATGGTGCTCCATACGGGTAAGGTTATTATTCATAACCTGAGTGAGTTGTCCCAGTATGGTGATTAGAGGATCAGCACCAGTTGCATCACCAGATCCACTATAATTATCTTGAGCAGGATGGAAATCCTTACATGGAGTGCGTGCATTGATACAGTTTCCATTTCTTACACTAGGCGCCATTTCTAAACAATGGCATAAACTAGATCAGTTTATAGATCAAAATACATAATTTCATACATATAAAACACTTAACATAAATTGAACTATTTATGGATATAATCCATAATCATAAAAATGTTTTCTTTGAGGAATTATATACTCATAAACCCTTCATAATGATTTGTAAAGAAAATGAGAGTTATCCTAAGCATATCCCCTGGGAGTGTCGTAACCAAGAGTGAAGCAAGGCCCGTTTTCATGCACTAGTTCCCATTCGAGTCTAGCTCAAAGCGGTGTTTTTGGGTTTTACCCCTAGGTACATCTGTGCTAGAGCCGCCTCTACCTGCTCGTATCCAGACAGAGATGTATTTCTCAGAAAACTCACAAAATCTCTACAATACCAAAATTTTAGGAAGTTCTTCTATACTAATCCTCAAAGTCCATCTTAGGTCTATGTGCTCCGATCAGAGTTTATCTAAATCTAGCTTCCAAGGATTGTACTAAAATTCATCTGATACCAATTTTAACGCCCCAAACCCAGTTACCCCAAGTCGGTGCCTTATTACATAACATTGGCATGATCACAAGAAAGATCAAGTCTCAAAAGACCGATTAGTTTAGTAGCCTTGGAATAACTAGATACATTAATAAAGTTTACATTACATCATAAAATGAAAGGTACAATAATATAGTCTGCATAGTTTACACTCTTATCCCCTGATATTATCCCTGCAGGTCATTCATAAATTACTTCTTCACATCCTGGAAAAAATAAAACATAGAAAAGGGGTGAGCTCAAATTCCCAGTAAAGATAACAATATAGCGGAAACTTTCATAAATAAGAATAAACATTTAAGGCAATGTATAACTAAAACAAAATCCTTTTAAACTTGAACTTCAACATAGTATGGGAAAAAAATAAAATGAAATAATTCCATTTAATTATTCACATGGATATTCTACTAATCGAATATTAACATGAAATATCAATAACCACTTTCATAATGATGGAATGCATAATGCCAGAGTATCATAACCACAAAGACAAGGCCTCGTGCCAAGACTACAAATAAGATTTTGTCAAGGCCTTGTGCCAAGAAACTAGTTTGTCTCATGAGACCTACCGATGCATCGAGGAGCTATAGAGTGCTCCACCCATCACATATTAAGTCCAATGCATTCCTCATATGAACAGGTTTAAACATAACATAAACATTCGTATTAAAACTTGCACATGAAATGTCAATAATTTCTCCATAAACCGTGAATGCTATAAGAATTACACATCCATAGTCAAACAAATCAAAAAACCTTCAATACAATATGGCAGTTTTGTATCATAATAAATTAACTTCAAATAAGCTTAAAATCCATCAAAGGATATCGATATAGATGAAATCAAAACTATTTGATAGAAATATCCCTTTTTTGAAATCATTTATAAGTCACATAATTATAAAATAAAACATTTACGTCGAAATTTTTTTATAATCTTATAAGGGAAGCTTCGAAGATTTTATAATGGCGGAAAATAGTCGCACCCGTCGTATAAGTTAAAAAAACATTCTTACCTTAATTTTGTCGAAAAGGTTAAAAAGGACCTTGTTTGGAAAACGACGGAAAGATTCCTTTATAAACCACATATAAAAGTCAACAAGGGTATAAGTGACTTTAACCCATATTCTAGTAAATAGTATAAATATTTGGAAATACATTTTTAAGAAACATGGATGTGGATGATAAAGAAATCCCAGTAGATTATTATGTATAAACAACCTCCGATAATGAAGAGATTGTGAAATAAACCCTTACCTTTTACTTTTCCTTAGTTGGGGTAGGTTAACCTCTTATATAATGGTGAAATAATTGTTATTAAATTATAGAAGAATCATATATATTAATATGATATCATATATGATCTTTTAACATTGCTTTGTTAATAATATCTTAGTATTATCGTCGTTTCTGGTGTTAACTTACTTGTTTTCTTTTATATGTTTTGTTATGTAATCCATGTTTTTCATGGATAGGTTGTATCTTATTCATATCCAGAGTGATATCAAGTCCTTAAACATTATTTTTAAATAATCAAATGATTTTTATACTTGAATGGATACGATGGAGAATGAATCTCATCGCATTCGTGGAGACGGTAGTCCGTACGTACGCACAAGCGACAATATCATTCTTTTGATATTAAAATATTATATAATTGGATGATATATCATATATAAAGAATAATTATAATTTTATATTTATTATTTAAATTAATTTAAAATCATTATTATACCCATCCAAATAATAATATATTGAATAACAATTACACCACGACGTGGAGACGGTAAGCCGTACGTACGCACGTATGGTGACATGTCATTCAAAGGATGGATAGAATACTAAATATGGTTGTATAATATTTATAATAATATTATAGTATATAGGAGATACTGGATTCATTATTTTAGAATGGGAATAACAAAGAAAGAAGAAGTTGAAGAAGAAATGAATTTGAAAAACGGTGGTGAAAACATTACCTCTTCTTCAGGTTCTTCCTTTTGATTTGATCAAAAGGGCTCCTTAGGTTGGATTTATGATCAAACTAAGGCCTTTAGGTTGTAGTGAGGTAAGTTGAGAGAGTATTTGGGTAGGGTTTGGCCTAAACAAATGGATTTTATGGTGTGAATTAATGAGAAGGGGGAGTGCCCTTTTATAAGATGGGTGAGGGGCACCTTTAGAAAAGCTAGAAATATTATTTTATAGTAAATTCATATTCAGTTTCTAATGGATCCAAAGTGAATTATTTAAAGGATAAGGTGGGTATAGGTCACAAACCACTCAACCAATATGATTTAGACAGGTTTGGGTTACTATATTAACCTTATCGTTATGTATTAACTCTTTGTTAATTAGTTTCACTTTTACAATGTCTCTTTGTATTTTTATATTATATTGTTAATAAACTTACTATATACATCCAAGAGACCCCCAAGTGGTCCATTAATGATACTACTATCATGATATAATTCTGTTGGATGAACCTTATATTTTTAAGAAATTTAATATCAATTAATAATATAATATTTCTTTTAAGAACTCTTTTATGTCAATTTTGACACTATTCAATAGTTGATTTTTTGTAAAAATCACAACAGAATGATTACATTGAACAATGTTAATTAAATGATTCCTAACATGTCATATTATTCTAGAAAATTAGTTTAATTCATAAAAAGTCTGAAATTATATTTATTTTGATATTTATAATATCAATTATTTTAATTTTTCACTATTATGGTAATTACTGCATCATCTTTGTGTCATAAATAAATTAAATTATTTAACGTCTAAAAATTATAAATAAAATACCATTATATAGGAAAGATTTTTATCTTTATAACTAATATTTATAGTCTAAACTCTATCATATATAACCCTTTGTAAAAATTGTTTTCTAAAAGATATATGCTTATGTCATTTTTCTATTTATTATAACTTAATTAAAATAAAGTTTCTCGATCACCTACAAGTGGCTCCATGGGGTCCCAAAATCGACCCAAATATGCCCATGGTCAGACATGTATCCACCAATATGGTTAGGACACGTTATAGGGTAATTTAGTATTATTATAATATTATTCTTAACCCTTATTTGCCGGATTTACACTTTAACCATGGTAAATAAAATATTTACCGAAATAATTATTCAAAATGTCTAAAAATAAAATTTAACTATTTACACAATTTGGACATACTGATTCCAAATATGTAATCCATTTTTCCAAATTCAAAACACATAAGTGGCATAAATTAATTTAAAATTAATTCCTGCTGTCAAAACAAAAAGCGTGTTTTTAAGATATAATAACTATCAAAAGATTGATAGTTTTTTATGTTCGTTTTAATTGTGAAATTATGTCCAATGACCAATATTGTATTAAATGGTAAAAATATATTCTAAATATAATTTAAAACCACTCAAATTCATAATTTATCACTATTAATTATTTTGATTAAAAAAGTTGTTTTTAATTAAAATTTAGTAATTTTCACTATTCATCAAAATATTAAAGTTATCCGAAAAGTACCAAAATTTCACCTTAGGCTAGATTCGATACTCCGAATCAAAAAATGAAGTCCATTTTGAGAGATAAAATTTATAAAATTTCAAAAAGTAGGTATTACTATTCATAACGTCTAGTTTGATTGGTTGTGGTGTGTTAGAATTTCGAAGTTGCGTACAATACACGCTATTGCATTATTCAAAGAGAAGTGTACCGTAGAAGATTGGGGTGTTACACATTTTGAATTTTACAACCAATGAACTAATAGGTTGGATTTGTGAGAATTTTTTGGACCTAGATTCAGAGTGATTAATGATGGTTAAGGGATTTATGATTGTTTTTTTGAAAATGGAATTAGTTGGGCATCTATGTTAAAAAGTTGATGATAAATTCATGGTAAATGGAGTATGTTTTTGTAAATGATATGGGGGTATTGAATTAACATATATCTTTTTAATTTGTTAAAGTGACAGATATTCCTGAATAGCGAATAAATGGGATGTCTTGGTGAGTCGGTCAACCACAACCCATATTGCATTATTTCCCTTTGACATCTTCAGGAGACCCGTGACAAAGTCTATATTAACATTTTCCAATTTCCACATGGGTATAGGAAATGTATGCATCATACCTTTGGACTTTTGTCACTCAGCTTTAACTTGCTGACATACCAAGCACCTTGATATATATTCCGCAATCTCCTTCTTCATGTTATCCCACCAGAAGTGTTCTCGGTGACCATGGTACATTTTGGTACTCCCAGGATGGATTGAGAAGGTCGAGCTATGTGCATCATTCAATAGATCCTTATTTATCTCTGGATCATATGGTACCCATAATCGTTTCCAAAATATTACAACTCCTTTCTCATCAATTTTGAAATCGGAGGATTTCCCATTTTTAACAGCTTCCACCCTTCTCTAAATTTCCATATCCTTTCATTGAGCATCCTTTATTTTCTCCAAGAGGGATGGTTGAGAAATAATTTGAGAAAGGATTGATGATGTTCCTCCATTAATTATTCCCATGTACATCCTTTTCAAATCTAAGAATATCAGATCCTTTTCAATTCTCATCATTGATAAAGATGCAGGATCCTTTCTTCTTAGAGCATCTGCCACTATGTTTGCCTTACCGGGATAGTAGTGGATTGAGAAGTCATAATCCATAATGAGTTCTATCCATCTTCGATGGCGCATATTAATATCTTTCTGTGTAAATATATATTTGGGACTCTTATGGTCAGTATATATCTCACATTTTTCCCATAGAGATAATGCCGCCAGATTTTCAACGCAATGATCACAGCCACCAACTCCAGATCATGCGTGGGATAGTTTTTCTCATGGAGTTTCAGCTACCTTGAGGCATAGGCTATCACTTTATCATTTTTCAATAGCACACAACTTAAGCCTTTCTTAGAAGCATCACTATTCACCAAAAAGAGTTCTCCACTTGAAGGGAGTGTGAGTACTGACACAGTGATAAGCCTCTTTTTCAACTCCATGAAATAGTCTTCACATTCCTATGTCCGGATGAACTTTACTCCCTTCCGTGTTAGCTTGGTCATTGGTTTTAACAATCGTGAAAAGTCCTTCATGAATCGTTGATAATTTCCAGCTAGACCTAAAAAGGTGTGGATCTCTGTTATAGAAGTTGGCCTCGACCACTGTTCAATTGCCTTCATCTTGGAAGGGTCCACAAATATTATTTTCCTGGTGATAACATGTCCCAAGAATGATACTTTCTCCATCCAAAACTCACATTTACTGTACTTTTCACACAAATTCTCCCTTTTCAATGTTTTTAACACAGTTTTGAAATGCTCATCATGTTCCTCTTTTCTCTTGGAGTATATCATAATATCATCAATAAATACCACCACAAATTTGTTGAGGTAATATCTAAAGACTCTATTCATTAAATCCATTAAAATTGCTGGAGCATTAGTGAGTCCGAATGTCATCACTATGAACTCATAGTGTCCATACCTCATTCGAAAGGTAGTCTTGGGAATATCTTCCTTCCTCACCTTTAGTTGGTGATATCCCGACTGAAGTTCCACCTTAGAGAAATAACTGGCCCCACTAAGCTGATCGAACAAGTCATATATCCATGGAAGGGGATACTTGTTCTTTATAGTGATTTTATTGAGCTCAAGATAATCAATGTAGAGGCACATTGATCCATCCTACTTCTTGATGAAGAGGACTGGAGAACCCCATGGTGAAGCACTCGGGCGTATAAAACCCCTCTCCATATTCTCCTGTAACTGCTTCTTCAGCTCTTCAAGCTCAACGGTGGCCATTCTGTAAGGTGTATTTGAGATTGGAAGAGATCCAGGGATAATTTCAATTGAGAACTCAACCTCTCGGTCAGGAGGAAGACCAGACAACTCTTCAGGTAATACATCTGTGTAATCCCTCACAATGGGCATGTCTTCAAGACTGATTCTATCCTTTGTCCCGATCATTTGATCTAGATACACTTTCTCACAAGGAAGAAGTATCCAAACTTGAGACGAAGATTCTAAAGGAGACTCAACTTCTTCCTTAAACTTGTAATGAATTAGAGGATGCTTCAGGATGTGAAGAGTAATCTCCCTTTCCCAAAAATTGATTTTGGCCTTTTACAAAGATAGCCAATCCATGCCTAAGATAGCATCGAAATACACTAAAGGAATTAGGACAAGATTTGATGGGAGGTTCAGTCCACAAACATTAATCGAGGAGGAGTTATAAACCATGGATGGAATAATTTCCCATTCACTGTTCTCACAGATAACTTATCCTCCAAATTTTGAGGTGGTGTTTGAATAGTTCTACTAAACTTGAAAGATATGAAATAATGTGTAGAACCAGAATCAAATAGTATTCTCACTATTCTTGAATGAATAACAAATGTACCTGTCATCACATCATTTTCCGGCTCCACCTCAACAGTAGTGATAGAATAAGCCCTTCCTTGTTGCCTTGGAGGTTGTTTCTGATTGCCTCCGATAACCCTTGGCGTAGGGAAATTGTTCGCATAATTCTCAAGCTCTTTGCAGTTATAACACTACACTGTAGACTGAGTGTTGATCTAAACCTTCCGTTCTTCTTCAAAATTAGCGGGATTTTTCATATCCCTTCAATAGTTCTTGTCCAGATGACCAGAATTTCATCATTTGAAGCAATTCTTGGTTCCCTTGAGACAGTAACCAAGATGCTTCTTCCCACAATTCTTGAAAAGTGGAAAGTGAGGCTTCTTTTCATCATGGGATTTTTTTGAGGAACCACCCATGTTTTTCTACATTTTCCGCTTCTTTTCACTAGCCCATGAGACCACTGAGAGTCTCTAATATCCATTTCAACCTTGAGGGCACAATGGAAAATCTCCTCTTAACTGTCAATGTCTCGAATCGCCAACACTTTTCATAGACTCAGATTTAGTCCGTTAAAGAAGCGATCCACCTTGCTCTCAGTGTTCATGACAAAGCCAAAGGCGTACCTTGCAAGCCTTGTAATGTTCGGTTCATATGCCCTGATGGACTCATCTTCCTTCCACTTGATTCCAAAAAACACTCTTTCCATCTTGAGATAGTGGGTAAAGGAAAATATTTGTTGAAAAACACTCTTTTGAATTCCTCCCATTCTATGGAATCAATTTACTCTTAGGAATTTGTATTCTTGATCCGTGTCCACCACTGATCAGATTCCCCATCAAAACGATAGACTGCCAGTACAACTCTCTCTTCATCCGAGCACTAGAGGAAAGAGAAAATATTTTCAATGCAGGTAATCCATTGTTCTACGAGGAGGTGATCAGAAGACCCACTAAACATGGGAGGCCATTGCTTCATGAAGGATTCTACAACAAATTTCTCTTTCCTTGAAGGAGGGGGAAGTTCCACCTGATTCAAGTTATTATTCATAACTTGAGCCAGCTGAGAAAGTATCGCCATAAAGTTTTGAGCACCCGCTCTCATCACATCAGGCATGTCATTAGGGAAATCATTACATTTCCTATCACATTGGTTATTGGAACAAGTTCTTCTATTTCCATCCATTAAGTAAGAAAAATAACGTATAATTATAGGTCTTGAATACTTAGCTATTGAGCATAAATAGAAACTTTGAACATACAAGTATGAACTTATAAAGAAAAATTATATCCTGACTTGTGATTCATTAGGTTTATATCTAGGTTATCCTCGATCTATTTCTTAACTTATATTCTTATGGTATTCTTTTTGTCCTTTAATAATGGTTTGTACTAAGCTCACGAATCTACCAAAGCATATCCCATGGGAGTGTCGTAACCAAGAGTGCAACAAGGCCTGTTTTTGTTCACTAGTTTCCATTTGAGTCTAGCTCAAAGAGGTGTTTTCAGGTTTTACCCCTAGATACATCTGTTCCAGATCCGCCTCTACCTGCTCGTATCCAGACAAGGATGTATTTTCTTGATAAACCACTTACTCTATACTCACCAATTCTAGAACTGTTTTTTTATAATTAGTCTCATCTTTAAGGTTCTTACTAAGGTGCTCTATTCCTAATCTCCAAAAATAACTAGACCATCCTCTGATACAAAATATAGCGACCCGATCCTTTTACATATAACATTTAGTTATTTCATGCATAATTAATCATCAGAGTGGAAGCCAAGGATCGTTAAGTCTAGTGTCTTGGAAGACTAGGTACAAATAACATAAAACATGGGGCTAAAAAAACTTCTTTATTTAATATTCATAAAGAGATTCTAAATTCCTTTGAGCTCTTACATCTGCATAGGGTACCCTGGGGAACACATGAACAAAGGGATGAGCTAAAAATGCCCAGGAAGGGAATGAACATAAGGATATATCTCCAGCACATGAGTTAAGAGGAATGACATAATGATATAAAAAACATGAAACTTATGAAATCATTTAATATAAGCATGGGATAATATCAAAATGGAATCATATAAATGTGGAATAATCATAAATAATATCTTTATTACGGGTCAAGGCTAATCTCCAATCCCGTTTCCCATTTTAGTACGGGTCAAGGCTAACCTCCAATCCCGTTTCACATCGCATCTCACGAGACTTAACCTTACCCAATGCATTGGAGCACTATCTGGGCGCAACTAGCTCAACATTTTCATGTATATTCTTTCCACATAAATATTCTTACCACATATACAATCATACATAATCAACCATACATAAACATAAGGGTACCCATGGAAAGAATTGGGTACTACAGTCATGACATAAAACATATTTGAAGGGTGTATCATGAAAGTGTCCATGAAAAGAAAGGATTGGAACATACATGGATTTTTATAGGGTAAAATAGAAATATAACATGGAAAGTGGTGCCAAATATAAGTGACAAAGTATTATAAATGTATTTTAGAAACATTAGTATTAAAACATTTTTGTGCATTTTTAAGGAAAACACTCTAGAGCTTTTAAAATAGCAAAGAAGACATTCTTTTATATAAAAACAGAATTGAAACATGATGGTTTTTAGAATAAAAATAATGATTTTATCTAGACAATTGTGTCTTAAAAAATAGGATAGGGTGAACTTGAAATTTGGGTAAAAAATTTGGGATGTCCCCTTAAAACAGGTTTGCTTATCGGAATGTTCTAAGGAGGGAATCATTCAAAAACATGTATATCCCTGAAAGAAAGTGATGAAAGGGTATTGTTATTATAATCTTTTAAAACTATCCATAATTCATAATATTCACATAAATAGATATGATAACACCATTTTTAATGAAAGATAAGGCAACCCGAAAGAACGTAGAAGGTTTGGGTAGAATTCGTTACGATTTTACCGGCATGGCGTCGGGTGTACCTAAGAGGGCTTGATGAGAGAGAGAAAGAGTTTATCATCACTTATAAAGCATTAGTAAAGTTTGGGGAAGGTTTATAAACACACCCCATCACTTGGTATTACACAAAAAAGGCATAGCATAGAGAACAATCTTGATTTAGAGTGAAAAGGTGAGGATCCCTTACCTAAAATCTGTTGGTGTTCTCCACTTGTTATTAACGACCTGAATAAACTAATTTTGCTTATTAATTAATATGTCCAGAAACTCTTATATATGTAATTTATTTTTTATAACCCTTTTTAGTTCATTAAAATTCTTTTTGATTAGTTATAAGGTTCAATTTCATTGTTCGGTCTTTTTTGTTTACTTGGCATTAAAAGATCGGTTCGTTTATATTGATGTTTTAATTATATGAAAGATGAAAGTGGTTGTCCATAATTGAAGTTACATTACTTATTTCATATCCATTAGATTACGTTGTTTTAATTTTAATTAGTTTACTTATAGTGATGTTGAATTATTACATATATAACCTTAGTGATAACCATTTTTGTTATTCTGTGGGTTTGATTACAAAGAATGTTTTTGATATATAACTTAATTTCATTTGTAACAAAGGATTACAGAACCAAAAATAGTATATATTACATATATAATAATCTGTTTCAACCATAATACAAATGGTTTCATGACCAGAATTAAAGATAATAATAGAAATTGATAAATCGTTGTCCTTCAATGTGCTAAATTAACACATCTCAAACGATGCTTTCATTTCTTCCAAATAAAAGGGTGGTGAAAGGAGAAAAAATAATGAAATATACCACTAGAATGAATAAATTCCATTACATTTATTTTACTGGATTTATCATACTATTATGGTGAAGGTAGGTGAGGAAAGAAATATAAAGAAAAGAATATAAAATAAAAGAAGAAATTTGGGAAGAGGAATTTACCTCTTGAGACTTCCTCCTTTGAGAACCTCCTAAGGGGAGAGGTTTCAGTATTTTGAATAGTATGAGAGATTTTGGACGTGGGGGATGATCTTGGGGAGAGATTTGGGCAGAATTTAGAGAAGGCTTGGAGCTTGAGATGAGTGGAGAGAAGATGGAGTGGAGGGGGGTTTTTATATTGGAGGAGAGGAGGGATTTCATGATATTATAATCATTCATTTATTATTTCTTCCCATGATAAGGAATAGTAAGTATTACAAGACCAATAATAGTGATTTTATCATGTTATCTTGAAACAAGTGGGCTTACATCAGCAGAACATCATCAATGACTCAATTAATCAATTATTTAGCATTTATTGTGAATTATCGAATTCTACTATTCATAAAAAATTCATGTATTTCAGAAAAATATAAAAAATTCATTCAAACCATTTTTCGATGTGTATTATCCAAAAATGAAGTCCATTTTTTAAAAATAATTTTCTAAATTTTATTATTTTAATATTTAATTAAATTCATAATTTATTATCAAAAACCAGTTTTAAAACACTCCTTAACTTATTCTAAAATATAGGTATATTTCAGTTACAAATTGAATATTATTTTTATAACACCATAGGTGAGGTAACTATTCATAAGGGTATATCACTATTCATAAGGTTATGTTACTATTCATTATGGTAGGTTACTATTCACCAAAAATTATTTTTGTTTTATTAGACTCCATAAAACATCTTGAACACTACCGTGTATGTCAGATTTTCAAAATTCTAAACATAGAAGTGAAAAAATTATGTTTAAAGGTCACTTATCACTTAGTAGTTCATTATTATGTGATTTTATGGCATATTTATAAGAATGGAATTTCCATTAAAAACATTAGGTCGTTACAAATGCTATGTTGCAAGAGGGATTCATGTGACTAGTAAAATCTATATAGGGAGACCCATGACCTACCCCTACCATGGAAGAGATAAAGTGAGATGTAACGCCCCGAACCTAGATACCCAGAGTCGATGCATTATTACATAACATTGGCATGATCACAGGAAAGATCAAGTCTTGAAAGACCGATTAGTTTAGTAGCCTTGGAAACACTAGATATATTTATAAAGTTTACATTACATCAATAAGTGAAAAACTAAAATAACATATTGTCTTCATATCCCCTCATACTATCCCTGCAGGTCATTCAAAAAATACTTTTTCACATCCTAGGAAAAATAAAACATAGAAAAAGGGGTGAGCTCAAATGCCCAGTAAGGATAACAATATAGCGAAAAATTTCATAAATAAGAATAAACATTTGAACCAACGTATAACTAAAACAAAAGCGTTTTAAACTTGAACTTCAACATAGTATGGAAAAAATAAAATAAAATAATGCTATTTACTTATTCACATGGATATTCTACTAATCGAATAATCACATGAAATATCAATAACCACTTTAATAATGATGGAATGCATAATGCCAGACTATCATAACCACTTTGCCAAGGCCTCGTGCCAAGACTACAAATAAGATTTTGCCAAGTCCTTCTGCCAAGACACTAGTTTGTCTCATGAGACCTACCGATGCATCGAGGAGCTATAGCGATCTCCACCCATCACATATTAAGTCCAATGCATTCCCATATGAAAAGGTTTAAACATAACACAAACATTCGTATTAAAACTAGCATAAAAATTGTAAATACTTCATCCATAAACCATGAATGGTATAAAACTAACACATCCATAGTCAAAAATATCACAAAACCTTCAATACAATATAGATGTTTTGTATCATAATAAATCAACTTCAAATAAGCATAAAATCCATTGAAGGATGTTGACATAGATGAAATCAAAACTATTTGAGAGAAATATCTCTTTTTTTGAAATCATTTAAAAGTCACACATTTATTATGGAAGTAATTTAAAAGTGATTTTTGGATCAAAGTGTCCCATACCACATGGAAACTTTTGAAAAGAAATATAATTTCAAAACATTAATGTCTATATAAATAAATCCTTAAAATAATTATGAAAACATGGACATTAATTAAGAAGATTTAGAAAGATAAATCTTTAAAACATTTAAAATTCTGATTTTGATAAAGAGTACCATTCATATATTCTTAAAATATTTTTTTTGAAATCATTTAAATGTAACATAATTATAAAATAAAACATTTACTTTGAAAATATCCTTATAATCTTGTAAGGGAATCTTCTAAAATTTTATAACGACGGAAAATAACCGCACCCGCCATATATGTTAAAAAAACATTCTTACCTTAATTCTGTCGAAAAGGTTAAAAAGCACCTTGTTTGGAAAATGACGGAATGATTCCTTTATAAACCTATTATAAAAATTCAAAAAAGGGTATAAATGAATTTATACCATAGTCTTTAAAATAGTAATAATGATTTGAAATGCATTTTTAAGAAACATGGATGTGGATGATAAAGAAGTCCTAGTAGATTATTACGTACAAACAACCTCGGATAATGATGAGATTGTGAAATAAACCATTACCTTGTAAATTTCCTTGGTTGGGGTAGGTTAACCTCCTGTATAAGGGTGAACTAATTGTTATTAAATTATACAAGAATCATATATATTATTATGTTATCATATATGATCTTTTAACATTTCATTGTTGATAATATCTTAGTATTATCGTCGTTTCGGGTGTTAACTTACTCGTTTTCTTTTATATGTTTTGTTACGTAAGAAATGTTTTTGATGGATAGGTTGTATCTTATTCATATCCATAATGATATCAAGTCCTTAAACATTATTTTTAAATCATCATGTGATAATTATACTTGAATGGATATGATGGAGAATGAATCTCATCGCGTTCTTGGAGACGGTAGTCCGTACGTACGCACGAGCGACTATATCATTCATTTGATATTAAAATAATATATAATTGGATGGTATATAATATATAAAGAATAATTATCTTGTTATATTTATTATTTACATGAATTACAAATCATTATTATACCCATCCAAATAATAATGTTTTGAATAACAATTACACCACGACGTGGAGACGGTAAGCCGTACATACGCACGTATGGTGACATGTCATTAAAAGGATGGATGGAATACTGAAATATAGTTGTACCATGTTTATAATAACATAAATGTATATATAATATACTGGAGTTATTATTTTATAATTCTAATAACAAAGAAATAAGAAGTGGAAGAAGAAAGGAACTTGAAAAAGGGTGGTGAAATCATTACCTCTTCTTTGGGTTCTTCATTTTGATTTGATCAAAAGGGATCCTTAGGATGGCTTTCTGACTAAATGAAGGCCTCTAGGATTAAGTGAGGGAAGTTGAGAGAGTATTTGGGCAGGGTTTTTCCTAACCAAATGGCTTTTAAGGTGTGAATTAATGAGAAGGAGGAGTTCCCTTTTATAAGAGGGGTGAGGGGCACCTTTGGAAAAGCTAGAAATATTATTTTATAATAAATTAATATTCGGTTTATAATGAATAAAAAGTGGATTATTTAAAGGTTAAGGTGGGGATAAGTCTAAAATCACTCATCCAATAAGATTTAGACAGGTTTGGGTTACTATATTAACCTTATCTTTAAGTATTAACTCTTAGTTAATTAGTTTCACTTTTACAATGTCTCTTTGTATTTTTATATTATATGGTTAATAAACATACTATATAAATACAAGAGACCCCACAAGTGGTCCATTAATGATACACCTATCATGATATAATTATCTTTTCTGAACCTTATATTTTTAAGAATTTAATATCAATTAATTATATAATATTTGTTTTAAAAACTCTTTTATGTCAATTTTGACACTATTCAATAGTTGATTTTTGTAAAACTCATAACAGAATGATTACTTCAAAAAAAGTTCCTTAATTGATTCCTAACCCTTCATATTAACCTAAAAAATTAGTTTAATTCATAAAAAGTCGAAAATTATATTTATTTGGGTATTTATAATATCAATTATTTTAATTGTTCACTATTATGGCAATTACTGCATCATCATTGTGTCATAAATAAATTAAATTATTTAATGTCTAAAAATTATAAATATAATATAATTATGTAGGAAATGTTTTTATATTTCTAATTAATATTTATAGTCTAAAATCCAACATATATAACCCTATGTAAAAAATTTCTTTCTAAAAGATATATGCTTTTATCATTTTTGTATTTATTTTAACTTAATTAAAATAATGTGTCCCTATTACCTACAAGTGGCTCCATGGGGTCACAAAATCGACCCAAAGATTACCATGGTCAGACATGTATCCACCAATAAGGTTAGGACACGTTTCAGGGTAATTTAGTATTATTATATTATTATTTTTTAACCCTTATTTACAGGATTTACCCTTTAACCATGGTAAATAAAATATTTACCGAAATAATTATTCAAAATGTATAAAAATAAAATTTACCTATTTACACAATTTTCTAATTCTGATTCCAAATATGGAATCCATTTTTCCAAATTCATAACCCAAAATTGGCAGAAATTAATTTAATATTAATTCCCGCTGTCAAAACAAAAAGAGTATTTTTAAGATATAATAACTATCAAAAGATTGATACTTATTTATGTCCGGTTTAATTTTGAAATTATGTCCAATGACCAACATTATATTAAATGGTAAAAATATATTCTAAATATACTTTAAAACCACTCAAATTCATAATTTATCACTTTTAATTATTTTGATTAAAAAGTTGTTTTTAATTAAAATTTAGTAATTTTCACTATTCATCAAAATATTAAAGTTATCCGAAAAGTACCAAAATTTCACCATAGGCTAAATTCGATCCTCCAAATCCAAAAATGAAGTCCATTTTGGGAGATAAAATTTCTGAAATTTTAAAAAGTAAGTATTACTATTCATAATGGCTGGTTTGATTGGTTGTGGTGTGTGTTAGAACTCGAAGTTGCGTACAACACACGCTACTGTATTATTCAAAGGAAAGCATACCATAGAAGCTTGGGGTGTTTCATTGTAAATTTTTTGATGTCCCCATTCTAAAAAGTAAATTTATTTAGTCAAATTGAATATATAAAAGTTTAAAATATTGGATTTAAAAAGGGTTCACTATTAAAAGTTGGTAAAAGTGTAATACTGAAAATGAATTTGTTCTTTCATTATGTATAAGAAACTCATAATTTGAATTCTAAAATTATAAGGATTATATAAAGTTTAAAATTTAGTTAATACTATTCATAACCTATTTTGAACAGCTTTTTTGGTAAGTCATGGTGCGCTTGAACTCGGTGTTGCGTTTAGTGCAATTTATAGAATTATTTTGAAGACATAACACACTATGAAATATTGGGGTGTTACATTCTCCCTTCCTTCAATAAATTGAGTCCTCGAAATTTGAAATTTTTCTTTGAAAATAATAGGTTGAATATAGAAAATATCTTTGTGGGAAAACCCACATTGGAAATTGGGTTAATAAAATTTAGTCTCAATAAGTGGAAAAGAGAAATGAAAGGGTCACCACCAAATTATGATCTCTATTCGGAGAACATTGGTGGTAATTAGAGACATATAATTGGAGAAAAAATGTAAATATTTATAGGTAGTTATTGTGGTCATCAATCACAAGCAAGTGTAAAATTGAGGGCCTTAAATTCATCAATCTATGATGATTTAAAATACCATCGGTTCAGCGAAACATATGGTATTAGGATAATACATTTTTTTGTTTTAAGATCCCTTCACTAAAGTATAAGAATTAATTTCTTCATTGGATTAGATAAGAAGAAAAATATATACTTGACAAGTAGAGTCTCATCCTTTAACTGAGTTCTACCACAAACTGATGTTTTACTCTAAAAGATAATAGAACTTAAAAATAATATTCTATTTATCTTATTCGTATAGAGTTAAAAAAATGAATTTATAATTCATCTAGAAGAACCAATAAGAAAAAAGACATTATTCAATCCAGGACATCACGTGGGTCAATGGTAGGTGATACACCCTTGTCGCCCTTCGGTTGTGGGTTCGAGTCTCGCGGCCTTGCCGGACGTGACGTGTTGCCGCCCGAACTCCAGGCTGTCCTTTTATGGAAATCCAAAATAACCTAAACTAGAACTATCCAAAATACTTCAGTCCAAAATTTATTAGGAAGGTAAACACAATGAAGATCCTTTTTTCCGCGTAATAACATGTAATCACCTTCATCATGTATTCTTTTGAAACACTACAACATCCTGAATTACCAGAAAACCTTATTGATTACATTCATGATCCATTATTCCTTAAAGAATAATAGATATACTCCTTCAATCCACATATGTTGTAAACCCCAACAATGATGGAATATACAAATCATTAATTAGTTTCAGGGTAGTTAAGAATATCCAATATAATTTATCCAAATCAATCATGTATTATTCTAAAATCTCTACCTCGGTATCAGAACCATATTATGGTTTATCTTTCTCTCAACCATATATTTTCCAAAAATTTAACCAGTTATTGAGTCACTTTTCTTTGTTCCACACAATCTCAAATACTTAATGAAATAGTACTGCAGTACAATCCTTATATACTCCATAATTATTATAACAAGTACATTGTTGATACAATATTCAAATGACATAATCAACATAAGAAATCTAATCATTCCTCTTCATCTGTGGTAGTATCATAACTTGATTATTATCTAATAGCATCATTTGAGGCATAGTCTGATGACTGGGACATAGGTTCACGTAGTGTCCAAACTCCTTGAAAATGAAGCATTGTACATTTGAAACCATTTTCTTACCCTTGCGGTCACGTACTTTGTGCCCTTTTCCTAGACACTTATAACAAACTCCCATTCTTTTTAGGAAACTTCCAGGGTGTTTCTTCCCACAGTTATCGCATATGGGAAAATTCTTCTTTTCCCTCTTCCCTTTATCCATCTTTCTCTATTCCATCATTTTCTTCTCTTGCTTCCCTTCAAAGCCATAGGACTCAGTAAACTCTTTACTTATCTTATCAACACAAGATATTATTTCTTCATATGATGATAATACACGGGAGAATATTTCTCTTATAAATTCTGGATAAAGACCATGAAAGATATGATCCTTCTTTCTCTTTGGATCATGTGCATTGCTAGAGTTCTGATTCCTTCTACTGGGCACCATTTCTAAACAATGGCATACACTAGATTAGTTTATGAATAACAATACCTAATCCCAAACTTTTAAAACACATAACACAAATTAAATAGTTTATGGATATAATACATAATTATAAAATTGTCTCCTTTGAGGAAGTATATACTCATAAACCATTCATAATGGTTTTTAAAGAAAATGGGAATTATCCTAAGCATATACCCCGGGAGTGTCGTAACCAATAGTGCAGTAAGACCCATTGTCGTGCACCAGTTCCCATTCGAGTCTATCTCAAAGCGGTGTTTTCGAGTTTAACCCCTAGGTACATCTGTGCCAGAGCGGCCTCTACCTGCTCGTATCCATACAGGGATGTATTTATCTGAAAACTCAAAAAATCTCTACAATAATAAAATTCTAGGAATTTCTTCTTTACTAATCCTCAAAGGTAATCTTAGGTCTGTGTGCTCTAATCAGAGTTTATCTAAATCTAGCTTCCAAGGTTTATACTAAACTTCCTCTGATACCAACTGTAACGCCCCGACACTAGATACCCAGAGTCGGTGCATTATTACATAACATTGTCATGATCACAAGAAAGATCAAGTCTTGAAAGACCGATTAGTTTAGTAGCCTTAGAAACACTAGATATATTCATAATGTTTACATTACATTAATAAGTGAAAAACTAAAACAACATATTGTCTTCATATCCCCTCATACTATCCCTGCATGTCATTTATAATATACTTCTTCACATCCTGAAAAAATAATACATAGAAAAAGGGGTGAGCTCAAATGCCCAGTAAGGATAACAATATAGCGGAAACTTTCATAAATAAGAATAAACATTTGAAGCAACATACAACTGAAACAAAAGCCTTTTAAACTTGAACTTAAACATAGTATGGAAAAAATAAAATAAAATAATTCCATTTACTTATTGACATGGATATTCTACTAATCTAATAATCAAATTCAATATCAATAACCACTTTCATAATGGTGGAATGCATAATGCCAGACTATCATAACCACTTAGCCAAGGCCTCATGCCAAGACTACAAATAAGATTTTTCCAAGGCCTTGTGCCAAGACAATACATTGTCTCATGAGACCTACCGATGCATAGAGGAGCTATAGCGGGCTCCAACCATCATATATTAAGTCCAATGAATTCCCATATGAAAAGGTTTAAACATAACATAAAAATTTGTATTAAAACTAGCTTACGAATTGTAAATACTTCATCCATAAACCATGAATGGTATAAAAATAACACATCCACAGTAAAAAATATCACAAATCCTCGAATATAATATAGAAGTTTTGTATCGTAATAAATAAACTTTAAATAAGCCAAAAATCCATCGAAGGATGCTGACATAGATTAAATCAATACTATTTGAGAGAAATATATCTTTTTTGAAATCATTTAAAAGTCACACATTTATTAAGGAAGTAATTTAAAAGAGATTTTTGGATCAAAGTGTACCATACCACTTTGAAACTTTTGAAAAGAAATATCATTTCAAAACATTCATGTCTATATAAATAAATCCTTAAAATAATTTTGAAAACATGGACATTAATGAAAAAGATTTAGAACGATAAATCTTTAAAACATTTAAAATTATGATTTTGATAAAGAGTACCTTTCAGAAATTATTAAAATATTAATTTTGAAATCATTTAAAAGTCACATAATTATAAAATAAAAAATTTAATTTGAAAATATCCTTATAATATTGTAAGGGAATATTCTAAAATTTTATAACGGTAGAATATAGCTGCACTCTCCGTATAAGTTAAAAATAACATTCTTACCATAATTCTGTCGAAAAGGTTAAAAAGCACCTTGTTTAGAAAACAACGGAAATATTCCTTTATAAACCTCTTATAAAAAGTCAAACAAGGGTATAAATGAATTTATACCATAGTCTTTAAAATAGTAAGAATGATTTGAAATTCATTTTTAAGAAACATGGATGTGGATGATAAAGAAGTCCCAGTAGATTATTACGTAAAACAACCTTGGATAATAAAGAGATTGCGAAATAAACCCTTACCTTGTACTTTTCCTTGGATGGGGTAGGTTAAACTCCTGTATAATGGTGAAATAATTGTTTTTAAATTATACAAGAATTATATATATTATTATGTTATCATATATGATCTTTTAAAATTTCTTTTTCAATAATATCTTAGTATTATCGTCAATTCGGGTGTTAACTTACTCATTTTCTTTTATATGTTTTGTTACGTAAGCCATGTTTTTCATGGATAGGATGTATCTTATTCATATTCATAATGATATCAAGTCCTTAAACATTATTTTTAAATCATCAAGTGATAATTATACTAGCATGGATACGATGTAGAATGAATCTCATCACGTTCGTGGAGACGGTAGTCCGTACGTACGCAGGAGCGACAATATCATTCTTTTGATATTAAAATAATATATAATTGGATGATATATCATATATACAGAATCATTATCATGTTATATTTATTATTTACTTGAATTTAAAATCATTATTATACCCACCCAAAATAATAATCTTTTGAATAACAATTACACCATGACGTGGAGACGGTAAGCCATACGTACACACGTATGGTGACATGTCATTCAAAGGATGGATAGAATACTTAAATATGGTTGTAACATGTTTATAATAACATAAAAGTATATATAATATACTGGTGTTATTATTTTAGAATGGTAACAACAAATAAAGAAGAAGTGGAAGAAGAAAGGAACTTGAAACGGGTGGTGAAATCATTACCTCTTCTTCGGGTTCTTTCTTTTGATTTGATCAAAAGGGCTCATTGGGTTGGATTTTTGACTAAAGGAAGGCCTCTAGGATTAATTGAGGGAAGTTTAGAGAGTATTTGGGTATGGTTAGGTAGAAAAAAAAGGCTTTGATGGTGTGAATTAAGGAGAATGAGGAGTGCCCTTTTATAAGAGGGGTGAGGGGAACCTTTGGAAACTCTAGAAATATTATTTTATAATAAATTCATATTCAGTTTATAAAGGCTCCAAAGTGGATTATTTAAATATTAAGGTAGGGATAGTTCAAAAACCACTCAACCAATATGATTTAGACAGGTTTGTGTTACTATATTAACCTTATCTTTAAGTATTAACTCTTAGTTAATTAGTTTCACTTTTACAATGTCTTTTTTTATTTTTATATTATATGGTTAATAAACATACAATATATGTCCAAGCCACCCCTAAGTGGTAGATTAATGATACAACTATCATGATATAAGTCTCTTGGACGATCCTTAGATTTTTAGGAATTTAATATCTATTTATAATATAATATTTATTTTAAAAACTCTTTTATGTCAATTTTGACACTATTCAACAGTTGATTTTTGTAAAAATCATAAAATAATTATTACTTAGAAAAAAGTTAATTAAATCATCACTAACACGTCATATTAACCTATATAATTAGTTTAATTAATAAAAATTCTCAAATTACATTTATTTTGGTATTTATAATATCAATTATGTAATTTTTCACTATTATGGTAATTACTGTATCATCATTGTGTCATATATAAATTAAATTATTTAATGTCTAAAAATTATAAATAAAATAACATTATGTATGAAATATTTTTAGATTTATAATGAATATTTATATTCTAAAAGACAACATATATAACCCTATGTAAAAATTGTTTTGCTAAAAGTTATAAGCTTATGTCATTTTTGTATTTATTTTAACATAATTAAAATAATGTGTCCCTATCACCTACAAGTGGCTCCATGGGGTCCCAAAATTGACCCAAAAAATCCCATGGTTATAAATTTATTCACCAATAAGGTTAGGAAACGTTTTAGGTTAATTTAGTATTATTATAATATTGATTTTTCACCCTTATTTACCGGATTTACCCTTGAACCATGGTAAATAAAATATTTAACAAAGTATTTATTCAAAATATCTAAAAATAAAAGTTACCTATTTACACAATTTGGAAATCCTGAATAAAAATATGGAATCAATTTTTCCAAATTCAAAACACATAAGTGGCATAAATTAATTTAAAATTAATTCTTGCTATAAAAAAAGCGTGTTTTTAAGATATAATAACTATCAAAAGATTGATACTTGTTTATGTCCAGTTTAATTGTGAAATTATGTCCAATGACCAAAATTTTATTAAATGGTAAAAATATATTATAAATATACTTTAAAACCACTCAAATTCATAATTTATCACTATTAATTATATTGATTAAAAAAGTTGTTTTTAATTAATATCTAGTAATTTTCACTATTCATCAAAATATTAAAGTTATCCGAAAAGTACCAAAATTTCACCTTAGGCTAAATTAGATACTCTGAATCCAAAAATGAAGTCCATTTTGAGAGATAAAATTTCTAAAATTTTAAAAATTAGTTATTACTATTCATAACGGCTAGTTTTATTGGTTGTGGTTTGTGTTAGAACTCGAAGTTGCGTACAACACACACTACTGTATTATTCAAAGGAAAGCATACCGTAGAAGCTTTGGGTGTTTCATTGTAATTTTTTTGATGTCACCATTCTAAAAAGTAAATTTATTTAGTCAAATTTAATATATAAAAGTTTAAAATATTGGATTTAAAAAGGGTTCACTATTAAAAGTTGGTAAAAGTGTAATACTGAAAATGAATTTGTTCTTACATTATTTCTAAGAAACTCATAATATGGATTCTAAAATTATAAGGATTATATAAAGATTATAATTTATTTAATACTGTTCATAAACTCTTTTTAAAGGCTTGTTTGGTAAGTCATGGTGCGCTTGAACTCGGTGTTGCGTGTAGTGCAAGTTATTGAATTATTTTGAAGACATAACACACTATGAAATCATGGGGTGTTACATGAGAGTTACAGTAGCAACACCCTCCTAAATTTTCATGGGGAAGGTGGTACTTAGGATTATTAGTCATGTATAGAGTCCATGTTATACATATTCGATCATTTGGAGATGCTTCTAGATAGGATGGTCAAACTCGTAACTTATATGTTTCCTAATTCTGCCGAGCATTGGTGGAATGTTATTACCTAGGATATTTTTCATCAGGGTATGTACTGGGAATATTTTAGACAATATTATATGAATAACTAATTCCATATACATTGAGAGTGAACTATGCTAGAGATTCTATACACATACAAGAAGGTTCCATGTCTATCATAGATTATTCATCTCATTTTACCTAGCTTCAACTCTTTACACGAACACTTGCTATTGATGATTTTATGATATTAATATTTTTTAAGTATGGTCATGCATACTCCATATGACTTTAGGTGAATATATTTTGGTTGAACACTATTTCTGAGATAGTGAACTAGGGACTCATCACTGAGAAAAACCTGAGGGAAGATAATGGTGTTTGCCACATCAATTCAATATCGAGAGAGAAAAGTAGTTCATCTACTGGAAGGAAATGTCACATTAAGTATTTTTATTGGGATAACAGAAGTCATATGGCATGAAATGATAGTTATATGTTGTGTCACTAGTGTGGTAGGTCAGGCCATAATAATCCAGTATATAGAGGACCCAATTGAGTGTGAAGATTGTGGAAAATGGGTTATCTTTATTGTTTTTGTAGAATGTTTCCTCTAGTACCTAGTGATAATTGATTTGAACTGACTCCACATTTAGATGCAGGATCAGTAGCTCTAATTTTAGGATGGGAATTAGACTAATATTTTCTGATCAGGCCAAGAAGGTGGATGTGGCCATATAATCTAGTCATATGAGATGTAGCACCAACAAAATGGGTCTGCGCAGGGTATCTAGGTTATAGCTCAGGGCTATGGATCCATCCAACTACATACAGTATAAACTATACCAGAGGAGTATATAATTTGACCTTATATAGTTTAGGGTACTATTTTACTAGCTTTTAATTTAGTGTTTTTTTATTTGACATAGTTACTTCATATTCCTTTATATTTGCGACAAAGATAGATTACCTTTGTGGCATCACAACACTTGACACACCCTTGGTGGTTTGATGGGAGAGTGTATTCCAATGCATGGAGTACCGCCATGAGATAGGTGGGTATTTTTTATTATGTAACCTATTTATCCTCAAAATGATAGGATTTGACATCACACTCAGGATAGACTATTTGGTATCCTATCACACTCAAGTTGATTTCTATCACCAAAGGGTGTCCTTCACATTACCCGAGGGTGGTACACATATTCAAAATGGGAAATGGGATGTCTAGGAAAATAATAAAAGACCAGAGCATCTTGGGTTGGGCATAATGATAGTCTGAATTTTGAGTATGTTGATGAACGATCAGAGAACACAACATATAGATTTTTCTCCCACAGTGGAATATTTCAGGGACTTCATCCCTAAAAAAATTTATGGGTTACCTCCAATGAGATATGTAGAGTTCACTATTTATCTAGTTTTAGGAGAAGAAAAAGTTTCATTTAATCCATATAATATGGAACTTACAGAGCTTAAGGAGCTCAAGAAGCAGTTAGAGTACTTAGAAGATAAGGTTTTTATATGACCTAGTACTTCACCATGGGGTTCGCCTATCCTTTTTTCCAAGAAGGTAGATAGAAAACCCAGTATTTGTGTAAATTACCTCTGGTTGAATCATCTTATAGTCAAGAACTGATATATACTACCTCATATATACAACCTCTTTGATCAGCTTCTAGGAGCATGGTTTTTCTCAAATGATGACTTATGCTCGGGCTATAATCATGTGCATGTGAGATCATTAGACATACCACATACATCATTCCAAAGTAGATATTACTTGTATGAGTATTTAGTCATGTCATTAAATCTCATGAACGTGCCTTCATTTATCATGGCTTTAATGAATTGGGTTTTCCACTCATATCTAGATTCATTTTTAGTGGTATTTTTGTTTGACTTCTGGGTTTATTCTCATACTTGACACAACCATGTGAGACATATTGAGATAATGATAAATATGATGAGAGAGCATTGGATGTATGATAAGATCATAAAATTAAACTTTTAGATCAACAAGGCTCACTTCCTCAGACATATCATCTCAGATTAAAGATAACCAGTTCGCCTAGAGAAGGTGAGATCTATAGTTTACTTAGAGTAACCCAAGAGAATATTTGATATAAATAATTCCTTGGGAATGACTGGAAACTATAGGTGTGTTATTCATGATTTTTTAGGCCTATTAGTACCTCTTACAATCTTTTCTAAAAAGGTAATTATGTTTTTATGGTATGAATCCTATGAAACTACATTTCAATAGTTGAAAGAAAGGTTGCCTTCAATACTATTCTAGATTATTCTATAGTTATGAGGAAGTTATATGGCCTCTTATAATGCATTGGTTATTATTCTAAGAGTAGTATTGATGTAGGATGAGTTATTCATAACATATGAGTCTTTATCGTTCAGGTCTCATGAGCCTAATTACATAATGAATGAACTTGTGTTAGAGGTTTTGGATAGTAGTGTGTGGTAGTTTATGGCCCAATTCTCTAAGATAAAATTAGAGTTTTATAAGAAACGCAGGAAACCTATTCATATATATTTAGCAGTGATCTATTCACTTTTGGATAGAGTAAATATGGGGAAACTTTATGATCTTGAAAGATTGATCCTATGGGAAAGTGTTATAGGCAAGGACCCACTACTTGGTTATGTCATTGATAGGGATGAGATCATATTTATTCGAGGATGAATCTGTGTTCCAAGATATGTTTGAGAGGAACTAGAATAAGACTCTCATGCTTCTAGTTAGTAGGTACACCCCATTATTACCAAGATGTATTGTGACTTATACTGTCAGTATTGGTGGATGGGTATGAAAAGACTGATAGATGGATTTGTTACTTGGTGTTCCACCTGTCAGTAGGTGAAGGAGGAACACCAAAAACCAACATAGATTTTATATATATTTCACATTCCAGAATAAAAATGGTAAGATGTCACTATGGAATTTTTGAATGTATTACTGAGATCCCCTCAAGGTAGTGATGTAGTATGAATTATCATCAATAGGATAATGAAGGTCACCCACTTCCTACCTATTAGAGAGAAATTCATAGTTGATGAACTGGGTATAATTTACATGCATGATATTATCAAATTTCATGAAATCCCTCGTAGTATAATATCAAATAGAGATGATCACTTTATATCATGGTTCTATCAAGGGTTGTAGAAGGATTTGGGTTCACAAGTAATTTTGAGTACAACATATCACCCACAGACTGATAGTCAGTCAAAATGTACTATTCATGTGTCGAAGGACATGAAAATATAATGATTTATTGATTTTTGAGGTTCATAGGAAAATCACAAACCCCTAGTTGATTTTACATAAAATAACTATTTCCAAGATATGATACAAAAGGATTCTTATGAGGCCTTATATGGTAGAACATGTCGTTCACCCATGTGGTTGTTAGAGGTAGGGGTGGTTGTGCGACTAGGACCTCATATCATTTAGGATACGTCATAGTAGGTAAAAATTATCCAAAAAATGGATAGATATATCTTAATTTATGAAGAATTTAAATGCTAACTATTGTCTATGAATTCTAGAGTTTTTGGTTGGGGATCATGTATTCTTATGTGTTTCACCTAGACTAGGGAATCGATGGATTCCGAAACAAGGGATAATGGTTCCTAGATTTTTCAATAATTTTTAAATAATAAAGAGATTTAAGTTGGTATACTATCATTTATAGTCACCTAAAAGGTACCAGGCCATGCATGATGGATTCCCTGTTTCACAGATTGACTATTACTATTCATACCCATCTTATATTCATTATCCTGATGAGGTTGAGTTATAATTTGGTGGTTCTTTTGAGGGAAAATATATTAATATCATTGAACAGAGCATGAATGATCTATAAGTAAATCTAGTTCCTCTATAATTGTTTTTATGGTTTCATGTCTGTGTGTGGGATTAGACTTGGGAGTGAGAGGCTATTGCACATGCTCAGTGGAAGGATATTTTCCCAGATGATCTTTTAACACCCTCAAAAGGGAAACTTGGGGAAGAGTTATTTTAATGAGGGGAGATTATAAGATCCTATATTTTGTAATGAGGTATTAATACTTTCAATTTTTGTTTTAAAAAACTATATTTAACCTTATTTAACTTCCCAAGATAATGAGGAACATTTTTGGAGTGTCTAAGGCTTGTTTAGATCCATGAGCCCTGAATTTAAGAGAAAATAGGTAACTCGTGCAATTTATTTAAACCATAGACCTAGGATTTCATGGTTTGGGTAAACCATATGAGGAGATATAAGGGTATATATAGGGTCGCATGTGTGAATGGTTGGCGTAGGGTTTGGCCAAACAGTGCCTCCAAACCATGAACCCCTTAAAAATAAGTGAAATTCAAAATTTTTGCTATATTTTTTTATGTTTATTCCACTATTTTCTTTCAAAAATAAAGGAGAACCTCTAGCCATATGATATCTATTTTTCCTTCATCTAATCTAGGCTTTGAGATAGCTTTGTTCGTCTAGACTCTGATTATTCCTCCATCGATTTCATTAGATAGATTATGGTAAAATCTTAAATAATATTACTTAATTTACTAAATTGTATTTCCCTTAGGAATGTTATTTCCATGTGAGTTAATATTTCCTATTTTTAGAGAAATTTTCTATTTCACCAATTTCTCTCATTCTACCCCGAATTAAACGCCAAAAATGAATGAAGAGAGTACTACCTATATACGGTAGGTGGTCTAGTTATTTTTCATTAAATTCTTGATATTTATATTATGAATTATTATTCAACTTACTAGGAATTCCTTAGATCTCTTCATAAATATCAATTTAATTAAATGAAATGATAATTCCTTTCTTAGGGTAGTCATAGAAAACTAGATTCTACTATCATAGGATGACCATCTCAATACAAGACACCCGTTTTCATGTACTGATTCTATAGTACATTATACTTATGCCTTGAAACTAAATTGAACCACCACCTAAGGTGTGTAATGTTTCCACTTAGAAATAAAACTGAAATTTAACTTGAACCAAAGCAAAATGGTCGTCTATGTGCATATTTCCTTTCTTTTCTTATTATAGATTGACTTATCCTTGTGAAATAAATTGGACAAATATACCTATGTAAATTATTTAAGGGTATTTGTTAAATAATAAAAATGACCATCCCTCATGATATGTAGAGGGTGATACAATGATTCCATTTTCAAACACCCAGGATAGGCTCATCAAACATAATAACTAAAAGTTTATAATGAATTATAACATGTTTGTAGTGATACAAGGGTTCTTATATAGAACACCATGGATAGGATCACCGAGATAATGTTTTTATATTGACCATGTGTGATACATGGTTTCCTTTGTGGTATACCATGTATGAGATTAGAGGGATATTACTTATAACATATCATTTTTGATACTTGGGTTTCTCATATATATAATGGCTTGGACGGACTCCTATAGTGATGAGTTTTTATATAGTATACATGGGGAAATACCTGGTTTCCTTATATGAGAAACCTTAGATGGGATCAAGATGATAATTAATTAATTAAATTCATATTTCTACCAAGTCAGAGAACATACATGGATTGGGTCTATGATTTACATACTCGATTCCCTAATTACACTTCCTTTATAGTATATTCCATGAGGTATATGGGACCTTTCATGATTATTCATGGAAACCTTGGTTATACAACTTTGATCCTAGATTATATTACATATCAATATATATGAACCTATATGTTCATACATATCTGATATATGTATATAAATAAATATTTATGAGTGTATATATGTACACATATGGTGACATCCTTTCAGAGACATTCTGGATTACGCCAAAGAAGGAAGTATCGGTCGAGTGTCCCATGAGAATCCCAAACCATGGTGATTTATTTTATTTACTATTATAAGTTTAATATTTCCTTCACACTACTCATTTTATATGCACAATATGGATATTTATAAGCACCATTGGTGGTATCCTACTCAGTATATCTCACACCTTGTTTGGGCTATCCTTTGGTACCCAAATAGACTTTATGGACGCAGGTAGGGAAAAAGGGAAGCGTCTAACTTTGAATGTCAAATTTACTATACTTGGATAGAGTATGATCAGAGGACTATGTTTATTCTTGTGATTCTATTAGAGATATATTTTTGTCTTTTTATCATTTTGTATAGTATATTGTATGTGCCTACAGTTCAGATTCCTTATATTCCCATTTTTTATAGCATACAGACAAGAAATCATCTCATATATGATATTAATTCTTATTCTTACTTTTTTTTATATTTGGATAACTTATAATTCTACAATTCATTTATTATATTGTTAATATTGTTTACTATTATTGTATTCAGATCTTCTACACTCTGATTATGAGGGTACAGTCTCCCTACTATACCATCATAGACCCTCACTTTTAGTCGACAACCACTTACATATAGGGAGGCGCAATTGAGGTCAAGTGGCCAACTAGGATCAGTTACTTATGTGTGAACTGGGTTTGGGACATCAAAATAGGGAGGTACATGCACCATTTTCACTATATGCATTAGGATTTTCATTCTGGATCTTATTAGTGTTTCTATAATTATACTTTTTTCTATAGTTATGGATGATTTTTTAATCTCTTACTAAAAATATTACATAAACCTAATAAAATAATAAAATAGTGATTAACTAAATTTCATGGTATAAATAAATCCTTGTTGAATATATAATGATTTATTCCATTCTTGTTATGATATATTTCATATAAATTGGTTTTCATATTCATTATTGAAATTCATAGCATATTGAACTGCTTCTATGATATTTATAATTATTATTAAATCATTCTTAAAGTCTTTTATATTGTATATAAGTTCTTATTTTTTAGAAATTTTATGATGACATTTTCTTGTAGTAAATTTGATGTTGATAGGACGAATTGAGTTGTTTTAGAGCCATACATATAAGAACTATAATTTTTAAGAAAGTTTCTATGCCATGTGTTACCTTCCACCCATGTTTTATTATATGAATGTGTTAAGGATTTACTCCTATTAAAAATTTTGCTCATTTATTATGTAATTCTTGAAGAAATACAAGCACTATTAGTTTTAACCCATTGATAATTTGAAACTTTTTACATCAATTAACCTATTTTATTTCAAACATGGATAAAGTTTCATAATACTCAATTATTTAGGTGATTCATGTTAAACCATTATTTCCATGACATGGGTAACTGTTGAAATAAATATGAACATGTATAAGTGTATGATGTAAATTATTTACTATTGGAATCATGTCTAATGTTTAAGAATGGTTTTGAGGATTTTTATTGAAGAATTAGTATGTATTTTTACAAATCATTTTTCATGCTAATAATATCATACTTAAGTAATAAATAATGTTATGTCACATATTATGTAATATGAATGCATATTTCCATGGTGGTATAATGTTTAAAGAATGTTTAGTTTGAGAATGTCAATCATAACTCATGAGGATAAAACATGTTCATATTTTCATTTTTATTTTGTGAGGACGTTTATGTCATATTTTTTAAATTCAATGTGTGATTATTTCATCAAAATTAATTTAATGAAATTTATAGTTGGCTATGGTGTGATATTTTAGGCATTATTTCCTTGAAAGGATTATTTATTTTAGTGAAAATCTATTTTATAGATCAAACATTTTCATTATAAATGTTGGATAATGTGAGGTGATTGTTTTTTATGATGTCTCCCATCATTTTTATTTTTTATTTTTTCTGTTATGATGTTGACTAAATCACCTTTCATAAGAGGTTAATTATTTAAAGTTTGTAATGAAAATGTTATTTGTATTTTATAAAATTTGGTGATGATGTTATTATTGGACACACATAATTCTTAAAAATAAATGATGAAAAATGTTTTATTATTTTATTCTATTTTTGAGGCTGTTATGATTTGTTTTATTTCTATTTTTGTGATATATGTGGGAGAGGTCATGTGTTTTTTGGATGGTTTGTTTGTTTGAATGTGTTGGGTAGAAAGGTTGTGACTAGTTTTCTTGGTGGGTGTGAGAAGTTGGGATCGTTGATGTGATGGTGATGGTATGACTGGTTGGGTGGGATAAGTATGTGTTGTATGACTATAGTGGTGTTTTTTTGTTGTACTAAGGGATATTAAATAGTATGGTTGGAAATGGGGAACAATTGGTTATGTTGAAGGGAGATGATATGTTGGCTATTGTGGGGTGGTTTGAGTGGTGATGTGTATTGGACATTTTGTTTGATTATTTGGTTAGTATGAGGTGGTGTGGGTGATGTGGTAGAGGTTTTATAGTGTTGTTCTTGATAAGGAGTAGTGATATATCGTTGTGGAATTTTGTGCAGGCGAGCTGGTTGGGATGGGTAGTGGATGTTTTTATGTATTGTATTATGAAATATTATTCTTCATTATGGTGTTTATGGGATCTGTATTTCTTGTATTAATCTCGTTCCTATTTCATTTAAAGATATCCCATCAAGATTCCATTGAGATGTTGGGTGTGGAAAAGGGAAGGAGGAATATTGGGATAAATAAACAATAAAGTTTTAGTGGTAGGAAGTACCAAAGCTCTTCAATGGACCCTATTACCCTAATGTGGAGTCTTGGTTAGAATAATTTCAGGTTTTCTTTGGGGTAGTGAGGACTCTGGAAAAATTTGGAGTCATGTTTTTGGTTGATTTGTTTCATAATACTTCTTAGAGATGGTGGGATATGAAGTATGATGACCTAAAGGAGATGTCTTTGGGGGTATTTCTTAACTTATTCAAGAATTATTTCTTTTAATAGGTGAATATTTATAATCTTATGAATGATATTAAATATATTAAACAAGATTTTTAGAGTGTGTGCAACTTCGGAAACCATTTCATTGATTTAATTATTTTGGGGGTTTTTCTAGTTAGCGGGAGTGAACATGCACACCATTATGAGTCTTCCATAAGAAGAAAGATTCAATAAACCATCATTACTCTTTTATTAGTGTCTTTGAAATAATTAAGAGAGTTAGAAGAGATCATGGGTATAGTTTTATCTATGATATAGAGTTACAGTGAAGGCCTCTCCCAGGAATCTGGGAAGATTTGCATGAATTCTCTTAGTTATAGGTCATGGAGTTCCCATAAGAGAAGAGTGAGGCGGTATTCAAGATATAGAGTGAAACTTATGTCCCTTGGGTTGAGTAGCATGAGTTTTAATTTCTCTATAAAGATGATTTGTTTCAAATTTAATGTTTCAGTGAACTATCAATATGAATTCCCTAAGATTTATCATGAATCTCAGTCTTTTGTAGAGAGTTATTTGTGAAAATGTTTTGAGTGAATCCAATCCTATAACTAAAACCCTTATGGATTTTGAAATCATTTTAAGGGTTGTGGTGATTGGGATTTAAAAGTTAAATGATTAGTTTTCATGAAAATCCTTGGAACAAACTTATAAAAAAATATTTTAAAAGGGAAAGGGGTCATTTTCAAAGGGTAACTATTTTGAAACATGGTTGAGGTGATGGGAGTAACTGATGGGAAGTCACATATGAGAAGAGTGGATGGTTTTATATATAACATCCTTTGATGGTTTTGTTATTTTTTGAGAGGTATATCTTGTATTTATGAGCCTTTATACATTTATTTATTATTGTAGTAATTGTGGTTCATCCTTTATTGAGGGTATTGGTAATGTGTTTCTTCATTTTGAGAGGTGTCTTCCCTTAATGGGTAAGATTTGGTTTCTCCTCATATAGGTTGGGTTTCGATTCAATGAGTTGAGATTAATTTTAGAGGTATAAAATTTAATAACATTAACATTTTCATCCAATTACATTGTGATATTTGGATGTTGGAGTTATTGGGAGGAATTTAGATGTAGGAGAGTTCTGTTGGAGTTGTTATTTCAGTTAGGAGAGGTGGTTCATATCCTGGATCAGGCGTCACACCATGTTGTGTTATCTAGTATGTACATAAAGTGATTTAGTCTTGTTAGTAATGACATGGTGGTCTTTGTTATTGTGTGAGGGTTTAGTTATAATAGATGGTGGTTTTGTTGTTAATGAGTTGTAGTGTGGAGGATTCCTATCATGATGTGATGTTTTTTGGGAAGTTGTGACGTTTTAAATAGATTTTCTTCATGGTATGACCATAATTTATATTGTTTGGGTAACTGAGGATTAATTTTCCCACATTCTTGTTATTGGGGGGATTTTCAGTGTGGTCTTCGGCTTTATAGTGTGAGGGTCTAGTGGTTGGATTCTAGTGGTTCGGTTATGGGTGATGTCATGTCGTGGGGATTCGGTCACGACATGACCCACCTTATTTTGTATTGAGTTGGAAATTTTGATTAAACTTTTATTGTGGAGATATATAGTAGATTATAACCTAATTTTTAGAGATTTTGTAGAATTTTACCCATGATGATTGGACCTTGATATGTCATTCCATGTCAAAATGTTTTTCTAGATCTAGTATAAATAAATAATTATTCATAATTTATTGAATTTCATTTGTTTCATATCAAACTTCAAACAATATATTGTGTTATTTTAGAGTCCATGAGTAACCTTTTTTATTATCCTAGCCATTAAATTTTTTAGATTAATTACTTCCAATCTGTGGTGGGTTTCTTCCTTGTTCTTCCCCACTTTATCACTTTTCATTCATGATAGAGTGGTTATGCAGTGGTTAGAATTTATTTTGTTAAAGTATCAATTTAGTTTTGTTTATTTGAGGTTCATATCTTTTAGTTTATCCTTAGTTATATCCTCCTCTTCTCTTTGATTGGGAAGTGTTTCCAAAGTGTTGGTTGAGGTAGAGGATTTCTAAAATAGTATTTTATCTTCTAGAATAATATGCTTGGTTAGATTTTTGTGATCCCTTCCAAAAATGTCATCATGTTCTTATTATATATTTATTAAATAGAATGTAATTTTTTATGGGGAGAGGAAATAACATATAAGAATAAATATTTATATAACAATGAAATTAAATAAATGATGATAAAATAGATAATAAGGTAATTAAAAGGAAAATGGGGTTGCATGTGATTTATAGTTTCCATGCTACTTATTAGGTGTTGATTATTATTGATTGACTCTTGTTGCTATAGATTCCTATAGTTTAAATCATTGATGGATCTTTTCATCTTTATAATCTGATAATTACTTAAATACAGAAAAAGTAAAAGGGATTTCTGAAATCTGAAATAATGAAATCTATTGTGTTCCTGACTTTTTTATGTTGTGCTTTCTATATATTGTGGGGTTTTAAATGATTTATGAGAGACTTAATGAGTAAATTGGATAAACAGGAACATGGATAAAATTTAAGGGTAATGGTTTAAATAGGTATGAAAAAAATTTAACTCACCCATCATTAACATAATGCTTGATGTATTATAAGAACAAAAATTAAATGATTGAATAAAAAGTTGATATGGATTGAAAGAAATTGGAATGAACCAAATGTGGTTGGAGAAATGAATATTTCAAAGGGGAGTAAGCTATTAATAAATTTTTAATGATTGAAACATATGAATATGTATGAAAAAATTGTTATTGAAGATAAATAAATAACATGAAATGGGTTATAGATTGATGAATAGATTGACATGGAATATTTAATGGAATAATAAATCTAATGAGGTTGGTAAATGGTACTTAGTGGTATTGGGAATGATGTGACAATGTGAGTTTTTTCATTGTGTGGTTTCCTTTTTTCATGAGGATTCTTCCTTTTTGATAATGATTTTTTGTCATTGAACATGTTTCTTTGATGTGTGGATGTTATGTTTTCTTGATGAAATTGTAGATTTGGTTGTGTAAAATTATGTGTGAAAATGAAATGATGTGGTTTAAACTTATGGGCCATGATGGTTTAAATTCTGTATGATCATAATAACTATAATGGATTAATGTATAGTATGTGGTGTACCAATAAAACATATAGGTTACAAAAACGTGGTTATGGTTTGGTTAATTCTTAGTGGGAGGAGGAACAAGGTTGATTTATTACATTTTCACAACACCCTACTGTGATGAGGTTGTTGTGGATATGTAGATATGGGATGGGGACATACATAGAAGGGGAAGGGAATGAGGTTTATTCTCTTCAGTTTTATGTTACCTTGTTGATTTATGATTTTAGAGGTGGATATGTTTTTTATGGATGCAGTTATGGTTATTTTATGATGTACGAATGCAAACATGATATGTTGTACTCTATGTGTGTGTGTTTGGGGGGGGGGGGGGTAGGTAGTGTTTTGGTCTGACCCACATCAAATGTGACATGGTAGGTGTTATGTGGATATGATTATGGATATATGGTGATGTTGTATGTGGTGGTCAAATGGTGGTTAGTTCTAGATTTTGTGGTTGGATGTGGAATAATTTTATATTCATTATATTTCATTAATTTAGTATTCATTAACACGTCCCAGATTAGTCAGTGATGAGTTTTCTAAATAGATCACTATCATTTTGTGTTGAAGTTACTCATAAACTGATTGGTTGGAAAGGTAGGAATTTATGGGCCTCAGACACATGGTGATCGATGATGGTTATAAGATTTATGATTATTCTTGTTTATTTAAAATGTCATTATCTGGGTGTCTGTTTTGGAAAGTGGATAAAGAAGTCATGGGAAATGGAAGATGTTATTGTAAATAATATGGGATGTAGAGTTCATTGACTATTCTTTATATGTATATTTTAGGTTTCATATGTGTTATTCTTCATTTTGTTTATATCAAACATTATTACTCTTTAATATTTATTGCACATGGTTATTGATTTATTTTTAGAAGGATTATCCTATTGAGTACACCCATCTTCTCACCCCACCACATTTTTGTGAGTTTTTTAGGATAAACCAATGGGAATTGGGTTTCTATTTGGGTATCTTGGATATAGTCTTGGAGATCTTCTTGAGTTTATTTTCTTGACGCATTATATTTTACACAAAAGTAAGATTTCAGTTGTGTGAATTTATTTTATGTAATGGAAATTATTTGATGTTTATGGGTATTTTTTTATTACCACTAGGTTTCTTTGAGGACAATGCCTCTCATATAGATGTTTTATACCCTTGGAGTTAGTCTCCAACCTGAAGTTTATTAGAGGCATTCCTCGGGGGTCACTCTGACTTTAATTATAGTCCCAATATATGTTCCATTAGGGGAGGGTCATAACAAACCACCCCCTCCAATAGGGATTAAATAATTGGGGAATGAACCATCAATGTTTTATTTGTGTTTTGTCTTTATCATTAGTGATTTAGTCCAACCTTCCCATCCAATATTGGTTTTGGGAATCTATATCTTTAGCATATTCTATGTAAGGATTTCCTATAAATCCATTTGTTCATCAATAGAAGGACGAACCACCATCCTCTTGCATCTTCACATGAAATGAAAAAAATAAAACCAAAGGATGTGGGGGATTCTATGCTTCATGACATTCCTTCTATGCCAAATTTTCTAGAAAATTATTTCTATATAAATAATTAGTAGCTTCCCTTTCATATAATATACATTAGTTCCTATGAACCATGAGTTGGGGAGGAGGAAAAAGGACCTGATATCATGGTGAATATCGATTATTTTATTGATCGGATCCCATATAGTGGTGACAGGTATTATTTCCATGGAAATATGCTAGGTGGAGTTAATATTTGGTTAGGAGAAACAATAACTCTTAGATTATAAATAGATTCCAAAAATTTAAATCACTAAACCATATGGGAAAACCTCTTTATAAATACACTAGATGAGGTAGTTTATCTCTATAGAAATAACAACACTATAGATCTGGGCACCCCAAAGAATCTACAAGTATGGATTTAGAAAGAAAAACATTTATGGGTATGGATTGAATTTACCTATTTAGATATTGGTTGAAACTAATTAGTCTGTATCATCATAAAGACATATAATATTTAACATGTATTTAGATTTTTTATCTAGATCTACCTCTATATAGAATTTTTAATTTCAGACATATTGGATCTCCATGACAATAATATTAAATCCCAGGTAGTATACAAGACCTCCTACCCATTAGTATTTTCAAAAATAAATGTTTCTATTTCTAATAATTTTTTAATAGTGATAGAGAATGAGTGTTAAGGATAAAATAACCTATTACCAAAAGGATGTGGTATATAATCATTTGAAATAATTCATGATATTCAGTGGTTTTCCCATATTTAGAATACATGAACCTATCCCAAAATGTTTCACCGTTTATAAATTCATATTTTAGTTTTTATATAGATTTCATCATGTTGGTCAATCTGTGAAGGTAGAGGCCACATTTAAGCTTATGGAGAATTTCAAAATTTCAACTTTTCTAGTGGAGCCTCTTCTCCGAGCAGGAGTCCTAAGAAACACCTAAAATAATCTCAATGAAAAAATGGCTATTTGAGACACCTTAAGAATAGACATGATGTGGGTTGAAAGTGATACAAAAAAACTTTGGATACAGGTAATTTTTCCTCCAAATGATACGAACCTTTTTTTTCAATTACATATATGGGACTCCTCCTTCTCCGCCAATGATTTGAAGTGAAAAATAATAATTCTTCATTTTGTGAGATGGGCTCACAGATAGATGGATTTAAATTCTTGTTCAGATAATTATAGCCATAGTATAATAGGGTAAATCCTCATTGGAGAGTGCACCAAATATGTGATGAGATTACTTTTATTCACATATAAAATTTTTTACTCTGAAATCAATAATCTAATAATATTTGTTTTGAAATATAGAAAGTAGGGATGATATAAAGTTGGGAAAATTAACATATCATCTATAAAATGGAGATACAAGATACCTAGGCACCCATGGATACTCTTGAAGACTTGAATAGAGACACATAAATTTAGTAGATTGAGGTTTTTATTAGGTAGATCTTGGCTGAGGATAAATTGAATGTTGGAATGGTTCTATCCTTGCAAGTGGCCACATGCAGATTTGAAGAATCCAAACCTCTTTTCTATAAATGAAGTAGAGAACCAGGGTGATGAAAAACCCCAAAAGAGGAGGTTACATAAATTTTAAACAAATCCAAATCCTCTGGGTGATTTTAGGAAAAATAGCCATGCTATGTTATGATATGATATATCTATATAAACTTTGATCATCACATTTATAGCACAAACATTATGATAAATCTCCCAAACTATCTATTTTTCGAAGCTAATTCCCCCTCAATACTTCTTCCTATAATGAATCCATGCAGTTCAAGCGAGATTATTATTAGGAAAACTAGTAAAAGGGGTACATAAGGATCTTGTATAATTTTTTTATTAATGTTCCCATAAGATTACAGGATGAATTTTATCAAATAATAATGGGTCGTGATTTTTTACATATAATATTAAGGAGTTACTAAGCACACATCTGGGAAGAATCCCACCATTGATGAAATCATAAACCTCTATAATGGAATACACTTATATCAAATTCCAAGATTTGGTGTAAATATAATTTATTAATATCTCATTTTCATTATTAGAAAATACATATAGCGACTCCTACCCTTTATACTAATTTCTATATTATTAAAAATTGGAGAGAAATACCAAAAATCTAATCCAAATCTGGATAGTAAATTTATGAAAAAGTGGGATTTTAAAAATAAAAGTTGTTATAGTTGTAATGGGGAAAAATTAATGAGTTTTGAATTGGTATAAAATTTTCAAAATTGTTAAATAAACACATTTCATATTCATCTAATGGAAATGTTAGTTTAAAGGAAATTTTGAATAATATTATTTATATTGAAAATATATCTAAAGGTAAATATTGTAAAGGTCATAATTTATTGTATATAATAATATTGACTAAACCATGAATTTATTATGTTTTATTTGTTTTCAAGCCATCATTTGAGGAATCCTTGATAGGTAAGAAAAAATAGATTCAAGAATACATAAATACATGACATATTCTATGTTAGTCAGAATAAACCCAATGAAAAAAGATGGAAGTAAATTGTGTCCTTTTAAAAAAATTTATAAATTAAAAATTATCCCCCTTTGTGATTTTTAAGGAGATGTTGTTCCATTTTCATCAAAGCTATAAATCAGTAAAAATAAAATAAAGGAACAAGATAATTTTTATAGTGGTTTGGGGCTCAAATATCCTTTAGTTCACTCTACTAATGCTATCTACATTATCTTTTTGATTTTCGCTTATCTAGTCCATTTATCAGGGACCTAAATTACTGATTACAAGAAGTTTACACCTTACAATAAGGATTTTAATATTTCTTTTGGTTCTTTTTTAGGGAACCACATTAACATATCTTAGTGAGATAATTTGACACTCCAACAGAAAAGATGTGTTGTCTGTTGAATAACAGGTTCAGCTCAAAGTTACCTCCTCAACTAATAGATGATGGATCTTCTAATTCAAAGAATAATAAATTCATGTAATTACATCTCTTAAGAGATCTTCATTATGAAAAATCTTCAAATAAACACAAAAATAAATAATAATCTTTCTGATTAGTAATATGAACACACAATAGAAGATTACAACACGTATGTATCAAGAAGTGTAGTCCTAAAAGCTTCAAATAATAAATTTAAATAATTAACAAGATATCATAGTAGATTTATTAAATATAAAAATATCTCCTTTTTAAATATATAATCCAATGATAAATTTTTTAGGATATTTTATTATAAAAATTCTCGAAAAATCATATCGTTTTAATTAACTATACATAAGCAACTAAAAATATTATATCTCCTATCAATATCACTTCTTGTCATATAATGAATATATTGAGAATAAATAAGAACATGGGTTTGATATTCATTATATATATCAATAAATATTTATATAAAAAAACATTCTATTCAAAACACTCATCACATTTTAAATTTGAATTTAAATTCCCACAGAATTTTTTAACTTTCTTTAGAAATAGGAATGATTTAATATGTTATTAAAGATAATTTTAATTTGTATTTTATTATATTTCGATGGGATAAATATTCATGGGAAACGATTACTAAAATCTTATAAAGTATTTGAAGTTCAAATTCTGTAGATGATCGGTTTAATGTAGGGATGTACTACATAAGGAGAATTCAAAAGTACAATTCACAATTCATTATGGATTCCAAACATTGGGTTGAAAAACAAGAAGTTAGATCCTTAAATGTAAAGTTATTCAAAAAAGTTAGGGTCCCAATCCTAATATTTACCTTAAATGTAGTGTAAAAATGAATCATTTCTTATCAAAAGTTAGGGTCCCAATCTAAACACGATGCTTAAAGAATAGGGGTTAGAACAATGATTCTATACTCTTTTGAAATTTCTAGAACACATATAAAACTTAAAACCAATTACTTTCATAATTTGAAAGGAAATAACATAAATATTTCAATATATATAATCCTGAAATCCCCTATAAGCAACATCATTATTAAATAAAATGATGGCGTTTTGATAATTAAAATAAACAAGAAACAAATAAATTGTTGGATTAATATTTGTATTCTAGACAATAACCCCATTTTTTATGATAACAAAACCCATAGAAATATAGTCAATAAAAACATAGGTTTCAATTAATTAATCCACCAAAAAAATATTTATTAAATAAAATATTAGAATATTTAGTTTACCCAAATTTCTTTCAAAATAATAAACAGATTTGAACAAGAATTATTATAATAACTAAGATTTATAGTTAAAATAAATATTGTTTCTGTCCAAATTTCTCATAAATAATGAATAATAGTTAATAGAAATTTTTTGTTTATCTAAATTTATCATCCTTTTAAGATATTAAAAAGAAAGTATATCAATATATTAAAACACATTTAATGTTTCACATAATAATAAGTATTTTTTTTTTCTGATATAGAAGTAAATGTTTTCTGAAAAATGAATAGTCTTAGACCAAACAGAGTAGTAAATAAGGATAATAGAAAATAGAAATAGAAGAATATATTTTATTAAACTTCCTTGATTATAATTTATTTGACTCAAGTGTTTGAAATAGGATATGGTATTGGACGAGAAGAAGGTTCAAGATCATTTTATTCAGAGAATGAGGATTTAGTGGTCATTGAATCTTTGACAATTTAATGAACTGCATTTAACTCCTCCATCAACAGCTCAAAATTTTTATTTACCATCTTGGACCAGTCTTCCAATAAATACATTGATTCTTGAATCAAAATTATAACTTCCACTGCATTCACTTTCAGAAAGGTCTGAACTGATTACACTGACTAGACATAATTATAAATCTTATTACCTAAATTATTAGATAAACGTCTAAATCTAGGCTTGACATAGGTTTAATTTGAAACTTTCTTTTTATAATTGTCTAAAAGAGTGTGTAGTAGAATATTAGCACACTGTTAAATTTTAATTCTATCATTCATGACTAAAAAAATAGTATTAAGAGACTCCAATATTCTTATCAAATATGAAGATAATGCTCTAATAGAAGTAGAATATCTCACTTGTCTTGAACTAGCTCTGATCGACTCAAACTAGTTTCCAAAAAACTTCTCCCAATGCCCAAAATAATATTTTGAAAGAAATTCACTATTTATGTAACAAAATTGATGAACTATTTCCCTTTTAGAATCATCAAAATATCCCATTGATATTGAATTCTCTATTAAATGATGATGTTTAGCCTAAAGTGATTCAAATTCTGTTCTAGGAATTGCTGAACTTCTCAAATATTCAACACAATTATGATAATTATAAAATTCTCCTTTTAATCTATCAGCCTCATGTTTCATATGATTATACTTATAAGCTATGTTTAAAGTAAAATAGTGAGTCCATTATTTTATATAATCATCAAAATGATAAGTTGAATCTTTCTATGTTCTGTGTTAAGTATCACAAACTTAAACTAATTGAAGTGATTGAACTTCCCACTCTTCACCAAATAGAGAGGGAAAAGGTGGATGGGGCTAAAGAAGTAGGAAAAGAAAAAGGAAGGTACCTAGAACTAATTCTACATTCCAATGAATAAATATGGATTTATTCATTTAGGATTAAGGATTTAAATGATGGGGTAGAAATTATCTTAGAAATATCCCCACGAGTTGATTTGAATGAGGACCAAAGGGATTGGATCAAAAATCAAGATAGAATTATAGCTCGTAGTGTAATGACCCATACTGTTATGAATAAAATTGCCTTTATTTGGATTGAATTAAATGCCTTATTGATATAGATATCACATAAACTTCATTTTTATTAAATACAATTGTATTTAAATGTCTATTCAGTATCATTATCATTTATAATATTGCTATTAAATAATGATCACAGGACAAGTATAAATATAGGGTTTTAATAAATCCTTTTGGAACAAACAAAAGAAGTTATGAACTCACTCAGCAGGATCGTACCCAAAGAAGCCCATTTATTAGAGCTTATGAGGGAGTTAGCATTTATGGGGTTTCTCCTAGACCAATCCCAAGCTAATATCAAACAACTTAAGTATAAGAGAAACTATTTACGAGAGTTTTGAAAGCTTTCTGAGATCACGGACCAAACCATGTTCATTGAAGAGCCTCATGAAATCTCCACCATCACACACCTTAATCTTAGGGATTATACTAGTAAAATAAATTGATATGTATCGACACCCTAGAAATAATATTATTTATATTATTTTTGTATAGAATAATGAATATATTTTCTTCCACTGATTGTTCCTTTATAAATGATTTTTCCAACACAAATAATATTTTTGGTTAACATTAAAATTCAACTAAGAAATATATATTGATGAATTAATGTATTTTTTAAATAAATAATATTTTAGTAAAATATTATTAATTTTATTAAATATAAATAATCATATAATTTTCTTGAAGTCAAATCTAATGTTTATTCGGGTTGAAAAACTATTATTTGTCAAAGAAATCATCATTTTCAATTAATGCATGTTTTTTTAAAGTTAAAATTCACATATTTAAAAAAATTATGTTAAATTAATATTATTTTTGGAATCAGGACACTAAAATTATCCAATGTTTATTTTTTTCTAATTTTTTGAGGTAATCTAATTTTTGGGTAGAAATTAAATACCGTATAAATATATGGTGTGTTTAAGGACATCATAACGGACCAATAATGAGGAAATAAATAATATAAAAGTTATATTCATTAAAATAATTGCTTTATCTATAAAATAATGTAATTTTAAGTTTATTTGATTTATTTTATAATGATTTAGTGAATCCTCCAAGACTTATAATATATTTTCATATTTTAAAATCATTTCTTTGAAAGTGTGACTCACCTCCACATAATAAAGTGAAATATTTTATTATATTCAGACCTTTTCCTCATAAAATATTGTATACCACTCTCCTTTGACATAATCCATGCGAAAGAACCATGGTTTGGTTTGTGGTTTTGAATATTTTATTATGTAATGTCGAAAACCAAAATAAAAAAAAGAAATCCCCCTCTTTTCCTATATAAACTCACCCATCCTCCTATTTTTCTTAACTAAAACTCCATTAAGATCATCCACACTCTACTCTCTACTCCATAGAGTCCTACCAAGTCACCCAAAAGCTCCCAAGAATTCTCTCCAAATAATTTGGAGTCACACATCCAAGTAATGGATTTCTCTCCTCACCTTTGAATTCAAGTACCTTATTTGATATTAGTTATTTTAATTTCAATTGGTTTTTTGCCATTAATTTGTTATAAATACATTAATTTCACATTTATTTTATTTTTATTAGGTATCATTTATTCTCCCTCATTTGAACCCTTACTAAAGCTATTACTATGCTAAAATTCTGTAAGGCATTTCTCTCTTATCATTTTCATTCAAGTAGTTATTTTATATTATTCTTCTTAAATTCTATTTTCATATATTGGGATATGATATTCCATGATTAACTTAATTTATATTTTATGTATAAAATATGATATATTCCTTTAACTGTCATTTATTCCCCTATGATCCTTTATGTACACCCATTACCATGGTGAAATTTTGTAAGGGTTCTTTCACTTTCTCCTCTTACTTCAAGTATCTTTATTATGTCATGCCTTCTATTTCCAATTAATCATATTGGGGAATGTCCTTACATTTACCAATTACTCTTCATTTTATGTCTAAATTATGTGATACCCCTTTCTCTCTCATCAACCCATTTTTATGAATTTATCATCGACACCATTATGCTACCAAAATTTCTCCATGATTTTTCATACCAAAATCATTGTGTACTAAAAACCATACCAATTTCTCTATCAAGGGTATTCAATTTTATGAACATAAAATTATTGATTCGGGACTTACATGTATGTATTTCACATTCCTTGATCTTGGAATAAACTATGATGATTAATGAATCTATGTTGTATGATCAATGTTTCACACTTAAGCATGAAACCAAAATGATTGTGAAGGGTGTGACATGATAGTGCTCCAATGCATTGGGTAATGTTTAGTATCATGATACATCGTGTGAAATGAGATTTGAATAATGACCCTTCATGTTCAATGATATTTTAATCACGATCCTTCATGTGCAATGAGATTTGACCCATGATCCTCCATGTGAAATGAGCTTTGACTCATGGTCCTCCATGTGTAATGATCCTTTACTCAAGATAATATCATGTTGTATGTTGTTTCCACATTTACCATGTTATTATTATCATGATAAATCATTACTTTATATTCATGTTCCTTTTATGCTCCTCTAATATGTATATTTTCTAACAAGTATTGTCTTCCTTATATTATGCCATGTTTATTCCCTTATTGGGCTTTATAGCTCACACCTTTATTATATATGTCCTCATATTATCCCATGCAGTGTTAAGTATGAATAATTTTTTTGGTCATGTAAAATCAGTTTTCAATAAAGAAGTTTTCTTTTATATTTTAAGTTGTTATGCAATGTGCCTAATTTTTAAAATTCCCAAGACCTCTAAATCTTTTGATTATTATTAAGTGACATTTTATATAATAAATCATGTTTAATTATGAAATAATGAGAAAAATTGTTATACATGGCTTCAAAAAAAGGAATATTAAAGTGAAGGAATACATCCAAACATGGGACAAGCTAGCTAACCATTTTGAAGACCTAGCTGAAAATGACCTAGAAATGAAGGTACATTCCCTTCATTGGGGGATTAAATAAGGTAATCAATTCCACTAATTTCAGTTCCTTTTTTAATGATTTAGTTATTTATTTCTATTTTTAATGGATCACTATGTATAACTGGAATAGTTTTACATTTTTTCTCAAAAAGTTATTCTAAAAAAAGGAATTTTCAGTTAGTTCTTACAATGCATTTTATTAGTGAAACCAGAAATAACATCATCTACATAGATTTGAACTAATAAAATATCAGAACAATAATTTTTATTAAAAAGTGTAGGTTCTTCCGTACCTATATAAATTTTTTTCAAAATAACACAACATAATATTTCAAACCAAGCCATTGATGTTTATTTAAGGCTATATAGAGCATTATTAAGTTTAAAAATTGAAATTGGTATATGAGGAGTTTTAAAACCTATAGGTTGTTCAACATATAAATTCTACATTAAATAAACATTTTAAAAAGTAGATTTACCATCCATATTATATAATTTAAAATTAATATTCAATACATGGGCCAACCAAATTCTAATGGTTTCTAGTCTAAAAATTGTGTAAAAATTTTCTTCAGAATATATTCCATTCTCTTGGTTGTAAACATTAGTAACTAGTCTATACTTATTCCTAATGATTATAACTTGTTCATATTTCTTATTTATAGTAAACCATTGTTTTCATATCACTGGATGGTTTGAGGAACTATCTACTAATTTCCAAACATCATTTCTATTCAAATGGTTTAGTTCTTCCAGTATGGATATCATTTGACTCTCATCTTCTAAGGATAATTCTTTAGATTTAGGTTCAAATTGGTAAATAAAGGCATAAAACCCGTCTAGTTTTCCTATACATCATATGGTCCTAACTCATTTATATAGGTCTCATATAAAAATCTATAAAGGATAGACCATTAAGATTCTAGTCTATCTAGGTAAGACACTTTCAGGTTCTACAATATTAAGTTCTTATAAACTAGATTGAGTCCGATCAAATTATTATTTAATTTTATATAAATATTTAGAATATTTAAGTCTCAATTTATTTAAATAACCAATAAATTAATCTATATATATATATATATATTTTAATGAAAAGGATAAAAAAATACCACTTTCATCGAACATCATAAGAAAAGATACTTCAATTATCCATGAATTCTTATTAACCACTATAAAAGATCTAGAAATACAATAGTATCTGAGAAAGGTTCCTTCATCGTCCATTGGATCAAACTTACCAAGGTTTTACATAATATTCCTGATATACACCATACATCCAAAAAACATTAAATTATCTAATTTTATATTTTTGGTTTTCCATTACTCAAGTCTTGAATTTTTGTAAAAAGGACTTGTTAAAACTCTATTCATGATATGGCATGTTGTATGGATTCATTCTTCCCAAAAAAGGTAGGAATGATATATTTATTGAATATAGTTCTTTCCATTTCTTGAATGGTCTAATTTCTACTTTCAATAATTCTATTCAATTAATGTGATCTTAGAGCAGCAAAAGTATATTTAATAATATATTTTGAGCTAAAATAATTATACTCTTGATTATAAAAGTCTTATCTATGATCAATTATAAATGAATTTTTTTTTTATTTTTAATAATTTTACAAAAACTCACAAATTAAAAATATATTCAATTTTAAATTTTTATATTTAAACATAGGTAGATATAGAAAAATAATCAAACAAAAAATAGAGTATAGATCCAAGATTAATACTCTTGATCATCCACAAAAATCCATGTATACAATTTTTAATGGTTTTGTTGTATCATCCTTTTTAATAAATTTTAAAAGTGACTTCTGCTAATTTTCTATTTGGCATCAATCTCAAAGTCTATTTTAATAAAATTAAAGACTTGTAGGATCTGAAACTAAATGATTCATAGAAAATTTATATAGGAACAATATATTTCAAAGTCAATGTCTATTATTCCATTTCCAAGATTAAGTTATTTCAATAGTTAAATAATTAAATTTATGTTTACATAAGGAACTATGGTCTAAAGTATAAACATTTTTATGTTTTAGGTGATCTAAATTTAAGTAGTTTATCTTTCAAAACAGAACATGAATTCTTAGAAAAATCAACTAGAAAACTATCATCATATAGTTGAGAAATGATTATCAGACTATGATTCATCCCTTAAACATAGAGAAAATTATTGATCATTATTATTTTTGTATTTTCATCTAATATAATGGTAACTATATTGCTATTAGTATTATCTCAAAAGGTAACCAAGCCTCCATATACTTTAGATATTGAATTGATTTATTAAAAGTCTCCACTCATATTACTTAATAGAAACCATTCATATACCATATTTCACATTTCCACCATGTATTTTTTCCAATTAAAAAATCAAATAAAAACTTGTTTTGGTACCCAAATGCTACTGAGTCTAGGTGTGTTATCAATTAAAGATTTAGGAAACCTAACCTATTTATTTTTTCTAGAAACTCCTTATTTAACATTAGATAATCTTAAATAAATACAGTAATTATTTACAATACTAATCCAAGGATTCCTCACAAAAAAATTATTTTTATAATGATCATTAATTCATTAATAAAAGTAGGTGACATTATATATGTTGTGGTTCTTAAAACTATTCATAAAATAGTTTCTATATAACTTAGGTTTTTCACCATTATTTCCAATACCAAATTTTCCTATTATGTAAAAATTATTTCTATGGACCAAATTTAAATATATTTGTCCCTAATTTAATATACTAATAACACTTTTAAATGATTCTAATTCATCATCTAATTATTTTATTCTAGTTTCATACATAGTAAAACTTGAAGTATATTTTCTTAATTTTCATTAAAAATCATGGTGTTGTTTTAATATGAAATATTTTTTTACAAAAAATCATATTATAAATATTTTCAATGATTTATGTTTTTTTACTGGGGATTAATATTTATCCTCAATCATAGAGTATTATTCAACCTATTTACTATTTTAGAAATAATTAGATTAAGAATAAATAGAATAATAGGGTTATACCACTTATTACATTACTATAAAACACATGTTTTCTTTCAGATTTTATGGATACTTCTCTAAATCAGATCTCGAAGAGATATTAGTGTCTTCGGAAACACTCTGCATAACCTTCATATCCTTTTTACATTTATGCTCATAATAAGCTTTAATTTAGTACTTCTTCCTTTTCTTTTCCTTTTTTATTTTCTCCAATTTTAGCTATGGTAAATCAAGACTGGTATTCCCAATCAGTTTTCATTCATAACAATAGACCTCTTTAAATTTGTGACCATTATTATGGAATCATTATAAGACTTCTTGAATACTCTTTTATTCCTATAAAATTTGTTGAATATTTTGACTAGGTGAGCTAGTTATTCTCTAGAGTTCTAACAACTAGAATCATTTGAGGATATTACATCCTCCTTAAATTTGTTTTTCATTATTTGGAGTAATATAGTTGAGACCCGTATTTTCCCTTTTGATAATTATATGATATTATGCTTTCTATTTCATTTAAACTCATTTATCATTAGTGTAGTTATTAATTACCTCATTAATAGATTTTTTATAGTAATGGATTCTCTAATTGAAAAAAATATTCCATTCCATTTAGTGGAAAAAACTCTAAGAACTTTTAACTATTGATCTGGCCAAGAATTGTGATTCCCATAGAAGAAACACAATTGAAAATTTCAGTCAATCTCCTATTGTTTTTGGTAATACTTTATATATCATACATACTTAAAGTATATATTTTTTTATTTTATTATGTTATAACTAAATTTTCTCATAATATTATGCGCTTTATATGTAATATCAATATTCTATCACATTTAATAGGAAGTAACATAATGAGAAATCCAGTTAAACTCATTAGGACAAAGACCATAGATAATTGTATTCATCACTTATAAATTTACATCATATTAAGTTTTCTTAGTGGAATGTCATTTTTATAGTTATTTATAGATTTTATAAGGTTTGATAATCTTCATATAAGCTTTAAAGACAATATTCTTTAAATAGATGATTATTCGATCTTTTCTGAAACCATGATTTTATCCATTGAAATATTGTGGTTTTGTCATTAACATTCATTATTTGAGTTCATCTATGGGTATATTATTTTTATATAGACATTTAACCCAATGTTATTAGGGATTAATATAAATATTTAGAAGATAACTCATCTGATACAAATAATTTTTCATAATAAACATGTAGACATATGAGGGGGGGGGTGAATTTTATCCATTTAAAATACTCTGGTAAATTAAAACTTATTCACCTTTATTATCTAGAATGAGATTCAGTTTCTTTTTATTTATATAGGTAAATCACTATAAATAATATAAAGTAACAAAAAAATTTATAGTGGTTTGGGATATAATGATCTCCAAGACCACACAACAAACACTCTCTAAGAGTTTGGTGATATTCACTAATTATGTCCTTTTACCGGGGACCTCATAAATTAAGTTCGGTAGTTTACACCTTACAACAATGATTTTATTTGGTCTTCTGGTTCTTTTATAGGGAACCATATAAAAATATCTTAGTGTTAGAAGCTGACACTCCACCAAAAAGGATGAGTTATCTGTTGAATAACTGGTTCATCTCATAGTTGTCTCTATAACTGATAGATGATGGATCTTATTCTTCAAATAAAAATAATTTCAAGTAATTACAGTATTTAAGTGATTCTCATTGCAATTTTTTTTTTAAAGAAACACAACTATAGAATAATAATCTTTTATAGTAGTAAGATGTATACATAGAAGCATATTAAAGCATGTATTTCTCTAAAGTGTAGTACTAAAATGTTTGATGAATGAATTTAGATAATTACAAGATATCATTGAATATTTAGTGGAAAGAAAAAGTTATTATCTATAAAAAGATAAATCCAATAATAAATAGAGTAGGAAATTGGATCATTAAGATTCTTGGAAAAGAAGATCGTTCTAATTGACTATACATCAACACTTCAAAATATCATATTTCTTCTCAATATCCCAACTTATCACATAATAAATATATTGAGAATAAATAAAAATATGGGTTTGATCTTCAAAAAACAAATCTAGAAATATCTTCAGATAAAATATGATATTAAAAACCATCAGCATTATGTAAATTTAAATTTAAATTCCGACAAGAAATCATAACTTCTCATTAAAATAGTTATGATTTAATAAATTTTTAAAGATCCTTTGAATCAGTCTTCAAACAAATTTTAATGAGATAAATATTCTTATGAAACTCATAATAAAATATCAAAAAATATTTTCAATTGAAATTCCACAAATGACTAATTCAACATAGGGTTGCACTGTGTATAGAGCCTCAAAAGTACTATTCACAATATACCGTTGATTCAAAACATTGATTTGAAAACCCATACATTAGATCCTCAAATGTGGGGTTGTTTATTAAATTTGGGTTCTCTATCCTAACATTTACCTTAAATATAAAGTGAAAAAGTATCATTTATTATCAAAATTTATGTTCTCAAACTTAAGGTTCTTCTTAAAATTTAGGGTTTAGAATAGTGATTCATGACTCTTTAGAAATTTCCATAACATATAGAAAACATAAACCAAATTACATACATAATTTCAGATGAAATAAAATAAATATTTCAATAAATATAATCATGTTATCTAATTAAAGTATGTTCATTAGTAAAATCAATGAGGGTGTTTGTGATCATCAAAATCAATGAGAAAAAAATGATTTTTTGGATGAATATTCCAATGTCAAACATTATATGTGTTTTTTAAATAGAGAATATTATATATGGTGTATAAAATATTAGTATCTTGCACTATGATTTAATATTAATTTGTAAATGATGTTTTTTGAAGATATTTGAATTGGAATTGTTAGAGGATGTGAGTCCCACATTAGATATTAGGTATTCCTTAATAATTTTTATTCAATATATGTAAACACTAAGGCTTCCCATATGAGGATTCTTGAGATTCTGTTTATATATACTCCATTCTAACATGGTTTTAGAGGCTCTGAAAACTTAACTCTTTACCTTATTTATCACCCTCTAGAAACCATTATCCTTTCTCCCTTAGGGGGGTGGGAAGGGTTGTAGCTCCCTATCATGCCGACCCTATTATCTTATCGTCATCCTTCACACTGACCTGGTGGAACCCTTTCTGATTTTGTGTCCTAGATGATTTCCCCTTTTATAGAAATGAATATATCCCTCCCTTAATCTCCTTGCATCTATGATAGCCCCCCACACTCCCCACCATCAATCATGCTTCCCCTCTCATGTATTCCTAGTCTCATGACTCTGATAATCATTTCTTCATGTGACCCCGATTTTCCCCCATCCTGACATTGTAGCTTCCCCATAATAAGTTGAACTAGAATTTTAATCCCTTTATCGCACCCACCCTTCACTTTACCCCTCATATGATGATAATTAATTGAGGGATGATGAACCCCAAACACCACCTACAATAGTCCATGGTTTGGCGACTAGCACCGAGAGTATATAATCACAAATGGGAGACATTACCCTCTTTATGTAAATTTAAGGAATAATAGATAAGGTTAGATAAATATAAATTAAATATATAAATTAAATATATAATAAATACCAATACATGAATGTAATGTCATACATAATTGAAAACAATTGAAAATTACCAAAGGAAATTCTTGGCAGTGACCACAAGTTCCGACAACTCCTAAATAACCTCTCCATGATAGTAGCACCTATCTTAATCACCAAACAAATCCTTAGATGTAAAAATGTTTTTATATAAATTGGGTGATCATACAAGTATTCTTAGTAGTATCCTCCCTGGAACATCTCATGAAAAAATGTTAAAGAATCATAATAAATCCTTATGAATAAGTAATGAAAATAACTCATCACATAAATAGGTAAAACTATTTCTCATTTTAACCACATATAACTCTATAAGTAAAGAATAGAATGAAAAAATCCATATTAATAAAACAGACACACACACACATATATATATAATGTACCATGCTTCTAATTCCCTACTGGTGTGTTGCTCTCACACCCCAACAAATCATGTATTATGCCTATCCCTCCCATAAGGCATCCAACCGAAACTCATTAATCATATCAGGGCCTAAATATTTTGTCATACACCATTATACACTTCATCATCATCTATATATCTATTATAAAAAGTTAGAAGTTCACAATCCACTATATCCTATGCATCTTGCATTATACCTCAAGCCACTATAACCCATGCGAGTACACATGTGAGAAACTATAGACATCATTAACGGATACAAGTATGTGTTATAACCATAATACATTATAGCCTTCACATAAATATATAGGAAACTGAGATCCAAAATATCCTGTATGAGTCCATACCCAATACCTTATGTTTTCACAGCCATGGTATGCCCACATAATATAGTTCAACCGAATAGAGAGCTCAAGAGAGTGAATAATCGACCATATGTTCACACTCCAACTAGGATGTTGGGAAAACACCTCCAAAAATTTTCTTTGTTAGTTTACCTATTAACACTGGTGATAGTGTTTGTGAAATCATAAAATTTAAAGAATATTCCCCACAACCACACTAAGTGGGACATTCTAGCCTTAGACTCAAACTATATATATATTATATCACATGTTACCCGACTAACACTTCTATGGTCTATGAAATAGATTCAAAAAAGGAATCAAGAAAAAATATTTAACCATATTCAATTAGTAATTTAGAAAATTACTATTCATTCATTTAATAATAAAAAAATTAAATATTGTTCATTAATCCCCATCAAAATTTCAGATTTAAAAAATTCAGTTCAACGCAAGCGATTATGCTTTCATAAATCATATTACAATTCCATATTTAGTACCCATGCACTTTGTGAAATTAATTAAACCATATCACGGTTTCTGTTAATATAAAAATCAAATATCATTACTTACATTAAGAAAACTCCATATCGTGCGTTTATTTATTAATATAATTATTATTCAATAATCTTTGGGTACACTAAGAATCATCCTGAGATACCACAACCAAAGATGAATTTACTATGAATAGAGCTAAATTGCATCAAGTAGTTAGAAACCATAATAATAAATATATGGTAAAACATCCATTTAAATGAAATCAATAACGTGGAATTCTTTATCACACTTTTCTATATATATTTTAGGGAAATTAAATGAGTTTTTAATGTATGATTGAGCTTATAATGGAGAGTATTTTAATCATTAACCATTTTAGATAAATTTTGATTTCATTTAATATTATGATTGAAATGTCAATCTTTAGGAGTTTAATTGATTAATGGTCTTCACATAAGCCTTATTTTAAGTATGATATTTTTTCAATTGAGGGTTTCACTGATGATTAAATCAAAATATGTGATTTTTAGTTTTTGTGCTAAAAATATGGAAAAGGTTTGGAGAAATCTCAATATAAAGAATATCGACTCTCTGACTATTTTTTTTCAATTAAGGTTCATGAAAAATGACAATATCATCAAATGACCATTAGTGCATCAGGATTGGATTCATTTGAAAATGGATTAATCATGTGTTTTACTATTATAGGAAAGGGTTAGGTCGATTACAAGGATAATTGGAATGAACGTAAGTACATAAAGTGAAGAAAATGTGTCTTCAAAATTACAAAGTAAAAAAGTGGTGCATTGATCATAATATGTTTATGATCTACTAAAACAAGATCAACTCTTGTTGTGAAAGAAAAATGATAAAGGAAGACTCCTGTCATTCAAAAAACATAGATCACCCTTGGTTGGAAAAAGAACACAAGAACAAGATAAAGAGACAGATTAATTTTCAAAGGTAAATAGAATATCGACCATGATTGAATCAATCAAATAAACCCTTCTTTTCAAAATGAACATTTTGAAGTGGACTTTTAAAATTGGTATAAGTCTATAGTTTAAGGTTATAAACATTGCTAGCCTTTACTTGATCAAATAAAGAGATGATTGGTGTTGTAATCGATATTGAGGGACTCATAGATATTGAAGAATGCGAATCCTATGACACTATTGTCTTCATGGGACTCCCCACTTGAATATGGAGAAAAACTATTTGGAAAAATTCAATGTCGTTCCCATCATATGAATGTGGTTTGGCCGATACTTCTAGTTCATTAATCCAAAGGTTGTGCATATGCACATCAAAATTTGATTTGGGCCACTACTGAAGAACCTTCCATGACCTACTCTAATATAGATAATTGCTTCACAACCCTTTATCGTTGATCACTCAATTTTTTTAAAACACCACAAGTTCCATTTTATAGGACTACATAAGGAGTGCGAAAATCGAGAATGAGTTAAGAAAGCTAATCTGAGAAGGTACTCCTTGCAGCACTATGAAGCCTCTAACACCCAATGCCTTGAATTCGTTGGTAGGATAAGTTATAAAGAGTCTATACAGATGATTCCATCGTTCAAGTCTAATTCTAAAACCCAATAACTAAAGTCCAAGTCTACTCAGTAAAACCAAAGGCTCCTGAAATAATTTTACTCCACACTCAGCATGTGTAACACTATGTCTGGAAACTATAGAGAAGAGGAGTAATAATCCACAAAATATAACAAAAAACATCTATAAGTAATCCTTTACAAAATCCTATAAGTCTTTGAAATTGATGAGTCAGTACAACTTATAGTGGTCTGTGTCAAAATAAATCATTGCAGTCATAAATAAGGTATGTTAGAAAGAATGTTTGAAGGTGTAAATTTATGAAAGACATTGATTTTATCCATATATTTAAAATAGATAGAGTTAAAGTAGGGAGGGGAAAACTTTATAAGATATTTAGAGAGATATATAATAAGGGAGGCGATAAGGAAAAAATACCAGGATGAACCACACATCTACAGTTTTAGGAGGAAGATTTGAATTCTTTGACGGGGGATTGGTTTTGGATTCTTTTATTCTTTATTTTCCTTGTATTTCAATCAATTTTGGAATTTCTTTAATTATTTAGTTATGATGATTGGATAAACTAAAATTTGGTAATTATATTGATATGAAAGGTATTTTTTTACTTCATTCAAGTTCTAAGTGTGGCTAGAATTTACCCTTATCTCATTGGTCAAAATATACATGTTATTTAATTAATATAACTAATTGAGAAGTGATTTATTTTTAGTGGTATCAATTTACTTGTAATATAGAATTCCATCTGGGAAGAGGTCATTACATGCAATGGTATATTTATGACTTCCCATGGTTTCTTAGTTTAGTGGGTTAAGGGATTTTATAGTTGAGAGCTATATAATTTATTCATCTAAAGGTTATCCATTCAAGAGAACTATCCAACCTCTTTTCACTAAACCCAATAAAACATTCCCACAAATGAACAGAGAAAAATACAAAATATTAATTTATAACATAAAAATAAGAAAACTAGGTAAGCAAATTCATTAGTTCCTACCTAGACTTCTATCCACTTTCTTATGATCTCATTTATCCTCACTTGGTATATGTTGTTGACTTCTACTCTACTCTCACTCCATTGATTTCTTTCCTAACATCACTTTAATTATTATATTCCTTTTTCCTTTACCAAAGTTTTTTATTTTTTTTCTATTTATCACTTTGTCTCACCGTGCATAGATTTTATGAAATTTCTTCCTTATGGATTAGCCCCTACTAACTTCTAGTATTATGTAGGGTTTATAAATTTATAATTTATTCTTAACCAAGTAAAGAACTAGGTTCTGGTAAAATGTTAGTTTTATTTAAAGTAAAGGGAACGTGCGACCGGGTAAAAAACTCAACAACATATAAAAAATTGATAAAAGGTATTGTGTTAAAACTAAATAATTATCTAACAACCTGGAGGAGTTCATTCTTAAAATAAAAACATATCTAATTGATTTAAAAATAAAGAAGAATATTGCAATGGAAAATCTTGAGGAATATGCAAATAATTAGTAAAATTAATACTTCAACCATGTAATAAATATCAATCTTCCATAACATGGTAATGAGATAGTGGATAGATTCAGGTTTAGGGATTTTCATGTGCTTATAGTGTCTAACAACCTGTCATGCATTAGGAAAACCCCTAGTTCTAGAAACAATGAGATTAAGAAATCTCACATATTCATGATGCCATCCTACTATGGATTGACTAATATAGACTTATTAGACATCATTTACAACTTTTATGGAATAGTTAAACAACACCCACATAGAATATTGAGTGGGGAATAATTAATGCTAAGAGAATTCCCATTTTTCTTGAAAGGGAATTAAAAACTTTGGTTACAACAAGAAAATTCAAACATTATTGATTCATGGGACCAATTGTACAATGATATAGTCATGAAATTTTCTAATGGGAGGATGATATCTAAGATTAAACAAAAAATCACTGGTTTTTTACAATATGTGGTACTATTATTTCATGAAGAATAAGACATATTTATGGGGATTATTAGGTAGTTCCCCAAACAACACTACATACCACAATTTCTCATAGAACCCTATTAAAATAGTATTAAATGATACCATCAAGCATTGGTTGATTTTTCCTCTGGTGGATATTTCTCTAATAGAACTCCTAATGAGATCTAGCAGATTTTCAAAAAACATGGCATAAATTTCACAGTACAAATGTTTTAAAAGGAGAACTATTATTTGGAAAAAACCCACACCCACTAGCCAAGATGAAGTATCATCTATTGGATATTGAACTAAAAACACTCAACGCATTCTTAGGGAGTAGTGTCACTATTTTAAGATGTTTTTCTATTCACAGTCATGTTTCCCCAACTTTGACATGCCTTCCCATGGTCCTGAAAATGAAACTTTTGCTGGGTTTCTCCCCATAATGCAACCAAGATACAACCCATTATTAAATAGCTATAACCAATGATACCAAAACCACCCTAATATTTTTTAAATAGAGAAAATTGTGTTGAGACCTAATGCTCCCTCTATTTTCCAGCATGATAGGTAGTTGTTTTAACCCCAACCAAGGGTTGCGACTTCTAAATCTTTAGATGAATACAAGGGTATATCCCAAATATTTATTGGTAGGTTTTATTAAAAAAATAAAAATATGATTTTTGTAATGAACAACAATAATCTAGGTTTAAAAGTCTAGAGGTATAAGTGGGATAATTAATTAGAAATATAGGAGATAGAGAAAAAGGAAAATTGGCAAGCACTACTAAGCCAAATACAAGGTATAATGTCATGGTATTAAAAACTAGGAGTGGTATCAAACCTCAATAGGAATTTAGGAATGATGTTAGATATGTCCCCAATAAAAATATAGATTAAATTTAAATCCAAACTATAGAAGTTGAACAAAATGGAAATCTAAAAATCACCACAAAACTTCTACTAAAGCCCATTTTACCTGATAGAAAAAACAAGAAAAATACCTAAAAATTAAGAAAAATAAAAGCAAGAAAAACATTGATGATGAAGTTAAAGGGATACATATAATTTAATGGAAAGTTTCCCCTATTATTCAGTTTCCCTATATAATTAAAAATTTGATGAAATATTAAAATTTATAAAAGTTATAAAGAAATGGAACAATGATATTCCCTTCCATGAGGATTTAATTCAAATAATCTCTTATCATAATTCACTCAAATAAATATATTCAAAAAATAATTCATTGGATGAATTTTCAAGTTATGACCTCACTGAGGAGTGTAGTGGTGTCTTGTAAAATATGATACCTCCCAAACGTCAATATCCATGGAGATTTTTTATCCCTCAAACCTTTGGATATAAATTTGTCCAATTAAATTATATTTTCAATATTAGAGTGAGCATTAATTTTATTCCATTATATATGTTCCAAAATTTGGAATTAGGATTCTCTCAACCTAAAATTTTATGTTACAACATTTAGATCGATCAATTACCCACCCATTTGGTAGAGTATATGACTTGTTAGTGGGAGTAGGAAAGCTATTTTTTCCTAGAAAATTTATCATCCTATATATAGAATTCAAACAGGAAGTATCTATCATTATTTTTTGGCCCTTTATTTATGTATAGGTGGGGGTTGTCATTGATCGGTTAAATGGATGATTAATTTTTAATTTGGGTGAAGAAAGAGAGGAAATCAATGCTTAAAAAAAATAAAAGAACCCACCGAATACAAAATATTTCCAAAAATATTAGACATTGTAAGATAAAGAATATCTTGATGAGGAAAAATTAGAGTTTTTTATGATTCATGAGGAAATCAATGGTGCGCCTGAGTTAGCTGGAAAAAGCATCATAAGAATTAGTCCTACCAAGTATAGGGTACCTTTGGATGAGTTTTAAGGATAATTACTAGAACATATCAATTTATTTAGTGTAGAACACATATTAACCTATCTCAAATAATATGGATGTGAGGAATACTTGTCTGAACCCAAAAATTAATGAAGGTGAATATTTCTATACATCCTTTTTAAGAGTTATCACAAGGAAATAAATGCATAATTTTTTTATTTTTAGTCTGCAAGAGAGAGGATATTTCTTGAATTATGTGAATTGGATGAAATATAGAGATAATCTTATGTCAAAGAAAAATTATATAGGGAAATGAGAAAATATTTTCATGATTATATAACTAAAAATAGACACTTTCAACTTGTTCAAAATTTTATTCTATTCTATTCTAGGCTTAAGTTTTTATTGGTAAAATCATATCCAAGTGTTCTAAACCATTCTCAATTTTTAAAGTGCAAATAAATGGATCTATTTAGTCATTTAGGAAAGATAATATTCCATTTTTAATAGGAAAAGAGTGAAACATTACTTTGAGGTGTAGAAAAAATCCATGGATTCCATCTTCATCCTTTATAGCTGAACTATTTTTTAAGTTTTGCTAAAGAATCACAACTGAGTGCTTCATTGGAGTCAACCCATGGTTCATTTTTTTTATTTTTTATGTTCTCTTATATTTTTCGTTAACATATGATTATTGATGGTATTAATTCTTCTTACCCAGTCCTCCAATTTTTGCAACTAAGATTACCATGATATGAATTTTCATGGATCCAAATTTCAACTGATCTCAAAGTCTCAATGGAGAAATTTACTCAAGATTCATGGATAAAACACCCCATAACTCAAACCAGAAGTTATTTTATTTTCCAAATTTTGAAATTTTTCATGATAATGTTGATATTTTTGAATAAGAGAGTGCATATGAATATTCTAACCAAAGGGTTATTCTCTAAGAAAAATGTTAGAGTACCTCAAACTAGATAGTAACAATCAAGATATGAATTTATATGAGTTTTGTTTTTTACTTTTTATCATCTCTTTGTGCATATTTAAATCTAATTTTTGGGGAATAACCCTTGGTTTTCATGTGAAAAATTTGTGAATCGTATTTTCTTGCATGGTTTTCTAGTTTACTTCCATATAAAGTGTTGAAAAATTAATTTAAACTAAATTTCAAATATGGATAGCACCCTCATCAAGCATTTTTATTAAAAATATTGTTATTTCATTGTTTATTAGGCATCTGTTTAAACTAATTTTATTTTTTTTGTCTTTTAGAAAACTTAAAAAATCCTGAACATTTAAAAAATGTTTTTGGATTTAATTTGGATGCGTGGAATGTTTTTTTGAACTTTCGTGTCACCCCTTAAAAAATGTTTGAACAGCTGAAGTGATATTAGTTTTTAGTGAAATTGTTCTTCTATCATAGGATTAATCATTATGGAAAATATTGAGTTTTAAGTGCAAGGGGGAGGGGAATTATTTTTGAGTTATATGTTCTTCGATTATATAACATCAATCACCAAGAATCATCTAATGGGTAAACTAGATCTCAGCTCATTCCCACCAAACTGGTGTCGTCCTCGACACTATTATTCACATCACATTCTATACCCCAACCACCAACATCAAGCCACCAATTTAACGTTAGAGAAACCCACCCATTTTTATTTTGAATTTACCATCCATAGTAGATTATCATTAAAAAAGTAAGGATCTACCATCCTCAAGAAATCATAAAAACTAGAAAATGTATTTTCAGTATGACATGATCATTAGCCCACTACGACCATATAACTAAGGCATATAAGCCCTTCATAAATAATGATGAGCTTACTCATCGCTATAAATTTATCTATATAAAATAACCAATTCATTTCCATAATGAATTAACTGATTCATTATTCAAAGGTTAAATTATAATAAGAATTAATTGACACAGCATTTCACCTCACAATGTTGAAGATCACGGTGTGGTGACACCCCACTAATAATTTTAGTCTTTAATGGCATGTTTTAGATTCAATACACCATAATTCATAGATAAACCTAATTTCTTGAGCATTTCCCTCATCCTCGTTTCACATAGGGTAACTCAACATGCACCATGACTTGTTAAACAATCATGGCGGAATCCTTATTTCTTATAGGGAGACTAAATGATCCACCATTCCCAACGAAATGGGATCCCTTGAACTTTCTAGAGGTCCCCATTTTTATCAAGGAGACTCAATAATAACCACACAAATTCTACCTTAATATTTTTCCCTCTTAGTTATATAGGGGGAGAGCCCCTTGGAAAAATCCAACCATCACAAACGTTTCACTTTCTGTGGTGCACCCCATCTCCAAAATGGTTGGGCTTTCTAGATACACTCCAAAATTCTCAAATCCAAAACTAATTAATAGCCTACCCCTATGATCAAACATCCTAAAACACCCAAATCATACAAACCATTCCCTATTCCATGGCATGAAGACCCTCTAAATGGCCATAAAATCATCTCGAGCCTCCAAAATGACTCTAAACTCCCTCATGACACCTCAAAGACCTATAAAAACACAATGGAATGGATTTATAAATATGAAACCTTGAAAAATATACTTCTATATCCTCATCCCCTATTATGAAACTTCTAGATTCCATATATGGTGTAACCACTCTCCCTAGGCATGACTTCTAATGAAACACTCACTATCATGGTGTATCTCCAATATCTTCTACACAAGACCTGAATAAACCACCAAGAGACCCATATTCACTAGTATTACACACTATCCATCCAATGTTAGAAATTATTTTTATTGTAAAAGGAGGGGGGTCAAGAACCAAACAGATCATGGGGGTCTAAAATAGAGCAGTCCCAGTGCATCATCCCGAACTAGATTAATACACTCTACGGGAAAAAAACCCAAACTAGAAAATTAGATACTCAGGTTATCTAGTGTTTCCTAGGATTCCAAGAAATAAACAATACTTTTACTATACCTATAAGTATAGGTGAGATCAATGTCATTGTTAAGAAACTAATCTAATTAGATCTTATTTTTAGTACCCATTTTTTTCCACCCTTATATCGAGATCTCCATCAGGATCATCTACTTCTACTTAGATCTCCGACAAGATACACTTATCTTCATTTCCACCCTCTAAAATTTCTTAGATATCTATAAATATTGTTATATCTCTTTTATTTTCATTTGATTCTTCTTGGATTTCCATCAGGAGTCCAAAATATCCAGCAAACCCCTATACATCTTCCTAGATCTCTGTTAGGCTACCAAGATCTCTATTAGGTCATTCCACCACTACCCAGACCATAATTATAACTTTATATCACTTTATAGATATTTATTAGGAACCTCTAATTAATACAAGATTTCTATCGAGATTCTCAGCCCTCTTTTAGAACTATTTACCAATACCTAGATCATTATTTGGCCTTTTGAATACTTCCTAGATGTATGAAGATCCTATTTTCTTCCACTCCTTTATTTTTTAGCATGTTGAATTCATATACCATGTTGAGAATTTCTCTCTTAATGGTTGGCGTAGGGGAGTATTGCAATTATTTTACTTTATCAAGATTCCAATCAAGGCATATATAGATTGATGGTGGGAGTTAAAATATGTGATTCCCACATTATATATTAGGTATTTTTTCATCATTATTATTCATTATAAATAAACACCGATGCTATCCATATGAGGAATCTTGGGACTTTTATTATATATCCTATATTTTAAAATTAATATGGCACTTGAGGTTTATTAAGATATTGATAACTTCATTTTCTACCAGAAACATAATTTTTTTTCAAAAAATTCAGTTCAAAAAACATGAGTTTTATTGACCACTATGAACAACATAAAACATTAAACTCAATGTTGAAGTTGAACTTTCCCTGAAATTTATAAACATAGACTAAAAATATTCTCATGTATAAGAACAAAATATTTTTTAATATTCAATAGAAAATATTTAGATGTGTTTCATTAATATTTTTTGAATTTATCTTATGGTATGATGTTTTTATTAAAGGTTTAGAAGATATTTAAGGCATATTTTGGATTTTTGGAAAAATTGAAATAATGAATAAGTTAAATATCATGATGGACCATACTGTTTTCTTAAAGTTACTATGTAGTTCAATTTAGTATTTCATTTAAATATATAATTAATATTTTCATATAGTTCAACTAATTTGATCATTAATAAAATTTATAAAAATATAAAGTGATCATGAAGAAGTTTCCATGAAGTAGTTCAAGTGACCATGAAGTATAATCAAAATGACCATGGGTATTTACTCTATAAAATAATTGAGTCTATCACATTAGATGATTGTAATTCTCTTTTTTGTGACACTTGATATAGTTTAAAGATTTATTAATGATTTGATGAAAGAATTTTATAGTGATTACATGACATTTATTTTGAAGATTATTTTAATGATTGACGAATAGATTTATTGGTGATTTAAATAGAGGTATCTTATTATTCATATCCTAGTCATTGAAGATGTTATTTTCCTATAATTTCATTATTATTCCATATAGATATGTTAAACATCACATATAATTGTGATATTTGTGGATTTAAATGAATAAATTATTATTTTAATATATTGATCAAGATTCTAGGAGTTTTAAATATGTGGATATACTATTTCTATAATATTTCCTATACATGATATTCATGAATATATTGAATATATATATCAGTAAATACATTAAATAAACAAAATTTGGAGGGAATTAAAATAAAATAATTTATTTGTTAATAAAAACCAAATATTCCTAGAATGAAAAGATGGGGTACTTCTAAGAAAGAGTGTGAGAGTGATCAATCATAGAGAGGGGGATAAAATACCAAATTTGAAGATATCAAGGCATGTGATGAATCTAAGGCTAACGAATTTTTTCCTAGATAAGATCTTTGTACTTGGAAGTTTTTTTGGAACTCCCAACTCCACATAAAGATGATCTATAACATATACAAGGACATAATGAACCCCAAAAAACCATTTTTCATTATTAATTGAATATTAATTATAAAAAATAGGTATTCTTATATTTTATCATGATACATTCATAGTGATTAAAGGATGATAATTTTTCTTGCATGTATTTACACTATTATATTATTAAACATCGATTCCATATATTTCAACTAATCATTGTAACGATTTAGTCACTCACCTTGGGGATGAACCTTGAAAAAAACCTATATGGTTCTTGTTATGGTTTTTTTTTCAATATGAGTGAATAATTGATTGAGTATTGAATATAGATCTTTGTTACTATTACAAATAACCAAAGGATTATTTGTGTGAAATAGTAAAAATTTATCAACATTAATTCGCCCCACCCATTATTAGTTACCTATATCCCTAGAAACCAAAATTTATATCATAGATCCATAAATACTCTTATATTGGATCAATCGGAGAAAAGTATGCATTTTTTATTATCCTATATATTTATTTATAAACTCTTTTAAAAATTATTGATAATAATTATTTGAGAAATAATATAGGAAAACCTACCTTTTATGGGAAGAACTAATATTTATATAAGAAGAAAATGATTATTTATCTTTTATTTACACTATATAGAAGTGTTTGGAGTTTACTTAATTGGAATTAAACCACATGAGAAAGGAGAATCCTCAAGACCTAAAAACAAAATAATATTGAGAATTATAAGAAAAAAGAATTTTTTTCATATCTTTATCTAAAAAAAGATTCATTGAGGTGATGATCTTGAAGACTTCAAAGGAAATTTTGAATAAAATGGGATGTATCAGTGGATGAAATGGAAAAGTGAAACAATCTAAAAAAAATTAATGTGGAGAGTTTAAAGATGTCAAAATGGTGAATTATTAATCCATGGATGAATTATTTACCAAAATAATTTAAAATTTCAGTAATATTATAGATTTTAATGGAAATTTAAAAGATTACTCTATCATTAAGTTGTTATTGAGAATCATTCCTAATGGATTTAAATTAAAGGTGTATATATTAAGAAGACATTAATCTTAATAAAATTCTTCTTGATGAATTATATAAAAAACTCATTTATTATAATATGAGGAAAGATCATGTGTTTATAAAAGTAAATCAAAGAAGAAAAAGTGGTTGGATTTAACATGGAGAAACTTAATCTAAAGGAAAAGGAAGAATATTATTCTACCGACATTAAGTAATAAATAAATTATAAATATGAAAAAATCATGTTTTTTATCATATAAAATTTTAAAAGTGTGAGGGAAAATACAATGGTAAATTTCCCATGAAACACTTTCATTATTTCCTTATAGTTCATTTTATTATTGATTTTACAAAGAAATGTAGTATTAAAAAAAGTAAGATGACCCTAAAGAAATAATACCATGTAATAAATTTAGTAAGAACATTAACTAAAAAAGGATAATAAATACTTTGATGATATTTTGTTTCAAAATATAAAATAATACACATGATCAAGAACGAATATGATGATGAAAAACCTCTTGATGGAAATAAGTTAGAATATGGAGAAGCTAATTAAAAAAAGTAACTTTCATGAATCAAGTTGGTAATGATGAAAGTTTCCCTACCAAAGAAGATAAAGAAGAGAGAAAGTGTTATATAGACCATGTGATTAAGGGTGTGTTAGATGCTTGTCCTAATCAAAACTCTCAGATGAATAAGTAAATCAATATTACAAAGAATTGAGCTAAGAAGAAAAATGGTAATGAATTGAAATTTAATGTAAATAAGATTAATATATTAAAGAAGTCCAAATTACAAATAACTATGCGAGTGAGTATGATAAAATTAAATTTGATATTGAGGGTGATTTTTTCCCAAGAAAATATTTAGCTGAAAGTTAATACTAAGCATCTTGATGTTGAAAATACCTTAAATATGTTGAGATAATATTTTAAGAAAGAAAAAAAAAGTTTAATTTGAATCTTTAATTATTTTTAAGAATATAATTACATCTAAAAGGTTGATTGATTAGTTTCCTAGAATTCAAAGACCTTGTTTTATGAAAAATTAATGACTATGACTTTTAAAAAGATTTCATGCACCATATATAAGAAAAAAGAGGTAAAAGTTTCTTAATTATTTATAAAATTATCAATAATTTGGAATAATAGTGAAGTATAAATATCAAATTATGATGATGAGTTTGTATTTTTAATTTATATTTAATAATATATTTTAGAACAATCCATTAAAATGAAACTTGTTTTATAAAAATAGGAAGAGATCTTTGAAAACAAGATCTACTGTCACGAACTTGCCCATGTACCTTGGTAACCTGATAACCGAGCCAACCCTGACGTAGCCCAAAGGGAATTCCTGATCGCCATGGGATGGTGACAATCACTTGGAATCATACAAGAATTAAAGTTGGAATAATTTTTCCACTAACAATTTAGAAGTAAAATAGATAAGATAGTATGAATATTTAAAGAAGGTCCATTAGGAGTAATGTTCGAGAAGTCAAACGGGATTAAACAAGCCAAATAACTAAAAAAAAGTACCAAAATAGAAAAATATCCCAATTTTCCAAAGGTTTCAACTCACAAAGTCCACCGATAAATAATCAAAACCACCTATAAGTTATCATTTTCCCTTTCTTGATCCTAGAATGAATTAATCTACAAACACCATAAGGAACAAGTTGGGTGTGAGCCAAATCCCAATATGATTTCACCAAAATATTCCATAAAATTAATCCAATATTAAATTATCCAAGGAAAATTCTTTCAATTTAAAATAAAAAGTATGAAATTTCTCAAAAATATATTCACACAAATCATGATTTATAATTCTAATGATGGAAATAATTTAGAAATTTGAGATTCACATTTTAAATGATGGAAATAATTTTCAAAATTTTCATATTTTAATTTATGGAAATATTTATAATGAAATGGAACTTTTCACAAATGGATTAAATAATTTTTTTATATAAAATAGTTAAATAAATTCACAAGTAATGTATAATAGTTTACAACAATGATATATATATATATATATATTTAAATACAAATAAATGAGAAACATCATAATATGGACAATATGTATGATAATTCCAGGCTAAAAGGACCTGACACTATGAAACAACAAATATATACATACGACACTTTGGGATTATGGAAAAGGGAACTCATCACCATAACCTAAGGGATGTGATGTGTTGATATGAAGTTTTAGAATGTTGAAAGTCATAAAGTTATTCCCAAAATAACTAACTAACTACCTAAGGATTTCATGTGCTCTAGTAACAAAACAATGATGGAAATTTTATTTTATGAACAAATAAAATACAACTAAATCCAATTATCCAATTCAAATATGACAATTATCTTTAAAACCCATAATATAGACTTTTAGTAAAAAAATTGACTTTAAACATGATAAAAACAAGGGGTTTCTATCAAAACCATTTTAATCCATTTTCATGAAGTAGGGATTTGAAATCAATTAACCTTCAATTTTAATAAATAAATCCAACAATTTAATTTCCATAAAATTTCATCAATTTCATAATAAACCCCCAATTTAATGGAATTGGGTTTTCACAATTTTATATCTAAACCACTTCCAAAATTAAATCAAATAATTTAGAAAAATCTATTTTCATCAAATACATAATTAAAATTCCATAATTTCTATAAACACACAACAATTTAACTGAATTTTGGGGTTTCCAATTTCATACCAAAAAACCTTTTTTTTCCAAAAACCGCAATTCATTAGAATAGAATTTTAATAATACCATTGAAATAAAATTAAGAAAAAAGAAAAATTTCACTTAAATCCTCAAATGAATTTATAATAGATATTTAAGTTTAATAAAAATTAGGTATTGTAACAAAACCGCCTACCTTTCTCATGAAAACACAAGGTCCTCAACGGAACCTGCCAACCAGAGCGAAGGTGTAGGAGACCTAGGAACTCAACCTAAAAATAAGATTTATCGACATAGAGTTTAGATTCATCAATACCAAGATGATCCAATAACTATCAGGAGGAAAATATGCAGATACATAGAGACATGGAAAACACTTATATGAAAGTTCACACCATGATTGCAACAATGACCAGTTGCTGAAAAAAGACCTAGAGGGTTCAGAAGCTCCCAAAAGATCTTGGGGAAGGCCTCTAGGTTGGGAGAAAGGAAGTATGGAGGAAGGAAAAATGAAATTTTCTACTAGAATGATTCTTTGAAAACCAAGCATAGGGTTTTACACAACGTGTTACCCAATTACACATCTTGTAATCGAAAATTATCAATTTCATCGAAAATCTCGTCGCCTCATGATAAAAAAATTATTATCATTTTATGATTTACACAACTTGTAACTATATTATATGGAATTTAAATCACCATAAGGTTGTAAAAATAACCAATTTTTTCTAAGAATCTATCAAATATATGACTTCACCATTATAGGTATCCTCCCAAATCCTTCCCTACAATACCCAAATATAGAAAAAGGAAACCACGTAAAGGTTAGAAAGTACCTATATTAAGAGTAATGGAATGTTACAACCTCCCTTCTGTGTGAAATTTATATCCTTAGAAAGCACATCAAGAAGATTCCGTTTTGAAAAGGTGAGGACACTGCTCTCTCATTAGTGCCTAACTCTCCCATGGCTCATGGGAATTAGAACCGTGCTACCATAGAACACAAGCCAAAGGTATTTCCCTCCCATTAAGTACCTTGGTTTCAAAATAAACTATCTGATCTATCCATTTAGTTATTGATAAATGTTTCTCAAACTAAAGATCACCCTTGATCATAACATGAGATGGATCATATGGATAATTACATAACCAATATAAATGGAACATGTTATGTATCGATGTCAGTTGTTGAGGAATCTCGAAATGATTCTAAACTTTTCCCACCTTCTTAACAAACTCAAATTGTCCAACAAAACTAGGAGAAAGTTTCCCTTTCCTCCTAATCCGTCGATGAACCAACCATGAATAATGTTTCAAAAACACTTCATTACCAACTGATAATTCCAAAGGTGTATGAAGACAATTTATATAAGACTTATATCAGCTATATTCTATCAATTCTATGAAAAATCGGTTGAATCTTTGTTTCCATCTCTTGGACCAAGATTGGTCCAACAAAGAATCTTTCACCAATCTCCAACCAACTGAATAGAGATTTGTAAGGTCAAAAATACAATATCTCAATGGATCCATTCTGATCGCAGACTGAAACTACTGTTGTAATAAAACTCCACTAGTCCCAAGAGATCATCTCAGGCCCCACCAAAGTTGAGTACACAAGCATGAATAATATCTTTATTAATTTGTATATCTCTTTCTATCTTTCCATTTATATGTTGATGTTATTCCGGACTCAAGTAGATGTGAGATCCCAGTGCCTTCTAAAGGCCTATCCAAAAGTCCTAAGTGAACTGAGAATCCTTATCCTAAACTATAAGATAAGTTACTCCATGAAAATTAAAAATATCTTTTACATAGAGATTTCCCAACTCCTATACTTTGGTTGTATAATGAATGGGTAAAAGGTGTGCTGATTTAGTCAGTCTATCGATCACAACCCATATAACATTATTCTTTATCTGGGTACATGGAAGTCGAACTGTAAAGTCCATTAATATATCATCCCACATCCATGTAGGGACTGTAAGTGGATAAAGAAAACCCTAAGGTTTATGGTTCTTGGCCTTCAACTATTAGAATGTATGGAATTAAGAGAAATACTCATCAATGCCTCATCTCATACTTGGCCACCATAAATTATGCCGCATGTCCTAAAACATCTTCATGATTCCTGGGTGCACTGCCTACTGTGAACTATGGAAATACCCCATTACAACTTTTCTTATTGAATATGGTACCACAAAATAGTTATGAAAGAATATAATTCCTTATTTGTAGAATGAACAACCAAGCACAATATCCCCACCATTAAGAGAGTCTCTAATGTTATGGAACTCACCGCCAAGTTGTTTTTCCTGAAGAATCATTTCGAAAAGAGAGGATGTTAATCGAAATCTGGTGAAGGAAACCTCATCCCTTGTTTCCTGGAATCCAATATGAAATTTTATAGAGAGACACATCAAGTTCAACTCTTATATCTATTCTTTCACTACCTGGGTGAGAGGTTTCCTTCTCAAAGAATTTTCAATGAAATTACATTTCCCCAGGGTATAGGCAATGTCGAAATTAAAAGATATAAGGTATTCCACCAAAATCCTATGGTAGATATTCAGATATTTTTATGAGAATATATAACTGAAGATCTTATGGTTTAAAAACATGGTAAACCTTTGTACATAAAAATAATGCTTCTAACTCTTAAGCGTATGCATTAGAACATAATGTTCGAATATATGGGTCAGATAATTCTTCTCATGTGGAATAAGTGGATGAGATCTATAAAAAATGAAATGATCACCTTTCATAAGAACAAAACCCATGACTAAACCCAATACATCATAGAAGACCACATATCTCTACGCAGCATCTTGAATATTCAACACTAGTGAAGTAGTAAAAATAAATTTTAACTCAACAAAAATAATTATGGCACTTCTCATCCCAAGAAAACTTTACTCCCTTCCAAGTTAGTGTAGTAATCGGAGAAGCCAACATTGAAAAGTCCTTTAAAAACTAATAATAATATTTGGATAATCTCAAGAAGCTTTGAATCTCAAAGTCATTTTGTTGTTGATCCCAAGAAATAAAATTCTTCACCTTATCATGATCAAATGATATTGATTTTTCAAATACCACGTGTCCAAATAAAATTACTTCTTAAATCCTGAAATCACATTTTGAAATATTGACACAAATTCAATGATTTATCAGAAAACATAGAACATTTCTATAATGGTGCATGTGAGAATCCTTTAACATTGAGTAAAAGAGTATGGAATCAAAAAAACATCCAAAAAGGTATCAAGATACTCATATAAAATCAGGTTCATCAAATCCATGAAAACTTGAGGAGCATTGTTCAGACCAAAGGGCATGACAAGGTACTTATAATGGTCATAACTGCTCTGAAAGGAGGTTTTTGGAGTGTTAGATTCTTTTATACTCAACTAAAGCTAACCAAATTGAAGGAAAACCTTCGAGAACTACTTCACCCCATTTAACTGATCAAACAACTCATCAATCAATGGAAACAAATACTCTTTCATTACTGTGACTTGATTGATATTTCAGTAATCCAAGTATAGGATAAGTGAACCAACATCCTTTTGTGAAAAGAGAACATGAATCACCCAAGGTTACACACTCATACATTTAGAGATATTCTCAATAAGTTTTTCTAACTGGGACATAAACTCATTCTATTTATCTAGACCCATGACGTAAGAGGGAATAGAAACTGGTTGAGTACCAAGCATTAATTCAAAATAAAACTAATCTCTCTTATGAAGGTAAAAACATAAAATTCATAGGAAAAACCATCAGATAAGTAAATGATAGATGGAGGGAGATATATACTCAAATAATCCCACTCTAGATCAAAGGAAAACACCAATATTACTTTCCCAAACACCGGATAAGAAGTTTCGACTCTACCTGACCTTGGGTCCCATTCTCCTTGAATGACATGTAATACACCATTAGGGATAGTCAAGGAGACCCATTGATGATAAAAATAAATATGGTATTTATCCGAAATTATCCAATCCATCCCAAAAGTTATGACAACAGATTTCATGTCATGAATAATAAAAATCAAAGAAATATCAACATCTGATCAAGAGAAAACAAATGTGGGACTACAGAGACCCTGCTATATCTTTATACTAGGGGGTGTAGTAATATCCATTGAACAAGATGAAATCTCCATAAGAATACTAATAAGATTAAAAATAGAGGTTGAAATAAATGAATGAGATGCACTAGTATCAACTAGAGAATTCACTAATGACGAAGCTATATTAATGGTACCTCTTACAATCTATAGACCCATATCTGCTTCCTCTAGAGAATCGTTCACTACGTGAAGAGGTTTTATTCCAGATTCCTATGGCTGAAACAATTTTCACATGAAATAGATGATTGTGTTATTGTTCTGGAAGGCGCAGATGTTCTCGTGCCACTACGTAGTGTAGAATAAACATGAAAAAATCTCTAAAAGTAACTTGACCATTCCTAGGAGACACATTTTTTGGTGCCTCAATGAAAACCCCATTGGAATAACCTAACTTTCCACACTTGTAACAAACTAAATGACCTCTTCCAATCACTATAGGTGGTTTTGAAAAAAAAACATCCATCGAGAATCACGATGAGAATCATCATGCGTCCTCTTTCCCTTAGAGGAATGCACACTACCACTGGGAGAATAAGAAACTCATGATAAACCTAACATTCCATCCAATTCCATCTCGAACATCAGTTCTCTATCTAGTTCATCATCATAAGAACAAAATTTCAACATGAAAATATGTTAACAAATATCATGAAGAAGTCCAAACTTAAACCTTCAAGACTTCATCTTCTCATTCGTTTCTATATCACATGCGAAATGTACGAGCCCAAAAAATGGATTTCATACTCTATCATAGTGTTGTCAGCCTCCTCAAGTTTGAAAAACATAGTAGACTTGGACAACAACATCGAATCTTGATAGAACCAATCTATGAAAAGAACATTGAATTCCATCCACTCTAATATCATATTATTCATCATCATTACCATAATTCCCCATCATCTCATACTCGGTCTTTCCAACACGAAGGTGGAAGAATTCAATTTGATCTTGTCAGGTGTTTCTAATAACCCAGAAAAATAATTCATTCTGCTCAACCACTCTTCATCCTCTTGAGGTTTATTTGATCCTTTGAATGATTCTGTCTTCTGGTGAAGAAAATATAGAGAACAAATCTTTATAACATCCATGTGAGGCTCCACAGTTGGAGCTTGAATGGGAGAAAAAGGCAGTGCCTATCCAAAAAAATGGATAGTGTGCACAATCACCTCAACCAAGTTCAGGTCCATGATTGGATTTTCTCACAGGGGCTCAGATGTAACTTCATCCTGGATTTAATTAGCATGTCCCCTCAGAGGAATGCTACTACACAACATCAGCAGACAACAAATAAGACATCATATTAACACTCAAATAGAGCAACAAGGGAAAACTAATCCAAAAAAATATAAAAAATAAGATTTTGATTTTAATATATCTAAATCACAATTGGGATAATAATAGAACTAATCCACAAGATTTCTTCCCCTAACCACCCTTGGTGATTTAAGGTTCATTGCAGTGAGGGCTGACAAGGCACTCAATCAACTACCTCCTATGTCCCAACAAGATCCCATAAATTCATAATAATATAAGTACAAGAAGCACAACCTACCTCTAATACAACATTATCAAAAACCAGCCCAAGTACCATGGTAACCTGATAACTGATCTAGCCCTGACATATCTTGAAGGGTGTTCCAAATACTCACATGTTGACGACTAGAACCTGGAATTACACAAAAATTAATGTAGGAATGATTTTTCCACTAACAATGTAGAATTACAAGAGACAAGACAATATTATCTTCAAAAGAAGATCAACTGGGAGTAATTTAATATAATTCATACATGATTAAACAATCCCAAGTGCTATAAATAAATACCAAAACCGGAAAACTATCCATTCCCTAAAGGACACAACTCACCAAGTCGACAGATCAACAAAAATAACCACCTCCAATTTTTGTTTTTCCTTTACTCGATCCTAGAAGGATGTAATCTACAAACACCCAAAAAAAATAAGTAGGGTGTGAGCCAAATCCTAGTAGGATTTCACCCAAATATTCCATAATAAGATTTAAATATTAAATTATCCATAGAAAATACTTTAAATTTTAAAAAAATAGGTTTGTCATTTCTCAAAAACATATTTACACAAATCATTATTTATAATTCAATTGATATAAATACTCTAGAATATTTAGCTTCACGTTTCTAATGATGTAAATACATTTCAAACAAGGCTTACATGTAAATGGATAGAAATACTTCTAAAAATGGAAATTTTCACAAATGTCTTAAATAAACAATTTTATATATTAAATTTTATATAAATTCAAAAGGAATGTAAAACGGTTTAAAATAATGGAATATATATATATATTTATTTATTTGAAATACAAATAAATTAGCAACATCTTCATATGCTTAATAGTTATGATAGTTCTAGGCTACAGGGACCTAACACTATGAAATAGAAAATGTATACATATTCTCCTTTTGGCCTAAGAAAAAGTGACTCATCACCATCACCTAAGGGATGAGAGGTGCTGGTATGAAGTTTTAGAATGTTTCAAGTCATAAAGTACCACAAAAAATAACTCACTAACTATGGATTTCATGTGATCTGGAAATAAAAAAATGATGGGTAATTTATTTTCAGACTACTTAAAATAAAATTACATACCATTCTCCATTTCAAATATGCCAATTATCTTAAAAATCAAAATATATGTTTGTAATAAAAAACAAAACTTTTCACCTTGATAAATCCAGTAGGTGTAAATCCAAACCATTTAAATCCTTTTTCTTGGAATAAGGATTTGAAATCAAATAACAATTTATTTTTATAATAAATTAAAATTTTATTTTTCATAAAAATTCCATCAATTTCATAACAATCCCACAATAAAATGGAATTTGGTTTATTCAAAATTTTTTATCAAAACCATTTTCACAATTAAATCCAAAAATTTAATAAAATCTATTTCTATCGTATTCATAATTAAAATTAATTAGTTTAAATTTTACAATTTTCATAAAGACACCCCAATTCAATGGGATTGGAGGTTTTCCAATTTCATGCCAAAGCCCATTTTTTCCAAAACCCCAGTTCATTAGAATTTGGTTTTTCAATCAAAACATTGAAAGAAAATTAATAGAAAAATCATTTAAAAAATCAATTGAATGTAAAATAGAAATTTAAGGTTAAGATAAATTGGGTATCATAACGAATCCATCTACCATTCTCACAGAAACACAAGTCCTGCAATTGAACCCTCCAACACGTATTAAGGCACAGGAGACCCAGAAACTCAACCTAAAAACAAGATTTATTAACACAGAGTTTAGATTCATCAATACCAAGATGAAACAACAACTCCATGTAGGAAAATAGAAAGATATGGAGAGATAGAGAGAATGATTACCTTGATGGTCACACCACAATCGTAATAGTGACCAATCACCGAACGAAAATACCCTGATAGGTTAGAGGCTCCCAAAATCGGATGGATAAGACATCTAGGTCAAGATAAAGGATGTTTGGAGGAAGAAAAATGGAATTTTTAGTCTGAATACTTTTTAAAAAATAATAATCAGGTTTTTACATGATGTGAAACCCAATTACAAGTCATGTAATTGAAAATTCCCATAATCAATAAAAAACCCATCACCTCTTAATAAACATGAATTTTTATCATTTTATAATTTATACGGTGTGTAACCGTATTACATGATGTGTAAATAACTATAATGATACAGAAACAATTAGTTTTTACTAAGAATCCAAAAAATATCTAACTTCCCTGTTATAGGTATCCTCCCAAATCCTTCTCGGCCCTACCCAGATAAAGAAAAAGGAAAACCATAACAAGGTTATAAATGTACCTATCTAATGAGTAACAGAATGCTGCATATACTAAAGTGCCTAGTTTTTTTTTTAAAAAAATTGATTATATTATGGATTACTGTTGGTAACTAGTGAATTATTACTAAGGTGGAAAGAAAAAAAATGTAAGGAATTTCAATATTATTATAAATATATTTTGATAATTGGTTGAATATGACTAATAATATGATGAAATTATAGAAATTCATGAGGATTTCTTCCCTTTAAATAAGTTTCAACATATGAATCACTATATTCCGGAACAATATTACAAAGTATGTGAAAAGAACATGTCATGTGAAAGAAATTCCAAATTTAATGGCGTCTATTGGTGTTGGAGGGATTATGAGCATAAACCTTATATTTATTGGAACAATATGTCTTATGAGACAATAAAGATAAGGATATGTGATTCAAGGGAGAGTAAACTCTTAAAGAGAAGGTCCAATTTGAGTGTGAAAATATTTGGGGTGCATATGTCAATACTGTAAACTAAAAAACTATTCTGAGTATCTTGAAGGATTGTATAGGAGGTGTTATCAACTATGTTTTAATTATACTTCATGTCTTACTATTCTCCTCATATAGTCATAATTATCAAGTGAGTTTTGATAAACCAATAATGGATGAAGATATGAAAGAGAAATGGTGGATAGAATTTATTTACAAGAATCATACAAGAAGAATACAAAATTGAGTTAATAGAGTTTGAAGTAGAATAAAAACAATATTTTTAAAATAAGTACAATAACATTGAGAAGAATGAGTTTTTTACAAGGGTTATTATTATAAAGAATGTGAAATATGGACCAAAAAAGAAATATGTATTCAGTAAGAAGACTCAACCATCTTATTTTCATCAAGAAACTTAATACAGACAACCAATATCCACATGGATTTATTTTATATCATGGAGTGATATGAAGTGTAACACTTATAGACTCATTGAGAAAACATAATCGTAAGAAACTAGAAGATAAAGACAATTTTGATAAAAAGTTAAGTTCATTTTTCAAATAGAGGAGTATTTCATGATGAGAGGCTTCATATGGAACCATGAGAATGATTTTTTAATTGGGAACATTATAATATTAACTAATCTCAATTTTTTCATATAAAGAGTTTTATTAGGTGGGATTCGAGGAAATTGGTTAATATATCATTATTATGATTTAAAAATATATATAGTGACCCATTCCTTCTATAATATATTTAATATTGACATCAAAGTGTGATAAATGTCTTAAATATAATCCAAATTTGGATAGTAAAATTGTATATAAAAGGAAGGGTTTAAATAAAAAAATAACGGTATTGGTTGGAGTAGATGAATCAAGAGAGGTTGTGAATTGAGTATCTATAAAAATTTCTGTTGAAATTGGTTCTTTAAAAGAATATCCCCCAATTAAAATATAATCAAATTTAGTTTTTAGTGAATTTATAAAAGTCTTGAATGTTCAATTAATTTTTCATAAGATTGATTAGTTCTCATATTTTCCTATCTAAAGACTAGTCAAACTTTTGAAACTAATCTACAGATTCAAAACAGATATAAACACTAGGTAAAATAACTATGAATGTTCAATTTTGTTTTACTTGAAAATAATTAAACACAGATCATATTAAAACAAAAGACAAATACACAGTGGATAAAAACAAGTGGTTCAGTCTTAAGTTGAGTCTTAGTCCTCTCCACTTAGTGATCACCTGCCACTAAGAAGTTTATATTAATAAACTTTTTATTCACACCATGGATCAGGGTTCACAATAGCACACAGGGATGTTGGGATGAAACTTGACCTCTATCACAGTTATTCATGGAAAAAACTAACAAATAGATCACACATGATCTCTTTCAATGTTCTACATGGGATACAAGAGTAAAAAGAGATTGAATGTGAGGATATTTAGTATCCTCTGGTTATTCATAGGAGACAATGTCTGTGAAACAAACATATTCACACATTAGACAAAAAATGAACACAAGATCACAATAGAGTTATAAAAGATTAATAGAGTTTAGAAATATCTATGTGTTTTGTAGTAAAGCTTTGGTCTTAATAGATGTAGTGAAAAATATATTCAATTCATCTTCTGAAAGTTTTCTTCAGAACAGAGTATCACAGCCTATGTACTCTAGCTTCCTGGAGTGAAAATATTTAGCTCTTCGATATTAGGATATTCAGAGAGCTTCATCATGTTGTTTCTTGAAATATTAAACTTTATGTGTACTCAAGCTTCGACTTCTTCTATTTTCAATGTTTCTCACATTCACACATGATTCCTTTCATTTTCTCTAAGTTTGGGTTTGTTTTTTCTAAGGTTTATCTTGTAATCCTTTTATACTTGAAGGTATAATAGGCACGAAGATCTCCCCATGTGCATGTACCCCTTACTGTATACAGATAGTCCTATAGAAAACATTAAATTATGTCAGAAACATTAATTTTTCTAAATATGAATGTTAGAAATAAATTTGAATGAATAAATCTGAAGCAGTTATTTATGACTATTGGTGAGTCATAAGTATGAGTGAGTTGTCATCGGTGAGGCGATCATCGGTGCATTGTCCATCAATGTGTCATCCATCGGTGTGTCGTCCATCAGTGTGTCATCCATCGCTATGTCCTCCATCTGTGTGTCGTCTATCGGTGTGTCATCTATCGGTGTCCCATACATTAGTGTGTTGTCCATTGGTGTGTCGTCCATTGGTGTGTCATCCATTGGTGTGTCGAAAATCAGTGTGCCGAACATCAGGGTGTCTAACATCAGGGTGTCTAACATCGGTGTGTCGAACATCGGTGTGTCTAGCATCGGTGTGTCGAACATCCGTGTGTCCACTATCGATGCCAAGGACTCTGATAAACTTATGAAGTGTATGTCTTACAAAGAACACTACTAGATTAAATGAAATCCAAAAAAACATGTAAATATACACTTGTAAACATATTGAAGTATAAATATATTTTATTAAATTATTGGAAAGTATTGTACATTATGACTTAATTATAGTACTTAAGAGATATTAAATGGCATAAAATAGTAGAAACTGTATATTGACATTATTTATTATTATGAAAACTACTATAGCATAGAGGGTCCAACAATCACCCCCTTTTTGATAATCACAAATTATTGAATAATTGTAAAGTTAAGAAGTAATAATAACATTACATAGATTATTAAATATAACTAAAGATTTCCCTTGTGTGTGTTTTTAAAACAAATATCCTCCTCAATTACTGGATCTGTGAAAATATATGTATATAGATTATGTTGAGTATATGCCATGTGTCCTGTGACAGGGTTTCTCCCCCTAAAATTAATAAATAATTCCTTTTCTCCACCTTTTGGGATTAGAAAAAAAATAAAAGGAGAAAGAAAAAAGAGAAATATCATAAAGAAAAATCAGATATAGAGAGAGGATAAAAAGGATTTCCATTAAGAGGAAAAAGAGTACAATGAACAAAATAAAGAGAAAAATACCTATCATATACACAATCCACCACTAATGGTTCGCCTTCGTAGGGTATTTTCATTTATCTAAAAGACTAGGAGAAGGATTAGAAGGTTTGGGAGTGGCAGAGGGAAGAGGTGGTATAAAGATAATACCAGGCAAGGAAACACTTGTAGGGACATTTGCTGAAAGGCTAGGCCTTCTTTATAACAACATGTGACTGGAATATTTATCTTTAATGACCAGTTTAATATGGGAAAGAGCTTTAGAGACAGTCATTAGAGTAGGAGGCCAAAAGGTAGTGCCCATGGATGCAGTAGGAGGTACCACAATTGCCTCAGCTTGAACATGTAGATATGGCTTGAGGTGCTTGATGAAATCATTGATGATTTCACTACTATTTTGCATGGAATTATCAAATTCATCCTTATTCTACATGAAGTTATTTAGTAGAGGGGTAAATTCCTTCAATTAAGTCACTTGTTTCTTGATGGTTTTTGTAACTAGAGAAATTCTGAGATTTTCGGCTAAAAACATTAAACGATTTATGAGATAACGCTTGGTATGGTTCATAGTAAAGTATTTATCCACTTTCTATATGATCTATTTCTGAGCAGAAGATGCTTCATTTGTGAACTGACTCACCATATTGTATTCAAGGTCTGTATTTCTATATACCTTTTCATGAGTTTCTTTGTTTGAATCACTCTAAATATTCTGATGTTCTGCTCTGATCATAGCTTTGAGAGATTCCAAATCAGTGACAACTCCTTTCATACCTATAGAACTGGATAGACTAGTAAATTTTTTTCCAAACACTCTTTCAACATTTTCAAATCTACACTTAGAAGATGAGTCACCATGTTCATAAGAACTTGCAGCACACCACTAAAAGAGTTCTTGAAATAAGAGGTTAGAGAATTTAACTCATTTCTCATCTTTAGTACTTCTTCTCTCAGTAAGGTATTATGTGTAATTATGGTTTCAATAGTGGTAATGAGATTTGGTTGAATCTCCTGGATCACCATCTTTGTAATCTTTTCTACTTCTGCATCCTAAATACCTATTGAAGTAGATTCTTCACATATGGATCCAACTGAGGCTCTCACAGACTCACATAGATCATTTTTAAAAAGCTCAAAATCAGCCTTAGTGACATAGTAACTAGGCATTTTCTGTGCTACTGGTTCTAATGTAGGAGGTGTAACCTGTGGACCATGTTCAATAGGTTCTACTTCAGCTTGGGATTGTGGAGGAGGAGGAGGCACTCTCTTCTCATTAAATTAATATTCCAACCCAAATAGAATGTGTCCTGGATCATTATTACACTCTTGAGTATTGGTCCAGTCTCTTGGCTCAATAGTGGCAATCCTGACAATTCATCCTGGAGGCTCAGGTATAACTTCATCTTCACCTACTTCTTCATCCTGTTCTCTAGATATAATAACATTTATGGGCCCAAGTAACAACTGAACTAGCAGGTTTACATGTGCTCCATCCCCTTCTACTTCTCTAGGAACTTCCTCAATCTAAGCCGCCAAATCCTCAACCACTTCCTCATGGTCACCAGCTATAAATTCATTCAACTCCTGAATGTTTTTTGGATTTTCAGCATTAATATGGGGAGGTCTGGCTTCATGTGTAGAATCTTCATGATCAACAACCTCCTGTTCAACAGGATCAACACCATCAGTAGCTCCATGTATATATTCCCCACTAGATCTGTCAACTACTTGTTGTCACACTTTTTAAGAATCACTTACATGCTCATCAAATGCCTCATAATCATCATCATCATCATCATCATCATCATCATCATCATCATCATCATCATCATCATCATCATCATCATCATCATCGTCATCGTCGTCGTCGTCATCATCATCACCATCATCATCATCGTTATCATACTACTCATCTGAGTTACTAACCTAACCTTCAACTACAGTAACCATGATCTCTTCCCCATCCTCATCATCTAACAAAGTTTCTCATGAGGGTAAATCTAAAGGTGGAATAGAAGGTCTATAAGAAATATCATTGGTGATTTCAGCAATATCAGGATCACTCCTATCATCAAAATGCGATCCTTCTTCCCTAACAACTCATCCTCAGATTCCTCACCATAATAAACAGGTTCCTCTCCTGGTTTGAGGCTTAGATAGACTCTATACTTTGGTCTAGTGGGATGGTCAATTGGATTGAATTCCTAATATATCCTTTCCTAATCTCCTACCTATAATTTCATCAATGGGTTCCAGAAGATTTTCATTATCCTACAAATTTATTTCGGAAGGTAGAAACCATTACATGCACATATCACTTCATCTCCATCTTCTACACAACCCAAATTCTTTAACATGGAAGAGATCATCATGGGATAGTACAAACATGTTGCCTTCTTGGATGGATTTATAATATTAGAAAGATGAACCATTATATACCTACAAAGGTTCACCTTTATCCCATTTTCCAACAAATAGATGAGGAATACATCCTGATACTTCACAGTAGTGAAATCTCCCTTCTTTAGGCAGATCTAATGTTGTATAAACTTAAAAAGTAACCTTCCCACTCCATCTAATTCACTGGAAGTGGTACTCCTTGATTCTACACTTCTAGTCATCTCCTTTAGAGAATCTTCATATGAAAACAACTCAGTGGAAGGTGCAATATTACCCTGATAATCAGCATAGACACCTTCATAAGGCATCTCCAAACACTCACCCCATTCCTTAGATGAAAAAGATATCTTCTTTCCCTTCCCCACTGACTTCATCCTTGCTTGCTTAGCTCCATCTAAGGATATCATCAAATGTCGATAAAACTCATGTACTAGCTGAGGATAATAAGGCCTTTAATTGTTTGAGAACCATCTCAACCACCATTGAGATTCCAATACTCTAAAAAAAATAACTTTCTTGACAGAAGCAACTCAGCAAACACTTCTTTTTCAGTTGTAACCACTCAGATTTCTAAACATGGTTTTGAAGTCCCATTGGAATCACCCTTCTGACGCTTAGCTGATGGATATTTTCTCAGCTCTTCCATTGCACGCTTCATTCCTTCCATTTCAGAAGATTTGGATTCCAAAGGGGTTGAGTGGTTGAGGGTCGGGAGATAGAGGGAAAAAGGTTTGAAGGTTTTTTGGAAGAGGGAAGGTGAAAGGTCGGGATGTATTGAACTTATTATATCTTTTAGGGATTTTAAATCATAAAGCATAAATTTAAACGTCGAAGAAAGAAAAAAAACAACATTTTTTTAATTAAAACAAATTGAATTAAAAAGAGTCCTTAAATACATTGGTGTCATAGAATCAGTTTTACAAGACCGGTTTCAAGAGATCAGTTTCAAGATTTCAGTTTCAAGGATTAGTTTCAAGGATCAGTTTCAAGAGATAGGTTTCAAGGATCATTTTCAAGAGATCAGTTTCCAGGACCAGTTTAAAGAGATCAGTTTCAAGGATCAATTTCAAGAGATCGGTTTCAAGAGATAGGTTTTAAAAAATCAGTTTCAAGGATTGGTTTCAAGAGATCGTTTTCAAAAGTTATTTTCAAGAGATCGGTTTCATGAATCTGTTTCAAGAGACCAGTTTCAAGGTATCGGGTTCAAGGATCAGTTTAAAGATATGCATTTCAATATATCGGTTTCAAGGATCTTAGAGAATTATCATTCCTAATTCATGTTTGTTGTAGTTCATTCTCTCAGAGTTTAAGGGTTTAGTGAAGATATTAGAAAGATGATGCTTAGTCCCAATAAACACTAGAGTTATATCACCCTTTTGAAAATGATCTCTCAAAAAGTTATGTCTTACATCAATATGTATTGTTCTAGAATGAGAAATTAGATTCTTATAAATGTTAATAGCAATTTTGTTATCACAATTTATAGGGATATGTTTGATTTTAAATCCATAGTCTAATAAAGTGTGTTTCATCCATAGAATTTGTGAACAAAAACTACCAACAGAAATGTATTATTCTTTAGCAGTTGATAATGAAACTAAATTTTTCTTTTTTACTACAGCATGATATTAGAGACTTTACCAAAAAATGACATCTTCCATAGGTACTCTTTCTATCTAACTTACATCCACCGAAGTCATCATTTGAATAGATAACTAAATCAAAAGGTTAACTTTTAGGATAAAACAATCCTAAATTAGTTGTATACTTGAGGTATTTTAAAATTCCTTTAACAACATTAAAATTTTACACTTTTTCGTTTTCATGAAATCTTACACAAATACACACACTAAACATAATATCTGGCCTACTAGTAGTTAAGTACAGAAAACTCCCAATCATTCCTCTATAAGTAGTCTGATCAACTGATTTTCCATTTTCATGAAGATCTAACATACACATAGAACCCATAGGGGTGTCACTACTCTTAATACTATCAAAGACATAACTTTTCAAAATATATTTAGTGAACTTACTTTGATTTATAATAATACCTTATTTATTTTGAAATATTTTAAATCTAAGAAAATATTTAAGTTCACCCATCAAACTCATTTCAAACTCGCATTGCATTATTTTTGAAAAATCATTACATAAATAGTTTTTAGAAGATCCAAAGATAATTTCATCTACATATATTTGTGCTATTAAAATTTATTTTGAAATTATTTTTATAAAAAAAGTAGGATATACATGTCCTTTTGTAAAGCCTTTATAAATAATAAAATTACATAACCTTTCATACCAAGCTCTTGGAGATTCTTTCAAACAGTATAAATCTTTAGATAATTTGAACGGTTTATTTGGAAAATGTGGATTTTTATAACATGGGGGTTGTTCAACAAAAACATCCTCAATTATATAACCATTTAAGAATTCACTTTTGACATCCATTTGGTAGAGTTTAAAATCCAAGTGTGCTGGATAGGTAAGTAATATTCTAATTGCTTCATGTCTAGCTACTGGTGAAAAGGTCTCTTCATAATAAATTCCCTCTTCTGGATTATATCCTTATCCAACCATTCTAGATTTGTTTATAAATATAGTTTCAGCTTCATATACCTTATTTCTAAACAGTTATTTGGTTCTTATGCTCAATGTATCCTTTAGTCTATCTATGATTTTCTAAACATTATTTCTTTCAAACTGATTAAGTTCTTCTGGCATGTCCATTACCCAAAATTCATCATTGATCTCATCATTGATATTTATAGGTTCATGTTATGTCAAGAAAGCTTGATGTTCAACCTGTTTTCTCAAGGAAGCTCTAGTTTGTGTTCCTCTATCTAAATATCCAATAAAAACATCTAAGGGATGATTTTATGGGTCTTAGTTGATCTATAAAAGGTAGGAATTGTTATTTTAGGTTGGTCAAGCTGATCTGGTTCATTATGGTTAGGATCTAGAGAATTTCCAGAACTGGAAGATTTCACAGATTCGTTTACAAGATGATTTGAGGTTTTATCATTAATGTCCAGATTGGACAAATCCTTTTCAATATTTTCTAGTGATGTCTTGAGCTCATGTGGATTTGTTTCATCAAACTCGATATGTACCGATTCCTCCAAACATATGGTTTTTTATTAAAGACTATATAGGCTTTTCTTTATGTAGAATATCCAAGAAATATTTCATCATTACTTTTGGAGGAAAATTTATCTAAATTATATTTAGTGTTCAGAATATAAAATCTAAATCCAAAGACATTAAAATATCTTACTTTGAGATTCCTATTATTCCACAACTCATAAGGAGTTTTCTTAAGGATGGGTCTTATTAAGACTCTGTTTATTATGTAACAAGCTATATTAATAGCTTCAACCCAAAAATAAATGGGTAGTTCATAGTCATTAAGAATAGTTAGGGAATTTTCCTATAGGGTTTTATTTCTTCTTTCTACCACACCATTCTGTTTAAGTGTCTTAGGAGCACATAAATTTTGATTGTAGCCATTTTTGTGACAAAAAAGATTAAAAATCTTGATTCTCAAACTCACAACCAAGATCACTTCTTAAGGATTTAGTCTTAATTCCAATAATATTTTCTAAAGTAATAGTATACTTAGTAAAGTGAGAATAAGAATCACTTTTGTGAGATAAGAAAAATGTCCAGGTGTACCTAGAGAAATCATCTACATGAACATAAACATAATGCTTCCCATTGAGAATAAAAACTCTGTATAGTCCAAACAAATCCATGTGAACCAACTGAAGTGGTTGAGAAGTAGTTACTTATTTCTTTGTTTTGAAAGAGATTTTATGTTCCTTTCATTTTTGACAAGGTTTACACATCTTACTGTCTAGAAACTATAATTTGGGTAGGTCTTAAACTAAAACGTTTTCTAGTAAACTTCTTAAGAGAGTGTATGTTACAATGTACTAGTCTTCTATGCTAGATCCAAGAATCTTTTTGAAAGGTATTTAGACAAGATACATTACTTGAGTCTAGTGTGTCTAGATTTATATTATATACATCATCATTTATATAAAGAGTATTTACTAAGTTATTATTGGCATAAAAAACATGGAATAAATCATTTTTGAATTTAACATTAAATCCATCATCACACAATTGAGATATGCTGACCCAGTTTTACTTTAATTCATCAACATACAATACTTTAGAAATTGAAATAGTGTTAGGGTTACCAATCTAGACTAGACAGATGATGTTTCCTTTACCATTTTCACCAAATGTGAAATATCCTCCATCATTCTTGATACGAATTTTAAAGATTTAATAATCCCCTATCATATGTCTTGAACATCCACTATCCAATTACTACAGTTTTTTATAGGATCTCTTTAGGCATTTTACCTACAAAATAGTTCATCCAAGAAATTACTTTGGTACCCATATTTTTCTGGGTCCACATACATGAGTGATATAAGCTTTAAGAACCCACAATTGTCTTATGGGATTCCTATATGCAAAATATACAGTGTTGTAAAAATAAACTCTGTTTGGTCCATAAGAATTGGATGTAGTAAATGAATTATTGGAAATGGAACTTGCAACAAAATTCTGGTTTTTGAACAAAGTGGTAGATTTTATAGATTTGGTTACAAAATGTGATTTGGATAAATTATTTGACATGCTTGATATCATATCCAATAAGTATACTTAGGATCTATTTGGTTACCAAGAATTTGAGTAAGAGTATTTTTCCCACTGGTAAAATTTTCTAAGTCTTTCTTCAATTCCTCATTAGACATTTTTAACTCATTGTTCTCCTTGAGTAGTTGACCATTTTTCTCTTTTTCAGTTATAAGTTCATATTTAACAGTCATAGTAAGATCATGTTGTTTCTTCAAAGATTTATACTTATATTTCAAATCATTACATGTTTATTCTAGATGTTGAAATATTCAAATAATTCATCATTATTAATATTCTCAGACACACTTTCAGAATAATAAGAATTATGTTCAAGAGAGTCATAGGTTACCTCACTTGTGTTCATCATGAAACACAAATAAGCCATATCATATTTGTCATTTTGAGAAGAATCATATTCACTAGAGATGTCTTTAGAGGAACTATTGGTGGAATTCATTACTTTCTTATACTTTCTATCCTTATTTTCTTACTTTTTCTTGTATTTCATCTGTGGAAAAACAACCTTGACAAGTCCTTTCCTTTTACATTCATATCATATTTTTTCTTCTGACTTATCATTTTGATTCCAATCCTTTTTTTAATTTCTTTTATTATCATACTTTCCTTTGTAATTGGGCTTTTTAAAAAACTTCTTTTTCTATAAAATTTCATGAATCTTCTAGCCAGTTGTGCCATTTCATCATCACTATCTGACGCTACTTCTTCACTACTGGAGCTTTCAATAGCAACTTGAAATTTCTCTTTGTCTTTAATTTTAGAAGCAATTGTCTTGAAATCTATAGACTTTCTTTTGGGTTCATCCTCTTATTTGTTTAACTTAAATTCACCTTCATACATCATTAATTTTCCAATCAACTCCTTCACTACCATCTTTCCAATGTCGCATGATTCTCAAATAGATACAGATGCCCCACTCCGTCATTCTGGTAAGCATCGTAGAATCCTTATAATTTTCCCTTTGGATGTTACTTCTCTTCCTAAAGAAATCATGGTATTCACAATTTTATTAAACCTGATATACATATTATAAATAGATTCATCAGGCTTAATTCTGATATTTTTATATTTAATAGTATAAGTATTTAATCTAATTTCTTTAACATTAGATGTTCCCTCATGAGAAACAGACAGTGTCCCAAATCTCATGTGCTATTTTACAAGAAGAAATATGGTTAAAATCTTCATTTCCTAGTGCACAGTACAAAGAAATCATTTATTTATATTTATTGTTATAGTTAGTCTTGGTAGGTTCATCCAAAGTGTTTCTAGAAATTTTAGGAATTTCATATTTAGTTTCAATAGAAGTCCAGATTTAAAATCTCATGCTTTCCAGATGTAATTACATTTTTATCTTCCACTGAGCATAGTTAGTTCTATTAAATAAAGGTGGTCTATTGGTTGCAACCCCTTATAATCTATTATCCATGATACAGATTGTAAAATAATTTCAATGAGAAAAAAATTTAGAAATAACATAAATTTTGAGATCTTTGAAAAACAACGATAATCACAGTTGAAAAGATTTGGAAATTGAAAATAATTTTAATCTATCTAATAACAAATGTTGGTCGGAGTAAATGACTCAAGTGGGGGGGTGAATTGAGTATATATATATACATTTTTTTTCAAATTGGTTCATTAAAAGAATATACCCCAATTGAAATAAAATCAATGTCAGTTTGTAGTGAATTTATAAAAGTCATGAATGTTCAATTAATTTCTCATAAGATTGATTAGTTCTCGTCTTTACCAATCAAAATAGTAGTCAAAATTTCGAAATAATCTAATAATTCAAAAAATATATAAAAACTTTCTAAACTAACTATCAATTCTCATTTTTTATTTGAAAATAATTAAACACAGATTAGATTAAAACAAAATAAAAATACACAGCGGATAAAAACAAGAGGTCCAGTATCATGCTGAGACTTAGTTCTCTCCACTTGGTGATCACCTACCACAAAAAATTTTATATTAATTTATTTTTTATCCACACCCTAGATCGTGGTTCACAATAGCACATAGGGCTGTCTAGGTCACACTTGACCTCTACCACAGTTATTCGTGGGAAAAACTAAAAACAGATCACACAGGATCTCTTCTACTACTCTATATAGGATACAAGGGTAAAAAGATATTTAATGTGCGGATATTTAGTATCCTCTAGTTATGCACATGAGACAGTGTGTGTGAAACAAATAGATTCACACATTGCTCAAAAAATAAAAACAAGATCACAATAGAGTTATAAAAGAGTGATAGAGTTTAGAAATATCTATGTGTTATGCAATAAAGCTTTGGACTCCATGGATGTAGGGAAAAAGATATCCGGGTCCTCTTCTATATGTTTTCTTCAGAACAGAGTATCACATCCTCTATACTCTAGCTTCCAGGAGTGAAAAGATTCATCTCTTCGATGTTAAGATATTCAGAGATCTTCAGCCTATTGTTCTTGTAATGTTAAAATTATTTTATACTCATGCTTCGAGTTCTTATATTTTCAATGTTTCACATATTCGCATGGTCAGCCTTTTTTTTATCTGAGTTTAGGTGTGTTTTTTCTAAGGGTAATATTTTAATCCTTTTATACTTCAAGGTTCAGTAGGCATGAAGATCTCCCCACGTTAGTGTACCACATACTATCTACGGATAGTCCTATATACAATATTAAATAATGTCAGAAACATTAATTTGAATAAATATGACCATTAAGAAGAAATTTGAATTAATAAATTTGAAACAGTTATTTATGACTATCAGTGAGTCATAAGTATCAGTGAGTTGTCATCAGTGAGTTGATCATCAATGTATCGTCCATCATTGTGTCATCCATCGGTGTGTTTTCCATCGGTGTGTCGTCCATCGGCCTGTCCTCCATCAGTGTGTCCTCCATTGGTGTGTTCTCCATCGGTGTGTCATCCATCAGCATGTCTTCCATTGGTGTGTCATCCATCGGTGTGTCGTCCATCGTTGTGTCGTCCATCGGTGTGTCGAACATCAGTGTGTCAAACATCGCTCTGTCAAAAATCACGGTGTCAAACATCAGTGTGTTGACCATCGATGTGTCGAACATCCGTGTCTTGAACATCGATGTGTATAACATTTGTGTGTCGAACATTGGTGTGTCAAACATTGATGTGTCGAATGAATTATCGGTGTAAGGGACTCTGAGAAACTAATGATGTGTCTGTCTTACATAGAACACTACTAGATTATATGACATCCAAAAATGCATGTACAAATACACTTGTAAACATATTGAAGCATAAATATAGTTTTTTGACTTATTGGAAAGTACTGTACAGTATGAATTAATTATAGTACTTAAGAGATACTAAATGGAATAAAATAGTAGAATATGTAGATAGTAATTATTTGTGATTATGAAAACTGCTATAGCGAAGAGGGTCCAACAAAGGGGTTTTACTATTTGGGGGGCAGGGGGTTCATTGAGTGTAGAATTGGTATAATTTTTTATAAATTTTTAAAAGACATATTTTATATTTCATCAGAATATAATAGAGTTTAAATATGTTTTTTATAGAAAAAATCGAAAAGGAGGGAATTAAAAGCCCATTAATTTCTTATATTATGGAAGATTGAATAGACTAATGGATTATTTTGTTACATTCATTTTCAATATATAATTTAAATACTTTTAGAGAAGTAGTTTATAAACAAATTATAATATAGAATTAAGAAATGAAATATGCTATGTGCATGAAATATAAAACATATATTCTATAGAATAGTATATATTAATTTCCCAAAATATTCTAGAATTTTGAATGATAAATTATGTTTTTTGAAGTTATTTAAATAGGAATAAATGATGGAAGGCTGATTAGTAAATACCGAACATATATTTTTTCATAGAACATAAGTAAAAAATTAATATTTTCGGTTCGAAGAAGATGATTTTTTGACCACTCTAAATAACACAATACTTATAACCTAGAGTTGAACTTGAACTTTCAAATAATCTGAATAACCTAATGGATTTTGTGGATATAATGAATATTAGGTGATCTAGGATGAGATAGTAATATTTTCTTAATATCCCATATTAAAATTCATATTTCATTTATTTCTATATGGAAAATTTCAAAACTGGATGTCCCTATAAAATAATCGTTCATGAAAATAAATTATCGAATCTCTTAAAAAGCATAGTTATTAATATAAAATATCCATGTGATTGAATTTTTTATTTATAAAATAAGGGAAAAGAATATTACCAACCAGACAAATATAATATTTGTGGAGGTTCAATATTGAATATGGGGATTAGAATTATTAAATTTTTTAATATATATTATGGTTTGAAATTATCTATAAAAGGATAATAATATAGTTATGGTGTATAAGATATTTTAAAAATAAATAGGAAGAAAATTTAGAAAATGAAAAAATCATAGCCGAACATATAGTTAAGTTAAATTTGTTGAGTAATTAAATTAGGGATTCTATATAGCTCAATTAACGTTACTGTGAAAGCATCCAAGGAGTTTAGTTGAAATGAATATGGATAAAATTTAGAAAATTTTTATGTTTCTATGAAGATGTTCAAGTGATCTTGATGTATACTCATAAAGACCTTTTGTATTTACTTTGTGAAAAATTTAGAGATATCACAATAGATGATTGCAAAGATCAATTTTGTGACATTTCATATTATTTAAATAATTCTCATGATTTGATGATAAATTTTCGAAGTGATGGCATGAAAATTATTATAAATAATCTTTTAATGATTCATGGTTGGATTTTTTGATTATTTTAATAGATATTTCATACTTCCATATCGTAGTTAATAAAAATATTATTTTCTCAATATTTCATAATTACAGAAAATATAGATAATAATATTCATATTTAACCACAAAATGTGAGGATTTATGTGACATCCCATATTTTCATTTCTAGACTTGATGGGATAATATTACATATTTTTATAAATAACATGATTTTTCAATAAATTTAGAAATCATAAAATGATAAATTTATTTTATTTGGGAAATAGCGACCTAATTCATGGAAAAATATTAAAACAAATCTATTTAATCATCTTCTAGGAATATCCATATCATATAATTCTTCAACCATTTTTAAATATTGTCACATTCCTAGGTATTTTACATGAAAAGAAAGGGTGAGATAAGAAACCCTAGTAAGGGTATCATAAAAACAAGGTTGAATATCAAGGAAAAATCCTTCATAAAACCTAAGTTATAAAATTATATAAGTATAATCATGGAATAAATCATAAGATAAAATGATAAATAATATATAAAGAGGGATTGAATTGTATTTTATAAAATAAAATAGAAAAAATTTACTAACCTCTTTGTATAATAATACATACAATCATTTTTTTGATATATAAAAAAGTTATTAGAAAAATTATTGTACCGATACTTTAGAAAATAAGAGTTAAGGAAAATTTTATAACACAAAATATGATAATTTCCTTAAATATTAACATAGGAAATATAATATTGTAATAAAGTAAGAAATAATTATAGAAACTATATAAAAAAATATTTATACTCTTTAACATTAATATCAAAGTTAGTTAATAACATAAACTTTTATTATCCCCGGTTTTCACCAAATTATAAAGGTCCATCATTCTTAAACAAAGAATTCTATGACACAAAGATCATAAAAAACCATTTTTTATCTATCCCTAGTAATCCTTGATCATAAAGATATTAATATACTATTTCTTATTATCCTTAGAAATCCATAATTTCAACAGAATGTAAAAAAATTTCAAAAACAAAATATCTTAAGGAATTTACAATCCTCACATGGATTCCCTAGATAAAAAATCTCTAAATATTAGAATAGAATGACCAAGTAACAAGATGTTGCAATAAAATCATAGTAACTTCAGACCATCAGTAAAACAAATAATTAATCCCCATTTAATATTTCTTCTATTTATAGTCATTTCTCCAGTGGTCTCATTCTATATTTCTTAGAGGTGGTTGCAATGACTTCATAAGAACCTGTATTCACTTGATAAGACTCAATACATATTCTTAATCTTATGGTAAATTCTGATGAATCACCCTTAGAATTATTGAAAGGTTCTATCACGTATAACAATTTTAGTTCATCTGGGAAAATATTAAATGTTTTTCTAAAAGGTCTTTATAATGGATAGTCCTAATATCATGTCTGCCTCTGTCTAATAAGGTTTCTTTGGTATACATTGAATAAATTCTTCTGGTGATACTTTGTTATACCTTGTATTCTAGACATTAAATACCTCCATCTAATTTTGAAATCATTTGTCTAATGTACAAATTACAAGTCCATCTAATTAATATTATTCTATTTGGTTTGTTTCATCTAAAAGACTTAATAAAAGTTCCATCCAATTTACAAAATATTATATGACTGGTAAAAATATGTATTTTCTAGTAATGCATTTTAAACACTTTGTAAGTATAAAATTAGTAAACTAAAGTATTAAATAAGTGTGTTATTATGTTAATAACTATGATTAGAAAGTATTGAAAGAAAAATTTTGAATCAACACATTAAACATAAGTAATCATCATGGAACATGAGTAATCATCATGGAACATAAGGAAACATCACTGGACATAAGGAGTCATCATAGAAAATAAGTAATGTTTGAATAATTAATATATGATAAATGGATATCATAAAAATATGTTCATATTAACTCTACAAAAAGATACTCACCAATGATACAAAATCATAAAAATGTGGTCAAAAGATCTCATATGAAAAGGTTTTATTCTAATGTCATGATATCATAATTGTTCCCCATATATAGTATCTTGGAAGTTAAAATGTTAAGCAATGAATTATGGAAATATATAATAATGGGTTCACATTTCAAATAACTATTATAGTAAATAATGGAAAACATGAAAGAAATTATATACATGATCGCATGACATTAAACATTCATCTTATAGGAATAATCCATAATGGTGACCCATGCACAAGGGAAGTGTGTGTAAGCTTATGTAAATATCCAATAAAATAATTATATTATCTAATATTAACCATTAGTAAATAAGCATTCATAATAAGAAAAAAAAGATAATTTAATGGTTTTAAGGATTCTTGTGACAGGTTTATCATGAAATTCATGAATACTCACTTGATGGTAAATTAATTGGTAGAAGATATAACCTTGTGAATAAATGATATTTTAGAAAGTATTATACTAAGGAGAGATAAAGGATGTTATCTATGAATACTCTCTAAAATTTGAAGTATGTAACCCATATTTTTTGTTAACATTGCTGATAAAAAATCCATCAAGAAAGAACTATCATTACTATTGGAATTGATACCAAAAAATTACATGTGGAAATAGAAGGATTATTCCTATTTAGGTAACTATAAATCCTGAAACAAATATATCTTAAACTAGTATAGAAATATTCCAAATCTCAGAAATTACATATCCATAATACCATGATTATTTGAAATTATAAGGTTTTATACAAAAGGATTTAGTAGAATGAGAATGAATTATTCTAGAATCATTATCAAATGATGAAATGAGTTCAAAAAAATTATTTAGACAATCAAATTGAATAATAATAATAATAATTATATAATGAAAAACTAATTATGAAATTTAAATTAAAATATATTTCTTAAAAAAAGGAAAGTGAGATAGAAAGAGATTGAATGATAGGAATCCCTTACCTTACTTGAAGCTTTCCTAAAACGTGGGAGAGAAACTACGAAGGGTTAATAACTTCATAAATAGATCTATTAAAATGAAATGGGATGAAAAATTTTCTAATAATATTTCGAGTGAAGTGAAATTTTTATATAGTGATATATTTGTAAGAAAACATGGAGAATAAATTATTAGTTAATGGTTGGAATCTTGGTAATAAAATATTCTTATTTAAAAATTCAAAAATTACTAACCAATAATTTTTGGACTAAAACACTATGATATTTGATTAGAAAAAATTAGTTCATTTAAAAATTTTCAAATAAAATAATCCTTATATATAATAAATAATATATGAGAAATAATAAAATGTGTTTTTAATGGAAGACACCATGTTTTATGTTTTTAAAAATAAATTTTTTTCTAGGATTTGGAGTTAAATGTTTAAAAATAATTTATTTTACCAATAAAAAAATATTTAGTTATTAAAAAGAAAATTTCATGTTTTTCATCAATTTTACATCACAATAAATTTATAAGATATACCATATTTTAATATTCAACCGAAAAAGTGATTGTCTTTAAAATTATCAAAATTTCTCCATTACATAATTTTATCATGAAGATTTCAAATTTTATATCCATTATATTAAAATCTAAGGGTAATTACAAGAAATTGAATTATTATATAAATACATAAATAAATTCACATTTGGGATACCTACCATTATGCATGCCCCGCCCACTTTGGTCCTGTAGTTCGGATAGCCCTCCTTAGTATACTGGTGTCCCATATTCATGTTGTTTCACTATCTTAATGTTATTGTTTTGTTGATGTTGAACTATCTGTGTTGTAACCCGTTTTCACTCAACATCAAGGCGACATTTTAAAAAAACAAAATGAATTATAGAGTAAAATAAAAAAACTAAACTACCTTTCAAAACATTGTACTAATTTTCTTATGAACACATCATCCATGTTATGTAACAAACCCATCACCAGATAAATTCTAATAAATTCCATACATTCCCATCATAATTATCATTTTATTACTTAGTTTCATTTTATAAATTTCTTTTTCCATGGATTATACTATTTTTCCTTTGTATTATGCTTATTATATATATGATTTTTTAGAAACATCAATCCAAGAGACTTATTTCTTATACATATAAAATTTATCTTCATTTATTATCCACTATTACTCTAAAAATTGTTTCTGTAATATTTACCTTTGATTTGTTCTTTTTAATTAAATAATTCTTATGTTTTCACGTTTATTTTTAACTCATTTATTGTAATAATTAATTTATATGAATCATGAAATAAAAAATATTTAATCATGAAACTTATATTAAGGGTAATATATATATAAATATAAATATAAATATATATATATATATATATTTCTTAAAATTTTATTGTTGAGGTTTTTATTCTATGATATTGATCAATATTTGGGAGGTTTTAAATATGATAATATAAATTTTCCATAATATTAGTTAAACTCAAGATTAATTTGAAGATTTAAGTCAATGAAGAGGCTAAAAATATAAATTCATAGAGAATTAAAATTAAATAAATTATTTATTAATAAAACATAATTATTCATAGTATTTATATGTGGAAATCTTCTAAGAAGAATTGTGAGGTTGTTGAATTAAGAAAGATATATCAAGCATTGAATTTAAAGAAGTCAAGGGTAGTGAGGAATTTATAATAGAAACAAATTTTCTCCACGAGAGATATGAATTATTTCTTAAATTATTAACATAATATGAAGAAGATCTATAGCTGATGCAGTGATATCCTGAACCCATAAGAAGATATTTTCATTTTGATTTCAACATTCACAGTAAACCAGAAATATTTTTTTATTGTATTGAGAATCATTCAAAATTGATAAAATATGATACCATCCCATGAATTTATTCACATTATAATATTAGTGAATCATTTTGACTCATATTTCAATAAATTATGGAAATGATCTAGTCACCTAGCATGAGGATGAACCTCAAAAATATTTTATATACATATTGTGTTATATTTCAATTTTATTACATATGGGTGAGGGAGTGATTTCATATGATGTATCGATCTTCCTTACTCTAGTAAGTAATCAGAGTCTTATATGAGATAAATAGTAAAAAATGATTAATATTAATTCACCCCTCTTAATTTTTATTACACACGTTCAAGGGAACCACATAGTTTAAATAAGGTGATAATGTAGTTCATGTTGTGTAATAACTCAAAAATTTTGTTTCTTGAATTTTGTGCAAATCATAATATATAATGTTAATTTTTTTACTAATGTAAAAAATAGTCATTTTAACTTTGTAGATGATATCATATGAAAAATTCAAAGATTAAACTGATTTTGGAATGAAGTTCTTACTCTAAGCTATGAATTTCATGTGATTTTGGGACCATTTGTTTATTGTTCATTTTAAAAAAATAATTAGATTAATAAAAAATAATTAAACAAAAGTAAAAGATAGTTGAGAGTTAAACACGATAGTTATGATTTTTTAGAAAATGTGGGGAAACATCCAAAATATTGGTCTCATTGAATAAAATGAGAACATTATTTATATTTAAATATCTATTTATATTATAATTAATAAATAAGTAAAATTTTGGAAATTTTGTGAATTATTGGAAATATATATTTTTTATTTTATTATTATAAATATATATTTTGGTAAGATTATATCATGGGATTTTTATGGAACTAGGACAATATTGGAGCATTATTAATTTTTTTGGACTCGTTGTTTTTTAATTTGAAATTCATGTCTTATTATGAGGATTTTATATGGATAATAACTATTTAAAATTTGAAGGAATGGGTCAGAATATGATTTCAAGATTAAAGAAGATAAAATTATAAATACTGGTAAAATTGTTCCATGACCAAAAGAATTTTTGTGAACATGGTTCTTCTAAAGAAAAATATAATGAAAAATAAACGTGAATAAGATAAAATGACTTGATAAAAGAAAATCCTTTCATGGGTGATGTAACCACACCCTGGTTTATTAGAACATGGAATGGTCTATAATAGTTTGAAGGAGGCTGATGTAAACTCCTTATTCTATATACCATGATAAGTAGATTCATGTCATGGAATCAGGGATAGTAAATATACGTTGATAAATAAGTATTTCTTGAAATGAGATGTTTTAAAATTCCACGTCATAGTTGGAAGGAATTTTGAAAATGATGGTTTACATTATATCTGAGTGACATAAAGAGGTTAGGAGGACAAAATATTTGGAGCAATGATGAAAAGATAGAGGTGTTCAATGAAAAATTATTATCCCCATCTATTTCAAAAAATATTTAATGATTCATATAAGTTGAATCCTCATATTTTATGGATGTTTTTTACTACCCTTTAACGGGTATAAAACATAGTGAAAAATTAGAAGGTGGAGAATATTTTTTGAAGGATATAATTATCCATTATAAGAATTTGACGATTTTTTATTCTTGGATTACACATTAGATGAAGAGAATAGGTGGGTACTGTGAAATGGAGTTAACATCCAGAGAAATTATAGAGAGGGAGAGTATATTATTGAATAGTGTAAATTGAAGATCATGTGATACAAAAAATAAGGTAAACATGTTATTCATGATTATATAAAGATGAATAAAATCACCATATCTATATTAGTGTACTAAATACTTGTATACTTTTCTATGTGAAAATTAATTATTGAATATTTTTATAAAATTACTAAGTAGTAAGAGTAGAAAAAGGAGTGATCATTGTTATTGGTAATGAACCAAACCAAAAAAACTTTTAATCACAATTGCAAGTTAGTGTGTTTTGGTACTGTTGGTTGTGCCATGAATTAAGGGATATCAAAGCTTACAATATCCCTTCAGTAATAATACACGATTTTCATGAGATAAATATCAAGTATTGAAATTTTATTATATCATAAAATGGCATGGTATGCCACAATAAATTTGTATCATAGTTTATGAATGGATTTATGAAGTTAGATGCATATGATGTGATGGAATGCTTCACTTCTATGTATTTTATATGTTTATCTTTAGTGATAAAACAATTTGATTTATTTATTAATGGATTATCATAATAATTAAATTGTTAAATGAATTATATACTATAACATATACAAACCAACACTCTTATATTCAGTGCTAAAAACAGAAACATTAAATTTTCACATTAAGTCATCATTAATATATAAATGAAACCCTTCTTGACATAATTCATTCAATAAGATTCTTGATAACCTGGGTAGAAGTATACATAAAAAGGGTTGGATCAAATGATCAGTAAGGGTAAACATAACCATTAACAATTGTGTTTCATTAGTGATCATAAAAAGATAATATTGGTATGATGACATTATCAAAGTGAAAAACCATAACATAAGAATATTCATACGCATAAATACAAGGATCAAAAAACATGAAAACATGGCATAAGGATTTCAAAAAGTTAACAATATTCAGAATTATTAAACACAATCTATTTTATATCAATCATGATCATTGAAAAAATTTATAACAATAGAAATAATAATGAAAATGTGTTGATATATTGGGACATTATCTTCATATCAGTTCTTACAAATAGAATAACCAATATGGTAGAATTTCATCTCTAGAGTACCCAATGCATTTGAGGGATATCACAGGCCCACCAATCCCTCGTTTATCATGGAACCACCAATCATTTTTTAATAATTTCACCAACCTTCATTGGTTTATAATGTAACCACTTGTTAATATAAGAATCATCCAAGAACCGTATCATGAATAAAGTATACAAAGCACTTATTTTATCACAAAACTAATAAAACAACCATCATTCCATTCATAACTTTATTAGCACATAGAAAATAAACAGTTTACATGGAAATATATTTGAAATTTGATTAACCCATATAAAATAATTGGGTTCATTGAAGGTATCATAGATATAAAACGTGAGATGAGAAAACAATCATCTCGAGTCCAGAAATTCCTTGTATTTCCTTCAACTCTAGTATAATATGATTACATCGATTATTCAATTTCCTTAGAAAATATATCTTATTTAATACCATATAATTAAATCATTTTTTTTTCTTTTTAATGAAATATTCAAATACTTAATTAGTGAAGTCCACATCATGTGTTTTGAGGATGTTCGGTTCATTATTTTTAAATAACTTTGGTTTGTTGACTGTGGTCAAAGAGGTCATTGGTTCCATATATAAAAAAATAATCATTAAATATTAAAAAATTTTATACATCATTTAAAATTTTAATACTAATAATGAATGATGGTTATGAAAAATTAACTATGTTACGATCAGGGAGATTATAGGTTGTACGTACACATGAGTAACATTTCTATTTTTTAACAATCATTGTAGAAAGAAGATAAGTAATATTTTATCTTAGAAGAATTATAACAATATAATAAATAAAATATTATTTTATTAATTATACATAAATATTTATAAATCATGTGTTGTGGTTATGAAAAAATAATCGCAATGCATCATAGTGGTGGTAGTCCAAACGTATGCATAGACGACAATACCATTTTTTATTGTATGAAATAAAATGTTATATCATATATCCAGAATGATAAATATTTCATAAATATCATAATTATTTCATTTATGTCACATATATTTATTTAATTTATCCTTGTTACCTTACATGTAATGTGTTAGTGAAAAATGATTCACATCGCTTTATAAGGCGGTAGTCCACCGTACACACGAGCGACAATATCCCATCCCCAATGAAATAAAATATAAGAAGGTATATGTGATATTATAACTGTATAAGTAAAAATATATTAAAAATATCATATATATACTTTAAATCCATCATTATAATAAGCTATGAGATGCGATGTTGGAAGAATAATGATGTCAGTTTGTGAGGCGATAGCCCGCTGTACACATGAATGATGATTTCATATCCCATTTGATGGAAGAGATGATGGATTTAAGTTATGGATTTAGAATAATAAAATATATTTATATGGTATATCTGTTTTTTAATATAACATAATAATATTAGAATATTAGAATTTTTTGGAATAAAAAATAAAAATAAAAATTCTCAGTTAAGCATGATACCACTTATCCAGACAACCTCTTTAGGTAAGCAATAAAAGACTTATTAGAAAGTATTTATGACAAAAATAAGGGATATATTTAATTGGGAGGGAATTAATTAATATATTTAGGGTAGGTATTTGATGATAAAATATGTTTTTAAGGTGTGAAGAGGATAGGATATGGGTGGCATTTTATAAGTGATGTGACCAGCAAACTTGAATTTTTTCAAAAGAAATTGGTGTACCCAGGTTTTTCAAATGCTATAGAGCTCCAAAATGGACCATTATCAATAATTATACCTTATAAGGCCTAAATATTAAAATCAAATATATTTTATAAAATTTTCTACATAATTTTAACCCATATGTTTTAGTTTAACCACAAATAAACCCATTTTTACCTTAACTGTGATAATTATTTTTTACTATTTTCACTATTCATTAGGGTAAAAAATTCAGAAGAGCATATTAGATAATATAAGTTATGGTGATTGAAAATATTAAATATATTTTAAAAAATTAAAATAATATAATAGGTATAATTTAATTGAAAATAAAACCCGTAGATGTGAAGAAAATGTGGGTTTTCAAGAAGTGTATTTTTCAAAAAAAAGATGATTTTATATTAACTATATGACTAATAATAACAATTGTATCAATAAAAATTAAATTTTATTGATATATAAAATATAAATTTAATTTTTATTATTATTATTCATTGGGTTTTTAATTAATTAAAAAGGATAAACATTAGGTACTTTAAAATAGATTTAAGAAAAATCACATTTTTAAACTAAAAAATAAACTCATAATAAAATCCTATATATAGATGATTAAAATTTAATTAAGTGGAGTAAATATAATTAAATAATAGTTATGTTACTTTAAATAATATTAAAAATATAATGGCATTTTAAATTTCTTAATTTATTAAATGAAATGATAGTTTTACAAAAATCGATATTTTTTTACTACTCACTAAAAAATAAAAAATTTCAGAAAAATTCTAAAATTTCAATCTTAGTTAATTTTGATTTTAATATTTAAAAATTAGTTCTATTTAATAAAATAAAATTTCAAAATGTTCTAAAACTTTATATTAATATTTTCTCACAAAAAAACCATTTTTGAAGAAAATATATTTTTGATGAATAAAATCACTTTAAAAATATTGTTTAATTATTTTATAAGTATTTATCAATATTTTATATTGATTATGAATATTATATATATATATATATCATAAATTAGTGAATATTATTCATTCTCGTCAATTGAATAACTAGGTTATAACAATTATTTATTTCACAGGTCATTTAAACTCGGTGTTACATGTTAAATACGCCATCGAACTTAATGATATTATTTTAAAATACTAGGGTGTTACATACTCAAACATTTTATCAATTTGGTACTATATTATTATAATTGAACTTGTTAATCCAAATTTTGACATTTTAAAAAATACCAGTATTGGAAACCCACATCTAAAATAGGGCTAATAAATCATCTTCTTGATAAGAGAGAAAAGGAAGTGTGAGGGTCATTTAAAATAACACATTATATATTTCCAAATAGAAGTGGGAAGTGATTATTTAGTCATAAAAGAAAATTTTAATATCCAAATAATGATGGGTATATATAGAGATCTTCGATAACAATAAAGTGAATGATCATAATAAATTTAACAACCACAAAACTATAAACCAAAGAGGTGTGAAAAGGGGAATTAATATCATCAAAAATGATGGTAAGAGAAAACAATATGACTGAAGATCCATTTAATATAGTTGAGGAATCTCGTTACCATCTAGAATAAGAGAATAAGAAATTATACTTTATGATTACAACTTCATCCTCTTATCAATTTCCACCACAATATCTTCTTTTTCTCTAAATGATGAATATTAAAGATTAATTATTTTTCATGCCTGAAGCAGTAAATTCACCTTATAAAGGATAGAATTACTATATTAGGGTTAAAAATATATTTCTTCTATATTTATACATTCATTAAAACCAAAATGGTTACCAAAAAGTAAGGTAATTCTCGTAATAAATAAACAATCATTGATGAAATAATACATTAACCTCTGAAATTAAACAGCAATATCCAAATGTCATCCCAAATCATTTCATAAATGAATAATAATGTATCCCAAATAACCTCAATAACTTCAAAACTAAAGATTGTTTTTAACCTCAAATGATATATCACACCTTTAATATTTTAAGCAATAAAATTTAGTTATCTTTTTTTGGACCTCACACTGGCCAGTATTAGGTACTGCACCCTTAGCAACCTTTAATTATGGGTTCAAGACCCATGGAATTTATTTATGTAATTGGTTATCTCCCATATTCCAGTTTTCACTTTTTACTAATGATATATCATTATATAATTCCCATAAACATGATAAAAATCCTTAAAATAACCTTAATCATAAAAGATCATATAAAACATTAAGGTTATCAATAACTTTAAACTTATTAAAAGAGAATTCATCCACAAATAATACGTTATGTTGATCCTAAGTGTTAAAAATACCCTAAACCAAAATAATGACTCCCAAAATGTCATTACTAACCTCAAAATTTAATTACATAATACCTCAAAATGTCTGTCTACAACTTGATCATATGATTAGCCTCAAAATCATAAACCCCTGATTTAATTCATAACTCTTAAGATAATCTCAATTGAAAACAACATAATATATAAATTTATCTAATCCCTCCTTTGATACATAATATAACATCCCCTAAACCACACTCCCATATCTGATGCTAAAAACATTAACATTACATTTCTGGGTTTGATACCGAAGGAGGTGACCCTGTTTTCCCAATCTAAAATCTACTACATCATAATAAAATATTATATCACTAATATTCTCATGGAAATTTTATGTTTAGAGTTTTAGATAATTTTGAAAAAATCAAATATAAACAATAATCTTGTCCTTAAATGAGTATTTATCCCACTTAACCAAGCCTTTTCTTATTTCACATTAAGTCATCATCATCATCCATATGAAACCCTTTTCAACATAATTTATTCAAAACCATTCTTGATAACATGGGGAGAAGGAAACATAACAAGGGTGATCTCAAACACTCAGTAAGGGTAAACATATGAATTAACAATACAATTCCATCAATAGGAATAATAAAAGAATACGAGTATGATTACATAATCAAATGCATAAGCATAACATAAGAGTATTCATACCCATCAATACATGAATCATCAAATATGGAATATGTCTTTCAAAAAGGAAAGAGTCATAATAATCATTAATAATGATCCATGTGATATCAATATTGATCAAAGAAAACATTTATTACTATTGAAAGCATAATTAAAATGTATTGGTATCTTGGGATATTATCTGTGTATCACTACTTTCAAATGGAATTACCAATATGGTCGACTTACATCTTCAAAGTACCCAATGCATTAGAGGGATATCACTGACCCACTCTTCCTTAGTTTATTATGGAACAACCCCTCTTTGGTTAAAAAAAACCACATATCCTTTTTTTAAAACGAAAACACCCATCCTTGGTTAAAAATGTATCTATCCTTCCTCGCTTTATAACAGAACCACTTGTCAACATAAGAAATGTCCAAGAACCATGTCCTGAATAAACTATATAGGGATTTAATTTCAAAATAAATCTCAGAAAACTTCCATTATTCAGTTCATAAATTCATTAGCTCGTGAAAAAATGGGATCTAAGACAATATATTTTAAACATCATTAACCTATTGAAAGAAAATGGGTTCCTTGACAATCTCTTTGAAACAATCATAATCGATATAGAGAAAGAATTAGGATGACATAAATAAAAAATAAACCTAGTTAAGAATAAGAAACATCAAGGGTTGTTGACGTTGATGAATGAAAATACCATAAAAAGATTATTAAAAACATTTTTTTTAGGAAAATGACATTTTCATTTTGAAAATAAATTTTATTAACTAAAGCATTAAAAAATAGATTGAAAATAATTTTCAGTGAAAATAACCATGGATAATTATAAAAGAATATTTAAAATAAATAATTATCATGATGGTAGGAAATTCTTTCCTGATGTAAATGTTAAAAATAATCATTAATTTTAAACATTTAGTTAAGCGAGTCAAAAGTGACCCATTTTATAAAATGTTAAGAAATTTTCATTTAAAAAAAATTAAAAAGAGATAAAATATCATGGAAAATTTAATTAGGAAATCAAATATTTTTATAAATAAAATTTCTTTTTTTTGTTTGAAAACATGGATATTAAAGTGATATATTTTCGATCAAAAAGAGAATACAATATCAGTATCACTTACAAAAGACTTTCTTGATATTTATTCAATAAACAAGGGAGGAAAAGTAAATCAAAGAAGATACCACATTAATAACTAGTGGATAATAAGGGGGCCTGTTTCAATAAAATAAGAGCATATTATTTTCTCTATAGGAACAATGAACATAAACAATATTGAAAGAAAAGTGATTGTAACATAAAGTCATTTTCACTTTGGTACTCATCAATCATAAGACTAATAAAAGAGTAACTTCAAATAAAAAATTAAATATCATGAAAATAAGTATATTCATGATATAACACATCAAAAGGGAAGTATATACACATTTTAAAATAAGATATGTGTATAATATAACATATGTCCCAAAGAATATAATTTGAGATAAGAAATATTATAATGATCATAACATCAAAGTGAGAATTACTCAATGAATACATTATGTTTATCAAATGTAAATCCACATAAATTAATTGAAAATACGACATAAGATGACAAAAATTCATTATATACATAATATTATAATATAAAATAAAATTAAGAAGTAACATAACCCAATAGAAAGAAATTGAGTTATGAAATTTCTTAACACATGGTGACATCAAAGTCAAACTTCCTTGGATAAATTCATTAAAATTGAAACGTAAAATGTCATGATATATTAAGTATTCATGATATTACATGTTAAGTTCCATTATATATACCTAGAAAAATAAATTAGGTTCATAATAATAAAATATGCCTCAATGAAAGGAAATTGTGACAAAATCCCTTATTGCTTTGGTATCTCTAGATCAAAAAATCCTAAAAGAGATAACCTCATATGGTTTCATAAATCCGTAAAATTTTAATGAAAAAAATAACAAAATATATTTATGTAAATTATATACACCAAAAAATAAAAACAAGTGATGAATATGGAATATGCCTCACATAAATAACAAGTGAGATGAGAAAACCCTTACCACAAGTCAAAGCTTTCCTTATATGACCTTTAACTCTAGTATAATAAGATTATATAAATTATTTAATTTTTAAGAACATATTCCATGTTTAATACTATATCACCCCTGGTCTCAAGAAATTAATCCTTCATTTATATATTTCAATTATATAAAGTGTTTGGGTGAAGTCTAGGAGGGTTTGAAGACCTTTTGGAATGTTTTTGGTGCTTTTCTAAAGGTGCACAGTTGGTGAATGGTTAGTGGAAAGCATGGAAATCATACATGAAACCATTCATAGTGAGATATAATCTAATTAGATAGTTCATGTCTAGGCACACAGTTTTTCCAAATCATGAAGCTATTTAGGATAAACTGTGAAAAGTGCGACAATGAGGTTTGGTATAGTTAGCACACGATTTTTATAACTGTGTGAGCCAAATGTGTGAGGCTCCTCTTAGGAAAGAGGATAGGGCATGGTTATCTCATGGTTTTCTTAATCGTGTGAATAAAAATACATGTTTTAAAAGAAGGATACATTAATTTTGAATTTGGGTTAGGATTAAAAATTAACCACTCATTTTTTCTAAATGCCCCTAAATTAGGATTTTATCCTCCCAATGGCAGTAGAAGCTTCTCAAATCATTATGGCATAATTTTCAAGGCTTCTCTTAGAGAATTGAAGCTAGATTCGCATGTTAAGTCATTGTTCTTAGTAGTTTTTCTTGGTTTTCCTTAGATCTAATTCTCTCCTAATATGGATTTAAAATTGGTTATTTTGTGTGAAATTAATTGTGAAATTGTTGTGCAATGATTTTTGGAAAACATATTTGGTGATGGTTTTTGGAATTGTTCTAAATTGGGTGTTTTGGAAAAAATGGGAATTTGGTAACATGATTTTGAAATGATGATTTTAAAATGGTGACATGTTTTTGATGCATGGAAATTGGTTTTCAATAAAAGGTTTTCTTTATTGAAATCATTTGTTGGAAAAATGGGTTTCAATAAAAGTTTTGTTTTATTGAATTGGGTTGTGCATATAGGTTTCAATAAAGGTAAAATTTTATTGAATTGATTGAAATTTTTGGCAATGGTTATATTGGAATGTGATATGGCTTAAAGTTTTAAGCGTGTGTTGAATGAACTAATATTGGTCATGAAGTACCACCATGAAAGGTTATGGGTTGTAAACATGAAGTTCGATCAAAATGATTACACCAAGCTCATGTATGGGTGTGAATGGTTGTGTGTGGATATGTTATATGGAATGGGAAATGGAAACTAAATTAATGAAATGTATAGAATGACATGGTTGGTTTTTTTCTTGTAAATTGGTTTATTTTAGAAAACTGCTTTGGTATGGAATTGTTTGTCTTTATGATAAATTGTTGAACTATTTTCCTAATATTTTATATAAATTGTTTTATATAAATGTTCTAAATTATTATATCCTATTGGTGTGATAAGGGAAGTCATTTAGGGAAAACCTGCTGAATTTTAGTACTCACCCCTACTTTGGCACTTTGTTTCTTTTGTAGATATTTTTTATCATCACATGGAAAAGGTAAAGTATCACACTTTTTTAGTGGGTCATAGTGATACTTGGGATGTTTTTTAGAGTGGATCATGGATAATTTTGTGTCTTAAAATTTTTTAGTGGTCATTGAGTTTTGTGGGTTATGCTTTCTGCTGTCTACTTTGGTGATTTTTATTTTTTCGTTATGTCACTATTTTGTAGATTGGTTTTGATATAACTGGTATTATTGTATTTTGTTTATATCATTCATCATGTAGAGGTTTATTTGGTTACAACACGTTTTTTTGGTTTTTTAATGTTCACATAGAAAATTATTCCCTCTCTATTAATGAATCCCTTGAAATTTATTTCTAGATTTTTATGTCTTTGGGATGTCTCTTAAGGCCACATAATGTCTCACTACCTTCTAAATCCCTTGAGGAGGGGAGTGATGTTAAAATTGGTATCTGTCTTGTTCCATATAAATATTCTTGTGGTATATGTAGTATTAACTTGTCTGATACTTTCCTAACAAGTGGTCATCAGTTCTATCTATCTCATAGTGGAAATTAATTATGCTATATTACAAGGGTTGGGATGGTGTAAAGTTGAAGGATTATCAATATATGAAATGTAGATCATAAAAATTCATAGATAATATTTTTACACTTAACCACAAGTTTTTAGGGATTTGGTACATAAGTGTTTTCTAGAAACTTATAGGTTTTGGAATATAATTGTCATATGTTTATCCAATGAGATGTGATTGAAATTCATTTTAGAAATTAATTCCAACTAGACTGTATATTTCATTTCGAGTAATGATTTATGATTTATTTTAGATGTTTTTTTTGAAAATTGTTAATTTTATTTTCAAATGTGAGATTTTAAAACGGCATGAAATGTTTATTTTTAAAATAGGATGGTTTTCAAAAGCATGGAAAAATTTGAAAAAATGGCTGAACTTTGAAATCCTGATTTTTGGAATGCAATTTTGTGATAGTGTGAAGTGATAGAATTTGAAATTATAGGCCTTAAGTTTCTAGAGGGTGATACTTATTTTTTTTTGTTTTTATAGAAAATGAAACTTAGTAGGCATTATAAAAACCAACCAGAAGAAGATGCTGAGAATGTGGTTGCACATGAGCCGTAGGTGAACCAATAGCTGGTTCATAGTATAGTCTAAGATTTTCAAGGTATGGATACGAGGAATAAAAGGGATGAACCATGGTAGATGGATCCTTCTGTTTAGTTTAAGAAGAAGAATCCACCCATCTTTTAGGGTGATTCAGAACTAGAAAAGGAAGAGGTGTGGCTGAATAGGATAAATCAAATTTTCTATTTCCTAGGAACACCAGAAAAGTTAAAAGTCAATTTGGAAATGTATATTCTAGATAATCATGCATACTAATGGTGGGATTTTATAGTTCAGGCTAAGTTGGATGATGAACTTTCTTGGGGGGATTTTGAGGAAATTTTTAACAAAAAATTATATCATCATACATTCAGGATCGCTATAATGAAATACTTTTTTAGAATTAAGTAGGAAACCCTCACAGGAACATAGTATGTATCTAAATTAATGAATTTAGTCTTTTTTAACCCAATATTGATGCTAGTATGTCCTTGGACGCACAGATATTTGAATTGAGACTGAGGTAGGAAAATAACTAAAATATTAGCGTACACTATATTACAAATTATAAAGAGATGGCCAATATAGAGATGGTGGATGAGTGGGACATCTAATAAGCTAAAGGTGGAGCGAGTATGTTTATAACTATGGGAAATAGTGAGAAATTTAATTCTAGGAGAAAGTAGAAGATGGAAACCTATTTTCAAGGCTATAGTATTACTCAAAATTAGACGATAGGATCAGTGATTCTTCCTCCATAACCAAAGATCAATTTTTTATGTTTTTAATGAGTTTATCTTAGTCACATGATGAGATAATGTATGACACCACCTATATCATGCCAGAATTACAATCAAATAGGAATATTCAGTGCTATTTTCATAGTGCTCCATGGTTGGGTGTTCGAGATACTTCTCAAGTGCTGTAGGCGTCATCTACTTTGACAAGATGTGGACAATAAAATACCTCTCATCCATAGAATAGAGTGATCCATGGTGATTACATGAATACCATGACTCTTCAACAAGGGAAATTTCAATATGTAAACAAGGAAATAAGTGTTGTGAGTAATAAATTATATGGATATGAGAAAATTATTACGGATGATCAGTTTGGAAAATCAACTATGAGAGGTGTGAATCTTTTTTATTCTACCCTTATTCAAGATTTTTTTGATACAGGTGAATCTTATTCCTTTATTGTTTCTTATGTTGTTGAGTTTATGGGTTTAAAAGTTGAGATGATTCCTTATTTGTTGAACCTTCAAAATCATTTGGTTCAAAGAGAATTTCGAGCCTTTCTGTGTAGGGAATTCTCTATAACTATTGATGGATCTAATTTTATATGGGATCTATATGTTCTTGATATGTATTTCTATGATATAATCCTGGGTATGGATTGGATGAGAATGTTTAAGGCTCACATCGACTATTAAACCCAAAGGGTCAATTTTACGACTGATAATGGAATCAATCATCTCTTTTGAGGAGAGAATAATGTAAAGAAAGGTGTAATGAACATTTTTTCAACAACAGTTGGAATGATCTTAACTAGTTGTTGGCCTTGACTTTGGAATCAAAGGGAGAGATCGATAATAAAAGTATTCTTATAAATGACCAGTTTATGGATGTTTTTCTTGATAATTTCTTAGGGTTTCCACCCATAAGAGAAGTGGAGTTTATGATTGATCTATTTATAGGGACCATTAATATTTCCCTTTAGTATTATTTGATAGAACCAACTAAATTAAGAAAATTTAAATTGTAGTTGTAAGAGCTAGAAAGTAAAGTGTTCATTCAGTCCGACATGTCTTTGTGGGTAACACTGTTCCAGTTTGTCAAAAGGTAGATGGAACTATAAGGTTGTGTGTGGATTATCATAATCTTAACCAAGTCATGATAAAGAAAAGTTATCCACTTCCACACATTAATGATCTGTTCAATCAATTTAGGGGAGATCAGGGGATCTATAAATTTAATTACCATAAAAAATATCACCAATTTCGAGTTCAGAAAGATGATATTCCAAAATTATATTTCATGAGTAGATATGTCCATTATGAATACGCAGTAATTCCTTTAGATCATATAAATTCACCAATGGTATTTATGGATTTAATGAATTAGATATTTCAGAGATATATGGATTCTTTTTTGGCAGTGTTTGTGGACGACATACTGGTGTATTCAAGGACAATGGCTGATTATGAGAAACACTTGGAGAAAGTGGTGGGATATGTAGAGATGATTGTTTGTTTGAAAGACTCGAAAAGTGTATTTTTTGTATACAATAGTTACACTTTCTTGTCCATATAATTTATGAATAAGGTGTTTTTATGGATTTAAAAAATATAAATGCTATTATCTCTTGGAAACTGACAATGAATGTATTTGAGATACTTAGCTTCTTTGGCATAAATGGTTATTATCGATGCATTGTTTTTGATTTTTCATGACTAGCATCACCATTATAACTTTGAAAAGGAATAATTTTCCATTCCAATGGTATTATTAATGTCATAAATCTTTTCTAAATCTTAATGTTCACTTTATGTCTACACTAATCTTGACTTTTTCGAAATCAGGTCAAGAGTACATGGTGTATTGTGATGCTTCAGGATTAGGGATGGGGTGTTTTCTCATGTAAGGAGACCATGTGGTTGATTATGGCTCATGAAAGTTACAGTTTCATGAGAAGAAATACTCAATGCATGATTTTGAGTTAGAAGTCGTAGTCTATGATTTGAAGACTTTGGATTATTATCTCTTTGGTTAAAACATTACCTGGTTCATCGATCATAAGAGCTTGAAGAATATTTTCTCAAAACAGTATTTGAAAAGGAGTCAAATAATATAGATGGAGTATCTCCAAAATTTTGAATTTGACTTGATGTATACATCATGTAAAAGAAACATAGTGGAAGATTCATTAAGGAAAAATTCATATGCTCAGTTGGAAAAAGAAGCTTTAGATCAATGGAAGTTGATGTTGGTGATAGTAGACATGAACATGGAATGTGAAGAAAAATATGATGTTTTGGTTTTATTTCTAGTTTATTTGGTTCCTAATTTTGTTATGCTTGTTAAAGAGGCACAAATGTATGATTTAGAATGTGTGTTTATGAGGTCAAATCTCAGTGGTGGGGAGACATTGAGGGCTGGAGGCTGGATGAGATTTTTGTGTTGTGATTTAGAAATCGGATCATCGTACCTATGGATTGTTTGGAAAAACTCCTTCATGATTACCACCATTCGAGATAGGTTTTTCAACAAGGAATAAATAATATGTATAAGGAATTGAATGTATATTTTTGGTTGGTCAGTATGAAAAATTGTGGGTGAGTATGTTTTGAGATGCTTAACATGTCATCAATTTTAGGCATAACATCTGCGACTAGCAGGTATGTTATAGTCTTTACCTCTCCCAAGTTGGAAAAGGGAGAAAATAGCTATGGATTTTGTATCATGTCTCCTTGGAAGTAATTTACAATGTAAAATATGATACCCTAATGGGAAGTAATTTCTATAATGTATGTCATGAAATTCTCATTGTCTAAACCCTTGACAATGAGAATCCAATTTCCTCTATGTGTCTCAAAAACAGATATGTACCCAACACCCTAGTAAATTGAAGATTAGCATCAAAAGGTTATTTGTGACTTTTTATGCACTACATTGGAAGTTCTGACAATACAATTCTATTCTAGGATTCCATCCCAAGGAATAAATAATAATGAATTCAACTCCTAGACCATGAATCTAAGGACCACTAGTTAGGCTTATACCAAATAATTTGACTCCATTTGAAACGTCCATCCTCTTTATTGACTTGAGAAGGTGGAAGTACACTACTAGGCCTTAAGTGATATCCCCAAGATACTAAATGGTGGAAAAATTTCCAAAAGGAATAAAATACAAGTTGGTATAATTTAACAATTATAATATTAAATCATTAATATAGAAAATCATAACCAAACAAGTCATTATATGTTGAATGAATAAATTAAAGACAACCCAACCAAATGATTTATCTAAAAAACACACCAATGTGTAATACATCAGAAGAAAAAGAAACAATCAAAGTAAGTATTATACAAACAAATTAAAACACCATTTCAACCAACAATCCATGTTTTATATGATTCGTGCTCCAAAATCACCCAACAACCCAAATATTAGAACATGGTGCTAAAAACATTTCATTTGGTGGAGGAATTTTCAAAAATAAATAAATGAGAAGTGGTAAAGAGGCATGGAATACCCATTTTGATAGTGTCAGACATAGATCCAAGGATTATGTATTTTTCTTGGAAATCCTTTTAAAAATCCCATAGGACTCAGTTGAAAATGAGTATGAAGTATTGTACTCAAATGAGCAGGAAATCTGAATGGATGATACAATCATTGAGAGACATGTTGCGGGCTTGTGTAATGGATTTTGGTGGATCATGGTAGGATCATGTTTTTTTAGTGGGGTTCTCTTAAAAAAAGTTATCAGGACTCAATACATATGGATCCTATTGAATAATTATATCAGAATCCTTGTCGATATCCACTTTTTTGGGTGGAAATAGGTTGTATTACAACAGTTGGGCAAAGTCTTATCCAAGAATGAATGGAGAATATTCAATTTATTGGAAAATAGATGGTGATGGATCAGAGTCATCATAAATTTTATATAGATCATCATCGATGACTGTTTTCATTCAAGGTGAGTGATTATGTGTTCTCGAGGATCTACAAAGACTTTAAAATAATTACTTTGGGATGTAGGGAAAGTTACCTCCTTGATATATAGTCTATTTTGAGATACTGGAATAAGTTGAAGAGGTGGTATATCAGTTGTAATTTCCTCATCGGTTCAGTGTTGTGCATAATGTGTTCCATGTATCTCAGTTGAAAAAGTATCACCCTGATCTTGTCCATGTGATTTTGTGGGATCACGTTGGCCTAGATCTAGATTCTTCATTGCTGCACATGCCAGTGTAGATTTTTTATAGACAAGAGAATGTCTTGTGTCGAAAAAGTATTGGTATATTATAAGATTTTTGGATACATGATCAGATTTAGGAAGATACCGGTGAATGAGAGAAGGAAATAAAAGATAAATGGCCAGAATTATTTCAGAACAATGGTGGTTTTCTACTTTCTAGGGATGTAAAGACCCAATGTGGGGGAAATATATCCCCACTGGTTTAAAGTAAGTAACCCTTCATTGATTTATTTCATGTATATAATGTTTTTGTGTAAATTCTTTGAAGGATTTAGAGACATTTTTGATTTTTTTTGATTTTATATAGGTGAAAATTTTGTGCATGGTAAGTGGAAACCATGAAAATCCTATTGGAAAACATTAACAGTGAGATAGAGGCTAAGGTTAAGGCACATAGTTTTTCCAAACTATGTGGATACCTAGGAGAAAATATGAAAAGTGGGATTGTGATCTTTAATATGATTAGTTCATTGTTTGATTAACAATTCAAGTGAACCGTGCAAGTTCCCTCTTGAGGACGAGGCTTGTGCACAGTTAGCACACAATTTTCCAAACCCTACTCGGTTTAAAATAGGATAAAAAAATTGTGGATATAGGCCGAGATTAAGATTTTCCCCTCCCTTTTGCCACAAAATTGGACCTAACTCATGATTTTCTCTTCCCAAATAATGTAGATGCTTCGACAATTGTTCCAGAGGCATTAAAAATTCTTATCTTGGGGATTTGAATCTATATTCCATTGGTAAGTCATAATTTTTGGTAGTTTTGCTTTGTTTTCCTTATATCCACTTCTCTCCCTCTCTCAATTTTTAGATCTACTTCCTCTGTGTATATATCTATGGGTTTTGATTCCAAATATGATTAGATCTAGACTTTTTTTATAGGGGAAGTAATCTAAGGTGGGGTTTTGGATTTTAAACCTATTTTCATTAGCATTTGAGCATCAGTTTTCATTTTAACCATAAATTCTGAGAATGGGGAAATCAATATCAACTCCTATATTTAGAACATGAATGATTGATTTCCAATTGGTTGTTTTGTGTGAAATTTATTGTGAAATTTTTTTATAATTATTGTGATAAACCTTCTTTGGTGAAGATTATTGGAATTGTGCTAGATTGGGTGTTTTGGACCAAGGTGAATTTGGTAACATGATTTTAAAATGATTATTTTAAAATGGTGATGCATGGAAAAAGTTTTTCAATAGATGATTGGTTTTATTGAATTGGGTTGTGGTTATGGTTTTCAATAAAGTTGTGGTTTTTTTGAATTAATTGATTTGTGCAACAATGGTTGTACTGGCATGTGATATGGATTAAATGATTTAGTGTGTGTGGAATGGAAGGATATTTTTCATGAAGTACCACAAAAAAGGGTATTATTTATGGTTGTGAAGTTCTATCATAATGGTTACACCAAGCCTGCGTATGGGTGTGAATGGGTGTGTGTGGCTATGTGATATGGAATGGGTGATTTCAATTAAATTAACGAAATTAATATAATGACATGGTTGGTTTCTCTCCTTGGAAATTAGTTTATTTGAGAAAACTACTTTGGTATGTAATTATTTGTATTTCATATAAATTTTTGATGTGTTTTCTAAATTTTTTATAAAAATTGTTCTATATAAATATGCAGACATGTATTATCCTAGTGGCGTGATTAGGGATGTCATTCATGGAAAACCTACCGACTTTTAGTACATACCCCTACTTTAAAACATTAGTGCTTTCACATATATTGTTTATTAGGATGAGGGAAAAGTTAAATTATCAAACTTCTATAGTGGTGCATAGTGATACATGGGATGTTTTGTGGAGTGGAGCATGGAGCATGTTGGATCTTAGAGTTTTTTTGATTTCATTGTGTTTTGTTAGTCATGTCTTCCACTTTTTACTTTGGTGGATTGTAGTCTTCTATTGTTGAAATATTTTTTATTATGTTTTTGATATAATTGGTATTATTTTCTCTCATTTATATCATGAATCATGTATTGTTTTATTTGGTTGTAGAATATTTGGTTGGTTGTTTTATGTTGTAATGAAAAATTGTCCCCCATTTGTTAATGAATCCCTTGGCATTTATTGCCAGTGTTTGGCATCTTGGGGATGTTTATTAAGGCCATGTAAAATCTCACATCCTTCTCAAGACAATTATACAGGGGGTATGTTACAAATAATTTATACCTAAATCATTTATTTTATTTATTTTTAATTTCACATTTAAATACCTAATCAGTTGAGTCCACATTGGGTGTTTTGAGGGTGTTCGTTTCACTGCTTCAAAATTGATTCAGTGTGTTGATCATGTTAAAATATTTCATTCTTTCAACATATATAAAATAATAAAAATGAAATTTTTATCATTTATATACATCATTTATAATTTTAATACTAATCAAGAAATATGGTTTTGAGAAATTAACTACACTGTGATCATTGAGATGGTAGGTCATACATAGGCATGAGTAACGTTTCTATTTTTCAATGATCTTTATGAAAAAATGGTAAGTGATATTTTATCTTTATATAATGTTTTAAATATCAAAAATAAATTATTCTTTCAGTAAATAAACTTTTATTTATATCATCAATGTTTTGTGGTGATGATAAAATAATCATATCACATCATGGAGGTGGTAGTCCACATGTACTCATGAATGACATTATCATTTTTCAGTGTAAGAAAGAAATTGATATATTATCTATTAATAATGATAAATATGTAATTAATACCCTTATTATTTCATTAATATAAAATTTATTTTTAAATTAATCCTTATTACCTTCCATATGAATCATTATTGAAAAATGAATCACATTGCTTTGTGAGGCGGTAGTCCACCGTACACAGAAGTGATGTTATTGTATACCCTACAGAATGGAAGGTAATAAGATATATGTGATATTGTAACTAAAAAAGTTTAAATATGTCACAAATATCATATATTTACCTTAAATACATTATTATAAAAACCCATGGGAGGCGATGATAAAAAACACATGACCTTAGTTCGTGAAGCGGTAGTCAGCCGCACACACGAATAATGATTTTGTATCTCATTAGATTGAAGAGGATATAGATTTAATTTATGAAATTAAAAAAAGTATATGTTAGATAATGGGGTTATAATATCATAATAATTGAATAATATTTTATGGAGGATAATGAAGAAAAAAAAATGCTTGGTTAAGGACGACAACTCTTCTATGAGGAACCTTCATAAACAAAAAAGAAAAACCTAATTCGGATGAATTTATAAACAAAATAAGGGTTATAGGTCATTTTAAGGTTATTAAAGAATATATTTGGTCAGTTCTTGGATAAGACATGTGGATTTTAAGGTATGGATAGTTGAGGATAGAGGACGGCCTTTTATAAGTGAGGTTAGTAGAACACTTGTCATTTTTGAAAAGAAATATTTTCACCCATGCTTTTCACATGCCTCAAGGAAAAAAAATGTTCCATTATTGAGACTTAGACATTTTAAGGTTAAAATATTTCAATAAAATATATTTTATACATGTGTTTATGTTATTTTAACCCTTATACTTTAAGTTTAACCCCTGGTAAACCCATTTTTACCTTAACCGTGGTAAATAATTTTTACTATTTTTACTATTCATTATTGTAAAAAAAATTAGTTGAAGATATTAGATAATATAAATTATTATGATTAAAAATATGGAATCCATTTTATAAATATTTAATCATATAAGTGGAAAAATTAAAATTAAATTTAAACCCATAGAGGCGATGAAAAAGAAATGTTTCAAGAAGCGTGTTTTTCAAGTAAAAGATGATTTTATATTAACACTATGAATAATAATAGTAATTCAATGAATATAAATTAATATTAAATGATATATAATATATAAATATAATTTAAATAATTTATAATTATGGGTTTGTTTCGCACGGAACTCGGGGATGACCTCCTCGATGGGAGATTCAAATGTTCCGATCGGTTTCTAGCGGGTTTGTTCGGAGAACCGGAAACATCCAATAATTCCACATCCGTTTGGACCTACTTTCCAAAGGTAGGCGCTCATTAGCTTGTGGACTGATTAGGCTTAGGAATTTTCATTGGTCGAGAGGATGGGAGGTCGGACTCATCACACCTTTTTGAGGGGAATTATTGTCTACTCCGAGACTCTCTTTATAGATTTAAGTTATGTTCGTGAATCCTTATTACATTAACAAGTATAAAATGAGCTTTCCTTTAGTTTTAAAAATAAATGATTAAATATGTAAGAAATTTAGAGAATCTTTTATATGTATTCGAGGTTCTTCATCAATAGAGAATCATCTGTATCTATTTAGAGATTCTTGGTCAATGGTATCCTTCAAAACATTTATATAAAAGTCTCTTGGTCATTATGATGACCAGGATGGTTTTAAAGCCACTCAGTGGGGCACTTGAAGTTTATTGTTATTCAGAAGGACATGGATTATTTCAGAGTTGGGATCGAACCCATAAATGGGCTACCTTCATATCCTTTATTTTGGAAAAGGAATCAGAACTCACGTAGTTCGAGTTGGGAGTATGGCATTTATGATTGATGGCTCAAAGAAGGATGTCATAATTACTTTTACACTCTAAGATCACGTGAGTCATGATCGGTGTGAGAAACAAGAGGTATTGGTTAAAATTAGACAATTGTTCCATAAAAGATGCAATCATAAGAAATGGTTTGGGGCTTATGTATGTATAACTGCCCAGATAGATGAAGGATTAGGATTTACTTTTAGGGAGAAAATCCAGGAACAGGGTCCATAAAGGTATATGTGCTTCATGGAGATTTTAATACTCTAACTTGGGAATTATTCCTGAAAAGGAAACCCAAATTAGGAGAGGATTGATAACTGGGTTTTACTCCTGAGAAGGAATCCCAGATCAAACGAAAATTAGGACTGGTTAAAGAGAAATTAAGGGACTTGGGGCTTACTTCTAAAGAGGATGCCCATAATTATGACTGGGACTTATTCCTGAAAAGGAGGCCCAGGTTAGGGGACTTGGGGCTTACTCCTGAAAAGGAAGCCCAAGATTATGAATGGGACTTATTCCTGAAAAGGAGACCCAGGTTATGAGATTAAGGTTTGGGGCTTACTCCTGAAAAGGATGCCCAGGTTAAGAATTCTCTCATCTTAAAGGATGAGGTTGAATGAATGAACTCTCAATCTTTAGTGACATAAAGATATGTAAATCACTAGGTTTTGAGAGATATTCCACAGAATTCCTTTCAGATAAGGACGTCAAATCAAGAAATCATGACATAAATGGATTTGGAGAGTGTCTTAAAGACTGAATCTTGAAAAGAAAAGGTGTAATGGCTTAAGATGGGTGAAATGGACAAGAAAGACACCAAAAAAAGGAAGGGGCGCACAAGTCTTGGAAGGCGCGCAGGTACTGCGGCGGCGCACAAGTATTGGTCACGCAGGTATACCTGCGCGATACATGGTGTACTTGCATGATTTTCAACCAGCATTGAAATACTTGAGCGACTCTTTATTAAAGCCTTTAGAATCCTCTTGAGGTTCTTCCAGAAAAGGGACGCGCAAGTTCAATCGAAGGAATAAGGCGGAGCGCAAGTGTGACCACATCCCTTAAGGGTTGACCACTCAGGCGCGCAAGTGTTGATGAGTTTCAACACTTAGGCTTTACTTCCTCTCTTTAGATCTTCCATTCTAGGTAATAAATTACCTTATAAGTGTTCCGGAAGCTTTGAGAAGAGACTTGGGCGTCGGGAGCTTCAATCTGAGTTTCTGGAAAAAAAAGATCATCTCGAATGGGGGGCCCACAGGGTCTATTTATAGGCAGGAGAAGTCCCCGAGTGGTTACCAGGTGGTTATCACTTAGGTCACGCAAGTCACTTGCGCGACCATAAGGTCGTCGCACAAGTGGACTTGCGCGACAGTGATATAACTTGCGCGGTGCAATTGCTTTTGATCCTTTGTTGATGCCTTTGTCGATTTTTGATATTTTCTTCAAAGGTTGAATCACTTTGAGTTCATATATTCCCCTTTTCCGATCTTTAAATTCTGTGACGAAAGGAGCGTCAATAGGGTTTTTTAATTAATTTAAAAGGAGAAACATTATACAATTTAAAACGGTTTTCAGAGAAATCCCATTTTTAAACCCAAAAGTAAACTTATACTAAAATCCAACATAAATATGAATATAATGTATTTATGTGCATTGAATATAAATAAATAATACATATGTTACTTTAAATCTTATTCAAAACATAATGATAGTTTTAAATTACTTAATTTTTTGATTGAAATGATAGTTTTATAAAAATATATATTTTTCAGTATTCAATTAAAAATAAATATTTCAAGAAACATTCAAATATTTTCACCACAAGGTAATTATGATGTAAATATTTTCAAAATTAATTTAATTTTATCAAATAATTTTTTATAAGTTCCAAAAAATTATTATAATATTCTCTCACAAAAAGCATTAAAAATCTTTTTGCGATGAAAACATATTTTTGAAGAATAATTTTTTTTAATAAAAATTGATTAATTATTTATTATGTATTTATCTATAATTTATATTTATTAGTATATATATATATATATTTCATAAAATGGATAATAATATTCATACCCACAAATTTAAAAGATATATTATAATAGCTATATATTTCATTGGTAGTTTAAGATCAATGTTGCATATTGAATATGCTATCGAACATATTTGTATTCTTTAAAAATATTTGGGTGTTATATATTATAATGAGAAATAATGTATGGGTTTCACAAAATTAAAACCGATATAGTTGACACTTGATTACTCTTCATTTATTAAAGAGTGGATATGAAAGGGATGTGATCTCTCTTGTTGGTTGATACCCATGGATGTTATTACCCAAATATTTCTTTATTCTCGTATTAATTTATCTTTAACGAAGTCTCTAGAACACCTTTGATGATAGATATTCCTCTTATTGTGAAAAAGTATCCAGTGAATGGTGTTATCCCTTTGAGTAGGAGTCATTTTTCAGTTGCTACCATGATCTCTATCAATATTACTACGTCAAAGAGTAAAAGATGGAATTTACAATAGCAAAGGTATGCATTTATATTCGTTATATTTATGAATGTGGTGTATATTAACGATATATTGAGAATATCATGATTTTATTCTTTTTTGTTTTACCATGATATGATCTCCCTAAACCCACCAGTTATATCAGAGCCATGTTATTCAACGAATCAACATGTTAATATTCTAATTTATTGAAGAAAATGTTTATCCTAATGTGTTTTAATCCATTTCATTAAATAATATATAAAAAATCTATTTTAGATAGTTGCAGTGCACAAATGCTCCATATCATAAGGTACGATATACATAAAAACCTTATATTTAAACAACATCGTAGGATATGATAGGAGATATCCAAAAATGTCATCAGATCTCATGTTTATATAAAACATAGTATCGTAACGTAATTATTATATCAACTATATCATATAATAATTTATAATATTTATGTTATTGAAGACATATATGGAGATAGTAATCATAGCGTATGATTATATTTATATCATATAATGTGATTGATACATGTTATTTCTCTTCTATATCAATCATAATTTACAACTGATAATTCCTATTATCAGTCAAAAAATATGGTATTGGTAAAAAATATTAACAATCAATATTTTTATATATTTTCGTTTTGTTTATAAATTTTTTATATTTTATAAGTGTTAGGTATTATAAAATAAGAATTTTGATTAAATTAAATATGAAAAGTTAACATTTGGATATAATGTTCTGGAGAATAAATAGAGTTTATTCATTTATTTATTCCTTTTAAATATTCATGTTTATAAGATTTTTATGAATTATGAATATTATGTATGATCTGTTTAGGTGATAATTTTTTTAATTTATTATTATGTCATACTTTATATGTTATGTATGAAAACATAAGATTTATTTTTAATCAACATTGACTTCAGTTTGTGATTAAACTTATGAGATTGAATAATGTTGTTAAATAATTTGTGCATATTTGGTTTTAGAGTTATTATGAATTGGATTTTACCTCTATTAAGGTATCCTCAGGTAGAGACTTTGGGTCAGACATCCCATTGGCCTAGAGGATTATTTATTATTCTAGAATGGTGTGGGTTGGCTATCTATGGGTATAGGATTACTCATGTAAAGATTGTCTATGTAAAGACCCAGAATTTCCATGTAATTGTTTTAATATATGGGAATTTTATGAGTCCACAAAAATTGATAGCACGTGATTCCGAGGCCAGGTGTGCCCAAAATTAATTTCTAAACCCTTGTTCGGTTACGTTCAGTAAAAACATGAGTGGATTTGTTGTAACTTTTGAACTGGTGCTCGGAATTGAAATCTGAGGGCACCAATGAACTCATAGTGCTGATATTCGCTTAAGAAGGCTTTACCTCAACAATAGTTGGTCGAGGTTGAAAGTTAATTTTTGGGTTTTTCATGAAAGAATAAAATAAAATAAAAATTGTGTAACATTTTATTTTATTTTTCTTTATAACTCCCATGTTGATGTTGAGAGGTGGGGACCACCTGAACTAAAACCTCTCAACATAGGTTATGGTGGTGGGGACCACCCGAGCCTAACCTCCCATGTGGGTTTTGGTGGTGGGGACCACCCGAGACTTAAACCCCCTTGAACTCCCCTCTTAATGGGGAGAAAACTCTTGAGTTTCACCACTTTAATGTTTCCACCCTCTTTAATTAATTTTACCAACTAAATTAATTAATTAAACAAATTTTAAAATTATTCCAACAACTTAATAGATAATATGTTCTATTATTTGGGAAACCTATTCATTTTGGTGGAATTGAGAGGAAGGATCCTTGGGAGAAATTTATTCAATGAAGAACGCTGACTTCGACTCCGAATTCTTCCTTGGGAAATTCATTGACGAGGAACGTCTTCAACGTCAACTAACTGACGATCGAGGAAACACCAACATCCTTGACGTCCCTCTATTCCCAATGACATCTTCTCCTTCCTTACAGGCAATCTTCAATGAATCAAATGAATGAGGTAGGGGTTTTTATTAAATTTTTGTAATTTCTTGATTAAATTCCTCATTCTTGGAAAGCATGGAGAACGTGGATCAAACAAAATGAGTTGATATATGATTCATATGAAATTGTTGAATGTTACATTCTTGATTCAAGGATTTTGTTGAGCCGCTTGCTACAGCTCTAACGCGGAGGGTGCAGGCCGAGCAAACATGGTCGGAACTCTCTTCCGTACTTCTTTTGGTGTGTTCTTTGGGATGGTGATGGTGAACGGTGCTGATGTTTGGCACCTATGGAACTTGAGAATAGCTGCTGGCACCACCGCTGGCCGCGACAAAGGTGATGGAGCAACGACACCACCCCGCAGACACCACCGCCCCACAGCCTCACCGCACCGCCCCGCAACCTCACCGTGCCACCCCGCGACATCCCCGTACAACCCCATAGGCTCACCGCGCTGCCCCATCACCCTCTACACCTCCTGCCACCCTCCACGCCACCCAACAGCCCTCCACGGCCCCCTCGTAGCCTCCGTGCCCCAGCGGCCTCTGGGCCCCCTCGGCCTTCGCGCCCCCGCGACCCCCCGCTGCCCCTTGCGGCCCTCACGACCACCGAACCGCTTCCAGGCTGGGCCGCCCAGTGTAGTCCAGGCCCAGCTGGTCGGGTTAGACCTAGCGGGTCAGGTTGGGTGACCCGAATCAGGTGGGCCCAGGCCGGGTCAGGCCAGGTTGGTCCGGCCAGGTCGGACAAGACCTGAACCCACTCCGTCCTATTTACGCATTTTCGCCCATATCTTTGGCACCAGATGTCTATTTGAAAAACCATCTATGGAACCTAAATCCTCAGAGAGAGAAGGTCCCTTTGGTATACTCCACTAGAGATTTGAATAAATTTGGTGTATGATCAGGTTGGATCGAGCATTAATCCAACTGGGTCCTCAGGACTAAAAGGATAATAACATACAGACCGAGTGTCGGATTGACCCGCTGTCTGTAGCATTGAGACCCCTATGACGTTGTGGTACTTTGGGATACTTCTTTAGGAGTCATCATGGTAGTTGGTGTATAAATCAGTGGCTTGAGGAGCGGACCCTCCTAGAGACGAGCAATCCTAGTGTAGGAACCCAGTAGCTGACTATGACTTGAGGAAGAGATCCTTCGTGGGTCTGTGATTGAGGGTCCCACATGGATCCACTCTCGGATTCAATGCCAGACTACCCGAGAGATCCTGTGTGGGTCATCACCTAGGGATCCTCTGTGGGTCAGCACATAGCGATCCTGTAGGGGTCAGCCCTGAGCGATCCAGTGTGGGTCAGCACTAAGCGATCATGTGTGGGTCAGCACCGAGCGATCCTGTGTGGGTCAGTACCTACAGATAATCTGTGGGTCTGATGATGATTAGCGATCATTGGTGGGTATGCCTCTTAACAGAGTAAAAAGATTCAGTAGTTACATAAAATCATCTGTACTACTGTACCTATGTTATACCTGGTGTGAGCTGAGTTCGTACCTGAGCCAATCTTTCATTTGTGGTAATACCTTGGTGGTATTCTTCTGTGTGGCATACATATATGGTACTTACCTTCACGATATTACTTCCTTTTTGGAATAGTTGAGATTTGGGATTTTGAGTTGTACTATGTGTTTCCTCCTGATTGAGACAGGTATACTTGATAACTTAGGTATATGTATATGCATATACCTTAGTTGGGTTGTCAATTGATTTCTTGGTTTTTGGATTATCCTTTGTGGATTTTGTGAGACCTTGAGGGTCTCAGGGTCCCTACTGAGTATCTTTATTCCCACCCCTGAAAGATCTATGCCCGCACTTTGTTGTGTTTGGTGCAGATGACGGATAACGCTGACTGAGGACGAGGGTACCAGGACTGGAGGTAGCTCGAAGGTGGATGTTAGATGAGGAAAACCACAGAGACGACCGTTCGTGAGATATACCTAACCTTCGGGTAGGATCCGTGGTAGACGATCCATTAGATGCTTTACACCTATCAGCTATCTTGTTCTTTCCATTTTTTCTTGTACTTTCTAGTTGGGCTTGTATTCTATCCCCTTTTACTTACTACACTCACTTTGTTTACTATCCAGTTTACTTGAGTTCATATATTGTTGTGTGCTTGGTTGCATGTTCTTGTAGGTTATAAAGGTAATGCCTTCCCAGTTTTAGTGAATAAGGATTCGGCTCTAGTCGCCAGCCCCTAGCCTATGGAAGGCAGGTTTGGGGTAGTCACAGCACGGGCCCGGGGGGATGGGTCGTGATAGTCAATCTCAAATAACTCTAACCCTTTACAATAATAGTTCATGTACTTTGTTATTGAGATTAATTTGGATATTTATAAATATATTTGGACTCTATTTATGGGTGAGTTACACAAACTTATAGGTTGTGAAAAGAGTTAATCATTAATGTGGTTTGAAAACATTAATATGGTGGATGAAATGTTTTTTAGAAAACTAAATTGTTAGAAGCATACATACGCAAAAGTACAAAACATGAGAATATAATGATTTCATGAGATGAAATAATTATGAAATTAATATGTGGGTGATATATATTAAGTTGGTGAGACTTTTAAATAAAATATCATTACATACTAAATATAATATTCCTTTCGAAGAAATCACATATCAAGACATTGATCATTCTACTATGTAGGTTCTACCATAGTAGGGTTAACTTGGATTATCTAAGGTATAGTGGAAATGGATAACATGAAAACTTAGTTAACGAAATCACATTGTGAGTTTTGGGTTAAACTTCCTTAGAAAATGTAATAGTTCAGATATGAGAGGTATAGTGTTGATTTTTTTCTATATGATGGATTCGAACAAATATTTTTTTGCTCAACTATCCAGGAATCATAATTTTTATTATTGGAATGTTGTCCTGCCTAAATAACTATGTTGTGAGAGGAATGCCAAAGCTGGCTCATTACTAAGTGAAATATGTATCTAATATCACTAAATAAAGATGATATATAAGGTCACCATTTTTAGTGGGAGTGAATTCATTAAATGTCCTTAATGAAAAGATATAAAACACAATACTCACTCATAAATATATCATTATTATAGATTATGTCTTACTACATGTATTCATTTTGATGTCTCTTATAGGTTTTACCTATAAAATAGTTATAGAATTGTATCTAAGGTTGTGAAGTGTTCTCAAAGAGAAACATTATGATCATCTGAATGTGAATTTCATATAAGTCAATTTCCCCAACTCTGACTCATGGGTACTGGATATCGAGTGTGCATCAAACCTTTGTGTCTATAAACAAATACTCATAGATAAGAGGGAATTGAAAAAGGGTGAAGTATATCTTCATGTGATTAATGGAGAAAGAGTTGTTGCATTGGAATTCAACAATTATGATATAACTTTACCATGTGAATTAGTTCCAAATTTTGACAATAATTATTTTATTCTTGATATTAATAGAAATTTTTTTTGTATCCTTTATGGAAAAGATGGGAATTTTATTAATTAATAAGAAATAGAGTTGTTCTATATATAAGAGTAAAAATTTTATGTTATTGAGAACATGGTAAATGTTTTATATATTATAGATATGGATTATCCAGTATATAACTTTCAAAATAAGAAAGTCATAGTGGATTATAAACTCAACTACCTCTGGTATTGTCTTTCTGGACATATAAATAATAAACACCTTAAAAAAACCATATAAATTGATTGTTGGAACCATTTGATTATGAATAATTTGATACATGTGAATCTTATTTATAATGAAATATTCCAAAATAACTTTTTAGGGGAAATAATGAAAGTGCTAGTAGAATGTTGGATCCCATACACTGTTGTGTATGTTGACCAATAAGTACTCAAAAAATTTATTGTTTTTAGAACATCATTAATTTTACTGATGATTTCAATCACTATGGTTATGTTTTTTAATGAGGCATGAATATGAAATTTTTGAAAAGTTCAAATAGTCTCATAACAGTGTATATAATCAATTGGTAAAAAGTATTAAGATCCATTCATGAGATCAGAGTGGTGAATACTTGATCTAGGAATTCACTAATCATCTAAGGGTGTAACAACCCATGTTTTTATAGACTTTTTGTCTCAAAAGATTTAATTTTCATTGATTCCTTGTTTTTCACCATGTAAAAAATTCCTTTTAAATAACACCAAATTTTCTTTCATTACATGCAACACAGACTTGGCATACGTTACATGCAACACTGAGTTTCTACAAAACATCATTTTATTGTTATCATTATTTAAATGAGATAATTATAACCTAGGAATTTAAATTATAAATATAAATAATAATTACTACTTTTAATATATTTTTTATAATGGTTCATTATTAATAAAACATATTGATTATGAAAAATATAAATTTTTGGTAAATTCTTTATATGTTTAAAAATTCAATTTTCTCAAATGAATTTATTTTCATGTCCATCTGTGAAGAAAATTAAAATTAATTTTAGATAATTTTAGAAATTGAAGTTGATAAAATAATATTCAATTTTGTGTTTATAATGTCAAAATTATCCTATGGTGATTCTTTGGGATTTTTCCTAGAAACGTTTTTTAGATGAACAGTGAAAATACTAAATTTTAATTCAAAACTACTTTTCCATTTAATTTATTTATAAGGATAAATTATATTTTTAATTGGTTTTAATGTTTAATTAGATCAATTTTTATAAATTAATCCAATTTAATTCATTTAAATAATTTTATATTGAATTTAGGTATAAAAGATTAATGATCTTTTGAACATTCTCATTTTAAAAACCTACTTTCACGCCACCTCTACAAGATTAGAATTAAACATAATTTTGATGATTTTATGAATTTAATTGAAAAAAAATACATACATGGTTATAAAATGTATTATATTAATAGTGTAATGAGATCAAAATAATTTTTGTACTGAGAAATATTAGTGAAAGTGATTAAGATTAATTATAGTGATTAAGGTAAAATTAAGCTTAACAAGTGAGTAAACGTTAAATTAAGGGCTCAAATGACCTATAAACTTATCAAAAACCAACTTTGAGGCCTAATTTATTCCATAAAAATTCCATATTTGAGTTTTTTTGTGAATTTGTTCTCGTAAAAATATGGGTACACCTAAGTTGTTTTAAAAAATGACAAATGTGTCCTTTCCCTCATCTATAAAAGGCCACCACCTCTCCCACATCCTCACCCCTCTCAAACCACTTAGCTTCAAAAAAATCTTCCCAATAAACTTCCCAAAATCCATAATTTACTCCTTGAACCATCCCTTTGTATATAAAACCATCCAAGAAAGCCTTTTGGTACAAACCAAAAGGATTTACCCAAAGAAGAGGTAACATCATTCTTCAAGCTCCATTATTTTATTTTTTTTCTCCACCACCTAAAATATCTTTATTAAATTATTATAAAAAATAGTATCCTAAATATAATGATATTTTTTTATGTTAAGGGTTTGACCTACACTTACACACAATTCCACCTGATGGGTAACGAACATACTGTTTATTTGTATAGTGAAATACCGCCCCACAAAAAAATAATTGCTCATTTTTTATTCACTACCATTTAGTGTTAGGTATTATGATGGAAAAGATATTTTTATATGATATATATTATATTTATTATGTAATTATTATTCTTTAATGTTTTTATAACACATGAATTTATATGTCACATCTTGTGTTAATATGATAACATCATTTTTGGATGTGTGGACTATTTCCTCGTCAATGTGATGTGATTCATTTACACTATACATGAAATGAATTGAGGATGGGTTTGGTGAAAATAAATGATATATATAATATAATAATTCTTCTTTAATAATGATATATATCAATATATATACATATATGTTATTTACATAGGTTCTTTCAAGATGAAAACAAAATTAAAACATCGTTTATGCGTATGTATGACCTACTGTCTCCATGAACCGTGTATTTCATTTCATACTTCTACATTCAAAAGATTATTATAATTAAAATATAATTAATATTAATGATATTTATTTCATTCTATATATTATATAAATCATTATATAATTATAAAGACCAAAGATATAACAAATTAAGACACATGTGAAAAACAAAGAGAATATTACCCGAAGCGTAACCTTAAATTGTAATTCATAACAAATGAGTAATATAAAGTTATAATAAAACCATATAGTGTATTATATATAAGAATATATTTCTAGGATATTTTTATAATAAACTTATATTTATTTTAGAGGATTTTTTGAATATGTACAATGATAGTCAAGAAATAAGATAAGGAATTTTCATCTCACTTTTTATATCTATGAGATACATGACCTGTTCACCACTATTTTATTTTGTGTGGTGTATATAATTACCCTAAATGTATTATATGATTATTATAATTAAATTTATGGGTATTTAAAAATCCACTCTACTATATTTCTTTCATGTATTTTATATTTCAAAAGTTATCAAATCGGTAAGATAGTTTTGTCTCTATTTGTCTTCATTGAGACTCGTGTTTTGTTAATGACCTAAATTATTTTTAAAGGTGTATATAATTAAATTTGAAATGTTATATAATGATTATCCTAATTTTCATGATATTTTAAGCTTAATTTAATTTTATTTACTTACATGGATAGTATGATCTGGAGTTACCAAGTCGTAAGAGTTTGGTGAAACAATCTCATCGTTTATCCAGATTGATTATTATTATGCTTCTATTGGTGAAATATTATGATCCATATCACAATACAACACATGAGTTTAATTATACTATATTTATTCTATATATCTCCATGTATTAGTACCATTTTCCCAATATTTGGTACTTAAGATAATTAAGAAAATGTTTTTAAGAAAAATATGATCATATTTATCTCTACGATCAGAAATCAATTTTATTTCAAAAACTCAATTTTCAAAAAAAAAAATTAAAAAATGTTTTCAAATGATCCTTGAAGATAGATTTCTAGGGAAAAATATTTTGAATTTTTTATGGTTTGAAAGGATTCCTTTATAGGTTTTCAAATCTATTTTCAAATAAAAATGTTTTCAAAAAGGTTTTATGTTTTAAAAATATTTTTTCATTATAGAAAGGATATTATACTCAAAAAATGTTTTAAATATATTTCAAAATTATTTCCCATATATTATTAAATCCGTTGGTGTTAATCGTTCCTTTTTGTGGAAATGATTCAATGTTTCCATTCATATTCTTTCTCTAAATGGTATAGGTTTTTATTGCATGATTTCTATGAAACCCGTTTGTCTTTAATGGGTAATATACTTTTGAAACCCACTTATTTTCATGGGTTATGTTTTTTATGAAATTATTATGAAACCTGTATATTTTTCAACAGGTTATGATATGATAATATATTTATTATATTCATTTAATTTCATGCGTTATGACATGATTGTTTATGATTTTTTTTCCACATGTCTGTATTATTTCATTATGATATTGGTGGGACCAATATCTCCCTCCAATGAATTGGGTAAAGATTTATATCTCATGAGATAAAATAATACAGTCTTGAGAGTGATCCTTGACTACTAATATTTCCATGTAAGTGAACCATGATTACCAAGATTGTATGAGGAGTGAACTATAATACTAAGATTACCATTCGAGTGAACCATGGCTACCATGATGGTATGCAGAGTGAACCCATGATACTAAGATGGACAGTGGGGTAAAACATGACTACCAAGATGGTATTGGGAGTGAACCCATAATACAAATATGTCCTTGGGAATGATTACTTGAGTACTATGAAAATAATTTTATATTCTTATGTGTCTTCCAAAATTATATTTATTATTCCTATGTTGTGATTTCATGGCTAATGTTCTTTATTTCTTTATGATTCATGTCTTTTGAAATGAAAAATTTTATTCCATGATTCATGTTTATGATCTTTGATATGCAGGGTATGACTCTATAATATTATGATCACATACTATTATCCCTATGCTCATGTTTATTCTTACATATATCCCTTAATTACCCTTACTAATCATCTGAGATAACCTCTTTTTATGTTTCCTTTACCTGGTTATGAAGATATGTATTAGCTATGATATGTCTAAGAAGGGTGATAGTTAAGAAGAACCTAGTGGGAGAAAATATAGTTGATTTATGTACTAGTGTTTATGTTTCCATGATTCAAAAGGAACTAGACTAATATGGTCTTTGGGAATATGTTTTTATAATGATTTAAGTATTTTGAAAATGTTTGATAATGTTAATGTATGAATGTAGAGGGTCGCAGTAGAGGGGTAGTGGAATTGTTCTGAAACTCACACCTCCTGGAACACCATAGTGGAATGGTTTATCTAAGAGTAGGAATCATACCCTATTAAACACAGTTTTCCCAATGATAAGTCCTTCCTATTTAATTCTGGAAATATGATTTGGAGACTATTGTAATCCCACTAATTTGTATTCCATCTAAAGTAGTCATAGAGACACCATATGAGATATGGACTTAGAGGAAACCTAATATTTATTATATAAAGATTTGGGGTTATTAAGCATATGTATGATGTCCTGATAAGTTCTTATTTATTGGTTATCCGGAGGAAATTAAGAGACATTATTTCAATAATCCTACATGCCATAAAGTGGGTTTGGCCTGATTTGTCACATTCCTTGAAAATGAATTCTTCAGTTAAGGTGTTTTTGAGATAAAAGTTGAACTTTGAGAAGTTAAAGGCCAACAAACAATAAGTGTTCTTGATATGGATGTTCTGGTTCCACAAAGAGTTGGGAAGAAGAAATGAATCATGTTACACAAAAATCTCTAAGCTCTGGTAGTATTCTTTTGGATATCGAGAGATAAGGATTTATTATAATAAATGGCGATGAATTAGTCTTCATAAGAGATAAACCTATTACCTATTGGGAGGCCATTGAGGGTTATGATTCTGATAAATGATTAAAATCCATGGAATTTGGAATGGCCTCTATGGACACTAACCATATCTGGAACTTGCTGGATGCACATAAAAGGTAATACTCATAGGGTTAAACTGAGTTTTCCACAAGAAAACTAACATAGATAGTACAATGTCTAACAATAAATAATTCATGGTGGAAAAATGTTTTAAGAAAATTAATAGCATTGACTATGAAGAATCTTTTTCACATTTTTCAACAACAAAGTCCCTTTATATATTTCTTTCTATAATAGTTCATTTTGATTATATGATAAATCAAAAGGATGTAATCTTTTTCCTTAATATAAATTTAGTCAAGGATTTGTATACGATATAACCAGAAGGTTTTGAAGTAACTAATGAGTCTGTTGAGGTACGAAAGTTACAATGGTCCATTTATGAATTTAAGACAGCTTCTCATAGTTGGAATATCTGTATTGATAATGCAATCAAAGAGTTTGGTTTCATAAAAATGATGATGATTATTATTTATATAATCGGATTAGTGGGACTCTTTTAATGTTTCTAATATTATATATATATGTTATACTACTTATCAAAAATTACATCCCAACATTAAATTTTGAAAAATGTTGTTGAGAAGATGTTTCTCTATTAATGACATGGGTGAAGCAACTAGTATACTTGGTGTAATATCATGATTTTTAAAAATATAATAAAAACCCACTTATTGATAAATTATTAGTTTATTATGTGGAAATAATTATACATCAATGATTTATACTATAAAACCTAGGTGAATATGGAATAAAAATATTCAATATATTATATTAAGTACGCACAATTTATTAAAAATAAATGAATAAATCCAAAATGGTGCATCATATGAGAAATTTGGAACCACCATTAGGTATGGGATATGATGTTTACCCTTATTGGGGTATAAAATTTGTATGCTTTGGATTTTTTTATGCCACACTAATGAGAATAAATTATTTAATAATTTTTAATATATTAATTTTCAAAATAATATAATATCTCCCAAATGGAGTGTCGTACGAAAAATCTGAGACCACCATTTCACCCTAGCTGGGGTATAAATTATATGTGCATTGTGTGTTTTCAATATCAAGTGTGATGAAATCCTTTTTATATTTAATTAATTATTTAATCCGTTTTTAAATAATAAATAATCAATATATCTCAAACGGTGTGTCGTATTAGAAATATGAGACCATTGTTAGGTATGTGACAAGAGTTTATCCTAGCCAAGGAAAATCCCCTATGCACAACTGTCATTTGGGGTTATTTATTATTTTTGTTGAGAAATTTAAATTGGAATTACATGTGTAATTGGTTTCACTGAATTAATGAGAGCCATTTTTCTTTTTTTTTTGATATTTACTGTAGGGTTAGATAATAATAGTAACATTATTATTAATCTCACATAAATTTTATTGTGAGGTTAATTTCTTAACAACATGGTATTTAATGGCGGTTTTTTAATTTAAATAGTGAAAATGATTAAAGATAACCAATATTAAAAATAATAATTGTTTTTGTTATTATTATTAATAATGAAAGATACTATTATAATTTTATGTTATTATTATTATTTTTAATAATAATAAAGTTGTCTTACTATTATTATTCATAATATTAATAAAATGAGGAGTTAATAAATTTAATGAAGATGAAGTGGAGTCTCAAGGGATTTAATGCGTAGAGCATGGACGGGAACCACCTCCTTCATGGGGGGATTTAATATCCCATTTATTTGATATTATTATATTAAATTAAAAGTAACAATATTAAATAAATTAAGCAAGAGATGGGTGTAGTGCACTGGTATATCCTTAAAAATGGTTTGAATAGAGTTTTTAAATAAATAAATAAATATATATATATATATTATTAATAATATTAAAATATTATTATTGTTGTTGTTTCTTTCAAAACCCCATTTCTTATGTAACTTCGTGTTGAGTCAGACTGATGAGACATCAGCAACAATGTGATTCTGACATTGAGAAGGTATTTTCAAGAACAATGTTCGATATTTAATTCGGGCCCATTGTACAGGTCCACAAAGTGCCCAATATGATGATGGAGATGGCACATGGAATTAATAGGATATAGTAATAAATAAGTGATTAAAATAATTAATTTTATTAAGTCAATTGGAAAAATGGTATTATAAGTAGGATTCGGTGTAGTGTGAATGGAATGGGTAGAAAGCCCATTAATTTCTTATGCCTCTCCCCTCACCCAACTATCATACTCTCCCTCTCTTCTATTTTATTTTATTCTTCTAAACTTCACTCCATAATATATTCTTTTATATTGATCGGATTGATGCACTGTCTGTTTGGTTGGATTTATCTCGACGAGTAGAAATTTATTCCAAACATTCTTTTTGAAGATGAAAATGATTCCATAGAAAGTGATGATTTTCCAGTTATGTGTGAGTGTGGTTCGGGTGAGGATTGCCTTTGAAAATATCAACATTATCTTGGAAAACTATGAAGTAGTAAGTTCCTTACCTTCTAGGGATCATATTTTCACTTGTCACCTTGATGATTATATTTGATGGAATTTTGAATGGCTGTGATTGATTGTGATCACATATGAGTGTAAATTTATCCCAAAAAACTATTTTGATTCCATGAGTGATATTAGTGTTGCTTCTATCCATGTTTGATTATGATCACATTTTGTTGTGCATACTTCTATATACTCATGTTGATATACTATTCCTATTTTAGTTCTCGATCTATATATTTATTACCATACCTTGTTGGTTGTTGGTGGTATTTGAGAAATTTGGACTGTAATGACATATTTATCCCCTAGTGGTTGAGAATTATTGATTTAAAAGATAGTGACGAGTGACTTAAGCATAGGGTAGTGGTATAAGGTAGCCATGATGTCTGTCGATGGTGTGCTTGAGGTATCCTTGATTCCAAGTTCCATTCACCATGAGATATCATGATTTATGTTAGTAATAGTTATTATTATTTATAGTATTTATGTGACATGGTCTGCTTTAGGGATAGATGATTTCAGGTATCACCTGCACAACAACATGAGGATTCCATATAGGGGATGGTTTGTCTCTTCCGACTCATTTAGTTACCTTCCGAAATGGAGCTGATGCTAGTACGATCGGGGGTTGTGGTTGGTTGGTTAATGTACTACTACTCGGTTTTGGATTGTATGTTCGTTCACTTTTTTCATTTTATTATTATTATAGAAAACACTTGTATACTTGATCACATCAGGTTAAGGATGTATTGGTGGTGTCCTATCGGGTATTGTAATCACACCCTAATCAGGCATTTCAATGTGCTTGTGGATTTGATTAGAGATTTGGTGAAGGTAAAGGGACCTATGGTGGATGGATGAGAAGGTGGAGAATGGATATGGGGTAGACTAGGACAGACACAAAATAACCCTAGAGTTCTTTTATTTATCTTCTATTTTATTCATTCTAGATAGGCTTGCCATATTTGGAGATTATTTTATATTTCATAACATGTATGCCATTTACTTTCTACATAATGACTCTGGTTATTTATAATATTTTCATTATTCATTATTGATCCTATGACATGTTTCTGAAGGTACTGTGTCTCTAGTGATGGACTTAGAGCCTCACTGCTAGTCAGTAGTATTTTACATATAGGGAGGCATACATGAGGTTATGTGGCATTTCAGTTTAGAATCTGTGGTTTAGGTCGGGATGTTGCACTGGGTATGAAGATAGAGATAGATATAAGAGTTTGATTGGATTTAGTTAGTAATATACATTGTTAGTGCTAAATAATTTAAAAATGGAGATTCTAAAAGGGGTCTTTATCGGTGATTCATGACACAAATCTTAGTAATATTTGAGATACTTCTAAGAAGTCTGAATGGATGGATAGAATTATTTATGCATATTTCCTATGCTATCTCATGTATTTAATATTTTGAAATTGGTCAGATATCGCCTAGTGTCTTTGCATAAATAGTAGATATCAATCCTATCCTGGTGAGAGTCACAATATTGTTGTTAAAAAATTATTTAAGTAATTACAAATAACTAAGGATATGTTCTTGGTCTTTATAGGAAAGGATGAAATCTCTATAAATGGTTACATGGATGTTAGTTTATAATATGATAAAGATAATAAAATATCTCAATCTAGTTTCATATTTTTTCGGAATGGAAAAGTTATTAGTTGGAATATTTCTAAATAATTCATCGCAACAGACTTGACAAAAGCGGAAAAGTATATCACCACATTAGAAACTGAAAAGGATTTTTTTGTATTGGGAAGTTCATTTCGAAACATGAGGTGGTTCCTAACATCAAGGGAAAAATCAAGATTTATTGTAACAATAATGGAGACATTGATCTAACCAAGAAACCATGATCTCCCAAAAATAATTTGAACATCCTTCTAAATTACCATTTCATATGAGAGAACATTGGGACGGGATGTGTTATGATATATTAGGTGGCTATAAAGGAAAATATAGAGGAACAATTGATGACATCATTATAATATCAGAATAATGAGGGTCATGTCGAATCTATTGGTATATGATTAATAATAGATTTAGATAATGGTCATAAATGTATCATGATTTCATAACAAAAGGGAAGTATCTATTTATAATTCATTCGTGTGTGTTGTAATTTACATTACATGAACTATGGAATTATAATATACCTTAAATTAATGACTCTGAGTTTTCCTTAATCAATGATCATCACAGTGTCTTATGGGCTGTGATTATATGTAAATATTGGAATTAGTATACTCATAAGAAAATAAGTGGAAACTTATGACTTGGACAGACTCTCCAAATTATATATCATGGAATGTCATATAGTCATCAATATATTTAGAGGTGTATGTTTATTATCATTCCTTTTTACCTAGTATTTTCGATATATCTTGAATGAGAAACTTTATACTTTGATATCATTCTTATGAAATCCTTGAGTCTTGCTAATCAGGGGTTGACTGTGTATTTCCTTTATTATGTCCTCAGTTGGAGATCAATAATGATGAGATTTTTTCACAAATATGACGAGAAAAGACATCATTCCCTTAATTGAATTAGACGTAGGAAATAAATGACCATGATTAGTTTAGTCACATATAATTTATTCAGCTACTTGGATGTGGGATATGTGATGTTCTTGTCCTCTAGATGAATGACATGGGATGTATTCATTGACACTGTCAGTCTTTTTCAAAGAATCAATAATGTGTTAGATTATCTATAGTAAATAGAAATTATGTATTATCTTGCGGTCAATCAATGTCATGAAAAAAGAGTTATACAGGTATACATAATATTTATATGTATATATTTATTGGTAGAAAAGTTTATATGGAGATATAAGAATGTGTGATGAAGATTACACCAGACCCCTAAACAGCTTCAGTAAGACTGATGTTTTTCTAGATGTCACAGTTTATATAAATTGATAAAATCAATATTTTATATATTTTTAACACTACTAAGTCTCATAGGTTCACACATTTATGCATTTTGATAAGGTCTATGTTTTGGACAATTTGTTTCTTCCAAAATGAATTAGTGTTTGATAAGACGTATTTAAAAAGATTATTGAAAGGATTCACAAAAGTTGTGAAGTGTTGCATTATTTCCTCATAGGATTTACTTAGAGTGGGAGATTGTTGGTCATGCACTAAATTATAGGATATCATAGCTTATTATATCCCTAGATTTTTAAGACATGATATTTCTGAGATGAAAATCATGGATTATGATTGACTTATATCACAACGTGGCATAGGATGCCACAATTTTCTTGTACGAAGGGATTTGTGATAATAATTGCATGGGATGAGAGTGCATGATTCACTACCAAAACTTCATTTGGTTAATATTTGGTTATAAATCAATGTGATTAATTTGTTAATGGATTCATAAGTTCATCTAAGTGTTCAATAAATTATTTTCCAATGGGAAGAATGTATGGATGCACCATAAAATGGCACTCGATGCCGCTAATGCTCATGAACCACTTCATTTATTAAATAGTGTATATAAATGGGATGTGACCCCTCATTATGGTAGACACACTTATTACATTCCATTAGTCAAATATCTCTTTTTTCTCATTATTAACTTGTCTTTACTAAAGGCGTTATCGCCACTTTGAAGATTGGGAGTCTTCTTATTGTGAATAAGGATCCACTGGCCGATGTTATCCCACAAAAGGAAGAGTCGTATGGTTTTTTCTAATATGATCTCTATTAAGCCTACAACATTTAAGTTTAAAATATACAATACAAAATAGAAAATGTGTTTGTTTAGGTTCTTCATATTTGTACATGTTGCGTCTATTGAAGATGAATCATTCATATCATGGGTTTCTTCCATTTTGTTTTATCATGAGATGATCTCGGTACAATTGTCAGGAATAAAGACATATCATAGTGTGTATTCTCCTTAGATATATCCTATTGGGTGAACTATGTAATAAAATACTTATGTTTTTGTGATTTATCTTTCTATATAATGTTATCACTCTTTCTTGTTTTGTTTCACATTTTTTGTTCCTTCTAACTTGGTAGAAATATATAATTTATATTATTCAATAAAAATAAAGTACACTCTACCCCCTCTTGGGTATTTGTGACCTTGGTCACAGAAGGTGTTATTTGAGACAAAATGGTTATACTGGTTAAATATGTCATTTGAAGAGATTCAGATCTAAAATTATCCAGATACATTGTGAACATGAAGTTAGTATTAATCTTTGATGAGTTGAATTATCAAATATGGAATAATAAAATAGAACAACACTTAAGATATATTGAATATTTATTCTAAACCTATACATTAAATACTAATTAGTGATTTAATAGAGATTAAGTTGGATAAACTAGACATGGACTTGGTATATGTGAATTCTAAACTCTCTCAAAAATCAAATATACATAAGGTTTATGAGTTAAACATACTCCAATGTTATATGGGAAAAACTATATAACATTTAAAATGATGAAAACAATGTGAATGTTGTAAGATTTAGGTCTTGAAAAATAAAATTTAGGATTTAATAATGTATCCTAATGAATGCATTGATATATTATTTATTAGGATCATTAAAATGGTTGGATAAATGTACGATCTTGGTAAATAAGATAGACAATTTAGAAATTGTGAGGAAAATATTGATAAATCTTCCACCATTGTATATCACATAAGCTTTATCACATGAATAACATGGTATAAATCATGCCACGCATAATGATTTACAAATTAGTTTTATATAATAGGAGAATAGAGTGGAACCAGAGGGAATATTGACCTGGAACCAGGTTGTTACTAGGTTCAGAAAAAATTAAATATTTATAAACCATACATAAAATTAGCATAGTAGAGACTAGAGATTTATCCATAGGGAAGAAAATGCGTAAAAGGTGTGTTGAGTGGGACCAAGTGAATTTGAAAGAAAAAAAGTTCAACCAATCAATAAAAAATAATAAGGTGGGTGCAATGGTGGTGAAGAAGTCAATGTAGTGAAGGTTGGGAATGAAAAACAACTAGAGTGTGGGTAGAGAGAGTGGCGATCATAGAAAAATAGTGATAAGTACATGGAATAGAGTAGGGGAAATTTATTTTCTTGTAAATTTATCCACAAGTTCTAAATTTATTATTATTTTTTCTTCTTTCATTCAAGGACAATTGTTGCTGGATTTAGAGAAAAGTGGATGATCAATTATATAAAATGTATAACCTATAGGAAAATGAATTTGGAATCTTTTCAACTTTAGTCCCCACAAATTCACTCAATGAGGAATCCATGTGACCTACCATTGCATGGATTTTCCTCTTCTCAGTTAGACTACTAAAAATATTTTAAAGAGATCAATAAAACCACAACAACTCTCATTGAGTTTGTAAATTAAATGGACCATATTAATTGATCAATGAGGAAAAAGGTAGATTCAAACAACATTTTACACTTGAGTGAAATAAATATATTTACCAGATCAATATCATTCCCTATCACGGGTTTAACCAAACATTAAGACAAAGGTATTTGATATATCGAACGTGATTCAAGTATAATGAAAATTTATAAAATAATTGAAAACAACAATCCCTCAGTGGGGTTTGTAATGATTCTTCTCCAATTTTAATTGTGACATCCCCAATTCTTCTTTATTCCCTCTGTCATCTTATATCCCATTTTTTACCCCCTATTTTATGTATTTCTAGTCCCCATTTTCCTTAATTTATCCCCTAACAAAAATTTCTTCATGACAGTCATACATGTTCCCTGTACTCCTACGTTAGTCGTGGAATTTTGAGCTGGGTAGAACTTTCAGAATGGATTCCACGTAAGACTTTGAACAGCCCGAATTCTCTCTAGCCAATGTACCAAACCGCCACCTAAATTAAAAACATATCCCACTTTCTTCATGTGGTCAATCTTTCAACACATATGAATCATCATGTAGCTTATTGACATACATATCTGAATGGAAACACAAGGTTGATGTTGGGACCACTTTGTGTATAAGGTTGTATTTTTTTTTCAGTAGTTGTCAATGAAGATAAAAATTAAGGAGATGAATAATAACTCTAATGAAATGGTGTAATAAAAATTCAAACGATTTTTAAACTGATCCTAAGTTCAAAGAACTTGTGTGAAATGTGACACATTGTTTACATCAATGAAGAATGGTGAGGTATCATCCATCCAAGGATGATTGAAGAAGAATTAGGATTTGAAGAAGACCATGCAATTCTTCATGATTTCATGATAAAAGTTCAAGATCTTACTTGAATAACAGAATCATATGATTTAAATTAAGTATAGAATGACTATTGAAGAAGAAGAGAGAGTGTGGATGTGCTTGGCATTAGAAGATGTCCTTGCATTTCACAGTTTATTTAAATCAAATGATGCATTTCTGATTTTTATTTCACAAATATCATAATTTAGGAGAACTTATGATGCAAGCTTTATGAAGTAAAGGTAGAGTAATTGTGATTCCAGTCATATACAGTTCTGATTGGAAGGAAAGATGCTAGTGGAAGACAAGGAAGTTAGAGTACTTTCCTTGGAATCTATGACAATGCTAAAGATTATCTATCAAAGGATATATATCACAATAGTGGAGTTTTTTTATGAATTTAGAAGAGATATTGAAGAAGAAAAATCATATAAAAGAAGCATGAAGCTTATTTCCAAATCATATATTGAAGGTTGTGATATTGTTTAGTCTTTGCCAAAAAATTTGGCCTGAAAATCGGAAGATGAAGACATGTGTTTTTTGTAAAGAAAGTTGCGCGATAAATTAAAGGGGGTTTAAATAGTTTTGTGCAATTAATGTTTCAGGATTAGAACATCAAAATTTGGAAAATTCATTGAGTTCATGAAAAATTGGGAAAAGTGCGCGAAAAATGAAGTTGTAAAAAATATTGGTTTTGCATGCAATATGGAACACTATTTACAATTTTGCACACAAGGAATGATTCAAGATCAGAACAGAGAAAATCAAAAAAACCATGAGGTGCAAGAAAAGGACATGTGGTGTGCGAATCTAAATAAAGGTGCACATAATGTGAAGGAGTGAGAGACAAGTTTACGTGCACCAATGGGGTTTTATGCATGGATTTAGGGTTCTATGAACATGGTCAAAAATGTCTATAAATATGAGGTGACCCCCTCTCATTTATGAGCTCGACACTTAGAAAAATCCTGATCTCTAATGCGAAGAAAAATTTAAGTATAGAGTGGTGGGAGAAAAGAAGAAGTGCTGCACGAAAAAGGATGTATTGCATGAAAAAGAGAAGTTCTGTGTGAAAAAGAACAGTTATGCGAAAAGACTTTTTCACACCAAAAGTTATTTTTATACAGAATGTTTGAATTTTATGTGCAAGACACCTAGAAGGGTGCACGAAAAATTTTGGGGTCCCGTATGCATTTGAATGGTTCTTATCATTCTCAAAGAGGTTTTACAAAGAAGAAAGTATCGTGAACCCTTCATCTTTATGAAGATAAGTTGTACCACACTCACAAAATTGGTGTTTAACACCATAGTTGTGCTTTTCAAAGAGAAGAAGAAAGATTCATGAAACGGAACTCAAATATACACAGAAAAGAAGGAAGTATATGGATAGAATCATTTTTTGGTATTGGGAATTAAAGGAAGAGAAGAAGGAGGTTTAGTGCATTTAGTTATTACACTAAAGTATAAGATTGAATACAAAAGAGCATCAATTTAGGACTCTGATGCAAGAAATATCTCATGGTGAATAGGAGACAAAGACTTTTATACTTCTCTTTTGAGTAGACATTCACATCTACAAACTGAGTGAGACTTCACCCAAGGTAGTGAGCTATGGGGAGTCAATGGGAGTGACCCGACAGAAGCTGTGAGCAATCCCTGAAACTTTAGGTAGTGATCCTGGGACAGAGTGACTGTGCCCAAACCTTTGTAATACAAAACTAGTGATGAATAGTGGAATTAGGTATGACCAGAAACCTACTGAAAAATGCTTCATGGACATATCCCTTAGTGGTTATCCATGTAAAAGTGTTGTGTCATCTATTTGAATGTGAATGCTTGATTTCTGATCATATCCATCATAAAAATTTGAAAAGTTCCTACCAAAGTGGGAACAAGATCCATCAATTTAAAAATATGTTGACACCTAGATTCACCCCTCCCCTCTTAGGGTGTCCCAAGGTCCTACAAGTGTAATAAAAGGGAAAGGTTTACGTATGTTATACACTCCATAATAATTATATTTGGAAGATGATTTGAGTTTTATTTCCTATGTCAACAATGAAGTGTAATCTTGACGAAGACTCATTCATCTCTGAGTAGAATTCAACATCCTGCAAGACCATGACAAATATGAAAAATAAAGAGAAGATACAATTGAAGAAGTCCCTCATGTTCAATGAAGATGCATTGTATGGTTCTATATGAACCTCCAATGATGAGGAAATATTAGTCTTGTAAAGTAAAGAGAAGTTGGATCAAGTTTCTACAAGAGGAAAGGAAGACACTTCTATCTAATTTTAAAGTGATGAAGAGAAATTAAAAACTTATTTGCATGATATTCATGAAGAAAGAGTTGCTGGTGTTTTGTAGAATATTTCAATGTATGCAAGATGAGATCACCCGACTAGGAAGAGAAGCTTATAATATTGAGGTAGGATTGGTAATGAAAATGTCATAATGTTATAATCTCCCCATACATATTAAAGACTTTGAAGAAAAATTGGGAGATAATAAGACTCTAGAAGAAAATATCCCCGTGCTTGAAGCTGAGTTGAAGAAGAACATTGAAGTCAAGAGTTTTTTGTTTGGAAGAAGCTTTAGAGAGATTCAGGGAACATGAATATTTGTTACAAAACAAAGTTAAGATTCATGAAGATGAGGTTAAAATATTTAAGAGGACTTTTGAAGAGAATATGATCATGATTGCAGATCAGAAGACCATCCTCAATATTGAATGTCAAAAATTAGAAGCCCAATTTACCAATCTTGAGAAGAACAATATTGATACTTCATAAAAGAATGAAACAATTGATTCTAGTACTCAATTCTTATTGGAGGATTCTAAAGATGAATTAACTCCTACATGTCGAAAGAATATTATGACAACTCTTGATTATACATCTCAAGAAATAGTATATGTCGCTATTCAATGAACACTGGAGGATTCTAAAGCCAAAAGGCCTCCAATGTGTGATAAGATGATCATGAATTCACTCATTGATATATCAAAAGTATCTAAGAAAGTAAGGGTACCGTCTATACCAACTTGTACTATTTTTTATAAATATGTTTCTACTAATAGTGAAGGATGGATGAAAATTTCTAAAATAGTATGGATGTGGAAAGGTGAGTAGAATAAACCTACCTCCATGGACAGGGGGTATAAGAATAAGAATATGGAATATGATTCCCCAGATAGAGCACATCACATTAAGAATATGGACCCTGTTGGTGCTGCAACAGATTTAGGAATTGTGCACTAGATTGTTGGTACAATCCTTTAAATGAAAAAATCCCAGAGAAAGCTTATATAAAATGGGAGAAAAATAGAGAATAAGAAAAACAACAATTGATCCATATGCATATATATACCGCAAACAGATTTGGAATTCTAGACCACATCAGTGATGTATGAAATAATAGTGGTCACATGAATGGACCATTGTTATCTCTACATATGTCCAGAGCTGCTATGAATAGAAGATCATAGTATCCAGCTAATAAAGGAGAAGAAACCTTTGGAAGAAATCATAAGAATGTTGTAGAAGAAAATTCTCCCAAGAATACTCCACAAAGGAAAGGTGATAAGTCCTTGGAATCAAAAATCCATGAAGTTAAATATTGGTACATCTAAAAGAATTGTTAAAAATTATGACACTCAGAAGAGTTCATGTGGAAATTCAAAACTTACTTCCATTGTTACGAGAGACATTCTGGTTATCTGGCCTAATGATTTGTAAAGAATGATAATGAAAATATATACATAGGCTAAGGCTAGTGCAATAAAAAATAATATGATTCCACATAAATATAGAGAATTATCGCGTGGGAGGTGGAATAAGGTTGGTCACACTGTTATGAATTGTAGTGAATTTATTCCATCCCAAGAAAAATTCCACAGGATGATGAAAGTTGAACCAAGCTATTCTAGTGCTTTGAAATCTCTTAAAGAATGAAGGATCACACACAAAGAGACAAAAGAAATATTGATATCCACACAACCAAAGTTATATCTGATGATCAAATGTTCAATTGTGAAGAGTGGAGAAAATAGAGCATCTTGGTTGAGAAAATCATCTCAACCTTCCTGCTCACATTAAAGAATCAAGAAGGAATAACCTTATTTCCTTAATCATTTGTGTACTGTATTAGTGATAATAATACACAAAATTGAAGGTGAAGAAAGCTCTCAGGGTGAGAACCAGAGAAGTAGTGAATGTTGTCAACTCATGATATCTAAGATGAAGAAGTTACCTTCCTTGGAAGATTATTCAATTTATATTCAAAGATTAAAATAATGAAGGATCACCCTCAATAAAGATTATGGGGAGTGTTTCCCTTGACAGGGAGACAAATGAAGAAGCTTACAGAATTATTATTTAAATTAGAATCAATATCAGTTGGTATTAAACTCAATTAATCTGGTAATTTCATTAAGAACATGTCATTGGAAATGGTTTTTCATTTCTCAATCTCTTATTCTTGTTTACTTAGAATAAATATCATTTTATAAAGGGGAGTAACTGAATTAATCAGTGACATAATAAGAAGTGAAGTTCCCTAAGGCCACTTATCCTTCCAATTGAACTTGAATGTTTTTTTATCTATTTTTGATGTGAGTGCAAGAGTTTTGGTTTGATTATGCCCTATCACATTCAATTTCTTCATCCTAGAATGAAAGTGGAAAACCCATTAAGACAAAGTACATGAGTTCTCATCTCATGATGTATCATGGTCAGTAAATAATGGATAGCCTTGTTTTCTAAATCAAATCCTCTTATTTTCTACACTGATAATTTTTCAAGTAGACTTAGATTGAAATGAGTGATGGAACATTTATTAAGAAAGAACTGATACCCTTTTCCCATGAATTTTGTATTTCTTGTCAATAAGTGGGATAAAAAGTGAAATGAATGTTTAAAAGGTGTATATAAGGAAAAAAGAAATAGGGGATAGAAAATATTCTCATTTTGATATTGGCACATTCATTTGAGGAGGACTTAAAGTATTGAAAACAAAATAAAAAGGGGGACATTGTTGGGACCACTTTGTTAATAAGGTTCAATTTTTTTCAATAGTTTTCAACGCTGATTGAAATAAAGGAGATGAAGAACAACTCCAATGAAATGGTGGAATGGAAATTCAGATGATTGTTGAACTGATCCTTAGTTCAAAAAACTTGTGTCAAAGGTGACACATTGTTTACATCAATATAGAATGGTGAGTTATCATCCATATGAGGATGATTAAAAAATAATTAGGATTTGAAGAAGATCATGAAATTATTTATGATTGCATGAGAACAATGCAAGAGCTTACTTGAACAATAGAATCATACTATTTACATTAAGTTGAGAATGATGGTTGAAGAATAAGAGAGAGTGTGGTAGCACTTGTAATTCTAAGATGGCCATGTATTTCACATTATATCTAAATTAGGTGATTCTTTGCAAATTTGTATTTCAAAAATATCATAAGTTAGGGGAGCTTATGATGCAAAGCTTATGAAGGAAAGGGGGAGTAAAGGCGTTGCCAATTTTTTTGTCCTGAAAATCTGAAGATGAAGAAATGTGTTTCTGGTAGATAACGTTGCATGATAAATTCTAGGGGGATTTAATAGTTACAAAAAATTGATGTTTTTGGATCAGAACATCAAAATTTGGAAAAGTCATGGAGTGTACGAAAAATTGGGCAATGTGCGTGAAAAATGAGGATGTGTGAAAGATTGGTTTTGCACGCAATATGGAACGTTGTTTACAATTTTTCCTGCAAGGCGTGATTCAAGATAAAAACGGAAAAAATTCAACAAAGTATTGGGGTTTGTGAGAAATCTAGATGGTGCACGAAAATAATGGAAGGTGTGAGTAATGTGAATAAGTGAGAGATTTGTTTACGCACATCAATGGGGTTTTATGCGCAGATTTGGGGTTTTACATGTGGGGTAAAAAACACCAATAAATACCATGTGACCCCCTATCATTTACAAGCTCGACACTTAGACAAATCCCGAACTCTGACGCATTGAAAAATTAAAGTATAGATTGGTGCATGAAAATAAGAAGTGCTGTGAAAAAAAGGAGAGTTGCGCGAAATGTATTTTTCATGCCAAAAAGTATTTTTATGTGCAAGGTTTTAATTTTACGTGAAAGACACCTAGAAGGGTGTGAAAAACATTTGGGGATCCCGTAGGCCTCCGAATGGTGCTTAGCACTCTCAAATCAGCTTCACGAAGAAGGAAGAACCGTGAACCATTCGACTTTATGAAGTGAAGTAGTACTGTACACACATGACTGGTGTTTAACACCCTCACTGTTATTTGCAAAGAGATGAATAAAAATTCATGCTAATAAACACAGATCTGTAGAGACAGAAGGAAGTATATCAATACACTCAGGTGTTGGTATTGAGAATTAAAGGAATAAAAGAATGATATTTAGTGCATTAAGTTATTTCACTAAAGTAGAAAATTGAATACAAAAGAGAATCAATTCAGGACACTCATGGAAACAACATTTCATGTTAAACAAGAGGCAAAGACTTCTATTCTTATCTATTTTAGAGACCTTTATGTCTTTAAACTGAGTGAGACATCACCAAAGGTAGTGAGCCTGGGGGAGTCAGTGGGAGTGACCAGAGGGAAGCAATGAGCTATCCCTAAAACTTTAAGCAGTGAGCCTGGGACAAAGTGACTATGCTCAAACCTTTTTAATCCACAACTATTGAAGAATAGTATAATTAGGTATGATCGGAAAGCTATCAGTGCATGCTCCTTGGATGTTTTCCTTAGTGGTGAACTAAGTGAAAGTGTTGTTTCATATCATTTCATGTGAATGTTTGATTGCTGATAATATCAATCATAGAGGTTTAATAAGTTCCTACCAACGTTGGAACAAGATCCATCACTTTAAAAGAAACATTTAACACCCTGATTCACCCCTCCCCTCTCAGGGTGTCTCAGGGTCCTACCGTTGATTGGTCTACATATGGAGTTATCCACACAGACATTTCCCCTCACATAGATAATTCAACATGTAGTCATTTTCTTCCACATAGATGATTCCCCTCACATAGTTGTTTCCCCTCACATAGGTGATTGGCTCCTTCTATTTGATTTCCTCGTGTAGCTGATTGGATCTAACAAAAGGCATCATCACATAAGACTTCATATTTCATCCAAATTCAAACTTTCAGGTGTTAGAGGGGTTACATTATTTAAAGATGTTTTGGAGAGATAAAATAATAATGATGGTCTCCACATTCATTTAATTAAAATATGGTGACATCCTACCATTATTCCTCCATTTAATTGGATAAAAGACATTTAATTTAGGTGATACCAAAGTAGGGAGAGGGGTGGGCTATAAAATGGAATCTAATCCAACATTTTTCATCATCATATTCTCAAGAAAACATCATCATATTTGAGTAAATTATTTTGTGAGGTGTTTCTCTATATATTCAAGAGAGAATTTATTTATTTTTTCCCCTTATAATTAAGAGAGTTTGTACCCAAATTTTACTATAGTGAAATAATTCTATTTGCCTATCATTTTTACCCCTTTAATTTTGGGGGGTTTTCCATGTTACATACAACGTTCATTTTATTTCCACACTTTTCACTATATTATTATCCCTAAAAAATCATTGTATTGAAGGGATAATTATTTCTGGGTCTAAAAACTGGTATAAGAGGAAAGGATCTGACCTAAGTAAATTTAGGATAGATGATGTGCCTAAATGGCGGTAAAAATCATGATTGAAAAATTCAATAGAAATAATTTTTCTTTTGGTAAAAAAAGATGAAAGAGGTGTTGAGGAAAGATAATTACCAATAAGTGATTGGAGAGAAACCGGTGGGTGTGATAGAGTGTAAATAGAACCACATAGATGATAATTATATTACCAACATCTAATTGGATTTAGTGTATGGGTTCCTTTCAATATTGTAGAGAAAAATATAGTGAAAGAAATTTGGCGTACTCTGAAAAAGCGGTATGAGGAAAAGTCACTAAATAATGAAATTTTATTAAAGATAAAATTTTAAAATCTTTGAATTGAAGAGTCATCATAGGGTACTGACCACATAAACACCCTCAATACCCTTTTTAATCAGCATATGGTGTTGGGATATAAATTTTTTGATACTGAACATGAAATGATTCTACTCCAGAGTTTACAAGATTCATATGATCAACTTATCATCAAACTTACCAATAATATCCAAAATGATATGTTGTTATTGAATGATGTTTTATCCGTGGTTCTAGAATAAAACATTTAGTTAAAGAACAAGGAATATAGATGAATTACGTCACGCCAAGTGGATGCTCTATCAATGGAAAGATGAAGAATGATAGAGCCCTGTTACAGTGGGTGCCAAAATCACAGCAGGTCTAATTCATGGAGAAAGAAGAAACACAACATATGTTACAATTATGGAAATAGGGGGCATGTCATCAAGGATTTTTGGAATAATAAGGGCTATGAGAAGAACTATCAAGTAAATTTAGTGAGTATATATTAAAATGGAAACATTCTAGTCTGTGAAGTAGTGACAACTACTGAAGGTCGACTGCACCTTGCCGATGGATGGATTATTGTCTCCGGGGAAACATGGAACATGAAATCATCATAGAAATAGTTTGATAAATATGAAACTATCTTAGAAAGAGTTTTGTACATGGAAAACAACTATACATTTAATATCATTTGAGTCGAAACCATCAAATAAAAGATGCATGAAAACATAGGCTGAACCATTAAAGGAGTACGCCATGTGTAGGGCCTCAAGAAGAATATTCATTCCTTGGAAAAAATTGATGATATCAGATGCAAGAATCCCAATGAGAAAGGGATGATATAGTTTTTGAAGGGATAACTTGTGATGATAAAGTCATAGATGATCTCAAAGAACCTATACATGCTTTTGGGTGAAACGTGCAAGGGAGAAAGGATAACTGCGGAACCAACTTCCTCGATGGAAGAGTTAATGATGTTATAGCATCAGAAGATTGGTCATATGTTCGAATGAGGCCTAAATGTTCCTGGTTATTAGAATTTTTTCATGGGATTATAATAGTATCATTACAAATTTTTAATCATTTTGATTTGTGTAAGAATCACGGGTTTATATTTGGAATATCAACAGCGAGGAACAAGGAGATCTTGAGGTTTATCCATTATGATTATTGGAAAGTACCAAATTTTTCCTTAGGAGGAGAAAGGTACATTTTATCTCTTGGTGATGAGTATTCCAAGTGATGTTAGGGGTTTTCAATCAAGAGGAAATCAGATGACTTTGAAGTATTCAAAACATTCAAAGCACAAAAGGAGCATGATTTTGAAAAGAAGATCAAGTGTTTCAGGGTTGAAATGGTGTAGAATATATAAGCAATGAGTTTGATTCTTTTTTTCTACAGGAAGTCGTCAAGAGATAGTTCACAGTGTCATACATTCCTCATTATAATTTAGTGGAAGAGTGGATGAATAGAATCCTATCAGAAAGAAAAAGGGAAATGCTGAAGACTGTAGGATTTACCAAGAAATTCTGGGTAGAACCACTAAATACTTCCTACAATGAGGTAAATATATCCCCTTTAGTTGAAATTGAGCTAAAGTCACTGATGGAGATGTGGACTGGTAAAACCAGGGACTATTCTCAATTTCATACATTTGGAATTCCTGTATAGGCACTATTTAAGGACCTGGAAAGATCAAAATTAGACTCGAGATATAGGGAATGTATCTTCTTGGGATACGATAATGGTGTGAAGGGGTATCATTTTTGGGATCCAAATTTCCACAAAATTATCATCATCAGATATTTTATTTTTGAATAAGACAAGCTAGAAATGACAATTAATAAAGACATGGAGAAAGAGATCATATAAATTAAAATAGTCGAGGTAAAGGATGAAACAAAAGAAGAACCCATTTCCTCTAAGGAATTACCAGAACATGATGATCAAGTGCTAGATGATCCTGGACTACGATGGTGAAATCGAGATAAAAGAGCACCAATATGGAACTGAAATAATGTAATCGAGAGAAATGTTTCAAATTTTTATTAATAGAGGATGGAAAAACATAATATTTTTTTTAGGTGAACTAGAGTCCATATGTAACTTAATGGATGGTGGTGATGATGGAGGAACTTGAAACCCTACACAAGAATAAGACTTGGAATCTTGTTCAATTACCTAAAAAAAGTATCACTATTGGGGAAAATTTGGTGTAAATGATAAAGATGGATGAAATAGACTAGGTGGAATGATACTGTGAAGGACTGGTGGTCAAAGGATATTCCTGGAAGGAAGTTATTGATTTCAATGAAATATTGTCTCCTATTGTTTGACTGATTAATATTAAGGTAGTTTTGGCGATGTGTGCTACATACACTCTACATATAGAGCATGTAGATTTGAAAACAACTTTTCTCCATGGTGATCTTGATGAAGAAATTTATATGTACCAACCAGAAGGTTTCTTTGAATATGGTAAATAGAACTTGGTTTTAATGTTGAGAAAATCAATTTACGGTCTCAAATAGGTTCCAAGGTGTTGGAACAAGATATTTGATTCTTATATCATTATCCTTGGATATAACATACTTAATTCAAATTCTAGTGAATGCTTCAAGGGAATATATGGTAATTATTTTATCATTATACTATTTTATGTGGATGAAATGGAGGTTATAGGTCCCAATAATGATCAAATATAAGAGAAGAAGGCACAATTGGCTAGGGAGTTTAATATGATGGATTTGAGACCTGCAAACAAGATTTTAGGATGCAAATATACCGAGACCAGAATAATAGAATGATTTGGCCATCATAAAAGAATTATTTTAGGAACATCTTGGATGCCTTAATATGCAAGACTATATTCCAATTTTTACATCTCTTCCCATTAATTTCAATTTATTAACCACGATGAGTCCTAGAAGTGATGTAGATATGACTAAAATTTCTCGAGTGTCATATGTATCAGTAGTGGGAATTCTAATGTTCTCTATGGTTTGTACTAGACTGGACATTTCATATGAAGTGGGAGAAATTAGTCGGTATACGGAAAATCCAGGATGGGAGAATTGAAGCATGGGGAAGAGGATCCTAGGATACATTAAAGAAACCTCAAATGTTGCATCATGTAATAGAGGATGATATTTCACTATCAGATAATATGTTGATTCATATTTTTCTTGTGATTTTACCAGATAAAATCCACTACAGGTTATTTGTTTACTCTTGTAAAAGGATCTGTGAGCTAGATTTTAAAGTTACAGTCAGTTGTGGATTTATCCATGTTGGAGACAGAGTACATGAAAGCTACACAAGCCTTCAAAGAGGATGTCTGGATGAGAATGTTGTTAGTGGAGTTTGAAAACAAACATAAGTATATTCCATTATTTTGTGATAGTCATAGCACTATACACATTTCAAGGAATACATATTTTCATTCCAGGAAAAATCACATAGGGGTACACTATCTCTTTGTTCAAGATGTGGTGAAGGAAGGAAGTGTTGAAATGAAAAAATTCACACTAAATAAATTATGGTAGATTTCCTAAAGAAGGTGATTAGTTAGGATAAGTTCAAACGGTGTAGATCTTTGAGCGGCCTTACAGGGACATGAGCTGGAGGTTTGGAACACATAAAGGATGTTTGGAAATGTGATTAGCACATAATCAAATCTCCAAGTGGGAGATATGTTGAAACATGTAATATAGATAGAATAATAAGGATGTTTTTCACATTCATTTCATTCAAAGAGGGTGAAACCATACCATTATTCCCCCATTTAATTTGATAAAAGAACTTTTATTTATGGAAGACCAGAGGAGGGTGTGGGGAGGGTATAAAAAGGGATCTCCTCTAATATTTTTCATCATCAGATTACCAAGCACCCCATCTTCATTTTTGAGTATTTTATTTTATGAGGTGTTTCTACACATATTTAAGGTATAATTTCTTGAGTGTTTTCACCTTTTAATTGAGAGAGTTTGTACCCACATTTTACCATAGTGAAGTCTTTTCATTTTTTATGGGTTTTTCCCATTTCATTTGGGGGGGGGGTTCAACATTACATAAGGTGTTCATTTTATTTCTAGAAATTTTCACATTATTTTTATCTCACAATTATTGTTGTGTCAAAGGGTTAATTATTTCTAAGCCTAAAAAGTAAGACCGAGAAATATTTTTTCATGAGTGAGTTGCTTATCCAATAATGGATATCATTCCCTACACAATCAATTATTTAAATATCATCCACCAAACTTTAAAAAATGGTGTCCGATGATCATGGGAGGAGAAGTATCGACCCTCAGTAGGATATTCCAATGTGGATTCTTCAACATTTGTTTAGCTCGGGTTTTGATATGCTTGAGTGCATACATTGAATTTCTAAACATTTGACATTGGTTAATGATTTGTTTGATGAGAGTGGTTTCATATTCAAATTCCTTAAGTACTAATCAGTTTGAGACCCTCTTCAAATGGGTAATCCCGTTTGGACATTGGTGGAAATGGATTCACCCTCTTTAGTATCAGTGGGTCCTTCATAGTTATTCACAACAACTAGTATCTCCAAATCTGAACTGGATGAGGGTGGCAGCATCAACAAACTTCAAATGCAAACTTAGATCAACATCAAGATTTCTTATGTTCCTAGTCATATTTCGATATACGGTTGAACCAAATAGTTTAATTTGAACTAGGAGTGCATATGTTTTTCCCTTTTTGTGTTTCTTGTATATATGTTTCAATCTTCCCAACTTTTGTGCCAAAAATTAATTAATTCGAACCTATGTTCACTCAAAAAGATTTCCAAATTTCACCACAACAACTAAAAATATAGAGATAAATTATCATTGAAACTCTTAATTAGAAACATCAAACTATTCAAAGATGAAAAATACAAAAACCATGGATTCAATCAGGAGCCCAAAATTGGTAATTTACTTAAAAAAATTAAATAAACCCCATATTCAACCAGGTTAGTTGCAGATTCATTAATTCTCTATTATAATCACAATTTTTATAAGAGATTCATTTAATTCATAAAAATAGATGTTCAAAATTTTAATAAAATAGTGTAACATAAAATTTTAGTCCACTCATCCAAAGATATAGCTTTGAAAGTCAAAAAAATTTGTAACTGAATCATTATGAATAAGATAATAAGATAAGTGATGATTTTTTTTTCATTAGATCTAATTAAATTTGAAAGAGGAAAAATCATATTTCATGTTTAAAAAATGTATTTTTTGAATGCGAAATGTTTCCACATATGTATAATGTTTCCAAAAAGGGAAAGTGGAAGGTGTCTCCATTAAGAAAATATTACCATATAAGTGGAAGTCCTAAAATTGATGCTCGATATAGCTCCTGTAAGTCTAGATTCTCTAACTAAACAACACTCCTTCATGTGAATAGTGTAAGAGTGGAAGATTTAGTTGAATATTATTTGGATAACTCTGAATCAATTGAATAACACTTGTCCTGTTCAACACCAAATCTGTTCATCAAATTGAACACCCAAACAAAAATTTAATAGTATGATTTATGAGCAACCCCTTTTATCTCATTCAAAGTAGCTGAAAAAAAAATCATCAAATAGATGACCATCTTTATCAATGGAATAACAACAATCCCTCTAAATCTTAAATCTGTAGTAGCTTTGAAATAATATAACTTCCAGTTTTATCATCCTATTGAACATAAGAAATCATCAATACGAACCCAGGAGCATACATTAACATAGTATCACTTGGTCCAGATTTAGTAACAACAAACCCAATCTCAAAAATATGATGAAAACAAACTCTGACTCCCATCTCAAACCATATCAGTGGAATCACCATAGAACATATAAAACACATGACCCTGATCATTGGATTAAGATCCGGAGACTCAAATTTCACTGGCAATGAATGAACTCATTTTGGGTTATAGAACCCTCTCTCCCTCAAAGAATCACTCATTATGCAGTCATGGATAAATATTAACACAATTAAAATAATTAATTTAATTTTTTGATTAAATGTATAACCAAAAAATATCTTTATAATCCAAAATATAGTTATTATTTAGAGTTAGTGGTATAATCATGTATGACTGAAAGTGTGGGAGAGAATCCTCAATGGGAGACTTCAACGATGAAATGAAGGTTTGTGGACCCACAATCAGAATCAACGAGACTCATCATCGATAGCACCACACATTATCTCTTTGTTAGTGATCACACCAACATCAAGGTATGCCTTTTGATTTTTTTGGATATACCTTTTTAATAATGTTTTTGTGAACATGGATCAAATATTCATAAATCAAATCTATGTTCGAACCTTGTATGGTCCTATTAACTTACTCTTTTTCTAGAATTTGGAATTTATAATTTATTCATATTTTTAATTTGTGTTCACTTCCTTATTTTCTTCTAGTTAACGATGGCCAAATGGAGTGCTGGCATCATTGATCACTCAACGTTTTTGGTAATGGATTTCCTCATCCATTATTAATTTTTTCATCATCTTCATTCAGTGTGGATGGTGTTTCAACACTTCTTTATGGAACAATTCATTACATGACCGATTATTGTTTTTTTTGGATCGTTTTTTTGGATTGATTTGTGTGGATTACAACAAGAGGGGGGATCATTGAAAAAAAGAATTCATGGAAGAGGGGGGAAAATGGGTTTTCATGAGATGATATGTGAATAATGATAGGACTTCAATGGGATATGAGAATTAGGATGTTTTGGGGTGGGGGATGGATATCCAATGACGAGAAATCCTTGGATCATGCAGTTGACAGAGGTTTATGTGTGATTAGTGGTGAAAATAAAGGAACAGAAGAGAGTTTTAGAGATGCATTGAAAGGGTAAAGATTATGGTTAAAACATGAATCATTAGAACATACACCACATGTATTGTTGGTATAATTCTAGGGTTTGAGTTGGAGTTAAATATCACATGACGTTGTAATCGAAACCATGCATCATGTGACCCTTGTTAGCCAGCTTGGTTTTTATTAGTAGTACACACCTAGCAACCCATGTGACCCCACATACTTTGTTTTTTGGGTCACATGTCATATACCCTCCATGATACATGACTCAAGAAGTAAGTAACACACTGAATTCCAGACCCAAACCCACACATTTTGTTTCTCATTCCACACATAGTTGGTATTTTCATGAACCATATTGATTGTAAGTCTGCCACCAAGTTGTTGACATTATGAGACACTTCATGTACTTTGAGAAGTTGTGAACTTTACTTTTTCTTGGATTGATACCATTAACTTGTCCTGTCTGAGTGGAATTCAACATGGAATGTGATGGTTTTTTTATTTTCAAAGACAGAGCTTAGAAATAAGGTGAAGCTAGCATGATTAGCGCCATCAGTATTAGAGATATCAGGATTGGATTTAGGGAATCCTCAGTGAGAAAAAAACCTACCTTGATGGGAGAGTTTCATATGGGTGAATTTTCATTTCTCCATATTTATGTATGGTCCATAACCCCCCCCCCCCCCCCATATTATTGGGGTGTTTAATCCTCCACCTAAGGATCAGATAGGGTTGGTATCCCCCGACTATTATGGGGAGTGAGATCTTCTATCTTCTAGGTCAATACCCCCCCATATCCAGTGATCTTATACGGGGTACATGATCTTCCATCAGGACCGAAACCCCCTCCCCCCCCACACAAACACACCACTAGGGGGATAATATCCTTCACTATAGGTGAATTAAGGTTACATGAGTTGAATGTTTAGATAAATATTAAGGTCCTGGTAGACATTCCAAATCACTAGACTAACTATTAATACTGAAACTGTACTCCATGTCTTGAGTACCCCCTATGACCATATATTAATTCCTCTTCTTCATTTACCCTCTTGTCTATGGTTCAAATATGACTCTCTTTTGATGATTTAGTTTTTGGTGAATTCAGTGTGTCCTACTGGGTATGTATATACTCACATTTTCTTAGGCTTTTCACCCATATATTGTGTCTTATAAATATGATAGGTTGTTCAATGGAGATCTGGGATGAGCTATTTTGGGTGGTTCATAGGGTACTTGGTGGTTGTGGTAGCAAGATGATGGTTGGATTTGGTGATTGTGTGATGAGATAATATTCTCTCTTATTGTTAGGTTGGGAAAAACTTCTGTTTTCTGATATTTTATTTTCCCCATCCTACTTTGGTTATGTGTTTTCATACACCTTTGTGAGATAAATGAGGTTGTTAATGAAATTAATTTCCCATTTTCCATTATTATGAGTTGTACTGGTGTGTGTGTGCATGTGTGGGTGGAGATATATTTTTATGTGATCATATGAATTAGGCTAATACCTAATATATGTTTGATATACATACTTGGTACTAGTCACTAACCTTTGGCCTATTGAAGGTGTGCTTGGGGTGACACAATTGGATTAACTTCAGCTAGGATTATCCCTGTGGTTTGGGTCATGTCAAAGTGTTATCGGAGTAAGGTTTTCCTAGGATGAAGTTTGTAGATGGAATAGTTGTGAGGATGGGTTTGGGATTTATAGAAACAACATTAAAGTGTATCATGTTTGGATATCAGGACAATGACCTTAGTTATGGTGCGATGGATGACATATCCATTCACCAGGACCCTGATAACCTTCTTGTCAGATCCTTCTTGAGCTATCACTACAAATATTCTATTTTGACCATAAAATATCTTGTCTATTGTAGTATTCTTTTTCCTATGAATACCACACTAATTTTATCTGGGGATTATAATGATGATAATATTAGCTATGATGCCTCAATTTTGGGGCCTATGCATGATCAGTTTCCTCTATGAGGACAAAACTTGGTACTTCCACCCGTCATGCAGTGTGTAGACTTTCCCCAAGTAGGGAAGCATGTTTTTTCCTTTAGTTGGGTAGTAAATTATTTAAATAGTATATGATTATGATTCACGTTTGATGATAATTATTTATAAGTTCTAGAGGTAGAGGCCGCATAAGTTTTAGGTCAAGTCAGACCCACATTCAAAAAAGGACCTACTAGAGTTGATGGTTTGAGTTTTATTATTTGTTAGGACCCCTCCTAACAATATGGTAGTCTTATTGGCCATTTTCTCCACAAATAATCATAATTTTTTGAGATTTGTTAATTAGATGTAGTATGAGGTGACCCTTTTATGGGTTGAGGTTGAGCATCTCTTATGAGATGAATATTTTCTTGAATACTCTATGGTTAGTGTGTATCCATGAACATATTGGGATACAGTTTGAAGGAATGTCAGTCACAGAGTATTCATAAAGAGTTACTAACCACATTATATACTCTCTTGATATGGTTGTGATGGGTACTTCCAATCCTGAATGTTAATTAATTAACTTCATCGATACATTCAAGATTGATTAGTTCCCATTTACATTCTTACCTATTTTAGAGTGTTGGAGCGATCCCTGGTGGGGGAGAAATTTTTCCCTGAAGGCCAACCAGTGATGGGGGAGGTCAGAACCATCATATGTTTATTCTCCAGGCTCGTATGGGATAAGATATGCTGGGGGATTGTGACATAAGTGATAATCACATTCATAGGATTAAACATAAGGATTAATAGTATATGGATCCCATAGAGGATTAAGTCATCTAAGGGATAGAAGATACTTAACCCTTGAGGGTTGTTGGAATATTTTACAAGACTTCCTAATCTACAATGAAGTAGTGGATCGATATATAGTAGACAGACCACTGAGGAACAAATGACTATGTGAGTAGGGTTATCCATAGAGTGGCGATCATAGCATAGGTGATGAGAGGTTTACAGGGGGTGGCAGACATTATAATATGTTACCACCACCATAAGCGTTTGGTGGACCATTTCAGTCTCATAGATTTGGAGGCTAGATTAGAGGTTAGCTACACACAGTTGAGTAATATGACCTAGTGGTCCCAGACATGATATGAGGTACGATTTGTTTCTTTCCCACCTTTTCATCAATGTTTTTTTGACACAACTGTGATTCATTACTTCCTAGACATGTTAGTTTTTTGAGAACTAGAGATTCCAATGGAGCCGCTAACCCAAATCTTATAGCTGAAGACTCATAATAGAGGATAATTTTCAGCCACAATCTTCTTTTAGTAGTGTGACCTAATTTTTGGAGGTGAGAGTTTTTCATGGGATCTCTTCATATTTGTGATGGGTCCAAATGATGTCATTATTGGTATGTATTAGCTATCTACCCTTAATACCAAGATTGATTTTTTTCAATGGAGGATGTTGTGAACATAACTGATAGTTCTAAATTTTACTTTAATGGTGATAACTAGTTCCATTTAGAGTAGGTGAGGATCCTGTATAAGATTATATAGTCTATTTACCATTATATATATTTCTTAACTCTTTTTGTATCAAATTCGATGGATTTTTGATTTCTAATAGAGGAATAAGAGTCCTTGTATGTCTTCACTATGGATGTACGTGGATTAAATCCTCACTAGAGGTATAATTCTATATTTACATTCACCTAGGGACCACTCTGATATATTTAGTATCATATTATATGGAATTTGAGGAGAATTCAGAGTTGATGGTGTAGTTAAAGTACTTTTAGAGGAAATACTTTATCGTACTGAGTGTGTTCTCGTGGGCATCTCTGATATTATTCACCAAAAAGGGGGATGAGAGCATGAGTTTGTGTGTGGATTATCATCACATTAATCATATAAATATCAATAATAAATATCCACTATCATGAATCAATGACAACTTTGATCAGTTGATAGGGGAAAAGTGGATCTTAAAGATTGACCTCATGCCATGATATAAATAGTTGTGGGTTTATGAAGAGGAAATACCAAATATGACATTATAATATCGCTATTTTCATTATGAGTACCTGGTTATTCTGTTCATCATAGATAATTCCCAAATAATTTTTATTGGACTCAAAAACTGTATCTTTCAACCTTTCTTAGGCTGTTTCATGATAGTCTTCATCAAGGAGATTCTCATTTTCTCAACATCATAGGTTGGTCAGGATGGTCATTTGAGGATGGTCTTGGATATAGTTTTAGATCATTAATCATTTGGGAAAATATTTAAGTGTCAGTTCTCTATTAAAATGACCCACTTTCTGTGACATGTTATCTCAGAGGAGGGAGTAGTTTTGGACCTAGTGATGATTGAGAAAATTTTATATTATGAGTCACTCAAGAGAAAAGGAGGTGTTGAGTTTCCTTGGGTTGGATGGATATTATTAGAGATTTTTTTCCACATCTCCCTAAGATTGTGACTCCCTAAAAATCATTGAATCATAAAATAAATCCCTTTTTAGGTTGGAAAAGTTCTAGAAGGTCTTTTAGAAGTTATAACTGAGGTTGAAAATCATTTCTATCATGAGATTTCCCAAAAATGAAATTTAGTACATAATGTTATGTGATTCATATGTAATTTGGCTTGGTTTTGTATTGATGTAGAGGTAGGCCATTATTTATTACAGATCTCGATATTTGATTACACATGAGAAAAACTACACAACCCATGTATTGGATCTTGAAATATTGGTTTTTTTCTGAAAACATTGTGACAATACCATGAGTGTCTCAAGTACATATTCAATCAGACAGATATCAACTTGAGATAAAGACTTTGAATAGATTTCCCATAGTACTATGACTTAGAGATATTCTATACTATGGGGAAATTGAATGTGGTGGAAGATGCTCTGGATTAGAAACTGTGTTCATGGTTTCGTAGAGAGGTGTCAAATCAGTTATACCCATTAAAATATTTATTAGTAGAAAAGGTAGGTGCAACAAAACTATGACCAATGTTCGTTCCCTAAATTATATAGTTCATGAGGGAAACACAACATTGATATATTAATTGTGAGGTTTTGTGCAACTAGATATTCACGGGTTATTCTCCAATTGGATTCTATCATGTTGGGGATCATATCATTCTCTTCCAAGGATGGATGACAATGCCAATTATTCTTCAATATGAGGTTATGAGATCATTTCATTAATCCCCATTATTAGTAGATCCCGAATTGAAAAATATATACCAATATATTTGATGATAATTGTGGTGGTCATGGATGAAGAAGAGTTTTTCTGAGTCTGTCTTCTGATTCCTCACATGTAAGATGGTGAAGGTCGAGAAATAGGTTCCAGTGGTTTTGAAACAAAACCTTGAGGTACTTAAATGGATGTGTAATGATATATCAATGGATTTTGTAACAACATTTACATGGATGGTGAGAGGTGACAACACCATCTGGGTGATCATGGATCAACTTAATAAGTCGACCCACTTCCTCATCATCAAATAGTATAGTTCTATGTAAATATTGAGATGATTTTATATGAAGAATATCTTTCAACTTAATGAAGTTCCCTTGATCATTTTATTAGACCATGATTCTTGTTTCACGTATCAGTTGCTAAGAAGTTTCTAGAAGTATTTTGGGACCCATTTTTAGATGAGCATGATGTTCCACCCCCTAGACCTAAGACTAGACCGAATGGACTATCCAAGTATACTTTTGAAAAAAGGTGGGAGGATCACCTACCGTTATAAGATTTTTTATAAAATAACATCTATCACCCTACCATTAGTATGAAACTTTTTAGGTCCCATTATGGAAGACCTTTCAAGTCACCACTATATTGGTCTGAGTTGGGAGAATCAACACTTACAGGGTCATATTTAGTGTGAGAAATGATAGAGAAAGTTAAGATCATCCAAAACAGATGAAGATATCTCATAGCCATCATAAGTCCTATGAAAACAAATGATATTTGAATTTGGAGTTCTGTGAGGGAGACCATGTGTTCCAAAAGGTCTCGCCTCTATGTGAATTTGGGAGATTTTGTTGGGGTTGAAAATTATCTCTGAAGATTAGGAGCCCATTTTAGATTCTGCACAAGATCACTGAGGGTGTGTACCACCTTCATTTACCACCCTAGTTTGACCAAACCCATGACATCTTTCATAGGTCACAACTAAGGAGATACATGCATGATATGAAACCCATTAATGATCGGGGCAAGCTAGACATTTATGATGGAGTCACCTTTTTGTAGTACGGAGTAACAATTAGGGATCAATAGGAGAAGATCCTTCATGGGAAAATTATTTCCCGTTTCCACATTATATAACCTCATGAGAATCTACTGGATAGATCATGGGAGTTCAAGAACAAGATGTGAGCTCAGCACCCTCACATATTTGAGTAGGTCCGAATTTTTGGGAAGAAAATCATTGAAGTTGGGGAGAATTTAAAGACTTTCATTTTTGTGATTTGACCCTTTGAATATTTCAAATAAATATTTTAGAGATAAATATAGAGCCGACATAGGGTTTTGAGAATCATAGAACCTCGATGTTTATATATTAAAAATATTAAATACATTAACTCATGAGCACTTAATTTTAGAAATAATGGATTTCCTTATAAATACGTTCTTGGATGGGAAAACCATGTTTGTGGTTGGATCCTGAATGTTGTCTTTACACAACATGGTATATAAGGTTCATTCTCATGGGACCTCTAGTCGATGAATAGTCAGGGATGAATATTAGAGGAATTAAATTATTTAAATTTAATAATTAATTTAATTGTCTAATTAAACGTATAACGTAGAAAATCACATTATAATCCCCATGTTAGAAATTCTATAGGATTATACACATAACCCTAAGAGATTGAGAGTGACTATGAACCTCTATATGGAGAGACTTTAATAAAGAAAAGGGAATGTTCATGGATTGATGATTTGAACCAACCAGACTTGTCGGCCATATATTCAAGAATTCGATCTTTTCTACAGATCGATCTAATTTCGAGGTAGAACTTTTGGTTTTATTGGATTTACCAAGTTTATTATATTTTTGGGAATATGGATAAATTATTCATAAATTGAATCCATGTTCAGACCTCCTATGGACCTATTAACTTACTCTTTTCCTAGAATTTGGAATTTGGAATTTATTCATATTTAGAATTTTTATTTTATTCCTTGATTATTCATTTTATTCTTGTCAATGACAACCAAGTCGAGTGTGACCATCATTGATTACTCACATTTTTTTCTAAAGATTCCCCTATGTTCTTTGTGTGATTCTCACTAGTATTTTTCTGACCGGTGATTTAAAGCTTCAACAAAAAACCATTTATTATGTGATTTATTATTGGTTTCATTGATCATTGTTGTAGATTAAACTTTGAGGATTATGGTACGATATAGCATTATAGGTGACAATAGGAATTCAAGGAATAATAAGGATTACATATTTTCAGGTGCTAGGGTGTACAGAAAGATGGGAATTTGATGAAAGATGATAATTCGATTGTATAGTGGTCAAAAATGGATTTTCAAAGATGTAATATCCAAAAAAGATGAAATTAAAAGAGGTCCATATGTGATTGGAATCAAAATTGGAGGAACCAAAGCTAGTTTTGAAGACACATTGACATGGAAAATAATCTAGAGAAAACCTAACTACATGACATGTATTTTGAAAGAACACTCTCCATGTTTCTCATTTCTACAACATAAGGGTTTGAGATGGAGTTATATATCACATGGCCTCATGGTTGGGACTACACACCATGTGATCCTTATTAGTTAGCTTCACATGTACTAGGAGTAAATGACCAGGATACCATGTGACCCTACACACCATTTTAATTGGGTCACATGCCATATACCCTTGGTGATATACAAATCAGGTAGTAAGGAACACAGTAGGCACTAATCTTAGGTCTACACACCATGTTACTTATTCCAAAAGATGTTTACTTTATCTTTCACATTCCATGTTAAGAATCAATGCATGACCAAGCTATGAACTAGGTGTGACACACTATGTACTCCCTTGAAACACTATGTACTTTTTTTGGATTGGTTTGGGACCTTCATGCAGTCCCCTATGAGTGGAATTACACATGGAACATGATCATGGTTTTATTTCTGTAGAAAGAGATGGTAATTATGGTAAAGTGAGCATGATTGACTGAATCAGTATTACTAAGACTAGGCTTGGATTTTGGGAAACCTTAGTATAGAACCCCACACTGTCTGGTGAGTTACTCCAAATAAAAGTATCATCATACCATCCTTTGGTAAGGTTAGCAATCCCCCCATGGGATTAAGACATGAGATCAAATGCCCATGGATTCGATAAGGTCACTATACCCTACTATTGTGAGGATTGATATTCTCTATTTATAGGTTTTTTATCCTCCAAGTCTAATGAGCTCTAATAGGGAACAAGATCCTCCACTGGTGTTGGCATCCACCCTACACTACTAGGGGAGTGGGATCATCCATTACAAGTTTAGAGAAGTTATGCGGGTTAAAGGGATAGAGAAATATTAAGGTCTCATTAGATGTTTATAATCCTCAATATGGTTGTGAATATTGAAATCGTACTCTATGGATTGGGTAGTTCTTACGAGAATGTCCAAGTTATTTTCCCCATTTACCCTCTTGACTATATTTATGAGCTAACTCCCCATTGAAGATTTACTTCTTGGTAAATTCAAGGTGTCATATTATGTATTTATATTCTCAGCCCAACATGGTATATACCCACACATGTCGTTTCTTATTAAAAAAAAATACTATTCGAGATGGATCCAGGAGGAGATAATGCGGGTGGTTCATAGTGGTACTTGGTGGATATGGTAGTAGGATTGTGGTTAGATTTTCTGGTTCATTTTGGGATAGTATTCTCTATTTTCTGTTCATTTGGACCTACTTTTTGGTTTTTGGGATTTTATTTTTCCATACTTACTTTGGTTATATCCTTCCAAACCCTTTGTTAGAGTTTGAGCATGAATTTTTCATCCCAATTTCCAATTTTTTATTTACTCTGGTGTGTGTGTGTGTTGAGATATGTGTTTGTGTGTGTGTACAGACACATTATTCTATACCTCCCATATGTGTCACATTCCTAATCATTACTATTCACCAAACCCAGCCTCATTGGAGGTAGACTTGGGGCAATACATTTGGATTACTGTTGGCTAATAGGGCCCTATTTGGTTGGGCCATGTTAATTAAGGCATGAACCATTCTATGAATGAATCCAAAGTGAAATTTTACATTCATATTACAAGTATATACATTTTAGTTTTTTACACTTACTGAATGTGACTAATAATTTACTCAAATGAGTAATTGACCATTTATTAAAACCAAAAACTATCCTCCCATTCTTGAAAATCCAACCAAAAACTCAATCCATGCATTGAATGAATCCCAAATTCCCAAATATCATGATTCATTTTATTTTATTAAAGTATCTAAAGTTAATAATTTGAAATGAATTGAGTTCAAGAATACACCAAAATTCCAACCACACCCCCTATATTCTTAGTTCTCTTAACTGAAATTTTAATAGAGAGCCTATTCCAGATTCAGTACCTAAAAATCCTCAACAATATACATTCAAGATACGATATATTTAAATATCCGAAAATGGACCATCCCTATAGTAACTACAAAATACAAGCTCATCATGATCTTAAATATGAAAAAAATCCCAATTTCACCAAATCATGTATTCATATCTATCTTTAGATTATTCCAATTATGGATAACTCGATGGGAAACTAATATTACAAAAACAATTTGGTACACGATGCATAGAAAAAGGATAAAAATTTAGTATTTTAAAATTTTATCACAAAAACGACATTGTAATAGTGTCTCTAGTGAAGTGACACTCGATTATTAATCTAAGGATCTCTTGTGAATTAAATAACAACATAAATCAAAGCTGAAACTATACCTCATTTGACTTTGATCAAATGCATGTATTCTCACTTCTGTAAGTTTTTAATCAAAGGAACCAAAACAAACACCATCTAGATTATCCACATATGCTCTAAAATCATTCTTGATTATTGATCTTTATACTCCTGGGTTTATTATGGAGAAACAAATACCTTTCGATGTCAACATGATTGCAAGAACACCGTCTCTCTGACCCGAGTGGTGATTCATGGATTGAGGTTCCACAAACACTTTCTTCTCTCTCTAGAACTTGAGTGAGAAGGGACAAAACTACTAAAATTTGATGGAATTAATAATCCCTTGAATATGGTCTTATTTTGGATTTTATAGGTAGGTTTAAACCTATTAAAGTGAAATTAATGCCTTTAATAACTTAACCCTTATAAAACACACCAAAATAACACTTATAACGTCATAAATTTGTCTCAATGATCATAAGTCTTTTATGACATATATTAAACCATATTATGTGATAAAATATAAACCCTTTACTTGAATCATCTATCCCATAAAATATTAAATTAATCTTGAATAATAAAATTCATTCGTTAAATATTTTTCATGTATTCACTTAATAACATGATATTACCATGAGTAAATAAATCCAAAACCATTATTATAATATTTAATAATAATGAATTTATTTATTTATTGTGATCAATTAAAATCATACATATATTGTTACCACCATAGAACCCACCATATCCTAAACATCAATTCAATAGATTAGACTATGCTTCTGAATACGCTTTGTTTGTTACTCTCAATGCCCTTACATTGATAGTAACGATTCATACCCACAGACCAAGAGCAGTATCTAGCAACAAATCATGGACCCTATGGAGATAAGGTTTATTCATAGAAACATCAGCCTCATATGAACACAGACTCTATAATATTATCTCTTTATATGACAATATATCATAAATATGGCTAATCATTTTATGTTATCATCTTTTCTTACATAAATATTTTATGACCTTTCTAAATAGGCTTACCATCTTCAACTAGGACCACGAATTTAATCAAGGTACCTCCATCCTAGATAAATGGTCCCGAGAGGTCTCTTCCTTTTGGAAGAATTTTTTTAACTTGATCATTAGATCTATGCCATACCATTAATGACCCAAAAAATGAAAGATAACTTTACATGAAATAAAATACTTGGTTTTTGTCTTATATCAGAGTACATGATATGTTGTGGAAACTTCAGGATTCACAGTGACATATAGAGTATGCAGAGGAAGAGACAAAAAGAAAGAATCACACATTGGACATATTGATTTATGTGGTTTAGGAAATGATCCCTATGTCCACGAAGAGGTAGAATTCTCACAATAGTAAGGAGCCCAAAATTACATAGAGTATCAAGGTTCTAAAGAACACCAAAAACCCTGGCCATAAATGGGCTAATAAGGAGGATGAAGTACTATTCCACTAACCAGATAGGAAATTCATTGTGATACAGTGAATGGTGGCATAAAGTTTGCATTACTACAATGTCATAACCACCCATGTACAAGATGCTATAATGGACAGAGGATGAATGTCCACATCATGATAGTATTTTTTACTCCAAATCTCAGCCTTATATAGTAGTCATACAGAAACTCCACACTTCTATAGTAAATTTTCAAAGTCAGTCGGTCAGCTTGGTTATAGAGTTCAGAGTTTCTGTAGTGCCCCAAATTTTGGTTCGGGGGACTTCGACCCCTTGACCCCCAGGGTAAGGGTGAATTTCCCCTGAAACACCCAATGCGATCACCATAGAGCTCAAACCATGGAGTTGATGGCCTGATACATAATATGGGCTAGAATCATTCGGCCTAACCATCATCCAAAATACATCAGGCTACACCAATCCAACATGATCAAATGAAACACAATGTTAAGGACCTAAAGTCGAGATAGCAATACGCTTTCATGTATTTATGAATGAAAAATGAGTCATGAAACATGTGGTGTTCCTATTGGTTGGTAAGTCATCATGATTTCCTCTACTCAAGATCACAAAGTGTGAATACAATTATAAGAATCCTCAATTCTTATGAAACTCAAATAATTGATAGTCAGAAATCATCTATGGTCCATCAATATGATTTATCAAGGTTTTATGATATATATTTATGATTATTATCAACATTTATCGAGGTTCTCATTATAGTTAGGAAATGCTATAACCAGTTGATATGATAAATAATCTAAGGATATTACCATATAAATAGTGGATGTAAAACTATCAGCACTATTATAGTAAGATAATATTGTGCATAACTCTCTATACACATGATATAGTAATAAAAATGTACTATTCATGTTGGGTCCAGGGAAGCCACTTTCAAAACACTCCCACTTACACTAGAGCCTACTTAATAACTACCAACTCATTAGTTCTCAAATGATAAAATCATATTTATGTTGAGTAATGGATTTAGTCAATTGGGCTATCATGCCTTCCTATATGCCTAATCTAATACCTACTACCACACCTCCTTGGGTAAAATATCCCTCAGGAGATGATAAACCCAAGCGTATCATTTTTTTCATCTATCAAAACTTTGAAAAATTAAATAGTACCATTATTCCAAGATTATCATGATTTATATTAGGATAATAATTTAATTTATTGGAATTATATTGGGAACTAAAATAAATAATTACATATTTAATATGTCTTCTTTAGCCACATCGGAATTTGAAACATACTTAGTTTTTTTAGATATGGCTACAACAGGATTTAATGATCTACTCTTACTCATTTACTTAGATTAAATGATCTATCAGATTAAACGATCTATATGGAGACTAATTATTCACCTTTATAACTATTGTTAGTTCCTCACAATGTATAAGTTATATATACTTTATACTTTCTAGAGTACTATTGGATACTCTAGACTGCTCCCCAAGGAGTCCCTATATATTTATATGATATTTTCCCACCACAATGAATGTGTTGGGATTATCATACGTAGTACATTACATGAAATAAGTTATTAGTCAATCAAGAAAGTGTACGATGTTATACTTACCATTTTAATCTCTTCATATATCTTATACATGTCCTGTTGGAGAGATTTATTCCATGTGACATTGACAACAATTCTATCTCGAATTATTCCAACTTGTATTTTTCAATACTGTATGAGTATATGTACATGAATTATACTAACAAACCCCTAAATCCACCTTAATAGATCGTGTTCCCTATTACTTGGGTAACTAATATAAGTTAATTGTTGTAGAGTTTCTTGTTTAATATAGTATTAAATAAATATATGAGTAAATAACTATTTCTATATGTTTTACCAACATATATATCTTGGAAAACTATGGATCTCTCCTTAATCTCTTGTAGAAATATAGAAACAATTCATTTCAGACAAAAATTTTATGATTATGATGGTTTAATCCAAACATGGATCTATGTAACATGTATGCTTTATTTGATTACTTTGAAGTCAGCAACCCTTTCTGGTCACACTACATTGACATCCTCAACAAGGCTTCCTTCTAAGGAATGTGGTCTTGATATCCAATAGTCCAATGTAATGATCATAAAATGTTTTGAAGATAGGTAAAATTATAATGGATGATTATTTGGTATTAAAAATAAAACCTTATTGGTACCACAATTAATCCACCCATTTATTGTTTCTCTTGAATACCCACTAATTAATTTTCATTAATTGGAGAAGATACCAAAATAAAAACATGATTCTGGTACATGGAATCCATTTCGATAAATTTATATAAACATATCAATCATAGATAATTTGTATTTATTACTTCATTGTAGGATAAAGATTCATTATTCTTAATAACCGAAATATCAACCACCATAGTGAATACAAAACCAACATTTTGGTTCTAATCATCTTATGTAATATCTTTCTCTTGAACAAATCCTCTTTTATGATCTCTTATAGAACATGTTCCTATCTCATCTATTTATGCATCATGAGCCTTAAATTTATCAAAGACAATATTACTCCTACTATATCCAATATGGATTCACCCCATTTTATAGAAATTTATCTAATCAGTTTTATATAATTTTTTCCATAAGTATTCATAGAATATCCTATATAGACCTTAAGACAATATCATGACATAAATGGTGTATTTTTTATTTATAAAAGTTTTTCAAATGACATAGCCTTAAAAAACCCTTTTCATATAAACATATGGTTTATGGAATTGTGGATATATTTTATGCTATAGCTCATATGATATCCATTCATCGTTATAGTTATAATATAGTTATGGTTTAATGTAACTTTTTTTTAAGTATGCTTCATCAAACATAGAAATATTTTTTATGACTTGTATGTCGTCATTTATCCTCATTGTACTTACATTATTGCTCTGATGTGTATAAGGAAATATGAGTTTATGAATAAATCTAATGCACATTTTAATGATCGGTGTATACAAGTAAGAGTCATCATTGACCATCCCATTACAATAATCATAGGTTTTATGTGTATAAAGAAATGAGAGTTTAGGAATAAATCTACTCAACATTTCATTGATTGATGAATGCTCAGTTAAGATATTCTTCTGCTCACAGTTCTAAAGAAACACATATCTTCTAACCATTCATGTTCTTTACTTCAGCCTTAAATTCCTTAAACATATTAAATAAATATTGTTTTGTATATGAATTTACATCAATATTTTAGTTGAAATAGTTCACACGTATCATGTTGAACTAGTCCTAGAATCTTTGTGTCTTACCTTAATTTATACAGGATTATTTTTTGGAAACTTGATAAGTGTATCAATAATAACTAGAGTTTTTATCTCTAAAGAGAAAAAAACACTATAAAAGGTATATCCTTGAAAAATAGTTTTATATTTTCTTGACATAGAACTTTCTAATGAAACTATGTATTAAAAATTCATAAGTGTCATATTAATCATTTTGTTTTGACGATTCAAGTATTGTTGAACTATTTATTTAGTAAGAAACACCACAAATAACATTCATTCCATAATGAAATAATTTCTCACTATGTCCAATGGAAACATGGGATAAATTGTTTTGTAAAAATAAACACTAAATTATTGTTTACCTAGAATCAATCTACTTTCAAAAATGGAAGTCATGTTTTTCTCCTTACTGACATTAGAATCACCCTTCCCTAGATACTTGGAGAATTCAAATCACTTATTGTAATGCTGCTGAACTTAATTGGTTACTATATTTGGACACAAATATGTGAGACACATATAGTATAAGATATAGAAGAAGTTATATAGAAATATAATATGAAATGTTAAAAATACTTGTAGTCAAAAACTTAGCTTGTTTCCACTTCAATACATTGCAGTCAATCTGCCATTAACATATCCTAGTACAAGAAAGTAAAATGAACTTCTATTTGATGATTACCTAATTTATCATTGGATTCATAGAACTCTAAAAAGGTAAATTTTATCATGAAATTTTAATTTTCCTTTTACATATCTTTCTTCCTATATTCTATTTGGAAAACGGTTAATATTTATTTAAATCGTTATCTTCTTGTGACACCTTAACCAAATTTTTTTAAGCAGTTTCTCCATACTATTTATATAGAAATTTTCAATGAAACCAAAAAAAATTGGTGATAAGGATAAGAGAATGATATTTTTTAAAGTATCATGTTTCAATATGAATCCATATTTCAATTCACATGTAGTTGGTGTAATCATAACATCATTTTTTCATGCTTCACTTTATCCTCACCAACTACTCAGAGATGATAGAACATAGCATGCCCATCTATTTCTTGATGTTAATTTCCCAACAAACTAGACATTGATTATTGAATTATGATGTAAATATTAGGTGTATCATCCACGTGTCTCTTGTAATATCCTTTTACACCCTATATTGATTCATGAGTCGACTTAACAGGATGTGAAGACTCGATTCACAACCATTCTATTTATCTCATAGTACCCTGGACAGGTGCTTGTATTACTCTGGAAAATTTATGCTGGTTAATACTTGTTCATTTTCCAAAATTGATTGTAGTGTTGATGTGGTATTAATTTCTATTTTTTTACCAAATTAAAATTAAAATTTTAGCACATTCATCTTGATTACTGGTTATTAGAAAATATATATTTATTAATCTTTAATGCCTCTCACTATTTTATCAAATACTTCTAGTCCTCAACTAATATATCCATAATACTCAATATTTTGAGTATTCTAGTGGAAATGATCCTTAAAACATATCCTCATATTCCAAGCTATTACTACAACACTATTCAAAGAGTTTCAAGGTAGGATTTTGGCTGGCCAATCTCATTGACTCGCAACTCCTTGATTTATTGAGTTGAGTCGCATCTCCTGCAAATCGTAACATTGAAATACATAATATATTACCTATAAAGTTGAAAAAATCTAGTTATAAAAAACTATTTTCAGCCACATTTAGTTAATTAATCCCACTAATTTCATAATAACTCTATAGATGTATGTGGAACCCTCAACTAGTGCACATGAGAACCTAAAATGTTCATTTTTTTTCAAATTCAAGTGATGGAATACATTAAAGACTTACTTTTTTAGGGTGTTTTTAGTATTATTAGAAAATAAAATATGTTTCTATGGATCATGCTCAGTTTATGTGATAACTCTTGAAGCTTAACCAGTCTTAAATAGAAAACATTCATCATGCATGATCATTTTATCTATATATGGTTGTTTATTTTTCAATATGAGCGTGTCTAAACTATAAAAACATAAAAAGAATAAACCATGAGTAAATTAATAAGTAAAGAAACATTGATATCAGGATATTTTTTAATGGTAGATCAATTGAGAAGAAAATAGATCAACTTATACCCTAAGGGAATCTTTTGAGTTTTATCAGACTCAAGTTTCATTACAAAACCCACCCCATGAAATTTATTAACCTCCCATTGAGTGCCTCTCCATGTCTCTTCATGATTGTAATCACAATTCATCCTCCTTATTATACAAGGATACTCAGATGCTGGTGAGAGGGTCTCAATATTAATTAGTAGACAAATAAAATATCACTGGTGGATTCCCATGCCCTTATACATATAATTAGTTGAGAGATGACAAACATATAAGCATTTATTAAGTAATTATCACATTCTATCACATGTGTAATAATTAAAAATTAAATAAATAAATACCATAGATACATTGGTCAATATAAGCTGATGATCAATTATAATGTAGTAAAAATTTCATAATAAAATTAAATATGGGAAGAATTAAACTTGAGGGAATTTATTATGAATTAAAATAAAAGTAAACTAATTTTAATTCACAATATACTATTCATAAAGTCGCAAATGGAATTTTATTAAATTCTAAATATTTTAGTATATTTGATGAAAAAATTTCAGAATTTTCTGGGCTCCCGGAGAATTTTAAAACCCCATTGGTGGGGCTTCATGTACTATTCATGGTACAATTCATGATATTGTTCACACAGGTTGTTATTCACCCAAATAAGAAAAACAATTTTCTTTGTTTTGTTTTTTTATTCATTATAATCCGACCCATAGTTTAAATATGTGGACGTCCCACAATTTAAGTGTCATTGAAAACCCATAGTTTAAGTATCCCCTATGATAATATTTATATGAATAGCATCTACAATACTATTAACATGAATAATATCTTTGGTACTATAATTATGAATTATAATATTTTTATACCTGAAAAATAGTTTTTCAATATTTGGATGACCATAAATCAGTCGTCCGACCTCATAATGAAGTACTGTCAGAGGAATTAAGACCATATCAATGACCTCTACCAGAATTCATTCAATTTTAATACTAATTCAACTTAATTAATCATAGGATTTCTTTGATACCAATTTTTAGTGCTGAGTGTGCAGAGAATGTTTAAAAATTTAATATTTTATAATTTTATCACTGGACTAACATTCACGAAATGTATTCAGTGAAGCATCACCCGATAATCAACATGAGGATCTCTTGTGAATGAAATAATTCATAATATCAAAATCAAAACTATACATTATTCAATTTTTATCAAACGTGTGTCCGGTCACTACCAGAGATCGTCACTTGAAGGAACTGAATCCCAAACCCTCGAGATCAACCACATGTTGTAAAAAATATGTATTTTTAATTTATATTCATACTTTATATTATAGCATGGAGAAACAAGGCCTTTCTATATTGAAATAATCACGGGAATGTCATCTCTTCAACCTGGGATGTGATTCAGAGATTCAGGTAAAAAAATGCATTCATTTACCCTTAGAACATGAGAGACAAGGGAGGGAGTTAATCAAATTCATGGTAATTAATATTCCCTTAGATTTGGGCTTCTTTTGTATTTTATTTGAAGGGTTAAACTTAATTAAATTCTATTTAAGGCATTTACTAAGAGAACCCTTCTAAAACCACCCAAAATAACACTTATAACTTCAGAAATGTTTCAAAATGGTCATAAGTATTTTATCAATTACTTGAATCATTAATACCATGTTACATAATAAAATCTGAGCCATTAAATCTACAAATTTATACCATAAAATATTAAACAATCCATAAAAAATTATATTCATTCATTAAATATTTTTCCAGTAACCACTTAATAACTTGTGAACATTGTGAGTAAATAAATTCAACCACTATTATTCTAAAATAAAATAAAAATTCATATATTTATATATAGTGATTGATTAAAATTATACATATCATTTCCATCACAATGGGTTCCACTATGTTATAATCTTTAATTCAGTTGAATTTCTTAGATCTTGAACAAGCATTCTGTGTGACCCTATATGATATTACCTCAATAGCAGCGCGTCATACCCACAGAACAAGAGTGGTGTACAAAAACACATAATATTCCCTTGGTAGACAATTTTTATTCATAATAATGAAAATGTTCTATGAACATACTCTCTATAATATAATACCATTGTCTCGTTACATCTCAAAAAGGACAAACACTTTGTGTCATCATTTTTTCATGCTTTGTTATTTTATGACCATATTGGATAGAATTACCATATTCTAACATGAATATAGAATTAATCAATGTAATAAAATTCTATTTAACTAGGGTTGAGATATATCTTCCTTTTGGTAGTGACAAATATTTTCTTGATCATTCAATCAACAATATACCATTAATGATTCACCCAATGTTATCTACCCCACTACATCATAAGTGACATGATTTTAATATTGAATAAAAGTATATGATCAAATGATATACAATGAAAATGATATCAAGTCAAGAGGACAATAAAAATTATCACTGATAAGAATAATCAGTGACACCTGAATCACTTGGTGTTCATGTTGGAAGGTAAATCCTCAAGATCTCCTCAACTTGAGATAATCGAGTGAGAACTTCACGAGAAGAAGAACAAATGATTATAATCCCCCCAACATCTGATTCTCATGCATCATCTATATATAATCAATATGTCATATCTAAACCATAATTTAAATTTAATATTATTTTCATAACATCTGGAGTTTCTCAATATAGTTGGGAAATGATATAACATGTTGATAAAATAAATAATATAAGAACATTAATATATAAATATTAGATATATAAGTATCAAAAATGTTATTTCAAGATAACATCATTCATAAATCTCTATAAAAATGATATAGAAATAGAAAATTACAGTTCATGTTGGGTATAGGGTATCCAAAATTTCAATATTTTCACTTCAATTTTAATGTTAAAAATCTCACAAATGTGTTATCTTATGGGTGATAATTATATTTTTAAATTAAAAGAATAATTTGGGTTGAATTTTAAAAAGTATCTTAATTATATATTTTAAGGTTTTTTATTAATATTTAACATTAATTGTAAAATACATAGTTTTTATGTGATGATTTAATATGAATTTTTAATTTGATCATGAATTTGGACGTTGCATGGAAATTCCATTTTTTCCCTTTAGACTAAACATTAGTGTTTTATTTATGAAATTTTCTATGGGTTGAATTTAAATTTTAAAATTTAATGATTTAAATATAAACATATGGATACACATATTTTATTTCAAGGAAACAAGATATATCATAATTATTAATGGATAACATGTTCCCACAATTCGAAGTTAGACTGGATTCATCAAACTAGGACTTTAATGGGAAGACTATAATGATTTCATCCATTATCGGATTGGTTTGAAATTTTGACACAAGGTAGAGGAATTAAAAATTAATATTTTTGGAACTGTGGAAAAATATTTTTTGGTATTTATGATGATAAAATAGGTTCCAAAAAAATAAAGAAATTTTTTGATTTTATTTTTCGTCATTCTATTTTGAAATATTTGAACTGAGCCTCCCATTAACTCTATAAATAGAAGAGATCACTTGTAAGTGAATGGGTTCACATGAGGTGTTCAGTCGGACTTTTTATGAAATTTTATATTAGTTTTATTATATATTTTATTTTCATTTATTTTTACCTTTTACATTCATGTTATACTTTACTTTTTATTATTACATCCCACTTTCTTCTCACTGTGATATCCTATACCAATTATAACGAGTATCTAACCTGAAGACTCTATCGAGGAAGAAATATAGTATTGAGTCAAAGCCTTGTACATTCATACTCAATGTTTTATATTTAATTTGAGTTAGGCTAAGGGGAATTTTAGTTGTTAGGGTACTTTTTATCTTCACTTTCCACTCAAGGTTTAACCTTTTCTTCTATATTATTCTCTCTTGACCAAGGAAGTGGATATGAGGTTTACATGGAGACAATTGAGTGCACTGCATATTCACAACCTGAGAAGAAGAGGATATTCACACATATAGTGGAGTGTGATCATTATGTAAATATGAAAATAATTTTTATGCAATGTATGTTTTCATTGAATAATTTCTTGTAAGAATTTCATTATTTTTACAAATTTAATTCTGTATGTATAAACATATTTGATTTCTTATTTTTCATTCCCTAAAAACAAAAAAAACAAAAATTTAATTTCATTAATAAATATAAAAGGATAAAAATATAATAATTTAATTTTAAATAAGAAGTTGATAAAATGTAAAATCTCCCCAAGTGAGATAAACAAGGTCAGCCGCTGTGCTGTTTTAGAAAAATAAATTATTGATTTTTTACTGCCCTATGAGAGACATTTCAAAACATGGATAAAATTTTTAGGAGCCAAGTAGTGATATCACTTACAATATCTATTCTTATTTTGTAAGTAATTTATTCTTTTCATATAAAAAATCTACCCCCCATGTTGTATTCAAATTATTAATATTCAACCTATATTGATTACCATTAGGTTCCAGGATAAGAATAATTTCACTATGATGAATACAACAAATTGGAAGGACTTAGAGAGAAAATAAAAATCCTCAAAAGTAAAATTAAATTTTTATATGAATATGTCCATGCATCATAGCAGTTGTATCTCGAGTAACCCAACCCCAAACATGAACCATAACCTGTAGAGGAAGAAGTAAACCCACATATTTTTTTTAAAAATTAACAATTTGAGGAGGGAAAGTAAGAGTTACATGAAGAATTATTCTTATCATCCCTCACTCATCCTTGACTTAAGGAGATGCATGAAGATGACTGTATTACTAACATGCGTATGATAGATCAACAAGATTTGGTTGAGTTTTTAAATGAATTTGTATCAATTAATATGTCACAAAATCCACCCATATTTAAAGAAATAACACCACTCTAGCTCTCTTTAGACATGGAATAAGAAACCAATATAGTGGTAGAATTTGAAAAATATATTAAGGTCACCGAATACATACCTCCATAAACTTCATCCACACTTTAATAGAAACTTCCCAACAAATAAGCAATTTATGTAAAAATAACTATAAGATTTAATCCTTTCTTTAGATCAATTTCATTTAATATTATTAAAATAAAATTAATCATTAACTTTCCTTGTTTAAAATTCTAATATGTGACCATACCTTTGAGTTCATTGGATAACACATTGAAATCCTCGAACCCATTGAGAAATTAATTAAGGTAGTACGTAAGGATATCTTGGTGGATTTTTATAAAAAAAATTGAATTACAAGTTTTTCATATATAAGGGGAGATATTTTGATATAAATTATTCATGTTTTAATTTTATTCGGAAATAATTGTTCACTTAATTTCCTGTTCGAAATTCTATTGATGATGAATATATTGGGAGTACATCGGAAGTGAAGTAAGAGGTTGTTGATGTTACATCCACAAAAGAGGAAGAACTATATTTTACATAACCCCACCACGAAAATTATATTTAATTTCAATTAGGATGGACATAATATAATATATCCAATTGTAAAAAAATAAGTAGTTCAATACAAAGTAAATAAGATTAAATAATTTTTTTTGGTTCCAATAAAAAAACACTACCCTATCTAATTATGGGTTACATCTAGTACTTCCTATCTGGGGGTAGTAAAAACCCATGGCCCGCTTGGGGATATAGTAAGAATTAACCCTTTATTCCCTTCCCACTTTACCTTTTTATTTATTTATTTTTACCTTACATAAATTTATTAAGATCTTTGTTTTACTTATTGAATTACAGTAGGTAGAACTTGAGATCTTAACTCAAAGATGATCTTACCAATAAATCAGGATTCATTGATCTTTTATACTTGATTTTTTTTCTTCCCAATTAAAATTCCAAGAATTATTAAGAAAATAATTTTTAAATTTAAAAGGAGTAATGATAATCTAAATGGGGGGGGGGAATTGGTACCAATATGATTTGAATTCAAAAGTTTTTTATTTATAGTATTTTTAGGTAATGAATTTTAGCTTTATATTTTGATAAACCCAATGAATAGTCCTATGATAGTTTTGAGGATTTCATTGATTTTAATGTCATTTAATTTATAAGATTGTTGAAAAAGTCTTTCATTGCATTTAAGTAAATATTTTCTTTGAAATTTGGGAAGTATTATGAATGGAAGGAATTAAATGGAAGTAGAATTATAATATGAGGAAACTGGAATTTTGAACACTAATAAAATTAACATATCCATTGTGAAAAATAAAACCTTAGATATCTATCCAATAGTATATTCATACAAGTCCTTTGAAATAGTATTAAAATGGTACATTGAGATCCCACGTGACGTTCTGAGATATGTGTCCTGAAAAAAATAAAAATGAGTGTAAAATTCAAAAACAAATAGAAAACATACAAGGGGTTGTGTCTTCGGAGGGTAAAAAATCATAATTACTTGACTAATGATATTTTTATAACTATTATAATTAGTTCCATGAGGAGATCATATGGGGTTTCATGACGGATGTGATATTTTTTCCAAAGCAACTTCTATAAAAGGAGAAAAATAATACAATGCTTAATTATCAAAATGGATTGGATTTAGGTGAGGTGAATATTGAAAACTAAATTAAGAAGGGGTAATTGATGTATAAGAATGAAATTTGGGTGGTTTAAATGAAGTGTAAAATGAAACCATGGTATAAGAATCTTGATAAAGAGGGATTCATGATGGTGACACTTATATAAATATTAATTCCACTAAATTTAATTATATTAAAAAAACTATAACTTGATATTTGGCTTAAATTGAAGGGGTGGTTGATAATAATTTTAGAGTAGGGATAATATTTTCAATATTGAATAAATATTTTATCATCTTATTCTCTAATTTGTGTGTTTCAAACTAGCCTATATAATTATGATTGTTATTAAAATTCATTTTAATGACCAGGGGTAAAATGTTTAATCGGAGGGAATTGATAGAGTTAATATTTTAATATTTTTCACATGAATTTTAATTTTCCAAATCCCACCAATTTGTTAATTTATGGGTGTTTTTTATATTTTCAGATTAAAAGAATAATTTATGTTTAATTAAAAAAATGGATTAATTATGGGTTTTAATGTTTTTTATTCATCTTTGGGGTTAATTATAAATTTAATTAATTTAATGTTATAATTTATTAAGAATTGTTAATTTTAACATGATTTTGGAAATTACATAAAAATTCTAGTTTTTCCATTCCACTATAGTTTATATTTTTTATGAAACGTTCTATGCATTAAATTTTATTTTCTTGTTTTTTGAAATAAATGTAAAAAATAGAGCTATATATTTTATTTGAAGGAAACAAGCTATATCATAATATTTGATTAAGAACATAGGACCATAAGTCAAATATGGGTTAGATTCATCAAATTGAACTTTACTTCAATGATCAAACCATAACCATTTTATTTATTCTTATATTAGTCTGAAATTTAGACATAAGATATAGGGATCTAAAAAATGATTTAGTTAAACTCTATAAACCATTAGTTCTATATTTATGATGGTCATCTAGGCTCTACAATATTTAGGATATTATTTAACTCAATTTTTTCAAATTTAGAATTTTTAATATTTAACTCAAGATCCCCTAATCTCCATAAATAGGGAGATCCCTATAAAGTGGGGGGATACACATATGGGGTTTAGTTTGAGATTTCGTGTAAATTTATATTAGTTTTATTCTGTAATTTATCCTTTTTTTGTATTCACAGTTTTATATATTAATTTAGTTATCTCATTTCTTCTCACATTATTCTCACTATGTTCTTCTATACTGTTCATAAACACTTGTTAACCCTGATGACTCTCAAGGGGGAGTAATCTAGTTTCGATCCCAAGCCATTCAAATTTACACTCAATGTTTTATATTATCTTTGAGTTAGTATAAGGGGGGATATTAGTGGTACAGTCACCTTCTTCTCCACTTTTCACCTAATGCTTAGCCTTTTCTTATGTATTATTCTCCCTTAACCGAGGAGGTGTATGTGTGGTGTATATAGTTATCTTTGAGTATACTACATATTCAAAACCCAAGTAGAAGATGACGTTCGCACATACAATGGTGTATGTTAATTTTGAAAATATGAAACTAATTTTTTAGGTGATAAAGTTTCACTATGAATTTTTTATTTGAAGAATTCCTTTCTTATTATTAATTTTATTCTATATGAATCTTTATATTTAGTTTTATTTTTTTATTCCCTAATACAAAAAACCCAAAATTTCATTATTTTAAAAAATAGAAAATACTAAAAATATTATAATTTAATTTCAAATAAGAAGTGATTGAACCATGAAAGATCATAAAGTGAGATTCGTCTGGTCATCCAATATTTTATATTATGAAAATAAATATCATCCTTTATACCACCCAGTGATAGGATTGTTAGACACTCCATTTCATGACATACTTAAATGATTCTATAACTAAATTCAGAAATACACAATAATAACAATTTGAGTAACCCTAAAAAATAAAAATAAAAATTAACGGAACATTAATTTTAATTATATCACGAGATCCTATATCATGAATTAAAAATATTAACCGGATTTGATAATTCAATACTCAACTATATTTTACCAATAAAAAATAATGTAATTTTATATGTTCTACGAAATGAGTTTATAATAATTTACTCAGCTCTACAAAGTTCCAATTTTAAAAAATGATTTTTCATCAAAGAGGGAAAAAAAATTATGTTCACAATACAAGAAAATTTTGTGTGTGTAACACCCAAATATTTCACCGTATATTTATTTTTTAAAATAAATTCATTATCTTGCATTGTACAAAACACTGATTTTAAGATCACTATGATCTATCAAATTAACCATTAAAAAAGAGGTCATGAATAGTATTAACTAAGTTAGGAAATTTATATTTTTCCAAATAAACTTAATTTATAATTATATTAGGGTGATTTGTTTTTTATTTTTCTGAAATGCTTCGTTTTTTGATGAATAGTGAATAATACTACATTGTAGTTAAAAACTGACTTTTTTATTTAAATTATTATTATATATAAAATTAATTTTAAATAAAAAAGTTATAAATAACAAATATATTAATCTAATATTGGTTGTTGGAATCATTTTTATATTGAAATTATATATAAAGACTTATTTATCTTTTGAACATATCTTTTAACCATCTTCTAGACACATTTACAGTATTAGAATTAGACATAATTTTACCACTTTTTTTGAATTTAATTTCCAAAAATAGACATAAATTGTTGTAATTATTATAAATGTTTTGTTCTAAAAAGAACAACATATTTTTTCAGTGAATAGTAACTTTAGTAAATTTTTATTTATTTACCACGGTTACGGGTAAATCGGGTAATTAAAGGTAGAAATTATATTATAATATTTAAAAGTTACCCGAACACATGTACTAATTTTATTAGATAAGTTGGTTTAAAACATAATCAATGTTAGGCCAAAATTATGTTCTTTTTAATCCACTTGGGTATGAATAAGACTTTTATTATATTTTATTTAAAGATAAGTTAAAAATATCATTCTCATATTTTTAATAAGTCAATAATTTTAAATATAAGGTTATATAAAAGATAAATTCGACTATAAATAGTCATTTTAATGATAAAATTATTATATATATCATGATATTTATTTATAATTTTTAGAAAATAAATAATAAAATTTAATTATGACACAATGATGATACAATAATTGATTTATTATAGGATGAATCAAATAAATGCTATTAATAATATTAATATAAATATAGTTTGAAATATTTGATGTCAAAAACTAATAAAATGGATGAAATTGACATTTTAAGGATAATTTAATTTTTTTTGAAGGAATCAACTTGTTATGATTGTTTAAAAAGTCAATTAATAAATAGTATCAAAATTGACATAAATGATATTCTAAAATAAATAATATTTTAATAAATGATAAAAATGAATAAAAATATATTATATTTCCAAATAACTATTATAATGTTTAATATATCATTAATGATCTATTTGGGTTTTGTCAATCATTTTATAGTAATTATATTAACCCTATAGTGTAAAAAGACTTGTAGTCAGAGTAAGAGTTAAATTGTTTAACTAAGGGTTAAATCGAAAAAATAAGGTTAATATTATGACATAAAATTGACTAAAATTATTTTTTAGAGTATTTATACCCATAATAATATAATATTATAAATTACTCACTTTGGAATTATTTGAAGTCTAAAATCAATTTATATTTAATTAATAGTTTTATAATTTCCAAAAGTTCCCCTTTCTCTAATAAAAGGGAACCTCACTTTATTTTTTATTAACAACTCTAAAGACCTTTAATTTTGAACAAAACTTCCCATTTTCCTCAAAACATTCATAAATTCATCCTAGAGGCCATACTTCGGGCATAATTCCAAACTAAGGAGTCATTTTCTATAGATCAAAAAGAGACACTCAAAGAAGAGGTAATTGTTTTACCAAATCATTCAAAGATATTTTCTTATTCTACTTAATTTTATAAGTTTTCCCATATTAAATTAACAAATACATACTATAGTATATTCTATATGATTCTGGGAAAACCTTATTTCTCCTTGTACCCATCCTAAGAAAAGAAATATCATCATACTTGCATGCATACGTACAACTTATCGTCTTCACACCATGGTGTAAACTGTTTTTCATATATGCCTTATTTAAATGGGTATAATGGTGAATATAAAAAATTTAAATAATAAATATGACATTATATTGTAGCTGTATAATTAATTTTCAATCAAATTCTTTATCCTTTAAGCATTAATGGAATGTCATCGTCACTCGTGCGTACGTACAACATACCGTCTCCACGACTTTATAAGATTCATTCTCCACGTTAACCATTCAATAATGATTATAAAAATATATATAATGCATAATTATTAAATATATGACATAATAAATATATTATAATATATATATATATATAACATTTACTATGATCCATTCAATACGATAAAAAAACGGAAATAGAGTTCATGAATTAGTACGACCTACCGTCTCCATGAACGATTTATTTGATTTCAAATATTTTATATATTTATATATATAATGAAAATTTATTATATATAAATCATTTTTTACTTTTTATAAATAATAAGTTATTGATCTGAGTAATAGTATCATGAATAACAAGTCAAAACATGTAAGATAAACAAAGCGATTATTACCTGAAACGTTGCTTTATCTTGTAATTGTTAAATGAGAATGTAATATAAAGTCATAAATAAATCATATATGATATCATAAATATTATTATGATTATGATACAAGTTTATAAAATTTTAAAAACCACCATATAGAAGTTTCATACTTGCATGGAAGGAATATGACCTAAGGTATGGTTAATTTTAAAATCTCATTATTATCCAAGATTGATTAGATGTCAGAAATTATTATGACATATTCATCATCCATATCCATGTTTCTCAAAAATATTTTCAATGGAATATTTTTAAGATTTTATTTTATGGACTCCTTAACTAAAAAATCATTTTAAATGTTTTAAAGATTTATTCTTCTAAATTGTTCTTATTGATGTACATGTTTTCAAAATGGTTTTATTGTTTTATTTATATGGACATGAATTTTTTAAAATATTAATTCCTTTAAAATGTTTTAAAGTGGTATAGGAGACTTTGATTCAAAAATATTTTTTTAAATTTATTATTTTATATTTTCATAGCTTTTAAATAAATGATTTCAAATAAAAAGTGGTATTTATCTCAAGATATTTTTATTAATTCTATTAGATTATCTTCATATATGTCAAAATAATTTGTTGTTTTTTATGCATAATTGAGGTTGATTTATTTTTATACAGTTCACCATATTATATTGAAGGGTTTATGATATGTTTTACTATGGATGTTCTATATTGATTCCATTCACGGTTGGTGGTTAATTTATTTTCTTTTTGTGTTCTATTTTTAATATGGATGTTTATACTGGTTATTTTTCACCTTTTTCATAAGAGGAATGCATTGGACATAGAATGTGATGGGTGAGGCCTATTATAGGCCCCAATGCATTGGTAGGTTTTATGAAACAAAATTGGTGTGGTTTTGGTTGATACCTTACCCAATTATTAGATTCTTGAATGAATGCATTGAATTTTTTAGATTCTTGGAATGAAGCGTTGATAGTATTAGATTCTATCCATGAAGCCCCGATTGTACGATTCAAATGTCCAACACTATGAATTACCTCATTTTGAGATTAGTTATTGATATTATATGTGATTATTATAATAGTAAAATATCTATGTGTATGTTTTTATAGAAATATTTTATTTATTCTTGCCATTTTATTCATAGGATTATGTTTAAAAGACTTTTGTTTTAGTTATATCCCTGTCCTTAAATGTTTATGCTGATTTATGAAAGCTTCTACTATATTATTTACCATTACCGAGCATCTGATCTCACCAATTTCTCAGTTTTTTATTTTCACATGATGCTAAATTTTGTATTAATGATAATATTTAGGGTTAATCTAGAAGAATAATAGCATTATAAAAGGATTATATTTGTTTTACTTTAATATTTTAATTGTCATGTAATGTAAATTTATGTAATCTATTTTTCCAAGACTGCTAAACTGATCGGTCCTTCAGGATTTGATTCCCTGTAATCATGCCAATGTATTAAATTAATGCACTGAATATGGGCTTCTAAGGTCAGAAAATTTTACTTGGTATCAAAGGATTTTTAGAAACAACCTTTTAAATTAGATTTCGAAAACATATATTAGAAAAGATAGCCCTATTAATGACTTTGAGGATAATTCTATGTACAAATTATCATCCTTTAGATTTGGTAATGGATAAACTAGGTTAATCCTATAGAAAAATATATTGAGAATAATATTGCTCTATTTAGAGATCCTATAAATGGTTCATCCTAACAATATCACTATGATTAGTGTTTCTCACATTATTATTTGAGTTTTGGTCAATAGATTAGATCATTAAGGTTATACGTGCAATGGTTATACTACTGATAATGAGGAGTCTACAAAATAGAAATTATTTGAAGGAGTTATTAGGGAATAAGACGTTGAAGAGAAGTTAATGGTTTACGAGTGAAGTGGATTGATTAATGTTGTTTGTGTTTTATACTCATGAATTATGTTATGATATTCTAGTTATGAGAATCATGATATATATATATATGAATTTTACTATAGCACTTCTTCATTACAGATTTCAAATCATTAAATTTTTCATGAAGGTTTTAATGTGATAAAATTATTCATATATTTGGTATGTGATAATAAGAGAAACATTATGTTTGAGGAAAATCTATGGTTAAGTTTGATATTGAAAATTTCGCGACCCTTTTGGAATGTTAATTTGGATAGAAGTATTTTTGGTTGATTCTTATGTTTGGAATGGGATAAGATGAAAATGGTATATTATTTTTTGGGATTTAAGTATGATTTATTATATGCTTTGGGATTTCCTTTTTAGTTTTAGTAGAAATTTAGTGGATGATGGAAATACCTTAGGTCCATATGATTTATTAAAAGTTATTTATGCATGAAAAATTCATTTCGAACATTCATTTCCAAATGTAAGGGATGTTGTGAAAACAAATCGAATCCAACCAAAAGAAGATATTATGTTTATAACATGGATAGAAATAAAATAATTTCTTCTATGAATAGTAAAATAATTCTTCAACTCTAGGGAAGGTATCTTGAAACCAAAAATGTTATCATAGTACTTTTTTTGATGAATCAAATGGTCCCTTAAATCATCATAGATTTATAGCTTTGTGATTTTAAACTTTTTGCTAAGCAAGTTCACTATCACAATCCATTAAAACATGATGGTTAATTTTTTTCTTTCATGCCCATGTTTTTCTACATGGAACCCTTGTATATGTTATCTTTGGAAAACATCTTACTTTTCTTTATTTATTTTAAAGTGGATGTTTTATCGATCCTTATTCCAATGTGGGATTTCAATAAAGGAATTTTGAATTGTTAAACCATAGTTACCAAAACTGAATTAGAAATTGAAAGGAATCAATTTATTGAAGTAAGAGTTATTTTAACACCCCAAGATTTCATTGTATGTTTATTTTTTTAAATAAATTCAATATATCGTGTTGTACACAACACTAAGTTCGAGCACAATATGATATATCAAATTAGTCGTTTAAAAAGTGGTTATGAATAGTGTTAACCAAAATATAAAATTTATATTTTTCATAATAAACTTCATTTTTGATTTCATGATATCAAAATTTCTTTATGGTGATTTGTTTTTGTATTTTTCTGAAAAGTTTCAATTTTTGAGGAATAGTAAAAAATACTGCATTATAGTTAAAAACTGATTTTTAAAGTAATTAATATATATTAAATTTATTTTTTAAATTCAGAATATATCGATAATACATATATTAATCCAATTGAGGTTATTTTAATAATATTTATATCGAAATAAGATATAAAAATTTATTTATTTTTGAACGTCACTTTTACACGCCTTCTAGCCACATTTGCGAGGTTAACATTAAACGCAATTTTACCACTTTTGTGAATTGAAATTTTACAAAAATAAAGACATGGTTGAAATTATTATAAATTTTTTGTCTTATAAGAATAACATAATTTTTATGGTGAATAGTAACATTGGTAATTTTTTATTTATTTACCATAGTTACGGGTAACTCAGGTAGTTAAAGGTAAAAATAATATTATAAAATTAAAATTTACCCTAACATATGTTCTAATTTCATTGGATTAGTGGATTTCGAACATAATAAACCTTAGGCTGAAATTATGATCTTTTTATCCCACCTGGGTAGGAATAACACTTTTATTATATTTTATTTAATGATAAGTTAAAAATGACATATTCATATTTTTAATATGTAAATAATTTTATTTATAAGGTCATTTAAATGAAAAATTAGACTATAAATAGTCATTTAAAATATATAATGTTAATCAATATCATGATAATTTATTTATAATTTTTATAAAATAAATAATTTAATTTAATTGTGAAACAATGATGATGCATTAATTTATTTATTATATGAAGAATCAAATAAATGATGTCAATAATTTTAAAAGAAATATAATTTCAAATAGTTGATTTAGTTAATTATTTTTTTAGATGATATTGAATGTTTTGCGATGATTTAATTTATTTTTTCCTAAGGAATGAAGTTTTTATTCATTTTTATAAGTCAATTAAGAAATAGTGTAAAAGATTTCATAAATTAGATTTTAAAATAAATAATATTTTATTCAATGATATAAAATTACTAAAATTCAGGAATACATCCAAATAACTATGTGATATCAAATATTCCATAAATTATCCAATTTGAGTTCATTTTTCCTTTTATAGTAACTATAATAACCCTATAGTGTTAAAGGACAAGTAGTTACGGTAAGAGTTAAATTGTTTAACTGAGGGTAAAAGCCAAAAGATAAGGTTTATATTGTGACCTAAACATGTATAAAATCATTTATTGAGAGTATCTCTACCAATCATCATCTCATATTCTAAATAAATTACTTTTTAGCTATTTGAACTTTAACATCTATTTATATTAAATTAATAGTTTTTGAATTTCCAAAAGTACCCCTCCACTCTATTATAAAAGGGAACCTAATCTTATCTTTTATTAACACCTATAAATCACTTTATTTTTTCTAGACCTTGCCTATTTATCCTAAAAAATTGTTTAAATTCATCTTATAGACCATAATTTGTGTAGAAATCCATCCTAAGGAGCCTTTTTGAAAATCAAAAGGAGACCCTTGAAGAAGAGGTGATTGTTTTACAAAATCTTCCAAAGTTCTTTTCTTATTCTACTTCATTTTCCATTTTTTTTTAAATACTAATGTAATAAAACTAGTATATAATATATTTTCATATGTGTTTATCATTATGGGACAAACATATTCTTCATTTTACCAATCCTATGAAAAACAATATCATCATTAATGCGTACGTACAACTTACCGTATCCACGTTGTGGTGTAAAGTATTTTTCATATTAGATTTATTTATATGGGTATAAAGATGAATATAAAAAATTTAAATAATAAATATGAAATTATATTGTTTCTTTATAATTTATATTCCATCCTATTACATACACTTTAACTATTAACAGAATGATATCATCACTCGTACGTACGTACGGTTCAACGATGCAATTAGATTCATCCTCCACGTTAACCATTTAAGAATTATTATAAAAATATATATAACGAATAAGTATGAAGTAAATGAAATAATAATTCTACTAGAATAATATATATATGTATATTTTATTTACTATCTTCCATTCAATTAAATAAAAAAATAGAAACAATGTTCATGTGTACGTACGCCCTACCGTCTCTATGAATGGTGTATTCCATTCCATATATTTTACACATATATATTTATAATGAATATATATGATATATAAATCAAGTTTTACATTCTAGAAGTAAGTAATTCATGAAATAAGTAATAGTATCATGAATAATAATTCAAAACACGTACGATAAACAAAGTGATTTTTACCCGAAATGTTGCATTAGATTGTAATTGTTGAATGAATGTGTAGTATAAAGTCACAAATAAATCATTTATGATATCATAAATATTATTATGATTCTAGTATAGGTAAATGACATATTTAAAACCACTATACAAGAGTTTCAAACATGTATATAAGGAATCATACCTAAGGTAAGGGTTAATTTCACAATCTCATTATTAAACGAGATTCGTTATACGTACGTAATTAATAGAAAATATTTATCATCCATGTTAATTTTTCTAAAAAATATTTTTAAATAGAATATTTTTATGGTTTTATGTAAGGTACTAGTTAACAAAAACATCATTTTAATTGTATTAAATATTTATTCTTCTAAATCATTCCCATTAATGTTCGTGTTTTCAAAATGTGTTTAAGGATTTATTTATATGGACATGAATGTTTTAAAATGTTAATTACTTAGAAATGTTTAAAAGTGGTACGAGACACTTCGATTTAGAAATATCTTTTTAAATATCTTTTTTTATATGTTAACATATTTTGAATAAATGATTTCAAATAAAAAGGGTTATTTTTTTAAAGATATTTTTAATGATTTTTTAAATTATTTTCATCTATGCCAACATACTGTTTTGTATTTTATACATAATTATGTTTGATTTATTATGATACAATCTATGTAATTATATTTAACGGTTTATGATATGTTTGATTGTGGATGTTCTATCACTACAATAAAAACAGCCCTTAGCGGCGGTTTAAACCGCCGCTAAATGGGTTGGCGGCCGTTTTTGTAAACCGCCGCTAAACTTGGCGTCAGCAATCTTTTAGCGGCGGTTTTTTCTATTTCGCGGCGGTTTAAAATATGTGTCGTAGATGCCTCATTTCCCGGTGGTTTCTCTCCATTTAGCGGTAGTTTTATGGGTATGCCACACCTTTTTATGCGCGGCGGTTTTAACCGCCGCAAAATTATGCCGTTTGATGCGCCTATTTTGCGGAGGTAAAAACCGCCTCTAAATATAAACGTAATATATCTAGCGGAGGTTTTCACCGCCGCTAAATGCTGCCCAGCAAGGCATTTAGCGGCAGTTAAAACCGCCGCTAAATGCTACCAAATATGGCATTAGCGGCGGTTAAAACTGCCGCTAAATGCTGAACTAAAAAAAAAAAAATTTTGGTTGTACGACACCACTTCCCTGAAAAATAAATCAAACCAGAATATAGATAAATGATCACATCGTCATCCCTTTAAGCATCCAACCAATCGTGCTCCCAACCATAGGTTTTAACATTAACAGAAAATTATGAACCATAGTATTCTCCACCATTATAATTTACTATAAAGAATATCCAAATATTTCCAATGATAATATTGGAATTTTTCCTCTAATTGGGAAATCCTAAATACTTATGAGGCCATAATAGGGACCTTACTATAAAGAAACATTCAAATTCCAATCAGCCTAACTGAAACTAGTCATGTAATCTTTCTTAGAAGACATTTTCGACCCTTTCATGACACCCACATTAGCCTAGTGACATGATTTAAATGGATACTTTCACCTATATACATCTAAGAAGAAGTATAATAATTCAATCCACTTTCAGCTAACCATTCCCAAGATACTCAGCTTAGATGACTCACATATCACAACCTGAACCACAATTCCTTCCTCTATGAAATCCCGTGTTTACCACAAGCACATTCACATAAGCCCATACCTGATTTTCAATGAAATTTCTTAGTCATTCCATCACCTAACCATTTAATACATTGTTCCCCAGCATGAACAAGGGTGGAACCTAGATCCATCCCACTATAATCATTACCCTTTAAACATCACCTTTGAGTTCGACGATAATTTTGGGATAAAATAAGATCATCAACTATGTGCCATAAATGTTACATATAAAACCAACCGTTATCATACTTGTTCAACACATCAATAATACTACTACTCATCATCTGATGCTGCATCGTAACCCTCTCCAACTTCATCTCCACCACCTGCTGCCACCTGTAAGAACATTATATTGAAAATTAAATATTGTTGCATATTTATAATAAAACTTAAAACCAATAAAAGTTTTCAAACTAAATGATTTTTATTTTTTTGTGATTTACCTGCTCACCACTACCCGATGCACTACCACTGGGGGCATATCTTCTCATATACTGACGTATTTCAAGCAACTCTTTCTGCAAACCAGATATCTGATCCCCCTGCTGGTGAACTGTGTTTCGTAGAGAAGACATCTCCCTCTGAGCATCTTCTGGTATGAAATGACTATAAGCAAGAGTAGATGTAGCTGAAATCCCTGAAGGCATGCGAAAGGCCTCAGATGGTACAGGTCCCAAACCCATCCCGCGCACTCTACCAGGATGCTCCTTCCCAAGGACTTTACCAACCGGGTCATCCTGGGAGAATGAGTAGGATTTCCCAGGATTGGCATCCCATATTTCCTTAATTTTTACCTAGAAATCAAATATCAATATATATTAACACAGTAAAAACTAATAATAAGTTATTATAATAAATAATTGACTTCATACCCCAACTTATCTGGCAGGTTCATTAACAAAACTTCCATCTGTTTTTTTATGAACATCCAGCCACAGTTCTGTTCGGGATGCGTCATGCCCAAAACTCTGTGACTGCATTAAAAAAAGATAAATCTATAATTAAATATGTTAAATAGATAATATTATCTTATAAATATTTAAATTAATTAAAACATTACCAATGACATTTGGCTTCTTGAAAAGCTTTTTGAACCCACAGTGTGCGGGATGACCTGCTTTGCCCGGTTTGAAGCATTCTGTCTTGAGAGATTATGAAATAAATAAAATTCAATTTAATAGTATTGTATTCAATGTCTATATCCTCTTCATGTACATGTATAAATGTAAAATGAGGATAATATAATAATATATATTTCAATACCATCCGCTTCTCATCACGATGTCTATCGATAAAAACCTTCCACTGTTCTTTCGGTACCACACTGGGTAGCTTTTCATACATCTGCTGCAAGGTCAATGAAGTATCGTTGACATCACACCACAACCTCCATTTTAAATCTTTCAATTTTTTTCCAAGATTTTTCAATGTCCACTTCCGTGCTATCACATCAGCAATGGTAAAGTGGAAGAACATCTGTATACAGAAATTCATTTTGAATATATTAGTAACATGACATTCAATTAAACCATAAAGTAATAAAATTACCTTTATCTGAGAATCATAAACTTCATTTTTCCAGTTTGGAGGCATATGCCTCACATCATCATATGAAATAGGCAGGGAAATGGGCTCCGCTGCCAGTTGACCTATAATCTTACCAAGTAAACCTGCGGCGTCATCCGTCGGGACCCCATAAGAATCAAATGGAACCACTATCTTCTCGCCATACATGTTCCAAACATCAGAACTTTTTATGTGTTTTTCCACGGTTGCATTGTTTTCATCTGCAATGAGAAAACAATTACTATAAACAAAATGAAATAAATTTATTTAATTAAAATTTGTACCTATGACTGTGACCCTCCAGAATGTCCGTGATGAACTAGAAGGGGCGTGTCGCTGCCCCACTGCTGAGGCTCCTGTAGGGGGAGGCGATGACTCATCCTCTAATGAGGCATCCACTGATGGTGTCAGAGATGGTGCAGGGGGAGATGATGCAGGGATGTAGGCAGCTGCTGCCTCAGATGTCGTGGGGACCGATGTGTCGCCATCTGTCGCAGAAGTAGAAGGAATGGTGTTCCGCTTCTTCCTTGGAATTCCTGTCATTTAATCAAATAAAATTAAGTTCAGAATATATATTTCAAAAAATTTATGCGGAAAAAAAATTAAAAATGATAATAGATTCCCAGTACTAACAAACAAAATATATATAACAATGATAATGAATGACTACAGAAATGAAACAAGTGGTTGCTGAATAAATAAATAATTGTACATACAATCATTTTCCCCTTCAATCATGTTGGTTTCCTACTCCATTGCTTCATACACTTCATTCATCCTTGCTAGACTAATATATTCAATATCATGATGGACAAATAATTCTTCTTCCTATTGTTGATGAAATTAAATTGTAGAGGTCAAATCTTCCACTTCATCACCCATATCATACAAATATCTTTGTATTACGTGAGTAACTACACTCCACACTTCATCCACAACATCATTCACATTATATACCATTTTTTTCCTACGATGCTAAGATATATGGATCATGCAGTTCACGATCACCAACATCCATCAAGCGAGAGAAGTTCACAGAAGTAAATTGCAAGGAATCTCTTTTAACACCTCTGATAATATCGACCCATTTGCATTTGAATAAAACAACAGAAAAATGCCCGTGGTAGTTTAATTCAATAATATCATGCAGATTTCTATAGTATTCCACTTCATCAAATGTAAATATACCACTATTCTGTGTTTTCAAACCCACTTCTCGATCGACTGTACGAAATCTAAAACCATTCACATTATAAGCGCCAAACATTCTAACTTGTTTTATAGGACCTCTAGCAAGAAACTTCAAATCTTCTGACAAGTCTGGTCGAGTATCAGTATTCATGATGTGAAAAAAAAATTAATAGATTTGCAAATTGTATGTGTCAAACTCATATTCGTATTTATTGCAATATTTATAAACTTACACGTCGTGCAAACCATTCTACCAGCACTTTATTCACAGCTTTCATTATATCTTTTTCATTTCGTGTTCGGCCTCTCATTCGTCTCTTTGTTTGTATCCTCAACTCTTCAATAAATGGATCTGCAATTTCACTATTCAGCAGCACATATCTATGTGCCTGTAATAATTCCAATTCTGTTAGTGTCGCGTATGAGGTCCTCCCAACTGATCGGCCAATAGCAGGAAATATTTTTGATTTCTGATGCATTTGAGAATGAGTTGATGTGTTGTCAACATGTCCAACTCGATTAAATCTTGTCTCAATATCATCCAAATATCTGGAAAAAAAGGTGAGACACTCCTCGGCCAAATAGCCTTCATCAATAGAGCCTTCTGGTTGAGCTTTATTTCTCACGTATGCTTTCAAATGCCCAAGATATCTGTGAAAAAAAATAATATTATGCATTTATTTAAATGCCAAATTTTTTTTACTTAACTGGAAACATATAAATAAAATACCTCTCAATTGGATACATCCATCGATAATGAACGGGGCCTCCTAATTTAGCTTCGTCAACCAAATGCACAGTTAAATGCATCATGACAGTAAAAAACGATGGAGGAAAGATCATCTCCATTGCACAAAGGGTCAATACAAACCTCTCCTGTAGGTTTTCAAGCTAAAATGGATGTAGAGCTTTCTCACATAATTGCCTGAAAAATGTGCATAATTGGAGTACAACAGTAGTAAATTTTTTAGGTAATAATGTACGCAATGCCAATGGTAGTAACTGTTGTAACAAAATATGTGAATCGTGACTTTTCAATCCATATAACTTACGATTCTTCAAGTCAACACACCTCGAGATGTTACTCGAATACCCATCAGATACCTTAACATTATTTAAAATTTGAAGGAACGTATCTTTATCCCTATTTTTCATTGAAAAAATGGCCGGAGCATACTTTTCATTCTCATCTGGCCAGAGATCACGTTTTATGTTCATTACTTGTAAGTCTTTGCGATCATTGAGATGATCCTTCGACTTTCCATGCTCATTAAGTAATGTGAAAATCAAATTATCACATACATTCTTCTCAATATGTATCACATCAAGATTGTGGCGCAAAGAATTAAATTCCCAATACGGAAGTTTGAAGAATATACTTTTTTTCTTCCATTGTTGCGTTCTGATTTCACATGACGATGCACTTCACACTCGTTTTCCGCTATCATTCAATTGCTGAACCTTCCCAAATTCTGTTTTAACATTTTCAAGCTGTGTCAATATTTCAGAACCGGTTAACAACTTTGGAGGTGGTCTATGATCAATGGAACCATTAAATTTTGATTTGTTCAGCCGAAATCTATGAGATGCATCAAGAAATCTTCGATGGCACAAGAAGCACCATTTTCTACTGTGAGGTAGCCGTTTGGTCTCGAAATCAAAGTTAAAAACGGGACAAGCCAAACCCGTATAAGTGTTCCAACCAGATAAATTCCCAAGCCCAGGGAAGTCACTAATGGTCCACATTAAAGAAGCATGCATTTTGAACATTGTTTTAGAAGAAACATCAAATGTCTCAATACCGTTGGTCCATAACACCTGCAATTCTTCAATCAAAGGCTGCAGGTATACATCAATATCATTTCCAGGCATTTTTTCCCGGAATAATCATCGAAATGATAAAATATGTTTGTTGCATACACATCCACGGAGGCAGATTATAAGGGATCAAAACAACTGGCCAAATACTATAACTCGTACTCAAAGTCCCAAATGGGTTGAATCCATCGGCATCCAATCCCAATCGAACATTCCTAGGATCAGCTGAGAAATTTGGATGTAATGCATCAAATGTCTTCCACGATTGGGAATCTCGTGGATGTCTCATTAACCCATCATTGTTATTATCTACAGCAGGCCACTTCATGTGTTCGGCGGTTTTTGATGACATGAATAATCTTTGCAATCGAGGCTTCAAAGGAAAGTAACGCAAAACTTTTGCAGGTGTGTTCCTTTTCTTCTTCTCCATAAAATTATGCTCAGTCATACTTCCAACATTACCCTTTGACTACCATCTAGAAGAAGAACATTTCTTACAATTCTGTCTACTTGAATCTTCTCCCCAGTAAAGCATACAATCATTGGGACACGCATGTATTTTTGTATAATTCAGACCAATCTTGTTTACAACTTTTTTCATCTCATAAAACGATTCTGGGATTTTTGCTTCAGGAAATGCATCACGAATCAATTCCAATAACATAGACATTGCCTTATTTGTAATTCCACAAAGACATTTGATATGGTACAACTTCATCAGAAATGAAAGCTTTGAATATTTCAAACACCCACTATACAACTCGTGATTTCCATCATCAACTAAATCATGAAACACATTTTTCTCACTGAAGTTTTCCCTTACATTTGGCTCCACATAATCAAGAGGAGGATCCAATGATATGTTACAATCTTGATCTTCTTGTGTTACAGTGTCAAAAAAATCACTTGTCACGTTGCAATTTGTAGCATCATCTTCTGGTTGTTCTGATATGTTTTGATGCTCATAGTGGTGTCTTGCAGTGCCGAATGCATCATTTATGAGGTTTTCCATTTCATTTTCCATTGGCGACAAACTTGGGACCTCATTCCGTGGATTAACATCAGTCCTCAATCTTTCTGTATTGTTTGATTCTCCATGCCAAATCCAACACAAATATTGATCAGGGAATTGCTTCAGTATTAAATGTTCTTAAACTTCATCCCTCTTCAACCATGTTCGAAATTTACATTTAGGACATGGACATCTTATTCTCCCTTCAACGGATCGATTAGAAATTGCAAAATCTAAAAACTCATTCAAACCCTTAACATATTGAGGTGTGTTCCTTGGTAATGTGATCCAGCTTTTATCCATGTATATCACAATGTGCCTACACAAAAATATACGATAGTGTAATATTACAGAAACATAATATAATAAAGATGAACCATTGATCATAAAGTATGCATAATATAATAAAGATGATTCATTGATCACATTTACCACTTCAGACCAATAGAACAAGTCTGGTCCATAGGAGACAGCGTCAACACCTCATTGAGGAGCAATAAGAATATCGGGCTACACACTTATCATAACACTATCGATCACACATTTATGTTGCCTCAAACAACACCCCATTGATGTGTGATCGAAACTGATCATAATGCATTTTAAACCTGAGACATTATGTGATTGTTTAGGCTTGAACTTAGATGTCCTCCAAGAGGAATGATGTTTCTCAATGGTTTTATACACAACCAACTATAAAGAGGGCCACTATGTTCACTATTGTACCCTTGGATTTTAATGATCACAATCACTCTCATCGTGTTCTAACTTGTTTTCAAGTGTTTTGATTCTAGGAAAAAGGTTTCCCAGGAGTTGGCCCAAGAAGGCTGATAGTGGACTCTCTGAGTCAACCGGCCAACCGGTGGATTCCCACCGGCCAGCCGGTGGTCTCTGGCAGAAGCATTGCTTTCTGCCAGAGCCACCGGTCAGCCGGTGCTAGCGCACTGGCCAGCCAGTATGGGCACCTGCCAACCGGTTCTTTAGTACCTATCTCAAGGCACAACACCAAATACATAATTATATACAATTTATAGTTAATTATATAATTTTATTATAAAAATTATAATTTATTTCAATTAAAACCAACAAGGAATAATTGCCTAAAAATCACTAGCCCACCTCATCACACCTATATAATAACCAACCACTTATGTATTGTTTGTGGTGAACTCCAACCTTTATCCCAAAAAAATTACCTATGAAGTTGAACCAAGTCAATAATCTCCAAAATCTAACCAAAAAATCCAAAAATAAATGAAGAACAATGTAAAGGTAACATCAAATGTAGTCATACATAATGGAAATAATACTACATGTTTGACCCAAACCATGGCCATGAATGATGTTGTAGAGGAATTTATCAAAGGTTGATGCAAGTAGTTTATAATCAAATGATGTCCTATTTGACATTAGCATCACCTTTTTGATGTGTTGGGTACATATACTTCTTTCTAACTATATAATTTATTCCCCTTCCCCTTCCCTATCTATCTGCCTCTCCCAAAAACAATGTCTACATCATAGGAATATATGTTGGTATTTTGAAATATTTAAGTCATGTAGTTGTTGATAAGGTGGAATGTATATTTGTCATAATTGAAATAATTTTTTAGATATTTCATTATTTTGATGACCCATGTGTTTTAATTTCCCATTATGATTTTTTGAGACTCGACGCAGTAATGACCTCCTCACAGTGGAAGACTAGGCCACCAAAACCCAATTATTTCCACCATAGGACATTTTTTAAAGATAAGTGACGAGAATGAATAATTATAATGGTAGGCCTCTTCATAATGTACATGTAGGCATGCACCCAACCATATATATGAATATGTTCATAATAATAAAAATAAGAGAAAATAAACTAAATATTTACATTCTATCATGTTATTTACTTTAGAGAATAAAAAATAGTACAATAGTACAATAGGAGGCGGCCACAGCGGAGGAGGAGGAGGCAGCAGCCGCAGAGGAGGAGGCGGCGGCCGCAGTGGAGGAGGAGGAGGAGGCCGCGGTGGAGGGGAGGAGGAGCAGGAGCAGAGGAGGAGGCGGTGGCCGCGGTGGAGGAGGAGGAGGCAGCGGAGGCAGCGGAGGAGGAGGAGGAGGCCGCGGTGGAGGAGGAGGAGGCCGCGGTGGAGGAGGAGGAGGCCGCGGTGGAGGAGGAGGCACCAGCAGCAGCGCAGAGGTAGGGCGGAGGCAGGGCGGAGGCACTAACTCATGATAGTCACACATAATCTTTTCCCTATCACCCTAACGTATCAGGACCATATTACATATATTTAAGATTACTATCATGGTGTCTATTGGTTCTCATTATATCCTAGGAACTTCTATAGTCTTTTTATATTACATGCAATCTTAGGATGTCACTATATAAATATAGTCAATGCCGAAGAACAAACACTATTTTTGGTAAGATATAAACATGTATATATAAAACTGTATGCATGTAATGGTATTCAATATAAATACATGAGTTAGTTATAGGGTACCCACTCACAACACCACACTTATTAATGGAACCCACATTGAATGGCACCCTGAAACACCCTTCTTACTCTTTAAATATGAAGTGATTTCATGTAATTAACCTCGAAGAACAAGGGTTGTAAAGAAAAAGAATAATGAAATGTGGTAACCTATCATGGGATATAGGGGTTTCTACTGGTTTAACAAATGTTCAAATGTTAGATGGGCCTCACTTTCAAATGATAACAATTAAAATCAATATTTAGTTTCATTCATTTTAATATGGCATAAAATAATCATGCGTTAATAAGACATAAAATAATGTTATAATATTTTTTCATACACATTGTTATTTCAAGAAATAGTGAATGAGAAATAATGTTTCAAAATAGGCTAAGAACTATCTCAGGAATAGGAAAAATGAAATTGGTCAATTGGGTCATTTCATGAATATCAATAATCACTTTACTTGATGCATGTATTCATGAATCAACATCAAGAATAAGAAATCACATCGATGATCATTTTTAGGAAACTTCAAATAGATGTAAGATTGTGAATTTTAAAAATGTCAACCTATTTCTCTAATTAAAAAAAAATAATTTCCTAGAAGTTATATAAAAACTCAGTTTTCTTACTGGATGTCATTTAATTATGGTTATTAAGCTAGAACATTTACCTTTCTATCACATAGTTGGAGAATGAATCAAATTTAACTGGCTCAGTATTGATGCTGATTTTAAATTCTACTAGATCGGGCTGCATGGTCTCTTTCTTCAATTGTTAGACAATAATCTTCTAAGATTTATATGATCGCTTTTATCACCTAGATCTAGCTTAGGAGTAGGTATATATGTGTGGCCCATTATAGGAAGTCTTTGTAACTACCATTTCCTACCTTACTAGATTCCTATCTACTATAAATATTATCTAAGGAATTTGCTTGGAAACTGTAGAGTTATACCACCATGACTTCCTCACATCATATTCCATGAGGGTGATGATGAATGTTACCCAGGAGGAGACGTGGAGGCACTGGTGGCACCGGCGAAGGAGGAGGAGGCATCAGCGGAGGAGGAGGAGGCCACGGTGGAGGAGGAGGCACCCGCGGCAGCGCGAAGGTAGGGCGGAGGCAGGGCGGAGGCATCGGAGGCAGAAGAGGAGGAGGATCTGGCCGGTGGAGGGGAGGAGGAGCAGGAGCAGAGGAGGAGGAGGCGGCCGTGGCGGAGGAGGAGGAGGCAGCGGAGGAGGAGGAGGAGGCCGCGGTGGAGGAGGAGGAGGCCGCGGTGGAGGAGGAGGCAACGACGGCAGCGCAGAGGTAGGGCGGAGGCAGGGCGGAGGCAGCGGAGGCAGCGGAGGCAGCAGAGGAGGAGGAGGATGAGGCCGGTGGAGGAGGAGGAGGAGCAGGAGCAGAGGAGGAGGCGGCGGCCACGGCGGAGGATGAGGAGACGATGGCCGCGGAGGCACCGGCGTGACTGCGGCGTGACCGCGGCGTGACCGCGGAGGAGGAGGCGGTCACGGAGGCACCGGCGGCACCGTCGGAGGATGAAGAGGCATCGGTGGAGGAGGAGGAGGCACCGGCGGCAGCGCAGAGGCAGGGCGGAGGCAACGGAGGTAGCAGAGGCAGCGGAGGATGAGGAGGATGAGGCCGGTGGGGGAGGAGGAGGAGGAGCAGGACTAGAGGAGGAGGAGGCGGCCGCGGCGGAGGAGGAGGAGGCGGTGGCCGCAGAGGCACCGACGTGACCGCGGCGTGACTGCGGCGTGACCGCGGCGTGACCGCGGCGTGACCGCGGCGTGACCGCGGCGTGGCCGCATTGTGACCGCAGCGTGACCGCGGCGTGACCGCAGAGGAGGAGGAGACGTGGAGGCACTGGCGGCACCGGCGGAGGAGGAGGAGGCATCGGCGGAGGAGGAGGAGGCCGCGGTGGAGGAGGAGGCACCGGAGGCAGCGCGGAGGCATGGCGGAGGTAGGGCGGAGGCAGGGCGGAGGCAGGGTAGAGGATACTTTATACTTTTTTTCATAAATTCAAAAAGATTAAAAAAATTAAAGATTTTAATATCATGGTCAAATAGATTATATAACCAATAGAGTACCTTATTTAACCTACAAGAACATATTAAATGGGTTGGATAAAACCTTTAGAAAAAAAACCATCAAACTATGTTTTAAAATCCTTCATTTTAGATGGTGTGATTTGATAAAAGTGAAAAAATAGGATACATTTTACAAATCATGTTATTATAAAACTCCACCCCTTCTCAATAGATGTAAACCAAAATATTATAGTAAAACACATTGGAAACTCAAAATATATGGGAGGAAGATCACTACACGATGATCACTTTTAAGGAAAAAATGTAATCATGTATATCATCCTATGTAACTCTAGAAGAGAATATCTAACAAAAATCAACATATGGTTCCATTCTACTTGAAATACATAAAAACCCATTAGGTCCAGCAATGGAAATCAAATGAATGTAATAATTAATAAGACCATTATGGGAAATCAACCAATCCATTATAACAATGACATGTAGAGATTTCATATACAGAATCAATAAATATCATACAAGATTTAAATATGAAATAAATAAAGTATAGATAGGTAATAACAAATCCTTGTCTCTTATTTTTCTTCTAGGAACAGAAATACCAATTACATAGTGTTTCAGATCCATTAAAATATTCAAATATTTCACAACATACACATATATGATAGAATGAGGGGATTTGGTATAAAATATTACTGTAAATGAAGATGATTATCTGAAAATGGAACCTCTAATTACCAAAATCGAAGGCCGCAGGGGGCGCGGTGGTCGCCGGGGGGGTGCGGGGGTCGCCAGAGGCCGCAGGGGGCGTGCTGGTCACCGGAGGGCGTGGGGGGCGCAGAGGGCATGGGGGTCGCCGACAGTCGAAGGGGGCGCCGGGGGGTGTGGGGTTTGCCGGGGGCCCGGGGGTCGACGGAGGGTGCGGCTGTCACCAGAGGGAGCCGGTGTCGCCGGAGGGAGAAGCTGTCGCCGGGGATCGGGGAGGGTTTGTGAGGAGAGGGCAGGGGTCGCCGGATCTGGGAAGAGGGGAGACGACACGAGGGGAAAGCGTCGCGAGTTTTCTAAAAAAAATGGGTTTCGCGGCGGTTTTTAATAAACCGCCGCGAAACCTTTCCCGGATAACGTTTAGCGGCGGTTTTGTGAACCGTCGCCACAAAACCGCCGCTAAACCAGGGTTTTTTTGTAGTTTATATTGATACCATTCATGGTTTATGGCTAATGTAATAAAATTTCATATGCTAGTTTTAATAAAAATGTTTATGTGGGTTGTGGTTCACCTTTTTCATTAGAGAAATGAATTTGAATTAGAAGGTGACAGACGAGGCCATCTATAGAACCTCGATACATTAGTTGGCTTCATGAAACAAAAAAAATATGGTTTTGGCTGAGGCCTTACACATTTATTAGATTCCTGGCATGAAGCCTTTAATGTAGTAGATTTTTTTTCATAAAGCTTTGACAATATTATATTCTTGGTATGAAGCCTTGATGGTAAGTTTCAGATGTCAATTATTATGCATTCCCTCATTATGTGCTTAGTTACTGATATTACATGTGATTTTTTGACTAGTTTAATATCCATGTGTATGTTCATATATAAATATTTGATTTATTCTGTACATATTATTTTCATTATTAGGTTTAAAAGGATTTTTTTTAGATATATACATTTCCTTAACAGTTTAGGCATATTTATGAAAGCTTCTACTGCATTATTTACCCTTACTAAGCATCTCAGATCACCCCTTTCTTATGTTTTTCTCTCCCAGGATGCCAAGATGTGTATGATTATAGATATACAGGGTTAATCTAGGATAAAAATGGAATTCTAAAAGGATTATCTATGTTTTACTTTATTCTTTGAATTATAATGTAAAGTTAATTTATATAATTTTTTATTCAAAGACTATAAAACTGATCGGTCCTTTAGGATTTTATTCCTTGTAATCGTGCCAATGTATTAAAATAGTGCACTGGATCTGGGATTTTGGAGTCGGGGTGTTGCCCTATGTTTCCACAAAAATACAAACTTTAACACCTTGAAATAGTAAATCGATATATCAACTCTATAAACACTACTGGATTTGGTTCCCTATAACCAAATTATAATTACTTGATTATTGCATGTATCCATTTTCGTTAATATTAATGATTTTTCTTACCACATCATAATTATTCCTCTATATGATCTAACATGTGCTAATGTCCAAATAATATCTTTCACACTGAATGTTCATAGTTGTCCCCTACTTTGATAAGAACCTAGATGTACCACAATAGTATTCTTGAATATATATGTTCTTTATTTGGATGTTATGATTCTCTGGGATAGAAATGAAATAGGATATATGGGGTGGAGACTCATAAGACCTTGAGGCACTGTCTTTTGTTGTACATTATTGGTAATTTACAAAGGAGAAGATTATGAGAATGAGATAAGGTGGTAAGAAATCAATATTTTTATGTGTCATTGGATGTTACTATCTTTATAAGTGTGTTTTTATCATTAACATTTAATGTTATCATTAATAAATATCATAAGTCACCAACATTAATGGATTGAAAAAAATTGTGATGACGTATGCTCACAGTGAAGTAGGATACGTTGGGTAAATCCTGAGTGATATGGTATTAATGGATAATGTATGATCCCGATCCATTGATGATGTGTGTTTTGGTTTTATGCTTTGTTAAACACCATTAATATAGTTAATGGAATGCATATCTAGAGTAAGGAAGGTATTAAGAGTGTCCTGGGGGTTTGGTAGATGAAAATAGGGAAAAAGATCAATATAATGCATGATGAATGGTTAGTATTCACCATGTTTCATTACCATGAGACAAGGATAAGGGAGGGCCACATTCAAAAAAACATATGAGGAGGGCCTAGGGGACCATATGTCTTGAGTCCCCTTGGACAGAGGCAATCACATGGTTTTGTTGAACTGTGTGGGTGGCCGAGACAAACTATGTGATTTGGTTTTCTCTTGGATAGAGGAGGCCACACAATTAGAGCACTTTTTTGAAAAATGTGTGTCTTAACTATGCAACTCATTAAAATTGGGGAATTTACCCTTTTTCGTACCTAAACATTATACCATTTCCCCAATTTTTACCCTCATTTCTCTTTATTACCCTATTATGAAAACCTACTTTTCCAAACTCTTCCAAGGATCATTATCCTTCAATTATACGTCATTTGAGGTGTCATTTATTGTGATTAAAATCCCCAGAAAAGCCTTTGAATTATTTTCCTCGTATTTTCTTGATGACTAACACTATGGTTTATTATCTTTTTATAAATCTCATGAACCCTATTTCTTGGGAGTTCATAAATTTTCCATATGAGGTCATTTTAGTCTGAATCCAGTTATGAGGTTGGACAAGTGTTTTCATTTTAGAAAAAGGTAGGTGTTATACAATATTTCCTCCATATTCTAGATGTTTTTTTGTACATGGTTGTTCCTTTTCATTTTCATGTTTTTTATTAGAGTGTTTGATTAAGAAAAGTTAATTGGGCCTTTAAATGATGCTCTAGACCTCTCACGAACCCCACAGTATCCATTTATGATTAAGATATTGGTCTTAAGGCTACCCATGGGGTGTGTCAATCAATTGACAAATGGTAAACGAGTTATAAGTTATGAGATAGAGGGTTAAGAGGACTAAATTGGTTTAAATTTTTCTTTGAACTAGTTACCATGATATAAAGGGTTGTTTGGCTTAATCAGAAATTAAAGGTGTTGAAAAGGAAATGGAAAAAAGGGTAAATGGTTAAGGGGGATTGATCTTGTAGTAAAATGGGTTTAAGGGACCTTAATTGGGTATTAAATGAATAAATGGTTAGATGGTTTAGGTTTATTATTTGGTTAAAGTTTTTGAATGGGATAGACCATGTGAATAATAGTGAAGGGAAGAGGTGAAACCTTGATATTATGATGTGTTGAAAAGGCCCAATATTTTGGAACTATGATATTATAAATTAATGAAATGGTTAGAGATGAGGGACACGACAGTTACCCATTCATGGGTAAGTATATTGTTCATGGCTCTCCTCATCCTTGATTTAGGATAGCTAAACATGATGCTCTACAACCTTGATTTTAAATGATAGACATGGTGTTCCTGGTTCTTGGATAGGGTACAATCATTATGATCCATGAACTAATTCCTTTTGTTATGGTACATGTAATTGGTTTAATTCACCTTGGTATGTGAAATCTATTTCATTATTTCCATGTTTATATATTCTATTTTTTTACTACATGTCCTATTATCAGACTTGATATCGCTATAGAAACCATTGGTGGTGGACTACTGAGTTGTACTCACATCCTTCTCGGGCCACCTTGGGTACCCAAGAATATTTCATGGTTGCAATTTAGGTTAAGGGAACAAACCCCATGATAGATGTATGTGTTGGGATTTTGGGACAAAGCATGGATGAGGGGACCAAACCAATACCGGGACTGATTTTGGGGATTTTAAATGTGTCTTTATTTTGAGGCTTCCTTTGACACATGATACTTTTTTGACATTGTATGTTTACAAGTTTGGTTTTTGGGAATTTATCCAATTTTTGGAATTGATTACATGATGCATGGTTATTTATTATCGCTATTTTCGTAATTTTTTATGTAGATTTACACTATTATCTTACTTTGGTAAAGAGGGTATGGTATCCCCATGTTATTATTTTAAAACAAGATACTATTTAGTAGCCTCTAGAATAGGGGGAGGCTCTCTAGAGGTCCTATAGCATACCCGCTTTGGGCATTGGCTTAGTGAAACCCTGGATGAGATGTCACAAAGTGGTATAAAATATTCATTTTTATATTAATGTACTATTTAGGAAAGGTATATATGAGACTATTATGCATTGGGACTTAGTAATGAGCTCGTTCACAAGGGTGTGTTATCGATGTGTGGGGGTAAACCAAATTTCCCAAGGTGGTATTTTTTTCATTATATTCACTTGTTATAGTTGGATGTTATTTCACCTTGGGTGATACACTCATTGTGTGGTGTTATTGTTTTATAAGATTTTACTCATAGGATAGTATTACATGAGATTGTGTATGAGTGAATAATTTTAGGTACTTAGGTATTTATGTGACATACATCATATTAGTAACACATGGAAAATCAATTCATGGTTGGGTTATGGGGAACAACGTGATTTTCTACCTCTTTTGTGTAATTAAATAACTAATGAATCATAAAGAATTTTTTATTAGTTTTTTTGTAAGTGTTAACTTAAATTGTTATAATAATTTCAAAATTTAAATCTTGTAATCATGGAAAAAAATTTACACTAAGTTAGCCATGGCCCAAAGATAATGTATGTAGAGTGGTTTTTTTATGACTAGAGGTGAACTCATATTTTGTGTAAATGTGAAAGCGATATGTTATATGTCCTGAGATGTGTGATTGGAATTATAGATAGATATATCTATGATGATGGTTTCCAGTAGGGAATCAAGTGGACATTGTTGAGAAATAACCTCTAGTAGAAGGACCTGAGCACCCATTGGTTTTGGGGGATATAATTGAAGAGCAGTTCTATAAGAATTTTTACCACTTTATTTAGTTTATATAAAGTGACCTAGTTGTGTCTGTGATGATTATGTTTTACTAGACTAGAGATTTTCATATGTAGCATCCTCTAATGTTTTCTAGGGATAGTGGACCCAAGGTAGATGAGTTTGGGATTGAGTGTATATAGAAAATTTTATATCACCTAGAGAATCCTCTAGAGAAAAGGGTTAACTTGGAAACGTACATATTGTGAAGACTTGAAAACTTATGTTGGGATATTTAGGATCAGATTGAGGAGTTAGAGAATATGGCATGTATGAACTTCTAAAAAAATTTATTAAATCATTTCTACTGGGGGAACCTAATGCAGTAGAGAGTTGTAGAGTTTATTCATTTGACCTAAGGGAATATTTCAACGAAGGATTATGTTATATGATTCACCTATTTATTGTGTGTTGTTCTATAATTGGTGGTAGATATGGTAGAAGCTATGAAATTTTTTCAAGTAGGGCTTATATGTGAGATTATGTCTTAGGGGAATATCTTTCATTTGGATAATTTTTCTAAGGTGGTGAATCAGGATCTCATTTATAAGGGTAACCTAAACGAGGCTTCTATTGGTGGAAAGACATGATTAGTTGATCTATTGTTTCGTACATCCTCTGATAGTATGAAGCAATTTTATGAGAACTTATACCATGTGGGTGGTAGACATAGTAGTCAGGGGAGAGGAACATCCTCATAGGGAAGTTACCAGGTGGTTTTCTATCAGCGTGGAATGTGTGGTCACATACGAGGTCAGTGTCTCTTACCACTAGTGGAGTGCTGAGCTTGTGGTAGGATGGGACACCTATATAGGTTTAGTTGGAGACCTCAATCAATGATTTGCGATGGAGGATATATTTCAATGTAGAGAACCAAAAAGGGATCTACTACCATGTATCAGTCTGTTAGTTGTAGTTTTACTAGCCATACTGATTAGTGTGGTGGATGGGGTGATCTAGCATAGGAGAGAATGTTCCAGTAGAGCATTAAAGAGAAAGATAATTAGATAGGATATTTGGGTAGTGGGGTAGGTCATCTATATTTATCTCATCATACACCTAATGGTGGAAGGGCATAACCATCGATTCTATAATGTATGATTCTTTTAGCTTCCACACATTTTAGTGATTTACTTGATATAGGATCCTCTCATTTTTTATATGTACTTGACTTGTGAATAGTTTTCTATTTTGTGGTGGAGTTTTTTTATGGGGTTATGTCTATCAACACACCTTTGTGGCTGCAATTATAGAGCATCTATTTTTAAAGGGTGTTCCCTTTAGGATAGTTAGTAACATTTTCTTTGGGACTTGTAAAAAATTGAAATTTTAGGTTTTAAACTGATATTTTAATGGGCTAGTTGGTATCATAACAAGATCACATTGATTTTTACCATAACAGCATGACATTCATTCCTTCAAAGGGTAAAAGTTATGTTTTTCACAGGAAATGGGATCTTCTAGCAGGCTGGGAAGGGAAAATTCTTTAAAAACTGGGTGAACTCATAGACCAAGTTGCGTGTATTTTTCTTAATGATGAGATAGTGGAGCATGATATCTTCCCTCTGGTAGTGGCTTAATTACTGGATGCATTTATTTATGAGTTATCAGGGATTCCTGTTAGTAGAGATGTTGAGTTTAGTATTGAGATGGTTCTTGGAGCTGAGTTAGTTTTTGTTCCACCTTTTATAGTGGCACCAACAGATATTTAAGAGTTTTAGGATTTGTTAGATGAGTCATAGGATAAATGTTTTCTCTATATGAGTATGTCACCTTGAGGATATTTGCTTTTTATTTCCTTAAAGGATGATTTAATTTTGTGTTTGTGTGTCGATTAATGAAACTTTAACTATATGATTATTAAGAACCAGTTTCCACTCCTTATATATTAATGATATTTTGACCAAATGAGGGGTGCTTGTGTGATTTCTAAGATTGATTTGAGATCAGGGTATAATCATATAAGGGTGAGACCATCTGATATACCTTATACATCTTTTATAAGCATGTATAGTTTGTATGAGTTCATCACAATTCCATTTTGGTTGAAGAGTTCTCATGTTATGTTAATGGATTTGATGAAATAAATATTTCACTCATATATGGATGAGTTTCTGGATTTCTTTTTTGATGAAATCTTATTGTACACCCAGTGTTAAGATGCTCATGCAAAACATCTTGACAATGTTCAAAGTACACTGAGAGAGAATAGTCTTTACACCAGCCAATCTATGTGTCATTTCTTGATCAATGGGGTACATTTCTTTTTTCACATAATCATAGAAGAATTTGTGCCAGCAGAAATTAAGAAGGTTTAAGAATTTTTTTATAAGGATAATCCCAACAATATTTTTGATATAGAAATATTTATTGGGTTTGGTTGGTAATTATTGAAGGTTAATAAAATAATTGTCTCACTTGGCTATGCCACTTTCAGGCCTAACCAATAAGGGCATCAAGTTTGAGAAATTTGAAGGCTGTGAGAATTCCTTCCAGGAATTTGAGAGACTTTTGACCACAACACTAATTTCGATCTTACCTAAATCAGTTAAGGAGTATACATTGTATTATGATGTATATGGGATCATTATTAGGGTTGTGTTGATGCAGGGAGATCAAGTCGTGGTGTATGGATCACAAAAATTGAGGCCTCATGAACAAAACTGTCCTATTAATGATCTCAAGTTATATTTTATATTCCATGCCTCAAAATATTGGAAAAAATTATCTTCTGGAGCTTTATTATTTATACAGATCATAAAAGCCTAAACTATATCTATTCTCACTTCGATCTAAATCTCAAAATTGAGAATATGGGTTGGGTACATGAAATCATTTGATTTTGACCTATCTTATACATTAGGAAAATGGAATAATGTTGTTGATTACATGGGATGAAATACCACTACAAAAAAACCATGGTTTAGCAGCAGTTTTGTGGCGGCGGTTCACAAAACCACCGCTAAACGTTATCCGGGAAAGGTTTCGCGGCGGTTGATTAAAAACCGCCCTGAAACCCATTTTTTTTAGAAAACTCGCAACGCTTTCCCCTCGTGTCGTCTCCCCTCTTCCCAGATCCGGCGACCCCCGCCCTCTCCTCACAAACCCTCCCTGATCCCCGGCGACAGCTTCTCCCTCCGGCGACACCGGCTCCCTCCGGTGACAGCCGCACCCTCTGGCGACCCCCGGGCCCCCGGCGAACCCCGCACCCCCCGGCTCCCCCTTCGACTACCGGCGACCCCCATGCCCCCCGCGCCCCCACACCCTCCGGCGACCACCACGCCCCCCGCGGCCTCTGGAGACCCTCACACCACCCCCCCCCGGCGACCACCGCGCCCCCTGCGGCCTTCGATTTTGGTAATTAGAGGTTCCATTTTCAGATAATCATCTTCATTTACGGTAATATTTTATACCAAATCCCCTCATTCTATCATATATGTGTATGTTGTGAAATATTTGAATATTTTAATGGATCTGAAACACTATGTAATTGGTATTTCTGGTCCTAAAAGAAAAACAAGAGACAATGATTTGTTATTACCTATCTATACTTTATTTATTTCATATTTAAATCTTGTATGATATTTATTGATTCTGTATATGAAATCTCTACATGTCATTGTTATAATGGATTGGTTGATTTACCATAATGGTCTTATTAATTATTACATTCATTTGATTTCCATTGCTGGACCTAATGGGTTTTTATGTATTTCAAGTAGAATGGAACCATATGTTGATTTGTGTTAGATATTCTCTTCTAGAGTTACATAGGATGATATACATGATTACAATTTTTCCTAAAAAATGATCATCGTGTAGTGATCTTCCTCCCATATGTTTTGAGTTTCCAATGTGTTTTATTATAATATTTTGGTTTACATCTATTCAGAAGGGGTGGAGTTTTATAATAACATGATTTGTAAAATGTATCCTATTTTTTCACTTTTATCAAATCACACCATTTAAAATGAAGGATTTTAAAACATAGTTTGATGGTTTTTTTCTAAAGGTTTTATCCAACCCATTTAATATGTTCTTGAAGGATAAATAAGGTACTCTATTGGTTATATAATCTATTTGATCATGATATTAAAATCTTTAATTTTTTTAATCTTTTTGAATTTATGAAAAAAAGTATAATGTAATCTATACCCTAACTCCGCCCTGCCTCCGCCCTGCCTCCGGGCTGCCTCCGGTGCCTCCTCCTCCACCGCGGCCTCCTCCTCCTCCGCCGATGCCTCCTCCTCCTCCGCCGGTGCCGCCAGTGCCTCCACGTCTCCTCCTCCTCCGCGGTCACACCGCGGTCATGCTGCGGTAACGCTGCGGCCACACCGCGGTCACGCCGCGGTCACGCCGCGGTCACGCCGCGGTCACGCCGCGGTCACGCTGCAGTCACGCCGCAGTCACGTCGGTGCCTCTGCGGCCGCCGCCTCCACCTCCACCGCCGCGGCCGCCGCCTCCTCCTCTGCTCTTGCTCCTCTTCCTCCTCCTCCACCGGCCTCATCCTCCTCCTCCTCCGCTACCTCTACTGCCTCCGCCCTGCCTCTGCGCTTCCGCTGCCGCCGGCGCCTCCTACTCCTCCACCGATGCCTCCTCCTCCTCCTTTGGTGCCGCCGGTGCCTCCACGACCGCCTCCTCCTCCGCGATCACGCCGCGGTCACGCTGCGGTCACGCCGCGGTCACGCCGGTGCCTCCGCGGCCGCCGCCTCCTCCTCCTCTGCCGCGGCCGCCACCTCCTCCTCTGCTCCTGCTCCTCCTCCTCCTCCACCGGCCTCATCCTCCTCCTCCTCCACTGCCTCTGCTGCCTCCGCCCTGCCTCTGCTCTGCCGCCGGTGCCTCCTCCTCCACCGAGGCCTCCTCCTCCTCCACCGCGGCCTCCTCCTCCTCCTCCGCTGCCTCCGCTGCCTCCTCCTCCTCCGCCGTGGCCACCGCCTCCTCCTCTGATTCTGCTCCTCCTCCCCTCCACTGGCCTCATCCTCCTCCTTCGCTGCCTCCGCTGCCTCCGCCCTGCCTCCGCCCTACCTCCGCGCTGCCGCCGGTGCCTCCGGTGCCTCCTCCTCCACCGCGGCCTCTTCCTCCTCTACTGATGCCTCCTCCTCCTCCGCTGGTGCCACCAGTGCCTCCATGTCTCCTCCTGGGTAACGGTCATCATCACCCTCATGGAATAGGATGTGAGGATGTCATGGTGGTATAACTCTACAGTTTCCAAGCACATTCCTTAGATAATATTTATAGTAGATAGGAATCTAGTAAGGTAGAAAATGGTAGGTACAAAGCCTTCCTATAATGGGCCACACATATATACCTACTCCTAAGCTAGATCTAGGTGATAAAAGTGATCATATAAATCTTAGAAGATTATTGTCTAACAATTGAAGAAATAGACCATGCAGCCCGATCTAGTAGAATTTAAAATCAGCATCAATACTGAGCCAGTTAAATTTGATTCATTCTCCAACTATGTGATAGAAAGGTAAATGTTCTAGCTTAATAACCATAATTAAATAACATCCAGTAAGAAAACTGATTTTTTATTTAACTTCTAGGAAATGATTTTTTTTAAATTAGAGAAATAGGTTGACATTTTTAAAATTCACAATCTTACATCTATTTGAAGTTTCCTAAAAATGACCATCGATGTGATTTCTTATTCTTGATGTTGATTCATGAATACATGCATCAAGTAAAGTGATTATTGATATTCATGAAATGACCCAATTGACCAATGTCATTTTTCCTATTCCTGAGATAGTTCTTAGCCTATTTTGAAACATTATTTCTTATTCACTATTTCTTGAAATAACTATATGTATGAAAAAATATTATAACATTATTTTATGTCTTATTAACGCATGATTATTTTATGCCATATTAAAATGAATGAAACTAAAGATTGATTTTAATTTTTCTCATTTGAAAGTGAGGCCCATCTAACATTTGAACATTTATTAAACCAGTAGAAACCCCTGTATCCCATGATAGTTTACCACATTTCATTATTCTTTTTCTTTACAACCCTTGTTCTTCGAGGTTAATTACATGAAATCACTTCATATTTAAAGAGTAAGAAGGGTGTTTCAGGGTGCCATTCAATGTGGGTTCCATAAATAAGTGTGGTGTTGTGAGTGGGTACCCTAGACCTAACTCATGTATTTATATTGAATACCATTACATGCATACAGTTTGATATATACATGTTTATATCTTACCAAAAATAGTGTTTGTTCTTCTGCATTGACTATATTTATATAGTGACATCCTAAGATTACATGTCATATAAAAAGACTATAGAAGTTCCTAGGATATAATGAGAACCAATAGACACAATGATAGTAATCTTAAATATATGTAATATGGTCCTGATACGTTAGGGTGATAGGGAAAAGATTATGTGTGACTATCATGAGTTAGTGCCTCCGCCCTGCCTCCGCCCTGCCTCTGCGCTGCCGCCGGTGCCTCCTCCTCCACCGCGGCCTCCTCCTCCTCCACCGCGGCCTCCTCCTCCTCCTCCGCTGCCTCCGCTGCCTCCTCCTCCTCCACCGTGGCCGCCGCCTCCTCCTCTGCTCCTGCTCCTCCTCCCCTCCACCGCGGCCTCCTCCTCCTCCTCCTCCGCGGCCGCCGCCTCCTCCTCTGCGGCCGCCACCTCCTCCTCCTCCGCCGCGGCCGCCTCCTATTGTACTATTGTACTATTTTTTATTCTCTAAAGTAAATAACATGATAGAATGTAAATATTTGGTTTATTTTCTCTTATTTTTATGATTATGAACATATTCATATATATGGTTGGGTGCATGCCTACATGTACATTATGAAGAGGCCTACCATTATAATTATTCATTCTCATCACTTATCTTTAAAAAATGGCCTATGGTGGAAATAATTGGGTTTTGGTGGCCTAGTCTTCCACCGTGAGGAGGTTATTACTGCGTCGAGTCTCAAAAAACCATAATGGGAAATTAAAACACATGGGTCATCAAAATAATGAAATATCTAAAAAATTATTTCAATTATGAGAAATATACATGCCACCTTATCAACAACTACATGACTTAAATATTTCAAAATACCAACATATATTCCTATGATGTAGACATTGTTTTTGGGAGAGGCAGATAGATAGAGAAGGGGAAGGGGAATAAATTATATGGTTAGGAAGAAGTATATGTAACCAACACATCAAAAAGGTGATGCTAATGTCAAATAGGACATCATTTGATTATAAACTACTTGCATCAACCTTGGATAAATTCCTCTACGACATCATTCATGGCCATGGTTTGGGTCAAATATGTAGTATTATTTCCATTATGTATGACTACATTTGATGTTATGTTTACATTGTTCTTCATTTATTTTTGGATTTTTTGGTTAGATTTTGGAGATTATTGACTTGGTTCAACTTCATAGGTAATTTTTTTGGGATAAAGGTTGGATTTCACCAAAAACAATACATAAGTGGTTGGTTATTATATAGGTGTGATGAGGTGGGCTGGTGATTTTTTGGCAATTCTTCCTTGTTGGTATTAATTGAAATAAATTATAATTTTTATAATAAACTTATATAATTAACTATAAATTGTATATAATTATGTATTTGGTGTTGTGCCTTGAGATAGGTACTAAAGAACCGGTTGGTCGGTGCCCATACCGGCGGGCCGGTGCGCTAGCACAGGCTGACCGGTGGCTCCGGCAGAAAGCAATGCTTCTGCCAGAGACCACCGGCTGGCCGGTGGGAATCCACCAGTTGGCCGGTGGACTCAGAGAGTCCACTATCAGCCTTCTTGGGCCAACTCCTGGGCAACCTTTTTCCTAGCATCAAAACACTTGAAAACAAGTTCGAACACGATGAGAGTGATTGTGATCATTAAAATACAAGGGTACAACAGTGAACATAGTGGCCCTCTTTATAGTTGGCTGTGTATGAAACCATTGAGAAACATCATTCCTCTTGGAGGACATCTAAGGTCAAACCTAAACAATCACATAATGTCTCAGGTTTAAAATGCATTATGATCAGTTTCGATCACACATCAATGGGGTGTTGTTTGAGGCAACATAAATGTGTGATCGATAGTGTTATGATAAGTGTGTAGCCCGATATTCTTATTGCTCCTCAATGAGGTGTTGACGCTGTCTCCTATGGACCAGACTTGTTCTGTTGGTCTGAAGTGGTAAATGTGATCAATGAATCATCTTTATTATATTATGCATACTTTATGATCAATGGTTCATCTTTATTATATTATGTTTCTGTAATCTTACAATATCTTATATTTTTGTGTAGGCACATTGTGATATACATGGATAAAAGCTGGATCACATTACCGATGAACACACCTAAATATGTTAAGGGTTTGAATGAGTTTTTAGATTTTGCAATTTCTAATAGATCCGTTGAAGGGAGAATAAGATTTCCATGTTCTAAATGTAAATTTAGAACATTGTTGAAGAGGGATGAAGTTTATGAACATTTAATACTGAAACAATTCCCTGATCAATATTTGTGTTGGATTTGGCATGGAGAATCAAACAATACAGAAAGATTGAAAACTGATGTTAATCCACAGAATGAGGTCCCATGTTTGTCGCCAATGGAAAATGAAATGCAAAACCTCATAAATGATGCATTCGTCACTACAAGACACCACTATGAGCATCAAAACATATCAGAACAACCAGAAGATGATGCTACAAGTTGCAACGTGACAAGTGATGTTTTTGAGACTGTAACACAAGAAGATCAAGATTTTAACATATCATTGGATCCTCCTCTTGATTCTGTGGAGCCAAATGTAAGGGAAAACTTCAGTGAGAAAAATGTGTTTCATGATTTAGTTGATGATGGAAATCACGAGTTGTATAGTGGGTGTTTGAAATATTCAAAGCTTTCATTTCTGCTGAAGTTGTACCATATCAAATGTCTTTGTGGAATTACAAATAAGGCAATGTCTATGTTATTGGAATTGATTCGTAATGCATTTCCTGAAGAAAAAATCCCAGAATCATTTTATGAGATGAAAAAAGTTGTAAACAAGCTTGGTCTGAATTATACAAAAATACATGCGTGTTCCAATGATTGTATGCTTTACTGGGGAGAAGATTCAAGTAGACAGAATTGTAAGAAATGTTCTTCTTCTAGATGGCAGTCAAAGGGTAATGTTGGAAGTATGGCTGAACATAATTTCATGGAGAAGAAGAAAAGGAACACACCTGCAAAAGTTTTGCGTTACTTTCCTTTGAAGCCTCGATTGTAAAGATTATTCGTGTCATCAAAAACCGCCGAACACATGAAGTGGCATTCTGTAGATAATAACAATGATGGGTTAATGAGACATACACGAGATTCCCAATTGTTGAAGACATTTGATGCATTACATCCATATTTCTCATCTGATCCTAAGAATGTTCGATTGGGATTGGCTGTCGATGGATTCAACCCATTTGGGACTTTGAGTACGAGTTATAGCATTTGGCCAGTTGTTTTGATCCCTTATAATCTACCTCCGTGGATGTGTATGCAACAAACATCTTTTATCATTTCGATGATTATTCCTGGAAAAAAAATTCTTGGAAATGATATTGATGTATACCTGCAGCCTTTGATTAAAGAATTGCAGGAGTTATGGACCAACGGTATTGAGACATTTGATGTTTCTTCTAAAACAATGTTCAAAATGAATGCTGCTTTAATGTGGACCATTAGTGACTTCCCTGGGCTTGGGAATTTATCTGGTTGGAACACTTATATGGGTTTGTCTTGTCCCGTTTGTAACTTTGATTTCGAGCCCAAACGGCTACCTCACAGTAGAAAATGGTGCTTCTTGTGCCATCGAAGATTTCTTGATGCATCTCATAGATTTCTGCTGAACAAATCAAAATTTAATGGTTCCATTGATCGTAGACCACCTCCAAAGTTGTTAATCGGTTCTGAAATATTGACACAACTTGAAAATGTTAAAACAGAATTTGGGAAGGTTCAGCAATTGAATGATAGTGGAAAACGAGTGCGAAGTGCATCATAAAGTGAAATCAGAACGCAACAATGGAAGAAAAAAAGTATATTCTTCAAACTTCCGTATTGGGAATTTAATTCTTTGCGCCAAAATCTTGATGTGATGCATATTGAGAAGAATGTATGTGATAATTTGATTTTCACATTACTTAATGAGCATGGAAAGTCGAAGGATAATCTCAATGCTCGCAAAGACTTACAAGTAATGAACATAAAACGTGATCTCTGGACAGGTGAGAATGAAAAGTATGCTCCGGCCATTTTTTCAATGAAAAATAGGGATAAAGATACGTTCCTTCAAATTTTAAAGAATGTTAAGGTATCTGATGGGTATTCGAGTAACATCTCGAGGTGTGTTGACTTGAAGAATCGTAAGTTACATGGATTGAAAAGTCACGATTCACTTATTTTGTTACAACAGTTACTACCATTGGCATTGCGTACATTATTGCCTAAAAAATTTACTGCTGTTGTACTCCAATTCTGCACATTTTTCAGGCAATTATGTGAGAAAGCTCTACATCCATTTCAGCTTGACAACCTACAGGAGAGGTTTGTATTGACCCTTTGTGCATTGGAGATGATCTTTCCTCCATTGTTTTTTACTGTCATGATGCATTAAACTGTGCATTTGGTAGACGAAGCTAAATTAGGAGGCCCTGTTCATTATCGATGGATGTATCCAATTGAGAGGTATTTTATTTATATGTTTCCAGTTAAGTAAAAAAAATTTGGCATTTAAATAAATACATAATATTTTTTTTTTTCACAGATATCATGGGCATTTGAAAGCATACGTGAGAAATAAAGCTCAACCAGAATGCTCTATTGCTGAAGGCTATTTGGCCGAGGAGTGTCTCACCTTTTGTTCCAGATATTTGGATGATATTGATACAAGATTTAATCGAGTTGGACGTGTTGACGACACATCAACTCATTCTCAAATGCATCAGAAATCAAAAATATTTCCTGCTATTGGCCGATCAGTTGGGAGGACCTCATACGCGACACTAACAGAATTGGAATTATTACAGGCACATAGATATGTGCTACTGAATAGTGAAATTGCAGATCCATTTATTGAAGAGTTGAGGATACAAACAAAGAGACGAATGAGAGGCCGAACACAAAATGAAAAAGATATAATGAAAGATGTGAATAAAGAGCTGGTAGAATGGTTTGCACGACGTGTATGTTTATAAATATTGCAATAAATACGAATATTAGTTTGACACATACAATTTGCAAATCTATTAATTTTTTTTTCAGATCATTAATACTGATACTCGAGTAGACTTGTTAGAAGATTTGAAGTTTCTTGCTAGAGGTCCTATAAAACAAGTTAGAAATTTTGGCGCTTATAATGTGAATGGTTTTAGATTTCGTACAGTCGATCGAGAAGTGGGTTTGAAAACACAGAATAGTGGTATATTTACATTTGCTGAAGTGGAATACTATGGAAAGCTGCATGATATTATTGAATTAAACTACCACGGGAATTTTTATGTTTTTTATTCAAATGTAAATGGGTCGATATTATCAGAGGTGTTAAAAGAGATTCCTTGCAATTTACTTCTGTGAACTTCTCTCGTTTGATGGATGTTGGTGATCGTGAACTGCATGATCCATATATCGTAGCATCGCAGGAAAAAATGGTATATTATGTGAATTATGTTGTGGATGAAGGGTGGAGTGTAGTTACTCACGTAATACAAATAGATTTGTATGATATGGGTGATGAAGTGGAAGATTTGACCTCTACAATTGAATTTCATCAACAACAGGAAGTAGAATTATTTTTCCATCATGATATTGAAAATATTAGTCTAGCAAGGATAGATGAAGTGGATGAAGAAATGGAGCAGGAAACCGACATGATTGAAGGGGAAAATGATTGTATGTACAATTATTTATTTATTCAGAAACCACTTGTTTCATTTCTGTAGTCATTCATTATCATTGTTATATATATTTTGTTTGTTAGTACTGGGCATCTATTATCATTTTTATTTTTTTTTCTGCATAATTTTTTTGAAATATATATTCTGAACTTAATTTTATTTTATTAAATGATAGGAATGCCAAGGAATAAGCCGTACACCATTCCTTCTACTTCTACGACAGATGACGATACGTCTGTCCCCACGACATCTGAGGCAGCAGTTGCCTACATCCCTGCATCATCTCCCCCTGCACCATCTCTGACACCATCAGTGGATGCCTCATTAGAGGATGAGTCATCGCCTCCCCCTATAGGAGCCTCAGCAGTGGGGCAGCGACACGCCCCTTCCAGTTCATCACAGACATTCTAGAGGGTCACATTCATAGGTAAAAATTTTAATTAAATAAATTTATTGCATTTTGTTTATAGTAATTGTTTGCTCATTGCAGATGAAAAAAATTCAACCGTGGAAAAACACATAAAAAGTTCTGATGTTTGGAACATGCATGGCGAGAAGATAGTGGTTCCATTTGATTCTTATGGGGTCCCGACGGATGACGCCGCAAGTTTACTTGGTCGGATTATAGGTCAACTGGCAGCGGAGCCCATTTCCCTGCCTATTTCATATGATGATTGGAGGCATATGCCTCCAAACTGGAAAAATGAAGTTTGTGATTCACAGATAAAGATAATTTTATTACTTTATGGTTTAATTGAATGTCATGTTACTAATATATTCAAAATGAATTTCTGTATACAGATGTTCTTCCACTTTACCGTTGCTGATGTGATAGCACGGAAGTGGACATTGAAAAATCTTGGAAAAAATGGAAAGATTTCAAATGGAGGTTGTGGTGTGATGTCAACGATACTTCGTTGACCTTGCAGCAGATGTATGAAAAGCTACCCAGTGAGGTACCAAAAGAACAGTGGAAGGTTTTTGTCGATAGACATCGTGATGAGAAGCGGATGGTATTGAAATATATATTATTATATTATCCTCATTTTACATTTATACATGTACATGAAGAGGAGATAGACATTGAATACAATACTGTTATTTTGAATTTTATTTATTTCAGGATCTCTCAAGACAGAATGCTTCAAACCGGGCAAAGCAGGTCATCCCGCACACTGCGGGTTCAAAAAGATTTTCAAGAAGCCGAATGTCATTGGTAATCTTTTAATTAGTTTAAATATTTATAAGATAATATTATCTATTTAACATATCTAATTGTTGATTTATCTTTGTTTAATGCAGTCACAGAGTTTAGGGCATGACGCATCCCAAACAGAACTGTGGCTGGATGTTCATAAAAAAAACAGATGGAAGTTTTGATAATGAACCTACCAGAGAATTTGGGGTATGAAGTCAATTATTTATTATAATAACTTATTATCAGTTTTTACTATGTTAATATATATTGATATTTGATTTATACTTAAAAATTAAAGAAATATGGGATGCCAATCCTGGGCAATCCTACTCAGTCTCCCAGGATGACCCGGTTGGTAAAGTCCTTGGGAAGGAGCATCCTGGTAGAGTGCGCGGGATGGGTTTGGGACCTGTACCATCTGAGGTCTTTCGCATGACATCAGGGATTTCAGCTACATCTACTCCTGCTTATAGCCATTTCATACCTGAAGATGCTCAGAGGGAGATGTCTTCTCTACGAAACACAGTTCACCAGTAGGGGGATCAGATATCTGGTTTGCAGAAAGAGTTGCTTGAAATACGTCAGTATATGAGCAGATATGCCCCCGGTGGTAGTGCATCGGGTAGTGGTGAGCAGGTAAATCACAAAAAAATCAAAATCATTTAGTTTGGAAACTTTTATTGGTTTTATGTTTTATTATAAATATGCAACAATATTTAATTTTCAATATAATGTTTTTACAGGTGGCAGCAGGTGGTGGAGATGAAGTTGGAGAGGGTGACGATGCAGCATCAGATGATGAGTAGTAGTATTATTGATGTGTTGAACAAGTATGATAATGGTTGGTTTGTATATGTAACATTTATGGCACATAGTTGATGATCTTATTTTATCCCAAACTTATCATCGAACTCAAAGGTGATGTTTAAAGGGTAATGATTATAGTGGGATGGATCTAGGTTCCACCCTTGTTCATGATGGGGAACAATGTATTAAATGGTTAGGTGATGGAATGACTAAGAAATTTCATTGAAAGTCAGGTATGGGCTTATGTGAATGTTCTTGTGGTAAACACGGGATTTCATAGAGGAAGGAATTGTGGTTCAGGTTGTGATATGTGAGTCATCTAAGCTGAGTATCTTGGGAATGGTTAGCTGAAAGTGGATTGAATTATTATACTTCTTCTTAGATGTATATAGGTGAAAGTATCCATTTAAATCATGTCACTAGGCTATTGTGGGTGTCATGAAAGGGTCGAAAATGTCTTCGGAGAAAGATTGCATGACTAATTTCAGTTAGGCTGATTGGAATTTGACTGTTTCTTTATAGTAAGGTCCCTATTATGGCCTCAGAAGTATTTAGGATTTCCCAATTAGAGGAAAAATTCCAATATTATCATTGGAAATCTTTGGATATTCTTTATAGGAAATTACAATGGTGGAGAATACTATGGTTCATAATTTTCTGTTAATGTTAAAACCTATGGTGGGGAGCACGATCGGTTGGATGCTTAAAGGGATGACGATGTGATCATTTATCTATATTCTGGTTTGATTTATTTTTTAGGGAAGTGGTGTCGTACAACCAAAAATATTTTTTTTCCAGTTCAGCATTTAGCGGCGGTTTTAACCGCCGCTAAATGCCTTGCTGGGCAGCATTTAGCGGCGGTTAAACCCGCCGCTAGATATATTACGTTTATATTTAGAGGCGGTTTTTACCGCCGCAAAATAGGCGCATCAAACGGCATAATTTTGTGGCGGTTAAAACCGCCATGCATAAAAAGGTGTGGCATACCCATAAAACCGCCGCTAAATGGAGAGAAACCGCCAGGAAATGAGGCATCTACGACACATATTTTAAACCGCCATGAAATAGAAAAAACCGCCGCTAAAAGATTGTCGACGCCAAGTTTAGCGGCGGTTTACAAAAACCGCCACCAACCCATTTAGCGGCTGTTTAAACCGCCACTAAATGGGAAAAAAACCGCCTCTAAGGGCTGCTTTTGTTGTAGTGTACACAAAGTCAGGTGGTCTATGAGTATAGTTTTGAGTGGAAGATGATAGCCTTGTTCACTGAGATGGTTATAGGTATTAAATAGGGGTATGAATAGATAACACTCATATCTTTGTTTGTTGTTCCCTCTTTTCTGAACTTGGTACAAGGTAGGATGTATGAGGACCGAAAGTGACTATTGTTGGATCAGGTTATACTAGATACGCACAAGAGGGGGGTGAATTATTCCTTTTTCAATTTCTTTATATGATCATGATTTGTCCATTTATCTTATTATCAATGATTTAGAAGTAGAAAATAAATAGCACAGGAGGCACTGTAAAGACCCGCAAATTTCAAGGAAATTTTTTTCTTAATTTTCTTTGGAATTTTACAAGAGCGCAGCTTCAGACGGCACCTGATTCCGAGGCTCGGTGTGCCCGGAATCAATTTCCGAAGTTTGGCTCGGATACGTTCAGTGAACGGACGAGCGGGTTTTTATATCTTTTGAACCGGTGCCCGGAATCAAATTCTGAGGGCACCGATGAAATCACAGCGCCGGTATTTGCTTAGAAACGCCTCTTCCGGAGTTGCGTTTGCTCAGACGTGGTTTTTAAATTTTGGGGCTTTAAGTCAGAAATAAAATAAAATTTGTGCGACAACTTTTATTTTATTTCACTTAAGCTGCTTGGAAGCCGCTTGGAAGCCACTTGAACTGAGTTAAAGCGGATAGGGTGCTATCCAGAAATATCCTACCCCCTTGGTAGGATATTTGTGAGGTGGGGCCCGCACGAGCCCCGCCGTTTCTTTCGCTAAGTAACGCACCCGCGAAAACCCGTCAAAGTAACTGAAAAGTCAACCGACGCGTTTTCTTAAATTCTTAACAGACCATTTAATTGAGCGGTTTATTTCGTGAATTAAATGGGCTGTTTCGCTCATTGAATTAATTCAACGAACTGATGGGTCGTTACTTACGCTTTTGCGTTTGTTGGCATGTTTATAAAATAAGACCAACCTAAAAATCCTTTGAAAGGATTTGAGAGGACCTTTGTTTCTTCATCTCCCCTCTTCGCGAAGAACGCGAAGAACGCGAAGAACGCGAAGAACGCCGGCGACCGGAATTCAACGACGCACGCCGTGATCCGCGACGTCGACAAACTTTTCCGCGACTTTCTTCTTCTTCGACACCTCTTCTTCCGCGGTGAAACCTACGATCGGCGGTTAAAGGTGAGAATCGAATCTTCTAAATTCTCCCTTTTTAATTTTCAATAACAACGGATTTAATTAATTAAATCCGTTTGATCTTGATCCGGAGATTGGCGACGCGACGCCGGATACCGTGACGACGCGACGATCCCCCTTCTTCCGCGACGAGCAATCCCGCGACGATCCCCCGTCCGACGACGACAAGGTAAGGGTTGATTGGAATATTTTTATTTCCCGTGTTTATTCTTTTAAAATAAAGAACCCGATCTCGGAACAATTTTAAATTTATTTAAAATTGTTTATTGGTTGTTTCTATTCCTCCCGTTGTTTATGACTAACGCGGAGGGTGCGGGTCTAACGAACAAGACCCGGCAACCCTCCGCCGATCTTTTGTTGTGCGGATTTGGCGGACGACGACGAACCGTGCGGCAAGGGCGATCCGTTGATCCCACAGTGAAGATCGGCCCCCGGGAGGAGCAACGGCGCAGATGGGAGGCAAAACGGGCCACCGGAGCAACTCCGGCGGCCCGCGGAAGACGGCGGCGGCGCCCGGCGCGCCGCCGTGGAGGAGTTCCGCCGCGGCGGCGGCGGCCGGTTCCGCGGCCGCGCGGAACCGGGGAGGGACGCGGCGGCCCGGCCGCGTCCGCGTGACAGGCGACCCCCCGCGGGGCCGCGTTCTCCTCCAAGCCGCGGGTCAAACCCGCGGCGGTTGCTTCGGCCGCTCGGCCGAAGCCGAGCCGGCCGGTCCGGGCGGCCGGGCCGCGCCCAGGCCGGACCGGACCTGGCCTAGCCGGGTCGGGCCGACCCGGATCGGCCGACCCAGGGGTGGTTCGGGCCGGGTCGCCCCGGACCCAGAACCCCCGTTTTCGGGCCTTCTTCGGTCTTTTGCCCATATCTTGGGCCTGGGACCTCCGATTGACGAACCGTCAGCGGCTACGCGATCCTTGGATCGATACGGTCGTTTGGGTATATTATACTCAAGGTTTCGGAAGACTTTGTGTTCGGCCGGGTTGGTTCGTACACAAAACCAACCGGGCGCTCGGAGCGAAAACGCTCATAACTTGAGCTACGGACGTCCGATCGACGTACCGTCAGCTGTGGTAGTTTCCTCTAAGTGAGACGGAACTTTTGGCATACTCCGCCCGAGGATCGGACACAGGCGGAGTACGGTCGGGTTGGTTTTTCCCTAAAAACCAACCGGACCCCTAGGACGAAAATGCCAATAACTCTCAGACCGGGCGTCCGATTGACGCGCCGTCTGTTGCGTTGAGATCCTGTTGTCGATACGGAACTTTTGGATACATCAACTTCGAACTACGTGTCAGTTGATGTATCAGCCTCTCGGCTCGTGGAGCGGACCCTCCTAAATGAGCTCGCTATGTGCGGGAACCCTAGCGCTGGCTGTGACTTCGACGACAGAGCAGAGATCCTCCGTGGACTGCGACGACGGCAGAACAGAGATCCTCCGTGGACTGCGACGACGGCAGAGCAGAGATTCTCCGTGGACTACGACGACGGCAGAGCAGAGATCCTTCGTAGACTGCGGCGACGACTGTGCAGAGATCCTCAGTGGACTGCGTCGACTACTGCACTCAGCGATCCTACGTGGATCAGTGCTACAGGTTCTGTGTGAGCCCGATCCTATGTGGGTCCTTACTACCGGTTCTGTGTGAGCCACTGCCTACAGGTTCTGTGTGAGCCTGATCCTATGTGGGTCTTTTGCGGGGGTTAGTACCTATCGATCCTTCGTGGGTCCGACGACTTAGATGGATCAGTGATCATCTTTGACGTCATCTGAAAAAGTATACCTGGTTGAGCTGAATCTTATGTTACTCTCCTTTGTGGATTGTGTTGAACTATCCTTTGTGGATTTACTGTTTACTCTCCTTGTGGATTTGAGTCTTGCTTTCCTGCATGGATTGAGTTGTTCTTGGGCTCGTGAGTAGAGCTAGAATTGGGGACTTAGGTATATGTATGGGCATATACCTAAGTCGAGTCAGATGTTACTTCGTGATTGCATCTTTCTTTTGTGCTATATCCTTTGTGGATTTCGGGAGACCTTCGGGGGTCTCGGGGTCCTTACTGAGTAGCTTATACTCACCCCTGCACGGGCTATGCCCGCACCTTGTTGTGTTGGATGCAGACGACGGACAACGCTGATCTCGGTTGGGGCGTGGAGCAGGACGGTACCTGGAGGTGGACCACTGGGCGGGACGTGCTCGGAGTGGACGTGGGACCCGAGGAGCCTGGAGGCTATCTGTACCCACCCTTCAGGTGGGATTTCCAGTGGACGACACGAGGCCGCCGTCTTTTCTTCAGTTGCTGTTCTTTACTTTTTCAGTTGTACTTTCAGTTGGGCTTGTATTCCGGCCCCCTTTACTTTTCTGCACCTTGTAGTTACTTCCTGCTTGCTGACTCTGTGGTGGTTGTTACTTATAAAGGCAATGCCTTCCCTGTTTACCGGGATTTTACGCCTTGGTGCTAGTCGCCAGCCCCTGGCCTATGGAAGGCGGGCATGGGGTAGTCACGGCACGGGCCCCGAGGTCGGGTCGTGACAATTGGTATCAGAGGTGGTCGGTTCTACCGCAGACTCTGATCGTCTTTTCTTTCTATGTGAAGCAATAGTGTTTAGTGTATTGAGTGTGGTTATCAGTTCAGGGAGCCCAGTGTTGGTGCGGCGGCCGACGTATCCGTACACCAGGACCCTGACTCCTGATTTCCGACTTAATGCATGAAAACATTGATTTCGTGTGTGTTCCAAGTTTTCTTTGTGATTACTTGTGTCAGCTCACCGGGTATACTGATCTGCTTTATGAAAGTCTCAAGTTTTCCTTGTGATTACTTGTGCCATCTCACCAGGTATACTGTTCTGACTATGGTTCTCTTGATCTCCTTTTCAGGATGGCCCCGCGACGACAGCCAGCTAGGGTTCCGAGTGTAGGGCGCGACGGTAGCCCACCGAGCGACGAGGCCTCGGTGCAGGGCCCTTTTCCAGCAGTGGCACCGGCGGTAGTTTTACCCGCCGAGCCACCGATGCTACCAGTACCAGACGCTGACGATGCACGTCGCCTCAGGGCACTGCATGAGTTTCAGAGCCAGCGACCGCCCAGGTTTCGCGGTGAGGCGGACCCCCAGGCCGCCGAGGACTGGCTAGAGGCGGTGGTACGGATCTTTAGGCTAGTGAGGACACCAGCGGATCTCATGGTGATTCTCGCGGCGAGCCTCCTGCAGGCGGCAGCAGGACGATGGTGGAGCTTGATGCTCCAGGTTCACGATGAGGCATCCTTGCTCTGGGCGGACTTCGAGAGCCTCTTCCGCTCTGAGTTCGTCCCGGCCACCCTCCGAGCGGTGCGCATCCAGGAGCTTCTCCAGCTGCGCCAGGGCAGCATGACAGTCGCTCAGTACGCGACGAGGTTCACTGACCTATCTCGCTACTCGACCGACATGGTACGAGACCCCTTCTTCCGGGCCCGGACCTTCGAGCAGGGCTTGCGACAGGAGATTCGGGCGTCGCTGGTCTCCCTCAGCATTCCGACCCAGGCGGGAGTGCTGGAGCGAGCCCTCTTGATCGAGAGCTTCCTGGAAGAGCCTTCTTCAGCGGCGAGACCTAGCGCAGGGCGGCAGGTAGCTGAGTCTTCGGCAGAAGGTAGCCGACGGATGACTCTCGGGTCCAGGCAGACCAGACCCCCACGCAGACGGCCTCAGGACACCGGCTCAGCAGTGCGGGGCACACAGCGGAGTGCCAGCCTTCCGAGAGGCAGGCTGTGCTACTCATGCGGCGGGCAGGGTCACATGGCTCGTGACTGCCCGACTCGCCGACCAGAGGAGCAGCAGACGGTGGAGGGGCCACCCAGGCAGAGGTAGAGGGTCGACCATGGCGGTCCGCAGGGAGGAGGCGGACGAGGCAGAGGAGCTGGCCGAGCAGCGGGTGGTGGGCGACGCTTCCAGGCTCTACCCCCACCACCACCAGGAGGGCCACCTCGACCACAGGGAGCTGGCGGGCAGGGACAGGCCCAGCTCCAGGCAGTGGAGGCCTACGACCCCGACATGACAGAGATGATTCGAGGTACGATCTGTGTCTATTCCACCCTTGCTGCAGTACTTATAGACACAGGAGCGAGTCACTCTTTCATAGCCTCTTCCCTTGTTCGGAGCTCGGAGATTCCGACTGAGCCGTTGGCTCGATCCTTATGGCTAGAGACTCCTACGGGAGCAGACTCGACGATTACGCACTGGTGCCAGCAGTGTGAGCTTACTCTAGGAGGCGAGAGCTTCGGCTGGGATCTCCTTGTAGCGGCGTCGAGGCCTTACGACGTCATCTTGGGCATGGATTGGCTATCCACGGTTCATGCCCAGATCGACTGTTTTAGGCGCAAGGTGCGATGTGTTCGCACCGACGGGAGCAGGTTTACCTTCACCGGCGAGAAGGGAACCTTTGCAGCACAGGATGTACTTCCACGGAGGAGAGTGCAGCCCATCTCTCATCAGTTGGCTAGCCTCATCCTAGGAGCAGTGGACGTGCGGAGTCCAGCTTTTCCTGCAGTGGTGGACCAGTACGTGGACGTCTTTCCCGACGACGTTCCAGGGCTACCTCCTTGTAGAGAGGTAGACTTTTACATCGACTTGTACCCCGGGACAGCCCCGATATCTACTCCAGCATATCGGATGGCCCCCGCCGAGCTTCGAGAGCTGCGGGTACAGTTGGAGGACTTGCAGAGCAAGGGGTTTATCCGACCCAGTGTTTCACCCTGGGCTTCCCCGATTTTGTTCGCCAAGAAGGCGAACGGGAGCTTGCGACTGTGTGTCGACTATCGTCGCCTGAACCAGGTGACAGTGAGGAACAAGTATCCGCTGCCACGGATTGATGACCTCTTCGATCAGCTCAAGGGAGCGCGGTGGTTCTCGAAGATAGACCTTCGGTCAGGCTATCATCAGCTCAGAGTTCGAGACGAGGACGTGCAGAAGACGGCCTTCAGGTGTCGGTATGGCCATTATGAGTTCTTGGTTATGCCGTTCGGCGTAACCAATGCTCCAGCAGTGTTCATGAGCCTCATGAACAGGATCTTCCATCCATACCTCGACCGATTTGTCGTTGTCTTCATTGACGACATTTTGGTATACTCGACGACTGAGGAGGAGCATGCCTACCACCTGCGAGTTGTGCTAGACACACTCCGAGAGCACCAACTTTATGGAAAGCTCTCAAAGTGCCAGTTCTGGTTACGTGAGGTCCATTTCTTGGGGCACGTCATCTCTGAGGCGGGAGTTGCAGTGGATCCCGCGAAGATCGAGGCAGTGCTAACTTGGGAGCCACCCAAGAGCGTGACAGAGGTGCGGAGCTTCTTGGGCCTAGCCGGATACTATCGGAGATTCGTGCCAGACTTCTCCAGAGTTGCAGCACCACTCTCAGCTTTGAAAAAGAAGGGGAAACCCTTTGTGTGGTCAGACAGATGTCAGCAGAGATTCCAGGAGCTAAGGTAGAGGTTGACCAGCGCACCTATCTTGAGGTTGCCTAAGGATGGAGTTGGATACGTAGTTTACTGCGATGCATCAGGGACTGGACTCGGGTGCGTCCTGATGCAGGAGCGGGCCGTGATCGCCTACGGATCATGTCAGTTGAGGCCGCATGAGCAGAACTACGCCACTCATGACCTGGAGTTAGCAGCAGTGGTCTTCGCTCTGAAGACTTGGCGGCACTATCTGATGGGCGAGCGCTTCACAGTCTTTTCTGACCACCAGAGTCTCAGGTATATCTTCTCTCAGAAGGACCTGAACCTGAGACAGCGGAGATGGATTGAGTTCCTCCAGGACTATGACTTTGAGATAGTCTATACCCCTGGGAAGGGGAACGTGGTCGCCGATGCCCTCAGCAGGAGGACGGGCATTCAGCTACTTGAGGAGGCGACGAAGCAGCTAGCCTCCTTACAAATATCCTTCGTGGATAGAGACGGAGCAGCCTTTCTTCAGTCTCTCACAGTCTCTCCTCTACTTCTACAGCGGGTCAGAGAGGCTCAGCGTGGGGACGCTGACTGTGAGACCCGGCGTGCACTGATATCCTCAGGTCAGGCGCCTGATGGCTTCTCCCTTGGAGCAGAGCACGACATCCTTTTCAGAGGACGTACCTTCGTACCAGTCGCTCTACGAGAGGAGGTGCTGAGAGAGTTTCACACTTCTCCCTTGGCGGTGCATCCCAAAGTGGCGAAGATTTACCAGGATCTCAGACGACAGCACTGGTGGCCGGGCATGAAGAAAGCTGTGGCAGAGTTCGTCTCACGATGCCTCACCTGCCAGCAGGTGAAGGCAGAGCATCAGGTACCAGCAGGCTTGGTACAACCCTTGGAGGTCCCGGAGTGGAAGTGGGACGGGATATCTATGGACTTCGTGACTGGACTTCCACGCACTTCCAGAGGTCACGACTCCATTTGGGTGATTGTCGACCGACTCACCAAGTCGGCACACTACTTACCCATCAGAGAGCAGGGCTCAGTGGAGAGCTTGGGACGTCTTTACGTCTAGGAGATCGTACGGCTTCACGGTGTGCCATCGTCTATCATCTCCGATCGAGATGCTCGTTTCACTTCCCGGCTTTGGAAGGGGTTGCAGGAGGCGTTCGGGACGCGGCTCCATCTGAGCACAGCCTTCCACCCTCAGACGGATGGTCAGACGGAGAGGTCCATACAGACACTCGAGGACATGCTCCGTGCATGTGTTCTCGACTTTGGTCGCAGCTGGGAGGACCACCTACCCTTGGTGGAGTTCGCGTACAACAACAACTACCACTCCACCATCGGGATGGCACCATACGAGGCGTTGTACGGCAGACCCTGCAGATCACCGTTGTGCTGGACAGACCCTGGGGAGTCAGCACTCGTGGGACCAGAGATGGTCCGAGCCACGACAGAGAAGGTCCAGATCATCCAGGAGAGGATGAGGACAGCTCAGAGCCGGCAGAAGTCATATGCTGACAGGAGGCGGAGGCCACTAGAGTTCGAGGATGGCGACCACGTCTTTTTGCGTGTCTCACCTCGACGTGGTTTACGGAGATTTGGCCGAGGCGGCAAGTTGTCTCCACGCTTCATCGGGCCTTTCCAGGTCCTCAGCAGGATAGGAGAGGTGGCTTATCGCCTGGCTCTACCACCTCAGTTGCACCGGGTGCACGACGTCTTTCACGTGTCTCAGCTGAGGAGATACGTGCACGACCCGACACACATCATCGACTTTGGGGAGCTGGACGTGGACGATGGGGCGACTTTTGCGGAGGTCCTAGTGGAGATCGAGGATCGACAGGAGCGGGTCCTACGTGGGCGGTCGATTCCTCTTGTGCGCGTCAGATGGCAGCACGGGAACCTCCAGGAGAGCACTTGGGAGCGGGAGGCTCAGATGCGTGCTCAGTACCCCCATTTGTTCCCCTAGTTTTTGATGTATCTTTACGGGGACGTAAAGCCCTGAGGTGGGAGTAATGTAAAGACCCGGAAATTTCAAGGAAATTTTTTTCTTAATTTTCTTTGGAATTTTACAAGAGCGCAGCTTCAGACGGCACCTGATTCCGAGGCCCGGTGTGCCCGGAATCAATTTCCGAAGTTTGGCTCGGGTACGTTCAGTGAACGGACGAGCGGGTTTTTCTATCTTTTGAACCGGTGCCCGGAATCAAATTCTGAGGGCACCGATGAAATCACAGCGCCGGTATTTTCTTAGAAACGCCTCTTCCGGAGTTGGGTTTGCTCAGACGTGGTTTTTAAATTTTGGGGCTTTAAGTCAGAAATAAAATAAAATTTGTGCGACAACTTTTATTTTATTTCACTTAAGCTTCTTGGAAGCCGCTTGGAAGCCACTTGAACTGAGTTAAAGCGGATAGGGTGCTATCCAGAAATATCCTACCCCCTTGGTAGGATATTTGTGAGGTGGGGCCCGCACGAGCCCCGTCGTTTCTTTCGCTAAGTAACGCACCCGCGAAAACCCGTCAAAGTAACTGAAAAGTCAACCGACGCGTTTTCTTAAATTCTTAACAGACCATTTAATTGAGCGGTTTATTTCGTGAATTAAATGGGTTGTTTCGCTCGTTGAATTAATTCAACGAACTGATGGGTCGTTACTTACGCTTTTGCGTTTGTTGGCATGTTTATAAAATAAGACCAACCTAAAAATCCTTTGAAAGGATTTGAGAGGACCTTTGTTTCTTCATCTCCCCTCTTCGCGAAGAACGCGAAGAACGCGAAGAACGCGAAGAACGCGAAGAACGCGAAGAACGCGAAGAACGCCGGCGACCGGAATTCAACGATGCACGCTGTGATCCGCAACGTCGACAAGCTTTTCCGCGACTTTCTTCTTCTTCGACACCTCTTCTTCCGTGGCGAAACCTACGATCGGCGGTTAAAGGTGAGAATCGAATCTTCTAAATTCTCCCTTTTTAATTTTCAATAACAACTGATTTAATTAATTAAATCCGTTTGATCTTGATCCGGAGATTGGCGACGCGACGCCGGATACCGTGACGACGCGACGATCCCCCTTCTTCCGCGACGAGAAATCCCGCGACGATCCCCCGTCCGACGACGACAAGGTAAGGGTTGATTGGAATATTTTTATTTCCCGTGTTTATTCTTTTAAAATTAAGAACCCGATCTCGGAACAATTTTAAATTTATTTAAAATTGTTGATTGGTTGTTTCTATTCCTCCCGTTGTTTATGACTAACGCGGAGGGTGCGGGTCTAACGAACAAGACCCGGCAACCCTCCACCGATCTTTTGTTGTGCGGATTTGGCGGACGACGACGAAACGTGCGGCAAGGGCGATCCGTTGATCCCGCAGTGAAGATCGGCCCCCGGGAGGAGGAACGGCGCAGACGGGAGGCAAAACGGGCCACCGGAGCAACTCCGGCGGCCCGCGGAAGACGGCGGCGGCACCGGCGGCCGGAGGCGGCGGCGCCCGGCGCGCCGCCGTGGAGGAGTTCCGCCGCGGCTGAAGCCGCGGCGGCGGCGGCCGGTTCCGCGGCCGCGCGGAACCGGGGAGGGACGCGGCGGCCCGGCCGCGTCCGCGTGACAGGCGGCCCCCCGCGGGGCCGCGTTCTCCTCCAAGCCGCGGGTCAAACCCGCGGCGGTTGCTTCGGCCGCTCGGCCGAAGCCGAGCCGGCCGGTCCGGGCGGCCGGGCCGGGTCGGGCCGACCCGGTTCGGCCGACCCAGGGGTGGTTCGGGCCGGGTCGCCCCGGACCCAGAACCCCCGTTTTCGGGCCTTCTTCGGTCTTTTGCCCGTATCTTGGGCCTGGGACCTCCGATTGACGAACCGTCAGCGGCTACGCGATACTTGGATCGATACGGTCGTTTGGGTATATTATACTCAAGGTTTCGGAAAACTTTGTGTTCGTCCGGGTTGGTTCGTACACGAAACCAACCGGGCCCTCGGAGCGAAAACGCTCATAACTTGAGCTACGGACGTCCGATCGACGTACCGTCAGCTGTGGTAGTTTCCTCTAAGTGAGACGGAACTTTTGGCAAACTCCGCCCGAGGATCGGACACAGGCGGAGTACGGTCGGGTTGGTTTTGCCCTAAAAACCAACCGGGCCCCTGGGACGAAAATGCCAATAACTCTCAGACCGGGCGTCCGATTGACGCGCCGTCTGTTGCGTTGAGATCCTGTTGTCGATACGGAACTTTTGGATACATCAACTTCGAACTACGTGTCAGTTGATGTATCAGCCTCTCGGCTCGTGGAGCGGACCCTCCTAAACGAGCTCGCTATGTGCGGGAACCCTAGCGCTGGCTGTGACTTCGACGACAGAGCAGAGATCCTCCGTGGACTGCGACGACGGCAGAACAGAGATCCTCCGTGGACTGCGACGACGGCAGAGCAGAGATCCTCCGTGGACTACGACGACGGCAGAGCAGAGATCCTTCGTGGACTGCGGCGACGACTATGCAGAGATCCTCAGTGGACTGCGTCGACTACTGCACTCAGCGATCCTACGTGGATCAGTGCTACAGGTTCTGTGTGAGCCCGATCCTATGTGGGTCCTTACTACCGGTTCTGTGTGAGCCACTGCCTACAGGTTCTGTGTGAGCCCGATCCTATGTGGGTCTTTTGCGGGGGTTAGTACCTATCGATCCTTCGTGGGTCCGACGACTTAGATGGATCAGTGATCATCTTTGACGTCATCTGAAAAAGTATACCTGGTTGAGCTGAATCTTATGTTACTCTCCTTTGTGGATTGTGTTGAACTATCCTTTGTGGATTTACTGTTTACTCTCCTTGTGGATTTGAGTCTTGCTTTCCTGCGTGGATTGAGTTGTTCTTGGGCTCGTGAGTAGAGCTAGAATTGGGGACTTAGGTATATGTATGGGCATATACCTAAGTCGAGTCAGATGTTACTTCGTGATTGCATCTTTCTTTTGTGCTATATCCTTTGTGGATTTCGGGAGACCTTCAGGGGTCTCGGGGTCCTTACTGAGTAGCTTATACTCACCCCTGCACGGGCTATGCCCGCACCTTGTTGTGTTGGATGCAGACGACGGACAGCGCTGATCTCGGTTGGGGCGTGGAGCAGGACGGTACCTGGAGGTGGACCACTGGGTGGGACGTGCTCGGAGCGGACGTGGGACCCGAGAAGCCTGGAGGCTATCTGTACCCACCCTTCAGGTGGGATTGCCAGTGGACGACACGAGGCCGCCGTCTTTTCTTCAGTTGCTGTTCTTTACTTTTTCAGTTGTACTTTCAGTTGGGCTTGTATTCCGGCCCCCTTTACTTTTCTGCACCTTGTAGTTACTTCCTGCTTGCTGACTCTGTAGTGGTTGTTACTTATAAAGGCAATGCCTTCCCTGTTTACCGGGATTTTACGCCTTGGTGCTAGTCGCCAGCCCCTGGCCTATGGAAGGCGGGCTTGGGGTAGTCACGGCACGGGCCCCGAGGTCGGGTCGTGACAGGCACAATGTATAGTGGTTTAGGAAACATAAATCCCCTAGTCTACTCCACCAACGCTCTAATCCACGGGCTAGGTGATTTTCACTGTCCAGTCCTCTTATCAACAGACTATTCCAGAACCGAGTATAGAAAGTTGAAAAATTTACAATTTTAAATCTAAATAGATCCTTCTGGTTCATACACAAAACTGAATACACATCTTAGAATGAGAAGCTAATTACTCAAGATAAAAGAGTATATTGTTCATTGAAAATTCATTCCCAGTTGTTCTTCACAATTTAAACAACATGCAATTGAAAGTATATGTATCTTTGTCTTTATAAATGGTGATATTTGGGTAAAAGAAGTTCTGAGCTGATCCAGTAGTAGTAGATCTTGAAATGTCATTCGCAACTTTAATAGTAGTTTATTCACAAAAAGATATTCTATGTAGATCAGTAAATCCTCAGTCGAGTTTATTCTTATTCAAAAAATAGAGATTGTTCGCCCTTCGTAACAATAGATCTTATTTTCAAAAAATCATACCCCTTATGTGAAACAAAATAATACAGGTATATATAAATATAATAAATATGATCATTCTCCTTTTAAATTTAGATCCACAAAATTTGCCTTTAGAATTGCGATATTCAAAAGTTTGAAGAGATGAGAAGTCGTAACTCCCCTAAAAATTTGGCATAGAAATCTCCTCTTAAATTGGTCATTTTTAATCAAAAATAAACAGATTTGAATCAGTCAAATACTCACTTTAAATTCGGGCTTTTAATCTGGCTTGAAATTAGCATGATAATCCGCATAAATTTTGTTGCTTTAATAAAACCGTAGTTTAAACATCTGATATCAAACATAGGGCCGAACTTCATAGCACACATTCTTTGAATGTAAGGTTCAAAAAGTAAGGTTGATCTCAAATGTAAGGTTTATCTCAAACGGTTCTCTTCAAATATCAATCATACAGTATATAATCCATACTTTTCAATCAAATGTACAGTGTTTCATAAAAATATGGTTGATTAACCACACTTTTATCTTTAGCTTTCAAACATATGGTTATTCACAAAAGTATAGTTGATGAACCATACTTTTAAGAAACAAACTTATCATTCCATTCTTGTGTAATGATCTTCTTCCATATTTTTCTGATTTCCCAAACATAAGGTTCCTTCCAAACACAAGGTTCCTTGCAAACGTAAGGTTCCTTCCAAACGTAAGGTTTCTTCCAAACGTAGGGTTCCTTCCAAATATAGGGTTCCTTCTGTCATAGTTTCTAGATATCGAATGATTATTTTACCATACTTTTCTGATATCTCATAGTGTAAACACCACATTTCATCCTTATGCTTGTCTTCTCAACATATGGTAAGAACGGTGTTTCCAGAACATACTAAAAATGATTTCCCAATACTTTAGAAATTAATTCTAGCTATTTAAATACTTAAATATTTCTTCCATAAATAAGAATATAACGAATATTAAATTCCTAAAATACACTTAATGTAAAATCATTAGAATAACAGATAATGGTATTTGTGAGCATCAAAATAATCATAAAGAGATAGAGTATTGTTCTAAAAAATCTCCCCCTTTTTAATAATACAATTATGTATTTTTGAAAACAACACTTTCTCAAAAATTTACCCCTTTTTGATGATCACAAAACCCATAAAATAACCAATTAAATTAACTTACAAAATTAATTACATATAGTGTTGACTTTTTCAATGATAAATACAATATTTAATTAGAACAAAATTATTTTAACAAAAATAAAAATTGTATTATCCAATGTCATAAAAAGGGCAAAACATTTCTCCCCCAATAAAAGATTACGGTTATCCATATATCTTCTTAAAATAACATTTTATTAAAATAACTTAAAAATACAATGTTATGTTTAACTTAATTTCTCCCCCTTAATGGATTAATATAATACCATTTTTTATTAAAAAGATTAAAGTAAAATTTTATATAAATTAAAATATATAAAAATAATGTGTTGTGTTTATCCTAATTTCTCCCCCTTTTGTGATATAAAAAAGAATGATAGAAGAAAGAATATAACACATTTTAATGTAGCACTGAACTTAAGTAAATGCTATTATAAACTATTTATCAATATCTGAATCTGGATTAGTGGTTTTTTAATCATAGATAGTACAGTAATACAAATTAAAACACTTAAAAATGATATGTAAAGATATTTCAATGAATTAAAAATACAGCAATGAAAAACAATAGGAATCAAGTTTGGGTAAGAGTGTGAGATAATGTTCATCTCCTCTGAACTATTTCCTTGATCTATGTCAATTGTTCCTACAATGTTCTCATCAATCTATCTCCCTACAAGATAATTATATCTATGCTTTCCTGAGACAAAGGAATATCTTCAATCAGATTTTATCTGAAAAACTCAAGAAGTCTTTCTTCATTCTCCATAAAAAGAGTCAACTTTTCAGTGAACTAATTTAGGACATTTCTAATTCATGGTTCACTGGAAGCCAACTGGGCAACTAGAAACATCTAATTATCTAATAGTACTGACAAAGGAGCACTATTTCACTGTAATTCCTACAGTCTAACATTCATATTCTCCATGACCACTATAATAACCTAAAATCATTTGATTAAATCAGGTCAATTACTTGATGTATTGGCCTCACTGGCTCTGAAAGATGCAAATTGTTTCTCCATGAAAGATCTAAGTTCCATTAAATTTGGATTCATAACCATATCTGATTTCAACTTTGCAAATTCAAGTAACATTTACTTCTTAAAACCTTCAACTTCTTGTTTAGAAATCGTACTTGCTTTCAGACTTTGAAAATTTAAATGTTTCTTTTCTAATTCCCTTCGTAGAGAAGCATTCTCTTTTTTAGCTTTAGTCATATTTCTGTTCAGTTCCACCATATCTGTATTTACTGAATTAGAGGCACCCTGTGCTTGATTGTCATTTTCAGCTTAAACATGATGTAATAACCCAAATTTCAATGATTCAGCATATGATTTTCATCATCCCATCCCTCTACTGGTTTCTCAACAGTTTTTTCCTCTGAGCCTTTCCCATATGCATCCACAAAAAATTCTCATTCAGTACCTCAGTATGAATATTTGAAGCATTCTCTTCTTGGTTTTCAAGTTCTGGAGGTTTCTTCTCATGAGAAACATCTACATGTTCTTCCTATATCACTGGATTCTCCAAAATAATTTGTTCTTGATCACCCTCTACTTGATCAATTTGAGTTCGGGACACTACTTCTCCTTCACAAGACATTGTCTCATATTTTGTTTTTATTATTGGTTCTACTTCAACTGTAGATTCTCTTACAATATTATAGCTTAAGAGATCACCATATGTTAAAAAATTTGAAGTTACAATAGTCTCTTCAACATGATTAGGATCCCTAGTCCTTTTGAACTGAAGCCCTTCTTGACTTCTTTCATCAGATACATCCACAGCCTCAAACCTGAGTCTTCTTGATACAACACTATCTTTTGATTTAGATTATCCTTCCTTTGATTTTTCTTGTTGGTCCTGAGCACTTTATTCATCCTCTTCAGCTCCAATAGGCAGTAGATTGCCCTTGATTGTGCTATAGAAATATCCAATTTTTCTCAATATTCCGACATTAAGGATTTTACTATGGCGTCCTCTCACCCGAGTATCCACCGGTCATATCATATCTTTCTTAAACCAAATCTTTGAGAAGAATCTTCCAAAAGGATAAAAATTAATTATTGCCTCTAGTTGGAAACTGTAAATGAGATATCTCACCATGTATCTTGGAAAGATCAATTTGATATCACTTATCAGCAAAGTCATTAAATACATATCTGGATAAAGAATCTTTTTTATTTCAGACATCCTAGGTGGAATACCAGTTTGCACAAACATAACAAATATCTTCTGGTCCGGTTCCAAATCCTATTACAAACATCTTCTTGATATTAGTTGATCCAAATATAAATGACATAACATCTTCAGATTTATGTACACTGTCACCAATATTTTTCAAATCAAAATGATATACTCCCTCATGATGGAAGTTTATAATTTTTGCGATTTCCACAGATGAGATTGAAAAATCTCGATTTTCAATCTTAGAAATTATCGAATCCTCATCATTTACCAGACTAAATTGTACCGACTTAAAGAAATGATGAATATCTACCTCATATAGAAACTCTGTGTAATCTCCATTAAATGTCTATTATAATCTCTTAAAATCTAGAGCTTGCTTTAGAAATTGGTTCGTCTGATAGGGCCATTCCAGATCTATGACTTTTCCTTGTAAAATATTTCTCCTTATCGAGTACTGCTTCTTCACAGTGCTGGTTTCTGGAACATCTGTTCTATTGGTCTTGGCCATTTCTGTCATAAATTTTTTAAGGTTCTAAAAGGACTAGGGTTTTAAATGTTCAGGTTTGGGAGAGAAGAGTGGTAAAAGTTTTTATGGTTTTGAATGGTTTTGATAAAAATGAATGCATTTAGAATTGGAAACAGTTTTTGACATCCTTGATTCTCGTATCATTACGTATAACTAATTATTGCATAAATTTAAAAATGAATTAAAATCACACATGGAAAATATAAATATAAAAACAAAAATAAATAGAATTATACTATATGAAAAACAAGTAACTAAAGTATTTTTTATAAAAAAAATCTAATGTAAAAATAATTACTTTAAATTTAATAAGCCTAACTCCCCCTTAATAAAATCAAACATTGAAGTAGGAAGTGGTTTAGTAAAAATTTCATATAATTGAATTTATATATTCAAAAATTCTAAATATATATCCTTTTTAAGAACATGGCCTCTTAAAAAGTGATGTCTAATATCAATATGCTTAGTCCTAGAATGATTAATAGGATTTTTTGAAATATTTATAGCACTTGTATTGTCACATAAAATAGGTTTATCATTAAAATTTAGTCCAAAATCCATAAGAGTGTTTTTCATCCACAAAACATGTACAAAACAACTGCCAGTAGATACATGTTCTGCCTTGGCTGTTGACAGGGCAACTGAGTGTTGTTTCTTACTAGACCACGATACAAAATATTTTCCTAAAAAGTGAGGAGTTCCAAAGGTTATTTTTCTATGTAATCAATAACTCCCAATGTCTTCATCTGGATATGAAATTAAATTAAAATCATAAATTTTTGGATAAATTAGAGGTTGAAAAATAGTTCCTTTTAAATATCTAAAAATTCATTTAACAACAGTTAAATGGGATTCTTTAGGATTTGATTGAAATCTTACACAAAGACATACTAAATAAATTATATCTGACCTGCTAGCAGTAATATTTAAAAAACTACCAATCATACCTCTATATAACTTGTTGTTAACAGATTTTCCAGTTTCATCCAAATCATGTTTTATATTAGTACACATAGGACTTGTATATTTCTTGCTATTTTAATGCCCAAATGTCTTTAGTAAATCAGTAATGTATTTTATTTGATTCAAAAAAATTCCAAAATCTTTTTGAAAAATTTGAAGTCCTAAAAATAAATTTAATTATTCCTTTATACTCATTTCAAATTCTTTTTGAATTATGTTTGAAAACTCATGAAAAAAGGTTTTATTTTTTGAACCAAAAATTACATCACCAACATATATTTGAACTAATAAAATATTATAATTGATATTTTTCTTTAATTTTGTTGGATCTACCATACCAAAAATAATATAATTTTTCAAAATAAAAGAACTTAATCTTTAATACCAAGATCTTGGTGCTTGTTTAAGACCATAAATAGAAATATTATGTTTAGAGACATATTCTAGTCTTTGTGAATTTTCAAAACCTGGAGGATACTCAACATAAACATCCTCTAATAAATAACCATTTAAAAAGGAATACTTAACATCCATATGAAGTAATTTAAAGTTCATATGAGATGCATTGGCTAAAATTATTCTAATGAATTCTAATCTAGTTATAGGTGAAAAGGTCTCATCATAATCTATACCTTCTTCTTGATAACATTATTTAGCTAATAGTCTTGCTTTATTTATAGTTATTATTCCTTGATCATATTTTTTATTTCTAAATAACCATTTTGTTCCAATAAATGGGTAGTTCTGAGGTCTTTCAACTAAATTCCAAACTTCATTTCTTTTGAACTGGTTTAGTTCTTCATGAATTTTTTTCATCCAATATTCATCAACTATGGATTCTTCTATATTTCTGGATTCTAATTTAGATTGAAAGGTAGAAAACTCAACAATATTTCCTATGTTCATTCTAGTTTTTATTGTTATGTATAAGTCTCCTATTACAATTTTAAAGGATTATTCTTTAGGGTTATTGAATTTATAGGTAATACACTTATAGGTTATTCAGTGTCATGTTATTCTTGGACTGAATTTAATTTAATTTATATCCATTTCAAAATTATTTTCCAATATCTAAAGTCTCATGTTATCATTAGAGCCAGATTCATCAATTTGGTCTCTCCTTTTCTCAAAGTGATCTGATTCATCAAATTTCACGTGAACTGATTCTTCAACAATCCTTTACTTTTTATTAAAAACTCTATAAGCTTTAGAAGTAGCAGAATATCCTACGAAAATTCCTTCATCAGATTTTGGATCAAACTTACCAAGATCTTCCTTGGCGATTAATGTGTGAACCATGCATCCAAAAACATTAATGTAATTTACTTTAGGTTTTCTATTATTCTAGAGTTCACAGGGTGTCTTTTTAAAAATTGGTCTACTTAAAACTCTATTAATTATATAGTAGGATATACTTACATCTTCAACCCATAAATAGGTAGGTAAACTATATTCATTTAACATAGATCAAGCCATTTCTTGAATAGTACTATTTCTCCTTTCAACAATTCCATTTTGTTGAGGTGTTCTTGGTATAGAGAAGGTGGGTTAAATACCCATATTTGAGCAAAAGTAATTGAATTATAGATTCTCAAATTATCCACCTTGATCACTTATTAATGAAAATTGTTTAAAAACTTTTTCATTTTGAATATATTTTCAAAATATTTCAAATATTTTAAAAGATTCATTTTTATATTCTAGAAAGAAATTCCAAGTAAATCTTGAATAGTCATCAAATAAAACATATAAATATAATTTAATATCAAATCTTGCTACCCTTGAAGGTCCAAAGAAATCATATTGATGATTTATAGAGGTTTAGGTGTAGTAATTTTTTAATTGATTTGAAGGATGATTTGTGCTACTTGCCAAGTTGACATACATCACAAAATCTATCACTTTAAAACATGAGGCTAGGAAAATCAGAATCTAATTGTTTCTTAGATAACTTATGTAAAGCATATACATTGAAATGTCCAAGTCTCCTATGCCAGATTTAGGATACATTTATCTTAGAAGTTAACTAGTTTAATTGTTGATTACGCAAGGAATTTAAATATAGGGTATACACATTATTAGTTCTAGGTGCTATAAATTTAAGCAATTTATCTTTGAAAAAAGAACAACAGTTTTTAGAAAAATCAACAATATAACCATCATCATAGAGTGGAGAGATACTTTTCAGATTTTGTTTCAATCCTTGTACATAGAGTACTTTGCTGATTGATACAGTTTATGGATCTCCAACTATTCCAATGCCAATAATCTTGCCTTTGAAATTGTCACAGAATGTGAAAAGACCACCATCCTTTTGTGTTAGTGTTTTGAAATTAGATGAATTTCCACTCATATGCCTAGGGAATCCACTTTCCATATACCATATGTTATTTTTTCTCTTGTGACCTACTTCCTGCAAAGGCATTTAAATAGATTTTTTTGGTACCCATATTCTATTGTGTCCAGTTGTGTTAGCCAGCAAAGATACAGGAATCCAGACTTTCTTTGTTTTTCTAAAATCAACTGAATCATATACATTTTTTGAAACAGAGGCCTTTATTATTCCACTTATCTAGGGTTGCCTTAAATAAAAATTATTAGATAAATGTCATTTTGCACCACAATAGTTACAGATTACTTTTCTAGTAATTTGCAAAATGTATTTCTTGTAATGTTTAGGTTTTTAACCATTACTACCAATTCCATATATTTCCTTTTCAATAAAATTATTTCCAAGAATTTCATTTATTATATTTTATCCTTTTGTAAAAATAAGACCAAAACTTGTATATGTTTCTACTTCAGTTTGTAATGTTTTTATTTTAGCTCCGTGATCTGTATTGTTTGTATTTATTGAGTTATATTTTTCCCTTAATTCCAAATGTTCTTTTAGCAGACTATCACTCTCTCCTAAAATAACATTATGAATATTCTTTAAATATTTGTCTTTCTTAAATAAAGAATCATATTTTTTCAAGCATGTTGTAGTATGTTGCCGGTTTATCATTTGTATACCTAGATTCATAATTAGAGTTAGAAGAAAAAAAGAATTGTACCTCATCATTTTCTACCATAAAGCACATATTGGATTTTAGCTTTGATTCCTCCTTTTCAGAATAAGACTATGAAGAGCTACTGGAGTCTGCAAATAAACTCCAATTATCCTTCCTTTCTTTCTTGTCTTTTTTTCTCATAATCATTTCTCTTAAATAATTTCTTCTTCTTTTATTCCTTTAATTGAGGACAATTAGGTCAGATATAACCCATCTTCTTACACTCATAACATCTGACTTCATTATCATCCTTTTTGAAAGACTTTTTAAAACTTATATTATTTCTAAAAAACTTACTAAATTTTCTGGCCAGCCGATCCAATTCTATATCTGAATTGACTGAATCAAAACTTTTTTATTTCACGTTTATTTCTTTTTTCTTCGGCTTTCTTATTTTTCTTTGAGATGACACCTTTTAAGCAGTGTCTTCTCTCTTGATTAGAACATTATGATCATTTTCTTCATCCTTTATCTCATCTTCATACATTATGAGAGTTCCAATTAACCATCTCATTGTGAAATCTGTGACATGTGTTTATTGTCTGATAGCAACTGAAATTCCATTCCATCGAGTTGGAAGTACTCTCAATACTTTCAAATCTTGATCAGCTTGTTTGATTGGGTCTCCCAAAAAAGTTATATTGTTCAAAATCTCTATCAATATTCCATTCATTTGGGTGATTCTTTCTCCATCAAACAACCTGAATGTATTGAATTTCACATTGGTAGTAGCATACCTCATCTATCGGACATTGTCAATTCCTTCATAAGAAACCACAATTGTTTACCACATTTCATACACTGTTGGGAACTAAGATACTCTATTAAAATCATCTGGTCCTAGACCACATATGATTTCATTCAAAGACTTCGAATTCATGTCATACTCAGCTTCAGCAGCCGCACTCTAGGTTTCATGTTTCTCTGTTATTTCACAAGGAGTAAATATTTTTGAGTAGACCCTATATCCGAGGATTTTCAAATAGATTATGATTCTTTAATTTCATCATCCATAATTCTCACCATTAAAGTATGGAGATGTGACCATAAACATTCCTTCTCTTATTTTAGTCATCTTGATCTGAGTATAATCCTTTAAAACTTTTAGCTTGTTATATATTTTACAAAAGCACCACCTTTGATACTAATTGTTGGATCAGGTTATACTAGATACGCATAAGAGGGGGGGGGGTGAATTGTGCCTTTTTCAATTTTTCGAATGATCTGGATTTTTCCTTTTATATTTATATAAAAGATTTAGAAGTAGAAAATAAATAGCACATGACACACGATGTATAGTGGTTCGGGGAACAGAAAGCCCCTAGTCCCCTATACTAATGCTATACTCCACGAACTTGGTGATTTTCACTATGTGGTCCTCTTATCAATAGATTATTCCACAACTGAGTGCAGAAATTTTATACCTTTTACAATCTTAAGGAAAAATAGATCTTTCTAGTTCCTATACAGAACCAAAAACACAGCTTAGAATAGGAATCTGATCAGTCAAGATAAAAGAGTATTTTGTTCGTTGAAAATACTTTCCTAGTTGTCTTCACAATTGCAACAGCACGTAATTGACAATAGATGGATATTCATCTTCATAAATGATGATCATTGAGTAAAAGTAGTTATGAGCTGATCCAGTTGCAGTAGATCTTGAAATGTTGTTGGAAACCTTAATAGTAGTTGATTTAGAAAAAGATATTCGATTTAGATCAGTAAATCTTCAGTCGAGTTTCTTCTTCTTCAAAAAATAGAGATTTTTTTCTCTTTATAATAGTAGATATTCTTTTCAATATTTCGACTCCTTTATATGAAACAAAATAGTAGAGTTATATATATAGAATAAAGACAAGAATTCTCCTTTTAAATTTAGATCCACTAATGTTTCCTTTAGAATCGTGACATTCAAAATTTTTAATAGCAGAGTAGTTGTAACTCTCCTGAAAATTCGGCATGAAAAGATCCTCTTAAAATGATCATTTTGTATAAAAAATAAACGAATATGAATTAGTCAAAGACTTTCTTTAAATTTGGGCTTTTAATATGGCTTGAAATCAGCCTGATAATCTACATAAATATTGTTGCTTTAATAAAGTCGTAATTTAAACATCAGACATCAAACATAGGGTTGAACTGCATAGCACCCATTCTCTGAACGTAAGGTTCACAACGTAAGGTTGATCTCAAACGTAAGGTTGATCTCAAACGTTTCTCTTCAACTCTCAAACATACGACATATAATCCATACTTTTCAATCAAATGTATAGTTGTTCATAAAAGTAAGACTGATGATCCATACATTAATCTTTATCTTTCAAACGTATGGTTGTTCACAAAAGTAACATTGATTAACCTTTCATTTAAGAAACAAAATTATCATTCTATACTTACACAATGATCATCTTCCATAATTTTCTGATTTCCCAAACATAAGGTTCCTTCTAAACATAGGGTTCCTTCCAAACATAAGGTTCCTTCGAAATGTAAGGTTCCTTACAAACATAGGGTTCCTTCCAAACATAGGGTTACTCCCTTCATACTTTTACAATAATGTATGATTTTTTACCATAAATTTTTGATATCTCATAGAGTAAACATCTCTTTTCATCCTTACACTACTCTTCTCAATGTAGGGTATGAACAGTGTTTCCAGAACATGCTAAAAAATATTTCCAAATACTTTAGCAATTATTTCTCTCTATTCAAATACATAAATATTTATTCTAGAAAAACTAATATATCAAATATTAAATTCTTGAAATACATTTAAAGTAAAATCATTAGAATAACAAATAAAGGAATTTGTGGGCATCAAAATCATCATAAAGAGATAGAGTATTGTTCTAAACAATCTCACCCTTTTTAATAATTAAATTATGTATTTTTGGGAATAAAACATTCTAGAAAACTATCATTATGGGAGATCTTTGATGATGGGGAGGTACCTCCTAGACAGAACATTGATTAGGATGAGGTTATCCATGATCATGGATTTGTTGTGGCACCTACTTGTATTCCTAATGATTTGATGCATGAGTTTCATGCTTTGAAGTGGGAAGTATATCTTGGTTTAACCAAAATGCATTATAATCTTCGTAGATAGTATTTGTTTCCATGAATAAAGAAGTAAATTAGAGGTTTTTTGACAAGATACTATAATTTTCTGTAGGTGGAGGCTAAGCATCATCGACATAATAGACTTCTACCACTGTTTCCCATTCCAAAATAGAAGTGGGATGATGTCACTATGGACATTTTAGTAGGTATTTTGATTAATACCGAGAATAATTATTCAATATGAGTGATTATTTATTGATTGATAATTTTATCCCATTTATTTTTAATTTAGTAGACTTTTACCATTGATTAGTTGGGTGACATATATGTTTGAGAGATAGTGCGTTTACATGGGGAGCCTCAGAGTATTGTTTCATATCATTATAATAATTTTACTTTATGCTTATAGAATGGTTTTTAATATGAATTGGGTACTCAGATGTTTTTAAGTACAAATTTTAACCAATATATGCATGGGAAATTACAATGTACTATTTTGGTGTTAGAGGACATGCTTCGGTTATAGATATGAGATTTTGGTGGGACATAAGAGAAACAATCCATGATTTTCTATTTCACTATATGGAACAATATGAGGCACCATATAATAGTTCTCATTGATCAAATTTGTGTTGGATAGAAGTGGGAGAGTCAGAGTTTTGGGGGATGAGTCTTGTGGAGGATACATCAAATCATATTCATTTAGTTTGAAAGTGTATGTTTATAACGCATAGTAAATAGAAGATATACAATGATCAATTATTTAAACATATTGAGTTTGTAGTGGGTGACAATTCATTCCTTTGTGTGTCACTGAGATTTGGTACCATTAGATTCAAAAACAGGGTAATTAGGAACCTATATATTTTGGTCCATTTTAGATTGTGGAGAGGATCATACCGGTATCATATTGGTTGGAACTTCCATAATGGCATGGTTATAATCAAGAAAATTTTTCATCTATCTTATCTTTGTTAGTATAACCCTTAACCTTCTCATGCGATTGATGATGATGATATTGAGCTAGAGGCTCACACATCATTTGAGGAGAATCTGATTCATATTGTGGATCATAGTGAGAAAATGATTTGGGGTAAGACCATGCCATTGGTATTAGTGTTATATTAGCATGGCCATGTTCTGTAGGAAACATGGGAGAGGTAAGCTGATATGTGGGCCCATTGTCTTGATCATGTTTACTTTGGAGACTTAGGGACATTTGGGAGTGTAGCTTGTGGATGATCTATTCCATGGGGGGAGATTTTAAGATCTCGAACCTATAAACATGTACATTTTTGTTTTAATTTTTTTTAAACTTATTTAAAATGGTTAATGAACAACCTAATAGTATTAGAGAGGGTCTCGGTAGTGTCTATAATGCCCCAACCCTAGTTACCCAGAGTCGGTGCATTATTGCGTAACATTGGCATGATCACAGAAGATCAAGTTTTGAAAGACCGATTAGTTTAGTAACATTTGAAACACTAGATAAATTCATAAATGTTACATTACATCATAAAATGAAAAACTACAATAACATAGTCTCTATAGCCCACACTCATATCCCCTTCAGACTATCACTGCAAGTCAGTCATAAAATATTTCTTCACATCCTAGGAAAAATAAAACATAGAAAGGGGGAGATCAGACGCTCAGTTAGGATAAAAATATATTTGAAACATTCGTAAATAAACATAAACATTAAAGGCAATGTATAACTAAAACATAAGCCTTTAAAACATTAACTTCATCATAATATGGAAAAAATAAAATGAAATAATTCCATTTACTTATTCACATTGATATTCTACTAGTCGAATAATCACATGAAATATCAATAACCACTTTCATAACGATGGAATGCATAATTACATACTATCATAACCCCGTAGCCAAGTCCTCGTGTCAAGCCTACAAATAATATTTTGTCAAGGCCTTGTGACAAGACTCTAATTTATCTCTTGAGACCTACCGATGCATCAGGGAGCTATAGCGGGCTCCATCCATCACTTACTAAGTCCAATCCATTCCTTATATGAAAAGGTTTAAAGATATAATAAACCATAACATAATCGTATCACATAATACATGCATAAAGGAAGCATAAAATTTCCACATTTCAATCACTAGATATCAATACAGCACATTGATATAATAAAACCATTTTCAATTCCAAAAGAAAAGAAAGGTAAAACATGGTATTTATTTTTCCAAAAAAAGTTATGGTTTGTAGAGGAAGCCGAAACTCAAATAATGGTCACGGAGACGAAGAAGTCATTGTCGCCGCGTACATATTAAAAAACATCCCTTTTTTCGTTTAGTAAATACTCTTCATATAAAAATATTCCTTTTGAATAAAATTAAAAGTAAAATATGTTTATACACCATATAAAAGAAAGTTGTGTATAAAACAAAACATGCCTCAATGAAAGGAGATTGAGACGAAGTCCCTTACCTCGTGTCCGACTTGACTCGATCGTTATTTAATCTACTAAATAATAAACTATAGTTAATTTATATTTTCATAAAAACATTTTTCAAGTTCATTATTTCTTTTATATCACTTATTACCATGTTATGAAAATTATGTAGTCATTTAAGTTAGTAACGATCGTTTTGTCGATCCTTGGTACTTGAGTCAAAATAAACTTCTTATAATTACAAGTTGTTTATATGGTAAAATATACATTATCTCCAAAATTATATTCATGATGTAGATATCATATATATCATATATATACAGTATATACATTCTATTATAATATTACATAACATTTATAGGTAAGAAATGAAATGCACCGTTTCTGGAGACAGTAAGCCATACGTATGCATGAACGCTACTTTAATTTATATTTCATATTTAATTGTATGAAATCATTATGATATAAATGTATATTATAATTCCAATATAATATGTTATATAATATCATTTAACTCTTTCCTTTATATGTCCCACATATGGCATTAACGATTCAAATCACTTTGAGGGGGTGGTAGTCCGCACTTCCTAAAATGAAATTACCATGTTTATACATATTGGAAACCATAAAGGTATGACATAAATGAAAAATAAAGAAGAATAAGGAGAGAATAAACATAATATATATCTTATATAAATATAGTGACATCCTAATGGCCACCATGAAAGGTGTTAAAAGAAGATTGAACAATCATTGTTTCGTGAGGCAGTAATTCGCCACCCACAGAAACAGTATGTTCATTAACCATTAGACGGAGGTGTGTTTAAGTTTAAATCAAATAATTCTCATAAAAACATCCTATTATATTGAATATACTGGTTTTGTTAAAAAATAATGGAATAAAAAGGGTTTAAGGAGTTAGATAACAAAATAAAACAAAAGAACATAAGAGAAGACATTACCTTAAAATCGGGTAACTCTTTTTGATTTCAGCCAAAGGATTCCTTGGGAAGACTTTTGTCCAATGTGATGCTTCTAGGAGTAAGAGAGGGATGTTGAGAGATTATTATTTCAGATGTTGGCTGATACAAATGGGTTTGAAGGTGTGAATAAGGTGGTAGATGTGGGGGCCTTTTATATGAGGAGAGGAGGGGCTCTTTTAGAAGGATTGAAATGTTACTTTATTATGAAATTATTTTCGGATTTTAAAGGTCCCAAAATGATATATTTCTAGGATAAGGTGATAAGGGTTCGAAATCAAACCATAAAATAGGATTTAGGCAAGTGTAAGTCTTATATTTTACGTTATCTTTTAATTTTATTTAAATCGTTCATTAATGAGGTAATCACTGCATCATCATGGTGTCATAAATAAATTTATTTATTTAATGTATAAAAACTATAAAAAAATACCATGATGTAGGAAATCTTTTTAGATTTCCAATTAATATTCATAGTCTAAGAAATATTTATGTAGACAAAATTGAAATTGTTTTACATAGGTGTTACATACTTTTGTTATATTTTCCCCTCTTTAAAAATAAAATGATAAAATGTCACTACCACACAAAAGCAATTCCACAGGGTCCCTAAGTTGGCACAAGGAATCCCATGGTCAGACATGACACAACCAATAGAATTAGGACACATTTTTGGGTCATTTTATATTATTATGATATTATTTCATTACCCTTAACTACCCGATTACAAATTAATCATGATAATTAAAGATAATTGTCGTCGTTACTATTCATAATGTCCAAAAACAAGAGTGTTAATTACATAATTTGGAAATTATGATTCCAAATATGGAATCTATTTTACCAAATTATAAACACAGAAATTGCAGTAATTAACTTAAAAATAATTCCTGTTGTCAAAACCAAAGATGGTTTTTTAAGAAGTAAAATCTATCAAAAGATTGACTTGTTTTTACTTCCAATTGAAAAGTGAAATTACTTCCAATAAACAAAATTGTATTAAGTGATAAAAACATAATTCAATTATACTCTAAAACCAATTAAAATGAAAATCTAACTATATAAATAAATTGGATGAAAAGGCAGTTTTGAATTATAATACTATATTTTCACTATTCATTAAAAATGAACATTATCAAAAAAATACCAAAAATTCCCCCTATGATATATTTTATATCCCAAATTAAAAAATGATGTCCATTTTACCAGATTAAAATCATTTAAGTTTAATTAATAAATTATATATTTAATTCCCGCTGTCCAAACAAATAGCGTGTTTTTAAGAAGCAATATCTATCAAAAGATTGACAATTGTTTATGTCCAATTTCAATGTAAATTTAATTATAATGACCACCATTGTATAAAATTGTAAAAGTGTATTCTAAATATACTTTATTTCCACTCAATAGTATAATTTATCATTATAAATTATTTTGATTAAAAAAGTTGTTTTTAAGTATTTTTCACTACTCATCGAGAATTGGATGTTCTCAGAAAAATACCAAAAATTCAAATTAGGCTAATTTAGATATTCCAAATACAGAAATGAAGTACATTTTGAAATATAAAATTTATATAATTCAAAAAGTGGGTATTATTATTCCTAAAAGCTACTTTGATTGGTCGCGGTGTGTTAGAATCTCGAACCTGCGTACAATGTAAGCTATTACATTATTGAAAGAGAAGTGTACCATGGAAGCTTGGGGTGTTACATTCTCCCATACTTCAATAAATTATGTCCTCACAACTTGAAATTGTTTTCCGAAAATAAAAGGTTGAAAATAGAAAATACCTTTGTGGAAAACCCACATCAGAAATAAGGTTAATAAAATTTAGCCTCAATAAGAGGGAAACAAAAATGAAAAAATCACCACCAAATTATGATCTCGATTAAGAGAATGTTGGTGGAAATTAAAGACACATAATTGGAGGAAAAACATAAATATTTGTAGGGAGTGATTTAGGTCATCAATCACAAACAAGTGTAAAATTGAGGGCCTCAAATCCTTCTATCTATTGTGATTTAGAATATCATTAGTTCAACAAAACATAAGGTATTAGGATAACACATTTTTTTTAATAACCCTTACCTAATGTTTAAAAATTAATTTATTCATAGAATAAGAGAGAGGTATATATATATATATACATACTTGACAAGTATATTTTCAACCTTCAACTAATTTCTACCACAAACTCATATTTCACTCTAAAAGATAATAGAATTCAAAAATATTATATTTATCATAATTGTACAAGGTTCCAAATATTAACACATACCATTTAGATTAAGAAAACTATTTTTTAATAACCAGGGACTTCCTGTAGGCTAGTTGTAGGTAATAAAGTCCAGTCACACTATGGTTGTGTGTTCGATTCCTACAGCTTTTTCTGACGCGACGGGTTATCCCCCGACTTGAAGGTTTTCCTTTTCCCTAAAATTATAGTATTATAATATTCCCAAAACAATCTTAAGAAATTTTTTAACCTTAAACAATACTATCCAAAGTTAAACTTAATCCATTCAAACCTTTATATTTATCCAAAATACCTCTGTCCAGACACTCTCTAAAAGGTCTCTAACTTCCAAAATCAATTATAACATCAGATTCCCCAATCAAAGTGAAGTTTCTATTATTGTCACATAATAAAAATTTGATTAACTTCATCATATTAAAACCTTAATGAAAACAACAAGTACTATAGTACAATCCTTATATATATCACAATATTTTTATAACCATAATATAGTTCTTGAGTCTAAAAACACAAATACAATAATTATTCAACTTCATCGGTAGTAACAACATAAGCTTGGCCTTGCTCCCTTTTCCTTTTCTGAGGTAAGTTTTCTTGGCGCTTAGGGCATTAATTTGAACAATTCCCTATTTATCTACAATTTTATCATTCAACATTGACCTCCTCTTTCTTTCCCTTGCAATCACGAGTCTAGTGACCTTTTTCTCCACATTTTTAACAAAATCCCATTCATTTTAGGCAAGTACGAGGGTGTTTCTTACCACAATTATCACATAATGGAAAATACTTCTTTCCATTTTTACCTTTATTTGTCTCTTTATCCAACATTCTCTTCTTCTCTTGCTTTACTTCGTTGTCATAAGACTTAGAGAATTCCTTTTCTGTCTGGATAACACAAGAGAAAATATCTTCTTACGATGAGAAGGATTGTGATACTAAAGCTCAATGGAGAAATGGTTTTAAGCCATCAAATAAAGGATCAATATTGCTTCTTGGGTTACGTTTATAATCTCAATCATTCCTCACTAACCTTGTAAAGTTAGACTCATACTTTGCAACATTCTTGTCCCCCATTTGCCTCAGACTCAGAAATTGTCTTTCCATATCCCCTCGATGGTCATGAGGAAAGTATTTTTCTAATAAGATCTCTTTAAACTCTCTCCATTACATACTTGATACTTCTTCATCTTACTTTATATTTTTAATCAATGACCACCATTGATCAGAATCTCCCGTGAGGCAGTAAACTTCCATGACAACTTTTTCCCTTTCACTACTCCCTAAAGCCTGAAATATATTCACTAGTGAATTTATCCATTGCTCAGCTACTAATGGATTTGTACCCCCATTAAATGTTAGTGGTTGTTGCCTCATGAAGCAGTCAAACATTTATCCTCCACGTTGTAGATCAGGGTTCTCCATACGAGTAAGGTTATTATTCATAACCTGAACAAGTTGTCCCAGTATAGTGATAAGCTGATCAACACTAGTTGTATCACCTGCTCCACTATAATTATCTTGAGCAGGAGGGAAATCCCTACATGGAGTGAATGCATTGATACAGTTTCCATTCCTTCCACTATGCGCCATTTATAAACAATGTAATAAACTAGATTAGTTTATGAATCGAAATACATAATAACAAACTTGAAAAACACCTAACATAAATTGAACAGTTTATGGATATAATCCATAATCATAAAAATGTTTTCATTGAGGAATTATAAAATCATAAACCCTTCATAATGGTTTGTAAAGAAATAGTGAATTATTCTAAGCATATCCTACGGGGTTGTCGTAACCAAGAGTGCAGCATGGCCCGTTGCCATGCACCACTTCCCGTTCGAGTCTAACTCAAAGTGGTGTTTTCAGGTTTTACCCCTAGGTACATCTGTACCAGAGCCGCCTCTACCTGCTCGTATCCAGACATGGATGTATTTCTCAGAAAATACAGAAAATATATACTTTACCAAAATTCTAAGATGTTCTTCTATACTAATACTCAAATTCTATCTTAGGTCTATGTGCTCCAATCAGAGTTTATCTAAATCTCGCTTCTAAGGTTTGTACTAAACTACCTCTAATACCAACTGTAACGCACCGACCCCAGTTACCCAAAGTCTTTGCCTTATTATGTAACATTGGCATGATAAAAAAAGATCAAGTCTCAAAATACCGATTAGTTTAGTAGCCTTGTAAACACTAGATACATTCATAAATGATACATTACATCATAAAGTGAAAAACTAAAATAACATAGTCTCCATAGTCCACACTCATATCTCCTTCAGACTATCCCTACAGGTCATTCATAAAATATTTCTTCACATCCTAGGAAAAATAAAACATAGAAAGGGGTGAGATCAGATGCTTTGTAAGGATAACAATATAGCGGAAACATTCATAAATAAACATAAACATTTATGGTAATGTATAACTAATACAAAAGCCTTTTAAACTGGAACTTTAGCATAATATGGCCAAAATAAAATGAAATAATTCCATTTACTTATTCACATGGATATTCTAATAGTCAAATAATTACATGCAATATCAATAACCACTTTCATAATGATGGAATGCATAATGCCAGACTATCATAACCACGTAGCCAATGCCTCGTGCCAAGACTACAAATAAGATTTTGTCAAAGCCTCGTTCCAAGACACTAGTTTGTCTAATGAGACCTACCGATGCATCGAGGAGCTACACTGGTCTCCACCTCTCACTTACTAAGTCCAATGCATTCCTTATATGAAAAGGTTTAAATATATCATAAACCATAACATAATTGTGTCATATAAAACATGCATAAAGGAAACATAACATTTCCACATATCAATCACAAGATATCAATAAAACACAATGATATAAAAAAACCATTTTCAATAAGAAAAGAAAAAAAAGTAAAACATGGTATTTATTTTTCAAAAAATAAGATAAGGCTTGTAGAGGAATCCGAAACTCAAACAATGGTCATGACGGCGACGAAGTCATTGTCACCGCGTATGTGAGACAAAACATTCATTTTTTCGTTTAATAAAAATGATTCATCTAAAAATATTTCTTTTTAATAAATGTAAAATTCAAAGGTGTTTATACACCATTTAAAAGAATGTTGTGTATAAAACAAAATATGCCTTAATGAAAGGAGATTGACATGAAGTCCCTTACTTCGTGTCCGACTTGACTCGATCATTCTTTAATCTCGTGAATAAAAATCTATAGATAATTTCTATTTTCTTAGGAACCTTTTTCAAGTTCATTATTCCTTTTATATCACTTATTACCATGTTATGAAAATTATGTAGTCATTTAAGTTAATAACGGTCGTTTTTTCGGTCCTTCGTACTTGAGTCAAAAATAAACTTCTTATAATTACAAGTTGTTTATGTGGTAAAATATTCATCATATCCAGAATTATATTCATGATATATATATCATATATATCATATATATCCAGTATATATACATGCATTTATAATATTACATATCATTTAGAGGTAAGAAATGAAATGCACCGTTCATGGAGACGGTAAGCCATACGTATGCATGAACCCTACTTTTATTTCTATTTCATATTTAATGGGATGAAATCTTGATGATATAAAGGTATATTATAATTCCAATATAATATGATATATAATATCATTTAAATATTTCTTTCATATGTCCCACATATGTCATTAACGATTCAAATCACTTTGAGGGGGCGGTTTTCCGCACTTCCTAAAATAAAATTATCGTGTTTACCCATAATGGAAACCATAAAGGTATTCCATAAATGAAAAATACAGAAGCATAAAAAAACATAAATATCATATATATCATATATAAATATAGTTAAAACTTAATGGACACCATGAAAGGTGTTAAAAAAGATTGAACAATCATTGTTTCGTGAGGCAGTAATTCGCCACCCACATAAACAGTATGTTCTTTAACCATTAGGCGGAGGTGTGTGTAAGTGTAAATCAAATCCTTCTCATAAAAACATCCTAGTATATTTAATATACTGGTTTTGTTATAAAATAATGTAATAAAAAGGGTTTAAGGAGTTGGAGAAGTAAAATAAAACAAAAGAACATAAGAAAAGACATTACCTTAAAATCGGGTAACTCTTTTTGATTTGAGCCAAAGGCTTCCATGGGAAGACTTCTACCCAAGGTGAGGCTTCTAGGAGTAAGATAGGGAATTTGAGAGATTATTTGGTTAGAGTTTAGCCGAGCCAAATGGATTTTATGGCGTGAATAAGGTGGTAGAGGTGGGGGCCTTTTATAAGAGGAGAGGAGGGGCTCTTTTATAAGAGGAGAGGTGGGGATCTTTTGGGAAGACTGAAATGTTACTTTATTATGGAATGATTTTAGGATTTTAAAGGTCCCACAATGATATATTTCTAGGATAAGGTGATAAGGGTTCAAAATCCACCCATCCAATAGGCTTTAGACAAGTTTATGTCTTAGAGTTTACCTTATCTTTTCAATTTATTTAAATCGTTCATTAATGAGGTAATCACTGCATCATCATGGTGTCATATATAAATTTATTTATTTAATGTATAAAAATTATAATAAAAATACCATGATGTAGGAAATCAGTTTAGATTTCCTGTAACACCCCAAGATTTCATAGTGTCTTATTTCTTCAAAATAATTAAATAACATGCACTACAAGCAACACCGAGTTCAAGTGCACCATGACTTATCAAACAAGCCGTTAAAAAGAGGTTATGATTAGTATTAACTAAATTTTAAACTTTATATAATTCTTATAATTTTATAATCCATATTATGAGTTTCTTAGACATAATGTAAGAACAAATTCATTTTCAGTATTACACTTTTACCAGCTTTTAATAGTGAACCCTTTTTAAATCCAATATTTTAAACTTTTATATATTCAATTTGACTAAATAAATTTACTTTTTAGAATGGGGACATCAAAAAATTTACAATGAAACACCCCAAGCTTCTATGGTACGCTTTCCTTTGAATAATACAGTAGCGTGTGTTGTACGCAACTTCGAGTTATAACACACACCACGACCAATCAAAATAGCCGTTATGAATAGTAAGACATAGTTTTTAAAATTTTAGAAATTTTATCTCTCAAAATGGACTTCATTTTTGGATTCGGAGTATCGAATTTAGCCTAAGGTGAAATTTTTGTACTTTTTGGATAACTTTAATATTTTGATGAATAGTGAAAATTACTAAATTATAATTAAAAACAACTTTTTTAATCAAAATAATTAATAGTGATAAATTAGGAATTCAAGTGGTTTAAAGGTATATTTAGAATATATTTTTACCATTTAATACAATTTTGGTCATTGGAAATAATTTCACAATTAAACCGAATATAAACAAGTATCAATCTTTTGATAGTTATTATATCTTAAAAATCGCTCTTTGTTTTGACAGCGGGAATTAATTTTTAAATTAATTTATGCCTGTTCTGTGTATTGAATTTGGAAAAATAGATTCCATATTTGGAATTAGGATGTCCAAATTGTGTAAATAGGTATCTTTTATTTTTAGAAATTTTGAATAATTATTTCGGTAAATATTTTATTTACCATGGTTAAAGGGTAAATATGGTAAATAAGGGTTAAAAAATAATATTATAATAATACTACATTACCCTAAAACGTGTCCTAACCTTATTGGTGGATACATGTCCGACCATGGGTATCTTTGGGTCGATTTTGGGACCCCATGGAGCCACTTGTTGGTGATAGGGACACATTATTTTAATTAAGTTAAAAAAAATTCAAAAATGACATAAGCATATATCTTTTAGAAATACAATTTTTACATAGGGTTATATATGTTGGATTTTATACTATAAATATTCATTAGAAAGATAAAAATATTTCCTACATAATGAAATTTTATTTATAATTTTTAGACATTATATAATTTAATTTATTTATGACACAATGATGATGCAATAATTACCATAATAGTGAACAATTAATATAATTGATATTATAAATACCCAAATAACTATAATTTGAGACTTTTTATGAATTAAAAAAAATTTATCGGTTAATATGACATGTTATTAATGATTTAATTAATTGTTTTTGAAGTAATAATTCTGTTATGATTTTTACATAAATCAGATATTTAATAGTGTCAAAATTGACAAAAAAGAGTTTTTAAAAAAAATATAATATTATTAATTGATATTAAATTCCTAAAAATCTATGGTTTGGTCAAAAGACATATATCGTGATAGGTGTATCAGTAATGGACAACTTGGGGGTTTATTAGATGTATATAGTACGTTTATTAACCATATAATATAAAAATACAAAGAGACATTGTAAAAGTGAAACTAATTAACTAAGAGTTAATACTTAATGATATGGTTAATATAGTTACCCAAACCTGTATAAATACTATTGGTTGAGTTTTTTCTGACCTATCCCCACCTTAAACCTTAAATAATCCACTTTGGAGCCATTAGAAACCGAATATGAATTTATTATAAAATAATATTTCTAGGTTTTCCAAAGGTGCCCCTCACCCCTCTTATAAAAGGGCACTCCTCCTTCTCATTAATTCACACCTTCAAAGCCTTTTGGTTCAGCCAAAACCTGCCCATATACTCTCTCAACTTCCCTCACTTAATCCTATAGGCCTTACATTAGTCATAAAGCCAACCTAAGGAGCCCTTTTGATCAAGTCAAAAGGAAGAACCTGAAGAAGAGGTAATGATTTCACCACCCTTTTTCAAGTTCCTTTCTTCTTCCACATCTTCTTTCATTGTTATTACCGTTATAAAATAATAACTCAAGTATATTATATATACTTTGATGTTATTATAAACATGGTAAAACCATATTTCAGTATTCTATCCATCCTATGAATGACATGTCACCATACGTGCGTACGTACGGCATACCGTCTCCACGTCGTGGTGTAATGTTTTTTCAAAACATTATTATTTTGATGGGTATAATAATGATTTTAATTCATGTAAATAATAAATATAACATTATAATGATTCTTTATATATGATATACCATCCAATTATATATTATTTTAATACCAAAAGAATGATATTGTCACTCGTGCGTACGTACGGACTACCGTCTCCACAAACGCGATGAGATTTATTCTTTATCGTATCCATTCAAGTATAATTATCACTTGATGATTTCAAATTAATTTTTAAGGACGTGATATCATTCTGGATATTAATAAGATACAAACTATCAATGATAAATATGTCTTACGTAACAAAACATATAAAAGAAAATGAGTAAGTTAACACCCGAAACCACGATAATACTAAGATATTATTAAAAAAGAAATGTTAAAAAATCATATATGATAACACAATAATATATATGATTATTGTATAATTTAATAAAAATTATTTCACCATTATACAGGAGGTTAACCTACCCCAACCAAGGAAAAGGACAAGGTAAGGGTTTATTTTGCAATCTCTTCATTATCCGAGGTTGTTTGTACGTAATAATCTACTGGGAATTCTTTATCATTCACATACATGTTTCTTAAAAATATTTTTTAAATCATTCTTACTATTTTAAAGAATATTGTATAAATTCATTTATACCCTTTTTTGACTTTTTATAAGAGGTTTATAAAGGAATCTTTCCGTTTTTTTCCAAACAAGGTCATTTTTAACCTTTTTCACAAAATTAAGGTAAGAATGTTTTTTTAACTTATACGGCGGGTGCGGCTATTTTCCGCCGTTATAACATTTTCGAAGCTGCCCTTAAAATATTATAAAGATATTTTCAATGTAAATGTTTTATTATATAATTATGTGACTTTTAAATGATTTCAAAATGAATATTTTAAGAATTTTTGAAAGGTACTCTTTATCAAAATAAGAATTTTAAATTTTTTAAAGATTTATCTTTCGAAATCTTTTTAATTAATGTCCTTGTTTTCAAAATGATTTTAAGAATTTATTTATATAGACATGAATTTTTTGAAATGGTATTTATTTTTAAAAGTTTCGAAGTGGTATGGGACACTTTGATCCAAAAATATCTTTTAAATTACTTCCTTAATAAATGTGTGACTTTTAAATGATTTAAAAAAAGAGATATTTCTCTCAAATAGTTTTGATTTCATCTATGTCAACATCCTTCGATCGATTTAACGCTTATTTGAAGTTGATTTATTATGATAAAAAACTTTTATATTGTATTGAAGTTTTTGTGATATGTTTGACTGGGGATGTGTTATTTTTATACCATTCATGGATTATGGATGAAGTATTTACAATTAGTATGCTAGTTTTAATATGAATGTTTATGTTATTTTTAAACCTTTTCATATGGGAATGCATTGGACTTAATATGTGACGGGTGGAGCCCATTATAGCTCCTCGATGCATAGGTAGGTCTCATGAGATAAACTAGAGTCTTGGCACAAGGCCTTGGCAAAATCTTATTTGTAGTTTTGGCATGAGGCCTTAGGTAAGTGGTTATGATAGTCTGGAATTATGCATTCCATCATTATGAAAGTGGTTATTGATATTGCATGTGATTATTAGATTAGTAGAATATCCAGGTGTATAAATAAATGGAATTATTTTATTTTATTTTTTCCATACTATGTTGATGTTCAAGTATAAAAGGCTTTTGTTTCAGTTATACGTTGCTTCAAATGTTTATTCTTATTTATGAAAGTGTCTGCTATATTGTTATACTTACTGGGCATTTGAGCTCACCCCTTTTTCAATGTTTTATTTTTCCCAGGATGTGAAGAAGTATTTTCTGAATGACCTGCAGGGATAGTATGAGGGGACATGAAGACAATATGTTGTTGTAGTTTTTCACTTATTGATGTAATGTAAACTTTATGAATATATCTAGTGTTTCCAAGGATACTAAACTAATCGGTCTTTCGAGACTTGATCTTTCTTGTGATCATGAAAATGATATGTAATAATGCACCGAATCTGGGTATCTAGGGTCGGGGAATTACATTTCCGATGAATATTTATATTCTAAGAGATAATTAATGTAGACAAAATTAAAATTGTTTTACACAGGTTTTACATACTTTGGTTATATTTTCCACTCTTTAAAAATAAAATGATAAAATGTCACTATCACACAAAAGTAATTCCATGGGCTCCCTAAGTTGGAACAAGGCATACCATGGTTGGCCATGACACAACCAATAGCATTAAGACACATTTTGGGGTCATTTTATATTATTATGATATTATTTCATTACCCTTAACTACCCGATTACAAATTAATCATGATAATTAAGGACAATTGTTGTCATTACTATTCATAATGTCCAACAACAAAAGAGTCTTAATTACATAATTTTGACCTTTTGATTCCAAAAAAGGAATCTATTTTACTAAATTCCAAACACAGAAATTTCAGTATTTATTTTAAAAATAATTCCCCTTTCGAAAACCAATGATGGCTTTTTAAGAAGTAAAATCTATTAAAAGATTGACTTGTTTTACTTCAATTGAAAAGTAAAATTACGTCCAATAAACAAAATTTTATTAAGTGATAAAAACATAATTAAATTATACTTTAAAACCAACTAAAATGACAATATAACTATATAAATAAATTGGATGAAAAGACATTTTTGAATTAAAATACAACATTTTTCATTATTCATTAAAAATGAACATCATCAGAAAAATACCAAAAATTCACCCTATGATATATTTGATATCCAAAATTCAAAATTATTTTCCATTTTACCTAATTTAAAACATAGAAGTTTCATTAATAAATTATATATTTAATTCCCAAGGTCCAAACAAATAGCGTGTTTTTAAGAAACAATATCTATAAAAAAATTGACAATTGTTTACATCAAATTTCAAAGTGAAATTAATAATAATGGCCACCATTGGATAAAATGGTAAAAGCATATTCTAATTATACATTTAAACCACTCAATATTATAATTTATCACTATAAATTATTTTGTTTAAAAAAGTTGTTTTTTATTATTTTTCACTATTCATCAAAAATTGGATGTTCTGAGAAAAATACAAAAATTTCAACTTAGGATAATTTAGATATTACGAATCCAAAAATAAAGTCCATTTTGAATTATACAAGTTATATAATTAAAAAAGGGGGTATTACTATTCATAATGGCTACATTGATTGGTCTCGGGGTGTTAGAATCTCGAACATGCGTAAAATGAAAGCTATTACATTATTGAAAGAGAAGCGTACCATGGAAGCTTGGGGTGTTACAATGTCTCTAGGGTTTTGAACATGAAAATAGTTGGGAAAGGCCCTAAAATGTATGGTGCATGGTTAGTGCATGGTTATTACTAACCATGAACCATGACCAAGCGACATGGAGGTGGGAGGATCCTGGTTAACAAACTAAGATCCCAGGAGATCATGTGGCTTAATCCCCCTTAGATAGAGGTGACCACACAACTACGACATGGTTTTCCAAATGGTGTGGGTAGCCCAGAAAAATCATGTGGCTCAATTTCCTCTTATATAGAGGAGGTCACATGGTTAATACATGGGTTTGAAAATCATGAGACCTAATTGTGTGCCTCACCTAAAGTGGGAAATTTACATTTCCCCCCTGAATTTTATAATATTTCTACCTATTTTCACACTTATTTATCCTCCAAAATTCTAGGGTGAAAAACTATTTCTCCCCAATCATCAAAGGCATATTCCCCATCGATTATAGGCAGTTTGAGGTGCCATTTATTTTTATTTAAATCCTCGAGTAAGACTTTTACTTTGATTAATTATATTTTATATAAGATTCACACCATGGTTATTTATCTTCTTATAAATCTCTTATGACATACTTCTAGGATGTCATTAATTTTTTTTGTTTGAGGGTGTTTTAGTTTGAATCAAGGGTCTAGGTTGGATGTGTGCTTTTCTACAAGCATAAGGTGTCTGTTTTATAGGATTTATCCCATATTCCTAATATCTTCCTTGGGCATGTGGTTGTGACTTTTCAATTTCATGAAACATATTTATGTCTAGGAATAAAAAAATTAAGTTAGGCCTTTAAATCATGTGCAATACTTCTCATTAATCTTGTTGGGTCTGTTGATTATTAAGAGACCAGGATTAAGTCCACCCAAGGGGGTGTGAATACCTTGAAAATGGTAAATGGGTTATAAATGGTTAGATAGAGGTTTGAGATGATTAAAAAAGTTGAATTTGTTGGTTTAAAAAGTTATAATGACAAAAAGTGTTGTTTGGATTAATTATAAATTAAATTTGTTGAGAAGGGAAAAAAGGGTGAATAGTTAAATGGGATTGATCATTTTGTTAAATGGATTTAAAGAACCTTAAATTGATATTAAATGAATGAATATTTAAATGGGATAATTTTGTAATTTTTTAAAAATGTTGAGTGAGATAGAACATGTGAATAATGGTGAATAGAAGAGGTACACCCTTGAAATTATAATTTATTGAAAAGGCCAAGTGTGTTAGACCTTTGAAATTTTAAATTGATGAAATTCTTAAAGATGATGGAAATAAAGGATACTCACTCATGGGTAAGGATCTTGGATATAGATATCCTTATCGTTGACTTAGGATGGATATAAATGATTCTTAATATCCTTTACTTGAAATAGTAAACATGACATTCTTTATTATTGGATAAGGTATCGACATGAATATCTCGGCACTAATAATTTTTGAAATGGTATTTTTAATTAGGTTAATGAAATTTGGTATGTGAAATATATTTTATTATTTTCATATTCATCTATTCCATTTTTCATATTTCATATACTATTATTATAGTAAATATTTCCTTAGAAACTATTTCTGGGGGCCTACTGAGTGATAAACACACCCTGCTCAGGTCACCATGGGATCCCAAGCATGTTTCATGGTTGCAGGTCATGATAAAGGAAAAATTCCTATTATAGATGGATGAGTCATGATTTTTGGAAGTAGCATGGATGGGGTGACATTACTAATTTTGTGAACCTTTTGTGGATTTTTAGTATGTCTTTATTTTGGGGTTTTCTTTAAAACATGGCACTATTTTAAATTGTAATGTTTACTATTTTGGTTTATAAGAACTTACCCAGTTTTGGGAATTGATTACATGATGAATAGTTATAGACCATTACTATATTGGTTATTGTTTATTTTTATTCTTGATGTTATCTTACGCTAGTAATAAGGGTATATTCTACCTGTGTTCTTCTTTAGAACCCCACTACTAGTTAGAAACCTCTGACAAATAAGGATATGTGCATGAGGACATGTAGCATACCATCCCTAAGCACCAACTTATTGGAACCTAATTTGGGATGTTATAGATAACCTGAGAATGTACTTTTTCCTTATATCCATTAACATAAGTTGATATTTCATTCCCTTTGATGGGAATGTAAATTCCTGGATAAGTCTATGGCCATGTTTTTCTATGGGAAATTTCATTTTCAAAAATTTGAAGAAGGATACATCAAGTACATTGGTTGATGACACTAATATGAAACCTTATTATTAGAGATTTCATGATAAAGGGATTATATTATTCATTGTCTGTTCAAAGAGGTTGTATGTCCTTATGACATTAACTGTTTTCTCAATGGGTTTCTTGGTGTTTTTCTAGATGATAATATTGGACTTCAGGATGTTAAACCTAATGCCACTGAGAAAGGGGCTTAGAAGGTCACACCCTAAGTGTATCCAAAAAATAAGTTAAATTATATGATGAAATTAATATTTAAGAATAAATATTATTCTTATTTTGTTGTTTAATATTTATTCAGTTTTGGTTGATCCCCAAGATTTAATCACAAGTTACTCCAAACAATAAGGGAGTTAAAAAATAATATTAAATATCTATTTGAAAGGTTTGAAAAGTATAATATTTATTATAATTATCAAAAAAACTAATGATGTGATTTTTATTTATTAAATAAAGAGTCATTATTGAAGGATTGGTAAATGTCAAGGAGGATAAGCAGACTCTGTTTAACAGTATGATTGGAAATGATATAAATGATATTTATTAATTATTAGGTGATTCACATCTCTAGTGAATAATAATTATATTATTACATGAGTTTTTCTAATAATTAAGTAATGGGTAAGGGGGATTATATACAAGTAGAAAACCCTAATTTGTTTTACTATATATCCAGTTATATCTATTTTCTAATATAATTTTTTTGTGCAATGTAGATAGATATAAACTTTTTCAAAATATATAGATTGTTCTAGAGATATAGAGTGTTATCTCTCATCCAACACTCTTAGAATATCAGGAGAACACAAATAATTCTTATTCCTCAAAGGTAATTATTTTTTGATCAACCATGAATGACACAGGTGATTGAGATCTATCGTGCTAGCACCTGAATATTTTACAACAAAATTTAAAGATTTTGGTGCATGTGTGGATCATAGATAGAGGAATTATTCCTTTGGATACTACAATTAAATTATTATACAATGAGTTCGAGTCACCGAGATCCTCAAAAAAATTATTACAAGTTTAGGTGATTTTAGATTTACTTATAAATTACATGCGATGATCTTCCATTTTTATTTTTTGGTGTTCATGTGAACTAATAATAGAATTGATTATATTGGTTTTGAATTTTTCATTGTGTATATCTTGGATTATTCAATGATTGTGAGATAACACTATGTTTTCCATACCCAATAAGTTATTTCAATGTTCCCATAACCTAAAAATTGTATCAAAGGGTTCATGTGGTTACTTTATAATTATTTATTAATCAATGATCGAATAGTAAGTGTTTACAATTTATTTTACTTTTGATCTATTCATTCAAAGAATTTTAAAATCATTTTCTCTTCCCTTTCTTCATTCCTTCTCACATAACCAATAAACAGTTTAAATCAAAATAATGAAACTAATGAAGACTCCATCTGGGTATTCCAAGAATTTTGGTTGAAAAACACAAGATTACACATCGTTTACTAAACTACATGGGGTGTAACAATATATCTAATGTATGTCACTCATGGTTATCATATTATCCTGATGATATCAGATTAGATTTCATGAAATCATATCTATATAGATCTAGACTAGAAGGAACAAAACTAAAAGAACTAAACTCCATGTAACTCATATGCATGACATGTAGTACTTGTTTTCTTATAGTGGAGAACTCGGTGGGCCAATCATGTTTTTTATTTTCTACATGATGTGGGTACTAAAAAACCCTAAAAATTTATTGCTTCATGATGTGTAGAAAGATTAAATTTCATGTGCCTCAAAAAAATCTACTAAAGGGAAACACACCCAATCTCTAGGAATATTTCATGATATGGGTAGAAGAGATTACATGTTGTGAAATCCAGTACACATCATGTAGTCTTATTCATCTGGTGTACTTAATTTAATACAGATATAAGAGTTAATTATGCAATTAAAAAAATTCAAATGTGTTTTTTGCGTAATTTATTTGAATGTACATGACACATAATAAGATATTTTATTATATATTAAATTAATTTTTATGTTAAATTCAAAATCTATAAGTTTTGTATGGTTTATTATTATAGTGTACTCCATGAATATCAAGATCATAACAAGAACTGTAATTCACACGTGTTTTTCTGTGTCATTTTTTTAATGGTACACACCAATTAATTACATGCCAAACATGTATATTGTATTCCAAGGGAATTCATATGCATAATGATCATGTTGGGTAGTTTAGACAATCACATGTTGTTTCCTTCAAGTATATTTGTGTAGTTCACTAAATTTAAATATATATAATTTAATTTTTTTAGAAAAAAAATATGTATGATCAAATTTCAATGATACATGGATAGAATTAAGATAAATTTAATTAATTGGATTAATTCACAAAATTTTATCTTAATTAAATAAAAATTGATGTAATTGATAACTAGATTGAAAATGTGTGTATGTTGAATAATATTCAGATGATCATTTTCATAGACTAAACCTATTTATGTGATTGGTTTCATTTTAATTTATTATTATTATAGAATAATTATGGTCTATGAGTTATCACATCCTCTTAATTATGCAAGGGACTATGTGAAAATGGTTTATTTTATTTAAAAACCTATTTTCCAATCTAGTGGATCCCCTCAAACATTTGTGAGTAAAATTCTATGTTATTATGGATCTCCTTTGTAATATAATGTGATCAGAGTCTAGAAATCATGGATAAACCATTTAAGGAGATACATAGGAGCAGAAGTGGAATGTTGAATCGCAAAAAAGCGATAGTTGAAGGCATTTTTCCCTAGGGTTGAGGGTAAGTTTATCATCCACTAGATAAACTTACCATTAGATAATTTCATTATCATTCCTCATTTATTTTATTTAGTTTAGTTTCATGGTTGATTATTTATGTTTATAGATACTAAATGATAACTTAATAAATGAATTAAAAAGAATAAAATATAATTTAATATAAAACCAGATTATGCATAAATTTAATCAGGCATGTGATATGATAAAACTGGGATTTCACACAAAACGATAAAAATACCTAAAATAAAATATAAAGTTTGTAGAGTCTTCCAGTACTTATGTTAGAATAAAAACCATAATTCATTGTTCTTGACCATCCCATGTTTGGGTTCTTTCAATTATCAGGTAACTTTTAACTTGTTGTTTTAGGATGACTTGACTTATTTAAAATCAAAGACCAACTTCCAAAGAAAGAATTTGTGAAACTGAGAGGAAATGGTTAAGGAAATATTTATCCAGTATTTCAGGATTGATGAATCTACTCAATAGATCAGTTTTCTTGTGAGTTAATATTGTTAGTGATTACAACTACATAAACCCTTATATTAGCTCATTAGTCCATTTTTCTATTATGGGAAGGGGAATATGGGTCCTTTCCAATAGAATATCTATGAAATTGGATATTCCAAAAGTAATGAGGATTGATATTTGGATTCAATAAAATAGTCGGATATTAATAAAATTTAATAAAACATGAATTTATTAATCTGATTTGGTAATCAGGGATGTACTAACTATCTGCTCTTAATTTTCTCCAGATGGAAAACCACATGAATTGGACCACATCACTGAAATCCATACTATAGAAGGATAACCTTCTAACCTATGTGAATTTTTGAGAATGATATAGGTTCTTATGTGTTATACTATTCCATGAAAAGAAATTTTTTTCATTGAAAACTCCACTTATTGAGTCACTTTCTAAAATGACTAATGAGTAAAAAGTATATCTCTAGCTGAAACATGTGGAAAACACAATGGATATCCATTTTTTCATTCTATCCTTTATATATAGTGAGATTTTAAAGTAATATGAGGATATATATTCATGTAACACAATTTCTCACCTTCTTGAGATTTACCATGAGAAGGTGAGACAAAAGAGATATGAGATCATTAATGCACAATTCACATGAAATCATGGAGAGTCGATTCCAGCTGAGACTCATGTAGTCAATATGTCTGGATATATATAATTCTTAGATATATTATGTTTTAATTTCTCTGATAATTTGTGTATAGATCTAATTATGTATTCACTACATAAATACATATATAATTTCATTATGAATTACAATATGAGAAATAGGTAAATGACTATTCTGAAACTTCTTACTCTTATTCTTGATGTTGATAAATTCAATGGGAATGAAAACCAATGATCATTATTGTGAATAAAAAAACAAAAAGGAAATGTTTCTAACGAGTTACTCCAAATATAAGGCTCTAGAGCACCATCCTTCCATGATAAATATGATCCAGTTGAAAGAAAAGGAGCAGAATACAATGTGTTTTTCATGTGGAAAGCAAGACCACTAGAAGAGGAACCACACCAAACTAAATAAGAAAGTGTAATCTTCAGGTGCATTCATTATCGAGTATAATATTTCTATATATACATGTTTGGTATTAGATATGACATTTGGTTCTCATATTTGTATTAAATAAAAAAATAATTTAGATTTTAGAAGGATTGAAGATGCTAGGTGGATATAAAAGATCCTCATGGAGAGTGGATGGCTTCTATTTCCATTGGAGACTACCACCTCATATTTCCAACATAAATGATTTTTGTTTTAGTGATTTGTTATTATAATCCTAATGTTACTAAGAACATCATATATGTTTCTTATTTAGACATGGGTGGAGTTATTTTCAACATTGGAACTAAGAGTTTCTAGTTTCATAAAGATATCATATTTTATGGTATGGAATGGTTAAATAACGATGTTTATGTATTAAATTATGATATCCAAATATTGAAAATTGTTAATGAATCAAATTCACATGAATCATTTTATACCCAGTTGTGGAATCACTATCTTGGTCACATAAATGACAAGCATTTAACAAAGATCTATCAACATAACTACTTATAATCTTTCAATATTAAACCAATTAAAAGATATCATTATTGTTTACATAGAAATCTGATCAAACCACCATTATATAGTCAAGGATAAAGGGACACCAGGCTTGTCGAATTGGTATACAATGATGTGTGAAGATCCTTTCAAGTAGAATCTAGAGGTGGATTCCAATACTTTATTAATTTTATTGATGACTTGAGTAGGCATGATTATATTTAACTAATGATGTATAAGTTTTAATCCTTTTAGAAGTTCAAGAATTTCAAGAATTATTTTGAGAATCATCTTGAAAAGTAGATAAAGAAACTCAAATCAAATTAAGGTGGTGAATACCTTAACCAAGAGTTTATAAAATGTATATAAGAGTATGATATTTTATCTCTAATCAATCCTCCCTATACGTCATAATGGAATGGTGCTAGGAAAAGGATTAATTATCCATTTTTGGACATAGTAAGACCCATGATGATTCATACAACCTTACATTATAATTTCTAGGATACTCAATACACATGACACCACACATACAAAAATGAGTTCCAACTAATGTAGAAAATGGTATTCCATTTGAGTTATGGACTATAAAGTAACCTATTTTTCACATATTTGTGCACGAGGGTGTGAAGTGTTTGTTAAGCCTAGCTTAATAAATAAAAAAACACTCTTGGGTATGAAGTGTATTTGTCTAGGTTATCCCAAGGAAGTGAGGATATACTACCAAAGTGATTCCTCTAAGAAAAGGTTATAGTTACTAGTAAATATATATTACATGAGAGGGGAAAATTCCTTAAGAAGGATAGTGGGAGTAAGATCAAATTCTAGGTTGTTTACTCCCAAGATACACATGAGTTGGAATGGGAACAAAATCTACAGTTCATTATGAAAGATGTAGTTCCTAAAACATAAAAAATACATAGGATCACCAACGAGGTTAGAGTACTATAAATATATGGTTTTGTAGTCATAGAAGATAGTTACTAATTAATGGTTGACAATAATGACCCTATATCCTTGAAGGAGGTAGTATAGGTATCAAATGCTTCAAAATGGAAAGAATCTATGAACTTTGAGAAGGATTGCATGTACAAAAATTGGGTTTGGGTTTTAGTTGATCTTCAAGTAGATGTAATTAACATTGGATGAAATGGGTATTCAAGAGAAATATGGACTTGAAAGGTTAGTTTTGGTCCTATGAAACCTAGTTAGTGGATAAAGTCTTTAGACTATGTCCAGACATGTAGTATTGTTAAAAATCATATCTATTTTTCATGCTTCAATCTATCAAAATTCTGATTTCCATAGTAACTTACTATGACTATGATAATATGGAATATGGATGTCAAAAATTTATTTCCATAATGTGAACCTTATGTAATATGTGTATATGACACAACAAGAAGTGTTTGAAACTATATGGAATGAAAAAAATCGATTCCAGTTGTAAAAATCCATTTTTGAATTAAATAAAGCATCAAAGTCATGGAACATTCAGTTTTATGAAGTTATAAATGATTTTGGTCTCATTAAGAAAGAATGTGATCCATGTGTTTACAAGTGCTTTAGTGATAGTGTGATTGTTTTAATAGTAGTATATGATTATGGTATATTATTAATTGTAAATGAGATGCCAACCTTAAAAGTTGTTAATGAAGGATTGAGAAAATGATTATCCCCAAAGCACATAGATGAAGCATCCCATATTCTATGGATCAAGATCATTCATGATAAATAAAATTGGTTTCTTGGATAATGTCAAATTATATACATTAACCAAATAAGGAAGAGGTTTTGTATGGAACAATCCAATAGGGTATTGGTTCCATTTTCAAATGGTTTGAATCTTTCTAAGATGTGTCCTGACATATAAAAGGATATAGATAAAATTATTAATATCTCATACGATTTTTTGATAGGATATATCATGTATTACATGTTATATTATACAAGTATTTATGTTTCCTATTCTTTGAGAATGGTAGTAATATATCTTGTTAATCTTGTTGAAAAAATTGGATTGTTGTTAAGGTTTTCCTTAAGTATCCATGGAAAACTAAGGATATTTTCTTGGTGTATAGTGGAGATAAAGATCTATCCATTAGAGGTTATATAGATGAAATATTTACAACTTATCATAATTACCTAAGTTCATAATCTGGATATGTATTTAGTATCAATAGAGGAGTTGTGAGCTAGAAGAGTTCAATGAATTTAACTATTTCCAATTCTACAGTCGAGTTCGAGTATATAGATTCTTATGATGCAGACATGAATGAAATTTGGATTTGAAACTTTGTCCAAGAGCATGATGTGGTTCCAAACAGTCATGAACCTATCATAATTTAACATGATAACACCATAGTGGTGGCTCTTTCCAAATAGTCAAGGTCACATCAAATGATAAATCATATACTACATAAGTTTCATCTCTTGACAGATTTCTCTCAATGAGGTGATGTTATAGTGAGTAGAGTGTCTATAAAAAAACACGATGGATCCCTTGACAAAGATTATATCTCATTAGAGGCATGATTATAATGTTAGACCAAGTAGAAAAAAGTTTGTTAACAATTGGACACAGTTAAAGTGGGATTCCATAAGATTTGGTTCCTTATAAATGATTTCTATGTACTTGACGATTACATGAATTAATTTTTATTAATATTAATCGAGTTTTTAATCAAAACATTATTGTTCATATATATTATATAGTATGTGATAATGTCTTATGAATATCATTCACAGTGAAAGGTTATAGAAGTTCCCCACTTTTATAATAACATGTTGGTACCAGGATAGTATTATTGAATATATATGCTATGTATCTAGATGATATCATTTTCGTTGAAAATAATTATATATAATATCAGGGGTGGAGACTCATAAGACATTGAGGAACTCTCTCATGGTGTGTACCCTTAGTAATTTCCAAAGAAGGAGAATATGAGAAAGAGACCTACCAGTAAGAAATCCTCATTTATATGTGTTATTGGATGTTCCTATCTATGGATGTTTTTTATCGATCCTTAGAATTTAATGTTATCATTAATGATTATCTCAAGGCATATACTTTGATGGATTAATGAAAACCATTTTTACACATGATTGTAGAGATGTGGGATATGTTGGGAACATCATGAGTTATATATAGATAATGACTAACATGAGAAACCTTTTATCCCTTTTATCCACTAATGGAAGTTGATATCTTATGCCCTTTGATCGGAATGGAACTTCCTGAATAAATCCATGGTCATGGTGTTTTTTGGGAATGTTCATTTCCAAGAATGTTAAATAAAGAGACATCGAGCACATTGGTTGATGAAAACATTAAGAAATCTTATTGATTAAAAAAACAATATAAATGGATTATATTACAAAATGGGTGTTTTTATAAGGTTGTACAATGTTATGAGATTAACTTATTTCTCTATTGGTGGCTTGGTGTGTTTCTAGATGATAACTCAGAATATTAGATGGATCTACCTAATTCCACTAATAAAGGTCCCTACATGGCCACAAAATATATGTATTAAAAATATTTGTTAATTTATAATATTAATTTACTATCTATGAATAAATATTATTCTGGTTTTTTGGTTTAAAATTTATTCAGGTTTGGTTGATTGCTAATATTTAATAACAAGTTATTTGAAATAATAATAAGGTAAAATAATAATAATAAATATATATTCGAATGGTTTGAAAAATATAATATTCATTGTATTTATCAATTAATAATGAAGTGTTATTTATTCATTAAATAAATATTCCTGATTTAATGATCAGTAAATGTCGAGGAGGATAAGCAGTTTGAGATTAATGGACTAATTTGAAATGATATAAATGATATTTATTTATTCTTAGGTGATGAACATGTCATGTGAATAATAATTATATTATTATTAAGACACAATGTTCAATAATTATTATGGAATTAGTAAGTATGGATTATATTCAAATAAGAAACCCTATACGTTCCTTCATATATATGTAGTTATATAAACATCCCAAGATAGATTGGTTCTGATCAAAAAATAGAGAGTATATCTCAAACCCTAGATAGAGTTCTAGAGATTTAGAGTATTCATTATCCTCCTCTCTTGATCCATCGAGAGAACACAATGAATTATTCTTTTTAGATGAGAGTTCTACCGTGATCAACTAAAAATTTTGCAAACAATTATGATCGATCATACTAGCACTTCGTAGTAATATGATTATATTCACATATTATGGTGCATGTGGGGATCACCACTAGAGGTATTCTTCACTTTGATTTTTTAACAAATTGATGATACAACGAGATTGATTCAACCAGATCATCAATGAGGAAAACATTAAAAGTTTATGTAATTTTAGATCTACTTATAAGTTCATTTAATTATATGTAATTATCCTTCTCTTAATCATATTGTATTAGTTTTAATTAATCCTAGAATTAATTCCATTATTCATGACATTTTCATTGTGTATATTTCATATTATTCATCTATTATGATAGAAATATAAGACTTCCATTCCCAATATGCACTTTTTCTTGGTCTAGAAGCGAGAAACACATTATAATAATATAATTTTTTGCAAACATCATTAAACCAAGACCAATCAAAGTTATTCGTTTTTTCAAAAATCATCAAACATAAAATTAATACTTTCAAAACATTCATAATACATAAAAAATTAGAAATACAATTATAATTGTTTTTATAAATCTAAAAAATATTTTTTATAAAAACTATACGACCAAATACTATTATTAAAAAATACACCTTCTTCTAATGATTTTGAAACAAATACAAACACAAAACACAAATAAAATCCCCCCTTTTATCCAAAAATGGCCAACCAAGCCAACATACTTGAAAATTACATTTATATTTTAATAACCAAATGTTTTGAATCACTCAATAAAATCATTTTAGTGATTTTTTCCTTAAAATATTCCGAAAAATATTTAAAATCGATTATGAAACACAATTTATTTATTCAAAACCATTATTTTGTTTTTATAAATTCAAAATAAACCAAAAACATTCCATGATATATATCATTTTTTAAAAAAAACTCTATCCAAATATAAAAATCATTTGAAAAAACAATTTCTTTTAATTTTATAGATTGATTACACAGTAGAAAATTTTAGTACCAAATTATTATTTCTTCACCAAAATATAACTCATCCATAAAAAAATTTCTTTTATGAAATTAGATTTTGTATAAAATATTCAATTAAGGTCATTAAAACCAAAGAAATATTTAAGAAAATATTAAATGATACTTTAGAAATTTTCACAATGTAATCCCATTAAATGAATAAAATTATCCATAAAGCTATTTTTGAATATCAAAACAATCATTTATATACTAAATCAAACATTTAACTTGGTTTATATCATCCTTTGTCAACTTTAAAATTTAATTTAGCCCTATCCAATTTATAGAATCCTAAAAGCAATGAATAAGACCCAATACCAATAACTAAGCCACCACATGAGGTCTGAAAGAAACAAGATAATATGAAAGATACTAAATGAAATAATCTATCATAGTAATTTGAAAATAATATTTAAAAAATCCCAATAATCTTTTTATAGTGATATAACCGTATTTTAAATTCTCTTTCCCTTTTAATAGAAAAACACTAAACAATATCCAAAAAACAAAATAATTTATTCATTATTTGTTAATAGTTCATAACACCATTTCTTTTTCATAATTCTAGGTTTATTAATACCTGAAGGACTCAATGAAAACAAAATTTCATGTATATTACATGAAATATTTATCAGGATACTTTATGACACAAGAGATTCAAAGCTTATTTTATTCATTTGTGGCCAAGACAACTCACTTAGGCCAACTAAAACAGCAAATTTCCCCTACATCCATGGAATCCAAAGCATGTATATAAATATATTTGCAATTAATATTTATGGGATACATATTTATTTTTTAAAATCCTATCATTTCCCTCACCAATCTAATCTAACCAAACTGAAACCATTTGTTATGCCTCGACCAAACCCAAATACTCAAACCCAACCCCAATGTTGATCTAGAATTTTACTTGGAACTTGATTGATCCCTAAAATTTAAATGTATGATAATTGTGGATGAAATTTTCTCTAACACCATTGAGGAATGGTTTTCCACATAACAACACCATATAACTTCAAATACAAAACATAACTGTCCTAAGAATGTAGATGCATATACGCAAATATAAAATAATCCAAGTATGCTCAATAATACAAATATAACATTGTAAAAATAATAAAAAGATAAAGGCAGATTAATAGTTCGTCAGTATAAAATAAAAATGGAAAAATAATTCTCTAATTCATCATGACAGTAACTCAAGTACCCACAATGGAAACTAAAAAAATCTACTTGTGCATCGAGGTACACAACCAGAGGTTGAGCATAAAGTCCACTGGGAATTCCCTGATGAATCTAAAAGTTTACCATGTTTATGTATACTATGTGAGATTTTATTAGTGTTGTAAAATGAATTAAATCACACTAAAAGATTTCAAAAACACTAAAAATACTAAATAATGAAACTCACACCATAATTCAAAACATGCACAAACCCTTTTTCCTTTGATAACTACTTATATAGATCATTTTCCAACCCAAAGTGTTTTACCCACACTAACTATTACCATGAAAAAATGCATTTTTACTTAGACAATAATTTCCAAAACCATCTAATTTTTCGCATTATAACTATTTTAGATACCATGATACTTTACCCAAGATAATAATTTCAAAAACCAAGGAATTTTACCCACACTAACGTTTTTCCAAAATGACTTTAGGGAACATAATGGTTACCAAATTCCCATTCCAGAGTATAAGACCAATTAGGTAGACATAATCATGAGTGTAAACTACTACCACTAACTTAATTCATCACATGATTATACAACCCAACAAAAACACACAGTCTCAACTAACGAGGCCTCACATTAAAGTGATATTTCAAACCAGATCTCAACCAACATATCCACATAATAAAGTGGGATCTCATTTTAAAATGTATAGTTCCTCTCACCAGAGAACCCACTGGTAAATAAAAAACCATTTATTTAGTTCATAATAGACCTACCATGTAATAAAAAACACCAACTCACATTATTTTCAACATGTCAAAATCCAGACATTGAAAAAAGAGACAAATAATAATTATAAATTCAAAAAGATCATTTAAAATATAATAGCATTTAAATAAAATTTTATCATACCATGTAACATACAATATTTCATTAAAATAACTTTAACAAAAAAATAATATTTAAAAAAACATTAAAAATATTAAAATATTAAAAAATAAAACCATTTAACCAAGAAAAAATGGTTTAACAAAAAATATGAAAAAGTGGATCCTCCTACCCCATATTTCTTACATAAATAAAATAATATACATCCTAGGAATTATACACATCATATTATACCATCATGGGTAAACCCCCCATTTTTGACAAGTGACATTTCCGAAAAACTACCAAAAATAAAGAAAATTTGAAAGAATGCCCACATTATGCTGAGCCAGCATCAATATCACTTCCAAATGAATAAAGAATACATATCTATACTTCTTATAGATGTCATAAAAAAATCCATATCAATTAATAGGATTTCATCATACCTTGTTTAAACCCCCCAAAATAAATTTTTAAAACTGACAACTAAGAATGAGAGAAAAATAATAACAAGAAAAATGAGGTAGAAATAAATGGATTTTCTTTGATCCATAAGGACTATTGAGAAAAGAAGATCCCTAAATATGGCCTTAACAATCAATAATCACATTTTAACAATACCTCTAACCAATTCAAACTAAATATTCAACTATAATATAAAATTAAGGACTTATATTATAAATAATTAAATAATTCATTTAATGGAGTATAATTTTTTTTCAATAATTGATTATTTCAATGAACACTTCTATAATGAGGATATATATTATAATTTGAAACATTAATGTTCAACCATCAACCATGTGCCTATGAAATAAATTAACTTTAAGAGGATCTTTTATTTAATAAAGGTTTTCTATTTAATTATTTGATTCATTTATTGCAAGATATTGAATAGAGTAAATAAAAATATATAAAAAACACTATCATTTATTTTTTACATTAACATAAAGAGGTCATAAAATATCATGTATAGATATAAGGCCTTTCAAAAAGTTTTTTAGAAATTATATAACAATTGGATCAACCTATAATAAAAGAACTTATTAGTTGTTTCTTAATAATCATCATCAAGTTCAATATTTATTAAAGATCCAAACAATATAATGAAGTATGTTATTCATTTTATTAAATATAAATTTCACCATATTCTAATTCTGAAAGATAATAAATTTTGGGTGTAATTTTTGCAACATTTTTATTTTGAATAATGTCTTAGAAACCCATCTGTGATATTAGATCCAATAAAACAAAGTTATTTATAAATTCATAAATCTTACAAAATTTCATATTTTTATGAGGAATATGACATTGAATGTAGTGATATATGTATATTTATGACCGTGATAAGATTTTGATTGATATATAATGATCATAATAGTTTGATTTTAAATCATTGGAAAATGATATGGGATATCACAATTTGTTTTGTGTGTATAAAAATTGTGTATCATGAAATGTATATCAATATATTGATATCATTGTATATGTTACAGTATAAACCCTAAATTTTTACATGTTACTGAGAGTGACATAGTGATATCACCAACTGTGATACATAACACAACTAATAACATCAGGAAAGAAGTGTTATCCTAATAATATTACATCATATCACATAAAGAGATATGGGATGTCACTATTTGAGATATAATATCAAGTGATATAATATTTCATTAATAATTTGGTTGACGATATAGGTTTCACCTATATTGTGGGTAATTTATTTCCAACTTTCCAGTTTCACCTCTATAATGAATGTGATGGTTCTTACTATATTGTATGACTCATGTAAAGGTATTACATGATTATGTTAGTAAGGGGGAAATTTTACCAAGACTATACTTAGAATTTTTAGGTGATTAGAGGAGTCTAAAGAAGTATGGATGAGTGGGGGTGTTTTTGTAGTTGGAATTATATCAAAGAAAGGCATTGTAGAATGGTTGGTTTGGCATCAACATGGTTAAGTATTGGGAAAACTGTTGGTATGGTGTGGCCATTATCCTATGACATGGAGTCATCAGGGATGGGTTTTTGGAATTTTCCTCCTTGGGGGTCCCTGATACATGGTTATATGGGTTGCGTTATGGATCTTAGGGGTTAAGATTCTAATCATTGTCTCCTTAATGGCTTCAATATCATGGAGCTTTCATCATTCTCATGGAGTCCCAAAGATTGGGACACTTGTCTCAATCGATCAAGGGACCTTTGTGGTGCAGTGTCTTGCCTACACTATAGCATAACTCTAAGGTTATAAGATTGGGGGTTTATCTAGGTATTCTAGGGATTGTGGATATGTGGGGAATTATGCCATGGTTTTTGGAGGGATGTTTGTCTTGGACCCATTATAGAATGGAAACCCATGCTGCAATGTGTTTTTTAATTAAAATATTACCAATGTGGTGTGGTCATAGGTGTTTCACCATGGTCTTTTATTTCATCTGGCCTATATAAATTCATAATTCATATCAATTTTCTCTTATTTCCCCTTTCAATCCCTACCTGACCATGATATCCCTTTTAGAGACTCTTTAATTCTCGTTCTCTCCCATTCTCCAATGACATTATATGGGTGCTTAGTTTCATTTAGATTTTTTGGGTTTCCATTGATGTTTTATGGTTAATTACTCATGAAATTACATCCTTAAGAATCATGGGTTCATTACTAGAGAGGTGATTAAAAATCTCTATCTGATATTTTGTTCTTGATAGAATAATGTTTAATTAAGATAGGCGATTCATAACCATATTTTTATGTGTAAGTTGGGGATTAACATTATTTATCTTCTATGGATAAATATATGAGGTCAATGTTGATAAATATAATTAATTAGAAGATAATAAAAATAATTAAAAGTGTACTGTTATTAACATGGGATTTTTGATATATTGTATGGATCCATCTTGGTATTTTATAGATAGTGTGATTTCATTACTATGGTTATTTTTGTTTCTTAGTATGATTGATATGTTTTAAATTTCTTAACAAAGTTTAAATTCGGTAAGATGAAGTAAATGATGAATGAGGGACGTGAATTTAATTACTACTCTTTATTAAAACCGGTTGATATGAAAATATTTACTTTGATAAAGTTTATAGTTGATTCATATTCACTGATAACTGCTTATATTTGGTTTCTTATTATAAAAATATTCTCGTAATAGGTTTTTTAAATCAATAAGGTAATGGGTAAGGATGATTTTCAAAATTAATGTTTTTGGGGAAATTATGAGTGATAATTTTCTTTCATGGATCATTTTTCATTGTGTGATGGAATTAGTTGGCCCATAGATTTATTTATTTAAAATATTTTCTTATTTTTTTACTTTGAAGGATTTTAAATCCCTTCCAATGATTATTTTGAAACTGAATATGATTGCGATATTTGGTGGGGGTTGGGATGGTTTCCCAGGTTTGTGGTGGTGGTTTGGTATAGATTGGTAAGGAATGGGTGATATTTGTTGAGAGTATGGATTTATTGTTTGTTGAATCATTGTATCAGGTTTTTTGATGTGTCAGTTTTCTCAGGTTTAGAGTAGGGATTTACATATTTTTTTCTTAATGAATGGTTTTGTTTTATTATCATTTTCTATGATTATTATCCTACTTGATGTAGTTTTCTTGTTACATTGGGAATTGTATCTTCATTATATAGGCTTGGTTACATCCTAGAATATTTATATTATGAATGATTTGAATTATAAAATAATTTATGGGAATTAGTGATGATGGTGTTGATGATTTAGTTATTTAATACCTTATAGTTGGATGGGATAAATACTCTAAAAGATTGGAATAACAATCTAGTATTTAAATAAAGAATTATATAAGATCATTGGATTTTGTTTTCAAGAATTCATTAAAAAAATTATTTATTATTGGTTTAAATTTGGTTAATTCTAGAACTTTGTTCTTGTATGCTTATATGAGATTCATAATTATAGGAATTAGTGGCGGTAGTAGGGTGTCATGTGGGATAATAGTTATAGTTTGAGTATACGGATAGGTAGTTACTACTATTTTGGTTGTGTGTTATATATTCCTCATATTTTCTGATTTTATACACTCCACTGTCTGATTCAATTAGGTATACACTGCCCATTTTTTCCATTCTAGGTGTTTTCTCTAAGATCATTGTTTCTAATGGAATAAATGGTTGACCACTCAAACTTCCCTACCCTCCCTTCATACATACAATGAGGTGTATGAAAATTCAAGCTATGACGGATTAAGTTATAGGGTAAAAGCCTACATGATCTATGATGACTCTTAATTTCTCCATACTTGTATGTGTGGGATATAATAGCTTTTGGTAATAGTACATACATGTATTCTGATTATAGTTAATGTGGATATCTTAGGTGTACTTACATGGGATATAATAGCTTGATGTATAGAACTTGATACAAGGGATTCAATAGATTTTATATTTACTACTTAGTTATATATGTGATGAGATGTTGCTGAGACATGTGTGAATAGGGTGCATGATGTTTGATGTTAAGGTTTTTTTAACGACCCAGACCCCAGTTGCCCAGATTTGATTCCTTCTACCATTACATTAGAAAAATAAATAAGGAAACACATCTTGAAGGACCAATCAGTTTAGTATTATTTGTAAACTACATACATACATGAGTCGTACATTACATTTCGAATACAAAAATCACAACATATTTTTTTTTCTTTTTTTGAGAATGAATTTATTCCTTCAAGAATATCCCTGAGTATTAGTCATAATAAAAATCATAAAATCTTAGGGAAAGGAAAAAAATAATGGTGATCTTAAATAGTAAGTAAGGGATAAATATAGTGGAATAAATAATGAATCAATGAGTATAATAAATATAAAAAGGGAATAATGGAACACACATACCATGTAATCAATAAACTACGAAGGATGTTAATAAAAACTATATCAAGGTAAATAACTATAAACACATTCTATTTAAATAACTAGTTAAGGAATCATTAACATGGAAAGGTAAATAATTGAATGTGAATTACATTTAGTCAATAAACTGATAATGATATGCATCCATAGATTTTATTTTAGTAAAAAATATCATGGATAATAATAACTTAATCTAAAAAAAGGAAATGCTAAATTATTGGATGCCATATTTCCTAGGTACACGATACCTTTATCATCAAGAAATTACATAAGATAGTTTAAAACATACAGGGTAAAAAAACACTATGTCTAGCCAACTGACACCTCCCATGGAACTATCGATGCATCAAATGCATATCATTAACTGGGCCCCACCTATGTCGTACTGATCAAAAAAATTACTCATATATTAAATAATCTATTAAATTAATGAATAATGTGCCTTATCAAATATCCATATTGAGTAAAAGATATAAATTTTTCAATAAATACCTAGTTAATAAAATTACTATCAAATACACACCTCATTTAAAAATGGTATATGGTTTACGAAATAATCAGATCCATGATAAAAGATATGACCATTTTGGGAAAATTTAATGTTTAATGATCTCTAGAAAGTGAATAATTTAGTGGAAGTTAATGAATAAAAAATTATTCAAGGTACTGAATTTCAAAACAATACTTGTTCAAAATAAACATAATCCATCTTGAGAAATAATATGGATTCTATCAATACGACATATACCCATTTCAGTAAGAATAAGGGTTGTTGTCATTGATTAAATTAAAATACCAGAAAAAGAACTTTAAAAACATTGTTGACGAAAATATCATCTTCATTTTGAAAAACTTTTTGAAATTTTTTTTGTCATAAAATCATATTTAAAAAAAAATTATTTTAAAATAACCTCTTAAACTCCCAACAAAATCATCAGATAAATTATGTTCATGACAATGGGTAATTCCATACATTCTATAAAGAGCATTCATTTTTTATGGTAAAATTGTTAGAAAAGTGACTTGTTTAGAAATATATAAGAAGATTACATTAAAAAAAGTTTAAAAATATAAAATGGGTAAAAGTTTAATTAAATAAATCATTTTAAAAAAAATTAAATAAATGTTTTTTGATTTTTTTAAAAATGTCGTTTTGTAAGAAAACAGATCTCCAACCAAAGTGAGAAAGGAAGTCTAATTTTATTAAAAAACTTTTATCAATAATTTTAAGCACTAAAGAGTAGAAAAATGGTACTATCACTGGAAAAAATATCCTTAATAAACATAGTAGAATAAAATTAAAATTTTTATTAAGTAATGATAACATAATTTCCATTAATGAAAATTCAAGAATAAACAATCACGATTTAAATGAGATTGTGAAATAAAACCTTAAAATGATCATAATATTTCAGTGGGAACTAATTAATGAATTGATTATGTGTTTCAAATTTAAATCCACATAAAACAAGTTTTAATAATAATATAGATAGTCAAATTTCATTACACACATAATTACATAATGTTAACCACAACAAGAAATTAATATAACCTAATGAAAAGGAATTGAGTTATGAAATATCATCACCACTTGGTAACTTTCATTTCAATTACCCTTATATGAAATAATTAAAATTGAGACTCAAATACCATTAATTATTAATTATTCATGATATTAAATGATAAAATTGAAGCACTTGTACCATGTAAAAAAACTAGGGGCATAATATTACAATATGCCTCCATGAAATGAAATTGAGATAAAATCCTTTACCTCACAGTTCCTTTTGGATGAATTCTATTTACCTACTATATAATGGTTTTAATAATGTTGTTAACATAAAAATAACCATATTAATATATAAAATATCATTTATGATTATTTTATAAAATATTATCAACCATTCTTTAATAATATCTCATTATTTTCATTATTTCTGGTGTTAATTTCCTTGTTTTTTGAGTATGTTTTGGATTTTTATTTTTTTCTTCCTTTTACATCAATCATAAGTTAATCATATCCAGAAGGTAAAACATGATTTAAATTTCATATATATTCAGTAAATATTTATTTATATTAATTCATGAAATTTAGTGACAGTAAATGATATGCACCGATCATATTGAAAGTAGGTCATGCATATGTATAAACTATGTGTCCACATTCTTACTGTACTAAAACATAAAAGTAAATAATATACATGTATATTATTATTCTAGTATCATATTTATATATTATATATCACATTTGTTTTTTAAATTATCCCTAACACATTTCATGTAAAGCGTGAATGAATCACAACACTTCACATGCTCGTAGTCCAACGTACACACGAACAACGTTATCATATTCCCATAAAATGAAAATCATGATGGTATATGTGATACAATAACTAAATAATCTTAATAACATCATAAATATAATAAATATAATATTTAAAATATATGTCTATCATTATTCCCAATCTATAATGGTGGTAATAGAAGATCAAATTGCATCGCTTCATGCAGTGGTAGTCCTTCGTAAACACAAATGATGATTGCGTATCACATTTGATAGATGTTTTTGTGGTTGTAGGTTTTAAACTTAAAAAAACAAAATCTTAGTTTATTAAATATACTTAATTTTTTATATTATAATTATATAATAATTATTTGCTGATGTAGATAAGGAAATAAAATGAAATTTATTTTAGAAGAACATTACCTATTCTTTAGGTAACTTCCTTTGGGTTGCACTAAAACCATAAAATGTTTATTTTCTACCCAAAATAAGGTTTATATAATTAAGTTAGTGATTTTGGGGATTAAATTTTGTAGTTTTTTTATGTGAAAAATTGCTTGATACGTTTGAATAGGTGATCATAGTGAGTTCCATTTTATAGTGGAGACGGAGTGACATTCATGTAAATGCCAAAAATTAAACATTGTAGGGAGGTATCACTTACCTAATGTTCATCTGATAAATTTTTTATAAAATTGGAGATATGTTGTAAATATTTCTAGAAAACTATTTTTTGGAAATTTGTCTTTGTCACTTTTTAACATACATTTAGAGTTTAGTCACTTGGTAAAATCATTTTTACCTTAATCAATGTGATTAACTTTAACTATTTCCACTTTTCAGTATGTTAAAAAATTATGTTTAAATTATTAGAAATTATAAATAATACTGATTCAGAATATGGAATCCATTTTTCAAAATTCTAATCACATAATTTGTAGAAATTAATTTTAAATTAATCCCATAGACGAGAGGAGAAACTAGGTCTTTGAAGTGAAAATGTTCAAAATTTTACTATGTTTTTATTTCTAAATTGAATATAAAATTTATTAAAAGGACCTAAACTGGATTAATATATTTAAAATTGAAATATTTTTACTTTAAACCCAATTAAAAATATAATTTAACATTTAAAATTATTTTAATGAAATGTTAGTTTCAATTAAAATTCATTGTCATTAACTGTTCATAAAAAAAATAAAACTTCTCAGAAAAATACCAAAAAATCACCTTGATATAATTTTTACATTGCACTTCAAAAAATTAAGTTTATTTTTTAAAATAAAATCTATAATTGTGTCAACATTTAATTTTAAATAAATTATGGAAAATATGCCTTTTAAAAATATAGTTTTTATGTGAAAAATAGGATGTTTTCTTGTCACATTACTAACATATCTATTAAATCAATTTCATATCCTTTGATTTAATATATAATATATAAATTTCAATTATATAATCATTTAATCCTAATTAATTTAATTTTTTGAAATGAAACTCCTTTGTTCACATAAAAATAGTATTTTTATAATAACATTTACTTTATTTTCAATTGGTTTTTATATTCATTTATAATGAATTGGTAATCAGTGAATTCAACCATATATTTTAATAAGTTAGTTAATATTCATTATACCTTCCAATTTAAAATCAATTTTATTATTATTAAATTAAATAATAATATTAATAGTATATTTTTGTTCAGTTAATCCTAGTCTTTCATGTAAACACAAGATATCAAAGAATGTCATTATTGTGTGTAACACAGGCTAATTTAGGGTTTCATGCATTTCAAGATTTCTCATAGTATAAATTTATCTAAAATAATAAATATATTGTTAATTATTGGGATATTATAATCCATTCTACATTATTGATGAAAATTTTATTCTTTTATAATTGTGGTATGTTACATTCTCCTCACCTTAAATAATCCATGCCCTCGCAATTTAAGCCAGATATTGGTAATTAACGATTTGATATTTTAAAGTTATTTTTTTGAAAATCCCACATCATTAAAGGGTTAACAAAATATCCACCGAATAATTTATAATGATACGTACAATGGTCATGTAAATAGGTTCCAAACTTGGAGAATATAGATGGGAAATGAAAACACGGGCATGTTAGAGAAGCATAGATATCTATAGAGAATTATAGAGGTCATTGGTCAAAAAAATTAAGTGATCAATGCAAATTTTAGGTCCTAAAAACTAGAAATATGTGATCATTTAATGGACCATTTCACTCATTAGACATGAATTAAATAGGATAACATTTTTGTTTCATTATCCTTTTCATAAAGTTGAGGAATTATTTTACTGCATAAGAATATAAGGAAATATACTTACTTGATATGTTTCTATTTCATAAGCTCAATTTTATCCTTTGTTTTTTCTTTGATCAATTGAAATTTTATCCATTTACTCTAATAAATGAATAACAAAGAATGAGTTTTTTATGCTAGAAGGACTAAAATTTACTTTAAATGAATCATAATATCTATGAAACAAGTCTTTATAATTGTCTCTAACTATTTTCCAAAAAAATGCGGTTAATACATTAATATATAAACCAAAAAATTAATAATACTAGTACATCATTAATATTTATTCTTCAAAATTTTTAACTAAAAAAATGACAAATTAGTGAATACATTTCATAGGTTAGGGGTTGGTGTCAATACTTATCTTCCTTCAGTTGTGGGTTTTAACCCCATGGCCTTTCTGAATACGTCGAGTTATCACCCATCATATAGGTTTTCCACATTCAAAACAAATAATTCCTATAACCTTCCAAACAAATGATGGATTTCCTCAAAATAAATTTAATCATTAAATAACATATTTGGTAAGACTTTTAATACAACATTTCTTTCAATGTCAAATAATATTATTTTAATATTATTACAATTTAATTAATGATGATATTAACTAAAAAGGTTATCAACACATTTAAAATTATGTTTATAATACGTAAATACATTATTCCTCAAATAAATTTTCCACTAGAATATATACATTCACTAAATTTCTCCCAAAATTTTCCCCCCTAAAAAGACATTTATGCATTTCCAGCTATTCCACCAGGAAACATCAACAGTGATGAGGAGACATACTGATGGGTTTAGACCACCCTAACTGATAACAAAATACAGGATCCATAACACTTATGCTAATGAATATACAATTTATCGTAAAATTTTAACACAAACCGTAGATGTTTTTTGATTATTATAACCAGAAGATCATTTGAAAAAATACATCTATAATTTAATTTTTGAATCCAAATAGAAAAATACTTCATCCATTTTATTTCCACATAGGTCCTTAATTGGTCTTGGGTTTAAACTAGGTCATTCATTATCAGTATATATTAAAATCTTTAATAATGGGTTTTAATGTAAAAATGAATTATCTTATGCATATCCACCGGGAGTGGTAAACCTAGTGTGTAGTAAGACTCATTATTGTGTACTGAGTTATACTCGAGTCAAACATGATCCTCCATTTTTAGAGTTATTTCCCCTGGGTACATCTATTTTAGAACCATTTCCACTTGTAGTATATAGACCAGAAAGTATCGAAAGAAAAAACCATAGAATCTCTATATAAACAAAACATTAGGTTGTTCTTTTATACTTACCTTCAACTCCTTCAGAGGGTTATGTTCCCTATTCTATATTTTCTTAAATATTGTTTCCAAGGATGCTACTAAGCGTCCTTTGATACCAAATTTAGAAACCCAGATTCTGGTATCCTAGAGATGGCGCCTTCTACCATTAAATTGGCATAAGATACCTTGAAACACATCCTGAAGGACCGATCAGTTTAAAAGTCTTGGTAAAAAAGTTATATACATGGGTCCTATATTATGTTTGGAATAAAAAAATTAATATATATATTATTATTTTCATTTTCAATAATGGAATTATTATTTCTAGTGTTTCCCTGGGTTTTATTCGTAGTACACTTCATGGAATCCTTGGTAAAGAGAAATAAATAAGGTTGAGCGCAAATTCTAAGTAAGGGTTAAATAAAACTGAAGAAATAATAAATAAATTAGCATAGTCAATAGGGAAAAGTAATTACTAAACACACATTTCAAATAATCAATAAATTGAGAAGGATGTACATAAAAAATATGGAAAGCTAAATAATTGGAAACACATTCCATTCAACTAGCTAGATAATCCATCAACAATATGGAAAGGTAAATTACTAAAAACTAATTTCATTTAATAATTAAACAGAGAATGAAATGCATCCATAGATTTTTTTCATAGAGAAAATCTCATAGATGATAATAACTAAATCTAAATAACATAAGTGATTAATAAATGGATTCCATGTTTCCTAGGTATATGATAACTTTATCATGAAGACCTTTCACAAGGATGTTTAAAAAATAGTTGGTTAAAACCCACTAAGGCTATCCAATAGACTTATCGCATGATAATACTGATGTATATAAGGGTAATCATTAGTTGGGACCCACCCATTTCATATTTTTCCGAATCAGTACTCATATATTAAATAATTTATTCAATTTCAGGAACAATGTGCCTCATCAAATTTCTGTATTAAGTAAAAGATATATATTTATCAATATTTCCCCAATTAATCAAATAACAATCATGTACAGATAGTATGTAAAAATTATATATGGAATATTTAGTAATAATATCCATGAAAATTATGTGGACATTTAGGAAATATTGAATTTTCAATGATCACTAGGAAGTGAATAATTCAATCGGAAGTGAATGACTATAAAAATGTTTCAAGGTAGTGAATTTCAATACCACCCTTTTTCAAAATAATAACAATCCATCTATAGAAATAAACAGGATGGTATCAATATGACATATACCCATTGGAATAATAATAAGGTTTTTTTTTCATTGATGAAATAAAAATTCTAACAAAATATATTTAAAAATATTCTTGAGGAAAATACTCTTTTGATTTTGAAAAATGTTTTCAAAATACTTTTCTTTAAATATCAATTATAAAAAATTCATTTTAAAATAACCTCAGAAATAGGAAAATGAATCTTTAAATCAATTATGGTTATGATGGTGGGTAATTCCATACAGGCGGTAAAGAACACTCCTTTTCACTGTAAAAATGGAAGAAAAGTGCATTGTTAAGAAAGCCAAAAGAATATTCCTTTGAAAAAATTTTGTAAAATAAAAAAATGGGTAAAAATTTATATTAACCAATAATTTTAAAATGATTAATGAAAAAAAAATTAACAACATTTTTATAAACATGGTTTTTTAAGGAAGTGGGTTTTCGACCGAAATGTGAAATGAAGTCAGATTTTTTATATACATTTTATCAATAATTTTGAGTATAAAAGAGTGAGAAAATGGTACTATCACTTGAAAAATATAATGAATGAACATAAAATAATATAATTAAGTGGTTTTCTTAAAATTATAATATAATTTTATTTAATGTAAATTAAAATATAAACAATCTCGATTTGAATGATATTGTGAAATAAACCCATAAAATGATCATAACATTGAAGTGAGCACTAATAAATGCATAAGTTTTGTGTATAAACTGTAAATACTCATAAATAGTTTTAAATACAATAACATATATTCAAATGGCATTATAAAAATATTCATATAATACCAAGGAAAATGAATATGTAATATAACCCAATGAAAAATAATTGAGTTATGAAATTTATTTACAACTTGGTAAATATAATTTCAAATACCATTAGTGGAAATAATTAAAATTGAATCGAAAAATACAATTAATAATGAAGTATTAATTATATTAGAGGTTGAAGGGGCACTATATACACCATATAAAAGAAACTAGGTGCATAATATTATAATATGCCTCAATGAAATGAAATTGAGAGGGGATCCATTGCATCACGGTTTGTTTTGGTTGAATGATCTTAAACCTAATGTATAATAGTTTTTATCATGTTATAGAATCATACCATGACTGTAGATAACAAAAATTGATGTACATAGACATTAAATTACTTTTCTGGAATACATAATACATATCAAAAATAGATGCCCAAAGACTGTATTAATTTACTGTCTTTGGAAACTCAGAACATAATCTTCTAATCGTGGTGATAGATCTTCAACATCTCCCATAAAGATCATCCCATTTTTTTCTTAACTAAATCCTTTCTTCATATCGTGGGGAAAAGAAAACATAAAAACGGTGAGCTCAAATGCTTAGTAAGGGTAAACATGGAGAACTTAAAAACAATCCATAAACATTTGAATGTAAAAACATGAACATAAAACAACAAAATGTTGAGAAATGACATAAATATGGGTAGTACATAAGCCATAGATCATAAAGGAACATTAATCATGATAAAATAGCATGGGAATAAAAATGTAATTGTGGAAAACCATTAAGCACATGTTATGATTTCGAATTTAGCGAAGGCATTGTTGCCAAGACTATCATAGTGGATAAAGCCAATTACTGAACTGGGTTTACTTGCCCTTCCAGCCCTGTATTATTGAACCAGATTAAATATCCATTACATCCATGTCTATATCAGGAGATATAAATCTTTAACTAATATATTAGAGGGAGATATAGGTCCCACCCATCTCATAATGAAATCATTCTTACTTGTGCTGCAAAATAAACATAAATCATTCATTATAACCCAAAGAATAAAACTAGTTTTATAAACATCATCCCATTAAAACATAATCTATATAAAAAAATGGATATCATTTCATCATAAGAATAATAAAACCATGTAAATAATAGAGACGTTATACTTGAAACATAATCATACTAAATAATGTCATCTTAGATGCAAAAATGTTTTGACAAAACACTTGAAATGATTTCTTGAGGAAAATATCCTTTCTTCTTCAAAATAATTTTCTTTTCACAAATTGCCATTAAATTTTAAAATAAAAGGATTTTGTTCAAAATAATCATGAGATATTTTATAGTATGCTTCATGAAAATTAGGCATTATGAAACCGTAAAAATCCGTTAATTCCATATAAGTTAAAAGAACATTATCCTCATACTTTTTCCGGAAAAGTAAAAAAGTTCCTCATAAGGTAAACAAAAGAAAGATTCCTTCCATAACACAATGATAAAGTCAAAGTGGGGTAAAAATGACTTTAAAAATATATGTAATAATATTACACACTTTATGAAAAAAAAATTTGGACATGGAAGAAAAATATAACCCTAGTAAATACTTACGTATAAAAATCTCAGATAAAAATGAGATTTTCAAAATTATCCCTTACCTTATGTCCAATTTCCTTAATATTTGTCTGAGACTCCACTATAGTGGGTTTAAAAATATTATTAACTTCTATCATAACCATAATAATATTTATGATATCATATATGATTCTCTTAAGACTTTATATTAACCATTCATTTGCCAATTCCATGTTAAAGCAGCGTTTTGGGTAAAACCGTTTCATTTATTGTTCGTGTTTTGACTTGTAATTATTGATATGATTACTTAGATAATTATTACTTACATACAGAATATAAAAAATGATTTATATATAATATATATTTATTATATACATATATATAATAGGTAAAATAAATGGAAAGAAATACACCGTTCATGGAGATGGTAGGCAGTACGTACTCATGAACGCTGTTTTCGTTTCCCAGTTAAATTGAATGGAATTAAGTAAATGAAAAATATATGTAAATAAATCTTGTATCATTATTATGTCATAAATTTCATGATTATTTATTATATATACTTTATAATCATACTTGATTTGTTAATCATGGAGAATGAATCTCATCGCGTCGTGGAGACGGTAATCCGTACGTATGCACGAGTGATGATATCATTACCATAATTATTAAAGGGAATTGGAGTGGATGATATAATTTATTAGAATCAGTATGATGTTTTAATAATAATATATAGTTATTATTTCTACCATTATACCCATCCAAGTAAGGCGGTGGTGGAAAACAGATTACACCACGATTTGGAGACAGTATTCCATACGTACGCTTGTGCGGTGATTTCTTTTTCTATAGGATGGATAGAAGGTAAAATAGGGTTTTTACATATTTATAATAACATATATGTATATTATTGATACTGATGTTATTACTTTATAATTAAAAAAATAAATAATAGGAATTAAAGAATAAATGAACTTGAAAGAATCGGTAAAGGATATTACATGTTATTCAACGTGCCTCTTCTAAACCTCCTCTTAGGGCACTAACGTTAGTATTTGAAGAACAAAAGGGCCTATAGTATGATTTTTAGGATTTTTGATATGATAAATGGGTATATTTTCACCGATATTGAAGGCTCAAAGTGGTGTGAGTAGGAGGGGGAGTAGGTGCCCTATTATAAGAGAGGAGAGGGGCACTTTTGGAAACCTCTAAAATATTAATTTATAATAAACTCAAACCCCACTGAAAAACCTCAAAAAATGACTCAAATTAAAATATTAGATGATATATGGTTTTAATATCATCAACCAATAGGATTTAGACATGTTGGTAATTTATTTTAAACCTTATCAACTTGATTTATCATTATTTAATCTATTTAATTGTATTTGTTGTAATAATATTCTAAATTTTAAATTGTTATAAATAATTACTTATGTGTTGTGAATTTTTCATAATTGGATACTTTATGAAATTTGAGACTATATAAATTTCAAATAACAATTTTTAAATATTTTTGTGTATTTTAAACAATTTTATAATATGTTATTTTTATAAAATAACAATAGTGTCAGTTTTGACACTATTCATTTATTTGAATTTAAATAAAATCCACACAAAGGATATATTCGAAAAAAATACAAAATAGACTCTTAGAATGTCTTATGCATCTATTAAATTTGTGTAGAACATTAATTAGTTCATATAATATTTATTTTAATATTTATACAATAATTTATTTTATATTTCTCTTAAGAAAACATTAATACATCATTTTTGTATAATAATTTAATATACATATTAGTTGCATAAAAATTAAAAATAAAATACTATAATGATGATAAACCTAATATAGTTAAAAATAATATCTTTACTCGAATTTATCATCTTAAATTCACAAAATGTAAATTGTTATATTTATTAAATTATGAAGGTGACAATGTTGACATCATTTAAAATTAAATAATATAACTGTCATAATTGTTTTTATAAATCTAAAAATGGTAAAAAATTAGAATATTGGATGGTTATGGTTTTTATATATACTAAAAATAACTTTTTTTCAGGTCTTTGGGCCTTTTAATTGGTATTATTATTTTAATAAAAACTATATTACTGATTTTTCCCTAAAAAAATAATTTTTGCATCATTAATGTATAAGCTATTAAGTTAATTAAATATCTTTTAATAACTAAAAATAAATTACCATAACAATGAAAAAAAATTATCTTCCAAATTATTATTTATAATCAAATTTATATTATGTATAACCGTGTATTAAAAATACTTTAATTATTAAAGTTTAAGTGAGACATATTTCACTTTCTTTAAAATAAAATAAATTGAAGGTATTAATCACATACAAGTGGGTTCTAGTGGATTTCATTTTGACCCCAATATGACTTAGTAAAAAATATAATCATCCAATTATATTAATACATGTGTTAGGGTAATTTTATAACATTATATTTACCCTTAATTACCCGATTTACCTTTAATTACGGAAAATAAAATTTAACGTAGTTACTATTCATAGTGCCCAAAAATAAAAAGTATCCTATTAACATAATTTGGACCTAATGATTCCAAATATGGAATCCATTTTTTAAAATTCTAGTCACCGATGTTCCAGAAATTAATTTAAAATTAATCCCGTTGTTAAGAAAACGAGTTTTTAAAAGTTAAAACATTGCAAAAGATTGAAATGATTTTACCTGTGAATTCATTGTAAAATAAATGATAATTACATAAATTATATTAAATGGTAATAATATATTATATTTCTACTTTAAAACCATTCAATTTTGTAATTTAACCACATAAATTATTATGATGGAAAAAGTTGTTTTTAATTAAAATATAGCGTGTTTTTACTATTCATTATAATATGAAAGTTATCAGAATAATATGAAAATTTTATCCAAAGTATATTTTTATATCATTATTCCCAATAAAAATTTTATTATGTAAAATCAAACTTATAAACATGTCAAAAACTATATTTAAAGTGGGTTCGCCATCAAAAGGTGGCAAAACTGCATATTTTGAAAAATAATTATTTTACCCAAAAAATTTATTTTTTTCTCGTACCATGTTCTAGAAAATGTGTAAGATGAATAATAATGTTATGAAATTCAAAATTTAGTTAATAATATTCATTATAGCTAGATCATAATAATATTATAACAATATATCATTGTTTTGTGAAACCTAGTATTGCGTTCTACACAGGCTATCGAGGAAGGCCGTGATTGCGTGTAATGCAACCCACATCAGGGATGCATGTAGTGAAAGATACATTTGGTGTTGTTTATAACATAATAAAAACTTATTTAACTTATACATTAAACAAAATCTATACTTAATGTTGCGTAGAATAATTTCTACCAAATGAACTTGAAATTGGGTGTAACACGAGCCAAGAATAGTGTTGCGTATACTGAAAGCTAATATGGTGTTGCATATAGTTCAAGATAATCTTGGTGTAGTTTACAATATAATACATAAATGAAATTAAAAGGAATATATATCATAAAATCTCAGGGTGTTACATTCTACCCCCCTTAAAATGAATTTCGACCTCGAAATTTGTCGGGGTTATAAATCATTTACTACTTGAAAGTTTCTTTCATAGAAACCCACATTGTAAAAAGGAATACTAAAACATAATTTTAAAAAGTGAAGTAAGAAATGTAAAGGTTACCCAAATTAACTTATCACTGGGTTTCCACATATGAGAACATATGTGAAAGTATGGATATGGAAGAGAAATATAACCACGAACTTCTGATGAATAATGGTAGAGGACATGGCTATAAAAAAGACAACAATCACAATGCCATAAATTTGTGATGATCTAAGGTACCATCTGATTAATCAGATATGAGGGAACTAGGACATCATTTCTGGTTTTCAAGATCATTTCACAAATGTTGAAGAATTATTGAATTAAAAGAAATACTTACTTGATTTTGGTACAATCTTACAGTTGCTCGTGCCTTGTACAATTTCCACTTCATCTCTTAAAGAAATGAAGTTTAATTTTTCTTTGGAGAAGTATTAGAAGATCATGCGATAGAATGATAGGTCATTCCATCTATATCAAACATAAGGTTAGCAAAATTTATATACATAAGTCCATCTATGGTGAGATTAATTGTATATGGTTCCAAAAATGGACTTATACTTCATCTATTATACTTATTAACAAAATAAAACTAGTTTCTACTAATGAGGGAGTTACTATTGTCCAGTTTAGGCGATAAAGGCATGTCTCACATTGGTTGTGGGTTCAATTCCCGCATCCTTGTCTGACACGATGGGTTGCCGCCCGTCCTGCAGGTTGTCCTTTTTCTAAAACTACACTATTATAACATTCCAGAAATAATATCGAAAAAAGTTCTATCCTTAAACAATAATATCTGATTTCTAACATAATCCATTCCAATTTTTAGGATTATCCAAAATACATTAGTCCAATCTCATAGTATAAAGAAAATGATTATTTTAAAAGTCACATAACAAGCACATGAATACCATAATTTATCCCCCATATATCATAAGATATATCATGTTGGTCACATTCCAAACATTTGAATACCTTAATCATGTATTTTCTTGAAACATGAATTACCATGGAACCATAGTGAAAACAAAAATGTTGTCAAAAGTTAACTCTTTCCTCATACCAAAATCCCAAAATTTTTATATACTCAAACCATGATATCACTTTTTCCTTATATCAGTCATGAGATCATGAACACTATCAAACATTTCATTTTATCCTTATCCCTTCATTGTGCGCATTACATCTGCCTTCAAAAAATATTTCAATCACTTTTCATGGTTACCAGTACCATAAAATTATTTAAAACCACAATAGACCAATATATAAATACTCCAATATTCCACGATACTATATACAACATTATTTTGGAATCCCATTACATAAAAACATAATCATTCCAAAACATTGTTGTCATATTCAACATCACCAATAGTGATCACATGTGACTTCCCTTTGTCCTTTTCCTTAAGAGGTTATTGATGTCGATCATCATTAACCCTTGAATTAGGGAAGTAATTAGCATAACGCCCCATTTCCTTGTACTTATAGCATTGAAGTGTTTGTGATGCGTTCTCTATAGTCTTTTCTCTATTCACATAATTAAATACCCTTTTTCCATTACTTCTACACTCAACTGCTCGATGACCTTCTTTTCCACACTTAAAATATTTTTTAGTCCATTTAAGACAATCTCCACCATTCTTCTTTCCAGACTTTGACCATAAAGAAACATTCATCTTTTGTTCACCATTTTTTTGATATTTTTCCTTGAACTCCTTCTTTCGTTTCGTGTCAAAACCATGAGATTGATATGTAACACCAATTTCCAGTTCTACCTTGAAAGCACAATTCACAATTTCTTCATAGCTACAGAAGTCTCTTATAGCTAATTCCCTTAGAAGACTTGGTTTTAAGCCACTAAGAATCGATCAACTTTAATTTTAGGGTGGATGATAAATCCAGATGCATACCTTGAAATCCTTGTAAAATTTGCCTCGTATATACCAAAAGATTCACCATCCTTTTTCATAAGCTCAAGGAACTCCTTTTCCATCTATGTTCATAGACTACGAGGGAAGTACTTATTGAAAAACAAGTTCTTGAACTCATCTCATTAAATGTATTCAATTTCACCTTGGGGCCTTGTAATCTTAATTAGAGTCCACCACTGGTCTGCTTCACCTTCTAAATGGTAAATACCAGAATGACTATTTCATGTTCTGAACATAGATGTATGGAAAATATATTTTCAATGGTACTGATCCATTGTTCAGTAACAAGTGGATCAGAAGACCCACTGAAAGAAGGTGGATGATGCCTCATGAAGGACTCAATAAGATATTGTTCCCTTCTCTGCTCATTCGGATGTCCAGAATGATTCATAGCTTGTGTAAGTATACAAATAATATTTTTCACTCCATCTCCCATAACATTGGATTTTTCAGGAGGAAAATCATTGAATTGCACATTACATTGATCAACACGGTTCCTTTGGGTTCCAGTCATCATCTAAGACCCAAAAAGAATATTGTAAGAGGCAAAAATCATGCTAGGAAAACCACATAATAAAGGGGGAGTACTGTCAATATATAACATCTTAGTTACAATTATATGATTGTTACCTTAATCCTTGGACTATAACCTATAATTATACTTAACCTTAGGGACATCCCTAGACATACCTTAGAAATATCTCTAGGGATCTCACTAAAGTTTTCACATCCTAGTTTACAAAGGTTGATTAAACCTTCACTCTAATACCAACTGTAGAGAACGAAACTTGATGTACATAGACATTAAATTTTTATTGTGGAATACATAATACATAAAAAAACAGACTCCAAAATACAATATTAGTTTAGTGTCTTTGGAAACACAGAACATAATCTTCTAATCATGGTTAAAGATCTTCAACATCTACCATAAAGATTTTCTCCTTTTTTTCTTAACTAAAATATTTCTTTATATTCTGGGTAAATGAAAACATAAAAAGGTTGAGCTCAAATTCTCAATAAGGGAAAACATGGAGAACATAAAAACAATCCATAAACATTTTAACGAAAAATATGAAAATAAAACCACAATATCTTGAGAAATGACATAAATATGGGCAGTACATAAGGTGTAGATAACAAAGGAACATTAATCAAGATAAAATAGAATGGGAATAAAACATGTAATTGTGGAAAACAATTAATCAAATGTTTTTATTTCTATATTATCCAAGAAATTGTTTCCAAGACCATCACAGTGGACAAAGTCCACTTCTGAACAGGGTTTACTTGCCATTCCATCCCTGTATTACTGAACTAGATTCACTTGTCGTTCCAACCATGTCTATCTTATGAGATATAAATATTTAACCAATGAATTGTAGGGAGGTATAGGTACCACCCACCTCATAATGAAATCAATATTACTTGTGCCACAAAATAAACAAAAATCTTTCATCATAACCCAAAGAATAAAATGGGTTTCATAAATATCATCCCATCATAACATAATCCATATAAAACAAATGGATATCATTTCATCATAAGAAAAATCACACCATGTAAATAATAGAGACATTATTCTTGAAAGATAATCATACTAAATAATGTCATCTTAGATGGAAAATTGTTTTGGCAAAACACTTGAAATGAATTCTTGAGGAAAATATTCTTTCTTCTTCAAAATCATTTTCCTTTCACAAAATGCCATTAAATTTTAAAAGAAAATTATTTTGTTGAAAATAATCCGAAATTATTGTATAGAAAGCTTAATGAAAATTAGGTGTTATGAAACCATAAAAATCCGTTCATTCCTTATAAGTTAACAAAACATTTACCTCGTACTTTTTTCGGAAAAGTCAAAAAGTTCCTCGTATGGTAAACAAAAGTCAGATTCCTTCCATAACACAATATAAAAGTCAATAAGGGGTAAAAATGACTTTAAACATACATGGAATAATATTAAACACTTTATGAAAATCATTTTTATGGACATGGACCAAAAATATAACCCCAGTAAATACTTACGTATAAGCAATCTCAGATAAAAATAAGATTTGAAAAAATTATCCCTTAACTTTTGTCCTTTTTTTCTGTATGTGTCTAAGACTCCTGTATAGTGGGTTTAAAAATATTATTAACTTGTAAGAAAACCATAATTTTATTTATGATATCATATATGATTCACTTAAGACTATATTACTTGTTCATTTATTAATCCCATGTTAAAGAAAAGTTTTGTGTAAAATCGTTTCATTTATAGTCTGTGTTTTGACTTGTAATTATTCATATGATTACATAGATCATGATTACTTACTTACAGAATGTAAACCCTAATTTATATGTAATATATATTTATAATATACATATATATAATAGATCTATAAATGGAAATAAATACACCGTTCATGGAGACGGTAGGTCGTACGTACACATGAATGCTATTTTCGTCTCTTTATTTAATTGAATGAAATTATGTAAATGAAACATATATGTAAATAAATACAGTATGATTATTATGTCACATATTTAATTATTATTTATTATATATACAATATAACTATACTTGAATGGTTAATCATGGAGAATTAATCACATCGCGTCGTGGAGACGGTTATCCGTACGTGCACACGAGTGATGATATCATTCCCATAATTATTGAATGGAATTGGGGGGGGGATGATATAATTTATCAGAATCAGTATGATGTTTTAATTATCATATATAGTTATTATTGCTACCATTATACCCATAAAATTAAGGTGGTGGTGGAAAACAGATTACACCACGGTGTGGAGACGATATTCCGTACGTACGCATGCGTGGTGATTTCATTTTCTGTAGGACGGATAGAAGGTGAAATAGGGTTTTTTCATATTTATAACAACATATCAGCATATGTTTGATACTAATTTTATTACTTTATAGTGAAACAAATAAATAAGAGGATTTAGAAGAAGAAATGATCTTGAAAGAATTGGTAAAGGATATTACCTCTTCTTCGACGCGCCTCTTCTAAACCTCCTCTTATAGCTATAAAGTTGGTCTTTGAAGAATACCAATGCCTCTATTATGTATCTAAGAATGTTTATAATAGAAATTGGCAGGGTTTTTCTAAGCTTTAATGCTCAAGGTGCTGTGAGGAGGAGAGGGAGGAGGTGCCCTTTTATAAGAGAGAAGAGGAGCACTTTTGGAAACCTCTAAAATAATAATTTATAATATTCTCAAAAACCACTTAAAAACCTCTAAAATGACTAAAATCCGAATAATAGATGATATTGGGTAGTATAATCATCAAACAATAAGATTTATACCTGTTTGTAATTTATTTTAACCCTTATCAACTTTATTTATCCTTATTTAATCTATTTAATTTTATTTGTGGTAATAATATTCTTAATTTTAAATTATTATAAATAATTACTTATGTGTTGTAAATTGTCCATAATTGGATACTTTATGACATTTTAGACCATATAAATTTCAATTTATTATTTTTAAATATTTTTTTAATTTTTAAACAATTTTATAATATGTTATTTTTATAAAATAACAATAGTTTCAATTTTGACACTATTTATTTATTTGAATTTAAATAAACTCCAAATAGAGGATATATTCGAAAAAATATATTTAATAGACTCCAAATATGTCATATTAATCTAAAAAATTCGTGTAGAACATTAATGAGTTCATATAATATTTATTTTAAAATTTATAAAACTATTTATTTGATATTTCTCTCAATAAAACAATTACTACATCATTTTTGTATAATTATTTAATATAATTACTATTTTCATAAGAATTAAACATAAAATACTATGATTATGATAAAACTAATATATTTATAAATAATACGTTTACTCGAATTTTTCATCTTAAAATCACAAAATATATATTTTTATATTTATTAAATTATGAAGGTGACAACTTTGACATCTTTATAATAAAATAATATTAGTGTCATAATCGTTTATATAAAGCTTCAAATGGTCAAAATTTCAACCATTGGATGTTTATGGTTTATATATATATGAACAATAAGTTTTGTTCACGTTATTGGGCTTTTAATGGGTATCATGATTTTAATAAACACTATATTACTTATTTTTCACTAAATAAATAATTTCTGCATCATTAATGTATAAGCTATTAAGGTAATTATATATCTTTTAAAAACTACAAATTAACTAGAATAACAAAAACAAAAAATTTATCTTTAAAATGAGTATTTATAATCGAATTTATATTTTGTATAATCTTATATTAAAAAAACATGAATTATTAATGTTTGAGTGAGATATATTTCACTTTCTTTAAAATAAAATAAATCAAACGTCTTAATCACATAAAAGTGGGTTCCAATGGATTCCATTTCGACCCAAATACTCCTTAGGATGAAATATAATCATCCAATTATATTAATAAAACTATTATGGTAATTGTATAATATTATATTGACCCTTAATTACCTGATATACCATTAACTATGGTAAATAAAATATGCCGTAGTTAATAATCATAGTGCCCAAAAATAAAAAGTATCCAATTAATACAATTTGGACTGACTGATTCGAAATATGGAATCCATTTTTTCAAATTCAAATCATAGAAGTTGTAGAAATTAATTTAAAATTAATCCCGTTGTCAAGAAAACATGTTTCTAAAAGTTAAAACATTGCAAAGGATTGAATTGATTTTACCTATGAATTCAATGTAAAATCAATGATAATTACATAAATTATATTAAATGGTAAAATTATATTCTATTTATACATTAAAATCATTCAATATTTTAATTTAACCATATAAATTATTATGATGAAAAAAGTTGTTTTTAATTAAAATATAGTGGGTTTTTATTATTCATTAAAATATGAATCTTATCATAATAATATGAAAATTTTATCCAAAGTAAATTTTTATATCCTTATTCCCAAGAAAAAATTTTAATTTTTTAAATTGAACTTATAAACATGTAAAAAACTAGATTTAAAGTGGGTGCGCCATCAAAAGGCGGCAAAATTGCATTTTTTGACAAATAATTATTTTATCCGAAAAATTTATATTGTTCTCATAACATGTTCTAGAAAATATTTAAGATGAAGAATAATATTATAAAATTCAAACTGTAGTTAATACTATTCATAAAGGCTTGTTCATGATAATATTATAACAATATTTCATTGTTTACTGAAACTCGGTATTGCGTACTACACACGCTATCGGGGAAGGTCGTGATTGCGTGTAAAGCAAGCCAAGTCAGGGCTGCGTGTAGTGAAAGCTCCCTTTGGTGTTGTGTATAACATAGTAACAACTTATTTCCTTTATACATTAAAATATATATATATACTTAATGATGCGTAGAATAATTTCTATAAAACGAACATGAAATTGGGTGTAACACGATCCAAGAATAGTGTTGCGTATACTGCAAGCTCATATTGTGTTGCGTAGAGTACAAGATAATCCTGGTGTAGTGTACAATATAATACATAAAATAAATTTAAAATAAGATATCTCATAAAATATCAGGGTGTTACAAGGACCATATTAATATTTTTAATACCATATATTACTCTTTTATGACATCTTATCACTCATTCGTTAATAAGCTCTCATTATTTTAATTGTTTCGGGTGTTAATTTCCATGTGTTTCGTGTATGTTTTGACTTGTTATTTTGTGTTCCTGTTACATTGATCATGATATCAACATATAAAAAATGAACACCATTATTTAAATATCATATATATTCAGTACATATATATTTATTGTAAACCATGAAATATAGTGATAGGAAATGAAATGTATTGTTCATTGAGACGGTAAGCCTTACATACACATGAATTCTAATTACATTTTCTGGTTATATTAAATAAATAAAATTAATTAATATATTTTTATATTATTATTAAAGTAAAATATTTATGTCATATATATCACATATTTTTGTTAAAACTATCCTTAATATATTCCAATTAAAGCGTGAATGAATCATATCACCTTGGGTGACAATAGTCCACCATGCTCACGAATGATGTTATTGTATTCCCACAAAATATAAAGACTGACGGTATGTGCGATATAATAATTTAAGAATATAAATAAAATAATAAAATAATAAATATCATATATAAACTATAAATCCATAATTATTCCCAACCTTGAAAAGTGGTAATGAAAGAATGAACGACATCAGTTCGTGAGGCGGTAGTCCACCGTACATACGAACGATGATTGTGTATCCCATTTAATGGAAGTTTGTGTGGTTATAGGTCATAACATAAAAAAAATAGTATATTTACGATACTTTTTTTAATATATAATCATTATATAAAAATAATTTAAGGAGTTTTAGGAAGAAATAAAATGAAAATGCTTTTAGAAGATCATTACATCTTCTCCGGGTGTCCTCCTAGGGTTTGACTAAAAACATCAATGGTTTGATTTATACCAAAAATAAGGATTTTATTATTTGGGTATGGATGTTGGGGATTTATTTTGGGTATGTTTTGGATAAATAAAATGTATTTATAAGAGTTAATAAGTGAGGGGAGTGAGTGCCTTTTTATAGTGGGGGAGGAGTAACATTCTTATAAATACTGAACATTAAACACTATTGGGAGGTCTCCCTTACATCCTATGCATCCAATAATAAAAATATTTATATAATAGGGGATATATGGTCAAAATATGGCCATAAAATGGGGTTTAGACCAATTTCTAGGTAATTTTTCCCCTTAAGTTTAAAGATTAGTCCCTTGGTAAGTTCATTTTTACCTTAATCTTCGTGATCAAAATTAATTGTTCTCATTAATCATTAAAGTAAAAAAAACCTTAGGTTAACTTATTAGAAATTAGAAATTAATATAATTATAAATATTTAACCCATAAAACTAAATTAAAATCACATAAGTGGTAGAAATTAATTTAAAATTAATCATACAGACTAGATGAAAAAGTGTGTTTTTAAAGTGAAACATTTAACATGTTTACTATGTTGTTATATCTAAATAAAATATAAAAATTATTCCATTAAACTAAATTGGATTAATATAAGTATATTATATCTATTTTTACTTTATAAAAAATTCAAAAATATAATTTATCATTATGAATTATTTAAATTAAAAATCTGTTTTCAATTAAAATTCAGTGTCATTCACTATTCATCCAAAAAAATGAAATTTCTCAAAAAAATACCAAAAATTCACCCTACAATAATTTTGACATTAATATTTCAAAAATTAAGTCGAATTTGTTATATAAAATTCTTTAATGTTTCAATTTTTTTTAAATCAATTGATCCATTACAAGGTGGTAGAACTGCCTTCAGAAAAATATATATTTTTATGTGTAAAATTGGATTTGTTCTTATCTTGTGCCTATCATATATATTGGATGAATTTAAAATATTTTTATTTAATATATAATATAAAAATTTTCATAATAACATTAAATAATAGAAATTAATTTAATTTATTAAGACAAAACAACTCTGGTCACATAAAAATAGTTTTTTATAATAACATTTCCTTTATATTCATTTTTTATATTACATTATAATTAATTGGTAACCAATAAATCCAATAATATATTCTCATAAGTTATTTAATCCTATTCACATGCTTCAATTTAATTGATAGTTTATAACTGTTAAATTAAATAATATTATTAATAGTATATTTTATTCTGAAAACCTCGTCTTGTGTGTAACAAAAACTATCGATGAAAGTCGTAATTGCATGTAACACAAGATAACTCATTGTTGTGTGCATTAAAAGATATATCATAGATTTAATTTATCTAAAATATTAATTTTTTTAAAAGTATATGGATATTATACTCCCTTTAACATTATTGATTAAAATGATATTATTTTTGAATTTCGAAGTGTTACCGTTGTGATATGGTTTGTCAGATGGGTAGGATGACTTATGGAATGGATTAAAGCATAGAGAATATAAAATTGGGGTTGGAGATCAATAAACCAGAGGGGATTTATATTTTAGTAATGTTTATTATGTATATTATTCTGATTTAGAATGACTTACTTATATTCATTACTTGGTGAGAGATCCTTAGTGGGGATGAGATATAGTTTTTGCTACTTCAATAATGAGCTGGTTTCATATGTTTATCCACTAGGATTTAGTATAATTATTTCAAATTATCATGAGAGGATCTAGGTGTGATCCTAATGAGTATATATATACTCACCCTACATACATATACATATATAAACTATTTCTCAAGTTTGTTGGAGTTGGGTGGTGATTGATATGCGCTCTTCTAGTTTATAGTTGTTATTCATGAGCTTCTATAGTTCATGGTAACTTCCTAGGAATTTTTCATGATATATTTATTTTTTTCACCTTTTATAACATTCCATTCATGTATTGATATGGTTTGTCTATTATTTATTCCATAATGTTGATTGGTGGATATTGTCTATTATCATGGGTTATATATAAAGGGTAGTTACTCTAATTTATATTGATTTTTATACCCTTGGTCCTAGTTATAAACCAATTACCTAATATAGTTGGGATATTGGGATCTCTCTTCTCTTCACTCATGTCCCATGATAGGAACCCATGAAGGTGGAGTCGTGTTAGAGTGATATCAATGATTTTTGTTGGGAGATCAGATAGAGTTTAGAGGCAGTCATGGGTGGGAATTGCACGAGTTGGTTGGGAAATAGCATCGGTTGATATTATCACATGATGTAAAAAACATATAAAAACTAGAACATAATATATTTGGTATTCCTTTGTTCTGATGCAAGGAACTCAAGTTAACTGAACATACTAATAGATGTAATGTGCCTTTTCAAGGCATAAAACTAGGTAAGGATTATGCATCATGATTTTCAATGCCACTAATTAAATAAGATAATGGGAAGTAGGGTTAATATTAATTAATTAATCTTAAATATTCTCGATTTCATTTTTAGGGTGTCTTTAATAGTCTTTTTTTAGTTTTGGATCTAGTTAAATGTCCCTATTATTTTTTCACTAATTATGATTATCAATATGCGCTAACATATCACCATATAGTTGATATCAATGACTAAGAAACTTTGAGTGTTTTAATGTCAGATCTTGATAAACTATGAGGTAACTATTTTAAATCAGGGACCAATGATTGGTTGGATGAGTTATTGATTTCATTCATTTTGATCAATGATCTAAGTGAGCCCAAGATTCCATTTTCAATCAAAATGTTGTGAGGGGATTCTCAAATATGGTTATTTCTATTCCCTAGGGATTTCGAGGAGTCATTCATTTTTTCTGATAAGTTTCATGACCAGATTAACATCAAGTTTATTTCTTCGAAAGGTGGGGTTTTAGGATATTATTACTCTCTTTTAGGTGATTTATAGCATGTGAGAGTTTCTAATTCAATTGAATAACCTCTTACATAATGCTTTGGACCTTCTTCCAGATGAGGAGGTTAGGGATATTCATTTCTAGGAGAATTTTAATCCATAGACATATCACAAGGACACCCCATTTGTATTTCTGATGTATCTTGATATGGTATAGATGATCATGGTTATTGAGAAGATGATGGATATGATGAAATTTTCATAGAAATGAAGTAGTCATGACTCTATGTAGAAAAGGTCTATCATGATAATTTGTCAATTTTCTAGTTAGATGAAGTATAAAATAACTGGGTTTTGGTTACGGTCTACCTCATCATGTTTTCTCATATACCTAGTAATGGATCAAGCATAGATTTCTTTTTATAAGGAGGTTATACCCATATTAAGTTTCAGTGTTTAAACTTCTATGGTAGTAGGTTTGGAGACTTTATCCCTCTTTGGGTTCAGTTATTGTAATAGTAACATTTGGGTAATCAACATCAGTAGGGTATTCTATGTTTTGTTTTGTAGAAAGGAGAAAATGTTGGTAGAGTACATCACTATGATTCCCCTCACTATTAGATACAATTATAAGAGTTTGGACCTATAAGTGGTCTCCAATAGGGCCAGAGAGGCCATGGAGTCGAATGTGGTTATATTTATGCTTTCGATTTTCCAGGACCAACTAAGCCAGACATCATGTGAGGTATTATCTATATATATTCCACCCGGGTGTACAAATTTTTTGAATTAGAATCGATGAACTCATTTATTGAACTCACCCTAGTCCATAATTTAGGACATGTGGTGGAGAGGGTTCTAGTTCCTTTGGAATTAACTACCCTAGTTGATGATTGAGTTAGCTTGTGTGATATGTGTAGATATTCGGAGATGATTTTATTGTAGCACCATTCTTGGGAAGATTTTTTATATTTGTATATAAAACCATAAAATATCATCCTTAGACTGAATGTATTTAGTGTAGGATATTATTGATTTCTCCAAGAGGAAAGTTACATTCTATGTTGCTGAGAGAGATCGGGCTATGTTTATTGGAGAGTGAGCCCAAGGGATGAATTTTAGAAATTTTGAGACCTTATCTTTCATAAAGGAAGAGATAATGTTGAATTAGGTGTAGGATCATCTAGTGGTGTTTCCCAAGGTCTTAGAAGAACACTTTGATGTCTCCATGAAGGAGGCTATGATAATACCCCCTTGACATGAGATCGAGTTTTGGGATAGGGATCTAGCTGGGTTTCACACTAATATTGATGTATCTGTATTGAATAGAGCCTTTAAATTTTTTAGATCTATAGATTAAGATTTATGAGATCTTATATAGAGATTATTTCATTGTCCTAGTATTTTTCCATAGGGTGATACATTATTTTTTTTATGAATAAGGTAGGTGGAAGACTTTGTTTACGCATCAATATTTTCTCTTGAACTAGGTGATGATACAGAACTGTTACCCCCTACCGTGAATTTATTATTTTTTCAATTAAATTAAAGGATATATCTGGTTCTCGATGATTTATATAATACCTAGATATCATCAAATACAATTGAAGGGTGATGATATTTCAAATACCAATTTTAGATGCTATTATAGGAATTATGATTTCATTGTAATATCATCTGGGGTTATAAGTTCTCCAACCGTGTTCATGGGAATAATGGATTCTATTCTTTGTGAATTTTTGGATTAGTTCATAGGTATTTCCATTTAATATTTAATATTTTATTCTGAGTCCATAGAGGAGCATATAGAGTTTATATGATCTTCTTTGGGAGTTCTTAGATATATTTAACAATTTGATAAGCTATTAAAGTATTGATTTTGGGCATGTGAGGTATATTTTTTAGGAAATGTGATTGGAAAAAATACCTCAAGGTGACATTGTAGTATTTTTGTGTTTTTTATGATTTTTTACAAATCTATTTAACAAGGTAAGTTGTTGTGTTCAAGTGTGATTGTTTACACTTTATGTTTACGAAGCTCCAGGACAGAGGTATGGATTTTCTAGAAGTTGTTTAGAAAGGTTCACAGATAAGGTGGTGATGTGTCCCATTGTTTTTAAAAATTTCTGGGGTCTAAAAATTTTTAAAAAGGAAAAAATTTCTCAAAAAATTAGACTCAAGGATGCCTTAGGAAAATATGAAAAAGTCATGAAATTAATGAAAGATTTAATAGTTATTTTCATGAAGGCGGTGAGTTTCATGTGACAGTGAGTTTTTTGAAGGTGAAATGTTTTTTAGAAACATACATGAATGGATGATATGCTTGAAATTTTTGAGAACAGAATAAAGAATTTCATGATGATTTGGCAGTGAGTGTGGATGTTTTTCGAAAGAGTGAACATTTCTATAAATTAGAGTCTACCCATCTCTTTTTTGGTGATGAAACCTTAATGATGATCTAAAGGCTCTTAATACATGAAAGTGTTTTGTAAAGGTTTTTCTTGCATGAATCATTGATACAAAAATCATTACAATGATGAAACAAACTTAGGTCAATCTATCCAAGGGGGTTTGAAAAAAATTTATTATTATTCATGAAATGTTATGAGTTTCTCACAAGTGAAATGTTTTAAAAAAATATTGGTTGTGTGAAAGTTGTGAAGGGGTTGCGAAAAAGTGATAATTATGTAAGCAAAAATGAATTACCCATAAACTCAATGGAAAATAGATATTCATCATGTGGATGAAATTTGAGATTCACGACATACCTAATGTGGTGTATAAAACATTTAATTGATTAATTAATACAAGAATATTATGAAGGAGTGGTGAAAACTCTTTAGTTGAGAGATTAGTTAGATTTCAAATTGTGATTGGATGTAAACTAGGAGGGATAATGAGTCTTCTCAAAGAATTATAACAACATTTTGGTTTAGGGGATTTAGTACATCAGGGAATGGTCATTAGATACTCCTTGGACTATCCTAGTTTTGGGAAATACTATTAAAATTTTTGTGTCTCATGTATGTTTATATTTATACACAAACATTGGTACATGGAGGAGAGAGAAGATAATTTTGTTTAAAATTTATAAAAAGATCCAAATGGGAGAGTGTTTCAATATAACAATCCCTAATTCAACCCCACTCATAGGGTATTTAACATGGTAAAGATCATAATTAGTATCTAAGTAAAAGATTAAAATCAGTGTTTCTCCCATTGTAGAAGCAATTCAGGTTGTTAATCATAAAAGATTCCAATATTTATTGTAAAAAAATTCAATTATGAAAGAATTAAATTTAACACTACTTCCTATAATTATGTATGGATGTTTTTATATCTTTGATGCATGGTATTTTGGATTCTATGGACAATTTAACTTTATCATAAGCAGACAAGAAGATAATTAGATGTTTATTGTAGAGGAATCAATACTTTAACTAGATCATTATCGAACAAACTCTACATGAAGGTGATTCCATGTAAATTATGGCATCCAATGTGGGAAAAGTTTATAAATATCCATGAGGGTGATTCAAAATTCTATGAAGTGAAGTTACAAGATCTATGAAAAAATTATAAGGACCTTATAATACATCATAATGATTTGATTAATGCATTCTTTGACAGGTAGAAAGTTATTATGTATGATATACATAGTCTTAGAGAATTCATTGATGATGTAATGATTTTCCAACAAAACATAAGAATTTTTCCACCACAGTTCAATCCAAAAGTGACTTTTTCTTCAAGAAAAATACCCAAATTACTAATATTGGATAAACTACAAAACACTCTTATGACATAAAATATGAAAAATGATTATGATAAGGATCTGGAAGAAGTTAAATCCAAATAAGTGGAAGTAAATGACATAAGGAATATCCTTATAGAGGATGGATAAGAATAATAGGAGGTGGATGAAGTTTTGTTATTCATTTCATCAAATCTACAAAGGGGAAAATTGAAGTTTGAAGGGAAACTTCCACTCACATTATTTTAGTGTGGAAAGGTTTGACATATTGTAGTATGGTATCTCAAGAAGTTTAAAGAGGATGATGAGGAAGAATTTTAAATCCCCATAAAGAATTATTCAACTAATATTAAAGGCATAAAAACCACTTAATAAAATTTATTCAAAAATATGAATGTTCTTTCATAAGAAAATGGTAGTTGTGACGAAATTGAGGAAGATGAAATTAAATATTTCAAAGACTACAAAGAAAAATTATGGAAAAAGTTTTATGAAATTATCTTACAAGGGAAGAGATAAAAAATGATGAATGAGAAGTGAAATGATGAGTTGATATAAAGTTTGAAATATAATTATATATTGAGGAGAAATATTTTTGGAGATCCAACACAAAGAAATCAGACCTAGTTGTTCATGATTTAAAACTCTATATGAAGATGTAAGAAAAATTGAAGTTTTAACTGAATGCATAAATTGAAAATATCAAATATGAAAATCCTGAAAACTCAGAGACTGTCATTGACCACGAGATCAATGTTTTTGCCCAAATCATGGTGATCAATGGTCTGACAAAGATAATGTAGATATAGTCAAACATATAAAATAGCTAACAGAATAAGTTGTAAGACTATGATAACATGTTAATTAACAAGAGAGACTCTTGACTCCTAATATGACCTTGGAAAATCATGTCATATAAAATGTTAAGTTAGAGTAATGTGGTCCATAAAAATAGCCAAAGAATTTTTAAGAGAAGAAACTTTCACAAAAAATAACTTAGGAAGCATCATTCTTGATTTTAAATAGAAAGTAGTGATGAGTGATGTTGGACCACAGTCACCTACTTTAAGGATAAAAAATTATATAGACGTGAATTACAATCATGAGATTCATATAAACGAAGGGAAAACCGATGATATAGATATTATATATTTGAATTCAACACATATAATATTTTATTATTATATAAATATTGTACATTACCAAAATTTATGTTTCATAACTAAGAGGTACCAAAGGGAATAATAGAAACAAATGTATCCTTATGTGTTTTAAAATTATAATATTTCCTTTGATGGTTATGATTTTTGAGGTGGGATATGCATAAATGTGGTAAAATATTTCTCATTAAAAATACATAGGAATGTTTTTCCCAAAAACAAAAGTGGTCATAAGAAGTTTATTAAGGAATCATTGAATGATATGAATATGAAAAATTTATTTTTAGCTCTATAAGATGAATTTGATCCATTATACTCTGAGGAAGATCAAGAATACCATTCAACATCAAGTATAAATCCAAATACATGGATCAAAAAAACAGCTGAGTAGGCTGTGGATATAGATATTTCCTTCAAAGAATCAAATAATACTACAATATAGATCATTGATTATTGATGCACCTCCAATATAAAGAGAAATTAAGATATTTTGATATAAATTAGGTATGATAAGGATGGTGTCATTATATTTGGAAATGATAATGGTCTAAAGATTATAGGATTAGGAAAATATAAGTTTAAGGGAAATGATATTTGATGTTTTGATGTATTGGTTGTTGATGTTTTTAGTCATATCTTGTTAAATGTTAGCCAATTAGGTGACTTGGGTAATGATATAATCATTACCATTACGTAGTGTATCATCAAGGTAAAATATGATATAGTTTTTTATAGGGAAAGTCATAAAGGGGAATATAAACCTTGTGGGTGGAGAATAAAATATGTAGTTTCTATTAATAGATGAATACAATAGGTTTTGTTATAAATATCTTGTCCATCTATTCCAACCATATCTTGAATATCAGGTAAAGTATGATGTAGCTCATGATCTACCTAATTGATCTGATGGTCATAATCATATGTGACCTGATTTCAAACAAGGCAAGAACAATAAAAATACATGGGAGGAAAAAATAGAAGTCAATAAGAGTGTTTGAATTGGTGCATGTTGATGTGTTTGGACTTATCTCACCGAGAACCACTGATTGGAAGAGATATTATATTCTTTTCATTGATGATTTTAGCTGGATGGCATTGATATTTTTCATTTCTCACAAATATGAGGAGTCAATTTCAAAAAATATATCAAAGGAATGATGAAAGGATACATGGATATAAAATTATGAGGTTATGAATCAAAAATTTTATATATTTCACAAACATACAAGTGAAGGATTGTCTTAAAAAAATTAGATAAGGAACCAAAATTTAGTTGTGAAAACTCCTCTGTAAAATAGTGTGGTTTAGAGGAGGAATCTAAAACAATGACTATTGAGAGAACGTAATTGGTTTTCTTGAGGGAATATGTCTTGACATCATTATATATTTCCAATATGGATTTTTTGTGTCTGAAGTAAGAAAAGTCTTCATACAAGATGTGTCATCTAAAAAAGAAAAAAATGAAATACATTTAATTCCTTAAAAGTTAGTGATTCATTCTGAATAAGGATAACCACATAAATTTTAAATCTCTTGGATATGAAGGTATATTATTTGGATAATCATGAAAAATAATTAATATAAATGATTTTACAAGAGGATGATAAAAGTTGTTGAAAGATAAGACGTCACTGTAGTGAAAAATGAACAATATATTCAACAATAAAGTAAATAGTTTCATGATGATAATGATAAAGAAGTAAGAAACATAGGGGTAGAATCAGTTAAAATTACTAATTTAGAAGAAGATACTAATGATGAGAAGGGGAAATTATAACCTGTATCATAATAAAAACCAAATATTTAAGCTAAAATTTATAGGCATAACATCATCGGTAATTAGACAGCATTAGTTCAGACAAGGAGAATGAAGTCTCAACGAAAATCATCATTTCTATCATAGATAGATCATAATATTTTTTTTAAATAATAACTATATATAAGAATTGGGTTTAGAAAACGAATGAAGAGATTCACAAAATTGAGAATAATTAGACATAGGATATTGTTTCAAGACTGGTAGATAAGAATCTCATAGGGACCAAATGGGTTTTTTAGAATAACTTGAATGATGAATTCATGGTTACTTGGATCAAATCATGCAATGAATACTCCCAGATTGAGGTAAAATTTTCAAGACTGGATGCAATATGAATATTATTTCCCATAACTATAACACCCTGAAATTTTGTGAAATATATATATTTTTGAATTAATTTAATCTTTTTCATATTTTCATTTCACGCAACACAGAATATAGATTATTTTTATATGAAAGCACTATGTTTGGATTGAATTATACATAAAAAATGTTAAAATTGGGCTATAGGAAACACTTAGATTAATTTTTCGTACACACAACACTATTTTAATCTTGTGTTACGCACAATATTAAGTTTCTCTGATGGCATGTGTTACACGCAACGATGAGTTTTACCGAACTACTATATACTATTTATATTTTTATTTAAATATTTTTTTATTACCACCTATCTATTAGAATGAAAGTTATTAATAAGATTAACTAAATCATTAAAATATTATTTACACATGTATATAAAATTATTCCTTTTGTTGTCAATTAGTTAAAATTTAATGTAAGAGCTTTTTTGAAAATAAATAATATCATTTTTTAAGAAAACAATTCTCTCTTTACAAACACCATTTTTTCTCAATAAAGTAAAAAAATAAATTTTTATGAGTTTTTTTAATAAAATTTATATATTATATGTGCAATTAATTTTTTTGACACTCATCCAATAGATTTTATTGGCATAAGATAAGAATACATCCAATTATATGAATATGAGTATGTATTTTTCTAAAAGATAATTTTAACACCTTTTAATGGAAAAACTATTTAAATATAAAATTTGAACTATTATAGTTTTTATTTGAAAAAATAAACTTAATTTTTTGACTCTTAATATCAAAATTTACTTTGAGTGATTTTTTGGTTTTTTTGTGTCATGTATATTTTTTTGATGAATAGTGAAAACACTGAATTTTAATTGAAAACTACTTTTTCATCTAATTTATTTATATAGTTAAAATTATAATTTAAATTGTTTTTTATGTATGTTTGGATTAATTATATATATATATATATAATTTAGTATATTCAAATCAATTTCACATTAAAATATGATATAAAGACAATTCAATCTTTTGAACATTTTCACTTTAAAAACAGGATGTTTTGTCCTGTTTGGAGGATAATTTTTTAATTAATTTACCAAAATTATTGGATTATAAATTGAAAAAATTGATTCAATATTTTTTATAATAATAAGTTATAATTTATAATAAGTTCAACATAGTTTTTGACAAAAAATATTAGTGAACGTAATTAAAATCAATTACAGTGATTATGGTAAAAAAGAGTTCACTTAGTGGTGAAATGTTAATTTAATGGGAAAATACCTTTAAACACGTCCAAAAACAATTTGATTTACATATTTAGATCATATAATAACTCTTCTAGAAAATAGACAATTATTTGAGGCACATGATGTATGTAAAACCTCTCAATAGTGTTTAACTTTTTTTATTTACAAGAATGTAACTCCTCCACTATAAAAGAGAACTCAACCCCATCACTTATTCACACCTATGAAGAAAATTGGCTCATAAAAACCTAGAAAAAATAATCTCCCAACTTTCCTCCTCCAATTATAGAAGTCTCTCTATAGGAATAAAGAAATCCATGTTAGTCATCTGGTGCAAACCAAATGGAATTACCCATAGAAGAGGTATCATCCTTAAATAAGTATTTTTGTTTTATTTTATTTATACATGACCTAAATTATTATATTTCAGTTATTATATAAAAAAATAGTATAAAAATATACTTATATATTTTTATTTTAAAACTTATACCTACACTCAGACACACATCCATCAAATTGGATACACAGTCATTGTTCATTTGTACGGGGGACTACCACCTCGCGAACTGATGTCATTCATTCATACATTAACACCTACAAATTTAGAAAATAATGATGGAATTTATTTTTTATATGATATATTTGATATTTATTATGTATTTATACTTATTTAATTATTATATAACACATAATTCATCAATTCCATTTTTTGGGAATATGATAACTTCCTTTGTGGATGTGTGGAGTATCGCCTCCTCAAAGTGATGTGATTTGTTCACACATTACATGGAATGTATTAAGGATGAGTTTAGTAAACATATATGATATATATTATATAATAATTATACTTTAATTATAATATATATACATGTATTTCATTTACTTTTTTTCTTTTAATACAACAAGAAAATAGAAACAATGTTCATGCATATGTACGACCTACTGTCTCCCTGAAAGGTGTTTTCCATTTCATATTTATAAAATGTATAGATTAATATAAATACATATATACTGAATATATATGATATTAATATAATTTTCATCATTATTTAGGTGATTAAATCATGATATAACTATGAAGACAAAAAATACAACAAATCAAAACACATGCAAAGAACAAATCAATTTTTACCTAAAACCTAACTTTAAAATGGAGTTTTCAATAAAAGGGTAATATAAAGTCATAATAAAATCATATATGGTTTGATATATAATAATATTGTTCTTTGAAATATTTATAATAAACTTATATTTATTATACAAGAGGTTTGAACATATATAATGTAATTCAAGACTTATGTTAAGGGTTTTCTCATATATGTTTTATTTATGTGTGATATATTCTATATTCACCACTTATTCTTGTTATGTGGTGTATAAAATTACATATGAAATATTATATCAGGAATTTATTTTATTTAAATATATTAAACGTTTCAATTGATTTTATTCTTTCATGAGGAAAACTATTTATAAGTTACTCAAGTTTTAAGGGATTTCTAGTTTCACTTTTATTTTTACGTGACTTAAGCCATATTAACCACCTGTTTATTTTTTTTGGTGTATATATATACCATGAATGTATTATATGATTATGGTACTTAATTTTATTTGTATTTTAATATCAATTATTTTATCTCTTTTTCATGGGGTTTACAGTTGAAAAGTTACCAAATCGATAAAGTATTTATGTATCGATTTTCCTTCATTGAGACACCTTCCATGTTATGCACCTATATTATTATATGAGGTGTATATACTACCATTTTACATGTTTTATACTGAATATAATTCTTTTAATGATATTATAATATTTATTTAATTTTATTATTTCATGGGGATTAGGATTCAATGTTACCAATGTTGTAACAGTTTATTTCTACAATCTCATCATTTATCAGGATTGTGTATGATTTTACTTCAATTGAAGAAATATTATAATGCCTTACTTAATAATTCTAATTATTTTTCTTATACTCAGGTTAAAAATGCTATATCCAAGTAATGATACCATTTTACAAGTCCTTGACAACTAAAATAATTAAGAAAGTGTTTTTATGAAAATCTGACATTATTTCTCTCTTCGGTTAGAAATATTTTTGTTCAAAACCAATATTCTCTAAAAAATAGGTAATTTTTAAGTGATATTTTAAGATTATTTTCAATTAAAAGGATTAAAAAAATGTTTTATGTCTTAGAAAGTTCAAAAAATTCTTTTCCAAATATCCTTTATAAGTTTTCAAGGTTATTTTCGAATAAAAAGGTTTTCAAAATGTTTTATGATTTAAAAAGTGTTTATCAAATAGGAAAGATTATATTCATCATGTAATTTTTTAAATGAATTTTAAATATTATTTTATAATTTTTCAATGTGGTTTTTAATGGAAAGGATTATGTATACGTTTTATGCCTTTAAAAGTGATTTTCAAAGAAATGTTATTTTCATTACAAAATGATCTATGTAATATTTCAAAATCTTTCTCTGAATAAGATTAAATCCTTTGATATAGTTTACAATTTATATAGGATATGATCTAAGGAATCAAATTCTCATTATTTCTCAAAATTTCTTACATATAATATATCTTGTTGTTTATGAAACCCATTTATTTTCCATGGGTTATTCCATGATAAAATTCTTATGAAACATGCTTCCTTTTATGGGTTATTCAATAATGAAAATATTATTAAACATGCCTCTTTTCCAAAGGATATGATATGAGAAAATGCTTACGATGCCATTTCATTTTATAGGTTATGATATGATTTTTATGAAACCCAAATCTTTTTATGGTTCATGATATGATCAATGTTCTATTATATTGTGAGACACATAAGTATTATTCCATTATATAATAGGTGGGACCTATATCTTCCAATAATATATTGTGTAAATATTTATATCACATGAGATAATGATGGGAAACAAGTTGATGATCTTGATCCACAATGGGAAAGAGGTTTCACCTAATCCATAATGGGAAATAGGTGTGTCCCGATCCACAATGGAAAATATGTGTGTCCTGATCCACAATGAGAAATAGGTGTATCCTGGTCCACAAGGGGAAACATGTGCATTGTGATCCAAAATGAGAAACAGGTGAATCGTAATCCACTATTAAAAATAGGTGTGTCTTGATCCACTAGGTTCATGGTCTTGGTATTTAACTGTGATGGATGAAATGGTTTTATATATTTATGATGGTGCTACACTTATATGACATGAGCTTATGGTTTATGATTTATTTTAGATGATTTATCACCCTTATGATTCATGTCTTATGAAATTCCATTATTTATTACATGACTCATGTATATGATCTTTGATATGTAGGGTATGATCATCAACTGGTATTATCATATTCTATTACCCTTATGATCATGTTATTCTTACGTATCTATTTTATTTACCCTTACTGAGAATTTGAGATCAACCCTTTCTTATGTTTCTTTTTCTCAGGTGATGATGAAAGGTTATATGTTGGAGTACTAAAGGGTAATATCATTATGGGATATATTTAATATTTTACAAAAAATTATAATAAAATGTTCGAAGTTTCCAAGGACACTAAACTTTTATGATCCTTGGGAATGTGGTGTTGTAATGCCTTTAATATTCAACTAAAATGATGTAATATCCAAGTATGTTAAGACTAGGATGATATAGTTGGTATTAAATGGAGGTTTGGTTATCCTTTAGAAACTAGGATATGAAAAAATTATTGAAACATCTGTGCATATTTCTAATAATATTTCTAGGGATGTATCAAAGTATATGTCTAAGGATGAATAAAATTATAGGAAAATTTCCTAGAATTTTGGTAAAGGACTAAGAGATTGGTTTCCAAGTAACAAAGTTTTTGTATGGATACTACAAGTGGATATGGATTGAGAACAAATGAAAATAGGTTTAACAAGACCAAATATACCGTATTAAGATAGATTTGATCTAGAATTGGTGCACAAAAACTGGCCTTGTTGCACACATGATTTGACACTGTCATAGGATATGCATTGGGATTTCACAAAATCTTTGAAAACCATCATGAGGGATTTAGATATATAATGAATTTGAATGACCAAGGATGAACCTATGGTGTCATAGATTTAAGAATTAGGTGTTATTATTTAAAAATCATATAATTATTAGTTTCATGATTATGTGGGTTTCTTCTATGATAAGTGTTTCTCATGCAATTCATGATGGCTTTTGTCAATGGATGGAACCCAGGTGAACCATGTTAATTCCTAATGAAATTGAAAATGAAATTATTTTACTCTAGAGAAAACAAATTATATGGGATATGGAATGAAAATTCTTATTGATATGATCCAACAAACTTCTCATGCTATGAATCAGGTTGAACTTTTAAAGGAAAAAAGGATCCAACAATATTCTGTTAAATCTATTATGAGGAAACATCCACTATCATTTAGTGGTTCCACTAATCCAATAGTTTCTAATAAATTGTTCTATAAAACTGAAAATATATTTTCCATTATTAAATTCTCATAGCATAAAAAAGTCATTTTGGTTGCTTATCCTTTAGATGCTGAAGCAGATCAGTGGTGGGTTCTTATTAAGAACATTGGGGAACAAGAAGAAATTGAATCTATAGAATGAGAAGTGATTAATGGGATATTTTTATTTAGTAATTTCGTACCTTGTGATCTATAATGAAATATAGAGAATTTATTCATTGAGATCAAGAAAAAATATGATGAATCCATCGCTACATATGAAGCTAATATTAGAAGACTTTCAAGGTAAACTTCTGGTTTTATCATTATCCCTAAAAGAAAAATCAATATAAAATTTAGTGTCCTGAAACCCAGTACCCGAAATGCATTGGATATTAGAGACTATTGTAGATATAAATAATTCATTCGATGTGCACTATCGTTAGAAATGGAAATTGGATATTCACACCATTCCTCTAGTTTTGATAAGAAAAAAAAGGTAAAGTCTCATGAAAACTCAATTGGTGGAAATAAATTCTAGACATTTGTGTCCCATTAATTTGGGAAGAAGCATCAGGGGAATTTATTGAATGGAAATGGGAGACGATTTAAATGTGTAAAGGCAAGTCATAAAATCTGTGAAATTTGAAATATAATTATTTTTATGGTCAATATAATGGAAGAGAATAGAATTGCAACTAATGCACCACCCAAACTCTAGTGTTTCAGCTATATTGAGTTTGGGAATTATGCGAAGAACTTCTCAAATCCAACGGTTAATATGGATGATAATCCAGAAAAACCTCAGAGGAAAAATGACAAAGGGAAAGCTTATGAAATCACAATGGATAAAGTGAATCATGATAATTATGGAACACTTATCCTCCCCCATTAGTTTGGAAATTCATGTTTGATTTTGTATGATTAATCCCTATGAAAATATTATTGTTTATCATTGAGTAATGTTTCATGTGATTATCTCTATAAGGACCCAGGCTTAAACTTTAAAAAAACTTGAATTAAGTTAATAATTCAATTTGAGGATATTCTTAGGTTTATAGAATTATATAATTTGGTCATAACTTATACATAACAACTTGAGTATTACATGTAAAAATGACACTTAGTATCAATTTTTTCGTAAAATAAAAACTCTTAAAAAAACATGTTTAGATCCATGTTTTAAATAACATGCCTTTTCCTTGATCCCATCCTTGACCCTATTTCACTTTATTTCCTATGAAAAACACTTCAAACACATGGGATGATCATAAAAAGCTCATTAAGGGATTAATAAAGAAGGAAAACTGTTTGTTTTCAAAACAACATGTAAACAATGAATACATTATCATAAATAATACTTTTCACCATTAAAGAAGAAAAAAAAACAGTTTACTAAATATAATCTCATTTATTACCTTTTTCTATGACCAAAATATTACCATAAAACCCATAGAAAGAAAAATATAACATATAAGGGTAAACATGGGACATAATCATACTTAAATGGAATAACCATATGGTTAACTTCCATAAATTATTCTTACAAATGGAATAGCTATACTACCGAATTCTATATCCAATTCATCAAATACTATAATGTAACCCCTAGTACATGGTTTATCATGGAACCACCCATAATTTGGTTTGTCGCTTAACCACAAATTAAATGTCTATGTACCATTATATAATCATCACAAATAAAAAGATCGAAAAATATCAACATTTAAATTATAAAATTTTATTTGAAATCAGATGAAATAATTTCAAGATATTGAAATATTAAATACATTTTCAAAACCATTTTCAATTAAAAAATATCTAAAAAGGGTTTATGTTATTTATTTTCTATTTAAAAACATCATTTCTTGTTAAGGAAGATAAATATCAAATAATTCTTGCGACGACGAAAAGGTCATTGTCGCCACATATGTTAAAAAAAATCCTTTCTTAATTTGGAAAAATGATTGGTAGAAAAATATTTCTTTTGAATGGAAGTAAAATCCCAAGGGGTTTATTATACAATGTGTAAAATAAGTAGGTTTATATTATCAAAACATGACCCAATGAAAGGGGATTAAGATGAAGTCCCTTACCTGGAGTCTGACTTGTCTCGTATATTCCTTGTTCATCCTAATTAACAAACTTAAGTTAATTTCTACATGATTAAGAATATTTTTCACGTTTATTATTTCTTTAATATAACTTATTAACTTGCTATAATGCTTATTTAATAATTTGAGTTCATATTATACATTTTTTCGATGTTCGAAACTTTAGTAAAAAATGAACTTGTTATAATTACAAATTATCCATGTGGTCATAATTTAAATTATCTCGAGAATGAAATATTCATATAGATATCATATATATCATATATATCCACTATATAGGTATTTAGAATAGTCTATAGAATTTCGATAGATGAAATGAAATGCACCGTTCCGAGAGACGGTAAGCCGTATGTATGCATGGACGTTACTTTTATTTTTTTATATTTAAATGAATAAAAAAATTATAAATAGGTATATTATAATTCAATTATAATATCATATAGAATTTCATTAATTCCATCCTTTATATGTTCCATGTAGGGAATGAACGAGTTATATCACTTTGAGGGGGTGGAATTCTGCACTTTCTCAAATGAAATTATCATATTTATACAACATAAAAAGCATAATGTTATGTTAAAAATGAGAATTAAAGAATAATAGATATAAAATAAATATCATATATATCATATATAATTAAATTTCAATCATAATGTCTACCATAATATGTGGTAGGATAATATTGAACAATCATGGTTTTGTGAGGCAGTTGTTCGCCGTCTAGAGAAACAATATATTCTATACCCATTAGTCAGATGTGTGTATTTGTGTAGTTAGAATAATTCTCATAAAAACAACCTATTATATTTAATATACTAGTTTTGTTATAAAATAAATTAATAAATAGAGTTTAGGGGGTTGGATATGGAAAATAAATGAAAGAATCTTGAGAGAAGACATTACCACTAATCGGGTAACACCTTTTGATTTAAGCTAAAATGAGTACTTTTATTGTTGTCTTCCAAATTTATGTCTTATACGAGGAACATAGGGATTTGGGGGAGTTTATTTGGGCAGAGTTTGGCTGATACAATGGTGCTTAAGTGGTATGAGTAAAGGTTAGAGGTTGTGTCCTTTTATTAAAGGAGGAGGGGCACTTTAGGAAGGTTTGAAAGTATTATTTTTTTATTAACCTATTTTCAAATTTTATGGACACAAAAGTTATATATTTAAAATATAATATAATTATGGGTATAAATACCCTCATCCAATGGGTTTTATACATGTTTTAGTTTCAAATTTAGCCTTATCATTTATCTTTAACCCTTAGTTAACTAATTAACTATTATGAGGTCTTCTTGTATATTCATAATATAGGGTTAATATAGTTACCATAAAATTCTAATCTAACCTCAAGGGGTTATCTAATGAGATTTAAAACATTATATATGTCATTTGTAAGAATATTATATTTTTTGGACTATTATATCATTTAATAAAATAGTATTGTGTTTAAAACACATTTATGTCAATTTTTATACTACTATTATCATGAATTTTTCGAAATCGATAAAAACTTTATTAATTAAAATAAACTTCATTAATTAAAATTTAAAAAGTAATAAGCATCAATAAAATTATTTTATGGCATAAAAAGAATCAAAATAAATTTATTTTAATATTTATAATCTCATTTATTTAAATCTTCCATTAATAAGATAATTACGTCATCACCACTGTGTCCTAAATAAATTTGTTTATTTGATGTCTAAAAATTATAAAATAAATACCAGGATTTAGGAAATATTTTTATCTTTCTAATGACTATTTATAGTTAGAGTGGGAACTTATATAACCTCGTATACATTTTTTTTAGTAAAAGATACTTGTTTAGGATATATTTTCTTAACAATAAATTAAAAATAATTAAATGTTATTTTCAAACACAAGTGGCTCCATTGGGTCCTAAAATCGACCAAATGATTCCCACAGTCGAAAATATATCATAAAATAGAGTTAGGACCTGTTTTGGGGTAATTTAATATTATTATAATATAATTTTTTACCATTATTTAACTGATTTTCCGTTTAACGATGGTAAATAAAATATTTATTGAAGTTAATATTCACAATATAAAAATAAAATTTATATATTTTAAATACAATTTAATCTTATAAAAAAATTAGATGAAAAATAGTTTAGAATTAAAATACAATATTTGTCACTATTCATAAAAAATGAACTTTATCAGAAAAATACCAAAAATTTACCCAATGTAAATTTTGATGTCCCAATTATAAATAAGAAATTTTTTTCCAAAATATAACATATAAAAGTGAAAAAATTTTATTTAAAATGGGCTTTCCATAAAAAGGTGGTTAATCAACCTTTTAATGAATATTGGTGTATTTCATGCTTAAAATCGCATTCAATATTAATTTAAAAATCTAAATTTTATTGGATAAATTTAAATAAATTTAGAAAAAAAATGTTATCATAATGTATTTACTTATGTTCTTTCCCAAAAATACAATGGTTATGTGTTAAATTCCATTTAGAATAATAATAATATTATATTATTTTCGGTATAACTCAATGTTGTGTGCAACATAACAATTCAAAGAAACCCGTTGTTTCATGTTGAGTACACTATAGAACAAAGTGTAATATTTAACATTAAATTAATATCTTATTCATAAATATTAATAGAAATGAAAATTTATTATTCTATAAATAATTGGGTCGTTACATCCTTCCCCCTTTTTGGAAATTGAATCCTCGCGATTTTAAATTTGGGCATCGAAACTTCATTGAATGTCCATCATTGGAAAACTATCAATAAAACTATCACTTTAAAAGAAATAAAGAGAAGTACAAAGGTCAACCATGATAAACCATACTAGGATTCCATCTAGAAAAACATGGATATACAAGTGAAACAAACCATCATGTTCTGATGGAGAGTGATAGAAAACATGATTAGGAGAAAGTCAACCACCAAAAAATCCCAAACTTGTGATGTGCTAAATATTATTGGTATGAGATTAGATAATCCCCAAAAAGATAATCCGTTATAAAAATAAATACAAATCTTAATCTCCAAAATTCAACAAACAATTCCCAAAGTTCAATAAAGATAGTTAAATACGTAATTGTCCTTAAAATTCATCAATATAATACAAACTAAGATTGAAACCCAAAACATAGAATAATTTAATCACATAGTCTTCCATTGTAAATAATAACATTTATCTCCAAATAACATTGACTACTAATAAAGTCTCATACGGAAGTGTAATTAACCTAATTACATATTCTCTATTATAGGATAATCATTTCCATAAATAACCTAAATCACCATTTGTCCACAATAAAAACATAGATACTTTTAAAATAAAATTTCAACCACTACTCTACAAATAAAACCCCACAATATTTTATTTTCCTTAGGCATATAGTGTTCCCCAAAAGAGAGAACGTCTTCCAAAATAACCTTTATCACTGAATCACCAAATCATTTTCCAATATTAGGGATATACATTTGATAAAACATACATTTCAACAATAAACTTATTATTGATACATAAAATAATTTAACTAAAAATAATTAGTCATACTAATCAGATATTTCTCGTATTCTAGTGGTCGGTGATAAATCTTAATCACACTTCGGCTGTGAGTTCGATTCCCATAGCTTTGTCCGACGCGATGGGTTTTCACAACGTATGCATATTTTACCTTTTCCAAAACCATATATTTCTAATAAGATTACCAAAATGAGATAAAATAGTTATAAATATCCATAACATGTTTTAACCTCAAAGGTTATCTCATACCCCAAATTTTTTATCCCAAAAACTAATAACCCATAATTTTGTCAAAAACTAAAGATCACATGAACCCCTAAGGTTATCCTTTATGTCCAGACAAGAAAAGATAATTCTTCCTTGAATAAAATTATCAAATATCAAACATCAGTGTTACACATTGTATAAAATGTATTCCAAAGTAATCTTGTCATTAATACATTTAAACATATCATTATCCATAGATCCAACACAACTCTTCAATTCTTATACATATTAATAATAAACCATTATATATGATCATTTATCCATGTTTTCCCATTTTATTCTTTTATATTTCCATCATACAAAAAAATCAGGCGTAATTTATAAAGATTTCAGTAATTTCATAACATAAGCTAAGAAATAATCCATACCATTCATAGGTCATTTTCAGTTTCCTCAGCATCAATTGGAATGACATAAGAAATGGGTAAACATATATTTGTATGATCCTGCTAATCCCATTTCTGAAACATCTTTTTAGGAAATCTATTTGTATGATGACTATGCACACCACATTTAAAACATTCAATTGATCCTTCAAAATGAATATATTTCCCTTTATTGGAGTCAACTAGATACTTCCTGTTTCCATGGTAGGTTATTACTTTATAACCTTCATTACCACATCTGAAACACCATCCCATACCATTGATACATTTTATTAAGTGTTTCGTTCCACAACCTTGAGGCATAGTTTTTTTGAATATACTTACCTTTATGATTATTACCTGAACATCCATTGGGAATCATTTTTCACATATATGATTCCTTATAAAAATCACCAAGATTCATGTGTTCAATCATGACTTCAGATAGTTGGTTAAGAATTAACAAAAGAGTTTTAATTTTATGTCCCATTTCATTTAGTTTCTCATTCAAAAAACCACTATAGTTTCCTTCACATCCAATTTTACTTTGGTGCCACATAGATCCATCCATTTACTAAAACCAAAATGGTCAGTGTGAGTTTTTCAATAAAATCATCATATACAATCTTATGAGGAGGGTAAATACTAAAATATACTTATCAATGCTATCTTAAACTCAGTATATGTATCTCAAATAACTATGACTCTTTCTAATATGCTAAACATTATGGTTAGGTCACTTATGCTTAAATAACACCCTAACCTATAAAGTTATCTAAACTGACCTCTGATACCAATTATAAGAACCCATCCTTAAAAATTACATAATCTTGAATGAAGTTAATAATTCACATTGAGGATATTTTTAGGTTTATATATTTAAGGAATTAGGTCATAACATATACATAACAAATTGAACATTACATGTAAGAACTTCTAATCAGTATCCATTTTTTCATAAAATAAAAACACTTAAAGAAAGAAACATGTTTCGTTCCATGTTCTAAATAGCATGAATTTTCCCTGATCTCATCCCTGATCCTATTCCACTTTATATCCTATGAAAAACATTTCAAAAACATGGTATGATCATAAACAGCTTAGTAAGGGATACATAAAGAAGGAAAACTTTTCATTTTCAAAAGAACATGTAAACCATGAATACATTATCATAAATTATTAATTTTCACCAATAGAGAAATAGTAAAAACACTTCCCTGAATATAATCACATTTCATACCCTTTTCTGTAATGAAAAGATTACCATTAAACCCATATAATGAAATATATATCATATAAAGGTAATGTTCGGACATAATCATACTAAAATGGAATAAACATATGGTAAAATTCCACAAATCATTCTTACAAATGGAATATCCATATGACTAACTTCCATACCTAATGCATTGGAGGTTATAACATAGCCACCTGTCCTTGGTTTATCACGGAACAACCCACCATTTGGTTTATCATGTTACCACCAGTCAAATGTCCAAGTACCACTATATAATCATCACACATAAAAGATTGAAAATATCAACATTTCATTTTCAATCCGAAGAAATAATTTCAAGATATTGAAATAGTTAATCCTCATTTAGAACCATTTTCAATACCAAATTTGTAAAAATGATATATGGTATTTATTTTTCATTTTAAAACATCACAACTTGTTACGGAAGATGAATCTCAAATAATGCTCATGGGGGCGGAGAGGTCGTTGTGTCCACGAAGGTTAAAAACATTCCATTTATCCTTTAGTAAAATTATTCTTAGATTTAAGATTCACTTTGAATGAAATTAAAAATCAAAGGGGTTTATTATACAATGTGTAAAATAAGGATGAGTATATTATCAAAACATTCTCCAATGAAAGTATATTGAGATGATGTCCCTTACCTCGAGTTCAACTTGTCTCATATGTTCCTTTTTATTCCTGAATAATAAACTTAAGTAAATTTATAGTTGATTCATAACCTTTTTCATGTTTATTATTCTTTTTATATAATTTATTACCTTATTATAACAATTAGTTAATTATTTGTGTTCATATCGGACATTTTGTCGATGTTCAGAGCTGGAGTAAAAAATAAACTTGTTATAATTAAAAATTGTCCATGTGGTTAGAAATAAATTATCGAAAGAATTATATTAAGGATTTAAATATCATATTTATCATATATATCTAATATATATGTATTTATAATCTATATAAGAAATGGTTTTCTCCGTTCATAGAGACAGTAAGTCGTACGTACATATGAACACTACATTCATTAGTTTTTCATATTCAACGGAATAAAAACTAAACAATACAAGGGTATATTATAAATCCAGTATAATATCATATATAATTTCATTAAATTAATCCTGTATACATTCCATGTATATCATGAATGATTCATATCACTTTGAGGGGGCGGTAGTCCACACTTCCTCAAATGAAATTATTGTATTTATACAACATGAAAAGAATAAAGGTATATTATAAATGAGAGTTAAAAAAGCATAGATATAAAATAATTATTACATATATCATATACAATTACAGTTCTGTCATAATGGCCACCATAATAGGCGGTAGGAAAATATTGAAAAATCATTGTTTCATGAGGTAGTAGTTTGTCGTCCACTGAAATAGTATGTTCAACACCAATTAGACGGAGGTGTGTATAAGTTTAGTTCGAATACTTATAATAAAAAAACCTAGTATATTTAAGATTCATGTGTTTTTATAAATGAATTTAATAAATAGAGTTTAGGGGGTTGAGAAGGAAAATGAGTGAAAGAATCTTGAGAGAAGACATTACCTCAATTCGAGTAAATACTTTTGATTTATGCTAAAAGGCCTTATTTAATTACCTTATGCCCAGTTTAAGGATTATAGGGGGAATATAGGGATGTTTGGAGCTTATTTGGTGATATTTTGGATGATCCAAGGGGAATTGAGAGGTGTGAGTAAGGGTTAGAGGTGGTTTCCTTTTATAAGATGGAGGAGGGACACTTTAGGAAGGTTTGAAAGTATTATTTTATTATTGATTAATTTTTGAATTATGATAATACCAAAGTGATATATTTAGAATATAAAATTAAGATGTTTCTAAATCATCTTAGAAAATGGGTTCCAAAAATGTTTTGGTTTCCTATATAACCTTATCATTTAGCTTCAACCCTTAGTTAACTAATTTAACTATTACCATGCCTTCTTGTATGTTCATGCTATTTGGTTAATATAGTTACCATAAAACTCTAATCGAAAATAAAGTGGCTAATTAATGACATATAAAACATTATCTAATTCATTTGAAAAAATGTTATATTTTTGTGACTATTATATCATTTAATAAAATAGTATTTTGTCTAAAAACTCATTTTTGTCAATTTTTTTACTATTCATATCATAACTTTTTAAAAATCCATAACAACTTTATTAATTTGAAAAAACATCATTAATTTAAATAAAAAAATTCAAACACATCGATAAAATTTTTGGATGGAATAAAAACTTTCGAAATAAATTTGTTTTAATATTTATAATCTCATTTATTTAAATCATTCATTAATAAGGTAATCACTGAATCACCATTTTTTCATAATTGTATTTATTTATTTTATATCTAAAAATTATAAAAAAATACCATGATGTAGGAAATATTTTTAGATTTCTAAAAACTATTTATAGTACAATATATCACTAATTTAACCTAATTTAATTTTTTTAATTAAAATATATATGTTTAGGTTATATTTTCCTTATATTTAAATTAAAAGTAATTAAATGTAATTTTCACACACAAGTAGCTCCATGGGGTCCTAAAAATGATCCAATGATTCCCATAGTTGTAAATATATCATACCATTGGATTAGAAAATGTGTTAGGGTAATTTAATATTATTATAATATTATTTTTTACCCATATTTACCAGATTTCCCCTTTATCGATGGTAAATAAAATATTTAATGAAGTTACTATTCATAATGTATTAAAATAAAAGGTACCTATTTAAAAAAATTAACCCCTTGATTCCAAATATGGAATCTATTTTTACAAATTCAAAACAAATATGATGTATAAATCAATTTAAAATTTATTCTTGTTGTCAAAACCAAAAAGTTTCTTTTTAAGAAGTAGAAACTACCAAAATATTGACATGTGTTTATATCAAACTTCAATGTGAAATTATTTAAAATGACAAAAATTAAAATATATTATAAAAATATAATATAATTCAACTTTAAAAACATTTAAAATAATATTTCATCATATAAATTTATTATATGACAAACAGTTTTTACTTAAAATGTAGTATTTGTCACTATTCATTAAAAAAATGAAATTTATCAGAAAAATAACAAAAATTTACCAAAATAAAATTTTTATGTCCCAATTCTATATAAAAAGTTTATTTTCTCAAATGAAACATAAAAAAGTGAAAAAAATTGATTTAAAAATGGTTTTCCAGAAAAAGGTGGTAAATCGACCTTTAAATGATTATTATAGTATTTCATGCTTAAAATCAGATGCATTTTTATTTTAAGCCTCTAAAATTTATTGGATAAATTTAAATGCATTTAACATACATGTGTAATCATAATTTAGTTGGTTTTGTTCATTTATATCAATACATTGACTATGCATTAACCATCATTAAAAATAATAATAATATTATATTATTTTTTGGTATAACTCAAAGTTGTGTGCAACATAAGATTTCAAATAAACCCGTTGTTGCATCTAGAGTAAGCCATCAAAAAAAGATTCCTCTTTTACATAAAATTAATGTCTTATTTATAAATATTAATATATATGAAAAGGTATTATTTTATAAATACCTGGGTCGTTATAATCATCCTCTACGTGGATTTTGGTATAATAAAATCACATTTAAAATTCTAGCAATGCAAGGATGGACAGAACATTCCAATAGATATTTTTATATAAGATAAGACATTATTTAAGGATTAAATGGTGGATTATGTTTTTTAATATTTATAAGTCTCACCATTCATGGAATGGTTTAAGTTAAACATCATATGTGGTTTTAGAGATTCAAGTATTATCAAGCTACATGAGGATTTATGTATATTGGATAACTTGTGTTAACAATTTTTCAATGATGATAACTAAAGAAATATGAAATGTCTTATCATCTATTATAGATCTTATGATAAGTTAGTGCTTCATGAATAACTAATTCACATTCATTTTGGAGTAAGCGATGAAGTGGGTATTGGTCAATGCACAACCGAAGGTTGATATTGTTCTAAAAAAAGTAAGTATATCATATTTTTAATGTTATTCAACATTAGAAAAAAGATATTGAAACCAAAAATGTTATCCTAGTACATTCATTTCCAATAAATCAAATGGTCCCTTAGATAATCATTGATTTAAGGCTTTGTGATCTTTAATTTTCTCCGGACCATGTTCTCCATCACTCTCTATCAGAACATGATAGTAATATTTCTCTTCCATATCCAAGTTTTCACTTTCCAAATATGTTCTCCTATATGGAAACCTAGGTATGTGTTACTTTTGTTAATCATGATGTTTCAAACTTACAATTTTTAATGGAATTTTTTAGTATTTATTTTACGATGTCGGTTTAGAAGAAAAGAACATTCAACTATTAAACCATCGATAACCCAAATAAATTTTGAGGGTGAAATTAATTTTAATTAGGGTATAAATATAACACCATGATATTTTTATAAATAATATTTTCAAATTAATTTGAAAATTTTGATATTTTTCATTGCACACAACAATAGATTCAGATTTTTTCATATTAAATCACTATGTTTGGATTGCATTATACGAAAAACCAAGTTATGCTTGAGCTGCATGAAACATAGAGATTAAATTTTGGTGCGTGTAAAACTATGTATGTATTATTCTACACAAAACTTATAATTCCTTTGATCGGTTTTGTTACATGCAATGCCTAGTTTTATTAAACTACGATATACTCTTAATATTTCTATTTAAATATTATTTTTGTTTCCACCTAGTCATTGAAATTGAAATTACTAATAAGATAAACTAAAGTGTGAAAATATTATTTACACATGTCTATAAAATAAGTATTTTGGTTACAAATTATTTAAAAAATAAATTATGAACTAATTGAAAATAAAGATATTTCTTATCTAGGAAAACTATTTCTCGATGTACAGACCCCATTTTAATTAAATAAATTAAATAGACCACTTTTAAATTTTTTTTATAAAAATTATATATTATATATGCAATAAATGTTTTGACAATGATCCAATATATTTTATAAGCACAAGTTCAGAATAAATCCAATTATATGAATAAAAATAGGTATTTTTAAAAAATGTCATTTTACTACCTTTTAAAAGAGAACCGATTGAAAATATGTTTTTGAGACTTTTATAATTTTTATTTAATAAATTAAAATCATTTTTTAATGTTTAATATAAAAATTTGCCTTGGGTACATTTTTAGAATTTTTCAGAGAATGTTTTTGATGAATAGTAGAAACCCAGAATTTTAATTGAAAAATTACTTTTCATCTAATTTATTTATTAGTGAAATTATATTTTAAATTGGATTTAATGTATATTTATAAAAATTATACATATATTAATAAAATTTATGTCATTCTAATCAATTTCACCATAATGTTATATATAAAAACAATTCAATATTTTGAAAATGTTTACTTTAAAACAAATTATTTCATCTTGTATATAGGATTATTATTAATTTAATTATTACTATTTATATTAGTAGAATTTGGAGAAAAAAATTGAATATTTGGAATAATCATAATTTATAATGTATAATAATTTAATATTAGTTTTTTACCAAAAAATTTTGGTGAGAGTAATAAAAATTAATTAGGGTGATTCGGGTAAAATGAGTTTACTTAGTGGTTAAAATTTAACTTAAGGGGTCAAATACACTTAAAACATGTATAAAATCCATTTTATGGACATATTAATACCATATCCACCCTTTTATCCAAAATGGAAAATTATTGGAGGCCCATGTTGTAAGAGAGATCTCTCAATATTGTTTACCTTTGTATATTTACAAGAATGTGACCGCTCATACACTATAAAGGGGAACTCACCCCTTCATTTATTCACATATATAAATATATTAGGGTCATACAACCCCTTCCAAAATAATCTCCCAACTTCCCCCATATCATATTATAATCCTTACCCTTTTCATAAAAAAACTATGTTATTTATTTGGTGAAAACCAAAAGGAATTTCCCAAAGGAGAGGTAAAATACTTAAACAAGAACTTTTGATTTTTTAAAATTTCCACCACACAATTATTATTATTACATGAATATATAATAACCTATTTATACTCAATATACTGATATGTTTTTATGTTATGTTTTCAACCTATTCTCACATAAACTTCCATCAAATGGGACATGTAATCATCGTTTTTGTGTACGGCGGACTACCGCCACACGAACCGGTGTCGTTTGTCCTTAAATTTCCACCTCTCATAGTAGAAAATAATTTTGAAATTTTTATTTTTATAGTATATACATGATATTTATGAATTTTAATACTTCTATAATTATTATATAACACATACCTTCATGCTTTCCATTTTGTGGGAATATGATAACATCTTTTGTGGACAAGTGGACTAGAACCTCCTTAAAACGATGTGATTCGTTCACACATTACATTGAATGTATTAAGGATGAGTTTAGTAAAATTATATTATATATATGAAATAATTATTCTACTCTAATGATATATATATACACATATTTCATTTAGTTTATTTTATTCCATACGATAAGAAAACAAAATCAACATTCATGAGTACGTAAGACCCACCGTATCTTTGAACGATGTATTCCATTTCATATTTATATATTTTAATTGGAATTATAAATACATATATACTGAAAATATATTATATTTATAAAATTTTTATGATTATTGAGGTGATTAAATCATGATATAATAATTACGAATAACAAAAATATAACAAATCAAAACTCAAGAAAAAACAATGGTTTTTTAACCCATAAAACAAAATTAACAGAGAATTTCTATGGTTTTGTTGTTATATTTTTAATAAAATTATATTTATTATACCATCATTTTAAATGTGAAAAAAATATTCAGGACATAAGGTAAAAGTTTTCTCGTCTCACATTTATTTTTTTTGAGAGATATTATATATTAACCGCTTATTCTTGTTTTGTGGTTTATATATTCCCAATGAAAGGTTATATCATTAATTTACTTTATCTAATGATATTAACAGTTTTAATTGATTTTATTATTTCATGGGGACCACAGTTTAAAATTTACTCGAGTAGTTAAGGGTTTCTAGTTTCATTTTTATATCTACAAGACTTAAGCCATATTCACAAACCATTTCTTTTGTCTGGTGTATATATTTAACATGAATGTATTCTATGATCATCATCCATATATTTATGGGTATTTACATATCCATTTTATTGTATATCTTTCATGGGTTCTACTATTCAAAAGTAACCAAATTGGAAAAGTAATTATGTATCAATTTTCATTATTTGATAAAGAATCCATGTTATGCACCTATATTATTCTACGAGGTATATATACTACACATTAACATGTTATACCTGGAATTTATTTATTTTATTGATATTTTAAAATTAACTTATTGTTATTATTTGATGTGTATTATGATTTAATTTTACCAATGTGGTAAGAGTTTATTCTTATAGTCTCATCATTTATCAGGACTATTTGTGATTTTCCATCCATTGATGAAATATTATAAACTATCTATTAAGAATTATCATTAAATTTATTATCCTCTAGATATCTATAATGAATTCAAGTAATGGTACCATTTTACACTCTTTTTTACATAAGATAATTAAGAAAGTTTTTTAAAAAAAATATGACCTTATTTCTCTCTTCGATTTGAATTTTTTATTCAAAAAAAAATGTTTTCTAAAAATGTTCAAAAAAATGTTTTTAAGAAATCATTTACGTTTATTTTCTAGAAAAATGATTTAAAAAAAATATTTTTTAATAAGTGTTTAAAATAGTTTTAAAAAATCTAATTCATAAGTTTTTAAGTTTATTTTCAAAGAAAAATGTTTTCAAAATGGTTTGTGATTGAAAAATCATTTTCAAAATAATTTTTCATATCAAAAAGGATATTTTCCTCAAAAATATTTTTAAAGGTTTTTAAAATCTTATTTTATGAGTTTTCAAAAAAAAATTAAAAGAAAATGATTTCAAGATGTTTTATTCCTTAAAAACTTAATTTTAAAGAAAGGATAGTTTCATTAAGAAATGTTCCAAGTTATCTTTAAAAATCCTTCTCTAGCTAAGATGAAATCCTTTGATATTGTATATGATTTTATGGGGATATTATCTATGGAAACCAATTGAATTCATTTTTTGAGTGGTTTATGATTAAGATATCAAGTTGTTTGTAAAACCCATTTCTTTTCCACATGTTATATGACAAAAAAAATTCTTATGATACCCACTTCCAATCATGGGATAATGTATGTTAAAAATATTATGAAAAATTTATATTTTCTATGGTTTATGATATGATGAAATGTTTATGATACCCATTTTATTTAATGGGTTTTAAAATCCTATTTATGAAATATATCTCTTTGTATGGCTCATGATATGATGAATGTTTTATTATCTTGTGGAACACTTATATATGACATCATTATGTGATGAGTGGGACATGTATCTCCCTGAAATTCATTGGGTAAATATTTATATCTCATGAGATAATAATGGTAAAGTAGTAGATTGGATTGATCCACAGTGAAAAAATAGGTGTTTCTTAGTACATAATGTGAGACAGGTGTGTCCAGATCCAGAATTGGAAACAAGTGAGTCCAGATCCATGATGGGAAATAATTTTATCCTGATCTATAATGGGAAACTGGTGTATCCTTATACACTATGGGAAATTGGTGTGTCCTAATCTACTATATTGATGGTCTTGGTACTTATCCTTGAAACATATAATAGTTTTCTATATTTATAATGGTTCCACACTTATATGACTAGAGTTTATGGTTAATGATTGATTTATAATTATTATCACCCTTATGATTCATTTCTTATCAAATTTGAATCTTTATTCCATGAATCATGTATATGGTCTTTGATATGAAGGGTATGATATTGAAATATTGTTCTCATTTTCTCGTACCCTTGTGCTAATTTAATTCTTATGTATCTCCTTGATTTACCCTTACCAAACATCCGAGCTCAACCATTTCTTATGTTTCCTTTCCCCAGGTTATGAAGAAAGGTTCTATATAGGAATACTAAAGGGGAATATCTTTATAGGTGATGTTGAAGGTCTTTCACAAAATTAGAAGAATGTGTTCCGTGTTTCAAAAGACACTAAACTATTATGGTCCTTAGGTATGGATTTTTTTATTGTTTTTAATTTTCATCTAAAATGATTTAATATCCATTTATGTTACGCCTAGGTAATTATAATAACATTGTAAAGGAAATTAAAATTTTTACATATAGATGCCAAATATTACATTATGAATGGTGTTTTATAGGAATATGTGTACATTAAAAAACCTTTTGGTTATATTTTATATGAATATGAAAAAAATGTTTTATGAATGGATAAACATTTATATGGGTTAAAGTAGGCATCAAGAACATTTTGTTCATGACTTGATCAATATTTGAAGGAGCTCAATTTCTAGTATGGTGTGTTGATTGAAATATCTTTGTCGATAATGAGAGTAATAAAAGGATGATGGTTCTACATTATGTTAAAGATGTAATATTTGGTGAATCGAATGAAGCGTAATAGAAAAAGTTTGTAGACTTTATAATAGGTGATTTTGAAATGTAAATGATTAGTATGATAATGTTTTTCCTTGTATTACAGGTGGCGTAAAGAATCCATGTCACATTAATCTATCAATGAAAATATTCATGAAGATTATATAAAGATTTGGAATGGACAATTCCAAGGATATGACTACTATGATTACTACCTGGATGAAACTTTCATGAGATGATGAAAGAAAAGAAGTCAATGTCATAAAATATAATAATAATAATGAAAACATATTATACTTAACATCGAAATTACATGATTTTTTACCACATGCCACATGACATAGTATGAAAGTAATAATAAGTAAAAACACTTATTTTAATAGAAAATAATAATTATGTATATAAAGGATATTATAGATTCTGTTTGTTTGTATAATGAAAAATATCATCAAGAGTTATTGGGATATATAGATGCATATTGGGATGGTTTAGGAGATGAAATAAAGTCAATTTTATGTGGGGAATTCTATATTAGTGGATTTTATAATTATTTTTGAAGTAAGAAACAAGGATGAATTTAATTGAGAACTGAATAAACTAAATATATTATGAACACTCAATCTTTAATGTAGTTACCCTAGATTAATCAGTAGCTTGAAGATATGGGAGATGAAGAAATATTTTATCAAAATCAATTATAATAACTAAAGTGGTGCAAATATTATAAAATTTTTTCTCCATAACTCACAGACAATGAATATTGAAATCAAGTATCATTTTTTCAAGGAGAAGTTGTATCATGGGTCAGTGAAGTCATAATATATGCCTAGAAAATTTTAGGTTGCATACATTTGGAAAAATTCCTTACCCAAAGAAGAATTTTAGAGACTTCATCTGGACCTCAGTATCCAGTCGAACACCAAGACTTGGTGAGTGTGGATGTGTGACCCCTCTCATTGAGTTATGGTATGTTTTTTCATATGTTACAATATACATTATTTACCTTATTTCAAACCTCAAAGGAGTGAACATTAGGTACATTAACAATGGTGGATAAGTTGATAGGAGGAATAGATAAATAGAGAGTGTTTTGAATATGATGATCCTAAATATGTTTTTTAATTTAGATATGACATGATAATGTAACCTATGGGTTTCATGATAAAATCATTTACCCATTCTAGTTGAGTAACATGGTCTTCCTGAGTGTTATATTTATTCTTTCAGAACTGAGATTATATAAAATAAAATAAGTGGTATTCTTGAGTGTTATCATTATTCTTGTAGAAAATAGAATTTTTTTATTGTAAAGGAATATTTCTCTCATTATTATTGAGAGATGATGGATAGATTCTTTTATAAAGGTACACTTTCACAAAAGGTAGTTTTGAGATTGAAGTGATTAATTGATTAAATTTTTTTACTACACTAATTTATCATGTTGACCATGGTTAATCTGGGATTAGAGTATGTGTTGAGTAAATCATTGATCTTTATCTAGAAATATAATAATTAATGTGGTATCAAAGTGTGATGAGTTAAAAATAACAAAAGGGATAAATTTAGTGTAAAATATCTCAAGATTACATTGAAGTATTTTTGGGTTGGTTTTGGTTGTTGAAAAAGTTTTTTTTCAAGGTCAGTTATGGTGGTCTAGTAAGATTGATGATAAGGTATGCATAAAAATCTCCAAGAAAGAGGTATATATTCAATGAATGATGTTTATGAAGGTGCCGATATAAAGTTCCATAATTTCCCAATTTTATTTAAATTTGTGGGATCTAAAAATTTAGATTAATGGAAAACTTTTGAAAAATGAGGTTTCAATGAAGCCTCATGAAAATATATAAAATGAATGAAATTTAGGAAGGATTAGAATGCCTGTTGTTTAAAGGTGGTGAGTTTTGTGTTAAGGTGAGTATAAAAAGGAGACATATTTTTAGAATGTGTATGTGAAAAGAATATATTCCAAAATATTCTATGATCAATAAAAGTGTCATGAAAAAATGAAGAGTTTCATGAAGAGTTCGTGGAAATAATGGAAGTTTCTTGAAGTATTGGAACTTTCTAAAATTAAGTAGTTACCCCCTCCATTGGAGTGATTAAGAATTAATGAATATTTGAAGGCTCTGAATTTGTGAAATATGTTCACAAAGGTATTTATTATTTAAATAACTCATACAAACATAAGTTCCCTAAAAAATAGAAATGGATGATTATGACCAATGGAGTTTTGTGAATGTTTATAAAGCTTCAACAAAGGTTGTGAGTTTCAAGAAAATGAAAAGATTCAATAAAATATTTGAAGGTTGCATGAAATCATTTCATGGGTTGCATAAAATTAAAAATTATTTAAACTAGAAAGAATCACAAAGAAAACTTTTTGGTAAATAAATATTCTTTAATTGGATGAATGTTAAGATTTAAGAAACACTAAATGGAAATTATACCACATTAATTTGAGTAATAAACAAAATAATATCTTGAAGGAGCAATGATAACTCTTCTATTGAGAGAGTAGTGGGAATTAAAATTGTGATTGGTATTGAAAAAGATAGTTAGTTTGCTCTAAGATTTATAATATTAGTTCAATTTTTTGGATTTTGAACATTTTTAAGTAGCCTTTGTACACTCCTTAGAATAGTTCGGTTAAGGATGAACGAAGTAAAAATGTTGTGTACCATGCATTTTTTTATTTATTCTCATACATTATTGTGGGAGGGGAAGTGAAGAGTATTTTATTTAATGATGAAACAAGATCCAAAAGAGGGAGTGTTTTAACATGACATGTCATGAGTCCCCCCACAGTGCATTTTACTTGATAGAGCCAAAAACATATTATGTCTCAGCACAGAGTAGTCATGGTACCTTAAAATATTTAGGTGTTTATTTATTAGGTATCCCACAATTATGTTGTTGAGGGTCAATGATAACCGGAATTTCTGGATATTACTATATTCTTGCACCAAAATTCTCTCAGATTATGATTCCACCAAAAGGTTTAACCAGAAAGGATCAAAATTTCTTACGGACTGACTAGTACTAGGCTTCTTTTAGGAATTTAGGGGAGAATTTGTTCAATGATATTGTTTTTTTTCAATGTAGGGTGTTATGTTTGAGGTTTGTTGTGATACTTCATGTATTTTCTTGGTTTGAATTATAATATAGTAGAGATTGGTTATCTCTAATTGGTCTCATAAGTTATGACAATATGAACAAAACTATTATAACCCTGATATTTAGATATTTTCAATTGTGTTTAATCTAAAATTATGGTGACATTACCCCATCTGTGGGAATTTTTTGGTCTTCACAGATCATAATATCTTGAGATATATATTCTCCAATATTTTTTTTAAATATTTGGAAATGATAGTGGATAAAATTCTTATAGTATTATGACCTCAATATTTCTTGTACCAAAGGTAAAGGAAATTTTATGGTTGATTCTTTGAGTAGGAAGCCACACGGTGATTCTACATGTGATTTAGGTAATTCTTATAGAGAAATGGAGGAACCCTCAGTGATACACCATGATGTGGTAGAGTTTGGTGTTAGAGGATGACTTTATCGGATTCTGTCGAAATCATCTTTGGTATAGGGGGTGGAGGATTCTAAGTTAGGGGATTTTTAGGAGGAGTTTTGGAGAGATTAAGTTGTTTATGGTAATGTTCTCGAGGGATGTTTTGAGGATGGAAAACATCAGGTGTTATCCCAGGGGAGGATATTCATCCCTTTAAGGATGTGTGAGGTGTTTCTCAGTGAGATCCATTGTCCACCTTTGGTAGTGAATACTAGTGTATCTAAGATGTAGCATGACCCTGATAGTCTAATTTTGGTTGTCTGGGATAAAAGGATCCATTGTACAGTTTGTTCCTTTATATTTTTTTTCCAGAGGATGAAGGTTGAGAACAATGTTCTTGGTGGGTTTTTTTATACACTCAATGTCCCCAAATGAAATTGGTAGGACATCTAAATGGACATTTTCAATGGTTTTCATTAAGATATGGGAGGATGGGATGCTATATTGGTGATCATTAACCACTTGAAAAAGTATTCTCACTCTATAGTGATTAAGGAGTCGATTGGAGTGGCTTTTTTACCAAGGTAGTATCCAGAGGAGGTGATGAGGATTCATAGGGTTCCGAAGATGATAATCTTATATTGTGATTCACATTTCACCATTTGGTTGTGGGTAGGTCTTTAGTATGATTTTATCTCGTAGTTATCCTTTATCACTTATTTTCATTCTTGTATGGATAGTTAGATAGAGTACACTATCTAAAACTTGGAATATATGTTCTGCACAAACATTCTAGATTTTAGAGGCCCTTAGGTGAGACAATTACCCTTAGTGGAGTTTTCTTATATTAGTATCTATCACTTTACTATCGGTATGTCTTTATTCAAAGCGTTGTATGGAAAACCTTGTAGATCTCTATTATGTTGGTCTGAGTTTATAAAGTCACCTATTCTTTGAACATATTTTTTATAGAGAATGATATTGAAGGTTTATGTGATTTTTGGGTGGATGAAGTTAGGTCATGATCTTTATAAGTACTATTATGATCATATAAGGAGACCTTTGGAGTTCGATGTTGAAGACCATGTGTTTCTTATGGTATATTCTCATCATGGGTAGCGGAATCTCGGTCATAATAGTAATATTTCCCCCTAATTTTTTGGACCTTTCAAAGAGTTCAAACATGTTAGAGATGTTATGTATAAGTTAGCACTTCCCACATATATTAATTGGATCTATGAAGTTTTCCATGTATCATAGCTTCATTGGTATCTTCCTGATTATCAAATTTCATTTATAAAGGATAGTTTAATGTTGAATGCGGTTCAAGCTTTGAGGAACAACCTATAGAGATATAGGATCATCAAGAGAAGGTGTTTCATGAGAGTTATATCACCTTGGTTCATATCCTATGGTGTTTCTTAAGAGTTTACATAAGAATTTGATTCATATATTTTCTCTCAACATTCTAATTTGTTCGATGATTTATTTTTGTTGAGATCATATATATTACCTTAATCGAATTATGAGATGAATTTTGATATTGTGTGTTTATATGACTTGTTCCTATTATGTTGTTATTGTGTTTGTGTTATATAATGAACGTTGAGAGGTATCTTACAGGGTGGATATTTTTTCAATTTTATTTACATCATGGGTTTTGGTTTAAATTCTCAAGAACAATAATTGTTTGAGAGGTATCTGATGTAAGGGTCAGGTTTTTCCTAAGACCTTCCTTGGTGTTTCGAGGTTCTCGAGGAAGGTCGTATGAGTGGGAGTCCTATTGGAGATAATATTATAACTGTTATATATATTATGTAATGGTTTGTTATGCTTAGACCTAGTGTAGTCTTGGGAAAATGGATTTTGGAGCTTGACCATGTTCTTGCGGCATGGAGTCCAGGGGTCTGACTTTCTTATATCTGTCCCTAAGGGTCCTTATATCATAGTAATCTAGGTTGTTCCACGGTTCTAAATATTAAATTTTATTTTCTATTACACCTTAGTGTCCTAATAGTATAATTATTTAGGTTGTTTCCTGGATTCCTAAATGTTGGGACTGTTGTTTCTTATGATTTTTGGATTTTTGCATCATAGTGTCTTGGCTGCACCAAAATGTCTCCCTAGTGTTATAGGATCAGAGGATTGACTGGGGATTATAGTGGGGGATAAAGGGTATTTTTCCATTATTTTAAAAGTAAATTTTGACTTGGAACTAATTCGGTGTGTCCACCCATTTTGAGTTATGGTTATTGTGAAAAATATAACCATTGCATAGTGGTCCAAGGTATGGTTCAATGGTATTATGTTTTATCTATACTATAAAAATCTTAAATACCCCTAAAATTTAAATTATATCACCACAATTTTTCAAAACCATGGAAATTAGAGGATTTCTTTTAGACACACTTTAGCCCCTTCTACATGGATTTAGATTCATGGGTGATCTGAGGTGAGTTTCATTCTTCCTTGATAGATCTTGTTCCTTCCCTTTCTCTTATGCTATGCTTTGGAGGAAGTATATTATTTTATATTTATGATTTTTTATTTATTTATAATTGTTGATTATTGGTGGTATAAAATCATTATGAATCATGGGATCTACATAAGAGATGTGATTAGAGATCTGTGTTTGTTCTTCTGTTCATTATTAGAGAGCATTGAATGATTCATATCACAGTAGGGGATCTCTAACCTTTCATAATTATGTGAAACTACGGTATTAACATGATTTATCTTATATGGGTAAAGGGATGATATTATCCTTAATAAAAATCATTAATTTTATGTTGTATAATATTAATAATTATAAGGGTGTTATGATTAACATATGATTTATGGTATGTTGGATGTATGCCTCTTAATACATGTTATATAGTGTGATTTGATTTTCATGGTTATTGTTGTTCTTTATCAAGATTTAAATTCTTTAAATTGGTTAAAAAATAAAAATTCAATAAGATGAAGTAAATGATGATAGGTAAATTTTAATTTAATCACAATTCTTTCTTAATACTTCTTTATATGAGAAGTGTTTCATTGAGAATGTTTATGGTTGATTCATATCCACTGATAGCAACTAATATTAGGTCTGTTATTTAACAATCCATCTCATTATATATTAGTTAACTCATGGAAATAACGGGTAATGATTATTTCAAAAATTAAAGTGTTTGGGGATGTTATGATCCTAACATTACTTTCTTTGTTTTCTCATCTTGTTGTGATGACTTCTATTTCCCCATAACTTTTTGTTCATAAAAAATGTTTTTCTATAATGTTATAACATATGATGGTATATACCATTATATTTTTTTTGTGGATGTTGGCATGCTTGGGAAATTTGGTGAGGGATGGGATGCTTTCCAAGTGTTGTGGAAGTGGTCCAGTATGGATGAGGCTGGAATGGGAAACACAGATTGAGAGTAAGGAAAGCCTATTTTTCAGATCATTATGCCAGGGTTGTTGATGGTTTGTTTCGATTAGGGTGAGACTGGGTCTATAATCACTATTGGAAATACAGTCTTTCACAATGGTTCTGAACCGTTGGGAAAGGCTGCAGAACCGTTGGTATATGTTATACCAAAGGTTCTGCAAACCATAGAGAAGTAAGCCATTGGGAAAGATTTTCCCAACAGTTTACCGTGAACCGTTGGGAAAGCTTTTCCCAAAGGTTTATAGTGAACCGTTGGGATAGGGTGGGGAAAAATTAACCTATCCCAATGGTTTTTCCAAACCGTTGGGATTGTTTTTCCCAATGGTTTGGCTGGACCCGTTGGGAAAGGCCAAGCGCTATCCTCCTTCCCAACGGTTTCTTGGGAAAGGTTTTTTACCAATGGTTCATAGACCCGTTGGTAAACAAAAACTCAGAGATGTTATGACAACAGTTTGAAACCATTAGCATAGCCTATGTTGTGAAAATGCAGGCTGCAATTTTCACAGCAGGTCTGCAATTTTCCCAGCAGGTCTCATTTTTTGCTTCCCTCTCATTTTCAATCCAATTATTGTATCTACAATAAACTAACACATACTTATACGATTATTATGCCTTCAATAACAAACTAACACATACATATAGAGAACAAATTCATACACGTTTAACATATAATGCGTCTTGGAACTATACACATCTATAATTAAATTAGAATTCATAACCTAACTAAAAAAATTCATAATTCATTTATAATTCAATTTAAAATTTTGATGACAATTATATGTGGAATCTGGAATTCAAGTTCATAATTTGATTGTTTTTTCGTATACCATATATTTTTACCTGAAATTATGTCTATTTTAAACAAAATAGATACACCTGTAGTGATACCGGCCACACAGTACCTCTTATTGAGGTGAGGTTACCTCGTACACGTCACAAATGACCCATCGATCTTTGTCCTAAAGTATCAATATATTCCGAAAGCTTGAAATGATATTCTTTTGAAACAAAAGATAGACACTTTGAGTGGTTCCGGCCACACCGCATCACAGATTGAGGCGGGGTTGATTCGTACACGTCACATATGACCCATGTATCATTGTTGAAAAGTATCAACACAATCCGAATCTGTTTGGTCAGTTTTCCGTATGTACTTAAAATTTTGTCCACTTTAAACAAAAGAGAGCCACTTAGAGTGATCTCAGCCACACCGTTCCTCGGATTAAGGAGGGGTTGACTCGTACACATCACATATGACCCATGGATCGTTTTATTAAACCATCAACACATTTCAAATGCCATTGGTCAAATTTTCATATGTCAGTTGTTGTTTTCACTTAAAATGATGTCCATTTTAAACAAAAGTGAGACACTATGAATGGTCTCAGACACACCGCATCTTGAATTGAGGCTGGGCTGACTCGTACATGTCACATATGACACATGTATCATTGTTATAGAGTATCGACACAATCATAATCCGTTTGGTTGGTTTTCTGTATGCTAGTTGTTGTTTTCAATTAAAATCAAGTCAATTTTTAACAAAAGAGAGACACTTTGAGTGGTGTTGTCCACACCCTGCCTTGTATTAAGGGAAGGTTGACTCGTACACGTCACATATGGCCCATGGTTTGTTGTCCTAAAGTTTCAATGGAAACCAAATGCGTTTGGTCGGTTTTCTATGTGTACTTAAAATGTTTTCCATTTTAAACAAAAGAGAGACACATAGACTGATCTCGGCCACACCGCGACTTGGATTGAGCCTGGGTTGGATCGTACACGTCACATATGACCCATGGATCGTTGTGATAAATTAGATACAGGTTCCGAATCCGTTTGGTCGGTTTTCTATATGCCAGTGGTTCTTTTCACTTATAATCCTGTCTATTTTAAACAAAAGAGACACAGTTATAGTGGTGCTGGCCACAATGCGTCTCAGATTTAAAAATGGTTGACTCGTACATGTCTCAAATGACCCATGAATCATTTTCCTAAAGTATCAAAAAAATCTGAATGTGTTTGGTCTATTTTCCATATGCCAGTTGATATTTTTCACTTAAAATGATGTCCTTTTGAAACAAAAGACAGACACTTTGAGTGGTTCCAGCCACACCACATCTCAGATTGAGGCGGGGTTGATTCGTACACGTCACATATGACCCATGTACCATTGTACTAAAGTATAAACACAATCAGAATCTGTTTGGTCAGTTTTCCATTTGTATTTAAAATGTAGTCCATTTTAAAAAAAAAGAGAGACACTTAGAGTGATTCCGGCCACACCGTGCCTTAGATTAAGATGAGGTTGACTCGTACACATCACATATGACTGATGGATCGTTTTCCTAGAGCATCAACACATTTCGAATGTGTTTGGTCATTTTTGCGTATGTCAGTTGTTCTTTTCACTTATAATCCTGTCCATTTTAAACAAAAGAGAGACATTATGAATGGTTTCGGCCACACCACACCTCAGATTGAGGAGGGCTTGACTCCACATGAAACATATGACCCATGGATCGTTGTGCTAAAGTAGACACAATCTGAATGCGTTTGGTCGGTTTTCAGTATGCCAGTTGATGTTTTTCACATAAAATGATGTCCTTTTGAAACAAAAGATAGACACTTTGAGTGGTGCCAGCCACACCACATCTTAGATTGAGGCGGGGTTGATTTATACACATCACATATGACCCATGGATCGTTCTACTAATGTCTCAATGGAAACCTAATGCGTTTGGTCAGTTTTCCATATGTACTTAAAATGTTGTCCATTTTAAACAAAAGAGAGCCACATAGAGTGATCCCGGCCACACCGTGCCTCAGATTAAGGCAGGGATGACTCATACATGTCACATATGACCCATGGATTGGTTTCCTAAAGCATTAACAAAATTCTAATGTGTTTGGTCGGTTTTTGCATATGTCAGCTGTTGTTTTCACTTATAATCCTGTCCATTTTAAACAAAAGAGAGACACTATGAATGGTGTCGGCCACACCACACCTCAGATTGAGATGGGGTTGACTTGTACACATCAGATATGACCCATGGATCGTTGTGATAAAGTATAGACACAATCTGAATGCGTTTGGTCGGTTTTCTGTATGCCAGTTGATGTTTTTCATTTAAAATGATGTCCTTTTGAAACAAAAGACATAAATTTTGAGTGGTGCCACCCACACCGCGTCTAATATTGAGGCGGGGTTGATTCTTACACGTCACATATGACCCATGGATCGTTCTTCTATAGTTTCAATGAAAAACGAATGCGTTTGGTCGATTTTCGGTATGTATATAAAATATTGTCCATTTTAAACAAAAGCGAGCCACTTAGAGTGATTTTGGCCACACCATGCCCCAGATTAAGGTGGGGTTTACTCCTATACATCACATATGACCAATGGATCGTTTTCATAAAGCATCAACACATTTCGAATGAGTTTCTTCGGTTTTTTATATGTCAGTTGTTCTTTTCACTTGTAATCCAGTCCATTTTAAACAAAAGAGAGACACTATGAATGGTGTCGACCACACCACACCTCGGATTAAGGCGGTGTGGATGTGTACACGTCACATATGATGCATGGATCATTGTTCTAAAGTATCGACACTATCTGAATGCATTTGGTCTTTTTTCCAAATGCCTGTTGATGTTTTTCACTTAAAATGATGTCCCTTTGAATCAAAAGACAAACATTTTGAGTGGTGCCGGCCACAATGCGTCTCCGATTGAGGCGGGGTTGATTCATACACATCACATATGACCCATGGATCACTGTCCTAATGTATCAACACAATCATAATGTGTTTGGTTGGTTTTCTATATGTCCTTAAATTGTTGTCCATTTCAAACAAAAGAGAGCCACTTAGAGTGATCCCAGCCACACCATGCCTCAGATTAGAGGCAGGGTTGACTTGTACACGTCATATATGACCCATGGATCTTTTTCCTAAAGCATCAACACATTTCGAATATGTTTGGTCCATTTTTCGTATGTCATTTGTTCTTTTCACTTATAATCCTATCCATTTTAAAAAAAGTGAGATGCTAGGAATGGTTTCAGCCACACCACCCCTCGGATTAAGGCGGGGTTGACTCGTACAATTCAAAAATGACCCATCGATCATTGTGATAAAGTATCAACACAATCCAAATTCGTTTGTTCGGTTTTCCTAAAGCCAGTTGAGGTTTTTCACTAAAAATTATGTCCTATTGAAACAAAAGACAGACACTTTGAGTGGTTCCAGCCACACCACATCTCCGATTATGGCGTGGTTGATTCCTAAACGTCACATATGACCCACGGATCATTGTTCTAAAGTATCAACACATTCAGAATCCGTTAGGTCAGTTTTCCATATGTACTTAAAATGATAGCCATTTTAAACAAAAGAGAGCCACTTAGAGTGATCCCGGCCACACCGTGCCTCAGATTAAGGCAAGGTTGACTCGTACACGTCACATATGACCCATGGATCATTTTCCTAAAGCATCAACACATTTCAAATGCGTTTGGTTGGTTTTTCATATGTCATTTTTTCTTTTCATATATAATCATGTCCATTTTAAACAAAAGAGAGACACTTTGAATGGTGTTGGCCACACCATGCCTCAGATTGTGGCGGGTTTGACTCGTACAAGTCACATATGACCCATGGATCATTGTGCTAATGTATAGACACAATCCGAATGTGTTTGGTCGGTTTTCCGTATTCCAGTTGAAATTTTTCACTTAAAATGATGTCCTTTTGAAACAAAAGACAGACACTTTGAGTGTTGACAGCCACACCATGTCTCAAGATGAGGCGGGGTTGATTCATAAACGTCACATATGATCCATGGGTCATTCTCCTAAAGTTTCAATGGAAACTGAATGCTTTTGGTCGGTTTTCTGTATGTACTTAAAATGTTGTCCATTTTAAACAAAAGAGAGCCACTTAGAGTGATCTCGGCCACACCGTGCCTCAAATTAAGGCCGGGTTGACTCATACACGTCACATATGACCCATGGATCATTTTCCTAATGCATCAACACATTTTGAATGCATTTGGTCGGTCCTTCGTATGTCAGTTTCACTTATAATCCTATCCATTTTAAATAAAAGGGAGACACTATGAATGGTGCCGGCCACACTACTCCTCGGATTAAGGTGGGGTTGACTCGTACACGTTACATATGACCCATGGATTGTTATGATAATGTATCAACACAATCTGAATGCATTTGGTCGGTTTTTCGTATATCAATTGTCGTTTTTCACTTAAAATGATGTCCTATTGAAACAGAAGACAGACACTTTCAGTGGTGCTAGTCACACCGAGTCTCCGATTGAGGCGGGGTTGATTCATACAAGTCGCATATGACCCATGGATTGTTGTTCTAATGTATCGACACAATCAGAATCTGTTTGGTCGGTTTTCAGTATGTACTTACAATGTTGTCCATTTTAAACAAAAGAGAGTCACTTAGAGTGATCCCGGCCACACCGTGCCTCAGATTAAGGTGGGGTTGAATCATACACGTCACATATGACCCATGTATTGTTTTCCTATAGCATGAACATATTTCGAATGTTTTTTGTCAGTTTTTCATATGTCAGTTGTTCTTTTCACTTATAATCCTGTCCATTTTAAACAAAAGAGAGACACTTTGAATGGTGTCATCCCCACCGCACCTCATATTGAGGTGGGTATGACTTGTACATGTCACATATGACCCATGGATCGTTTTGCTAAATTATCGACACAATCCAACTGCATTTGGTTGGTTTTCTGTATTCCAGTTGATGTTTTCCACTTAAAATGATGTCCTTTTGAAACAAAAGACAAGAACTTTGAGTGGTTTCGGCCACACCGCATCTCATATTGAGGCGCGGTTTATTCATACACATCACATATGATCCATGGACCGTTCTCCTGAAGTTTCAATGGAAACCGAATGCGTTTGGTCGGTTTTCCGTATGTACTTAAAATGTTGTCCATTTTAAACAAAAGAGAGCCAAATAGAGTGATCTTGGCCACACCATGCCTCAGATTAAGGCGGGGTTGACTCCTACACGTCACATATGACCCATGGATCGTTTTCCTAAAGAATCAAAACATTTAGAATGCGTTTGGTCGGGTTTTCGTATGTCAGTTGTTCTTTTCACTTATAATCCTGTCAATTTTAAACAAAAGAGAGACACTATGAATGGTGTCGGCCACACCGTGCCTCGGATTAAGGAAGGGTTGACTCATATGCATCACATATAACCCATGGTTCATTTTTCTAAAGTATAAACACAATCTAAATGAGTTTGGTCGGTTTTCCGTATGCCAGTTGAAGTTTTTCACTTAAAATGATGTACTATTGAAACAAAAGACATGCACTTTTAGTGGTACTAGCCACACCGCGTCTCCGATTGGGGAAGGATTGATTCATACACGTCACATATGACCCATGGATCGTTGTTCTAAAGTATTAACACAATCAGAATTATTTTGGTCAGTTTTCTGTATGTACTTAAAATGATGTCCATTTTAAACAAAAGAGATCCACTTAGAGTGATCTCAGCCACATCGTGCCTCTAATTATGGCGGGGTTGACTCTTACATGTCACATATGACCCATTGATCATTTTAATAAAGCATCAACATATTTTGAATGCGTTTGATTGGTTTTTCATATGTTAGTTGTTCTTTTCACTTATAATCCTATCCATTTTAAACAAAAGAGAGACACTTTGAATGGTTTCGACCACACCGCACCTCGCATTGAGGCGGGGTTGAATCGTACACATCAAATATAACCCATGGATCATTGCGCTAAAGTATCGAGACAATCTGTATGTGTTTTTTGGTTTCCCGTATGATAGTTGATGTTTTTCACTTAAAATGATGTCCTTTTGAAACAAAAGACATACACTTTGAGTGGTGCCAGCCACATCGCGTCTTAGATTGAGGCAGGGTTGATTCATACACATCCCATATGAACCATGGATCATTCTACTACAGTTTCAGTGGATACCAAATGTGTTTGGTCGGTTTTCCGTATGTATTTAAAATGTTGTCCATTTTAAACAAAAAGGAGCCACTTAGACTGATCCCGGCCACACTATGCCTTGGATTGAGCCCGGGTTGGCTCTTACACTTCACATATGACCCATGCATCGTTGTGATAAATTATCAACAGAATCAGAATGTGTTTGGTCGGTTTTCTGTATGGTAGTTGTTCTTTTCAGTTATAATCATGTCCATTTTTAACAAAAGAGACACAGTTAGTGGTATGTTAGTTGTTTATTCACATTATTCAAATACACTATTTGACTATGGGTCTTTAAATTAAATTATTTATGAAAAATAAACATTTAAAATGAGAATATCATAAAATTAATATAATATAAAACTTTTACTAAAAATCCTACTGGAAATATTAAGGTAAACATGATTTATGAGAATCCTCGTGTGTCTATTTTTGGAATGGTAATTACATAAAATATTGTGGACATTCATATATAATATTTTTATATCATTCTTAGTATGTATTAGATTTTAGTTTATCATGCTATGAAACATTTTAGAGCTAACAATGTCATGCCCAATTAATACATCCCTTTTATAACATACCAAGAATCTAGGATATTGATTAGATGTGTAATTGTGATTTACATTGATTATCAAGATGAAAATAAATAAAATATATATTATATATTTTCTATTAGTAAATGAGATCATGGATAGTGGGGGGCTGTCAGGGGTGGGGGTTTCTGGGGGGCTGTCCGATGGGCGTCCGAGGGGCTGTCCGGGGACCAAGGAGGACGGTGGGGGGGGGGGGGCTGTCCGGGGGTCGTGTTTGGGGGGTTGTTCGGGGTCAAAGGAGGAGGGTGGGGGGCTATCTGGGGGGCTGTCTGAGGTGGGGGGGGGGATGTTTGGGGTCCAAGGAGGTGGGTGGGGGGGGGGGCTGTCCGGGGGCTGTTCTGGGGGCTATTTGGGGGGCGGTCTAGGAGATGTCTGGGGGGGGGCTGTCCGGGGACCATGGAGGATGGTGGGGGGGGGGGGCTATCTGGGGGGTGTCTGGGGTCCAGGGAGGAGGATGTGGGGCTGTCCGGGGGGTTGTACGGGGACTAAAGAGGATGGTGGGGGGGGGGGGGGCTGTCCGGGGTCCAAGGAGGATGGTGGGAGGTTGTCCAGGGTCCAGGAAGGAGGGGGGTTCCCAAACACACAACCACTAAAAGACAACAACATCCATAAAAGCAGATAATATATAAAAATAACCCAACTCCAATACTGTACTACGAGTCTAGATAAAACCAACAAATAGAATATATTAAATATCAAATCTCAGTAATATTAGTAAAAAATGAAATCAATCAATTTGTCCCACATCACCATCACCATCATCAACACCCTCGTCCTCGTCCCCATCATCTTCATCGCCCTCCTCAGTGCCCTCATCCTCGCCCTCACACTCCTCCTCACCCTCGCCACCCGCCTCGCCCTCCTCCTCTCCCTCCTCATCCGCATCAGACTCCTCGCCACCATCATCATCAAGCTAGAAATCGTCCTAACCTCCACTAGAACTGACACCTGGTGCACCATATATAGAACGTATCGACGACATATATTCATCAAAAGCTGTGCTGGACTCTGCAGGATGTGTTGGATGTAGAACATGAATAAATTTCATAAATGCACTGTTATCCCTAGAACACTATTCTTCCCTCTTTGTGGCCCTTTTCTCAGCCTGTTCTACCTATTCCCTAAGTTTCTACAGCTCGGTGGCACTACAGCTCGTACCTGAGGAGGGACAATACCTCTTCAGGGCTATCCTAGGTCGGTAGCATACTCTGCCAGGATGCTACACTCCCAACACCTGATGTAAGGGATCCGTTGGCCCAAAATAGTATGGTTCTTAGGCATCGAGGTCCTCTAAAGAAACCTATTACAAATATAAATATATTATTAATTTACAAAATATATATTAAAATATAAAATCAACAGATTAAAACTTAAAATCTGCTGCTGAGTCGCTTCGTTGATGACACTTCCATCCTTTTTCTGTCTACTCGAGCAAAATAGTTTTCCTCGAGGCACACGTCCTTCAATATTCTGTATTTACCTCTACAATGGCATTTAAAAATAAAATTATATGAAAATTTTAGAAAACGATTAAATAATTGAGAAAAAAAAGAAAATGTAAGTCGTAAAGAAAGCTTATAAAAAATTGTCATACCTGCTTCCTCTCATGATCTGACATCGTAGTACATCCTAGTGTGTGGAGGTATTTTTTTGCATCAATTTTTTTGGTTATTTTTTCCAGATGATTCCTAAATAAAATTAGATAATAAAAAGGATAATATTAATGCAAAACATGAAATTTATTATTTAAATACCTCAAATTTAATTCATACCTTAAACAGGGTACTCATCCAATGAGTAATCATCTGACGATACTACTCTATAGGACAATCATCCACGACTGGTACCGCCTCTAACTCAGTGTCAACTCTAGCACGCCAACCAATATACAACTCATTATTGTAGGCTCTCCAAAGCTCTCTTAAATCCTTTAGACGTTCTGATCGAGCACCCTCACTATCGGGAAAATTAAATCGAAGCTGACATAAAAATATTAATTCATATAAATACAAAAATAATTCATGGCATTAAAAACAGTAGATTTTTTTACCCATATCTCTGCCCAAGCTCTATCCTTGACATCATGTGGAAAATGTCTCCATGACTGCGGGCTGACGGGAATGATGTTGGAGTATTTGGAAAGCATTTCCAAAAAACTCTGACATTTCTGCCCTGATTTCTCAACCATTTGGTTGTCTTCATTGTAATCCACCATAACTTGTGTGCGGCGGTTCCACACCGGACGCATGCATGTACGCCCCCCCGCCTCCTGTCAGTAGATGTATCTTCCAGGAAGGAAAAACAAATATTTTATCAAAACATGTTATAAAGAAAATATATATTTCTATAAATATTTGTTAGGGTTTTATAAATATACCTATGCCAATCGGATCTCTTAGCACCGCCGGATCCACAGAAACTGATGGAATGCCTTGTGGTGGAAAAGGAGTCGATGACGATGTAATATAGAAGCTTGGAGAGATAGAATTAGAAGAAAAAGAAGATGGGACAACAGTATGACATGATTATGACTCGGGAGTGGGAATCATCATGGGATGTGAAAATGATGGGGAAGAAGATAAAGAAGGTAGCGAAAACATGGGAGGCCTAAATATCCTGTGTGTCCCTAACGACACAGCATGATCAGAATGTGGGAAGGATGACATGTCAGTGGGAGGGGAATTGTCTAGTCAAGAACGCGTAGCTATTCGTCCACCTCTGGTACAAACCCTCCTTGTACCACCGGCCTGAGTACTAGGACCAGTACTAAGCTCCTCGTCGAATAACATTCGACGTATAGGTGGATCATACAAAAATGTTTACAAAAAAATTAATCACATTACATTATATATTCTTTAAATATATATATATATATATTTGAAATAAAGTACCCACTGTAGGCACTAATGGTGGAACGCCCATCTCCGCCATCTGACGATTGTTCTCCATTATTTTTTTCCTTCATCTCTCTTCAATTGGCTGCATTTCTTTCTTTTGAAAACAAATATGTAATAAATTAAAAAAGGAAGCTAATGTGTAAACCAAAAAACTAAATATTTGAAGGAATACGGGGATTCATTGGTAATTTATCTATCAATTGTTTTAGAAGAGCTTGAATGAATTTAATAAATCATACAAGTTGTAATGTTCACCAAGTTAGAAATATTGTTTGAGTAGGTTTGAATACAGTTCAATTCCAAATTAGAAAATGCAATTCAAATAAAACAGCAACCAATAAACATTGAAAATTTACATAATGGTCATGTCAGCTAAAACATATTTGTGATAAATACTAAATCAATTTGAATATTACCAACCTTAACAACCCAACTCAAGGTAAACCAAAAGAATTGAGAACATGGATGAATGATTCTATATATTTTCAACCACAACTTCAGGTTCACAATCAACTCTAACAATTGAGCTATTGGATTCATCAAATGAAATAAATGGATTGGTTACAATGGCAATAAGGATAGTGTTAATTCCATCATCACCATCATCAAAAATATGTCTTGGAATTACTTCAACTATGACACCAAATTCAGGTCGAAGTTGGACTTTGACATAAAAAACTTGTTTATCCTTGATTCAAACACATATGGTTCATCGGTAGCAAGAGTTAAAGTCATATTAATTAGTCGAAATCCAAAATCATTAATAAATGTTCAATGTATCATCATCGAATCAAACCAATGGAATTTCATCATTGTGACTCGTCCATGAGAGTAATAATCTAATATCATTATTTTCTCAATGAATCCATAATAACCTACATTTTCAAATCATGGTCTACTATCTGATGCACTGACATAACAATCTGTTGTGGTAGTAACCATTACACCATCATGTTGTGTTCTCCTGGACTTTGCTCGTTCAGTGACAATAAATTTGTACCCATTGATAACAATTCATTTACAGTCACAAACCATGGTATTAGGACCAAAAGCCAAAGCTATTATATCCTTAGAGATAGAGTCAGCAAACAAACTCATTACCTGCAATATAAATGAATTTTAAACTTAATTAAATATGGAAATAATTATTTTAAACAGTAATATTTTTACCTTAAATTTTAACCAAGCAGAAAACTATTTTCTATGAAAAGTATCTCTCCTTCTCAAAGATAAAGAACGATGCTTCCTATTTATCATTGTTTTATGTTCCCTATAGATAAAAAATATGAATATTTTAACAGATATATATTTAAGATATACATAATCAATTTAGTTACCCGATATAGTCATCGATAAAATCACAGTTGAACAAAATTGTGCGATGTGCCATCTCCCGCTCTTCATGGCTTAATGTATTCAATGTATATGATCTAGGAATTACTCCTGTTTGAGGAAGTGATGGAAAAATGGGTTCAATTTTCTCATACTATTCTTCTTCATTTCTCATTGGTCTTTTCAATCTTGTAGTAAGATCAGACAAATACATCGAGCAGAAATCCATACATTCTTGAGCCAAGTAACCGTTCACGATAGAAATTTCAGGATGATTTCTGTTTTGGACATAAGACTTTATTGTGAACATATTTCTTTCAGTTGGATACATCCAATGAAAAGAAACAGGTCCTTGGAAAGTATTTCAGTGGGAATATGGGCAGTAAGATGCAACATGCATGTGAAAAACTGATGAAGGAAATATTTTCTCCAACTCACACAAAATTAATGGGGCATCTATCAACATTTTTTGCAAGAAAGACATGGAAAACTTCTTAGCAAACCAATCTCTAAACAAATGGCACAAACAAATAACAACCACCCTTACATTATTGGAAAAAAGTTGATGGATTGATATTGGAAGAAACTCATGTAGTAGAATGTGATAATCATGAGTCTTCAAAGATTTTAGCTTCAACTCTCTTCTGTTGACCGGTTTAGATATGTGTCTTGAATAGCCATCAGGAACACTAATAGTCTCTAATACATCCAAAAATTGTTTTTTTTCATAGGTGTCATCACATAAGAAGCACATGGAAGTTGCCATGTATTTTCACTGATACACATATGATGCAATTCTAGTCTGATGCCCCAATCCACCAAGTCAAGTCGAGATCATAAATCATATTTTGTCTTCCCCTTGACGTTTTGAAGAACCGAAATCAACATTTCACATATATTCTTTTCAATATGCATTACGTCTATTACAATTACCTAACAAATTGGTTGACCAATAAGGCAAATCAAAAAAGATACTCATCTTCCTTAAATTGTAATAGGTTTCAGTGGAAACATTCTTTGTCTTTCCAGATTTCATTTGACCCTTCCCGAATGAAAAACTGAAATCTTTCAATTCATTAAGCACATAAGTTCCAGACATATGCTGAGGTGGATCATCGGTCTCTATGGTATTATCAAATATTTGACGATTCATTCTATATGGATGATCCTTTGGAAAGAATCGTTGATGTCCCATAAAACTGAAACTATAATAATGTTTCAGTCTTCTGGATCATGTATTCTTCATACAAACTAGACATGACAGTTTTTCGTTCGTGCTCCATCCATACATCATTGCATAAGCCGGAAAATCATTGATCGTCCACATAAGCGTAGAATGCATCTGAAATATGTCTTTCAAACATGCATCGTATGTGTGCACTCCCACATCCCAAAGAAGTTTCAACTCTTTTATTAAAGGTTGCATGTATACATCAATATCAATGCCAGGATCAGAAGGACCAGATATGAGTATACACATGAAAGTGAAAGGTTTTTTCATACACAACCATGGGGGAAGATTATAAACGTGTATAAAAACTGGCCATGTGTTGTGAGAATTAAGCATCTTCTCAAATAGATTAAAACCGTCGCATGAAAGTCCCAACCGCACATTTCACACGTCAGCTGCAAAATTAGGATGTCGAGCATCAAATCTCTACCATGAAAATCCATCTTCAGGATGAACAAAATCATCATTAGTCTTATTTCTCTCGGTATCATGTCATCTCATTTTTATTAATATGTCATCAGACATAAAAAGATTCTGTAGTCTGGGGATCAATGGAAAGTGCCACATTAATTTGTGTGGAATGTGGGATGGTGTTCCATCAGATTTTGACTTCCAGCGGGATGTGCCACATTTTATACAATCATCTCGTTTAGCGGTTGCCTCCCAGAATAAACTACAATCTTTTGGGAAAGCATAAATTTTGTTTCTTGAAAATCTAAGTTCCTCAACTAAATTCCATGCCATATAGTGGTTTGAAGGAATATCTGCAGCATCTGGAAGTAAATATTTCAAGAGGGTAATAATTTAATTGATTGATGTATTAGAAATCCCATACATAGTTTTTTCCATGAAACAATCGGATTAAAAAATCTAGATTTTTCATTTTGTCGCATTGTCGATATATCGGAGTCGTGGTAGAATCATTCCATTTTTTCACCCTATCAATATCATCATTTTCACTAGATGCATCAGCTATCCACATATCTAAGTATTCTTGAGTCGAAATCCTTTCTTTTTCATGATGATGAATAAACAGAAACCGATCATCTAACAAATTCTCCATTCCAGTCCTTTCATTTTGATCATCACCAATGTGAGATTTCATTTTCTCCCCATTGTGATACCACACAATGTAGTTTGCATGAAAACCATTTTTGGTTATGTGGTAGCTGATTTATTCACGGCTCAACCAAGGTCTACCAACAAAATTGTAACATGGGCAGTGTATGCGACCACTATCTAAAACATTGTGAAATGCAAAATCTCTAAAGCTCTCCAAATTGTTTTGAAAATCGCTTGAGATCCGATCGGTTTCATACATTCAACTTCTGTACATTCTGTAAAAAGAACTTATATAAGTCATTTTGTGATAAAAAAATCGATAGGATTGAACTTTAATAGAAAATAAATTTAAGTAAATGAATAAGGTTGAAGTTTCTAATCGATGTAGTGAACTTTTAAAATAATGTAAATAACAAGTATTCATAAATTAAATTAAAATTTATTTATATTCATTTTTATTAGGTATATAATAGACACATGCCTCATGTCCCATCACGTGTTATAGGCATCCCAAATTACACACTCATGGTCAATAAGTCATTATTGGCACCTCTATGGTCATACCTTTCATTACCCAATTACTTCACCAAGTCAAGTGCACCCCATTCATGAATAAATTTTAGGCTTCTACTCTAATAGGTTGTTCATGGCTTGTAAAAATATTTAATTTCATTATGTATAGACAAAACATTTATTTTTAAATTTGAGATTAATAATAAAGTATGTCAATGATAACAACATTACTGAATTAAACTTGTGACTTATCTAACATTTTTATGGATGTCTACACATGCCAGAATGGGTAGTGAAAAGCACCCCACCCTCATAAAAGTGAGTATTTTCGAAGAAGGACACATAATATACATCGTACAATGAGAACCATATTTAATTGACCCTAAGGTTATATTAGTACAGTCCTCTTGGGTGAAATGGAATATATGATCCTGGTTAACTGATGAATTCAAAAGCTCGTATTTCATATGTTAGACACTGTCTAAGGTAAGAAATCATGTGAGGATGGGTTTAAATCATTCAATTTCTTACATGATAGTGAGAATGAAGGCTTGAATTAATGACTCAAGTTCATTGATTAAATGAGGGTAGAGGTTGCATATGCTGTGTAAACAGAATGATTAAATAGGTAAATATCTCAAAATATCTTTATAACAACTCATTAATAGGCTCAAAACGTAAATATAATCTTGAACCAATCCTGGAATCTCTTTCACAACACATTCTCCCAAACCAGTTATCTCATGTGTTACTTAATACAAAACATAGTAACATAGCAAGTGTACTATAACAAAATACATTACACAACACTTATTAAAAAATCTCATTTTAATAAAACAATTTCCTCAAGATTAAATCATTTCTAAAATATCTTTATAAATCCATTTTAAATAATAAAACTGTTTCGGTGCGGATGTGCGTCGGGTTACGCTGTTCCGCCAGGACACGTTCGCGCGTGCACCCGTCGACCCGAGGGGATGGGCGCGCGGCTTGTGGCCCCGCAGTCCCGCATTCCAAGGGCGGGCGGCATTCGTCCCTTATTCAGGGGCGTCTGCTCCTTGATCGAAACCGGGATGATGGGATGTTGGCTCCTCCTTCCGTGGACGTCTCCTCGGAACTCGTCGCCTAATCCGGGTCTCCCTCATAGATTTAAGAATGTTCGTGAATCTCGTTCCCGGCGCCATATCTTCATGGACACCGGTTAATTACGCTGCTTCCGCCCGGACGCTCCAAGGAGTCTGGTCGGGGCAGCAACCTGCGGTGAGGAGACCGGGTGGCTCTGGGTGTCGGGGGCGTGTCTTAACACTGCGCCTCTGCATGTCTGTCTTCCGTCCCTAATAGGGCTTCTCGAAGGCGTGATGGCCTGAGGCATCCCGCACTGGGTGCGGGGAACTGTGTTACCTGAGGTTTTCCTCAGCTTCCCATGTTTAACACGGGGTATGCCGCGAGTTTAACGTCCAGCGGGGACGGCATCGGACTGATCAACACGAGGAGTGGATCAGATGTCAGAACCCCTTGCGGGGAACCTCCGACGCTGGGGCCAGCACATGGTCAGCTTCTCGAGTGAAGTGGAGTGGAATGAAATGGCATGACCCCACCGGGATGTGGCGGCCCGGGTAAGGATCAGGATGGATGATGGAGTGAAGAGCTTGGACCCCGTAGGGGCTTCCTACATACCGTGCGTTAGTGCGGATCAAAGTCAGCGTAGTTCGGATATACAGTTTAACGTCATGCTGGACGTCGGAAAGCCGACTCACGAAGAGGTCGAGGCCGCCGAGCGGAGGATTGAACCGAACCACCTCGCACAGAGGGGGATGGAACGGCCGGGTGGATCACAGTTTCACGTCATGCTGGACGTTGGCAAGCCAACTCATGAAGAGATCGAGGCTGCCTGGAGAAGGATTGAACCGAACCACCTTGCACAGAGGGGGATGGAACGGCCGAGTGAATCACAGTTTCACGTCATGCTGGACGATAAAAGGAGAAATAGAAAAAGGGGCAGTGGGGAAGCACAATGGAGATACACACGTGCAGTCCCCCACAGAGGCGGATTCATAGGTGAATCAACGCAAGTGTGAACCCGGGAGGGGTCCACTGATAGACGAACCGACGTAAATACGACCGGGACGACCAGGTGGTAGGCTTGAACCTCGGAGAGGCTTCCTACGTACCCTGTTTAGAAGACAGGGATCAAAGTCCACGTAGTTCGTTCTGGAGAGAGAAATAGAAGAAGGCAGTGGGGAAGTGCAATGGAGATACACATGTGCAGTCCCCCACAAGAGCGGATTCATAGGTGAATCGACGCAAGTGTGAACCCAGTAGGGGTCCACTGATGGACGAACCTACGTGAATACGACCGGGACGACCCGGTGGTAGGCTTGAACCTCGGAGAGGCTTCCGACGTAACCTGATTAGAAGACAGGGATCAAAGTCCACGTAGTTCGTTCTGTCTGTAACACTCTACCCCCGTGGGCGAAGGCCACTCCAATCCCGACATCCCTGCAGAGACGCGCGGGCGGGGGCCACATCCAGACCGGGGGGATCCTGCGTGCGAGACACGGGATCAGGTGATGTGAACGGTTTAACGTCTTGCCGGATGAAGTACAGTTTAACGTCGTGTGTTGAGGACGAAGCGGACGGTTTAACGTCTCGCCGGACGAAGTACAGTTTAACGTCGTGTGTTGAGGACGAAGATGCTTGGCAGTTTAACGTCTTGCAGCGCGGACGATGGTGCAGTTTAACGTCGTGCGGGACGTAAATTCCTGGCAGTTTAACGTCTTGCAGCGCGGACGTGGCACAGTTTAACGTCATGTTGGACGTATGCACCTGGCAGTTTAACGTCTTGCAGCGCGGACGTGGCACAGTTTAACATCATGTTGGACGTATGCTGCCGCCTAATGGGTCCGTGTCACTTCGCGCAGGCTTGGAGGGCCGCACGGGAAGAAAACGTACGTTGCGGGAACCCAGGATGAAGGTCATCGGGTGCCACGCAGGCGGGTACCCTCAGGGGGTCAAAGGGGGCGACCCTGGCGGCCTGCGCGCAAAAGAGGAGCTTTGCGCGCAATACCGGGGGTCGGCGCGCAAAAGAGCGGGCTGGCGCGCAATTGGGCCAGCACTTTGCGCGCGGATGATAGAGATTGCGCGCACCGGGCTTCGGATAGCGCACGAGGGCAACGGCTCATTCTTTAATGAATGGCCACTTTGGAAAAAGGGGGGTGCGCGCAATCTGGTTGGACTGCGCGCACCCGGGGGCAATTGTGCGCAAGAGGCTTCTTTTGCGCGCGAATGCCTTTGGGTGAATATTTATTCAAAGGAAAGGAGCCAAAGGGATTGCGCGCGAAGGCGAACCCCAAGGCTTTCTTGCGCGAAAGAAAAGAGGTTACCTGAAGATCGGCATTGCGCGCGGAAGGGGTTGGATTGCGCGCACGAGAGACCGTTCGAATTCTGGAAACCTCCAAAACGTCGGGGGTCGCCTTATATTTATAGGCAACCCTGGGCGCGGAATCCAGTTCTCGGGCGCGAAATTCTCTTCGCGGGCGCGGAATCGGGACCGGCGCGCAAGGGAGTCGCGCGGGCCACTGGCGCGCAAAATTGCGCGCCAGCCCAGCGCTTTGCGCGCATCCCGGGAGGTTTGCGCGCGGCTCATCAACTTTGCGCGCGGGCCTCCAAAATTCCGCGCAAGCCCTCCGGGCCCTCCGAAACGTGCTTCCGACTCCAAATATGACCTCGCTTTCCGCATCCGGAGCTTCGTTTGGGAACAACGAACTTTTCCGGCGTCTATAAAAGCCCCCCCTTGGAATCTGATCGGCGAGAGGTCGCAACGATCGGGTTCCGAGGGAGACGCCGGAATGCCGAAGTCCTGGGTGGCGCGGGACGGTGGCGCGCAAAAAAGGGCGTCGGGCGCGAAATTTGCTGTCGCGGTCGCGCAAAGCGCTTTCCGCGCAGCGCGGACCCGGGCCTCGCCTATAAATAGGGGCCCTGGGTCCCCCGCACCGTACACTGGCCTTCCGCGCGATAAGCCTCTAAGCTCTCGTGCGCGAAATTGGCTTGTCCGGCGCGGAATTCGCCCGCTCGTCGCGCAAACCTGTCCGGAATTCGGCCTGCTTTTGCGCGAACACCCGGGGTTTTACGCGACGGACTTCCCGATTGCGCGCCGTCCACTAGGATTGCGCGCCAACTCTCAAACTTCTCTACCCGCCTCATCTGATTCCGCACGCTTCATCCCTTAACCCGCACGACTCCCGAAGCTTCTGAGATGGCCGCGCATCAAGGAAATGAGGGGGATGCCGCCACTCGCAGAGCTGAGATGGCGACGAACGAGGAGGTCTACGGAGCCAAGGAGACGGTTTCCAACAATCAATCCATGTTCGACTTGCTGACGCCGGCGCAGAAGACATATCCACTGTCAGACAACCTGCCGCTCTGGAACTTCGGCATCCTAGATGAGGTTCCGGTGCCAGGGTTCGAGGATGATGCGCCACGGACCTGGGTGACTCGGGAGGACGAGCTTCCCCACTATAACATCACCAACAATGGGCATCCTTCCAGGGAGAACAGGCATTTAGATGTCTACGTCCTGAACCCGAGGACGCGAAGCATTGACGGGGGTGAGCCTTCTGCGGAGAATTCTCCAGCCCTCTACTCGAGCATATATCGCCAGAGTGTCACCGACGACACCAAGGGCTGGCTGAAGGACTGGGACTTGCGGTCCGGGGGAAATTTCACCAGTGAATGGGCCTGGGCGTTCTGGGTACGCCACACTTGCGATCACTTCGCAGAGGAGCTGCGGTACATCGGCCTATTTGAGGCGGTGTGGACGTCGCAGTTCCACTTCTACCAGCAGTCCGAGCTCGGGCCGGAGCTGTTCACCCGCTGGTCCCCGGATACCAACACCTTCCATCTTCACCATGGGGAGGTCGGCGTTGGTCTCTGGGACATCCACTGCATCGGAGGTATCCCGCTGGAGGGATACCAATACGATGAGTTCCTGCCCCCGAAGAACACCTGGGAAGACAGGTCGCGGACTCCCATTCTGACCTGGCATCTGCTTGACCTGGCTACGCAGCGGCTCGGGATCAAAGACTTCCAGAAGGACATAGCCTACAAGGAGTGGTTCGGCCAGTTCTTGGAGCATGACCCGGCGGTCAAGATGCCAGGCAGGGGGAAGCGGTGCCCGACCGCGGCTCAGAGGAGCCGGAACGGGTCGTACTGGCGGGTCCTGGAGACGGGTGACTACCGCTCATGGGGGTACCGCGTCATCGAGGCCCGGGACCCAAATGTCCGGTACGCGGCGTTCCTGGCCGCCTTTCTGAGTGGGTGGCTCCTGCCAGTGCGGGACGCGAGAATGGGCGTTCGCCCGGCGACGCTGGCGATGGCGGGCGCTATGGCCGCCAACAAAAGATATAACCTCGGGGTCCCAGTGTTGGCTAAGCTGTACGCCATCCTGGGACGCATCTCACGAGGGGGGTCTCCACGAAGGATCTGTGGGCCCTTCCAATTCTTCCACGGCTGGGTGGCTGCTCACCTTGGTGGGTACACGTTTCCGAACGCCATCATTCCTCCGGGCAACGGCCTGCGACCCTCCCTGCTGAACATTGCGGGGGTCGCTCCGATGACCCTAAGTGAAGAGGGCGTGAGGATTCGGATTGGCAATCATGCCAATTTCAACTTCAGCCCGTTCCCCACTCCCGTCGGCCAGATGATCGACAACGGGCAGGGTCCGCTGGAGCAGCACGAGTACTTCCTGAACATGCGGGGCGGGGTGCTCGTGGCTCGGATCGACGGGAAGGTGATCTGCGAGCCCTACGTGCCAACCCGGTTCGCCAGGCAGTTCGGGTGCCTTCAACGGATGCCGAAGAGGGTATTCACTGCTGTCCGGGAGGAGACGAACCCCGGCGTCCTTCGCCAGATGTGGCTGATGTTCGTCGCCTTTGGCTCTGGCGACGTCATCACTCTCCCTCCTACCGGGGTCGACGCAGGCTTGGAAACCGAGTACGCCGAACACTGGGCCATCGCGTACCCCGAGGGGCTTTTACGGAAGCCAGTTCGGCGGCTCGAGGTCACCCGTGCGGAGACCAGGCGTCAAGGAAGGAGGCGAGGCGCCGTTACATGGGGGAGAACGGAGGCGCGCCAAGCAGCGGAGCCGGCGCGGGCAGGAACTTCGGCGGCGGGCACATCGCAAGCTGCCGCCACGACTTCAGCGCCCAGAGAGGGGGCACATGCAGCGGTCGGGGAGCGGCCCGGGAAGCAGGTAAGGCGCCTGCTCGAACCCTCCCATGATGCAGTCTTCCCGGCGCTGTGGTCGGCCTGGATGACCCTGCGGCAGTCACTAGGGACCGACACCATCTGGCGAAAGATACTTAGAGAAGGAATCCATCTGCCAGAGGTCGGGCGCCTCCATATCGCCGACAGGGTGGACTTCAACCAGAAGTATGCGTATCTGACGGCCATGGACGAGTACGCGCGCCAACGTGGTCAGCGTGCGGAGCCATCCCTTCTGGTGAAGGTGATGCTCGGTCTAGAGCCCGCTCCAGAACAGATGCCGCCGGCGGAAGATGACAGTAGCAATGACTTCGAGGAAGAGGAGGAGATGGGGGAGGATGAAGGCTCCGAGGGAAGATCCCATCAGGGGAGCCCGCGGGAGAGCGGCGAGGTGGCTGGCTCTGACAATGTTGTTGTCACTGAGCTCCTCGAGGTCCGCTTCTTTCCCTACTCAACCTGCTTCATCCATTCTCTTATGCAGCTTCTAACCCATTTCTCCACCTTTCTCAGGAGCGCACGGATGTTGGTCAGACTTCCTCAGCGGGAGTAGGAGAGGCGCCAGCAGGACAAGGCGGGGGCCAGACGCCCATCATTGAACTGACAAGCGTTGAGGGGTCCCCTGCTGCAACTGTTCCTGCGGCGGCCGGGATAGCGGAAGGTGACGCCTTGTATTCCCGTAAGTCTCCGTACCTTACTGCTGGTGCTTGCCATTTACGATCCGTGACTAACCACGACATGCCTTGCGCAGTGATCTCAACGCTGGAGGCTCGTCGGGTTGCCGAACCCGGGCCATCCACGAGTGGAACGGTGGCAGACATGCCGCCTGCTCCGGAACAGACTTCCCACACCGAGCCGGCCCCACCAACTGCTGATCAAGGGGCTACGGACTTCGGCGGTGCTGACATCGGAGAGAGGTCGGGGGCTGACGAGGGTGTCAACGCCGCGGGGGAGAGAGAAGAAGGTCGCCCAGATGTTGGGGAACCTATCCCCCATGAGGACATCCCAGGGGCGGACCCTGCAGCAGACCTGCTGGCTGCCTTCCCTGCCTATCGGCCTGCCGACCCCGAGGAGATGGATGACTCGGACGCGGAGGCGGTCGAGGAGAGCCGGATAGCGCGCCGAAGGGGGTGGAAGTGCATCCAGCGCTTCCTCAAGAGAGACCCATCGGAGTGGCTGGGGCACATGGGATCACTTCAAACCTGGCTGCGCTTCCTGTGTGCCGGGGGAGCTGATGCTCAACGCCTCCATCTGACGGTCCGTGATTTCATGGCCGAAAAGATGCGCGAGAGCTGCAGGCGTGCCGACGTCGCACAAAGTCGGGACATGTCGGAGAGCACGCGAGCGCTTCTCGCGGCGGAGAAGGAAGTCCGGCCTCTCGAAGGGCAGGCGGCAGAGAAGGAGGCCTTCGTCGCAGCGTGTACTGAGCTTGTGGAGCAACTATCGGCCCAACTGATCGACGCCCAGGTACAGCTGACGGAGGCGGGCCAACAGATGGTCACACTCCAAGTCGAGCGGGAGCGTGCACAGGCCAAAATCGACGAACTGCGTGCTGCGACCGCAGACGAGGAGAGGGCACGCAGAGAGCGAGAAGCAGCCCTGGAGGCCGCCAGCCAAAGGGTAGCGGCGTTAGAAAGACTTATCCAGCACGCTAATCCCTAGGGGATTTGTTTTTTTTGCCATTCCCAGAATATTTTGCTTCCGCTACTCAATATTTTGATCCATTTGTATGAATCACCATATTTATCTGCATCTTTTGGTTTAACATGATCGACCACAATTCATTGTCTTGCGGGAGCGTCAACCAAGCTTCAGGCATCCGTAATTAGGACTGGATTTCTAGAGAAAAGAGGGAGGTCATTCCTAGGAAAGGAGACCTCAAGCCTAATCAATGTATCATCCCCCCAACTTGTTCCGACACACGATCGGGACAATGCTAGGGGCGTTGAGATTTTATCCGAACATAGGGAAATGAGAAAGGGTGAATCGCGCGTCCCGGATTCAGAAATCCACAACGGTTGGCCTTCCAGGAAATGCCCAAGACGGCAAGCGGACAATGGATCAATCAACCATTCTACTGCGATAGACGGACTGAAGGTCATCATCCATATTGCAGGAGGCGGATCACATGTCATCATCAATGCCGCTTTGGGGGTTCCTTCAGGCACAAGGGTGGAAATCCAGATCAACAGGGCATGCGAAGCGTGGGGGGAAGTGGCGATTTGTTCGGATAGAATCCAACGCTCTCAAAATTGCGCCACCGTGGGGAAAGCGTATTAGGCGGATGCACTAATCTGGCCGCGAATCACCCCAATTCTCAGACAGAACCTCTTTGACGAGGAAACCGTCGCTTCCCATCATTGCGATGGGGCATCCCGAGCTGAATCGGGGAGAATATCACAACTGCACCACTCTACCCGAAGTCAGGCCAGACGGCCGGCAACGAGAAGGGGCGGGACTTGGCGATCCCTGAGGCTGGACCCGAGTCGAAATGCCCGGGTGTTCCTACGTACTCCATCAGGCTAGAGATCAAGCCATACGTAGTTCTGCGAGTGCAGTTTAACGTCATGCAGGACGCAGAATCCCATTTGGGGAGATCTTAGTTTAGGGTCGTAGAGCTCGAACCATAGGGGTAGATCATAGTTTAAGGTCTTAGAGCTCGGACCATAAGGGGAGATCTTAGTTTAAGGTCTTAGAGCTCGGACCATAAGGGTAGATCTTAGTTTAAGGTCTTAGAGCTCGGACCATAGGGGTAGATCTTAGTTTAAGGTCTTAGAGCTCGGACCATAGGGGTAGATCTTAGTTTAAGGTCTTAGAGCTCGGACCATAGGGGTAGATCTTAGTTTAAGGTCTTAGAGCTCGGACCATAGGGGTAGATCTTAGTTTAAGGTCTTAGAGCTCGGACCATAAGAACCTCAAAGTACGCCGCATCGTGGTCCTATCCCCTGGATATGCGAAGACACACTGGGGAATAGTGTCAAGAGTGTCGAGATTTTGCCTGGTCAGAATGGGAGGTGGAAAATGTGATGTGAATCATGCGGCCATTCACTCAAGGACTGGGGGCACCGGCGTGACGATATGGGAGTACTGCTGACCGTGGCGGAAAAGCAGCATCAATATCGCACTAACCGTTGATGGAATGAGGCAGAAAACGAGCATCGACCGCTCAATCGCAGGATTCATATCGATTTGCTGCCAGAGGCCATTGGGGGCACCAGCCCGAGTCGGTGGGAGAGCACTGAGGCATTGTGTCCAAACCGTTCACGGGGGCTCCACCCAGGGCGTAGGCGATGGGTCCGAATGAAAGGGAGCACGAAGCCTAAAAATGGAAGGAACCTGACCAAGCTAAACCTGACCCTCCTGGCAATAAACCAGAGTACTCTTGACACCAGTGGACCACTGCAAGGGGTAGAGGGACACGCCTTGAGGGTGGCCTGAAGGCGGCAGACTCCCCAGAGAAGGGGGGAATCTTTAAGAGGTGGGGGCTGGACCCGAAGTTTCAAACATCCGGGCGTTCCTACGTATCCCATGAGGATGGGAATCAATCCACACGTAGTTCTTGAAGCGCGGTGCAACACAATCGGGCACCAGCGCGGGGAAGGGTGCGGGTCTGACCCTCGCACACAGAAGAAGTGGTATTTGATATTTCTTGTTTGTCCTTAAAGATGGATGGTTTTTCGTGCAGCGACATGCCTGTGATTAAGGAATCCCTGGCGTCGCCACAATAATCAAGCCATGAAAGGCATTGATGAATGGCGTGGTTATTAACCAGCGCCCAACGTGAGTGTCCCCTGAGGAGAACATCACGATGCAGTGCCGTTTCTCGTCGGGCGGCCAAAACGATCACAGTTTACGGTCGTGTGGTAGGACCAGACAACACAGTTTAAGGTCGTGTGGTTCGGACCATGGAGGAATCCGCTTATCGCGATACGGCGGACTCAGCGGAGGTGGGAACATACCCAGCCCTGCGGTCACGCACGATTCCAGGAGAAGGATCCTAGGATAGGGGCCTGCGTATGTCCATCACCCGAGGGGCAGAGATGCTAGCCTCCAGATATACTGGGCCCAAAACGCGATTGTTCGGGCGACTCCTTCCTCCTTATGGGGACGAGGGTCCAGCTATACACGGCCCTTAGGGAGGACATCAGCATATATCCTTGGTGCTCAGATCGTGGGAGCCTCGACAGACACCATTACCCTGGTTGGCCTACTTAACGTGTAAAGGTGTACCGAAGGTCAGTATGAAGAGAGTGTCGAGATTCCACTACAACGCACAAAGGCAGAGTGTGACAAGGACCGTGCAACCAATTTTCGGAGCCTAAAAGAGCCGACATGGCGATCAAGGATGTCGCTGACCATATTCGCAACACAACATCCGATCGCGTCAGCCTAGAACTGGGCAAGCAAACGAGCATCAACCGCTTAATCGCAGGATTCATATCGATTTGCGGCCCAGGACCCGCCGGTAAATCGACCCGGAGCGGTAGGAGAGCACTGAGGCATCGTACCCAAACCGCTAACGAGGATCCCTTTGAGTGAAGGCTCGAACAAGAGGAAGCGCGCGGCCCGACAAGCAACACAGGACTTGCCGGGATTGAATCCGACACTACGGGTCATAGACCAAAGTACCCAAAACATGTTAACAGATCACCGGAAAGGGTCGGAGGACTCACCCTGAGAGCAGCCAAAAGACGGTAGATCCCCGTGATCAACCAAGAGACGGGGCTGGACCTGAGACACAAGCGTCCAGGCGGTCCTACGTATCCCATAAGGATGGAAATCAAGCCGCACATAGTTCTTGAGAGGCAGTTTAACGTCATGCAGGACGATGAGGGGTGTGAGGTAGTCCCACACACGGGGGAGGCGTATGGCGCGGCCAGTAGACCAACGTGAACGAGGACATAATCTCCCGCTCACGCCACACGCCTCACACAAAAAGGAGGGGAACTGGGGCCAGAGGCCCAACACGGGATAGAGATTCCCGGGAAATGGGGCTGGGCCTGAATGTCCAGGCGGTCCTATGTATCCCATAAGGATGGGAATCAAGCCACACGTAGTTCTTGAAGTGCTGTTTAACGTCATGCAGGACGAAAAGAGAGAAAAAAGGGGGGAGCAGAAGGCACCCCCAAACGTGGGGGGGGGGGGGGGCGTACAGCGTGACGAGCAAACCGACGTGAATGAGGGAATAGCCTCGCTCTCACACCATACGCCGCACACCCGGGGGCAACTGGGCCAAGGGCCCGAGGTGGGATGGAAATTCCCGAAGGATGGGGCTGGGCCTGAAACATGAATGTTCAGGCGGTCCTACGTATCCCGTAAGGATGGGAATCAAGCCGCACGTAGTTCTCGAGAGGCAGTTTAACGTCATACAGGACGAATTCTGAACAGTTTAACGTCTTGTAGCTCGGACTTAGTAGAGTTTAACGTCGTGTTGGACGAATGCTCAACAGTTTAATGTCTTGTAGCTCGGACGAGGTACAGTTTAACGTCATGTTGGACGAAACACTTGGCAGTTTAACGTCTTGCAGCGCGGACGATATGCTAGGCAGTTTAACGTCGTGCAGCTTGGACGTATGCAGTTTAACATCGTGCAGGACGTATGCAGTTTAACGTCGTGCAGGACGTGGTGCAGTTTAGCGTCATGCAGGACGAATTACAGTTTAACGTCGTGCAGGACGTATAGCGTACAGTTTAACGTCTTGTAGCTAGGACGAAGTGAAGTTTAACGTCGTGCGGGACGTAGTACACTCAGACGAAGTACTGCTTGAGGAACCTAGTATTGGTGGGAGGAGTGACACGCTCACCATCCATAGTCGCTAGGGAGTACGTGCCATTGGGATAAACTTTGTGGACGACAAGAGGTCCCTCCCACTTGGGCTCCAACTTGGGTGGCTTCCTGCCGGGGATCATTGGCGCTCTTAGGGCTAGCACTAGGTCACCCTGCAGGAAGGAGCGAAGGCGAACCTTATTATTGAAAGCTCGAGCCATTCTGCTTTGATGCCTCTCCAAGTTGTGCAAGGCGCGAAGTCTATTCTCATCCAATGCTTCCAACTCGACTAGATGGGCTTCAGCAGCTCTGTCCGGCACTTGCTGGTCGTAGACCGCAGTGCGCAAGGACGGTAACTGGATCTCGATGGGTAGGACGGCCTCAGCTCCATACACCAGGGAATAAGGGGTCATCTGGGTGGAATTTCGAGTCGTCGTCCGATAAGCCCAGAGGGCGTTGGGGAGCTTGTCCGGCCAACTCTTCTTGTTCTGACCAACCATCTTTTGCAGAATGTTAGAGAGGGTTTTGTTAAACGCCTCGATCTGTCCATTCGCCTGCGCATGATAGCGAGATGTATGGTTCGAGCGAATGTTGTATTTGGCGTACAACTTCTTCAACTCGGCTGCTCGGAAATTGGCTCCGTTATTCGTGAGGATAGCGTGAGGCACTCCAAATCGATGAATGATGTTTGAGGTCACGAAGTCAGCGATCGAACAGGATTTGACCTCTCTGAGCGGAATCGCCTCTGCCCATTTGGAGAAGAAGTCCGTGGCGGTCAGAATGAACCGGCACTGGTGAGCCGTCGCCGGCGGGTAAGGTCCCACAACGTCCATCCCCCAGACTGCAAAGGGCCAAGAATACCTGGTGGTATGGAGAGGCTCTGGCGGCCGATGCACAAAGTTCGCATGAACCTGGCATGCATGGCACCTCCTGGCATACTCGATGCAGTCATGGATCATGGAGGGCCAGAAGTATCCCAACCTCCGAATCTGGTGGGACAACTTCGGCCCAGTCTGATGGGCGCCGCATGAACCAGCATGAACCTCTAGCATGACTCGCGGGATCTCAACTCCCTGAAGGCAATGGAGGAGAACACCATCAAATCCGCGTCTATAGAGGATCTGCTCCAGGCCGGGACTGCTCTGGAGGACAAACTGCGATGCGCGGCGTCGAACTCGCTCGCGCTCTGCCCGATCCGGCGGGAGAATGCCATGTTGGAGGTACTCAACCAAAGGCGTCCTCCAATCAGGTGCTGGTTCGACTGCTATATCTGGGGTACTCGGGGCTCCGGGCACAGGGGAAACCGCGGTGAGATTACTTACCGACGGGCCGCGATCTCCCTCCGGGATAACGGGAGCGATGAGCCTGCGGCGCGTCACGCGGACGGTCAGGTTATCCTGTTCAGGCTCCGCAAGTGACGCAGCAAGGCTGGCCAAAGCATCTGCTCGACCGTTCTGCGATCGGGGAATATGGACAATCTCTGGCCGAGAAGGGAACCGGGCCATCAGAAGGAGGGTGCACTCCAGTAATGGCACAAGTTCCGGCTTCCTGACCACATAGTCGCCATTGATCTGCTTAACAACCAGCTCGGAGTTCCCTTTCACGCACAGATGGGGCACGTCGATCTCGAGAGCTAACTCGAGGCCGGTGATGAGGGCATGGTATTCCGCCTCATTGTTGCTACAGCCCTCTGACAACAGGAAAGAGTATGGCAGTACGGCCTGCTCCGGGGTAATGAAGACGATGCCCAAGCCCACTCTGTTGAGCTTAGGATTATCGAGTCTTCTACCGGTGGGGCTCCGGGAGGCACCGTCAAAGTGCATCTGCCAGCATGGACCGGCTCGATCGACCGAGAGGATGACCTCATCAGGAAAGCCTAGATCCAGCGGCTGATCCGCGGAGGTTGGGTGAGCGGCCAGAATGTCTGCCAATGCTTGCCCTTTGATGGCCTTCTGAGACACATACCCGATGTCGAACTGCTGGAGAATCACAGCCCACCGCGCTAGACGGCCAGTCAACATGGGCCGGCTCAGGATATATTTCAACGAGTCTACCCGAGAAACCAACTGTACCTCATGGTGCTGCAAGTAGTGCCGTAATTTCTGTACGGCAAATACGAGCGCCAGGCAGCTCTTCTCGATGGGGGAATACCTAACTTCCGCATCGAGGAGCATGCGACTGAGGTAATAGAGGCTATTCTCTGTTCCCTCGTTGTTCTTCTGGGCGAGAAGGGCACCCAGGGACCGTTCCAGGGCGGTCACATAGAGGACCAGCGGCTTCCCGGATACAGGCGGCATCAGAACCGGAGGTTGCAGCAGGTACTGCTTGATTTCCTCGAAAGCAGTATGACACTCTTTATCCCATACATAGGTGGCACCTTTCTTCATGAGCTGAGAAAAGGGCTTACACTTGCCGGCCAGATTCGCGATGAATCGGCATATATAGGCTAAGTGGCCTTGGAACCCCTGCAGTTCCCGGATGTTACCTGGGGGAGGCATCTGGCTAATCGCCCTGATCTTCTCTAGGTCGATCTCAATACCCCGGTATCTTACCACAAATCCAAGGAACTTTCCGGAGGTGACCCCGAAGGCACACTTCAACGGGTTCATCTTCAGGCAGCGAGAACGGAGGAAGCCGAACACTTTCTCAAGATCTTTGAGATGGTCCTGACGCTGGCGTGATTTGACTACCAAGTCGTCGACGTAGCATTCCACCAGTGTGCCGAGGATTGGCTTGAATATGCGGTGCATTGCCCGTTGATAGGTGGCACCTGCATTCTTCAGGCCGAAAGGCATGACCCGGTAACAGAAGGTACCTTGGGGGGCCCTGAAGGCAGTGAACTCATCATCCTCAAGGGCCATCCGAATTTGGTTGTATCCGGAGTATCCATCCATGAAGGAGAGGGCTTGGAACCCTGCCGTGGCGTCAATCAATATCTCTGTCACTGGAAGGGGAAAATCATCCTTCGGACAGTGGCGGTTGAGATCGCGGAAGTCGATGCAGACTATGATCTGCCCGTTTTTCTTCCTGACCGGCACAATGTTGGCCAGCCATTTGGGGTACTGAACTTCCCTCACGAAGTTGGCTTTGATAAGCTTGTCAACTTCGGCCTCAACCATGGCACCATGGAATGGGTGCATCGTCCTGAGAGGCTGCTTGAACCCGCGATGGTTCGCCGGGAGACCAAGGCGGTGGACGGCTACCTGAGGATCTAGCCCCGGCATCTCGTCATAACCCCAAGCGAACACATCGCGGTGCTGCCTGAGAAAGTCCACGTACTGTTGCCGCTCCTCAGAGGGAATGGCGGCACTGACCAATGTGGGTCTCGGATCTGCTTCGGTTCCAAGTTTCACTTGTACTAACTCATCGACCGTGGCGGAGACGCCCTCCTCAAAGGCTGGGGGTGCATCTTCCACGTCCTCTCCACTTGGGGAGGGATCGTCCACGGGAGAGACTACGTTGAAAACTGCATTGGGGCTACCGGATCCTGCTGGGCCGCTGGTACTGGCATGGGCGGTCGCGGTCATCTCATCAGGAGACTCACAAGCCGTTGAGACCATGGCTACGTCCAACCGTTGAATCGGGAGGACATAAGCGTCATCCAAACTTGCACAGGGATCACTTGCAACAGCGACAGGCTCGACCTCACCTGCCAGGATCTGCTTATCCTTGCTCTTGTAATAGTCCACGTCCAGATAGCGGGCTTTACATGAGGCAAAAGGATAGGCATCTCCCTGAAGCACGCCTACTCGACCATTAAGGGAGTATTTGAGGCATTGGTGGTATGACGAGGGAACCGCCGCATGAAGGTGGAGCCATGGCCTGCCCATCAATGCGTTGTACGCAGTGTCTTGAGAGACTACCATGAATTCGGTGTTGGCAACCAAATCACTGAACTGGGTCTTCAAACGTATCTTGCCGACCGGGGTTTGCTCGGTGCGGTCGTACCCCTGGATCCTGAGGTCGGAGGGAATCAAGTCATCCTCAGACAACCCCAATCTCCGGAGCATCCGAGTGGGAATCAGGTTAATCCCGGACCCCGTGTCGACAAGACAGCGCCGGACTTCAAGGCCATTGAACTGGCCGGTAACATACAGCGGACGAATGTGCCCCTGTATAGGAGGGTCTTCATCCTTACCAGAAAACGAGATAACTGCCTGGCATTTGGCGTCCTCAATCATTTCGGCGTGAAAGGTCTCTGCAGCCGCAACCTCTGTCTCAAACTGGAGGGGGCTCTTCAGGGATTTAGCGAGTGCCTCGCGCATCTCAGATGACATGCGCAGAGCCTCAAGGATGGAGAGTCTCGCTGGGATGTCGGCCAAGTGCTTCAGGACATCATACTTTTTGGCCAAGCGCGAGCCCCTGGTTGCAGGAGGTTGCTCTGCGGTTGGAAGCATGACGGGCCTTGCCGGTTGGGCCGGCGGCCGACTGGTGCTTGGCGCATCTCGCTGTTCATTGGTTGAAGCCCGGGAAATGGTCACCGTACTGGGGTCAGGAGGCCGGGATGGACTCGTGGCAGGGCGGAGCTGATCGCGACGCGGCTGAAGCGGTTCTGCCTGATCCCATACCACAAACAGTGGCGGAGGCGAATCTGTCATCCCCGAATGGGGGGGCTGCGCATGCTGAGCTCGGTTTTGAGCCTGCTGCCTGGTCTCAGTGGCGTGCACGGCCTGGCTGGAGGTACCAACTGCTGTGCCCCGGAGACTCCTGTTGTTGCGGCTCCTCCGACGGTGGCGACGACCGGGGACACTAGGGAGGTCCACCTGGTGTTCTTCAACGTCGGGAACCGAAAAGGGATTTACCAGCTTGACGGTATTAACCTAAGCGTACCCAGTACTTTCATCGGACGAATCATCCACCACTGGGCGGATCCGAGGAGGGATCCCCATCTCCGGGGGCATGAAATCGTCGAGAGTGCGGGATAGTGGCGGAACTGGCGGGGCGCGCTCTTCCTTCTTGCGCCGCCGCCGTTTGCTCTTCTTGGAAGAGGCAGGCTGGGACGACGATGCCGAAGCAGCACCCGCAGATTCTGGGGGCTCAGGATGATTCAAGCGCGCACGGATGATTCCATGGGCGCGAATGATCGTCTTGCGGGCCATCCAGTTTTTATACTTCTGGGATCCGCGGTCGGAGACCTGCTGCCATTCGTCCTCATTGCCACTATCGTCATCTGATCCCACGAACACGCCCGCCACTTGTGCCGGAGCTGGGCCCAACCTGATTACATTGTTGTTAATCTGGTCTTGGAGCCAATCCTTAAACACATAACACCGCTGAATGGTGTGCCCCAGGGTCCGATGGTTGGGGCAGTAGCGGGGGTTATCCGTGAGATGTGCCTCCTCCGGCCTCCAACACTCAGGCAGTCGCACAATCCTCTGCTCCAGGGCGCTCCGGAAATAACCGGGGACCTGATCCTCATGAAATGAGTAGGTCAGGTATCGCGGGCCCCTGGGAGCGTGGTCTTGACGAGGGGCTGGAGGGGCCTGCCAAGGAGGTGGACCCTGATTATCTCGCCTGGGTTGCGGCGGTACATTACGCGGAGGGGTCGGCCGGTTCTGAGGCTGCCGCTGCTGGGCCGGGAACTGAGCCCGTGGAGGCGGATTCCTGTGAGGCTGTGGAGCTGGCCTCGCCGGCAGCAGCTCCAACGGCCTGGGAGCCTCTATCTGGGCAACAGCAGCGGGCTCAGACCTGCTGGCTCTCCTTGCAGGAATCATAGGAGGCAGCGGGTGTGCCTGGCTAGCCTGTTGCAGGGCTTCCTCAAGATGTTGAGCTTTGTTTGAGAAGTCCATGAACCCTCCGGGGTAATTATGAGTGATCAAGGAAGGGACTAGCTCGGTCTTGACGTTCCCGACGCACATTGTCAGCAACTGCTCCTGAGTCAATGGCATGTCAAGGGAATACGTGAGACCCTTCCATCGGGTGACGAAGTCCGCGACTCGCTCATCAGGCCTCTGCTTGCACTTGAAGAGGTCTGCGATACTCGTCTTCCGGGTCGTGGAACTGAACTGGTAGAGGAATTGTCTACGAAGGTCCTCCCAACTAGTTATCGACCCGACGGGGAGCTGGCTGTACCAGACAAATGCTGGCCCTTCCAGTGTCTGGACAAAGCAGCGAAGCTTAGCGGCCTCTTGCTGCGCTGGAGTCCCCAGCATAGGCCCGCACCTCGAGTTGAAATGGGCCAAATGCTGTGGCGGATCTCCAGTCCCGTTGAAGGGGGCGAAAGTGGGATTCCCGAATCCCAGAGGTGCCGACATGTCATCCACCCATGCTGGGTATGGCTTGCCGTCCGGTGGGATTGCCACTTGCCGAGTGTCCAAGGCCTCCAAGAGGGCGATGAGTGCCGCCATCGGATCGTCCGGACATGGGTTCCAGTCCTGGCGAGGATCTCTAACCATGAGCGCATTGCATGGCCCTTCAATCGGGTCGTCGACCGGGTCGTCAAACTCGGCAGCTCGTGGGATGGCGGGCGGAGCGGCTCTTGGGGCAGCGGGAGGAATCCGAGCGGGGTCTCTCAGGTAGTCACGCCGCTCGGGAGGGTGTGGTGAAACATACCGCGCCCTCTTTCCATAGGCGATGGCCTCTCTCCTGTCGGCGAACCCGGCATAATCACGAATACCCGGGAGAGTCTCATCGAGGAGTGGCTGTTCCTGTCCTTGCTGTCCGGGCCTAGGATCACCGTAGTCAGGCCGCTGATCTGCAGCGCGCTCGGCGAGGAGCTGGTCAACCAGCTTCTTCTGCTCGGCGAGCTGTTGGCATAGCATAGCCTTCTCGGGATCCTCATCCGCCCTCTGCGTGGAGGCAGATGGGTCGGCGGCCTTTATGGCCTCGCCGTGCTCTTTACCTTTACTGACGTTTCGGCTCAACGTCAGTGCTTCAGTGGGTGCGGGGAGTCCCAGGAGGTTCCTCTGGTGACGAGTAACTCTCACTGATGGATCCAACGACGGCTTGTCTTCGGGGGGAGAGCCCCCGTCGAGAAGTTCCAAACCGTTCCCCTTCCCCGACAGGTCAGCCATATTGACTGTTTCCGTCCCTGGGGATGTACCCTCAGGGCCGCCCAGTGAATCGGGCTGTCGGCGGATCGCACTGAAGCGTAGGGCAGCGTACTGCCCCCATCCACGGATATACACGTGGGGAGTGGCTTCCTCGATAACCTTGCGGAGTACTTGAAAACACTCAACGCATCGTTGTTGGAGGGCCTCGTGGTGACCAAATGACCCGGGGTGCCGAACCGCGGGGAGCGTGGCCAGGTCAATTTGACGGCACTGCTCACCAATATCCTCCAGGTGTACTTGACTCCCGGGGTATGGCATTTGTAGGCGGTGAAGACGGGAGTGAGTCTTCCGGAGAGTTCGGCGGAAGCATTCGAACTCATCCGGGGTGAGCGATTCGGGTGCATCAAAGCCCGGTCCTGCGACTGGCCAAAACTTCTCAGGGAAGTGGCCCTCTGCAAGGACGGTCCAGAAGCTCCACGACTCAAACTCGGGACCCAGGTCTCCTTGGTCCTCTTCAATGGCTGGGAATGGACGGGGAACCGGTAGTGGTGCCGAGGCGGGCCGCTGGGCCGACGGGCTGGCCGACGGTGAATACGGCGAGCAGGCCGATTGGCCTCCATATCCCGGGCCGCCCTCTGAGGGTGGCGGTGCTCTGGCTACCACATCACGATAGGACGGGCCGGCGAGCGAACATCCTGCCGTAGCGTCGGTGCTCGCCGGGGGTGCACTAGATCGTGGTTCGACCGTCGGTCCCCATAAAAAGTCTTCGGCTTCTCCGATCGAGGCAGAAGGCGCTTCCAGAGGGGCCGGTACCAACCACAAGCTTGATCCTTGGGGGTCTACCAGGCCCTCGCTACTCCGGATATACCTTCGGAGAGAAGCGGGGATCATATCGATCTCGCTCTCGGGGAGTACGAGGCTGACGTGCCGCATTCCTACCCCTGCCCCTGACTGGTGGGATTGGGGGGAGGGCTCTGTCGCCGAATCATACTCCGCCTCCGAATCAGAGAAGTGAACCGGTCGGATCTCTGTCCGGAATTCCGTAACATTCCTCCCTCGGCGTCGACGCCTTGCCTTCCTGCCCCTGGGTGGTTCTTCGGGGCAGGGCTGACCTCTGTCCTGGCGTCCTCCGGCCGCACTGGTGCTGGGGCCAAGAGGACTGGAAACCAAGGTGCGAGGGGCACCGGGACAGATATCGAAGGGGACGCGGGGAGAGATGATTCCGGGTAGGCCTCCAGGCCGAGATCGGAAGGCGGGGTGACCCATGCCTCTTGGATCGGCCACATGGACTAGACCCTGTTGGCGAATAGCGCTACCGCGAGGTGGTCCGCGGTGGCTATTGTCTGTACCAGCAACCGGGAGAGTCAACCCAACCTGCCTTTGGGGCGGTCGGGGCCTCGATCCGGGTCGGGCATAGAAGTGCCCCTGCTCAGGATGCGCATGGGCCTGGCGACTGGAGCCAGCAGTGGCTTGAGCCAACGCGGCCGCTGTTGCTAGGGCCCCATGGTGGGCATCCTCTTCCGCTCGAGCCCGACGTTGGCGTCGAGACAGACGAGTCGGGATGAGCGGCGCGGGTAGGTGGAGAGCCTGTTCCTCGACTTGAGAGGCCTGGCGGCGATGTCGTCGTGGCCTGACAGGAGCCCTCATCGCGGATCCCTGGAGCGAATCCCGGATAGGGTGGTCTCGGGCATCTTCCACCTCATCCTCATAGGAGAAGGAACTATCAGAGCGTTCCGGGGATAAACTCCCGAAACGGTTGGACGTCGAGGTAGGCAGCGGTGCCTCCCTGCGCGGCCCTCGGGGGCGGCGTTGGTGGCGAGGTGCAGCTCCCTCGAGGTCTAGGTGAGCCATGTCCCTGGTGGGGATGACTCCCTCTTCCTCATATCTCCGCACCAAGTTATTGATCACCCTTCTTTGGATGACCTCCGAGGGGGAGAGAGGGCGTGGTTGCCCCACAGCTGCGGCTGCTGGCACGGCTGTGGAACGAGCGGGACCGCGCGGAGTAGCCACGTCGGTGTTTCCCCTACCCCTGCGCCAGTGGGCGGGTGGCGATCAGGCACTGGATCGGGCGACCTGATTTCTGAAAGCAGGGAGAAGAACCCATTAACATTGACAGGAAAAGGAATCGACAACCAACCATTAGTGCCATGACGCCTTCCGTGGGGGGGGGGGGACCCAGGCCCTCGACGTCGCGAGACGGAGTGCCCAAGTTCCCTTCCTCAGCCCCTGGCGGGTAAAACTGAATGCTCGGTCGAGCAGCATGCTGGTCTTCCAACACCTCTGAAAGCCATCGGTCTTCGTATTGAGGAGAAGAGATTCACGTCGGGTTCACCATTTTTCTGTTTCGGTGCGGATGTGCGTCGGGTTACGCTGTTCCGCCAGGACGCGTTCACGCGTGCACCCGTCGACCCGAGGGGATGGGCGCGCGGCTTGTGGCCCCGCAGTCCCGCTTTCCAAGGGCGGGCGGCATTCGTCCCTTATTCAGGGGCGTCTGCTCCTTGATCGAAACCGGGATAATGGGATGTTGGATCCTCCTTCCGTGGACGTCTCCTCGGAACTCGTCGCCTAATCCGGGTCTCCCTCATAGATTTAAGAATGTTCGTGAATCTCGTTCCCGGCGCCATATCTTTATGGACACCGGTTAATTACGCTGCTTCCGCCAGGACGCTCCAAGGAGTCTGGTCGGGGCAGCAACCTGCGGTGAGGAGACCGGGTGGCTCTGGGTGTCGGGGGCGTGTCTTAACACTGCGCCTCTGCATGTCTGTCTTCCATCCCTAATAGGGCTTCTCGAAGGCGTGATGGCCTGAGGCATCCCGCACTGGGTGCGGGGAACTGTGTTACCTGAGGTTTTCCTCAGCTTCCCATGTTTAACACGGGGTATGCCGCGAGTTTAACGTCTAGCGGGGGCGGCATCAGACTGATCAACACGAGGAGTGGATCAGATGTCAGAACCCCTTGCGGGGAACCTCCGACGCTGGGGCCAGCACATGGGCGGCTTCCCGAGTGAAGTGGAGTGGAATGAAATGGAATGACCCCACCGGGATGTGGCGGCCCGGGTAAGGATCAGGATGGATGATGGAGTGAAGAGCTTGGACCCCGTAGGGGCTTCCTACGTACCGTGCGTTAGCGCGGATCAAAGTCAGCGTAGTTCGGATATACAGTTTAACGTCATGCTGGACGTCGGCAAGCCTACTCACGAAGAGGTCGAGGCCGCCGGGCGGAGGATTGAACCGAACCACCTCGTACAGAGGGGGATGGAACGGCCGGGTGGATCACAGTTTCACGTCATACTGGACGTTGGCAAGCCGACTCACGAAGAGATCGAGGCTGCCTGGAGAAGGATTGAACCGAACCACCTCGCACAGAGGGGGATGGAACGGCCGGGTGAATCACAGTTTCACGTCATGCTGGACGATAAAAGGAGAAATAGAAAAAGGGGCAGTGGGGAAGCACAATGGAGATACACACGTGCAGTCCCCCACAGAGGTGGATTCATAGGTGAATCAACGCAAGTGTGAACCCGGGAGGGGTCCACTGATGGACGAACCGACGTAAATACGACCGGGACGACCAGGTGGTAGGCTTGAACCTCGGAGAGGCTTCCTACGTACCCTGTTTAGAAGACAGGGATCAAAGTCCACGTAGTTCGTTCTGGAGAGAGAAATAGAAGAAGGCAGTGGGGAAGTGCAATGGAGATACACATGTGCAGTCCCCCACAAGAGCGGATTCATAGGTGAATCGACGCAAGTGTGAACCCAGTAGGGGTCCACTGATGGACGAACCGACGTGAATACGACCGGGACGACCCGGTGGTAGGCTTGAACCTCGGAGAGGCTTCCTACGTACTCTGTTTAGAAGACAGGGATCAAAGTCCACGTAGTTCGTTCTGTCTGTAACACTCTACCCCCGTGGGCGAAGGCCACTCCAATCCCGACATCCCTGAAGAGACGCGCGGGCGGGGGCCACATCCAGACCGGGGGGATCCTGCGTGCGAGACACGGGATCAGGTGATGCGGACGGTTTAACGTCTTGCCGGACGAAGTACAGTTTAACGTCGTGTGTTGAGGACGAAGCGGATGGTTTAACCTCTCGCCGGACGAAGTACAGTTTAATGTCGTGTGTTGAGGACGAAGATGCTTGGCAGTTTAACGTCTTGCAGCGCGGACGATGGTGCAGTTTAACGTCGTGCGGGACGTAAACGTCTGGCAGTTTAACGTCTTGCAGCGCGGAGGTGGCATAGTTTAACGTCATGTTGGACGTATGCACCTGGCAGTTTAACGTCTTGCAGCGCGGACGTGGCACAGTTTAACGTCATGTTGGACGTATGCTGCCGCCTAATGGGTCCGTGTCACTTAGCGCAGGCCTGGAGGGCCGCACGGGAAGACAACGTACGTTGCGGGCACCCAGGATGAAGGTCATCGGGCGCCACGCAGGCGGGTACCCTCAGGGGGTCAAAGGGGGCGACCCTGGCGGCTTGCGCGCAAAAGAGGAGCTTTGCGCGCAATACCGCGGGTCGGCGCGCAAAAGAGCGGGCTGGCGCGCAATTGGGCCAGCACTTTGCACGCGGATGATAGAGATTGCGCACACCGGGCTTCGGATAGCGCACGGGGGCAACGGCTCATTCTTTAATGAATGGCCACTTTGGAAAAAGGGGGGTGCGCGCAATCTGGTTGGACTGCGCGCACCCGGGGGCAATTGCGCGCAAGAGGCTTCTTTTGCGCGCGAATGCCTTTGGGTGAATATTTATTCAAAGGAAAGGAGCCAAAGGGATTGCGCGCGAAGGCGAACCCCAAGGCTTTCTTGCGTGAAAGAAAAGAGGTTACCTGAAGATCGGCATTGCGCGCAGAAGGGGTTGGATTGCGCGCACGAGAGACCGTTCGAATTCTGGCAACCTCCAAAACGTCGGGGGTCGCCTTATATTTATAGGCAACCCCGGGCGCGGAATCCAGTTCGCGGGCGCGAAATTCTCTTCGTGGGCGCGGAATCGGGACCGGCGCGCAAGGGAGTCGCGCGGGCCACTGGCGCGCAAAATTGCGCGCCGGCCCAGCGCTTTGCGCGCATCCCGGGAGGTTTGCGCGCGGCTCATCAACTTTGCGCGCGGGCCTCCAAAATTCCGCGCAAGCCCTCCGGGCCCTCCGAAACGTGCTTCCGACTACAAATATGACCTCACTTTCCACATCCGGAGCTTCGTTTGGGAACAACAAACTTTTCCGACGTCTACAAAAACCCCTTTGATCATTTTTATCAAATATTTGGAGTATTCTAAAGGCACCCCAATTTGGAAAAGTCACATTAAATGCCCAACCCCCACCCCACCCACACCAATTAGAACATTGAATGTAGGGTTTCCACCGCACTTGCACAGCCCTACCCCAACCCCACCCACCCCATTTGGACAACCCTACCCCCACCCCACTTGGGAAACCCATCACCCCCCACCCCACGTGGACAGTCCTACCCCCACCCTACTTGGAAAACCTAGCCCCCCCCACCACCATACCTGGACACCACTACCCCCACAACCCACTTAGAAAACCCACCCCCACCCCACCTGGACAGCCCTACCATCACCCCACTTGGACAACCCATCCACCCCACCCTACCTAGACAGCCCCTCCCCCACCCCACCTTCACACCCTCCCCCACCCCAAACAGCCCTACCCCCACCCCATTTGGACAACCTAGCCCCCTCCCCCACACTACCTAGACAACCCTTCCCCCACCCCAAACAGCCCTACCCCCACCCCATTTGGACAACCCATCCCCCTCCCCACCCTACCTTGATAGCCCCTCCCCCACCCCACTTGGATAGCCCTCGACATCCTCGCCCACCCCATCTGCACTCCCTCCCCAACCTCAAATTGAAACCTAAATTCATCCATATCAAAATCCAATTTTCAAATAAAATAAATTCCACCAAAAGTACCATATCACCCCACTAAACAAACCATTTACCATGTTTGAAATGTAGAAAAAAAAAACAGAAAACAAATCCAAGGGTTCCGTAGACAGAAACCCTAATTTAGACTAAATTAAAACATCAAACACCAAAACAATAGAGGAATAATGCTAAAACTAAGGTAACACATACTAATTTTTTTTGTTAAATAAGATTTTGTTTGATTTAAGATGGATCTTGGATGGAAGGAGTGTCGTGATCGAGAAGAATTCAGGAGCTCGATTAGGTTTTGTCTGCAATCGAGGTGGGGGTTTAGGTGGTCTGTATTTTGGGGAAAGCTTTCCCAATGGTTTTTAAAAACCGTTGGGAAAACTTATTTTCTTCCAATCTTTCCCAATGGTTTCATCAAACCGTTGGGAAAAAATCAATTTTTATAGATCATTTCCAACGGTTAATGCAAAGAATTGGTAAAGATCATCTATACCAATAGTTTAAAGGAATCGTTGGTATTGAACTGTTGGGAAAACCACGATTTCCAGTAGTGAATAATATTTTTGTTTCCCAATGAATCATTTTTCTTTATTTTTGTTTATTTATTATTATCCTATTTAATATGGTTTTATTATTCCTTCATGAATTATTTCTCCATTAGATGGGTTTGGTTGCATCATAGAATACCCAAATTATGAAATGATTATAAATTTTAAATGAATTTATGGGAATTAATGTTCATGAAGGTGAAGATTTATTAATTTATAACCATATAGTTGGTTGGGATAAATTTTCTAAGATAATTAAATGAAATTCTTGAATATAAATGAAGAATTATAAAAGGTATTTGGATTTTTTTTGTCAAGAACTGATTAAAAATAGAAATTTTGAGGGGGTAATTTAATAATGGTTATTCATAAATTACTAAATAAAATTATGTAATCTTGTAACTTGATGATTTTATGATTATATGAGATATAAATATATATGAATTAATAGTGGGATTCAGGTGTCATGTGGGATGATAATTGTTGTTCAATTTTATGATTTGGTTGTTTCCCTGAGTTTAGTTGTTTGAAAAATATTCTCTATAATTTATGATTTAATAAGATTCACCACCTATGTCAACTGGGCATTTTATACCTAAATGTTTTGGTTTTCAAGTGGTTTCTCTAAAATAATGATTGGTGTGGGAACAAATGGTTGATAACTCCCTCTTCTCGGACCTTCGTTATGATATAACATGATTTATAGGAATATTCTGGTAATGATGGATTAATGTATTGGGTATGTACGTACACTGGATGTGATGGATTTATGTTTTACCATAAAAACATGTGTGGGATGAAGTGGCTTGTGGTTATTGAAAATACATGTATTTCAACTATAGTGATTGTGGTTACCGTAGGTGTACATGCATAGGCTATTGTGTCTTAAGGAATAGCACACAATGGAAGTTATATAGTTCTTTTTATACATACTAATTGGTTACAAATGAGATGTTATGTGGTCGAGACAAGTGTGAATGGGGTACATGATGTGATATTGTTATAGTTGTGATATGGTTTCCAGAATGGGTATGATGACTTATGGAATGGATTTAAGTATAGGACAATTGACCTTGGTTCATGAAAGAGAAAACATTGTTGTGACGTCGATTTGGGGTACCTTTATGAAGTATATTATTTTGATATATAATGAATTAATTTTATATTTTACATGGTTAGAAATCCTTAGTGAGGATGAGATATAGTTTTAACAAATTAGGAAATGATTTTGTTTCCTCTGTTTATTCACAGACCATTAGTAAGATTCATTCCCATTTTCATGATAGGTTATAGCAAAGATCATACTGAGTATACCTATATTCTCACTCCAAATAAATATATATAAAGTGATTTTCTTGTCTGCAGGAGATGGGTGGTGACCGAGTTAGATGTTTCTATATCGCAGTGATTATTCAGGAGCATCTGGAATTCATGGTCCATGGATTGGAATTTTCTAGTTATTTTAATTTTTTCCACTTTTAATATTGATTTCATGTATTTGGATGTTTCATAAAATATGTAATCCATGTATTTTATAAGGGGGTATTATCTATTGTCTAGGAATATATATAGAGGGTAATATCATCTATTTATTTTCATTCTATACCCATGGTGATAGTCTCCAACATGTGGCCTATTGGAGGCGGGATTTGAGGATCACTCCTCTCATAACTTCTAGTCTATGAGGGACAATAGTAAGGGCTCATGACAATGTATATTTTATATAGTGTAATTTTTTAGAAAACATATAGATATATAAAATTCTCATTTACTTGTAATTGTTTTCTAATTTAAATTTTATTAACCATCAATGACATCACTACCTACAATATTGTATCATAAAATTTTAAATTGTCTAAAAATATTTATTAGCACTATCCCAAAGGGTCCATACTGAATCCACATGACATTATATAGTTTCAAAATTAATTTTAAATGTTAATTTTGTTGTCCAATGTTATTATATATCATGATAAATTCATAAATAGTGTATTTATTTATTAATATTCTCATTTATATATTCATTATTATAAGTTGTTTATATTGTGATTATTTAAAAGATTTAATTTAATTTTTTTTAATCTCTTCTTATATATGGTAAAACATGCATTTAAGAGTTCATGCTGGTTATATCCTAAGATTTAGTTTATTTTAACTAATTTTTTAGTTTTGTAATAATTTTAAATTCAATGTATATTATTATTATTCTTACTTATTTTGATTAAAAATATTTATTGAAATTAAAAAAACAATATTAGGTAATGAGATATATATAGTGAGACATTGGGTTAGAATACACACTACTATGAAGGCTAAAGGCTCTAGATAGAAATGTTGGGGTTATCAAACAATCACACCATATGTGATCCTAAGTAAACTTATAATTTAGTATGATTTTAATAAATTTCATGATTAAATTTTCATGCCCTATTTTCATGTCATAAATATGGATATATATTTAATATTATAATTAATTTCTATTGTGGTTGAGACACAAATGTAATTAGTTATATAATAGTTATATATTAACATGACTGAAATATATTAATTTGGATGAAGGAAATAGATTCATAATTCAACTAATTATAATAATGAATACATATAGGGAATGAAAACGATATATATATATATGTGATATTTTGAGATATTAAAAATATGTCAAAACTCAAAGGTGTTAGATCCCTTCCAAAGTAAGAACTCATCAAAACCCAAATCATCCAAAGGGATAAATCATTATTAAACAAGTACTTATGAGTTATCTTGTTTAAGGAATGTACGTTAACACTCATGGATTATGTGATTCTTTGAAGCCATGATATTGTCATGTAACTATATGATTTGGGCTATACATAGATTGTTAACCTGAACTATTAAGTTCCTAGAGGAATATAGTTCGAATAATTCATTACATAAATTTAAGGATCAATGTTTTCCACTCAACCATCCAAGATATTTATATGATATAATTGTAATTATTTTATACAGAAATAGAAATAAATTAAGAGGTGATCCTAGAAAAGTTATATAATTATAAAATAAGGATCTTGGACAAATATTAGATATGATATACAGGGTCAACATAATTGTGAGAGTATATTCAATAAAATTACTTGAATATTTATTTTCAACATGATACTCAACCAATAAATATATTATGTTTTAAGTTATAATTATATTGAATTAATACTTAATGTTATTGAGATCTATTTTAGATTGGTCTTGTAAACTTAATGATTGGTATTATAATTTGATAAGTATTCTCGGTTCTAAAGAAATTCATAATGAGAATAATGAACTAAAAGTCATTAAATCAAAAATTGTATTTTTTATAATGGGCATTAGATATATATTTTTAATCAGACATATGTGTCGATGTATAAAGACAAAAAATACATGAAAATTGGTTAATAAATAAGTGGATCTACATGCTGGAAATCATGAAAGGGATTTTTTATTAGAAGTGAGAACATATTATATATACCTACATGGTGAATAGGTTATAGAATTTGAAAACGGTTATTATGTTCCAACCATAAATAAAATTAGTTTTTGTGTGGAATATATATAATTTTCATTCATGATTAAGAACAAAAGACTTTCTATATACTATAATAATATATTTTATGACATTCATCATGTAATTTATAGTTTTCATATTTTTGAAATCAATAAACTTATTTATAACCTTTAAAATAATAAAAAAATGTAATGAATATAATACCACTCACATTAGCTATTGTTAACATGGACATAAAAATATGAAATGCATCTAAAGTATCTATAAGGATAAATTATTTCAATATTTTTATTATTTATCATTTGATAGATAATGATATTATTTATTATGTAAGATGACTGAATATTATTTTTTTTGGGAAAGTAGAATGATCTAATACACTATTGTGATTAATATATACTGATGTATGTAGTTTAATGTGAAAATAAACTAGTGGTGATTATCAGTACCTAGTAAATTTTAGTGATTATTTTAGTTGGTATGATTATATTTTTTTATAAAGAATATGTTTTGAATCTTTTAAAATGTTCAATGTATTAAAAAAATATTCTAAATAATTATATTTATATAAGAACTAAAATAATATTATCTAGTATAGGTGATAAATATTTTAGATAATAATTTATTGATCATTTGATATATTGTGTAATTTTTTCACAAATCACTCCTCTTGGTTTACCAGAATTGAATTGTGTCTATAAAAGGAAAAACACATATTGTTTGACATATTTTGATCAATGACGAGTCACTCTTATATTATTATATACCTTTGGGGTTAATATATTGAGCTTTATACTTTTACTCTAAACCATTTTCAATCTATAGTTTTTGATAATTATATATATTATATATGGATAGGAAACATACCAACTTTTCTTACACAGAATTTTGTGGTTTTAAAGTATACATTTGATGTTTTTATTTAGATAAAATTTGTCCAAAATGTGATAGATGTTTATTTTTTGGATATACCAAGGGGATATTGGGTTATTTATTTTTTGATATATTTGAAAAAATAGTGTTTTTGTATTGAATAGGTGTATTTATTTAGAAAGAATAAATTTTTTGAGGAATCATAATGAGGAAATATTTACTTAGTAATGTTTTAGATGAAAAAATAGACTTGAGATGAAGTATTAGATGGTTTCAACATAAGTTCTAGGAAATAAATTGACTTAGGTATCACATAAATCATGAATACATATGAGTATTTATCATGAGGATAATAGATATGGATTTTTTACGGAAAATATTAAAGATGTTTCATTCATAAAATTTGAACCAACAACCTTTCATGAGGCATTAAAGAGTTTCAATTTTTCAAGATAGTAAAGACTGTGAAATCTAAAATATATTCCATGTTAATTAATAAATTTTTACTCACTCATTATACCTAAAGAGGAAATACACATAGGGTTTATGTTAGTTTTTATTTAATAATACTAACATATACATAATGTCCACATAAAAAAATTTCTTAAAAGAGAAAGGTTATAAGTGATTTTAATCCCTTGACTATGAAGAAACCTTTTTATTAATTCCCATGATAATGAAAAATAAAATTTTTATTGTTATTTTCTATTTATATAAATATGAAATATACAATATGGATATTAAAACTAGTTCATTTAAGGAAATATTATCCAAGTATGTGTATATATAACAACACAAAGGTTTAGATTAAATAAATGATTATACAATCCTATAAAAAGTTCTATGATTCAACTGTGGGTTCAATTAAGAAAATAAATGTTGTAATACATATTGATTATTTATTAAAATAGTTTAGTTTCATTAATAATGAATATGAATCTTATGTATATAAGTGGGGTAGTGGGAGAATCTTTATTTTCATAATGTGTGATGCACAATTTTTGTTGGTCTAGATGATACCAATGGAATCAAATTTGTCTAACCACAACACATGACTGATGAATATTCCTTTATGGAACCTATAATTTATATATTTCAACTTCAATATTGGTTTATACTCATCTTTAGGTTCCATAAAACATCAATATAAACACATTAGATATTGGGAGATGAGTGGTGGGTGACCTGGTTACATAGAATTCTTAGGTGAGAGAATGTATATTTAAATGAGTATATTATGGTGGAAATGGATAGGGTTAGTTTTGGTAGATATATGGGATTTTGGCATGGCCTTCCCCAAGGAATACCTATCTAAATATAAATTTTATCATTCCCTGTTTATGAGAATCCAATCCCATGGGACCTCTTTCAATTAATCTTCACTTTTTCAAATCAAATAAAATTATATTTGAGATGAAAATATGATTTCTCTAAAACAGTCGACCCACATAATTTTACTTTTTCTAAACAGTTTTTATATATTTTTATTTATTAAAATCGTGTGGATAATATTAGGTTTGGATGTGCGAGAAACCATATTCTAGAATAGTGTTTTATCTTTCAGAAATGATTAAATTATGGAACTTTATATGAAATTAATGGAAGATGGTGTAATGGATAAAGGAGTCCAAAACTGGATGCAACAATAATTAATTATAGATGATTATGTAGGGAACCAATACTATATTTTGGAAGAAGTTTATTGATGATGTGTAATAATAACTTTAGGTTCATCAATTTTTACATGAGGTTTTCTTCATAGGACTATATATGAGTAAACCTAATGCATTTTATGGATTCTTGAACTATTTAATACATGGGTTAGTTTATGTATTAGTAAGTGTACATGATAAAGTAGAGTTTTTTATTCATTACTTATATTTATTTATTATTTCAATGAGGTTGTGTTCTGTCAGTGCCTGAGTTCGTGAAAGTTGTATGGTGGGTGTTTTGGGAGTTCTTAGTTCCAGATACACCTATACGTGGTATTGATCATTCATAACCTCTGATATCTGTATTTCCTATTATTTTATATATAATGAACTTATATTTTTTGAGGATGTGGTTTAAAATTGATAATTCTGACATAAAACGTGGTATCTGAGTCTGGTTTTGAGTTTTGAAAGAAAACTCAGATATATACTTCTAAAACATGTGTGTTACTTTTACTTTACCCCTTTTTGATTTTATAAGAGAATTATATTTTATAATTCCTTGTTATAAAAGGGAAATTTTAGTCTTAATAAGTTCAATGGTTTATAATTTGGTTTCTCAAAGATATAGTTATAGGACTACCAGTTTCTGAAGGAACTTGATATTTCATTTATTGGAGTGAAGTTGAAAGAAATGGATAAAGTATAGTGGGAAATACTTGGTTGGAATTTTTTTTATTTTAGTTTAGATGATTATAACCTAAAATATGGAATTTAACATCCATTATATGATTAGAATTACTTAATTAATTATGATTATTGAATACACGTATGAGAATCCCTCCATAACGAACAAAGTGTTTATATTGCGGTGAATTTGTGGTACAGGGATATCTGAATGAATGTCAATAGTTGATCATATGGAAAAGTTTATGATGATCTATAGTCATATAGAATACAATAGTGTGATTTTTATTAAATTAATGTGGGACTCAATTCTTCTATTAATGATTTTTAATCATGGGATATAAAGGAGACTGATGTGAGAAAGTCTAATGGAAAATATTACTTTATATTTTAGAAAATATATAACCCAATATTGAATAAAGAGATATAAAAAAAGATGATTTAGGTTCTCCCAAAGTTTATTTTCGTATGAAAGGGGACACTATACCATAATAATTTAAAATAATAGAATTCAAAGTAAAATAGGTTTAATCTAAGTGAATTTATTTGGTCCTACAGACTTTACATTTTGAAACATTGGAAACAATGTACATTTATGTAGGGAGATCTTGTAGAGGAATGTTAAATTTGAAAAGCATGCATTTTTTTCTTCTGTCAGATATAGATTTGAAGGGTAGTATAAAAATTTGATCCTAAGTATCTTGAATTTAATTGAGTAATGTATTATTAATTTTAGAGCTTCATTTCAATAAAATTTTGAAAGAGGATGCATGTATAACTATGTCTATAGAAGCCCTAGAAAGTTTCACCCAATGGATGGAGAGGTTAATGAAATTTCATGAAAGGGATAAGAAATAATACCAACTAATATTTTTTTATTTTTAAATTTCAAGGATTCTAAAACATACTAGGTTTATGGAAGAACTTAATTTATTTTGGAATGCTTGAATATGAAAGATTCCATACCATTTTTGTGTATTATGTGGGGGGAAATCACACTGGGTTTCATGGTTTTATCCTGAGGTGTGAAAGATGAATAATTATACATACACAAGGTCCTAAAAGGTATTATGCATTATGGGGAAACAAATTTCATAACAATGATGTTTTGGAATGAAAATTTTAGTCTCATTGGTGAGAAAGGTTTAATGAATTTATCTACTAAAGGGTTTCTGAATCTCAATTTAATCGAGTATGAAACATGTGAGGGACACATTCATGGAAAGTAACATAAGGTTTAGTTCAACATGCAGAGAAAGGCATTGAAGAATCTAGATCTTGAGCTAGTTCATATAGATGTTTGGGGTCTAATACTAGTTTGATCTCATGGAGTATCATTGTATTATATTAGCTTCAGCAATGCTTCCACAAAGATAGTGTGGTTGTTTTTTTATCAAATATAATTATGATGTTATTATTGTTTTCATTGTATGGTGATTCATTGTGGATTCTTGGATTATAGTGAAGCTATAATTCTTTTAGTATGGTAATTGTGATGAGTATAGAGGAAGAATTTTCTAGATGTTCTATTTGATGAATTGAAACATCATGGAGTAGAATGTTCTCGAAATACCTGAGTAAAATGGAATAGAGGGATGGATAAAATGGAAACCGAATAATAAATATAGGATCGTGTGGTAATTCTTTGTATTGTTAAACTATTTTTTAGCAGAATATGTTATCTTTTTAGTTTATATCATGAAATAGAGTTTTTATGAACCAAAGTAGTATCAAAATTTTGAAGAGACATGGTCTGAAATAAAGTATGAATTTTTAGACATGAAAGTTTTTATTTGCCTCAAATATTTCCTTATTAATTTCATGGATATGGATAATTTTAAGCTATGTACTAAACATATTTTTTTGTTGGATATTGAGGCAAACACATTGGTTTCATACGTTAATAAAACAATTAGTGGAAGGTTCTTAGAGTCTATAATGACATATTTAATGATTAGATATTGTTTAATGACTCAAAATAGGTAGAAGTCGATCTTTAGATAAATCATCCAATTGAGAGAGTTGAGTTGAGATGAACTAAGGTTAGGTGGTGTTAGGATATTTAAGTGGAAATGAAGACAAGGTTTGATATATATAAACATGTTTTGAAATAGAAGATACTGATAATGTTTTTCAAGTATCATTTAATGAATTATTAGAATACTTAGGAATAAAAAATAAGCTAGCATATTTTCAAAAGAATTATGTTTATTTGTAGATAAACATCGGGAATTTAGGAGGTCTACTAGGGTTAAGATGCAAGTGAAAATATTTGATTCTACAATGCATTTTGTATTAAATAAAGTTGGAGGGGGACCTAAAATCCTTAGTGGGGGTGATAAATATAAGTGAATAATTACAATGGGAGTTAGTAAGGATGAAACAGATTGATTCCGTACATGTTCTCGATAAAAAATAAATAATAGAATTACCAAAAGGAAGTAAGGATCATTAAAAAAAGTGGATTTCTTATTTGAAGTACGAATTACATGATAGATTTCAGTACATGGTGTGATTTTTTGTAAAGGGGATTAAAAAATAAGAAGGTTTGGACTCTGGATAAATTTTATCACTTTTTCTTAATCAGATAATAATTCAGATGATAGTTATCATGGTTTATATAAAATATTTGTATCTTCAACCAGTTGACATCAAGTATTATTTTCATTATAATATATAGAGAAAGAAATAGACATTGACAAACTAAAGGGTTTCATGTCAAAACAGAATGGGGGACTACTATTTAAACTCACATGATGTTTATATAGGCTTAAGTAGGAACTGTGGTAGGGTAATAAGAAGTTTTATAACATCATAATGGAATGAATGTTCATCCAGGGAAATGAAGATCATTACTAGTATTGAAAGGTGTATGATAGTGGGCGTTTCATCGTAGATCTTATCTATATTTATGAAAATCACGTAATACCACAAATACCTTTGTACATTGATACCCAATCCCCTATTACATAACTAAAAGGGAGTTACCAATCCCCACAGGTTGGAAACAATCACCTGACATCATATAATAATTAATAGAGAATAAATTTTCCACAAAATAGTGGATGATAAAAGATACAAGTATGTATTATCCACACTCTAAAGGTATAATATTCTTGAAAAAACTGGTAAAATAGTACCTTGACATATATATAAACATCCTAAATGAAACAAAAACACAACTAGAAAAAAAGTATGAAATTCTCTTGAGTAACAAGTGAAAAAAAACTCCATCAGTCACTATAATCTCTCCACAGTCATAAGGATTAAGAGAATCCACCACCTCCAAGTGGTGTTTTCCCTTTTCTTGGACCTAGCATATGAAAATATAAAAACACCTAAAGGTAAAGGTAGAGTGTGAGATATAAATCCTAGTAGGGACTCAGTAAGTGTTTCATAATCAATTCTATGACAATTAAAACAATTATGCTTTCATTTAAAATTAAACATGGAATGTTATATCATTAAAATGTTTTAAACCAAAACATGTTTTCACATCAAAAGATATTAAAGATATATCAGAACTGTCTTAAATTAACGTTTAATTTAAAACACTTATATAATTTATTTAGAGTTAATAAAAAAGTTAAATAATCAATGGAATGTATATTCATGTCAAAAAATCATAGAACCCTGTGTAAAATCCCTATGGTATGTTAAATTATGTAATGGGATCCTCACACATATAAATAATGATCTCGGATCAGGATAGGTATGCACACTCAAATAAATCTACAACTCAGTATGGGACCCTTCATAGTAAATCTACACCCCCAAAGTGGATCCCTCTTGGGTGTTCATACTGAAATTATCTAGTTAGAGTTTTCATTTTCAATATATTGTGATTTAGTGAGGCTATTAGATTTCATATCCCAATGACTAATAACTGTCAGGAAAACATTTTCTTCATATATTCAATAAATTAAACATTTTCAAATCAAAAATTCCAAATCAATTCAAATTACAATTTCCCAGTTTCAGTTTTCCACATGCCTTTCTCTTCTCAAAACAATACTAGAGGGTTTCCTCAATTCATGCAATTTAAAATCATCTTTCACATAAAGAAATTTTTTCTCAATTTTCAACATCAAATCAATTTCATAATAAAGGAAAACTTTTCCAAAAATCTACCCCACATTTCAATTCTATTAAAATTGGGCTTCGTTTCACATTTTCCATGACATTTCAAACAACACAAAAAATCCTTTAAAATTAGGGTTTTTAAATTAATTAAAAATTCATTTAAATCCAATAAATCAATTTAAGGTTTCAATAATAGTGAAAATAATTATGGAACCAACTAACTTTAAATCCATAGATCATTATGCACAACATAGGATAATGGGAACAATAATGGAGAATCAAGTTGAGAAATATTATGAAATGAATCACACAATCAAGATCCATCAAAACTGAGATTAGATCCACCAAAATTGAGATTTTATCCATCACTAACATGATGGAAATAACTCTATAAGGATGACACAAATAGAGATAAAAAACCCACAAGTAAGGAGATCCAATTACCTGAAGGAGATCCAACATGAACACTAGAGCTTCAATCCACTAATTAAATGGTTTGGAGGAGTCAAAATCACCTTTTATGAGCTTTAGTTTACCAAGTATTTGAGTTACAATATAAATAGGGTGATTAAGGGTTAAATCGTAGGATTTTAGGATTTTATTAATATTTTCATGGGAATTAAAACCTTCTTTCATGGTTTGTTTTGTAGGTCCACACAGTTAGAAAAATGGTTCACCCTAACTATGTGCCTTTTCTATATAGGGGTTCACTATTTGACCTAGGTGGGAGAATGATTTTTCAAACCATGTTCCTATCATGAAAACCCTCATTGCGAGAGGGTGATCAGTTTTGAGGGGATGACTTCACAATTTGAACAAACTATGTATCCCCATCCAGAGGCTCATCCTAGGTAACATGTTTTCATATTCTAATCTGCATGGTTTGACCTAACCATTTGTGATCTATGAATAGGCCCTTGGTTATAAAAATTTTTAAAAAATCTCCAAGAACAGCCCCAAAATATGTCCTGAATTAAAATTGATCAAAAAATGGTCATGGAATATCTGAAAGAAGGTAACATGATGTTATAATGTCTTACTCTTAGTTGTAACTATGATGTAAGGGATAGAAAGTTAATGCATGAATTTACTGGAATTTACAAAATGATGGATCTTGCTCCTATAATATAGATTCTAGGGATATGGGTCAGAATAAACCTGAGTTTTGGAACATTTTTTGTCTTAGATAGAGTGTTTACAACAGATTTTGAAGTTATTTAGAATGATTAAAAAGTATACTATGAGCATTCCCCTAACTATATACCTCAAAAATTCAAATGAGAAAGCTCCTAAAGTAGTTAATGAGGCTAATTTAGTAGTGAAACATCAATTTTTATTAGTTTTGGTAAGTGTGATGTACACCATTATTTGTAAAAATATTGATATCGTTCAAGCAGTATGTGTGATTATAAGGTTTATGTTAAATCAAAGAAAGAATAATTGGGAGGTTTTTAAGTGTATCTTCTGGTACTCAAAAGGTGTAATTTATCTAGCACTCTATTTTGGAATAGAAGATACTTTATAATGATTTTAATATTCTAAATTTGTTGGAGATTTTTATTCATGAAGGATAACCACTATCCTTTTTGTTAATGTTAGAGGCACTACCATGATATAGATGTCCAGTTACAACAGGTAGTAACAATATCAACCAAAAAATTTGAGTGTGTTATGATTATAGAATAAGATAAGTAGTTTATGTTGTTGAAGGTATTTCTACATGAAATAGGATGGAGGTAAGAAATCAAAATTATGTATCGTGACAACAAAAAGTGTGATTCAATTTTCCAAGAGCCATAAATTTCACTCTATGATGATGTAAATTAAACTAAAGTACCACCTCATCTACAAACATGTGAAAGATAGATTGAAGGAACATTGAAATGTTGAATGGAATCAAAATTCAGTATATTTTCTAACTAAAATTATAGTTTATGAAAACCCAAGTATTTTTGTAATTAAATTGGGATTCGATAACTTAGAGTCCGTAAGATCTTAGAATCTCTAAAAGAATTAAACAAAGGAACTAAAGAAGGGATGCTTTGAAATATGACTATGGTGATCCAGTGGACTTAGTAATGAATCATGGAAAATGATTCTCAATAGGTAGATTGATAGACTTGGTAAGGTGAGAATCAAATTTCTTGTATAGAGTTGTAGATTCCATAAAATAGTGACTTTTGAGAAAACATAATGAACCAAATTCAGGATAGTGAAATTGAATATAGATTCTTGAAAAAGATGAAACAATGACTAATTTTAGTTGATCAATTATGGAATTAATACTATACATAGGAAAAAATATATTTATTCCATATAAAAATAACCTGATGGTTATCAAATGATATTTTAGGTTTATTTTGAGGACGATGTAAGAGTAAAATAGATTCAATTTTTGGATTCTTTCATTTTTCACTAGATGGATCAATTGAGGTAGTGGTTATTATTCCATGTAAATGATCGAGTGGAGGGACATTTATAAAGATAATATGGTGGTGTAAACAATTAAACAATAAGTTAGTTATAATTATCATCCAATAATAGATGGAGTTGGGTCATTTTCATCATACTTGAATAGTTTCACTAAAGACTTTATTATATTGTTATTTGGAGTTATATTCTACTATAATATCATATTTTATCATTTATTTAATTTTTTCATTCATATTAAATTGGATAAATATTTGAAGCACGTTAAATCCTTATGTTCATTTGTTATGGTCTTCATTTATATTTATTACTTATTGATATGGCTCATTCTTGATGAATATTTTCACATCCTTTTGAGGAATTAATGATTTTTTTATATCAAAATGTTAGGTTAATAGAGAATTTCTAATGATTAGTTAATCTTCCCTTATATTAAATTATTTTTATATTTTAATAATAATGTGTGATTTTGGTTCTTATATTCTTAATGGTTATCTTTGTCTTATGTTTTATATATATTTAAAAAACATATATTTTTGTTGATCTTAGAGTAATATTAATTTAAATATCATTTCAGAGTAATTTTGAAATTATGTCATTCCTGAAAATATTTTCTTCAATATACTTTTATTTATTTATGAAAATAAATTGTTGGAATTGAATTTGTGGTTTATAAATTATTAAATTGTCAAAAAGTCTAATTTTGTGACCTATTTTTTGGATGATTTATTATTTGTTTTCTTTTGACCCAATTTCCATCATTGTATAAATTTCAGGGCCAAAAGACCTAAAATTGAAAATAAAAAATCAAATAATTAGGAAAATCAATGAAAAAGGGGGAGATATACTAATCAAATATGGGGATATGAACCAAATAATTATAGAGTTAGCTAGAAGAGATAATGGGACTAAACCATGTTATACATAGGTGAATCCTACCCTTTTGTGGGAGGGGCACATTCGGTTTGGAGTTATAATCATGTCATGTGACGAGAATGATGAACATTGATAGTTGCACCAGTTGGTGGATTGGGAGATATTCTTGGGGAAACTGACTCTGAGCCTAAGGATTGATTTTCTATAAGAATTTTTTCTAAATTTGAGATTGATGAATTTATCAAAAGAAATATTTTAAGAGGAATAAGACCAATGATATGAACTAGAAGACACACATTAGAGAAAGAGACTCTAAATAGATAGTATTCCAGTATGGTATGTGATATTGGAGAGTATCACAATCAAATTTATAAGGGATATTTGTTTTATCTTCTAGAAATTCTTCTTCTATTAGTTTTTTACTAATGATTTTACTTATGTTTGAATAAATGCATTGTTGAAATTTTTTATTTCTAATTTTTTTTGGATGGATGTTGTTTGGGTAATGAGAATTTTTTTATCATTTTATTTTTATTAAATCATTTAATCTATCTTTTTTGGATCAATTTATTTCTTGTATTTATCTCTGTGAGTAATTTCATCAATGATGAAGGTTAAAAAATATCATATATTTTACAGATTTTAAAGAACTATTAGGATTATATTTATTTTATAATCTTATAATAATAAATTTTGAAATCAATTGAAGGAAATAACATCAAGGATTAATGATAGTTCAATATTGGTGATCCATCCACTCATTCCTTATGTAAAGTTTCGTTTCTCAATTGAAAATATATGGAGTTTAACCTACAATATTATGCTCCTTGAAAATTCAGTAGGATAAATTTTCAATGGATATTAGTTCAGTACATTTTTATATGATTGGTGAGATATTAGGGGTATCTCTTCCACTTTTTTTCACTAATCACTTTCCTAGTCTAATTCCCTTTTTATCTAATTCTTTTTTTTCACATCATCATTTATCACTTCCAGGTTTTACCCTCAAAAAATTTCTAAAAACTACTTTTCTTTCACAATGTTTTTCTTATTTTCATGTTATTCTCTTTGTAAATCAAAATCCCTTTTATTAATCCCCTCTATATCACCCTTTCCTACAAATATACTAGTTTTAAATACGAAAATTAAGAATTAAATATCTAAGAATGATGAAATTGTCATCAAATTTTAGGTTCCATTTTTGGGGAATGAATGAGGGACCAAGTTAAAAAAAGAATCATAAGAAAAAAAAAATAGATAACTTATTTTTCAAAGGAAAAAATAAAAATTAATTAAATAATTTTGTATGAATATGATATGTGTGACCTTTTGAACAAGTGTTGAAATAAATTTTGTTCAGAAAAACTGAAATTTTTTTTTCAAAATATAAATCCTCTTATTTTTGTAATAGAAAACAAGTTGAGTGATAAAAAATAAAGTGAAAATGGAAGAAAATAGGTGTGTAATGGATTAATAATATAATGTTATTCTACCCCATCTAATAGAATATTTCATTTGATGGAATAATATTATAGAGTTTTAGTTTCCCATGGTTTAAATTAATCCTTTATATATTTGGGTTACACATAATAAAATAGTCACTGATATCCATGCTTATATATTTGAATAAATTTCATAATAAATACTCTCCAGAATTTATTAAGAACTTCTACTGTGTGGTGCAACAACTACCACTGAAAGGTATTAGAGATAATGAAATGAAATTGAGAGTATTTCAATTTTTATCATGGGTAATCCTAAATCATAGTTTCATCAGTTTTAAAAATAGATATTTGACACTTTTGATCATATTTTCAATTCCTTTATTTTAATGTTACTCCCTTGGAGGATAACATCTAAAACTACACATATGATCATATGATTTGGGAATGATGAGTGTTAGATGTTATAAAAAACATGTGATAGATTTATGGTTACTCTTATAATGTTTTAAAACAACTAGTTTTATGATGATTCTTAATCGACACATATTCAAATGGACTCACCCATTAAAATTAGACAATTGTTCATAAACTTTCTGGAGTTGATTTTTTGGTAAGATCACTGAACATCTTAAATAATTCATTAATAAAATTTCAAAAAATTAATAATAAAATTTATCTATAATCATAAACATCTTCTAAAAAGTTATAAATTATATTCATGAAACCCACTGATATGAAAAAATGATTTCCAATGAAAAATAACTTAGGGATAAATGTTATCATTGTGACATGTTTAGTAATTCCAAATCTTGTAGTCCCATCATTGATATGCCTTCCAAAATTTCTAAAAATTATAATTTTAATTTTTATAATCCTAGGTATTATAATTTATAAAATAAATACAACCGAGGTTATAAGAATAATCCCAAACCTTTTTAGATAGAGTATAGAGTGTTTAGTAAAGATGTTGCTCTTGGATTCCCATCACAGTCTAGGATGTAATTTAAAAATAAATATAGGATTGAGTCATACAATTAAAAAACAGATTTTTATGGGCTAATGTAGAAAATTATAAGAATAATTGATAGATATTAAATACATAAAGATGATATGGAATATCAATGAACTTATTACCAAAATGAAAAAAAAATAATTTATAAAAATAAAGATACCATATGGCTAGAGAGTTTGGACGCAGAGAAAATGGAAATGTTCCCAGAACAATAGAATTGAATCAACGGAAAAATTTTATACTATTGTTATCAAGGAGTTGGTTAAAAACTCTATAGGAACTTATAAATAACCCTATGAGAGTTCTAAATGAAACTCTAAAAGATTATAGCCATCAAAACCTATAATTTTATAAATATAAATTAATGGAAAATAACACTGAAAATTAATTAAGTCCACCCATTCTACATTGTAAAGAGAGAAAAAAGACTCTAAATGAAAAATAAAAAAGGGAATCAAAATATTCGAGAAGAATTTGATGTCATATATACTATTTTAAATAATTATGCTCCTCCCATTCCATTCCCTAAAAAATGAAACAGAAAATTCAAAAATATAAACTTCTTAAGATCCTTAGTATTTTCAATAAGATCCATGTAAACATTCCTTTAATTCAATATTTAATATCGATTAATTCATAAAATAAATCTCTAAAAAATATTTTTTCAAACAAGGAATCACTTGAGGTGTTTGTTATATACAACTATACTGTAGAGTGTAGTGTGTTTCTATAAAATAAAATTCCAACAAAACTCAATGATCCGGTGATATATTTAATTCCATTAACATTATAAAAACTATTGAACCCAATTGATTATGGAACATGGTTTCAGTATCAATTTAATCCCCCACTAACTATTTCAACTATTGACATTGGCCGAACAATAGCCTACCAATATTTTCCAGTACTTGGATGACTGTTCTATCACACACCCTATGGGTAAGGAATAGAATATTAATTTTTGTGTAGGAATGATTTTTAACCATTTATTTTGTAATATTAGACATGTGATATGACCAGGAATTCCCTATCATACTGGGTAGACCTTTAATTTCCACTGGATGATTCCTAAAAAAATAATTCTTAGGGGAAATTAATTTTGATGTTAGGTGAGAAAACTATGGAATTTAATTTTTTTAAAAATACCAAGGGACATAAAACATAGGATAACCATTATAGAGTAATAATTCTACAATATTAAGACTCTTTTGATATTATTATAGAATAATTATTATATGAAATGTAAAGTCATGTAAGTAAAACTTTTGATGAAGAAACCTGTTTTGAGATTGATATAGGTGAAGTGGAGGAAAAATTTGATTAGTATGAGGGTGAATTTTTGGATTGTGAAGATTATTTTTTTGTGGAACACATGTTTACTTCAAATCTTAGTTCCAAGTGTAATGAGAAATCCAAAATGGATATTTGTGAGGAAAATTCATTATCCAACTCACATTCTTTTTTTAAGATACACATTGAAGACCATGATCTACCTAATCTAAGGATTATTTCTTCTAGTTAATAATCACTACATTTAGAGCACAAACCACTTCCAAATCAATTGAAATATTCATTTTTATATGAGATTTATACACTTCCTGTAATCATTTCTGTTAAGCTTCAGGGTATTCCAGAGGAATGGCTATTGAGGGTGTTGAGAAATTTAAAATCTACTATAGAATGGAACATTTCTAATATCAAAGGGACCAACCCTTTTTATTATAGGAATAAGATACCTATATATCCAAATCATAAACCAAGGGTATAAGGATAGGTTAGGCTTATTCATAACATGAAATTGATATTTATATATATGAGTTAATTAAATTATAAATACTGAAATAATATTTAATTTGTTAGATAGTTCTTGGTTCATCCATGTTCAAATTATTCCTAAGAAGAGAGGTCTCATAGTCATTACTAATGAGAAGAGAGAATAAAATCAAACTAGGTCAACAAATAACAAGGTTCATTTTCTAATTCCATTCTTATATCAAATTCTTTATAGGTTGGATGAAAATGAATTTTTATGTTCTATTAATGGATATTTTGGTTGAAGCTAGATTCTAGTATCCCATGATGGCTAGGAAAACACCAACTTCACTTATACATTTGATACATTTTACTATTGATGAATTCATGTTATCTTTTGTGGTGCCCATACTACCTTCCATAAGGACATTCTATCTATTTTCTCTAACATGGTTGAGAATATATTTGAGGTTTTTATTGATGAATTATCCATAGTTAGAATAAATTTCAAGAGATATATAATGTATGTGTAATTAGTCTTAGGAAGATTTCTCAATTCAAACCTTCTCTTTAATTGGATAAACTTTTAGTTTATGGTCACTGAAGGGATAATTATTAGTTTTAGAGTCTTGAGGATTGTAATAAAGGTTTATAATTCTAAAATTTAGGTCATTAAAATACCGACCCTCCAAAAATATAATAAATGAACAAGAAGCTTCTTGGGGAAAGTCGGTTTCTATCAGTGGGTTGTAAAGGATTTCTAAAAAACCAGAAATCCCCATTGGTCATTATTGGTCAAAGACATGGAATTGGAATTTTATGTTAAATGTATAGAATCTATCTGTCTTTTTAAATATAAAATTTCTTATTACACCATAATAATTTCCCCTAATTATAAATTCCCATTTTATATAAGGAGTAATTTAAGTGTTATAGTGATGGGGGAAGTCATAATGAAAATGAAAGAAAAGATGAATTATATGGTGTACTATGAAAGTAGATTACTAAATGATGTTCAAAGGAATTACACCACTGCTAAAAAGAAATTACTAGCTGTTATGTTTTCTTGGAAATTTTTTATTCAACAACTGATTGGTTCAAACAATTATAATATTTACTAACAATTTATCCTTGAAGTATTTTCAATACAATAATTAATCTAACCTATGATGATTAAGTGGATACTATTCTTTCAATAATTTTACTTGGAAAATTTAGATAATCATTTTTTCTATGTTTTTAGTGGTTGGCCAATTGTCTAGGCTATTTGGAATACAATACAATAACCTTAAGAAGATGGACCAATTTTTTCCTAATTAAAAATAATTGGTTATGGAATATTTTTAGTCTTATTGGTTTATGTTTTTTGTTAATTTTCATGTTCCACAAGACTTTAGTAAGTATTTCATGCTAAATTAAAGGAATAATTATATTTAAAAGATAAAATACTACATTTCATATGATCCATTACTGTATATGATGTGTTTTAAGGTTATTATGAGGACATGTGTGGATAAAAAATAAATGTTACCAACTATTGAGTGTTTTCACTCATATCCATGGGGTCTACATGATGGGGTAGAAAATAAATCCCCAAAAAGTGTTTCAGGATATTTTTTATTGGCCTACTCTTCTCAAGGATTCCAGAATTCATATGACAGGTTGTTAAAATTTCTAGAGATATGGATATGTAGGCTGTAAACATAAGCCTCTATAAAATGGGATTTTGGTGGATGATTTTTTTTGTTTCTGGGGTTTAGATTTTATGGGAACATTTCCATCATCTCCTAGTAATGAGTTTAAACTTATAGTGGAAGACTATGTTTTAATGTTCGTTCAAGTAGTGGTTCTTCCTATGAATAAGGATTCTAGTATTGCCAAATTCATCAAGAAGAATAATTTTTCTAGGTTTGGAGTTACCAATGAATTTATCATTGATAATTAATCCAATCTTAAAATCATGAAATTAAAATATTTAATGAAAAATGTCATTGTATTCAGAAAACTAGGACTACTTATCACCCACAATTAAATAGACAAGTTGAGGTCTCAAATAGTGAGCTTATACAAATTTCAGATAAAATTATTTATTTCTATAGGAATTATTTCTCTTTAAATACAGATAGGTACATTTATTTAACTTTATTAAAAAAATTACAGGAATGTCTTATTACAAGATTCATTTTAAGAAAACATTTCATTTTACAATGGTGTTTCATCATAATTTTTTTTATCATGTCAAGTCATTGAATTTCGATTTTAAGAATGTTGTGGAATGAAGGGTTCTTGAATTAACTAAACGTGATGAGATACAAATGGATTATTTTTAAAATTATATAATCTAAAAAGATATATCTAAGGGTTTCCATGATTCCATCATTCCTAATAAGAGTCTTAAGGATGGGTAGAGATTATTAATTTTCAATTATAAGATTAAACAATTTCCTATGATTTTTAAATATAAGTGATCGAGACCCTTTATCATCCTATGGGTATTTTTATTAAATATATCTAGTTTATATATGAGGATAATAGAATATTCTTAGATACTATTAAAATAATTAAAAATTAATTTGATAGACAACCAAAGGACATGGATTTGTTTTAAATTGATTATCAAACTTTCTGTGGGTCTAAATGTAGAATATAAATCCAGTTCTTCATGGTATCTATCCAATGCTTATTTTTCTTATTTTCATTCCTTTTATTTTTTTAATGATAATAGATCTTGATTATATTATATTTCAAGTTTTCACATGCTTCCTCAATGGTTAATGTTATGCATATTTTTTTGTTCAAATTGTCTCTTAATCACCACTGTCACTTTGATCCTTCATATAATTAGTTCATCACTAGGTTGTAATTTCAATTTTAGTTATATTAATTTGTGGATCTTTAAAAAATGTTGAATGTAATATTGTGATGGATATTATACTTGTCAAAATTTTATGATAAATTCATTTGTGTGGTTGATCAATTTTGATTGTGGTCAGTTGGCATGATAAGTCTAGCATGGTCAGTTTTATTATTACAGTCACTCCAAAACTTGTTTTAATTTTTCTCTCATAGTTTATTTCCTCTTATGTTTGATCCAATTTATTCTTATAGTCACATTTGTCTTATCTCATTAAATCTATTACTTGGTTGATTTTCAACTTGCGATCTATGGGATTACTATTATACATTCGTATCAGTGTCCTCAAAGAGTCAGCCACATTCCATGGTCGATCTAATCCATAGTGAAACAAATTACCATGTGATAAGTTTCATCTTGTGGTCTATTGAACCACAAAATAAACCACGATAACTTTTCTATGTATTTTATAGAATAATATGATCGATTTGTGGTCAGTTGGTTTTTACAGTCGATTACTACTACTTGTTGTATTCAATCATATTTTCAAGGTGTGGATGATTTCCATTTCTTCTTATAGTCGATCAAATGATCACAAAATAATCACATTGTGTATTCATTAGGGTTCTTCTTCATGCGGTTAGTTTTATAGAATAATCACTTATACTTCTAGGGTTAATCAACCTATTGATGATCCTCACAATTGCTTTTCTACATAGTTAGTTGAAGTTTTTTTTCTGATAATCAAAATACAATTTTCATATTCTATTCATAGAGTAGTTTTTTATGTTTTTATATAATTTATAAGTGTCTTATTTTACCCTTATGATAGATTAAAAAGTCATTATTTTCCCTTACATAGCTTTTTAAAGTTATTATTTAACTTTAGGCAACTCAAATTTAACCTTATAGATCCTCTTTGAAATGCTTGTCACCCATACACAAGTAAGATTCTACATTTATGTTTCCTTTATATTATATTTATTACTCTAATAAAACTTTTTCCTTAGCCTTAATTTAGTTGTCTAATTATCTATTTACCCACACATGAATTATATTTTACCCTTATATAATATAAGTAAACTCTTTTGTACCATTATGTAACGGGTTTCTACTCTTACATAAGATATACAATTATTGTTTTACATTCATGTGGTATTATATTTATCATTATGAAACACATCATGACCCTTATGCAAAGTATGTAAACACTTATATACCATAACACAACACTCATTTGTACCATTATATAGCTTTAAAGGTTAGAATTATGCACGATATAAAATATCTCATGTTAACCTTACGAAAGTATTGATATTTCCCTATAACATTTTTTTTTGAAAATGTACACTTATCATTATACCTTTACATATGTCTTGTAAATGGCCCTTAAATTGTTAAGAATTATGATTTTCTCTAGATCACCCTATTTTATTATTTTTTATGATATATTCATGTGTTGCCTATCTATTTAAATTGATTAAACTAATTTAATGATTCTTTACATTCATATTAATTATATAGATTCTATGTTAATTAATTATAAATTGTTTTGAACTTATTTACATGAAGATCAAAGGCCTTTTATTTACACATGAACCATCAACACAAAACTTAAAAATTCAATTTTATTATTTTGTGTTTTTTTGTTTGTATTTGATTTTTATGAATTCCTTTTAGATATTAACAAATTTATTCTAAATTTTTGTAAAATCATTAATGTAGTATTATTCATATTTGAAACTCTTCGTATCTACATGAATATATTCTTCATGTATTTGAATTTTAAATTTTGGTTTTTTAATTATCATGTTATTTTCATTAACTTATTATTTTGAAATTGATTCACTATTAAAATCATGATTTCATGTTGGTTCAAAATTTTCTTCACAATTTTGAATATTTGATGAGAGTCTGGAAATAACTGTGTAACAATAAAATATATATTTGTATGTAAATATATATATATATCTAGTAATTCAATATCTATCCTTTTTGAATTTGAATTTTAATTTTCTAACCTTTTACATGGATATGTTAGGTTTATTTTTATTTAAGGAATTTGAGTAGTGCTTCAGAGGTGACAGTAAGATACAAAAATACTGAAACAATACTTCATTCATGAGAGCTTACTTACTTTTAAGTATTACTGTAAAAAATATATTTTAGTTTTATACTAATATGGAATCTTGTGATCCCATTAAAATTATTCTATCATATATTGGATGATATAACAAGGGCTGAACCTAAACTACTTCGACTTCTACTACCTTGATAAAACTATTTAATTGAATATTGAAGAACTAGTACTCGTGCTTCTCTTATTTATCTTCTCTATAATTTTGTAATAGTTTCTTGTGTTAGTAACACTTTATTCCATCTCTCACATGTTCACTCACTTTTTATTTATTCTCTTACATACAAAATCATTTTCTTAATTTGGGTTGTGAATCCTAGATTCTAAAGTTGAGACTATTTGGTTTATAACTCCCATTGTCTAAAGTTAGTTTTCTAATTAGATTGTGAATAACCATTCAAAAGTCTTCTGTATTTATAATTTTAATTCCACTATAAATAGTAGTCTTTAATTGGGTTATGATTCATCATAAAAAAATAGTATTGTGAGAAACACATATCTTACTGAGTAGAGAGAAATAAGAGTAGACTAAGTCAACTTTGGACAAAACTAATATAAAAAATCAGTGTGTTCATCATTTATTTTTCATTTCTTATTAAATTAGATAATTAATTTAAATCATTAATCAATAGGTTTAAATTTTTTAATTTGATTTGTTCACCCCCCACTAGACCATCTTCCATCACCCTATCTGACCTAACACTTTATTACTAGAGAAATATTGAAAAACTTCCTTATAAACCTAACATATATTACTATTTTAATCTTGATCTTTAATTCTTGGAATCTTATTTTTTTAACTTTTTCATATAGGGGTTGATAGATGTTGTTTTTTATAGAAAAAGGGATGTCTAATGACCACATTCAAATCCTTAAAATTATTTTTTTTGGGATGTGCATATATTTTTCTACATATGACTTTTTTTTTGTTTGGAATTTATTTCTCATTTGAGATGAATTGAGGGAATCCATATTCCCTTTCTAGGTGTTTGTCTTGTTTTTAAAACATTTCTTGCAGAATTAAAACCCCTTTGGACTCAATGTTTTCTTTTTGTGGAAACCACTATTCAACAAGCTACCATTTAACATAAATTGTAGATTACTACATTATTTTTATAACATAAAATCATGAACATTTGGAAATATATTTTTGAAACTTATTATAAAGTGTGTTTAGTGTGCTATTTTGAAATTTCTTATGATCAATTTAAATAATAATTAAACCTATTAATTGAAAATTATTTTGAACTGAAGTATTCTAAATTTATCTCCAATTTATGATTTAATATTAAGGACAATATTTGGTTTTAAGTTAGGGGGATGGGTTTAAAAAAGTGATGTAATATACTTTATTATTTTATAAATAAAAATTCCTATAATTTTTTAGAAAATGATTGTATTTATGATTTAATATTTAATTTTAGTGGGTGATAATATTTTTGAGGTTTTAATGCTATTTTTAATCTTCGAGAAGTTTACTTTTATATTTCCCCATGAATTTAATTTGTTATATCATTTTATTACCCTTTAGAAAAAAAATTTATTTTGGTAAATTTTGGGTATTATATCTTATAATCATAATTTACTTTGAAAATTATTATTTGAATTAAACTCGTAAAATATTTATCCAAATGTTATATGGAACAAACTCTTAATCTCTGTTGAAATTTTTATTTTTTATAATTTCACTATTTGATAGGTTATTTATCCTAATAATTATAACATACGACCCCTAGAGTGGTTTGTTTAATGTTTTTTGAGCATCTAAATTATGTGTGTCTATTTATTGATAGAAAAATAGAATTTTATAAATTCAATTAAATGAAAATTAAAATGTTATTAACTCTTATGAAGATTTTAAATTTCAATAATTTTTGTTACTAATATAACCATGTTTTCACTAAAACCATTTATATTTAAGAGGGAAACAACATTAACTACATTAGTGGGTCCATCGGGGAAAATAATTTTAAAAAAATCTTTGTGGATTTTTTTTCAATCATCATATTTATTTTTCTCCACTAAACATTATAAGTGGATTTATTGAGGAATTGTTTTTTCTAATTGTGTGGGAATTTGATTTCGTCTATTTTTAATTCACATTAACACACCCTTTTAAGGTCTTAATCGAATATTTTATATCAAAATTTGATGTTAATGGTTATTTTTTGGTGTTTTTTAAATCTTTTTTTTTGATATGAAATTATTTAAATATTTTGATAATAATTAGTGATTTTGGTAGTTATGTTCTTAATTGTTAATTCTATTAAATTATATATATGTTTTAAGAACTTATATTTTGATTGGTTTTAATGGACACTTATTTGAAATATTTAATTGATGTAATTTTGAAATTGGGGGGTTTTTAAAAGTAATTCTTTCAATATCCCATTATTTAATTTGGAAAATCAATTTTCAAATCCATTTTTATATTTTGAAATTTTTGAAAAATTATAAAATCTCATTTCATGACCAAGATTTAATTTTTGAATTATTTATTGTCTACTTTCATTCTATCCCTTTTCTGGTTTTCATAAATTTAAGTTCAACGAGACCTAAAAAAATGGAAAACCAAAGTATTTGAAAAATCAAAGGCAAATGGAGAGCTAGACTAATTGAAGTTGGGGAGATGCATTGATAACTTATAGATATAGCTATAAGAGTGGAGGAGATTAAACCAAACAACATGGAGGTAAAGCCAACTTATGTATGAGAGGATCATATTTGGTTGGGATTTCTTCTCATGTCACACAAGGAAGATTATGAATAATGTAAGGTACACTACTTGGTGAGTCAGAAGATGTGCGAGGAGTAGCTAACTATGAGTTTAAGGAATGAGTTTTCATAAGAGTTGTTTTTAAATTTAGGTTGGATAACATTATCAAAAGAAACTTATTAGGGTGAGGAGTACTGTGGTTTGTTAGTAGAAGTTACATAGTTGACTAGGACACTGAAACTTGATAGGTTCCAACTATATAAATGGAGGTTGGATAGGATCATAATGAACTCAATGGAGGAGATTTTTTTCCTCTTATATAACTTGTTCTTTTATTTGATGAACAATTCTTCTTGTAATTATATTTGAATAAAGTAATTATTTAAATTTCATGTTTCTAAAATGTTTTTTGAATGAATATTTAAAGTTAAATAAGATTTTCTTGAAGCTTTTATTATTATTATATCATGATATTTTTTAATTTCTCAACCGTTTTCCTTATTATCTTTCTCTATTGAAATAAATTCTTCAATGATCAAGAGTCAATGATTGTTGATCAAGTACACATTTTTTAAAACAATTAATAGAATATTTATTTTGATATTTTATGATATGAAATTTTAAAATGAATTAAAATAAATAAAATTAAAGATAAAGAAAAGTGCAGTCTTGGTAATTAATTTACTTATTCCATCTGTAGTGTTGAGCTTCATAGTAATCAAGAAATATAGTTCAACCTAAACTAGTCTAGTCCTTGACATAGTTAGTTGGAAAAAATTCTATTATATGTTGTTTTAATAAATTTTTACACAATAATGGAGATATAATAGTTAATAAATAGTAAAAATTACACTTTTTATTACATTTTTGATTCAGTATACACTTTCTCAGTTTACTTCCACATTGATTTGGTTGTTGTTGTGTGCATCAACCTTTCTCACTTATTTTCATCCGACTCAATAATTGTCCAGTACTATTTTTCATCCACATTTATAATTGCTTTTCCCCTATTTTAAATTTATTATATTGGTAACTCAAACATAATGATAGAAATTATGGATCTATTTTAACTAACACTATACTAGTTTTAAATAGAATAATAAATAATTAACACTGTGAGATCGAAGAAATTCTCATCACCTGTTATCTTTTTGTTATGTACTATGTGTTCCTGATTGTTCAAAAGGTACATGGATGGGTTATTGGTATTCTTAGTCCTCGTGTAACATCCTTGACATAATCATCCCATACTCACATGAATTAAAGAAAATATTTCATTACATACATTCACATGACCTTTTTGGTGAATTGGGAAATATATTATCTAATATTTCCCATGTTTTTCTTAACTAATGAATTTTTTCCACACAATATATAAGTATTCAATATCTCTCAAAAATAATTGGAACCATGGTAGTGGGAAGCATTGGTATAACTATGAGTTGTACCCACAGTTTAAAAAAATTATACCCACGGTTATGAAGTGTGGGAATAGGTGTATGGGAAATTTTTCCACCCTATCAACAACCCTATACCCATGGTTCTCAAACCGTGTCTATAGGATTTAAAAAAATCCTCCATCTTGTTTCAAAGTCAGTACTATCTCTTCACAAATGATGTCCCTAAATACTGCCCCACATACGTTTATGTGTATATAAATATATATATATTTACTTATATATATTTTTATAAACCCTGGATATAGGAGGAAAACTATGGGTTGAGGTATTACCATGGAGATTTTTTTATACCACTGCAAATTGTTTTTCCCTATTTTTATGTGGAAAGAAATACCCATAATGTTTAAGATCTGTTGTTATAGGTCTTGAACCAAACCCTATTCCCACAGTTTTTCTAAAACCATGGATATAAGATGGAATTTTCACTCTATACCCAGAGTTTACCAAAACAATGGGTATAGGTTTTAAAAAATACATACACCCATGGTTTTGGGAAATACTTGGTTATATGGTCATTTTCTAGTATTGATTTTTTATTCATAACCTAGGGAAATGGAAACATATGAAGTGGGATCCCAAATAATAAATATAGGAATGTGTGTACCATAAGATATCTTAGAATAAAAATGGAATGAATAACATGGCATAAAATAAATGATAATCTAATAATTACATATAAATGGTCAAATAAGCTTAAAAATATCCCTTAACTACAAATAATAGAAATAATTTAATGGATAATAATAATTTAATTCATAATGATAGATTTCATATTTATGGAAATGTTGATCCTTACCATCAAGGCCTCTTCAAAGACATTATTCCTATCGTCAAGGATATAGCCAAGACCTAATTTGCACACTCAAGGTCATAAATAATACATCATGCTTATATTTCTTAGTCATATACCGAATACCCAAAACATTTTTCTCATTATACCAATCGATTCATCTAGAGTATATATAATGATAGACCCCAACCATCACTTCATTATGTCAAATACATTCATCATAAGAAAGTTTTGAATTTCAATATAATGTATAATACAATTTTCTTAGTAATCAATAAAAATATATATTCAGTTAAAAATATAAATAATATAAATACATTTTTAATTAATAAATGGTATAAAATGGGTGTACTCCATCCAAAGAAAGAGGGTGGATGGTTAAAAAGAACATATATCATTTTTAACACAATAAAATTCAAAGGATGTTTTCTTTGATGATAAATAACATTAAAAGGTTGAAATTAAAAAGAAATAGTCAATACCATGAAAAAAATAGAATCATGAAATAATTTTTCAAATAATAAGTATATAAACCATATAAAATAAGGTATTTTCATAACTCAAAACATGTCTCAAAGAAAGAAAAATTTGGATTAAACCCTTATAAGTTTGAAAAATCTTGAATCTAAACCCCATAAAATATGAAACAAAAAGCGAAAAATTTAAAATAATGAATAAAAAAATTATCATGATCTAATATTTAAAATAGGAATTAATTACACGATAAAAGGAAACCTGATGCATATTATGAAACATGACTCAAGGAAATCAAAAAATGAGACAAAAAACCCTTAAAATAAAGGTAATGTAAAAATAATAAGATTATCGGTTTACCATTAAATAGATATTAAAATATCCTGAAATGAAATATATTTATTAAATTTTAAGGTAATTAGTGTATTTAATACACTATTAAAAATGATGGTGCGCATATCAAGCATGTATTAGGAAATTTAAAATAGAGACAAATAACCCTCACAACCTAGTTATCCTCTGTATCGAATCCCATTTATAGAAATAAAATGATATGTATCTTAAAACTTCAATAATTACTTGAATATAATAAAATAAATACATTATGAAATAATCACACCGTATTAATGATTTTTTGTTCACAATATGTAATTTGACTCAAAAAATTAAATTTGAGATAAAGAACCTCATACCTTGTATTCCCACCTACTCAAACATACTCTAGCCTCCTATATAATATACATAAATATCTTAATAAATTATTATATAACCTTATTTATATATATTTCGATTTATACAATTCATTTATAACTATTTATTATAAATATATTTGTCTATCATGGTTTATTCTCATCATCAGATGCAAGAAACTCTTATTTCTTATTTCGTACTAGTTTTGTAATTCCATTATCAATTATTTTCTATTAAAAAAGTTCATAAATAATATATTATCCAATATAATATAATCATGTTTTTTAATGATTCATCATATTCTATTCTCATTTTGTGGATAATAAAGGTTTGGTTTGTGAAAATGAAAATTTTGAAGAACTAGTTTCAATGGGTTTGACGATCGAAAGGTGATATATTAATAAATAAATTAAATATAAATAACAAATTTATATAATAATTAAAACATCTTAAATAAATTATCAATACATGTTATTATCATTATATAATATTCCATAATCATACATGAAATAAATAATATAACATCATTCTCGTAGGTGGTAAAACCAATCCAAACAGAAGCGAGTTATAATGATTTATTGGGTGAAGTAATGTATTTATATTTTGTTAATATAGTTTTTATATAAGCTGAAAATTTTCATTAATATAATTTTTCTTCATAAAATTTATTCTTATAATCATCAATAAAGGGTAGTTATGATGAATGAAATTCATCATTCGTGGAGGCAGTAGTCTGCATCTATGCATGATTAATAATTCCATTCCTCAAAAAATGGGATGGAATTAAGGTATATGAAAAAAATATTATTTTATAATTATAATTTTAACATATGAAACAAATTAATTCAACAAATACTTCCTTTTCACCATCCATTATAGGTGGTGATGTGAAACAAACAACATTATTTCATAAAGGTGATAGACCACACACACACACGATCATTGTTTTTTTATTTTTCTAATAAGGTGTAAAGGATTAAATAATGGTTGATAAATTAATATAAAATAATTATATTATATTTATAATACTAGTTTGATTATATTATGTTTTCCATGTATGGAAGATAAATATTAAGGATAAACGATTTAGGAGTAGGAAAAACATGCATTGAGAACATATAATTTCTCTTTGAAATCTCTTTGGAAATAGAGGCCCTAGGATATTTAATTGATCCATTGGCTTATGAAAATTAGAGGGGATTATAGTATGATATTTTAATATTTTAAATATAAAATACAGATGAATAGTCAAAATAATAAGTGTTTGAAGTTACCATCTTTTATAAGTGAATAGATGTGTAATTTTTGAAGTACCCATTACATTTGAAAATTGGCATGTCACTATACAGGGGTAAAAGGATAAAAAAGTGGGAAATAGTGGAATGTGTAGTGATATAGGTAGATAAATCATCTATGATTCATTTTCACACATGTTGTAAACATTACTCAAGCATTTTTCTCTTCGATTACCACTTTTACAATTTTTTATTTTTTCGTCGTAATAAATTTTTACCTAAGTAAGTTAATTTTAATTAATAATAATAAAATGAGTCTTATTAAATAATTTGACACTAATTATTCTATATATTTGATCCATTTTATGAAATATTACTTCTATGTTTAATAAAAATTAATTTTAACATTATCTCAATTCATGTGTAAAACACCATTTTTTGATAAAGTGTATTTTTAAGCCTAAAATTTATATTTAGGATAATATTATCATTTTTTCACATTTAAATAATATAATTTTTTTTATTATAAATAAAATAGAATTTATTAATCTTTTAAAAAAACATTTAATTTACCCTGATAATATTTAATAAAAAAAGACAAAAAATAATTTCTTATATTGGTGAATATTACTTGAGTTTATAAAATGTTACATGTTGGTTTTCTAAATCTTTAATATTATTTTGAAATTTATAGTTTTACTCTTTAAATATATCATTGATCTTAGAAAATTTTTATATGTATTTTAAATAAACTTACATCTTGATATATTATTAAATGTCATGACTTTCGTAAAAAAATTATATTTCTAACTATTCACCTATAAGTAAATTATTTTAGAATAACCACACAAATTCATATTAAGCTAATATTGTAATTTTAAATATAAAAATAAATTTGATTAGGCCAAATTAAAATTATGAAATTTTATAATTTAATATTAAATAAAAACATAATTATATAATGAGAACAATTTTCATTGGAAAATAAAGTTTTAAAATTTTAACTATTCATATTATGATTTCCTATAAATTACGAATAAAATATAGTGTTAACATATTATTCATATCAATAATATATCTAGTATACTAAAATAAAGTGTATAAAATCCAATTTTAAAAGGGTAACATTTTAATTCATAAATCAGTTTTATTTTTTACTTTTCTATACTAATTGAATTTAATAAATTCATAAATATTAATAATGATATTTATTTTTGTTTCTACATATATTTCACAATTTATTTACCTCGTTTTTCCCAAAAATTCTATACATACATTTTAATGGTTATATAATATATTGTGGTTCATTTTGGTTTGGATTTTCATATAGAGAAACCTATCAAACATGTCAGGATTCAAATTAAAATATAATTTAAATTCATAGGGTGTTACATCTGGATACACATATCTATAGAATCAAGCATTTGAATCTTATAGTGTTCTTGTTTAATATTTTAGATCATAAATGAACTTACTTGTTTTGAGGTTGTTGTTCCTAAATGTTTATTATGACATAACATATGATTGTATGTATTTATTTTATTTTAATTTACCCAATAAGAAAAATATAACAAGATTCAAATTCTAAAGATCCCTATTCGTTGTTAATACATAATAAGATCCCCTAGTTTATTGTAACACACTCCATAAAATATTTAGTTCTCACTTTTACTCTTATTCAATTAGCTAATCCACGATCAATGGTCACTCATATAGTATTGAGTTGAAATTTGAGTTATAACACACTATGATCACAATGAGTTGGGACTCTTTTCTTTTGTGAAATTGAAAAAATATTCCTTGAAACAATCTAGGATACTTCTAACTCGACCAGTCGAGTTGATTTTTGGAAATGATATAATGAATATTCTAATCTCCACTGGTTGACAACTAGTGTCTAGAAATCAATACCCATGACTTGGTAATGGTTTTACCAATAATTATATTAATCTATACCTAACAAATATCCTAACATTACTTTACCCTAATTTGGAGAGTCATGCACTTATATAAGTAGAAAAAAAAACTACTCATAAATATTACATTTCATAAATATAATCTCAAGGAAAAAAACTACATGAGACAATATAAATCATCATCCATAACATGAACCAAAATAGGGGTCAAACATACATATATATAATCAACTAGGATGGGTAGACACATTACATATTCAAATGTAAAATTCTACAACAAAAACAAAATTGAAGCAAAAATATAACTAGCCATTTATATGTGACATGAGGTCTCACTCCTAACATTTCACAACCTCAAACTCAAGATTCATTGACATAAATGGCTATATCCTCTAAGATTGACCAAGAATTTACTTATATCTACCAAAACAAAGAATACATAAACTCTTTAGGTCTATATGGTGTGAGCATAATTTTCCCAGTTGGGTCCCACAATGATTTTCATTATAAAGAATTGTTATAAAATTCAAGATTTCTTATTTTAATGAAAACCTTATATAATTCTATTTTTTATATTTTTAATGGAAATAACACATGATAATATTTATAATAGTTTTAACATGTATAAAAATTCCATGGAAAAATGAATTTAAAATAGGAACCATGGGATCACCCCTATAGTAGCTAAAGTCTAGGAACCATATGATCCTAGTAAAATCACACAAGAAAACCAATAATATACAATCTATACACGATCTGTTAAAGAGAGTATCATCCTATCAGAGTGGCGTAGTGACACCCATCTGATAGAATCACAACCATATTTTTAAAATATCAATAATGTTTAGTTAGTATGGTGTAGTGTAAGGCTAGCTAGGTTATATATTGATATGAATTATTTGACCTAGTATTCCCACCTAGGAACCTAGGTTACCTTGTGTTGTATCATTTTAAAATAATTTCAATTTCATCATCTAAAAAAATAAAGGATCATTTTATTAAACACAACATATATAAAACACCAAATTCAATATACAAAACATTATTTCTATATAACATTGGTTACCAATATCAAAGGATAAAAATTGAAAACAATTATAACTCATATATAATATTTCAAATAATTTATAATATAATTTAGAAAAACCAAAAAAATTTATTTGAAAATAATCAAGAACATATGGTTTTTCAAGAAATGGAAACTCTTGAAACCACCTACCATAATTAGTGAAACTGATTTCTAATGGAGTGAACCTACAATAAATGAGGGTAATGATCTTGTATAAAAAACCCTAATATTATATTATATTAAATAAATACCTATTCCTTTATAGACCTTGGTATCAAAGAAACCATGATAAAAAAAGATAAGAGAACAAAAAGAAGGAATAAAGTCTCTTTCTTTGTGATTTTCTAAATAACCTTAGAAACAATCCACCAAATATTGATCCAAAGTGAAGAGAGGAGTGTTTATTGTTTCACAATGTCCTATAGGGTTTGAGAATGAGGTAAAAAATAGACATATTAGAGTTGAAATGAGTAGGAGTAGAATAATAATTTCAAATTTCAATGAAACTTTCTAAGTTTCAAGGTTCTCCAAATTGTTCCCCAGCTATGTGGTTGATACTAGATACACCTGAGTGAATTTGAACAAATTTCTTGTATGATTTTGAGAACAATTTTTCAATCATTTAAGCACTCAAATTATATTCTACAGACCATTCCATGGGAACGTCGCTTGGTATGCATTAATCCTGCACAAACCATGGGATAAGAACAATTTCCCCAATTTTCCAAAAAACCTATGAAAGAGACACAAAAATGAAGTGGAATAAGAAAAATAATTAAATAAATGGGGTTTATACCTAAAAATTAACTTTTTTTAATTTTCTCTATACTATATCACTTTATACCCCTATAAAGTTAGCACAAATATAGATAATCAATACAGAGGAGAGGCCATTGGTCTCTCAGTAAAAATTCACACTCCCACATCTCCTGAGAATCATTCCCATGTCACCATAAAGTTTATACCGAGTATTATATTTTACACACAACAATTTATCCTCAGATTCAATGATATGGATTTATTTTTAAATCATTTAGAGATCTAACACCAACTATTGATCTTGAAAATTTAAAAAAGGGGAGGGGTTAATATGGAACTTTTTAAACAAAGAAATGTGATATATATTTTGTATCAATATCAATTTATGAGGTAACACAAAATAATAATAATCATTCATGATCGTATCAATTATATAAGAGTGTCTTACATACCTCATAGAATGCTTCCCCTACTTCCTGAGTTTTCTATGGCCCAAACTAGGTGATTCCTTTAAGATCACATAGTCACCATCCAAAAACTCCCAAGGAAAATACCAATGATCCATATAATACTTATGGAAACTTTGATCCATCCCCAATCACTACCAAATCACCTAGACCATACCCATAAAATTTTATATGATACTCGACCCCACCATATAAGTATCGACTTCTTTAATCCAAAAGATGGGAGAATAGCATGGGTGACCATATAAGCCTTCAAAAGGGTCCATATAGATATATGATAGGTAACTATTATTATATATGATGTTAACCAGTTATATATGGATATTACACAAGACTATAAAATCTTTAGTATAAGCTTGAAGTATATCCTTTAAAATTTTGATTTCCTTCTCCATCTGGCTATCCACCCGTGGATAATAATCTATAATCAGCATCACCTGGGTTCACATCACCTCTAGAACGACTTCCCAAATTTGGGAGGTTAACTAGGGATCTGTATTATAAATTATAGCATAATGTACCCTGTGAATCCTCATGATCTACCACATGTAAAGTTTACCATGTTCTTAGACATTTGAGGTATCCTTGATCGAAATAAAGAGGTTCGATTTTTATAGTTAATAAATCATTTCCCAAATGGAATTATTACCCTAAGGATTATGAAACAATCCAATAATGATTTCCATGGATATCTCATCGAATTTCAATATGGGAATGGTAAGTGGATAAATTACACAATGAGGCTTTTTGTTCTTAAATTTAAACTATTTGAAAGTATACCATTATGGAAAAAATCAGCTATGTCATGTCTCAAACCTGATTGAAAATTTCAGAAACCTCATGAAATAGAACATCATGGTGGGTCTAGGGTGGAATTCCCACTGAAAGTGATTGAAATTATTCATCACCAGACTCATCCTAGATAATGGAAGCACATAATGTCTCCAAAAGAAAAGAATATCCTCAAAAGATTGAGGCCACTCACTAGTGGTATCCCCACAGTTTATGATCCCCATAATGCAGGTACACTCATAGAATCATAGTTTATCCAACTAAATAATCTCAATAGGAGAAGGAGTCAACTAAATACTAGTAATAATAATCCCCCCTATTCCATTTCTTCCAAATTCAATCAAATAGAGTGAAAATTTTGATTCCATTCATCATTGGACTCTTTCAAATATTGACAAGGTAACTTTATACTGAGATCTTCAATGAGAACATTATATTTTCCTAGTGTATAGGTGAGATCCAAATCAAATTCCTAAAGTTATTCAACCCATTAACACTGCTTTAGATTCAAATATTTACAATAATAGATGTATATAAATATTTTATGGTCATAATAAATCATGAATATCCGACCAAATAGATAGTTCTTCCAAAAATTAATAGCATTCATAAAAATCCTAAGCTTAAGGTCATGTGTTGGGTATTTATTCTCATGTTTTTGAAGTTTTTGAGAGTCGTACACCACCATTTCTTCAACATTCATAAGAATTCAACCAAAAATTGTACCTGAAGCATTATAATAAACAAAACAACCATGAATAGCCTTGAGTTGAATAAATATAGGTGATGAGTTCAACCATATATTTAGATCATTTAAGGATTCTTAACACTTAGGAAGCTATTGAAATTTCACAACCTTTTAAGTTTGAGTAGTTTGTGGTGATGAAAAAGTCCAATGAGGCTGCAGATCTCCATTAAAATTCACTAATAAGAACCCATGAGACCCAATAAGCTTTATATCTCAGAGACATCATGTATATCTTTCCAATACAAAAAAAACTAAAATAGTTTCATGATGAAATAAAATTACTTGTACTGACACCACAAACCACAATAATTTTACTTCTTAGATCTAGATGTTTAACTTTGATGATTAACATAAATGTGATGATCATGGAGTGTTCCCAAAATGATTCTAAAAATATTCACATGATCCTGCCTATTTTTTTTAAAAAAATAAAAATGTTACCTATGAATACTATGTAAAATGTGTTAAGTTATCTATGAAATATTTAGTTCATAAGCTCCATGAAAATCCTCTAAAGCATTGGTTAAACCAAACCTCATCAATAAATATTAAAAGTGACCATACATTTTTCTAATATATTTCTTAAGAATATAAAAAACCTTTACTATATGATTATAACAAGATTCTAAAAGATTGATCTTTGAGAAAAAAATTCCCAATTAAATAGATAAAATAGGTTATCACTTTAGTGAAAAGGACTTTTTTCTTAATGGATACTCAGTTCAACATTATATAATCAATTCATAAGGATAAATTCCAATTTTATTTCATTGCAATGAGTAATGGGGAAGACCATGGATATGAAGTTGGATAATTGATACATTTTGATTTCAAATAATCCAAGAGAATTTAATTATTTTAATTCTATATGTGATATAATATATAAAGTAAATATGATTAGTTGCATCTCGGTTTCCAGGTCAATCAAAAAATGAACATCCCAATCAGGCGGTAAACTTGAGAAGGCATAAAAAACACCTTGGAAAAATTCTTAACCACTAAAGTAAGATCATTGCTAAATTTCCTTTAATCAGACACAAATGGAAGATATAATATATGAAAAATTAATCTTCAATCTTTTGTAATAGGAGGTCCCGCCTGACTAGACCACGGGTCCCACTCCCCATGAAACACATGAGATCTCCCATTAGGGTTGATGAAGGGCACCCTATAATGATAAAAATAAAAGTTGGATTTAAAATTATTCATTCAATATATTTTGATAATAATACAAGTATATATATACCAAGTACAAGAAAATATCATGTTATGCCATCTTATAATTTGGAGAAAATACATGAATGGAATCAAAAGCCCCATTCCTTCTTATTCATGAAAGGTATTGTTATCCACATATCATAAGTAATATATCGATTGAAATATTCATAAAATCCATTATATAGAGACATATTAATGAATGTAATGAAATTTGATACAAAAATATTATTCTCCGTAGATAAATTAATAAGAATGGTGCATCTCATAGCCACCGATCATACCTCAGAATTCATAGGAACCTTCTCCGCTATCTAATAATTCCTAGCCTAAGAATGGGATTGAGGCCAAATACTAGCTTGGGAATCAATCATTAGTTATATATTCTAATAATATGAACTACTAATTCCTCCACATATATGAGATCAGGTTCTAACTACCTTGGAGTTATTATATTGTACTGTAGATCCTCTTAGAGTTGAAGATCTCAAACTATATCAATGACAGTTGTTTGCTATAAAAAATCTCCGCATATGGCCTATACTCCCACAAGTGTGAAAATCATTAGGTGGTTCTATTCATTAATATATTTCATGACCAACCTTTCCACCCTAATAACATATAATAGGTACAATTCCTATAGATGTCATTGATAAGGACTAATACGAGTGCCAAGAGCCACTATAACTTCACCTTCATAGATCCTTCAGATTCAACTCTATTCTAAAAAAAATTCAACTACTTCAAAAAGGAATGAGAGGAATATAAAACAACCCCAATATCCTATCATGATCTATATCCATGACCAAGTCTTAGTTTAATTATTTCTCATAAGTGAGTATCATCAAGGGGAAGATCTGGGATCATATATTAGGTCCCATGCCCGTTCCAAAAAAACATATTTCAATTATTCATTTGAATCTATCTCAGGTGAAAAATAAATGAACTCAATGAAAAAATTATTGTACTCCATAACCATACAATCAACTTAAAATAGGCATAAAAAGTCATATGACTTCATTAGGGCCATCGTATTATTATATAACTATCAAATAAACTTGAAATTAAATTCATTCCACTCCATGTTCTCATGTTTCATAGCTTTAACAACATATTACCCGTATTTTTTCATGGGTACTTCAATAATTAATGTGGTTTAATTTACACTAAAGTAATTTAGGGTCTTATGGAATTCAGAAATTCTTGATATCTGCTCCAACAAATCCTTTACCTCCCAAGAATTGTTGGTTACTCAAAAGGATGGAGGCTCAAGGAAATGAAACTCCTGAGATAAGTCCTTAACTTCACAAGGGATATGACCATATTTCATAGAATAAGTTTTCCAGCTCCCTCTCATTGATCCAAATCTCTCAAAATATGTAAAATATCTTATATATAGTTCTGAACTTTTTGTGGATGTTCTCACTGAAACTTATCTATAGACTTCTCTGAAGGGTTCACTACTTGTTTTCAAGATGGTACGAAATTATATAAAATCAAAGGAATGAGGATAAAAATACCATTAAATTATTTAAAAAACCTAAAATAAAACAATAAAATTATTGTAACATCATTAATAATAATAGTAAATTATTTTAAATAGAGTGAACACATAGATAATCCAAATTTACATGATGCATGGTTTAACTTTATGATTTTCTAAAACCCGAACCTACCATTTAGGTTGCACTAAATGGGTGCAGTTGGCCACATGGTTTTACAAAACGTGCACTAAAACTGCTAAAAACACTAGAAACCACCATTAGGAGTGCACATTCTGGTTGCATGGTCTATAGCCTATGTACCTTAACCGTGTTTCATGTCATAGTCCTCTAGTTCTCTATTTTTCGACCTAAAACCTCTCAAAATCAAAGTTAAAATCAAAATACATATGAAAATGTTAATTTTCCAACATCATATGGTTACTTAATGATCATCATGATGAGTTTTTTACTAAAACTCAAACACAACCTACCCCTAAAGTCCCAAATATCCTATCTCATATCTGCAATGGAATCCCAAATAAAATAATAAAAAACTTACCTTTGATATTGTTTTTTCATGAATCAACCTGGGATACCCCTATCCCAAGAACCCAATATAGTTTACAGAATGTTTAAGGGGGAATTATTGATCCTAATAGACTAGAAACTAGTGTTTTGGAATCAAGAAACATGCATTGCTGATTGTTTCATTTGTAATTCTATAAAGTGAGTCCCAACTAAGATCCCAACATAACCTTAACCTATGTCTTTGAGTTATCCAATCAAATAACTAGAATCAAAATATCAACTCATCAATAGGAAATAACATAAATACAATCTCAATTATAATAAAAATTACAAGAGATTATATGAGGAATCATCTATAACATGATTAAGAATAGGGGTTAAACATACATTTATAAAAGAAACCAAAATGGGAAACTGAAATGAAGATACAAATGTAAAGATTTATAAGATAACTAAAATAAACCAAAACATATCACTACCCATCTTTATATGACATGGGGGATCACTCTAAATATACATCCTCCTTTGAGAAGCACCTTTACTTTACCCGTATCTTCCAAAAAAGTTCTAAATACAACAATTGTGTATATATTGGGTGTGGGAATAACTAGAAAAACATGATCCCACCATGTATTTCATGAGAAACATTTGTTAGAAAATTCCAATCTTAATAGATTAAAATAAAACCATATGAAAATATGTTTTTTATATTTTTTAGGGAAAATAAAACATGAAAATATTTATAATAGTTTTAACATTAAATAAAACTCCATGTAAACAAATATTAAAGACAATCATCGTGGTAAAATACTTAATCTCACTAATTCCAAGGAACCCTAATATCATCATACTATCTCATGATAAAACCAATAATATCCAATCCATGCATGAGATGATAAGGGGATAATTATCTTGGTATAACAATTTGGTGACACCCATCTGATAGTACAACAACTATATCATCAAATTCCTTATAATGTTTAGTTAGATTAGAAAAATCAAAGGCTAGGTAGTGTTTTTCATGACTAATGGTACATTTATTAGTATTTACACCAATGAAACTAGGTTCTAATGTTATATAAAATTTTAAAATAATTCCAATTTTACCATTTAAATTAACATTCATTAAAATAATAATTTCATTAAAAACAATATATGCCGCCCAAAATTCTATATACAAAATGTGATCTTAAAATATATTTGGTTATGAATTTGAAAGAGGGAAATTAAAAACAATTATATCACTTGTAAAATCCTTAAAAAAATTTATAACATGATTTATAACAATTGAAAAAATTATTTGAAAATAAGAAAATATATATGGTTCATTGAGGAAAGGAAACTCATGAAACCACTTACCTTAATCAAGTGAAACTGGTTTCTAATAGAGTGAACCCACATGAAATAAGAGGAAAAGACTCCATACATCAAAACCCGTAATTTTATATTTGGGTAAATAAATCCTTAAACTTCCTTGGCTATTGGGTAGAGAGGAATACATGATATATAATAAAGGAGAACCAAGGGAATGGAAGGAAGTAACTTGGTGATTTACTGAAAAAACTTGGTTAAAATCCCCCAAAAATCAAGCTATAGTAAAGAGGGGAGGGTATTTTGACAAAAAAAAAATATTATAAGGATTTAGAATGAGAGAAAACGGATGATTATGATAGTTAAAACAAGAAGGGTGATAATGTTCATTTCATTTTTTTAATGAAACAAGTCTGGCCACACAGTTTTCCAAAATGTACGCCAACTATGCAGATGACACTGGACACACCTAGGTGGAGTCATAGGGTTTGGCACCATGAATTGGAAAACCATGTTCCAAAAATGAAATCACATTGGAGATATGATTCATCCTCCTACATGAAAAGTTACACCTTTTTTACAATATGGGAACAAACCATATAACATTCCTAGTTTCCCCAATTTTCAAAAAAATCTAAATGAAAAGACCCAAAAACAATATATTATAAAAACAAAAATAAATAATTAAATATGTACTTAAAAATTATTTTTTAGGTTTTATATAATAACTATAAATCCACCAGTGATATAATGTTTTCCTTAGTTCTTACAGCTCATACAAATTTAATTAGAATAATTGAAATTCAAATAGTGAAAAATAAGGACATCGTTTCCCATCCTTGTGCCAATAATCTCTAGACACTCACCACCTAACTCACACCATTACATTATATATATGATGAGTTATGTAGATATAATTAAGGATGAAAACAATATGAGGATTAAAATAACATGAATAAGGATTGGAAAATAAACTATCATCTATTTAATTTCATTCAAAATACCATAAAACTAGTGGAAGTAAAAATATAAGAACTGAAAATGTTGAGTTGGGAAATGGTAATGAACATTGTTTCCTCCCCCACAAGATCAAGTACTAAAAACGTTATCCCTCTATTAATTTTGTTTATAGAAAAGATGAGTTGAAGAAATTAATACACAAAATAGAAGTTAAAAACTAAAATTAATATCTCTAAAATTGTCTTCCGCTATTGGTATGTGCTTATCAAATTATAGATTCATTGAATCCACCTATACCCCCTTAAACATTAGTGTTATTTATAAAAATTCAAAATTATATTTGAATCATTCATGTATCTCTCTAAATATTTCAAATTCATTGGTGAAACATCACCTTTAATTAGTTTCAATTAATCCCCAGTAACACTTTCCTTATCCTATCTCTTGGATTGAATGATTCCTATATGAGATATTTAGATATTACCTATATAAATAGATATGGTTTATATAAATATTAATTATGTTGCATTTCTATCATGTTATTCACTTAATTTATCTTCATATTGGAATGGATTTTTTTGTTTTCTCCCTTTTTTAAACAATCATCCTCAAGATCCTAGCGTCTTATAAAATGAGTAAAGATATTAGAGTCCTCATTTATAAAGAATCTGAACTTGTTTCATGATATTTAACCCAAAAATTATGATATACCTCTATCATAAAGGGTGATAAAATTAAATTTGATGTCATCATCTTTGAAATATATGTACTGTAACTAATGGAATATATTTTTCCAATGTTATTGAAGATTACTTCTCCTATCAAAATAAAATGAATTTTACTCCCTATTTTTCATAGGTAGTGAATTTTACTTATCATATCCAATGATATCAATCATCATGGGATATATATCCTATTTTAGATTATGAAACTCCATTTCTCCAATTACAAATTCTAATTTTTCATCAAATTGTATCATCGATATATTTACAAGAACAATATATTTCAATCATAATCAATGATATCACATTTTTTCCTACTCTCAAATCCTAGTATCCTCCATCATAATTAGTGATTACCTTATAATATAAGTGGGGACACTAGTATGACCACTATTCATGGAAGGATATAAAATCTTCAATCATTAACATTGATATATTTATTTCTATTTTTAGTTTGGTTCCACATTTTATGATATTCTATTGTTATTAACCATGAACCATCCACGAGTGGTGAGTAATCTATATCACTATCTATGAAATCTAAAATTACCATGCATATAACCATATATATTTTACAATGCAACGCATTTTCTTAAAAATATCCCATAAATGAATTGTTTTTTCATGACTACTTCAAATTTCCATAGGTATTTTAATTTTAGTTTCCATTTTTGAATATATCTATCACCCTAAAACAAATTCTATAATTCATAAATAGTAAATATGATGACTTTTTCCAACTATTATAAATCCTAACTATAAAAAATTCATATTCAGTGGTATTTTATTAGTAAGAGTTTCTAAAAATAACCTCTAATTACTAAATATGATATTTATTATTTATATGTGATTTTAATAATAATTGCAACATAAAATCACCTCTGAACACTTAATTATAAGTGATTTTAAAGAAATGTTACTAGTAAATCCCCATATTTTTTTACACTTTTCCTTTCTTACTTCCCTTTTGAAAATCACTTTCATCATAGATTCACTTATAGACCATCCTCACATTTTCTATGGCATTGAACCATTCATTGATATAGTTATATCTCAGGATACCACATGTCCATCTTCTACCACTAAGTGTCCCTATCTTATGCCCAACTATTTTACTTTAATGATCCTTATAACTGGATATTACAAAAATACTCACCAAATGGAGTATTTGATTGTCATATATTAATTTATTAATAATTAAGTTTCTTATTAGTTTCCTGGTAAAATTTTAAGTATAATTTTAGTTTATTATACAAGTATATTTTTTAATAGATTAGTTTTCTATTTATAAAATGTTTTCCTTTAATGCATTCAAGATATCTATTACTGTTTTCATGTTTTTTAATACTATGATGGGTAAGAATTTTTTTAGTATTTTATATTCAATTTCTATATAATGTTTTCAGAGTTATTTCTTTTAGTTTGAATTTATATATATAATAATGCTCTTCATTTTTTTTGTTAAATGTGTGATTAATGAATTAAATTTTTATTTTTTATTAATGATATATTATTCATTTATTCTTTAATTATATTTATTTTTATTTTCTATATATCATTCAATATTTTATTGTGTTTCATTTTAAATATTCAATTTCTATTATTTTCATTAACATGATTTAAGCATGATTTTATTTAACTAATGAATTATATTGTGATTTTAATTTAAAATATTTTAACATTTTTAACATATTGATATTTAACTAACACATGTAATATTATTTATAAAATTATTTATCAATGGGAAAAAAGGGATAAAATTTGGATTACATTAACCTGTAATACCTGTCAATTGTTTATGGGTTTGGTGGAATTTTTAGCCTTCTAAATTGAAAATAAATCCATAGAAGAAGGAATAAAATTTTCATATATGAATTATAATTTTAGATGATGATTTAAGAGAATTTATGTTTTCAATCACTTGATATTGAAACAATTTTTTGGTGTACATTTTGATCCCTTGCAATCTAACTCAATCAATGTGTATTCAAAAAACTTCTTTCATTATTTTGATGGTCATTCTAGGAAATAAAATGGTTGGAAATGACATCGATGTATACCTTCAGCCTCTTATGGAATAGTTTCAATATTTTTGAAATAATTCTCTAGATACACATGATTCGTCGATGAACAAAATATTAAAAATGAAAGTTTCACTAGTATGGACTATTAGTGATTTTCTTGCACTAGGAAACTTATTTGGGTTGAACCTCATATGGTTCAGAAATGAATAGTTTCTAACCATCAATTTGATCTTATAATATAATTTTATATCATAAAATTATATTTTATTCATCTTAAATTATTTCAAGATTCCTCTAAAATATTTTATTTTAATAAGTCATGATTTATTGGAAGAAATTACTTGTGTCAAATAACAATTTCTATTGAAATGACTCAGCCAATCAGGGCCCCACTAAACTCTATTGCAATTCAAGTGTGTCACCCCATTACTAGATAAAATAGGCTATGGGTTGGTGACTAGCAACAATATCTCATATCAAACATTGGATGACTTATCCTATATGGTCCCTATATCAATTACATCTCAAATAGACATAATTTTCAACAACCACATAAGGTGTAAATATAACTGAACCGAATGAAAAATGAATGTATATGGAAATAAATATCCATAATAACTTAAAAAATATATGTTCTAAGAATAAATTGAAATTAAAAATTCTAATTTTCAATGGTACAAAAAATCCATGAAAAGGGGAAACACCTCTCAGCAACAACGACCCCAGGTGTGATCATTGAAAAAATAATCATTGACCCACTGGGGGAATCTATAAGGAAGAATACTTATTTAGTTTCCATCATCATTTGACACCACTAGGTGCCATTAAGCTTCATCTTCACACAAGATTTTCTATATTTTCATCCACCAAAATATTCCTTGAACAATGAATCATCTACAAATATGAAACAACTGTGGAAATGAAGAGCATACATGGTTGAGTATAAAAAATAAAAGTAGGATACCCCAAAATCATAATGTAAAAAAGAACAATCAGTTATCTAAAAACCAAATAACCTTGGAATAATTCAGAATCCCTAAAATATTTCCTAGATATTATTAATTGAAAAAACAATAAAACATAAGGATGTTCTAGAAATAAAAATCCATATTTTCTATGAATCATGACACATACTTAACCAGACCTACCTAGACCCATATATTTCAAATTTAATAAAAAACTGTATATTATATCTTGAAATAATACAATCAATCTTCATATTCAACTGGTCACATGAAACCTGAACAACATGGATTTTTACACCTATAATGGGGAAACAGACCTCATCGAGGAATAAGAGCATCAAATGAGGAACAAAACCCCAACATCCATTTACATCATAAAAACTACCCCTAAAACTACAACATATAACATACCTCATTGAATGGAAGAGTATCAATAAATTTAGTATTGAAACACAATAATTTGAGGATCGTACACCAATGCATTGGGAATTTATAGAATATTGTATACCGAATCCTCAACACCTCCCTAAATTTGCAGTGAGGGACTCAATTAACCCTGATAAAAGAAAAACCATCCAAGGGAGTATCGAACCTCATAGATATAAAACCTAGAACATATATCTTGTTAAAACACAGACTTTTACAGATAGAGTACCTTCACCCTTTTCTGTGGGGGTACCAACATTGACTGTAGTAGGGAGGACTTATGCTTCTTAAATATTGAGGGGGTACCAAATATATTACCAAAATTTCCATAATATAGGAAATAAAATTAATATTCATGAGGCGGTAGAAACTTCATCACATGTATGGATTATCCATTCTCTGATATCAGAGATTTTTTAGGGGGGTACCAACTCTGTGACATATCCATAACACCTCACTCAAACCCTATCATCTGTACAGATCGAAGATCCTCACACTACCCAAAAATCCTCTTAAACAGTATATAATTTCCAATATAACATCACCATCATGTTCTATATGGGAAAATTATTAGAATGTATTTATTTCATTCCAAATTCTAACACTTGGGAGAAAATATATAGAAAAAAGCAAATTACCCATAATACACGACATATACTCAACTCTATATTTTTTTTTGGTCTTAAATAGTAGTTGGGCATATATATCAACCATTATATAATATAAAGTAAACCTATATGAAATCTTACGTAGTATTCATAGTGTGTGGGGATCACTATACCATTTTATCATATATTAAAATTACACGCTAATTCAAATTATTTACTGACACATGATCTGTTAATCATAAATATATATATATACATATTTATATATATATATATATATGATATTTTATGTTTGAAGGCTGGTTAGAATGTACTATCAAGACCCTAAGTCATGTGATCCCATACTACACATCAAGCCCTCATGTGGACATAAAATGTAGAGCCTGATGGATTCCCTAGGCATGTACCACAAACCATGTCAGGCTGTGTAACTAGACATGACATTGTTACCAATTACACATTGTGTATATCAAACTAGGTAGATAGGAACCTACATAGACACAACCTAGGTCATGTATCTGATATCCCCATACATAGCGTGGGTATGTGAATTTTACACCATGTGATATTTACAACGTTTATGTAATGTCTAGATGCATATATGATACACATGATATGTGTTTTAAATATTGTACGATGTGTGAAAATGATTTCTAGAACCTATAACCCTCTAAATTAGACTAATCAATTCATTCCAACAAAAATCACACCACTAAATAATGTTATACAGCCAACAATAACTATAAAACTCCAAAAAAATATTTTTAGGAGACTAAAAAATAATTTTAAGAAATAAAAATACTTTTCCTACCTCATTATAATTCTGTTAAGCTTCGTGGTTCACACACCATATCAGCTTCTTCTAGGGAAAAAATATCCCAAACATCTTAGAAATTTAATATAGAGAATTTTATCCTCCAATATAGCTAAAACAAACAAAGTCTCAAGAGGGATTGGTCTAGGGCTCAGAATCAAAATGAGGATTAAACCATCCATAGAAAAAACCCACCATTTCAGATACAACCATGGTGTTATAATTTCTATATGAGGCATAAATTTAGATATAATTATATTCACACATATGGGAATATTTATTTAACAAATAAATAATCAATTTTTTTGTAAAAATCAACAGGCCATAAATCTCTCCAAAATTCAATCCACGAGTAAACACTAATTTTCACAACCCACATTAATATCAGTTGGATTAAATTTTAGGAGAATTTAAAATTTTATTCCTAGAGAAAGAAAAAAGCGTTTTGATCTTGTATTAAATAATTTTTTAGATATTTGAAGATTATTTTTTTCATGGGAGAATAATTGAAGTGAGTTCATAGGAATTAGTAAATAATGATATATAGCTAGATGGTGGACCATTTGGTAACATAGGGAATTATAGTGTGGTGTTGGGAGAAGTAATGATACCATGTTTCTATGGAGGGTATTACAATGTGGTGGTTTGGGTATAGGAAGGCTCATGGAATGATGATATAGGTTACACCAAGAGAATTTTCTAGGGAAGAACTCTCATAACATTAACCTTATTTTCAATGTTGTGAAGGTTTTTTTTATCGAACTTTGCACCTTTTCAGGTCATCATTCAGCGAAATTAGAAATGCCATTCCACAACATGGAATGAAGAGGATCCATCATTGTTTGGCCTTCATGGTCATTCTATGACGTGGTGATTGTCCTATTTTTTTTAGGTTTCTTTTGGTAATTGAATGGACGGTCTTATTTGGAAACCCCCTTGATATCCACTTATTCAATTAAAATAAAAAAGGAGTGACATGCCTCTTTGGATCTTTCATGACCCCATATGTCCACTTATATATATCCCATTAAAGAATGTTTTTTACACATATTCAAGGTATGGTATCTGCATTTACACCCTATTTTCATTCCCCTTTCCTTTTTTTGTTTTTTAGTTCACTAGTTAGTGTTTTTGGGAGAAAATAACATAGATTAATGATGGAGTAATCCGAATTCATGGGGATTTAGGGTGTATATTAGATAAGAAGCTTAACGACCCCTACCCCAAAATCATAAATTTCAATCCTTAATTTAATAAATTGGAATAAAATATAAGGAATCACATCCCAAGGGATAGAATAATTTTGTAGTCTTGGTAAACTAGATACATCCTTGTAATTCACATTAAAATTTGAAACATAATATACAAAAATAATTTCATTGATTATTTAATTATCCCCCCTTAGTGTAACCCTACATATCAATCATTACATGCTTCTTGGAATCCTAGGAAAAAGTAAAACATATGAAATGGATGGGATCCAATGCATAGTAATGGTAATAATACAACAGATGCTATGAGTAAATATGGAATAAATAAAATCTGAAGGTAAATAACTGATACACATGCTATTAAAATGATCCCATGAGCTAAAAAACATAACTATGAATATTCTAACTAATAAAATAATCACATAGATTAATAATAATGCCAGAATTCATAATGATTGATGTATGAACTATCAATATCTATACTCAATATATCTACTGTCAAGATCTATCCTCCTTAATGCTTAAGTTTGTGGGTAGAAACCCATGTTATTTTTGTCAAGATCAATCCTCCTAAAAATTAAAAATTGCTTGGAAACAAATACAGAGGGTTTTTTGCCATTTGATTTCATCTCAAGATACCTAAAAATGTATATAATGGATATAGAGGGCCCTTCCCATCACTAACTAAGTCCAATTCTTTCCTCATATGAAAAGGGTGAAACATAAACAACATAAACATTTCTATTAAAAGACTATTATACGAAATATGAATACTTTAACCACAAACCATGAATGATATCACAATAGAACATCCACATTAAAAATCATCACAAACCATTCAATAAAATAATATAGATTCCATAGTAAGAGATAAACCTCAATCAAACAAAATGTCTAACAAAGGATGTTAATATAGATGAAAATAATCCAAAAAATATTTTTGAAATATCTTGATAAAAATATCCTTTTACTTTGAAATAATTTATCTAAAATTAATGAATTTATAAAATAAAACATTATATTTAAAAATAAATTTGTAATATTTTAATGGTAGCTTCAAATCATCAATCCATCCTTACAGTATTAAAATCCTCTCTTTCCTTATAAATTAAAAATTAATATTCTTTTCCAATTTTTGTTAAAAAAATCATAAAGTACCTTGTTCGGAAAATGAAAAAATATTTCTTTCAAACCATTTTATAAAAATTCAATCAAGGTTAAAATAATTAAAATATTGGTAGGATAATATTAAAATTATTTTGAATAATCATGGATATGGATGATTATTATTCCCCAACAAATACTTATATATGAAGACTCTTAAAGAATAATGAGATTGTGAGATTAGTCCTTGCATTGTACATTTCTTATTTGAGGGTGTGATAACCACCTATATAATGGTTAAAAAATTTAATTTAATTATTTCAAAACTATATACACATTTATGATATTATATATAATCATATTATATTGTTTTTTAATAATATTTCATTATTACCAATGTTTCGGGTGTTAACTGATTCATTTTATTATGTTTTTTTGTCATGTGAGTCCTGTTTCTTAAGCATATAATATATTTTATTTATGTTTATAATGTAATTAATTTTACAAATACCTTATTCACTCATCATATACATTTTTATAATAATTATTTAATGATTAACATGGAGGAGGAATCACATCACGTTATGGAGACGACAGGTCGTACGTAAACACGAGAAAAATATCATTCCCTTAATGGTAAAGGGGTAAGAAATTGGGTGGTATATTATTTATACAAAATCCATATCATTTCATATTTAATATTTATATCCATTATAATCATCCATATATCCATTCAAATAAAGTGGTTATGAAAACAAATTACACCATAGTGTGGAGATGGTAAGTTGTATGTACGTACACATGGTGATATAGTTTTTCGTAGGATGGATAAAAGGAGGAATATAGTTCTCCCATAATAATAATAAAATATAATCATATAGATGATATTTTAGTTATTAATTAATCATAGAAACAACATAGTAATAAGAATTTGAAGAATAAAAGAACATAAATGAATTGGGAAAACAAATACCTCTTATTCGATGGACTTTCTATGGATCTCCACTTTGGGACACTAGGGTTGGTATTTTTAGAAGACCAGGACCTAAAAAATTAAATAATAATGTTTGGATGATAAATGGGTAGTGTTTGGTCGATATAGAATTCTCAAAGTGGTTTGAGGATTTGAGGGAGGTTGTTCCTTTTTTTAAGAAAGGGTGGGACACTGTTGGAATCCTATAAAATATTAAAATAATCTAAACTTATTTTCAATTTAAAATAGTTAAAATGTGATTTATTTAAAATATATGATGATTATGGGTCTAAATACTATAAAAATGATTTTTAGAATTTTTTATGTAACAATTTTAACCTTATCTTTGGCCTTTAACCCTTAGTAAAACCCTTCAACTATTACCATGAAAACCAATCTCTTTACACTTTAGGGTTAATATAGTTACTATAAAATGACAAAATAACCCCAAATGGAAAATTTATGTCATATTTGACATTATTTTAGTGATTTTTAATAATTTTAATTTTTTATAAATATTATATCATTTAATATAGTATTATCTATCTTTAGACATCATTTATGTCAATTTTGATACTATTAATTATTTTTCATTTTTAAAATATCCAAAAAATATGATAATTTCAAGAAAAAACTTATAATATATCACTAACTTATCAAATTTAACTATAAATTTTTTATATTTCATTAATTAGGTCCAATTATATTTGTTTTAATATATTTAATACTGTTTATTTAATATTTCTATTAATTCAACTACTACTGCATCATCATCATGAAAAAATTTAATTAAATTATTTATTCTCTAAAAATTAAAAATAAATTACCATGATGAGGATAAGTTTATTATTTTTAAAATTACTAATTATATTTTATTTTATCTTTTGTATAACCCTATTTTAAAAAAAATATTCAGTTATTAATAATATGATTATGGTATTTTTATCTTATCCTTAAATAAAATATAATAAATGTCATATTTTTACCATAGTGGAATAAAATGGTTATAATTTAGGATCAATGTTTATTTTTGTAAAAACCTACTAATCAAATGAAATTATTACAAGGGTTAGTGTAATTTTATAATATTATAATGTTATTTGTTGCCTTTAATTACCTGGTTTATCCTTAACCATGGTTAATACAAATATACTAAAGTTACTATTCATAATAACAAAAAAAAATAAAGTTAATCATATTATGATATAAATAAAATTCTGATTACAACCACATATTCTCTCTTTTCAAATTCAATTAACATAAGTGGTTAAATTAAGCTTAACACTAATACTACAGATATGGTGAGAAGGTGGGTAAAATAAATGTTCAAAAACTTCAATAAATTTTTTATCTAATTTCAAAATAAAAATTATTCCAATTAACTAAATTGGATTAATATATTTATAATTTATCTATTATGAATTTAAAAATAAATTTAAAATATAATAATTATTTCAACAAAAAGAAAGTTTTTAACTACATTGTAGTTTTTTCACCATTCGTCAAAAAATAAAACTTGTTAGAAAATTACCAAAAACTAAACCTATGATAATTTTGGAATTATGAATAAAAAATGGAGTTTATTTTGAAAAATAAAATTTAAAAAATTTCTAAAATTTATTCTTAACATAGGTGCGCCTTTAATTGGCGATAAGAATACCCTTTTGAAAAATATTTCTTTTTATGCATAAAATTTGAAATTTCTATATCGTATTCCTATAAAATATATTTTATGAACAATACAAATATTTGATCAAATATATAATAATTTAATATCTAATTAATAGAATCCAACAAGGGTGATTTGATAAACACACTTTTTCTCATTTAAATAGTTTTATAGTAAAACATTTCGTTTTATTTTATTTATAATTAATTGATCATCAAATAATTAATAATATATATATGTTTTAGCCATATTTTTATAATTTAATTAATATTGTTCATTCATACCATTCTAATAGGTAGGTAAAATTAAAGTAATAATATTTATTTGCTCATTTCTGCTTGATGTGGTGTATCATGTACACCGTCGAACAAAGTGTTTCCTTTTAAAACCGTAAGATATTAGAGGAAGTATTAAGATGGGATATTTCTTACACCATTCATAATTTTTATTGAGGAATATTTACCCACCAATATATTTATGGTTTTTGGATAATTTTTCTTAAATTGGATATTCATTCAAGGATTTAATTTGGATATTTTGTGTGTATCTGGTCTATGTTCTTGTTAAGAGTGTATTACACCCTATTATTTGTGTTTTCAGCACCATTATTCCCTCTATTGACTTTGGAATTGGTTACGTTGAGTTGGGATTTTTGTTTTAATTGATCAATTTATTAATTTAATTAGGTTTAATAATGATATATGCGATCATGGACTCAGAGGAGGCCAATACAAGTATTGGATTAATTTATGTATCATTGGTTGAGGTTGGTTCCCTTGAATTTATTGAATTTATTTATTATTTGGTTATTTTATTTTCTTTTGTGAGTATTTTTACTATTCTTCTTGGAATGATGAGTGACTTTTTTGGTTTTATTCAAAAATTAGGATGGTTTCACATCATCCTAATAGTCAATATGGACTACAAATCTTTCTAAGAGGTTTATTGATAGTTCCTTGTTTGAATAATCATTGGTGGGAATCTTTATCAATTTATAGGTGTTGGGATTTTTATTTCAAAGCTAAATACATTTCCTTTTTAAAATTGTATTTTAAAAATTGGTTTTAATTAAATGGGATTTTATTGGAAAATTTGTGATTTCAATAATGATTTTGAAATGATGTTTCAATACAAATGTGGGGTTTTTAAAGAATGATTTCATGAGAATTGAAAAGGGTCTAGTGTGAGTAAGATGATATGTAATACCTTTTTTTAATGTTTTTATGTATGATATTAAGTTTCCTTTTCAAAATAAGTTGAATTTGATTTGTTGGGTTGGTTTTAGTTTTTTAACTTATTGAGGTCGATGACCTATTTTTTAATGTTTGTATGCTTATTATGATTCTTGTTTATAATTTATTGGTGAGTATCTTTTTTTGATAAATTATGTATGTTATGTTTTATGGTTGATGATGGATTTTTTGGGTATTAAAGTACTTGGTTGGTTAGGATAGATGTACTTGAACCCTTAAATGGTAGAGATGGGACTGAAGGACCCCAAAATATTCCCTTATGGATGAGATTAAAATTATGATATGTAAAAAATATTATGTGTGTGTGAATGATAAAATATGGATTTTTTATTATATAGGGATATATGGATGGTGAGATGTGTAAGGTTAGGTCTTGATTGATTAATTCATTTGTAATGAGATCTGAGCTTATGAACTATGTTGCATGACATGGTCATTATTTCTTGATTGTTCCTGGTAGTGGATATACTAGATAATAGGATATAATGTAGTGGATATTACATTGATGTAGAAGGTGGTGGTTGGGATCTTCACAATTTCATGATGTGAGTAGACAGATATCTTACCCTATGAAATAATGGATAGACTAGGCCATACAACACAACATTATCTAATGGTGATTGGGTCAGGTATGTTTCAGTGTTCCCTTCATGGCGATTTAATGGATTAGGATATATTTATTACACCCTTCCATGTGGTGAATTGGGCTGGATAATTTTCAATGAATTATTCCCTATGGGGAGTGGATTGGGAATTATATAGTGCACCATTCCCTACATGGAATTGGGTTAGGTACATTCAGTACGACAATCTATATAGGGAGTAGATTTTGTATTATATAGTACACCACCATTCCCTATATGGAATTGGGTTAGGTACTTTATGTATGCCCATACCCATGGGTAGTGGATTGGGTACTATATAGTGCATCAACCCATATAAGGAATTAGGTTGGGTACTTTTAGTGAGGCCTTCCCCGTAGGGAGTGTCTTGGGTACTATACAATGTGCCCTTCTCTACAAGGGAATGGGTTGGGATCCATTTGTTTCTCTATCCTAAGTAAAGGTGAAGGTTTGGGAAATAAATTTAACCCTAAACCATTTAAGAGGAGATGGTTAGGGAACTATTATGGCACAATATGACACATCCTTTCATCATTGTCTGAATAAGGTATGGTTAGGTTTCATGGTATCTTGAATAGGACGTGAAACCCTGATGTGTATGTTTGTATGTTCATTGTGTGTTATGTTTTTGGGTGGGTGTATTTAATAAACATGACTTGTACACAATATATGTATTTCATTCATATATACTTGGTCAAAAAAACAATAAGTATTTTTGAGGAATTTTGGATTCCTACTGGGCTTTTGGAATCACCACCCAACTATATACATGACATGGGATTCATTATGGATTGGTAAAGCTTTGTGTTTTCCCTTTGTCACATGTATCTCTTGGAGTAGGACACTTGTTATGAAGTAGAATTTTTTGAAGGTTGAGGATTTAGTAGGATGACTATTTGAGTTTGTCCAGATGCATGTTTATATTTCTAGTTATGTTTCTATAATTGTACAATCCAATGTGCAATTTATTAATTATATATGAAGCATGTTATATGTTATCTACTATTTCTACTCTGTTATGTATTATTTCATCATATATATAATTATAATAATTTGTATTATGAACTACGGGGATCCTTATGAATCTCTATTTATTTTCTCATAGGTTTTGGGATTGTGTGTTGCATGCATGAGTCATTATAAATTTCAATAGGTTTAAGAGTAGCCTTTGGGATTTGTTTTCAAGGGAAGAGTCTCCCCAAAACTTTCTTAGTCCCTCTCAATGTGATGAAACCCAATCCAGGTTCCATTTGGAATATTTGGTCTAGGGAATTATTTTATTCCCTAATATCAATAGAACCATCAAAAAATATTCTTGAGGTTGTTTAATACGGTTTATTTACTAATTTAACCCCTTTTAGGGGTTTGGGTCTTGAAAACTCTATTAGGAGATTCTTCATTCCCATAGAAAATCTTGAGCCACTACATTGTCCACACCATTACAATTTTCATCCTCAAAAACTAAAATATTATGGATGTAGGATAAATATCATCAACCAAACCCACATAATATGATAATATACCTATGCACATAGTCTTCCACCCCTAAAGCCTAAAAAATCCATGAGTATTCAGAATAAAATGTGGCCATCCCATCCTCCTAGAAAAACATTAATGATGATTTCCATACTCTACAACTATCAATTAACTCAATCATAACTCAAAGAATTTTCTTGATGAACACACCAACTTACATCATTCCCATACTTCATGGGGTTCCCTCCTATTGCCTTTATACGAACAATACTTTCATCCCCATGTAATGAAGAAAAACCCTAAAATATTAATCTCACATGGTAATGGATTATCAATAAAGGTAGTTTAAGATAGAGTTATACTCTCTTCCTTTTTAATGAGTGTCCCAAAAGACTATTTCCAAAATATAATATCCTTTCATCAATTTATACCATCAGGAACTTAAACAATAACCCCAAAATTCACTATAACATCCCCAAAGGGGATTAATCTATAAAGGTATACCAATAATTCCTATAACATATTGAAATATAGTATAAACTAGAATTTCCTTCATAGAGCATGAGGATAAAATAAACCCTCTCATCCACAAACCACTGTGGAGTTAAATACTTTCATCCTTTACCATAACCAAGTTCCCATCAGTTCTGATGCCCTGGTTAGGTTGCCTCTCAAATGTGAAAGATATGAATATAAAAGAGTCCTCTCAATGTCACCATGTAATAAACCATTAGTTTTATGATGACCCATATTTTTTTAACTAAAAGCCTATAGTCTCGACATTCACATGTCCCTAATTTATCAAATCCAGACCCCATGGTATTACTAACTGAGGCTTGAGTGTTTAAAACCCAAACCCACAGAATATTATAAATCATTGAACCTATTGATATTCTATAAATAATCTCACCATAACTCCATGACTAAGGTTTTAAAGTCACCACAAAGAAGATATGATTGACTATATAGCCAATCAGATTCTTGTAAGAACCAAGATCACATTACTATACCTAATAATATTGAAACTACCCTCCAAGGGAATTAAATACCTCATAACCCATATGAATATAATATATTATCCTAATGTTTAACTCTCATAAAAACTATAGACATCACCTATGACTTAAGATGATATTTATCTAAAATAAAATATACCTGAGACCATGTATCAATGCAAACTAACAACAATTTATTAAATGGATGGTGTCCTTGTGTTTTTAAGGAAAAAATCAACTCTGTGAGTCCTGTATCATCAATTATGTTTCTATTATCATAAGATATGAATTCATTAGACCCAAAAGAATCCTTCAACTACCTCAACCTTATTGCACAATAATGTTCTATCCAAGAGATATCACGAATCACTACACACTCATCTCATTCATCTAGAAAACATATGACAAAATCACTAGTCGGCCACTACCTTGGATTCTGAAAATATATATGAAATTGAATAAACCTATAAAATTCTACCTCCCTGCATGTAATAAAGCTATAAAATTTATATCTTATAGGAATTCCCCAAAAAATGTCTGATATATCCTAAAATTCCAAAAGGTCTATTCACCTCAAGAAATCACATGTGGATAAAAAGACATCAAAACACCAAACTCCACAAAAACAACTACAAATCCACATTAAGAGGCATATTTACCTAGTAAATAAATTGCCAACACTCAAAATTCACATCCTGAGAGTCATGCATACAATGAGTGCTCATGAATAAGGTTTGGGAAAATCTTCAGATATATATTGAAAACAACTTCTGATCTAGGTTAAGATGTCCTTAGAAAATATCACTATGACCCGGTTGTAGGGAAAACAAACATATAGTTCATGAATCCCATAAAAAAAACTATGTATCATCACTCTAACTAGCATCAGTAAGTACTCATAAGCTCTGTAGTAACACTAGTACACCTTCCTTGAATTTTCCTCCTCATAAACCTAATGTTAGAAATATCTATAATCAAGATAGATATTTATTAAATAATCTCCAGCTCTCATATTTTCTTTTAAAAAAACTGGAGATACCTATAATAAACAAAAATACTAAAATATTATGTCTTTAGAAGATTCCATAATAGAACACTTAGCCCCTTAAGATTAATTAGACCATTTTATAAGTTGAAAAAGATATCAAGGTGGTCCTAAAATGGAAATAGTAACCTAGAAATACACTTTTTAAGGGAAAATTATAGAAAATTATCTAGAAAATTAACCATGAACACCTTGAACAATTCAAGATTGATCCTATAAAAAATCATAGTGTACGAGTCCAAGCTCACTACCTAATGGATGATCCAATTATATCTTTATAAGGGTTAGCCCTGCCTATCCTACCTTGGCACCACATAACATTGAGGTTAACCTCAATCCATCTAATAGAAAATATCACCAATTGAATATATCCATCAAACCATGATTGATCTATATATGATAAATACGTACCATATATAACACCACATGATCTCATATCTTCCATAGAAAGTTTCCATGATATCCTCCTTAACAAGTGTTGGCTCCTATAGATGGTAGATACAAGTGAGTGTATGATCACCTAAATATGAATTACTAGTTAAAAATGGTTGTAAAAGTCTCTAATATGATTTATAACTCCAATTATAACGATTAATAAATAAAATGGATCTTACTAGTGTTAAAAATTATGGGTTCCAATGTGAAAAGTTCAAAGATCACACCTCTAACCGTGTTCGACACTACTAAATCAAAAAACTCTATAGCATGACTCAATCAATAGCTCTAAATACAAAAATTATAATATTGGATATGTCTCCTAGAGTTATAGGTAGATGCAGTGGATCAATTAGTCATCCACCTCAATCTCAACCTATTATTCCACAATACCCACTACAAAAACATTGGAAAAAGTGGTGATGTATAGATATATAATCACATTAGAAACCTCCCTCCAGAGTCTTCTCTCAAACCTCTGAGATTTAAATCAATCAATCACACACCACATTAAAGGAGTACCTCACGAGGTATGTGAACCTTGACATATACTCAAATATAGTCATTTTTCCCGTAATGAGTCTAACTAATGGAGATATTCCCAAAAGCTCTTTCATTAGGCTATATCATATTTCATGATATGATGTATGTCTTAGAATAATAAATTTATAAAAAAACTAAACCATATTGTATGATCCTTTTACGAGTATCTAAAAGAATGTTATCAAATAACAAACACTTTCATATCATGGAATCTGAACATTAATGTGATAATGTTAGAATATTTTATACCTATCTATCATCAAGTGAGAGTTGTTTCATAAGTTGAAATTCATATGATGTTGATGAATTCTTGAAATGGTTTTATATATGGTCTAGTAGAATTTATTAAAGTGTTTTAACTCATAATTGTTTTATTGGAACATGGGGAGTTTCCCCGAGGATTATATAAGAGGCCTCTACCATGGAATGGTGTGTGTGTGCGTGTGTGTCTCTATCGTAACCCTATCACACAAATCTCTCTTCTTATACTCTCTTTACATTATTTGATACTATAATATAATGAGAGATATATGGATCTCTCCCCTGAAATGGGTTATTTGGTATGTCTCATGGACACACCATAGATGAGGGACGTTTTTAAGATGCCACTTTTTAGATCTTCATAAAACCCGCCCAGTGAACTCTTTAGTGAAAAAAATCTATGATGAAAGAAATTTTGAATAATTTTGAGATATAGGAATCATATTCTGAAATTTCAAATCTTTTAATATATTTAATCTTTTTCACTGTAACATTTAATATCACGATGTTAATAACTTCAATTTTCTACTTATAACTATTTCTAACAATATTTTCATCTTTCTTGTAACCCTCATCACAACATGATAATGGAATCAAATCACATATCACCGTATAGTTAGTGTGTATCTAGTCTATAAGGTACATGAATCATATATAGACTCTTAAAAATCCTTTGTAACTTAAGGACCAGTCTATCCATGAAACCTAAGAGGCATCAGGTGCTGAGGCTCATATAACACACTTGTCATATGGGTACTATCATCCTACTTAGTATAAATTACTCTCTAATATACACTTCAAGGGTCTTCCCTCTACACAAGGGTGAATATAACTGATGATAGGGTCCCTGAATTGATGCCTTTTCACTTAATAGATCAACAAGAAGATTCTCTATCACTGGAATGAGCTCATCATGGAATTGTATTTTAACTAATTATGGATGTGTGTGGGGGTATAATTTTTTAGTTATCAAGAAAAATCCCAGAATAATAAAAAATATCTAGGTAAGAGAACATAAAGACTACATAGAGAAAACCTTAATGAATACACTACATTGTGCATTTAACCACTTATTTTTTACATGAAAATTGTGCCTCAGAGTCCAAGATGATCAACAAATGGTCAAAAACCAATTATACTAAGACATTATCTATCGTACCAACATCGGTTTCCTAGTTTTAAATCTATTCCAAAATCTATACACAATACTCAACCACTCTGATACCCCTTTGGCCAAATCCAACCCCCTAAAACTCCACCCAAGACAATAGTAAGTAGAAATTTCAGCCGCAATCCTACATCAAATAAGATAGGGGTGGTGAAGGTAATGAATTATTCATATCATACATGGAAGGCCCTAACATATACGATACTCTCAATAGATAAATCTCTAATACACATAATTTAAAACAACCACACATGGTAAAAAAATAAATGAACTAAATAATAAATACATGTATGAAAAATAAACTAACCAAAATAATTCTAAAAATATAGGCTTTAATAAAAATTAAAAATTCAAAAGACTAATATCATAGAGTATGAAAACCCCATGAAAAGGTGAATCACCCTTATGCTACAACGACCCCATTTATGATCACTGATGGTAAGAACCACCAAAAACTCACTAGAATATATATGGAAGAAGTCTTTATCAACATTTATAATCATTTGGAACCATAATGATTCACTAAGATTGTTATTTTTAAAAGTTGTACTAGCTCCAAATCCACTAAAATTATCCCTAAAATATGCATCATCTTCACATACACAACATGTGGGGGCACAAAGCCCGTATTCAGGTGAGTATGAAAATACATATTAGAATGCCTAAAATACAAAATTTTCAGTAACAAAAATTTATTTCAAACCCAGGAATGGGGGAATAATTGATACTCCCTAAAAATAAATCTCAAATATTCTTTAAAAATATAAAAAAATAGAAAATATGGATGTCATAGAAATTACAACACATCATCACAATGGATCATGGGTTTTATATAACCAATATTTTTTAAACCCATGGATTCCAATGTAAAAACCCCCATTGTATATTATATCTCATTTGAAACCAAGAATTCCTTATACACCTAAATGTATATAGAACTCATACAACATAAACTTTTTCATTTTCAATGGGGAAATGTACCTCATTGAAAAATAAGTGCATGACACATGGAACATAACTCCAAATTTTATTTACATTATTCGAAATCCCCTTGAAGCTATAATGGAGACTATAACTCATCAAAGGGAATAATATTGACTGAAATAGTATAGAAGAAATATAAATATAGGATGTCACCTAAACAAATGGGGAAATAATATAGTACCATATACATAATCCTTGTCACTTCCTTAGAATCACAGTGGGGACCCCCCCCCCCCTTGCTAATAAAATTCATTCCAGGTGAGGGAGTAGAAACCCATATGGATAGAGAAATCACAGTCTAGATTACATGTACAACACCAACTTCTATTGATATAGTAATCAGTCACCTTTACGAGAGGGAGTATCTACATTGACTATAGTACAAAGGTCCCCTTCTTTTTGGGGATTTAGTGGATTCTAACTCCATACCTAAAATGAATTTAATTACCATAATAGAGGAATAAATCCTTAGATATGACAGGGGTTATTGACTCAATCATATGTGAGGAGGACCCATTCCATGATATCAAAAATTCCTTATGGGGATACTAATAGAATCAAGGGTTTTCTGTTGGAAACATATTGTATTTTTTATTTAATTTCAATCCACAATGGGTTGATCAAGGATTTTTCAAGCCATGTGAAATTATGGAATAGGTGGATTCAGTGTTGAAGGTGGAATTGTTTCCTAAAATTTTCTTAATTTATTGGGGTCTAAAATTTAGAGGAAGGAAAAAGATTTATGAAAGATTCATCTATAGGATTACCTACTAAAAATAAATAAAATGTAAGGAATTCATGAAATTTGGTGTCTAAAAGGTATAAACTTCAAAAAATACATATTTCTAGTACTTCCATGTAAAAATATGGATAATTAATTAATTTAACTAAGGTTTGGATCTTTATGAATGATTGGAGTTTCACAAAAGAATCTAGTGTTGTGAAGGATTGGGGTGCCAAAAAAATGTTTTATGAATGATGGATGAGGTGTGATTGAGAGATGTTAAGTTACATGACTACGAGAAGTTTCATGAATTTTAAATTTCTTTTAATGTTTCATGAATAAAGGGAGTTCCATGAACATGAATGAAGAGTTTTACCAAAATATTATTGTGATATTGAAGGTTTCAGGATGGTGGAAATGTCTATAAATAGGTGGATTCTCATCTTATAAATATAGAGAATGGAAAGAGGGCTAATTATTATGATTTCATGAAAGTATTAAATGGAGTTAATTATTATTTGAATTGGTAACATTATGCGAACACAAGCATTATGAAAATAATGATTAAGAACTAATTGATACTAAAGCATTTCAAAAAAGGAAGTATTAAAAAAGATGATAATTTCAAAATAGTTCAATGAGTTTTGTAAAAGCTGTGAGTTTCATGAAAGTGTGTAGTTTCATAAATGACGATAGTTCATTGAAACAAAATGGGGGTTTTGCAAAAGGGGGAGTTTTATGAATGGAACTTCAAAGAGAATACTTGAACTTTGGAAAGGTTTGTGAAATGTATTGAACCATCATAAGTGAACTGCCATGATGCAAAACATCACCTTAATGTTCTCTCATACAGAATAAATTTTAAAGTTAATAAACTGATAAAGAATTAACACAAGGTAGTGAGTAAGGGGGACTCCATGGAATATATATGAGTGAGGTTATGCGTTATACCAATAATTGTTTTAAAGGTAGTGTTCCTAGAAATGAGTGAAAACTTATGAAAAATTGTAATCCACAATATCTAGTTATGCAATTAGATTTTGGTACGATTTTCACACTACCAGCGTATGCTCCTTGGACTATCCCTTAGTGGTGAACCATGTAAAACGGATATGTTGTATTTCTATTTCTATATATGGTTTTATGTAATATCATGTTTCCTTCATAAAATTTTAACAAGATACTAAAAACATGGGGAAATATATATTTCATTTAAAGAAATGGTTGACACCCAAATTCACCACTCCCCTCTTAGGGTGTTCTGGGGTATTACAGTTACTGATTCTATGATATCTACATAGCACCTATATTAAATCCTATCATATCAAAAAAAATAGATCCTGAAACGACCTTAAATACCTTGTATCTAGTCTGTAACACCTAATAAGATCACACAATCATGATTTATGTAGAAAAACACTCGAAATGGATTGATCTCTTACCAAATACCGACACCTAGTTGAAAGGATACCTATTACACTAAGTAACCACAATACATGATATTTTCATTAATGTACATAATCTATGGGCCTAGAATAGAAGTCAGATGAGTGCCTCAGTAATCCTATCATGTAAATTAATCCTAAAGGATGTGCCTCGTAGGTCCACATGGCATGTGGGAATCACTATCTCATCTATACATGTACCACAAGTTCACCTAGAGTTGTATTATTTATTGATAAAAGGAGTATTAATCATACATACATACTATTTAATGTTAAAGGGTAAATAAATGTGTACATCAGATACCCCAAGTCAAGTGATACTAAACTACACAATGTGCTCTCATGAATAAATACAATGTTGATCTTGAGGGATGCCTTGGGCACGTACCACATCACATGACATATAAGGTTTTGGCCCTAAAACATTACATAATCCGGAATTAAATGTATAATTCACATTGAGGGACTTTTTAGTTTTAGAGTTTTTGAGAGTTAGGTCATTACTATCACATTACATCTCAAAAATTAAAAAGTAGACACTTCTACTCATAATCAATTTCTTCATAATATAAAAACTCTTGAAAAAAAGAGTCATGTCTAGTTCAATGTTATAGACAACATGACTTTTTCCATGATCCCATCCTTGACCCTATTTATCTCTAAGTCCTATGATTTTTTTTTCAAAACTTGGGATGAGCAAAAAAAGCTAAGTAAAGGGATACACAAAGAAGGAAAACTGTTAGTTTTTCAAAACAACAAGTAAACCATGAATACTTTATCATAAGTAATACTTTTCACCTTTATGACGTAGTAAATACTCTTCATAGAATAAAAGATCATTTCTTACCTTTTTTAACCAAAATATTACCATAAAACCCATATAAATAACACATAGCATATAAAGGTAACTTGGGACATAAACATACATAAATGGAATAACCATATGCGTGACTTCCATACATATTACTAAAATTAATAACCATACATCCAACTTACATACTCAATTCATTGGAGGTTATAACATAACCACCCATCTTGGTTTATCACAACACCACCCGTCAATTGGTTTATCATGTAACCACCCATCAAATGTACAAGTACAATTGTAAAATCAAAACATATACCACAAATATAAAGGAATGAAATCATTTCCACATTTCAATCACAATATATCACTTAAATATATTGAAATAAAAAATCCATTATCAAAACCATTTTTAATACCAAAATACATAAAAGATTATATGGTATTTAATTTCCTTTAAAAACATTATGCCTTGTTAAGGAAGCCAAAGTTCAAATAATACTTGCGGCAGTGGAAGGGTCGTCGGCACCACTAATGTTAAAAGAGACATTTATATTTGTTTTTTAGTAAAATAATTCATAGAAAAATAATCCCTTTGAATGAAATTTATATTCAAAGGTGTTTATACAGCGTATAAAATAAAATTGTGTATTAAAAAAAATATGCCTCAATGAAAGGAGATTGAGACGAAGTCCCTTACAAAGATCATTTTGTAAATAAAATAGACTGATTATGTGTATTCACTATAGGTTCACATAAGTAATGTAAAAATATAAGAAAGAGAATCAAAATTTATTTATTACATAATCATAGCATGACATAATTTAAATGTAGGATATTGACCCAATGAAAAGAAATTGGGTTAAGAAGTTCCCTTACAAAAATTTGATAGCCTAATGGCATCACTTTAAAATTCAGAAAATGAGTTGATGAGATAAAAAAGGGTGTATCATCGTATGAAAAAAAATTTACTTCAATAAGGATACAGAAGAACACATCCCAATATAATAAGACGTAAATTAAAAGACATAGCAAAAATAAGCTTTTTAAAAAGAGGAGGGTGAAAGGTTCCATTACCGATTTGGTAACATTCAAAGCATACACCACATAAATGAAGGAACATACAATGAAGATGAAAATACCCATAATTGAAAGTATATTACCCAAAGAGTACAATAGTGTGATGTACATATACCACAAAAAATAGTGTCAAATATAGCATGAATCTCACAGGATTAAAAATTGAGATGAAACCCATTACCACGTTTTAATTAATTGATTCGTATGAACAAAAGTTAATAACCACCTAATGAATCACATAATACCATGAATATATTGATAATCATGATAATATATATCAAAAGTCAGTACACATTACAACACATGTAATAAATAAGTGGGAAACAATGGAAATTTCATGGAATTAAAAGTGAGACAATAAATCTCATACCTCTTGTCTGACTTGACCCGTTCATTCATTAATCTCAGGAATTGTAACACCCCATGCTTCCATGGTATGCTTCTCTTTGAATAATGCAATAGCTTGCATTGTACGCAAGTTCGAGATTCTAACACACCGCAACCAATCAAAGTAGCCGTTTTGAATATTAATACCCACTTTTTGAAATTATAGAAATTTTATATTTCAAAATGGGCTTCATTTTTGGACTCGGAATAGAGAAATTAGCCTATGTTGAATTTTTGGTATTTTTCCAAGAAATTTCAATTTTCGATGAATAATGAAAAATACTTAAAAACAACTTTTTTAATCAAAATAATTTATAGTTATAAATTATACTATTGAGTGGTTTAATGTATAATTATAATATAATTTTACCATTTTATCCAATGGTGGTCATTAGAATTAATTTCAATTTAAAATTGGATATAAACAATTGTCAATCTTTTGATTGATATTCTTTCTTTAAAACACGCAATTTGTTTTGACAACGGAAATTAATGATAAAAATAATTAATGACACTTTTATTTTTTGAATTTGGTAAAATGAACATCATTTTTGAATTTGGAATATCTAATATATCATAAAGTGAATTTTTGGTATTTTTCTGAAAAACATCGATTTTTGATCAATAGTGAAACCACTAAGTGGTACCTAAAAAACTGATTTTTCATTTAAATGGAATTTTACCACCTCTGTGATTTTAATTTCAAAAATCCTACATACCTCATTTTCATTAGGAAGTAAAATGTGGTTCAATGGGATTAAAATAATTTTTTGTGAATAGTAACTTTTAAGTTTTATTAATCGCGATTAAAGGTAATTAGTATAATTTAAGGTAAATATAATGATATAATAATTTGAAATTACATTTAAACTTGTCCTAAACTTATTGGATGAGTCATGGATGACCAAGAAAATCCATGGGTCAACTTGGGGGCCCAATGGAGCCACTTGGGTAAGAAAATGACATTAATAAATTTTTATTTAAAGTAAAAATAAAAATGTCACAAACATGTATTGATTTACTAAAATAATTTTTACAAGGGGTTATACAAGTTATCTGTTCGACTATAAATATCCATTTTAAAAATAAACATATTTCCTACATCATGATTTGTTTTATAATTTTCAGACATTAAATAATTAAAATATTTTATGACACCATGATGATGCAGCGATTACCTCATTAATTAACAATTTAAATAAAATGAAAAGTTAATGTAAAATCTAAGACTTACACTTGTCAAAAACCTCTTGGTTGAGTAGATTTATAACCCTTATCACCTTATCCTATAAATATATAATTATGGGACCTTTAAAATCCTAAAATCATTATATAATAAAGTAACATTTCTTGACTTTCCAAAACTACCCCTCCTCTCCTCTTATAAAATCCCCCCACCTCTACCACATTATTCACACCTTCAAAGCCATTTGGCTTGACCAAACTCTATGGTAGTAATCTCTCAAATTACCTCTATTACTCCTAGAAGCCTCACTTTGGGCAGTAGTCTTCCTAAGGAAGCCGTTGGCTCAAATCAAAAATAGTTACCCGATTTTAAGGTAATGTATTCTCTTATGTTCTTTTGTATTATTTTGCTTCTCCAACCCCCTAAACTCTATTTATTATTTTCTTTTTTAGAAACAAAAGTATTTTCAATATACAAGGATATTGTTCTGAGAAGGATTTTATTTACATATACACACACCTTCATCTAATAGTTAAAGAACATACTATTTCTATTGGTGGTGAATTAATGCCTCACGAAACGATGATTGTTCAATATTATTTTAACACCTCTCATGGTGGCCATTAATATGTAACGATATTTATATATGATATATATTATGTTCATTTTTTCCTTATGAGTTTTTATTTTTCATTTAAGGAATATCTTTATGATTTCCATTATGGGTAAACACGATAATTTCATTTTAGAAAGTGCGGACTACCGCCCCCTCAAAGTGATTTGAATCGTTAATTCCATATGTGGGACATATAAATGATGGAGTAAATGATATTATATATGATATTATACTATAATTATAATATACCTTTATATAATTATGATTTCATTACATTAAATACTAAATAGAAATGAAAGTATCCTTCATGCGTACGTACGTCTTACCGTCTCCATGAATGGTGCATTTCATTTCTTACCTCTAAATGTTATGTAATATTATAAATGCATATATATACTGGTTATATATGATATATATGATATCTACATCATTAATATAATTCTGGAGATAATGTATATTCTACCACATAAACAACTTGTAATTATAAGAAGTTTATTGTTGACTCTGGTACCAAAGATCAACAAAATGACCGTTATTAACTTAAATGACGACATAATTTTCATAACATGGTAATAAGTGATATAAAAGGGATAATTAAATTGAAAAAAATTCTTAATAAAGTAGAAATTAACTCTAGTTTATTATTCAGGAGATTAAAGAACGATCGAGTCAAGTCAAACACGAGGTAAGGGACTTCGTCTCAATCTCCTTCCATTGAGGCATATTTTATTTTATACACAACTTTACTTTATACAGTGTATAAACCCCTTTAACTTTTATGTTTATTCAAAAGTAATCTTTTTTATACGAATAATTTTACTAAACGACAAAATGCAATGTTTTTTGTCGTACGTATGTGGCGACAACGACTTCCCCACCGCTGTGACCATTATTTGAGTTCCGGCTTCCTCTACAAGCCATAACTTTTTTTAAAATGAATTATAAATACCATGTTTTATTTTTATTTTATTTTGGTATTGAAAAAGGTTTTGATAATTATTTTATTATATCAACGTGTTGTATTGATATCCTATGGTTGAAATGTGGAAATGTTATATTTCTTTTATGCATGTTTTATGTGATACGATTATCTTATGGTTTATGATATGTTTAAACCTTTTCATTTAAGGAATGAATTGGACTTAATAAGTGACGGGTGGAGCCCACTATATCTCCTCGATGCATTGGTAGGCCTCATGAGACAAACTAGTGTTTTGGCACGCAGCCTTGACAAAATATTATTTGTAGTCTTGGCACGAGACCTCGACTACGTGGTTATGATAGTCTGGCATAATGCATTCCATAATTGTGAAAGTGGTTATTGATAATGCATGTGATTATTTGTCTCGTAGAATATCCATGTGAAGAAGTAAATGACATTATTTCATTTTACTTTTTCCATATTATGCTGAAGTTCAAGTTTAATAGGCTTTTGTTTTAGTTATACATTTCCTTAAATGTTTATGTTTATCTATGAAAGTTTTCTCTATATTGTTATCCTTACTGAGAAGCTGAGCTCACCCCTTTCTATGTTTTATTTTTCCCAGGATGTGAAGAAAACTTTTATGACTGACCTGTAGGGATAGTCTGAAGGGGATATGAGTGTAGACTATGGAGACCATGTTATTTTTTTTCACTTTATGATGTTATGTAACAATTATGAATGTATCGAGTATTACCAAGGCTACTAAACTAATCGGCCTTTTGAGACTTGATCGTTTGTGATCATGCCAATGTTACGTAATAATGCACTGACTTTGGGTAACTGGGGTCGGGGCGTTACAGTTGGTATCATAGGCTGTTTAGTACTAACATTGGATGCTAGATTTAGAAAAACTCTGATTAGAGTACATAGCCCTAAGATATACATTAAAGATTAGTATAGAAAAACATCCTAGAATTTTGGTATTATAGATATTTTGTGAGTTTTCCGAGAAATACATCCCTGTTTGGATACGCGCAGGTAGAGGCGGCTCTGGCACAGATGTACCTAGGGGTAAAACCCGAAAACACCGCTTTGATCTAGACTTGAATGGAGACTGGTGCACGACAACAAGCCGTGATGCACTCTTGGTTATGACACTTCTGGGGGATATGCTTAGGATAATTACCATTTTCTTTACAAACCATTAAGAAGGGTTTATGTGTATATACTTCCTCAAAGATAACATTTTTATGATTATGGATTATATCCATAAACTGTTCAATTTATGTTAAGTGTTTTACAAGTATGGAATTATGTATTTTGATTCATAAACTGATCTAGTTTATGACATTGTATAGAAATGGCTCCTAGTGGAAGGAATGCAAACCTTATCAATGCACACACTCCTTGTAGGGATTACCCTCCTGCTCAAGATAATTATAATGGAGCTGGTGATACAACTGGTGCTGATCAGCTTATCACCATATTGGGACAACTCACTCAGGTTATTAATAATAACATTACTCGTATGGAGCACCCTGATCTGCAATGTGGATGATCAATGTTAGACCGCTTTATGAGGCAACAACCACCAACATTTAATGGGGGTAAAAATCCATTAGTATCTATGTAAAGGATAAATTCCCAAGAGAAAATATTTCAGGCTTTAGGGAGTAGTGAGAGGGAAAAAGTTGTCATGGCAGTTTACCGCCTCACTAGAGATGCTGATCAATTGTGGTTATTGATTCAAAATACAAAGGAATATGAAGAAGTATCAAGTATGGAATGGAGATATTTTAAAGAGATTTTCTTAGAAAAATAATTTCCTCATGACCATCGAGCGGATATGGAAAGACAATTTCTGTGTCTGAGGCAAAAGGAGGTCGAGAATGTTGCAAATTATGAGTCTAACTTTACAAGGTTCGAAAGGCATGCTGCAGATTATATACGTAACCCAAGAAGTAAGATTTATCATTTCATTTATGGGTTAATACCATTTCTCGGTTGATCATTAGTATCACATTCATTCTCAACGTACAAAGATACAGTCTCGTGTTCTATCAAGACAAAAAACGAATTCTGTAAATAATATGACAATAATTTAAAGCAATATAAGAAGAGAACGGTGGAACAAGGGACATATAAAGGGAAAATGGGGGAAAATGATTTTCTGTTATGCGATAATTTTGGGAATAATCACCCTGTTACTTGCCTAAAAGGAATGAGAGTTTGTTATAAATGTATAAAAAAAGGTCACCAGGCCCGTGATTATAAGCGAAATAAAGAGGCTATCAATGTTTAATGCTACAATTGTAGAGAAACGTGGAATTATGAAAATGAATGTCTTATGCTTTAGGAAAATTACCTCAGAAAAGGCCAAGGGATCAAGGCATATCATATGTTGTTACTACAGTTGAAGGGGAATGATTAATGTATTTGTGTTTTTGGGCTCAAGGATTATATTCTGGTTATAAGAATAATGTGATATATATACGGATTGTACTACAGTACTTTTTGTTTTCATTAAGGTTTTAATATGATGAAGGTAATCATATTTTTAGTATGAGAAAATAAGAGAAACTTTACTTTGTTTGGGGAATCTGAGGTTACAAATGATTTTGGAATTTAGAGACCTTTTAAAGAAAGTCTGAACATAAGTATTTTGGATAAATATAAAAGTTGAAATGGATTAAGTTGAACTTTAGATAGTATTGTTTAAGGTTAAAAAATTTATGAAGATATTTTTTGGAATATTATAATACTATAGTTTTAGGAAATGGTCAACCTGCAGGTTGGGGGATTACCCGTCGCACCGGATAAAGCTGCAGGAATCAAACCCACAATCATAGTGCAAAAGGCCTTTATTACCTACCACTATCCTATAACAAGTCCCTAGTTATTAAAAAATAGTTTTCCTAATCTAAATGGTATGTTTTAATATTTGAAACCTTATAAAATTATGATAAATAGAATATTTTTGAGTTCTATTACCTTTTGGAGTGAAAGATGGGTTTGTGGTAAATATTTATTATAGAATCAAAGTCTACATGACAAGTAAGTATATTTCCTTATGTTCTTAGTAAATCTCCTAAATAAATTCCTCAACTTTATTAAAGGAAACTTAAAACAAAAATGTCGTCGGTTAACTTTTCTAATTGGGGAATCAATGACCGTTTAACCAATCACAAGTTTGTGATTTTCTTGCAGTTAACTTTATCCTAATCCTATTTTCTACAACTCTCCATCAGACCATGATGTTTTGTTTCTCCTCCATATCCATGTTTTCATATAATCCTAGTATGGGCTATCTCGGGTGACCTTTGTACTTCTCTTTCTTTCTTTTAAAGTTATATTTTTTTAACCCTATTTCCGATATGGGTTTTCCACAAAGGTATTTTCTATTTTTAACCTTTTATTTTCGAAGAACATTTTCATATTTCTAGGATTCAATTTATTAAAGGAGGGGAGAATGTAACACCCCAAGATTCCACAATATGCTTCTCTTTCAATAATGTAATAGCTTGCATTGTACGCAAGTTCTAGATTATAACACACTACGACCAATCAAAGTATCCGTTTTGAATAGTAATAACCTCATTTTTAAATTATATAAATTTTATATTTCAAAATGGACTTCATTTTTGGATTCAGAATATCGTAATTAGCATATGTTGAATTTTTGGTATTTTTCAGAGAACTTCCAAGTTTCGATGAATAGTGAAAATACTTAAAAACAACTTTTTTATTCAAAATAATTTATAGTGATAAATTATACTATTGAGTGGTTTTAAAGTATATTTATAATATAATTTTATCATTTTATCCAATGGTGGTTATTAGAATTAATTTCCCATTGAAATTGAACATAAACAATTGTCAATCTTTTGATTAATATTCTTTCTTTAAAACACAATATTTGTTTTGACAACGAGAATTAATTATAAAAATAATTAATGAAACTTTTATGTTTTGAATTTGGTAAAATGAACATAATTTTTGAATTTGGAATATAAAATATAGCTTAGAGTGATTTTTTTGTATTTTTCTGAAAAACATCGATTTTTGATGAATAGTGAAACCACTAAGTGGTAGTTAAAAAACTGATTTTTCGTTTAAATGAAATTTTACCACCTCTGTGAATTTAATTTCTAAAATACAACATACATAAATGTAATTAATAAGTAAAATTTAGTTCAATGTGTTTAAAATAATTTTTGGTGAATAGTAACTTTTAAGTTTTATTAATCGCGATTAAAGGTAATTCGTGTTATTTAAGGTAAATATAATGATATAATAATATGAAATTACCATTAAACATGTCTTAAACTTATTGTATGAGTCATGTACGACCAGTAAAATCCATGGGTCAACTTGGGGGCCCATGGAGCCACTTGGGTCAAAAAATGACATTAATAACTTTTTATTTAAAGTAAAAATAAAAATGTCACAAACATGTATTATTTTACTAAAACAATTTTTACAAGGGGTTGTACAATCTATCTGTTTGACTATAAATATCCATTGGAAATATAAAAATATTTCCTACGTCATGATATTTGTTTTATAATTTTTAGACATTAAATAATTTTAATATTTAATGACACCATGATGAAGCAGCGATTACCTCATTAATTAACAATTTAAATAAAATGAAATGATAATGTAAAATCTAAGACTTACACTTGTCAAAAAACTATTGGATGAGTAGATTTCGAACCCTTATCACCGTATCCTAGAAATATATAATTTTGGGACCTTTAAAATCCAAAACTCATTATATAATAAAGTAACATTTCTTGACTTTCCAAAAGTGCCCCTCCTCTCCTCTTATAAAAGGCACCCACCTCTACCACTTTATTCACACCTTCAAAGCCATCTGGCTCGTCCAACCTCTACAAAAATATTCTCTCAACTTAACTCTATTACTCCATGAATCCTCACTTTGGGAAGAAGTCTTCCCAAGGAAGCCTTTGGCTCAAATCAAAAAGAGTTACCCGATTTTAAGGTAATGTCTTCTCTAATGTTCTTTTGTATTATTTTCCTTCTCCAACCCCTTAAATTATTTTTATTACATTATTTTGTAAAAACACCACTATCTTAAATATACTAGTATGTTTTTATGAGAATTATTTGATTTACACTTACACTCACCTTCGTCTAATGGTTAATGAACATACTGTTTCTATGGGTGGTGAATTACTGCCTCACGAAACGATGATTGTTCAATATTATTTTAACACCTCTCATAGTGGCCATTAAGATGTAACTATATTTATATATGATATATATTATTTTAATGTTTTCCTTATGCTTCTGTATTTTTCATTTATGTCATACCTTTATGCTTTCCATTATGGGTAAACGCGATAATTTCATTTTAGGAAGTGCGGACTACCACCCCTCAAAGTGATTTGAATCGTTAATGCCATATGTGGGACATATGAAGGATGGAGTAAATGATATTATATATTATATTATACTGAAATTATAATATAACTTTATATAATTATGATTTCATTCCATTAAATATGAAATATAAATGAATGTAGCATTCATGCGTACGTACGACTTGCCATCTCCATGAACGGTGCATTTCATTTCTAACCTCTAAATGTTATGTAATTTTATAAATGCATGTATCTAATATATATATATGATATATATGATATCTACATCATGAATATAGTTCTGAAGATAATGGATATTCTACCACATAAACAACTTGTAATCATAAGAAGTTTATTGTTGACTCAAGTACCAAAGATCGACAAAACGACCGTTATTAACTTAAAAGACTACATAATTTTCATAACATGGTAATAAGTGATATAAAAGGGATAATGAACATGAAAAATATTCTTAATAAACTATAAATTAACTCTATTTTATTATTAATGTGATTAAAGAATGATCGAGTCAAGTCAGACACGATGTAAGGGACTTCGCCTCAATCTCCATTTATTGAGGCATATTTTGTTTTATACACAACTTTCCTTTATACGGTGTATAAACACCTTTTATTTTTACATTTATTCAAAAGGAATATTTTTTATACGAATAATTTTAATAAATGACAAAAGGGAATGTTTTTTGTCGTACGTATGTGGCGACAACGACTTCTCCGCCGCCGTGACCATTATTTGAGTTTAGGTTTCCTCTACAAGCCATAAATGTTTTTTAAATGAAAAATAAATACAATGTTTTAATTTTTTTTATTTCGAATTGAAAATGGTTTTGATAATGTTTTTATTATATCAACATGTTGTATTGATATCTTGTGATTGAAATGTGGCAATGTTATGTTTCCTTTATGCATGTTTTATGTGATACGACTATGTTATGGTTTATGATATATTTAAACCTTTTCATATAAGAAATGAATTGGAGTTAATAAGTGACAGGTGGAGCCGGCTATAGCACCTCGATGCATCGGTAGGTCTCATGAGACAAACTAGTGTTTTGGCACAAGGCCTTGACAAAATCTTATATTTAGTCTTGGCACGAGGCCTTGGCCACGTGGTTTTGAGAGTCTGGTATTATGCATTCCATCATTATAAAATTTGTTATTGATATTGAATGTGATTATTCGACTAGTAGAATATCCATGTGAATAAGTAAATTGCATTATATCATTTTAATTTTTCTATATTATGCTTAAGTTCATGTTTAAAAGGCTTTGGTTTTAGTTATACATTTCTATAAATGTTTATGTTTATCTATGAATGTTTCCTCTATATTGTTATCCTTACTGAGCATCTGAGCTCACCCCTTTCTATGTTTTATTTTTCCCAGGATGTAAAGAAATATTTTATAACATACCTGCAAGGATAGTTTGAATGGGATATGAGTGAGGACTATGGATATCATGTTATTGTAGTTTTTCACTTTATTATACAATGTAACATTTATGAATATATCTAGTGTTTCCAAGGCTACTAAACTAATTGGTCTTTAGAGACTTGATCTTTTGTGGTCATGCCAATGTTATGTAATAATGCACCGACTCTGCGTAACTGGGGTCGGGGAGTTACATGGATAATAAAATAATGTTAATTTATACTTTATTAAGAACCCTTTTCAACTTTATTATTCTTATTATATAACTTATTACCATGTTATAAACATTATAAAATCATTTATGTTAATAACGGTCGTTTTGTCGATATTTGGTACTGGCGTCAAAAATGAACTTCTTATAATTACAAGTTGTTCCTGTGGTCAAAATTTAATTATATACAGAATAATATTCATGAATTATATATCATATATATTTTAAATATATCCAGTATATACATGTATTTATAATAGTACATAACATTTGGAGGTAAGAAATGAAATGCACCGTTCATGCAGACGGTAAGCCGTACGTACGCATGAACGCTACTTTCATGTCTACTTCTTATTTAATGGAATGAGAACATAATGATAAATAGGTATATTATAATTACAGTATATTATCATATATAATATCATTAAATCCATCCATTATACGTACTACATATGGTATGAACGAGTAATATCACATTGAGGGGGCGGTAGTTCGCACTTCCTCAAATGAAATTATCGTGTTTACCCATAATGGAAACCATAAAGGTATGATATAAATGGAAAATAAAGAAGCATAAATAAACATAAACTTAATATATATCATATATAAATAAAATTCCTTCTTAATGGTCACCATAATAGGTGGTAGAAGATAATTGAACAATCATCATTTCGTGAGGCATCGGTTTCCATCCACAAAAAAACAGTATGTTCTTTACCCATTAGTTGGAGGTGTGTGTAAGTATAGTATGAATATTTCTCATAACAACATCATAGTATGATGAGGATTTTTTAGTGGTTATATAATATAAGAATAAAAATATTTTAGGGGTTGGAGAAGTAAAATAAAACAAAGATCTTAAGAGAAGACGTTATCTTTAAATCAGGTAACTCCATTTGGTTTGAACAAAGACCACTTCTTGAAGTGACTTCTGCCTAAGGTAATAATCTTAAGAGAAGTATAGGGATATTGATAGATTATTTTGGCAGGGTAGATAGGATTCATCTGGCTTGAGATGTGCAGGGATTGAGTTAGAATTGGGGGATTTATATAAGGGGGAGGAGGGGCTCTTTAGGAAAGTATGAAATTATTATTTTATTAAATAATGATATTTGTTTTATAAAGGTACAAAACTAATTAATGTCGAATATAAGATGACTAATGGTCGAAATAAAATCCTCTGATAAGAATTGTACTGGTTTTCCATATTTTTTTAATATTTATAATCTTATTTATTTAAATCATTTATTAATGAGTTAAATACTACGTCATTATTGTGTCATAAATAATTTAATTTTTTTATCTCTCAAAATTATAAACACAATACCATGATGTAAGAAATATTTTTATATTTCCAATGAATAATTATAGTCAAAAAGATAATTTATATAACCTATTGTACAAATTAATGTACTATAAGATATTTGTTTATGTCATTTTAGCCTTAACTTTAAGTTAATTAATCTAAAGTTTCATTATCACTCCCATGTGGCTCAATGGGGTCCCCAAATCGACCCAAAGATGACCATGGTCGTAAATGACTCAACCAATAAGGTTAGGACATGTGTTATCATAATTTTGTATTATTATAATATTATTTACCTTCAATTATCCTATTTACCTTTAACCGCGGTATATAAAAGTCAAAAGTTACTATTTACCAAAAATTATTTCCATCTTATTGAATGAAATTTTACATACTAATGAAAACCATCTATTTTGGATTTTCAAAATTCAGTCCACAAAAGTGGTAAAATTTCATTTAAATGGAAAATTCAGTTTTTTAAACTACGACTTAGTGGTTTCACTATTCATAAAAAATTGATGTTTTTTAGAAAAATACTAAAGGTTAAACCTAATATATATTTAATATTCTGAATTCAAAAATTATTTCTATTTTACTTAATTTAAAACATTGATTTTGTATTAATTAATGTAAAATTAATTCCCATTATCAAAACAAATAGCATGTTTATAAGAAACAATAACTTTCAAAAGATTGGTACTTGTATATTCCAATTTCAAAGTGAAATTAATTAAAATGACCAAAATTAGATTAAATAATTAAAACATAATATAATTACACTTTAAAAGTAATTAAAAATATAATATAACCATATAAATAAATTATATTATAAGTCACTTTTGAATTAAAATATTGTATTTTTTACTATTCATAAAAAGTGAATTTTATCAGATAAATAACAAAAATTTACCCAAAGTGAATTTTGATATATTGATTCTAAAGAATAATTTTATTTGGTCAAATAGAACATATAAAAGTGACTATAACTAGATTTAAAGAGGGTTTTCCATCAAAAGGTGGTAAATCAACCCTTTAAGGTAAATTATGCTTAAAATTAGATTCATTCACATTTTAAGCCTCTAAAATTTATTGGATAATTGTAAAAACATTTAACAAATACGTATATTCATATTGAAGTTAGTTAGGTCCATTCCCACCAATACCACAACTAGACGTCAACTACCACTTAAAATAATATTATATCATTATTTTTTAAGTATGACTCAACATTGTGTGCAACATATGATTTTAAAGAATCTCGTTGTTGTGTATCAGGTATTCCATTGAACATATCGTCCCATTTAAAGTAAAATTAATAATTAATTTAAAAATATTAATAAATATTAAAATGTTATATTCTTTATTTACCTATGATGTAACATCCTTCCCCCCTTTTGGGGAATTTTGTCCCCAAAGTTTTAAAAATGGGCTCGGAAACATCATTGAAAGTCCCACATTGGAAAAAGTTTCAATAAAACTATCACTTTAAAATAAAGAAAGATAAGTAAAGAATCCACCTGAGATAACCCATAATAGGATTCCATGTATGAAAACATGGGTATTAAGAGAAAAAAATCCATCATGTTTTGATAGAGAGTGATAGAAAACATGACTAGGATAAAGTTACCCACCAGAAAATCACAAACATATGATGTGGTAAACGGTGTTTGATTACCCAATAAAAAATGTAGACCAACAACGTTTTTGTTTTACGTTCCTTTTCGTAATTTTAAAGATTTCATTTACTACATATAATAATAATCATATGGAAATATACTTACCTTCACGTATAGTTTCATCCTTTAATAAGTTTCTACAAAAAAACTAATCTTTTCTCCAAAGAATGAGAATTCAAAAAGACTCGGTCACATCAAAAGCACATGAATCATCTTTTAGAGAATCACATAATCCAAAAAATAAGAGCTATAAATTTTCGTTGTCTTTAAACATCAAATAAAACAAAAATGGTTAGTACAATATCATATAATTCCCAAAAAGGATAATTCTGTATGAAATGACATACTATTATTAATCTTCAAAATTAAACAAAAAGTGCCCAAAGTTCAAGAAAGACCATTTAGTACCCAATTGTCCTTAAAATTCTTCAAAATAATCCAAATTATGATTGAAACTCAAAACTCAGAAGGATTTAATCACATAATCTTCCACAGTATATCTTAACATTTCACTCCAAAAACATAGACTACACTTAACGTCTCATACTAAAGCATAATAAACTGAATAAAATATTCATTATGATTGGTTAATCATTTCCATAAATAACCCAAATCGCTATATGTTCAGAATAAAAATAGATATTCTTCCAATATAAAATTTAAACAATTACTACACAAATGTAATCCCATTGTATTATATTTTTATTGAGCATACATTTTTCCCAAAAAGAGAGAACGTCATCCAAAATCACTTTTATCACTTAATCATCAAATAACTTTCTTATACTAAGGATATCCATTTGATAAAACATAAGATCCCAAATCAACTTATTCTTGATCAATACAATCACATAACTAAAAATAATAAGTCATACTATCTAGGGACTTCACATAGTCTAGAGGTAGGAGATAAATCACAATCTCACATTGGTTGTGGGTTCGATTCCCACATCTTTTTCCGATGCAACGTGCTTTCACACGGCCTCCATGTTTTCCTTTTTATAAAACTCAAAAATAACCCTAAAATGTTTTAACCTCAATGGTTTCCTTATACAACCCATTTTAATCCAAGTTCACTATGATCTCAACATCATCATTCCTGAAGTCATATATATATGGCCATTTTTTTATTTCACCACCATAAGATAAAATAAAATGAACCCCAAAAAAAAGAACAACCTACCTTGATCATGGTGTCCACTTTGTTTCATCATCATCTTGTTCACATAGGTAGAAGGTCCATGCATTGTAACAATGATTTAGAGATCCTTGAAAATCATTTTGTTCCTCCATCCAAATAAACCTTGTACAACATGGGTCATATGTATGTTCATAGAAAAACAGTTTTGTAAAATAATCATGTATGCTGTATAATTTCAAAACATATGATATAACTTGATTTCTATAAAACTGTCTGACCAAATTTGAGTTGAAACATTCAATTAGTGGTCCTTTTAAAATACCATAGGTATGTGATGAGAGACTATATTGTAAAATAATATGTAAATAGGTTGTGCAAGAGTATCCTTCTTCAGCACCTTTTTTAAAATCATAATATGCTTCAAAATCTTGTGATAAGGTAAAATATTTGAAAATTCCTTGATAATATTTACCTTTCATGAAAATATGTGAATATTGTGAAAATAGGATTTGTCTAAATACAACCCACGATCCATGATGATAATGATGTATAGTAGAGGTATTTGATATCTCAAACAACTGATTTCAAGTGAGTTGTATGCTAGAAAAAGTTTTATAATCATCCGTACATGACTCTGTCATAATTATTGCAAGTATGTCATCAGGAAGAGATAGGAATGTCATTTGAGATCCTCCTCCTTCCATTTGTAACTGCCTTTAGATGATCTGAAAATGTTATAAAACAAGCATACAACGGAAATAATAGACATAGGGACTAACCATGTGTCTAACGAAAACTCATAATCCCAAAATTTATCTAAACTGACCTCTGATACCAACTATAAGGAACTGACCTTAAAACAAAACATAATCTCGAATTAAATGAATATTTCACATTAAGGATATTATTAGGTTTATAGAATTATAGATTTAGGTCATCCCTATCACATTAAATCTCAAAAATTACAAAATATGCACATCTACTCATTATGAATTTCTTTCATTAAATAAAAACTCTTGAAAAAAATAGTCCTGTCTAGTTACATGTTATATATAGCATGACTTTTTCCTTGATCCCATCCTTGACCATATTCATCTTTAATTCCTTTGAAAAACCTTTCAAAACATGGAATGAGCATAAAAATCTCAGTAAAGGGATACCCAAAGAAGTAAAACAGTTAGTTTTTCAAAACAACAACGAAACCATGAATAAATTATCACAAGTAAAAATTTTCACCTTTATAATGTAGTAAATACTCTTCACTAAATAAAAAATTATTTCTTACCTTTCTGTAACCAAAATCTTACCATAAAACCCATATAAAGAACACATAACATATAAAGGTAACATGGAACATAAACATACAAAAATGGAATAACCATATGGTCAACTTCGACACATATCACTAAATAGAATAGCTATACGGCCGACTTCCAAACCCAATGCATTGGAGGTTATAACGTAACCAACCGTCTTGGTTTATAACGGCACCACATGTCATTTGGTTTTTCATGTAACCAACCGTCAAATGTCCAAGTACATTTATAAAATCATAACACATACAACAAATATAAAGGAATGAAAACATTTAACATTTCAATGAAAATACATCACTTAAAAATAAATTGATATAAAAAAACATTATCAAAACCATTTTTAGTACCAAAATAAATAAAAGAGTATATGTTATTTATTTTCCTATAAAAAACATTATGACTTGTTAAGGAAGCCAAAGGTCAAATAATACCCGTAGAGGCGGAAAGGTTGTTGTCACCGCTTATGTTAAAAGAAACATTCCTTTTTGTCGTTTAGTAAAATGCTTCGTAGAAAATGATTCCCTTTCATTTTTATTGAAAAGTAAATGGTTTTTATATAGTGTAAAAAAGAAAATTTTGTATTAAAACAAAATATGCCTCAATGAAAGGAGATTGAGATGATGTCCCTTACATAGATCATTTTGCAAATAAAATAGAGTGATTATGTGTATTCACTATAGGTAAACATAAGTAATGTAAAAATACAATAAATGACATCAAAATTTATTTCTTACATAATCATATCATGACATAATTTAAAGGTAGGAGATTAACCCAAAGAAAGGAAATTGGGTTAAAGAGTTCCCTTACAAAAATTTGACAGCCTAACAACATCACTTTAAAATTCAGAAAATGAGTTGATGAGATAAAAAAGGGTTTCGCATCAATTGGAAATAAAATTTACATAAATAATGATATATAAGAACATATCCCAACAAAATAAGATGTAAATTAAAAGACATAACAAAAAGATGTGTTTTAAAAAGAGGAGGGTGAAAGGTTCCCTAACTGATTTGGTAACTATCGAAATGTACACCACGTAAAAGAAGGATCATACAATGAAGATGTAAATACCCATAAATGAAATTATTTTACACAAATAGTACAATCATGGGAAGTGCATACACCACACTAAAGGAAATAGTGGGAAATATATCATGAATCTCACGGGAATAAAAAGTAAGATGAAACCATTTACCACGTCATAATCAATTGATTCGTATGACCAAAAGTTAATAAACACCAAATGAATCACAGAAATTCCATGAATATAATGATAATCCTAATAATATATATCAAAAGGTATTACAAAATACACCACATGGGATAAATAAGTGGAAAACAATGGAAATCTCATGGAATTAAAACTGAGATAAGAAATCCCTTACCTCTTGTTCGACTTGGAACATTCATTATTTAATCTCATGAATAATAAAATAAAGTTAATTTATACTTTATTGATAACATTTTCCGACATTATCATTTTTATTTTATTACTTATTACCATGTTATAAAGATTATGTAATTATTTAAGTTAACAACGGTCATTTTGTCGATATTTGGTACTTGAGTAAAAAATGAACTTCTTATAATTACAAGTTGTTCATGTAGTAAAAATTTCATTATATAAATAATTATATTCAAGTTTTATATATCATATATATTATATATATCGATTATATACATATATGTATAATATTACACAACATTTGGAGGAAAGAAATGAAATGCAATGTTCATGGAGATGGTATGTCATATGTACGCATGAACGCTACTTTCATTTCTATTTTGTATTTAATGGAATGAAAACATAATGATACATAGGTATATTATAATTACAGTATAGTATCATATATAATATCATTACATCCATCCTTTATATGTACCATATATGGTATGAACGAGTCATTTCACTTTGAGGGGGTGGTAGTCCGCACTTCCTCAAATGAAATTATAGTGTTTACCCACAATGGAAACCATAAAAGTATGATATAATTGGAAAATATAGGAGCATAAAGAAAACATAAACATAATATATATCATATAAAAATACAGTTCCATCTTAATAGCCACCATAATAGGTGGTAGGAGATAATTGAACAATCATCGTTTCGTGAGGCGTTAGTTGCCATCCACAAAAACAGTATGTTATTTACACATTAAGTGGAGGTGTGTGTAAGTGTAGTATGAATAATTATCATAAAAAAATCCTAGTATATTTAGGATACTGTATTTGTTATAAAATAAAGTAATAAAATATTTTAGGGGTTGGAGAAGTAAAATAACACAAATGAACTTAAGAGAATACGTTACCTTAAAATCGGGTAACTCCCTTTGGATTGAACCTAAAGGACTTCTTAAAGTGAATTCTACCTAAGTTAAGGCTTCTAGGAGGATGATATTGATATTAAGAGCTTATTTGGGCAGGTTTTGTATGACCAAAGTGGCTTTAGATGTGTGAGTAATGAGATAGAAGTGAGGGATTTTTATAAGGGGGGGAGGGGCTCTTTAGGAATGTGTGAAAATATTATTTTATAATATAATGGTATTCTGTATATAAAGGTCCAAAACAAATTAAAGTCAAAGATAATATGACTAATGGTTGAAATAGAATAATCCAATAAGAATTGGAAAGGATTTAGATATTTTTTTAATATTTATAATATTATTTATTTAAATCATTTATTAATTAGGTAAATACTACATAATTATTGTGTCAAAAATAATATTATTTATATGATGTCTAAAAATTATAAACAAAATACCATGATGTAGGAAATAATTTTAGCTTTCCAATAAATATTTATATTCTATAATATAATTTAAATAAACTTTGTAAAAAGTAATGTACTAAAAGATATTTGTTTATGTCATTTTTGCCTTTATTTTAAGTTAATTAATCTAAAGTGTCATTATCACTCCCAAGTGGCTCAATGGGGTCCCAAAATCGACCCAAATATGACCATGGTCGTAAATTACTCAATAAATAAGGTTAGGACAAGTTTTAAGGTAATTTTGTATTATTATAATAGTATTTTTATCTTGAATTACCCTATTTACCTTTAACAACGTCAAATAAAAGTCAAAAGTTACTATCACCAAAAATTATTTCAATCTTATTGAACTGAATTTTACTTACTAATAACAACCATGTATTTCAGATTTTCGAAATTCAATCTACAGAAGCTATAAAATTTCATTTAAATGAAAAATTCGGTTTTTTATCTATGACTTAGTGGTTTCACTATTCATCAAAATTGATATTTTTCAGAAAAATACCAAAAATTCAGCCTAAGCTATATTTGATATTCCAAATTCAAAAATGGTGTTTATTTTTCCAAATTTGAAACTTTTATGTTGGATTAATTAATTTAAAACTAATTTCCATTATCAAAACAAATAGAATGTTTTTAAGAAACAATATCTATCAAAAGATTGATACTTGTTTTTGTCCAATTCCAAAGTGGAATTAATTACAATGACCAAAATTGGATTAAAGGGAAAAAAATAATATAATTACACTTTAAATCCAATTAAAAAGACAATCTAACTATATAAATAAATTATATTAAAAGGAAACTTTGAATTAAAATACAAGATTATTGACTATTCACAAAAATGAATTTTATCAGAAAATACCAAAATTTTTCCCAAAGTTAATTTTGATGTCTTGATTATAAAGTAGAATTTTATTTGGTCAAATAGAACATATAAAAGTGACTATAACTAGATTTAAAGAGGGTTTTCCATCAAAAGGTGGTAAATCAACCATTGAAGGTAAATTATGCTTAAAATTAGATTCATTCAGTTGTTATGTTTCTAAAATTTATTGGATAAATGTAAAAACATTTAACAAACATGTATATTCAAATTTTAGTTAGTTAGGTCCATTCCCTCCAATACCATGGTTGGGCGTTAACTACAATTTAAAATAATATAATATCATTATTTCTTTAGTATGACTCAATATTGTGTGCAACATAAGATTTCAAAGAAACCCGTTGTTGTGTATCTGGTATTCCATCGAACATAGAATCCAATTTAAAGTAAAATTAATAATTAATTTAAAAATATTAATAAATATGAAAATGTCATATTCTTTATTTACCTGGGATGTTACATGACATGTGTTTCAAATATAATACAACATTTGATCAGGATTTCTAGAACTAGTAGCACTAGGAACCAGATCAATCATCGTGTTCTACCATAAATCATTCCATTTATTAACAATGATTCAATTAGCACTATAAAACACTAAAAACATGAATAATAGGAAGCTAAAACATAAAATGTAGAATTCAAAGTAACAAAGTCCCACCTCATGGTGATTCATCGATGCTTCATGGTTCTTTCAACAATGATTCATCATCCATTACTATTTTCACCAATCTATTGATTTAATTTCATCAATGGATGAGATGATATAATCTTTATACAAAAATTATAGAAATATAAATTACAAATTCCTACCTCATGGGGATTCATTAAATATTTTAGGTATACTCACCAATGATGCATGATCCATCACCCCCCCCCCAATTCGTTACTTAATTTATTCTATGCATGAGATCACACCATCTTCACTCCATCAATTTTAAATCAATCCCTCCACCTTCAAAATGACACATGGAAGATTTCTTCCTTATATATAAAGAAAATAAATAAATTATTGGTAGATCTCGGTTTGGCTCAAAACCCAAATAAAGATTATACCTTCCCAACATAAAACACACCATTAAAGACACAATTAATGTTTCAAAATTTTAACATGGGTATTTAATGAGGATTTTATTTATTTTTTTATGCGAAATTTTATTTATTTAATAAATGAATATTTAATTTTTTCCATAAAAATATATTGAACTTGAATCTCTCAAAAAAAATATTCCAAATAGAAAAATTCATACCCCAATATAAAAAGAACGATCATAAAATATATTAAGTTAATTTACAAGTGGATGTTTTCAATTTTACCATCATTAAGGGGTATAGGGATCTGAAAATAAAAAATGAGTTGATTGATGCCTTCAGAAAAACGTGATTCACCACAGTGTTATTAGGTTTAGAAGACTTGTTACAATTATCATCGGTTGATGAAAATTTTTGGTAAATAATATTTACTAAATATTGGTTTTAAAATAGTTATAACGTCATTAGATACATTTTTAACACAATTATGGGTGAAACATTGTATATTTTTTTAACTTATTGGGAATTTTAGTTATTATTCCATAATATTGATGTTATTCACATTAAATATAATTTTTTTGAAAACTTAGTATTGAAAACATTGAATGAGAAACAGAAATAAAAAATACATATTAAGGATCATATATAATTAGAAAAATGAATATAAAGAAAAATTTATCGTATAATGATAATGGGGTTTATCTTATAATAATTTTTTAATTTGAAAAATCAAGAAAATATATATTTAATGGAAGAAAACAAATATAAAATAACTTAATTGATATTCTAGTAATATTTAAAGATGCAACGACTTAAAAAATTATAAACTACATGGAATTAAAATCCATGAATTTTATATTATGATGGAGTAAATTCTATCTTTTTCAATGTGTATATTTTCACCTAATAAAATAATTATAGTCATAATCTATATTTTTATATTCCATAGATACCGTTTTGGGAAATATTTAAACCCCAAGGTTCTTGTAATGCTTCAAAAATAATTGTAATGAAAACATTTCATTTGAAGATGATATTTCCTAGATCATTTTTTAACAATTATGGTTCATTTTGCCATACATTTGACTAAGAAAGTTGATTTTGGAGATATCATGCATTATCAATGGATGTATCCTAAAAAGAGGCAATAAAATCTTACTTTTCTATCATTATTAAATTTATTTATTTAAATAATTTCATAGATAGTTATTTATATTATGTTACTTTCATTAGGTATCTAATTTATTTGAATACTAATGTGGGAAACAATTCTCATCTTGAAGGACACATGACCAAAGAGTGTCTCAATATCTATTTGAGGTATTTTTATTGGATTTAAATTTGATTCAGTTGATTTGGATGTGTTAAGGATAACACAAATAAATTATAACCCTATAGTAAATATGTATGAACTCAGATCTTCTTTCCAGGTATGTTTTTCCTTTTTCTATTGTTTTTGGGAAAAAAGATAAGTTTTTGGAAATTTTTGAAGTACACGCCATGTACTTTATAACTACACACTATGTACTCTATCACACTAGGTATCCGGGGGTTGCCCATGTAGTGTCCTTACACACGGCCATGTGTGGTGACCTAGAGACCACCTAATGTGGGGGTTGATGAAGGCAAGTACATGATTTATACTTCTAAGGTACACCTTGTGATTTTTTTTCATTTAACACACCAGGGTTGTGTCTATTTGGTAGAAATCCTTCCTTCTAGGTTTGGTTTGTTTGAGAGCGAGAGTATGGCCACGATATTTCCCCAAGCCCCCGATCGAGCATCCGATCTCCGATTTGACCACCTTCGATTGCATTGGGATCTCCTCAGTATGATCTTCTTTCTTCTAGATCATCATTTCCTGATTCCTCATCTTCCTCAAGTTATATTCAATTGAGCATTTTTTGCATTTTTGTATATCTACAGTGCTCTTAGGAAATTCAAGTCTTGTGGTTCACGTATAATGATCCTACAACACCGAGGTAGGCGGTTTTTTCTTTTCTATAGAATGTATTTTAGTTATATATGAAAATTACCCAATACCCTTGAATGAGGTATTGTGTGATTACTATTTTAGCCCTGTTAATTTCATGTTATGCTTGTATGCTTGAGTAGAGGTTAATTGAATGTGAATTGGGTTAATTGTTATACATTGGAAGTGTTTTTCCTATGCATGTTATCTTGTATGGACTATTTGGTCTAGCTTTTCCTGTTAGGCTGTTGTTTACCTTCCATGCCTAGTGTTGCAGGATGGAGTGATTCTTATCTGTCTTTTTGTTATGCTATAGGCTGGTTAGCCATGTAGTTCTTGAGGTTTACTTTGGCTTCTTTTCATTTCTATGATTGTTTGACTTACACAGGGCCATGAGAACCTAGTGTAGTGGACCATAGAGCAAATAGAAGTAGGGGATTCTCTAGAGTGTCCATTATTATTGTTACAATATGAGACCATAGTGAGAATTGATACAAGTTCTTTCTCAGAGTGTACGTAGTTCCTAAATGTGGGCCACATGGGTAATGTGATGTAAGTGCTCCCCCATAGTGCCTTTTAGTTACCGATATGAGACTATATGGGGAATTGACGGCGAGTGATTCCCTATAGAATATATACAAAAGCTGAACCAGATGGGTTAGACTATGTTTACTTCCTTGAGGGTTGCTTGTCTTTACTAGGTAGGACCAGAGGGGATTAGGCTGTGAGTACATCCCAGAGGGTTACCTGTTTTTGATTATCTATTTACTTGCTATGTGAAACTGAATGCATTGAAACTATGGAATTGTTACTGTTGAGTACATACTTGTTTAATGCATCTTTTGTTTATTTCAAGCCATATATATTCACTGACTATTAAGCATAGATCTATTGGTGGTTTCCTACAGGGATTTAGTCTCACACCATGTTTGGGCCATGATTTTGGGCCCAGAAAGATTATATTGTTGTAGGTATAGATAAGGGAAAGATCCCTTCTACCTCAGGTACTTGGCTTCTTTGGAGCTGGAGAGCATAGAACCAAGCTTTTTCTTACAATGTCATGGATCTGGTTACTATTTTCCTTGTACTATGGTTTAGTACTGTATTTCAGAATTGTGACTTGTTTGGATATTTTCCTATACATATGTATCACGCCTCATTATATATGTGCTCCAGCTGCTTATTTTCTTCAGTATTCCACTGTTTAATGTTGTATGACATTATTACTACTTCCACTATTGTTTTCAGTTTCTCTTCCACTGTGTTACTCTGCCAATGAGGTCATAGTTTCCCCATTATCACACCCAATTCCCTCACTTCTAGTTAGCAGCCTCTGGCGTTAGAGTAAATGCCAATGAGGCCATGTGACCAACTGGGTGTGGGGTTCCTCTGGGCAGCTTCCCTAACCAGGACATTACAAAGTGGTATCAAAGGAATTCTTTTCTCTTGATTATCTCTTTGGAGCCTATAGCTAGGGATATGATAGAATAGGAACTTGTTAATAAGATATGTCTGGGAGTAGCTAACTCGTGTATATGGAAAAGCTAATATACCTTGTTATTTAAAACTTTGTGGTTTTCAAAATGTGAAATTGATTTTATTTCACCGTTGGGTGATTCACATGTTTTGTGCTGTTATTATTGATGTTATTGAGGTTCTATTTTTGTTTCAACCCAATGAGATAAGGGTATTCCATCATATGAATCATATAGGCACTTGATAGAAAACACATGTCATACATATTTTACATTCCATTTAGGGTGAATTATTAATTTCATGCTGTTGTGACAGATGTTGTGCTAGATATGCATGTTGTTATGATAGATGCCTTGATAGAATACCTGATTATGTTAGGGTATTGCTTTTTGTATGGTTATTTTGAATGAACACCAAACATTGGTTCTTGAGGTTTTATGGGCCATTGTGGACTAGAATTTGGTGGATCATTACCTTTTTTTTCATCGTATATGATTTTTGTAAGATTCCAAGCTTTGATTCGTGGGGAGTATTGGCCCTCAAAGATCCTAATTTGGCAATTTGATGTTCGTTTCAGTGTTTTTTTGATTTACAGAGTAGTTTCTGAGTCTTACTATCTGAAAAAACCCAGAATACATGCTGTGTAATGATGAATACATGCCATGTGTTCATTCTTTTGGGAAGAAACAGTTTTTTTAAGTACATTCCATGTACTGTGTGTACACGCCGTGTAGTCAGTAACCGTTTCTCAGACTGTGTGGGTGGGGATACAGGGTTTTGAATCTTTGGTAGGTAATTACATGTACTGGAGGTACACTCCATGTTGTAGAACCATGTAACCGGCCATGTCACTAACAACACAGGTCGGTTGAGTCTTTTCTAATACACACCATGTCTATCTAGAACATCTCTTGTAGTGTAACCGAAGTACCCGACCATGTAATGAACAACACGGGTTGGTAAAATCTCATAGTACACACTGTGTCTGACACAAACACACTGTATAGAGTTAGCCGTGTAATCGGCTGTGTAACTAACAACACCAGTCGGTGAAGCTCGTCTAGTACACACCATGTATGTCAACAACACGCCGTGTATTCTTGTTTTAGGAGAACCGTGAGGATTAGGTGTGTATTAGAACTAGGGAAATGGAAGAAGATTCAAGTACACCCTATGTTTTTGGACAACACGCCTTGTGTTTGGGGTGTTACATGGACAGTTGTGGCATGAGTACATTCCCATATGAAAGGATTAAGGGAACACACCATGTAGGCATTATACACGCCATGTATCCCTGTTTTAAAAAACATGAATGATTTATTTCTACTGTTCCCTTCTTACACTTCTAGGTTTCAGTCCCTATTAATCTTGATCTAAGGTGTGTTCTTGACAGTGTAGGGTTATGCCATTGATACTTCCTCCGGTTGTACACCAGTTACAGGGAAATGATCAGATGCCATACATGGATGACCAGGGACTACCAGCAAATCCTCTAGTTGTGCTAGTCTTGGCACCAACAATCAATCCAGACATAGGTGTTGATGCATAGTTCTGAGAGGGCTTTATACAATTCATGCAAAAGTTCTGAGGAGTATCGCATCCTGCCCCTTCTATGGCAGATTTGATGAGGGTTTTCCATCAGAAACATGCTTCCACCTTCACAGCGGATGAGGAACCTCGAGCTGTAGAGTCATGGTTAGATTCCATACTTTCTATCATCGAGCATCTGAAGATGAACTTATAGAGGAGGTTCAAGCTTGCTAAGTACATGCTTCAATATTCTTCCAAGAGATGGTGGGATGTGATCTCACAGGAAAGACACCAGAAGGTTATGGCATGGGATGAGTTCTATCATACCTTCTACGACTACTTCTACCTGGAGACTATGAGGGACGATCAAGCCTGAGAGTTCTTGAGTCTGGAGCAGGGGACTCTTTCTGTTATATAGTATTATTCCCGCTTCACTGAGCTGCAGTGCTTCATGCCTATTCTAGGAGGTGATGCGTTATTAATAGCAAGGAAGTTTGATGATGGTTTGAGGCACGACATCCGATCACAGGTGAACATCTTCACGGTGACTTCCATCACTTCTATCATCAACCAGGCATGGATCAAGAAGCACAATCTAAGGGATTTTGGAGTTGTGAGATTGTGAGGCTCGACATATGGAGTTAGTATCCCTCCTAATTTCAGTAGGAAGCACCGTAGGAGGTCTTCACGTGGTGATCCAAGGAGGCGATACATTCCCTCTGGTAGTCAGGTGATGTGATACCAGTGCGTGAATAGTGGGCATACGAGGCCACATTGCCCGAGAGACCCAGCAAAGTGCCAATCTTGTGGCAAGATGGGTCATCTTCATCATTTCCGTCAGATTGTTTCACAAGCAGTTAGTGACATGGATTCTTCTATGAATCCTCATTCAGGATCAGTGCCACCAGTTCCTCACTAGTTTGGGAACTGGATTTCTTCCAGCTATTTAGGCCATGGAGGAGGTCACTTCCCTGGTAGTCAGTCACCAATATTTTGGCGACAATAGGGTAGATCAGCTCAGAGAGGTCAGGAAAGCTCACAAGGTCATGGTGTAGGTCAGCATTTTGCAGTAGAGAAGACCCATCATGAGCAGGATCCCAAACCCTCCAAAGTTTGAGGTACGATCCTAGTTTCCTAAGTTTTAGCTTCTTCTATTTTTGATACGGGGGCTTCCTATAGATTTATATCTATAAATTTTGTGGAGATCCTTGGGTTCCATATCTTCTCTTCTATTTATGACTTGAAATTGGACACTCCATTGGGGACAAGAACGGCTAGTGTACGACAGTGCAAGGATTGCCCTCTAGAGGTTGGTGGGGGTCACTTCTCTTGGGATATATATGTCCTAGATATGACATGCTATAGAATCATTCTTAGAATGTACTGGATAGTTCCATTCCATGATGTTGTTGATTTATATCACCATAGGGTGAGTTTAACATCACCAGAGGGTGGATATTTTCTTCACAAGGTAGAATGGGATGTCCAGGCGAGTAGAGAAGGACCTGAGAATCTTAGGTTTAGAGGAGTTACAGCCCAGATTGCTAGTCTATATCTGGATGACCAGGGGAATTCAGAGATGGAATTTCCTTCAGTGGTATATTGATTCAGGGACATCTTTCCAGAGAACTTTTTAGGTTTTCCTCCAGAGCATGAGGTAGAGTTTTCTATTGAGCTTGTTCCAGGAGAGGCACCGATGACCATTCATCCTTATAGGATGGATACACTAGTGTTACAGGAGCTTAAGAAGCAGTTGGAGGAGTTGTAAGAAAATGTTTTCATCCTCCCCAGTACTTCTCCTTGGGGTTCTCCTATTCTGTTTGCACAGAAGGTAGACAATAAACATAGACACTGTGCAGATTATCAAAAGTTGAACCAGTTGATGGTGAAGAACTGATATCCCATGCCGAGGATTGATGATCTCTTTGATCATCTTTGAGGAGCCTGAGTGTTCTCAAAGATTGAATTAAGATCTGGTTAACATCTTTTGCACATTAGACAATCTTATATACCTGTTACAGCTATTTGGAGTAGGTACGGTCTATACGTGTATGTGGTTATGTCGTTTGGTATCACGAACGCACCTACGGTTTTCATGGCATTGATTAACTAAGTTTTCCATCCAAATATGGATTCCTTCATGGTGGTCTTCGTGGATGATATCTTGGTGTACCCTCAAACTCAATATGACCATGCCACACATCTTGAGATTGTTTTGAGTACACTGAGAGAGCATCAGTTATATGATATGCTCTCAAATTTCCACTTTTGGATTAAAAAGTTTCACTTCTTGGGTCATGTTATCTCGGAGACATGAGTATTATTAGACCTAGAGAAAGTTAGAGTAGTAGTTTAATGGGAGAATCCAAAGAACATTTTTGATGTATAAAGTTTTATATGGCTGGCTAGATAATACATAGGTTTCATACAGTACTTTTCACGCTTAACAATGCCACTAACATGCCTGACTAAGAAGGGTAAACTATTCTTGTTGCCAGACTCTTCTGATTCAGCCTTTCAAGAGCTAAAAGAGAGGTTGTATTCAGCATCAATACTAGTATTGTCAGAGCCGGTTATGATCTATACTGTTTACTATGATGCTTTAGGTATCGGGTTGGGAGATGTGGTTATGCAGTGGGAAGGAGTCATTGCATACAAGTCTCGATAGTTGAGTCCACATGAGAGGAACTACACGATGCATGATCTCGAGTTGGCTGAAGTTGTTCATGCTTTACGATGTTGGAGACATTATCTTCTGGGAGAGAATTTTGTGGTTCTCACTGACCACAAAAGTCTCAAGTATATCTTCACTCAACGTGATCTGAATTTGAGACAGCGAAGGTGGTTGAATACCTTCAGTATTTCGACATCGAGCTTTCCTACATGCCTAGGAAAGGGAATGTTGTATCAGATGTACTGAGAAGGAGGAATCAGATAAAGTCAGTTCAAGAGTCCAAAAGTGAGTGGAAGCTTATGGATATGTTATCTGAGATTCATTTGGAGGTGCACGATGGACAGGGGAGGAATCTTTTTTCTTCTGTAGATGTTACCTCTACTCTGCTTGATCAAGTTCGAATGAGGAAACTATCAGATTATGAAGGCCTAGTATTATGGGAATGTGTATCAGGAGAGGACCCTATTCATGGATGTACCATAGGCATGGATGATATCATCCGTTTTCAAGGGCGCATATGGGTGTCAGCAGACATACACGATGAGCTAATGCAGGACTTTCATTCCTCAGATTGGGAAGTTCATCCTGGTGTCACTAAGATGTAACATGATCAACACCAACAGTATTGGTGGCTAGGTATGAAGAAAGATGTTGTTGGGTTCGTCATGAGGTGTTCCACCTGTCAGCAGGTGAAGGCAGAGCATCAGCGACCCACCGGGATTTTGCAGCAGTTAGCCATTCCAGAGTGGAAGTGGAATGATATTTCGATGGATTCCAGGACAGGTTTATTGAGGTTTCCATGAGGAAGTGATGCTGTATGGGTTTTCATTGATATAATCATTAATGTTTCTCACTTCTTGGTGATCAAGGAGACCTTTATTGTTGAAGAGCTTAGAAGATTGTACATCCGAGATATTGTACGTTTACATGGAGTTCCACACTACATTGTTCCAGATAGGGATACCTGTTTTACTTCTCGAGTCTGGCAGGGGCTTCAGATGGATTTAGGTACATAGGTACTTTTGAGTATAGCATACCACCCTCAGACAGATGGACAGTCTGAGCATGCGATTCAGTTTCTTGAGGATATGTTTCGAGCATGGATCCTGAATTTTGGAGGTACGTGGGAGAAGCACATACCTCTTGTGGAGTTTTCCTACAAAAATAGTTTTCAAGAAACAATTAAGATGGAACCTTATGAGTATTTTTACGGTAATCCATTCCAATCACCCTAATATTGGTTGGAGGAAGGATAGGCGGCTATGCCGGGACCTCGTTTTGTCCAGGAGACCACAATGCAGAAAGAGTTGATTCGGAAGAGGATGGCTACTATACAGTCTCGACAAAAGTCTTATGCTGGTTGTTGGAGAGGACCTCTGTAATTCGAGGTCAGAGATCGGGTTTTCCAACATGTCACACCGAGGTTGGGACACAAGAGGATTAAGAGATAGTGTAAACATTCACCAATATACGTCGGGCCATTTGATGTGTTGGAGAGAGTTTGGACAGTTGCCTATCAGTTGCAGTTACCTCAGAGGTTCTAGGAAATGCATGACATCTTCTACGTTTCTCATCTTCGATGTTACTTCTTAGACCAATCTCATGCTTTTCAACCCAAGGAAGTTGAGCTAGAGGTGGAGGTATCTTTTGAGGGGCATCTTATCCAGATTATTGATTGAAGTGCGGAGGTTCTCTATGGACGGTATGTTTCTCTCGTACGAGTGCTATGGCAGCACATGCGAGTATAGAAAGAGACCTAGGAGAAGGTGGCCTATGTACAATCATAGTGGTCAGAGCTATTCGAGGTTTCTTCTTCTACATCGCCTTGCTAAGGAAATTCTATGATTAATTACTTTAAGGGGGGAAGTTTTTAAGAACTCGATTCTTCTTTTCAGGAATGTTTTCCATTTTTCTGGTGTTTTTTTAAAAAAAAGGAGTTTTTGGAAATTTTTGAAGTACACACCGTGTACTCTATAAGTACACATCGTGTACTCAGTTACCACATGTATCCAGGTGCTGACCATGTAGAGGCCATGCACACAGCCATGTGTGGTGACCTGGAGACCACCTAATGCGGGGGCCGATGAAGGCAAGTAGACACAGTGTACTTATAATGTACATGCCATTTAAATTATTTTATTTCGTTAAATGCACCAGGATCATGTCTAATTGGCAGATATCCCTCCTTATAGGTTTGGTTTGTCCGAGAGTGAGAGTACAACCATGATACTTCCACAAGCCCCCTGATCGGGCATCTGATCTCTGATTAGACCACCGTTGATTGTGTTGGGATCACCTCAATAAGATCTTCCATATTCTAGAGCTTTGTTTTCAGATTCCTCCTCTATCTCAAGTTATCTTCAGTTGAGATTTTTTATCATTTTTGTAGATCTACGGTTTTATTCGGCGATTCATGACTTGAGGTTCACTTATAACGATCCTACAACACCGAGGTAGGTGGTTTGTGCCTTTCTATAGAAAGCCTTTGAGGTATATGTCTAAATGTCCCAATACCCTTGAATGTGGAATTTCATGTTTACTATTTTATCCCTGTTAATTACCTTCTATGATTGTATTCTTTAGTATAGGTTAATTGAATGTGAATAGGGTTAATTTATATGCTTTGGAAGTGTTTTTCCCATGCATGTTTTCTTCTTTTGACGGTTTGGTCTAGCTTTTCCTATTTCGATGTTGTTGCCTTCCATTCCTAGTATGATAGGATGGAGTGATTCTTATCTGTCTTGATATTATGTTGTAGACTGGTTTGCCAAGTAGTTCTTGAGGTTTACTTTTGCCGCTTTGCATTGCTAATATTGTTTTCCTTACAGAGGGCCGTGAGAACCTGGTGGAGTGGACCATTGGGAGAATAGGCATAAGGGATTTTCCAGAGTGTCTGTTATTATTGTTACTATGGGAGACCATATGGGGAGTTGATGTAAGTGCTTCCTCAGAGTGTTTGTAGTTCCTCGATGTGGGCCACAGAGGGAATGTGATGTAAGTTCTTCCCTAGATTTCCTTTTAATAACCGATATGAGACTATAATGGGAATTGACAATGAGTGCTTCCCCGTAGAGTCTATACTAAAGCTGAACCATAGGGTTTAGACTGTGTGTACTTGTAACTCCCCAGTATTCTACTGTACGATTCTCTTTGAATAATACAGTAGCGTGTGTTGTTCACAACTTCGATATTCTAACACACCACGACCAATCAAAGTAGCTCTTATGAATAGAAATACCAACTTTTTGAAATTTTGTAAATTTTATCTCTTAAAATAGACTTCATTTTTGGATTTAGAATATCGAAATTATCCTAAGGTAATATTTTGGTACTTTTTGGATAACTTTTGTATTTTTATGAATAGTGAAAATTACTAAATTTTAATTAAAAACAACTTTTTTAATCAAAATAATAAATAGTGATAAATTATGAATTTGAGTGGTTTTAAAGTATTTCTAGAATATATTTGTACCATTTAATACAATGTTTGTCATTGTACATAATTTCACATTTAAACAGGACATAAACAAGTGTCAATCTTTGGATAGTTATTATCTCTTAAAAACACACATTTTGTTTTAACAACAAGAATTAATTTAAAATTAATTTCCAACACTTTTGTGTTTTGAATTTAGAAAAATTAATTCCATATTTAGAATCAGGAGGTACAAATTTTGTAAAAAGGTAACTTTTATTTTTAGACATTTTGAATAATTACGTCGGTAAATATTTTATTTACCATGGTTAAAGGGTAAATCTAGTAAATAAGGGTAAAAAAATAATAGTATAATAATAATAAATTACCCTAAAACATGTCCTAACCATATTTGTTAATACATTTCCAACCATGGGCATCTTTGGGTCTATTTTTGGACCCCATGGATCCACTTGTAAGTGATAATGACACATTATATTAATTAAGTTAATGAAAATACAAAAATGACATAAGAATATATCTTATAGAAATAGAATTTTTACGTAGATTTATATATGTTATATTTTATACAATAAATATTCATTATAAATCTAAAATTATTTCCTACATAATTTTATTTTATTTATAATTTTTATACATTGAATAATTAAATTTATTTATGACACAATAATGATGTAGTATTTTATTTAACAATAAAAGAATCAAATAATTGGTATTATAAATGTTAAAAAAAATATAATTTGAATGTTTTGATAACATCCACGAATTTTATTGGTTAATATTACATGTTAGTATTACTTAAATGAACTTTATTCTAATTAATAAATTTTTTAATACTTTAACAAAAATCAATTATTGAATACTGTCAAAATTGACATAAATGAGTTTTTAAAACAAAAATTATATTATTAATTGATATTCTATTCCTAAAAATATAAGGTTCGACCAAATTACTTATATCATGATAGGTGTATCATTAATGGACCACTTGGGTTCTCTTGGATGTATATAGTAAGTTTATTAATTATATAATATAAAAGGTCACCACATATAACCAATTACTCAAACCTTCAAAGCATTTTGGCTCGGCCAACCCCTGCCAAAATACTCTCTCAACTTCCCTCACTTCATCCTATAGGCCTTTTTTTGGTCAGAAATCCAACATAAGGATCCCTTTTGATCAAATCAAAAGGAAGAACCTGAAGAAGAGGTAATGTTTTCACCCCCCTTTTTCATGTTCCTTTCTTCTTCAACTTCTTATTTCTTTCTTATTTCCATTCTAAAATAATAACTCTAGTATCTTCTATATAATGTTCTGTTATTATAAATATGTTACAACCAAATTCAGTATTCTATCCATCCTTTGAATGACATGTCACCATACGTGTGTACGTATGACTTACCGTCTCCACATCGTGGTGTAATTGTTATTCAAAAACATTATTATTTGGATGGGTATGATAATGATATTTAATTGATGTAAATAAGAAGTATAACATGATAATTATTCTGTATATATGATATACCATAAAATTATATATTATTTTTATATCAAAAGAATGATATTGTTGCTCGTGCGTACATACGGACTACCGTCTCCACTAACGCGATGAGATTCATTCCCCATCATATCCATGAAATTATAATTCTCACTTGATGATTAAAAATAATTTTTAAGGACTTGATATCATTATGGATATTAATAAGTTACAACCTGTCCATCACAAACACGGCTTATGTAACAAAATATATAAAATAAAACGAGTGAGTTTACTCCCGAAACGATGATAATACTAAGATATTATTAACAAATCAATGTTAAAAGATCATATATAATATCATAATAATGTATATGATTCTTGTATAATTTAATAACCATTATTTCACCATATACAGGAGGTTAACCTACCCTCATCCAAGGAAAATTACCAGGTAAGGGTTTATGTCGCAAACTCTTCATTATCCGAGGTTGTTTATACGTAATTATCTACTGGGACCTCTTTATCATCCACATCCATGTTTCTTAAAAATGTATTTCAAAACATTCATACTATTTTATAGAATATGGGTTAAATACATTTATACACTTGTTTGACTTTTTAATGAATTTTATAAAGGATTCTTTCCGTCGTTTTCCAAACAAGGTCCTTTTTAACCTTTTCGACAAAATTTAGGTAAGAATGTATTTTTAACTTATATGGCGGGTGCAGCTATTTTCCACCATTATAAAATCGTCGAAACTTCCCTTACAAGCTTATAAGAATATTTTTAAAGTAAATGTTTTCTTTTATAATTATGAGACTTTTAAATGATTTCGAAAACGGGATTTTTCTCTCAAATAGTTTTGATTTCATCTATCTAAACATCCTTTGATGGATTTTAAGTTTATCTGATGTTGATTTATTATAATAAAAAACTTCCAAGTTGAATTGAAGGTTTTGTGATATTTTTGACTGTGGATGTGTTATTTTTATACAATTCATGGTTTATGGAGAAAGTAATGACATTTCGTATGCTAGTTATAATATGAATGTTTATGTTATGTTTAAAACTGTTCATATGAGGAATGCATTGGACTTAATAAGTGATGGGTGGAGCCCGCTATAGCTCCTCGATGCATCAGTAGGTATCATGAGACAAACTAGTGTCTTTTCACAAGGCCTTGAAAAAATCTTAGTTTTAGTCTTGGAAGAAGGCCTTGGATACATTGTTATGATAGTCTGGAATTATGCATTCCTTCATTATGAATGTGGTTATTGATATTTCCTGTGATTATTCAAATAGTAGAATATCCATGTGAATAAGTAAATGAAATTATTTCATTTTATTTATTCCATATTATGATGATATTAATGTTTAAAAGGCTTTCATTTTAGTTATACATTTCCTTAAATGTTTATGCTTATTTATGAATGTTTCTGCTATATTGTTATCCTTACTTGGCATCTTAGCTCACCCCTTTCTATGTTTTATTTTTCCCAGGATGTGAAGAAGTATTTTATGAATGAATTTCAGGGATAGTATGAGGGGATATGAGTGTGGACTATGGAGACTATGTATTTTTAGTTTTCATTTTATGATGTAATGTAAACTTTATGAATGTATCTAGTGATTCCAAGGATACTAAACTAATCGGTCTTTTGAGATTTTATCTTTTGTAATCATGAAAATGTTATTTAATAATGCACTGAATCTGGGTAACTGGGGTCGGGGAGTTACAGTTGGTATCAGAGGAAGTTTAGTACAACCCTTTATAGCTAGATTTCGATAAACTCTGATTACATCACATAGACCAAAGATGGACTTTGAGGATTAGTATAGAAGAACATACTAGAATTTTGTTATTGCAGAAATTTTGTGAGTTTCCGAGCAATACATTCCTGTCTGGATACGAGTAGGTAGAGGCGGCTCTGGAATAATTGTACCTAGGGGTAAAACCTGAAAACACTTCATTGAGCTAAACTCGAACGAGAACCGGTGCACGACAATGGGCATTGCTGCACTTTTTGTTATGACACTTTCGGGGGATATGCTTAGGATAATTCACATTTTCTTTACAATCCATTATGAAGGGATTATGAGTATATAATTCATAAAATAAAACATTTTTTTTATTATTATGGATTATATCCATAAATAGTTCAATTTTTGTTATGTGTTTTACAAGTATGGAATTATGTATTTTGATTCATAAACAGATCTAGTTTATGCCATTGTGTAGAAATGGTTCCTAGTGGAAGTAATAGAAACTGTATCAATGCACGTACTCTATGTAGGGATTTTCCTCCTGCTCAGGATAATTATAGTGGAGCTGGTGATGCAACTGGTGCTGATCAGCTAATCACCATACTGGGACAACTCACTTAGGTTATGAATAATAACTTTACCTATATAGAGCACCCTGATCCTCCGCATGGAGGATCAATGTTAGATTGCTTCATGAGGTAGAAACCACCAACATTCAATGGGAGTAAAAATCCATTAGTAGCTGAGCAATGGGTAAGTTCCCTAGAGAAAATATTCCATGCCTTGGGGAGTAGTGAAAGGGAAAAAGCTATCATGGAAGTTTACCGCCTCACTAAAGATGATGATCAATGGTGGTTATTGGTTCAAAACACGAAGGAAGATGATGAAGTATCAAATATGGAATTGAGGGTGTTCAAGGATCTTTTCTTAGAAAAATAGTTTCCTCGTGACCATCAAGCAGATATGGAAAGGCAATTTCTGACTCTGAGACAAAAGGAGGATGAGAATGTCACAAAGTATGAGGCTAACATTACAAGGATAGAATTATATACTGGAGATTATATATGTAACTAAATAAGTAAGATTAATTGTTTCTTTGATGGGTTAAAACCATTTCTTCAACGAGCATTAGTCTCACAATCCTTCTCATCATACGAAGACATTGTCTCATGTGCTATCAAGACAGAAAAAGAATTCTCTATGTCTTATGACATTAAAGCAAAGCAAGTGAATAAGAGATATTCTGATCAATCTAGAAATAGAAATAAGGGGAATAAGGGAAAAGTTGAATATCTATCCTGTAGTAAATGTGGGAAGAAACACCCCGGTACTTGCTTAAAAAGAATGGGAGTCTATTAAAAGTGTGGTGAAAAAGGCCACCAAGCTCATGATTGCAAGGGAAAGATAGTTTCTGTCAACATGGAATGCAATAATTGTAGAGAGATGGGACATTATGCAAGTGAATATTGTAAGCATTAGGGGAACTTATCTTAGAAAAGGACAAGGGATCAAGGCTAAGCTTATGCTATCACTAGTGCTGAGGTAGAAGCTACGAAAGATGTGGTGACAGGTAATTTAATGGTTCCCTCAAGTTTAGCAATTGATTTATTTGATTCGGGATTATCCCATTGTTTAATATCTTCCCAATTTTCTGGGAAAATTATATATTTCCAATTTGATTTAACTGGGGAGTTGTCAGTTAAAACTCCTAAGGGAAGTATCAGTGTAACAATGTTTTGTGAATCAGTCCCCATTAGAGCACATAAATATTCTTTATCTGATAATCTCATCGTCATACCTATGATTGAGTTTGATATAATCCTCGGTATGGATTGGCTTTCGGACCATGATGCAATGATTTATTATAAGAAGAATGAGGTTATGATTTTTTATGATGATGATAAGGAACACCATATCATTAGAGCAGAATCATCACCACCTAATTCTTATCTAGATCTACCCCTAGTAGCTCATCTAGATTCAATTATTGTGGAGGAAGAGAATTAAATGGCTATGGGTGAGGAAATGAATGTTCAAATAGAGGATGTAACTATTGTGAAATAATATGTAGATGTGTTTCTGGAAGATTTACATAGACATCCTCCAGAACGAGAAGTAGAGTTTTCCATTGATTTAATTCCTGGATCAAGGCCTATATCGAATACCCCTTATAGAATGTCCACTATGGAATTAGTTGAAAAAAAGAAACAACTATAGGAATTGAGTAATAAGGGATTTATTCACCCTAGTGTTTCTCCATGGGTATCCCTTGTTCTTTTTGTTAAAAAGAAAGATGGATCTATGAGGTTATGTATCGACTACCTGTAGATCAATGCTATAAAAATAAAGAACATGTATCCCCTACCTCGCATTGATGATTTATTTGACCAACATGATGGAGCTCAATACTTTTCAAAGATTGACCTTTGATATGGATACCATCATTTGTGTGTGAAAAGGGAAGACATTCTGAAGAAAACATTTTGAACCATGTACGGGCATTATGAGTTTATAGCAATTCCTTTTGGGCTGACTAATGCACCCTCTGTTTTCATGGATCTAATGAACAGAGTTTTCAAGGAATATCTCAATGATATTTTAGTGGTATTTATTGATGATATCTTCATATACTCCAAAAGCTACGAAGATCATGAAAATCCCCTGCGTATTATCCTGAATACTCTAAGAAGACATGAATTATATGGGAAGTTTTGCAACTGTGAATTCGGGATTTAAGAGATTTCTTTTAAAGGACATATTTTCTCTAAGGATGGAATCTCTGTTGATCCTGCTAAGACAAGAGCAATCCATGAATGGTCAGCCCCAATGAGTATAACTGAGGTGCATCATTTTATTGGTTTAACAGTTTATTATCGACGTTTCGTCCATAATTTCGCCCGATTGGCTAACCCATTAACAAATATCACACGTAAAGGAATTAAATTTGTTTGGAAAAAAGAGTGTGTTGAATGTTTTGAATAACTGAAGAGAAGATTAGTCAATGCTCCTATATTGACTCTACCATCGTGAAATTATGGGTTCATTATTTATAGTGATACATCAAAAAAAGGTCTTCGTTGTGTCCTTATGTAGAATGATAGGGTTATTGCATATGCATCACGGCAGTTGAAAATTCATGAGAAAAAATATCCTACTCATGATCTCGAGTTAGCAGCTGTGATCTTTGCTTTGAAGATTTGGAGACACTACCTCTATGGTGAAAAATGCGAGATTAATACTGATCACAAGAGTTTGAAGTATATTTTTTCATAGAAAGAACTCAACATGAGAAAAAGGAGATGTCTTGAACTACTCAAGGATTATGATTGCACGATACACTACCACCCGGGGATTGAAAATAAGGTAGCAGATGCTTTGAGTAGAAAGGATCATGGAGTTTTGAACAAGATGAGAGTAGAAAGGGATCCTGTATTCATAAATCAAGTAAATATGAATATGGGAATCACCATGGATGGTGAAACATCAATACATTTTCAAATGGCTTCCAATACATATTTACTATAATGTATAAAGAGTTCTCAGGCCGATGATGAAGTGTTTAAAATGAAGATTAAAGCTGTGAATGATGGGTGATTGAGTGACTTTGTGTATGAAGATGGAATTTTTAAATTTGGGAGGAGACTTTGTGTTCTCGATATACCTGATCTAAAAAGGGAATTTTTGGACGATGCTCGTAGTTTTAATTTCTCTATACACCATGGGAGCAAGAAAATTTATAAAGATTTGAAGGAACATTTTTAGTGGGACAACATGAAGAGGGAGATTTCTGATTTTGTGTCATGATTTATGGTTTGTCAACATGTGAAAGATGGAAGCCAACAACCTAGAGGAGTCATGCAACCTCTTCCCATACCAGAGTGGAAATGAGATAATATCATGATAGACATTGTCATGTGACTACCAAATACTCCTAGAAAGAATGATCCAATATGAGTTATTGTTGATCATCTAACCAAGTCGGCACATATTCTTGATATAATAGAAGATTTACCACTTGAACGTCTAGCAAGGATATATATTAATGATGTTTCGAGATGTCATGGAGTACCCTTATCGATTTTTTTTGATAGTTATCCCCGTTTTACTTCATGATTCTGGAAGAGTCGTCAGAAGGCCTTGGATACTGAACTTTATTTGAGCACTACCTACCACCATCAAACAGATGGACAATCAGAATGAACTATTCAAACCTTAGAAGACATGTTGAGATCATGATCACTTGACTTTCAGGGTATGTGGGAACAATATTTACCTCTGATAGAATTTTCCTATAACAATAGATTCCATTCAAGTATTCAGATGGCATCATATGAAGCGTTGTGTGAAAAGATATGTCGCACACCAACCTGTTGGGATGATGTTGGTGAAAGAAAACTCATAGGCCCAGAACTAGTTGAGGAAACGATGGAAAAGGTGAAGGTAATCCAAATCCACATCAAAGGAGCTCAATGTAGGCAGAAGAGCTATGCTGATAATCGAAGGAAGGATTTGGAATTTCTGGTTGGAGATAATGTTTTCTTGAAGGTATCTCCATGGATGGGTGTTATACGTTTCGGTAAGAAAGGAAAATTGAGTCCCAGGTACATCGAACCAATTTAAATTCTAGAATGAATTGAGGCTGTAGCTTACTGTTTGGCAATGCCTCCAACTCTTTCCAAAGTTCACGATGTATTCCACGTATCATTGTTGAAAAAATACATACCTGAACCAATTCATGTACTCACCGATGAGTAATTAGAACTGGAACCAGATCTTCCTTATTGCGAAGAGCCCATCCGGATTCTTGATACAAGAGAACAAGAGCCGAGAAACCAAACAAATCTCCTGGTAAAGGTTTTATGGAGAAACTATAAGATGGAAGAGGCAATGTGGGAACCCGAGGAACTTATGATGAAGAAGCGCCCGAGTCTTTTTATGCAGAAGTATTCTAGAAATTACTAGGATGAAATTGTTTTAAGGAGGAGAGAATGTAACATCCCAAGCTTCCACAGTACAATTCTCTTTGAATAATACAGTAGCATGTGTTGTACGCAACTTCGAGATTCTAACACGCTGCGACCAATCAAAGTAGTCGTTATGAATAGTAATACTCACTTTTTGAAATTTTATAAATTTTATCTCTCAAAATAGACCTCATTTTTGGATTTGTAATATCTAAATTATCCTAGGGTGAAATTTTGGTACTTTTCGGATAACTTTTATAATTTGATGAATAGTGAAAATTACTAAATTTTAATTAAAAACACCTCTTTTAATCAAAATACTTAATGGTGATAAATTATGAATTTGTGTAGTTTGAAAGTATTTTTAGAATATAGTTTTACCATTTAGAACAATTTTGGTCATTGTAAAAAATTTCACATTTCCACCAGATATAAACAAGTGTCAATCTTTTGATAGTTATTATTTCTTAAAAACACATATTTTGTTTTAACAATGGGAAATAATTTTAAATTAATTTCTGCCACTTCTAGGTTTTGAATTTAAAAAAATGGATTCCATATTTAGAATCTGGAGGTCTAAAGTGTGTAAATATTTAACTTTTATTTTTAGACATTTTGAATAATTACTTCGGTAAATATTTTATTTACCATGGTTGAAGGGTAAATTTGGTAAATAAGGGTAAAACAATAATATTATAATAATAATAAATTACCCTAAAACGTGTCCTAAATCTATTTTTTTATAAATTTACAACCATGGTCATATTAGGGTAGATTTTGGGACCGCATGGATCCACATGTAAGTGATAATGACACTTTATATTAGTTAAGTTAAAGTAAATACAAAAATGACAAAAGCATATATCTTTTAGAAAAACAATTTTTATATTGAGATATATATGTTATATATTTGACTACAAATATTAATTAGAAAGATAAATATATTTCCTACATAATGGTATTTTATTTATAATTTTTAGACATTGAATAATGAAATTTATTTGTGATACAATAATGATGCAGTATTTTCCTTAATAATAACATATTCAAATAATTGGTATTATAAAAGTTAAAATAAATATAATTTGAAACTTTTGATGACATAAAATAATTTTATTCGTTACTATTACATGTAATTATTTCATAAATGATTTTTATTCTAATTATTAAATTTGTTAAGACATTAACAGAAATCAATTATTGAATAGTGTCAAAATGGACATAAATGAGTTTTTAAAACAAACATTATATTATTAATTGATTTCTATTCTTAAAAATCCAAGGTTCCATAAAAAGACTTATATCATGATAGGTATATCATTAATGTACAAATTGGGGGTCTTTTGGATGTATATAGTAAGTTTAAAAACTATATACTATAAAAACACAAAGTGACATGGTAATTGTCAAACTAATTAACTAAGAGGTAAAACTAAATGATAAGGTTAATATAAGAACCCAAACCTGTCTAAAATATATTGGATGAAAGGATTTAGACCCAAACCCACCTTATACTTTTAATAATCCACTTTGGATCCATTATAAACTGAATATGAATTTATTATAAAATAATACTTTAAGTTTTCCTAAAGAGCCCCTCCTCCCCCTTATAAAAGGACACCGCTTCTAACTAATTATTCACACCATAAAATCATTTTTACTCGTCCAAAACCTACCCAAATACTCTCTAAACATAACTCACTTCATCCTATAGGCATTAGTTGGATCATAAAGCCATCCTAAGGAGCCCTTTTTATCAAATCAAAAGTCATAACCCGAAAAGAGGTAATGTTTTCACCACCGTTTTTCAAGTTCCTTTCTTCATCAACTTCTTCTTTCATTGTTATTTCCTTTCTAAAATAATAAATCCAGTTTCTTATATATACTTTGATGTTATTATAAATATGGTACAACTAAATTCATTATTCCATCTATCCTTTGAATGACGTGTCACCATACGTGCGTACGTACGACTTACCGTCTCCACGTCGTGGTGTAATTGTTATTCAAAAACATTATTATTTGGATGGGTATGATAATGATATGTAATTGATGTAAATAATAAATATAACATGATAATTATTATTTATATATGACATAACATCCAATTATATATTATTTTAATATCAAAAGAATTATATTGTTGCTCGTGCGTACGTACGGACTACAGTCTCCATGAATGTGAAGAGATTCATTCCCCATCGTATCCATGAAATTATAATTCTCATTTGATGATTAAAAATAATGTTTATGGACTTGATATCATTCTGGATATGAATAATATACAACCTTTCCATAACAAACCTGGCTTATGTAACAAAATATATAAAAGAAAACTAGTGAGTTAACACCCGAAATGATGACAATACTAAGATATTATTAACAAATCAATGTTAAAAGATCATATATGATATCATATTAATGTATATGGTTCTTATAAAATTTAATAAAAATTATTTAATGATTATATAGGGATTTAACCTACCCTCAACCAAGTAAAAGTACAAGGTAAGGGTTTATTTCACAATCTCTTCATTATCCGAGGTTGTTTATACGTAATTATCTACTAGGACCTCTTTATCATCCACATCCATGTTACTTAAAAATGTATTTAAAAACATTCTTAATATTTTACAGAATATGGGTTAATGTAATTTATACCATTATTTGACTTTTTATGAGAATTTTATCAAGGAATCTATCCGTCATTTTCCAAACAATGTCCTTTTTAACCTTTTCGACAAAATTAAGGTAAGAATGTATTTTTAACTTATACGGAGGGTGAAACTATTTTCCACCATTATAAAATTGTTGAATCTTACATTACAAGCTTATAAGAATAATTTTAATGTAAATTTTTTCTTTTATAATTATGATACTTTTAAATGAATTTAAAAAAGAGATATTTCTCCCAAATAGTTTGGATTTCATCTACGTCAACATCCTTTGATGGATTTTAAGTTTATTTGAAGTTGATTTATTATGATACAAAACTTCCATATTGTATTGAAGGTTTTTTGATATTTTTGACTATGGATGTGTTATTTTTATACCATTCATAGTTTAGGGAGAAAGTATTTACATTTTCTATGCTAGTTTTAATACGAATGTTTATGTTATGTTTAAACTTGTTCATATGAGGAATGCATTGGACTTAATAAGTGACGGGTGGAACCCGCTATAGGTCCTCGATGCATCGTTAGGTCTAATGAGACAAACTAGTTTCTTGGCACGAGGCCTTGAAAAAATTTTATTTGTAGTCTTGGAATGAGGCCTTGGCTACATGGTTATGATAGTCTAGAATTATGCATTCCTTTATTATGAAATTGTTTATTGATATTTCATGTGATTATTATATTAGTAAAATATCCATGTGAATAAGTAAATAGAATTATTTCATTTTAATTATGCCATATTATGCTGAAGTTCAAGTTTAAAAGGATTCTGTTTTAGTTATACATTGCCTTAAATGTTTATGCTTATTTATGAAAGTTTCCACTATATTGTTATCCTTACTGGGCATCTGAGCTCACCCCTTTCTATGTTTTATTTTTCCCAGGATTTGAAAAGTATTTTATGAATGACCTGCAGGGATAGAATGAGGGGATATGAGTGTGGGATATGGAGACTTTGTCATTGTAGTTTTCATTTTATGATGTAATGTAAACTTTATGAATGTATCTAGTGATTCCAAAGCTACTAAACTAATCAGTCATTCAAGATTTGATCTTTTGTGATCATGCTAATGTTATGTAATAATGAACCGAATCTTGGTAACTAGGTTCGGGGAGTTACAGTACTTCACCGATGGTTTCTTGTGTTTTATATGTAGGACTAGAAAGTATTAGGCTGTGAGTACATCTCAGAGGGTTACCTATTTGTGTTTTTCAGTTTACTTACTATGTGGAACTGAATGCTTTGAAACTCTTGAATTGTTACTATTGAGTACTTCCTTGTTTACTACTTCCTTTGTTTATTGCATTCCATATATATTCACTGACTATTAGGCACAGATCTCTTGGTGGTTTACTATTGGGATTTAGTCTCATAACCCGTTTGGGCCATGATTTTGGGCCCAAACAGATTATATTGTTTCCAGTACAGATAATGGAAAGTTCCCTTCTACCTCAGGTACTTAACTGCATTGGAGTTGGAGAGCATGGGACCAAGAATTGGCTTGCGATGCAGTGGAGTTGTTTACTGGTTTTCTTATCCATTAGTTTAGTATTCTATTTTATCATTGTGAATTTTTTGGATGTTTTATGAGACATATGTATCATCCATCATTATATATGTTCCCTAGCTACTTATTTCTTTCAGTCTTTCGCAGTTTACTGTTGTATGCCATTATTACTGCTTCTGCTATTGTTATCTGTTTCTCTTCCACGGTGTTACTCTACCAATGTGGAAATACATTCCACACTATCACACCCAAGGCCCTTACTGCTAGTTGGAAGACTCTGACGTTAGGGGAAATGCGCTTGAGGCCATGTGACCAATAGGTTATGGGGCGCCTCTGGGCGGCTTCCGGAACCGGGACGCTACAAAATCAATAAAATTTATAACATTCGGTCATGATGTTTGGAAAATGTCCTCAATTTAAATTTATATTATAATGAGTGGGTGAAACACTGTGGGATAAATCGTTGGTCCCTTTTTCAATTACTCATAACAATAAACTAATATCTACAACTTTTTATAGTTATGATCTACTCAGATAGTAAAATTCTCCCTAACATGTATGGTAGAAATAATGGTGTAATTAATGAACATAGTAATATTACCAGGTTATCCCTAGATATGGGTGATTACATTTGTGATATGATTAGTTATGATCCTGATACATATATTTCGACATATAATTATGTTATCAAATACAATTGGCGTTGGATCATTATAATCCAAAACCCGCGATGCATCCCACACAAAGTGTATCTTGATACAGTTATACTAGATTCCACTAGTTACAATGATACTACCATGAATATGAAAAAGATCTCAATAACACCTAGTAACATTATCAATTAATTAAGATCTTCATCTTGATCCTTATTAATGTTATAGATTATCTCTTGATCATTATTTATTAATCTAGAATTTATTATTTGAAACATCAATCATTAGAACATGCACTTTCAGTACACCATCATGTAGTCATTTTTTAATTTTTTCACCTACTCCTTAGCTCTATATTCTCAAAAAACAATATTATTTTTACCAATATATTCTTTAGTACTTCATGGTTGAGCTCATCACAATAAACTAATCTCTAATGAATTCTAGTAATAATAACAAGTTTTGATTGAACTCACTCCTCTATATAACCAATATTCCTATGATAATATTGTAGTGCATGGTTATAAAAAACCAAGATATTAATTTTTATCAATTATTAGTTTATTAACTTAAAATTTATGCCTAAGGATAACGGGTCAATAAAATTTATCTTGTTCCCCTCAAATCTCAACGAGAATCAAAATATTTCCTTAACGTATTTTGAATCTTTGAATGACCATCTAAAAATTTTAAAAATAATTTTTTCTTCACCTGAATTACATATAAAATCACTTTACTTTATTATGGTCCTTAACATTTATAAACTTATCATTTGTTTCATCCTTTTCATCAATCATCATTAAAAATTCTACAAACATTAACCGTTTGAAAAAAAACTTACAAGACTTCTGATCTTCTAGTGTATATATATTGGGGATCTTAAAGATATTTTGATTTATGGTCCTTTACATCCCATACTCACCCCAAATAATATTATCTAATAATGATCTAATATAAGTATATTTTTTGTTGTTACCAACATCTGATGAAGCTATCCTATAATTAACATAGACTCAAACAGCTTTAGTACTACCTCATACTCTAGTTCATTAACTTCTACCTTTTCTAACATTTTTCTAGTTTCTAGTGATATCACACTTCAATTCCCATTCATTTAACCTTATTCTTGAGTTTTTGACATTATAATTCCTTTATAAATCATTGATTGATTTATCTTTTGATTGAATTCATGGATCATATCTTGTTTAGATAAGTGTGTTTTATCTATCTTTGAAAGCACAACACTTGCATCATTTGACATATCATCTAAATCACCTTTTATATTTTCAATAATTCATCATGATAAGGGAAAACTATTTTTTGTAGAGATAATTTATTCTTACGTGACATAGGACATGTATTTTAAATAATAATATTCCATGCATCAATTTTAGTCTTACAGTCATTAGTGAAAAAAATCAAGGAATTTAGAAAATTTTCAATGAGGGTCATACCCTTATATCAACCGACCACCATGACTTAAATATTTAAATTATTGACTTCCTATCACATCAAAGTACGCATAAGAATAATATTTTCTAGGATACCAACTATGGGTAAAAATAAATATTTACGACTTGATCAATCATATAATCCAATGCTGGGTTAGGTTCATATTCTATATAAATGATCATTCCATCACAACTTCATATCTTTTAAAAAACTCACAAAATACTCTAGATTATATATTTGGAAAATACAACATTATCATCAACACTAAAAAAAATTATTTTATTAAAATTTTAAATATATGAACTCAAGTGAATATTAAAAAAAATAAGACACCTTCAAAAACATAGGGGCTTATTGATCTCTCCCTATTGATTTTTTGGAATCACAACTCAACTCTTTTAACTACTCACTCACCCTCAAAGGACAACCTTTCTCATAGAGAAAATTCAAGACACTAAATTTATATATAATGAAATATTTTTATTATAATTTAATTTCTAGGGGATAATAAAAAAATTTCCATGTGATTTTGGTATACTCCTGAAACAATCTCCAAGAGTTTATCTTTTACAAATTCACTTTTCCTTTCCATTTTTATAAGAAGTTCGTCTTCATATTAACATATGATAAAATATTTTCTATTACCCTTCCATAAAGTGTTTCCCTCTCCCCCCTTTAAATATCATAATCCATGTCATAGTATTTAACACCCAAAATCTTCCATTATGTGATAGGGGTATGATGTACATGAAGTTTCATATTTAATTCCCAATTGTTTTCCTCATTAAATCTTTCGTGAAAACATAAGTAATATTATCCCTTTTTGATATGAACCCTAAATTGTTTTCCACATTAATATCCTTTTATTTGGTGAAATGATATCTAAAATCAATATATTTTAATCTATAATGATTCAATGAGTTTTTTGAATGTTCAATTTGACTTTTATTATCATGAGAAATTTGGAAATGATTTTCAACAAACACCATTGAATCTTCTAGATAAAATTACATCCACATAATTTGATTACGTTCATCTGTGGTAGAAATATATTTTGAATTAGATATACATAAAGCAACAAAACATTATTTATTACTATTACAACTTACATAACATTATCCTGAAAATGAATTTCCTCAATATATTGATTTTTTGTATTTGGAATATTTATACCAATCACCATCTATGAAACCAAGAAAATTAAATTCCTGACCACTTTTGTACATCAAGACAAAACATGAAGCTCCTTTAACATACCTCAAGATTCTCTCAACATATATCATCTATAATTATTTTATATTACTAATATAACTTCCACAAAAGTTATTTTCATATGAAATATCAATCCTTGATATTGTAAAATAGATTAAACATCATATCAATTCCCTAACGTCCCTCTTATTCAAACTTATTTTAATTCCATATTTACTGTGCCTTACATTAGTAGTAATAGGCATGGAAACTACCTTTGAATTATCCTTTCCAAATTTTATGAAAAGTACCTTGGAATACTATTCATGTAAAAGGATGATGTAAATCTTACTCTATTGAACCTATAATCGACTAAATAAATTCATTTCTTCAAGCATGGATATCCCAATGTTCAACTTTATTTTTTCAACATACTCTTCACCCCCTTTTCCTTTTTCACTAAAAAATTTATATCATAAAAATATTTGATGAAAATTTGTATACCCGAGGAAAATTCATTTATATATAGAATTATATCAGCTTTTCTTCTATGATTTTAACATTCTTATGGAACCTTCATGTTTGGAATCCCAAGCCTGAGATTTATACTTTAGTCTCATTATCCAACCTAGGATACCCATTTCCTAGGAACCTAAACAGGTTTATAGAAAGGTTATAAGGGTGTTCTCGATCTGAAATTGGTGAAAAATATTGACTGGGCATCAAGAATGTACCTTGGGAATGGTTTTTTTAATAAACATAATTAACAGATCCAAACTAAAGACCCAATATGAACTTTCCATCCTTTGTAAATTCATTATTCCAATAAAATGAAACTAAATAAATTTTTAAATGATAAGAAAAAGTGTAAATGAAATCTCAAGGAAGAAATAATAACTCAAATGATAGAAAAAGTTAAAATACGTATCCTGATCAAAAGGATGTAAAAGGATTATCATATATAAAATAAGTATAGATTGGGAGATGAATAGGCAATATAAAAATGTGATACAAAAACTATAATTGAACGTAAGACAAAATCTGCTACCCATCACCCTTTGATATGAGGGCTTAGTTCCATCATGTCACCACCACTAAACCAAACAAAAATATTATGAAAAAAACCAACAAGAAGTAGTGCTTTTATTAAAACTAAATTTTTTTAAAAATATTACATACACCCATTGGGTGTCCATTATGTGTGATCCCAACAAGCCTAATAGGATCCCACCAAGTTCTTCCTAAAAAATAATTGTTAAACAAAACCAATAATTATTTATTTGAAATAATCTATAAAATAATAATCATATAACATTTTAATGAATATCATAATATAATAGTTTAATGATATAATGAATAAACCATGTAAGACGTAAATTGAAAATAAGAACCATGGGGACGCCCTAAGGTATACAAGGTCTTGGAAATCTAGGATCTTAAAACCATTAAGTGATCATACTAATTAAGGAAAAATACAATCCACCACTATGGTGAGTAATTTAAAATCCTTGTAGGATGGGGTCACCACAAATAGTGACTCCTAATAAATATCATCAAGTTGTTTAGTTAACATTTCAATATGAGTATAATGCAAAGGAGGGAGTACCTTCCATAACCATGAATTTCCTAGTAATCCAACCTAAATACCCAGTATCTTATGTTCTACACCCCTTTAACAGTTATATACTTCATCAATTAAATCATTTTCCATTTCAAAGGATAATTTTATTGAACAAATAGTAGGAAACCATAAAAAATGTCATTAATATGACTCTCAATAAAAAAAATCACAAATTTAACAGGGAAACCATTAATTTTTTTATGAAATATATAATAGCTTTAAAATGTTATAAAATATGTTTTTAAATAATATAAAATGTATTTTAAAAACAGAAAATCACTTAAGGTTCATAAAATAAAGCTAACATATGAAACCAACCACCTTAATATAGTTAAACTACTTTCCAATGGTGAGATTCTACTTAAATAGCTATGAGAGAACATACAGAAGGCATAACAAGGCACTAAAAAATCTATATCATTTGGTTTGGAAAACATTAACCATAGGTGTCTATAAACATAGTGCAGGAAGAGAAACATATAAAATTAGTAGGAAATATTCAATAGTGGGAAGATGAGGCACTCAACAAGCGGTTTCTTAAAGAAAAAAAGAAACAATACCCCTTAAAATCGAGTCATGTAAAGGGGGATAACATTATTTCTTGCACACATGGGCGTAAAGGTCGATTAAGGTATAAATGAGAGGGTGAAAAAATGCTTTGAAAAATTATTAATTTCATATTTTTAGAAATCTAGGATAACCATACAGTTTGGCCACACAATTTTCCAAATCATATTCCAATCATGTTGTTGGAACTAGTTTCACCTATTAATTCACATGGATTGGCCACACAGTTAGGAAACCATGCACCAATCATAGAAATCTCCATTAAGACAAATTTATTGGGTTTACATGATCACTGCACGATTAGTACTAACCATGTGCCGACCATATGATAATTACTATTTTTAAAAGATCAATGTTATTTTAAATGTAATGATCTATCAATTAAAGGTATAAATAAAAAATTAAATCATATTTTCTATAACTAAAAATATCCTCATGGTTGTGACATTCATTTCATTCAATAATTTATTTATCTTACACGTCCTTCTTTCATATTCACCAAGTATAAAATGTTTTGTTTGTCCAATATAAGCCTCATTATCAAATTCACTATTTATGAATGAATATTTTACAATCTTCTAATATAATTTATATTTCTTGTGAGTAGTAATAGAAAAAAAATATTCTTATGGTTTCTAGTCTTATAATAAAGGGATTTTATTCTTCAAAATAAACACCTATAATCACCCTTTAAAAACTATTCTATCATTATTCCTTGAAATCTAACCACTTTCATTTAGATTAGTTCATAATAACTACTTAGTTTTTATAAAACTCTAATCTTATGTTATTAGAGTAGGTTCTCATGCATTATTCTTCTCAATTTTTTCTAACACCTCATTCGTCGCATTTATCCATTCTGTATGTTTCTCTACTTTTGAAAAAAACTGAGGTTTAATCTGGGATATAACCATTGTTTGATATTAAACTCTTAGTTTCCTTCTCATCTGGATTGGGTATTCCTATATTCCAAGTATATTTTCTTTTTCAACCTTATTTTTTTCTAAAACATTGAATATTTGATATAATCCTAATAATCTGTATCAATAGAATGACTAGGATGTATTTGTTTATACTATGTTTCACTGCTTATTTAATTTTCATCATCCTCATCATATGTTACTAGATAATGTTCTATTAATTTATTGGTACCACCATCAATTTATTATGAATTTATTTCTAATAACTTATTTTACAAACAATTCACATCCCAACACTTATACATGTGGTGAAACAGGTTTATTTCCATACCAACGTTCAAATAGAATACACTTTTCCCATTTTGGTTGCAATCAGTTTAGAATGTGTTTTGTTGTCTGTAATATGTATCACTAAAAGGACAATGGAAGGATCTCTTGACTAATAATTTATCTCATTATGTCTAAAAAGGTTTGGTTCCTCCATTCACTTACATAATTACTTCTTGGTGAATTATTATGAGCGATTTATGATAAAATCACAAAGACCTATTAAAAAAATGAAGACATGATTAAGATATTCCTCGCCATATACTAAGAAGAGTTTATTAATATTCTTACCAAGATGTTTCTCACATTCATTATTTTATTCCTTGAATATCTCAAAGGAATCTTACTTACCTAATTAAGTATATATATATCGATATCTACTAAATTCATCAGTAAAAGTTTTAAAGTGTGATACCCACCCATTTCATAATTTGTAAATGGTTTAAACAAATCAGTATAAACCAGATGAACCATAATAGAACTTTCAACTTTTCCACTAAATATATCATTGGTCATTTGTTCCTTGTCAAAATTCCTGACATACAACAAGTGAGTTTAGTTCAGAAAAATCAATATATCCACCCTGGCGTAATGAGGTAAAACATATTTCTTTTACTTGAACTAACTAGTAATTCCATTTTTGAGTGTGGTATGAAACATGTGAATTAGTTTCATTACCAAATTCTATTACTTGGTTCATGTAACCTAACACAAAAATATATTTATTTAAATATTCATTTCCATAACATATACTTTATTTATAAAATATGAATCATTTATTCCCTAATTTGAAAGTAAATCCATATATATTAATTATGGATATAGATATAAAATTTTTGCTGAATCATGTAATATAAAAATAATCTTTTAAAGCCAATAGTACTATCATTAGAAATGAGATATTGTAGTCCCCAATAACCACAATAGCAAGACTGTCTCCATTGGCTACTCATATATCTACATCTCTTTAAGAAATATTTCAGAATATACTTGGTTCCTATATTTGAATACATATTTGAGTTCTAAATGTTGTATCTAATATCCAATGTATATAAACAGATAAATTTCATTCAATAAAAAACACACTTGGTTCATTCTCGTTTTACTAATCATTGGTGTATCTTTTATTCTAGTGGTCATTCTTGCCGCATTTGAAGTAGATAGAATCCTATTCGTTTTCTTGAACCTTTCTCTTTATCTTATTTTAAGGTCATTGTGAAGAATATTTAGACTTATATCCATTCCCTTAGACTTTTATTCTATCCACTATAAGGATTTAAGGAATTTCACACATTTTCTCCTTATCAACTTGGTGAAGTAGTGTGAGAAGATCTGAAAGAGACTTCTCTATCCTAATCATATTGAAATTAATAACAATTTTAGAGAATATATGAGGAAGTGATGTAAAAATGAGATTAGTGTATAGTTCTTCAGGAAATTTAAACCCTAGAACCTTTAGGAACTCAATATAGCTAATGATGTTGACTATATGAGGCCCAACTGGAACACCCTCTCCAAGATTTCTCTATAAGGGTGCCTTGGATATCTTAATCCTTTCAGATATTTCTCTCTCCTAGAAAAGACCATGGAGATTACAGAGCATGCTATATGAATCCATGTATTCATGTGACTTCATGAGTTCACTAGAAATATATAAAATCATTAAACACTAAATTTCAAATGAATCACTCAAGTGTTTATCATACACAATCAAATCTTCATCACTTAATTCCTTTTCAATAGGATTGGGTAGTTATGATTTTAGCACGTGAGATTTCTGTTCATAGAACAACACAACCCATAGGCATCTAAATCATTATAGAATATACTTATTCCTAGAGGATGGAATTGGTACATAGATGATTATAGGGATAAAGTTGTCGACGGACTTTCAATTATTCAACAATTATGAAAGAGGATATTATTAGTACTTCACTTGATTATAATTTATGTGAGGATATATTAATTTTGGATTTATTAAGTATCCCATATTTTATCAAGTCTCAATGACCCTCACTACTAAACTAGGAATACCCCATAACCATATAAATTCTAGTGGAACGAATCTATATTTCACTTCTTCTAATCTAGAAATAGTCTATGAAAATTATAAGAAAATATTTTTTAGGGGTTCTTGGAAACTATAAATTTTCATCTCCTTGAACCATGGAGTGGACTCCCCAATATAGATATCCTAACTAGATTTCATCAACACATTCCTCCAAATTTATGTTGGACATATGGAGGCCATTAAACCGAATAGATATTTGGTTATGTCACCCTGGTATCCAAATTAAGAATTCTTGATAATTTAATTTTCTTCTGATGGAGGCCGAACCAACAATTTAACTATGGGTTCATCTTAATTCAGACGATGTAAGGATTGATGAAACAATATTATATTAAGATATTTTGTTTTATTTTTCATAAATTTTCCTTTATTATTAAATGTCATATTAACATTATGTGGATTTTACATTAGTTTTTTCACTTTAGTAATTAACCATGATTCAATATAATTTTTATGCATGATCTATTTATTTAAATTTCATATTTATATATTAGTCTATTTATTTTTTTGATCATGATATTTCATCCATATAATAAATTATTCATAAGACAAAAATGCATAAATAAATAAATGACATAAGAATGATCTTATATAATGGTTGATTTATTAAGTTTACAACAAATAAACTTATATACCTAGGGATAAACTCCTTTTATGGGTCTTGGAACGAGTTGTAATACCCTACTTGTACACCCATGTATCTCTTTTATTGGTTTTGTGTCGATTCCATCTTGAACTAATTCTTCCCAGAACATACACCATGCACCTTCAGATGCTTCTTTTTAACAAATTTTTTATAACTCACACGTGTGAGGGGAAAAGGATTAGTTAAGGGGAATTACATAAAACGACCTTGGACATGTAGGTCCGACTTAATAAAAGAGGGAGGGATGACATGCATTCCATATTATTTAATTTAATAATAATTAATTTCAAAACCATAAAAAAATTAAATTTAATTAAACCAACACATACATATGTCTAGTTAATCTCATTATCGTTTATAGATAGGTAATTATAACACATTTAAAACAACTAACTTGTATTCAATTCAATTAATTATTTAATAAGATATAATGAACACAAATTAACTTGATTAATTATCTTATTAAACAATTAATTCATTTTAACTTATTTCATCCAATCATCCTAAAATTTCCATTCTTTATGATTTTAAATAAAATATATAATTTTATTTTATTGAAAAATCAATAAAATAGTACACATATTTGAATTTGGAAGAAAAAAACCGATTACTTGTTGAACTACTAAGTATTGTTTTAATTGAAAACAATGCTCTGATATGAAATATTGTACACATGGTATGTGTCATAGTTTCATTTCATGAATGTAAAATCTAATGCCACATGGTACACATGAAAATTACATAGCCTATATAATTTAATGCACTTAGTCTTTAGTATACAATAGTTTTACATGATTCATAGACTCAAATATTATAAGCAATTATTAAAAATTTTATATAATATAAAACCTAACTACTAGAATGTATTATCAACTTAATGACCCATGGAAATCGATTTGATTAGTTTTAAAGAATAATTAATTAAATTTAATATTTTTTTTTGAAAATAGGTAATACACACAGCGTGTACATGCCAACTATGTGGCGTGTGTTTCTCTTTATTGGATATCCCAATACACACTTAGGGACTTAGAGTGCACTAATAATGAACATTTAAGGACACAACTGTTAGGATGATATGAATCTGAGTATGATATACTCTGTATTAGAAAAAGTAGGATCTAAATAAGAATGAGATTTTCAGATACAATAGGGGATTTTTTCCCTTTTAAAAATTCCCTTAAGAAATTTTTATGATGGTTTTTTTTAACAAGGTCAAACAGGATAATTCACAAGACCTCTATGAGAACTAAATACTTTCTAGATTCTAGAAAAGTGATTCCGAAAAAGAAACTTAACAAAAGTTACAAAGAGTATGATTCTACCTTAAAGCATATAGAATGTAACTTTATCAATGTACAAGTAATGAAGTATAAGAATGTTATACTTTCCTTAACAATAAAAAATGCAGTGAAAAAACAAGTAGTGAACCAACAAGTAACAAAAAATAATTATTTTAACCCAAAGAGAAGGGTATCATACAACCTTGGATAAAGGTCCCTTGATTTAAACATTCAAGAAAGTCTATCTTACCCACACCAGGGTAATCCCTCGATATGAAGATCGGAGTCTGTCTTGCTATCCCTGCAAGCCCTCAACTATCTAGTAGTCAGCACCTCTATCTTCCTAAACAAGGAACTGATCAACTTCAAGGTGTTGGACCCTCTGTTTTCCTATCCCCAAAAGACCTCGATTGTAATCAGCAACAATCGGAGTCACATGAAGCAAGTCTAGATGAAGCAAAGTCTGAAAAAGCTGTTAAAAATTTCTACATGAAGCTTTGAGAGTTGATAAGAGCCTCTCTCTCTAGAAATCAGTTTAGGATGTTCAGATCACTAAAATTCCAAAATGTTGTGAGAATGGTCAAATGAGCTCCTATTTATAGGCAAAGATCCAACAGTCGGCTCCCTCATCCAACGGTCATATTTCCCCTTGACTTTCGGAGGGACCTATACACATGTCACTCAACCAATGGTTAGTCACTAACTGAAAGCACAAAATCGTTTTGTAATGAAACAAGTGTAAGAATAAGTAAAACTGATGTTCGTAATGTAAGAAAATAAAAGTTCAGATTCTAACCAAAATGGAATTCAGAGTCTATAATAAAGAGATATTCGGATTCTGTTTTGTAAGAATTCAGAAACTGAATTCTGTAGAAATATGGAGTCTGATTTTCAAGGAAATTCAGAGTTGGGTTTCACCCAATTTCAGAACCAGAACATACAATGTTCGGAGTCGAACTTGTAGAAGTTCAGAGTCGAACTAGTAGGAGTTCGGAGTCAAACTCATATAAGTTCGTGTCCATAATTCTGAGTGGAACTTTATGAGAGTTCGTATTAAGAATTCATAGTTGAACTTCACTAGAGTTCATATCCAGAATTCAGATCCTAAAACAAAATGCTTCATATCTAAGTATTATATGATTCCGAGATTTTAGACATGAATTTTATTTTTATACTTAAGAAAAATATTTTTTGAACAACGAAAAAATGGTAGGTATAAATTCCTTTTAGAAGGAAATTTTCCTTATAGAATTAAAATATTGATTTTCTTAAGTATATGGTGTTTGTGATTTTCAAAACAAGAAGGAATGAAAAAGTCATAAGGAAAACCTTATTGACTCAACATTCTCCCATTTTTTAAAGCACAAACAATATTTTGAAAAAGAATATAAGGACTTAGAAAAATTTCTAGACATCGAAATTAAAGCTTATCTCCCTTTGTTCATAGATTATGGTGAATACAACTAACTCCCCCTTAGGCTTAGGTACTCTATGGATTGTTTTCGGGATTTCTGGAATAGATTTTTCATTATCATAGGAATGAATACCTTTGTAATGAGAAACTCCCCCTTACTTAAGGATAGTTCTACACTTAGAAATTTTTCTTCTCCATTTTAGATTTTTCCATCTCCCCCTTTGAGTAGTTCCTTTTCCTTCTCCCCCTTTGTGATTTTCAAAAAGTATTTAAAAGAATAGAAAAGAAATAAATTACCTGAAACATTACTACATAATAACACAACATACAGCCGACTAGAGATTTCATTAGAGTTGAATGATTTTTTACAAGGAAATACTTTACAAAAAAGATCGGAATGTTCTATTTGTCTTCCTTTTCCTTGGGGCTTAACGTCTTCAACAAAGTTTTCAGCTTCTTTAAGTCTTTCTTGTCCTCCTCAGCTTGCTTCTCCAAAGCTATGATCCTTTCTTCTTGAGCTTTCAAGACCTCTTCCTGAGACTTCATGACCTTTTCCTGCCTCTTTACTAATTCATCTTGCTTTTCAAGCTTCTATTTGATATCAATCCGGATATCTCTTTCCCCTTTCCAGTTTTGGGAAACCGATTTAAGGTTCCCATTTAGATCCTTGACCTGTTGACACTGAGAATTTTTCTCAAGGGTCAGCTTATCCTAAATATTCTTCTTCTTTGCATCCTTGGTGTCAAAATCTTCTTTCACATCATTCTGAAAGGTATCAAGATCTTCTAAATCCTCATCAATTTTCGTTGACCATAAAGTCATTTTTCTACATGATTTTCTATGAACATCATAATTGATATGAAAATTTCTATGCTCAGCCTCAATCTTCACACACTTATCCATCACCATTGATAAGGATTCTGACTTCTAATTTAGGTTGTGTTGAAGCATCTGGCATCTGGAGTCTACGGTGGGAAATATTGGAATTATGTCCACCAACTTTTTCAAAGACTCAACAACAAATTCATGACCCAGTGCTGATGATTCCTAATCAGATACCTTTCTTGGGTATTTTTCATCTTCAATTTCCATCATATTTCTTCTAGAAGAACCACCAAAATCTTACTTCCTAATGATATCTTTTTTTGGGGTGTCTATAAGAACATGCTTCCCCTTATCAACTTTCGGAACTGCCTCATCAGAAGATTCTTCCTCGCTTTCAGATACTTGGACAATATTATCTTCATCTGGTTTCTCTTTATCTTCTCCTTCTTCAAAAAGTGCTTCTAAAAGCTTTCTTCCTCAGATAATTAATTTTCTTTTTCTTATTCCTTGTCATTATCTCACTTACCATCTTTCCCATCTCCCTTTCCTAGAGTGACAAGATTTAAGGACTCAGCCTCTGATGTTCGGAGTTGTGGTTTTTCTGATGGGTTTTCCTTCTCTTGATACTCTTCCACTTGTTTAATAAAGTCATCTAGATCAATACTTCCTTCTTCTACTATATCTTCTTCTTCTACTTCCTCTTCTTCTTCTATTTCTTCAACAACTTCTTCCTCTACTTCTTAACCAGCTCATTTATCTATTCCTTCAACAAACTCTTTCCCTTTAGACTTTTCTAGAGTGAAATAATTTTTTCCAGGGGTCTCCGGTAAAGGATGAACAACAAAGGTTTTGAGAACATGAATCATCTCAGAAGCTATTTATGTGTCTCTCAAAACAGATTTTACAACCTCAGCTTCAGACATCTTGTTTTTCATCTTCTTCTCTTTTTCTACCTTCTTCAAGGTATTAAGCCATCTTCTCCCTTAATGATTTAGCTTCTGCCGGGTCTAATCTGAACTCAGGGTCCCATTATTTCCTTTTCTCTTTATCTTCTCTCCAATTAGTAGCCACCTCATCTAGATATGCTTTCTTTTTTTTTTCAGATTGGGAGGTGGGGATTGGGTTTCCTTAGTTTTGGGGTTCATATCTTCAGCAACCACTTCTTTCAATTTCCTCTTCTTAACAACCTTCTTCACTGTCTCAGCTTTCTCCACATTTTCTGGATTGGTTTCATCATCTTCCTCTAGAAAATTATAAAACTCTCATATTTCCTTGGAATAGGCCATGTTCATCATTTTCATGGTATCATCACTAACAAGCATAACCTTGAAATTGCGAGCCTCATACTTACATGAGATCTTGAAAGAATCCAGACACTAAATTATCATCTTTGATAGTAAGGAAGGGTACATGATGATTTGAGATCTCAAATTTCCCTCCTTGATGTTATTTATTTTCACAAGAACATTCCTCATCAGATTGATTTTTCATAGATTCATCAAGAAGTATAAGAAATATATATCAATTTTCTTTAGGGTATTTTTGTCACCCTTTCACGGAACCAAGAAACCTTATACCCATAGCTAAAGGATCCAATTATTAGAAGATATGTGAGAAATCTTGGTTGTCTTTACATCATCAAGCCCAAGACACTCCAAGGCCTTCACCTTAACAAAACTTCCTTGAACATCTGGATGTTTGTGTGAGAAAAATTCTGCTTCTTCATCATATTCCAGCCCCACCAAGCTTGTTTCCTTGGTGTAAGTAAGTTTGTAATTCTTCCCATAATACATGAACAAAAATTTTTCTCTTCCTTATTCCCCATAGAAGCATGTTGATTCATACAACTCACCAAGTAACTCCGGATAGACCACATCTTTAAAACCTATCTTAGATATACATACATATTCCCAAACATTAAACTTGATGTTATTTGAGATGATATAATCGTACATGTAAAAGTTTGGATGGACCAGTATTTCTCTGTACACTTTCCATTTTGAAATTGGATTTGTGGAAGACATATATTGGGAACTTGCTTCTACAGAAATTAGGAATGGTGGAGCACTGAAAGATTCATAATGGGCTTTAAGAACTGAGAAAAAGAATATAAAGACTTAGAAAAATTTCTAGACATTGAAATTAAAGATTATCTCCCATTGTTCATAGATGATGGTGAATAAAACTGTCTCCCCCTTAGGATTCAGAACTCTAAGGATTGTATTCTGGATTTCCGGAATGGAGTTTTCATTATCATAGGTATGAAAAACATCGTAATGAGAAACTCCCCCTTACTTAAGGATAGTTCTACACTTATAAATTTTTCTACTCCCTTTTAGAATTTTCCTTCTCCCCCTTTGAGTAGTTCTTTTTCCTTCTCCCCCTTTGTGATTTTCAAAATGAATTTAAGGGAATGGAAAAGAAATAAAGTACCTAAAACATTAGTACAGAATAACAAAACATACAACCAATCAGATATTACATTAGAGTTGAAAGAATTTTTACAAGGAAAGCTCATTTCACATCCATTTGAAAAAGTTTAAAATTGAATAATGCTGTGAAGGCAAGTAAAATATGAATAGACTCAAGTCTAGCTACTAGATCATATGTTTCTTTATAGTATATTCCCTCTTGTTGATTATAGCATTTAGAAACCAATATATCTTTATTTCTAACGATGACTCCATTTTCATCACACTTATTTCTGAAGAACCATTTTACTCAAATAATAGAAGTTTCCTTAGGTCTTTCAACTAAGGTCTAGACATTAAACATTTCAAATTCATTTAGTTAATCTTGCATGGATTTTATCCAATATTCATCACCTAAAGCTTCATCAATGCTTTTTGGTTCTAATTGGGAAAGGAATGCTAGATGTTCTGTTTCATTTCTTAAGGAACTTCTAGTCCTTAAGGGTTGCTTCACATCTCCAATGATACTTTCACTGGGATGATTTTTATGAAATGACTGATTTGGGTTTTGAAGAACATGTTCATCAACATAGGGTAGGAAATCTACTAGGAAAAATGTTTTAGAAGTATGTTCTTGAAAATTTTTCTTATCAGAAGGGTTTCTTATCCAAGGTTGATAATATGTTTTTGAAAACGGATCTGATGATGTAGGTTGGGGTTGTTTGAAAACAAAGGGATCAGTTTCATAAAATTTGACATGTACTGTTTCTTCATCTGTACAAGTGTTTTTATTAAAAACTCTATAAGCCTTAGAGGTTGTGGAATAGCCTAAGAAAATTCCTTCATCATATTTTGGTGCAAATTTGTGTAAGTTATATTTAGTATTTAGAATGAATACTTTGCCTCCAAAAACCATAAAGTAGGAAAGTCTAGGTTTTCTACCATTCCATAACACATAAAAAGTTTTATTAAGAAAATGTCTAATTAAAACTTCATTTATAGTATAGAAAGAAGTACTTATGACTTCATCCCAAAAATGTTTGGCAACAGAATACTCACTCCACATGGTTCTAGTTATCTCTTGAAGAATTCTATTTCTTCTTTCAATAGCACCATTTTGTTGAGGTGTTCTGGGTGCTTAAAATATGTGATTAATACCTTTTCTACTACTAAATGATTCAAAATTAGTATTTTGAAATTCTCCTCCATGATCACTATGAATAGTTTTCAATGGAAGGTTTTTTACAATTTTGACTTGGGAACTAAAACTTTTGAAATAAGAAAAAACTTCAAATTTCTTTTATTGAAAATAGACCCATGTATATCTAGTGTAATAATCAACCAAAACAAATTCATAATACTTGCCCCCAATGATTATAGTTTCTTTAGGACCAAAATGATCCATGTGCACCAACTGTAATGCATCAGTTGTTGAGATTTCACCGATTTATTTAAAACCTGATTTATATTTCTTGCCATATTGACAAGGATCACAAACTTTTGAAGAATCAAATCTAATCTCCGGTAAATCCTTAACTAAACCTTTCATAGAGAGTTTTCATAAGTTCTTAATGTTACAGTGTCCTAACCTTATATTCCATAACCAATAATGAACTTCCATTGCACTAAGTCAAGGTAAGTCTTGGCTCCTAAGGTCTTCTATGTTTAGTGTGTAGACATTCTCTTGCCTATTGGCAGAAAGAATAATTTCTTCCTTGGAATTGTGTACTACGCACTTATCATTCCTAAAATTCACAAGGTATCCTTCATCACATAGTTTAATTATATTGATGAGGTTGTGCTTAAGACCATTAACAAACACAACATTTGAAATTAAGGTTTTTCCAAGAAGAACGATGTTACCTATAACAATAATTTCTGCTTGAGCATTATCTCCGAATGTTACTTTTCCTCCTTTCATCTTGATAATATTTTCAAAATAGTTTTTGTTACTAGTAATATGCCAGGAACATCCACTATCCATGTACCAAGTATTGTTGTTGGTACTTTCCCTATTTTCTTGAGAATAAGAAGAAGTTAAGTTTTCGGAATCCAGAATTGCTTGGATCCGGAAATTTCGGAAAGTAAATTTTTGGGTACCCACATCTTCATAGAAAAATAAGCATTATGAAATATTAAATATTGCGTTTTGTTTAATGAAAAATTATTTTCCCAGTGACCTCCACATTGACACTTTTTAAAAAATGGGTCACATTGAGGAACAAAGTAGTTGTTACTAAAAATTGGTTTAGAAATAGAGTAACAAAAACCAGAAGTATTCATTCAAGGTTAGATTTGTGAATACATCTTATCAAAATTTTACTTACCATGGGTAAAATTTTGCAAACACTTCCTCAAGGAAAATATTTCGGATTTGTGTTTGATAACTAAGTTCTTATCTTCAAAAACATTTTAACTATAGCTAGGATCAAAAACATTTTTGTTAAAAATTATGTTTTCGTGATCTTTTGAAAGATTATTCTTATCAGAACTTACTTCCTCAAGATTTTTTGAAATACATTCAAAATCAGCATTTTTCCAATCAAGATCTTTAGAAATATCTAATGTATCCCTAGTAAGAATAGTATTCCTAGAGTTTTCCCCATCAAGATTTTTTTAAGAGTTTTGAGTTTTCAATCTCAAGAAGTTCAAAAAATCTAGAAACATCTTCATAGGTTGGTAAAGTTTTTTCCTCATCAGAAGAAGATTTTGATCAGAAGAGTGATAATATTTACTATCATTAGCATTTAGAGAAACATTGGTCAAGGATTCAGCATTGTGTAGCTTAGACATAATGCAATTATTTTCAATTGGTAGCTTGGCTATACGACTGTGATTATTCTTTCCAGAAGATTCATAATTAGAATATTCATCTTAAGAGTCACCACCACTGGCACTCAAGGTGTTATTAGATTTCAGAAATTTCTTAGTGTTGGACTTGTAATATTTCTTTCTGTTCCTTTAAGAATTCCTCCCTTTTCTTTCATTCTTCTTGAGCATTGGGAAGTCAGGTCTTCTGTGTCCAGCACTCTTGCATTCATAACATGTGTCCTCTGAATCTTTCTTATCTTTCCGTTCCTTCTTCTTATACTTGGATTGAAAATTTCTCTGTCCAGATATCTTGTTCATCCTTCGAACAAGATTAGCTAACTCATTTTTTGAGACTTCACCCTCACAAGATTCGGATTGGAAAATAGCTTTCTTAGACTTGGATCTAGTAACTCTCTCAGGAGTCTTAGCTTTCATGTGATTTGAAGTTTTAGAAAAAGTAACACTACCATTCCCATTCGTCTTTTTTTTGTTGTTGTCACAATCTCTCTTCATTCTATTTTCATGTTGAAGAAGGGTTCCAAATAGTTCATCAAGAAAAATTTGAGTAACCTTTCTATTTTCATCGATAGAAGTTTTCTCTAATTCCCACCCGTTCGGCATGGTATTTATGATATTATCAACAAGGGATTTATCATCTATAACTTTCTCTCCCACAGATTGTAAGCTGTTCAAAATAGTCATGAATCTCTGTTGCACTATGCAAATTGGTTCTCCATAAGGAAAATTAAAACCATGATACTCAGCTCTGAGCATGACTCTTCTAGTCTCAATAACTTTAGATGTACCAAAATGCGTAACTTCAAGTTTCTTCCATATACAATTAGTTGATTCACAAGAAGAAATTTGGCTATATTTGTTCCTAGTCATTGAACAAAGTAATGTATTGCGTACATTACAGTTGAGTTGGTATTCATGCTTTTCTTGATTAGTAAAATCACTTACTTCCTTGTCAGGAATTATGTATCCTCCAGTAAGCATGACAAATTTATCTACCCCAGTATTGATAACAAAAGTTTTCATATTATCTCTCTAATATTCGTAATCATTACCATCAAAGATAGCTCGTCTTGTAGGATTTATGTTGTCGATAGAACCAACATTTAAACATGTCATCCTTAAGAAAATCATTGGCACACAAACTTATTAGAAGTATAAGTTTGTAATGAAGAAAAAGTATTCTATGTAAGAAAAATTCTATCTCTAAGTAAAAAGTTAATCTAATCTATGATTTCGAAAAATATATTCCGAAAAGTATGAATCCAGAAGTATGAATCTGAAAAAGTGGATCCGGACAAAAAAATTCCAAGAATTATATTATGAATCTAATCATGAGATTAATTAAGATTGAACCAAATGCTCTGATACCAATTGTTAGGATTATATGACTCTGAGTATGACATAATCTGTAATAGCAAATGTAGGATCGAAATAAGAATGATATTCTCAGATACAAGAGGGGGGTGAATTGTACCTTTTAAAAATTCCCTTAAGAAATTTTTATGATGGTGATGTTTAACAGGGTTAAACAGGATAATTCACAATACCTCTATGAGAACTAAAGACTTGATAGATTCCATTAAAGTGATTCTAAAAAAGGAACTTAACAAAAGTTACAAAGATTAAGATTCTACCTTAAAGAGTATAGAATCTATCTCTATTAGAGTACATGTAAGGAAGTATAAGAAAGTTATACTTTACTTAACAATAAAAAATGCAGCAGAAAAACAAGTAGTAAAACAACAAGTAACAAAAAATAATTCTTTTAACCCAAAGAGAAGGGTATCCAACAACCTTGGATAAAAGTCCCTTGATTTATACTTTCAAGAAGGTCTGTCTTACCCACACCAGGGTAAGCCCTCGATATGATGATCGGAGTCTATCTTGCTATCCCCGCAAGCCCTAAAATATCAACAAGTCTGCTCCTCTGTCTTCCTTAGCAAGGAAGTTCTCAACATCAAGGTGTTGGAACCTCTTTCTTCCTAAACCCTGAATCCCTCAATTTTAATCAGCAAAAATCGGAGTCGCACAAATAAAGTCTGCATGAAGCAAAGATTGAACAATCTGTTCAAACTTTCTACACGAAGCTTTGAGAGTTGACAATATCCTCTCTCTCTAGAAATCACTTTAAGAAGTTCTTATCGTAAAAATTCAAAAATGTTGTGAGCACGTTCAAATGAGCTTCTATTTATAGGTGAAGCTCCAATGGTTGGCTCCCCCCTCCAATGGTCATAATTCTCCTTGATTTTCAGAGGGACCTGTACACGTTTCACTCAACCAATGATTAGTCACTAACTAAAAGCACGACTATGTTTAGTAATGAAACAAGTGTAAGCATAAGTAAAACTGATGTTTGGAATGTAAGCAAATATAAAGTTCGGAGTCAATCCAAAATGGAATTTATAGTCTATAATAAAGAGATATTTGGATTCTGTTTTGTAGGAATTCGAAACCTGAATTTTGTAGAAATATGAAGTTTGATTTTCCAGGAAATTCAGAGTATAGTTTCACCGGAGTTCATAACCAGAACTTAAAATGTTTGGAGTCGAAATCATAGAAGTTCGAAGTTGAACTAGCAGGAGTTCGGAGTTGAACTCATATAAGTTCATTTCCATAATTCGGAGTGAAAATTTTTGAGAGTTCCTATCAAGAATTCAGAGTTTAACTTCATTAGTGTTCATATCCAGAATTTGGATCCTAAAACAGAATGCTTCATATATAAGTATTATATGATTCCGAGATTTTAGACATGAATCTTATTTTTATATTTAATAAAAATATTGTTTGAACAATGAAAACATGGTAGGGGTTAATTCCTTTGAGAAGGAAATTTTTCTTATAGAACTAAAATATTGATTTGCTTATGTATAAGGTGTTTGTGATTTTCAAAACAAGATGGATAAGAAAAGTCATTGGGGAAAAAGTATTTACTGAACAAAAACTTGTATAGAGTATATATGGTGTGAACTTCTAGTTACATGATATCTGTTATGTACACATCATGTATTAAATAAAATTCATTTTTTAATTACATTATGCTGTTTTACCCTTTGTTTTCAATGATGAAATTACATGGACTACATGATATAGTAAAACTAGAAGATTTTTACTCTAGAAAAGTCATGTTCCACCTTGGCTACACAACCCATGGTGAATTTATTTCATCTGGAGTGTACTAATTACATGATGACTCAAAATCCACACAGGTTCCCTTGTGTACTGAACAAGGAAACCTGATGTGTAACAATATAGTAAATACCATGTAGTCTTTTATTATCCATTCAGGATCTTTGGAACCTTTAGTATGGATATTCATATATAAAATTCATTAATCACATTCATTATTGGTAATATTTGTGATAAAAATATAAGGGTTAGAATATATTTCATTGAGATAACCAATAAAAATTAAATCAAGAAATTAATATTAAATCATAAATTCAAAATGATAAAAAAATCATATAAATATTTATAAATTTTAATGAGACCACTCTGATACAACTTGAAGAATCTGCACATAGTTGAAGCCCTTATCAAAACCAAAATCGTATCAATGAAATTCATATTCAATGGATCATTCACATATTTTACAATACATGAACATCATGACCAATGCCAATTTTCTTAATGAATATTGATATGAAGTCCATCAGAACCAAGAGTATTTCTTTTTCTCATTAAATTTATAATTAATTTGATTAATTGAGAAGAATTATTAATTGATTCTTGATATATTTATTGATAGTAGATGTTATTTATCCAATCAATTTTTGAAAGTCTATCATTGGAATTGTGGGAACCATGTGATGTATCTCCCCAGTTGTGATCCACAAGTGCCCCTTTGATATCCAAATGACACTAATGAATCATCATGTACTAGATTTGTTGATTGATTTCCTTATGTGGTTTATCTGAATTGCTTCACCTTTATTAAATCATGAAGAAGTTATATTGATCTTATTATTCTTGAGAGGATGTTAGAGGGAATCAGATAATTCTATATAGTAATTTTTTATTCAAAGAAATTCTTATATTATATGCTCTCATAAATTATAAACAGTCTATTTAAAAATATAGTGTTAGAGTATGTATTTTAATTAATTTCCAAAGTTCCCTTAATAAAATGTTAAACCAATGTATGACCCCATGAAATGTACTAAAATTATTAATATTATTTTTATTCTATAATGTTCTCTAACTAGTATAATGATAAATATTATTTTACCAACTTCCAAATGTACGACCCCATGAAATATACTAAAATTTATACTTATTTCTTTGAATTTATAAAATAAAATCTTTATTACACTATGGACATGAATTATAATGTAATAGTTCAATTTCAATAAAAGGGATGAGATATAGAATTATATTAATATGGAAGGTATAGATACTTCCTCAACTTATTCTTTACTAATATACAATTAATTACATACCGAATATACCCTACTTCACTATGAACTATTATCATCATGGTTTATAAAAATACATCTAAGTTCACGGGTCATGAAATGAATTAATAATAATCCTACATTCTAAGGACTATCAATCACACTCACTTACATCAATATCCAATAACACATACACATGTGGAATTACTACTCGAGGATCTTTTCATATAATCTCTCATCCTGGTGATTACTAATTATAAACTTCTTGAGAAGAAGTCATATGTGACTATGATCACTCACACCTAACAATCAACATGCTATGTGACCTATAGTATAATTTTTTCTTATTGTAGAACTTTTTAAGAATATTTTCACGACAGTTCAAGGTTCTCAACATAGCTTGGAACTTGTATACCCATTGAATGTGACAAATACTCTAGAAATTATTATATTATAGACATATAGAACTATGAATGATATGTAATATGATATTAAAATTAAAATTCACTTCTTAAAATTTACTGATAGTTCAATGTACAAATAGTGGCTTCTCAAACATCAATTCCAATAGACTCCCATGTTGACTAGATCCAACTACAAATGAATTTCAAACCACATGATCTCACATGATGATTATGTTTCTTCCAAGTTATGATTTTATTCATGGGGTCCACCATGTTCTCTTCCATGGACACTATTGTCACTATGACTTCACCTATCTTAGAAAAATTCCATAAAAGATGATACTTCCAAAGTTTGTGCTTCAGCCACTGATGAGACATTGCATCCATTGCAAGAGAGACCACTGTATTATTATCAAAATAGAGTAAGAAAGGTTCTTTACTACTGGGTACCATGTTAAGATCATGGATGAAGCTATGTTTCAAAACTACTTCGTTAGATTCCTCAAAATCCACAATATACTCAGACTCTACAATTTAATTTATCACCATGATTTTCTTTGATCTCATACATCTCATTGAACCTCCATTGAAAGTGAATATGTATCATGTCTATAATTTTAGATCATCTTGATTTATTTTGGAAATATAATATTTAAATTATTTGTTGAATAGTTACTTATCTCCTCCATTGAAGAGGAGCATATCCTTAATTCATCTCAAATACATAAGGACAGTATTGCGTGCCACCTAATGATGGTCACCTGGTTCAACATGATATCTTTCTGCCACACTTAAGGAATAGGTGATATCTAGCCAACCACATAACATAACACACATGTATGAAAAAATCACCAATGCATATGAAATCATGTCCAATTGATTTATAATTGTGTCTGAGGGGACATTTTCTTGGAAAGATGAAATCCATGGGGAGTCAATAACAATACCCTCCTGGATTATTCCATATTGAATCTCTTTAGTATTTTATCAATATATGTACCTTGAATTATACTAGAAAATATCTAGGATCAATCAAGATAGATCCTGATACTGAGAATATATGTTGATTCTCATAATTAATTCATGAATAAGAGGGAATTTAACTAGGCTTTAACATATTGTATGACTAGTATATCAATTCAATTATGTCCTATTTCATCGATATAAACTATTAAGAAAATGGACTCACACCCACTAAACTAATTACATATACAAGGATCAAATTCCTTATTTACGAAACCAAACTCCCTTGTGGCCTCATCAAATCAAATGTTACATGACATGAATGCTTGATTTAATCCATAAATGGATCTTTTCAATTGACTAATATTTTCAGAATCCTTTGGAGTGAAAAACCCTTTTGGTTGTGTCATATAGAAATATTCCTAATGGTTCCCATTAAGGAATGTTTTTTTGACATCATTTTTTCAAATATCATAGCCATGGTAAAGTTCTATAACAAATAAAATTCTTATGGATTACAACATTGCAACTATTGAAAATGTTTTTTCATAGTCTAGAACTCAAAATTAATTAAACAAATTTTTCCAACGAGCTAGTACACAAGTGGTCCAAGATCTTGTTGGCATCTAAAAGTCCGATGATCAAATCTGAGCATGGAAAAATTTCTAGGGTACTGCAGATTCATTGTCACAAGGAACTATAGCAGTATTGTTTCAGCGAAAAACTGTAGTAGCGGTGACACCATAGCGATAGAGGTACTGTTGCAGGAACTGTAGCGGCGGTGATACTGTAGCAGGTACTGTAGCAGCTCGGGTACTGTAGAAATACTATTCACAAAGGGGTCCATTGGGCCCAAATTTGGGCTTTCAAGCCTAGTATTCACGACACTTGGCCTTGGGCCATCGGGCTTTGTAATGGGTCTCCATCTACCCAGTCAAAAGAGGTCTTTTCATTTATAATAAAAGGAGGCTTCGACCCCAGCCTTTTAATAAAATTATTTAAACCCATTTTCAACCAGCCATTCCTTATAGGTATTGAATTGTACAACCTTGTAAAGTTTATTCTTCAACACCCATTTACAACCAATAGTGTTTACATCCATTGAAGGTTCTTCCAAAATCCATACATGGTTTTGGTACATGGAATCTAATTCATAATTCACATCTTCTTTCCATTCAGAAATATATGTACCACTTACATCTTCCATATAGGTTAAAGAATAATTATTATCAACTAATAGTGAGTCACCAACCATAGTGACTAGACAACTATATCTTTTAGGCAGTCGAACTTATCTTGTACTCCTATATAGTACTTGTGTCTCTGGAATGTTCTCTTTCACCAGTAATTGTGTATTCTGTTCCTATGAAAACTCTTGTGTATCATGAGTATATACTTCATTGGATTCTATATAGCTCCCACTATTAATTTTATAGACATGATCACTCTCAAGGAATATTGAATTTATATTAACAATAAATTTTTTATCCAAATGGTTAAATAGGTAATATACGCTTGTTTCATTAAGATATCCAATAAAGATACACATAGTTCCTCAAGTTGTTAGTTTGTTTCTATAAATAACCTTAAAAAATGCTTCACACACCCAAAGACATATGCACAAAAACATGAGTTTATTTCCATTCCAAATTTAATATATAAATCCAATTTCTATTTTATAATGTACTCCATTTAGAATGTGTGATGTTATATTTTATTCATATCCCCAAAAGGATAATGTAATACTCATATGAATTTTCATTAATTTCACCATGTTTTCAGGGTGTGGTTCATCCTTTTACTTGAACAATTCCATTATGGTGTATAAGGATGAGTGAGTTGGGATAAAATCTCAAAATCTTAAAAAAATCAATGAGGTATTGATTAAAATATTCTCTTCCATGGTCTGATCATATTTTATTAATATTCTAAACAAGATGGTTCTCAAATTCATTCTTATATTCCTCAAATCTCCCAGTATAATTTAACTTAAACCATAATAAGTAGACATATCCATATCTATTAAAATCTCCAATAAATGCTATAAATATTGAGTACCAACCCCTTTATATAACTATAAATGGTCCACACACATTAGTATAAACCAACATAAGAAGCTTAGTTGATGTTTTAAATTTTCCAATAAATGGATATTTGGTCATTTTTCCTAGTAAACATCCATGAAATACACCAAGAGGTTTTAGTTAAAAATAATCTAAATATGCATTTTGGTATAATGTGGGTAAACATTTTTCATTTACATGACCTAGACCTTGATTCCATAGTTGGATGCGGTATGACTCATTTGAATTAGTTTTGTTGTCATTTATTATTACATGTTTGTGTACTCTAACACATAAAGACAATTATTTAAAAATGAAGTACCATAACATATGATTTATTTATAAAAGAAGAAAAAATTATTTCTAAATTTGAAAATCAATCCATCGTTATCAATTCTAGAAAAAGATATAATGTTTTTGGTGGCTGAAGTACTTAATATAAATCATTTAAAACCAAGATCATTCCTATCATTAATGTTAGGTGGTAGTACCCAATATTTGTGAAGATAGTATAGCTCTCTTGGCTGCTCATAGATATTCCAATCCTCATGAACTCTTCCAGAATATAATTTGTTCTTATATTTGAATACATTTTGAGCATAATATACATTATCTAATACCCAATTTATAGAATTAGATAAATTTAATTTGATAATAAAATTCACCAGATGTGTCCCATTACTTCTTATCTAGTGATCATTCTTTCTTCCAGTGGACCATTTTCCACATGTGTAATAGATAACATCATGTTCCCTTGTATTACCTTTGATATTTTTTATTCTTAAAAAAGCATTGTGAATAAGATTTTAACTTAGAGATCTACACTTATAATTTGTTTTTATTCACAATTAGAAATAATTATTTTCACATTTCATCTCCTTATCAACTTGGAAATGTAGTTTGAGAAGATCTTGAAGAGAAGTTTCGATGCTTTTAATATTTAAATTAATAAAAAAGCTACATAATCTATGTGGTTATTATGAAATAAGGATATTGGTGAGTAGGTATTCAGGAAATTTAAATCCTCTAACCTATAGGTATTGAATATACCAATTAGTTTCATTGGGTGAGACCCATTTGGAATACCTTCTATAAATTTTATATAAAAGATCATCTGGGATATCTCAAATTGTTCATGTCTTTCTATCTCTAAGTAAAGACCTTAGAGATATTGAGGCATGCTATATGTAACCAGGTCTTCATGTGACTTCACATGTTCACTAGACATGTATGAAAGCATTAAAAACTGAACATAAACTACATCGATAAAGTGTTTATCATAGGAAATGAAATCTTCATCGCTTACCCCCTTCGCAGAAAAATCAGGAAATAAAGATTCTAGAACATTTGATTTATGTTCAATGAACAACACAACCCGTAGGCAATGGAATCAGTCCTAGAAGATACAAATAGTTAGGAGGTGGTATTTATAAAAAATTGATCATCGGGACAAACTGGACAAAAAATATCAATTATTCCATAATTATTAAAAAGAATATTGTTAATAATTAACTTGATTATAATTTATGGGAGGATATAATAATTTTTTTAAGTCCCAAATATTTAAAAAAGTCTCAACAGATCTGACCAATGAAACCAAAATTCCCCAACACCATAGAAATTATAGTGGAAAAGATCAACATTTCCCTTATTATAATATAGACAGAGTTGATGAAACCTATAAGAAAGTATTTAGGTAGGTTGTGTTTCCATCTATAAACTAGAACCTCCTTGAACAGCTGAGTGGACTTTCCAATCCCGATATCCTAACTCAAATTTCCTTAACACTTGAATCCAAATTTTTATTGGAAAATTAATTCCACTAATCCCAATAATGATTTTTTTAACTCAACCCCCTATCTTAGTTAAGGGTTCCCGATAATTAAAATTTCCCCTATTGGAGGCCAAATCGACACATTAACTATGGGTTTATCTTAATTCATATGATGGAAGGCTTAATGGATTAATATTAACTTGAGTGATTTTGTTTTATTATGCCTAAATTTTTCTTGTTATATAATTTACAAGTATTTTATATATTAATTGGATTTTACTTTACTGATTAACCATGTCTCGATAAAACATTTTTGCACAACCCATTTATTTAAATTCCATCTTTGCATATTAGACAATTTATTAATGTGATCATGGTATTGCATCAATAAAATAAATTATCCATATGATTGAAGTAAATAAATTAATAAATGAAATTATCATGAACTTATCAAATGGTTGATTTATTGATCAAACAATAAATCAACATATAACCCTATGGATAAACTCTTTATTGCGATCTGGACACGAGTTGCAACATACCTTCTGTAAACCTATGACATATTATTTTTATGAAATGTTTCCTAAATTCACAGTGTGTATGGCCAGTTTAACTCCACTTGGTACTCATAAAAATTATGTAGCTTGTATAATTTATTGCCCAGAGTCTTTAGTATAAAATAACCATATATGATTCATAGTCTCAAATATTACATATAATTAATTAAACATTTAATATAATATGAAACATAAACATATATGTATATTTTCAACTTGATGAAAAATTAAACATGATTTGATAAGTTATAAGGAGTAATTAATTAAATTTAATATTTCCATGTAAACAAATAAAGTACACGACATGTACAAGACAAATATTTGTGGCATACTTCTCTTCACTTGATATCAGTAGTACACACCTAGGGACATGGAATGTACTTATCATGAACACTTATTAAGTACATGATATGTATATAGAAAACATATTTTGTACTTATAGTGACAAATTTTCCAGTTTGAATGCATTATATATTATATACATGTAGTGTATTATTTACATGATGTGTTTTGACTTGTGTTTTACATATTGAAAATATGTGGAATATACAATGTATAGTCAAACTATAGACAATGTATTATGGAAACTCCATGTGCCACCAAGTCTGGTCTACACATGATGAATTTTTTTCTTGTATTGTGTACTAATTACATAATGACCCAGAATACACATTGGATTCCTTGTGTAATGAATAAGGATAGATGGAATCTAACAAAATAGTACACACCGTATAGTCTTTTATTATCTATCCAAGATCTTTAGCACCTACAAATGGGGTCTTAAAATATAAAATTTGACAAAAATTAAGATATCTTGGTAATATTTGTGAGAAACAAATAAGTGGAATAATATATTTCAACAAAAAATCATGAAAGAATTAAACCTTAAAATGAATCTAAAATTTCAAATGTGTAATGATAAAAAATTGAATAAAAAATTATAAATCTGAACGTGAATACTCTAACAATATTTAATGGTTCTAGGTGTAGTGTAAGTTCTTATCATGGTCAATCCTAACTCAAAAAATATTGAATTAAATGGATCATTCACATAATTAACAAGACACGAACATCCTGACCATTTTTAAATTTTCAAATTGAATATAGGCTAGGTCATTGAAACTAAGATCATATCTTTTTCACATTAAATTTATAAATAATTTAATTTATTAAAAATAATGGTTGCATCATTCCTTTGATCTTTTTTCATATTATATGTTGATCATTTGAACCCCTTTTCAGTAATCTATCATTTCACTTAATGGATCCTTGTAAAGAATCCCTATAGCAGTGATACTCAAGTGCTGCATTGATATTTGAACATCATCGATTAATTTGTGGGGTTCTATAATGGTCAATTGATCATCTGGAATTTTTTGTCGAGATTGGTTCACGTTTCTTCATTCGTGAAGAATTAATATTATTCTTCTCATTCCAAAGAGGATGTTAGATAGAAGAGAATAATACTAGGGAGAAATATATTGTGAGAAATAATTCTTGATTATCCTATCTTGGAAATTATAAGTAGTATATTTATAGAAATAGGGTTAGGGCTTTTATTTTAATTAAATTTAAATGTGACATTAATAAAATATTTAATCCCTGTTTGTTCCTGTACAATGTATTAAATTTAATAAAATTATATTTATTCCATATCATGTGATAACTAGTTCAAAGATAAATATTATTTTACTAGATTTCAAAAAATAATAAATATAACTAAACAAATTCTTGGTTTACTCATCCTCATCATTATTCATCAAATACTCCAATAAATAATTTATTAAAGATTTATTCATAAAATAAATATTTTATTCATAATCTAGAAAATAAATATTTAGTAAATATTCAACAAAATAGATATTTTTGATCAATAAATCCAAAAAACATTTATACCTTGGTCATGATAATAATATTTATTATAATAGTTAAATTCAGAGAGAATTTTATTGAGATCAGTGGAAACACTAATTGTATGACCCTCTAGGTTTGTTTTTTGTTGTCATTAGGAAGGTTTTGCTAATGTCTAAGATTATTTTCTAGCAAATGTTCAAAGAATTGAAGATAATGACGTTAATTTCATAGTGTTAACAACCACACATGAGTGATTACTATGTAATATAATATCTTTTTTGTAATATCTTATCAAGTTGGTTAAACAAATGTGTCATTAAAATATATTCTTTATAATTCATTTATTGACTATCAGAAAAAAGACATTTATTACACTATAGAAATGGAATTTAATGCGATAGTTTTATTTCAAAAAATGGAAAAGATATAGACTTACATTTATATGTAAGGGAAAAATCTTTCTTTCAATTATTCTTTAATAAAAAAATTCATGATGCACCCAACATACCCTTATTTTCCATGAACTATTATCATTAAGGTTTATAAAAATACATCTATATTCACGATTCATGACATGCATTTATAAAAATATTAAATTCCATGGGCCATAACACATTCTTGAATGTAGGAATATATAATAACACATAAAAATGTGGAATTCCTACTGAAGAGTATGTTCTTATAGTCTCCCTTATTAGAGATTGACAAGTCAAAACATTATGAGGTGAAGACTCAGGGGTTTATGAGTACTCACACCTGACATTCAAAATTCTACGTAACCTATCATAGAATTTTATCCAAAGAGTAATTTTTTTTTGAGAATATCATCATGGAATTTCAAGGTTCTCATCATATCATGGAACTACTATACCAATTTAATGTGAAAAATACTCTAGAAATTATTACATTAAATTCACATACAACTATGAAAGATATTTAATAAGTTATTCAAATTAATATTTAGTTATTAAAATATACATTTAATAAAAAGCAAAAATACTTGGTTCTAGAAAAATAAACACCAATAAACTCCCAGTTGGACTATATTCAATTACCAAGGACTTTTAGTCTTCTTCAGCTCACATGAAGATCGTGTTTTTGCTAATTTAATCCCTTAATTAAGGGGTCCTCTATGTTTTATTCCATGGAGACTCTACTCACTGCGACTTCTCATATATAATATAAATCCCTAAATATAATATATTTCTAAATTATGTTGTTTTTCTAATGATGTGACCTTGACTCATTTACAAGAGCTGTTACTGTACTATTATCACAATAGAGTGTGATTAAGTCATTACTCCTAGGTAACATGTCATGCTCTTGGAAAATGTTTTGGATCTAAAATAATTTTTAGCTACCTAAAAATATAAAATATACTTAGAAACTACTATATAATATATGACAAAAACATTTTTTTAGCTCTTCTAGCTTACATCACCTCCATTGTGAGTGAAGTCATATCCAACTTATGATTTTAGATCATATTGATATGTTTGGAATCTATAATATATATATCCTATGCTGACTAGTTTCTCATATCCAACATAGAATATGAAAATATCCTTATAAATATAAAATAACCAAAGATATTCTAGAATTCCATCCAATTTCAGTGACTTGGGTCATATTGATATTTTCCTACCATAATTATGGTGTAGGAAACATCTAACATAGTACACAACATATCATACATAGCTGACCCAATCACTGAAACATATGGAATTTTTATTGTCCTATGTATTTCCTCATGTTTCTTAGAACACATTTTCATGGAAAGATGAATTCTATAAGGCAACAGAAATAATCCCATCTTCGATTGTTCCATAGTAAATCCCTTCAGTATCTTGTCAATATATGTACCTTGACTTAGGAAAAGTAGTCTCTTGGATCAATCATGATTTATATTGATCCCAATAATATATTTTGCTTCACCTATGTCCTTACACTACTATAAAATGGGTCTATTCCCAGGAATATATACCCATAGTATCTATAACAAGCATATTGTTCATAAGCTCAAATCTATCTAATGATATATTTAATTCTGGATCTTCACACTCTTTTATATCATGCATATTTAATAAGGATATTAGAACATTACATAGAACCCTGTGAATTGAGATTTCAATCAATACACCTAATGGAGATATTATTAAAATGAGGGTATGTTAGTCAATCCCCATTATGTTTCACAGAAACACCATACCTAAAAACTTGACTATCATGCCTACGATTTAAATTAACAAAATCATGGGTATGGATTGAATTTCATATTATAATGAACAAATAAATTTCCAAGAGAAGTATATTATGATTCATGGAGGGGGAGTGGGTTTATTTGTATTTTGAGGTGATTCCTCATTATCAGAGTCATACCAAGATTATCCTCTAATATCCCGCATTAATGAAATCCTTAGAGAAGACTAGAGTATGAAACTTATGATTCCAAATATAACTTATGAATAAAGGATGTACTAATCCTGTAAGAATACATTAATGTGTTTCCTAAAGAATTTCAGGGATATATTCATGAGCACAAAGTATATTTTTCTATTAAAATCATCCTAAAATAATAACCTATATATTATAATCCCTACTGATTGGACCATGTGGAATTAGGGGAGGTGAAGAAACTAATGCAAGATTTTTGTGATAATGGATTCATTTGACCTTGTATTTCAGCATATGGAGCCCCTATTTTTTGTTAAGAAGGATGAGTCTATGAGTTTATACATTGATAATGGGGAGATAAATTCCATTATTATAATGAATTAGTATCCTCTCCTGTGTATTAATGAATTTTATTATCAACTATAATGAGAATAACATTTCTCAAAGATTAATATCCACTATAGTTATCACTAATTAAGGGTAAATAAGGAAGATATATTAAATATTAAATTTCATTTTAGGTATAGACATCATGATTTTCTGATAATACCCTATGGATTGACTAATACACCCTCTATATTTATGGACATGATAAATATAATATTAAAGGATTATCTTTATGATTTCATAGTGGTATTAATTAATGTTTTTATTATATACTCTAAAATATCTAGGGATATTGAGAATCATTTTCATATCATTCTTGAGAATCATTGAAAAAAGGAATTGTATGGTAAACTCAGTAAGGGTGAATTTTAAATTCTATAAAATTATTTTCTTAGAAATATTTTCTCTAAGGATGGAGTGTTTATTGACCCTTTAATGACTATGGAAATTAAGGAATTTCATAGACCAAATAATATTACTAAGATACATTGTTTCCTTAGTATATCTGGTTACTATTAACTATTTATTAAATGTTTTCCTCAATTATCGAACACATTAACCTGGTTGACAAATAAAGGGGTAAAATTAACATGGCTAAAGGAATGTGAGGAGTGTTTTGAGGATGTAAAGAGAATATTGGTCAATTAAATGGTATTGAATCAACCATCAGGAAAAGAAGTATTTTTAATATATATAGATGCATTTAAGAATGTATTGTCCAATATCATTATGCAAAATGATAGAGTGATTTCTTATTAATAATGGAAAGTGAAGATCAATGAATAAAACTATCCAAATTGTGATCTTGAATTGGTTTCTATAAAAGTTTACTTAAAGATATATATCCACTGTCTCAATGGTGAGATTTGTGAGATATATTAAAATCATAATAATTTGAAATACATTTTCTCTTAGTAGGAGTTCAACATATGACCAAGGAGATGGATAAAACTAATCAGGGATTATGATTTCTGGATACACTACCACCCACATAAAGAAAACAAGGTATTTGATTCCTTAAGTATGAAAGATGAAGGATTTATTACCAAGATGATTATAAAAGGATCTTATATTCATGGAGTTAGTAAAGTTGGATATGGGAATCATTAAGGAAGGGGAAAAGTCAGTCCTTTTACAAATGATTTTCAAACCATATTTACTAGGGAAGATAAATAAATTCTAACACGAATATTAGTGCTTAAAAATAGAATTACATACATTATTGATGGGATAGTAGAAGAATTTTCTTATGAAGATGGTGCGTTAATGTTTGGAATGTGACTATATGCTCTATCCATACCTGATCTAAAATGGAATTATTAGATGAAGAATATATCTCAAATTTATCTATACACCCTAGTGGAAAATATATTTATAAGAATTTTAGGTAACATTTATAGTGGGATGGTATGAACTCGGATATTTACAATTATGTGTCTAGATTCATGGTATGCTATCTGTTAAAGGTTAAAAGGCAACATCCAAAGAGTCAGGAAACCTCTCTCTAAACCAATTTGGAAGTGGGATAATGTTACAATGGACTTTGTTATCAGAATTTTGAATACTAATAAAAGGAATAATGTTATATGTTTTATTTTGGATCACCTTGCCAATCTTGTACAATTCATAGAAATAATAGAGGAATTACCCCTTGAACGTCTTCCATGAATTGATATAAATGAAATAGTGATACGTTATAGTGAATCTCAATCATCATTATATAATCATGACCCTCAGTTCATATCAACTTTTATAGGATCCTTCAGGAGGATATCAACATTGAGATACATTTGAGCACTGCATATCACCCTCGAATAAAAGGGAAAAATGAAATGAAAATTCAGGCATGAAAAGGTAGTGCTCTCTTGACTTTGAAGGTACTTGGGATTAATATATACCTTTGGTACAATTTTCATATAATAAAAAATTCGATTGAGTATAAATATGGAACTGTATGATTCATTTTATTGGAAGAGATTCAATTTCTTAATCATGTTTTTATGCCATATTTTGATGTTCCAATATAATATCAAAATCATGTTTATATCTAGTTTCCCAAGATTGATAAATTGATCATAACTTTGCAATGAAAATCCTTGTATCTTGTAACTGTGTTAAAAATTAACTACCAACTCTCAGTTACTAGAGTTGGGGTGCTACATTATTGATAAATGGACTAGGCTGACCATAATGACCTAGATCCTTTGTTTTCTTGTGTTGTATTGATATTTTTGATGGTTTCTGAGATATTAATCATATCTATCTAATTTTATAACCCATTTTACATAGAATTGATCCATGTTCATTTAGAAAAATGAATGTGAGGAAATATTCATGTAATTGAATAGAATGTTTGTTAGTACACCAAAGATCACACATCACTAAAATTGGTAAGGATTTGTGAACTATAGTGATGCATAAAAAATAGACTATGATCCATCCTCATACATAATGATATGGTGATATCTTATATCTCATTCCCATTGAAAATTCATGATAAAAATTACCCATATCGTGATTTGGAGTTGGAAGTAGTATTTTTTCATTGAATATATAGATTCATTATCATTATGGTGAAAGATGTGATATATATACTGATCATTAAGTCTTAATGTATATATTAACATAGAAAGAGTTGAATATGTTCCCAAAGACATGGTTAGGGTTGATTAAAGATTATGACTGCTCAATAAATTATCACCCAGAGAAGCATGACAAGGTGGATAATGCTCTGAGTCAATAAGAGCATGATTGTTTTTCTATGATAAGGATTGATAACGATCCAATACTTATGAATTTACAAAAGATAGATCTTTAAATCATGAGGAAAGTGGATAGATATTATCTTTATCAGATAAATGTTGAACCATCCATCCAAAGTGGGGATTAAGGAGGAGTAGATGGAAGATGTGGAACAATTTAATAAGGTAATTTATCATGAGTTAAACCATGATTGTGATAGAATAATAATGATTGGGAATAGAGTATGTGTCCCATAAATACCATAATTGAAGATGGACCTGTTAGATGAAGCACAAATTACATAATTCTCAATCCATCTTTGAATTATGAAGATGCACAACATTATGAAAAGTATTTGTTGTGGTATAACATGAAAATTGATATTGAAGAGTAATTGTTTCTATGCCTAGTATTCCATAAAGTGATATATGGGAGAAGTAAGTTTAAGGGGATTTTACAATAATTACCCATAACAGAATGTAAAGGGGAAAACAACACCATGTATTTCATTATCATAATCCCCAAAACAACTAAAAGACACAATGTTATTTGTTTTGTAGTTGATTACCTTATGATGTTAGAAAATTTAATTAAAATAATGGAATATTTATCTCTTGAAAAAAATTATAGGATATATGTTAAGGAAGTGTCATGTTTTCATGAAATATCACATTCCATTGTATATTATTGGGATTCAAGGTTTACGTAAATTTTTTAGAGAGGTATTGAACATGATTTGAATATGAAGTTGGAATTTAAAATTTCATATCATCCTCCTACTGAAGGGTATTTTTACATTACCATTAAAACCCTAGAATACATGTTTAGATCATTTTCTATAGATTTTAAAGGTGGTTGGGATTAATATCTTTCTCTGGTGAAATCTTCTTACAACAATAATATTCAATAAAGAATTCACATGTCTCCTTATGAGTCTCTCTTGTGTAAGAATTGCATAACTCTAATGTGTTGGGATTAATTTAGAAAACTAAAGCTATTGGGGCTTGATCTAACTAATGAAATGAAATATAAGGTTTATTCCATTTAACAACACATCATTGAATCTTAGAGTTGATAATAATGTTATCATCAATGAGATCTAAAATTCGAATTTGGTGAAAAGTTGTTCCTTTGAATATCTCATTAGAAGAGGGTTATGATATTAGATAATAATGGAATTATGAGCCTATGATATATCTGTCCCATCCAAATTTTTGATTTTATCAGGATGTTTTCTTATCACATGGCGCTTCAACTAAATATCACTTAAGTACATGATTTGTTCCATGTATATCTTCTAAGGAAGTACATAAATGATCCTTCACATGTACATATCTCATAGGTCATGCCATTGGTTTATGATCTATATTATAAGGAAAAATCATTATATATTATGAAATAAAGAGATAAATTTATGCACAATAAGACCACTCACCTGGTCAATGATTTGGGGTGAAACGATAAATATGAGGAAGCTATGTGGGAACATGGGGATGTGATGAGATAGAAGTATCCTATATTTTTATTATCATGATGATGTAATTTGGAGTGAAAATTTATTATCAGGGGTTATAATGCAACATCATGATATTTTAGGATATATTTCTCTTTAAATAAATTTTATGACCTTGATAGATTACTTTACATGAAACACTGAGTTTAAATGATTGATGATATACTAATGAAATATTATTATTTAATATGCTAGTTATCGACTAGTAATTTGATTGAGGATATTATCATGAATAAAAAAATTGTGAAAAAGTATTGTTTACACATTTCTAAAATGAAATCATTGTTTATTAATTTGATAGATATGACAATATAATCATTTGAATGTAAAAAATGAGATGTTTTCTCAAAACTATTTTGTTGCACACAATGTGTTTTGATCATAATAAATTAAATTAATATGTATTTAGAGATGATTCTAGTAAAATATATTTATTATATGTTCAATAAAATATTTTAACCTTCATTTAAGTTTTTTAATAGGAAATCAAAGATAATGAATTCAGTTTAATTCTTAAAATGCAGTTTTTCTAAAAATAGTTTTTACTGTGTTTTACACATTTACTTTAAAATGAATTTATTATTCTTATAAAAATTGAATATTATAAATTCAATTTAATATTTAAAATTTCCATAATTAATATAATTTAATAAGTTCTACTTAATTTTTGTCCCTAATGAATTGCTATCATTGTAAAAATCTTGTTCCCATGGTAGGGAATTAAAGCATTTAAATATGGCTAAATCTGAGATATGAGGTTTAAAATATCAGAAAAAACACGATTTCATTTCATTTGATGATCTTATTTCTACCTTATCATTACTATATTATAATAGTTTTCATTTTAGTGCCACTTATCTGGATTAAGACAAATATTATATAATACATTTTTAATTATTTATAAGTTTTCCACCCACCCCACTGATAAAAAGGAACCAACTATCCTCTATTATCCACACCACATAATCCATTTATATAATAACAATATATACCCAAAGAATCTAATAACAAAATTATAAAATACCTTTATGTTTTTTTATTCCTAAAATACACATCCAAGAATCCTTAAGGTGTATTTCAATGGAGGATACCTGAATAAGAGGTATATGTTCATACCGATCGTTTTCATGTTTCTTTATCCTTAATCCTCCTAAAAATGTTCTATAACATTATTACCATGATTTCATTGGTATATTAACTAAATTTATATGTTTAAATGTTAATTTTAAAACCATTTTCTTTTTTTTCCTTCCAAACCATTGAAAAATGATAACGTCTCATGTGCATACATGTGGACTACCACCTCCATGAAGTGATGCGATTCATTTTTTATTTTGTATTTACATGGATGGTCATTAGGTTAAATTTATTGATTATATATAATATTTATGATATAATTATGATTATTTAATAGTGAATTATTATCATATTTTATTTAATTATATCTATCAAAAATTTAAACATATCTTGTGCGTTTCTGCATGCGATCATCACTAGGAAGTGAGGTAATTTATTTTTCATCACCGATTTATATGAATGGATATACAAGTGTATATAATGAATAACTATGATACTTATATCATTATTAATATTCTATAGATTATTAAACCATAACCAATGTTAAAGGACAAGAACCATTGACCTTAAACATCCATAAAAATGAACCAGTTTTCACCGATATGTTAATTTTAATGATGAAATTTTTAATAAAAGGATAATTATAAATTATGAAGGAATGATAAATATTAATTTATATATCAATATAGTTTGATAATATATGTGAAATGTATATATGTTTATTATATAGTATTATTGAACACGTTTGAAGCAAGAGGATACTTTAGGTAAGGGTTTATGTTACAATCTCATTTCTTTTCGGGACTGTCTATGATAAATTTACATTAAGGGAAATTATATGTTCCTTATAATTAAAACCCAATTTATTTTATTTTTATTTATTTATTATTGTAATTTTTAAGTAATAGTTCCATTTTACATTTTTTTACTTAAAATGAGCAAGACTCTTTTTAATAAAATCCATCCTTATTTACTTTTTGGTTGATTAACTTTTCATTCCATGTATAATTTCATCAAATCATTTTATGGATTTTTTTACATAAAATTGAAATTTTTTAAAAATTTAGTTTTATCTAAAATTTAATTTATTTAAAATTGATTATAACAAATAATACAAAACATTATAATCAACTCCTCTTGGAATTTTTTACAAAAATGTGAAAATAATGTTCTCGTTTCACAAATAGGACATGAACAAATTTTCCCACCATTGTGAATATTTCGTTACATAAAGATACCTCCACAATTTTCTAGGATTACTTTAAAATAAAACGATAATATATATTATGGGAATTTTTAGTTAAAAAGTTATCAAAATAAAAGGTTTTTTCTCTCATGTTTTCACATAAATGTTTAAATGTTCTTTTAAATGTATTTTCCATCTATGTAAACATAGTTTAATCTTTCTTATGCTTCATTTAGGATATGATCTTATGATACCATTGTATTTTCTAGTTTACTTAGGATGATAATTTTTTTAGTATTATTTCATGAAACTTATTTATTTTTCATTGGTTAATTAATCTACAATGAGACAATGAATATTTTTATACCATCCAATTTCATTCAAAGGATGACTATGATTATGTGATAATGAAATATTAATGAAACCCATTTATTTTTTATGGAGTATTATATGAGGAAATGATTAATGATTTTATGATCTTATGGAACACATTTTTTTGTTTTTCATTAAGTGATGGGTGGGCCCAGAATTATATAGTCCTCCAATGAACTAGGTAAGGATTGATATCTCGTGATAAATAAGGATCGAAATAGGGAGTGTTACCAGTTTGGTAAGGGATAGTGTCTACTATAATAGTTTTGGGAGTGAATCTTGACTATGTTAATGAGGGAATGGAGAGTTAACCCAATCCAAAAACATAGTCTTGTTTGTGATTCATGATTATGAAATTGTTTTTTATGCTAATGTGTGTGGTAAAAAATTATGTCTGATGGTTATGATATGTTATCATGCACCATGATTGATTATTGAGGATTCGACACTCTTATGACTTATGTATTTTGTTATAACAAAACCATATACAATGATTCATCATAAAAGATATTTTACTGATTGGGTATGGATTTATTATGTTATGATCATATTATCATATCCGTATTCTTATTCTCATTAATTACCATTGATTGATATCCCATATGTTTACCCTTACTGAGTATCTAATATACCCTATCTTATGTTTTCCTTTTCCAAGGTTATCAAGAAAGTTTTTGAGTAAGGTGTTTTTAATAAGCGTACTATAATAGAATAATTTTCTGAAGATTTTAAAGATATTTCATGAAATAATATTATTATGAATCTAATTCCCAAACACAACAACCCATTACAGTTTTGGGGCATATATTTTTATGAGATTTATTTAAAATTAATCTAAAATGATGTAATATTTAGGTGTGTGATGTTTAGTCCACCTCAATCCATATTGTTTATAAATAATTTCATTCCATGTACATTTTATATAATACTATGTATGATTGATTTGATATTATATACTATTTATATGAATATTCATGTGATTCAAAACTTATAGAAGTTTTGAGAAGTGTGTTGGATGAAAATATGTGTTTCCAAAATTAAATTATGATTTAGAAAAACCCATTTGATGATTACAAAGTTGTTCTTTCATGTTTAAAACATCATGAAGCTCTGTTGAGCAAAGATCCAAGAATTTTTTTTGAAATATTGAATGAGAAAAATAGGGAAGATCATTGTTCTATTTATCATAGGTTATAAAATTAATATATTTGAAAATCAACATTAGTGGTCAAATTTAAAGGAGTTCTTTTAAATAAAATCAATTGATGCATGTATTGTTATTTATTGATTTTTAGCATTTAAAAGTGTTATGATTCAAACCGGTAGAATTTGAAAAGGGAGACCAAAGTAGGGTGAACTTCATATAAATTAATAATTTATTGAATGAGTAAATGATATATTAAATGATTCATAAATTTATTATTAAGATTATAGATATTATCTCGAGTGTTTTACAATTCAAAAAATACTTATAATTCTTTTTGTATTATTATAGAAGATATTTTTTTGAGATGATATCTGGTTTATACAGTTTTAAGCTAGAGTATATGGTAATTTTTATATAATCTCTTATATTAAGAATGAGATGATCCAAAACACAAAGAATTTGTGGTATGATTTCAATACTAACATGGATAATTGTTCATTTATGAATTAATATATGGAATATTTTTAGAAGAAGAGTATCTAAATCTAAATTAAGAAATATCTAGAATATATATTCATCCAATAGAAAAAATACAATAAATATTAGGATGGAAAATCTTGGAAATTAATAGGAGATAACCGTTGAAAAAAATGATAAATGAGATTTGGGGATAAACTCATCTATAAGAGGTTGAGAAAAAAAAAGAGAATAAAATTAAAGGATGATAATGGAAAAAATTGATGGAGTATTTTCTATATTTAAATATTGGAAATATATTTCTGGATACCTATATATAAAATGAAATGATATATAGAGAATTGAGTGTGTTTGAGAGTATGAAGCTGAGAGAAATTATATAGATATTGAAGAAAATAAGAACACGATACTACCTATTAATAAAAAATCTCTAATAATTAATGAAGAAGAAGAAAAGATAAAAAGATGATGATGACCTATTTACATTACTTATATATAGTTTAAGATGATAAATTATAGGGAGTCAGGAGATTAATTTTATTTCAGTTCACCAGATTTAGGTCAATGGATTTAGTTCATCAAATGAAGGCCACTGAATTTTAAGTCATCTGATATACAGACCGTGATAACAAGATCATATCCAAGAGGAAATAGTTTGATCAATAATTTCACATATTCTAATGGAGTTATGATGGATCAATGTAAGTCCAAAAATTTAGTGAATAAAGGGAGTCAGCAATTTGGAATTCTAACTGAGGTGGTCATGATGGATTGACCATGATTTTAAAGAAATAAGTTTTAATTGTTTGACTATAAGTTACATTCTAAATAAGTTAGTGGGACCTCCATTTTAGGTTTTTGAAATAGAAATCACATTAGAACAAGAAATTATTCTTCACTAATTTTATTTATTAATCTATTTAATAATATTTTCACTCATGAATATAATCCAAATAACAATTGTGTTTATATATGCATGAAAGAATCATTATCTGAAGCATTCTAGTCCCTTATATTCTTTAATTTCATTATTTATTCCATTGATTTCAATTGTGTTTCCTTGTATCTTTTATGAGTATTTTGTTACTTGTATGTGAGATGTTCTTAATTTGGTGGGTAGGTTGATTTGACTTACTAAATTTGGTACACTTAATCGAGGGATGGGACTTCCAGAGGATTGAATTATTTTATACTATACTATAAAGTCCTTGGTAATTTATAGTGTTTTTGTCTAGGAAAATTTGAACTTTTGAGTATCGGTGGAAGTCTCGTGGGTTCAGGTGAACACTAGAGCAAGGACGGATGGTCTGGGCTGTTGAAAACTACTGTAACTAGAACCACACTTTGCCAGGATTACAAGAAGTGTAAGTCATTTTCCGGATGTTCTATGGAGAGTGAAGGCTCAGGGGTCTACTAAAATTATTCAAAACATGTAACAGGGTTACACGTCATGAACCTAATTCATTACATGTACTATTTTAATTTTTTGTAAGTTGTCGGATTTTTTTAAAGATCCAGGGGCTAGATTATTTACATGCACAAAGGAAAGGGGAACCCACTCAGTGTTCCTCTCCCTTCTCCCATATGTTTTCTTAATATCTTCTCCATTTGAGCTCTGATCTGAGCTCTATCTATCTCATTATAAGCATAGTGGTAATTGATTGATTTATCATGCTTCGCTTCCTTGGTTATTTCATTATATGGTATGTTAAATCAGTGGAATCCATTTTTCCATATTTTAAGGGTGTTCATATAAATATTCATTTTCTCCCAATTCATCTCGAGTTAGAGCCCGATACTTTATGAGGAAGTGCCTACAAGTAAAAGGTTGGTGGTTCCTTGATTCCTCTTGGATATTTTGAGGGTTTCTAGGTTGTTTTAAAATTTGTCATGTTGTTTTTCTATGTTAGATCCTAATTAACTAATTAATTCATATTAAATATTTATTGAATGATGTGATATTACTATCGGTATGATCCTATTACACAAAAATTTGTCAATCCAGGTAAGTGTCTTTGACCAACCTTGGTTGGATAGGTTGGGTGTTTGTTTTAAATTAAACTAAATTGTTTGTATTAATATGATTGGATTCATGGGAACATGTAGAAATTTTTCTAAGGATTTAAGTGATTCTGTTAACTTGGACCGAGGCAACATAGTTTGGCAGGTTGGGCTTCTCCTAGGTTCTTTAGGTTGATGTTGATCACTAGGCTAACGTGACATGGTCAACAAACTAAGGAAATGTGATTTTCCGGGTTGGCATGGCTTAGATGACCTGATATGGGGTTGAACATCATGATTTACAAACATGGTCATAGTGACACGATGTTTTCAGATGATGTGGCTTAAAATGTTTGGTTATTTCCACTCACTCATTGTTGGACGATTCACTGTTGGAGTCTTGCTCACACAGATAGGACTCATATAAGGTGGTTTTGACCACTCATTGATGGTGGATTCCCCAATAGACTATGTGTCTTTGGTGTGGTGCTGACTATCGACCATGTTTGGGGGGTTCTCATCATTGAAAGCTATGTGGATGGTGATAGACCATTGATTGATAGTGACGATAACATCTGTTAGGGGCTAAGGCTCGTCAAGATACTTGAGGTCATCGATCCAAGATATTTGAGGGGATAGATATCAGAGTACCTTGGGATGTTGGGATTCAAGTTGATGGTTATTATTATTTGGAGGATATATTTTTTTGTGCCTCGGTACATAAGAATTCGAATCGCTAGATACTCTTTGAGCATAGGTCTTTCAAAACTACATCTTTAATTGGGGTGTGTCATATAGAAACCCATTATATGATTTATGGAATGATGTGTTAGTAACACTTTTATAGTTTTAACCTGAGGGTTCACCTGGGTTGTTATTCATTAGGGGACACATTGTTATTATTCCATGGATCCTCTCAACTGCAGTTATATATATGACAAAATATCACGTATTCTATATATATAATTAGGGGCACATATTAGGAATTATACCAGTGATGACTGAATCAAGTGATCACTTTATGATGGCTACTAAATAATAGGGAAGCAGGTTAATTATTAAATATTTATGATTTACCTTTATTTATAATTCACGTGCACCTTCAAAAGTAGGGATTTAATATATGAACATATTGGTGGTGTCCAACTAAGATTTACTCTCATAACCTAGGAAGGACTTAGGGATACATGAATACTTTATGTGTTTGTGATCAGGTAAGGGGATGAGTCCGGGAGATGGACCATACTGATCATGCCCTTCTATTTATCATGGGATAAATGGAATATGTACCATATTGGTTCTTGCATCATCTGATGTTTTGTATTGGTTCATCATTCTTTATATGTATATACTGATATGGTCGTCCATAGGTGACCCATTTTATCTACCATGTATAACTTTATATGTTATGTTTCTTATTCTATAAATTGTATTTTATTACTAATTTTTTTGGTACTATTATTCCATTAGATTTATCTTATCGCATCCACTAGTTTGTATTCTTTCTCCCACTATTTCATGGACCTTATACAACTATCTTTATATATATACCATTATTATTATCACCACCTAAGGGTATAGTTTCCCCACTATTACCTATTTACACCCTCACTGGAAGTCGGTAGCCTTTTTCATATAGGGAGGTATGCCTACGTCCTAATGGAACTCTAACATGTAGAATTGTTTCATGTGACTCTTGGGTCGAGAATCTATAAATGGTATCAGAGGTAAATCTTATTATTGTTGTATGGTAGCATCACGAGACCTCGATATGGTAGACCACATACAAGGATGTAGTCAATACTGTGTATAGATATCGTGTTTTGGTGCCTATAACCCCCTGCACGGAGAGAGACCAAGTTTCTAGGGGTGGTAAATAAGTTATGCTTTTCTATTTTACACTTTTATTTGATTTCCACCTGAGTGATGCACTTGGGTGTGGTGTTATCTGTTATGTTGCTTTTGACCCTTATCCTAGTATATAAAGGGCGGTTTGATTGTTCTTCATGACTTGCACATAGGAACATATTATGTATACTTTATTATGATTTTCATTGGGAACCTGGATTGTGATAAGCTAGATTGGCCTATTTAAAGTGCCGATAAAGTACCTAAATTTTGATTTCCTTCTTAAACACTATTGGTGTCACTATACTCAGTGAGCCCAGACATGTGGTTCCAATGAGTAATGTATATGGTGTGATATTAATATATATATATATATATGGACATGAACCTGATAACGGTAGGCAGGGAAAATGATACGGGGAGCTGTTTAAAGTTTCAACAAAGAATTGAAATAGTTTTTTCCTGTATAACCTCTTTGGTGGAATTCTACTTATCTACCACAGATTATATGTGATGTCTAGCCCTATTATTATATGGAAAGGGGTCATGAAGAGATATTATATTTGGTTCATGAATTCAATGGGGGTAGGTAGGGTGCCATGAGGCATGATGATACTTGATGCCTAACTCTAATATGGGTAGGAGAGGGGCCATGAGGCTGAATGTCAAGTAACATGGTGTGGTATGGAAGTGTAAGGGTGGTTAGACGTGATGCCTATTACCAATTTCCTATTCAATGATACATATATACTATTATGGTTATTTTACCATTGTACTTTTATTTGTCAGGAAACCACCTTGATGACTTCTAGTGGAGCCTTAAGAGGGTGGTGGTATGGTGTCACATGAGCATGGATGGGATGAGGCCATAGAGGGTTAAATTGATCATGATCCACATGTATAGGCTCTGGTATAGGTGAGATAGTTATATATAGAATAATTTGGCCCATGTCTTGATGAGTATCTCATGGAGAGCCTCATTCGAGTAATACAGGGCAATGGAAGGGGAGATCCAAGAGTTGAGCCATTTATAGAATATTTGACTCATTTATTACAGTTGCAACACCCACTACTATTTTAGGATGATGGTGGACCGTAGGTGCTAGAGAATTTGACCAAGTTAGTTCAAAACATCTTTGACCATCTTGAGATTCCCCTAGATCTGAGGGTAAAGCTAGTGACATACATTCTCATGGGATTATAAAAGCATTGGTAAAATGTATACGTATAGGCAAGCAGACATGAGGGACTATATTGGAATGATTTTGAGGCCATGTTCTTTGTGAAATTATACACATATATGTTGAGAATGGAATAATCTATAAAATTCATGAATCTATAGTGGATGATACATATTTCATTGAATATGTGGTGAATTTTGATAACCTGTTGCATTTTTCACCTTCTATAGTGGGTGATGACATTTCTAGGGTGCGTTGTTTTGAGGTTGGATTTTGGTATACCATCAAGTTATGGGTCTGTATCTTCATGTTGGAATCCCTTTCAAGGGTGGTAAAATAGGATTTGAGTGCTGAGGGGAATCTGATGGGACGATCTTATAATATTCAGGTGACAACATCTGGTGATTTTAACACTGATGCTTCAGGTATCCAGAAGCGAGGTTATGAGGAATATCAGTAGGGCTTTCATTCCATAGATTCGGGTAGACCACTAAAGAGTGGGTCTTTAGTTGTGTAATACTAGTGTAGGTATACAGGGATTTTTTGGACCCAGTTTGATTGTGTTCTGAAGGAGTGTTGGGAATGTATCCAGACAGTCCATTTGTGGAGCTTCTTCAAGAAGCATTCTTGGATAGATGGGTGCTAGGGATCGAGGATAACTCTGAGATATGAGGTCAGACCAATAGTTGTACAAGGATCCAGTGATTAGGAATTAGCTGCACACAAGGGTCATGGTGGAGATAGTAGGACCTTGGTAGTGGGGTCACTGGCTCGCAGCTGTTGTAGCTCTTCAGGGAGGCCAAGCCATGGGTAGTTAGTATTTAGGCCAGGTGCACGTAGTGGATCTTCAGGGAGGCCAAGCCATGGGTAGTTAGGATTCAGGCCAGGTGCACCTAGTGGATCTTCCTAGTGTATAATAGGTATGTAATAAAACTACAGTTAGAGGTATTTCATGATTATGTGAATGAACATGTTTATTTAGTTTTGGAATAGCCATTTTTCATGCATGAGGTGCATGTGTATGGATTTTGGACTAACTAGGTGTTGGTTAATATGATGGAATCAGGTATGATGTAGTGTATATATATATATATATGGTGTGTGGAATCAAGGAAAATTGAGGGAATTGATATGATGTGAGTAATATATGAGGAGTGTGGAACCAAGACTTCCTATGAGTATTTATTTATGTGTTGGTACTTTTGGTAATTTGATGAGATGTAGGTTTTTCTGAGTGTTGTGTATAGAACATGTACAAAAGGGCGTCTTATGAGATGTAGGAAATGTTTGGTGTCAGATGTGAAATAGATATGATTTGGGAACCTAGTAATTTGTAGGGATGATGATGTATCATGGGATTATTTTTGAGTCTGGGGATGATTGGTGGACCATAATAATTTTATGATTTTTGGTCGAGAGGTGACTGGATATGTAATTCCTAAGGTGGATAGCACCACTAGGGGAATTGACCTATGACTGAACAGGGTAGACTGGGGTGATATAAATAAGATGGTTATATTCAATTACATCTCTGGGTAAATATTTATAGCTTGAGTATGAGAAATATTAAGGGGGGGGGGATATTGTAACATCCCATGTTTTTTATGTTACATTGTCTGGTAAATTTAAAATTTGGAGATTTGATTGAAGATTCAGGGGTTCAATGAAACAATAGAGGAAGGGTGGATGGTAAGGGATGTTGAAAATATATGTATCCAAAAATACACTTTTTTAAGGATTACATGATGTGTAATTCATTTTTACAATGTGCTACAGGGCATGAAGGCTCGGGATGGTCTACCTGAGGAATTAAAAATGTGTAGTTGGGTTACAGGTCATGAACCTAATACATGACGTGTACTATTTATACTATGTGTAAGTTATGGGTTTTTTTGAGGATCATGGGGGATCAGTTTAGTTAATACACAGAGGCATAGGGAACCTTCTCGGCATGCCTCACCCTTATCCATGATGTTTCCTTGGTATCTTCTCTGTCTGAGCTTCAATTCGATCTCTGTCGGACTCATTAGAAGTGTAGTGGTATTTCCTTAATTCCACTTTCTTCTCTTCATTGATTATTTTTCAACATGGTATGATAAATCATTGTGATCCATTTTCCCCTATTTTCAAGGTTTTTTTTTCTAAATCTATTTTTTCATCTGAATCAACTCGATTTTGAGGCTGATATCAGACAAGCGATCTCTTGCTAGTACAAGGTAGGTGGTTCCTAGATTCCTCATTGGTTTTGCGAGTGTTTTTATGGTGCGTTAATATATACCTTGTGGGTTTTTTGAGACCCTAATTAATTAATTATTTAAGATACCTATTGGCATGCTCTTTTTAGACTAAAAGTGGTCAAGTTGGGTAAGGGGTTGGACTAACTTGTTAATGTTAAGATGGGTGCTTTTTTTAAATGAAATTAAATTCCATATATTTATTTTATTGTTTTAATGTTAACATTATGGGATTGTTCTGAGGAATGAGGTGATGTTGATCACATGGACTAAGGTTTCATAGTTCTTCAGGTTGGGCTTCACCCATGTTCTGTAGGAAAATGTTGATCACCAGGTTGAGGTGACAAGGTAGTTAGACTATTAGGATTTTAACATTTGGTTATGCATGGCTTGGGTGATTTGATATGGTGTTGAACATCATGATTTAGTGACATGGTTGTTGGGGAACGAGGTGTTAAATTATTTGGATTAAGAAGTTTGGTGATTTCCTCCCACAATTTGTTGGATAACGTGTTGTTGGAGGTGTGTGCACATAGACAAGACTCATATGAGGTGGTTTTGACCACTATTTTTAGTTATAGGACCCCATAGATTGTGTGTATTAGGTGATAGTGTTTACAATTAGACATGTTTTGGGGTTCTCACCATAGTAAGCCAAGTAAATTGTGATGGACCATCGGTTGATGGTGATGACATCATCAGTTGGGGGATGATTCGCGCAGAGATACTTGAGGTCATTAATGAAGGATATTTGAGGGGAAATATATCTTTTTTCCTGGAGACATCAAGTTTTGAGCCGAAATAGATTATTATTTGGAGGAAAAATATCATTGTGCCTTGGTACATTGGGCTTCGAGCCAAAGGTGACTCTTTGAGTAGAGGTTTGTGGGGCCTGGGTCATTGATTTGGTTTTTTTATCATTTGGGGTTCACTTTTTTTCAGCATGATCTATAGGTATATACTATTCTAGTCACCATAGGAGTCCATGTTTATCTTCCATGTATAACCTATATTTCTTTTTATATTATTCTACAAATGGTATGTTTTGGTATTTTTATTCCAATACTTTTGTATTATGATTTTGATGATTTTGTCTTTTTGATTCCTCTAGTTTGCGTTATTTCTTCTATTGTGTTATATTCCTTCAGTTTCTATGTATATATATAGACCATTATGATTATCACCACATGAGGGTATAGTACACCCATTATTTTCTATTTACACCCTTGATACTAGTTGGTAGCCTTTGGAATATGGGGGAGTAGTGCTTAAGGACTTATGGTACTCTATCCTGGATTATGGTTTAAAGTGGATCCCAGGTTGGGGCACTATATATACTATGCTAAACTTCTAGTTTATAATTTCTTATTGAATATAGGACCCTAATTCTACTATTCATATAGTAGGCCTCCTTTTAATAAATAGTATCTGATCATTTTATTTAGTTCTCTCTCAACACATCTAGGGTAGCTTGTGTTTTCCTCTAACTATCCTTGACATTATTTTCATTTTTAGTGGGATTTCACTATAAATGGAAGTTATGGTGTCAGATAATATAATGGTATGGGTAGACAAGATTGATATAAAAGATTATTGGCTTATATATAATATATATTAATGTTCATCTAATTTAAAAGGACCTAAATATTTCACTTAATGGTTTTTCCTAGGGAAAATGGAGAAGGTGTAAGGGGAAGATATGTATAGGAAGGCACTACTGTTGGTGAGTATGTCTTTGGAATAGAATTTTTCCATTTAAATTTTGGAAAATAATAAAACTATAGAAGTGATGTAAGTATTATATGATCTGTAAGATAATCCTATGACACTTAACATAGTGTTCATGATGCGGTGGCTATTCATATTGAGGATATCAGAAGGAGCACTAGTGGTATATCTTGTGAATGAATTCAACATGATTCATGGGAAGCTCGAATCAATTAAGGTAGAATTCATCGATGATATATGAGTATTACTTCTAATTTAACTGCTTTGAAAGAGACCAGATTCAATGGTGACTAATATTTGTAATTTTTTAGGAAAATAGATTTGGGGTGTTATGATATCGAGAACCAGATATTGAATGAGGAGCTTAGGAAGAAATAAATTAGATTACCATATGGTTGTGTCGTTAATACTGATTGATGAGGATGGCCAATAAATAGAAGACCAATAAAAAGAGACCATCAAAATACAAGTCATTGAATAATATATGAGGCAAGCCTGTTGGTCCTAGTCCTATACATTATAAGTGTATCAAAAAAGAACACTTCAATAAGGAATACAATATTCATATTGAAATATCAAGAATAATGTTTTCTTCCAGAAGATCAAATTATCTATGTATGATGGAAGGATGTAATCAACTACTTCCTCTATTAATAAACTAGCATAATTATGGATTGTTGATCTTAGAGCTTCATTCCATTCAATGTAAATACTTGGGTTCGTAGTTTATTTTGTACCAATAAGTTCTTCTAATTTGATATAACACATGATGAAGCCTTGGATGTCATTTAAAAAGGTGGTATGAATATCTAGATAAATAATGGTGAGATATTTATACATAATGGTTCTAGAATCATACTTAGTCAATTGAGAAATATCACTTATTTGAAAAAAAATGATGAGGAAGGATATGGGATAACATTCTAAAATAGATTTTTGAAAGTGACTTGGGGATCAATGGTGGATTCATGAAGATAAAAGGATAGAATATTGTATTTCTCTAGAAGTATATATTGGGTTCTAATGGATGTAACCACATCATTAAAATATTTGGTGGTTTTGAATTTTATTCTTGGTGACCTCAATGAATAAATATTAAAATTATAATAGATAAAGGCATATCGAATCTTGATCATATAAAAAATTTTAGGTGTTAAAGTTGTGTGATGGAGAAATAAAGAAGGTTATCCTTTAATTTAGATGGATTGAATCCCATAGCCTAGATTATAGAACTTCTTCACTCATAACTTTAAGGAACTACCCCTATTTATTCCCCTAGATGTTCTCTTTACATTTTAACTTTCGATGATGATATTACTAGAAAATTATTGGTTTTCATTTTCAAGCATAAATCTAATGGTTTTCGAGATTTCATTCATTGTAAATACATTGTGTAAATTAAATTTTTCTATAAGATGAAGTGTCTTTATTTATAAAAAATTAGTGAATACACAAAATACAACTCTGAAAAAATCTTTAGAAAGAAGTTAATAAGGCATGATAAGATAGTTCCCAATACTCCATGGTAAAATAGTGTAGCCCAAAGGTTGAACTAATCCTTTATGAAGAAGTATTTAGTTATTTGGATTCAGTCTAGAATTTTCAAGGGATTTTTGGTGGATGAACTCAACATAATGACATAGCTTGTCAACAAGAGTTTAGTATCGACAGTTATGTAGGAACATTCAAATTAGATATGGTATTGTAAATTACCATATGTTTACAATATTAAATATTCATAAGCATTTTCTGTGTGTTTTTTGAGACTAAGTGTACAAATAATATTTATTCTAATTAAGGATCTGGTTTTTTCATTGGGTATAGTGATGATAACTACAGTTTTTGGCTCTGGGATGAAGAAAATAGAAAATTCATCAAGAGTTGATATGTTCACATCAATGATGGGAATTCATAAAAGGATATAAACATATTGGATAAGTTAGTTGAGGGAAATGAATCAAATATTAAATTATAAGTTCATATAAGTAATCATAATAGAATGGGTACAGCATTTTAGAACTCAGATTCAATCACTAATAGTCTGAAGGTGAGACCAGTAGAAGATATGTTAGAAAGTTCATGAACCATTAATGATTGAGTAAGTGCACTTAAAGTTATGACTCTAGATTTAGATTATAATAAAGAAGTATCAGGTATAAAATTTAGTTGAGAATATTAAATTTAATTAGATGAGCAATTTAAATGACTAGGGCTAATATGAACCTTTTTACTTCTAATGGATGCAATGGAAGATGAATGCTTGAAAGAAGTAGTGACACTCAATGAATTGAAATAATGGAATCTAATGATGGATGAATAAATGTTTTAATTGATGTAAAATGGAACTAGGGATCTTATTCAATTATTAAAATGGAACAAGAACCTAATAATAAGTAGGTTTTCTATTTTATAGAAGAGTCTAATAGAAATAATCATTTCAAATTATGAATGGTGTTAAAGAGATCTCTATAAAAGGAAGGGGTTTATTTCTTATATATTTTCTCACAATTTTTTAAAAATAAAACTATATAAATAGTGATAATTATGGTGGAATTGAAATATCTATACTGATAATGGATGTATGTGAATATGGAATTCATTCATGGTGATGTATAGTAATAAATTTTAATGATGTAGCCAGTAGGTATCATGAAATATAGGAATTAGAGCATTATTTTTAAATTAAAGAAAAGTCTTTATGGACTGATTCAAAAATATGGACTATGAAATTGGAAGTTCAATGGATTTATATCAGAAAAAATTTCAAAAAGTGCAATAGAGATATTTTACATTACTGAAGGTATTTGTATGGTGTAACAATCATCATATTAATCTTGTATATGGATGACATGTTACTGGTGGTCTAAAGTTTTCATTGATTATGGAGATGAAGAATAACTTTTCTAGAATATTTGAGATGAAATAACTTTGGAAATCTAATAAGATATTGTGGATGGTGATAGAAATATATTAGAAAGCTTTAACATTACTGTTATCCTAGAGGGATTTGTTGCATAAGATCATTGAAAAGTTTGGAATGGCTTAATACAAGCTCATAACAACCCCTCATTCTGAACATTTAAAATTGTTCAAGTCACATGAAACAAAAACGTAATACGATATCCAAAACATAATTAAGGTACCATTTTACTCAGTTTTTAAATGATTAATGTATGTGATGATTTGTATATGGTCAGATATTTTTTTTTCAGTGGGATTGGTAAGTTGATTCATGTCGAATATGGGAAAGGAACACTGGGGGATATAATGTGTATCATCTTTTACTTGAAAATAATGAAAGACACAACCTTGTGATTTGAGATGGATTACCCTTTGGGTATATATTTTGATTCTAAATTCACTGGTGAATTAGAAACCTAAAAAGGTACAACAAGTTTTATGTTTAACCATGGAGTAACAATGGTCATTTATATTTCTCAACTATAGTGGATTTTTACTCTGAGTACAAAGAAAGTAGAGAATATGGATGCAATAGAAATAGTGAATAAAATGGTTTAGTTAATGTAGCTAATAATGGATATTTGATGAATCAAAGATGTTGGTGTCTTATTTTGTGATAATTATAGTGAGATCCACTTGGATTGTAATCTGGTGTTCCTTGCATGAGTGAAGAATAATGAACTAATGTACTCCTATATTAGGAATATTATGGTTGAAATTTTTTTAGATATTTATATGACAGTTGAAATAAAAAATCTAATTGATATGTTCACTAAGTAGATAGTTTAATAAGGTTTGAGAAAATATTATGACTTGGGGGGATTGGGGTTACTTGAAGGAGATAGAGAAACACTTATTTCTACAAAGAGTAATTATAGTTTTCTTAGTGTTGGAGAGTTTTCAAAGGATATATAGAATAGTTTGTAAGTGGGATATTATTTGGAGGTAAATCCTATTTTTGTTCACTTAATTTGGGTCACAATAATTAGAGCTTCAAAAGAAAGTAATCAGAATTTGAGTTAACCTGATTTTTATAAAGAAACAAAAGGATTATCTCTAATACATAGCTGGTTCACATCTTCTAATAGAGTTATGATCAAGGAAGGGAAGTCTAGAAGCATAATAGGAAAAGGGTTCACTAGTTTTTATACTAGTTGAAACGGTCCTGATGGATTGACGTTGATTTTTTGGGTGTATTTCTAACTAGTTGATTGAGTAGTACTTTCTATATAACTATGTAGGGCCTTAGTACTAAGGGTGTGAAATAAAATGGACATTAAGTGAAGGATCTTGTGTTTCATTAATTGTATTTAGAAAAAAAAATTAATCTTTGTACTTTTAATGATAATAAAAGTATTAGTTTTGTTTCTCCCATACACGTAAGACTCTTTATCTGAAGCTCATTAATCCATTGTGTTATTTCCCTTCCTTGTGTTCTTCAATTCATTATAATTTCATTACCTAGTATTCTTATTAATAGTTCCCAAATTTTTTTTTGAGATAAACATTTATGGTGGGTAGGGTGATTTGTATTCGTACTTATATTACACACAGTTGAGGGGGGGGGGAACTTTTAGAGGACCAAAATATATTGCACTGAACTATAGTAAACTTATAGTGTGTGATGTTCAAATAGATCTAGGATCCCAATTCAGGTGGACACATGGTTTCTTTCCTACCAATAGAGGGAACAATAAAATACTTTTTAACCCACTATTATAGAAAATTGATAATAAGAATTGAGAGAGAGACCAATGATGGTGATACTAATCATTTCTATATTTCAGGCCTTTTTAGGATATAGTAGATATTTTAAAATTGGAGGAGCACAAGAGTGGGTGGGAGACTGGTGAATACAATTTGAGAGCGATTTAGGAAATTTTCTAGGAACAAATACCAATTTTCATGAATCTACTCTTGAATATTTACAAGTAGTTAAAGTCACTATGATTGATAAGATGTATATATGAATGTTTTTACACCATTAAATCTTATTCTATAAAAATTTTGAGTTGTAGAGTGGGGAATTTGAAATACCAGTAAAGATACATTAATCTAGTGGGATACTATGTATCCAATGGTTTTAAGATGATACCTTACCCCCTCTGATGTGTAGCAAAAACACATGGTTTCAGGATAATCCATAACCACCTCCACCTGTTTTGATTATATGATTATAGTGGATAATTATTTACTTGGATATCTCAAACTCTATAAGGATTTGGTTTCGTGAGAGGGGATAACCATATAAAATCATTTTATTATGCATTTAATTTCCTTTAATACTTTTTATATGGTTGTTAAATATTGGTAAAATAATAATATACATTTTTCTTAATGGGAAACAGAGTTCTAAACACAAACAGGGGAAATTGTTAAAATAAATATTGAAATTTGGTAAAAATTTGGGAACACATTATTCACCCCCACTCATGTGTCTAAACCCAGTCTACTAATACTCACAAGTGGTACTAGATTTAACTGGGTTCCCTCTAGTAAGATCTAATTTAAATAACTTTTTCTATTTATATGGTTATATAAAGTTAATATTTTAATTTTTTTAGAATATCCTCAGATGTGAAATTCTATTTCCATCCCTATAAAAAAATTGGAGTTTTAAATCAATAATTTAAAATCAAAATATGAATTATAAAGAATCCGAGAAGGCGAGGAAAAAATAAAAAGTTAAAGAGGATCAACCACTAGATGAAAATAATCATGGTGGTAGGATTGTTGTTAAATTGGATGATGATGAATCCTTTAGTGATGAATCTAGGTCAAGCTATAAAAAAGATGAGTTCACTGAATCTTTCAATGTAGTTTATTAAGAAATAAATATTTATCTAAAGAATATCCCTATTGATCTTATTATAAATAATAATTTATGTTATCAATGGGATATAATATAAAAATCAATGTTAGAGAAAGAAATTTTTGAAATGGAAGATACATTGTGAAAGAAGGTGAGTAGTTCGAACATCTTCATAACAGTTATATGATGAAGGATGGGTATGTTATTATTTTCAATAAAATAAGTTTTCTTATTTATGAATAATTTTAAATATTTTTTGGTGATAATTGTTTGAGTGGAAGGTTATTTTCTGAAGTGAACCATGTTTTGGGGAAGCTGCATAATATCTCTATGAATGTTTAGGAAGACCAAATGAAAATTAAAGCAAACAGAGTGAAAGATATTGATAAGTATGAATTATAAAAAATTCAGAATCATATATATTTGTTGATTAATTTAGAGAAATATTGTGAATATAGGGTGAAACACTTGAAGACTAAAAGTATATAGTAAATATGAAATGTCCTAAGTTGGATTTAAAAATGAGAGACCTAGAAACCTCCAATGCAGAATCCTCACAGTCTTCTGAGAAGAGAACGATTTCCTAAAAAGTTACTTATATGTGTATTTCTACAAAGAATACTCTTATTGGTAGAAAGTATATTTTGGAACCATATTTTGATAAACCCAAAACCTAATCATAAAAAAGGTATCCCATTTTCCTAAAAAATAAATTCTCATTGAATTTATTTTGAAAGATAATTAAGGACTAAAGTTAAAATATAGATATATTTGGAGGTACAAAATACTGAGAAACACACCACATCATCAAGGGTGGAAGTAGGAATGACCCAGAAGAGTATTTATCTAAATAAATCACAAAATAAAGGCTATCCAAACCAAAATATAGAAATCAACAAAATATGGCTATATTAAATGTACAGGAAAAAGGAAGAGATTTTTTTTCTACTTCTGGTGCCACTAGAGGTTTGGATACCAGGGTATGGATTTATAGGAAAAAATTTTAGTAAATGGAAATTATGGAATTCTTTAACATGGTGATAGAAAAGAAAAAATTCAGAAGAGACCTACTAGGAAGATGCAAAATCACCAAAAATGACTAATCTATCTTTGAAAAACAGGTTTGGTAATTTTGAGGACATCTATGGTTATTATAATATTGGGGGCCATTTCTTTACATATTGATAGTATGCACCAACCATAAAAAACTATTATGTGGATGAGAATAGTAGTCCAAAATAGAAAAGTAATCAAGTGAATAATGTTTAAATGTCTTCCATGAAGAGTGAACTGAAAATGATACAGAATAAATGACTCCCAAGAAGTCAATGAAGAAAGATGAAATTTATTTCAAACCAAAATGAATCATATAATTCTATTGTCTGAAGAAAGGTTACATCAAACACAATTGTAAATTGACTATAATCATTAATAAAGAATATTGACATCGATAAAAAACAATAAAAGAATCAATCTACGAAAGAGAAAATAGGATTCATTTGGTAGTTGACATTCCTGGTGAAGAATTTGAATTTCATGAGAGGTTTCTATATACGGTTTACTCAGATGTTATTCAAGATACGTGTAGTCAGTGAAATAAATATTAGAATATATCTAAAAAATTTATAACATGTATTCCAAAGGAGAAGAGTTTTGGAAAGCTATACATAAATAACAATTTAATTCAAATGCTATAAAAAATTACTGCTAAAAAAGAATCCACACCCATGAAAAAGGCTGAGAATATAAAAAATTAATTTATAAAAATATTTAATATCTATTTATAAATGTATTTGAATAATGGGGAGGAACAAGAAGGTGGTTGTTTCTAGAATGAAAAATAAAATAATAATGTTCCAACTAAGAGGATATATCAAAATAAAAATAAATTCATACATTCTAAGAAAGAGCTGATATAGAAAATAATGGGTGAAACAAGAATGAATAGATCGAAACACTATTTATCTTCCATGAAATGAGTTTTTATGTGGGGAAACAAGTATAAACACCATTGATCACTTTGAAGAGTGTATGTTGACTCACTTTTTTTCCATATCTTGGTGGTTGGGCATTTTGAAAGATGTAATTATATGTGAAACATTGATTAGAAGAAATACTGAATGTTGTGATGACTATTCAACATGAATAATGTTGAACAATCCTGGTAATTATCAAGTTTTATCATGATTATTTATAGAGAAATCATACTATAATGAAGGTTATTTTAGAGTATCCCTTGAGGGTAAGATAATTTAAATACAATATAATAGATATTTAATCATGAGAAATATGGAATTCTAGATAACCCATTTAAGGATGAAGGATATGGTATACTTTTCAATTTCTCATTACTATTTTGGTTTTTATTGAATATGGTTATCAAGGGGAAGTTATAATCTAACAATATGGGGGACAAATAAACTTGCACATGAATGTTTTTTATGAATATAATCTATTTGAGTGAAGGTATATATAAAATTTCCTGAAAAAATATTTGGTAAATCCCAAGGATATGAAATTTAGAGTTAGTATCACATTTTGGATTGTTTATTGTAAAATATTCTAACTAAATTTATTACTCTTGTTTGTTACAGTGAGTTATCCTAGTTATACTTAGATTTTATTGGTTGATGACACATTACTAAGAACATTATGGTTGAACTCTTCATTAATGGAATTATCTGAGTCTATAAATAAGTAGAAATACAGGGGGTGTATATGGATTTTAAAATTCAAAATTGAAAGGTATTGAATAGTTTTATTTATAGGACCTTCCCATAAACTCATGGTATCAATAATGGGGAGAAAATATTTCCCCTTTGATTTTATTTTAAATTAGTTGGAGACGAATTATTGATATGAATTTATGTCAAGATGTTATTGGTATTGATAAAACAATGTATAGATTGAAGTACCCAATGTTATACATTGGTTTTATTTGTTTTAAATGGAGAAGGATAATGGAGAATGTCAATATGAGAGTGTTAAAGTTGGGTGATGGAGGAATATTACACCTAAAAAACATGAAAGGATACTAATACATTAAAGGGAAAATGAAAATGAAAAGTTGTTATCCTTGAATAACTTTTTGGATAGATACAAGATTGCAACCACAAAATTGTGACAATTTTACCGCTAATCCTCAGGTCAAATACAATTACCAATGTTAGGTGTAGTGATTTCTACAACATGTTTCAAAAAAAGTTGAATAAGATAATTGTTGTACTATTTGTTGGACAACATGTATAGATTTATTTATAAAGAATTAAATATGATCAAAGTATTGATAGAATCCTGCTGAAGTTGTGAAGAATCCATTGTTAGAGTACCAAGATTTATGGATACTATAATCAGTGTAAAAAATATATTGGATGGAGGCTTAAATGAATGATTATGAACCAATAATTTAAAGGTATAAAAGTATATAAAATATTCTAACTTGAGTAGTTAATATTTTGTTAAGTACCTTGGGAATATGATAAAAGGTTTTAGCATTATATTAATAATTACTATAATTATTTAAAGATATTATAAGGTGATTTAAAGTGATTGAAAAGGACTTGAAGTTATTTGAAGTGTATCTAAATTGATCTGAATATATTCTAAATTTATGAGTTTAATATCGAAATATGTCAATGAATATATATCAATTAATAGTTTATTTTATAGAAAAAGTTGTCAATATATGATTCATTATTGATTCTATGTATGAGTAATATATAGAGAAACACGTGACTACATATGTGTCATCACTAGAAAACTAAGTAAAATTCAGAAAATTAATGAAGACTAAATAATTGTATGAGTCATTGCAACAATACATATGAGTCTTTCAAAAATTGTGTATGTATCATTTATAATCTATTTATATATCATTTCCAAGAAGTCAAGAAATAAAACTAAGGATATACTATATATGAATCATTCCTATCTATGTACATGTCATATGATGCTGGATACAAGTGATTTTATATTTCATGGTAGTTATCTAAAGGTGCATCTGAATCAACACTTAGATAAATTTCAATAAGTCTTATGGATGAAAATATGAGTTCCTAAAATTAAATTATGTACTATAAATACACATTTGATGATACCAAAGTTTTTATTTCAATTTAAAAACATTAGTATGCAATTTTGATCCATTATTTAAGAAATATTTGCAAAATATTGAATGAGAAGAATGGGAATATCATTTTTCTATTTTTCTATGATTTTCGAATGAGAATATTTGAAAAAATAATAGTGTGATCATAATTAAGGGACTTATTGGAACTAAAATTAGCTGATGGATGTTCTTTTACTCAATGTTTTATGACATCCGAAATTTTTTTTATTCAAAGTGGTTGACTTAAAAAGGAATATCAAATCAGGATGAACATATAAGAAATTAATTAAGCATGAAATGAGGCAATTCTATATTAAATTAATCTTGAAATTTTATGTGAAGATGGTGGAGATATTCTAAAGAGTTCTAAGAATATCAAAAATCATATTATTGTTATTATTTTAGTTGATAATAATATATTTCTAGTGAGATTCTAGATGATGTGTATGGGTCTAAGATGGAATCCGTACTAATTTCTATAGAACATCTCATTCTGAGAATGAGATGCGTCACGTCACAACTGATTTAATATATGATTTTAATACAACCATGAAGAAGTATTCATTTTTGGATTTTGATATGGTATATTGTGAGAAGAGAAATCATAAATCCTAATATAGAAAATATTTTAAATATATATGTTTTTTAATAAAAAATGAGAAAAAATCGGGGTGGCACTCCTAGAATTTTATAGGAGATAACCAATGAGACAAAAAGGATAAACGAGATCATGGGACAATATTACATAGATAAGGTTGAGAAAAATGAAAAGAATGGAAATGGGGTGTTGTGGAATTGAATTTGATGGTACATTTTCTTTATTTAAATATATAAAATATATTTTTGTGAACTACATATAAAAAAAGATAGAGAGAAGCATGTGGGTTTGTGAGTGTGATGCTGAGGGAACCTGTATAGCTCTAAAATGGTAGAAAAACTCAATATTGATCAATCAATAGAAACTCTATGAGTATAAAAGAAGAAGTAGAAGAAGAATAATACATGGTTCTACTTGTTATATCCAATCAAAGCTGAAGAAGACGGGTGAAGAACAAGATAATGTGACCCCTTCTATTAAAGAATTTTGAGAATAAGAAATAAAAGGGGACTGGTTATAGTGATACTATTATTATCTAGGTCTCTATAATTTATATTTAAGGGGATACTAGATATTTAAAGGCAAAATGAGCTTAATAGTAAGTGATATATCATTGAATACATTTTAGAAATGATATGGGAACTATGATATTAATATATAATAATTTAAATAAATCTACTCTTTAAGATTTAAAAGCATTCCAAGACTCTTTGATTAAGAAAAATAATATAAAAAATTATTGATTCTAAGAAATTTGTGCTGAAGAATATCTTCATAAAGAGTAATGAATTTGGAAGTCCATCCATGTGAATGAACTCCACTGGGATACGAGAAGAGAAATAAAATCAAGGTATTCTATGTAACAAGTAGTTTTAGGATAATACATGAACCCATATGAAGTGTAGGGGAAATACTTAGATTTAGTATAATACCTTTTTGACTCCAGTTTTATTGATTATAAGATTACATTAGAGAATGTTTGACTCATTTTTCTCAAGGAAAAAAATGTATTGTGTTTCCTTCCCAATAGGGTCTAAACCTTGGGAAAACATAGTGAACTGCCTTCAATTTCTTCTATACCAATACATATAATTGAAAAATGTTAGTAAACACTAATATCCATTTTTATTAACCAAAAATAGAGTTTTGAACACTAAAAGGGAAAATTGTTAAAAGGGAAATTAAAATTTATTTAAAAAATTCCAATACTTGATTACCCCCCCCCCCCTCTCAGGTCTCTTCACTACCGGTACACATATGATTCCTCCTTCTAAGAGATAATATCACCCAACTTATTATTTCTATTTCCTTTTCGTTGAGATTTTGTCCCCCTAAACCCATCCCTTCTTGTTCGAAACATCATGTTGTCCTAGTAATCATAGGAATTTTTCCCGTCGATTCCTCAACACCTGTAATATCCTTCAAACTTCCACATTTATTAATTTATGTTCTAGTTATAGAGTTATTGAGGAATTATATTAGATTTCATAAATTTAGTTTTCTTCTAAAATGAGTGAAATCATATTAAGAATTTGTTACTGAATTCAATTGGTTTAATTAAATTTATCTCATTTTTATTCTCATCCAAATCTTTCTCATCTGTAGTTGAGGAACCTACACAGTTAGTAATAATAAATTTATCGACATACTTACCAGTAAAGGATTTCACCGAGATTGTTGAGTCAAATATTTCACCTTAATGAGATTAATTAGCCTTAATATATTCTTATAAAAATATCATTAACCTTATTCCAAGTGTTTTCCTCCTAAAGACACCTTAAATATGTATTTCTTAGATCATCTTCCTTAACAACATTTTTTATTTTAGATTTTTCGTTTCTTACTCAACTTCATTCAACTTGAGGATTTTAATTTCATCAAAATATAGTATCTTATCTTCGGATAAACTTATAGTTATGTTCACATTTCTTTTTCCCCTTCCTTTTTCAAATTTTGATGATCTTTCACGATATTTTTAATTTTTTGAAGACATGCCTCATGTTTCACTTTCATTTTATTTTCCATGTAGGTTTCTCCACCTTATTTGTCTTCATCACTCAAATATTCATCATTATTAACATGAAACCTGAAGTCCACATGATTATGTACGACTTCCTAATTGAATAATACATCTTACTATGAGTCATATTCTAATCATGGGTGAATTTATTTTTACCTTCCATCGATTTTTTATCTTCCTTAAAACTTTTATGCCACTTATTCATTGATTATTTTTTCTCTAGCTAGCCATCATCATCACTAATCTTCTTATTAGGTAATTTTATAGTGAAATTCCTTATTCCAAAATATTTAAAATAATTCAGTATAGATTTTCCCTTATACATTACTTTATCTCTTATGAGATTCTTTGATATAAGATAAATTATTTTTTATTATTTCTCTAGGTATTTATTGTCTTATGATTTATCAGAAGATTTATCTTATGAGTCTCTAAATTTAAGTATCTTCATGTCTTAAAATTCCATAACTTCATTACCATTCTTTTTAAATTCCCTATCATTCCAAATTTCCTATGGAATAAGTATATTTTACAACTTTTATAGAGATAAATCATCTATTTAAAATTATGTTGAAATTTAAGGATTGAATCCAACCATAAATTTTCACATCGATTTATTCACAATAGTTGAATCTATCAAGGTATAACCATAACCTATATTGTTGTTGATGATTTTATTTAACCTTGTAAACTAATAATCAAAAGATTATTCATCAACCATATTCAAGTCTCTAAACTTACCCTGCTTGATTTTATGTTTTTTACTCTAATTTAACATTACCTTCATAGATGCTATCAAGATTATATCATGACTCATTAGAAATTTGTAGATCCATTACCTTCATGTACAAGTTATCCAATAAAAAATGGGAATAAAATTCCATGATTTTTAGTTGAATTTCATGTTATATTTCTTATAAAAATTTGTTGGAGCAACCTTTTTTTTGGGTAGAAATCCTATGGCAGTTTTATCAACCACTTCAAGGAAAAGTTAATGATGATTTTATATCATCATATTAATCCATTGATGAAAATAATTACCATAAGAAGTATGAATCAATATACTATTAAATAATTTTAAGTTCTCCCTATTCAATAAATGGATCCTATAGAGGAAGCCTACTCAGATACGAGTTAATATTCCAAGGAATTAGTGGACTACATAGAGGAGGGTGGGATGAATTAGTGGTACCTTTAAAAATTTCAATAACCTAAAATTAACCTATTTATCTATTTAGAGTTATGATTCACTCAGATAATAAAACTCCCTAACCCTTATGTAAGAAATAAAAGTTTAAGTGATGCATAATGGGTTTTTAATAGGTTCACCCATAATGTGGGTGACTACATACTTTCAATGTTTTGTTATTATTCTAAGACATATATTTCCACTTAAAATATTATTATGAAATAAAAGTGTTCTGTGATCGTCAGCATCTAAGCCCCATAGTGCATCCCACACAAAGTGTCACCGAAAAAGATTATTCTGGTTCTTGTGAGTTACAAAGACACTACCATCAATATGAGAAACAGTACTGTAAATTCAAGCCACGTTATAAATAAATGAATATATTACTATTGATTTTAAGAACCCGGATCTTGGATTCAGGTATGCCTTTCCTTTTTCTGGAGTTTTTAAGAAAAATGGAGTTTCTGGAAATTTCTGAAGTACACGCCGTGTACTTTCTGAGTACACGCCATATACTCTTTTCCTGCTCGAAGCTGTGTGCAGTCCATGTTCGGGCCACACAAACGGTGTGTAGGGGTGAGGTGGAGTCCGGTTAAAGTGGAGTATGGAAAAACATATTACACTCTGTGTACTCTAAAATTATACACCGTGTACTTTCTTTTTTTTTCATTAAATGGACCGGGGTCGCACCAAATCGACAGAAAAGTCTTCTTCTCCACCTTCTTCGTCTGAGAGCGCCGAGAATCTATGGATATACGACAAGCCCCCATTCCACCATCCATTCTCTGAATCAATCGCTATTGATTGCATTGGAATCGCGGCAGTGAGTTCTCCCTTCTCCTTGAGCCCTATTTTCCAATTTCTCCATTTCCTCAAGGTATCGCGGGTTGAGTTTTTTGATGTTTTCTCAGATCTTCATTGTTCGAAAGAGAATCTATCATCGTGGTTTGCATATATCAATATCCTAGGATCGAGGAAGGTGGTTTGTAACTTTCTGTAGAAGGTATTTGAATATTTTGTGAAAATTCCACCAATACCCTTGAATGGGGTATTGCGTGTTCTCGTTTTTACCTTGTTGTTTGTCTGATTTGCTTGATTGCTTGATTAGTGGTAATTACTTGTGAATAGGTTAGTTTTTACTATACTCTGGATGCCTTTACATTCTTGTTATGCATGTTTGGAATTTTGTCAGTTTCCATGCCTAGTTGTAGGATAGTAGAACAGTTGTACTGTTATGCTGTTGTGCCTTACAATGATATACAAGTAGTTCTTGAGGTTTACATGGGCTGATACACGCGCTATACATGTTGTTATACACAAGGCTGCAAGAACCCAGTGTAGTGGACCATAGGGAGAATGGACGTAAGGGCTTCTCCAGAGTGTATTTAATTAAGATGCGAGACCACATGGGGAATTGACGTTGAGTGCTTCCTCAGAGAGTCTGTTGTTCCTCGATGTGGTCCACATGGGTAATAGACGTCGAGTTATTCCCCAGAGAGAATTTAGTACGATACGAGACTATAGGGGGAATTGACGGTGAGTTCTTCCCCATAGAGTCTATTATTTAGCTTAACCATAGGGGTGAGACTGTGTATGCCTCCCAGAGGGTTTCTATTAATGGTAGGTTGAAAATTAGGGGTTAGACTGTGAGAACTAACCAGAGGTGACCCTTTTTTCTACTTGCTTGAGTGGTTGTTTCTTGTTTGTGGTTTATTATTACTGTGCATTATCCTATTTCCTGCTTACTGTTTACTGCTTACTGTACTTTACCTACCATTTATTGAATGACTCTTACGCACAGATATTTGGGTGGATGCCTATTGGGAGTTTTTCTCACACCTTGTTTGGTTCATGCTTTTGGACCCAAACAGATTATATTGTTGCAGGTATAGATAAGCTCAAACTCCCTTCTACTTCAGGTTCTTTATTGCACTGTAGCTGGGGAGCATGGGACCGAGACGAGGCTTGCGATGCTGAGGAGTTTCTCAACTGTTTTTATTTTGTACTTTGTCTTAGTACTGTATTCAACATTGTTACTTGTTTGGCTATTTTCCTATACAATAAAGTATCATGTATCATTTACATATTTTTGCTCCAGTTGTTTATTTGTTAGTCTTCTGTTGTTTATCATTTACTCTTGTATGTGTGTCTACAGATTATGCTATTGTTTCTATTTGTTTCTCTTCCACTATGTACTCTTCCGATGGGGGAATAGTTTCCCCACTATCACACCCAAGGCCCTCGCTTCTAGTAGGCAGCCTCTGGCATTTGGGGAAATGCTCTTGAGGCCATGTGACCAACTGGGTACAGGGTACCTCAAGGTGGCTTCCAGAACTGGGATGTTACAAAGTAGTATCAGAGGTGTTTCTTTTCTCTCGATTTACTTTTTGGGGCCTTTAGCTAGGGATAGGATAGTTTCGGCACTTGGTATTAAGCTGTGCTCAGGAGTAGCTAACCCGTGTATAGGAAAAATCCATACTACCTCGTAAATTGCAGTTTTCTGGTTTAGAGATTTTATGGTTGATATGATTTCACCTAGAGTGATTCACATTCTTTGTGTTGTTATTGCCTTGACTATTGTGGTTCTATTTCTGTTGCAACTCGATGAGATGGGGGTATTCCATCTCATGCATCATATAGGAACTTGTATAAATCACATGCCATGCATTCTTGTCATTCCATTTAGGGTGCATTAGCGATTGCATCCTGTTGTGATAGACTTTGTGTAGATTATTCATGCTGTTGTGATATATGCTTGATAGAATCTCTAATGCCTTAGAGGATTGTCTATATTCTACTATGCTTAAATGAGTTCCAATTTTGATTCTTAAGGTGTTATGGTCCCTCTTGAATCGGAAATTGGAGGATCGGGATCCTTTTTCTCTTGTCTATGACTGTAGGAGATACCAATCTTTGATTCACGGGGAGTATGGGCCCTCACGAATCGGAATTTGGCACCTATTTGCCTTGTTTTCTGTGTTTTCTGGGCTTCTGTGCAGTTTATGAGCTACTGCCCAAAAAAACCCAGAATACACGGCGTGTAATTTTTGACTATACGCTGTGTGGTTTTTAGAATGTGTCATTGACCGTGTGAGAAGGGACACACTGTTGTAGAAATGCATTCAGGAACACTCCATGTATGGCAGGTACACATCGTGTAGTAATGAGCCGTGTACCCGGCCGTGTCACTAACAACACGGGTCATGGAATATCGAGTAGACACGCCATGTTGGTAAAGAAAACGCCATATAGTATCGTTCCAAGTACCCGTCCATGTAATAAACAACACGGGACGATGTTCTATCCTCCTATACACGCCATGTTTGTTCGAAACACGCTGTGTAAGGGTCAGCCGTGTACATGTCCATGTCGCCAACAACACGGGTCGGGAAAATCCTCAAATACACGCCGTGTTTGTTCGAAACATACCGTGTAGTCTCCGCCATGTAGCTGGTCGTGTAACTATCAACACGGGTCATTGAAACCATGACTACTACTTGTCGTGTCTTCAGGGAACATGTCGTGTAGTCTCAGTTAAGAAGACCATGTGGGTTAGCCATGCAAGGAGACTCGGGCAGTGGAATAGAGTTCAGTACACACCGTGTAGAGTTTATACACAACGTGTAGTCATGTTTTGTAAAACTTGAGTGTTTCCTTCTACGTTTTCCGTTTCTTACTCCTTTGATCTATGTCCTTGATATTCCTGATCTAAGGTATGCTTTTGATCTTTCAGAGTTATGCCTCCAAGACATCCTCCGATTGTATTTCAGTTGTAGGATAGTGATCAGACGCCAGATATGGCTGATCAGGGACTTCCTGCCGATCCTTTAGTCGTGCCAGCCTTGGCATCGACTGTCTTACTAGTTGCAGGCGCTGATGTGCTGTTCAGGGAAGGATTTATGAGGATGCTGCAGACCTTTCAAGGAGCACTGCCTCTTACCACATCTATGGAATAATTGACACGTGTTTCCAGTAGCAACATCCTCCTACTTTTTTAGGGGAAGGTGGACCACAGGCTGCAGAGTCATGGCTGGAAGCCATGCTGACAATCTTTGAGCATCTGGAAATTCCTTAAGAGCGGCGGGTCATGCTCGCTGCCTACATGCTCCGAGACACCGCCATGAGGTGGTGGGACATGATCTCATAGGCGGGTCATCACCAGGTTATGGCTTGGGGGGAGTTCCAGTGCATGTTTTACGACAACTTCTACCCAGATACCCTGAGGGCCGATCGAGCCCGGGAGTTCATGAGTCTATAGCAGGGTACTCTTTCTGTTATGGAGTATTCCTCTCGTTTCACCGAGCTGCATTTTTTCACAACCCTCTGGGGTGGATATGATATGTTCTTAGCAAAGAAGTTTGAGGATGGTCTCAGGTGGGAGATCCGCTCACAGGTGAATATCTTCCAGTTGACTTCCATCACTTCCATCGTCAACCAGACACTGATTGCGGAGCGCAATCTGAGAGACTCTGGAGCTGCGATCCAGGACAGTTCTTCTTCAAGAGCTAGTATTATTCTAGTTGACGTCATGAAGTGCCGTAGGGAGTCTACACGTGGTGATCCGAGGAGGTGAGATACATCTTTAGGTAGCCATGTATTATGCTACCAATGTGGAAGAGCAAGGAACACAAGGTCGCAGTGCCAGAGAGACCCATTGGAGTGCCAATCTTTTGGCAAGATGGGCCATCTTCAACATTTCTGCCAAGTTTTCTCACCAATAGTTGGTGACTAGGGTTATTCCATGACTCCCCATCCTGGAGTAGCACCACCAGTTTCTCACCAGTCAGGGAACTAGAGTTCTTCTGGCCATTCAGGCTGAGGTGGAAGTCATGGCCGGGGTGTTCAGTTGCCAGTCTATTAGTGATAGCAGAGCGGATCAGCTAAGATCAGTTAGGCAGTGCCATAGGGTTGTGGTATAGGTCAGGCCTTTGCATTAGAGCAGACCCGACAAGAGTAGGATCCCAAACCTCTTATATTTCGAGGTATGATTTTAGTAGCCTTAGTTTTATCTTCATATCTTTTTGATACTGGTGCTACGCATAGCTTTATCTCTATTGCTTTTGTAGAGAGCCTTGGGCTCTGTATCCTTTCTTCTTCCGACTCATTGACACTAGACACACCGTTGGGGACGAGGACATCTAGTGTACGCTAGTGTAGATAATACCCCCATGAGGTTGAAGGGTATCGATTCTTATGGGATCTCTATGTCATAGAGATGATAGGCTATGATTTCATCCTTGGGATGGACTAGTTGGTTCCCTTCTAGGCAGTCGTCGACTGTTATCGCCGCAGAGTGTGTTTTGTTTCACTAGAGGGTGAGTCTTTTCTTCATAGGGGTGAATGGGATGTTAAAGAGAGTCGAGAAGGACTCGAGAATCATGGGCTAGGAAGGGTGACCACCCATATTTCTAGTCATTATATAGGTGACTAGGAGACTTCAGAGTTGGACTTTCCTCCAGTAGTGGATCATTTTGAGGTATGTATTTCCAGTGGACTTTTCATGTTTTCCTCTGGAGCGTGAGGTGGAATTCTCTATTGAGCTCGTTCCAGGAGCCACACCAGTGTCCATTCCTCCTTATAGGATGGATACACCTGAGTTGCAGGAGCTCAAGAAGTAGTTGGAGGAGTTTTAGGAAAAGGGTTTCATACAACCCAGTTCTTATCCTTGGGGTTCGCCTGTCCTGTTTTCATATAAGGCAGATGGTACCCTTCGACTTTGTGTGGATTATCAGAAGATGAACCGATTGACGGTCAAGAACCGATGTCCCTTGCTGAGGATCGATTGCATCTTTGGTCAGCTTCGAGGAGCCCGGGTGTTCTCGAAGATCGAATTGAGGTCTAGTTATCATTAGTTGCGTGTCAGACCAGCAGATATACCTCTGAAATCCTTCAGGAGCAGGTATGGTCTATATGAATATACAGTCATGCCGTTAGGTCTCACGAACACGCTTGCAGTTTTCATGGCACTAATGAACCGAGTGTTCCATCCTTACTTGGAATCCTTCTTCATGGTCTTCATGGACGATATCTTGGTGTACTCTCACACTCAACACTACCATGCCACACATCTTGAGATCGTTCTGAGTACACTGAGAGAGCATCGACTTTATGCTAAACTCTCGAAGTGTCAATTTTTGTTGGAACAGATTCACTTCTTGGGTCACATCATCTTAGAGGCAGTAGTATCTGTGGACCCAGAGAAAGTGAGAGCTGTAGTCTCCTGGGAGCCACTGAAGAATAGTTTTGAGGTACGAAGTTTCCTAGGGATGGATGGATACTACAGACATTTCATTCAAGACTTTTCATGCCTAGAAGCAACATTGATAGGTCTGACCAAGAAGGGAGAGAAGTTCTTATGGTCAGATTCTTGTGAGTCATCCTTTCAAGAGATGAAGTTAAGGTTGACGCCGACATTGATACATGTCTTTTCAGAGCTAGGAAAGAGATATACAGTCTATTTTGATGCTTCAGGTAACAGGATTTGAGTTGTGCCTATGTAGGGAGATGGAGTCGTTATGTATGGGTCTCGGCAGTTGAGGCCACACTAGAAGAATTACCCTACACATGATTTGGAGTTGGAAGTTATTGTTCATGCCTTACACTATTGGTGACACTACATTCTGGGAGAGCACTTTGTGGTTTTCACCGACCACAAGAGTCTCAAGTATATATTCACGCAAAGTGATCTGAATCTGAAGCAGTGCAGGTGGGTTGAGTATCCTCAGTCTTTTGATTTTGAGATTACCTATACGCCGGGAAAGGGAAACGCAGTGGAAGATGCGTTGAGCAGGAGAACTCAGATTCAAGCATTTCAGGAGGCCGGGAGTGAGTGGAAGCATATGGCTCTGTTCTCTGAGATGCATCTGGAGGTGCACGACAGACAGGGACAGACTTTCCTATTTTCTATACCTGTTACCTCTACGATTCTTGATCGGGTACGGATGAGGCTGCTATCAGACTCAGAAGGCTTAGTCCTGCGGGAGGGTGTGTCAGGAGAGGACCCTCTTCTTGGATGGACAGTGGGCGAGGATGAGATCTTGCATTTCCAGGGACGCGTATGGGTTCCAACAGATATACGCGAGGAGTTGATGTGAGATTTTCATTCCTCGTTTTGGGTAGTTCATCCTGGCGTCACCAAGATGTATCGGGATCTACACCACCAGTACTGGTGGCCAGGTATGAAGAAAGATGTTGCTGGTTTTTTAATGAGATGTTCTACTTGTCAGCAGGTGAAAGCAGAGCATCAGCAACCAGCAGGGCTTTTACAGCAGTTACCCATTTTGGAGTGGAAGTGGAATGATGTCACAATGGACTTCATGACTGGATTTCCAAGGTCGCCTCGAGGGAACAATGTTGTTTGGGTGGTCATTGACAGACTTACGAAGGTCGCTCACTTCTTTCCGAGAAAGGAGACCTTCAGTGTTGATGGTATGGGATGACATTACATCTGGGAGATTTTGCGTCTGCATGGAGTGTCACACTCTATTATTTTAGATAGGGATGCATGCTTTACTACTCGGTTCTGGCAGGGACTTCAGAAGGCATTGGGTACCCAAGTACTTCTGAGTAAGACATACCACCCCCAGACAGATGGTCAGTCTGAGCGTACGATCCAGGTGGTTGAGGATATGCTCCGATCTTGCATTCTAGACTTTGGTAGTTCTTGGGATAAGCATATTCATCTGGTGGAGTTCGCCTACAACAACAGTTTTTAGGAGACTATTCAGATGGCACCTTACGAGGATTTGTATGGTAGGCCATGCCGATCACCCTTATGCTGGCTGGAGGCAGGAGAGGCAGCTTTTCTGGGATATGGTCTTTTTCAGCAGACCTCAAAGTAGATAGAGTTTATTCTGAAGTGGTTGGATATAGTACAGTCACGATAGTAGTCTTATACTGATCAGCGGAGACGACCTCTGGAGTTTGAGGTTGGTTATTAGGTTTTCTTGCATGTCACACCGAGGTTGGGACACAAGAGGATTCAGAGACAGGGTAATATTTCACCGTGGTACGTTGGTCCGTTTGAAGTATTGGAGAGAATTGGGTCGGTTGCCTATTTGTTGTAGTTAACACAGAGGTATCGGGCCATGCACGACGTGTTTCACATCTCTATGCTCCGACATTACTTTTCAAACTCGTCTCATGTCATCCAGCCTGAGGATGTTGAGCCGAAGCAGACACATTGTTTGAGGAGCATCCCATCCGGATTTTTGATCGCAGTATGAAGGTTCTTTGTGGGTGGTCTGTTCCTCTACTACGGGTGCTATGGCAGCACGGGTGAGTACAAGACGAGACATGGGAGAGAGAGTCTGATGTACGATCGCAATGGCCAGAGCTGTTCAGGGTTTCTCCTTCTCCACCTCATTATGGAAATTCGAGGAAAAATTTCATTAAGGGGGTATGTTTGTAAGAACCCAGATCTTCATTTCAGGTTTGTCTTTCCTTTTTTTGGAGTTTTTACAAAAAATGGAGTTTCTTGAAATTTTTGAAGTACACGCTGTGTACTTTCTGATTACACGTCGTGTACTCTTTTCTCGCTCGAAATCGTGTACTGGTCATGTCCGGGCCACACACACGGTGTGTATGGGTTTAGTAGAGGCTGGTTGAAGCAGAGTACGGAGAAACCTAGTACACACTGTTTACTATAAAAGTACACTCCTTGTACTTTATTTTTTTTCATTAAACGGACCGGGGTCATGCCTAATCGACAGAAAGGTCTTCTTCTCTAGCTTCTTCATCTAAGAGCACCAGGAATCTGCGGATCTTTGACGAGCCCCTATTCCTCCATCTGTTCTCAGAATAAATCGTCGTCGATTGAGTTGGAATCACAGTGGTGAGTTCTACCTTATCCTTAAGCCTTTTTTCCAATTTCTCCTTTTCCTCATGTTATCGTTGGTTGATTATTTTGATGTTTTCTCAGATCTTCGTCATTCTAAATAGAATCTATTGTCGTGGTTCGTATATATCGATCTCCTAGGATTGAGGTAGGTGGTTTGTAACTTTCTGTAGAACATCTTTGAATATTTTGTGCAAATTCCACCAATACCCTTGAACAGGGTATTGCATTTTCCCGTGTTGTTTGTCTTCTTTTCATTATTTCTTGATTAGAGGTAATTACTTGAGAATAGGGTAGTTTTTACTCTACTCTGGATGCTTTTACAAGCTTGTTATGCTTGTTTGGCATTTTGTCATTTTCTATGCCTAGTTGTAGGATAGTGGATCCGCTGTACTATTATGCTGTTGTGACTTAGAGTGATATCCAAGTTGTTCTTGAGGTTTACTTCGTACAATACATGCACTATGAATGTTGTTATACACTGGGCTGCGAGATCCTAGTGTAGTTGACCATAGGAATAATGGATGTAAGGGATTCCCCAGAGTGTCTTTAATTACTATGCGATCCCAGAGGGGGAATTGGCATTGATTTCTTCTTTAGAGAGTCTATGGTTCCTCGACGTGGGACACATGGGGAATAGACGTTGAGTGCTTTCCTAGAGAGCCTTTAGTAAGATACGAGATTATAGGGGGAATTGATGGTGAGTGCTTCCTAGAGAGTCTATTCTATAGCTTAACCAGAGGTGTGAGACTGTGTGTGACTGAAAAAGTGTTGATAGTACTTGTAGGTTGATCCTTAGGGGTTAGACTTTTAGAAATAACCAACGATTACCCTTTTTTTTTCTACTTTCTTGAGTGGCTATTTCTTGTTTCTGGATTGTTACTACTGTGCATTATCTTGTTTCCTGCTTATTGTTTACTTCTTACTGTACTTTACCTTCCATATATTCACTGACTGTTAGGCATAGATCTTTGGGTGGATGCCTATTGGGACTTTGTCTCACACCCTATTTGGGTCATGCTTTTGGACCCAAACAGATTATATTGTTGCGGGTATAGATAAGGGCAATAACCCTTCTACATCAGGTTCTTGATTTCACTGGAGATGGAGAGAATGGGACCGAGCCGAGTCTTGCGATGCTAAGGAGTTGCTCACTTGTTTTTCTTTTGTACTTCGGCTTAGTAATGTATTCATCATTGTTACTTGTTTGGCTGTTTTTCCTACACATATATGTATCATGAATCATTTACATATTTCTACTCCAGTTGTTTATTTGTTAGTCTTCCGCTGTTTATCGTTTACTCTTGTATGTATTTCTACTGCTTCTGCTATTGTTGCTATTTGTTTCTCTTCTGTTGTGTACTCTAACGATGAGGGATTAGTTTCCCTGCTATTATAGCCAAGGCCCTCAATGCTAGTCGGCAGCCTCTGGCGTTTGGGGAAATGCGCTTCAGCCCATGTGACCAACTAGGTACGGGGCGCCTCTGTGTGGCTTCTGGAACCAAGACATTACATTGATCATTTTTAATGGTAGAGTTTAGATCTTTCTCAGGAATGAATTTTCCAGAATTTTTTTATCCAAAATCATCAATCACCAGAACATGTACTTATGGTACCTCAACATGCATACCTCCAAAATTTAGTCACCTTTTTCACAGTTGTATATTCTTTCAAATTTTACTCTTATTAAACCTATTGGATCCTTTGGAACATAATAGCTAAGACAACAATAATACACTCTACTATCAATAATTTTAATAACAACAACAAGTTCTAAATGAACTCACTCTTCTATATAAACATTATTACTTTGATAAAATAACATTAAATATTCTCCAATGTTAGAGTCTTCCAGTTTAATCAATATTTATTTGAGTACCTTTAAATCCCCAAAAATATATTGGGTTCTAAAATCTTTATTGTGCCTCTCAAAAATCTAGACTAGAATCATTAACTCTCCTCTAATAATTTTGAACATTTGAATGTCTAACTCAATATCATCATAATTTATTTGACTTCACATAAATGATATATAAAATGTATCTACATTTTTATGGTATTTTAATATCTTAATATTTATTACCTAGTGATAAATTTATATAAATAACCACTAAAACTTCTATGTTCATCAACAACTCAAACACACTTGGACATTACTCCTGAGATTTTTTGTTCAAATATAATTTGTCTTATAAATTATTCGAATTCTAGCCCATAAAATATCATTCAAACATTTTATCATGTCATATTTTTATTATATAGACTTGGTATATTTATTTTTTTACCTAATTTCAGATGAAGCTATATTTTGATATAAAAAGTTTTTAACTTCATTGACACCACCTTATCCTTAGGTGACTTATGTTCTGATTTATCTACTATTTATCTATCTTTTGGTGATATCACTGATCACTTATTTTCTTTATCACATTACTCTAAATTAGTTAACATCAACCTATTTTCATATATCTTTTATAGATTTAACATTAGAACTAATATTCTTGAATCACAGCTTCTTTAGGTATGTTTGATTTACCTTCCTTTAAAATAACAATTTATATATCGTCAGACATAACATCTGGAGTACTTTAAAGATATTCAACAATTTTTCCTGACTATGGAAAACTCTTATATCATGATTTTTTTCCATACATCATTTATATAACTACTTTTCTAAAATAACATTCCATTCATTTGAGTACCTTTTACATTACTCAAGGAGAACTATCAAATACTTTTCCAAATTCTCAACAAGTCACATATTCTATTATCATCCAATCACCCTGACTTCAACACAAACATGACTAACTTAAATTCATCAATCATTCCACACTATCAAACAATATTAGGTGATCTCAAATTTTTTAACCCTAAATTTTGTGCACATGGAGAAAGAATATTATCTAAGGATAAATAGAAAACCATTGAAACATAAATATATTCCACACAAATAATCAGGCTATCACTACTTCATATCTTTTGGATAACTCAAAAAATCTTCTAGTTTCACCACTCCATAAAACACACCATAATCTTAAACCATTAGAAACATTCATTCAATTAATGTGAACTTTCATAAACCCATGCAACTATTAACAAAAAATAAAACACCTTTATAACCCCAGGATCAATTCAACATTGACAAAAAATATTTTATACAATTATATAGATATATTATTCAAAATAATGACATTAAACATCATTTCCTTGAATAACTAAAGACACAAATAAAAAGGCGACTTTGGAGTCAAAATCAAAAAATTATACATAATAGATATATATAAAAGTTATATTTTTTCTTAGTTTTCATGTAAAGATCCTAATCAATTTCATATTCATAGTATATTGAAATAATTATCTTCAATAACTCGTATAATTTTATATATATTCATATAGATCGTGAATTTTTATAATCTAGGTGTACTTCATGATGATTTTATATATTTGTCTATATTAATTTTAATGTAGTCTAAGAGATTTAATGATTATAATATTAATGGATTTATTTGTTTTTATATTTTTCAATGAAGAAGGTTTAGAAATAAAAAAAAATTAATATTAATAAAATTCACAATGTTGCAACACTTTGGAAATTTTAAAGACATTATAAAATAAAATTATCAAGTAAAACATCTAGTTTTGTTATTAAAATGAAAGTGGGTCAATATTTAAAATTTTATAAAAATAATATTCCTTTGAATTTATATTTGTTAACTTATAACGATTCATTAATATTGGTGCTCATGAAGAATATGATCCATATATTTTTTATTCTTAATATATATTTTTATATTATATGGATGACAGATTTAAAAAAATGGTCGAGTGTTTTTATCTATTTCAAACTAGGATACTAGTATTATATCTGTATTGAGATGAATATTATTTTGTGATATTTAACCATGCTAAAAATAATATATTTAATTATCTATCTTAGATTATACAGAAAAAAATTTCTTATAATAGAGGGTGATTATGACGAAATCAGGTTTATGGTGGATGAAAATAATAATATTCTTAGTGACGAAGTTCATTACCCCTCTAACTTATTTAATAATACATATTTAATTTTAATTTATAATACATGAATGTAGTTAATCTATATTTTAATTTTTTAAAATGATTGATTTATAACATATATCAGGTTATAACTTATTTCATACTATTTTTAATATATTAATTATATATTACAATTGATTTAAACATGTGAGTCATCGTTTTTCAACTCATATTTTTTTTGATGACCCATCTGATACATTTCTACCTTTATCAAATATGCTTCTCACTTTTGTTAAGCATTTTTTTATTTGGAGATTCCATATTATATGCTAATATATTCACTAGGTATTCTCCCTACCTCTAGTAAATCCTTTCTAATTTTGGTGTACAATATTATATGGATGGAGGGGGATTAGATTAGCCAGCTGATCAGCAAGCATCATCTAAGCATGTGTTTTTGTTTTTACCATCATGAGGGTATTGGAGGGTGACAATTATTAAAATGTACTTATTAATAGAAAACAACAATTCACTTCACCAATATACTAATTTTTTAAAATATTTATTGAATATATATCAATAATAATTGGGTATAAACATAAATGAATATGTAAGATGTTTTGAGCTAAAAAAATATAAAAGTGGTTGTTCTATTTGACATGTGGATGGTTCCTACAATTGCTGCCAGAGGCTTATACAAGTAGATATTAAGGAATCTTGGATGGGGGATGATATTCCTTCCCATAAAATATTGTTATTGGAGGAATATTCCCAATTATTAAGTGAATGACATATTTTGTGAAATGATAAATGTTATCGCAAACAAATAGTTATTGTTTATTTTATCTCATATTTTTATCTAATGTACTAATATGATTATTTTCTCATAACCTAATTGTATATGATTTTCCATTTTATTGTCCATGATGTGCTTATGAACCAATATGTACTTGAAAATTTAGGAGAAAATGGAAGGACTTCAACTATATGTTATGGTGTATGTTCATTGGAAACACTTTGACTGCCCCTCAAATGATTGAAATGGAACCTAAATGGTTTCTATGAGATCAATAGAATTTTTGTGTGGATATACACCATACAAATTATCATAAGGTATTTTATAATCTCTTAATACATTTAAATTAATTTTTTTAATATAATCTAATTTTATAGTATAAAATTCATTTAAAAGAATCTTCAAAAAACAAATCAAGTAAGAAATAACAAGTCATTCCACACACATCTGACTTGAAAACGTTTTCCTAGAGAAGACTGGGCAATGTGATCTTTTAACTATCATTAAAAATAAAATTATTTCATCTTAAATATTTAAGTTTTTAGAATTTTTTTTTCATTGATGATATATAAAAAAGTTGTTGGACATGTGGTTGGATTAACTAAGATATGGTACGATGTTTTTAATAAGTTTAATTAAATTTACATAAATGAACACACTAAAACTTTGGGGTGAAAATATAAATTAATTATTTTTGAAGTGTTTTGTTTTCATAAATTATAATATATTTACAACAAAAAATTAAAGAGGAAAGGGTTGAAAATCCATTAGAGTCTTTATCAGTCTCCTAGGGGGGTACTATTACACATGATTTTGAGAAGGAGTATATTAGTCATATATGAGATATGGCTTCTAGACCTTCACCATCATAAGAATTTGGGAGATGCTCATATTCATTCAATGTTCCACCTCCTTCTACTGGTCCCATTATTGTTACTGTTTAGGATATTGAATCATACTGGAAAATTACAATACTATAGAATATAGTATAGGGAAAGGAGTCATGAATGACAACTGAGGATGAATAGTTTATAGTGGTGGGGAGTGTATTGTCTTGAATATTTCAAAGCATGAAAGGGATCATTCCTATAGAAATTATATATTTGATATGCTAGAATTCAACAGTTCAAAATATATTACATTTATTCAACTAGGCTTACATTATTATGATAATTATTTTAAAAAAAAATTCAGTACAAAATATCAAAATTAAACCAATTCATGTTCTAAATTTTATTCAATTCTGGTTTTAGAGGATAGTAACCTACTAAAAAATTAGGATCACTAAAATATTACATCATCACATGGTACTAGATTGACCTATTGAAGTAAGGATTATTGTGGATCTCTTTATATTATATATTTTTTTTATTCCATGATTACTAACATATATTCTACCTTTACATTATTACACTTAAACTAGAAATTTTTCATTTTTAATTAATAATGTGTTTTGATGTCTAAAATTGTTATTTCTTGATTCTTATGTTTTTTATTGACTAAAAACAATTTTCAATTATGTATTATACTAAATTGTATATATTCTTATATGGTATTTAGCAGTGTATTCAATATCTATATTTTTCGTATTGAATTTATCATAGTGATTAATGAAAACTCAAACTACCACCAAATTAAATAAAAAACTATCATATATTTAAAAACTATCAATAATATTAACAATCCACTAAGACTAAATTTGAAGACATTTAAACTACTACTAAGTAGAATTAAAAAAATGAACCTTAAAATTCATTGCTATAAGGAAGGCAGCAGTTTAAACAACAATTATGTTACATAGAAAAATACCTATTCACAAACAAATTTTATAATAAATGTGAGAGTTTATAATCCACTACCAATTAATAATTAACAATGATTTTATATAAACACTATGAATTTAGAATACCATCATTAATTAATAACAATCATGGTATAATTTTATTTTTTAAAAAAACTATCTTATATGTGTTAATAATGGTTAGAAACACAATGTAATCTTAAAACAACCACCACTAATTATTGTTTTCCTTATAGAACTTTTATGTTTTTTTATTTTAAATATTATATTAGAATTTTAGTTCTTTAAAAACACATACGTAAGATTTAAATTTCTTAAATAATTTTGACACAATAACCAATCACCACTTACGGGATAGGGGTTTAATCTTATATAGAGTGTAGAGATATCATCTCTTAACTATATAGATTAAAATTAACATAAAATGATGTTTTGACTATTCCATTCATTTAAAAATAATTTATATAGTGATTGTCATATTATTACAGCCACAAGGCCCAAAACACTTTAAGAGGGTGAGTGAATTAAGGTTTCAAATTTATCTTCATTGAAAAACACTTTTCCTTATGTTATAAATGAAAACATGTACCTATCCATTAAAACTAATAATTCACAATATCTAAATATGAAATTTAAATACTCTCATATAAGGATTTTTCCAAGTTATTTAAAAAGGATTATGTTAAAGGTGCATACACCAATGATCTATCAAAATACTTAGTACATAACTAATGAAAAATCTTAATTATAATTTTTTTGTATCATCCCAGTACCAATAATAATGGTTACCCCTCTTTATATCCTTCCACTCAGTGATTCAATATTTAGACATAAACATATACAACACGTATGTCACTCACAATGAAAGTTTCATTATAAAATAAATACACCACTCTATAAATGGTTGTTCCCTTTATCTCATTATTTAATAATAAGACCCAATATTCAGCCATAATTTGGATCTTCCATAATATATCTCTTCATTTAAAATTTATGGTATATAAAAGTTTTCTCTATGTGTTATGTTAATTTTATCTCAATCTTTAATTTTCATTATTAAAATATCTTGAATTTCTTTATCTAAAAATCTATCTCTTCATATACCACATGTCACCATCTTATTGATCATTATAAATACCCTTAATTATTGAATTCAATTTACAATTATCCAATAAAACTTTCTCATTTGAAAAATACTCTTAATTCAAAAATAAATCTATTTTGTAACAAATCATGGTGTAATAGTATTTGTTTACTAGATAAATTTAAAAATCACGGCCAGATGTTAGATTAGAAATTATGAAATCATGAGCTCTATAATTTGAGATATTCTCTATATCCATATTTTATGATATATTGTAAATCCTTATAGTTCTCCCTTAAATTACTCACCATACTGAAAACTCTAATTATTGTGTAACTACAAAGCCGTAATAAATATTCTTGAACGCTTATTCTTTAGAAACTCATCCCTCCCAAATCATGGGTTCACATTATGTTGTTATTTATAACCTTATTCGAATATTTTTATCAATTTAGATATTTCAACCTAACATTATAGTGTGACTAATTATACATACCATCCAGTGCAATATCAATTCTTATATCTTTAACATTATCATGGAATATTATTTTCCCTTGATTACCAAATATTTATTCCATAACTAATAAAAAACCATCAACAATTATTATGACATGACTATAATAGTTATAGTGTGATTTTTTTTCTTTACCAAATTCTGTTCTAATCTATTATAAGCCTATAAAAACTTCTTTTGATATTCGTCAATGTTTAAATTAATTAAATTTCACAAAATTATAAATTAAAAAACTCATTTTTATAACACATTATCAATATAATCATTTAATAATCTATTATTCCACTATTCTTCTCGTGAATATATTATCTTATAATATTCTCCAATTTTAGGTTTATTGCCAATCCTAAGTGTAATATATGATTCCTTGTACTTTATAATATATAAATTGTAATATAAAATCTTTTCTAGAATTCTATGTCAATGAGAGAAATGATTAAGGTTAAAAACAAGTGTTATAGAAGGGCCTTTATGCTGAAGAATATATTCTTAAAGAGTAAGGAATTTGAAAGACCATACTTGTGAATAAATTCTATTTGGATACTAGAAAAGAAATAAAATCATGGGATTTCATGTAACAAGTTGTTTTAGGATGATACATGACCCCATATGAAGTGTAAGGGAAATAATTAGATTTAGTATAATCCCTTTTGGACTTTAGTTGTATTGATTATAAGATTACATTAGGGATTTTTGACTCATTAATCTCAAGAAGAAAATAATTGGTTTCCCAATAGGGTCTAAACCTTGTGCAAACATAGTGTACTTATTTTAATTTCCTTTACGACATTAAATATGATTAATAAATTTTAGTAAAACACTAATATCCAATTTTATTAACCAAAATGAGAGTTTTCAAGACTAAAGAGGAAAATAGTTAAAAAATAAATTTAAATTTATTAAAAAAAATTCAACACTTGATTTACCCACCCCCTCCTCCTCTCAGGTATCTTTACTATTGGTAATCACATTATTCCTCCTTATAAGAGATAATATCTCCAAACTTATTATTTATATTTCCTTTTCTTTGATATTTTCTCCCTCTCAACCCATGCCTTCTCCTTGGAAACAACATGTTGTCATAGTAATCATAGGCTTTGTTCCCATCAATTCTTCAAAACCTCTAATATCCTTTAAACATCCACATTTAATAATTTATGTTCTAGTTATAGAGTTATTGAGGACATATATTAGATGGGATGAATTTATTTTTCTTATAACATGGTTGAAATAGTATTTATAATTTAGTACTAAATTTCATTGGTTTAATTAAATTTATCCCATTTTTATTCTCATACCAAACTATCTTATCTTTAGTTGAGGAATGTACACAGTTAGTAATAAAAACATTATCAACCTACTTAGCAGTAGAGGATTTCACCAATCCTGTTGAGTCAAATATTTTTCTTACATGAGATGAATAAGACTTAACATTAATTTACCTATAAAAATATCATTAAAATTATTCCATGTGTTCTCCAACTCAAGACACCTTAATTATTTCTTTCTTAGATCCTCTTCCTTAACAACATGTTTTTATTTTTTGTTTTTCACCATCTTTTCTTACACTACTTCATTCAACTTGAGGGTTTTAATTTCATCAAAACTGAGTATCTTACCATTTGATAAACTTATATTTATGTTTACTTTTCTTTTCCCCTCACTTTTTCAACTTTTGGAAATATTTCATGATCTTAGTAATTTTTTCAAGACATGCCTCATGTTTTACATTCATTTGATTTTCCACATAGGTTTATTTACCTTATTTGTCTTTATCACTTGATTATTAAACATTATTAACATGAACCATGAAGTCCAAAAGTTTCTATATAAATTCTTAATTGTATGATACATCTTATGATGAGTCATATTCTTATCTTGGGTGAATTTATTTTTACCTTCCATTGATTTTTAGCTTCCTTATAACTTTTACTCAACTTATTCATTGATAACTTTTTCACTAGCTCACCATCATTATCACTAATATTCTTCATAGGGAAATTTATATTGAAATACATTATTCCTCCACATTTAAAATAACTTAGTATTAATGGTCACTTATACATTCCTTTATCTCTTATGAAATTCCTTGAGATAAGATACAATACTTTTTATTCTTTATCTATTTCTTCATCATCTTCTGATTTATCAGAAGACCTATCCTATGAATCTATAAATTTAAGAATCTTAATGTATTAAAATTCCATACCTTCCGTAACATTCTTTTTAAATAAAAAATAATTCCAAATTTCATATGGGACAAGTATATTTTACTAATTATATAGAGATTAATCGTCTATTTCTTCTTATGTTGAAATATTATGATTGAATCCATCCATAAATTTTCACATAAATTTATTCATAATAGGTGAATCCATAAAGGTATAACCTTAACCTCTAATGTTGTTGATGATTTTATTTAACCTTGTAATATAATAATAAATATATTTTTCATCAACTATATTCAAGTCTCTAAACTTACTCTACTTGATTTTATGTTTTTTTACATTACTTTAACATTACCTTCATAGATGCTATCAATTTTATCGCAAGCCTCATTAGAAATTTGTAGATCCATTACCTTCAAGTAAAATTTATCCAATAAATAAATGGGAATATAATTCCCGTATTTTCAATTGACTTCCATTTCTATGTTTTTGAAATATTCATAGGAGCAAATTTTTTTCTGGGTAGAAATCCTATAGTAGTTTTATCAACCACTTCAAGGCCCAGTTAAAGAAGATATGATATCAACATATTCATCCATCAATCAAAATAATTACCATAAAAAATATGAATTAAAATATTATTAATTCATTTTACGATCTACTTATTCAATAAATGGATCCTATAGAGGAATCCTACTCATATGACACTTAAGATTCGAAATAATTATTGAACCACATAGTGGGGGTGGGGCGAATTAGTGGTAACTTTAAAAATTTTAATAACCTAAAATTAACCTATATAACTTATTATAGTTATGATTCACTCAGATAATAAAACTCTCTAACCCTTATTGAAAAAATAAAAGTGTAAGTGATGAATATAGTGTTTTTTAAAGTTTCACCAATAACGTGGGTGACTAAATACTTTCAATGTTTGGTTATTATTATGATACATATAATTCCTATTAAACTATTATTATGAAATAAAAGTGGTGTGTGATCTTCATCATCTAAACCCCATAGTGCATCCCACACAAATTGTTACCTAAAAAGATTGTACTCGTTCTTGTGAGTTGTAGTGATATTACCACCAATATGAGAAAAATTGTTGTAAATTTGAGTCACTATATAAATAAATTAATATAATACACTTAATACTTTTTAATGGTAGAGTTTAGATCTTTCTCATGACTGAATCATCTGGAATTTTTTATCCATAACTTCAATCACCAGAACATGTAATTATTGTACCTCAACATGCATACCTCCAAAATTTAGTCACATCCATATCAGCTCTATATTCATTAAAATTTTACAATTATTAAACCCAATGGATTATTTTGAACATAATTTCTAATAAATCCAAAATACACTCTGCTATCAATAATTCTAATAACAACAATAAGTTATGAATGAACTCACTCTTCTATATAACCAATATTAATTTGATAAAATAACAATACATATTCTTCAAAGTCAGAGTCTTCCAATTCTTTCAATATTTAGTTGAGAACCTTTAACTCCCCAAAAATATATTGGGGTCTAAAATATTAATTGTGTCTCTCATAAATCTAGACCAGAATCCTTAACTCCCATTTGATAATTTTGAATATTTGAATGTCAAACTCAATATCATCATATTTTTTTTTGACTTCACTGAAATGATATATAAAATATAGCTAGATGATTATGGTATTTTAATATATTAATATTTATCACTTAGTAATACCTTTATCTCAATCATCACTAAAACTTCTATGGTCTTCAAAACCTTTAAAACATTTTGACATTAATCCTGATATTGTTTGTTCAAATTTAATTTCTCTTATAAATTATTCAAATTCTACCCTTTAAAATCCCATTCAAACTTTGATCGCCTTATATTTTTATTATCTAGACTTGTTATATTTATGTTTTTACCTAATTTATTATGAATATATCTTCTTATCAACCATATTTTTATATTCTTTGACACCACCTCATCCTTAGGTTATTTAAATTCCAATTTATCTACTATTTATCTAACTTTTGGTGATATCACTAATCATTTATTCTTCATATCACTTTCTTATAAAGTAGTTGACATCAACCTATGTTCATATATATTTAATAGATTTTACATTAGTTCTAATGTAATTCCCCGACCCCAGTTACCCAGAGTCGGTGCATTATTTTAATACATTGGCATGATTACAAGGAATCATGTCCTAGAGGACCGATCAGTTTAGTAGTCTTGGAAAACAGATTACATACATGAATATTACATTACACTTCATAACATACAAAACAACATAAATAATCCTTCATGAATTCCATTATTCCCTTGGATTTACCACGCATATCAATCACAATACACTTCTTGGAATCCTAGGAAAAATGAAACATAAAAAGGGGTGAGCTCAGACGCTCAGTAAGGGTAAGCAATACAGTTGAAGATAACATAAATATTAAACATGGTGAATAATTGAAACCACATTCCTTTACCAACAATAAACATGAATAATTTTATGGAATGAATATGAGATGAGTAAATAATGCCATAATAAAACATAATCATGGATATTCTACTAGTCGATTGACCACATGAACCGTCAATATTATTTTCATAATGTTGGAATTTATAATGCCGGACATTCTGAAACATCTTTTCAAGGCCTCAACCAAGACGTCTAAAAATGATTAAGGCCTCGGCCAAAACCCTATCTAAAATTGGGAAAGGCCTCATCCAATTCAATGTATATTTGTCTCATGAGACCTAAAGATTCATCCAGAGGCTATAGCGTGCTACACCGTTCACATAATAAGTCTAATACATTCCTCATACGAAAAGTTTGAAACATAACATAAAAATTCATATTAAAACTAGCATACGAAATGTCATTACATTAACCATAAACTAAGAATGGTATAAAAATAACACATACATATTCAAACATATCCCAAAAACTATAATACAATATGGAAGACATGTATCATAATAAATAAACATAAAATATGTATAAAATCCATCAAAGAATGTTGACATAGATAAAAATGATTTGTAAAACTCTTTGAGAGAAATATACCTTTTTCATGAAAACATTTAAATGTTACACATTTATAAATTAATTAATTTAAAAGATATTTCTGAATCAAAGTGTCCCATAACACTTTGAAACTTTTGAAAATAATTATCATTTCAGAACATTCATGTCCTTATAAAAAAATCCTTAAAATCAATTTGAAAACATGGACATTAATTAAAAATATTTATAAAGATAAATCTTTAAAACATATAAAATTATGATCTTGATAAATATTACCATTCAAAAATCCTTAAAATATTCATTTTTAAATCATTTTCATGAAAAATGTACATGGATAATAAAAATGTCCCAGTAAATACTTACACATAAACAATCTCAGATAATAATGAGATTAAAGAATTAACCCTTACCGATTTGGTAACTTACGAAACATACACTCCATGAATGAGGTATCATACAATGAATATATAAATACATATAAATTAAATTTTATTACACAAATAATACAAATATTGGCAGCACATACACCACACAAAAGGTTATAGTGACAATATGGCATGAATCTAACGAGAATAAGGAGTGAGATGAAAACCCCTTACCTTGTACTTTTCCTTGGTTGAGGGTTGGTTAACCTCCTGTATACTGGTGAAATAATTTTTCTTAAATTATTAAAGAATAATATACATTAATATGATATAATATATGATCTTTTAACATTTCTTTGTTAATAATATCTTAATATTATCATCGTTTCAGGTGTTAACGGATTGGTTTTACTTTATATTCTTTGTTATGTGAGCCATATTTGTTATGGATGGGATGTATATTATTCATATACAAAATGATATAAAGTCCTTAAACATTATTTTTAATCATCAAATGACAATTATACTTGAATGGATATGATGGGGAATGAATCTCATCGCGTTCGTGGAGACAGTAGTCCGTACGTACGCACAAGCGACGATATCATTATTTTGATATTAAAATAATATTTAATTGGATGTTATATAATATATATAGAGTAATTATCATCTTATATTTATTATTTACATGAATTACACATCATTATTATATCCAACCAAACAATAATGTATTGAATAACAATTACACCACGACGTGGAGATGGTAGGCCATACGTACGCACGTATGGTGACATGTCATTCAAAGGATGGATATAATACTGAATATGGTTGTAATATATTTATAATAACATCATAGTATATAGAAGATACTAGAGTTTTTATTTTAGAATGGAAACAACAAAGAAATAAGAAGTTGAAGAAGAAAGGAACTTGAAAAAGAGTGGTGAAAACATTACCTCTTGTTCGGGTTCTTCCTTTTGATTTGATCAAAAGGGCTCTAAGGTTAGATTTATGACTAAAGGAAGGCCTCTAAGATTAATGGAGGATATTTAAAGGGAATTTGGGAAGATTTTTTCCAAACCAAAAGTATTTTATGGTATGAATAATTGGTTAGAAGTGGTGTTTTTTATAATGGGTGGAGAGGCTCTTTAAGAAAAACATAAAGTATTAATTTATAATAAATTCATATTCGGTTTCTAATGGTTAAAAAGTATATTATTAAAAGTTTTAGGTGGGTATGGGTCTAAATACTTTCAACCAATATATTTTAGATAGTTTTGGGTGATTATATTAACCTTATCTTTTAGTTTTAACTATTAGTTAATTAGTTTGACATTTACCATGTCACATTGTATTTTTATATTATATAGTTAATAAACATACTATATACATCCAAGAGACCCCAAAATGTCCATTAATGACACACCTATCATGATATAAGTCCTTTGGCAAAACCTTAGATTTTTAGAAACAGAATAGAAATTAATAATATAATATGTGTATTAAAAACTCATTTATGTCAATTTTGAGAATATTTAATAATTGATTTTTCTTAAAGTCATAAAAACTTTATTAATTCTAAATAAATTCATTTAAGAAATACTAACATGATATTTTAACTAATAAAATTATTTTATGAAATCAAAACTTTCAAATTATATTTATTTTAACATTTGTAATACTAATTATTTGATTCTTTCATTAATAAGGAAAATACTGCATCATTATTCTGTCATAAATAAATTTAATTATTAAATGTCTAAAAAATATAAATAAAATACCATTATTTAGAATATTTTCTTATCTTGATAATTAATATTTATAGTAGAAAATATAACATATATAACCCTATGTAAAAATTGTTTTTCTAAAAGTTATATGCTTTTGTCATTTTTGTATTTACTTTATCTTAATTAATATAATGTGTCCCTATCACCTAAATGTGGCTCCATGGAGTCCCAAAATCGACCCAAAGATGCCCATGTACGGACATGTATCAAAACATAGGGCTAGGACAAGTTTTAGTGAAAATTATTATTATTATTATATTATTTGTTAACCCTTATTTACCAGATTTACCTTTTAACCATGCTAAATAAATATTTTACCGAAGTAATTATACAAAATGTCTAAAAATAAGAGTTAACTATTTTCAAAATTTGGAAATCCTGATTCCAAATATGGAATTAATTTTTTCAAATTCAAAACACATAAGTGGCAGAAATTAATTTAAAATTAAATCTCGTTGTCGAAACAAAAAGCATGTTTTTAACAAATAATAACTATCAAATGATTGATTCTTTCTTATGTCTAGTTTAAATACGGAATTTTGTCCAATGACAAAAATTGGATTAAATGGTAAAATTATAATCTAATTAAACATTAAAATCACTCAAATTCAAAATTTATCAATATTTATTATTTCGAATACAAAAAGTTATTTTTAATTAAAATTTAGTAATTTTAACCATTCATCAAAATTTGAAAGTTATCAGAACCGTACCAAAATTTCTCCCTAAGATAATTTTGATATTTTGGATCCAAAAATGAAGTATATATTACCAAATTAAAAACATAAAAGTTTCATTTATTAATTTAAAATTAATTCCCGCTATTAAAACCAAAAGGTGTATTTTTTAAGAAATAATAACTATCAAAGGTTTGACACTTGTTTATGTCCAATTTCAAAGTGAAATTAGTTACAATGACCATCATTGGATTAAATGGTAAAAATATAATCTATTTATACTTCAATACCATTAAAATGTATAATTTAACAATATAAATTATTTTGATTAAAAAATTTGTTTTCAGTTAAAATATAGTATTTTCACTATTCACCTAAATACGAAAGTAATCAGAAAAACACCAAAACATTATTGAAACTAAATTATTATGTCTAGATTATAAATAAGAAGTTTATTTTGTGAAATTGAATATATAAAAGTTTTAAATATTGTATTTAAAAAGGCTTCGCCATTAAAAGGCGTTAAAATTGCATTTTTTGAAAAATACTTCTTTTATTTGAAAAAAATGTATTTCTTCTTAAATTATGTCTAAGAAACTCATAATATGGATTATAAAATTATAAGTATTATATAAAGTTCAAAATTCAATTAGTACTATTCATAACCGCTTTTGAACGGCGTGTTTGGTAAGTCCTGGTGCGCTAGAACTCGCTGTTACGTGTAGTGAAAGTTATTGAATTACATTGAAGAAATAACGTAATATGAAATCTTGGGGTGTTACATTCTTCCCTCATTCAATAAATTGTTTCCTCGCAATTTGAAATTATTTTCAAAAATAAAATTTTGAAAAATTAAAATACCTTTGGGAAAACCTACATCAGAAATTAGATTAATAAAATTTAGTCTTAATATGAGGAAAAGGGAAATGAAAGGGTCACCACCAAATTATGATCTCGATTAGAAGAACATTGGTTGAAATTAGATTCATTTAATTGAAGGAAAAACCTAAATATTTATAGTTAGTGATTGAGGTCCTCAATCACAGACAATTGTAAAATTGAGGATCTTAAATTAATAAATCTATGATGATTTAAAATACCATTGTTTCAACAAAACATATGGTATTAGGATAACACATTATTTGTTTTAAGATCACTTCACTAAAGTATAGTAATTAATTTCTTCATTGAATAAGAGAAGAAGAAAAATATATACTTGACAAGTAGAGTCCCATCCTTTAACTAAGTTCTACCAGAAACTCATATTTCACTCTAAAAGATAATAGAACTTAAAAATATTATTCTATTTATCTTATTCGTATAGGGTTCAAAAAAATGAATTTATAATTCATCTATAATGTCCATTTAAAAAAATCATTATTCAATCCAGGACATCATGTGGGTCAGTGGCAGGTGATACACCCTTGTCTCCCTTCGGTTGTGGGTTCAAGTCTCACGGCCTTGCCGAACGCGACGGGTTTCCGCCCGACCTCCGGGTAGTCCTTTTTATAAAAATCCAAAAATATTCTGAAACTAGACTTATACAAAAATACTTCTGTCCAACTCACAATCCAAAATTTATAAGGTAGTTAAACCCAATGAAGATCCTTTTTCCCACGTAATAGCATGTGAACACCTTCATCGTGTATTCTTTTAAAATAATGCAACATCCTGAAATACCGTAAAACCATATTGATTACATTCATTATCCCTTATTACTTATATAATACTGGATATACTCCTTATATCCAAAACATTGAATATTACAACAATGATGAAATAAACAAACCATTAATCAGTGCCAAGGTAGTCAATAATACCCAATATAATTTATCAACCATATCTTATTCCAAAATTACTACCTCAGTATCATGACCATATTAAGGATTACCTTTCCTTCAGCCATGTATTTTAAAAAAAAGTTTAACTTTCGGATGAGTCACTTTTCATAGTACCATATAATCTTAAATCCTCAATGAAATAGTATTGGAGTACAATCCTTATTTATCTCCATAATTCATATAACCAGTACATCGTTGATACAACACTCAAATGGAATAATTCTTTAATAACAACATAAGAACACTAGTCGATCCTCTACATCTGTGGTAGTATCATAAAATTATTATTATCTAATTGCATAATTTGGGGCATACTTTGATGATTTTAACATTGAACTTGTATTTTCCCCACTCCTTGCAGATGAATCATTGTACATTTGAAACTTTTTTTTACCCTCGCAATCACTAACGTGGTGGCCTTTTTCTCCACACTTATAATAAACTCACATTTCCTTCCAGCATTTACCAAGGTGATTATTTCCACATTTATCACATATGTGAAAATCCTTCTTTACCCTATTATGTTTATCCATCATTATCTCTACCATCCATTTCTTCTCTTGCATCCCTTCAAAGCCGTAGGACTCAGAGAATTCTTTACTTATCTTACTAACACATGATATTATTTCTTCATTTGTTGAGAATACATGGGAGACTATTTCCCTTCTAAATGTTGGATTAGTACCATGAATTATATGACCCTTCTTACTCTTTGGATAATACGTATTGTTGTAGTTCTCATTCCTTCTAATGGGCACCGTTTGTAAACAATGGAATACACTAGGTTAGTTTATGAATCAAAATTCATAACTCCAAACATTTAAAATAGCTAATGTAAATTAAACAATTTATGGATATAATCCATAATCACAAAAATGTTTTCATTGAGGAGATATATACTCATTAACCCTTCATTGTGGCTTGTAAAGAAAATGATAATTATCCTAAGCATATCCTACGGGAGTGTCTTAACCAAGAGTGTAGCAAGGCCCGTTGTCATGCACCACTTCCTGTTCGAGTCTAGCTCAAAGTAGTGTTTTCGAGTTTTACCACTAGGTACATCTGGGACACAGCCGCCTCTACCTGCTCATATCCATACAGGGATGTATTTTCTTGTAAACTCAAAAAATCACGAAATTACCAAAATTATATGATGTTCTTCTATACTAATCCTCAAATTATATCATAGGGTAGTGTTATTTAATGAGATTTTATCTAAATCTAGTTTCCAAGGTTATTTTTAAACTTCATTTGATACCAACTATAACGCCCCGATCCCAGTTATCCAAAGTCAGTGCATTATTTTAATACATTGGCATGATTACAAGGAATCAAGTCCCGAAGGACCAATCAGTTTAGTAGTCACGGAAAATCGATTACATACATTAATGTTACATTACACTTCATAAAATACAACAAAACATAAATAATCCTTCAGGAACGCCTTTATTTCTTTGGCTTAACCCTGCATATCAATCATAATACACTTCTTGAAATCCTGGGAAAAATAATACATAGAAAGGGGTGAGCTCATACGCTCAGTAAGGGTAAGCAACACAGTGGAAGATAACATAAATATTAAGCATGGTGAATAATTGAAACCTCATTCCTTTACCAACAATAAACACGAATAATTTTATGGCAGTAATATGATATGAGTAAATAATTCCATAATGCAACATAATCATGGGTATTCTACTAGTCGAATGAACACATGAACCGTCAATATTATTTTAATAATGAGGGAATGTATAATATTGGACATTCTAAAACATTTTTTCAAGGCCTCGTCCAAGACATCTAAAAATTATTAAGGCCTCAGCAAAAACAATATCTCATATTGGGAAAGGCCTCAGCAAATTCCTCGTCCAGTTGTCTCAAGAGACCTATCGATGCATCGAGGAGCTATAGTGGGCTCCACCTGTCACATACTAAGTCCAATACATTCCTTATATGAAAAGTTTGAAACATAACATAAACATTCATATTAAAACTAGCATACGAAATTTCAATACTTTAACCATAAACCATGATTGGTATAAAAATAACACATCCATAGTCAAACATATCACAAAAACATTAATACAATATGGACGATTTGTATCATAATAAATAAACTTTAAACAAGTATAAAATCCATCAAAGGATGTTGACATGGATAAAAATTATTTGTAAAACTCATTGAGAGAAATATCCCTTTTTCATGAAAACATTTAAAAGCTACACATTTATAAATAAAGTAATTTAAAAGATATTTTTTAATCAAATTGTCCCATACAACTTTTAAAATTTTGAAAAGAATTATCATTTCAAAACATTCATGTCCATATAAATAAATCCTTAAAATCAATTTGAAAACATAGACATTAATTAAAAATATTTAGAAAGATAAAATTATAAAAAATTTAAAATTATGATCTTGATAAAAAGTACCTTTTACAAATTATTAAAATATTCATTTTGAATTTTTTTTATATGAAAAATGGACATGGATAATAAATGTGTCCCATTGAATATTTATACATAAACAATCTCAGATAATAATGAGATTGAGGAATTAACCCTTACCAATTTGGTAACTTATGAAACATACACCCCATGAAAGAGGTATCATACAATGAATATGTAAATAAACATAAATTAATGTGTATTACACAAATAATATAATTATGGGTAGCACATACACCACACAAAAGGTAATAGTGGAAATATGGCATGAATCTCACAAGAATAAGGATTGAGATGAAAACCCCTTAACCTGTAATTTTCCATGGTTGAGTGTAGGTTAACCTCATGTATAATGGTTACATAATTGTTATTAAATTATTCAATACTCATATATATTAATATGATATCATATATGATTTTTTAACATTGCTTTTTTAATAATAACTTAGTATTATCATCGTCTCGGGTGTTAACGGATTCATTTTCCTTAATATTATTTGTCATGTGAGCCATATTTTTTATGGATGGGATGTATATTATTCATATTCAGAATTATATCAAGTCCTTAAACATTATTTTTAATCATCAAATGACAATTATACTTGAATGGATATGATGGGGAATGAATCTCATCGTGTTCGTGGAGACGGTAGTCCGTACGTACACACAAGCGACGATATCATTCTTTTGATATTAAAATAATATATAGTTTGAAGGTATATCATATATACAGAATAATTATCATGTTAAATTTATTATTTAAATGAATTACACATCATTATTATACCCATATAAATAAAAATGTATTTAATAACAATTACACCACGACGTGGAGACGGTAGGCCATATGTACGCACACACGGTGACATGTCATTCAAAGGATTGATAGAATACTGAATATGGTTATAATATATTTATAATAACATAGTAGTATATAGAATATACTGGATTTATTATTTTATAGTATAAACAACAATGAAAGATGAAGTTGAAGAAGAAAGTAACTTGAAAAAGGGTGGTGAAAACATTACCTTTTCTTTGGGTTCTTCCTTTTGATTTGATCAAAAGGGCTCTTTAGGATGTCTTTATGACTATAGTAAGGCCTCTAGGATTAAGGGAGGATAGTTGAGAGGGTATTTGGGAAGAGGTTGGACAAACCAAAAGTCTTTTAAGGTATGGATAATTGTTTATAATTGTGTCCTTTTATAAGGGGGAGGAGGGGCTCTTTAGGAAAAACAAAAATTATTAATTTATAATAAATTCATATTCAGTCTATAATGTCTCAAAAGTGAATAATTAAATGTATAATGTGGGGATGGGTCTAAATAATTTCAACCAATATATTTTATATAGTTTTGTGTCATTATATTAACCTTATATTTTAGTTTTAACTCGTAGTTAATTAGTTTGACATTTACCATGTCACTTTGTATTTATATATTATATAGTTAATAAACATACTATACACATCCAAGAGACCCCCAATTTGTCCATTAATGATAAACCTATCATGATATAAGTCCTTTGGCTAAACCATATATTTTTTTGGAATAGAATAAAAATTAATAATATAATATTTATTTTTAAAACTCATTTATGTCAATTTTGACATTATTTAATAATTTATTTTTGTTAAAGTATTAAAAACATTATTAATTCGAAAAAAATTCATTTAAGAAATAATAAAATGTCATATTATCCAATAAAATTAGTTTAGGTAATAAAAACTTTCAAATTATATTTATTGTAACATTTATGATACTAATTATTTGATTCATTCATTAATAAGGAAAATACTCCATCATTATCGTGTCATAAATAAATTTTATTATTCAATGTCGGAAAATTATAAATAAAATACCATTATGTAGGAAATATTTTTAGCTTTATAATTAATATTTATATTCGAAAATATAACATATATAACCCTATGTAAATGTTGTTTTTCTAAAAGATATATGCTTATGTCATTTTTGTATTTACTTTAACATAATTAATATAAAGTGTCCTTATCACCTACAAGTGGCTCCATGGGTCCCAAAATCGACCCTAAGATTCCCATGGTCAGAAATGTATCAACCAATATGGTTAGGACACATTTTAGGTAAAATTAATATTATTATAATATTATTGGTTTATCCTTATTTATAGGATTTACCCTTTAACCATGGCAAACAAAATATTTACCGAAGTAATTATTCAAAATTTCTAAAAATAAGAGTTAACTATTTTCACAATTTGGAACTCCTGATTCAAAATATTGAATCCATTTTTCCTAATTCAAAACACATAAATGGCAAAAAATAATTTAAAATTAATCCCAATTTTTGAAACAAAGAGCTTGTTTTTAACAAATAATAACTATCAAAAGATTGATAATTTCTTATGTCAAGTTTAAATATGAAATTATGTCCAATGAACAAAATTAAAATAAATTATAAAATTATAATCTTATTATACTTTAAAATGACTCAAATGTAAAATTTATCACTATTAATTATATCAGATTAAAAAAAGTTGTTTTTAATTAAAATTTAGTAATTTTGACTATTCATCAAAATATGAAAGTTATCAGAAAAGTACCAAAATTTCACCCTAAGATAATTTTGATATTATGAAACCAAAAATGAAGTCTATTTTAACAAATTCAAAATATAAAAGTTGAATTTTTTAATTTAAAATTAATTCCCACTGTTAAAACCAAAAGGCGAAATTTTAAGAAATAATAACTATCAAAAGTTTGACACTTGTTTATATCCAATTTCTAACTTAAATTACTTAAAATGACAATCATTGAATTAAAAGGTAAAAATATAATCTATTTATATTTCCATACCATTAAAATTTATAATTTAACAATATAAATTATTTTGATTAAAAAAGTTTTTTTAAGTTAAAATTTAGTATTTTTCACTATTCACCGAAATATGAAAGTTATCATAAAAACAACGAAACATTATTGAAAATAAATTCTTATGTCCCGATTCTAAAGAAGAAGTTTATTTTGTCAAATTTCATATATAAAAGTTTCAATTATTGGATTTAAAAAAGATTCTTCATTAAAAGGCAGCAAAATTGCATTTTTTGAAAAATACTTTTTTTATCGGAAAAAAATGTATTTGTTCTTACATTATGTACAAGAAACTCATAATATGGATTCTAAAATTATAAAGATTATATAAATTTTAAAATTCAGTTAATACTATTCATAACCGCTTTTGAACGGCTTGTTTGGTAAGTCATCGTGCGCTAGAACTCGGTGTTGCGTGTAGTGAAAGTTATTGAATTACTTTGAAGAAATAACATACTATGAAATCTTGCAGTGTTTCATCTAACATTTTTGAATCAAAACTTATTTAGTTAATATTGATTTATCTTCCTTTAAAATAAAAATGTATATATCTCCAGACATGACATCTGAGGTACCCTAAGGATATTCCTCAATTTTTCATGACTATGGAAAACAATTAGATCTTGAATTTTTTCTAATAACATTTATATAAATCCTTTTCTAAAATAAATTTCCCTTCGTTAGAGTAACTATTACATTACATAGGGAGAACTGCCAAATAAGTTTCCAAATTTTCAACAAGTCTCATCTTCTTTTATCATCCAATCATTGTGACTTCAAGAGAACAATGAGTGACTTAAATTCACCAAAACATCCCCCCCAATCATACTATATTAGGTGATATCAACTTTTTCTAACCCTAAATTTTGGGCACTTGAAGAATGAATTTTATCTAATGATAAATTGAAAACCATTGAAACATAAATATATTCCACTCAAATAATCAGGATATCACTACTTCATATCTTCTGGATAACTCACAAAATCTTCCAAATTCACCACTCCATTAAATACACCATAATATAAAACACTTAGAAAAAATAATTTACTCAAATTGAACATCCATAAAGTCAAACTACCATTGATAAAAAATACAACACCTTCATAACCCCAGGTTTAGTTCAACATTGACACAAACATAGTTCATACTAGTATATAGATATATTCTACTAAATAAAGATATTAAACATCCTTTCATTGAAGTACTAAAGACGCAAATAAATAGACGACTTTGGGGTCAAAATAAAAAAAAGGACATAATAGAAACATATAACAGATATACTTTTGATTAGTTTTCATGTAATGTAAGATCCTAATCAATTTCATATTCATAGTATATTAAAATAATTATCTTCAATAACCAGTATAATTTTATATAAAATCATATAGAATGTGATTGTTGATAATCATGCTGAACTTCCAAGTGATTTTAAATATTTGGTTACAGTACTTATTAAGTAGTTTAAGAGATTTAATGATTGTAATATTAATGGTTTTAATTTTTTTTATATTTTTCCATGAAGTAGGTTTAGAAATAAAAAAATTTAATATTAAAAAAAAATTCACAATGTTGGGATAATTTGAAAATTTTAATAAAACTGTAAAATAAAATATTCAAAGAAAACAACTAATTTTGTTTTTAAAATGAAATTTGGTCAATATTTAAAATTTTATAGTAAAATATTTATTTCAATTTATATTTGTTAACTTATAACTATTTATCGATATTGGTGATCATCAAGAACATGATCCATATATTTTTCATTCTTAATATATATTTTTATATTATGTGGATGACATATTTAATTAATGGTAGAGTGTTTTATCTATTAGAAATTGGGATACTAGTACTATATGGGTGTTTAGTTGAATATTATTTTGTGATATTAAACCATGATAACAATAATAGATTGAATTATCTGTCTATGATTATATTGAAACATTTGTTCTTATAAAGTAGGGTGAATATGAAGAAATCATATTAATGGTGGATGAAAATAATAATATTCTTCATGATGAATAAATTTACTTTTTGCTCATCCCCCATTTAACGTTTTTAATAATATATATTTATGTTTAATTTAAAATAAATTAATTTAATAAATATATCTTCTAATTTATTAAAATTATTGATTTATGACATATATCATGTTATAACTTATTTCATACTATATTTTTATATAGTAATTATTCAATACAAATAATTCAAAGATACGAGTCATCCTTTTGCAACTCAAATGTAGTTTGTTGTCCAATCTGATACATTTCTACCTTTATTAGATATACTTCTCACTTTTGTTATGACTTTTTTATTTGGAGATGCCATTTTATATAACACTATATTCACAAGGTATAGTCCATACCTCTAGTGAACCCCTTGAACTTTAGGGGTGCCATCTGATAGGGATTGCGGGGGATTAGATCAGCCAGCTGATCAAAAAACATCAGTTATGCATGTGGTGTTGTTTTTAACATCACGAGAGTAATGAAGGGTGACTATTATTAGTATATACTTATTTATTGAAAATAATAATTTATTTCACCTATATACTAATTTTTAAAAATATTTATTGAATAGATATCAATAATAATATGGTATAAATGAAGTAGATTATGTCTGATGCTAGAAGGTAAACTAATTAAAAAGTGTTTCTAGTATTTGACATGTGTGGGGTGAATATAGATGATTTCAGAGGCTTAAATGTGTAGATATTAAGGAATCTAGGTTGTGTGATGAAATTATTTCCCATAAAATATTATTACCGGAGTCATATTCTAATTTATTATGAGAACGATATATTTTTTAAAAAGAAAAAGGTAATTTAGAACAAATAATTATTTTTTATTTTATCCAATCTTTTTATCTAATGTACTAATATAATTATTTTCTCATAACTTAATTGTATATGATTTTTTATTTTGATGTCCACGATGTGCTTGTGAACCAATAGATCATTGAAAATTAAAGTAAAAATGGATGGACTTCAGCTATAGGTTATGTTGTAAGTTTAATGTCAACACTTTGGCTACCCGTCAAATGTATAAAATGGAACCTAAAGGGTTACCATGAGATAAATGGAATTTCTATGTGGATATACACCATACCAATTTGTATAAGGTATTTTATAATGTCTTAATACATTTAAATTAATTTATTAAAAATAATGTAATTTTATAATATAAAATTTAATTCCTAGAATCATCTAAAAATCAATCAAGAAATAACAAGTCATTCCACGCATATCTGACTTAACAATTTCCCTTGACAACACTAGGCAAGGTGATCTTTTAACTATTGTTAAAAATAAAATTGTTTCATCTTACAGATTTAAATTTTTATAATTTGTTTATCTCATTGATGATATAGAAAATATTGGTTGGACATGAGGTTTGTTTAACTAAGAAATGGTATGATGTTTTTATTAAATCTAATCAAATTTACATAAATTAACACCCTAAAATATTAGGGTGAAAAATATACATTTATTTTTTTGAAGTGATTTTTTTCATAAATTATATTATATTTACTACAAAAAAATTATGAGGCAGGGGTTGAAAATCCATTATAGTCATTATTAGTCTACTAGGGGGATACTATTACATATGTTTTTGAAAAGGATCATTTTATCCAAATATGAGAGATGGATTTTAGACCTTCAACATCACAAGAATTGGGGAGATGCTCATATTCATTCATTGTTCCACCTCCATCTACTAGTCCAATTATTGTTACTGTTTAGGATGTTGAATCATAAAAAATTTCTATACTTTAAAATATAGAATAGGAAAAGGATCCATGAATGAGAACATGAGATGAATAGTTTATAATGTTGGGGAGTGTATTGTCTTGTATAGTTCAAAGCATGATAGGGATCATTTTTGAAGAAATTACATCATTGATATTCTAGACTCCATCTGTTTTAAATTAAATACAATTATTCAACTAGGCTTACATTATTATGATAATTATTTTAAATATATTTTTAGCAAACAATATAAAAATTAAATCAATTCATGTTCTAGATTATATTTAATTCCTGTTTTAGATGATAGGAAAATACTAAAAAATTAGGATCACTAAAACATTGCATCATCATAGGGATAATAGATTGACCCAATGAAGTAAGGGTTATAGTGGATCTCATATTATATTTTTTTTCCATGAGGACTAAGAGATATTATACATTGATAGTAGTACACTTAAACTATAACTTTTTCATTTTTAATTGATAATGTGTTTTGATGTTTATTATTGTTGTTTATGGATTCTTTTGTTTTTTTATTGATTTCTAACAGTGTTCACTTGTGTATTATAATTAATTTTATATATTCGTATATGGTAGTTGGTTTTGTATTTAATATCCATATTTCTAGTGTTGAATTTATCATAGTGGTTAATGACATCTTATACTACCACCAATTGATATAACAACCATCATCTATTGAATTTTTTTCTATAATTTCTAATAATCCACTAAGACTAAATTAAGAGTCATATAACTACTAATAAGTCAAATTAAAAAAAGAAAAAAGAAAATAATTTCTATAAGGAAGGTAGCGGTTTAAAAAACCAGTAAGTTAAAAAGAAAAATACCTATTCAAAAACCACTTTTATATTAAATTTGGGAGTTTAAAAGCCACTACCAATTACTAATTAACAATTGTTTTATATAAACTCTATGAATTTAAAAATACCTTCATTAATTAATAACAATCAATGTATAATTTTATTATTTCTAAAATTATATTATATGTGTTTAAAATGGTTAGAAACATAATGCAATCTTTAAAAAACCACCACTAATTATTGTTTTCCTTATAACACTTCTAATTTTTTTCCATTTAATATTCAATGGAAATTTTAGTTCTTTATAAACACTTATAAAAGATTTAAATATCTTAAATCATTTTTACAAAATAACCAATCTCCCCTTATGTGATAGGGATTTAATCTTACATAGAGTGTAGAGATATCATATTTTAACTACATGGATTAAAATTATCACAAAATTATGTTTTTACTGTTCAATTCATTTAAAAATAATTTATACAGTGATTTTTATATTATTGCATCCACAAGTCCCAAAACACTTTAATTGGGTGAGTGAATTAAGGTTTCAAATTTTTCATTATTGAAAAACTCTTTTCCTTATGTTATTAATGAAAACTTGAACCTATCCATTAAAAATAAGAATTCACACTATATAAATATGAAATTTAAATACTCTGATATAAGGATTTTTCCTAGTTATTTCAAAAGCTCTATGTTAAAAGTTTATACACCAATGATCTATCAATATTCACAGTAAATAACTAATGAAATATCTTAATTATAATTTTTTTGTATCATCCCAACACCAATAATAAGGGTTACCCCTATTTATATCCTTCCACTCACTACTTCAAGATTGTGACACAAAGCTATAAAACACATATGTCACTCACAATGAAAGTTGCAAGATAAAATAAAGACACCATTATATAATTTTTTATTTCCTTTATCTCAGTATTTAAAAATAATACCCAATATTCAACCATATTTAAGATCTTCCATAATATATCTCTTCTTTTAAAATGTATGGTCTATAGATGTTTTCTCTATGTGTTAGGTAACTTTTTTCTCATTATTTAATTTTCCTTGTTTAAATATCTTCAATTCCTTTATCTAAAAATCACTCCCTTCATATACCACATGCCAACATCTTATTGACCATTATAAATATCGTTAATTATTGAATAAAATTTCTAATTATCCAAGAAAATATTATCATTTGAAAAATACTCAAACATCAATAAATTTCTATCTTGTAACAAATCATGGTGTAATAGTACTTGTTTACTAGATAAATTTAAAAATCATGGCATGAGGTCATAATTTAAATTCCAAAATCATGAGATCTACAATTTGATATATTCCATAAATTCATTATTTATGACGTAATGTTAATCATTATGGTTCTCCCTTAAATTATTCACTATACTATAACATCCAATTATTGTGTAACTACTCATCAATAATCCATATACCTAAGCACCTATTCTTGAGAAAATAATCCTTCCCAAATCATGGCTTCACATTTTGGTGTTATTTCTTACTATATTCAAATATATTTTTTATTTTATATATTTCAACATAACACTACGGTGAGACTCTTTATCCATATCATCCAGTACAATATCAATTCGTTAATCTTTAACATCGTCATGGAAAATTATTTTCTCTTTATTACCAAATATTTATTACATAACTAATAAAAACCCAAAATAATTATTATGACATGACCATAATAATTATAGTATGATTTTTTACTTCTTTACCAAATTTTCTTAAAATCTATTCCAAACCTATAAAAACTTCTTTTGATATTCATCAATGTTTTAATTAATTCAATTTAGCATAATTAAAAAATAAAACTACTTTTTATCACACTTTATCAATCTCAACATTTAATAATATTTGATTATATCCTTCTATTATTGAACATATTATCTTATAATATTCTTCTTTTTTAGGTTCATTGACAATCCAAAGTAAATTATATGATTCCCTATACATTATAAAATCCATATTATAATATAAAATCTTATCTAACACTCTATGTCAATTAGATCCATGATCATTGTTAAAAAAAGTGTCATAGAAGGTAATTTTTGTTAACCTTGAACCTTTATATTTAATAACCACATAAGTTGATAAAAATGCCCTTTTTCTATCAATCCTTGATTATAATACCAATAGATTATTACATTCCTTGATTCTTGTACCAAAAAATCACCCTCAAGAATGGGTTGATCCCCATTGATATGATATTTATTATCTAATTACAATTTTCATTCACTATCAACACTTGTGATAGTTCTTTATTAAATTTCTATAATTTCTTTAATCTCTTAAATTTCAAAAAATTATCCCTATTTTAAGTAACATCAAATTTTATTATTTTCTACCACAACTAATCATCCATGATAAAAATTTAACAAAATGGGGGTAAGAGATACATACAAAAATCCTCCTAAGGATTTTGGGGGTGGTTAAACATAGATGTTTTATAAATTTTGTTAAAAAACTAATGCATCTAATATTTTCATAAATATGTCCACCACTTGTTGATTTGTTAAAATATGATCCACCTTGAAAAATTAAAGATTCACCATTTATTTGATAATGTTTTGCAATTTTTAATACGATTTTTTAAGAATCTTAAATTTTGTTATTTATAAACATTATAAAAATATTCTTAGTCCCAAAAGATCACCATTGGAAGTTCAACCACTTCTCTATGATTCTCCAATTATTTCTTCATCCAAATCAGTTGAGTATTATTTTTTATCATTAAAAGATAATTTTCATTATCTATGATAAGATAAGTGGTTTACTTATTTTTTACATTAAATCTCACACATTTATTTTCAATTAAAACACCCCTAAAATTGTGGATTTTGTTTTCAACACCTCCACCCCAAATATCATCCAAATTTTCCATCAATTTTCACTCTTTTATAACATCAAATATCAACCGACATTCAAGTGTATATGGAACATAAATCATGAGTCATTTTAATACAATAATAAATTTTTATTTAAGTTTACGTTGAATCATTTAATCCATGAATACCGTGTACATAATGTATGTCCTTGTTTCTATCAATTATAAAAATCCTAAAATCCTTCCCAAATATAATGTTGACTCTGCATCTTTTCCACCCTCATACTTCCCATGTTTAGTCCCAACATTGATTCTAAGTGTAACGAGTTTGCAATATTTCTGTTAAAAATCTTAAATGCCTCATTTGCATATTTTTGTGGAGAGATAAATGTATATTCACCCTTTTTTTTACTTTAATACTATAAAAATAGTTGAGTTCATCAATCATTGAAATATAAAACTTTGAAAACAACAATTTTGAAAATTCTGCCACAAATTTCTTTTTTCTTCCACTAAATATAATATCATAAATGTGTATAAGTACCATAATATTCTATTTTTTGATGACTTTACATATATTTTGTGATCTAACCTATCTCTATTTAATTATAGATTATTCAAATAAGAATATAAACAATCAAATAAATCTAATGGTCCATTATTTAATCAATATAAATATTTTTTTCAAATGACTTTCATTATCTTTTTTATCACTGATTTGAAAACCTACCAGTTATTCAATATATATTTCCTCTATAAGTACTCTATTATATAATTTCATCTTTATGTACTTTTATATATTTTAAAACCTCCTTGGATTACTACCATAAAAATAGTTAGATAGACTCAATTATAGACATCTTACAAACATATCTTCAATATCTTTGATTTTTATTGGAATAATGCCTTTGAAAACCAACTTGTCATTATTTATAGTTATATTACCGTACTCATCATATTTATTTTTTAAAAACTATTTTCTTCTAATCATGTTGACACCATTAAAACTTTTCATAATCCTCCATGTTTAGTTATTCTCTATTTGATCAATATTTTAATACATTTACATAACCCATGATTTTTATCTTTTTACATATTCAAATGATATAGGATTCACCTTTGATAATAAATCTACATGCTTGGAATTTTTTATTCATCAATATTGTATTGGAGTAGTGCTTTCTATGATAATATTGGACTCATCAATTCTATATCTTACATTCCCCCTTTGAATCTATCATTAACTCACTTAAACAGATAATTCTTATTCTGATTCAACTTCAATAAATTCTTTGTAAGATGGGTTTTTAGGTTCTTTATAATTTACATCATAATTATCTACTTCTTTATATATTTATTTTAAATATACATTTTCATATTTTTTCTATAAATTTATTTAATAACATTGACATCATTTCTATAAAAAATCTTTTTAATCCTCATATTAAAAACATGTAGGCTTTACATTTTATTAAATAACTAATAAATACATATTCATCCATAACATCACTATATATTCTATGAATTTTTTCATTATTTCATATAAAAAAATTCTCTAAAAAACTATTAGGTATTTTATATTTTTATTTATTATGTTACACATCTCATTTGACATCCTCTTCTCACTAAGAGTTAACAAATCCCTATTTTCTGAATACACCTCCACTTATACTGCATCCTTCCAATGGTTCCATGATATACCAAATAGTATGTTTTTTTTGTTTTCACATTGAATATTTTCCTTTCTATCATCCTATTTTACAATGGAGTTCTTATTGATGACACCTCATGTTTGATTAAAAGTTTCTCAAGATAATTTTCCACTTCAATTAAGGTGTTATCCAGTTTATTATCAAAATAAATTAATTTTATTAACCTCCCTATTTCACTTTTATAATTTCTATTATATATTTTGATTCATTCCATCCAATATTTACTCATTTATATAAACATTATATATCATATCATAATGAAATAACCTATAAAAAAGATGTAATATCATTCTACTCATGTTTCTGTTTCTGTCCTGAGCCCGCACAGATTGGTGTAAATTAAATTGAGAAAGTGTGAATCTCATTTCTTATTTTTCGTATTAGGATTTCACAATATCTTCCCTTTCATATAAGTATCACATGTAATTTTTTATCTTATTATAGATTATAAATATCATTTATAACCTTAATAATTGCGATATCATTCAGGATTTATTTATGAATCTGGTCAAGTCATTAATCCCAAAATCTATTCTCCTATTCCATCATAAGAAAAGAATAATTCCTTATTCTTTCTAATTGGAAAATATTATAGTTTTTTCTCTATCCTTCTTTAAATTAATTTTAAACATTCTATTATTAAAAGGTATCCACTAATTTTGAATGTGACTTCATATCCTCAGTGGAAAATTTGAATCATGCTCAATATATTTTGTCGAAGTCCATCTATAAAAATTGCATTTATGAACTTCAACTAATCATTTCCCTTGATAATTAAAGTTATATTGTTTCCAAAAAATGTTCCATATATATGGACCCTTATATTATTCAATGAACTCAAATTTCAAATCATATGGGATGAAAAACCATTGTCAATAATCCATGTGTTATCATTCTAGGTCACATTGAGTGAAATTCATTCAATGATAGCCTTATACTTCTTATTTTGTCTATAAAATATTTCAGGTTCAGTTATGAAAAAATTGAGGTTTCCTCGTTATTTTCATCACACCGAGTTATAGAATCCACATATTCTTCCAATTTAGATAATATTTTCTCAAATAGGGTGGTCTTTATTTCAGCCATATCCATTCGTATCAATATCACAATGGGTTTATCTCTATTCATTATACTCCTTCAATCAAAATTACTATGCCCAAAATTAGATTATTGAGAATAATATCCATAAAAAAATTTCTTCTTTAAGATATAAGAAATTATATCATCCTTATTTGTTGACTTATAGAAAACTCGCCATGTATATATAACGTTTCTTTATTATAATTGGGAATAGTGTAACCTAGGTAACTATAAAATCAGTGTTTTATAGGGTAAAACATATTAACTTTCACACCATATATTCATTTCATATAAGTAACTCTTAGGTTTTTTAATAACTCTTAAATATTGAATTCAATAATTTTTTCTAACGTTATTCTTTTCTTTCACCTTTGTTCATGTTGTTCAAGTTTTAAATGATTAACCTTGAAATATAATTATTATATTTCCTATAAAAATGAGTCATTGATCTTTTAAAGAATAGAAAAACTCATCTCACCTCTTTAAACTAATTTATGGATCTTTTCAAATAAGAATTACCCAATTCAATGTTTATTCTTATTAACATAAGAATTCATTTAATCATTTTAATTTTTTTTCAAGTAAACCCCCTCTTCTTCAAGTCATTTTATTATCTTTCTCATTCATAAATATAAGAATTAAGTTCATTTATCAAAATATGTTGTTCATTTATCGTCAAATTCATGTTAAACACTTCTCAAGATTAGTCCTTTTTTGTTGTTTAATTTTCAACAATATTTTCTAATATAGTGATTTAATCTTAAAGTTGGTATAAATATTTTGAAGACTCTTTTAATAGTCCATCAATATTTTTATTCTTTTTTCTTTGTAGATCTATATCTTAATGATCATATTTATTCTCAACCATGTAATCTATAACCCCTTCCAATTAAAATACTTATTCATTTTGATATTGTATTTTTTACCCACATCAATCATATAGTCTTCTGAATTTTATTGAAACTCTATTTCAACTTATTAATGAAAAATATCTTCTTATTCTTATTTGAAAACCAAATTGTTTTACTCGAACATATTTTGAGGCATATTTTCATATTTGGAATTCCATAAAGGGGAATCTTCTTCAATTGAATTTTTGTATAATAATTCTCCCCATCGTCACCATCAATAATATATGGACACCCTGCTATAATGCACCCAGTCTTTTCACATTTGATATAGGCTAGTGGTATCATTCTGGTAAATCATCCATTTCTATGTTTGAATTTTCTTTCCTTGTATGAGAGAAACTAATTGATCATACATTTTTATATTATCTATTGTTGATATTAATTTTCCATTTATTTCAATGATATATCCTTATATTAATAAGTTTTCATCAATTTTGATTTCATACACATCTAGTAAGGCACCAAAATACTTTTCAAATCATGAAGTGAAATATTTTCCCAATTTCATTCTTTAAGAGCCCTAATCATTGGATTATAAAAGGTAAAAATATCATTAAACTATTTCTTACAATCAGAACATGTTTTATTTCTTCACTAAGTTCATTAATGGATTTAGAAATCTCATGTAGTTGAATATTCCATTCATGTTCACATTAGGTTATATTTTTAAATTATTAAACCAATTTTACAACTTTAGAAACAAAATTCTCTTTAATATTATTATACCACTCATATATATTATAAAACATGTCCCAAATATATTTTTTTGACTTAAATCTAATCACCTAAATGTGTATATGATTCTATATATCTAGATAAAATTTATTTTTTTTCTTTTTCATTTGTGTTAAGAATAGTCTTTTCATATTTGTTCAAAGACATATAGATGGGGTAAATTACATGGATATATTGAATAATGTTCGATAACCTAGTTGATCATAAATGAGATCTCATGTGACTTTCTAGATCTAATAATTTATCAACATATGAGTGGAACTCCTTTTTTATTAATAGTATTCTTTATATAAAAGATCATCTTGTGATAGATTATTCTTGAGATAACCATTCATTTCAAATACAACTTATTACAAACACAAGGCCAAAAACAATCTATGAGGGTTAGGGGTGAATTTGGACTATAATTTTTATTCATCTAATAGATCATATACACATGTTAAAAGGACAACATGAACATTCTAGTTCAAACTAAGAATTTTTTTCATATGAATATGAATAGTAAATTATGTGGTGTGTGGATTTTAAATGGTTAACCCAAAAGAGCTACATCCATGGAGAATGCACCAATGATGTGTTTGTGAACTAAAGAAATTTTTAACACACATTCTTGATTACTATATTTTTGGATAAGTTCACTTCTAAAAAAAGGGTCACACCATCATTCCACCACTCCACTGACTACTTCAATATAAATACACAAAATAAAATGATATATATGATTCTCACTATGAAAGTGTAATGATACGATGAATAAACTATTTCATAATTAGTTTTTTCCTGCAGTTCCTTATTGAATTATAATTTATGATCTTTAACCATGTTATTATTTTCCTGAAAACATCTCTTCCTTATAAATTTATGATCTATAGTACTTTGTCAATTTTTATATATTTTTCTATTATATACCAAATCATGGTGTAATGGGTTATAAATTAGTTTTTGTGTTGTATGATTTAATGGTTATAGAGTATAATGGTCTTAAATTTATGGATATAATAGATAATCATCATTGGATGATTGATGTGAACTTATGAAACCATAAGGTTCTAAAATATATGATATTCTCTAGGTATACAGATTAAACATAATTTAATTTTTCATGGCAAAAAAATTAGTTCCTTACCATATTATAACAATTAATTATGGTGTCTCTACTAATCCATAAGACACAACCCTACCCAGCTTTTATTGAAACTGTCCCTCATTCACAAATAACAGGGTTATGCTATTGCAGTATTGCTAACTATAATCAATTTATTTTTTTAAATGTTTTAATATTATGACATGACTCTTCAGCATTAACATCTTGTGATGCATGAATTATTTATCCTTATTCCTCATAACAATGTAGTAATTTCCTTTCTCTATACAATATTCATTCCCAATTTAATATAAACCGTTAAAACTATCATTAAATGACCATAATAATAATGATGTTTTTATACCATTCTATAAAAAATTAGATCAAAAACACATCCAAAAATCTATAAACTTCTTTGAGGATTCACAGATGATATAATTAATTTAATATGAAATATTTCTAAAAATAATAAATTTTGATTGTAATTCAACAATCACATCTTTTGATAAAAATTAGTTCCATCATACTCTTTTTGAATAACCTAGGTTCTAATGCATATTTTATGTTGAATTAAGATTAATTTCCATAAATTATAATGTAAAAGATTATGAACAAAATATTTAAAAAAATCACAAATTTACCCATCATGAAAGAATAAATTAGATAGATAAACCAGAAAAATACACAACATAAGTTTGATTTATCAATTCCCATATTCTTATATTTTTCACTCCAAGAAAAAATTAAAATAAACACATTGAAAATACGTAATTAAGATTAAAAATAACAATTAATCGATGATGACACATTATTAGTCATTACTATATAGATAATCATCATTCTTCATATATTACGCAACTCCATAATTCCTTATCTAAGCTATTTTAATTTTTTTAGTTCACTTTTTTTCAGGTATACCCATTTAATACACCTTATAGGGTATTTTTCTCTCTTCACATAATTGTATAATTTTGAAAATATGTAAAAAATTTCAATCTATTTAATGCTTCAAGATAAGATCAATTGACATATTATATATGCACTCAAAGTGTATAATTTTTTTAATCTTTAGGGATTTTCAATTTTGCTCTATATATGAAGGTTGGTGGGTAATATTGTGAAATATAAAGAATTAAATTTGAGAGATTATCTATTTTTTTAAATCACATGATTTATAATCTAACCCCAGAATGATTGTTTCTTCAATAAGTTTCCTTACATATTAATCACCCAACATAATCATTTCCATTTTATCTTGAAGATATATGAATCAAATTTATCAAATAATCATAAAAAATTCACACTTTCATTATATTTTTATTTTATTTTATTTTTTTATTTTATATATATTTATAATTTTTTTCTGTTAAAGTGAGGAATACATGATTTGTTAGGTAATAATATTTAAAATACATCTCATATTACATTTTAAATCACACCACATAATTCCTAAGATATGTATTACATCCAATGATTACCATAATATATTCCCTCCCTCTCACTTGTTTTAAACTATAAAACATATAAATTACTTGAGTTAAAGGTGGGTGGAAAAAGTATTCTTTTAAATATAGTTATATAAATATTTGTTCATGGATTATAGGGGTTAAAAATAGGATAACATATAAATTTTATTTTAAAGGGTTTTATATACTGGTTTCCAAAAGAATATCATTATCATTTTGACATATATCTAAATTTGTAATGATTTGAAATACAATTATACAAAGTTATATGTTATGATTCATGAATCTAGTCTCTAAAAAATATGGAATTATAAGAATATATAAAAATTTATAGAGAACTTATTAAGATTATGAATCAAATATTAGACAACAATCCTATAATGAGTATCTATTATTGATGGGATTCATGTGAATATTTTAAAAATAAAAATTACAGAATGAGATACACACCAATATTCATATAAATTTTGGATATTTAAATTAAATAATCTACTCAAAAATTTCAAACCACATTGAGTATTCAATTTAGATTCAATGTTTTAAAAATACACAAAAATTAAAATTAAAATGCCAAAAATAAATTAAAACTAAAAAATGTTAACATAAATAATCCTAAATTTTATAATATAATATAATCCCTCTTCTACACTTGGTTATATTGGTGTACTAAATATAACATAATTAATTTTATTAAGATCTCTAATACATTATACTATGATAATAATAAAACAAGGGTGATGGAGAGAGATAACCTAGTTTGTCAATTTCACTTAAGTTGGAGGAGAGTAATATCTTCTGCTAGTTTTATAGGAAGGTATCCATGAGATTTATTCAACCTCTATCCATTTATATTGAAATCCCAATTTTATATTACTCTGTTAATTTCAAAATTAGTGTTTCTAATGCTTTCCACTAGGCCACGCATCGTTGGATTTCGCAATGCACAACTTTACACATTATTTCTTGTATTCCAATTTTCCAAAGGCGGGTGGATTTCATAACTTCTCCATAGATGTCTTCTCCTTGATCGAAACAAGATAATGTAATTTTGAATGATCCTTTTTTATATTCCTCCTTGTAATTCACCTCCTAGTCTGGGTCTCCCGTATAGATTAATATATTGTACGTGAAACTCATTCCTGGTACCATCTTTTGTAGACGCAAGTTAATTATTCAACTTATGTCTAGACATTCCTACGGGTATTGATAGGGAAACAACCTTAATTCAAGTAATTAGTCATTTCGGGCATCAGTGTCATGTCTAGATGTTGGAACATTGGTAACCTATATTCATCCACATAAGCGGCCATCTCAAGGGCATAGAAACCTGAGGCACCCTACATCGATTATGGGGTATCTTTTTCTATTGGAATGTCTTTTGATATTTTCCTCAAGAATCCCATGTTTAGAATTGGGTATGCCAACAATTTAACATCTAGTGGAGTCAGAGGGACTGATCAAAACACTTATGAATGTAGATTATATAGGTACATCCCTATGAGGGATCACCTGGATGGTTTACGAGATGGATGGTTTATAAAACATAGAGTGGTGAACCTTGGATAGTGTGTCCCAAAATTGGTAGGTTTCAAACCATGAAGTATTATTTGGACACCATAGAGGGAGGATCAGAGAATGTGGATCCCCAATGAGGGGGCACCAAGGTTTAACATTATCTAGGATTGAATATCAGGGAGGCTTCAAACGTGGCTTATTTTGAAGACACGGATCAAAACACACATAGTTTAAGCGTGATGATGTGGGTCTTATGTACTGAGAATGCCCTTCACAATAGGATTTATCTTGGTTGGATGATGTGGAATTTTTAGGGATTTAACACTGAGATTTTCTAGGTTATGTTAGGAGATGTGCTGATGTATATAGGGCTTGTGTACTTGGATGGCCCAGGTGGATGGAATGATTTTATAGGGATGTGGAGGCCTGGGTAGAGAATTGATGGATGATGGGTGGATTGGTTGAAAGAGATGGAATGGATGATATGGATGAAGTATTGACATGTAATGTCAAGGATGTTTCATATGTATCCCAGTTTCATAGAAATAAAATACCACATAGTTCTGATATCCCATGAAATTTAGTGTCATATAGTAAGTATGAAAGTGAACCTAGGTGAATATGTGAGTATCAGTCTTGAACCTTAGGGTTGTCTTCTATGTATCCCAGTTGGTTGGGAATTAATGTAAATAGAGTTATGATGGGGGGAATTGGGGCTTTAAATAGAATAGGCATCCCAATAATGTGGTGTGGGGCTTTCACATTGATGTCTCCTAGGAGGACCCGGAGGATATGTGATCTCCGGGTGGGGCATGACCCTCCTGAGATATAGTGGATCAAAGAAAAGGGGAGGATGGGAATGGATAATGGTAGATACTGAGATCCAGGAGTTGATCCCCCTAGGAGGAGGGAACCAAATTTTATCATTGGTCATGATTGAACCTCATGGAGACTTCCTATGTACCATGTTTAGAAGACAAGTATAAAAACCCACATTGTCCAGAACATCAGGGCTTATGCATGGTTAGAAGACCATGAAGGTGGAATTTGGGGATTACCCTAGGAGGGATTCTCAAGATAATTCTGTCACAATCAATACTACCCAATAATACAATGTTATTCATGCTTGGTGTGAGAATCGAGAGGAATTAGTAGACCAAACTGTCATGTCAAAAAATATGCATCAGTAAAGGATGGAGAGGGGCTTACTCATAGGAGCTGCCCATGGGGACCATGATTAAAGGGATATGGATTGGGTGTTGAGAGTCCCATGATCCCATCTCACCTATAGTCATTATAATATGAGGAGGAAACGAGGATCAATAGTTTAACCTCCTATAAGAAAGGATATAGGCTTAGACCAGGTTGGATTCCATTCCCTGTGGGAAGATGTCATTCCATGGAAGGAGGATCTCATTACATATGAGAAATATCTCAGTCCCATGGAGACTAGTGGGCATGAAAAAATCCCAAGCAAGGGTACCCTATGTGAATTTCATTGGATGAGGCTATAGAATAATTCCATGTGATGAGGATGAGGGAACATAGTAGTTTAATGTCCTACAGTACAGACAGGGAGGATGCTGTCCTCACCCCTTTGACTTACATAATAGAAACCCTCCCACACATGGGGACAAGAAGGCACCAGAAATGCCCAAAATAAGCGGGGTGGAGGATTGGTCGATAGTGGGGTCCATGAGTGTTTTATTAAGCCAAAAATAGAAAACCATTAGTATACATTTTTAAAATAACAAGTGGTAGGAAATATGACATGGGACTCCGCACGAGGGACAACGAAATCACTACATATGAGCCAAGAGAACCTCATGGAGAAGGTTCACTAAGGATGTTGGATTTATATACAAGAGGAACTCACACATGGTTTTTTGGGGTAAAAACAACCCATGGATCCTAAGGGAAGGGGTGCACACAAGATTGGAGGCTTTTGGGAAAAAGGAAGAGGGATGAGAAAAAGAGGTGATAAACAATGTTATGTTTTTACACAAGGTGGGTCTCCTATGTGAACATTCCTTGGGCTCAAAGGAAATGAGAGAGAGTCAATACCTTATTGTCCCACCTGAATGGGACCTATCATGTAGGATCTTGTACCTTGAAGGATCCATGGAATGCACGCTATCACAGTAGAGGATGTCTTGTGCACATGGGATAGACAATTCAACTTATGGATGGTCACCCCAAGGTAATGGGGTTCCCTTATATTTATAAGAAAAATCCTTGGTTGGGGCTCATAAGAATCTCGGCATGGGATCATTCATTTGACATCACATTGGGAACATAAAATTCTTACGCGTAGGATGGTCTTTTGTGCATTGACCTCTATACATTCAAGCATCTTACTTGTCTATTTTTGAGTGGATGGGGTGAAATAATTACTTTGATATATCATTAGTAGTGTAATTGTTTTAAGTGTAATTTTCTTCCTTGCATGCAACCCATTAATCTTACACGCATCTACCTTGGAATTCTAGGAATGTCCCGGTGAGTTGATTGGAGTCTTCATTTTTCTCAAAGATAAGCATATGAGGTTTCAAGAAGAATTCAGCACCCAAATATTCCCCCCATTGAAATCTCATTTGAAAGGGGACTATAAGGTAGGGTTCTAAAGGAAACACTAAAGAGAATAATTCATTCAGAGAGGTAAACACAAAATCCAGGGACCAGGGTGTAAAGAACCTTGTTCATGCACCAAATACCTGGTCTGAGACTATAAATATGTGGTGGGTACCTCTGTATAGTACTTTAAAGATCCATATGACAAGAGAGTTTTCTCTCAGGCTTGTAATTTCCAAAATCTTTCATGGAAAACTAAAATTCGGTTGGTTTTTTATCTACAACCCTTGAATCTTCTATTATTTAGAAATACATATATCTCTGTGGCCACCATCCAATCTCATATATAGTAAATAGTTTTGCGTGAAAAAACTCAATATTTCATGCCTAGACATTAGTGTTTTCAAAAATTGATTTATTTGTCCAGTGAAGATACTTATTCTGGGAGGATGGTTTTCTTTTCTCCATGTAAGGAAGAAATGATTGGGAAACCCCAAAGACATTATGCTATAATTGTGTTTCCAGACAATTAGATGCACTTGGGAATGCAGAAAAACCCTTACAAGGACTACCTTTTGAGTGATAGTATTCGATTATAGAACATCAACATTCTGGTAGAATTGGAAATTCGGGGATTCAAGACTGACTCACCACAGTCGTGGGTCATGTGCGAAGATAGCCTATAATGGTTCAATATCAATGTTAATGTCCATGTTTCCAAGGAACATCAGGACATCAATGTCTTTGTCTTGAAACCCAGAACCAATAAAATCCTAGGGGTTAAGCCAGTGCCTAAGGGATCCCTTACCCACTATGAGAGTACCTTCCAAATAATTATAATGAATAAAAAATGTTCTAGAATATGAATTGGGACGAAAGGACTGGGGGTAACATTACAACTGAATAGGAATGGCCGTACAAGAAATGCCACATATGGGAGGAGTTTAGAGTAGAGTTGTGACATATCAGGTTGCACAAAGTTGAATGGACATAAAAATTCCCTATCTACCCCCAATAAGAACATGTGTTGAAGCTATTTATCTGGTGGTACACTAACACAAATACATTCCACCACCACCATGGGGAGGTTTGTATCAGTCTCTAGGAAATTCATTACATTGGGGTAATTCCTCTGGAGGGACTTCAATATGATGAGTTCTTACCAATGCAAAACAATTGGATGGATAGAGAATGAACCCCCATCATGGAATAACATATCATAGATGAAAATAAGGATAAGTTTGGGATCAAACACATCTCAAAGGACATCCCCTACCCAGTATGATTCAACATGTTCCTCAAGAGGGACAAGAGGGTGAGATTTTATGGACGAGGGAAGTATCGACTAAATGCATCACATAGGGGAAAGGTAATATCATGAAGGGCGATTTTAGAATTAAAAAAAACATCACAAATTGGGGATTATCATGGATGAGAGCTAAGAACCCTCCCTAATATGATATGATTCATTTATGAGTGTGTGGTTATTGCTGGTGAGAGATATAAGGATGGGGGTCCAACAGGGAACATCCGTGATAGAAGGGATCATGGAAGTCCACAACAAGGTTAATCTAGCTGTGTCTGTATTGAAGAGTCTTTAAAGCATTCTGGGGATCATCTCAAGAAGAGGTACACCTAGAATACTTTTTGGACCATTCTAGATCTTGTATGGTAGTTATATATCCCACTTTTGTGGGTATGATTTCCCAAATGACATTCGCCCTCCCCGAAATGGCTTATGACCAACCCTTTTTAATATATTTGTTGTCCACCTGCTGAAACTCAATGTGGAAGGAGTTAATATCTGGAATAGTAATCAGTAATGTCTTAACTTTATCCCCTTCCAGACTCTAGTCATCCACATGGTGGATGACCTCTGAGGTTCATTGGAGTATAGGGAATATCTTAATAGTATCAGCTGTAGCATGCTAGTAGCTCATATTGATGGAAAATTATTTTATGAACCATATGTGTTGTCACTCTTTTTTGAACAGTTCGAATGCCTCAAAAAAATGTATAAAGAAGTTTAAGAAGATTGGAACCCATATATTCTCCATTAGTTGTGTTGTATATTTATAACTGGTAGATCTAGAGAAATAATCACAATACCCCAATAGATGTGAATGATGTCCAATCTATGAAATATGATACAGACTAGGTGGCAGCTTACTCAGAGGATATCCTGTGAAGACACATTTAGAATATTAAGTTAGTGGATCCATGGTGGTAGAAGATAATGCAGGATTCCATTCAAGGAGAGATATAGGAGGAAAACAAAAAAGTATGGACAACACGAGCTAGAACCTCAGTGGTGGGAACATCATAGGGTTTGGTCGAACCTCCATCTATGGAAGGGTGGTCCCAAAGATGGCCTCAAAGACTAGATAGATAATCCCCTAGAAAAAAAGTATGGTATCTCCTACAACTAACTATCGATACCATTTTCCTGACCCTACGGTCATCCTAGAGGACATTGCTACAATTGCTATCAAATAAGGACCCGTAGTGAAGATTGATGCATACTGGGCTTGATCTATCATACTTCAGGCCCATTCAGGTGGTGGAAATTCATCGTCAGTATGTGTACCTAATGACCATGTATGCCTATGCATGAAAACATGGGAAATATGAAGAACCAAATATCCTAGTGAAAGTAACACTCGGTCAAGGGCATGATCCAGAAGAGATGCCACCTAAGGATGACATTGATGAAGATGAAGAAGAAGAGATAGAGGTTGTGGAAGAGGAGGATGAAGAATAATAATAAGAATAAGATGAGGATTAATATCATAGTTGTGGAAGCCAAGGAGACCATTTCTTGTATAGGGAGTCCCTAAGAGAGTGCTGAGTTTGCTAACTCCGACAAGGGACTCGTAGAGAATCTCAATGTTTGCCATAAATTACACCTTCTCGTTCCTTTCCCATTTCTTAACTCATATCCACTAACCAAACCATGTCTTTTGTATAATCATATTGATATTGACCAAGGATCCCCCCACAGTAGGGGGTGAAAATATAATGATGGACATGGATAGATATTCCCTTATGCCTATATATGGGGTTGAGAAAGGCAATGTGCCAATCATGGTCAAGGTAGTCAGATGTGGTCCAACATAGGGGGGAAAAGAAAAAACCTAAGAATCACTGGTTGTTCACATTATCTATAAAGTGATTTTTCCAATCATTGAGTTAACAAGAACTGATGGTTCTCCCATGGTGAAAGTCCATGCAATGACTCGAACACTGATTGGTTTACACATAGATCTTGTATGTTTCTACATTCATAGGCAGATACTTATCATCATAGGATCTGGATAACCAAGGTGCCTCATTTCATGCTGTGATCAAAAGACTACAAGAAAAAAACATAAGATTCTAGTTCATCTTTAAGAATTAATTCTATGACAACATTTATTCAAGAGGAGTTGGCCATTAAAGTTGATCTAGCCTTGGGGATAGGTTGGAATGAGGTTGAAACCATAGATAATTCCACTAACAGGGAAATCGAAGTTAGAATAGGGGATGCTTTTAAACAATAAATGAGTGAATATGGTCTCCCCCCATGCCATGGAGTCCAGCCCCTCAGAAAGGATATGATAGGAAGACCATGTCGTAGAACTTATTATATTTATCTAGGAATATAAATTTATAGACCCTTAGGGACTAAATGATTTTGATCCTGACATAGATATGGAGAACCTAATAAAATGGATCATGTCAGAGAAGTGAAACAATATTTTCCTCAAAGCCTCGGATGCACAATGGGTGATCCAAATATGGTCAATCAACACCTGGATGCATTATCTCTATACCAGAGTGTTGGATGCTCGCAATATTCATGTGTTGATTTGTGATTACCTAGATGAGAGGAATTGGGAATTAAACCATCACTGGGACACTTCATGGTGATACAAGAAGTTTGAAAAAAAAAATATTCAGGAAGATGAACAAGAGATCCATCGCCTAGATGAATAGAAAAAACACCATTCATCCATCATCACTGATTAGTCAAAACTCGTCATATGACTAAAGGTCATACTGAAAGAGGCCTAAGTGAAGTTAGAGTAGGCAATCCATAAATTTTATGACCTCTGAGCTAAATATGACCAATTATAGATTAGGGATGATGAGCTACACTATCGTGAAGTTGATGAAGAGAGGGAACATAGATGGTAATAGCCAACTCTGGAGGGCGTGCATCAGAAAGTGTTGGAGTTGAAGCATTCTATTTAAGGGCTTTATCTATAAGGTCTACGTTTTTACAAACTTATAAAATGTGGTTTCTTTCTTTCTTATCTTTAACTATGTGTATTGACACATTGTTATTTTCTTTAATTATTGTATCTCTATCATTTCTTGTATGACAATGTAAGATAATCATTGAATACTCATATCCCAAAGTGCTTGGGTTAATAAAGGTTGTAACCATACATTAGGATTCATAGAGTATCTAATTTTCCTTTCCTGATGTTTCTAGTGAATGAATGGGATAAGGATAGGGGTGTTGAAATATATCCAAACAAAGGGAAGTGAGAAGTGTGAATCATGATACCCACAATATGGTACACAATGGGTGTAGCACCGTGAAATAGGCTAACTTTTGACCACGTTTGAAACACAATATCCATATTTATTATCCTTAAATTGGGGAAGATAAATGAGTTTTAACTACTGAAAATGTTCAAAACATGAGACCTATCTTGAATTTTTTCCCAATGTCTTCTGGAACATTGGCCCAATATGGTAGGTTATCCAAAGAGGAATGGTACTAGGCTATTAGGGGGTCTATTAGGACATGAAAGAGGATAATGATCTGAATAATGGGTAGGAAATGTGTGTTTGCAAGTGATGAGATGCTTGAATATCTTCCAACAATCTTGGAATTAAGCAACCATGGCTTAGAGAACATTAGTGTAGGTGCACTAGTCTGAACAAACAACAATACTATATTATAGGGGAGCTTCATCTCAGATGTTGGGCGATAGATAAAAGTGAGAAAAATGTGGTAGATGACCATACATGTCATAGAGGACCTCCGAGGTGAGGGAATATGATGCTTTATATTTTCGTGTCATACAAGTAAGGATGATGTATATGTAGTTTGACGTCGTTTGGTGAGGACGATGCATGTAATAGTTTAACAATATATGCTCTGGATGTATCCTGTAGTTTAATGTCATATGACTTGGATGTTGTATATAGTTTAAGGACACACCACCTAGACCATATTCAATAGTTTAAAGTAATGTTTCAAGGACTATGGAATGTACTAATATATTTTCCTATGGAGGGATAAAACCCAATGTAAATAAGCCAAAAGGGGAGTGTGTACCACAACAACTTCTAGGAATAGACATGAACCAAGTTTCCCAAAATCAAGTATATGTGGTGCAATGAAATGATAAAACCAACATAAATGAGGACTTAAGAGGTCTGACACCACACCACACTTTCCATACGGGGATTTTAGTTTAAGGTCATAGATTTTTTACCAAAGTCCTTCAATGTGTCTCAAAAAAATCGGTACCCACCTTACAAAAAAATTTAAGCATATGTGAGACATGCTTATTGTAAGAAAGAAGTAATAGTACATGGGATTTACCAGACATGTGGGAGCACACCTCAAGGGTGACAGTATGGATGAAATCCCACCATGATAAAAAAAATGTGAAAAGGCGGGTAAGTCGAGACTTTCAAGGTTTGGATGAAAGGTTGACATGTAAGTAAAGGCTGACTATTGACCATGTTAAAAACATAGGGACCCTAACCACAACATGAATGAATGGGGTGAGAAAATTTGGGATCAACTATTGACCATATTTGAAACACATGAATCACTACTTTACTGCCCAAGATACATTTTGGAGAATGGACAAGACGGGAGGTGATCCAAATAGGTATGAGACCATCGTCGTTAAGGAACCTGTCTATATTTGAAGAATAATGGAAAACCCAAAACAATAAAAAACTAAAGTGCATACAGATCATATCAAATAGTGAGTGTTAGCCCATATAATGAAAATATTTCAAGGTCATATTTCACGAACCATGGAAAACTGTTTAAAGATATGTTCCTCAGACTAAGGAGAATAGTTTAGAGTCCTACCTCCTATATTATTGGACGATTCTCCATCTTAGGTTATGTATACTACATATGGGGGGACTCAATGTGAATGATGCCAATGATTCTATCATTTTACACACACAACATTATATGAATGGAGCCTAAAGGAACAAACAGGGTTATTGAACCAGTGGTTATGCCCAATGTCAAAATGTTTGGGTGTCGTTACATATCCCATGGGGATGGGAATAAAGACATATATAGTTCTTGAAAGTGTCATGGTATAAAACCTTTTATATATATGAATTCTTATCAGGTTAGGACATCATAGTGGAACTATGTAGTTTAAATTCATAATGACTGGAATTACTGGTTCTTAGTTTAATGTCATAGAAGTCGAACCATTCTCGCATTCAGTTTAATGTCATGATTCTTGGACTATAGGTAAATATGATTCTTGAGGATGTGTGTACGGTGGACTAAGGAGGACCCGCACCACACCACACTAAGGCCAAGGGGATGAAAAGTTGAATCTACGGTTGGGCGCATGGACAATATGTATGGGTGTCATTTGTATCCCATAAGGATGGGAATAAAGACATAAGTAGTTCCTGATTAAGAGAGAGTATCTCCGATGGATATATCTAGTGTGGGAGAGTGAAAAATTGGATGCGAATGTGTACTAAGGAAGGCCCAATTACACACAACATATTTTTGAGAGTACCATAGAGAGGCTCTTAGTTTAATAACATAGAGTTTGGACCTAAAGGATTGTGCAGCTCATCTATGCATGTACAAACCATACCAAAACCCTGTAATCCCACATGATCCATGATCGATTTAAAAAACAAAGAGTTCGGTTCAGATTTACTTATCACATGTATAAACATAAAATAAGGGCAATAAAATTCCTTGTGTAGAATCTCACAACATTACCAACATTCTCACTCAATGTGAACTCATACACAGAGGGGAAACACCAGGGGTGTCGAAGTTACACTAAAACATAGGGTAGTGGAAAATGTGAACCACAACATCTGATATCTAGAACAAATTAAAGGTGGAATGATAATGGAGGATAAATCATAATTAGGTTCAAAACACATCATCTATATCGTGTTACCTGGAGTGGGGAAAAATAAATGAGGTTCAGTTGCTGATCATGTTTGAAACATGAGATCTGTCTCAAAATGTTGTTTGATGTCTTTCGGGGTGTTAGCCCAGGATGGTAGGGGAGCCATGTGGAAAGGAACCATTACTTTAGGGGGTTATTTTATGCATGGAAGATAACGGGGTTCAAAATAAGTAGAGACTTAAAGCAAGGAAAAAGAATTAGAGAATGTCCATGTATACTCTAACACTCTAGGTGTTTCACCCTAGAATATCAGATAATGTCAATGAGAGGACACACATAAAATATGGGTAAGAGAACCTAGTATTAAAAATTATTTAAATTCATATTTGTTGGACCAAATGATCTTATTTTAAAGTCCTAGATTTTGGATCATTGGTTCTCATTTTAACATCGTGTTCCTGGGATATACCTGTATAGTTTAATGTCATGCAGTAAGGTTGTTGCAGCATTGTTTAACATCATGTTACCGGGAAGTAAGGTGTTCCTAGGGGAAAATGTGTTATTTGGTAGCTATAACCCAATGTGAATGAGGACCCAAGGGGTCTATGCCACACAAAAGAATTCATTGGGGATGATATACATAGTTTAAATTCATGATATTTGGAATTGGGTGCTTAGTTTAACATCATTTTCTTGGGACATAAAATGATATTTAGTTTATCATCATGAAACTAAGACGATACAATATATTTTAATGTCATATCATAGGGAAAAGGAATAATATACAGTTTAATGTCATGAAATAAGGCATATAATTCCATTTAGTTTAATGTCAAGTGGTAAGGATGTTGTTTTTCTGTGGTTCAACCATATTAGTACCCTTTCTACCAAAACTACTAAGCCCACATGGGTCAGGATCAGTGAGGGAAACATGGATTGGTGATGGGATATTCCTAATACATGGAAGTAAACAAAAGGGGAAAAGAGATGTTGGGTTAATAATATCTTGATGACACTATCCTGCCTACTAAATGCACATGGATTCATAGAGGGATAACACCAAGGTTGTTGGAGTTCCACCACAACACAAGGAGGTGGAATGTGTGAATCACACCACCTAAAATATGAATCACAAAGTGGTTGGAATGATGATGGAGGAAAACTAAAGAAACTATTTAGAACACAGTATTGTTATCATGTTTCAAGGGATAAGAATATAAAAATGATGTTCAACCGCTGACCAATTTCGAAAACACGTGTCCTATCTCAAAATGTCATCTAAAGTCATATAGGGAAATGGACCAGGATGGTAGGTAATCCATGTTATTAGGAACCATGCCATTAACAGGTCCCTTAATATGTAAAAAAAGTTGTGAATCCATATAAAGGGATGTTGTGATGTGTGGAAATGGATTGTGAGTATGTCCATTTGGAGTCCAACACTCGAGGTCCTACGCCACAGTGCATTTGAGAAAGTCAACATGGAATATAGAAAAGTGGGAGTCGAACCCCTTATTAAGGATAAAGGCCTTGAGACCACTCTTATATATGGTATGGTAGTGGACTAGAGAAACATGAATAGGATGATGAGGAGGATTGTGAAGGTTAATGAACCAAAATATGGACACGACGACAAAATACGTAGGAATCACTATTTTTCCTGTAAGGATGGGAATCAAGCCACATGTAGTTCTTGAATTTTATGGAGTTTAATGTAATGTGGAAAGGATTTTGGTTATGTAGTTTATTGTCATGCGACTAGGACATGATGCACTTTCCTTTTTAGGTCATGTAGCTATGACCATAAATGTTGTGCATTTTATCATCATGCAACTAGGAGGAAAATTCTTATTTTGGGTTTATAGACTTCAGACCATGATCCCATTTTAATGTCATGTTACAGGGACGTATGCCGATATTTTAAGGTCGTATTACCCAGACTGGACACTCTTAGTTTAAGGTAATATATTTTTAACCTATCACCATAGAATTTAATGTAATGTGACTAGGATGATGATGTTGGGAACTTCAACATCCTACATCTCGGATGAGGTAGTAGTTTAACATCATACTGGATAGAAGGAAGGAGTAGGTTAATGAGCTTGTGGATGTACCTGAATAGAAAATGTCATGGTATCACTATATATTCCATAAGGATGGGAATCAATTCATACATAGTTCTTGAATGTCATGCAGTTTAATGTCATGCATTAAGGATGGAACACGGTACATCTTAATGTTACATGATCTGGATGACAGTTTTGGGTAGTTTTATGTCCTGTAGCTTAGACGGAGTAGTAGTTTAACACCATGTCGGATATAAGGAATACTTATAAAATGTACATCTTTAAGAAAATGGAATTATCCATAGGAGTCATGTTCTCTCTATTCATGGTGATAAAAGAGTGTGCACCATTCAGGTAAACCTTATAAATTATGAAAGGTCCTTACCATTTGGGTTTCAACATTGGTGGCATCCTGCCAGGTGTCATCAGTGCTCGGAGGGCCAAAACTATTTCACTTTGAAGTAAGGAGAGAATACAAATATTATGGTTGAAATCCCTAGCTATCTGGTTTTGGTGGCTCTCCAGATTATGCAAGGCCCAGATCCTATTCTAATTGAGGGATTTAAACTTATCTAGATGGGCTTCAGCTATCTTATTTAATATTTTCTTGTCATAGATATCTATTCAGAGCGAAGGTAGATGAATCTCTATGGGAAGGACTACCCATGTTCTATACATTAGGGAACACATGGTCACCTTGGTGTAATTATGATTTATAGTACAATAATCCCAAAGAGATTTGGTGATCTTGTCTGACCAAATTATTTTATTCTTACCCACAATCTTCTAAATAATGATAGATACAGTGTTTTTGAATTTCTTGATCATTCCATTTTCTTGTGTGTGATAGGGAGATGTATGGTTGGACCCGATGTTGTACTTTTCATATAATTTATTCAGCATGGCTACCCAGATGTTGGTACTGTTATCAATGAGAACAGCATGAGGGACAACGAATCAATGAATGATGTTAGAGATCACAAACTCAACAATAGAACTAGCCTTGACTAACATGAGTAGAATCACCTCTACACACATGGATAAAAAATACATTGTGGTCAAAATAAACCTGCACTTTTGATCTTTTTCTGATGGATAAGGTCCCATGATATCGAGTCTTCAGACCAAAAAGGGCTAAGAGTACTTGGTAGTTTGGATGGTCCCCAACATTCAATGGAAAAAAGTGTCAATGATTATACATTTGTGACAGCTCTTGGAAAACATCATATAGTCATGGACCATGGTGGGCCAAAAGTTTCCCAAACATCAAATCTGGTGGGAGAGTTTCAACCCTACCTGATGAGCTCCACAAGACCTAGCATAAACTTCCTGTATAACCTGAGGAATCTCATATCCATTAATACAACATAATAGGATCCCATTAAACCCATTATTGTAGAGGATCCACTCAAGGATAGGACCTATCTGGAGGTTAAAATACATTGAACGTCAATGGAATCATTCACATTAGACTTTGTTTTTTGGGTGATTTTGATGATGTAGGTAATCAAAAATAGAATTTTCCAATCAGAGGTGTCTTCTTCTATTATAAGGGAATATAGAGGTATTGATGTGGATTCATCGATGGTAAGATGTATTACCTTATGGTCATCATCATGGTCCAAAGTAACGAGAGTTATGAAAATTAAATGCACCATATGCATGATCAAATCATCCTAGTAAGGCTCTGTAAGAGATGAAGCTAGACTGGACAAGGAATCGACTCATCCATTTTTTGACTGAGGAACACGAGCGGCCTCTAGATGAGAAGGGAACTAGTCCATCAGCAGGATAGTGTGCTCTAATAGGGGCCTGGTCTCTAGATTCTTGTTGATGTAGTCACCATTGATCAGCTTTATGACTAAAACGAAGTCTCCCATCACATGTTGGCGGGGAACATTAATATAGAGATCCATCTAGAGACTATTCAACGACCCAAAGTTTCATTAATAGAAAATCCCTCTTTATCCAATTAAATGTTTCTTTTTGAAAAATGTTTTTATAAGATGTCAACTTCTTTAGTGTTACGTTAAGATTTGTGACTGTTACTTTTATAGTCGTTGAACAGTGATCATCTGAGTAATATAAATATAAGGCTTTAACGAACCCATTTCTACTCAGACAAAGGAAGTGATGGCCTCATCCAGTAGAATTTCCCCTTATGAAGCCCATTTGTCAGAGCTCAGAAAAGAGGTGGCGTCTTTGGGCTTTCCCCTTGACCAAGCCCAAGCTGAGCTTCATAAAGTCATGCTCGAACGTGATCTTCTACGGGAAATGTGGAAGTTGATTGAAATTACCACTTGAGCGATGTTGTCCGAGCTGCCCCAAGAGTCTGTCACCATCGCACACCTTACCCTTAGGTCTTATGTGTCTATTTTAAGGGGTTATGTAACAAATACGCAGCACCATGTTCATGTACATTATTTTTTGTATATAATAATGAATATAATTTCTAGTCATTTTTGATATATTGTAATTAGTTTTTAAAGTACAAATGGTGTTTTTAGTTATTATTTAATTAAGAATTATATTTTATTAAATTAAAGGATTTTTGAAATAAATAATATTTTAATAAAATATTATTATTAATATTAAATTAATTTTTATTAAATATAAATGATCTTATAATTTTATGAATGCAATTAAATTTTTTATTAAGGTTTGAAATCCATTTCTGTCAAAACCCGTGAATTTTTTTATAAATGTCGGTTTTTATATTAAAAGTGAAAATTCACATATTTAGAAAATTATTTAGATAAAATAAATATTATTTTTGGAATCAGGGCGTCGAAATTATCCAACGGTGAATTTTTCATAATTTTCTGACACAGTCAAATTTTTGGGTAAAAATTAAATACCATTTAAATATATAATGTGTTTTATGACATCATAATGACCCAATGGTGATGTAATAAAATAACATAATCCTTATTTTCGGCCAATATGTGTTTTATAATTAAAATAATGAGGTTTTGGGTTTGTTTGACTTACTTTTCAAAGCATTAATGGAGCCCTCAAGACTTATTCAACACTTTGCCTTTTTAAATTAATTTACATGGCAGTGTGACTCACCTCCACATAAGCAACCCTAATTTTTTAATATGTTCGGACCTTGGCCTGGTAAAATATTGTTTTCCTATTTCCTTTTCTAGAAACCATGGGCAAATACCATGGGATGGTTTGTGGTTTGGATTATTTTAATATAAGGGGTCCCAAACCTAAATAATAATGAATTCTCTCACCTTTCCGATATAAAACCACCCAAGCTCCCACTTACTCCTCACTAAAATCCCTTGGAGTTCGTCCAACCTCTGCCCTAATCTCTCTATAATCCTCTCAAGGTGCCCCAAGCTCCCAAGAAGCCTCTCACAAGCCTCTCTCTAGCTTTGGGAAGCACACTTCCAAGTAAGGGTTTTTTCTTCCTTTCTCATTTGTATTGCCCTTTTAATTTGAATTATGAATGTTGGGGTATGGTTTTGCACCTCTCCCATACTGCCCTCTTATTGTTTTAATAATGGGAGACCCATTTCTCTCTCATTAAAAGCCACCCATGTACACCCGTTACTATGCCGAAATTCTGAAAGAAACCTTTTTCTCCTCTTTTATATTCAAGCAATACTTTTGTATCATGAATCTAAATTCTTTTTAAATTGTTGGGACATGTATGTATATGATTTTATTACTGTCCATTACATGTAAATATGATGAGGAACCCCTTTCTCTCTCATAAACTTTTTTTATGAATTCTTATGTCACGTCGTTACACTGCCGAAATCACACCGATTTTCTAAGCCAATATCATTGTGTAGTGAATACCACGCCCATTTCTCTATCAAGGGTATTCACCTTTATGCACATTTACTTATTGATTATAATGATTCATGTATGAATTCCACATTCCTTTATCGTGGAATAAATGATTATGTTTTATGAATCCAAGTTTTATGATCCATGTGGCACACTTATGCATGAAAGGAAATGTTTAAGAAGGGTGCGCCCTTTATAGTACTCCAATGCATTGGGTAAAGTATAGTATCATGATACGTCATGTTCAATGAGTGTTGAATCATGCTAATTCAAGTGCAACGAGGGTTTACTCGTGCTTCAAGTGCAATGAGGGTTTACTCATGCTCCATGTGCAATGAGCCTTGGCTCATGCTAATTCAATGTTAAGTGTTGTTGCCACATTTCCATGTTATGGTTATCATGCTTTATCATGCATTTATGATAATGTTACTCTAATGCTCTATTGATGTTCCTATTGCATAACATGTATTGTACTCCTCATGTTATTCATTGTGTACTCCCTTACTGGGCATTATAGCTCACCCTTTTCTTATGCATGTCCTCAGGTTATCCCATGCAATGCTAAGTATGGAGGAATATAGTGGTCATGTAAAGGAAGTTTTCAATAAAGATGTTGTATTTAATGTTTAAAGTTTTTATGTAATGATCCTAAGCCCCGAAGACACTAAACCTCTCGATCTTCTTTGTTGTATCAAGTGATGTTTTATGTAATAAAACATGCTTAAGTTGTGATAAAAAGCAGGGTTGTCATAGTTGGTATCAGAGGATAGGTTTAGTTATATTTGGGATTAGGAAACCCTAGTAAAGCCTTAGATACAAGACTATTAATAATAAAAACAACCCTAAGTTTTGGTAAATACTAAGTAAGTGGTTTATCAAACAAATACATCCCTGTCTGGATATGATCAGGTAGAGGCGGCTCTGGCACAGATGTATCCTAGGTGTAAAACCCGAAAACACCGCCTTGAGCTAGACTCGAACAGGAACTGGTGCATGACAACGGGCCTTGCTTCACTCTTGGTTATGACACTCCCGGGGGATATGTTTTGATAAATTCACAATCTTAGTATGAACCCTTATTAAAGGAAAAATGCCCCTAAGAATATATGTTAGAAGGATGATCATGAAAAGCCTGGATTGAATCCTATAGACTCATGAGTTAAAGAGATTAAAGTTTATTTATAAGTCATCAACTTTTGTCTTTGGATTACCCTTTATGTGTTACCCCTAACTTTCCTTTTATTCCAGCCAATGGTCGGTAATAGGAGAACTCGAGCTAACAACTGTTGTGAATATCAGTGTAATGATTGTACTAATGAGATGTCCAATCCAATGGGAGCGGGAATCGTGAACTTTGTCACACTTCTCTCTCAGCTAACTCAAGTTTTGAATAGAAACACGGGTCAAGAGGAACGTTCAACTCCCCATAAGAAAGAACAAGTCTCTATTGAGAGCATCATGAGATAAATGCCTCCTACTTTTAGTGGATCATATGATCCCACGATCGCTGAGCAATGGATCAACTCCATTGAAAAGATCTTCTCTATCCTTCAATGTTCTAAACAAGAGAAGGTTCTCCTGGAGGCTTATCGTATGGAGGGTGAAGCTGATCAATGGTGGACGTTGATCAAAAATACGAAGCCTGAGGAGGAGATCGAGACTTTGAAATGGAAGGAATTCCGGAAGATGTTTTTCGATAAATATTTTCCGCGCACCCTCCGTCTTAAGATGTAAAGGGACTTCCATTCCCTCAAGCATACAGATGAAGAATCTGTGGGAGCGTACAAGGAAAACTTCACAAGGCTTGCACGATACGCTTCCGACTTTGTTGTTACCCCCAAATGCAAGGTTGACTGCTTCTTTGGTTGGCTGAAGCCTAGCTTGCGGAAATCATTAGCGATCCGTGACTTCGACAGCTATGAGGAAATTGTCTGATGTTCCCTCAAGGTTGAAATGGAGATCAGAGAATCACATGGGTATCATGGGGACAAGAAGCGGAAGGTGGACTTCAATGCTGGTGGTCCGATGGATAAATCCAATGGTGCTAAGAAGTTCCAGCACCCCACTTCCCAAACGTGCGGAAAGAAGCACCCTAGAAATTGCCTTAGGGGGACGAGAAAATGATTTAGGTGTGGAAGAGAAGGGCACTTAGCTATTAACTGTCAGCAAGAAGGACCCGCGGCTACGACAGAGGAGAGGAACGCTCCATTCTAACCTCAACGCGTTGTTCAATGCTACAAATGCAAAGAACCAGGTCATTTTGCGAATCAGTGCTCTAATCCAAGGGTTATCAGAGGCAACCAACAACCTCCAAGGTAGCAAGGAAGAGATTTTTCCATCACTTATGCCGAAGTGAACCCCGAAAACGAAGTGGTGACAGGTACGCTAGTTATTCATTCAAGAATAGCGAACGTACTTTTTGATTTAGGTTCTACGCATTCTTTTATATCTCGAATATTTAGTAGAACAATCCCAGCACCACCACAAATCCTGTAAGTAAAGATGTCGGTGAGTACGGTAAATGGGGCAATCATTGCATCCAATGAATATAAGTCCTCCCCTGTTATAATCTGTGGATTGAATTTCCTGGTGAACCTCTTCATACTCCCTTTGGTGGAATTTGATGCAATTCTTGGCATGGATTGTCTTTCCTTATATAGAGCCAACATAAATTGTCAGGAGAGGGAAATCACACTCCATATGGAGAATCGACCCCCGATTCTTTACAAGTGTCAGGAGGAAGATGAATCTCCTTTAGCTCCATCATCTCAAGCATGGATATTACTGCCTTATGAGCACGCATATCTGGCTCAGATGATTGAGTCCAAGGAAGAAACCACCCTTGAAGAAATGCCTATTGTGAGGGAATTCGCTGAAGTATTTCCCGAGGAACTTCCTGGTCTTCCTCCAAGAAGAGATGTTGAGTTCTCAATTGAACTTATACCAGGGGTGCTACCAATATCCAAGACTCCATATAGAATGGTTGTTGTTGAGCTTGAAGAGCTGAAGAATCAAATATAGGAGAATCTGGATAAAGGGTTTATACGCCCAAGTGCATCACCATGGGGTGCACAAGTCCTCTTCGTTAAGAAGAAGGATGGGTCAATGCGGCTTTTCATCGATTATTGTGAACATAAAAAAATAACGATAAAGAACAAGTATCCTCTCCCAAGAATCAATGACTTGTTTGATTAGCTGCGTGGAGCACAATACTTCTCCAAGGTGGACTTGCGGTCGGGATATTATTAAGTAAGGGTGAAGAAGGAAGATTTCCCCAAGAATACTTTTTGTACAAGGTACGGGCACTATGAATTCATAGTAATGCCTTTTGGACTCAACAATGCTCCAACAATATTCATGGACATGATGAATAGAGTCTTTAGAGATTACCTTGACAAGTTTGTGGTAGTCTTTATATATGATATTCTAATATACTCCAAAACCAAGGAGGACCATGAGGAGCATTTAAAAATTGTACTAGAGACTTTGTGCAAGGAGAAGCTCTATGCAAAGTACAGAAAGTGTGAGTTTTGGTTGAAGGAAGTCTCATTCTTGGGCCATATCATCACAAGCAATGGGATATCTGTGGACCCCTCCAAAACAGATGCAATTGAGGGATGGATGAGGCCAACATCGGTAACTGATATCCGTAGCTTCTTGGGGTTAGATGGATATTATCGACGATTTGTGAGAAATTTCTCACGATTTTCCAACCCTCTTACCAAGCTAACTCGAAAGGGAGTAAAGTTTTCTTGGAGTGATGAATGCGAAGAAAGCTTCAAGGAGTTGAAAAGGAGGATTATCACTGCACCCGTGCTCACTGTACCCACAAGTGGGGAGCTTTTTGTGGTATTTAGTGATGCATCGAAGAAGGGCTTAGGATGTGTGATAATGCAGAATGATAAAGTGATATCCTATTCCTCAAGGCAGTTGAAAATCCATGATCGAAACTATCCAACGCACGATCTGGAGTTGGCGGCAGTGATCTTTTCCTTGAAAATCTGGCGGCATTATCTCTATGGAGAGAATTGTGAGATATATACTAACCACAAGAGTCTTAAATATATATTCACACATAAAGAGCTTAATATGCGCTAGAGAAGATGGATAGAGGTCATCAAGGATTATACCTGTTCAATACATTACCACCCTGGGAAGGCGAACAAGGTGGCAGATGCCCTAAGTAGAAAGGATCCAGCGATTCTATCAATGATGATAATTGAAAAGGATCCAATCTTCTTAGACATGATGAATATGGATGTGGGAATCACAAAGAAGGGACAATAATCAATCCTTTCACAAATGATTGCTCAACCACCTCTTTTGTAAATGTTAAAGGATGATGCGGGAATCCAAGAAAAAGTGGATGCTATCAAAAAGGGAAAATACTCAGAGTTTAATGTTAATGAAGAAGGAATTGTGCGGTTTGGGAAAAGACTATGTGTTCCATCAAGTTCGGAGCTGAAGAAGGAACTTTTGGATGATGCACATAGTTCAAATTTCTCTATTCAACCACGGAGCACAAAGATGTATCGAGATCTCCGAGAATACTTTTGGTGGGATAATATGAAGAAGGAGATCGCTGAATATACATCAAAGTGCCTGGCGTGTCAGCAAGTGAAGGCAAAGAGGTAGAAGTCTAAGGGGATGATGCGACCATTGCCCATACCAGAATGGAAATGGGAGAACATCACCATGGACTTTGTCACTGCACTTCAAGGACATCCAAAGGCAACAATGCAATCTGGGTTGTTGTGGATCGTCTTACAAAGACTGCACACTTCATCGCTATTCGAGAGGATTTCTCTTTGGATCAACTGGCACAGATATATATCAGGGATGTGGTACGGTTGCATGGAGTACCACTATCTATTTTGTCTGACCGAGATCCAAGATTTACCTCTATGTTTTGGAAGAGTTTTCAACATGCTCTGAATACTGAACTGAACTTCAGTACGGCCTATCATCCTCAAACTGATGGCCAATCTGAGTTCAATATCCAAACACTTGAGGATATGTTGAGAGCGTGCTCAATGGACTTTAAAAGAGGATGTGATCAACATCTTACTCTAGTTCAGTTCTCTTATAATAATAGTTTCCACTCGAGCATCCAAATGTCACCATATGAAGCCCTATATGGGAAAAGCTGTAGAACACCCACATGTTGGGATGAGGTCGGTGAACGTAAGCTGCTTAGACCAGAAATGGTCGAAGAAATGGTGGAGAAGGTGAAAACCATTCAGTAGCATATCAAGGCAGCCCAAAGTCGACAAAAGAGTTATGCAGATAATCGTCAACGAGACCTTGAGTTTAAAGTCGGAGACATGGTGTTTTTACGCAAATCTCCGTGGAAGAAGGTCATGAGGATTGGAAAGAAAGGGATGTTAAGTCCAAGGTACATCGGCCCCTTCAAGATTCTTGATCATGTTGTGGATGTGGCCTATCGACTAGCACTTCCACCTACTATGGACAAGGTACATGATGTATTCCTTGTATCCCTATTAAGGATGTACATACCAGACCCTTCACATGTACTCTCTTCCGAGGTGGTACAATTAGAAGATGATCTTTCTTATGAGGAGCAACCAGTGAAGATCTTAGATCGTAGATAAAAAGTTCTACAAAATAAGAAAATGTCCCTCGTCAAGGTGTTATGGAAAAACCACAAGCTTAAAGAAGCAACTTGGGAGTCGGAGGATATGATGAAGCTAAGTTACCCACATTTTTTTTAGTGTAGGAAAAGGAAAATTTCGAGGGCAAAATTTCTTAAGGGGGGAATATTGTAATGACCCAAAGTTTCATTAATAGAAAATCCCTCTTGATCCAGTTAAATGTTTCTTTATGAAAAATGTTTTTATAAGATGTCAACTTCTTTAGTTTTACGTTATGATTTTTTACCTTTACTTTTATAGCTGTTGAACAGTGATCATCTGAGTAGGATAAATATAAGGATTTAACGAACCCATTTCTACTCAGACAAAGGAAGCGATGGCCTCATCCAGTAGAATTTCCCCTTACGAAGCCCATTTTTCAGAGCTCGGAAAAGAGGTGGCGTCTTTGGGCTTTGCCCTTGACCAAGCCCAAGCTGAGCTTCATCAAGTCAAGCTCGAACGTGATCGTATACGGGAAAAGTGGAAGTTGATTGAAATTACCACTCGAGCGATGTTGTCCGAGACGCCCCAAGAGTCTGTCACCATCGCACACCTTACCCTTAGGTCTTATGTGGCTATTTTAAGGGGTTATGTAACAAATAAGTAGCACCATGTTCATGTACATTTTTTTTATATATAATATTGAATATAATTTCTAGTCATTTTTGATATATTTTAATTAGTTTTAAAGTACAAATAGTGTTTTTAGTTATTATTTAATTAGGAATTATATTTTATTAAATTAAAGGATTTTTGAATTAAATAATATTTTAATAAAATATTATTATTAATATTAAATTAATTTTTATTAAGTATAAATGATCTTATAATTTTATGAATGCAATTAAATTTTTTATTAAGGTTTGAAAGACATTTCTGTTAAAACCCTTAGAATTTTATTATAAATGTCTGTTTTTATTTTAAAAGTGAAAATTCACATATTTAGAAAATTATTTAGATAAAATAAATATTAATTTTGGAATCGGGACGTCGAAATTATCCAACGGTGATTTTTTCATAATTTTCTGAGACAGTCAAATTTTTGGGTAAAAATTAAATACCATTTAAATATATAATGTGTTTTATGACATCATAATGACCCAATGGTGATGTAATAAAATAACATAATCTTTATGTTCGGACAATATGTGTTTTATCATTAAAATAATGAGGTTTTGGGTTTTTTTGACTTACTTTTCAAAGCATTAATGGAGCCCTCAAGACTTATTCAACACTTTGCCTTTTTAAATTAATTTCCATGGCAGTGTGACTCACCTCCACATAAGCAACCCTAATTTTTTAATAAGTTCGGACCTTGGCCTTGTAAAATATTTTTTTCCTCCTTCCTTTTCTAGAAACCATCGGCAAATACCATGGTATGGATTGTGGTTTGGATTATTTTAATATAAGGGGTCCCAAACCTAAATAATAATGAATTCTCTCACCTTTCCTATATAAACCCACCCAAGCTCCCACTTCCTCCTCACTAAAATCCCTTGGAGTTAGTCCAACCTCTTCCCTAATCTCTCTAGAATCCTCCCAAGGTTCCCCAAGCTCCCAAGAAGCCTCTCACAAGCCTCTCTCTATCCTTCTGAAGCACACTTCCAAGCGAGGGTTTTTTCTTCCATTCTCATTTTTGTCAATTTTCTTTAAGTTGTATTGCCCTTTTAATTTCAATTATGAATGTTGGGGTATGGTTTTTCACCTCTCCCATACTTACCTCTTATTGTTTGAATTATGGGAGACCCCTTTCTCTCTCATTAAAAGCCTCCCATGTAAACCCGTTACTATGCCGAAATTCCGAAAGAAACCTTTTTCTGCTCTTTTATATTCAATCAATACTTTTGTATCATGAATATAAATTCCTTTTCAATTGTTGGGACATTTATATATATGACCTTATTACTGTCCATTACATGTAAATATTATGAGTAACCCCTTTCTCTCTCATCAACCTTTTTTATGAATTCGTATGTCACGTCGTTACGCTGCCGAAATCACACAGATTTTCTAAGCCAATATCATTGTGTAGTGAATACCATGCCCATTTCTCCATCAAGGGTATTCACCTTTATGCACATTTACTTATTGATTATAATGTTTCATGTATGAATTCCACATTCCTTTATCGTGGAATAAATGATTATGTTTTATGAATCCATGTTTTATGATCCATGTGGAACACATATGAATGAAATGAAATGTTTAAGAAGGGTGCACCCTTTATAGCGCTCCAATGCATTGGGTAAAGTATATTATCATGATACATAATGTGAAATGAGTGTTGACTCATGATAATTCAAGTGCAATGAGGGTTTACTCGTGCTTCAAGTGCAGTGAGGGTTTACTCATGCTCCATGTGCAATGAGCCTTGGCTCATGCTAATTCAATGTTATGTGTTGTTGCCACATTTCCATGTTATGGTTATCATGCATTATCATGCCTTTATGTTCATGTTACTCTAATTCTCTATTGATGTTCCTATTGCCTAACATGTATTGTACTCCTCATGTTATTCATTGTGTACTCCCTTATTGGGCATTATAGCTCACCCTTTTCTTATGCATGTCCTCAGGTTATCCCATGAAATGCTAAGTACGAAGGAATGTAGTGGTCATGTGAAGGAAGTTTTCAATAAAGATGTTGTATTTCAAGTTTAATGTTATTATGTAATGATCCTAATCCCCAAAGACACTAAACCTCTCAATCTTCTTTGTTGTATCATGTGAATTTTTATGTAATAAAGCATGCTTAAGTTGTGATAGAAATCAGGGTTGTCATAGACTAGTTATGACAACCTGATACCCCTGCCTCATTTTTTGTCCATCCTTCTAACAACAAGAATTAATAGGGAAAGATAGCTTGTGTGGGAATGATAAAGATGATTCCCAGGCATACTATGTTGATCCAGGAATCATTGATCGTTCTACCGATCGGGATCCATGAGGAACCATCAATGTTCATATGCTATCATGGTACAACATGATCCACTAAGAAGATGGACTCATCTAGAAAATCAAGATCTAAGAACTACTCTTTGGGGCCCATATGGTTGTCTAGAAATTCTACTAGCACCAGACCCTTGAAATCATTCTATGAGATGAACCCAATGTTGAATTTCTAAAGGATCACTTCCCACCAAGCTAGAAGGCCTATCAACATGGGTCGGTTAAGAATATAAATTAGTAAATGCATATGGGACACCAAATTTATATCATGTTGTCATAGATATTTCCGCAACTTCTATAATTTAAAACCCAGCTCTATATAGATATTCATGATAGTACAGTACCTAGTCTCTATTTTTATGATCATACGACTAAGATAGTATAAACAGTTCTTTGTAACTTTTCTATTCTTATGAGTGAGTAGGGTGTAGAGGGATTACTCCATGGAGCTCACATAGAGGTCTAAAAACCTCCAAAATACAGGTGGAATTAGAACTTAAGGATATAGAATATATTTCTTGATTCCCTCAAACACGATCTATAACTCTCCATCATAATGATAATCATAACCATTATTCACAAGTCAAGAAAAGGGATTACACTTTCCAGCCAGGATCACGATGAATCTATGTATGTAGCCTAAGTGGCCTTGAAAGATTTATATCATGTGAAGGTTTCTCAGAGATGAATCTAATTGATGGTCTTTATCTTATATGGGTCGATCTCAATGCCCATTTATATAAAGAAGAACCTGGGAAAATATCTAGTGGTAACCACAAAGGTGCACTTCATGTGGTTTATCTTCAGATGGAAGGAGTAGAGGAAGAAAAACACTTTCTCTAGATATCTAAGATGGTCCTGATACTGGTAGTATTAGACCACCAAATTTCCATCATATCATTCCATTAGAATCTTGAGGATCGGATTGGATACTTTATTCATAGAACACTGATAGGTGGATCTTTCATTCTTCAAACTGATGGGAATTAGCTGGTAGAAGAAAGTTCCCTGAGGAACCCTGAAGGGGGTGTAATAATCATTTTTGGGTGCCATTTTAATCTAGTTATACTTGAAATACCCATCCATGAAAGAGATATCATGGAACCCAGTGGTGGAATCAATAAACAAAACTGTTACAAGAAGGGTAAAATCATCCTTTAGATAGTAGCAGTTGAGATCCCGAATGTCGATGAAAACATTGATATGTCCATTATTCTTCTTAAAAGGAATGATGTTGGGTAACTATATGGGTTACTGAACTTAATTTATGAATTTGGATTTAATAATATTATCAACTTTGTCCTCAACCAAGGTACTATGTGATGGGTGCATCTTCCTGTTAGGATGTTTGAACCCGCGACAACGCACAGGGAGACCAAGATAGTGGATACTGACCCGAGGATCTAGCCATGTCATATCATCTAAATGGTATGTAAATACATCATGACACTACTTCATGAAATCCACATACTATTTTCAGTTCTCTATAGGCATAGTTGTACTGATCAGTGTCTTCCTTGGGTTAACTTTGGTGCCATGATTCACCTGAACCATCTCATCAATAGTAATGGAGATTCCCTCTACGAATGAAGAATGAGAATCTTCCCAATAATATTCATTATATGAGATAGAGTAATTAATCGGAGTATATGGTTCATCCAATCCAAATGATCCTAGGGGAACAATTTTGTATTCTTGGGAGGATACAGAATCTTCACTGGGAAAATACTCCACTTCTAAAACCATGGAGATAAAGGTTTTCGATCATATTCTATTTGGACTTTAACCAAGGGGTAAAAAATTGATGATATCAAAGATGTGGTGGTAGATTATTTTTTTCAATCCAACCCTTCTCAAGAGAAAAATAATACTTGGAGAATAGATATTTCCATAGGGAAAACATCTCAATACCTAACAGGGGTAGGGGGATCTGGTATCACCTGAGCCTGACCTGTGTTGTAGTATGATGTCATCTTCTAGGACTCCTCATACCTAGGAATGTGTATTCTCCTCATTTATAAAATTATGAATCATTTTCCCAAATCTGGGTTTGTGGCCTCCAACCAATCAATCAGGAGGATGAAATCATAATTCAAATTTACCCATGAGTTGGAAAAAGCAGTAGTGTGATCAACCCCATTGGTATGAACCTCATAATATATGATCTTGTAATAGTTGATATCTAAATAAGGGGATTCACGAGAGGTAAATAAATATGGATCACCTTGGAACCAACCCACTCGACCATTGAGAGTGTACATGAGGCATTAGGGATACAAGGATTGAACTTCTGTATAAAGATTGTGCAAGTGTCTACCCATCAACGCATTATAAGCCGTATCCTATGAGACAACCATGAATTCAGTGTTTGTAATTAGTCCAAAAAATTATGACTTAAGGAGAACATTTCCACATGGCCTCTGCTTAGTCTTATAATAACCTTAATATTCAGGTTAGTGGGACTCAGATCTGCTTTAGTCAGTCCTAGATTGCAGAGCATCTAGGTCAGGATTAGATTAATCCCAAAACCTATGCTAATGAGATAGTGATGGACTTCCACTCCATTGAACCAGAAAATTATGTAGAGTAGGCAGTTATGTCTTAGTATGAGGTAGCCTTCATATTCTCCAGATAATGATATTATGGATTTACATTTTTCTTTCTCTACTGCCTCAACATGGAATTCATTTGTGGCCTCTACCTCATTATCAAACTATAGGGGGATTTTCAAATCCTTTTTGATGGATTCACGAATTTATTATGATAGGTGTAGGGCCTTGAGAAAAAATATACTCACAAGAGTATTGGAAAGATGATAAATAACATTATAATTCTATCCTAGATGCACGTTTTAGTGGTTAGGAAGTATGATCAGTGCTTCTGGTAAAACCAAAAGAGTCTGGCTGGTACTGGGTATGTCTCATTACTCACTAATTGAACCTCACCAAATTACAACTGGATGACTGTCAGATGACTGAGGTCTATATATAGATTTATGCAATTGATCATGACATGGATGTAGTGGCTCTTCCAGATAAAGTAGCATGAATGGCACTGCAAGTGAATCAGATGATATGGGTTGAGAAAACTGTGCATGTTGAGATCATGTTGAGCTTGTTGTATGGTCTTGGTAGTGTGCATGACTTTACTTGAAGTACGAGCTTGTTCATTCCAATGATTCGCATATTCATGGCCCAGTCGATGATGGATTCAACCATGACTATTAGGAAGACCTTCATGACACTCCTTGTCATCAAGAGCCATATAAGAGTTTACCAGCCCGACGACATTCACTAAGTCATACGATTGATCAACTCTTAAGGAATACTCCAATACTAGGAAAATAATATGGGTGGCTCTAATTTTTGTTGACATGATGTTTCCGAGAGTACAAGATAGATTCAGCACTGATGGGGATTTTTTTTCCCTATACCCATCAACACCTTCAATTCTAAGAAGTAGAAGGCTGAGATGTGGATACAGAAGGGACAATTGGGGGAGGTTTGGAAACTTCAAGAGACTCGGGGAGATAAAAATGGGAACAAATGATACCATGGGTATGAAAGGCTACTCTATGGGCTATCCAATCACTATAATTCTAAGACCCATGACTATAGTCCTACTGCCACTCAGCTTCACTGTCACTGTCAGGCTTTGTAGAGTGGTACACCACTGATGATGGGGAAGAAACCAATCTAACTACATTATTATTAACCTAGTCCTAGAGTCATTACTTGAACACATAACATAATTTCATTGTATTTGCGAGGATTTGTTAATAAGGGATGTAATCAGGGTGATCTATGGGATCTTCCTCCTGGGGATTCCATTATTCTAAAAAATTTCATAATCCCTTCATCCAAGGCACTTCATAAATAACTAGGAACCCGAGATTCATCATATTATAAGGCCCGGTTCATCCTATCATAAAAATGATCCCTAGGATCCTAAACACGATGAGGGGATAGATCCTAATGGGGGATAGATCCTGATTGTCTCACCTAGAATGTGGTGCTTTATGAGGTAGTGCTAGCCAATTCTGTGTTGGTCAATGTTGTGCCTAAGTAAGAGCCCAAAGCTGATGCCCTTGGTGAGGTTGTGGATGAGACTCTCCTGGTAACAATTCTAGCGGCCTATGGGCCTGTATCTGTGCAATTGTAGCTGTCTCTACCTTGGTGGATCATCTTGCAGAAGATGGGGGGAATGTATGATCCTTCCTAGATTTTTGTAAGGATTCCTCTAGGAACCGATCCTTGCCCATGAAATCATAGAATCCACCATATAAATTCTTTGTGATGAAGGAGGGAAAAAATTTATTCTTGACATTCCCCATGCACATTTTTAGTTGTTGTTCTTGAGTTAGTGTCATATCTAGTAAATGAAAGAGGCCCTTACACCTGGGGAAAAAGTATTTAACTCGTATATCTGGTATTTGTTTTCACACCAGTAGGTCAGCAATACTGGCCTTGTGTTTGGTGGAGATAAAATGATAATTGATATTCTTTTGGAGATCATATCAAACAGTAATGGACCCATTCGGTAACATTCTATAAAACTAGAATTTTGGATATTATATTGTTTGTACAAAACATCGGAGCTTGGTAGCATCCTATTGTGCTATAGTTTCCAGCAAGGGCATGCACCTTGATAAAAAGTAGGTCAGATACTACAGCCGGTCACCAATCACATTGAAAGAGATGAATGTAGGATTTCTAAAATCTGAGGGTACCTGCATGTCATCCACCCATTCTGGATATAGCTCTTCATTTGATGGGATATCCAACTACAATATATTAAGGGCCTCACGGCAAGAAATTACACGAGTAATCAGATAATCCGTGAGGGGAATCCTATCGTGGCACATATTCCTGACCACTAGTGTGTTAGTAGGCTCTTTAACATGGTATGTGGTATTATCAGCTCATGGAGTGGCAAGAGCAGCTTGTAGAGCTATTCGAGGAATGAACTATGGAGCTTCTAGGGGAACGACCTGATGAGCTTTTAGAGGAATAACCCCAGCCGAGTATCGAGGAGGGTTATCACATAGGCTAGGTGAATTTTTTGATAAATACCATGGTCCCTTGACAATATTTCCTATCTGTATGCATTGGATTTTCAAGATCAATATGAGGTAACTTGATTAGAAGGATATATGTTTTCCCTTGGTGGTCTTGGAGAGGTAGGGAATGATTGTATCGAGGATCACCATAATCCGAATTTCATTCTTCAAGGTGCTCAGTAAGGATCTATTCAATGGACCTATTATGATCTGAATGTTTCTAGAGAACGTCGGATGTTACATGTTTATCCTCTGTATCTTGTGAGACTTTAGATGTTCCAGATGGATTGGAAGTCCAGGTCTAATCATTACTATTTTTGGTGTTCTATTCAACGAGAATTGATGCAAAGTGTTATATAAGGATGATCACCTGCTTTTTCATGTGAGAGTGAACACAGGTGAAGTCCATGTGATTTTGTGGTTCCCCTAGAGGCAGGTCTCCTTTATTGAGTCATATCTCTAAGTCCTTTTCCTAAAGTGCAACAAACTCAGACATATTCACAATTTTTGTTCCTAGAGTCATATCCTCGACGTCGCCACACAAATGCAGCTGTCACAAAATAAGGTGGAAGTGGAGAGTAGAATATTTCCCCTAGCCCTAGATCTGTACATCTTTGAATGCCTCCATAATAATTATGCAGATCATGGTGAAGCTTTGAATGAAAATTTTTTGAAGGGTATGATGGTAGTCGGGTGACGTAGGGTGTTGGTCCAATGAAAGCGCTACTAACTCATTCATGTGTTACTTCTGACCAATATCATAGATGTTTTCCCATTATTTCGGGTCAATCATGAGAAAGTTGCGGAGGTATAAATGAACCACCCAGATAGTTCAGCGAATGAACATGAACTCAACTTTAGTGAGGGCCTCTGTAATTTTTATATTTGGAACCACAATTGGCCATAAAATTTCTAACTAATATGCAGCTAGAGTGTCCCAGAAACATCCCAGCTCAGAAGCGGGATCCAAGTTCTAGGTGCCCCATTCTTCAATATGGGATGGATGTGGAATTAATAACACCACTGACAAGGACTGTTGCGTTGGTTTATTGACTACAAAAGAAAACGCTATGTGAGCTGACTGGCCACCATGGAGGCAGTACCAACCGCATCATCATGTCCCTATTGGATGAGGTGTTTTCTACTATCTCATGTGATAGGAAAGTGGATTATAGTGGCTAGTATGGTAGGTTATTATCATTTACCATGCCTCAGAATAAATCATTATGATCTCGTGTTAAGGTAGAGAATGAAACTAGAAATGATATAGAGGGCTTCATGGAGAGACTCTGGACGAGGGAAAGATCTTACTCCACTTGATTTTACCTACAAAGGGACTTGGGAATCTGGTACATATCACCTTTCAGAATGATGATACTCACACACTGGGTTCATTCCCCATACTATGATATATAGGATTAGGGTGAAGGATCCATCATTGAACCACATTCCTCTATATAATCAGAGAATCCAAATGTTATGACAATGATTTAGCATTTCTCGGAGTTCTTTTTTTGATGGCGATGGTTCCCCCGTCTACCCTGAGACGGATCTTCAAGGCTGGTTAATTCCTCAATATGGGGAGTACCTCAATACAGTTTACTTCTAGAGTGGAGATAAACTTAACTTGAGATGGATGGAATACATGGAGGGCCTCCATATATATTATTTTGGGAGTGGGGAGGGCCTCCGAATTGGTGGGATGAGGTGCAAGGAGCACCCATAAATATGTCAAATGGAACACGGGGAGGACCTCTATGTTTGTGAGGTTGAGTATAGGGAGGACCTTCATACTAGTTTCAAGAATCACATGGAGGACCTTCGTGGTTGGGAATTCAGGATTAGGGAGGACCCCAATTGAGATGGTAAGAATATGGGGAGGACCTCTATATAAGCTGGATATGGCACGAGGAGGGCCTTTGTGCTGGTTGGTAGAGGTAGCAGGAAGAGGATCTTTTTACTGGTTGAAGTGGACATAGGGAGGACCTCCATGTTGACTATCAATGAAGTGGGGAGGACCTCCACTTTGATGGTTTCTAGAGAAGGTAGGACCTCTGGTAGAGTTGGTGAGAACATGAGGATGACCTCCATATTGATGGGTGACGAAGAAAGGAGGACCTTTATTATAGTAAATACAATCGTGGGGAGTACCTACACTTTATCTAAGAATAATTCAAGGGGGCCTTCATGTTGATGATTTGAGACACAGGGAGGACCTCCGTATCTAGAATCATAAGAACAGGGAGGACCTCCATGATGGATTTCAACAATATGGGGAGGACCTCTACTTGGACCGATACTGGTAACATGGGGAGGACCTCCATGATGGGTGTGAGAGAGGGGAGGACCTCCACTCTTTACTATTATAGAACAGGGAGGGCCTTAGTACTAGATTTCATCTTCACGAGTTTGTCCATGATGACTACTGATTGTGTCGATGACCGAAAGAGTTAGCCCAGCCTAACTATGAGTAAGTCAAGGTCTCTATTTCAATCTGGAATAGGTGAATCCCTAGTCTGTAGTCATAGTTATGTGGTAGAATGCACCAGTGGTGGAATGGTACAATAAATTCATTGAAGAGGATACCCCTAGATGAACATCTTCTTGAGATTTTACCTGATATTAGCATTGGGTTATCGAGATCAGGGTTAGTGGAGCAGGGGTGTATATTGCTTGTTCATCAGCTTGGGGGACCGGTAGCTGGTGGCATTGACATGGCCCTGTGGGATCTCTACTTGGTAGCTCTTGGGCGCTATTCGTAGTCGGGATGACTCAAATATCCCTTACATCGTTAGAGCAGGGGAGTGATTAATATGAACATTCTAGGGAGAGGCTCCCATATTGGTTGGCTGTCAGAGTGGGGAGTAGTGGATCCCTATATTGACCTTGGGGTGGTGTTGATGGAGAGTAATAGAAGCCTATAGATCTTTGAGTGTTGTGTACTATGTTGTAATGGCCCCTTCCTACACATACCTTCATACGAGAGCATCGATCATCCTTCTTTACATAGTATTCATAGGTAACATATGTTATGGGCACCAGGTAGTCATGGTGATGGATTAAGTATTAGTGGAGGTGGAATCATACGGGGTTATAACATTGTTTTTATTCTAACCCTTTCATCTACAGGTAGAGGAGGACTGATTTCTTATTTATTTGGTGTTGCAATGAAGGATGATCAATTCATCATTATAGATAATAGAAAAACAATTCCAAATTCCCCAGTATCATTCAATCTTCCATGGTTAGATATATAGATCCACGTTGATGATTCCATATACTGGAATGCCTAACTATTAACTACCCAAATTTATGGTGAGATTCATTCTAGGATAACTATGTTCTTAGTAGAACCTGGTGCCTGATAGCTAGAACTGGTGGCATTCTTGTCTACTGATGTATTGATAACTACTAATACCATATTGAACAGAATATATCATGTGGGGTTCACCATATCTATTTATGATGTTTTTCACCATTTCATGTATAGTATTCTTTTCTTACATATGACTTTGCACATTTTTGCCCATATTACAACTTTCAAAAGTTGAGAAAATTTCATCACATCTTTAGATATGTGTTATCCTTGATAAAAAATGGATTATGGGATTTCAGTCTCTCCTTCAGTGGATTCCTCCTCCAAATTTTTCTTATAGTCCATGTCTCCCTTATATATTAAGATTTTGTTTGTGAAATTCATTCTCAATGCCATATATTTGTGAATGCTAGTTAACTATGCTATTTCTATCTAGAAATTCCAAGGGGTATTGAAAGGGATGCAAAAATTGGTTAGGGATGTTGTAACAATGGGAATCAGTGGATGCTAGAACATTGGTCACCTGTATTCTTACTCATGAGAGGGATTCTCAAGGGCACAAAAACTGGAGGCATCTCACATCGATTATAGTGTATATTATTCTAGTTTCATGTCTTTAAAAGTTTTACTTAGGAATCCAATGTTTAACATGGGGGTATACCACAAGTTTAACATCTAACAGAGATGGAGGGACAGATCAGAACACTTGGGAAGGTAGATCAGGTACGTACATCCCTAGGAGAGAGCACCTTGAAGGTTTACTTGATGGATGGGTCAGAACTTCTATGGAGGAGGACCCTAGATGGTGTTTCCTATAAAGGGAAGGCTTCACATAGTCAATGATGATATGGAAACTGTAGGGGCGGATCATAGAAGGTGGACCCCAATGAGGGGGGAACCAAGGTTTACCGATGGATAGAATTAAACCTCATATAGGATTCATACATTCCCTGTTTAGAAGATAGGGATAAAATCCCATGTAGTTTTATAGGGATGATGTGGTGCTTATGCACTAATACTTCCCATCACAAGAGTATTTTTCATGGTTGGATGATGTGGATTGTGTGAAGATTACCCACCAAGACTACCCTGATGCTTCTAGAAGTAGTGATGATGTTTATTGGGCTTATGCGATGAGATGACCTTGATGGAAGGAAAGAGTTTACTAGGACGTGGCATCACAGGTAATATCGGGAAGGATTATGGGTGGATTGGATAGAAGGGACACAATGGATGAGATGTATGAAGTGTTGGGCCTGAACCATAGAAAAGTTTCATATTTATACTAATTTTTTTGGGATTAAAAGTCTACGTAGTTATAATATCCCATGTTGTTCAGTGTCATACATTAAGGAAAATTTTGATCCAAAGTCAATATGATGGTATTGGGTTAGACCTAAGGTGAGGTTTCCCACATATCCCAATTGGTTGGGAATAAAATTCCACGTAGTTATGATGGGGGAATTAGTTCTTACACCTAAAAAGGTGGCCCAAACATGTGGTCTGGGGATTGCACATTGAAGCTTCAAATGTGGACCTGAAGGAGATGTGACCTATGAGTTGGGAATGACCCTCCAGAGATATAGTAGCTCGAGGAAAAGTCCATGATGGTAATGTATGATGGAGGATAATGAGATTTGGGAGGTTCGCCACCTAGTAGGAGGACACCCGGGATTACCATTAGTTAGGATTGAACTATGTGTACGCTTCATATATACATTGTTTAGATGAGAGGGATCAAAACCTATGTAGTTTTGATATTAGGGGTGTACGCATGGTAAACAGTCCATAAAGGAGGAAGATGGGACTTAATCTTGGAGGGATCCTTGGAAGAAGGATTTAATTTTCACTACATACCTTTAAGACCATGTGAGTCTTTATTTGGGTGAAAAAAACAAGAGGAAGTAGTAGACCATATTATCACTACATGAAAGATGAACAGTCAAGGGATAGAGTGAGGCTTATGAATAGGAGAAATACATGGTAAAAAATCACTAGGGGGGATGAGGTGTTGAGAGTCCCATGTTCCCTTATCACCTTTGGTATTTGTGTCTAGAGGAGGAAAAGAGAATGAGTGATAACTCTTACAAGAAATTATAGGGGATTACACCAAGATGACTTCCCTTACCCATGGGGAAATGCTGTTCCATACAAGGAGGATATAATTTTATGTGAGGATGATCTGACTCCCGTGGAGACTACTAGTCATGGATAATGTATAAGGTGGGTAAACCCATGTGCATTTCATGGGGTGAGGATATGGTTTAATAACATGCATTCCAGATAATAGTGCTTGGCAGTTTAATTTCACGTGGAATGGATTGGTTGGACTCCCTCCTCACCCCTTAAACATACATAACTGATACCCACCTCCACTTGGGGATGAGAAGGAACAAAAAATTAATGATATAATCGGGGTGTTGGAGTGGTAGATATTTTTTTCCACGTTAGCATGGATATGAAAAAAACCTTGAGACAATATCATGCCTATGTTAAAAACAAATAGGTATAGAAACAGGACATGGGATGTCGCACGAGGGGCAAAGAAATCACTACATACAATCTTGGAGGGATAAACGAAGAAGGTGTGTGAAAGATGTATTATTTTCATACAATAGGGGAAAAATCATTATGATTTAGGGTAAATAAAACCCATGGAGACTAAGGGAAGGGGTGCACGTAAGATTGGAGGATTGCGCGCAATAGGAAGGGGGATAAATAGAAGAGGTGATGAACAACAGAAAGTATTGCATGCTTGGTGGGTCTCTCATGTGCACTTTACTTGGGATCAAAGGAAATGGGTGAGGGATAATCCCTTATGGGGCCACATAAAGGGGAATCTATAGGTTACCTATTTCCCATGATCCTATCACTTGAGGGATCCATGGCTTGCGTGCTATGTCAAAAGAGGTTGTCCTTCATGGGTGGGAGCGGATTTTTGATATTAAAATGATAAACTCAATGGAAGGGGTTCCTTTATATTAATAAGAAAAATCCTTTGTGATGGAAAGTATGAAGGTTGGTTTTGAAGTGCGTATTTGAAATCGCAATGGGTGTGTAAGATTCATATGCATGGGCTAGTCTTTTTAGTGCTGACCATTACAATTTCATGCTTATACATTAGCTGTTTTTGGGTAGCTGAGGAAAAGTTATAAATTTTATTTCAAATTGGAAATTTAAGGGTTTTACATGAAATTGTTTTCCATGAAAACATCCCTTGAAAATTAAACACAACTAACTTGGCATTCTCGAAATGTCCTGGTGAGTTGAAGGGTGTCTTCAGTTTTCTCAAAGATGATAGTTTTCAACTCCAAGTGGAATTCGGCACAAAAAATTTCCATAAGGAAAAATATTCGTAATATGAAGTGGACCATACCACATGAATATATCTTACTTGTTTTTAAATTCATTCCACAATTTTAATGTAGTATATAGTCTTAAGGGTGTAAGTTCATATTCTAAATTATTCTATCATGATATACTCTTTCTATTTTCATATAAATCGTTAAATTCGTAAATGAATCTCTTTATATAACTTGAAAATGTTGAATATGATACTGTATTTGGTTTCTAGGACCCATTTAATCTATATTTATTTTCTTCACAACCTCATATATCTTGTGTTCTAATTATATTGAAATATGCTAAACTTTCCCTATCACCGGTCTATATAGGACCATTCCAATTGTTTTTTAGTGAGTATTAATGTATTCTCACATTAAATCTTCCAAAATATTTCTCTAAACCTTTATAATATGTTTAATATTTTTTCTATAATAATATTCACCTCTCTATTAGTGACTTATGCTTATCCATTTATTTGAGGTCGATATGGTGTTGAGGTCATGTGAGTCATGATATTTTTCTTCATCACTTCTTCTATGATTTTATTAAACAAATAGTTCCCCTTTTCACTTATGATGGCTCTTGGTATACTAAACCTATAGGGAATATGATACTTTAAATGTTCAAAAACACTAGATTCATTAATTTTAGTATATTTTTCTTTTATTAAATTTCGAATTAGAATCCATTGATAATAAAATATGATGAAATTAAAAAGATACCAAAACCCCCCTATTTGAGTTATGTATTTACTACTGTGTATTTTTATATAAGAACTTATTTCCTTTTGGGTTTGGAAAGCATTAAGGGTTGGTGGCTGAAGGAAGTGGTGTTTTTTTCTATGTTTCACCATGGCCTTCACCATTATATGTATAAATTTATAGTGAATGTCATGGTTTTGGAAATATAAAACTCTTGGAAAGCGATTCATCTAGGCCATAGGGGTTGAACCACACCCTAGAATCAATATCTTACTAGGTATAGTGGAGGGGGGGACCACCTGTGTGAAATGACCTAACCAAAAGGCATGGGAACCTGGTTGACATGGTTCCAATTGGTTTGTTAAAATTCACCATGCTCTTTTTAGGGTGTGGAGTTTCCCTACTCAAAAAAATACGTGAATTAACTATGTCTTGGAGTAGGGTGTGATATTAATCATTTTGGTATTTAAAATGGATGATTTGGTTACTGAATATTTAGGGATTTATTATTAATGAATGGGAAAAAGATGAAATATGTTTTGTGGCTGTTATTAACATTTTTTAACTTGATTAACTCCCTAATTCCACATAAACTATAGTGACCCTAGCATTCTAAACATATCTTTTCAAGATTTTTAGAATAAATAAACATCAAATTACAAATCCAAGGATCACAAACAACAGTACCTTGGAGGACTAGGTACAAAAAATCACCGGACTAAATAAAAACATTTCTTTATTTGTCATCCATTATGAGATCCTAACATCATTTGATCCCTTATATCTGCATAGGATAACCTGGGGATAACTTGAACAATGGGATGGTATAAAAATATAATTAGGGGAATAAACATAAAAATAATGCTTATCACATGGGTTATAAGGTATAATATAATTATACAAAAATCCATGAAACATGAATAAACATATGGAATCATAACATATAGAACATGGGATCATATAATCGTGGAATCATTTTAATGTGGTAGAAACATAAAACCTGATCTTAGCATGATTCAAGGATCACTTCACAAAGAGGATAACAAGTCAAGTCTCATTGGATATAGAGGATCATGAGTCAAGGCTACCCACCAAGATCGTTTCACATGGTGTATGAGTCAAGGCTAACCCCCAAGACCATTGTTCATAATTGATAATGAGACTAAAAATTACCCAATTAATTAGATTGAAATCAAGGTGCACCCATAATAATTAGTTCATGAGTATATTTTTCACCAAAATAATCACACATAAATAGTCACAAATAAACATAAGGGTTACCCATGGAAATAATTGGGTATCAAAATTATGTCAAGAGGAACATCAAAATGGAATATCATAGTGGTGTCCATGGAAGGATGCATTTAAATAATACATGGAAATTAATAAGGGAATATATTCATATATAATGATATAAGATGTAAAACGGAATTAAAAATAGTTTTTATGAATCATTGGGAATAAAAAAATTAAGTACGGTTCAAGGGAAAACATTCAATATTCATTAAAATGGAAAATTCATAACTATTTATATAATACTATAATTGAACTAAGGAAAATTTTAATGATAAAATTAGAGATTTTATAAAAATAATTTTGGATTAAAATAGATTATGGAAAACATTAAAAATTGAGTAAGAATTTGATAAGTTCCCTTAAATCAGGCTTTCTTATTAGGAATAATTGAGTCGGGAACCTTTTAAAAACATCTCTATCCCTGAAAGACGGATGGATCTTCAAACAAGAGTCTAGAAAATACACAAGAAATTTATAATATGTAAAAAAATAAAATGGAATTTCATTTGGGTAAAAAAATAAAGAGTAACCTGAAGGAATAAAGAGGGTTCAGGTAGAATCCCTTACATTATGTCCAAAACAATTCTGCACTTGATCATATGGGATTTAATTTCATCGTTTGGGAGCATCAGTTTCCTTGTTTTTCCTGATCGGTTTACTATTATATGTGTATGGAAAATCATGTAGAATGAGGATAGTTGTCCAAAAATGAACTTATATGTTATTAATTAACATATATAATATTAAAATACCATTATATTTACATAAGTGAGGATTATTCATTGGATAAAACATTAATGAGTTTTTTTAGATTAATTTAGCATTTTATTATCATCACAAACTAGGTTTTTTATGTTACTAAATATCATGTATATAAACAAGTTCTAGAACGTTGAATAGGTTGTAATACAAATAATATAATCTTGTTAAACCATAAAAATGGTTTCTTTACCATCCTTGAAGGTGTAATTTAATGATGAAACCAAGTTTTCCATGATGGTGGTAGATCGACACATCATGAATGATGTTTTAATTCTTAAAATAAAATAAATAGGAAATAATATTTGGGAAATAATTATTCCCTAACCATTATAAAATTTCATTATATTTAATATACCTAAGTTTTCATTCCACTTTACCAAGGGTATGTGATGAGAAAGAATGAAAATAATTGAACTTGAAAAAGAAATTAAAAGAAAAGAAAGAGAGTTTAACCTATTGGTTCCATCTTCATGTGAACCTCCATAGGGGATTGGTTTTGGTAATTTTTTAACACTAAAGGATCCTAAATATAAGGGAGAGGTTTGGAAAGATTATTGAATATAATTTTTAAAAGGATCAAGGCTCTAGAGGTGTGAGGAGATGAAGTGGTGAGGGTGGTATTTATAGTGGGGGAGGGGGTGTTTTTCGAATATTTTAATCATTATTTTATTATTTTTCTCAATAAAAGAAATATTGTTGATTCTTGGGACTAAATACATTAATAAGATCATTTTAGTTTAAACAAGTTGTTCTTACATAATCCATGACTCAATGGATAGTGTATTTAACATATAATTTATATATACCATAAATTACCACATTTTACTATCTATCAAAAATTCATGTATTTCAGAAAAATCAAAAAAATCCAACATAACCATTTTTTGACATTTAAAATTAAAAAATGAACTCCATTTTATGAAAACAATTTTATAAATGTGGGAAATTTTAATTTTAATTAAAATCATCATTTACTTGGAAAATACTAGTTTTAAAATTATATTGATTTTATAAGACATTTAAAAATTACTTATGGTCTCATAAAATTATCATATAATCATAAGACATAGAAATAATAAATTATAAATAAATTTTATTAAAATAAAATTTCTTTTAAATTATTAAATAAATCATATCATTGTAATTACCTATTTATGACTTACAAAAATACCAACACTTAATTAATATTTTTTAAAATATTTATTTACTTACATTATCATATAATTAGATATTATTGTCACTAATAAGAGGGTTAAATTTTATTTATAATTTTATTGGTGATATTACTATTCAATTTTTCGGTTTACTATTCATAAGGTTCATGTTACTATCCCAATGATAATGTTACTATTCATTTGGTATATGTTCCTCGACTTCTAGAAATGCCTTTTATTTCATTAATTCATCATTTATAAAGTTTGTATTATGTTATTAATGTGATTTTATGTGGTTATATTATATGAAATTATTATAAGAACAATTTTGTTTCATTACATTCTTCAACCCTTATAAAATTTCACCCTCATAATTTCATTTTACATTCTAATTTTAATACATGTGTGGATACTTATCCTCCATCGCTTCCTCAAGTTCCCATGTTTCCTCTTTGTACTTATTGTTCCTCCATAGTAATTAGACTCAGTGAGTAGTATTGTTGCATAAAACTTTATCCCTATGACCCAAAATCTTCACTAGATACTCCTTGTAAGAGAGGTAATTCTCCAAATGTACCACCTATGAAATCATTACATGTGAATGATCTAGTATGTACTTCCTTCATAGGGGGTACATGGAATGAATCATATACTAAAGACATGAATGGTGTAAGTGTTATCGATAGGCCACAGCTCAAACAGAATCAAGCATCCCGAAGGGGCCGATATACATGGGTAATAACTTCCCTTTCTTCCCAAATCTCATGACCCTCTAATATGGAGATACATTGTGGAATACCATGTCTCTAACCTTAAACTACAGGCCCCATCAACAATTCTCTACATAGATATTTTGTCGACTTTAGGTTGCCTTGATGTGCCGCTGAATGGTTTTCACCCTCTCCGTCATTTCATTGATGATTTCATGTCCTAGAAGCTTACGTTCATTAACTTCATCCCAGAATGTCATTGTCCAACACCTTTTCCCATAATGGTCTTCATATTGATACATGTGGATGATTGAGTGGAAACTATTATTGTAGAATAGTTCAACCAGTGGAAGATGTTAGTCCCATCCTCTTTTAAAGTCCATAGAACATGCTCTCAACATGTCTTTTAGTATCTTATTAGTTTTCTCAGATTGGCCATTAGTTTGAGGAATATAGGCAATACTGATGTTTACCTCAGGGCTTAGATCATGTTTGATACTTTTTCATAAATTTAACACAAATCTTAGATCTCAACCAGATATAATTGATATTGGTACTACATGCATCCATACCACCACTTTGATGTATATTTGTGCAAGCTGATCCAGGGAGAAGTCCTCTCGAATTGTGATAAAGTGAGTTGTCTTAGTAAGACAATCCAAAATAACCCTTGTAGAATTTTTCCCTATGGATATGATCGCATTATTGAATATAAGAAATTAGTTTTTTAGTTTTTACTATAATTTTTGTTAAATAGCATGAATCCTAGGCCATATCTCAACGAAGCCTAAGATCATTAATTTTAAAATTAATGATTTGATAAAGAAAAATAGAAATGGGTTTTGGAAAACTTTGGGTTTAGTGATTTAGGAATCCAAATGAAAATGTATATCGATAAAACAAAGTAGAAATTAACATAATTAATTAAGCGTGATCACCCTAGGGAAATATCATGATGAACATCCTTCGTTGCTAAAAGATATAAGGTTATGATCTTTTAATCATGGGTTTGTAACACCTAGAAACACAATGTTACGAATTTATAATAGGACACCTTCAAGGGTTCATTTGGAAACACACAATTATTCACCAGATACCGCTGATGATTGGGTGATTTGTGTTCAACTTCATAACTGTAACTCACCAAGGCAACACACAAAGAAGTTGATGCGCTATCCAGGGTTGTATTTTATTTTTTATTTTTCCATAAAATAAATTTACATGGCCTTGATAGTGTTTATGAGATTTTAGTTGACCAATATAATCAACATAAACACCAAAATTGAAATGGGGAAGAATTAGTGAATGATGTGTTGAAAATCACATGAATAGGTACCCCCAAACATGATCATATGATCTAAGAATGACATAACACTACATAACTCAATTAAATAACAATATATGATATTGAAAAACAACAAGAAACCTATAATTAAAATTATCATTCAAATATTACGATCATGAATCTTGGGATTTACATCACGTCCCCCACGTGTGATCATAAGGCGTTTAGAACTCCATGGTAGGAGAGAATGAAAATAATGATAAAGTAGAACCTCCCATGTCCTCCAAAACATTTAGGATTGAGTATAAGACACCTTTATTACTCTAAAATGGAATCACATTTCTTCCATGTTGATCCCCTAAAATGGGGTTCCCAAGGTACATTTTTATAGGAATAGAGGATTGTGGTTTTGGGCACCCAGATTTTATAAAACCACTTGGAAAGTGGTTTTTAGCCACTAAAAAGTCTTATATTGATTTTTTAGAAATTAAAAACATGTTTAGACACCTATTTTCTATCCCTATCGAAATTTTTGAATCATTCGGAGGCCCGCATCTCAAGATAAATCTGAAATAAAGAAAACAATTTTTGACATTATGTAGGTTTCATTCCTTAGACAGATCAGTTCGGATAGGCCTCTTAGTGGAATAATTGGGATTCCATTCCATAATAAAATTTGTATCACACTAGTTTTTGGATCATTACAAAAAATCTAATCCCAATTGGAAGTACGGATTAGTATCAGTGTTTGTTTGAGTCCACTTGTGTTCTTAGATCCTATGCAGTTTGGAAAATTCCTCTTGAACTTTGTCATGGGCCCTCCAAATCATCTGCTCCTACAATGTAATTATAAAAAAAGTAACATTTCCATTTTTTAAAGTAATAAATAAAAAATAATTTATTCAAACTTTAATTGAAATTTTTTATTAATTTTATAATTTTCAGTACAAAACATGTTTAATATAATGGTGTAATGGTGAAATTAAGCAGTGAATCATAGTTTGATTACACCCCCACTTTTTAACATTTTCAATCATGGGAAATGTCACATTTCTAAAATGATTCGTGTAGATATTTCCAAATTGATGATTTTCACCATTAAATGAAAATTTTATTCTTAAAATAAATGTGATCAAAAAAATCACACCAAGGTGTTATTCTTAGTGATCATGGAAAAAGGTGTCCCAATAATTGTATCAGAATAAAATTACAAGATATGCCTGATACCAATATGAGAAAGGAATTAAAATGTCAATCAGGCCACAAAATTTCTACAAGTGTGTGTGAAAACCATTCCATGCTATTCTTTCCACTTTCTATCCAGTAAATATAGGTTATTTTAACATTATTTTATTTTATTTATTTTTCCCATTGAACCATCCCTACATCCTTTGCAATCAAATATAAACACCCACTCACTTATGAATTCATGAAATTCGAACATTATGTTATCTACATAGATATCCCCTTATTTATTACATTTTATCACTCCCCTCATTTGTTACAATTTTTTTCAAAAGTTGAACTTGGTACAAATCTCACACTGATCACTGAACCCTTTTTTGATCTCCTCAAGACAATAATTGTAATAGTTATACAAGATCAACGGTACAAGAAGAGTGTTTTTTGACCCTCCCAAGACACAACCCATATTTTTATGTTAATGCTTTTTTAATTAAAATTTTTAGTGATTGTTTTTTAAGGTGTACAACAATTGGATAACAGGTACACACACATAGGAAATCCAATACAGTAATGAAATAAATCAGATAAGGAATGAATGTATTGAAAATCATTTTATAAAGCTAAAATATCTTATCCTAACTTATATATACCATCAATTAAGTAAGAAATATTCACACTTAATGGTTTGGTGAAAAATATTTGTGGATATATTAAGTGACACAATTTCCCATAAAATACTCACATAAGGGGTACAACTATTATCAATGGTTTCAAAGAGATACAACCATTTATATCAGTATTAAACAACCAATTTACTAAAAATCACACCCTATTTTTAAATTCATGCTAAAACATACATTTCATCATTGAAACAAACTTATTTAACTTTTAAAACAACATGAAATAGGGAAATTCTTCATGCATTTTTAATAACTTCTATGATTAAGCAGGAATCATTTCCCATGATAAATTGGTCATTAAAATTTGAAATTCTGGCACAAAAGTGAGGGGGAAATATGGAAAAGTAAAAGATACAATCCAATAATACAAAAATAGAAAAATAAAAAAGTTGGTGAAAATTCCAAACTAACCCTATAATATACCCATCCCCCCAAACATAGAGAATGCAGTTTCTTCATGTGTAATAAAAGAGAATGGAAAAGGAAGGATAAAACCGGTTGGGATTTATTGGCATGTTTCTTCTTGAAGGGGGGGGGGGGGTTCCTCCACCAAATGATTTGGAAAATCTTCATAAAAGTGTTCATGTTTTTCCCATTGATGGTAATACATATATTGGAACTGGAAAACATGTCTATGTAATTCACTGAGTTCTTCCATTTATGATCTTGGAGTGTATCTTGTTCTTCAAGCTTCGATTTTACTGGTTTTGAAGCCCAAACGGAGTTACGGATCATATGTTATGGCCGTTAGAAGTTAGGATATAGGAAATGACCATCCAGGGCAATTTTGGGGCAAATTATGGACTTGCGCGCAGAAGATTGAATCTTGTGCGAAAAAATAGAATCATTCATGAGAAAAGGAAATATTGCATGCAAGAATAGGATATTTAATGAAATTAAGTAATTTTTTATCAAACCCAGTGTGAATACCCATTCCACGCCAAATGTGACGTCAAACACCCCTTTGCTTGTGGGCCCACTATAGGTCGCACGGAAAACCACTTGCGTGTGTGGAAGTTTACCGGCATAACCTTGCGTGGAAAACCTTTTTCATGGGCATAATTTTACACGCACCACCTCCCTAGGTTTCTCTTATAAATAAAAGTGCACCCCCTCTTCCAGGGAGGCCCTCGGAAGTCCGTCTCCACTCTAATACTCTTAAATCCACATTTTCTGCGCCTGTGCAGAAAATCCCCCTTCTTGCGCAAAAAAAATCCCTTTTGTGTGCAAATGTAGTAAGGTGCTCATTTTTTTCACGCAAAGAATCATTTCTTCATGAAATAGTGCCAAGAAGACCAATTTTTTATGCAAACCATCCCTCTTGCATGCACACCTTCTCTCTTGAGCGCAAGCCTTCACTATTGAACGCAATCCATCCCTCTTGCGTAAAACCCTTCCCTCCTGCGTGCAAACCTTGCCTCTTATATTCAATCCTTATCACTTGCGCACAACACTTCCAACGTGCGTAAAAACCATCCCTCTTGTGCAAAATACATCCATATTTCACGTGACACTTCCAATATTCCACGAACAGCGCCACAGTGCCTAGTCTTGCGCGCACCTATGCCGCACTGTGCAATCGTGTGCGCAGCCCATCATGCGCGTCTCTCATATTATGCACAACAGTGCCTAGGCTTGTTCCCTCTAGTCCATACCATGGGGGTTGTACTCCCGCACCCCCTCTCGTGGTCAGTGTCGGGCTGTGGTGTCGGCCCATGAAAAATGGAGAGTCGCACTGTGATGTTTTCGAGTTGGGATGTCGACAATTTCCATTGCACCCTTATGCGCATCCACCTTCCACCTATGGAATATCATGATTTTAGATACTCCTCTACACACCATGAAACACCTTGAGTCGACATATCCTTCTTGGTTCGTTTCCCATGTTGTGAGTTGAGAGTCTCAACATTAATTCCTTGATCACCTTGAGTTGAACCATTCCACAAGAAACTCCTCAAAACCCTACCACATGGTTCATATGCCAGGTTGGACCAAAAAGGGCCGCCCATGCGTATGTCCCAACACAATCTATTTCTAGGTGCCTTATGCTTAATAGTCCTCTCAAAATGACTATAAAATGTAGTACACACTATGTTCCAAACATAGGATGCCTCTTTCTCTATACGAGATATGCCTTATGCTCGAAGAATAAAATGCCAATAGTCCTCTCTGCATGACTATAAAATGTAGTACACCCTATGTGCCAAATATAGGATGCCTCTTGCCCTATATGAGAGATGACTTATGCTCCAAGAATAAGATTCCAACAGTCCTATCTACATGACTATAAACTATAGTACACCCTATGTGTGAAACATAAGATACCTCTTGCTCTATACGAGAGAAACCATGTGTGCCAAGCATAAGATTCTAATAGTTCTCTCTACATGACTATAAATTGTAGTACACCCTATGTTCCAAACATAGGATTCCTCTTTCTATATAAGAGAGAGGCCTATTCTCCAAGCATAAGATTCAAACAGTCCTCTCTAGATGACTATAAACTGTAGTACACCCTATCTGAAAAACATAGGATACCTCTTACTCCAAACAAGTGATGCCTTATACTCCAAACATAAGATTCCTAATGCCATGATTTTGGTGGCATAATTTCACTAGCGTTGGAATCCATTCAAACATTCCATCACTCCACCTCATGCTTGGTGTGTCCTTCATTCAGAACTTCATCGACTTCCACGTCTAAAGGGACCCCCTAATGGCCTATTTTCACGCCGCATCGGCTCACCTACTGTCCTAGGCCAATGCCCCGGAAGACATTGGAAGACACTTTGAGTTAGGTCCTATGTTTTGAACACAATAAACAGTCAACCTTCATTTGTTTGTCCCCATTTTAGGTTAAAGTGATATGGATGCTTTGTTTAAAATAGGGTCAATAGTTATCCTTCATCTCCATGCCACCCTCATCATGTTTCGAATGTCAGGAATGTGATTCACACTTTTCATCTCCCATTGTTCATACTAATTCCAAAGCCCTTGGAATTATCCCTCTTGTGAACTAGCGCATAGGTGAAGGCCTCAACCCACCAACAGGTTGGGATGCCCTCATGGCTATACAAGAGGAATACATTACAAGCAGATTCTTTGCCTAAGATGCATTAACCATTTTCTCCTCGTTGTGGCACCCGGGCAGGTTCCACGCTTAATCCCCATGCACAATTTTCACTCCATAGCGGCACCTGGGCAACTTCCTTGCGTAAGCCCCATTCAACATTGCTGCTCCAAAGCAGCACCCGAGTAGCTTCCATGCTTAATCCCCATCCACCATTGTCACACCATAGCATCACCTGGGTTTCTTCCTTGTGTAATCCCCATTCACCAATGCCGCTTCATAGCGGCACCCGGGCAGCTTCCTTGTGTAAGCCCCAGTCACCATTGAGGCCCCATAGTGGCACCTGAGAAACATCTTTGCGTAAGCCCCATTCACCATTTCCGCCCCATAGTAGTACCTAGGAATCTTTCTTGTGTAAGCCCCATTCACCATTGCTCCTCCATAGTGGCACCCAGGCAGCTTCCTTGTGCAAGCCCTATTCACCGTTGCTGCTCCATAGCGGAACCCTGGAATCTTCCTTGTGTAATCCCCAGTTCCCATTGACGCACCATATCGTCAACCAGGTAGCTTCTTTTTTTAAGCCCTAGTAACCATTACCGCTCCATAGTAGTACCCGAGAAGCTTTCTTTCACAAGATACATTCACCATTGTCGCTCCATAACGGCACTCTGGAAGCTTCCTTACGTAAGCCCTAGTCACCAATGTCACTCCATAATGACACCCAGGCAGCTTTCTTGTGTAAGCCCCATTCACCATTTTCACTCCATAGCGGCACCTGGGAAGCTTCCTTGCGTAAGCCCCATTCCCCATTGTCGCTTCATAGCGGCACCAAAGTAGCTTCCTTTCATAATCCCCAATCACCATTGCCGCTCCATTGCGGCACCCGGTAAGCTTCATTGTGTAAGCCCCATTCGCAATTACTGCCCCATAGAGGCACCTGGGAAGCTTCCTTTCATAAGACCCATTCACCATTGCTACTCCATAACAGCACCTGGGAAGATTCATTGTGTAATCCCCATTCAAAACCCTTCATGGACGCACAATTTCGTCGTGATCATCAGGTCCATTCCACCTCTTGTTTCTCAAACAGAGAACTACTCGTGTGGGCTTAGAGTAGAAAGCATTGACTATGGAATCCTCTCTGGGCATCCTAGAGTGTAAGCCCCACACCCAACCTGAACTATGTGGTCTTTGATCCTCGCTTAGGAAAGGTACGTACGAAGCCACCCTGAGGTCAAGCCCAACACCCCATTGGTTCTGACCCCCTTCATATCGGTTCCCACCACCTGAACTATGAGGACATTGATCCTTACCAAGGCATTGTACTTATGAAACATCCATGAGGTTAAATACCACCATACATTGGTTTTGAACCCCTTCACGTCGGTTCCGACTCCATCCCAAACCACATGGACTTTAGTCCTTGCTAAGGCAAGGTAAGTAAGAAGCCTCCAGGAGGTTCAATCCCAACACCCATTGGTCCCAAACACTTCATGTTGGTTCACCCCCATCCTCCATGATATTAAACTGTATTCAACTTTTGTCCTGCTTGACACTAAACTGTCCCCTATTCCGAGGTAAGCCATTGTCAATCCCCTATCCAGTGGTAAGCTGATATCAATCCCCTATCCCACGGTAATCCTTTGTTAATCCCCTATCCAGAAGTAAGCTTTTGTCGATCCCCTATCCAGCGGTAAACCATTTTGACTCCATTCATCGTGAAGCCGTTGAAGTCCCCAATCGACGGTAAGCCATCTTTAGATGAACTACATGGACTTTGATTCCCTACCACGAGGATACATTGGAAGCCTCCCTGATGTTCAAGCCCACCACTCATGTCTCATCATTATCCCTCCCTTGATCCTATGTTTCTTGATAAGGTCATTCCCTAACCCAAAGGATCCAATTCCCCTGGGTCCCATACATGCATCCAGTCTCATGGGTCAAATCCTTAGTTGTCCCATCATCCCACAGAACTACAGGGACTTTGATTCCCTAGAACAAGGTTATATAGGAAGTCTCTTTGAGGGTCAAGCCCAAAACTACAATCACCATCACGATGAATCCATCTCAATCACCCTATACTTCATTAAACTCTCCATCTCCCATCTATATTATTACCCAGTCCACCACATCGTGATGAGATCATGCAATTCATCCTAGCGTCGCTCTTTTCCGCACCCGGGTAGTTAAACATGCATAATCCCCACAACATCCGTTACCATCCACCAAGAGTATCCCTCTTGCAACATTCCTCTTTCCATGTGTATTCCCCATCATATATCCATGACGTTGTCTCTTGTGTACAACCCAATTCATCAAACATTTGAACTACGTGGGTTTTGATCCCTGTCGTCTACATAGGGTACGTAGGAAACCTCCTTGAGGTTCAATCCCAGTCGATGGTAAACCTTGTTGTTCCCCAATTCTAGGGTGCACACTCCCCGATCCTCCCTCAGTGGTGTCCAAATCAGCCTTCACAGAGTGACATATTCCCTTTATGGGACACCCCATCATGGGTCTGCTCTTATTTAGTGTTCTAATCCATCCACCTAGTAATCCTTCTAGGTGTTCCCTCCCAGGGATGTACCAATCTGATCCGTCTATATGGGATATTCTGATCACCCTCATGCCATATCCTGAAGAAGTTAAACTCGTGGCCTACCTCGTGTTAAACATGATATGCCTAAGGAAAACCACAGAAGACGTGCCTTTGGTGTAACCATCTCCGCAAGACATTAAACTCACAACATACTCTGTGTTAAACATGGGAAGATGTGGAAAACCTCTGAGACATGCCTTCGGCATATGATACCCGATGACTGACATGGGATGCCTTGTGTTTTGCACCCTTGAGATTCCCTCTTATGAGGAAGAATATAGGTTCCCCAATTTCCATGCATCCAGATATTCCCCGACATGCCTGATGTTGTTTTCTACTCTGACTGAAGGCTGCTATCATGTCAAGACCCCATGGAATGTCCAAAAGGAAGTTTTATAATTAACCAGATTCCACAAAGATATGGCATTGAGAACATGATTCATGAACCATGACTTAATCTTTAAGGGAGACCCAGGCTAGGTAACAATTTTCTTGGAGGAATCCACAGAATTAAGAACCGACATCACATCATCCCATTTCGATCAAGGGGAAAACGTCCCTGAGTAAGGAGCATATGTTGCCCGCCTTTGGAGTGAGGGAATGCGGGGAAATAGCTGTCTGCCCACCACATATAGATGCGTGCGCCCCAGTGAAAGCATGAGAAACAACTTCATCCACTGTGCTCATGAAAAACCTGTTTTTCACCAAAAGGGTAAACATTAGTAACATTATAAGGACCAAGCCATCAGGAACAACAATTTCCTCGATGGAGATTTTTCCAATAATTGTACACAATAACCTTCTCTCGGATATGATACTTTTTCTAACAAATCATCCAATCATGGATTACATTTTTCTTCTCTTTATAGATTTGGGAGTTATCTTATGCATCTCACTAAATTTCTTCCAAATCTTGAATATTAAATTTTATAGGCTCGACTACATATAATAGATTAAAATTACATTTTTTAACATCCCAATATGCCTGGTGCTATACCTCTACCAGGAGGTTACAAGACATTCCAAAAGTAATCCTATATGGTGACATTCTAATTGGGGTCTTAAAAAGTTGTACGGTAAGCCCATAGTTCATCATCCAAGCATAAGCTCCAATATTTACTATTGGGTTGTACCATTTGTTCCATGACTCACTTAACTTCCCAATTTGATATTTATTCTTTTCCATTAGCTAGGGGTAGTATGCATTAGAGACTTTATGAACAACCCCATTCTTACAAATAAAAATTCTCATGTTTTGATTGCAAAAATTTGAACCCTGATCACAAATGATGAACCATGGAAAACTAAACCTAATAGAAATATGAGACCTCAAAAAATAAATAACAATGTGAGCGTCATTGGTCCTAGAAGCCTTTTATTCCACCCATTTAGAAACTTATTCAATATAAAATAATATATACACAATGAAAAATGAATTTGGAAAATTCCCCCAGAAGTCAATGCCCCATGCATCGAAGATCTCACAAAATAACATGGGTTGTTGTGGAATTTCATTCCTCTTGGAGGTATTCCCTATGAATTTACATTGAGTGCATGAGTTATAAAAATAATGGGAATATTTATACAATTTTAGATAATAAAGTCCTAAGACAAGGACTTTCTGAGCTGTAAGTTGAGAGCCAAAGTAGCCCCCAAAAACTAAAGTGTGAAAGAAGGATAAAATAGAGGTTAATTCATCTTTAGGGACATACAGACGAACGACTTGTTCCCTATAAATTCTCCAAAAATATGGTTCATCCCAAATGTACCGTCATGAATCATGCTTAAGTCTATGGGACTGTGATGTTTTGAAATCTATAATGATCCTAGATGTTGCTAGAAAATTCACAATGTCTGCATTTCAAGGGTTAAGTTCAACAACATCACAAAGGTTCTAATGTAGGGAGAATTATCTAATAGGGAGGGATGAGTTAACATGGTCGTACAATATTGGGTAAATCATATTAATGTGGTCAGCTACAACATTTTACACTCCTATATTTTCACGAATCTCAAGGTCAAACTCTTAGAGGATGACCATCCTTCGAATGAGGTGGGGATATGCTTCATGTTTCCTTAAGAGAAATAATTGGGTAGCATGATCTAAAAATAAAAATATTTTTGACCCAATAAGATAAGAATGTAAACTTTTTCAAGTCCAAAACAATAGAAATGGGTTATTTTTAGAAGTCGTGTAGTTTTCCTGGGTAGGGTCAAAGGTATGTGAGGCATATGCAATGACTTGAGGATTTTTCTCAAACCATTGTAATAAAATTTCTCCAACTGAAAAGTTAGAGAATTAATGAATAAGTTCAAATGGGAGGTCCCACCTTGGTGTTTGGATGATGGGAGGTGAGTTGAGACTCCTTTTTAGTTAATTGAATCCATCCTCACAATTGTTATCAAAAATAAATTATCCATCCTTTTGAAACAATCGATATAAGGGAAGTGTGATCTTACTAAAGTATTATATGAATCTGTGGTAAAAACCAACATAACCCAAGAAAGATCACATATCAAGAAAAAAATTTGGATATAGAAGGGTTTAAATTAAATAATTTTTTTATTTATCCACTTTAATTCCTGCATTTTAAAAAAAATCCCAATAACTATCCACCACTCAACCATGAAATGTAATTTCTCATAATTTAATATGAGATCTTGTTCAATGAAACAATATAGAACATAACCTAGGTGTGTCAAACAGTCTTTAATGTAAGTCCCATAAACTATGAAATCATCCATAAAAACATCCATACTACTATTAAGATACATACAAAAATACTCAATATACATCATTGAAAAGTACCAGGAGCATTACATAGACCAAAATGATTTTTTCTATATGAAAATGTGCTAAATGGAGTAGTAAATGTTTTTCTTTTCTTGATCCTTAGGGGATATATAGAGTTGAAAATAACCTGAATTACAATAAACGGAAAAATAATGGGACTTAACATCAAATATATGTAAAATTTGGTCAATTAATGGTATGATAAAGTGGTCCTTTTTCGTGGCATGATTCTATCAATGATAGGAAGTACATACTCGTAGACTATTTTTCACATATGTTGGAACCAATTCATTCCTTTGATTTGACACAGTGGTTATTACAATTTCTTAGGCACAATTATCACTGGGCTAACCCATTTACTATTTGATGTAGGATAAATGGTCACATAAACAACTAATTTATTAACATCTAATTTTACCACTTCAAAGAGTTTGGGATTCAACTGGTATTTATCTTGCATTGCAATCATAGCCTCATCATCAAAAGTATATGGTACATAAAATTAGATGGGATTATTCAGGGAATTTCATCCAATGTAAATCCAATTTTCTTTTTATGCTCTCTCAAAAGGTCCAGAGGTTTTTATTCTAGCTATGAAGAGAGGTTATTGGCACAAATAACGGGAAATTGGTCAATACTCTAAAGATACGAGTATTTTAAATTATAAGGAAGTGCTTTTGATTCTAACACTTGTGTTTTTGCATTGAAGGAGGAGATTTAGGGGGAGTGAGGTCCATGAAACTGTCTATCTACTCACTTTTATTCTTTAGGTAATTAGAATCTACGGAAACGATATTTGAATATTCATCGATGGTCATGGATACCTTAGAATGAATACACTCATCAATTAAAGCACAAAATATACTCTTTTTTAAACACACATAACACTCAAAACATGAATCCAAATTGAAATCATCCAAGGGTGAATAAGAGGAAAATGAATTAGAGTATGGTTCAAAGAGATAATTGTGTGTGTGTGTCATTATAGAGAACTTCCATTGAATAGATATGAAGAGTGGAGTTATCTTAAAAGGAGTGTTTCATGGAATCGTGAATTTTAAAACTGACGCTTTATCCATTGAACTCCATGGAAAGTGTACCATTGTAGAAATTGATGATCATATTTTTTTTTCATGAATGGACTTCCATGTATGAGAGGGTCATGTCCTTGGGTGCGGATATCCATCATCTCAAGAATGTACAAGTCAGCAAGGGAGATGATATTATTCACTTTTATGAGGACATCCTCGACCACTCCAGATGGGTGTGTTGTTCTCTAGTTGGAATGTTTTACAATGATTCAAATTGTTTGAAGCTCTACAACATGACGAGAAGCGTACACAGAGTAATGAATTACATTAATTAAAGAACCTAAATCTAGCATAACATATGAAAATAATTTCTCCCCTATGGTAAGAGGTATCGTGAATGTTCTTGGATCCTTGAATTTTGTTGGAATTGTTGGTAGAATCAAATCTGAGATATTCTATCCCAGGTTGGCTCTATCATTCCCCTTCATCCTTCTTCTATGTGTGCAATGTTATTTATAAAATTTAGTATAACAATTAATTTTTTTAATTGCATCCAATAAAGGAATTTAAAATTTATCCTTTATAAATGTATTCATTATTTATTTATTAATCTCATTATCAAAAATTGTCCTAGATTTAGAGATTATTTTAGGGAAATGAATAAGAATGGATTGGTCATGGGATTCTCCAATATTATTTTGACCAACCTTTTTGTCTTTTTCTTTCTTTACATAAAACATTTTATAGTTGGGAATGATATTTTTAAAGAGGTGGAAAAACCATTTGGTTAGAATCATTAGATGAGGAAACTTCTTTACCACTACAAAGTGTTATTGAATAAACATTACCTTTGTATTTTGTATTATTAACAGGCTAGGATGGTAGTTATCCATAACCTTGCATCGTAATCTCACTGATGGTGTTTTCAAATTTTCCCACTTGAGTTCATAGGTCTTGAATGGATGATTGTGTGGTCTGTTGGAACTAGAGGATATAGGTTTCCATTTTCTTCACTATGTCCTTGATGATTGGTTCATATTTGGGAGGAGGAGGAGAATTGTTTTGAGAATATCAAGTATAATAATGTTTCATACCTTGGCCTTGTTGATATCAAATATTTTTAGGGTAGCTTGAGTAGAATCCTTGTTGGTACTACGGTTTTTCTTTCCAGCTGAGGTTTTTATTTTTCATGAATGGTTCTTTCTTGAAGGGAGGTGCTTGATGGAATGGACTCCCAGGGAATACTACTGCACAAGACTCGAATAAATCCTAAATTTGTGGGCACTGGTCAAAAAAATGATTGTTATCAGAACCAATAGCACAATGTAATGGAATGGAAGGAGTGTGTGATTTACCTTTTTCTTTATCTAATTACCTTAGAAGGATATGCATCTCATAAAGTCTATTACATACCTTTTCTTTCAGGGTTTATTGAATTACCTAATGAACTCCTTGAGTTGGTGAAAATTTTCTTGTAACAAATTGTTCTGAATTTTGAGCCATGATGGCAATTAATTCATAAGCGGTAGAAGGATTTTTTTTCAAATATGGTACTACCACCTACAACATCGATCATACCACAAACAATGGGGACAAGTCCCAAATAGAAGTTTTGAATTAGCAATTGTTCAATAATTTGGTTGGTGGGGGAAACATGAGTAAATTATTTTGAATCTCCCCTAGTATTCATGAAGGGTCTCTCATTGTGATTTCCTAATTATATAGATTTCTTTTCTAATTGATGTCGTTCGGGAGGATGGGAATAACATCTCTAGAAAGATTCATTTCAGGTCAATCCAACCCCAATATATTGGTAGGCAGATAGTATATCGTGTCTTTAGCAGCACTATCAAGGAATAAAAAGAAGGCCATAAACATAAAAAGGTCCATAGACACAATTTTTGGTTTCATTGTGAAGCAAACTATGTAAAACTCTGTAATATGTTTGTGAGGGTCCTCACCAGGAAGACCATGGAATTTAGGAAGCAGGTGGATGAACCTAAGATTAGCTCAAATTGGATTCTTCCTCTGGATATTGGATGTACATAGGTTAGTACTCCAAATCTAGGGCTTTTAGTTCTTTTAATGTTAGGTTATTTGTAGCCATGTTTTCTTAGGTTTGATTTTCACTAGAAACAAATGGTCATTAACATTATTGTTTTAAATTTTAACGTCGTTTTTTAGTCAATGTTGGAGTTTTCAGTGTAAAAAATATGACTTTTAATGCCAGTTTTTGTAAAACGATTCCAAAAAGGAATTATATTTGTTTATTAGCATTTATTTTGTAAAAAAAATGATGCCGAAAAAACACATATTTATCATTTTTGGCATCAATTTCCATAAACACTGATGCCAAAAAGTTAAAAAAATAAATTATTGACATCGGTTATTCATAAAATCTACACCATAAATGAGAAAAAATATTTTTGGTATTGTTTCTTAAAAAAAACTGATGAAAACAATTAATTTTTTTCTTCTCTATTTTAGACCATTTCCTATTCTTTGATTTGATAGGTCCTGGAGCCAAAATGGAGGTACATATCAAATGGTATGGTCATTGGAGGTTGAAATTGTCAATGTTTCGATTGATACAACTTTTTTCAACGAAAACATGATAAACATTAATGAAAATCCCATACACCAAATAAAAAACTAAACCTAATATTTCAAGCATATTTCAATGGTTTTAGGAGTTTCAATAAAAATGGTACCTTTTTTATCATATTATCTCTTATATTTAGGGTAGAACTCATGCAATAATGAAAATGGTCAACGATAATTAAATTTACTCCAAAATTTATAAATCTTATCCATATGTTTTATATTTGTAACTTAATCATAAGAATAAATCGTCTTTATAAGAAATCTAATTGAGATGTTTAGAAATGAAGGAAAATAATAAAACAGAAAATAAATGAATAGAATAGATACTGTGTTAAAATCAATGATTGAAGTCGTGTTGAAATTAATATTGAATAGAATATGCTGAAAATGTTGAATGAAAAAGAAAATAGATTTATATATAGTAAACGAAAATATTTTCAATATCATTGTATGAAAATGTAGACCAGGTTTTAAAAAGTTAAACACACATTGTGAAAGAAATTGAAATACTGATCATGCGTATCGGCATATACTCTTTGGCATTGGCTCTGTTTAATACCAAGATAAAATAGGATACAGATGGTCTTTTAGCATCAGTGTTTTTAAAAACCAATGAAAAAAGTAAAAAATATATATTATTGGTTTCGGTTTTTAAAAAATCCGACACGAAAAAGTAAAAAAATATTTTTCATGCTAGTTTTTTAAAAAACTGATATGAAAAATAAAAAACAATTGGTGTTGATTTTTATAAAAAATGACTCCAAAAATTAAAAATATATATAATATTTTATATAATTTCTTAAGCTTCTATTTCTTTGGTCATGGAGCTCAATCATAGTTACAGATTAATAGTTATGGCCTTTGAAAGATGGAATTGTTAAAGATTTCTCTTATAGAAGATCAACTTCTGACATCAATATCTTTTAATCTCTAAGTCCATTTTAGATCCATGTCTAGTCAAATCAATGCATAAAAAATTATCTAAAACATTTTAAAAAAATATAATTATTATAAATTGTTTTTTTAAAATCCGATGCCAAAATTATTTGTTTTTTTAATTTTTGGCCTTCGTTTTTAAAATAATTGATGCCCAAAATATGTTTTTTTCTTTTTTTGTGTCATTTTTTTTAAAAACTGATTCCAAAAATCTCCACAAACATATTTTATAACAGTTTATGAGAATCCAATTTTAAATTTTCGATGTTAAAACCCTTTTGTCTACTTGTGTTGGTTCAACTTTTGATTGGTTTAGGCCCACATGAGGTTCCATAAGGGGTTCTTCAATGTTAATTGAATATCCTACTCTAGATGGCCTAATTTATGATTTAAGTGACATTTCAATTTCAAGGTCCAATTTAAGTAGTTTTTCTTTTCCAGAAGTTATCATTCAAAAATGGTTTCCAATATAAATGTTTTTTTATTCGATTTTCTTTTTTTACAAATTTTATATTTTTTTGGAGGAAGATTAATAAAATAAAAACACATAATAATAATGAAATAAGATAATAAATTATAGTTTTATACTACAGAATTAGATAGAAAGAGAAAGAACAAGATAGAGATAGTGGGAGAGAGAGACAAAGAAATGCAATGAAGCCAACAAAAACAAAAACAAAAATGAAAAAAAACCATAATGGATAGGAGGGATACTGAAAGAATTAATAATTAAGAATTAAAATAAAAAAATAAATGGAAATGTTTTTTGGATCCTCGGAAACATCACAAAAAAATCATCATGGTTTTTAGCACATCAAATTAGTTGTTTAGTTTTTACTAGAATTTCTACAGTATAGCAGGAACACTAGGTTGTCTCTTCAAGGTGCCTTAGATCAATAATTTAAAAATATTGTTTTTATTAAGAAAAATAGAATGTGGTTTTGGAAAACATGGGGTTTCATGATTTAATAATTCAAAAGAAAATGGAAAGTGATAAAAAATAAAAAAAAATTAAATAATTATTTAAACGTGATCAACCCGAGGAAATATCATGATGCTAATATATTGCCGCTTCAAGATATTGGTTTATGATATTTTAATCCCTAGTTTTTAACACCTTGAACCATAATGTTACTATGTTTATACAAGGATACCTCCCAGGATTCAGTCAGAAACACAAAATGATTCAATGGATAATGTCGATGATTGGGTGATTTGTGTCCAAATTCATAATTGTAACTCACTAAGGAAGCACATGAAGATATCAATTCACTATCCAGGTTTGTATTTTAATTATTTTTTATAGCATAAAATAAATTTATATGGCCTTTTTAGTGTTTATGAGAGTTCAATTGACCAATATGAACTATACAAACACCATAATTAAAAGGTGGGAGAAGAAGTGGTGAATGGTGTGTAAAACATCACATGAATAGGTACCCCCACACATGATCATATGAGTTGAGAATGAAATAGCAGTACATAAAAAATTAAATAACAATATATGATTATTAAAAACAACATAATAACCTGGAATGAAAAATATCATTATAATATTACAAACATGGTGCTTGGGATTTACATTACGTCCCCCCAAGTGATCAAAAGACTCTTATAAATCCATGAGAGGAGATAAAAAAAATGATAATGAAGTAGAATCTCCCATGGCCTCCAAAACTTCTAGGATTGAGTATAAGACTCTTTTGGGACTCTAAAATGGAATCACCTTTCCTCCCATATAATCCTCTAAACTGGGGTTCCTAAGGTAATATTTTATCATAAAAGTGGATGGTTTTTTTGGGCACCCATATTTCATAATAACACTTGGAACATGGTTTTTGGATACTAGACAGTCTTATATTTATTTTGGAAAAAACTAAAAACACTTTTACGCACCCCTTTTTGTCTCCAATAAAAAATATTCATCATTCAAAGTCCCACACCTCTTTATAGATCCAAAATATATAACACAGCTTTTTACATTCTGTGGATTTGATTTCCTAGAAAAATTAGTTCGGATGGGCCTCTTATTAGAAGAATTGGGATTCAGTTCCTTAACAAATAGTTATATCCCACTAATATTTAGATCATTTAACAAAATCTCAATCCAATTGAATGAAAATAATAAAATAAGTGTGAATTTGAGTCCACGGTTGTGCTTGGATCCTAAGCAGATTGAACCAATCCTCTAGAACATCATCATGGACCCTCTAAATAATCTCAAACTAAAATGTAATTATCAAAACAAGTAACTTTGATATTTTTAATATTAATAAATACAATACAATTTAATCAAACATGAATTGAAATTTTTTCTTAGTTTTATAATTTTTAATACAAATATTGTTTAACACAATAGTGTAAGGGTGAAATAAAGTAGTGATTAGTGGTGTGATTATGTCTTTAGAAGTCTAGTGAAAAATTCAATGGTGATGTTTTAATCTTTCCATGCTGGTATGGGTAATGGTTTCACAATACATTTATAATTTTATGTTTAATCCTTTAAATAATGGCATACCATGCAAATTGATGTATTTCCATCGATCTCATTTTTTATACTATACAATAAAAAGTTCTTTCAGAGATCTTGATACATATTTGTGCTCCCTGGGTGAATAGAGAAGGTTAATCTATGTGAATTAATCAGATCTCATTTTTTTATCTTTGGATTTGGATGGTACACATAGTTGTGACCCAAATCTTAAGACTCCATCCTCATCGATCTTGAACTCGGAGGATTTCTCCTTCTTGATATATTTACCCCTTTTTAGTATTTCCACAACATTTCATTGAGAAATATTTATTATCTAAACAATCCAAGGTTAATAATCCATTTGATAAATGATTTATGATTTTCCTACCTTAATGATTCCCATGTCCATCCTTTTTATGTCTAAGAATATTGGATCCTTCTCAATTTTCATCATTGATAAAAATGTAGGATCATTTCTACTTAGAGCATCAACCACCTTATTTCTGTACACAGATGGTAGTGGATTGAGTAGTCGTAATACTTGATGAGATCTATCCATATTCATTGGTGCATATTAATCTCCTTTAGTGTGAATATATATTTGAGACTCTTGTGATCAGTATATATCTCACACTTCTCCCCATAAATATAATACCGCCAAATGTTCAATGAAAATATTACAACATCCAACTCCAGATCATATGTGGGATAGTATTGATCGTGGATTTTCAATTTCCTTGAGTCATAAACTATAAATTTATCATTTTTCATCTACACACAACCTACTCCATTATTTTAAGAGTCATTGTACACTATTAATATTTATCCACTTGTCAGTAGTGTGAGTATTGGCATAGTGATAAGCCTCTTTTTGAGATCCTTAAATATTTCTTCACATTCATTAGTCTAGAGAAACATTTCCACATTCTGTTCAAACTTGGTTTTTGGGTTTTAAAATCACGATACGTTCTTCAAAAATCATAGGTAATACCCATCTAGTACAAGGAAACTATAGATATCCATCATAGATATTGGTCAGGATCACTCTTCGATTTCCTTTATCTTGGAATGGTTTATAGATATTCCTTTTCTGGTGATAACATTCAGCAAGAATGATACTTCCTCTACCCAGAACTCACATATATTGTACTTTTAATATATTATCACCCTTTACAAAGTCTTAGGCACAATATTCAAATGCTCCTCAATTTCCTCCTTGCTCTTGGAGTATATCAGAATATCATCATTAAAGACTACCTTAAATTTGTTAATGTAATCTCTAAAGAAACTATTCATTAAATCCATGAAAATATCTTGATCATTAGTGGGACCAAAGGTAATCACTATGTACTCATAGTTATCATAACTATTTTGAAAGGAAGTCTTGGGAATATATTCTTTCATCAATTTTAATTGGTGTTATCCAGACCGATGGTCCTCTTTAGAGAATCAACTAGCCCCATCTAGCTGATCCACCAATTCATCTATATGAGGAAGGGAATACTTGATCTTTATCATGATTTTATTTATATAAAAATAATAAATGTATGGGTGCATTGATCTATCCTTATTCTTGATAAATAGGACTGGTGCACCCTATGGTGAAGCACTCGAGCATATAATACCATTTTCTAGCTTCTCCTGTAATTGCTTCTTTAGTTCTTATAGCTCAAAAGTGTCCATTTTATGGTGTCTTTGATATAGATAGAGATCCAGGAGTACATTCAATTGATAACACAACCTTTTGGAGAAGAGGAATACCATGTAACTCTTTAGGTAATAAATCAATGCAACCCCTCAAAATGGGCATGTCTTCAAGAATGATTCTATCCTTTGTATCAATCATATGAGATAGATATGATTGCTCATAAGGCAATATTATCTATAATTGATATGATAATTATGAAGTATATTCATCCCCCTCTTTACACTTATACAAAATTGGAGGATGCTTAGTAATGTTAAGATTCATCTCCCTTTCTCAACTGTCAATGTTGTATTTATATAAATACACCAAATCCACTCCCAAAATAGAATCAAAATCTTCCAGAGAGAGTATGATAAGATTTTATGGTAGGTTCAATCCACAAAAATTAATCATGGAGGAGTTATGTACTTTGGATTCAACATTTTCCCTATTATTTGTTCTCACTAATAACTCAACCTCCAAATTTAGAGGTGGTGCTTGAATAATTCTACTAAAAATGCAAGATATTAATGAATGTGTAAAACAAAAATCAAATAGAAAATTCTCTATTATTGAATTAATAACCAACATACCTATCACCACATCATTGTTCGGCTCTACATCAGCACTAGTGATATCATAATCACTTCCTTTCTCCTTGGATTTTGTTGTTGATTTTGTCCAAAAACCATAGACTTAGGGCATTGGTTTGAAAAAATATCATGTTCCTTGTAGTTAAAACACCACACTTTAGGCTGAGTGTTGAGCTAAACCTTCCTTTCTTTTTCTATATTAGTGTAATTATTCATATCCAATCAGCAGTTCATAGCCAGATACCCTATTCTTTCATATTTGAAGCATTCTATAGTTCCGTTTAGATAGATACCAATATTCTTATTACCATAATTTCGAAATGTGGTATATTTAGTATTATTTTCATCATGGGATTTATTTTCTAATCCACCCATATTATACTCCATTTTCCTCCTTTTGTCACTGGACCCATGAGACCATTGAGAGTCCCTGATCTCCATTCCAATCTTGTGGGAATAACGGACAATCTCCCAATAATTTTCGAAGTATTGAATTTCCAATGCTTATTGTAGACTCAAATTTAGTCCTTTAAAGAAGTAATCAAATTTTCTTTCAATTTTAACGACAATTCCAGAGGATTATCTTATATTATTTTTATAGTTTTCACCATACGCCCCAATAGACTCATCTTCTTTATTCTTTAGTCTAAGGAACTTTATTTCAATCTTGATATGGAGGGTTCAAGGAAAATATTTATTGAAAAACATTTTTCTTGAATTCCTCCCTATCCATGGAATAAATTTACTCCTTGTACAACGTATTTTTTATTAGTATCCACCACTGATCAGCTTCCCCATCCTATCAATAGACCCCAACATAACATTCTCTTCTTATAAGAATTGGAAGACAAAAAATATGTTTTCAATGGAGTTAATCCACTGTTCCGTGATGAGAGGATCAAAATATCCACTAAACATGGGAGGCCTTTTCGATATGATGGATTGGAGGGAAAATTCATCTCTATTAGGAGAAGCATGGAATTACATGTGATTCATGTTACTATTCATAACTTCAGCTAGTTGATCAAGTACTATCATGAAGTTGTGAGCGCCAATTTCTATCATATTTTCCATTTCATTTGAGAATTTCTCACATTACCTATCACATTTATTGTTGGAACGTGTTCTTACATTTCACACCATTACCTAAAAAAATAAACTACAATTAGGGTTCTTGAATACTTAGATAATAATTGTAAAATTGAAACTTTAAACATGAATGGATAAACTCTAAAAGGAAATGTATATATTGACTATTCATTCGCTAGGTTTCAATCTAGGTTATCCATGATATGTTTCCTTACATATTTTCTTATTGGAATTTTTTCCCTTAATAATGGTTTGTAATGATCTTAGGAATTTACCAAACCATATCTCTCAGGAGTTTCCTACCATGTGTGGAGTAAGGCCACTTTTCATGAACTAGGTTACCCTGTGTTAGGCCTAGAACACCTTGTTTGAGTTGTTACTCCTAGGTACATATGTTCTAGAACGACATCCCCTTATAGTATCCAAACAAATATTTATATTATGGATAAACTACTTAATCTATACTTACCATAATTTATGGATGTTTTCTTATACTTAGTCTTATCCCTAAGGTTCTTACTAAATTCCTCAATTCATAATCTCCAAACTAACGAAACCTCCTTATAATACTATCTATAGAATACCTAGACCTTTACACATATATTTTCAAGACTATAATCATAATTAATCATCAAATTCAAGGAAATGATCATAAAGTCTTGTGTCCTATAATACTAGGTACATAAAACTTAAAAAATGAAACTAAATAAAAAATTATTATTAATTTTTATCCATTATGAGATACCAACTTCCCTTGATCCCTTATATCTATATAGGATAACATGGGGATAATATGAACAAAGATATGAGATAAAAATTCTATTGAGGTAATAAACATAAGAATAAAGCTTATCACATGGGTTATAAGGAAAAATGTAATGATATAAAAAGGCATGGAATGTGATTAAACATATGGAATCATAAAATATAGAACATGGGATTATATCATCCTTGAATCATAATAATGTGGAAGCAATATAAAACATGAATTTATCACTATTAAAGGATTTTTTCATATAGAGGAGAACAATTCAATGCACGTTGCACATGGAGGGGCACAAGTCAAGGATACCCACTAAGACCATTTCACATGGAGCATGAATCAGGGATAACCACTAAGGCTATTGTGCATAATTTATCATGAGACTAAAAATTACCCAATTAATTGGATTTCTATCTGGTCTCACCCATCATAACATGTTCATGAATATTTTTTCCACATAAATAACCATACATAAGAAATATAACATAAACATATGGGATACCCATTGAAAGAATTGGTTATCATAATTATGAAAAGATGTATATCAAAAGGGAATATCATAGTAGAGTCCATGAAAGGAAGGATTTAAATAATAAATTGACATTCATAAGGTAATATATTAATATATCATAATAAGATATTTTAAAATAAAATGAAAAAATTGTTTAAGAAACTTTGGAAATAAAACATTTATGTACAGTTTAAGGGAAAAATTTCAAGATTATTTAAAATGGAGAAGGAATAATTGTTTGAATAAGACCAAAATTGAAAAAAGTATTTTTTTTTCATGATATAATACATGATTTTATAAATATAATGTTGTATTAAAACAAATTATGGGTCACACTTGAAAATGTCTTAGTATTCGGGAAGCTCCCATAAATCGAGCTTGCTTATCGGGAAGAATTGAGTAGAGAACCTTTTAAACACATTTATATCCAGGAAAAACAAAGATGAATGGATCATGATACATTATTTTGGAAAATACACCCATTATTTAGAATATTTAATTAAAAATGAAACATAATTTCATTTTTTTAAAAGGAGAAAAATAGTAACACAAAAGAATGATAGAGGTTTGGGTAGAATCCCTTACCATATGTCTGAAATGAATCTTCACTTGATATCAATATCATAAATATTAAAATTAAATACATTAATTAATTATAGAAGTTTTATACATGTATTTTATTTATTATAATTTTATTAATTTTTTTCATGTCCCTTTTTATGGGTTATGAGATTCAATTGCATCTTTCAAGAGCGTTATTTTCCTTGGTGTTCATGATTGATTCACTTGTATATGTGTATAGAAAATAATGTAAAATGAGGATAGTTGTATAGAAATGAATTTAAATTTTATTAATGAACTTATATAATATTGAAATACCATTTTTTCATAAGTGATGATCGTTTATTAGATAAATTATTAATTATATTCGTTTAGATTGATTTACCATTTTTTATAATCACAAACTAGTTTTGTTATATTATTAAATATTATGAACATAAACTGGTTCTCAAACATTGAATAGGTTTTAATACATATAATATAATGTGGTTCAAATATAAAAATGGTTTAATGACCATCCTTGAAGGTTTAATTGAATGATGAAAGCACATTATCCACAAAGGTGGTAGATTGGAACATCACAAACAATGTTTTTATTATTAAAATAAAAGAGATAGGATAAGAGATTTGATGGAGAATTATTCCATAAACAAGAAAAAATTCCAGTATATATAATATAATGGACTTTTGTTTCCACTTGTAAAAGGGGAATTGAGAAGAATATAAGAAAATATAGTAACTTGAAAAGGAATTAAAAGAAAAGGAAGAGGGGTTTACTTCTTGATTCCTCCTTCTTGAGAGCCTCCATAGGGGATTCATTTTGATATTTTATTAATAAAAAAAATCCTAGACATGGGTGATAGGTTTGGGAATATTATTGGGTAGAATTTGGAGAAGGATCAAGGATTTAGAGGGTTTAGGAGAAGAGGTGGTGTGGGATGGTATTTATAGTGGAGGTGAGGGTGTTTTTTAAATATTTTAATCATTATTTTATTACTTTTCTCAAGAAGAGAAATAGTATTGATTCTTGAGTATAAATATTGTAATTAGATCTTGTTTGAACCATTTCTACCTAAATCATTCATGACTCAATTAATAGTGTATTTAACTTTAAATGTATATATAACATAAATTATGGAATTCTACAATTCAACAAAAAAACAATTATTTTAGAAAAATCCAAAAACATCACCCTAATAATTTTTCTACATGTAGAATTAAAAAATGATGACTATTTTACAAAAATAAATTTATTAATATGGTAAATTTTAATTTTAATTTAAATCATTATTTACTTAGAATATATAGTTTTTAAAATTATATTAATTTTATATCACTTTGAAAATTTACTTAAGATATCAAAAAATTATATTATAATCATAAGAAAAAAATAAATTTATGAATAAATTTTATTTTTAATGAATAAATTAATCAGAATAGTGTAATTACATATTTATGACTTATAAAAATACTAACACTTAATTAATAAGTTTTAAAACATCTATTTACTTATACTATGATATAATTATATCTTATTGTCACTTATAAGATTGATAAATTTTATTTATACTTTTATTTGTGAGGTTACTATTAAATTGTCATGTTTACTATTCATAAGGGTCATGAAACTATTCCAAAGGTCAATTTACTAATCCATTGGTATATGTTCCTCGACTTCTATAAATTCCTTTTATTTCAATAAATATTCATTTATACAGTTTTTATTGTGTTATTAATGTGATTTTATATGATTATAATATATGAAATAATGATATGAAGATAATTTCACTGATAAAAGTTTTAGAATGTTACATATTCACTCTAGTCCACTGCAACTACACAATTCTTGAATAAATTTTGGTATGGTTCTCATCCTACTGAATCTTTTCTTCTTAGATAATGTTGAGTGTTCAAAAATTGATGTATATGGATAATTTACCTCTCCTTTTCTTCTATAAGTTGAGGGATTTAGATTTATAAAAAATATTGGTTATGTTTTCATTGGAAATACTCTTAATGAATGATTATTTGAAAGATCTATTATTGTATGATTTTAGAATCATAGTTTTAAAAAGATGCGTAGAATGTGTTTTCTTAAATTCATAAAATAATAATGTATTAATGATAGTGTGTTTTGGAGAAAATTTGGAATACATGGGTTGTTCTATGTTCATAATTTTTTTGTAAGGGGCCTTTTAGATTTAGACTCGACTTCTTTCTCTAGTTAAAAACTCAGGCACGTGACCAAATGAAAAATTAGTATGGAAGATGTGTTAACGCTTATGAGTATTGGGAATGTAATAGTGGATGCATCCATATGTGTGTGAGTATGTGGAATTGGTATAATTATAGGACATAATAGATATAAAAATTATAATATTATTTTTATATAGATTAGTTTGATCATGGAAATATTGTTAATTAATTCATTTGACATAAATCATTTTGATATTCCTCTTTCTCTATTTTATATGAAATGATCTTGATAATTTTTAGTATAATATTGATTGTTTTATATAAGTTGTTCCTACTTTTTTTGTCTTAGTTATGTGTGTGGGTATATTTTTTAAGATTTCCTATTAATATTTTATACTCTACCCATGCATATCTATTTTGGTGTGTATACAAACCTTGTTTACTATGATACCGGTAAGGGGAATGTTTCATATTTCTCTAGTGGAGAATCAGGTTACCATGGGATTGGTGATAGTGGGTGGAGCTTGTAGATTTTTGGATTTACATAATAGGGGATCTATATGGGTGCCCTAAGAAGAAGAGTTGTCAGTAGTAGATCTGAGATTCTGATGCCTTCAAGGTTTCTACTAGGTAGGAGTTGACCACAATTGCTTCCTTTTCAGCCTTCTGTGACTAAAAATTTCGATTCTTTTCCCGAGGAATTCAAGATAGTGTGATTTATATATGGGGTTCATGTCCTTCACTAGAACAAATTCCCAGTGGTCCATCGAGGTCAGTTTTATAGAGGAGGTTAGGTTCAGTTTTATCCTCAATAGTAGTTCCTAGTGGGGCTATTTTAGCAATAGTGGATGCATGTTTATGCTTCAACACAGGGCCGGAGCAAGTAGGGGTTGAACTTAAGATGTTCCTCATGTTTAGGGACCAAAAAATGAGTGTTTCTATATAGGTACCCATCAGTAGAGAGTTAGAGGATCTAGGTGAAGTTAGTTTCATTTGTTAGAGGTAGTAGTTCCCAAGGGTCCAGAGATCATTTGAGGTACACTAGGCATGTCATGTACCCTCATTTATGACTTTTTTTGAGGAGCTTCAATTTTTTTTGTTTCACCCACTCTAGTCTATGCTTTGGGACTAGACATAGTTAGTATTTCTATACCTCAGGTGTTGACTATACTAGCTGGAGTCCATACAAGTTTGTTTGATGTTTTTTAGGGGTGTACACTAGTTATGGGGCCACATCATTCTTGTGTGTATATTTTTTTATACATATGAAATCATACTATAACATCCTATGAATTTAATGGTTTTATTCTATGTGTTTGTTTTTTAACTACTACGGAAGGAGAGTCATGTTTTCACATGTGGATGGTTATAATGTAGTTTTAATTAGTGAGTGGAGTTGTTAGGTAAGAATTTGATGTCTAGAGGACATTATTTCTTTTATTGATGATTTATCAATGGAAATAGTGGACACTTCGATAATAGAGGTTCCCAGGACTACCAAGGAATTCCTATATGTTTTTCCCGAGGAGGTTGTGACACTACCCACTCGATGAGATGTTGAGTTCGAGATAGACTTATAGCCCGATTCTTATTCGATATTTCTATATCCTCATAATATAGGACCTTAAATGTCTAATGGTTTGTGAATAAATATATAAAATACGATGAGGAAGGGTTTCATTGGACCCAGTGTGTCACCGTGTGGTGATCCAGTGTTATTCTCTATGAAAGTAGATGGTATTCGAAGGTTTTGTTTAGATAATAAAATAATGAATCAGGTAATGGTCCAGAATCATTACCCACTTATGAGGATAGATGTTATTTTTTTTACCAACTGATAGGGACAAGTTCGTTTTACAAGATTGTTATATGGTCTTGATATCACCAGTTAATGGTGAAGGAGGATGATATCTTAATGACTACCTTCAGATGAAGGTATGAGAACTTTAAGATTGTGGTCATGTCATTTAGTGTCACGAATACACCAAATGTATTCATGGGGATTATGAACTGTATATCCCTAGAATTCATAGACTAGTTAGTATTCATAAATATTAATGACATATTGATTTACTCAATGTCAGGGGAGGAGCATTCTGATCATCTCAGTGTTTTCTTGCATGTTCTTTGACACCACCAGATCTATGGATAATTTTCCATGTGTATGTTTCGGACATGAGAGGTGCATTTCCATTGGCTTGTGGCTTCTCAGTAGAGTGTCATTATGGATTCATAAAATGTTGAGGCAGTTGTTTCATGGGCAGCACCTGAGAACATGGTATGGGTTTACAGTTTCCATGGTATAATAGGCTATTATCAAATATTAATTCAAGATTTCTCTTGAGTTTCAACCAAACTAATAGTTTACACTAAGAAGCACCAGGATTTTGAGTGAACTAACCAATGTCATGAAGTGATTGTTTATCATAAGGGATTGTTGGATGGTTCTCTAGTGACTCGGTTTTCTAAGGAGGTTGTATTTTTTTAGGTTTTCTTCTATGCATGTCATCTAGTTTTGGGACATGTGTTGATGTAGAAGAGGGAAGTTGTAACCTCCTGAGTTTTTATGGGCCTTTTTCAAATTAAATAATTTTTAATTTATATATTTTAATGTAGTAAGTAGAATATTCCTTTCAAACAAAACCAAAATGTTTAATGTTACACGGAACACAAAATTGGCGTACGATACACACAACACTGAGTTATCATGTGACACATGCAACAATGAGTTTCTATGAAAAATATCTTTTTTTATAATTATTTAAAATAGATGATTAAAACTTAGATGTAAAATATTGTAATAGTAATAGTAATAAATACTTTTAAAATAGAGTTCATAATTTTTATATATAAATAAAACATATTAATATTAAAATATATGATTTTTGGTAAAGTCCTTTTATGTTTAACAATATTGTTTTCTCGAATGAACCACTTTTTATGTCCTTTTGTGAAAAAAATTAAATTAATGTTAAAATAATTTAAAATTTTAATTTGATAAAATAAACTAAATTTTGAAATTTATAATGTCAAAATTAACTTAGGGTGAATTTTTGGGATTTTTCTGACAAACGTCATTTTGGATGAATAGTGAAAAACACTGGATTATAATCCAAAAAATCATTTTAATTTAATTTATTTATAGGGATAAATTATATTTTATAATTGGATTAATTTTAAAATTGGATAATATTTTTATCATTTAATCTAATTTTGGTCGTTGGAACCAATTTCACTTTGAAATTGGATATAAAAACTTAGCAAATGGTTGATCATTTTTACTTTGAAAACCTGCAATGTCGACCCGACTGTTGGATTAATTTTAATCTTATTTCGACCACATATGTGGTAATAATTTGGAAAAATTGAATCTATATTTGGAATCATCATAATTTATAATTTCTAATAATTTCAATTTTTTACCAAAAATATTAGGGAAAGGGATTTAAATTAATTACATCAGTGAAGAGAAAAATTAGGATAATAAAGTACTCAACCTAATATATAAGATCCAGAAAGTCCTAGAAACTTTTCAAGAACCCATTTTATATCATTTATTATTTCATTAACCTTACATTATTGTGTTTTTTGTTTAGTATGCCTTTTTTATGTAAAAATGCGGGTACACCTAACTTATTTTCAAAAATGATGAGTGTGTGTATTCCCTTCCCTATAAAAGGCGACAACCTCTACCCAGTTAGTCACACCTCTAAAGCCCATTAGATCACCCAAAATCTGCTCAAATAATCTCCCAAATTCCCTCCCTTCCTTATAGAAGCCTTCCCTTGTGAAAAAGTCAACTCAAGGAAGCCTTTTGGCACAAACCAAAAGGAGTTACCCGAATAAGAGGTAATGTTTTCTCTCAAGCTCTATTATTTTGTTTTCCTTATCCAAACCTCCACTCTCTTTATTATATTAATGTATGAAAACACTATTATGATAAATATACTAGTATTTTTTATTCTAAGGGTTCCATCTACACTTAAACACATCTCCCTCTAATGGATATCGAACATACACTTTACGTGTATGAAAACTACTACCTCACTAAACGATGATTGTTCAATTATCCTTTACCGCCTATGATGGGGAAAATTATTATTGAAACTCTATTTATATATGTCATATATTATAATTATTATTTATTTATTCTTATTTATTCCTTTTATAGAACAAAATTTTTGACATTCCATTTTGTGTAATTACAATAATTTTGTTTGAGGAATTGTGGACTACCGCCCCCTAAAGTGATGTAATTCATTCACACAAAACATAGAATGTATTGAGGATGGGTTTAGTGAAACAATATGATATATATAAAATTGTAATTATAATTTATTGATATTATATACATATATACATTTATGTCATTTTCTTTCTTTCTTTCAATAAGATAATTAAAACGGAAACAACATTCATGGATACGTACATCTTACCATCTCCATGAATGGTGTATTCAATTTCATACATATTAATGCTATAGAATATTATAATATACATATGTTGGATATGAATGATATTCATATCACGATTTACATTCTGGAATCATGATATATGTATAAGGACCAACGATATAACAAATTAAGACCCATGTGATGAACAAATCGAATATTACCCGAAGTGAAACCTTAACATAAGATTCTCAACAAGTGGGTAATATAAGGTCATAATAAAACAGTCTATGGTATTATTTATAAGAATATTATTCTTTAAAAGATTTATTACATACATATATTTTTTATACGGGAATATTGTATGAGTACGAAGAGAGTCAAGACACAATGTATGGGGATTTCATCTCAGTTTTTATTCTTGTGAGATACATGATATATTCTACACTATTTCCTTTTGTGTGGTGTATTTACAAAATAATATTGTATTCTACGTATCTCACCAACTCAAAATTAAATTTTTATTATAAAATACATTTATGGAAAATGTTAGAAACCAAAAGTTCAAGTGCAAAAAGAGAACACTGATCCATTAAAATGAAATAGCATCCTATTAGATTTTATCTCTCAAAAACGTTTCCACGAGATGGTGTTTACCTGAATTTATGGTTCATCCATCATGAGATCTTAAAACCATAACACTAGAGGTCATATTAACTCCCAATATTTGAATATTATCCTCTATAGGAATCACTTTTTTCTAGATTCTCCAAATTAAAAAATTGAACTTCTTGGGGATCTCTCTCCTCTATAGAACATCACCCCAAATTTCATGGACTTGGTTTAGGGAAATCATTATGATAGTCTTTGGCTACGAAGACACCCGAGGAAGACCCTGAAAAAACACACATATCTAGCTCTAGGTTAAGAACAATATTTTCGTATGCAGCCCAATGTTCCTCATCCAGAATAGCATGCATGAGTCATTGGAAAAATCTATCTTGGACAAAAGTAATTTCAGGTATTGGACCACAAGGGAATCTGAGTCTGACCCCATCCCAGTTATGTTTCCAAAGATTAATATCACCTCTACCCATAATCCAATGAGAAAGATCCTGAAGGGACTCAAAATAAGGTTGTATCAGTCACCCAGAAGTAGACATACATCCTCTTCCCCTATCCATGATATAACCATAATTGTCTTTCATAAACATTCCCTAACATGATCTCTCTTCAAGGGCCTCCCATGCATGTTTAACTTGGAGACCCTACCTCGTGGTAGAGACACTCTTCACATTTATCCCCCCTTCCAACAGTGGTCTGTCCATACTGCTCAACGCCACCGAATGATGTTTCCATTTGGATTGTGTATCTCAAAAAAAAGAGGCCATAATATTTTCCAATCAGGAAACAACTTCTTTTGGTATTTTAGTAGAGGAGATGACATTCATGGGTTTGGATGAAAGCACACTATTTATCAAAGTTATTCTGTCTCCCATAGACAAGAAATTATTCTTCCAATTTATAATTTTCTCTAAGATTTTATCAGTCATTCACCTACCATTCATGAGATTAGTGGTTTTGGGAATGATTTTTTTAGGTAAAAACATGGGTATGCCTAACTTGTTTTCAAAGATGTCGAGTGTGTAATTTATCTTCTCTTTAGAAGGCCACCAACTATACCCATTTCCTCAATCCTCTAAATCTTATTTGATCACCCATACTCTTCTTAAATAAGCTAAAAAATTCCGTAAATTCTTCCTAGAAACCTTCTCTTGGGAATAAGGAAACTCAAGGAAGCCTTTCGGTACAAACCAAAAGGAATTACCAGATTAAGAGGTAACATCTTCTCTCAATAACATTTCCTTTATTTTCATTCCCCACACCTTACACTATCTTTATTAAATTATTGTATAAAAAAGTATAATCAATATACTAGGATTTTTTTATACTTATGGTTATACCTACACTTACACACAGCTCCATCTTGGATATCAAACATACTGTTTATGTGTTCGGTGAACTACCACCTCAATAAATTATAATTGTTCAATTATCCATTACCAAATCTCATTGTAGAAATTATGATGGACACTATATTTATATATGTCATATATTATATTTAATTTTTATTTAATCATACGTATTCCCATTAAAACACACATATTTTTACTTTCCATTTGTTGTAATTATGATAATTTAATTTGAGGGAGTGTGGACTGCCGCCCCCTCGAAGCGATGTGATTCGTTCACACACAACATGGAATGCATTAAATATAAGTATAGTGAAATTATATGATTTATATAACTATATAATTCTAATATAATTATATTATATACATATACACTTTTATTTCATTTTCATTCATTTCTTTCAATAAGATAAATAAAATGGAAACATCCTTCTTGAGTATGTATGAGTTACCATCTCCATGAACTGTTTATTCCATTTCATACTTATTTATGACATAGATTATTATAATATAAATATACTTAATATTTATGATATTTATATAATTATTTACATTCTGGAATCATGATATAAGTATGATGACCAAAGATATAGTAAATTAAGACACATGCAAAGAATAAAGGGAATATTACTTGAAGTGAAACCATAACATATGATTGTTAAAAAACGGGTCATATAAGGTCATAAAATAACATATATGGTATTATGTATACGAATATGATCCGGTAAAAGATGTATAATAATCTTTTTTTATAATGTAATATTTTATGAGTATTAAGACAGTCAAGACACAAGGTAAAAGGATTTCCTCCCAGTTTTTATTCATGTGAGAAACTTTCTATGTTCTCCACTCTTTCCATTTATGTGGTGTATGTACATCCCATGATTGAATTATATATATATTATAAAAAAATTTGTGGTTATTAAAATTTCAATTTTATTAACTTTCATTCATGGGGTTTATGTTTCAAAAGTTACTAAGCCGGTTAAAATGTTTTGTCTCAATTTTCCTTCTTTGAGACTCATATTTTGTAATTCACCTAAAATATTTTTTGAGGTGTATATAATTCCATTTTACATGTTATATCATGAATATAGTAATTTTCATGATATTTTAAGATTCATGTAATTTTATTTACTTACATGGATAGTATAATCCTAAGTTACCCAGTTATTAGAGTTTATTGAGACAATCTCATTGCTTTTCGAGATTGTTTACATTTATGATTCCATTGATGAAATAGTTTGATAAATATATCAAGAAAACTAATTAGTTTCCTTCTAATTTGTTTATTAAAGATATAATCTTGTTTTATTACCACTTTTTCTACTCTTTGGAACTTAAGGTAATGTTTTTAATTAAAATATGATTGTCTCCCTCTCTCCGGTCAGAATTATATTGTGTTAAAAAAAACCATACATTCAAAAATGTTTTAAATAATGTTTTAAAGAGATCCTTGAATATAATTTTCAAGGAAAAAGTATTATAAAAATGTTTTATTGTTTTCAAATATTCCATTATAAGTTTGAAATCTATTTTCAATGAAAAAGTTTTTCAAAAGGTTTTATGTTATAAAAGGAATTTTTTTCAAAGAAGAAATGATATTTTACTTAAGAAATGGTTTTAAAATACCTTTCAAAATTATTTCCCATATAAGATAACATCCATTGGTGTTACTCAAGATTTTATGGGGAAATTATTCAATTTTTACATTTATATTTTTTCTCTGAATGGATTATGTTTTGATGGGATGATGTTTATGAAACCCATTTCTCTTTCACGGGTTATATTATTTTAAAACCCACTTCTTTCCACCGGTTATGTTTATGATGAATTTATTATGAAACACATATCTTTCCACAGGTTATGAAAACTTGTCTCTTTCCATATGTTATGATATGATTGCGTGTTTATAATACCCATTTCATTTCATGGGTTATGATATGACTATTTATAATCTTTTGGCACATGTATGAATGATTTCACTATGATATGAGTGGGACCTATATCTCCATCCAATGAATTTGGTAATGATTTATATCTCATGTAATAGACTAATATGGTCTTTGGAATGATCCTTGACTACTAATTTGGCCAGGTGAGTTAACCATGACTACTAAGATGGTATGAGGAGTGAAATCATGCTACCAAGATGGCCATGGGTGTGAATAATGACTACCATGATGGTATGGGGATTGAACCTACACTACCAAGATGGTGTTGGTTGTGATTCCTTCGTTACCATTAAAATCATACTATATTCTTATGTGTCTTCCATAATTCCATGTTTTATTCCTATGTTATGCTTTCATGGATTATGTCCTTTATTTTATTATGATTCATGTCTTATGAACTGTGAATTTTTATATTCCTATTCCGGTTATGATATTCGATATGTAGGGTATTATTTTTTATTTTCGTGATCACATTCTCTTGCCCATATGCTCATGTTTATGCTTACATGTATCCCTTTATTACCCTTAATATGTATTTGATATCACCGATTTTTATGTTTCCATTCCCCTGGGTTATTAATATATGTATTATCTTTGAGGTGTCTGAGAAGGGTTCTAGTCAAGAAGAACCTAGTGGGAGACGATGTAGGTCATTTATGTACCAGTGTTTATGTTTCCATGTTTCCAGAGGAACTAGAAAAATTATAATATTTGGGAGTCTATTTGTATAATTTTTATGTTTTTCAAAAATGTTATGAATTTTTGTGTTTGAAATGTGATTGTTACTGTAGTAGTGATCTTATATGGGTCTAGGGAGTTACCTCCCCATGATAGTAAATATATCACCCATGATCTAAAAATAATGGAAGTTTTTTTTTCACTGAAGATGTGGAGAAATTACCTCATTTAGGAGAACTTTACGGTCTTCATAGGTCACAGGATCTTGAGATATATATTTTCTTAATGTGATTTAAATCTAAAAAAATGTATGGTGAAGGAGTTTATTTAGGATTTTTATTTTCATATGTATTGCACCTTAGGAAATGGGAATATTTTTGTCAATGATTTGAGTAGGAATTAATAAAAGGATGTGGTCTAGAAGCCTAGTGATTCTTGGAAAATGATGGAGTTATTGAAGCCTTGAACTTATATACATGTTTAGTTTACGGTGGAATTTTCTTATTTTAGATGACAATGCAGTCTTCTCCGATACAGCAGGTGGAGGGATATAGATGGGGAGACTCAGAAGTAGAGGTGATTCTCTAGAGGGATTTTTGATGTTGGTCAGAACTTGATGTTGTATTTTGCGAGGTTGATAATTCTGATATCAATTAAAGAGGGATTCCTTCATGTGTTTTATGTATCACGTTTAGTGGTACACTTAGCAATATCCAAGATGTACCTTGGATTGAGGATACAATTTTGGTAGCTTGAGATGAAATGGGAAGTGGCAGAGTTTGTCACATAGTGTTTAGTTTTCCAGTATGTAGAGGCAGGGAATCATGTTCTTGGTAGTTTTTTTTCATCCCTTTGAATTCCCCAAGTGGAAAAGGGACAACATCTCTATGGATTTAGTCATAAGGTTACCCCAAGCTCAGTGAAGTTGTGATTATTTATGTGTAATCAGGGATTATTTTATGAAATCAAATCACTTCCTAGAGATCATAGAGTTTGGTTATATGGATGTTTTGGAAAGGCTGTATGTTTATAAGGTGGTGTGGTTTCATGGGGCTCTGAGGTCTATTATCTTAGATCTAGATACATGTTTTAATTCATTAGTTTGAAGTGTATTACAACATGATTTTTTCACTCAGTTGTTCTTTAACACTATTTTATACTCTCAGATGCATGGATAGAGTGAGTGGATCATCTTGATGCTGGAGGATATATTGTGAGCATGCATCATAGACATTATTGGATATTGGGCAAAACATTTTACTTTTTTTGAGTTTTCTAATAAAAACAGCTATCACTCATCCGTTGGCATGTATTAGTTTGAGGATTTGTATGGATGGAAGTGTCATTATTTGTTATATTAGATAGTGTTTGGGTAGCTGAATGTTCTTGGTCTCTATGTGGTGTAGAACATGATGAGATAGGTTTAGCTTGTTCATTAGAGGATGAAAACAGATCAAGACCAACATAATTATTTTATTGATAATTGTAGGAGGCCTTTGGAGTTTGAGGTTAGAGGCCATGTTTTCTTGATGGTCTTCCATTGACAAGGGAATTGGAGGATTAGTAGGGGAGTAATCTTTCTTCCAGTTTCATGGTTCCCTATGAGGTGTTGGGACAATTTCGCTTGGTGGAATATTGATTAGCACTTCTTCTATAGTTGGAGCAGATCCATGTCATCTTCCTTGTCTTTAAACTATTTTGGAATCTTCATGATGAATCTATTTTCATTTAATGGGGAGATTTGGATATTGAGGATGAACTAATGTTCATAGAGCATCTAGTTGAGATACTGGATCATTGGGAGAAGGATCTTCATAGGTGAAACATTCCTTTGGTTTGTGTTTTGTAGAGGCATGGGATCCTAGAGGATTGTAATTGGGAGTGAGAGATTATGATACGTTCCACGTACCCTATATTGTTTTTATATTTTATTCTATTCCATTTTTTTATTTTTCTTAATGGGGTAATGTTTGAAACCTGATTGGTTTATGAGGTGTGTCGTTCCCCTTGTTGTCTGATGTGTGATATCTGATATGTGATAAATTTCTGAAATATGAAAAGGGGAAGAGTTGATTCTTAATATAGATATGTTATATTATGATGTAATTAATCCAATATTGGTGATTTAGTGTTTCCCTTAGTAGATATTATGTTGTTAGGGAAGGTGGAATTCTCTAATCCTTGTGTTCAGACTACTAGAGTTTGCTAGTTGGAATAGTTTTGTTTGTTATCTTGGTCCATGTGGAGGTTGAGATGGTGGTGTAGTTGGCTTTATAAATAGTTCAGTGGTTGGTAATTGATGTTAAATAGTGATTATTTGTAACCGGTGGGGTAGATTGTAAATTTGAGTGGTGATGTGTTTGATTCGGATTCCTGGTGGACTTTTTCATTTTGGATTGGTGTGTTTGGTTTTTGGTAGCATTGGATGTGTGATGAGATCCTTGAGAGGTACCTCATATGGAGGTTTTTTATACCCTTTTTTGAGATTTTTTTTATTTTTAGGGTTTAGAATATTTTGATAGGTATATGATGTAATTTTCTAAAACTTTTTACTTATTACTTTGTGAAAAATCTGGTAGTGGAGATGTTTGGGGGAGTCCCAGGGGGGTTGGTGGGGGAGAGGTGAGTTTGGAGTTAAAAAATATAGCTAAAGGAAGTTATGAAGTATAGATTTAGAGGCTTTATAGTATTAGTGGCTTCTACAGCATGAAGGATCTTGGTGGAGTGTATGAAAATCTTGGGTGGTGTTTTGAGCTATTGTCATTCTAGGTATGGATATGGCATGGAGAGTGGTTGTGGTGTGGAGGTGATTGTTTGTCTATGAGGATATGGCATGAAGACCCCAACTATGACATGGAATCCTAGTGCTAGTTTTTAGGGGATCTTCTAAAATTTTCATACATACAACATGAAGGAAAAGCTACACTATATAGTCCTAAGGGTTGGTTTTCGGGGGTTCTGTTGTTTTTGGGGTGCCTCCACTATAGAGCTGGACTTTGAGTAATCCCCCTTATCAATCAAGAGGTTCTACAATATAGTATCCTAGAAGCATCATTTAACCCTCCCATTATTATATGATCTAAATGATTTTCCTAGTTGTGTTTCTTAGAGGGATACTTGACCATGTAGGTTGCGACATAGTCCTCTTGGCTACATCGTGGTTCCCTCTTATGGTATAGTTTTGTGGGTTGTATTGTGGATGAATATTTATCCGACTAGATAGAAATTTTTAAACCCACATGAATCTGGTCACCCTTACATTGTTCCTATTTATTGTTGAGAAACCCAAGTGAATCCAAAATATCACTTTCAACACCTAATCATTTGGATTCGACCCTGACCTGTAAAGATTGATCTGTGGTGAATTTAGTGAGTTTCAATCTCATTCATCATATTTTTTTCGTCCTTTTTTTGTGTTGGATGTCTGTTTCAAGGGTAAAACCATCTGTTTTGTTTTTTATAAGAAGATGTTGTGGGGTTTTGTGCTATTTTTATTACAAAATTCTTCCTTCATTTTGGTTTTACAAATTTTCCCCCATTCTATCCAATCATGAACAGTGGACCAGAAAACAACGTTTGAGGTAGTGGATCCTTTATTTCTCACTTTTTATATTATATAGCAAGGGAATAATTTTTTTATCTCTTGGGGATGTAGTTTGATGCAACTTTAACAAAAATAAATTTATCGGTTTAATTTTAATTGAAGATAATGGAAAATGAAATTGCAGGTTTTTACCATTTTGATATTTTTGATGATATTGTGAATTATGTGGATTAAATGTCCCACTAAAAATCATGTTAATTAGGGTTATTTTCATGCATTTTAGTTGAGTTTGTGGAATACATGTAGTTTCCTTGTTCTTTTTTGTCACCCATGTTTAAAATGTCTAATCATTTTCACCCGATTAATGAATTTTTTGAACCTGCAAAAACATGGCTTATGTGAGAATGAAATTAAAAGTAAAGTGGAATGTGATGAATCCCACTATTATATAAAAAATTTGGTAAGTGTTTTTATGTGGATATTAAATGTTTGGATGTGTTGTGGTGTGGATGTGCTTGTGGGGTGGCGATGTTTAGTGGTGTGAGGGGGTAGTTATGTGATGGGCTATGTGGTCATGTTACTGGGTTGTTGTAGTGGAAAAGTTTATGTTGAATGTGGAGAATAGTTATGATGTGTAAGGTGTTAATGGCTATGAAAAGGTGGTGACGTGTGGTCTTATTGACAGAGGTAGTTAATCTGTTGATTTTCATGTATGTTGTTAAATGATGTTAAATGCCCTGGTAGTATCAAAATTATTTCGATAATGTGATGGAAATGGTTATTGAATAAATATAAGGGGGATGTGTGTTTTAAAAATGGGAAATATTAAATATTATTTAAGGGGATTTAAATAATGATTTTTTGGCTAATTTAAATGAATGGAATCAGTTGGTTTTATGAATATAAAAATTGTCTTTAATTGAGAAACAAGATGAATTATGGCTCATGTTTTGTGGACTGGTTTATGAATTTAGTGGTCTTAGAAAAAGTGGGATATGCGGTGAGTTGGTTGGTAACATGTTTTTAACTATAGGTTGGTCTTGTATGTGGGTTATATATATATATATATATATATATATATATATATATATATATATTATTCCTTTTTATTTCTATTCTCACCCCACCCACATAGATCATCATGTTCCTACCCCCATATTTATCTAAGGTTTTTTTTCCAACATACCGGTGGTGAGGATGGATGGATGGAAACCCCCCCTCCCACTCTCTCTTCTTGGAAAGGTTAATATGAACATAATGTGATATACATAAGTCAAAAAGAATGTTATGGTGATGTGATGTAATGAGATAGTTTATGGTTGGGGACATGCATGGTAGGATGAGGTTATGAGTTTGATGTACAATATATTAATGATACCCTAATATTCTGGTTATGCATGTGACGTGATGTGATAGACTAGGTTTTTTAGAGTGATATTTTATGTAATCGTGTTGTGGGAAGTGATGTAACATATTGGACCATGTATCTTGGGTGTGGTGTGATGTGGACGTGTTGTGGTGAATTGGTATATGGATGTTATCCAAAAGATATTGGATCAGTATAACATATGCCATCAGGGTGTGAGAGTGGAAAATTAGTGAAAAAGTGCTCCAGGTTAACCATTAATGATATTCTTCATATTATGTTTTTTTATTTGAATGCATTATTTGGTGAGTGAACCATGGTGAGGATGGGATTAGTTATTTGACTTGTTTAGCTATTGTTGGTTTTACTATTTTACCACTAGTGATTTTTAATTTTCATTCACATATGCATGAGATACATTGGTTTTCCTACCGAGTATACTTATATTCTCACCCTTCGTATATAACATTGGTTTTTAGGTTTTTAGGATGACTACATGGACCATGCTAGACATTTCTAACTCAGAACCTCAGATAGTTGTTGTGTCACTACTCTAGCTTTACTTTTGGGTTTTTACTTTGGTGATTTTTATCTATACATATTCACTTTATTCATGAATTGTGGGATGGTTTTAATTTTTCTTTTATATTATGTCATTTATTTTCATTCATTGGAATATCATATCTCCTTATCCTATTATTACTATAGAGGGTAATGCCTCCCATTTCTGAAATTTTACACTCTTGGTGGTAGTTTCCAACATGGGGATTACAAGAGGCAGGATATGGGGGAAATTATCTCTCTCTCACTCTCTATTCATCATAGTATATTTTTTGGGATGGTTCATGTCAATAAGAGACGATTTTGAAATGATAAATAATTTCAAAGGGACCAATATATCTAGGGCACAACTTTCCCTTCATTCCAAATATCATATACTTTTTCTAGGAGATATTCATAAGAATGCCTTATAGATAACATTAAATTCTAGATATCACCATGGTTGTAATCCTAAATTTTATATCAACTCTTGGATTCCATGATTTTCTACTGAATGGATCTAAAATTCCCTACCACTTCCTCATTTAGCTCGGGTCCCAAAATTTTATGTTCTCCAACTTCATCCCAACACATTGAAGTTCTACACTTCCTTCTATATAGTTCTTAATAAGTAGACATATAAATGCTTGGGTGAAAGTTATTATTTCAAGAAAACTAAAATAGATAAAGGTATTTATCCCAACCACCTTTGAAATACATTGAAATTTTTTTCAATATAATATCTAGGGTTTGGATGCTTCTCTAAGACTGACCATCTATTTGAGGATGATATACTATTCCAAATTTCAACTATGTATTAATATATTATTAAAGACTTCTCCATAACATCAAGGTAAACCTAAAATCCCAATAAGATACACTATAATTGGTACTCCAGGAAAACTTAAAACTTCTTTATTATATATCTAGAAATATGAGAAAGTGATAAATCTTCTCTAATTTCAATGAAATGTGTATACTTTGTAAGGTGATCATGTACAACCCAAATATTATTACCGTCTTTATATGTTTTGGTAATTCTGATGATTAAATCTATGGTGATGTTTGCCCATTTCTATTCTCTTATAGAAAATGTATTTTCCATCCTCTTAGAGAATTATCACTATACCTTAACTTGATGAAATACTGATTATCAAGATGTATACTTTGCAATATCCTTTTTCATGTTATTGCACTATAAAAACTCTTTCAGATCTCTATACGTCTTCATACATCAAAGTTGAATAGAGAATGATGAAATATGATATTCATCCAATTTCTACTTATTCAAATATGGTATTGAAGAGACACATAGTAAGTTCTTTAACTATATCATTCTATCACAGTCATGGTTGAATTTTGTGACATTCCCTAACTTTTTTTAGTTCCACATACTCCTTATATGCCTATTTATTCTTTATATGAATATATGGTTAAATATTTTTCTGAAAAAGATATAATATTTCTCCCTTTCTTATGATTTAAAGGTCCATATTCTATAAATTCATAATTATTTTATATCTTTCAATTCCCATCATGGGAAAACTAGCACTGTCCTTTTGACTCAAGGCATCATCCACCTTTTTCACTATTTTAGGGTGGTATTGTATTGAACAGTCGTAATCTTTATTCAAACACAACCATATTTTTCGGAACATATTTTACTCATTATTTGTTAATAAATACTTCCAAAATTTATAATCAATATACATATCACATCTTAAAAATAATGTTAATGCATCTGTATGTTTTATGCAAACAATATAACTGGCATCTTAACTCATGATTCCCGTAATTTTGATCATGAATTAAATATTTTCATGATGTATAAGAAATTATAATATCATTATTAATAAGGATTTATCCTAGTAACTTCATTTATGAATCACTATATATCAAAAACCCTTATCTACTTTAGGTTAGTGTGATTATAATTGCACTGAACAACCATCTCTTTAGTTCCATCAACATTTCATCACATTCGTCTATCCAAGATTACATTCCCCCATTTCATGTCAACATGTTTATTATATTTTATATTTATGATAAGTATATCATAAATAAATAGAAGTATACGTTTATCCTATGTAAACTACAGATCTTGATCACTATGGTTAGTCTAGTCCATTTGTCTAAAACTTTCATCTTGGAAGGATCCACCAATATATCATAAATTGAGATTATATAACCCACCAATGAAACTTTTTTCTTCCATAATTCACACATGATAAATTTATAAGTATAATTATACATACTTAAAGTCATAAAAACAATCCTCAAATAATCTTCATACACTTCCTTACTCTTGTAATATATAATAATTTTATCTATAAAAACAATTGCAAACTGATTGAGGCAATTTTTAAATACGTTATTAATTAAATCCTTAAAGATATTGGGGATATTGGTAAGTACAAATGGAATAAATATAAATTAAATATATACATACATCATACAGAATATGGACTTGGTTATATCCTTCTTCTTGTCCCCCAATTGATGATATCCAAAATGAGGGTCAATAATGGAAAAGTATTGATCTCTAGACAGTTTATCCTACTAGTCATCAATATTGTGTAGATAATCCTTGATCTTGATGGAAAACATTTTAAGTTCCCTATAATCAATTAAAAGAGGCATTGAACCATATTTTCTCTTAAAAAAATAATATGTGAACCACGTGGTAAAGTTCTAAGGTTTTTGAATCCCGTACCAAAATTCTCCTAGAGTTTCTTCTTCAATTCATGAAAATCAATCTAAGACAGTCTATATATAGTGTTTGAAATAGGTTTAGCACAATGTATAAGTTATATGTAAAACTCAACTTCAAGATTTATGGGAACACAAGGAAATCCCTAAAAAAATACATCATCATATTATAGAATAATAATCATATCTCCAATGTTGATTTTATCCCTAACCATCTACAAAAAATATCCCTCATAAATATGTAATAAGACCCACACAACAGAATTAACATTCATTGGAAGATCATATTCATCATCACATCAAAATATGATCATATGTTGATTTGGAATACAAAATTTGAATTCCCCTTCTTGGAAATTGATATGGTCTCTATATAAATAAATCCATTCCATTCCCAAAATAACATCATATTCAACAAGAGAGTGAATCATAATATTTAAAGGAATTATATCCCTGAAAACATCTATCGGAGAGGAGCTATAGACTTGATATATGATCATTTTACCAGTAAAAGTTTTCAAAAATAATGAAACATGTAATAATTTATGTGGATACATAATACCTTTATAAAATACTTTATATATAAATGATTGGGTAGAAATAGAATCAAATAACACATTTTCAGTTCTATATTAGATGATAAGTGTACCATTCACCAATTCATTCTTATAAACCACTTTAGAATTTTTGATATCATGATTATTCAATTTATTTCTTATATTAAGAGGTTGTTGGAACTTATTATTGTCATTAATCATTGGATTCAAGCACTAATGGGCATAATTCCCAAAATCCTTACAATTTTATCAATGGAGTGTAGGCATTGCATTAAAATGAAATTTGTCCCCATTATTTTTATTGGAGTACCTATTTACATATATTCAGGATTCACTTACTTGATTTATTTCTATTCTATACAGTAAAAATTTATTTTTCCCTTGAATAAAATTTATCCCATGATTCTTTCCACATTTTTTGTATAACAGAATATTGATTTTTTTCTTCCATGGGATTCATTATTAGAATTTCTTCAAATTTCCATATTTCTCTTATTATCAAAACAATGATAATTTTGGGAATATCCACTATAAATTTATATATTGAGAGTATATAGAAATATTTCTTCATGTACAATAAATTCCCTTTAAGATAACACCTTTTGGAGACCTTGGTTTTAGTCACTTGATGAACCGATCAAATTTTCTAGGAATTCCCTTTCTATTTTCTTGTAATGATTTTTGGGAAAGTAATTAATAAAAATACCTTACTAAACTCATCCCATTCTATGGATTCAATTTATTCCTCTTTCCAATTATTCGTAATTATATTTTTACATCGGTCTCCAACTCCTTCTAAATGATACATTGTTAATATATCTTTTTTAATCTCTAAGCATTGGAGTGAGGAAAATATCCTTTCAGAGGTACTAATAAATTTCTCAATAACTAATGGATTAAAGGAACCACTAAAAGTGGGATGATATTGCCTCATGAATGACTCAGTAGTGCATTGGTCTTTCTTAATCTCATTTGGAAGCTCCAAATGATTCATGTCTTTAGAAAGTTGCGTGAGTATAACAATAATAATTTTCATTACAGCTCCCATTTTGTTCGATTGATCAGGAAGGAAATCATTACATTGTTTTCCTCATTTCATTTTAATGTGATTCTTATTATTTTTATCTATTTAATAAAACCAAAATAATTTTGTAATCATTAATAATCAATAATCATAATGGTCAATCATATAATCATGAAAATCAATCATAAAATATTATAAAATACAACATCTTTTTGTCAACCTATAACACTTTTAGGTTCATCCTATAATACATTAATTTTTATAGGTTGTCTTATGTTTTATCCTCATATTATTAATAACTGAATTTCTAAAAATAACTAAACCCTCCTTTGAAAACAAATTAGGTAACCCAAGATTAATATACATAAATATTTCATCATTTTAGAAGAATATTTAATACATTTCAAAATAATACATCCCTAAGGACCCTAAAGGTTTAGCATCTCTGGAGACTATATACATAATAAACATATTTCAAAAATATATATTTAACATATCCCAAAAAATTATTATCTTATAGTTCCCTTTATAGATATTTCTAAATTAATATCATTCTTCATAAATATTATAAAATGAAAACATAAGAAAGGGTGAGATCAGTTGCACAGTATGTGTAAAAAATGGAGATATGAATCGATAATTATATGAAAGAATAATATATGAATAATTGTATTATATCATGAATATAACGAAAAAAAATCCATACCCAATCATTTATCTTTCAAAAATCATGATTCGTGTCATAAATCTATGGAATTTCAAAAGACATGAGTCATACAAGTGGGGAATCATCATTAATAAATCTTGATCCACATGAGAATATCATAATCATAATAAAATATCATATGAAATATGGAATAATAATAATCATAGAAAACCATTTCATAAGTCAAAGTTCACTTCCAATACTATCATAGTGGAAAAAGTCTCATGGTAGATTCGCTTTACTCCCCATTCCATCATTTCCTAAGTTAATGTTCCCTCCCAAAACTATCAAAATAGACAGAGTCCCTTACTGAATTGGGTATACACCCCATTATAGTCTATATTATATCATGATATAATAATAATAATAACCCATTTAATTGGAGGTTTATATAATTATCACCAAGCCATTAAATAATAAAAACAATACATATGTGCACCATAAGATCATAAATACATTCATCATTTAGGAAGTGGGTGGTATCATAAAAACATTCCATATTTCATCATAGATTTACTACATTGTTGGTAAGTAATGAGTTTCATATAATCATACTTCAATCATAAAAATAGTAATCCATATAGTGAAATAAATAGGATGGTATCATAAGATCATATCTCCAGTGAAACATAATAATCCTAAAATTCTGATGATAGAGATGAAGAATAACATTAAAAGAGCATTTGAAAATTTATTTTAAAACATGGGAAATATCATTTTCTTTTTGTATCTATAAAATCTAAATATTTCCAAAATATGGATAAAAATATTTTCTTTGAAAATATCCATGTAAACTTGTAAAGGAATCTTCAAATCAAATAAAAATTATGATGGTGAGAAAATTCAGTCATGTGGTAAATGATAAGGTATTATTTTATTATTTTTCATAAGTATTTCAATGATTTAAACCCTTCAATTTTAAAAGTTGAGCCAAATTTTATCATTTTATGATTTTTTTTAATTTTTGGAGAAAATGAGAAAATAACTTAATTATGGAATTTTGATTGTTTTCTACCACATCAGTTTCTTGAGGAAAAAATTACAATATTGATCCAATTGGAGTAAATAATTATTTTTGGATTCCTTTATTTGTGGGATTCAATTTCTTCTTCTTGAACATGATCTAATTTGAACTTCTACAGGCCCAGGTAAATCAATCAAGTTCAAAAATCTTTCTGGACAACAAAATGGATCCCACAAAAGTTAATGATTCAAAACTCAAGATAACGACCTTTAAATTAGGTCATTCTAGATTTATTTTAAATATTACTTGAATCCTTATGTAAAATTAAATATCATATAGCTTTTTTCTCATTAAGGCAGCCATTTAATGAACCAATGTGGAGAATACTGAAGATTATCTTTGAATAGAAAAATTTTTCTTAATAAATTAGGGAATAGGTTTTTGTAAAAGTGTCCAAATAAGATGAGATTTTTAATTAGAATTAACAATACAGATAATATAGACTTTTATGGAACAACATTTCCAATATTAGGCCATTTATTAGGTGAACTAATCTCAAATTTTTTGTGGAAAAAATTTGATGGAATATTTTCCACCACAAACCTATAAATATGTCCATCCACTTGTATTCAAATTCTTTATAGAAGGATAATTAAGGGGTGTACTAGAGAATTAGAACCTTGTAGTTAATTTTATTTTCATTTTTATATTTTATTCATTACTTAATGTTATCTTCTTCCACATTCGACTCTATTACCCTTCATATGGACGGGTAAAACAATTTGAGTGATCAGTGAATGGTGGTTTTCCTTCTATAATTTCAGAGTCTTGTGATTTAATTTAATACTGTGTTTTTTGATTGAATGATTATTGTTTTCAGTATTTCCCCATTCTCTTAATGTGACTATATTTCGGTTTTTTGTGTCAGTAATTATTTATAACTTTGGATGATGATCTTTAAACTCCATCCACCTAGTGTAGTTCGTCTCAATCGAGTAGACTGTGTTAGGTGGTGAGTGTCTAGTGATTGATTGCATGTGTGTGAAATTGTTGAATTGTTACTAGATTTATAAGGAGTAAAAGTTCATAATTCGAACTTGACTTAGCAGTTTGAGGGCGATTTATTGATTTTCATGCACACAGGGCTAGTTTCCATTGCTTCCTTTAACTAAGAGTAATTGAAAACTAGATCGAGGAGTATTTCATTTATCGTTCAATCTGAATAGAGGGGGAATGATTTTTATATCCATGATTACATTGAAAAATGTGATCCTAGCCTAAATCCATCACTTTATTAATCAATTTTAGTTTAATATTTAATTAAATGGTTTCTTTCCTTTTTAAAATCAATCAATTTTAAAACAACCTCTACTTGTTTCTCAAATTAAATGTGAAAAAAATTATTGTTTTTTAATCCTCTCTGTTGAAAACCTAGTTTAACCAATTCAATACATTTTAAATTATGAAATAATTCTTGTTTTCACACCTCATGACAAGCACATGTAAAAACATGGAATCATTTTTGATGATTTGGTGCCAATATTTATTTTTGAATTGCATGACTAGAACCATTAACATTGTCCCTTTCCCCCTAGATCCTGAAATGGAAATAACATTTTTGAATATAATTTTATTCCTTTTCAATTTAAATTTGATTAAATTTATCATGTATAAATGATTGAATCAGAAAGTGTTCACTCTGAGCCTGTTATCTTTGATGGAAATCACAACCAACACCTTAGAGACCTATATACACCATAATAACTTATTTAAAAAAATCTTATTTCTATTGTAGTGTTACAAAATTATTTTGAGATGAAATTTAACATGATCCCATTGTTTCCAAAATTTCTTACCTTAGAAGGAGAAGGACCAAACAAACATATTAATTATTTTACAAATTTATTCTCTACTTTCATACCCTGATGAATAGGTGAGGAGTAAAAAAAGTGGAAGGCATTCTAATTTTCATTGGAAGGAGCTCCCAAAATATGTTTGTATGACCTATAACTAGGATATATACATAATTTGAATAAACTATTGATATTCTTCAAGAAAATATTTTTCCTCAACTCTATAATAATATCCATTATAAATTAAATTTATTCCATTATATACTCATTTGGGGAAATCCTTTATGAGTTCTTTGAGATATTTAAGATGCAATGTGCCAACTATCCATATTAAGAAATTTAGGATCATCACTTCCTTGTCTTATTTCACCAAGCCTTACTAGAAAATGATAAAAAACATCTGGATGCATCAAATATAGGAACATTGATTAACAAGTTACTAAGATAATCCAAGGGTTTGATTGTGAAGATTTCTCAGAACATACAACAGTTTGGTATATGTGGTATTTAGGAGGTATGTATTGGAGTAGGTGTTCTAGGATCAACTATTTATACATTGATTTCATGAATATAAAATTTAATTAATATTAATAAAATATCTTATTAATTATTGTTTTCTGTTCTTCATAACTCTAATAAAATAATTTCCTAGAGTATACATCACATTGATGTGGTCATAGTAGTTATTTCCTTTGATGATAACCTTGAAGTGCTATGATGATATTCTCAAATAATGTTTTTTGTTTGGAAAATATACTTTGATATGAAAAATAATTCATAAATTATTAGGTGTAGGTCCTCATATGTAGATGAGTATTATTCTCATAATGTTTCCACATGGTAATCTCCACGATGGGATATTATGAGAACAGACCCACCAGTAGGAATTCTGCAAGTCTTGTTGTCATTGGATATTCCTATATATGAGCATGTGTGATAATCCTCATACTTTAATATTATTATTAATGGATTTTTTAACTCACTTACTTAGATTTATTTAATAAACCATGATGATAAAATTTAATTATGAGGTTAGATATGTTGGGTGTGTCAGAAGTGACATGTCATTAATGAATAAGTTGAGGAAGAATTTTCCCTTCAATATTTATTGAAGTAGACATCTCATCTCTTTTATTAGAATAGAACCATAAAATTAAATTCCATGTTCATGGTGTAACAACATGTTTATTTCAAATATTCAAAGAAATACATATCGAGCATAAAGGTTGGTGACATGGTTATGAAACCTGCTTGATGAGATATTATGACAAAGGGATTATATTACATAGTGATCATTTGTATGTGTTTGTCAATGTTGTGACATTATGTTCTTTCCCTCAGGTTCCTTAACCTATTTCAAGATAGTAATCCTAGAATTTATGAAATACTACCTAACTCCAATGAGAATGAATCCTTGTGGTTCAAATACTAAGTGTTTCCATTGATATCAATTAAATTCTATTGGAGTTTACTTAATGAAATAAAAATTATTCTCAAGTTCGAGGAATAATTTTATTCAAGTTATATTGATCACATAAAGTAAAAAAATATTTATTCTCTAGCATGTGAATAAAATATTTATTTTATTTATTGAATATTTTAATAAATATTTATTCTCTATATTATGAATAAAATATTTATATATTTATAAATTAATTATTAAATTGTTCAATAAATGATAGAGGATTTTGAACATACCAATATTGATTCAAGTGAAAAATATTAATTAACAAGACTACTATATAATATTTGTTATTTCAAAAGTTGGTGCACTCCCAAAAATAATAAAATATAATTATTATTAATGGCATGGGGTTTATTAAAGGTAATAAGTTTTATTTAATGGCCAGTATAAAATTAATCAATATTTTAATTAAATACAAATTATAAAAATATATGGTTTTTTTTATTGTGTAGAGCATCCAAAAATTAAGAATAGTGAATTGTTGTGCACAACGATTTCTATCTCAACTCCTCCATCTTTCTTCCTCTCAAGAATGATCATGAGATATTTCTTCAAAACTGAAGAATGAGTTTTCAAGAATGAAAAATGCAAGACATTTGACTCATTGTACTAGCACCCATAGATCGAGTGGTGTTTCTCAGAGATCATTGGAGCACGTGTGGATCATTTCATGAGGGATTCTATCCTTGGATCCCCACAAATCAGTGAAGGTAATCTGAAATGGACTTTTCAGATGATCCAAATTCACCAATGATGAAAGTTCCTAAGCCCATGTATTCTTTTCTTCAAATATTAAACAAATTAATTATAAATTTTGTGTTCTAGATCCTCACTCATGGTTTTAAGAAATTATTATTAAATGAAAATTTATGATATCACCCAAATCTATGCACTTGCTATTATTGAAACCAATAATTTTTATTTCAAGGGTCAAATTTATATTTATAATTATTTATCTGATTGTTGATTTATGAAAAATTGTTTTTATACTTTCATTTAATGTTATTTATTCTTTAATATAATCTGAATTAACATGTTATCGACATATTAATCTTTGTTTGAATAGTGTTTTATTTTCGTAAAGGTTAAAAAACAAATGAAAATAGCTGGAGATGCTATTAATAAGTGAAAAATATTTGGCTGGTAAAACTATGTTACATGGTGCACGACTGAAGCAAAAGCCATATACCCATGTGCATTGTATCTAGATGTGCTGAGAAATTAATTACACATAGTGATTTTATTACACACCACATGTTGACTTAGCCAACCTATCATATGTAAAATAGATATAGGGTGTGTAGCTATTATCTACACACCATGTAGTCTGGAAGAGTTAACACACCGAAACCCCTGGTGTATGACTTGGATATATGGTAATCGAGGTACATGGAGTATAGTTTCATGTGCACACTATATAGTCTCCAATTAATAAAAAAATTAAATTTTCATTAAATTTTAATATTGCAGCCTTAAAACCTTATTTTATTGATTGGAACACTATTGTGTGTTTGATAATATAATAACATTTTCAAATAATTATAAATACTCAATTAATTTATTGTAATTAATATTTCATTATTGGTTTAGTTGATTATTTTTCATGAATTTAATTAAAGATTGGTATCTCCAAATAATATTGTATGATCATTAAGATAAAAGGGAATTAATTAATTAGTTAATTAATGGAAAGATTTTTACCTTAAATAATAAAAATTATAATGAAATGCATATTATCTATTTACTTTTTCATATTTGTTTCATGTATGAATGTTCATTAGCTTGACCAAGACCTATGTATGAGTTTAATGTTTTAATTTATTTTACTGTATGAGTTTTAAATTAGTTATAATTAAATTAAATGATAGAATTCCAAGTCATCACTCACTTCATTATTATGTAGGACCTACGTGTCCAAGGATATTTATGTAACCCCCTTTAACCAATCCATTAGTTCCCCTAACCTATGTGTGAGTAATAAATATTTGTAATTAATAGAGAATCCCAAGGCGCATGGAAGTGGTTCAAGAAGGAACCATAATGACGCTAACCCTAGTGATACATAGGTGGAGAGGAGGAATGATGTAACTCATGCCAAGTCTGGATGTAAGAGTTATTTACCCAAAGTAAAAGGTTGATATAAATTCATCTCATTAAATCAACCATTGGATAAAGCTCATGATAGGGTTATTAAATTAATTATTTATTTTTGAATATGTTATTATTTATTTTACGGATTCAAGCTCGTAATCACATAAATTAATGAATTAATGTAAAAAGGTGGAAATTAAATAAATGAATTACACGTAAATGTTTTATCCAACATGGTTAATTAAATAATTAATATCCACTTAATATTAGAAATATGTGTAAAGGATAAAACAAGATATACATATTGCATAATAAATTAAAATCTAACAATTAAACATTAAGATATGATAATGATTCCACTACTTGATTGGGATTTAAACCATAGAACTAATTGTAGTATGTGGTCAAAGTATAGATACTTACATTTATTTGGGATTTCTCATGAGAGTTTTGGGTTGACTTAACTAAAATTATATTGAGTTTAATGGAAAAACTCTATTTAATAAAAATTTGAGGGCGTGGGCTGAGGAAATACAAGTCAAGATTTCAGGATAGGGGAATCCAATCAATGGATCAAAGAGCTACAAGTCCGCAGTTTGCAAGGCCTCCTACACAATTATATTATAATGGTTTTCATGTAAAAAGAATGGATCGTTAAGAAATTTGATGGGGATCCTTGCCACTAAAATGTAAAAGAAACTAGACATTCCATGTTAAATATTGATGGATATTAAGACTTAATAAAATAGGGGGATATTTAATAAATAACTGAATAAAAACATTTAATTTATTATATCTCACATGTTTTGTAATCAAGAAAATTACTAATAACATACTCTTTTTAATTATAGAATAAAACGACATGTTCATCATCCAAAATATCCCTACAATAAATATTGTAGAAATATAACCTCTTAATTGGTAGTAACATACAATCGTGGTTTAGATGCCTTCTGGTTGTGCAATTCCATGAACAAAAATCATACGTGTTATTATCCTCAATGCTTGATTTTCAAACTAAAGAGGTGACAAATGAAGAGTTCATTTTATATGAATAACATTTTAGTGACATGGTCGATGTTCGATGTTATATGTGTTCATAGTGGTCTAGTGAACTAATGATGTCCCACAAAAATATGGATGTGTAAAACATGCTTGATCAAATCCATAGTCTTCACTAAAAGATATCTATATATGAGTAGTTTGAGATTTCCAAGGCGCTCTTTTAGAGAAATATTTGATAGGGTGTCCGAGCTGGGACTCACATAGTCAAACTCATTGGCTACATGGACTAATTAAAGGTTCTAGGGTTTAAAATCCCTGAATAATTTGGCACCGAACTCATTATTGCATCACTCTCTAAGATATTCTCCAGTTTTTTGTGAGTTTTAATATGAAAAACATTGAGAAGCCTCTTCCAAATATTCTTACTCTTTTTTACATAGTAGGTATGGATACAAAGCATGAAAACCCTCTTGTACTTATAATAAACCTAAATAAAGGGAAAGATAATATATTTAAGACCAAAAATACTATTTACGCCCATCCAAGAATACTATTTTCTTGAGTAAATCAAGGGAATAAGTTGTTTTCTGTTTCACATGTGGAAATAATGGTCCCTTAAAGAAAAACTACACCTATGCAATGAATAAAGGGGAAGCTTCAGGTGTATTTTTTATTGAGTGAAATTTATCTGTATCTAAAAATTGTGTATTAGATATAGCTTGTGGTTCTCACAAATTTATTCAAATAAAGTAACCAAGTAGATTCAAAAATATTTACGAAGGGGAGGTAGATCATCAAAAATCCGACAGAGATAAATTTGTTGTTTTAACTATTTGGGAATACAACCTCATGTTTCCAATTGGAACGATCTTGGTTTTAATGAGTTTATATTTTGTTCCTTCAGTTACCAAAAACAATATTTCTATAACCAAACAAGATATTGATGGATTTATTTTCAAATTTGGGAATAAATTTTTATTTTTTGTAAAGATAAAATTTGTTATTGTACAAAACATTTAAGTAATGATATTTATGTGTTGGATTAGATGGACCAAATAATGGAAATCGATAATGAAGTTACTTCACATGACTCATGCCACACCCAACTTTGGCATCACTAGCTAGGTCATGTAAATGAAAAACACTTGAAAAAAATATGCCAAGATGGATATTTTGATTCTCTTGAACTAAAACCACTTGGATTATGTCACACATATTTATAATGAAAAATGTCAAAATACCCATTCAGTGGGAAAGGTGAAAGGGATAAAGATATTCTTGAATTAGTTCATACCAATGTGTGGGGACCACTTCCTGTTGAATTAATGGGTGGGTACTCATAATTTATGAATTTTACTGATGATTTTAATAGATATGGATATTTCTACTTAATGAGGTATAAGTTGGATTATTTTTTAAAAATTCAAAGAATACAAGAATGAAGTTGAGAACCATCAAGGTAAGAATATTAATAAAATTCTCTAATACCGTGGTGGATAAAATATTAATCAAGACTTCATTGATTATGTAATGGATTTCATGATTTTATTGCAACACACTCATCTTTATAGGACTCAGGGGAATGGTTTATGTGAAAGGAGGAACCAAAAATTATTGGACATAGTGAGATGAATTATGAGTCATTTGAGTCATCTAATATCCTTTTTGGGGTATGTGTTACACATAGCAAGATACTTACTAAACAAAGTTCCAACCACTACAGAAAAAATTACACTATAAAAATTATGGAATGGAAAGAAACCTATGTTGTCTAACTTACATGTGTGGGGTTGTGAAGAAATTTTCAAGGCCCCTTTAGGTAACAAGCTCTCACCCTAAGGCACAAAGTGTATCTTTGTAAGATATCCCAAAGAAAAAAAGGATACTACCTATACAATCCTTTAGAAAAAGGGTTGTGGTTGATAGAAATCCCACATTCCTTGAGGAGCATCTTATTACTAAAATATATAGTAGGTGTGATATAGACTTTCATGTAGTCCGGGCTCAATATACACAAGTGTTGGCAGAGTAAAAAAACCAGAAAATCCTTGTGGAAAAATAAATTGTTCCAAATACAAAATTATTGTGTAGGAGTACTAGAGAGGTTATAGAACCATAATAGTGTGGTTTTACTGTCACCGGGGATGGTGACTCATTACTAATTAATAATAATGATCATATAACTTACAAGGAATTAGTTAGTGTCATAGATGTTTCCATGTGGCAAGAAGCCATGAATTCTGAAATGGATTCCTTGTACCAAAACAATGTATTGATTTTGGTAGAACCTCTAGTAGATGCAAATATTGTTGGATGAAAATGGTTATTCAATATGAAACTAGATATTGAAGTATTCTTCAGTTCTTATAAGGGATGACTGGTTTAAAAAGATTTTAAATAATGTTAAGGCATTAACTATGATGAAACCCTTTCATTAGTTGAAATATTGAAATACATCATAATTATACTTTCCATTAAAGATTTCCATGATTATAACATTTGGAAAATGGATTTTAAAACATCCTTCCTTATTCATAACATTCAGAAAGATGTCTATAAAAAATATACTGAAGGGTTTGTGACTCCAAAGGATTCCAAAAAGGTATGCAGGTTGCAAAAGATCCATTTATGGATTAATGTAAGCAACCAGGTCAAGGATCATTCATTTTGATGAGTCCATATTGGTATTTGGTTTTATAAAGAATGAATGAGTTTTGCGTTTCTATAAATTGTTTAGTGGGAGTGTAGTCATTTTATTAATAGTATATTTTGATGACATATTACTCAAAGAAAGTGAAATCCCAGTATTATAGTATATTAGGGAATGGTTTAAAAATTATTCTCTATAAAAGACTTGTGTGAGGTAGAATACATTTTTTGGATTAAGATCAATCAGGATAGATCCAAGACGTTGCTCAGAATAAGTCAAAGTACATACGTTGACAACATATTGAAGAGATTCAGTGTGAATCAATCCAAGAGATAATTGTTTCCAACATCATATGGCATTTATATTTCTAGAAAAATGTGTCATCAGACACATGTTGAAAGAAATAGAATGATAAGGATTCTATATGAATCTATAATTGGTTTAGTAATATATGTTATGATATTTACTATTTTAAATGTCTCATATGAATTATGTGTAGTAGGAAGATACCAAGTTGATCCAGGTGACAACAATTGGATGGCAGTCAAGAATATACTCAAGTATCTGAGGTTTACTAAAGATATGATCCTATTTTATGGAGTATATGAGGAACTATTTCCCATAGGATATGTAGATGATAATTTCCAAACTAATAAAGATGTCATGAAGTCACAAAAAGGATACATCTTCACTTTTAATGGAGGTGTTGTGAGCTTGAAGAGATCAAATCCAGCTATAGTTGCATATTATATAGAAGTGTCCAAGTATATTATGTATTATGAAAAATCTAAAATAGTATGGATGTAAAAATTCATCCAAGAGATTGATGTGGTACCTATAAGTAAATATTTTATCACACTCTATTGTGATAATAATACAGTGGTGGATCTTATAAAAGTGCCAAGGTCACATCAGCGAATGAAGCACATACTTCATAAGTATCATCTCTTGACGGATTTTTCGTAGAGATGTGAAGATGCAGTGGGAAATATTTTCATGGAAGACATCATGGTGGACCCCTTTACTAGAGCCTTGACTCAATAGAAACATGACTATCATGTGGGGTCGAGCAGGATGAAGGTCGTAGGTAGTTGAATCTAGTCCAAGTGGGAGTTTGATGGAGTTGGTATCCTAGGACTAATTATTTTTAATTTTATTACATGAATATTGGATGTATTTAATATTGATAAAACTTATTATTAAATATTCTTAATTTTTTTTTCATGACTCTAATGTAATAATTTCCTATAGTATACATCTCATTGATAAACGTCATAGAAGTTCCCCACTATAATGAGAACCTTGATGTTCTATAATAATATTCTCAAATAATGTTCTGCAGTTGGAAAACATACTATGATTAGACACGTACTACATAGACAACCAGGTGAGAGTACTTGTAAGAAGATAAGGCTTATTTTCATGAATTTCACACATAATAATATCTAAGGTTTGAGATTATGAAAACAGACCCTCCAGTAGGAATTCTATATGTTTTGGTATCATCAAATATTCCTATCTATGAGTGTGTGTTTTTTTGTGATGGTACTTATACATTAATATTATTATTAATTCATGTTACAAATCATGTACTTAAATGTATTTCGTAAAACATGTTGATAATATTTCATGGAAAAGTTGCATACATTGGGTGTGTCATGATTGACATGCTTTAATGGCTCAAAGGCCCTAATTTTTTTATTCGTTTTAGTTAATCCCCCCTTTAAGGGTTGAAGGGGAACCCTTACATGGACCATAACCTTCATGAAATTACAGGACCCAAAGGTCATAGATGAATTCATTGAAGACTATGACATCTCAAAACCACCCCTCCCTAGCATGTGCATCATGATCAGCTCTCCACCTTCTCATGGTTGTTTTTCTAGTTGTCCTATGCAGATATGCACAAGCATGGTACTGATAGAAAATAGAATACCCTATAATTCATCCAAATCCGTTTAGATCTACTCTAGTGAATGTACTTACTCTGAATCCTCCTCTAGAGTTTGTTCCTTGTAGGATATGTTTGGTTTGTGTCTGCACATCATGTGCCCCCAAAGCCTTGAGGTGGCCATAAGGCCTTGAGTTGCCCGAAAAGCCTTAAGGTGGATTGAAATCCTTACTAACCCAAATGCATGGGAGGCCCAAAGGCCTTGAATTATTTTTCCCTTCCATCTTTATGTAACATTATATCTCATTTCTTTGATAGGAATAAAACTTTCATATTAAATTCCAGGGTCATTGTGTAACAACGTGTTTATTTCAAATAGTCAAAGAAAGAAATATCAATTATATAGGTTGGTGACATGGTTATGGAACCTTCTTGATGAGATATTTTAATAAAAGGATTATATTACAAAGTGAGCATTCATATGTTATTTTTGTCATTATGATATTAAGTACTTTATCATGGGTGACTTGACCCATTGCTAGATAATAATCTTTTACTTTAGGCAATCCTACCTAATGTCAATGAGAAAGAATCCTACAGGGTAATGCAATATATTTTTTTTGATCTTTTTTAAATTCTATTTTAGTTTAATGAATGTAAGAAATATTATTCTCAAGTATTATGAATAATCGTATCCATGTTAATTTTTTTTGTATAAATTAAATACATATGTCTTCATCGACGTGTGAATCAAATATTTATTTTATTTATTAAATATTTTAAGAATTATTTATTTACTAAATTATTAATAAAATATTTATTTATGAGTAAAATATTTATTCATATGAAAAATAAATGATAGAGTAGTTTTAAAGGATTAAGACCGAGTTATCTTGCAAACAATAATTAACAAGACATTTACATAATATCTGTTATTACGCAGGCTGGAACGTGCCAAAAAATAATAATAATATAATTATTATTAGGTGGAATGGGGTTTATTAAAGGTAATAAATGTTATTTAATGTTTGGTATTCAATTAAATAATATTTTAACTTAAATTCTAACTCTATAAATAGACAGTTATATCTATTGGGTAGAGCTTCCAAAAATTGATAATAGAAAACTGTTGCACACAACGAATTATCTCCCTACTCATCCTTCTCTATACCTCTGAATAATAAAAATTGAAAGAGATACTTCCTCAATAATGAAAAATTAGTGATCAATAATGAACAATGCAAGACATTGGACTCACTATGCTAGCACCCAGACATTAAGTGGTGTTGCTCGGAGATCATAGGAGAACATATAGATCACCGCTAGAGGGATTCTATCCTTAGATCCTCAGGGCATAACAAAGGTAATCTGAAAGGGTATTTTTCTATGATAAAAAATCACCAAAAATTAAATTTCTTAATCCCAAGTATTAATTTATTGAAATATTAAATAAGTTAATTATAAATTAGTTTTGCAAGATCCTCACTCATGGTTTTTTGAAATGATTATTAGTAGAATTTTAAATATATGACCCACCTCTAAATGTTTCTGATGCGCCTAGAAAAAATATTAAGAAATTCCAAACCATCACCCTTATTAGAAACTAGGATTGACGAGTTAATCAATTTGGTGAGGCATATGGACTTGAAATAGGTGATTAAATAATAAGCATCGGCTAAGGTATGTTGTTAATGCTCATCACCTGGTCATTTCAATGACTAGTGTGATGATGTAAAAGGAATGGAAAGTTGTGTAGCTACCTTAATGAAAATGTAGTTCAAAAAAAAACAAGGATGTAGAGATAATAATCAAGTCCAATATGTATTTTTAAATAAATAGAATCAAGCTTGAGCCCATTATAAAAACTAGTTCAAAAAAACCCCCAAAACACCACCAATTCCAAAACCCACTACCATTTAAACAAAATGATTCTTATAAACAGACATTATACCACCAACTACCAACTTTACAAACACCCTATGAGAAAGAATCTACCAACACACAACCTTTATTTAAACATCTACAATCCAAGGTAGGGGCCTATAAGATAAATTTGATAAGATGGGAAATTGGTGGGAAGTCTTATGGAAATCTTTTCTAGAATACCATGAATAATACCAGACCAAATGGTTCCAAAAATAAAATATAATATTAATGTGATAACCATAAGAAGTGGAAAATAACTCCTACCACAAAAAACTCATTAACCTGAAACAAGACCACCTGTGATGAGGGAGAATGATGTTGGTAATTTTGAACATTCTATGAAAATGAACGAAGGAGAAGAAAAGAAAGAGGTTGAGGAGAAGGATAGTAAAAGTAATAAGAGGTAATAAACAACATTTCAATGGTAAAAATGGGTAATAAAGACCCACCTCCACTATTTCCTTCAAGGATTATATAGTCTAAGGGATTTTAGGAAGAAGCGCTTAAAATGAAATTCTCGACACCTAATAGAAAGTTGAAATTTCTATCCCCTTATTGAATAACTCAAAAAAATTATAAGGTATGCTAAATTTATTAAGTGTCATTACACTAAGAATATGAGACTTCAAGGGAATGAGAGGATTAAATTGGGAATAATTGTTGAAACCCTTATCACACCACAATTGTCAACAAAATGTCAAGATCCATGGACATTTTCCATTCTATGAGCCATTGGTTATTTAAATATAACTAATGATTCATGTGATATAGGTTCTTATATTAATGTATTTCCTCACATAGTGTATACTTAATTGTATATGGGTTACTTGAATCCCACCTGAGTGGTGGTCCATCAAACAAACAGATCCATAGTTTTCCAAGTGTTCTAGAGGATGTCTTGATGAAACACAAAGATAAATCATTCCCAGCTAACTTCTACGTGCTGAATATGAAATAATACAGGATCTCATCACACTTACCCATCATTTTGGGGAGACCTTCCTTATATACATCCAAAACAACCATATATTTCAATTAAGGGAACTTACCATGGATTTTGGAGATATCAGTATCCTCTTAAATATTTTTGACTCAATGAGGCACCCATCATATGATCACTCACTCTAGGAACTCTCCCATGAATTTGGTATTGAACCACTGAAGAAAAAATATTATTCCATGAATTATTATCCTTTGGACATAATTTTTACATTTAAAATATCAATAAACATGTGAATTCCCAAAATGCTATAGATTATAATTAAATATGGAAGGAATATGTAAAATATGAATTTATTGATGATATTTTAAATGATGAAGAATATGATATGATTTATAGTGTTCAATAGGTTCAAATTTTGGTAGTTGGGAACATTAATTTTATTTCATCCCTTGAGCATACCTCATATATAGAATAAAAAACAATCCCTGGTAATTTGAAATATGTGTACCTCATGGAGGGAGTGAAATTACTAGCATTAATTTCTAATAATACTTTTGAAACCCATGAAAAATAATTTATTGAGATTTTTAGAGAAACTTCTTATGAAATAAGTTTGATCCTAGCTGATATCCTATGAAAAAACAAAAAAAAAATATGCTCACATTGAATTCTTATTGAGGGATATTTCCATTAGGATGCACCAAAGGAGGTCAAATACAACCTTGATGGTTGTTGTGAAGAAGAAAATCAAGAATATCTTAGAATATGGGATCATTTATACCATTTTAGATTCACAATGGGTTATCCCCATCTAGGTTGTTACAAAAAAACTGGCCTAAGAACATTGAAGAATAACAAGAATGAATTATTCCCTATGAGAATTCAAAATAGTTGGAGAGTGTGTGTTGATTTGAGGAAGTTGAATTTGGTCACTAGGAATGATCATTTCCCCATCCCCTTCATTTAAATTATATTGGATAGATTTGTAGGGAGAACTCATTATTGCTTTTTAGATGGATTTTGAATCTACATTCAAGTACCTATTTCTCTCGAGGATTAGGAGAATACTACCTCCACATGTCCCTTCAACACATTTTCATATAAAATTATGTAACTTATATAATATAATTCATTAGGTAAATTTTATAGGTGTTTGGTATGTTTATTTTATGATCCCTTTGAATATTTCTTGGAGGTTTTCTTGGATGGTTTCATAGTTTTAAAAAATTATTATTACCTTTTTTTGAAAAATATGGATTTCTTTTTGAGAACCTTCATTGAAAAGAATATGGTTTTAGATTTAGAAAAGTATCATTTCATGATTGAGAGATTAAGTTTCCTTGGTAATGTAATTTTATAAAAATAAATTTCCGTTAATAATTTCATTATTTTACCCATCTTGTTTGAAACATGTTACATCATTTTTAGGACATGTACGATTCTACCAGAGGTTTATCTAATATTTTAGTAAGATTTAACCTTATATCTCAAAATTGATTTTGAAACATGATGATTTTGATTTCAATGTTGAGTGTATCGAATATTTTGATGTATTTAAGAGGATATTGACTACAACCTAAGAGATATAGAAACTAAATTGGAATGAACCGTTTGAGCTTCTTTGTGATGCTTTCAACTAAGAAGTTGGATAATTCCTTTCATAGAAACATTAGGGTAGGAAACAAGTCATTTATTATGCCTCAAGAACCTTATATGTGTACCAATTTAATTACACAACTACATAAATATATTTTTTTACTTGTATTTTCTATATAAATATTTGGATCATATCTTCTTGGAACTAAATTCACTATGTTTTTTAATCATGTAGTTATTGGGTGCTTGATGAAGAAGGTTGATGCTAAACTGAGTCTAGTGATATGGATTCTACTGTTGTGAGAGTTCAATATAGAAATAAAAGACTGAATGGGAGTTAAGATCCAAGTGGATGATCAATTAATTAGACTTCCCAACAAGGTTGAAGATATAATTCTAGACAAAGAACCACTAAATTATCACATTACAGTAGAGTAATTGTACTTGATTGAATGATAAGTCCCTTGGTATGATAACATGCTCAATAATACGGTACCCTCTTAGGTCCCAATTTATTAAAATTCCCTCCAATCTCAAAAACTAATATCTATATCTATATATTAATTTTTAGATAATCATTTTAATTGGAAGATTATCATTAACAAAGTGATAATAAAATGTTTGCATGAAATTGAAATTGATTCAGTATTTTAGTTCTGTTTCACTTTACCTTATAGAGGAAACTTTGGACCTAAATGTATTGTAATAATGGTTTTAGTGTATTGAATTTATTTTCCAACCTTTTTTAAATATTACCATGAATTTTGAAGAAGGTGTGAAAATGTTTTTTTTAATATTTTAAAGTGAAAAGAAATTATCCAAAATACACTAAATTTTTATGATGTTTTTAATGTTTGTGGGATATATTTTATATGTCATTTCCATATGTAATTATGAAACTATAATATCTTGGATCAAGTTGATTGTGTTTCAAAATGATTTGAAGAAAAATCCACGAGGACGAACAATATTAACGTTGTTTGTGGTTTTCTCAAGGATAACATATTTTCTAGTTTGGAAGTGTCAAGATCCATCATCAGTTATCAAGGTAATCACTTTTACAATAAGATAAAAATGGATTCCCAAAAACAATTATGGGTTGCATCAAAAAACATTAAATCCCAATCATCTATTGACTAACAGACAAGCAGATGTATCCAATAGGGAAATCAAATGAATTTTGGAAAATATTGTTAACATAAACATGAAGGATTTGAGTCAAAGAATAGAAGACACATTATTGGATTATAGGATATCCTAAAAAACTCCAATAGTAATGAGTCCATAAATGTTTATTTTAGGAAAAATCTTTCACTTACATATGGAATTGGATTATAAGGAATACTGGGCTTTGAGAAAGATGAATTTAGATCTTGAAAGGACATGAAAAGAGAGAATATTGTATTTATAGGATATATAGTAAATTAACGATGATGCTTCTGAAAATTCCATTATTTACAAAGAGATAAAAAGTGTTTATCATGACATGTTTATCTAACAAAAATAATTTCATCCTAGAGATGCAATGTTGTTATTCAACTCATGACTCAAGCTGATTCTGGGTAACCTTCTCTCCAGGTGGGAAGAACCATTTATTGTTAATCATGTATATCCTTTTAGTTTGTTGTATATTATGATTGATGGAGAATAGGATAAATTCAATATTAATGGAAATTGGATGAAGAAGTTCCATGGAAACATGCCATTAGATCTATTGGAGGAGATCACACCCCTCCAACCTGTTTATTAATAAAATCCAATAGTTTTTTCCTCATCTTGAAACATTATTTATTCTTGTGATTAAATTACAAATATGATTATATGTTTAATCTACATGAAATCATTGAGGAAACAACTTCATTAAATAGTGGGCGAGGAACCTTTGTAGTTTATGATTTTCATTCTTTCCCCCAAAAAATATGTATTTTTTTATATTTTTGTATATTTATTTTAATTGTTTTTTGTCTTATTATACTTGTGACCTCAAATGATTATCACTTCCATTTTTTAAACCCATTTAAATGATTTAAAAAATTTATACCATGAAACTGAGATTAAATTACTGCTAAAAATGCCTTTTTTCAAGTTCAAAACTGTGGTATTTTCATAAAAATTCCTGTTATTTTTTAATCTCATGCCACATATCACTATCTTTCCCTTTGCAATCACTTTAAATTGATCCTTTTAATCCCCTTTTCATATTATTTACATCCACCTCACTTCTTGAGAGAACCGAAACATGCTTTCTTTAACCATAATTTGATGTATTCTTCTCAAAACTTGATGGTTTGATGTATTTGTAATTTAAATGATTGAGGCATTTATTTGGTTTTAGAGCCCCATTATCAAACAGAGAAGAATAATTTTACTATTACATTCACATTTAATCGCAGAATCTCTTATAATCCATGACCATCATATGAGGTTATCCACATTATAATTTAATTTCCCCAATCCATCCTAATATTGAAGTGAAATTGCATAATCTAGTTGAAATTAAGTGTGTGTGTGCGGGGGGGGGGGGGGGGGATATATTGTGTTGTAATACCACATTTGGATTAAAAATTTATTTTTTAAAGAGATTATTTTTCAAGTGGATAATTAAATCGGTCAAAATTTTTGCATTTTTGGATCTGTCATTATAAAAGATATTGTGCGTTTCTGGATATTCTCAAACTTAAAGAAAGTTGTACCTATCTGAAGATTTAAAGAAAAAAGAGGAGAAGAGAAATTTTTTTAATGATTAAATTTTGATGGTGTGGGATATACATTAGATTTTAAAAGATGGTTAGATCTGATTTTCTTCTAAGTGTAGTGATTAAGAGACTATACTTGATGGAAAATTTGAATCATGCAATTTTTCTTCAAAAAGATCCAATGCCTCCATATTCAAACTCAGAATTTTTGAAATATAAATCATACAAACGAAAATACACAGAACAACCTGAAAAATTTTTCATAATAATGACATGTTCTTGACTCACATCAAGTTGATAATTTGAAATTTATCAATCTTATGGTGACTCTTTCATGGTTTTGGATAATAAAATCCTTGTTGAAAATTGACATTGTAATATGAGAGAAAAATAAAGTGAGGTATGTGTCTTGTGTGCATGGGGGGAAAAATAAATTGGAAATATATTGAATGATCTAAATATATAACTTTTAACAATAGTTTTTATGATGTATGATACCTTTTGTTTTTTGTTTTCAAACTGGTGGATCGCATGGGTATGTAATTTGAATATGTTTTGATTAGATGTTTATGCTTACATGTCTAGGATTCTATGTGATAATTGTGGTTAAATTTTGATAAATAGTATTGTATTTATTTGTAATGAAATTCTTAAAAATTTAATATCATTCAATTTAACATTTTGATCTAAATTTCATCAATTTTGGATTTTTGGTAAATTTTGGGCTAAAATGTGAACATTTATTCATTTTGGTATTTTAATAGTTTTTTACTACTATGGTATTTTAGGAATAGCTTTTATAATATTTATCCAATTTCATTGAATATTTGTTTTGTGTTCCTTTGTTCATGGGCATCAACTTATTCATTTGTACCCATATCAAATTCAAACATCACAAGTCTATAAGAATGAATCAATTTGAAAAATATTTCATGATGACATAATGGACCCCACCTTAGTAAATGAGACATAAATTTGGATAAATATCTTCAAGTGAGGTTATTTCAACTGGATTAGAAAGAGGCCTCAATTAATAAAGATATAATTAAATTTCATTGATAATGTTTCTTAATAATACAACCACTGAACACACCAAGGATTAGGAAGTTTAAGGCTCTCTTTGAATATAAATATTTTACTTGAGTAATTAGGGAATAAATTTTCATAAAAGTGTCCATATAAGATAATATTTTTAAGGAACATGAACAAGAGATATTATAACATATTTTATGAAGAAACATTCCATATAATTTTCTATTTACAATGTGAAATAAACTCAAAATTTTGGTGGAAAGAAACTGGAAGGAAACTTTTCCACCCTTCAATCCTATAAATATGTACATCCGCTTAAATTAAAAGTGGTTGAATACGGATAAATATGGGTTTTACTGGATAATTATATCCACTAAGTTCTATGTATTTTCTATTTTCTATTTTATTAGATTCATATTTATCTCATATTTCCCATTCAACTCTATTACCCTTCACATGGAGGGGTAAAACGTTCTAGTGAATAGGGAAGGGGGAGGTTTCCTTTTGTAATGCCAGAGTCTTATGATTTAATTTAAAACTATATTTTTAAATTTAATTATTCTTATTTTTAGTTGTATCCAATTCTATTAATGTTATTTTATTTTGTATTTTGGTGACATTAAATTTTAATAACTTTCATTAAAGTTCTTTAAACTCCCACCGCCAAGTGTTGTTTTCCACGATCAAGCAGATTGTGTTAGGTGGTGAGTTTATAGAGATCATTGGCATGTGTATGGAATAACGGAATTTTTTCTATATTTATAATTTTCAAACAAACACTATTGTTACTTGAATTAGTATTTTGGGGTTTATTTACAGATTTTCATGCACAAGGGTGTTGTTTCCATCACTTACTTCAATCAAGGGTGATTGAAATGTCCATCAATCAGTCTTTCACTTATCATTAAATAATAAGGGATGGGAAATTATTTTTAATACCATGATTACATTTAAAACGTTTATCTTACCCTTACCTCATCACATTGTTCATCAATTTTAGTTCAAAATTTCATTAATTGCTTCATCTGTTTTCAAAATCATACAATTTCAAAAAACAACCTCCACTTATTTTTCAAATTTAAAGTGTCAAATGTGATTTTTGAGCACTCTTATATGAATAAAACATATTTTAACCACCTTAATGAATTTTAAATTATGAAATAGGTATTTTTTTCACTCCCCATGATAGGAACTTATTATCAAATGTTAAAACAGATAATTATTTTACAATTTTTATAAAAATTCACAAATAACCAGTTCGAAAAATATTTTAAAATTAATTTTTAATCCTTTAAAAAGAAATTAAAATATGGATTAAAATTAATTTAAAAAAATAATTTTACCATATAAATTAACATTCCTGGAACCATTTTAATGAACACGTACATAGAATAAAATTTTAATCTACCATAGAGGAAACAAGGTCAATATTTCATAAAATTATTTTCTCGATCATTTAATGTACCAAGGAGGATAAAATGATAACATTGCTTGAAAAGTTTAGGAATAAATAAAGGTGAAGAAAATTTATTTTTTTTCTAGGATAATAATCATAGAATTTACCTTAATAAAAATTTAATATAGACATCCGAAAAAGAAATATGATTGTAACATAAACCCTTACCCAAAGTCATGTTCAAATTCATATGAAATAAAAAATACATTATTGTAAATATATATTTATTATAAATATATTAAATTAAAATATTCATATATAAATTATTTTCTATAATTCCTTTACAATTTCTAATAATCCATTTATTAATAATTATTTTTAAAATGAATATGTTGTTAAAAACCTACCCATTTTCATGCATTTTCCAGTTCGATGGGTTTGGTCTATGAAAATTGTTAATGTTTTCAACATCTAAAATATATTAATAAATTTATAAGTATAATATTTATTAATTATATGTGTCCTTATACTCATTAAAATATATTTTTGAGGAAAATTAATTACATCACTTCATAGAGATGATAGTTCGTATGTACACACGAATGATGTTTGAATTTTAATTTGATTTAATGAAAGAAAGGAAAATAATAATTCCACTATAGATAATCATAATTAAATCATAAATACCACATATATTAATTAAATCTTTCTTTATTTCTATCTATTTAAAAAAATTAAAAGACAAGTGAATAACATCAATTTGTGGTGGTGATTGTCCACACGTACCCATGAGCAACACAATCATTTTCCAAAGTATGGGAAGGAGATATAAAATGGATATAAAATTAACAAAAAAAATCTCATAATACTTAATATACTTATAAAATAATATTAAAATTTTTAAATAGCATTTGGGTGAGGTTTATGAATAAATAAACATGAAAATATCGGTAAGAACATATACCACTTCTTCAGGTATCCGGCTTTGAGAAGCACCTTAATGATTATTGAATGGGTTTTTAGGGAATAATATCACCCCAAGGTCATGGATAAGGATTTTGGGATATTAAATGGGAATATATTTGTTGATAAAATTGGATAAAGTGGTGTGGAGAGGAGAGTAGACGAGGTTCCTTTTTATATATGAGCAGAGTGGCACAATTGTAATTATTAAGAATATTACATTATAATAAAGTCACCCTAATGGGAAAGTGGATTAAAATTAGATTAAGTTAGAATAAAAGATGATATAATATCAAAATACATTCATCCAAGAGGATTTAGAAAAAACATTATCTTATTTTATCCATTGTCTCTTTAGTTTAACCCCTTGTTAACCCTTTTAACCTTTACCGTAGTAATGAATTTTTACCTTAGTTACTATTCAATGTGATCAAAAATGAATGTTGATGTATTAAATTTTTTTGAAATTATAATTTCAATTATGGAAAAAAAATTTCAAATTAAATTCTTATATACGGTATAAATTCATTTAAAAATATAATCATGAAAAATGCAACGAAAATCGATTTTTTTAAAAAAAGAAATGCATTTTTATGAATAAAACTAAATTTATTCTCATTCCATACATGTTAATAATAATTAAATCAATGTTTAATTCTTTGAATTAATTTATTATATAAATTTGTAATTATAACTATTCATAAATAGTGATTAATTTAATTTATTGAGATAAAAATACATTGCGTTCATAATTACAATTTTTCTGAAAACATAACTTTTTTACTTTCAAATGCTTTTATTTTCATTTATAACCAATGGATAACCAAGGAATTCATTTTTTACATGTTTAAAATAATTAATTTACATTTATTAGTCAATATAATTAAAACCCACCAATCAAATGGCAAGGTGATAACTTTCATATTAAATAATAATATCTCAATAATATTTTGTGGGTTTTTTAAAATCATTTTTTGTGTATAATAAAAGATATTAAAGGCATAATTTTTTTTAAAGAGGAATATTTCATTAAATATTAGGGTGTTAAATTTTATTCCCAATATAATAATTTCACCCTTTATATTCTATCAATCTGATACAAACAAATGATGATATTTCTCCCTCATCAAATCCTTAGGTTCCCACACAGCTTTCTAAAATTTATGGTTTCTCCACAAAACCTTGACCAAGTGAGTGGTATTATCCCAAATTAATTTATCTCATTGATCCAAAATATCCATAAATTATTCCTCATATGATTGACCATTCACTAGTGGTATGAACATGGATTTATATACATGTGAATGATCATGTATGTACTTCCTCAGAAGACATATGTGGAACATATCATGTACTTAAGTGGTATTTGGTGGTAGTGCCAACTGATAAGAAAATATCATAACATGATAAATAATTTTCAAGGAATAATATATATATAGGGTTAAGATTATACTTATTTCAAAATATTTTAATCTTTTTCTAATGATATATTCATAGGAATACCATGTCTCTAACATAAAATTCAATTTCTCACTAAATATTGTCATCCTAACTTTTCTATCAACTGCGAGCAGCCCTGATGTGTTGTTGAATAGCTCAAAACTTCTATAACATTTCCTAAACTAGTTTATTTCACAAATTTATTCATTCTTCATCTCCATCCTTGCAGATTGGTGTTTTACACTTTCCTCCATAGAGGGCTTCATAAGGATCCTTCTAAATGCTTGAGTGAAAGTTAAATTTTAAGAAAAATAGACCATAGAAAGGTGTTGATCCCAACCAAATTTTAAATATATATAACATGATATCAATATACCTTCAAGGTTTTTAATGGTCCTCTCATAATGACCATCTTTATGTGGATGATATTCAGTGCTAAATTTAACACTGCATTCAAATCTTGTTAAAGACTTACAAATAACATCGATGTAATCCTTGGATCCGGATCAGATATATAAGGATTTGGAACTCGAAAAAACCTTAACACTTCATTAATGTCTCTTATAGAAGGATAATAAAGAGGGGAAAATTTTCTGATTGCATTGAAATGGTATAACTTCTTAAAGTTGTCAACTACAAACTAAATAACATTATGGCCTTTAGATGTTTTGGGGATTCCGTTGATGAAATCCATTTGGATTTTTCCCATTTCCATTTTTTAATGGGTAATGGTTATAACATCCCCTTACAATTATGTATCAAATCCTTAACTTAATGTCATGCTATGAATTTAGATACTTTCTCTAAAATATCTGTTTTTATGTTATCCCACCATAAATACTCTTTTAGATCTATATATATCTTCTTACTTCCAAGATGAACAAATAATATTATTTTATAAAGTTTATACAATATATCCTTATTGAAATATGGTTTTGATGAGACACATACTCACCTCTATAACCTTATCAATCCATAATTATCATGGTTGAACATAGGAACATTTCTCACCTTTTCTATAGTTAAACATATTCCTTCTACACCTCTTTAATCCTCACATGAATAGATGGTTGAATATTTATCTAATAACGATATGATTCTTCCCTTTCCTTATTATTTCTTAGCTCATATTATACAAATCCTTATGTATTGGATCTCTTTAAATCATCAACAAGGAAAAACTAGCATGAACCTTCCGATTAAAGGCATTAGTAGCCTTGTTCTCCTTTTGAGTGTGGTAATGTATTGAGTATTCATAATCATTAATCAACTCCAACCATCACCTTTTGCATATACAAAAATAATTTCTCCATATTTTTGCAGAAAAATTTAAATCTACCAACTCCAAATCATGATTCGGGTAATTTTTGTTATGAATTTTCAGTGGGAATGAGGAAAAAGCAACCTCCATATCATTCTTCAAGAGGATGCATAATAGTCCCTTATTTTATTTATCACTATTGATTATAAATCCTTATCCACTGTTGGGTGGTGGGATCATAGGTCCACTAAACAACCTTCCCTTTATTTCTTTGAAATTTTCTACACGTTCATCTACCCAATGAAATTTTTTTCTCTTTTACAGTGACCCAATCCTTTTACAAATATTATTACATTATTTTAAATATAAAAATCCTATAAATATAGCCTAATGATTGTGATCCTTATTGACTTTGAAGACTAGGTTCATAATAAAAAAAAGGAAACTAAATTATAACATCTTTATTTTATCCACCTTTTTGAAATATTAATTCCATTTGAGCTCCTAAAACTTTATAGGATAACATAGGGAATACATAAGAAAAGTGGTTATCTATAAATCATCATAAAGGAATAAAATGATAAAAAATAATAACATGTCATTAGAATGATAGTACATCTTACCATAAAAGATAATTATCATGAATTATCACATGGTATCATAACATAAAGATCATGGTATCATAATATCATCTAAATATAGGAAATTGGAAACAACATATACCATTATATAAGAATAAGTTAAGGGTAACCACCAAAACAACATCAAATGGGGAAAAATTCCCATCATGGATTAGGTTCACTCCCTAATCTCATACATAACATATCATGATAAAAAAATTACCCAATGAATTGGAGTGCTATTTGGAAACTCCTATTATAACATTCACATGGTTATACATGCCAAAAAATTGAATTAATCATAACTCTTAATTATGAGGCATTTGAGAAATGAATTTAACGCATGTATTACACAACAATGAAGTGATAATATGATAGGTATATATGTAAAAAATATATATATAGAATCTATAATCATATAATATTATCAATGAGATAGATAAAGTGAGTTATATGTTGAAACCTTATAACCATAAGAAAAAGATTAGTTTGGAGATATCACTGACCTTATGTTCCAGAATCATTTTGGGATTACACATAATGTCTGGAATAATAAAATTAATTAATTAATTAAGGGACTTTTCCATCTATATTTTATTTAATATAATTTCTCATTCTTATTTATAACCATTCCAATGAGATATATCATTTAATTTTGTTGTTTTGAGGGTGTTCATTTCATGGTTCTGAGGTCGGATAACTTATGGATAATTATTAATTTTCTTGTTAAATGGGACTAAAACTATTGAAGTAAAATTAAAATATATTCATGAACTTATATAAATTTAAATGTTCCCATGTATCCGTATTTTGATGATATATGTATGATTTATTTAGTAAAATATTAATATTTTATGGTTAGTTTATTTTGATGATTTTACAGACCATCGAGAACCATTTTAATTTTATTTAATATTATAGACATATATTTGTTAAATAATGTAAAAAAACTATATAAAATACATATCTGTTTAATCTTAATCAATTAGAATTTAATTTAAACTAAAAATGAATGCACTAATATGAAATAAAAACTCATCATCTACAAGGTGGGGAACTAGCATAAAACAGAATATGTTTTCATTTTAAGAATAAGAGAAGAGAAGATGATGGATAATATATATTCCATTGGAAAATAAAATTAATTCATATATATGATACTGGATTTATTATTACTTTTTAATGGATTTTTTAGTTGATGAGGAGGAAGACAAAAATAAAATATTTTTGAGGTTATTACATTATCCATTGGATGTCTCCTCTTTTGATTCCACTTAAGGCACCTTGTATTGATATTTTGACGAGACCAGAAGCACTATAAAGTGGATTATAATATTGTGAAGATAATTGGGTAGAATATTTTTAGGATTCAAGGCTTATAAGGTGTGAGAATAAGTGTTTGTTAAGGGTGGTATTTATAAGGAGGTAGAGGTGTTCTTGATTATTATATTCATTATTTTATTATTTTGGATCATTAAAATCAATTGAGACTATATTAATAAAACAGTACATGTTAGTCTAAACTAATGGGTGATTACATCATCCATGGATAAAAAATAATTATATTTAGCTTATAATTTTCAATATCGTATTTTATCATATTTCAATATTCAACAAAACATTATTATATTAAAAAAATACCAAAAAATAATCATAACCATTTTTTTGATATTTGGATTGAAAAAATAATGTCTATTTTATAAAAATAATTTTCGAATTATGATGAATTTAATTTTTAAATAAAATACTCATTTATTTAAAAAATGCCAATTTTAATATTATGATGAATTTTATAACCCTTTTAAAATTTACGTAATGTCTCTTTAAATTATATTACCATTATAATACAACATTAAATTAATTTATAAACGTATTTTATTAAAATAATCATTATTTGATTCATTAAATGTTTTATAAAAGTGAAATTAAAAAAAATTGATTTATAAAAATACCAACACTTAATTTATCTTTTTTAAAACTTTTATTTACTTTTAAAAAGATATAAATATATCATATTTTCATTTTATAAGATACCTAAATATTATTTTACATTTCTATATGTGATTTAACTATTCTAATGGTCTTGGTACTATTCTAAATATTCATATTACTCTTCCAACGATCACATTTGTAATAGTCATATTGGTTCTCTACCTCCTATACATACCCCATATTTTATTGATTATTCATTAACTTATATATTCCCTCAAGGTTATAAATTTTTTAATTTTAAATTTGAATATTGTATTATTAAAATTTTTCTTCATTTCTATATTTTTTTGTGGTTGTGGTTATTCTCGCGGATCAAGAATATCCAAACCATCATATTTCAGTGATCTTATTTTATTTTATTTAACCCATGGTAATATCTTCCATTCTTATAACAACATTTTTTCTAGAAATTTTATGTTAAAATTGTTACAAAAAATTTTGTTGGTTTTATCATGTACTACATGTGAATTATATAATATTATATGACACAATTATATATTTAGGAGGGTAATTCCATTGATATGATTCTAGGTCATTACATTCTTACCCCTTAATAAATTTCACCCTCAAAATTTTGTTTTACACACTAAACTGAAAATAGGTGAAGATAATTATTCTTCATGGTTTCCTCTACTTCCCATGTCAACTTCTTGTACATATGGTTTTTCTATAGTACTTTTACTAGGTGAGTTGTCTTGTTGTGTAGAACATTAAATATATGGTCCAAGATCTTCATCGGCTTCCCCTCAAAAGAGAGATCATTTTCTAATTATATCACCCATGAATTCAATACATGATAGGTATTTGGGTTTTACTTCCATAGTATGGATACATTTAATATGATATGTTCTTCAAAAGGGGTTGGTGGGAGTGCTAGTCGATAAGCCACAACTTCGATGTGATCAAAAATCACTAAGGGGCTGATGTACCTTGAATTTAACATTCTATTCTACCCAAATCTCATGACTCTATTCCGTGGATATAAGTTTTGGAATAGTTTTTCTCTAACCTAAAACTCCAGTTCTCATTGATGACTATCATCATAACTCTTATTTTGTCTCTAAGTAACCCTTGTGTGTTTTTGAATGATCTTGACGTTTTACACCATTTACATGACCATTTCAGGACCCACCAACTTGTGTTCACCAAATCCATCCCAGCACACTGGTGTTATATATTACTTCACGTAAAGGTATTTTTATATATCCATTTGGATGCTTAAGTGGAAACTATATTTTTATAAGAACTTAGTCAAAGGATGATGTTGATCTCATCTTTATTTGAAGTATATCTAGTATTCTCTCAACATGTATTCAAGTGTCTAGATATTCCACATATATTTACCATTAGTTTGGGGGAGATAATCCATACTGATGTTCAATTCAGTTTTTAGAGAATGTTAGAGAATTTTCAAGAGTATAGAGTAAAATCTTGAATCTTGATTGGATATAATCGATAATGTTGTTCAATGTAGACTAACCACTTCTCTAATGTATATCCTTACAATTTAATCAAGTGATATTTCCTCTTATATTTCAATTAAATGGATATAATTTATAATAAAATCCCCCAAAACCCATATAGAATTTTTTCCTTTGTATTGGAAATTTTCACTGTGATGTTTTCCCATTTCTATATAGGTATTATTAATGGTCACATCATCCCCTTGGACATTTTCATTTCATACTTTACATTCTGAAAAACTAGACACTTTGGTGTATATTTCGTAATCTTTTTCTTTATATTTTCCCACTAATAATGCTCTTGGAGATCTTGATACATATTTTTTCTCCCTAGGAGGATTATGAATATCTGGCTATGTGCATTATTCAACAACTCCTTCTTAATCTCATCATTTGATTGTAAAAATATTCAAGACCCAAATATTAAAACATTTTCTTCGTAATTTTTTCACTCTAATGATTTACATTTCCTTATAACTTCCATGTTATTGAATATATCCAAATCATCACTTTAAGCATCCTTTATCTTCTCCAAAATGCATGTTTTTTAAATCATTTGAGAATGAAATGATAATTCTCCTTCTATTAGGATTCCAATTCTAATAATTTTCAATTATAATAAAATTTGATCCATATCAATTTTCATCATTTATAAGGCTATAAGATCCTTATTACATTGATCATCTTACAATTTAATTTCATTCCTAGGATATTAGTGGACATTGCAGTCATAGTCCTTAATTGGCTCTAACCATCTTCATTGGTTCATATTAAGTACCTTCTATTTAAATATATATTTGAGTCTCTTATGATCTATATATATCTCACACTTCTCCCTATAGAGATAATTCTTTTAAATTTTCAATGAAAAGATCACTACAACCAACTCTAGATCATGCATTGGCTATTTATGATCATGCACATTCAAGTACCTTGAGGTCTAGGCTATCACTTTATCATTATATCTCATTACATATCCTAATCCCCTCTTTGATACATATTTTTATTCCACTAGAAGATCCCCACTTTATGGAAATATAAGTATTGGTTCTATGATAATCCTATTTTTTAATTCCATGATGATCTCTTCACATTCATCAATCCAGAAAAACCTTACTCCCTTTTTATTCATCTTGGTTAGTAGATTTAACAATCATAATAAGTTTTTTAAAAATCATAAGTAATACCACATAATATAATGAAACTATATATCTTCATTATAGTTTCTTTTTTGGACCACTATTAAATCACATTTATCTTATATGGGTCCACATATATCCCTTTATTAGGGATAACATGTCCCAATAATGGTATTTACTCCATCCAAAACTCACATTTATTATACTTTTCATATATATTTCCCTTTATAATGGCCTTTTTCATAGTTTCAAATGTTCTTTATGGTCCTCCATTCTATTGGAGTATATTATTATATCATCTATAAATACCACCACAAATTGTTTTTGAGGTAATCTCTAAAGAATCTTTTCATTATGTCCCCAAATATTTTTAGATAATTATTCAGTCATAAGGGTATCAATATGAACACATAGTGTACATACATTTTTTAAAAGGAAATATTGAGAATATACTACATATTTACCTTAAATTGGTGATATACTAACTAAAAGTTAACCTTATAGAAATTCTAGGCCCCACATAGTTGATCCAACAAGCCGTCTATCCATTGACAAGAATACTATTTCTTTATCATTATTTTATTGAGCTCAAGATAATCAATGAAGAGGTGCATTGACCCATCCTTATTCTTGATGAAGTGGATGAAATTACCCCTTGGTGAAGCACCCATACATATAAAACTCTAATATAAATTGTCTTATAACTACTTATTCAATTCATCAAACTCATTGGTGGTCATTTTATAGAGAGTCTTGGACATAATTAATGATATAAGTATAATTTCAATTGATAAATCAATATCTCAGTTAGGAGGATGACTAAGAAACTCTTTGAGGAATACATAAGTATAATCTTTCTTAAGGAAATAATATCCACACTTGAGATGAAGATAAAAAAAGAGATTCTTTATCCTCCTTACGCTTTTTATATAATTAGAGGTTGACTTAGGATATAAATATCGATCCCCCTCTTCTAACAATTGATGTCATATTTATATAAGGATAGTCAATACATTCCCAAAATAACTTAAAACTCCACTATATTGTGTATGACAATATTTTTTAGGATGTTATGTTCATAAAAATTAACTAGGATGAGTTATATAAGTAGGATGAAGTAATTTATCTATTTTATGTTCTTACAAATAGCACAACCCCATGTTTTGAGGTGGTATTTGAATAGTTCTACTAAACTAGTAAGATATGAAAGAATGTGTTGGACTAAAATTAAAATATACTTTCACTATTCTTGAATTAATAACTAGTGTAGCTATCACCACATAATTTTAAGGAATAATTGACCTTACAATCATCTTTGAACCACTAAAAAAACAGTTGACCTTACTTTTATTGTTGATGAAAAATCCAAAGGAATTTTATGAAATCCTTGAGAAATCAATCTTATACACCCCAATAGACTCATCTTACTTTAGCTTCAACATAATTATCCCCCTCTCCATTTTTAGAAATAGAGTTCGGGGAAAATATTTATTGAAAAATATTTTCATGAAGTCTTACCATTCCATGGAATAAATTTCCTACTTGGACTTCAGGTTCATGATATGTCTCTACAACTGATCGGATTCCTATTAATGATGATAGACAACCAGCATGACTATCTGTTATTCTAATAATTTCAGGATAGATAATATCTTTCAAATGGAGATAATATACTGTTTCGGGATAATGGGATTGGAAGATCCACTAAATCTAAGAGGCCTTTGTCACATAAAGGACTCAACCAAAAATTTATATTTCTTATCAGAGTAAAGGATTTCCACATTATTCATGTTATTATTCGTATTATGAGTCAGAAAAGGAATTAGTTCCTTGAAGTTCCCAACTCCCACTCCCATAAGGTTAGGCATATCATTAGGGAAATTGTCACATTGATTATCACATTTTTTGTTGGCATGGTTCCTCCTATTTCCAACCATTATCTAATATAAAAAAGTAATGAGTACTATTTACTAGTAAAAATTTAATATTGAGACTATTAGATTATAAGGAATATGTATCACCCCAAAAATCTAAAGTAATAACATTGTATTCAATAATGTTTATGACACGCAACACCAAACATGTAAGGGAATATAATATCCCAAAAATTTATAATATATTTACTATTTTAAATAAATTAAATATATTTTATAGATTTTAATGCATGAGACACTGATTTAGAATACATCTCATCCAAAAATGACTTTATTCGAAATCTTACATAACATGCAAGACTGAGTTTTACCAAATAACAATATACTATTAAAATATTATTATTTAATATAATAAGACTTAAACTATATATTAAATTTGTTTTTATAAATATTTTTCTATGAAATATAAAAATATATAATTTATATAAATATATAATGAATTCATTGGTCAAAAATTTAATTAGAAATTAGTATTAGAACCAATTGAATATAAAGGAAATATTTTTATAAAAAACTATTTTTATGCTCACAAAACCATTTTACCCTAATGAATTAAATTAATTAAAATTAATGAGTGAAAATAATGTAATATATATGTTATATTCAATAAAATATTTTCGATATTCACTCAATATATTCTATAGGTATAATATAAGAACCAACCCAATTTTACACATAAAAACCTATGTTTTTATAATTGTAGTTTCACCGCCTTTTAATGGTGAACCTATTTTAAATAACCTTTTTGGAACATCTATAAAACTTATGTGTAAAATAAAATTATTATTTTAAATAGGAATATAGAAATTTAATTATTTTTAATTTTTGTTATTTTTCTGTAAAGTTTCATTTTTTAATGAATAGTGAAAAATACAGAATTTTAATTCAAAAATTCTATTTCATATAATTTTCTATAAGGTTGAATTAAATTTTCAATTATTATTAAAGTTTAATTAGATCAAATATTTATAAATTAATCCAATTTTGGTCATTGGAGATAATTTCATATTTAAATTGGATATAAAAAGTTTGCATGCTTTTGAACATTTTTACTTTAAAAGCCTACAATGTTGTCCGATCTGGGGGATTAAATTTAAATTAATTTCTTCCAATTATGTGATTTTAATTTAGAAAAATGGATTAAATATATATAAATACAATAATTTATAATTTTTAATATGTTAATCTTTGTTTTTTTTCAAAATGATTAGTGAAAGTAATGAAAATTAATTACAATGATTAAGGAGAAATTAAGCTTAATAAGGGACAAAATCTTAATCCTAAGAGACCAAATGACATAGAAAATTGTCCAAAAGTCATTTTATGGATATATTTATACCTTATACACCATTGTATCTAATGTTTTATATTATAGTATCCACTTTCAATTGGAAAAACATGGGTGGAATTCCCTTTTCTAAAATATGCAAGAGTGTCACTCCTCCGCTACTATAAAAAGTCACTCACACCTACCACTTCCTTAGACCCCTAAATCATCTTTAGATCAAAAATTAATTTTACAATTAATTTTAAAAATTTCTACCCTCATCCTGGATTCCTCACCTTGGTCATAAAACTATCCGAGGAATCCCGTGGGTTCAAACAAAAATGAGTATCCCAATGAAGAGTTAACATCCTTCCTCAAGCTCTTTAGATTTATTTTTTCCCCACTATTAAATTTATTCTTATAACATGATTATATAATAACACCATTATATTAAAAATACAATGATGTTTTTATTCCGAAGTTTCAACCTACATATAAAAAAACTTCCATCTAATGGGTAACGAACTTACAATTTATGTGTACGATGAACTACAACCTCATGAAATGATGTTGTTCATTTTTCCATTACCGCCTCTCATGCTATTGAATTATGATGTAAACAATGTTTATATATGATACATGTAATATTCATAATGACTTTAGGATTTTTATAATTATTTTATAACACATACCTTTATGATTTCCTTTTTGCATAAATATGATAACATCATTTGTGGAAGTGTGGACTACCGCCCCTGTAAAATGGTGTGAGTCATTCACACTATATATGGAAGGTATAAAAGATAGTTTTAACAAAAATTTGTAAAAATTTTTACATAGATATGATAATATAATCATAATATACATATAAATATTTTTTATTATTATTTTAATATGACAGACAAATGAAAGTAGCATTCATGTGTACATATGATCTATCATCTCCATGAATTGTTCATTTCATTTCTTATCTCCAAATACTATAGATTATTATAAATATATATATAGTGAATATATATTCTAATTAAATTATGGTTTAAATTATGTATATTATGAAACCATGATTGTTCTAATAAGAACTACAAGTAACAAGTCAAAACATACTCAAAAGATTAGGCAATTAACATCTGAAATAGTGAAAATAATGAAACATTGTTAACAAATGGGTGATAAGGTATTATAAAAAGTTAATATAAGATATTATAAAAATTATTATGGTTTTTATTCGTTATTGAAATGTACAAAACCAGTATATAGGATGGTAAATCAATTTAATTCAAAAAATAAACACAATGTAATGGATTTCATCTCAATTTACATTCCATTGAGACTTATTTATTGTTATGCACGTAGATTATTCTATACGGTGTACATAATAAAATATAATAATATAATATCACTATTCATTAATTTTTCATGATATTTTGAGTTTCAATTTTATTCATTTCATCTAAGGGGGTTTAAGTTAAAATTTACCTATTAGAAAAGAAATTCCATAACCTGGTTTCTTTTTCATTGGATTATATTAATTTGTCATTATTTTTATTGTTATATGAATTTTTTTATAATGGATTTAACTATACATTGTTTTATTCATGCCCCCCATACGTATATTTATAGTCAATATATATAAATCAATTCATTGACTGATTCTCACTTCAGCATTATGATTATTCCAGGGTTTACCTTACAATCTGATTTTGTTTGGGATTGTTTACACTTGAATTTACATCATAGGAAAATATTTTATCATTGTACAATAAAAAATTTAATTTTATTCTCCTCTGGTCATTTGTGAAATATTTTAATTATTATTACCAGTTTTCCACTCTTTTGCGCTCAAAATGTTTTAGAATTGTTTTAAGAAAACTTGACATCATTTCTTTCATTAGTTGAAGAACATATTTTCTTATAAAAACATGATTTATAAAAATGGTTTTAAAATGGTTTTTCTTCATTTCAAAATGATTTGGTAAAGAAAATTTTACCCATTTTTTACCCATTTTTTCAAAGGAATCTTCTTCTTGATTTCCGAACACGGAATTTTTCTAACCTTTTACATTCAAAAAGAATGTTCTTTTTACCTCATTGGACATGTTCATATTTACCCACCCTTGTTTCATTAAAGATTCATGTTCATGTTTATAATGTTAATTTTTAAATAATTTTTTTGAAATAATTAATTTTCAATGAAATTTATATTCAAAATGTTTTTCAAAAAAAATGATATTTTCCTAAAGAATTTTTTTAAAAGATCTTTTTATTGTATTTTTATTCATCAATGATTAAAATCCCTTATTTTTACTCCACTTGGGGTATGTTATATTGATAACATACTTTTTATTCCTCTGGATGGTCTACTATTAATTTTTCCAATGATGGTATTGACATTCACTTCCTTGATTCCTTTTAGTCCCCTTAAAATATTAAATTTCCTATGGTCATTTGACATTGAATATCTGATAAATATCCATATAATTTTTTCATGGAAATAATTATTACTTAAAATGTATAACGTTTTTTATACAGTTTCCACATTGAATTTTATTTTATTATTCGTGGAAATATTGATAAATCTATATCTTCTATTCAATATGAATATTTTATGATAAGGAACATCATTTATTTATTAAATCGATTATAAGATATATGAGGAAATATTTGGAATGGTACGACATGGGTTGGGAGACTATTAAAAGTAAGCCCATAGATACATGTGTAGTCTCATGAGATGAAGTTTGGATAGACAAACCCATTTTTTTTAAATATAATGTTATAAACTATCTTGTGAATTGTCTTGATGGTAGAGATATGGTTAGAAAAAAAAAAATCAGGTTGTACCCAATTTCTTATAAATTTCACTGTGAAAAGTCTTAACTGTAAAGGTATCATGCTCCAAAGAAACATGGTGTACAATAATTAATAATTTCCATCATTTTTCCATAGTTATTATTCATCCAAAAGATTTTACATCGACATATATGTAGATAGATTATATTTTCAGTTTATTGATTAAATGAAATGTGTTTCAGTTTTTTACCGTTCCATATTAATATTTCATTATCTATTTACTTGAATGGCTTTTGTTTATAGTTACTAACATTCCATATTTCTTATGAACATCCTTATCAGTTTTTTTATTTCCTGGTATGTGTGTTAAATTATTTACCATTCCATTATTATTATTATCATTAATTTATTATTTCTTCCCCTATACATTACCCATACTGAGCATTTTAGTTTACCCATATTTTTTTTCAATAGGAATATTAGAAGCATACAACGAAATATATTCAAAGATATACTAGATGAAATAAAGTTTTTTTACCTTGAATAAAAAAATAATATTGTAATTAATGTCGTCATTTGAAATACAAGACTCATGTTTGTATCTGATTTACCAATACTACTAAACTATTAATTCTTTCGGTATTTGATTCCTTTTAATCATGAATATATAATGGTAGTAAGAACTGGCATCATGATATCTATGGTCGGGTTTCTATAGTTGGTATCATATGAAGTTTAATATACACTTGGGAACTATATTTAGAAAAAAAAATAGATTAGAGAACATATCCTTGAGGTATAATTTTAGGATATGTATAGAAGAGCATCCTAAAGTTTTGGTTTGATAGAAATTATGTTGTTTTCCTAGAAATACATGCATGTATGGATAATAAAAATGGATGTGGTTCTGAAATAGATGTATCTAGGAGTAACAACTACAACATGATGTGTCGGGCTTGACCCATCATAACGTGATACATGATAGTGGGCCTTACTGTGCACCTGGTTTGACACTCATGGAGGATACACTTAGGATAATTCACATTTACTTTACAAATAATTAGGAAAGATTTTGATAGATAATGAAAATGAATGATCAAGGATAGAACTTAAACCAATGAAGGATGTATGTGGAAATATAATAGATAAATTATTTATGTATTGGGGTTGTATTTAAAAACTTATTTAAAAGGATATTTTGTGAATAAACTTATTTAAAGAATTTCCATCATGTTTTTTTCAGAAATTAATGTGGTTTTATAAAAGGAAAACTTATATGTTGGGTGAAAACCTATAAAATCTAGAATTTTCATTGGACTTGAACACATGACCGAAGGATGATAATGGATTAACACCAACGACTAACCTATACTATGTCCTGGTTAATATGTCAATGTTTTTATTTAAAAAAATTGATAAATAAATATTATTGATGGACTAGTATTGTATCTTTTTTGGTTAGATATTAATGACTTAACAATATTTACATTAGAGAATAGTTATAGATAAATGTATAGAATTTTCACTCTTTTATGGGCCTTACAATACATTAAATGTTTATATTAGTGCTTCAGGGATAAAAGATAATTTTCGGATATCAATTTCTTGAAGTAATTGATGAATTATAAACTGATAAAAGCACAAAAAAGGATGAAAATTTTGTTTATATAAATATATTAAGTAATTATATTTCCTTATATTCTTATGAAGTAATATAATTTACCAACATGAGGAAAATGATCTTAAAAAATAGTTGTCCTAATATATAAATTTTTATTGAACTGATGGTCTTCTAAATCATTATAGATTTATGTCTTTAAGGCCCTTAACTTTCCCTTGATCATTTACTTGATTGTGATTTATAACCACAATCACTCGCGGTAAATATTTATTCTTTTCCTCCATGTTTGCATCTGTACTTTGACATAATGATCTCCATCTTAGAGAGCCAGCTATATGGTATCCCATGTGACATTTTGACTTCTCATTCTATCTTTTCTATTGGATTTCTTACGAACCCTTACCATGATGTGGGATTTTTAAAAAATATTTTTCAAATATAAAACCTGTTATTGTTTTATCGAGATTAAAATTTCGTGGATTCAATTTAATTAAGGTTGGGATAATTTAACAATATGAAAATCTAATGTAGAAACATTTTATTCCATAGTGTGTTTGGAACGCAACCCCAAACGCGTAAGGGATTAAAATATCCTGATAATTTATAATATATTTACTATTTAAAAGAAAATAAATATATTTTTTATATTTCAATGCACATGATTCTAAGTTAGCTTGTTTGTCACATAAAAATAACTTTATTTAAAATCTGACATTACATGCATGGTTGAGTTTTACTAAACAAAATTATATTATTAAAATATTATTATTGAATATAAGTAGAACTAACCTATCCATTAAATTTGGGGCTATAAATAGTATTATCTAAATTATGAAAAAATGTGAATTATAAAAATATAAAATAAATCCATTGGTTAGAAAATAATTTTAAATGAATATAAGAACCAATTGAATATAAAGGGAAGGTTTTTGTAGAAAATTATTTTAATGATAGTAATGGTATTTTCCAATAATAAATTAAATTAATAATAATTAGTGAGTTAAATTAATGTAATATATATATTATATATTCATTAAAATATTTTTTATATTCATCCAATATATTTTACAGGCATAATATAATAACAAACTCAATTTTACACATAAAACCCTATATTTTTTTAAAGTCAGTTTTCCCAACTTTTATTGGTGAACATATTTTAAATCAACTATTTTGAAACCACTATAAATTGTATATGTCAAAATAAACTTAATAATTGATGATTAATGTAAAATTAATGTTAGGGTGAATTTTTTGTATTTTTTTATGAAGTTTCATTTTTCTAATGAATAGTGAAAATTACTAAATTTTATTTCAAAACTTCATTTTCATCGAATTTATTTAAAAAAATAAATTATATTTTAAATTTGTTTTAAAGTTAAATTAGATCAATTTATTTATTAATTAATCTAATTTAGGTCATTAGAATCAATTTCACATTAAAATTGGATATACAAACTTTGCAATCTTTTGAACGTTTTTAATTTAAAAAAATGCTTTCTTGTCCCATTCGTGGGATTAAATTTAAATTAATTTGTTCCACTTATGTGATTGAAATTTAGATAAATATATTAAATACTTTGAATCATTATAATTTCTAATTTCTAAAAAGGTCAAATTATGTTTTGACGAAAAATATTAGTGAAAGTAATTAAAATTAATTATAGTGATTAAGATGAAATTAAGCTTAATAAGGGACTAAACCTTAACCTTAAGAGATACAATGACTTATATAATTGTATCAAATCTATTTTTTGGCCATATTTTGACCATATAATCTATTTTATTGAATATTAATTATTATTGGATCCACATGTAATTGGAAAATGTCGTTGGAATTTTCTTTTCCAAAATTTAGAAGAGTGTTACTCCTCCTCCACTATAAAAAGGCACTCACCCCTCCAACTTTCTCAAAAATCTCAATCCACTTAGAGTTGACCAATATCTACCCATAAAACTTATAAAAATCCCTCCCCTCATCCTTGATCCTCACTTTGGTCATATATCCATACAAGGAATCCCTCTGGTTGAAACCAATAGGAGTTACCCAATTATTAGGTAACTTCCTTCCTCAAGCTCTTTAGTGTTTTTATTTCTCTACTCTTTCAATTATTCTTATTCCACAATTATATAATAAAAATTTTATCCTAAATATAATTATATTTTTTTCTGCTATGTTTTCACTCTAAACATACACACACTTCCATCTAATGGGTAATTAACTTACGATTTATGTGTACGGAGAACTACTACCTCACGAAACAAAGGTTTTCATTTTTCCATTACCACCTCTTAGGGATAAGCATTATGATTGAAAAACTATTTATATATTATTATATATAATATTAAAAATCTCATTATTCTTATTTAATTATTTTATAAAACATAACTTTATTCTTTATAATTTGTGTAAATAAGATAACATCGTTTGTCGAAGTGTGGACTAATTCCCCTCAAAAATATGTGATTCATTCACACTATACATGGAATGTATAAAGGTGTCTTTTAATAATCATACATAACATATATGAAATATATATTGTACACTAATTATATATATATATATATATTTTTGTTTTTATTCTTTTAATATGTCAAAGAAATGAAAGTAGCGTTCATGCGTATGTACGACTAACCATATCTATGAATAGTGCATTTAATTTCTTATCTCAAAATTCTATAAATTATTTGTAATACAAATATAATGAATATAATTAATAATTAAATCATGGTTTATATTCTGAATATTGTTAAACCATGGTCGACATATGAAAAATAATAAGTAACAAGTCAAAACACACTCGAAAGACTGTGCAATTAACAACTGAAATAGTGAAAATAATAAAAGATTGGTAACAAACAGGTAAAAATATATTATATAAAGTTAATATATGATATTATAAATATTATTTTGGTTTTTTTAATAGTTATTTACATGTTTAAAACCATTATAAATGATGTTAAAGGACTTTAACCTGAGAAGGGAGCGTAAGGTTAGGGATTTCATCTCAATTTTCATTCCATTGAGACTTATTTGTTGTTAAGAACATATTTTATTATATATAGTGTAAATATATCCAATTTTAAAAATAATATCATGATTAATTCACAATTCATGTTATTCTGAGTTTTAATTTTAATTATTACATCAAAGGGGATTCAAGTTAAAAGTTACCAAGTGAAAAAGAAATTGCATAACCCAATTAATTTTTACTGGGTTATATTACGTACTCATTATCATCAATATTATATGAATATGCGTATAATGAATTAGAATATATCTTTATTTATTTACACTTACACTATATGTATTTTTATTTTATTCACATAAATCTATTCTCTTATTGATTATCACTTCAACTTTATGGGTTTTTCAGGGGTTTATTTCACAAAATCATTTTGTTCGGGATTGTTTACACATAAATTTATATAAGAGGAAACTATTTTATCATTGTATAATAAACACTTTATTTTTCTTATTAACTATTTATTTATGACCTTTTTCAATTATTAATATCATTTTCCACACTTTGGTACTCAAAATGTTTTAGAAAATGTTTTTAAGAAAACCATACTTAATTTCTCAATTTAGTCAGAGAACATTTTTATTCTAAAAAACAATGATTTATTAAAATGTTACAAAAAAAAATTAACATTTTTAAAATAATTTAGTAAATATATTTTTACCCTTTTTTTATTTTACCTTTTTTACAATGGAATTTTTTTTCACTTTTCGAACGAGGAATTTTTTTAACCTTTTATAGTAAAAAATGAATGTTATTTTTAACTCATATGGTATGTATGGATTTACCCTCTTCATTTATTAAAATATTACTTTGTATGTTTAAAAGGTTAATTTTAATGGAAATGATTTTAAAATAAAAATTTAAAATAAAATTATATTCAATTTTTTAAAATAAAAAGGATATTTTCGAAGAATTTTTTTAAAATATCTATTTATAGTATTTCAATTAATCAATGAAAACAACACTCTATTTTTACTCCACTTGGGATATATTATATTAATAACATATTAATTCTTCCTCTATATGGTTTATTATTTTTTTCGATAAGAATAATATTCACATTACCTTCCCAGATTCCTTTTAGTCCACATAAAATATTAAATTTACTATGATCATTTGACATTGAATTTACCCTACATAACTATATAATTGTTGATGTTTGTGATTATTTCATGAATCATATACCATTTTTCATACGCTGTTAGTTTTAAAATATGTTTGATTATTTTTAGAAAAATTGGTAAATATTTATCTTCTATTCAATATATATATTTAAAGATAAGAATATTGTTTATTTATTAAATAGATTATTCGATATATAAGGAATTATTTGTTAGGGTATAACACGAGTTGGTACCATTTTTTGTAAGACCCTCAATTAATCGGTAGTCTCATGAGATGAAATTGGGTTGGAAAACCCTTCATGTGTTTAACCAAAATTTTATAAACTATTTTATGAATGGTTTTGACAGTATATATATGGTTGGAAAAAGAAAATCAGTTTTTACCTAGTATGTTATAAACCCTCTTGTGAAAGGTCAAGAAATTAAAGGTTCCATGGACCTAGGAAACATGGAATCTAAAAAATAAGAATCTCCCTCATTTTATTTTAGTTATTATTCATCCATGATATTTTTCATCGACTTATCTATAAATAAATTTAATTTTCTATTCATTGATTAAATTTAATGATTTTTAGTTTTTTAGCATTCCATATTGAAATTTCCTTATCTGGTTATTTGATTGACATGTATTTTCAGTTATTACCTTTCCATATTTTTTATTATCTTCATACTCTTTTTTTGATTACATGTTACGTGTCTTTAGTTATTTGACATGCCATGATTATTATTCTCCTAGATTCATTATTGCTTCCACTATAATTTACCCTTAATGAGAATTTGATCTCACCCTCATTTTTTCCATTCCCCAGGAATCTAAGAATCATACAAAGAAAGATATGTTGGTATATACTAGATGGATTAAAGTATTTATCATCAAAAGAAAAAAATATTTTAATTTGTGTATTCATTTCAAATACAAGACTCTTGTATGTATCTGGTTTACCAAGACTACTAAACTATTTTTTCCTTCAATATTGATTCCTTACAATCATACTAATATAATAGTTATGGGGTAGGGGAGGATTTCCAGTTCCTATTTGGATTTTTTGTTCTTTTAGGACTTGTAGGATCTTTTTTACCTTTGTTTTTAGGATTTTTTCCATTCTTGTAATGGGTTCCCTCTTTCCCAATCCTAAGATAGGTTCAATCATTTAATGTTAAATAAATGGGCCGCGTACCTCAATCTTTTTTAATAAAATTATAATATAATGGTATTATACACCGGATCTAGGCTCTCTGGGGTTGGGTCACAACATCTGGTATCCATGAATGTTTAGGGGAAACCATTGAAATAGATATAGGAAAAGTTTGTTTAGAGAACATGGCCCTAAGTTAGAATTTGAGGATAATCATTTAAGAATATCCTAATGTTTTGGTTAGATATAGATTATGTATTTTTCCTTAAGATACAACCATTTCTGGATTCTATAAGTGGACGTGGTTCTGAAACATATGTACCTACTAGTAACAACTCCGTTAAGGTGTGTCGGGCTTAACTGTATAAAACCTAGTGGCTGAAAATGGGCCTTGCTATGCACCTATTTTGACAATCCCAGGGGGTACGCTTAAAATAAATCACATTTTATTTACAATGCATTATGAATTATTTGAATAGGTAATGATAATTAATGAATTATTATCAACCTTATACCAAAGAAAGACCTATGTAATAATAGAACATATGAAGTATTTACGTATGTTGGTTGTATTGAAAACCTTAATTAAAAGAATATTTAGTGATTACGTTTATTTAAAGGATGTCTATAATAGTTAGTTTAGAAATTAATATGGTTTTAGAAAAGGAAAAGATATATACCAGGTAAAAATCCATAAAATATAGAAAGGTTGAGGGTCTTGAACCTGTGACTGAAGGATGATAAGGGTTTAATGCCAACCACTCTCCTACGAAATATACCAATTAATATTTCCATGTTTTTAGTTAAACAATTTGAGGAATAAATTATAATGATTAACTAGTAGTGTAACTTTTTTGTTTTAGAGATTAAAGTCATAACCACATTGGCTTTAGAGAATAGTTAGACACAAATATAAAAACTTTTCACTATTTTATGGACCTTACAATCCATTAAATATTTATTTTAGTGCTTTTAGGATCAATGTTAATTTTTTATATCATTGTTTTGAAGTAATGGATGAATTAGAAATTAATAAAATAACAAATAATGGATGAAAATTTTGATTATATAAATATGTTAATAAAGTATATTTTCATAAATTAATATGTAGTAAAATAATTTCCCAACGTGAGATAAATGATATTTAAAAAAATTCTCAACTATATTAATTTTTTTGAACTTATGGTGTTCTAAATCCTCATAGATTTATGTTTTTGAGGCCCTCAAATTTTCATTAATCATTCGATTGTTTGTGATTGATGATCTAAATCACTCCATATAAATATTTATTCGTTTCATCCTTGTACGTATCTCTAATTTACAATAATAATCTCCAACATAGAGACCTAGTTATAAATTCTTTAATGTGACCATTGTACTCTCCAATCTCTCGTTTCTATTAGATTTATTACGAACCCTTCTCATGATGTTTTATTTCAATAAAATAATTTTCAAATAAAAAACCTTATATTTTCAATAACTAGTTTAAATTTGTGAAGATGCAATTTAATTAATTTGGAGAGAATGTAACACCTTAAAAATATTAAGCATGAACATTGTATTTGATAGCGTGTATGACATGCAACACTAAATGCGTAAGAGAATATAAAATCATGATAATTTATAATATATTTAATACTTCAAATAAATTTAATATATTTTTAATATTTCAATTCATGGGACACCGATTTAGCTTGAATCTAACACAATAACTAATTTCTATGAAATCTTAAATTACACGCAAGGCCTAGATTACTAAACAACAATATATTATTAAAATATTTTTCTTTATTATAACAAGACATAACCTAGCCATTAAATTAGTGTTTATAAATATTATTCACTAACTTATGAAAATATATCATTTATTATAATATAAAATTAATTCATTGGTTACAAATTACTTATAAATTAACTTAAGAACCAATTGAATATAAAGGAAATAATTTTATAGAAATCTATTTTTACGCATACATGGCTATTTTCTCAAAATAAATTAAATTATTTATAATTGTTCAGTTAAATTAATTTAATATATATGTATATATATTATTAATAAAATATTCTTGACCTTCAACCACCATATTTTATATATATAAGATAAGAACTTACAAAATTTTTCATATAAAAACTAATATTTTTATAAAGGTCATTTTACCACCTATCAATGGTGAACATAATTTAAATCTAGTTTTAGTAACATTAATAAATATTATATTAAAAAATAAACTGAATATTTAAAATAATAACATTACAATTTTTAGGTTTAAGTATTTGTATTTTTCTATGAAATTTCATTTTTCAATTGAATAGTGAAAAATATTCAATTTTAATTCAAAAATTCTTTTTCATCTAATTTATTTATACGGATAAATTATAGTTTAAATTGGTTTTAAAATTTAATAAAATATATTTTTCATTAATTAATATAATTTAGGAAATTGGAGTCAATTTTACATTGAAATTGAATATAAAAACATAGGAAACTTGTAAATGTATTTTCTTTAAAAACCTGTATTTTCGTCCTATATGAGGGATTAAATTTATATTAATTTCTATCAATTATTTGATTAGAATTTTAAAAAATGGTTTAGATATTTTGAATTAGGATTATTTATAATTTATAATAAATTCAACGTAGTTTTTGACCGAAAATATTAGTGAAAATAATTGAAATTAATTACAATGATTAAGGTGAAATTAAGCTTAACAAGGGATTAAACCTTAATCTTACGGGATAAAATGACCTAAAAACTTATCCATAATCCATTGGAAATCCATATTTATAACCTATTATCCAATTAATCAAATTTAAAACATTATTGGATCTACTTTCAATGGAAAAACATCGGTGAAATTCCCTTTAACAAAATTTATAGGTGTGTCACTCCTCCTCCACTATAAAAAGGACCTCACCCCTCCCATTGACTCACACCTATCAATCCACTTTGACTTGAACAATTGTTAACAAATTAGATCCTAAAAATCTCTCCACTCATCCTATAATCCTCACCTAGTTCAGAAAGACATCCAATGAAGCCCTTTTCTTCAAACTGAAAAAAGATACCCTATTAAGAGCTAACAACCTTCCTTAATGTCTTTAGTTATATTTATTTCTCCACATTTAAATTGTTATTATTACATGATCATATTAAAACAAAAATATCATAAATATACTGAGATTTTTTTACTCTAAGGGTTATATCTATAATTATGTACAGTTTTATCTTTTGGGTAACTAACTTACCGTTTATTAGTACGATGAACTACCACCGCATGAAATGAAGTTGTTTGTTTTTCCTTTACCACATACCAATGTTTGGAATTATGATGAGAAATATATTTATATTTTATATATATAATATTAATAATTATTTTATTATTCATTAATTCTTTTATAACACATACCTTTATTATTTCCATTTTCATATATACGATAACATCGTTTTGGGGAAGTGTGGACTACCGCCCCCTCAAAATGATGTGATTCGTTCACAGTATACATGGAATTCATAAAAAAACGGGTTTAATAAAAATATGTAACATATATGAAATATATATTACACTAGAATCACAATAATCATACATATAATTTTCTTTTCATTCTTCTAATATGAAAAAGAAATGAATGTAACGTTCATGTGTATGTACGACCTACCGTCTCAATGAACGGTGCATTTAATTTAATATATCCAAATAATATTGGTAATTATAAATACATATATACTTAATATAAACGATTATTAAATCATGTTTTACATTCATGAGATGTTTAAACCATGATCAATATAAGATGAACAACAAGTAACATGACCAAACATATTCGACAATCTAGGCATTTAATGCCCAAAATAGTGAAAGTAATGAAAGATTTATAACAAACGGGTAATAAGATATTATAGGAAGTTAATATATGCTATTATAGATGTGATTATATTTATTATATTATCTCTTACATGTTTAAAACCATTATATAGAATTTTAAATAACATTAACCCAAAAAGGAAATGCATTGTAAAATATTTTGTCTCAATTTACATTCCAATGAGGATTATTTGTTGTTATGAACCTAGTTTCTTATATATGGTGTACATACAACCATTTTTTCATAGATATTATTTATCATTTCTTTATTAATGGTATTTTAGTTTCAATTTGAATTATTTAATGTAAGGGGATTCAATTTAAAATTTACCAAATGTACAATATATTTCATAACCCAATTCATTTTTCATTGGGTTATATAAATTCCTCATTGTTGTTAATATTATATGAATATATTTATAATGAATTAACCTATATATTTATGTATTTAAACTTCCTATTTGTGTATTTATAGTTGATGCACATTAATCTTTTCATAGATTGATTCTCACTTCAATGTTATGGTTTTTTCGAGGGATTACATTATAATCTCAATTTTTTCAGGATTGTTTAAACATGAATTTACATCATAAGAAATTATTTGATCGTTGTATAATAAAATATTTTATTTTATTCTCCTCTTTTTATTCATGACCTTTTTCAAATATTTGAACAATTTTTCACACTTTGGTTTTCAAAATGATTGATAAAATGTTTTTAAGAAATCCCAACATCATTTTTATCTTTAGTCGGAGAATCTATTTTGTTCAGAAACCCATTTTTATTAAAAAGTAAAAAATGTTTTTTAAATTTTTTGAAATGAATTAGTAAATATATTTTTACCCTTTATGTCTTTGATCCATTTTTTCAAAGGAGTATTCTTATTTATTTCCAAACATGGAATTTTTATACCCTTTTACCATGAAAAAAATATATTTTTTTACCTCATAGTGAATGTATATAATTATACACCATATTTTATTTAGACATTCCTTTTTAATTTTAAAAGGTTGATTTTTAAATAATTTTTTTAGAATGTAATTATTCAGGAAATATATTTTCAAAAAAATCAATATAAAAAGGATATTTTCATAAATAATTTTTTAAAAATATCTTTTGATAGTATTTCATTTCCACAATGAAAACAACCCTCTGTTTTATCCCACTTAGGATACGTTATATTGATTTCATCCTTATTCTTCATCTAGATGGTTAATGATATATTTAGCAAAGGATAGTGTTCACATTTACTTCTTTTATTCCTTTTAGTCCCCTAAAATTATTTAATTCCTTATGATCATTTGACAATGAATTTCCCCTATGTATCCATATAATTCTTCTAGGATAGGATTATTTCTTGAACTGTGTATCGGTTTTTGTATGGTGTTCACTTTTAATGTTATTTGAATATTTGGGGAAATATTTATTAATTTATATCTTCTATTCAATACAGACATTTGATGATAAGGCGCATTTTTTATTTATTAAATTGATGGAATGATTTTTACTGGTATGACATAGGTTGGGGACCATTTAAAGTAATCCCCTCAATGCATTGGTAGTCTCATGGGACAACATTGGGTTGGAAAAACCCTTCAGATTTGATACCAGTATGTTATAAACTTTCTTGTAAAATTTTTTGATACTAGGGATATGATTGGCCTAACCAAGTCAGTTTTACCCAATATGTTATAAACCATCTTTTGAAATGTATTGGTGATAAGGGTACGATGTACTTAGAAAATATAGAATCTAATAATTAATAATTTACCTCATTTGGTTACTATTATTATTCACTCATGAGATTTTGGGTTGAAATTTCTAATGATATATTTCACATTAATTTCATTGAATAAATGGTATGTGTTTCATTTTTTTACCTTACCAAATTGATATTGCCATATCTAGTTATTTAAATGGCATGTGTTTTCAGTTATTACCTTTCCATATTGTTTATGAACTTCTTTATCAGTTTGATGATTACATGTTCTGTGTGTTTAGTTATTTACCATGCCATAATTATTATTCTCACTAATTCATTATTGCTTCCACTATACTTTAACCTTACTAATCATTTGACCTCGCACTTATTTTTTTCCTTTACCCTATAATACAAGAAGCATACTAATAATGATATGAAGAAATATACTATATGTAATAAAGTAGTTATCCTAAATAGAAAACAATATGCTGTAATTAGTGTATTTATTATAATACAAGGCTCGTGTATGTATCTGGTTTACCAATACTACTAAACTCTTAAGTTCATTGGGATTTGATTCCTTGAAATCATGCCAATGTAATGATATTAGACATCATAATTGGGCTCTCTTGGGTCGGTTCACTGCATAATAACATAAAAATTACCCAGAAACCCTAAATTATAAGTCTCGAGGGTTCAATATTGGTTATCCATGGTAATGATTCCTATTAGGTTTTCTATCGTAACAATTTATTCAAGTACATCATAATGGTTGATAAATGTTTTGTGAATTTTACAATGTATATCCACTAAGAGTGTCAAACTAATTAAACATCAGGCCTCATTTTTGTGAACTTGGTAATGATTGAGTTAATACCCAATGATTCATTTTCAGAGTTATTTCACCTAGGTATGACTATAATAAAGCCTTATAGTATCTAAATAGGGATATGATTCCATAGAATCCACTCACTCTATACATAAGCAAGATTTCAAGATGTTCTAATATACATAGACTTATCCCTAGGTTTCTGAATAAATTATTTTATTTCTAATCCCCAAAAATAATTTTAAAATTCTCTAACACCAACTATAGTAACATAATACTTTTAAACATATTATTTTATGATTTTTAACATAAATATCCTATAAATACAACCCATATATAGTGATAGTGTAATTAGAAGACTAGGAACATAATTATAAAAAGGAAAATAAAACATAACTACTTTTTTATCCTACTTGATCTCATAAAATACCATATGATAACCTAATGAATTCATAAACAAATGGGGTGAGCTATAAAGTCAAGTAAGGGAATAAATATGATAAGGAACCCTAACAAGTGAGTCTAAAAACATAACATATTATCATAAAATATAAGTCTCATGAAAAATAACATGGGATAATAACATAATTATCATGGTATCATAAGATCATGAAAATATAGGAAAGTGGTAGCAACAAAAAATATGACATGTTCATAATTGAAGGCTAACTTCCAAGACAACATCACATGCTGAAAAAAGTACCATCATGGATTAGGTTCAATCTGTAATACAATAAATAACCTCCCATGAGAAAAAAACATCACTTAATTTATTAGATTGTTCTCTGGGTAAACCCATTATAACATGTGCAAGATTATGTGTTCCACAAAAGTGAATTAATCATAAGACATAAAGAAAAATAATTAGAGAAATGAAATTAAGGAATTTATTACCCTATCAAAGAAAGGGATAATAATATAGGTATGTATATAATAGATATATATACAAAATTTATAATCATTTAATAACATAAATTAGATAAATAAAGTGAGTTAGAGAGGAAAACGTTATAACCCAATGAAAAAGGGTGGTCAGATAGATCTTTTACCTTATGTTCCAAAACCATTCTAAACTTGAATTTAATATCCTAAATAATCAAATTAAATTCATTAAATACTATATTATAAACCTTTTACATTTATATTTTATTTAATTATTTTTTATTATGTTTATTTATAACTATTTCAATGAGATATAATGTTTAATTTCTTTGTTCGGAGGGCCTTCGTTTCATAGTTCCAAGGATGGATCACTTGTGGATAATTATTGGGGTTCTGTAAAAATGGGACTAAAAATACAGAAGTGAAATGAAATGGAATTTATAACCTTCCAAAATTTTAAATGGTACCATGTATCAATATATTTTATGACATATGGATAATTCATTAAGTAAAATGATAATGTTATATAGTTAGTTTGTTTTTTAAATTTTACTAACCAGCACAGACTAGTTTCATTTTGGTTAATATTATAGACATATATTTATTCTATAATGTGAAAAAATATATAACAAACCTATTTAATTAATTTTAAACAATTATAAGTGAATTTAAACATTCTATGAAGTCATTAATGGGAAATTAAAACTCATTGTCCATGAAGGCAGTGAAACTACATAAAACAAATGATGTTTTGTTTTTTAATGGAATTTTTTTGGAGGATTAGGAGGAAGAGAAAAATAAAAGTCATGGTTCTGGGTACTACCTTTTCAATTGGATGTCTCATATAGGGATTCCACTTAAGGAATCTTGGATTAGTCTTTTGATAAGTCCAGAAGAACTAAAACATGGGAGAGAGTATTGGGAAGATGATTTGGTATAATTTTGGTATGTTGCAAGGCTTATAAGGTGTGATGAGAATTGGTTATGAGGGTGGAATTTATAAGGGGGTGATAGGGGTGTTCTTGAATATTATATTCATTAGTTTATTATTTTGGCTCAATACTCAAAATAGTATTGATTATTTTAAACATATATAGTACATTGTGCATGTAATTTATAACAAAATTGTTCTTACATCAACTATGACTCATAAATTCATGTATTTACCTTCTCATGTCAATTACTATATTTTATTGTATTTCACTATTCCCAAAAAATTTAACAATTTTAGAAATAATAAAAAAATAAACCTGAAAATTTTTTGATGTCCAGATTCCAAAAATTAATTACATTTTATTAAAATAGTGTTCTAAATATAAAAATTAAATTCTTAAATAAAGTCTTTATTTATTTAAAAAAATTTGATTTTAATATTATGATCAAATTTTTAACCCTTTGAAAAATTACTTAAGGTCTCAATATATTATATTATCATTATAATAAAACAAAATATTAACTTATAAAACCATTTTATGAAAATAAAATTTCTTTTAATTCATTATATTTATTATCAAATTTTAATTAAAACGTTTCTATTTTACAAAAGTACAAAAACTAAATGTATCATTTCTAAAACATTTATTTACATATACAATTATATAAATATATCATATTTTTATTTTATAATATAGGTAAATATTATTTGACATTTACATAGGTAAGATTATTATTATGAGGATTAGGTTACTATTCTTAAAAGTCATATTACTATTCCAATGGTGATATTTGTAATGGCCATATGGGTTCCCTACCTTTTATATATACCCTATATTTCATTCATTATTATTTCAATTATATTTAATTTCAATATTATACATATATTTATTTTCAAGATGAATATTTTATTATTAATATTTTAATTCATTTCTATAGTTTTATTGATGAGTAAAGTTATTTTGTTGGATCAAGCATATCCAAATTTTCATATTTATGTTTTCTTATTTTCTATTTTTTCACCCATTGTATTATTTTCAATTCATATGGCCATATTTATTATCAATTTTTTGAAATTATTATAATATAATGTGGTTGGTTTTATTATTTATTTCATTTATATTATATGATATTATATGACATAATTATATATTCACAAGGGAAATTCCAAAGATAAGATTTTGGGGAATTACACCTTCCATATCAACTTAGTTATTAGATTTGATAGTTGTGGTAAATATATCACAAAGAATTGGTAGTATCAAATGATCCAATGAAATATAGGGATCTCAGACATTGTGGTAGGTCTGGACCATTTCTCAATAACTTCTATCTTTTAAGGATGCAACAATATACCCTCACATTAGATTATATGAACTAAAAATAAAACTTTCTGTATCCAAAATTCACACTTGCTAAATTTGGAAAATAACTTTTATTCCTCAAGGTCATAAACACAATCAGAAAATGATATTCATTCAATTCATTACTATTGGAAATATAATAATGTTATCTATAAATTCTACCACAAATTGATCGAGGTAATATCTAAAGACACTGTGTATTAAATCCATATATATATTAAGGGGATTGGTAAGTCCAAATGAAATCACAATAAATTCATAATGACTATGCCTCATAAAGAATGTTTTCTTTTGTATATCCTCTTTTTTGGACCTCAATCGATGATATCCCAAATAAAGTAAAATCTTGGAAAATCATTGACCTCCATGGATCTTATCAAACAAGTCAGATATATAAGGTAGAGGATACTTTCTCGTGATTATAATCTTGTTAAGCTCGTGAAAATCAATGAAAAAATGGATTGACCCATAAATCATATTAAAAAATAACAGTTTCACCCCATAGATATGTTATAGGGAATATGAATCAAATATCAAGATTCAACTGGGGTTTCTTCTTCAATTCCTAAAACTCAATTTGGACCACTCTATATGGGTACATTGAAATTGGTGTAGTGATAGGTATAATTTCTATTGAAAAATCAAATTCATGGAGTGGGGGAAGATTAGTTATTTCATCAAGAAATAAATTAAAATATTCAAAACCAGTATTAAATTATCTAAAATTGATTTCCCCCTCATTCATTTAAGATAAATATCCCTCGTGAATAGGTAATAAGACTGATATAATAGAAGTAATTCCCATTAGAATTTCATATTAATCCTTAAACCAAAAAATGATCATAGGTTGATTCAAAATATCAAATGTGACTTCCCTTCCTTAGATGTTAATATGGTTTCCATAAAAATAAATTTAATTCATGCCCACAATAACATAAAATTCAAATAGAGGGAGAATCACAAGATGTATAGGAATCATATTCCCATATAATTCTATCAAGAAGAGTTATAGACTTGAGATGAGATCATCAGAACATTAGGAGTTTTCATCAATAATTAAACTTCTATCACTGAGTTAGTGAGACAAAACCCTTAGTAAATTAATTATATATAAAATAGTGGGTAGAACGAGAATCAAATAATACATTTAATGTTATAGATTGGATAATAAGTGTGCATTTCACTACTTTATTATCATGACATACTTCAGTCATTTTAATTGACTGAGCTTAAACACCAATTGTATTTATTGACCCATGTATTTGGACACTGGTTATCATAACGTTCATACCTCTTGTGGTGGTATAATTAGAGAGTATATGGTGAATTAACCCGATATTTATCCTCGTTCTTTTCATTTCATTTCTTCTATATATTTATTTGACAATCACTTTCTCGATGGACTTACTTTACACACATAAAACATTTAATAGTCCCATGGAGAGAGTTTACCCCATGTTTTTCCACTCTTCAAGCATAATGGAAGATTCATTTTCTTTCCTCCATGGGTTTTATTATTAGAATTTACTCAAAACCCCATAGTTATATTCTTATCAAAACCACGTGAATAATTGGAATCATTACTCTATATTTATACCTTCATATTACATTGAACAATTTCATTATAGATACTAAATTCACATATGGATATCTTTTTTTAAAGACATGGTTTTAGACCATTGGAGAAATAATCATTTTTTCTGTTAGGTTTGATGATAAATCCACAATACACCTCAAAATGTTTATAAGAATTTCCTCATAGGTAACAATATATTCATCTTCATTTTTATTAAGCACAAGGAATTACAATTCTATTTTCATATGAAGAGTTTTGGGAAAGAACTTACTAAAAAATAACCACTTAAAATCAACCCAATTTATAGAGATAATTTTTTCCTCTTTTATCATATTTTTAATAAGATTCCACAATTATTATAATTTAATTCAAAACAATATAGTGTAAGGATGAATTTTTCATGCCATGATCACTTAAGTATGAAAAATTTATTTTAAGTGTTACTGATCCATTGCTTGAAAACTAGTGGATCAGAGTACCCACTATAATAAAATGGATTTCACCTCATGAATAAATCAATGGTACATTGGTCCCTCATTTTTTCATTTTTAAGCTCATCATGATTCACAATTTGTTTGTGAGCATACCAATTATATTTTTCATTCTATCTCCAATTACATTTGGTTTCCCAAGAGGGAAATCACTGCATTTTATTCCACATTTTTTTATTAACATGATTAATACTCATTATAGACATTGAATAATACTAAAAGAATTTTGTATGTATCAAGGTACAAAAATAAGGGAGAGAAATCATGTAATAATGAAAACCATTCATGTTATTTCATACATTATTACAACTTTATAAAATTATATGACACTTTTAGGTTCACCTTGTATCACTTTTATTTCATCATATATTTTCATAAGTTCTATACTAATATTATTCATAACTAACCTACAAAAATTACTAAAAAATATTATGAAATCAAATGATGAAACTCAAGAATAAAATACATAAATATTTTATCATTTTAGATGAATATTCTCTGAATTTTAAAAGAGAACTTGCTCTTCAACCATAAAAATCTCGTATCATTAGAGACTATATAGGTAACACATATATTTTATTAAATATCTTCAAAATTTCCCACAAATATCTTTTCCTATAGTACCCTTCATAAAAATTTCTTATTTAAAAGATTAATTCATAACCAATATAAAATGGAAACATAAGAATGGTTGAGCATAGATTCCTAGTAATGGTAAACATAAGAGATATTAATTGATGATGATATAAAATCATAGGTTACACATAAGTGTGTGATATCATGATTCTAACATAAAATTTTCATACCTAATCGTTCATAGATCCTAAATCATGAGTCATGACATAAATCAATTTCATTTCAAAAGACATGAGGCATTAGAGTGATGTATAATAATTAATAAATCATGATCCATGAGAGAATATAATAAGAATAAAAACATGTATTTGTAATTTCTACGCAATAATAAGCATATAAAATCATTTAATTAGCCATGGTTCACTTCTGAGACTAACATAGTAGAAAAAGTCTGACAGCGGATTAAGTTCACTCCCCATTCAATAATTTTCATAGTCAAGATTCACTCCCAAGACTATCATAATGTAACAAGTTCATTGTTAGTTTAGATTCACTCCCCTTTTCATTACATATTATCTCATGAGATATTAATCATTACCTAATTCATTATAGGTATTTATTATTCTATGCCAACCCATCACATAATGAAAACCATACGTATATATGCCACAAGATCGTAAAACCATTCATTATTTCATCATAAAATAACCCATGTAAAATAAATGGGTTTTATAAACATTTCATCATCATATAATCAAATCCAATTAATAGACAGGAAGCGAATGGTATCATAAAAACATTCTTTATTTCTTTATAACATAACTAAAATGCGAAAAAGTAACTAGTTTTATAGAATATTCCTTAAAACATAATTATCATAATCCATAAAGAGAAAGAAATTGGATGTTATCATAACATCATATACCTATTGGAATAAATAAATCCTTAAATTATGTTGAAATAGATGAAAAAAAACCTTTAAAAGGATATCTGATCATTTCTAAAAAAATTGAGAAAATATCTTTTTCTTTATGTATCTATAAAAACTAAAAAAATCCTAAAATATTGAAAAAATTAATTTATTTAAAAATGAAAAAAGAAACTAGTAAATTAATCCTTAAAGAAATTAATATTCATGATTATTGGAAAATCTATTTGTGTGATAATGTTAAAATAAATATTCCTTTATCATTTTTTCTAGAAAGTCAAAAATAACCAGTTCAAAAAAAATTAAATCATCATTTTTATAAATTTGAAAAGAAAATAATTTTTTTTATAATTAATTTAAATAATAATTGTATCATATAAAAATATTCATAATTTTTTTTAAATAACATGGACATGGAAGAAAAAGTTCACTCACCAAAGAGGAAATAAATTCATATTTTCTTAAACAAATTCCTGATAATTTAAATACCAAAGAGGGAAACATAGTAATATTAATTTAAAATTATATTAAATTAAATACAAAATATGTTACCCGATTAGGAGGAAATTCCTTCTCTCAAGATCTCTAGTTTCATTTCCATTATACACCCCCTGATATATTTTTATTACATGTTAATATAAAAACATAGTTATAGTAAATATACTATTATGTTGTTATTTAAAGGGTTATTCCTATAATTATACACACCTCCATCTAATGGGTAATGAATATATTATTTCGGTGAACAGAAAACTACTATATCAGAAAATAATTATTGTTCATTTCTTTACCACCTCTCATGATGGCCATTATGATGGAAACTAATTTTATATATGATATTTATTATTTATTTATACTTATTTAATTATTTTATAATACATATATTTAATTTTCCCCATTTTAAGTTAATATGATAACATTGTTTGAGGAAATGTGGACTATCACCCCCTCGAAGCGAAGTGATTTGATCACGATATAGATAGAACATATTAAGGATGATTTTAATAAACCTATGTAAAATATATAACATAGGTATGATACTAGGATTATAATATACATATTTATCATTTATTTTTAATTCTTTTATTATGAAAAATAATGTAAAGTAGTGTTCATGCGTACGTACGACCTACAATCTCCATGAACGATGCACTTCATTTATTATCTCCAAATATTTTGGACTATTATAAATACATATTTACTGAATATATAATATAATTAATTCATGTTTTAAATTATATATATGATTAAATCATGATCTATGAAATAGTAACAATAAGTAGTAAATCAAAACATACTTGAGAAAACAGGGAAATTAATACTTGAAATAGTCAAAAGAACGAAAGAGTGTTTACAGAAGAGAAATGTAATATAATAAGAAGTTAATATATGATATTATAAACAAGTGTATTGTTATTTTATATGTTATTAAAATATTTTAAAATCCAATACAATAGGACAAATACCACACACAAAATTAAGTTTAAGGTAAGGGATTTCTTCACAATTTACGTTCCATCGAGTCTTATTTTCGTTATGCACCAATTCACTTTTATTTGGTGCACATACTACACATTGACATGATATATCATGAATATACTTATTCAAATGATATTATAAGTTTCATTTTATTTTTTATGAATTATGATATAAGTGTTTCAAGTTGTATGGGACACTTTGGTTTGTTTAAAGTTTATTGTTCAGCAAGAATGTTATAATGTAAAAAACTAGTGTTATTAATTATCCTCCATTGAGGTATTATGGATAAATACATATTCATTATTCAATATAGATACATGATAAGTACAATTGATTATTAAATATATTAGGAATGATTTGGATATGCAATTAAAGTGTTGGAGACCATTGGAGGAAAGACCTACGGGTTGGGGACCGGTTAATGAAAGCCCCTCGATGAATCAGTAGTATCCTGAGATGAATTGGTTGGCCAAATTAGAAAATTTTAAATTGTGTTGTGATGGTAAAGGTATCATGTTCCTTGGAAACGTGACTTCTGATAATTAAGTATTGTCGTTACATATAATTTCATTATTATTTATCCATGATATTTTGTGTCGACAAATCTATGGATACATCTCATTTTTAGTTCATTGATTAAATGGAATGTGTTTTCAGTTTATTACCATGACATGTTCATACTTCCTTATCTTGTTTTTTAAATTTCATATGTTATCAGATATTTACCATTCCATGTTAATTTATTCCTACTAATACATTATTTCTTCCACTTTATTTACCCTTACTATGAATTTGAGCTCACCTTTATTATGTTTCATTCCCTGGTTTATGAAGAAGAAATATTTGAATAGGAAATCAAGGATAAATTTTATTTCATTTTATATATATCATGTTTTTATTTACTATTTCCCAATGTATTATGGGTATCATGTATGTAATCTAGATTTCCAATATTTATAAATTTAACTTTCCTTTTGGATTTGATTCCTTATAATCATGATGATGTAATAAAATAATGCACTAAATCTTTGTTTCTACGGTCGAGGCATTACAGTTAGTATCAAAATTTTTTTTACAGATACCTTGAAAACCAGATTTCAAAAACTTATATAAGGGAAGATAACCATAAGATAGAAATTAAGGATTAGTATAAATCAACATCATATAATTTTGGTAAGTTATATATTATGTGGGTATTTTTAGTAACACATCCCTATCTGGAGACTACAATTGGATGTGATTCTGGCAAAGATGTACCTAAGAGTAAGAACTATGATAAGGATTTCTAGGCTTGACTTAGGGAATCCTTATAATTCCTCGACCCCAGAAGCCTAGAGTCGGTGCAGTATTACATTACAATGTCATTATTACAAGGAATAAATCCTGAAGGACCATATTGTTTAGTAGTATTGGAAATCCATATTACATAAATTATACCCATAATACATTTTGAAAATAGAATAAATCATGCTAGACAACAAAAATAAATAATATCCATCCTTGAAAGCTTATTTAAAGTTCTCTTCTTCATAACCTGTGGAAAGAAACATAATAAGGGTGAGCTCAAAAGCTCATTAAAGTTATGTAAAAAATAAGCAATAATGAATCAATCTATATGGATAGGTAAATAACTAATTAAAGTTTCCATAAAAATAACTAGATAAGGCACAAATAATGTGGTAAGTAAGAAACCGAAGAAAATTCCATTTAATCAATGAACATAAAATGAAATGTAACTATAGGTATGTCAATGCAAAATCTCATGGATGAATAATGACTGAATATAAATGAAGTAAATTTTAATGGATGAATATCTTTAACATACCCCCATGTATTTATTCCAAGGATCTCATACTTTCAAGTATTCATACTAAGAATATAATACTTTCAAGGAATCATTCCAAGAATCTAATACATTTATGGCTTCATGCTATGAATATGATAATATTAAAGCTATATTCCCTTAATCTAAAACTATTAAGGCTTCATTCCAAGAATCTTATACTTTCAAGGCTTCATGTCAAGAATCTAATTCTGTCAAGGCTTCATTCCATGAATCTAATACTGTCAAGGCTCCATGCTAAGAATCATATACTTTTAAGGTGGACATCATATGAAAATTGTTATACTGTTTATGCAGTATTCTTATACAAGAATAATGATATGGATTTTTATGTAAATTTTCAAATGAAAAATGATAAAAAAAATAGTGGTTTCTTCAATAGGAAGTTAACAATCACAAAAAGGAAGTTATATTTCAATGGTAATCATTAATAATATACTTTAAGAAATTATTCATTAAACCTCCCAAAGTGTCTCATACCACTTGGAAAATTTAATTCATAATCCACATGAAGGAAATTTTTTCATACCATGATGAAAAATGATTTATGATATAATATTTAAAAGGGATATTATATACACTATACAAAAAAATTAAGTTGTGTATATGGTTCTTTCCTTACGAAAATAATAGTAAGACAATAATCCCTTACTACATGAGTAGAATCTGATTCAAGGGTTCCATAGATGGGTAATATAAATTTAAATGTTTAATATCATGGAATAAAGTTAAATAATGAAATAATATATCAAAATTGGAAGTAGTTATATCACCAAAAAGAAGTAAGCAGTGAACGTGGCATTAATCTCACATATTTAAAAAGTGAGATGAAAATCCATTACCTTAATCTTTCTTTTGTTGTGTGAATTTTACTCTCCCATACAGTGGTTAAAAATAGGTAACTAACTAATACCAGAAAAACACTCATGTTTATAATACCATATATTAACTTCTTACAATATTTTATTACCCATTTGTTAAAACTCTTTCAATTTTATTACTATTTGACGTGTTAATTGCCTTTTTTTCCTCAAGTATGTTTTGACTTATTATTTTTTTCTTATTAAATATATAATGGTATCATAATCTATAGAATATAAACCATTAATAAATTATCCTATATATTTAGTACATATTTAATTATAAATATCTATAATATTTGGAGATTAAAAATGAAGTGCATTGTTCATGGAGACAGTTGGTTATACGTACGTATGAATATTTCTTTCATTTCGTTGTTGTATTAAAATAATTAAAAATAAATTATACATATATATATATATATATATTATTTTTAGTAACATATATATGTTATATATGTTATATATTTTTATTAAAAACATTCTTTATATGTTCCATGTTTGGCATGAAGTAATAATATCACTTTGAGGGGGCGGTAGTCCACACTTCGTCAACTGAAGTTATCGTATTTACACAACATGGATAACATAAAGTTATTTTCTAAATAAAAATTAAGGAATAATAATATATCATAAATAATATATATATTTTTTATATAAATATAGTTTCCATCATAGAGGCCACTATGCGAGGTGGTAGGAAAAATTGAACAATCATCATTTCCTGAGGTTATATTTAGCTATATAGAGAAATAGTATGTTTCTTACCCATTAGATCGTGGTTTTTGTAAGTGTAGGTTGAAAACATATCATAAAAAAATTCCTAGTATATTTATGATACTATTTTTTTATTTAATCATAGAAGAAGAATATTATAGGGAGTGGATAATGGAAATAAAATTAGCAGGCATGAGAGAAGGTGTTACCTCTTAATCAGGTAACTTCTTTTGGTTTATAGAAAACGAAATTGTTGGAATGATTTATTACCAAAAGGATGGTTCTAGATAAATTATAGTGCATTTGGGAGAAAATGTGGGTTGGGCTTGGCTAAGCTTAAGTGGTGTTAGATGTTTTAGGAATGGGGATAGGAGGTGGCCTTTGATATGGAAGGGGGAGTGGAACTTTTGTAATTTCCAAATGGAATTTAATAATGGGTAGTCTATCTTACCTAACGAGACTCCAAGTTAGAAAATTAAGATATTAAAGGAGAATAATGGTCTAGAAAAACCTCATCCACACAAAAATATGTGAATTTTAATAATCTGGTTCCTTAACTTCTAGGATTCCCCAATTTTATCATTTTGATTCTTATTAAAGAATCTTGTTGTCTAGTCTAATTAATTTAACCATTAAGAATAAACATAAATTTATATTTATTAGAATATATATATCAATTGAATTATTAATATTATGTATAAATTATAAAATAAAATCTTCTTGTGTTTTGGAAATTAATTTTAAAACAAGCGTATGTGACGAACTAAAACGCTGCTTGAACCCGAACCATATTAACAACATATTTACATAATATGGGTCAATATGTTATTTATAAAATATTAAATATTCCATTAATATACCATATTTTATATTCATTAAAACTTAAAAATAACTTAAAATAATATAAGATTTTTATTAATTTTAAAACATTTAATAAGATTTATTTATTCTAAATTAACAATTATATCAATTTTCACATTATTTATTTAATGTTAATTTTTAACTATAAATATTATATTGTAATTAATATATATTAGGTTTACATGATTTTAACATGATATTTTAATATAAAAAAAATAAAAAAAGACAATAATTCAATCAATTGACTTCACTTTTAATAGTTATAGTATCATTTATTTTAGTTAATTATTCACTAAATAATCGCTATATTGATGTTTCTTAAGCATTTTAAGAACATAAACAATATATAAAAATTGTTGATGATTTATAACGATAATAATAACCCATTTACCTTTAAAAGGGATATATATAACAAAAATTATGATGTTTTTTACATATCTCAATGTTTTATAAATGTTAATGGTAATGAAAGTTCATTTTTTGTCTTTTCCCATACTTAACATTTTATATAGGGAAATTTCATTTAATAATATCCCAATAATGATATTTGTTTTTAAAAATTTATGTACATGGTCATATTATTGGTATCCAATGGCTTTGGACAACTATACATGTCATTTTGGTCCTCAATAGGAAGGCTTAGTCCCGTGATAAGCTTAATCATGACTTAATAAATGTAATTAATCTTAATCACATTCACTAAAAAAAAATTTCAAAAAAATAAGTTTATCTTAATAGACCATAAATATCATACTAATTATGTATGGGCATGTTGTATTTTAAAAATTCAAATAACATAAGTGGGAAAATTAATATTAATGCTAATTCTGTAGATGGGGCGAAATGACAGGTTTTTATAGTAAAAAACGTTTATTTTTTTAAGTTTTTTATATTTAATTTGAAAATAAAATTAATTGTATTGAACTTAAATGCATAAAGTTATTTATAGTTGATCAAATTTTAATCAAAAAAATCTAAAATAAAATTTACCATTAATAATTATTTAAACTAAAATGTTATTTTTAATGAAATTGCATTATTTTTCACTATTCACTAAAAAAAGAAATTTCTTCACAAAATCCCAAAACATCACACTAATTGTTTTTTGATTTTATGAATTCAAAAATGAAGTTTATTTTTAAAAATAAAATTTATAAAATGGTCAGAATTTACTTTTAAAATAGGTTCTCTATTAAAAGGCGATAAAACTCAGCCTCGCATGTAACAAAATCTAATTCAGTGTCTTATATAGACTAAGTTTATCATTTTGTATAAATAATTCCAAAACATGATTATATCTATTCTACAAGGAAAATATTGTAAATTATTGGGGTGTCACATTCCCCCCACCTTAATTAAATTGTGTCCTTGCAATTTAAAATTGAACTCACCAATCAAGGGATTTAAAATATACTATTGTTCAAAGACCCACATCATAAAAAGGATTAATATCATATATTATTAAAAAGAGGGAAAAGAATGAAAAAATTTCATGTAATTAGGTTCCCTGGTTTGAGAACATTGGTGGGAAATGGGAACATGGATATGGAAGAAAAATCCAACAATCAAGTTATAATGGAGAGTGCTTGGGAACACGTTCAGATGAAAGTTGTATCCCATAAGACCATAAACCATAGGTGCGAGTAAAGGACATTGATATCATAAAAAATGATTATAATTGGACAAAGGTTTTGTCTCAAAATCATTTTTTCTATCGTTATGTAATTCTTTAATTGTATAATAAAATAAGTCAATATAGGTAAACACAATATTTTTATTTTATTACATCATGAACAGTTTTTACTTAATATCTTAGCACATGATGTGACATATAGTGAGGTATTACATCATGCTCTAAAATCTCATCAAATGATCAACTTAAACAATTTTATAAATGGTATTCTATTCCTCCTAATTATGATCCAATCACTTCTGAATCAATGAAAATGAACTTCTAAAGTGAACTTACCATTTACCTTTAATCAACATGAAGCATCATGAAATTTTCACATTCCAAACATGTGAATAACTTCTTCATTTATCCTATTGAAGTATTTTAATAACACTAATTACTATAGAACATTATTGAAAACATGCATTCTTCCTTATTCCTTAAGTGAGACACATATTATTGGATATATTCCTTAAATATAAGAGTGTTTAAAACTCCATCAATGATATCATATACAAATTTTCGAAAAATCATTAACCAATCCCAAGTTATTTTTAACTCATCCAGTAAATCATTTATTCATCATTATCCTAACATCAATAACATATTAAGGGTTTTCTTTCCCTCGATCATGTTTTTTTAAAAAAAATTAACTTTCTACTAAATAACCTTTCTTTGTACCATTCAACATATAATATCAAATCCTTAACAAATATTTACTACAGTTCAATCCCTACATTTTTATACATCAAAAGATGAGATAAACATAAAAAAATACTTTTAAAACACATTTCATAGATCCAAATATAGAAGTATATTAATATTTCTACTTCGGTTGTGTCAATAACATAATCTTGACTTCGATCCCTTATCTTCTTCAGAGTTATATTCTCTGGATGTTTGGTTAATTCATTTTAATAGTGACCCATATCATTGTAGTTTAAACATTGAATAGTTTCCTTTTTATTATTCCCTTGGATTTAGTTTGTTGGTGTCCTTTTTCTATGCACTTATCACAGACTCTTAATCCTTTCAAGCATTTACAAGAGTGATTCTTTCCACAGTTATCTCAAGTTGAAAAAAATCCTTCTTTCCCTTTATATTAGTTTACTCATTCCCTTTTTCATGGTGTTCAGAAGAACTCTTCTTCTATTGGTTTCCCTTGAATACATTGGATCTTTATAATTCTTTCTCACTCTTAATGGCATATAAAACAATCTCTTTATAGGATGAGAATGTCTGAAAAACTAGTCCCTGTAAAAATTTTCCTTAAGACCTTTAAATAAGTGATCAATTTTTCACTATTTGTTACATATATAACCAATAGAATACATTAATAAAGTTTTAAATATAGATTCATAATCCACAACACTTTCTTCCTCCTTTAATCTAAGTAAATTTCACTTTATCTCAATTAGTTGATCACGAGGGAATTATTTTCAAATAATGTATCCTTAAACGTGATCCATTCAATGAGTTCAATTTAGTATTCCTATCTTATATTCTTGATTAAAGGCCACCACTGATCGGAATCACCTTGAAGGAAATTTACCACTAGTGTGACCTTATCTATTTTTAATACATTCCAATGTTGTTAATATCTTCTTCAGAGACTTAATCCATTTTTCAATTATAATTGGATTAATAGTCCCACTAAAAGATGGGAGTTTCTATCATATAAAACAATCCATCATATGAGATTCTCTTCATGTAATAGGTTTCTTCATTTGGGAAAGTTTATTTGTCATAACCTAACTATGTTTTTCAAATATTCCCACATCTTTCTCAGTTATAACACCAGCATCATTTACTTTATCAGTAGGGAAACCTCTACATTGTCCATGAGTATTGATACCATTCTTCCTTCCTGGTGCCTTTTCTAAATAATGTCATGCACTAGATTAGCTCATAATATATAATTCCAAATATGGTATATTTAATAACATAAATTTATTCATTATAAATCATAGAACTATAAATGTTGGCTACTTTGGGGAATCATTACTTCTCAATCCTTCATAATGATAGGTAAATAAAATTTGAATTATCTTAATCGTATCCTCTAGGAAAGTCAAACTAGGTGCATAGTGAGTCTCATTGTGGTGTACCAGGTTACCCTGAGTCAGGCTCGGAACACCTTGTTGGAGTTGTTACTCTTAGGTACATATGTACTATAACTACATACACATGTAGTATCTAGACATGGATGTATTTCTAAGAAATTTTACATAATCTATAGGCATCCAAAATTCATGTATGTTATTCTATACTTATCCTTAATTTATATCTTACGGTTGTTCTCCATAATATAGGTTTTATAAATATAGTTTCCAATGATTTTGTTAAACTTCCTCTCATACCAACTGTAACACCCCAACCCCAGAATCCTAGAGCCGATGCTTTATTACATTACATTTTCATTATTACAAGGAATAAAATACCAAAGGACCATACAGGTTTGTATCCTTGTAAATCCTAATTACATACATAATACACATAATACTTTTTGAAAACAAAATAAAACATGCTACACAATAAACTAAAATAAAATATATCCTTGAAAGCTTATTCAAAGTTCTCTTCTTTGTAACCTTGGAAAAGAAAAATAATAAGGGTGAGCTCAAATGCCCAATAAGGATAATTACAACAGAATTAATAATGAATCAGTATATATAGAAAGGTAAATAACTGAGTACAATTTCCATAAAAATAACTTGATAAGGCATAAATAATGTGGAATGTAAGAAACAAAAACACATCCAATTAATCAATAAACTGAAAATGAAATGTATCAATATATATATATTGATGAAAAATATAATTGATGAATAATAACTGAATATAAATAAAGTAAATGTTAAGTTATTAATATCTTTAATACACCTACAAGGCATAATTCCAATGATCTAATAATTTCAAGGCTTCATGAAAAGAATCCAATACGTTCAAGGATTCATGCGAAGAATTTAATATATTCAAGACTTCACTACAAGAATCTGAAAAGTCAAGGCTCTGTTCCATGAATCTAAAACAATTACGTATTATGATAATAATCTAATTATCTCAAGGCTTCATTCCAAAAATCTAATACTTTCAAGGATTTATTCCAAGAATCTAATAATGTCAAGGGTTCATGCCAAGAAACTAATACTTTTAAAGTGAAAACCGTATTCAAATGGAATAAGGTTTAGGAAATATTCATATCTATAAAAGATGATATGGATTTTAAAGTAAATTTCCAATAATAAATGTATAAAATAACGTGATTTATTCAAAAAGATGTTATCAATCACAAAAATTACGTGATATTTCAATTATAATCATTAAGAATATGCTTTAGAAAATTTTTCATTAAAAATCCAAAAGTGTCCCTACCACTTGGAACATTTAATTCATAATCCCCATGAAAGAAATTTTTTCATACCATGAAGAAAAATTATTCATGATATAATGTCTAAAAGGGGGAATAGATATACTATACAGAAGAAGTATGTGGTGTATATGGTCTTTTCCTTATGAAAATAAATGTATGACAAGAATCCTATACTACTTGAGTAGATTTTCAGTCAAGGGTTCTATAAAAGAGAAAAATAAATTGAAATGATTAATATTATTAAAAAAAATTAAATCATGATATAATATTTCAAAATGGATAGGAGGTATAACACACAAAATAATTATTAATGAATATGACATTAATCTTGTAGATTCAAAAAGTGAGATGAAAATCCCTTACCTTAACCTAACTTTTTTGTGTTATACTTATCATCTGTTATAGTGTTTTAAAATATGTTAATAATAAATAAAATACCACACTCATGTTTATAATACCATATATTAACTTCTTATAAAATTTTGTTAATATTTTGTTAACACTCTTTCATTTTTTGGATTATTTCGAGTGTTAATTGCATAGTTTTCTCAAGGATGTTTTCACTTGTTGTTTTTTATTATTATTAAATATTTCATGGTTTAATAATCTCCATAATTTAAAACATGACTAAATTATCCTATATTTAGTACATATGTTCATAGAATATTCTATAATATTTTTAAATTAGAAATGAAGTACACCGTTCATGGAGACGGTAGGTCGTACATACATATGAACACTGCTTTCATTTCTTTGTTGTATTAAAAATATTAAAAATTAATTATACATATGTATTTCATAATTCCATTATCATATATGTGTTATATATTTTATATAGGTTTATTACAAACATACCATATACGCTCCGTGTATGGCATGAATGAATCATATCGCTTTGAGTGGTCAGTAGTCCACACTTCCTCAAACGAAATTATTGTATTTACACAACTTGGATAGAATAATGGTATGTTTCAAATAAAAATTATAATATCATAAGAAATCATAAATAAATTATATGTATATATGTATCTTATTAAAATAAAATATTCATTATAATGTCCACCATGATAGGTGGCATGGAAAAATTCAGCAATCATCTTTTCGAGAGGTTGTATTTTACCATACACAGAAACAGTATGTTTGTTACCCATTAGATGGAGGTATGTATAAGTTTAGGTTGAACCCATATCATAATAGAATCCTTGTATATTTTGGATACTTTTGTTATTATTTAATCATATATTAAAAATATTATATGTATTTTATAATAGAAATTAAATTATAAGGTATGAGAGAAGGCTTACCTCTTAATCGTTTAACTTCATTTGGTTTATACCAAAATGATTTATTGGAAATTTATATTACATAAGGGATGATTTTAGGTATATTTTTGGGATTTTAGGAGACTATATGTGTAGGTATTGGAATAAGTTATGTTGTTTTATTGGTGTTAGGAGTGGGGAGAGGTGGTGGCCTTTTATAGGGAAGGGGGGTGACACTTTTGTAAATACCAAATGGTATTCAAAAATGGGTAGTATATATTTCTAATGTGCCTAAACATGAAAAAATAGCGTATTAAGAGATAATAGTGGTCGATATGGACCTCATATACACATAAATATGTGCATTTTAATAATTTGGTTCTTTATCTTCTAGGATTCCCCAATTTTATCATTTTAATTTTTATTAAGGCATCTAGTTTTCTAATCTAATTAATTTAATCATTAAGACTAAATTTATGTGATATTTATTCAAAAATATATATCCACTGAATTATTAATATTATATATAATTTATAAAATAATATTCCCATGTGTTTTGTAAATTACTTTTAAAACAAGTGCATGTGACGCGCTAAAACGCTACTTAAACCCGGACTGTGTTAACAATTTATTTACATAATATGGGTAAATATATTAATGATAAAAGATAAATTATTCCTTTAATAGGACATATTTAATATTTATTAAAACATAAAAATTACTTGGATGGATATTTTATTTTTATTAATTTTAAATCATTTAATAATATTCATTTATTATAAAATAACAATAATATCAACTTTGACAATATTTATTTAATGTTAATTTTAAAATATAAATATTATATTTTAATTAAAATATATTAGGGTTAAATGTGTGTAACATGATATATTAATATAATGAATAAATAAAGATATTAATTTAATCAATTAACTTCAATTTTAATATTTATGGTATCATTTATATTAGTCAATTATTAACTAAATAATCACTATATTGTTGTTTCTTAGGAATTTTAATTACCTTAACCATCTATAAAAGTTATTGATAATTTATTATGATAAAAATAACCCATATAAATTTAAATATGATATCCATATCCTAAAGATATATATTTTTTACATATCTCAATGATTTATAAATGTTAAATGTAAGAAAAGTTCCCTTTTTCCATTTTCCTTATTTAATATTTTATATTGGGAAAATTCATTTAATAACATCCCAACAAGAATATATTTATAACCATGTGGATACATGGCCAGATTAGCGGAATCCAATAGATTTTGGACAATTTTAAAAGTCATTTTGGTTCTTAATATTAAAGTTTAGTCCTTTATTAAGTTTATTCATATCTTAATCAATGTAATCAATATTAATCACAGTCATTAATCATTTTGGTAAAAAAAAATAAGTTGATCTTATAAAATCATAAATATAATAAAAATTACTTCCTTATATGATGTATTTTCAAAATTTAAATAACATAAGTGATAAAATTAAGATTAATGCAAATCCCAAAGACGAGGTGAAATAACAGGTTTTTATAGTAAAAAAACGTTCAAATGTTTGTTAAGTTTTTATATTCAATTTTAATATAAAATTAATTCTAATGAACATAAATGTATAAATATATTTATATTTTATCTAATGTGACTCTAAAACAAATCTAAAATATAATTATTAATTAATAATTATTTAAATGAAAAGGCATTTTTAACTAAATTACAATAATATTCATTATTCACCAAAAAATGAAATTTCCCAGAAAACCCCCAAAATTCACCCAAAACTAATTTTGATATATGAATTAAAAAATGTTTTTTATTTTTAAAAATATGATTCATAAAATTGTCAAAATTTACTTTTAATATAGATTTTCTGTTAAATGGTGGTAAAACTCAGTCTCACATATAACACAAGCTAATTCTGTGTCATATGCAGCATAAGTTTAATAATATGTATAGATAATTTCAAAAAAAGAATATATTTATTCTAAAAGGAAAATATTTCAATTTATTTGGTTGTCACATTCTCTTCACTTTAATTAAATTATGTTGTTTCAATTTAAAATTGATCTGAGCAATCAAGGTATTTAAAATAAACTATTGTTGAAATACCCACATCATAAAGATGTTAAATATCATATATTATTAATAAGAGAGAAATTAAATCATAATGCTCATGTAACTAGGTTCCCTAATATGAGAACATAGGTAGGAAATGGAAACATGGATATGGAAGAAAAATCCAATAATCAAGTTCTAGTGGAGAGTTTTAGTGAACATGTTTAGATGAAAGATGTAGCCCACAGGACCATAAACCATAGGTGTGAGTAAAAGTCATTTATATCATCAAAATGATTATAATAGGACAATATATTTTTGATTCAAAACCATTTATTTCTATTGTTATGAAATTAATTCATTTTATAAGAATATAAATAAATATATGTAAACATAATCTTTTTATATTATTACGCCTTGAACTATTTCATCTTCGTCTATTAGCACATGATGCAACATATATTGAAGTAATACATTACACTCTAAAATCTCATCCAATGATCATCTTAAACCATTTTAAAAATGGTAAACTTTTCTAACAGATTATAATCCAATCACTTCTGAATGAAATTCGCTAAACTTATTATGTGAACTTATCATTTTTCTTTAATCAACATGAAGTAGCTTTAAATTTTCACATTCCAAACATGCGAATAACTTCATCATGCATCCTTTTGAAATATTTTAATAACTCAAATTACCATAAAACCTTTTTGGAAACAAGCATTATTCCTTATTTCTTACGTAAGAAACATGTTATTGGATATATTCCTTAAATCAAATGTTAACGTAAACTACTTAGATGATATCGTAGACCAATTTCAACAAGTCATTAACCACTCCTATGTTAATTTGCAGTCATCCAAAAAATCAATTCTTCATCATTATCTTATCATCAGGATCATATTAGAAGGTGTCTTTCCCCCGACCATGTTTTTTTTCAGAAAATAATTAACCTTCTACTCAATAAACTTTCTTTGTACCATTCAATATATGGTATCAAATCCTTTACAAAAATTTACTACAGTACAATCCTTCAATTTTTCATACTTCAAAATATGAGATAAACATAAATAAAATAATATTAAATCATATTTCATAGATCCAAATATGGAAGTACATTAATCTTTCTAGTTCGGTTGTGTCAATCACATATTCTTAACCTTGATCCCTTAGCTTCTTTGCAGTCATTTTCTCTTAATTTTTGGGTAGTTCGTTTTCATAGTAACCCATATCATTTTAGTTTAAACATTTAATAGTATCTTTTTTTATTTTTCACTTGGAATTATTTTTTTAGTTTCCTCATTCTTTTTACTTATAACAGACTCCTAATCCTTTAAATAATTTACAAGGGTGATTTTTTCCACAATTATCAAAAGTTGTAAAATACTTCTTTCCCCTCATCTTCCTTGACTCATTCCATTTTTCATGGTGTTATGAAGAACTCCTATTCTCTTGTTTTCCCTTGAATACATAGGATCATGAGAATTCTTTCTCATTCTTAAAGGCACATAAAAATATCTCTTTGTAAGATGATAAAGTATGAAAAACTAGTCCCCTTCTATGATTTTCCTTAAGAAATTCAAAGAAGTGTTCAATTTTTTACTCCGTGTTACATATATAATCCATATAATACATTAATAACCTTGTAAATGTAGCTTCATAATCCACAACACATTCTTCCTCCTTCAAGCTAAGTAAATTTATCTTTATCTCAATTTTTTGATCAAGAGGGAAGTATTTATCAATGAATATATCCTTAAAAGTCCTTCATTACATGAGTTCAATTTATTCTTCCTCTCTTATATTATGGATTAAAGACCACCACTGATCGACATCGCCTTGAAGACAATATACCGCATATCTGACCTTTTCCCATATCACTACAATCTAAGGTTGTAAATATATTCTCCAGAGAATTAATCCATTGTTCAGTTACAATTGAATTAGTAGTACCACTAAAATATGGGGGCTTCTATGACATAATATGATCCAGTGTAGAATATTCACTTCGTGGAATAGGTTGATCCATTAAAGAAATGATATTTATCATAACCTGACTATGATGTCCAAATATATCTACAACTTTATTAGTTATAATAAAAACATCATTTATTTTATCAGCAGGGAAACCTCAAAATTATCTGCAAGTATTCATATCATTCTTCCTTCTAGGTGCCATTTCAAAATAATGTAATTCACTGAATTAGATCATAATATATAATTCCAAATATTGTATAGCCCATAACAAAAATTTATTCATCATAAATCATAGAACCATAAACCTTGGATACTTTGAGGAAAACATTACTTCTAAATACTTCATAGTGATAAGGAATTAAAATGTGAATTATCCTAATCATATCCCCCTAGAGTTTTAAAGGAGGTGCACAGTAAGGCTTATTGTCATGTACCAGGATAACCTGAGTTAGGCCCAGAACACCATGTCAGAGTTGTTACTCCTAGGTACATCTGTTCCAGAACCACGTCCACTTGTAGTATGCAAACATGGATGTATTGGTATGAATTATCACATAATATATACTCTATCAAAATTCTAGGATATTAATATATACTTATCCTCAATGTCTATCTCAGGTTTCTTCTCCCTAATATAGGTTTTCTAAATATAGTTTCCAAGGACGTTGTTAAACATCCTCTAATACCAACTATAATGCCCGGACCCCAAATGCCCAAAGGAAGGGAATTATTACATTACATTTCCATTATTTCAAGGAAGAAAGTCCTGAGGAAATGTACAATTTAGTAGTCTGGGTAAGATAGATTACATACATAATACCCATAGTATGTTTTGAAAATAGAATAAAACATGCTATACAATAAACTATAATAAAATCCATCCTTGAAATCCTATTTAATGTTCACTTCTTCATGGCCTGGGGAATGAAACAGAATAAGGGTGAGATAAAATTATCATTATGGGTAAGTACAATGGAGGAAATAATGAATCAATCTACATGGAAAGTTAAATAATGTAGTATAATTTCTATAAAAATAACTAGATAAGTCATAAATAATGTGCCATGTAAGAAACTGAAATACATGTCATTTAATCAATGAACTAAAAATGAAATGCATCCATAGATATATCGATGCAAAATCTCAAGGATGAATAATTGATGAAAACAAATGAAGGAAATTTTAACTGATTATTATCTTTAACATACCAACAAATTGGCAAGCCAGGGATCTAAAACATTCAATGCTTCATTTAAATAATCTAATACTTTCAATGCTTCATGCCCAGAATCTACTACATTCAAGGCATTATTCCTAGAATATGATATTGTCAAGGCTTTGTACCATGAATATAAACTGTCAAGGCTTCATTCAAAGTATATAATTATTTCAAGAATTTATTCCAAGAATCAAATACTTTTGTGGATTTATGCGAAAAATCTAATACTATCAAGTCTTCATTCAAAGAATATAATACTTTTAAGGTGAACATCATATAAAAAATGGTATAATGTTTAGGAAATATTCATATCCATGAAAGAATATATTGATATTTAAGTAAATTTCCAATGAAAAATGATTAAAATAATGTGATTTTTCAGGATTCGGTTAACAATCACAAAATGGAAGAGATATTTCAATGATAATCATTAAGAATATTCTTTAGAAAATTAATCATTAGACATTCAAAAGTGTCCCATACCACTTCGAACATTTAATTAATAATCCACATGAAGTAAATTTTATCATTACATTTACAAAAAGGATTCATGATATATTGTTTAGAGGGGGTAGTAGATACACAATACAGAATAAGTAAGTGGTGTATATGGCATTTGCCTCACAAAAATAAATGTAAGACAAGAATCCCTTACTACTTGAGTGGATTTTGAAACAAGGGTTCCATAAAAGGGTAAAATAAATTGAATCATTTAATATCATAAAATAAGGGAAATGATGATATAATATTTTAAAAATGGTCAGTAAGTATTGCACACAAAAAAGTAAGTAGTGAATATGACATTAATCTCACATATTTAAAAAGTTAGATGAAAATATCTTAACTTAACCATAATTTTTTTGTGTGGTATTTAACCTCTTTTATAGAGGTTTAAAATATGTTACTAACTAATATATGAACCATACTCTTGTTTATAATACCATATATGAACTTCATACAATATTTTGTTACCTGTTCATTAACGCCCATTCATTATTTTACTATTTCGAGTGTTAATTTCCTAGTTTTCTCAAGTACATTTTGACTTGTTATTTGTTGTTATTCTTAAATATGTCACGGTTTCATAATATAAAGAATTTAAAACAAGACTAAATTATCTTATATATTTATTACACATGTATTTAGATTATTCTATAATTTTTGGAAATTAGAAATGAATTGCACCGTTCATTGAGGCAGTATGTCATACGTACATATGAACGCTAATTTCATTTCATTGATGTATTAAAATAATTAAAAATAAATTATTGATATATATATTATAATTCTAGTATCATATATATGTTATATATTTTATATATTTTTATTAAAAATATCCTTTATATATTCCATGTATTCAATGAATGAATCATATCGTTTTGAGGGGGCAGTAGTCCACACTTCCTCAAATGAAATTATGATATCTACACCACTTGGATAGCATAAAATTATGTTCCAAATAAAAATTATAGAAGAATATGACATTATAAATAACATATATATATCATATATAAATATATGTCCATCATAATGTCCACAATGAGAGGTGGTAGGAAAAAATTGAACAATTCTCGTTTCATGAGGCTATATTTCGTCGAACGCAGAAACAATATGTTCATTACCCATTAGATGGAGGTGTGTAGAAGTGTAGGTTGAACCCTTATAATAAAAAAATCCTATTATATTGAGGATACTGGTTCTGTTATGTAATCAAAAAATAAGAATATTATAGTGAATGGATAATGGAAATGAAATTAGAAGGCAAGAGAGATAGCGTTACCTCTTAATCCTATAACTTATTTTGGTTTATATGAAAAGGATTTCTTGGAAAAACTTATACCTAGAGGGACAATTCAAGGTTTATGGTAGGGAGGTTGAGAGACTATTTGGACAGTGATTTTCAGAATATAATTTATTTTATAGGTTTTAGGAATGGGGAGAGGTGGTGGCCTTTTATAGGAAAGGAGGAGTTGTACATTTATAAATATCAAATGGTATTCAATATTGGGTCATCTATATTACCTAAAAAGCCACCAAAATGTAAAAATAATGGATTAAAGGATAATAATGGTTGATAAAAACCTCATTCACACAGAAATATGTGCATTTTAATAATTTTGTTTCTTAAATTATAAGATTCCCCAATTCTATCATTTTAGTTTTTATTAAAACATATAGTTTTCTAATATAATTAATTTATCCATTAAAACTAAATAAAATTGAGATTTATTAGAAAATATATATCCACTATACTATTAGAACAATATATAATTTATAAAATAAAATTCCCATGTTTTGTGGAAATTAATTTTAAAACAAGCACTTGTGACGCACTAAAATGACGCTTCAACCGAAACTGTGTTAATAATATATTTACATAATATGGGTCAAATGTTAATTATAAAGAGATTAATTATTTAATTAATAAGACAAATTTAATATTTATTAACACAAAAAAATAACTTTGCATAATATAGTATTTTTATTAATTTTAAATCATTTACAAAGATTCATTTATTGGAAAATAACAATAATATCAATTTTGACATTATTTATTTAATGTTAATTTTAAAATACAAATTTTATATTTTAATTCAAATATATTATTTTTACATGTGTTTAACATGATATATTCAGATAAAAAAATAAATAAGGACTATAATTCAATCAATTAACTTCTCTTTTAATATTTATTGTATCATTTATTTTAGTTAATTATTAACTAAATAATCACTATATTGATGTTTCTTAAGAATTTTAAGTACCTAAACCATATCTAAAAATTATTGATAATTTATTATGATAAAAATAACCCATATACCTTTAAAATTATATCCATAAACTAATGTATTATGTTTTTTTACATATCTCAATGTTTTATAAATATTAAAGGTAAGGAAACTTTCATTTTTGTCTTTCTTCCTTACTTAACCTTTTATATAGGGATATTTCTCTTAATAATATCCCAATAACCATATATTTTGATCCAATAGGGTACATAGTCAAATTATTGGATGAAAATAGATTTTGGACAAGTGTTTTACATGTTAATCATTGTTTAAAATGAATTCCAACAACAAGATCATATTTATTCTAAAAGGAAAATATTTTAAAGTCTTGGGGAGTCACAAACCTGGTACACAATAATGGGCCATAATATTCACCTGTTTTGACACTTCCAGGGGATACGCTTAGGATAGTTCACATTTTCTATACCTACCATTATGAAGGATTTGAAAAGTAAATATTCTCCCAAAGTAACCAATGTTTATGATTCTAGGATTCACAATGGATAAATTTATGTTATTTTCTATAACATATTTAGAAATAAACATTATGATTTTCTGATTTAATTTGTTGAGATTAACTACCGTCCTACAGACATGGTGAAATAACTAGTTTTTATAGTAGAAAAACTTTCGAAAGTTTGTTCAATTTGTATATACAATTTGAAGGTAAAATTAATTCTAATGAACATAACTATATAAATTGATTTATAATTTATCTAATGTTACTCTAAAAATTTGAAAATATAGTTTATCCTTAATAATTATTTAATGAAAAATGCTATTTTTAACTAAATTGCAGTAATTTTCACAATTCACCCAAAAAAGGAAATTTCTCAAAAAAGTACAAAAATTTCACCCTATGATAATTTTGATATTATGAATTGAAAAATTATTTTTATTTTTAAAAATGAAATTCATAAAATTGTAAAAATTTATTTTTAAAATAGTTTTTCAATTAAAAGGTTTAAAAACATAGTCTCGCGGGTAACACAAGATAATTCAGTGTCTTATGAAGTGTTAGTTTATCATTGTTTATAATGAATTCCAACAAAAAGATTATATTTATTCTAAAAGGAAAATATTTTAAAGTCTTGGGGTGTCACAAACCTGGTACATGATAATGGACCATAATACGCACCTGGTTTTACACTTCGAGGGGATACTCTTAGGATAGTTCACATTTTCGATGCCTACAATTATGAAGGATTTGAAAAGTAAATATTCTCCCAATGTAACCAAAGATTATGATTCTAGGATTCACGATGGATAAATTTATGTTATTTTCTATAACATATTTGGAATTACACATTATGATTTTAGGATTTAATCTGTTATATATCAATGTTGAAAAATGGTGTTTAGCATAAGGAATGTGAAATAAACCAATGCACATGATCTAAAGAGTAATAAGGATCGAATATTTTATTTTCATAAGACAATATTCAGAAGGTAAATAGTCACCCAAGTATTATTATCATATTATTAATTATTATCATGTTCTGACAATATAAGTATATAATTATCCAAGTCTAATTGGTTTGAAAAAAAGTAAGAGATGAAGAGGGTGGAAGAGAAAATTATGGATAAAAATAAAAAGGAAAGGAATCACTTTACCACATTTGAAAACTATAGAAAGATTTTCCCTGGTAAATGCTTGAAGTGAATGAGAGTTTTTATAAGTGTGGAGATAAGTTCCACCATGCAAAATAATAAAAAGGGAAAACTAAAAAGGCTATTATTTAGTGTTACAGTTGTAATGAGATGGGGAACTACGCAAATCAATGTCTCAAACGTCAAATGAATATACCCCAAATAATTCTATTGGATAATGATAAAGATATACTACTTCTTTAAATTAAGATAAATTATTAATATACATACTCAATAATTATTTTTTTTCAATATTTTACAAGAAATGTTTTGATTATAAGAATTTTGGAATATGTTAGGATTGTATTGATGTACTTTTTGTTAAGATTTTGAGAATCATATGTTGAATGGTTCCATGGAATGTTATTCAGTATAGAGTTAAAATTTTCTGAAAACATAAGATTTAGGGAAATAAAACCCTAAATATGTTCCAGATGTTGAGATAATGATGAAGAAATTATTGATTTGGTTAAGTGCTGACTACTGTGTAATTGATTAATGGTTTGACGAAAATGTGTTCTATGTTATCGTTAAGGGATTTTACAACAATTTTACATTTACGGAATATATCCAATAACTTGTTCCTTACTTAAGGAATGAGGAATAGTACATGTTTTCAATAATTTTTTATTTTGATTAAAGTTATTACCATATTTGAAGGGGATTTCTGATGAACTTATTCAAATGTTTGGAATGTGAAAATCTAGACCTGCTTCATGTTGATTAAAGGATATCGATAAGTTCATTTTGGAAATTCATTGACCTTGTTTATAAAGTGTCAGATCATAATATTTTGGAATAGTCAACCATTTATGAAATGGTTTATGTTGAACTTTGGATCTAATTTTAGAGGTTAATGTATTACTCTACCATATGATGCATCATGTGATAATAGATAAAGTAGAAATAGATCAAGGTGCAATAAAAAGAAACTATTATATTTATAGAAATTTATATTCACTTATATTCTTATATAGTGAATGTATTCCTTAACTATATAAATTAAATGGTTTTCAAACAAAACTTTTGTCCTATTATCATCATTTTAGATGATATCAGTTGTAAAGACCTGACCCCATAACCCCATGAGCCGGTGCCTTAGGACGTGATGTGCAATTCATTACAAAAATATGCACTGATAAATTACACATCATGTCCCATGCAGAGGATTGAATTTGGTTCTGGTTCTGGGAAACCAGCTACTTCTGAAATTCTTCTTCAGCTAAAACCCGAAACCTGATTTTTTTCTAAAACATAGAGTGAGCATACGAATGCATAGTAAGGGGTTTCTAAATAATCCAATATAAATTTTGAAAAAATTATTTAAAACATTCCATAAAATATTTCTCTTAATGAAAATCTATAACACATGTAATATATAATAAAATTTCTCAATTAAAAACATGTGAATAGATTTATAAGGATACATGATTTAATTATAAGAATCCTCATTTGGAGTAATAAATAAAATAAATTATAAACATGTATGAAATAGGAATATTAGAGAACAAATTAAACATCTAAGAGTAATGAATAATCAGATTTGCGTGTAAGGGTAATAACTTCAATTTCAATCATCGAATACTAAATCACTGAGTGATAAACTTATGTCATGACAAAGGATTTAACTTTTCTGATACTCATAAGTACTAGATCTTAACCATGGATATTATAATAGTCGAATATCCATTCAGTTAATTAAATATCATACACATAATGAGGGAATGTATAATTTCAGACTTTAATTCTGTGTTAAGGCCTCATTCCAAGACCTAGGGGCTAACTGTAACTGTACCCCAACCCGGAGAGGCTCTATAACCGAACTCCATCCCGGCGAGCCTCCTTAACCAGACTCCAACCCCGAAGGTCTGCTATAACCAGACCCCAACCCGGAGGGCTTACTTTTACTGATCCCCAACACATAACATACTAGTCCAACCCATTCTTCATATGTCTAATAAGGTCATGTTTCCAAAGTGTCTCATACCACATTGAGTACCTAATTCCATGTATTTTTTTAGGGTGTATCATACCACTCTAAATAATTAAATTCATAATTCATTATCATAAGTGATGAATAATAAATAATTTGATTTAACACATAAATTAATTACTTTACAACTGCTTCCATAAACATTCAATGCATTACATTGAATGTTTATAACTTTGGATAGGTATAATTAATGTTCAATTCATGCACTAATAAATGCAATTGACATCATAATATGTCATCTATTATTTAAATAATATTATTCCCAACAACATGCATAAACTAGTAAAAATTCTTTGTACATGTGATATTAATTTAAAACACGAAAGTAATGGGGTTACCACATAAAATTATTGTTCCTTAATTTTCAAAATCCTTGATTCATGGAAAATAATATTTATAGTTTAAAATGACCAGTTCTAAATTTGGGCAGATGTCATTTGTACACAAGCATGCGCTGATAAATGGTCATGTATTAGTAAATGGTCATAACCTATGTTTCAAATCAGATATGGTCAACTGATTTGTGGGGAAACATTTTTTTTATGCAATGCATACATTCATGGTAATTTAATTACACATATCAAAAACATACTTTAAACACCAAAGTTTGTTCTAGGCCAAATTAATTGGGATTAGGGTTCAAACTTATAGGTGCATAGACATAACCATATATTTGTATATATATAAAATATGTATATGTTGCACCCACTTGCATCGCTTTGAAACAAATAGTCATCGTGTTTACAATCAAATACCATAATTGAAAATAATTTCAACCCATCTCATTCAAAAATATCATTATAAATAAACAAATATGAGATTTAAAAAACGGTGGAATAAAACTATATGAATGTATATATATAATATATACTAGTGTATATTAATGTTTGATAAAGGAAGACAAAGTGTATTGAAACCTTATGCAGATCATGAAAATATAGAGTTCAACATTGACACAAATAAATAAATAAACTTCCCTTCCATAATTTAATAAAAACCATGAATCTAAAATAATTTTTAGTGCACCCTTAAATTATATATTCTGAAACATAAAGTCATATATATTTATATAAACATCTTAAAAGAAATGTAATTTTTTAATAAGAAATAAACCCTTAGCATCATCTAAGTAATTCATAATATTAGAAAATGAAATCCCTTGCAATTAAAAAATACTTCATAACATTATTTAATCACCAAAAATCGGTTCTATGAAAACTTATTTCGGGTTCCGATAAAAACATATAAGTATATACATATAACCTTATATATATATATATATTTGTTTAATCCACATATACACAGCAAGAAAGGATACTTTCATGATTTACATGTATATAAAAAAAGTATACAATGACCATTTGAAAAACACATAAACAAAACAGATTTGTTTCATAATGAACATATATATATATACATATATCAATATATAAGAAAGTGTATATATGGGTTTTATATAACAAAACCAAAACTGAAAATTAACACATACTATTTCCATACATTTTTTAAAACATGATTTTAACAAAGATAAATAACACTTAAAAGACTTAATTTTTTTCGAAAGGGTACTTATACAAACTATGTGACTATATATATATATAACCGTATATATAGAGTGTCTATATAGGTTTTTTACATGGAAGAAAAGGCATATTAAACCCTTACAAATCATAATATCTCAAAATATATAAATGTTCAAGACAAATATTTAACCCTTACCAGCATCACTTCTTCTAACAAGAACTACAACCAGAGAAGGGAAGGAGTCATCACAACACTCATGTCTGTAGAGGTTTGCAGAAGAAAAGTGTATAAAATAGAGACCGAAAATATGAAGAATGATAATACGATTTATAATTTCCAACAATCTCAAAAGTATGAAATGATAGATATAAACCTACTTGTAGTACATGTTCTGTGTGTGAAAAAAATAACAAGATTGATTCCTTGATAAAGATGGATAAGTTTTGGGTGGTTCGACACTCGATGGAGTTGTTTACAAGTTAGACATAAGTTGTCATGGGGATGGTACTCCTCGTGGCACATCTATATGATTATAGTATTTAATAGATCAGTAGGAAGAGATAAAATATTTGTTGGTGAACTCATGTCTTCTGTATGAAAATATTTAAGAAGCGAGCCTTCAGTATGGAAATTCTAGTTTAATCAGAGTGATTGTTCTGTATAAAAACATATCAAAATAGAGAATACAACATCATTCATTTAGATTATTATTTATAAAACTCAAGAAATTACATAATCACTTGCTCCCTCTCAAACACTAGTATGGATTTCCTAACGTCATCTAAGATGACTCCTCATAGATTCCACCGATGTTTGGGATTTCCCTTATTTGCCAAAAATGGATCCCCAAAGCGGTTCTAAATTTTTTTATCTCCTGGGTCCAGATGAAACGTTTGCAACTAGGTTCAACCATGTATGGACATCTAGATTACAGATTGAGAAAATCATGTTGGGTATCAAGTTGAGAGACATCGGTATGAACTTGATGTTGATAATGCAAATCAGTAGTCTTGTTCTGAAGGGATTCAAAGTCAATTACCCAACCATGGAGACCGTAGGTCAAAATCTGACATAGATATGTTTCCCGAAGGTCTCCCCCTTGTGCAGCCTCCTCATAGTACTCAAGAGAAAAGAAATTATTGGCTATGGTAAAACATTTAAAGATACCCTCAATGTATTTCCCTTGTATTACATAGAACAGGAATTGAGCATTCATCATGAGGTTATATACAAAACTTGCTCCGTGGGGAAGTTGGAGTACACGAGGACAGTTGGATACTCAGAAGAGGTATTTTCATGATAAGTGAATATTTTAAAGAGTCGCACAGTTTTCTAAACATGATTTTCTCACTATGGTCTCAAAAACTTCTGTTGGAAGAGGCAAAAGGCTTGCACTTTCATTTTCTATCTGAAATTAGGAAAACATCATTCTTAGTATTACTTAAGTAATTTTTCATTGTTCAGCCCTGGTTTTCCAAAGTTATCTAAACCGAATCCTCTGATACCAAATCTGGGGACTCGACCCCAGGACACCCAGACCCGGTTCCTTTGGACACGATGTGCAATTAATTAAAAAAACATGCACTGATAAATTACCCATCATGTCCCATGCAAAAGATAGAATTACATTCAGGTTTCAAAAAACTAACTACTTCTAAAATGCTTCTTCTACTAAAACCCGGTACATGAATTTGTTTTCAAAAAAGTATGGTGAGCATATGAATTCCCTGTAAGGGGTTTCAAAATAAACAAATATAACTTTTGAAAACATTTTTTAAAAATTTACATAAAACATTTCTCTTAAATAAAAGCTATAACACATGTAACATATCATAAAAGTGCTCAATTAAAAACATGCTAATAGAATTATAAGGATACATGATCCAATTATATGCTTTCTCATTTGGAGTAATAAATAAAAGTAATTCTAAACATGTATGACATATGCATATGAGAGAACAAATTAAATATCTAAGAGTAATTAATAATCAGAGTTGTGCATAAAGATAATAACTTCAATTTCATACATCGAATACTAAATCATTGAGTCCTAAACTTATGTCATGCCATAAGATTTTACTTTTCTGATACTCATAATACCGGATCTTAACCATGGATATTCTACTACTCGAATATCTATTTGGATAATTAATTATCATAGACATAATGAGGGAATGTATAATGTCGGACATTAATTTCTGTGTCAAGGGCTCATGCAAAGACCTATGGGGCTAACTGTAACTAGTCCTCAACCTAGAGAGGCTATGTAATCAGACTCCATCCCGGAGAGCCTCTGTAACCATCCTCCAACCCAGAGGGTCTTCTTTTACCGGACCCTAACCCGGAGGGCTTACATTTACCAGCCCCCAACCCAGAACAAACTAGTCCAATACATTACTCATATGGTTAATAAGATCATGTATCTAAAGTGTCCCATACCACTTTGAGTACCTAATTCCATATCTTTTATTTTGGGTGTCCCATACCACTCTAAATAATTAAATTCTTAATACATTATCATAAGTCATGATTAATAAATAGTTTTATTTATCACATAAATTAATAACTTTTCAAATGCTTCCATAAACTTTCAATTCATTACGTTTCATGTTTATAACTTTGGATAGGTATTTTTAATACACAATTCATGCCCTGATAAATGGAATTTCCATAATAATATGTCAGTTATTATTTAAATAATAATTTTCCCAATGACATGCATAAACTAGTATACAGTCATTGTGCTTGTGATATTAATATAAAACATGCAAGTAATGGGGTTACCACATAAAATTATAGTTCCTTAATTTTAAAAATCATTGATTTATGGAAAAGAATATTTATAGATTAAAATTACAAATTTTACAAAAGAACAGATGTCATTTGTACACAAGCATGTGCCAATAAATGGTCATGTCTTAAAAAATGGTCATTACCAATGTTGCATAGCATATATGGTCTACTGATTTGTGGTGTAACATTTTTTGTATGCAATGCATAAATTCATGATAATTTAATTAAAAATATCAAAAACATTCTTTGACCACCGAAGATTGTTCTAGGCCAATTTAATTCGGATTACGGTTTAGACTTATAGGTGAATACACATAACCATATATATGTATATATATAAAATATGTATATGTCACACCCACTTACATCGCTTTGAGAAAAATAGTCGTCGTGTTTAAAATAAAATACTTAATTGAAAATAATTTCCACCCCTCACACTCTAAAACATCATTGTAAATAAACACATAGCATATTTAAAACTGGGTGGAATAAAACTATATGAATGTTTATATATAATATATACTAGTGTATATTCAAGTTTTAAAAAAGAAGGAAAAGTGTATTGAGCCCTTATGCAGAACCTGAAAATATAGAGGTCAAATTTGAAACAAATAAATAAATAAACATCCCTTCCACAATTTAATAAAAATATTGAATCTAAAATAATTTTCAGTGCACCCTTACATTATTTATTCTGAAAAATAAAGTCATATATATATATATATGAACATCTTAAAAGAAATTTAATTTGTTTAATAAAAAATAAGACCTCAGCATCATAAAATTAGTTCTTAATTTATGAAAATGAAAGCCCTTTCCATTAATAAATACTTCATAACATTATTTAATCACCAAAACTCATTTTTATGAAAACTAATTTCGGGTTCTGATAATAACATATAATTATATACATATAACCTTATATATATGTGTGTGTAATCCACATAATCACAACAGGAATGTATACTTACATGATTTACATATATATAAAAAAAGTATACTTTCACCATTTGAAAAACTCATAAACAAAAAAAATATGTTTCATAATGAACACATATATACATATATCCATATATACAAAAGAGTATATATGGATTTTCTATAACAAAAATAAAAATGAAAATTAACACATACTATTGTCATAAATATTTTTAAAACATGATTTAAACAATAATAAATAACACTTAGAAGACTTAAAAATCTGTTCTAAAGGAGAATTATTCAAACTGTGTCACTATATATATATATATAACCGTATATAAAGAGTTTTTATATAGGTTTTTCACAAGGAATACTAGGTATATTAAACCCTTACAAAAACATAGATAGTAAAATAAATAAATGTTCAACAACAATATTTATCCCTTACCAACATCACTTATTCTAACAAGAACAACGACCAGAAAAGGGCACCAGTCATCAGAACACTCATGTGTGCAAAGGTATGCAGAAGAAAAGTGTATAAAAATGAGACCGAACATGTGGAGAATGACACTTCTATTAGTAATTTCCAATAGTCTCAAAATTATCAAATGACAGACATAAACCTACTTGTGGTGCAAGTTGTGTGTGTGAAAATAATAATCAAGTAGAAAACGAAGAAAGTTGGATACCAGACTCTTGGAAAAGTCACAATGAGATAGATTCATGATCTCCAAATTAAAATCAGATAATATATATATATATATATATATATATATATCTTCAATCAACTGACCAAAAACATTCATTATTGTAGCACAAGACAACCAAAAAAAAAATTGGACCAATCAAAACGAGAAAACATGAATACAACTAACAGACAACCAGTGCAATTAAACAAATAAAAATACAGCCAGATTGATTTTATAATGGCGAGGGCGACATGCATAACAGAGTTGAACAAGGCACCTACATTGACTTGAACTAAAGACTAAGAAAATATTGATTCTATATCCACAACAAAACCCTGCCTCGGATCTGGACAGATTGAAACCCTAGCTGTAACCGACGCTCGAACCACCACTCGACTTCAAACGGACCATCGCCAAGGCGACTCCACTAAATCCGCTCGACCTACTCATCCCGGAACACTACCTTGACTTTGACCTCGACCATAGTACGACCTCCCGGAACCATGTTCAACTTGACCACAACCATGTCTTCAACCTGAGGACGACCAACCCTCCTCTGCTCGAGATCGACCAGGCTCCACAACTCGCGAACCCTACCGAGGCTGAGAAATCCTACAACGCCACCTTTAAAACCCTATTTTGATTTTACTTCCTTTTTTTATTGAAATTATTATTTTAAAACATTATCATATTATTAATATTAATTTAATATTTAATTACATTTATTGTTTTTCTAAAGCATTAAACTTTTGGCATTTTTTTCTTAAATCACATTTTTTCATTTATTGTTTTATGTTGCCTTTTACGTTTCCCCTTTAGCCTAACTTTCTAATATTATTTTGAATTTAGTGTAAAGAAAATAATTCATAATTATCAATTTTTAATATTATTATTGTTATTTTTATCTTACTCCAGATATATTTTAAAACAAAAACCATTATTATATATAATTATATATCTATATATATTTATAATTTATACTTTCATAACTCATATATTTATTTTTACAAAAAATTATATAAATATATATCAGGTTTTAGATAAAATAAATATTTATTAAAATTTGTATAAAACTACATATAAAATTTATTTTCAATATTTAAAATATAAATATAATTCAAAGTTTTAAAATTGCAATAATATTATATATCTAATTTTAATTCATAATTTTATAAATAATGACTATAATTTCATATATATATATTAATATCACCTCTTGGGACTAAACAAAAAAGTAGATATATTTATAAAAGAGTATAATTATTATTTAAAATATTCTTTTATAATTCAAAAAGAATGATAATAGTTATTTTAACCTATACTTCAATGTAAATTTTCTATTATTATTTTAAATGAAACTATCTTAAAAAGTTATAACTTTTTCCATTTAATAAAACTGTAATGATTACTCAACCAAGACTCCAACAGTTACTTCATTTTGAACTCCAAAGAATATAAAATGGTCACAAGTATTTCAAAAGGTCATAAAAATTATTATAAATATAGGTTTATTATATCTCATATCTAAGTTGGTTTGGTTCACCAGGATGGTTCTCTACATTCCTCTTACGCTTGGTACTTGTTCCATTCTCCTAGAGATCACATTCTTCTTTATGGTTGTTCCAAGAGATGAGGTATACCTTCTCGGCCTCTTCATGGTGTTAGTAGTTCTCCCAATGGAACTTCTCGTATTTTCTATTAGTTTCTTAGGCTAACTATGGTTTTTACCTTTTGAGATGTAAACATTTCAGTGGTTTATTAATAATACATTTCTTGTTCTATTTTTAGAACCATTGTTTAAATGACTAAATATTAAATTTTTTTATTACACATTGTAAAGGTTCGGGGCGTCACATCAGTGGCCTTTATTCAAACCTATTGTTTAATGTTTTTTTGTTCAACAACATTAATCTAAACATGTTCTCAAGAAATATCTATCAGTTCATGATTTTTGGATTTTTTTCTTCCATATCCATGTTTACATTTCCCTCTTTGTTCTTATACTAGGGATATTAGTTATGTGACCATTATACTTTTATTTATCAATTATTATGAACATGTGATATTAACCCTATTTACGGTGTTGGGTTTTCAACAATAGTATTTTCTTAAATTAATTAATTTATTACTAAGATCAACTTTAAATTACGTGGACACAATTTAAATAAGGTTTATAGAATGTAACACCCTAAGACATTAAAAAAATTTCATATTATAATAAATATTATTTTCTCTTTCTTTATACACTACACCATGTTAATCTTATGATACAAACCACACAAAGTAAACTTGTGTTACACACAATACTGGGTTTTGGCACCTTTTAATTAAAAAACCCATTTTAAAATTAAATTTAAGAAATTATTTAAATTTTAATTTTAAAAATAAACATCATTTTTTAATTGATAATTTAGAAATTATCATAGGTTTAACTATTGGTATTTTTATGAGATGTTTCATTTTTTGATGAAAAATGTAAAATATTTCATTTTAGTTAAAAATAGAATTTTCATTTAAATAATTATTAGTGTTAAATTAAATTTTAAATTGTTTTTTAAATTCACAATAGATCAATTATTCATATATTAATCCAATTTAGATCATTTTTATAATTTTTATATTAAAATTATATATAAATAAATATTGAATTTTTTAATGTTTCTACTTTAAAAACATGTTTTCTCACCATGTCTTTGAGAATAACGTTAAAATTAATTTTCCCACTTATATGATTTGAATTTTTAAAAATAGAAATACATAGTTATAATAATTACAATAGTTTTTTTCTAATAATATCTTCTTAATTTGTTACTAAAAATATTAGTGAAAGTGATTAAAATTAATTACACAAAATAAGGTAATATTAAGCTTAATAAGGGACTAAACCTTAATATTGATGACAATAATGACTTGTGAACTTGTCCAAAATCCATTAGATTCCAATAATTATACCATATCCCAACTTTTTTAAATTTTTTGGGTTATTTGTTTATTATTAAATGGATGTTTACTATATAAAAGGTTACGAAACTAAAAAAACAAAAAACGAACTTTCCTTACCCTTAAAATTTATAAAGCTTTTTGATATGTATAAAACATCATGTTTTCGGTTATCCATATCATTTTGAAAAATAATTATGTTAATTTTATCATAATAATATATCATTAATTTTTTATATGGTTTTGTTACTTAAAATGAATATGAAACTCCAACATAGTGATTATTTAGTTAATAATTAATTATAATAAATTATACTATAAATACTAAAAGTGAAGTGAAGTGATTGAATTATTGTATTTTTTTAATATATTGTGTTACACTTATATAAACCTAATATCTTGGAATTCCAATATTATATTGATATTTTAAAATTAAAATTAAATAAACAAAATCAATAGTGACTTTATTTTTATTTTACAATGAATGATATTTTATTAAATGATTTAAAATTAATAAAAATAACACATTCAGAAAATTGATTTTTAATTGTTAATAAATATTAAATATGGTCTATTAATGGAAAATTTTATCTTTTATAACTAACATATTGACCCATATATTGTAAAAACATTTTTAACATGGTTCGAGTTTAAGTAGTGTTTTAGAGCATCACATGCGCTTGTCTTAAAATTAATTTCTAAAACACTAGATATTTTTATATTATAAATTATGTATCATATTAATAATTCAGTGTCTTTGTATTTTTTTATTAATCTCACTTTATTTTAGTCTTAATTGTTAAATTACTTATGTTTGGAAACGAAATGCTTTAATAAAAACTAAAATGACAAAATTGGGGAATCTTATAAGTTAAAGAAATAAATTATTAAAATGCACATATTTTTGTGGTGTAGATTTTAATTGACCATTATTCACATTTAGTCCATTATTATTTAATTTTTGAGGAACATTATGTAAGGTATACATTCCATTAATGAATACCCTTTGGTATTTAAAAGAGTGACACTCCCCCTCCACTATAATAATATATGGTCAACTAGAATTTATATGACGCTCTCCACCTTAAGAGAGTCCTTATCATCGGCCCATGGAACATTGGGCCTAGAGTTGGTCAAAAAAATTTATCAAGAATTAAAATGGAGTAAATGCGGACTATTCTATCAAGAGCGCTATATTAAGTTCAAACATAGGTGGACATGTGTCTCTCCTCCTACGTTTTTCCCACATGCACCATATCATTGGGCATAAAATATAGAGCAGCTGACTGACTTTCAAAAATATGGTCCACTTAGAACATCATCTCGGGTATTGGGATAATTTTGATTTTGTTAGATGATCAGGTCACTCTACTCTAGAGATGACCTATGATCAATGTGTCACGACACAAGACTTGAACAGCTTCCACCAAGCTTAAACGGTTTGTTTCATGATTTAACAAGATGATGAGTATCACATATATTAATTCATACTACCAAAATATTAAAAATTCAAATATAACATACCTATTAATATCCATAGGCTTATAATCCTTATGTCTTTGAGTATTAGATGACCTATAATAGGTTGAACCCAAGGTCGAATTACCCCATATGTGTATTAACTTTACTATTGATGTATCGACTCCTCCCTTGCTAATGAGGGAGAAGAATGGAGGGTCACATGACCTATTTAAGAGGTTGACCATTTACTTGGAATGTCTAGATCAATCAAACTAAGGATTTAATAATTCAAAAACTCGTAGAAAATGTAAAACAAAGCAAACCACCCATCAAACATAGGGGTTTTTTTGGAAACTTAGAGTACTAGAGAGAAAACAATACCTGAACGACACCTCACAATAGAAACTGCAAAAAATAAATTAGAAATGGATCTAATATCTTAGGGTGTTACCTATAGAGGGATACCCCATTACTGAAAATTAAACCATTGAACCAAAATGAGTTCACTCCTATAAAAGGTCACAAGCCTTAAGGTCCTAACATTTAGATTTATAAATAATAAGGAAAAAGCCTATGGAAAATTCTCATACTCCATTTCAAGGAAAATTTTAATAACTTACTCACTACACTTACATGAGTATTAAGGTTTAAAATTCCTATTGTAGTTTCTTTTAAGTCATTTAAACCAGAACTCGTTTAACTTATTAATATTTCAATGCTCGGTTTCAAAAAAACAATACTAATCGTAAAGATAAAAATGGACGTCATTTTAATTTAACTTTTTAAGCAGTATTATTCAGTGAAATCCCATTATAATAAGGAAATTTTATAACATAAATGCAATTTAAACACCATTTATTTATTTATATGGCCTCAAAAAAATTGTCTCAAATATATTAAAAGGTATTTTATTAATTAAATGATTATTGTCAAGAAGGAATCCACCAAAAATCGAAAACTTTAGATAACCACTTGTATATAGAATAACGTACCCGGATAGATTTTAACACTAAGGCACATCATGGTAAGGTAAAAGAAACATAATATGGTCTCTTATAAACACTTCAAGATCATTTAAAAACAACTCAAATATTTTAAGCATTATACATTTCAAACACCTTTTTTGGTTCAATCCTTAAGAAACATACCACAACTGACCTACTTAGGACAGTTTTATATTTTGAAACTTATTAAAACGAGTCATTATTTCTAATATATAGATGTTAATACCCTTATAAAGTAAACTATCTCACTTAAGATAAATTAAAAAACTTTTATATTTACAACATCTTATATGTAAAAGGTTCATAATACATGGTTTTATTTTTTGGGTTACCACATTTCACTATATAAAGCGTCCATACACTTTACATGTTGTAGGAAGCTCGCATATAACCACAACCAATTAATCTAGAATTTTAATGAAAAATAAACAACCTTAATATTTATTCCAAAGCCTTTATATATATATATATAGTTCACCAACATTAGTTTTATTACATGGTCCACCGCTTTCCAACTCATAAAGCTCCCATACACTTTAACAGTTGGAAATTTCTTCTCATATGAGCACAACTACTACATTTAAGATAAAATAATTTTTTTTAAAAAATAACATTTATAAATTAGTATTTATGTATATAAAATGCATCGATAACAGTTCGATTATATGGGTCGTAAATTCTATATTTATAAGGTTCCCATACACCATATAAATTGCAAATTAACTCCCATTTAATCATAACCTGCATGTTTGGGCCGATGTTAAAAAATAATAGAAGCATATTAATTATAAAAAATTCCCCTTAATAAGTAACTGAAACATTTTAATAAATCAACCAAGATAAAATAATCACTGGGCATGTCAAATAAGCACAAACGGGTAAAATAAGCTTGGAAACTATTGCGCAAGAAGAAAAAAATCTAAAATGTGACATATAAGCAACAAATGGTGTTTGAAATCATATAATAATAATAATAAGTACCTATGAATGTAAAAAACATTTTATTGAAATATCTAACATGGAATATAAAATACATGTTAATAAAACATGTAAGACACATCCACTAATTTCGACAACCTAATAATGCATTTTTTATGGAATGTGAATACCTATTTTTCTATAATGATGCATGAAATGTTTCCTCTTTACCATTAAAAGACAATGTTAAATACAAAAAATATAATAATTTAGTAAGTAGTAGATTTCACTAAAATTATTCAAGGATAAATCAAATCAACTATAATAGGAAACAGCATGAACAACAGTCCCATATCTGGACACTTGGGATTTTACCCATACGTGAGATGATCACTCCCATTCCTGGATATTTAACAAGAACCAAAACATTCATCATCTCCTATTCATCATCCCAAAATAGAAATACAAAATAAAAATAGACTCCAACACCACTTTGTAATATCTTAACCCGAATAACCACTAAGTTGGTAGTCGAGCCGGTCACTAAATGGCCTCAAGTGTACCTCCCCATGCACTAGAGGCTGACGACTAGTAGAAAGGGTCTAATGTTGGTATGGTGGAGAGACTATACCCACGATATTAGAGTTTCGAAGTGGTATAAATAGGTTAAAATAAAAAGACAGTAGAAGCAGTATAAAAAATGACAAGCAGTGAAAGATAAATGTAATATCAAATGTACATAAAAGAGGGCTAACACCATTTATAAATATTAATAAATTTACAAAATGATACAACAATAATATAAAATAACGGAAATGCAATAGGTAAGTATAAGATAATGAAATAGTAAAATCCAAAAGGTCTAGCTCCACGAGTATCACGAGTACCAACTCGGTCATGTTCTCGTAACACCTTGGTATAAACATGAAAAAACAAACAAAAGACCAAGGTTCCTAATATTGAAACCAAGGAGGTCGATTTGGATACCTTAGTGAAAAAGTGTCCCAAATAGGGTTTGAGATATACTTAGTAGGCCCCCACCAATGGTGTCTAAAGCATAAACTAGTTTGTGCATATAAAATAAGTAGTGTTCCTTTATGCCAAAGTAAAATATAAATTTGAACTAATTAATAAATAAATAACCATGTTGGATCAAGTTACTCAATGAAACATAGAAAATCATACCTATTTCATCTGAACACAATACATTTTGAACCAAAGGTAACCTAAAAATGAGATAAAGGGAAGGTGATAGTGGAAATGTCATAACACTAGAATAGTGAGATGGACCAAACCTATGAATGTGATTTGGATTTGGTGAAACATCCCTTGAATGATAAATATAAACCATTGGTCATTTTCTATAAAAGTGACTACAAATTTAAAAGGTGTAGCATCCTAGGCCCGTCTTAGACGAACCATAACAAGGATCACATGTATCACACCAAGAGCACCATAACACTCATTATCATCATAGTCCATAAAATGAGATCTATGAAAGGCTGTGAAAGTATCACTAACATCGGAATGTGATTTAACCTCTGAGCCCACTCTAGGTATCTCACTTTGGGGTCCAAGTCTCTCTCATGGATTGGTACAACAATTTCTCCAACGAGTTCTTCCCAGGTGGCTCCCCTAGGGAACTAGCATCACTTAAAATGATGTAAGGAGAATGAATTAAGATCACATCCCAAAATACCAATATCTTCCCTAATATATAAACAATATACCAGTAAAAACATTCACAAGATCGATGAGCCCATCCATAGAATCCCTTGAAATGAATTCCTAAATATCACTCGTGGAAATCAATATTTATTTAATAAACTTCAACTAACTAAACAAGGGTTCATGATAGTAATAACTCCTTTACATGAAACAATGTCACATTAAGAGGGCCATCACATTCAACTATACAACCAAGTAAGACATATCACATAAATCCTTTTCAATTGAAGGAAACACACCTCATCAAGGGGTTTTATTATAAAACAATTCAATTTCATTCAATAATTTATTTCATTCAATTTCATCACAAGGCCTAATAAAATCATTATATAGTTGTTTAAATAATATAACATCATAATTTAATTCACAATTTTATAACACACCCAAGATAATGGCACATGTAACAGGCAGGCAATGCTCTACACATGTTATCTAATGAACCTTCTATAAGGGGTTATTTGTGTTAATATCATGGACTTAAATGACATAAAAAGTGGTTCAAGATATATAATGCGGTATTATATGCATTTTAATTATAGAAAAACCTAAATTAAGAGTGACACCAGGTATGTTCAATGTGGGGCACACATAAAATTTTTAAAAAAGTGAAGAAAATATTGTAGAAATAAATAAACTACCTATATAACTTTTACGATAATCTACACATTTGATATCAGTCAATTATTGTATATTGTTTGAGAGAAAATGAAAAAAGTGTCATCTTCCCTGAAAATAAAGAAAATGAAATCATAGTAAATAGAATAGTGAGAGGAAAAGTTAAATAATATAGGAATAAAATTGAGGGGAAGACTTACTGAGACTCTTCCAATTCTCCTAACTACACTCAAATCATAGTTTGTATGAATAATATCTCTTCATCCATAGATGACAATGAAAAATGAACCAAGGAGGCACTGATACATGCAGAGGAGGAAGAAGAAGGAAGGAAGTAAAAGAAATAATAATTCAGGGGAAATGAGTAATTTCACACCATTAGAAACACACATGGCATGGATAAATGGTTTTCCTAACCTCATGCTAAATTTGTGATGGATACTTCTTAAGAGGAGAGGGTCACACGATCTTGGATGCATAGTAAACCAAACTATGTGCCAACTGTGCAATGAACAATGCATGAACACTGCCTAAATGGAACTAATACTACTGTCTAGGAACATGGTTTGGGAATCCATGTGTAACCCATGTGGGTTACTCCTTCTCGCCTACATGTGTCACATGGTTTGCACTGGTGGGCAGCATAGTTTCAGACAAACTGTGTGCCTTTACCAGTCCACCCAAAACATTAAATTTCAAGGACCAACAATCCCAAAACTCAACAAAACACCTAAGGGACACCTCATTCCTATAACCATATCCAATAACAACATATTGAAGTGATATAACTCTGTAAATTTCATTCTGAATCTCGGTTTACCAAACTCACCTTCCACCAAATGATAAAATTCCAATCCCTTTGGATTTTTTTCCAATCCATAAACACAGGATGGTACATATATCTCATCCCTTTTAAATATATCCAAAACCTATCTCTAATATTCTTCCTTGGTTATTTTAATTTAGTGAACCATTCTAGAATGGAATGCTGTTGGTATTTGTGGATTTTAATTTATTTTATTATTCCCCTTATCCCATTTTTTCAACTTTTGATTCCTTTAGTTTTTCTATTTATAGTACATTTTTAGAAATCACCTCATTCATATCTTGAATTTTTTCAGGAATTTTTTTTTCATATTTACATCCTTCTTATCTATATAATAAATCATTTATTTCCTTTTTAATTAGGAATATATTGAGAAGAAAATTTACAATATCATTTATTTATAAGTGAATACATATCTAATAATATATTTCTTAAAGGAATTTTTATTTCATTAAGATCGTTGTCATGATACTCCACCTCTTGTATCAACTGTCCATTAACATATACATTGAAAACCATTATAAAAATTTGGTATTGGTTATTGTTTTAAATTTTTTAATCCATATTAATCATTTTAAATCAACCTCTATCATTGAATATTCATTTTCCAAAAATTTTATATATTGTATAAGTATCCAATATAGCATTCAATGTCATACACTTGAGGGAAGTAACTAGTGTAGTGTTACCTAGATACAAAAATACCACAGGTAATGGTAGGGGTGTATAGTTTTTCATTTTTATTCAAATCCAACTTTCTGACATTATATTTGAGTTTAACAATATTTGTTCATGTGAAGTAGATTGAGTGGTATTTACCAAATTTACATTATTGTTTATTGTTCCTCTTATTCCAAACTTCTAGTAGTTATATGAAATATTTTAAATGATTATTTTAACATAAAATATGGACTTTTAAATGAAATATCCACTGAAGGATTCATCCAAAAAAACTAAGGTCATTATCCATTAATCATTAATTAAAAAACCTAATAAATTTATTCTTCTCTATTGATTGGTTTGGATATCTAGAACATTCCTTATTAAATATCTCACAATATTTATAAAATTTATCTCCACTTATTTTACAGATTCCATATATCTCTTTTATAATGGTTTTTATTCTTGAGGTTAATGAATACATATATACAAAGATTCTATAAATTCTATCTCGGTTGATGGAAACTCCAAGTTTTATGTTATAAATCCTCTTCTTTTTAGATCCCTCTAAATAGAATGAAAAGGATCTATATATTATTAATTAATTTTCTATTCCCATTTATTTATGTGTTACACAAACAATTTTTAACTACATTAGTTTCTTATTAGGGTCCTTGTCTGATAATATATGAAACTTTGAATTTAATTTCTATGACATGAACACTCGAATCACAGGTGATTCATGTCATCAAAACACCCCAGGGGGATCTCCCAATCACTAAATGATGGTTTAAACACTAAGGGATAAGATATGTGAGTGTAGGATATTATTTCCACTTTTTTTACATGAGATAAATTGAAAACTTCCATACAAATATGTATTCCAACATATCAAATAGATTGGTTCTCTTATGTGTGGAACTGGTTACTAATAGAATATGGTCAATGCATATGAAAGTTAAAATGAATAACATAATGTCATCCTGAATAAACATATAAAAAAGTCCAAAGAGACCCATAAAACTCACTAAGTAGGTGTGACTAAAAAAAATAATTTATACATAAGTGGTACAATCCAAACATGTTTTACAGTCCAAAACTATTTTCTCACAAAAGTGAATTCACTCTAGGAATGATCCAAGGAAAACCCATGTGTTGTCTTCTATTCCACTCATAAAATTCCAAAAAATTGATTTATCATACATCACACTCTATGTGTCTAGCTCCCATTATTGAGGGACTTTCCTTTACCGAGTTCATGTAAAAACGAATCTTCATATGTTCTGTAGGGGTACGTAAAGGGAATTATAATTACAATACACATTTGGTGGTCACCACCCCACCCCTAATAACATTTCATAAACTATAGGTCATGATAGTGAAAATATAAATCTATATAAACATGTAGTATGAAAGCGTATATGATTTTTAGAGAATCAAAAAAATTTATAAATAATTATAATTAACTTCTCACTTGGAAAGTTTCCTTACCAGTATTTCCTTCTCCAAGCATGATCTTGAGATCCAATATAGTAATTCAATGCCATAACCTCTAGAATATAGTTTCTATGCATGTTAATTTCCCACTCATATACATATATATACCCACACATATATGTCGATGTGTGTAAAAAAATTATTTTCCTTAAAACCCATCCTTGGAGAATGGGAATTAGGTATAACAAGTTATAGAAATAAAATAACTCATTCTAGGTAATAAGGGTATGGGTATAATGAGTAAGGACATTGTGAGCCCATCCCAAAAACATACCACTGATATGTCACCATGTGAGTACTTTCTAAATTCCACAGACAAAAATATAAAAATATTTCAACATGCCTATAGAAATTAACAAGTTGAACAAAAGTCCATATATCATGATGAGAACATAATATAATGACCCAAGATTTTTTTTACATGGATATTTCATCTTCTTATATCAATATTCATTACATTTCATAACCACATGACTGAGGACTATTATAGTATAGTGCCTTTGGTAACTTGGTACACATTATTCTAATTTGGTGAAATGCCTACAACATCTTCCTTAAATATCTTCCCTTTTAGTACTACTTCTAAAAAAACATTATTTATAACCTAAGGAAAGGAAACATAAGAAAGGGTGAGATCAAATTTTCAATAAGCGAAAACATGGTGGATACATAATCATAACATGAACATAAGGGTATAAAAAATAATCATAACATTTGAAGATCATACCCTATATATCAAAGGTCATATATATGAGTCATGGAATAAAGACTAGAAGTTCATAAGGCATTAATCATAAGATATTCAAAGAACATTATCCATGATAGTATAATGATGTAATAATACATAGAAATTGTGTTATACACATAATTTTATAATCTATTATTTCAATGATTCCTACCAAGACATTTATAGTATGTAGGGCTCGGTTTAATCACCTATGTGCCTACTTTGGGATTTGGATGGCCTTCTGTGTACCTTCTAGTTTCAGTCTTAGGATGAACAACTATATACCCTCTTATTGTGGGCTCAAGATATCCTCCCATGTACCCTCTTGTTTCGGTTTGAGGACATTATCATGTATACCCTCTTCTTGTGGGATTAGGATGTCCTCCCATGTACCCTCTTATTGCGGGCTTAGGATGACCTCTCGTGAACCCTTTGAGATCATAAAACATTTATCACTACCCAATGCATTAGAAAGAGATATAGGTTACACCCATGAAATAATTAAAACCATACATATGGGTTCCACAAAAACATAAATCATTAATCATATCATAACCCATGGAATGAAATGGGTTTCATAAACATCATTTAATCGTATCATAACTCATAAAAAAGAAATAAGTTTCCTAAATATCATTCCAAAGTAAAAATAAACCATTATTAGAAAGAATAAGAAATGTACCATTAAATAATATCCCCAATAAAACATAAGTAACATCAAATAAAGTTATCTTATATTGAAAATAATTTTTAGAGACTGCTTTAAAATAATTCTTAAAGAAAATATATATTCTAGAGTGAAATATTATTCTTTTCTTAAAATGACATACAATTTTAAATGAAAATATTTTCATTTAATATAATAATTTAATATTTTAAATTAATATTTAAATATTTAAGGTGTCATTATGGAATAAAATTTTGTTCATACTATATAAGCTAAAAAACATTCCTTTCAGAATTTTTTTAGAAAAGTCATCAAGTATCTCATTTGGAGAATGATAAAATGTTTCCTTTAAAACCATGTTGTAAAAAGTAAAAAATTGTTAAAAATAAATTTAAACATACATATGATAATTGTTAAAACACTTTTGAAAACATTTTTAGAAAACTTGGAAATGGAAGATAAATATTCCCTAACAAATACTTAAAATGAAACAGTCCATAATATTGATGAGATTGGGAAATAAATACAAATCACTTTTTAATTAGTAGAATCATATTCCCCATGAAAGAAAAAAATATATGGATATGAAAATACCATAATATTATGGATAAGACTCGTAAAATACATTCATGGGTAGTATATACCCCATGTAGAATAAACATGTAGTGTATAAGGCATGTATCCCACATGAATAAAAGTGAGACATAAATTCCTAACCTTAAGTCTTAACTTCCTTTGTATACATTCAAACCCCCGATATAATAAATATAATTTTATTATATATATATATATAATATAACTATATTAATATATATAATACTATATATTATTTAATTATAACTTTATATTACTCGCTTATTAGTAATTCTATGTTAAAGTTATGTTTCACGTAATAACTACATTGTCTTTCAGTCTTGTTTTGACTTGTTATCCTTGGTCATATTACATAGATCCTAATTTCATCATCTTGAGAAATATATAAATGATACAAATATAATATATATATATATATATATCAATTATATATGTATTCAGTGTATTTCATTAAATTTTGAGATAAAAAATAAAGAACATTGTTCAGGGTGACTATTGGTCGTACGTACGCATTAACGTTATTTTAATTTTCTTATAATATTAAAAGAAAGTAAATAATTTTATATATTATAATTAAAGATTAATTTTTATGTTATATATATCATATATTTTCATAAAATTAATCCTTATTCCCACCAATGTGAAATACATATGAAAACAAAATCACATCACATTATAGAGATGCTAAGTCATACGTACGCATGAGCGATGTTATCATTTCACAAAAGTTTAGGTGGTAAAAAGATAGGTATGATATTATCATCCATTAATTATAATAATTTCATAAATATAATATATAAATATTAAACCCATCATAATTCCCAATCATAAAATATGGTTATGTAAAATGAATTTTATCACTATGTGGAGACGGTAAGTCGTACATACACATGAGCGATAAATTCACTTCTAGTTTGATGGGAAAGGGGTTGTATAATTATGTGTTAATAATCCTATATAAATTTTATAATATTTAGTATTATGAAGTTATTATTTTATGATATATATTCTAGATTTATAGGTGATATAGAAGATTATAAAAAGGGAGTAATTAGTTAGAGTGATTACCTCTTCTATGAAACAAATTTTTTAAATATCCTCTAGATGAATCTATAGTTGGACTTTTTGGAAGACCAGAACCTATATAATGTGTCTAGAGAATATTAGAATATAATTTATCATAAATCGGTCGAGATATAAGGCTCAATGTGGTTAAATTGCATGAGGTAGGATGTGTTATTTTATAATGAAATTGAGCGACACTTTGGGAATTTCTCAAAAGATTAAATCATAATAAATTAAATATCAATAAAAATACCTAAAAATGGAAATTAAATAGAATATAATGTGGTATAGAGAGTAATATCATCATCTAATATATTTTATACATGTTTTTTGAAATTTTAAACCTTATATTTTTTCTTAAACCCTAGTTAACCTATTTTAATTTTAACTACGACTACAAAATTTTCAATATTAAAAGGTGGATATTTTTACTTATAAGGTTTAAATTAAACATTAAATGGTAAATTTATGATATTTTATACCATAATTTATCCCGTTTTTTCTTATTTAATTTTTTATTGTTTTTAACTAATTTAATAAAAAAAATTTATATAAAATATAATTAGTGTCAATTTTCACACTATTCATTATATTGACTTTATGAAACTCATTACAACATGAAAAATTAGATCCAATTATTTTAATACACCCATAATTTTTCATATCAACCTATATAATACATTTATAACCTTAATTAGTTTAATTATCTTTTTATTTTAATATTTTTAATGACACTTAATTGGGGTTTTCATTAGTTGAATAATTACCACATCATCATTGTGTAATTATTTATGATAATTTTTCTTCACTAAAAATTAAAAATAAATTTAAATTATTTAGATAAAAGTTTATATTTTATAATAATATATATAGTTGAACATATCTCTAAATTAACCACTTATTAAAAATATTATACTTATTAAAAGTAAGAGTGACATTTTGTCACTCTCATTGATTTTAATATTATCTAGGTTTTTTTCATGGAAAAGTGTCTATTAATTTGTTAAATTTAAATCCTTGTGTTTTAATGTTCTAATTAAATTCATTAAATAACATTTAGGAGATTTTTAGTGTATTTATATAATATTTATATCATTATTTTTACCCTCAATTACCTGATTTACCCTTAACCATGGTAATAAATATCACTAAAGTTATTGTTCATATTGTACAATAAAAAAGTGACCTAATTACTAAATTTGAAAATTTAGATTACAAATATGGAATCCATTTTTCCAAATTCAATTCCCATAATTTGAAAATAATATTTAAAAGTTAATCCCACTAACGGGACAAAACGAGGCCTTCTGGAAATTTATTTCTCTTCAAATGAGGTAAACATCCTCTCTTTGGATTTACGCTTTGTGCTCATCGGGAAATTCATTTGGCGTAGACCATATTTAAAATTTTTAAGTAAATCTCTTGATTCAATTGGTTTTGAGGGCTTCCACATTGGATTGCTTAATTCCCACAATGTCATTTTCTGGCTCTCTTCAGAGGAAGAATACTATAGACATTGGGCTGGACGCTCGTGGTCCTTCGGGGACTGTTCCATGAAAGTTCTCAAATGGTCACTAGATTTTGGTCCTCTCACCGAGTCACCTATTGTTTCAATCTGGCCCGGTTTCCCTGGGTAACCGCTTCATTTGTTCAAACATGCTTCCCTATTTCCGATTGAAAGTCTTATTGGTAATATTTTAAAGATAGAATCTGTGACGAAATCCCTTTCAAGACCCTCGGTTGCGAGGGTGTGTACTAAAATTGACATTTCCCAAGACCTCCCATCACAAATCTGGATTCAAAATGGTAAATCTGCATTCCTTAAAGAAGTAGTAGATGAGAACCTACCCACGTACCACATATCTTGTCATAAACTTGGTCATTCTTTGATGGACTGTGGAATTAGGGCAACAACCACTCCAACTCGTAAATTTACTTGGGTTGAGAAAGAAAAATGATAGATTGACCCTAAAGAATGAGACATTAGTCAATCAATTGTTGCTGGCCCTTCTAGGATTCAACATCCTGTTAGAGGACATAAGGACGCTGATGAGAAATCTGATGTGGAGGAGACTCAAGATGTGAACAATGGTTAAACTGAGCAAACAACGAGCCGTTAATTAGAGACTAACAGACTTTCAAATTTTGTTAATGCTATGCACACAACAGTAGGTGCTACTATTGATTCCCCCACACCTGTGGAGGATTAGAATATTCCCACTGAACCTCATGATGTCTGTCAAGAAGGGAATAAAAGTGTTTATTCCGAATGTTGTGAATTCTCACATGATGCCTTTGATCATGCATGTCAGATTGAAGATGTCTACTTGAAATCTATTTCTAAAAAAGGTATAAAATCATTTATTGATTCGGATGGTTTCATTACGCAAAATCCAAAGAAGACTCGGAGACGTAGAGATTACACTAATATTGAGAGAACAGTTGTTACTACATCTTTTACATCCTCTAGGATGGTAAACTCGGACATTCCCCCTCATCCAGAGGCTGCTAAAAATCTCACCACGTCTTTTGATGAAAATAGTTCGAGTGACACTGATACGAATAAGGACTCTAACCCAACTGTGAGAGATGCTTATCAGCTCGAGGAGGAGGTGTCAGATGAATTGGAATCATGGATGGATGAACAAGATGAACTAGTTTTTCAAAGGTACAAGTAAGGGGAAATCAACACAGACTTTTACCTTCAAATTAGAAAAAGAATGTTTATCAAGTTGGTTGAGGAATTTAAGTGTAACCCTGACATTAATTTTCGATAAATTCCATGGCAATGAGTTACTTTATTTTTCTCCTTTTTGATGATTTCACGCTTGGCATTAAATGCTGATAAAGGCCTCCCAGTCTGGATATGGCAACTTGATGATTTCTTGGCTAGTTTCTGGACTGTTTTTTCATTTATGTGAGTGCCTCATATCTTGACTGATATTTTTATCTGGGAAGTTCCTTCGATTTTTGAGTAAGGATACATATGGTAGGTTGTATGATTTTCTGAAGAAATTTTTAAAGACTCTTCATTTAGAGAGATGTAGTTTCTTTTGCAGATTCATGTGCATGTGCTTTTGCGTGGGAGTTCAGAGCTTCATGTTGCACGAGTAGCGTCTCTTTTTGCAACTTGCCTTTCGTCCCTCTTACATTTCCATGCAGTGACCCAAGGGAGGTTCTAGATTCTATGATGAAGATGGCACACAAAAGCTTCAGAACATGCTGAGATGTTGGTCTTCCTGCTCTGTTTATCCTTGATCTTCATTGGGTCTGTTCTCATTGGTTTTTGTCACTTCCAATTAATTTTCTGCTGGTGCAAGCTCTTTACACCTCGTGTAAGCAATGTACTCTCTTTTATGTTTTAATAAATTCTTGTGAAGTGTGGGATGAGTTTCCATCTCACACTTCAATCTGTTTAAAAAAATATCTTTTATGGGTAAAATTGCATGTGTTCTTATATCATTACTAGAAATCACATAGGATGGATTTTACCAATTAAATTTAATATTTTATATATATATCATTAATATAATCCAACAAGATTTATTTGTTTATTTATTGGTATAAATCACACTTATTCACATTTAAATAGTTTTTCAGAAAAACATTTCCTTTTATTTCAAAAAGGATTTTACATTCATTTATAATTAATTGGTTAGAGAATTATTATAAATTTGTAAACCATAATTTCATAATTTAGTTAATACTCTTAAAATTATTCATTCTAACTTCTAGGTTATAAATTACTTGTTTAAATAATTAGAGTAATAAAATAATGGTTCATAAAACTCAGGGTTTCATGTAACGCGAGTTATTCTAGTGTTGCGTGCAACCCAATATTAACACAGTGTAGCATGCAATTAAAGATATAAATTAAATCAATTATTTAAAAATATATATCATAAATATTTTAGTGTGTTACACATAAGTCATTAAATATAATCTATAAATGTATCTAATCAATAGTGGGAAACTATAAACAAGTAAATATATAAATATACCCTTTCATACATCATTACAAATAAACAAAATAATTTCAATTTAGAATAATTATAAAATGTAAATTGAGATATGTAATTATAAAATGGTATGATAAACATGATAAACATAAGTAATAGTGAAATAATAGATCTCATTATCCATAGAAAGATTTAATAAAACCTTTATTAATTTTAAACTCTTAGTTTTAATTAGGTTCTCTTTACACCAAACTATTGCCAAGTTAGCCCTCCAAGAATAAGAGAGGAAGAAGGGGTAAACCTACCTATCTAAAAGCATAATTGTTTTGAATTTCCATAGAATTGGTGAGATGACACTAAAATAAAACTTGACCAACCTGATATATATATATATATAAGAGAATTAGGGTTCTTATTTATTCCATATGATGTTCCATGGTAATAATTTCATCTTTTTTCAATGATTCAATAATTTTTAATGAATTAATGTGTTTTTGATTATTAAATGACTTTTATGTATGTCATTCACCAAAATTCACAACATGATATGGTTATTTGAGGCAATAAATTAGTGGACTCAATTAGATTGGTTCAACAAAAAATGTAACAAATAATGTGATGATTGATGTTATAATAATTAACAAATATAAAGAAAATTATTGGTGGATATTGAAGTAATTTCTATAATATTTAATTGAATATACAAGGACTCAGGAGTGACTCAGAAATACCTAAGGTCATAAGTGGCTTAAAGGTTGTACATTTAGTTGATTAACATGATGGATTGTTTGTCATGTAGTTGATCCATTTCTATGGTTGATTTTTTACTTTTCATAGTTGATTAACATAGTCAATGATTTTTATATATTGTCAATCCAAATTGATACATACAGTTATTTTTCTTGATCAATCATGCACTTAGTGATTAGCCATTAATTGTAGAAGTTGGAACTAAAGCCATGAAAAACGATGTTGTATTGACTCTAATATGGTTGTTTTGGTTACCATGGGGATTATGAAGTCAAATTATGAAATTTATGAAAGTAATGAGCGTGATAGTTTAAAATAAATCTTTAGAATCATAAAACATTGAGTTAAAATATGAGCCTTTAATATTAATCTTAAGACTTGACTATTGATCATAAGTATTTTGATAATACGACTTAGAGGAATTCTAATTCATTTAATAATAATTCTCTAAAGATGGAAATAATCATTTATTAGTATAGATAGTAATAAGTCTTCAAGATGTAACGAATTTTGAGATAACTATGGAGATGAATAAAGTATGGAGATGAGTTACACACCTCAAGAAGGATGTCCATGTAGAAAATATGTATGATTCCATACATATAGAGATTTAAAATGATTTTAAGGAAGTGTATTTTTGGAGTATTTTAAAGAAGGAAATATCAGAGAATTTGGGTTATTTAAATTATAAAATATTGACTATGATTAAAATAAATTTTAATGAGTAAAATCAATTAGGAATAACATTTACTAGTTGAAATGGGTATATCACCTATATCTAGAGATCAAGGGAGTTTCCAAATTCAAATAGAATCAAATTATTCATGTGATAATGTTTTATTAATATAAATATATGTAGGAAGGTGAAGAAGGGGATTTGGTATTAATGAAAACTCTTGAACTACTATGTGAGATAGAATTATTGAGAGCCAAATGCTACACAGTATTAGAGAGAGGGGGAGGGATGGTTTGAATCCAAGAATTTATCTAGGATGATGATGAAGACTGATTTGACCAAGTATTTAGAAGGTATAGTAAGATCTATATATTTCAAAATATGAAGATATTTTTTAGACCAAAATAAATATTCCATGAATTTGTTAAATATCTTGAAGAACTATACATGATTTCACCAGATCATATGAACTCGTGGAGGAATATTATTCAGGAGTGGTGTAGAAGCCACTGGGAGATGATAGAGATCTTTCTACCTATGGAACAACATTTTAAGAAAAGGTTGATCAAGGTGTATAATAAATAAAATATATGATAATTTGTTTGAGGTGTATAACCAATCATGATTGAAGGTTTAGTGTATGGGGTATAAAACTAGATACTACTAGAGGATCGACCACTAGGGTGTATAAACTGGTTTATAATAAAGACTTTTTTAAGTAATATGACCAATCACACTCTTGTGGGACTCATAAGACCACTGTAATTTACAATAAAAATATAGTGTAGAAACAAATGGTTGGGGTATCTAAAAAACTATAGCAAGGAGTATGATTCTATATCGAACCTTATAAATACATTTTGTCTCACTTTATATCATTATAAATGCACATAAGGTGAGGCTATGTGATATTTAGTAGGTAAAGAACTCTAACATGTTCGATAGGTTTAATTAAACATAATTTTATTTAAATAATGTCACTAATTCACCCCCATTATTAGTGGTCAACCCAGTCTGAGGCTCTATAAATGGTCTTATAGAAAATATTCCCTCTAATGATCCAAGTTGTCTTTTTTTCCTTGATTAATTTTAATTTCTCTGTATGAATTGAATGTTTAGTGAATTGTTTAAAATACCTTATATGAATTAAAATGAAGATACTTCTTTTAGTATAATATTAGAGGATACAAGAAAGACTTTTAAAAACAATAGTTATAGATTGAAAAAGATACTAAAGAGGAAGCCAAGAGTAAATTAAAAAACACTAATAAGTGATGTTAATAAAAATGGTACAAGTTATCATTGTTTCATTAAATATTATTAATCTAATTAATAATATTTAAGTAGTTATTATAATGTATCAGTTAATGACGTTAATTATGAGATTAAATATATTATGAAGAAATATTCCAAGGAATTGGTGATGTGTATTTTTTATATTACCAAGAGACTTCATTTTTATAAATTATATCCTAAAAAATAAGTTAAATAATTGGATAATTATCTAAGTTAGAAGTTTTAAACTTCTATTTCCCTAAAAAACGTTTTAGAGGAAAATGAGCATTCAATATCACTTTGAAATGAAATATATTACATTGTTGAGGAATAATTATAAAGTTATTCCTTGAAAAAAAAAACAAATTTATGAGATTAATTTTATATAATCGATATGTACATTTTAAAAACTATAGGGAACCTTCATGCATATTAAATTTTCTCAATCAGAGTTTAAGGAAAATATACAAAAAGAACTTGATAAATTTTTATAAAATTCAAGTAAAATTCATGAATGGAAAATCAAGAATATAAAAAAGGATTTTGAATACAACTTAGGATCCGTTTAGGATGAGAATAAATCCCTTAACCTGAAGTGTCTTGATATTTAATTGAGGCTAATGAATGTGGAAGCCAAATAATATTCACCCCCACAAATCATTGAGATGAAAGATAGTGACACACATAATTCAATTTATATCCTCGTCTCTTAGAGGACTCATATCATTTGTAAGAAGCGTATGAGATAATTTTATAATTAAGGGGGAAAATCATCTAAGAAGAAAATATCGCATAACCCTAAACCCATATTATGTAATAACGTTTTTTAACTTTTCGGTATCTCTTTAAAACCAAATTCTAGGAAAATATGGATTGTGAAAAACACTATAAAATCCACCACATCATCAAGGTTAGATTTGAGAATATGTATAAAGATTTGTTCCCAAAAAGTGACTAAACTATAAAAGAAGAGAAGAGGGGTAATATGATATTTTTTTGTTTAAACAATATTAAAAAAAGGTTTTGAATTGATGGCATATAATGATCATAGAATCCTATAAGAAAAGGTGAGAAAATATGCAGAGAGGAGAAGACCTTATAAGTATAATTTTAGATAAAAGTAAATTGGGTGTTTTTTTAGGATAAAAATCGAAAATAATTTTTTTTCTTCTAAGAAGTCAAAAAAGAATGAATGGGATATCATCATCCCCGACTGAAAAAGTGGAGAAATATCTAATCAATAGTGATTTTAATATTGATTATTGTTTGTGTGTAATGTGACAAATTAAAGTAAATACAACCAACAAATGCACGGAATGGATTCTTAGAAATTTGAAGATATTTAGGAACATAATAAAATAACCTGACATTCCTTGGTATCTAATGGTTAAAGTCGGAAAGGGAGTCTAGTACAAAATAAATAAATAGGTATAGAAATCTAATCCACAAAAATAATAATTCCAAGTGGATAATATGAGAAAGAAACATTATAATATTGTTGGAATGAAAATAAGTACTAAGTTTGGAAGGAAAGATTATGTTTGTTTTAGAGGACACTCTCAATATCATTGGTAATTAGGAAGAAAGTAGGTCCTTTTTTATTCCCCAATGCTTTTGTATATTTTTTCTAACCTATATGGAATTGAAGGATTGGTGTAAAGCTATCATGACTGAACAATAAACATGGTTTTTTCCTGGTGTTTCAAGTACAATGAAGAAATAGAGTGAGTTAGTATCTTAAAGGAAAGAAAAAATGCATATAGAGCTATAAATATACCATAATATATGTGAATCTAGAAATTATGGATAATATGGACAGTCCCATGAAATATGGAGTATGAATTATTTCAATCAATCTTTTAACCATTGTTCTTGATTATATAAAAATATTATAAATGGTATTGCTGGTTGATGAAAAGGTTGATAAAAAGGGGGAGTTTTTTTCTTTTTAATTAAAATTTTGGATGTGTTTTCCTAGCTGTGTATAGGCTATAACTTTTTTCTTAAGGAATATGTATGAGAATCTCCTAGAATTTTTTTTCGTAATGGTATAACATGAATGGTTATTTATGGAAAATATTTAAAACCATAGTTATCCTCTCCTCTTTTCTATAATGGATTTTCCTACATAGACTTAGTGTTTCTTGACTAAAGGATCCTTACTAAGAAAATTATATGGTATTATATTTCCCACAAGTTGTTGAAGATATAATTTATATTTGAAAAATATAGTTGAAGTTGATTTTTGGGAGAATATAGATGAGTTAACACTATCCCTTACATTGAAATATTTATTTATTGTCAATAAGGTGTAGAGTAAAGAATTTATAGGATCACACATACTAACATTGCTGTGTATAAGTATTTATATAAAATTAAAAGGTGTAAATCAAAGTTCCTAAGTAATAACATCATTTATTTTCAATGAGTAAATATGTTTTTGATGAAGGAATGTGATGGTGACTCTTAGGGTATTGTTATGGACATAATAAACCAATAATCACAATCTTATATAACTATTTGAGGCTACAACAAGAATAAATCAAGTGGAGAGGTTCAAGACAATGTAGAAAAACTAATGTGATGGTTAATGTGTTGGTATTAAAGGAATATAATGGAAATTTTTTATGATTGTTCAAATATTTTGTACAACATTTGATGGAAGATGGAAGGCATTATGAGTGATTGAAGAAAGTATATGGTCATGAGAAACACAATTGATTATTTTTCTGGTGTTTAATCCATTGGTATAGTCAATTGGCTATTTCTAAAAATCAATCTATATTGTTAGTAATTTTTATATGCATTTGATCTTGACTGAGACATATGATCAATCTTCATGGTGGATCACATACTTAATGATGATCAGGGCACTAAAGAAGAAGAGATTCACTATGTTGTAGTGACTCTTCAATGGACAATTTGGTGACTGTGGTAATTCTAACGTTCACTTATTGTAAATAAAAAATGATTGATTGTAAGACATTAAAATAATGATGAATAATTGTATGTATTTGAGTTCCAATGTATGTATTTGATGATTATCAAAAGGCTTCATTATTGATTTTAAGTCTTCTAATTATATGAATTTGAGTCATTATAATTATTTTTATCATAATTTTCTAGATATGTTCATGAGTATTTATCATAATATTTCAGTATAATCCTTTAAGACTAAGATAATTTTGATATAACTTCAAAGATAAAGATAGTGTTGAGATTTTTTTCTATACTAAAATCAAAAGGTCCATGTATAAAATATGCATGATTCCATGAGTGTAGATATTTCAAATGAGTTAAAACAAATTAATTTTATAGTGTATTTCAATGAAATAAACACCCAATACTTTGGGTGATTTAAATAAGAAAATCTTTATTGATAATTAAATATATTTGAATAGGAAAAATAAATTAAGAATATCATTGATTGTTTTAAATGAGGAGATCACCTACATCCAACGGTCAAGGGATTATCTTAATTCAAATGGAAAAAAATATCAATGTGATATTATTTTGAGAATATAAATATATTCATGAAAATGAAGAAGGTTATAAATAATTATTGAGAACTCATGAACCACTCTATGACAGAGAATTATTGGGAAACTGATACTACACAATATTAGAGAGAGGGATAGAGTTTGATGTTGGGGAGATATTTAAGAGGAAGAAGAACATTATTGTGCCTGATTATTCATAATGATAATGATGATTTAGAAATATCAAGATATGAATAGAGTTACAATCAAAATAGACATATTCTAAGAAGTTGTTGAATATATTAAAGAGCTACACATTAGTTCATCACATCCAATACACTCATAAAGGAAGTTTATTCAGGAGTGGTGTATAAGCCACTGGGTTCTACTAAATATCTTTCTACCTATAAATCAACATAATAGAGACTGTATATTATGGTTTATAACCAATAAAAGAGAATTTAAAGTGGTTGGAATATATAACCAATAATGGAAAGGGGTTTTATATCTAGGGTGTAAATATAGATACAACTACATAATTGACCATTAGGGTGTATAAATAGTTGATACCAAATAATTCTGATTGTGGTGTGTAAAAAATCACAATACCAAGGTATTTGGATACCATAGTATTGACAATAAGTTTATAGTGGATAAACTTTAGGTTGGGGTGTCTACCCAACTATGAATTGGAGTAGAATTTTATGTCAAACACTATAAACACTATGTGTTCAACTTTCTATCATTATTAATTAACATGAAGTGAGGTTTTGAGATATTATTGAGTTGATCGATAACATTAAAATTTTTGAGAGGTTGAATTAAAAAATGAAATAATTCATAAAATAAGTCCATTAACCCCCCCCCCCCCCCATAATGAATAATCTGGACTAGGTATCTACTCCATGAAAGGAGGAAGATGAATCTAATTAATAAAATCACAATATTACCATATATTAAATTAGTAAAAGTATATGTAGTTTCTAATCTAGATGTAATATGAGAGTTTTGTTGAATTTTTGGAATCATAAGTTGTGAAGACATGGGATTTTACCATCTCATGTAATGAAATAAAATAAAAAGTAATATTAGAAGAATCCATGGCCCTTACCTTACGTAGGATTAATTTATATGGATAATAAAAATAAATTAGATCCAAGGATGAAGGTTGGATTACTAATGTGGGAGAGGATATAAAGTAGAGATCTAGGGAGAGAATCACATAGTTTAAATGAGAGTGAATCCTATGTTAAGGATGATTTAGGGGAAACATTATGGGTTTGAAAAGACCAAAATACTATTTTTAAAAGATATTTTCCCCAATATCCTATCGAGTGTAAGTTTCAGGTCAAGATAATTGTTTCACTGAGAGGGGGAGGGGGGGAATCAGTGATAACTTTTTATTTTATGTTTCCTTTCATGTGAAACAATATTGACCATCTCTTAAAGATTTCATCCCTGCTGAAAAAAATGAAACACACATCTACTAGAACATAAGTATTTACAATTATCACTATTCAATAAGAATAGTTACATCCTTAAAATGGTTTGGAAATAATTAAATAACACAAAATCCACTAGAAAATAATCCCTTTATGTGGAAAAAATGAGTATGATATGCCCTTTCACACGTGTATCACTATGTAAACAATCCAATATTGTGTGTTCTCCTTATAGCACAAATGATTTCATAAATTTTTTTTAACAAACCATGTTATGTTTCTTATTTATTGACCATCAAAAAAATAAAATTTCAAAAATTTCTTCACTTTCTTACCCAGAAGCTGGTAAAAACCTCTTGGACTTTGAAATAAAACTCAGATCAATTTCCAATTCTGGTTTCCCAGTCTGATTTCTCAATACATAAATATATCTCTGTACAATACAATTGATAAAATTATGTACACTTTCTACTTCAGTTCATAAATACCAATATGATAATCCTACACAATATGATAACTTGATAAACATGACAATCATATGAATATAATGATCATCTAAATACATTGCAATCATGGCTCTTCTTCTTTCTCTTTTGTACGTTGCAATTTATTCATGAAAAACAATATAAAAACAACTTCGTATCACTTTAGAACTTAGTAACGTCTCTCTATTCCATTGATGAATAGTATATCTATCAAAAATACAAATCACTTTTTCCTTTTATACTCACCTCAAAGGTGCTTTGTGTTAGATTCCTAAAAACCTTCTTGATCCAAGAAATTACCTAAAGTTTCATGTTGCCTTGAATTTGATATGCTTCTTTACTTCATCAATGTCTCTCAATTCTTCTCATTTCTTCTCTATCCTTCTCAAATATTCTAAACAATTCAGATATCTCCTTAATTTCTTCATAAATACTACTGTGATTATGATTTCCCATTACAATTCTCTCAGTATGATTTCTTTAAGGCAGTCAAATACATCAAACTTCCAATTAGCTTCTAAAATTTTTTTTGATCAACTTCCTTATCTTCTACATCTTTACTCATCTTAGTTCCCATTGATATTGGTGGGGAAACTAGTTTTTAATTCTCTATTACAAACATATCAATAAGTTCATTAGAAAAATATTCTTGAGAGAATTTTTTTTTTAATTTTTAACCCAATAAAATATTTCATTTCTCCCAGCATAGAATTTCTATCAATTTTTTTGTCTCTTTAGAAAACCTTTAAAAACTCCTTTCTTCATTAATAGAAAAGATAATTTAATCAACATAAACTATTACGATGAGTGAAAAATCCTTAGTTTCTTTGATGTAAATATTTTTAATAACACTTTCCTTCTTGAAACTCATCTACCTTAAGAAATTATCCAATTTGTAATACCATTCCCTTATATCTTGTTTTAATCCAAAAAAATCCTTCTTTAACATACACACATAAATTTCATATTTTCCAACAACAGCACAACATGGGTTTTCAATGTAAACTTCTTCATCAAGATCACCATTTAGAAATGCAGTCTTTACATCCATTTAAATGATTTTGTTACTTCATTGTGCAACAATATTAAGAATGATTAGGATTGTTTCTTAGATTTATAATAGAGAAAAAGTATCATCAAAATCAACACCTTAAATTTGTGATTAAACTTTGCACATTAATCATTCTTTGTTTCTTATCACTTCACCTTCCTCGTTCATCTTTTTCTGAAAATCCCACTTTGTACCAATAAAATTTCTGTTATTAAAACTAGGCATGAGTTCCCATCTATCATTATTTTATATATTATTCAGCTCTTAATTCATGTAATGAACTAATTATATATAATAAAGGCTTCATCAATATCTTTCTGATCCTCTTTTGAATAAAAAGCAGTATGTGTAATGGAATTCGATGTTCTTTTTGTTTAAACATTCTGATATTGATCACCGATACTGTTCTGTGCTTCCACTTTCTTCCTCAACATATGATGAGATTTTGGAGTACCTTCCTTATCACTGAAAATATCTATATTTGATTCTTCTACTTTAGATGGATTACAACTATCTGTATCCTTATCAGAACTGTTAAGAAAAGTTTTCGTATCTTGCTCAAATTCTTTTTCTGTATGAGTCTATTTATTTTCCTTATTCTTTTCAATAACATTCACATAGCATAAATCAAAAATTATTCTTATTTATTTATTAGAACATCTTTATCTTATTTCATTCATAGCATAGCCCAGATAAATTCCATCTTCACCTTTCTGCTCAAACTTTTCCAATTTTCCACCTTTCTTCATTATAATAGATGAACTCCAAAAAATTATTAAGTGTTTCAAAGATTAATTTTTTCTATAAAAAATTAACATGTATTAATATCATATCTTATCCTATAGAAAAATTGGTTTTTGAATATATATAAAGTAGTTCTCATTGATTGCCTCTAATAATAATGACAAAGACTATGTTCAAGTAGCATGGATCACCCAATTTCCTGGAAACTTCTATTATTTATTTTAGAAACACCATTTTTCTTAGGAGTGTATGGGGAACTCTGATCATGCTAAATTACAATATTATAAGGATAAATTTCATATTCTTCATTTCTGTATTCACTACCATCGTTAGTTCTCAACTTCTTCATTGGATACTCACATTCTTTCTCGGATTTCCTCCTGAAACATGTAAACATTTTCAGAGCATCAGATTTATGGTTCATATATATGAAACAATTAATGTGTGTAAATTCATCAATGAATGTGTTGAAATATTTATCATTATTTTTTTCTCATTGGACCAGAGATATTAAAATGGATAAGTTCTGAGGGTTTTTTTGATCAAATATTAAATTTCTTATGTACTAAATTTGTAATCTTTCCTTTGAAAAAAATATTACAACACCAATATCTTTCTATTAGAAAATAAAAAATTAATCATAAATTGTTTATTTTAGATAAATTTTTCAGATTTCTCTAACACATGTGTCCCAGACTTTTATTCCACAACTGATTCTCTTCTACCATACTCAGGTAATAACATTTTTGTAACTCATCAACTTGAAAAAGGTTTCCCTTCGTATGTTGGCCTCTTGTAACAATTTTTTCATCATTCTCACTTTTCACAAAAAATACAACTTTATTAAAAGTAAAATTTTTACCTTCATCACACAATTTTGAAACACTCATCATGTTATGTTTTATTCCATCAATGTATAAAGTTTTCTTGGATTGTAATCTTTCTTTTCCAATGATTTCTAATACAATAACATTGATTCTTGGTGATTCATCATTTCCAAATATCAAATTTATTTCATTTAAATATTTTAAATTATTTAATAATCTCAAATCTCATTTCATATGAGATGAATACCCACAATCATGAATCTAAGGTCATTCTCCTTTTATAGATTTCAATGCGTTTTCAATAGTAATATCTTTCTCTTCTCTCTTTTCTTTCTTTATCACCAGCTTATCAGAAATGTTAATAAACTTTTTTATGTTTGTAACAAAACACGACAACCCTTTATAAGATATCTAGGTTGTTCACACCATTCAAAAATAGTTTCTCTGCCTTGAAATCTATTTTCAACTTTTATTCCAACCTTCTATGGTATCTTCAAAACAACATTCTCAGACATATTTCATTCAGGAGATTGGATCCCCATAAATCTTTGTCTTCCATACCCAATAGAATAATAGTAATATTTTTTGTTAAACCAACACATGTTTTCTATATGTATTAATCCACCAAAATACAAGTAGTATCTATAAAAATAATACTTTCCTCTCTAGCTTCCATACTAACTGAAATTGTAAACATGTTTTCCAGTAACTTTCTTGTATATCTTATTTGTACCACCAACCATTCTATTATCATTTGTAATATTCTTTTTCATCCTGGTTATCTATTCAAACATACCAAAATCATAATTTTTAGAAAAAATTTCAAACTCATGGTTTTCAAAAACGTCTAAATTCTCCACTTTCTTAATCATGTCCCCATACATAACTTTTCCAACCTTTTATATTCCAAACAATAATTTCAACTTTCTTTCAAACCTTTGGTGGTAATTGTTTTTGGTACTATGTAGGTTTACCCTTTCCAAAACCATCGTCAAATTTAGATATAGTGTTTTTAAAACTTCTAAATTTTTGTTCAACTTTAGAAAAAAAATGGACAAGTTCCAACTCATCTTATTTAGCCATCAACGTTTCCTCCATATTCTCATTTTGATTCTTTTCTGACTCAAGATATATCTTCAAATCATCAATTTCCACCAAAATCTTATTATACTCTTCTGAAAATATTTCTTTAATTATTGAGGAATATTAATCTTCCATCTTCTTGTTTTATTTTAAATTATTCTAATATTTCTCAGACATTATTTCATATCTTTTTTCAAATTCATATCAAGTTGAGTTTCTTCTTCATCTGAACTGTTTCTTCTAGATTCCTCATCCTTAACTATTGTAATAAAAAAATTCTCACCAACATACTCAGTAGACTTTTTAGATTCAGATTCACTATCTTTTTATTCATTATCTATAGATAAGAAACTTTACCTTTTAGATTTGGAGAGTCTTCTATCTTTACCTGTGGAATATGATATTTCATTATCATCATGTTTCTTCTATAACATTATTTTTCTCCTTTATTTTTCACCATTATCTTCTTATTTCTTTATTCGTGGAAAATTATCCACAAAGTGCCCAACATCTCCACATTCGAATCATTTCAAGGGATGTTTTCCTTTGTATTTACCTGTACCTATTCTTATATTTTTCAGAAATGAGGATAAATGTTCATCAAGGTTTTTATATACCTCATTTTTTGAGTTTGATTCACCAGCTTCTTCTTCAATAAGAACCTTATTTAATTTTTTCATTCTTGATAGACATCAAAGACATTTCTCTATCAATTTTGTTTCATAGCTTTATTCCTTCTCATTTCATAGGTGATGAGATTTCTATAAAAATAATCCAGAGATAACGTATCACTGTCTCTATATTCAAATGAAGAAACATTAGCATCAAACATAATGGGATGGATTCATAAGATATTTTCAACAATTGTAGAATCCTCCATCTTTTCACCAAGAAATTTTATAGTGCTGAAAATTTCAATTACCCGAGTAAAGAAGTCCATAATAGATTACTACTCACTCATTTCCAAATATTCATAATTCAACCTCCAAATTTTTAATTTTTCCTTCTTTACTTTTTTATCACCTTTGTATATGTTTTTCAGCTTATCACGCACACCTTTGTCTGTGGAAACCACATTTACTATTAAGAATTCACTTTCAGAAGGTGATGATAATAAAGTATTCTTGTCCCTTATATAATTATCAACATTCTTCTTATTAGCAGATGTAAGAGAGACTCTTTAATCAATAGGAGGGAATACATATGTTGCAATAATAACATCGTATCAAATATGTAATGGCCCGGACCCACCAATTCTATTAAATTTCCAAAACATGGCTCCATTGTGACGGTGGCACCGTGAGGGTGGCATCGTGATGGTGGCACCGTGAGGGTGGCACCGTGAGGGTGGCACCGTGAGGGTGGCACCGTGAGGGTGGCACCGTGAGGGTGGCACCGTGAGGGTGGCACCGTGACGGTGGCACCGTGAGGCTGGCACCGTGAGGGTGGCACCGTGAGGGTGGCAGCGTGACAGTGGCACCATGACGGTGGCACCGTGAGGGTGGCACCATGACGGTGGCACCGTGAGGGTGACACCGTGAGGGTGGCACCGTCACGGTGGCACCTGAGGGTGACACCGTGGCGGTGGCACGGTGAGGGTGACACCGTGGCGGTGGCACTGTGAGGGTGACACCGTGGTGGTGGCACTTGAGGGTGACATCGTGACGATGGCCTTGTGAGGGTGCCATCGTTACGGAGGCACCCTGAGGGTGGCATCGTGACGGTGGGACCATGTCTACACCAAGCGGGCTTTGTTCATTCCCAGTTCCCGACTTTCCACTCCCACAACATATCTTTTGACGTAAAGATAATTTAATGCCTTCATTGAAAGCCGTTTAAAGCCCATAAATAATATCTAAAATCCCCCAAGAGTCGGGAAACCCTTAACTTACCAAAATTTGTGGTTTTTCCTCAGTTTTATGCCCTTCCCCGTACCTTCCAGATCATCCCATGTTACGTGTTTCCTTATAGTTAAAGAAGACTGTTTAACACATAGCTTTTATGACCACCTCTCTAAGAAGAATTGTTAAATGACAATTAATTCCATCGTTCATAACCACCCAATCGCGCGGTGAAACCACAATCCGACTTTATAGCCGTTCAAAATTCCATATCCCATAACAATGAGATCTCGTCTTTATATCACGCTAGAAATTCATTATTCTTACTCTTGGATAGTCTCCTTTTCTTCTTGGTGTGTTGGGAGTTCCCCTTCCTGAGGCAAGTGGTATGCCTATGTTGGAGCCTTTCTTCTCACCCTTAGAGTCCCCAACATTCCTCCCCTACAAGTCACGCATCCCCAGTTCTTGGCGCGTAGAGAAGAACTTCGATCCTTGATCAACCAAGTAGGGATTTAACTTCATCTCTCCTTACTATGTATCACGCGGGGTGGGTATGCTATTGTTTCTATGGGAATCGATAAAACCAAACCTTAACAAATATAATAAACATAATGTTAAATAATTATGGGGTTCATTTTACAATTCTAATGTACTCTTTTATAATTGATATATGTTGTGAACTGTATGGTCTTATGCACACTGAAAATCATGGACGTTCATGGTCTTTCCTTGGGAACTAATGAACTCTTGTCTTTTGTGATGATTAAATGACAGTAACATGAAAATTTGTTAATCACCTACACTTGGTTTGTTAAATGGATGCCCAGTGAACATCAATCATTGGGTGTTCACCCTGGTTAACCAACACAAAGAAGAACCTATTGAATGATGTGTTTGAACCTGAAAGTTTCCTTACTCTCTTTTGGTAGTTGGTGTGTTGTTCTGCATGATGCTTATAGGGTGATGTGGATGGGGATGGGATCCTCTATTTTGGCATAGTTATTGGTTGTGAACTTGAAGTTATGTGGGGCTGTATCTCGAGGCTTGTATTAGTTATAGTACTTTGAGGGATCTCACAGATCCCTTTGTTGTTGTGACTTTACAAGAGAACCGAGTGTGAATGCATAAATTGTTGTTTGGTTGTTTCTCTTTCTGTGGCTTGTGGGTATGCCTGTTAGTTGCCCAGTAGTGCATAATTTACTTAAATAGGATTACATAAACATTAAAAAAAGAATGACCTCAATGGGGAATTGTTTTTCGGGTTGAGTGGTGACATTGTCGTGGGTTCGGTGTTTCATGTGAATGAAAAGTAACGAGGGTGTCTGTGCTTAAGATGGTTTTGGAACTCCTAGGTTGGGATGAGTTCTTATTATATATATTATAAAATTTGTGTTATTATGTTTCTTTTTCACGCCACACCTAAGTTGAGGACATAGTGTCGAACATCCCCATTTCATGGGGGAGGGTGTTTTCCCCCACACTCTTATGAGTGGCTGGTTATTATCTCTTTTTCTTCTCCCTTTCCCTAATTTCCCAACACTCATCGGGAAGGCTGTGATGGCCTGAGGTCCATTATAGCCCAAGATTCTTCAGGCAGGGTAGTTGTGGTGGTTTCCCAGTTGTGTGCGGGATGGTTTTTTCCGAAGTGTCTTCGGGATGAGGCCCCGGTGTCTTCGGGCATGGCATTAGTTGTTATAACCTATGTGTTTGCAGTCGTGGTTATGCATGGTTGTTGTGGCCTAGGTGTTTATGGGCGGGATGTGTTGTTGTGTCCCATGTGTGTGGGGGCGGGGTGTGGTAGTGGACTACAGTGAGAATGGCAGGAGAGGTTCGATGCAAAGGATGTCTTCAATAACCCATGGGGAAGTTGTGTATGGTACCCAAACATTGATGTGTTATTACTATTATATTACTTGACTTGCGTTATTTGGGGAGTGTGCCTTGGTGAGGCTTGGGTGAATAGTTTTGCTTGCTAGGTTCTTTGGTTATCTATTTTCTCACAAGGCCTTAGAATGCCTCCCCACTTATGAATGAGAGCTTTCGGTTTTCCCTACTGAGTATACTTGTATGATCACCCTACGTATATAAAACTATTTTCAGGTTTCCAGGAGGACTTCAGAGATCGTGCAGGGTCGTATTGGTTCAGACGTTGGGATGGTTTCTGTTGCTGGTTTTATTTCTTTTGGTACTTATTTTTTGGGGTTTTCTTGTACCTTGTGGCATTTACTTTTGGGACATGCATATGAGAATGGTTTGTTTTGGGTTTACCTTTACTTCCACTTTTGGTTTTGTTGGGATTTACTATCTTATCCCTTGATCTTATTAAATAAAAAGGGGAATTCATTCCATCTTGTGTGTGATTCTATACCCTTGGTGCTATTCGCCACTCCGGGACCTATTTAATGCGGGTCTCGGGGGTCATTATCTCTCCATAAACTTGAAGAAGGAAGGGTATGGAAACCTACTATCCCGTCACTCATCTTGGTGGATATGGGTCATGACGGAATGGTATCAGAGGCAGGAGGTTGAGAGATATGATGGAGTTTGGAGTTAGGCACAATGAGAATTGCATGGGATGGTAGGGAAACAGTGTTGGACAATCTTGGTGTGTGAAATAGGCCAGGGAAGACCGGCTAGGACATGGGATTATAGGGTCCCCCATGATCCGATGCAAGGACTCTAGGCCTACCGAACGACCAAGTTAGGCTACACTGATTGTAGGGTAGAGACCCTAGGGAAGGTACATGAAACATAATGACTTGTGTTCTTCTGTTTCATGTGTATTTGGGGATTTAAAATGATTAATAACTCTAAAAAAATTTAAAATCAATCTTCTAAATACTTGGGCTTAGGCATTCCTTGTTTTCCTTGCAGATATGACACTCGGATGGTGACTGAGGGTAGTACAAGCGATCGAGGCCCAGGAGGTTGACTTGGCTGATTGGAAGAGGAATGAACGATAGGAGAATGATCAGTGGAATAGGACTCTTCATGACTTTCAGCGACATGACCTTGGGAATTACGAGGGAATCACCTCAGAAATGGAGATATAAAGCTGGATAGAGGAGTTGGTGAATGTTTTCAGCTTGATCCGGGCTCCTATAGAGCACTGGTTTCCTCTGAATGTAAGCCGAATTCGGGGAGCAGCGCATCAGTGGTGGATGCTCTACCTTGGGGAAAATAGGGAGGATGAGGTTACAAGGACTAACATTGAGATGGTGTTCTGGGAAGAAATTCCTCTCTTCCAAGAGGAAGGCTGAGAAGAGGCAGGAACTACTCTCCCTAGAGTAGGGGAGCATGTCAATGAGATAGTTGGAGATCAAGTTCAAACATCTCCTCTAATTTTCTCCAGACCACTTTTCAGATGAGGAGTCTCATGCGAGACGTTTGGAGGAGTCACTTCGACCTTCTCTTCAGTATGTTGTTACCCCCTTCACCTTACCGACATACTTGGAAGTCCAGAACAATGCTGTAGTGGTGGAGAGGATTCACACGCTGGGAGGTGTATTGCGAGAGGTAATCTAGTTGGGCTTGTCGAAGGGGAAGGCCGTCACTAGCATGCCTCCAGCATCAGGGCCCTATGGGTTTCAACCAGTAGGGATCAGGCCCCAGTAGTTCATGTTCTGATCTCCCGGTCCTCTCCTTTTCCTTTCGGGCCCATGACCAAGATGCTTCATATGTGGAAACCATGGGAACCTTCAGAATCAGTTCCCAGAGCCAGTACATTACAATGGTTGTGGGCCAGTGCTGCACCCGCCCCTGCCATAGTAGTTTCCAGTCATGCCCTTTCAGTAGCAGCAGTAGGGACAGAGAGCTCCCGCTCCTCCAAGGGAAGATGTTGTAGGAGGAGGCTAACCTCTGGGCGCTCCTCAGGGACCTCGACCAGGGTGTGGTCGGGGAGGCGGCTGACAGTGGAGGGGAAGTGGAGCTGGGTGTGGGCAGGTACACGCCACTGAGGTAGCATCTCTAGAAATTCCGAAAGTCATTCCAGGTACGATCATCTTGTTAAGTACTCTATCTTATTCCTTGTTCGATATATGATCTTTTCACTCCTTTGTTGCGCCCAGTCTGGCATGTGCTCTGGGTCTAGATGCTGAGAGACTTCCAGTGACCCTGGTGTTGAGTACACTAGTAAGAGGATAGACCGACTTGTTGTATGTTTGTCGTGGGTGTAAACTGATGATAGGGCCACATCATTCAATTAGGGATCATCTACTTTTATAGATACATCCATACGATGTCATCCGAGGCATTGACTGGCTATTTTCTGTATGTGCCATTATTGACTACTTTTGAGGATGGATCATGTTTTCAGACATGGATGGACAATGTGTGACTTTGATCGACGAGCGGGATTACCAGTAAGGTAACCGGCAAGTGGAGTCCATCTTTTCCTTGTTAGCTGAACTGTCAATGGATTATACGGATATAGAAATGGTGGAAGTTCCCAGGATCATCGGTGAATTTATGCACATCTTCCTTGAAGAGGTGGCGACTATACCCCCTTGATGTGATGTTGTGTTAGGGATAGAATTTCAACCTATTTCTCATCTGATTTTGATGGATCCCTACTGGATGTCACCATCTGAGTTTCGGGAGTTGTGGATTCAGATTGACAATCTGATAAAGAAGGGTTTTGTTCGTCAAAGTGCGCCACCACGGGGTGCTCTAGTCTAATTCGAAAATAAGTTAGATGGTGGTCTCAAGACGTGAATAGACTATCGGATACTGAATCAGGTAACTGTCAAAAACTGTTACCCTCTTCCGAGAATAGACGGCCAATTCAACCAGTTAAAAGGGACAGGGTGGTTCTACAAGATTGACCATCAGTCGGGATATCACCTGCTGAGGGTGAAGGAGGGTGACATCTCTAAGACTACCTTCTGGTGCAGATTTGGGCCCTTTGAGTTTGTGGACATGCCATTCGGTGTTACGAATGCACCCGCTTTGTTTATGGAACTCATGAACTCCGTCTTCCGGGAATACCTGGATCGGTTCGTAGTTGTGTTTATTGAAGACATCCTGATCTAATCAGGGTTAGAAAAGGATCACGCTTATAAACTAAGAATGGTTTTAGTGGTCCTTCGACATCACCAACTCAATGGGAAATTGTCCATGTGCATGTTCTGGATGCGATAGTTGAACTTACTTGGGGAAGTGGTGTCCGAGAAGGGAATATAAGTGGACCCATCAAAGGTCGAGGCGGTTGTTTCTTGGGCAGCACCCAAGAACGTGGCAGAGGTTCGTAGTGTCCTTGGACTGGTAGGTTACTACCGGAGGTTCATACCCAACTTCTCTTGAGTTGCAGCAACTTTGACAGCTTTGACCAAGAAAGACCAGGCTTTCGAATGGGATGGGCAATGCGAGGCATCCTTCCTCTATCTGAAGGAGAAGTTGGTTAGTTCCCCAGTGCTGAGGTTTCCAGAAGAAGGGGCGGCATATGAGGTGTTATGTGATGCTTCAGGACAAGGCCTCGGGTGTGTAATAATGTAATGATAAGGGGTGATCTCTTATGGGTCTAGAAAGTTACGTCCCCATGAGAATAACTATTCCACCCACGATTTGGAGCATGTGACGGTCATGTTCGCACTAAAGTTGTGGCAGCATTACCACATCGGGGAGCACATCGTGGTCTTCACAGATCACAAATGCTCAAGGTATATCTTATCCCCACGGGACCTGAAATTACAGTAGCGAAGGTGGATGGAGTTCCTTCAGGACTACGACTTTGAGATTTCATACACCTCGGGAAAAGGGAATGTGGTGGTTGATTCCTTGAGCAGGAAGTCACATAAGGATAGGGTTCGAGATTTGGAAGATGCTTGGAAGGAAATGGAGGAGTTGGCTGCCCAACACCTAGATTTAAAGGAGGATGGTGGTAGAGGTTTTCTGTTTTAGATTATAGTGCAATTATCTCTCCTATATAAGGTGGAGGAGTCTCAGTGGGGAGACATAGAGAGTGAAGTAATGCATGACCAGGTTAACCATGGCGATGCTCTGGAAGGGTTGAAGGAGGATGGTCAGAATCAGATGATTTTCATAGGGAAGTTGTTTGTTCTGATGATGATGCACAAGAGAGTTCTTGGTGAGTTTCACAACTCACCCCTGGCAGTACTCCCGGGATCTTCCAAAATGTATCGGGGCTTGAGAGGTCAGTTCTAGTGGCCCGGGGTGAAGCAGGCGGTGGAATAGTTCATACAAAAGTGGATCGTGTGTTAGCAGGTGAAGGATGAACACCGCATCCCATGGGCTCTGTTACAACCTTTAGATGTCCCTGTGTGGAAGTGGGACGACATTTCAATGGATTTCGTCATGGGACTAGCCAGAGTTCAAGGTGGTTGTGATGCTATCTAGGTAGTGGTGGACCGACTGATGAAATCAGACAACTTCATGGCAATCAAGGAGTCAAGTAAGGTGTATTCCCTAACACAGAGGTACGCGGATGAGGTGGTGAGGATTCACGAAGTCCCGAGATCCATAGTCTTGGATAGGGATGCACGATTTACCTCACGAGCCTGGAGAGTATTGCAGCATGATTTTAGCCCCCATCTATGTCTTAGCATTGCTTTCCACCCCTAGTCTGGTGTATAGATAGAGCGCACCATCCAGACATTGGAGGATTTCCTACGAGTATGTATTATGGACTCTGTGGGATCGTGGGAACAACACTTTAATCTGGGGGATTTTTCCTACAACAATAGCTATCACACAACTATTGGAAAGTCTTCGTTCGAAGCATTGTATGGGAGCCTGTGTCGCTCCTCTTTGTGCTAGATAGAGGTCAGGGAGGCAGGTGTTCTTTTCCTGAAGGTCGTGCAGAGCACGACGGAGAAGTTTCAGCTTATCCGAGAGAGGATGAAGGCGGCCCAAGACTAGAAAAAGTTATATGACGATAATAGGAGGAGACCCTTGGAGTTCTAGGTCGGGGACCATGTGTTCTTGAAGGTCTCCCCTCGGCGTGGGCAACAGAGGTTTTGTAGGGGGAGTAATCTTTCTCCCAGGTACGTTGGACCCTTCGAAGTGCTACGACCGGTTGGTGAAGTGGCTTATCAGCCAGCACTACCACCGCTGCTATTGAGGCGGCACAACGTCTTCTATGTGTCTCAGCTCTGACGATATCTACATGACGATTCACACGTCCTCAGTTGGGGAAAGCTGGATATCGAGGACGATGTTACTTTTGTGGAAAGACTTGTGAGGATCTAGGATCTTGAGGATAAAGTGCTCCGTGGATGGACCATTCCTTTGGTTCGTGTGTTGTGGATGCATGGCGGGCTCGAGGAAAGTACCTGGGAACAGGAGACGCAGATGCACGCCCAGTACCCAGATATGTTTTGAGTTTTGTTCTATTTTTTTGTACTTTATTGTAATAGAATGTTTTAGCTTGTTAACTATGGAATTTGTGGTTTTCCTTATCCTGTGGATATGTGTGAAGATTCCTGACTATGGGGATGGGAGGACCTAATCCCTAATCAAGACGCATTAAGGTGGATGTGATTAAACCTGTGCAGACAAGTCAGTGCCACCCAAAGCAGATAGTATCTTGACATGGAGGAAGAAAATCCCTAACCCATATGAATGCACATTTTTTCCCTCGATTGTTACATGGTTACTCGAGGGAGAGGCGTTCCTATATGTTGATGAAGTTCACTCCTAAGAGGTTTTTCTCGAGGTGGAATTTTGGAAAACCACTTTTCATAGAGTCTAGTTTTGATTCTTGGTGGCGAGAACATTTTGAGAGGTATCTGATGTAATGTCTCGGACCCACCTGGTCCATTTCTTTTCCAAAACAAGGCTCCACCGTGATGGTGGCATCGTGAGGGTGGCACCGTGAGGGTGACACCGTGACGGTGGCTCCGTGAGGGTGGAACTGTGACAATGGCATAGTAAGGGTGACACCGTGAGGGTGGCACGTGAGGGTGACACCGTGACAGTGGCACCGTGAGTGTGGAACCGTGATAGTGGCACCATGTCCTTACCGAGAGGGTGGAACCATGACAATGGCACTGTAAGGGTGACACCGTGATGGTGGCACCGTGAGGGTGACACCTTGACGGTGGCACCGTGAGGGTGACACCATGACGGTGGCACCATGACGGTGGCACCGTGAGGGTGACATCGTGAAGGTGGTACATTGAGGGTGGCACTGTGTCCTCACCGGGTAGTCTTCGTTCTTTCCCAGTTCCCATCTTTTCCTCTCCCGCAACATATCTTTTGACGTAAAGATGATTTAATAACCCCTTTAAAATCCATTTAAAGACCATAAATAATATCTAAAATACCCCATGAGTCCGAGAAACCTTAATTTACCAAAACATGTGGTTTTCCTCGGTGTAATTCCCTTCCCCGTACCTTCCAGATCCGCCTCTGTTACGCGTTTCCTTATGGTTATCAAAAACTGTTTAATCCATAGCCATTATGACCACCTCTCCGAGGACAATTGTTAAATGAAAATTTATTCCATCGTGCGTAACCACCCAACCGTGTGGTGAAACCACGATCTAAATTTATATCCATTCAAAATTCCATATCCCGTAACAATGGTATCTCATCATTATATCACGCTAGAAATTATATCTTGTTCTTCTTGGCTAGTCTCTTTTTCTTCTTGTTTAGTTTGGGGTTCCACTTCTCGAGGCAAGTGGTACACCTATGCTCGAGCCTTTCTGCTCACCCTCGGAGTCCCCGACGTTCTTCCCCTGCACTTCACGCACCCCCAGTTCTTGGCGCATGGATAAGAACATTGATCCTTGATCAACCAAGTATGGATTTTCCTTCGTCTCTCCTTATTGTGTATCATGCGGGGTGGGTACGCTACTATTTCTATGGGAATGGATGTAACCAAACATTAACAACTATAATAAATATACTAATAAGGAATGATGGGGTGTGTTTGAAAATTCTATTGTACTCTTTTATAATTGATATATTTTGTAAACTGTATGGGATTATGCTCAATGAAAATCATGGTCATTGGTGGTATTTCCTTGTGCACAAATGAACCCTTATCTTATGCGATGATTAAATGACTGTAACATGGAAAGTGGTTAATCACCTAAACTCGGTTGGTTAAATGGATGCCAAGTGAACATCAATCCTTGTGTGGTCACCCCGGTTAACCAACGGAAAGAATAACCTATTAAATGATGTGATTAAACCAATATGTTTCCCTACTCTGTTTTGGTAGTAGGTGTGTTGTTATGATTGATGCTTATGGGGTGATGTGGATGGGGATGGGATCATCTATTGTGGTATGGTTGTTGGTTGTGAATCTGACGTTGTGTGGGGTTGTATCTCGAGGATTGGTTTGTTTCTAGTAATTTGAGGGATCTCATGGATCCCTTTGTTGTTGTGAATTTACAAGAGAATCAGGTGTGAATGCTTAAATTGTAGTTTTGGTGTTTCACTTTCTCTGGAATGTGGATATTTCTATTAGTTGCCTAGTAGTAAAAAATTTACTTAAATGGGATCACCTGAACATGAAAAAAGAGTGGTCTAAATGGGTAATTGTTTTCTGATATGAGTGGTGACATGGTCGTGGGTTTGGTGTTTCTTGTGAATGAATAGTAACGAGGGTGTTTGTGCTTAAGTTGGTTTTGGAACTCCTAGTTTGGGATGAGTTCTTGTTATATATGTTATAAAATTATATTTTTTATGTTTCTTATTCGTGCCGAACTAAGTTTAGAACTTGGTGTCAAACACTCCCATTTTATGGGGGAGGGTGTTTTTCCCAACACTTTTATGAGTGGCTGGTTATTAGCACCTTTTCTGCTCCTTTTCCCGAATATCCTAAAACTCATCTAGAAGGTTTTGATGGCCTGAGGTCCATTATAGCCTAAGATTCTTCAGGCAGGGTAGTTGTGGTGGTTTACCTGGTGTGTGCAGGAAGTTTGTTCCTCAAGTGTCTTCCGGATGAGGCCCATGTGTCTTCAGGTGTGGCAGTGGTTGTTCTGGCCCAGGTGTTTTCAAGCGTGGCTATGCGTGGTTGTTGTGGCCCAGGTGTTTGTAGGCGGGATGTGTGGTTTTGGACCAGGTGTCTGTGGGAGGGGTGTCACTGTGGGACTGTAATGAGAATGGCGGGAGAGGTTCGATGCATATGATGTCTTCAATAACCAGTGGGTTAGTGGCATGAGGAACCCAAACATCGATGTGTTATTTCTATTATATTACTTGACTTTCGTTGTTTGGGGAGTGTGCCTTGGTGAGGCTTGGGTGGATAGTTTTCCTTGATTGGTGCTTTGGTTATCTCTTTTCTCACAAGGCATTATAATGTCTTCCCACTTGTGCACGAGAGCTTTCAGTTTTCCCTACTGAGTATGCTTGTATAATCACCTTATAAATATAAAACTGTTTTTAGGTTTCTAGGAGGACTTCAGGGATCATGCTGAGTCGTACATTTTCAGACGTTTTGATAGTTTATGTTGCTATTTTTCTTTCTTTTGGTACTTCTTTTTGGGGTTTTCTTGTACCTTAGAGCATTTACTTTTGGAACATGCATATGGGAATGGTTTGTTTTGTCTTTACCTATACATCCAATTTTGGTGTTGTTGGGATTTACTATCTTATCTCTCAATCCTATTAAAAAAAGGGTAATGACTTCCATCTTGTGTATGATTCTATACCGTTGGTGATAGTCGCCACTCCGGGACCTATTGATAGCGGGTCTCGGGGTTCATTATCTCTACTTCAACTTGAAGAATGAAGGGTCTAGAAACCTGTTATCCCTTCTCTCATCTTGGTGAAGGTGGGTCGTGACACAATAAATATAAGATAAGGTAACATTATATATCTTTCTAGATATTATAATTCTTAACATCGAAATCCAGATTTCCCTTACTATTCACACAATTCATATTCTCTATATCAACCTCTCTTAAAATCCTTAGCAAAGAATAAATGAAGGGAACCTTTGGATCTGATACCAATTATAAGTGCCCAGTCAGGATAATTATATCACTGAGAGGGGAAGGGGTTGTATTGGTGATAACATTATATTTTATGTTTCCTTTCTTATGAAAGAACCTTCACCTCCTATTAAATATTTCTTACCTAATGAAAACAAATCAAACACACATCGAAAGGAACATAATTATTTACAAGGTTAACTATTCAATAATAATAACTATGTCCTTATTATGGTTTGTAAATAATCCAATACCATACAATATACTAAAAAACAATCATTTTATGTGGAATAAAATGAGTAGGTTATTCCCTTTAACTCATAGAGTACTTGGTAAAAAATCTAAGAGTGTGTGTTCTTCTTCTAGCACAAATAATAGAATAAAAAGTTTTTTATCAAACCTTGTTACCATTATTTTTTATAAACATTCACAATTATAAACATACAAAAAAAATTCATGTTCATACTTATAAGATAGTAAGAACCTCCTAGAATTGGTAATAAAACATCATCTTATTTTCCAGTTCAATTTCCCTAGCCTGATTGCTCAATAAAGAAATATATCTCTTCATAATACAATTGAGAAAATTCTGAACAATTTTTTCATTATTTCAGAAATCGTAAAATGACGATCCTTCTTAATATGATAACCATATAAATATGATAATCATCTAAATACAATAATCAGTTGAATATGTTTCAATATTGTATTTTACCCTTTCTCTTCTGTCTGGTGATATTTCTTCAAAGAAAACAATCTTGAAACCACTTCTTCTCTCTCTAGAACTTCATATCCTCTCTCTATTACATTAATAATCATCACATCCATTGGAAAATTTAAAGTACTTTCTCCTTCTATAAAAACACCAAACGTGCTTTGGGTGGGATTCCAAAAAAAATGTTCTCGCTCTACCAAATTACCCAAATTTTTATTTTTCCATGAATTTTGAGTGCTTCTTGTCTTCATCAACATTTTTAAATTCTTATAATTTCTTCTCAATCCTTATATAATCTTATAAAAACATAATATCTCTTCTAAAATTATTCATAAACACCATTTTGATTCAAATTTCCCATTCTTATTTGCTGAGTACATTTTATTCAATACAAATCCCCTTACCAATTTCACATATGAAGTTTGATTCCAATTATAATTATCATTATGATCTATCCCATTATGATAAGGACAAATGTAACACAAAAGATTATACATATTGTATTCTCTTGACACATTTGGGTGATAAAAAAAGTTTTTCAACATATTTGAATATGGTTTACTGCATTGTTGATTGAACTCTAAAATTATTCTACATATTGGTCACCACATTATTTTGTTTTCCTTTTCATTAATTGGTTCCAAAAAATTATTCCCTAAATGATTATGCCGGAAACCGAGTCTGATGTACTAGTATTAGTAGCTTCATATTTATAAATTTATTTCTCCTCTGAATATGATACCAATGAATTTTCTTCATAAAAAATTCGGCCTCTGATGAATATGATGGTATACTAAATATGATGGATCGGTATCAGTACATTCAACTCTAAAAAATTCCTTCTTCCAAAAACTTTTACTTTCATCATTACTTCCTTCATGACTTTGAATATGTTTAAGATTAGTTTTATCATCATTTGACTTATAAGGGAATGTATTGTGACTTTCCTATCTTTCATCAACAACTTCCTTTACATCTCAACCCAAATACGATTGTCATGATTACAATCAGACTAGATATGATTTGAAGCATCTCTTTCACTCCCACTTTATTTCATCAATATTTCATCACATTTCTTATAGAATACTTATGATTTATGAGAACTCCAGGATCAGTAAGGCATTGTCACATTTACCTCTAGTCATATAGACTTCGATTCTATCCCATTAAGATCTCTTCTTCTAGTACAGACCTGAGGTGAGTCCAATGATCCTTTTTATATAGAAACAAATCATTTCAATATGATGGACTTTCTCAACCATTGTGAGTCATATTTTCTTGAATATGACGGTGAGTTCAATTTTCACCAAAGAAGGGTGAGGTGGTTTATTTTCTTCTTAAACTTGCTTTTCTTCTTTAACTTTGTTGGAAACAAAAAAAACATTTGAATATAATCATACTTTTTTGGTTGTTCCCAAACCTGAGTACCCAGTACAGAGCCACTGGGTACCCTATAGTTGAAATGGAACCTCCAGTACCCCAAGAATCACCATGAGGTTTAGAGTAACAGACTACTAGGTACTTGATGCCTGCTAAACCTCACCCCTTATCCTTATTAATCCAAATCCCCATAAAACCATCTAGTACCCTTATTGAACTCATAATACACCATAAATGTTTTAAAATACACAAAAATTAAATATAATTTCATATATATAGAGATTGAGGTCTTTGCACCCCCACCCACCATTGGGATTTTCTTCCTTGATAAGATTAAACCAACTTTCTATGGGAACAATTCTGGATATTACATCCTCATGTTATCCGCAGTCTACCAAATTTAATCTTTGATCTTCCCATATCTTTATTTAACTCTAACAAATGAAATCACTATAAAATATTCAATTAGTTGGGAAGGTTTATTTGGGATAGGATCCTATTGTAAATAGTTAATTGCATTTAGATTCCAACATAAATAACCCATCATGGAAAATATAATTTCAATTAATAGTATTTATTATGAATTTTCACTAATACTACTAGAAATAATGTTCTTGTGAAAAAAATAAGGATCCCACATAAATATAAATTATTAATTTTTTATGATGTAAATATTGATATATCATAAATACTATTTATAATTGGATTTTAATCCCTCAAAATACTATTCAATAATGTTTTTTATGAATAATTAATGATCCATTGAAAATACTATTTTTATTGGGATTAAAATCCAGTTGTAAATAAATGAAAAAAAATAAAAACTAAAAAAATAATGTAAAAATTTATAAAAAACCATTCATACAAAAAATAGTAAGAATTTAATACACTATTTGTTTATCCAAAAAACATAAGAAATTCACTAAAGGGGAGGGGTATCTGACGCTGGATCTAGAAGAGAAAACTCCATCCCTAAACCATATAAGAGTTGTTATATTTACTTCATCATATACTCATGTTGTAGATGTTTCTCTTCCTACACTCTATGTAATCTCTTTGTAGTCTCATCTTAATCTTCCAGCATATCCTCATACTCTATAGCAGGTGATTCTTCCACATAGATAACTTTGAGCTAACCAATGAAATTACTAAAATACCATATTAAGTGGGTAGAAATTATTATAAGCCAATTTTGACAACCTGGGCTTTCTTGATACCATGTATAGTCACCCACATCCAAGTATAATCCTCGAATTTGACTATCACAATCCTTCATCCTTAGTCTCAATTAGACTCCCCCAAATTTGAGAAGTCATAACCTCATATGTCTCTTTCAAGGAAAAGGGTATAAATTTTCTTCAAAACTAAAAAAATAAATTCTAGACTCAATATGATGTTATCTCTCACAAATATCTCCCATTGTATAATCAGTGTGCATCCTATTGTAGAAATAATGTTCTATAATTATGGGATCAACTATAAAGACACCAACTCTAGTAACCCCGACTTAGTGTTTACTTTATAACATTGGAACTTTATATAAGTGATCACATCCCAAAGGACCAAATAATTTAGTGGTCTTGGTAAACTAGATACATACTTGAATCTCACAAACATTTGAAAACATAAAATACAACAAAATATATTATTTTACAAACCCTTTATTCTCTCTATCATATCCTTATATATCAATCATAGTACACTTCCTAGAATCCTAGGGAACAAAAATATAATAAATTGTTGAGATTAGATTCCTAGTAATAGAATGCATAGATTTAAAGCTAAATAAGACATGAAAAATATGGTAGGTATTAATGATAGTCAAATAATTCCATATAAATAATCACATTAGGTTGAAAATTATCTATAAATATAAAACTATTCAAATATTCACATTGAAATTTATTACTAATTACATAATGATGGAATGAATAATATCATAAATATTAAACTTATTAATGAGCCCTCATACCAAGGCATCTACATAAATGGATAAGGCCTCGACCAAATACGCAACAAGTTTTGCCTCAAGAATCCTATTGATGCATCTAAGGGATATATAACTATTGTCCCCACACATCACTTAATAAATATAGTTCATTAATCATATAAATAAACAATTCAACTTAATAAAAATGCATTATATTTAATAAATGTCCATAGTATATTTTCTGCACTTTATTATAGCAGAACAGCTCTCCAAGCAGATCAACATCCTCTTCCTTGTTGCATGTGCTGAATCTTTCCAGATTCTTTGGAGAGGCATGAAAAATTCTAGGCATGATAGGTCCACTTTCAATCATAATGTTTCCATTTCCATCATTCTTGTAATGACTTGAAATTCCAATCAGTTTCACATTGGATAATGTAACAATTCCATCAATGACTATGCAGTCTTGAGAAAGCTTCATCTGTCAGGTATTTTTCCAAAAACTATGGGCACTATAGATATTTTATGGATCCATCCCTTTGCAGGTTGGATCAAATGCGATCTTGATGGTTCCTCAAAGGGTAATACTAGACTAGTTGGTTATGGATTTGTTTAACGAGACCACAATAGTGACTTGTTTGAAGGTTCTTATGACTCTTGTGGTCATGTCACTTCCCTTGAAGTTGAGATGATGGCTCTTAAAAATGCAGTGGAAACAGATCACCAAAAAAATTGGAATAATCTCTGGTTCGAAAGTGATTCCTCTACTGTTTTGCAAGCTTTTTGAAATAATTATATTCACCTTGCCTGGAAACTTACTTTGAAATGGATCAAATACCTTGAAATTCTTGCCTCCAAGAGCTTTATAATCACACATGTCTACCATGAAGCCAAATCTATTGCTGACAGACTTGAAAATAAAGGTATTTTTGAAGCCTCGGGAGTGCATTTGACCACAATTGATGAGTATTTTCTCAGTTTACTTAAAAGAGACAAATGTAAAATTACCTCCATCAGACTCTTGTAATTTGACTTATTTATTTGACACTTTCCTTCTTGCCTTTAAAAAAATAAATGTCCATGTTAAAAAAACTAAATATGGAATGTCGATTCTTTCACAAGTCGTACCTTTCAAATTACATTCCCAAAAATTTAATTGCATTCTTCCCAAATATTATTTCATGCTAAACTATATGATAAACCTAAAGGTTAAATATACCTCAAAACAATGAGGAATTAAGTAAAATATCATTAATCACCATGATAAATCACTATTTAATCAAATAATGTAGTAAACTTCAGTAAATATGATGATTTAAATTTGGATACTAACTTAAAAGTTAATCATTATCTTGACCCTAAATATATCTAAAAATATCACCTTATCAATGAATAACTTTTAATATTATCTATATTGCACAATCAGATAGATCACAATTAACTAAACATCAAATCATATAATATCACAAAGGGTTTTTAAACCTAAATAGAGTATTCTTCCTAAATCCCAATAAAATTTTCAAATAACCTCAAAATCCCATAACATAAATCCTCAAAAAGGGTATTTATGATTTTGAACTTATGATTAACCTTAAATACAAAAACACATGATGGTATCCCTAACTATTAAGTTAAAACCACAAGAAAAAATATATACTTCCAAAAATTAACACAATCTTTATTCCTTAAATAAAATCACAGACAATTTCCATAAATACAAAAAACGCAATATAATTTATTAATGATTCAAAAAATAAATTTGTCTTAAAATCATTATCCAATTTTAAGGTCACCAACACTATCTTATTTACTTCATTAATTTCAATCATCTATTTATCCCAATTAAACATTATCACTATATTAGTACATTTCAACATATGATTTAAAATCATTAAATAAAAACTACTGGGGAATAATCATTGGATGTTTCATGATTCTTATATCTAGAATATAATTAATATAACAATTCTGTATCATAACTCTCAAATCTCAATAAATAAAAACTATAATACTTTTAATTAAATTAATGTAATAGAATATTTCCTGGGTCTAAGAGTTAACCCTAGGATTAGGGCATTGGCTCGGATAATGCCCATATTCTCTAAACATAATACATTAAACTATAAAAGGTATTTTTGGATGAAATTCATTTCCCCCATCAATAATTTCGTTTTTCTTATTCAATTACTAACATTATTCCTTTTTATTACACATATAAAACGTCTTCTTATTACTTTGAGACATTTCCCTAGGACTTATTCCCATATACTAGACATGTGGAAAGTTAAATATTCTTCCCTCCATGGTCTTCCTGAAAATCCATTTATCTCTTATTAGGTGTGTCAGGAAACTTTTCCAATTTGATAATTTTAATCATATCTTTAGATATATCATTAATAATAATTATAAGTTTTCGACATGAAACTCCCATTTAATTTGGTTGATGATGAGTAAAATCACAACATTGTCTATTATATTATGTGCTAACACGAATCCTCCTGGTTCCGAAAATTTACTAAAACCAAAAGTTACATTGTGAGAAACAATATTCATAGTTAGTAATTATATAATCATGAAAAATAATTCATAGGATGTGTAAATCATTACACCTCCTTTTCAATCTATACTACTTTAGGTTTAATCTATGCCATCCTTTATTATAATTTACTAAAATCATTTATAACAGTTCATAAAGAAAATTTGGATTATACCAAGAATATCCCCTAATACTATCAAACTAGGTGTATGGTAAGGGAACATATACAATGCACTAGAATAATGGTCACGATATACTTGACCAAATATTTTTTAAGGTTATTACCCCTATATGCATATATTCCAAAACCATGTCCAGTTTTAGTATCCATATAGGGATGCATATCTAGGAAACCACATAATATTCATCTTACCAAAAATTTATGATATTATTTTATACTTAGACGTATCCTCAATGTTAATCGTATAGGTATGTTCCATAATCTATGTTTTCCTAAATCTAGTTCTAAATGTTTCAATTAAACTTTCTCTATTACCAACTATAAAGAACCCAAATATAGTTGCCCATAGTTGGTGGTTACTTTATTATATTGGGACTAAACACAACTAATTGCATCCCAAAATAATAAAATAGTTTTATAGTATTAGTAAACTAGATACATACATGAATCTCACATACATTTAAAAACAGAAAATCACTTATTTTTCTTTGAGAGCATCATTATTATCTCTAGATTATCTTTATATATCAATTATAGTAAATTTCATGGCACCTTGAGGGAATGATATATAAGAAAGTGGTGATCTTATATTCTCATTATGGTAATGCGTATAGTGAATTAAATATAAGTAATGAATAATATGATAGGAATAAATTATAGTCAAATAATGTCATATAAATAATCCCATGAGATTTAAACAAATCCATGGATATTATAAAAATTTAAATAACTACATAGAGATAAATAATTGATTTCATAATGATGGAATGCATAATTCCATACATATTAAACTTACCATTGAGGTCTCATTCCTATACATCTATATAAATGGGTATGTCCTCAAAAAAATACCAAATTTTTTATTTCATGGGACCTACCAATTCATTGAGGGGCTATATAATTATTTTCGCCACCTATCTCTTAATAAGTCCAATGTATTCGTCATATGAATAAACAATTCATATTAATCAATATGCCTTATTATCATTAATTTTATATATATAAGAAATATTATGTACAAAATATCAATGATATCCCCAGTCAAACTGATCATATACAATCTAGAGAAATATGTTTGATGGTATCATTATATTATATCTTCATTAAATAATAATCTAGATAAAAAGTATATTTTTATAGAAGAAATTTATTTTAAAATATTCCCAAAATTGTTATTGGGGAAAATACCCTTTTATTTTCAAATCGCCTATTTAATTTTTGAAATTTTCTAAAATATTAACGAAAACATTTTATTTGAAAAAAATATTAGAAATTTGTAATGGAATCTTTAAATCATTGATCTATCAGGATGGTGGGAATTTCATTCATGTCAATTATATTAATGTAGTGATTCTATTCACATCTTCAGTAAAAGGTTTATCGTTTGGAAAATGGCAAGAAGTTTCATTCTAAACATTTTTATAAAAAGTCAAACAAGGGTAAAAATTAATTTAATACATCAATGGATAGTATTTGAAATACTATTGAAAACACTTTAAAGAAAATATGTACGTGGATGAAAAAGATTCTCGATCGAAATAAAAACAAGGTAAATTTTCCTTAAGAATATTATTTTGGTATCATGAGTACTTAAGAGAATAAAACGAAAGGAAAAAATAATAATAGAAATAAAAATAATATAATAAAATATATTATGTTTAATATAAAAAGATTAAATAATTTCTCAGTATAGACTTAAACCTAAAAAATCTTGAATAGTGATGAGATTGGGAAATAAACCCTTACCTCCAGTCCAAATTTAATTATATTTTTTAAAACCTCTAGTTTAATAAATATAGAATTATTAAAAATCTATTATAAAAACATAATAATTTTTATCATACCATATATTATTTTCTTATAACCCCTTTTCACCGATTTATTAAAAATTCATTATTAAAATCATTGTTCCATGTGATAACTAGTTCGTTTTCAAGTATATTTTGGTTCGGTAATTTTTGTCCTTATACTTTGATCATGGTTCCATCATCTATAGAATTTTAGTAATGATAAAAATATCATATATATTAATTATATATATATATATATATATATATATTTATAATCATCCATAAAATGTAGAGATTGGAAAATGAATCACATCATTCATGGAGATAGTAGGTCGTACATACACAAGAACGATATTTTCACTTTTTGACGGATATAAAGAAATAAAGGTAAATAATAAATAAGTCCTAAATAATTATTTCTCTATCATATATATTTATTAAATATATCTTCATTACCATCCTTGTATAGATGAAATGAAAAACTGATCAAAAGCTTTATGGAGGTGGTTGTCCACATGTACGCAGGAGCGTTGTTATCGTTTTCGAACGAATTGGAAGATAATAAGGTAGATGTGATATTATAATTAAATAATTAAAAGTATGTTATATATATAACATTTATTCATTATATACATTTTTATAATCATTCTTGAAAGGTGGATATGGAAAATGAATTGCATTTCTTTATGGAGATGGTAGGGCATATATATGTATGAGCGATACTTTAAATCCCCATTTGATTTAATAGAGGGTGAATTATATTGGTTAAAAATCCTAAAACTATTTAATTATAATTAGGACACTTAATTTATTAGTTTATTATGAATACCAAAAATTTATAGGAGGTAAAAGAAGAAATAAAGTGAAAGAGGTCGGATAAGATGATTATCTCTTCTTTGGTAATCCTCATTTAGATCCCTCATTAAAGACCCTTGGAATGGTATTTCAAGAAGATAAAAACATAAAATTCATGTATAAATAATTTAATAACAAAATTTGATAGTTTTTTAACTATATATGGCTCAATTTGTTTTAAAGAAAAGAGATAAGGGGTTTCTTTTTATAAGGGAGGGAAAAGAAACACTTGCAATTACTAAGAAGATTAAAATATAATCAAGTAATTATCAAGAAAAATAAAATTAAAATGTATAGATATTAGAATAAGAATAGTATATGGCTAAAATAGCATCATTTGATTAAATTTAGATAGGTTTGGGTGTCATTTTAAACCTTATCTTTTGGTTTAGCCCCTTGGTTAACCATTTTTTATATTAACTGTGGTATTCAAAATTTTAAATTGAAGGCATATAATTTTACTTATAAGGTAAAAATTGCCTCATAAGTGAAAAAAGTATTATATTTAAAACCATTTATCATTATAATTTTCCTATCTAATAAATTTTATAATTTTTTATATTTTTATAAAATATGTTCAACATAAAATACTATTAATGTAATTTTAAAAACTATTCACATTGTTTTACTTTGAAAATAACATTAAAGTAATAAGATTCAAATATAAACCTTTAAAACCTCCCTAAAATGTTATATTGACTTAAAATATTCATTAAACAAAATAATTTCCCAACATTTTATTACTTTTAATATTTTTAAAATCATTTATTTTATATTTCTATTAATTGAATAAATTTTATGTCGGTGTTGTTTAGTCATTTAAGATAATTATTTAATCACTAAAAATTATAAGTAAATTATAAAGATAGAAAAAAAAATTATAATTTAAAATAAATATTTATAACATAACTTTTCTTCTTTTAATCCTTATGAAATAATTTTCAAGATATTAAATTTAAGAGAGTCACATTTTGTATTTATTATTTTATAAAATTTATTTGAAGGTCATAATCGAAGAACAATGTCACAAAGTGGCCCCAAATTTGAGACTTGGAGAAAAAAGTTATAAATAAACTCATCTAATAGGATAAATTAATGTTTTTTAATGAATTTTAATCCTTATCTAATTTTATTTAACCCTAATTAACTCATTTTACTTTTACCATGGTAATAAAAAATGATTATGGATTCTATTTATATTGACCAAAAATTAAAGGGAAATATTTACCAAATTTGGACCTACTGATTCCAAATATTTAATCTATTTTTCAAGATTCAGTATCTATATGTGTAAGAACTTAATTTAAAACCCATAAAACATGATGGAAATTAATTTTTTTTTAAAAAATGTTTTCTTAAGTATAAAAAGTGTTTATACCAAAATACAACATATAATTCATTAAAATAACAATAACTAGATTTTTAATAGTATAAATTAAGTAATTTTTCTTTTATACCATATTAAAACAAATTTAAAATTTATATATCTTTGAAATGTAAATAATCTTTTCAATAAAAAATCTTTTTTTCTCTATTTATTGAAAAATTAATATTTTCATAAAAATCTACATATTTGAATCTAAGAAGATTTCACAAAATAAGTTAATTTATTCAAATATATTTTATTAAAGTGTCACAAATTAATTATATTTATTTATCACCTAAAAGAAATAAAATAAATTTTTGGGGAAAATGTGTTTTTATAGAATATAATGACTTTACTAAAAATTGAGTAAATTTTATAAATATATTTTTTTATATAAAAGATTTATTTTAAAATATTTGTTATTACTATTCATTAATCCAATTTAATGGCTATGTTATAATGGTTATAAAAAAATATTTCATGGATCGTTTAAACTCAATTTTTTCTGTAGTATATGCTAACGAACATAAAATTCTATTAAAATATTGGGGGTGTTAAATCAACATCATCAATTTATTAAATTGTGCCTTAGACATTTGAAATTATTTTTAGAAATAATTTTTTTGATATTTGCAAATTACTTTGTTAAAAAACAACATTATAAAAAGGTTAAAAAAATTCCTCTTGAAAAGAGGGAAAGGGAATTATGAAGGTCATCTAGAATAAAATATAACATGGTTTCCAAATAAGATAAAATTAGTGGGAGGTGGAAAAATAGATAGGGAGGAAAATTTTAATGTCTAAATAATGATTGGGAGTGACATAAAACATTGATCACAAGAAATTAAATGATCATGAGAAAGTTAATGACTAAAAAAACATAAATCAAAAAGGTGTGAAGAAAATCATTAATTAAGTGAAAATGAATTCAATAGGATAACATTTTTATTTCAACATAATTTTCCAAGAGTTTAGGAATTTATATATCATATAGACTAACAATATAAGGAAATATATATACTTGATAAGTAGAATTTCATCTCTTAAACAATTAACAGCACAATGTCATCTTTTTTCCCAAATGATGAGTATTAAATATGAATATTTCTTGACTAAATCAAAAAACTTTTCTTCTAATAGAACATATTATCAGAAAATGATAACATGTTATTCCTCATTTCATTAAATTTTAACCAAAATTGAAATAGTTACCATGTTCTAAGATAATATCCAAAATGTATAAACCTTAATATGAATAAATAATATATTTTAATTCAAAATTTCCATAATAACAACAAAGGTTCAACTTATATTATTCAAAAAATAAATAACCTTGCATACCATTAACCTCAATAACCTCAAAATTAAATAATTTTTTAACCTCAAAGGTGATCTCGTACCTTTTAACTTCTATTCCCTAAAATTTAATTTCATTCTTCCAAAATAATCATCCATGTTACACTAAATGTTAAACTTAAAGGTTATATATAGCTCAACTAATTGAATAATCTCCCAAAATATCCTTAATCACCATGATACATCACTATATAATAATATAATATAGTAAACATCACCAAATATCATGAATGTACTTTAGATACTAACCTAAAATGTAATCCTTTGCTGGACTATAAATATCATTGAAAATGTCACCTTATTAATGAATCAATTTTTATACATCTAGATTATCTATATCACACTATCAAATATACTATAATCAACTTAACATCAAATCATGTACTAACCCTAATGGTTATTTAAATATCAAAAAATTATTCTTCCTAAAACCCACTAAAAGTTCCAAATCACATCAAAACCCTATCACGAAAAACATGAAAAGGGGTATCTATGACTTTTAAACTTTTAATAAACTTTAAACCTATAAACCCTTAATGATGTCCATAAATATTAATTAACCCCCACATGAAAACATAAATGGTTACAAAATTAACATAATCATTATTACTAAACAAAATCATAGTCAATTTTATAAATCTAAAAATTTGATAAAAGTCATCATAGATGACCTAAATCACTTTCTCATCAAATCACTAACCCATTTTAAGGTAATAAATACTATCATATTTACTTCACCAATTCCAATCACCTCATTATCCCTACTAAAAATTATCACCATTACCTTTCAATAAATGATTTCAAATACTTCAATAAAAACAATTGAAAAATAATAATTAGATGTTTCATGATTCTTATATACATTATATCATTGATATAAGAATTATGTAACATAATTATAAAATATTAATACATAATCACTTCAATCATTTCACTTAAACCATTGGAATAGCATAGTACCTTCCTTGGTAAAGGAGTTAACCCTTTGATTAAGGAATTGAATCAAATAATTCCCATATTCCCCACGCAAAATACATTGAACTATATATGGTTTCTTAGGATGAAATTAATTTCCCTCCACAACGATTTTCATTTTTTCACAACAATTATTTATTTATTACTTTCTATTACACATATAAAATATCTTCATATTCATATGAGATATCTTCCTGAGTTCTTCTTCCCATTTACATAACATGTATAAAGATGAATCTTCTCCCCTCGATGGACATACTAAAACTCTATTTTTCTCTTATTAGGTATGTCATTAAACTCACCCAAGTTGATATTATTAATGATATAATGAGATAAATAATTGTTCATAATCTTATGGTTCGGCCTTATAGATATCATTTCATTTGATTTCTCATGAGGACAATAATTCAATTGTCTATCACATTCTGGGTTTATAATAATCTTCTTAGTTCCTTCCATTTAATAAAACCAAAAAGTATATTGTGAGAAACAATATTCATAGTTATGAATCATAAAATCATGAAAAATCATTCACATGATTTCTAAATAATGACACCTACTTTCAATCTATAACATAATTCGTTTAACCTAGGCCATCTTTGGTTATCATATATTTAATTCATTTAAAATGTTTCATAAGGAAAATATGTATTAACCTTAGAATATCTAAGGGGACTATAAAACTAGGTGAGTATTGAGGGAACACTCACCATTTACCATAATGATGAATGAGATATACTAGACCAACTCTTTTTGGGGTTATTAACACTAGATACAATTGTAATAAAACCACATGTACTTGTATTATCCAAAAAAGGATGTATTTCTAGGAAAAAAATAATATCTAACTTAACAAAACATTAATATATAATCCTATACATAGAATTATACTCAAATTTAATCATACGGTAATGTTCTCTAATATATGTTTTCATAAATCTAGTTCCAAAGGATTCTAAGAAACATTCTTTAACACTGACTATAAATAACCTAACTATAGTAGCCTTGATTCAGTGGTTACTTTATTACATTACAACTAGATAAAATCAATCGCATACCAAAGGAAAAAATATTGTAGTTGGTAAAATAGATACATAATCTAATCTCACATACATTTTAAAACCTAAAGTAAAAAAATTATTTACATTGAGAACATATTTATTCTCTATTGAATATCATTGAATATAAATTATAGTACACTTCTTGGAATCCTAGGAAAAATAAATATAATAAAGGGGTGATCTCGGATTTTCATTAAGGTAATGCGCACAGAAGAAGCTAAATAATGCATGAATATTGTAGAAGGAATAAATGACATTTAAGTAATTCTAAATAAATAATATCATGATATTAAAACATATCCATGGATATTATAATTATTAAAATAATCACATGTACATAAATAAATCATTTTATAATTATGGAATTCGTAATATTAGACATATTAAAACTACTGTCGAGGCCTCATTCCAACACATCAACATAAATGGGTATGGTCTTGACTAAATACTAGTACAATTTTGTCTCATTAGACCCATCGATGCATTTAGGGGATATATAATTCCATCCACCACTTTTCACATAATAAGTCCAATTTATTAATCATATTAATAAATAATTCAATTTAATCAACATTCCTTATAATCAATAATTGTCTATATTAGAAAAAATATAGGATTTCAATATTTTCCCAAGTTAAACTGATCGTAAACCATCTATAGAAATATGTTGGATGGAATCATTAGTTTATAACCTTATTAAATAATGATATTCTTGAATTTATGTTTACATAGATGAAAATTTGTTTAATATATTTGGAGAATATATCTTCAGTAAAATATCCTTTTCAATTTTGAAATCAATAAATTAAAATTTTAAAAATTAATAATGAAAAAGATTTCTTTGATAATAATCATGGAAACTTATAAAGGATGATTCAAATAATTGATTCTTTATTATGGTGGGAAGTTTTTTTCATGTTGAATATGTTAAAACATATATTCTATTCCAATATTCAATAAAAGGTACCTCGTTTGGAAAATAAAAAGAAGATTCATTTTATTTTATTTATCAAAATTAAAACAAGGGTAAAAATGAATTTAATAAATAATTTTATAATATTAAATATAATCTTGAATAAATTTTATAGATAATATGGATATGGTATAAAAATATTCATGCCCAAAAGAAAAAAAGGTCATTTTTCCTTAAAAATGTTATTTCGGTCTCTCGGGTACTTAAGAGAGGAAAAAAAAGGAAATATTTCAATTTATAGAAATAACTATATTAGAATTAAATATATTATTATTAATATACAAATGTTTAATAATTCACCCACAAGAGAAATAAACATTAACAATCATGAATAATGATGAGATTGTGCAATAAACTCTTACCTCAGGTTAGGCTTCCTTTATATGTGTTCGAACCTCAAATATAATAAATATATATATATTTTAAATATATTATAAAAACATAATAATATATATCATACCATATATGATTTAATTATAATCTATTATTACATTTTTTAACATTTCTTTATTAGAATCACCATTCCAGGTGATAACTTCTTTCTTTTTCAAGTATGTTTTGGTTCGGTAATTTTTTTCCTTATACTTTGATCACTGTTATAAAACCTATATAATGTTAATAATGATATAAAAATAATATATATAAATTATATATCTATATATATTCATAATCATCCAAAGAATGTAGTGATTTAATAATTAATTACATCGTTCATGGAGAGGGTAGGTAGTACATACGCATGAACGTTGTTTTCACATCTTGATAAATAGAGAGAAAGAAAGGTCAATAATAAATAAACAAAAAATAATTATTATTATATAATATATATATATATATATAAAATATATCCTTTTTACCATCCATGTAAAGAGGAAATTAAAAAGGGATCTCATCAGTTTGTGTAGGTTGTAGTCCACACATACGCACGAGTGACGTTATCATTTTCCAATAAATTGGAAGGTAAGAAGGTAGATTTGATATTATAATTAAAATGGTATAATTATGTTATAAATATAATATTTATTAATTATATATGTTTTTATAACCATTCTTGAATGGTGGTTAGGGAAAATGAATCACATCTCTTCACTGAGACGGTAGGTTGTACTTACGCACGAGTGATACCTTCAAATCCCATTTGATGGAATAGAGGGTGAATGATCGTGGTTAAATAATCATAATAAAATTTAATTATATTTAGGATACATAATTTATTATTTTAATATGAATAAAAATTATAGGAGGAAAAAGGATAAATAAATTCAAAGAGATCCGAAAATATGATTACCACTTCATCAGTAAGACACATTTTATCCCTTATTAAGGACCCTTGGAATGGGATTTAAAAAATATAAAAAAACAAATTAATGGATATATAAATTAATAATGTAATGGGATGGGTTTTTGTTAAGATATATAGCTCCAAGTGCTGTAAATAAAATAGATAAGGGGCATAATTTTATAAAGGTAGGAAAAGACACACTTGGAATTACCAAACAAATTTAAATATAAATAAGGAATTCTCATGAAAAATGATTCCAAATAAAAATATATTTAAATAAAAAGAGTATATGGTCAAAATATTATCATCTAATGAAATATATATAGGTTTTCATGTCATTTTAAACCTTATATTTTTATTTAACCCATTATTTGACCAATTTTAATTTTAGCCATGTTAAAGACTTTTTTAATATTAAAGGATTATAATTTTGCTTTTAAGGTATAAATTTGATCATAAATTAATAAGGTATTAAATTTAAGACACTTTATCTTCTTACTTTTCCTATTTCTAGATTTTTATAATTTTTAACTAATTTAATAGAATATTTTTATCACAAAATACTATTAATGTTATTTTAAGAACTATTCGCATAATTTTACTTTTGAAGAAAACATGAAATTATTGGAAATAAAGTATAAATATTTTACGCATTCATAAAATGTTATTTTTATCTAAACAATTGATGTAACAAAATAATTTATCCAAATTGAATTACTTTTAATATTTTTAAAATCATTTATTTTATTATTCTATTAATTAAATAAATATTGTGTTGACATTGTGTAATAATTCAAGGTAATTATTGAGTCACTAAAATTTATAAATAAATTATCATGATAAAAATAATTATTAGTATTTTAAATTAACATTTATAACTAGATTTTCCTTTTTTTATCCTTATGTAATAATTTTAGATATACTAAATTCAATAGAGTGACATTTTGTATTTATTCTATTTTTGATTTAATATTATGTTCATTATCAAAAAAAGGAACCATGTGACCATATGTTCTATAATTTTATGGACATGTTAGTAATAAACTCTTACAATTGGATAAAAAATAATGTTTTTTGAATGAATTTGAAGCCTTCTCACATTAGTTTTAACCCTAATTAACTCATTTTACGTTTATAGTGGTCGTAAAAATTTAACATGTTTATTATTCATATTGATCGAAAATAAAAAGAACTTATTTATCAAATTTGTACCACATCATTAAAAATATGGAATCCGTTTTTTAGGATTGAATTTCTATAAGTGTTATAATTTATTTAAAATTAAACGCAGAATATGTGAGAGAAAGCAGTTTTTAGGGAAACTTTTTTCTTAAGTATAAAAAGTGTTTAAAAAAAATAAGGAATATAATTTGTTCTAATAACCTTGATTGGATTGTTAACAATATAAATGATATAATTTTAGTTTTGAAATATTTTTAAAAAAATTAAACTTTGTGAATGTTTTAAATAAAAATCTGTTTTCAATAAAAAATTAGTATTTTTCACAACTTATTAACAAAACAATCTTTTCAAAAAATTCATATAATTTTACAATATATTAATTTTTGAATTATTATTTTAAAAATTAATTTAATTTTTTCAATTACATTCTATAAAACTAGAAGAAATTAATTATATTATTTTCTCACAAAAAACAAGAAAAACCATTTCGAGAAAAAGTGTATTTTAAAAGCATATAATGACTTTACTAAAAATAGTGTAGTTATGTATAAATATTTTTTTTATATAAGAGAATAATTTTTAAAATTTATTAAATCCTATTATTTCTTCCAACTTAATGGGTAGGTTATAACAATTATAAAATAATAGTTCATGGTTTGTTTAATCTTAGTGTTGTGTGTTGTATACTCTATCGAACATAATGCTCTTTAAAAATCATGGGGTGTTACATCAATATAAACTCATATAAATATAATAAAGAATCATTTTATTAAAATTTTACATAGATTAATAACAAATATCAATTACCACATGTCGTTGATACATACTAAACATATGAATCCCGCCTCTCTGTGTGGGATCCTCCCTCCCCCAATTCTATAGACCGGATGATGACATCCTCTAGAAAGGTTTTTCTACCCATTAAGAGAAAAATATATCTGAATCCTGTGTATGTATTTAATTATGTTTATGTCAGAAATAAGACTCATCAAAAGTAGTTGTATATTCTTTTTCGAAGGATAACTTCTTATGTTTGTGTAAAAATTAATGAAAATTATCACATATATAAATCTCTCGTGCCTCTAATATGAAGGATCTAATAATATCATTAACCAAATACCATAAACACTGAAAATAATCAACAATAAAAAGTTGGTAATTAATTGTTTTTTAAATATAATGTATCTTTTATTTAAATAAAATTTTGTTAATGAACATACAATGTGAAACATTAATGGGAGCCTAAAAATATGTAACTTAGGGGTCAAAATATTATTCAAAATTGAACCTACCTTCCCAAAAAATATCTGAAAAAATATAAAAATAAGAATATGAAATAAAAAAATAAAATATAAAAAAATAATGAAAATAAAATAAAATACACAATTGAACTTACCTTCTCAAGTGTGGATCAAAATAAAGAGATAGATGAGACTCAATAATAAAACATGAAATCACTAATATAGCTAGGCCATGATTCCTCTTTGTTGAAGGTGTAGTATAAAAATCCTATATTTTAGACAACATATCTTCATTCTCATCACTAGGTAGAAAATAATTACTGAGGGTATGATATATCTAATCATAATCGTCTTCATCCATCCAAAACACAAAAATAATGTTACCAGTAAATAATTGTTAATAAATATAAATTAAAACAATACAGAAAATAAATAGTATATATTAATTATGAATATACCTAGATTTTAAAACATAATTATTTATATTCATCATTATATCGATCAGTTTTAATATATTCATCTTTCTCCATAACATTATCAATTTCTATATGAGATTCAATTTCATCATCTCTAATTATTTCAAATTGATCAGTTATATTATCCATTTTATTAACACCATCAGATCATAACTATGGGGTCTCATCATTGATACCTATATATCTTTGAATAAGAGATGTATTTGGTTATGTTTCTAGAAAATTTTCCATATTTTTAACTTCTATAGAACCACTTTCATTTTCCATAAACTAATTTTCATGGGATTCCATTTTTATTATACTCTACTAGTCATTTACATCTATTGAAAAAACAGAATAATTTGAATAATAAACATGATGTTCTTCATGTTCCAACATAAAAAGTTTATTTTTTTCAATAATACTATTATATTTAATGTTAATGTCTTAATTCCCTTGATGAACATGGATCCTTCGTTCATTATTAAACTAGTGACATTTGACCATTGTTATATAATTATATCCTAGATAATATAAATCAATTATTTCATCCAATATGTCATAAAAGTAAAATTCAAATTATTTTTTATGGTTTCCTTTTTAAAAATCCAACTTTTCATATATATTTTTGATTCATTGTATGTGTCTGTATAAAATCAAAATCCATTAACTACACGTGATTTTTAGGATTTTACCAATTTGGATGGTGGCTTAATCTTTGAAAATGATCATCTATCAATTTTAATTCCATGTTGCGACATACAAATAAAATAATAGATAAAATTATAAATTTATTTCATATATTTGATTTTATATAATTTAACGTAAAAGTCTTTAAAATCAGTAGGTGAAATTATGTTTTTTATGTTCTTCGAGCATTGTTGAGGTAATTTGTGTGATTTTTTTATTGATACGATCATCATAAAATCTACAATGAACTAAATATGAATTTAATTTTTAAAAATATTTAAAAAATATATGTATAAGTAACACTTACAATAAAAATCATTTCATTTCCTTTCTACTAGTCAAAATATATATATGAGCACCGTGTTGTTTATCATTTTAGAGACATCATTCATGATCACCACTAAAACCAAGCTCAAGGTGATTAGATAATAATAATATATTTTCTAGTAAAAAATAATATTTTACTTATTTTAACCCATTAAATTATGTTTTTAAGGATGTTTAGATTGAAAATAATAAAACTATAAATTTGACATTTCCTTCTAGAAGTACACTTATGAAATTGACCCTTCAACTGATGCTTTTTTATATACCTTATTATTATGTATTTTCATACATATATCATATGGTTATATCCATATAAACTCTACTAAACCACTAAATTATTATTTTTATGAAAAATGTAATATTAAATTCTCCATTAAATCAAAGAAGGCTAAAAAATATTTTTTTTAATTTTACATACCATTAAAAAACATCTTTTTCTAGTTTAATGAATGTCTTATAGTTTTTTGTTTGCAAAAAAATGTCTCCATAAATTATGAACATTAAATGAACACTCACTAAATATAATAATTCAATAACCCACTAATACTAATATAAAGTAATGTTTCCATTAAAACATGGAAATCATGAATTTTTAACCCGATAATATGATTATTTCTATGATAGAAAAAGTATTAAAATCATATTCATTTGGTAACCAAGAATATTCAATACACTATCATAATAAAAATTAATTTCTTTAGAAAGTTCATAATCTTATTTTAGTTTCATTAAATTTTATGATCTTTCATTTTCAAATAACTCAAGTTTGTGATTCTTATGAATTTGGGTAAGATCTAACTATACCTTTATATTATCTTTAGTCATGCAAGTTGTGTCAAAATATATATAAAATATGATATCGAAATAGTTCTTCCCAACATGAATTACATATTTCTTGTGATGGAACTTGTATGGTAAATCCAAAAATAATTATTTTCTTTATCCAATTACGATATATCCTATAGCCATATATCACTAGTAGAAATAGTGGCTTCAACGTCGAAGCTACAACATCGGTTATTTATAAACTGATGAAAAATTAATCTGAGGGCAATTTTCGACATCAAATTTAATACAAACCAATGCCAATGATATTTTATATTGACTTTATGGAATCATGTTTTAAGAAAACTGACCCAAAAAACTTCCAGCGAAAGGGTTTATGGCGTCGATTTTATAAAAACCTGACACCATAAATTAAAGAATTTTAAATTTTGGTGGCATTTTTCTAAAAAACAGACACCATCAATCAGTTTTGGGCATTGGTTTCTATAAAAAAGGATTCAAAAATCGTTTTAAACATACATTATCTCACAAAATATTCATTTTTTGGATCTTTGAAACCCTTGTGCTTGACTTGTAATGACTCTGAAGGTGACCTCTTGATCCTAGATGACCATTTTTGTTGATTTTCATCCTTTTTTATCATCCTTCCATGATTTTTGTTCTCTTATATTCATCCTCTATCATTGTTTCATCATCGGCAGAAGTATTTTGTCTCCAGAAACCATTTTTCAGCTGACTATCAATCGTGGTTTGATTTTTTTTCTTTGTTCTTGTTCATTTTCCATTTCTACAAACATTTTTGTTAGGTCTTGTAGTGTTTATTCTTAAAAAATTTGAGGGGGCCATTTTAGATTAATGATCTAATATACTTGTTGAACTCCAAATTATGTATGTTTTTTTAATTTTGAAGACAAATTATTTATCATTTATTTATATTTTTTAATTATTATTTCAATTAATTTTATGTAGTTGATCGTTATTTATAAATGTTGTTGTTAAAGTTTTTTATTTTGATATTTTTTTATTTAATGAAGTTATCAAATGGTCTTGATGAAATTATATAATGGAAAATGATATATGGTGTCATCATTCAACAATATAATGTATTTCACATGTACTGACTCCAAATTTTCACTTGTTAAATTAATAAAATATTCCATACCTTTTTACAAACATGACACTAAACTAATGTAACAACTATATAAAATGAACTAACACATTTTATATGATGGAATATAATTAAATTATAATTTCAATAAACCACTGGTATATAATATGAAAATAAAAAAATTACTATTTGAAAATTCAAGAAGATATGAAATTTATATTACAATAAGACATTTTACAAATAAAATATGTTAACATTTTGGGTAATTTGCCTAAATAGATTAAATTTTTAACTTTTAAATGATTGAAACAATATATTATATTTCCATATATGAACAAATATATTAGTAGTAATTAAATATCATATTATTTTTATATAATATTACAAACAAATAAATGTACAAATGCTCATATATTCATTGTATATAATAATTGATTTAAAAAATATAATTTTATAAATTTAATTTAGTAAAATGAACATTAATTATTGATTTATAATTTCTGTAACATTTTGTGATTTTTTTCAGAAATAGTTTTTTTTGTAAATAATGATTAATAATATTTTTACCAAAAAGTGCTTTTTGATAACAGGGGATGTATAAGGAGTATCCAAGGAGAGATTATACCCCTAATATTAGAATACAAATTAGAAAAATGTGTAACCATTTATCAAAAAAACCACAGACATTAGGGTTTGAAATTAAATAAACATATTAATATTATAATATGAGTTGTGTAAAACCTACATATAGTTACAAAATCATGATTTTAAACTAAGAATATCACACACATATATATAAAGAAATAAATATAAATAAATTAAGACCAAAAAATAGATTTGTTTATAAAATCCTGATTTTCTAATGGGAATTTATATTGGTTTCATTACATGTGATGTACATTGGATCAACATGACACACATCATGCATAAAAAACACCTTTAGTAGATTAGTTTTTATTTTATTCCTAATAATCATTGATGTTTCCAATCTAATTACCAATGATTTTTTATTGAATGTGTTTAGGTTTATAATTTATATATTTATCTATATGTGTGTGTGTCTATGTTTTAATATATTGACCAATTATATTTCTATATTAGGTATTTAATGGATTTTAATTGGATAAATTTATGAAGAACCACTAGTGGATATTAAAAAACAGTTAGTTATTTCTTGGAATTTTCTAAATGAAATCTTAAAAACAAATATTTGATTTTATTTCCATGTGTGAAGTGTTTTAATATGAGAAAGGTAAACTCCATATAAATCAAGGATCCTATCATTTTCAATGTTTTTTCCTTAATTAAACACATTAGATCTAACATGGTTAAATAACTGAAAATTTTACATCTAATGTTAATGAAAATATTTATAATGAGGCAGAGGATCATATTGAAGAATTAATTTGTGATTTATGTATTGAAACCATAAAAAACAATAACTATTGAAATTTTTTTATAGATTCTAAGAAACAATTATTCCCAAGTTATAGTATATATATAGTATTAGTAGCAGTTCTAAAATTATTTAACTTGAAATCAAGAAATTGGTGGAGTGATAAAATTTTATCTAACTTACATGGTCTTTTAAAAGTGGTACTTCTAGAAGGCAATGACCTTCCAGATTCCAATTATGAGGTCAAGAAGATATTATTCCCAATGAGATTGAGGTATAAAAAGACACATGTTTTCCCCCAATGATTTTGTGTTGTATTGAAAATAATTTAAATATTTATCAAATTGTCCTACTTGTGGGACATCACGTAATAAGGTGGATGAAAAATTCAACATAGATTCATTCCCAAGTACTGGAATCTAGCCTCATGCAAAATCAATTTTGTATATTTTCTAATTAATTCATCTAATAATTCCTTCATATAATTCTGATAATTCAACTATGGTTCATTCTCAATTATGAGAATGGAAGCTCCTCCTAAAGAAATTAAGTACCAACCAATAATTACCCTTTTTAAGTATCTATTTGAAAATTCAATTAATGAAAAATGGTTAAGATGGAATTAAGATGATTCCATCTCTTATGGTAACTTATTTCACTGTACTAACTCACTACAATGGGAGAGATTGCATAAAAAATTTCTTGGTTTTGGAGTGAAGTTGCAAATCTCATAATGGGATTTTGTACTGATTGAATGAATCCACATCAAAGCCTAAGTAGCGAACATATTTCATGGCCTATTTTGCTGGTATTTTAAAACATGTACCCATATATATGTATGAATAAAAAAGGTTATAATAATATTAATGATTTATGGACCAAAATAGTTGGGAAATGATATTGATTTTTATATTTCACCATTGAATGATGATTTGAAACATCTATGACTGACAGGTGTTGAAGTTTTCGATGCATACAAGAAAGAGTAATTTCTTCTTCATGATATGATAATGTTTACAATAAATGAATTTATTGTATATGAAAACTTATCTAGATAATGTTTTAATGGAAATAAATCATTTCCAATTAGTGAAGAAGAGACTTTACATTATAAATTAAATAATGGAAGAAAGATATTGTATATGGGACATCAATGATTTTTGTTAATTGATCGTCCTTATTATTGATTGAAAAAAGAATTTAATAATTTATAGGAATGAAATCTTCCCCCATGACCATTTTCTATTGAATAATATTATAACACAGTGAATAATATTGATACAACATTTAAAACGAAAATAAATTATAGACTTCAAAAAAATATCTAGAAAAAACAATCTATCTTTTTTGAACTACCTTATTTGATATTTTTAGAGATAAAACATAACATCAATGTTATGAATGTTGAGAAAAAGTATGTTATAGTTTTATTGGATACTTTTTAGACATAAATGGATAGAAAAAAATTATGGATTACATAATAGATTAGACATTATATCAATATGAATACGTTTAAATTTAGATCCCACAATGAAAGAAAAAAAGAACATATTTACCTCTGGCATGTCACACATTAAGAAAGATTGAGAAGATGAATTTTTATCATTGTCTTCATGGTGTTAAATTACCCAGTTTTTATTCTTAAAATGTGAAGAATTTGCTGTCATTGAAGGATTGTAAATTAATATGTATAAGAACTCATGATTGTCATGTATTGATGCAACAACTTCTACCAGTAAATTTGTGTGGTATATTTCTGAAAGCTATCATAAATACCATCATCTGGTTATGTAATTTTTTCAAATCCATTTGCGTAAAATTCCTTGATCCAAATTTTTTAGATGTGTTGAAGAATGAAGTTGATATTATTCTTTAACAACTAGAAATGTATTTCCCACTAATTTTTTTTATAATTGGTCGTCTGGTGATTTATTTCGTACATGAGATAAGAATATGTGGGTATGTTTATTTACAATGTTTGTATCCTTTTGAAAGATATATGAACATTATGAAGGTATGTGTTAAATTTTAATATCAATTAGAGGCCACTATTGTTCAAAAATTTGTATCGAAATAGGTGATTTAGTATTGTATTTATTATTTGTATGAAGTGGAGCATATTGGTCTACCTATATCTCAACTTATGATAGATGATAGTGAATGTAGAGGTATTCAAGGCTTAAAATTAAACTTTATTCCATGTGATGAAGTGATTCCGGCACATTTCTAAATTTTGAACAACACAGATGAGGTTCAATCAGATATATCATTATATACTGCTGAATTAAAGTTACAATATCTGAAAAGAAATAAAAAGTGACTGATTATTGGGCATAAAAAGACATCTGTTTCATTGTTTAAAGAGAAAGTCATCATAGATATATCTGCATCAGAAACATTAAAATATTTGTTAGGGGGACCATCATTAAATTTGATAACATGGTTTGGTTTATATATTAATGGGTACACATTTTACATTAAAAATCTAGATTACAAGAGTGACTTTAAAAATAATGGTGTAATTGTCATCACTAAAGCATTGCATATTTCGAGTAAAAAAGATAAAAACCCAATTTATGCATCAACACCATATTTTGAAGTTCTGGAAGACATATGGTAAATCTATTATATTAAATCTCATGTCAATGTGTTTTAGTGTAATTTATTTGTAAGTAATAATGGAGTGAATCATGAAGAATATAGATTTAAACTGGATGATTTGAAAATATTTAGTTGCAATGAGGAAACATTTATCATGGTCACACATGAAAATAAAATATTTTATGACATTGATTTATCGAATGATCAGTGGTCTGTTATTTTTCAAGGGAAATAATCCATTTGGTTGATGAGTATAATGTTGATGTTATTGATTTATATGTTGATTCTTCGTATATTACATGATTTTTGGATAATAATGACAAGAACACAGATATAGTTCTTATAGTATTAAATGATCATGTTAAAGGGATATCGGAAAACACTAAATTACACTTAGAATTAATCTTGTAATAATTAACATTATATTTTTTTCGAAATTTATATATGAAAAAACTGTATTATTTAATAACTATTTCATGTTTAATTATATATTTTTGTTTATTCACATGATTTTTTGTTAAATTTTCATATTATACAGTTATGGATTAACATTTTTTCATTGAAATACCTGACTTAAATTATTATATTTTGGTTAAAGTTATTCATATGAGAAATTTTTTTTGAACTTTTATATTTAAATTTATAAATGTTTCTTTAATTTTAGAAGTAATATTTATTTTTAATAGTTTTCCTTGTATATTTTTTTGGTTAAGAATCATAACATCATTTTTTTATTTAAACTTACACATGTGTGCCACTTTTTTTACTTACATATTTATATTTTACTATTTTATAATTATTTACTTGTATAATAATATGCTGCTACAAAAGTATTTCATCACATTTTCCTATTTTAATGACAGATATAGATACAGAGATAGATATACATGTACCAAGTTATTTTTCTTTTTTCATGTTATTAAATATCCACTAATATAATTATTTAATGCGAAAAACTTTTAATTTATAAAAAATAATTATAGGACTACTTATGAGACTTTAGTGGGGGAGTATTCTTCTTTTACAGTTATGAAATGGATTTATTGAGTTGGTAATCATGGAATTATTGTTTTTATAAAAATGGTCACTTTATTGTGGAGATGAGTGATTGCATATTATTTTTTACAATAATTGTAATTCACCTGACCCAAATGCAACATAGTTTATTAGCTACATATCTATGTAGAGTCATTGGGGGATTATTATTTTATATCCTGGCTGGATGTCCATTCACAAGATGGTATAAATGATCATTGGGAGTTCCTAATGGAGAAATATTTCAATTGGATTATTTTATCTTATTTTTTGAATATTATATATTTTAAATGACTCATATTTATTTTATTCAATTATAGATGACATTCTATTTTGAAGGAAAAATAAATTAAGAAAATATGTATTTATTTAATGGTGGTTCGATTGAGATATTACAAAACAATATTGATTAAAAAATTTGTGCTTTTTTAACGAGTCAAAATGAAAACCCATGACTCATGTATGAGTATTTTGATGTGGACACATAGAAGAAATTTGTTTCCAGTCAACATGCTGGAGCCTTTCTGATATGATAATTATATTATGTTTTAAAATTTCATATATATGTACCTAATTACTTTTTAGTTTTATTTTTATATAACCTTCCTCTAGGAAATCCCATCAAGACATCCAGTTGTAGAATGTATACCCTCACACATTATCATGTGGCGGGTATCCGTTATTGGAGAAAATATGATTGAGAAAAAATTTGAACCATTAAGATTTCAGTATGCTAGTGGTTATGATGATGTCCAAATCACCCTTCCATCTCCCCCCACCCACTATCAAAAATAGAAAAGAGTGGGGAGAATAAAAAATGAATATTATCTTATAGAGAAATATAAGAAAGTATCTGAAAGAATTGTAAGTAAATTTTTTTTAATTTTTCATGTATTTTTCTATTTTAAAAATTAACATAACTAATATAACATTTAATTTTTCATTTTATTATGAACTTTAGGATAAATCATTAAATGGAACATTTATACCTAAGGGTTGGATGGACATCCTAGCCACTGCTTTTTGAAATTCAGAACACCACATCAATATAAGAGGATATAAGGCAGGTATTAGTTTTCAAAAAGTGTTTGGTCATCAAAGTAAGCAATCAAGAGACCTAGAAATAAAATAATTAAAATATAAGATAAAAGATATAAAATAATCATTAGGTGATAAAATTAAATCAATTGTGTAGGCTATGACAGAAAAATTATCAAGATAGTCACAATTTATGAAGCCTTCCCAGCTTATCCAGGAGTTTAACCAGCTGTGTGGCCTATACAACCCTCCCATTTGAACCAGCCTGCCCATCCCACCTACTCAAATCCTCCACCTCCTCACTCATACCAAACCTTATATTGTGATTTGTATGCTAGATATACTCTTATACATATTTTAGTGTTCAGAGTCATGTATTTTTTGGGGGATTCTGTACATCACCAGCCTATATAGATGGGTTAGGTTAGAGTATCAGTATATGATATTATTGATCCTACTAATCTACTACCATTTCCTACTTAGGATATTACCATAGTTCGGGAACAAACAACTGAAGATACTTCTGATATTTCCAATGGGATACAAATATTATCTCAGACTTCTTCTTCCTTGGATAATATCTATGAGTTTATAATGACATCTAATATATGTAGAAGATTATATCCACTGAGAATATTCAGAAAATAAATCATGCATCTAATTGATATTTAAAGAGAACAACATATATGTGTTGTAGTTATTTTCCATATAAGTAAATTGATATATCAGTTTTTACTTCTTTAATTAAATATGGATTAAATTGAATAACTATATTACATTTTTTTATTATGTATCTACACACTCTTCTTATTCAAAATGAGGACACAAACATTTATAATTTTATTGATACAAAATTCATTTCAATAGTTGTGGAATATTTGAAGACTGCTGATAGAGGTACATATATATGTGAGAGACTATCAAAGATGGAGATTGGGTGTTGGTTTTCTACATTTCTTGCTGGGTACGAACAAAAACATAATTAGGAACCAATGTTCATTATAATGTAAAAATTGTGACACTTTTTTACTGTATGGGGCATTAGATGTTAGGCATATTCTACCCAAGTGAGTGCACATAGAGATGGTTTTTCTATTTATTAGGCGGTGTTCATAAAAATGTTATCACATTGTTAGAAATATATTTTTTATTATTTTTTATAAGTTCATTATATTTAATTCTTATTGTATATACATTCTTTATAAGATGATATATATGAATTTTTATCTCAGGAATTTTTTTAACAAAGATCACTTGTCAATAAAAAACCCAAATTCCATCTAAAATGTGAAAGGAATAATAATTATTTTTTATATTAGATATTTATCTAATTTTATAAATATAAATATATATTGGTTTTTATTATCAAGTAATTGTTTTATTACTAAATATTCGTCATCAACAAGGATATATAGAAAGTGGTTATTATGTTCTAGGATTCATCAATGAGATAATGACAATTAGGGTAACTGCTGAATTTGATAAGGTTGGTTTTATTAATTATTTTATATTTTCTGTCATAGTATTTTATTTTTTAATCTTATATAATTAAATGTTATTATATCTATTCAATGATACCGAGTCTTATATGAAACATGAACATACCCATCTTCGGTCTTTTTTTGTGAACTATTTGTTATGTTTGACTATGATTTAAGGTATATATATTATAATGATTATGATTTATGTTACATTTTCCTAATAAGTGTTCAAAAACTAATAATTTTTCTATAATAGGTGATTGAACAAAATGACCTCAAAAAAATTCTTTAACATCAATCTAAAATGATCATGTTGTAAATTTCTGGTCTTTTTTTTAATTATACTTTATAATAATAATGCGTTGATATTTTTTTGATTAACTTGTTCAAAGTTTATTTATTTTTAAAGAATTTTATTCAATGATTTATGTTGTTTGATGGCAATATATGTTTTTTCTATTACAGGGATTCTGATTTTTTTTGTTGGTGTAATAGTAAAAATTTTCTAAAAAAATTACGTTCAGCGTCGGTTTTTTATAAAAACCGACTCTGAAATATTAACAAAATCGATGGGGTTTTCAGTGTTAATTTATTTAGGAAACTGATGCTAAAAATAAATATTATTCACATTTTTTGCATTAGTTTTCAAAAAAAAATGCTGAAAACCTTCTTTTTAACATCACCTTTATATATGTCAGTTAAAAGCAGACAACAAAATTGAAACGAAAACCGACGGTAAATCATGTTTTTTCACTAGTTTATTCTTTATTGGTTAATAGTTGGTCCCAATGTAATATGAGGAAAAGAAAATATGGTTAATTTTTTCTAAATACTATAGAGAATTGATGGACTTCCCTATCTTTCATTTATAACTTTTGTAAAAATAATCTATTCCATCATAATGGATAATATGAAGTAATAGATCTTTAATGATGGTAAAAAAACAAGGTTTTCTACTATAGACAGACATAAACACTTTTTTATCACCCATGTAGTATGTGCATGATTTTATACAATGTATACTCTACTAGATAATATACCATACAATGTAAAGTTACTAATTTTCCATATTACTGTTACTTTAAATATATAATTTAGTTTTGTAACTACATCATATGTAGTGACACCATCACTCCCCAATAAAATCAACTCATCAATTAGGAGATTAAAATAAAAATTGATATTATTCTTTAGGTGCCCTGAAATTAATAAATATATATATATAGTTCATTCATTTATATGTAAATATGTGAGATTTATAGTTTCATGAAAATATACCGACAAGAATATTGACTACCATAAGAACCAAATCGATAGAAACCATCAATAGAAATACCTAACCGTGTGTTATGAGATTCAGAATCAAAAGAAGGATACACCTAATAAAAGTGATACTAAGAATCACTATCACAACGATTATTTATGATTATAATTATTGATATAATGGATTTATTCAATGTTATCAATGTAGATATGTTGTGAGATGTTAATAAACATGGTAATATTATTGTAATTAAAAAATACCTCAACTTTTTAACATGATTTTTTTATTTTTCATATTGTTCCTCTGTATACCTCGATTGTCGACATATTCTATAGTTAACTAAAGATTTGTATTCACTATAATATAAATTGAGAATATCTGAACAAGAAAGGTTCTTCTAATAACTAATAACCAAATTACAGACCAACTTCATGATTTAATAGAAAGTTGTAGATATTGTATTATTTTAGGAAATAATGATTTATCTAAAGAAAATATTTGATCAAAAAAACTATTTGACATTTCATAATCTAATTTAATAAATATAAATTTTACATCACCTTATAATATTCTTATGTTACATCAATTATATAAGGCTCCCTTAGTATATTTCACCAAACTATAAAATTTAAATTATTGGAATTCTGGATTCAAATTTTAATTTTCAGTTTCTATTTCCTGATAAGTCAAACTGAAAATACCATATACTGAATTTTGAAACTACGATGGTTTGAGGAAAAAAATTAACTTTGTTCTTATTTATTTCTACTATATAGATCCCTAAAAAATTAATATATAAAAAATTAATACGATAGATAAACCCCAACATTATCAAAAGTTTCAAATTTATTGAATTGGAATTTCTTACATTGACATGTCACTAAATGAAAAAATGTAAAAAACTATAGAACAAAAACTATAGAACAATTTTATTATAAAAAAAATGTAAAAAACTATAGAACAATTTAATTTCACTACATGAATATTTAAATATTTTCTGTAATGTATAAATATTTTTTCTGTTTTCTATCAATTTTTTATTATTTATAATAATATCAATAATATTGTATAAAATAATTATGATTAAATATTATTATAAATTTAAAACTATTAGTTTTTTTAAAAATTTATTTTTTATTCCATAATTAAAAATTTACAATTGTTATTTAAATTAATAACACGTAAATAGTTTTATAAATATTTGTTTATTTTTATAAATTTATAACTTAAGTTAAAATTAATTTAAATAATTTTTTTATTATTTTATTTTGTTTCCTTACTCATATTCTTTTAATAATTTTATTAAAAAAATAAAAAATATTTCTTTAATTTCCTTTAATTCAGTATATTAATATTATTTAAAAAAAATTAAATTTTTAAATTTTTTAACTTTTATTATTTACTTAATTTCTTATTTTTCATTGATATTAATTATTTTTTTATTAAAATCTTTCTAATTTTTAATTATTTATTCATTAATTATTTCATCACAAAATGAATATTTCATGTACAAAACCATTTCCAATAGAATAAATTAAAATAATTAATTATGATATATTTGTAAATTCATCACAAATAATACCTATTATGAAGAACATTAAATTCTCCATCATAAATAAGTCTTTCTCGTGTCAACCTATTTTTTACAGACTACATTTCCATCGCAATAAGTAATTCTGACAAATTATAATTAATGATACACTTTAAAATAAAACATAGTAATTATAATACACTTTATTATTTATTAATTATAACTTTTAATAAAATATTAGTACTTTTTATTTATTTTTTCTTAACTTTTTAAAATTTCTTATTTTCAGAACCATTTTTAATATTTGATGAATTTTAACAAATTTCATGAATTATACTAATTTATAATAATTTTTTATTTAGTAATTTTTTATTATGCTATATGTAGTTTCCTTATTTGTTTTTCTAATTTTGACTTATATTTACTATTTTAGATTATTTTTTAATACTTTACTTATTTTATTAATTTATTATAAATCATTAATTGTAATAGTATAATAATAATTTTTTAGTATTTATAAATATATAAAAAACATTAATTTAAAATTTTATTTATTATTTATTTATTTATATATATAGAAACATAACAATTTTTAATAATTTTAGATGATATAAATTAATATTTTGTAATTTATAATAATATTAATATTTATTAATTTACCTTAATGATAATTAATAATTATTATTTTATTCTTCACAAATTATTATTACACTATTATAATTTTTATTTTTCATTACATTTAAATTTTTTCCAAAATTTTTGATAATTTATAAATATTTATAATAATTAATGGTTATTCGTTTTTATTCATTATTATTTATATTAAATTACTTATATTTTGATTATTTATTCTTGATTGGGACTAATATTTATTATTTTCGATTATGTTTTGTATTACCATACTGTATTTAGTAATTTATTAAAATAATAGTCTTTTATAATATTATATGTTTTTAATTTCAAATTATATTTATTAAGAATAGGTAATTTTTTATTCATTATTTATTTAAATTAAATAAAAAATATATAATAAAATTACTATTAGTTAACTAGAATATTAAATTACTAGTTAGAGCCAACAACAATTATAAATTATACTGGTCTGTTATTTTTATTATAAAAAACATTGGAAACTATATAATAAAAAATATACTAAAAAATTAAAACAACTAATAATGTGACATGTGCAGATAATTAAACTCTAATAATTTAAATTAACTAAAAATTTATTGAATAAAAAATTAAAAATATATATATAATAAAAAAGAAAAAAAATACTTGAAATTAATTACTACTAAAAAATATATTTGCAAAAATACATTCAAACTAATTCTTGGATCACAAATAAAATATATCTAATCTTGGAAGTAATTTCCTAGAGGAATGGTGGGAATTACAAGAAAAATAAATTGAGAATGGAATATTTGGAATGATGGAGGGGGATATAATTGTGGTTTACTTTTTTTAAACAAATATTTTGTGATGGAAGAGTCCATTAATTGGACTATTTGAGATAGAAATAGTTATTTATGATGGTGTGGATATCCGTCATAAACCTTTAGTCACTATAAATATATTTCCATTTATCTAAAAAGTAATTTTAATAAACATATTCCATTGCAAATAATCCACTTTTGGACTATCTGCGATGGGATGCATAGTTAGTGACAAAAATATAACTTATTATAATTGAGTAATCATCCCATTGAATGTATTTATTCCATGATAAGGATATTTGTGATGGAATATACATTCTCTCACAAATAATTCTTTTGCAGCAAGAATATATGGGATAGAAATATACATTTTGTTGTAAATAAGTATCTCCTATCACCATGTACATTTTTCTACCAAAACTATAAATAATGGAATTTTGGCTTAGTGGTAGGCACCCCGTAAGGCTACATGGAAAATGGGGGTTCAAAACCCATGGGGTGTGGGTTACTGTAGCAGTATTGTAGCGGTACTGTAGCAGCGGTGGCATTGTTCATCAGCGGGCACTATAGCGGCGACAGGGCACTGTAGCGGCGGCAGGGCACTGTAGCGGCGGCGATACTGTGCGGTACTGTAGTAGCAGGTTACTATTCACAGAATCTGAATTGGACTTTGAATTTGGGCCTACGGGCTATGTAATGGGCTACAAGCCCACTGGCCCTTCGGGCTATGTAATGGGTTTCCCTCTACCCAGTTAAAAGAGGACTTTGCTTTGATTTAATAATAAAAATGAGGCTTCGGCCCCAACCTTTAAAAAAAATGGAATTTTGGTACGCCACAAATATTCATTGATAAGAATTTATTTTCAAAAAAATTATATTTCTACCATAAAAGACTCATTCTATATAACTATATATGATGGACACGAAGTCAATTGTAAAGGCTCTAATGTAAAAGTTGAAATATTCTATAGTGAATTTCCATACTTCACATCACCATTTAACTTTGATCGATGGTATCGATAGGATTATTTATATAGGATGCATCTACCTCAAGATCAATATCATCACATCGAATCATATTCACATGGAATGGAACATATTTCCTCAATTTGGAAACATGGAAATTGTTAAGAAACGTGATACGAAATTTCTTTTACTCTGAAAAAGATTTAAAAAATCCTGATATATCTCAGAGATATCTACCCTTGTTTACCCATTTTTCGATTCCCCAACCACAGAAAAACCTAAAAGATTACACGGTCACCATCTTTGAATTTCAAATCTCACCTTCCATGATCAACATAAAAAATGTTCCTATATTGAGTGGTCAAGAATCATTTCTAAATTAATTTCAACTACTCGGATTCATCATAATCAATGTTAATCCTAATCATAGATGATTTATCTATCATCATCCAACATAGATGATAATGAAAAAAACTTCCATAAATGGCTTTATATGAAGCTATAAAAATTGATTCTTAGTAGTTATAGTTATATAATATTTATACATAGGATTTGTGATCCTTCCATGATACACCAAAGTTAATAATAAAGGCTCAGAGTATATCCTCTATAATATGAATGGTTCTCTTAGACTGGATATTGGTTTGAGGGTCAAATTAATTACTCATTTCACCAGATAACTCAAATATTATTGCATTCCCTTCTAAAACCAATAATTAAACATAGGGTCACTATCAAAGATAATGATAGATGTTATTCCATGATGCTTCACAATATTTCTGATGTACAGTTTCCCCAGTTCATTAATTAAAGCATATTATTTACTTAGTATAAGGTCAACCATCTTGGTCAAATGATCCACAATTATCCATACTAACTATCACCCTTCAAATTATCATACAGACCATTTTCTAAATCCATGATGATCTTGTACCATTTCTATACTTATAGTGAAATCAGATAGAGATTACCAATATGATTTTTATAATCTACCTGGACTTGCTTATAGGTAAGGCACCAAACCATGAACCATGTGATATCCCTCTTCTTGTCAAGAAACCAAAACTGGTGATAAATATTTTTATAAAGCATAATGATTCTAGGGATAATATACCACTAATAATCATGGTATTCTTTTGTTACACTTTCTCCAATTTTAATTGGAATGTCCAATTTTCCATGGGCATATAAGAAAAAAATGGAATATTAAAATCAACAATCAAATATATCCATACAATTTAGGTTCTATTGAATAATGATGCAATCCAGATTAGATATTTGAGAGTTATTTACCCATTCCACAAGAGAAGATATAAGTTTTATATTGTATAATTGTATCCTATTTTGATCTTCCAGAATATCCATGTAGAGGTTTTCTATAAACAATGTAAATTTCCATTTGTCTATAGAATCATGCACCATTTTAGGGTGAACTTTCCTACTAAGAGAATTAACAACTAATTTTCCTTTATTAAGTGAATATTGAAAATAAAATCAAGAGTTTGAAGGAATTTCACCCAATGATATTTTCTAATATTCATTATCATTGAGAAATATTTTATTTTAGTCTATTCTGGTTTGTGAACACCACAAAGCAATTCCCATATAGGTATTTCATCCATAACAACAAGGCATAAACAATAATAGATAATTCCACATAATGGGTAGTGTAGTTGCTTTCTTAAGGATAAAACTATCTGGAACCAAATACCTCTATCTGATGATCTAGCATAAGGAAACATCCCAGGTCCACTAAATAAGACTTATGGCACACCTCAAATCCCTTTCCTAGCAAATTTATAATAAAAAAGAAGAGTTTTAATCAATAGATCCTTCATATTATAGAAAACTAATTCACATTATTCGAAATAAACAACATTTTATCCTTTCCTTGTCAAGGCAGTCATATGAGTAGTGATTTTAGATAAATCATAAATGAAATAGTAATAAAACCCATCAAACCTAAGAATTTTTATTATTTCAAATACATTTGATAGAGTTTTCTAGGACTTCACTGATTTCACCTTCTCATGATCCACTAAAATTCCAACTTTGGAGATCACATGTCAGGGGAACTTAATTTTAAAAATATAGAATGGGAATTTGGAAATATTAGTGTATAACTAGTACTTTTGTAAGGTTTCCAAAATGATATGAATATTTTCTCCACGCTTAGACAATAACCTCAAATATATTAGTATGACATAAAAAATACAACCATGAATTATTTTAAGAATATATAATATAAAATTTTCATTAAATACATAAATATATTTAGTGAAATATCATTTTAAATGGAATTACCAAATAATCACAATTATCTTACTGGCTTTAGAAATATATTTTTGGAATATCCTCTAGTCTGGATCAATGTTGATGGTGTTGTATTTGGTTCCCTAGAACCAACTTTTGTTAAATTTATGATAATCTATATCAATATTTTGGAATATTAATAAACTCCCTCTCACGTCATGATTGTTATTCTATGTAACATAGTATGTGATAATTTCCAAATATTGGATGTCAAAATGAAAATTCCTTGCAGTTCCCTACTATGATGAGAACCCAGAAGTGTCAAAAAATTATTATTAAATATATGTTCTATAGTAGGTTGAAATCATTTTAAGGACAAAAATGACTTGGGATATCAGGGGTGGAGACTCCTAGAACATTGTGGTACCTTCTCATGGTGTACACACATGGTAATATCTAATGTAGGATATTATAAGAATGAGACACAATAATAAGAAATTCTTATTTGTATGTGTCATTGGATATTTCAATATGTGGATGTGTGTATTGATCCTTAGACATTAATATTATTATAAATTAATGTTATAAGTTATATACTTTTATATATTTATGAAAACATTGACTACATATATTCAGTACAAGATAAGATACTTTGGGTAGGTCACAAGTAATATTTCATTAATTAATAATGAGATAAAGGGTTTTTCCCTTTTATTCTTTTATGGAAGTAGATATCTTCATCCATTTTATGGAAAAGATATATCCTAAATAAATATATAGTCATGGTTTTCTATAATAAAGTTCCATTTTCTAAAAGTAAAAGAAAGAGATATTGAGCACATTGGTTGATGGCACCACTATGAAACATGCTTGATTAGAGATATCATGATAAAGGGATTGTATTACATTGTAAGCATTCATATCAGGTATTATTCCATTGTGAAATTAACTTCTTTATCCATTTATGCCTTGGTGTGTTGAAAACTGTAACCTTGGAATTTAGGCTACTTCACCTAATGCCACTGATAAAAAGGTCTAGAGGGTCACACAATATGTGTATCAAGAATTTTAGTTAAGAAAATATATTATTATTTATTATTTAACAAATTGAATAAATATTATTCCCACATGTGGTTTAATAATTATTCATGTTTGTACGATCACATATATTTTTTCATCAGTTATTCAAGAGAATATTATGTGAGTCGAATATTTAATAAATAATTATTTTCTATTTAATTAATATAATATTTATTTTTTTTATTATAGAATAATTCAGTGATATTTATTTAATAAATAAATAGTCATTGTTAAAGGCCTGTAAATATTGCATCAGAATGTCGGACTAAGTTTTATATTCCAATGAGAAATAATATATATAGAATATTATTTGGATAGATAATATTTAATTATAATTTGTGAGTTTAGAACATGTCCGGAAATAATAAAATTATTATTATTATACACAAGGGGTTCCACATGGATTAAATAAATAATAAATTACACTTATTAAATTATTTATTCTAACCCTAGAATTACATAAACTAAATTATATCAATTTCTCTATAGAGAAACTTCATTTTGTGTTGTGTATAATAAGATATTGAGATAATCTTATCAAGCCCTATAGAGATCAATCTACCATAATACTTCAAAAAATGGAGTGTGATCTTCCTCTGCCTTCTACTCTTGAGTCTAGATAGATCAATGATAATTATTTGTAAGTGATTCTCAGGGCGATCAAAGGAGAACAATTCAACCAATAGGATCTACCGTGCTAGCACCTAGGGATTCGGATGATGACATTCAGAGATTCATGGAACACATGTGGATCACCACTATAGGAAATATATTCATGATTCCTACAATGAAATGATGGTATGACATAGATCTATTTTCAAATCCATCAATAAAGAAAAAAATTTCTCACAAGGTAATTCTTTAATTTATTAAATTAATTATAAATAAAATTTGGAGATCATATGCTTTGGTTCTGATTTTTATCCATTTTCTATATTCTTTGATTCAATATTTTTTATCACAAAATTCATCATCTTGAAAATCTTTGATTAATCATTGATCGTGATAAAAAAATAATAGTTTGTTATGATCAATTCGATGATTCTGTTGCACCTAGAACCTTCATATGGTAACCTAGGTGCATGTCAATCTTCAAGAACAACTTCTTCCGTTTTGACAGATCAAGGATATCATCAATTATTCAAAAATGAGAGTAGTTCATAATTAATGTCGAGATCAACATAAAATAATATACACATAAACATGGACTTCCATCAACCTTGTTAGTGAATAGAACCAGATCACCATAAAGAGAAGTTATCAACCTGATGAACCCTTTTTCTTCAAGCTCCTAAAATTGAGTTATTGATTCCTTTAACATAGTTGGTTCCATTTGATATGATGTAATATAAATTGGTTTAATTATTTATAAAACGTTAGTGGTTAATTCCACTTCTCGGTTATTAGTAAATATTAAAATGTATTTTGGGAATACATTAGATTATAAATCCACTACTTGGGGAAACAGTCGTTTATCCTTATCATCGAATTATTTGAGGACAATGTTATCTATCATTATAGTGATCACACGCAATTAATTTTAATTGAGACTAGATCAGGTCTATTGGGACTCCCCACTCTCCCAAGAGAGTGTCCTGAATACCATTAGGAGATGAGAAGGACAATATTACATTCTAATAGTGAATCTATGATTATAACTGAGTTAACCTGTCCATTCCTAATATGAAATCAAAGGAATTCATTTTAACAACCATCAAATCCAAGAGATTATTCAAGTATTCCACTACCAAAGCATAAGATATACACTTCTAGTTTTTTTAATACTCTTCTCCAAAGGAGAATCAAGGCTCATATATAAATGAGGAGATTCATATTTAACCTCAATAAGCAACAAAAATTGATTATAAATAACGAAATGATAAGAACTTATTTCAAATAATGTACATGAAAAAGTATGTTATACTGAGGTTATACCTTTAACTATAGAATATTGAAGTCCATTATTAGCTATTGGTTTTTCAATTGCATACATACAATTTTCTTCATCTTAATAACCTTATGTAATAAATACCCACTCAAAATATTTCAGAACAACTATTAAATTATATGAATCTTGTAACTCACCTCATCTAGATCTTCTTGATTGTGGATGACTTCAACTTGTAGATTGTAAAAAACTACATTTGAGATGGATAAGTATGGTAAATATGTTTCCTAACACTTTCTAATGTCCCCTGTTAATAATACTTCTTAATATGGACATACTAACCATTATAGTGGAAATATTGTTTCTTAAAGGTATAGTTAGGCTTGACGCATCCTGGTATACTGAATTGATGACACTTAATGAAAGATCTTCCCAAGATAGGTGATGAAGGTACACCACTACTTTGGCTTCCTTGATGTGAGGAACATTTTATTACCTCCTCTCTCTATCACTTTATAATACTCAAAGATCTATCACCTGAGGTTTATCTGGGAAATTGACCACCCACTCCTGAACATCGTTCGGATCTTATGTCAAAGAGGATGAATTTCAAGACCACTTCAGAGGAGGTTGGGGGATTATATATCACAACTTAAATTTGTAAACTAACATTAAGAACCACTTAAAAACACAGAATTTTTGATTCATTTTCATGTATTGAATTTGAGAAGATTAAAAAATATATATTCAAATTCATAATTTATATATATCCCGTATTAAGGTTCATGAACTTCTTGGACATTCCTCAATTTATATTTTTAGGGTAAAGTTTCTCAAGGAATATATCTTGAATGATCTTACAAGTGATACCATAAATATTATTTTCCTCAAACATCATGGCCCACCACCAACAATCCACCCTTTCAATCATAAAAAAGAAAACTAGACTCAGTTCTGTTTTGGGATCTCAATGATCTCAAAAAATCAATTGACGATGATTAATCCACTCTTATACCATTTAAGAGATACATTACCTTCAAAAGTAATAGGATAGTTAAATTGAAAATACCTCATAACATTATAGGTTGTAGGATCCTTTTAAATAGATCCTTGAATAGATTCATGGAGAATTTTAACTATCCCTTCCTAGACTTGGGGGTCAACTACAGGTTGAGTTGGTAGTTCATGTTGACCTACCCCTTCCTACTAAATTGGAGGTGGTTTTCTAAGAAATGTACTCTGAAGTAAGGTAGGGAATAATTACATTATTTTCTTCACAAAATATACAACCTCAAGGCTTGAAATACACTATATAGGTCATATATAAACCCTTTCTTTTCCCCCTCACTTTCATTTCCCAAAATAATCTTAAATCTAACATACCCATTATAAACAATTTTTAAATTGTCTCACGTGATCACCAAATCAATTAAAAATAAGTAAAGTCATGATTTTGGTATAATATAAAAGAAACTAATGATAAATATTATATGGGAAACTATCAACCTAAAGGAATCTATTGATTATCCATATTGACCTAATCATTAAGAATAAATATATGAGAATTCAAAATTTATTTATTGTAAATGTTTTAGTAAATATGATTCATAAACTAGTTCCATTAATTATACGATAAAAAATAGAAAAGAAAATGACATATTAAGACACCCTAAATTTTACTACCTATTGGCACTTGTCATGATTCATGAAACCTGAGGGCATGAAATAGACCTAAGGGAAAAAGATAAAAGAGATCATTGATTCCCACTAGAAATTCAATCTTCCATAAAAATTATGATAGCCATACATATTTATGAGTTACTCCCTATATTAGGATAGTCTTATCTTCTAACTAATATCAATTTATATACCCAAAATAATGTAGTGGAATTGGATTAAAAAAATTTAAGGTTCCTGACTCAAAAACCTGAATAGAACCTGAGTCACCTTGCCACAACACCTATGATGCAGCTCTTGGTCACTATAGGCTAGAATAAATACTAAAGGTTGAGGGATATAATTTTTGGATATATTATTCCATTCTTTTAGATGATATAAACCGAACTAGCCCAATTCTATATGTAACTTAACCTATCTGAGAATTTGGTTCCCTTAAATGTAGAAGTAGTTATAAATGGAAGATGGTGAAGAAATATGTTACACCAAAATGAATAACAAGACATGAACATGTATAAACATATAAAAATGGTATGAATACACTCTTAAAAATAACCAAGTATGAATGACTATACAAAAATGATATATACATAAGTGGTTCGAGCCAAACATGGTTTAAAAACCCAAAATAGTGATCCCAAAAAGTTCACCCTCTTTAGAAAATTTTTAATGAAAACCCACATATCATCATTTAGTAAAATCTTAAAAAGAATAAAAAATTATCACAAATACTACACACTTCTTATGTCATAGATCCCATACATGGAGGATATTCATTTACATAGTTCACAAATAAAAGGGTATGTGCATGTCATATAAGGGCACGTGTAGGTCATGAGTATAATGAAACTCAATACGCAGTCACCACCTCACCCCAAACAACATATCATAAACTAGAGTGCATTCCAAAAACAATATAAATTTAGAGAAATATGTACTAAAAATGGTATATATTATTTGTAGATAATTATACATAACAAAACACATTTACAAATAACTACCCATATAGGAAGGGTTATTAACTGTAATACCTAATTTAATCTATATCTTGGGATCTAAGGGTGGTAATCCATTTCAATCCCCAACTGAATGTATTTACAAAAACAATTATCTCACATAAATAAATATAAACAAACTCAAGTATTTCTTAATTTTTGAAAAATAATTTAGGATATTAGTGACACATCTAGGGGAAATGGAATTAGGTATAATGAGTCAGGACAATCATGAAACCAATCTCCGCGAATAGCGTAATAGGAATATTAATTCTTGGAATTGTATGTTTGTCCCAAAAACCACACACTTGTCCATCAACATGTGGATACCTAATAAAATCCATATTCTATAATATACATATTTTTTAACATGCTTAGATTAGTGAAAAAGTTAAAAAAATTCATATTTAACGATGAGCACATATGGAATGAAGTAAAATCCTGAAATGTATCAAATTAATAGTGCTAATATACAGGAAAATAAATATATAAATATCCCCTTTCACAACTCACTATTAATAAACAAATAAATATTCATAGTAGATAAGTATAAAATAGGAAATAAATTCTTAAATTTTAACATTACATAATAAACATGATAAACATAACCAATAGTTTTATAAAATATATTTTTGTCCATATAATGATTTAAAAAACATTTATTAATTTTAAACTCTTGGTTTTAATTAGTTAATCTTACCCAAACCATTACTAGGTTGTATCACCATGAATATTATAGGAATAAGGGGAAAACCTACCAATTTAATTACAGAAAGATATTTATGTTATAAGGAAAATGATAGATTCCACTAAAAGATAAATTGTAAAATCAATAACATGATAGAATTTTGGTTATTTCCACTAGAAATAAAGGAGAATGAATTAATTAAGATAAATTAAAAAGTAACCTTAGATTCACCTAGGAAAAGTACTTGTACCAGCTAGACTAGAAGGCCTCTAGGTGATTCATTCAATTTTGGGAACCCTATATTGATAAGATATTAGATTATACCTGCTTATGTAATAACACATAAAAAGAATAAAAATTAAAGGAATCAATGTCCCTAACCTTTCTTAGGATGATCACCAATGACCAGTCAGATCCAACTATAGCCAATGAGGAAGGTAGATTCACTCAAGGGTGAAAAGATGGATGATAGCTCCACATAGGGTCTCATATGGAAGAAATGAGAGATAATATCAAGTTAGTTATGATTTTGGGTAAATATTAAGGGTTTTAAAAGATTTAAATACAATTTTTTAAAGTGATTTTGTCTAGTAACTGATTTGGAACCTGGTACAGAGCCACCAACTACAAAGTGATTTAAATAGAACCACCTTCACCTTTGGATCCCCCACCAAGTGACCAATACTATATTAATAGGTACATGGTGCTCATTGCACAACAACCATTTTCCTTTTCCCTCCAAATCCTCCAAAAAACCTATAATTATCCCCCTGAAATCTGAATACACCAGAAATGAATTAAAATTTCTTGAAATTTATGAAAATTACCAACCCAAACTGTTTGGGATCTTTACATGGGAAAAGCTGTATCAATCCACATTTTACCTCAAAATTAACTTATAAATCAGGATAGAGAATTTGGTTTTTAGGATATAAAAAATTTCATACAAAAATGCCTCTAAAAATTGATTAATCATTTTAAATTTTTCATCTATGATTTCTAAATGTGATTTATAATTCGATATGTTTCATTTGACTTGAATAATGACTTATTTTAAAATCCATCTTAAAAATTTTCAATGTTTCAAAAAATGACTTTTTCTTAACAAAAATATTTTCTCAATATCAAAATTTAGTTATAGTAGGTCATACTTTCTTATTTGGATCCCTTATTACATTATTTAAAAAAATGAAAAAAGTAAAACAAAGAAACAATTAATGTAAATTAATGTTTCTCAATAAATGGTTCCAAATTTTGATGTACAACTATCATGGGTGTGTTAGAAATAATATTTAAAACCTAGGAAAATAAATTATAATGAATACCCTAGTATATCCCTTAAGTAGTCTACCCACTCACCTTTTATTTTGTTTGTGTCACTTTTTTTAATACTTTGTGTAATGTGTGAAAGTAATATGAATTATTTTTGTGAATTTAGTTTTTTTTAGCCAATAAGAAAATTAAAATTATTAAACTTATAAAGAGATAAATTAGTTGTTCATTTATATGAATATACCCTGGTTTATTCCACCATAGTCAATAAAATACCATATCTTTACATTTACTCTTATTCAATGATTTAATCTAATATCAAAATCACTCAACTTTTATTGAGTTGATTTATGAGATCTAACACACTATGTACAGAGTGATTTGATTATATTTTGATATATAAAATGTGAATAATTATTATAAATCACTTAGGAATCCAATTATGAAAATGGTCATTAGATCTCAAAAACTCATAATCAAGAGAAATAATTTTCAAATAGAAAAACTGAAGGCATAATTTTTCATCCACATGCCAAAAGTATCTATAAAATCACCACCTAGATCACACCATTGCATCATATATAGAATGTGTTAGGGGGAGGAAATTATGAATGAAAACATATAATAAGTAAAATTAATTAATTTAAAATGGGAAAATAAATAATCACCTATTCACTTTCATTAAACATGTTGTTAAACTATAACATGTGTAAAGAGAAGAAAAAAAATTGTTGATATGAGACTTGAAAATAAACACCCCCCTCACTGTATCAACCATAAAATGGTTTTTAGACCGCTACAAATAGAGTTAATATAAAATTAGTATTGAAGAACTCAACATGTGACCTTGAAGTGAAAAAAATATTGGGGGTTTATATATAAGTATTTTCATCTATTGGTATCTTCTTCCCTTATTATTTATTCCATGAATACACCAAGATATCGCTCTTTCTTTCAATGATATATATACATGTACAAAGTGATATTTGATTCCACCGTGTTCCTCTTTGAACATTCCATGCACATTAGTGAATTTTCACCTTATTTTAGCTTCAATTTAGCCCCACTAACACATTAAAGCTCCACTATATTGGATGAAATATGCCTATATAATCGATTAAGATATTACCTAATATTATTATATAAGGTTGATATAAATAATCATTACATTAAATATATACCATGTGTATCACCTGATTTATATATAGCTAATAATAGATTTAATATACTTCTACTATTCTGGAAAAATCATCCTCAAACATCAAAAGTCTTTTGAGATAGGTATAGACACTAAAATAATCATTAATAAAGCCTTTGAAACAGTTTTATAATTCAACTCAAGATATAAGAAATACATCTATCATAATTAGTGATATATTAAAATTCCAACAAATCATCACCAATATCAGGATATTATAATCAATTATTTATATTTTTAGCTTATTTTTTAAGGTGAATTGTCTTGTTGTAAACATTCAATTCACTTCCCTATTTATCATATAAAGAAATATCATCTTGTTTCTTCTAATTATATCAGTCATCTTTATGATATTTACTTTCATCGAGCACTAAAATTTATTTTAAAAATTGAAATTATTGAATTTTTATCATCTTATATCACTAATATATCAATCATAATATGTAATTCCATTCATAAATGGTGGAATAAATATTTTGCATCCTTCTATATCTATTCCCCCATAATCATAAGCAGTGATTTCTCTATATCAGTAGTGGTGATACCTGCATAGCCATAGTTCCTGGAAAACATGGTTGAATAGATATTTTCTAAAATCGTGATATTATATTCAATAAGTATATCATATGATATGACCTGTTCAATTATTAATAAATATATCCCATATTCTTTATGGAGTTTGTTTTCATATTTTATAATATTCCATAGTCATTTACAGTAAGTCCTCTATGGGGAGAAAACACTTTATATAATTGATCATGATATCTGGCCTTCCCATGCACAAAACCCTATAGATTTTATGACACTCCATGATATCTTAATTATATACCCTAAATGAATTTATTTTTAGTAGCTCCTTTAAACTATCACAGGTAGTTACATTTTAGTTCCTCTGTTATATAACTCTAGAGAACTATTACATAGTTTCACTAGCTCATACTTAACTAACGTGAATATTTTTGGCTAAATTTTATATAGAATTTTAATTTGACTTTCTGATCCTATGAAATAAGTTGGTTTCTTTAGTAATACTTACACAGGCTTTAGATTTATTCAATAATTATTACACAATATCTGATCATCACTTACATGACTAATGTTTACTGTTACAAAAATTATAACCTATATTGATCAAAATGAATATAAATTGAAGGCTTTACCATTTAATTTATTCCAAAAATATTTTATTCAACATTTTTTATATTTTAGATGGAATTAATCATTAATTTTTAAAAAATACTGAGTAAACAATAATTTCTAAAACATTTAAAAATTTAATAAATTTAACAAATAAGAGGAAATAAATATAATTGAAAATCCAATAAAATATACACATTAAATTAGATTTATCATTTCTTATGTAGATGAAAAACTACTCATCGAAAATGATATCTCTAAATTAAATTTTATAACAGCTTGGTTGGGAAAAAACATATTGAGGAAAAACATTGAAGAATAATCTATATATTATGTGTGAATATATATAAAGATAAATATGAAATAATTCTTAGACCTAATTAATATATTAATATTTGTTAATTTCTAAAGAGATTTTTTATGATTATGTAATTACCTCACATCTCTATTTCATTTTATGTAATCATATCGATGTATATTTTTCTCTCATTATAACAAGATAATTCCAATCTCATATATATTTTATTAAAGTGGAATGGGGTGATCTCTTACCTCAAGAATTTTATTTAAATGAAATCAATGAAAATATCCAAAAAGTGTACGGGAAATAGGGCGGAGCCCAAGGTAGAAATCTATTAACCTATCTTTTTCATCAATCTGGTAGTTAGCTTTATCTCTTATTCTTCAATAGAATTCCATTCATCCCTTCCGCGACCACGCCCCCAGAATATTGATCTTCCATGACTCAAAGGAAGAGCTTGAAGCCTTTCTAAAAGTGTCTCAGCATCAGTGTTGTTAGAATTAGAGCTTTCATCATTCTCTTTCCCTTTACCAAGAGAAGCAACTCCCACGATTTCAGTATCCTGGGAATGGCTCTCTTATGTCTCATCAGGAGAGCTCATACTGGTATCCTTCATTTCAGTGGTATAATCAACATGTTTACCAAAGGAAGGATTACCTGTAATCAACCCAGCTGCAAATTTTTCCTTCTTTTATGACACAAGCTGAAAGCCTTCATTGTCCACAACGGGTTTTGAAAAAGCATGACAAGGTTTAGAAATGACTGGAGGGTCAGTTTCTAAAACATTATCACCATTTTGGATATCCAAATCAACCATTTTTTCTTTACCTTCTTTGTGGTTATCCTCATGACTTGAAATTTGAGGAGACGAAGAAATTTGAATTTGTTGCAAAACAACACCTTTTCCTTGATAATTCGAATCAACATTTTGTAAATTCGCGTCTTCAAAAAACATGGTAGCCCAAGACTTTGACATATTCTTAGAATTAGAGGCATTGATATTGTGTGTGATACAAGTCGGATCACCCTACTTTTCAACTGTATGATTGAAAACATCCTCAGGGGCCGCTCCTTGTACTTTTTGGTTATCAAAATGAATGGTAGCCCAGCCTCACCCATATAATCAGGCTTCAGAACATGTGTAATTTTATTCTTTTTGGGACAATTTCTCATCTCATTTCCATGTGAAGAACAAAAGTTGCAAACTATTGAGAGCATACAAGTAGACGAGTCATGACCTATAATTTTACAATATTTTCAAAACTTTGTCATTTTTTCTTAGATGATATTCAATTCACTAATGTCATCATCAGTTGCAAGCATAACCTTATCAACCAAGGTTAATCCCAATTCAACCTCAACTATGAACCAGGCATAGTGACCAAAACGATCCACTTCCTTTTCCTTGTCAATTTTTATAGGAATAAAAATTGACATCACAATATCATACAAAATTTTGGGATGACAAATAATCCAATTCAATCCATAAACTCTTACCCAAATTTGTGTGGTGGTGTTACCAATCTCAAAGGGATTAAATATTTTATCCCATTCACAGAGGTGAACAATCCCTGGTTTGAGAGTAATAAAAACAAATCTCTAAGCTCGAACTTTCATTTTTTGAGGTGAAGTCATTATGAGTGACATAGTAAATATATGTTTTACATCAGTTATTAAAATTGATGTTAAATTTTTCACAACATTAGTTGTTAATCATATTATTATTTTTAATTCTCCACTTAGATTATTTAAAAACCAACATAAAAAACATATATATCTTACATTGTTTTTTAAATAAGTGACATTTAAAACGATTTATCACATATGTTGTTTAAAAACTGATGTGAAACCTATGAATTTATTTAAAAATATATTATAGAATATTGAACCCAACTTTGTTTATATAGAATCAAAAATAAAAAACACAGTTTCATATTATAAAATAATTATTTTATATTTATAATATTGAAGAAATAATTATGGTTCAAATATATCATGATAATAATAAATAATTATCATTAAAAGTGATAGAAACAAATGATAATAAAAGATATCATTCTATGGATTTTACCTATATGAAATTATTTTTGATAAATCATAATGCCCTAATAAATATGATCCTCATCATGGAATTAATTTCCTCCTTTTATAACATCAATGATTCTATCCTACCCAAATCTATAATGTATATTTAAAAATGATTTAGAATCTATGAATAAATAATGAATGTATAAATGAAAACACTAAAGTAAAATCACACCGGTATTATATATTTGAAGATAGAGGGAAATATAGATCTTTGAGAGGGAAATGGAAAATAAGAGTGTATGATGTGATAGATATATAAGTGGGAATGAAAAATATTGTGAGTGTGACATAAAAAATGAGATTTATGTATATGGAATGATGAATTTGTATGAAGGAAATAAAAATTTCATTAGTGAGATGTGAAAAAAGGAAATGTTCATCTATTTTTAATGTTTGTTTTCATAATTGATGTAAAAAATATTTTCAAGACTATTTCTAGCATTTGTTATTGGATTAATTGATTTTAAAAATTCCCATGGTTTAGTTTTGTATACAAATTATTAAAATAACTAATGTTAAAAATATTTGAGAGAATAATTTTTGTCGATTATTAATATAATCGATGTTAAAATTACCAATGTTTTAGGTTTTTACTTTGGTTATTTACAAACCAAAATTTATTTTTTTAACATCCATTATTAAATAACAAACTTTAGAACATAGATGTTATAATTAAATTTTCTTATAGTGATAATATCCTTAAGTACATAAAACATATTGATGATGAAGTATTTTATTTTTTATGTGAGTAATAACTTATTTCATGGGATTACAGAAATGTTATTTGTGAATTTTAAATGTATAATTCTAGATCTCAATCATGATTTGTGTTCTATGAAAAATATGGATCAATTAATTATAAGATTTCTAAAAATGCTACAGTGGATGGTTATTTAATTAAATATGAGTATATATTTATCCCCATGAATGATTATTATGTTATATTTTCTGTCAATAACCATTTCTTAAGGAGTTTGAAGAGTAATCTAGTTTATTATTTCTCTTTGAAGAGATTGGGTAAACATGGTGATAATGGTTAGATTTTTTAATAGTAGGAGGAAAAATCACACCATAGTGGGTGTGATCAAACCATGATATATGTTTATCCAAACTATTTAACAATAATTTTTAAAGCACCTTATACTATAACAGGTTAAAATCATGTAACAAGGATGATGTGTTGTACTATGGAATATGAGAACATATTGTAAGAATGCATGTTTAGAAGATGAGAAAGAGAGTTCATACCATAATTAATACCCCATGAGGATTTGGTGAATCTCTAGATTTCAATGGGTGATGGGTTCATCTCGCAATAGAGATATAATATGACAATAGGATGAGTTTATGTTACAACTAAGAAGGTTGTCACTAGTGCAGGAAATGTTATTTATGTCACCATTTTTTTCGTCGGTTGTATATAACCGATGTGATAATCTGTGAAACATGGTTTTTTATGTCGTTTATTTTATAACCGACGTAACATATGCAGTGAGTATATTTTTAAAGTTATTTTAATAACCGACGTTACAAATCGCACGTGTTCTGTTTTTATGTCAGTTATATATTAACCAATGTAAAAAACAAAAGTGCATGGGTTTTTTACGTCAATTATTTGATAACCGATGTAAAAAACGAGATATCTATGAATTTTTACATCGGTTATAAAATATCCGACCTAAAAAACCAAAGCGCGGGGGTTTTTTACGTCGGTTATAAAATAACTGATGTAAAAATGTGGCTTTTGAGGCCTTTTTAAGGTCGGTTATTTTATAACCGAGGTAACAAAACAACCGATAGAATGTTTTTTACGTCGGTTATACAATAACCGACGTAAAAAAATGTGATTTTTGATGTCTTTTTTACGTCGGTTATTTTATAACTGACGTAGAAAAAAGAGTTGTATCTGATACATTTATTACATCGGTTATTATAATAAATGACGTTATAAATGTAAAAAATATTTTATATTGTCAGTTATTAAATAACCGATGTTATAATACATTTTAAAAATTAACAAGCCCAGTGGATTGTCATTTATGATTTTTCGATCGACAGTCCGGTGGATCGTCTCTCTCGTGCGGTAAACCCTAATCAACTCTTCGATCTTTCTACGTTAAACTCATTTTTCCTTCATCATTTATCTTAGTTAATCTCCTCAGATCTATCATCTCAACTCGCAGCACTCAATTAAGCCTTCCATGAATTTATTTCATTCATTTTTTTCCGGGATAGTCTATATTTATGTTTTGCAATTTTTGTGTTTAAACTAGGTTAGACTCTTTGATTTCAAACCCTCTTACCTCTTTTATCCATCATCATCTTATTTGTCATCCCTATATCAATTAGATTGGCTCACAATATTCATTTAAGCCTCAACTACTTCTATGTAGTTTGTTTTTGTTTGGCGAATTCCGGACATTGATGGTAATTTTTGTTGTCATTGACAACTAATGATCTCATTCACCTATATTACTGTATATAATGGTTATTGATTAAATGTACGAATTCCGAAATGATATTTCATTTGTTATTTCTGCTTATGTTTATCCTCTTTTATATGAGAATCTATTAGACATATAATGTAATGGCAGTTGACCTCTATGGCCCAATGATGCATCATTATGTCTCATGATTCCAAATAAAAATGGGTTCTACTGAGGGCTTACCCTAGTATTTTTTGAGGCCTTGGGCAAGGCCCTGACAATATGTTTTAGATTTCTATAATTATGCATTACCTCATTATGATATTAGTTATCGAGAAAACTTGTGATCATTTGACGAGTTGAATATCAATGGTTATTTTTAATTATCATAAAATCATTTAAGTTGCCATATTTAATAATATTTAATTACATCTATTTCATGCTGACGTATATATTAAATTCATGTGTTTTTAGTTGTTCACCATGCCTAGTTTTTATATGTAAACCATTGTTTGGGGGGTTGTCCGGGGGGTGGGGGTTGTCCAGAGGGTTGGGGGTGTCCAAGGGGGTGGTGGGTGTGGGGGGGTTGTCCAAGGGGGTGGAGGCCTGTCCAGAGGGTTTTGGGGGTTGTTCGGGGGGGTGGGGGGCTATCCAGAGGGTTGGGGGTGTCCAGGGGGTGTCAAAGTGGGTCGGGGGTGGGTGGTGTACAGGAGGGGTGGGGGGTGCTTTCTGGAGGGGTGGGGTGCTGTCCAGGGGGTGGGGGGCTGCCCAAAGGGTTGGGGGGGTGTCCAGCAGGGTGTCCAAGGGGGTAGAGGCTGGGGGTGGTGTCCAGGAGGGGTGGGGGTGTTTTCTAGAGGGGTGGGGTCTATCCATGGGGTTGGGGGGCTATCTAGAGGGTTGTGTGGTGTCCAGGGGGTGTACAATGGGGTGTGTGGGTGTGAGGGGCAGTCCAAGGGGGTGGGGGCCTGTCTAAAGGGTTTTGGGGTTGGTCGGGTGTGGGGGATGTCTAGAGAGTTGGGGGTGTCCAGGGGGTTTCCAAGGGGGTGGGTGTGTTTGGGGGCACTGTCCAAGGGGGTGGGGGCCCGTCCAGAAGGTTTTGGGGGTTGTTCGGGGGGTGGGGGCTGTCCAGAGAGTTGGGGGGTGTCCAGGGGGTGTCCAAGGGGGTATGGGTGGGGGTGGTGTCCAGGAGGGGTGGAGGGTGTTGTATAGAGGGTTGGGGGTTGTCAAGGGGGTGGGGGTTTTCCAGAGGGTTGGGGGGTGTCCGAGGGGGGGTGTCCAAGGGTGTGGGTGGGTGTGGGTGGCTGTCCACGGGGGTGGGGGCCTGTCTAGAGGGTTTTGGGGGTTGTCTGGGGGGTGGGGGAATGTCCAGAGGGTTGGGGGTGTCTAGGGGAATTGACTACTGCATCGTGGTTTATGAGATTATGACATGATGATTGGGTTGTGATGATTGGATTTACATTGTGATTTTCTCCATCTGAATTTTTATTTTAAATATGAATTGATTCTCAGGTTTACTCCATTCTCTCCAATTTTCTATCAACCATGTAGGCGCCATGGATTTCTTTTATTCAGTGGAATTTAAAACTATTATATCTAACTATATTTTGTTTTAATAATAATATTCAAGCATATTTTTTTAAATACACATAGATTTGTTTTATATTTCAAAATTGTTTTACATTAAAATTATGATTTTTTCATATAAACTTATATTTTTTTGTCTTAAAAAAATATATATATATATTTGATATTTGTTATAGGATATAATGAGCTGAAGTTGGATTACAGCACATTGAATGATAAATGAATATGGGGAAGGTATTGATGCCTTTTTGGAATTTTCTAAACGAAATGTTCCAAGTGGTGACATTTTTTTCTACCCATGCCTGAAATGTTTGAATATGAAGAAGTTGAAAAGTAGAGAGATAAAAGATCATTCGATATGTCATGGTTTTAATCTGAGTTATAGCCCTTGGATTTGTCATGGTGAAACTGGATGAAATGTCCCCGATGATGATGATTCACAAGATGGTAACTCCGATGGAATTGAAGAAATGATTCACGATATTATAGAAGAACAAATTGAGATAGAACCAATAGTTGTGTGTCAATATGGTGATGATGAAAAACAATTATATCCTGCTTGTACAGATTTTATGGTTTTGTCGGTGGTTTTAAGATTGATTAACCTAAAGGCGAAACATGGATGGAGTGACAGAAGTTTTACAGAGGTGCTACAATTGATGAAAGACATTCTTCCAAAAGATAACGATCTTCTAGATTCACATTACAAGGACAATAAAATATTATGCCTGATGGGATTGGGATACAAGAAAATATGTGCCTGTCCGAATGACTGCATTATATATAGGAAGGAATATGAATTTCTGTCAAAGTTTACTAAATGTGGGAAATCACGGTATAAGGTGAAACAAAAATCACAGTCAAATGTAGAGATTACAAAGCTCCCTTTAAATGTATTTTGGTATATTCCTATAATTCATCATTTCAAACTTTTATTTGCTAATTCACATGATGCAAAAAGGTTAATATGGCATGCTGATGAGAGGGTATGTGATGAAAAAATACGTCATCCAGCAGATTGTCCACAATGTAAGAAAATTGATGCGCAATATTCTATATTTGGAAATGAAATAAGAAATCTCAGATTAGGGTTGTGCACAGATGGAATGAATCCATACCGAACCCTTAGTAGCACACATAGTTCATGGCCTATTTATTGGTAATTTACAACCTCTCTCCTGAATTTTATATGAAGCGCAAATATGTCATGTTGAGTATAATGATCTCTGGTCCAAAGAAACCTGACAATGATATTGATATGTACTTTTCACCGTTTATTGATGATTTGAAACTGTTATGGGATGATGGTATTATGGTGTATGATTCTTATAAAATGGAATATTTTCAACTGCATGCAGTGCTTTTGTTCACTATAAATGACTTCCCATCGTATGGAAATTTGTTTGGATACAGTGCTAAAGGGCATAATGCATGTCCAATTTGTGAACAGCAGACATCATATTGTCAATTTCATCATAGGAGGAAAATATTGTACATGGGTCATAGATAGTTTTTGCCTATGGATCACCCTTATAGAAGACTAAAAAAGCCATTCAATGGCTCACACATATTTGATGCTGCTCCAAAACCTATATCCCTGGATCTGTATTTTGAGAGGGTGAAAAACCTTGATGTGACATTGGGAAAGACACAGAAATCTGGTAATGATAGACATATTTGGAAGAAAAGGTCAATATTTTTTGAGCTACCATATTGGAGGTATCATGAAGTTTAACATAATATTGATGTCATGCACGTGGAGAAGAATATATGCGATTGTTTGATTGCAACATTGTTATCTATTAATGGAAAGACTAAAGATGGGTTGAATGCAAGATTAGACTTACTATCAATGGGAATACGTTTGGAGTTAGCTCCCACTCTTAATGGAAGACGAAAATTTCTTCCCCCGACTTGTCATACATTATCGAAGAAGGTGAAAATTAGCTTTTGTCAGTGTCTTCATGATATCAAAGTGCCTCAAGGTTATTCTTCAAATGTAAAAAATTTTGTCTCATTGAAGGACTTGAAGTTGATAGGTATGAAATCACATGATTTTCACGTCATGATGCAACAAATTCTACTAGTTGAATTGCACTGAATATTGACCATTCGTGTCAGAAAGACTGTGATGAAGTTGTGTTATTTTTTCAATTCTATTTGTAACAAGGCGATTGATGTGAATGCTTTGAACATTTTAGAAAAGGATGCAATTTTTATACATTGTCAACTGGAAATGTATTTTCCTCCAACCTTTTTTGATATAATGGTGCATTTAATGATTCATCTGGTTCAAAAAGTAAAGCTTTGTGGACCTGTATATCTTCGTTGGATGTATCCATTTGAAAGGTATATGAAAATATTAATGGCGTATGTTAAAAATCCATATCGACCTGAAGCCTCCAATATTTAAAAGTATATTTCTGAGCAGGTAGCAGAGATTTGTATGAGCTACTTGGCTGCGGCGCAACACATTGGTTGGCCTTCATCTCACCATGAACGAGTTAATAATGAGGGAAAGGGGATTCGTGGCTTGAAAGTCAAATCATTGTCAGATGAATAGATGAAGAAGTTAGAATCATACATCTTTAATAACATAGTTGATTCTCAACCGTATATCACATTGCATATTAATGAGTTGAAACAATGTCATCCAAAGAAGAATGAAATGTGGATTTTGAATGAGCACAACAAAACGTTTTTGTCATGGATTAAAAATACTTTGCTTGGTAGATCAGATATACCAGAGACATTAAAATGGATAGTGTGTGGTCCATGTTTAAATGTGATAACATGGTCTGGTTATGACATTAATGGCTATAAATTTCATACGAAACCTCAGGACAACAGAAGTACAGTTTAGAATAGTTGTGTATTGGTGTTTGAAGAATCAATGCATTTTTCTAGTGTTAAGGATAAAAACCCAATTTCTGCATCAAGTGCATATTATGGAGTGATTAAAGACATATGGGATGTTTATTACATTAAAATTAAAGATCCTATTTTTAACTGTAAATGGTTTATCGGTAACAACAGTGTCAGGAACGATGAATTTGGAATGACACTTGTTAATCTGAATAGATTGGAAGACACATCTGATTATTTTATAATGGAAACACATGAAAAACAAATTTTCTATGTAGTAGATCAATCAGATATCTAGTGTGCTATTGTTTTACAAGGGAAAAAAATAATATGTTGGTGAGGATGAAGTTGATGAAGATAATGATTTATGTGAGATCCCTACTTCCATGGAAAGATTAACAGAACATAATGATGAGCATGTTGAAGACATGGTTTGTGCCATAAAGAATGATCATGATGATGGAATTTGGGAAAACAATCCATTTGTACATTCCTAAAATTACAGGTAACATATGTTTATTTATTGTTTACATTAATTTTTTTCATAAATTATAGATGTTTTATGTTTTTTATTTATTAAAAGATGTTTTAAAACAAAATAATTATAAGTTTTTGTTTGTTTTAAGTTTGTTTAGTTTACTTTATCATGTTAATCATTACATGAATTATATATCTATTATTTTTGTTCAGTGACAATTACTTTACCATGTTTACCAGGTTTACCATGATTACCATCTTTACCATCTTTACCATTTTTTAACATGCTTACCATATTACCAATGTTTACTATTACGTAACATAGTACACTTTTCTATTTTATGATTACAGAAGTATTAAAGTATTTGAATTTGTATATTTTTGAACTAAGGTTTGTCTTTTTCATTTGAAGAATAATGACAGATCATTCAGTTGATCAACAACATGATTCTGGAGATGAGCATACTGGTAATACCTCTGAGGAGGAACATTCACATGCTCCTATTACGACAAAGAGTTCAAAGGTTGGAAAACGTGGGTGCACACGTTTATCCAAATTATCAGTTGCTCGTACGCAGGATCAGAGGATAGTCATTGAGTTTGATGATGATGATATTCCTAGAGGTCTAAATATAAAAGATTTATAGAGTTTTGTAGAAACTCACGCTAAGAGCAAAGTAAGCATTCAGTATGATGACTGGAGAAGTGTGGATAAAGCGATAATCTCTCTGTTATGGGAGACGATTTTGGTAAGATCTTTTTCTATTGTTTGAAAATTCATTAAATGTTTCTAGTATATATAATATGTTTAACCTTTTCATTATCATATGAAATTTGATATTCCTGACACTGGAGAGTCTGGAAGAAATGATTATCATTGGCTTCTAGGGGATGGAGGGATTTCAAATCAACCATCTAATCTGATTTCATTTATGGTTAAAAGGAGTCATGAAAATCCATGTCGTATATATCCTTTTATAGATGAAGACACATGGAGACAGTTTTATGAATGTAGAAGAAAAGAGACATTTTTTGTAAGGGCAGTGTAAAATTTTAAAAGATTTCTTATATAAATGATCTTATTAACGTTTTGATAATGATTTTTTATTCTTAATTTACAGCAAACAAGGAAAGATCATCTGGAGATCCAATCTGAAAATGTATACCCTCATAGTTTATCTCAGGGATGGTATGCATTATTGGAAGAAAAAATGATGGCAGAAACATTTCAACAACTAAGAGATGAGTCTTCAAGCTCTGGAGAGGTGTCCCCTCTATCCCCTCCATCTAGACATGAAAAATGGAAGAGAGCTCGGAAGGGGAAAAAAGGCAATATCATTCTGATGAATCGAGAATCGTAGCTGAGAGGATTGTAAGATATATATTTTATTTATTTAAGTTAACCATTTTTTTCATATAATTTCAATCATTACAGAAATGTTCAATTAATTAATACATGACTCTCTTGAGGAGTAGAGTTCACAGGGGACATTTACAGCTACTGGGAGGGAAGATATTTTATTTGTAGCATTGGGAAGGCCCGAACATCCTGGTCGTGTAAGAGGATATCCGGCAGGTGTATCGGTAAGAAAAGTGTTGCCACATTCTTCAACTTCAAACTCTGAGGAGTTTTATAAAAAATTAATGCTTGGAGGCTGAATTTCATAATATTAATGCGATGATGGAAGAAAATATTAGAGCGTCGGTGTAGTCTATGTTTGCAGACATGCAAAGACAATTTTAGACTGCAGCTCCCACTCTTCCACCACCCCCTGTAGACCCCATTATTTATCCTCCACCTCTGCCAGTAGCTCCCACTCCCCCACCTCATCCTGCTGACCCCATTTTATATCCCACTCCTCTATCGCAGCTTCTTACTTATTGCGAGTTGTATGTTGATTATTCTCAACATCATATAGTAGCATATAGTTTGGTATATTGTATATGAGATACAGTTCATCATAAAAAATTAGAGTTAGAGAATCAGAGGGTCACTGTAAAGGATATTATAGATAGATCATCTCGGGTACCATTACCAACCGATGAGGAGGCAACAGTTGGACATAGTATCGGCCATTTTTTTATTTGGCCATCCAGACTTCTTCGACTCATTACCATAGAGGTATGAATGTTATATATTCTTTTTATTTTATTAAAGTTGTTTTATCATTTGAAAACTAATATATTTTTCAATTTATTTCTATAGGAATACTTCAAAGGTAAAGAAATACTGTATAAATAACAACAAAGACAAATGGCTATGATATCAGATATAGATTCTAGTAGTCTTGACAGATTTTCATGATATTCAAATTTGTTGGCGGGTCATTATGATTTTCTAATGGAAGATCATGTTTGTGGATGTGAAATAATTGTGGGGATTATGAAAAATTATATCATGGAGCTTATTACTGGAGATAAGTTGGGCATCAACGTGGTGAAAATGTTTTCCATGTTAGTCGTAACATCTTTTCCTTGCGTTATATTTATTAAAAATGTATAATTATGTCTATTTTGTATTAGGTATCTTTATAAAATTTGTGAAAGGAATGAGATGACATATGTATATGGATTCATGGATCTGTAATTGATTTCCCCTGAAGCATGTGCATTGGATGAGGAACAAAGAATGCTTTATATTGCTGAGAGACTTGAAAAGAATATAGTCACACAATGTTGGATATTGCCTTTTTGTGAGAGGTATGAAACACATATCTCTCAAAGATTTAATTTTCATTTAACATAAAAAACCACTAACGCTAAATTTCCTTTTATCAGTGATCATTGGATGTTAGGGGTTTTTTGCCCAAGGGAGAAAGCACTTTATTGGATATTCTCTATCCATGATGATGTGTGGGAATGTTTTACGAATATATTGTTAAATTAAGTTTCAATTTCTCAATAGATTTATATATTATAATGAATTTTAAATTTACCCCATTAGTATTATTTTCTAAAAAGGCATGGGCCTACTTTCGAAAAAACACAAAGAAAAGGAATGCAAAGATCAAATATGTAAATGTGAAGGTAAATATCCATTTATAATTTGTACTTTTTGATTTATTACATTAAAATAATATATTGAATTTACACTCATTCAAACAGAATTGTCATGAACAACAAAGCATCATCGAATTCAGATATTATATGTTATGATTTTTGTATGAAATAATAACAAATGGGATAGTTGTGAATTTTTGACTAGGTAATATTTCCTCTTAAACTTTGCCATAAAATTTCAATTTGATTTACTCATTATACACATTAACTAATATCCTTTTCATTTGTAGCTTTTTGATGACCCTCAACCCTATAATGCTGAATACATCAAACACTTAAAAGTGGAGTGGTCAAATTATTTTACTGGTTTGATTAAATTTTAGTCATTTGTAATGTAAAATGTAATTTTTAATATTGTCATTGTAATTGTGTATTTGGTAGTCTTTTAGGTTGGATTTAGTTTTTTTAAGTTGACAGTGTATCTTTTGAATGTTATATATGTGAATGTTTAATTTTTCTATACTTCTGGCTTTGGTCAACTTATGATGATTTTTCTAGTATGGATTCCGGTCTGGGGGGAGGGGTTTCAAGGGTGTGGGGGGTGTTCTGTGGGGTTGGGATGTCCAGGTGTCTGGGAGGGCTGTCTGGTTGGGTGGGGAATATACATGAGGGTGGGGAGGTTGTCGAGGGGTGTTGGGGCTATCCAGGGGGGTGGGGAGTAGTCCAGGGGTGTGGTGGGGGCTCCAATGGGGTGGGGGAGGGTTGTCCAGGCTGTGGGGGGTATACATGAGGGTGGGGGTGGGGGTTGTCCCGGGGTGCTTCGAGCTGTCCAGGGGGTTAGGGGACGGTCCAGGGGTGTGGTGGGGGCTTTCCAGTGGGGTTAGGGGGTGCTGTTCAGGAGGGTGGGGGTTGTGGAGGGGTGTTTGGGGCTTTCCAGGGGGTCGGGGGTAGTCCAGGGGTGTGGTAGGGGCTCCAATGGGGTGGGGGATGTCATGTGGGGTGAGGGGGTGCTATTCAGGAGGGTGGGGGCAGTCCAGGGGTGTGGTGGGGGTGCTCCAATGGGGTGGGGGAGGGTTGTCCAGGGTGTAGGGGGTATACATGAGGGTGGGGGTGTCCCGGGGTGTTTGGAGCTGGCCAGGGGGTCGGGGCTGTCCATGGGTGTGGTGGGGGCTGTCAAGTGGGGTGAGGGGGTGAGGGGGTGCTTTTCAGAAGAGTGGGGGTTGTCGAGGGGTGTTTGGGGATGTCTAGGGGGTCAGGGGGAAATCTAGGGGTGTGGTGGGGGCTCCAATGGGGGGGGATGTACAGGGGGTATACATGGGAGTGGGGGATATCATGTGGGGTAAGTTTTATATGTTATCAATGAAAATGCTTAAATTTTCTTTAGTTCATGTTTTGATCTCCTTCTGTTTTTGTGGTACGAATTACTGATTTGGTTTCTGGTTCATTTTGGGGGAGAGCAGAGGACTACAGTCGAATTTTTTAAAAAAACATTTGTCTTCCACGTTGGTTATTTTATAACCGACGTGATAAAGAAATCAAGAGGGGTTTATCACGTTGGTTTTTTTCATAACAGACTTGATAAACACCTAGGGCATGGTTTATCATGCCGGTTATGTAATAACCAACGTGATAAAGAAACTGGGAAATGATTTATCACGACTGTTAATCAATAAACGACGTGATAAATGGCCTGGTAAATGGTTTATCCCGTCGGTTATTAAATAACCGACGCGATAAACCATTTCCCACCCCTTTATCACGTCGTGTATTGAATAACCGACGTAATAACCCCCCCCCCCCCGGATAGGTTTAGCACATCGGTTATTTAATAACCGATGTGATAAACCATCTCCGAGGAGTTAATCACGTCGGTTATTAAATTAACGACGTGATAAACTCCCCCGTACATGTTTATAACGTTGGTTATTGTATAACCGACGTGATAATGCCCCCCCTGTTTATCACGGCGGTTATAGAATAACCGACATTATAAACCCCTCCCCCCAGGTTTTTTCATGTCGGTTATTAAAAAACTGATGTGATAAACAACGCGGTGTTATGTTTTTTATGTCGGTTTTTAAATAACCGATGTAAAAAAAATTATTTATAACGTCTTCCATATTAACGTCGGCTAAAAACTGATGTAAAAATGAAAAATAACCGATGTAAATAACGTTTTCTGCACTAGTGTGTGTTGTAATGAAACTGAGGATTCTAGATTATAGGAATCTCTCACACTGAAATAAGAATTCAATTATTTTTATATTTTGTGGTGTCTTATGATTGATAAGATAATACACTATGTAGATATATCTTACTCCACAACAAATGTTAGAGTTTTTCAAGAGTCTTGGAGTTTGAAATACATCATGACACAATCTACAGAAATAAACCATAAATCAAGTGAGAATTATTCTTAAAATATGGTAGTTTAGATATGTTACACCATAACCCCTAATATCACACTATGATGAGATGGTTCCAAAAAATTTTCCCATATCCAAATACAATAAAAAAATTGGGAACTTTGTCGAGTAATTGGGTGATTTTTTCATGACCTAAGTAAGTATTTTTGGTACCCAATTAGAGGGGAACACCTAAAAATTCATGGGTTAAGAGATATGTGAATTCTCTAGTGAATTATCTAATAATTAAGAGAGGTAAAAGTGTATTTTGTTAGGGATAGAGATATATATGGGGGCTATTATGTTACAATTTTGAAGAAAATATAATGAGATAGCCAAATATTATTGTTCAATGAGGAAGAATATTAGTTTCATGAATTATTTTGATGACTCAAGATTTATTGGTGACCATTTTAAAGTAGATTATTCTTTGTGCTTTAATTATAGTGAGTCAATTATTATAATAAATAGTTAGTACCAATATTTTTAAGGTTTCAAGACCATTCTTTTTCCCTTGGCTATTCTTGATAACAAAATATCATCCTAGTGTGGGGGGAAACAACCATCATACATTAGGGATATAGTCACCCTTGTTAGGGATAGAATTTTTTAAATCTAATGTGCACTCTATTTACATTAAACACCTTTTAAATTGGATAGATCATTTCATTGAAAAATAATGATTAATTTTTTTAAAATAAGAAAGTGAAAATATTGATTCACCCCCATCCCCACCTCCACATCTCTATCTTGTTTAAAAAATCAAGTGATCCTAACAACCAGTATCAAATCTAGGTTAACTCTTAATGATATTTCATTAAATATTTCTATCACTCATCATAATTCTTTCATCAATAAAATGATTCCTATCATCAATGGAAAAGGCCTCCATATATGTCAAAAAAATTAATGGTATCATATTTACTCTCACTTTGACATGATGTTCTTGAGTTTTATCATCAAGGTTTTTTAGTTTTAGATTGGATGTCAGCATCAAACTTATCCAAAAATAAAAATATTGAGAGTGATGGGAAGGTACTGAATTAACAATTTTCTTCCTTATCTACGAAATATTTAACCAAATCCATGGGATAAAATATCTATAAGAAAATCATGAAAAAATATTACAGTATATATGAGGGAGTAAAAAAGATGAATGAAGCAAAGCTATAACGATACCAATGTTAGTTTGAAGATATTATAATAAAATAATATAAATCAATTGATGAGTTTTTTCATGAGAGTGAACATACGATTGTTAAGACCATTTATGTATTTTTAGAAATACATGAATCATTTAATTCCATGAAGAAATTTACAATTGTTCTTCCAGATAAGTTTTATTTCAAGATATCATCTCTTAAAGATAGATACATTGATGACTTTTCAATTAATATGCTTCAAAACACAGCTATATCCTATGTGATGAGATGATTAAATTCCCTTACAAACAAATTCAAAAAGGAGAAGGGGATGGAATTTAAAGAATTCAAAAAATTAAATATTGAAGATGAGAAGGCCAATTCTGATGAAGATGAAAACATGAAAGTATTTTTTGAGTTTATCTCATTATTATCAAAAAAACATTAAAATGGGGGAAGGTAGGTATCAAGGTAATTTATTTTTAAATTTTTTTAATGATGGAAAAATTAGTGACTTTTTTTCTACATTTTTTTTATAATTTATCATGGATTATAGTGAAGGTAAAGAACCAAATGGTTCCCTCAATAAAATAAAATCATTTAAAAAAATAGTCTCATCAAAAAGGGAAGAAAAATATGTCATAAAAACTTGCATAATGAACATACAATCACATTAAGGACATGATTATGATAGTGATTAGAGTTATAGTGATGAGGATATTTTTAAATAAAAATCTTAGTGAGTTATTTCTTCATAACAAAATAAATATTGTACACTTTAAAATGATTATAATCAATTTGATAAGGTTTTTTGTTAAGAATATAAGTCTACCAAGGAGTACACAATATTCATTGAGATCCAGATTTGTATAAAAAATTGAAATTCTAAGGGAAGAGAATTAAAATCGAATGGAAAAACAAGACGAAATAAAAAAAATACATACTGAGAAAGGAAGTTTTGTTAAATATAATGAACAAATGAGGCATGCTAATTCTCAGATAAATATGATCACTGTTGAAATTACTACCTCCATCATTATTGTAGATAAAGAGAATTACAAGATTAATATGAATATCATTGATGTAGTGAATTACATGAATAAATTCAATTAAAATTATAAAAAAAAATTCTAAGAGATTGGTGAAAGTTCCAAACTATCTAAGAAACACTAAGTTATGTTAGAGAACATAAAAAAATCATTGAGTTTAATGAACATACTATTTACATGATCTTTTTTTGGCATAGTGGTTTAACATTTCTGAAATAAGTTTATAAAAAAGGTACATGTGTAAAGTACATATAAGGAAACACATACATGAACACAAGTTTCATGAAGTGAATAGCTCATGAATGTTGAGAGTTTTCCAAAATTAGAATTTATGAGAACTGCATTTATTGAAAATACGTTTAAAGTGAATAGTGAATTAAAAGATCAACAAACTATGACTACGATTCATGTAGAGACTCATATTAATCTAGGATCGAGGATTATGTTTCCAATAAATTGAAGATAACTATAGGTCTATAAACTATGGAAGTTCGTCTACTAAATTAGTGTGTAGTAGTGATGAAGAGATAGTGTACATTGGGTGAGGAGTGTAAAAACCCTAAATATTTTGTAAAGTTAGTGAACCTGGAATAAAGTGATTGTATTCAAAACTATTTATCTACTAAAATTGTGAAGCCCAATATATTCTAGTGTTACTGAGACATCATTAGTGTATAATCATTAAAATATCCATTTGTGGTTAACCAAGTAAAAATCCCTATGTCTCATCGATATTTCACTTTCATTGGTATTTTTTTATCACTTTATTAGGTTGATAGAAATGATTATTCAAGTATTTCATGTTCAACACATTTCATGCTGATGTGGGAAAAAGGTCCTAAAAGTGAATTCAATAAATTAAAGAGAAGTTTAATTTGATCAAACCCCTAATTCACCCCCTCCCCCCTCAGGGTGTCTTTATATGCAACATTATTCCAAATCTAACCTCATAGGATTTCCATACAAAAGGGTCAAGAATCTAACTAATACTACCATTCAAAATCCATACACAACCCACAATATCATGATTAGGAATCTACATCCATAACACACAATGATTCTACATGCTTATACTAAGTATTGGTTAGAAATTCCATGAATCAATCTCAAAATAATGCATCTACCATGCTTCTAATGTCTAGGTAACAGACAAGTCTGAGCTAACCCATCTCTTGGGTTATCCTCAGATATCATATTCATCTCTAACAATAAAATTAGAACACCCTTCCACTCAGTCATAATTCTTGGCTCATCAATATCATAATCCACCTCTCACCATTAAAAGGAAACTCACAGATAAACACCCCCTATAGGGTTATCATATATATATTTAAATATATATAAATCATGAACCTCATACTCAAGTAGACTACCCACTCTATATTTATCCTGAACTCATATTCCTATATAATTGAAGAAAATTAGCGGCAAACATTGTGTCTAATAGATTCAATCGACCCATAGAACCTAAGGGTTTCACATAAAGTATCAATTCTAGTCTTCCTACTCACTCTCAGGTCATTAATAAATTCACAAGGATCACAGACAGAGTCACAACATACCTCGGTTCTCAACATCACAATTAAAATAAAAGTCGCAACAAGTATAACATCGTGCTATCATATACACCCTAAATCATAAATGTATCACAATAAAAGATCTCTCTCTGTCCCCATATATAAATTATCAAAATCATGTTATGCATAAACAATACCTACATTAGAACACATTTCTTTTAAAATTCCTGATATCATAGTTCAGGGAAAATGATAACAAGCACAAAACACTACTAACCTCTACATCTCATACCATGGAAATCTTATAAATCATGCACTCTCACTTACCCTATTTATAAATACATATGTTTAACATAATATATATTTATAGTCTTCACTATAAACATAGGATCAATATCATCACAATTTTCCATTTTACTTTAAAAAGAATTTTTTTCATAATTGAGGGTTAGTTAAATAAAATTAAAATTAAAAGTTATAAAGGAAAATTATTTATAATTTATAATGGAAATTTTATTTGGCTAATTCCACATAAAAATTGAGATAAATAGTCATTTAATTACTTTTTCCATTTAGAATATCAACTAAATAATATTTCACAATAAATTTATATAGTAAAACACCATATAAATTGTTGTTGATAGTTTAAATAACCAACCCTATGTCATAATAAATGTAACCAATCATAGGAAATCACACAAATAACATGTGAATACTTTGTACCTTGTATGATTCTTAAATGCACACCATCTTGTTGTTCTGTCCAAGAGATAAAATCCAATAAATCATAAATCACAAATCATGAGAATCACTCAAGGTGAAATAGTTCGACATTAAAAACAAAAACCCGATTAGTAATCTCATACCGTGAAATCTGGAATTTTTTCATAGGTGGGTCAGCTACTGTTAAAAATAAGTTTTATATCAAGTTCTGACAACACCCTGTCTTCTATATACTTTACCCAAATGGCCAGACAAATGAATGGGCTCTGATACCTCATTTTGAGGTCCTCCCCCAGTATATGGACATTGAGTGGTGCCTAGATAAGAGAAGTAAACACTTATCCTTACATGAACCTCCATATATAGTAGAGGCTTCAGACTAGTATCAGTGGTCTAAGGTTGTATGGTGGGGAGACTATACCCCTAAATCTAATTGCAATAACAATGGAAATAATATCAATCATATACATCATCTAGATAAATATGTAAATAGACCTAATGGTAAGTTCCAACTGGAAACTACAACCCATGCTATATCAATAAGATTTATATACATGTCAAGAAGTTATACATTCCAATGTTTATTACCAATGTCCCAAGAAAAAAAATTGGGAAAATAATAAAAAAGTGGTCCCAAGTACTGGCTTGGTTCCAATCACCCCTTCTTTATCCTAGCTATCCAAATAAATCATAGGTCATAGAGATATTTCCAAAATCATATCATATAACCATGAAATCTACATGGGTACCACATGAAGACCTGAGCAGGATGTGAGTAAGATTTATTAGGATACCACCAATGACATTTAAAATCATACCCAATATGATTATATAGTGCATGATAATGTACCTAATAAAATGGAGGCACAACATAAATAAAGAAAACTATCTTTGATCCTCAGGTTCTACGGTAACACCCAAGATTGACCATACTGTCTTTAGTCTAATATGGACTTTTATTTCTATAGTATCCCATAAAAGCACAAATGAATCCATGGGGATTTATCAAAGGCATTCCAAATCATAAATCATAATCTGAATACAAGGGGGATTTACATAAGGAATTCTAACCCAATATTCATAAACATGAATCTAAAGGGGTTTCCACAAGGAATTCCTAACCATTATTCATCAATATGAAACCAAGATGGATTTCCCCAAGGCATTAAAAACCAAAATTCACCAATATGAATCTTATTGGGGTTTCATCATGGCATTTTAACCCATAATTCATCAATATGATTTCAAGGGGGATTTCCCAGGGTATTCCAAACATAGAGTTATCAATACAAATCCAAGGTAGGTTTCCCCTAAGGAATTACCAACTGGTTATCATTGATCTGAATCCTAGGGGTTTTTTTAAGGAATTTCAAACCCTTAGTTGAATTTTGAGTTCATAATAAATTCAATCATATATCCCATTTATTCAAAAAAAATAACTGGTCTCACAAAATAAACATAGTCAGTTGATCCTAGAGGAGGTTCAGGCATCCCCAATCATTTACATAATGTCACATTTTTACAGGGCAGCCTGAGTGTCACCTCTTTAATTTCTCAAATTCACATTCATAGTCACACACACCTCAATTTTTGATAAATCTATGATATACTCACTAATGTACCACTCATGAATCATATAGGGGTTCCATTTCAAGATTTATGGCTACACCACATTTAATTATAATATATATTGAGTGTGTTGTATGTCAATTCGTTCATACATCACATGTATAAATAAAATGATGATACCTTTGGGGAATAACTTTGATACCACCTTCCATATACTTGTAGATATACACTCATCCAAAATCAGCCTCAAATTCTAGATAAAATTGTATAAATCAAAAAAAATAAAAATACTCTGGAAATATGGTATAATAGATGAAAATTATGTGAGACCACCAAATAGAGAAATTAAATAATAAATAGTAGATATTGAAGTATATAATCAACTATATCTTCCTATCATAATGAATAGCTTGAAATGTTATGGGGAAATGATGGAGAAACCCACTTGGTAAGGGATAGTTCCAAAAGGAGGGAGTAGCATCGATGTACATTCCAAAAGTGATCCCCTATTATATTTAAAACCATATATTAATTAATTAATTAATTAAAAGAAAAAAAAACAATTCGTTGTGAATTATTCAAAATTTGAAGAGTCGGTATATTCCATGAATAGGTTGAGGTAGGAGGCCTCCCCTCTTTATAAGCCTTTCACATCATGATGAGGAGCATCACATCATGAATGGATACACACTACAGTTATCAAGTGCATGCATATTTTATCTTCATGATACTCTTCCCGATATATTATCAAACACTAAACATGTATAACAAGGTAAAATTCATTGGATTCAACAAAAAAAAATATGGAATTCATACATTAGAAAGGCTAGGGTTTTATAAAATTGAGTATATATCTTTCTATAATGATTTTTAGAAAGGTGATAATATTTACTTTCCAGAGTTTCCAACACCATACAAAACAACCAGTGAGGAAGTTTCCTACCCAAAATTTATTTATGCAATCTTGGATGAGGAAAAAATCCATTTCCCAAGATATTTTTCTCTTGGTGGATAGGGATCATGTATCACCCTATTACACTTTTCTGGTACTCCATTTCTTATTATTTATTTATCATCCTTGTTTAGTTGTGGTTGTGAGATTCTCGAGGATGGTGATCCTTTACTATATAAAATGAACTAATGTTCAGGTATTTATGTTTATTTTAATTAATATATTATAAGTATAAACATTTAGAAGACTTAATGGGGTTCTTACTTAGTTTGGAGAATTCCTAGAGTGGGGTTTTTGAGTTTTTCTTCATAAACGTGTATTTTCTATAGTCTACTTGGGATTTACAGACGATGTAAGGGAGTTTCCTGAAATGTAATCATTACCTAATATATTATATGAAATATTTTTATGGTATGAAATTTTTATACACTGGGTATTCGGTTCACGATGTGTAATGGACAAATTTGGGTTTTTTATAAAAAGATGATGTGGTTTTCAGTGATTTCAGACTTTGTAGAATACATGAAGTGTAATGGGATTACACACCATGTAAGTCTTGTGGACATTATTTTTTAGGTGTTATTTAGATGATTTATTTTTCATTCAACCTTGTAACCTCACTCTCTTGACACAAATCTCACCTTAGAAAATTTTAGAGATCTCTTCTCCTTCTGAATCATTCGTTCAATGATTGATCATCAGGGTTGTTGTGGTGTTCCTATACAAGTTGGAATTCCTTATGTTTATTATTTACTTTGGTCGCATCTATTGTTTTGGTTTTGGTTAAGTTTCAAATTCATGAACAAATAGTGATTTATATTGATCATTTGTAGTTTCTTATCATGCCTTGTCTTCTGAAGTTTGATCTCTTCGTTTCCAGTCACCGCTATCAAAGGTGGCTAGGTATATACCATTTTGAGGTTGGAATTTATATATAATGTAAAAATTTGATAAATTTATCATCATTATTGATAAATTCCTTTGGTTTGTTCATTGATTTGAAGTGATATGGGGTTCTAAATTATTTCTTAGAATGGAAATGTTTTAAAGGTACCTTTCATTGAAAATGTATTTCCTTGATTTGGAAATTGGTTTTTAAACATCGAAGTGGATTGGATTGGCTTTGAATATGTTTTATAAATTTATGATCATGGTTTTGAAATGTATTTAACCATATTGGAACATTGGGAAATGTGGGTGTGTTGAGAAATAGACATAGGTATCCTTAGTGTCTGTGACACCACTAGGAGTTAACCTTTTGGATATCAGTGGAGTGTGGAAAGACTAGATATTGGTTGGATCCAACATTATGCCTATTGAGGATATTTAATTTCTAGTACATATTTTCCCATAGGCTAAATCACAAATTATAGTGTGATTAGTCATTTATGGATTTTTTTCATGATGATTTTTATCATGGGTTTTTGATTATATGTTTTTGTATGTGATTTTATCACGTGACATTGCATGATTGTATTTCAGGGATATGCGTTCACTTTATTAGCTTAGTATTCATTAATAAGATTTATTATTTTATCACTTCTACTTTTAATATTTATTGTTTTATAATATGAAAGGATTTTATGACAACCAAAAGGGGAAATGATTTAGAAATTGATTTGGGGTTCATGAAAAGTATTTGTAAAACTATTTTTGTTTTAAAAGTTAGGACAGTTCCATTCATGATATTATACTTTGTATAGATTCTGTGGTGGAATCCTATTGGGCTTTTTGTTCACACCCTAATTGTTTCTTTTGGGTAGTTATAGATATTTTGTAATAGGATTCGGGTAAATGGAAATTCATCTTGTAGCATGTTGAATTCTCATTTATTGATGCCTTTGGTTCGGGTTGGTTTAGAGGTGAATATTGGTCACATGGAGACTTATTGGTCTTTAATTACACATACATTCTAGTTTAGCTACTTTGCCTTGGATTATATGGTTTTTTTATCTTTTTCTTCTTCTAAGTTCTCTGGTTGTATGTATTGTTTCATTGTTTTTCAGACTTGTTCTGATTTCTTGCTACACCTCACCATGTCGAGGCTAACTCGGGTGTATGGTTTGGTTGACCTGAGTTAGTATGTTATAAATTTGTGTCAAAGGGATGGATCAACCTAAATTGTGTTAACACTACCTATGTTTGGTTTTGTGTCTTATGTAGATAAGAGTTAGGACTATCAAAATTTGGATAGTAAGTGCAAAAAATAGGCATATCCAGGTCACATTAATGACTAAACTCAAGTTACCATAGGTGTCTAGGGACTTTTTACTAGATTTGGGACTTGGGGTTTCAGGTTATTTCAATGAAATGTATGATAATTTTATTTAAATTGTCCTATTATTTTTTAAGTAACATATTTCATTGGTATAATTCATAATTACATTAAATTATTTTCATTTTAAATAATTGGTTTGGATTTTGGAAGTGTTCCTCATATTTTGGAATGTTCTCATGATCAAATTTTTTATTGTCTTGTGTTTGTTAGGAAATTCCTCTGAGAAGAGATCTTCCAAATCTTAATGAGGAAGATTTGATATAGGATCCATAGGTAAATCCTTTAGTGGACCCATCTTTAGTATGGGTAAAAATCCACGCCATTTAGACTCTGGGTCAAGTGGGTGTCAGGAACCCAGAACGTGTGGTAGATCATGTCTCTAAGTTTACTAAAAAGCATCCACCCATCTACCATGTTGACAAAGGATTGAAGGAATATAAGGAGTAGCTTGAGCATATTGAGAGGATATTCAACCTTTTGAAGTTTACAAAAGTGTTGAAGGTGGGTTTTTCCACATACTCCCTTGAGGGATCCAGAATAAGATGGTGGGAATCTATTGTAAAATATATGTTTTACATGGACCATACAAGGGATTATTTCAAGAAAATATTTTACCAACCCTTTTACCCTAAGATGATATGTGTGGAAACGACCCAAGAGTTTCTTACATTAGGGAAGTAGGTGTACAATTCTGGATCATTCCATTTAGTTTTCTAATTCAGATCATTTGGTACAAAATAATTCACTAAAGAGTTCTTAAATTATCAGTGGTTTGAGTAAGGACTAAGTCTTGATATTATGTCAATGTTGATTATCATGTGCATTATGATCTTTGTGGTGGTAGTTGATAAAGCATATTTAGATGAGATATAAATATATGGGAAGATTTATTTGGATGGATATTTAGTTGGTTTAGTTTCTAGATAGAGTGTATCTTCTAGCGTGAAAAGGAAACTCACAGATAGAAAGTTTTCTTCATGACCAGTTTTGGGGGCTTCGTTTGGAGAGAAGAAATTTTTTTCTATAAATGTGGGTGACCTAGACATACCAAACCGAATTGTGTGGAGGCTCCCAAGTCTTATCATCATTGTGGAAGATTTGATCATCTAAGAAACTTTTATGATAAGGTATCTTAGAGAATTATGGAAATATCCACAATCACCAAGGGTTCACAAGTTCTTGAAAATGCTTCCAAGGGTGGTGGGTCCTACCCTAAGTCTAAGGTAGGTGTGTATATTACTAGGAATACTAGAGGAGGACCTGATACCATGAGTCTTTATATAGTGGAGTATACATTAGAGGAATCCAAATCAGATCAAGATATATTTAGAGGTACGATGTTCATTATTTCTTCTATAGTGCTAGTGTTGTTTCATACATTTGATACTCATTATTTTATATCATCAAAGTTAATTGGCATGCTGGAATTTCATTCTAATATTATGTCATACTTATTTGATCTTTACACACCTTTGGTAAAAACGTATGAACAAGGTTTCAAGTGTCCCGTGTGTTGGGTGATGATAACCGACTTTGAGGTGGAGTGGGACTTCTTGGTGCTCAATCTTCACATATTTGATTTGATTATCAGCATGGATTGGATGATCATTGATAAGGACATGAAATATTATTATAATTGTCAAGTTTAGTTCATATCTTTTAATAGGGTCACTCATGTTTTTTAGGGTGAGTGTAACTCAAGATTGGGAAGGGAAAGGAATTTTATTACTTATTTTATGGTAATCTCATGCTAGTTTTAAATTATTTTTATTTATAAAAACGATCCTCTATTGGGTGGTCGACTTCCAACAATGGTTTTTTTATACTATGAGGTTTTTTTAGATGATTTTCCTAGTTTACTTCTGTGGAGAGAGGTGAAGATTACTATTAAACTTCTCCTTGGTATGATTCCCATTTCTATGTCATCTTATAAAATTGAACGTATTGATTTGATGGAAATTAAGTTAAAACTTGGGGACTTTAAGTCTAAAAAATATATTGTTCTGATCATTTCATCATGGTCTTCACTTATCCTCTTTTCTAATAAGGAAGACACGAGCCTTATAATTTTTAATGACTACCAGAAGATGAATCAGGTGATCATTATGTACAATTATCTTTTTCCAAGTATTTATGCACGTTTTGACTAGATTAAATGGGCATGTTGGGTTTCAAAGATTTTCATGTGGTCAGGGAACCAATAATTGAGGGTACGAGAAGAGGATATAACTAAGACAGCATTTAAGATCCATTATGGGCATTTTGGGTTTCTGGTTAATCCATTAGGTGATATTAAATCTCATATGGTGTTTATAGATTTGATTAATTGTATCATTCATCAGTTCTTAGACTATTTTGTAATTTTTTCCATGGATTATATTTTGGTCTACTCCAAGATAGAGGAGGGTCATAGGGACCATTTAGATTTCATTATTCAAACCTTGAATGAACATCACTTATATGGTAATCATTACAAATTTGAGTTTTTGATCAATGAAGTGAAATTTAAAGGGTATGTGATATCTAAGAGGGTTGTCACAGTGGATCCGGAAAAGATATAGACTATTATCTCCTGGGAGAAGCCAAAAAATGTGTTTTAGATCTAGAGATTCTTAGGGTTTTCTAGTAACTTTAGAAAGTTTTGTCTAATATTTCTCCAGGATCACATCTTTAATGACCTATTTAACCTGAAAGTTTATAAAGTTTTAATGGAAAAACAAGTGTTATATATCATTTGTGGAGTTGAAAATGAGGTAGAATTCATCACTATTTTTGATTATTTTGAAACTGGGTTCCGATTATGGTATTTTATATGATGCTTTTGGTATTGTTTTGGGATGTTTCTTGATGTAGGAGAAATAGGTAGTCACATATGGCTCATTCCAGTTATTCCTTCATGATAAAAACTACCCTACCCATAATCTTGAGTGAGAAATGGTTATGCATGCACTCAAAATGTGGAAGAACTATCTATTTGGGGAGTGGTTTACATTTTATTCTAATCATAAGAGATTTTAAAATATTTTCAATTAGGTGGATTTGACCATGGGACCGATACATTGGGTGGAGTACCTTTAGAATTTGGATTTTATATATTGTGTACACCCTTATGGATGGGAAATGTGGTTTTTGATGCCTTGAGAAGAAAATTATTGACAAAATCAATGAAGGAATCGATTGTGGAGTGGTATCTGATTAGTTTTTTTGATGATATGAGCTTGGGACTAGATGATGTTAGTGGACTGTTTTTATTGTATTTCATTAAATCTAACTAAAATTTTTATGAGTGAGTTTGTTTCAAGTAGGTGATAGACACTGAGTGCCAACATTTGGTTAAAATCCTTTATGATGGGGAGTCCTCAGGTGAGTGTTCATGGTCTCCTAGTGGTGCTTTGTGCATCCATGGTAGGTTTCTTATTCAATTTTCACTGAAGAAGGAGTTGATAGAGAGTGGATACCATTCTTGTTGGTCCATGAACCCTTGGGCTACCAAGGTGTATCACAATTGCAGAATTTTGTATTGGTGGACCTGGATGAGGTGGTTGATTGTGGATTTTATATCATGTTGTCTTTCTTGTTAGAGAATTAAAAAATAACACTAGATACCTACATGTTTTCTACAACCCTTACACATTTTGGTATAAAAGTGGGATGATATTTCTATGGATTTTATCTTTGGATTTCCACATAATCCTAGTGGGAAGGATGAAATTTGGGTGGTTATTTATCAACTCATGAAATTGGTGCACTTATTCCCTATCAAGAAGACGAAGAAGGTGGAACATCTTGGGGACTAGTATATACAAGAGATTATGAGACTTCATGGGGTTAACTCTATAGTTGTGTTTGATAGGTAACTGAGGTTCACATCCAGGTTTTGGACAGTTTTACAGTAGGCAATGGTTTCCCATATTATATTAGGCATTAATTATCATCTACATATGTATGGAGAGATATATATGAATATGTAGGTTCTTGAGGTTATGATCTTGCAATTTGTCACTAAGTTTGGTAGACCATGGGAAAATAAATTTCCTCTAGTCATGTTTTCTTATAAGAATAGTTGACATGCCTCGACTAATATAGAACCCTTTGATGATATGTATGGTTGTCCATGTTGATCTCCATTATTCATGGAAGAGTTTAGAGTGTAGTCCTTGTTTGGGACAAGTCTTGTTCAAGAGATAATAGAGATAGTGAAATTAATCTAGAAAAGATTCAACACAGAACAGAGTCATCATAAATCTTATGTACACCATCATTGTCGGATTCAAGAGTTTGAGGTTTATGAATAAGTTTTTCATATAGATTCACCTCTTCTGGGACATCGTCAGTTGGGTAAACATAGTAAGTTGACACTGATTCTTTTGGGACCCTTTGAGATCATTGGATGACTGGGAAAGGTGGCCAATCAGTTGGAATTTTCATATACTTTGAATTCTATCAACAGTGTGCTTAATTTTTCCTAGTTGAGGAAGTATGTATTATATCCTCCTTATGTGATTGGATAGAAGTATGTTGATCATGAGACCGACACCGCATTGGTTGAGTGACTAGTTCAGATTATAGATCATTGAGAGAAGGTATTACGTGGTACAATGATTCCTCTAGTTTGGGTACTAAGGTACAGGGGATTGGATATCCACGACACATGGGAGAGGGAATTTTTTATGAGGAAACATTGGCCTTAAATTTTTGAGAGACTAATAATATATGGTATTTCTGGGGGAAGAAATAATTTATAGTGTGGATATTTTAATACCTTGTTATTATTTTTAGGCACTACCTTGTTTATGCTTTGTTTATCATCCTTTTTTGGGTGTGTTTGTAGGTTTCTCAGGGAGAGAGATCCTTTTCTAGAGAAAATGACCTAAATTTTAGTAATTTATGTTTATTTCAATTAATGGATTCTTGGTATAAATGTGTTACAAAAATTAGTTGGGTGCTTCCCACATTTGGGGAATGATTGGAGTGGGGTTTTGAGTTTTTCTACTTAAACATTCAATTTATGTATCTTGTTGGGTATTTACACACTGTATAAGGGGGTTTCGTGATGTGTAATTGTCACCTAATAGATTCCATGAAATCGGTTTGGGGAATGAATGGTTTACATTCCATTTACTAATTTCATGACATATAATGGTAAAAGAGGGGTTTTTAATAAAAAAGTGATGCATTTTTAATCAATTTCCATCTTCATGGAATACACGACATGTAATAGGATAACACAACACTTACATCTCATGACCTACAGGTTTTAGGTGATGGTATACTAATTTATTTTTCATTCAATTGTGTAGCCTAACTCTTTTGACCAAGATCTCACCCTAATCAATTTTTCAGATCTCTGCTCTTTCGGGATCATTTGTTCGAAGATTGATCATCAGGGTTGTTGTGGTGTTCCTCTCTAGATAAGAATTACTTATGGTTCTTCTTTATTTTTTTATGGAAATTTTTTTGTCTGTGGTTAGGTTTCAGATTCATTATTGAATAGTTATTTATATTGATCCTTTTTAGTTTCTTATCATTCCATATCTTTGAATGGTCAACCTCTTAGTTTTCTATCACTGTTGTAGAATGTGGCTAGGTTTATACCTTTTTAATGTAGATATTTCTATAAAATGGGATAATTTGATGAATATATTATCATTATTAATAAATTCATTTAGTTTGTTCATTTATTTGAAATAATACGTGGTTTAAAAATATTTCTTAGAAAGGGAATAAATTGAAAGGTTTTTCCTTTGAAAAAGGATTTACCTGATTTGGAAATGGTTTTTAAAACACTGAAGAAGATTGGATTGGATTTGAAAATATTTTATAAAATTTTGATCACGGTTTCAAAATATATTTCAAAATATTGGAACTTTGGGAAACTTGAGTGCATTGAGAAAAATAAATGGGTTTCCTTAGTGTGTAGGGCGCCCCTATGAGGTAACCTTTTGGATATTGATGGATTGTGGTAGGACTAGATATTGTTTTGATCTAATATTCTACCTATTTAGGCTCTTTAATGTCTATTACTTATTTTACCATAGTCTAGATCCCAAATGATATTTTTCTTTGACATTTGTGGATTTTTATCACATGATGATTTTTATTATGGGTTGTTACTCAAAAGTTTTTATATGTGGTTGTATCACAAGACGTCACATGATGGTAATTCATGGATATGTGTTCATGTACTTACCTTATAATTCATGGATATGATTCTTGTTTTATTACTTCTACTTTTCATATTTCAGGTTTTATAATACGAAAGGATTTTACGAAAACCAAAGGGGAGAAGATTTAAAAATGTATTTGGGATTTATGGAAAATATTTTTAAAACTATTTTTGTTTTTAAAGTTACAACTATTGAATTCTTCATATTAGTACTTATATAAACTTGGTGGTCATATCCTATTTGGTTTTTTGGTCAACCCCTAATTAGGAATTTGGTTGGTTAATGATTTTTTCGTACAATATTTTGGTAAAGGGAACAGAATCTTGTAGTATGTTGGCTTCTATTTTGGTTGCTGAATTCAGTTCGGGTTGGTATGCAGTTGACTACTGGTCACATGTGGCATTATTGTCCTTAATTTACTCATAATTTGTAGTTTATTCAGTTTGGCTTGGATTTTATGGTTTTTGTTGCATCTTTTCCATCCGCATATTACTCTAGTGTCTTGTTTCATTATATTCAAGACATTTTCAATATTTTTTCTCCATATCACCATGTGGTGGTCATCTTGAGTTTATAGATTGGTTGACTTGTGTTATTCTATTACAGATCAATTTTTTTACTTACCCAATGTTACCATTCATTCATAATGAGTCCTATGATGAATGTACAGTGGGGTACATTTATCTAGAATAAGTGAATCCCTATAAATATGAGTTTCCTATTATGGTAGATTAGAAAGAACACACTATCTAAAAATGATAAGATAAAAATAATAGGTATCTATTTGGATTATAAATGCAGATGTTGATTCCACAGATCACATTTTCACCAAATACTCATGGGTGGTGAGTCTGTGGTATAAATTTATAATCATCATTGATCTCACTCCAAGCCTAGATTTATTCAATACTTTTCTTGGCTCCCAGTTCATGTACAAGATGAAAAATCATGTAAGGTTTATCTATTTCTATATTTTTGTAGCAGTGTATTAGACGGACCGGTCATGATGTATTCCATGCATATACATGTAGCTATATCCTTCCTTTTCATTTTCTATTGTTTCAAAAAAAGCATTCAAAACATAGTGCTTGACATTGAAGGTGGTTCTCAAGATGGATTCATTCACTTTTTTAAAATAGAGATCCTCTATTTGAGGCCTAGGTAGACTTATGTAACTATATGAAAATTTAATAACTCAGGTATTTATATAATAATTTGTTTTTTTATTTATTAATATTTTGATTTAAATAGTAATTCATTAATCAAATAATTTATTATATTTTTATTTATTTTAAAATATTAACTTTTTAACTATATGATTTTATTTTGAAAAAAAATCTATTTTTTTAATTCATCATGTTGAAATTATCTTAGTATTATTTTTTGATAATTTTCTGAAAAAGTTTAATTTTTGATGAGAAGTAAAAAATAAATTTTTTTACAATACAATATTTTTTGTGATGTCATTAATAAATTTTGTGATATAAAATTTATTAAATTAATTGAATAATTGAATAATGATATTATAAGAGTGATATTGTATATAAATAACTTATAACAAGAAAATTATTTTCTATTCAAGATAAGTATTAAAATTATTATCAGTGCTGATGCAGTGTCTGCGCAACATTGGAAATGTCAATTTTGGTTATGTATAAATAATATTTGAGTTCTAAAAATTATTTTAAAGACTCATTTATTAATTATAATGTATTATTAATGTTTTTTTCAATTAATTTCAAATTTTATAGTTATATAACAATATTTTTTTTCAAATTTATGTGTAATGCTTTCATAAGGAAATATAAGACCAAATAACAAATTTAAGAAGTTATCTTGACATGTAAATGAGTGAATATAAATAATGAAAGAATATATAATTTTATTTTGAATATAATTAACTTATTTTAATGATATTAATTTATTTTTAATTTTTATAGATGAAATAATTTACATTAATTCCTATGCAATGTTGATTCGGTGCTTGTGCAATCATAAGAAAAATAAAAAAATGTTTTTATTAAAATTATATGAATTATTAAATGAGAAAATTTTTTGATAAAACTTTTTATATAATAAAATAACGACCATTATCATATTTTTATTCGAATTGGGTATATTCTGGACCAACATGGATCAGATTATTCCCTTTATGTTATTTTGTTAAAAAAAAGACAACTTGTTCACACTATAACTTTCAATTATTATAATATTTCAATTTGAGGTTTTCTAGAAGTGGTTTTAGAAAAAAAATTACTTTTATATATAATGGAATTATATTTCTTATAAAATTTTATTTTTAATTTGTAGGTAATAAATAATTATATTAATAACATGAAAAAATATGATATAATAAATATTTAATTTTTGAATACATTAAATTATTGATTTTAAAAATAGTAAATTAAATATAATTTGATATTTATATGTCAATTCATGATTTATATAGGTAATTATTATATTTAAAAGATATAACAAAAAACATAATTTGAATTGGAAGCTTTTTTGACATATTTATAGTCATGATTATTAATAGTTTTTAATTTGACAAAATCATCTTTCCATGAAAAAAATATTTTATTAAATTATCTAAAAATCAAAAAAATATATTAAAAAAGAAAAAATGAAATGAAATTGTCTAAAACTTGATATCCTATGATTTTTAGCCCTTTTATAAGTATTAAACACTATAATAAATTTATTATATTTAATAATTTGAGTAATTCTACTATCACTCCTCACCTCAATTATAGATGGAGGTTCCTCCATTAAAAATTTTCATCACCTCATGCCATATATTTTATATAAACTCTTTAAAATTCACTCCTCATCATCCCTTTCCACATTCTTGTACTTATGGTCTCACAGAAATTCAACTTTAAAGATCCTTTAAGGGTTTTTCAAGGGGATTGTTTTTCAAGAAGTAGGATTCCTTTTTATTCTCTTTTAATTTTTTTTGACTTATACATTATCCCCACATCTTATCCAATGATTTATGAAATCTTCTTTATCACATATATACTACAGTTTTTTTGTTATATGTCTCATAAAATCTCTCATCATCTACTTTATTTCATAAATAACAAAATTGTTATTCCTGGTATGTTAATTCACGCCATTGGGAATGATGATTTTTTGTTTCCTTTTTACTGAAATATTGGAAATTTTAATTTCACATTTAATTGTTTATAATGACTAAAATATATATATTTCTTCACTTTTTTATTATTATTTCATTTTGAATAGTAAGGCCATAAATAGACCGACCTTGAAAACCATGAATAGAATGCACCCGAAACAATGAAAATAACATAATATTGTTAATAAATGGGTGGAAAATTTTATAAGAAGAGAGTATTGTAGGATCCAAATAATGATGTAGATTCTCAATATACAAGAGGGGTGGGGGGGTGAATTGTATACTTTAAAAATTCCTTTGGAACCTTTAATGTTAGTTACGATTAACTATGTATTCCTTAAGCAAAATAAAGGGCTAAGTTTAACAATGATAAACTTAAGAAAATTAACAACACCTCTCATACCAAATGAAAACATGGATAGAGATTCTGAAAGTAGGTTCCGGAAATATGGTTCCGGAAATTGGAACTTTAACAAAAGATTGCAATATGTGATTCTACCTTAAATTGTATAGAATCTAAATGAAATAGAGTACAATTATGGAAGTATAAGAAAGTTATAATTTCATTATAAAACAAAATGGAGCGGAAATAAACAAGTAGTAAAACTACAAGTAACAAAATATAAGTCTTTTAACTCAAAGAGAAGGGTATCCAACAACCTTGGATAAAGGTCCCTTGATTTATACTTTCAAGAAATTCTGTCTTACCCACACCAGGGTAAGACCACGATATAAAGATCGGAGTCTCTATATTGCTATCCCCTCAAGCCCTCAACTTCAAGGTAGTTGGCAACCTCTGTCTTCCTCAGCAAAGAATCCCTCAACTTCAAGGTGTTGGAAACCTCTGTCTTCCTATCCCTAGAAGTCCTCTAATGTAATCACCAACATTCGGAGTCGCACAAAACTTTGAGAGTTAATAAGAGACTCTCTCTCTAGAAATCACTTCAATCATGTAATCACATGAGTTGAAGATCAGTCAGCCTTTCAGCCTTGAGGGCTTTCAAATGAGCTCGTATTTATAGTTAAGGTCGGCCTACTTTCCAATGGTCATATTTTCCTTAAAAATCGGAGGGACCTGTACAAGTGTAACTTAACCAACGGTAAGTTCATAACAGAATACATGACATCATTTTATAACAAAAAAAGTTTAACAGAATATACGACATCGTTTTAAGTCTTAATTAAAATGTTCGGAGTGAAGATTCGGAGTGAATGTTCGGACTAAAAAAATATTTAAGAGTAAAAAACTTATAAAATCATAAGCAAAATGAATGTTGGAGTCTAACCAAAATAATTTTCGAAGTCTAAATAAATTTAGAGTGTATAAAACAAAGATTATCAGATTCTATTTAATAGGAGAATTCGGAATGTGAATTTGGAATTCAGAATGAGAATTCATCATCAGAATTCGTAGTGAGAATTCCTCATCAGAATTCATAATGGGAATTCATCATCAGAATTCATAATGAGATTTCATCTTATGAATTCGTAATGAGAATTATTCATTAGAATTTGTAATGAGAATTCAATGTTGAACTTCATAAGTATTCGTATCCTAAATCTGGAGAAGAACCTAATTAGAGCTCGTATCCGGAATTCGGAATGAAACTTTATCACAGTTTTCATTCTGGATTTCAGAGTGAAACATTATTATAGTTCTTATCCAGAATTCCGATCCTAAAATAGAACAATTCATATCAATGTTTCAAACAATTCTGTGAATATAGAAATGAATCCAAATCTTATACTTAAGAAAAATATGGATGAACATATGATAAGAATAATTTTTCTTACAAAAGCGATTTTCCTTATAAAAGAGAATTTCTTAAAGAAAGGTGTTTGTGATTTTCAAAAGAAGAAGGAATGGAAAAGTCATAAGGAAAACCTTATTGACTCAACAATCTCCCCCTTTTTGGAAAGCACACACATCCTTACAAAAAATAAATTCTATGAAGAAAGAAAACATTAAGGCTTATCTCCCTTTTCTTATGGGTGTAGATGAATACGACTATATCCCCCTTAGTCTTTGAAACTCTAAGGATCATATTCTAGATTTCTAGAATGACATTTCATTATGAATACTAATGTCTTATTTGATGAGAAACTTTCCCTTAGAAAAACTCTTTTGGAGTTTGTTTTTTTCTTAAGGATCTATTCCTTCTCCCCCTTTGTGATTTTCAAAAAGAATTCGAGGGAATGGGAAATATAACAATGTACCTAAAAAATTAGTAGTAACAAAAAAAATTGACAAGCACAATTTCTATTAAGTTTGAAAATTTCAACAACAAAATAGTTAAGGTACAAAAAAAGATCGGATCTGTCTATTTGGGATCTTTCTCTTTCGCCATGAGAACTTTTAGAATAGTTTTTATCTTCTTTAAGTCTTTATGATCTTCTTCATCTTGCTTCTCTAAGACCACTATTCTTGTAGATTGAGCTTCAATCTTTTCTTCCTGAGATTTAAGCTTTTCTTCCTGGGCTTTAATCTTTTCTTCCTGAGACTTCATCTTTTCTTCAAACTCAATCCGATGATCCCTTTCAAACTTCCAGTTTTGAGAAACGGAATTCAGCTTCCCATTCAGATCTCTATCTTCTTGAATCTGGAAGTTATTTTCATCTGTCAGCTTCTCTTCAAAGGAAGAAGTCAGCTCCTTTATTTTCCTATCCTCAGTCTCAAAAGCATCTTTAACATTGTCTTGAAATCCATCCAATAGTCTCATCTCTTCTACCATTTTCCTCGACCAATTTGTCATCCTCTTGCAAGATCTTCTATGGGCTTCATAACCGACAAAGAACGTTTTGAACTGAGCCTCTATTTCAACACACTTGTCCATAACCATAGATATGGATTCTAATTTCTGATTCAAAGCATGTTGGATCATCTGACATCTTGAATCAATACTTGAGAAAGTTGGAATAGTTCCCACCAACTTCTTTAAAGACTGAACAACAAAGTCATGCCCCAACGAAGATGACTTCAAATCCAAAACGTTTCTTGGAGAATTTTCTTCTTCAACAAGGTCAAGCTTTCTCTTTGAAGAACTACCAACTTCCTTTCTCTTCACCACTACTGATCTCGGAGTATCAATGAGATTTTTATTTCCCTTGTCTCTTTTCAGAATAGAATCATATTCCAGAGTTTTCTTTTCACTATCAGAAACTTGAACAATATTGTCTTCCTCATCAAGAAATTTCTGAGCACCAACCTCTACATTCTCCATTTGATCAACATCATGTAGAAGTTGTTCTTCTTCTGCATGATAAGTTACTTCTTCTTCTATTTGCTGCTCATCGTTTCCAGGAGTGACTAATTTCAAAGATTTAGCTTTAGAAGTTCGGAGCGACAGATGTTCTGAAGGTGTTCACTTATAATCATCTACTTGCTTCAACACATCTCCGGTTTCACCAATTCCTTCAGCAACAGCTTCTTCTTGTTCCACTTGCTCAACTTGATCTACATCGTCAGCAGTATTAGCAACAGCTTCTTCCGGAGCAATGAAATTTCTTCATGGAGTCTCAGGAAGAGAGTCCAAGGAAAAGGATCTCAGAACAAGAATATTTGCTGAAACCATATCATTGAACTTCAACAGTTCTTGAGCTACCTCTGCTTCAGTCATCTTCTTCTTTAGCTTCTTTTCTTTTGCTTGTTTTTCTAGCTCATCCGCAGTTCCTTCTTTCAAGGCCTTAGCTTCTGTAGGGTCCAAGCCAAACTGACGCTCCCCTTGCACTCTTTTTTCTTTGATCTCCCTCCATTTAGCAACTACCTCATCTGGGTAAGCTTTCTTCTTCTTTGGTTTTGGAGGTGTGGAATGAACTTCTTTAGACATGGTATTCTCTGCTTCAACTTCAACTTCTTTCATCTTTCTCTTCCTTACTGGCTTAGAGAATTCCGGATCAGTAACTTTCGGAACTGTTTCTTCTTGAGTAGGTGAATCAACAAACTGACCAGTCTTCTTGTCAAAAGCTACATCCATTCTTTTAAGTGTACCATCACTCTCCAGCATAATATTGCAAACTCTTGTCTTAGACTTTCAAGCCTCTTTAAAAGACTCAGGGCACCGAACTATAAACTTCGAGAGGATTGCTGGATACATTATAATCTGAGCTCTCAGATTTCCTTTCTTCACATTATCAAGAGTGATAAGAATGTGCTTCATCAAATTAACATTCCTCAGATTTATCATAAAATCTATGATGTAGATCTCACCCTTCTTTAAGCTATCTTTGACACCCTTCCTCGGTACGATAAGGCCTTGTACCCATAACTCTAGAATCCCAAAATTTGTAGATAGAGAAGCAATTTTCGGAGTCTTGTCATATGCTAGTCCGAGAGTTTCTAATGCTTTTTCCTTGTCGAAGCTACCCTTTGAATCCGGCAACACATGAGATATAAATTCAGCTTCTCCTTCATTATTCAGCCCTACCAAGCTAGCTGCCTTGGCATATGAAAGCTTATAAGCCTTACCATAAGGCTTAAAAGAAAAATTTTCTCTTCCATATTCCTTAAGAAAGGAGAGTGTCTCATAAAACTCTATAAGAAAATATGAATACACTTCATCTTGATTCCCGGGTTTTGACACCGCAATATCTTCCAAACCATTTAGCTTAATATTCTTGGAAATAAGAAAGTCATACTTGTTGAAGAAATCCGGATGAACCAGCCTCTCTCTATATACTAACCACTTTGAAATCGGCTTAGAAGAAGACATGTCTTTAGATGCTGCTTCCACAGACATTCGGATCTGAAGTCCTCTGTGAAGTTCGGAACGGAAAAATCTGAGGTTCAGAACGGTCTTAAAACAGAGAGGCAGAGCTTCCCGATGTTGGAGCTTGAAAACCGATGTGGGACAACCATTTGGGGTCCCCTTTATATTGGCAACGAGAAAACGGTTCACCTTCCACGGTTGATCGAATGGTTGTGACAAGCTGAGATCAGATCTGACGGTCTAAAACCAATTCTCTTGAATCTGATCTTTTGAGGTTTTTATTAAAACAAATAATTGAGAAAATTATAATCTGAAAACAAAATATAATAAAATTCCATCAAGTAAAATATGACTATGAAAACTTGAGTAAGGAAATCATACCTTTCAGATTGGCTTAGGTGGATTATTCGTAATTGGTAACATTCTTACAAAAACTATGAAAAAAAATCATTATTATGAAAAGACAAAATTCGAAAAACTCACTAGGAAAAACAAACTCAGTAAGAAAAACTCAGTACAAAAATTTCATTACAAAATTTGCAAACGAAAAATTTATTATGAAAGATTTAGTAAAAAATCTCGTTATGAAAATACCAGTATGAAATTTTCCATTCCGGAAGTGTTTAATACGAAGTCTTTGATTCTAGAAGTCTTGTATATGAACATATCCATTCTGTAAATTTTAGTTCTAGAAATTCCATTCCAGAAATTTAGTTCCGAAAAGTTTGAAAACAAATTTTGAAAAACATTGTTAATTTAACATTCAAATGTACCCCCCCCTATGAAAAGGAGTTTATTACTGTAAGGAGACTTTTTTTCAACAGAAAGTTAATTAAGAATGATTACCTTATGGTTATCATTCCTAACTTCTATTTAATATATTCAAATCTATCAGAAGGAAATGATTTTGGGAAAATATCAGCAAGTTGATCTTTTGTTCCGATAAATTGAAGAATAATATCTCCATTCATTTTGATAATCTTTTAAAAATAGCTTTTGTTACCAGTCATGTGCTGAGAACATCCACTATCCATATACCATGTATTGTTGCTGGTACTCTCTTTAATTTCCTGAAATCAAGATGAAAATTAGACTTTCAGAATCCAAACTTGTTTGGATCCGAGATTTATAGATAACAAAATTTTAGGTACCCACAACTTCTTAGAAAAATAAGCTTTGTGAAATCCTAGAAATTGGGTTTTGTTTATGGAACAATTATTTTCCCCGTGACCACCACATTGACACTTAGTATAAAATGGATCACTTTGAGGAACAAAATAATTGTTACTAAAAAATGGTTTTGCACGGGTATAACCAAATCCGGATTTATTTCTTAAAGGTCGTATTTGGGAATACAATTTATCAAAACATTCCTTACCATGGGTAAAGTTTGATAAACACTTCTTTAAGAAAAAAATTTCGGACATTAGTTTTATAACCAAGTTTTTATCCTCAAAATCATTATTTTTAGAACTAGAGTAAGGCTCGAAAACAATTTTCATAGAAATTACATTTTCTAACTCTTTAGAAAGTTTGTTCTTCTCAAAACTTACTTACTCAAGATTTTTTGAAATACATTCAAAATCAGCATTTATCCTATCAAGATCTTTAGAAAGATCTGATATCTCTTTTATAAGAAAAGAATTCATAGGGTTTGCCTTATCGAGTTTCTTATTGAGTTTAGAATTTTCAATCTCATGAAGTTCAACAAACCTAGAGACTTCTTCATAAGTAGGTAAAGTATTTTATTCATCAGAAGTTTTATAATACATTCTATCATTTGTATTTAAAGAAACATTGGTCAATGATTCAGCATTTCGTACCGTAGTCATAAAACAATGATTATCAATAGGTAATCTGGCTATAAGACCGAGATTCTTCTGTTCTGAAGATTCATAATCAGAAGATTCATCTGAAGAATCACCACCACTGGCACTCCAGGTGTTTTTAGATTTCAGAACCTTCTTAGCATTGGCTTTGTAATACTTCTTTTTCTTCCTGTCTGAATGCCTTTCTTTCCTTTCTTTCTTTTTGAGCATATGGAAATCTGGTCAAATATGTCCATCTCTCTTGCATTCATAACAAGTAACTTCTCCATATTTCTTATCTTTTCTTTCCTTTTTCTTATTCTTGGATTGGAAATTTCTCTAGCCTGTTATCTTGTTCATCCTTCGAGCAAGATTTTCTAATTCATTTTTTGATTTTTCACTCTCACTTGAATCTGACTGTACTACCATCTTCTTAGACTAGGATCTGGTTGCTCTCTCACGAGTCTTATCTTTCATATGATTTGTTGTTGTTGTAAAATCAACAGTACCATTTCCATTTTTCTTTTTGATGTTGTCAGCATCTCTCTTCATTCTGGTTTCATGTTGGAGAAGAGTTCCAAATAGCTCATCAAGAGAAATTTGAGTGACCTTCCTATTCTCATCTATAGCAGTTCTTTTGGATTCCCACTCATTAGGCATGATATCAATTATCTTATCCACAAGAGCTTAATCATCTAAGCCTTTATCTCCCATAGACTGTAGACTGTTTACGATAGTCATAAATCTCTGTTGAACTTTACATATTGGTTCACCATAAGGAAAGTTGAATCCATGATATTCAGCTCTAAGCATAGATCTCCTAGTCTCAATCACCTTAGAAGTTCCAAAGTGTTTAACCTCTAACTTCTTCGAGATAAAATTAGCTACTTCACAAGAAGAAATTTGGCTATATATATTTATGGTCATTGAACAAAGTAGAGTATTGTGTACCTTATAGTTGAGTTTATATTTTTTCTTTCATGTTTAGTAAAAGTTCTAACTTCCTTGTCAGGAATTTTATAATCTCCAGTAAGCATAACAAAATTGTCTACTCCAGTATTGATAACGAAAGTCTTCATTCGATCTCTCCAGTATTCATAATCATTACCATCAAATATTGGTGGTCTTGTAGGATTTCGATTATCAATAGAACCAACATTAATTCCTTCCATACTTATAATAACTTTCGGCACAAAAACTTGTTAGTATAAAAGATTCGTAACAACAAAGTTTGGAATGGGAAATTTCAGAATGGGAAAGTACGGAATTGGAATGTACGGAATGAGAAAGTTCAGAATGATAAAGTGAGCAAGAAAAACTTATACTCGAGTACAAGTATTTCAGATACCTCCTCTGATACCAATTTTAGGATCGAAATAATGATGTAGATGCTCAATATACAAGAGGGGGGGTGAATTGTATACATTAAAAATTCCTTTGGAACCTTTAAAGTTAGTTACGATTAACTATGTTTTCCTTAAGAAAATGAAAGGGCTATGTTTAACAAAGTTAAACTTAAGAAAATTCACAACACATCTAATACCAAATGAAAACATGGAAAGAGATTGCAAAAGTAGGTTCTAGAAATATGGTTCCGGAAATTGAAACTTTAACAAAAGATTACAATATGAGATTCTACCTTAAAGCGTATAGAATCTAAATGAAACAGAGTACAAGTAAGTAAGTATAAGAAAGTTATAATTTCCTTATAAAACAAAATGCAACAGAAATAAACAAGTAGTAAAACTACAAGTAACAAGATATAAGTCTGTTAACCCAAAGGGAAGGGTATCCAACAACCTTGGATAAAGGTACCTTGATTTATACTTTCAAGCAAGTTTGTCTTACCCACACCAGGGTAAGCCCTCGATAGGAAGATCGTAGTCTCTGTCTTGCTATCCCCGCAAGCCCTCAACTTCAAGGTAGTTGGCAACCTCTGTCTTCCTCGGTAAGGAAGCCCTTAACTTCAAGGTGTTGGAAACCTCTGTCTACCTATCCCCGTAAGTCCTCTAATGTAATCACCAACATTCAGAGTCGCACAAATCTTTGAGAGTTAATAAGAGACTATCTCTCTAGAAATCACTTCAAGAATTTAATCACATGAGTCAAAGATCAGTCAGCCTTTCAGCCTTGAGCTCTTTCAAATGAGCTCCTATTTATAGGTAAGGTCGGCCTCCTTTCCAACGGTCATATTTTCCTTAAAAATCGGAGGGACCTGTACACATTTAACTTAACCAATGGTTAGTTCATAACAGAATACATGACATCGTTTTATAACAAAACAAGTGTAACAGAATGTACGACATCGTTTTAAGTCTTAATTAAAAAGTTCATAGTGAAGATTCGGAGTGAATGTTCGGAGTAAAAAAATATTAAAGAGTAAACAACTTATAAAAGCATAAGCAAAATGAATGTTGGAGTCTAACCAAAATAATTTTCGGAGTCTAAATAAATTTGGAGTGTATAAAACAAAGATGATTAGATTATGTTTAATAGGTGAATTCGGAATGATAATTCGGAATTCAGAATGAGAATTCATCATTTGAATTCGTAGTGAGAATTCCTCATCATAATTCGTAATAGGAATTCATCATCAGAATTCATAATGAGATTTCATCTTAAGAATTCGTAATGAGAATTCGTCATTAGAATTCGTAATGAGAATTCAATGTTGAACTTCATAAGGATTCGTGTCCTAAATCTGGAGAAGAACTTAATTAGAGTTCGTATCTGGAATTCAGAATGAAACTTTATCACAGTTTTCATTCTGGATTTCAGAGTGAAACTTTATTACAATTCTTATCCAGAATTCGGATCCTAAAACAGAATACTTCATATCAAAGTTTCAAACAATTATAAGAATATAGAAATGAATCTGAATCTTATACTTAAGAAAAATATGGATGAAAATATGATAAGAATAATTTTTCTTAAAAAAGTGATTTTCCTTATAAAAGCGATTTTCTTAAAGAAAGGTGTTTGTGATTTTCAAAACAAGAAGGAATGGAAAAGTCATAAGGAAACCCTTATTGAATAAACAAGTATAAGGTATTATAAACTTGAGTTTATTTATTAATATATTAATAACACTATTAAAACCTTTATACATGAGGTTCCAACACTTTTTAAGGAAGTTGTACCCAGAGTAAGGGAATTCATAACCCAATTTCCATTCTTTGGGATAACCTTTTACATCATTGGTTTTATCATTCTATGATTAATTGTAAAATAAATTTTGAATATATTATGTTTTATTATTTGTATTTATAGTTAATATACATATTCCTTTCATTTTAGTTATTATTTTTTAAATGATATGGTATTTTAAAGGGACTTTCCTTTTCAAATCCTTTTAAAAGTATCTTTTATGAAATTCAAAAGGATTGTTTTTTTATATGTGGAATGAGTGGTTTATGCTGATTTAATGATTCTCTATTACTATAAAGATTCAATTATATTTTTCATAGTTATTTTTTAAGAATATTATTTCATTATTATGTGCATGATTTTTATATTTTAAAAGTGATTTGTTTTCTGAAAAAGGTTATTTTGAAAATCCGAATGTGTTTTGCTCATGGATTTAACTGAGTTATCAAGTGTTTTATCCAAGATATGTTACTAGGACATGATTTATATTGGGTTGATCTCATTATATCTCAATATATGATTGTTTTATCCCCATTATATCTCACGGTATATTGGTTTGAGGCCATTGTAACTCAAGATGTGATGGGTGAGCCCCATTATAGTTCTCTAACGCATTGGGTACTCCGGAGATGGAAGTTGACCCAATGGTTATTCCATTTGTAAGGGTGAATGTAAGAGTCATATGGTAAATATTTCCCAAGTCAACTGTATGATGTTTTTGTGCTTGTTAATAACTTTTAATGAAATATGTTTTATTGGTTTTTATGTTATCACTTGACTAACAATTTCATTCTTTATATCCCTTACGGAGATTTTGATGATCATTAATGTTTTAAAAATGTTTTTAAAGGTTATGAAGATGGTTAAGAAAAATAAGGAATTCCATATGAATTTTATGATGGTTTTTATCAAGGAATATGAATAATTTTTTATTTTTACTGTTTTATATTTAGAAAAAAGGATAGTATAGTATCATCTTTGTAAGAATGTGGTTAGTTGTGTATGTATTATGTCCTTATATTCCAAAACTCTAAACCTAATAATGTATATAAAATGTAAAATAATGTAAGTTCCTGACTAAAATTCAAGATTATTTAATGTTTTAAGGTCGAGTTCTTATAGTTGGTATCAAATGATGGTTTAGATAACTTTTGGGATTAAGATAATGTTAATATAATACAATAAATGATTTTTTAATTATGATTGATTTGAAATGATATAACATTTATAAATTACCATGTTGCTTCATCTCAAATATGTCTATTCAGAATGGTTTTCCACAAAATAAATAGGGAAGCTGAAGTAGAAAGTAACCAAGAGGCTGATATTTATCAGAATCTATAGTGTGGAATGGTGGGAATTGGAACTGAGTAGTTTTTTTATAGTAATGGCTCAATTGAATTAGGAGATAAACAATATTGGTATCTATTCTAGAGAGTATCTTGATCTACCATGAAGAAACATGTCTTCTTTGAATATTTTTATGAGGAAATATCCTCCATCATTCAGTGGAACTGTACATCCATTGATATACAAATGATGGATCAATACTCTAGAAAATATATTTGATATCATGAAATGTTTAGAACACCAAAAGGTAATACTATCATTTATCATTTTTTAAGTTAATTAAATCAATTGTGGTATTTGGTTAAGAATATAAGAGAATGAGATGATCTTAAAAGTCTGTAATGGGATGATTTTAAGAGTCTCTTTCTAGAAAAATATTTTCCTAAAACTATTTGACTAAGAATGGAGAGACAAATATTGCAACTGAATCGGAAAGATTATGATTATGTGGCAGAATATGAATCCGATTTTATAAGACTGGATATATACATACTAGATTTTACTTAATACCTTTATATTAAAATTAATATATTTTTATTTGATTTGAAACCATTTTTATGAATATCATTGGTTTCATTAGTGTTTAAAAGCTATGAAAAAAAATTTCATTGTGCTGAAAAATTTGAGATGGAGTTTTCTAACACATATGTGCCTCTTGATGACAAGAATAAGAAGTGTTTAGGTTGGCATGAATTGGGTAATAATTCATCAAATAAATCTAGAGATAAGAAAATCAATTTCCCTTCTTGTGAAATGTGTGGTAAAAATAATCCTATAGAATGTATTATAATTTCTAGGAAATTATACCAATGTGGAAAGTTTAGGAACATATCTCATGAGTCTAAGGAAAATGAATTAAAAATTAATGATAAGTTGATGAGGAGATTATTTCAATGTAAATAATCGGTTCATTTTTCTAATGTGTGTCTGAATCTAGTCACGAAGGTAGGAAATAAGCATGATTAGAAGAAGAAGGGTGTGGGAAATCCTTTGAAACCGCTTCATCAGATGATGAGATATCAAAAGAAGGGGTATAATATAAATTTCTTGTTTATACAGATTTTGAAAATGTATTTTTTGATTCAGGATCTACACATTCCTTTATTTCTGTTAAATTTTCAACTAAATTATAAATTCCACCATAATAAATAAAGTAAGAAATCATGATAAAAACACCCTAGATAAAATATTGAGGAACACATAAATTATAATAATATACCTATCTATTTATGTGGAAATATTTTACCTGGAAACCAAGTTTTATTATCTCTAGTAGAGTTTGAAATTATTCCAGGTGTGGATTGTATTTATGTTTATCATGCTAAGATTAATTATACAGCTAAAGAAGTTGTTTTTCAGAAAGAGTTTTAGTTTGTGTACAAGAATGAACCAATACCAATTATAACATATATATAAAGTGAGAAACTATTAAAATATTAAATGAAATTTATCTTACACATTTTTTTGAAAACAAGTTAACCATTTAGATTAATGATATACTAGTGGTAAATGAGTTTCTTGATTTATTTACTTTTTATTTACCTTGTGTTATTACTGATCGACTGATTGAGTTTACAATTTACTTAGTTCTTGATGCTAATTAAATTTCTAAACCTCCTTATCCAATGGCTCAAATTGATCATTTAGAGTTGAAAAATAAGTTATAGGAATTATTAGATAAAGGGTTCATCGGACCCATCACTTCACTGTGGGGTTATCCTATCATGTCTGTTAAAAATAAAGATGTTTCAATAATACTTTTCATTGATCATAGAGCCTTTAATAACATTGTCATTAAGAAAAAATATATTTTTCCTCATATCGATGATTTTTTTTGACCAGCTCTAGGGAGCATAGTGTTTTTTGAAGGTTGAAATGAGGTCAGGGTACCATCAGTTAAAAGTAAAGGAAACATACAATATGAACAAAACGATACATACTAGATATGGGATTAATGAATTTTTTGTTATGTCATTTCAGTTAACTAATGAACCTATTATATTCATGGATCTTTTGAATTGAATATTTCATGAGTTCTTGGATAAGTTTTTGGTTGTGTTTATTGACGAAATTCTGGTATATTCTAAAAGTAATGATGATCATGAAATACATCTAAGGGTTGTTTTTCAAATCATAAAAGAAAAGAAACTATATAGAAAATTACGCAAGTGTGATTTTTTGTTGCAAAAAATTTCTTTCCATGGTCACATTCTTTCTTAATATGGAACAATTCTTCATCATACTTAAACAAGTGTTGTTGAAGAATGTCTGAGACCCGCAAATATAACAGAGATTTGTTTTTTTCTTGGTTTTTTAGGATATTACTAGAGGGTTATTGAAAATGTTTCATGATTATCTGGCCCACTGACTATGTTAACTCAAAAAGAGTTAAATTTATCTAGATAAAATAATGTGATGATGGTTTTTAGTAATTGAAAATGAGATTTGTGAATATTCCGGTTCAAACTCTACCTTCCAGAATTGGTGAATTTTTCATCTATAGTGATGCTTCTTTGAAGGGACTTGGTTTTGATCTAATGCAGAATGATCAAGTAATCACTTAGGCTTCACTTCAGATGAAACCTCAAGAGTTAAACTACTATACAAATGATTTGGAATTATATTTATTTGTTTATGCATTAAAAATTTGGAGGAATTATTTTTATGGAGTAAAATGTGAACTATATACTGAACATAAAAGTTTGATGTATATATTCACTCAAAAATAATTTAGCATGAGATATAGAAGATGGCTGGAACTAATCAAATATTATGATTTTACAATCTATTACCATCCTCAAAAATAAAATAGAGTGGATGATGCTTTGAGTTATAAAAATAATGCTGCAATAACCATGATATGTTTGGAACATAACACCTTGGTGATTGATTTGATAAATTTTGGTTTTGAAGTTATTGGTGCAAGAAATACCTCTATTTTGTTTTAGGTGTTAGTGCAATCATCTCTATCAGGCCGAATTAAGAAAGCACATAAGGAAGAATGTGAGTTGTATAAAAAGGTATAAAATGTTAAGAACGGTAGTTGACTAAATTTAATATTGAAAAATATTTTGTTTTAAGGTTTTGGAATTGATTATGCATTCATTGTGATTCATAGTTTAATAAATAGTTGTTATGTGAAGCCCATTGTTCTCTATTTTCAGTTCATCCTGGTAGCACTAAGATGTACATGTATCTTCAGGAGTATTACTGGTGTGATTGAATAAAAAGAGATATTACAGATTTTATTGTGAAATGTTTGACATGTAAATAGGTTAATTCATAGAAGTAGTTACTAAAGTGGAAGATTAATCCTTTACCAATTCTAGAGTGTAAATTGGAAAATATATTTGTGGACATCATGATGGGACTACCAAATACATCTCGAGGTAACAATGAAATCTGGGTTATTATTGATAATTTGACTTAATCTAATAATTTACTTCCTATTTGAGACACTCTTTCTCTAGATCATATTTCTCAACAATACCTAAAATAAATTGTCGGGTTTCATTGGGTTCCTCTCTCCATTGTATCATATCATGATCCTAGGTTCACTTATAAATTTTGTAATGGAATTCAGAAGTCATTGGGAATATAATTAAATTTCAATACATATTTTCATCCTCACATATATGATAAGTCAGAACGAACAATTCAGACATTTGAGTACATTCTACGATCTGGTTCAATGGATTTCTAAGAAAATTGGGATCAATATCTTTCTTTAGTTCGGTTTTTTTTATAATAATGGTTTTCATTCCAGTATATAGATGGGAATTTTTGAAGCATTATATGTACAGTAGAATTAAACTCGATCATTTTGGGATAAATTCTGGGAAGGGATGTTGATGGGACCATAATTAGTTCTAAAATTGGCAAAAAAAAAATTGTTTAGTTGATTCAGCAGTACATGAGGATAGCTCAGAGCAAGCAGAAAAGTTATGGAGATAAGAGGACGAAAGACCTTTCTTTTGAGTTAGGTGATTATGTTTTCATTAAAATATCTCTTAGTAGATTTGTATTACATTTTTTAGTAAGGGAATGTTAATTCCATGGTTTATTGGGCCTTTCAAAATCATGGAGAAAGTTGGACCAATTGTCTATCGCGTAGCTTTACCTCTGATTTTATCTCATGTACGCAATGTTTTTCATGTTTCGATGTTAAGAAATTATGTTCTAGATCCATATCATGTTTTTAGAAAAAACATAGTTCATCCAGAATAAAAACATTTTTATGAAGAGAAATAGGTTCATGTTCATGATCATATAGTGCATATTTTGTTGAACAAGGTAATTTAGCAAGTTAAGGTTGTGTGGAGAAATGACATGGTAGAAGAAGAAACATGGGAATCTGAAGATTCTATGTGGTAGAAGTGTCCTCATTTGTTTAATAAGTAAATAAAAATTGAAAGGACAAAATTGAAAAAGTTGGTGGGGGGAGAATGTAACAACTCAGGTATTTATAGAATTTTTTTTATTTATATTTTTTATTTAACGAGTAATTCTCAAAACAAATAAATTATTATATTGTTATTTATTTTAAAAAAATAATTTTTAAAGTATTTAAATTTATTTTTACAAAACTATTTTCATTTTTGAAATCAGAATACTAAAATTATCTTATTATAAATTTTTGAGAATTTTCTGAAAGAAGTTTATTTATTGGTGAATAGTAAAAGATATGGTTTTTTATAAAATATAGAATTTTTTGTGATGTCATGAAGAATTTTTTGTGACATAAAATTTATTAAATTTATTTAATAATTAAATAATTTTTTATTATAAGAGTAATATTGTATATAAATAACTTATAACATGAAAAATATATTCTATTCATGATAAGTATAAAAATAATTGTCAGTGCCAACGTAGTGCCTGCGTAACATGGGAAATGTCAATTTTTGGTTCTTTATAAATAATAATTGAGTGATAAAAGTTATTTTAATAGCACATTTATTAATTATTATGTATTATTTATGTTTTTGGATAATAATTTCTAATTTTTCAGTTATATAATATTATTCATATCCCAACGTCTATGCAATGCTTGCATAAGGAAAAAAAGACAAAATAACAAATTTAATATGTTATCTTGACACGTATATGAGTGAATATAAATAATGAATAAATTTAGAATTTTATTTTGAACCAAATTAACTTATTTTTGTCATAGTAATTTATTTTTATTTTTTATATATGAATTAATTATCATTAATTCTTGTGCAATGCTGATGTAGTTCTTGTGCAATCATAATAAAAATAAATAAAATATTTTTATTAAAATTATAAGAATTTTTAAATGAAACAAATTTTTGATAAAAAATTTTATATAAGAAAATAACGACCATTATTATATATTTATTCCAATTGGGGACATTTTGGACCCAAATGGATCACATTATCCCCTTTATGTTATTTTATTAAAAAGAAAGACAACTTGTTCACACTATAAACTTCAATTAGTATAATATTTTAATTTTAGGTTTTCCGCAAGTTATTTTTGAAAAAATAGTATTTGGAAATATAATGTAAGAATATTTCTCATTAAAATTAACTTTTAATTTTTAGTTAATAAATATTTACATTAATGGATTGAACAATTATAATGCATTAAATATTTAATTAATGAATTAATAATATTAATAAATTTAAATATATTAAAATAAATATAATTCGATATTTCAAAGTCCATTCACGATTTATATAGGTAATTATAATATGTATAAGATATAATAAAATAATTATACAAATCGTACACTTTCTTTTGATGTGTTTGAAGTCATGATTGTGAATAGTTTTTAATTTGAAAAAATTATTTTCCCATGAATAAAATATTTTATTAAATTATTTAATAAAAAAAATAATTGAAAAATTCCAAAAATTAATAGTATTTGATCTAAAATGTGATATTATATGCTTTTTATCCCTTTTTTAATTATTAATATTTATAATAAATTTATTATATTTTAATAATTTGTGTAATTACTATGTAACCCATCACCTCAATTATAAAAGGAGGCTCCATCCTTCACATATTTTCATCAAATTATGCCATATTTTTTGGATAAGCACTAAATTATTCTCTCATAGTCATCACTTTCCACATTCATATGTATCTGGTCTCACAAAAAGACCACTTCTAGTATCTTTTTAAGGGGTTTTGAAGGGGGGTGGGTTCAAGAAGTAAGGATCATTTTTTATTCTCATTTAAAATCTTTGTCAATTACACCTTATCCCAACTTTTCATCCAATGTTTTATGAAAACATAAAAATAAAATATATAATTTTTTATTTTTTTGGTATATTCCTCCTAAAATCTCCCATCTTCTATTTTATTTCATAAATAAATAAATCAACATCTGTGGTGTGTTAATTCATCGCCTTCCTGGATGCTGATTTTTCATTTCCCATTTACATAAATGATAGAATGTTTAATTTCGAAATTAATTGTTTAAAATTACCTAAATATATATATTTCATCACTTCATTTTTATATTTCATTTTGAAAAGGAACACCATAAAATAAAAAAACCTTGGAACCCATGAAAAGAACGCATCTGAAACAATGAAAATAACAAAATATTTTTTATAAATGGGTGGAAAATGTTATAAAAAGATAATGTAACATTTTATAAACTTGAGGTTAGTTATTTAATATATTAATAATAATATTAATACCCTTATACATGAGGTTTTAACACTTTTTAAGGAATTCAAACCTTAGGTGAGGGAATTCTTAACCCAATTTCATTCATTGGGTTAACCTTATACTTCATTGATTTTTCATGTTATGATTATTTGTAAAATTAATTTTGATTATATTATGTTGTATTATGTGGTTTTATATTGAATATAAATATTATTTTCATTTTATTAATTCATTATTCAATGATACAATATTTTTATGGTACTTTCCTTTTAAAATCCATTTAACAGTCTATTTTATGAAATTCAAAAAGATTGTTTCTTAATATGTGGAATGAGGGTTTTATCCGGATTTAGGGATGCATTATTACTATGATTTTTCCATAATATGTTTCATAGTTATTTTTTAAGAATATTATTTCATTATTATGTTCACAAATTTAATATTTTAAAAGTGATTTGTTTTATAAAAAAAGGGTATTTTGAATATCTGAATGTGTTTTGCTAAAGGGTTTAACTGAGTTATCAATTTTTTTATTCATGATATATTACATGGAAATATTTTATGTTTGGATGATCCCATTATAGCTCAACATATGATGGTTTGAGCCCCATTTTATCTTAATATATTTTTTGTTGATCCCATTATATCTCAAGATATGACTGGTGAGCCCCGTTATAGCTCTCCCAGGCATTGGGTACTCTAGGGATAGAATTTAACCAAATGGTTATTCCATTTGTATGGTTTAATACAAGATTTATATGTTAAAGATTTCCCAATTAAACTTCATGATATATATATGCATGTTAATATGTTTTTATGAAATGGGTTTTATTGGTTTTTATGTTATCACTTGACTAACGATTTATTTATTTATATTCCATACTGAGATTTTAATGCTTATAAAAAGTATTACCAATGTTTTCACAACATATAAGGATAGTTAATAGAAATAAGGAAGTCATTATGAAATTTATGAATATTTTTATCAAGATAAATAAATCATGTTTTATTTTTAATGTTTTATATTATGAAAAAATGGATGTTGTAGTATCCTCTTTGTATGAATGTGGTTTGTTATGTATGAATTATGTCCTAATATAATAAAAATCTAAACCTAAAAAGATATTAAATTTGATAGAATTTAATTTCATGACTAAAACTCAAGATCATGTAATGTTTTAAGGCTGGGTCCTTATAGTTGGTATCAAAGGATGGTTTAGATAACATTATGGGTTAGAATGATGTTAATAGGATACCATAAATTATTATTGATTTAAGTTTCATTTGAAAAGATATATAATTTAAATATAACAATTTTCATTTGTCTATGATATGTCTATTCAGAATGGTTTTTTACAGAACAAATAGGGAATCTGAAGAAGGAAGGCACCGAGAGGCTGATATCAGTCTGAATCTGTAGCATAGAAGGGTGGGAATCAGAATCGAGCAGTTTGTGATAGTAATGGACAAGCTGACTCAAGAAATAAAGGGTGGTGGTATCCACAATAAAGATAATTGTTATTTAACATAATGAAACATGTCGTTTATAAACCATTTTATGAGACCACATCCTCTATAATTCTATGGAACCACTAAAGGAATGATAGCTAAAGGATGGATCAATGCTCTAGAAAAGATATTTGATGTCATGGGATGTTAGGCACTCCAAAAGGTAATACTAGCCATTTAATCATTTTTTCGGTGAAGTTTATAAATGGTGGTCTCTGTTTAGTAGTAGTAGAGAAAGATATGATCTTGATAGTCAGTAATTGGATGTAGTTGGGGTTTGGCCTAGTGGTAAGCACCCCATAATACTACATGGAAAATGGGGGTTCCAAACCCATGGGCGCAGGATACTGTAGCAGTACTGTAGTGGTACTGTAGCAGTGGCGGCACTGTTCATCAGCGGGTAGTGTAGCGGTGGCAGCACACTGTAGCGGCGACGATACTATGCAGGACTGTAGAAGCCGGTTACTATTCACATAATGTGAATTGGCCTTAGAATTTGGGCCTATGGGCTATATAATGGGCTACAAGCCCCCTGGGCCTTCGGGCTATGTAATGGGTTTCCCTCTACCCAGTTAAAAGAGGTCTTTTCTTTGATTTAATAATAAAAATGATGCTTTGGCCCCAACCTTTAAAAAAAATAGTCAATAATTGGATGTTTTTAAGAGTATTTTTAAGGAAAAATATTTTCCTAAAACTGTTTGAATCAAAATGGAGAAACAATTATTGGAACTGAAGCAAAAATATTGATTATTATGTGGTAGCATATGAAGATAATTTCACAAGACTGGCAAGGTACATACCAGATTTAACTCGGGACCTTGATATTAAAATTAACATATTTTACTCTAGTTTGAAACCATTTTTTATAAAGAGACATGGCTTCATGAGAGTTTAAAATATATGAAAAAACATGTTCATTATGTTGAAAAAATTGAGATGTATTTTTTTGACACATATATACCTCATGATGACAAGAATAAGAATAGTTCAGGTTCAAAGGAATTGGGGAAGAGTTCAACAAAAAAATAAGGAGGTATGAAAATAAATTTCCCATCTTGTGAAAAGTGTTGTAAAAATCATCCTAGACAATGTCTAATAAATTCTAGGAAATGATAATGATATGGAATGTTTGGGAACATGTCTCGTGAGTTAAAGGAAAATGATCCAGAAATTAACTAGAATTCGTTGGTGATATGCTTTAACTGAAAGGAATTAGGCAATTTTGCTAATGTATTTTTGAATCTAGTCACTCATGTAGAAAATCAGCAAGATTGGAAGAAGAAGGGTGTGAAAAAAATTATTTAAAACCACTTAAAGAGATTTTGATATGTCAAACGAAGTGGTATCATGCACAATACGTTTTTTTACCAATTTTAAAAATGTGTTGTTTGATTTGTTATCTATACATTCCTTAATTTATGAGAATTTTTTTACCAAATTGGAAATTCCACCACAAGAAATGAAGTCATAACTCATGATAAAAACAACTTGAGGAATTATTCAGGAAAATATAAATTATAATAATTTACCTATCTTCTTCTATAGAATGAGTTTACCTGCAAACCTTGTTTTATTATCTCTAGTAGAGTTTAACATTGTTCTGGGAATGGACTAGATTTTTGTTTATCCTAAAAATATTTATTGTAGATCTAAAGAAGTTATTTTTCAGAAATATTTCAATTTGTGTAAAATAATGATCCCATACCATTGATAAAATATCAAGAAGCTGAAAACTGTTAAAGGATGAAAATTAATGTTATTTTGCACATATTGTTGAAAACAAGAGAACCATTTAGATTAATGATGTGCTAGTGGTAAATGAGTATCTTGATGTATTTCCTGATGATTTTCTAGGTATTATTACTAATTTAGAGTTTGATTTTACTGTTGAATTAGTTCCTGATGCTAAGACAATTTCTAAACCCCCCTATAGAATGGGTAAAATGGAACTTTTAGAGTTGAAAAAAAGTTGCAGGTATTATTAGATAAATGCTTCATCCAACCCAATACTTCACAACGGGGTTCTTTTATATTGTTTATTAAAAGGAAATATGGTTCAATGAGAATTTTAATTTATAAATAATCCTTAAATAAATCATCATTATGAATAAATATATTTTTCCACATATCGATCATTTGTTTGATCAGCTTTAGGGAGCGTGGTATTTTTCAAAGGTTGAATTGAGATCGGGGAACCATCAGTTGAAAGTAAAGGAAGTAAAAATTCTGAACAATGTGTTACATACTAGATATGGGCATTATGAATTTGTTTTTATGTCATTTGGGTTAACTAATTAACCTACTATATTCATGGATCTTATGAATATAATATTTCAGGAGTTCTTGGAAAAGTTTGTGGTTGTATTTTCTTATAACACTTTTTTATATTCTAAAAGTTAAGTGGGTCATGAAAGACAACTAACGGTTGTTTTAAAAACCATAAAAGAAAAGAAAATATGTGGAAAATTAATCAAGTGTGAATTTTTGTTATAACAAATTTCATTCCATGGTCACATTATTTCTAAATATGGAATAACTGTTGATCCTGCTAAAATGGGAGTTATTGAAAAATGTCCAGGACCCAAAAATATAACCAAGATTTTTAGTTTTCTAGGTCTGGTAGGCTATTACAAAAGGTATGTTGAAAATTGTAACTCCCTGACCCCAACTACCCAGAGCCGGTGCATTACTTCGTAACATTGGCATGATCACAAAAGATCAAGTCTCGAAAGACCGATTAGATTAGTAGCCTTGGAAACACAAGATACATTCGTAAACGTTACATTACATCATAAAGTGAAAAACTACAATAACAAAGTCTCCATAGTCCACACTCATATACTCTTATGACAATCCCTGCAGGTCATTCATAAAATACTTCTTCACATCCTGGAAAATATTAAAACATTGAAAGGGGTGAGCTCAGATGCTCAGTAAGGATAACAATATTGCGGAAGCTTTCATAAATAAACATTAACATTTAAGGCAATGTATAACTAAAACAAAAGCCTTATTAAACTTGAACTTCAGAAGAATATGGTAAAAATAAAATAAAATAATTCCATTTACTTACTCACATGGATATTCTACTAGTCGAATAATCACATGCAATATCAATAACCACTTTCATAATGAGGGAATTTATAATGTCGGACATTCTGAAACATTTTGTCAAGGCCTCGGCCAAGACGTCTAAAATGATTAAGGCCTCGGCCAAAACCATAAATCAAATTGGGAAAGGGCCTCGGCCAATTCCACGTCTAGTTGTCTCATGAGACCTACCGATGCATCGAGGAGCTATAGCGGGCTCCACCCGTCACTTATTAAGTCCAATACATTCCTCATATGAATAGGTTTAAACATATCATAAACCATAACATAATCGTATCACATAAAACATGCATAAAGGAAACATAACATTTCCACATTTCAATCACAAGATATCAATACAACACATTGATATAAAAACACTTTCAAAACCATTTTCAATACCAAAATAAAAGAATGTAAAAACTTTGTATTTATTTTTCATTAAAAAAATGATGGCTTATAAAGGAAGCCGAAACTCAAATAATGGTCACGGCAGCGGATAAGTCATTGTCGCCGCATAAGTACGGAAAGAAAAACATTCCCTTTTGTCGTTTAGCAGAACGCTTCATATAAAAAGATTCCTTTTGAATAAACGTAAAAGTCAAAGGGGTTTATACACCGTATAAAAGAAAGTTGTGTATAAAGCCAAATATGCCTCAATGAAAGGAGATTGAGAAGAAGTCCTTAAAAAGATCATTTTTAAAATAAAATAGATCTATTATGTGTATTCACTATAGGTACACATAAAGAAAGTATAAATACAATATACGACATAATAACATCATGACATAATTTGAAAGTTGGAGATTAACCCAAAGAATGGAAATTGGGATAAGAAGTTCCCTTACCTTGCGTCTTGTCCTGACTCGACCGTTCTTTAACCTCCTGAATAATAAACTAGAGTTAATTTCTATTTACTTAAGAACCTTTTCCTTGTTCATTATTCCTTTTATATCCCTTATTACCATGTTATGAACATTATTTAATTATTTAAGTTAATAACGGTCGTTTTGTCGATCTTTGGTACTTGAGTCAAAAATAAACTTCTTATAATTACAAGTTGTTCATGTGGTGAAATATCCATTATATACAGAATTATATTCATGATGTAGATATCATATATATCATATATACAGTATATACATTCATTCATAATGTCACGTAACATTTAGAGGTAAGAAATGAAATGCACCGTTCATGGAGACGGTAAGCCGTACGTACGCATGAACGCTACTTTCATTCCTATTTCGTATTTAATGGAATGAAATCATAATGATATGAATTTATAATATAATTATAGTATAATATAGTGTATAATACCATTTAATCCATCCTTTATACATCCCACATATGGCATTAACGATTCAAATCACTTTGAGGGGGCGGTAGTCCGCACTTCCTAAAATGAAATTATCGTGTTTTACCCATAATGGAAATCATAAAGTATGTCATAAATGAGAAATAAAGAAGCATAATTAAAACATAAACATATTTTATATCATATATAAATATAGTGACATCTTAATGGCCACCTTTGAAGGTGTTATATGAGTGTTGAACAATAATCGTTTCGTGAGGCAGAAATTCGCCATTCACAGAAACCGTATGTTCTTTAACAATTAGATGTAGGTGTGTGTAAGTGTAGTTAGAATACTTCTTATAAAAACATCATATTATATTGAGGATACTGATTTTGTTACAAAAGAAATTAATAAAAAGTGTTGAGGGGGTTGGAGAAGAAAAATAAAACAAAACAACATTAGAGAAGACATTACCTCAAAATCGGGTAACTCTTTTTGATTTGAGCCAAAGGATTCCTTGAGAAGAGTTATGACCAAAGTGAGGCTTCTAGGAGTAAGGGAGGGATGTTGGGAGATTATTTGGTCAGAGGTTGGCCGAGCCAAATGGCTTGAAGGTGTGAATAAGGTGGGAGAGGTGGGGGGCTTTTATAAGTGGAGAGGAGGGGCACTCTTGGAATGTAAAGAAAAGTCACTTTATTATAAAATGAGTTTCGGATTTTAGAGGTCCCACACTTATATAATTCGAGGATAAGATGATAAGGGTTCGAAATCTACTCATCCAATAGATTTTTGACAAGTGTACGCTTTGGATTTTACATTATCTTTCCATTTTATTTAAATCGTTAAATAATGAGGTCATCACTACATCATCATGATGTCATAAATAATTTAATTTATTTAATGTCTAAAAATTATAAAAAAAATACTATGATGTAGGAAATCTTTTTAGCTTTCAAATGAATATTTATAATCAAAATTTGGACTTGTGTAAACCCACTTAAAAACTGTTTTAGTAAAACAACTCATGTTTGTGTCAATTTAATTTTAACATTAAATAAATATATATTAATGTCATTTTCCAACTAAAGTGGCTCCATGGGGTCCCCATGTTGACCCATGGGTTGTCTTGGTCGGCCCTGACTCATCCAATAGGAGTATGACAAGTGTCAAGCTCATATCATATTATTAAAATATTATTTGTACCTTAAACTACACTAATTACCTCTAATCGCGATTAAGAACTTAAAAGTTACTATTCACCAAAAAATTATTTTAATCTCATTGAACAACATTTTAATTCTTAATGACAACCATGTATGTCGGATTTTTGAAAATAAAATCACAGAAGTGGTAATATTTCATTTAAACGAAAAATCAGTTATTTAACTACCACTTAGTGGTTTCACTATTCATCAAAAATTGATGTTTTTCAGAACAATGCCAAAATTTCACCCTAAGCTATAATTGATATTCCGAATTCAAAAATGATTTCTATTTTACAAAATTCCAAACATATAAGTTGCATTAATTAATTTTATAATTAATTCCCGCTGTCACAACAAATAGAGTGTTTTTAAGAAACAATTTATATCAAAAGATTGGCAATTGTTTATGTCCAATTTCAATGTTAAATTAATTATAATGACCACCATTGGATAAAATGGTAAAAATATATTCTAATTATAATTTAAAACCACTAAATAGTATAATTTATCACTATAAATTATTTCGATTAAAAAATTTGTTTTTAAGTTTTTTTCACTATTCATAAAAATAGAAGTTCTCAGAAAAATACCAAAAATTCAACATATGCTAATTTTGATATTCCGAATCCAAAAATGAAGTCCATTTTGAAATATAAAATTTCTATAATTTTAAAAAGTGTTTATTACTATTCATAATGGCTACTTTTATTAGTCGCGGTGTTTTAGAACTCGAAGTTGCGTACAATGCAAGCTATTGCATTATTGAATAAGAAGCGTATTGTGGAAGCTCGGGGTGTTACATTCTCCCCTCCTTCAATAAATTGCGTCCTCGTAATTTGAAATTTTTCTTTGAAAATAAAAGGTTGAAAAGAGAAAATACTTTTGTGGAAAACCCACATCGGAAATAAGGTTAATAAAATTTAGTCTTAATAAGAGGGAAATGGAAATAAGAAAGTCACCACCAAATTATGATCTCGATAAGGAGAACATTGTTGGCAATTAGAGACATATAATTGGAGGAAAAACGTAAATATTTGTAGGGAGTGATTGAGGTCATCAATCACAATCAACTGTCAAATTGAGGGCCTCAAAGCCTTAAATCTATGTTGATTTAAAATATCATCAGTTGAACAAGACATAAGGTATTAGGATAACACATTTTTTTGTTTTAATATCCCTTTACTAAAGTTTAAGAATTAATTTATTCATTGAATAAGAGATAGGTATATATATATTTATTCTTGACAATTAGAGTTTCAACCTTAAACTCATCTTTCACTCAAAAAGATAATAGAACTCAAAAATATTATACTTATCCTAATTGTATAAGGTTCCAAATGTTAACACATACCATTTAGATTAGTAAAATTATTTGTAATAACCAGGTACTTCCTGTAGGCTAGTGGTAGGAAATAAAGGCCTGTCGCACTATGATTGTGGGTTCGATTCCTGCAGCTTTGTCCGAAGCGACGGGTTATGCCCCACCCTGCAGGTTGTCCTTTTCATAAAACTATAGTATTCCAAGAATAATCTCCAGAAAATTTTTAACCTTAAATTTACTATCCAAGGTTCAACTTAATCCACTCCAACCTTTATAGTTATCCAAAATACCTCTGTCCAAACTTTCTCTAAAAGGTCTCTTAATTCCAAAATCAATTTATCAGATTCCCCAAACAAAGATTAGTTTCTCTTATTGTCACATACTAAAAATATGATTATCTAAATCATATTAAAACCTTACTGAAATAAAAAAGTACTGCAGTACAATCTTTATATATATCACATTATTCTTATAACCAAAATATAATCCTTGAGTCCAAAAGCACCAATACATTAATTATTCCGCTTCAACTATAGTCACAGCATAAGATTGGCCTTGATCCCTTGGCCTTTTCTGAGGTAAGTTTCCCTAACGCTTAGGGCATTCATTTGCATAATGACCCATTTCTCTACAATTGTAGAATTCAACTTTGACAGCCTCTTTCTTTCCCTTGCAATCACGAGCCTGGTGACCCTTTTCTCCACATTTATAACAAACTCCCATTCCTTTTAGGCAAGTACCAGGGTGATTCTTCCCACAATTATCACATAATGGAAAATCCTTCTTTCCCTTTTTCCCTTTATCTGTCTCTTGTTCCACCGTTCTCTTCTTCTCTTGCTTTACTTTGTTGTCATAAGACTTAGAGAATTCCTTTTCTGTCTTGATAGCACACGAGACAATATCTTCGTATGATGAGAAGGATTGTGATACTAAATCTCGACGGAGAAATGGTTTTAACCCATCAAATAAACGTTCAATATTACTCCTTGGGTTACGTATATAATCGGCAGTATGCCTCGCTAACCTTGTAAAGTTAGCCTCATACTTTAAGACATTCTCATCCTCCTTCTGCCTCAAACTCAGAAATTGCCTTTCCATATCTGCTCGATGGTCACGAGGAAAGTATTTTTCTAAGAAAAGCTCTTTGAACTCCCTCCATTCCATATTTGATACGTCATCATCTTCCTTTGTGTTTTGAATCAGCGACCACCACTGATCGGCATCTCCAGTGAGGCGGTAAACTGCCATGACAACCTTCTCCCTTTCACTACTCCCCAAGGCATGGAATATTTTCTCTAAGGAATTTATACATTGCTCAGCTACTAATGGATTTGTACCCCCATTAAATGTTGGCGGTTGTTGCCTCATGAAGCGGTCTAACATTGATCCTCCACGTTGCGGATCAGGGTGCTCCATACGAGTAAGGTTATTATTCATAACCTGAGTGAGTTGTCCCAGTATGGTAATAAGTTGATCAGCACCAGTTGTATTTCCAGCTCCACAATAATTATCTTGAGCAGGAGGGCAATCCCTGCACGGAGTGCGTGCATTGATACGGTTTCCATTCCTTCCACTAGGCGCCATTTCTAAACAATGGCATAAACTAGATTGGTTTATGAATCAAAATACATAATTCCATACTTGTTAAACACTTTACAAAAATTGAACTATTTATGGATATAATCCATAATCATAAAAAGAAATGTTTTCTTTGAGGAAGTATATACTCATAACCCTTCATAGTGGTTTGTAAATAAAATGAGAATTATCCTAAGCATATCCCCCGGGAGTGTCGTAACCAAGAGTGCAGCAAGGCCCGTTGTCGTGCACCAGTTCCCGTTCGAGTCTAGCTCAAAGCGGTGTTTTCGGGTTTTACCCCTAGGTACATCTGTGCCAGAGCTGCCTCTACCTTCTTGTATCCAAACAGGGATGTATTGCTCAAAAAACTCATAACATCTCTATAATACCAAAATTCTAGGAAGTTCTTCTATACTAATCCTCAAAGTCTATCTTTGGGCTATGTGCTCTAATCAGAGTTTATCTAAATCTAGCTTCCAAGGTTAGTACTAAACTGCCTCTGATACCAACTGTAACGCCCCGACCCCAGCTACCCAGAGCCAGTGCATTACTTCGTAACATTGTCATGATCACAAAAGATCAAGTCTCGAAAGACCGATTAGTTTAGTAGCCTTGGAAAAACTAGATACATTCGTAAACGTTACATTACATCATAAAGTGAAAAACTACAATAACAAAGTCTCCATAGTCCACACTCATATACTCTTATGACAATCCCTGCAGGTTATTCATAAAATACTTCTTCACATCCTGGAAAATATTAAAACATTGAAAGGGGTGAGCTCAGATGCTCAGTAAGGATAACAATATTGCGGAAGCTTTCATAAATAAACATTAACATTTAAGGAAATGTATAACTAAAACAAAAGCCTTATTAAACTTGAACTTCAGAAGAATATGGAAAAAATAAAATTAAATAATGACATTTACTTACTCACATGGATATTCTACTAGTCGAATAATCAAATGCAATATCAATAACCACTTTCATAATGAGGGAATGTATAATGTCGGACATTCTGAAACATTTTGTCAAGGCCTCGCCCAAGACGTCTAAAATGATTAAGGCCTCGGCCAAAACCATAAATCAAATTGGGAAAGGGCCTCGGCCAATTCCACGTCTAGTTGTCTCATGAGACCTACCGATGCATCGAGGAGCTATAGCGGGCTCCACCCGTCACTTATTAAGTCCAATACATTCCTCATATGAATAGGTTTAAACATATCATAAACCATAACATAATCGTATCACATAAAACATGCATAAAGGAAACATAACATTTCCACATTTCAATCACAAGATATCAATTCAACACATTGATATAAAAACCCTTTCAAAACCATTTTCAATACAAAAATAAAAGAAAGTAAAAACTTTGTATTTATTTTTCATTAAAAAAATGATGGCTTATAAAGGAAGCCGAAACTCAAATAATGGTCACGGCGGCGGAGAAGTCGTTGTCGCCGCATAAGTACGGAAAGAAAAACATTCCCTTTTTTCATTTAGCAGAATGCTTCATATAAAAATATTCCTTTTGAATAAACGTAAAAGTCAAAGGGGTTTATACACCGTATAAAAGAAAGTTGTGTATAAATCCAAATATGCCTCAATGAAAGGAGATTGAGACGAAGTCCTTAAAAAGATCATTTTTAAAATAAAATAGATCTATTATGTGTATTCACTATAGGTACACATAAATAAAGTATAAATACAATATACGACATAATAACATCATGACATAATTTGAAAGTAGGAGATTAACCCAAAGAATGGAAATTGGGTTAAGAAGTTCCCTTACCTTGCGTCTTGTCCTGACTCGACCGTTCTTTAACCTCCTGAATAATAAACTAGAGTTAATTTCTATTTACTTAAGAACCTTTTCCATGTTCATTATTCCTTTTATATACCTTATTACCATGTTATGAACATTATTTAATTATTTAAGTTAATAACGGTCGTTTTGTCGATCTTTGGTACTTGAGTCAAAAATAAACTTCTTATAATTACAAGTTGTTCATGTGGTGAAATATCCATTATATCCAGAATTATATTCATGATGTAGATATCATATATATCATATATACAGTATATACATTCATTCATAATGTCACGTAACATTTAGAGGTAAGAAATGAAATGCACCGTTCATGGAGACGGTAAGCCGTACGTACGCATGAACGCTACTTTCATTTCTATTTCGTATTTAATGGAATGAAATCATAATGATATGAATTTATAATATAATTACAGTATAATATAGTGTATAATACCATTTAATCCATCCTTTATACATCCCACATATGGCATTAACGATTCAAATCACTTTGAGGGGGCGGTAGTCCGCACTTCCTAAAATGAAATTATCGTGTTTTACCCATAATGGAAATCATAAAGTATGACATAAATGAGAAATAAAGAAGCATAATTAAAGCATAAACATATTTTATATCATATATAAATATAGTTACATCTTAATGGCCACCTTTTAAGGTGTTATATGAGTGTTGAACTATCATCGTTTCGTGAGGCAGAAATTCACCATCCACAGAAACCGTATGTTCATTAACCATTAGATGTAGGTGTGTGTAAGTGTAGTTAGAATACTTCTTATAAAAACATCCTAGTATATTTAGGATACTGATGTTGTTACAAAAGAAATTAATAAAAAGATTTTAGGGGGTTGGAGAAGAAAAATAAAACAAAACAACATTAGAGAAGACATTACCTCAAAATCGGGTAACTCTTTTTGATTTGAGCCAAAGGCTTCCTTGAGAAACGTTCTGCCCAAAGTGAGGCTTCTAGGAGTAAGGGAGGGAAGTTGGGAGAGTATTTGGGCAGAGGTTGGCCGAGCCAAATGGCTTTAAGGTGTGAATAAGGTGGGAGAGGTGGGGGCCTTTTATAAGTGGAGAGGAGGGGCACTCTTGGAAAGTAAAGAAAAGTCACTTTATTATAAAATGAGTTTCGGATTTTAGAGGTCCCAAACTTATATAATTTGAGGATAAGATGATAAGGGTTATAAATCTACTCATCCAATAGATTTTTGACAAGTTTACGCTTTGGATTTTACATTATCTTTCCATTTTATTTAAATCGTTAAATAATGAGGTCATCACTACATTATCATGATGTCATAAATAATTTAATTTATTTAATGTCTAAAAATTATAAAAAAAACTACTATGATATAGGAAATCTTTTTAGATTTCTAATGAATATTTATAATCAAAATTTGGACTTGTGTAACCCCACATAAAAACTGTTTTAGTAAAACAACTCATGTTTGTGTCAATTTAATTTTAACATTAAATAAATATATATTAATGTCATTTTCCAACTAAAGTGGCTCCATGGGGTCCCCAAGTTGACCCATGGGTTTTCTCGGTCGGACATGACTCATCCAATAGGAGTAGGACAAGTGTCAAGCTCATATCATATTATTAAAAAATTATTTGTACCTTAAACTACACTAATTACCTCTAATCGCGATTAAGAACTTAAAAGTTACTATTCACCAAAAAATTATTTTAATCTCATTGAACCACATTTTACTTCTTAATGACAACCATGTGTGTTGGATTTTTGAAAATCAAATCACAGAAGTGGTAATATTTCATTTAAATGAAAAATCAGTTATTTAACTACTACTTAGTGGTTTCACTATTCATCAAAAATTGAAGTTTTTCAGAACAATGCCAAAATTTCACCCTAAGCTATAATTGATATTCCAAATTCAAAAATGATTTCTATTTTAAAAAATTCCAAACATATAAGATGCATTAATTAATTTTATAATTAATTCCCATTGTCACAACAAATAGCGTGTTTTTAAGAAACAATTTATATCAAAAGATTGGCAATTGTTTATGTCCAATTTCAATGTTAAATTAATTCTAATGACCACCATTGGATAAAATGGTAAAAATATATTCTAATTATAATTTAAAACCACTAAATAGTATAATTTATCACTATAAATTATTTTGATTAAAAAAGTTGTTTTTAAGTATTTTTCACTATTCATAAAAATAGAAGTTCTCAGAAAAATACCAAAAATTCAACATAGGCTAATTTTGATATTCCGAATCCAAAAATGAAGTCCATTTTGAAATATAAAATTTCTATAATTTTAAAAAGGTGTTATTACTATTCATAACGGCTACTTTGATTAGTCGCGGTGTTTTAGAACTCGAAGTTGCGTACAATGCAAGCTATTGCATTATTGAATAAGAAGCGTATCGTGGAAGCTCGGGGTGTTACAAAAGTGTTCACAGTTATCTAGCCCAGTGACTAAGTTAAATAAAAAAGGATTTATGTTCATCAAGATAAAATAATGTAATGACTGTTTTCATGAATTTAAAATAAGATTTGTGAATGAACCAATTATGAAACTACCTTCTAGAAGTGGTGGATTTTTCATCTATAGTGATTCTTATTTGAAGGGACTTGGTTGTGATATAATGAAAATTATCAGTTAATTTCTTGTGTTTCACTTCAGTTGAAGACTTATTTGTTAAATTTACCTACACATGATTTGAAATAAGTTATTGTTGTTTATTCATTAAAAATTTTGAGGCATCATTTTTATAGTGTAAAATATGAAATATATATTGACCATAAAATTTTAAAAAATATATTCACTCTAAAATAATTTACAATGATATAAAGAAAGTGGCAGAAACTAATCAATGATTATTATTGCATTATCTATTACCATCATGGAAAAAAAGAGTTACTAATGCTTTGAGTCTGAAAAATAATGCTATATTAACCATGATACATGTGGAACAAAACCCCTTAGTGAAATATTAGATAATGTTTGGATTCAATGTTTTTAGTGGAGTAAAGACCTCTTTATTGTTTCAGGTGTTAGTGTAATCGTCTCTATCAAACATAATTACAAAAGCACATAAGGAAGATCGTGAGATAAATAAAAGGTAGAACTGGTTAAGAAAGGTAACTTGACTGAATTTAATATTTATAAATATTTTTTTTGTAGTTTGTTAGTAGATTATTCATTCCTTCTAATCAATAATTGAAGAAAGAGTTATTATGTGAAGCTCATAGTTCTTCATTTTCAGTTCATCCTGAAAGCGTTAAGATGTACAAGTATCTTTGAGAGAATTATTGGTAGGATGGAATGAAAATAGAAATTGCAAATTTTACTGTGAAATTTTTGAAATGTTAATAAGTTAAATTAGATAAAAATGTACTGAATGGGATACTTCAACCTTCTCTAGTTCCAGAGTGGAAATTGGAAAATATATCATTGGACTTCGTGGTGGGACTACCAAAGACATCTCAAGGTAACAATGCAATCCGGGTTATTGTTGATTGATTGACTAAATATACTCATTTCCTTACTATTAGAGACACTCTTTATCTAGATCAAATTTCTCAACTATATCTAAAATAAATTGTTGAGTTGCATGGATTTCCCCTCTCTATTGTATCAGATCATGGTCTCAGGCTTGCTTCTAACTTTTGGAAAGGCCTTCATAAGTCGTTGGGAAAAGAATTAAATTTCAGTGCATATTATCATCCTCAATAAAATGGGATGTTATAATGAAAAAATTAGACATTTTAGTACATTAAATTATATTTTTAAATGGGTTACTAGGGAAGTTGGTATCATCATTTTTCTTTAGTTGAGGTTTCTATTAATAACAGTTTTTATTCTAGTATATAGATGGCACCTTTTGAAGAATTATATGGAATGCGGTGTAAAAATACATAATTGTGGGATGATATCATGAAAATTAAGTTTATGGGTCCAAAAATATTAGAGGAATTGGAAGAAGAAGTTATGTTGATTCAGTGGCAAGTGAGGACAGCTCGTAGTAGGATGAAAAGTTATGTGGATAACAAGAGGAAAGAGCTCTCTTTCGAGGTAGGCAATCATGTTTTTTTAAAATACCTCCTTGTAAAATTTTTATTGATTTTGGTAAGAAGGTAATGTTAATTACATAGTTCAATTAACCATTTTTACTCTTGTAAAAAGTTGAACCAGTTACCTACCGAGTAACTTTTCTCTGAGTTTATCTATGGTACACAATGTTTTTCACTTTTTGATGTTAAGAAAGTATGTTCCAGATCCATCTCATATTTTGAGCCTAGAATTTTTTTATCTTGAAGAGATCATTTATTATTAATAGAAATATCTGTATATTCCTGATTACAGAGATAAAGTCTTTGAAAAACAAGGTATTTACTAAGTTACAATTTTGTGGAGAAACCACATGGTAGAAGAAGCAACATGGAAATCTGAAAATGATATGAGGGAAAATTATACCCATTTTCATAATAAGTGAATAAAAATTATAAGGAAACTATTTAATAAAGGAGGTAAAGTGTTACAACCTAGGTATTTATAGAATAATTTGTTTCTATATTTATTAGTATTTTTTATTTAAATAGTAATCCTTAAAACAAATAATTTATTGTATAGTTATTTATTTTAAAACATTAATTTTTTAATTGTATAATTTCATTTTAAAATAATATTTTTATTATTGAATAAATAATGTTGAAATTATCTTAGTATAATCTTTTGAAAATTTTCCGAAAAAATCTATTTTTGGTGAATAGTAAAAAATATGATTTCTTATAAAATACTGTATTTTTTGTGATGTCATGAAGACATTTTTGTGATATAAAATTTATTGAATTTATTTAATAATTAAATTATTAAATTATAAAATTATTATTTTAAAAAAATAACTAATAACATGAAAATTATATTGTATTCATGATAAGTATAAAAATTATTATAAATGTCGATGTAGTGCCTACGTAGCGTTGGAAATGTAAATTCTGGATCTTTATAAATAATAATTGAGTGATAAAAATTATTTTCAAGACTCAATTATTAATTATTATGTGTTATTAATTTTTTTACTATTAATTTCAAGTTTTATATTCATATAACTTTAGTCTTATCCAAATTCTTCTTTAGTGCATGCATAAGGCAAGAAAAGACAAAATAAAAAACATTAGATGTTTTCTTTAAATATATATGAGTAAATATAAATAATTAATGAACCTATAATTTTATTTTGATCCTAATTGACTTATTTTTGTTATATAAATATATTTTAACTTTTTATATATTAAATAACTAAAATTAATTCCTTTGCAATGTTTATGAATTTCTTCTGTAATCATAAGAAAAATAAATAACATGTTTTTATTAAAATTATAAGAATTAATAAATGAAAAAATGTATAGATAAAATTTTTAATATAAGAAAATAAAGACCAGTATCATGTCTTTATTCTAATTGGGAACATTTTAGACCCACATGGATCACATTAATCCATTTATGTTATTTTATTAAAATGAAAGACAACTTATTCACACTATAACTTTAAATTAGTATAATATTTTAATTTGATGTTTTCCATAAGTTTTTTTAAAAAAAAAATTGTCTTTGTAAAAATAATGGAATTATATTTTGTCATAAAATTTTATTTTTAAATTTAAGGTAATAAATAATTTATTTAATGGGTCAAACAATTATGATGAAATAAATATTTAATTAATTGATAAATCATATTAATTATTAAAAAAATAATTAAATCAATATAATTTAATAATTATAAGTCAATTAAAAATTTATATAGGTAATTATAATATTTATAAAATATATTTAAAAATTTTATCTGAATTAGAAACATTTCTATGAGTTTAAAGTCATGATTGCGAATAGAATTTAATTTGAAAATATTATTTTTCTATGAAGGAAATATTTTATAAAATTATTTAAAATTCAATAGAATATTTCAAAAGGCAAAAAATGAAATTATTTTATCTAAATTGTGATATTATATGATTATTAACCTTTTTAGGTCTTAAAACCTATAATAAATTTATTATATTTTAATAATTTGTGTAATTACTATGTTACCCCTCACCTTAATTATAAAAGGAGGATCCCTCCTTCAAAACTTTTCACCACCTCAAGCCATATTGTTTGGATAAACTCTATGAAATTATCTAATCCTCATCACTTTTCACATTCTTGAGTTTCTGGTCTCACAAAAATACCACTTCCATGATCCTTTAAAGGTTTTTCAAGGGAAAATTTTCAAGAAGGTTCCTTTTCATTCTCTTCTAAATTATTTTTCATTTATACCTTATCCCCACCTCTTATAAAATGTTTAATGAAAGATTTAATATAAAATATATACTTATGTTTTGTGATTTTTGTGGTATATTCCGCATAAAATCTATCATCTTCTACTTAATTTCTTAAATAAAGAAATCGTCGTCTGTGGTGTGTTAATTCACCGCCTTTATGGATTATGATTTTTCATTTACCTTTTATCGAAATCATGGAAAGTTATATTTCACATGAAATTGTTTCAAATGACATAAATATATATATTTTATCTCTTCTGGATTATTATTTCATTTTGACAAGGAAGACCATAAATAAACCGACCTTGGAAACCTTGAAAAGAACGCATTTGAACCAATGAAAATAACAAAATATTGTTAATAAATAGGTGAAAATGTTATAAGTATATAATTTAAGGTATTATAAACTTGATTTTAGTTCTTTCATATATTAATAACACTATTCAAACCATTATAAAGAAGTTTTTAACACTTTTTAAGGAAGTAAGACCCGAGGTAAGGGTATTCTTATCCCAATTTCCATTCTTTGGGTTAACCTTCTACTACATTGATTTTTTCATGAAATTTTTATTTGTAAAATTAATTTTGATTATATCATGTTGTATTATTTGAATTTGAAGTTAATATAAATATTCATTTTATTTTATTAAATCATTATTTAATGATATGGTATTTGTAAGGGACTTTCCTTTTAAAAAGCTTTTAAAAGTATCTTTTATGAAATTAAAAAAGATTGTTTTTTTATATATAGAATAAGTAATTTATCATGATTTTATGTTTATTTATTAATATTATTTTCCATTATATATTTCATAGTTATTTTTTAATAATAATATTTTATTATTATGAGCATGGTTTTTATATTTTAAAAGTTAAATTTTTAACAAAGAAATGGTATTTTGATAATATCAATGTGTTTTACTCAAGGGATTAAATGAGTTATCAAGTGTTTTATTCCTTATATGGTCCTTATAAATTTTTTATGTTGGGTTGATCCCATTATAGATCAATATATGATGGGTTTTTCCCCATTACAGCTCATGATATGTTGGGTTGATCCCATTTTAGCTCTAGATGTAATGGGTGAGCCCCATTATAGGTCTCTAATGCATTGGGTACTCTAGGGATGGTATTTAACTAAATGGTTATTTTATGTGTAAGGGTTAATTTAATATTGATATGGTAAATATGTCTCAAGGCAACTACATGGTGTTTCTTTTCATGTTAATACGTTTTTATGAAATTGGTGTTATATGTTTTTATTTTATCACTTAACTAAGGATTTATTTATTTATATCCCTAACAGATCTTTTTAGGCTCATCCAAAGTTTTAGAAATCTTTTAATAGGTTATAAAGATGGGTAAGACAAATAAGTATGTCATTATGAATATTTTTAATATTTTTATCAAAAAATAAATAATGTTTTATTTTTAATGTTTTATATTATGAGAATTTTGATATTATAGTATCCTATTTGTATGAATGTGGTTTTTTATGTATTAATTATGTCTTAATATTCTAAAAATATAAACATAAAAAGATAATCAATGTGAAAGAATTTAAGTTCATGACTTAATTTCAATAATATATAATGTTTTAAGGTTGGATCCTTATAGAAAATGGGTTTTATGAAACTCTCTCAGTCTTGGGATATAATAGTTTATTTAAATACAATAATAATATGGAAGGGGGAGGTGTAGTTCACGATCAACGTGGCTTAGTTGAGATGGGGTTTTCTAAAATAATTAGACATGGATCCTATATTATAGTATAGGCTGAGAAATTTATGTTTAATGTTAACTTATCCCATGAGATTGGTATATATCATTCTTATATTAAACTGGATTCTGATGTAATTATTATATTTTTAAATAACCCCGAGTATGCCCATTTGTTATTCGTATACCATATCTAGCCATGTGTCAATAATATGGAAGAGGATACTATTATCTCTCACACTTGGAGAGAAGACAATATTCTTGAAATTCTTCTTAGACAATACCAGAGGTTTTCTAGGGCCGATGCATTGGGCCTTCATTTCATCTCATCACCATAATCTATGGATCTATTTTCTTTTCTAATTTTTTTTTTCATTTCAATATATTTTTTCATTAATTAAAATTGATGTCATGTAAAAAATAAAGTTACAACCTTGATTTAACCCCCCCCCCCACGTAGTGGTAGTAAATCACTCAAGTGATCCTAACAAATACCACCACATAAAATATAAAAGTTAAGTAGTTTGGATCAAGGTTCTATTTAATTAAATAGGATTTTTTTCTAGCGTATGAAATCTAGTAAAGCAATATTGTGATAAGAATAAAGTTATAATATAGGTTAAGGAACCCCAATCATACAAAAAAACAAAATCGTTAAAAGTTCTATACCATTATAACAATTATTTATAGGTTCAATGAAAATATCATTTAAGTAAATATAAAAGATAATATATAGGATACATTAAAAAATATTATCATATAAAAAATATGATGGGCATGTAATATAGTTAGGTATCATGTATATCAAGGGATGTCCCTAAATGTATTTAGTTTTTTTATCAATTTAAATTCTATTTTATATGATTAAAATCTTGGGGGTTGTAGAATGTATTATATTTTTATAATTAATTAAAATTTATATTTAAACATTCATTTATGTGTTTGGTGTATATTACATGATATTTAAATGATATATAACTCCATAGTAATCTTTATGTTATCCCAAATCGATGATCATCTTGAAAATACTTGGGTTTTGATGACTATTGGTGATCACAAGTGAGATGAAGACACAATGAGAGGGGTCAGGTGAGGGTTCAATAATTGTATCCTTTTTAATCTCTCATTTAATAAAACCTTTCTATTTTAAATATTATTTTTAAGTTAGATAAAATACCCAGCACTATTTTCCCTTTTTCAATTTTCTTAATATATATGACAATAAACATCCAAGCACTAGAGGAACCATAATATAAAAGTATCAATAATCAATATGATTAGTTAGTCCTCACTGTTATATATTTTTTATACTACTTCACATGATAATAATATTTTTATCAAGTAAAAATCACAAAGATAAAGGGAATAAAAATGAACTCTTGAAAGATTTTCCTCTTGAGGTAATAAATGATACCACACTAGTAAAATTATGGAATACATATTCAAATAAATCATTAATATCTCAATATAATGTAGACAATGACATAGATAGATCAACTTATTCTTCTTCTTTGTATTAGAATATGCACAATAGTGTCTTCTTCTTCCTCATCTTTATTGACCTCAAGTATGACTATCCAAATATTTTACAACAACATCCCTTCTACTTATTCCTCTATGTAAAATCTATTTCTTATATATATCATACAACACTCATAACATACACCTATGGTACCAATAATAGTATTCTCTTTTCTTATTCTTCTCCCATTTCTTATCTCTAAATTTTTCAAAGTTATAGTAGTTAATCCCTCATTATTTTTCAATATATTTTCATTTTTAGTGGATAAAAAAACTCTAACTTTGACCATCTATAATCTATATTATTTAATGTTGATTATAACATGTCTAAAATCACCTTAAGTTGTGTAATCAATTAGCCAAAACTAATGAAGAATACTAGAGTTTACTCCTACATATAAAATATTTTAATTTTACATTATAATAAAGGTTTGGAAATTTTAAATTAAATGCAATATAGAACCCTAATAACCAATATGAAAACTTATAAATATTCATATCAATCTTTTAAAGACTTTAAAAATTCCAAGTCACTATTACAAAAACATTTCAATATCCAGATCACTATCACACAACTCTTTTAAACTATTATGTAACTCACTTATATGCACTCAATAATTATGAAACCCTCAAAACAATTCACCCATTACTATACAATATCCTTTAATTTATTATTAAACTTTACTTTTCAATGATCAACCCTTATATATCCTTCCCAAATCATCTTTTAAACATACATAGAAAATAACCAACTCTTATGAAGCCTAATTCCATGAAAACCACTATTTTGTATCATTCATATTTTTTCCTTAAATATTTTGTATCCTTATCCAACACTTAAATAATCTATGAAAAATATATTTCACTATTACATAATTCTTTTATTTTCATTTACACATTTTATATCAACATATTCATCTTTTCTTCATCACTTAAAACCAATTTAGATTTATCTGAGTGATCCTATTTAGTATAAACCACTTCTTAGACTTATCTAACATGATCTTCAATAACTTTATCATATATTAACATGATTTATAAATATTATTTAGTCAATAAAATAAAAATATTGTTTGAAATATCACACAGATACCTCTTCTTATACCTTTTATGTTTTCTTCTAACTAATCTCCCACTTAAAAACTAAGGGATAATGCGTCTAAAAATATTAATCTCATAGCTTCATAACTCCACAAGGTTCAACAATCCCTAATTTATATTTTTTAAAAATTTATATAAATAAAAAAATATATGGATAATATAATTATTGAAGAATCTGTAGAACACATCTTATCAATGTAACATCTGTCAACCAACTTTATGTTTACATTAATGAAATCATTGTAGAAATAAAGAGTGATAGATCAATACTTAAAATTCTATCCATATGTGAAAACATGATCTCAATTTCTTCATTTTAAACTCTCAATATTTTTATAAACAGAAAGGGTATGTTAAATTCTAACAGTAAACTCTTGTTATCAAATCCATATATCTAGATGAAAGAACTTAAGAGTCAATTTCTCTCTTTATATAAGCTATATTTACTTATATATGCTGAAAACTATATCATAAAAATTCTAAAGTTCCTTCTTTAATTCAAAATTCATCACTTTATACATAAAATATATTCTACCTTTATTGGGAAAAAAATTTCATCACTTTGTATTTATGTTATTATCCTCCTTTGACTCTAAAAATTTAAGATCATTTGGGTTGTTTTTGTAATGGGTTTTTTATTTTTTTTATTAACATATTTTTTGTGAATGTTTTTTGTATTTCATGTAAGAATGGGTTATTGGATTTGTTTAAGAAACAATTATTATGAGGGTTAAGAATTTTTCACTACCAAGTCAGATGATAATTTTATAATCATCAAGTTCTTAACATCATAAAGATACTCATGATTCTAACTACTTTTTTATGGGTTTGTATAAAGAGGGAGGAGTCACAATTAGACTAATAGAGCTTCTGTTATCGCTGTAAAAAGATCTACAATGATCGAACATTCCAATTTGAAGTCCGATGACATGTGTATAGTAGAAAATTTATAAGAAATTTCAATACAAAGTTTATTGTGAAAAAACATGAGTTACATCATTAAAGATGAAATCTCTAAGAATTCTTAAATAATGATTCTATATGAATGCTATCATTTTGATTCCATTAGAGAAAGATCCATCAACTATGTTTTTTCAATGGAGTTTTTTATCCCTATTAGATTGAAATTTTTTTAGTTCATCAGACAGATGTGTGAAATATTGATCTAAAAGAGGTTTATAAATTTTACTGGAATGACAATTACAATGTTACATTAGATGAATATGAATTTTGTCTACCGATCAGAGGGAAATTTTGAGTAATTCATCAAATGATTATTCCAAATCTATGGAGTTCCATCATATAGGATTGAATGGAGTTCCAACAGAACAATATTTACAATGCCCATCAAAAAAGATCTTCAAAGTGGTACATGTATATAAATTTTGGAAGTCAATAAAAAATAAAATAAATAATGCAATACCATTCTGATAAGTATAAAGAGGTTTATGATTAGTAAAACCTCCTATAAATCATCCAAGTTATTTTATTATTATTTTCATAAAAACCCATTTTCAGGGGTAAGTGGGAACTCTTATAAGATCTAAATTCCACATTCCAGCATTCCAAATCATCATAGATTCAAAATTCAAAAACCTAATACCAAAACAAACATTCCAGTAGGAAAAATATCATAGCTTTAAAATTAAAACTCTCAATAAAGACACCAAAACAAAGGATTCATCAAACCGTCATATACTCATGATAGTCAGATTCACGTCACCTACAATCTACCATCATCAGCATAGTACTCCACGGTCATCATCATCTTCATCCATTAACATAAGAACTGATGACCGTATAGAACCTCTAGAATAGAAAAAATAACACACCACCTAAGTACCTTGCCATAAAAAAGAACCCATAATCTACAACAAAACCTCCACAATGTCATCGACAATACCAAAGGAAAAATAAAACACCTTGAAATAGAATAACCAAAAAGAAGAATAACCACTGAGGAAACTGGAGAAAATAAGGCCTCCGCAAGACATACCTCTTAGAGAACCCGTTGCTCACAGAAACACATCCTAGAACCTCCTTTTAAACCTCATAACTAGCTGAACTAGAATGAAGTAAGGGATCTATAATCTAGAGCAAATTAAGAGTGGATTTGACCTTTATAGCAAGCCTTGAAGAAGCCAGTACCATCAACCCCACTGAAAACATCATCGATGAACCGTCGCTATTGAAAAATAAAGTGTGAATCCATCTGAAAATTCCATCAAAGGACCAAAGCAAAATCAACATCATTGTGATGAAATAACAGGGAACCAAAACCCCAAACCATCTGATTAAACATGAACAAAGAGGGAGAAGAAGTTGAAGAAGGGGAAAACGAGGAGTCGAAGAAGAGAGAGAAAATTGAGAAGGTCAAAAAACCTCATAGATTATAAGTAGAGAATCATGAAGATGATAAATGATAAAGAGAGGAAAGATGCTCCAAATCCAGGTCAAAGAATACTAGACAGAGTTAAAGAACTCCCTCGAGAGTGTTTTAAGTTAAAACAGATCAATTTCAGGATGACCAGTAAATCATATTGCACTGGATAGAGTGGATATAGATCAATGAATATGATAGGATGAGTCTATAAAGTCAATATTTTCATACAAAGATCCATCTAACAGATTATTATTACAAAAATTAATATGATGTTGTCGAATAGAAGATTTTGTAAAGGTGTAAAGCTATGTTTTTTAAACCAAGGCTGATATGAAGTTGAGTTGTAAAGGATGGGGATAAGAGTAAAAAGTTATTTGGATGAATCCTTACAAGTTCCATCATAATTACAAAATATTTTAAGCTCATCGTATTGTTTTTTATGAAACAATAGGATGAAATAGTTCTTACATAGTTCACCAAAAAGTGAAATGATCATTAGATGGATAAGTTATTAATGAAATCATTAAAAAAACATTCACCGGAAGGAGTTTCATGAATATTTTCAAAACATTGTAATGACCTTAACAACAATGATTTTTGTTTTTTCCTTCAATGTTCATAAATATAGTGAGTTTAAGGATGTTTAAGGAGGGTAAAAATTTTCATGAAACTTCAAGAAATTTCTAGATTATTTTAGAACTATACTAAAGAAGTTCAGATGAGTGGGATATTTGATATTCAAAGTTGAGTTTATTGTGAAAATAAAATTGGGAGTCCATTATTTCACCTTGAAATCCAAAGGAAGTGCACCTATATATAGGGTTGAAATTATATTATGAATGCACAATATGTGTGAGATATAAAGTACTGAAGATTTCATTAGAGGGTCAATGTGAGTTTCCAACCAAGGAAAGAATTGGTTGAGGAAGAGACTCTGGATAGAGCTGTGTTGGTAATAGGTGCAATAGGCATAGTATCACTAAATAGAGGAACTAGATAGTGATATAGTGATTTAAGGAGTATCAAATGGAGTCATACTAGATTAATATTAGGGGAACTGAATGGATTCACACTAGATAGAGAGTGTGCCAGAGGAAGAATTTATTCATAAAGGTGTAGTAATCTATTTAGAAAGGTTTCTTTAACTTTTTTGGATAAAAAATTTAAAAAAAATATTATAACTAATGGTAGTTAGTATAATTACTTTTTGGGAGATATAAAGAGTATAATGTAAGATAGAATTAGTTATATTTTCTTTATATCATAGAAAATTTCCATGGACTGAAAAAAGTCACCATGAAAAGGATGTAACCACCCATACTGGGGGTAGACCTTGAAAATCTTGTGGGCATTGCTTTACTTTCCAATATTTTAATATGAATTTTGGTTGATATATAAAAATATAAAAAAGATATAAAATCTAACAATTTTTATTTGTTTATTTAAAGAGAAAATAAATTGTAAAAAATCACCACAGATTCAGCCCCCCCTACCCCCATTCCCAAGGGTCCTTACATTCCTGGGAACTTCAAGTGGTATCAGAGTAAAGGATACCCATATTACATCCTTATCATGGATCATCTCAAATAACTAAATAGAAATGTTATTATTTCCTTTTATGGAAAAATTATCATGGATAGAAAAATATAATAATATCCTATATTATCTCTCATAGCCTCCAGGTGATCAATAATACTATAGATGGGTTTCTATCAATTTAGAAAGATTCTCATATGACATTTTCTGAAAAAGGAAACTTAAGGTTAATATTAAATCTTGAAGTTATATTATTATATCCGTGTAATAAAATGTTTATATAAAGGTGATACGTCTTAAAATAGTAATGGAAACATGGAAAAAACTCAAAACCATATTAAATCGAAATGTTAAAGTAATGGAAGGAGAACGTCAAATATGGAGATGTTTGAAGAAAGAAAAATGGTTTAATAAGAATATGTTGATGATTACATTACTATATTTAATTAAATTTTTAGAAATATAATAGGATTTTGGGATGTCTAAAAAGATTCTACCATTGTTATGAAACTGATGAGGAACTTTCCAAATATGTTTGGTCCTAAAATATTAGCTTTCTAAGATAAATTTTATTTATCTATGGATGAATTTAATAACATTATTATTTAATATAAGATATGAAATGCTCTAGTATTCAAAAATAATTTTAAGAAAGAAAAGTATTTTTAAGATTTTAAGAAGATGAAAGTTCTTAAACCTAAACCTGAGATTGTGGGACTCATTGAATCGGAAGGAAGTTGAGGTTGAAAAAAATGATAGAATTGTGACTGTTATCTCTAAAAACTATCGAAAAGGTAAATGTAAGAATTATGTAAAACCCCCACATAAATTGTTTTTGACTGTGGAGGCATTGTAAATCTTTCTACAAATTATCTAAAGATAAAATTTGGGGAACATGTTGAAGATTATAAAGAAAATACTCAATAGAATAAGTGGAGAAAATATTCTAAGGAAGATAAGTAGTCCAATAAAAGAAAGAAAAAATTTACAGGAAAAAATTAAAGAAGTATGTTGAGTAAGAAATTTGAGTAGTACTCTACTAAAAAAACTTCAATAGATGATGAAAATTCAAATAAATTAATAACCTTATTTTCTAATGTTGAAATAAAGGAAAATGATTCAAATAGTGAAGTATATGTTTCTGAATAAACTTTTAAGGTATATGGTATGAGATCAAAACTTATGGAATTTAATGAGTAAAAAAATAAACTCAATAAAGATTCAATAATTTTAATAAAGGAATTTGATAAATTTTTTCAAAGAAATGAATAAATCTTTAGGGAATATGGTAACATTGAAGAGATTAAGAACCTCAAATTGAAATTTTTAGAATGGGGAAATATAGTGAAATAGATTAAAGAAAAAACTCCATCTAATGAATATGACATATGTAAGAATAAATAAAGTTGTATTGAGGCTAAAAGTATACTAAAGAAAATGAAATAGAATTTAATAAAAGCATCAGATGTAAAGGACGAAATATCTTAGGCTACTAAAATAACTCTTCTGAAGAATCAGGTGAAATATTAACCCTCTAAACATAAAACATAATCTGATTATACTAACCATAAAGGTATTATAAACAATATTGGAAATAATTGTATTGAAAAAGGATGTGAAAAATACACCACATCAACAAATGTTGAAAAACTTTGGAAGCATATTTTCTCACACCAAGGGAAATTAGAAGTTGAAAGTTATGTTGAACCTAAACATTATTAGAATTGGAAAAAATAATTTTTATATAAAATATCATGTTTCAATTGATATTATTGGTGGTGTTCTATATATGGGAATAAATAATAAATTTTTTTGCCTGAAATTTCTCTCCCTAAGTATATATATGAACTAAGTGGGAGAAATAGTGAAAGAAAAGAGTGTAACTTTGTTATGTTAAATAAAGAAACAAAATAAAAATCATTATATGTTATAAAGTAACCAAAAAATCATTTTGACTACATGGAGGAATTTTGTTTCATGTGTGACCAACCAGGTCACTATACTAATGAATATATCACAAACAAGTTTCTTATGATTGAAAACAAATTGAGGTTAGAAGGAAAATTGAAGATATAGATTTTTCTATTGTGGCTGCTCTAAATTTATGTAAGATGAACATTTTAGGGATTTTTTATATTTTTTATTCCTTAAATATGAATGGTAATATGAAAATCTTGAAAAACTTTAAGAATGCGACGGAGCAAAAGTTACCTTCAAAAATAAAATTTCCATAAAAATTAGATAAATTGGCATGGCCGAGACTAAAGATCTAAAATTGAATTAAAAGGAAGTTCTAATTTTTAAGTGCTTAAACAAAACTTAATAAGTGTTTTACATCTTTTTGATGATGGTAAGAAAGTTACATTTAGAAAATTTCATGCATCATCCAATGTTTGGAATATGGAAAAAATGTTACCAAGGGAGAAAGAATCACTAAAAATCTATTTCATTTTGGATATCCTTGTGATTCTTTCTACCAAAGTGTTGAGAATGAAAATAAATTTTGGAACCACATTCATGGGAACTATAACATCTTGAGTTTTTATGGAGTTTTTTTGAATAAATTAGATTTTCATTTATGTTTTTCAATGCACTAAGTCAATCATTCCTTTCACCCAACATTGACTTAGAGTACGTTACACAACACCAACTCTTCATACGTTACATGGAACATAGACTTGGTATATGTTTCATGCAACACTAACATGGCATATTTCACATAAAACATCATTTTTTGGTATAATTATTTAATAGAGATAAGTATAACCTATCCATTAAACTTAGTTATATGAATATTAATAATTAATTATCAAATGTTTTTTATTATGGTTTTATAAAAATAAAATATATTGATAACAAAAGATATAACTTTTGGTAATGTCCTTATATATTTAAAAATACTATGAACATCACTTTATTTCCTTCTATGAAAAAAAATAAAATTAATTTTACACACATATAGAAATTTAATTTTATAAAATAAACATTATTTTTTAATTTATAATGCCTAAATTATCTTAGGATTAATTTATATTATTTTTCAGAGAAATATAATTTTATGATGAATAGTGAAAATTCTGGATTTTAATTCAATGCTGATTTTTCATATAATTATTTTATATACTTAAATTATATTTTAATTTGGTTTATATGTTTAATTACTATATATTTTTATCAATTAATCTAATTTTGGTAATTGTAACCAATTTTATAATTAAATTGGATATAAAAACTTAGCAAACATCTGATCATTTTTACTTTTAAAACCTCCATTGTCCACCTGACTACCGGATTAATTTTAAACTAATTTCTGAAATATAAGTGATTATATTTTGTAAAGATTGATTAAATATTTTGAATCAGAAAAAATTATAATGTATAATAATTTGAACTTATTTTTTGATCAAAATTATTAGTGAAAGTGATTAAAATTAATTACATCGATTACGGTTAAGATAAACTTAATAAGAGACTAAACCATAACCTTAAGGCCCAAAAAGACATATAAACTTGTAAAAAACCACTTTTATGGCCATATTTAGTCCATAAACCTTAAAGTATTTATTTTTGTTGTTTTGGTATGACTTTTTTAGGTAATAACATGTGTATACCTAACTTGTTTCCAAAAATTCCAAGTGAGTCCTTTTCTTTCCCTATAAAAGGCCATCACCTCTCCCACTTCCTCACACCTCTCAAACCACCTAATTTAAGACAATATCGACCTAATAAACTTTCCAAGAATCCTCCCTCACTTCTATAATCCTCACATTGGTCATAAATCTATCTATGTAATCCTTTTGGAACAAACTAAAATGAGTTACCCGATTAAGAGGTAACGTATTCTCTCAAGATCCTTTCTTTTATTTTTATTTCTCCATCCATCCACTATCTTATTTAAATAAATGTATAAAAAACCAGTATAATCAATATACTATGATGTTTTTATTATAAATTTCAACCTACACTTACAAACACCTCCATATAATGGATACTGAACATACCGTTTATGTGTATGGCGAACTACTGTCTCACTAAACGATGATTGTTCAATTTTCCTAACTGCCTCTTATGGTGGAAATTATGATGGAAAATCAGTTTATATATGTGATATATTATATTTATTATTTCTTTTATCTTTTTTATTCCATTTATAACACATTCCTTTTTTACTTTCCATTTAGTGTTAAAAAGATAATTTCGTTTGAGGATGTATGGACTACCGCCCCCTTAAAGAAATATGATTCGTTCACACACTACATGAAATGTATTAAGAATGGGTTTAGAAAACTGATATTACATATATAAAATTATAATTATACTTTAATGATATTATATACATATATACATATATACATATAGTTAATTGTCTTTCTTTCTTTCAATACGACAATTAAACAGAAATAACGTTCATGCGTACGTACAACATACCATCTCCATGAATGGTGTATTTCGTTTCATACATATATATTACATATATTATTAACATACACAAATAATATATATAAAAATTATATTTATATTATGGTTTAAATTATGGAAATCATTATATAAAGTATAAATACCAAAGATATAACAAATTAAGACACTTGCGAAGAATAAAGCAAATATTATCTAAAGTGAAACCTTAACATAGGATTTTTAACAGGAGGGTAATATAATGTAATAATAAATACATATATTTTATTAGACATAATAATATGGTATTTTAAAATATTTATAATAAATTTATATTTATTATATGGGTGCTTTGAATGAGTTCGATGAGATTTAAGACAGAAGGTAAGGGGATTTCATCTCACTTTTTATTTCTGTGAGATAGATTCTTTATTCACCACCCATTCCCTTTTTAAGAAGTATGTACTACCCATTAATGTATTATATATATCTTATAATTAAATTTATGGGTATTCACATATCCATTTTATGATCTTTCTTTCATGGGGTTTATGTTTCAAAAGTTACCAAATCAGTAGAATAGTTTTGTCTCAATTTTCCTTCATTGAGACTCTTGTTTTTTTATGAAGATAAATTATTTTTTAGGTATGTATACTTCTATTATACATGTTATATCATGAATATAATTTTTTTAACGATATTATATGTTTTTTTATTTTATTTTTCTCACAAGTAGATTATGATCCCAAGCTACCCAGCGATAATAGATTATTGAAATAATCTAATCGCTTTTCAAGATTGTTTCTGTTTATGATTCCTTTGATTAAATCTGATGATCCATCTATAAAGACTGAAAATGATTTTCATTATCCTCTATTTATTCAATATATATCATTTTTCAGTACTATATTTTCACTCTTTGGTACATAAGATAATGTTTTTAAGTAAAATATGATTGTCCCTCTTTCCGGTTGGAAATCTATAGTATTCAAAAACCATGTTTTCAAACTGGTTTTAAAAAATGTTTTAAAAAAAAAATTGTAGCCCATTTTCTTGGTAAAAGGATTTTAAAAATGATTTATTGTTTTATATGATTCTATTATAAGTTAAGAAATCTATTTTCAAATAAAAAGGTTTTCAAAAGGTTTTATGTTTTAAAAAGAATTTTTAAATGAAGAAAGGATATTTTCCTCAAGAAATGTTCATAAAATATATTTCAAAATTATGACACATATAATATAACATCTATGGGTATTAATCATTCCTTTCTTGGGAAATAAATCATTGTTTCCAATCATATTATTTCTTTAAATGGATTATTTTTTGATGGCATGATGTTTATGAAACTTGTTTCTCTTTCATGGGTTATATGACTTTGAAACCCACTTCCTTTCTTGGGTTGTGTTTATGATGAAATTATTATAAAACCAATATTTTTACATATGTTATAATCTGATTACATTTTTATAATACCCATTTAATTTCATGTGTTATGATATTATTATTTATGATCTTCTGGAACATGTATATATGATTTCACTATGATATGGGTGGGACCTAAATCTTCCTAAAATTGATTGGGTAAATATTTTATATCTCATGAGATAGACATGTTTGGAACAAGAAATGAATTCAGTTCATTATTATAGGGCTATAATGGGAGATGAACTCGGTTAAGTAATGCAGTGTTGGAATGAGGGGTGAACAATGTTCAGTAATACAGGGCTGGAACGGGGTGTGAAACTGGTTCAGTAAATGACTTTGTCTACTAATATGGTCTTACCAGCAATGCCTTGAATACTATGAAAATAATTATATATTCTTATGTGTCTTCCATAATTCCATGTTTTATTCCTATATTATTCTTTAATGTCTTCTATTCTTTATTTTCTTATGATTTGTGTCTTGTGAATTACCAAGCTTTATGCCATGATTCACGTATACGATCATTGATATACAGGGTATGATCATCTATTTTCATAATCATATTCTCATACCCATATGATCCTGATTATTCTTATATATCTTCATTGATTACCCTGAATGATAATTTTATCTCACCACTTTTTATGTTTCTTTCCCCATGTTATAGAGATATGTATTATGTATGATATGACTAAGAAGGGTTTTAGTCAAGAATAAACTAGTGGAAGATAATTTGGATCACTTATGTATCAGTGTTTGTGTTTCCATGGTTCCAAAGGTACTAGTTTAGTAAGGTCTTTGGGTGCCTATTTTTTAAATTATTTATGTATTCCAAAAAAATTTATGTAATGTTAATGTATTAAAATTTAGGGTTTTTATAGGAAGCTACGATAAAAAAGTATAAGAAAAGTTTCAAAGGAAGTTGTGGTAAGAGATTTACCACCACTGAAAAGGAAATATGGTTTTATTTGTACATCTTTTGAAAAATGAATGATGGTTAGTAGAATACATGAGAAATTTGAAATTATATCAATAATTCCTCTTGAGCTCCATCACCATGGTCTTTGTGGGATGGTGATATATCAATAAACAAATGTTTATTTGTACTTTATACACTCCTCAACAAAATGGAGTAGCAGAAAGGAAAAAACAAAAGTTTAGTTGAAATGGGAAGTAGCATTATAGCCGAATACAAGCTTTCAGAATTACTATAGAGAGAAGATATAATTATTTTTTTCCATGTACAAAGCATTTGTTTACTCTGGAAGGAACAAAAAATGACTCCTTATGATATGTGGTATAATCAAAATCATATAATAAAATACTTTAAGGTTTTGGGGAGTCCTTGATTAATAGAGATAATAAATCCACATTTTGGAAACTTTGATTAAAAAAAGCAGAAGGATTTTTCATGAGATATTCCTCAATGGAAGAAGAAAAAATTTCTGGAATAAAAGACTACATTAGTTAATTGATACCTTTTATATGAAAGTTATTTAAAATCATACTTAACAAATTTCATTAAAGATTATGAGTTAAATTTTAATAAAGATAGAATGATGAATTATAAATAATATAATGAGAATAAAGATAACTACAATACTAATAGTAAATAAGTTGATTTAGATGAGTATGGTGATTAGAAAAGTAATATTGGAATAAAGTTTCTAATGTTAAAATATTTTAAAAAAATAGGTTGAATCTGATACCATTATCAAAACTCAAGATGCATCAACTCATACAAGAAGTAAATTTAGATGTGTGAATCATACATATCATATCTAATAGGTGGAACAATAGTTTTTTTAGAGGTGGTTGAACATAAAGAGTTGTTAAAAGTGATGAATGAAGAGTTAGATCAAATTTAAAAGAACAACACTTGGGATCTTGTTCCTAAACTATCTGGAAATAATGTTATAGAGAAAAATGGGTGTCCCAAAATAGGCTCAATTAACATGGATAAATTTCAAAAAATAATGATCATATTGTCTTCAGAGGTTACTTATAGGTGGAAGGTGTTGGTTTTGAATAAAATTTTCTCCCTGTTGTGAGACTTGAAACAATAAAAATGTTCTCGGTAGTTGTTGATCATCGAAATTAAAGTGTCTATCATTTAGATGCTACTTATTTTTTATTAAATAGTGAAATTTAATACGATGTATATTTGGAGAAACCCAATGGGTTAATTATTTATAATTATTAAACTATGGTCTATAAATGGAAGAAATCATTATATGGGTTAAAATAAGATCCTCGTGTCAGTTACTATAAACATGATAGTAGCCTAAATTAGTTGAAATTTTCTAATGGAAAATTTTAAACAACTAATATGTGAAGGATATGACTGTAGGTACCCTAATTATAATTGTTTATGTTTATGATATATTTTTTCTTAGAGATAAGGATAAAACCTATGAAGAATTTTCTGAACAAATGAATAAGAACTTTCAAATATTAATTCATGGAGATTTAACATTGTTTTTTGGTTTAAAATTTCAATGCAAATGAATATGTATCCTTATCTAACAATAAAATCATGTGAATGAGTCATTAAAAAATCATGGTGGATTCTATAAGATCCCAAACTTTATAGAGGTATATAACTATTTAAATTTTGGTTTAAATCCCTTAATTTTGTTTAATGGAATGTTTACCAGGGGTATAAGGAGGTTTGGGGGAGTCCTGAGGTTTTGGAACAGAAAAGAAGGGAAAATTTGGTCCATACTGTGTATGTCGCGGGGTTGGAACACTGTTAGTAGTAACCATACACCCAATCAGTTCTATCCAAAAAAAGGGTGCACATTTAACTAAACCATACAAGGGGGAGGCCAAACCATATAGGATTGGATATGGACATTATGCATGATTGGTGCACTATTTTGCAAACCATGTGGGCTCCCTAGGTAACCATGTGACTTGGACCCCTCCTGGGAAGTGGCTGGTGCATGGTTAATACATGATTTGGGAAACCGTGTATCCAAACCATACACCCCATAAAAAGTGAGTTTTTACCATTTTTTTCCCTTGGGAGTTTAAGTGTTCCACCATATTATCTTATCCATTATTCTCCCAACATCCCTAGTGATGCACGAAAATGAACATATATTCCATATGGTCAATATCCTTTGTTTCTAAGTCATTTGGAGTGTTTTTTGGTGTTTCACAATGCTCTGGGTAAGTCTAATGCTCCTATTTTCTCCTATAGCTGGATTAAGGCATGTATATTTTTTTTCTTCTTCTAAATCCCTAAAACCATATTTTTCTAGTGGATATTTTTTTGGGGATTCAAAGGGTGTTTGAATCCATGTCAAAGGGAAAGGTTAAGTATGCATTCATCATAAAAATTGAGGTATGCGGTCTATAAGTTATATCCCATAATAATAAAGTTAATTTGTGCATGTGTGGTTGTTCTATTGGTTCTCTTTTATTTTGATTTTGATTCCTTTAACAGTATTTGGTATAATCATTGTATAAATGATGAATTGAACCCCTAATGATCCTATTGGGATGCATTTAGGTTTATTAGATTGGTTTAGGGCCACCCATGTGGTGTACAAACATTCCCAGAAATAGAAAATCATTATTTTGTGCATAGAATTGATTTGGGATAATGTATATCCCCTGATGAAAATGTTGATATGTTAGCATGAGTTGAAATGGGATTATTTATATTTGTGTATAGAGTTTGATAATTTCATAAGGTATTGTTTGGGATAATTTGAAGAGGATTAAATGGAATAAATTGAAAGTGTCAAATAATTTGTGAGATTGTAATTAAAAGACGTGAATGGGTTAATATGTTTACTAATAAATGTGTTTAATGGATTAATGTATAGGAATTGATTAATATGTTAATGGGTTAATGAATGAGAAAGGAAAATGGGTTAAATGGGCTATGTAAGGTAAATAGTAAATTTGTTAATTAGTTATGTAGTAAATATGATTAATGTGTTAAATGAAATGTGAATTGTGAATGTTATCAGTATTGATTATGTATGGTTTTTGGTATGGTAAATTTTAGAACCAAGGATTTTCTTTGATAGAAATGGATTATGGTTTGTGTTTTTGGTTAATAATAACATGGAAGATCTGTGAGTTTTCAATGGAAGGGACCTTATAGTTCATCCCAACAATAGTATTAAAGGTGGCATCATTTCCCATTGTTTTCCAACTTTTTGGGGTCCAAAATTTAGAGGATGGTTTTTGTCACACAAATTGGATTTCCTTGAAGGACATACGAGAATACGGAAAAGCCATGAGTTTTGTGAAGATGGGATTCAAAAATAGTGTTTGATGAAGGATCAATGTTCATTGACGGTGATCTACGCGACAATGACGATCATCACAAGCAACAAATAATTAGATCATTTCAAATGGTGATGGTGATCCATATGGTTATGATAATTGGAGCATTGTGGTGTGATGGTTTGATTAAAATATTCACAACAATGCTAAATCACATTTGATCATCGCGAATGGAGGAGTTATGCGAAGGTGTGTTTTAAATATCTGGAAAACATGTCAAACGTAGTGGAGCATTTCGAATGTTAGAGCCTATAAATATGAGGCTACCCATCTTTACCTTAAATGAATATTTTCCAAGGAAAGTCTAGAATCTCTCTAATTTTTCGAATATAGGGGAGCTCCATGAAACATACATTCTATGTGATCTTAACCCTCATGAAAATACTTGTTGAGTCTTAACTGATGCCAATGATTTTGGTTAGTGAGTTCTTCAAGATGATGGGGTATCTTGTTTTGACTCATTGAGCTTTGTGAAAGTAGTTTGTCCACAACATAAATTAGATTCATGAAGGTAGTGAACTTTGTGAAGTAGATTCACAAAAGAGCATCACAAAATGTAGTATTGAACATCATGTTTAAGTGGAAAAGGATTTCAAAGAGCATCAACTTGGGTATGCGATGAAATCAGAGTCTTGTGATACTATAGGTACAAATTCATTAATTGAAATCCATTCAAGTGACCATCATGTTTATAAACTAAGTTAGAATTCTCTCAAAGTATTGATCTAGTGGAGATGACAGAAGTGTTTTGAGGGACGTAGTGTGCTATCCCTAAAAACATGTATATTCAGTGTGTCTAGAATAGAGTGATTGTTTCAAAACTTCTATATTCTATATATAGAGAGTATTAGTGGATTTAGGTACGACTGATACACTTTAAGCATATGATCCTTGGACTTGCCCTTAGTGGAGAACCAAGTAAAGTTTTTGTGTTTTACTTATGTGTGTGAATTTATAAATTACAACACTATACCAACATATAGGTTTAACGGATTCCTACTAACATGGAACAAGGTTTTCCTCTTTAATAGAAAAATTTGACACCCTGATTCAAACCTCACCTCTCAGGGTGTTTCGGGGTCCTTCAAGTGGAATCAAAGCCTATAGGTTACTGGTGTTAAATATACCCTTCTTTAATGTAATGGAGAATTCAGTAAATTATAGGGGGTTCCCCCTCGTTGATAGAATAAACTACAAAATTGTTAAGAAAAAGATGATATCTCATCTAAGATATATTGGAATGGAATTAATTTTTCCCACTACACATTGAATACATTTCATTGATCCAAAAAGGTTGTCTATGACTGATACAGACAGGAAAATGATTCATGCATATTCTAAAGCACAGAATTCCCTCACTATATTTATTTCTAATAAAATCTATCTAAATGTGATGAGTTTTACTTCAAAAACGTCTATGTGGGAAAAACTATAGAATATATATGATGGAGATAAAAAATTAATTTAAGAAAAACTTCAAGTCATGCATAATAGGTTTTATGACATAAAAATGATTCCTGATGGAAATTAAGATACCTTTTTTAATCTAATTACTAAAGTTATTGGATAAATAAGTTTAATTGGTGAAGAAATAAAATACATTTACATAGTAATGAAAATTTTGAAAAGTCTTCAACCTCTCTACTATCCAAGAGTTTCATTTCTTGAGGAAAGGGACCAGTCTAAACTTTCTTTAGATGACCTTTTGAGATGTTTGGTGGCGTATGAAATGAGAGTCAAACCAAAAGATGAAATGACTCAAGTAAGTAAGGAAATGGCATTACCATCTATGGATAAATTTTAGATTTTAGAAGATAGTATTCATAAAGACAATTAGGAAGATGAATTTCTTTCCCCCTTTGAAATTCAAGAGAGGAAAAAGGATATTTGAAGGAAATATACACTTGGAATTTTTTCATTATAGTGTAGTTGGGAACATTTCCTCTTGTTTCTCAAGTAAGATTGATAACGAAGAAAGTGAATCTGGAAACTCAGAAAAGCCTCAAAAAGGTTTTCTCAAAAGTTAGACTTCAATTATAGAAATAAATTACAGAGAAAGAGATTTGTCTGTAAAGAAGAATAAGATGATAATTAATTTTTTAGGAATAAGAACCAGAGTTTAAATATTGAAAACAAGCATCTATGATGGATATTGTTGAAAAGTTAGAACCATCAAAAGTTAAATCTAGAGAAAATCATTTGATTTTTTATACTAATATCAAGTTTCAAAAAATGGATTCTCTTGGTAATCTTGATAATCAATGTAGCTGATGAAAAAAGTGGAGAGCGGATTTGGAAGAATAATTAGAACATGCTGATCGGATTGAAGATAAAATTGAACGACTGGAAGAAGTAGCGAATGAACAGTCAACAACATTTGAAACCATAGAATATGTAGTGAAATTAACTCTCATAATTTAAGAATTGGAAAATGTAATCAATGAAATTACATCTGGACTACAGGAGAAGTCCAATACTATTAAGGGTCTTGAAGAAGAAGTTGTTACTCTTAGGAGTAATCATGAAAGTGAATCAAATTAAAAAGAGACAACAAAGAAAATATTGTTTAAAATATTTCAATATGTTGAGCTATTAAAGAGATCTAAATAGTGTTCTGATGTTGTATAATATATTTTTAATGATTAAAGACCGTCATGCATGGGAGATAGTGGAATCGGATATGATGCTAAAACATCAAAGGTTGCAAATTAGATAAACCAAAGTAAAGGGAAATAAAAATTTAAAAATATCGCAAATTCAACTAAAGTCCTAATAAAGAGATCCTCAAATAAAAATGAAAGGAGAATAGAATCCTATCCACAAGTTTCCCAAAATGTTAGGAAATAAAATTATTTTCTTAATGATGGATACATAGAGAGAAAAAAAGTGATAAGACATTTTCTCATATTAAATGTCAATTCTGTGGTATATGGGCTATACCATGTCATATTATGATGAGGCAAGGAGATATTTGAATTTTTAAGAGCAAGGAAGTCAAAAAATAATAATAATTTCATATCCTACTTATTAAAGAAGAAATTATTTATATGTATGTTTTTTTATTGTTCTAACTTTGACCTTAAGGTTATTTATTGCAAGTAAAGGAATGGCATGAACAATTCATAAAGAACTAATGACAAGACAATACTCATCAAGCATACAATTTTTCACTTACAAATAGATTTTATCCTATAGAAGAAGAGTAAGAGTATAATGAACCCATGAACGTGGAAAATTTGACTACATGGTACTCTTCATTCTTTACTATATTTAATATTTCATAAAGGAAAATAAGAAGATCGAGAAATACAATCTTATTGAAGTTTCTCTCAATTCTACAAATAATGGTAGAACCTAGATTCTTGATAGTGAATTCTCATCTCTTATGATGGGAAATGCATATTTATTAAAGAATTTAAATAAAAGGGCTTATGGAACAGTTTGGTTCAGAATTAATGGTGCTTTGAAGATCAAATGCGGTGGGAGTACAGAAATGGAAAGTGATGATCTTGAGAAACATGAAGTCCATAATGTGTAAAGTTTGCATCATAATATCCTAAGTGTGAGTCAACTCTATAAATCAGGACTTATAGTAATATTCAATCAAAATGGGTGCACTATAAAAGGAAATATATTTAATTCTATCATGAAAGGATGTAAAATAGATGGAAACTTATATTAGTTTGGTAGTAAAGAGAAAATTTGGTATGTGATAGTTGAAAAAGAGAATAACTTGTGGCATCGGAGGTTGGGTCACATTAATCAACAAGACATAGAAAATATGTATAAACTAAATACTATCAAGGATATCCCTAATATAAAGCATAAATTAGAGAATACTTGTGATTATTACATATGAGGAATGATGGTCTGTAGTTCATATCACCCAGATAAGAAAATGGCATCAAATCTTCTTGATCTCCTACATACTGACATATGTGGTCTGATAATTTTTTTTGAAACATATAGAGAAAGTTACTTAATAAATTTTATTAATTATTATAATAGATTGTCTTGTGTGATGGTTATACATAGAAATCAAGAAGTTTATGATTGCATGAAAAAATTTCTTTGAGTAGAAGATAATGATACCAGTTGCACTATCAAGGTTCTATGATCTAAAAATGGTGCGAAATACATATAAATTAAATTTGAAAATTACATGGAGAAACATGGAATTCAACATGTGGTGGTTTTTGTGAGATCCCCACAAAAATTGAGTTATTGAGTACATGAACCAATAGGTGAACAATATGGCTAGAACTATACCAATTGAGAGTTGTATCTCTCTCCATTACTGGAAAATGTTGTTCAAAATGTAGTGTATACTCAAAATCTAAGGGGGACTTATATGAGAGAAATCAAGACACAATATGAGTTGTGTCATGGATGGAATACCTCATTGAAATATTTTCATGTGTTTGAAAGTAAATGTTTCATCCGAAACAAAGAAGGAAATCAAGGTATATATGATGATGCTGCAGAAGAAGGAATATTTCATGGATATTCAATGCAGAGAAAATCCTAAAAATGTTTCAATAATAATATTGGAATAATTGTGAAAACTAATTATGTGAAGATCATTGAGTATAATACCATAAATACTTCGAGGGGATCCTATGATAATATGATAGTAGATGAAGAAGAAAATGGAATCAAATACAGAAGTAGATGAAGAAATGAAAAACATTCAGAGGTCATAAAATGATGATGATTTGGTAGAAGAATCAAAAGAAGAAACAATTTATAAAGAAACATCATCTAAACCTCAGAGGAGAAACAGAAGAGTATAATTTGATCAATAAAATATCAAGAGGGATTGAACCGCACCAACACAAACAAAGGGAATGATGAATTTTTCACAATCTACTTTCCTATCAGTTGTGGAACCATCCTTATTTGAAGAAGCTTCAAAGAATGAATCATGCGTTAATTAAATGAATGAAGAGTTAGATCAAATTGAAAAGAACTAGACATTTTATCTTGTAGAGAGACCTCAATATCACAATGTTATTGGAACAAAATGCATAGTTAAGAAAAAAATTGATGAGCGTGGATATGTGATAAAAAAACAAGGCATGCTTGGTGTGTAAAGGTTGTACACAGATTGAAGAAGTTTATATTGAAGAAAAAGTTTCTCTAGTGGTGATACGGGAGTTGATCAAACTTTTTCTTCCCATGGAAATTCAAAAAGGTTAAAAATTGAATCACGTGGATGTTAAAAAAATCTTTCATAAATGGAGTTCTTGAAGAAGTGTTCTACATTGAACGACCAGTGGGTTTGTTTCTTGGTAATGATGATATGAAGGTATGTGGATTAAAATAGGTTCTCTATGGTCTAATTTAGCCTCTACAAGCATGGTACGCTTAGATGGATTCTTATTTAAATTAAATTGAATTTAAAATAGGATGAGTGGATCATAATATCTATGTGAATAATTATCAGAAATTCCATTTCAAGGTACTGTTGTACGTAGATTATATTATATTTTGTGGAAGCAGGAAGATATCAATGGATGAATGTTCTATTCACATGAAATCAGAATTTGAAATGTCTATAATTGGTGAAATGACATAATTCTTAGGGCTCCAAGTGATTTAGAGGAAAGACTACACTTTTATTTTTCAATTAATGTTTGAAAGAGAGTAGCTGAAGAAATTCAATATGCATGACTCCAAACCAATGTCAACTCTGATTGTGGTTGGGAAAAAACTGGGAAATCATAAGGATAGGACATCTATAGATCCTACAATGTACATGAGAATCATTGAAAGATTGTTTTACTTAACTATGACATAGTTAGATATTTTCTTTCTAACATGCTTAACAGCCCTCTTTCAAAGTAATCTGAATGAAGAACATCTTACGATAGTAAAAAGATTCAGGAGGTATATTTAAGGCACTTATAATTATGTATTATACATTGTTACAGGAAAATATAATTAAGTAATAGCATTATGTGGTGCTAACTGGACTAGAGATGTTGTGGACATAACGTTCAGAAGTGGTGGAACATTCTTTATTGGAAAGAAATGTGTGGGATAGTTAAGTAATAAATAATAATGTAATACCCTTAGTATAGCTGAAGCAGAGTATATCTTTACTACAAAGGCCTATACTCAACTATTGTGCATAAAGCAACAACTGGCTGATATCTTTAATGAGTTGAAACATACAATGGTTATTTTCTATGATAATAAGAGCACAATCAATCTTACACCGAATCGTATTCATCATTCTCATATAAAACATATTGAAATAATTTATCACATCATCAAAGAAAATTTTTAATAAGGCATGATTAACATGGATCATGTTGGAATTGATGAGAAAGTGGATGACATTCTAAAAAATTCACTGGCAGTGCAAGTGTTTGAGAAACATCGGTTGAACCTTGGTATTTCGCAACCTATCAGTGCATGAGAAAGGCACAAAAAATCCCATCTCCCCGATTGTGCTAACTTTTTAATGTGTTTATGAAAGTGATGTAGGTTTATATGGGAGATAAGATCCAGGGGGAGTGTTTTTAAACTCTAAAATATAAAAATGATGGTCTTTGGGATTATTCCCATTGGGGGGGAATATGGAGATTCAATGGTACAATGGTAGAGAATGACAAAATTTTGGATTTCTTATTCCAGGAGAATTGTTTATATGAGAATAGAGGTTGTTGAAAATTGGTTGTGTCTTATTTATAAACCATGAAATTCTTTGTTGGCGCCAAAAATGTGGCCCGAAAGAAAGGAACGAAAAAGGCCGGCGCGCTGCCTCGCGAAGCTCCGCTGCGAAGCTCCGTCGCGAAGCCTCGCCGCGAAGCGCCCCAACCATGGCGGCACCGCGAAGCCCCAGAGGCGGTAATCCTCCACGAACCCGTTTGACGTTCACGAGCCGCCACGAAGCACCGGAGGTGGTAATCCTCCGCAAACCCGTTTGACGTTCGCGAGCCGCCGCGAAGCACCGGAGGCGGTAATCCTCCGCGAACCCGTTTGACGTTCGCGAGCCTCCGCGAAGCTCCGGAGGCGGCGCGCGAGCCTTGCTTCGCGGCGCCCCTTCCCTATAAATACTGGACTCCCCCTGAGTCCCGAGGATGGACAATCTGACCTTTCGGCTTCTCCTCTCCCAAATCGCGAAGCACGCTTTGCCCCGGGAATCATGAGCTCCGCGAGGTATTTCTACTTCGCGAGACGACTCTGCTTTGTCTCGTTTTGAGCCCCTCTTCCGAGAGGGGTGCCCTTCGCGAAGCTCAAGGGCATTCGCGAAGGAAGGAGATTCCCAAGGGAACCCGGGCAGCCGCGGAGCACTTGTGCATCGTGAAACACCCAACCCATACGAGTAATCCCTATGCTAAGGCAGGATCGCTCCACTTCGCGAAGCACATTGCTTGGCAGGACCCTGCTTCGCGAACCACACCTTCTTCGCGAGGCAGTTCTCCGCGAACACTGTTCCACTTCGCGAAGCACCTCCCACTTCCACCAATGCCCCATGCTAAGGCCAAGGCACCCCACTTCGCAAAGAACACTCCTCTGCTTAGCGATTCCTCTTTCCGTGCGACCCTCCAGGTTTGCACGATGTGATTTCAAAGTCCCATGGACAACACCTCCCGTAGCGTTGCTTCGCCTAATGCTTCCTCGCATAGGCACGCTAACGGCTATTGCTTCTTCGCATAGCCACGCTAACGTGGACCCCTCGATGGTTCGCCCCACTACCCCCCTTTACCATGGCCTTATCGGCACCTTCCCTTCCCCAAGGACCAGAGGGTACCGGTTATGTAAGTCCTAGGGGTGTGGAGTGAACCCACCTCGTCCGAGCTGCAGGACGTTAAACTGCCAAGCACCACATCCTCAACACATGACGTTAAACTGTGACCCAACCTCGTCTCCCTCACGAAGGGTCCCCCCAGCTCGAACATTCTTTACACCACTCGTCTCCACGGGAATGGAACTCTTCCGCACATGGAATGAGATCCTCCTTGTCGCAGTGGTGTATGTTCGCAGGGGAAGGGCTGCCTCAGAGCGTAAGCCCCTAACCTTTGGTACGGATGATTGCACCCGTGCATCTCTGTACTTCCCCACTACCAAGGTCAGTGGAGGACGTGATAGGGAACGAGGCACCCCCCTCTGGGCCTCCATCCTGGAGTAAGTCCCAACACCATGGGCCGCCCAACGCGTAAGCCCCTCTTCGCTTCTCACGGACGCACCCTTCGCGACGTGATCATCAGGTCCATGAAACCTCTTGTTTCTCACACCGAGCATGACTCGCGTGGGATTAGAGTGAGCACCGACCCTGACAAATCCACCTGAACTACGAGGTCTTTGATCCATGTCAAGGCATGGTACGTAGGAAGCCTCCACGAGGTTCAAGCCCACCAACAGTGGACCAAGGTCTTCTTTCACGTCGGTTCACCGGCGAAACCCACCTGAACTATGAGGTCTTTGATCCATGTCAAGGCATGGTACGTAGGAAGCCTCCATGAGTTTCAAGCCCACCATCAGTGGACCAAGGTCTACCTTCACGTCGGTTCACCGGCGAAACCCACCTGAACTACGAGGTATTTGATCCATGTAAAGGCATGGTACGTAGGAAGCCTCCACGAGGTTCAAGCCCACCAACAGTGGACCAAAGTCTGCTTTCACGTCGGTTCACCGGCGAAACCCACCTGAACTACGAGGTCTTTGATCCATGTCAAGGCATGGTACGTAGGAAGCCTCCACGAGGTTCAAGCCCACCAATAGTGGACCAAGGTCTACTTTCACGTCGGTTCACCGGCGAAACCCACCTGAACTACGAGGTCTTTGATCCATGTCAATGCATGGTACGTAGGAAGCCCCCACGAGGTTCAAGACCACCAATAGAGGACCAAGGTCTACTTTCACGTCGGTTCACCGGCGAAACCCACCTGAACTACGAGGTCTTTGATCCATGTCAAGGCATGGTACATAGGAAGCCTCCACGAGGTTCAAGCCCACCATCAGTGGACCAAGGTCTACCTTCACGTCGGTTCACCGGCGAAACCCACCTGAACTACGAGGTCTTTGATCCATGTCAAGGCATGGTACGTAGGAAGCCTCCACGAGGTTCAAGCCCACCATCAGTGGACCAAGGTCTACTTTCACGTCGGTTCACCGGCGAAACCCACCTGAACTACGAGGTCTTTGATCCATGTCAAGGCATGGTACGTAGGAAGCCTCCACGAGGTTCAAGCCCACCCATCGCTCATTCACGTCGGGTCCCATTCCTGTCCAGTGGTAAGCCATTGCGACCCAGCCACCTGAACTATGAGGTCTTTGATCCATGTCCAGGCATGGTACGTAGGAAGCCTCCACGAGGTTCAGGCCCACCCGTCGCTCAATCACGTCGGGTTTCACCCCCGTCCGGCACGACGTTAAACCGCACTCCAGTCCAATGGTAAGCCGCTGCAACCCATTCCCATCAGAACTACGAGGACTTTGATACATGTCAAGGCATGGTACGTAGGAGGCCTCTATGAGGTTCAAGCCACATTTCTCGGTCATTCATTCACGTCGAGTTTCACCCTCGTCCAGCATGACGTTAAACTGTATGCCCCCTTTGTCCTGCATGACATTAAACTGCCCACCTATTCCCATTTGAACTACGAGGTCTTTGATCCATGTCAAGGCATGGTACGTAGGAAGCCTCCACGAGGTTCAAGCCCACCCCTTAGTGGATCCACGGATCTACTTTCACGACGGTACGCTGGCGATGCCCATCGGACCAAGGTCCACCTTCACGTTGGTTCGCTGACGACATTCATCGGGCCAAGGTCCAGCTTCACGTCGGTTTACCAGCACCATCCCGAACTACGCGGACTTTGATTCCCTGCCACGGGGATACGTAGGAAGCCTCTCCAAGGCTCAAGCCCAACTTCACAGTCGCCCATAGAATGGCCCTGGTATCGGTATCCCTTCAAGGAGGATCCCTCAATCCGATCTATCCCAGCCAATGCTCTGGTTGGGTTGATCCGTCTCCGCTGGACGTTAAACTCGCGGCATACCCTGTGTTGAACACAAGAAGCTGAGGAAAACCTCAGATACGTGTCTATGACATGTAATTCCCCGCGCTCGATGTGGGATGCCTCGGGCTTCCACGCCCTCGAGAAGCCTTGTGGTCAAGGATTACAGACAGACATGCCAGGTACCCCAGCATCCAAACACGCTACTGATGCCTCAACGTGACTACTCCCCTGACCGAAGGTTGCTGCCCTGACTGGACCCTTTGGAATGTCCCGACAGAAGCAGTGTAATTAAACGGCGTCCATGGAAACATGGCACTGGGAAGAGTTTCACGAACGACGTATTAAATCTATAAGGGAGACCCGGACTAGGTGACGAGTTCTGAGGAGGAATCCACAAAAGGAAGAACCGACATCCCATCATCCCATTTCTATCAAGGAGCAGACGTACCTGAACAATGAATGAATGCCGCCCGCCTTTGGAAAGCGGGAATGCGGGGCAACAGGCCACGCGTCCTCCTGACGGACGGATGCTTGCGCCCCGGCGAAAGCGTCGGAAACAGAAATGGTGAACCCGACGTGAATTTCTTCTCCTCAGCATGGAGATTAGTAGAGTTCGAGACACCAGTAGATTGACGTGTCACCGGATCCAGATATCCGTTGCCTGGTCCCGCCAAGCAAATGGCGGGCCTATCGTGAAACTCACTGGAAGTCGGGGTAGTAGAACGTGGGGCACTCCGCTCTGCAGCGTGTTGGCGTGGATCCTTCTCACAGACATGGAGGTTGGAAGAACGTTGGGGCACTGGCTGTCAATCCTTTTCCTCTCAGCACTGATGAGTTGATCCCTTCGTTTTCCAGGAACCAGGTTTCTATTTCAGAGATGTGGTCACCATCCGCTCCTTGCCCGCGCAGGGGCAGGGGCAACACCACGACGTCCACTCCACATGGCGCCACTACCACCACGATGGCTGCCACGTCACGGAATACGGGACGCCCACGTCCCCTTTCCCCATCAGAGGTCATCCAACGAAGGGTGATCAACAGCCTCGTGCGCAGGTATGAGGAAGAAGGGGTCATCCCAACCCGGGATATGGCCCGCCTGGACCTGGAGGCCTCCAGGCCCCGCCGTCAATGCCGCCCTAATAGGCCGCTCAAGGAGCTCCTTCTCCCCACCCCGACATTCAACCGTTTCGGGAGCCTATCCCCGGAACGCCTTGACGACTCCTTGCCTTACGCTGAAGAGGCAGGCGCTGTCTGGCTCAGTCCGCTCAGGGCCCCGACCCGGGGGCCCCAGGAGAGAGCTCCCGTCCGGCCGCGTCAACGCCGCCGTCCGGCCCCGCAGGAAGAGCAGGCAGACTACGTCCCTACACCACCTGCACCAGCTCGTCTGACCCGACGTCAGCGCCGGGCCCGGGCTGAGGACGCTCGCTCAAGCGCGTCCATGTCGACAGCTACAGTGGCCCGAGCCACCGCCAACGTACATTATGAATCCCCCGCGTACATTGAGCAGGGGAACCCCTTCGCCCAACCAAGATTGAGACCCCAACCGCCCCATGGGCAGGCTGGGTTGACTCTCCGGGTTGCAGGCCCAAGTAGTGATCGCCGCGAGCTAACCCTCAGTGATGACACCCCGTACGGAGGTCCTCCCCATACCACTACTCCACAGAGCGTGGGCCTTCCCCGCTCTGAGGTTCGTCATGGAGGCATGCCTCGTGCTGCCTCCATCCTGCAGGAAGACCTGCCCCGCGGCAGTGATGCTCAGCGCAGAAACATTTCCCGCGCCCGCTGTACAGGGTATGGGGTCCATCCTTCTGAAGGCACCGTCCATCCGGTCCTTCTCCAACGTGGGGGCCCTCCCTACGTCCTCTCTGCAACCGGCGAAGGTCCTCCTCGCCCCAACAACCCGAGGAGTGAATGTCGGCCTCGCCCCACTAGCATCGACCATGGAGGTCTTCCCTATGCTCCTGCCAGTTCCAATAGACGCCCCGCCCACATGGGTACTGTTCATGGAGGTCCTCCCCATGTACCCTTAGAAATTTTCCCTGGTGCCCCTCGCACCCCGGCTGTCTCGAGTGGGGGCCCTCTCCGCCACGGCGCCAGCGCCGCCCCGAGGCAGCCTGATAGGGTTCAAACCTGTCCCGAAGAGCCACCCAGGGGCAGAAGAGCGGGTCGTCGCCGCCACAAGAAGAATCCTGGGAAGGCCCAGGTGGAGATCAAACCCTCCCACTTCTCCGATTCGGAAGCGGAATGCGATTCAGAGATGGAACCTTCTCCCAGCTCCTCCGTATCAAGGACTGGGGCAGGAACCAGACGCGTCAGCCTCGTTCTCCCAGAATTTGAGGTCCACCGGATTCCCGTCTCTCTCCGCAGGTACATCCAGGAGGAATAAATCCTGGGAATTCCGCAGGTCTCGACCATGCAATCACCGCCTCTGTCACCAGAAGAGCCCTCTACCTCTACCAGGGAACACATAGAGTTATTTTGGGGGCCAACGACGGTAGAGCGACGACACGACCTGTCACCGATAGCCGCGGCTCCTGTTCTGGAAGCTGTGATTATCAGCCCGTCGTATCGTGACATCGTGGCCAGGTCACCTCACTCTTCAGAGGATGGCCCGGAATTCGGCGGCCAGTCAGCTCATTTGCTGTATTCTCCACCTCCGAGCTTACTATCCCAAAGGTCCGCCTCGGTACCGCTTCCGGTTCCTCAGCCGCCCCCGGTTGACGAGTGGGGAAACATAGGGCCAGACCCTGAGTCCGAGCCTAGGAGCTTCTGGAGTATCCTTGCAGCGGATTACTTCCCGGAGAAGTTCTGGCCCACGGCGGCACTGAATTTCCACATACCAGAGTCTCTTACCCTTGAAGAAGTGGGATGCTTTTGTCGAACCCTGTGGGTGAAACACTTCCACCTCCGTTATGAACGGGTGGTGTACCCCAGAAGTCGTGAGCACTTCGAAGAAATCGGCGAGCAGTGCCGCCTGATCGATGCGGCCGCACTTCTTGTGGCCCAGCACCCCGAGTCGCCCGGTCACCAGAGTGCCCTCCAACGAAAATGTGTTCAGAGTTTCAAAGCACTCTGCAAGATCGTCAGGGAAGCCACCCCCCATGTGCAAGTCCGTGGTTGGGGACACTATGATGCCCTTTAGTTCGATCCTATTCGATGACAACCCGATTCGCTATGCGACATCGAGGACATTCCCTCGAGAGGAATCGCGGTCCACATGGCCGACATTGTGGACAGGGAAGACGAATTGGAACTCCTTGATGGAGACTTCCCCCAAAAGGGTGCACCACCACTACTCGACTCATCAGGGAGAGTTACCCGTCAGCAGAGGTACCTGCTAGGCCTCCCCGTACCCACAGAGTCGCTGGTACTTGGTCGAAACACTGGCAAGGGTAAGGAGCACGTTGGGACATCCAAGCACTCCGACCCGTCCGCCTCTGTGCAGAAAACGGACGAAGATCCTAAGAAATTCGCGTTATGCCAGCAGCTTGCTGAGCAGAAGTGGCTGGTTGACGAACTCTTGGCTGAATGCGCCGCAGAGCGATGACCCGACTATGGTAATCCCAGGCCGGGGAAGCAGGGGCAGGAACAATTTCCCCCCGGTGAGATTCCTTCAGGAAACCCTGATCATGCTACTGTCGAAGACAGGGCGGAAGCTGGAACATATGGCAAGAGGGCGCGATATGTCTCGCCAACCCCCCCTGAGCGACGGGGCAATCTGAAGAATCCAACCCAGGTTCCCCCAGTCGCCCAGCAGGTCGTCCAGCCAGTTGACAGGCGAGCGGCCGAAGCCATCTACCGTGTTGAAGAACCTGGCAATGCACTTGTGGTTAGGGATCCCAGTCAAGACAGGGACCCGCACCCGGAGGACCTTATTGTGGCACTCACAGCCCGCCTCGAGGCGTTGGAAACGCGGAAGGTGGCGGTCCCGCCGGATGGCAAGCCTTATCCCGCGTGGGTGGATGATATGCCCGCGCCTCCGGGTTTAGGGAACCCCAATTTCTCTCCTTTTAACGGGACAGGGGACCCGCCCCAGCACTTGGCTCATTTCTCTTCTAGGTGTGGCCCCATGCTGGGGACCCCGGCTCAGCAAGAAGCCGCCAAGCTCCGATGTTTTGTACAGACATTGGAAGGTCCAGCATTCGTCTGGTACAACCAGCTCCCTATCGGATCAGTGACCGGTTGGGAGGATCTTCGCTGGCAGTTCTTATACCAGTTCAGCTCCACCACGCGAAAGACCAGCATTGCGGACCTCTTCAAGTACAAACAGAGGCCTGATGAGTGGGTTGCAGACTTCATCGCCCGATGGAAAGGACTTACGTATTCCCTCGATATGCCACTGACTCAGGATCAATTACTGAAGATGTGTGTGGGGAACGTCAAGACAGATCTGGTACCCTCCTTGATTACCCAGAACTACCCTGGAGGGTTCAGAGATTTCTCGGATAAGGCCCAGCGCCTCGAGGAAGCCCTGCAATAGGATAGTCAGGCACGTTTGCTGCCCCCTATGATCCCAGCCAGGAGGGCCGCCAGGGCTGAACCCGCCGCGGTGGCTCTATTAGAAGCCCCGAGGCGGCTGGAATTGCTACCGGCGGCACCACCCCCGCAACCTCGTAGAGGTCCTCCACCTCAAGCACAGGCTTATGCCTAGCAGCGACCGCCTCAGAACCGACAGGTTCCCCCGCGCAACGCGCCACCGCCACCTAGGCGAGACAACCAGGCGCCGCCTCCTCGGCAGGCCCCTCCAGTCCCTCGACAGGACCAGGACCCCAGGGACCCTTACCCGGAAAGAAAGTACCATACCTATTCGTTCAATGAAAATCAGGTCCCTGGCTACTTCCGAAGTGCTCTAGAGCATGGGATCGTGCGTCTGCCTGAGTGCAGGAGGCCGGCAGAGGCGCATCTCACCGATCACCCCAACTACTGCCCTTATCATCGAATCCTGGGGAACACCCTCAAGCGATGCTATGTGTTTAAAGACTGGCTTCAGGACCAGGTCAACAACAACATAGTCAAGTTGGGACCAACGCCAGCGTAAGTGGCAGGCGTCTTTGCAGGATCAGAAATCGGCAGCGACAGCGAAGGTGAGTGGCAGCAGGTCCCTAGCCGCGGATCCCAGAAATATGACCACTGGATGGCTCGAAAAACTGTCGTCTGTGCCCAGGGTATCATCCGGGCACGCCTGAAGCAGTCAGAACCTTCAGAAGAAGTAGCCGGTGCCTCTGCGTCGTCTTCACAGTCGACTTCTGCCCAAAAGGGAAAGCAGCGGCGACGCAAGAAGAAGCAACGTGCACCGCCAGTGCCGTCGTCGTCCCGCACTCTCGGCGACTTTATGCCTCCCGAAATGGGGATTCCTCCCAGAATCCGCCCAGCGGTGGATGACTCTTCGAGTGGCAGTCAAGTGTAAGCCCTTTTCACGGCTCATGAAGAAAGGCGCTGCCTACGAATGGGATGAGGAGTGTCGGATCGCCTTCAAAGAAATCAAACAGTATCTGCTGCAACCTCCGGTCTTGATGCCACCCGTCTCTGGAAAGCCGCTGGTCTTTTACGTGACCTCCCTGGAGAGATCCCTCGGCGCGCTGCTCGCCCAGAAGAATAACGAGGGCACTGAGAACAGTCTCTACTATCTCAGTCGCATGCTTCTCGATACGGAGTTCAGATATTCCCTTATCAAAAAGAGATGCCTTGCGCTCGTCTTCGCCGTGCAGAAGTTGCGACACTACCTGCAACACCACGGGGTGCAATTGATCTCTCGGGTGGATCCGCTGAAGTACATCCTGAACCGCCCCATGCTGACTGTCCGACTAGCACGGTGGGTGGTGATTCTCCAGCAGTTTGACATCAGGTTTGTGCCTCAGAAGGCCGTTAAGGGACAGGCGTTGGCAGACTTTTTAGCTGCCCATCCAACCTCCGCGGATCAATCCTTGGACCTGGATTTCCCCGATGAGACGATCCTCTCGGTCGATCATGTTGTCCCGTATTGGCAAATGCATTTCGACGGCGCCTCCCAGAGCCCCACCGGTAGAAGGCTCAACGACCCCAAGCTCAACAGAGTGGGTCTGGGTATTGTTTTCATTACCCCGGCGCAAGCCGTCCTGCCGTACTCATTCCTGTTGTCAGAAGGTTGTACGAACAACGAGGCAGAGTACCAATCTCTCATCACCGGCCTCGAGTTGGCCCTTGAGATCCATGTACCCCATCTACATGTGAATGGAGATTCTGAGCTGGTAATCAAATAGATTAATGGCGACTACGTCGTCAGGAAGCCAGAGCTTGCACCGTTGCTGGAGTACACCCTCCTCTTAATGGCCCAGTTCTCTTCTCGACCAGAGGTTACCCATGTCCCACGGTCGCAGAACGGCCAAGAGGACGCCCTGGCTGGCTTAGCCGCGTCGCTCGTAGAACCCGAGCAAGATGATTTGGTCATACACGTGGCCCACCGGAGAGTCATTGCTCCTGTCACCCAAGAGGACTGTGATAGCCTGCGGGTAAGTCATCTCACCGCCGGACCCTCCATATCAGGAGTCCCAGGTTCGTCAGATGCAGTGGTTGAAACCACCCCCGATTGGAGAGCACCTTTTGTCAAGTATCTCCAAAATGGTCAGCTCCAGAACGACCGGGCTGAGCGTGAGCGAATCCGACGCCACGCACTTCAATTTACCCTCCAGAGCGGCCCCAGTCTTGAGCAGATCCTCTATAAAAGGAGTATCGATGGTGTACTCCTCTGTTGCATCCAAGGAGTAGAGATACCTCAAGTTATGCAAGAGGTTCACGCCGGTTCCTGTGGCGCCCATCAAGCTGGGCCGAAGCTGTCCCATCAAATCTGGAGGTTAGGGTACTTCTGGCCCTCCATGATCCACGATTGCATTGGATACGCCAAGAGATGCCACGCGTGCCAAGTACACGCCAACTTCTTGCATCGGCCTCCAGAACCCCTCCACCCCACCAAGTACTCTTGGCCATTTGCGGTATGGGGACTCGATGTAGTGGGACCGTATCCGCCGGCAACAGCCCGCCAATGCAGGTTCATCCTGACTGCTACAGATTTCTTCTCCAAGTGGGTAGAAGCAGTTCCGCTCAAAGAAGAAATGGCCCGTTCCATCGTTGACTTTGTGAGCTCCAACATTATCCACCGGTTTGGAGTCCCTCACGCCATCCTCACCGATAACGGCACCAACATCCGAGCAGTTGAATTGAAGAAATTGTACGCTAAATACGAAATCTGGTCGAACCATACCTCCCGCTACCACACGCAGGCGAATGGGCAGATCGAGGCGTTCAACAAGACCCTCTCTAACATTCTGCAGAAGATGGTTGGTCAGAACAAGAAGAGTTGGCCGTACAAGCTCCCCAACGCCCTCTGGGCTTACCAGACGACGACTCGCAACTCTACCCAGGTGACCCCATATTCCCTGGTGTATGGAGATGAGGCCGTCCTACCCATTGAGATCCAGCTGCCGTCGTTACGCACTGCAATTTATGATCACCAAACATCAGATGAGGTAGTCGAGATCCGTCTAGCTGAATTAGAGGCACTGGACGAGAACCGGCTTCGTGCCCTGCACAATCTGGAAAGGCATCAGGACAAGATAGCGAGAGTTTTTGACAAGAAGGTTCGTCTCCGCTCTTTTCTACAGGGTGACCTGGTACTGGCCCTGCGAGCGCCAATGATTCCCGGTAGGAAACCACCCAAGTTAGAACCCAAATGGGAAGGGCCTTATATCATCCATAAGGTTTACCCCAATGGAGCATACTCCTTAGTGACAACAGATGGAGAGCGTATAACCCCTCCCACCAATGCCAAATTCCTCAAGCGATACTTTGCCTAGGGAAAAAGTGGTCCTGCACGACCCTAAATTGCGAGAGGGTCCTGCACGACCCTAAACTACGACTTGTCCCGCATGACCTTAAACTGCATCTCCGTCCTCACTGCAAGACATTAAACTGCAAGCCAGTCAGGTCTTCCTGACCGAGGCTCAGCCTCAGGCCCCTCGGCCTCTTTGGGCCCCTGGCCCCGTCTCCACCACGGTCTGGCCCCAGGCCCCCTCGTTTCTCTCCGACTTACCCTCTTACGGGATCGTACGGTACGGTGTAGGACTACGTCCTCACATTGGGATCATGTACCATACCGTACACATCCCCGAATGAGATGACCCTCGTCCCACATGACGTTAAACTGCATGTCAAGAACTACGTATGGCTTGATTCCCATCTTCATGGGATACGTAGGAACGCTCGGACGCCTCGTCATGAGCCCAGACCCAAGCTTTTCCCTTCCTCTATTCCCCCTGGGAATAGTCAACTTGGAGGATCATTGTGTATCAGGGAGTAGGCTTTCTTGGCCCCGCTCATGAAACCCCACTCGCACAAAGATTGTAAAGGTCTCACCATGTGCCCACTCCCGTTCTTCTACCCTCCCACGTCCTCACCACATGACACTAAACTGCATGGCCTTCAAGAACTACGTATGGCTTGATTCTCATCGTTATGAGATACATAGTAACGCCCGGAAATTTCGTCCGTTGGCCCAGCCCAAAAGCCAAAATCTTCCCCTCGGGTCAAGACATGGCAGGGTGCACACTTTTTCCCCGACCCACGTCGAGCAAGCCTCGACCCGGCTGCACATTCCCCCTGGAGGTGTTTGCCCCTTTCGTGGATGGACGCAACTGAGCTTCACCCACTCCTTGACTGGGATTCTGTCACCTTTCACACCCAGGGGGACCCCCGATAACGGCCTGGATACAATGCCCAAGGGCTCTCCTACCGATATAGGCCAACGCCCCCGAGGGTTTTCAAGAAACAAATCGATACAAGTACCGCGTTGTGAATTTGGTCAGTGGTCGACGCTCATTTGTTTCCCCCATACGGGTCACCATAGGAACGCTATGTTTCGAACATGGTCAACAGTGTCCTGGATCTTCGGGTCCAACCCGAGATGCCCCAGGCATCAAGAACAGTGATTCCCTCTGCCCCATCCCAAGGTGACAAACTTCCCCCAGGTGGTGCTAGCGATCCGGGCCACGGCCCAGGATTCCTCATAAGGGTGTACGGTGTGATGTAGGACTGCGTCCTCATTCACGTCGGGATCATGTACCATGCTGTACGCCCTCCCTTTACGAGGCTCAGCCTCAGGCCCCTTGGCCTTTTCGGGTCCCCGACCCTCGTCCTCATGTAAGACGTTAAACTACAAACCAGTCAGGCCTTTCTCACTGATAGCTTCCCCTTTTCTCCGGGCCACGGCCCAGGATTCCTCACCTGGAGTGTACGGTGTGGTGTAGGACTACGTCATCATTCACGTCGGGATCATGTACCATGTCGTACGACTCCCCTTACGAGGCCCAGCCTCAGGCCCCTTGGCCTCCTCGGGTCCCCGACCCTTGTCCTCATGTAAGACGTTAAACTGCAAGCCAGTCAGGTCTTCCAGACTGATGCCAGACCTTAGGCCCCTTGGCCTTTCCGGGCCACGGCCGAGGTCCCCTCTTACCCAGGGTGTATGGTGTGGTGTAGGACTACGTCCTCATTCACGTCGGCTTCTTCTCCATACCGCACACCTCCCTTGTGTCGGAGTATATTACTCCCCTCCTCGTCCAGTATGACGTTAAACTTCATTTCAAGAACTACGTGTGGCTTGATTCCCATCCTAATGGGATACGTAGGACCACCTGGATGTCCAAGATTCGGGTCCAGCCCCATCTCTCGGGAATCCTCATCCCATCTTGGCCCCTTGGCCTATCCTTCCTCCTTGAGGGGACCATATGGTGTGGTGTGGGATCATGTCCTCATTCACGACGATCTCGTAATGACCACGCCATGCTCCCCCCCTACTGAGCTGTTTCGTCGATCCTTTTTCTTCGGCGGTTCACCAATGTGCTTAAGGGTACTCTGGTTTATTACCTGGAATACCAAGATTTACTCGGACACGTCCACACCCGCTTTCCAGGCTTTGCGTATCCCCGCATCAGGGCTTTCATCATCTTTCACACCCGGAGGGACCCCCAAGAACGGCCTGGATACAATGCCCAAGGGCTCTCCTACCGATACGGGCCAACGCCCCCGAGGGTTTCAGACAACAAATCGATAAAATCCCGCGTTGCGAATATGGTCAGTGGTCGATGCTCGTTTGTTGTTCCCACCTCAAGCTAACGCAATATGGACGCTGAGTTGCGAACATGGTCAGCAGTAATCCTATATCGCCACGCCAGCCCATTGAACCCAAATGCCGGGTACACAATTCACACCCTTCATCACTTCATCATGTCCAAGTAGAGTCTCGGGACTCTTGGAACTTTCCCCCTGTGCACGTCTGCGCGTTCGAGGAACAAGCTACATCAAAAATGTCCTTCGGAACTCTCTGCTGACTCCCCATTGGTGGACGCCCCAAGTATTGCGATAAGGATACCCCCCTTGTTTCCCAAACCGAGTTTACCTCACGTGGGATTAGGGATTGGGTTGAAATCTGTGCTTACTCGGGAGTTGTCACCACCCACGGTCCGAGCTCTAAGACCATAAACTAATATTCTCATCTGGAACTATGTTCAGCGTGATTCCTATCCCGATAGGATACGTAGGAATGCTAGGACCCCTTGTCTCCGGGCCCAGCTTGAGTTCAGCAAATTTACCCCTCTAATACTGCCTTCAGGACCCCGATCACAGGGCTGCGTAGCGTGATGTAGGACTACGTCCTCATTCACGTCGGGTTTGCAATAGCTGCACCACGCACGCCCCCATTCTGAGGTTCAGTCCTCCTGTTCTCTGTCCTGCATGACGTTAAAAGGCACCCTTCAGAACTACGTATGGCTTGATTCCCATCCTCATGGGATACGTAGGACCACCTAAATGTCTAAGATTCGGGTCCAGTCCCACCTCTTGGAGATCTCCTGATTTCCCGGTCACCTAGGCCACTTGGTCCATCCCTCTCCAGCAGGGGGTGTGTAGGTATGATACAAGGTTTTGGGCACCATGCCCCCTTCCCCTGGGAATCTGCCATCTCTCGATCACCCTCAAGGTTGAGTCCCTTGACTCCCTGCAGTGGTTCACCCATGTATTAAGAGCACTCTAGTCTAGGACCAAGAGTGTCAGATTCAACTTGATCAAGTTCCTTCCACTTGTCAAGCTTCGTGTTCCCCTCTATTCGGACTTCCATCATCTTTCACACCCGGAGGGACCCCCAAGAACGGCCTGGATACAACGCCCAAGGGCTCTCCTACCGATACGGGCCAACGCCCTCCAGGGTTACGGACAAAAAATCGATAAAATCCCGCGTTGCGAATATGGTCAGCGGTCGATGCTCGTTTTGTTATTCCTCATTTCAGGCTAACGCGACAGGATTCTGTGTTGCGAACATGGTCAGCAGTAATCCTCTGTCGTCACGCCAGCCCCTTCAGTCCTTGAATGTTGGTTGCATGATTCACATCATTTTCCACCCCATCATGTCCAGGTGGAATCTCGACACTTTTGGCGCTATCCCTCAGTGCACCTTTGCATGCTAGGGGGACAAAGCTGCAATCTGGCGCCCTTTGGGGCTCCCATGGTCTGAGCTCTAAGACCATAAACTGAGATCCATTCGGGACTACGTTCAACTTGATTCCCATCCTCATGGGACACGTAGGACCGCCCAGACGCCCTGTCTCCGGGTACAACCCATTCAGGAAGCCAGTCTCTCTCCCTGTTTCACCTCCGTGTAGGCCCCTCAGCCTAAGGTTCCCCTCTCTGGATGGCGTACAATTTGATGTGGGATTAGGTCTCTGTAAATTTTGTTTTATAACACTGCACACATTTCCATCCTAGCATCGTCTCTGCTACGTCCGCGCTGCATGACGATAAAATGCATGCTTGGTCCTATCATACGACCCTAAACTGTGACATTATCGTCCTGGCCGCACGACGAAAAACGGCACCGCATTGTGGTGACCTCGCAGTAGAGGACATCACGTTGGGTATTGGTCATGTTCCATGCCATTTTTCAACGCCCATCATGGCTTGATCCTTGTGGTGACATCACGACCTACTGTTCTCGGTCTGTCGCTTCACAAAAAAAACCATTCACCAGAAAGAACAAACAAGAGTTATCAAATTCCGCTTCTTTTAGTGTAAGGGCTATGCCCACACTTCCCTTTTCCCCTGGCACTGGTACCTTACCGTGCCACCTTCCAGAACTACGTATGGCTTGATTCTCATCCTTATGAGATACGTAGGAGTGCCCGGGTACTTCCCCGCGGGCCCAGCCTAACCCTTGTGTTCGGTCCCTCGACTCGGGCATTTCCCCATAAAATGCATGGTAAGTAGGATTATGTCCTCATTCACGTCAGGTTCTGATGTCATGCATCCCCTGATCCCTTTACCCATCTATGGTCCGAATTCTATGACCCTAAACTAAGATCTCCCCAAGGGAAGGGAATCTGCTTCCTCTCTCTAATACGTTTCGTTGACGTATTCAGATGTGTTTTGAAAAAAAGCCCGAAGCATGGGATTTTCATAGGGACATTCCCCTCACCTCATGACCAAGCTTCGTGAGCTTGCTATTTGGATCCTCATCCTCTTCCACATCCAAAAGGACCCTCGGACAACGTGGATACTAAGCTTAAGGGCTCTCCATGAATGCTGGACCTAAGGGCCCTTCAATCGTTTCGGGCCAACGTCCCTACGGATATCTGACAACATTTGTGACATGGTCCCGTGTTTCGAACGTGGTCAACGGTCGACCCTCATTTGTTTGTCCCCATTTTAGGATAACGCGATAGGATGCTGTGTTGTGAACATGGTCAGCAGTAATCCTCCATTGCCACGCCGCCATCATCGTGATCCGAATCTCGAGCGTCATGATTCACACGTTTCCACTTCCTTATGTTCAAGTGGAACTCCATCATACTCGGCTCTTTATCTTCGCGCATCTAGGTGCGCTAAATGATCGTGTTAGTTTCATCGGGCCAGTAGTCACCGAGCATCCCTTTTCCCTAACCTGCCCCTCTCTGCGTTGGGAAATTCCCACCTCTACTGCTTGTTTCCCACACCGAGCACGACTCACATGGGCTTAGTAGTTTTGGCTGGATGTGTACCAACACGGTCAGGCTTCTCCTCGTCCAGTATGACGTTAAACTATGGTTCCAGAACTACGTGCGGCTTGATTCCCATCGTCAGGTGGGATACGTAGAGACACCCAGGTATTTCACCTAGGGTTCATCCCCTGGAATCCCGAAATCTTGTTCCTCCCCATTTCCAGCCCTCGCAAGAGGTCCTGTCTGGAAGAAAGAATGATCTGTGATCAGGCCAATGCGCCCAATCTGGCGTACTCCCACCACGGTGGTGCAACTACCGAAGTGTTGGATTCTGTTTGAACAAACCACCACTCCATGTTCCACGCTTTGCGTGTCCATTATTCGAACCCTCGTCCTCTTTCATGTCTGAAGGAACCCCCTAACGGCCTGGTCTTATGCCGCATCGGCTCACCTACCGTCCTGGGCCAACGTTCTGGAAGACTGGTCATGTTTGCAGGGACCCCCAATAACGGCCTGGATACTACGCCCAAGGGCTCTCCTACCATTACGGGCAATGTCCTGAAGGATTGATCGAAAACAAATTGATGAAATCCCACCTTGTGAATATGGTCAGCGGTCAATGCTCATTTGTTGTCCCCATTTCAGGCTAACACAGTAAGGATACCGTTTGTCCGCCACGGTTAGCGGTTGTCCTTTATTGTCACGCCATCCCCACAGTGTTCCGAATTTGGATATCGTGATTCAAACTTCCCATTTTCGTCTGTTTGAACCGATTTCAGCACCCCTGGTGTTGCCCCGTTCATGCATAAGAGGATGTTGGAGAAACGGTAATTCGGCTATCCTGGAAGTTCTTCCTCCGATCAAGCCTTCTCCATCTTTCGGTAATCTAGACTGGCTTGGGGAATTGTCGTCAAACGTCCCGCAAACATTGTAGGGATGTAACAAGGCAATTCAGCAGTGGAAATCGTGTGTTCCACGGAACTCAAAACAAAGGGGAAAGAAAGAGTTGAAGCACAAAAGTGTTAATAAAAGTTTCTTTCGGGTTCGCTACAATACTCGGGGGTTGACTTCCCCCATGGACGGGTTGACCCCGTCAAAAGAGATTTGCAGCTCCGCCACCCGCTGACTTGTGGCGTCCAAAGCCTGTTGCCGCTAATTCAACTCCCGCTCCACTTCAGCAGCGGCGGGGCGTAATTCGTCAACTCTGGCCCTGGCCCTTTCTACCTCAGACTGGACGACAGCCATCCTTCCAGAGGTCTGCCCCATATGCTCCTCAGCCTCTGCCAGCTGGGCCTTCAATCGTGAGACCAGCTCAGACTGTGCATCAAGAGTGGCTGAAAGCTCGTTGGCCCGGATCTGCATCTGTTGGACCTTGCCTTCAGCCTCCTGAAGCTTCCTGATGCTGGTCGCCTTCCTCCGCTGCCATCCCACGCTCAGCCCACGATCATGCTCCCAGATCTTCTCAGCCATGAGGTCTCGGATGAGCGCGTTAGGGCGTTGGGCATCCACTCCCCCGGCACACAGTTCGCGCAACCGCGAGTGGAGCCTATCCATTTCGGCCAGCCATTGCGCTTGGGGAGTGTCCCTGATAAAGCGCGTGATCAGCTTCCACGACCGGCGACGAACTATGATGCTGTCTTCCTCATCGGAGGCTGTTTCATCCCAATCCGCGCGGTTGGCAAGCTCGTACGCAGGATATGCTTGCAGGAATTCCTCAGCAGGATCTGCATCTGGTGTTGAGTCTGGTACGACACCTGACGCCGACGCAGGCAGGACAGGACTGGGACCGACCGGTTGATCCTCTTCTTCAGAGTCCACCTCGATGACTTCATGTACGGCCCTGCTGGTGGTCCCGCCTGTGATGGTGTGCGCCGCAGCTTGAGGAGGTGGAGGGACTATCGCCACCATCACCGGCATGCCCCTAGGGGGGATGCCACTAGACATCCCGACCAGACTCACCGCAGCAGCCCACGCCAGCCGAAGAACTGTACGACAGAGAGACATAAACGTCAGTTGGCACGGCCTGCATGTGACAACGAGGAGACCAGTGGAAGAGACTTACGATGATCGGCCTCCGAGCGCTGCTCCTGAGCCGGTACTGATGGGACTCTGAGACGAGGCCCCCCGTATATTGTTGGAAGGTCTGGAGATTCCAGAGGAGCCGCCTCAGACCCCCTGGTCCCACCAGACGCAGAACTGGACGCAGCCATAGGCGCGGGTTCTGAAGGTCCCGCATCATCACCCGCCAAGGAGCGAGAACGAGGCCTATGAACAAGTTCCTCCTGCATGGCTCAAACATTGGTGAGAAGTCCGTAGGGACCCAAAAACAGGTCGTAAGGAGAGAATTTCGAAATGCTACCTCGAGAGCCTCCGTGGAGTCGTCGGATTCTGAGCTTCGGTCTCCGACCTCTCCCTCCTCCAACGGGATCCCTCCTCCAGCCTCATCCCCCCGAGAGGAGTCCCCTGATTCCTCCGGCAAGGGGAAGCGCTCCCTCAGATCGGCAACCGATAACTGCGGGGGCACCGTCTGATTCAACAGTACCCTCACCCGATCCTTCATTGGGCGAGGAACACCGCTGGAGTGGACGTAATCCTACAGCTCGTCCAGGTATTGCTCCGCCTCCACCGGAGACACCATGAATCCAGCCCGAACTGGGCCTATGCCTGGCAATTCCATCCCAAGGCGATTCAGGTGGGCCCACATCTCAGGTGGGCTGAGGAATTGCCGGTTGACATCCCAAATGTCCCAAGCTTCCGGAAAGACAGCATCTTCTGCCATGTCAATGTGACGCAGCCGCTTCCCCGGAGCCTGAGTGGATATCCTACGGAATCCCCTCGGTGGCCGCCCCTCCGAATGACCCTGCTCTCTCGGAACCACCGGATCCGCCGCTGCTGCCATACCCTCGGCCGGTGCGGGTCTCGCCGCCATGGCAGCCCCGCTACCGCGAGCGGCCCTAGCTGCCCTCCGACCTCGACCTCGAGATAGAGGAGGCCCGCCGTCACCAACCTGAATCGTTGGCTGCTTCAACATCTCCCCCGGGTAAGCGGCCTCCCAACTGATGGCATACTCCTTCACTAATCCGAAGGCGACGATGGATGGAGGCAATGCAATCCGCATCTTCCCATCTTCCTGTGTGAACATGAGCCACAACTGCCTCATCACACACGGGTGCTCCTCATGGCGCACTTCCCAGTAGACCTGCGGGGTCAGCCGCTGGAGGCACCGGAACTGCCTCGCAAAACGATACGGGGTGTACGGTTCACAGATTGGCTCACGATCTATCCGAGCCGCCAAAACTCCACCTTGAAAGGCTAGAAGGTAAGCCCGATGTTCTTCCGTTCCTCACCCGTCATCAGTAAGCATCCCCTTCGGCAACGGGAAGGGATGGAAATTGAATTCATCCGACCTCCACACCCGATTCAGTACCATTGGGATGGCCAGTTTGAACGGGAAGCTCCCAAATGCGTTCAGAATGGAGGGGCGAAAGTCTGATCCCGGCGGCGAGATGGGGTTTGGATACTCGTAAATCCCCCTGATGTGCACTGCGATCCACCCATACAGGAGGTGGAATGGCCCGCATATTCTTGGCGGCTTCTTGCCCTCTTTAATATGCCGCAGCATTCTGTACAGTTTGGTGAGCATCGGGATCCCCAGGTTGATCCGCTGCCCCATGGCCAACATCGACGCCATGATAAACGAGCTGGGCCATACCCCCATGCTTGTATCTCTCACCGGCAGGATCCAGCCGCAGATGAGAGCCGCGATGAACACCGCCAGCCTGACTATTGGCTGTTGTTCGGTGCTGACGCTGAAACCCCAAGTCTTCCATTAGCTGTCCTACAAAACCCGCCAATACGAGTGCCCCTTGCCTCGCGGGGCTGCCCTTGGACAAGTTCGAGGCCTTGGAGGGAACTCTCGATCTTCTAGGAAATTCAGGAAGCATTTGAACCATCTTCTGAAGTGGACATCCCTCACTGCCTCCTTGTCCTCTCCAGGGACAAGCGCCATCAGCGCTGACGCCAGTCGTGTCATTTGCTCCGGATCTCCCCACGCGCTGGCAACAGGGAGGAACTCGTCATACATGGCCCCCAAGATCGGGACCCCAGAAACCTGGTGGACATCCCACAGGCTGATGCCCACCTCCCCGTGATGCAGGTGAAAAGTGTTGGTCCTGGACGACCATCTACTCAGCAGTTCCGGCATCAGCTACTTTGGTTGGTAAATGTGGAACTGGGAGGCCCATGCCTCCTCATCCAATCCCACTCTCCTCAGCTCGGCCTCGAACTCCTCGCATGAGGCGCCTACCCAGTAGGCCCAGGCCCAGTCATCGGTAAAGTTGCCGCCCTGGCGCATGTCCCACTCATCGGACCATCCCTTCTTCGGATCCTGCAGAGCCGCCTTCAGCATGGTGCGGTAGAGAGGAGGGGACGTCTCCGGTTGCAGTGGCTTCCCATCGATATCATTCACATGATTGTAGAGACAGTCAGCGGTGATGGGTGTGAAATCCTCCAGCGCGTGACCATCGGCCGCCCTGAACCATTGGTGCTGGCACGGTGTTCTCCTGAACCAGCAAGCCGGTTCATCCCTTCTCGCCTTAGGGATGAAGACGTCATCCCTCAGCCCGAAGCCGTACAACGGCAGTTTCTTGCACTGCGGATAATCCTTCTGACCTTCCGACAACAGATCTGTCATAGAAGTGTGGCCCGAATGGCTCCGAACCATTTCCCCCAAGCCTGGACGGTTGGCCATCTCATCCCGACGAGCAGCATCTGCAAGCACTCCCAGCACAGCCTCTTGATGGGCCATTTCGATTTCGACCCTCACAAAAGTTTTTTTCCCTGGATCGCGAAGCTCGGCCGCGAAGTTGAATCGCGAAGCTCGGCCGCGAAGTGGAATCACGAAGATCGCCCGCGAGACCAAGTCGCGAAGTCTGGCCAAGGCCGACAAGAAGTTCGCCTAGCGCGGATGCGGAGTCGGAGACCCGCGGTTCGCCGCGAAGCTCGATTCGCGGAGGGCTGTCGCGGAGTACGCGGAGCTTCGCGAAATCGAGAGCACAAAAAGACAAGGAAGGCACGTAAAGACAAAAGAGGGCGGACCCCCTATTTATAGGCGATGACCCCCGAGCATCGCGGTGCACCTTATCCGCGCGAAGCTTCGCAGCGCGTCCGGATCCGCGGCCCCGACGAGCATCGCGGGCCCCCTTCGCGATGCTGCATCGCGAACCACCGACAGTTTTGGCGATTGTCCCTCAGACTTCAACCCTTCTCCCTCCGCGGCTCCAAGTCTGAGGGGGGGCATTTATTGGCGCCAAAAATGTGGCCCGAAAGAAAGGAACGAAAAAGGCCGGCGTGCTGCCTCGCGAAGCTCCGCCGCGAAGCTCCGTCACGAAGCCTCGCCGGGAAGCGCCCCAACCATGGCGGCGCCGCGAAGCTCTAGAGGTGGTAATCCTCCGAGAACCCGTTTGACGTTCGCGAGCCTCCGTGAAGCACCGGAGGCGGTAATCCTCCGTGAACCCGTTTGACGTTCGCGAGCCGCTGCGAAGCACCGGATGCGGTAATCCTCCGTGAACCCGTTTGACGTTCGCGAGCCGCCGCGAAGCTCCGGAGGCGGCGCGCGAGCCTTGCTTCGCGGCGCCCCTTCCCTATAAATACTGGACTCCCCCTGAGTCCCGAGGACGGACAATCCGACCTTTCGGCTTCTCCTCTCCTGAATCGCGAAGCACGCTTTGCCCCGGGAATCATGAGCTCTGCGAGGTATTTCTACTTCACGAGACGACTCTACTTTGTCTCGTTTTGAGCCCCTCTTCCGAGAGGGATGCCCTTCGCGAAGCTCAAGGGCATTCGCGAAGGAAGGGGATTCCCAAGGGTACCCGGGCAGCCGCGGAGCACTTGTGCTTCACGAAACACCCAACCCATACGAGTATTCCCTATGCTAAGGCAGGATCGCTCCACTTCGCGAAACACATTGCTTGCCAGGACCCCGCTTCGCGAACCACACCTTCTTCGCGAGGCAGTGCTCCGCGAACACTGTTCCACTTCGCGAAGCACCTCCCACTTCCACCTATGCCCCATGCTAAGGCCAAGGCACCCCACTTCGAAAAGCACACTCCTCTGCTTAGTGATTCCTCTTTCCGTGCGACCCTCCAGGTTTGCACGATGTGATTTCAAAGTCCCATGGACAACACCTCCCGTAGCGTTGCTTCGCCTAATGCTTCCTCGCATAGGCACGCTAACGGCTATTGATTCTTCGCATATCCACGCTAACGTGGACCCCTCGATGGATCGCCCCACTACCCCCCTTTACCATGGTTTTACCGGCACCTTCCCTTCCCCAAGGACCAGAGGGTACCAGTTATGTAAGTCCTAGGGGTGTGGATTGAACCCACCTCGTCCGAGCTGCAGGACGTTAAACTGCCAAGCACCACGTCCTCAACACATGACTTTAAACTGTGACCCAACCTCGTCTCCCTCACGAAGGGTCCCCCCAACTCGAACATTCTTTACACCACTCGTCTCCACGGGAATGGAACTCTTCCGCACATGGAATGAGATCCTCCTTGTCAGAGTGGTGTATGTTCGCAGGGGAAGGGCTGCCTCAGAGCGTAAGCCCCTAACCTTTGGTACGGATGATTGCACCCGTGCATCTCTGTACTTCCCCACTACCAAGGTCAGTGGAGGACGTGATAGGGAACGAGGCACCCCCCTATGGGCCTCCATCCTGGAGTAAGTCCCAACACCATGGGCCGCCCAACGCGTAAGCCCCTCTTCTCTTCTCACGGACGCACCCTTCGCGACGTGATTGTCAGGTCCATGCAACCTCTTGTTTCTCACACCGAGCATGACTCACGTGGGCTTAGAGTGAGCACTGACCCTGAAAGACCCACCTGAACTACGAGGTCTTTGATCCATGTCAAGGCATGGTACGTAGGAAGCCTCCACGAGGTTCAAGCCCACCAACAGTGGACCAAGGTCTGCTTTCACGTCGGTTCACCGGCGAAACCCACCTGAACTACGAGGTCTTTGATCCATGTCAAGGCATGGTACATAGGAAGCCTCCACGAGGTTCAAGCCCACCATCAGTGGACCAAGGTCTACCTTCACGTCGGTTCACCGGCGAAACCCACCTGAACTACGAGGTCTTTGATCCATGTCAAGGAATGGTACGTAGGAAGCCTCCACGAGGTTCAAGCCCACCAACAGTGGACCAAGGTCTGCTTTCACGTCGGTTCACCGGCATAACCCACCTGAACTACGAGGTCTTTGATCCATGTCAAGGCATGGTACGTAGGAAGCCTCCACGAGGTTCAAGCCCACCAATAGTGGACCAAGGTCTCCTTTCACGTCAGTTCACCGGCGAAACCCACCTGAACTACGAGGTCTTTGATCCATGTCAAGGCATGGTACGTAGGAAGCCCCCACGAGGTTCAAGCCCACCAATAGTGGACCAAGGTCTACTTTCACGTCGGTTCACCGGCGAAACCCACCTGAACTACGAGGTCTTTGATCCATGTCAAGGCATGGTACGTAGGAAGCCTCCACGAGGTTCAAGCCCACCATCAGTGGACCAAGGTCTACCTTCACGTCGGTTCACCGGCGAAACCCACCTGAACTACGAGGTCTTTGATCCATGTCAAGGCATGGTACGTAGGAAGCCTCCACGAAGTTCAAGCCCACCATCAGTGGAACAAGGTCTACTTTCAAGTCGGTTCACCGGCGAAACCCACCTGAAATATGAGGTCTTTGATCCATGTCAAGGCATGGTCCGTAGGAAGCCTCCACGAGGTTCAAGCCCACCTGTCGCTCATTCACGTCGGGTCCCATTCCAGTCCAGTGGTAAGCCATTGCGACCCAGCCACCTGAACTACGAGGTCTTTGATCCATGTCAAGGCATGGTACGTAGGAAGCCTCCACGAGGTTCAGGCCCGCCCGTCGCTCATTCACGTCGGGTTTCACCCCCGTCCGGCACGACGTTAAACCGCACTCCGGTCCAGTGGTAAGTCGCTGCGACCCATTCCCATCAGAACTACGAGGACTTTGATCCATATCAAGGCATGGTACGTAGGAGGACTATATGGGGTTCAAGCCACATTGCTCGGTCGTTCATTCACGTCGAGTTTCTCCCTCGTCCAGCATGACGTTAAACTGTATGCCCCCTTTGTCCTGCATGACATTAAACTGCCCACCTATTCCCATTTGAACTACGAGGTCTTTGATCCATGTCAAGGCATGGTAGGTAGGAAGCCTCCACGAGGTTCAAGCCCACCCCTTAGTGGATCCACGGATCTACTTTCACGACGGTACGCTGACGATGCCCATCGGACCAAGGTCCACCTTCACGTTGGTTCGCTGACGACATTCATCGGGCCAAGGTCCAGCTTCACGTCGGTTTACCGGCACCATCCCGAACTACGCGGACTTTGATTCCCTGCCACGGGGATACGTAGGAAGCCTCTCCAAGGCTCAAGCCCAACTTCACAGTCGCCCATAGGCTGGCCCCGGTATCGGTATCCCATCAAGGAGGATCCCTCAATCTGATCTATCCCAGCCAATGCTCTGGTTGGGTTGATCCGTCTCCGCTGGACGTTAAACTCGCGGCATACCCTGTGTTGAACATGGGAAGCTGAGGAAAACCTCAGATACGTGTCTATGACATGTAATTCCCCGCGCTCGATGTGGGATGCCTCGGGCTTCCACACCCTCGAGAAGCCTTGTGGTCAAGGATAACAGACAGACATGACAGGTACCCCAGCATCCAGACACGCTACTGATGCCTCAACGTGACTACTCCCCTGACCGAAGGTTGCTACCCTAACTGGACCCTTTGGAATGTCCCGACAGAAGTAGTGTAATTAACCGGCGTCCATGGAAACATGGCACTGGGAAGAGTTTCACGAACTACGTATTAAATCTATAAGGGAGACCCGGACTAGGTGACGTGTTCTGAGGAGGAATCCACAGAAGGAAGAACCGACATCCCATCATCCCGTTTCGATCAAGGAGAAGACGTACCTGAACAAGGAACGAATGCCGCCCGCCTTTGGAATGTGGGAATGTGGGGCAACAGGCCAAGCGTCCTCCTGATGGACGGATGCGCGCGCGCCGGCGAAAGCGTCAGAAACATGCTTTTATGACTTGATGAGGATCATGTGTCGTGAGGAAAGTTTTCAAGGCGTACCATTCTTCTATGACACGATCAGAGCTTATCTTTGACATCATTAAGATTTCCAAAACATGAGAACCCAATTCATTCCCCTCTTTTTTTCTACACCTATCCTTACTCACTTAGAAATAGAGTTTTGGATGTTTTATTTCTCATCTATTAGGTTTTGATTACACCTGGTGCATCATTGAATTTATCTATAGATTACAAACAAATCCAAAGGGTGATATTTTTTGAACCACGGCTATTATTTGTTATAAATGGAGTATGGTCTGTGTGTATTTTCAATCCTCACATGGAAGATTAGATAGTTTTTAAGGAAAGTGATCTTATAGTTCATGTTGATAATAGTATTAAAAGTGGCATCATTTCCTAGACTTTTCCAAATTTTTGGGGTCCAAAATTTGGAGGATGGATATCATCATGAAGTGTGTATTTAATTTAAGACCTTATGAAAATATGGATAAGGCATGAGTTTTGTGATGAAGGGATCCGTGAATAGTGTTTTGTGAAGGAAAAGAGATGGTTTATGGTGATCTACATGATAACAATGAGCATCGTGAATGATGAAGAATTAGATCATCATGAACGGTGACAGTGATATCTACAATTATGAGAATTGGAGCATCGTAACATAATAGTTTGATAGAAAGCTTCGTGAAAACCTCAAATCACAGTGGAGAATCATGAATGGAGGATCTACATGAAGTTATTTTTGAATGATTTAGAAAACATTTTATAGGTGGTGGAGCATTAATAACAGAAAATATTATAAATATGAGAATACCCCTCTTTAATTCAAACAAATTTTTCCAAGAAAGATATTGAATCACTCTGATTTCAGAAAGCTAGGGGAGCTCCACGAAGCTGAAATTCCATACGAGATTGAGCATCATGAAAATAATTGCTGAGTCTTAACTGATGCCCTTGATTTTTATTAATGATTACTTTCTGATGATGGGGTATTCCATGTCGACTAAGTGAGCTTCACGAAGGTAGATTGTTAAATGAAGGAAGTTAGCTTCACGAAGGTAGTGAGATTCACAAAGGATCTTCACTAAAGATAGTATTGACCATCAGGTTTAAGTGGATAGGGATTTCAAAGTGAATCAACTCAGGTATACGATTAAATCATAGCCTCATGTTATGACATGGATAATGGATTAAATATCAATTTATTAAAGCAACCATCAAGTCGATAAATAGAGTTAGACTTGTCTCAAAGTAGTGAGACAGGGGGAGTCTATGGAAGTGTTCTGAGGGATGTAGGGTGATATCCCTAAAACTTTGTAAAGGCAGTGTTCCTAGAATAGATTGATTATGTCAAAACTTATGTATTCCACATCTAATGAGGATTAGTAAATTTAGGTATTACTGACACATTTTCGGTGTATGCTCCTTAGACTAGCCCTTGGTAGTGAAACATGTAAAATTATTGTGTTATAATTTTATGTGTGAATGTTTAAATTAATACACAATACCAACAGATATGTTTAATAGATTCCATAAAATGTGGGAATAAGGTTTGTCAATTTAGAAGAAAAATTTCACACCCTGATTCAACCCTCCCCTCTCAGGGTGTTTAGGGTCCCTTCAGTATATGTGGTAAATGGATAAAGAAGCATGTTCACTTGTCTTGGTGGTGTGTGGGATATTGTAATGAGGATCCTACCATGGACCAAGTTGGACTGAGGCTCTAAACCCCACCCTTGGAATATAGAGGTTAGGGAGTCGAAGTGAGGCTCTAAGCCTCTAACGGTTGCCTTGGATGAAACTACCTGGACTGATGCTCCAAGTTAAGTGTGATGTAATTATTAATGAAGGGTTTATTCCTAGTGAGATAGGGAATCTAGATTATCCCATTATTCAAATTAATTTACTGACATATGCCTTTGTGTTGTAAATTAGTTGGTTAACCCATGGAAAAATGATAATAATGGTTCTTGTAATGATTTTTAACTAATGTCACCCGATGTATGTTTTTTTACGTTGTTATTCTTTTAGTACATTCATGAAATATTTTTTTAGAATTAATATTTAGTAAAAATTGTTGGTGGTGGACAATTGAGTTATACTCACACCCTATTTGGGCCACCATTGGGTACCCGAGCAGACTTCATGGTTCCTAGTCAGGATAAGGGCAAGGGCCTAGGCTAAATGGTTGGTTTGGGCATGGGATGTGCATGGAAGAGGGATATAGACTTGGATTCATGATCCATTTTATAGTTGTTCTGTTTGTTTCATTTTGGTATTCCTTTTCACATGGCACATTATGACGTGGCATATCATATTTATTGTTTAGTTGTGGACATGTACCCAGTTTGGGGGAAATGGTTGGTAATGCATGATTATTATTTATGGCTTCCTTTATATATATTTATCTATTGTGACCTACTTTGATAAAGATGGTATAGTCTCCCCACATGTTCCTTTATATCGTCACTGTTAGTCAGTAGCCTCTAGCATATAGGGAGGCATGCCTCCAGTCATGTGGTGACCCAACTTGGGGCACAAATTTAGTGGCTCCTAGGTTGGATATGATACAAAGTGTTATTAGAGGAAGGATAATTTATATTTCTTTACTATTTGGGAATGTTAGATGAGAGACTAGGATGTGTTGGGACTTGGAAATGAGCTCATACATGGGAGTAGTTAACCGACGTATGGGGAAACCGAAGTACCCAAGGTGTGATGGTTGTTATTGATGTGTGTTGTTACTATTTGATGATATTTCACCATTGGGTGATGAACATATTATGGGGTGTGACTATTTTATGATATTTTTTTCTCATCGATGGAATGGTATGAGTTTTTTCATATGAATAATTTTAGGCAACTCAAAATATAGGTGACATGAATCATGGTAGGCACACATGGGAAATACACATGGGATTTTTGGGATAAAAATATTTTCTTTTTCATAAAAAATTGAATGAAATGTTTTCCAATAAAGATTATGAAAATGGGTAAATGGGAAGAATGTAATGGGATGGTTAAAGAATAGTGCTTAATAAAGAGTCATAAGTGGTTCTAAATCTTGTTATGAAAAGTTGGAAATATAGGAAGGTGCCTAAATGAGGATGATTTATCTTGTGGAGGTAAAATGGTTTAAAATGGCCTCTAATAAAATATTTTTCGCTATGTAAGTTGGTTTTCCCGAGGTTGATAGTGGCCCATGGTAGGGATGGTTGACTGTATTATTATATATGAAATAATGTCTATTAGGATAGTTTGTGTGGAGTGGGTTGTTTATAGAAGGTAGTGTATTTTTTGTTTGTAGTTTACACTGAATGGTTTTTCCATAAGATGTTTGTTGATGAAAATGTTTTGAAATATGAATCCGAATAGAGTGGGGGAGTTTTAAAAAAATGGGAAAATAGAATGATTTAAAATGTGAACCCTTGGGTTTTCAAAATGATTAAGATAATTATAAAATAATGTGTAATGATATAACATTTGGGGACAATGATATTGATAATCCTTTGTGTTGTTCATCTGGAATCCAATATAGGCTATTCGGGTAGTGAGAGTTCCCCAATAAGAGAACTTGGTTATTAGATGAGAGGCCTCAATGGGTTTTCATTTGTTGATGGAGGGGTGTCCCTTATTAGGATTTTGGTAGGGTTGTGACCTTGAGGTTCTGAGACGTCGTCTGATGATGTGAAGGAGGTAACCTTGTGGGTTGTAGTTGTGTGGGTTTTATGTTAAACCTTATGAATGGGGGTTTGGTTTTTTGTTCCCTAAGTTTTAGTTTTGTTTTTATGGGTGTGGAACCTATCGTAATGGTTTTCTCGCACGTTAGATGTGGTTCATTTTTATAACAGTGGTAGGGGTACCACTCATGGGTAGAGACTTGTTTAGGTTTCATGTGTATGGATGAGAGGGAGAGATGGTGGTCCTTTCTTGACATGAATCTAGTTTAGGGAATTGATTTTTTATGGCCTTCTAGGATGAACCATGAGAGGAGTCAACATGGATGTTGATGGCTTGGGTTAATATGGCATATGTTGACATTTTGGACTTTGGTAGTGGCATGGATGGAGTGATTCCTAGATATGTTTGGGCTAAAAGCCTAAGTGGGAAGCTCAGAAGTTTGGGGATTCATCTTGAGAGGTGGTTATGCACTGGTAGTTTTTGGAAAATCAAGGGTAACCTCATGGGAGGTAATTCGGTGTTGTAGGTCTGATGGAATTCATATAACAAATGAGTGCTTTAGACGTGGGATCGATAAAAGGTTTGTTCCATCAAGTTTAAAAAAAATTGAATGATAAAGCCATGATTTCTCTCATAAGGGAGAACTTGAATGTTGAGGGTTGTTGTAAGGATTTTTTTAAAGGGTAAATATCTTTACGGATCTTGAAACAGTGGTTGACAACATTTGAAGTGGGAATCGGGTTGAATTAATTGCATTAGACAAGGATGACTGAGTCATGGATAGACACTTTTGATATGGGAGTGATACCCAGGGTGAAAGGTGGTCACATGGTTGGGTTGGTTATGTGAAAGGTTTTGTTTTTGGATGATAATGTTGAGAATGAATCATGTTTTATGAGGTTGATAGTCTAGGTGGTATAGTTAGTTATGTAAATAGATGTCTGGGTCTAGTGATGTATGACTCGCGAAGTCTAAAGTTGGGATGAGTGTGTGGTAATAGGAAAGTGTGAGACCTTTAGAACTATGATGAGGTCCATATGTGGGGACACACTGTTAAGGCATGACGCCATTTGGGATTGGTGAACAGGTGCCTTAGGATAAATGCATGTTGTTCTCTATGAAACCAAATTGGGAGGTGTGGTTATGTGAGAAACCATTGGTTTTTTATTAGTGTGGTGGAAATTTGTTTTTTGATTTCTAACCTCTAGGTTCATATAGGAATAAATAGAGCGGTGTGGTGGAAGTATTTCCAAAGGAAACATTGGTTCATGTATGCTTGGAGGAGGTTCATAGAGCGATGGTGAGCCTTGATTGGAAATCACACCTGAGAGGTGGTGGATACGTGTTGATAAGATGAGTGAAGGTAGGGATTCCTGAGACTTTCAGCATGTTAAAGAATCTCATAGTATGAGGATACATCAATGATGGATGTGTTGTGGTTGTATTCATCAAAGTGTTATTACTGTACTCTTATCTAGTGACAATCATGCTCAATAACATGACATCAGCTTGGGTATGCTGAGAAAGGATACGGATTTATTCCTAGATACCTAAAAGTGATTAGATGGATAAAGGGCCTCTTAGAGGTTACGGTCAAGGATAAGGGTTTATGAAACCATATGGTGTAAGTACACCATAATCTATTCATGGTTTCGGTCCTTAGGACGGAACAAATGTTGATAAATTCTATGGAATTCATTCTTTGGAGCTGGGAATGGGTGGTGGTTGATATTGGTTTTATTGTTTTGGTAGAATCTATATGGCCACGTACATGTTTTTTGGGGTTCATTTTGTGTTTGAAATGTGATATGTGGTTGTTGGTTGAGCCAATAATTGGCTTCGGTCTATGGTTGGTTCTAGAAATAAATATGAGATGTCTATGTTAGAATCATTTATCGGCCTAAAAATTAAGGTTTGGTGTGATAAATTTATCAAAATTTAGGCATGGACTCATGTATGTGGGTATGTGTGACCTTGGAATGTCCTTAGGGGTAAAGTCATCTTGGTTGTGTGAAGTAGTGTCGTGATAACAGTGATGTTGAGCATTTTCAGGATGATTTAGTCAGGGATGGCCCGACTCGAGTATGAAAGGGAATGGAGTTTGTGGGTTTTGAACTGCCTTTGGTGGAAATTGTAGAATTATAAGTGTGTTTTGAAGTGTAAATGGGTTTCGTGGTGGAATCGAGTTATATTTAGTCGATGCATGAGTGATGGAGGTGCTTATGTTTTCACCTTTGATCGGTGCAGTGGAGCACGATGATGGATTGGAGAGTATTATATACCTTGACAGTGGGGCTTTACTAAAATTCTTGGGATGACTCCAGTAGGTGCTTCAGATAATAGTAGTATGCTATAAGTGAGTATGCATCATGGGAGGGTGAAGGGGGTAGCATATCAACAGTAGAAAATTGGTGTCTTAAGACATTCCAGTTAGGAATGGTATGACATGATAAGTAAATGGGATAGATGTGGTAAGTTATAATCCACCACCAATTTTATGTTTTATGGATGGTACATTTTAGAAATGAAGTTGAACTTTAGAGATGTTATGTTGTACTTAATCTTCGAAATGGATAGTGTAGGTATGTCTATTCAAGATGGTTTTGGGGGAAAAGATGGGTGGATCTCTCATGGATGTTTGAGTGCGGTGAATTGGGAAACACATTGGGCATGTCATGAATGTTTAGATGGGTTCATATTTGTCTTTTTCAATGGTTGAGGTGCCAAACACTGGGAGATGGTGGTGGCGAGCTGAATTGTATAGTGGGGAGAACCATAGTGGGAAAGTGGTCGGTTGATGGTATGACTAGTGTCTTGGGATGGATGCACTCTCAAGTAAGTACCATTCTTATTTTTTGGCCTTGGTAACAATGTTGGCTTAGATTGTGACTTGTTGAGTCCTCTGAGTGTTTGGTTTTATTTTGGATGTTCGGTATGAAATGAGGATTTTGGGCATTGAGTTTTGGACTAAAGTAGTTTGGGATATGTGGTTGGAAAATCGTGGGTTTTCTTAAGGTTATGTGAAGCTTATTACACTGTTATATCTTTGAAAATAGGGTAAGATAGAGCCAATAGATTTGGTCCATGATTTGTGGAGAGGATCAAGATGATGGAATCCCGATTAGCTCGTCCATAATCATATGGTCCTATGTGTGATGTTTCCTGGTGTTAAGAGTTGGGAATTATTTCCTTAATTTCCTTATGAGGTTCAACTGGTGGATATGGAACTAGAGTCTTATGCATCTTTTTAGGAATATCTAGTTCGTATTGTAGATCATAGTGAGAAATGTTTGTGAGGTAAGGTTATGTCATTAGTATGAGTGTTGGGGAAGCATGGTAATGTTTAGCAAGAAACTTGTGAGAGAGATACGGATATGTGAGCCTAGTTGCCCCATCAATTTACTTATAAAGCTCATTGATGCTTGGGAGTGTGGCTTGAGGATGAAATATTATGCGCTAGGGAGGTTGTAGGATCCCAAACATCATGGAGGTATATACGTATTTAAATTTTGGTTTTAATCCATTAATTCTAGTTAATGGAATATTTACAAGGGGTATGAGGAGTTTGGAGGTGTCATGGGGGTTTGGTACATGAAAGAAGGGAAACATTGGTCCATCCTATGCATGTTACATAGTTTTAACTTTGTTAGTAGTAACCGTGTGACCAAACCATGCTATCCAAGAGGAGGGGTGCACGGTTAAGTAAACTCTGCAAGGGGAGAGGAGAAACCATACAAGCTTGGATAAAGGCATTACTCATGGTTGGATCACGATTTTTCAAATAATGCGGGCTCCCCAGGTAACTGTGCGACTTGGACTCCTCTTGGGAAAAGGACAATGCATAGTTGGTGCACGGTTTGGAAAACTGTGTGGTCAAACCATTTTCCCCATTAAAAGTGGGTTTTTACCATTTTCCCCCTATCGGTATTTTATGTGTTTCACCAAATTTGATTCCCAATTCTTCTTCCAATAGCCCTTGTGATTAACTAAAATATCCAAATCTTTCCAATGGTTGATCTACTATGTTTCTAAGTCGTTATGAGAATCATTGGGTTCATATTGAAGCTTCGGTCAATTTGAATGCCCATATTTTCTCCTTTTTCTAGATTAGAGCTTGTAGATTTGTTCTTGTTCCAAAGCCGTAAAACCCTCTTTTTCGGTGGATATTAGTTTATGGATTTAAATTGAGTTTTAATCTAATATAAAGGCCATGGTTAAACATTTTTTCATCATTATAATCAAGGTAAGTGTTCTATTGGTTATATCACATAGTTCTGATGTTTATTTGTGAATGTGTGGTTGTGTTATTGGTTCAATTGTGTTGTGATGTTGATTCCTTTAGTATGATTTGGTAAAATGGTTGGCTAAATGAGTAATTTAAACCCTCATGATCCCCATGGGATGCATTGAGGTTGATTATACTGGTTTAGGGCCACCCATTGGGTGTGACTACATTCCTGAACATGGGAAATCATTATGATAAGCATAGAATTTACTTGTAATAAAGTATATCCCATGATCAACATGTTTATATGTTATAATGAGTTGGAAAGGGATTATTTATAGTTATTTATAAACTTTGATAAAGTCCTAATGGATTATTCAGGATAATGTGAAAATTTTTAAATGGAATTAAGTGAATGTGTCAAATGACTTGTGATATTTAAATTTAAAGGCATGAATATGTTAATACATATGGATTGATAAATGTGTTAAATGGGTTAATGTATGCTAATTGTTAAATATATTAATGGTTTAAGTCATGATAAAGGTAAATGGGATAAATGGGATATGTAAGTTAAATGGTAAATTTGTTAATGGTTTAAGTGATAAATATGATTTATGTGTTAAATAAAATGTGAATTGAAAATGTAATGGGTATTGATTATGCATGTTTTGTGATATGATATGTGTGTTAAATGGATAAATATTCATATAAACATAGCTTGGTGGTGTGTAGGATATTAGACTATGTCTCCTCCCATAGGTCGGGTTGGACTGAGGATCTAATCCCCACCAATAGAATGCATGGGATAGGGAGTCGGAATGAGGCTATAGGCCCATAATGGTTTCATTGGATGAAACTACCTAGAATGAGGCTCCAAGGTAAGTGTGATTTAATTTTTTATGAAGGTTTTATACCAAGTGATAGAAGTAACATGACTTATCCTATTATGTATGAAAATTTACCTGTATAGGTCATTATCTTGTAAATGAGTTGTCCAACCCATGGAAAAAATGATAAAAATAGTTCATGTAAAAATTGCTAACTAATGGAACCTAATTTACCTTTATAACCATTTTATTATTTTAGTACATTAATACATTATTTTTTTTAAAGTTGATATTTTCTATACATCATTGGTGGTCGCCTACTAAGTTGTACTCACACCGTTCTCGGGCTTCCATTGGGTACCAGATCAGACTTTATGGTTGCAGGTTATGACAAGGTAAAGGGTCTAGGGTAAATAGTTGGTTTTGGATTTGGATGTGCATAGAATAGGGATCCAAACATGGATTCAAGATCTGTTTGGGGACTCTTATATTTGTTTCATTTTAGAACATCCTTTTCACTTGGCACTGTATGACATAACATAGAATTTTATTGTTTTTTTGTGGACTTGTACCCAATTTTGGGAAATAGTTTGTAATTCATGATTATTATTTATGGTTTCATTTTTTTATTTATCTATTCAAACTTACACTGATAAATATGGTATAGTATCCCCACGTGTTCCTTTAGACACTCACTACTAGTCAGTATCCACTAGCATATGGGGAGGTACGCCTGTGGTCATGTAGTGTCCTGGCTCTTGGAACTGATTTAGTGGCTCCTATGCTGGGGGAGTTATAGTTTAAAGGAAGTTTCTACACTTATCTCTATTGATAGGAAGTTGAGTAAAGATGAATCTAGGAAAAGTATTAATCCTAAAGACTTCCAGGATTTAATATGAATTTTAATCTATCTTCCTACTTCAAGAATATACATTGTATATGTTTTTAATTTGTCTGAAATATATCATAGTGATTTTAATGAATCAAATCTACTATTAGCTAAAAGATATGCAATTATGTTAATGGAACATCAAATTATAGACAAATTTATAGTATAATTAATGAGATGACCATTCTTGGGTTCAATAATATTTATTAGGCTAGAGATTGTAATGATAGAAAATCTATATGATGATGAAATTTCTTCTTATGAGAATGTTGAGTGATATGTAATATTAAGAAACAAGGTTTTGTTACCTTAAGTATAGTAGAAGAAGAAAATATTGTCACTATCTAGGATTCTACACAAATGATGTGGATAAAAGTTTGTATGGGATATTTGAGGGTGAATATTGTTAAATAATTTAAGATTATTTGTGATAATAAAAGTTCCATTAGTCTTTCAAAAAATCATGTACACCATTCCAGATCAAATCACATTTGTATTAAATATCATTTCATAAAAGATAATGTTGTTGGGGGTTACTTGAGAATATTTCATTAAAATATCAAATTGATAATGTTTTCTCTAATTCTATTCTAAGAGAATGATTTGATGAATTAATGTTGCAACAGTACATTTTTAGTCTCCACTAATAACATTATAATACTCTTAAGGACACACTCCACCATTATCCTTTTTAATATATTATCAATGGGGAAGAGAAACTAAAACTTTGTACTCTATCTTTTTTTTAAATTGAAGTTGTTGTTATTGTAAAAATGGGGATAGAGAAAGGTTTAGGGGGTTATCTTCTTATGGACACAAAATTTATTATCATCTAGTGATGTAATACCTTTAAAAAAATGGCATAAACTAGTAATGTGGTGTCAGTTCATTCAATATGGGAATGAAAATGGTTTGATAAAACTTGAAAAAATAGTTGAGTTGGTAAGATTGTTTCCAACAAATCCAAAGGGGGATATTGAATATATTTGGATTATTTTTGTAAGGAGTTATTTATTTGTTTTGAATATATAATTTTTGAAGGTTTTTATATTTTAGGTAAGAATGAGTTACTAGATTTTTTTGAGAAACATTCCATATGATGTTTAAGAAATTTTCCTTACCAGGTTATATGATTATTTAATGATATTTTTGTTCCTAAAATCATGAAGATACTCATGATTATAGTTGATTTCATATGATATTTTAAAAAGGGGGAGTCATATTTCGATCGGTGAATCCTTTCATGGTTATAAAAAATTTAACAGTGATTGGATAGATCAGTTTGAAGGCCAACAACATGAGTATACCAGAAAAATGTGGATAAATTATCTATAGTTACAGTATTGTACTAATTTTGAGTTACCTTACAAAATTTACATGATAAAAAAAGTCATGAAAGATGCTAATATATAGAAGATATCAGTTTGATTACAACAAACAAAGTTCCCTTGGATTGAGTTTGTTTATATAGTTTTCATTTTTCAGTAGAATGAAAGTCTATTTATTCATCAAACAGATAGTCGAAATGTTGATCAGATGGAGGTTTGTAAATTTCACTAGATGAATAGGTTTAAATTTATAACATATGAATATGGATGTCTTATACCAATAAAATTGAATTTTTTAGAAATTCCCAACCAATTATACCAAATCTCTAGACTTCTATTGAACAGACTTTGATGATGTTCTAATGTAAAAATATTTACAATTTTCATTGAATGAACCTTTTCAAAGTGGTATAGGTGGGAAAATATATAAATTGTACCAGATAGACAATGAAATAAATTATTATTGGTATGAGAAGTATGAAGAGCCAAATGATGAGTAAATTGTGTTTCATTGAATAGATAATAATGAATAATAAATTAATATGCTAGGATGAGACTAGAAATTCAATATGGTCTAACAATGATCCATTGGATAGATGATCATCAGCTAAAGAACTACAATGTCATTGGATAGAAAATTATATGAATATGTATCTGACTAAGGTTTGTTACCAATCCTTATATGAAGTTAAGTTATAAAGGATTTGAAGAAGATAAAAAATACCACCAGATGAATATTTAATTGGTCCATAATATGTAGAAAATTCATGAATATCATCAGATAGTTTTTAGTGAGAACATCGGATGGAGGAGTTCTTATAGATTTTACAAAACAAAATAATAATCACCATATGGATATGCTCTTAATGAAATCATCATTCAAACATTCATCGAATAGATTTTTGATAATCTTTACAAAACAATGTAATGTCCCTAACAGTGATGATACCGAGATAGTATTTCAATGTTCATAAATCTAGAATGTTTATAGAAGTTTAAATTGGGGGAGAATATTTAGGAAACTACTTGAAAGTTCCAAAATTTATGGGAAGTGTTCTAAAAAAGCTGAGTTGAGTGGGATATTTGAAAATACAATTTGAGTTCATCAAGAAAATATAGTTGGGATCTTGTGTTTTGACATTGAATTTCGATTGAAGTGGGCCTATATTAAGGGGTGATAGTACAATACGAATGTACATTGTTCATGTTCATGAGACTCAAAGTGATAAATATTTCATTATAGTAGTAGTGTGAGTTTCAAACCAAGGAAACACTTATTTGATGAATATGAATCAAATAGATCTATGCTGGCCAGAGGTACAATGAACAGAGTATCGCCAGACAGAGGCACTAGACCTAGATACAATGTTTCAAGGAACATCAAACAGATTTATTCTAGATGAAGATATAGGTTCATCAGTTGGAGTCATACCAGGTATAGAATATAATGGATGGATAATTTCTGGGAAACGTTTTAGTAAACTATTTAGAAAATTTTCTTATATCACTTTTGGCTCAGAACTATAAGAAAACCCTTATAACTAATAGGATTTAGTATAATTACCTACCAGGAGATAGAAAGATTCTAGTGGGATTTGAATAAATTATATTTACAACATATCATAGTGAATATACAAGGACAAACAACAGTCTCCATGAAAAGTATTCGACACTTGGTTAAACATTGTAAATCATGTGTGTCTTATTTTACTTTCCTATATTTTCACACAATGTTAGGTTAAGATATATAAATTTGAAATGAATTGAAACTATAACAAGTTTCAAGGGATTATTTCAAGAGAAAAGATATTTTAAAAGATCACCATTGACTCAAATCCCCCTAGTATCCCTCATATTCCAAGTAAATTAAATAATCTAAAGAAACAAATAAATGTTATTGATGTAAATACCTCAATATTGAATTAATAGTGGTTGGGAATCCATGATCAACATATCCTTTTTAATATATCATATATTGGTTGTTTTTGAAAACAAAACCAATAATCTCACTTTATATTGAATAAAATCTAGATTTAATTGTTTAATAATGATTTTATTAGTTACTAAGTAAACAAATTTACCAATGTTCTCTGGTGTTTCATCATCACAACATATCAATTCAGTTTGAGAATGAAATGAAGTATGTGTTATTTTCACCAATAATTATTTGGTGCAATCAAATTCACATTTTATTTCAATGATATTTTGTGAGTTTTTTATTCTATTAAATTTATTATGAAATCATTTAGTTCATATTACGTCACCATTACAGTATATATCAACTATATCTCCCATTTTCTTAGAGAAATCTACTCACTATACAAATAATCTAGCTACTTTCTTTATAATTTCTTGAGCCATTTTGTGATATGAACACTCATTAATGTTTTTTTATTTACCTTAGTATCAAAAAAGTCAATATTCTTTTTAGAAATTGGGTTATTTATTATTTTACATAATGGTATCTTCTCATTATTTCAAAAATAACACGAGTTTTTATATTTACCAACTTGAAAAAACTACCACTTGTTAATTAGACTACGGTTAACAGATGACCATCTATAATCCTATTTATTGAGAAATCATACTTTATGAAGATATATTTATTACCATCATCACATATTTGTGATTCATTGAGTAATTTTTACTTCAATACAACCAAAAATAATGTGTTCTTTGTCTTCAACTTACTGTTTCCAATTTTAGCACACCCAATTCATCTAATTTTTGAGTAACTTATTATTTAAATTTTCTCTAGAGCCGTATTTTCTCCTTTAAATTACTTTCAACAAATTTAAGTAACCTCTAATATAGAATAAACACATACTATCCAAAATATATGGACACTCCTTTTGTAATGCCTTAAATAAAATAATTCAACACTTAAAGTTTCATATCCTTTATGATTTCCTTGAAAACATTGAGTTACATTATTCAATTTAAATGGTTACTAAAAAATGGTGGAATGATATTCAGTAATATGATCTAGTTAGTGACATAATCTATATTAATTTTTCAATAACAAAATTTCATTTCTATTTTCATATTTTAATTTTTAGATTTTGTATGAACTTATGGTCTTTTAGTGAGTTTTCTCTCCTTAAAATCCTTCCTTAAAGTAATTATAGGATCAAAATGAGGTCATTCATTGAATTAAAATGTCATTTATTTATTCCCATGTCAACTAAAACATAAAAATTATCTATAAAAGAAAGATTTTTTAAAATAGTATATTTTCTACTTTGTATACCATATTTATCACAGTATTTTTGTGTATTGTATTGGGATATTTTTTGAATATTTTTTGTGTTCTATATTTATCCATTATCCGTATATATTTTTAAAACATTTATCAGATACATTTTTAGTTGGTTTTACCTCAAATATTTCATTTCCATATAAATTAGATATATGGATTTTATTATTTGAATAAAAAACATCATGGCCTTGTTATCTAGTTGATTTCCATCATTTTCTTCTGCATAACCGAAAAATTGGGAACTTTTTTGGGTAATATATTCACAAGTATAAACATTTATAGAAAGTTTATGAAGCCTAAAATACTCTATCATTCCTTTTGGATCATTCTCCAACTTCTCTATTATATTTCTCATTTTTGAATTTAAACATTTTCACGTTATACTAAATATCCAACATCTTTTACCAAGTATCTTTAAGTCAAATTTTCTTAAATATATTATTCACTTTTATCTATAAATTCATTATATTCTACTTTTCAAGGGACATACTTTATCATTAAATTTTTTCCAATTAAACTGACACCTTAGATTTGGCATTATCATCACAACTCAAATTTTGAGATAGTTTCTTAAAATTATTATTCTCCCTCTGTAGCTTTAATATCTTTGAGATACTTTCCTTAAAATCATGTTTCAACGTGAACACTACCTATAAATAATTTTATTATTAATTTCCACTCAAATCATCACTTAATGAAACATCATTTATTATATTGGAAATCAATATATTGTCTTTGGTTAACTTGATTAACTATCTTCACATTCCCTGTCTTCACAACTATTTTACCTTATTTTAGAAAGACATTTAGACCTATTTATCTTAGAATAACTCTTCACATTATCTTTAAAATAAGTCTTTTCTCTGCAAAAATTATTTTATATCTTCTTAAAAAGGATAATTAAGGAATAATATTTAAAATTACCATTACATTCTTATAACGTAAAGTAGTTCACTATAATGTGTCCAATGAACCTGCAATTGAAACAAAATAAAGGTATTTTTCCATGATACTCGTGTTTGCCTCTGTAAACATTTATTGATGACATAGAAATAATATTGATGAAGTTAGAATCAACATATTCTTAATTAGAGTAATTTTTTTATAAAATTTATATTCTTTTTGTCACTTTTCATCCTTACTTGTAACGAACCGATATTTTATCAATGAAATTTAACTTCTTATAATTATGTCATGTAGTATAAAGAACATACATCACATAGAGAACCAAATAAAAACATTATTCTAATAAATTAAGAATTATAATTTAGTCATAAAATAAACCAATAATAATTATAAATTTTATAATGGGATAATAAATAGAAAATAAGTTAATAAGAATAAGAAAATTTGGATCTGCTCGATCCACTAGAATGACTACACTCATGAACAAAGCTGTAGAAATAAAATATAATGTTAATAATATAACATTAATTTTTAATATGAAATTTTATATAACCTTGAAATAAAATATAATTTAATTAATAATTAATGAAACAAGTGGTATTTATATAAATTAAAGAACCTATACTTTTTTAATAGTAACCTGACCATTGGAACAGTAATATGACAGTTAGGAATAATAATCTGGTCGTCAGAATAGTAACCTCACCTATGAAAATTTAAATAAAATTTGGTGTCTTATAAATGAAACTATGATATATTTATATCATGGAATAAGTAAATAAATGTTTTAAAAATAATTGATTAAGTGTTGTTATTTTTCTGAAACGTAAATGTTTATTTACAATTTTATAATTTATAAAATGATTTAAAATAAAATTTATTTTCAAAAAATATATTCACATATTAATATTTTATTATATTATAATTTTAGGACAATTTTATGAGACATTAATTACTTTTTTAATGTGTTGTAAAATCATTTATAATATTAAAATAAGTATTTTTCGAACAAATGATGATTTTAATTAAAAATTAGATTTATCATATTTAAAAATTTATTTTTACAAATTGATGTTCATTTTTGAAATCAACATGTCAACGAATATTTAGGGTGAATTTTTAGTATTTTCCTAAAATAGTTGAATTTATTTTAATAGTGAAATATGGTAATATATGGTATTTAACAATATAAGTAAATGAATGGATTTTTGAGTCAAGATTGGGTCATGGATGATTTAAGTGACCATTATCCCAAACTCAAATTCTCTTACCAATCAATTTTATTTGTAACCCACATCCTTGTGTTTCTGATCTCACAAAAAGACCCATCCCAAGTGCCTTAAATAGGTTCTAAAGGAGATGATATTCAAGAGGTAAAATCCTTCTTCTTTCTCTTTTAAATTATTTATTTCTTCAACCATATTATCACCAAACATATCCAAAAAATAATGATAAATACATTATCATATATATAATGTAATTTTATTATTTTAATGTAATATTCATAATTAATTCTCTTCTCATATCCTTTTATTCTAAAAATGAAAACATTGTCCGTGATATGCCGATTCACCAGCTTTATTGACAACAAGTTTTCATTTTTTCTTACGGCCATAAAAACTAGTTATAAGAACATTATAATGGTTAAAATATATTTTAATATTTATATTATAACATGTTATTTTTTATGGAACTAATATATATACCTAATATTAAATAACAAAACAAAACTAGTGCATGATGATCGAAAAGCCGCCAAATAAACTAAACGTTTATCGTTAAGATTTTATCAAATGAATCATCATAATATCAAAAAACAAAATGATATATGGGATAAATTAAAATTCTTTAATTATATTAATAACATTTCATTCCACTTTTGTAGTTTTTCTTCCATTTTCAAGAACTCCCATAATTAAACTCAAGGGAACCGACTATAAAACCATGAAATAAACACTCTGAAAACAATGAAATTAAAAAATGTAACTCATTGAAATGTCCATAAATGAACATAATAAAATTATAATAAATAAATTATAAATTTAATATGTTCTAAATAAAATTATTAATTAATCTAATTTTATTATCTAGGACATTTTGTACAAGTGTATAACAGATTTAGACATAAGATAAGGGATCTCTCTGATCCTCAAAATTACCTTTCTATTATGATTTCTCTCTCTTTGATCACATGTATATATTAATTATTATTATTATATAATTATCCTATATTTTCTGTGGATGTACCAAACATATGAATATATCTCAATTCATCATTCTTTATGGATAATTACATGTTTTATAAGGTTTCTTTCTTAATTCCTCTTGATAAGAAAACCTGATTAAAGGGAACTTCTTCATTTATTACCCATTTTTAAGCACACTCACTAATATATTTTAAGACATAATTATTTTAATAAAATAATTCATTTCATCATTAAAAACTATTTAATTTCATTTCTCATTTTATATAATCAATATTTATTTATCCTCTTTAAATACAATTTATTATTTTCCCTTAAACTGCACTAATGTGGCCTACTTCTAAAGTATCTTAAACCACTATTTTTACATGTTTTCCCTTCTATTGAACATTACTTATCATTATATATGACTATTTTTACTTATTAATGTCCAATTGTGATTTAAAACCATTCATTCAAGGGCACCATTATGATACACCCTTTGGTCATGCCTTATGACACGATTATGATACCCATTTCTTTCGATGGGTAACCCTTATGATTGTTCCTTATGTTTGATTATGTTGTGGCACACATATGCATGTAAATGTTATTATGGGTTCACCGATATATCTCTACAATGAATTGGGTAATTTTTAGTCACATGAGACATTATGTATGGGATTAGGGGTAAACCTAATCTATTATGTGATTTTTCCCACCATGTGATATAGTCTTGGAAGTTAGCCTCAAATCATATTTGTATCATGTTATATATTGTTGAAACATTCCTATGTTTCCATAATCACATGATCTCATTTTTTATATGTTATGCTTCCATAGGTTTATTCTCATTCCATGCTTTTTTATGTCATTGTGTTATGTCTTCTAACCCATTTGCTATGCTTTATTCCTATGTTTATTCTCTTACTATGTTTAATAGCTCATCCTTTTTGTCTATGTATTACCTAGGTTATACTATGCAGATATAGGAGCTCAAAGAATGCTAGGATCTCATTATGGAATATTAATATAATAATTTTATATTCTAGTTCGTGTTTTTAATTTATGTACCTAATCTTCCAAAGACACTAGGATTTACAATCAATGGTTTTTACTTAATGGATAATTAAACTTAAAATCATGAAATGATATGCATAAATGGACAGGGTAGCTATATTACTATGCTTAAATTATATCTACTTATGAACATTAATATATTTCTTAGAAGTTATACCATTTCTAATCCAATTTGAAATTCAAATATTGTGTAAATCATTAAGAAGAAATTCATCTTGGATCAATCTTCAAGAAAAAATAAATTTTAAAAAAGCCTTATTGTATAATTTTAAGTATCTTCTTCAAGATAGTAAAATCATCCAGCATATCTCCAAATAATCTTAGGGTTCTCCACATTTATTTCACGCTGCTAAATAATTATATACTATCACATCATAAATCATACAATCGTCTTTAAATTTTTATCAATATATTATCAGTTTAGAATCTTTGGACTTTTTTCACCTTTATAAATATTCTATAGCATTCCCCATATACCATTAGCATTGTTAATTCCCAGAAATTTTATTAAATCAACCTTTTATTGGTAGTCTAATACTACATTCCAGGATATACCATTACTCTCAATTTTTTTCTTTCAATAATTATTTCAAAACCATTATTCATTGGTATAAAAAAATATTCACTTTCACCATAAACATCAAGACTAAGGGATTAAAAATATAGAAACAACCCCTATTATCAAATTTAATAGTATTTCCATAAATTCATGGAACCCCAGTTATATTAACCAAATTTATTGGATCTATATTAATAAAAATTAGTAAAAATTCAAAATAGAAAATTATAATTTAAATACATCACCAAGATGATAATAAAATTATTAAAATAATGTCTTAAATGATACCTTGATACCGATTATTGGGGGTCCTAGGTGAAATGAAAATATAATGTTGGTGTGAATTAGTGTTTCCTTTTAAATATCTCATGTTATTAACACCTTCTATTCAATATTTTTTTATCTGTTGGAATAAATTACCAATGTTATATTTCACTTTTCTACTTTATTCACTTGTAAGATAATAAAAATTCAAATAGTGTGGATACCTATATTTACAAGTTTTACTACAAAATGTGATTATACAGTCCTTAGTTTGTTGTTGTTTTTATCCCATATCACACAATCATACTCTTTTTATCAATTAAAAATCACATAAGGTAAGGGGATAACCTTGAACCCTTACCTGATTGGTCACTTGATAGAATTAGTTCTTCTATAATAATACAATGATGGAATATAGATTCAGATCATATGATCCTATATATATATAATAGATAATTTTATAGAGATAAATTTATTATTCTTATTCTGTTATATATATATATATATGTTGATAATAGACCATTTTTTTTAGTCCTCTTTATCTCCAACATGCACTATTGTCCACATTTATCATATTAGTGTCCCTTTTATTTCATTATCTCAACTACCTCTCCTTATTTTCTACATTACATAATTCCAAACACAAAATCCTTTATTTGTAAGAATAAAAATATATTTTCTTCTTATTCTTATATTTTTTATATATACACATCACAGATGTATATTAGTTAATCCTCCATTATTTTTGAAATTTAACTACCTTCTTAATAGATATAAACCACTCTAAATTTTACTATCTATAATCTAAAATATTTTTGGATGGTTCTCACATGAATAAAACCACATTAAACCATGGTATAAATAAGTAGTATTAGATGAAGTAGAATGAAATTTAATTCAGCACAGCTAAAATCCATATTTTCTACTCTTATAGACCTTTAGAAATTTATCATTCAATATTATACCTTGTCCAACGAACCATCACATTAACTTAGAAATATTCAACTCATCTTACAGAACCTTCAAAAATTATGATTCATTATTACATAAACATTGTAATATTCTAATCACTATTATACAACATTATTATTCTATTACACAACTCTCTTATACATATTCAACACTTATAAACCTTTAAAAATATTCCAACACTCTTATGAAAAAATACACCCCACTATTATAGAATATAACTTTTATATAACTAACTCTTATATAGGTTTCAAAAATTATCATCAACACTTATGTAGTAGTTATCTAACTCTTACATAACTCACTTATATACAAACCACTATTACACAACCTTTTAATTTTTCACATAAATCATACAATACTTATACAACTATTATATAGTATTTTCTAAATTCATTTCACAATTATAAGAATCATTTATTTTATTCTCAAAATCTCATATCAACTCTTTTAGTATTTATTCTTCACTCAACCGTTATTTAACTTCACATGAGGGATTCACTTCAGTATAAATAGCTTTAATGACTTCTATAAAATTTACTTCATATGCTTGATCATATATTACTTTGATTTATATGATTTATATAGATGATATAGTTGAAAAAAATGACAAAACATGTATACAGACTAATTTGGGGATATTTTCTTGTATATTATATATTGATTTATCAAAATCACTCCCTTTAACCATTAAGGGATCATGAGATCAGTAATATTATTTTCATAGCACAATAACTACACATAATCTAATAATGATATGTTAAGATTTTTATTATTAGGTGAGTGTATATAGATACATATTTCAACCCTGAGTTGTGATTAATACATGTTGTTTGGATTGATCCTATTTGAGTATACTAAAAGGAATGTAATAAATATATTTCATAAGTATACTTGGGGTGTATACTTCATATTTTCACAAATAACTGAAGTTAATAGCATAAGAATCATTCTTATCCTCCATATGATGGGTATACCGTTTGGGTCCTCGATTAAGCAAGATCGAGAAAAAATAACATTTCTTTGTTTAGTAACATATAATGTGCTCATCTCGTTTAATGAATAACATGTGATGTATTCACCTAATTTTGTTAGTATGCATGAGGAATCACGAAAAATGAGTTTTTCTATAGATTATTTAGATGTTCTATATCATGTGGTTGTACTTGAAGTTTTGGATAACATAATTGTATGATTATACATGAAATTTATAGAGATAAAAATTGTGGGAATATTTTTATAGATATTCATGTGTTTGATAGAGATCATGCAATATTTCTTTATAGATTGATTAATAGTGATGTTTTTCTAGCAACTTCACATTGTTTCACTGTTATAATGGTTTATAGTATCAAACATAAAACAATGGAATAATAATATATTTTGGTAGAAAAAAAATCCTAAATTAGAGTTGTAGGATAACTTATCCAAAAGAGTTTGGATAATTTTTCACTAATTGTTATGAGATATGAATGAAGTATATGTGTGTTTAGTGTAAGGGAGATATTGGTATAAAAAAATTATTAAATTCCATATTTTATAGTGAGATATGGGTTACATCACTCAATGTAAAAAGCATTTTTTAGTGTCATATTAATATGATATAGTATATTGTAATGGTACTAAATTAATTCCATATAGGAAATAATTCATTTGAATTATACAACATTATTTTTTGTATTTAATGGAGTGTAACGTTTTTTTAATTATTTAAGAATTCAATAATCACTTTAGTTGTGAGAAAGTATATTATAATGAATAACATTAACGGTTGTGGTTAGACCATGAGTTTATGAAATGAATGAACAGCAAGACTATCATTCTTTTAATTAATGATTTTATATATTTATTGTAAGATAAATAATAGAAACAAGAAATTCAAATAGAAAACTCTTATTTCTTCTTATTTCCTTTATTTTAAATAGGTGTTATCACATTGTTGAAATAATGAGGTCCTTTTGAAGATGTTTAGTAGATTTTAAAGATAAAGAGTTAACCAAGGGGGACATAATCCACTGGTTATTTCTTAGTGATTGTTAAAAAAATCACCATTTATAAATCCTAATACAAGGTAGTGTTTTAAGTCATTAATTTTATTTAAATGTGAAATTATTATGATTTTTATTATAGAAGATATTGGTATTTTTTAACTTCAATTTTATTATTTTTCACGAATGATGTCTTAAAACCCCATTGAAAATGATATTGGATAAGAAGAAAGGATTTATAAGGATGTTAACATCCATGGTATATTTTTTAGTAACAAATGACTAATTATTTAAATTTAATTAAGGGCGTGTTTATAAAATTTTATAGTCAAATTCATGTATTGAATTAAATTTCATTATTTATATCCCGAGTTGAATTTTAGTATAAATGAGTATAAGGGGAGAACTTGTCTACAAAAAACAATAATTTTTCTGTATTCCCATTCCATTGGTATATTTTCGAAACATTGATTGGTTTGTGATAATAATTAAATAAAAATATATTAATGATGAAATATTGATTTATGATAAGTGTAACACCCATAAAATATTGTTTAAAAGAATAATAATCTCAATAACTTTCTTAACACTCATCCTAGCCATTATAACCGAGTTAGTGAATTGGAAGGTTTGAATAGAAGTACCAAAATTATCAAATATATGTATAATGGTACTAATCAATAAAAAATAATTGATTAATGATTAGGAAATAAGAACTCAATTTTTAATGAATTCATTTTATTCTCCAAAAAATGTGTGTTCTTCGAAAATGGTTTTTATTTATTTTTGTGGGTAAATATTATAGAAAATTATTTATTCTTTTAGAATTAATATTTTATAAAAAAAATTCAATTTTAAAATAGTTATATTAAAATTATCTTAACGTTCATTTTTTTTATTTTTTAGAAATGATTAGTTTTTTAATGAATGGTAAAAAATACTAATTTTATAGAAAATTGTCTTTTACATTAAAGTATTTCCAAATTCCCATTTTTTTAATTGACTTCAAAGTATTATTATTTATTTTTTATTAAAAATAATACAATTAATTTCATTATAAAAAATATTATTATTAATTTTGGTTTAAAAATATTATATAAAAATGCATTTTTTAGAAATTGTTTTTGTCATGTTCTAAGGGTTTATTTTATAAGTAATTTCTAAAACTTATAGGGATTTAATTTGATAAAATGGGTTCCATATTTGGAATTATAATTTCAAAAAAATTAAATAGGTCAACTTTATTTTTTGTTATTATGAATAGTAATTTTGGTAAAAAAAATTCACCATAGTAAGGGTGAAACAGGTAGAACAAGGTTAAACCTATGCGTTAAGGCTTAAAAATCATCCATAAGCATAACTATATTTAATTTCATGGGCTTAATTAAATTAAATCCTTAAAATTTAATATAATATGGCATTTTTGATCCATTATTTTTTGTTAAAGACCCTTTTTACATTTTAAGTTAAGGAAAATCCGAAAACCTTACTCTTCTGATTTTAATTTATCAAATATGTTCACATATTGATAAGACGGTGTTATAAATGAATATAAAAGTTATATCGAACATGATAAATTTATTTTTATAATGTTAATTTAGTATTAATTTTTAGTGATCGTATAATTACCTTTAATTCTTATACAATGTTTACACAATGCTTGTGGAAGTAGTAGAAAAATAAATGTAAATGATTTTGAATACATCAAATGTAATAGTTATAGGATGAATTATGGGGTAAGATGAATTTTATGGTTAAAAATAAAGTATATTTTATCTTTAATTAGTTAATATTACAATTCAATACCTATGTTGAGGTATTTAAATTCAAAATATGTGTATAGTTCTAAAAATGAATTCAATGGAATTATATGTTAAATAATATATTATTAAATGATTTAAAAATCAAGAAAATATTGAAATTGGACAAGGGCTGGTATATGGACTAAAATTTAATCCATTTACCATTTACTATCCAATTTTCAGTTTATTCTTAATTTTATAACCCTTTAGCATTGAAAAGGTTGCTACCATGGTAAATGTTAAAATTAGTTAACAAAGGGGTTAAACTAAAAGATAAGGTATACAATGCCACATAAAACTATAAAAATTTAATTACTTAGATCTATTTCAACCATAAACTACATTATATTCTATTTTTTTAACTTTCTTCCACTTTCACATGGAAAATAATTTTTTATATTTCAATCTTATATGTAATTCAAATTGTGTCCTTTCCTTAACTATAAAAGGACACCACAAATCCTCTATTATTCTCGCCACCATAAGCCACCTATCTCAACCGAACCCTACCAAAAACCTCTTATAAATATCATTATATAAGTTTTGTATTTTATGGTCTTCTTAATTTATCATCCCTAAGGCCCTTAAGGGGAGATCCAAAGGAAGTTCTTCAAAGAGAAGGTAATCGTCTTAACATGGATTTTTCATTTTACTTCTACTTATACATCCTTAAAATTGTATAATAAAAATTTGAATATAATAGAATTAGTATCTCCCATAAACTGATATGTTATTATGATAATTTAATAATCTTATTCATCACTTTTTTCCATCAAATAAGAAATGAATGTTTTGCTCATCGGTACGTGTGGACGATCACCTCCACAATGAAATATGATTCATTTTCCATCACTACATCACATGGATATTTATAAATAATGAATTAATAAAAATATATTATATTTATTATATTATTATGGATATTTAAATTTTAATTATTATTTTCCTTTCTTTTTTCCATCCATCAAAAAATGGAAACATCATTCGTGCGTATATACAGACTACCATCTCCATGAAGTGATATAATTCATTTTTTATCACCACTTTATATGAATTGTTATTAAATTGTATATAATTAATAAATATTATAATCATGAAATTATAAATTTTCAAGATATAATTTAACCATGGTCTATGTGAAATTATCAAAACTGTCTAATTGAAACTTACATGAAAAACAAAACCGTTAACACCCGAAAATGAATATTTTAATAAATAATTATTAATAAGTGGGTGATAAAATGTTATAATTGGAGCATATATGACATTATAAGTATGTATATTATACCTATATAGAATTATAATAAATTTAATTATGTTATATAGTATGTTATATAGCTTACAAAGCATGTTAAATGTGATGTGAGGGTTTCTCGTCTCACTTTTGTTTCTATGAGAGATCTTCAATATTCACCATTTACTTCTTTGGTGTGGTGTATATAATATCACTTTGATATATAATGTCATGAATATATTTATATTAATGGTTTTTATATTATTTTTTATTTTATTTCTTTTATTGGGGTTATGATTCAATAGGTACCATAGAGGTAAGGGTTTATATCCCAGTCACATTTCTTTTCAGAATTGTCTATGAAAAAATTACATTATGGAAAAATTTATAGATATTATAATTTAAACCCCATATATATTTTTAACATATGGTTATTCTTATAATTATTATATATTATTACCATTTTCTTCTTTTTGATACTAAAAATTATTTAGAAGATTTTTTAAAGAAAATTCAACCTTATTTCCACTTTGGTTAACAAATTTTTTCTTCCATGCCGATAATATTACAAAATGGATTATTAAATTTATTAACTATACATGAATTGTTTTAAAAATTTAATTTTAATACCTTTGAATTTATTTACAAATTTTTTAAAATGAATTTTTTTTAAGAAATGTTTTTTCGAACAAGTAGTTTTAGACTTTTTACAAAGGTGTAATAGGAATGTTTTTTTAATGTATATGGTGTGAATAGATTTTCCCGCCATCTAGACTGTTCTATTATTTAAATATTCATTTAAATGTTTCCATGTTTATTTTCAAATAAATGTATTTTCTCAATATTCTATTATTTTTTTTAAAATTTCTCAAAAGAAAAGGATATTTATCTCATGTTTTCATAGAATGGTTCAAATGTTATTTTGAAGGTATTTCTCACCAATTTAAATATTCATTAAGGATTGTTGTATTTAACTGGGGATATAATCTTATGATTCCGTACACTTTTTCGGATGAATTATGATGATGATGTTTCTAGGAAACATACTTCTTTCCCAGAGATTAATTAAGGTATGGTGGGATCTTTATGAAACCCATTTATTTTATATGGGTTATGATATATTAAAATAATGAATGGTTTATGATCTTATGGTACACATATGTATTTTTTTTATTATGTAATGGGTGGGTATATTATATTCCTCCAATTATTTGGTTAAATATTTACATATTATGGTATAATTATATTAAATGAGATGACATGCTCGATGCACTGTGGGAAATATGTACGGTTGTCTGATCAATTATGATATAGTAAATAAGTGGCGATGCCTACTCTAGTATGATATCGTGAACACATGGTCATGTACGATCTACTATTATATGATGGAATTAAAAGTTAAACTTGACATATGATATGTTTTTTATTACGATGATGAGGATACACTCTTATGACATGTTGATATTCTTATGATTTGAACTCATGGCTCATGATTGAAGTTTTTAATGATTCCCCAATATTGTGACGTAATATTTTTTTTATTCCATGACTCATTATTATGATATATTAATTATTTGGAATGATTTTTATTTTATAATAACATGTTCCCATACCCTTATTATTATGATATTCATGAAGATGATAATTGATTAATATTTACCATGTTTACCCTTGCTGATCATCTGAGGTCACCCCTTATTATACTTTAATTTTTATCCAAATATATGAAGAAGTGTAGTAATTATGACTAGCCTAGAAGTTTACCTTATATAAATAATTATGATATAGATGAGGAATATTATACTTAAATAAGATTTTTATGTATCTTGTCTACAGGTAGGCTAATCCTTTGTGGTTCTTAGGCATGTTTATTTAGGATATATATTTTGTATTTATCAAAGAGATATAATATATATGTATTTTATGATTGGTTAAATTAAGCTGTAGAGACCCCAAACCCCTTAGCCTATAGATGTTGATTACTTTACTGAATTACCATATGATACAAGGAATCACATCCAAAAGTACTAAATCGTTTATTAGTCTTGGTAAACTAGATACAAACATGATTCCCATATTGTATTTTAATACACGTATTACATTTATTTTTTCAAGAATTTCATTATTCCTTCTAGAATATCCTTATATATCATTTATAGTACACTTATTGGATTATGTTGAAATAAAACAAAATAAGGGTGATCTTAAATGCTCAGTAAGGGTTATGTACAATGGAAGCTTTCATGAATGAATAATCATAATCAACATGGAAAGGTAAATAATTGAAAAACAAATTCCATTTAAATAATTTAACTATCATGATTAGATATGTAATAATAAATATAGAAATTTAAATAATTAAACACAAATTCCATTTAAATAAGATGACCATCAAGAATAGATAAGTAATAGTAAATATGTTATGGTAAATAACTGAACATAGATTCCATTTAAATAAATTTACTATCAATAATAGATAAGGAATAATCAATATGGTAAGTTAAACATTTTATATATTAAATTTAATATATAAAAGTGTCAAATATTGGTTTAAAAAAAGGTATTCCATTAAATGGTGGTAAAATTTTATTTTTTGAAAAATACTTATTTTATCTGAAAAATGAATTTCTTCTTATATATTGTCTAAGAAACAGATAATATGGATGTTAAAATTATACAATGTATATAAGATTCAAAATTTAGTTAATATTATTCATAACCAAATTTGAACAATTAGTTTAGTATTCATTGGAATCATTTTTTAATAAGTATATATATATATATATATAATTTGATCAAACATTTTAGCATCTTATTCCCACCTCTTAGGAGCATTTGCTAATTTTCATAAAACTAGATTTTAACACTTCTATGAAATGTATTTAAAAAATCCGAGAGACACGGTTGATATATGTAAAATGTGGTTCAATAAGATGAAAATAATATTTGGTGAACAGTAGCTTTTGACTTTTAGTTACCATGGTTAAAAGTAAATTGGGTAATTAAAGATAAAATTGATATTATAATTACCCTAACACATATCCTAATTCTATTGGATAAGTTTTATTCGACCAAAAACAACCTTAATAACAAAATATTATCCATTAGGTCTACTTGGATTAGATTAGGACATTTATTATTATTTTATTTAAAGAAGAATTAAAAATTTAAATTTCAATGTTTATTAACAAAAACATTTTCAATATAGGGTTATATATAAGATAAATTCGACTATAAATATTCATTATAAAGATAAATATATTTCCTATATAATTTTATTTTATTTATAATTTTGGGACATTAAATAATTTAATTTACTTATAACATAATGATGTTAGAGTAATTACCTTATTAATGAAATATTAAAATAATTGATATCATAAATATCCAAATAAATGTAAATTGAGACATATGATGAATTTAACTTATTTTAAAGGTTAATATTACATGTTAACGCTTATTAGATATATTTTTTTAAAGTGATAAGGCTGTTATGACTTTCGCAAAAACAAAATACCTAATAGTGTCAAAATTGATATAAATTAATTTTTAAAACAAACACTCTATTATTAGTCGATATAATATTACTAAAAATATATGGTTACGCAAAAGGGATTAAATAATATTATATTTGTCATTAATTAACCCCTTGAAGTTCTCTTTGAGGTTTAGAGTAAGTTTATTAACCATATAGTGTCAGAATACAAGAAGACATGGTAAAAGTTAATCTATTTAACTAAGTGTTAAATCTAAAAGATAAGGTTAAAATTGTAAATTAAACCTGTCTAAAACCAATTGGTTGAGAGTGTTTCGACCCATAACACCTATTTTTAAAAATAATGTCATTTGGAGCCATTAAAAACCTAATATGTTTTGAATAATAAATTAATATTTTAATCTTTTCATAAAGTGACCCTCACCCTGTTATAAAAGGGAACTTCCCCTTCTATAAACATCATAGCTTCAAAGCCATTTGGATTGGCCAAACCCTGCCCATATATAATCCATACATTCCTCCCTTAATCCAAGATTCCTTCCTTTTGTCAAAAATGCATCCTAAGATTCCCTTTTGATCAAATCAAAAGGAAGAACCTAAAAAGGAGGTAAATGTTTCATCACCTCTTTCAAGTTCTTTTCTTCTCCCACTTCCTATTTCTTTGTTATTTCCATTCTAAAATAACAAATCCAGTATTTTCTATATACCTTGATGTTATTATAAAAATTGTACAACCATATTAATTATTCTATCCATCCTATAAATGAAAAAGTCACCATATGTGCGTACATACATATTACAGTCTCCATGTCATGCCGTAGTTTTTATTCAAACACTTCATTATATGGATGGGTATAATAATGATTATAACTGATGTAAATAATAAATATAACATGTAAATTATTCTGTATATATTATATACCATTCAATTACAAACAATTTCTCCATCAGTATAATGATATTGTCGCTCGTGCATATGTACGGAATACAGTCTCCCCAACGCCATGAGATTCATTTCCACGTCCACCATTCAATGATGATTATGAAAATATATATCATTAATAAGTACATAATATATGAAATATTAATGCTACTAGATATATATATATATATATATATGTGTGTGTGTGTGTACTTACATATATCTTATTCACTTAGTTCCGTTCAATACAATATGAAAAAGGAAACAACATTTATGCGTACGTACGACCTACCATCTCCATAAATGGTGTTTTCCATTTCATATATTTGTATGTTATACATATTTATATTCAAAATATATGTGATATATAAATCATGTTTTATATTCTGGAAGTACTTAAATCATTATATAAGTGATACAATCAAGAGTAACAAGTTAAAACACGTACGATAAAAAAAGTGATTATTACCCGAAATGTTTATTTAACATGGAAATTATTATTAAATGGGTAGTATAAAGTCATAAATTATTAATTTATGATATAATAAATATTAATATAGTTCTGATATAATTAAATAACATACTACAGTCTTTATACATGAGGTTAAATTTCCCTCAACTATTGGAAGTACAAGGTAAGGGTTAATTTCACAATCTCTTTATTATCTGAGGTTGTTTTCACATAAGTATCTACTGGGAAAAATTTATTATCCATGTCCATGTTTTATAAAAGTGTTTTCAAAGGGATTATTTTAATTTAATTTTTTACTAAAACATCATTTTAAATGTTTTAAATATTTATTATTATAAATCATTCTCATTAATGTCCATGTTTTAAAAATGGGTTTTAAGGATTTATTTATATGGACATAAATGTTTTTAAAATGTTAATTCCTTTAAAAAGTTTCAAAGTGGTATGAGAAAATTTGATTCAAAAATGTAATTAAATGTCTTCCTTTTTAAATTGTGTGAATTTTAAATATTTTCATAAAAAAGTGATATTTCTCTCAAAGAGTTTTACAAATAATTTTCAATAATGTCAATAACCTTTGATGGATTTTAAACTTGTTTGAAGTTGATTTATTATGATACAAATCTTCCATATTGTATTGAAGGTTTTGTGATATGTTTGATTGTGGATGTTTTATTTTTATACCATTCATTTTTCATGGACAAAGTATTGACATTTCGTATTCTAGTTTTAGTATGAATGTTTATGTTATGTTTAAACCTTTTCACATGAGGAATTCATTGGAATCAGTAAGTGATGGGTGGAGCCCTCCATAACTCCTAGATGCATCGATGGGTCTCATGAGACAAACTAGTGTCTTGGAAAAAGGCCTTGACAAAATCTTATTTGTAGTCTTGGCACAAGGCCTTGAATATGTGGTTATGAAGCCTGGCATTATGGATTCCATCATTATGAAAGTGGATATTGATATTTCATGTGATTATTCGACTACTAGAATATCCATGTTAATAAGTAATTGGAATTATTTTATGGTATCTTTGGCTTATTATTCTGAAGTGTATCTTTAAAAGGTTTTTGTTTTAGTCTTATATATTGCCATAAATATTTATGCTTATTTATGAAAGTTTCCATTATATTGTAATTCTTACTGAGCATCCGAGCTCACCCCTTTCTATGTTTTAATTTTCATAAGATTACAATAAGTGTATTATGATTCATAATATTAGGGTTAAGATAACGGATTAATGGAATTCTCAAAAGACCATTTATGTTGTATTTTATTTTCTAATGTTTAAGGTAATCTTCATGTATGTAATCTATTTTCCAAGACTGCTAAACTGATTAGTCTTTAGGGACCTGATTCCATATTATCATGCCAATGTATTAAAATAATTCACTGACTCTGGGTAATTGGGGTTGTGGCGTTATAGTTGGTATCAGAGTAATTTTAGAAATAACCTTTGAAACATGATTTTGGAAAACTCTAATTAGAGAACAGTACCCAAAGATAGACTTTGAGGGTTATTATAGAAGAACTCTTTAGAATTTTGGTACTGTAGAGATTTTGTGAGTATTCCATGAAATACATCCCTTTATGGATATGAGCATGTAGAGGTAGCTCTTGAACAGATGTAGCTTGGGGTAAAACCTGAAAACACTACTTTTAGCTAGACTTGAACGAGAACTAGTGCACAACAACGGGCCTTGCTACACTCTTCGTTACGACACTGTTGGGGGATATGCTTAGGATAATTCTTGTTTTCTTTAAAAACCAATATGAAGGGTTTATGAGTATATACTTCTTCAAAGTAAACATTTTTATGATTATTGATTATAATCATAAACTTTTCAAGTTATGTTAACTATTTTAAAAGTTTGGAATTATGCATTGCGATTCATAAACTAACCTATTATAAGCCATTGTTTAGAAATAACACCCAGTAGATGGAATGAGACCTCTTGTAATACGCATGATCCAAAGAGAAAGAAGGATCATATCTTTCATGGTATAAAGCCAAAATTTAGAAAGGAAATAGTCTCCCATTTATTATCATCATATAAAGAAATAGTATCATGAGTTAATAAGATAAGTAAATAATTTTGTGAGTCATATGGTTTTGAAGGGAATCCAGAGAAGAAAATGGTGTTAGAGATAAAGATGGATAAAAGGAATAATGGAAAGAATGATTTTCCCATATGTGATAACTGTGTAAAGAATCACCTTGGTAAATGCTTGAATGGAATGGGAGTTTGTTATAAGTGTGGAGAAAAAGGAAATCGAGTACGTGATTGCAAGGGTAAGAAAAATGTTTCAAATGTACAATGCTTCATCTGCATGGAGTTGGGACACTACATGAATCAATGTCAAAATCATTAGAGTATACCACAAATAATGTTGTTGGATAATAATCAAGTTATGGTATTACCACGGATGAAGAGTAATGAATAGCTTTCTAAAGTTGATATTAAATAATTATATCATTTTTGTTTTTTATCAACGATGTACGGGTTATAATAATTATATAGTATAAAAGGATTTTATTGTAGTACTATTTCATTAAGGACATGAGATTGTGTGGAACCATGAAAATTGACTCAATGGTAGGTTAATTGTTTTGGAAAACATATGGTTGAGAGAAAGATAAACCTTAATATGATTCTTATACTGAGGTAGTGATTTTGGAATCATATATGATTGATTTAGATAAATTATATTTGATATTCTTGACTACCTTGAAACATATTAATGATTTGAATATTCCATCATTGTTGGAGTTTGCAACATTTTTGGATATAAAGAGTATATCTGGTATTTTATAAAGAATAAGGGATAATGAATGTAATCAATATAGTTATATAATGATTTAGGGTGTTATCGTGTTTTAAAATAATACATGATAAATTTATTCACATGTTATTATGTGGAAAAAAGGATATTCATTGTGTTTTTCTTCCTTATAATTTTTTGACTGTGAGTTTGGATAGAATTATTTTGGATAATTCTAAAGGTTGGGATCGATTAAGTTTAACATTGGATACTATTATTTACATTAAAGAATTTCTTAATATTATTTTTGGATTGTTATAAAAAGGACAACCCAGAGGCTGGGCGACAACCCGTCGCGTCTGGAAAGGTTGTGAGACTTGAACCTGCAACTGAACGGTGACAAGGGTTCATCACCATCCACTAGCCTATGTGATGTCCTCGTTTGTATCATGTAGTTGTTTTTAAAATATTCTGACAAATGAATTATAAATTTATTATTTTTTTAACCACATATGCTTAGGATAAAAATAATATTTTTGAATTCTATTATCTTTTAGAGTGAAAGATAAATTTGTGGTAGGAATTAGTTGAAGGATGAAACTGTACTTGTCAAGTATATATTTTTTTCTCTTATTCTATGAAGAAATTAATTCTCAAACATTAGGGAAAAGATCTTAAAACCAAAAATGTGTTATCCTAATAACTTATGTTTTGTTGAACAGAGGATATTTTAAATCATCCCAGATCGATGGCTTTGAGGACCTCAATGGTACACTTGTTTGGGATTTATGACCTCAATCACTCCATATAAATATTTATATTTTTCCTCCAAATATGTTTCTCCAATTTCATAAATTTTCTCTTAATCGAGATCATAATTTGGTGGAGACTTTTTCATTATCCATTCCCTCTTATTATGACTTAATTTTATTAACCCAATTTCTGATGTGGGATTCCCAGAATGGTTTTTTTCTATTTCTAACATTTTATTTTCGAAGAAAATTTTCATATTGAGAGGACACAATTTATTGAAGGAGGGGAGAATGTAACACCCCATGATTTCATAGTACATTATCTCATTAAAGTAATTCAATTTCTTGCGATACACGCAACACTGAGTTCGATCACACCACAACTAACTAAACTAATCGTTCAAAAGAGGTTATGAATACTATTAACTTAATTTTGATTCTTATATACTCTATATAATTTTAACATTCATATTATGTGTTTCTTAGATATAATATAAGAACAAATTCATTTTTTCGGATAAAATAAGTATTTTTAAAAAAAATGCAATTTTAACACCTTTTAATGGAGAACATTTTTTTTAAAAAATATTTTACACTTTTATATATGTAATTCAATGAAATTAAATTTTTCTTTAGAATCGGGACATAAAAATTTGGTTTAGATAAATTTTTGGTACTTTTCTAATAACTTTCATATTTTGATGAATAGAGAAAAATACTATGTTTTAATTGAAAAAAGCTTTTTTAATTGAAATAATTTATAATTATAAATTATGAATTTGAATGGTTTATAAGAATAATTATATTATATTTTTATCATTTAATACAATTTTGGTCATTATAAGTAATTTCACATTTAAATTTTAGATAGACACATGTCAATCTTTTGATAGTTTTTACTTTTTAAAAACCTGCTTTTTTGTTTTGACAATGAGAATTAATTTTATGTTAATAAATGAAACTTATAAGTTTTTGAATATGGTAAAATATACTTCATTTTTTAATTCATAATATCAAAATTAGCTTAGGGTAATGTTTTGTTATTTTTCTAAAAACTTTCCTTTTTTGATGAATAGTGAAAACAATGTGTTATTATATAACACATAATTTTTATTTAAATAATTAGTTATTATACTTTAATTTATTTTATGTCAAAATAGATTCATAATACCTATATATGTTCAATGTAATTCATTGGAGTCATTTTATAATAAGTTTATATATATAATTTTATCGAATATTTTATCGTCTCTTACCAACCTCATAAGAGCATTTGAAAATTTGCATAAAACATAAGTTTACCTTTTCTGTGAATTGAATTTCAAAAATACAAGAGACGCGATTGATATCAATAAGTAAAATGTTGTTCAATAAGATGAAAATATTTTTTGGTGAATAGTAACCTTTGACTTATTAACCACTATTAAAAGTAAATTGGGTAATTAATGGTAAAATTGATATTATAATTACCCTAACACATGTCCTAATTATATTGAATAAGTGTAATTCGACCAAAAACAACCTTAGAAATAAAATATGATTGTTTGTGTCCACTTGGATTATATTAGGACATTTATTATTATTTTATTTAAAGAAGAGTGAAAAGTTTTAAATTTAAAGTTTATTACTTAAACCCTTTTTAATGTAGAGTAATACATAAGATAAATTCAACTATAAATATTCATATTAAATCTAAAAATATTTCCTACATAATGGTATTTTATTTTTAATTTTTAGACATTAAATAGTTTAATTTATTTATGACACAATGATGATGCAGTAATAACCTTATTAATGAAATATTAAAATAATTGATATCATAAATATCCAAATAAATGTAAATTGATACTTTTGATGAATTCCACTAATTTTATATGTTTATATAACATTTTAGGGTTTATTAGATAATTTGTTTCGAAGTGATATGGTTTTTATGACTTTCACAAAAACAAAATACCAAATAGTGTCAAAATTGACATTAATTATTTTTAAAACAAATACTATATTATTGGTTGATATAATCTTCATAAAAATATAAGGATTCACAAAAGGGATTAAATAATATTATATATTTCATTAATAAACCAGTTGAGGTTCTCTTGGAAGTTTATAGTATGTTTATTTACCATAGTGTAAGAATACAAGAAGACATAGTAAAGTTAAACAATTTAACTAAGAGTTAAATCTAAAAGATAAGGTTAAAATAGTAACCTAAACTTTTCTAACACCTATTTATTGAGATTAGTTTGACCTATAACCATCTATGTCTCTAAATAAATTAATTTTTATCTATTATAAACCGAATACGACTATATAATAAATTAATATTTTAATCTTTTCCTAAAGTGACCCTCACCCCTCTTATAAAAGGGCACTTCCACTTCTCTGATAATCACACCTCCAAAGAAATTTGGATCGGCCAACCCCTACCCAAATATCCTTCCAACATTACTACCTTTATCCTAGAGTCCTTCTTTTGTTCATATATCCAACCTAAAGGGACCTTTTGATCAAATCAAAATGAAGAACCCAAAGAAGAGGTAAATGTTTCATCACCTCTTTAAAGTTCTTTTCTTCTTCCACTTCCTCTTTCTTTGTTGATTCCATTCTAAAATAATTACTCCAGTATCTTCTATATACTTATATTTTATTATAAAATAGTAAAACCATATTCATTATTCTATCCATCCTATAAATGACAAAATTACCATACGTGCGTACGTACAGATTTCCATCTCCACGTCATGGAGTAGTTTGTTATTCAAACACTTAATTATTTGGATGGGTATAATAATCTGTTTAATTGATGTAAATAATAAATATAACATGTTAATGATTATTTATATATGATATAACATTCAATTACATATGATTTCTCCATCAATATAATGATATTGTTGCTCGTGCGTACGTACGGATTACCGTCTCCACGACGCGATGAGATACATCTCCACGTTCACCATTCAACGATGATTATGAAAATATATATATCATTAATAAGTATGTAATATATGAAATAATAATTCTACTGAAGATATATATATATGTACTTACATATATCTTATTCACTTAGTTCTGTTCAATATGATATGAAAACGGAAACAACATTTATGCGTACGTACGACCTACCGTCTCCATGAACGGTGTTTTCCATTTCATATAAATGTATATTATACAAATTAATATTCTAAATATATATGATACATAAATCATTTTTTATATTCTAGAAGTATTTTGATCATGATCTAAGTGATACAATAAAGAGTAACAAGTCAAAACATGTATGATAAAGAAAGCGATTATTACACGAAATGTTAATTTAACATAGAAATTATTCTTAAATGGGTAGTATAAAGTCATAAATGAATCATGTATGATATCAGAAATATTAATATGGTTCTGGTATAATTTAATAACATACTATTTTCTTTATATAGTAGGTTAAATGTACCCTCAACTAAAGGAAGTACAAGGTAAGTGTTAATTTCACAATCTATTTATTATCTGAGGTTGTTTCTACGTAATTATCTACTGGGACATATTTATTATCCATGTCCATGATTCATAAAATATTTTTCAAGGGGAATCATTTATTGGACCTTTTTACTAAAACATCATTTTAAATGTTCTTACTATTTATTCTTCTAATTCATTCTCATTAATGTCCATTTATTCAAAATGGTTTTTCAGGATTTATTTATATGGACAAGAATGTTTTTAAAATGTTAATTACTTTAAAAGTTTCAAAGTTGTATGGGTCACATTGATTCAAAAATGTATTTAAATTTGTTTGTCATGACCCAACCCTACCCGAGCTAGAGCCGCAACTACCCCAAGCCCGCCTCAATAGGCCAGGGGCTGGCAACCAGCGCCGAAGGCACAACAACTCGGGGAGGCCTTTTCTTAAGTAAATGTACACACACACGCAGCCCACTCAATGCAGAAGTGCAGAGTATAAAAGAAAAGACAAGTAAATTAAAGGGAAACTACTATATATATAAACCACAAAAGTGCATCGACCACTAACAGTACAGGCAAGTGCTTAAAGTAAACTAAAAAATAAAATGGGCAAACAGCCGCCCAACAAGAAAAGTGCCACAACCCGGCATCAGGTAAACAAAATAAAACACCTAGGAGAGTCCCACACATGGAACCCGACAACATCCACCACAAGTGGTCTATGCTCCCAAACTCTTAAGCTCTTCTGATGTCACGACCAACCTGTCTGTCGTCTGCAAGGGCACACCAAGTGCGGGAAAATCCCAAGCATAGGTGAGTATAAAAATACTCAGTAGGATACCCCGAAGGCTCAAGGGAGAAACAAAGGAGGTACCTAAGGGTGAGTAGTAGATCAAACAGGAAAAAGTATAGGAGTACAACCGAGAGAGTAGTAAAGTGTAATAGTAGAGAGTTTAGCTCAACCCAATAAGAGAAAGGAGGTAGACTCGTCTAGACACAAGGAGCAGGAAACGGTGAGAAGATGAACTTATCATCGAGTCTTCACTACCTATAGGAGGTGAGTAGACTCATCCAATGACGAGAAGCTAGAAATGGAAAGCACGTGGCATACCCCGCACGTCTTCACCTCTCTAGGAAAGAGAGTAGCCAAATCCCAAGGAGTGGGTACTGGAACAAGGTATATACATATATATATATGCTCAATCGAGAAGCCCGAACAAGGTTTTAAGGGGATATATGTCCCGTAGCTCAGCCCAAGAAATTGAGTAGCCAACAGTCCCAGAAGATAACACTATTGATGCCCAGCATCCCACACGTCTACCCCGAACTGCAAGTCAAGGGGCTCACTTCACCGCACCTTGACTCTATCCTCTTTGGGCGGCACTGACTCGCCCGCACGGTTTTAGGTCGCGTCACAATGACACATCTTGGTGGGGAAAACGCCCTTCACACTTGAGAGTTCTAGGGGAATGTCAAACCACACCATGCCACTGCCCCACAGTCGATAGGTAACCAAAAAGTCGACAGGCGACCCCTTGCCCAGCCCTGTTGGAAGGAAATCCCTGGAAGTCGACAGGTTCCCACTAGAGGGAGACCCGTCAAGAGTCGACTGGTGCTACACTGCTCAGTCCCATAAAAGGGTAAACCACTAGAGGGAGACCCGGATATAGTCGTCGACGAGTCCCAATTCCCATTCCCATAAAATGGTACTCCACTAGAGGGAGGCTCAGAACCGTCATCATGGACCACTTACCAGCCCACCTGGAGGTAAACCCGGCATCGGGGACCACTTCCAAGCCCATCTGAAGGTAAACCCGGCATCAGGGACCACTTCCCATCCCCACTAGAGGTAATCCTGGAACCGCTCTGGCCATCCCTACTGGATGGTATTGCTCAGTGAACACCACTGTACTGGCCATCCCTGGTGGATGGTAACCCACTGGCCATCCCTGCTGGATGGTAACCGCACTGGCCATCACTACTGGATGGTACAACTGGCCACCCCTGCTGGAAATAACCTCCTAGCCAGCCCTGCTGGAAACAACCACCTGGTCAGACCTGTTGGAAACAACCTCCTGGCCAGCCCTGCTGGAAACAACCTCCTGGCCAGCCCTACTGGAAACAACCTCCTGGGTAGAGGATCGGTGCCCGCGTAATGTGTTGGTCACATAGAATCCACAAGAACTCTACCAGAGAACACGAAGCAACTCTGCTGGCCAAACCATCGAGAACAGAACCAGGGGAAAACCAATCAACCATGTTGGTCAAACAAACATGAATAGAACTAGGGGAAACTGAACCCTACTGTTCAAACAAAAGAGAACAGAGCCAGGGGAAACTCAACCATGCTGGTCAAACAAACGAGAACAGAAGGACCCTATATGTCACGACAGGTCAAGGGTATGCAAAGCAGAAACATGGTAGGCACATGGGGCCCAAACGACGTGTGGCCCCATGTCAACTCCAACCAAGTGAACCAACGTTCTCAGGTACAAACAATCACATGTACCTCCAAGAATTACCGTATACTCCCAGAGTATACTACTTTTCTAGCCCCAAGGATATCTTGAACACGGCACCCAACATCAGTGAGAAGGGCGCAAATGTAAAAACTACAACTTACCACCTCATCAGCCCAAGCACGACCAACTAAATCTCTTCAAACATTTAGTTTACTCACACGGGAGTGCACCTGATCACACACCAAGGGTTCTCTGCAAACCCCATAGGAAGAACCTCCATCGGAGCAACGTACATGCTTTCACATTTACATGAGTTCTTGAAGGAGTCTACGTACAACCAAAAGGATCGCACTGTTGTAATCCTCATGGAAAAACATGTGAGATAGGCTGTTTGATCGCCTCAAATGGATATCTGACGAAAAAGTCATCTGACACCGCTTCGTGCCCAAACTGCGTCCCGTGGTCCTGAGCCTCGTCCCTAAAAAATGTCGGGCGCACCACACCATTGTGATCTCCTCAGAAATACATGTCAAAAAAACCGCTCACTTGAGTGCACTGGATATCTGGAAAAAAATATGCATTCCGCTGCACCGCACATGAGCGATGCTTCATGAGACCCGCATCCCGGTCCCGAAACGCTGCCAAATGATCGCAACGTTGCTATCCTCTTGGAAAAGTACACAAGATGGACTATTTATTGGTCCAAAATGGACACCCGGTGTTAAAGTTGGAAATCACCGCCAACTCCAAAAACAGCCCCCATGGGGCCTACACCACCATGTGAATTTAATGCGGGTAGATTTCTCCAATGCAATGCCCTCGAAAAAATACCCAAAATCGACTGCTCACACGCCCTGAACGGACGTCCGACGAAAAATTTGCAATGCACTGCACGCAGCTCGAAAGATGGGCCATGGGGCCCATGCCTCAACTCTGGTTTCAAGGCCTGAAGCCACACTGGAAAACTACAGATCAATTTTAGGGTCGCAACGCCACTAACGACGCTCAGAAAGGACATCAGATGTGCCCGCGCCGTCCAAAACAAGAACTCCTGGAGGAACACCCATCCACATAACAGTCGTGTCGTGGCACTGAGCCCCTCGTCTAGGGATTTAAAAATTCCCGAGACCATCTCAAAAAGTTCGCCTCATCGATACGGTTCCACATACACAAACAGTGCGTCAAACGGACGCACCGTTTAGGAGATACCCCCCCCCCCCAATGCAAGGGGGCCGAGCCTGGCCGGTCCACCCTAGTCAGCCCAGTCCAAACCACCGGCCCGCAGCCCAGCCGCGTGTTCGGTCCAGTTCGCCATGGCCCGGTAGCTGCGGCCTGCCTCAAGATCACTAGACCCACCTCGGGTCTGGTTTTCTAATGGACCGGCCACCCTGGTCGGTCTCCCCTCGTCGCCCGCCGCGTCAAACAAAGACCCACAGCGCACAAGTCTTGCTCCCCCAAAGACGCCGCCTGCTGCCAAACACCCGCCGCGTGCCGGCTCCGCTCGCTAGCTCCACCGCTGGCCTCCTCTCCTCAACCGTGATCCGACGCCCTCAGCATCCCCCTTGCCCGGCCGAATCCACCCACATTCTGCCTGAGCACCGAGACGCCACCTCCTGCCACCGTCCCGGATCGCCGGAAGCCCACCAGAACCCCCAAACGACCTCTAAAATCCGTAATCTTCGACGGACAACCGAGAATGCCTCGTGACTCATATTTTCAAACTGAAAAGTGCATAAAAAATCTCATAAAACATTTTACACAACCATTGGATTATATTGAAAATTTGATAGAAATTCGACACTATAAGGTAATTCAAAGTGGGAGGTTCGAAATTAAAAACGCAAACACGAAACCCCTACCTTTTTGGGCATAGACCGAAGCTTCGCCGACGATCCGCAGGAGTTTTCGTGCCTCGCCAGAGCTGTCGCGCCTCACCAAAGAGGAGTATTTCTTCCTTGGGAGGGTTTGCGCCAAGGATGATCAAAGGAGGGTAAGGGGAGGTGTTTAGGTTTAAATAGGAAAAATTAATTTAAAACTTAATTAATTTAAAACATCCAATTAAACCGCATCTGAAATGCTCGATGGGGTGGAGGTTAAGACTCCCCTAGGGTAAAAACCACATCCTGAGAACAATGGAGGTCTCAAAAATTTAATCTGAGGCCCCATTCAAAAGTTATTACACTCAATGCTGGATGCCGAAAATTTCAAAAACGCCCTCTCAGCCATTTTTGACTGATGTCCCCTGCCCGCGAAACTTACACCCTTCCTATGGTAAAATGCACGCTCCGACATCTAAAGTGCCCTCAGTTTCCAAATTTAAGCCACCGTTTAAGAGATACTTGACATTAACCATTAATCGAATAAATTAATTAATTAATTTATCCGTTTAACATTCTAGTAGCGGGTGAGGGGTCCAAACGTCCCACGCCGACATGCTTTATGTCGTTCCTAGGCTAAACACTGCATTTTGAACCCATATGTACACTCATATTTCTGATCTGATGCACCATTTATGAGTAAACCCATTTATTTGGTGTGCCCAGTGTGAACGCACTGAAAATTTAATTTCGGCCACACCGGGGCTTGGAATCTCACGCCGTCGGAAGGTGCTGCTCTGGAATAACATCAAGAATATTCCAAAGTATTATAGCAAAAACTGAGTTCTTACATCATTCCCTCCATCAAGATTTTCATCCTTGAAAAGTAAAACTGGGGAATTACTCAGGTTACTAAGCTCGCACCTCACTCTTCCGTACCCATAAGAACTCTTGCACAGTCTCGTGTCACCGAACATAGACCAAAGGATGTGTTCTGCTCATGAGAGGTCTGCCCTGGCCGATGACGTGCATAGGAGTACGCACACATCTCCCCAGGTGAGTGGTGTGGGAGATTTCGTGCAGCCACTCTAGACCATGGGGTTATGGAAAGGCAGTAGGGAACCTCTCCATCCCTTCGCATGGTCTCAAATGGATCAAAGGCCCTCAGGGGTAACCAACCTCCCTAACCGAACCCCTATCCGAACGCCACGGCTGGAATCACCGCTCACACCTGAAATAAGGCCCAGTGATTCCCTCCTTTAGAAAATCCATATTGTGAAAAACCCAAAGATATTTGGTCATTCAAGTTTTCATTGTTGATGTCTAACGACCCAGACCCTCTTACACGCTCAGAGAGCGAAGGAGCTGACACCATCGACGAATGAAAAAGGTCTCACACCTTCTATCTTACCAACATAGGGTTAAACCGATGCCCCACACCACCCTGGAAACAACTAAAACAAGGAGTAGAGAGAAAAATCATTTCACACAGAGTCTAACAATTATACTTGAAATAAGTAGAACCGCTATAGAGCATACCCTTTATCACCTCATGCTCTGTAGGATCGTAGACGTCCAATGTTCGCGGCTATCCGCGGTCCCAACTGTCAGCTCCCAGAGCCTGACATGGACTGCCTAGTGATGATGGGAAGACCTCATGATGTTGTCCCCCACTACCAGCTCATCCCACTCCTCTACTAGCACCACCTCTCTGGGCACCACTCTAATCATGGTGCTGCCTCTGCCGCGGTGGTGCACCTGCTGCCTGCCCGATATTCTCAGCGCACCCGGTCGGGCAGTCTCACGCCAAGTGACCTCACCCATCACAAGCATATCACCGGCGCTCTCAGGGCTACACAGGTTCCCTTCGGCGCCACTGTGGTGTACGACCACGCCCCTGAGTCTAGTTATCAGAAATCCACATGCGCCGAGGTTCTGTCAGCCGACGCCCGCTAGCTGCGGCAGACGTCTCGGCTCTGTCGAGCCTACTGCCACCACCAACTGTAGAACTCGACATGAAGCTCTCTATCACCAGCACCTTCTCTAACACCCCGGCATATGTGGAAATTACCAAGGGTAATATGACAGCACATATCTTTCAACGGAGACCCTTCTCAAACTTTCGCGCTCGGAAGTTGCCATTATGGACGAAGTCCGGGTAAAAGCGTGCACGGTCTGCAAAACTAGCCGTGTACTCGGCCACCATCATCCCACCCTACTGAAACTGTAGGAGCTCGTGAATATGAATGGATCGTAAGTAGGTGGGGTAAAAATCTTCACGAAACAAAAACTAAAAGTCACCCCATGAATGCGATGACTCATCAAGAAACTGAGTCACCAGACTCCACCAACGCCAAGCTGCTCCACGGAAAAGGTTGGTGGCCAAGGACACCAGAAGTTATGCCTGTGTCTGCACAGGCATGAAAAGGTGAACCACTATCTCTAGCCAAACCTCTTCTACCTGAGGGTATGGGTCACCAGCAAACCTCAGCGGTCTCTGTCGATGGAACTCATGGTGCACGCTCAACCTGCGCTCAAGACCCATCTGCTCTTCTGAAGCTTTCTGCTGCTCAACAAGTGGGGGTGCTGCTACCGGCCCACCCGGAGAAAGGGGATCGCATGATGGGTCATGGACTGAGGCCTCATAGATCATAGGTACATCGTCACGAACCAAAGCTGGTATCATGTATGGTTGTCTTCACGGAGACATCCTGAATGTTATCAAAGAGTGCCATAGTCAGATCATCATATATGTATATAATAGTAACAATAATGGGGAGATGACTCAAGAACGACAGTCAAACGCTCAATCCTATATGATGCACAAACCAATTTTCCCTGCAACAAGTGTCTCAGCATGCTGTGTCGACAAGCAGGTTATCAGGGTCCTGGTGAATGGATACGCCAGCCGCTGCACCATCACTGGACTCCCTGACCTGAGAGCCTCTCTCGAGACACATTAACAATGTTGCCCTAAATCCCAACCAATTCCTTTTTAGGGACATCTGAACTACGTCCCAAGGAATGAACCACATCTGATACCACATTTTCCAGACCCGAACCTACCCGGTCTCGAGCCACAACTAGCCCAAGTGCTCTTCCATAGCCCAAGGGCAGGTGACTAGTGCCGAAGAAACAACAACTCGGGGAGGCCTTTAACTATGTACATGAACACACACATGCATCCCACTCAATGCATAAGTGCAGAGTAAAAAATAGAAGACATGTAAAGTAAAGGGAAGCAATTATATATATAAACCACAAAAGTACATCGACCTCTAACAGTACAAGCAAGTGCTGAAGGTAAACTGAGAAAGAAAAGGGGAAAACACGTTCCCAACCAGAAAAGTGCCACAACCCAGAAACACGTAAACAAAGGAATACACCTAGGAGAGTCCCACACATGGATCCCAGCAATGACCACCGCATGTGGTCCAAGCTCCCGAACATCGAAGTTCTTCTGACTTCACGACCAACCTGTCCATTGTCTGCAAGGGCACACCTAGTGCGGGAAAAGCCCAAGCAGGTGTGAGTATAAGAATAATAAGTAGGATACCCCAAAGGCTCGAGGGAGAAACAAAGGAAGTACCAAAGGGTGAGTAGTAGACCGTAAAGGAAAATGTAAATGAGTATAACCGAGAGAGCAGTAAAGAGTAAGAGTAGAGAGTCCTGCTCAACCCGATAAGAGAAAGGAGGTAGACTCGTCCAGACACAAGGAGCTGGAAACAGGGAGAAGATGAACTTCTCGTTGAGTCTTCGCTACCTATATCAGGAGAGTAGACTCGTCCAACCACGAGAATCTAGACATGGAAAGCACATGGCATACTCTGCCCGTCTTCGCCTCTCTTGGAAGGAGAGTATCCAAAACCCAAGGAGTGGGTACTGGAAAAAAGTATATACATATCCATATGATCAATCAAGAAGCCTGAACAAGGACATAAGGGGATCTCCGTCCCATAGATCAGCCCAATAAAGTGAGCAGCAAACAGTCCCAGAAGAAAACACCATTGATTCCCAGCATCCCGCACGTCTTCCCCAAACTGCAAGTCATGGGGGTCAAATCACCACACCTTGACACTATCTGCTTTGGGCGGGACTGACTCACCCGCACGGTTTTATGTCGCGTTACAAGGATGCATCTCAGTAGGGAAAGAGGCCCTCATACTTGAGAGTTTTGGGGGAATTTCAAACCACACCTCATCACTGCCCCATAATCGAGAGGTCTCCTCAAAGTCGACAGGCGACCCCCTACCCAACCCCACTGGAGGGTAATCCCTGGAAGTCGATGGGTTCCCACTAGAGAGAGACCCGACAAGAGTCGACGGGTGCCACACTACCCAATCCTGTAAAAGGGTAAACCAGTGTAGGGAGACTTGGCTAAAGTCATCGACGGTTCCCAATGCTCAGTCCCTTAAAATGGAACTCCACTAGAGGGAGGCTCGTAACCTTCATTGGGGACCACTTCACAGCCCAGCTAGAGGTAAACCCAGCATCGGGGACCACTTCCCAGCCCAGCTGGAGGTAAACCCGTCATCGGGGACCACTTCCCAGCCTAGTTGAAGGTAAACCTGACATCAGGGACCAATTCCCAGCCCCGCTAAAGGTAAACCCAGAACCTCTCTGGTCATCCCTACTGGATGGTACTGCTCGGTGAACACCATTGTAATGGCCATCCCTGCTGGATGTTAACCCACTGGCCATCCCTATTGGATGGTAACCACACTGGCTATCCCTGATGTATGGTACAACTGGCTACCCCTACTGGAAACAACCTCTTGGCCAACCCTACTGGAAACAACCTCCTGGCCAGCCCTGCTGCAAACAACCTCCTGGCCAGCCCTATTGGAAACAACCTTTAGGGTAGAGGATTGGTGCTCGCGTATTGTGTTGGTTACACTGAAGCAACATGAACTCTACCAGGGAACACGAAGTAATTATGCCGACCAAACCATCGAGAACAGAACTAGGGGAAAACCACTCAACCCTGCTGGTCAAACAAATGAGAACAGAACCAGGGGAAACTCAACCCTGTTGGTCAAACAAACGAGAATAGATCCACGAGAAACTCAACCCTACTAGTCAACCAAACGAGAATAGAAGGACCCTCAACGTCTAAGAGGTCAAGGGTACACAAAGACAAAACACGGCACACACATGGGGCCCACACAACGTGTGACCCCAAGTCAACTCCAACCAAGTGCACCAACATTCTCAGGTATAAACAATCTCATGTACCTCATAGTGTTCCCATATACTCCCAGAGTATACCACGTTTCCGGCCCTAAGACTATTGTGCACACGGCACCCAACGTCGGTTCAAAGGGTGTAAACATAACAAATCCAACATGCCACCTCAACAGCCTAGGCATGACCAACTATATCTCTTTAAACATTTACTTCACTCACACGGGAGTGCACACGACCACACACCAATGGTTCTCTGCAAACACCGCAGGAAGAACCTCCACCGGAGAACCTTACTTGCTTATGCATTTACAAGAGTTCTCTAAGGAGTCTCCGTAAAACCAAATGGATCGCACTGTTGTAATCCTAGTGGAAAAACATGTGAGATAGGCTATTTACTCGCCTCAAAATGATATTTGATGGAAAAGTCGTCTGACACCGCTTCGCACCCGAACGGCGTCCCGTGTTCCTTAGCCTCGGCCCCTAAAACAGTCGGGCACACCGCACCATTGCGATCTCCTAAGAAAGACACATCAAAAAGACTGCTCACTTGATTGCAACAGATATCCAGAGAAAAAGATGCATTCTGACGCACTGCACATGAGCGGTGCTTCGTGGGACCCGCATCCCGGTCCTAAAACGCTGCCAACGGATCACAGAGTTGCGATACTCTCGGAAAAGTAAAAAGATGGGCTATTCACTTGTCCAAAACGAACACCTGGTGATAAATCTGGAAATCACCGCCAACTCCCAAAATGGCCCCCGTGGGGCCTGCACCGCCATGGGGATTTAAAGAAGGCAGATTATGCCAATGCAATGCCCTCGGAGGAACACCAAAAATCGACTGCTCGCACGCCCAGAATGGAAGAATGATGAAAAAGTTGCAAAGCGATGCACGCAGCTCGAAAGACAGGCGGTGGGGCCCATGCCTCAACTCCGGTTTCAATACCCGAAACCACACTGGAAAACTCCGGCTCAACTCTAGGGTCTCAATTCCACTGACGGAACTCATAACTGACATCGGATGTGTCTGCACTGTCCAAAACAGGAACTCTCGGAAGAACGCCCATCCACTTAATGGTCCCGTCGTGGCACTGAGCCTCTCGTCTCGGGAATTAAAAATTCTCGAGACCATCTATAAAAGTTTACCTCATCGATTCAGTTCCATAGCCAGAGACAGTGCGTCAAACGGTCGTGCCGTTTACGAGATCCCCCCCCCCCCCCGAATGCAAGGGGGCCTAGCCGGGCCGGTCCACCCTGGATGGCCCACTCCAGACCACTGGCCCGCGGCCCAGCCGCGGGTCCTGTCCAGTTCACCACGGCCCGCCTCTAGACCACCGGACCCACATCCATTCTAGTTTTCCAATGGACCGGCCAACCTGGAAGATCTCCCCTCGTCGCCCGCCGCCTCAAACAAAGACCCGCGGCATGCGGGTCTTGCTCCCCTGAAGACGTCTCCTGCTGCCAATGACCTGTTGCGCGCCGCCTCTGCTCGCCAGCACCACTGCTGGCCTCATCTGCTCGACCATGAGCAGACACCCTCAACAGCCCCCTTGCCCGGCCGAAGCCACCCTCCATCCGCCTGAGCGTCATGCCGCTGCCTCCTACCGCCGTCCAGGATCGTCGGAACCCCCAAACGACCTCCAAAGCCCACAATTTTCGGCGGACGACCAAGAACGCCTCAGGACTCATATTTTCATACCGAAAAGTGAATCCGAAATACCATAAAAATAACACACGACCATGGGATTATCTTGAAAATTTGACATCAATTCGACACTATCATGTAATTCAAAGGGGTAGGTTCGAAATTAAAAACGCAAACACGAAACCCCTACCTTGTTCGGCATATCCCGAAGCTTCACTGACGATCCGCCGGAGCTACCATGCCTCTCCGGAGCTGTCGCGCCTCACCGGAGAGGAGGAGTACTTCATTGGGAGGGTTTTTTCCAAGGATGATCAATGTTGGGGAAGGGGAGGTGTTTAGATTTATATAGGAAAACTTAATTTAAAACATAATTAATTTAATAGTCTAAATTAACCTGCATCTGAAACGCTTGATGGGGTCGAGGTTAAGCCTCCCTTAGGGTAAACACCACCTCCTGAGCACATTCGCGGTCTCAGAATTTTAATCTGAGGCCCCGTTCAAAATTTATTACAGTCAACACCCAGTGCCGCCAGATTACGAAAATGCCCCCAGTGCCATTTTTCACTGACGACCCGTGCCCGCGAAACATACACCCCTCTTAGGGTAAACGGCACGCTCCAAACTCAAAGGTGCCCTCATTTTTCCAATCTGATCACCTATTTAATAGATACTTGAGTATAACTATTAAACAAATTAATTAATTAATTAATTTATCCGTTTAACGTTTAGGTAGCGGGCGAGGGGTCCAAACGTCCCACATCGACATGCTTTATGTCGTTCCTAAGGTAAACAACACATTTTTAACCCATCCATACACTCATATTTTGGATCTGAAGCACCATTTAGGAGTTATCCCATTTATTTGGTGTGCCCAGTGTGAACGCACTGAAAATTTAATTCCGGCCACACTGGGGCTCGGAATCGCACGCCGTCTGAAGGTGCTACTTCAGAATAACATCAATAATATTCCAAAGTCTTTTATATCAAAAACTAGGTTCTCACAATCTTCCTTTCTAAATTGTGGGACTTTTAAATATTTTCATGAAAAAGGGATATTTCTCTCAAAGTGTTTTACAAATAATTTTCATCTATGTCAACATCCTTTGATAGATTTTAAACTTGTTTGAATTTTATTTATTATAATACAGATCTTACATATTGTATTGAAGGTTTTGTGATATGTTTGAATATGAATGTGTTATTTTTATACCATTCATGGTTTATGGATAAAGTATTGACATTTAGTATTCTAGTTTTAATATGAATGATTATGTTATGTTTAAACCTTTTCATATGAGGAATGCATTGGACATAGTAAGTGACGGGTGGAGCCTGATATAGCTCCTCAATGCATCAGTAGGTATCATGAGACAAACTAGTGTCTTCGGACAAGGCCTTGACAAAATCTTATTTGTAGTCTTGGCACAAGGCCTTGACTATATGGTTATGAAAGTCTGCAATTATGCATTCTATCATTATGAAATTGGCTATTGACATTACATGTTATTAATAGACTAGTAGAATATCCATGTGAATAATTCAATGGAATTATTTTATTGTATCATTTCCATATAATGTTGAAGATTAAGTTTAAAAGGTTTTTGTTTTAGTCTTATACATTGACTTAAATGTTTATGCTTATTTATGAATGTTTCCGCTATATTGTTATCCTTATTGAGAATTTGAGATCACCCGTTTCTATGTTTTAATTTTCCTAGGATTCCAAGAAGTGTATTATGATTAATAATCAGGGTTAATCTAGGGTATTAATGGCGTTATCCAAGGATCATTTATGTTGTGTTTTATTTTCTAATGTGAAATGTAACGTTCATATATGTAATCTATTTTCCACGATAGCTAAACTGATTGGTCTTTCAGAACATGATTCCTTGTAATCATTCCAATTTATTAAAATAATGCACTGACTCTAGGTAACTGTGTTTGGGGCGTTACATCATGAATCAATATGCCATATCATCAATTATATGTATAGAGTAAAAGATATGGATTTGTCAATATTTCTCTAGTTAATCAAATAATATTCAATTAAAAACACCATATATAGAAATGATATGTGTTTTATGAAATAATCGTATCTATGAAAAATAATATAGATATTTATCTTAAATTTAATGTCCAATGTTCACAATAAAGTGATTATTTCAAGGGAATGTTAAAGACTAAAATAATGTATCAATAATGTGAATGTCAATACATTTCTTGTTCAAAATAATCATAAAACAAAAATAGAAAGAATAATTATGGTATAAATACAATATATCACTAGTGTATTATATGTAAAATAAAGGGTTGTTGTCATTGATCAATAGAAATACAATAAAAATATATTTAAAATCGGTATTGAGAAAAATATACATTTAGATTAAAAAATATTTTAAAAACTAAAATTAATAAAATATTTTGAAAATAACCTTTGAAACATGTAAATTAATATTTAAAATATTTAGTGGTCATGGTGGTTTTAAATTACATACATAGCGTACATGTTTAAACATATATCACTTTCAAATTTTCAGTAAAATCCAAACGGAAATCATTTTGGAAATGAAATAAATATTACTTGGAATTTTTTTGTAAAAAGTAAAACATGTGTAAGAATTTATTTAAAAAAACACATTTATAGATATGAAAATATTTTTGAAAACATTATTATAAAATATGGTTTTTGAACAAAAAAATTTAGACCGATTAGAGAAACAATGTCGGATTTTATTTATAACATTTTCTCACTCATTTTAAGTATAAAAGAGTGGAAAATTGTATTATTATTTGAAAACATCATGAATAACCAGATTATAATAAAATTAAATGGGTTTATTGTATAATTATCAAAAAATTTCCTTCAATGTAAATTCAATCATAAATAATCCCGATTAAAATATGACTGTGAAATAAACCCTTACAATGATCATAGAGTTGAAGTGAGAATTATCTAATGAATAGATTATGTATATGAAATTTAAATTAAAATAAAACAATTGGATATAAAACATAATATATTCAAAATTACTTACACACATAATATTATAATATCGAACATAGTGAAGAATCAATATAACCCAATGAAAATAAATTGAGTTATGAAATTATTTACCACTTGGTAAATTTTATTTCAAATGCCCTATGATGAAATAATTTAAATTAAAGCATAAAATACCAGTAATTATTGAGTAATCAGGATATTATATTTAAAAGGGGATTTATATACATCATATAATTAAAATTAGGTGCATAGTATTAAAGTAATTCTCAGTGAAGGGAAATTGAGGTGAAGTCCCTTACCTCATGCTTCCATTTGGTTTAACATGCTCTAATATCTTGTATAATGGTTTTAATAATTTTTTTAATTTATACTAGAACCATATTTATATTTATAATATCATATATTATTACATTATAACATTATACCAACTATTTGTTAATAATATCTAATTATTTTCATTGTTTCAGTTGTTAATTGCCTTATTTTCTCATGTGAGTTTTGACATTAATGTTCTAGTATTGGGTATAGGATATAGATCCATTATCTCCAGAATGATATTATGTTATAAATATAATTTTGTTCATTATATAAATTTTTATAATCATTACAGAAATTTGAACATGGAGAATGGATCACATTGCTTTTTGGAGACAGTGGGTTGTATGTCCACACGAGCAACATTATCGTTTTTTAATGGGTTAAAGGGTAAGTAATTGGATGATATATTAATTTTATATAATAAATATAATTTCATATATATCATATTTATTGAATAAATTTATCTTTATTACCTTCAATGAAAATTGTAAGTGAAAACTAGATCATATCGCTTTGTGAGGCGGTAGTCCACTGTACACACGAGCAACGTTATCATACTTTAAAAAAAACGAATATGTGATATTAAAATTAAAAAATTATAATACTATAATAAATATAATATAAAAATGATAAATAAATCATTATATCTATCCTTGAAATGTGGTTATAGAAAATGAATTACATTTGTTCATGAGGCAGTAGTCCGCCATACACACGATCGATGATTTAGTATCCAATTTAGTGGTAAAGGATATAGATATAATTATTGAATTTAAAATAATAACATCTAATTATCCTTATTATACTGAGTTTATTATATAATCATGGTTTAATAATATTTTAAGAAGGTGTAAGAACAAACAAAATAAAAATTCTCATTTTAGAGTGTTACCTCTTCTCCGGACAACTTCTTTAAGTTTTCTTAAAAATACTTCATAGGTTGGATTTCTTATCAAAAAAAGTGGAATAGAATGTCGTTATTTGATTAAGGAAGTTATATTTTTAGCTATTGGATGAAAAAAAATCATTTTTAATTCTAAATATGGGAGGAGAGAGGGTGGCCATTTATAAGTACGGGAGAGGACACACACATGGAATTTTAGAAAAGAATCAATTACACCCACATTTGTATCTAGAAAAAAGCCTCTAAAATGGGTCATTATAGAACCTTAGGGATTATATAGTCAATATATTTTTATAAAATTGGGTTTTTAAAAGTTTTATGTCACTCTAACCCTTATCTTTTTAGTTTTACTCTATGGTAAATCAGTTTTTATATTAACCACAATAATTAATTTTTACTAGCATTTACAGTTCATAATGGTAAAAAATTATGTTGAACATATAATATAATATAAATTATTATTATTACAAATAATTTTTTTATTTTTCCGAATTCAATTCATAAAATTCAAATATTCCAATTTAAAATTATACTCGAAGAGGTAATGAAAAGGTGGGTTTCCAAAGAGACAATTCTCATAGGTGTGGAAGGTTTTAATAACAACATTCAATATGAAATTTATTACAATGACCTAAATTAGTTATATTTTAATATAATTGAACTGATTTAAATTTACAAAAAAATTTAATATATAATTTAACCTTGTAAATTATTTAAACAAAAATGAAGTTTTTAATAAAAATCAATATGTTTCACTATTCATCAAAAAATGAAACATTTTAGAAAAATAAATAAAACACTATAAGATAATTTTAATGGGTTGAAATAAAAAATTAATTTGATTTTATCAAAATAAATTTTATGAATGTGGTAGAATTTATTTTTTAATTATTTGCGCAAATGGTGAATAAACCGGATTTTTGAAAAAATACTGTTTTTTAGAAAATATTTTTTTCTTTCAAATAATTTTTATTTTTATTTATAATAAATATATATCCAATGAACATGGGTAAACCATACATTTTCATAAATTATTTATTCTTATTCATTCCCTCCAACTTAACATCTAGGTTATAAAACCATGTTTTAAATAACAATATTTTAATTGAGTATTATGTTTCATTTAAACTTATTGTTATGTCTTTCTCAAGCTACCAAAGAGATTTAATTTATTTAAAAATAAATACATCATGAAGTATTAGGGTGATAAATTATCATCTAATCTCAGATTTCATGTCATATATGCTTTCTAACCTAATTTTCTTCTTTTAAAATCTCAGGGTGTTATATTCTCCCTACCATCAACAAATTGAATCATATCAGTTTAAACATAATCTCGGTAAAAAGGGTTTCGCATTTGGAAACACCATTATTGAAAAACCAACATCATAGAAGGGTTAATAAAGACTCCACTTGATAAGATAGAAAGGGAAGTATTAAGGTCATCAACAATAACACATTACAAGGTTTCAAAGTAGGATATCATTGGTGAGAAGTGAAGATATGGACATAGAAGAAAAGCTTAATACCAAAATAGTTATGGAGGGTGATAGAGGTAATTGATCACAATAATGTGAATGATCAAGAGAAATCAACAACCCCAAAAACATAAAAACTTTGTGAGTCAAAAGACTATTGATTCATCGAATATGAAGGTAATAGGAAAATATTTATATAACAAGATCCTTCTTCGAAAATTATGGAATTATTTTACTATCTATGAATATAAGGAAATATTATTACTTGATATATTTCTATTTTATAAGAACAATTTCATCCTTTGGTCATGCTTCGATTAATTTTCACTTGATCTCTTACTCTAATAAATAAATATCCAAAATACATTTTTATGCCTAAATCATTAAAATTAACATTTAAAGGATCATAAGATCCATTAAAAGTGAAAATTCATTACACTATTTATAAATATCTGTCAAAACCAATATGGTTATCACAAGTTATTAATCTCTAAAACTAAATAGTAATAACACCGGTTCAATATTAATTTTTATCCGCCAAATCATTTAAGTAAAAATATGAAATATTAACCAGAATATCATGTAATCCAATTGTAGGTGCAACATAATTGTCTCTATATGGTTAGCATTTCAAGCCACCACATAATTTCTGGAAATGACCGGTTTTCACCAAGTATGTGGGTTGTTCTTTTTCAAAAACCATATTAATATAATTCCTACAAAATTCCCACAAAATTTTAATAACCCATAATTAACTCAGCACCAAAGACAAGATAAACCCTAAAGGTTATTAATATAATTAAAATTGTTCCAAAAAAAATTAATGCCATTATTACTTAAATAACTTTTTCACTAAAATATATACTAAACCAATGGGTTATATTTCTATAAATTTATCCCAAAATATCCTTAATCATAGCATACTCCCATCACATGAAACCTAAAAAGGTGTGTTTAAGACTTTGAACTTAGGATCTGTCCTAAAATCATAAACATATGATGGTATCCTTAAATCTTAAGTTAATTAAGACAAATATTCATCTATAATTAAACATAATCCTTAGATGTTTTATGATTCTTATAACCAAAATTCAATTTGTTAAAATACTTCTACAATTTATTTATTGAATAACAATACATAAATACGTCAACTATTTTATTTCAACATAGGTCCTTCTAAGGTCTAGGGGTTAAACATTAGAATTGGTCATTGAATCAGATAATTCATAAGTACCTATTATTTAATAAAAAAACTATAAATGGATCCCTAAGATGAAATTTATTTCCTTCCATCATACTCTTCATTTTTTTCTTATAAATTCATTGATTTATACCCTTATTTTCCACAAATAAAACATTTTAAGATTCCTTTGAGGCACATTCTTGGGTTCTCTTTCCTCATTTCTGACATAAATAAAATTGATCCTTTTTTACTCCATGGTCTCCATCACTCAATCTCTTAGTGAACTTTTTATTAATCTTATTTAGTGAGTCTGAGAGTTGGTTAAGGTATAGCTTGTTAATAATATTTTTGGGTAACTAATTTAGCCTAAACATAATATCTTTTACTCCTATAATAATACCATTTGGTTTCTCATATACACTATATATTCCTTAATGTTAAATTTCAACATGATTCCTTCAGGTTTCATCCACTAACTAAAACCAAAAATCACAGCATGAACAATAATAATCGTAGTGGGAAAACTATATATTCATTTATAGGATGTCAAAATCAAGACAATTTATTTTCAATATAAGACACCTTAGGTTTAACCAATGTCATTCATTTTCATAATTTGTTTAAATAATTCATAATGGTTTCTAAATAAAATTTTAATTATCCAAATAATATCCCCCAAGACTGTTAAATAAGGTGCATAGTAAGACATGTTGTCATATGATAGATAATTATCGATTCATGTTTGACATGCCTTTTAATGTTATTACCCCTAGGTACATCTGTTCCAAAACCAAATCCAATTTTAGTATCTAGATCGGGCTTTATTACAAAGAAATACCACATAATTTCTACCAATAATTTAGGATATTCTTATATACGTATTCTCAAATTATATGATAGAATTATTATCCTTAATATACTTTTTCATTAATCTCATTCCCAAGGTTTATACTATAATTTCTCCAAATCCAACTATAGTGACCCCACCCCTAATAGCCCAAAGTCAGTGTGTAAATTATTAAATTGGAATAAGATACAAGGAATCACATCCAAAAAGACCAAATTGTTTAGTAGTCTTGATAAACTATATGTATACATGATTCCCATATTACATTTGAATACACAAATTAGAAAATATATTTTTTTAGAATATAATTATTCCCACTGACATATCCTTGCATATCATTCATATTAAACTTATTAGATTTATGAGAAGGGAAAAAATAAGGGTAATCTCAAATGATCAATAAGGGTTATGTCTAGTGGAAGATATCATGAATCAATAAGAATAATTAATATGGAATGGTTAATAACTAAACACACATTCCATTTAAATAATTTTACAATCATGAATAGATATTGAATAATAAATATGGAAATGTAAATACATGAACACACATTTCATTTATATAACTTGACTATCAAGAATAGATAAGAAATAATCGATATGAAAAGGTAAATAAATAAACACAAATTTAATTAAAATAACTTGAATATCACGAATAGATAAGGAATAATCAATATGGAAAGGTAAATAAATGAACACATATTCCATTTAAATAACTATAATATCATGAATAGATAAATAATAACAATATAGAATGGTAAATAACTAAACACACATTTCATTTAAATAATTTTACTATCATAAAAAGACAACACATAATCAATAAGGTAAGGTAAATAACTGAATAAACATTTCATTTAATCCATAAACTAATAATGAAATGCATCCAAGGATAATATCATAAAAAAACTCATGGATAAAAATAACTGAATTATTAATGAATTAAATTCATAATTATCGGATGTCATGATCTTAGGAACCACGATACCTCTCCTATTAAGACCTTTTATAAGAATGTTTAAAACTTATGGGTAGGTATACACCAGAAACCCATTTAAATAAGGTTATCTAACTTATTTATCTCATGAGACAACAATAAATCAGAGGTATATTTATATCCAAGACCAACCCATATCATCATGTCCAAATCATTTCGAATATATTTAATGTTCTATTTAATTTATTAAATTTTTATATCTTATCATCAAATATCCATATTGAGTAAAGGATGTAGATTTATCAATATTTCCCCAGTCATTCAAATAAATTTCAATGTAAAACACCATATGTATAAATGATATATTTTGTAAGAAATAAACACATCCATGATAAATAATATTGATATTTAGAGGAAATTTAATGTCCAATGATCATGGGAATGTGAATATTTTAATGGATAGTTAATGACTGTAGAAATAAATCAAGAATTTGAATGTTAATAATTTTCTTTGTCATAATGATCATAAAACATCCATATAAATAATAAATATGGAATAAATGCAACATATCTCTAGTATATTATATATAAAATAAAGGGTTTTTATCATTTATGAACATAAATACCATAAAATATCTTTAAAAATATTCTTGCAGAAAATATCCTATTAACTTTGAAAATATTTTTAAAACTAAAATTTCATAAAATATTTTGAAAATAATTTTCTTTGAAAAAAAACATTGAAATTTATATTTTAATCTTTAAAAAATTGAGTGATAATGATTGTGGTAAATTCTTTACATGTCTCCCATGATAAAACAAATATTCCTTTCACATTTTTAGTAAAAGAAAAAATTGACTTATTTTAAAAATGACATTAAGATTCCTTTCAATTAATTTTTAAAAAATTAAAACATGGGTAAAAATGTATTTAATAAATCATTTTGATAATTTTAAAAACATTTTTGAAAACATTTTTAAAAAACATGGTTTTGGATGAAAAAGGATTTCTAATTGAAGAGAGAAATAAAGAAGATTTTTTTAACACTTTTTCTCACTCATTTTAAGTACTAATGAGTAGAAAGTGGTAATATTATTTGAAAAATAAATGAATATATAGTGGATAATAAAATTAAATCAGTTTATTATCCAATTATCAAATAACTTCTTTCTATGGAAATTTAAGTGTACACAATCTTGATTAAAATGTGATTTTGAAATAAAACCTTACAAAGATCATAACTTTGAAGTGAGAATTAACCAATAAATATGTTATGTGTATAAAATTTAAATCCAAATAAAACAATTTTATATAATAAATAATATATTCAAAATTCATTACATGCATAATTTTTTAATATCAAAGACAATGAATATGTAATATAACCCAAAGAAAATAAATTGAGTTATGAAATTCTTTACCACTTAGTAACTTTTATGTAAAACCCCCTTGGTTGAAATAATTCAAATTGAAAGTTAAAATACAATTAATTATAAATTATTCATGGTATTATTTGTAAAAGGGTTATTATATACACAATATAAAATAAATTTGGTGCATAACATTACAATATGTATCAATGAATGGAAATTTAGATGAAGTGCCTTACCTCACACTTCATTTTGGTTGAATGTGATTTAATATCATGTATAATGGTTCTAATCATCTTATTAATTTATAAAATAACACTATTAATATTTAAAATATCATATATTATCCTCTTATAACATTTTAATTCCCGTTTTTTTAATAATATTTCATTTTTTTCATTGTTCTGGGTGTTAATTGCCTTATTAATTTCCTTGTTTTCTGGTGTGTTTTTTGTCATAAATGTTCTAGTTCATGGGTATATGATATAGATACATCATATACATAATTATATGAATGTCATAAATTTCATTTCATTTCATTAGATACATTTTAAGAATCAATATTGAAATTTGAACAAAAGGAATAGAGCACAACGCTTCTTAGATACGGTATTCCATATGTCCACACAAGTGAAATTATCATTTTATTAATGAGTTAAAGGGTAAGGAATTGAGTTATATATTAATTTTTAATAAAAAAATATAATATCATATATATCACATATTTTCTTCAAATTTATCCTCATTACCTTCCAAGTAAAGTGTAAGTGAAAAATGAATCACATCGCTTTACGAGGCGGCAGTCTTCCATACACACTACCGACATTATCATATTTTAAATATAATGGAATGTAAAAATTTATGTGTGATATTAAAATAATATAAGTATAATAATATCATAAATATAATAGTCAAGTAATAAATCCATCATTATATCTATCCTTGAAATGTAGTGATGGAAAACAAATTACATCGGTTCGTGAGGCATTAGTCTGTCGTACACACGATTGATGGTTTCTTTTCTCATTTGATGGAATATGAGATGGATATAGGTCATGAATTTAACATAATCATATATAATTATATATAATATATTAATATTATTATATAATCATTGATTAATAATATTTGAAGGAGGTGTAAAATCAAAAAAAATAAAAATTCTCCATTAAGATTGTTACATATTCTTTGGACAACTTCTTTAGGTTAGCACCAAAATACTTTCTAGTTTGGCTATATGGTAAAAAGAGGGCTAACTTATACTTTTAGGGGAGTAAATAACTTATTTTTTCATGTATTGGATAATCCAAATGGATTTTTAATCGTAAAGAGGGGAGAATATGATGTGTCCTTTTATAAGTGAGGGAGAGGACAGACATGGAATTTTTAAAAACAAATTCAATTACACCCACATTTTTATCATGAAAAAAAGTAACCAAAATGGGAAATTATTGAACCTTAGAGATTATAGGGTCTAAATTTGTCTAAAAATAGGATTTTACAAGTTTTTGGGTCATTTTAATCCTTATCCTTTTAGTTTTCCCCCTTGGTAAATCAGTTTTTACCGTAACCACGGTAATTAATTTTTACAGCTTTTACTATTCATACTGATCAAAAAATAAGTTTATCTTCTTAGATAATATAAATTATTCTTATTAAAAAAATTGAATCCATTTTTACAAATTAAAGTCACATAATTAGAAGAGTCTAATTTAAAATTACACCCACAAACGTGATGAAAATTCGGGTTTCCAAAGTGATAAATCACATAATTGTATAAGGTTTTAATATCCAAATTCAATATAAAATTGTTTAAAATTACCTGAATTATCTAAATTTTACTATAATTAAAGTAATTTTATTTTAAATCCAAGTTAAAATATAAGTTATCTTTGTAAATTATTTAAATGAAAAAGAAGTTTTCAATAAAAAATAGTATTTTCACTATTCCTAGAAAAATGAAACATTTCATAAAAACGCAAAAAAAATCACCATTATATAATTTTGATATGATTATTAAGAAAACTAATTTTATTAAATAAATTTTATTAAAGTTTAAAAAAATTATGTTTATATTATGTGTGCAATGCATAACTAAACCACATTTTAGAAAAAAATACTGTTTTTCAAAAAATATTACTTTTTCATTCAAATAATTTTTTTTATTAATAATATATAGATAACTAATAAACTTGTATAAACAATATATTTTCATAAATTATTTAGTCCTATTCATAACCTCCTACTTAACAGTGGGGTCATAACATCCACATTTTAAATAATAATATTTTAATAGAGTATTGTGTTTCATTTAAACCCGTTGTTTCATATATAACAAGCCACCAAAGAGATTAAATTTATTTAAAAAGAAATATATCATAAAGTATTGGGCTTTAAAATTATATTATAATCTTGGGTTTTAATGTAATATACTTTGTCAGCCAAAATTTCTACTTTTAAAATCTCTCAGTGTTACATCAGTTGGTGTCATAGAAGAGTTTTGTTATTTTTCATAGATTATGATTAGAGAAATATAGTAAAAAAGGAGAGAATTTAAAGTATAGGATAAAATCCTAAGTTATGGTAAATAAATTATTGTGGTTTTCCTAAAAAATGAATCGTTTTCTGGATAATTTAATGTAGATGCATCCATGATACAGATGTTCATAGGGGTAATAACTTTGAAAAAGGTTTTTTGGGTATTAACTTGATCGTCACCAGTGTATGATGAGTAGTCCTAAGACAACACACCTGGATAGACTCTCTCAGGTGATATGCTTGGGTTAATTAAAATTTTAATTATAAACTATTATGATGGATTTTAGTAGATAATGACCACGGAAAACCTAGGTTAAACCTAAAGTGTCATAGATTAAAAATAAATTATCATGATTAAGACATACTATTTATTATTTTTTATGATTATATCATTTATCACTCTGATTATCTTATCGTGATTCTTATACTGTGATTTTTGGTTTTATTCAATGAATGTAACTAAGAGGAATTATCTTAATGATGAATGTGATGAATAATAGAATTATTATTCTCATAAGAAACCAAATGAAATAGGGGTCATAATATGAGACATTATAATAATACCTTATCATCTTTCTCGTTATATTATCAAAAGTCTCAACCTGGGAGAGTTTCCAAAAACACATAACAAGATAAAAATATAGTTTCAGGTAAGTTCAATTTATGAATACCATATAGGAAAAAGTATTCATCTTCCTACATGTTCAGAATGTGAGAAGAAGTACTCAAGGGAATGTCTTAAAGGAATGAGAAGGTGTTTTATGTGTGGAAAATAAGGTCATGGAGTATGTAATTACTAAGTAAAAATGAATATTTTCATGGTGGAAAACTATGTTTTCTCAAAGGAACCATTTTTAGTTCAATGTCTTATATGTGGGGAGCTTGGTAATTATATAATTCCATATCCTAATCCAAGGGATTACTCTTAAACCATGTAAGGTCATATGTTATGCCAATCATTGAATTATAATGATTGAAGTGTTTATATATTATGATTCATGAATTTTTATGTATAAGTTTTTTATCAATGATATTCTTGTTATTATAATCATGAAACATATAAGGATTGTTATGCAGTAATTTCTATTAAAAATTTTAAAGCATATATAGAATGGTACCGATAAATTTGAAAAGTGATTCAACGGTAAGGTGATTTTTTTTAAATAATTATTTAGGGATAGATAACCCTTAAAATGTTCCTGATGTTGAGATAATAATGTATAGTTGGGACAAAGAGTTGATTGATATTGATAAAGTAAATTTGATAGTATTTTTAACCTTGGAAATTATTTTTGATTTTATGTAAAAGTCATTTATAATGAATTTTATATCATTTTTTGGATTAATAGAATATATTCTATAGTCCACGATTTTATATGAGGAATAAGGATATAGTAAATTTTTAGAAGAATATATGTTTTCATTTATTTTATATGGTGATTCAGGTTATTATCATGTTTTAATAGAATATATGATCAAAGTATTCACATGTTTGTTATGTGACATTATGAGAAACTTCATGTTGTCTATGGATAAAAGTTAAAGTTGATCTTGGAAAAAAACATTTGATAAAATATTTCATATTTTTTGTTTTTAAATTTGGTCAGACATATTTTAGAGGAGTCTTAAGGTTAACTATTAATAGAATTTATTAAGTTGAACTTTTGGTGTTATTTTTGAGGTTTTAGAGATTAATTTATTATATTTATCCATATTGGATAACTAATGATAACTGTTTTGGTTTTGGTAAAAATTTAGAGATATAAGGAATGGATTTTCATTTTTTATGGATATTTTGATCTATTAAAATTCAATTTTAGTGCTTCATTCATGAGAAAATCATCTTTAATATTCATTTCATGGAGTAACAGATGAAGTGGAATTTGATCAAATCATAACCAAACGATGAAAATCTTCTTATAAAATTAAAATAAATCAACTAATAATATTTTCTTGTGTTCTCTCTCTTGATTGAAAAATAATCTATAAACATTAGGAAAAATATATTTAAATAAATTTTTTATTCTTTTACGTTATTTTATAATGAATTAATGGTTTTTTAACCCTTCACTAATTTATGGTTTCATGGTCATTAAATTTCCTATGACTATATTCTCTATCAATCTCTATTAGTTTTTGGAAATTATTTTTCATCTTAATGTCTATATATCAACATCCCTTATATTTTCTCTTTATTTAGAACCTGATTATGTGTTCTTTTGGGTAACCTTTATATTTCTCACTTGCCCTTTTTAAAGGAGGTTTTATTATCCTTTTTTAGGAAGTGGGTTTTCAATTAAGGTATTTTAAAATATTGAACATTTGTTGACTGATATAAAATTGCAAGGACACAATTTATTTAAGGTATTGAGAATGTAACATCCTTAAAATATATCTTAAAAAATAATAATCATGATATCTTTTTTAATACACAACATCAAGCTATAAGTGAATTGTGATATACTATAAAAAAATTAATAATTTAAATGTGGTTGTTATAACCTATCCATTGAACTGATGGGTATGAATAAGATTAACTACATTATAAAATAAATTTAAAATTTTACTAATCAATAATAATTTGTAGATTAATTTTTATGAAATAAAAATTCAATTGTTAGTGAAGTCAGTTTATGCTTCAAAAATACATTTTCTTAAAAAATGGTCTTTATTACATTTTTTACTAAATATTATAATAAATTTATGTAATTTTAGAAATTATATTTTAAAAAAATTATTATCTTTTAAATAATTATATCAAAATTATCTTGAGGTGAAATTTAGGGAATTTTTTTTAAAAGATTAATTTTCCAGTAAATACAAAAAAATACCAATTTTATTGAAAACATCCTATTCCATTAAAGTATATATAATGACTCATTTTGTTTTTAATTGGATTTAAAATTTCATTAGTTCATTTTTATTAAACATAATCCAATTAATTTCATATAATCATCATTATGCTTAATTTTGGTACAAAAACATTTTTATACATAAAAATGCATTTTTCTAGAAACCTTTGTTGTAACATTTTTCAAATTTCTTTTAAAATTAATTTATTTAAATTAAAGGGATTATGTTTTATAAAATGTATTCCATATTTTCAATTAAAATTATATATTTTTTTTAAATAGTTCAAATTTATTTTTTGTCATTATAAATAGTAATTATGGTAAATATTTGTTACCACGTTAAGGGTAAAACGGGTAGAACAAGGTTAAACCAATGAGACAAGACTTCAAAATCATCCATACAGTTACTTATATTACATTTTATTAGTTTAATTTGACCACCCCAATTAAAATATTCAAAAATATATAATTTTTTACATTATTTTTTGATAAATAAATTTGTTATATTTTAAGTGAATGAAAATTCCAAAATGTCACTCTCTTCTTTTTAAAATCTCTTATACATTCACATAGGGAGAAGAAAATTCTATAAAAAAAATTTAAAATTTTATTTTGAACACAATGTATTTGTTTTTATGATATTAATTCATTATTAATTTTTAGTGGTGGTATAATTTCCATAAATTCATACACAACACAAATACAGTGCTTGTGCAAGTAGTAAAAAATTCAGAGTAAATGATTTTGAAAACATAAAAAATATTATTCTTTTTGATGAATTATGGTGTAAAAAAAATTTATGGTTAATAATAATTTATAATTGATATTTTAATAGTTTATATTATAATTACATACCTTTATTAATGTCTTTAAAGTCAAAATATGTCAATAGTTCTTAAAATGAATTTAATGGTTTTTTTATGTTAAATAATATATTATTACAGTATTTAAAAAAACAAAAAACTTGAATGAAGACAAGGGGTATGGTATATAGTCTAATTTTTATCCATTGACTATTTTTTATCCAACTTTTACCTTATATGTGCATTTATAACACATTAGTATTGAAAAATTTGTTACCATGATAAAGGTTAAAATTGGTAAATGAAGGGGTTAAACCAAAGTATAAGGTTTAAAATATTTTGTATGTATGATTTAAGCATAGGGGAAGTGTAGGATGGGTGTGTTCCCAAATATTCAAATTTATATAATCGATGATTAATCTGAGGTCAATACGAGGATTAACGTCAATATCCACATAATTGAATCAAAGATAAAAGAAAAAGGACAAAACTCGGAACCGGGAAGAGTGGATCAACATATTTTTTTTATAATTAATTTAATTAAATTATATAATTACCTAAAAGGTGATTCTTTCTTCATTTATGTGTTTGACCAAGGGTTTTTTGTGAGGATTAGTTTCCATGTATAATCCAAGGATAGAAATACTCTAGAGGTGATCCAAACATGCTCCATGTATCTCTGGATATCACTGAAGGAGTCTATGGGTGCTAGCCTAGAAGATCCTTGTGCTTGTGATGTCCACCTTTGATCGGCTTGAGAATCACTTCCAAAGCATTCTCCTTGATCAGGTGGAGGAGGATCTCTCTCATTCATGGGAGTGTTCTTAGAGAGGGGGGAGTTCACTAGGCTCAAGATCTTTTCTCCAAGGATGTTGTACACACAACGATTGGTTAGCCGGTGGAATGACCCTTTGACTTATATAGATAATAATAAAATAATAGGGAATTTAATTCTAAAGGAAATTATAAATAATTATCCCAGGTGTTGTTACTTAATTTATCATTCCATGTGAAAACCCCATGTCAAATAATAATATCAATGTTATTATTTTTATGACATATGCTTGACTTGAACATTATATTTAAATATTATTTAAGAAATTAATATTTAATATTATTTCTAACCAAACCCATAACTTGGTCTACAATCCTATTCAATATTTATTGGTCCCTAAATAATGAATATTTATTTATTAAATAAATATAACTGCATTATTCCCTGATAAACAAATATTTTTTCAGCAATATATTCTCTCAAATAAAGAGTGATGAAATAAATGCGATCTTGCATTCCTAAAAAATTATTAAACCACAAATGGGAATAATATTTATTCAACTTGTTAAGTAAATAAATTATTTAACTAAGAAACTGGCTACACTTAGTGTCTGACCATCTAGGCCTCTTTCTCATTAGCATTAGTAGGGCTTGCCTAAAGTCCAAGATTAATGTATAGCAATGAGTCAAGGAACCCAAGAGAGTTATGTTTATGTCGCAACAACATGTCACCTCATACGAATGCTTACTATGTAATATAATCCCACTTTCCTGATATCTCTAATCAAGCGTGTCGCATGCAAGTCTCATCAACCCATGTGCTCGATTTATCATTCTTTGACTTCCCAGAATTGAACTTTCCATGTGAACACCATGTCCATGGATTTAGTTAGGATATATCACTTACATTAAAGGGAAAAAAATATTTGCTTTTGTAGAAGCGACAAATCCTTTCCCGCATTATTCATTAATGCAGTATTATTTGTGACGCACCCAACAAATCCTACCATGCCACGAACATTTGTCATCACAATTTTTTTCAATACATATAATTGTGATATTAAAAATTCCCATTAATAATAATATTAAAGTATAAGTACCAATACATACATTCAAAAATAGAAACATCCAATGAAACTTATGAATGTGGATTTAATATTGGCAGTCTTGTTTTCATTATATCCTACTAGATATCACTAAGGGAGCACACCATGAGAAAGTAACTCAAGGTTTAATGAGTCCCCACCCCATATAGATTGCATCATTTGTGTCCATTAAAATGATATCATCCAACTATAGAACATATATTCAAGAATAGTGTCATGGAACTTCTAGGTTCTCATCATAGTTGGGATCCACTATATATGTTTAGAGTGAGAGTTATTCTAAGGATATTATCACATACTAAGTCACGTAGAAGAATAATAGTGACATGATAAAGAGTTTATTAATATTCACCCAATGAATACATGTTTATCATAAATTACAAGTAAGTTGGTTTATAGGGAACTAACTCCAATAGACTCCCACTTGCAATAGATCCAACTGCTAACAACCTTCAGACTGCTAGCTCTCATAGGATATTAATGCTTCTACTGAGATAGGACTTTATTCAATGGGTTTTACATGTTATCATAAATGGAAACTCTCCTCACTGTATCTTCACCCCTTTGATATAAATCCTTCAAGAGGTGATGCTTTTACAGTATGTTATTTCTCTGTTGATGTGACCTTGGATCTTTTGCAAGATCAACCTCTACAATATTATCACAATATAATGTAATGGGATCCTTACTGATAGGCACTGCATAAACTTTTGGAAAAAGTTATGAATCCAGATGGCTTCCTTGGCTACATTAGAATCTATTATATAATCAGACTCTACTGTAAAATCAACGATAACTGGCTGCATTGAACTCTTCTAGCTCACAAATCCTCCGTTGAGACGAAAAACATATCATGATTGAAACTTCAGATCATTCGAATTTGTTTGAAAACCATCATCATCATACCCTATAATGAAAAGATCATCATCTCCTCCATATACTAGGAACATATCCTTAGTTCATCTCACATACTTAAGGATATACTTGACCGCATTCCAATATTGTTCTCCTATATTTTCTTGATATCTTATTACCATGGTTAGTGCGTAGGAAACACCAAGTCTAGTACATGACATGGTATACATGATAGATCTTATCACAGAATCATATGGAATCTTACTCATCCTATATTTCTCATGTTGTGTTTGGGGACACATTTTCATGGAATGATGTATACCATGTGACACTAGAAACAATCCCCTATTGGATTGTTCCATACTAAATCTATTTTGTATCTGGTTAATGTATATACTTTGACTTAGTCCAATCATCATCTCGGATCTATCATGAATGATCTTGATCCATAGATTGTAGGTCGTTTTTCCTAAGTCCTTTATAGAGAAGCAGTTGTTCAACTAGTCCTTGATTGACTACAAGATTGGTATGTTGTTTCCAATATGAAATATGCCATCAACATACACTTCTAGGATAATGACTGCATTCCCATTAATCTTCTTGTTAACACATATCTCACATTCATTATAAATGAAGGAAAATTCTCTTACGGATTCATAAAATCGAATGTTCTATGACCTGTATGCTTTATTTAATCCATAGATAGATCTTTGCAACTTTCATGCCCTTTTAGCATCACCTCGCGTCACAAACCCTTCTAGTTGAGCCATATAGACATCTTCCTGAAGGTTCCCATTAAGGTATGAATTTTTGAAATCCATCTTCCATATCTCATAGTCATTGAAAGATACTATGGAAAGTATGATTCTTATGGATTTAAACATGGAAACTGGAAAAACGTTTTCATCTTAGTCAATTTCTTGATGCTGTTTAAAACCCTTATCCACTAGCCTTTATTTATAGGTACTAACTTGACCTTCTATATTATGTTTCTTCCTGAATACCCATTTACACCCAACAAGATTTTCATCAACTGGCGCATCGACTTGAACCCAGACTAGGTTTTGATACATGGAATCCATCACAGAATTCATAGTTTCTATCCATCTTGTAGCTTATGAGCTTTATATTGCTTTATTGTAGGAGAGTGGTTCATCAATTTCCAACAATAAGGATTCAACATCCTCAGTGAAAAAGAAAACATATCTTTGTGTTTCGCATACCTCTATGGTACTTCTATGTAGTACTTGTGTTTCAGGAAATACATCTTCCACGGGGACCTGTGGAAATTGATCCAATACCAACTCCTGTTTATCTTGAGCATCAACTTTATCTAAGTCAATATTTCCTCCTCTATCCTTTTTAATGATGTGGTACCTATCACGAAGGACAACATTTCTACCAACAATCACTTTCTTGTCTGAGGGGTTTTATAGGTTGTATCCCTTTTCTTCCTTGGGATACCCTATAAAGATACACTTTGTTCCCCAGGGTTCTAGTTTGTTTCCGGAGAAATACTTAACAAACACCTCACATCCCCATACACATATATGCGACAAATTGGGTTTCATTCCACTCCATATCTTGAAGGGAATACCATTTTCCTTTTTTAGTTGGTACTTGGTTTAATGTTTATGTGGTAGTTTTCAATACATATCCCCAAAAGGATTATAGAAGATCTTCATGAATCATCATCGACCTTGCCATGTCCAACAAGGTATGGTTCCTCCTTTCACTGACACCATCCCACTATGGTTTATAAGATGGAGTGAGTTGAGATTGTATCCCATGCGCCCATAAAAGTTTGATGAACTCTTAGTTAATATATTATCCACCTTGATCTGATCGAAGATTCTTTATATTCTTACCAAGATTATTCTTTACTTCATTCTTGAAATCCTTAAATTTCTCAAAGGACTCAAAAATATTCATCATTATGTAGACATAACCATATATACTCAATTCATCAGTAAAATTAATGAATTAATGATATGCACCTCTATATTTTAATGGAAATGGTCCACAAAAATTAGTGTGTACCAATCATAGAAGCTTTGTGGCCCTTTCACCATGTCCACCAAATAGTGGTTTGGTCATTTTCCCTTGTAAACAAGTGTTACATGTATCAAGTGGTTTTATCTCATAAGAGTCTAAATAACCATATTAATAGATCTTTGTCAAGTAGCTTTTCAAATACATTACCATGGAAGTGATTACACAACTGGGTGTTGTATGAGTCATGTGAAATTGGTTCGTTATCAATTATCAATACTTGGTTCTTGTAATTTAATACATACAGACCGTTGTTTAAATGTGTCATACCATAATATATTTTTACACATAAAAGTAACAAAATTTATTTCCAATCTTGAAAATTAATCCATCTATATCTAATATTGATATAGAAATTATGTTCTTGGTAATAGTAGGTACAAAATAAAATCCATGTAAAACTAAAATCATTCCCATCAGCATTGTGTAGTGGTAGTCCCCAATGGAAAGAGAATCCATCCCCACACCTTTGGTATCTCACAGATCCACCTCTCCTCTATAAATTTATCAAAATATACATTGTTCCTACATTTCAATATAGATGTACACCCCAAAAGCTATATCTAATAACCAATGTATAGAAATGGAAATATTTCACTCGATAATGAATGCACCTTTGGCTTCCCCTTGCCTATGGGTGCAGTTACTCTTCCATTGGCATGACTTTCCACATGAAAAAATACTGCCTTATTTTCCTTTCCCTGCCTCTGTATCTTCTTCTTCTTGGTTGAACGATGCTCATAGGCTTTAGATTGTTTATAAATCTTAGGACCCTTGGTCTTGTCCTTCCTCTTTCTATTCATCATAAGGACTGTAAGTTTTTCACACCCCATGTCCTTATCAACTTGGAAAATCAGTGTAAGATGATTCGATAGAATATTCTCATTATTTCTCATATTATAATTCACAATACAACTAGAGAAGTTCTTTGGAAGTGATGATAGTGTGAGATCTTGTGAAACTCATCTGGTAATCTAATCCCTAAGATGTTCAGACGCTCAATGTAGCCAATAAGCTTGACTATATGTGGTCCAGTTGGCCCGAACTCTCCAAGATTAGTAGTGAAAAAAATCATTGGATATCCCATACCTCACATATCTCACCTTCTCTTGATAGAGATATCTAAGGTGATACATCATGTTATAAGCATTCATTTACTCATGTTGCTTCAAGATCTCATTGGTCATGGATGATAGCATGAGTCATTGAACATCCATAGTGTCATTTAGATGTTTCTTGTACATAGAGAGTTCCTCATCACTCACCTCATTTCTAGGCGCAGCTAGTAAAGGATCTTCAATCTCAAAAATTTTCCTCTCATGGAGAAGTATAACCTAAAGGTTCCTTTCCCACTCATAGAAATTAGTGCCGGTGAGATGGTTTTCCTTTTCGAGTATGGATTGCAATGATATTTTTGATTTCATTTTGATTGTTGTTTCTAAAATTTAAGATGAACATAGATTTTCTATATTATCTATATAAATATAGAAAAATAAATAAATTAATATCTAGTATTATCCCACTATTTTGTCGAAACCCAATATCCCTCACCATTGGCTTTGAAATATCATCTGTCTTGGACTTTATTGGAACCAGAAAATGCGTAAAAAAAGTTTTAAAATGCTTCCAACCATGATTACAGGGGATATCATGTTTCGCAGGCTTCCATTTGACAGGTCGTGGAGGCAAAAAAGAGTTACAGATCAGAAGTTATGGCTTTTCGAAGTCAGGCTGCTGGAAATGGACATCCAGATATTGGGGAGAAGTATGGATTTGCATGCAAAAATGGAATCATTCATGAAAAAATGGAATCTTACATGCAAAATGGCTTTGCACGCAAAAGTAGAATGGATTTTTATGCACACCTACATTCAAGGTTTCGCCTATAAACACAACTGCACCCCCTTGTTCCAGGAGGCCCCTTGGAGGTTGGTCTCTGCTCTAATGTGCATAAGTCTACATTTTTTGTGCCTGCATGAAACACCACCTTCTTGCGCACAAAACTTCCCATTTGCATGAAAATGGGACTATATGACCGTTCTTTTCATGCAACAGTGCCATTGTTCCCAATGTTTCATGCACTAGTGCTGCACCTATCTAATTGCGCGCACTCATCCCCTATTGTGCTCAAATATCCCCAATTGTGTGCAACCCCTTCCCTATTGCACACAAAACTCTACTATTGTGCGCACATATCCCATATTGTGCTCACACCTTCCCTATTATACGCAAGACTTCAATATTGCACACAACAGTGCAATAGTGCCAAATTTTGCATGCGCCTGTGCCGCACAGTGAAATCTTTCGTGAAACCCATCCTACATATGGCATATTTTACGCACAATAGTATCCATTCATGCACCCACTAGTCCATACTGCGGGGGCTGCTCCCCCGCACCCCTACTTAGGATCACTGTCAGTATGTGGTCCCGGCCCTCTAGGTTGATACGTAAGCATTTTTCATTGCACACTTATGCGCACCCACCTTCCACATATGGAATATCATGATTTGAGATACTTCTCTTCTATCCATGAAACACCTTGAGTTGACATATTCCACTTGGTTTGTTTCCTATATTGTGACTTGGGATTCTCATCATCTATTTCTTGAGTACCTTCTATCGACATATTCCTCTTGGTTCGTTTCCTATGTCGTTAGTTGGGATTTTCATCATCAATTCCTTGAGTTCCTTGAGTCTAACCATTCCTCAAGCAACACATCCAAACCCTATCACATGAATCATATGTCACAATCCACTAGAAAGGGCCACCCTTGCGTAAGTCCCAACACCATCCATTTATAGGTTCCATATGCCTAATAGTTTTCTCTACAATACATTAAACTGTAGTACACCCTATGTGATAGACATAGGATGCCTCTTCTTCCAAAAAAGAGATGCATTATGCTCCAAGCATAAGATGCCAACAGTCCCCACTACATGACTATAAACTGTAGTATAACTTATCATTCAATAATAGGATGCCTCATGTTCCAAATAAGAGATGCCATATGCGCTATGAATAAGATGCCAAAAGTCCCCACTACATGACTATAAAATGTAGTATACCCTATCATTCAATAATAGCATGCCACATGTTCCAAATATGATAAGACTTATGCGCCAATCATAAGATGATAATAGTCCTCTCTACATGACTCTAAGTTGTAGTACTCCCTATCATTCAATAATAGGATGACTCTTGTTTCGATTAAGAGATGGCATATGTGAAAATTATAAGATGCTTCATGCCATGATTATAGTGGCGTAATTTAATAATCGTTAGAATCCATTCTAACATTTCATCACTTCACCTCATGCTTTGAATGTCCTTCCTTCGGATATTTATCCTATTTCACGTTTGAAGGGACCCCTAACGGCCTGGTCCCATGCCGTCTCAGCTCACCTACCATTCTAGGCCAACGTCCCTGAATACATTTGAGGACACTTTGAGTCAGGTCCTATGTTTTGAACACGGTCAATAGTCGACCCTCATTTTTTTATCTCCATTTCAGGACAATATTATATGGATGCTCTGTTTTGAATATGGTCAAAAGTTATCCTTCATTGTCACGCCACCCTCACCACCTTTCGAATATCGGGCATGTGATTCACACTTTTCATCTGCCTTTGTTCAGACTAATTCCAACGTCCTTGGCATTATCCCGCTTGTCCACTAGCACATAGGTGTGGGTCTCGATTATATGCATCAAACCACCAGTGAGTTAGGATGTCCTCATGGTTAGAAATGAGGAACACATTTAGGGAAGCTTCCTTGTGTAAGCCCCATCCACCATTGTTGCCCTATAGTGGCACCCGGGCAGCTTCCTTGCATAAGCGCCATCCAGCATTGCCTCTCCGTAGTGGCACCCAGGCATCTTCCTTGTGTAAGCCCCATTCACCATTGCCGCTCCATAGTGGCACCCAGGCAGCTTCCTTAGATAATTATCATTCACCATTTCCAGTCCGTAGCGGCATCCTAGAAGATTCCTTGCTTAAGCCCCATTCACCACCCTTCATGGGCTAACATTTTTGTTGTGATCATCATGTCCTTACTGCCTCTTGTTTATCACACTGATCCTGACTCATGTGGTCTCAGAGTAGTAATCATTGACTACGGAATCCTTTCTGGGCTACCTTAGAGCATAAGCCCCAACACCCATTCCAAACTACATAAACTTTGATTCTTGACAAGGCAGGGTACGTAGGAAGCCTCCCTGATGTTAAAGCCAAACACCCATTGGTCCCGAACACTTCACGCCGGTTAACCAACACTCATTCCAAACTATGTGAACTTTGATCCTTACCAAGGCTAGGTATGTAGAAGCCTCCCTGAGGTTCAATCCCAACACCCATTGGTCTCGACAACATCACGTCAATTCACCAACACCCATTATGAACTTTGTGGACTTTGATCCTTCCCAAGTTAGGGTACGTAATAATCCTCCCTAAGGATCAAGCCCTATACCCATTGGTCCTGACCACTTCACATCGTTTCACCAACACCCATTCGGAACTACGTGGACATTGATACATGACAAGGAAAGGTACATAGGACGCCACCATATAGTTCAATCCCAACTCCCATCAGTCGCGAATACTTCACATCGGTCCACCCCCATCATGCTTGAAGTTAAAATGTATGCCGATTTTTTTTCCGCATGACACTAAATAGACCCATATCCAGTGGTAAGCTGTTCTCAACCCCAATCAGAAGTAAGTTGTTATCAACCCCAATCGACAATAATCCATCGTGTCACCCAATCGATGGTAAGTTTTCATGTTCCCCAATCAAGGGTAATCTGTTGTAGTCAACTTTGTTGGGACCCACATCTCTTGTTTGTTCCCATGACGTCAGACCAACCTCAAGACGCTAACCACACATAATCCCCCAGCATGTCATTAGGTCTTTGTCCTCTGCATACACCCTGATTCTACACCCCCTTACTGAACTATGTGGACTTCGATTCCCTGCCACATGGATACATATGAAGTCTATTTGAGGCTCAAGCCCAACACTGTTGTCACCTTCATAACGGCTCCATCTCATTCACCTTCCACTTCATTCAACTCTCCATCATTCATCCTGATTCTTACCTGGGCTACCACATCCCGGTGAGATCATTCCATTCATACCAGTGTTTCTCTTTATGAAACTCGGGCTTCTAACCATGCATAAGACCCACACAATCCATAACCATCCAACAAAGGGTTTACCTCTTTTGGTGGGCCACTAACCATGTGTAAGCTCCATCATGTCTCTGGGTCTTTGGCCTTTGTGTACACCCCGATTCACCACCCCTTTTAACTATGTGGATTTTGATCCCTATCTCTTAGACATGGTATGTAGGAAGCTTCGCCGAGGTTCAATCCCAGCCAATGGTAAACCTTTGTGTCCCTATTCTGGGGTGTACACTCCTTGATCCACCCTTACTGGTGTCCAGATCAGCCTTTATGGTGTATAATATTCCATTTAAGGGACACACAACCCTGGGTCTTCTCTCATTGGAAATTCTATGATATTAATCTGGTGTTCCCCATTCGGGGGTGCACTCTTTCTGATTCTCCCTAAGTAGTGTCCAGACCATCCTTGACGGTTTGATATATTCCCTCTATGTGACATACCACCTCAGATCTTTCCTCATTTGGCATTCTGATCCATCCATATGGTAAACCATCCAGGTACTCCATCATTGGGATGTACTAATATGATCCACCTCCATGGAGTGTTCTGATCACTCTTATACCTTCTACGCAAGATGTTAAACTCACGACCTAACTCGTGTTAAACATGAGATGCCTGAGGAAAACCTCGGAAGAGATTACATTGGTGTAACTGTCTCCTCTAGATGTTAAACTCGCATCATACCTTGTGTTAAGCATGGGAGTCGAGGAAAACCTCAGAGATATGCCTCTGGCATGAGATACCCCATCATCAATGTGGGATGCCTCGGGTTCTTACACCCTTGAGATGCCCTCATATGAGGAAGAATACGGGTTTACCAATGTTCACACATCTAGAGATGCCTCGACATGCCCGTTGTTACCATCTACTCCGACCAGAGGTTGATGTCTCTTCATGACCCCTTGGGATGTCCAAACAGAAGCAGTATAATTAACCGGCATCCAAAAAGATATGGAATCGGGAATGAGATTCATGGACAATGACTAAATATTTAAGGGATACCTGGACTATGTAACGAGTTCAAAGGAGGAATCCGTGAAGGGAAGAAATGGCATCCCATCATTCCTTTTTGATCAAGGAGAAAACTTCCCTGAACAAGGAATGGATTACGCCCACCTTTGGAAAGCGGGAATGCAGGGCGACAATCAATGCATCCTTAACAGACGGATCTGCACCCCAGCGAAAGCGACATAAATAGACATTCTAGAGGTAAAGATCCATATTTCCATTCTCATTACCCTGACTAGTTTTGTTTAAGAAACATGAGAGTTTTTAGGTGGGTATTCTAAATTCCAACTACCTTAACTCACATATCCTTGATCTATCAAGTGGACCACCCAATCCTGAAATCCTTAATTTCAGATTTCCTCAAATTTTTCCTCTTAGTTACACCAAGTCCGGTTAGGGCAGTGAACCCATGATGTAAACTAAGTTAACTCATCCCAAAACATCAAATTAGAATTCCCTGGTAATTGAAAGCACCCTAACTAGGGTTGGTCAAGAACTTTGAACTGTGGCATGATTCTAACCTAAGTAATGGTAGGTAATACCAACATAATATTTAATTGAGGTATTTTGTCCTTTATGTGTAAATTTCCACTTATTATCTTTTCACATGCTTGTAAATGTTATGTGGGATTTACTTAAGTGATTAACCATGTATATATATTATTTACGTATAAGACATTTTTATTTTAGTTCCATTTAGTATAATTGTTTGTTCATTAATTATGTGATTGCATCAAGCATAAATAATGAATAACCATAAAAATGACTGAAATAAAATAAAGGGTATGGTCATGATCTTTACTATTGGTTAGTTTATCTAGCAGCTGATAAACTAACCCTAGCCTAGGGGAGAAACAACTTGAACCATTTAAGGTTCATGTTTACAGGTTTCCACATATCCACCTTTGTATCTCCTTGGATTGGATTCACATCAGCTCTTAACTAGAACCACCTCCAATAGATTAGGAGCTCTATCCATTACATATTATTTTAACTCACACGTAGTTGAGGGGTGAAGTATGGTTTACGTAAATGAAACCATGGGCACAATGGCCCTATATATTAATGAGGATAAGGAATGTGTGCCAATAATTTTAATATAATAAATAAATTAAAAGGGAACCAATCACATAAAAAGGTCTGGTCTAGCTTAGGATCATCCACATACATGAAAATAATTATATATTTTATAATACTAGCATTAAATTATTTAATCATTCTTATTATGATAAATTATACTTGAATCAATTAATAATTATCTTTAATTAATAAATACTTTTTATCTTAATAATTTTTTGAATTTCCTTGAAATTATCATCCATAACCTTGTACATAACTTGTAACCTGGAAGAAACCTGATGAATACCCATACAGAACTACCCAACATGTATTTATACTTGTATATACATTATTCTTTGTGACATGTAGCATACATGTAGAATTATAATTGTAATACAACTCATACATGATGTGCAGATCTTTGAACATTACACAGATGTTAATTAAACTTATATATATATATATATATATATATATCAAACACCTATCACAGGTTGTGTACCAGCTTTACACCCACACAAAGGTACATGTCTCAAGGGTTACATAATATAATAATAAAATTTTAAATCTGCATAATCTGGAAATTGTACAAGGCGGGTAGATCCGACTACACGATTTGTACCCTCCACACCATCCATCCAAAGTACACACCAGGGAAAATGGCATTTGAGGTGTACTTAAAAAATATTTGGAGTACACGGTATGTCCAGTGGGATACATTCTGTGTAGACACTACGTTTACATGGTCACCAGTCGGGCATGCAGTAAATGAGATGCACGACTTGACCCTGACCCAAATGCACTATAAGATATGTTTAGTGGGCCACACGGTGTGTAGTTTTGCTGACCACGCGCCAGTCTGTCCTAGTCAACAATTAGTGTAAGAATTAACAACATTGCGTGTCATTAATGCACACAACATATGTAATTTACAAATTACTTATGATGCATTGAACACAAACACAGAGCCTTTAGATCATACTACATGACGTGTATTCTTGTGTTATCCAGACAAAACCATCAGCACCTCTTTATGAAATATATGGTTTAATTTTAATAATAAAATTATTCGTTTCTATTAGATCTTTGAGAAATGATATGGGAGGAACAAATCTCAAAATTGATATTACAGGAATGATTAAACATGAATTGAAAAACTTAATATTTAAATCATAAATCATCAACGAATTGTTTATATAATTATAAATGAAAATATGTCCTTCTCTGATACCACTTGTAGGTTTCAGGTGAAGTAGAATCACATGATGAGCGTGTATCTTACTTTGTAAATTTCAATAATTGATGATTAATCCGGGATTAATACGACATTTAATTCTAGTATCCACAGAATTGAATCAAAGATAAAAGAGAAAGGAAAAAACTCAAAACCGAGAAGAGAGGATTGACATATTTTTTTATAATTAATTTAACTAAATTATAGAATTACCTCCAAGGTGATTCTTTCATAATTGATGCATCTGACCACGGGTCTGAGGGGTTGCTTTGTTACGATGTATAATCCATGTATAAGAATCCTCTAGCGGTGATCCACACATGCACCACATATCTCTAGATGCCGCCAAAGGAGTCTTTGGGTGCTTTCACGGAAGATCCTTGCACTTGCGATGTCCACCTTTGATCACCTTGAGAATCACTTCTAAAGCATTCTCCTTGATATGGTGGAGTAGGATCTATCCCGTTCCTGAGATCATTCGTGGAGAGGGAAGATTTATCTAGGATCGAGTGCTTTTCTTCAAGTATGTTTTGCAAACAATGATTGGTTAGCTGGTGGAATTACCTCTTGACTTATATAGAGAATAATAACATAACAGGGAATTTAATTCACTAGGTAACAATAAATAATTAGCATAGGTGTCATTACTTAATTTATTATTCCATGTGAAAACCCCATGTCAAATAATAATAGAAATGTTATTATTTCCATGACATGAGCTTAACATACACATTATATTTAAATATTATTTAACCAAATAATATTTAATATTATTTATCACCAAACCCATAACTTGGTCTTCCAATCCTCCTCAATATTTATCAGTCCTTGAATAATGACTATTTATTTATTAAATTAATATAACTGCATTATTCACGGATAAATAAATATTTCATCCGCAATATATTATCTTAAATAACAAGTGGTGAAATAAATGCGATCAGGCATACTTGAATAATTATTAAACCATAACCGGGAATAATATTTATTCAACTTGTTAAATAAATAAATTATTTAACAGACGTACTAGCTAAACTTAGTGTGTGACCATCTAGGCCTCTTTATTGTTGGAATTAGGAGAGCTTGACTAAATTCCAAGATTGATGTCTATAAATATGTCAAGGCACCCAAGAGAAAGAAGTTGATGTCACAACAACATGTAACCTCATACAAAAGATTACCATGTAATATAATCCCTTTTCCTGATATCTCCAATCAAGTGGGTTTCATTCTAGTTCCATCAACCCTTGTGCTCGATTTCTCATTCATTGACTTACCAAAATTGAACTTTCATAGTGAACAGCATGGCCATGGATTTAGTTAGGCTATATCATTTCAATCAAAGGGCCTGAGATATTTACTTTCATAGAAGTGAAAAATCCATTATCACATTATTCATTAAGGTAGTATTACTCGTGACACACCCTATATATCCTACATCTCCGTGAACATCTATCGTCATTAGTTTTTTCAATACATCTAAGTGTGTGATTCATAATACCAATTAATAATATTATTATATTCTAAGAACCAATACACATGTCCGGATATAGGAACATCAAATGACACTAATGAATGTGGATTTACTACTGGTAGGTCTTGTTATCATAATAACCTCATGGATATTTCCAAGGGTTCACACCATGAGAAGGTGCCTCAAAGTTCCATGAGTCCCCACCATTGATAGTCTGTAACATTTGTGTCCCTTTAAATGATATCATCTGGCCATTCGAGTTCTCATCATAGAAGGGATCCGATATGACCATTTAGTTTGACAACTATTTTTAGTACATTATCACATATTATGTCATGAAGAATAAAAATCTTTATGTGATAAGGATTTTATTAATATTCATCCAATGAAAAAAGGTTTATCATAAAGTACAAATATGTTGGTTTCCAGGCCACCAACTCCAACAACATAGACCTATACAAATTTTATTGGTTGAATGATATTTCAACCATAACCGATATTATCTTAAAAAAATTCCAATTTCTTCCAATTGAACATAAAAACGAATTTATTATATTTAAATCTTTTAAGTACTTCCATGTTTTTCCTTTCCTTCACTGTAAAAGGACACCACCTCTCCTCTATTATTCACACAACCTTGAGACCCGTATATTAAATACAACCTAAAAAACTATTATAAACATCATTATACAAGTTATTATGGTTATTTTCTTCTTAAAATACCATCCCTAGGGTCCTTGAGGAGAGATCCAGAGGAGGTTCTTCAAAGAGGAGGTAATCTTCTTAATCAAGCATTTTTATGTTACTTATTATTCTACCTCTTTAGAATATTATCAAAGACATTTAAATATAATAAAATAAATATATCTGATATACTAAGATGTTATTATAATAATATAATAACCTTATTCATCTCTTTTTTCTATCAAATGGGAAATAAAATTATCACTCATGCATACGTGTGGACCACTACCTCCCCAAAGTGATGTGATTAATTTTCCATAACCATCTCACATATCTATTTATAATGTTGGATTTATTAAAAATATATTATATTAATGAAATTATTATTTTTCTAGAAGTTGAATTATTATTTACCATTCTTTTTTTCGTACATTGTAAAATAGAAACATCACTCATGCATACGTATGAACTATTGTCTCCACAAAGTGATGTAATTCATTTTCATCACCACTTTATATAAATATTTATAAATATGTATATAATTATTAAATATTATAATCAATAAATGACTAAAATTCTTTACATTATGGAACCATAATCAATTTATAAGTATCAAAACACCCGAACCAAAACTTACATAAAAAAATAAACCATTTTACATCTGGAAACAATGATTTTAATACATAATAATTAAGAAATGAGTGTTGAAATATTATAATTGGATCATATATGATATTATAAGTATATATATGGATATTTTATATAAAAAAAGTTAAATTTATTATATAGGAGTATAGAATTATTACTAATCAATTCAGGCACGAGGTAAGGGTTTCCCTTCTCACTTTTGTTTCTATGAGGCATATTCCATATTCACCACTTGTTTCTTTAGTGTAGTGTATATTCTACCTATTTTGTATATTTTATCATTGATATATTTATATTAATGGTATTTTATGTCTCACTTGAATTTCTTTCTTCTATGTGGTTTGTGATTCAAAATTTACCAAAATGGTAAGGGTTTATGTTACAATTTCATTTCTTTTCAGGATTGTCTATGCTAAATTTATATTATGGAAAATTTAATGAATAAATTACTTTAAAACCCATATATTTGATTCTCCTATTTCTATTCATGTAATGTTTATTTATTAGAACCATTTTACACTCTTTGATATTAAAAATTATTGAGAAAATGTTTTTGAAGGAAAATCGACCTTGTTTCCTCTTTCGTCGTTGAAATTTTTCTTCCATGTCCATACTCTTAAAAATTATTTTATGAAATTTATTATTTGTACATGAAATTATTTAAAAACAAAATTTTCACTACCTTTTAATTTATATACAAATTTTTAAAAAGGAATATTTTTAAAGTAATATTTTTCCAAACAATTTGTTTTTAAATTTTTACAATGGTTTGAAAGGAATGTTTTTTAATGTATATGAAATGAATGGATTTTAATATAGTCATTATTGTTATTTTAATTGAATATTGATTTATATGTTTCAATGGGCATTTTCAAATAAATTTATTTTCTCAATACTTGAGAAATTTTTAGTTTAAATATTTTCAAAATAAAAAGACAGTTTTCTCATGTTTTCAAAGAATGGTACAAACATTATTTTAAATGAATTTTTCATCATTGTGAACAAAATTTAAGGATTGTTATATTTCACTAGGTATATGATATTTTTGTTATATAGAAATTTATGGATTACTTATGATGATTATTATTCTATGAAACTATTTTCTTTTCCATGTGTTAATTGATTTATGATGATATCTTTATGAAACCCATTTCTTTTCCATGGGTTATAATATACTGAAATTAAGGATATTTTATGATCTTGTGGCACAAATATGTATGGTATTAATTATTTGATGGTTGGATCCATTATATCCATACAATTCATTGTGTAATGACATATATTTCTTAATATAATTATGGGAAATGAGTTTATGAGCTCGATCCATTATCGGAAACAAGTAGGGATTCCTAATACACTATGATATAGGAATGAAGTGGTGATTTTGATGTGGAAAAACGTCATCATGGCCCTCAAAATTACATTTATTAGACTACACTAGCATAGTGGTGCAGGGTTGATCCACAGAGAAGGCAGATGAGTGAATTCTAAGATTTTATTAAAAGACAAACTCTACTGTTGTCAATAGTGGAGGAGGTGAACATTTTTTTACTTTTTATTTTTTAAAATATGAAGTGGAAACATGATGATTAAACAAGTATTTTTACATAGAATCTAAAATTTATACTACGTATGATAAACTAGAGAAATACAGTATACTAGTATTAAGCAGAAAGACAAAGAAGCGAGATCAACAAAGAACTCATGAATTCTAAACTACTGGTTCGAATGGATGTTCTATCCACAGCTTATAATAGAATCACACTTCAAGAAAGGATGAAGAATTTCCCTCACCAATAAACTCAACAGGCAGATGATTAAGTCTTGGAGTTATCCACATCAAAACCTAATTGAACTGTAAGAAGTTTTAAGCTAACATTTGGAAAGGAACCCGCCATAAATCTCCAAAGTTTATGTTGTTAAAGATTTGAAAAATGAATTCAAGATCGACCTCCCAAGTCAATATTGAAGTTTTAAATTGTAAACATAGAAGTGTGAATGATCAAAAGGTTAGAAACAGAATAATTTTTTCCAACTGATTCAAATTTCGTAAAAAGATAAGAAAATGAATATTTAATGATCATAACCAGAAGGTTTTAAAATTACCGAGTTGAGAGAGTTCAACCAATGATCAAATTGATTAAAGAAATGAAATACATCCAAGAACAGAGTACAAAAATTAAGGACAGATGGAAGAAGAACTCCCCAAATAATTCTCTGCTCTCAAGCTCCTTGGTCTCCTGCTCAACTCTAGTACTACTCCCGGGATATCTGCTCTTGAGTCTAGTGTGTTTGTTGAATGAGAATAAGCGTCGATCTGCTCCCCTATGATGTGATCCTGGAATGAATGAGCCTCCCCAAAATTCCACTTCTACTCTGATTTTATATCATCTGTCGTCTACTTCTTATCATAGACCTATTCAACCGACTTCAAAAGTCCCTCAGTTGTGCACCACACTCGTGTCTTCTTTCCCGAAAGGCACGTCACGATATCATTTCTCTTGTAACTAACTCTCGGTGAGTTAGTTAGATGAATCTGGACGTATACTAGACTCTTGAATGAACCTGAAAAATGAAACAAACAGAATAATTGAAAACGAGAAGGAAATAAATAAATATTTAAAACTATTAGTATATTAAATTTCTTAAAAGAATTAATTATTGTTTTTTATTAATTAGAGTTATTAATGGTAATTTAAAAGTTTATTATTATAAATAAATTAAATTATTTACTAATTTATGTTATTTATATTAGCATATTTATGTTTTAAATAAATTATATAATGTATTTAATTTTATTAACAGAATAACTATTTAGTATGCGACATTAAATTAAATTAAATTAAATTAAGATATAATTATTAATTTGTTTAATTTAATTAATTTTTTATTTAAGTTAAATAATTTATTAATTTTTTATACGTTAATTATTATATAATAATTATTTCCTTAAAATTGAAATTGTTTTACATTAAGTTATTTTAAATTTTGGTTTTTTAGATTGTATTTTTTTTATTATTTAATTCCTTCCCCCAAATCGGCACAAAGCAGGGGGAGGGTTAGTATTCTTCTTCAGCTCAGTGCCAAAGGATGGACGGGTTAGGGATTTGCACTCTTCCCTAAAGAATCCCTGCAGTGGATAAGTCCTCTAGCGGCGGTGTCTCGGCCTCATCAGCAGCTTCATCTTCTAATATCGGTGGCAACAACTCTTCTCATGTGGTGACCTCTCAGTTGAGTCGCTACAGCACAATGGCACAATAAATAATAGGAGGGTTCGCCTAGTTTCTCCCCCAAAACCAGCAGTAACCTAGAGCAGGGATAGACCAACACCTCCTTGGTGTGGCCTAACTCAATCTGTGGCACCAGCTCCAGGTAAAAACTCCTCCTCTTAATGACGCAGCGGCGAGTTCTAATTTAGTAACCAGCATAAACTTTGCAACATAGTGGACTCCAATTACAGAAGTGTCGAACTCTTCTACTTGAATCGATGTTATTCAAGTTTGTAACCAGATTCAGTGAAGAGTTGAAATTAGGGTATAATAAGTTCTTTGAAATTTAAAAATCTTATTTGAGGTGTGTGGAATAAATCTATTGCAATTGATTTATTTTTTGTGTGAAGAAGGTGTTATTGCGGGTGATGGGTAGAAGCAGGGGAGCAGTGGAAAGGGATGAAGTGTGGCCTGATAAAGGAAGAGATGGCATGAAACTAGAGTGGAACCGTGAGTATACGATGAACAGAGGAAACACGGTGAGACCGTATGGAGAATCATGGTGGCAAGAGACACTGTAAGCAGATTACGGTGAGATAGTAAGATAAGTTACGGTGCCACCATAAAATTGACACAGTGCAAGATGTGATAGTGGAAAAGACACTGTGAGACCGTGAAAATGATTGGGAGACGGTGTGTGGAGGCACTATGATAGGAAATGGTTGTTGGGGCACCGTGACACTGAAAAACAAATAGTCAAACCAAATAAATTGAAACATGAATAAAACTGATTAAAATAATTAATTAAAACAAATGAAAAATTAAGTAATCATATAAAACCAAATAAACTAGAATTAAAAAATCATTAACTTCACTTAAATTAACATAAATTTCTAAAAAAATAAAACTAAAAAAACTTACTTATTAAAGATTAAAGTAAAATTAAACATTTATATATCAAACTAAAATTATTTAAATTAGTTACTTTAACAAATTTAATTCATTTAATGCAGATAGATAATTAGTATATCATTAAATCATTATGTTAATTAATGAAATATAATTTAAAGATACTTAATAAAACTAAAATAAGTTTATACTCTAATATTATAACTAATGAATTGTTAAAAGATGACAAAAATATTATGTTACATAAAATTAATTAATATTTAATACATGCAATGTTAGATTAATACATCATTTTCTAATTACAAATGCAGAATTAATTAATTATCCTATTACTGTTAAATTATTAATTATACAGAACAAAAAAACAATCTTAATAAAAAGTTATTAGTCTATAAAATTAATGTAAGAAATAAATTAATTAGTTTAAATATTAAAATTCACGATTAATTGTAGAAATTGATAAGATGACATATTTAATAATAAAAATAAAAAAGATTCATTATTTAGTAAAAAGTGGTAAAGTAAATAATTAAATTGAAAACAATTAATTAAAAAGATGTGGAAAAACATGTGTTTTTAAGGAGACATCAAATTCCCCCACACTTCAACATTTTTTATCCTCAAACAATCTCATGTTTTATTTTTTTCTTAAAAAAGAAAAATGTTTTTAATTAAATTACTCAAAATGTAACATGTTTAGAAAATTGACAGAAAGGATACAAACATGTCATTGGGATTATTAAGTAAATTATTCAAATGAGTCTTACTAGTAACAAGTACTCAAAGGTAGTCAAGAGAGCGATAAATCAACAAGAAATGATAGTGTCATGCCTCATATGTGGAAATTCTTAGTGACTAACTTCAATCCAGGCTCATGTCCAGAGTCAAGAGTAAAAAAAGGTAATATTTATGTGAAATTAAGAACTTAACTATAGGAACTTTATACTTTTACTTTTCACCTAATATCCAAAAATAAATAATTATTTTTGAAACACCTTAATGATACAACCTAAATGACTCCCATAAAAACCAATTGACCCCTTCTTCATTTGGTGTTCATAATTTCCCTCACTTTAATGGACTCATTTTTGACCCTATACACTTTATTTGATTTCCAAAGCCATGTATCATGTGCTATGCACTGTGAAAATGCACTTATTCAAAGTGTACAGAGGGCTTATAGTAAACAGAATTGCACCCAACATCTAGGGTCTCAGAGACTCACCGTGGGATCCTAGATGCCCAAATTATTCTAGTTTCAAAGGATTTATATAAAAATTAATTTAAATTATCTCATTAAGTTAATTACTTTAATAAATAACAAATAAGTGTGTCCCCTAAGATCAAATCAAACTTCCAATTCCAAGAGTTATGATAACAATTCCATTATAAGATCATCCATGTCTCTCTCAGAAATAATTCATGAACCACAATTTCAATTAGATCACTAAGATAGATCAGTCAACAATCATCCATTATCACCAATTTTAGATTCAATTCAAATCTTAACTTATGTCAAGGTACTTGTCCCAAGGCAAGACCCGTTTGAATACAGTGTAAAGCATAAAATTATGCAATAATTTTGAAAAAATATAACCATTTTTATTAAAATATTTTCAGATTCAGTGGGAATTGATGAGATTTCAATTAAGAACACTTTAACATAGTCAAGAATTTACCCCCTACCCCACACATAAAACCCAACTTTGTCCCCAAAGTTGACTTCGAAATATGATAATAACAATGTAACAATTAAAATTCAAAACATATTTTCAATTAAGTAGATATATGACATGTATAAAGGTCACATTAAAGTTCAAAAAATTTGTTTTCCACAAGGAATAAATTAAAATCAGGTTCATTAGAAAGTACATGCATTAACAATTAAGTCCAGTGACAATGATTTTCAATTCAGCTCAAGATATATCATGTAATTTGTGGGTGCACAATTAATTAGATGTAAGCAAGTTTAGATAAATTTATTCAGTTAAATATTCAATAAAGCAGAAAAAGTCCATGCTAAACAACCCATCCCAAAGTAGATTCAAAATACCAGAAGCATGTACCCCCCCCACTTAGTTTTAAGTAGTGTAGATATTTTAAAAACAATGCAATTTAGTTTCCCACAGTGAAGTACATGCAGATTTTTTTTTACATAGTGACGTCAAGAAAAATTCCATTCCGATACGGGCAGAATTTTAAAAATATGCAGAATTTTTATTTTGGTAGCATGACAAGCAGCAGAATTTAATATAGTTCAAATCATGAAATAGAATTTTCAATACACATCTAGGAGATTTTTTCAATACAAGCTGAATTTTCCAAGCAAGAAAAACATGCAGTGATTTTTTTCCGAAAGCATTAAGGAGTAGAAAAATAAAACAAACAATAATAGTAAGATACTTCCCTGACTAGGTTTTACATTACTCCTTAATCATGGGAATTTAACTCCTTAAATAACAAAGAAGCATCATCCTAGAAACACATAATATGTAAACCACTGAAAATTAATCAATATAGGCAGTACATACAGAAGGCAACATGGAACCACTTTATTTAAAGTAAAACAAGAACAGAAACAATAGTAAACACAAATAAATGAAAATGGGTTGACTACCAAGAAGCACTGAATTTAAAGTCTTCTGTTAGTCTTTATATAATTACATTTTTTATTGAAAAAAAAACATGGGTTGCCACCCATACAGCACTATGTTTAAAGTCCCCAGACGAACTAACCAAGAAACTAATAGTAGTCACTATGTGGATGTGGTTTCCTTAATAGGAACCACTACATGTGTTTGGACCAATTATTTTTTACAGAGAGATGAGATTTGCGGGCAACAAGACTAAAGTAGACTAAAACAAAACTCTCATAACATCAAATAAACCCTATGTAGCACCCTTTAATAGTAGTGGGTATAGTGCTGTCCACTTCCAGAATAAGTTCAGAAATATCAATATTTGAATACACATGAAGAGACGACATAGATCTAGGTGCTTAAAAGGGTGTATAATTGACCTCAGAGCTATCTCTATTAACCTCAACACTAACATGTTAAAATTCAAGGGTGAAAATGGGAAAATTTTGATTAACACGCTCTAGAGGGAATTCAATTAAGTTGTGAACTGAATCATGGACAATAAAAAAATGTTTGATCCCCCCTTTGGGCTACTATCAGTATCATGAAAAGGCTCATCACCCTTCACAGTTGAGTATGTAAGTGACATATGGGGAAGAGAATTTATTTTATCACAAACAGAATGAGGTCTAACCATGTTGTAAATATCTTCCAAAATCTCCTCATCTATTAACTCACACAGAACATCGACTAATTCTAAAAAATAAACTATTCCTAATTCATGTGTTTGTTCAACATCTACTTTAAGTTCATTTCCAAAAATATCACTTTCTAAAACCATGTCAATTGAGTGTTGCAATTCAATTTCAAGAGAAGAATTGTAAAATTCAATTTCAATAAATTCATTTTCCAGGATGTTCAAATTAAAAAAATACTCCTCAACTTGGCCAACACTAATTTCCATTTCATTGCACAATGATTCAGAAAAATGATTACTTTGAGAATAGCTAAATGAAAACACATCAGTTAGTCTTTCTTCAAATATTATTCCCTTTTCCTCATCATCCAACGACATTTCAGAATTTATTGGTTTTACAGGTTCAAAATATGAATGAGAAGTGTACAATTCATGTTCAAAAATTTCATATTATTTGATAACAAGCTTATGGTTTTTTTCCAAAGTGTTCCAAATATATTGTTCAGACTCATTATTCACAAATTCAGAAAAGTTTGGTGAAGAGTTTTTAACATTCAAATTTTCATTCTCAAAAATCTCTTCTACCCAAATGAATTCCTTTTCAAAACTCCTAAAACAATGATTTTTCTTCAATGTAGGAATTGTGAATAGAACTGGACATTCATTTTCAATTTTTTTCAATTCATCTTTAAAATTGTACAACTCAACAACTGTAAAGTTCATAATGGGGTCTTCATCAATGTGTTATTTGTCTAATGAGTTGGTTATTTATAGATTTTGTTCAACAGATTCATATTAATTAATGTAAATGGTATCTTGTCAAGTTTCACAATCATTCTCTTCTTCAATTTTATTTTCAAATCTTTTGAAAACATTTTCTTTTTCATTTTCATCAAATTCTTCTTGTTCTTTAACCTTCTTTTGTAACTCCAAAAGAATATTTTCTTATCTTTTCAATCTTTGATCTTTCTCTTAAGAATATATAATTTGAATTTAAAGGGTTTTATTAAAACAATTGTTAATTATTTCTACCACATCATCCAATTTAGAATAAATTATTTCATTTTTTTCTAGGGTGTTAGGACTAGACTCATGTTTTTCATTTTCCTGAATGTAAAAATCATGATGTGGCTGGTTATAGACACATTACCAAGATGTATGTCCATAATCTCCACAAAAAAATAGTAATGTGTAGTGTAGTAGTTTGATCCTTCATAATGTTCCATTTTTTAAAATGATTTAGATCAAATACACAAAAAAATTAAAATAGAACTCAAACAGACAACTCAAGCAGCAAATGTTCACAGAATTTTCTTTTTGATTTTTTTTAAAAATAATTTTTTTTGTTTTTAGTTTTTTATTAAAACATTATATACTCATTGCATGCCTTCCCCAGCAACGGTGACAAATTTTGATGTGGATGGGGGTATTCACAGCACTAAAGATTACATTTATTTACCTACAATAGCATAGTGGTGCAGGGTCGATCCATAGAGAAGGCAGATGAGTGAATTCTAAAATTCTATTCAAAGATAAACTCCAATGTTATCAATAGTGGAGGAAGTGATTTTTTTACTTTTTATTTTTTAAATAATGAAGTGGAAACATGATGATAAAACAATTATTTTTACATAGAAACTAAAATTTACACTATGTATGATAAATTAGAGAAATACAGTATACTAGTATTAAGCAGCAGGACAATGAAGTGAGATCAACAAAGTACTCACAAAATATAAACTACTTGTTTGAATGGATGTTCTATCCAAATTATACAATCAAATCACACTTCAAGAGAGACTGAAGAATTTACCTCAGCAGAAAACTCAACAGCCAGATGATTAAGTCTTGGAGTTCACCACACCAAAACCTAATTGAATAGCAAGAAGTTTTAAGATAACATTTGGAAAAGAACTCGCCATAAATTTCCAAATTTTATGTTGTTAAATATTTGAAAAATGAATTCAAGATCAACCTCACCAGTCAATATTGATGTTTGAAATTATAAACATATAAGTGTGAACGATCAAAAGATTATAAATTGAATCAGTCTCTCCAACTAATTGTAATTTTATAAAAAGATAAGCAAATGAAGATTTAAATATCATGACCAGAAGGTTTTAAAATTCACAAGTTGAGAAAGTTCAACCTATAATCATATTGATTAAAGAAATGAAATACATCAAAGAGAAAAGTAAAAAAATTAAGGACAGAGGGAAGAAGAACTCCCCAAATACTGCTCTTCTCTTGAGCTCCTTGGTCTCCTACTCATCTCCAGTACTGCTCCCGGGTGTCTGCTCTTGAGTCTAGTGTGTTCATGGAATGATAACAAGCGTCGATCCTCTCTCCTTTGACGTGATCATGGAATGAATGAGCCTCCCCAAAATTCAACTGCTACTCTGATTTTATAACCCTTGTCATCTACTTCTTGTCACCGACCTATTCAACCGACATCGAAAGTCCCTCTGGTGTGCACCGCACACGTGTGTTTCTTCACGACAGGCGCGTCGCACTATCTATTCCCTCATAACTAACTCCCAGTGAGTTAGTTATATGAATATGGATGTATACTTGACTCTTGAATAAACCTGAAAAATGAAACAAATAGAATAATTGAAAATTAGAAGGAAATAAATAAATATTTAAAATTATTAGTTTATTAAAATCATAAAAGAAGTAATTATTGATTTTTATTAATTAGAGTTATTAATGGTAATTTAAAAGATTATTATTATAAATAAATTAAATTATTTACTAATTTATGTTAATTAGATTAGATTATTTATGTTCAAAATAAATTATTATTATGGATTTAATTTTATTAACAAAAAAACTATGTAGTATTCCACATTAAATTAATTTAAATTTAATTTATATATTCTTATTAATTAGTTTAATTTAATTAATGTTTTATTTAAGTTAAATAATTTATTAATTCCCTTTTATAAGATAATTATACTATATTTATTATTTACTTATAATTTAAATTGTTTTACATTAAGTTATTTTAAATTTATGTTTTTTAGATTTTAGTTTTTTTATTAGTTAACTCCTTCCCCCAAATCGGTGCAAATCAGGGGAAAGGGTTAGTCTTCTTCTTCAGCTCGATGCAAAAGGATGGAAGAGTTAGATTTTATCTCTTCCGCAAAGAATCCTTGCAGTGCATATGTCCTCCAGCAGCGGTGTCTCAACCTCATCAGCAGCTTCGTCTTCAAATCTCAGTGGCAAAAGCTCTACTCGTGTGGTGATCTCTCGGTTGAGTCAGTACAGCACAATGGAGCACCGAATAATAGGAGGGTTCGTCTAATTTCCCCCCAAAACCAGCAGGAACCTAGAGCAGGGATATACCAACACCTCCTCGATGTGGCCTAACTCAATCAACAACAGCGGTTCTAGGTAAAAACTCTTCTTCTTCACGACACAGTGGTGGGATCTAATTCTGTGACTAGCTTCGATTTTGCAGCGCAGTGGACTCCAATTATAGAAGCGGCGAAATCAGCTACTTTAATCGATGTTATTCAATTTTGTAACCAGATCCGGTGAAGAATTTCAATTAGGGTACAATTAGTTCTTTGAAATTTAAAAATCTTATTTGAGGTGTGTGGAATAAATCTATTGCGATTGATTCTATTTTTCTGCGAAAAAGGTGTTGTTGCGTGTGATGGGTAGATGTAGGGGAGTAGTGGCAAGGGATGAAGCATGGCTTGATAAGGGAAGAGGTGGTAGGAAACTTGAGTGGAACCATGAGAATACAGTGAATAGAGGAAACATAGTGAGACCGTATAGAGAATCACAGTGGCAGGAGACCCCGTAAAGAGATTATGGTGAGACAATAAGATAAGTTACGGTGCCACCGTAAAATGGACACTGTGTGAGATGGGATAGTGGAAAAGACACGGTGAGACCGTGAAAATGATGGGGAGATGGTGCATGGAGGCACCGTGACCGGAAATGGTTATTGTGGCACCGAAACACTGCAAAACAAATAGTCAAAAAAATAAATTGAAACATGAATTAAACTGATTAAAATAATTAATTAAAAACAAATGAAAAACTAAGTAAACTTATAAAACCAAATAAACTAGAGTTAAAAAATTATTAACTTCACTTAATAAAACTTAAATTACTACAAAACTAAAACTAAAAAAACAACCAACTTATTAAATATTAAAGTAAAATTAAACAATTATATATCAATGTAAAATTATTTAAATTAGTTACTTTAACAAAATTTAATGAATTTAAAGTAGACAGATAATTATTATATTCTTAAATCATTATTATAATAAATGAAATAGAATTTAAAGAGACTTAATAAAAATAAAATAAGTTTATAATCTAATAATATAATTAATGAATTGTTAAAAGATGACTAAAACATTATGTTACATAAAATTAGTTAATATTTAATACATAAAATGTTAGGTTAAGACTTAATATTCTAGTGAAAATGCAGAATTAATTAATTAGCTTATTACTATTAAATTATTAATTATACAGAACAAAAACAACAATCTAAATAAAAATGTATTAGTCTATAAAATTAATGTACGAAATAAATTAATTATTTTAAAGCATAAAATTCATGATTAATTGTAGAAATTGATAAGATGATAGATTTAAAAATAAAAATACAAAAGTGTCATTATTTAGTAAAAAGTGTTAAAATAAATAATTAAATTCATAAAAATTATTTAAAGTTATGTTTCAAAAACATGTGTTTTTAAAGCCACATCAATGCTTGATCCATTATGATATGGAGAATAGGTATTCATTCCTTATCATCTTTTATTATTATGGTATAATTTGTTATCCTTGATATATGATATGGTTTCTATTCCTATGATGGTGTCACACTATTATGACATGTTTATATGCTTATGATTTGAAACCATGGCTCACAGTTGATTTTTTTACGGTTCCCCAATCTTGTGACATACTAATTTTTTGTTCCATGAATCATTATTATGATATATGAATTTTTGGGTATGATTTTATATTGATAATATCATTGTCTCATACTCTTATTCTCATTATATTCTTATATGTGATCATTGATTGATATCTCCTATGTTTATCCTTACTGAGCATCTGAACTCACCCCTTATTATGTTTTAAATTTTCCCTAGGTTATGAATGAGGGTACTGAGTATGATGAGTCTAGAAGGGTAACTTATGTACAGAAATATGTCATAGATGAAGAATATTTTACTTAATTAATAGGTTCATGTATCCAATCTCCAAGTAAACTAAACCTTTACAATTCTTAGGCATGTCTATTTTAAAGATATATTGAATATTAATCGAAAATATATAATATATATTCATGTTATGCTTAGTTCACTTCAATTAGAATAATTTAAATAAGTGAATTTGATTTTTACCTTACTCTATTCTAATATAGTATACTCATATTATTTTTGGTTTAGGATTAAATCATTATATCATGATGATAACCAATAATATAATAATCATCATAATGGATGAAATTATATTATTCTCCATTTTTTGTTATTTTTTATGTATAATTATATATATATGATAAAATTTAGATTAAAATAATATATATATATATATATATGGGTAGAGAGGGGATTGATCATATACTTTAGGAGGTTTGATTGTAACACACACACACACATGAGTGAACACCAACCAATATCAATGGATATAATATTTTTAATCTAAAATTTAATATATATATATATATATATATATATATATGTATATCTAATATAGTTTTGAATAATTATACATACATATATACATATATATATATATATATCGAAATAGGTGGGGGTTCCTGTATACCTTAGGAGGTATGGTTAATATATATATATATATAATGGTAATGATTTCTTAAAATGGAAATTAAATATGACTCACGTGTCTTAAACATAGAACCAACACATTACATGGGTAATTACACAAGACACTAGATTAAAATAATTTATATTTTAGTTAGGGAAATTTTTAAAGCATTTATATTTGATATTTTATTAATTTAAAATTTCATATGTCCATAAATTTCAATCCATTAATAGATATGGGATACATGAGTTTTCTAAAACAAAATTTTTATGAGACAAAGAATATGTAAAATAATTAAAGTTAAAATTAAAACTTTATATTTATGTTAATTGATATATAAACTATTTTATGTCATTTCATTACCATCAATAACTTACATAAACTTGGTAAATATATGATTAATGTTTATATATATTTTTAAATGTTGATCAAAATGATTTATCATAGAGAGTGATAATATGATGATTATTGGATATATTTTCACTAATTTACAATATTAATTTGATTATATCTCCTCAGATCTGATATTAAGAGTGAACTATGTGTACTGTATGATTATTATGAAATAGTAAATTATTGTTTAGTGTAAACTCTTTGGTCGTAATAATTAGTGTATGATATGTAAATAGAGATTATTTACTATGATTTATGAGGTCATGATGATGATTGGATATGTTTATAATGGATATAAAATATATTTATTTGGTGGATGTGACAATAATGGTAGTTAAATATTTTGGATGTAATGTGTCTTAGATATACTTTAGATACTAATTTTGTATGACTTGAGAAGTGGTTGTAGATATGTATGTGTAATTATGTGTTATTGGATAATGTTCTTTACCGTTACTTTTTTGTTATTATCACATGTTTATGAATATTGATTTTTATTATTTTAAAATAATTATAAAATAATAAAATTATAGTTAATTCCGAAGATTATTCTCAATAAAAAAACATCATTATGAATTCACATAATAAAATAAATTAGGTAATTATCACTCTCCTCTTGACCTCGTACTTCCTAATAGACTATCGTCTCATAACTAAATGATCCTCAATCATCAATGAAACAATCAACAAAAAAATAATACAAAGAATGTAATAATGAATGAATCTTAAATAATTAATAAAACATAATTAAAGAAAATTAAATATTACTAAAAATATAGATTAAAAGTTTCAATAAAGTATTCTGGAAGAAAAAACGTGTAAAAGAAAACAAAAAACCAAAATCTAAAAAAAGAATCACTAAAATACATTTATTTAAATACTTAATCTATCCACGGTGTGCTGCAATTAATCAAGGCTTGGTTTCCCTATCCATATATTGAAAATGGTAATAATTTCACCAAAACATAGATAAAAAAGTGATAAATCCTCCACTTGAATACATATTTGATAACCATGAGCTACATTATGTGATAGTTTCTCTCATATTATTATTTTACATTAAATATTTAATCTCCTTTAAGATAAAAATGTAGTGATATGAGATCCATATATTGATGAAAGTGGGTTACCTAGACCTAATTTGTATTGTACTTTTATTACCACTACATGTATGCAGTTTTTTATATATACATGTGTTTATCTTTCCATAATAGTGTAGATACTTCTGCATCGATTTTGTTTATGGAAATTTCCTTAGATTAAATGTCATATAAAAGGGTTATATTAGATCCTAGGATATAATGAGAACCCTGAGATACCATGACAACAATCTTAATGTGACGTCCTATGGTACAGTTAAATCATTTTGAAAGTACATAGATGATGTGTGACCATCAGGTGTTGGGGGCTCATAAGCATTGAGACAACTTCTCAAGAAGTTCTCATTTGATGATCTCTAGTAGATGAGGTCATGTGGAAAGACCTGCATAATTGGAACACCACATGTTTCATGTGTCATTGGTCGTTCCAATATACGGACATGTGTAATGGTCTCTATACTTGAGAAAATTATCAATGTATGTCATTTAATTGTGTACTTTTATGCAAGGAGAAAAACATGGCGATAAAGTCGTGGTGAGGTAGTTTGTGTTGGGTATGTCTTTGGTGACATGAAATTGATTGAATGATCAAGATAGGATCTGTCGATTCTAATTTTATGAAGAGATATCTTTGGCCTAGTTGATTAGGATGGTTTTACCTTCATTAAATCCATGGCCATGGTAGTTGAAGGTGAGACCGTCCAGACAAATCAAAAAATAAAATAAATAAAGATAAAGGATGATGAAACTTGTGTACATTATGCTTTATTGAGATATTGATAATGAAGATATTATATCACACGGACCATGTTCATGGGAAGGTAGTCATTTATTTGACTTTACCTTATCTCTATAGGGGCCTTTATGTGTTGCTATACCCCACTCTTGGTTGGTGGATATTATTCGTTGCTATTGAGATAAGGGCCTAGATGGTCACACACTATAGCGTTTTGAGAATCTGCCCTATTATGAGAATATGAAGATAGAACTCGGTGGCCCCGCTAAGGTGCCCAAGTATTATCCAAGTTCTATGGATCACCAAGGAATAATTAAATTCTTTGATTATTCATGATTTTAATAATATGTCAAAATTATTTATAACATCTATTTATAAGTGATTAAGTAAATACAAAGATAAAATATTATTCGAACAGATTTAAGTATCTAGGGATTGTTTAATATTTTCAGGATAAGTGAGTCGAGTTATAGACTCACGATTATCGTGTGATATATATATATATTATATATTGTAGTTAGTGATAAAATTATAAATATTATTTATGGAATAATTTAAGTTGACATAAATAAATATTTATAATACTTATAAAAAGATTATTTATTATACGGGGGGTCAGGAACCCATACTGAGTGTTATAGATATCCCCTATATAAGTAAGAGAGAGGCTCTCCCTGTTAAACAATTTCATGTGTAAATTTAGAGAGCCTGTCTCTCCTCCTGGATTTTAGAGATAGATTCTCTTAAGTAAGGAATAACTTCAATATCATCCTTCTTAGATCGAAGTCTCTTGCCTTGCAGTGATCACTACTGCGCTAAAGAGATCTTTGGTGTACCTCTCTAGCACCAATATTCCAATGAATGATGTGCTTGAAAATTCTAAAATAATGTGTGGATGATCTAGATGAATTCGACGTTGAAGTCTTCAAGAAACGGTCACTGGACTCCTATGATGCACCTTCACATGTAAGATCCGAACAAGGTTTTTATTCATTTTTTTTGTGCTCTGTCAAATCCATGCGTGGTACTTGGACCATACCGGGATATCTCACTGGATTTGATGTCTTAACGTTATCCCGATTATGTGAAAAACATTTATTTCCAGGCTCATCGGCTTCTGCTGCCCGTCCCGGTACCTTACAGTGGTATTAGAGGGACACATGATTTCTAATAGTCAAAAGAAAAATTAAATTGAATTAATTTTAATTACAAGGAATAAAATCGGTTCCAACGGATCTGACCATACGTCCTTTTGATTCTGAATGGTCAAGTTATGGCCATTTGAAAATTTTAATGAGTTCGACAACATCGTTCTTAAAATTTTCAGATTATTTTTATTAAGAATGCATTTTAATTTTACCTATGCATTATTCAACGTAACGGAATCTGATCATCAACATTAATCTGGTAAGTTTATTTTTAGGAGGCAAGTAAATTATATTTTTTTATAATATCATTTTATTTTTCTTAAAAAAATATATAATGAAAATATTAATTAAAAGGGTCAATGAGGACTTGGGGTCAGGTCTTTTTTTATTTATTTAAAGTCTTTAGACTTTAAAGGTTAAAAAAATAGACCATGCCCCCATTTTGGGTCTTCTTCCGTTTTTATTTTAAAAAAAGAAAAATGATGTGTTTTTTGGTTAAAAGAAAAAATAAATAAATAAAAGAAGGAAGAGACTCAAAGGGTCTTCTTCCATGGGGGTAGCGAGAAACAAACCTAGTCGATTCAGGTAGTTGGTCGAGCCTCCCTTCCCACCTCGTTGGTCTATCGCGGGTAGTGGCCCAACCTGGTATGTCGCGATCTACACCTCCGTCTGGGCATGCTGGAAACCCCACATGCACCACTCCCTATTGATTCATTGTACTGCCCCACTCACCTCGCCTCTGTCTCACAGTGTCGAACCAGGCTGCCACCGGACCAAGCTGCGACGGACTGCCTCCGGCACACCGCTGCTGAACTAGGCCGCGTTGGACTAGGCTGCTGCTGGACGAGGCCGCACCAGACCACCTCCGACTCGCCACTGTCAGACCAGGCAGTGCTGGAGCAATGTTTTTTCACCCTGGCGACTATCGGGAACGGTGCCCCACTGCCTTCGCACCTCACCAAAAGTCGATGCCACCGCAGAAGTTGCTGGACCGAGCGGATACACCACGGTCATGCTGCGGTCACACCGCGATCACGCCACAGTCATGCCGTAATCACTCCATGATCATGTTGCGGTAACACTGCGGTTGCACCACTTTTTGGATCTGTTACATTAACGCTCCCTCACAGCGGTTCACGGAAAAGCCGGAGTCCCTACCCAGCTATAGGTAACCCCTTAATTAATTTTAATTAATTTAGTTTTTTAATTAAATTAATTAGAATTAAATTTTTGTTTTAGTTTAACTTAATTATAATTAAAATTAACTTAATAGTTTATTTTCATTTTATAATTAAAATAAAATTAATAGTTTAATTAAATTTTATAGTTAAAATTAAATTAATGGTTTAATTTAATTTTTCAGAATTAAAATTAAATTAGACTAATGGAACTGATAAAAATAAATTAACTTAATTTATTTAAATTCATTTAATTTATTATAGTCTCTTTGTACTGTTTAAATTTTGTTGCTGTTTAATTTATAATTGTTCTTAATTTATACCGACTAGTCTTGAGTAAGTGACTGAACCATGTATGTCTGGTTTATTTGTTTATTAATTTATTTATTCAATGCGTGCAATGATGGTTATAATTAATTAGATAAATGATAGTATGTGAATCGTCTTTTAATTCAAATATGTATAATGGCATGCGTGTCCAATGAACATGTTGTATTTTGTATCCCTAGAACCTTTGCATGTGTGCGAGTATATTTGTAATTAAACGGTGATGATCTGAGACGCATAACCCACCAAGTCAAAGTTGTAATCCAAATAGGAGTTGAGTGTGTAGCACTGGGGATGGCTACGATGTCAGTTAGGTGTCGACTCTAGTATGGATCCCCCTAGATCAAGGTTGATCCATTATGGATCGATCTTAATATAATGCTCGAGACCAGTCGAATTGCATGATTTACCTTTATGAGTTGTTTTTTTATGTGAGTGCATGATTATTTTTGGATCACATAGAATAGTAAACAAGATAAAAATGCATAAATAAGTGACAAATATATTTCTATTTCATGTTCAGTTGTGAGTGCAAAAATCTATTTTAAACATCTAGATAGAAAAACTGGTTTATTTTTCAATAAATATTAAAATCCCTCAAAGATATATTATTTCCATAAGCCTTCCATTTCTCACATATGAACAAAACCAAGTGTTTGGAGTTCTCATCAGCCATAATTGAGAGTGACTCTTACTACCGAGGTGTTTTTTATGAGTGAAATGGGTCGACTTAACTAAAGTGAGTAGTCAAGGACTATCCATAGCTAACATGATATCAATTTAGAGGAATGATGTTGAGGGAATCATGTTTGGATTCCAAAAGCTAGAAATTTACTCAATAAAATAAAGAACCACAAGTCAAGGGGTTGGCCAGCATAGTGCCTACCTTGGAATCCTCATAGTAGTGTTGTAACTATATCTTGTAGACTCTGAGGGAGGTTTTGAGGATCCTTGCTACTAGAATACTCAATAGACATTGTATTTTGAATATAATAGTGAGGAATATAGAGGTTTTCTAAAATAGTGTGACACATTAAAATTATATAATAATTTATTAATCATAAATTTAAAAAGGTAATCAAGACAATGTACTAACTGATAAATGTTTATCTGATGTAGATTTAGTATTGAAATCACCAACACCACAAGAACATTTTTACTAAGATCGATTCTAGATAAAGAAAATATTCTGACCAGCAATAACTTCTAGGATAGGTACAGGAACTTGCGCATAGTACTATGCCAAGAAAAGAATTTATATGTGTTGGAATCCCCAGTTCCTAATGAGCCCCCTCATGGAGCAAGTAAGGCAGAAAAATATAAATGGAGAAAGCATATAGATGATGCACATGATGTTCAATGCATCATGTGGTCATCAATGTACATCCAATTGCAAAAAATGCATGAGGATAAGGATTCCTACAAGATGCTTTCATATATCCAGGAATTATATCAGGAGAGGGAAAGGCAAGAAAGGTATGAGGTATCAAGTGTCCTTTATAAGTGTAGGCTATCAGAAGGGCACCAAGTCGGTCCTCACATACTCAAGATGATTGGGTATATTGAGAGGCTTGAAGCCCTTGGGTTCAAATTTAACCAAGAACTTGCAGTGCATCTAATTATTTCTTATTTACCATCAAGATTCTCAACTTTTATTGTCAATTATAACATGAATGATATGACAAAGTCACTCCTGAACCTTTTGTATTTAGTTTTCTAGGCTGATAAGGATATGAAAAATAAAAATTTATCTATCTTTATGGTGAACAAGAAAAACAAGGTAATGTGAAAGGGGTTCAAGGCCAAGTAAAGTCCTAATAGAAAAATTCATTGTCCTCAAAAGAATTCAATGATTTAGAGGCAAGGTAAGGAGAAGGAGGCTGTCTACTTTAGATGTGGCAAGAAGGGCCACTTGAAGAAGAATTGTAGAGCTGGGAAGAATAATAAAACTGATGCTTCTACTTCAGGTATTTTTGTCATTGAATGAAATATATATTTATCTACAAGTTAGGTATTGGATACGGAATGTGTCTCACACATTTTTATTCATATACAGGAACCAAGTAGGTTCAAGAATATTGAAAAAGGTGAAGTAGATCTTTGAGCTGCAAATGGTGCAAGTCTAGAAGCCTTGGTAGTGGGAGACTCTCACTTAACCTTTCCAAGTGGTTTAATTCTAGTTGTAAACAATTACTATTATGTAAAATCAGTAACCAGAAATAGTATCTCTGTGTTGATTTTAGACACTATGGGTTTTTATTTCAATATTGGAAACAATGTTGTCTCTTTTATAGGGATAACATATGTTATGGTATTGTACATCTTAACAATGTTTTATATACGCTAGAACTTGACAACCCCATAATGGGAATCAATGACAAAAACAACCGACATGCCTCATATATAACCCGCCTATGGAACTTCAGGCTTAGTCAGGTAAACGAGAAGTGATTATGAAGATTACATCAAGAAGTGTATTTAGACTCAATATAGTTATAACCCTTGGATGTATGACAAGCTTGTTTATAAGGAAAGATGACCAAAGAACATTTCTTTATAAGGGGAGGAAGAGCCAAATTTGGTACTGGAATTAATACATAATGATGTATGTGGTCCATTTCCAGTTGAGGTAAGGGGTTTTTTTTCATACTTCAATAATTTTACTGATGACTATAGTAGGTATGGATATATCTTCTTAATGTGGTATAAGTATGATTCCTTTGAGTTTTTTAAGGAATACCAAAATGAAGTTTAACACCAACATTGTAATAAGATAAAAGCACTCTGCTCAGACCGAGGTGGAGAATATCTTAACCAATATTTAATTGATCATTTGATGGAGTGTGGGATACTATCCTAACTCACTCTTCCTTATACACCATAATGGAATGGTGCTAGTGAAAGGAGTAATAGGACCTTGCTTGACATGGTCAGATCAATGATGAGTCATGAAACTTGTCAATTATCCTTTTGGGGATATTCTTTCCAGACAGCAGTATATACCCTTAACCGATTACCAACTAAAGCTACAAATGGAATTACATATGAGTTATGGTATGGAAAGAAACCCAGACTGACACACATACGTGGATGGGGCTATAAGCCATTTTTCAAGACTTTAACAAGTGAAACATTAGCCTCCAGAGGCACCAAGTGCATATTTATAAGTTATACTAAGGAAACTAAAGGGTATTACCTATATAAACCTTTAGTGATAAAAAGTTATTGTGGTAAGATACACCATATTTCATGAAAGGGAACACATTTATATTAGAAATAGTGGGAGAAAGATTTTAATTGATGAAGTTAATTCTCCAGATGCATAATAGTTGGTAGAGGAACAATCTCCACAAGAGCAAGTGGAAAAAGAAGTTGTTCCTGAGACATAGATACTACGTAGGTATACACAATAGGTTAGAGAACCAGAGCATTATGGTTTTCTTATCACCGAGTTAGGTGACACATTATTCCTTTGTTATGATGAACCTCTAACCTACAAGGAAGTAGTAGAAGAAAAAGAAGCTTCTAAAGGGAATAATTCCATGAATTCTGATATGGATTCCATGTACCAAAATCATGTTTGGATTTTGGTAGACCCTCCAACTAATATAAAACCTATTGGATGAAAATGGGTGTTCAAGAAGAAGGTGGACATGGATGGTGAGGTTAATACCTTTAATTCAAGACTGGTTGTAAAGGGTTTCATGAAATGTTAAGGCATTGACTATGATGAAACCTTCTCACCAGTAGCAATGCCTAAATCCATTAGAATATTTCATGCAATAGCAGCCCTTCATGATTATAAAATTTGGAAAATAGATGTGAAAACTTCTTTTCTAAATGGGAAGTTTGTTGCAAACATCTTTATGACTCAACCTGAAGGGTTTCTCAATTCAAAGAATGCTAGTAAAGTGTGAAATATATAGATATCCATTTATGGATTGAAGCAGGCATCATGACCATAGAATATTCATTTTGATGAGTCCATAAGGGAATTTTGTTTTGTAAAAAATGAAAGCGATCCTTGTGTCTATAAAAATGTTGAAGTAAATTCCATCATATTCCTAGTATTATATATTGACGACATATAAATTATGTGAAACATAGTTCAAGTATAACATTTAGATAAGACTTGGTTAAATTAATGTTTCTCCATGAAGGACTTCGGTGAAGCAGCCTACATTCTAGGGATCAAGATCTATCAAGATTGATCTCAAAGGCTACTTGGGATAAGTCAACATACATATATTGACAAGGTACTCATAAGGTAAAATATGGAAAAATACAAGAGAGGATTGTTACCTATGTCACAATGTATAAATATCTCCAAGAAAAAGTTTCCACAAACATAGGAAGAGATTGAAAGAATGAGTAGAGTCCCTTATTCATCGGTAGTGGGTTATATCATGTATTTTATGCTATGAATTAGGATTCATGTCGCCTTTTCTTTAAGCATGGTGGGTAGATATCAAAGACAATCTAAGAGAGATGTATTGGGTAGCAATTAAAACTATCCTAAACTAATTTATGCATACTAAAGATATGTTCCTCGTGTATGGAGGTGATGAGGAACTAGTAATGAGAGGATACACTGATGCTAGTTTCCAAACAGATCATGATGATCTGAAATCGCAGTCAGGCTACATATTTTTCCTGAACGGTGGTGCAATGAGGAAGAAAAGCTCGAATCAAGCTGTGGCTGTCAATTCTACACTAGAGTCCAAATATATTGTAGCTTCTGATGCAGCAAAGGAAGAAATCCGGATACACAGTTTTATCTCAGACATTGGTATTGTGCCTAGCTATGCAGACCTTGTTCCAGTATATTGCGATAATACTATTGCATTGGTGCTTTTCATGGAGCTCAGGTCTCACTAGAGGACAAAACATATTCTTTAGAAGTTTCATCTCTTGAGGTATTTTACTCAAAGTGGTGAAGTTTTAGTTAGTAGAGTAGCCACATAGGACAACATAAAAGACCCCTTGACTAAATCTATCTCTCAAGAGAAGCATGATTCTAATTTTAGAGCTAGCGGATTGAAACCTATTAGCAGTTGGATTTAGTGCATGTGAGAGTGTCGAAAGTGAGTTCCATAGAACCAACATGTATTGTAATTTGATTACCACTACATGTATGCAGCTTTTTATATATACATGTTTTTATCTTGTCATAATAGTGTAGGTACTTCTACATTCATTTTTTAGGGTAATGTCCTTAGATTACATGTTGTATCAAAGGGTTATAGCAAATCCCAGGCTATAATGAGAACCTTGAGAGGCCACAAAATTAATGTTAAAGTAATTTTATATGATCTAGTTATATCATTCTAAAAGGACACAGATGATGTGTGACCATCGAGTGTTGGGGGCTCGTAAGCATTGAGAATTATCCTCATGAATTTCACACTTGATGATCTCTAGTAGGTGAGATTATGAGGATAAACCTGCATAATAAGAACATCACATGTTTCATGTGTAATTGGTCGTTACTATCTATGGACATGTGTAATGGTCTCCAGGATTGAAATCATTATCAATGGATGGAATTTAATTGTGTACTTTTATGCAAGGCAAAAACCATGGTGATAAAGTCTGGGCGAGGTAGTTTGTGTTGGGTATATCTTTGGTGACACGACATTGATTTAATGATCCAGATAGTATTTTTTGCTTCCGAGTTTAGGAAGAGATATCTTAGGCCTGGTTGATTAGGATAGTTTCACCTTCATTAAATACATGTTCATGTTAATGGAAGGTAAGACCATCCGAAAAAAAATCCATATAAAGGATGATGACACTAGTGTGCATTCTGCTTTATTGAGATATTGTTGATGACGATATTATATTACACAAACCATGTTTATAAGAAGGTAGTTGTTTCTTTGACTTTACCTTTTCTCTATAGGGGCCTTGATGGGTTACTAGACCCCGCTCTTGGTCTGTGGATATTATTCGCTGCTATTGGGATAAGGGCCTAGAGGGTCACACACTACATCGCTTTGAGAATCTCCCCTATTCTGAGAATAGTAATATAGATCTTGGTGGGCCCCGCCAAGGGGTCTGAGTATTATACAAGTTCTATGGATCACCAAAGAATAAATAAATTCTTTAATTATTCAATATTGGATTAATTTGTTGAATTTATTTATAACAAGTATTTACAATTGATTAAGTAAATACAAAGATAAAATATTATTCGAATGGATTTAATTATCCAGGGTTTGTTTAATATTTTCAAGAGAAGTGACTTGATTTATAGACTCAAGTTTATCACGTGATATTATATATATTTACTTTATATTGTAGTTAGTGGTAAAATTATAACTATTATTTATGGTATAATTTAATTCGACATAAAAAATATTTATAATACTTATACATAGAATATCTATTACACAGGGGCTGGGAACCCATACTGGGTATTATAGATATCCCCTATATAAGTAAGGGAGAGGCTCTCCCCATTAAATGATTTCATGTGTCAATTTTGAGAGCCTCTCCCTCCTCCTAGATTCTATAGAGTGATTCTCTTAAGAAAGGAAGAACTTCAAGATCATCCTTCTTGGATCAAAGTATCTTGCCTTGCGGTGATCATTAATACATCGAAGAGATCGTTGGTGTACCATGCTAGCACCTGGATTCCAACCAATGGAAAACATGTAGATTCAAGAGGCGTGTGTGGACGATCTAGAGGACTTCGATGTTGGAGTATTAGGGAAATGGTCACTGGCCTCCCGTGATGCACTTGCGCACATCAGATCCAAACATGGTACTTGTTTGTTTTTATTTTTGTGCTCTTTCAAATCCATGTGTGGTCCTCAGACTATACTGGGATCGCTCACTGGAGTTGACGTCGTAATATTGTTCCGGTGATATGAAAAGGATTAATTTTCTAGCCCACCGTCTACCACTGGCCATCCCAGTAACATCCATATATCTCATCAAATTTTTGTAACATAGGATCATGAAAATTAAATCTTATTCTAAAGAACAACGTTATTTCAGGAATCATGATTCCACCATGATCAAAATTAGTCCAACCATGGTTTTCTGGTTGTTTTTTCACCATGATGTGGTATAATATTACATCTTTGACACATGTATTTTAACGAAAATTGATGATCATTGTATATTGAAATTGGACAATAATTTCTAAATTCATTATGTTTGATCAATCTATATCCAAGTGTGGTAGTGATTAAATAATTTCATTGAAACATGGTTTTTGTAAAAAAAAAATGACATTTTTATGCCTTAAATTCTGAATGTACATTGGATAAAATTTTAATATTTTTTCTAAATTATTTAAAATAGTATATTTTGGGAAATTTATAATATATTCAGTTTCTTTTCATTAATATGTTTTTATATTTAAAATTAAATTATGGTGATGGTTGAAATTGATTGGGTAATAGATTTTAATAAACATTTTTTCAAATTGAAAATATGTTTATGAAATGATTATTAAATTTTGTTAAATTATATTTTTAAAAAATATTTTATTTTATTAACAATGTTTTTTATTTGTTTAAAGGTGTGTCAAATAAATTGATGGGCCTGTTTGAGTAGAGATTGATAAATATTGTAATACATGTTAGATTGCGGCCTAGTAATATATTATAGGTGTGGTATTTTTTGATTTATGATGGGCCTATATGTGGGGATCAAAATAATAACGTAGGAATATGGTACAACTACTTATGTGCTCCCTTGAGTGAGACAAGATAGAGTTGTTTGATTGATCACCCTACTTCTATAAATTAGATTATTTATATTTTAGATAAGGTCACATGGATATCCTTTTGGTATAACTTTTGGAACACCTCCTCAATTATCATGTAACTTCCATATATCCTCTCCACCATTCCACTTAATTGTATGAAATCTAGGGAAGAACTTTTGAGATGGAATGATATTGGTTGAAGATCTTAAGAAATTGGATTTCATTGAATTATATTTTATATTTGATGAATCCACTCAGATCAACATTAATAGGGGATATCTAATCTATCCAAGTCCTAGAATTCCATATCTACACCATTGGAGATAAAGGGTTATGGTTTATCACTATCATAGATTGACTGATTAATGGAAGAGGACTAGAGTTAGAGTATACTGAGCAATCTTTGTTAAAAAAATTGAAGTTGGATGATGATGATGAGTATGGAGATGATAAAAGTGTTAAACTGTACCAATTTAATATTTTAATACAGTAGATGCCACTACATAGAGAAGTTTATTTTAGTGATAGTTGAGTACAAAGATTAAATCAAATTCAAGAGTAAGAGTTCTCACATGTTCTATTAGACTATAAAAAATATTATTGTCTAATATGAGGTTGGAGGAATATCATGTAATTGAATTATGATACTAATATTGGTAAAATATTCAAGGAGTTGGTATTGTTTATTAGTATGGATTTAGAAGATGGTTTTTATGAGGGATGATTATAATCAAGGAGTCATCTAGACACATTGAGAGACATTACTTATTAGAGGGAATGATCCAAAAAAATTTATTGAGGGATCTTGAAGGGTATGAAAATAATACTTCCTGGATAGAAACACATAGTAAAATTATATATGGACCAGTGTTCATTCACATGATAGTTAACAAGGGAACTCCAATCCTTGATAGTTTAGTGGTTCCAACCATCTTGTACCTACGGTGGTATGTTGGGGAGGTCCTGATTATGAGCCTTTGTGTCTATAGTTTTTTTCCTTTATACCGCACTCCAGGACCCACTGTAATTATTTAATTAATATGCTACTTTTATATCTAAACACTTCTTATAGATAAATATTTTATGGTATATTATTATTCAAAATTGATTCATTTTATTTCGTTAATTTATTCTTTATTCTATAATTATAAGTTATTATTCTCTACCATTTCATTTTTTAAATTGAATAGTTAAATTAAATAGTTGAAGAATCAGCATGTGAGGGCTATTTCTAATTTTTTATCATTTAATAAAAAATTTCCACAAAATAAAATGTTTGAAAAAGTGATATTAAGTTTACATAAAGAACAAACTTCATGGGATTGTATGATAATATTACTTGAATGATGACTAATGTATCACTTAATATTTATTGTTTCCTTTATCTTGAATGTTATTAGGGGAAAATATTTATATTGTGATAGGTATATTAATCTTAATAGTGTTAGTAAACAATTATTGTGATACTTCATCTTATTCATGAATTCATTTTACTGATGAAAAATATTTCTAAATAGGCTACAAAAATTAATGTTCCCTTAACTCTTTTTATTGAATTATCTATTATTTTTCATTGATTTTATGTTCTTATAATTCAATTATTAATGTATTACATTTCATATTCTTGATTCCTGCAACTGTATCACTACTTATTTTATCATACATCATCCTTACACCCTGATCAATATTTGTGTGGTAAATTATACTGAAATCTATATGTTTAAGTTTCTACGTTTTTTTATTAATAATTTTTAATAAATCCTTCCCAAACATAATCCTTCCTGATAAATAGGACCCTTTTCCATTATAATCAAAATATATTATATCTAAAAAATTATTTTGATAGACTACAATGACTATAAGTGAGTCAAAATTTTGTGTCATAAGAACGAAACATTTCTGTGTATTTTTAGTATTTTTATATATTATTTTGTATTTTTTTTTTAAAAGTATAAAAAACAATAATATTAAGTTATAAAATAAATATTCACTAAAATCGTTTTACTTTGTGAAAAACAAGGATTTTTTCCTTACTAAAATCATAAACAGATCTAAAAATTAGTAGTTATTTTTTACTATAAATTTACTATAAAAATTGATTTGGAGTGATAAAAAACTATATTACTATTTTCTAGTATTGTTTTCTTTGTTATAGAAATCTAGAAAATCTACTCAGTGAATTGATTTTATTAGAAAAAATATGTTATTTTTTTTTGGTAAACTATGTGCTGAAACATATAAATTTTTATTGTTAATTAATAATCTTATGGGTTTTTTAGTGTGTTATGGGCAATGATGATATATTTCTATTATTATTAAAACTATTTCTATATTTGAAAATATTTTTTATTAAAAAACATATTTTTGTATCCTATTATTTTTTTATGTGTGATAAATAATCTACAATTTGGTATGATGAAGTCACTTACTATTGATTTAGTTTGGGTATATTATTTGTTATTATTGTTTCTATTATGGGTGTTGGAATCCTTGAAATTCTATGTGTTGTAGTATTTTACATAATTATAATAATTATTCTCCTTGCTCAGAGCCCTTAATTCCTAAGATTATGAGGAATTGTACCTCTCTTAAGAGTGAATTTAAGGTTTTAATATAAAATATAGTATATAGAGTTCCTAATAACCATGAATATGTTAAATAACCTAACTATAGGAATGAGCACACTGAGATACCTAGACTTTGGGAGTCCCAACTTCCTAATATTTTTTGTAATACTTCATGTATAATGACTTCCTAAAAAGCATTATTTTTTGAGTTTATATTGTATCACTTGTATTTACTACTATATTTAAATGATATGTCTATTGAAGATACTATGGTCTCTATTATGTATTTTTATAATAATGTGTAGTAATTAGCCATTCAAGGATTGAGTGAGGATGAGTTAATAAAGAAGTTTTTTTCTTTTTTTCTTGAATAAAATTCTATGAACTAGTTTTTTGATTTGATGGTAACATTATTCATACATGATAAAATATTTATAAGTAATTTTTAGATAATTATTACCCAAAAAGGATAACTAGGAAGCTGTAAAATAAAATCATTGGTTTTATAAAATTTGAATTGAGAAATGTCTCATGTGTCTTGGAATATGTTTAGGAAATTGAAAAGATTATTTCCACATCATTAGTTACTTTCATGCCTATTGAAGAACTCTTTTTTTGAGGGTATCATCCATTCTTGTTAGAATTTCTTCAAACAAGAAACTGGTAAAAATAATGCTATTGAAAATAATGAAGAAAAAATTAATTTTATATTCTCTTACCAATAACTCTCAACACAAATTTGGTATAAAAATAAGATTATTTATAAATGAGTTTAACAATAGTTTAGGTCATCACATTAGTGAAGAACTGGATGAAAATATAAAATAACACCCGGATTTAATATCTTAAAATTATAATAACAGTGAAAATTATGTTTTTTTTCAGAATCAATAGCAATATCTTCGGGACAATGGTTTTACAATGGAATATATAGGTATAGTGATTCTTATTTACCGAATTTTTACATTCATATACAACCCAAAAATGATAATTACACTATCTTTTGGTGGGAATAAAGGTGAATAACCTTGTATCACTTTTAAAAAGTTACGATCTTGGGTCTGTAAAATATCCTAATTTGTTATGGAAAAATTAAGGGCTGATTATACAACCTGCTACCCTTATTTTATCTAATAAGACAAGACCAAAATTTCAAAATAGTTCTAGAAAATTCAATTTTAAAGTGAATTTGGAAGATATGGAAAAGAAATTATCATACTCCCCTCCCTTTAATGATATCACAATGAAGGGAGAGAGATAATGACCCCCGAGTCCCACCTCCAGTAGGCCACGAGTTGGAGTCTAGCACCGAGGGTCTAAAAATCTAATATATTAGAGTTATTACCCTCTATAATATAAAATATGATCAGTAGATAAGATTGACCATCCACAATCAACTCCATGACACAAAAAAAATCCAAAAACTAACACACATATATGTATAAAGAGAACTAATACAGATACAATAAAGTCTCCAAAGTAAATACCCAAATTAATGCTAATGTAGTGATACAATAGTTATCTAAAGGTTTGAGCTAGTAATTCCCAGAATGGTTCATGTAATTCTCCTAGAAACATGAAAATTTTTATATATATATTGGGTTAACATACATGTATACTAAAAAGGAAAAACTCAAATATCTCATGCACATGTAAAATAATCATACTAATGAACCTGTGAGAAAACAAATAAACCAAAAAAATATCTATCAAGGTACACTAACCATCCCAACCTCACCAAGGAATTCTCACAAAATAATGAAAACCAAGTAATATAGTATAATAAGTATAACATCAATAAGGGTACCCCACACCACTATCCAACTGGTATGTCACTCTCACACCCAACGTTGTATGTCATGGAGCTCTCATCTCTTCTAAATACCACACCACCCCACAAGAACAGTCAAAACACACCTGAACCACATACACCTGGGCTCACCACCCCACAAGAATGACCAAAACACATCTCACCTGAAAAAACATGGGCCACTACCCTAAAACCATGGTCACATCTCGCCTCAAAACACCTAGGACATCACACCTAGCTCACAAACACCTAGGGTATCACAACCACCATATAATGCACTAATATAACTCTAGCCATCATAGTATGTGAAATACCTACCTCACCTAGAATAGAGAGTGAGAAAGAGAGGGTACCCAGCCATTTTTACTCCTCACGAAATGTTGGAAAAAACAACCTTGCGTTACTATGCAAGTGTTGGCACATAGTGCGTGACATGGGTGGGGTGAATATAAAAATCAAAAGAATATAAAAGTATATATATATATATATATATTATCAAACACACATGACCAATCTATGGTTTCAAAAACAAACCAACCAACTCACAACATCATCACTTTTGTGGCCACCTCTAAATGAATAACACCACAAATCAATCCACAAACCTCATTTCACATTTCCAACCAATTCTATGTTAATCATTCCATTAATTTAATTATTTATCATCAACTAAATTTAACCAAAAAACCCACCGTTTAGTTATTTATTAATCATTTTCATCCCATTAGCCAATCCAACCCATGTCATTTAAAACATTGTTAAACAATTATTTATTCATCCCATCACTACTCGAAGATATAGTACAAAGAAACCACCACCTATCCACCCAAAAAACATGGAAAAAACCACCTCCTTATCACCCTAAAAGAACATACAAACAAACCACCTCCTCACAGAACCTAAATCATGGCCAAACAAACCATCCCCTCACCACCCCAAAAACATGGCCAAACAAACCAACTCCTTACCTCCCCAAAATCACGGCCAAACAAACCATATATCTCCCCACACCCCATTGAAACCACATATCACCGTCCAACAAGCATTTCCACACATCACCACATATCATGATCGTTTTTATAGGTTTACAAAGGGGATTTTATCATGTTCCACATTAATTTAGGGGTGTTATCACTAAGACCAAAATCCTTGGGAAACCATTTCATTAGAAAAGTATATGTACTTAACCAATTTCCATTTAGGGGAATATCAAAAAAATCACACCAGTCGTAGTAGTCACAATAAATATATCAAACAAAAAAATCCCCCAACAGCCATAATTTTTAACGGGGAACCAAACCCATACAAACCACAATATCACAAATAACATCAAAGTTGTAAAAGCATGCAAATAAAACCCCATTTACCCCTTTAAATTAACCAATTATTTATATTTGATTAATAAATAAAAACCATAATAAATAGATAAAAATAATTAAACCCCTCCCACATGATATAAAAATAAATAGAAATGTGGGAATATATACCTCAAAGAATCTTATCGACTCACTACGCACCGTAGGGAGAAGAAGAATGCTCGTAAACCACAACTTCCCCACAGAAACCATAGATCAACCTAAAACACAACCAAATACCATCAAAATGAAACCCAACACACAACCCAAACCCAAACAACATCACCATACAGAATCCACATGAGGATAAAATAAGAGAAACTACTAAGAGGTGAGAAGAACCTACCATGGATCAATCGCTGATTTCCAACGAACAACCATCGAGACCAATGGATCAAAGTGGGAGGAATAGGGCTTGAAGAACTCCTTGGGGAACCGAGGGTTCACCCAAAATGAAATAAAGAAGAATAAATATCTGAATAAATGAAACCATTCGGCAAAAATCCCTCAAGGTATCATTGAATCACTTTTGAGGTGATTATGTTTGTTGATAAAGTGGGCCAATGTGTTGTGTTTGTTGACAAAGCAGACCATGATGTACAAATTTGTTTACAAAGGGGTTTTTCATGGTGACATGTAGATTTAAAGGGATGTTGTTAACAATCCATGATTTATTAAAGAATCTCGACAAATGAATGGATGATTTGGAGGCGGTACAAAAAGAGCAGATACAAGGTGGCGCTGTTTTCCAGTGTTAGCCAAATTTTTAGGCCTCAAAATCGACAGATGGAGAAAAGTATTTTTGGAAATGGGAGATGCACTATGATTTCATGGAATATTATAAAGTTGTGATACATATGTTTTTCAAGATCATAACATTATAATATGACAAAGGAAAGAGGGGCTCCCAAGTTTTGGTTTGGTAGTGCAAGTTCCTTGGGCAACAGAGTCTTGGGAGGCTAGACCTGTGCACCAAGAGGAGACTTCCGCATCCGAAAATAGGGTACCAATTTTTTTTATAAATATAGGGATACCCTCCTCATTTTCTTGAGTCTGATTTCAACCCTTAGAAAAAATTAGAGCTCCATCACGCTGGTGGTTTAGTCACACAAGTGGTGGTTTGGTCACGCAAGTATAGAGATACTCAGAAGTTGCACGCCGGTTGTTAGTTGTGTGCCAATATTAGTTTGGGCATAAAAGAGTGTGAGTCACCCAAGATAAGAGTTAAAGAAGGGGGTGTTACAAAATTGGTTTGGTGACACTTGTGCAAGAGGTTTGGAGAAGTGTGAAAAAGCATAGAGATGGACACCAAGTATAGAGAAGTGCGCCAATTATTCTAGGGTTGCATTAAAGTTGGAAGATTGTCTGGTACATCTGTGGTAAAGTTATATTCATCAGTGGGCGAAAGTGTAACTTCAATTAATCATTTACATATAGAGGAAGATGCATTCATTTTTTATAATGATGAGACCTACAGGTATATAAATTGAGATTGGATCATTTGAAGAAGCAGTGAGCTCATTTCAATTGAGAGAGCGGTGAGTTCTCAAACTGTGAGAAGTTGTAAAATAGAAGGGATAGTGAGTCTGCTTCAAACATTGTAAACAAAAATACACTTTCAGTGAATTTGGTACATTGGCACATTGTTGGTGCATGCACCTTGGACGTATCCCAGTGAGGGTGAACTAAAAAAATTGTTGTATCCCTTTCAGGATTTAAATTATGCTTATAATTTTCTATGGGAAAGAGAGATATGAGATTTTTTATTTACAGTGAAACAAAATCAATAGGGTCAGTTGTTTTAACCATTCATACCCTGATTCACCCCACTCTCAGGGAATCTAACCAAGTGGACCTAACAATTAGTATCATAGTGAAAGGTTGATATCAGTGTTTCTATCTCAAATGGAGGTCAACAATCACAATGGTATTCTGATCTTCGATGCGAACTATTTTTATCTATGGAAGAATTGGATGCATCAATAATTTCGACCTTTAGAAATGGATGTGTTCATAGTAGTTATTCATTGCATAACTGTCGATATTAATAGTGGTGCATTATCAAAAGTTGAGGGAAGAGCATTAGATGCTAATGCCAAAGGAATAAATTCTTTAGGGGGAGCCCTATTCAATTCAATCTATACTAAGGCGATGCCATTCAAAACATTACATGATATGTGGGAAAATCTATTGAACATATATGAAGGAGATTCAAAGATCAAAGAGGCAAAGATACAAGTGTAGTGGTTTAAGTATGAAGATATGAGAATGAACCCTAATGAGTATGTTGATGCATTCATTGATAGGGTAAATGCTGCAGTGGAAGACATGAAAGCTCTTGGAGAAGTTATTGAAAAAATAAAGCTAGTGAACCACATGTTGAATAAAACTTCCACCTCAGTTCAATCCAAAGTTTCGGTTTTGGAAGATAAATACCTAAAAGAGTTGACATTGGATAACCTTCATAGCACACTTGTTTTATATGAAATGAGGAATGATGATAATGATGCTATGGAAAAGGGGAAATCTAAATATCTGGAATTCAAGGCCATGAAGAAGATCACCATTGAATATTATTAGGAAGAAGAAGAGACAAATTAGATGATGACATTCCTTTACTTGAATATTTAAAGAAGAAAAAGGAAAGGTCAAAGGGAAACATCAAATTGATTGCTTTAGATGTGGAAAGGTTTGGTCACCATGCCGCAAGGTGCCACAAGAAGTTCCAAGAAGATGACATGGATGAAGTTCATATTCCTAAGAAGAAGTCGTTATCCAATATGAATGGAAAGAAATAGTTTAGAAGAAATTTTTTTAAAATGAATCTTCTTTCACAAGAATGTGACAGTTCAGATGAGTCTATGGTTGAGGAGGTTAAAGATATAGGGAACTACAAAGATCGTGGAGAAAATGCTATGGTGGTAGTTGTCAGGAGTACTCAGAAAAAGGAAGAAATCAAACTTAATGAAGAAGATTTTGAAGGGAGAGGTGATATGAAATCTGAGTTAGAGGCTTCTCTGGAGTAAATAGATGTTTTGAGAGACAAAAAAAATAAATCCACCAATGTAGTTTGTGACGCCAAACTCTATATGCACCTATGAGAAAAAGAGAAGTCTGGGATGATGGATGAAATTTAAAAACTGAATTCATCAAAACCAGAGGACATAGAATCAGTTAGTGAGTATAAAATTAATATTGAAGAATAGAAAAGGGAGATCTATGACATGCATTACATAAGTAAATATCATATCAAATGTATTAATGAACTTGAAGGAGAAGTTGTCGGTTTGTGGGAAAAGGTTAAGGATCAAGAAAAACTATTGACTCTTGCTGGGAAATTAAGAAATCAGATCACTCAGAAAACTGAGAAGATGAAAGTGGAGAATAGTGGTTTAGAAGAAAGTAAGCATCAATTATACTCAGATGATAAGGCAGATGGGGAGATTGATCAAAAACAAAAATCTATGAAAATTGATGTCCGACCACACGCACCCATTCTAAGACTGAATATTGATTTGGGTATAAATAAGAATCAAAATATGCAAATATCCCAAGGGGAAACTAGAAGGAAATAAGTGACATGAAGGAATGAACCTTGTATCAGGTGTTATTGTTGTGGAAAGATTGTATATTCCCAATATGTGTGTTCTATAACCAAGAGATATCGAAGGGCATAAGAACAGAGGTGGAATCCAAATAGAGAACAGTTCTCTAGGAAATATTTTTAAGGACACTATATTTGGTATGGAGGATTTAGTCACAGGGCTAAATACTGTACATTAACCATACAGAGGAATGTGCTGAAGAAGAATAAAAATGTTCACAAGAAGCATATCAATAAACCAACAGGTGAGCTGAAAATGAAAAAAAGATTTTCAACATTGAAATATGAAGCTGATTCATCGTACTCTGAGAAAAATCAGAAGTCTCAATCTTCACCAAGTGTAAACAAAAAAATATGGACCAAGAAGAAAAAGGATGAGAAGTCAGTGGTTACTAAAATTACCCTTAATGCATCAGACCATTCTGGTGTCTTGATCCTTGATAACAGTTTCAAATATCACATGATAGGTAATAAGGATCTTGATACAGGCATAAAATATGATAAAGAAGAAATTTTCAAGTTTGGAAACGATGAAAGCCTGAAGATTATTGGCTCAAGAAAGGTCATGTTTAGGGGAAAAGAGATGATACATGTTGATGCCTTATTAGTATAAGGCATCAGACATAATTTTCTCAGCGTTAGTCAACTATGTGACTCGGGACATTCTATAAGGTTTTCTAAGAAGATTTGAATTGTAAAAGGAAGATACAGGACAGTGATTCTATAGGGAAACCCAACAAACAAAAATCACTACCTGATAAGTATAGAATAAGATATGTGTTTTATGTCCAGAGAGGAAGAAAACAACTTCTGGCATAAACGACTTTCTCATCTATGCGAACCATCCCTAGAAGATCTGGTAATGTGTGAGGAAGAAAGATACATCCATAATCTTTCATGTGATCATACTCACACGTGCGATGCATGCCAACAAGGGAAGATCGTTAGAAAGTATTGTAAGGAAAGGGAAAATAAGTCAACAAGAGATCTTGAATTGGTGAATGATGATGTTTGTGGGCCTATCACACCAAGAGAAATTTACAAAAATAGGTACTACATTCTTTTCGTCAATGACTATAGTAGAATGGCATGGGTATTTGTTAATGACCATAAGTCTATTGTGTTTAGATGCTTAAAATAGTACCGGAGGAAGTATGAAAGGATTCTTGGATAGAAAATTCTGATGTTTCATACTGAAAATGGTACGAAATTCATAATAGTCAGGTGGGAGGCTATCTCGAGAAACACGGGATAAGTCATCAAGTTTCTTCAGTAAGAACCCCCCAATAGAATGGATTAGTTGAATTGAGAAATCAGATCAACAACTACATGGCTAGAACAATTATAATATAAAATGACCAACCATAGAAATTTTGGAAGGAATCAGTATTGACATCGGTCAACATTTATAACAGGGCTTTGTTGTGCCCAAGGGAAGGAAAGACTCTGTATGAGATGTGGTATCGGAAGAAGCCAATGGTGAAGTACTTTTGAATATTTGGGAGTATGTTCTTTATACTCAATAAAGAATAAAACAGGAAATTTGAGTCATGCAGAGATGATGGAATATTCCCTAGCTACTCAAGAAAAGGAAAAGAATATAAATGATTTAATAGAAGGATAGAAAAAGTAGTTGAGAGAAATGATTTCACTGTTGTGGAAAATGTTGAGAACATTCAACAGCACAGTGAAAATTTTCCTAATGAAAGTGATGAGGATGAAATCATCATAGGAGGAGTAGAAGAGGTAGATATTAATTTAGAAAAAGATTCTAATGATGAGCATAAAGAAGGAAAATGTGTATCTACACAAATTCCAAGGAGTTGTGCTGAAATTGACAGGAAAAATATCATTGGTGATCAACCCGCTCCAGTTCAGACAAGAAGAATGAAATCACTACAACATACATATTTATTATCTCAGGTAGAGCCAAAATGCTTTACTGGTATAGATGAAGATTAAAACTGGGTTCATGATATGAGTGAAAAGCTAAATCAGATTAAGAAGAATCAGACATGGGAGATTATTTCAAGGCCAATAGATTAGAATATCATTTGGACAAAATGGGTTTATCGAAACAAGATGAATGAATATGGCATAGAGATTCGGAAAAAAGCATGAATAGTGTGCAAAGGATACTCCCAGATAGAGGGTATTGATATTGATGAGACATTTTCACTAGTTTCAAGGCTGGAGACAATCAGACTATTCTTAGCCATTGTAATGCAATGGAAATTAAAAGTGTTCTAAATGGACGTCAAATCTGCATTTTTGTATGGGTTTATGTAAGAAAATGATTATATTGAGGAGATAGATTGTTTTATCATTCATGAGGATGAGAACAAATTTTTTCGATTTAAGAAATCCTTATATGGGATGAAACAAGAACCAAGAGCGTGGTACTCAAGGCTTGATCAATATTTAAATAAGTTAGGATTTTAGTGTGGATGATTTGATTACAATCTCTATTTCAACAAAAACAGTAATCAACGGATGACGATGTTGGTTTATGTCAATGACATAATATTTAGAGGATCAGATAAAGCACAGTGCAGACAGTTTCTCAAATTCAAGAAACATGAGTTTGAAATGTCTATGATTGGTGAGATGACATTTTTCCTTGGTTTATAGGTAACACAAGGAAGGAATGGAACATTTATCTCACAATAAAAATATGCCAAGGAGGTTCTGAGGATATTTGGAAAGGAAAATTCCAAGGAGATGAAGACACTGGTTGCTACCTAGCTGAAACTGTCTAAAGATGAGGATGGAAATGCAGTTAATATCACAGAATATAGGCAAATCATTGGAAGTTTGTTGTACATGACTGTAAGAAGGCCTAACATTGTATTCACCACATTCCAAGCAGTGAGATATCAGAGTAATCCCAAGTAAAGTCACATGCTTGCAGTGAAAAATAATACTTCAGTATATCAAGGGCATGGTGGATTTCATCTTGATGTATAATGATAAATATCAGACAGAGTTATTGGGAATTACTAATATTGATTGGGATGGATCAATGGATGATAGGAAATTAATGTCCGGAGGTTCTTTCTATCATTATGGATTTTGTATTTCTTGTCTAATCAAGAAGAAAGATTCCATTTCATTAAGCAACACAGAATCTGAGTATATTTCAGCCACTCAAGAATGCAGACAGTTATTGTGGATGAAGCAGTAGCTTGATGACATGGGCGTTGACGTGAATTCTCTAATCAGAATCCAGTGCAATAACTCAAGTACAATAAATCTCAGTAAAAATATCATCCGTCACTCAAGGACAAAGAACATTGAAATAAATTATCATTTTATCAAGGACAAGGTTGAACAGGGAATCTTGAAGTTGGACTATGTGCCTACAGAACTACAGTTTTCAGGCATTCTGACAAAGGCCTTACCAGAGGAAGCTTTTGAGAGGCATCGACTAGATCTGGGAGTTCAGTTGACTCCCCTCACATGAAAAAGTGTGGATGTGGGAACCCCCTCCCTCTACCTAAGGTATGTTATTTTTTTCTTCATTTTACTAATCTGTATTCTATCCAATGTATCATCCCACAGTGGAGTGACCTTTGGGTTCATTGACAAAGGGGGAAATAGTGACTCTTCAAGGGACAAAAATTGTGGCTAAGGAAGGTAGAAAATATATTAGTCAAAGACATGGGGAGAAGCTAACAAGTTGATCATCGATATAGGAGAAGAGAAATGAGATGGGCGAGAGAATTAAATATGATGATTATAGAAGCGATAGATCAAACAGTAGATATCATGATAGCTGAGGATCGTGATAAAAGTAGAAGAGTGGTTTTGGAATCTTGTCAGAAGGTTTCCAACTGTGGACACCAATGAGATAGGGGGAGAGAATTAAATCTGATGATTCTAGTAGTGATTGATCAAAGAGTAGATATCATGATATCTGAGGATCATTATAAAATCTGAATAGTGATGTTGGAATGGTGTGAGAAGGTTTCTAGCTATCACTAATTGGTATCAGTGTGGTATCAAAAATTGGTATAAATTTGGAAATTGGTGTCAGTTTGGTGTCAATAGTTCGTGTTTGATATTAAGTGATTCATTTATGATCTTTTCATTTACTCTTGATTCTCATGGCGAGCATTTCTCATGTGGTCTTAGAGTTTGTGTTTAGTGAATCCTGGATCACTATCTGAATCATAAGAGGCGAATGGTGGTAGCGATTGGAAGATTATTTAATAAGGTATCAAAGTACAGAGAATATTTATGTGAAAGAGTTATCAACAAACCCAGAGGGGGAGATTTTTGGGCTAAAATACCTTAATGCATCATTAAATCATTTTTTAGGTTATCGTGTTTGTTGAAAAAGTGGGCGTATGTGTTGTGTTTATTGACAAAGAAGACAATGATGTACAAATGTTTTCACAAAGGGGGTTTTAATGGTGACATGGCGAGTTCAAGGGATGTTTTTTAAAATCCATGATTGATTGAAGAACCTCAAAAAAAGAAATGAATGATCTAGAGGTGGTACAAAAACAGAACGTATAAGGTGGCGTTGTTTTCCAATGTTGGCCAAATTTTTAGGCCTCAAAATTGACAGATAGAGAAAAGTGTTTTTGGAAAAGGGACTTGTGTTCCAGTGTCCTAGAATCATGGAATGTTTCACAACATATGTTTTTCAAGATCATAACATCATGATATGGCAAAGAAAATAGGGTCACCCAAGTTTTGGTTTGGTCGCGCAAGTGACTAGGGCGATAGAGTCTCGGGCGGCTGGACTAACGCTCTGAGAGGAGACTTGCGCGCCAGCTCTTAGGGTACCCAAAACTCCTATAAATAGATGGCTACCCCTACTCATTTTTTTGGGATGGAGTTCAACACTTAGAGAAAATTAGTGCTCCAGTCACATAGGTGGTTCAGTCACGCAAGTCGTGGTTTGGTCAACCAAGTATAAATGTACTCAGAAGTTTCTTGACAGTTGTTAGTTGCATGCCAAAATTGGTTTGGGCATAAAATGGTGTGAGTTTTACCAGTTCAATGTTGAATAAGTGGGTTTTGCGCAAGTGGTTTGGTGACACTTGTGCGCCAGGTTTGGAGAAGCGTTCCAAGCATAGAGAAGTGCGCTGGTTATTCTAGGGCTGCACAAAAGTTTGAAGATTGCCTGGTACATCTGTGGTAAAGTTGTATTCATCAGTGGATGAAAGTGGATCATTAATAGAACATCTATATATAGAGGAAGATGCATTCATTTTTGATAATGAAGAGACCTACAGGTCTATAAACTGTGAGTGGATCTTTTGAAGAAGCATTGTTCTCACTTTAGTTGAGAGAGTAGTTAGTTCTCAAAATATGAGAGGTTTTAAACCCGAAGGGACAGTGGGTTCACTTTGAACATTGTAAAAACTAGTGCACTTTTAGTGAATTAAGTACATCGGCACATTGTTGGTGCATGCTCCTTTGATGTATCCCAGTGAGGGTGAACCAAGTAAAAATTGATGTGTCCCATGCATGATTTAAATCTGTTTATACTTTGCTATGGGAAAGAGAGAGAAGAGATTTTTTCTTAACAGTGAAACAGATCAATAGGGGCAGTTGTTTTAATATTTCATACCCCGATTCACCCCCTCCCCCCCCCCCTCTTTGGGTATCTAACCTAGTGCACCTAACAAAAAATTCAGCGGGAAAATAATTTTAAAACTGCATTGGATTGAGAGTTACATAACATATAATCCCCTTTCACATCATGTAATCCTTGGGGTTCATTTTCACTTAAAAACATGTCACCTTTTTATTATTTTATTTTTAATATCTACACATCATGAAACATCCCTGGAAAATCAATGAAACTAACTTTCACGACTTTTAATACACTTACACAACATGTATTTCCTATATCAGCTCTGATTCACCTCTAACTCCCACAAAAACTCTTGGAACCTCCCTCGAACACCTCCAACAATCAAAATCAGCAATGTAATGGACCCAGAGGGCATGAACCATAACATCAGATACCTATAAAATTTTTCTCTCCCTTATGAATATAAAACCAATCCTAGAAGAAAAGGGGTCTAAAAATAATCCCATGGCATACCTCTCAAGGATCTCGTCATTCCTCAAACACTACCACAGGCTAAACATGCCAACCCAAACGTCCACAAAAAACAATTCTTAACCACAATCCACCTCCTCTCACACATCCAAAATACCAAATCACCACTCTAAAACTATATCAACCTCCACAAATCCCAAACCACCAACCGCTATAACCAACAAAACATGTTTTCCAAAACATCTGAATCAGTGAATTTTGAATTTCATGTCAAGATATTATCCGCTCTAGGTAGCGCTGACTCACCCGCACGGGTTTAATCACATCGTAGTTAATGTGACTCAACAGGAATCAGGTCCTCCCCTTTTCATACATCAGTAATTTATCACACATTTCACCACACACATCATAATCCAAGGAAAAAATATCATCTCATAAAATAAAAATATCCAAACATCACATCGCAAAGAAAAATATAGAAAATAAGATTTCAAAACAACTCTAGGTACTGGGCACACATGAACATCAATCACTCCTAAGTACTTTCCTCCTGGCCACCATGCCTCCACAAATCACAAACCAAAGAAATGGTCCGTCCATGTAGTGCCTTATCTTGGAAATCCTGGATCTCTACTAATCATTCCACAAACATCATTTCATCCTCGATATCAAACTCTCCCTAGTTAATGACAGTGGATTCATCGTGAAGATACGAAAGAAGTTGGGAGATATGAAAGACATCGTCAATACTCTCCAACCGTGGTGGAAATACCAACTAATACTCCACCTCACCAATTATCCCCAACACCTCAAAGGGCCCAACAAACCTGGGAGGAAGCTTGTTCCCTCTAGAAGACCATTACTTCCCAGGTAGAGGGGAAACCTTCAAGAACACCAGGTCTTCAACCTAGAAATCCAATGGCCTATTTCTTCAATCGTCATAAGACTTATTTTGGTCAAGTGCTATATTCATCCTCTCACAAACAAGCTAAACCTTCTCTTTCGTGCTCTACACCACATCGTGACCTAGAACAGTTTCATCCCTAACCTCTATCTAACATATTGGGGAATGTCATAGACTCATATACAAAGCCTCAAATGGAGTCATTCCAATGGAAGAGTGATAACTATTATTATATGAAAACTACACCAACGTCAATTTTCATACCCAAGATCCACCCATGTCCAAGATATACGCCCAAAACATATCCTATAGCATCTAGATAGTATGTTCTGTTTTCCCATATGTATGAGGGTGGAAAGAAGGGTTAAGGCATAACTGAGTTCCAAAATCATATTGCAATTCCCTCAAGAATCATGAGCTAAAATGTGCATTCTGATCCAATAAAATGGACCTCGGAACACTGTGACACTGGCCCACGTCATCCACATACCACTTAGCCAAATAATCTGCTATGACTGACTACTTGATTGCTAAGAAATGGGATTATTTCATCAACAGATCTAGTATCACCCAGATAGCATCACAACCCCCATAATAATAGGGTAACCCTGTGATTAATTCCATTGGGATGTCATTACATTTCCTCTTAGGAACATCTAAGGGCTTCAACAAAAGACTAGGAACATGATTATTGGTCTTTGACTGCTGGAAAACCAAAATTCGTGCCACAAACTCTGCCACTTTCCATTTCATCCTAGGCCACCAAAACTGTGTCCTCAAGCCATGGTACATTTTGGAAACTCTTAATTGTACTTCCAAAGGTGATTAATGAAACTCACTAAGGACTCCATTGTGCATTATTACCAGAACAAACAACCTCCCATTAAATAACACCCAGTTCTTACCATCCTTTGACCATCCCTCTAAAGCATCACTATAGACAACACGATCACACATCACCTCTAACTCTGAGTCCCCCCACTAAGACTCCTCCACCGTCTACATTAGAGAATACTACATCATTATCTGAAACAAAAAAACTCTACCACCATCCACTCTTGAATCTATGTTCAAGGTTTTCAACTCCTCCATTGTTGTCCAAGAATTTTTATACTCTTAAATAACACCCTTGCACTACTTCCTGCTCAAATAGTCGGCCGCAAAATTCCCCTTTTCTGAGGTGTAAGAGATCTCAAAATCCTAATCCAGATTAAAATCCATCCACATTCACTGCTACATGTTTATATCCTACTGCTAAAATATGTTACTCGATCTCTTGTGATCTATGAAGAACAAAAAGAAATCCCTAATGAGGTAATGTTTTCACAATTTCAACAAAAACACAACCACTTATAGCTTTAGATCATGGGTGGCATAGTTACTCTCTTGAGGATGTAACTGCCTAGACCCATAAGATATCATTTCCCACTTCTGTATCCGTACACATCATAAGACAAGAAGGAAATAATCAAAAAACATCACAAACAACACACCCTCCTCTAGGATATGATGCACTAGAGAACTATCTAACTTCCCTTTAAGGTAACAAAATGCATCCTGGAACTGATCAATCCACAAAAACAACTTATTCATTTTGAGGAAAATATATCAAAGGGTCTATAACTTGATAGAAACATGGTAAAAAACTCCAATAACAGTCTACAACACTATGGAAATTATGAAACACTTCCATGTTCTGGGGTGTTTCCTTAGAAAAAACTACTTCGACCTTCAATGGGTCTACTGAAAAACCCTGTTGAGACACCAAATGACTGAGGAAATGCACTTATCATGTCTATAACTTACACATAGATAGATTTCCACAGAATAGGTGGTGTCTATGAACATGCAAAAGACAGTTCTGAGATGCTTGGAATGCTCCTCCTCTGACTTCGAGTAGATTAAGATATCATCGATGAATACAATGACGAACTGATCAAGGAACTCATGGAACATGGAGTTTATAAGCCCCATGAACATGGATGGAGCATTCGTAACACAAAACGACATGATTGAAAATCTAAAGTGCCCATACCTTCATCTGAAGGGAGTATTTGGGATATCACCCTCCTTCACCGTCAACTGGTGATATCTAGACAATAGATAGATCATAAAAAAATAACTCACCCCTCTCAATTGGTCGAAAATATCATCTATCCTCAAAAGAGGATAACAGTTTCTGACCATTAATTGATTAAACCTATGATAGTCTATACATAAACTCATACCACCATTCTATTTCATTATGAACAACACTGGAGAACCCCACAGTGACACATTATGTCGGACAAAACCCTTATGCATCAGATCATCTACCTAAACCCTCATCTTCCGCAACTCGAAACGTGTCATCTGATATAGATCCATCGTAATCAGAGAAACATTGAGCTATAATTATTTACTAAACTCAACATCACGTCATTGGGGTATCCTCACATACTCCTTAGGGAAAACATCTAGGAACTCCGTAAAAATACGGGGAACCTCTACTATTGAATCATCCATTGATTCCCTCAACAACTCAGCTAACAAGGAAATAAGGGACTCCATATTTGGACTGCCCACCTGACAACCCCACTCAGCAATGAAAACCACACGTTGGTATCCACATTCAAAAACATTAATCTCATATAGATGATGTTGAAAACATCACATAAAGAGTACAATTGGTATATTTTAAGGATGACATCATATGGCTGCTTCTATAGAAAGAAAAAATCACCATTGAACTGATGTGGAATCATCATCAGTCTACACCACATGCACACATCAAACAAGATGGTCTGGCCTCCAACTTATGTACTCAACACCAGGAGTATGGGAATCTTCTCTACATATAATCTCAGAGCATGAGATAGAGTAGGTTCAATAAAGGAGTGCAAATATCCTGAATCAAACAAGTAACAGTCAAGAGTACTAAATAAACCAATTGTACCTATGAAAATCTATGTTCCCTCCAGAACTACCACTTCCACTGCATTCAACTGACCACACCATACTCCTATACCTATCTAATTATGACCACATCCATGAATATTCTCGGGATGTGGTCCCTGAACACAAGTAATATCCTAAGGATGGCCTATACCTACCCTATCTCCCCTTGGTGGAGAAAAAACCAGCTATCCCTACTGATGAAACGGTCTCACTGGAAACTTCTACTAAGGCTCAAATTCAACTTATCCACCTCCACCAAACTGAGTTCAAGGAACTATTGGGCACTGGTTTTAGAAATAGACACAAACCCCATATCCATAACACACCAACATAAAGCTCCCAGAAAAATCATGGAAACCACTAGCACAAGAAGGCTAAAAAGAAGTTAATGAGGTCGAATCCCTTTAAGTAAAAACCTTGAAGGACTTGACATCTGAGTCCTTCCACTAACAACCCTACATCTCAAGAAACCCTATTGGTTCCCCTCTCATGGAAAATATCCTCGTGAGTGCGTCTTCTTGATTACATATTCCTTCTTTTGATCCTCTAGATACGTTGACAATGAAAATGGAGTATCTTCATACTGGATAGAAGGATGGAGTGACTCCTCAAGACATGTTGCACAAGACTCCTCATCTGGAAAAAGATCTTAGGAAAAATGAAAAGGGTACTTGAACTTGATTCCCAGATACCATACCGACATGCTCCCCTTCTAAACAGAAAGAATCTCTCTGCTCATTATTACCTTCCTGGTTGATGAAAGGAACTCTACTTAGAACTACTTATAGAAGCTGACCCATAAAACATATATCTTATTCTTCACTCCTAGATACAACATCCACCATTGAAGTGAATCTCCCTACATCTGATTTACAAACAAAGGGACCTAGTACTTTGTCCGGGCTATAATCAAACAGAAAGAAATCTTGAGCTCCTCCAGCCAGCTCTCTATCTATGCATTGAAAAAAATGCCCTTGTACTTCCCCAAATCCTACCACTGGAAGGTGTGAAATATCCTCTCCCACTAATCCTCCTCCTCAATCAGATCAATCATATGGTGATCAACTAGATCATCTAGATGAACCTCAACAACCTGAGCCACACATTAATGATGAACATGAGCCATAACTGAAAGGAAAACACGGATTTCCTATGACTGAGTAGTATGGAATTTCATTTAAGATTTATTTTAACCCATTTAATTCGTTTTTTATCCATTTCAACTTTCCTAAAACAAACCAATTCAAAAACATACACATGTCATTATAATTTATACCTTTCCTAGGTCTCTACCGGAAAAGTAGGTCCATCTCACTTGGTTGTTCAATGAGCTCAATGTTTGTGCACTAGACGATGGGGGCCCTAAAATATCATTTCCTATCTGGTATCACTGGATTATATCATACACTATGTTCAACTATCATTGTTTTTATACCACACTTTGAAATCCCCACTATTCCTAACTCTAAACTCCGTCCTATCTCTCAACCATTACTCTAATACCACTTTGTCACAACCCTCTCCCTCTAAAGATACCGTAATAATAGGAGAGAGATAAAGACCCTCGAGTCTTGACTTTAGTAGGCCTCAGGTTTGAAAATAGCACTGAGTGTATAAAAATATCATATATGGGTGAAATTACACTCTATAATATAAAATAGAATCAGGAGATAAGATGGATCATCCAAAAACAACTCCAATAAACAATAAAAAAAGCCAAAAACCATTGCATATGCATGTATAAATATAACTAATACAGATAAAATAAATTCTCCAATGTAAATACCCAAAGTAAAGCTAAAACAGTGACACATAATCTATCCAAAGGTCTAAGCTAGTAATTCCTAGCACATTCCACATAATCCTCTTATAAACCAAAAAATAGTTTTATATACATAGGTTGGGCATACAAGTATACTTTGTAAGAAAAACTCAAGTCTCTAGTGTATATGTAAAAGAAGCGTACTAATTCACCTGTGAGAAAACAACATAACCAAATAGCACCTATCAAGGTATACTAACCATCCCAATATCACCAAGTCATCCTTACCAAATAACACAAACCAAGTAATATAGTATAATAGGAATCACATAGATAAGGGTACCCCACACCGCTTTCCCACTAGTATGCTGCTTTCACAACCAACGTCATATGTCATGGCGCTCCCATATCTTATGTATACCACACCGCCCCACAAGAAAAATCACAACATACCTCACCCAAATACACCAAGGCTCACCGCCCCACAAGCACAGCCCCAACACATATCGCCTGAAAACACCTGGGCCACCGCCCCGCAAACACGGTCACGTCTCACCCAAAACACCTCAGTCAACACACCTCAACCAAAAACACCTGTCCTATCACAATCACCATCTAATGAACTAATATACCACTGGAAAACATATCTTATACAATACCAACCTCACCTAGAAGAGAGAGTATGGATGATTGCGTACCCAATCATCTGTACTCCTCACTGGATGTTGGGAAAAAAACCCCCACGTGACTATACAGGTGTCAACACATAGTGTGCAACATGGGTGGGGTGCATATAAAAGTAAAAAGAATATAAAAGTGTGTATATATAATATCAAACACTCAATCCCATCCTATGGGTTCACAAATAATCCCACCAACTCAAAACATCATCACTTTTGTTGCCACCTATAAATGCATAACACCACACATCAAGACACAAACCTCATTTAACATTTACTAACAATTCTCATTTAATAATTCTATTATTTTAATTATTTATGATCAACGAAATTTACCACACAACCCACAATTTAATTATTCATTAATAATTGTCATCTCATTTTCCAAACCAACCCATGTTATTTGAAACATTATTAAACCATTATTTATTCATTCCATCACTACTCGGGAAACTAGAACAATGAAACCCCCACAGCCCCACCCCAAAAGCACAACAACAAAAAAACACCCCCTTTCCAACCCAAAAGCACTACCAAAAAAACCACCTCCTCGATGCCCCAAAAGCACTGCCAAACAAACCATCTCTTTGTTGCCCCAAAAGTACGACCAAATAAACCATCTCCTCACCACCCCAAAATCACGGACAAACAAAACACATCTATCCCCACACCCCATTGTAACCACACATCACTGTCCCACAATCATGACCACACATCACCAAAAATCATGATTTTTTTATAGGTTTACAAATGGGCTTTTATCACGTTCCACTTTAATTTTGGGGTTTTATCAAAAAAACCAAAATCCTTGAGCAACCATTTCATTATCCAAGTATAAGTAATTTACAAATTACCATTTAGGGTGATATCACAACAATAACAGTAGTCAAAAAAAGTCACAATACATATATCCAACATAAAAAATCCCTCAATAAACATGATTTTCTATAGGGTATCAAGCCCCTACAAACCAAATATCACAAAAAAACATCAAAGATATAAAAGCATTTGAATCAAACCCCATTTACCTATTTCAATTAACCAATTATTCATATTTTATTAAGACTAAACAACAATAATACATAGATAAACAAAAGTAAAACCCTCTTGTATGATACACATATAAATAGAAATGATGGAATCCCTACCTCAAAGAAGTTTGTCAACTCGCTGCGCACCATAGGGAGATGATGAATCCTAGTAAACCACAACCGCACCACGAAAACCATGGATCAACCTACACCACAACCAAATACCATAAAAAACAGCCCAACACACAACCCAAACCATAACATCACTATAGTGAATCCTCGAGAAGAAAATAGAAAAAACCCACTAAGAAGGGAAAATAATATACCATGGATAAACCCCAAATTGCTAATGAAAAACCATCAGGACCAACAGATCAAATAGGGAGGAAGAGGGCTTGATGAACTGCTTAGGATGCCAAGGGTTCACCAAAAATTAGAGGAAGAAGAATCCAAGGGTGAATGAATGTAAATTTGGCTTGAAAAGTTTTTTAAAACTACACTGGATTTGGGGTTTACACAGCTTGTAATCCCCTTTCATGTCATGTAATACTCAGGGTTCAATTTCACTGAAAAATGCATCACCTTTTTATTATTTAACACCAAAAATATACACATCATGAACCAACCCAGGAAAATCCATGAAACCAACTTTCCTGTCATGTAATACACTTACACAGTGTATATTTCCTGGAGCAACACTATTGCAAATCAAAATCCCATTTAAACTACCAGAACCTCCCTTGAACACCTCCAACAACTAAAAATGACAAAGTAATGGACCAGGAGGGAAAAAATATTTACCTAAGATACCTATCAAAAAATTATTTCCCTCAATAGTCCAAAACCAATACAAGAAGTAAAGGGCTATGAAAAACCATCCCATGAGATACCACTCAAGCATCTCTTCATGCCTCAAACGCTACCACCGGCTAAAAACGCCATCCCAAATAGAAAGAAATAGACTGAACAACCATAATCCATCTCCACTCACACAACTAGACTTCCACATAACCACATCACAATTATCTCAGCCTCTACATAGCCTAAACCAACAACCACTACAACCAATGAAAAACACTGTCCCAAACACCTGAATCAGATAATTCTGTATTCCATGTCATGATATTATCTCCTCATGGTAGAACTAACTCACCCGCATGGGTTTAATCGAATTTTAGTTAATGAATATTGATTATAAATTAGGTCATCCCCTTTTCATATGTCAATACTTTAACACACATCTCACCACACACATCAAAAACCAAGAAAATAGCTCATCTCATAAAAAAAGGATCCAAATGTCACATCACAAAGAAAAACATATAAAAGAAAAACTCCAAACAACTCCCAATATTGGGAACACATTTGTGTCTCTTGCTCCCATGTACTCTCTTCCCGGACACCATGCCTCCATAACACATGAACCAAATAAATTTTTTGTTCATGCAACTCCTTCTCTTGGTGATCCTAGATCTATACTGATCATTCCATAAATATCACTTCATCCTTGATATCCAACTCTCCGCAGTCAATGACATGGGAGTAATCATGAAGATACCGATGAAGATGAGATATGTGAAAGAAGATTTGGATCCTCTCCATCTGCGTTGGTGACACAAACTGATACTCCACCTCACCAACATTCCCCAACACCTTAAAGGGCCCAACAAACCTGGGATAAAGCATACTCACTCTAACAAACCTCCACTTCCCATGTCGAGTGGAGAAATTCAAGAACACATAGTCTCTTACCGTGAACTCCAAGGGCCTACTAATAATATTGGCATAATATTTCTTCCGGTCATATGCTGCTTTCATCCTCTCATGAAAAATATGAACTTTCATTGTCATTCTCTGCACCACATCGGGACCAAGAATGATTGTCTCACCAACCATTGTCCAGAACAATGGTGAATGACACAATCTGCATTACAAATCCTCAAATGAATCCATGATAATGGAAGAGTGATAACTATTATTATAAGAAAAATCCACCAAGGTTAGTTGTCATAACCAAGATCCACCCATCCAAGACACATGACCACAACATATCCTCCAACGTCTAGATAGTCCACTCTATTTTCCCATCTATCTAAGGGGTGAATGAAGTGTTTAGGCTTAACCGAGTTCCAAAACCATGTAGAAATTCCCTCCAAACCCGTGAGATAAATGTGAATCTTGATTCAAGGAAATGGACCTCAAAACTCAATGAAACCGCACCACCTCATCCATGTAACTCTAGAACAAATCATCCACTACGCCTGACTCCTTGATTAATAATAAGTGGGATGTTTTCATCAAATGATCCACTATCACCCAAATAGAATTACAATATCCCTAATATTTGGGTTACCCTACCTCGATATTCCATCCCATTTCCACCCAGGAACATCCATGGTTTAAATAAAACCACTAGGAATATGATGCTTGGCCTTTACATGCTACAAAACCAAACACTAAGCCGCATACTCTACCATTGATCATTTCATCCTGGGAAACTAAAATGGGGTACTCAATCCATGGTACATTTTGGAAACTCTTGGTTGTACTACCAAAGGTGAGTCCTGAAACTAGTGAAGGGCTCCATTATGAATTACTACCAGAACAAACAACCTCCCATAAACAACACATGGTTCTGGCCAACCTCTGAATATCCCTTTGGATCATCGCCATAGTCAACACGATCACACATCACCTCTGACTCTATGTCCCCCCACTAATACTCCTGTACATACTACATCAGAGAATACTACATCATTATTTGAAACAAACAGCCTCTGCCACCATCCACTCTTGCATCTAAGTGCAAGACTATGAACTCCCCAATTTCTCTCCAAACATCCATAGACTCCCAAAAAACACCCTTACATGTCTTCCTTCATAAATCATTGGCCACAAAATTCCCCTTTACTAAGGTGTAAGAGATATCAAAATCATAATCCTAAAAAAGATTTATCCACATATAATTCTGAATGTTTAGATCACACTAAGAAAATATATACCTCAAGATCTTGTGATATGTGCAGACCACAAAGTCCTCCCCAATGAGGTAATGTTGCCACAACTTCAGTGAAAACAGAACCATTGATAGCCCTAGATCATGGGTGGAATAGTTATTATAATGGGGATATAACTTCTTAGACCCATAAGAGAACACTTCTTATTGATTCATCATCATGAATCCCAATCCCATATGGAAACTGTCACAAAACACCTCAAACAACACACCCTCTTTCGGTAACTGAAGCACTAGAGTACTGACTAACTTCCCCTTCAGGTAACCAAACGATGTATAACACTAATCACTGTATAAAAAATCTTGGTATTTCTTAGTAAAATATATAAATGAAACCAAAAATCAAGATAAATAGAGTAAAAACAACTAATAATATCATACAAGACCAGGGAAACTATAAATCTCTTCCACATTCATGGGTATTTCCCTAGAAAACATTGCTTTAACCTTTGATAGGTCTACTTCAACACCCTATTGAGACACCAAATGCTCGAGGAAATGCACCTATAATTTCCAAAACATACACTTAGAAAACATTCCATTGAAATGGAGGTGTCTAAGAATATTCCCAACAATTTTGAAATGATTGGCATGCTCCTCCTCTAACTTCAATAAGATATCATCAATGAATATGATGATGAACCTATCCAAGAACTCATAGAATATGGATATCATAATCCCCATGAACATGGATGGTGTGATTGTAAAACTGAATGGCATGACTACAAACTTGAAGTTCCCATATCAACATCTAAATTCAGTCTTCATGATATCACCCTCCTTCACCCTAAAATTTTGATATCTAGACCACAGATTGATATTATAAAACAAAATTTTCCCTCTCATATGTTCGAAAATATTTTCTATCCTTAGAAGAGGATAACCATTTTTTACCTTCACACGATTGAACCTCCGGTAGTCTATACACAACCTCATACTACCATTTTCCTTCTTTTTGAACAATATTAGATCACCCCACAGCATCACACTGGGCCAGATAAAACCCTTTTGCATCATATTGTCTACTTGAACCCTCAAATCCTACAACTCGGAAGGTTTTATTCAATAAGGATCCAACAAAATATGAGAAGTGTCGGGATAAAAGTCTATCCTGATCTCAACATCACATTGAAGGGGTAGCGTCACGGCCTACTCAGGGAAAACATCTAAGAACATCCGAAAAACCCTATGAATCTCCACTATCGCATCATCCACTTATTCCATAAACAACTTAGCCAACAATTAAATAAAGGGATCCACATGCCAACTTCCCACCTGACAACCCCACTCACCAACGAAAACCACATGTTGGCCATCCACATTCAAAAAAATGAATCTCATCTAGAAGCAGTAGATAAAATCACATAGGTAATACTACCAGTCGATGATGGGGATGTCATAAAATAGCTACATCTATATCAAGGAAAGGCCCCCACTGGAAGGATGCGGTCCCATCATCATTATACACTCCCAGAACACATCAAACAAGAAAGTATGGACTCCAATTGGTGTACTCAACACTAGGGGTATGAGAATCCTATCTACGTCTAGTCTTAAATAATGGGCTAGAGTGGGTGCAACAAAGGAGTATGAAGATCCTGAATCAAACAATTCAAAAAAAAGAGTACTAAACAAACTGATCATACCTCTGATGATCTTTAGCTCCTTTGAAACTTCTGCCTCCATTGCATTAAACTGACCTCGCCCAGCTTCTCTACCTTTCTGTTGATGACCACCAACATGACCATGCTCTGTTCGTAGTCCCTAAACATGAGGACCATACTGATTTTGTCCTCTATCTGCCTCATCTCCGTTCTAAAAAAAACATATTTCCCCTATTGTTGATAGGGTCTCACTAGAAACTTTTGCTAAGGATAGTGTTGATCAATCCACCTCCACCAAAATGAGATTTGGTAACCACTAGGAACTAGTTCTGGTGATGGCCATGAACCCCACAACCAAAACACATCGACACAAATCTCCCTGGAAAGGTAAAAAAATCACTAACACTAGAAGTTCAGAAAGGAAGCTGTTGAGGTTGACTCCATGAAAATTGAAACCTCAAAGGCCCTAACACCTGAGACCTTCCACAAATAACCCTTCCCCTCTTGGAACCCTATTAGTTCCCATCCCGTAGAGAATATCCTCATGGGTGCATCTGATCAATCACATATTCCTTCTTCTGATCCTTCAGATACATCAGCGACGTAACATGAGTTTCTAAATTCTTGATATAAGGATGGAGTGACTCTTTAAGATGTTTCACATGAGACTCCTAATGTAGGAAAAAGATCTAGGAAAAAAAGTCTTCCTTCGACTTGATTCCCAGCTCCCATACTGTCATGATCCCCTTTTGTAGAGAAATAAGGTCACGCCTCTTTACTACCTTCATGGTAGATGAAAGGAACTTTGCCTAAAAATTATTATGGAAGTAGACCCACAAAACATATGTCTCCTTATGCTCTCCCAAATACAACATCCCCCCATTGAGGTGTATCTCCCTGCATCTGACTGACCGCAAAAGGGACCCAATACTCTATTGGGGCCCAAATCAAACTAAAAGAGATCTCGAGATCGTCCATCCACCTCTCTGTCTCCATGTCTAGAACTATTCCATCATACATCCCCAAGCCTTGTCTTTATAATGTATACTACATCGTCTACAATTGATCATCTTCCTCAACTAGATCAATCCTATGAAAATAAACTAAATCAGCCTACTGAACCTCAACTGCCTGATTCACACGTGAATGATGAATGAGAGCCATAGATGAAAGGAAAACAGGAATTCACTAAGTCTAAGTAGTATGGAATTTCATTTAAGATTCATTTTAACTAATTTAATTATTCTTTTATCCATTTAAAATTTCTTAAAACAACCCAATTCAAACAATAACTGAAGTCATTATGATGTATCTACCTTTCCTAGGTCTCCACCCTGCAAGTAGGTCCATATCACTTAACCGCTCAATGTGCTCAGAGATCATGCACTAGATCACGGGGGGACCTAAAATCCCATGTCCTAGATGGTCTCCCTATCCTATGACATGCACCAAGGTCAAATAGAACTATTTACATACAACCCCATGAAACCATCATAGTGCCTAAATCAAAACACCATCTTATCTCTCAACCACTCCTCTAATACCACTCTATCACAACCCCTCCCTCCAAAGATACTGCAATGATGGGAGAAAAATAATGACCCCTGAGTTCTGCCTTTATTAGGTCTTAGGCTAGATACTAGCACCGAGAGTTGAAAAAACTCATTTATTGGAGGAATTACCCTATATATTATAAAATAGGATTGGGAGACAAGAAGGATTATCAATAAAAAACTCGAAGACACAATAAAAAAATCCAAAAACCATCCCACATGCATGTATTAATAGAACTGATACAATTCAATAAAGTATCCAAAGTAAAGATAAAGCATCAACACAACATCTATCCAAAGATATCAGCTACTAACTCCCATAATGGTTCATGTAATATTCCTAGAATCCTGAAAACAATTTTATATGAATATGGTGATCATATAAGTATGCTCGGTAGAAAAATCTCAAGTCTCTCGTGCACATGTGATAGAAGCTTACTAATTCACCTATGAGAAAATATTAGAAAAAAAAATCCCCTATCAAGGTATACAAACCATCTCAACCTCACCAAGGAACTCTCACTAAATAAAAAAAAATAAGTAATATAGTATAATAAGGATCACATCGATAAGGTTACCTAGCTCCACTTTCCCACTGGTATGTTTCTCTCATAACCAACAACGTATATCCTGGAACTCCCATCTCTTCTATATGCCACACCCCCCCCCCCCACAACAATGGCCACAAAACACCTCTCTCATGGACACTTGATATCGCCGCACCACAAGCATGGAAAAAACACATCTCAACTAAAAACACCTATGCCACCACCCCACAAGCACGGTCATGTCTCGCCTAAATACACATGGGTCATCACACGTAACCCACAAACACCTGGGCTATCAAAACCACCATATAATTCACTAAAAGACCTATGGACATCATATCCTATGCAATACCTATGTCATCTAGAAGAGGGAGTGGAAATTATAGTGTACCCAACCATTCATACTCCTCACCGAATGTTGTGAAGAATACCCCCAAGCAACCATGTGGGTGTCAGTACATAATGCGTGACCTGGGTGGGGTGTGTATAAAAATCATATGAATATAAAAGTATATATATATATAATATAAAACACTCAAGAACAACCTATGGATTCACAAAAAAACAACCAAATCACAACATGGTCACTTTTTCTTCTACCTATTAATGTATAACACCACACATCAATCCAAAAACCTCATTTCACATTTCCAACCAATTATCATTTAATCATTCCATTATTTTTATTATTCATCATAATCCAGGTTTAACCACACAATCCACCATTTAACTGCTCATTATACATTTTTATACCATTAGTAAAACCAAACCATATCATTTCAAACATTATTAAACAGTTATTTATTCATTCCATCACTACTCGGGCATCTAGCACAATGAAATCACCACCCTAAAAGCATGCCTAAATAAACCACCTCCTTGCCACCCCCAAAGAATGTCCAAAAAAACCACCCCAAAAGCACATCCAAACAAACCATCTCCACACCACCCCAAAAGAACGGCCAAATAGACCATCTCCTCACCGACCCAAAAGCACAGCCAAATAAACGATCTCCTCACCACCCCAAAATCACAGCCAAATAAGCCATCTCCCCTCTGCTCTAAAATCACAGACAAAGAAACCACAGACAAAGAAACCACATATCTACCCAAAACCCATTGAAACCACACATCTCTATCCCACAAGCATGACCACATATCACCACGCATCAAGATCATTTTTATGAGTTTACAAAGGGGATTTTATCTCATTCCACTTTAATTTAGGGGTGTTATCACACAAACCATAATCTAGGGGAATCCATTTCATTAGCCAAGTATAAGTAATTAACCAATTACCAATTAGAGTGATATCACCAAAATAAAAATAGTAACAATATTCATAATAACTATATCCAGGGGAAACAAATCCCCCAATGGCCACAATTTTCAACGGGGCATCAAGACCGTACAAACCACAACATCACAAATAACATCAAATTTGTAAAATCATGTGAATCAAACCCCATTTACCCCTTTAAATTAACCAATTAATTATATTTGATTAATACAAAACAACCATAATTCATATATAAACAAAATTAAACCCCTCTAACATGTTAAAAAATTAAAGAGAAACAAGGGAATCCCAACCTCAAAGAAGCTTTCTGACTCGTTTTGCTCCACAAGGAAAAAAGTATGCTCTCAAACCACAATCACACCATATAAATCGTGTATCTAAAAACATCGCAACCAAATACCGTAAAACCCCACTATACACCCCAAACCATAAAAACATCACCGTAGTGAATCCCTGGGAGGAGAATGGATGAAAATTCACCATGAAGGGATAATAACCTACATCATATCAATCACAGATTTCCAACGAACAACCATTGGGACCAACATATCCAAATGGGAGGAAAAGGATTTGAATAAATTCTCGAGCCACCTAGGGTTCACCAAAATTGAAAGGAAGACGAATCCATGTCCAAATGATTGAAAATTCATTCAGAAAATAATTTTAAAACTACACTCGATTAAGGGTTTACATGATGTATAATCACTTTTCATGTCATGTAATCCTCAGGGTTTTTTTTTCTTAAAAACATATCACCTTGTTATTATTTAACCCTACAAATATACACATTGTGAACAGACAAGCCATGTAACTAACTTTCATGTCATGTAATATACCTACACAACATGTATTTCCTAAAATAGCTCTACTGCACCTCCAACTCCCATGAAAACTCTTCTAACATCCCACGAACACATCCAATAACTAAAACTAGCAAAGTAACTGACCAAAAGAGATTGAACCATTACATAAATCATAAAAAATTGATTCTAAATAATATTACATACATAATATAGAGCTTTATTTATTAAAAATATATTAAATAATAATTTTATAAGACAAAATAAAACTTATTAGTATAACAGAGGTTAATCATATGGATAATTTCATGTCTATGATAACAATAATTGGTCTAAAAACACAAATAAATTATAGTGGAGAGCCTAAAATTAATAAAAATTAAATATTATAAGAATCTAAAATTTAAAAAATATAAAATAAAGTGCTATAGAATCTTTACAACAAGAACTGAACATAATATAATTCTATTTTTCTACTAGAAACCCCAAATTAAAAAACCTTTAATGAAAAAAAAATACAGGGGGGAAGAAAATTGAGGATGTGTTTGAAGAAACTTCAATTGAATTGCAAAAAAATTCCACTCATTCATTTCTGAAAAATAGTTAAGAAATAACATATTAAGCATAAACCTCTTTAGTTTCATAGGTATTTTAATCATATTTAAGTGAATATACTATTCATAGAATCTTTGGTTTAAATCCCTTCTTATACAATTTTTTTTTAAAATTAATAATTATTAAAAAGAAATATTTGCAAGTGTTTTCTTTAATTTATTTAAAAAAGTAGTGTAGTGTTGTTTTATAAAGTAAAATCCCTTCTAAACTTCAGAGACTTGGAAGTTTTATTATTCCATGCTAAAAAGGAACTAATAGAAAACAAAAGTATTTGTGTGACATTATTTCAATTATAATTCTTATTGCATATCCATTGTTTCAGTAACCAGGAATTGAAGATTATAATAACACCATATTTTCACTTTAGTTAGCTAATAAGTCAATAGTCATCCTGTGGGAAGTATTTATTACCTATTAGTGGGTGTGGTTAAACTATTTTTTCCCTTATATTTCTTTATTATACACATTTAGCGTAATAAGGATATGATTATCATCTTAAATATACTATTTTTATCTACTGGTGGGGTTTTCAATGATGTAGTTGTAGGGAAATTGATCTTTAATGTCGATAATAACAAAGAAAAATTTAATGAATTTAAAACTAACAAATATTACAAACCTCCTGAGTTTAATTTAGAAATTTATGAAATAGATGAGGAGACTTTAAATTATTTTGAAAAACATTTTTTGGATATCATTGATGAATTTAGTAGGAATCACATTATGAAATCAAATATTATTTCAAGGTTAGTTGGGAAATCCATTATTGATAGTAGTGATGAAAAATATTTTTATAACTATTAATGATCATATGATACACCAATCGAAGACCTTAACCCTGATTATGCCAAAATACTACCTTCTTATTAACAAATACAATTTTTTGAGTTGATTTTTTTAATTTACCATCTAAAATGATCATTTTTTGAGATGTGATAGGCTTTCTATTACAATCTATTCTGTAATTGAGAAGTGTCGGTAAGAGATATTGATAAAGGTATTGATAGGGTTTAGGACAACTAAAACATGAATATTTTATTATATAAATGGGATTATTTCTTATTTATAAATGTATCTAATACTTATGGAATCTAGATACAGACCTAAAGTAGTGGGTTAAATAATCCACAACCTGAACATGAAAGAAGTTTTTAGGGAATAGGTAATCAAACTGTTGGATACTGAAATAGTTTACCCTAATTATAATATCCCTTGGGTAATACCTCTTCAATTAATACAAAAAATGGCATGGTGATAGTGAAAACCAATGATAGAAATGAGTTGGTTTATAATATGAGGATTACCAAATAGAGGGTTTATATGACTATATGAATCTGAACTAAACCACTAAGAATGATCACTCCACTATGAAATTTTTAGACTGTATATTATAGTGGTAGGTATGAAATGAATTTAATTATTTATTTGATGGATATAATAGTTATAAAGGTTTTCCAATAGACCTGAAAGATTAGCATAATATTAATTTCACTTATCCATTTGGTACATTTACCTATCAACAACCTTTGTATTATGTGGACCTCAAGAAACTTTCCAAGGGTGCATGTTAGCTATATTTTTAGTTAATATTGAGAGGATCATTGATGTTTTTATATATTTATTTTACATAATTGGATATATATTTTATTATTTTCAAGAGATCAAAAGGTTGGTTTTGAAATGGTATCATGAAATAAACCTTGTTTTAAAATTTTAAAAGTGTCAATTTATGCTAACTAAGGGAACATTCCTTGATTACAAAATCACTAGGAAGGTTATTAAGGTAGATACTACCATGTTATATGTTAGTTAGAAATTATATCCACCTAAATATATTATAGTTATTACAATTTTACTTGGATATGTTGAATTTTATTGGAATTCTATTAAGATTTTTTCTAAATTCATAAATCTATTGTGCTCAGTACTAGTTAAGGAAACTTATTTCATCATGGATGATAAGGGCCTCGAGTTATTTAATCTTGTCAAGAAAAAATTGAATTATTAACGTATTATAATAACCCTTAAATTGAAAATTTCTTTTGAGGTAAAGTGTAATACTAGTGATATGGTATTTGGGGTTGTTTTAGGATAAAATATTATAGGTTTCTATATGTTGTGTACTATTATATAAGTATTAATGATGAATCTCAAATGAATTATACTACAACTAAAATGTGTTGTTGTTTATTTTCTTTTCTCTATATAAAATTTAGTAGTATTTTATGGGATCTAAATTTATTTTCCTCACTAGAAAGACTTCGTTGAAGTATCTCTCTGGTAAAAAGGAGTCCAAGAAAAGATTGATCTTGTGGATCCTCCTATTAATGGAGTTTGATATTAAAAATTAAGTATAAATTGGGTTAGAAATTTTTTTTTTCTAATAACTTATCTATGTTGTCTTATTCTTAAAATAGTAACCCTAAGAAGATAAATTATTCATTTCTTAAATAAATTATTCTTATTGTTCCACAAATTCATCCCCCTTGATTTGATGAATTTATATATATGTGGTTATTAATTTCATTTATAAGAAATATAACTAAAGGAATAAATTATTTCTAAAGTTAAACAAAAAATTTTGGGGGGGATTCTTTCCTTATTAGGATTTTTAGTGGAGTTATTTTGAGGATGTGATTACCTGAGGAGGAAATGTTACCAATTCCAGAAAGTATTCACTCCTCGCATCAAGGAGGACATCATGGGGTAGATATGTAATGACTCGAATTTTCCTCATTTTATTTTTATAAATTATTTTGGAAAATTATGAGACCAATCGCTAAGATGGAATGTGAATCCATTTCCTAGTGTTCCTGAAATAATTCAATGAAAAATGTTATGTTTTTAATCGCAAGAACACACAACATTCATAAAAAAGTGGAACATATGTTAAACAGTTTCCCGCATCAGAAATCCAAGTTCACTATTGAGCTCAAAAGGGCAGCTTTACCTTTGGTGTGACCTAACTTTGGTTAGTGCGGGTCATTTGATGAAAAAGTCACCAAGGATGTAACCATAAATAAAATAAATAAGTAAAATTATTTTATTTTAAAATAATAATAACTCATAAATAGTGACTTGGATTTGAAATCTAAGACCATCGTTGAGTTCATAGTGTGGTGTTTTCCCTAGTTAAGTCCAAACATCAGCCGGTGTGGGCCAGCTATGAAAAATAGTAATTGGACATTTTAATGAATAAAATAAATATTGAGTTTATTTTATATTAACGTTACGTTGATGCATCAATGCTATATATTTTATATGAAGAGCTAGGTAGGGACCCAGGTTTAGTCTCAAAAACATGGAAATTCTCTGGAGGCTCTGGAGGGAATCCGTAGAGAATTCTCTCAGCAGTGACGAAAAACACTAGGATCAGAGATCGTTCTTGATAGATCAACAATAACAATAAATCCTCAACAGTGAATGATCTATATCCTAGGAAGGGTGGTTTTTTCATTGCTTCTTTTCCATGTTCTTAATTTCCACAATGAATGCGGTTCAATCCACAAATAGATTTATCAACAGTTCAGTTGTTTTTGTGGGATGGGTTATTAATGTGGGGTTATCTGGATATTAGTTTATCCACTTATTTTATCATTATAATGAGAATGAACCGAAGCTGACACGAACAAAGGGAAAGGTTCGTTCATTGTAGATTCTTGTGTTTTCTCTCCCCCTTTCTCAGTGTTCTTATTCATTAGATCCTCATTATCATGTCTCAACATTCCAAGAGGCTCTGAATGTGATCAGACCCCTGGATTGGTGGAATGAAGAAATAGAGGCCAGATCAGTGTACCTTAGGACCCGAGAATTAAATAGGTGTTTTCATATCAGAGATTGCAGCATCGGTGGAAGAACAGAGGACCATGGAAGGAAGGGTGTTGGTGGTTCGCGTAAGAGGTTCATTGGCATATCTAGAATCTTGGGACACAGTGGCCGCATGGATCAGTGGTGGTCGCCATGGGCAACCGCATGAGCAGACAAACCTGAAAACGTTTCGGGTCGGGTGAGTGGGACGAGTCGATGCGGCCGACCAAGTCAGACCCGGTGGGTCGGGTCAGACCCAGGTGGTGGGACCAAGCCACAATCAACTGTGGTTGTTGTCCGTGATCCATGGTCAACTGATAAACCACACAACCATGGTATTTGGGGTGCGGTTGACCGCCATGGTCGGTCCACAGTATAGTGAACCCCCTTTTGAAATTTTTAAATAGCCAAAACTGTCAAACGGGATGTTTGTTTGATGATACATCAATGGTGTTAGGGGACTTATGAAGATATGGTCATTTATAGATATCCTAAGTGGGTTCCTTAGGGGGTATGTATATGACCTAATGGCTTGAGAGTGAGTTATCCCAAAATGAGAGTGCTTCGAGAAAACATTTGTGTGGCTGGTTGTGACCTAGAGACAGTGTGTCTTTTAGAGATTATGTGTCTTATGAAGATTGTGTGTCTTATAGAGACTGTGTGTATTATGGAGACTATATGTGTTATATAGACTATGTGTCTTGTTGAGACTTTGGGTCTTATTTGATTGAGTATACCTAGATGTTCTTGAGATATTTGTTGAAGACATATATCTTTTTGGGGCTGACTATGCATTCCTTTATGGTATTCCTTTGTGGTATTCTTTGGTGGTATTATTTCTTGGTGTTTCCTTTGTGGTATTCCTTCATGGTATTTCCTTTGTGGTGTTAATTTGTGGTATTTCTTTTATGGTATTTTCTTTGTGGTATTCCTTTATGGTTTTGTGGTGTCCTACTGAGTATTACTTTACTCACCCATATACGGGCTTTGCCTGCACGTGTCATCTTGTGCAAAAAATCAATTATTTGATGGAGTTCTAGGAAAACCTAGAACAGGTGGTTCTTCATGAGACTTGAAAGGCTAATGTGTGTTCAGGCAGCTTTTCCAACGATATTCCCAGTACCTCTTACTTTACAAGTTAGACTTGAGGCTATAAACTCTTTTCTTTTGGTGAGCTTGTTTTGGCCTTATTTACTTTTCATTATTTTCATTATTGTACTCTGGTTGTGGTATATAGTGTTTTTCATGCATTTTTTACTTAGTGCTTTCACATTTCATCATTTTCGGCTTAGATATGTGTGTGTTCGTATAGGTACTTAGTCTAATGCCTCCCATTTGTGGGATATGCCTACACAGTGTTAGTCACCAACCTCTGGCCTATTGGAGGCGGGCTTGGGGTAGTCACAACATGATCCCCTCTAGGATGAGTGTGAAAGAGTGGTATTAAAGGAGGTCGGTTCTAATATAGGACCGAGAATCTATGAGGTTGGATTGGGGTAATAATGTTAAGTGTTTCAAGTTCAGATTTTAGGACAGGGAATCCAGTGTTGGTGAGGTGACCAAAATATCCATACACCAGGACTCTAGGGACATGCGTTTTGACATGGTATATGAAAACACTATTTGCAGGGAAAATAATGGAACATGAATCATATAGAAATGGGTGGTGTCTTTCATGCCCTTCTTGAGCCAGTTCTCCATATTTACTCTATTGACCATAGTACATCTTGTTTTATTACAGGATGATTCCACACAGATAGCAATCTAGGATTCTGTTGCATTATCATGAGGATGATCCTCCTAGCAATGAAGCATTGATACAGGGGCATATACCGGGGATAATACCTATGGGTGTTTTACTATCAATACCACCACCCATCAAGCAGCAGCTACTTCTAGCACTACCAGCCGAGGATTAGCTAGAGGTAGTTACTTGTGTCTTTCACCTTGTGAGTAATCCATCCACCCAGATGGAAGTCCTTTTCACTAGTATTTTTTTGGGATATGTGTGGCGATTTTGGAGCTTAGTGACCGAGACACATGATGAAGAGACTCTCTCTTGGGAAGACTTTGAGTGTCTCTTTAGATAGGAGTTCTTTCTGGCCATGTTGTGGTCGGTGCGCATACAGGAGCTTCTGCATCTGCAGCAAGGAAATTAAACTATGGTGGAGTATTCGGTGATATTTATCGATTTTTCATGCTACTCCACGGATATGGTATGAATCCTGTTTTCAAGGCTCATACATTCAATTAGGGATTATTCTAGGAGATCAGGGTATCCATGATATCTCTTATAATTCCTACTTATATTTGTGTACTTTAGTGAGCCCTTCTAGTGGAGAGATTTATAGCAGAGCATGCACTAGTAGTGGGAGCTACCAGTAGGAACGAAGTGGATGAGACCTCAAAAACTGGTAGTTGATGATAGTTGCAGGGACCCAATCTGGTTAGGTGCTTCGGGAGATGATCTTAAGACACATGATTAGTGGTGTGGGGCTCTAAAGATAGCTCAATTCAGCTAAAGGACATGCTATGTTACTCGTGCAATGGTCAGGGACATCATGCATGAGATTTCCCGAACCATCATACGGCCGATCAAGAGATGGTATAGGGGACATCGAGGTTGAGGCAGAGGTAGGAGTAGGGTGGTCCATAGGGTGACAGACTTGGAAGGGGAGAAAGAAAGGTGACATGAGGTGGTTAGAGGTTTGAGCTATTACAACCACCCCCAAGTGGTCCATGATTGGAATAGGGAGCAGGTGGATAGGAAAAAGGATAGAGATAGGAAATGGAGGCTTACGACCCCGAAGTTTTTGGGAGAATTAGAGGTATGATCTGTGTATTTTCTACCTTAGTTGCAGTCTTAATAGAAAAAGTTTCCAGACATTATTTTCCTTCCACGAACCTTGTTGATATTTTGATATTTTGGTTGAACTATTGAATCGACCCTTAAGATTTTGGACTCCTACATGAGGAGATTTGATGATCACACACTGGTATTGATAGTGTGACCTTACTCTTGGAGGTGTGAGTTTCGGTTGGGATCTCTTGGTAGCGGTATCAAGGCCTTACGACGTCATTCTCAGTATGGACTGGTTATCCACATTCCATGCTAAGATTGACTATTTTAGGAACATAGTGTGTCGTATCTACAGTGATGGGACCAGTTTTTACTTTTTTTGGTGAAAAAAGGAATTAATTAAGTACAGGATAGACTCAAACATAGGATGGTGTATCTGATCACTCATCAGTTGGCTAGACTGACCCTCGATGTAGTGGTTGATTTGAGTCCACAGTTTCTTGTAGTGGTGTTAGAGTATGAAAACATATTTCTTAAGGATGTTCCAAGATTACCTCCCCATAGGTAGGTATAATTATGCATTTATCTATACCTCGGGATGGTGATGATAACTACACCTACATATCAGATGTATCCCATAGAGCTTCATGAGCTGAGGGTGTAGTTGGAGGACTTTCAGAAGAAGGGCTTCGTGAGACCCAATGTTTCACACTGGGTAGCCCCATTTTTGTTTTCCAAGAAGGAATATGGGAGATTGAGGTTATTTTTTTACTTTTAAGGCCCAAATCAGGTGACTGTGAAGAATAAGTCTCCACTACCAAAGATCTATGACCTCTTTGATCAGTGTATATGGGTGTGGTGGTTCTCAAAGATTGACCTCATATCTGGATATCACCAGCTCTGAGTACAAAATGAGGATATACCAATGATAGTCTTCATATGTTGTTACAGCCACTATGAGTACTTGGTGATTTAGTTTGGCATGAAAAACACCCCAGTAGTGTTATGGTAATCATGAACTGTATCTTTTATCCAAACTTAGATTAGTTCATGGTTATCTTCATTGATGACATCCTAGTGACTCAACATTCAAAGAGAAGCACACGAGACACTTGAGGATGGTCATGAAAACACTTTGAGGGCGCCATTTTTTATGAATCTCTCGATGTCTTAGTTCTATATTCGAGAGGTACAGTTTCTAGGACACATCATTTAAAAGGCAAGAGTTGTTATGGATTTAGTGAATATTTAGGCGGTTCTTGTTTTGGAGCCACCAAATATTGCTACTTAGGTGTAGAGTTTCATTGTTTTGGTTGGGTGCTATAGAAAATTTGAACCCAAATTTTGAGAGGGGAAACATCATTGGAATCTTTAACACAAAATGGATAACCCTTCGTGTGTGCAGAGAACTTCCAAGAGAGTTTTCAGTAGTTAAGGCAGTGACTGATGAGAATTCCCATCATGAGATTGCCAGAGGAGGGTATGAGTATGTAGTGTTCTGTGATACATCAGGAATTAGGCTTGGTTTCATCCTAATGTAGGGGAAATAAATTATTGCCTATGGTTCACACCAGTTGATACCACACAATAAAAACTATGTGACCCATGATCTTGAGTTATCAGTGATATAATTCTCTTTAAAGATGCGGCAACACTGCCAGATGGGAAAGTAGTTTATCAACTACTCTAACCACAAGAGTCTCATGTATATATTCTATCAGAAGGATCTGAACTTGATATAGAGGTGATGGACAGACATCCTCAAAGACTATGACTTTGAGATTATCTATACACATAGAAAGGGGAACACGGTGTTAAATTCTCTCAACAGGAGATCCAGTTTGTATTTGTTGAATGAGGCATTAGAGTAGTTGGCCTCCTTGTAGATATCCTTTATGGATAGGGATGGAGAATCTTACCTCCAGTTTATGGTTGTTACCCCTCCACTATTATAGTGAGTTAGGGAGTCACATCTTGGGATAATGACTAAAAAGGTTATATTCTCAAATTTACATAGGGTATTCCCTTGATGGATATTCAAAAGGTAGGGGTCACGTCTTTCTTTTTAGAGGGTGCATAGTAGTGTCGGTGGCATTGTGGGAGGAGGTTTTGAGGGAGTTCCATATATCTCCTTTTGTGGTATATCAAGTTTTGGAGAAGATATACCAGGACCTATGATATTTGTTTTGGTGGCTAGAGATGAAGAGTGGAGTTGTGGTGTTTGTTTCTCGATGCGTCACTCGTTAGGAGGTGAAGGCTGAGCACCAAGTTCTAGCAGGTTTGACTTATCCCCTTAAGGTGACAAAATGGAAGTGGGATGAGATATCAATAGACTTCATGACCAGTTTACCATGTAAATTCATGGGACACGATATCATCTGGGTGATCATTCACTGACTCTCCATGTCTTCCCACTTCCGAGCTATTTAAGAGTAGAGTTTAGTAGAGAGCTTGGGAAGCCTCTACGTTACGAAGATAGTTCGACTCCATAGAGTTCCATCAAAGATAGTCTTAGATCTTGATGATCTATTTATATATCGTTTATGTAAGGTATTGAAAGAGGCATTTGGGAATTAGTTACGCTTGATCACAGTATTTAACCCATAAAAGAATGTCTAGATAGAGAAGACCATATAGGTTCTGGAGGACATGCTATAGGCTTACATGTTATATTTTGTATGAAGTTGGGACGATCACCTACCCCTAGCGGAGTTTGTGTACAAAAATAGCTATAGTTGCACCATCGTTGTGTCACCATTAGAGGCCTTGTATGGGCAACACTGTAGGTCACCACATTTCTAGATGGACCCAGGAGAGTCAGCACTCATAGGCTCGGAGTTGGTGCCAGTACCTACAGAGAAGGAGCAGTTCATTTAGGAGTGGATGAAGACGGCATGGAGCCATCTGTGGTCTTATGCTAACAGACGATTGAGGCCTTTGGAGTTTGAGCAAAGAGATAGTGTGTTCCCTTGGGTCTCACCATGATGTGGACTATATATATTTTCATGGGGCGGTAAGCTATCTTTGATGATCATCAGACCTTTCTTGATAATACGTAGAGTTGTCAAGGTAGTGAACCTCTTGGCCCTACATCCTCAATTATAAGGGATACATGACATCTTCCATGTGTCGCAGTTGAGAAGGTACGTGTAGGACCCATCACACGTCAATGACTAGGGTGAACTGATCATCAATGATGGGGTGAATTTTTATGAGTACCTGGTGGAGATAGAGTATCGACATGATAGGATCCATCATGGGTGTTAGATTCCTCTAGTGCATATTCAGTGGCATCATGGGAAGCTTAAGGAGAGCACATTGGAGTTAGAGGCTCATATTCTTGCTCAATTCCCTCATTTTTTGAGTAACCCTTTGTTTTAGATTTTAGTGACGTAAATCCCTAATATGGGGAGAATTTAATGAATTTTATTTTCCCTATTTTATTTTTAGAAATTATTTGGGAGACTTCTGAGACCAAGTGCTGAGACGACATGAAATTTTGAGACTCGGTGTGTCCAGAACAATTCATTGAAAAATGTTATGGTTTTAATATCATGAAAATGATGCTTTCCTAAAAAAGTTTTGTATCTTTTAAAAGGTTTCCTAGATCAAATGTATGAGGGAATCTCTGAGATCAAAATGGTGGCTTTATCGTTGGTGAGAATTAAATTTGCTCAGTTAAGATCATTTGAAGACAAAGTGACCAAGGATGTAACCGTAAAGAAAATAATTAAATAAAATTATATGATATTAAAATTATAATAACTAATGAACGGTTGCTCATATTAGATATATGAGACCACCGATGAGTTTGAAATGTGGTTTTTTCCCTAGGCAAGGTCTAACATCAGCCGGTGCAGGTCTGTTGTGAAAAATAATTTTTGGACGTTTTAATTAAAAAAAATAAACAATGGGTTTATTTTATTATAATGTTGCATTAATGAAGCGATCCTATTTATTTTAAATTAAGATCTATGCATGGACCTCGGGTTAGGCTCATAACCCTAGATATTTTTTAGGGGCTATGGAGAGAATCCTTAGAGAATTCTCTCAACAGCGACGACAAACATCAAGATCGACGATTGTTCTTGACAGATCTCCAATGAAAATCAATCATCAAAAGTGAATGATCTATATCATATGTATGGTGGTTGTTTCACTATTTCCTTTCCTCATTCTTAATTTCCATGATGAATTTCGGTCAATCCACAATTTGATTGATCCGCGATTTGGTCGTTATTTCGGGATGGGTTATTGATGCGAGATTATCGAAAGATTAGTTTATCCTCTTCATTTATCCTTCTAATGAAAAAAATCATGAATGAAATGAATAAAGTCCATGGTTCATTATTTGGGAGTTCTTGTGCTTTCTCTATCCTGTTCATTGCATTTTTTTAGTTGGATCCTTATGATGACGACTTGACTTTCTGGGAAGCTCAAAACGTGATCGGACCCCTGAATTGGAGAAAACATGAATCAAAGGCCAAATCAGTGTAGCTCAGGACATGAGGATTATAGAGGTGATTTTTTAGATATTGGATAAGTAGAGGAAGAATAGAGGACTATAGAAGGAAGATAGTTGGTGGCTAGCGCAAGCGGCGGCGGCACGACAAGTTCAACGTGACGGGACACGGTGATGAGGTGGCTGTGTGGACTGATAGTGGTCACCATGGGCAAGCACTTGAGTGGACCAAAAAAGAGAAGGTCGGGCCAGGAGAGTGGGTCAGGCCCACGTGGTGGGTTGGAATGGACCCGGCAGAGCGGGTCGTGCCCAGTGGGCTGGGTCGACCCGACAGACCAGCTCAGACCCTACGGGTCATGTTAGACCTTGTTGGTCGGGGTGGACTGAGATAGACTCAGGTGGCCGAACTGAGCCATGGTTGACTGTGGAAATTGTATGTGATCCATAGTTAGTCCACAGACTAGTGGACCCCCTTCTAAAATTTTCAAACGACCATTACTTTTAAATATGATGTTTGTTTGACGAGCCATCTACGGCGTTGGGATCCTTATGACGATAAGGTAATTTAGGGATACCCTAACTGGGATTTTGAGGGAGCATGTATCTGAACTAATATCTTGGGGAGTGATTTATCCCAGAACAAGCGCTCTTTGAGAAAACATTTCTATGGCTTGCTTTGACCTAGAGACATTGTGTCTTACGGAGACTGTGTGTCTTATAGAGACTATGTGTCTTATAGAGACTTTGTGTATTATGGAGACTATGTGTCTTGTTGAGACTCTGTGTCTTATTGGATTGATTATATATGTATGTTCATTAGATATTTTTTATAGACATATATCTATGTGGAGATAACTATACATTCTATTATGGTATTCCTTGGTGGTATTCCTTTGTGGTATTTCCTTTTTAGTATTCCTTCATGGTATTTACTTTATGGTATTTCTTTGTGGTATTCCTTATTAGTATTTATTTTGTTTTATTTCCATTGTGGTATTCCTTTTTGGTTTTAGGGTGTCCTAATGAGTGTTATTTACTCACCCCAGCATGGGATTTGCCTATACGTGTTGTGTCTTGTGTAGAAAATCAACTCTTCGATGGAGTTCCAGGAAGACCAGGACCAGGAAGTGCCTTGTGAGACTAGATAGGCAGAGGTGTGTTCTTGTAGCTTTTATGATGGTAGGCCCAATATTTATTACCTTACATGATGGACTTATAGTTGCAGACTCTTTTCTTTTGGTGGCCTTGTTTTGGCAATGTTTACTTATCAGTACTTTTACTATTATACTTTGGTTGGGGGATATAGGGATTTGCATGGATTATTTACTTAGTGCTTTTATATTTCAAAATTTATGGATTGGAGATGAGTGTGTGCATAAAGGTACTTAAGCTAATGCCTCCCATTTGTGGAATATTCATACTTGGTGCTAGTCCCCAGCCCTTGGCCTATTAAAGGCGGGATTAGGGTAATCATGGTATGGGCCCATATGGGACAAGTCATGACAATATATGACATCATAGAATGTGTTAAAATTTATATTATACCATTAAATTATTTTTCTTTATGGAAATATATTTTGTATGGGTTGTGATAAATTTCATAGAGTATGAAATGTGGGTAAGAAATATTGAATGCTTCAAAAATTCTTTCTAGAAGTTGTAATTTTTTATGTTTGGGTGATAGCCTTCATGGTACCCTCCCACATTCATAGGGGAATCATAATATCTCATTTTATTTTAAATATATCTAAAAATTGGTTAAAATAGTTTTACTCACTAATAATAAATTTTCAAGTCTTCTCAAATTTATTCAAAAACATTTTCTCAAGGTTTAGGTCCCCAAAACCATCAAAACTAATAATTGATTTATCCTTTGAAACATTAAATACAAATATTTGATAGAGAATTATGGTTTTTTCCATAAAAATAGTACGAGTTACCATCTAAAATCTATGGGTAAGTTAAAATTTTTAATAGATAATTAAAAAAAATCAGGAAAAAATGGTGGGAAATTCTATTATGAATCAGTCTCTTAACTATTATAGAGATTTTTAGGCCTATAAAACTACTTTCAAAACACCTATAAGGATATCCCATTATATAATTCTCTCTGAAAAAATATTTCGACAAACATGTTGAAATTGAAAGTAAGTTCTTTTAGGTGGAGAAATCCTAAAATTTTGATTTGAAAGCTACTAGTGAGAGAAGACTTCTTCAACTGGGTGAATTAGATGAAATTATATTAGAGTCTTACAAAAATGCCAAAATTTTGAAAGAAATAAATTTTTTTTTCATAATAACATGATATAAAAGATACACTTATATGTTAGATATATGATTTTTCTATTTAACTCTAGAAAAAATCTTTTTATTTGAAAACATTAGTCTAAGTGGTGTGTTCTATTTTTCATCACTCAAATGTTGTTATAGTGATATTTAGCAGGTAAGATATGAAGATAGTAAATTTTTAGTTATTGGTTATAGGAATAAATTTTACCTAGATTAGAGTCCCTTGGATGTAGCTTTTTTGTTTCCACTTAGGAATTGAATCATCTAATCTATCTGGTGAATTAAAAACCAGTGTTTCATGGGATTCACCTTATGGTTTTATTTTGTTTTTTCTTTTAATTTAATATTTTTATTAAAAATAGTATTATTATTGACTATAATGTAGGTTTCTCATCTATTTTTTAGAAGAAGTAACTTTCTACACTAGAATGTATACACTATTATATTTCATGGGATCCTGATTTAATAAGTTTCTCTATTATATTTCTAAATAAAATTGGTAATTATATTATCATTAGGTACTTCCATGGTTGTTTAGGTGATTTATTCCATCACTTTCCATTTTATTTTGAACTCTAATATTTTAATCTAATTTTTCATTATTGAAAGAGAAAAATACAAGTAATAAGGTTTTTCATACATAGAAGATATAAGTAATTATCCTGGGTGAATTTATATGATGAAGTAGCTAATACCTAGATAGTATTTCGTCCATTCATTTGGGTTTTTGTCTATACTTTTTTTAATTTATTTTATTTTATTGATGAAATAATTACATGTTTGTTTTATATTTTTTACTATCTAAAAATCAGACTTATTTGTTATCAAAAACCTTTTATATTATTTTACATTGTGTAATGATTTTAAATGGATTTTTTCATTTTTTTTATTATTTATTGAAAATAATTATGTGTTTTAACTATAAACATGAATGTACACCTGATGCATTTAATTCCAATTGGAATATTAGAAGTATGTTTATTGGTAGAAAAAAATTATGTTATTGTGATTTACTATTGTGACTTATTTTTCATTATTTTATCTATTGGAAGTTATAAATTCTTTATGAAATTTATTTTTAAATTCACCCTCCACCTTAGGATTCAAAATTGAGAAAAATATTTTGCTTCAAATATGGGGGTAGGTTTTTTTATATGTAATGTTTTGTATTTCTTTGATTTTACAAAAAATTTATCTAATTGTTTTCTATAAAAATTACTTGTTTTAACACCTCAATTTTTTTCTCAACAAACTGTAATGTTTGTTAAAATTGAAATTTGTTTTTCATTTTTAAGTAGTTCAATTATTTTATTTTATCCATGGAATGATTATATTAATATTTTTTTATACTTATCTCTTGAAAATATTTTCATAATAAAAATATGGATGTATATTATACATTTTAAATTAGATTTGCATTTTTAATTGGAATTATACTTTATAATAATAATTATTATTAGTCTTAAAATTGAAATCCATATCCACGATAGGTCCATGTTTGTTTTGTTTTTTTATGTTGGTGAATGGTTGATTTAATTAAAAAAATTTCATTATTATTGTAAAGAATTATCATTTATCAAGATATTAAGTGTGTAATTAAAATAATATATTTCTATAAATTTATTATGGTTAAGTTATTGGGTGGGTGTGTTCAAACATAGAGATAAATGGGAAATTATAGGGAGTACTTCAAATCATAAATAATTTTAGTTCAATTACATTCATTGATTTTAGATTTGATTATTTTTTCAAAATTTGGAACTATATTTTTATAAATATTTTATTTTAAGGGAATGATAATTTTATTTTTCTAGTTTGATTTCATGGAGAAAAAATCCTTTTTGAAAACTTCTTTTTATGTAAGTCATATTAATTTTCAGCTTAAATTGTCACATTATTAAGCACGTTAGACTAATTTCTTGACAAAAAATAATTATATAAGTGTGAAAATTTTATATGCAAGAATTTTACATGTTTACTGAAAATATTTTCATAAATATTAATGATAATTTTATATTGAAACTATTCTATAATTGATAATTTTTTTATATTTAATTAATGAACGTCAACATGTTTTATTAATTGAGTAATTTCATTAAAATATGTCTTTTAAACTAAAATGACATCGTATAGTGCCTTGAATTTTGAATATCCTGTGAAAAGAATGTGAATGTTCATTATAAATTATTTCAAATATTCTATGATTGTAAATTTAAAATATATTTTGATTCATTTCCTTAATATGTTTCAAGATTTAAAATTGAATTATGGTGTAGGTTGAATTTCACAATGTTGAGTATTTTTAAAAAAATTAAAATTAAAAGTGTATTTTAATGTTTGTAAAATTTTATCATTAAATTTAAATTCCTATATTAATTATAGTTTGAAAAATTTTATATCAACCAGATTGATAAGCCTATTTTATAAGGCGTTTAGTGATGTTGTGACACACAATGGTTTGTACACTAGTTCAAAACATTGGATATAGGATTTTAAAAATCAATGATAAACTTGAATATAGACCTAAACTGTACAAATGAGGCATTAGATAATACTAATCTAATACTAAATTGGGTACTAAAATCTATAGGTTTTCTATTGATTATTAAACTACTAGTTGTTATATTTATAATATTTGAGATATGACTGAAGGTATATCCATTCAGTGTCACTTAGGGTGTTCCTTATACATTATTTGGAATATTCCATGTATTTTATCATACCATTATAGTTTATTTTTTATTATGTGAAGAAGATTATTGGAGATAATTTTCCATTAATAGAATATTTCTTACTACTAGATTTCATTATTATTAATTCAATATTATATAGGTATACTCAAAGTTACTTTGATGCTAGACCATTTGATCCACCCAAGCAATGGGATTCCAAATCCACACCATGTGAGTTCAAACACTTTACTTTTTCACTACTACTGAAGGATAGGTTTAGAGGATCCAGTGTTTTTGGTTTATAGAAGCTGACTAACTAATTTGAGGTGAACCAAGCTAATCATGCCTTTATTTTACATCATTTTCAGTATTAAAACATTACATTACATAATAATATCCACATCCAGGGAATTGATAGGTTTAGTGTATTTTGAGACTAGCTATATAAAGAAATTATTTTACAATTATTTAGAAAATTTCTCTATAATTTCATTAGACTGGATCTTTTCCCAGACATATCACTAGTTAAACTCATCCGCATGACCTGGGATATGGAAACATAATAAAGGGGTGATCTCAAACACTCAATAAGGGAATAAAAAACATATCAACATGTTACTAAAGATGAGTAATAGGAATATGAGAAAATATAAGCAAGGGAGAAATATATGATTAAAAGGACATGGAATAATAAAAAAATTGTTCATATTTCAAAATAGGAGAACAAGTAATCAGATATGATCAAACATATTACATGGTGTAAAAACTATGAAAACATGAGACATAAATCATGATATATGGGAATATAATTGTCAAATATAAAAATATTATAGAACCATCATAAGTATAGAAACTAAATATTTTTTTATCAGGAATCACCAACTATTTTCCACAGTGGATAAGGCATAATAATATATTTTTTATAGTTGATCAGGCATCACAACCTGTTTCCTATTTTGGGTCAAGCATCACTACGTGTTTCACAATTATCACATGAGATATAAATATTTATTCAATGAACTAGAGAGATATATAGGTCTCATACATCGCATAAGTATTAACCATATATGTATACCACAAGAAAAAAATCAAATCATTGCATCATTAAAAATCCGGAATAATATTGGGTTTCACATTACATTTTAAAAGGAATCAAATAAATAACAACATAAACTAGATTAATTATTAACAAATACAATAAACCCATAATTCTATAAAATATTTTATAGGGTGGTTTATAAATCATAACTTCATGGTAAGTATCTTCCTTTATATAAGAAGAAAAATTGAATCCAAATTTAAAACATTTTATTTTGAAAGGAAAATCATTTTTGATATTTTGGAATACCATTGTTGAAAACCCACATTGAGAAAAAAAGAGAATTCAAATTATATTTTAAAAGTGGAAAAGGAAATTATAATGAACAGATAAATTGATACATAACTGGATTTCAATACATAAAAGTAGAATATTATAGGTAAGTGAATACATAAACTTGAAACAAAGATCCAATAAAGAGATAGAGGTTCATTCTTGATAACACTATACCTTGAGGTGAGAGAACAATAAAGTAGAATTATTTGAATCAAAATAGACATTATCCCTATAAATATAAAAGAGAACATAATAAAAAATGGTAAATAAATTAATAAAAATATTATTAAAGGTATAAGTTCAAAAGAAACATATAACTTAAAGAAAGATATTTGTGTAACCAGAGTACCTTATGGATAACAAAGTTCATGAAGCAAGAAACTTTTGAAAATAAGATTATGTTGTAAAAGTTTAAATCCTTATATGTTAATAGAAAATTATATATGATACAATCATATGGTAGAATTTACCCAAATTATATGAAATAAGTTCAAGAAGAATAATTATAACCCAATGAATTAGAATTGATTTAAAAAAACCCTTACAATTTGAGGATCATTTATATAAAAACCTCTTGAAAGATAGATAATTAAATTTAACTTAAATTACAATGAATAAAATGAATTTGATGATATAAAAACTCTATATGTAGCATATATGTAACAACCCAAACTTGAATCAATGGAATTGATTCCATTATTATAATTATGTTATATTTAAAACACATACATAGCATGGATAGCCTAATAAAAAACATCATTCTCATAAATAAAGAATGAAATAAGTAATATTCATAGAAATTAAAGAACCTATACTAATGGAATAGTAACTTGACCTTTGGAATATTAATGTGTCCATTAGGAGTAGTAATCCAGCCAATAGAATTATAACTTCACCTATAAAAATATAAATAAAATTTAGGAAGATTATAAATGAAAATATTATGTAATTATCCCATAGTATAAGTAAATATATTTTTTCAAAATGATAAATTAAGTGTTGGTATTTTTGTTAAACATAAATGTTTATTTACGATATTATAATTAATGTAATGATTTAAAAGAAAATTTATTTTCATCAAATAGATTCATAAATTAATATTCTGTTCTCATATTATTATAATATAATTTATGAGACCTTATGTAGTTTTTCAAAGTGTCATAAAATCAGTTATAATTTTAAAATCGTTATTTTTCAAATAAATAATGATTTTAATTAAAAATTAAATATCACATATTTATAAAATTATTTTCATAAAATGGAGTTAATTTATGAATTCTACATGTCAAAAAATGGATAGAGTGTATTTTTGGTATTTTTCTAAAATAGTTTAATTTTTGGTGAATAATGAAATATGATATTTTGCGATATAAGTTAAATACCTAGATTATTGAGTCATGGATGATGTATGGATGATGTAAGACCATAATATCAAACCAATATTAATTTATTTAATATATTTAGTGATAAGATTCAAACTTTTGATAGTCTTGATAAAAAATAATACAACAACGAATATAATAATCAAAAAACATCCCTCTCCTCCCCTATAAATATCACTCCTCACCACCTCTTATCCTCACAGATAAAAAGCCTTGAATCTTTTCTAAATTATTCCCAATACATTTACTAATACCATCTCAAACATCTAGAATCCTATGGTCTCAAAAAAATACCAAACCCAATTTTCTTAAGGAGGTTCTCAAGGAGGAGAATTCAAGAGGTAAAATCCCCTTTAAATTTCTTTTAATTTATTTTCAATTTAATTTAATCTATTATTCTATTCTAACATCCTCTTATAAAAGTGTCATGATAACTCAAATATATTATATATACTAAATTTTTTTTCTAATGGAATAATTCATCATCAAACATTTTCTCCTTTTCCTTTTATTCTAAAAATGGAATCATCATTCATAATTTGTCGATTTACCGCCATCGTGGAAGATGCATTTTCATTTTATTTTACTTCCTTAAAATACAGTCATAAAGCCATTATAATGGTTGATAAAAATTTTAAAATTTATGTTATAACCTTTTTTATTTATTTTAACTAACTTATATACATAAACAAAACTAGTTCAGAGTGATCGAAACCCCACCAAATTAATCTAAACGGTAATCATTAACATTTTATCTGTTGAATCGTCCTCATATCTAGAAAAATAATAATATATAACACCATTTATACTTATATAATATAATTAATAACATATAATTTAAATTATTTATAATTTTTCTCACATTACATGATCTTCTAAACTTGTATACAAGTGAACTGATCATGAAAATCAAGAAAATGAAAACTCTTGAATGATGAAATAAAATCTATAACTCATAAAAATGTTTATAAATGAACTTAATATAATTATAATTAATAAAATACATGTATAATATTTTATTTATGTATTAATTAATGAATATAATTTTATTATCAAGGATATTAAAGTGAATAAAGAATTCACACATAATGTAAGGGGATTCTTGAACCCAATTTTCTTCCTTTGGCTCATTCCTCTTTCGTGCCATGTTTCAGTGTGGATGTGAATTTAATTATCCTAAAATATAATTTCAATGTTCTTACCTTTTATTTTCTAGTATATACATGTTTTTAATCTATATTTACAAAAAATACAATGATTTTCCAAAATAAATCTTCCGTCTAAAAAAACATCTTTTACTTCTCCTGTGATTGTTTCTTCTTCACTCAAGATTGATGATTCCTATACCAGCATATCGTTATCTTTTTGGAACCCCAAATTTTGTTCATTAATTTATTATTTATGAAATAAAACACACTATTTCTATGGGTTATTTTTTTTCTACTATTGATATATGTTTTATGTGGCATGCATGATTATATAAATGTTATTATGTCATGGGTGCACCTAAAATTATATGGCGCTATAATTCATTGGGTAATGTGATGTATCTCATGATATAAGGTTAAATATGAATGAACATTTTGTTTGATTTTTTCACAATAATTATTTTATGATTATACAATTATTTTATGTGTGAACATGATGGTACATTTGTTCAAAACTATGTGTGGTATTTGACCACTAAGAAATAACGTTTCATTTTTATGCATTTCTACATTACATGACTTTATCTAATGCTTAATATCATGATTATGATGATAATTCCATGTTTTGTTATGATGATGGTGATTATTCTCACCCATGTTATTTTGGTTCATGTTTTTATTTATCCCCTTACTGGGCTTTTAGCTCACCCCTTTCTTTGATGTATATACTCAGGTGATTACATATACTAAGGAGTACTTGTGGGAAAATAAGAAGCTAGAGATGGAATTAAATAATTTTTGTGCTTTATTATGTAAATTTCATGTGTGGTCTTAATTTTCCAATTACACTAAACCTTAGGATCCTAGTTTTATAACACTATAATATTGTTTATCTTTAAAATGATGTAATCATAATGTTATAAAAAGTAGGTTTGTTATAGTTGGTATCAAAGCATGGTTTAGTTAATTCAGGAATTAGGATTTGAGAATATTAGTTAAAACCATTAGTATGAGACTAACTTCAAGTAAGCACCCAAGAATCTTTGTTTTAGAAAAATTATAAACATAGGGATCCCACATGACATGCTTTATAATTAATTGAACAATGTAATAAATTAATTAATCATGACTTTTTAACTTATGTTTTTCTCAAACCATTACTATTTTATTAAATGGTGGGAACTAGGAGAAACCAGGCCAATGATCTATGTGAGGGATAATACATTGAATGCTCGAATGACGTCGCTAGTGCTATGAGTGATGGAGTTCAAAATTTCATGGTGATTCTTACCCAGATATCTCACGATATGAACAATAACCTAAATAAGGTGGAATATCCTCCTTCAACTAATAGGGAGAAACTGGATATCGAGTCTTTTATGTGGAAAAAACCACCAACGTTTAGAGGATCTTCTGTGCCACTAGTTTTGGAATAGTGGGTTAACTCAATTGTGATGATTTTTCAGTGCTTCACTATTCTAAGATGGAGAAGGTGACTCTATCCATTTATCATTTATGTGGATAGGTAGATCAATTTTTGGTGTTTATTAAGAACACTAAGATGAATGAATAAATTTAAGAGATGGAGTGTGAAGATATTAAGAAAATATTTCTCAATAAGTATTTCTCTCAAACTCTTCTTATAATGATGGAGAGAGATTTCATATAGTTGAATAAAAAAGAAGGTGAATCATTCAGGGATTATGAATAAAATTCCACAATGCATTCAAGGTCTGCCTTGGGTTTTGTTATCAATAATGATATAAAAATAGATAGATTCTTTAGTGGTTTAAAACCACACCTTAAAAATGCTCCAAAAATTCAATACTTTGGGAGATATGAAGAAGTTGTTCGATGTGACATCAATGTGGATATAATGTTTTGAGAGTGGTTCCATGGATATAGTGATAAGAAATTAAATATGGAATTTTCATCTAGAGGATGTAATGAAATAGGTGGAAAGAAAAAACATCCACTCAAATGTCAAAAATGTGGGAAGAAGCATTGTGGTAATTTCCTCAAAGGGACACGAAAATATTTTAAGTGTCGGAGAGAAGGCCACCAATATATTGAATGTTAGAGAGACATAAAGAATGTGACCAACATGATGATGTAATGGAGAGAACCACATATGGTTCAATTCTTCAATTACAGGGAGCATGGGAACTATACAAGACAATGCACTAAACTTTGACTTATTGAGGGTAATCATCATTTGCATCTACCAAATCCAAAAGAATAAGGGAAATATTATGTCATCACTACTACTAATATGGATCCTTACAATGATGTCATGATAGGTACACTGGTTATTCATTCAAGAATAGAAAACATACTATTTGATTATGGTTATATGAATTCTTTCATATCTTGTATGTTTCATAGGAATATTCATCCACCACCTCAAAATATGGAGGTTGAGTGATGTGTGAGAATAGAAAATGGGGAAATCATTTCATACAAAGTATATAACTCCTCCATAATTAATGTTTGGGGACTGAACCTCCCAGAAAATTTGGTCTTACATCCTTTGGTGGATTTTGATGCTATATTGGGAATGGATTTTCTATCTTTATACAAAGATAACATCAACTACTGGGAAAGGAAGATCACTCTTCAAATCTTAATTAATCCTCTAATTCTTTATAAGTGTAAGGATGAGGATGAATCTCCTTCAAAATCATCATCTCAATTGTGTATATTATTTCCTAATTACCAAGAATATCTCACTCAAATGATGGAGACAAAGGATAGAATCATGCTCGAGGACATTCCCATTGTGAGGGAATACACTGATGTGTTCCCTAAATAATTTACTGGTATTTCTCTTGACTAATATGTTGAGTTATTGATTAAACATATTCTTATATCGCTTCCAATATCAAGGACTCCTTAAAAAATGGCCACCATTGATTTGGAAGAACTGAAGAAACAGTCATAAGAAAATCTATAAAAGGGTTTTATATACTCGAGTGCTTCACCATGGGGTGCATCAGTCTTCTTGATCAAGAATATGGATGGATCAATGTTCCTCTATATTGATTATCGTGAGCTTAACAAAATCATGATAAATAAAAAGTATCCCCTTCCATGGATTGATGACTTGTTCAATCAACTATATAGGTCCAATTATTTCTCTATGGTTGATTGTTTGTTGGGATATCACCAATTAAAGGTGAAGAAGGAAAATATTTCCAAAACTAACATTCAAATAAGGTATGGACACTATGAGTTCATATTGATTCCCTTTGTACTCAGGAATTCTCTATAAGTATTCATGGACTTAATGAATATATTCTTTAGAGATTTCCTCAACAAAATTGTTGTAGTATTTATAGATGAAATTATAATATACTCTAAGATCAAAATAAAACAAGTGGATCATTTGGATAATGTGATAAAGAATTTGAGGAGGGAGAAACTAATACAAAGTATAGTAAATGTGACTTCTGGATTCCTGGGGCATGTTATCACTAGCAATGGAATATCTATAGACCCTTCCAAGACAAAGGAAAACAAAGAGTGTCCTAGGACAACATTTTTAATGGAGATCTGTAGTTTCCTTGATATAGCTAGGTATTATTGGATACTTATGAAGAGCTTATCATGATTACCCGACCCACTAACCAACCTGACTCAGAAGAGACAAAGGTTTTTTTGGACTAGTGAATGTGAAGACTTCTTCAAAGAGTTAAAAAATAGGCTTATCAATATGCTAGTACTCACACTTCTAAAAATTTGGAACTATTTATGGTACAAAAGAATGATTTAAATAAGTTATTAGTATTTCTACTGATGAAAAATAATAAAGTTATATTATACACCTCAAGGCAGTTGAAAATTCATGAGAAAAACTATCCCATCCATGATCTGGAGTTAGCGGTTGTGATTTTCACAGTTAAAATATGGTGGTATTATCTCTATAGGGAGAAGTGTGAAATATATACTGATCATAAGAGCATCAAATATATATTCACAAATAATGAGATTAATATGATCCATCAAATATGGTTAGTGCTAATCAATAATTATTACTACTCAATCCAATACCATCCTGGAAAAGAGAATAATGTGGATGATGATCTATGTAGAAAGAATCCTGGAACATTTTCAATGATGATAATTTATAAGGATAAAACCTTTTTTGAATTTCAAAGGATGGACATGGGAATCATTAAGGATGGAACATCATCAATCCTTTCTCAAATGATTTCTCAACCATCATGCATGGAGAAAATAAAGAATTATTAATGAAAGATTTGGGAATTCTGAAGAATGTAGAATCCATGAGAAAGGGGAAATCCTCATAGTGAAAAATTGATAAGGAATGAGTTGTAATATTTTGGTCACAACTATGTTTATCATCAAATTTAGATATAAAGAAAGATATTTTGAGTGATTTACATAGTTCAACCTTATTTTCACCCAAGGACAACAAAGATGTCTCGAGAGATCTGAGAGAGCTATTGGTGGGAAAATATGAATAAGGATATCACTGAATATACATTAAAGTTCCTAGTATGTCAAAAAGTTAAGGATGAAAGGAAAAAGTATAAGGGAATGATGTAACCATTACCCATACCAACATAAAATAGGGAGAACTTCACCATAGAATTTTTCATTGTACATCCGAATATATTCAAAGGAAATAATGTTATATTGGTTTTTGTGGATCATCTTATAAATACATATAACTATATCTCAATTTGATAGGACTTAACACTAAATCAAATTGCCTAGATATACATCATAGAAATTGTAAGGCTGCATGGAGTACCACTAACGATTGTATCTAATTGAGATCTGAGATTAACCTACATGTTCTAGAAAAGTCTCTAACATGCTCTAAAAAATGAGAAAAACTTAGGTGCATATTATCATCCTCAAATTGATTTCCAATTAGAGTGGATTATTTATACATTGGAAAACATTTTGAGAGCATATTCTATGGACTTAAAAAGAGTATGGTACCAACATATTCCACTAACCATGTTTTCTTACAACAACAGTTTCTACTTGAGCATCTAAATAGCTCCATATAAAGCCCTATATGGGAAAAGATATAGAAAAATAACATATTGGGATGATTTCAGTGAATGTGAGATAATAGGAATAGAAATGGTCAAAGAAATGGTCAAAATGGTGAAAACCATTCAATAGTACATCAAGGCATTCCAAAGTCAACAAAAGAGATATGAAAATAATCAAATACATAAACAAGATTTTTGGGTTGAAGAAATGGTTTTCCTCTACATATCTTTATAGAAGAGGATTATGATATTTGGGAAGAAAAGAAAGTTGAGTCCTAGGTACATCACCCCCTTTGAGATTATAGATCATGTCAGAGCTATGGCATATAGACTAGAACTTCCACATACGATGTCTCGAGTACATGATGTATTCCATGTATCCCCATTGGTTAAGTACATACTAAATTCCTCACATGTACTAAATCCAGAGGTGGTACAGTTGGAAAATGATATCCCTTCTGATTAGAACCCGATGAAGATCTCGGACCGTAGAGATAAAGTTCTACGCAACATGAATACTCACCTGGTCAAAGTACTATGGTGGAACCATAAGCACATTGAGGTAACATGTGAACCATAGGAAACGATAAAGGAGAAAAACCCTCATCTGTTTTTGTAAAATGAAATTTCTAGGGTTAAATTTCAAAAGGGGAGAAGAATTTAACGACCCAAAATTTTATTAATGGGATTGTTTCCCTTATTATAATTATGTTATATAGTATAAAACAGATACATATCATAGAGATCCTAATAAAAAAAACATTCAAATAAATTAATAATGAAGTAAGTTATATTCTTAAATATTAAGAAACTTATACCAATGGGATGGTAACTTGACCTTTGGAATAGTAATGTGATCATTAGGAATAGTAATCAATTTAATATAATAGAAACCTCACCTATGAAAGTATAAAAAAATTAGGAATCTTATAAATGAAAGTATGATGTAATTATGTCATATTATAAGTAAATAAATGTTTTATAAATGATAAATTAAGTGCCGGTATTTTTTTTAAAATATAAATTTTTATTTAAAATTTTATAATTTATATAATGATTTAATTGAAAATTTATTTTAATAAAATACATTCATAAATTAATTTTTTTCTCTTATGGTTATAAGATAATTTTCCGATACCTAAATTAATTTTTCAAAGTGTTATAAAATTAGTTATAATTTTTAAATTGGTATTTTCCAAATAAATGATGATTTTAATTAAAAATTAAATTTATCATATTTATAAAATATTTTCATAAAATGATGTTCATCTTTTAATTCATCACATTATAAATTGGTAAGGGTTAATTTTTTTATTTTTCTAAAATATTTGAATTTTTGGTAAATATTGAAATACGATAATTTATTATATAATCTAAATACATGAATTTTTGAATCATGATGGATATATGGACAATGTAAGCCCATAATCTAGAAATTTCCTTCATTTATTTAATATATTTGTTTATAATGTTTATAATATTGATATTCTTGATCCAAAATAATAAAATAATGAATATAATAAAAAAACATCCCTCTCCTCCCCTATAAATATCACCTCTCACCACCTATTCTCCTCACACATAAAAATCCTTGAAGCATGTAAAAATTATATAAAATAATCTTCCCAATCCCCTCCACCATGTCTACCTTTGTTCTCAAAAAATACCAAAACCAATTTCCCTAAGGAGGTTCTCAAGGAGAATTCAAGAGGTAAATTCCTCTTTCATTTTCTTTTAATTTCTTTTCAATTTATGTTCTTTTCTTTATCTATAATCACATCCCCTTATCCAATTGGAAATATTACTCTAGTATATTATATATACTATAATTTCACTATGTTAATGTAATGATTCATCATCAAACCTTATCTCCTCTTCCATTTATTCTAAAAATGAAAGCATGGTTCGTGATGTGTTGATTTACATCCATCATCAACGATGCATTTTCATTTTCTTTTATCACCTTCAGGAATGGTCATAAAACCATTATAATGTTTTAGAAATATTTTAAAATTTATTTTATAACATTTTTTATCTTCTGCAACTAACCTATATACATAATATAAATAATAAAACAAAACTAGTTCATGGTGATCGAAAAACTGCCAAATTAATCTAAACGGTTTTTATTAATGTTTTATCTAATGAATCATACTGATATCTAGAAAAAATATATATAACACCATATAATATTATGTAAGATCATTAATAACATATAAGTTCAATTATGGATAATTATTCCCACTTTACATGATCTTTCATACAAGTATATAGGTGAACCAATCATAAAAACCACGAAAACGAACACTCTCGAATGATGAAATTGAACTCTATAACTCATAAAAATAGATATAAATGAACTTAATATAATTATAATGAATAAAATTCAGGTATAATAGGTTATTTATTTATTAACTAATGAATCTAATTTTATTATTCATGATATTAAAGTGAAGGAAGTATTCAGCCATAAGGTAAGGGGATTCTTGAACCCAATTTCCTTCCTTTGGGTTGTTCCTCTATCAATCCAAGTCTCAATGTGCATGTGAATTTATTAATTCTAAAATATAATTTAAATTTTCTTAATTTTTTTGGGATATACATGTTTAGAATATGGTTTTATTAAAAATATAAATATTTTCCAAAAGAACACTTCCTTCTAAAAAAACATCTTTTACTTCTCTAGATATTATTTTTTCCTCACTCAAGATTGATGATTTCTATACAATAATTATATTCCCTTTTTTTAACCCCAAATTTTTTTCATGAATATATTATTTATGAAATGAAACGCATTCCTTCCCATGGGTTATTTTATGTCTAATATTGATATATGCTCTATGTGGCATGCATGATTTTGTAAATGTTATGATGTGACGGGTGCACCTAGAATTATATAGCCCTCTAATGAATTATTTAATTTGATGTATCTCATGATATAAGGTGAAATATTCAGGAACATTATTCTATATTTGTTCAAAATGATGATGTTATGATTATGCACATATTTTATACGTGAACATGATGCTAGCTTAGTTCACAACTGTGTGTTGTATTTGACCACTAAGGCATGATGTTTAATTTTTATACATTTACACATTACATGACTTTATATAATTCTTCCTATCATGATTATTATGATTATACCATGTTTAGTTATGATGATGATGATTATGTTCCTCCATGTTAAATTGATTCGTGTTTTAATTTATCCTCTCACTGGGCTTTTAGCTCACCCCTTTCTTTGATGTATGTCCTGAGGTGATTATTTTTCTAAGGAGTAATTTTGGGCCAATAAGAATCTAGATAAGAAGTAATTAAATAATGTTTCTATTTTATTATGTAAATGTTATGTATGGTCCTAATTTACCCAAGACACAAAACTTTTGTATCCTGGTTTTGTAACACTATTATATTTTTTATATTTAAAATGATTTAATAGTTTTGTAAGAAAAATAAGGATTTTTATAATATACACCACATAAAATAAATTTGGTCTTTAATACAAAATATACCATAAAGAGAGTATGTTGATATAAAAACCATTACAATTTGGCTAACACTCGAGTTGAATCCATTTGAAGAAAAAACATGATATGAATTAGTATATCCCATGAATTATAAAGAAATAAATTATAAATAAATCATTGGATGAAAAATAAATACAAAGCTATAAAAATTTAATCATGGTGCATAAAATTTTATATGTCTCAAAGAATCGGCATTGAGACCAAGAAAACCCTTACCTTGGTTCTGATTCGTTCTATACTTGCACTAAACATCCTAAATAATTAAATTAAGTTTATTAATTACATACCTAATAAAATTATTCATAACTATAACCATATATACTCTTCATTTATAATCATTCAATATATATATATCAGTTAGTTTTTACATATTTTCCCACTCGGGTGTTTATGGTTTTTACTTGTTTTGTAGGAGTAGTGTCTCTATTTTTTATTCATAAAAATGTGATTTTTATAAATAAGTAATCTTAATATATGGGATGGTTTATAATTTATTATTATGTTTAAATTTTATTTCTTGAGTGCTATAGTCTTTATCCTAGAAGATGAAATCGATAACAATCATATTTCAATGATTTTTAACCCACGAAGGGTGTTCTCGTAGTTAATGAATTAAATATTGATATAATAATTATAGAACAAAAAATAACTATTTATTTAAATATTTATACCATATTACAACATTAATTGAGTTTTCATAATCATCCATGATATAATTTTATACCATCATTCAATTAGTTTGTCAAACGTACCCAAACATGAACATACCATGATTAATAGATGATTATAAGGTGGATTAGTTAAAATATAATTATATAAATAGAATAATGGAATTATTTAATATATATTAGTGTTATATATAATAATTATAAATAATTACTATAATACTTTATGGATAATATGAAATTATATAGTATTAATAAATTATTTTTTCATTTTAGTTCACTTGTTTAAGAGGATTGATTTATTAATAATTATTTAACCTTAATAACATTACAATATTATTAAATTTGTATCACTAGAAGATTATTAATATCATAAACATCATATTTATCCTTTCATCCCATTCATACATCTATCCATGAAATGGGGTATTTAAAATTGAATGCATCATACCATGGAGGCGGTAGTCTGCACGTACGCATTGATAGTGATTTCATTTTTCAGGGAACGAGATAAAGAAGTAATATGGTTTAGTATTATAAAATAATAAATAAGATATAAATACCATAATTATAAATTAAATTGTTATTTTTTACTATCCAAATTATGTAGTGAAGGAAAACAAACTCGTTTATTTTTTGAGGTGGTAGTCCACACATATGCATGTTTCACGTTGTCATTTTTCTTAATAGAAATGGAAGAGGTGGTTAATGATTGTAACATAATTATAATAACATATAAGTATACTAAGGATGATTAGTTTATCATTTTAATATACGATAATTAAATTTTAATAATAACTAGTGTTTAGAATGAAATGGAAATTAGAAAGGGAGGTTGGGAATTTATACCTCACATCTTGGATTATCTCTTTTGAGAAGGGGGTTAGGTCTTTGAGAGATGGTATTTTGAGAATAAAAATCCCATTTAAAGATTATATGATTTTTAAGATAGTTATAGTTATATTTTGTTTCAAAATATGTCATTTTGGTGTGAGGCGATTTGAGGAGAGGACAACCCCTTTTATAAGTGAGAAGGGATGGCATTTTTGTAAATACCCAAACGTTTTTTATAATGGGAAGTCAGTCTCAAGGAAAGTGGCTCCAAAATTTAAAAAAAAATGGTTTTAAGAATATATAACTTCAAAAAAGCCTCAAATAAGTTTTTAACACATGATTTAAATAGGTTTTAGTCCCTTACCCCTTGAATTATTACTTTCACTATTTTAACTTTTACCGTGATAACTAGTATTTACCTAAAATAACTTCATCTTCATGAATAAAAATAAAGTTTTATTAATTAGATAATTTTTACCTAATTATTATAAATTTTATATCCATTTATTATGATTCAATATATAAAAATATTAAAATATAATTTTAATATTATAAATATATAATGTATTAAATTTTTTTTTGAGAAAAATATTACTTGAGTTCTAAAATAACAATCATATGTTTGTAAACTGTAATAAATATTTCAAAATATATTGTTTAAATTATAAAAGACATATTTTTTTCAGGAAAAAGGTTTCATAAATTTCGATGTCATACTTATATACTAATAATGGCATAAAAGTCGCAGTATTAGTTAAAATGATATATTTCACTATTCACCTAAAAATCGAATGTTTTAGAAAAATCCCAAACTTTTACCTTAATATATTTTTGAAATTATAAATTAAAAATTTGTGTACATTTTATCGTATTAAAATTTTAAAATTATATATTTATCTTTATAATGAAAATATAAAATATAAGGATTAACTGATTTTATTAAAAAATGGCATTTTTAAACATGATGTGTTATTGTTATAATTTCATATCAATTTATAATTATAGATCCTCATTCACCTGGATCTACTCTACAATATTTTTATATTCTTCTTTCCTCTTATTTTTTTGAGTCCCTCCTCACAGTGATGGATCTCCCCCTCTTCTCCTGCTTCTCCATCTTTCCTCTCTTTGGCTTCTCTAGGTTTTTTCATAGTTCTGGTGCCCACTATGGTGGGTCTCTTACTTTTATTTAGGTATATCCCACAAAAAAAACCCCATTCTTGGTCATGAACAATGGTGATAAGGAATTATTGGGATGTGTTGGTGGTATCTAGTAGTGGAGAACCTTTGAGCCCCTTGGTCCATGCTTCATACCTTTTGGTTTTTTCAGGCTCTATGGAGCGACCTCGATTTCTTCTCATTCACCACTAATCTGTTGTCCAAGGACAATACACATGACCCCATCTTGATTAGGTGTATTGGTTTTTTTTAGGTTTTTTTAGTATTTTGGATGTGGGAGAAGTGGTGCTACGGGCTTCTTCATGAGGTGGTTTCTCTCCTTGATCTACCTTCAACCTTTTGATTCAACTCATGTTGTTTGATGTTTTTATCTTTGTTTCCTCATAGATTTTTTTATCCAAACCCAGATCTCATTTATGACTTTTTTGATTGATTCATTTTCTATAGATTTCTGGTTCATTCAGTTCACATTTGGAATTTTCTAGGGGATGGCTTTGTTTGGTGTTTCTTCCATGATGAAGATGATGGTTCCAAGCATACTTCTCATGGTGGTGGATCTGAAGGTGGGGTTTAGTGTTCATGGAATTGTCCATTCTCTCTGTTGAGGCCTAATCTCTCTCCATACTCTTCTCTTTCTCTTTGATTCCACCACACTTCATCCAATTGGAGATACACGGTGTTTTTTCAAGTTGTTTTGGGTTGTGCAGCTTTAGTGGTTGAGGGTGTTATAGGAGGTGTCTTTGTAGTGGTTTCATATCTGTCATTCAGTTCTCACTGGGCTTGTTCTTTACGCTGATTGTGGAGTGTCTTAAAATTGATGATTTTATGGTCTATGGTGATATTTTTTGTTGTCTTACAAGGTTATGTAGGACTCCTACGGTCGGTTTCTTTAGTGACTGGTGTGGTGATAGGACAATGATGGCGACACTGGTGACAATATGACAATAAAGATGGTGGTGTCTCATGATGATGATAGAAATCAATGTGATGTGACCTTAGATGGTCCGGATCACTCATGGATCGAAGTTTTCTTAGGTTATGTACTTGTTATTTGTTTTTTAATTTTGAACATCATATTTTTCATCTATAAAATTGTATCTCGTGCATTGTGTTTTGGTTACCTCTCAACCAAAAGGCAGCTTTTTTGAAAATAAAAAAAAAACTAAATTTATAGTGATATAAATTTATTATTTAAATAATTTTAGCATATTATTTCACATATAATATTATTTTTAAGTGTTCAATTTAATTTATTAGGATAAAATATACAATACTAATAGAATGGTTCTTTGAAAAAATTGAAATATTATTTTTTAATAAGTACGCTTTAACAGATACAATTAAAATTAATTATTTTTATTCTAAATTTTATTTTTACTACTCCATTGATATTAAATTATTTATTTAATTATATATATATATATTTGATTATATTTTAATAATAATAGTAATATTTATACATAGCGCATAAATATAAATATATATATATAATATCAATATAAACTTTTTATTTCACATTCAGTTATATTATTTTAAATTCAATACTTCACAATACACAACTTAAGTATACCTATTTGATATATGTCCAATAACCATATCTATAATGGCCATATTTGTAACAACCATATTTATATAAACCATATTTACAATGACTATATTTTGTTCCTATGTATAAAACCTTACTAAACTTATTTCATTCACACTTCTAATTTCCATTGTTTTAATTTATATCTCACAACGCGATTTATAATTTAGTGGTATGATTTCTCATTGTTGGATTTTTTATACTAATGATGATTCATAAATGAAACTGTGGTCTAGGGGAGATGATAGTTCTAAAGACATTATTCTTTTCAATTTATTATCCACATTTATTTATTGTGGTCTTAATGGATGTAATCATCTAAGATGAGTAATATTTAGTTTCATATGATTTTTTTGTAAAGTATTACTATGAAATAATAAAGTGTTTTTAGTTTAATATATATATTTCACGACTTGTTATTTAATCTATTTCATTTACGTTGAACAAATAGAAAAAAAATATTCCGAATTTTATACATATAGTTTATGGAAATAATATGTTTCCTAAAAACCTGAGTAATTAAATGATTGACTCAAGGGGCCAGAGTAAGAATTTTTTTATTTTTTTAATATCATTAGATATCATTTTATTATAATGTACCTGATGCGTATAATGTAATTCAATTAAATTGTTTCAATATTTCATTATTTTAGTGTTCATGACACAATAAAGCCTGATTCATTGATTGTCATGTGAGATGATAAATCTAGTTCAAGGGTGGTATCTCTTAGTTATTGATTTAGACTATAAGATATTCATTTTCATTCGATCTAGGGGTGGTGGTAGATTATGTGACTGAAGAAATATTTTATTTTTGGTAGAATCTTTTAGGAATTGGTGAATGGTAAATTTTCATATTGAGTTGATAAGTGAAAATTATAAGAGAGAAGATATATAGACACATGATTATAATTCATAAATCAAAGGGTATGATCCAAAAATATTATTGGAGATAGATCATGGAGAGATAGAGAAATAGAATTCCTAGAGAGACACATAGATGACACTTATATATGGACTAATGGTCTTCAACTCGATAAATTAAGGGGGGACTAGCATCCCTTATTTACTCTTCTATAATTAGTCAGTTCATTTGATATGTTTCTTTTATCTATAAACATGCTCTAAATATAAATATTTAACGTTAATATATTACTAAGTACTGATTCATTTTATTTAATTGTTAAATTATTGATTCTTGAATGCAAAATTGTTTTTATCTTCCTTCTCTTTTTTTAACAAAAACATTAAGGACATAAATTTATAAATGATAGGTGAAGGATATATACAACTTAATACATTATTTATGAAATATTTTAAATTGAATGAAATTTTTCGATTGTATATTATTATGTTCACTTGAATAATAAACTTCATTGGATGTTTCAAAATATTATTCTAATGATAGTTATTTCAACACTTCGTATTGATTATTCATCTTGTCTCTTGATAGAGGATTAGATTTAGATAATTATAGGTTTACTAATCTTGATAGAGTTAATAAAAAACCTTTGTGATAATATTACATATTCATGAATTCATTTTCACGGATAAAAAATATTTTACCTCAATTAAATTTCCCTTAACTCTTTTCTCTGATTTTTTCCTTGTTTTTCATTGCTTCTGTGTTACTATTTTTTTACTACATAATATGTTACACTTTTCCCTCTTTATTATAGAATCTTGATTACTAATTATTCTATCATACATCATCCTTACACTTTGATCATTTTTTGAGTGGTGCATACTATTAAAATCTAATAGTTTAAGTTGATTATTTTTTTGTTAATAATTTCTAATGAATCATTTCAAAACATTATCCTTACCTATGTATATGATCCTTAAATATAATAATAGGTTAATTTTCCTATTAAAAATTTATTTTGAGATTCAATAATTACAATTATTAAGTTAGGATCACCCTTATTCAAGAAAAATAATGTGTTTTAAAAGACAATATGATGTAGTTTTTTAATTTGATTCAATTTCTTCTATAATTATCCAATGGCTGTGATTTTTTATGTATACCAAAAAAACATAAAAAATAATATATATTAGATATAATCAAACCATTTTTATAATAAAAATACAATAAATATTTATATATATATATATATGAAAATTAGATATCAATTTTTTTCACAGTTGAACGTTTTCTTATCCTCAATCAAAACATCAAAACAATGATCTCAAAGAAAACATCTCATGGTAAGGGAAACTTATAATATATTATTATATCAAATAAAAAACAATAATAGAAAATTATAAATTCATATATTCTCATCCAATTTGGTTTTCAATCATGATTATTTTTTTAAATTTAATTACCTAAATTATTTTCCATTCCCCTCATATATTTTACTTTTTATTAGTATTCATGATCACAAGTGATTTAACTTATTTGAAATAATTTTAGTCATCCTCAAGATCATTTAATTAGAGTTATGATTAATCTTAATTATATGAATTCTATCCATAGAGATTTAATGTATCGAAATATCCACTTTATAAATCAAATCACACCAATCATGATAATTTTTGATAAGGTAGTTTTGATATTAAGGGTTACTGTATATGATGTAAAAATTCAAAATGCTGAATGAGAATGCTTAAATCATAAATTATAATGTTTTATTTTTTAATTAAAACTCAATGAAAATTCTTCAATCATTCCCCTTAACAAAAGTTTTACCCATCTCAACTCAATTTTTTCCCATTTTTTCACAATTGAAAACAATGGATTCAATGGTGAATTTTTTCCTCTTGTATCCATTTTTCTCACTTTCATGTTTTAATTATTTTTCAAATGTGATGGGAATTCTAAAATTATAATAAAAATTTAAATTAAAACATTCTAACTTAATTAATTAAAATAATTCAAACTTCCTCTATTTCACATAAATTCTTCCAAAAGATATCATATAACATAGTATTCTTCCACTTTCAACATGAATTAAATAATGAAAAAATACTAGAGTTGGGTTGTAAAAAAATAGGACTGTAATGTTGATTTTCTAATAGGATATCCCTGGTTTCTTTATTATTAAATAAATTGATAATATAAATAATGTCTCACTAAAACATTGGGAATAAAATTCAATGATGGAATCATTCATTTAAATATGACTTCACTCTTATATTTTTGATAAGTGAACAAAGAAATTTCTAACAGTTTATATATCCCAAGAATCTCTTAAGAAAGAGTGTATTAGAAAGAATTTTTAGATGTGGTTTAGAATTATACTTGGTAATAAAAATTCAAAAATTTTTAAATCATACTTGGAATGAATAGAAAAATCAATCAATTAATATTATTTTTTTAGAAATAATTTTTTTAAAAAAACAAATTAGTAATCATTTTATGTTTAAACCTAAAAATCAGTTAAAAATATGATTTGATAAACATTTCCACCCATATCTATTAAATATATTATCAAGATATTTATATTTTCTTTAATTAAATATTATATTCCTATAATAATTATTTATAAAAATAACGAGTTCAAATAAAACTTCGAATGTAAATTTCATAGGACCCTCACTCACTCATAAAAACAATTTACCCCAATATTGGAGTGTAAATATATATATATTAAAGATTATTTCCAATTAAAATATAATGGAATTGGAAAATATAAAATTTTAAATAGAATTCCTTGATTTTTAGTGCCTCTCATTCCTTTGGTCTTTATTGTTAATGGGGATTATTATTCATTAAAATTTTAATACTTTTCTCTTAAAATAGTTTAGAATCAATTATAACATATATCAAAATATTTCATAAAGATAAATCAATGAAAATAATAGATTGGTTCAATGTATAAGAAAATAATACCCATTTATGTATTAATTAAATTTCAATTAAGTTAATATAACATATTCTAAAATGAAATAATATACAACTTATTTTAAAATTTCAAAAGAAAATTCCAATAAGTAAGAAAATAGAAAGTCTCTTTATGATCAACCTATGAATCCCCCTAAACCTAATTTTCAAACTGATTCCATGGTTAAATTATATTATTATCATTCATTAACTTCTCATGAAATTCCTTATAATCCTTATACAAATTATCATGATTTTCAACATTGATATTTGAGGATTCGATTGGGAAAGGTTGATTCTCACTAGGTTCCAAATAAAGTGTAAAAAGAGGATTAGGGGATACCCATGTTGTAGGTTGTGGAATAATAGGTTGAGTTACATCAATAATAAAGGGAATAAGAATGGATATTTTAGTAAAAATTGATGGTGTATCCCATTAGCGTGGAATAGTTGAGTTTTTTATAAAAACAGTGGTTAGAGCTGGTTTTAACAGGATAGATGTGTTTTATGTAATGGCGTAGCATTGTTTCATGTGATATGACAAGGGTGGATCTGTGAATAGGTTCAATGGTGTTTAATGGTGGGAAATGGGGGTTGAATCATTCATTTTGAAGGTTATTTATGAAGGTAGATCTTGAAGAAGACTAAGGGTTGAAGAGGGAATTGGGTTGAAATGTGCATGTCCCTTTGAAAGAAAAAATTTCTCCTTTTTGATAGAAAATTTGTGATAGATGACATGTTTTTTGTATATTTTTTTTATAATTTATAAAAAATAATGAAATTTTATGGTAAACCATGATTTGTTATTGTAAAATTAAAATTGTGGATTTCATATTTTAGGAACAACATGAACTAGCCACACCATGGTTCCACTTTCCCAATTATAGAAATAGTTGGGTTTGAGGGTTTTATTTTCGTTCTATCACAACAAGATGTATTGTTTTGACTATATTGAAGTGGACATGGGTTTTAGGTAAAAATTTGAAGGAAAAGTTTATCTCATTTTAAGTTCATGGTTCTATAATGAAAACTAACAAATTCAAAGTCTCCATAGGTGAGGTAAAAGCATATGTTATAAAAGTCATGCTTTTTGGGTGGGGATTATGGAAAACTAATAACATATTGTTTAATATTTAATATTTGTTCTCTCAGGTGGGTTTGGAAAACTTAGTGAGGATACTTTCCGAAATTAAGAAAAAAGTGTTTTAATTATGTAGTAGTTTCCATTGTATTTTTAAAAAATAAGATATAAAGATAAATTATGATGTCACGACATTCATGGTGAGTAGAAATTTTTTACAGGATCCCTATATGATATGTTTTGATCCATCCATAACATGATCTAATATATTTGGATGTTTTTTATGATGGGTTTATGAAAATGGTGTGGAGAAATGTTTGGGGTTTATTGGTATTTGTTTTTGTGTATAGAGTTTTGGAAAAATGGCCAAGGGTCCATATGGGTTTCCATGAGTGTGGTTTTGATTCATTTTGTGTTACCCATGAAAAAAACCATTATGGTACCACTAAATTGTTGTCTACTCTGTTTTGGGATAGGATAATAAAAAAGGGTGAAATGGTTATAGTTGGTTTATTTTAGTATTATTCATTTAAGGGTCAAGTAGATCTAAAGAACAATATTGTTTGATCTCTACCATATTATAGTTTTTGTATCTTATAAAAAATACTACTTCATTGACATAACATAAATTATTTTTCTTATCCAACTCCTTCAATATTATTTTCCTTCAATTTATATGAATTTGGATGGGTTCTTGGGTTCCCATGGATTTAATTTTGGAGGATCCAAATAAAATTTCCTAAATTATTAATCAAAATTACAAACATGATCATAATGATTAAAATAAATTTGGTATTTAGAAATCTTACATTCGTTGTTTCCCAATCAGTTCTTCATTGAAATTATAGATCTAATATTGAAGGTTCTATATGTAGTCGAATTTACTGTTGGGTGTATAATCATAAATGATTATTCATATTTTATGGATCAGTCTCCAATTTTAAAGGATAACAACATCATGAACGATGAAATTTTTCTATCAAATATTGACATAGAGAATCCAAAAACCCAGATAGGATATTTTCATTTTTTGAGAAAAGATAGATATCATTAATGATGAAGATCAGTGGATATACATATGCAAAGCCACGAAAGGAAATTTTCCAGCCAAATCTGGTTGGCATCGAAGGGGCCTGATGCCACCAGTTGATGGGCTGCATTGTTTCCTTCCCTTTTGGTAAAGGATAAGGTTGAGAGTGAAAAGAATAGGTGGAGTGAGACAATTCTCTTGATGATGAGGCCAAATGACTGGAGTTCGCCGTCGTTGTGGTTAATTGAATCGATCACTGTGAGGCAGTCAGACTCAATACTGATATCAACCCATCCACATTCCAAACCCATCAACATACCTTCTAGGATGGCATTAGCCTCAACTATTACAGGTTCCCAAAAGACATGATGTGATTCATATTTTGCAGCAATGATTTTCCCCAGATGATTTCAGGCCAGGAGAATGAGGGAGACAAGTCCATCATTGGGGAGAGATGCGTCCATGTTGATATAAAGAATCCCTTCCATTCGGGGTTCCAATGAGGGGGATAGGAGGGGGGACATCAGGAATATGATGCCCATTATGGTGTTTCCAGCCCTAAATCCATGAAGTGGCCTGTTCAATCCAGAATTTTGGAGGTTTATGTACGTGTTGGAAAATAACATCGTTACGCCGGACCCAGATGATCTAGGCCAGGGTGCAGACTGAACCTGCATTAGTTGATGAGAGAGAGAAGCACCAATGCATCAGGAGAGAGGGGAGGTCAGAATCCATGACCATTGATGCATATGGAGCCGGGCCCCATTTATTCCAAATTTCCTTAGCTCATGGGCAGTGAATGATGGCGTGCAAAGGGGTTTCTGGGGTATTCGTGAAGAAAGGGCAGAAAACGACACTAGACATATGTCGGTAAACTAGAAGGCTCATGGTAGGGAGGGTGTCCGTGCACACCTGCCACCAAAAGTGGTGTATTTTTTAGGGGATGTTGATCCTCCAAAGCGATTTCCATAATCCCCCATTTAGGCCGACTGGGTGGTTTCCAAGAGAAAGTCTGTATCCGGATCTCATCGTGTAATCGCTCAACATCTCATTAGTCTAGAAGAGATGGTCAGGGCCTCTGTCTGGGACCAAGGTGATTCTTAGGATAATTCTTTAGTCTCTTTCGTTAAACCATTCATGAATATTATCCAAACACCACCACGTACCTTGGTCGGAAAGGAAGAATCTAACAGTAGAGTCTTCAAAGCCTGGTTGGGCGTGGGATGTAGCCCGCATACCTTCCATATCGATCAGCCAGGGATCAGTCCAGATGTTGACAGATGATCCATCCCCTATCCTCTAGCCTAGCCATTTTTCCAGGAGCTTTCAGGGGCCCCAAATGCTTCTCTAAAAGAAGCTAGGACGAGGGTCAAGAGAAGAAGCATGGAAGACCGTGTGGGGAAAGTACTTAGCTCGTAGTACCCGCACACAGAGAGATGTTTGACGGTTAAAAAGGAACCATCCTTGCTTTTCCAACAACGTGTCATTGAAGAGAAGAAGATTCTAGAATCCCATCCCTCCCTTCGACTTGGGTTTGCAATGTTTTTCCCAAGCCATCCAGTGGGGTCTATTCCTTCCATTATTTTCCCCCACTAGATGTTGGAGGTGCGTGTATGGATCTGGTTGACGATGGACGTCGAGTGCTTAATCAAGGACATAAACTAGCTTGGGATAGACTGGATGATAGCTTTAATGAGGGTCTCTTTTCCTAATTTTTAGATTCTTTTTGGGGTCCAGCATTGAATTTTCTTCTCATCCTATCCACCAGGGAAGCGAATATTTCTTTTTTGGATCGACCAATCACCATGGGTAGCCTGAGATACTTCTCATGTTTTTCAACCATATGTATGCCTACTGTTGCATAGAGTTCATCTCTCTTGGAACGAGGTACCCCTGTACTGAAGGTGATTTCTGATTTTCCATGATTGATTGACTAACCAGACGCCCTCTCATACTGGTGGATCACTTGGCTGATCACTCGAAATTCATTAATAGTTGCTTTGGAGAAATGTAGGATGTCTTCGGAAAAAAAGAGATGTGACACTGGTGGACTTACGCATCAGGACTTTTCCCCATGAATAGATTTAGCAGATGCAGCCCTGGAAATAAGGTTAGAAAAAACATTAGCCACCAAGATAAATAGAAAAGGAGAGAGGGGATCTCCCTGGCGTAGGCAACGGGATGGAAAAAATCCTCGAGTGAGCTCTCAATTGACCCAGATTCTGAAGGAGACCGTCGAGATATATTGCATGACCATATCTGTCCGTTTAGTGCAGGAACTCATTTTCAGCATCACGACTTTTAGGAAATTCTAGTCCACATTATTTTAGGCCTTGGTCATATAATGTTTCCAAGCCATGGTTCCTCTTTTCGTAGTGGAGAGTGTTTTCATAGAGTAAAACACTTCATGGGCCACAATTTCATTATCAGTGATAATCCTCTGGTCCACGAAGGCGCTCTAGTTTTCATAGATAATATCAGGGAACCACGGTCGCAACCAATTAATAAGGATATTTGAGAAGATATTGTATGTGACATTGCAGAGGCTGATAGGCACATAGTCAGGGACCACCAGGGGTTTCTAAATTTTGGGAATGAGGATGAGGGAAGTTTCATTGATAGAAGAAATGCTTGTTCGCCTGGGCTAGATATTCCTTATCATTTTACAGATTTCAGGACCGATGATGTGCCAGTATTGCTTAAAAAATATGGCGTGTAACCCATCCAATCTCGGGGCCTTAGTGGGGTGAATATGTGTCAGATCTAGACGTATCTCTTCATCCTTCACATATTTGGTAAGATGCAAATTGATCTCAACAGTGATCACTGGTATGATACATTCTTCCACTTCAGTAGAAATTATACGAGTTACTATAGTGAAGAGGTTCTATAAGTAACATGTCAATGTTTCGTGAATTCCACTAGTGTCAGAGACTTTGCTCTCATCTGGTTGTGAGATGAAATTGATAAAATTTGTCTAGTGCATAGCTGATGCTTTCTGGTGAAAATACCACGCATTGGCATCCCCTTCTATAATGTCGGTATCCTGTGCCCGCATATACCAGAATCATTCCTTAATGTGCAGTGTCGCATCCAGATCTCTTTGAGTTGCACCAATCATAGCAAGATTGCAATTGGATGGGGGTTTCTTGAGTAGGTTGTGTAGTTTCTTTTCAAGGAAACCACAGTGCCTCTCAGGATGATGGAATTTCTTATTGCTCCAAGATCTCAAATTTGATGCGACCTGTTGGAGATTGAGGCCATCATCTTCGAGAGTACTATTCCAACTTGATCGGATAAAATCTTCGCATTCTCAGTCCTTTGACAAGAAGCTTTCAAATATGAAGGGTCTACTGGGTTGTTTGTTGCATTCACCTTGAGTGCAGTCAATGAAAATTGGGCAGTGGTCTGAACAGTTTTTTGTCATGTGGCCAATGTGGGACATGCTGAAGCTATTTATCCAATCTTTTGAGACTATAAACTTGTCAAGTCGCTCGGCGATGCGTGTGCCATTCGTATTACGTCAGAAGCATGTGAACGGATTACCCATGTATACCAGATCGACCAGGTCCGCACTAGTGACATTGTCCTTAAAATTTGACATCGACGCAGAGTGTCAGACATTTACACCTCTTTTTTTCCTATGGAACACAATCTCATTGAAGTCCCCTCCGATGGGAATAGGGATTGGAAGCTCGTGACAAATCTTAAAAATAATATCCTAAGATTTCTCTTCCTCATTATGGGATGACCAACCATAGAATCCCACAAAGGCACATGGCGGGGTGTGGTCTTCTTAAATAGTCGCAGCCATGTGGTGCGAGGAGAAGGACAATATCTTGACGTCGAAATGATCCTTCCATAGGAGACAGAGTCCCCCAGAGTGGCCTTGTCTGGATACCGGGAGACAGCCTAGGAAGACGCATTTCAGAGCAATGCAAGTGGTGTCCATGTTTTCCAGTATGGTTTCGGACAGGAAAAACATATCGGGGCAACATTGGGCATAATTTCACTAGAGCATGTGAACCGTTCATGGGTTGACAAGCCCAAGATAGTTCCAACATAAGACAATCATTGATCTAGGCAGGGATGGGTCTCGAACGCCTCCACCTTTCAGTTCTCAGAACTTTCTTTTCCACCCATCGTCTTCCCTCTCTTTTCGGATTTCCCCATTGACTGGCATGATTCAATTCATCTTTTCAGATCCCCAGGTTTAGGTTCCTTCAGTTTACCATCACTTACTTCATGTTGCACCTTTTTCCAGGTTCGATGGGTGATTGGGCATGGTGGTGAAGTTCCTATATTTCCATCTTTATCCTTCGTTAGGATGCCAACCATGGTCATTTCTGGGTCAGGGTTGGGATCTGGTGGTTTAATGTGCATCTTCTTTGGTCTCGAGATTTGTTCTGCAAGATCTATTAGTGTATTCGCCGGCTCTGTAAGTGTTGAGGCGGTGTCCTTCAAGGGGAGGGGAAAATGCAGTTTATCCTCTGAGTGGTTGAACTCTTTTTAGGGAACTCTGGAGGTCCAAGTATGATGATCTTTCCCTGTTTGGTTCCCGCCTACCTTGTGTTGGCCACCGTGAGACATTCACGATCCTTTTGTTTTCTGATTCAGGGATGAAGGTATATTTAGTCATTTTGGTACAGAGCCAGGGGACATATTGTAGAATAATATTACCTGATCCATTCTCTTTCTTTGAGACACACGTTCTTTCCAGATGGCCGAGACGTCCAAAAAATAAGCAGAAAATTTAGAGTTTCTATAATTTGAATGAAATCCAGTTGTCTGGGTCATCATTTTTCAAAAACATGCCCCTCATCAGTGGCTCCAAAACTTCAAATTACGGTTTTAATTAGAACCTTAGGTCTCCATTGGATAGGGTCTAAGCAGTCCCATTCAATGAATTGGCCAATGTTATCCCCAATTTCTCTCATAACATGTTTCGTTTGTTCGTGAAGAGGAATTCCTTTGACGTATATCTAGAAAGGGGATCAGGTTAGCTTAATGTTATGGATATCATCCCCCCCTCGGAATTCTTCCATGAGGAGGAGGTGATTATCGAAGGATCATGGACTACCTCTAATGATTTTATCTCTATCTCTCTCTTTTAAGAACTCAAAGACAATGTGATTGTTCCCCGCATCTCGAATGGCCTCTCCAGCTTCCAATTTCCAATGATTCTGGAGGGTGTTTTTAAGGGCCCCCTGGTTGACTGAAATATTTTTCACAAACATTCCAACAACCAGAAGGGACATTCATTTTTCTAAGAGAGAATATTTGTTTTTCCAAGCCTTGATAGTCACATAATCTATATCTGTTAGGGAAATCCTCTTCCCAAGGTTTACAATATTTGCCTCCATTGTTCAGTGCACATGGGATGGGGAAGAGATCCAAACAAGGCCTGGTGATCTGCACTCCTTGGGTCAGCACACAGTAGTCTGTTTCCACAAACGACCAGGCATGGCACCCCACTATGCGGCCTACTTCTGTGAAGTAGCAATGTGGGAAAAGACTTGGAGGAAAAGCCCCTGCAAAGAGGCTCTATGGTAGGGGCCCTGAGAACCCCTCACAATCAGTACGAGGACTCCACGAAGCAAAACAGCCTGTGCGGAATGGTTCACTGCGGAGGGATCTCGCGAGCTTGCTTCACGAGACAATGTAAACCCCTGTTGAAGGAAACACCTTTGTTCCCAGGGCCACCTCGATCCCAGTTTTCTTCACACCACTCTCCGCGAAGCACTTCAGCCACCGCGGGGTGGCTCACCCAGTGGAATCTTCACAGCCTCCCTTTGCAGCTGGGGTTTTGTGAGTCAGTCACCACGCTCTCTGAGGGAATCTCCTTCTATCTAAGGATCTTCACAAACTATAAAAACATCACACCAATCCTTGCTCAGAAATTCAACCTCCATTCTTCGTTAAGCATAAATTAAATTGCGGTTAGATCCTTCGAGCTCCGGGAGTCCAAACGATCGATCGAATCTCGAACTACAGGTAGGTATGAGAATAGGTTTCTCCATCTCAAAAACTAGATCTGGAATTAGAGAAGGAAGATGACAGTGGACAGGTCTTCGTGATGATGAGCGAGAGCAGATGGTGTTGATTTTGAAATACAAAAAAGGCGGTCGTGATCCCCCTGGAAAACCCCTATCACCGAACAACACTGATGGAATGTTGAGTTCTAGCATGGTGGATCTATAATCTTATGTTGTTCATCTTGGTCACTTCTAGTTCCTTCAATATTTAAGGATTCTGTCTCATTCTTCTTTTTCTTGAGAGGATGAGAGAAAGAATAATTTTGAGAGAGATGTATGTTGTGTGAAAAAATTCTCGATTCTCGATTAAACAAACACAACAGACATAACCATCGATATATAGAGTTAGGTTTTGTGTTAAAATATTTTTTAATTTTACAACAACCCTTGAATAATTGAATAAACCTAATTATACCTCGTGCCATATAAAAATATTATTATTATAATTTTATGGTATCTGCTAACTCGGACAACATGTAATATTATTTTATAGGCTTGAAAATTAATATTTATCACCGGAAACGATCTTGGTCCACTCATCCTCCTCAGCATTTAATGAATACCCAAATAAATATATAATTAAATATTTTATTCATAAATAGATATTTTATTCATATTGTGGTGAATAAATATTTATTTAATTTATATGTTCTATAAAACTACAATAAAATTTTTACTCAGTCTTAAGAATAATATTTATTCCAATAATTAAATTAAATAAAATTTAATCGAGATCAATGGAAACACTTAGTGTGAGACCATTTAGGATTATTTCTCATTGGTATTATGAAGACATGCCTAATGTCTCAGATTACTATCTATCAATAGGTAAAGGAACTCATGAGAAAGAATTTAATGTCACAATGTCAACAACCACATATGAGTTCTCACTATATATTATAATCTCTTTTTCATAATATCTCATCAAACAAGTTGAACATTTGTTCCATCAACCAATATTCTTGATAGATATTTATTTCACTATCTAAAATAAACATGTCAATACACCATGGCCATGGAATTTAATGTGGTGCTTCCATTTCAATCAAATGGGTGAGATATCAACCTCTATAATGATTTATGGGATAAATCCTCCATCAACCTATCCATTAATATCATAACATTCATGATGCACCCAAAGTTCCCTAATTCCCACAAACATATGGCATCGCGGTTTTTTTAGTAAATATAAGTGTGTGATTCATGACATGAATTCATGATAATCTTAATGTCTAAGGACCATTAAAAATACTCATAACTAGGGATATTCGAGGACACATAAACATGTGAAATTCCTACCGGTGGGCCTCTTCTCATAATCTCCCGTCCTAAATATTTTCAAGTGATAACTTCATAAGATGAAGTCTCATCAAATTATGACTAATCACACATAAAAGTCAAAATTATATGTGTCATATCATAGTATGTTATCAGATTGTAGAATTTTATTTAATAATATTATCATGGTATTTCATGGTTCTAATCATAGTGGGGAACTGTTATGACCTTATCAATGCGATAGACACTCTAGGAAATTGTAAAATTAAATTAATACAAGAAAATGAATAATATCTAATAATTTATTTTTATTAATATTAAAATATTTTAATATATATGTAATCCAAAATGAAAATATTTATTTCTAGAACAGCTACTCCAACTAGACTTAAATGTTCCTGTGTTTAAACATCTCTTTATAAATCATAAACCCTTATCCATAAAACATGAATGAGATTTTATTTTTTATTTGTATCTTAATACCCTTAAGGGGTTAATATTTGATCATCGTTAAATTTCCCAATCAACTTGACTTCAATTTATCCAAAAATAATTTCAAGTTAAAGTTAAATAAAAGTTCCTTTTTCTAAGAATGAACTTCCTTCGATTAATTTATCACCTGTTCCACTTCTTAGTCTTTTCCATGCACTGTTTTCTTCCCATTAACATATCATTTGATTTATTTAAGATTATATAGCTACAAAAATCTTCTTTTTCAAACTTTTTTTAAATATTAACTCCACTTCATCATAGGTAAATATAGCTTGGGAAAGATGATTATTATAATGTGGTATGGTTTCCCATAAATTAGTCAAAATAGGTATAATGACCTTGACTCAAATAGCCTAAATCCAGAGCCTCACTTAATTACATTGGCATAGATACACGATTCTAATCCCAATGGACTGATCAGTTTAACAATTTTTGAAACCAAATTACATAAATGAACCTTATATTACAATTTAAAATATAAAAAACAACATAGAGAATTATTTGAGAACACTAATATTCTCATAGCTTAACCATGAATATAAGTCATACTATACATCTTGGAATACTGGAAAAAATAAAACATAAGAAAGGGGTGAGATCAGATTCTTTGTAAGGGTAAGTGTATAGTGGAAGGTATTATGAATAATAATCATAATCATTAAAAAATGGTGTATAACTAAAAAACAAGCCATTTAAATATAATATTTAGAATAATATGGAAATAATAAATAAAAATCATATAATTGTATATAAATAATTACATGGATATTATACTAATCATATAATCACATGGAATATCAATAACTAATCTCATAATGTGGTAATGCATAAATTTGGATATCATAATCATACAGTCAAGGATCCGTCCAAGACACCATACATAAATGGGTAAGACATCATCCAATTCACAAACTAGTTTGTCTCTTAATACCTATTGATGCATCGAGGGATATAGAAGGACTTTCCCATCACTTACTAAGTCCAATGCATTCATTATATGGAAAGGGTGAAACCTAAATAACATAAACATTAATATTGAAAAACTAACATACGAAATGTGAATAATTTATCCATAAAAAATGAATGGTATTAAAATAGAACATCCACATTCAAACTGAATCATAAATCATTCAATGAAATATGGTAAATGGTATCATAAGCTATCAACCTCAATTAAGCATAAGATTCAAGAGAGGATTTTGACATAGATAAAAAGACCCTAATAAAGTTATTAAAAATTTATTGAGAGAAATACCCATTTTTAATTTGAAAATTTTATTTAAAAGTACTCACAATTTTAAAATAAAACATTTTTATTGAAAATAATTTTGTAAACTAGTAATGTAATCTTAAAAACGTTAAGGCATCCTGATGATAGAAAAAGTCACTCATGCCGCATAAGTTAAAAAACATTTGTTTTGTATTTTTTGTCAGAAAAGACTCCAAGGAACTTGTTTAGAAAACAAAAAAATATATACATTTTGAAGAATTTTTAAAAATTAAAAAAGTGGTAAAAATTATTTTTAAAAATCATTGTCGAATGGTAAAAATAGTTTTGAAAATATTTTTAGAAAACATGGACATGGGGAAAAGGATGTGATAATAAAAAATTTAAAAATTCAAGGTCTGTCATACCACTATGAATAGTTAAACCAAAATCCCAATGAAATAAAAAAATTTAAATGCTATGTATAAATTAATAACATTATAATTCAAAGGGTATGTACATACACCTCATAAAAGAAGGTGGGTTAATAACATCAAACTATGTCTCAATGAAAGAAGATTAAGACAAAGTCTCTTACTTTACGCTTCATTTAGCTGAATGTTTTTTAACGAAATGAGTAATGGTTTAAATCATATTATTAAATTATACGATAACCATATACATATTTATGATATCATATGTTATCTTCTTATATCATTTTTTAATAATATTTTGTTATTACCCTTGTTTCGAGTGTTAACCACTTCATTTTCATATACATATATTTTTGTAAATGTTTTGATTTTTTTGCAGAGGATATAAATAAAACATATAAAAAATGATATTAATGTTTTCAATAAAATATTCAATCATTAAATTCATTATTATTATCATTCTTTGAGGATTAACATGTTAAATGTATCACATCACGTCGTGGATATGGTAGGTTGTACGTACGCATGAGCGATGGCATCATTCCCTTAATGGTGAAAGAGTAAGGAAACAAATGGTATATTAATATTTAAATAATAAATATCATGTAATAATTATCGTATATATCTATCATTTTCATCATTATACCCATCCAAGTAAAGTGATGATAAAAAACAGATTACTCCACGGTGTGGAGATGGTTAGTCATACGTATGCATGTGTAGTGTTTTTGTTTTTCATATGATGGATAAATCAAGGAATATGGTTGTCCCATAACCATAATAACATCTCATAATATAGATTATAATGTATTTATTATATTATCATTGAAATAACTTGTGAATATGAAGTATAAGAAATAAAGGAACTTCGATAAGATTGTAAATATGATTACCTCTTCTTCGGCGAACTCCATTTTGAACTCTTATCAAGGGGTTTAGGGTTGGTATTTTGGAATACCATCACCTCTAAAAGTTGTATAAGGTTTTTATGAGGATACATTTATAGGGTTTGGTGGATATATAAGGCTCTATGTGGTGTGAGGAAGTGAGGTATGAGGTTCTTTTTTATAATTGAGGTGAGGGTCACTATTGGAAACTCTCAAAATATTATATTAATATAAATTAATTTACAATTACAAATGCCTCGAATGTGATTTATTTATAATATAAGATGATTTTGTGCTTAAATCCTCTCAAATAATAATTTTTATACAAGTTTCTGTCACATTATTACCGCCTATATTTTGGATTTAACCCTTAGTTAACCCTTTTAACTCTTAACATGATATAATGTAATTTAAACTTTGAGGATTAATATAATTACTATAAAATGCCAAATGACCAATAAATGACTCATGAATGAAATTTTAAGAATTATTCAAATCCTTTTGCCAAAACTGAGTTTTATATCAATTTTATATCCTTTTATAAAATATTATTTATTTTAAAATATCAATAATGTTAATTTTGACACTATTCATTACTTGACATTTTAAAAATATCATAAAAACATTATAAATTCAAAACAATACTTATAAAACACCAATAACATGTAAAAATAATCTAAAAAATTAATTTATGACATTAATAATCACAAATTATATTTATTTTAGTATTTTTAATATTATTTATTTGATATTTTATTTAATGAAACAATTATTGCGTTATTATTATGCAAGACTTTAATTTCATTATTTCTTCTCTAAAAATTAAAAATAAATATTTAATGATAAATATAAAAATTTTATCTTTCAAAATACTACTTATATTAAAACAGATCCCCTATATAACCCCATATTAAAAATATTTCACGTGTTAAAAACAAAAGTGTGACAAAATTGACTTTTCTTTGAATATAATATTATAAATGTCATACTCTTGTCCAAGTGGATTATAAATGTCAAAATTTTAGAACAATGATTTTTTTTGTAGAAACACACTCATACAATAAAATTAGTACAAGTTTTAGGATGATTTTATAGTCTTTATAATATTATTTTTACCCAAAATTACCCGATTTACCCTTAACCATGATAATTAAAATATTACTAAATTTACTATTCATATAACCACAAATAAAATATAGATATTTACATAATTTGAACCCACTTATTCAAAATATGAAATCTAATTTTAAAAATTAAAAACACATTGGTTACATTAATTAATTTTAAATTAATCTCGTTGGAAAAATGAGAAAATGGGTTATTAAAGTTAAAATGTAAAAAAGATTGTAATGTTTTTATATTCATATTCAATGTAAAACTGATTCCAATTACCTGATTTTTATTAAATGATATAATTTTAATCTAATTATACTTTTAAACTAGTTAAAAATATAATTTAACACTATAAATTATTTTGATGAAAAAGATGTTTTCAATTAAAATGTAATATTTTATCACTTTTCATAAAATCATTAAACATATTATAAAAATACCAAAAATTCAACAAAATTAAATTTTTATGTTCCACTTTAAAATAAGAAGTTTATTTTTTCAAATATAATATATAGAAGTTTCAAAAATTGGATTTAGAATAGTTTTTCCATTAAAAGATTGTAAAACTGCCTTTTTAAAAAAATAATATAACCTTTTATGCTTAAAATTGGATTTAATATTATCTTAATCCTATAAAACTTATTGGATGAATTTAAAAACATTTTTTTGAATATATAAATCATTTATTTAATTAATATCTTTTACTAAAATTTATTGATTAAATTTATTATGATAAGACTCTATTGTGAGCATAAAAATGGGTTTTTAATAAAAACCCATCCTTTATATTCACATAGTTCTTATTTTCAGTTATAGTTAATTAGTAATCAATGAATTCATTTTATAAACATATATAAACTATATTTTTATAATATAGTTAATCATATTCATAATCTCCAACTTAATGGCTAATGATAAAAAAATGTTTTATAGTATATCATGGTTCATTTAAGCCTAGTGTTGCATGCAATGTAAGATATCAATGATATTAAATTCAAAAATATACAAACTATAAAATGTTAGAGCGTTACATTCTCCCATCCTTCAATAAATAGTGTCCTCTAAATTTGAAATTGAACTTAGAGAATCAACAGATGATACTTTAAAATTATTTTGTGGGAAACCCACATCGGAAATAGGATTAATAAAACATCCCCTTAATAAGAGGGAAAGTGAAATGTGAAAGTAAACACAAAATTAGGCTTTAGAATAGGATAACATTTGTGGAAATTTAAAACCAAGACTTGATAGAGAAATAAAACTATCTTGTTCTGATGGAATGTGTTAGGGAACATGACCATCAAAAATTTTACCATGACAAAATCATAAATTTATGATGGGTTAAATAGGCCATTGATTTCTCGATAAAAAAACTAAATAAATAGTGTTTTTGTTCCAAATTACTTTTCTATAGTTGAGGGTTTATTTTATTATCTATATAGGGAGTTGAAAAAATAGTCTTACATAATTTCATTCCATTATATTATCCATTAGTTGTGCTTTAATATATTTTCACTTCATTTCTTATGCCAGCAAATGAATATTCATGTTGAATTTATCATACGTCTATCACTTTAATGAATAATGAGATCCACTGATCATTCCTTTGAATTTTAAATGTTTACTAAAATTGAAATGGTTAGCACATGTTATCCAATATGATTAATCATAATTTAACATCAAATAATAATATCTAATGTTCAACTTAATTATTCCAACCATAAGACACATCCAAAATACTTATTCTCAAATTAACAGTCCAAAGAGGTCTCTAAATTTACAAAAGCAGTCTTAACATAAAATTCTCTAAACAATGAAATGTATCACTTATTTTCACATATCAAATTTTTTATCACATTAAAAACCTTAATGAACATTGAAATTCCTCCAAATCCTTATATAAAATGTAATACAGTACAATCTTTATTTATTTTCATAATTCATATAAGTTATACATCATTGATAAAATAATCTAATGACATAATTTTTTTAATAAAATAATAATTAAATTAATCATTCCTATTAATATGTGGTAAGATCATAAGATCATTCCTGATTCATTAGCTTCTCCTATTATATATTCCCTTGAATCTTGGGGAATTTATTTTCATAGTGTCCCACTTTTCTATAGTTGAAACATTGAATAAAAGTCTTTTAATTCTTTCATTTTTCATTATTTTTCTTCATAACCCTTTTATCTGCACTTATAAAAAACTTCCAATCCTTTTAAGAATTTCCCAGGCTGATTCTTTCCACAGTTATCAAATCTTTGAAAATCCTTTTTTGTCTTATTTATTTTATCCATCTTTTTACCATGTCTACTATTGTTCTCGTGCTTCCCTCTAAAACCATAATACATTGAAAATTCTTTCTATATCTCATCATCACATTATAATATATCCTTATATGATGAGAAGATTTGGTATACTAGTTCATTTTAAAATATTGGCTTAATACCATAAATGATTTGATCCTTCTTATTCTTTGGATCAGATGCACTGGTGAGGATTCAATTCCTTTAATTGGAATCCATTTATAAATAATTTCATAAACTATATTAGGTTATGAATCAAAATTCATAATTTCAATCTAGTAAATCACTTAACCTAAATTGAAAATTTTATACATAGCTAATATCATAATCATATACATGGTTTATTTGGGAAAATATTTACTTTTAAATCATTCATAATAGTCTATAAATAAAATAGGAATTATCCTAAGAATATCCCCTAGGATTGTCACACCAGGTATTTATTAAGACTCATTTTTATATACCAGGTTATGCCAAGTCAATCCCGATGTACCTTGTCAGAGTTGTTAACCCCAGGTAAATTTCTTCCAAAACCACATCCACTTGTAGTATCCAAATAGAGATTTATTGATCGGAAGACCCACATTATATCTACATTAAAAAAATATAGGATGATCTCCTATACTTATCCTTAAATAATATCTTAGGGTTATGTTTTCTAAATCTAGTTTTCATAGTTTCAACTAAACATGTTTTGATACCAACTGTAAGGACCTCGACCCCAGTAGACTGGTACCAATACCTCACTTTATTAAATTGGCATAACTAAAAGATTAGAATATCAAAGGACCGACCAGTTTAACATTTTTGGAAACCATATTACATACATGAAAAATACATTATAATTTAAAATATAAAATACCATATAGATAATCCTTTGACAACACCAATATTATCCAAGCTTAATCACACCTATTATTCATAATATACATCTTAGAATCCTATAAAAAATAAAAAAAGGAAAGCAGTGAGCTCAGATTCTCAGTAAGGATAAGCATAAAATAAAAACTATTATGAATAATAAGCATAAACATTTAGGTAAGGTGTGTAACTGAAACAAAAACCATTTAAACATATTATTAAGAATAATATGGAAATAATAAATTATAATCAAATAATTACAAATAAATAATCACATGGATATTCTACTAATCAAATAATCACATTGAATATCAACAACTAATGTCATAATGAGAGAATGTGTAATGTCTAACATCATAATCATACCATCAAGGATTCATCCAAGATAAAAATAGGTAAGACATCAGCCAATACCCAATCTAGTTTGTCTCATGATACCTATTTATGCATCGAGGGAAAATATCAGGCTCTTACCTTTACTTACTAAGTCCAATGCATTCTTCAGATGAAATGGGTGAAATATAAACAATATAAAAATTCGTTTTGAAAAACTAGCATATGAAATGCGAATACTTTATCCATAAACCATGAATGGTATCAAAATAGCACATCCATAGTCAAAATAAATCATAAACCATCCAACAAAATATGGTAAATGATATCATAAGAGATTAACCTCAACACAGCAAAAGATTCAAGAGAGTATGTTGACATAGATGAAAATACCCTAATAAAATCATTAAAAATTTCTTTAGATAAATTCCCCATTTTACATTGAAGAAATTTATTTAAAAGGACTAAGAGTTTTAGAAGAAAAAATATTCATTGATACTAATTTTTTTTAAAGTTTTAAAGTAATATTCAAAACATCAAGGCTTTATGACGGCGGAAAAATACACTCATGCAGTATAAGTTAAAAAAACATTCCTTCCATATTATTTGTCAGAAAATATTTAATGGCCATGTTTAGAAAAAAAATATATACATTTTAATGAATTTTTAAAAAGTTAAAAAATGATTAAAATTGCTTTAAAATCATTGGATAAAATTAAAAACATTTTTTAAAGCATTTTTAGAAAACATGGACATAGAGAAAACGATTTAATAATTAAATATTTAAACATTCAAGATGTCTCATACCACTTTGAAATTTTTAAATCATAAGCCCAATAAAAGAATAAAATTTAACAGAACATTAAATATCATGATAATAAATAAATTAATGAAATTATTAATAAAATATTTTTCTATATACACCTCATAAAAAAATGTGGGTGTATAACATCAAACTATTTATCAATGAAAGGTGATTGAGACGAAGTCCCTTATCTTATACTTCCTTTAGTAGAATGTATTTTAACCTATCAGATAATGGATTAAATGATGTTATTAATTTATACTAGTACCATATCAATATTTATTATATCATATATGAGATTATTATATCATTTTGTTAATAATATTTTGTTGTTACCCTTTTTTCAGGTGTAAACTATTTCATTTTTTATGCATATTTTATCATAAATGTACCGATTATTTTACATAGGATAAAGATCCAACATCTGAAAAATGATATTAATGTTATCAATATAATATTAAATCATTAAATATATTTTTATTATCATTATTTAATGGTTCACATGTGAAATGAATCACATTGCATCATAAAGATGGTAGGTCGTACGTACGCACGAGTGACAGTATCATTCTCTTAATGGTGAAAGAGAACGGAAGGGGGTGATATATTAATTTTTTATGAATAAATATATTTTTATAATTATCATATATATATAAATTATTTCCATAATTATACCCATCCAAATGAATTGGTTATGAAAACATATTACACCATGGCGTGGAGACGGTAAGTCGTACATACACACGCGTGATTGTTCTAATTTTGTAAGATGGATAAATCATGGAATATGATTTCTCCTTTATAAGAATAACATATCAGCATATATATGATGCTAGATTTGTTAAATTATAATTGAAACAACTCATTAAGAGGAATTATAACAAAAAATGAACTTGGATGAGTTGGTAAAATTGATTACCTCTTCTTCGGTGAACTCCCTTTACATCTCTTCTCAATGGATCTAAGTTTGGTACATTTGGAAGACTAGTATCTCAAGAACAAGGATAAGGATTTTAGTAGGAGAATGGATAGGTTTAGGATGAGATAGAATGCTCAAAATGGTGTGAGTAAGTGTTGTAGGGGGTTCTATTTTATAATTGAGGTGAGGGACACTTTTGGAAACTCTCAAAATATTAAATTAATATAAATTAATTTACAAATCCAAATTGATCAAAAGTGAGTTATTTATAAGAAAATATAAGTATTTTTCTAAATACTCTCAACCAATAATTTTTATAAATTCTTAGGTCACATTATTACCTTTATTTTTTTGGCTTTAACACGTAGATAATTCTTTTAACTCTTATCATGATATCATTTAATTTAAACATTAAGGGTTAATATAATTACTATAAAATGACAAAAAACTGATAAATGAGTCATTGATGACATTTTATGAATTACCCAAAACAGTTGGATGAAAATGAGTTTTTTATAAATTTTATATCATTTTATAAAATATTATTTATTTTAAAATATATATAATATCAATTTTCACACTATTCATTACATGGCTTTTTAAAAATATCTCAACAACATGATAAATTCAAAGAAATACTTATAAATCACTAATAACGTGTCAAAATCATCCAAAATTTTTATGACATTAATCATCTCAAATTATATTTATTTTAGTATAATTAATATCATTTATTTGATATTTCCTTTAATTTAATATTTATTGCATCCTCATTGTGCAAGCCTTTAATTTAATTATTTGTTCTATAAAAATTAAATATAAAATATAATGATAAATATGAACATTTTATATTTTAAAATACTATTTCTAGTCGAACATATCCCATATATAACCTCATATTAAAAAAATTTCACTTGTTAAAGAAAGAAGTGTGACCAAATTGACTTTTCTTTGAATATAATATGAGAAATGCCCTACTCTCATCCAAGTGGAATAAAAATGTTATGAATTTGGTCCAATGATTATTTTGTTTTAAAAACACTCATCTAATTAAATTAATATATGTTTTAGGATATGTTTATAATCTTTATAATATTATATTTACCAATAATTACTTGATTTACCCTTAACTGTCTTAATTAAAATATTAATAATTTTTCTATTCATATGACTGAAAATAAAATAAAAATAGTTAAATAATTTTGACCCAATAATTAAAAAATATTTAATTTACTTCTCAAAATTCAAAACACATAACTTTCAATAATTAATATAAAATTAATCTCTTTGACGGAATGAGAAAACGGGTTATTAAAGTTAAAATGTACAAAGGATTGTAATGTTTTTATATACATATTTAATGTGAAGTAGATTAAAATGAACTAAATTATATTAAATGATATAAAATTAATCTAATTATACTTTAAAACCAACTAAAAATATAATTTAAAATAATAAATTATTTAGATGAAAACATTGTTTTCAATTAAAATGCAATATTTTATCACTGTTTATCAAAACATAAAACTAATAATAAAAATAACAAAAAATAAACCAAAGTAAATTATTAAATTCGGATTTAAAATAATAAGTCTATTTTTTAAAATATAATATATAAATGTATCAAAATTGGATTTAAAATAGGTTTTCATTAAAAGGTGGTAGAATTGCCTTTTGCAAAAAAAATAATCATTTAAGTTTAAAATTAGTTTTATTCTTATCTGAGCATACAAAACTTATTGGATGAATTTAGAAATATTTTTTTGAATATATAAAATATATATTTAATAAATATATTTCTATAATAATTATTAATTTAATTTATTGTGGTAAAAATTTATTGTGGGCATAAAAATAGTTTTTTAATAAAAACCCATCCTTTATATTCAATTGGTTTTTATTTTCAATTCCAGTTAATTGGTGATAAATAAATTTATTTTATAAAATTATATTAACTATATTTTCATAATTTATTTAATCATATTCACAACCCCTAACTAAATGCCTAGTGTTAAAATAATAATATTTAATAGACCTATATTCTTATGAAATGTTTCTTATAAAATTTTGGCAAGTCTGATTGGTAAGAGGTTGAATGATGTTATCCCTCAGATTGTGTCGCAGGAACAACATGGGTTTGTGAAATGCAGAAATATTCAAGGAGCGATCAGAATTCATATGGAGTTAGTGGAGGATATTAACAAGAAAGTTGTGGGCTCCAATGTTATTATTCAAATGGATATGGATATGGCGTATGATAAACTGGAATGGTGTTTTATTATTCGGACCATGAGAAGTATGGGTTTTCATGAATGGGTTATTGATCTTTGCTTCAGATGTTATTCATCTTCGTGGTTGTCAGTCTCCCTTATGAGGAAAGGGTTTGGTTTCATCAAAATCTTATAGGGTGTGAGGCAAGGAGACCCTTTTTGTCCTTCTCTGTTCATTCTGGCCCAAGACTCTTTATCTAGAAATCTACACAGAAGCATGAGTGCAAGAAGTATTTTACATTACAGATAGACTGGGTAGGCTGTATTTCACACCTCATGTTTGCGGATGATATTATTATCTTCATTAATGGTATGAGGAATTCTCTTCTTAACTTCTTGAAGATCATGGGTTTATGGGGATTTAAGCGGAAAAAGAATTAATTCAAGAAAGATAATTGTATTAATATCCAAAAATTGGTCTGGTCGATGAAGCAGGATCATTCATGATACTCTTGGAAGACAGAGGAAACAGTTTCCTATGATTTATCTCGGAGCCCCAATTTCTTTTGGATGGATTAAAAAGTTTCTCTCTGAGGATATTATGAACAGAATTCTGGGGAAAATTGTGAACTGGAAGAGTAGATTTTTATCCTTTGGTTTTCGGATCACTCTAATCAAAAACGTTTTTTCTTCTATTCTGATGCACGTGTTCTCAATGATCACTCCTCCAAAAGATACCATTGATAGGATGAAGAAGATCATGAATTGTTTCTTATGGGATACCAATTCCCTCGGAAGATGCCATTGGGCCTCCTAGAACCGTTTGGCTAAACCTATGGGGGGGTATTGGTTTAAGGGACATCAAAGAGGCCATGCAAGCCATGCAAGCTCGATTAGCTTGGGATTTTCTCATGGGGGAATCGTTATGGTTCACTATGCTTAGAAATCATTATGGAAGTCATTGGGAACATTATAAAAGTCATCAGGGAAAACTCTTGAAGTTGTCTAGATGTATTCTACAGTATTTAGAAACTCTCTAGGAGGCTACCCAATGGGTGGTTGGGAGACGATCAATTAACTTATGGAGGGACAACTGGGTGGGAGAGAAAAAAATTTTTATGATGTTCGGGTCCTGATATGACTGTTAGGGTAGCAAGAACTTATCCTGACATGCTGGAGGCTATTCTGGGTAAGGGGCATATGGGAGTCTTTAATAGCATTTTCTTTTTCAGACGAGGTGGATATATGTTGTTTTACCATATCTTCTTCGGGTTGCTATAATGGACATGATTTCAGAGAACTTTTGCACCCACCTTCAGTGCGGAGTGAATGGGACTTCCGGTTATGGAGTAAGGATATCCCTGATAAGATGAATTTTTTGGTCTGGAGGTTGCGGAATCAGTCTATTCCAATGGATGACAATATTCAATCAATGGGTATTTCTCTGCATTGTGTTGTTTCTGCTACAATATTTCGAGTAGTGAGTCTATCTTGCATTTTTTCTGTATGAGCGATTGGGCTGTTATGCAATGGTCTACTTTTGACATGCAGATATCTTCTGGATGTGTTTTCAACTCTGTATAGGATTTCATCTCTTTCTGTTTTATGGAGTCCGATCCAAGCGAGATACAGAAAAAAAATCTGCAGCATCACCTTCAGTGCCATATGATTGATTATTTGGGAGTCACAGAAGAAAACCACGCTGTACAAGAGACCTTCACTCTCCAGTATGCTAATAATGGTGAAGGTTCTCATTTCCGAGATGATTGTTTGTTTGAAGGGTGGATAGAATTCCCAGGCGCTGAACTAGTTCCTTAATAGAACAATGTCAAATAATAGTTTTTTAGTTCAGTGGGTAAAGTGGAACCCTCCTGATAGTGGTAACAAACTGAATTTTGATGGTTCTTTCATGAATGTATGAATGTGAAGGGGTGTTCTGGTTAAGGATTCAAATGGTTTAGTGTTCTTGGCTTTCAGTGCATTCTATGGTCTAGGTAATTCCTTATGTGTGGAGGTGAGGGCTTTTTTTATTGGAGTCTCTATTTGCAAAAGGTTTGGATTCCAGGTTGGTTCGATTAAATCTGATCTTGGGATTCTGGTGCGGTCTATAAAAGGGATATACAATCCTCCATGGAATTTCATCTATCTCATTAGAATATGTTCTGAGGAAATCAATGAAGGTTTTCAGGTTCATCATATATGAAGAGAAGCTAATTTTGTGGCGGATGTGCATGCTCGGGTAGGATGAGAGGACGAACCGTTGGTGATTTACTCCACTATTGGATCCCTTCCATAGGAATTTAAGGATTTTTTCTGAGGGGATTCCCTCAGACTTCATCATTTTTTACCCTCGTGATATGTTTTTTTGCGAATGTCCTACCATCGTTTAATAAAAAACTAATTTTCGATCGAATATAAGTGAAATTGAAAATACATTTTTACATTTGTTATTTTAACTGATGTAACAAACTATATTCTACATTAGTTATTATTACACCTAATATTTAAAACCTTCTTAAAATGAAAAATGGAGACACTTTACTCATCGGTTAATTTATAACTAAAAAGGAAGACATTTTTTATATCGATTATTTTTAAAACCATTGTAAAAAATTATTTTAAAAAAAATAAATTTTATTAAAACTGCCATACCAAAACTTATAATATAAGAAAATTCTTGCAACACAGTAGAAAATTCAGGTATTAAAACATGAATTATAATTATTTAATAATAATTATATCGTAACTTGGTTGAATTCACAACAATTTTAAAATTTCATAGTTAAAATACAAAATATACGTTGAAAACATAAAGAGATGAAATAAAACTAAATAAAATTTATGAAATAATAATCCTATACTCCCCATAGATGATTTATCTCATTCCCATCATATAATCATGGATAATCAGAAAGTTAAAAAAAAATAAAAAATTCATCATTTAATCTCAATATAATGATGTGATAAATAAAATGAAAATTGATAATAAAACCAACCTAGGTCAAAAGTTGTAATTGTCAAAGTAGTAATTATTTCATACATAAATATCAACAGATAATACCCATATTTAAATCCCCTTTCTAACAATTAAAATTTTATTTCATAAGAATTTATCAATTAAAAATAACATTTTAAGTATCTACTAAATTATAGGACATATAAAATAAGTCACATTTACATGTATATAATAGATATTTTCTTCCCTTCTTCTTGTTAACCGGTGATAGTGATTCTATGGTCTATTTTAAAATGATAAGAAGTATTAAATAAAATATAATGGTATTATAATATATAAGCATTAAAGTAATAAAAGTTACTTTTACAACACTATTTTAATGTTTTCGTTCATGTTACCATGTGTAGAGAATAACCATTAAATACTGTTTTCTTATAGAAAAAATATAAAACATTTAATAGCTGTTATAAAAAAATATAATGCGAGTGGTTATTTAATTAATAGAAATTGTACACTATTGTGGAATATATATTTCATTCCTCTCAAGATAAACAAGAATCCAACATTTGATTTCTTCATTTTTATGTTTTTAAAAGAATATTTAGTTTTTCTCTATAATGCATTCTCTTAATTATTAGAGAAATAAATTATGGGTCTATGAATCCCTAAAATGATGTCGTATTATTTTGAATAAAAATTATATGAAGATACCTAATAAAAAAATTGGTAGTAAATTGTATCAAATTGATATAATTAAAATAAATATGATTCTATAATTACATGGAAAATAATTCTATCACTGTGATGGATAACATATATGAAACTACATGCTTCAAGATATTTTTCATACAAATAATCATTAAAAAATCATTCCAAAAACATGTATCATTCATTAGAATCTTACAAACATCTAACTATATGAATACATATAATGATAATTTTGTTAGTCCTTCAGAACAAGTAGTATATGATGTTTAAGGGGCCTCAACATGTTATTTCTTTATAAATAGCATGTCTTAACCATTAAGTAATTCTTAGAGAAATCTATATTAAAATATTAAAATAAATTTAAAAATATATATTTAATAAAGCATATAATTTATGCATACCAATGGATTAGAATGTCATGCATTTCTAGAAAACTAAAAAAATTCCCAAAACTATGCCCAACTATAGAAAACTCAAAAATATGGAACTATACTCTAGCTTATGCATCTATAATATCTTGTACCAATACCTTGATCAAATCCATCTGTATCTACTAATTATGAAAGGTATCTCCAATATAATGTATAATCCCTTACGATGTAATATTTTTTTATGGAAAACTAAGATCATGCCCAGAAAAGAAAGACCCTTATATTAGAAAAATAAAAATAAAATCTTACCCAAGTTTGGAAGTAGAAGATTTATAGATATCCTTCTTATAAAGAGGAAGGATATCATCTTGTACCTGATCCACACAATGATAACCAATACCATTTATGCCTTTATTAGTAAGACTATCTGCCAACAAATTTTCCTCTCTATAAATGTGAGTGACATGTAATCCTTTGAGTAAAGATAGTCAAGGCATATAATCCAATGATTGGAGAGCTTCCATGAAAGATGTAAAGACCCTGTTTGGATGGAAAACACCATAGTTGTGGAGTCACATTCAAGCCAAATCTTTTACCAAAATCATTGTTCCTCTTGTTAAACCACCAAAATAACACTTAGAATATCCACTTCAAGAGCAGAGGCAATCTCACATGAACCATAAATACAACCAAGAGTGTATCCTTTATAACCCCTAAAAACCGCTTCAAAACCAGAGGGGACCGAGTTACCCCTTGAATCCCCATCCTAATTCACTTTAATCCACACTTGAAAAGGGGCCTCCCAAAAGACATCCATCATGCCAAGAGGAGGATTAACGTATCCTTTCATCGCAACCCATTTGAGAACAAATAAATGATGAACAGAGTTGAAGCAGAATGCACTTTTCAGTATTTCTACTTCATGAACAGCAGCTACAATAGATAATAATGCAGCGCCAACATGAAAGGATTGAAGTTCATGTCTGGCCTTGTTTCTTGAAGTCTAGATGAAATAGATGACTTCTTCTGCAGCAATTTGAAATAAATTCCTATCTGTGGAGATAGATTCAAAGCATCCCAACTCTTCATAAATACACATATTGAGTTGGATTTAGGCATAGTCACATCAAAAATGTCTGAAATTACCCTCCACATTGTCGAGGTTATTTCACAGCTAATGAATATGTGATCCAGGTATTCTTTGTGCTAATGGCACAAAACACAGATGGAGAAAAGGGAGATGCCACTAGATTTTATGAAATCATCCGTTGGGACATTTATGTGATCCAGTCTCCATATAAGGATGGATCTGGATGGTCTCAAAATCGTTTTATGAAGGTTTTCCATACATTTAAATTTGGATTAACTGCTAACAGTGTGATTATAAAACCCTTTAGAGGACCCTTATTCTATAATATGATACTGAAGATCTTCAACATATAAATCATAGTATATTGGAATGTGTGGAGGAGGATGTGGATGAGTGGGATGTATAGGATGAAACTATATCTGCAAGTCTACAAACATCACCTATATTGATAATCTTTTCTTATTCTCCATTATCTCACCCATATTCTAAATTCTAGATTCTAAAGATTCTATTTTTACCTTATATACATCATCCCATAAATAAGTAACAAAATGACAAAATAGATTTTTAATAGATATACCCACCTCATATCCTCATACAAAATGTATGTGTTCTTCCTTTTCTAATGTATTAACCAAAATTTTCTTCCCGCCATCAAGAATAAAGGCCTCCTATTAGATCTAATTCTTAAGGAATTCCTATAAATAATATTTTAAAAACTTATTAGTGACACAAAATATAATGAATTTAGAAATAGCTAAATTTTTTTATGTTAATTTGGTGGGGGAAAGAGGGGAAATCTCTATAGATCCAAAAGACTCAACTCCTAATTTTTTACATTTCTCAACCCTTATTTATTCTTTAGTTAATGAGTACCCTCTAAAAGATAAAGTATGCGGGTATATATTATTTGACTGAATCAGCTGACACGATATCTATTTTTTGGAGTACATGAATAGACTGGGTGAATTACCTTTTAAAATATAAACAAAAAGAAAAATATAAATTGAAACATAAAATATTTTGAACAAAAAAATAAATAACATGATAAATTAAATAAATATATAATTTATAAATCTGATATGTATTAATAAAATGAGTAATCACAACAAAAATGGTCATATTAATTTTATGATATTATGAATATCGATAATGATTGGTGAAATGTGATAAAGTAAATAGATAGAAAACAAAATTGATAAGTTGTTAGATAGTAGATATATGTGAGGCCATATATATCCACCCCTCTACTTGAGAGTTTAATATTATTAATACTTTTTTCTTGGAAGTGATCAAGAAACTCATCCCTCACTTTTTTTGTAGTGGGAACGCATTGGAGGAGGTGATGAAAAAAGATAGGATTGCTTCAGAAAACAATTAAAAATCTACTCAAAAATCTATTGTATAGATGATTATAATTTGGGATGGGAGATTTAAGTGAAAGGGTGAGAGACTTTGAGAGATTGATAAATGAGAATGAATCTTTCAGAGGATTATGATATTGCTCGTTATTTGGTATTGATTCAATCAGAGATCATTTTTGCTAACTAATGTGTTTCTACAAGATTCCAATGACCTCCTTTTATAAGCTATGAGGGGTGTGGGAAGATTTTGGAATTTACTGGGGTCATTGAAGCTGAAGAAGATTTCAATTATGATTTTTTTACCATAATAAATTCACCCTCATACTAATAGTCCTGGAACAACTAGATACCTTGTATCCTCCACCTGGTATCCAATAGACTAGATGATATTGAATGTTATGGGAAATATTTGATTGAATAGACAGTGCACTACCATTGGTTGGTCAATGGAATTCAGCTAGAAGAGGGGCCTTCTGCCTTCCCCGTCGATTGGTTGATGGGTCTTCTACTCATCAAGATGCCATCCACCAGGGCACTGACTGGCCAGTGCAGCTTGCTACTGCCTATATTAAAAAGGATCCTACTATACTTCTTTAAAATGACATATAAATATCCCTTAACATGATTCAATAATCTTAAGAGATAATAAATGATAAATCTAAGCCTTCAAGAGGACTTCAAAATATCTTCAATATGTCATTGATTTCCATCAGTTTGTATTCAAAATAAACATTGAAACATACTTAAATAAAATCATTGGAAACATACGAGTGTGTCTATGATCATGAAAACATCATGATAGAGATAGGTATAATATTTCCCCTTAATGATTACAAACACTTTACAAAAAAGATAAATTGAGTGAAAATCAAGGTTGAAAGAGCAAGAACATAAATTTAAGATGTTGAAAAGATATTCAGTGATATAAACAAGTAATTAAATGAATAATTTTTTTAATAAGAGAAATATAGTCAATATAGTTTTTAATAACTCTCCCTTTGTAAAAAAATTAATCACTGAAATAATGATCAAAACATTTCTAAAATTAAAAGACAATATTTTCCCCCATTTTAAAAAAATGAAATTATAAATTTTCAAGAAACTTCTTACATTGTGATGATATTAAACCTTTCATAAATTTCACTACTTTTGATATTACAAAACATAAAAACATGTAGATGAAGGGGAAACATAAATAATTTTTTTTGAGAAACTAAAGGTTGATTTTAAAAAACAAAACAAAAATATTGAAAAAGAGTGTTCAAGAGAATGAACAATTTTGAAAAGAAGGAAAAAAGTGATCTTGAAAAAAAAACATAACTTCTAAATAACTTTTTTATAAGAGAATTTAACACGGTGAAAGGGGGAAGATAAAAAATATAGTAAAAGAAAACGAGACTAACAAAAGAAGAAAATGAGAAAAATAAGAAATTAAAATATTTATATACCTTTTCCATGATAGTACTTTCCTTGAGGGATAGTCTTACTTCCATTAATTGATTTCTTCAATTGAAATAGCTTGAAGAAGTTCCTTCGATGTGAGAAAATTTTGGATTATTCCTTTGATGTCAATTTTCATGAAAAATTACTCAATAATTTATTATGGATACAAGTATATATATAAACTACTCATTGTTAATCTTAATTATAGAGAGATAAAACAAAAAATTTTGTTTAAAAAGGTATTATATATATAAATATTTACATAAGATTTAAATACAAATTTAGTTTTTAAATGATATTATAAAAAGTAATTATTTTTATAAAATAGATTTTTAAGTATGAAAAATAAGATAAAACATTTTGAAAATAATTTTTAAAATAAAATACCTCTCTTAATAGAAATTTAAAAATTATAAATGATATAAGTATCCCCCTCAAATGATAGCACAAGAGATATAAAGAGATTATATACAAGGGAAAATAAAAAATAAAAAATAACAGTTTAATGTAATAAAAATATTTTAAAGAAGATGAAGATTTTTAAAAGATTAAAAAAGATAACTAAAGATAGTTATAGATTAAATAGAATTTTCCACAAGTAAAATATTTAGAAATAACTTTTAATGAATTTTAAATTATCATGTGCAAAGGATTTAGTGAAAATTAGAGCAAGTTGATATTCTATATTAACAGATTCAAATAAGATATTACCTTTTTGGAAGTGATATCTTAAGAAATGGTAAATAAGGCTGATGTTCTTGGTTCAAGAGTGATGTATAGGATTTTTGGAGATATTAATGTCACTATTTTTTTCTCACTTAATAGATATATGGTCAAATGTAAGCTTGAAGTCTAAGAGAGTGTGTTTCATCCATATTATTTGAATACAACAACTCCTATATTCTATTTATTCTGTTTTGGATACGGAAAAGACAAGAAGATTTTTCTTCTTACTACTTCATGAGATTAGGGATTTTTCAAGTATGTGGAAATTACAAATTTTATTTTTTTTATCTAGTTTTCATACTCAAAAATCAGCATCATAAAAATTAGTTAATTCAAAATATATCCCTTTTGGATAAAACAAACTAATATTTTTAGTTATTTTAAATACCACAAAATCATTTTGATAGATTTTAGATTAGATTATTTTGGATTTTATTGAAAATGAAAATTGAGACAAACATTAAATATGATATTAGGTCAAGTAACAATAAGGAAAACTAGACTAACAATCATACTTATATAAATATTTTTTATTTGAATTATTGGATTAATCCAATGTAATAATTCATGGGGTAATCATAGGAGTTCTAATTTACTTATAATTTTCCATTATAAGTTGTTTTAAGAGTCCATTGGTTTATTTTCCTTGGTTTTTAAAAATACTATCATTTCCTTGTGAAATTTGAAAAGTAAAATAGAATTTTAGTTTACCAATAAATATAATTTTAAATTCATTTTTTATTAAATCATAAAATAAAAAAATTGGGATTTATTGGTAGATCCAAAAATTATATCATCAAAGTAAATTTGGATGAGTAATAAATTATTTTATATATTTTTTAGAAAAAGAGTTGAATCAGATTTTCCCATTTTGAAATAATTTGATAAAGTAAATTTGATAAAAATTCATACAAAGCCTATGTGTCTTGTTTAAAACCATAAAGAGATTTATTTAATTTTAAAATATAATTTAGGAAATAAATATTTTAAAAACTATGTGGTTATTTTGGAAAATCATTTTTGTTGATAAAACCATTTAAATAAAATATTTTGTCATCTATTCAAAAGAGTTTGAAATTAAGATGAGGGTCGAATGGAAATAAGATTATAATAGATTCCAATCAAGTTATGGGTGAAATGGTTTCACAATATTCAATTCATTATTCTGGGTAATAACATTTGGCTATAAGATGGGATTTTTTTTAGTGATTTTACCAAGATCATCCAACTTATTTATAAAAAACCCATTTAGAGGCTATAAAAAGGTGATCATTTGTTCATTCCAAGAGAGTCCACACACATTAGAAGTGAAATAATTGAGTTTATATTTCATGTAAAGAACCCAATTTCCATTTTTAAGGGAATAATTAAGCTTTTGGAGTTCTAAGTGAGAGACAAATGTAATATATTCAACCTCATTTAAGACTGGTCTTTTAGTATGAGTTCCTGCTTGAAAATCTTCAATAAAATATTCATGGGGATAGTCTTTAAATTTTTTAAAATATTTAGGCAAAGAATTTAAAGGATAGTATTTTTCTTATTCAAATTTTTTATATTGAAAATTTTCTTTTAAAAACATTTTTAAAAACATTTTGAGAAATATAATTTATAAAATTTTGAGTAAAAAAACATTAATTGGTTCTTACAACATTTAACTCATTTTATTAAATACTTGGTATTACATTCTTGAGTTGTACTACCTAATAAATATAACTTAATTGGATTTAGATTCTAATTCTCTATTATTTAATTTGGTGTTTAAAATAATAAATTTGTAACAAAAAATTGTAAAAAATACCACAATGGTTTTTTTATTTTTCTAATCTTCACAAAGGGAACTATTGAGAGAATTTATTACAACACATGATTAATGATATGTTATATAGTATTAATGGCCTCATCCTAATTTTTTTTGGTAAATTAAATTCATTTAAAAGAGTTCAAGAGATTTCATGGATAATTATATTTCACTGCTCTACTACCCATTTTTATTGAGGGGTTCAATTAGTAGAAAAGGAATAATTATAGCCTTCAGAAAAACATAAACAAATAAATTATTTATTTTCAAATTATTTTCCATGATCAATAATAATTTATATAATTTAAAAACCTTTTTTAATTTTCAACCTTTTTGAAAAAAACTTGATGAATACCTTGAAATATATACTTTTATAATATAACAAATTAACCCAAGTGAATTTTTAAAGTCATCAATAATTAAAAAAATATAGGATTTAACTCCTAGACTTTCAATTTGAGAAGAACAGCAAATAAATTTGAATTAATTCAATATATTTTAAATAATAAATACCATTTTATATTTAAATTGATATTTTTGTTGCTTATCATATTAACATGTTTCACAAACCATGCAATTTTTAAAATTTAGTTTGGGTAGATCTTGTACTATTTAATAATGGTTGAATTTTAAAATTTATTTTGTGATGAAATGATAAAGTATTATATGTCAATGATGTGACTCACATGATTTTTTATCTTTTAAGATATTGTAGATTGATTGTATAAACATTTTAAAAACAAGAAGTGGAAAATAAAAGTTTTCCTTTTGTGTTAAAAACATTTCAAAAATCATTTTCAAAATAAATTTTAAAACTACTATCAAAAAATTGAATAATGATTAGAATATTTTGTTTTAATACATTAATAAATAAATCATTTTTAATAATATTGGAGTTAGGAAAAATGATGTTACCTTCACCTGTTATCATACCCCTAGAGTTGTCATTAATTGTGATGTACCCTCCTTCTAGTTTATTGATTTGATTGAATTTATAGAGGTCACCACAAATGTGCCTTGGGAAACAATTATCTATGTACCCTAGTGCATATATGGTTTTTTTATAATACACTTTCCCTAAAAATGTAAAAAAATAAACGTGTTGGTACCCAAACAAACATAGGTTCATTGATATTATCGAATATTTATTTAGGAATACATATTTTTCTATAATGAGGTTTTATTTTTGAAAATTTGGATGAAATATCGATTGATTTTGGAATATAATATTTTGAATTATTACAATCACATTCATATATCAAATGACCATTTGTTTACAATAATTACAAAAAACATATTACAATAAAACTTTAATGAATGTTGTTTTCAAAGTATTTCTTAAAGTTATTTTATGATTATATAAACCAAAACCAATACATTATTTCGAATTTATTTGAGATCCAAGAATATTATTTAAAATATTTTCACCTTGACTGAATTTGTAAAGAGAAAATTAGAGGTATTTAATGATAGATTCAAGCTTATTGAAATCTGGTTGATTCTTGACTTTCATTGACAATTCTATTTTTTTCTTTAAATAAAAAATACTTATCATTTTTAAGTAGATCTTTTTCTTGAAGTATTTTCTTATATTTATTTTCAGGTTATTTATATAATGTATCAAGTTTATGAATTCCATTTTCAGTTTGATCATGAAATTATTTCACGTCATCATAATCAAGGTGACTTGAAGAGAAAGAAGAAGAAGAGGAAGGGGAAAATTAGAAGAGGAAGAGGAGGAAAGATGAAGAGGGGTACTAAATTTGATGTCTTCATAAACATGTGCCATAATGAACATGATACATGAGTGACTGAAAGATGATGATAAAGTTAAATCCATGGAGTAATATCTTTCACTCTAGGTTGTAAATTTAAAATCCTTCTAACCGTGTTTCTTTTCATTAATATTATTTTTTGGGGGGATTAATTCTAGACTTATGTGACGTTGTTATTATACTCAAAGTATGTCACTTCTGGTTCTTTCTTCTGATTTACCTTCATGGTTCTATTCTTTTTGTTGAATAATTGGTTCATTTTCTTAGTGAGTTGAAGAACAATATGAATATCACCTCTGTATGACTCATTATTGAAATCATTTAAGGAAATATTTTTTATTTCATATTTGTCTTCATTAGCATCCTTCTCTTCTTGTCACTTGATTATTATTTCTTACTTCGTTAGGGATCTAATTAGTTCCTTGACTTTTATTTTCATATCAACCTTTTCTTATTGATTGGATATGAATTTTGGTTCTCAATTTTTTGGTAGGACCTAAGGTATCTTTTTTTCTAGATTTTTTGTTGATAAATCATCATCAAGATACTTTATTCCATTGAAAATGTTGGTGAATCATGTAAACATGCTAGTAATAGATTAATTAGGATGTATTGATAAATTTTCAAAATCTTGATGATTCATATCTTATCTAGTATCTTTAACTTTATTTTTAATTTCATAGTTAGCTTCTTATAATTTTCATATTTCATAATTTGTGTTACATGTTTAAACATGATTAAATTCATTTAAATCAAGGCCACATTGTAAAGAATTCATATATTTTCTATTATGTTCAATGTTCTTAATATCTTGTAGATTCCACCTATCTTTAGTTTCTTTTGTTGGAATATATTCATGAATCACCAGTTTCCAAACAGGGAAACTAATAATACTAAGAATGGTTAACATACAATTTTTCTAGTAATAATAATAAGTTCCATAAAAAATTAAAGCATGATAATAAGAATTAAATTAAATAATAAAAATAACTTACATTGAAATCTATGAAGTTTAAAAAAAAGAATTTTTAAAATAAACACAATTTTGAAAAAAATGATTTTTTTAATAAAAACACATAGACTTGTTTGATACCAATTTTTTATCAGAGTAGGTGGAAAGAGGGTGATATTTTCCTTTTAAAATTTAAATAAGTTAAAAGGTAAATATAAATAGAAATGATTTTGAATTAAAAAATAAATAACTTGATAATGTCAATAAAGCGATAATTGATAAATATGATATGTATTAATAAAATGAGTAAGCATAATGGAAATTATAATATCATGTTTATGAAATTACGCGTATTGATGATGAATAATTAAATGATAAAAATTAAAGATATAGAAAACACACTTGATAAGAAGTTCAAAAATAACTCAATTTGATCCTCTATGTCTCTACCCCTTGACTTGAGAGGTAAATATTATTAATCCCTTAATCATGGTAGTTATCAAGTAACTCATACCTCAATTTTTAAGTTGTGAGAACCTATTGTATAAGGTGATGATAAGGGGGGTTTTCATTGGAAAATACATATCTCATATGAATGATTATAATTTGGGATGAGAGATTTAGAAGAAATGGTTAGAGCCTTTGAGAGATTAATAAATGCGAATGTCTTTTTGGGAGGATTTTGATATTCCAAATGATTCGGCATCAATTTGATTGGGGATCGTTTTTGGTAACTACTGTGTTTCTCCAAGATACCAAAGACCTTTTTATAGGCTCCAAGAGGTATAAAAAGATTTTGGAATTATTTGAGGTAATTAAAGTGGAATAAGAAAAGAATTATGGCATTTTGACCCTAATAAATGCACCATTGGACAGAAAATTCCGATAAGACTAGATACCTGGTAGCCTCCATTAGGCAGCCAGTAGACTACCTAAGGCTGAAAATTATTGGAAATCTCCCACCGGCTAGTTGGTGTACATCCACCATCTGTTTGGTGAACTTATGCTAGAAGATAGTTCTTCTACCTTCACCACTTATTGGCTAGTGGATCTTCTGCTCACCAGGAATCCTCCCACCATGGCACCAACCAGTTGGTGCCCTGCTCTTGTAAACAGGTGCAGCCTAATGCTACCCATCTTCAAAATAAGCCACCACCACTTCCTTCAAAGTAATTATAAAGGCCTATTAACATGATTCCATGATCTTAAGAGATGATAAAACATAAATCCAATCCTTCTTAAATAATTCAAAATATCTTCAAGATATCGTTCATTTTCATCACTTGTTATTCAAAATAAACATTGAATATTACATAAATGAAATCATTAGAACATAAGTGGGTGTATTTGATCATGAAAAAATCATGAGGCTGATAGGTAAAAAAATCTCCTCAATTCATGTTAATTAAGGACAAATAAATCGTTAATATGATTATTTTTAGTGATTATAAAAAAATCACTTAAAATATTTTTTGTTGCACTCACAAAAAATTATTCATGTTATATACATTAAAAAAACATCAAAAATATATATTCATCTAAAAACCATATAGTTGGCATGGATTTACATTTTTTATTTCACTAAAACTAAAATATGAAATTAGAGTGAACTTAGAATATCTCCATTCCTTTACCAAAAGTTAAGAATCTCTTCTTGTCATATTTAGTGACCTATAAAACATATATCATATAAAATTGAGAATAATAAAATTGACCTATATTACTAAAAACATGTCATGATAAATAAAAATAATAATATATGGGATTGCCGAAATGGCCTCTCGTAGTTAATCTGGTGTTGTACAGTTGAGACATCCCCAATCAAAAAATAAAATGCTTATTTCTTCTTAGTCTTGTATAGACACAAAACTTCTAAATTGTTTCAAATTTTAACATATAGGATTTCCATTACCATCAATTTCGATATGTGTCCTCTTATCATTACTATGAGAAAGTTATAATTTAGGTAAACATGTTCTACCATTTTTACCAACCCTTGAATGTTTATCTTTACCTATAGATGTAGGAGGACCTATATAGAGGAAAGAGAAGTTCCCTCAATAGAAGTATATAGAGGGACTTCCCAAGAAGATTTTGATGACTCCCTTGTTTTTTATGACATGTTTCAACAAATAAAATTAACAAAAAATTAGTAAAAGATGATTCAAATCCAATTACTGACATGTAAAATTGAATAAAAATTATAAAATGTTATTTAAAAAATAAACACACTTTATATCTTATTCATTAAATTATTTTACTAAAATTATAAAAAATGATGATAAAATTTATGAGACCTAAAATGAAATATATATATAAAAACAATAATTAAGTAATTTTTAAATTGATAAAAATATTATAAAAAAATTAAATATTAATGTATATTAAAATTCCACGTACTGAATAAACAATTTATCATATTTTTTAAAATATATTCCTTAAATAAAAAATACAATTAGAAAAAATAAATTTCACCTTTTTTAAAATTTAAAAATTAAAATAGAAAATAAATATATAGTACCTATAATATTAAGATATTAATAAAGGATTTTTTTCTAATATTCTTTATTCATGATCATTTTATATGACACAAATCATGTATATATCGTTGTCATAAATATCCTTTGATAATATTTTCATGGGGGAATGGATATCATATAAGTCATCATTATTGTTGGATTTTTTATCACAAAAATATTATTTTGTTCCTTAAAAAATTATAGAACATTGAACATTTGATGGATCAAGAACATAGACAATTTTTTCATTTATTTCTATAATAAAAGGGTCATTTTTTCATCCCCATATTTTAGATCTGCTAGTTTAATTTCAAATTCATCATGTTTGAAAATACTGTTATAGATGAACCATTTACATTTAAATAAAGAAAATTGAAATTTAACATATTCAATATCCCATATAACTTCAATAACAATGTAATATACACTTGATGTGAAGACTAAGTTTTTTGTTTTTCACTCTAAAAATGAATTACCTTAGTGAACACTAATACACAACTATTCTGAACAACACTATTGTTGTTGTAGTCTTTAGTATAAAATATATATCCATTAATGTCAAACCCAAACCATGTTATCACATTAAAACTCAGGTTTCCCACTACCCATATCAATGTTTATTATGTATCATATCAATAAGGAATGGTATTAAAATCATTGAAAAATGTTTTCTTATGATCTGTCAATATCTACATATATTTTTTCGTTAGATACCATTGTTTAGACTCCTTAATATAAAAATGTTATATACAACTGAGAATCATCTATGTTATTCAAGATGTATAAATTTTCCTGCATTATTTTCTTATGTATTAGTTAATACATTTTCAATACATAGGTCCTCTTTCTCCCAAAACCAACTTTTTTAGTGTAAGATATATGGAACCCGATGTCTTATATTTTAGATAAATAGTCCATAAAAAACATTTACACTTCCTCAAAAATATAATTCTCAATAATAGAGGATTCTAGTCAATATGGATTCTTAACATACCCCTTCAATCACTTCATTTAACTTTCACAAGTTTATATCCAATTAATGTAAGTATACAAGACCATAAAACTTTATTCCTCACACTAAACTAACCAATAAATGTAACATGATATCAAAAAAATATAGTAGAATGTAAATTTCCAGTTGATAAAGTATATCAAATGTTTTATTCTTTTAATTGTTCAATGAATTCAAATCCATCACTTTATTTCAAATGGAATTGAAAAAATTACACACCTTGATAATATTTAATTTGACATGGATGGATACTATTTCATGTAATGAAATTGGAGTTATTATATTATAACATTATAGTAATTATATTTCATGCCTATTGACTTTAAATCATTTAGAAACAAAAATTTCTTTAAATTTGAAGAATAAACCTGAGGCACGTTGACACCATTAAGGAAGTGAAAATTTTTATTTTCTCCCACTTTGATAATATATGAAAATCTTGAGGAAATAATAATCATTTAATTTAGGAGTGGGATATAACTCTAAAAATACTCCCATTGATAGTAAATTCAATCTTACACCAAAATCATCAATAGTCTTTATTATAATATCTAAAAATATTCCAATCAAATAGTCAAATATATTCTTCTCAAAATGGATAAATCAACCTTATGTTTGACCCCCTGATATATCCAATATGTATGCTCATAAAATATTAATCACTTATTCAATATATTTATTTAATTTCTAGATATTTTTTCTTCCCAAATGTGCCATAAATGTTTTTCACCCTCAAAAAATATTGATCGATTGGCAAATTCTGTGGAGCAATATCAAATTTCTATACTCCATTGAATGCCTTTTTTAATCTTTGATAAGGGTGATCCATGTATAAAAAACTTGTATAACCCAATTACACATTTTTACCATATTTTAGTTAATAAAATAATGTCCATTTATCACAAATTAGAAAATCATTATTCCCCTTTATATACTATCCCGAAAAATATTCATATACTGGGAAGCCACTTATAATGAACATAATAATTGAATGAAATTGAAAATATTATTTTTTTATAATAATCATATACTTAGAAAACTTCCTCATATATGAGTTCCAAATTATCAATTAATGTTGAAAATTAAGAATCAATATTGTTTCTTGGATGTTTTTGTCCAGAAATAAATAAACTCAATAAAATATATTTCTAATTCATATAAAATTAAGGTGATAAGTTGTAAATTACCAAAATAATGACACATGAACTATGTTTTTTACTAAGTATTATATACAAATTTATTTCATCTTTACATATTCCAAGTCTAATATTTTTAAATTCATTTTTAATATAGAAAATTATTGATTGATTTCATTCAATTGTGGTCAATCATATAGATGGTGTAATTTCCCATAAGATATTCACGTATCATCAATCCATATTATCCTTTTTTAATCATTTTAATTTGAAAATAAATGTTTCAAATAAGTAAATATAGGAGGATATAATATTGTCTTAGTAGGATTATTGGTACTTGGAATAATATATAAATCAACCTATGATATTCTATCAACTTACACCATGATGTTTGATATTTAAGACACTCCAGCAGAACTATTATTATTCCTTTATATATAAAACACAATCATTAGGGTAGACATGTATCTTCCTATACTTAAATCTCATTGAAAATAATATTTTTTCACATTATAATTTGAATCTAAAATATCATTTCCTTATAGAAGTTTGTCTTTCAATAGATGTATAAATTCTTTTAAACTTTTATCACTCCATGTATTCATGAATTTAAAGTTAATGAATCTTAACACTGCTAATAAAACAATACATTTCATACAACCTAGATATAATGAATTTTCAATATTACCATATAGGAGCTCGATCTTCGGTGTTTTCCCAATTGTTTCAAATTTAATATCACAAATCATTTCTTCAATTTGATTAGAATTATAATCTGGAAAATTTCTATCAACATTAGATCTTGAATTTTTTCCAATTTCACCACATCAAATTCAAGGACTATAACTCGGATTAAAACCATTGAAAATTAAATGATACTTGATTTCTTGAATTTATAATTTTCTTATAATTAAGCACTGTTAGTGGTTGAAAATGTATGCTAATAATTTATTATTTTTATTTTGTTAATTTAAAACTTCCTCCCATTTAATTAAAATTCAGATTTTTTAAAACATTTTTTTTAATTGTCATCACTTGTATTTTTTCTTAAGAGTTGTTGTCCCATTTGATGAAATCATTTTTTTACATTTGTTATTGTTTGAATTGTTTTATAATATATCATATGTTTTAAATATAAGTTTTTTATTTAATTAGAATATGTGTTAAGAATTTTTAAATGTTAATCACATGAATATTTCAATTTTCCATATCCTATTTTAAATTTCATATTTTTCATAAGATTTTTTTAATAAGTGTTATTGTGTTGTTTGTGTTTATATATATTTCTATTTATGGTTATATATATATTCACATATATATATAAGAATATATAATATATTTATATATATTTCTAGAGTTTCACTTCATCTTCTTCACAGCTACTTGTGCTCCTTCCTAGAATCACCTCGGTGAGTAAAATTACCCTGAGGCGATATATAAACATACCGTGGAGACTACCTACCGAAAATCCAGTCAACATACAATGAAGGTATTTTAACTCACCGCACAAGTGACCATGAGGTATTTTAACTTGTCATATGTATTAATATTATTATTAAGTATAAAATATTTTGTTTTTATCTTAATTAAAAAAATTATAACTTCTTGAAATATTTTTTTTCATGTTATATTTTATATTAACAGCATTTGATATTTTTATTTTTTTTTATATATACTGAACACATATACATTTAAATTAACTACATGTCAAAAAAAATTGTAAGGTCAGTAGACTGACCGCATAACTATTTTGATCACACGACCAGTATATCAACCATGCAAGTATGGTAAGAATACCGATAATATGTGATCACAGAGTTAGTATAGAGACCATGAGTCTTGTTCCTTGCACAATTAGTACATCTCTTTAATTATTTTTTAGATGATCTTTATTTTAATACAACACTCTTTTTAGTTTATTTTTAATATAAAAACATATTTTAGAATTATTTAAATTGTTTTCATTATTTTATTTATTTGTAAATGAATAATGTTGTATAAACTATGTTTATAGTTTATTAAACTAATATTATAATAGAAATGATTATGAAAATAATAATTACCATATTATTTATTTCATGCTCTATTTTTATTATATTTTAATTATTCTTTTACTGAAAGTTTATGACTGAAATTTTAATTATTTTTTTACATGAAAATAATATCATTTATTTTAAAGAATATATTGGAAATTTCTTTAATCAGGTTGATCCAGAAATGAAAGGAAGCCAATATTATTATTGATCACGCATAAGGTATTAGTAGGTAATGATGTGTTTTATTATTTTTAATATTTATAACTATTTTAAGATGGTGTTATGTTTAGGAAACACACACTCCAATGGATCAAAGATGACTATTGTTGATTCATTGATAAATAATGATCAATTTATTAATTGTAAATACTTCTTCTTTGACTCTTGATGAATTTTTAAATTACTATGACAATAACGGTCTTCTTAATACGTGAAAAAGTTCTTCAAGAACCCTCAGTTTTACTTACAACAATCATGAAGAAACTTCTATTCTATCATCCTCTACTACTAAAATGATCAGGATCATCGAACTTTAAATTTTTTTATCATCTGATCATTACTATTTTTTATTTTTATTTGTTTTTTTCATGTAATATCTTATTATTTGTTTGTAAATTGTTCGTGTATGGTTTACACTTTTCCCCATCAAAAACCAGTTGTGTTTGTTTGGTTATTCTACCACTCAAAAGGATGTCTGGGTTGTGACTACTGAATAAAATTAAAGTCATAGATTGGGTTAATACATCTCATAGAGTAGATATGTTTGATGAGTAGACTGGGATCTTGGTGATCCGAACCACTATAAAATATCTATGTTCATATGATTTTTTCCTGTTTCAGTAAACCTCATGGTCACAAAACTCACTATAAAATCTTTAGTTAATAAAACTCCCATTGATTTGTTATTTAAATTTTTTGAAAACTGTTCACCCACACCCCCTCTAGTCATTAATTCCATCTTTTTTGAACCAGAAAACACTTCATGCATGGATAGAAAAATAGGTTGATGTTTGGAACATTTCATTTGAAAAAAATATAAAAAATAATCACCTTTTTTCTCATATTCAAAACTTTTTCATCCTGTAGTAATGAAACTGTGATTCATTATCACATATAAAATTTTAAAGTATTTTATATAAGTTACTATATTTTGAAATTTTATGTTCGATTTTATTATTATAAAAAAAAATTAAATATAATATTTTTTAAAAAAAGTATTATAAAAACAATTACAAAAACTAATATAAATAATAAATATATTATATTTTAAAAAAAGTGAACAACATTTACAAGTGATTTTATTCAAAATGATTTATAAATAACATATTTTATAAGAATGTAAATGTTCCATTGTTTATATATATGTTATATTTAGATCCCTAAAAAATATTCAACCAATAAATATTATTTCTGATACTCTTGTATATATTATACATTAAATGAATGTTTTTGATATGATTGGTGGATAATTCTAAAGAATAAAAAATTTTCAAATAATTAAATAAGAATTCCTATTTTTTTTATAAAAATGTAGAAAAGAAGTTATAAATCATTTAAGAAATATTTTTCGAATGAAAAAATAAGTAAAATGAGAATTATATTTTTTTATAAAACCAAAAATAAAAATATATACGCAACAAATATTGAGAAAATGATGTTTTTATTCTAAAAAAATATATGACATTTTTTGAAATAAAAAATATATTAAATAAAATTTATTATTATTTAACAAAAATGTAAATGAGAAACAAATTTGGTAATTACTAATAAAAAACATAATTTCCAACTAAAAGAAAAATATGTTTTACATTAAATAGTATTCATTTTAGAAAAGTTTAAACATTTAATAAGGAAACGTTTTATTCCTAAAAATTATCTTTTTAAATTATAATAAAAATATAAATTATTATATAAATATTTTTCATATAAAATATATCATAATTATAAAAAAATAAATAATATATTTTTCAAAAACATCAGTAAGAAAATTCTCTCCAAAAATAAGCACAAAAACTTAATTGATGTTATTAAAATAAAAAATAATATTTATTTATTAATAAATTTACCCAGAATAAATATTACCTAATAATAATTATACAATTAAATGAAAAAAATAAAAAATTTAGTGATAAATCAAATTTTTTTTAAAGACAATTCACTTATTATTTATTAAACAACATATATGATTAAAATTTATATTATCAAATAAGGGAATGGTAATGATTTGGAAATCCCATACCAATAAAATTAGATTAAAACATGAATTGATGGAAAACTGATTCTAATCTTAAGGTGTGTATAGAAATCACCGCATATGTTAGATACCTGCAAATGAGAAGAACAATCAAAAAGATTACAGGACTAGAGGGTGGCTCACTCTACCACTACCTCTTTTGAAAGACCATCTACCACCATATTTCCCTCCCTATAGATTTGAGAAGCCACATATTAGTGGTAGTTAAGGTGTCGAAACATTTAAGATACATAGATAAAATTGATAATCAAAATAATCCAACCACTAAAATACAAGAATAGTGAAATTGAATAACTATTCAATAAATTTTGAAAAAATTAATATATATTTTTTATGCATATATTATGATTCAAAAATTTACGAAAACCCATTGGACTTAAGTGTAGGAGAGATAAAATTTATTGCATAAAAGGATGAACAAGGATAGTAGGGGATGATCAAAATCAATGAAAAATAATATAGTGCGGTGACCAAAAAAATATCAAAGAGGTAGTGATGGGGTATGTTAAACAAAGAGGGTGGTGATGGGGTGGGTCGATGATGAGGGAAGGTTAATGAAAGGGGGATTAAATGGTAGTGTCAATGAAAGAGGTTGATGATGAGAAGGGTCAATGACATAGTGGGTTAGTGTTTTGGTTCGAGGAAAAGGGAGAAATCATCGACAATGGTTGAGCAACTAAAATGAATTAAATTGTGAACATGAAATTTTAATTGTTTAAGGGATCATTTATTTAATAACCTATGTCAAAAGTAGGTTTTTTACATTGGTTATTCAATAACATATATTAAAAATAATTTCTTTAAATAATTTATTGAATCAGTAATGTAAAACACATTGGTAGATGACGTTTTAATTTGGTTATTAAATAAATGATGTAAAAACAATTTATAATATAAGGTATTTATTACCAATTTTATAAAGGTGTTATTTTAAATAGATTTTATACTTGTTAATATTTATAACTAGGGATCATTATTTTCTCTAAAAAAATATGATTTGTCAGTTTTATAATTCTATTTTCCCACTTTTTTATGGGTGATAATGGGTGTTGGTGTTTTATCTTACTCCGTATTTCTCTTCAAATAACCTTAATAAGTGATTAATAAAGTGAATTTTCTAATCACTACTGAGTAACTAAAAAATTTGAGACTATGAAAAATCATTCATCTTCAAAACAATTAACACGATGCCTGCCATGTTCATTAACATTGCCTCAGCTTTCACCCATTTTGAAACAAAATCTACACTTGAAAGAATATATATATCTCTCTCTATGTGTGTGTGTGTTGTATAAAGTGTTAAAAAGGTGTAATATGAAATAAATTCTCTATATATCGAACACATCAACCTTTAGAATTTGGTTTGGAGGCATCTCATTCATTTTCAGTATTCCTTGTTTGTTGTAATTGATCAAAATATGGTATGTATTTCATTGTATCCTTGTAGAGAGTTGTATAATAGGATCCAATTGGTAGTATATTTCCCATTGTACTAATAGGTCCATAATGTTCTATAGTGGGTGAGGAATAAAAAAATCCAATACACTTTTCACCTCAGGTTCAGGCACACAACACTGGATGATTCCATATCTATAGTGCTTAAAAATTAAAGGTCCATCCTAATTGTAATGAGTTATGTTGGACAAAAGTTTCTTATTTTGTTGATATGTGAAGTGATGATAAACTATTCCTTTTTATATGTATTTTATGATTCCATCAAAACATATATGATCATCTAATTTCACGTGAAAACTATTCATTTCCTAAAACACATGGTCAATATCAATTTATTATCAATCCTTTAAATTCATAGATGAAAAATGATTAGTCACCATATTATTTAAGAAATTTTTGTCCTTGAAAGCAGTGAAAGACTCTTACAGTAATATAATACCATTAATTAATCGTGTTTTAACATACTTCTTATTCATATTGAATATAAAAGTTTCATGATTCATACAGAAAACTATCATAGAGAGTACGAGATAGAATCTAATCTTGTGAAAAGAAAATACCACTACTTGGAGTCATTTCTATATGGTAATGCAATTAAGTGGGGATTCATTTAGAGTGTTTCTTCCATAGTATATAGGTAGAAACATATAATCAACCCGATTCCCCATACCCGCTCTTATAACATAAGAAATAACATTACACATGAGCTATATTGTGTTCTCTAAGTTATGAGATATCATAATTAGGTCTTCCACTAGAATTTATTTTAATAGTAGGGTAATGATATTGGGGTGCATAGTAGAAGAATATGGGTTGGGGATTAAAAATTATCATCACAAATTGATGTAACTACTTGACTCCAAAAAATTGCAACCCAATACAATAGCCAAGGTTCTCACATGAATATTTTAAACAAGAAAATTAAAAATGAAAAAAAATCCTCGATTTATTTGCAGATGCATTTGACTAATGCTCATTACTAGCAAATATTGCATGAAGTAACTAATGTTGGATCCATCTATATTGTGCACACATGCTTCAAAAGTATGTTTGAGAATCGATCATCAAAATTATGGGTGAAATCGTGGAGACCAATGGTTCTTTCAATATCATAATGATCACCATATCAATGATCCTTTGATCCATGAAGGAGTGATTATATCACTTGTTTGGATCGTCTGCTTCTCTCTCTAAGAAGTGGGAGAGAGGATAGAGAGTCTCTAAAAACAACAAGATAATCTTTTAACCCTAGATATGTATTACCCACTAAATAAAATATAAACAACATCTTATGACTGAATTTATGAGTCATAAATATCATTTATGTTTTTATCAATCACTTTTAATATAATAAATATATTACCCGATAAAACTGAGTCATTAGATCAGCTTGACATACCTACCAATATTAAATGAACCTTGAATATGAAAATAATATTTTCTCATTACATATTTTCCCATATATTCACTAAATATCTTGTGAATACTTTTAATAAATAAATTCAATATCAATTATTCTAAACATTAATCATATTATTTTATTTATTCTTAGAGATCTTACACTGTCAAACATCCCCAGACCCTAATGGTGGGACCTACCATGTCTTAAACTCATATTCATTAGAATAGGGAATAATTCTTAAATACACAAAGTATGTGAACCTCTATGAAATTATATCGATAATAGTAAATATTATTTACAGACTACGATCAGAGTCTAACAGCCCATCAATGACCCTAAAGAGATAATGAAAAGGTATTGAAATTATAACCTTCCGTATGAACACATGTTGTGTAATATAATCTCTTCATCTCATAATATCTCATAAAGTATGACACACAATTTGTGTCAACATCCTTTCTTACTTTATTATGAATTGACATAACTAGATGGACTTTCCTTCTTCTAAAATGTTAATGGATTTAGTGAATGTACTACCATCCTCATCAACTAGGGCTAAGATATTACTTCATTTTAGAAGAAAAAAATTCTATCTTGATTATTCAATCAATTTCATAATACCAATGATGCACCCAATGCAAGATACCTCACCGTAATATAAATGATATAGTTTTTAACATGCATTAAAGTTCATAATCAACTATTATATATTAATAAAAATCTCAAGTCAGAATACAAATACACATGTTTGAGGGTAAAAACTACCAAAGAAACCTGGAACATTTGGTGTGCCTATTGGTTGTTTAGTCCCCATGATCTCATCTACTCAAGATCACCAAGTACAAACTTCATGATAATAAGTCTCAATGCTTATGAGCCACCAGCACCTGATGGTTAGACATCATTTGTGTCCAATCAGCATGATCTATTTTGACCATAGAGAATATGTTTAAGATTAATGTCATAGTATCTCAAGGTCCTTGTTATATCCTAAGAACCATTATAACCTTTTGATAAGAAAAATAATATATAGACTTTGCGATTTAAATAGTGGACACACAAATATAAACATTATTATATTAAAAATACATCATGTATAACTCATTTTATATATGATATGCTAATCGAAAATTATTGTTCATGTTGGGTCCAAGGAACCCATTATTACAGAAAGGACTTGGATTCCTTATATATATTATCATAAATAAAAAAACATCCTTCAATTTTTTGTGATTATGTGGAAAAGTTATCTTGGATAAATCCTTCAAAAAATAGTCGTAAAATCCTGAGAAAACCTTAAATCCCCTTCAATACAGTGGTCTTGGGAAACTATTGTATTACCATAATATTTTTTATATCTACATCAATTACTTATTTGGATATCTATCATGCATATAAAATTCATTTTTAAACTATGAAATGAAACTTTTTCAAATTAATTACCTCATACTTCTCTTTACATTGTTTAAGTGACAAGTTTAGATTGTTTGAGAATATATCAAAGGATCTTCTATAAACCATGAAATTTTCTATGAAGATTTATAGAAATTCCTTTTCCTTATTATAAAAGATATGTATCATGAACAATGGGAATGTTTTTAGAGCATTGTACATCTCAAAATCATGTGATAACCAATAAAAATTCCATACAAACATGTGAATGTCATTTTCCTTTGGTCCTCCAGATCCACTGGTGTTTTGTTACAGCTTGAATAACCATTTAAATTAGAATAAAAATAATGTCTATATAACCTCTCGAGAATTTGATCTATGGATGGGAGTGGGTGTTTAACTTTTTTGTTAAAACCTTTTTTTGGCTTAGTGTATGGAATTTTTGAAATTAATGACTCTAAAATTAAAATGAGGAACTAGATGGAGGAAGGCGCATTGGAACTATGGATTCTAGAAGAAAGTGAAAATAGATACTTCATTCTGGTTGGACAAGTCTAGAAGTAGAAGAATGATTTTTGGATAATATACTATTCACTAGGAGGAGGTCATGTCAGTGTTTCAGTGGGTTAGTATGAGTTTCTATAGTCTATGCAATAGATATCCAACAAGATTGGATAGTAATGGGAATGGAATAATTATATTACTATTGAAAATATCATCTATAAATAAATGGGGATGGTTGACTTTTTCATAATATTCATGATATGTTCTTGATGTTTTTGGTTGTATAAATGATAGTGTTAGTGGTATGTCCTATTCATGGTAGCATTTATAATTCCCCTATTTCATTAATTCAATGATGCAGTGTTCCACCCTTGGACTAGGGAATGTACCAAACCATATTAATTCCTACTATTGTTCTTTTCATTTTGTGTTCAGTTTTTTTTAATTGTTCTATTGTCTTTTAGATGGTCTTGTATTATGCTCAAGTGATTTGATATGGTTACTTTGGAGCCTGGTTGCTTTTTCTAGTTGCTGAGTTTGGTGTCATTTAGTTTCAGAAGTTGTGGACCTTATTTTATATGTGAGGTTCCATAAAGTGATTTTTGACCAGGGGATACATCACAATATGTTTTATCATAGCTCAATTATAGAGTGTTGGTGGTCAAACTCTGATCAAGTTTTCAGAGCTCAGACTGAAGCAATTTTCTCAGATTGGCCTTATATGATACTTTTGGTAATATAGTATCTAAGATTTTATGATTTTTCATTTATTAGGATTTATATTCATAAGGGTGGTGTTAGAATATGGAAATATCCAAATTTATGGGTTTGATGGGTTAGATTTTGGAGTTTGGAGTATACATATAGAAGATTATTTATTCTAGAGAGATTTGGAGCTTCAGTTAAAGGGTTCCAAACCAAATGATGTCAAATAATGAATGTGAAAGGCTCAACAGAAATGTGCTATGGTTTTTTTTGGATGATGTTTCCCCATAATGTGTCCTTTAATATATAGGTTCTAGAAATAGCTACTATTTTAATTTCTATGGTTTCCCACATGTTTAATAATCCAACAGTTATTAATAAAGTGGTTTTGATGTAGAGACTTTTTGTCATGAAGATGTTGGAAGGAATGTGATAAAATGAGATTTTAATGAAAACTTTATTTGTAATTCACTATTTTAACACACTCATTTTTTTCATTAATTCGGTATTAATTCATATTATAGTGTGCTTTGAGTGAATACAATAAATCTGGTTTAATTTATTTATTTTTTTGATAAAAATTAATATAGAATATTACCTAGAATTACATGTTTTTTGTTTTAAATATTTCCATGTATAAATTTTCAACAAGCATAAATGTATATTTAAATGAATAACATAGGACCACACTCTGAGCCATGTATGAATCCATCAGTCCTGATAATATGACTTATTTCTATCGCCATCAAAAGTCTTCCATCGCTATAAGACTAGTGGGTAGTGGCATTATAAAAGTATAGAGAGAGAGATCTTTTAAGGGATTTGCAATTTCAAAAAAATCAAAAAACCAAGATAGGTTTTACAGTATTTTAAAAAATGGGTTTGGGGAGTCATGAACCTCGTTCATGCTTCTCCATTGGGAAAATAAGCGTGAACATGGTTCACCCTTCTTGGCCTCAGCCAAACAGGCATGAACCCTATTCATGCCTCTATATATATATATATATTGTGATTAGTTAATATATTATGGTGTATTATTAATTATATATTTATAGAATTAGTAATATAATTTTTATTAATAATAATAAAAAATTATAGAATTATTATTTATTAATATATTTTTATTTTTTGTTGGATAAAATATTAGTGATTTATTAATACGTAATATATTTATTAATTATCAATTGTATTATTTATTATTAATTGATATTATTTTATTAATAAATTAATGGTAAAATATTTAATATTTATAAAATATTAACTATAAATATTAGTTAATTTTTTGTTGATATAATTATTAGTAATTTACTAATAAGAAATATATTTTTTAATTTACAATTGTATTATTTATTATTAATTAATAATATACTATTATGTTATTAATATAATTAATATTATTATAGATAATATTTATAGTATAATAGTATAAATAAAATAATTGCTATTGAAAAAAATATCAACTGGTTATTAATTATATTATTCTTAATATATTATTTTGTATTATTAATTAATTACTTATATAATAAATAAAATAATATTTATTATTAATATTAGTAATATTTATTAAATTAAAAATTAAAAAATTATTAATATTTAATAATAAATTTAAGATGATTATTTATTATATATAATATGGATAATAATAATAATAATTATAAAAAATAGTAATCATTATAATTACTAATGTAGTTATTAATATTAATGTTTCTTAATCATTAAAAAATATTTGTATGAATTTACAATTATATCAATTTGGTGTTTTATGCAACAAAATATAATATATTAGTATGTTTTTAAACAACGTGCAAGTAATGATTTAAAAACATATAACATGTATCAATCCAATTTAGGTCAGTGTCATGAGTGCTCCTCTATGCCACAACTAGGTGTATATATAATGCGTCCACATTATGTCTATGATGTCTATGTTCTAGCATATGCAGCTCTTGTGTATCATATCTGGAACCTACCACCACATCATTCAGTGTGACAAGTGGTGGATCTACAGACTCCCCACTTGTACCCTGTCCTAGCTCCAAGGATAATGGTTTCTAGTTGTAACTCTCCCCAACATGTGAATAATATGGGTGATGTGCATTGAATTTATACAGTTCATAGGAAAATAAAGACTACAACCCAGGCTAGTAGGCCTCTATCTCTGCACTAAAATTTGACATACTAACATACATTGTTTGTGTTTGTCCCTTTGGTTGTGGTTCTGGCTCATATGCAATAGGAACTAGAGGAGCATCTGGTTGATCATGATGAACACCCTCCTCCTAGGACTTATTTTCATCCATAATAGGGTCATCATCCCCTGGCATATCTATATTAGGATCATCACCCTCAGCATCACCTTACACATCAAAGAAAATATCATGATAAATCTCAACCATATGAAGAAGCAAATCTGTTACCACACATTGAAAATAGGCCTAGTCAAAGGAACCACTCTATGTTGTATTAGAGGTGTGAATGAGATGGCTGATAAGAGCATCATAAAAAAATTATGTATTAAACTAAAGTTTATAAAAAAACTATTGAATAGTTTAAGGAAGAATTACTAGCAACTCATGATAGCTCATCCTGTGTCGTGTAAGATATCTTAATGGGGACACACAGTACTAGGGAATATAATTCAACTGATCTAATAAATGTATATGTATTGTTTCATCCCCTCACAATCAGGACTCTTTTCATCTATCCCATATCTCAATATACTATACATGATATCTCCATTAGACAAAGTCTCACTTCCCTAAAATCTTTAGGGAGTGGAGTGAAGGTAACAGACTAGGTGATGCAAAAATAAGCTAATAGAAACCAAACTACCTCATAACTTTATCAGCATAATTCCACTCAACAATATGAAAATTAATAATATGTATGATGCATGAGTCATCATCAAACGTCATCATACAGTAAGGTGGGTGACTCTGGATGATATCCTCAAAATATGGGATATATGGAACCTGAAATATCAAAACAAATAAATAAGTAATTAATAAATAAAGACATGTATTATAAACTATAATAATTTAACTATATAATTAACAATCACATACATCATTTAGTAAAAGACTATTCAACATAAGTCTATAAGCGTGGACATCATGTCGGGTTGTATCTAAATATCGATGTGTCTAACTCCACCTATAGATAACATTTTTATACTTATATTTCATAACATAAACATAAATTTTATTTTCACTTAAGAAGAAAGGAAAAACATTACATCTTCCATGTAGGGACTCCTATAAAAAATCAATTGGCATGGACCACGGGCACCTGGATCAATGCGAGGGATGATCTCCAATACCCACATCTGAATAACATTAAAACATCCTCTAATGTTCATCTTATCAATGCAGAATGAATTTCATAGTGCTATGTATGTATATGTAAGACATGTAGACCCCCATATATTCCTCCATGTTGGGTTAAAATCCTCCAATAATTGTAAATACATCAAATGGAAAATTTTAGTTGAATGTTCAACGAATATCATGCCATCAATATGTCTCAGAATATATACACATGAAGATCTCAACATGGTGATCTCATCATCATCGTCGACTAGATGGTTGAAGTGATCATCTATCCATGACATGCATAACTTTCTCCCCAAGATGGGCCTCCCATCATCTCAAACCTCAAATACCATCATTATTTGAATAAGATCAAACCAATATGTACCAACATGACCCATCACAGCTGCACTATCGATGAGGATGCCCAACATAATCTACACATCCTCGAGCTTAATAGTCATCTCTCCCTATAAAAAATGAAATATATGTGTCTATGACCTATATCTATCTACGAGCGCAACAATGAACTAATGATCGATGAATGTGAAGTCACACATGACTACTCTATAAAACCTAACACAAATAATATAATAGATGATGGATGGAGGTGATGCAACATGATGGAAATGATGAGATCTGTGCACACTCAAAGAAAGAGGTGGATGTCCCTCTATGAAAAGTCCAGAAACATGTTTCTCTTGGAATGTGAGAAATAGAGGCCCAAATATAACTAAATTTTATATCATCATTGATTTTTATAGATAATTCAATTGAAATTTTAAAATATTTTAAAAAAAAGTAAGAAGAAAAATGAGGTAGATATTTATCATTCATAATTAAGCACCATGATGAAAAATGATGTAAACAAATAGATGTGACTGATTTTGTTAGCATATTCTATAAATTTTTTTATTTTAGTGATCTCTAATCATGTTTAATTTATTTATAAATAACTCTATGCATATAGACCATGATGAAAATACCGCATAGTACAAGAGATTTCATGATATATTCAACCGACCATGTGATTTAAAAGATAGATTTAAAGATTATTCATTTAGTGGTTGAACCTATTTTAATTCATTTCAACTATGTTTTTAATTTCGTAATAGTTAAAATATAACACTCTAATTCAAATATTCCTTTTAGTAGTGCTAAAAAGTTCTTTATCAATGATAAATAATTGATAATAATGAGAGAGATGTTAAAGGGTTGACTTTATCAATGCTTGAAAAAAACACTAATAAAGGGTTGAAATTTTTAATTTTGTTTGGAAATCACTGTCGTCACTTTTTCAGCTCTCCCCCCCCCCACACCTATTTATCAGGGATTTCCCCTACCTTTATTATCACTTTTCTCAAAATAACCAATCACCCTTTTATCAACGCTTGAAATGGGTCTTTGTCTGCGCTTTATGAAATTTCAGCCTATTGCTGACCCATCACATGCACCTATATTTGATCTATGCACATCCCCTTTGGAACGCGAATGAATTTACCACTGTACTAAGATTTTTTTTCCTCTTTTATGTAATTTATGTTTATTTATATACATTTACATATATATATTTTATCCATATATTTATATAATTATTTTTAAATACAACTATAAAATATAAGTTTGTGTGCGATATATATGTACTTATATTTATTCACTACTATAAATAGAAGCTATACCAATATACCAATACCAACAGTTTGGAAAAAAACTATTGTCATAGATACCTTAGAGATACCCTATACCAATGGTTTTAGAGAAACCGTCGTTATAAGTACTATAGAGAGACCCTATACCGATTTGAGAAAAAACTGTTGGTGTAGGTCTCTTGTAGAAACCCTATACCAATGGTTTTAGATAAAACCATTCTTATAGGTCCACCCTATGCCAATGGTTTCACCAAAACCATTGGTATTGCTCAAAATATCAAATAACCTATACCAATGGTTCTCAAAACCATTGGTAAGGGTACACATGTTTTTTATGAATTCTTTTCTAAAATAACATTAAATAGATAAAAAGTTAAAATACTTACAAATATACATATATATATATATATATGAAATTATGTTCATAAAATTCATCTTAGGTTAGTGGTTAGGTTGTTGGAATATAAATGGGAGGTTCTGGGATCAAAACCAAGACGGGTTTTATTTTATACATTACCTATACCATCAATTTTAAGAAACCATTGGTATAGGTTTTTCATGTGACTTATACAAAAAAATTTACAAAACTGGAGGTATAGGTCTATTCCAACACCATAAAATCCAACAGCCCTCCAAACCATTCGTATAGTCTATACCAACGGTTTGGAGACCTATATCAATAGTTCCAAACCATTGGTATAGGATTTTTTTTTCTATTAGTGATTTAAATATATTATATATTATTATTCATTTAAATTATGTGAATATAATATAAATATATATCCATTTATTAATTCACACACATATTTATATATAAATGTTATATATATATATATGTATAAGTGTTTATATATTCATATATTTTTATAATGAAAAAATGGTTAAATATTGTTTTAAATACATTTTTAGAATATGTCTATATATTGTGTATGTATATATATATATATTATACATTACATATATATTTATATGTGTATATATTTACACATTCATATATAATTTCATTTTTAAATAAAAAAATTATAATTTATTTATAAATATTTACTATAAAATATGTTTATATAGTATACCAAGAAAGTTTGGATCAGGCACGCCTGATCCCCAAAATTTATTAATAAAAGTTAAAGGTGCATAACAAGAGAAATGTCAAGAAGAAGAAAAACTACATCACATAAAAACCATAACCCTCACCATCACCATTGTCTGACATCACATCAGCATCAACAGATTCCCATTCTGACGATTCATACTCTTTGAAGAGTTAGATATATTGTTCCATTCGTTTCAACTGTTCCGCAGTTAGTTTCTCTTTGTAGGGGCATTTAACATTATCTCTCCTACTAGCATCAATAGCAGCCCATCTATATTTTTTGGAGGCAGATCTCATCGACACCGTTTTAGGCATTTCATAGTAATCTATCCCTGGTCTTATTTTGATTATATTATTCGTAAGCTCTTCCCTCTCAGAGGCTCCCTTCTTCCCACTCATAAGGATATCACTGTATGAGATTATAGGTGCATCATTATCTTTATCATGATTTGACACATCCCCCCATTTCCCATTTAAGACGGAGGTACCATGAAGGCATCCTCATTCCTTCAACATCTCCAAGGAGGTCTGTGACGGCCTCGTGTCACCTGAAGAAGAAAAATTTGTATCCTTAGGGGCTAGGTACGGAGAGTCGTTACCCTGCTCAACATGATTCTCAAGATTTTCAAATTGATTGTGAGTATTAATATTATACCAATCATTATTATCCCTTGAAATATCCTCACACACTATAATTTCCATAGATTGGTCATTACCATGGTCTTCTTGTAGGGGGTAGCCATGTGACTCCACATCACAACCAACATCAGACTTGTTGTTCTTACCCAAGTCAGTCATAATTCTTCCAATGACCTGACTCACTTTCGGATTTTCCATCACCTTTGTTTCCTTTTCCATGGCAGTACCATGTTCACTACCTTCTGGCACCACAAGTGAACCATGCTGTTGTCCGGCCACACAATTGATGACCAAATCACCTTGAGAACCATCTGTATGTGTTCCCTGGCCAGAAAAAGCTTCCATTACCCAATTAACATCCTTTGGAGTATCCTTGAGTTGTTCAGAATCACCCCCATTATTTTCCCATCATGTTCCTGCTCCAACCCAGGTAAGACATGAGCCTGGCCAGCATAGTCTCCCACGGTCAGAGCACTTTGGATTGCTTCTGCTTCTGTTCACTACCCAGTATTCACTACCAGATTAGAAGTACCATTCCCTGGATCTTCTAAGCATCGATTTGGCAGAGAATTAACAAGCCCATGTTGAACCGATCCTTTACAACTCTTACCATTTTCCAATAGAGCATGCACCTGCTGATCATCAGCATCCTTCCCTATCAACCCAAATGTCCTCTTATCGTTTCCCCTTCTATAGACACTATCCAAATTCCCAATCCGAAAACAATTAGAGCAGAAGTCAATCCACTGATAAAAAAAACCGGTTGCTGATACCAGATCTGTCCACCTGCCTCAGTCCACACAAAGATATTAACATACACAAGTATACATTTATATATATCACATACATGTACAAATATTTACATAATATGTATTTATTTATATATATTTTAATATACATATAAATATATATTTTTATTGACACAGACAAGTTTATATATCAACATTATGTGTATAGGTATATATATGCATATTAATTAATTTTTATAAGATAAATAAAATAGATATATTTTTATTTTAAATAAAATAAATAATAAATAATTATTTAAATTTGGTATATATATTTAAAATAAATTTTTATGTAAATATGTTTAAATATGTATTTATGAAATTGATTCATTATAAATAAATATAAGAAAATATGAATATATTTAATTATAAATAAAAATAAATTATGAAAAATGATAAAACATAAAAACCATAATATCAATATTAATTTAATACCAGATAATAAATTTAGCCACTACCAAAAAAGACAATAATAACACCTTAAATGAGGATGAAATTCCATCAAATGCTAAAAATTGGGATACCTCGACTAAAAAATCAGTTTTAGATAAATTTTGGGACTTTTTTGCCTCCAAAATATAGTTACTAGAATCTCATTGGTCACCACAGAGTATATCTCTTCATAGGTTTCTATTAGATATGTGCTAAATCCCAAACGGTCACTCGAATAAAAATTTAGGGTTGTTTGAAGTTCAAGTCATGTTTTTAACTTATCTTAGATCATTCATTAATTAATTTGATTTTCATTTCATCCAATTGTTATTATATTATTATCAATCAATAATAATTATACAATTATTAATTAATAATATTTTTAATTATTCTATAAGATATTTTCACTAAATATCTTATATATTAAGTGTAAATGTTTATTTAGCCTTATCTAAATCATATTTAAAAATAATTATAATATATTTATATCAATATAATATATATTAATATATTAATATGTTATTTTTAATGAAATATAATTTTTCTTATGAAGTATGCCCTTTATCGGTGCAACAAAAATAATGTTGATAATGGTGGATCTTTATCAATGTTAATAAAAAATCACCGATAAAGCAGGGGCCTTTATCAGTACATTTTTTCTAGCGCTGATAAAGGGTCCCATTTATCAACGCATTTTTATGAGCATTGATAAACGGAGTAGTGCTTTTTTATTAGCACTGACAAAAGACACCTTTGTAAATGCTTTTTTAGCTTTGATAAACACCCCCTTTATCAATGCTAAAAAAACTGATAAAGGCCCTCTTTATCAATGATTTTATCTATCATTAGATAAAACTAGATTTATAATAGTGACAAAATTATTTTTGATTGAAACCAGAAATGGAATAAGCCAGATATGAAACATCCAAAAATAAAACAGGCCATAAATAAAAGGATCCATTAATGAAAAATCATTAATATGAAAAAAAAAATACAGATTCGTGATATAATACATAAACTCGATCAAGGATAATATGAAGTGGAGCCTCATCCTGCCACTTGGGGACATGTTTTATGAGTATTCCCTTATGGGTGAAAAATGATACATCGTATCCCCACTCTCCATTGTCGAGGCTAGCCCATCTCATTTTTGATAGTAGTAGACATTGGTCATCTTTGAGGGAACAACCTAGTAATATCTGGCACCATGGTTGGTGGATGAGTAGCCAAGGTAAAACTATGAAATATCGCAAAATTATTTTTGATTCCAAACAAAAATTTCACAATCCATTAATGAAAAAAATTAATAAATGAAAGAATTCATAAATGAATGATCTATAATACAAAACCTATTAATATTAAGGACCACATTCATATGATCAGTAAGCAAGGTGATGGTACAAAAGTCACCAATAGTAATCCAAGATTCATTATAATAGTTAACCAGAGTGATGATGTGCTAAAATGGGTCAACATAGGGTTCCCATGATATGTTTATCGATGCACATGGTATACTGCCATGTGCACAAGGATATCTCAATGCCTGAAAATAACTTCAATCATAGTACTTTCTTTCCAATACAACCACCAACACTTAACCACTATTGCTATGATTAGGTCATGGAACTCTGTTACCTGAAAGCGTCTCTCTACCCGATCAAAGGTTCAAACATTAAGTGATAATGCATCCTATAGTATCTGATTCATGACTCCTTGTAAATTACGACCAAAATGAATTCCATTTTTCATCCTCTGATAGGCATGCTAGGACCATTCAACAAAGTAATTAACACATCTATAAAATGTCTCATGTACTAACCATGTGGTCGATTGTTTGTACACACCCTTGAAGTCCCCATTTATGTACTCCACAATATTAGTGGTCATGTGGCCATATCTCCTACCACCATCATATGATAATGACCATTTTCTCTTGGAAATTCATATCATATAATCATATAAATTTTCATTAGCCCTTGGAATTTATTCAAGTCATTGATCAAAAATTCCTTTCTAGGGATCGTATGCTAAAGCAGAAGAGAACAATGTCTTATAATGTATATTAAATTTTTTTCCAAAAAAAAGTTTAAGAAAAAATATCCTACATGATAATCACCTTCTTTACTACCTTATGTCTAAAATGATTATGCATATTATTGGTAATATGTCTAATGAAATATCGATAATACTCATTCAATTCTCACTACTAAACTCCATCATTGTTAACAACATCTATAACTAGTCGATGGAGATTAGATATCAGACACACTCCTTGATTTTGTGTGACATAAATGCATTTAAAATCCAAAAACCAACTCCATGATTCAAAATTCACCTTTTCAACAATAGAAAATGCAAGTGGTAAAATAGAATAATTACCTTCCTATGTTGTAGAAATAAGTAGAAAACTTGTATACCTACTGTAAAGAAAAGTTACATCGACTTGAATGAGTTTTTTACAAAAAGAAAAAGCATCAATAGATGACCTGAACTCCCAAAATAGCCCATGGAACTTCACCTTTGTTTGAACAACTCAGGGATATAAGGAGACATACTCAACAATGTCCAAATGATACAAAACCTGATTATTGAGAGAAAATAATCCCATTAGTTATGGAAATACTATATATGATTCATCCCAATCACCATAAACTTTTACAATAGCCTTTTTTTTGAATACCAAGCTTTGTTATAGGATATATTTTATTTGAAAAATTCTTGTATTCGTTCCTAGAGAAGGGACATATAAATATCCTAACACGTTTATATCTTCTCTACAATAATATTTGATATAAACTTCACATTAAGTGAAGAGTGATCCTACAACAAGCTTAGATGTACACAAGTATGTGGGTCTTCTAATCTAGTAATCTTTTAATATGAATAAAATTATCATATATTTCCCTCATTAAAAATTTATATTCGGGATCGTATATTACACATAAAATGAGATATTTTTCCTTCTTTGACTCATCAACGAAAAATAGAAAATAACACTCTATGTGGTATTATTTTACCACATTTTTCATGTCAAATTTACTTTTAAACTCATTCCCATCATATATGGTGTTATTAGTTGATATAGATCTATCACCTGTAATTCCATGGAATTTAGTAGTCGATTTATTGAATTCCTACTCAGAATATTATGCACATGAAATTCCTTAAACTAAGGAAGTCAATAATTTTGGATGGTTACCACTAATTAGTGGATACCTATCAATCAAAGGAACCATAAAATGTTCATTACTAACATCATCCTCACTTATATCATCTCCAAATGAATCACTAGAAACTTCCTCATCAAATAAAGTTTTATTCATTAAATTAAGAGAATATATGAAGATTCCCCATAAAATTCCTTCTAAATTATGATCAGCTTCTTCCTAATATTTTTTTTCTATTACTGAAATTATATGATAAGGAAATGAATGAGAGTGTTGTGAAAGACTGGCTTCAATGGAGCTCACATAACATGGTTATTTAGTCGTAGGTCGCACCTCATGAAGATAAAAAATGACCACATATAACACTATTATACAATTACTTCAATGTTTTCTAAAAAATGATGATACATCCACCCAATCATCATCATCAAGAATATGATACTCAACTTTCTATATATTCTAAAGATATTAAAGAAGTTTATATGTAATTGAATTAACTAGTTTATTAGGCATAATTTTTAAACAACTATGAATATTCCTATGAAATTCTTCCAACGTCACGCATTCAAAATGATTTTTCACTTTTGTAGGTGGAAAACTATATCTAAAACCTTGATCAATAGGATTTACCATTACATTGTAGTATATTGAAGTGGACATGATTTCCTACAAAAAATTATTAAAAATATGTTATATACTACATCAGCAAATGTTGAACTTGTTTAAATTGGTTATGATTAAATAATTTTGACCTGATCATGATACTTTTTCTATGTATTGGTTTATCATTATTTGAAAAATCAACCAAAACATAGGTGAAACTCCTGGAGCCTCTATATCTCAAATTTCACTAACCATTATTCTCCTTTTATTCATGGAGTAAAAATATAGCTCTAAAAAGAAATGCCTCTTGTTGAACCCCCTTTTATTACAATGTTACTCCCATAAAAGTGAGGGGGTCTTGGGGTTTGTGATACATAACATTTTTACATAGACAGAATAGTCCTTACATACTTATAGAAAGGGATGACACGTAGGTCATCAATGAGGAAAAGAAATAGAATTCTAAAAAATTATATAACTGTATACAAAAAATTACATTCAATTTAAATCATACATTAGTTGGTCATATCAAGATTAGTTAATTATTAAAAATTAAATAATCAGACAAAAAAATATAACATGCAATTTCGTACACAGATAGTCATCTTAAGACTAGTCATCGTATGAGACTGAAAACATGTTTGTTTGGGATAGTTATTATGTTCTACATATTATAACTTTACCTTTAACTATATCTAATAAATGATAAAATATTTTTATATATATATATATCTGCACATATATTTATATTCATACTTTCAAAAATATTTTTCACTCCTGCATATGGAAAACTAAAGCTGTAACCCCGATCGATATAAATAATCACACTGTTGAAGTATATTTAAGGTGACATGATTACCTAGAAATAGAATCTAAAAAATGTTTTATATATATATATATATGATACATCATAAAATTTTAAACATGTTTTATTTATTTATTATTAAATAACTGTGACTTGATCATGAAATTTTTTCTATCGATTGGTTTATCATTATTTGATAAATGAACAAAAACCTAGGTAGGAACTCTTAGATCCTCTATTATAGCATATTTCAGTAAGGATTGGTCTCATTTAAAACAACATTGCCTATTGTTTAATGCATTTTTATTACAATGTTACTCACATGAATGTTAGGGAGTCTATGAGTTTGGTATGCATCATTTGACATCCCAGGTTTTAATTTAGGTCGAAAATAACTCCCTTTTCAATTTTACAATTTGTGGAAATTCCATTTTCAATATCACTGAATGGAACTCAACTCTAAGAGTTTTGATAGATTTATATGATTTTTTTGTTTGTTTTAGAGGCTTGAAGTGTTCTTCAGGTGTTTCGGTTTGGTTTCAAGACTACCAGAGACCAAATGACCTAATTTGGAATAGCATATCCGGGTGCATGGTTTAGGGTAAATCGTGCGGCCCCATCCAGCTAACTGTGTGCCATATTTTCAAATACCGCATGGTTTTTGGAAACTGTGTGTGGGAGGTGCATGCTTGTGTGAGGTTCACTAAAATTATTTTAGAGGAATTCCACATGGTTTTCAGATGACCAGGGAAAACTATGTGCAGGCCGTGTGAGGGTTCCTGTTTGGGAAGTAGCTCTACGCTGTCACTCACACTGTTACCACACAGTTTGGTAAACCATATGGGTAAATCATATAGTCTGTATAGGGTTTTTTTGTTTTTGTTTTTCATTATTTTTTTCTTCTTTCTCCATTTCTTTCTCTTATTAGCCACACATTGCAGAGAGGGTTCTCCCTCTTTTCTTATTTCCACTATACTTTCACCCTCTTTCCTATTGGTGGTCCAATCTTTGGGTTATCTGAAGCTATTGAACTATCTTGGTAAGACTAACATCATGCTTGCTTATATTCTCTTTTGTTTTCACCTCATGTAGAACTAAATCCATTTGATCCATTTCACCCAATTTTTTGCGTGATCGATGGAAACTCAAATATATGCCAATCCTTTTCAAATTATATCATGATATCAGATGTGTCAATGTCTATGATTCTATGGTAGGTGGTTCATACATTTTTGTTTTGAAGTTCATTTTAGGGGTGTGACTTTTAGCACGCATTTGGGTATTTTGAGTGATACCCTTTTATACTTGTTGCTTCATATCAAAATGATTGTGTGACCCTATCGAATGCCTATGGGAATTTCCAAACCATTCCTGCTCGATTGAGGATGGGTTAGAGGTTGTCGCTCCTTTGGGTGGTTTGGTCGGGGGTTCCGAATCCTTTTAATTTGTTTTTTAAAATTTAATTGGTTTGGTTATTTAAATTTGAGACATTAAATACCTCTAAATTAGATTATTATGTTGGTTAGTTACGTGATTCAATATTATTAAATTTAATTTCTTGTTTAATGTGAGTTTTTTATTGTTTATGGTATGTGAGATTCAATTCTATTTAATTGATTGATAAATTGAAAGTGAATGTGTATTTTTGATTTCTTGTGATATACTATCCTAGACTATTGGGTTGTGATGGGCTCATCCTAAGATTGAGGTGGCTGGTTCATCAAGTTTGGGGTGATGTTGATTTTCTGGTTGGGATTATCAGGAATACTTGGTTGGTGTTGATTATCGGTTAGGCACCATGGACATAGGATTGAGGCGGTGAGGCCACTAGGTTGGGCATGGATCATGGTATTAGGATGTAAAGGCCAACGGATTTGAGAGACATGCTCGCAAGGGAACAAGGTTCTAATGTTGATGTGGATTAGGTTATTATTTTGCGATTTCCGCTTGCCCGTGATAACCAAAGCACTGAATTTAGTCATTTGCACATAGGTTGACTCCATGATGAGGTGGTTTTGACCACTCGTGTGGAAAGAGGCCATCCGTAGTGTATCATAGGAAATGCTTTGGGGGTGATTGTCATAGAAAGTCACATGTAAGGCGAGGAGCCTTTTGTTAATTGTAATAAGGATATCGATTGGGGGATGAGGCTCGTCATAATTGAGGTCATGGGCCTAGATATTCATCTGAAGGTAGATATTGTTGCACCTCTGGATGTCATGTTATAAGTCTACAGTTTCTTTTATTTGAGGACAACATTTGATGTGCCTCCGGTTGTCAGAATTTGATCTGATGTGTGCTTTTGATTAGGGGTCCGAGGGACCATTGACATTTTTGGATGTTCCTTCAGGACGTCGGTGAATTTATTAAGACATGAGGTGTTAGGAGGAATTTAGTTCTGGGTTAAATTATTTGAGGTGGAACCTAAGATTTTACCTAGGCTTAATTTCAGGGGTACCTTGGTCTATGTGCCAAATACCCTCTTTACTTCTGGTATTTTTGTGCTGGTTGAGGCAGGTGACTACTCCTTGGTGGTTTTTGAGCACATCAGGAGTTTTTTTACTTATTTCATCATGTTGTTTATATTCCATTTATTATTCATGACTACTTAAATAATTATGTTGGGTATTTACCATTGGGTGGTATCTTACTGAGACTTGTTATCACACCCTACAAGGGACCTTTGATATGTGTTTAGATTTTATGTCTTTACGTTACAGTAAGAGATCTTCTTCAAGAGTTGGTTCATAGTGGTTGTTTGGAATGGGATGTTGGCATAGAACCTTGAGGTCATTCCTAAATGGAGTTTTTGATTTATTTTTCTTTTGTCATGTCTTGAATCAACATGTTTGTTTTGTATATATAAATATAGCTATTGAGGTCCGCCATGGGTGACCCTTCTAGATATTGTATGTATGACCTATTATAGATGCATTATTATTTTAGTAGTGCTACAAGTGGTATGTTAGGAATTTTGAGCTATTTATTTATCTTTCATTGTAGTTGTTTATTAATTTCTTATTCATATTTCCTGTTATTGACTATGATTTTGCTATGCAGGTCTGGTTTGAGTATGCTGGCTCATTATTTTTCCATTGCATTTTATACTATATACTCAAACCAGTAATATTTTCTATTCCTATTGGGTATAGCTTCCCACTATACCTCTTTACTGCCTCACTACTAGTCAAGAGCCTTTGGTGTTTGGGGAAGTTTGCCTAAGGCCTAGTAGATCACTGACCCGATAGTATTATTTAGGTGGCTTAATTAGATTGGGGATACTACAAATGGTATCAGAGAATTCTTGACTTGGATTTAGTAGCATATTTTGACTGGATGCTAATGAGATTGAGACTACATTTTCTTTTTTTCTATTCTTACTATTTGGGTTGTGGTAGACTGAAGATTAGGGTGTTGTCAGAGCTAGGTTTATAACCTATGCTTGGGTTCCTATAACCCCATGTATATGGGATGGACCAAGTTTCTTGGGTAGAAAATTCTGTTCTATTTTTCTCAAATTATGGTTTATATGATTTCCAACATAGTGGATCACTTGGGATGTGATGGTTATTATTTTGACATGTAATATTTCTTTCTAGTGTGGCAAGGAATGAGACTTCGGACCTTGTCTCATTGAGGCATGGTGTGATTGCTTTATTGTTTGTCTTTTTATTGGCCCATCTTAGGATATTTCAAATTTATAAATGTATGTATGCCCAGTAAAATGATTATACCATGTGATAAATATCAACTTCCTTGTTAAATGACATATACCATGTGGTTTGAACTATTTCTATAAAATGTGATATGGAATTTTCTATGCCATGTAATATATATATATATATAAGAAATTGCATGTGAGACATAAAATGGATCTGGATCTTATAAGATCAAGTATGTAACATGGCATGGGTTAATTTTGATCACCAGGTTGGGTGAATCAGTCATCAAATTGAGGCAATGATGGTTGTCAAGACAGGCATGGACCGAAGTACTTATGATACTTGGCTCTGTTGAGGGAGGGTAAGAAGGTCATGAGGTCGGGATGCTATGTGGCATGGTTGCAGTGGGGGAGAGTAAGGTTAGTGAGTTGACGCTTCCTTTTTACTACTTTTCCTATATATGGTATTATATATATATATGATATACGTTTTCTAACCATTTGTTGTATTAAGTGGGTTTCTACCTAAATTGATCGGATGGAGCGTTAGGCCGGAAAGGACGATGAGTAGGTTCAGACCCCTGAGGGTCTGGCTGAGCAGATTCAGGCTAAGGTACAGGCTCAAGGCCAATCATAGGGATAGGTTCTATATTAGGTTTAGGTACATGCAGCTCATCTTCTAGATTTAATAGTGTTTGGGTTGTGTCTTGATTAGAAGATCTGTACAAGCCAAGTTCAGGTGATCTAGGGTATCGACATAGATGATCAGGGGAGGTTTTATACATGGCTTAACTTACTCAAGAGTTTCAGTCACAGAACCCACTACTGTTTTAGGGGGAGGGTGGTATGTAGGTGGCTGGGAATTGGATCAAGAGAATGTATATGATCTTTGAGCAACTCGAGACACCTCCAGGGCAGAGGGTCAAGCTGATGACGTACAAGCTCAAAGGTCCAGCTAAGCATTGGTGGGATATGTAGGTTCAAGAAGGAAGACATGAGGGACTAACTTGGATGGATTTTTAGGCTAGGTTCTTTGATAATTTCTTCCTAGATATATTAATGGTTGAAATAGATCAAGAGTTCTTAAGCCTTCAGTAGAGTGACATGTTCGTCATAGACTATGAAAAGATGTTCACTGAGTTTTCTCACATTTCACCTAGTATGGTGAGTGCTGAATCCTGAAGGGAAAGGTGATTCGAGGATTGTTTATGGAATTCCATTCGGGTTTATGTAAAAATCATTAGCTTGTCCTCATTCTCAGAGGTGGTCAACCATGTGCTCAGAGCTGAGTGAATCCTGAGGGATAGGTTTTAATCGAGAATAGCAGAAGCTTCAGGTTACTTCAGTGGATACACTTCAAATGGTCTGAAGTGAGGTCAGTATGAGTTCCAGAAAGGCGGTTAGACCAAGGACTCAATCAAACCACCTTACAGTGGTTCTTCAATAGTTTTCTTCTAATGTGGGAAGTGAGGACATGTTTGGACTCAGTGTGAGCATCCTCTAAAGGAGTGTCAGGAATGTTGATAGGATGATCATCTTGAGAGGTTTTGTAGGAGGCCTTCTCATTCAGCTGGTGATTAGGTTTAGGGGCAGACATAGGTGTTTGAGATCAGTTTAGTATTAGTACTAGGTGAGGGTATCTAAGTTTCAAATATACAGGGAGGTCATGGTAGAGAGAGTGAGACCCATCAGTGGGGTTAGTGGTCAGTTTCTAGTGTAACACTGTTGGTAGGTCAGGCTTCAAGAAGCTATACTTTAGGCCAGGTGCACACCATTGAGCTTCTAGGGAATGAAAAGGCCGGTGAGTCGACAATAGTCAGAGTTACACCGTTGGCATAGTCAGGTTCTATTTTTATTTTTCTTTGGCATGGCCTATTGAGGCATGTCTGTTATGGGTGAACTAGGTTCACAAGTTTCATATTGACTGACCAGACATTGGTTAGTAGGTTGACATCATATTGAATGTGTGATATATATATATATATATATATATATGAGGTGCGAGGCACCGGGTTCTAGTTTGAGCATCATTGCATGTGTGTTACGTGAGGTGCTAGGCACCCGGGCTTTGAGGAGATACATTTTACTTGAGGTGACAGGTATATCGGTGTTGTTGAAATGAGGTACAAATTTGAGGTTCAATGCACTAGGACTGATTTGATCATCTTTTGAGATGTAGGATCTCATTGGTTCTATGTGATACATGGGTGTGAGGTAGGTACTGATGCGGATCAGGACTATGGGGGGGTCTCTGGTATGACATGGGAGCACCTGATGAGGTGTGGGAGTAACGATGTGTCACAAAAGTACCTTGGGTCTGGGAATTAGTCATTGGAACATTAATTTCTTTGATTTTTGGTTGGGATGTGACAATGTTAGGCAATTCCTAAGGTGGGGAGTCCACTTAAGGTAATTATACTATACCATTGAGGCTGGGGTAGTCTGGGTTAACTTTTAATTGAATGGGTATTTTTTGTGACATCTTCATGTTTCATTTGATATGATGGGGATGATATATGTTGAGGTGGGGAGATCGTAACGTCCTAGGTTTCTTATTTAGGTTGAAAATCACTCCCTTTTTCAATATTTCAATTAGTGGATATGTCATTTTCTATATCATTGATCAAAACTCAATTATGATAGTTTCAGGAGTGCCTCATGCACCTCATGTGTTTTGTTTTGGGTTTGGGAGCGTCAGAGGCCAAATGGACTGTTTTGGAATAGTAGGTCATGGTACACAGTTTAAGGTAAATCGTGCATCCCCTTCCAGCTAACTATGCGGCATGTTTTGAACTGTTGCATGGTTTGTGTAAACTGTGTGTGGGAGGCACATGGTCATGTAGGGTTCTCTAAAATTGTTACATAGGGCTTCAACATGGTTTACTTATGGCCAGGGCAAGCCATGTGCATTCTGTGCGAGGGTTCCCTTTTGGGTAGTAGCTCTGCATTGTAGCTCGCACAGTTACCACAAGGTTTGGTTAACTGTGTGGGTAAACTGTGCGGCCTGTGTAGGGTGTTCTTTTTATGTTTATCCTTTTCTTTGTTTTTTCCTTCTTTTCCGTTTATTTCTCATCTTGGCCACTTGTTTCATAGAGGGTTATCCCTCTTTTCTTCCGTCCACCGGATTTGTTTCTTCTTCTCCATCGGTGGTTGAATATTTGATCCATTAGAGGCTATAGAACCATCTTGGTAAGGCTAACCTCAGGCTTTCTTCTCTTCTCCTTTGTTTTTAGATCGCAAAGTGATAACTTTTTTTGAATTATTTATCCCTTTTATAGGGTTCTTTAAGGAAACTCAAATCTACACCAATGTTCTTTGAATTGAAGCTCGATATCAAATGTGTCCACATATATGAGTCTAAGGTAGGTGGTGCATGATTTACATTGTGTTTTCACGGTCATTTTGGGGGTGTGGATTTTAGAAGGCATTTGGTTATTTTGAGAGAGACGCATATATAATTTTTGATTGATATCAAAATGATTGGGTGAACCTATGGGATGCATATAGGCTTGCCCAAACCATTTATGCTTGAGCAATGTCGGGTTAGAGTTTGTCTCTCCTTGGGGTGGTTTGGTCGGGGTGCCAAATCCTTTTAAATTGTCTTGATTAAATTTAAGTGGTTTGTATATTCAAATATGAGGAATTCAAGACCTTTATATTAAATTTTTATGTTTTTTAGTTATGTAATTCAATATTATTAAATTGAATTTATTATTTAATGTGAGTTACTTATTATTTTCTTTATATGAAATTCAATTATATTGAATTTCTTGTTAAATTGAAAGTGAATATGTATATGTGATTTATTATGATATATTTTTGAGTTAGATAGGGTCATGATGGGATCGGCCCTAAGATTGAGGTGGCTATGCCATTTGATTTGAGGTGATGTTGATTGTCTGGTTGGGCTTGGCTCTAACACTCGGGTGGTGTAAACCATTGGTTGGGTGTTGTGGATGTCGAATTGAGGTGTCGAGGTCATCAAGTTGGGCATGGCCTATGGTATTTGGATAGAAATTCCATTATATTTGAGTGACATTGTCATAGGGGCAAGAGGTGATAGTGTTAATGTGGCTTAGGTTATTAGTTGGTGATTGTCACTCACCCATAATGGCCATAACACTTAATTGAGTCATGTTCACATAGGCTGACTCCATGGTGAGGTGTTTTTAACCATTTGTGTGGGTAGAGGCCCTCAGTATGTGGCTTAACAAATGTTTTGGGGGTTCTTGTTGTAGAAATCCATGTGTATGGTGAGGAAATTTCTGTTGATAGTGATGAGGCTATCAGTTGGGGGGCTAAGGTGCGTTGTTCATGGGTCGTGGGGCTAGATATTTGTTTAAGGGTATATATTATTGCACCATCAGACATCATTATTTGAGATGATAATTAATTTTCTTTTAGGAAAGGTATCATTTTTCCTCCATCTGTTGGGCTTTGAGTTGATGTAAGCTTTCGATAAGGGGTCCTAGGAACCATTGACTTGATTGTACATGGCTTCAGGATGACGGTGATTTTATTGAGACATGAGATTCCAGAAGTCACGTGGTGTCGGGTTACATTATTTGAGGTGGAAACTGAGCATTCACTTGGTCTTGACATCAGGGGTACCTTGTTCCATGGTCCAAGGAACTTCTTTACTTCTGGTTTTCTGACGTTGGCCGAGTCAGGTGACTACTCCTTGGTGGCTGTTGAACACTATAGGAGTTTGTTTGTTTACTTATTGAATCTTGTTGTTTAATTTTCATTTATTATTCATACATACTTAAACACTTGTGTTGGGTATACACCATTGGTTAGTATTCTACTAAGACTTCTTCTCACACCCTACATGGGCCCTTTTGGGCAAATGTAGATTTTATGTCTTTACGTTTAGGTAAGGGATGGGCTTCAAGAGCTGGTTTGTAGTGGATGTTTGGCATGGGATGTTATCATGGGACCTTTAGATAGTGCCTAGATGGAGTTTCTCTTTTATTTTTCTTTTTTCATATCTTGTATAATCATGATTATTTCGTATATGTATATAGCTACTAAGGTGTTCCATGGGTGACCCCTCTTGGTATTATATGTATGACCTATTATAGATGCATGATTGTTTTATTAGTGCTAAAAGTGGTATGTTTGGCATGATGATATATTTATTTATCTTCTGATGTGGTTGTTTATTAATTTATTTCTCAATTTTCTTATTTTGGATTGTGCTTCCGCTATGCGGGTCTGGTTCAAGTCTGTTGAGTCATTCTTTTTTCCACCGCATGTCATACTATATACTCAACCAGTATTATTCTCTTTTCCCATAGGGTATAGCTTCCCAACTATACCTCTTTATACCCACAATGGTAGTCATAATCCTTTGGTATTCGAGGATGTGCACCTAAGGCCCAGTAGCTCACTGGCCCGATATCACCGTTTAGGTGGCTTAATCGGGTCGGGGATGCTTCCCATCACAATTTTACATGGACACTCATGTCCTTATATAATTAAAAAAAGGGATAAAATGTGTGTCATCAATGATGAAAAGAATACACTAATATTACAAATTATATAACCACATGTACACACAAAAAGACAAGCAATTTCAATCATGTATTGGTCATTCATCTCAAGATCAGTCATCACATAATACTCTTAACGTGTTTTTGGGATAATTATTATGTTTCACATATTATAACCTTAACTATAATTGTATCTAATAAATAATAAATATATATGTGTACATTTCCATATATTTATATTACCTGCTTTCCAAAATTTAAACTTTTCAATGTGTGCATATATATATCGATAGATTCACTTTATTTACCCCCGTGTATCGAATATTATAATTTAAATTTATTTTAATTTAGATATAATATTCACATAGAAATACATTCAAATAATATAACATATATATATACACATTTAAATATATTTAACTATATTTATTAATATTTTAAAATATAATTTCATATACTTTTGTAAACAAATATTTTTTTTAAAATATAAATATTATTAATTTATACATAAATTCTGAAAATATTAATAATAATAAATTTTATTAAATTTATTTTACAATATTATTATAATTTACATTTACACAACCATTAAAACACTCTAAACTTAGGTTACCATCAATTTTATAAAATTATATATGTATATATAATTTTTTTAAAGTATCTACAATTTTAGAAAGTTTGATAAATATATTTAATACATATTTACTTATAATAATAACTATTTTCAATTAAAATTAATTAAAATTAATATTCAAAATAAATATTTTTAGAACTGTTAGAAAAAATAATATTATATATATATATTGAATAATATATTGTATGTTTAAATAAATTTAAATATAATACCAAATAAAACTAGTGTTTTTTTATAAATTATTTTTCATAATATATTTTTTATAAAATATTTTGATAGATTCAGATTATTTTCCGATGTGTATAGAATATTATAATTTAAATTTATTTTACTTTAAATATATTCAAATCTAATTATTCACAACATAAATTACATATATATACATTTTAAAATATTATATTCAAATAATACAACATATATATATATATATATACATTTAAATATATTCAACTTTATTTATTATTATTATAAAATAAAATTATATATATGTTGACGCTCCTTTTCGTCACAGAGTCTAAATGAATTAAAAGAGAAATACCTTGAACCCAAAGTAATTCATCCTTTGAAGAAACATCAAAAATTGACAAAGGCATGAACAAAAATTCATTCACACATGGGTTGCGCAAGTTCCATCAAGGTCGTGGAAGTATACGTGCGCACCTCCTAGTGTTCGTGCAGGTGGCTTGCACGCCCTCTTTGAAATTCGCCCAGGGTCTTCACCAACCTATAAATACCCACGGTGGGCCCCCCGTTTTAGGGAGAAAAAAATTCCAGAAACTCATATTTGGGCTCATGGCGCTCTAGTCTCTTATCAAAGCTTCCGAACAATTCTAAGGTAGTTTCTTACCTAGAACGGAAGATCTAAAGAGGTGGAGTAAGGCCTAAGTGTTGAAACTCATCAACACTTGCGCACCTAAGTGGCCAGTCCTTAAGGGAAATGGCCACACTTGTGCTCCACCTTACCCCTTCAATAGAACATGCACGACAGTCTTCTGGATGCCCCTAGGGATAATACTAAGGGCTTGAGCCATGTCTCAACCAAGTATTACCTTAAGGGTTGACTGTCGTGAAAGTACCCACGCAGGACTTGTGCGCCCCTCCCTTTTTGGGTGCCCTTCCTGCCCATTTCACCTCTTTTATGCCTATCCACCTCTCCTATTCAAGATTCAACCTTCAAAACCCTCTTCAAAGCCATTTATGGCATGGTTCCTTTGTTGGATTCCTTATATGAAAGGAATTCAGTGGAACATCTCTCAAAACATAGTGATTTACACATCTTTATGTCACTAAGGTTCGATATTTCGTTCATTCAACCTCATCTTTTAAGATGAAGGAATCCCTAACCTGGGCCTCATTTTTCGGAGTAAGCCCTAGTCCAAGTTCTCATTAATTTGGGAATACTCTTTATGAGTAAGCCCTAAGTCCCCTAACCTAGGCATCCTCTATAGGAGTAAGCCTCAGTCATAATTTCCCAAATCTGGGTATCCTCTTTAGGAGTAAGCCCCAAGTTCCCATATCTGGGCTTCCTCCTCAGGAGTAAGCCCCAACTATAATTCCCTTAACCCGGGCTTCCTTTTCAAGAGAACGCCTCAGTCTCAATGTCTAAAAATATGGGCATCCTCCTTAAAAGTAATCCCCATGTCCCTTAATTCTAAATTTCCTTTAACATTGGCCTCCTTCTTAGGTTTAAGCCCTAGTCTTAATTTATCTTAACCAGCCTTAATTTACTTTTGATATGGGCTACCTTTTCAGGAATAAAACCCAATCATAAGACCCTCCTAATTTGAGCATCTTCCTCAGGAGTAAGCCCCAAGTTAGAGTATCCAAATCTCCATAAAAGAATATATACCATTATGGACCCTATTCACGGACTTCTTCTTTGAAATGAGTCTCGATCTCTATCTATTTGGGCAGTCATACATACATATGTCCCACATCATTTGTTATGATTGCATCTTTCGTGGCACAATTGTCTGTTTTTACCATTACCTCTTGTTTCTCACACCGTTCATGACTCACGTGAGCTTAGATTTTAAAATTAATTAGGAAATTTTTCTTTGAGCCATCAATCATACATAAACATCATACTCCCTTACTCGAACTACATGGGTTCTGATTCCTTTTCTAAATAAAGAATACGTAGGTAGCCAATCTGCGGGTACGATCCCTACTCTGAAATAATCAATGTCTTTCTGAATGAAAATAAACTTCCAGTGCCCCACTGAGTGGATTTAAAACCAGTATGGTCATCATAATGACCAAGAGACTTTGATATAATTTATTAAAGGATAACATTGAATAAGAATCACTAACAAACACAGATTATTATCTATTGATGAAGAACCTCGATACATATAAAAAGATTCTCTAAATTTCCGACATATCAATCATTGATTTTCAGATCTAAAGGAAAGATCATTTTATACATGGTAATTTAATAAGGATTCACGAACATACCATAAATCTATAAAGAGAGTCCCGGAGTAGACCAAAATTCCCCTCAAAAAGGTGAGGTTAGTCTGACCTCCCATCCTCTCAACCAATTCAAATTCTAATGCCTTATCAGTTCACAACTAATGAGAACCTACCTTTTGAAAGTAGGTCCAAATGGATATAGAATCATTGGATGTTTCTGGTTCCACGAACAAACCTGTTAGAAACCGCATGGAATGTTTGAACCATAAATCAACGAGTTCATCCCCATTTCCATAGGAAACAAATAATGGTGAACCTGACCTGAATCCTTAACCAAGTTGAAATGATGTTTTACTTATTTGTTAGGCCCCTATTTAAACTCAATGAGAGGTCCAAAAGAACAATCAATAGCATGTGTGCTTATCCAAAAGATGTAGTGGCCAGACATATCTTGATTACATCTATTATATAAAACAAGCACACTTTTCCATGATCTTATGCATTACAGAAATGGCTTCTCTTAAATTCACACCTATGAATAATTCTGCTGTGAATGCCTCTGATGCTAGTCCTGCTAGATCGTCGTCCGCTCTGAGGATGATATCACATACTCAACATATTCAATGCTGGGTATCAAATGCGCTGGTTAAGGAATACCATCTAAATGGTACTATTCCAACTCGGGAGGCCGCTCGACAAAACCTCCAAGTCAATAATTCACCTTGGTCGTCTGGACAGTGATGACCCACGATCAAGAAGCAGGTGGTGCCAACCATCAACTCCAACCGTTTTGGGTCGTTATCCCCGGAACGCAATCACCGTTCACTCCCATATTCTGGGTAGGGGAACAAGCAGGTCCCTCAGGGCCTTAATTCATGGAGACAGGAGTCCTTGATAAGGGATCCCATCAATAATAGCCACCAAATTCGTGCGGCAGTGCGCCCTCAACATGATGAGGGTATCATCTCACGGTGTTAGGATCAGGTTCCTCGAACCCGAGTAGGCAAGACGAACCACCAGAGGCGAAATCCGGTCAACAGTGATCAAGTTCTCATCTCTTCCATCTCCAGAGAAGTCCACCAACTTAACTTGGTGGCAAGAAATGAGCGGGCACACAAACCCATCTGATTTAATTCCGTTGTCCAGAAGACTCGTCTGGCAGCAGCATGCCAATCCCTCCAGGCAATTCTGGCGGAGTACTATAGACAGGAACATACACCTTTTTATAAATCATCAGCTAGTCAGTAGGCTCATCTTACTACATACTGTGGATCCCACCAACCCAATGTGTTGACAACTAGTAAATAGGTACATACACCTTCCAGTATTGATCAAGCCTACCAAAAATCTCATTTGGTAGAACACAGAGAGGTCAGTCAGAAAGCTCCGGCGACAAACAAAATGCAGACTGAACTCTTTTCCCCCAAACATGAGTATTGTTAGAATTCACTGACAGGAAAAGGAGGATAGGAGCGGGCACATACACCTACTCCAAGAACGGAATGGATGTATATCCCCATTCCGGCAGTTGAATTCACCAAGCACATTCTGTCAATGGTGAAAGAGCAGAAGAAAATCCCTACTTATTTTCCGGATGCCTGCTAGGATATTATAACAGCTTTAGCAGCATCACAGGGAAAGACACACAAATCTATCCCTACCAACGGAGTGAAAAATCAACATATCACTCTGGAACATACACACACCTTTCTTCCAGTCCAAGAGGGTTGTGGGGCGTACTCCCCATATCATACGGACAACCATGTTAGGCACATACACCTTATTTGAGTGGATATAATCAGACTAACCTAATCATTTCTCCTGAGCAGGCACATACACCTACCCATAACAACCAATTTCGTCAAAAAGTGGTTCCTAAATTGAGTAATGAGGCATCTAAGAGGTAGACCAAACCAGCAAAGTCAATAAATCAAGAGAGGATCTGTAATAAGGCCTTGCTTGATGCTGGAGTTTTTGAAGCCCTCGGACAATTATATGTTGGAATTCAAGATTCTACTCCCTCATTTCCCAATAGTGGGAACATTCATTCTGAAGGTCTTCATAAGACATTTTCTCATGAGGTATTTCTTCATGACAATTCGATCAATCTCAAAGTTTCATCTTCAGATGAGAGCCATAGTAACCCACTGCGTGGCCAGATGATCAAGGAGCAAAACATTTCACCTTTTTCGATAACCCACCATGGTGGTCCTCCCCATGATGATGAATTTAGCTTCGAAATTCCTCTCTGTAGTAGTAATTCACATTTCCTGGAAAATTCTATAATGGACAATGTAGTGACGGGACAACCCTTTTATCTTGAGGCACTTGCAAATTTGAGGCCAGTCATTTTTGATGCTTTACCACTAGCATGTGAATTAATTTCTCAATCAGAAGGTAGCTTAGGGTGTCAGTCATTCTACGAACCACCCTTCGATCGTTAATCTTCTAGTCTGATCAGTGAATTCTCTACCAATCTTGTTGTATCCGATGAAGCAACAAGGAAGCACAAGCTCTGGTCTAATAAGGTATAAGAATCTTCATCAAATAATAAAGAGGAAATGCTGAATATGAGAAAAAAACTGGCGAAAGGTGAAGTGCTAGTTATGTTTTGTCCTTTGGATGACTCTCAGTATGACATTCTAGAGAAGTTGACAGAATATAGAATCCATGATATTCATCTCAACATATGGAAAACTCTTTTTCAGTTAAAAAAGAAAATATTATCTTATGATGAATATGAAAGTCATGTCATGATAATAGAAGGGTTACAATGCCAAATTTATTTGGCATCTCTCTCAGTTTTTCGATATCTGATGGCTGAAAAGTAGCAGAGAGCCCTTCAGCGTTCATGCCTTGGTGCATTAAGAATATTGAGCTAGTTAGTTTCCAATGCCCCATCTGGTATTCATATCAGGGGATGGGGTGTTCATGGAGTACTACATTTCACTATAATTTCCATCCAACAAAGCCCGCCGCAAATGGCCTCATTCAATGTTATTTCCCATGGCCGACCAAAACCAATTGGCATTGTTTGTAATCAAAGGCTCACTCAAGAATAGGCCACAACTAGTTCTTCTCAAAATCAAGCATACAGAGAACATGTTGTTGAATTACTCCTGCATCAAGCAAACAAGAATATTGAACATGCCTCTCGTTTGGAGCAAGCACATCATCAAGTGACATAAGTGTCGGAAATCATCCAAAGGTCTTTTGAGCCAGGTCATAAAAGTGGATACAGGTTGATGTATACAGCGAATTTCCAGAATAAAGTCTGCAAGATCAAGAGAGATTTCAAGAAAGTCTCAGATATAGCATGTCAATAACCACCCCAGCTTGCAATATTGGGGACTCTTTTAACCCAACCCTCAGAATCAACAAATAGGATTTGAGGAGTTGATCAGGAATAGAAGGAACAACAAGAACAACCCCAGTAAACCGGACTAAGGGCTTTTTCAAATCCTCAATATCTTCCTCAGAGAAAGATAGTCTTCTTATCAGGATATTCCCTCCAAATTATTGTTCATGAAGAAGTTGTGGAGGGATCAAATCAACAAAATGCAATGTATCATCAGGGACATGGAAGAAGACATTATCAAAAAATGTTGATAGAAGGGATGCAATGTTTTTTTCATCAATTAATGTCATCAATAACATTGTTTTTGATCCACCATATGAGGTTCACTCAGAGGGATCAGATGAAGAGATTCTTTCTCAAGAAGTTGTACATAGAGACACAAATGAAGAAGGTGTGCATACACAAAATCAAAGGCTTACCTAGAATTTGGGTGTTCCTTCAAGAAACCCACTTCCCCCTCTCCAAAAGGTATCCAACAAAGGGAAAGGAAAGAATTAGGTTACATACCCTTCCTCTGGAGAAAGCCGATTTCTCTCACTAGAGCAAAGATTTTCACAACAGGAGGAAGAAATGAAGGAATTGAGGAGTATGAATACAGAACTACTTTAGGGTAGTCTTCCTCCTAAGTGTGATGAAGTTAGTCATCCAAGGGAATTTTTTACAGCTACTGAGATGGATCAAGAATATCATCCTCTATCAGAACACCCTCACAAGTCTAATCCTACGGGTCAGGTGCAACAACAATCGGTGGTACTACTATCAGTTGCAGTACCAGCCACCACATATGTCCAAGCTCTAGTCAGTGAACCTGTTTAGGTCCAAGATCAACAGAATGTTTCTCAAAAGTTAATAAATACTATTGAGTCATTAACAGAACGGTTGGAAGCTATGGAGGGAAAGCATTCTCAAATTCAACCAGAAAAGAGAGCTTACCCTGAATGGGTTGATGCAATTCCCCCTGCCCCCATCAAATTTTAAATGTACCACATTCCCAATCTTTAATGGTTCAGGAGACCCAGAGTGATACTTTACACATTTTTTTCTCATTTTTATCCTATGATTGGAACCCCTCAGCAACAAGAAGTAGTAAAGATCAGGTGTTTTGTACAGTCATTACAAGGGACTGCCTTTGTTTGGTATACAAGTTTGCAATCCCGGTCAATTACCAGATGGTAGGATCTCCATCAATGATTCCTCCTTCAATTCATCTCAACATTTCCAAAGACAACAGTTTATGATCTTACATATTATAACCAATGGGAGAATGAATGGGTTTCAGATTTCATTGCTCGCTGGAAGGGATTAACATATTCCTTAAGTTTAGCACTCCCTAAAGAGGAATTGTTACCAATCTGTGTGGAAAATCTGCGTGATGAATTATGCACACTGTTGATCCTTGTGAAATACACAGGAGGGTTTAGAGACCTTACCTTAATCGCTCAACAGATTGAAGATTATCATATGAAGACTATGGATAAATCTTGTGTAATTCCATCAACTCCCGGAAGGATAATGGGCAAAGAAGATACTGCTACAGTCATGCTTAAACAAGCACATGTACCTTCTTCTACATCATGGTCTTCATCTTCTCTAAGGGCTCCACCTCCTAAGCATCAACAATAAAGGCTGTTTCGTCAAGATGATAAAATAGATCAAAGACGAACACAATTTGAGGACCTGAAGAGAAAATTGTACTCTTTCTGAAATGAACAAGTTCTTGGTTACTTCATTTTGGCTCTGGAAAATAATTTTGTTCAATTGCCAAGGCCCAAAAGGCCTAACAAGGAAAAATATGAAGACCGTCCCAATTATTTCCCCTCTCATTAGATGTTGGGGAATCCCATTCAAGAGTGTTTTTTCTTTAAAGTCCTCCTGCAAAAAATGGTGGACTCGGGACAAGTCAAACTGAAAGGTTATTCAGCTCAGGTAGCATGTGTTACTGCTACAAATCGAGAGGAAGAAGCCGAGGGGCAAGAAGTCAAAAAAAAATGCACAAAAATATGATGACTGGATGTTCAGAAAAATGATCAACTGAACTCATGTTATTTTGCGAATGCAGTTGAAGAAATCAGTTGTGTATTTTTCCATGAATGCCACAGAAATAACCTCTTCATCAGAGGGAAAATCCTCAAAGAAACGACATAATCCAACGAATGAGGAATAATCAGAAGAAGATGAGATCATGCCAAATCCTAAGTTGTCTTTGACTCTGGCAGCTTTTATGCCATCTACTTCGAAGCCATAGGCACCATCCCACCATAGGGCACAACCTGAACTGGCTAATTAGGCAGATTATTCATCATACGAAGAGTTGATCTTTGGTTCTGTTAACATGATTCACATAACAAATCCTTATGGCAGTTGCAGTTTCGATCCTGATGACCCTGAGCTCCCTATATCAAACAAAAGAATTATAGGGAGTTCCAAAGGTCTGGGATACAGAGGAAGACGTGGATATCCCAGAAGCCACTATTCTAACTCTACACCTGCCAGAACTGTATATGCATTAGAAACTCATGGCAGAGCCCTTCAGTGGGCTCAACAAGAACAAGAAAATTCTTCCACCAATAGTAGATTCAGTCCTAGTACAATTACTCTGGAGGATCGATTAGAGGTTCCACTTTCTACCCCTCATCAAGTAAATATACCTAATTGGTTTAATCTAACAAATACAATAGTATTTCCAACTCCTAACCCGATACAAGAAGCATCTACATCCAAAAGCATCAACTTCTAAGGCACCTGCAAAACCACATATTCCTGTTGGGAAACATTGACCTTTGGATAAAAAATATGATGTATTGAAACACCTGGCCCAAGTATCGGCCAATTTATCAATTCTGGATGCCTTGAATTTGTCAAAGGATCTTTGGGAGGGACTCATCGAGGGTTTGTCAAGTCCTCAAGAGTTTGAAACTGAAATTTTTGCAGCTGAAGTCTACCATGTAGAGAATAATACTGCAGAATGCCATGCAGTGATATCTTTCATAGATGAAGATGTAGATGATGTCATGCATGGACATATTAGACCTTTGTACTTATCTGGAAAGTTCAATGGTGTAGACATCCGATGATTTTTCATTGATAATGGTTTAGGAGTCAACCTCATCCCCATTCGTACACTTCATCGATTGGGCCTCACAAAATCTGATTTATATCCTTCTAATTTGATGTTACAAGGATATGATAAAAATTATCAAGAACCATTGGGCAAGATTACACTTAGAAATCAGTTTGTAGACCTTGTATCCAATTCATATTTCATCGTTGTTGATCATGATACAGCCTTCAACGACTTTCTTGGAAGACCTTGGATACATCTAAATGTGTCTATCCCTTCATCATACCATCAATGTCTCAAATATTTTTTTGATGGTCAAATTGGGACATTGTATGGTGATAATGCCCATTTTAAAACATGTGAATCTCAATACATTGAGGCAGAATTCTATCACATGAAGGGAAAGGAGAAATCCACAGCAAGGGAGGTTACCAAGGTTAATGCTATATTTGTTTTGGAAATGATTCCAGCAAATCCATTTATATATGTGAGTACGGATTATGTGTTGCCTATCAGTCCAATTGACAGGATAGACCCAAATCAAAACACTCTTATGGGAACATCCATAATGTAAATAATTGAAATCAAGCCAGACAGCATGGGAGAAATTGGTGATTCACCAAATAATGATGAAATATCAAATGGGGATGTCTTCATTTCATATGCTAAAATCCAGCAAGTCTATACTTCGCAAACTAGGCCAAAAAAAGTTATAACAATGTCATAGGTGAATGATGATGTCGATTCTCAATCCATCATCTCCTCTTTATTACCCATGGAAGACCCTTCATCCTCAATAGGGTCAGAAGTGGAATCCTCTTCTTCAAGATGTTCAAATTTTAACATCTCTCTTGATCATGGAAATTCGGCTTCATCATCTACTATGCAAGTAGAAATAGAAGAAATGACACATGTTGAAGAAGAAGAGGAAGATCCCAGGGATGCTCCTCCAGCTTTTGAAGACGGTATCTCTACCACTCTAGATGAACTCATTGAAATAAATCTGGGTACAAAAGAAGATCCATACCCCACATTAATTATTGTGGCCATGACTCTTGCAGAGCAAGAGATGTATATTTCATTTTTAAAGAAAAATCTTGATATATTTTCTTAGAACTATACAGAGATTCCAGGACATGATGTTGATGTTTCTACTCATCGTTTGGGTTTTCCAGAAGAACATTGAGTATTTAAACAAGCCGCAAGAATAACACACCCAACCTATGCTTCCAAAATTGATGCTGAAGTGGATAAGCATATCAATGATAACTTTTTAAGAGAAGTTCAATGTCACAAATGGTTGTCAAATATTGTCCCTGTGAAGAAGAAAAACGAAAAAATTAGAGTTTGCATTGATTTCAGAGATCTTAATCGGCATTTTCCTAAGGATGATTTTCCATTTCTGATTACAGAACTCTTAATTAATACAACAGCTGGCTATGAAGCACTTTACTTCATTGATGGATATTTTGGGTACAATCAAATCCTAATGGCTCTAGAAGATGAAGAATATACGGCCTTCAAAGCCCCTCAGGGGGTTTTTTTCTATCGGGTAATTCCCTTTGTCCTAAAGAATGCGGGCACAACATATCAGCATTCCATGCATCATATATTCAAATCCTTTTTAGGGAATTTTTTTGAATATTATGTGGAAGATTTGGTGGTTATATCCAGGCAATGTTCTAATCACTTGGATGATTTGGAAGTCATATTTCACAAACTTCGACAACACAATTTGATGATTAACCCCGTAAAACGTGCTTTTGGGGTAACCTCAGAAAAATTTCTCGTCTTTGTTGTATGCCATCATGGTATGAAAGTAGATCCTGAGAAGACAAAGTCAATCCTAGGTCTGTCACCTCCTCAAAATTTGAACGAACAGAGAGGACATCAAGGAAACTTAGCCTATATTCGTCATTCCATCGCCAATTTGGCAGGAAAAAGTTTACCCTTCACTAAATTGATGAAGAAGGGATTCACATACCATTGGACTGAAGAATGTCCAGAAGCATTAGATATTCTCAAGAAATATCTCTTAAGTCCACCGGTGTTAATGCCACATGTTGACGGAAGACCACTTATCCATTATGTGACAGCTTTAGAGCGATCATTGGGTTCCTTTCTTGCTCAAGAGAATGATGCTAGGAATGAAAACAGCCTCTACTATCTCAGTCAGACGATGCTTGAAGAAGAAATCCCATATTCAAATATTGAGAAGTGCTGCCTAGCATTGATCTTTGTAGTTCATAAGTTGAGACACTACCTGAAACATCACGATGTCCAATTGGTATCTTGCAATAACCCGATCAAATTCATCCTTATTCGTCCAATGCTTACAGGACGTCTGGAAAGGTGGGAAGTTATTTTGCAGCAATTTGATATTTAGTATGTGTCTCAAAAAGAAATAAAGGGCCAAGGTCTTGCTGATTTCCTTGTTGAACATCCTTCAGTAGAAGATACATCTTCAGATATAGAACTTCCTGATGAGGATGTCTTCTCTATTCAAGATAGTCTTCAAACTTGTGAAATTTACTTTGATGGAGCTTCCAGAAGTCCAACAGGGAAGAAAATGGAAGATCCTAAATTCATCAAAGTTGGGTTAGGAATTGTGCTCATTTCTCCAAAAAAAAGCCAGAGATACCCTATTCCTTCTCATTATTGGGAGGCGGGACAAATAATTATGCAGAATACCAAGATCTTATTACAGGATTGGAGTTGGTGCTTCAAGCATAGGTGAATCACTTAAAGGTGAAAGGTGATTCAGACATCGTAATCAAATAAGTCAATGGGGATTATGCAATCAAAAAAGAAGAATTAATCCCTTTTTATGGTTATGTTAGAGAGTTAATGGAGAAATTTCCTTTGTAACCGACATTTTCTTATGTCCCGTGATCAAAAAATTCTCAAGCTGATACACTAGCTAATATAGCCACAGCTTTGGCAGATCCAAATTGGGATGAGACAACCATCAGTATTGCCCACCTTCATACAATTTCACCTTATGTTTAAACTAGAATAGAGGAAATAAATGAAATTAATCCCATATTTGAACCATATGTTCATAATATAGGATGGATGACATCTATCAGGGAATACCTTTAAAATGGAACACTTCTACCAAATAGAGACGGGAAAGAAAAAGTCCGTAGATGTGTGGACAATTTTACTCTTTATGACAGCTCTGATCACCTAGAAAAAATTCTCTACAAAAGAGGTTTTGATGGAGTTCTCTCCAGATGCATTGATGGTGAAGAGACAATGATTTTCATGAACGAAGTACATGCAGGAGTCTGTGGTGCACACTAGTCTGGACATAGATTATCTGATAAAATTCGAATGCTTGGATGATTTTGGATTTCAATGATACAAGATTGTGTTGATTTCACAAAGAAGTGTCATTCATGCCAAGTACATGCCAACATCATTCATCAACCTCTAGAGTTTCTTCATACAGCTAAATACTAATGGTCATTTTCCACATGGGGAATGGATATCGTGGGACCTTACCCTTCAGCTACAGCCAAGTAGTTTAAGTATATTCTTACTGCTAATGACTTATTTTCCAAATGGTTATGGGAAATACCTCTCCAGGAAGTTAGTTCTAAAAGCATTTTTATCATCATGAAGCCTAACATCATTACCAGATTTGGTGTCCCTCATACCATATTGATGGACAATGGCACCAACTTCTGTTCATCTGAGGTAAGGAAGTTGTATCAAGAATACAACATCAATTCCAACCATTCCTCTCGATATCATGAAGCAGCCAATGGCCAGATAGAAGCCTTCAAAAATTCTCTTTCAAATATACTGTAAAAGCTGGTGGATAAAGATAAGAAGTCATGGCCTGATAAACTCTTTCATTCTCTATGGGTTTATCAGACCACATCCTGCAATGTAATGCGGTCAACTCCATATTCATTAGTATATGGAACCGAAGAAGTCTTACCCATTTAGGTTAAATTACTCTCGCTCAGAGTATCCATTTGTGATATGTCATCTACAGATGAACAATCTCAAAAGATATTGGATGAGTTGGAACGATTATATGAGAAAATATTGTGCTCCTTGCACCACTTGGAAGTCTATCAAAATAGAATAGCACGATCTTTCAACAAAAAAGTTAATCTTCGTTAATTTATTCAGGGAGAATTGGTATTGGTTCTCAGAAATCCAATGATACCAAGAAAGAAAACTCCCAAGATTGAACCAAAAAGGGAAGGACCTTACTCAATACATAAGTTCTACTCTAATGGAGCTTATTCATTAATCTCAATGTGTGGAGAACTTATTACTACTCAAACCAATGCCAGATTTATGAAGACGTATTTTGTATAAACATGCCATTTACAGTCCATGCATACAACCCTAAACTATTTGCATTTCTCTCATCCAACATGACATTAAATTATGTTGTCCTTGATGCAAGACATTAAACTACATAGTCCCTTATGTCCAGAAAGACGTTAAACTGCACCATTACGGTCCATGCATACGACCTCAAACTATTTTCATTTCTCTCGTCCAACATGACGTTAAACTGTGTTGTCCTTGATGCAAGTATTTGAAATGCATAGTCCCTTATGTCCAGCAAGATGTTAAACAACACCATTACAATCCATGCATACGACCTTAAACTATTTGCATTTCTCTGGTCCAACATGACGTTAAACTGTGTTGTCCTTGCTACAAGACTTTAAATTGCATAGTCCCATATGTCCAGCAAGACATTAAACTGCACCCTTACAGTCGATGCGTACGACCTTAAACTATTTGCATTTTTCTCATCCAACATTACATTAAATTGTGAAAAAAATCCCTATTACAACCAACATGACGTTAAACTATGTCTTCTTGTGTCCTTACTGGATGAAATTAATCTGCATAGTCCCCCTTTCTTCCAACATGACGTTTAACTATATTGTCACCATAGTCCTAACTACATGATGCTAAACTGTATAAAAATACCTTAATACGTCCTACATGATTTTAAACAATATTTTTTCCCTGCTACATGACATTAAATTGTGCATCAGCAATAGTCCTCATTGCAAGACTTTAAACATCATAGTCCCTTAATATGTCCTACATGACATTAAACTGTGCATTGTTATGGTTTTTTCTAACTCTTCTTTCTCACACCGAGTATGAATCACGTGATATTAGAGTAAACTTCAACCATAACACCTTCTCTGGGCTTCTAATCATGCATTAATCCCAATATTTTCTTTTTAGATCATTGTTCTAAAAAAACAACATGATCCCCAATTCATTCTTCAATCGACCTACGTGAACTATGATCCTTGCCTTCTAGGCTAGGTACGTAGGAAACTACCCAAGGTTCAAGCACAAAACCAATCTATTCACATCGGTTCACCTCAATCTCATATGATATTGATTCGTGAATCCACCCACAGAATCAATCTCTTTAAGTTAGATCACATTTGTCCTTGCTATATGGCATTAAACTGTACAACACTTTTTCCCTGTATGACAATAAACTGCAACATTGTTTTACACCCTCACCTGAGAGGGAATCATTATTTACCTTGATCTACAATCATGTTATGTTCCAAAGACTACGTGCATACCTGGAAATGCCTGAATGTTTTATCTTGGTTTAAACCATCATTGGACTAAAATCCCCCATTCACCCTTCACTTGTACGAACCAAATATGTACAGAGGGTATTTCAAGAACTATGTGCGGCTTGATTTTCATACTTATGGGATACGTAGGAACGTTCGAGTGTCCCTCGAATCCAGCCCCAAGTCTTTTGGGCCTAACCCCAAATTCCATTTTCAGTCCCCTGGCTGAAAAGTCCCTGTGAAAACACACACTATGTATTCCATATAATGGTCTAAGCCCTATGACCTTAAACTAAGATTTCCTAAAATTTCATCCCACTTGATGTTAAACTGTATTTCAAGAACAACGTATGGCTTGATTACTATCCTTATGGGATACGTAGTGAAGTCTAACATTTCAATTCCGGACCCATCCACAACATGATTATGGTTAGCATTGATCTATGTATCTCTTTCATGCATTGGACAATACCCATTTTCATATGTCATACTCCTAACCTTAAATACTTATAGATCTCCATAACCCGTTTCTTGACTTCTGGTCACAATATGTCCAATTTCTGAGATTTATACTGCCTGAATATGCAGTACGTGCACTTAGGCGGCCTTGCATAAACAATCTATATAAGAGACTTTTTTGCCAAAATATACTATTATTTGACTATGAATCCAATGACCTTAGGTTGACCTGTATAATTCAACCCCCTGATGAGTTTGTTGAATAATGGTAACATCATTCTTGGGAATACAACCTCTTTTGTCCATATTGGTCTTATCAAAAATATGTAAGGATCTGCAAAAAATATCCATCCTCAACATATTTTTCCCGTGTTATTTTTCATGATCTGAAAGTATTCAAGTCTATGCTTTATATTTACCTTCCCTACGTTTGGGTCAGAACTTCATAAGAGTGACATTCATCCAGTTCTTAGACGATCTTGTTTGGAAATATCTTCTCCATATTCAAGTACCTCTCTCCATACAGCAAACTCTATGCTTTGGAAAATTTGAATCTCCATATACTTCCAGGGGCTTTTTAACAATTGAAAATTAAATTTCTGAGAGTTCTTTTTCCTGACTATACAGTAAGTGCCCTTAGGCGGCCTTGCATAAACAGTCTACATAACAGACTTATCAGCTAAAAGATACTATTATTTGTCTATTCAGCTAATTCCCTTAGGCGGCCCTGCATAATTCAACCCCCTAATGGGTTTTTTAAATTGTGGAAACATCATTTGGGGGAACTACTTCTTATAACGCCTTTTATCCCTTTTTTCATATCATTCCTTAGATTCAAAATTTCTTTAAGTCATAGTTTACATATTTTCCCTCATACTTGAGTGTGGTAATATGTTTTCAGATAAATTCTCAAGGAATTGAGTAAATTTTAATCCATTCAGTAAAAGCTATTTCGACCTTAAGCATTAGCCTTTCTATGATTGACATGCATGACTTTAAACTGCCCACAATAGAACAGGGAACTCCGAACAAAATTCAAGTTCCATCTCACTAAACATACATTTCGTATGATTTAGGAAATATTGAGAAATTAAAAGATTCAAATTTTGTAGGGTTATTTATAATAATCCTAGAAAAAGTGAAACTATGCTTACTACGCCCATTTTCTTAGTTAAATATTTAATGTAGGTAGCAGGAAAATGTGTGCACAAATGTTTGAAAATGAAAGCATTTTTCCATTTGATGCACAGGAATTAAAAATAAATCCACCGACTGGAGTCTCTTCTCTTTTCCAATAATTATAGAAGGCTGTCAACATAAATCTTCACTTGATTTATAGCATCTTGAGCTTCATCAGCCACCACTTTAAGCTCATGAACTTGACCAACTTCACTCTTTTCAGCCTGATGGAGTTCTTTCTTGGCATCTGCAATGCATTTTATACCATTCATTTGAGCTCCTTCCAGTGAATTGTTCAGTTGGTCATGTTCCCCAGTAACAGCATATAACTGTTGTTGAAGGTGCATCTGCTGGACGATTTTATCTTTGATCTTATACTTCATCTCCTTCAACTTGGAAGTATAATCAGCCTCATCTCGGGATACTGCAGCCTCAAATTTAATGATATTGGCTGACAGCTTCACACTGGTCAAATCATGACAATACTTTTTCTCCTGCTCCCTCTTTAAGATTACTTGTTTTACCGTGGCATGGATCTTTTGATATCCAAAACCCCAAGTCCCAACATGAAGAACATTGATGATAGTCGGAGAATCTTCAATGACAGATCTTCCAAAGGCACTTCAGATATGATCTTCCATATGTTCTTCCATGCGTTGCGTCGGTAAAATTGGAGTGCCATTTATATCTATGGGTCTGATTCAGCATCACTGTCACAGGGAGGAACATAATCCAGGATTAATGCACTTAGGGAAGTTCCCTTCTATACTCCTTCCCCCTGGCCCATGTTTCTTAAATTTCTATTCCCGTTGGGGTGGAGGATGAGGCTTCACCTCCAGATATATCCACTGAAATTGATGGCCCTTCATAATCAATTGAAATCTTTGGTTAGTTTCAAAGGATAACAAAAATCGATTAACTGTCTTGAAAATTAAGTACAGTCATAAAAAAATGTTATCCCTTACCCAATAGTAGATTAGTAACTTGAGAAGGCTCCTCCCCGTCTTTCCTAACTTTAACCATATTTTTAGGGTGAGTTTGAGGAATCTCTATGGGGATCTGCTTCACTTGAGCTAATTTCTCTACCGTAGTAGGATTTTTTATACCCCCTTCAGGCATTGGCAGTTCAACAGCTTTCTCATATAGAACTGCACATTTCAACTGATCATGATTTGAGATGTAATAAGATGTTATTTTTAATATCACAAAGTTTAACACTCACTTCCATAATCTTCTAAATTACATGGTAATTTAACATGATCAAAAAAATCTTCAAAAGATGCACCGAGTTCCATCATTTCATCCAATGTAATCTCAGAATCCTGGTTAATCTCACCAGTGGTAGCATTCGATATGTCTTCTTGGAGACCTTCATCCTGCAGCCTCTGACCTTGGATAGCATCTTCAGATAAAATAGCGGCGTTAGTTTCAATGGCCGCCAAATGCTCTATTACAGGGTTTGAACCTAAATTATCACAGAATGGAAGTCAGTTTATCTTTCATTAAACATTTTATGTAGCATTGTTAACTTACTAGAAGCAGGTTCTTCTCTCCTTCCAACAGTAGTAGGAAGGATACTGGGAACAGACGTTGGCTCTTCTCTAATAGCAGCCAAGTCATCCTGAACTTGTAATTGTTCACCAGTACCCTTTGTGGTCTTCAAAGGAGGATCATTCCCCTCCCTCAGAGGGGAAATTGAATAAGCCCCTTTAATCCCTAGAAGGATGCGAAACCTTTTCATGGGTTAAGACTCATGATTATTCGAAGGACTTACCACTACTGATAAAGCATTTAGTTGTGGACTTCTTCTTTCGATGCATTTTTCTCTTTGGTTTCTTGGGAGTGTCAACAGTCTACTTTATAGGTACATGAATTGGAGAATGGAAAGATATGTCCAACTCCTCATCCATGGATTGCTGGCCTAGAGATATCTCACTCGACTCACAAGGGGATTCATTAACCCCAATGGCAGTACCACCGAGGCTATATTGAGTTGAAGGAACCTTAGTAGTTCCTTTCTTTGAAAGCTGTAGGATGAAGAGAATAATTTCCTTGAGTAACAAATATTTAATTAGAATCAAGTTACAAAGAAAATAATGAAAGAGACACACATCTTCAGGAGCCATGTAATCGTGCCACTCCTCATCTCCGGAACCACCAATCCCCTCAATGGCACCATGATCAATCATTTCCTTCACCCATTTGGTGACAGAAATGGAATCATCTGTGGAATATATGAGCATTTCCATCTCTCTAATGTAATCTGACACATCATTGGGGATATCCTTGTAACAAATATCTATAGACGCCAAAAGATTCCCTATTCCAGGGAGGTGTAGCCCCTCGCACAAATACATTCAGGCAGTTTCAGCACCGCAGTATAAACTTCGCCATGTCTGGACAGCCTCTGGTTGTATATATTTAGTATGTGTACCAAAAGGCTTCTAGGAGGGTCCTACAACCTTAGACATCATCTTCTTCCCAGGTCCTACAACTACAGATAGAGAATAAGAAAATAAGACATGTTGCTCTATAAAGTAATGGTGATTAAATTTCCACAATGAAGTAACTCACTAAGAGTTGATGGAGTGGGACTTTTGATTCTTATAGGAGGATTATATTAGGCACGAGGCTACATTGCCGCATGTTATGCCTCATCATCCCCATCTTGAGAATCCGACGAATCAGCTTCGGGTGTTACAAAAGAATAACCTTCCAGATGAAGGGTTTCTTTCTCTACGGTTCTCTTCCTTTTCCCCACTTGATAAACCGGGTGATTCAGCACCCCTCTAGGGTATGATGGTATCCAGTTCTCGGCATACCATGTGGTCAAGTTATATTCTGCTTTATCAATTGGTAGATCAAACACCGCCCTGGTCTTCTCCCTAGATGTCAACAACCATAGTTGTCGGGCAACCATCGGATGCTGCTCTGACCTGACATGCACAAGGGTAGATACAACAGTCTGCTGCAAAAACTTGAATTGGCATGCAAATCTGTATGGAGCATCGGCCTCACATATAATCTCTCTGTCAATCCTGGTTTCTAGTACACCATCTCTGTAGGCCAGCATGTATGCCCTCAATTCTAGACTGGTTGTTCCATAATCAACAAATCCCCTGGTTGGCAGATTTCCATAAGGAAAGAAATTTAATTCTTTATGCATGCTTAGCCTCACATTCTTGTCATAGGAATTGAGAGATAGCGGAGCAATTCCAAATAATTACTGCACTGATGGCCTGAAGGAACCTCCAGGAACCTGTACTCTGTTTTGTACATTATATGTTCTGAAGTGAGTGGTGATACATCCTTACAAAACTTGGAATGGTCCAACTATTCTCAAAGGAGACTCACCCATAAAAACATGGGGTAAGATCCTATGAATATTTGCTAAAATGGGGGTATCCAACCTAACCATTTTTCCCTCATCCAATTTGGCTGCAATAATGAAGGTCCCTAGCCTGACGCCTCCCTTCGATTACCTGACTGAAAAAAGATAAACACTGAGCCACAAGGCCAAGAAGCCCACCAGATGAGTCTTCTTTGGATTTCTCAGATTCACTTCATATCCCCACTTCTCAAATTCTTCTGCTTCTAGAGTTATCCAGAATGTGCCAGGAGCACCACTCTTCTCTGTTTTGGGGCATGTGGTAGGATGATTACAGGTGGGCCCCTTCTCCTTGGGCCCCTTCCCATTCGATCCCTTCTCCTTCGGCTCCTTCTCCTACTTATTGGTAAGAAACATATTCATCCACTAATCTAGATGAATATCCTTTCTAGAATGAGTTAATGAGGTCTCTGAACTCTTGATCTCATGAAATATTTTCAATAATTCCTGAGACAAAGTCGAGGTCTTATCCGAATCATACCAAGTCACCTTGGGTGGATGAATTCATCATACATACCACCCAAAATTGGAGCTCCTGAGATCTTGTGGACATCCCATAGACTGATGCCTACTTCTCCATGAGTCAGATGGAATGAATTGGTTTCTGGGCTCCAATGGCTGAGAAACTCCAGAACAAAGCCATCATTCCTGTAAACATATGTTTGACCATCCCAGACGGATTCATTTATTGAAGCTCCTTTTAAATCCTAGACAAACTCTACGCAGGTTTGTTGCACCCAGTATGCCCACATCCAAGTTGGCTTCACACCTCCTCGAGGACAAAAGTCCCAACTCTTTTTCTAGCATTTGGATTGATCCATCTAAGATTTTCAGATGATTGAGGGATAACAATGTGGTTGCAGCTCAGGCTTGTGAGGTTTCAAATCTGAGGTACATGGGCTATGATGCATTATGTAGGCCTTCTCCATAGTTCCATCATTTACAAATGCTCCTCCACTTGAGATATTTGCTCGAAAAAAATTGGTGTAATTCTAAAACCAAGACTTTGGGATATAATTCTTTGCCTCTGGAATGGTGACTTCTCACAGATGACCATAGCCATACAAAGGTAGATAAATAATCTGTGGGAAGTCAAGATGATACTCTTTCAGGTACTTGTCCAAATCTAGAGGAGTGATGTCACATATAGTATAATAATCATGGACAATGATGCTCATAATATCATCAATTCTCTTGCTAGACAGTTAATCAGCAATTCCGATTCTCTTGGGAGCCATTTAATCTGCACCAAAGTTGAATAATTAACTCTTAAGTAAGTTGATTTTTCATAAATTTTGTAAAGAAAAGTGAAAAATTGGCTAAGGCATTAAGGCGCACAAATCCCAAAATTGGCGCGCATGTATCAATGTATCGCAAAAGTTTTGGTGCGTAGGTATCGCTGCAGAAGTCCATGTACCACTACCGCAGCGCGACAGCAAAGAAACAGTGGAAAATAGAGAAAACTTGCGCGGTGAAGGCATCTTGCGTGGCGAGATCAAGAATCTTTGAGATTCGGTGTTTTGCGCGAGGAATGACCGCATATATATAGGCCAGGCCGCACCCCTACGCACTGATGCCTGCATGACACTCACTTTCACGATTCCATCTGTGCGCTCCACACTTGCGTGTTGCATGTTCCTTGTCTTTCTTCATTACCTCAGAGTCACATCCTCATTTCTTTCGGATCCAACTCTGAGGGGGGACTTTTATTGATGCTCCTTTTCGTCACATAGTCTAAACGAATGAAAAGGAAAATACCTTGAACCCAAAGTAATTCATCCTTTGAAGAAACATAAAAAATTTACAACGGCATGAACAAAAATTCATTTTCACTTCGTTCGTGTAAGTTCCATCAAGGTCGCGCAAGTATAATTGTGCACCGCCTAGTGGTCATGCAGGTGACTTGCACACCCTCTTTGAATTTCTCTCAGGGTCTTCACCAGCCTATAAATACACTCGATGGGTCCCCCATTTTAGGGAGAAAAAAATTTCAGAAACTCAGATTTGAACTCCCGGCACCCTAGTCTCTTCTGAAAGCTTCCGAACACTTCTAAGGTAATTTCTTACCTAGAACGGATGATCTAAAGAGGGGGAGTAAGGCCTAAGTGTTGAAACTCATAAACACTTGTGCACCTAAGTTGCCGACCATTAAGGAAAATGGCCACACTTGCGCACCACCATACCCCTACAACAGAACTTGCGTGCCAATATTCTGGAAGGCCCTAGGGCTAATACTAAGGGCTTGATCCAAGTATCGCCCAAGTATTACCTTAAGGGTTTACCTTCACGCAAGTACCCACATGTCGCGTAGGTACACCTGTGTGAACAGGACTTGCGTGCCCCTCTCTTTTTGGGTGCCCTTCCTACCCATTTCACCTCTCTTATGCCTATCCACATCTCCTATTCAAGATTCAACCTTCAAACCCTCTTCAAATCCATTTATGGCATGATTCCTTTGTTGGATTCCTTATCTAAAAGGAATTATATGGAAAATCTCTCAAAACTTAGTGATTTACACATCTTTATGTCACTAAGGTTCGAGATTTCATTCATTCAACCTCATCCTTTAAGATGAGAGAATCCCTAACATGGGCCTCTTTTTCAGGAGTAAGTCCCAGTCTATGTTCTCACTAATTTGGGCATCCTCCTTACGAGTAATCCCCAAGTCCCGTAACCTAGGCACCTTTTCTTAAGAGTAAGCCTCAGTCATAATTTCCCAAATCTGGGCATCCTCTTTAGGATTAAGCCCTATGTTCCCAAATCTAGGCATCCTCCTCAGTATTAACCCCCATCTATAATTCCCTTAACCTGGGCTTCCTTTTCAAGAGTAAGCCTTAGTTTCAAAGTCTACAAATATAGGCATCCTCCTAAAGAGCAAGCCCCAAGTCCCTCAATTATACATTTTCCTTTAACCTGGGCCTCCTCCTTAAGAGTAAGCCCTAGTCTTAATTTCTCCTAAGCAGTCTTAAATTATGTTTGATATGGGCTTCATTTTTAGGAATAAAACCCAATCATAAGTCTCTCCTAATTTGTGAATCTTCCTCGGGAGTAAGCCCCAATTTAGAGTATCCAAATCTCCATAAAAGCACATATACCTTTATGTACCTTGTTCCCGGAATTCTTCTTTGAAATAAGTCCCGATCTCTATCTCTTTGGGAAGTCATATATACATAAGTCCCACATTATTTCTTATGATTTCATATTTCAAGGCACAATTGTCTGGTTTTACCAATACCTCTTGTTTCTCACACCGAGCATAACTCACGTGAGCTTAGAGTGTAAAAGTAATTATGACATTTTTCTTTGATCCATCAACCATACATAAACATCATACTCCCTTACTCGAACTACGTGGGTTCTGATTCCTTTTCTAAATAATGTATATGTAGGTAGCCCATCTACGGGTATGATCCCAACTCTAAAATAATCCATGACCTTCTAAATGACAATAAACTTCAAGTGACCCACTGAGTGGATTTAAAACAGTATGGTCATCATAATGACCAAGAGACTTTTATATAATGTATTAAAGGATACCATTAACTAAGAATATTTAACAAATACAGATGATTCTCTATCGATGAAGAACCTCGAATACATATAAAAAGATTCTCTAAATTTCCTATATATTAATCATTAATTGTCAGATCTAAAAGAAATATCATTTTATACTTAGTAATTTAATAAGGATTCATGAACATAAATTAAATCTATAAAGAGAGTCCCGGAGTAGACAATAATTTCCCTCAAAAAGTTTTGATGAGTCCGACCTCCCATCCTCTCGACCAGTGCAAATTCTTAAGCCTTATCAGTTCACAACTAATGAGCACCTACCTTTGGAAAGTAGGTCCAAATGGATATAGAATCATAGGATGTTTCCGGTTCTACAAACAAACCCGTTAGAAACTGCTTGGAATTTATGAACCTTAAATCAATGAGGTCATCCCCATTTCGGTAGGAAACAATATATTTTTCAAAATAACTATAGATTCCTAAATAAAAAAATTATTATTTTATACAAAATTATTAAAAAATTATTGTTCGTATATTTTGATAAATTTAATTAACTAAAGAACTATAATTATATATATATAATAATATATTATATATGTAAATAAATTTAAATATAATACATAATATAACTAGTATTTTTTATAAATTTTTATTCATAATATAATTCTTATAAAATATCTAGATAGATTCACTTTATTTACCTATATGTATGGAATATTATAATTTCAATTTATGACACTTTAAATATAATATATAATAATATATACATATAAATATATTGAAATCTAATTACTCACTATTTATATTAAAAATATATAAATTTTTTTAAACAACAATATTTTTTAAAATATAAATAATATTTCATATGTAAAAATTAAATTATGCAAACACCATATTTAAATTTCTTAAATCATTTTATTAAAATTAAATCATACAAAAAATAATAATTCATACAGAAATTAAATCATAAAAAGAATTATAATTTATACATCTATACACTCTTGAATCCATACATATTAAATAAATAAATCAAAAAATAAAATAAATAAAAACAATTACACAATTACCCCACTATTTATAATTTTTTATTCAGGAAGTGGCATAAAGTTCATTCATGGCTACATCATAAATTTTTTGAAGGAAGCATGAATGAGGTTCATGCTTCCAGGTACGTCCCAAGGAAAGTGTAATCCCCGCTCACCCTTCTCATGAATATTATGAAGCGCCTCCTTGGACACAAATTTTGAAATATATTTAACGCATCCTATTTTTTTATTTTTTAGAACGATAAAACCCATTAAAAACTCTTTTAGAGGCATAATACTTCTTCCCTAGTGTGCCACAAGAATTCACTCCATGCTTTGTAAGACCTAAAAATCGTAGGACTCTGCTCAAGAAAACCTGCTCAATTCCATCTCGTACATCCCCTATACATAGCAACCACACACCCCAAGTGCATAACAAATGTTAGGTGGGACATTCAACCCACTACCCTATATTTTGATAGGATTCAAACCGTGGGTTTTAAAAATTTGAGATAAGATAGTTTTTGAATTTTAGATATCTTGTATCATATCACATGGATAAGACTACATGTGTTGATTATGGGAAGATATATCATTTATATCTATCTAGTTGAGATAAGTGTTTTATTTTTAACATGAAAAATGCATGGTGTTTTGGAAATTTAAGAAATAATATTTTATATCTTGTCTGTTTTTGAAAAGGGAAATTATAAATGTTTTAAAAGGGGACGTAGATGGTGGAGAATACAGGGAGAGGTTCTCAAAATGTAATTTACTGAGATCACGGTCTTAGAACCAAGTTGATACTGAAGGTTATCAATTTCAAGTATTTTCTTTTGTTGTCAACAAATTGTATGAAGAAAGAAAAATCACCTCATGTTATTTTTGTTGAAAATTGTACTAACCACTATATTCATAGAATTGGACTATCAATACTTTAAATAGTCTGTCATATTTAGAAGAAGCTAGCTAGATGAAAAGGTTTATTAGATTCTCACTGAATCTGAATTGAAAAGATTGATCATAATAGGGATGAATCATAGTCTATATATGATAAAAATGTGAATATGCTTTGATGATCTTGGGGTTATAATAAATCACAGGTATGTTGTAAAACTTATGATGTAAGATTGATGAAAGAAAGGGGCAGTGAAAGAGATGTTAACTGTCGTATTCATTATTATCTTAATCATGTCAATCTTATTTAGGATGAATAGGAAAGAAGGATGTTTCTAGGGAAATGGGAAGTTATAGTGCTTTCCATTAGAAGTTAGAAGATTTTGAAGCTGATCTCAAATGTATTCAAATTCATGAAGAAATTCATGATACAAGAAAAAGTTTGTGAATGAAGGAAGTTATTTAATTCGATATTGTTGAATATTGATCCATCATATTTGTCATACCATCGTATTCATTAATGGAAGAATAGTTCTCATTAAGACTAATGGTAAATAAAGTAAGAAAATATTGAAGCCTATTTAGAACATAATGAAAGAGATTGATAAATAATTTAGTCAACCATTTATCAGGTGAGAAATACATTTTTCTTCATCATAATGAGACATACTGTAATGTCAACTAGAATCAGACTTGAGTTTGGAAAGAGTGTGAAATAGATGTTTGGATGTGTTTGAGGTTTTAAGGTTGTAAAGATATGTGGAAAATGTAAGAAACCAATGGTACTTTCTATTAGACCAAAATCCGAAAGATAAAAATCCTCAGAGAAGTAATTTGATGGGTATCATATTCAAAATAGAAAGAAAAGCACTGATTTGTTTTCAAAGGATTTCATTAATTGGGTAAAAATTCATTTTATTAGAGATTATACAGATTCATCTTGGTTATCATGATGAAAAAATAATAATGGGATGATTTTATTTCATTTTATGAAAAGAAACATATTAGAGAAATTGTATCATGAAATCAGAATGAATAAATGGAATCAGACTGGGGTTTCTGAAGAAGATTGAAGTTGTCAATTCCTTCTTACATAAAATTGATATGGAGAATCATATTGAAGGAATCATTTTGCGAAAATTAGAATCAATCTGGTGTTTTGAATAAATTATTAATAAAGATGAAGTGTTTAGAATATTTGATAAGGATCGAGAAGAAATGAGAAGAGTGGTGAAGCATTTATGATGTCATAGATGAACCTGAAATTCAAGGAATAATGCAAATTCAGAAAATTTGGTTAAGCGGAAAACAATTTCAAATTCCCGCCCAAACGACATTTGGGTCACCTAGAAAAGGTGAAAAGTACGTTGTACTTTTCTAATTGAAGTATTTTTCATGAGAGGTATAGAGAAGGAAAAGTGTTGAAGAAATTATAGAGGGAAGAAGTTTTTATAGTTTTAGTTTTTCTCAAAGAAGTCATGCCGGATATAAGTGAAAGTAGAATAGACAAGACAACAACATATAAAGATGATTATCATATTTATTTATTTATAATATCTAGGTTATCTCTGTATTGGGTTGGATTATCATGTTTTTTGGACTGAGGAAGAAAAGTGTCCAGAATTGTCTCAACAATATTCTGATAGATATATATTTTTTGTATTGAGAAATCGGACGAAGAAAATTTTATTGAGAATCAGACTAAGATTTATATCAAAATTCCTCAATGTTCTTACCATCTTCATGGTAAGAAACTAAATAATTTTTTAAAATAATACATTTTTACAGGTTGATAAAGAAGAACTGGCAACATGTGTTGTCACAAAAACTTTGTATTTCATCATTTATTCTAGAATGAGAACACACATTATCGGATTTTTTTACATAGTGTTACATGAGTGAAAGGGCATATCCAACTCATTGTATTCCAAAAAAAGGAATTTTTTTCTAGTGGATTGTTTGGTATTTTATTATTTCTAAACCATACCCAGGATGTAGTTATTCTTTTTGAATAGTGAAACTTGTAAATACTTGTGTTCCTATGGATGTATGTTTGATTTTTTTCAGTAGGGAATAAAATCCTTAATTAGAGGTGAAGTTTGTTTCAAGGAAACATAAAAGGAAAAGATAACACTAATTCACCCTCTTCCCCTCTCAGTGATACAATTGTCTTATCTGGCCACTTTCAACTGGTATTAGTGGGTTGGTTCCCTTCACTTTTTCTTTGCTGAATTTTTGAAGAGATTTTGATGGAGAATGTGAATTATGTGAGTAGTAAAGGAATTTTAGTTTTCAATGGTATGAATATTCATATATAGAATGATATAATGTTTCCTTATCTTTGTCTATTGGATATGATGTTCTTGAAGTTTCAACGGATGGGTTTCCTTATATTGATGATAAAGTTCCTCTTACATGTGTTGATAACATGAATCTTGAGAATAATGTAAGGGACAAGAATACTTTCATATCATTACTTTCTAAATTTTATTTCTTAAGGGTGAAAGGTGTGTCCACAAGCAAAGGTATATGGGATAAATTAAAACACATATATGAAGGAAATATAATAGTGAAAAAAGAAAAATAAAAAATCTACAGATTGAAGTATGAAATTTTTAAAATGATTGAATATGAATCTATTGGGGACTGCATTACCAGGATGAATAAAACTTTTAGCACTATTATATGTCTTGGTGAAAATTTAAAAAATTATATAATTGTTGAAAATATCTTGAGGATCCTTCTCGACAAGTTTGATACAAAATTCTCTTCACTGGAAGACAGAGATCCTGAAACATTATCTCTTGTTGATTTTTATATCACTCTCATCACTAATCAAATGAGAAGGGATAAAACTGTGAAAATAAAAATAAAAGTAGATATAGAAATGTATTTCAAGTCCAGCATGAATGAAAATTCAAAGAAGATACTTATTAAAGAAGAAAATAGTGATTCTGATTCCGAAAATGTGGTATGTAAAAATTTTAATGAATTTTTATCATTTTTTTCTAAATATGCGAGAAGTGGAACATATACATACAAAGGTAAACATACCTTGAAATTTTTGGAATGCGGATTTTTTAGAAACTTTGTAGAAAATTTTCTTTATAGAAAGAAATAAATGTATAGTGATAAAGAATAAATAAGGCCAAGAAAATGATAGAATAAATAGGGTGATAATGATAAATCTTTTTCTATAGGGAAAGATAAAAAGTTCATCAAATCTAAAATAAGAAGATTTTTATATAAATATGATGAATAAGAAGGCAGTAATGCCAAATCCGAAAATTATATTGATTATGGTATTGAGAATAATTTTATTGTAATAGTGAATGATGAATAATTAGGAAACACAAGTTTTGATAAAGAATAAAATCAACTTGAAATACATTTTCAAGAATATTTGAAATAATGTTTGAGAAATATTAGAAGACCTGAAAAGACAAACCAGAATTTATAACATGAATGTTCCTCCATAATTGAAGAAATATTTTCAGAAGAGAAGAACAAAATTATGGTATAGGTTGGAAATTTATATAAATCTCTTAAATAAGAGAAGAATCGTAATGATCATCTAGAGTTAAAGTTGAAAACTAAATAAGAAGAGTTGGAACATGCCCAACAAAAACATTCTAAAGTTAAAAAAGGCATAAGTTTCAAAAACTATTTCTCTGAATTTGGTGAAATTTCTAGAAAGGGTAAAACTAATAAGGACCATCAAAATATATCTTCAAATGTTGAGAAGAAAGCAGTAATGTTTTATAGAAAAGAAAAGGTAGGAAAGGTTATGTATGTGGCCAAGATTAAAAAAGTGGAGATTTCATATGTTTCAAAATACCTTGAGTCCAAAACTATTTATAAAAATTTGAAATCCAAAAAGTTTTATAATACGTCTTATTTTGATAAGGTTGAAAATAAAATGAAGGTTATAATTGATAATAGAATGTTTGGCGATTCGGATAAGAAATTCAATAAGGCTACTAAGAAACATGTTCACAACTCCAGTCAGTATGGAAGTTTCAAAGGAAAATATTCTTTCTATGGAAAGTAGTGGTATTTTGGTGGATTCATACATACTTAAAATATTTTTTGTTTCAACCAACAATATTACTATTTTCCCACTTATTATGGAAAGAATATTTCGAGGGGGATTCAATATCCTCAAAGGAATAAGTTTGAGAAGGTTGTTTGGAAGAAACTTGAGAAGATTGGTGTAAATGTTGAAAATAGGCTCCAAAACCCAAGAAAATATTTGTGATATATGTGAACAACATCTACATCATTCCAAAATGATTTCTTGTTTTGTTACTCGCACAATTTCATATTGTTAACAATTCTCAGAAGCCAGAAATGAAGAAATAAATGGCTTTTGTTGTTAAATCTAATTTAAAACTATAAGGATAACGACCTTGGATTGTTGATAGTGGGTGTTCTTCTCATATGAAAGGATATTTGATATTTTTGAATAATGAAATAAAATCTAAGTTGGAATTTTGAAATTCAGCAATGATGAATCATTAAGAATCAATGGTTTGGATCAACTATCACTGGAAAAGAAAAAATTGAAATCTAATAAATCTTTATATATTGATGGGATGAAACATAACTTATTAAGTTCTTCACAATTTTTTGATTAAGGTAAAAAATTTACTTTTAGGAAATATGGATTTTTTGTGAAAAGTGAGAAGGATGGAAAGACATTTATAATAGGTCAACATATAAAAGAGAACTTGTTTCAGGTTAGTGAAATAAAAAACACCTGTTAATTGAGTATGGTGGAAGATAATCAATTGTGGAATAAATGGTTAGTAAAAATTTTTCAATGAAACATGGGAAAATTATCAAAATGAGGTAGTGTTTGAGTCATTCTTTATTTTCCAAGAAGAAGAGATTACTGTTGCACTATTTTTTACAAAGGAAATATTACAAATTCAGTGCATTAGAAAGTTGATATTTGTTCAAAACAACCCCTGGATCTGATTCATTGTTATATTTGTGGGTAAATGAAAAAACAATAAAAAATGGAGATAAGTATATCATTAATTTCATTGATGACATTATTCGCATTACTTGTGTTATGTATATGAAACATAAGTCAGATTCTTTGAAAATGTTTAAAATTTTCAGAAGAAAAGCTGATAAGGAATGTGATTATTCAATGATGAAGTTGAGAATAGATAATGGTGTTGAGTATAAGAATGATAAATTTAAGAATTATATTGAGAATATTGGAATTAATCATGAGTATAGTTCCCCATATACTCCATAATAAAATGAGGTTACTGAAAGAAATAATATAAGTTTTGTGGAAATTGGAAGAACTATGTTGCTTTAACATGGTAATTCTAATTACTATTGGATATATATAATGAGTACTAGTATTTATATTCAAAACTGATGTTTATAAATTCCAAATTTAGATATGAATCCATATGAAATGTTTTCTATATAAACTCAATGTTTTGAATACTTAATAGTTTTTGGGAGTCTGTGTATTATAAATAACAAAGGTGGAAACTAAGAGAAGTTTGAACAGAAAGGTGGAGATGGAATCATTCATGGTTATGCTCTAGGAGGTAGAGGATACCAATGTTTCAATAAATAAATAGGAATAATTGTTTATTTTATTGATTTGAAAGTCATTGAAATTTCTAAGGAAGAAAAACATAGTCAGTTCGATAAAGAAGTTTAGTAGGGTAAGAAAAGTTTTAAAAACAAAAATGATAAGGATACAAACAATTATAATCAAGATGAATCAAACTTAGTTATTTCTAGTGATGATGATGATACTCAAAAATATCATCCTATGATGAGAAAGAAAGCATAATCTCATAATATTATTGGTGATCAACATCAAAAGTTTCAAACAAGAAGAGAAAAAAATACCATTACATATACTTCCATGTATTGAAAAGTCGAGTTGAATGATGTGAATGGAGATTTTGAGTATCCATATTGGGTTCAACCTATGAATGAAGATATGGATCAATTATAAAATAATGATACATGGGAACTTGTTCCTAATCTAGAAAACAAAAAATATATTAGTATACGGTGGGTTTTACAAAAATAGATAAATGAATAAGGTAGAGTGATAAGAAACAAATCAAGATTTTTGTGAAAAGGTTACTCGTAGATTGAAGGTGTTTATTTTAATGAAAAATTTTATCCAGTGGAAATATTAGAAACAATCATAATTTTTCATACTATTTCTGCATAACGAAGTTACAAAATCATTCAAATGGATGAAAAATATGCATTTTTTAATGGCGATCTTGATGAGGAATTTTATATTGAAAAACCTTGTGGCTTTGTTGTTGGGAAATATGAAAGTTATGTATGATGATTGTAGAATAATTTTTATGGGATTAAACAAGCTCTGAGAAAATGGTATTCCAAATTGGATACTTTCATAAGGAATATTAGTTTTATGAAAGAAAAAGTTGATAACAATATTTACATCAAAGAAGGTCAAGAATATTCTCTCATCGTAATTGTTTATGTTGATGATATTAACTTTACTAAGAATGATGAAAGGTATTGTGAAATATTTTCTAAGGAAATGAAAAAATTGTTTTTGATATCCATGTTGGGGTAAATTAAATAATTTCTTGGGTTACAAATTTTATAAAAGAGGAAACAAATTTTTTATTTTCAAAAACAGTAATCTAAGGAACTCCTTAAGATGTTTTTCATGGAAAACTTGAAACTTGTTTCCACACCGATTTTAGTGGGAAAAATGTTATCTAAAGATGGAGAAAGTAAGGAAGTTGGTCAGAAAGAATTTCAAAATATTATTGGAAGTTTTCTTATTTGAATACCTCAAGACCCGACAGTGCTTATATTATTCACTTATATGAAAGATTTCAGAGTTCTCAAAAATAATCACAATTACTTGCTGGAAAAATAATTATTAGATACATCAAAAGAACAAAAAAATTATATTCATGTATGATAACCCAAAAAGAATTTCTTTGGGTATTCAGATAATTATTGAGTAAAAAATATTGATAATAGAATATCCACATCTGGTGGTGTATTATTTTTGGGAAATATTTGTGTTAGTTGGCATACAATGAAACAGAATTCAGTAAATATTAGTATAGTTGAAGCTAAGTATGTTGTTTCTACTCAAGCCTCTACCCAACATATGTGGATGAAAACATAATTAGAAGACTTACTTATTGAAGTAATGTTAACATTTCTATTGGGTTGTGATAATCAAATTCCAATCAATATCACAAGTAATTTGGTTCAATATTATCATTAAAAACAAATTGATATCAAATATCATTTCATCAAAGAGAATGTGGATAAGAATTAATTGTAGATGGAGCATGTTTCTATATCGGAACAAGTTGCTGAAATTTTCACCAAACCATTACCAAAGTAATCTTTTCAAAATTGAGGTTTAACATGGGCATCCAACCTCTTTCTCATCAAGGCTGACGTATGTGTTTCTGTCCACTCTCTCTACTTAACTTTAGATAGTGTTTTCAAGGTAGAGAATTTCTTCATAAATCTATCCATATAGAAGCATGTAAATAGGGAGAGTTGTGGTTAAGATGTGAATTCAGAATTTTATGTGTGGGAACTATTCTAACTATTTTTTGGTATAATAAAAAAAGTTTTTTCATTATAGGGAAGCTGAATAAGTGGATAAAGTTGGGGAAGAAAGTTTTGAATAAGAGTTAAAGAGGTTTCGGTATCACTACTTTTGGACAGTAAGGTTTTTCAATCAATGATTCTTGTTACCTATAATGAGTTATCTCATGTAGGCTTAGAATTATTGATAATTAATCCATTACATAATGATAAAAAGTTAACTGATTTATGAATCTTGGTTGACAATAAATTTAAAAGCGTGGATTTTTAGGACCAAGCTGATATGGAAGGTGATCATTTTTAGGAATTGTATTTTGTTTTCAAGAAATTTTAAGAAGAAAGGAAAATCACCTCAAATTGTATTTATTGAAAATTGGACCGACCATCATATATGGAGCATCAGACTTACAATGCTTGAAAAGTTCCATTGTATTCAAAATAATCTATCTAGAAGAAAAGGTTTATTGGATTTACACTGAATCTGGAATGAAAGGATTGATCATAATTGAGATTAATCAGAGCCTATATGAATATGATACAAATGTGACGATGCTTTGCTGATCTTGGAGTTCTCATAAATAATAAGTAAGTTATAAAACTTATTATTCAATTTTGATGAAAGAAAGGGGGTGAAGGATATGCTTCCATTCGTATTCTATTTGATTGTGATCCTGTCAATCGTATTCTGGATAAGCAGGAATGAAGGATTCTGCTAGAGAAATGAGAAGTTACAATGGTTTCCATTACAAGGCAGATGATGCTGAAGCTAATCTCAAATGTATTCAAAGTCATTAGGTAAGTCATGATACAAGCACAAGTTTGTGAATGGGGGAATCTGTTGTAGTTTAAGTTGTTGAATATTGATCCATTATATTCGACATACCATCATATTAATCCATGGTACAATAGTTCTCATTAAGACCGATGGTAAAGAAAGTAAGAAACTATTGAAGTAAATTCAGAACGTAATGAAAGAGGTTGATCAACATTATATCCAACCATTTATCATGCGAGACTTACATTTTTCTTTATCATAATGAGACATATAGTAATGTAAACTTGAATCGAACATGAGTTTGGAAAGAGTGTAAATGAGATATTTAGATGTGTTTGAGATTTTAAGGTTGTAATGATTTTTGGAAAATGTAAGAAACTGAATGTATTGGTTTTCAGTCAGAACAAAATCCAAAAAATATAAATCCTTGGAAGCTAATGGGTATCATATTCATAATAGAAAGAAAAGATCTGATTTGTTGTCAAAGTATTTCATCAATTGGGTCAAAATCCATCATATCAGAGTTGATATCGATTCATCTAGCTGATCATAATGAAAAAATTGAAATGGATAGATATTATTTCATTTGGTACAGAGAAACATATTGGAGAAATTTTATCAAAAAACCAGAATGAAGAAATGGAATAAGACAGGGGTTTCCAAATAATATTGATGTTGTCTATTCCTTCTTGTATACAATTGATATGGAGAATTGTATTGAAGGATTCATATTGGGAAAATCAAAATCATTTTTGTGTTTGTGAATAAATTCATAAGAGTGCAGAAGTGTTAAGAATCTTCAAGAAGGATCGAGAAGAAATGATAAGATTTGAGAAGCTTTGAAGAAGTCATAGATTCACCTGAAATTCCAAGAATCATGAAAATTTAAAAAATTTGATTAAGCGGGGGAAAATTTCATATTCTAACCCAAACCACACATGGGTCACCTATAAAAGGTAAAAAGGTACATCATACTTTTATGACTAAAGTAATGTTCACAATAGGAAGAGATAAAGTAGAGTGTTGAAGAAATTTTAGAGAGAAGAAGGGTTTCTAGATTGAGTCTTCCTTGAAGAAGTCATGTCAGACATAAGTGAAAGGAGAAGGGACAAGATTGCAATATATTCAGCTGATTATCATATTCAATTGGTTATCATATTTATATGTTTATCATATTTAGGTGATATATGTATTGGGTTGGATTATCATATTGTTTTTTTGGAATGATAAAGAAAAATGTTCAGAATTGTATCAATCATATTCTGACAGAGATATATTTTTCATATTAAGCAATTGGACTAGGAAAATCAGGCTGGGAATCAGACAATTTTTTATAAAAGTACCTGAAGTTATTACCATATTATGGGTAATAAAGTGAAGAATTTTTTTAAAAGAATAAATTTTATCAAGTTGATATAGAAGTGTAGGTAACATGTGTTGTCACAAAAAATTTTAATTACATCATTTGTGCAAGAAAGAGAACACACACTATTGGATTGTTTACATAGTGTTGTACGAGGGAAAGGTCATATCATACTAATTATATTGCACACAAAAGGATTGTTTTCTAGTGGATTGTGTGGGATTCGATTATTTACAAACCATACTAAGGACATAGCCATTCTTATTAAATAGTGAACCTTGTAAATACATGCGTTCTTATGGATGTATGTTCGAATTTTTTCAGTAGTGAAGGAAATATTTAATATGATACGAAGGTTTCAAGGAAACATAAGAAAGAAAAGATATCACCGATTCACCCCCCCCCCCCCCTCTTGGTGATACAATTAGTCTGACTGAGCACTTTCACAAGGGGGAAGGGATCTATAACACACCATGATTTTATAGTATGTTTTTTCTTAAAAAAATAGTTTCTTCAATAGCTTGTGTTGTACGCAACACCGAATTTGAGCGTACCATGATATACTAAACTAGTCATTTAAAAAGAGATTATGAATAGTAATAAGCATATTTTAAAATTTAAAAAATTTATTTTTCAAAATAGACTTCATTTTTTAATTCATAATATCAAAATCATCTTAGAGTGAAATGTTGGTAATTTTCTGAAATATTTCAATTTTTATGAATACTAAAAATTACTGCATCATTGTTTAAAAAACAACTTTTCATTTAAATAATTATTTTATATTAAATTTATTTTAAAGTAACAATAGATATGTAATAAAAATATTAAACTAATTTAGGTCATTGAAATAATTTTTTAATAAAATCGGATATAAAAAAATATTAAACTTTTGAATGCCGGTTTTACCCACATTCTTGCCACATCAGTGGGATTAACATTAAACGTAATTTTACCGCTTCTGGGAATTGAATTTTAAAAAATGGATATGCATGGTTGTTATTAGTATAAAAAATTTGGTCTAATAAGATCAAAATAATTTTTGGTGAATATTAAATTTTGAATTTTATTTACCGCAGTTAAAGGTAAATAGGGTAATTAAAGGTAAAAATAATAATATAATATTATAATATTACCCCAAAAAATGTTATAATTTCATTTGATAAGTGTTTTTGGACCCAAATAAACCTTAATTAGAAAATATTATCCTTTTTAGGCCACTTTTGTTAGATTAAGACATTTATTATATTTGATTTAAAGAAGAGTTAAAAATGTCATATTCAAATTTTAATATCTATATCATTATTAATATGAGGTTATAAAAATGTTATTTTAGAATATAAATAGTATTTAGAAATATAAAATGATTTTCAACATAGTGGTGATTTATTTATAATTTTATGAAATAAATAATTAAATTAAATGGCGACATAATGATGATGTAGAAATTGATTTATTAAAAGAAAAATAACATAAATGATATTAATAATATTAAAATAAATATAATTTGAAATATTTGATGTCAAATACGTATTTTTTGGATTAAATTGTCATGTTAGGGATTATTTTATGTATTTTTCGAAGGAATCAAGTTGTTTGGACTTTAACAAAAATCATATATTAAATAGTGACAAAATTGACACAGATGATTTTAAAATAAATACTATTTTATTAAATTATATAAAAGTCATTAAAATCTAAGGCTCAACCAAATAACATGTATAGTGTGAAATATTTTTTAAATGATCCAATTGGGGTTCATTTGTCATATTATAGTAACAATATTACCCCTATAGTGTAAAAACACAAGTAGACACGATAAGAGTTAAATTGTTTCACTAATGGTCAAACCCAAAAGATAAGGTTACTTTTATGACCTAAACTTGTATAAAAATAATTTTTCGGATGATTTAGATTCATACTCATCTTATCCTCTAAATAACTCACTTTGTAATTTTTTTTATGTTTAAAATCAATTTATATTAAATTAGTAGTTTTGGAGTTTCAAAAAGTACGCCTCCCCTCTCTTATAAAATGGTACCTCACCTTCTCTTTTAGTAACATATATAAAACATTTTTTATTATACAAAACTTGCTCATTTACTCTCCCAAATTCCCTCACTTCATCCTAGAGTCCATTCTTTGGGCAGAAATCCAACCTAATAAGTCCTTTTATGCAAATCAAAAGGAGATACTTGAAGAAGAGGTAATTGTTTTAACAATTCAATTCAATTTATTTTCTTATTATACTTAATATTCCTATGTTTTTTAAACAATAAATTAATAAATATAGTATTATATAAATTTTTAGATGTTATTATGATTATGGGACAATCATATTCCTCTTTTTATCCATCCTACGAATAACAATATCACCGTGTGTCCGTACGTACAGTTTACCGTCTCTACGCCATGATGTAGTTTATTATCCAACACTACTTTATTTTAATGGGTATAACGATTAATATAAAGGATTTAAATAAAAAATATGACATTATATTTTTTTTTATAATTTATATTCTATCCAATTCCTTACCCGTTTACCATTATGGAATGATATCAGCGCTCGTGCGTACGTACGACTTACCGTCTCCACGATGCGATGAGATTCATCTTCCACGTTAACCATTCAAGAATGTTTATAAAAATATATATAATGAATATGTATAAAATATAAGACATAATAATACTACTAGAATAATATATATATATATATACATATATTTCATTTACTTGTTTTCATTCACTATGATAAAACAGAAACAACCTTCATGCGTATGTACGACCTACCGTCTCCTTGAATGATGTATTCCATTTAATTTATCTATATATTATATATATTTATATATTAAATATATATGATATATAAATAGATTCTTACATTATGGATGTAAATAATTATATGAGTAATACGATCAAGAATATCATGTCAAAACACGTACGATGAACAAAGCGATTATTACCCGAAATGTTGCTTAAACATGAAAATTATTAATAAACAGGTAATATAAAGTAATTAATGTATCATATATGATATCATAAATATTATTATTATTCTGGTACAAGTTAATAATATGTATAAAACCATTATAAAATAGTTTCAGACATGTATAGAGAATATCAGACATAAGGTAAGAGAAATCATAACTCAATTTTCATTCATTGAGTTATACATCTATGTCAATGGTTATGTTCTTCCAATAATATGTCTGAATCACCTATAATTATTTTATACTAAATATCCAATTCTATTTGGTGTAGTTATATTTTTAAAACATAATTATTCCATTGATTTATCCTCAGTCTAATGATATGATCTTTGTAAGGGAATTTCGTCTCACTTTTATTTTTCGTGAGATATAAGATATTTTCACCATATATTTCATATGTGTGGTGTATTTACTACCCTTATCATATTTAATATCATGAAGAAATTTATCTTCATGGTATTTAAAGATTCATTTGAAGATATTTGACTTATTATATAAATGTTCAATGTGGTATGGGATGCTTTGAATGTTTGAATAATTAATCATTTATCAACTTTAATATTTTGGAACTTATTCTATATAACTAGTTATATGAATTAAAAAGGATTATAAATGAAATTTTATGTCTATTTTTAAATTCATTAAAATTTTTCAAAAAATGAATCTTTTTAAGGTTTTATGTAAGGAGCACTTTAACTAAAACATCATTTTAAAGGTATTAAATATTTATCCTTCTAAATCCTTCTCATTAATATTTATTTTTTAAAATGGGTTTAATGATTTATTTATATGTACATAAATGTTTTAAAATGTTAATTACATTCAAAAAAATTAAAGAGGAATGTGACACTTTAATTCAAAAATATTTTTTAAATGTATTTTATTAGTGTGTGGATTTTGAATAAATGATTTAAAAGAAAAAGAGAAATTTGTTTCAAGATATTTTTAATGATTTAATTATTTTCATCTATTTCAACATCCTTTGTTGGATATTTTTGTCTAATTAAGGTTTTTTTTCTTATGATACAATCTACTACATTATATTTAATGCTTTATGATATGTTTGACTGTGAATGTTCTATTTTGATACCATTCATAGTTTATGGTTAAAGTATTTACATTTTTTATGTTAGTTTCCATAAGAATGTTTATATTGGTTATGTTTTACCCCTTTCACAAGAGGAATGAATTGGACTTAGTAAGTAACGGTTTGGGGATTAGTTAATGAATCCCCTATGGGTTGGTTACCAGTTATTGAAAGCCCCTTAATGCATCTAAAGTTCTCATGAGACAAATTAGTTTGGGTTTCGACAAATGTCTTACCCGTTTATGTATGGTCATGGCACGAGGCCTTAACGGTGTGGTTATGATGTTCAGCCTTATGCATTCTCTTATTATGAGATTAGTTATTGATATTAAATGTTATTATTCAACTAGTAGAATATCCATGTGAATGTTTATATGACATTATTTGAATTATTCTTACCATATTATGCACAATATTTGTTTAAAAGGCTTGTGTTTCAATTTTATACATTTCCTTAAAATTTTATGCTTATTTCTGAAATCTTGTCTTTTATTGTTTATCCTTACTGAGCATCAGAGCTCACTCCTATCTTATGTTTTATATTACTAGGATGATAAGAAGTGTTTTATGATTCATATACATGGTTAATCTTGGAGAATAATGGAATTAAATAATAATTATCTATGTTGGATATTATGTTTTCAATTGTGATGTAAAGTTTATGTATGTAATCTATTTTCCAAAACTACTGTACTGATCAGTCCATTGAGATTTCATTCTTTGTAATCATGCCAATGTATTAAAATAATGCATTAGTTTCAGGCATTTGGAGTCCAGACATTTTATTTGGTATCATAGGAAGTTTAGAAAGAACCTTGGAAAGTATATTTTGAAAACATAAATTAGGAAACAAAACCCTAAGATTGACATTGAGGATAAGTTTCAAAGAATGTTATAGTATTTTGGTAAGATAGATATTATGTGTGTATTCCTAACAAATAAATCCATGTCTAGATACTAAAAGTGGACGTGGTTCTAACACAAATGTACTTAGGGGTGAAAACTCTGACAAGGTGTCTCAGGCCTGAATCGGGGTAACCTGGTAAACGACAATGGGTCTTATTGTGCACCCAATTTGACACTCCCAGGGGATACACTTAGGATAACTTAAATTTTATTTATAAACCAATGTGAAGGATTTTAATATAATATGAGAATGGATAACCTGGGTTAACCCTAAGGTGTTTTTGAATGAAAATAAGGTGTCATGATATTCTTTAAATGATTTTATGACTATTGTTACACACACTATTATTTTTGATTTTAGTTAATAGGTGGATACCAAAGAATTTATATTAACATTGAACATGATGGACAAGATGAACATGATGGTGGAAATGGGCAACCAAATGTAATGTTGAAAGGCTTGAAAGATATTGTGTTCATTCCTAATCAGTTTTTTGAAAATATGATTAACAATATATACATTAACCAACTCTAAAACTCAACAAAGAAGAGGAAGGTAGAAAATTCTAAGAGCTCCAATGATGAAGACCATGGAGAAAAGAAAGCAAAATTTTCATCATGTAAGAAATTTGTAAGGAGACACCAAGAAAAGTGTCTCAATGGAACAAATAAATGCTTTATGTGTGAGAAATAAGGACATAAAGCTTATAATTTCCATGAAAAAAATGAAAAGTACAATGGATGAAAATAAAATTGATCCTAAGAATCCATTTTTAGTCATTTTATATAAATATAGGACACCTCAACATTACCCAAGTCAAATCCCTATTCTATAGAATAACCTCTAGGCCAAGGAAGGACCTATATGAAAATAAATGGATGTTGAAATATTTAAAAGTATTATTGATCTTTTGATAATGGGATTAATTTGGAAGACTTTTTTTAGTATGTTTAACAATGAATTTTGTTATGTGAAAATTTTATTCGATGAAGAATTATATTTTCTTGTGTGGAAATAATTATAAAGGTATAAATAACCTTTAGGGTTTATATGATCCCTAATTTTGAGGTAATTATGGGATATTACATTTTAGGATGCAATATGAAAGGCCGGAGATAAACGTTGAGATTAACATATTTTATGGTTATTTTTTAACAAATTTATCTCATTTTGGGAATTTTATAATAATTGTATATGTAACATCCCAGGTAAATAAAGAATAAATAATTTTCATATTTATTAATATTTAAGAATTAAATATTAATTTTAATTAAAAGGGGTTTCTAATTTCGATAGCGTACTCGATACGCAACGATGAGTTTCTTTGAAAACTTACGTTGCACACGAGTAATAAAATAATATTATTTTAAATGTTAGTTTACGCGTAGCCATTGTACTAGCAGGAATGGATAGGAATAACTAAAATATGATAATATATGTTTTTAAATGTTCTTATATTTATCCAATAAAAGATAAAGGCTTGAAATACGGAAGGAATACAATTTTAAGCACTTATACACTAATTTTCACTAAGGGTTCACTTATCACCTTTTGACGACGAACCGTCATTAAATATAGTTTTGATCAATCTTATAAATTCTATTGGACCAAATATAACTCTTCTTTAGAATTGGGACATCAAAATTTACTTTGTGTAAATTTTTGGTATCTTTCCGATAAAGTTCATTTTTTTAATGAATATTGTAAAATGTTGTATTTTAATTCAAAACCTCTTTTTAATATAATTTTTAATATGATTAGATTATCTTTTGAATTGGTTTTAAAGTGAAATTAAAAAATATTTTTACCATTAAATCCAATAGTGGTCGTTGGAATTAATTTCACTTTGAAATCGGATATAAACTAGTGTCAATCTTTAGATACTTATTGTTTCACAAAAACACGCTATTTGTCATGACAGTGGGAATTAATTATTAAATTAATTAATTTGATTTATATGTTTTGAATTTTTTAAAATAGACTTCATTTTTGAATTCGGAATATCAAATATAGCTTAGGGTGAATTTTTGGTAATTTTCTGAAAAACTTCAATTTTTGATGAATAGTGAAATCACTATGTGGTACTTATAAAAACTGATTTTTCAGTTAAATGAATTTTTACCACTAATGTGTATTGAATTTTTAAAATCTGACATACATGGTTGTCATTAGTATGTAAAATGTGGTTCAATGGGATGAAAATAATTTTTTTGCTGAATAGTAACTTTTTTTTCATTAATCGCGATTAGAGGTAATTAGTGTAATTTAAGGTAAAAATGATACTAGAAAAATGTGGAAACACCATGACACTTGTCCTACACCTATTGGGTGAGTCATGGCTGACCAAGACAACCCATGGGTCTTTTTAGGGGACCCCATGGAGCCACTTGGGTGAGATAATGACTTTAATGCCTTTTTTAAATAAAGGTGAAAATGACACTAACATAAATTGTTTTACTAAAACAATTTTTGAATGGGGTTATACAAGTCCATATTTTGATTATAAATAGTCATTCGAAATATAGAAAGATTTCCTACATCATAGTATTTTTTTATAATTTTTAGACATTAAATAAATTAAATTATTTATGACATAATAATGATGCAGCGATGACATCATTATTTGACGATTTAAATAAAACGGAAAGATAATGTAAACTCTATGAACTACACAGGTCCAAAACTTATTGGATGGGTGTATTTACAACCCTTATCACCTTATCCACGAATTATATCAATGTGGGACCTTTTAAAACCGAAACACATTTTCAAATAAAGTAATATTTCTTTACTTTCCAAAAGTGCCCCTCCTCTCCTCTTATAAACGGCCCCCACCTCTACCTCATTTCACACACTCCTCAAGCCTTTGGCTCGGCCAACCCCTACCCATTTACTCTCTCCACATCCCTCTCGTCATCCTAGAGGATTTATTTTTGGGCATAATCCTTTCAAAGGAAGCCTTTGGGCTCAAATCAAAAGGAGTTACACATTTAAAGGTAATTCATTCTCTCATGGTCATTTGTTTTATTTTGCTTCTCCAACCCCCTAAAAACTTTTTATTTACTTCTTTTGTAACAACACCAGTATCTTCAATATACTATGATGTTGTTATAATATTTATTCGAGCTACACTTTCACACAACTACATCAAATGGTTAGAGAAAATACGGTTTCCGTGGATGGAGAAATTCTGCCTCCCGAAACGATGATTGTTCAATACTCATTTAACACCTTCAAAGGTGGCCATTAAGATGTCACTATATTTATATATGATATATAATATGTTTATGTTTTCTTTAAGCTTCTGTATTTTTCATTTTGGGCATACCTTTATGGTTTCCATTATGGGTAAACACGATATCTTCATTTAAGGAAGTGCGGACTACCGCCCCTCAAAGTGATGTGATTCGTTAATGCCATATGTGGGACATGTAAAGGATGGATTTAAATTTATTATATATGATGTTATACTAGAATTATAATATAACTCTATATCATTATTATTTCTTTCCATTAAAGTATGAGATAGAAATGAAAGTAGCGTTCATGCGTACGTACGGCTTACCGTATCCATGAACGGTGAATTTCATTTCTTATCCCCAAATATAATGTACTATTAAAAGTATGTGTATATAATGGATATATATAATGAATGATATATCTAAATGATTAATATAATTCTGTAATTAAAATATACATACCTCTCATTTAGTTTTAATTCCATTAATATGACAAAGAAATGAAAGTAGCGTTAATGCGTACGTACGGCTTACCGTCTCCATGAATGGTGCATTTCATTTCTTACCTCTAAATGATTATGTAATATTATAAATACATGTATATGCTGGATATATATGATATATATGATATCCAAATCAGGAATGTCATTCTGGATATAAATAACCTTTGACCACACGAACAACATGTAATTGTAAGAAGTCCACTTTCGACTTAAGAACCAAATATCGACAAAACAAACATTATTAACTTAAAGGGTTACATAATGTTTATAACATGGCAATAAGTGATATAAAAAGAATAATGAACTTTAAAAAGGTTCTTAATCAAGTAGAAATTAACTCAAGTTTATTATTCAGGATGTTAAAGAACGATCGATTCAAGTCGGACCCAAGGTAAGGGACTTCGTCTCAATCTCATTTCATTGTGGCATATTTTATTTTATACACAACTTTCTTTTATACGGTGTATAAAACCCTCTGACTTTTAACTTTTATACAAAAGGTATCTTTTTCTACGAAGCGTTTTACTAAACGAAAAAAAGGAATGTTTTTTTAACGTACGCGGTGACAACGACCTTTTCCGTCGCCGCGAGTATTATTTGGTCTTTGGCTTCCTAAACAAGCCGTAATGTTTTTAAAATAAAATAAATACTATATACTCTTTTATGTATTTTGGTATTGAAAATGGTTTTGATAAAGGATTCTATTTTGATATATTGTGATTGAAATGTGGAAATATTATCATTCCTTTATATTGGTTTTATGTTTTATGATTTTATATTGGTACTTGGACATTTGACGGGTGGTTACGTGATAAACCATATGACGGGTGGTGCCGTGAATACCAGGACGGGTGGTTACATTATAACCTCCAATGCATTGGGTATGGAAGTCGTCCGTATGGCTATTCCATTATGTGATATGTGTGTAAGTCGACCGTATGGTTATTCCACTTAAGTATATTTATGTCCCATGTTACCTTTATATATGCTATGTGTTCTTTATATAGGTTTTATGGTAATCCTTTGGTTACAAAAAGGTAAGTAATGATACTTTATTCAGTGAAGAGTTTTTACTACTTCATGATGGTGAAGGTATTACTTTGTTAGAGTATACATGGTTTACTTGATGTTTGAAAAAGTAACAGTTTTCATTCTTTTTGTATCCCTTACTGAGCTTTTTATGCTCACCCCAAGTTTTTTTCGAAATGTTTTTCACAGGACTTAAAGTGGAATAAGGTCAAGGATGGGATCAAGGGAATGCCATGCTATATAAGACATTGAACTAGACATGTTTCTTTTTAAGAGTTTTTTTTGTTATGGAAACTTAGTAGAAGTGTCTACTTTGTAATCTTTTGAGATTTAATAGTTATGTTCTAATTCTCTAAAACTCTAAACCTGAAAAGATCCTCAATGTGAATTATTCATTTAATTCAATATTAAGTAAGGTTTAAGGCTGGAGACTTATAGTTGGTATCAGAGGTCGGTTTAGAAAACTTTAGGAGTTAGAAAATTGTTAAGTTATAAGTTAAGTTATGATATGATTGAAATAATATAGCATTTACAGATTACCATGTTGCTTCGCCTAAGATATTTCTGTGTTCAGAATGGTTTTCCGCAGAGGAAACAAAGCAACTATGTTGGGACGACATCAGGAGGAAGACAACCTTCCAAATTAGCAACCCGAGATGGTCGAAATCGGAACTGAACAGTTTGTTGCAGTGATGGCATAGTTGACTCAGGCTATAAATGGTGGTGGTATCCATGCATGAGATCAGCCAGATCAACCACAGAGGAACATGTCAGTGGTGGAACACTTAATGAGGCAACACGCCCCATCATTCAGAGGATCATCTAAACCTGTGCAAGCTGAAGGGTGGATTAAATCACTGGAGAAGATTTTTGATGTCATGGGGTGTTCAGAACATCAAAAGGTTAGTCTTGTTATTTAACGTTTTGAAGGTGAAGCTGATCAGTGGTGGTCGATGGTGAAAAATATCAGGGATAGTGATGAGATTGAGGATCTTCACTGGGACGAATTCAAAGGTATGTTTCTTGAGAAATATTTTCCTAAGGTGGTTCATCTTAGGATGGAAAAACAGTTCCTAGAATTGAGGCAGGAGGATGATTCAGTGGCTGCTTATGAAGCAAAGTTCACTCGATTGGCAAGGTATGCTCCGAACTTCATACGAGATCTTGATAGTAAAATAAACCATTTTTACTCAGGGTTAAAGCCAAAGTATGGAAGGGCTTTAGCTTCTCGTGAGTTCAAAAGTTATGAAAAACTTGTTCGATGTGCGGAGAAGGTGGAAATGGAGTTTGCCGATGATCAGGTGTTCTATGACAAACAGCAGAATAAGAGGTCTAGTTGGCAGGAAAAGGGGAAGAATTCATCAAAGAAGCAAGGAGGTAAGAAAACCAAATATCCATCCTGTGATAAGTGTGGTGAAATGCATCCTGGAGAATGTTTATCCAAGTATGGTAAATGCTTTCGGTGTGGTAAGTCTGGTCATATTGCTCGTAACTGTAAGGAATATGATAAAGCAGGAAATGAAAATCCAACGGTAAGATGTTTTAAGTGTAATGAAATGGGTCATTATGCAAACGAGTGTCCAACGGAGAACTCAACTGGGAGAATGCAGCCAGACTAAAAACAGAAAGGGGTGGTGAAATCCTTTGCAACAACTTCAGCAGATGTTGGGCCATCGAATGAAGTGGTATCAGGTACACTGTTTGTTTATTCAGATTATGCCAATGTGTTGTTTGATTCAGGGTCTACACACTCTTTCATTTCTGAGAAGTTCTCTAGTAAATTGGAAATTCCATCTCAAGATATGAACCCTGAACTTATGGTAAAAACACCCGGAGGGAACGTTGAGACAAAAAGGAATTATAAGAACCTTCATATCCTTGTGTGTGGAAAGAATCTACCAGCAAACCTTATTGTTTTTCCTCTAGTGGAGTTTGATGTTATTTTGGGCATGGATTGACTTTCTGTTTATCATTCTAAGATTGACTACAGAGCTAAAATGGTTTCTTTTCAGAAAGATTTTCAGTTTGTGTACAAGAATGAACCCTTGATTTTGATAACATATCAGGAAGCTGAGAAACTAGTAAAAGATGGAAATGAATGTTACCTTGCACATATTGTTGAAAATAAAGGAACTGTTCAGATTAATGATGTTCCAGTGGTAAATGAGTATCTTGATGTTTTTCCGGATGAGTTTCCTGGTATTATTCATGATCGGGAAGTTGAGTTTACTGTTGACTTAGTTCATGATTCTAAACCAATTTCAAAACCCCCTTATCGAATGGCTCAAGTTGAACTTTTAGAGTTAAATAAACAATTGCAGGAGTTATTAGATAAAGGTTTCATTCGACCTATCACATCACCATGGGGTGCTCCTGTCTTGTTTGTTAAAAAGAAAGATGGAACAATGAGACTTTACATTGATTATAGAACCTTGAATAATATTACTGTTAAGAACAAGTATCCTTTGCCTCATATCAATGATTTTTTTGATCAACTCCTGGGAGCTCATTATTTTTCGAAGATTGACTTGAGTTTGGGGTACCATCAATTGAAAATAAAAGAAGAATACGTTCCGAAGACTGTGTTCCGTACTAGATATGGCCATTATGAATTTGTAGTTATTCCTTTTGGGTTAACTAATGCACCTGTTGTATTCATGGACCTTATTAATAGAATTTTCCATGAGTTCTTGGATAAGTTTGTGGTTGTTTTCATTGACGATATTTTGGTGTTTTCTAAAAGAAAATAGGAGCATGAATGTCATTTAAGGTTTATCATGCAAACCTTAAAAGAAAAGAAACTATATGGAAAATTCATCAAGTGTGAGTTTTGGTTACAACAAATTTTTTTCCTGGGTCACATTATTTCAAAAGATGGCATAATTATTGATCCTACCAAAACAAAAGTTGTTGAAGAATGGCCAAGACCGACAAATGTAACCGAGATCCGTAGTTTTCTTGGTTTGGCAGGTTACTACCGAAGGATTGTTGAAAATTTTTCACGGTTATCTAGTCCAATGACTAAGCTAACTCGTAAGGGTGTTAAGTTCATCTGGACAAAGGAATGTGATGATTGTTTTCAGGAGTTGAAAAGAAGATTGGTGAATGATCCAGTTTTGGCACTTCCTTCCCGGAATGGTGAGTTTGTTATATACAGTGATGCTTCGTTGAAGGGACTTGGCTGTGTCCTAATGCAGAATGATCAGGTAATTGCTTATTCTTCACGTCAGTTGAAAACACATGAGGTAAATTACCCTACACATGATTTGGAATTAGCTGCTGTTGCCTTTGCTTTAAAAATTTGGAGGCATCATTTGTATGGAGTAAAGTGTGAAATATATACTGATGACAAGAGTTTAATGTATATATTCACTCAGAAAGAGTTAAACATGAGACAGAGGAGATGGTTGGAATTAATCAAAGATTATGATTTCACAATTCATTACCATTTGGGAAAAGCAAATAAAGTGGTTGATGCTTTGAGTCGAAAAAGTAATGCTTCATTAGCAATGTTGCATTTGAAACGTGATCCTTTGGTTAAGGATTTGATGAAATTTGGCATAGAAGTTGTTGGTGTCGGAAGTACTTCTATTTTGTTTCAGGTATCAGTGAAATCTTCTCTATCAGACAGAATCAAGCAAGCACAGAAGCAAGACAGCGAGTTGCAAAAAAAGGTAGAGCTGGTTCAGAAAGGTAAGTTGCCTGAATTCAACATAGATAATGATTGTGTTTTGAGGTTTGGGAAGAGATTATGTGTGCCTTGTGATTCATAGTTGAAGAATTAGTTGTTATATGAGGCTCATAGTTCTCCGTTTTCAGTTCATCCTGGCAGTACTAAGATGTATAGAGATCTGCGGGAGTATTACTGGTGGGATGGAATGAAAAGATATATTGCTGATTTTACTGTGAGGTGTTTGACTTTTCAGCAGGTTAAAGTAGAGTGGCAGTTACCTAAAGGGATGCTTCAGCCTTTACCAGTACCAGAGTGGAAATGGGAAAACATATCCATGGACTTTGTTGTGGGATTACAGTGGACATCTCGAGGTAATAATGCAATCTGGGTTATTGTTGATCGCTTGACCAAATATGCTCATTTCTTTGCTATACGAGATAATTTATCTCTAGATCAACTTTCCCGTTTGTATCTTAAAGAGATAGTCAGGTAACATGGAGTTCCTCTATCCATTGTATCTGACCGTGATCCCAGGTTCACTTCTAACTTTTGGAAAGGCCTTCAGAAGTCGTTGGGTACTGAATTAAATTTTAGTACAGCTTTTCATCCTCAATCAGATGGGAAGTCAGAACGAACAATTCAGACATTAAAGGATATGCTACGATCTTGTTCGATGGATTATCAGGGATGTTGGGACCAACATCTTTATTTGGTTGAGTTTTCTTATAATAACAGTTTTCATTCCAGTATACAGATGGCACCATTTGAGGCATTATATGGGAAGCGGTGTCGAACTCCAGAATTTTGGGATGAAGTGGGTGAAAGGAAGTTGATGGGACCAGAATTGGTAGAAGAGATGGCAAAAAAGGTTCAGTTGATTCAGAAACACATGAAAACAGCTCAGAGCAGGTAGAAGAGTTATGCGGATAATCGGAGGAAGGATATATCTTTCGAGGTAGGTGATCATGTTTTTCTCAAGGTTTCTCCATGGAAAAGTGTGATGAGATTTGGTAAGAAAGGAAACCCGAGTCCAAGGTTCATTGGAACATATGAAATTCTGGAGAAAGTTGGATCAGTTGTTTACCGAGTGGCTTTACCTCCGAGTTTATCTCAGGTACCCAATGTTTTTCATGTTTCAATGTTAAGGAAGTACATGCCAGATCCATCTCATGTTTTCAGTCCAGAGGTAGTTCAGCTGGAAGAGAACCTATCTTATGAAGAACAGCCAGTCCAGATTCTTGACCACCGGGAGCAGCTGTTACGGAATAAGGTGACTCATCAGGTGAAGGTTTTGTGGAAAAACCATGTGATTGAAGAGGCAACTTCGGAATCTGAAAATGCTATGAGGGATAAATACCCCCACTTATTTTGATAAGTGAATAAAATTGCGAGGATGCAATTCCCAAAAGGGGGGAAGGATGTAACATCCCAAGTAAATAAAGAATAAATAATTTTCATATTTATTAATATTTACGAATTAAATATTAATTTTAATTAAAAGGGGTTTCTACTTTTGATAGCGTACTCGATACGCAACAATGAGTTTCTTTGAAAACTTACGTTGCACACGAGTAATAAAATAATATTATTTTAAATGATATTTTACACATAGCCGTTGTACTGGCAGGAATGGATAGGAATAACTAAAATATGATTATATATGTTTTTAAATGTTTTTATATTTATCCAATAAAAGATAAAGGCTTAAAATACGGAAAGAATTCAATTTTAGGCATTTATACCCTAATTTTCACTAAGGGTTCACTTATCACCTTTTGACGACGAACCGTCATTAAATATAGTTTTGATCCATCTTATAAATTCTATTGGAAAAAATATAACTCTTCTTTAGAATCGGGACATCAAAATTTACTTTGTGTAAAAATTTGGTATCTTTCCGATAAAGTTCATTTTTTTAATGAATATTGTAAAATGTTGTATTTTAATTCAAAACCTCTTTTTAATCTAATTTTTAATATGATTAGATTATATTTTTAATTGTTTTTAAAGTGAAATTAGAAAATATTTTTACCATTAAATCCAATAGTGGTCGTTGGAATTAATTTCACTTTGAAATCGGACATAAACTAGTGTCAATCTTTTGATACTTATTATTTCACAAAAACACGCTATTTGTCATGACAGCGGGAATTAATTATTAAATTAATTAATTTGATTTATATGTTTTGAATTTTGTAAAATAGACTTAATTTTTTAATTTGGAATTTCAAATATAGCTTTGGGTGAACTTTTGGTAATTTTCTGAAAAACTTCAATTTTTGTTGAATAGTGAAATCACTAAGTGGTACTTATAAAAACTGATTTTTCAGTTAAATGAAAGTTTACCACTAATGTGTATTTAATTTTGAAAATCTGACATACATGATTGTCATTATTAATGAAAATTTGGTTCAATGGGATGAAAATAATTTTTTTGGTAAATAGTAACTTTTTTTTCATTAATCACGATTAGAGGTAATTAGTGTAATTTAAATTAAAAATGATACTATAAAAATAAGAAAACACCATGAAACTTGTCCTACACCTATTGGGTGAGTCATGGCCTACCAAGAAAACCCATGGGTTGATTTAGGGTACCCCATGGAGCCACATGGGTGAGATAATGACTTTAATGGCTTTTTTTAAAATAAAGGTGAAAATGACACTAACATAAATTGTTTTACTAAAAAACTTTTTGAATGGGGTTATACAAGTCCATATTTTGATTATAAATATTAATTGGAAATATAGAAAGATTTCCTACATCATAGTATTTTTTTATAATTTTTAGACATTAAATAAATTAAATTATTTATGACATAATAAAGATGCAGCGATGACATCATTATTTGACGATTTAAATAAAATGGAAAGATAATGTAAACTCTATGAACTACACATGTCCAAAACCTATTGGATGGGTGGGTTTCGAACCCTTTTCACCTTATCCACGAAGTATATCAATGTGGAACCTTTTAAAACCGAAACACATTTTCAAATAAAGTAATATTTCTTTACTTTCCAAAAGTGCCCCTCCTCTCCTCTTATAAAAGGCCCCCACCTCTACCTCATTTCACACACTCCTCAAGCCTTTGGCTCGGCCAAACCCTGCCCATTTACTCTCTCCACATCCATCTCCTCATCCTAGAGGATTCCTTTTGGGCAGAATCCTTTCAGAGGAAGCCTTTGGGATCAAATCAAAAGGAGTTACACATTTAAAGGTAATTCATTCTCTCATGTTCATTTGTTTTATTTTGCTTCTCCAACCCCCTAAAATCTTTGTATTTACTTATTTTGTAACAACACCAGTATCTTCAATATACTAGGATGTTGTTATAATATTTGTTCGAGCTACACTCTCACACAACTACATCAAATGGTTAAAGAACATACGGTTTCCGTGGATGGCGAAATTCTGCCTCCCGAAACGATGATTGTTCAATACTCATTTAACACTTTCAAAGGTGGCCATTATGATGTCACTATATTTATATATGATATATAATATGTTTATGTTTTATTTAATATTCTGTATTTTTCATTTTGGGCATACCTTTATGGTTTCCATTATGGGTAAACACGATATCTTCATTTAAGGAAGTGCGGACTACCGCCCCCTCAAAATGATGTGATTCCTTAATGCCATATGTGGCACATGTAAAGGATGGATTTAAAGTTATTATATATGATGTTATACTGGAATTATAATATACCTCTATATCATTATTATTTCTTTCCATTAAAATATGAGATAGAAATGAAAGTAGAGTTCATGCATACGTACGACTTACCGTCTTCATGAACGGTGCATTTCATTTCTTATCCCCAAATATAATGTACTATTAAAAGTCCATGTATATAATGGATATATATAATGAATGATATATCTAAATGATGAATATAATTATGGAATTAAAATATACATACCTCTCATTTAGTTTTAATTCCATTAATATGACAAAGAAATGAAAGTAGCGTTAATGCGTACGTACGGATTACCGTCTCCATGAACGGTGCAATTAATTTATTACCTCTAAATGATTATGTAATATTATAAATACATTTATATGTTGGATATATATGATATATATGATATCCAAATCAGTAATGTCATTCTGGATTTAAAGAACCTTTGACCACATGAACAACATGTAATTGTAAGAAGTCCACTTTCGACTTAAGAACCAAATATCGAAAAAACAAACATTATTAAATTAAATTGTTACATAATGTTTATAACATGGCAATAAGTGATATAAAAGGAATAATGATCTTTGAAAAGGTTCTTAATCAAGTAGAAATTAACTCATGTTTATTATTCAGGACGTTAAAGAACGATCGAGTCAAGTCGGACCCAAGGTAAGGGACTTCGTCTCAATATCCTTTCATTGAGGCATATTTTATTTTATACACAACTTTATTTTATACGGTGTATAAAACCCTTTGACTTTTAACTTTTATACAAAAGGTATCTTTTTCTACGAAGTGTTTTAGTAAACGACAAAAAGGAATGTTTTTTTTAACGTACGCGGAGACAACGACCTTTTCCACCGCCGCGAGTATTATTTGGTCTTTGGCTTCCTAAACAAGCCGTAATGTTTTTAAAATAAAATAAATACCATATACTCTTTTATGTATTTTGGTATTTAAAATGTTTTTGATAAAGGATTCTATTATGATATATTGTGATTGAAATGTGGAAATGTTATCATTCCTTTATATTGGTTTTATGTTTTATGATTTTATATTGGTACTTGGACATTTGACGGGTGGTTATGTGATAAACCATATGACGGGTGGTGTCGTGAATACCAGGACGGGTGGTTACATTATAACCTCCAATGTATTAGGTATGGAAGTACACCGTATGGCTATTCCATTAAGTATGTATGGAAATTGGTCGTATGGCTATTCCATTAAGTGATATGTGTGGAAGTCGACCGTATGGTTATTCCACTTAAGTATGTTTATGTCCCAAGTTACCTTTATATATGCTATGTGTTCTTTATATGGGTTTTATGGTAATCCTTTGGTTATAAAAAGGTAAGTAATGATACATTATTCAGTGAAGATTTTTTACTACTTCATGATGGTAAAGGTATTACTTTGGTAGAGTATACATGGATTACTTGATGTTTGAAAAAGTAACAGTTTTCATTCTTTGTGTATCCCTTACTGAGCTTTTTATGCTCACCCCAAGTTTTTTTCGAAATGTTTTTCACAGGACATAAAGTGGAATAAGGTCAAGGATGGGGTCAAGGGAATGTCATGCTATATAAGACATTGAACAAGACATGTTTATTTTTAAGAGTTTTTTTTATTATGGAAGCTTAGTAGAAGTGTCTACATTGTAATCTTTTGAGATGTAATAGTTATGTTCTAATTCTCTAAAACTATAAACCTGAAAATATAATCTATGTGAATTATTCATTTAATTCATTATTAAGTAAGGTTTAAGGCTGGGGCCTTATAGTATAGTTTTAGAAAAAAGAAAACCTACAGGAAGGGTGAAAAACCTAGCACGTCAGAGAAGGCTACAGGAATCAAATCAATAACCAAAGGGCTATAAGGCTTTATCGCTTACCGCTGGCCTACGTGACGTCCCTGGTTAGTATGAATTTTTCTTTTTAGTTCAACGAGTTTATGGAATAAGATTAAGTTGATTTTGGGAACTTATGTTTTATTAAATGGATATCCTTTTTATTAGAAAATGATTTTGGAATTAAGTGATAAATATTATTTTGGAATACATTCACTATTTTGGGAATTTTATATGATTAATGTAAATAGAATACTATGGAATTTTATTTCAGGAGTAATGGTTGAATTTATTTCCGAAGAATCAATGATTTTATTATAGGCTTAGGGAGATTTTGGTTGTTTATGGAAATGGTTAACCTATCTTGTGGAATATTGGATTAAGTTAATTACTTTTTGGTATGAGATATTAACAGTGATTTAAGTTATTTGGAGATAAATTTTAAAATTTATCCTATAAGACTACGTGATTGAATCCTTCTAAATTTTTGGGTTTCCATATTAGTTTGGATTATTTTGAGTAATTTTAATGATAGTTATTTGTTGAATGGTCTCTGTTGAACTTTGGGGTTTTATTGCGAAATTTTGGAGACTATTTTTTGAAATTATCTTATCTTGTACTAATATTTTGTTATTGGTGAATGACTAAAGATATTATAAATAGATAGTTAATCTTTTGTGGATTATGAGATTCTCTAAAAGTTTAATCTAGTTCTTCAAGAAAGAAAAATTCATTTTGAACACTATTCGTTTGGAAAAAAATATGAGTTTGTGGTGGCAATTGATTAAAGGAGGAAACTCTACTTATTAAGTAAGTGAGTATGTTTTCTTATGTTCTTAGTATGTGAAGTAAAAGAATTATTCAAATATAGGGAAAAGATTATAAAACCAAAAAAAATCAAAGTACTTTCTTTTCGGATGAATCAAATGGTCCCTTAGATCATCACCGACTTCTAACTTTGTGATTGTTAACTTTTTCCTAACCATGTCCTCTATCACTCTCCATTAGAACATAACGGTAATAATTATCTTCCACAACTATGTTTTCATCTATGGAAACCTGTTAAGTGTTATTTTTGGGTACTATCATACTTCACTTTCTTTATTTTAAAATGGATGTCTCATTAATCTCTTTTCTGATGTGGGATTTCAATGAAGATGTTTTGAAATTTCTAACATGTAGTTTTCAACCCCGATTTCAAATTGTGAGAATGCAATTTATTGGAGGGGATAATGTAACACCATAAGATTTTATAGTATGTATCTTCTAAAATAAATTGTGCTTCTTCAATAGCTTATGTTTTACACAACACCAAGTTCGAGCATACCACTATATACTAAACTAGTTGTTTATAAAGCAGTTATGAATAGTAATAACCACATTTTGAAATTTATAAATTTTATTTTTTAAATTAAACTTCATTTGTATGTTCATAATATCAAAATTATCTTAGGGTGATATTTTTGGTAATTTTCTAAAATATTCTAATTTTTGATGAATAATGAAAAATACTGCACTATTATTTAAAAACTGACTTTTTCATTTAAATAATTATTTTACTTTTAATTTATATTAAATTAAAAAAATAGATAAATAATACACATATTAACCTAATTTAGTTTATTGGAAACATTTTTATAATATAACTAGATATAAATAATTATTGATCTTTTGAATGTCTCTTTTACCCGCATTCTAGCCACATCTGCGGGATTAGCATTAAACAGAATTTTACTCCTTTTGTGAATTTAATTTAAAAAAATGGATATAAATGGTTGTAATTATTATGAAAAATTTGGTATAATAGGATCAAAATAATTTTTGTTTAACAATAACTTTTGAATTTTATTAAACACGATTAAAGGTAAATATGGTCATTAAAGGTAAAAATAATATTATAATAATATATAATTACTCTAACACTTGTCCTAATTTCATTGTATAATTGTTTTTTGGCGAAAATTTTCCTTAGTCTGAAAATATGATACTTTATAAGAAACTTATGTAAGATTAGGATATTTATTATATTTTATTTAAAGAAGACTTAAAATGCCATATTCAAATTTTAATAACTATATCATCTTTAATATAAGGTTATATAAGTGTTATGGTCGAAAATAATTATTATTTAGAAACATATAATTTTTATATACATAATGGTAATTTACTTATAATTTTAGGAAATATATAATTAAATCAAATGGTGACATAATGATGATGCAATAACTGATTTATAAAAAAAATAAATTAAATGATATTAATAATATTAAAATAAATATAATTTAAAATATTTGATGACATACAAGAATTTTTTGGAGGAAATTTAAATTTCAGGGATGATTTAATTTATTTTTTCCGAAGGAATAAAGTTTCTATGACTTAAAAAATCATGTATTAAATAGTGTCAAATTTGACATAAATGAGATTTTAAAAAAAAATACTATTTTATTAAATGATATAAACGTCATAAAAAATATAAGGTTCTGCCAAATACCTTTTATAGTGTTAAAAATGTCATAAATTATCCAATTGGGGTTCTTTTAGCAGTTTATTGTAACTATATTATCCCTATATTGTACAAAAGACAAGTAGGCATGGTAAGAGTTAAAGTGTTTAACTAAGGGTTAAACCCAAAAGATAAGGTTAATTTTATGACCTTAACTTGTATAAAAATTATTGGTTGAGATTATTTTTACTAATACTCATATTATTTTCAAAATAACTAACTTTTTAGTTATTTTTAATTGAAAATAATTTTTTATTAAATTAATAGTTTTGGAGTTTCCAAAAGTTTCACTCCCCTCTCTTATAAAACGGCACATCTCCTTCTCTTTTATTCACACCACTAAAACCACTTATCTCTGCCAAAACCTCCCCATTTCCCATCCCAAATTATCTCAATTCAACTTAGAGGCCATACTTTGGTTAGCAAACCAACCTAATAAGTCCTTTTTTACAAATCAAAATGAGATACTCAAAGAAGAGGTAATTGTTTTACCAATTCAACTAAATTTATTTTCTTCTTCTACATACTCTTCCTATGTTGATTCCATAATAACATAATAAATCCAATATCATCTACATTCTGAGATTTTATTATGATTATGGGACAACTATATTCCTCCTTTTACCCATTCTATGAAAAACAATATCACAATGCGTGTGTGCGTACAGCTTACCGTCTCCACGTTGTGGTGTAATTTGTTATTCAACACTAATTTATTTAGATGAGTATAACTATGAATATAAATGATGTAAATAATAAATATGACATGATATTGTTTCTTTATAATTCCTATTCTATCCAATTCCTTACCACTTTACCATTACATAATAATACCATTGCTCGTACGTAAGTACATTTTACAGTCTCCATTACGCGATGAGATTCATCTTCCACGTTAAACATTCAAGAATGTTTATAAAAATACATATTTTGAATAATTATGCATTATATGAAATAATAATACTAATGTAATAATATATTTATATATATCATTTACTTCCATTCATTCAATATGATAAAATAAAAACAACATTCATGTGTGTGTACGACCTACTGTCTCCATGAACAGTGTATTCCATTTCATTTATTTATCTATTATATTTATATATACAGAATATATATGATATAAAAATTAAATTTTACATTCATAAAGTAAGTAAATCATGATCTAAGTAATAAGATCAAGAAAAAAATGTCCAATCACGTAAGATAAACAAAGTGATTATCACTCAAAATGTTACTTTAACATTGAAATTATTAATAAGTGGGTACTATGAAGTCATAAATGAATCATATATGATATAATAAATATTATTATGATTCTATTATAAGTTAATAATATATTTAAATCCATTATACATGTGTTTCAGATATGTACGGGGAGTATCAGACCTAAGGTAAGGGAAATCTTAACTCAAATTCCATTCATTGAATTATACATCTATGTCAATGATTATGTTCTTACAGGAATATGTGTGAATGACCTATTATTGTTTTATAATTAATATCCACTTCTATTTGGTGAATTTATATTTGTCACACATAATTATTTCATTGAAATATCCTCACTATAATGATAAAATCTTTGTAAGGGAATTTAATTTCACTTTTATTTTTCGTAAGATATAATCCATGTTCGCCACCTATTTTTTATGTGTGGTGTATTTACTACCCTTTTCATGTTTAATATCATGAATAAATTTAACTTCATGGTATTTAAATAATCATTTGAAGATACTAGGCTTATTATTTAAATGTTCAATGTAGTATGGGAATCTTTTAATGTTTAAAGAATTGATCTTTTCTCCATTTTAATATTCTTGATTTTATTCTGCATAACTATTTATATGGATTTAAAAGGATTATAAAGAAAATGTTATGTCAATTTTTAAATTCATTCAAATGTTTTCAAAAAGGAATCTTTTTAAGGTTTTATGTAAGGGACTCTTTGACTAAAACATCGTTTTAAATGTTTTAAAGATATATTCTTCTCTATAATTCTCATTAATTTTGATGTTTTAAAATGGTTTTGAGGATCTATTTATATGGACACGAATGTTTTAAAATATTAATTACTTTAATATTTTTTAAAGTTTTATGAGACACTTTGATTCAAAAATCTCTTTTTAAATGTATTTTATAAGTGTGTGTCTTTTGAATAAATGATTTCAACAAAAAAAGGAAATTTGTCTCAAGTTATTTTTCATGATTTTATTATTTTCATATTTTTCAACTTCCATTGTTGAATTTTATATTTAATTGAGGTTGTTTTCATATGATATAATCTACCTCATTGTGTTGAATGGTTTATGATATGTTTTAATGTGGATGTGCTATTTTGATTCCATTCATTGTTTATGGTTAAAGTGTAAAAATTTTATATTATAGTTTTAATAAGAATGTTTATGTTGGTTATGTTTTACCCATTTCATAAGAGGAATGCCTTGGACTTAGTAAGTAACAGGTTAGGGACCGATTAATGAAAGCCCTACGGGTTGGAGACCAGTTAATGAAATCCTCTCGATGCATAGATAGTTATCATGAGACAAATTAGTTTGGGTTTAGAATAACATCTTACCCGTTTATGTATGGTCTTGGCACGAGGCCTTGACGATGTGGTTATGATGTCTGACATTATGTATACACTCATTTTGAGATTAGTTATTAATATTACATGTGATTATTCAACTATTATAATATCCATGTGGATGTTTATATGTCATTATTTGATCTATTCTATCTATATTATGTTCAAGATTTGTTTAAAAGGTCTGTGTTTCAGTTTTATACCAAGTCTTAAAAGTATATGCTTGTTTATAAAAGTTTTTGTTGCATTGTTTATCCATATTAAGCATCTAAGATCACCTCTTTCTTATGTTTTATTTTCCCAGGATGCCAAGAAGTATTTTATAATTGAAATAAAGGGTTAATATAGGAGAATAATGATGTGATCAAGAAATTATATATATTTAATATTATGTTTTGAATTGTGATGTAATGTTCATGTATGTAATCTATTTTCCAATACTACTAACCCGACCAATCCTTTGGGATTGGATTCTTTGTAATCATGTAAATGTATTAAAAAAATGCACCGTCTCTAGGAATCTGGGTTTGGGGTGTTAAAGGGTCATTTAATTTGTGGTAACCCATGTGGCTCATCGTCGAAGGAGAATAAATCATCAACAGTGGATCTATGATGTGATGGATACCATGTTCATGATATCCTACTTAGTGCATCGACATGGAACATGTGTGAAGCAATAGTGACGAGATTTTTAATCGGGTTATTGTATCAAAATCCTTCTTGAGTGTGGTGATCAAGTGGTGTGTCTCGATTGATAATCGGTGGCACATCATGATGGAGATATCATGATAGAGAAAAATCATGTGAGTGTCACAAGACGATGTCAGGCTAGTGGGTGTTTGGATAAAGATCCTCAGGGCAGTGGTGTTTCGTCGACAGAATGGTGACATTCTATTGTAGATGGATCTTTGAGCACTAAATTTTTACTGAGATTGATTTCAAATAGAAGATAGAGGCATATCAGGGTGTGGTTTCACCCAGGTTTTTATATGCTCTCATTTGTAATTCAAGTTCAGGCATTACTTGGATTTTGTACTATCTGATTCATGGTGGATATTTTGGAATTATCCTATGGTTTTTTTAATCTTCCACATTGGAGGGGTTTTCCACATTAAAAATCATGTGTACTGATTTATTTATTCTTTTTTATATAATTTTCAAATTTCATTGGGTTTCTCAATAATTGTTTCGCAAGCGTTTTTTTTTTCGGGATCAGGATTCTCCCCTGATAAGTGATGTCATTGATGATGGTTTAGACATGCAATTTATAGTGAGGATTTTGGATTTTTTTAAGAGGATTGATGGAACATGAGGAATAATAGGGTTTGGAAAACAAAACAGGTTAAAGGAGGTGTTTCATGTCTTACACCTGATTCTTTTTTTCATAATGCACGATTAGTGACGAAAGAATTAAAAATAGAATATTGAGGTGATACACTAGAAACTTGAGATTTTGAGAAGAGAGAGAGTTTTTTTCCTATAGGTTCCCCAAATTATGTGACAATCACGATTATGGGGGAGCTAGATGTTGCTGGTTTTGGTCTTGTTGACATAACATTGCAGATTCAGATATCATGAATACTTTAGCGTTTTAATTTCTTTTATAGAGAGAACTGTCATGTTTTTTATCAAAGTTTCCAATGGGTATCATTATTTTTTCTACAAAGGATGATGGTTGGTGTGATGCCAACATGTTTTTAGTCCAACTGAATATGTTAGATGATATCTCCATTGACGAGCTAAAGGGGGAGATTGATATGATTCTGCCTAAGGATGTTTCTAAATTTGAGATAAGATAGTTTTTGAATTTGAGACATCTTTTGTCCTATCACACAAATATGGTTGCATTTGTAGTTAATGGGGAGATATATATATTATATTTATTTAGATGAGATAATTATTTGATTCATAACATGCCACATACATGGTGTTTTGGAAATTTAAGATATAATATTTTATATCGTATCTGTTTTTGAAAAATAAAAATTATAAAGGCATTAAAAGGGTAAATAGTTGGTGGTGAACATAGGGAGAACTGCTCAAGATGTATTCCATCAAGATAAAGGGGAAAAGGGTCACCGCGTTTGTGGCATCCCATATGGCTCATCGATGATGGTGAATGAATCATAAATGGTGGATGTACGATGTGATGAGATATTGTGTTTGTGGTATAATGTGCAGTGCATCAATGTGGAATAGGTGCAAAACCATAGTGAAAAAATTGTTGATTGGGGAAATATATTAAAATCCTTAGTGACTGCGGTGATCAGGCAACATGACTTGGTTGACGATCAATTGAATGTTATGATGACAATTTCATGAGAGAGAAAAATCTTTCAGGTGTCGCAAGATGGGGTAAGGCTGACGCATGTTCGGAAAAATATCCCAAGGTATTGGAGCTTTGTCGACAAAATGGTGACATTTTATTGCATATGGATCATTGAGCATTGCGTTTTGACTGAGATGATTTTCCCAGAGAATACGAAGATGCATCATAGCGTGGTACTCACACAGGTTTTTCTATGCTCTCATTTGTAATTCATGTTCTGACATTACTTAGATTCTGTACTATCAAATTCCTTGCAGATATTTTAGAATTGTTCTGCATTTTTTTAATTCTTCGGATGGAAAGGTTTTTCCATGTTAAAAAAATTTGTATACTGATTTATTTATTCATATTTATCACAGATTGTTTTGCAGTCATTTTTTACTCTGGATTTTTATGATCCCCCCAACATATTCCCTCTAACCACACCCACATGCATGTTACACTTGAAGACTCCCTTGCACCCACATGTGTTTATCTAGGTAGAAGCACAAGTCCACACAACCCTCTCCCGATAGATCTTCGATTACCACCAAATACAGAGACTTAACTCTTCTTTAAAACTAATGCAGCCCCAATCCTAGCCCCTGGAGTTCATCTTTGGAACCTTGCACGCACCAGCCCACACTAGAACAACATATCCCCCACAGATCCTCTATTATAACTCGGTCCAATCGAGCACCCACCCAGACCTGATATGGTCTAGCACTGATATTATGCAGAATCAGTCTCCGAGTAGATACTGATCCATCTCAAGCCACAACACCAAACTCCACCATTATAGCACCCGAGCATGCCAATACACTTCACCTCGCTTGTCTAATTCTCTTCGTTTATTATGGAATGGAGGGGGCCTAGGCATGAATAATTACTGATGGATTTTGGTGGAGTTATATGACATGTCCAATGCAGTGGAATGTTCATCATACGAAACCATGGAGGTGAGATTATTTATACATAAGATATTTACAAAAGTTAATAGGATCTTACAATATTAATAAAAGATGGTGATGCAAGAATTTTATTGATTGTCTTATCAACTGGATTATGGAAACACAGACAGATAATGAAGGTTATTACTAGTCGACCCTAGGATTGACCCCTTTCCCAATTAACAATTCTTTGGGATTTTTGTCTGTTTAATTTCTCACACACACGCAACATTAAAACTATCATCCATTTGTTTATATTATAAAAAAATTGCAAAATATTAATAAGTGATTGAGAATCATGAATAACCACCACACTCTTCTTGGGAAATGACTCTGACCAGTCACTGTGTTGCATTTAGAAGTTTTTAAATTCCATTTAACCATGGCCTGAAACAGCTGTACAATCAACTTGACACTATTATTAGAGATTTTGGTTGGTAACTCAGAGTATCTCATCACTTTTTAAATAATTTTTTTTTATTTTCATTTCGTGCTTTTATTCTTTGAGCTCAATCCTCATAGTCTAAAATTGATTTTAAAAACATGTCTCCATAACAATTAACTCCTTGGAAGATTATAAAATAATGGTTAAAAAGATTTCCCCTATTTATTGTACTCATGATTTAATTTCCCAAGTGTTGGAGGAAGAGGAGATCACCAAAAGTTAGATGAAAGAGTGGAATGATAAGTTGGTTATGATTAACAAAGCCCTCCAAGAACAGATTAGAGAAGAAAAGATCAAAAGGAGGCAAAGAAGATAAATTTGAAGTAAATACCTAGATTATGTCATTAGTCAAAGTGGAGAAGAAACATAAAGAAATCACACTTCTTGAGCTCACAAAATTTTTTCCCAGTGCACTCATGGAGAAAAAAGAGACACAAGCTCGCACCAATTCGGGAAGGTGACTGAACCTTGAACTCATTTTTGGTAAAGACCCGAAAAATTCAAGGAAATTTTTTTTCTTAATTTTCATGGGAATTTTACAAGAACGCAGTTTCTGACAGCACCTGATTCCGAGGCCCGGTGTTCCCAAAATCATTTCCTGAAGTTTAGCTTGGGTACGTTCAGTGAACAAACGAGCGGGTTTTTCTAACATTTGAACTGGTGCTCAGAATCAAATTCTGAGGGCACCGATGGAATCGCAGTGCCGGTATTTTCTTAGAAACACCTTTTCCGGAGTTGCTTTTGCTCAGGTGTGGTTTTTAATTTTTGGGGTTAAGTTAAGAAATAAAATAAAAATGGTGCAACCAGTTTTTATTTTATTTTTCTTAACATAAGTTAAGTGGATGATGTGGGACCCATAATATCCTACCCACTTGGTAAGATATTTGTGAGTTGGGGCCCACGCGAGCCCCACCGTTCCTTTTCTTCTAAGTAATGCACCCACACCCCCTATTAATGAAGTCAAACCGTGCGTTTATTTTGGTTAAGAAACGCCTCATTAATGTGGCGGTTTAAGCATTGCAATTAAATTCACTTAACTATTTCTTTCGTTTTTGAATTTTAAAATGCAAGGCTTGGGAAATAAAAATAAGACAACTCTTATTTTTATTAGGGGTGGTGTTGAGAGGCTAGGAGATTTCACTCAGACTCTTGAAGATCTTCTCTTCCTCGCGAAGAACGCGAAGAACCCGAAGAATGTGATGAACGCTGGATCCTCGGAAATCAACGACGCTCCTTCCGCGATGCCTTCTTCTGTGATGTGCTTTTCCACGATGAATCCCCACTCAAAGAATTCGACGAGGTAGGGGTTTTGATTCAATTAAATCTTTGTGATTTATACCCATGGTATATGTTTAAATATTTTTCGGAAGCATTTTTTAAACCGCTAACTCGGTGGGTGTGGACCAACAAACAAGTCCAAACCCACCGTCACATTGTTCTTGGTGTGAGGATCGGTGGGTGATGATGAAACAGGCCGCACGGGCATTGTGAGGTCTGTGCAGTGATGAACCGGTCCAGGGAGGGCCGTTGGTGAATACGGAAGGCAAATCCGACCACTGGAGCTCGTCCGGTGGTCCGTGGAGCAATCCACCGGCGTGCCGCCGAAAAGAGCCATTACTGCTTCAGCTGCGGTGGGAGGCCACTAGTCCCATGACCACGCAAAACCGGAGCAGGCGAGACATGGAAACTGGTCACGTCCGTTGGCAAGGGGCGACAACCACGCGGGGTCGCGGTTTCAACCCAAGGGGGGCGGTTCCCCCCTTTGCGCGGCCGCTTGGCCAGCGCCTGCGCACCGGGCCGAGCTGCCCGGCCGGAACGCCAGGCTAGGCCGTGCCCAGGATGGGCCGTGCCCAAGTGGGCTGTACCCGGACCCGGTTCGGGTCGCCCCGGTTCGGGCCGACCCTGGGAGTATCGGGCCAGGTCGGACCGGGCCCGAACCCCCTATTACCGAACCTCTTTCGGTCTGTTACCCATAACATGGGTTGTGGACCTCTGATTGATGCACCATCAGTTCCTTAGCGATCCTTGGATCGAGTTGGTCGTTTCCATATATTACACTCAGGGTTTCGGAGAACATTGGGTTCGGACGGGTTGGTTTGTTCACAAAACGAACCGGGCCCTCGGAGCGGAAATGCTTATAACTTGAACTCCGGACGTCCTATTGAAGTGTCGTCGACTTTGATGGATTCCTCTAAGTGATAAGGACCATTTGGCTTATTTTTCTCGAGGTTTGGAAAAATTTGGTGTACGTTCGGGTTGGTTTTGACTTAAAAACCAACTAGGCCCCTGGGACGAAAAAGCCAATAACTCTCAGATCGGGCGTTCGATTGATGCACCGTCTGTGACGTTGAGTTCCTGTTGAAGATACAGAACTTTGGGATACATCAACTCTGGACTATGTGTCAGTTGATATATCATCCCCTCGGCTCGTGAAGCGGACCCTCCTGAACGAGCTTGCTGTGTGCGGGAACCCTAGAGCTGGCTGCGACTGCGATGATGATGAACACTGTACAGAAATCCTCCGTGGATTCAGGGGCGACGACTACAGCACTCAGCATTCCTATGTGGATCAGTGCTACTGATCCTATGTGGGTCAGATCCTGTGTGGGTCAGCGCTCAGTGGTCTAGTGTGGGGCAGCGCCTACATATCATGTGTGGGTCCGATCCTGTGTGGGTCATTGCGGGGGTTAGTTACCTATCGATCCTGTGTGGGTTATTACGGGGGTTATTTACCTATCGATCCTTTGTGGATCATTGCGGGGGTTAGTACCTATCGATCCTTTGTGGGTTCGATAGCATAGATGAATCATTGGCTATATCTGATCATCTCTATCGTCATACGAAGAAGAATACCTGTGTGGGATGAATCTTGACTTTCTTTCCTATGTGGATTGTGTTGTGTTATCCTGTGTGGATGTGATCGAACTTGGGCTCAGATGTCGGTTCCGAATTGGAATTGATGACTTAGGTATATGTATGGGAATATACCTAAGTGGTGCCGGATGTTACTTCGTGATTATATCATTCCTTTGTGAATTATTCGTTGTGGATTCTGGGAGACCTTCGGGGGTCTCGGGGTCCCTACTGAGTAGCTTATACTCACCCCTACACGGGCTATACCCGCAATACATTGTGTTGGTTGCAAATAACGGATAGCGCTGATCGCGGTTGAGGTTTTCGGAGCAGTTCGGTACCCGGAGGTGGACCACAGGGCGGGACGTACTCGGAGAAGACGACTGTACTCGAGGAGCTGTGGAGGCTATCTGTACTCACCCTTCAGGTGGGACTTCCAGTGGATGGCTCGAGGATGCAGCTTTACTTTCAATTGTTGTTTTCCCTTTCCAGTTGTACTTTACTTTCAGATTGGGTTTGTATACTGGCCCACTTACTTTTCTGCACTTACTTTTGTATCAGTTTTTACTTAGTGTTTACTTCATCTTGCTTTCTCTATGGTGTTTGTTTACTTTACAAAGGCAATGCCTTACCTTTTTATCGGGAATTGCACCTTGGTGCTAGTCGCCAACCCCTGGCCTATGGAAGGAGGGCTTGGGGTAGTCACGACATGGGCCCCGAGGATGGGTCGTGAAAAATTGGTATCAGAGGAGTTCGGTTCTACCGCAGAACCCAAGACTCTGATCTTTCTTCTATGTGAAGCAATGGTGTTAAGAGTATTGAGTGTGGTTATTAGTCCAGGGAGACAAGGGTTGGTGCGGCAGCCAACGTATCTGTACACCGGGACCCTGACTTCTGATTTCCGACTTAATGCACGAAAACATTGATTGCATGTGTGATTCATGTTTTCTTTCTGATTACTTTGTGTCAGCTTAACAGGTATACTGTTCTGACCGTGGCACACCAGTCTATTTTCAGGATGGCCCCATGACGGCAGCCAGCTAGGGTTCTGAGCGTTGTGCACGACGACAGCCCACCGAGCGACGAGTCCTTGGTACAGGGCCCTTTGACAACAGAGGCACCGGCGATAACTCTACCCACTGAGCCACCGATGCTACCAGCCCCAGCCGCTGACGATGCACATTGCCTTAGTGAACTGCATGAGTTTTAGTGCCAGCGACCGCCCAAGTTCCACGGGGAGATGGACCCTCAGGAAGCCGAGTATTGGATGGAGGTAGTAGTACGGGTTTTCAGGTTAGTGAGGACACCAACAGACCTCATGGTGATCCTCGCAGTGAGCCTACTGCATGCGGCAGCAGGCTGATGGTGGATCTTGATGATCCAGGTGCACGATGAGGCATCACTCCTCTGGATGGACTTTGATAGCCTCTTCCACTCGGAGTTCGTCCCAGCCACCCTCCATGCGATGTGCATCCAGGAGCTTCTACATCTGCGGCAGGGCAGCATGACGGTCGCCCAATACTCTGTGAGATTTATAGATCTCTCACACTATTCGACGGACATGGTACGGGACCCATTCTTCAGGGCCCGAAACTTTGAGCAGGGATTGAGGCATGAGATCAGGGAATCGTTGATCGCCCTCAGCATTCCGACTCAGGAAGGAGTACTGGAGCGAGCCCTTTTGATCGAGAGCTTCCTTGCTGAGCCTTCATCAGCAACGAGGCCTACTGCGGGGCGACACGTAACAGAGTCATCTGCAGTAGGCAGTCGACGGATGACTCATGGGTCCAGGCAGACCAGACCCTCAGGAAGACAACATTAGGACACTGGCTCAGCAGTATGGGGCACACAGCGCGGAGCCAGTTTTTCGAGAGGCAGAAAGTGCTACGCATGCGGCGGGCAGGGCCACATGGCTCGTGACTGCCCGACCCGCCGTACCGAGGAGTAGCAGACGCTTGAGGGACCACCCAGGCAGAGGTAGAGGGTCAACCGTGGTGGTCCACACGGAGCATGCGGACGAGGCAGAGGAGCTAGCCGAGTAGCAGCTATTGGGTGATGCTTTGAGGCTCTACCACCACCACCCCCAGGGGGTCCACCCCGACCACAGGGAGCTGGCAGGTAGAGATAGGCATAGCTCTAGGTAGTGGAGGCCTACAACCACGGACCACCCGAGATGATTCGAGGTACTTTCTGTGTCTATTCCACCCTTGCTTCAGTTCTTATAGACACAGGAGCCAGTCATTCTTTCATAGCATTTTCCCTTGTTCGGAGCTCAGCGATTCCGACTGAGCTGTTGGCTCGATCCTTACGTCTAGAGACTCCTACGAGAGAAGACTCGACAATTACGCACTGGTGCGGGCAGTGTGAGCTTACTCTAGGATGTGAGAGCTTCATCTGGGATCTTCTTGTAGCAGATTCAAGTCCTTACGACGTCATCTTGGGCATGGAATTCTTATCTACAACCCATGATTAGATTGATTGTATTAGGCGCAAGGTGAAATGTGTACGCACTGACGGGAGAAGTTTCACCTTCACCGGCAAGAAGGGAGCCTTCGCAGCACAGGATGGACTCTCGCAAAGGAGAGGACAGCCCATCACTCATCAATTGGCTAGCCTCATCCTAGGAGCAGTTGACCTGCGGAGTCCTGGTTTTCCTGCAGTGGTGGATCAGTAGGCGGAGGTTTTTCCTGACGGCGTTCCGGGACTACCTCATCGCAAAGAGGTAGAAATTTATATTGATCTATACCTTAGGATAGCCCTGATATCCGCCCCATCATATCGAATGGATCCCACAGAGCTTCTAGAGCTACGGGTACAGTTCGAGGACTTGTAGGGAAAGGTATTCATCCGACCCAGTGTTTCAACCTGGGCTTCCCTGATATTGTTCATCAAGAAGGCGGACGAGAGCTTGTGACTTTGTGTCAACTATCGTCGCCTGAACCAGGTGACAGTGAGGAACAAGTATCCGCTACCAAGGATTGATGACCTCTTCGATCAGCTCAATGGAGCACGATGGTTCTCAAAGCTAGACCTTAGGTCAAACTATCATCAGCTCAGAGTTCGGGACGAGGACGTGCAGAAGACGGCCTTCAGATGTTGGTATGGCCACTATGAGTTCTTGGTTATGCCATTCGACATAACCAATGCTCCAGCAGTGTTCATGGGCCTCATGAACAGGATCTTTCATCCATACCTCGATCGATTTGGCATGGTCTTTATTGACGACATTTTGATTTACTCGACGACTGAGGAGGACCACGCCTACCACTTGCGGGTTGTAATAGACACACTCTGAGAGAACCATCTTTATGGAAAGTTCTTGAAGTGTCAGTTCTAGATACGAGAGGTCCACTTCTTGGGACACGTCATCTCTAAGGTGGGAGTTACGATGGATCCTGTGACGATCGAGGTAGTGCTAGCTTGGGAGCCACCCAGGAGTGTGACAGAAGTACAGAGTTTCTTGGGACTAACTGGGTACTACTGGGGATTTGTGTTAGACTTCTCCAGAGTTGCGGCACCACTCTCAGCTTTGACGAAGAAGGGGAAACCCTTCGTATGGTCAGAAATATGTCAGTAGAGCTTCCAAGAGCTGAGACAGAGATTGACCAATGCTCCTATCTTGAGGCTACCAGAGGAGGGAGTTGGGTACATAGTTTACTGCGAAAAATCAGGGACTAGACTCCGATGTGTCAGGATGCAGGAGCGGGTCGTGATCGCCTATGGACCAAGGCAGTTGAGGCAGCATGAGCATAACTATGCTACTCATGACCAGGAGTTAGCAGCAGTGGTCTTCGCTCTAAAGATGTGGTGAAACAATCTTATGGGCAAGCACTTTACAGTCTATTCTGACCATCAGAGTCTCAGGTATATCTTCTCTCAGAAGGACCTGAACCTGAGACAGCGGTGATGGCTCGAGTTCCTCTAGGACTATGACTTTGAGATAGTATATACTTCTGGGAAGGGGAACATAGTAGCCGATGCTCTCTGCAAGAGGACGAGCATTCAGCTACTTGGGGTGGCGACAGAGCAGCTAACTGCTTTGCAGATATCCTTTGTGGATAGAGATAGAGCAGCCTTCCTTCATTCCCTCACAGTCACTCCTCCACTACTACAGCGGGTAAGAGAGGCAGAGTGTGGGGACACTGACTGTGAGATGTGGCGTGCCCAGATATCCTCAGGACATGCACCTGATGGTTTCTCCTTAAGAGTAGAGCACAACGTCCTTTTAAGAGTACATACCTTTGTACTAGTTGCTTTGCGGGAGGAGGTGATGAGAGAGTTTCACACTTCCCCTTTGGCGGTACATCCTGGAGTGGCAAGATATACCAGGATCTCAGACGACAACACTGGTGGCCGGGCATGAAGAAGGCTGTGGCAGAGTTCGTTTCTCGATGCCTCACCTGCCAGCAGGTGAAGGCAGAGCACCAGGTACCAGTAGCCTTGGTACAGCCCTTGGAGGTCCAGGAGTGGAAGTGGGACGACATATCTATGGACTTCGTGACTGGACTCCCACTCACTTCCTGAGGTCACGACTCCATTTGGGTGATTGTCGACTGACTCACCAAGTCGGCTCACTTCTTACCCATCATAGAGGTGGGCTCAGTGGAGAGATTGGGACGTCTCTATGTTCAGGAGATTGTACGTCTTCATGGTGTGCCATCGTCTATCGTCTCCGATCGAGATGCTTGCTTTACTTCCTGGATTTGGAAGGGGTTGAAGGATGCATTCGGGACGCAGCTACGTCTGAGCACCACCTTTCACCCTCAGACAGATGGTCAGACGGAAAGGACCATGCAGACTCTCGAGGACATGCTCCGCACATGTATCCTCGACTTTGGTCACAGCTGGCAGGACCACCTACCCTTGGTGGAGTTCGCGTACAAAAACATCTACCACTCCACCATCGGGATGGCACCATACGAGGCAGTGTACGACCGACCTTGCAGATCACCGCTGTGCTGGACAGACCCTGGGAGTCAGCACTTGTTGGACCGGAGATGGTCCAGGCCACGATAGAGAAGGTCCAGGTCATCCAGGAGTAGATGAGGACAGCTAAGAGCCAGCATAAGTCTTATGCTGATATGAGGCGGAGGCCACTGGAGTTCGAGGATGGCAACCACGTCTTTTTGCGGGTCTCACCTCGACGTGGATTACAGAGATTTGGCTGAGGCGGCAAGTTGTCTCCACGCTTCATCAGACCATTCCAGGTCCTCAGCAGGATTGGAAAGGTGGCGTATCTCTTGGATCTACCACCTCAGTTTCACCAAGTGCACGAAGTCTTCCATGTATCCTAGCTGAGGAGATACGTGAATGACCCGACGCATATCATTGACCATGGGGGCTGGACATTGATAATGGGGCAAATTCTGTGGAGGTCCCGTTGGAGATTGAGGATCGACAGGAGCGGGTCATATGTGGATGGTTTATTCCTCTAGTGCGCATCAGATGGCAGCACATGAACCTCTATGAGCGCACTTGGGAGCGGTAGGCTCAGATGCGTGCTCAGAACCTACATTTGTTTCCCTAGTTTTTGATGTATCTTTACGGGGACATAAAGCCCTGAGGCGGGAGTGATGTAAAGACCCCAAAAATTCAAGGGAATTTTTTTTCATAATTTTAATGGGAATTTTACAAGAACGTTGTTTCTAACGGCACATGATTCCGAGGCCCGGTGTGCCCGGAATCATTTTTCGAAGATTTGCTCGGGTACGTTCAGTGAACGAACGAGTGGGTTTTTTTATCTTTTGAACCAGTTCTCGGAATCGAATTATGAGGGCACCGATGGAATCACAGCGCCAATATTTTCTTAGAAACACCTTTTCCAGAGTTGCGTTTCCTTGGCTGTGGTTTTTAATTTTTTGGGTTAAGTTAAGAAATAAAATAAAAGTGGGGCGAATGGTTTTTATTTTATTTTTCTTAACTTATGTTAAGTGGATGATGTGGGACCCACAATATCCTACCCACCTGGTAGGATATTTGTGAGGTGGGGCCCACACGAGCCCCACCGTTTATTTTCTTATAAGTAACGCACCTACACCCCCTATTAATGAATTCAAACCGTGCGTCTATTTTGATTAAGAAACGCCTCATTAATGTGGCTGTTTAAGCATTGCATTTAAATTAACTTAACTGTTTCTTTCGTTTTTTACTTTTAAAATTCAAGGCTTGTGAAATAAAAAAAAGACAACTCTTATTTTTATTAGGGGTGGTTTTTAGAGGTTAGGATATTTCACTCAGACTCTTGAATATCTTTTCTTCCTCACGAAGAATGCGAAGAATGTGAAGAACCCGAAGAACGTAGGATCCTCGGAAATCAACGACGCTCCTTCCATGACGTCTTCTTCCGCAACGTTCTTTTCCATGACGAATCCTCACTCAACAAATTCTACGAGGTAGGGGTTTTGATTCAATTAAATCTTTGTGATCTATACCCACGGTATATGTTTAAATATTTGTCGGAATCCTTTTTTTAAACCGCTAACGCGGTGGGTGAGGACCAACGAACAAGTCCAAACCCACCGTCCCTTCGTTCATGGTGTGCGGATCGGCAGGCGATGATGAAACAGGCTGCACGGGCATTGTGAGGTCTGCGTAGTGAAGAACCGGTCCCGAGAGGGCCGTTGGTGAAGACGGCAGGCAAATCTGACCACCAGAGCTCGTCCGATAGTCCGTGGAGCAATCTGTCGGCGTGCCTCGCCGGCACGGAGACAGGAGGCGGCGCGCCCGGTGCGCCTCTGGGAAGAGCTGCCGCTAGTCTAGTGACCACACGGGACCAGAGCAGGCGGGACGCAGCAACTGGCCACGTCCGTTGGCAAGGGGCGCCCCCCATGCGGGGTCGCAGTTTCGACCCAGGGGGGGCGGTTCCCCCCTTTGCGCGGCCGCTTGGCCAGCGCCAGCGCGCCGGGGCGAGTCACCTGGCTGGACCGCCAGGCAGGGCCGAACCGCACCCAAGCGGGCTGCACCCGGACCCGGTTCGGGTCGACCCGGTTCGGGCCGACCCTGGGGGTATCGGGCCGGGTCGGACCGGGCCCGAACCCCATATTACAGAACCTCATTCAGTCTTGTGCCCATAACATGGGCTGCGGACCTCCGATCGATGCACCATCAGTTGCGTAGCGATCCTTGGATTGAGACAGTCATTTAAGTGTATTACATTTAGGGGTTTGGAGAACTTTGGGTTCGGCCGGGTTGGTTCATTCACGAAACCAATCGGGCCCTCGAAGCGGAAACAACTATAACATGAACTTCAGACATCCGATTAACGTGCCGTCGACATTCATGGATTCCTATAACTGAGACGGACCTTTGGGCTTACTCTGCTCATGGTTTGGATGCAGTTGGAGTATGTTCGGGTTGGTTTTGACTTAAAAACCAACCGGGCCCCTGGGACGAAAAAGCCAATAACTCTCAGATCGGGCGTCCGATTGACGCGCCGTCTGTGACGTTGAGTTCCTGTTGGTGATATGGAACTTTTGGATACATCAACTCCAGAATGTGTGTTTGTTGATGTATCATCCCCTCGGCTCATTGAGAGGACCCTCCCGAACAATCTTGTTGTGTGAGGGAACCTTATAGCTGGTTGCGGCTGCGACGACGATGAAGACTGTACAGAAATACTCCGTGGATTCGGTGACGATGACTACATCACTCAGCGATCCTACATGGATCAGTGCTACCGATCCTGTGTGGGTCAGTGCTCAGCGGTCCTGTGTGGGCCAGCACCTACATATCCTATGTGGGTCTGATCCTGTGTGGGTCATTGCGGGGGTTAGTTACCTATCGATCCTGTGTGGGTCAGATCCTGTGTGGGTCATTGCATGGGTTAGTTACCTATCGATCCTTTGTGGGTCATTTTGAGGGTTAGTACCTATCGATCCATTGTGGGTCCGATGGATTAGATGAATCAGTGGCTATATCTGATCATCTCTATCGTTATACGAAGAAGTATACCTGTGTGAGCTGAATCTTGACTTGCTTTCCTATATGGATTGTGTTGTGCTATCCTGTGTGTATGTGATCGAACATGGGCTCAGATGTTGGAGCCGAACTGGAATTGATGACTTAGGTATATGTATGGGAATATACCTAAGTGGTGTCGGATGTTACTTCGTGATTGTATCTTTCCTTTGTGGATTATCCTTTGTGGATTCTGGGAGACCTTTGGGGATCTTGGGGTCCCTAATGAGTAGCTTATACTCACCCCTGCATGGGCTATGCCCGCACTACGTTGTGTTGGTTGAAGACGACGGACAGCGCTGATCGCGGTTGAGGCTTGCGGAGTAGGTCGGTACCCGGAGGTGGACCACAGGGCGGGACGTACTCGGAGCGGATGGCTGGACCTGAGGATCTGTGGAGGATATCTGTACTCACCCTTCAGGTGGGACATCCAGTGGATGGCTTGAGGCTGTGGCTTTACTTTCAGTTTCTTTTTTCCATTTCCAGTTGTACTTTACTTTCAGTTTGGGTTTGTATACTGTCCCACTTTCTTTTCTTCACTTAATTTTTTATCAATTTTTACTTAGTGTTTACTTTTGCTTTCTTTCTCTGTGGTGTTTGTTTACTTTACAAAGGCAATGCCTTCACTTTTTATTAGCAATTACACCTTGGTGCTAGTCGTCAGCCCCTAGCCTATGGAAGTCGGGCTTGGGGTAGTCACGACACGGGCCCCGAGGACGGTTCGTGACATTTTTTTACCTATTCTGAAAATTACTCGAGAACTCATGTATCTGTTTTGATTCAAAAAATTCAGAACTTATAGATTATTCCTTTGATGAAGATTAATAAAAAAGCTAATTAGCTTTGAGGAAGGTTTGGAGTGTTGATGATGTGTTGTCGTGCGTGCTCTCAAAAATATTTACACTAAGTGCAGCACAGTAGCTGACCTAGGTCGATCTCTTTAGGAGCCTTTTGCGGTCAATAACACACTAGTTCTAATTCACTATGTATATATAAAATAAAATGACCAGAAATGATATTTGAGATTTGAAAACAAAAAACTGAAAGTAAATATGCAGATGTAATGCAACCGAATGAATGCAGTCAAAATGATGTTAAGACAGAAAGGAGACATTCCCGAGAGCATCACCCAGAGTGAACCTTCATCGTCTAATTATTAGTTTCTAATTTATTTAATGAACACACTCCATCGTATGTGTGAGAATCATCCTCTACCTATGGTTTTGAATATATGGTACTCTCAATGATCACTGAGATACCACACATCCACCTCCTCGATCGAGGGAAAATATTGCAGAAGTGAAAACTAAACCTCAGGTGGCAAGTGAAGACACAAAGGCAACTTTCCCACAAAGATCCCCCTCGGTCTAACTCTAAGAAAATAAGAAACATTATGATTGAATGTTTAAATACTTGGGTTCATCACTGGATTACTCCCCCAGGAACATCCTCGAGTTAGCTACTCGTGATCACGAGCATAAGAGTTCACAGTAGAAAGAAAACTGGGGAAGAAAACAAAAGAGAGAATGAAATGCAGAGAAAGAAGAACACTTGAATTAAAATATGAAATGAAATTAAATAATGAAAATAAAATCCAATACAATAATAAACTATAGAAAATGGACAAAAGGCTATTCTTATCTTTCCAATCCTTTTAAATGAAAAGGAAACACTCTTTTATAGTGAGAGGGGATAACATTTTGGTTCCAAAATCTGTCCACCGGATGTATGCGCGTGTATGGCCTCATTAATGACAGAATATGGGAATTTATCTTTCTTTCAAGTTTTTTACTTACCTCTCCTCTATCACCCACGAACTTTCAGCATGATTGGCCACATCTGGAGAGATATATGGTCGCATTACTCATGAAACTTAATCTTTCCAGGCTGACTATTTGTATTCCAATACACAAAGTTCCAACTAATTAATACCCTTGAAAACAAACGAACCAGATGCTTCTATCTCAATGAAAGTTCTTCCTCAGGATATCTTACACATCCATGTAAAATTTCATCTCCATTGGTTAGTCCTTTTATTAGTTATATGCCCAAAAACAATTATACAGTTCTATGCACAGTTTTCGAGGCCAAACTTGTGAGCTAGATTTGAGCTTCTAAATGATTGATTGAGCTTTGGGTCCAGTGGGATAAAATGAATCCCATCGAGCATAGAAACCTACAAAAGAGGAATTGTAAAATTTGTATCAATTTAGAAAAGGTTATGCCTGAAACATTACAATAAATTAAAACTATTTGAATAAAAAATAATCCATATTTCTAATTAAGTTCAAAAATATTCCAAAAATATTAAATGTGACAATTTCCCATTAAATAAAACATTGGTGGGATTAAAAACATTGAATTTCAGAATAAAATAATTGAAAATATTTGTTCTATAAAGTGTCCACTACCCATCCAAGAAGATGGATTCCCATGATCCTTGTGCATGGAAAATGATATTAAGGTTGATCAATGGAGTGAGATGATCATATTTTGTGTTCATTGGTTGATTTTATATAATCTGAATTACATGCTATTTTCCGTTGTTTTCACCTTGAAAATCCAGGATCACTTTTATTGCCCCTGGAGTAATTTTGTGGTTATTCCACAAATAATATTATTATAGTTTATGAAGATGAAGAGTCAACCACCATATAAGAGAAACTAGGGCTGGAAATTGAATAAGTGGGTGGTCAGCAAGATGAAGAGGAGTTGGATGAAGGTTAATTTGATAATTTACTGAAGTTTGTTGTAGAGGAATTGAATTATGACTTCCCAATATCTCGTCATGATGAAACAGAAGTAGAAGCTTCCAATTAAGAGGGGATAATTTTAGCATAAACTAAACTTGTTTTAATTCCATTCTGTTTGAATTGTTCACTAAATCACCCTTGTTTGAATATTTCCAAATAGTATCATTTGAGCAGCCAATTGAAGAGGAATCCATGAGATCTATGTTTGAGGTGAGCCCATACATCATTCCTCCACCCCAACATTACAATCTTCACTATACCAATCAAGGGGTGGAAATGAACCACTCCATCAATGGGGATATCTAGGTAGAAGTAAAACTGAGCAGCTATGGAAGGAAGAGGATGAGGTGGTTTGCATCACATAAACCACATCCTCTGACTAATAGGAAATAATTAGAAGGTTGGCTGGCTATAGATAGAATAAAATTCAACACCTTTTGGGGAGTTTTTACACAAGACTCTTCTTCTTTTTCCTCCACTTCTCTTTTATTTTTAGTTTTGTGTTTTATTTTGAATAAACTATTAATTTCTTCTTCTTTTTTTATAGGAATAACTATAGCCAGGTGAACTCCTTCCATGTCATTCTTTTTTCCCTATATTATCTTATCAAAAATCTCCATGACAATTTTAGGATACCTGATGTATGACATTGAGGATATAATGGAGATTAAGTGTTTGGGTGAGGGTAACTGATGGCTGATATTTACTTTCATTTTTTTTGTTTTGTTTAATAGTTTTAGTGCGTCTGTGTTTTTATAAGAGAAAAAAACATAAAAAATACACTATTTTAGAAAATTAACAAAGATGATTGAGGTGTTTTTGAGTGTGTTTTTTTTAAAATTGAACTGTATTGGAAACTCAAATGTATTTTTGAACTCCATGTTTATTATGTGGAACTTGATCTTATTATTGCACCGAAAAAACATAAATTATTTCTTTTTTTTTCAGGGGAATTGATTTTCAAGAATTTTCATGATCTTTAACAGGAAATTGATGTTCAAAAACCATCAGCAACTTACCAATATTTAAATTACCATCGTGAGTGGTTTCTGAACTGATTTGACATTATCTTTACCCTCAAATCTTGGGACAATCTTGGGGTTTGTTTATGAAGTATAACCCACATCTATTCTCTTTCAAATATTTAGAACTCATGTGATACTTTCAATATGATTGAGGAATTCAATTGGCTAACCCTTTGTTACCATTGAGACCTACCTTGAACATTAATCCTTGTTAAGCCCATAGAGAACCATGAATAGACTAATAGGTTTAGGTCACATTACAAGTCTAATTTCCCCTTATCCACCCTCTCTCTAAAATAAATTTGCATGATTAATTCATATCCAAGTGTGGGGGAAAAGAGACTCTATGTGTTTTACATTGGAAATCAATGCATGTTAATGGGGAAATTGAGAGGTGTGTGTCATCATTTTGGGGAATTTGAAAGGGGAAATGGACATGAGTCACTATCATACCCTTATAGGTATAGTCTCTATCATCTATTTCATTCCATTTTTATTCATCCTACTCTCCTAAAATAGGAGTACATAAAAAAATGAAAAGAAGGAGATTTGATATTGTAACATTTATTATTCTTATTTATGTGATTCATGACCCTATTCAATGGGAATGAATCATCATTTATTGCACTCAATTGAAAACTAATTCTCATAAAAAAAGAAAAAAAGTCACATTAATAGAAAGGTGAAAAAAAGAAAATAGATAGGGATGAAGTTATTCATCATACTCATTTTTCATGACCCATCGCCCGAAAATGTGACAAGGGGAGTGTAAAAGTCATCTTGTAAGGGGAATTAATTGAAGGGTATCTTAATTGATTAACTTGACAAATCATTCATTATATATAAATATTCAATCCTTTCCCTTTTTAGTCATGTTTTTTTTAAAACGGTGACCCACCAACCTTAAATCCACCGAACAACCTTTTCAGGCATTCATGATTAATTGTATTTTCATGATTCATAATGTGTAGAGATAAGAATTTGAACAAGCCTATCGTAAATATCCATTTTCCAAGTATGGGTATAGCTCCACATAAATTCATTCTCAAGTGAATAGAGACTTTTAGTTCCCAGTGAGATGGGTTACGAAATGGTTTTGAATGGATATGGAAGGTTATATTTCATATGGATAAAAGAATTTTATTTTTTTGGAATTTAATACATGTATGAAGCATGATGAAATTATCAAGGAAATGAATCTAAAAACTTCCCTCACTCTTTACTTGGTAGTTATAATTTTCAATGAGTATCTTTTTTTGATTATTGATTGGTGTCCATACTAAAGATGGTTACTAATAGGAAGGGGATGCGTAAGAGGCTACGTAAGTGGTGTATTGTGTAGGGTGTTGTGTAAAACTAGTGGTGGGGAAGGAGATATTAAATAATGTCTGCATTGTCTTCTTATATTAGTGATGTGTTGGTAGGGTATTTGATAGGTAATAAATGTGGGTTGGGGCAGTTCTTCGAGTGATATCTTGAAATATTCTTTTGTTTACTTTTCCTCCCCAATAGGATTGTGGAGGAATCCTTGGACGTTGGGTTCGGGTGACTTCTCAGAGAGTTATTGTATCATTCTTCATTATTATTCATTCTTCTTGTTGTTTACCTAGATTTCCTACTGTAAGTATTTTACAAGTGATAAAAAATTACTGATTTATCATTGTTTTCATCTACTATCTTTTGTAGGATGACTCTTGAAATATTCTTTTGTTTGGTCTTCTTCTGCTGCAAGTCAATAGTAATACCTTCAACCTCCCTCTGATACCACTGTTGGAAAATCTCACAGTGGCAAACACAACCACATGGGAATGACGAACACATTAGGTGATCAAAACAACATTAACATGAAAGAATCAAATTGCTATTATTTCTTCAATTGGAATTCATATTACAACTCACACAACTCTCCCTATTTATAAGGATACAAAAAACACAACAAAATAAAACAGAGAAAATAAAAATCTATGGTTGGTTGCAGAAGGTACTGCCCAAGAATTCAGATCCACACACGTCAAGATGCCTTCATTTAATTCTTAAAATCTCCATCACAGCTATGGAGGTATGCATCATCCACAGAATATTGAGTTTATTATCCATAAATTTTGGTGTATTTTGAGTGAATAATATAAATTGAGTTTAATTTGTTTATTTTCGTTATAAAAATGAATTTGGAATAAAATAAGAAATTAAATTTGTTTAGCTTTAATTTTTTTCAATGTATGAATTCGTAACCTTCCAAAATGTTAATCTAAACAAAAAATGCATGCCACCACTCCTGGCTACATATGACTCCAGTAGTCCTAGGTGTAATATTTCTCTTCAACTCCATCGCATGAATTCCATCACCATTAGAATTTTTGAGTAGTGGCTCCCTAATACTTCATAGGAAAAAGTACTTTTCCCCAGCATGCCATATGACTTTTCTCCATGGTTTGTAAGACATGTAAATCAAAAGACTCTACTCGAGTATCCCCACTTGAAGCCATCTGCTCCATCCCCTATGCATAGAAATCCTCAAGAAGACTGATCAAGTTGCCTCTACACATCCATCTCCTCATGCACCTATATATTTGTTCCCACACCGTAGTGTAACTGATGCCTAGGAAAGCCTTCAATATGCAACCCAAGATCTTCCTCAACCTCACTTGTAGGCCCTTTCACTTGCGTACTTCCTCACATTTGCATCTTTTTAGGTATTTAGAAGTTCAAGATCTTGAAATCACCTCCACAAAAATCATCCCTTGCCTCCAAATCTAGAGACTTCACTCTTCTTGCAAATCGAACCAGCCCCAATCTCAGCACATGCAGTGCAACCTTGGAACCTTACATGTACCAGCCCACACTAACACAACATCTCCCTTATAGATTCTCTGTTACAATTAAATCCAATTGGAAACCCATCTAGAAGAAATATGATATATCCCTCATATCAAGAAAATTGTGTCTCCGAGCAGATGTCAACCATCTCAAGCCGTAATTCCAAACACAGCCAATACAACACCCAAGCATGCCAAGGCACTTCACCCACAACGTTTCATCACTAAGAGTGATATAGGTTCAGATCCCAAGCCCCCAGAATGAATCTTAGACATCGTACAACCCTCACATGATGTTTTAATCATCTCATACATCACCTCTGTATATTATTTTTTTACAGGTATGCCACCATTTTTTTTGTCCCAAGAAGCTAATCACAAATTCATATTGAGGCAACATCCAAGTTGTTTGATATAATTACTCTTTTACTAAAGCACCTTCAATTGTTTCATGGTCAACAAAGACCCTAATCCACTATATCAGGCCCATCATCTAAACACTACATTTCCAATACCACTTAATTCCAAACCATATAGCACATGCACCCCATCTCCCAAATCCTCCCATGTGAGGTTTTCACCAACAACTCCCTCAATTAGAAACAAATTCATCCACTGTAGCCACAAAGAAACGTAAAAATTCGTCAACTCACAATTATTCTTGAAGTTGTTGTATTACTATAGTCTAATCCATTTGGATGATGTTTGATCGAATGCTTGTGGAACATACTGAACACTAGGTCGCAACTATCATGGGTCGAGCTCTTCGATGATCTTGTTGGGGGTTATAGGGGGAAATGCACCTCGATTTGAGGACTGAAGGTCCCCATCCCAAATTTTGGGAAACTGTAGAATCTTTGACCGAATGTAGTAGAGATGACCGGACAACATCGACAGGGCACTATAGCTGTGTAGACTTTGGAACGACTACTATAACAGCTCAAATTTTGGAGACAGTGGTACTCTAACTTTGAAGAATTCATGCCACTAGACACTACAGTACCTTGTACTTAAGTGACCGAATCACTATAATAGTTTAGAATTCTAGCCAACTTTCACTGTAGTACAATGGGATTTCTATGCTGTTGGTGGAATAGTACTTCATCCTCCTTATCTCATTTCCAGCTAGAGTTTCTGTGTTGTGAAAATATAATATTCTCTCTGTAATTGAGATTCCAAATTTCATAGTGAAGTGATTTTCCCTCCATATGGACATATGGATCATTACCAAACCATGTAAACTATTATTTCTGTGTTTATCTTCATCTTCTTTGTTTCCTTCTTTTTTTCATTTGCAAACCTTTATCGCTATGACTCTTAACGTTTCTGCAACAGAAGGTGTATAGAGTTGGATCGTGGGATGAACCTAAAATGGGTATGGATTATTTTTAAATTATATTTAGAGGGGTTGGGATAAGTTATAAAATGGTGATATGGAATTTGGGAACTCTCTATGCAGCCTTTTTTGGAGGAATCTTGAATATAATTTCTTTTACTTTTTTATATCCATTCTGTTAGTGTTTTGTGAATTGAAACTATTTGTATCTTTTCTACCTATTCTTCTTTTTGATCATTATTCATACTATAAATGTGATCTATAAACTCCAGTACAATGGATTACTATCCCAATGGTGTAAATTTTTGGGTGAGGTCTATAGTTACCTGAATCCTTATTCAGATTTCTCATGTTTTTATTCAATTGTGATGGGGACAGTGAGAGTGTTTTGGGTTTGTTGTGGTGATCGTCCCCCTTCCCTAGAATTTTACATTCATTATTCCAACCTATCCTTATTCTTTCTCCCTACCTTATCCTTATTTTTATTTATTTATTATGGAATATAGGGTTGAGGCATGAAAAACAATGGAGTTGGGTGGATTTTGACAACAAGTCAACTGCAATGGCATGTTCATCCTATGAAACCATGAAGGTGGGGAGAATATGTATACCTAGAAGATTTATAAAGGTGAATAGGATCATACAATCTTTATAGGGGATGGTTGTTCATGAATTTTATTTATTGCATTATCAAATGAACAATGAAAACATATATGGTTAATGAAATTTATTACTAGAAAAACATTGGATCGACCCCTTTCCAGATTTACACTTGTTTAGAATTTTTTTCACTATATTGTTTTCATCTCCACACACAAAATCAAAACTCATCCAATTATTTATATTGTTAAAAAAAATTAAGAAAATATTAATAAGTGATTTGGGTTCCTGAAGAACCACCACACACTCCTTGAGAAATCACCCTGGTCAGCCATCGTGCTGCATTCACAAGTTTAACAATTCTGCTTAACAGCGGACCGTGACCCCTGTGTGATCGTAAGGTCAGTGGAACATCATGTCAATGAATTTAATAGGATTTATACATAGTTGGGTTCTTTGAATTTGATGTTCGTAGGGGTAGGGTGGGAGTTGATCCTTCGGTCACCACATCTAGAATTATGGTATTCAATGGTTACCACAGTGAGAAATTCTAGCAATAAGGCTAACTTAGTGTTTAAGGATGCCCTTTATTAAATTATCAAGGAACATATTCATTGGAAGAAATTCCATGGAACTACCAGAACTGTGTTTAGTATGGAAGGTAGTAGATATTCCACTTAACATATTAGTCAAAATAAGGGGAAAGTGAAGAGAGAACAGTGTTAAGGTGATTTGGCTAGGTTTGGACCTATATGATGGCATTGCAGGAAGAAAGGGAACGTGAATAAGCACCACATAGACTAAAGAATCAATTATAGAAGGTATTATTCTGGAAGATCATCTAGAAATCCATTACCTGAAAATAATAATAGTTTGGTGTTGAGTGTCTGATGTTTTCTTGAGTCATGAATTATTAATTGTCCACGTAGTCATGATACACAAAATTGATAGTTATTTAATGAATATTTTTTATTCTAGGGTAGACCCTAGGTTATTTCTCAAGGAGCATTGATAGGTTTTGAGTGTGTATTTTTAATAAGAACAAAAGAGGGGGTGATTTTGTAAACAATTTTAAGAATGTAACTTAACCTAGAGAGTTGTAAAGTTGAAAGACAAAGTTGATTTTGATAAATATGAGATAAATAAGTGATTATTGCTAAGATACTACATCATTTGAAGAGTTACTCATTCTTAACTTATTATTAGGTTTTAGTTTAATCCTTTGGTTGATGGTTAACCAAGATCTTGGTTCCCCTCTTTCCTCTTAAAATGATGCACAAAGAACCACCCCTTGACACAAAAATCGTGTTGTCAAGGTTTAGACCTCAAGAATAGAGTGAGGTCTACCAAAGAATACTGAAATCTCATGTATGTGCGAGAGAAAGAGTATGATTATGTTTTCCAATCAGAATAACCCAAGATTCAAACTTGAATCTCAACCCAAATAGTATTGAAATGAGAAATGTTTCACTTAATTAAACCAAATCAATGAATTCAGAGAAGAAGCATATAAAGATTAAACATAAGTGAAGTAATTCACACACAAATAAAACAAAACCAGTATAATATAAGGTGCCATGACTCCCTCTTCAGGTGTGTAGATCCCTTGCAATGATCACCCACTGTTTAGCTCAACATCGGGAGGATGAGGAAGCTCTAGTGGAACTCCTTCTTCATTATTGATCTCCCTTTGAGGATATGGGACTCCAGAACTTCAATGATTAGGGGGAGACTCCTCCTAGACCCCATAATGACAGATCTTCACTTCTGGTTCCAACTTACAAATGAGGATCCCAATGTTTCATTTTATAGAAAAATTGGAAGGTGGTTTTGAGAATCCTGATTTCGAGAAACCATTTGGTTTACGGTTTTCAATGGCTAGAAAATCTTATCTCACTTTTGATAAAACTAAAAAGTTTTATGCTCACCTCCTGAATATCTACAACGATAGTTTGTCTCCATTTGGACAATCACATCTCAAGATATTGTCATATTACAGAATGCCACTTTTGACTTTGTGAAGATTTAGTGGCTTGGACAGTTCGGATGGTCCCCTTAGAAGACGTATCTAGATTGGGTTATATGAGATTAAATGTATCCTATTAATGTTTATAACGGACCAAAAATTTTCATCTCATTTGGATTCATGGTACAATATCAATGTTTGGTTTAGTAAACTATTGTGCTTCGATCCTGTGTAGCTTGGCCCATTTTTCTTGAACTTTGTCATGGGACCTCCAAATCACCTCCACCTTCAATGAAATTATCAAAACAAGTATCATTTACCTTTTTAACAGTAATAAAAACAAAATAATTGAGTCAAACATGAAGTGAAATTTGTTATTATTTTTATAGTTTTCAATATATAACTAGTTTAGAACAGTGGTGTAAGGGTGAAAATGATAAAGATAATTGCAGTGTAATCACACCCCACCCCTAAACATTTTCAATCCTCGGAAAAGTTACATTTTCAGAAATTATGCATATATATATTACCAACATCATGAAGATTTAACATTTGAGGAATTTTTAATTCATTAAGGTAATGTGATCAATGCACAAACAACACCAAGGAGTTCTTCTTAGTGAAAATGGAAAACTATGTCTCATAAATCACATCACAGTGAAATTCAAAGAGAATCATGATACCAAATTGAGAAATGAATTCAAAATTCAACCATGACACAAAATCTCCATGTGTGTGTGTGAAAACCATTCCATGTTATTCTTTCCACTTTTTATCAAGTAAATATAGTTTATATTAACATTTTTCAGCATAAATGTTTTTGTCAACCGAACCTTCCCTACGTCCTTTGCAATCATATTTCAAAACCCACAAACATATGAATTATCAAAAGTCAAACCATAAGCACTCGACATAGATATACCAATATGTGGAACATTTTATCACTCCCCTCATTTATTATTTTTGATTCTTTTTTCAGAAGTAACATTTGGAAGAAATCTCACACTCATCTCTAAAACCATGTTTGATATTCTCAAGACACTAATTGTAATATTTATAACAAGATCAAAGGATGAGGAGAGTGTTTTTTGGCCTATCCAAGACACAACCCTTTTTTTTTGTTTTTTGGGGGCCTACAATAGTCGGATATCAGGTACACACACATAGATCAATCTGGTACAGTAATGAAATAGATCAGATAAGGGAAAACGTATGGAAATATCATTTTAAGATAAAAACTATTAACCTAAATATATTAAACTTCTATTATGTAAGAAATTTTCACACTTTGTGGTTTGGTGAAAAAATGTGTGGAGATACTAGTGACATAATTTTCCCAAAAACAACTCACACAAGGGTAATCAATCATATCATAGGAATCACATAAATACAACTATTTATATCATTGATAGATAATAAATTCACTAAATATCACTCCCTATTGTTAAATTTATATAAAAATTCATTCTATAACAGCGTCAGGTTTTCATCAACTGTTATATCAACATGGAATAGAAAAATTTCAACATGTATTTTCAATAAGTTCTACAATTTGGGGACCATACGGGGAGGAGTAAAAATATGATAAAGAAGGTGAAAACAGAATAAATAAAAAATATGATTAAAATCATAATGAACTGAACAAGATGGGGAAAAGTGAAAATACCAAAAAGAAAGCGAAAAAAAGAAGAAATAAAAATTATGATGAAAATTCCAAACTAACCCAGGAATGTACCCATCCTGCCCACACATAGAGTGTGCAGTTTCCTCACTATAATAAAATAGAATGTGGGAAGTAAGGATAAAACATGGTGGGTGTTATTGATATGTTGCTTCCTAAACATAGAGTTCCTCCATCAGGGACTCCGAAAGGGCTTTGTGGAAGTGCTTTAGCTGGTTCCCATTGACAATGAAGGTTTTCTTAGTTTCTTCATTTTGAACCTGAACAACACCAAATGGAGATACATTAGTAGCTGTGTATGGTCCAAAGTAATGATAATGAAGCTTAACTGGATGAAACATTAGCCTTTCATTGTAGATTAGGAACTTCATCCCAATATGTAATTGATGATGAAGGATGATATGGTCACGGGCATCCTTGGTTTGCTCCTTATAAATCATAGAGTTCTCATATGCATCCCTTCTCATTTCCTCTATTTCCTTAATTTTCAACTCCATTTAAGTACCTGCACAAGAAAGATTAGAATTGCATTGTTTGATGGCCCAATAGGCCTGATGCTCAATCTCAACAGGCAGGTGAAAACTCTTTCCAAACACAAGCCGATAGGGTGACATTCTAATGGAAGTTTTGAAAGCAGTATAGTTGGCCCATAAGGAAGCTTAGAGTTTAAGACTCCAATATTTTCTATTAGGTTGAACTATTTTTTCAATAATCTATTTTACTTCTCAATTTTACTCATAAGCTTGACCATTAGTCTATGGGTGATAAGAATCAGACACTCGATGACCGACCCCATACCGAAACAAAATATATTTCATTGTTTAGTTGCAGAAATGAGAACCCTGGTAACTGATGATGAACCTATGTAATCCAAACCTAATGAAAATTTGGGTTCTCAAAAATTCCACAACGACCTTAGAATAATCAGTCCTTGTAGCTCATGCATCTACCCATTTTGACACGTAATCAACTTCCAAAATAATGTATAAGTTTCCAAAGTAATTTTAAAATGGACCCATTAATTCAACACCCCAATCATAAAACATTTCAGGAAAGAGAAATGGTTGTTTTGGAATTTAATTTCTTTTAGAGACATTACACAATATTTGAAAATGAGGACAAGATTTACAGAAGTCATGGGCTTCCCGAAATAATGTTGGCCAAAAGAGACCAGAATCGAGGACCTTGTGAGCAGTCCATTGGGGACCAAAATTCCCCCCAAAAAGAAAGAGTGCGGTCGAATCTAAGGACAGACTAAAACTTGCTATCAAGAAAACAACTCCTAAGGACCTGATCACTACAGGTGAGCCAAAGGTATGAGTCATCCCAAATGTACCAACGAGACTCATGTTTTATATGGTCGGCCTATTTTTTGAAAAAATTAGTAGGAATGAAAGATGCTACCAAATGATTTATGATTTCTGAATACCAAGGAATATCATCTTCCACTCAGTATAAAATCATGTAAAATAGTGGTATAACTTAGTTATCTCTTAGTCCATCACTTCACAAATTTGTTTTTTCATGTACTCCCTCGGGATAACTATAAATTCTTCAAATTCCTACTCCCAATTATTTGATTTCGAAAATAACATTACATATCTAACAATAATAGAAACACTATACTCCATGGATAAGGGTGAGTAAATAATTGGTTCCTAAACATGTGGTTAATTTTTCCCAGAATTAATGAAATAATCATTTGAAAACAGCATGGAAAAATATTTTTTATGGTTCTTTTAATTTGAAAAGAGTAAAATATTTATAATTAGATTTTCGGCACTACCTCCCCAGTAACGACTCCAAGTCCTGACACATTTATGTTATGGGGTGTGACAAAAACAAATATTTCCTAATTTAAAAATGAAGTAAAGTGGTTAACCAAGGTTCTATCCAGATAGAAGTGCACAACAGTCATGTTTTCCCTTGAAATTAGAGAAATAAATGGAGGTTTTTTTTTGATTTTTTTGATTTTAAAAAGAAATAAATTAATTAAAAATAACGTATGGACATAAGTTGATGAAGAGAGTAATGGGGTTAGGGTAGGATCATCTTTTCCAATTTCATCATGGTCATAAAAATAATTCCTCCTCTCTTTATATTGAATGATAAGTGAAAGACTCCTCGATCAAGTTGTCAATCACCCATGGTTGAAGGAGGCCATGGAAACCACTATTGTGTGCATAAAAATTTGTAAACCATCACAAAACAAGTATGTAAAGTCCTGACTGGGAATTTTTTATCCTTATAAATTTAGATACAATTCACTTATTCCATACATGTGCCAATGATCTCTAGAAACTCACCACCTAGCACAATTTGCTCGATCGTGACAAACTTCACTAGATAGAGGGACTTTAAAGATATTAAACCAAAGCTACAAAGAATGAATGACAACAAAAACCTAAATTGGATCACATTATGAAAATTAAGCACCATTTAAAATATAAATAATTCAATATATAAAGAGATTTTTTTCAATTAAAGTACAAGACTCTAACATTACAAAATGAAAACTCCCCCTTCCTCGATCACTCAAAAGTTTTACCCCTCTACGTGAAAGGTAAGAGAGGTGAAGGGGAAAGAAGATAGAATTATAAAGCTAAGAAAAGGAAAAAAAACATTTCTCTTTGAGGTTACAATTCTACAACAAAACACATATTTCACCTTTTTTAACACCATTGAATGGAAGTGGACACACATATTTATAAGGATGAGTGGTGGATAAATTTCCCTCCAGATTCATTCCAAAAACAGTTTTAGCTTATTTAGAATATTAAATGGTTGAATCTAGGGAAAAAGTTTTCATAAAATTTATTAATATATACCATTTTTTGACCCTCTAAATATCATCTTAATTGGATAAGTTTCAAATATATCATGTCTATATTAATGAAGAAAACTTTTTCTCCCTGATGAGAGTTCTCAACTACCTCCACTTTGGAGCGTTAAATAGAAGCCTTAATGACATAAATTCTCCATGAAATTTAATATGAAAATGATTATCAGAGTAACCTTCCCAATAAATCTATAATAACCAAATTTTTATATCTCTATACTGATATATGTATCAATTATTGAGGGGGGTTCATTCTATCATCCAGAAACATTTTTTACATTTGATTGATTTTGTTGACCACTGTATTTCTAAATGGATCTAGATCCAAAAGAAAAATTTTAATCCCACAAATAAATTAAACCGAAAAAATTAATCACTTCAATTGGATAAAAATTTTCAATGTTATTCTTGAAATAAAAAAGTGATATAAAACTATTAAATTTTCAGAATTAACCAATTTTTCACAATTAGGCCCAAAACTCATCAAAAATTCTAAAATGATGAAAATAAACTCAAATTAATAAATTGGTAGGGATATAATCATTGAAAAACATGTTAATAATTATGAAAATATTATCTATATCAATTCCCCCGCATTTATCACTTGGACTCCTTGACAAGTCCGCATCAAAATCAAGTCAATGAAAATTCAAAACACATACCCATGGGATCCACCAATTAAACACAAAAAATAACAAAATACATCACACCTATTAAAAAACCATTATTTCAAGTTCTCCATTCAGATCATTCAATATATTTGCACTTCATTTCTTCTCCTAGGTAAAAAAAACACCTACCTCACTTGAGGTTTCTCTCGTCTCACAAATTTTAATTTTTGACAAGGCTTTTCTCATCCAAACCCACGAAAGGGTCACCATAGGCTTGAAATATTTTTATATATCAACCAAACGTGAGTCAAGGAAATTTTTTTACCATTAGTAATTTTTAGGGTTATTCTATGTCTTTTAGTTGTTAGGATTTTGATGTTAAAAATTCTGAGGCTGAATAAGGACTGTTTTGATCTTTTTGAAGAAAAATTGCATGATTCAAATTTTAACTCAAGTAGAGTCTCTTACTCACCACCTTAGTTGTATATCAGCTCCATCATCATAAAAAATTAAGGAAATTACAAACCATTAATAATTTTAGTAGAAATAATTTCAATCATCTCAAACCTAATTTTCCTTGATTGCTCCAAATAGGAATAACTTTCATTCTACTTTTGAATCTCCAAAAAGACTCACCTTATATTATTGTGACATCTCAAGAAAGGCACATATTTTAATAGAATGCATAATTTATAAGAAAATATATTCTCTAAATAATTTTATTTTCCACCCAAAGTATCACTAAATGAGTTATTACAAGACAAGACAGTTTACCGCTACAGTTAAGTTTAACTAGATCATGCAGTTTCACTTTAAGAGCAGGTTGGATAGAGAAATTTTGTTTGTAATGTGGCTAAAATAATAGGGTTTTCATCGATTATATGGGTTAAAAGGATTAAATATACAAGTAATCCCAAAATAGAAAGGATTTTGTTGAAAATATGGCATTAAAACCAAATAAATGCGTCAATAATTTTATAAACAAGTACCTCAAACCCTCAAATTTTGACACGAATAAATCATATTCTTGTTAAATCAAGTATGGTATGATTCTCTCAAGAAGTGACATGAATGTAAATAATATATAAAATGGTCCAAAATACTCATGGTAAAGTGATTTCAAATATAAATAAAGTGATATGTGGCATGATATTCAAAAAACATAGTACGTTTCATGAAATTAACAAAGATTAAAACTTGAAACAATGTGATTTTCAATTTTCATTTAAGATCAGTTCCTTGAAATAAAATTGTTCACTCATTGAAATGGTTTCTAAAAATGGAAAAGATAATCATATGATCTCAAATGCTTAAAAAACACTCAAAAATGAAAAATAAACACACACAAATTTGAAGTTCCTAAACTAAAAAGGTTCCCTTCCCAACAGTTAAATGATGTAGTGTATGTAATTCATTCAAATAGATTTAATATGTAAGAAGATTTGAAAATGAATCATAGCAAGAACATGTTAAGGATAGGTACAACCTCACTTATTGGTAGTCCTATATTGATTTAAGTTCCCAAGTACGACACACTAAATGTTACAAGAAAAGCTTGAAAATATAGCATAGGAAATTTATTAAAATAATATAATAAATAACTATAATAGAAATAGAAGGATATATCTTGGTTTAATTACCCAAGTGGGCCCTGTGTTTTTCCTAACTCCAATGGGCAGTTCCAGTGGGTTATCCCCAATCTAATGGTGGGTGAATTTTCTTTTATTGGAACCACCAAAACATCTTCTTTACAACATGCACTTATTCCTCCTTTTTGAGGACTCCATGGCTATATTACACCATATACACCGACATGGAAATGAGATATGTCTTGTACGGCGGGGGTAGTACAAATAACGATTCCTCCAATTTCTTGGTTGTCGCTTGCACAAACTCTTCTTTATTTTCTAATGCATTCTCATGGTATGTTACATCGATGGAAAAATAAAAGAAAATGTCATAGTGAAATTCTATTTGAAAAAAATTAAATCATGGAGAATCAATATCAAATTCTTCCCATTCAAAGTAAGAATCATGTATCTTAGTTTCCCCCAACTCATCTAGTTGGATTTCTTAATGGTATTCTTCAAATGTATGTCCATAAAAATCATGATGATTTGTTTGTTCCTCAAGAGGTGCATTATTAATATATTCATATTTATCCATGGAAAAATATGAGCTAGCCAAATATATAAAATTAAAATAGTAGGGGGTGATATTCAATTCCGATTGAATGAAATTGGATGAGAGAGATTTCAAGAAGGGTTCAACTCTCTGAGTTGGTTCGAATTCAACTTCTTCAGTGAAAAGTGTATATTGGATTTTATTAGTATTATCTAGAGACAGGTAGTCAAGATCTTCTATATTTTATTCAAATAACATAACTTTGGTGGTTTATTCATATTATATGGTTAGAAATAGGTAATCAGGTGCTGATTATTAAATCTTATAGATGAGAATATCTCAATGCATTTCATCTTCAGCCTAGTTACTCCAAAATTTATTTGAATATTTTCCCATATTTCTATCAACATGTGAGTCTTCATCTTCACTCTCTAGATCTTCATGTTATTAAGATGATTGGGCTATGAATATTCTTTAAGTGTGGGCTCAATATCTTATATTTCTTTCAAAAAAATCAGGTAAGACTAGGGGGACTCTTCTTGTGTAACACCCCAAGATATAATAGTATGTTATTTCTTCAAAGTAATTCAATAACATGCACTACACACAACACCAAGTTCAAGCACACCATTACATACCAAACTAGTCGTTCAAAAGCAGTTATGAATAGTATTAACTGAATATTGAACTTTATATAACACTTATAATTTTATAATCCTTATTATGAGTTTCTATGACATAATTTAAGAAGAAATTCATTTTTTTCAGATAAAAGAAGTATTTTTCAAAAATGAAGTTTTACCACCTTTTAATGGGGAACCATTTTAAATCCAATATTTTAAACATTTATATATTCAATTTGACAAAATAAACTTCTTATTTAGAATCAAGAAAAAATAATTTAGTTTCTATAAATTTTTTTTGTTTTTCTGATAACTTTCATATTAGGGTAAATAATGAATAATACTATATTTTAACTGAAAACATCTTTTTTTAATAAAAATAATTTATAGTGTTAAATTATACATTTTAATGTCTTGGAATTATAAATAGATTATATTTTTTCCATTAAATTAAATTCTAGTCATTTTAAGTAATTTCACTTTTAAATTGGACATAAACAAGTGTCAATCTTTTGATAGTTATTATTTCTTAAAAATATGCCTTTTGGTTTTGACAATGGAAATTAATTTTAAATTAATAAATTCAACTTTTATGTTTTGAATTTGGTAAAATAGATTTCATTTTTTAATTCTGAATATCAAAATTACTTTGGGGTGAATGTTTTGTATTTTTTCCAAAAACCTTCAATTTTTGATGAATAATGAAAAACAATAAGTTATAGTTTAAATCTGAATTTTTGTTTAAATAAATTTTTATTACATTTAAAATTATTTTAGGTCAAAATAGATACATAATACCTATATAAGTTCAGTTTAATTCATTGGATATAGTTTATAATAATTTTAGATATATAAAAATTTTATTTTACTTTTTACCGTCTTTTACCCACCTCCTAAGAGAACTTTCAAATTCACATAAAACATAATTTTACCGCTTTTGTGAGTGGAATTTTTAAAATCAGAGAGACACATTTTATATCAGTAAGAAAAATGTTGTTCAATAAGATGAAAATAATTTTTTGGCGAATAGTAACTTTTTACTTTATTTACCACAGTTAAAAGTAAATTGGGTATTTAATGGTACAAATGATTTTATAATTACTAAAACACATGTCATAATTCTATTAGATAAGTATAATTCATCCAAAAACCACCTTAGGAATAAAATATGAACCTATTTGATTCACTTGGATTAGATTAGGACACTTATTATTATTTTATTTAATGAAGAGTTAAAAGAGTTAAAATCAAGGTTTAATAACTACATAATTTTTAATATAGGGTTATACATAAGATAACTTCAACTATAAATATTCATTAGAAATATATATATATATATTTACTACATAATTTTATTTTATTTAAATTTTTTAGACATTAAATAATTTAATTTATTTGTGACACAATGATGATGCAGTAATTACAGAATTAATGAAATAAAAAATAATTGATAATACAAATATCCAACTAAATGTAATTTGAGAGTTTTTATGAATTAAATTAATTTTATAGGTTAATATTACATGTTAGGGTTTTCTATATGATTTTTTTTTGAATTAATAATGCTGTTATGAATTTAGCAAAATCAAAATACCAAATTGTGTCAAAATTGAAATAAAAGAGTTTTTAAAACAAATATTATATTATTAACTGATATTATGCTTCTAAAAATATAAGGTTTGTCAAAAAGACTTATATAATGACAGTTGTATCATTATTGAACCACTTGGGGTTCTCTTGGAATTATATAGTAAATTTATTAACCATATAATATAAAAATATAAATAGACATGGTAAATGTCAAACTATTTAACTAAGAGTAAAATATAAATGATAATGTTAATATAGTGACCCAAACCTATCTAAAAACATTTGGTTGAGTAGTTTTTGACCTATCCCCACCTTAGAATTTAAATAATCCATTTTGGAGCCATTAGAAACCGAAAATTATTTTATTATAAAATTATATTTCTAGCTTTTCCTAAGGTTCCCCTCACCCCTATTATAAAAGGGCACTCCCCCTTCTTTCTAATTCACACCTTCAAAGCCATTTGGTTCGCCCAAACTCTACCCAAATACCCTCTCCACTATCCTCCTTTCATTCTAGAGGCCTTCCTTTAGTCAGATAGCCACCCTATGGAGCCCTTTTGATCAAATCAAAAGGAAGAACCCGAAGAAGAGGTGGTTAACCTAACCTAGACCAAGAAAAAGTACAAGGTAAGGGTTAATTTATACAATCTATTTATTATCCAAGGTTGTTTATAAATAATTATCTATTGGGATCTCTTTATCATCCACATCCATGTTTCTTAAAAATGTATTTCAAAACATTTTTACTATTTACCAGAAAATGGGGTAAAGTCATTTATACTCTTATTTGACCTTATATGTTTTGAAAGGAATCATTCCGTCGTTTCCCAAACAAGGTACTTTATGACCTTTTCAATAAAATTATGGTAAAAATGTATTTTTTTAACTTATACGGTGGGTGTGGATATTTTTTTTCATTATTAAATCGTCGAAGCATCCCTTACAAGCTTATAAGAATATTTTCCAAATAAATGTTTTCTTTGTAATTATGTGACACTTAAATGATTTCCAAAATAGAATGAAATATTCATCTCAAATAGTTTTGATTTCATCTATGTTAACATCCTTTGATAAATTTTACATTTATTTTAAGTTGATTTATTATTATACCAATCTTCCATATTTTATTTAAGGTTTTGTGATATGTTTGACTATAGATGAGTTATTTTTATTCCATTCATGGTTTATGGTTAATGTATTGACATTTCGTATGATAGTTTTAATAAGAATGTTTTTGTTATATTTCAACCTCTTCTTAAGAATAATGTGTTGGAATAGTATGATCCATATTGGGGCTCAGAAAAAGTAAGCCCTCCAGGTTCGGGTCCGGTTATAGCAGACCCTCCAGTATGGAGTCCGGTTACAGAGGCTCTCCGGGATGGAGTCCGGTTACAGACTCTCTCCGGGATGGAGTTCGGTTACAGAGGCTCTCTGAGATAGAGTCCGGTTACAGAAGCTCTCCGGTTTTGGGTCCGGTTACAATTATCCCATAGGTCCTGGCCCAAGGCCCTGTCACAAAAATTAAAATCTATTACTATACATTCACTCATTATTATATTAGTTATTACATGTGATTATTCGACAAGTAGAATATCCATGTTCATGTTTATATAGTAATGTTTGATTTATTGTTTCCATATTATGTTCATGTTTCTGTTTTAAAGGCTGATTTTTTTATTATAAATCATGACTTAAATGTTTATAGCTTCTGCTAATTTATTTACCCTTATGGAGCATCTGAGCTCACCCCTTTTTATGTTTTATTTTCCCATGATATGAAGAATTTAGTTATGAGTGACTTGCAGGCATAATCTTAGAGGCTTGGACATTTATAATGGAATAAATTATTGTTTTTTTTCAAGTTGTAATGTTGAACATAATGTATTTAATCTATTTTACAAGACTACGAAACTGATCGGTCCTTTGGGAATTGATTCCTTGTAATCATGCCAATTTATTAAAATAATGCACTGACTCTGGGATTTTGGGTTCAGTGCATTACAGTTGGCATTAGAGGAAGTTTAGTACAAACCTTGAAAGTTATATTTAAATAAACTCTGATTAGAGCACATTATCCTAAGATAGACTTTGAGGATTATTATATAAGAACTTCCTAGAATTTTGGTAATGTGGAGATTTTGTGAGTTTTTCTTTCAATTCATCCCTATTTGGATATGAGTAGTTAGAGGAGGCTCTGGCACAGATGTACCTAGGGGTAAAACCCGAAAACACCACTTTGGGATAGACTTGAACGGGAACTGGTGCAAGACAATAGGAATTGCTGCACTCTTGGTTACGACACTCCCAGGGGATATATTCATAATAATTCACATTCTCATTACAAGACATTATTAAGGATTTAGGAGTATATACTTCCTCAAAAAACAATTTTATGATAATGGATTATATCCATAAGATATTTAATTTATGTTAGGTAATTTAGAAGTTTGAAATTATTCATTGCGATTTGTAAACTGACATAGTGTATGCCATTGTTTAGAAATGGCACTCAGTAGAAGGATTGAGAACTCAGGAAATATTTATGATCCAAAGAGTAAGAATGATCAAATATTTCAGGTTATTAAGCCAACATTTAGAAGGGAAGTATTCTCCCACATATTCTAAAAATATGGAGAAATAGTTTCAAGTGTTAATAAGATAAGTAATGAATTCCTTGAGTCATATGGATTTTAAGGGAAGCAAGAGACGAAAAATATGGAAGAGAGAAAGATGGATAAATGGAATAGGGGAAAGAAATATTTTCACATTTGTGATAATTGTTGAAAGAATCACCTTGGTAAATGCCTAAAGGTAATGGGGGTTATTATAAGTGTGGAGAAAAAAAGGACACTAAGTACGTGATTGCAAGGGTGAGAAAAAGGTTTCAAAAGTACAATGCTTCAACAGCAAAGAGTGGAGACACTATATGAATCAATGTACAAATCATCAGAGTATAACCCAAATGCTGCTATTGGATAAGAATAGAGTTATTATACTACCAAATATGAATATTAATGATTAATAGTTATTATGTTGTTATTAAAGAATTGAGTCATTTGATTATTGTATCAATGATGTACTGGTTATATGAATTATGGAGAAAAAAATAAGGATTGTATTGCAGTACTATTTTATTGTGGATTTGAGATTATATGGTTATAAGAAAAGCGAATTAATAGTAAGCTACACTTTTTTGGAAAATACATGGTTTAAGGAAAGGTAATCTTTAATATGGTCCTGATAATGAGGTAGTGATTTTGGAATAAGAGATTATTGATTTCGATAAAATATATTGGATATTATTGACTTCCTGGAAACTGATTAATAGTTTGTTTATTTCATCATTGTGGGAATATTCAAAAATTTTGGATATGAGAAATATATATAGTATTATATAAAGGATAAAGGAGCATGAATGTAATCAATACACTACTGGAAATTGGACCTTTCCCAACACTTCTATACCAACGGTTTGTAAAAACCGTTGGTATAGGTACCTTTTCCCAACGGTTTGGGAAAACCGTTGGGAAAGACACACCCTTTCCCAACGGTTTGGCCAAACCATTGGGAAAGGGTGTGTTTTGAGGCATCTTTCCCAACGGTTTGGCCAAACTGTTGGGAAAGACACACCCTTTCCCAACGGTTCACCAAAACCGTTGGGAAAGCGTGACCTTTCCCAACGGTTTACCAAAACCGTTGGGAAAAACCACCCAAACATCCAACCTTCGGCCTAGCTAATTTAACCCACCCCTAACCGATCCCAACGGTTTTCAAAACCATTGGGATAGGGCTATCCCAACGGTTTTGAAAACCGTTGGGATGGGTTCTTTGATTTTTTTCCAGATCTACTACCCGAGAACGTTATATAAATAACAATTTTAAATATTCATGATAATACATATATATATTTATGAAATTATGTTTACAAAAGTCATGTTAGGTTATTGGTTAAGTCGTTCAATTATAAACAGGGTTCCTGGGATCAAATCCCACCGAATGGTTTTTTTTGAAATACATATACCAACGGTTTTATAACCGTTGGTATATGTATTTCATATTACCTGTACCAACGATTTTCAAAAGCTTTGGTATAGGTCTATACCAATGGTTTTTCCAGAACCGTTGGTATAGACCTATCGCAATGGCTTACTTCGCCACGGTTCTCCAAACCGTTGGTATAGGTTGGTTTTCCAGTAGTGATAAGGTATTATGGTAATTCAAGGTGTTACCATTTTTTAAAATAATACAGGATGAAGGTGTTCACATGTTATTACGTGGACAAAAGGATCTTCATTGTGTTTACCTTCCTTATAAATTTTGGACTGTGAGTTTGGATAGAATTATTTTGGATAATTATATTTTGAGATTATTTCTGGATTTCCATAAAAGGACAACCCAGAGGTTGGGCGGCAACCCATCGCGTCTGGTAAGGCCACGAGACTTGAACCCACAACCGAAGGGCGACAAGGGTGCATCACCTACCACTGGCCCACGTGATGTCCTAGATTGAATAATGTAGTTTTTTAAAGGTCTAGTAGATAAATGAAAAATTCATTTTTTAGAACCCTATACGAATAGGATCAATTGAATATTTTGTTACGTTCTATTATTTTTTAGAGTGAAATAAGATTTTTTGGTAGAAATTAGTTAAAGGATGGAACTCTACGTGTCAAGTATATATATTTTTTTCTCTTATTCTATGAAGAAATTAATTCTTAATCTTTAGGTAAGGGATCATAAAACTAAATTTTTTTTATCCTAATACCTTATGTTTTAATGAACAGATGATATTTTAAATCATCCTAGATTTATGGCTTTGAGGCCCTCAATTCTACAATTATTTGTGATTGATGGCCTCAATCACTCTATATAAATATTTACGTTTTCCCTCCAATTATTTGTCTCTAATTTCCACCAATGTTCTCTTAATTGAGATCATAATTTGGTGGTGACTTTTTCATTCCCCATTTTCCTCTTATTAAGACTAAATTTTATTAACCCAATTTTCGATGTCGGTTTTCCCACAAAAGAATTTTCTATTTTCAACATTTTATTTTTGAAGAAAAATTTCAAATTATGAGGACATAATTTATTGAAGTAGAAAAGAATGTAACACCCCAAGATTTCATAGTACTTTATTTCTTCAAAGTAATTCAATAACTTGCACTACACACAACACGGAGTTCATGTACACCATGACTTACCAAACTAGCCGTTCAAAATCAGTTATGAATTGTAATAACTAAATTCTGAACTTTATATAATCTTTAGAATATTGGAATCCATATTATGAGTTTCTTAGAAATAATATAATAACAAATTCATTTTTTTCAGATAAAAGAAGTATTTTTCAAAAATGCAGTTTTACCGCCTTTTAATGGTGAACTCTTTTTAAATCCAATATTTGAAACTTTTAAATATTAAATTTGACAACATAAACTTCTTATTTAGAATTACGACATAATAATTTTGTTTCAATAAATTTTGGGTGTTTTTCTAATAACATTCATATTTGGGTAAATAGTGTAAAATACTATATTTTAACTAAAAAAATCATTTTTTTAATCAATATAATTTATATTTTTAAATTAAACATTTTAATGTGTTTGAAGTATAAACAGAATAAATTTTTAACCATTTAATCCAATTCTGGTCATTATAAGTAATTTGACTTTGAAATTGGACATAAACAAGTGTCAATCTTTTGATAGTTACTATTTCTTAAAAATACTCCTTTTGGTTTTGACAATGGTAATTAATTTCAAATTAATAAATGAAACTTATATGTTTTTAATTAGGTAAAATAGACTTCATTTTTGAATTTGGAATATCAAAATTATCCTAGGGTGTATTTTTTGTATTTTTTCCGAAAACATTCAATTTTTGATAAATAGTGAAAAAAACTATGTTATTGTTTAAAACAGAATTTTTTTAAAATAATTATTTATTTTATTTAAATTTATTTTAGGTAAAAATAGATACATTATACCTATAAAAGTTTAATGTAATCCATTAGAGTTATTTTATAATAACTTTAGATATATAAAAATTTTATTGAACTTTTTACCGTCTTTTACCCACCTCCTAGGAGAATTTGAAAATTCACATAAAACTTAATTCTACTGCTTCTTTGAGTGGAATTTCAAAAATCCAAGAGACACGGTTGATATCAGTAAGAAAAATGTGGTTCAATAAGATAAAAAATAATTTTTCATGAATAGTATCTTTTTACTTTTAAGTACAATAGTTAAAAGTAAATAGGGTATTTATGGGTAAAAATTATATTATTATTACCCTAACACATGTCCTAATTATATTGGGTAAGTATAATTCGAACAAAAACAACCTTAGAAAAAAATATGAACCTCTTTGGTCCACTTGGATAAAATTAGGACACTTATTATTATTTTATTTAAAGAAGAGTTAAAAGAGTTAAAATCAAAGTTTAATAACTAAAACATTTTTAATATAAGGGTATACATAAGATAAATTCGAGTATAAGTATTCATTAGAAATATGAAAATATTTCCTAACTAATGGTATTTTATTTATATTTTTTAGACATTAAATAATTTAAATTATTTGTGACACAATGATGATGCAGTAATTACCCAATTAAATAAATATAAAAATAATTGATATTATAAATATCCAAATAAATGTAATTTGAAACTTTTTATGAATTACACATATCTTCTAGGTTAATATGACAAGTTAGGGTTGGTTATATGAAATTGTTTTTAATTAATAATGCTATTATAAATTTAGATAAATCAAAAAAACCAAGTAGTGTCAAATTGACATAAAAGAGTTTTTAAAACAAATATGATATTATTAATTGATATTATATTCCTAAAAATCTAAGGTTTGGCCAAAAGACTTATATAAAGATAGGTGGATAATTAATTAACCACTTGGGGTTCTCTTGGAAGTATATAGTAAGTTTATTAACCATATAATAAAAAAATACAAAGAGACATGGTAACTGTCAAACTATTTAACTAAAAGTTAAATCTAAATGATACAGTTAATATAGTGACCGAAAACTGTCTAATACATATTGGATGAGTGGTTTTCGACCTATACCTACCATATCCATTAAATAACCCATTTTAGAGCCATCAGAAAATGAAAATGTTTTTATTATAAAATAATATTTTTAGCTTTTCCTAAGGTGTCCCTCACCCCTCTTATAAAAGGGCACTCCCACTTCTCTCTAATTCACACCTTCAAATCCATTTGGCTTGGCCATCCTCTGCCCAAATACCCTCTCAACCATCCTCCCTTCATCCTAAAAGCCTTACTTTAGTCAGAAATCCATCCTAAGGATCCGTTTTGAACAAATCAAAAGGAAGAACCAGAAGAAGAGAAGGTTAACCTACCCTCGACCAAGGAAAAGTACAATGTAACACCCCAAGATTTCATAGTGTGTTATGTCTTCAAAATAATTCAATAACATGCACTACACGCAACACCGAGTTCAAGCGCACCATGACTTACCAAAAAATCCATTCAAAAGAGGTTATGAATAGTATTAACTAAATTTTAAACTTTATATAATCCTTATAATTTTAGAATCCATATTATGAGTTTCTTAGACATAATGTAAGAACAAATTCATTTTCAGTATTACACTTTTAGCAACTTTTAATAGTGAACCATTTTTAAATATAATATTTTAAAATTTTATATATTCAATTTGACTAAATAAATTTACTTTTTAGAATGGGGACATCAAAAAAATTACAATGAAACACCCCAAGCTTTTACGGTACGCTTTCCTTTGAATAATACAGTAGCGTGTGTTGTACGAAACTTTTAGTTCTAACACACACCACAACCAATCAAACTAGCCGTTATGCATAGTAATACCTAATTTTTAAAATTTTAGAAATTTTATCTCTCAAAATAGACTTCATTTTTGGATTCGGTGTATCGAATTTATCCTAAGGTGAAATTTTGGTACATTTTGGATAACTTTAATATTTCAATGAATAGTGAAAATTACTAAATTTTAATGAAAAACAACTTTTTTAATCAAAATAATTAATAGTGATAAATTATGAATTTGAGTGGTATTAAAGTATATTTATAGTATATTTTTACCATTTAATAAAATTTTTGTCATTGGACATAATTTCACAATTAAACCGGACATAAACAAGTATCAATCTTTTGATAGTTATTATATCTTAAAAACACGCTTTTTGTTTTGACGACAAGAATTAATTTTAAATTAATTTTTGCCACTTCTATGTTTTTAATTTGGAAAAATGGATTCCATATTTGTAATAAGGATATCAAAATTGTGTAAATAGGTAAATTTTATTTTTAGACATTTTGAATAATTACTTCGGTAAATATTTTATTTACCATGGTTAAAGGGTAAATCCGGTAAATAAGGGTTAAAAACTAATATTATAATAATAATAAATTACCCTAACACGTTTCATAACCTTATTGGTAGATACATGTCCGACCATGGAAATCTTTGGGTCGATTTTGGGACCCCATGGAGCCACTTGTAGGTGATAGGGACACATTATTTTAATTAAGTTAAAATAAATACAAAAATGACATAAGCATATATCTTTTAGCGAACAATTTTTACATAGGGTTATATATGTTGGATTTTAGAATATAAATATTAATTAGAAATATAAAAATATTTCCTACATAATGATATTTTATTTATAATTTTTAGACACTAAATAATTTAATTTGTTTATGACACAATGATGATGTAGTAATTACCATAATAGTGAACAATTAAAATAATTGATATTATAAATACCCAAATAAATATAATTTGAGACTTTTATGAATTAAATTAATTTTCTAGGTTAATATGACTTGTTATTAATGATTTAATTAACTTTGTTCGAAGTAATCATTCTGTTATGATTTTTACAAAAATCAACTATTGAATAGTGTCAAAATTGACATAAAAGAGTTTTTAAAACAATTATTATATTATTAATTGATATTAAATTCCTAAAAATATAAGTTTCAGCCAAGATACTTATATCATTATAGGTGTATCATTAATGGACCACTTGGGGGTCTCTTGGATGTATATAGTATGTTTATTAACCATATAATATAAAAATACAAAGAGACATTGTAAAAGTGAAACTAATTAACTAAGAGTTAATACTTAAAGATAAGGTTAATATAGCAACTCAACCCTATCTAAATCCTATTGGTTGAGTGTTTTTCGACCTATCACTACCTTAAACTTTAAAAAATCCACTTTTGTTCCATTAGATACTGAATATGAATTTATTATAAAATAATATGTCTAGATTTTCCAATGGTGCCCCTCACCGCTCTTATAAAAGGGAACTCCTCCTTATTATTAATTCACACCTTCAAAGCCTTTTTGTTCGGCCAAACCCTGCCCAAATACTCTCTCAAAATCCCTCACTTAATCCTAGAGCCCTTCTTTTAGTCAGAAATCCATCCTATGGGTCCCTTTTAATCAAATCAAAAGGAAGAACTTGAAGAAGAGGTAATGATTTCACCACCATTTTTCAAGTTCCTTTCTTCTTCCACTTCATCTTTCTTTATTATTACCATTATAAAATAATACCTCCAGTATATTATATATACTTTTATGTTATTATAAACATGTTACAACCATATTTCAGTATTCTATCCATCCTTTGAATGACATGTCACCATACGTGCGTACGTACGGCTTACCGTCTCCACGTCGTGGTGTAATTGTTATTCAAAACATTATTATTTGGATGGGTATAATAATTATGTTTAATTCATGTAAATAATAAATATAACATGATAATTATTCTTTATATATGATATAACATCCAATTATATATTATTTTAATATCAAAAGAATGATATTGTCGCTCGTGTGTACGTACGAACTACCGTCTCCACGAACGCGATGATATTCATTCTCCATCGTATCCATTCAAGTATAATTATCACTAGATGATTTAAAAATAATTTTTAAGGACATTATATCATTCTGGATATGAATAAGATAAAACCTATCCATTACAAACATGGCTTTCGTAACAAAACATATAAAATAAAACGAGTAAGTTAACACCTGAAATGATGATAATACTAAGATATTATTAACAATGAAATTTTAAAAGATTATATATGATAACATAATAATATATATGGTTCTTGTATAATTTATTAACAATAATTTCACCATTATACAGGTGGTTAACCTACCCCAACCAAGGAAAAGTACAAGGTAAGGGTTTATTTCACAATCTCTTTATTATCCGAGGTTGTTTGTACTTAATAATCTACTGGGAATTCTTTATCATCCACATCCATGTTTCTTAAAAATGTATTTCAAATCATTCTTACTATTTTATAGAATATGGTATAAATTCATTTATACCCTTGTTGTACTTTTTATAAGAGTTTTATAAAGGAATTCTTCCATCATTTTCCAAACAAGGTGCTTTTTAACCTTTTCGATAGAATTAAGGTAAGAATGTTTTTTTAAATTATACGGTGGGTGTGGCTATTTTCCGCCATTATAAAATTTCAGAAGCTTCCCTTACATGATTATAAGGATATTTTCAAATTAAATTTTTTATTTTATAATTATGTGACTTTTAAATGATTTCAAAATGAATATTTTAAGAATTTCGGAAAGGTACTCTTTATCAAAATCATAATTTTAAATGTTTTAAAGTTTTATCTTTCTAAATATTTTTAATTAATGTCCATGTTTTCAAAATTAATTTAAGGATTTATTCATATAGACATGAATGTTTTTAAATGATATTTCTTTTCAAAAGTTTCGATGTGGTATGGGACACTTTAATCCAAAAATATCTTTTAAATTACTTCCTTAATAAATGTGTGAATTTTAAATGATAAAAAAAAGAGATATTTCTCTCAAATAGTTTTGATTTCATCTATTTCAACATCTTTCAATGGATTTTACACTTATTTAAAGTTGATTTATTATGATAAAAAACTTCTATATTGTATTGAAGGTTTTGTGATATGTTTGACTATGGATGTGTTATTTTTATACCATTCATGGTTTATGGATGAAGTATTTACAATTTGTATGCTAGTTTTAATACGAATGTTTATGTTATGTTTAAGCATTTTCATATGGGAATGCACTGGACTTAATATGTTTCAGGTGGAGCCTGCTATAACTCCTCGATGCATCGGTAGGTCTCATGAGACAAACTAGTGTCTTGGCACAAGGCCTTGGCAAAATCTTATTTGTAGTCTTGGCATGAGGCCTTGGCTAAGTGGTTATGATAGTCTGGAATTATGCATTCCATCATTATGAAAGTGGTTATTGATATTTCATGTGATTATTTGATTAGTATAATATCCATGTGAATAAGTAAATGGCATTATTTTATTTTATTTTTTCCATACTATGTTGAAGTTCAAGTTTAAAAGGCTTTTGTTTCAGTTATACGTTGCTTCAAATGTTTATTCTTATTTATGAAAGTTTCCTCTATATTGTTATCCTTACTGGGCATTTGAGCTCACCCCTTTTTCAATGTTTTATTTTTTCCAAGATGTGAAGAAGTATTTTATGAATGACCTACAGGGATAGTATGAGGGGATATGGAGACAATATGTTGTTTTAGTTGTTCACTTATTCATGTAATGTAAACTTTATGAATATATCTAGTGTTTCCAAGGCTACTAAACTAATCGGTCTTTCGAGACTTGATCTTTCTTGTGATCATTCCAATGTTATGTAATAATGCACCGAATCTAGGTATCTAGGGCCGGGGCGTTACAGTTGGTATCAGAGGAAGTTTAGTACAAACCTTGGAAGCTAGATTTAGATAAACTATGATTAGAGCACGTAGACCTAAGATGATCTTTGAAGATTAGTAAAGAATAACTTCCTAGAATTTTGGTATTGGAGAGATTTTGTGAGTTTTCTAAGAAATACATCCCTGTCTGGATATGAGCAGGTAGAGGCAGCTCTGGCACAGATGTAGCTAGGGGTAAAACCTGAAAACACCGCTTCGAGCTAGACTCGTACGGGAACTGGTGCACGACAACGGGCCTTGCTGCACTCTTGGTTACGACACTCCCAGGGGATATGCTTAGGATAATTATCATTTTATCTACAAACCATTATTAAGGGTTTATGAGTATATAATTCCTTAAAAGAGACACTTTTATGATTATGGATTATATCCATAAACTATTTAATTTATGTTATGTGTTTTAAAAGTTTGGGATTAGGTATTGTTATTCATAAACTAATCTAGTGTATTCCATTGTTTAGAAATGATGCCCAGTAGAAGGAATGAGAACACCAACAATGCACATGATCCAAATAGAAATAAGGATCATATCTTTCATGGTCTTAATCCAGAATTTATAAGAGAAATAGTCTCCCATGTATTATCATCATATGAAGAAATAATATCATGTTTTGATAAGATATGTAAAGAGTTTACTGAGTCCTATGGCTTTGAAGGGAAGTAAGAGAAGAAAAGGATGGAAGAGGGAAAGATGGATAAAGGGAAGAGGGAAAAGAATAATTTTCCCATATGTGATAACTGTGGGAAGAAACACCCTGGAAGATGCCTGAAAGGAATGAGAGTTTGTTATAAGTGTGGAGGAAAAGGGAACAATGTACGTGACTGCAAGGGTAAGAAAATGGTTTCAAATGTACAATTATTCATTTGCAAGGAGTTTGGACACTACGCGAACCTATGTCCCAGTCATCAGACTATGCTGAAAATGATGCTATTGGATAATAATAAAGTTATGATACTACCACAGATTAAGAGGAATTATTAGAGTTCTTATGTTGATTATGTCATTTGAGTGTTGTATCAACAATGTACTTGTTATAATAATTATGGAGTATATAAGGATTTTACTGCAGTACTGTTTCATTAAGGACTTGAGATTGTGTGGAACAGAGAAAAGTGACTAAATAATAGGTTAAATTTTTGGAAAATATATGGTTGAGAGAAAGATAAACCATAATATGGTTCGGATACAGAGGTAGTGATTTTAGAATAATACATGATTGATTTGGATAAATTATATTGGATATTCTTAACTACCTTGAAACTGATTAATGATTTGTATATTCCATCATTGTTGGGGTTTACAACATTTTTTTATTGAAGGAGTATATCTATTATTCTTTAAGGAATAAGGGATCATGAATGTAATCAATAAGATTTTATGGTAATTTAGGATGTTGCAGTGTTTTGAAAGAATACATGATTAAGGTGATTACATGTTATTACGTGGAAAAAAAGATCTTCATTGTGTTTACCTTCATTATAAATTTTGGACTGAAGTATTTTGGATAGTTCTGGTTGGGATTATTTTGGATTGCTATAAAAGGACAACCCGGAGGTCGGGCAGCAACCCATCGCGTCCGGCAAGGCCGCGAGACTCGAACCCACAACTGAAGGGAGACAAGGTTGTATCACCTACCATTGACCAACTTGATGTCCTGGATTGAATAATGTCATTTTTCTTAATGGTTCTTCTAGATGAATTATAAATTCATTTTTTAACTCTATACAAATAAGATAAATGGAATATTATTTTTAAGTTCTAATATCTTTTAGAGTGAAAGATCAGTTTGTGGTTGAAATTAGTTAAAGGATGAGACACTAATTTTCAAGTATATATTTTTATTCTTCTCATATTCAATGAAGAAATTAATTCTTATAATTTATTGAAGGTATCTTAAAACAAAAAAATTTGTTATCCTAATACCATATGTTTTGCTGAACCGGTGGTATTTAAACTCATCATAGATTGATGAATTTAAGGCCCTCAATTTTACCCTTGCTTGTGGTTGATGATCTCAATCACTACCTATAAATATTTACGTTTTTCCTCCAATTATATGTCTCTAATTTCCACCAATGTTATCCAAATAGAGATCATAATTTGTTGGTGACCCTTTCATTTCTCTTTTCCTCTTATTAAGTCTAAATTTTATTAACCCAATTTCTGATGGGGGTTTTCCCACAAATATATTTTCTATATTCAACCTTTTATTTTCAAAGAACAATTTCAAATTGTGAGGACACAATTTATTGAAGGAGGGGAGAATGTAACACCCCAATATTTCTTAGTGTGTTATGTCTTCAAAATAATTCAATAACTTGCACTATACACAACACCGAGTTCAAGCGCACCATGTCTTACCAAACTAGCCATTCAAAAGAGGTTATGAATAGTATTAACTAAATTTTAAACTTTATATAATCATTATAATTTTAGAATCCATATTATGAGTTTCCTAGACATAATGTAAGAACAAATTCATTTTCAGTATTACACTTTTACCAACTTTTAATAGTGAACCCTTTTTAAATCCAATATTTTAAACTTTTATATATTCAATTTGACTAAATAAATTTACGTTATTGAAAGGGGATATCAAAAAATTTACAATGAAACGTCCCAATATTCTACGGTACTCTTTCCTTTGAATAATATTGTAGCATGTGTTGTACGCAACTTCGAGTTCTAACACACACCACAACCAATCAAACTAGTTGTTATGAATAGTAATACCTACTTTTTAAAATATTAGAAATTTTATCTCTCAAAATGTACTTCGTATTTGGATTTGGAGTATCGAATTTAGCCTAAGGTGATATTTTGGTACATTTCGGATAACTTTAATATTTTGATGAATAGTGAAAATTACTAAAATTTAATTAAAAACAACTTTTTTATTCAAAATAATTAATAGTAATAAATTATGAATTTGAGTGGTTTTAAAGTATATTTAGAATATATTTTTAACATTTAATACAATTTTGGTCATTGGACATAATTTCACAATTAAACCGGACATAAACAAGTATCAATCTTTTGATATTTATTATATCTTAAAAACACACTTTTTGTTTTGACAGCAGGAATTAATTTTAAATTAATTTCTTCCACTTCTGTGTTTTGAATTTTGAAAAATGGATTCCATATTCGGAATTAGGATATAAAAATTTTGTAAATAGTTAACTTTTATTTTTAGACATTTTGAATAATTACTTCGGTAAATATTTTATTTACCATGGTTAAAGGGTAAATCCGGTAAATAAGGGTTACAAAATAATATTATAGTAATACTAAATTACACTAAAACATGTCCTAACCTTATTTTTGGATACCTTTCCGACCATGGGAATCTTTGGGTCGATTTTGAGACCCCATGGATCCACTTGTAGGTGATAGGGACACGTTATTTTAATTAAGTTAAAATAAATACAAAAATGACATAAGCATATATATCTTTTAGAAAACTAATTTTTACATAGGGTTATATATGTTGGATTTTAGACTATAAATATTCATTAGAAATATAAAATGATTTCCTACATAATTATATTTTATTTATAATTTTTAGACATTAAATAATGTAATTTATTTATGACACAATGATGATGAAGTAATTACCATAATAGTGAAAAATTAAAATAATTGATATTATAAATACCCAAATAAATATAATCTGAGAGTTTTTATGCATTAAACTACATTTATAGGTCAATATGACTTGTTAGGATTGATTTAATTAACTTTATTCGAAGTAATCATTCTTTTATGAGTTTTACAAAAATCAACTATTGAATAGTGTCAAAATTGACATAAAAGAGTTTTTAAAACAAATATTATATTATTAATTGATATTAAATTCCTAAAAATCTACGGTTTGGCCAAGAGACTTATATAATGATAGGTGTATCCTTAATGCACCACTTGGGGATCTCTTGGATGTATATAGTATGTTTATTAACCATATAATATAAAAATACAAGGAGACATTGTAAAAGTGAAACTAATTAACTAAGAGTTAATACTTAAAGATAAGGTTAATATAGTAACACAAACCTTTCTAAATCATATTGGTTGAGTTTTTTTTGACCTATAACCACCTTAAAATTTATATAATCCACTTTTTAGCCATTAGAAACTGAATATTAATTTATTATAAAATAATATTTCTATCTTTTCCAAAGGTGCCCCTCACCCCTCTTATAAAAGGGCACACTTCCTTCTCATTAATTCACACCTTAAAAGCCTTTTGGTTCGGCCAAACCCTGACCAAATGCTCTCTAAACTTCCCTCAATTAATCATTGAGGACTTCCTTTATTCCAAAAGTCAACCTAAGGATCCCTTTTGATCAAATCAAAACGAAGAACCCGAAGAAGAGGTAATGATTTCACCACCCTTTTTCAAGTTCCTTTCTTCTTCCACTTCTTCTTTATTTGTTATTAACATTATAAAATAATAACTCCAGTATATTATATATACATTGATGTTATTATAAACATGGTACAACCATATTTCAATATTCTATCCATCCTTTTAATGACATGTCACCATAAGTGCGTACGTACGGCTTACCGTCTCCACGTCGTGGTGTAATTGTTGTTCAAAACATTATTATTTTGATGGGTATAATAATGATTTTTAATTCATGTAAATAATAAATATAACATTTTAATGATTCTATATATATGATATACCATCCAATTATATATTATTTTAATATCAAAAGAATGATATTGTCGCTCGTGCGTACGTACGGTCTACAGTCTCCACGAACGCGATGAGATTCATTCTCCATCGTATCCATTCAAGTATAATTATCACTTGATGATTTAAAAATAATGTTTAAGGACTTCATATAATTCTAGATATGAATAATATACAACCTATCCATGACAAACATGTCTTACGTAACAAAACATATAAAAGAAAACGAGTAAGTTAACACCCGAAACGACGATAATACTAAGATATTATTAACAAATAAATGTTAAAAGATCATATATGATAAAATAATAATATATATGATTCTTGTATAATTTAATAACAATTATTTCACCATTATACAGGAGTATAACCTACCCCAACCATGGAAAAGTACAAGGTAAGGGTTTATTTCACAATCTCTTCATTATCCACGGTTGTTTGTCTGTAATAATCTAATGGGACTTCTTTATCATCCACATCCATGATTCTTAAAAATGTATTTCAAATCATTCTTACTATTTTTAATACTATGGTATAAATTAATTTATACCCTTGTTTTAATTTTAATAAGAGGTTTATAAACGAATCTTTCTGTCGTTTTCCAAACAAGGTGCTTTTTAACCTTTTCGACGGAATTAAGGTAAGAATGTTTTTCTAAATTATACGGAGGGTGCGGTTATTTTCTGCCGTTATAAATTTTTTGAAGATTCCCTTACAATATTATAAGGATATTTTCAAATTAAATGTTTTATTTTATAATTATGTGACTTTTAAATGATTTCAAAATGAATATTTTAAGAATTTCTGAAAGGTACTCTTTATCAAAACCAGAATTTTAAATGTTTTAAAGATTTATCTTTATAAATCTTTTTAATTAATTTCCATGTATTAAAAATTATTTTAAGGATTTATTTATATAGACATGAATGATTTGAAATTATATTTCTTTTCAAATGTTTCGAAGTGGTATGCGACACTTTGATCCAAAAATATCTTTTAAATTACTTCCTTAATAAATGTGTGACTTTTAAATGATTTCAAAAAAGAGATATTTCTCTCAAATAGTTTTGATTTAATCTATGTCAACATCCTTTGATGGATTTTACACTTATTTGAAGTTGATTTATTATGATACAAAACTTCTATATTGTATTGAAGGTTTTGTGATATTTTTGACTGTGGATGTGTTATTTTTATACCATTCATGGTTTATGGATGAAGTATTTACAATTTGTATACTAGTTTTAATACGAATTATTATGTTATGTTTAAAAATTTTCATATGGGAATGCATTGGACATAATATGTGATAGGTGGAGCCCGCTATAGCTCCTCCATGCATCGGTAGTTTTCCTGAGACAAACTAGTGTCTTGGCACAAGGCCTTGGGAAAATATTATTTGTAGTCTTGGAACAAGGCCTTGGATAAGTGGTTTTGATAGTCTGGAATTATGCATTCCACCATTATGAAAGTGGTTATTGATATTTCATGTGATTATTCGATTAGTAGAATATCCATGTGAATAAGTAAATGGCATTATTTTATTTTATTTTTTCCATTCTATGTTGAATTTCATGTTTAAGAGGCTTTTGTTTTAGTTATACGTTGCTTCAAATGTTTATTATTATTTATGAATGTTTCTGCTATATTGTTATCCTTACTAGGCATTTGAGCTCACCCCATTTTCTATGTTATATTTTTCCCAGGATGTGAAGAAGTATTTTATGAATGACCTACAGGGATAGTATTAGGGGATATGAAGACAATATGTTGTTGTTGTTTTTCACTTATTGATGTAATGTAAACTTTATGAATATATCTACTATTTCCAAGGCTACTAAACTAATCAGTCTTTCGAGACTTGATCTTTCTTGTTATCATGCCAATGTTATATAACATTGCACCTACTCTAGGTATCTAGGGTCGGGGCGTTACATACAAGGTGAGGGATAATTTCTACAATATCTTCATTATCCAAGGTTCTTTATATGTAATTATCTACTGGGATCTCCTTATCATCCACATCCATATTTCTTATAAATTTATTTAAAAACATTTTTACTATTTACTAGACAATGGGGTAAAGTCATTTATATTTGTTTTTTACCTTATATGTATTCAAAGGAATATTTCCATCATTTTACAAACAATGAACTTTATGACCCTTTCGAAAAAATTAATGTAAGAATGTATTTTTTTGACATATACGGTGGTTGTGGCTATTTTATGTCGTCATAACATTATCGAATCCTCCCTTACAAGATTATAAAAATATTTTCAAAATAAATTTTTTTTTAATAATTATGTGCCTCTTAAATGTTTTCAAAACAGAAAGAGATATTTCTCTCAAATAATTTTTATTTCATCTATGTTAACATCCTTGGATAAATTTTACACTTGTTTGAAGTTGATTTATTATTATACCAAACTTACATTTTCTATTTATGGTTCTGTGATATGTTTGACTATGGATGAGTTATTTTTATGCCATTCATGGTTTATGGTTAAATTATTGACATTTCATATGGACATATGGTTTCAAGGGAAGGAAAATTCAAGCATGGGAAAGACGGACCATTCAATCATCCTCAATGCGGGGTGCTGGTGCTTATATAAAGCGAGGAACAAGGCGAGATTAGAGGGGCTTCCTTCTACAGGGAGGTCCATCGTTACAAGGACACAGAGCTTGCTGGAGGATCTGGTGCCTTTCTTCATGAACTATAAAGAAGCACATTCGCTAAGGTTTCTACAAGCTCCATCCTCGGCGGCCCAATCCTCTTGCTCATGGTCACTGGGTCACTGGGTGCGGTGGCTGCCCCCTGTCGAAGGTTTCAAGATGAATTGTAATGGATTAAGCAAACAGGGAATTGCTCGTAGTGGAGGGGTTGTTCATGACCAAAGAGGGACTGTCCTCATGGATTTTAAGGCTCACTATGTCAGTGGTACTAGCTTACAAGCAGAGGATAAGGATTTGCTAACTAGAATCAGATAGTGTATTCAGGAACATATTTCTTTATCTCAAGTGGAGACAGACTCGATGATCGTCTATAACTCCTTACTAGGTAAAATCCAAACCTCGTGGTCTATTTCTTACATCATCCGGAAATACAGAATTCTTCTGAATCATAACACAAAAGTTACCCATACTTGGAGAGAAGGGAATAATGTAGTAGACCATATTACCTCCCAAGCTGAGAAAGCACTAGAATTCACCACTTCTCCGAACATGTCTTTCTTCAATCCATAGGGTGTGTCATTAATCCAAGGTTATTCCCTTGGACTGTATTATTTCAGGCCTCCTTAGGCTAGAGGATTTTCTTGTTTTCTCTAATTTCTCTTGTTTTCTCTTTCCTCCTTAATAAAAATGGACATGTAATAGTATGGTAATTATAATAAGATTGTTTATGTTATATTTCAACCTCTTCTGAAGATGAGTTTGTTGGACTAGTATGCTCTGGGTTGGGGACTGGTAAAAGTAAGCCTTCTGGGTTGGGGTCCGGTTACAGAAGACCCTCTGGGATGGAGTCCAGCTATAGAGGCTCTCCGGGATGGAGTCCAGTTACAGAGGCTCTCTGGGTTGGAGTCTGGTTATAGAGGCTCTCTAGGATGGAGTCTGGTTACATAGGCTCTCCTAGTTTGGGTCTGGTTACAGTTAGTCCATAGTTCCTGGAATAATACCTTGTCATAGAAATTAAAGTGTGATATTATACATTCCCTCATTATGAAATTAGTTATTACATGTGATTATTTGACTAGTAGAATATCCATGTGCATGTTTATATGGTAATGTTTGATTTATTTTTTCCATATTATGTTCATGTTTATGTTTGAAAGGATGTTGTTTTTATTAAAAATCTCGACTTAAGATTTTATAGCTTCCGCTAAATTATTTACCATTACTGAGCATCTGATCTCACCCCTTTCTGATGTTTTATTTTCCTAGGATTTGAAGAAATTAGATATGGGTGACATACAGGCATAATATTTGAGGCTTGGACATTTCTAATGGAATAAATTACTGTTTTTTTTTTCTTTTCAAGTTGTAATGTTGAATTTCATGTATGTAATCTATTTTCTAAAACTATTAAACTGATCAGTCCTTTGGGATTTGATTCCTCATAATCTTGCTAATGTATTAAAATAATGCACCGATCTAGGATTCTGGGGTCAAGGTGTTACATCATGGACCTTGGCCACATGATAAAATTACATGAAATAGTGGGAGAACTCAGTTAAATCATAGGAAATTGATTCAATTTTTTTGTACATGTCCTCCCTCAGTCCATCTATAAATTCATTGAATTCCTGCTCCCTATTATTGGATTTCCAAAATAACCTTACCTATCTAACATCAAGAAAACACTATCCTATAAGGAAAAGGGTGAGTCAATAATTATTTCTTAATCTTGTGAGTAATTATTCCATGAATTAAAGAAATTATCATTTTAAAACAACATGGAAAAATATTTTTTATGGTTTTTTTAATAATAAAAGAATAAAATATTTATAATTAGTTTGTTGGTAATGCCTGCCCAGAAAAAATGACAGTTTTTACCATGTTACTATCATGGGGTGTGACATAAAAAAATATTTCCTAATTTAAAAATGCATCAAAGTGGTTAACTAATGTTTTCTCTAGAGATGATTGCACAAAAATTATGTTTGTCACTTGAAATTAGAGAAAGGAATGGAGGTTGTTTTTGAAATTATTTGATTATAAAAAGAAAGAAAGAAAATAAAAATATGTTAGGGTACAATTTAATGAAGAGAGTGATAATTTCAGGGTAGGATTAGATTTTTCAATCTCATCATGGTCATAAAAATCATTCCCCGCTCTTCCTATTTAATGATAAACAAAAGACTCCTCAATCGAGTTGTCCATCATGCTTGGTTGAAGGATTCCATGGAAACCACTCATGTGTGCATGGAAATTCATAAACTATTCCCAAACAACTAAATGAAGTCTTGATCATGAATTTTTTATCCTTATAAATATAGAAACAATTCACTTATTCCAAAAATGTGCCAACTACGGCTAGACACTCACCACCTAACACAATCTGCTCGATTAAGACAAACTACACTATATAGAGGGAGTTTAGAGATATTCCATCAAAGCTATAAAAATGACTGAAACAAAACCCCTAAATAATATCACATTAATAAAATTGGGAACCACTAAAAATAGAAACCATTCTACAGAAAAATTGTGTAATAAATTAAATCACAAAACTCCGACATTACAAAAGGAAAAGCCCCCCTTCCTCGATCAGTCAAAATTTTTACCCCTCCATGTAAAGTGTAAGAGAGTTGAAGGGGGAATAATAGATCATTATGAAACTAAGAGAACATAAAAGAGATAATACACAACTCTTAAATGTTTCAAAACTACAATACAACACCTATTTCATCTTCTTTAACACCTTTGAATTGAAGTGTATTCACATATTTATTAGGATGGGGGTTATAAAATATCCCTCTAGATTGTTTCCTTTGAAAGTTTGAGTTTATATCACATATTAAATTGATGAATATTGGTATGGTGTCTTAAAAAAACTTTTTCCTATATCCGTTTTTAATTTTCCCTCAAAATATAATCTTAATTTTATAGGTTTCAAAAATTTTATGTTCAATTTTAATCCTTGAGGAGACTCCTAAAATACCCCCACCTTAGAGCATTAAATTGATGCCTCAATGAAAAAAATTCTCCTCGAAATTAAATGTTAAATTTATTCTGGGATTTCTCTTTATAATCTAGATATAATCACTTCATTTTAATTTCTCTATGCCAAGATATAAATCAATTAATAGGGTGGGGTCTGTTCCATCACACAAAAATATTTTCCCACTTGATTAATTTTTCTAGGACATTTTATTTCTAATTGGATCTAGGTATATGATAAAAAGTTTATTCTAAAGAATAAAGTAACCCTAATCAAATCACTTTAATTGGATCAAAATTGTAAAAATTATGCCCGAAATGCAAAAGTGATATAAAACTATTAAATTTACCGAATTAAAATATTGTTACAATTAATCCCAAAACTCACCAAAAATACAAAAATGATGTAAATAAGATCAAATTGATTAATTGGTAGGGATAAAATTATTAAAAAATATATTAATAATTATAAAAATATTAGTTTTATCCGTGTTTCTATGATATCGATAAAACATACTATGATATAATCAAATAGTTTATGATTATGATTGTAACACTCTGATCATCGAACAATATCTGTGTCTGATCACTTTTGGAAAGTAAGAGGATTTGTGATTAGTTTATATGTTTTAAAATATAATTCACCCTTCTTGAATCCATTGTAAACTCTTATAATCCAATAGTTATGACATGATTATCTAGGTCACATATGCAATAATGGTATGAAAGTTCTGGATATAAAAGGAATAGTAAAAATTGATATTATAGAGTAAAAACAGAAAAAGAGTGTATCCTAGAGAATCAATGGAATATTTCCTTAAATATATATGGAAATAAACCATATAAATATATATTTGTTCTAGTATATAATAATGTATGGGGTTCATCACCACATTGGTCCCATAAACGGTCATTGTACTTTATTACCTTCATTGATGATGTGACATAGAAGGTGTGTATGTTATTTCTCAAGAAAAAGTATGAGGTTTTAGAAAAATTCATTTAATGGAGATCCATTTTTGAAAGGGAGTAAAATTTAAAGATCAAGTGGTTAAGGTCAGATAATAGTGAGGACAACAAAAGAATGGAGTTTTTTTTATTTTTTCGAATGATAGAAATTAATTTTGAAAAGACGGTGCTAGGAAGACATGAAAAAAATAGTGTGGTGGATAAGATGAATTAGATTCTATATAAGAGATTCATAAGCATGAGTATTCACTCTAAGAGTCCCATAGAGTTTTTGGAAGAATAATTGATTTGTGTAGTGTAATTCATAAATATAATTCCTTTTACACAATTAGGGTAAGAGACTCTGGATGAAAGGTGGAACAGAAGATAGGTTGATGTATACCACATAGATATCTTTGGATGGATTTACTATTTCCATGTTGATTATATCAAGGGGGATAAATTATAATAAATTCCTCAAGAATGTTTATTTGTTGGTTATGGAAATGAAATACTTGGATTTCAATTATATGATAATGATCTCTTAACGGTCATCATAAGCCAAAATTTTCACTTTAATGAAGGGATCTCATAGAATTATTGGAACCTAGAAGAAGATATAACTAAGAAAAACGAATCAACATAGGAATCCAAGGTTGATCTGAATGGAATTATTAAATACATTGAATGTTTAGTAAGCACTCAAGTTTCATAAGAACCTGATAGGTTAGAAGGAGGAGTTTGAGATGGAGGTTAGATTATATAGGTTCAACCAAACTCTAGAAGTACAAGAAAACATAGGGACCTTGGATTCTCAGTAAATACTTCTAAAGAAAGATGTATCAAAAGGAGAACAACCTAATAAGTATAGGTTTCCTAAAAAAGAAATATGACTAGTTTAAAGGTTTGGATTTGAATTAAATTATTAACCACTAATAGATGGATGAGAACCCAAAACCCTAAAGGAGGAAGCATGTCTCAAAGAACCTTTTGGTTTAGTGTCTTTGAGGAATAGTTATATAGACAAATTATTTTACAAAACAAGAGAACATTTATCTATAATAAAACTCTTCTATACCCCATTCCAGACTTCATATAATTTATACTTACCTTTATAACCCAAGGAAGGGAAATACAAGAAAGGGCTGTGCTCAGACTCCCATTAAGGGAAAACTTATCAATATTTCATCAAGGGTTATATCATAATCATATGAAAAAAAATCATAGAGAAATTTCAAATTAAAATTACATGAAAAAATAAAAGTTTTCCATAAATTATGAATAAAGGATATGTATTCTAAAAATAAAAACCATGTACCATGACATAAGAATGTGATATAAGCATGGAAACATGGTATCATGAAATGATAACTTATGATCATAGAATCATAAATATATGGAAAAAACATAAAACATGAGATCATAAGTGTAAATAAATGATTAATTCCAAGACTATCATAATGTACAAAGTCCCATGTCGAATTTGGTTCACCCCTAATTCCTATATAAATAGTGAAAAAATTCCCATTTAGATTGGTTTTACACCCCATTCCAATAAACATACTGGAAAAATACCCATAGTGGATTGGGATTACTCCTGATTCCCATAAACATAGTGGACAACGTCTAATGGAGGGTTAGGTCCAATCACTAATCTCATACATAACATTTCATGAGATATAAATATTTTCTCAACAAATTAGAGGGATATATAATTTTAGGTCCACCAATCACATAATGAAAATAATATACATTAATTCCACATGTGGAAAATAAATCATACATAAATTATAAACATGATCAAACCCATGAGAAGGAAGCGAGTTTCATAATTTTTATTCAAGGAATAACCAAAGGCTAAATAATAAATATTTCTAAGAGAATACGGAATTAAATTATTTTTGACTTTCATAATTGAAAAATGGTTATAGGTCTTGAAAATGGTATTCTAATGTAGAAAATTCATGATAAGTATCTGGTGTAAAAATAATAAAAATGAACTACTTGGGCGATGCTTTGAGAAATAAAGGATATTTTTAAAGAAGGAAATATAATATTATTTTATATAAAATGAGAATTGAAACAAGAGTGTTCTACATAAAATAATTTTAGTTTTTGAAGTTATTAATGGTTTATGAAAATTTTATATGGGTGATTCTTGACATGAGATAAAAAATAGGAATGTTCCCTTAAATCGATTTTACTTAAAAGTGTGAATTTCAAAGAGAACTAAAAACATGTATAACTCCAACAATGAAATGATATTTAATTATTTCTATATGTAAAGTACGTATACAAAAACATATAATAAGTTCATGATAATAAGATTTCATAAAAAGGATAAAAAGAAAGAGAATGTGTAACTCAAAGGTAATGAGGGTGGTACAGAAGAACAATTAGTATGTTATAAAACACCTTTATTGAAATCCCACATCATAAAAATGATAATAAAAAATCATTATGAAAATATTATAATGGAAATAATAAATTCACATGAGATAAAACTTAATTAAGCTACTAATTAAGGGTAAGAACATTGGCAGAAGGGATGTCATGGAGAAATATGGGAAACCATCGTTAAAGATGATGAAAATTATTATCAATATACTTTCAGTTTTATGAAGGAATAAAAATAATGAATAAGAAATATTTTAAAAAAAATATCTCAAAATATAGATATAGGGTATACCATATGAAATGAAATATGAAACTCAAGTAGAAACATTATAACTCAAGAAAGAATATTGAGTTATGAAAGACCCTAATATTTTAGGGAAGACATTAATCGTAACCCACAATAAAAAAGATAATTAATGTAAGTGATGTTTACAAGTTCAAAAAATAATGTATGATATTATAAGTCAATGAGGTAGTCTTTAAACTTTAAAAATGAATATTTGTGCATAATATCAAAACATGCCTCAATGAAGGGTGATTCAGACGGGAACCCTTACCTTGTTCTTAATTCATTCTGCACATGTGCCAAAATTCATGAATAATAAAATTAATTTTATTAAATACCAATTTGGGAACCTTATTATTAAATATTTAATTAAATACTTTACATTTATATTCATATTATATTTATTTATTATATAGTTTTTCTTATCTTTGTCTAAAAATTGAATTGGTGTCATCTTATTTCAGAAGTTTTAGCGATTAAAGGTGATATTTTAAAAATAATTTAAATACATAATAGAAAAATTATATAAGAAAAAAAATTAATTTTTTACAATAATAATAGTATTTAATATTCCATAGTCATCCATGATATAGTTTTGTAGAATTATTTAAGTAAGTGGTTAAACCAACCCAAATATGAACACACTATATCTATATGGGTGATTATGGATAAGTAATAGTATAATATCATAATTAAATATGGATAATCATATTATTTAGTTTTTTTTAAATTTGGTGAATAATATTTTAAGTGATCTGGATAAATAATTAAAATCATAATGAAAAAAGAAAAATGTTTCTTCATGGAGGTGGTAGTCCCCACAACACATGGTTAACGTTTTCATTTCTTGAAGAATGAGAGGGAATTAAGGTATAAGATAATTTAAAATTTTATAATTGTACTTATATTATACATATTATATTTATTCATAAACACCATCATTAAAACCAACGATGTGAGACGGTATGAAAAATGAAAGATGTCGCTTCGTGGTGTTTGTAGTATATGCACACACACTAATGATGCATTTGTTTTCATTAGTATATATATAGTAATAAATAATGGAAGTTAAATTTATATAATAACATATTATTATAATAATTATATATATTATATTATACTGGTAAGTATATAAGAGGTTTGAAAGAGGATGATTAAGAAGAAAATATTAAAAAGTAGGCAGTACTTACATTAGAGACTCGATATTCTCTTAGAGATCTCCTTGGAAATGAAGGCCTTAGGATAACTTATAAAGATAATTGGATTAAGGATGATAAAATAATTTCTAGGATAATTATTTTTCATATAGGTTCAAGGTAAATTAAAACGGTAAGAGTAACATTGAAAGGGTCGAATTGATCCCCTTTTATAAGTGAAAAAGGGAACTTTTGGGAATATCGATTACCTTTTCATTATATAATTACACTATTACTTGATTAATTACTCAAAAAGTTTTTAATAATGGAGTTTGGGGTGATATTGGTTTGATAATGTTCATCAAAGACTTTCCTCACATGTTGTAAACATGTTTCAAGTCTTTTACCATAGGTTATTATATTTTTATATTTTTTTTACTTGGTAACTAATTTAAATTTTTTAAAAAATATATGGTAACCCATATTTGATATTATAAATATAAATTTACTCTCCATTTAAACAAATTAAAATATTAAATAATATAATATGGACTTTTAAATTAAAACATTTAATGTATAGAAAAATATTTTTTTGCAAAAAAAATGATGTTTTTACAATTAAGTGTTCCTAATCATATTTATTATTTATTACTAAATTAATGATAGTTAATATATTTATATATAGGTTTTAAATTTATATTATAATAATTATTCATTAATTATTAACTTATTTAATTAGATAAAAATTACATAATGATAATAAAATAATTCATTGAAAATTATAGATTTTCCATTATCATGGACATTGACTTTAATCGTAGTAACCATACTTGTACACCCAAAATTAAAATTGAAATTATTACATAATATGAACATTTTGATCTAAAATATAAAATCTATTTTTTTATATTTAATTTATACAAGTGATGAAAACTGTTTTTTTAAGACAAATGAATAAAATAGTTTTAAAGTGAAATGTTACTTAAGGCCTATGGGCCATGTAATAATTACACCTACGGGCCTTGTAAGGGTTCCATCTCACCCCTTGAGAAGTGGATTATCAAAATCAATAAAAAATGATGGCCTTTAGGACATTGGATGGATAGATGAAAAATTGTTTTTATAAATAAAAAATAGTTTTGTAAATGATTTATTTTACTCTATAAATATATATATTTTATATTAAAATGGTTTTAAAAACATTTAAGTCATTATTGTATTATAATAATGTTATAGAAGTGATGGTTTTAACAAAGTCAATATTTTTCACTATTCACCTAAAAAGAAACTATTTCTGAATAATCCTAAAAAATAATCTTAAGATTGTACTGATATAATTAATTAATAAATGGAGTAAATTTTTTCAAATTATAATTATAAAATATAATAATTTAAATTTAAATAGAATTCTAAAATATAACGAAAAATAGTTTTTAAAGGAAAATAAATTTTCAAAGTATTAACCATTATTATTCTTATTTTATATCAATAAATAATTAAATTTTTATTAATATATTATTCCTATTAAACTATATATTATTCATATCAACATTACAAATTTTCTATAATATATTTATTTTCTTTATATAAATCGTATAAAAAGATAATTTTAGAAAAAAAACATTTTTTACCATAAAGTGATCTTATTAGTTATCTAACTACAATAAAATTAATGATATATATTTCTGAATATATTTAATAAATTTTTTACCTCTATTTATACTCATAAACATAACAACTACATTATAATGGTTATATACTGTTTTGTGGTTTTTTTTGTTTCGGTGTTACGTATAAAACAAGTTGTTAAAATTATATTTATTTAATGAAAATACTTAGTGGAATTTTTTTCCATTACATTCCCCCCCTTAAATAAAATACATAGTCACAATTTTGAATCTGATACGATGGGAGTAATTTCAATAGGGAGCTCCTAGTAAACCATACATTGGTTGTTGATCATGGGTTTATTTAGGATATGTATTGATATTTCCCTATACGCAATTTGATATTGGCCCTAGGTAAATAGTACTAATCCATTCTTAATAGAATCCTAGTACGTGGATAAGAGATAAATCTATATAGTGTAACATTGTTCAAACCATATGAATCTTTGCATACCATGGATATTATAATTATACCACTAAATGATTTTTTTATTTATAGATTAGTTCCTTATATGTGAAATCTTACATGACACATGACATCAAAAAATCTAGAGTTAAAAGTCATTGTCTACCTCAAAACAATATTTATATAGAATTTTTATTATTCCCATGATCTAAGAGGTGGTTGGTGACATTTTTCCCCTTTAACCCTTGGATTTGTTTATTTTGTTGAATAGTGCTCAAATTCATCAAATCTAAAACATTGAATCGTTAACAGATCCATAGGAATAACATTATCTTCCTTCATTATAGACTTCTTTTTACCTTAACAACTTATATCCCAATTTCCTCATTTACCACAAGTAAATCGTCCTCTAGTCCCCTTGTGGTAATTCCAATGGTGCTTCTTCCCACATTCTTAACATGTATAATGTTGAATATTATTTCTCTCATCATCTTTATTACCTGAGTTCCCATGAGATTCCATCCTTCTCTCATTGGATTTTAACTATGGTTAAATTATTAATCATGTTTCATGATAGTTGGTTTGGAGTAATCACTATATTTCTTAGTCCAGTTCCCACATCAATGATCATTTAAACATTCACTACATTGTCCCTCACACCTATTATTAACACAATTACTTCTTGTTCCAACCATTACTAAAACCAAAAGGGGTTAATATGAGTAATGTATAATTACCATCATAAGATAAGAATCCTAGATATTTAAAGGGAAATTTCATTTGAAGATATTTCAATTTAATAATTCTATCTTGTTATCTTATAATTATTTTAATACATGTTATATCACTCTTTGTTTAACCTATATTATTCATAGTTTAACCTATATTAGTCTCAATACAATTTATATCATACTTTGTTCAACCTATATCAAACATGAATCATCTTAGTTTAACTTATTTTGGGTTCTCTTTTAATTACTAACATATTCTTTCAATGTAACTAGGAAATAAATATTTCATAATGATTTGTAAATTGTATATGATCAACCAAAACACACACCTCTAGAGTTTCTAACCAAGTGTGTAGTGTTAGGCCCACTCATTTTACATCAAAGTGATGATCTATTCCTTACTAATCCAACCCTTTTCATTGGGATTACCCCTAGGTGCATCTATGCAATAGACTCAACCAATTTCCAATATCCATACATTTATGTAATTTCTAGGAAAACCATAAAGTCACAACATTGCAAAAGTTTTTGGATGTTATACTATACTTATGCTTATCCATTAGACTAATCCCTAGGGTTTTCATTAAATTTATATCACACACCAGGTAATGTTATTATAAATAAATTTTATATCATTTTAATATTAATTAATTATATTTCATAGAGTTATATTCATTATAATAAAATTAGGTGATTTTTTTCAAAAGGAAAACAATCCTTATTTCTAACCAAATTAGGTTTTCATGCATTATATAGTTTTATGTAAAATATTTTTTTGAAATTTTAAAACTTTAATTTTATAAAAATAAATTCATTTTTCAATTAAACATGTCAAAATTATCTCAGGATAAATTTTTGATAATTTTTTGAAAACTTTGATTTTTCAATGAATAGTAAAAATACTAATTTTTATTGAAAACCATATTTTCTTTTCATGTATTTACAGTAAAATTATATTTTGGATTACTTTTAAAATTTCATCATTTAATTTTTGTTAAAAATAATCCAATATATTTTACCATAATTAACATTATACTTGATTTTGGTATAAAAACATTTTTATACTTAAAAATGAATTTTTATAAAATACAGTTTTTCATCACATATTTCGAGTTTAATTTCAAGATAATTCCTTCCAATTTTGTGAATTTTTTAGAAACATGGTTTTTCATTGTTGGAAAAAATTATTTTTTGTGTTTTTTTCAGTCCATACTAGTTTTACCAGGTAATTTTTAAAGAAAGTGATCTTATGGTGATGGAGGCTTCAGTGTTAAAGGTTGTATCATTTCCTAGTGTTTACTGAATTTTTGGAGCTAAAAATCCAGAGGATGGGGTCAGAATTACAAAATATGGATTTCTAGAATATACTCTTCAAATTTATGATGAAGGCATGGGTTTCGAAATGATCATAGTTACATAAAAATGCGGAGATTCGGGAAGGAACCTAGAATATGTCATCATGATGGTTTGAAGGTTCACGATGATGGTTTCACGACGAATGGATGAGGTGCGATGAAAAGAAGATAATATGTTCAATTATGAGAATATTTTTGAATATTAAATTTTTAGTTGATCCTCATGAAGAAAATAATATTTGTGACTTTAATGGAGAGCCTCACGAAAAGGTCATGGTGAGATGGAAAGCTTCATGAAAAGAAAAGTATATAAATAGTAAGCTACTCATATTCAGTATGTATATGGAGAATTTGAAAAGATTTTGAATCACTTTCATTACATGATGATATAATTATTCATGAATAAAGAACTCTTTACAAGAAAATCATCATGGAAATAATCATTGAGAACTAAGTGACACTTGGGCATTTTAGAAAAGGGAGTTTGATGAAGATTGAGATCTTAATGATTGTTTGGAATTCCGTGAAGACTAGGGGATAAAAAAACTATGGGATATTAATGGAAGGTAGTGGGTTCATGAAGATTGAAGTATATTTTAAATAATAAGGGGGTTTCATGAAGGTAAGGATCTTCATGAATAGTAGTATTGAACATTTGGTTTTAGTGAATAATGCTTTCAAGTGCACAGTTCTGGACTATGGTGCAAGCAGATTCTTATGCCAATCAGGGATACCGAATTATATTCCTAATATATTGTTGAAAAGTTCAAGTCTATAAACTGAGTAAGACTCCAACCAAGGTTGTGAGCAAGGTGGATTTGATGGAAGTGATCCAAGGGAATCTGTGTTCAATACCTAAAATTATTTTAATGGTAGTGTTCTTGGAATAGAGTGATCATGTTCAAACAATTGTAATCCAAAAAAACCTAATAAATTTTAGTGGATTCTAGTACAATCTACACAATGTAGTTTTATACTCCTTAGACTATCTATTTATGGTGAACCATGTAAAAACAGATGTTCTTTGTTTTTATTTCTACATGTCGGTCTTTTACAATTTCACAATTCCATCTGATAGGTTTAATAGTTTCCTACGAATGTGGGTACAAGATTTATCCCAATTTGAAGAAAAAGTTGACAACCAGATTCGCCCCACCCCTCTCAAGGTGTTCTAGGGTCCTACAAGTAGTATAATCATGAACATGGTATTAGTGTTAAATCTATCCTTTATTAATATAGAGAATTTAGTGAATGTTAGGTCCAACAACCCATATTTTTCATTTATTAAAATTACAAAAATTTTATTGAATAATTAAAACTTTATACAAACATATTCCCAAATACTGTACTAGTTTAGTGCCTTTGGAAACATGGAAACAAACACATTGGTATATATGTGAGCTACATTATCTCCCACTAGGTTCATTATGACTATCACCCTTCTTATAACCATCATACTTAAAACATATCTTCTTAACCTAGGGAAGGAAACATAAATAGGGGTGATCTCAGATTATTATTAAGGTTAAACAAGGGAGACATGTAATTATAACTATGAGCATAGGGTATTATAACATGATCATAAAAATAGAATATTATACCCTACATATCAAAGATCATATATGTGAATCATGAAATAAAGATTGGATGTTCATAAGACATGTACCAAGAGGAAATAAAGAACATAAACCATAAAATAAAAACAAATTAATTAGACATATAATTGTGATTGACACATAATTATATAAAATTAATTCTATAGTAGTCAAGGCATCACTTCCAAGGGCATCTCAGTAGTATGGGTCTGTTCCCTATACTATTTTAGTAGTTATGGTTTACCCCCATTTCCATATGAGTAGTATTATCTCACTCCTCATACCATATTCATAGTCATGGTTCCTTACTATGGCCAGATAAGAAGTCATGATTCACTCCCAAGACCCTCTTAGTCTATATCATGAGATATAAATCTTTACCCAATGCATTGTTGGGAGATATAGGTCCCACCCATATCACAATGAAATCATGAATATATGTGCCAAAAAATCATAAAAAAATCACATTAAAACACATGAAATGAAATGGATATCATAAACATGTAATAATATCTTAATTTGTGGAAAATGATACAGGTTTCATAATCATTTCACCAAAAACATAACCCATGAAAAGAAGCAGGTTTCAAAATCATATAATCCATGAAAGAGAAACATGTTTCATAAACATTGTTCTATAAAAACATAAACCATTCAGAGAAAGAATATAAATGGAAGAATTGAATAATTTCCTATAATGGAATGAGTAACACCAATGAATGTCATATTAGATGCGAAATAATGTTCTATTATATTTTAAAAACATTTCTTGAGGAAAAAAATACTTTTTTCATTGAAAAGTCCCTTTTAAAACATATATCATTTTCAAAACCTTTTTCATTGAAAATATATTTGAAAACATATAAAAGAAGATTTTAAAACAATAAAATATATTAAAATCCTATTATTTTAATATTATCTTAAAGGGTTATTTGAAAAAAAATTGAAAACATTTTTTATTTTTTTTAAACTTGGTTTTTGAAATAAAATAGATTTCTGATCGAAGAGATGAATACAATCAGATTTTTCGTATTTGTTTCTTAATTATCTTAAGTAACAAAGAGTATAACAATGGTAATAATACATGCAGATATATTAAATAAATTTACTATATGAATACTCATTATTTTTTATGATATATGGATCATTAGATTTCATCAATGGAAGCATAATCATAAACAATCCTGATATGCGATGAGATTGTTTCAATAAACTCTTACCACATAGTAACATGGGATTATACTACTGATGTAAGAAAATTAAATAACATAAAGCTTAAAATATCATTAGAATTAATATATTCATGATATAACATGTCAATGTTATGTATATACACCTCAAAAAATAATTTAGGTGCATAATAAAACACGAGTCTCAAAGAAGGAAAATTGAGACCAAACTATCAGACTGATGTGGAAAATTTTGAAACCTAAAAGCCATGTAATAATGATCATAGAATGGGTATTTATATACCCATAAATTTAAAACTAATAACCATATAATACATTCATGTGAAGTATATACACCACACAAAGGAAAAGAGTGATGAACATGGCATGTTTCTCACAGATATAAAAAGTGAAATAAATTTTCTTTACCTTGTGTTTTTACACTCGACGTACTCGTTCAAACCTCCTGTATACAAAATATAAGTTTATTATAAATATTCTAAAGAACCATATTATTATATATAATATCATAAATGGTTTTGTTATGAATTTATATTACTCTATTGTTAAAAATTCCATGTTAAAGTCACACTTCAGGTAATATTGACTTTGTTTTTTTCATGTGCTTTAATTTGTTATATCTATGGTCCATATAATTATATAATGATTTATAGAATGTAAAAAATTATATAAATAAAATTAATCTTTATTATTATTTTATTATAATAATATATTGAATGTATAATTCTGAAATTTAATACACCATTCATGGATACGGTCTGCCATATGTACACGTGAACGTTGTTTCTGTTTTGTTTTCGTATTGAAAGAAATTATATGAATTTTATGTATATATATATAATTATTATAATATAATGATTATATCATATATATCATATAATTTCACTAAACTCATCCTTAATACATTCCATGTAGAGTGTGAATGAATCACTTCTCTTAGAGGAGGTGGTAGTCCACACGTCCATAAATGACGTTATCGTATTTAAACAAGATAGAAAGTTTAAATAAATGTGTTATAAAATAATTATATAATAAAAAACCTAATATATATCATATATAACATATTTATATAGTTTTTCTACCATAATTACCAACCATTAAAGGTGGTAAAGGAAAAATGAACAATCATCGTTTCGTGAGGTGATAGTTCACCATACACATAAACATTATGTTTGTTATCCATTAGATGGAAGTGTGTGAATTCTAGGTCTAAAAATAATCATAAAAACATTTCATTATATTTAGGATACTATTTATGTTTTATAATAATGAAATAATGATAATTTAATGAGTGGATAAATAAATAAAACTAAAGAGTTTGAGGACAAATATCACCCCTTATTTGGGTAGCTCCTTTTGGTTTGCGCCAAAGGACTTCCTTGGATGGAATTATTACTAAGGGAATAATTATAGAACAAGGGAAGGGATGTTGAAGAAATATTTTGGTATATATTTATATATCCAAAAGTGTCTTGATAGGTGTGAGGATGTTAGAGGAGAGGAGGCCTTTTATAGTATAGGAGGAGTGTCACTCTTATAAATTTTGTGAAAGGGAATTCGACCCATATTTTTCCCATGGAAAGTGGATCCCATAACGGAAAAAATTATATAAAAGGTATTATAGGGTCTAAATATTTCTATAAAATGGATTATTGACAAGTTTATATGTCATTTGGACCCTTAAGATTAAGGTTTAGTCCATTATTAAGAATACTTTTACCTTAGTCATTGTAATTAATTTTAATTACTTTCAATAATATATTGGGTCAAAAACAATGTTTAGCTTATTATAAATTATAAATTAAAATTATTCAAAATATGAAATCTATTTCTCCAAATTAAAATCACATAAGTGGTAAAAATTAATTTAAATTTAATCACCGAGACGGGATGATAATGCAGGTTTTTAAAGTGGTAATGTCCAAAAGTTTTATAAGTTTTTATACCCAATTTCAAATTGAAATTAGTTACAATGACCTAAATTAGATTAATTGATAATAATATGACCTTATTAAACTTTTAAAAAAAATTAAAAAATAATTTACATTAGAAATATATTTTATGAAAACTCTGTATTGAATTAAAATTCAGTGTTTTTCATTATTCCTCAAAAAATGACGTTTCTTAGTTAAATACCAAAAATTCACTCTAAGATATTCTATACATTATAAATTCAAAAATTATGTTTATTTTACCAAATTAAATTTATTAATGAGTGTACAATTAATTTTATTACTTTTCATTGAACGATATGAAAATAAATTCATTTGAGAAAATATTATTTGTAAATATATAAAGAATTTACCAAAAATTATATTTTTCATTGTCAATATGTCCTATTTATATAAAACCATTAGAAAAAATATTTAAAATGTAGTTATTACTATTCATATTAATAAGTTTAACTGCTAGTTTATAACTATGTCATTTAAATAAATTATAATATTAAAATGATGTTTCATAGAAACTCAGTGTCACATTTAACATACGCAAAGTCAATGTTACATGTAGCGCAATTCAATTTAGTGTCATGTAAAAGGAATTTTTGACTTATTTAAATGAATGTAATCAATGAAAATTAATTCATTTGAGAGAGAAAATAAGTTCTATAAAAACTCAGGGTGTTACATTCTATACCCCTTAAAATGAATTTCACCCTTGAAATTATTTATTTAGTTAAAAACAAATTAGGATACTTATGATTCATCATATCATCATGTTACCATGTAGATTTCTCTAACTCGTGATTTCTTCACAAAACATTGACCATGTTAGTGGTCTTGTTTTATAGAACATTCTCTGTAAGATCCAAAATGTCAACTTCTTGTTCCTTTTAAGAAAGATCATGCTCTAGTGGTATGAACAATAAGTTTATTATATGTTAAGGTTCAGGTATGTACGTCCTCAAAAGATATACCAAGAAAACATCATGTACTTGATATATATTTGGGGAAAGTTCCAAGCGATAGGATACCGTCTTGATGCAATCAAGGATATCAAAGGGACCAATATACCTAGGGATTTGATTCCATTTCTTCTTGAATATCATAAAATTATTCTAGGAAGAGATTTTTAAAATCACATTTTCCCAAACCTCAAATTCTATATCACATTGTCGGTTATCTGCATAAATTTGTTTATGACTTTGAGTTGCTTTGATATGCTGCTGAATGGTTCTAACCTTCACTGCCATTTCTTCTGTGATATTAGGTCTCAATAGATTTCTTTCTCCAACTTCATCACAATACATTGGAGCTCTACATTTCTTCCCATATAAGGTTTAATAAGGTTTCATATAAATTCTTGAGTGAAATATATTTTTTTAAGAAAACTCAACTAGAGGAAGTTGTTGTTCCCAACCACCTTTGTAATCCAAAGAACTAGATCTCAACATATCCTCTAGGGTTTGAATTGGTATTTTATACTGACCATCTATCTAAGGTTGATATGAAATGATGAAACTCAATTTTGTGTCAAGTACTTGTGGAATAATACATTGGAACTTTGAGGTAAACTTCAGATCCCGATGCAATACAATGGAATGCGGTACTCCATGAAACCTTATCACTTCTTTATTGCATATCCTGATGAGCTGATCTAGAGAGAATTATATTCTGATAGTGATGAATTGGTATGTATTATTAAGGAATTAGACTACCACCCATATATAATTAAACCCGTTAGAGGTTTTGGGAAGTCCAATGATAAAATCCATAGTGATGTTATCCCATTTCCATTCTGGTATGGGTAGTAGATACAAAATCCCTTTAGAAGTTTTCCTTTCATCCTTAACTTGCTAGAATACCTAGAATCGAGATACAAACTCTACAATATCTCTCTTTATTAAATCCTACCAGATTTATTCTTTAAAATCCATATACATATTCGTACTTCTAGGATAAATAGAGAATGAAGAACTATGAGATTCCTCTAATATCTTCTTCTTCAAATCTGGTATTAAAAAAACACATACACGGTTCCTAAAACTTATCATTCCATCCTAATCAAGGTTAAAATTGGAAATATTTATATCTTTCTTTTATATCTCTAAATATTCTTTCTGCACCTCCTTAATCGTAACATGGATAGAGGGTTGAACATTCATTTGAGAAAGACATGATTTTCCCCCTTCATCTAGAATTTCTAGACCCATCCTTAGAAAATGTAGAAATATTTGATCTTTTTTTATCCTCATCAAGGATAAACTAGCACAATCCTTTTAACTCAAATCATTTTCCTCCTTGTTCTCTTTCCTTGGGTTGTATTGTATTGAGAATTCATAATAAATTATCAAATCTAACCATCTTCTTTCGGCACATGTTAAACTAACTATGTGTGAATATATATTTTAAACTTTTATGATTGGTATATATATATCAAACATTTATCCATAAATATAATGTACCCATATCTTTAATGAAAAAATTACCGATGCTAACACCAAATCACTAGTTGGGTAACTTTTCTCATGAATTTTAAACTACCATGATCCATAGGTGATAATCATATTATTCATCATAATAACACATCCCAACCCCTTCTTGGATGTATCACTAAAGATTACAAACCCTTCTCCACTACAGTCTAATGTAACACAGGTGCACTTACCAACCTTCTATTTAGTTCCTTGAAATTTTCTCACATTCATCTACCTAGTAGAACTTGACACCCTTTCATGTTAACTTGGTCATATGATTATATATTTGAGATAAATTCTCCACAAACCATCAATAATTTAAAGAAAATCCTATAAAAATATGGATCATAGAAACTGTGGCTGGTCTAGGCCAACATTGAAAAGCCTCTGCCTTTGATGAATCTACTGTTATACCATCTCTTGAGATTATGTCATCCAAAAATGAAACCTTTTTCAGACACAATTCACACTTTAAAATTTTTGAATATAGTATCTCCTTCCTTAGGGTCTTTAATACATTTCTGATGTTTTTTTATTACTATTACTTACTCTTTTAATAGATAAGAATATCATCTATAAAGACTCCCACAAACTAGTCAAGGTAATTTATAAATAATCACTTCATTAAATCCATGAAGGCAATAGGGGAATTATTAAGAGAAAAAAGAGTTACTATATATTCATAGTGAATATACCTTGTACATATTTACATCTTGGTTATATTCTCATTATTTACCCTTAATTGATGATATCCAGAATGAAGGTAAATCTTGGAAAAAGTATTGATCTCCACACAATTGGTCAAACAAGTCATAAATATGGGGAAGATTATACTTGTTCTTGATTATGATCTTGTTAAACTCCTAATAATAAATACATAGACTCATTGATCCACATTTATTATTTAAAAAAGAATAGGTGTAACCAAAGGTGACACACTTGGCTGAATGAATCCCCTATCAAGGTTTTCTTGGAGTTGCTTCTGCAAAACCTGCTACTCAATTGGGGCCATTCTATAGGTAGTTTTTGAAATTGGTGTGGAAATAGGTATTATTTATATTGATAACTCAACTTAATGTTTTTGTGGAAGGATAGTAAACACATCCGAAAATACATCCAAAAATTCTCAAACAATAGTCATATCATCGGTGTAGATTTTCTCCCCAACCATTTAGATAAAAAACCATTCTGAATGGGAATTAAGACCCATACACTGAATTTAATCTCCATAGGAAGTTAATACTTATCATCATATTGATGGATGATCATAGTAGGGTTTGAAATATTAAATGTAACTCCCCTTCCTCAACAATTTATGTGGTCTTTATGTAGAGAAATCCAATCCATGCATAAGATGACATCAAATTAAACCAAAGGAAGAATGAAAATATTTACGGAAATTATATTCCCACAAACATCAGAGGAAAAGAATATCTAAAATATCCCAGAGGATCCTCCTTGGTCGAGCACCTATTCCACTAGGAGAAGAATGAGGTAATTTAGGCCAGTATCAGGTCTAGAATTAAAATTTATCATTACTAATACATATCGCATGGTTGGGTCAGATGGTTTGGAAAACCATATACCAACCATGAACCTCCTTCTGGGATACTGAAAGAGTTACATAGTTTGGTCACATGATTTAAAAAATCATAATCTAACCATTCATGGCCCCACTATCTCAAGTCACATGGGTTTTGTGGTAGGCCACATGGTTAATACTAACTATGTACCCACCTCCAGGACTCAAACACAAGGTGCACATTTTCCTAGTTTGACCTGAATTATTTTCTATAACTATGATACAACTATGAATAGGACCCAAAACCTTAAAAAAACTCTAAAATTCACCCAAAACAAGACGATAAAAATCTAAAACAATTTGGTCAAAATAAATATATGAAAGTACCAGAAAGTGGTAATCAGGATGTTACAATTATTCCCCCCTCAAATTATTTCTACCCCCAAAAATATTACTAAGAAGACTCATCCATAAATATATGAGGCCACCAAACTCTCATAAATGCCTCATAATCCCAATTCTTATGTGAATCAGAACTATGTTACTAGAAACCCCAAACAATAGGAAAAACATCCTGAGAATTTATGAATATCTTCCTTCAAATTAATTTAAATTCCTTGATAGATTATGTTATGCACAATTCATTATTTATCATGAATTATATAAAACATCAATTTTATCTTGTGTTACAAGTTACATTTAGTTTCTTTGATAAATTATGTTACATGAAAGACTCATTTTTACCGAACAATAATATACTTTTAATATTATTATTTAATATGACAGTTTTGTTGTCTTTTAATGGATGAATTGATATAGAAATAAATTTTATAAATTTTATAATTTTTATATTAAAAAATAAAATTTATTTCTGGAAGGTTAATTTCAAATTTTAGTTTGAGTTATTTTTTGGTATTTTTCTGAGAAGTTTCATTTTTTAGTTAATAGTGAAAAATACTACATTTTAATTGTAACTGCTTTTTCATCTATTTTTTTTATTCAGTTAAATTATATTTTAAATTGGTTTTAATATATAATTAGTTCAATTATTTTTTTAAAAATCCAATTAAGGTTAATATATACAATTTTACATTGAAATTGGATATAAAAACATTCAAAACTTTTGAGTTTTTCATCTTAAAAACCCGTTGTCTCATAGTGCCTGCATGATCAATATTAAATTAATTTTTTTGACTAGTGTGAATTTAATTTTGAAATAAGAATATAATTATTTGTAATTAGTATGAAATTTGTGTTATAATTATAAAAAATTCATTTTTTGGCCGTAATGATTTGTGAAAGTAATTAAATTTAATTACAATGATTGAGGTAAAAATTAGTTTACTTAGTGGTTAATCTTTAATCTTAAGGGAAAAATGGACTAGAAAATTGTCCAAAATCCATTATATAACAAAACTTCTACTATATACTTTTAATATTATTATTTAATATGACAGTTTTTTTGTCTTTTAATGGATGAATTGATATAGAAATAAATTTTATAATTTTTATAATTTTTATATTAAAAAATAAAATTTATTTTTGGAAGGTTAATTTCAAATTTTAGTTTGAGTTATTTTCTGATATTTTTCTGATAAGTTTCATTTTTTAGTAAATAGTGAAAAATAATACATTTTAATTGTAACTTTTTTTTCATCTATTTTATTTATTCAGTGAAATTATATTTTAAATTGGTTTTAATATATAATTAGTTCAATTATTTTTTAAAATATCCAATTAAGGTTAATATATACAATTTTACATTGAAATTGGATATAAAAACATTCAGAACTTTTGAGTTTTTCATCTTAAAAAACTCGTTGTCTCATAGTGCCTGGACGATCAATATTAAATTAATTTTTATGACTTGTGTGAATTTAATTTGGATATAAGAATATAATTATTTGTAATTAGTATGAAATTTGTGTTATAATAATAAAAAATTCATTTTTTGTCCGTAATGATTTGTGAAAGTAATTAAATTTAATTACAATGATAAAGGAAAAAATTAGTTTACTTAGTGGTTAATCTTTAATCTTAAGGGAAAATGGACTAGAAAATTTTCCAAAATCCATTATATAATAAAATTTCTACCATATACCCCCTTGGGTTTGAATTTATGAGTTTAGGGGAAACAAGTTCATTAAATTGACCCATATAATAAGTTAAGTAAAGAAAAAGACAAAAAAATGTACCTTTCTTACTTTTAATTCCAATAAATGTTTGGAGTATGGAAGAAGCTAAAAAGATTCGGTTATAAAAATTATTTTGAAATTTAAGTAATTTTCTTATCATTATAATTTAGCTTTAATTTTTATAGATGATATAATTACATTAAACTCTAAAAAAATGCCAATAGAGTGATTATTTAGTAATTAATAAAATAAAATAAATTATACTAAAAATATTAAAAGTGAATAAAATTAAATGAATTATTGTGTAACCTTATTTTTTTATATTAACATGTAATGTTAGATTTATTTGAACTTAAAATATTTTAATTCCATCATTTTATTGATATTTTTTAATTTAAATTTAGTAAATAGTGTCAAAATTGGCAGTAATGTCATTTTATAATAAATGATATTTTATATATAGATTTAAAAATTACTAAAAATACAGGCTTCTAAAAAATGTTTTTAAAATTTTAATAAATATAAAATATGATCTATTTATGGACCATTTGATATTTTATAATGAACATATTGACCCCTAAATCGTAAAAACGTTATTAGCATAATTCAGGTTAAATTAATTTTTTTTGCGCGTTAAATGCTCTTCTGTTAAAATTTATTTACAAAAAATGAAGAATCTTTATTTTGTAAATTAGATATAATTTGTATAATTAAGTGGGTATATATTTTATAATAAATATCACTTTAATTTATTCTTAATGGATATATTAATTAGGTTAGAAAACTAGTTACCTTAATGAAAAGAAAAATGTTAAAAGTAGGGAAACGTAGAAGGTAAGGAACAAAATTATAAAAATGCACTTATTTTTTGTGGTAGAGGATTGTATAGAACATAATTTCACTTTAATACATAAGTTTTTTTAATATTGGGTCACATGAGGTATGGGATACCTATCAATAGTGTTTACTTTTTTATTTTTAAGAATACCTCTCCCCCTCTACTATAAAAAGGTGTTCACTCCCCTACTTCTTCACACATCTCAAAAAATATGGATCCTCAAAAATATTACCCAATAATCTCCCAACATATCTCTCCTCAACCTATAACCCTCAATTTGGGATGAAATAAACCTAAGTAAGTCTTTTGGATTTAACCAAAATGAGTTACCCAAAAAAGAGAAAGATAAAGACACACACGACAAGTCAGACTTAAGGTAAAAGATTTTCATCTCACTTTTTTACGTCTGTGTGATAAATGTCATAATCACCACTTAATTATTTTGTGTGGTGTATGTAATTCACATTTTGATATATTATATCATGAATTATGTTATCTTGGTGTTATTTAAATGTTTCATTTTATGATTATTACTTTTGGGGTTTCCAATTCATATGTTCCCATAGTTGTAAAGGTTTTCATCTCAATATCATTTCATTGAGGAATATCTTGTTATTACACACCTTTATTATTTTATAAGGTGTATATACAAACCCTTTTACATTTAATATCATGAATTTATTTATTTTCATGTTATTTAATTTTTTTGGAACATTATTTTTTCATGGGGCTTACGATTCAATTGTTTCAAAGTGGTATGAGAAACTTTGATTAAAAAAATTTGTTTTTAAATGTTTAAATATTTAATTTAAAAATATTTTTGTCCATGTTAATATTATTGATATTATTTTAAATGTTCAAATATATAAAATAATTATAAAGTAAATTTTATGTATATTTTTAATTTGATTTAGAGGATTTAAAAAAAGAATCTTTTTATATGTTATAAACAGAATTTCTTGAAAAACAAAAAAAATGTTCTATTCTTAACATACATGATGAAAATGAATTTTATGTCACCTTAACTATTATTTAATTTCTATATTCCTCTTTAATCTTACATGTTTTCTTAAATTAAAATAATTATTTTCGTTTTATTGTATATTTGTTTATTGATAACGGTTTTTCAAAGAAAAGGGGTTTTGGTATTGAAAATGGGGTTTTAAAATAAAAAGGTATTTTTATCCTACTGTGTTTTCATATGAGTTTAAAAAGTTTTTCATAGGTTTTTATAAAGAAATTTTTTTATTTATGAAGAGGTACTTGAGAATTACATGATGGGGTGGCCCAGATAGCGCTACGAAAGCCAATTATTACATAACATGGGTGGCCCGGATAGCACTAAGAAATCCCATTATATATTAACATCTAGTGGCCTAGATAACACTGGGAAAACCCATTATATCTTAACATGGGGTGTCCTAGATAGCACTGGGTTATCCCAGTATAACTTTCTAATATATTGGAAAATTTAAATATTGGAATTTGACTATATGGTTATTCTAATTGAATGTTTTTTGAAAGGGTTTTATGAATATGATGATATAAGTCACCTAAAGGTGTTTTAAGTGATTTATATGGGTTTTAATTATTTTCTTTGATAAAAATGGAATTTTTTATTCATTTTAAATTCTTTTATTTCATATCCTCAAAGAACTTTTAAGATAAAGTCAAATGTTATATGATTTTTTATGCTTTTACTGAACTAAAAATTTTCTTTCTTTTTATATCCTTTACTTAGATTTTGTACTCATCCCATGTTTTGAAAATGTTTTCACAGGGTTTATTGATTGGTAAGGGAATGGAATAATTCAAGTTATAAGTCTTGAAGATTTTACATGAAAATAATTCATGCATTATTTTTAAATTTTTATATTATGGAAAAAATGGATACTAATCAGAAGTGTCCACTATGAATTTTATTGTTTTTTATGTATGAATTATGGTGTAATTCCCTAAAAGTAAAAACCTAAAAAGATATTAAATGTGAAAGAAAGTAAAATTCTCGACTTAACTCAAGATTATGTAATTTTTAAGTATGAGACCTTATAGTTGGTATCAAGTGAATGTTTTAAGAAACATTTGAGGTTATGATACTATTAATAGCATGACCTTAGAAGATTTTACTTTATGGTTAAGTTGACATGACAAAAAATATTAAGATTTACATGTTTACTTTGCTAAACTATGTCTCTTCAGAATTGTTTTCCACATGAGAATCAAGGAAGCTGTAATATGAAGAATCATAGAAGAATATATTCTTCCAAATCAATATCCGGAGATGGTTGGAATTAGAAAAAACTAGTTTTTATCTGTGATGGCTCAGTTAAAACAAGATATAAATAATGGTGGTGTCCATACAAGGGAGGAACCTGATGTACCATAATGAAACATGTCTATAGTAGATCATTTTAAGAAAAAACATCCCCATAAATTAATGGGTCATTTTAACCAGTTTTAGTTGACTGATGGATCAATGCCTGAGAGAAAATATTTGAATCCAGGGTATGTTTATAACATCAAAATGTAACCCTTTCTATCTATTGTTTTGAAAGTGAAGTTTATATATGATGATCTTTTGTTAATAATAATATATATAAAGATGATATTGATTCCCTGGAATGGGAAAAATTTAAGGATATTTTCATTGAGAAATATTTCCCTAAGTTTTATTGGCTTAGGATGGAGAAACAATTCTTGGAATTAAAGAAAAAGTGTGACCATTCAATTGACTCATATGAAGAAAACTTCACAATATTGGCCATGTATGTTCTGGATCTTATTCGAGACATTTATTGTAATAGTAATAGATTTACATTGGATTTAAACTATGTTTATTAAGAGTATTTTCTTCTTGAAAATTTAAAAGGTAGTGAAAAGGTGGTTTGTTGTGCTAAGAAATTTGAGATAGTGTTTTTTGACACTAATGTTCAACGATGTGAAAAGAGTATGAAATGGTCAATTTGGAATAAAATGGAGAAACAACCAACTAAGAAGTAGGTAGGTAATCCCCTAAAAAATTTCCATGTTTTTAAAACAACATTTAAAATAATGATTGATAAGATCTGATAAGTGTTTACAATGTGGTCAGTTTGGTCATAGGATTCATGATTTTAATGAAAAGATCCATGAACAAACAATGAATGGGGTATCGAATAGTCATCCAACGGTGAGGTGTTTTAGTTGAAATGAGTTGGGTAATTAGGATAATATGTGAATAATGATGCTTACTCATGATGGAAATCATTATGATAGGAAACAAAAAGGCATTAGATAATCTTTTACTACTACTACTGTTGATATTGGGCCTTCTGGCGAAGTGATTGAAGCTCCAGTGAGCTTCTAATTTTTAAAAGGATAACCAAATGTTCAAGGTTTTGGAAACTCATTATGAGGTATTTAGTGATATTATCATAAAGTTATTAAGTAATTTTTGGTATATGTTTAGTTGGGTTTATGCTTTGGTAAGGATTTGGTTTAAGGAGAAGTGTACCCTTACCTATTAATATTATAAATTAATATATTAGCTTATCACATGCATGTTAGAATTATATTAATATGTGATAACCATTTGGTTTTGGTTAATATCTAAATATAGGAATAATATTGTGTTATCCTTTTAAGTATTATGTGATCTGTTAGAGATTGATTCTATTGCTTCATAAATGAAATACCTTCTTGAATACTCATTTTTTATAGAGAAAGATGAAAACATGGTGGAAATTGATTAATGGATATAATTATTCTCATCAAGTATGTACATTTCCTTATTCTATTAGTATAAATGATGATGTAATCCTTAAACATTAGGAAAAGGAACTTGAATAAAAAAAATGTTATCGTATTATCATATTTTCTAATGATATCAATGGAATTTTCCACACCTATTTGGATTGTAATTTTATCTTCATTGAATTCCTCTTGACCATGTTCTCTATCACCCTCAATTATTCCAGAAAATTAGATTTCCCTTCCAAATCCATCTTTTAATTTCCCACCAATATTCTCCCAATGTAGAATCCTAGTTATGCATAATTTCTTGTGATCAATATGTTTCACCCTTCGCATTTTTAAGAAGATTTTTATTCACCATTTTTATGATGTGGATTTAAATAATGGAATTCTATAAATTTTAATCATTTAATAAATTATAATAATTTCAAGGAATAAATTCTGTTTAAGGGTGGTAGGATATAACATCCCAATATTTTATAAATACCTTCTTGTAAATTAATTTAAATTATTTTATAGCTTATGTTACACAAAATGCATAGTTTTTATTACATTATACACAACATCAAGTTTATGTTATGTTTCATGTAATATTGAGTTTCTTAAATAACTTTTCTTACAAGAAAGACTGAGTTATACCAGACAATATTATATAAATATATATATTTAATATGGTATTTTTGCCGCTTTTTAATGGCAGAGTTTCATTAAAACCAAACTTTGAAACTCATATAATTTTTACATGAAAAATAAACATAATTTTTGGAAGAATAAAATCATAATTTACTTTGGGTGAATTTTTGGTATGTTTCTATGAAGTTTCATTTTTTGATGAATAGTGAAAAACACTGCATTTTAATTGAAAACTACTTTTTTATTGAATTTATTTATATAGTAAAATTATATTTGAAATGGGTTTAAATTATAATTATATCAATTATACATCAATAAATCCAATGTAGGTAAATGGATTCAATTTTACATTGAAATTGGATATAAAAATATTTCAAACTTTTGAGCTTTTCTCCTTAAAAACACACTATCTCGCAGCATTTGTGAGATTAATATTAAATTAATATTTTCCACTTATGTGAATTGAATTTGAATATATATATATATATATATATTGAAAAAGTATGAACTTTTTTAATAAGATTAGATTAATTTTTTTAACAAAATTTATCAGTGGAAGGAATTCAAATTAATTACGGCGATTAAGGAAAAAAATAGTTTACTTTGTGGTTAAACATTTATATTAAGGGGAAAATGGCAAAGAAAAGTTTCCAGAATCCATTTGATTCCCATATTTTGACCATACCCACCCCCTCCCCTTTGGTTTGAATTTTATGAGTTAGTGGGACACATGTTCAGGAAGTGGCCCATATAATAAGTTAACTATAGAAAAAGTCAAAAAATTTACCTTCTTTACTTTTAATTCCTTTAAATATTTGGATTATAGAAGAAGCTACATATTTTTGGTAATAAACATTATTTTTAAATTTTAATGAGTTTTTTATCATGATAATTTAACTTTAATTTTTAGAGATGATATAATTACATTTGATGCTTAAGAAACACCAACACAGTGATTTCTTAGTTAATAATTAAATAAAATAAATGATAGTAAAAATATTAAATGTGAATAAAATTAAATGAATTTTTATGTGAATTTTTTATAGATGAATATGTCTTGTTATATATCAGGGAACTTAATATTTCTTAATTTCATCACTATCTTGATATTTTTAAATTTAAATTAATTAAATAATGTCAAAATTGACATTGATGTTATTTTATAAAAAATGATATTTTATTTAATGATTAAAAATTTACTAAAAATTATATCTTATTAAAATTGATTTGTAAATGTTAACAAATATAAAATATAGTGTATTTATTGATCAATTTCTCTTTTATGATGAACATATTGACCCCTAAATAGTGAGAACATTGTTACCACAGTTCGTGTTAAAGTAGTGTTTTTTCCGCGTTACATACGTTTTAGTTAAAATTAACTTCTAACACATGTGATATTTTTATTTTTTAAATTATATATAATATTTATAATTTAGTAATTTTATATTTTCTAATATATATCACTTTAATTTATCCTTAATGGGTAAATTAAAAAGGTTATAAAACTAATTACCTTAATAAAAACACAAATGTTAAAAGTGGGGAAACTTAGATGTTAAGGAACAAAATTATAAAAATGCGCTTATTTATGTGTGGTAGAGGTTTGGATTGGAAATAATTTCACTTTAATCCAATACTTTTCAATTTTTGGAACTTGAGGTAAGGGAGACCTCCCATACTAATCACCTTTTTATATTTACAATAGTGTCACTCCCCCTCCACTATAAAAATACATTCACTCCACCCACTTATTTACACCTCTAAAGCCATTTAGATCATCCAAAATCTTCCCACATAAACTAAAACGATCCCTACCCTCAAACTAAATGCCTCAATTTGATCATAATGTTATACAAGGAATTAATTTGGTGTAAACCAAAAGAAGTTACCCAAAAAAGAGGAAGATAAAGACACACGTGACAAGTCAAACTTAAGGTAAGGTATTTTCATCTAACTTTTTACACATATGAGATAAATTTCTTATTTTGTGTGGTATATCTAATTCACAATTTTATATAATATATAATGAACTTTTTTCATCTTCATGTTATTTAATATTTTTATTTTATGACTATTAATTTTGGGGTATCCAATTCATTTTTCACTAGAGTTGTAAGAGATTTCATGTCAATATCCTTTTATTGAGGAATATCTGGATGTTATGCACCTTTATTCATTTATAAGGTGTATATATAACCCCTTTGAAATTTTATTTCATGAATTTTTTTATTCTAATGTTATATAATTTTTTGTTAAATGTTATTCTTCCATAGGGCTTATAATTCAATTGTTTAAAGTGGTACGAGACACTTTAATGAAAAAATATATTTTTAAAGGTTTAAAGATTTAATTTCATAAATTTTCAATATATATCAATATTATTGATATTATTTTATAAGTTCCATTATATAAAGGGGTTATAAATAAAATTTTATTTCTATTTTTAATTTCATTCAAAGGTTTTCAACAATGAATGTTTTTAGGCGTTTTATACAGAACATTTTGACAAAAAACAAAAGGAATGTTCCATTCTTAATGCACTTGATGATGATGACTTTTCCATTTCTTTGAATATTACTTAATTTCTAGATTCCTCTACAAGATTACATATTTTATTAAATAAAAATCATTCTTTCCTTTTTTATATATTTTGGTATTGAAAATGGTTTTTTCAAAGAAAATGGATTTTTGGTATTGAAAATGGGTTCCTAAAAGAAAATATTATTTTAATTTGATTTTTCTTCATATTTATTTAAAATAGTTTTTAGAAGGTTTTTATGAAGAATTTTTTTTATTCATGAATTTGTACTTGAGCATTACACGATGGGGTTACCTAGATGGCACCAGGCTACCCATTATTGCCTAACATGTTGTGGCCTAGATAGCACCAAGAAAGCCTATTATATATTAACATGGGGTTCCCCAGATAGTGGTTGGAAATCTCATTACAACTTAACATGCGGTGGCCTAGATAGCACTAGGTGGACCCATTATATCTCTCCAATGCATTGAGTAACAATAATATTGGAAGTCGCCCATATGGTTATTCTAATTAAAGGTTTTTTGAAAGTGTTTTATGAATATTATTGTCTAAGTCACCTAAAAGAGTATTAATTTACTTATATGGGTTTCAATGATTTTCATTGGGAAAAATGTATATTTTTTATTCATCTAAAAAAATTTTATTTCAAATTCTTAATTAACTATTAAGATAGAGGTAAACATTATATGAGTTTACATGTTTTGACAAAAATAATAGTTTCCTTTATCTTTATATCCCTTACTGAACTTTTGTGTTCATACCATGTTTTTAAAATGTTTTCAAATGGTTTAAGGATGGGTACGTGAAAGGAAGAAGTCAACTTATAAGTCATGGAGATTTTCCATGAAAATAATTCATGATTTATTTTAAAAGTTTCATTTTATGGGAAAAAGGGATAATAATGTCCAATTTGTATTTTATGGTTTTGTTATGTATGAGTTACATAAAAATTATCTAAAAATATAAACATAAAAATATCCTCAATCTGAAATAAATTTAAATCCTTGACTTAACTCAATATTATTTAATGTTTAAGGTTTGATCCTTATAGTTGGTATAAAATTAAAGGTTTAGAACACTTTAGAGGTTAGGATAGTGTTAATAGAATGTTATTTGATGACTTTACTTTATGGTCATGTTGGAATTACATAACATTATAATATTTCATTATTTATTTTTCTAAAATATTTCCATTCAGAATGGTTTTCTATAGATGAAACAAGGAATATATAGTAGGAAGAAATTAAGTTGAAAATATTCTTCTAAATCAACATCCTGATATGGTTTGAATTAGAACAGACCAATTTTTACAGTGATGGATTAGTTTAAACAAGCTATAAATGGTAGTGGTGTGCATGAAAAAGATAAACTCTATGTGCCATGAAGGAAAATTTTATTGTAGCCAAAGGATGGATCAATGACTCGGTGAAAATATTTAAAGTCTGGGGATGTTTATAACATCAAAAGTCAACTCTTTACATCTATCAATTCCAAGGTGAAGCCGATAAATGGTTGAGTTTGTCTAATAATGATAGATATAAAGATGATTGTCATGCCATGGAATGGAAAATATTTAAGGATATTTTCCTTGAGAAATATTTCCCTATTTTTTATAATATTATAATGGATAAATAATTCTTGGATTTAAATCAAAGTGATGATGATTCAGTTGTCATGTATGGAGAAAAATTCACAAGATGGGATAGGTATGTTCTGGACTTTATTTGATACATTGAAAATAAAATTAATAGATTTTACTTAGGATTTAAACCAAGTCTAAGAAGATATTTGGCCTCTCGATAATTTAAAAGTGATGAAAAAGTGTTTTGTTGTGATGAGAAATTTGATACGGAGTTTTCTAACACTTATGTTCCATGATATAGAATGATTAATAAACGATCAATGTGGAAAGAATTAAGGAACCAAAAAAGTAGTAATTATGGAGGTAAGCCCCGAAAATGTCCCAAGTGTGGAAAACACAATTTGAAAAAATGTTTGATAGGATCTTTTAAGCATTTTTGGTGTAGTAAATTTGGTCATAGGATTTGTGACTGTAAAGAAAAGAGATATAAGAAACCAAAGAATGGTGTAACCAATAGCCATCCAACAATGAGGTTTTTTTGTATCAATGAGTTGGTTCATTATGTTAATGTGTTCCTGAATATGACTACTTAGGATTAAAATAATCATGAAAAAAAATAAAAAGGTGTGACAAAATATTTTTCTACTACTACAGAAGATATTGGGCCTTCAGGTGAAGTTATTAAAGTTATAGAAAGATCGGTATTTTTTGAATTTTAACCATAAGTTCAAGGTTTTAGAAACTCCTTATGAGGTTTCAAGTGATGTTATCATAATGTTATTAAGGAATTTTTTTGAGATTCGTAGTTTTATTTATGTTTATGTAAGGCTTTAGTTTAATGAGACACATGTATTTACATTTGAATATTATAAATTAATGTATTAACCCAGCACATTAATATTATAATTATCTTACTATGTACTAACAATATTTCTTTGGGTTAATATCTAATGATAGGAGGAATATCATGTTATCATTTTGAGGATTATGTGACATGTTAGACATTTATTCTAGTGATTTAGGCATGAAAAGTCATCTTGAATACTCATTGTTTGGAAAAAAATATGAGACTATGGTTGAAACAGATTAATGTATGAAATTATGCTCATAAAGTAAGTATATTTATATATTATATTAGTATATATGGTGAAAGAATCCTTCAACATTAGGAAAAACATCTTGAAGAAATAAAATGTTATCCTATTACCATCTTTTCTAATAAAATCAATGGTCTTTTACACACATATTAGGCTTGTTGTTTTGTTGTCATTGAATTCATATTTACCATGTTCTATAAAAATATCTATTAGTGTATGAGAATTATTTTTCCCTTCAAAATCAATCTTTTAATTTCCCACCAGTGTTTTCCCAATGTGGTATCCTGGTTATGTGTAACTTCCGATGACCGTTATGTTTCCCATTTTTATTTTTAAGAGGATGTTTTATTAACCATTTGTATGATATGGGTTTTAATAATGGAATTATAGAAATATTAAATAATTTTATAACCAATATGAGTTTTATGGGATAAATTATTTTTAAGGGGGTAGGATGTAACGTCCCAAGATTTTATGAAAATGTTCTTTTAAATTAATTTAAATTCTTTAATAACTTGTGTTACATGAAATAAAAAATTTATCTTTCTTTAAATCAAACATCAAGTTTATCTTTAATTTCATGTAATATTTATTTTCTTTGATAACTTTTGTTACATGCAAGACTGAGTTATATCGAATAATAATATACTTTTAATATTATTATTTAATAAGGCAGTTTTGCACCCTTTTAAAGAAAAAATTTATTTAAAACTAAATTTTAACAATTTTATAAATTTTATATTAAAATATAAACATAATTTTTGGATTTTTTATATCAAAATTTACTTTGGGTTAATTTTTTGTATTTTTCTATGAAGTTTCATTTTTTGAAGAATAGTGAAAATACTACATTTTAATTGAAAATTGTTTCTTTATATAATTTATTTATATAGTCAAATTATATTTTAAATTAGTTTAAAAGTAAAATTAGTTCAATTAAAAGTCAATAAATTTAATATAGGTAAATGGAATCAATTTTACATTTAAATTGGATATAAAAACATTTCAAACTTTTGAGCTTTTCTCCTTAAAAACCTGTTGTTTTGCAGCATCTATGGGATTAATTTTAAATTAATTTTAGCCACTTATGTGAATTGAGTTTGAAAAAATGGATATTAGTATTTTTAAAACGTTTGAATTTTATTCCTAATAATGTTAACATAATTCTTTTGACCAAAATGACTAGTAAAAGTAATTAAAATTATTTAGAGTGATTAAAGTAAAAATTTGTTTACTTAGTGGTTTAACTTTAATCATAAGGGAAAAAAATGAAAAGAATCTTGTCAAAAATACATTTAATTCCCATATTTAGACCATATACCAGCTTGGGTTAGAATAATATAAGTTACTAGGACACATATTCATGAATGTGACCATATAATAAGTTAAGTAAAGAAAAAGACAAAAAATATACCTTCTTTGATTTTAATACCTATAAAGATTTGGAGTATGGATGAAGCTACATAGTTTCGGTTATAAAAATCATTTTGGAAGTAAAATGAGTTTTTTTATCATAAAAAATTTACTTTAATTTTCATAGATTATATCATTACATTAAACGCTTAAGAAACACCCACGTAGTGATTATTTAGTTAATAATAAAATAATATAAATGATACTAAAAATATTTAAAGTGTAGAAAATTAAATGAATTATTATATTCACATATTTTTTTAGATTAATATGTATTGTTAAATATTTTTTAACTTAATATATTTTAATTCCATCATTGTCTTAATATTTTTAAATTTAAATTAAGTAATTAATGTTAAAATTGATATTAATGTCATTTTATAATAAATGATATTTTATTTAACGATTTAAAATTTACTAAAATTTATATCCTCTTAAAATAGATATGTAAACATTAATCAATATAAAAAATAGTATATTTAGGGACCAATTAATCTTTTATAATGAATATATTGACCCTTAAATATTGAAAACATTGTTAGCATGGTTCGGGTTAAAGTTGTGTTTTTTCTTAGTTACATGTGCTTTTGTTAAAATTCATTTCCAAGACACATGGGATTTTTATTTTATAAATTACATATCATATTTATAATTAATTGGGTTTATACTATCTAATAAATCCCACTAAAATTTAGTCTTAATTTTTAAATTACTTAGATTATAAAACTAGTTACCTTAATAAAAACATAAATGGTAGAAGTGGGAAAACATAGAAGTTAAGGAACAAACTTATAAAAATACAATTATTTTTGTGTGTTGGAGGTTTGGATAAAACATAAATTCACTTTAATACATTATTTTTCAATGTTTTGGAACATGAGGTAAGGTATATCTCCCAATTGTGTTTACCTAATATTTATAATAATGCTACTCCCCCTCCAATATAAAAAGGCATTCACTCCCCCACTTCTTCACACCTATCAAGACATTTGGATCATGAAACCTCTACCCAAATAAGCTCCAAAACATCATTAACCTCAACCTAGAAGCACTAATTTTGGATGAAATCAATCCAAGGAATTCCTTTGGTGTAAACCAAAAGGAGTTACCAGATGAAGAAGAAGATAAAGACACATGAGACAAGTAAGACTTAAGGTAAGGGATTTCCATCTCACTTTTTAAAACTATGAGATAAATGTCATAATCACTAATTAAATATTTATTTGTACTGTATCTACTACCCATTTTTATATATTATATCATGAATTCTGTTATCTTCATGATAATTAAATGTTTCATTTTATGATTATTACTCTTGGGGTTTCCAATTCATATATAACCAGACTTGTAAGGGATTTCATCTCAATATCCTTTCATTGAGGCATATCTTGATGTTATACACCTTTATTCTTTTATAAGATGTATATACAGCCCCTTTGACTTTTTATACAATGAATATATTTATTATCATGTTATTTAATGTTTTTTTGAATGTTATTCTTTCATGAGGATTATGATTCAATTATTTCAAAGTGGTATGTACAACTTTAATTTAAAAAAAAAATTTAAATGTTTAAATATTTAATTTAAAAACATTTTTCTCCATGTAAATATTCTTGATACTATTTTATATGTTCAATTATATAAAATGATTATAAATGAAATTATATTCATATTTTGAATTTCATTCAAAAGTTATCAAAAAAGAATCCTTTTATATGTTTTATACAGAACATTTTGACAAATGATAAAAGGAATGTTATATTATTACTATACACAATGATAATGACATTTTCATAGCTGTGACTATTATTTAATTTATATATTCCTCTACAAGCTTACATGTTTACTTAAATGAAAATACTTCTTTCCTTTTTGGGATATTTTGGTATTAAAAATGTTTTTAAAGAAAAGTGGTTTTTTTATTGAATATGGGTTTTTAAAAAGAAAATGGTATTCTTATCCAAAATTCCATTCATATGAGTTTAAAATATTTTTTTAATGGTTAATGAAGAAATTTGTTATTCATTAAGTGTTACTTTATCATTTCAGGATGGGGTGTCCTAGATAGTGTTGAGAAATCCTATTATAGCTTAACATGGGGTAGCTCAGATAGTACTAAGAAATACCATTATATCTTAACATGGGGTTTTCTGGAGAGTTCCAGGAAATCCTGTTACAACATAACATGGGGTGTCTTAGATAGCACCTGGTGATCCCATTATATCTCTCTAATGAATTGGGTAATGATAATATTAGAATTTGATTGTATGGTTATTCCAATTGAAAGGGTTTTTAAAGGGTTTTATAAATATGATGCTCTAAGTTAAATAAAAGAGTATTAATTTCTTTTTATGGGGTTCCAATATTTTATTCGATAAAAAAGGGTGTTTTTTATTCATGTGAAAATATTTTATTTCATATTCTAAAAGAAATTTGAAAATAAAGGTAAACTTTACATGAGTTTTTATGTTTTTACGAAACTAACGGTTTACTTTCTTTTTATATACTTTATTGAGATTTTTTGGTCATATCAAGTTTTTAAAATGTTTTAATAGGGTTTAAGGATGGGTAAGGTAAAGGAATAAGTCATGTTGTAATTCACGGAGATTTTCCATGAAATAAATTCATGATTTATTTTAAATGTTTTATATTATGGAAAAAATAGATACTGATTAATAGTGTACACTTTTTATTATATGGTTTTGTTATGTATGAGTAGTGTCCTACTTATCTATAACTCTAAACCTCGGAAGATTTTCAATGTGAAGTAAATTAAAATTCTTGACTTAACTCAATATTATTTAATGTTTGAATCTGGGTCCCTATAATTGTTATCAAAGGAAAGGTTTAGACAACTTTAAGGGTTAGTATATTGTTAATAACATGTCCTTAGAAGACTTTAATTTAAAATAAAGTTGAAATGACATAATATTTAAGATTTCTATGTTTATTTTTCTAAACTATGTTTTTAAGAATGGTTTTATGCATAGAAAACAAGGATGTTTTAGTAGGAAGGCACAAATGAGAAAAATATCCTTCTCAATCAACATCTCGAGATGTTTGGAATTTAAACATAACATTTTGATAAAGTAATAGATCAGTTAACACTAGATTAAAATGGTGTTGGGGTCCAAGAAAGAGAGGAACTCAATGTACCATGAAGGAAAATGTCTATAGTAGATCATTTCATGAGGAAACATCTCCTATAACTCAATGGATCATTTTACCCAGTGGTAGCCTAAGGACGAATCAATTCCTTGGAGAAAATATTTAAAATCAGGGGATGTTTAGAACAACAAAAGGAAACTCTTTCCATATATTTTATTGAAGGTGAAGTTGATCGATGATTGTATTTTTTTATATGTACTAGAGAGAAGGATAATCTTGATTCCATGGAATGTGAAACATTTAAGGATATTTTCCATGAGAAATATTTCCCTAAGTTTTTTCGGTTTATGATGGAGAAACAATTATTTGAATTAATGAAAAAGAATGAAGATTTTGTTGCTACGTATGAAGAAATCTTCACAAGATTGTCTAGGTATGTTTCAGATTTTATTAGAGACATTAAAATTAAAATTAATATATATTACTTAGGATTTAAACCATGTCTACGAAGATATTTGTCCTCTCAAGAGTTTATAATTCATGAAACAGTGGTTCTTTGTGTTTAGAAAGTTGAGATGGAGTTTTCTAACACTTTTTTTCCATGAGATGAAAAGAGTAATAAATAGTCAAATTGGCAGTAAATGGAGAAGTAACCAACTAATAAGTCTGGTGGTAAGCCCCCAAAATGTTCCAAGTGTGGAAAAAACATTACAAAGAATGTTTGATAATATCTCGTAAGTGTTTCCAGTGAGGCCATTTTCGTTACATGATTTGTGAATATAATGAAAAGATCCACGAACAACCATAAAGGGGGTAACCGATCACTATCCAATAATGAGGTGTTTTAGTTTTAATGAGTTGGGTCATTATAATAATGTGTTCTCAAATATTATTACTTAGGATTGAAATCATCATGATTGGAAACAAAAAGTTATGGGAAAATATTTTCCTACTACTATTGTTAATGTTGGGCCTTCTTGTGAAGTAATAAAAGCTCCAATGATATTGGTATTTTTAAAAGTTTAATCCTAAGTTAATTTTTTTATAAACTCCTTCTAAATTTTTAAGTGGTGTGATCATAAATTGATTAAGTAATTTTTGGGAGATGTTTAGTTATGTTTAAGTTTATGTAAGGCTTTAGTTTAATGAGAAGTATTCCATTACTTTTAAACATTAGAAATTAATGTATTATCTAATCACATGAATGTTATAACTATCTTAATATGTTCTAACCATTTGGTTTAATATCTAAATATAAGAGGAATATCATGTTATCCTTTTGAATATTATATTATTTTTTAAACATTGATTCAAGTGCTTGAGGAATGAAATGTCATCTTGAATACTCATTATTTGGATAAAAAAAATACATTATGGTGGAAACTGATTAATTTATAGAATTATGATAATTATTTAAGTATATTTACTTATTCTCGTAGTATATATGGTCAAGGAATCCCTTAAATTTAGGAAAAGGATTTGAAAGAGATAAAATGTTATCCTATTATGATATTTTCTGATGATATCAATGGACTTTTCCACACCTATTCGGATTTTGGTTTTTTCATCATTGACATCCTATTGACCATGTTATCTATCAATCTCTATTAGTCCACAAGAATTAGTTTTCCCTTCAAAATCCATATTTTAATTTCCCACAAATGTTCTCCCTATGTGGAATCCTTGTTATGCATAACTTATTGTGACCATTATACTGATCACTTCCTCTTTTTAAGAGGATGTTATATTAACCATTTTTATGATGTGGGAGCCAATAATATAATTCTATAAATTTTAATCAATTTATAATCAAGATGAATTTTTAGGCATAAATTCATTTTATGGGGTTATGATATAATATCCCATGATTTTATGAATATATTCTTTCAAATTAATTTAAATTTTTTGATAGCTTGTGTTACATGAAATGCATAATTTTTCTTGTCTTATACAAAACATAAATTTTATCTTAATTTTCATGTAATATTTAATTTCTTTAATAATTTGTGTTACACGCAAGACTGAGTTATACCAAACAATAATATGCTTTTAATATTATTATTTAATATGGTAGTTTTGTCTCCTTTTAATGAAAGGATTTATCTAAAAATACATATTTAAATGTTTATAATTTATATATAAAAAATAAACTTATTTTTTAGAATCATAATATCGATATTTAATTTTTATTTTTTTTTATTTTTCTAAGAAGTTTCATTTTTTGATGAATAGTCAAAAACACAAAATTATAACTAAAAACCATTTTTCCATATAATTTATTTATTTAGTTAAATTATATTTTTAATTTGTTTAAAAGTATAATTAGTTCAATTATATATAAATAAATCCAATTTAGGTAAATGGATAAAATTTCAAATTGAAATTGGATATTAAAGCATTTCAAACTTTTGGGCTTTTCTTTTTAAAAACCCACTATCTCGCAGTGTCAGTGAGATTAATTTAAATTTAATTTTAGACACTTCTATGAATTGAATTTAAAAAAATAGATATAATTATTTGTAATCAGTATGAAATTTTTATTCTAATAATATGAACTTAAATTTTTTTGACTGAAATGATAAGATAAAGTAATTAAATTTAATTATAGCAATTAAAGTAAAAAATATTTTACTTTGTGGTTAAACTTTCATCTTAAGAAGAAAATGTCCTAGACCCTTATCAATAATTTATGTTTCCCTATATTTATACCATACCCCCCTTGGTTTCAAATTTTATTAATTAGTGGGATACTTATTCATTAATGTTACCTATATAATAAGTTAAGTAAAGAAAAATAAAAAAATTTACCTTGTTTTCTTTTAATTTCAATAAAGCATTGGAGTATGGAAGAAGCTACATAGTTTGGGTCATAAACATTATTTTTAAAGGTAAATGAGTTTTTTTATAATGAAAATTTAACATTAATTTTTAGAGATGATATAATTAAATTAAATAATTTAAAACGCCAATGTAGTAATTATTTTGTTAATAATTAAATAAAATAAACAATAATAGAAATATTAAAAGTGAAGAAAATTAAATGAATTATTAATTTCCCTTATTTTTGTAGATGAATAAGCCATTTTACATTGATTTTATCTTAATATATTTGAATTTCATCATTGTATTTAAAATTTTAAATTTACATTAAGTAAATAATTTTAAAATTGACATTAATTTCATTTTATAATAAATGATATTTTATTTAAATATTTGAAATTTAATAAAAATCATATGCCCTGCTAATTGATTTCTAAATTTTTATAAATATAAAACATGGTGTAATTATGGAATAATTTATGTTTTATAATGAACATATTGATCCCTAAATAGTGATAACATAGTTATCATGATTCTGGTTAAAAGAGTGTTTTTTTGTGTTACATGCACTTCTATTAAAATTAATTTCAAACAAACATGAGATATTTTATTTTTTAAATTAGATATCATATTTAGAAATAATTTGGTCAGTATTTTATAATATATATAACTATAATTTATTCTTAATGGTTAAATTACTTAAGTTAGAAAAATAGTTACCTTAATAAAAACCAAAATGGTAAAAGTGGGGAAACTTAAAAGTTAAAGAACAAAATTATAAAAATGCCATTATTTTTCTATGGTGGAGGTTTTGATTGACTGTAATTTTATTTTTTTCACACACAAGGTAATAAATACTTCCCAATAAGATTTACCTTTTTATTTTTATAAAAATTCCACTCCTCCACTATAAAAAAGCATTCATTTCCACCAATTCTCCACACCTCTCAGGCCATTTGGATTGTCCAAACTCTACCCAAATAATCTCCCATAATTCCACCCATAGAACTAGAAGCCTCAATTTTGGCATAAAGGAACACCTGGAAGCCCTTTGGTGTAAACTAAAATGAGTTATCCAAAAAATAGGAAAATAAAGACACATGCGACTAGTTAGACTTAAGTTAAGGGATTCACATATCACTTTTTACATCTATAAGATAAATGTCATAATCACCACTTAAAATTTTTATGTGGTATATCTTCTACCCATTTTTGAAATATTATACAATAAATTATTTTATCATTATGATTCTTAAAATATTTATTTTATGATTATCACTTTTGGGGTTTCCAATTAAAATGTTACCATAGTTATAAGGGATTTCGTATCAATATCCTTTCATTGAGGCATATAACGATGTAATGAAACTTTATTATTTTATAAGGTGTATATAAAACCCCTATGACATGTCACATCATGAATTTATCTATTCTGATATTATTTAATTTTTTTGAATGTTATCCATTCATGAGGATTATGATTCAATTGTTTCAAAGTGGTATGTGACACTTTGATTAAAAATCTATTTTTAAATGTATAAAGATTTAATTTCAAAATATTTTCCTCCATGCTAGTATTCTTGATATTATTTTATATGTTCAATTATATAAAAGGATTATAAAGGAAATTTTATTTCAATTTTTAATTTCATTCAATGTTTTTCAATATATAATATGTTTGCATGTTTCATATGGAACATTTTGAAAAACGAAAATAGAAATCTTATATTCTTAATCTACATGAAAAAAATGAATTTTATATCACCATGAATATTATTTAATTTATATATTACTCTAAAATATTACATGTTTTCTTAAATGAAAATAATTCTTTCTCTTTTTGGTATATTTTGTTATTGAAAATGGGTTTCCAATGAAAATGGGTTTTTGATATTGAAAATGGGGTTTTAAAAGGAGATGTTATTTTAATATAAACATGTTTTAGTATGATTTTAAAATATTTTATCAAAATATTTAATGAATAAAGTGATTTATTCATGAATTTTTACTTGAACATTACATGAAGGGGTTTCCCATATAGTTCCGAAAAGCCCATTACAACTTAACATGGGGTGGCCTCAATAGTTCCAGGAAAGCTTGTTACAGATTAACATGAAGTAGCCTAGATAGCACTGAGAATGCCTGTTACATCTTAACATGGGGTGTCCTAGGTAGTTCCATGTGATCCTATTATAGATCTCTAATGCATTGGGTAATGATAATATTGGAATTCATCCATATGGTTAATATAATTGAAATGGGTTTGAAAGGGTTTTATGAATATGATGGTCTAAGTCACCTAAAGGAGTTTTAATTACTTTATATTGGTTTTAATGATTTTCTTTGAGAAAAATGTGTGTTATTTATTCTGGTGAAAATTATTTATTTCATATTCTCAAATAAATTGTAAGATAAATTTAAACATTATATGAGTTTTTATGTTTTAACTTAACCAATTCTTTCCTTTCTTTTTATATCCCTTACTGAGATTTTTTGCTCATTCTATGTTTTTAAAATATTTTCAAAAGGTTTATGTTTGGGTAAGGGAATGGAATAATTCATGTTGGAATTCTTGGATATTTTATATAAAAATTATTATTGATATATTTTTAATGTTTTATATTATAGTAAAAATGGATAATAATGGGAGGTTTCCACTTTGTATTTTTTGGATTTGTTATGTATGAGTTATAGCCTAATTATCTAAAACAATAAACCTTAAAATATCTTCAATTCTAAATAAATAAAAATTATTGACTTAACTCAATATTATGTAATGTTTAAAGCCAAAGCCTTCTAATAGGTATTGAATTTCCCTGAAGAACCTTCATCTGAGAATCAATTATATAAACTGGTTGCTCAATCATATACATATCAGATTCCAAATCAAGTTCCTCCCAATTCAAGTCATGGGATGGGTCAGAAAGATATTTTCTGAGCCATGAAACATGAAACACATCATGGATCGATGTCATCTGAGGTGGGAAAACCAAATGGTAAGACACCCTCCCAATCCATTCAAAAACCTCAAACGATCCCACATATCACATTACTAACATACCTTATTTACAAGACCAATAGTAACCCAAATGAGGCGTGGATCTCAAAAACCCTTGGTCACAAACTGAGAATTCGAAAGCACATCAATGTTTATCCACATAATATTTTTATTGGATATTCACTATTACCATCCTTTTTCAAATTAATTAAATCTCCTCCCTCACCTCATGAACTAGACTTGGTCCCATGAGGAGTTATTTACCAACTTCGTAACAAAAAAGTGGTAAAGTACAAGGACAACCATACAATTTATAAAAGGGAGCTATATTAATGGATGACTAATAGATATTGAAGAAAGAAAACTAAACTAGTCCCAAATAGAAATCCCACTCTACTCTAAAATCAAAGACATAATCATGAAACATGTCATGCTGAATTTTTATAGAGCATTTTTTCTAACCATTAGTCTATGGATTTTATTTTGTGATCATATTTACCTTGTATCTCATCTCTTCCTAGATGACTCTCCGAAATCAGGATGTGAACCAGAGATCTCTTTTAGAAACAATGGTATAAGTAACTCCATACAATTTTATAATATCTTGTATATATAGATTTCCCAAGTCCTTAACTTTGATTATACCATGAATGGAAATAATGTGATATGATTTGGTCAATCAGTTATTCACTACCCAAATAATACTTTATACTTAAGGAGTATAGAGAAACATGACTACATAGTCCATCGATATCTCATCCCACTTCTAGGTCAACATCGAAAGCGGATAAGGAAAACCTAAAGGTTTTTTATTTTTGACATTAACCTTTTAACAAGTATAAAAACAAGAAACAAAATCATTGATATCCCATTTCATACTTGGACATCATAATCAATTCCTTATATCATAAAATATTTTTCTCATTCCTGGGTATATCGCGTACTGGGAATGATGAAAATCCCATAACATATCCATCCTCGTAGGAGATAAGATGACATAAAAGTTACAGAAGAAAATGATACCCTTTGAATATAGAGAATATTCATTGATGTTATACAGACAATATAAAGGATCCCTAATGCCTCAAAACCCATCATAATGTTGTTGTTCTTAGCATATCATCTTATGAAGAGAGGATGTCAGATGAACACTTTCCAAAACAGGCTTGGTGTCAACCTCCTGGACTCCTAAAAGTATATAATAAAAGAGATCCATCATATTATACATTACTAGTGATTCTTTCATGGATTGTGATGAAAAATTCTTTCTAAAATAATATTCAATAATGTTACCCTTTCAAGGGTTTTACGTGATGTCAAAGTCAAAATATTACATACACTCTACCAAACACCTAAAATGATGATTTAAATATTTTTGTGAGAACATGTAACCCAATATTTTGTGATTAGAGTAAAGGGTAAACATCTCTTCAAAAATATTATACTACCAACTCTTAATATAGTGTATCACATTTTCAATTTTGAGGTCATGTGTGGGATAATTATTTTTATGAGGATGAATTTGAAGAGAATTATAAGCCACCATGTGATCACCCTATATGAGAATGCAACCCAAACCTGATCCTAATACATCAAAAAGGCCACATAGTTCTATCTTGACTCATAATAGTCAATACTAGAGAAAGAGTAAAATGGTGCTTAAACTCATCAAAGGAATCCAAACACTTTGAATCCAAAAAAAATTCACTCATTTTTGAGTGATATCAGTCAATACAGAAGCCAAATTAGAGAAATCCTTAATTAATCAGTGCTAAAAACCAACTAAGACAAAGAATATATAAATCTCTAAGACATTCTACAATTCCTCCCATGACATAACAACTTTAACCTTCTTAGGATCAACTAAGAAACCATGTTCTAAGACCACGTACCCCAATAACTTTACTTCCTAAATACAAAAATCTCACTTAGTTTGATTGGAAATAAGTTGGAAATTCCTAAAGATATTAAAAACTACTCTCAAATGATACACATGAACCTCTTAGATATTAGAGTAAACCTAGATGTTATTCATGAATACCATAACAAAATAATTTAAGTACTTGTGGAAAATCCTATTCATCAATACTATAAGCTCAAAAGGAGTGTTTTTCAGACCAAATGGAATAACAAGATACTCATAATGTCTTTACATTCAATTAAAATTAGTCTTAGGGATATCATACTCCTAGATGTTATGCTGGTGATAACAAGACTAAAGAAAAATCTTAGAGAACCAATTATCCCCTTTTAGCTAATAAAAAATATCATCGATTTGAGGTGAGGAATACTTATTATTGACCATAACCTGATTGATATTTTGGTACTAAAAACACAAGTGAATGTTTCCATTGAATTTCTTGGAAAAAAGCACTATTGCTTCCCAAGGTGACACATTGGGTTGGATGAAGCCTTTGTACATCAAATCATCTAACTAGTCCATTACAGTTTATATAGTGGTATATGGTAAGAAGGAATATATATCATCGGAGTACCAAGTACCAAATCAATAGAGAACTCCACCCCCTCATTGATATAGAACCATAAATTTATGATTGGAAAAAATATAGAAACTAAACAACTATTAGAGAAATATTTCCACATAAATATTCCCAGTCTATTTAAAAAGAATACGAGGATATCATCTTACCCATCCCCAAAAGAGGAGGTTCAAATTGGCTGGACCTCGAGTCCTGTTATCCTTGAAAAATATGACACTCCCTATCAAGGGTAGTAATAGTGACATGTCAAAGATAATATTAAATCCAGGATTTATAAGTAATCAGTCAATCCATCCTAAGAATTAAATCTAGAGAATTCATGTCAAGAATAAAAAATTCCTAGAGATCTATTTAATATAATTAGAAAACAAAAGAGGTGAATCAAATACCCTTATCTACCTTCATCTTGAGAGGTACATAAATTTCCAACACATAAGGTATAAGATCCATTGGAAGATTCAATAAATCTATAACATGGGTAGAAAAAAATATTAAGAGGTATCTGTATCAAAAATTCATTCACTAAAGGTTAATAAATTGTAATCATGCCTATCACTATTGTATGACCGACATAAACTCCCTCTGAATACTCTTCCACTTCCTAAAAAGGATTTCTTCTATATTCCTATAGATAGAACCCTATAGATATTAAATAATCTGACTGTGTCATATATCATCTTGGTAATGATGAGATCGTACCATTACATGGAGTAGTAAAAACATAACAAAACCTATTCAAGTGATCTTACCATCTAAAAACGATACAAATATTTAGTTCCTCTATGAAAGAAAGCTTCGAGTTCTAAACCTTTTTACATTGAAAAAAAGTCAATGGTACTTTACTAGACACTATATAAGATTCAGAATAAGTATACTATAATGGACCACCACCACTGTTTCCACCACGAGACTCATTACACTTCCTATTTCCCTTAAAAAGAACCAATGAAACATTACCTAAGAGTGGGGGGAATTCCCATAAACCATGAATTGCTAACTAGGTCAATTCCATCCATGAGATCCCTATCTAGAATATCATCATATGTAATAAGATTCAATTTAAATAATTGAGATTGGATAACTGATTGAATGCCTATTTGAAACCTCTATGCCATCAACTTCTCATTCAACACTACCTCAGATGAAAGACAATCTAGTTCAACAAATTGATTTGGATACTAATTTATAGACTAATCACCCTAGTAATTTTTGAGAAACTCCATAGACCTAGACCCATATTATAGATATAACTGCTCTGTAAAATTACTTTTTATGTCATTACACTCTATTATCTCATTATTCTTTGTTAAATCTATGAAATCCTACCACATCTCACATGTCCCTTCAAGCTTGAAGATGACACATTTTACCTTAATGTAATATTTAGTCTCTAATAACATGAAGAGTCACTCAATAATTACCAACGAATCCTTTTCCTCCTAAGGATCATTCATTCCCTATAATAATGGTGGTTTCATCCTAAGAAACTCTTGGCCATGATCTATGCTATTATTCCTCTAAGCCTACACTCTTAGAACCTAAATGGGAACATGTGTGACTCCATGACCCAGAACATAGACCACACACACTAAAACCACTATATGGTTTTTTTTCAACTGGAGGGTTTTATATATATGGCTCATCAGAAAATCCCTACAGAATTATTTTCGAACGTCTTCTTGGGGGCATGATATTACACAACATTAATAGGAAATAATAAAAAATTCGTCTAGAGACACAATAAAATAAAATATATTATTCAAAATTCAACTGGGGAACAAAAATATCAGATCACTATTTGTAACAAAATATAGTATTAGATTAAACATATCATCAATGAAACCTTTTTCCAACTACCCATGGTAACTTAAGGCCCGTTACATTGAGATCTAGTCCAGAAATAACTTACAACATACCCCTTAAGTCTTGAAAATACAACATCATATCTAGAAAGACATTATAAACTGTATATCAATATTCAATAAGATACTCCACATACTTCGATTTTAATTTCTCATGAACCAACCCAGATAACCCACCAAAATGGTAGCTGAATCAATCCTGACATGGCCCGTAGGGAATTACTAATCCCTATAAGATGGCGACTAGAACATGGGAATTCAAAAACAATGAAGAGGGATCATTTCACCATTATAAAACCTCAAAAAGACAATGTAGAAGGTAATAAACAATAAATAATCAGTATTTCAAACATTCATTAAGAGAAAAGTAACACAAGCAGACAGATACAAGTCCCAAAGATATTATGTCAACCAAAGGTGTCACATTAAACCAACAATTACATCAACATAATATCTCCATGAACTAGTGGATCACATAATCCACTATTCATCACCAACTCCCAAGGGCCCACTATCCAATAACAACCACTTCCTCCAAGTATTTATTTCCCATTTCATGGACATGACATATGGAAATCTACAAATATCAAAAGGAAAAAGTAGCGTGTGAGAAAAAAATCCAAATAAGATGCCACCAAGAATTCCATAATAATTCCATATCTAATAAACCAAATATTTTCAATTTTAAATAAATCATTGAATGGAAATATTTTCATAATTCAATATATATCATTTTTTTAAAATAATTTTAAAGGAGACTATAAAATAGATACAAAAGTGAATTTCTAGAAAATATTTCATGAATAGAAATTTCTATAAAAATAGGTATGAATAATGAATTTATTTCAATCATTGGAATGTATAATCATTTACAATAATATCACCATGGTTAAGAGTCCCAAGGTAAGGTTAGTACATGAATTCTAACACATGTCATTGAAATACAGCTCCAGGTGTGCACACATCCCTAGATATCAAACCTAGAGATAATAAGAGAGCGCCCAAGATAATGAAATTACTATCCTTATCATAGTTTAGTTAGGGTTATATTCGTTAATACATTTCTTGGTAGAGCTAATAAATTCCTAGCATTTGTTCTTTTGACCTAACTACCCAGGCGTCCATGTGCTTTAAGAAAAATCAAACATACAAGGGGATAAAATTCATTTAAATCAAATATAAAATAATTTTAATCAATCATTTCAAATCATCCCCAAGTTAATGTTTCAAACATTCCATTTAATTTTGAAAATAAACATTAAATGGTTTCTATTAAAATCCATGCATTTCGAAGAAACAATACATTCCATTTCCAATCATAAATCATTCCATGCCATTTTTATCAAGAAATCATGATCAAAGTATTTCATCGATTCATTCATTCATTTCAAATACATTTTATAAAAATTATCACATTATTTAAAAATTCATAATCAATAGGTTATACACACATAAACACACACCATGCCTTTTAGAAAATATTTGTCTAAAAACTCAAATGAAGATTTGAAAATCATTATATATCTGATTAAAAAACATGCATAAAAGGTTTAAATTAATATGAAATTTTATACAAAACCACCTATTTTTAGGTCTAATAGGAAGATGACTGTTGGTCCAGAGGGAGGAGGTGAATAGGCCAATTTAAAGTTTCATAAAATAATTGATTAAAGATTTAAAAAAAAGTATAAAAGTTAATTAATAGATTTAATTAGTAGTGAAGTATAAGAAATAATGAAAGGAAGTGTTTATATTAATTCATTCCAAAATGGACCTACTCTAATCTTATACCTCTATACATGGTGGGAGATATTTTATAAACTATATTTATTTTTTAAGGGGAATCATAACCCAATTAAAATTTACTTTTTATAGTAGAAGTATAACTAGAATGAAAATTTAATTTTTTATAGGGATCCACAACCTAATTGCAACATTGAATTTAGATACTGATAGTCACAACCCAAACAGTCTTGATTTTAGAATCTAGTTTTAGAAACCCAAATACAGAGAATTCTTTTGTATGAATAAGAATAAATATGAAGTGGAAGCACATGCGAGATTTGAATAAGTGTTATAGACTCAAGAAACTAGAATGAAATAAGTAGGATAAGATTAAAACATATGTACTAGTTTTTGAGTGATTTATTATCTTGATTGTCTCTTTATGGTAGTTTTATAAGTCATAGAAACTTTTTTATCCCTTGAGAGATCTTCCACCACACTCTTCACATTTTATTACTTGATAATATGAAAGATATCATCAAAGAAGTATCATATCATACTCAAAAACAAAAATAAATATCAAAATCGATTTAATAAATAATAAACTCAACACAGATGAGAGAGGTTAGTGAATTCAAAATTAAAAAAATAAAAAGACTAGATTACCACAAAGGGAGAGCAAGAGAAATTATTATTTCTTAAATATCACTAAACTGATGACCAAAATTTAAAACAACGAAGACCAATTCAAACAAATTTCAAATAACTAAAATGAATATTTTAAAATAATTCCATAATAATAGGTCAATGAAATATCCCATTAAAATAACAATTTTGCATTTAAAATACAAAATTAAAAAACATACAGTTCAAAATAAGTAGTAAACATGCAGAGAACTTTCAAAAAATTTAACACCGAATTAAAGATATTAAAAAATGTACAAATGAGTTTAATATTAAATAATATTAATTTTTAAAAATAAAATTGAATGAAACAACATAAAATAATAATAAAAATTGAGTTTCAAGCTGTAAGTTTCATGTGTGAAAATAACACCCACATTGATCTTCATAAAATATGTCTAAAACATTGAAAACGGTTTTAAAAAAGATCTACATAATTGATATAGATTTATAAATTCATTAAAAAAATTAAATATCATAAAAAAATAGGTAGAAAATTGAAATATAAAATAAAACATAAAATAGATCATTTTTTCATATTTTATAATGGCATGTAGAATTTAACTAAACTACATAGCCAAATTTATATAATCAAATTTTACGTAAGTGTTTTTCTATACACAAATAAATTTAATATGTATGAAAACTGATGTTGGTGATTCATATAAGAGATTAATTTAATCAATTTACATAAGATAATTCATCATGTAGGTTATTGATGTATCTAAATTCCTAAAAACTATAAACTGAATGACTTCAAAAATTTCAGATCTAAAACATACATAGATAAAAATTGAATTATATTTGGATCTAGAAGAATTATATTTATAAAAAAAATTATATTTCAAAATTATCAATAATCACCTTAATCAGATATATATATATATATATATCTTATATTATGTTTAAAAAATTTTCGCAAAATAGTTCTAGAAACCTATAGAAGTAAGGCTGAAAACATACAATTACTTATGACATAATTTTTTACAAGATAGAGATCGATTTAAGAGTTTATTTCTTCTAATTAAATTTATACAATCTTATTATATTTTAAAAAATATTCACTCAATTTGTAGTTTTTAATCTCAATATAAGATCAAAATATAAAGTGTAATCAATTCAAGAAAATTAGCTATGTGGTGAATAGTAAATCAGTTACAAGGGAGATTTGGCTACATAAATTGACTATGTGGGAAAATTTTCTACATGAATTGGCTATGTGGGAATAGTAAAAAACCTATATTAATGATACATTAAGGTCCAAAATAAGGTATTGACTTAGGAACTCAATATAAAACCTATAGAACATGTTATGAACAATCAAAACATGAAATATAAATATATTTAACAAAAATAAATATTATAATATAATCTAGATTAAGTATAATTTAATCAATACACAATTCAATATTTTAATAAATTTAATAGAAGTAAAAATAAATTAATATTTTTAATTATAAATAAAATAAGTGGTTCAAGGAGCAACTTAACATTCTCCCCATTTTTAATAATTACAAAACCAATTATAATTTCAAAAATATATCCCCATTTTTGAAAATTATCAATAAATAAGGTTTTGATAGAAAAAATATTTATTTAAAATTAATGTAAATAGTTCATAGAGTGTTATTAAACATTCACATTTTAAAAAATATATCGAGGATCCATGGTAAAGTCTTCCACTATTAAAATAGAGAATTAAATGCAGTGATTAGAATTTTTAGAAGTTGTTTGAGAAAAAATAATGATAAATATCTTACAAACTAAGATTTTATGAAAACTAACATTTTTAAGAATAAGTTAAAATCATCTTGTATGTATGATATATTTTAAAATAGTTATATAATAAACAAATATATATAGTAGTTAAACAATAGTAATCTGAAAAACAAATTTTTGATTTTAGTGATTTAATTTAAATCTAAAAATTGATGCATTTAATACATTCAAACTCCCCCAGAAAACATAAAAACATAAAATTATTAAGATTAAAATATTTGAAAGATTAAATTTAATATTTTCGAACTGATTAAAGTATAAAGGCCTAGTAAAAATATCTATAAGTTGATTTTAAATAGGGATAAAATCAAAAAAAAAACATTTCCCTTATCACATGATCTCTAAAAAATGAAATCTAACATCGATATGATTTATTCTAGAATGATATAAAGAATTTTTATAAATAAAAATTTTATATTTATCAATAATATAAATAGAAAATTTGACAAGATAAATACTAAAATCACATATAGTTCTCTTAATCCATAAACGTTGAGCATAACAACTAGAAGTAAAGATATACTTAGCTTCTACAGTGAATAGAGAAACAAATAATTTCTTCTTAGAAGACCAAGAAATGAAACTTCTTCCAAGAAAATGACACATAGATGATATTATTTTTATCTAAATTTTATAGCCACTAAAATCAGTTAAAAAATATAATATTAAATTAAAACAATTGTACATAGGATAAAAAACCATAGTGAATAGTGATTTTAACATATATAACTATTTTTTTTCAAATATTTATTTGAATCTATTTAAGATCAGCTTGACATATTACACATAAAAAAATAAACATTATATTTGGTCTAGATGTAGTTAAATAACATAGGATGCCTATCATGCCTCTATAATCATTAATATCGACTAATTTACCAATAGTATCTTTTTATAATTTACAACTCATACCCATAAGAGTTACCATAGATTTACAATAATTCAGAATAAACCTTTTAACCAACTAATTAACATAATTGAATTGATTAATAAAGATCACATCTTTCCTTTGATAAATTTTATGTCCAAGGGAAAACATTAATTCTATCATTGAGCTCAGGTCAATCTCAAATGACTTCAATGTAGAAAAATCATTACAAAGATATTCACTAGAGGAACCAAAAAATATATCATCAATAAAAATTTGAATAATTAAAATATCATTTGAAATTTTTTTAATAAAAATACTAGGATAAAAATTACATTTACTTAAACCATTATTTAGTAGAACAAAATAAATCCTTTCATTGAATTCACGTGGTACTTATTTGAGACCTTACAATGATTTAGGTTATCTAAAAACATGACTAGAATATTACTCATTTTCAAAACATGGGATTAAGAAGCATAAAATTATTTAGTTATAAAACCATTTATTTAAAACCCATGTTATATAACTTAAATTCTTGGAAATAAGAAAAATCTAAAAAGCTTCTAATAGCCTCTAACTTAGAAGATAGTGAAAATTAATAAACAAAGTCTCTACCTTATTCTTGAATGTATCTTTGGGTAACAAGTGTATATTTTTTTGATAATCAATCAAGATTTATCTAGCTTGTTTCTAAAGATCCATTTATTTTTTATTACATGTTTATACATGTAAAATTCAACTGAACGCTAAAAATTATTTCTAACAAATTTATTAAGCTCATATTTCATAGAAATAATCCAATTTGGATCAATAAAATATTTTAAAAAAATTTTAGTAACATGATCTTAAATAAAATAAGAGTTAGACAATATGTCTAAAGTGGAGCTTATGGTTTTCATACTAGAACCAACATTTCCAATCACAATGTTAATGGGATGATCATTATAGATCCTAAAATATATTAGATTATATTGAGAAGCATCCCACCCTCAATGGAAACATTATCTAGAGGTTTTTATTCATGAAAATTGAAATCCTTGAAATCTACATTGATATTTTACAAAATAGATTTATAAAAAACACAAGAATCATCAAACTTCATATGCACAGATTCTTTACTAGTCATGTTATGCTTATTATAAACTCTATAAGCTTTAAAATTGTAATAATAACTGAGAAATATACCTTCAACACTTTTAGCCTCAAACTTACCTAAATTATCTTTCATATTCAAGATAAAAACATTACAACCATAAAATTTAAAATAACCAACCTTTGGTTTTATACCTTTAAACAAGTCATAAATAGTTTTCCCTAAAAAAGGACTATAATAAATACTATTCAAAACACAGTAAGTAGTATTAACAGATTTTACCCCAAAATATTTTAGAAAACTGTATTCATTAATCAGGGTTTGAGCCATTTGTTGTATATTTCAATTTTTCTGTTATACAACACCATTTTTCATGGTGTTATAGGAGCATGAAAATTATGAGTAAAACCATTTTATTAACAAAATTTTTAAAAATTAAAAATTAAAATTCAACTCCAATAACACTTCTAATTGAAAAAATTAAGAAACCTTTTATATTCTGAAATATTAAAAAAACAATAAATTAAGATAAGGCTTCATGATTATGATCCATAAAATAAACCCATGTAAATCTACTGAAATAATCAGCAATAAAAAAAACAAATTTTTTCCCACATACACTATAAGTTTTCATTAGACCAAATAAATCAAGATTCAATAATTCAAGAGCTATAGGAGTAGAAAAATTATTGATAGATATGAATTTTTTAAGTTTCTTACCTTTTAAACATGAATCCAAAAGAAAATATTTTCTTACCTTTAACTCAGGTAAATCTAGAACATGTCCATGCATGGATAAAATGTGTATCATTTAAAAATGAAAATGTCCAAGTCTTCTATACTAAAAAGCATCATCTATTTCTATAACACTGAGACACTTAACATTATGACTAGTTAGATTATAGAAATTAATAGAATAAATATTATCTTTTCTATTGGCATAAAATAAAACATTTTCATTTTTAAAAACTAAACATTTATTATCTTCAAATTTAAATTACATACCATCATCAAATAATTTTGAAATAATAATTAAGTTACATTTCAAAACTTCGACATACAAAACATTAGAAATTAAAAAAATATTATAAATACCTATTACACCAAATACCATGACCATTCTTTTAGAGTTATCTCCAAAAGTGAAAGATCCTCTGTTACATTTGGTTTAAGAGATAAAATTCAATAGTTTCCAAGTCATGTGCCAAGAACTACCATTTTCCATTTACCATGTGTCTTTCTTGATACATCCAAGGAATGTTTCCTAAAAAATAGATTACTTGAAATTTTTGGTACCCATATGATTTTGGGTCAAACTGGGTTAGTAATAGAATTATTACATACCTAAAAAGATTTGAAACATTTATTATAATTCACTCTAGAAGATAATTTTTTTTAAATAAAATTATGGTATAACTAATAGCTTGATGATATCTAAGAGAACATTCATTAGAGTAATTTCCTTGCATATTAAATTTAAATTATGTAATAGAATAAAACTTTCTTGTAGAACATTTAAGAAAATATTTTTTGTATAAATTAGGAATCTGTGGGTTATATCCAAAAAATCATATTTATTTTATTCATTATAGATAACATATTTCTATACTTTTCTTTTACTTGAAAAAAATTAAATTACGTTTATTTTAAGCTTACTAATACTTTTCTAAGATTATAATTTTCCTTTTGAATAGACTCAAAATCATAATAGATTTTACCTTTATAATATGAAGTATAATTTAATATTTCTTCCTTAAGAGTATCATTATCCTTATTAACTTTATTTCTTTCCTTTATAATACTCTTATTTTTTTCTTTTAATTATTTATATAATTCAGTAACTCTTAAAAAAGATTTTTAAAATGTTTCATTTTCTTCATATAACTCATCAAATCTATAACCATCACAACTAGAATAATAAATAAAATTATAATCATCACATACCAAATTTGTATTTATTTATATCAAGAAGAGGTTGGCTGAATCTTTCTCACTTCCAGATTCATCACTTGAATTGGATTCTTTTGTGAAACTCAATCTATCCTAATAAACACATTTTAATTTGTTCATGTATTTTTTATCTCTCCCTTCTTTCTCCAACATTGTATAGTCGGGTTTTATTTGTCCCTTATTTATACATTTATAATAGGTTACATATGGTTCTATATGTAGTGCCCCTATTTTTTCTTCAATCATTATTTTGATCTTTACTTGGTCACTTCTTGAACTTTTTCTTTCACTTCATCAAATTATAAATACATTTTTTTTACATTCATGATTTTTCCTTTTTCGATTTCCTATGACTCAAATTTAGATGTATTAAAAATAAAAATTTATATGTGTTTTAATGTAATACCTATATTCTTTGAATTCTCTTATTCTGAAATATTCTTCAACTCAATTTCATATTGAATAATTGATCTAATGGGTTCATCAATTGTATATTATATTAAATTCTCACTTTAATCGATCACAACATTCTTTGTATGCCACTTCTTGGGTAGATATCTTAGGAATCTTTCGAGAATTATGATTTTCTCTAAATTTTATCCAAGATTATTCATTCCATTCACAATTCAGGTGAATTAATGGAACATTTGGTTTAAAATTTCATATTCAACCATCCTAAAATCTTGGTACTCTTATTGAAGCATTCTGAGTTTGGATCTAAGAATCTTTTCTGAGCCAAGGTGAGTAACTTGTAGAGTCCTCCAGATACCATTAGTTGTCTTGCATAAAAACACACGACAAAACACATTTCTATTAATTCCACAATATAAAATATTTAAAATTTTGTAATTTAAAATATATTTAGTATAATAATTTCCTATATGAGTATTTTGGTCAGTTTATGGTATCTGGTAAGGTTTTTCCATGATTGACCAATGGTCAATTCTTAGCTATTTGAATGACACCTCTATTATGGATTACTAGTGACCATAATCATTCCCATAAAAGTGAGGTGGATTATGAGGAATCCATCCATCATTTTCTCTAATTCCTTCCATCTTATAAATATTTTCCTTAAACTATGAGGTCTAGTAAAATGTTAGCATAATAAATATAAAAAAAATACACTATAAAAATATTGGAAAATTTCCAAAAGGAACTAGCTCTGATACCAATATTTACATCCGATGGGAAAATAATAGATAGTCTAGGGAGGAGTGGGGTGAATATACCAATTTACAATTTCTTAAAATAACCGATAAAGATATAAATTAATTATATAAGTTAATTAATAGAGTAAATTAGCTATAGAATAAAAGAAAGAACGAAAGTATTTTTTATATTAGAATAGTCTTATGTGGACCTACTATACTCTTATAACTATCTACTATGTGAGAGATACATTGTGCACTATAATGAAATATATCATCGAAGAAGTATCATATCAGAACCATTATATTAGACCCATTGTATCAACACCGCCACACTCTTCGCACTGTGTTACTGAAAAATATGAAATATATCATCGAAGAAGTATCATATCAGACACATTAATAACATAAACTATCAAAATAATTTTACAAAATAAACTCAACATAAATGAGAGAGTTTAGAGAATTAAAAATTCAAAAATGATAAAACTAGATTATTATAAAGGGAGTGAAAGAGAAATTATCATTGTACAAATATCCCTAAACACTTGACTAATACTGAAAATAATGAAGAATTATGTAAATAAATTTAAAATCATTCTGAATAATAGTTTAAATTATTCCTATAATAATATTTCAATTAAATATCCCACGAAAATAGCAAGTTTTAATTTGAAATATAAAATTCAAAAACATTTTGTTCAAAACAAGTAATAAACATGTAGAGAAATAACAAAAATTAATAACACTGTATTAAAGATATTAATTTTTTTTGAATGAGTTTTATATCAATGTATAATAATACAAAAAATGAAATAAAAGAACATACAATAATAAAATTATTTTTTGTGTTTCAAGTTACAAGTTTCATGCCTGAAAATAAAACACACTTTGATCTTCATAAAAACTTGTATAAAATATGGCAAAAAAGTTTTCACATGTTATACATAATTAATATGGATTTATAAATTCATTTTAAATATTCAAATATATGAAATCAATATGTATAAAATCGAGATATAAAACAAAATTTAAAACATACCATTTTTCCAGATTTTGGAATAACCTATAGAATTTCATTAAACTACGTAGCCAAATCCACATTGCTGAATTTCACATAAGCATTTTTATCTATATCGGAAAATTGAACACATAAGAAAATCGATGTAGGTGATTCACATAAGTGATTTATCCATGTGAATTCATTATGTAGGTGATTAACACATCCGAATTTCTAAAAATAATAAATATATTTAATTCTCAAAATACGGAGAAAAAATGAACATAAGTAGAGGAATTATATTTTATAATATTTTAATTAAATTTTTTTAATTTGATTATATTTAAAAATAATCAAGAATAACCTTAATTAGATCTATATATCTCAAGTTATGATTAAAAAATAGTTGAAAAATAGTTATAGAAAACTAAAAAAATAAGACTGAAATTATAAAATGAATTATAATCTAATTTCATACAAGATAGATATTAATTATAATATTTATTTATTATAATTAAATGTATAAAATATTTTTATCATTACAAAAAAATAATCACTCAATTTAGATTTTTTTAGATTAATATATGGTTGAAATACATAGAATAATCGATTCTAAAAAATAAACTACATGGTGAACAGTAATTCAACAATATAGGAGATTTGGATGCATGAATTGGATACATGGTACAATTGGCTATGTTTTAATAGTAAAAAATCTATAAAAATGATATATTATGGTCCCAAATGATGTATTAAGTCTAGGAAATCAATATAAAACTTGTAGAACATGTTATAAAAAATAAAATATGAAATCAATAGATATTTTAAGTAAAGAAATATTATTATATAATTTATATTAATCATACTTCAATCAATACACAATTAAAATTATTAATAAATTTAATGGATTAAAACAAATAATTATTTGTAATTATCAAAGTATAAAATGGTTTATGTATAGAATCAACACCTATTTCAATTCATGAGATCAATGATCAAGAAACACATGATCCTTAAATGATAATTATAAAGAGCTAGAATCAATCAAGGAAGAATCCTAGAACCACAAATATTGAATAATAATTTCCAATTCATTATTTATAGAAAAAGGGGAGTGAGATAGAGAACATATATGTTAATGATTATTGAAGAACACATAACAAACAACTAAAATATGGAAACAAATCTCAAAAATATACATGCTCTATAAGAAAAATAACTAGATATTGTCACAAACCGCATATCTATTATAAAAATACCTGATATAAGATTCTATTCAAAAATAGAAGTGTGGATGTATAAGAACATCAAAAAAATGATAATAAAAAAAGTCATTACTTTAAAAATCTATATCTAACACCCTTAAAATTAAACAATAATGATAATTGGGAGGAAAAATATATATAAAATATTCAAGAGGAGCCTCCTTGTTTAAGAGAATATTTCCCTTATAGAAGACTGATTGAATTTGGGTGAGTATCAGGTCTTAAAATTAAAATTCTTAGCAATTAATACACGTGGCACGGCATGGCCACAACATTTGGAAAACTATTCACTAACTATGCACCACCTTCGAGGATTCTAGAAGAGATTCACTATTTGGAAGCATGGTTTGATAAACTAGGAACTAACCATGCATGAACCCACTATCTCAATCCGCATAGTTTAAGTGGTAGGTTATACGGATAGAACTAACTATGCCCCCAATCATGTGGCCTACTCTTAGAATTAAACACAAGGAACAAAGTTTCCTGGTCTGGCCCGTATGGTTTTCTCTAATTGTGCTCCAACCATGAACATGATGATAAAACATAACACAAACTCTATAATTCACCCCAAAACAACATGAGAAAAGATACAAACCCATGTATTTCAAAAAAATGGATGTAAGTAACTGAAATTAGGCATTGGTATGTTATAATATAAGAGTGTGAGCAAAGGCTAGAAACATGGTATAGGAAAATGATATCATAAGATCATTTAATCATAAATATATGTAAATAACATAAAACATGACATCATTATCGTAAGTCAAGGATCACTGTCAAGACTATCATAGTGTACAGAGTCCCATGGTGGTTTGGGTTCAATACCTATTCCAATAAACATAGTGCGAAAAATCCCATGTGGATTGGGTTCACTCCCCATTACCATAAAAATAGTATAAAAAGTCCCATAGGGGATTGGGTTTACTACCCATTCCTATAAACATAGTGTAAAAGGACCCACAGTGTATTAGGTTCACTTCATAATATCTTACATAACATCTCATGAGCAATAATGTTTTACCCAATGTATTGTAGGGATATATAATTATGATCCCACCAATAATATAATTAAAATAATATATATATATATATATATATACATCTCTCTATGTGTGTGTGTGTTTATGTGTGTGTGAGGAAGATGATGAAAATAAATCATACGAAAATCATAATGATGATATAACCCATGGGAAGGAAGTGGGTTTCATAATTTTGATTCAAGGAATGAATAAAGGCTAAATCACAAGGATTACTAAGAAAATAAAGAATTAAATTGTTTTATTCTTTCATAATTGAAAATGGGACATGGGTCTCAAACATGAACTCCAATTTTTAAAATTCATGATAAGGATTTTGAATAGAAAGAATAAAAATGAACTACTCGGGTAAAGCATTGTAAAATAAGACAAGGATATTTTTAAAGAAGAAGACAACTTATTATTTTATATAAAAATAAAATTAAATCATTAGGGTTATCTATAAATTAATTATGGAGTTGATAATCTATTCATGTTTTAAAAACATATTATGGGGTGATTCTTTATATAAGACAACAAATTGGAAAGTTCTCTTAAATCTAATTTACTTAATAGTTAGAGTTTTAAATGGAACTAAAAATATTTATAACCCAAAAAATGAAAAGTATATTTGATCATGTATATATTTAATGGAAATATATACAAAAATATAAGTAGTTCATGAGAATAATATTTCATAAAAAGGGAGAAAAAGAAAGAGAACGTGTAACACAAAGGTAACGAGGGTGGCACATAATATCTCTTATTAGGTTTTAATACACCTTTGTTGAAACCCCATATCATAAAAAGTATAATAAAACATTATTTTAAAAATATAAGAAGTTAAATATATAATTCACATGATATGACACTTAATTAGTATTCTTCTCAAAAATAAGAACATTGGCGGGATGAGAAATTATGGACTAGGAGGGGAAACCATCATTTGAGAGGATGTGAATTATTCTTAACGAATTTGAATTTTCAAGAAGGAATATAACATATAAATAATGAATATTTATATTAAACCAAGATATATATATGTTATACCATATTAAATACAATGTGAAAATCTTGGAGAAATATTATAACTCAAGAAAGTATATTTAGTTACGAAAGACACTTATATTTTAGGGAAAAAGTCAATCATATCCCATAATAACAAATATCATGAATGGAAGTGATGTTTAAAATTTCAATAATAATTTATGATATTATAAGTCAATTTGATAGTAGTTAAACCATAAAAATGATTTTTTGTGTGTAATATCAAAGAAAGTCTCAATAAATGGTGATTGAGCTAAAAACCCCCACCTTGTTCCTAATTCATTATTTTCATGTGCCAAAATATCCGAATAATAAAATTAAGTTTATTATATAACTTTTTATAAACCATATTCTTCAATATTTAATTTAATATTTATCAATTATTATCATATTATATTTATTATTATATGGTATTTTCTTAATTCATTGAAAAATTGAATCAATGTCTTCTTATTTTGGTAATTTTAGTAATAAAAGATGATAAATTAATAATAAGTTAAATGAATAATATAACCATTATTGAAACAAAAACCAAGATTTAATTTCTTATAATAATTTTAGTATTTAATTTCCTATAGTCATTCTTGATGGAGTTTTATAACATTATTAATGTAGGTTATTAAACCAACCCAAACATGAACACACTAATATCGATGGGTAAATATGGTTAAGGAATTGTATAATATAATTATCATATATCTAAAATTATGTTGTTTTAATACTTTTATTTTTTTAATCATATTTTATGTGGTTTTTATAAATAAGTAAAATCATGATGAAAAACGAAAAACAATACTTTGTGGAGGCGGTAGTCTGTACAATACACAATTAAAATTTTCTTTTCATGATGAATGAGAGGGACTTAAGGTCTATGATAATTTTAAATTTAAAAAACATATTTGTATTATATATATCATATTTATTTATCAATACCATCATTAAAATAAACCATGAGCGGTGGTACAAAAAATGTAAGATGTCACTTCGTGGAGGTGGTAATCCACACACACGCACTGACGACACATTTGTTTTCCTTAGTGGATAGAGAAGAATAAATAATGAGTTATTACATTCATATAATAAAATCTTAGTATAATAATGATTATGATTTCATTATATTGGTATGTATACAAGGGGTTTGGAATTGTAATATTAAGAAGAAAATATTAAAATGTTTGTAATACTTAGGTTGGAGTCTCGATCTTCTCTTAGAGATCTCATTAGAAATGAAGGCCTTATGATAACTTATAGAGATAATGGGATTAAGGATGTGAAAATGAATTCTATTAAAGGTATTTTTGGTATATTTTCCTTGTAAATTTGAATGGTATGAGTAGTATTGAAAGGGTGTAAGTGATCCCCTATTATAAGTGAAGAAAATTGCACCTTTAGGGATACCCTTTACCCTTCCATGATATCATTACACCATTCCTTGCTCAATTATTCCGAAAGTTATTAATAATTTAATTTTATGTGATCTTGGTTATATAAAGCCAAAACAAATACTTTATTAATATGTTTTCAATATTTTTCAAGTCTTTTACCATAGGTTTTTACATTTTAACATTTTTATTTTTTCCTTCGTAATTAATTTATATTTTATTTAAAAATACAAGGTAAACCCTCTTATAAAATATTTTTGTTATAAATATAAATTTTATATCAATTTAAACTAATTATATTTATAAATAATGTAAAATTAACTTTTATATTAAAACATGTAATATATATAATTTTTTTTTTGTATAAACATGATTTTGTTTTTCAAAATAAAGTGTTCTGAATCATACTCAGTATTGATTTCTAAATTAATGAGCGTTAATTTATTTATATATATGTTTTAAAATTATATAATAATTATTAGTTAGAATTTATTAATTTATTAATTTAAATAAAAAATTTGCGATGTTAATAAAATAATTCGTAAAAAACAATTTTACCATTATCATGGCCATTAACTTTAATCATAGTAATCACAAATTTATGAACAAAAATGAAATTGAACTTATTATATAATATAATCATGTTTATATAAAATATTAAATCTATTTTCTATTTAATTTATTCAAGTGATAAAAAATAATTTTTAACACAGACGAATAAAGTAGTTTTTATAGAGAAATATTACTTAAGTTTCCAAAAAGGTAAACATGGGTTTTATAAATTTAACATAGTATCATTAAATGATATATTTTAATACACACACAAACACAAAACACACACACATATATTATATAAAAATGTTTCAAAAATATTTAATACATTCTTTTATAATAATAATTTCATAAAAGTGACAAGTTTAGCAAATTCGGTATTTTTTCACAATTCACATGAAAATAAACTATTTATGAAATATACCAAATAATAATATTAAAATAATATTTATATGATAAATACAAATATGAATTTAATTTTTTCAAATTAAAATTATAAAATTATAGAATATCACTTTTTAATAAAGTTATAAAATATAATAAAAAACTACTTTTTATGAAAATAACATTTCAAAGTATTAACCATTATAATTTTCTATAAATTACTAATAAAATTTGTGTTACTATATTATTCATATAAAAATATATATTTTTCATTTAAACAATATACATTTTCTAAAATATATTTTGTTTCATAAAATAAAGTGCATTAAAAGCTAATTTTAGGAAAAACACATTTTTAACCATAAGGTGATCTTATTAATTATATTACTAGAATAAGATAATGATATTTATTTCTACATATATTTCATTAAGTGGTTGCCTCTATTTATACCCACCAACTAAATGGCTACATTATAATGATTATATAATGTAGTGTGGTTTGTTTTGGTTTGATATTTCATGTAGAACAAGCTATTGAAAGAATATTTATTTAAAGAAAATACTTAGTGGAATTTAGATTTGTTACATATAAAAGGATAAAAAAATTCAAGAAGTGTTATTAGTTAGTATGTTCATAAAATTATAAGAAAAGAACATTGGGATCTTGTATAGTGGATACTCTAGTAAATCAAAGATTTGGATGCACTGGCCTTATGTTTTAGAATAGTTAATCCATTACAAGGTACATTGGATATGAATTTGGAGGAGAACGATAAAAATAAAGAACCACCATAGACCTTCTATTTAACTATAGAAGAATTTTCATGAATTGGATTTCATGATTAGAGTGGGTAGTTTTACTATTTACCACATAAGCAGATTACATTGTAGCAATGAAAACAAGGAAGGAGATGATACGTTTGAAGGATTTTTTGGAGGAACTCAAAAAGATGAAGGGGAATGAATAACTATTATTTAACAATTATATTATAATCCATACTATTAATAATAATATGTTTCACTAAAGAAAAATTAACTTTATCTAAAGTATCACATCATCTGGAAGATTGTTCAAGATAGAATTTTGGAGCTATGAAAGATAGGTGGATGTTAAAATCTAACTTATATGATAACAAAAGATATAGTTTGAGAAATTATTAGGTATCTTCATACCTTGGTGGGACTTGGGTGACTAGTAATGAAAGGAGAGGAGTATTACTAACTATTTTTTTGGGAGAGAATAAGATTGAATTTTATTTTGTGATGTAAGGACTTGGTAGTGAAGTTAGGAAAAAACTTCTCAAATAAAATATTGTTTGGTTGTTGCTGTAACACCTAAAAATTACAAAATAAGAAAATTTTATTCGATATTGTATGTTACATGAAACATCTATATTAAACAACCCATGAAATTTATTTCTTTAAATTTAATCTCTTTGATTGCTTACAAACTAGGAAACCCCGAGTCAAACTGAACTATAATATAGTATAACATTATAATCTAGCTGTTAAATTGAATGTTATTAATAGTAATAAATAAATAATGAAAATTATGGTTATGGATTGATTATAAATACATTTAGAATAATTTTAAATAAAAATAAATGTTTTCTAAAAAACTATAATTTTTCTAAAATGTAGTTTAGTCGCACTTTACACATATAATTTAAAATTATTTTAAAAATTTCTAGAGAATTTGTTTTAAAAAATTAAATTAATTTGTAAAACTATGATGTCAAAATTATCTTACGATGTATTATTGGGAATTTTCTAAAATGTTTTATTTTTGACTAATAGTGAAAAATAGTGAATTTTAATTGAAAACTTTCTTTTCATTTAAATTTTTTATAATGTTAAATTATATTTTGAATTTTTTTTATGTAAAATTAGTTTCATTATATATCTATTACTACAATTTATATCATTTTAATATTTTTCATATTGAATTTTTGTATAAAAACATTTTAATACTTTGAACATTTTCTCATTGAAAACCCACTTTATCATCATATCAATGAGATTAATTCTAAATAAAAATTTTCCATTTATATGAATAGAATTTGTAAAAATGGATTAAATATTTTTAATAATAACAATTTATATTATATAATAATTTTAACTTATTTTTTGACCAAAATGAATAGTGAAAAAAGTAAAAATTAATTACCATGGTTATGGTAAAAATGGATTTACCATTGGATAAACTAAAATGATAAGGTTTAAAATAACCTAAAAACATTCTTAAAATCTATTTTATGGCCATATTTAGATCCTATAATTTCTAATTATTAATAATACTCTATTTTGACCCTTTTTTCATGTAAAAAATGTGGGTAGAACATTTTTTATTCAAATATTACATGTATGTCACTCACCTCTGTTATAAAAGGACACCCACTATCCTCTCTTATTTACACTTTCCAAACAATTTTGTCTAGAAAATAACTAAAAGTCACTTCTAGAATTCATTATACTCGTTTTATAAGCATTATATTTGGTATAAAACCAACCTAGGAAGTCTTTAGTGCTAACCAAAGGAGGCTACCCAAAGAAAAGGAAACATTCTTCAACGCCAACTTTTATATTATTTCTTCCTTAACCTCCTTAAATTATTATTAAAAAAATATTATATAATAACCAAAGTACATAACATATACTGAGATGGTTTATGTTAATTTCTTGATCTAAAATCTTCCCCACTTCTATCAAATAAGTTATGAAATCATCATTCGTGTGTATGGTGGACTATCGCCATAGGAACAGATGTCATTTGTTTTCCACTAAAACCTATCATTGTTAGTTATAATGATGTATATAATGTATATATATGATATTTATTACACAATTATATATATTGAGTCATTATATCTTATAAAACATTTTTACTTTCCATTCTGTAGGGGATATGATAACGTCACTCGTGTGTACGACGGACTACTGCCTCGCGAAGCGATGTGATTCTTTTTTCACTAACGCTTTACGTGAAAGATAATCACGATAAAGTTAATGAATATATGTAATATAAATGAAATAATTTTTATATTCATACCATATTTATCATTTTTAAAATATAATATATTATTTTATTATTTTCAATGAAAAATGATAACATCATTTGTGTATGTCTGGACTACCGCCTTCACGAAGTATGTGACTCTTTTCATCATCACACCACATAAAGGATATATAAAATTATATTTTAAGAAATAAAATGGTATATATTATATTTTAACCATTATTTAAATATAAAATATTACTTACCTTATTTTCATAATGATCATTGGAAAATATAAAGGTTATTCATGTGTACGTATGACCTAGCGTCTCTATGATTGTAACATAGTTCATTTTTCATAACCATATTTAACAACTGATTTTAAAAGTAAAATTGATGTAAAAATATTATAATTATGTTATTATTATTATTCTTAATATTATGGAACTATATAATATTAACAAGAATCAAAACTTTTTTAACAAATCATGAATGACAAAAAAAGATAATTAACACCCAAAAGAATGAAAATAATGAAATACTATTAATGAAAGGGTGATAGGATGTTATAAAAGGATTATATATGATATTATAAATATTAATATGGTCATTTTATAATTTGACAAATTTTTTAAAAACCACTATACAGGAGGTTAAATCGCGTTCAATCAAATCTAAGCGTGAGGAAAGGGATTTTGTCTCAATTTTCTTTCCTTAAGGCACATTTGTATGTTATGGACTAATTTATTTTATATAGTGTATATAATGACAATTTCAAATGAAATATCATGATTCATTAATAATTCATGGTATTTTATGTTTCAATTTTAATTATTTAATCCAAGGTGTTTTGACTTAAAAGTTACAAAGTGGTTAAGAATTTCATAACTTAATTTCATTTCAGTGGGTTATATTACACCTTTGTGGTCTTTAATATTTTATGATTATATGTGTAATGAATTTTGAAAATATATTGTTTTATTTAATTTTTTTTTATTATTCATATTTGATGCACACGATATCTTCATTGGTTCATTCTCACTTCAACGTTATGATCATTGTAAGAGTTTATTTCGCAATCTCATTCTTATCGAGTTTGTTTATACTTTAATTTTAGTTGGAAGAAATTATTTGATAATTTTATAAAAACCCATTTCATTTTATTACACTCTAATTAATAAGGATATTTTGTAGTAATAGTACCATTTTTACACTCTTCGGTACTTTAAATAATTTAATTTAATTAATAAAATTTGATTTCATTTCTCTCTCGGTTAGAAACCCATTTTCTACCAAAACCCTATTTTCTAAAACTATTTTCAAAAAAAAATTTAATCCCTTTACAAATAATTTATTGAATAAATTTTTACCCATTTTAAATTTTTATAATTTTTTTTGAAATTAATATTCATTTCGTTTTCAAAACAATACTCATTTGGTTTTTACTGAAAAAGTGAAAGGAATCTTTTTTTTAACTGGTACGGTATGAACATAATTTCTAGTTTTCATGGACACTCAAATATTTTAAAAATTATATTATATGTTTCAATGGTTATTTTTAATGAAAATCATTTTCAAAGTGTTTCGTGAAATTTTAGTTCTAAAAAAAGATTTTCAAAATGAAAAGGGTATTTTCCTAAATAATGTTTTTAAAGATCATTTTATATTATTTCATTTCATTAATGAAAATAATCATTTATTATTACTCCAATGGTTTTATGATGTATCGATACTATCATTATTCTTTATATATATGGTTTATGATCATTTTTACCTTGTAAAGTATTGATATTCACTTTTTCAATTTATTTTTTAGTAATTATCATTCCCTTGAAATAATTACTTTCTTATGTTAATTATTCATTAAATTTTACCTAAATATCTATTTAATATTTTATGGATATGTAAATTAATTAAACTATATATCATTTTTATATAAAAATTTCTACATTGAATTTTTTTTCTATCTGGAGAAATATTGACAAATCTATATTCTTTACTCAATATGAATATTTGATAATAAGGCACATTGTTCATGAATTAAATCGATTATTTAGTATATGAGGAATACTTTGGACTAATAGGTATGGATGGGCCTGGTATTTTTTAGACCCTTGATGCCTTAGTATTTCTCATGAGAGAAATCATTAAGCTCGCATTAAACAGGTTTTTATATGTAGTTTTAAACCATCTTGTAAAATGTATTAATGGTAGAGTTATCATGTTTCTGAGACATGACATCCAATATTTAATAATTTCCTTCACTAAGAATTTAATTTTTATTATCCATGAGATTTTCACAATGATATTATCTCTTGATTCATTTTATTCTCTATTTATTGATTAAATGGAAAGTGTTTTCAGTTATTTACCTTTCCATATTGATTATGCCTTATCTTATCATGATAATCATGTTATATAAATGGAATATGTGTTCAGTTATTTACCTTTCCATATTGATTATGCCTTATCTTATCATGATAATCATGTTATATAAATGGAATATGTGTTCAGTTCTTTACCTTTCCATATTGATTATATCTTATCATATCATGATAGTAATGTTATTTAAAGGGAATATTTGTTCAGTTATTTACCTTTCTATATTGACTATTCCTTATCTTATCATGAAAATTTAGTTATTTAAATTGAATGTGGGTTCAATAATTTTTTTTATTATTGATTATTCTTTATTGGTTTATGATAGCATCAGTTATACTGAACTCTTACTAATAATTTGAGGCCACTCTTATTTTTTTCCTTTCTAATGAATCCATAAAGTGTACTATGTTTGTTATTCAAGGATATGATAGATGGAATAATGTTATTCTCGAAAAAATATTATTATGTAATTTTTATTTTCAATTATAATATGATAATAATGGATTTATCTAGTTTACCAAGACTACTAAACTATCTAGTCTTTCAGGATAAGATTCCTTGTATAATATGCCAATGTAATAAAGTAATACACCAGATCCAGGATACTAGAGTCAGGGTCTCTATAGTTGGTATCAGAGGATTTTTAGTAGAAACTTTATAACTAGATTTAGAAAAAATATATTAGGGATCACAACACTATAATAAAATTTGAGGATAATTATAGAAGAACATCCTAAAGTTTTGGCATAGTTGAGATTATGTAGTTTTTCCTATAAATACATCCCTTTAAGGATACTAAAAGTGGATTTTGTTCTGGAATATATATACCTTGTTGTAGTAACTTTGAAAATAGTGCATTGATATTGACCTGATTTTCACCTGGTGCATGACAATGAGCCTTACTGTAAACCTTGTTTGATCCTCTTGGGGGATATTCTTAAGATATTTTACATTTTATTAACAAACCATTATGAAATATTTGAATATAGGATGATAATGAATGGCCAAGATTAAACCTAGGGTGTCATATATTGAAAATAAAGTATCTTAAAGGAATGAAAAAACAATTTATTCATGGAAAAGAAGTGTATAATGGAAATAATTTCTAAGTAAAAATAGAGAGTACGATGGAAGAAAATATATATCATCCAAGGGATCCATTTATAGTTCATTGTCTCAAATGTGGATAGTATATAAAATATCTTATCCAATTCCATATTCTGAAGGATAAAATCTAGAATAAGGAAGGACCTATATTTAAATAAAATTGTTGAAATATTTATTGGGATTACATAATTATATTGTAGATGTATTTTTACAAATGATATTTTTTTTATAAGAATCATGAAATGTATGAGGATTGTATTAAATTTTATAATTATACATGTCCTCATTACCTTAAGAGTTATGTGTACCATCATGGTTTTATGATTTCAATATTTATCATAAGTTCATAGGATTAAACACCCATTTTTGGTTTTTTTGTGATGGGAGTCTACCAAGATTAAGGATATTTTGGGAGAAATTTATAGAAATAGAAGCCATTGGTTTAATATATGTTTTATTAAAAAATTAATTTGATCAATAATTCATTTACATTTTATAGACATGAGTTCAAAGACAATGATAATATTTACAATTAATATGATAATTAATGACATTGTAATAATAGTCAAACAAGATTATTAGAATTTTTGAAAAAAAATAATTTGTATTGAAACCCTAAATAAAATGGTTATATTATGATTACTTTTATTTCATGTATATCCATTATATTTTTGGGAATGTTTTATATATTATTTTAATATAGTTTTAGAAAAAGGATAACCCACATGTCGGGTGACAACCCATAATGTTAAACAAGGTCATGGGGAATGAACCCACAACTAAAGGGTGATAAGGGTTTAATGGATGCCAATAGACTATGTGATGTTCTAGTAAATATGTCATTGTTTTCAGTTAAACAACTTGACAGATAAATATTAATGTTGAACTAGTGGTGTTTTTATTTGGTTTTAGAGATTAATGTATTATATTCCATAACGTTTTTTAACCATATTGGTTTGGGAAAAAATTTAGAGGAACATGGAAAGACTTATCTCCATTTCGTGGATCTTACAATCTGTTAAAAGTGAATTTTAGTGTTTTGAGCATAAAAATTCATTTTTTTCATTTCTTTGAGTCAGTGATGAAATGAACATTGATTAAAACACAACAAAAGGATAAAGTTGTGCTTATTAAATAGAAACTTATCAAGTAAGTATATTTCCTTATATTATTTGATATTAAAATATTTAGTCCACTTTATGAAAAGAATATTGAAAAAAATGTTATCATATTACCTTCATATTTGATGAATCAAATGGTCTTTTAAATCATCAAGGATTTATGGTTTTGAGGTCCTTGACTTTCCATTGATCCCTCACTTTCTTATGATCATTGGCCTATATCACTCTCTATTATTATTTACAATTTTCTTTCATGTATGTATATTCACTTTCAAATAATGATATCTAACTTAAAAGCCTAGTTTTTTACTTCCCTTTCCTTCTTATTAAGTGGAAGTTTTATTAACTATTTTGATGATTTGTTTTTCAACAAAATAATTTTAAAATATCAAAACCTTGATTACCAAGATCAAGATTAAATTGCGAGGATGGAATTTAATTAAGTTGGGAGAATTTAAGAACCTAAAATTATAAAATAATAACATTGTATTTGATACCATATGCGACACAGAACACCAATCTTAAATAACCCACAAATAATATTTCTTTAAATTTAATCTCTTTGATAGCTTGAAGAACATGTAACCTTCTATTCAAATGAACTGTAATATAGTATAAAATTATAAAATAGACTTTAAATTGGATGGTATTAATATTAATAACAAAATTGTGAATTTTTTATCAATTTATTATAAATAAAATTAGAATCGTTTAAACTAAAAAAATATTTTCTGAAAAACTAATATTTTCTAAAAGATGGTTTAATCGTGTTTTGGCACATAACTCAAAATTAATTTTCATCACATTTATAAAATTAATTTTATAAAAGGAAATTAATTTTTAAAATAATAATATCAATCTTATCTTAGAATTAGTTTGGGTTATTTTTATGAAATTTTCATTTTTTGATAAATAGTCAAAAATACTGAATTTTAATTGAAAACTATTTTTTATTTAAATTGTTTATGAGATTAAATTATATTTTGAATTAGTTTTAAAGTAAAATTAGTTCAATTATATATCTATTAATCCAATTTTATATCATTTTAATTTTTTTTCATATTGAATTTTTATATAAAAACATTGTAGACTTTTGAACATTTTCTCCTTGAAAACCTGCTTTCTCATCACGTATGTGAGATTAATTTTAAATCAAAATTTTAAAATTAGGTGAATTTAATGTGGAAAAAATGGATTATATATTTTTAATCATAATAATTTATATTATATTATAAGGTCAAATTAATTATTGACCAACATGAATCATGAAAATAGAAAAAATTAAATACTTTGGCTAAGCTAAAAATGGTTTTATCGAGGGGTTAAACTAAAAAGATAACAGTTAAAATGACCTAAAAACTTTTATTAAATCTATTTTATGGAAATATATAGATTCTATAATGTTTAAGGCTCGATAATAATTCATTTTGGACCCTTTTGTAATGTAAAAAACATGGGTACAACATTTTTTTCAAAAATTATAAGTGTGACACTCACCTCACTTACAAAAAGACACCCCTATCCTCTCTTATTCACACATTAAAACCCTTTTGGTTAGGCCAATACCGCAACACCCCATGATTTTTCAAAAAAATATTGAATCCATAAAACACTGAGTGTCTACAAAACAACACTTTCTTATAATCCTACCAATAAACATAATTTTGTCGCTTTTGTGATTTGAATTTTGAAAAAATGAGATACACGGTTGCATTCAGTATAATATATAGAGTCTGATAGGATCAACTTATATTTTTGGTGAATAGTAACTTAACCCTTATGAATGGTAACATACCCTTATGAATAGTAACATAAAATTATGAATATTAATTAATAGTAAATCATCCAAAAAATAGAACCTTCACCCATAAATGTATAAATACTATTTATACATATTATAAGTGACAAAATGATCATAGCATAAGTATTGGTATTTTTGCAAGTCATAAATATTTTTATTAAAATTTTATTATTAATTTAAAATTTTAAAATGAAAATTTATTTTTACAAAATTTAATCATAAATATTCATTTTATTGTCTTATGGTTATAATATAATTTTACGAGAACTTGATTAACCTTTCAAGGTGTTATTAAATGAGTTATAGTTTAAAGTTGTTTTTTTGAATAAATTATGATTTTATTTAAAAATTTAATTAAAACTATTTATAAAATTATTTTCAAAAAATGTATTTCATTTTTGAATTCTAAAGATCGACAAATGTTTGGGGTGAAGTTTTTGGATTTTTTTAAAATACATGAATTTTTTATGAATAGTGAAATACATTAATTTACTGTATATATACATTATGAGTTAAATAAACCATTTCTAGAATCATTGATGATGTAATAACCCTTTTTTAGAAATCACATTCATATATTACTGTTTATTTTCATGGAATCATCACTATTTCTTGTCTTATGGAAAAACAATTAACTAATGGTTAAAATATTAAGAAAACCAGCCTCTCCTCCACTATAAAAACCACCCACACTCCCCTCTTCTCTTCACTAATCTCAAGACTTGTTCCTTGTATAAATTATAATAAAATATACTAAAAATATGATTCTCTACGTCCATCATCCCTTGGTATCATAAAAAATCCAAATCCTCTCCCCTAAAGAGGCTCTAAAAGAAGATTAATTTAAGAGGTAAATTCCTTTTTCCAATTATTTTACTTTCTTTTCAAGTTCCTTTGTTTTCTTTTATATACTCACCTATCTTCATAAAAATTTTATGAAAACTATAGTACCTTATATGTAAATTAATTTTGTTATGATTATGGAATAAGATATTATCATATCTTTATTTCCCTTCTTTTATGAAAGTGGTAAAAAAACACCATCCGAGATGTGCTAATTTACCACATTCAAGGACGATGGGTTATCAATTTTTATTACCATCTTCAAGTATGGAAATAAAACCATTATTATGGTTTAACATGACTATAATATATATATATATAATTTCTCATCTATGGTTCTGGAATCTTTTTGTACACTTGGTTTTGATTTACAAAGAAAAATGAGTTCGTTGTGTTCAAAAATCACCAATTAACCCAAACAGTTATCATTAAATAATTTATATAAATATTCATCTTCACTCCAAGTAATCAAATGAAATTTACAACCGTGTAACATTATGGATGTTAAATAATAACATATAACATCAATTCTGGAAAACCATCCTCATTTTACATGATTCTCTGTTCATGTATTTAAGTATATTGATCATGAAACAAACAGACCAAACAATGAAATTGAGCCTTGTTACCCATCATAAAGGACATTAATGAACATAATAATGTTATAATAAATAATTAAACATATATTAGGTTCTGTTATTATTAATTAATGAACCTAAATTTGATTATTCTATTCATTAAGATCAAGTGAAGAAGACCATCAGACTTATGGTAAGGGTATTCTCATCTCACTTCCATTTTTTGAGACATTCCTTATTCACTACTATTATTTGTCTATGATGAATGTATACTACCCATTTATGTATCCTATCTCTAATATATTTAATTTCATGTTATTAAAGGTATTATTTGATGATTATTAGTTCTGGGGCATATTATTTGATTTATTACAAAGTGGTAAGGGATTTCTACCTGAACCTTTATTTTCATTCCGGTTACTCTTAGTCTATACTTTCCTCAATTAGATAATTATTTATTATCATATACTCCTAATAAATTATATATGAATTTCTATATATTTTTACCAATCATAATCCTTCTTTATTTTAGAGGGAGTAATATTTTTTAAAAGGATCTTTCAAAAAATAGTTCCTGATAAACAACCTCGTTTCAGTGGAACTTCTCAAATTATTTCCTTTTTTCAAGTTCACTATGTAATAGTTTTTTATAAATTATTATTTTTTTATAAAATAAAACATTTTACACTAAAAAATCTTTGTTAATGTATGGTCTTATTAAAGAAAACACGCCTTTCCATTTTAAAATCTCAGTAACATTTTCCTAAAATCACAGTAAAAAGTTTAATTTCTAAAGTTTCTTTAAAAAATATTTTTACATGATTTCAGTTTAGTGTGAAATATTTTATACCTAAAATATGATTTCAATGTCCTTCCCTGTTTCTTATATGATATAAATGATTATAAATCTTATTTCATGACAAATACAAAAGAACTCTTCTTCCAAAGTAAAAGGATTTTTCTCATCTCACATTAACTTTTATATGATATACACCTTGTTTAACACTTATGATTTGAATGTTTCAAGGTGGTATAAGACACTTTAGAGTATTTAAGGATTATTTCCTGAATAAATTTTCAATATTATAATTTTAAAGTATCTTATCTATGTCAACATACTTGTTGAATATTGTACTTTATTAAGTTTTATCTCTTATGATATCATCTAAAATTTGTTATTGAAGGGTTTCATATTAGTTTGATTATGGATGTGCTGTCTTGATATCATTCACCACATTACTCCGAGTGGTTAGTGTTTATGTTTAATTATTGGGGAATGTATTTACATTACATATGTTAGATTCAATATGAATTTTTATGTTGATTATGTTCAAACCATTCATACGCAGAATACATTGGACTTAGTAAGTGATGGGTGGGGCCCAAAATATCTCCTCGATGCATTGGTAGGTCTCATGAGACAAACTACTGTCATAGCACAATGCCTTGAAAAATGGTTATTTATGGTCTAGGTATAAGTCCTTGATGAAATTGTTATGATTCCCCACATTATGTGTTCCCTCTTTATGAAACTAGTAATTCAAAGTTCTTGTGGTTATTTTAATAGTAGAATATCCATGATAGTTATTTATTAAGAAATATTTACTCAGTTCATACTCCTTCTATATTATGATCATGTTTATTTTTAAAGGAATGTGTTTTTAATTATTTACCATGCCAAATGTTTATGTTTGTGATATCTTCCACCATATTTTGTACCCTTACTGAGCATCTGAACTCACCTCTTTATTATGTTTCATTTTATCAAGACACTAAGAAGTTTATTATGAGTTCCCTTTAGGGATAATCTTAGTGTTTTGGATGTTTCAAATTCAAAGTTTATGTTATACTTCATTTCAAGTTGTAATGTTGATTATGACAACCCTGCTTTTTATTTCAAACATAAACTTGATTTATTACATAAAACCTTCACTTGATACAACATGGAAGATCGAGAGGTATAGTGTCTTTGGGGATTGGTAACATTACATAACAAATTAAATCATGAAATATAACATCTTTATTGAAAAATTCCTTTACATGACCACTACATTCCCTCGTACTTAGCATTGCATGGGATAACCTGAGGACATGCATGAGAAAAGGGTGAGCTATAAAGCCTAGTAAGGGAATAATCATAGAATAACATGAGGAATAAAATTCATGTTAGAAAATAGGAATTTCAATAGAGCTCAACGTAATCATAAACATAAAGGCATGATAAAGCATGATAATCATAACATGGAAATGTGGAAACAACACTTAACATAGAATTAGCATGAGCCATAGCTCATTGCACATGGACCAAGAGTAAATATTCATTGCACATGAAGCACGAGTAAAAACTCATTTCACCTGAATTATCATGATGCAACACCCATTTCACATAACTTATCATGATACTATACTTTACCCAATGCATTGGAGTGATATGAGGGCACACCCTTCTTAAACATTTCATTTCATGCATAAGTGTGCCACATGGATCATATAACATGGATTCATAAAACATGATCATATATTCCATGATAATGGAATGTGGAATTAATACATGGAACCTTATAATCAATAAATAAATTTACATAATGTTGAATACCCTTGATAAAGAAATGAGCATGGTATTCACTACACAATGACATTGGCTTAGAAAATCGGTGTAATTTTGGCAGCATAACGGTGTGACATAAGAATTCATAAAAATGGTTTATGAGAGAGAACGAAGTTTCCTATATTATTTACATGAAATGGAAATTAAGAGGGTCATATAGATACTGGTCCCAGCAATATAAATGGAATTTAGATTCCTGATACAAAAGAATTTCTTGAATGTAAATGAGGGGAGAGAAATTCCATTCGGAATTTCGGCATAGTAACAGGAGTACATAGGAGGCATTTAATGAGAGATAAAAATGGGTCTCCAATAATTAAAAAATAAATAGGGTATGGGGGAGTTTAGAAACCATACCACAACATTTATAATTTAAATTGAAAGGGCATAACAACATTACAAAAATTGCACAAAATAAGAAAGGAAGAAAAACCCTTACTTGGAAGTGTGCTTCCAAAGGCTTGAGAGAGGCTTATTGGGAGCTTCTAGCACCTTGAGAGGATTATATGGAGAGTAGGGCAGAGGTTGGACAAACTTCAAAGGCCTTGAGTGAGGAGAAAGTGGGATCTTGGGTCAGTTTTTATAGGAAAGGTGAGTGAATTCTTTATTATTTAGGGTTGAGACACCACACATTAAACTAATTCAAACCACAAACCAGCCCATGGTTTTTGACCATGGTTTTTAAAAATGGGAGTGGAAATCAATATTTTATAAGGAAAAAGTCCTAAATTATTAAAATAATAGGTTTGATTCTGTGGAGGTGAGTCACACTCCCAAGGAAAACAATATAAAAATACATGATGTTTAATTATCCTTGAAGGGTCCATTAATGCTTTGTAAAATAAGTCAAACAAACCCAAAATTACATTATTTTAATGGTAAAACATATATTGGACGAACATAAGTCTTATAGTATTTTATTACATCACTATTGGGTCATTATGATGTCATATAAGACATTATATATTTAAACGGTATTTAATTTTTAAGCAAAAATTTGACTATCTCAGAAAATTATGAAAAATTCACCGTTTGATAATTTCAACATCTTGATACCATAAAAATTATTAATTTTATCTAAATAATTTTCTATATATGTTAATTTTAACTTTTATTATAAAAACTGACATTTGTCGAAAATTCATGGGTTTTGACAAAAAATGGATTTTAATCCTTAATAAAAATTATGATCGCATTCATAAAATTATACAATAATTTATATTTAATAAAAATTAATTTAATAATAATATTATTATTTTATTAAATTATTATTTAATACGAAAATCCATTAATTCGTCAAAATATATTTCATAGTTGATTATTAACTAATAACACTATTTGAGCTTTAAAAACTATTTACAAGGTAACAAAAATAACATGAAAATATATTCATTATTATATAAAAAAATAATTTACATAACCATAGTGATAATATTTTTTTACATAACCCCTTATAACACCCGTATAAGACAGAAGAGTAAGGTTTGTGATGGTGACTGACTCTTGGGGTGGCTCGGATAACATTTCACGGGAGGTAATCTCTATCACCTTCCAATTCTCTCATAGGCAGTCCCTCTCGAGCTTAACCTGTTGAAGCTCGGCTTGGGATTGGTCAAGAGCGAAGCCCAATGACGCCACCTCTTTTCCGAGTTCTGACAAATGGGATTTATATGGGTCACTTCTATTGGATGAGTCCATCGCTTCCTTTGTCTGAGTAAATTGGATTTGTTAAAGCCCTATATTTATACAAATCATGTTATCACAGTTCAACGGCTATATTAGCAATGGTCAATATTCATAACATAAAACCAAAGAAGTTGAAATTTTATTTAAACATTTTACATAAAGTGACATTTAATTAGATCAAGAGGGATTTCTATTAATTAATGTTTCGGTCATTACAATCTTCCCCCCTTAAGAAATTTCTCCCTCGAAATTTCCTTTTCCCACACTAAAACAAATTCAGGTAACTATTCTTCATCACTTCCTTCGATTCTCACGTCGCTTCTTCAAACTTTTTTTTCTCCCCATCACCTTGACGAGTGGCATTGTCTTATTTCGTAGAACCTTTTCTCTACGGTCTAAGATCATCACAGGTTGCTCCTTGTAAGAAATATCGTCCTTTAACTGTACCACCTATGAATAGAGTACAAGTGAAGGGTCCGATATGTACTTCCTTAAGAGGGATAAATGAAAGGCATCACGTACTTTGGCCATGGTAGGTGGATGTTGTAGATGATATGCCTCATCCCCAACACGATCAATAATCTCAAAGGGGCCGATGTACCTTGGACTTAACTTCTCTTTCCTTCCAAATCTCATGACCTTCTTCCACGGATATATCCATAGCAAAACTATGTCTCCAACTTTAAACTCATGTTCTCATTGACGGTTATCTTCATAACACTTCTGTCGACTCTGTAATACCTTGATATGATTATGAATGGTTTTCACCTTCTCCAACATTTCTTTGACCATTTCTATTCCAAGCAGCTTATGCTCATCGACCTCATCCCAACACGCCGGTGTTCTACACCTTTTCCCTTAAAGGGCTTCATATAGTGCAATTTGGATGCTCAAGTGGAAGCTGTTATTATAAGAGAACTCAACCAGAGAAAGATGTTGATCCCATCCTCCTTTAAAGTCCATTGAGCATACTCTCAACAAGTCCTCAAGTGTTTGGATATTCCAATCGAAGTGGTTGTTAGTTTGTTGATGATAAGCCATACTAATGTTTATTTTAGTATTCAGAGCATGTTGAAGACTCTTCCATAACATAGAGGTGAATCTCATATCTCGATCGGAAACAATAGATAGTGGTACTCCATGAAGCCTTAAAACTTCCCTGATATATATCTATTCCAGTTTATCCAATGAGAAATCCTCTCCAATATAAATTAAGTGTGGAGACTTTGTAAGACGGTCCAAAACAACCCAGATTGCATTATTTCCTTTGGATGTCTTCATAAGTCCAGTGATAAATTCCATGGTGATTTTCTCTCATTTCCATTCTGGTATGGGCAATGGTTGCATCATCACCTTAGACTTCTGCCTCTCTGCCTTCACTTGTTGACACACCAGGCACTATGATGTAAATTCAGCGATCTCCTTCTTCATATTATCCCACCAATAATGCTCTTGGAGATCTCGATACATCATTGTGTTTCCTGGTTCAATAGATAAATTTGAACTATGTGTGTCCTCCAAAAGTTACATCTACATCTCCGAACTTGATGGAACACATAGTATTTTCCCAAATCTCACAATTCCTTCTTCATTAACATTAAACTCCAAGGATTTACCTTTTCTGATAGCTTACACATTTTCCTGAATTCCGACATCATCCTTTTGAGCATCCGTTGTCCTTTCCAAAAGTGATGTTTGAGAAATCATTTGTGAAAGGATTGATGATGTTCCCTTATTTATGATTCCCATGTCCATCCTCATTAAATATAAGAAGATTGGATCATTTTCAATTATAATCAATGATAGAATTGCTGGGTCCTTACTACTTAGAGAATTTTCAACCTTGTTCACTTTCCCTGGGTGGTAATGGATTGAATAGTCATAGTCTTTGATCAGCTCTAACCATCATCGTTGGCGCATATTCAACTCTTTTTGTGTGAATATATACTTGAGTCTATTTTGGTCCGTATATATTTCACACTTCTCCCTAAAGAGATAATGCCACAAAATTTTCAATCTGAAGATCACTGCATCCATCTCGTGGTCATGTATTGGGTAGTTCTGTTCATTAACTCTCAATTTCCTTGAATCATAGGCAATGACATTGTCATTTTTCATTAACACAAATCCCAAACCCTTCTTCGAAGCATCACATAATACCACTAAAAGTTCTCCACTTATGGGTAAAGTGATAAGGGGTGCAGTGATAATCCTCTTTTTCAACTCCTTAAAGCTTTATTCACATTCATCACTCCAATAAAACATTACTCCCTTCTGAGTTAGCTTGGTAAGAGGGTTAGACAATCATGATAAATTTCTCAAAAATCGTCGACAATATCAAGCTAACCCAAGAAGCTATGGATATCTGTTACTGATTTTGGCATCAGTCATCCCTCAATTACATCTGTTTTGGAGGGATCCACAGATATCCCATTGCTTGTGATGATATGGCCCATGAATGATATCTCTTTCAACCAGAACTCACACTTACTATACTTGGAATAGAGCTTTACCTTCTGTAAGGTCTCTAGTACAGTTCTTAGATGCTCCTCACGATCCTCTTTGGTTTTGGAGTATATCATAATTTCATCTATAATGACTACCAAAAATTTTTCAAGGTAATCTATAAAGACTCTATTCATCATGTCCATGAAGATTTCTGAAGCAATAGTGAGTATGAAATGAATTACTATGAATTCATAGTTCCCGTATCATGTACGAAAAGCAGTCTTGGGGATATCTTCCTTCTTCGCCCTTACTTGATAATATCCCGACTACAAATCCACCTTGAATAAGTATTGTGCTTCCAGCAGTTGATAAAATAAGTCATCAATTCGTGGGAGAAGATAATTGTTCTTTATCGTGAATTTTTTGAGCTCATGATAATCGATGCAAAGGCACATTGATCCATCATTCTTCTAGACGAAGAGGACTGGTGCACCCCATGGTGAAGCACTTGGGCGTATAATCCCTTTATCCAAATTCTACTGTAGTTGTTTCTTTAGCTCTTCAAGCACCACAAAATCCATTATATATAGAGTTTTGGATATTGGCAATGCCCCTCGGTATAATTTCAATTGAGAATTTAACATCTCTTCGAGGAGGAAGACCAGTAAATTCCTTGGGAAACACATCAGCGAATTCCCTCACAATAGGCATGTATTCAAGGATGATTTCTTCCTTTGACTCATACATCTGAGCCATATACATGTGCTCATAGGGCATTAATATCCACGCTTGAGATGATCGAGCTAAAGAGGATTCATCTTCTTCCTTGAACTTGTAAATAATCAGGGGTCGATTCCCCACATGGAGATTGATTTTCCTCTCACGGAATTTTATGTTGGCTCTATATAAGGAAAGCCAATTCATGCCAATAATTACATCAAATTCCACTAGATGGAGTATGATGAGGTTCACCGGGAATTTCAATCCACTGATTATGATAGAGGAGGATTTATACTCATGGGATGCAATAATCATCCCATTTTTTGTACTCACTGACATCTCCACTTCCATGATTTGTGGTGGTGATGGTATTGTCTTACTAAACATTCGAGATATAAAATAATGTTTAGAGATGGATCAAAAAGTACGTTCTCTATTATTTAATGAATAAATATCATACCTATCACCAATTCGTTGTTGGGGTTCACTTTGGCTGTAGTGGTGGAAAAATCTCACCCTTTCTGCCTTGGAGGTTGTTGGTTGCATCTGAAAAACCTTCTCTTAGGGAACTGATTTGAAAGATGCCCTGGTTCATTGCAGTTGTAGCAATGAACAACGCATTGAGGTTCGAACGGAGTGTTCCTCTCCTCTGTCGCAACCACGGGTCATTCTTGCCGATAGTTAACATCCAGGTGCCCCTCTCTTCCACAGGTAAAGCATTTTCTTGTACCCTTCAGGCAATTTCTGGAGTGCTTCTTTCCACACCATTGGAAAGTGGGGTGCTAGATTTTCTTAGCACCATTGATTTATCCATCGAACCACCAATATTGAAGTCCACCATATGCTTCTTATCCACATGATACCCTTGAGATTATACAATCTCAATTTCAACCTTGAGGACACATTGGACAATTTCCTTATAGCTGTCGAAGTCATGGATTGACAGTACTTTCCGCAAGCTAGGTTTCAGCCCACCCAAGAAGTGGTCAACCTTGCATTCAAGGGTAAAGATGAATCTAGAAGCGTATCGTGCAAGCTGTGTGATGTTTTCCTTGTACTCTCCAATAAATTTTTCATCTTTTTTCTTGAGGGAAAAGATGTCCCTTCCCATCATAAGTCGGAGGGTGTGTGGAAACTATTTATCGAAAAAAAATCCATCGGAAATCCTTCCATTCCAACGCCTCGATCTCCTCCTCAGGATTCGTATTTTTTATCAACATCCACCATTGATCATCTTTACCCTCCATACGATAACCATCCATGAGAGAATTATCTTGTTTAGAACATTGAATGATGGAGAAGATTTTTTCAATGGATTTGATCCATTGTTCAGTGATTGGGGGATCATATGATCCATTAAAACTATGAGGCCTTTGTCTCATGAAGCTCTCGATAGTGACTTGTTCTTTATTAGGGGGGTTGAACATTCCTATTGACCCATATTTCTATTAAATGATTGATTTATATGAGATAGAATCATGGAAAAGTTTGTGATTCCCAGTCCCCTTGGACTGGGCATCTCATTAGTACAGAAATCACATTGATCTTCACATCGGTTGTTAGCCCGAGTCCTCCTATAACCGGCCATTGTCTATAATAAAATGGAAGTTAGGGGTAAAACTTAAAGGGTAATACAAGGACAAAACTGATGACTTATAAATAACTCTTATTTCCTTAACATATGAATCTATTGGCTTCAGTCTATGTTATCCTTGGTCTACTTTCTAACATATTTTCTTAGGGAATTTTTTTTTGTACCTTGATAATGGTTCATACTAAGATTGTGAATTTACCAAAGCATATCCCCAAAGAGTGTCGTAACCAGGAGTGTAGCAAGGCCCGTTTCCTGGCACCAGTTACTGTTTGAGTCTAGCTCAAAGTGGTGTTTTCAGGTTTTACCCCTAGGATACCTATGTGCCAGAGCCGCCTCTACCAGCTCATATCCAGACAGGGATGTATTTTCTTGATAAACCACTTACTCAATACCCACCAAAACATAGGGATGTTTTTATTATACTTAGTCTTGTATCTAGGGATTTATTAGGGTTTTCTAATCCTAATCCCAAAAATAACAAAACATATCCTCTGATACCAACTATGACAACCCAACTTTTTATTTCAAACATAAACTTGATTTATTACATAAAACATTCACTTGATACAACATGGAAGATCGAGTGGTCTAGATTCTTTTGGGATTATGAACATTATATAAAAACTTGAAACATGAAATACAACATATCTATTGAAAAGTTCCTTTACATGACCAATACATTCCCTCGTACTTAGCATTGCATGGGATAACCTGAGGACATGCATAAGAAAAGGGTGAGCTATAAAGCCCAGTAAGGGAATAATCATGGAATAACATGAGGAATAAAATAAATGTTAGAAAATAGAGATATCAATGGAGAACAAGAGAATCATAAACATAAATTCATTATAAATCATGATAATCATAACATGGAAATGTGTCAACAACACTTAACATGGAATTAGCATGAGCCATATCTCATTACACATGGAGCAAGAGTAAATACTAATTGCACATGAATCATGAGTAAAACCTCATTTAACATGAATTATAATGATTCAACACCCAATTCAAATGATGTATCATGATACTATACTTTACCCAATGCATTGGAGCTCTATGAGGGTTCACCCTTCTTAAACATTTCATTTCATGCATAAGTGTGCCACATGGATCATATAACATGGATTCATAAAACATAATAATTTATTCCATGATTAAGAAATGTGGAATACCTAAATGGAACCTTATAATATATATGTAAATGTATATAAAGGTGAATACCCTTGATAGAGAAATGGGCAAGGTATTCATTGCACAATGACATTGGCTTAGAAAATCAGTGCAATTTGTTCTGCGTAATGGCGTGATGTAAGAATTCACAAAAATGGTTGATGAGGGAAAATGGGTTTTTCATAATATTTACATGAAATGTATAGTAATGGGGTCATATAGATACATGTCCCAAAAATTTTAATGGAATTTAGATTCATGATACTGAATAATTTCTTGAATGTAAATGAGGGGAGAGAAATTCCTTTTGGAATTTCGGCATAGTAACATGCGTACATGGGAGGCATTTAATGAAAGAGAAAGGGTTATCCCATCATTAAAACATAAATAGATAAATATGGGGGAGGTTTGAAACCATACCCCAACATTTATAATTTAAATTGAAAGGTCATATAAACATTAATACAATTGGACAAAATGAGAAAATAAGAAAAATCCTTAATTGGAAGTGTGCTTCCAAAGGCTTGAGAGAGGATTGAGAGAGGATTCATGGGAGCTTGGGGCACCTTTGGAGGACTCTGGGGAGAGTAGGGCAGAGGTTGGAAGAACTCCAAAGGCTTTGAGTGAGGAGAAAGTGGGTGCTTAGTAGGGTTTATATAGGAAAGGTGAGGGAATTATTTATTATTTAGGGTTGGGACACCTCACATTAAACTAATTCAAACCACAATACAGCCCATGGTTTTTTTCAAAGGGGAGTGAAAAACAATATTTAATAAGTCCAAAGTCCGAACTTCTTAAAATAATGGGGTTTGTTATGTGGAGGTGAGTCACCCTCCTAAGGAAAACAATTTAAAAAGACAAGATGTTTAATTAGCCTTGAATGGTCCATTAATGCTTCATAAAATAAGTCAAACATACCCAAAATCACATTATTTTAATGTTAAAAAATATATTATCTGAACAAAAAGCTTATATTATTTTATTACAACACTATTGGGTCATTATGATGTCATAAAAGACATTATATATTTAAACAGTATTTAATTTTTACCCAAAAATTTGACTGTTTCGGAAAATTATGAAAAAATCACCGTTTGATAATTTCGACATCCTGATTCCAAATATAATATTCATATTATCTAAATAATTTTCTAAATATCTTAATTTTTACTTTTAAAATAAAAACTGGCATTAGTGTAAAATTCTTGGGATTTGACAAAAATGGCTTTCAAACCTTAATAAAAATTACAATCGCATTCATAAAATTATACGATCATTTATATTTAATAAAAATTAATTTAATAATAATAATAATATTTTATTAAAATATAATTTAATAAAAAAAATACATTGATTCTTCAAAATAGATTTCTTAGGTGAATTTTAACTAAAAACACTATTTGAGCTTTAAAAACTATTTACAAGGTAACAAAAATAAGATGAAAATATATTCTTTATTATATAAAAATATAATGTACATAACCATACTAAGGTCTTGTAACATAACCCCTTATAACACCCGTATAAGACCAAAGATTAAGGTGTGCATTGGTGACAGACTCTTGGGGTGCCTTGGATAACATTGCTCGGGTGGTAATCTCTATCAACTTCTACTTCTCTCGTAGGTGGTCTCGCTCGATCTCAACCTGTTGAAGCTCGGCTTGGGCTTGGTCAAGAGCGAAGACCAATGACACCACCTATTTTCTGAGTTCTGATAAATGGGATTCGTATGGGGCTAGTCTACTGGATGAGGCCATCACTTCCTTTTTCTGAGTAAATTGGATTTGTTAGAGCACAATATTTATACTAATCATGTGATCACTATTCAACTGCTATATTAGAAACAGTTACAATTCTTAACATAAAACCAAATAAGTTTAAATTTTATATAAACATTTTACATAACGAGACATTTAATTAGATCAAGAGGGATTTCCATTAATGAATTTTTGGTTTGTTACATTGATCCTATGTATGTATCTGGTTTTCCAAAACTACTAAACTACTTGGTCATTTAGGAATTGATTCATTGTAATCATGCCAATGTATTAAAATAATGAATTGGATATGGGAAACTGGGTTAGGGGAATTAAAAATTCTTGAGAATATCACTTCCAAACATCTATTACCTCATCCTATAACCCTTATTTTGGGTATAAATTTATCCTTGGAAGGATTTTGGTACTAAAATAAGGAGGTTACAAGAACAAGAGGTAACATTCTTCATTAAGGGGTTTTATTTTACTTCTTCCTCCACATACTTTAATTATTATAAAACCGTGATTATATAATAACCACAACATATACCATATACTGATATGTTTTTATGTTAATTTCATGACCTAAAACCATCCCAAATTCCATCAAATGGGTTATAAAATCATCATTTGTGTGTATGAAGGACTACTGCCTTGTGAGCTGATATCATTCGTTTTTCCATTACTAGCTCTCATGGTTGGTTATGATGATGGATATAAAGTATATATATGATATTTATATAATAATTATAACTATTAATTAATTATATAATATATAACTTTTTTACTTTCCATTTTTTTAGGGGATATGATAACATCGCTCGTTGTACGGTGGACTACCGCCTCACAAAGCGATGTGATTCATTTTTTCACTGACACTTTACATGGAAGTAAATAAGGATAAATTTAATTAATATATGTGATATAAATGAAATAATTATGATATTAATAACATATTTATAATTATGAAAATATAATATATCATTTTCTTTTTTACACTTAAAAATGATATCAGCGTTCATTTATGTGTGGACTACCGCCTTCATGAAGCTATGTAATTCTATTTTAATCACCACACCACATGAATGATATATATAAGTATATTTAAAGAAATAATATGGTATATATGATATTATTATCATTCTATAAATATATAATATTACTTACCGTCTTTTCCATAATGGTAATTGAAAAATGGAAACGTTACTCATGTGTACGTATGACCTACCGTCTCCATTATTATAACGTAGTTCATCTTTTCATAACCATATTTCATTATTGGGTTCTAAATTATAATTGATATAAAAATATTATATTTTTTCATGATTATTATTTTAGATATTATAGAACTATATTATATGAATCAGAATCAGAACATTCATGACAAAGCATGAATGAGAAAACAGGGAAATTAACACCCGAAATAATGAAAATAATGGAAGATTATTAATTAAAGGGTGATAATATTTTATAAAATAATAATATAATATATTATAAAGATTAATATAGTTCTATTATAAGTTAATAAAATTTTTAAAACTATTATAATGTAGCTTAAATCATGTTCAACCAAAAAGAAGCATGGGGTAAGGTATTTTGTCTCAACATCCTTTCATTGTGGCACATTTGTATGTTATGAACCAATTTATTTTATATGGTTTATATACTATCCCTTTTACAAGTAATATCATGATTAATTAATAATTCATGAAATTTAATGTTTCAATTTGAATTATTTTATCCAATGTGTTATGTCTTAAAAGTTACCAAGTGGTAAATAAATTCGTAACTCAATTTCATTTCATTGGTCATATTTCTACTTCATTGTATTTGATAATATAAGATTATGTTTGTAGTGAATTTTTACTAAATATTTTTTTATTTACAATTTTTTAGGAGTATTTACATTTGATACATATAATCTATTCATTGGTTAATTCTCATTTCAACATTATGCTCATTGTAAGGGTTTATTTCACAATCTCATTTTAATCGAGATTATTTATTCATGAATTTAAGTTGAAGGAAATTATTTGATCATTTTACAATAAACCCAATTTATTTTATTATACCTATGTTTATTCATTATATTTTATCATAATATTAATATTTTATACTCTTTTTTAGGTAAAAAAAATAAAAAAATGTTTTTATGAAAATCCAACGTCATTTCACTCTCCAGTCAAAATTCCAATATCTACTAAAACATTTTTTTTCTAAAAATTCTTTAAAAAATTATTTCAACCCTTTTAAAAAAATTATTAAATAAATTTTTACCAATTTTTAATTTTTACTAATTTTTTTTACAACAAATTTTCTTGATTTTTTCTAAAAAAAACCATTTGGATTTTACCAAAAAAGTGATGGGAATATTTATTTTAAAATGTAATACATGAATGGAATTTTCATACAACATGACCAATAAAATGTTTTAAATATTATATTATAAGTTTCAAAGGTTATATTTAATGAAATTTATTTTCAAAATTTTTTTAGAACTTTTAGTTTTAAAATGTTCTCTTTAAAATGAAAAGGATATTTTCCTCAAGAATGTATTTTGAAGATATTTTAATGGTATTTCTATTCATCAATAAAAAACCCTTTATTCATTATCCAATGGGTATATGTTGAATTTATACCACATTTTTTATTTATATGGATGGTTTAAGATCATTTTTACCAAGTAAAATGTTGACATTCAATTTTTTAATTCATTAATTTTCCCTTGAAATATTCACTTTCCTATGATCATTGGACATTAAATGTCCCCTAAATGTCCATATAATTTATCATGTATATGTTAATTTTTTAAACCATATATCATTTTTTCATATTATGTTCTATATTGAATGTCATTTTTTATGTGGGGAAATATTGATAAATCTTTATTCTTTACTCAGTATACATATTTGATTAAAAAGTTCATTATTCATAAATTAAATAAATTATTCGATATATGATGAATACTTTGGATCTACAATGATGGGTGGGTCCAGGTATTATTTATCCCCTCAATTCATTGGTAGGTCTCATGAGAAAAATCTTGTAAGCTACATTAAATATGTTTTTACCTATAGTTTTAAACTAGCTTGTGAAAGGCCTTGATGATAGAGGCATCATGTACTAAGGCATGACGTACAATAATAAAGCATTTAATTCATGAAGAATTTAGTTATTACTATCCACGCTATTTTCATAATGATATTAAATCTGTATGAATTTCATTATTAATTTATTTATTAAATGAAATTTTTCAATTTTTTACCTTTTACATATTGATTATTCCTTATCTTATCATAATAGTCACGTTATTTAAATGGAATGTGTGTTCTGTTATTTATATTTCCATATTGATTATGCCTTATCTTATCATGACAGTCAAGTTATATAAATGGGATGTGTATTAGATTATTTACCTTTCCATATTGATTATGCCTTATCTTATCATGATAGTAATGTTATTTAAATGGAATGTGTGTTTATTTATTTACTTTCTTATATTTATTATTCCTTATCTTATCAAGATATTATTTTTATTTACATGTAATTTCTATTCAATTATTTACCTTTACATATTTGTTATTATTTATTGATTCAGTATATATTGAACTATGTAAGAACCCAGATCTTCTTTTCAGGTATGTTTTCCCTTTTTCTGGAGTTTTTAAGGAAAATAAATTTTCTGGAAATTTCAGAAGAACATGCCGTGTAATTTCTGAGTACACGCCGTGTAATCTTCCCCGGATCGAAGCCGTGTGTTGGCTCTGTCCGGGCCACACAAACAGTGTTTAAGGATGAGGTGGAGGCCGGTTAATTCAGAGTACGGAAAATTGAAGTACATGTCGTGTACTCAAGAAGTACATGGCGTGGAATTTCTTTATTTCATTAAATAGACCGGGGTCATGCCTAACCCCCAGTTTCATCTACTTCTTCAGTTTTCGTTCGTCCGAGAGCGACCGTATGACCATATCTATGACAGGCTCTCACCTCACCATCCGTTCTCCGATTTGAACATGGTCAACTGCGTTGGAATCACAGCGGTGAGTTCTTCCTTCTTCTTGAGCCTTGTTTATTGATTCCTCCTTGTTTTCAAGATATCGTGGGATGAACATTTTGTGCGTTTTCTCAGATATTCGTCGTTCTATGAGGAATATGTCATCGAGGTTCACCTATATCGATCTCCGAGGATCGAGGTAGGTGGTTTGTGCCTTTTTGTATAATGTTAATGAATATTATGTGCAAATTCCACCAATACCCTTGAACGGGGTATTGCATGTTTCTTGTTTTTCCCTTGTTGTTTTCCTGCTTTTCTTGATTTCTTCAGTAGAGGTTATTGCTTGTGAGTAGAGTAATTTATTTTGTGCTCAGGTTGCTTTTCCATGCTTTTTTTTCCAGTTGAGATTTTTTTCTGTTCCCATGCCTATTTATAGGATAGTGGAACTGTTGGTTTATTATTACTGTTGATCCTTAGTTGTTAGACAAGTAGTTCTTGAGGTTTACTTGGAAGATACATGCACGCTGAGAATGTTTAGTTATACTCAGAACTGTGAGAACCTAGAGTAGTAGACCAAAGGGAGAATTGACGGAAGGACTTTTCCAGAGTGTCTTTTAATTATGATGCAAAACTATAGGGGGAATTGATGTTGAGTGCTTCCCCAGGGAGTTTGTAGATACACGATGCGGGCCACAGGGGGAATTGATTTGGAGTTCTTCCCCGGAGAGCCTTTAGCATGATACGAGACTAATGGGGGAATTGATGGTGAGTTCTTCCGCAAAGAGTCTTCTTAGTTACGTAGCTGAACCAGATGGGTGAGACTGTGTGTGCCACGCAGAGGGTTGCAATTAATATAGGTTGAACCATAGGGGTTAGGCTTTGAGAGATACCCAGAGGGTTACCTATTATCTTCTTATTGCTGACTTCTTACTTGTGTACTTTACTTGTTAGAACTGTGGGTTGTAGCTGCTTGTGCTTTCCTGTTTACTGCTTCTTGTTTATTTACTGTCATGTATTCATTTGACTATAAGGCACAAGTCTTTGGGTGATTTCCTACTGGGATTCTATCTCACACCCTGTTTGGGCCATGCTTTTGGGCCCAAGCAGACTATGTTGCTGCAGGTATAGGCAAGGGAATGCACCCTTCTACTTCAGGATCTTGACTGCACCAGGAGATGGGGAGCATGGGATCAAGCCGTGGCTTGCGATGCTGAGGAGATTACTTTTTTTTCTTTTGAACATGGTTTTAGTTTTATTTCAGCATGTTGTTGTGTTTGTTGTTTTCCGTAGATAATTGTACCTGCTGCATCATTGTCATCATAGTTATATATCTACATTGCTTCCACTGTTTAGTTTCTATTTTTATGCATGTTGTTTACTTCTTCTACTGTGTACTGTTGTTTTCTTACCTTTTATACCTTACCGAATGAGGGAATATTTTCCCCACCGACTCACCAAGTCCCTCACTGCTAGTCGGAATCCTCTGGCGTTCGGGGAAACGAGCTTGAGGTCATGTGGCGAACCGGTTACGGGGCACCAGTGGAGGGGCTCCGGACTCGGGTTGTTACAAGGTGGTATCAGAGGACTAATTTTCTCTTGCTTTAATATTTGGAGACCTTATCCAGGGATAGGACGGATTTGGTACTTGACATTAAGAAGTGCTCGGGAGTAGCTCACCTGTGTATAGGGAAAATCCATACTACCTCGTTAATTGCAGTTTCTGGCTTTGAGATTTTATGGTTGACATGATTTCACCTAGAGTGATTCACATGGATTGTGCTATTATTGTTTTGATATTTAAGTTCTATTTCTGTCACAACAAGATGAGATGAGGGTATCCCATATCATGCATCATATAGGAACTTCAAGAAATCACATGCCATGCATTCTTGCCATGCCATCTAGGGTGCATTAGCGATTGCATGTTGTTGTGATAGGCTCTGTGTAGATTATGCATGCTGTTGTGGTAGATGCTTGATAGATTATCTGTTGTTATGCTAGAAAATTGTTTTTTTGTTCCTTGATTAAAATGAATGCCAAATTTTGGTTCTTGAGGTGTTATGGGCCCTCACGGATCGGAATTTGGCACCTTTTCCCTTGTTTTTAGTGTTTCTGGAATTCTGCGCAGTTTCTGAGCTACTGCCCAGAAAAAACCCAGAATACACGGTGTGTACTTTTTGGATACACGCCGTGTAGTTTTCAGGCCATGTCACCGACCATGTGAGTAGAACACAGTGTCATGGGAGTAACTTCAGGAACATGCCATGTGATTTCGGAGCCGTGCATTCGGCCGTGTCACTAACAACATGGGTCGGGGAAGCTCGGGTAGAACACGATGTGTCCTTAGGAAACACGCCGTGTAGTCCTGTCCAGGTACCTGACCGTGTCATGAACAACACGGGTCGGTGTTACCTTCCTTTCCACATGTTGTGTTTGTTTGGAACACGCCGTGTAGTCTTGCCCAGGTTCCCAGATGTGTCACGAACAACACAGGACTATGTCACCTTCGCCTATACATGTCGTGCTTGTTTGGAACACACCGTGTAAGGTCCAGCCATGTAGACGGCCGTGAACTCAACAACACAGACCGTTGAAGCCTTGTCTGGTGCACGTCATGTTTTTTTCGAACACGCCGTGTAGTCTTGGGTTAAGTCAGACCCTGTGGGTTAGTCGTGTAAGGAGACTCAGTCAGGGGAATAGTTTCCAAGTACACGCCATGTGTGGGTTTAGCACGCCGTGTACTTTGAAGTGTACACGACTTATAGGGTAGAAGTACACGCCCATGTCAGTGGTTTAATAAGACACGTCATGTAGTTTTTATACACGCCGAGAAGTCTTGTTTTGCAATCTTGTGTGTTTTCTTCCCCTGTATCCATTTAAGTACTCTTGTGTTCTCTTCCCTTATTTTCTTGATCTAAGGTGTTCTTTTTATCTTTCAGAGCTATGCCTCTGAGACGTCCTCTGGTCATACATCTGTCGTCAGGCAGTAATCAGACGCCAAATATGGTTGATCAGGGACTTCCTGTCGATCCCCCAGCCGAGCCAGCCTTGGCACCGGTTGTTGTACCAGTTGCGGGTGCTAATGTGCAGTTCAGGGAAGGTTTCATGAGGATGATGCAGGCCTTCTAGGGGGCACTTCCTCCTGCCTCGTCTATGGGAGAGTTGACGTGGGTCTTTCAGCAGCAGCATCCTCCCACGTTCTCAGGGGAGGGAGGACCTCGGGTTGCAGAGTCATGGTTGGAATCCATGCTGACTATATTCGATCATCTATAGATGCCTCCAGAGAGGTGGGTAAATCACACCACCTACATGCTCCGAGACTCCGCCAAGAGGTGGTGGGACATTGTCTCACAGGCAGTTCAACAACAAGATATGTCTTGGGAGGAGTTCCTGCGCATGTTCTACGACTACTTCTTCTCGGAGACTCTGAGGGCCGATCGAGCTCGGGAGTTCATGAGCTTATAGTAGGGTACTCTATCTGTCATGGAGTATTCCTCTTGTTTCACTGAGCTGCAGCATTTTACACCCCTTCGGGATGGGAGTGGGGTGTTCTTGGAGAGGAAGTTTGAGGATGGACTCAGGCGGGAGATTCGCTCGCAGGTGAACATCTTCCAGCTGACATCCTTTACTTCCATCATCAACCAGGCACTGATTGTGGAGCGCAATCTGAGAGACTCTGGAGCTACGAGTCAGGGTGATTCTGCCTCCAGAGCTAGCTTTCCTCCAGATGACAGCAAGAAGCGTCGTATGGAGCCTACACATGGTGATTTGAGGAAGCGATACACATCATCAGGCAGCCAGGTGACGTGCTACCAGTGTGATTGGACAGGGCACACGAGGCCGTAGTGCCAGAGAGACCCCGTGGAGTGCCGATCTTGCAGAAAGATGGGTCACCTTCAGCATTTCTTCTAGGTTTTCTCACCATCAGCTGGTGATCGGGGTTCTTCCATGACTCCTCATTCAGGAGCAGCCCCACCAGTCTCTCACCAGTCATGGAACTAGAGTTCTACCAGCCGTTCGGGCCAAGGTGGAGGTCGAGGTCGTGGCAGCCAGCCACCAGTTCCTCAGCACCAGCAAGGAGGTTTAGCTTAGAGTGGTCATCCAGGGGCGTAGGGTTGTGGTATAGGCCAGTCTTTCACCATGGAGCAAACATATTATGAGCAGGATCCCGACCCTTCTACTATTTGAGGTACGATTTTAGTAGCCTCGGTTTTATCTTCAGCCCTTTTCGATACTGGTGCTACGCATAGCTTTATCTATGTTGTTGTTGTGGAGAGCCTTGGGCTCTACATCCTTTCTTCTGCCGACTCGTTGACACCAGACACACCTTGGGGGACAAGGAAATCTAGTGTACGCTAGTGTAGAGAGTGCCCTCTCGAGATTGCAGGGTATCGCTTCTTATGGGATCTCTATGTCCTAGAGATGACATGTTATGATGTCATTCTCGGCATGGACTAGTTGTTTCCCTTCGAGGAAGTCGTTGACTGTTATCACCGCAGAGTCAGTTTCATCTCACCAGAGGGTGATCCTTTTCTTCATAGAGGTGAATGGGACATTCGGGCGAGTCGGGCGGGACTCGAGAATCTTGGGCTAGGAGGGGTGACAACCCAGATTGCTAGTCTTAATCTGGATGATCAGGGGACTCCACAGTTGGACTTTCCTCCAGTGGTGGATCGCTTCAGGGATGTCTTTCCAGAGGTCTTTTCAGGTTTTCCTTCGGATCTTGAGGTAGACTTATCTATTGATCTCATGCGAGGAGTGGCACTGGTGTCCATTACTCCATATAGGATCACCACATTTGAGTTGCAAGAGCTCAAGAAGCAGTTGGAGGAGCTATAGGATAAGGGTTTCATCTGACCCAGTACTTCTCCTTGGGGTTCTCTAGTCCTGTTTGCGAAGAAGGCAGACGGTACCCTTCGGCTTTGCATGGATTATCGGAAGCTGAACCAATTGATAGTCAAGAACCGATATCCTTTTCCATGGATCGATGGCCTTTTCGATCAGCTTCGAGGAGCTCGGGTGTTCTTGAAGATCGACTTAAGGTCCTGTTACCATCAGTTGCGTGTTATACCATCAGATATACCTCTGACAACCTTCAAGAGAAGTTATGGTCTTTATGAGTATACAGTCATGTTGTTTTGTATCACGAACGCACCTATAGTTTTCATGGAACTGATGAACAGAGTGTTCCATCCTTACTTGGACTCCTTCATTGTGGTCTTCGTGGATGATATCTTAGTGTACTCTCACACTCGACACGACCATGCCGCACATCTTGAGATCATTCCAAGTACACTGAGAGAGCATCAACATTATGCTAAACTCTCAAAGTGCCACTTCTAGATGGATCAAATTCACTTCTTGGGTTACTTCATCTCAGAGGAAAGGGTATCTGTGGACCCAGAGAAAGTGAGGGATATAGTTTCCTGGGAGCAGCCGAAGAACATTTTTGTGGTATAGAGATTCATAGGGATGTATGGATACTACAGAGGCTTCATTCGGGACTTTTCTCGTCTAGAAGCACCTTTGACATGTCTGACCAAGAAGAGGGAGAAGTTATTATGGTCATATTCTTGTGAGTCAACCTTTCAGGAGCTAAAAGGAAGGTTGACATCAACACCGATAATAGTCTTTCCAGAGCCAGAAAAGAGCTACATTGTTTACTATGATGCTTTGGGTATCGGGCTAGGAGTTGTGCTTATGCAGGGAGATGGAGTCATTGTGTACGGATCTCGGTAGTTGAGGCCAGATGAGAGGAACTACCCTACACATGATCTGGAGTAGGCAGCTGTTGTTCATTCCTTGCGCTATTGGAGACACTATCTTCTGGGAGAGCATTTTGTGGTCTTCACTGACTACAAGAGTCTCAAATATATCTTCACTCAGAGTGATCTGAATCTAACTCAGCGCAGGTAGGTTGAGTATCTTTAGTCTTTTGACTTCAAGCTTTCCTATACGCTGGGAAAGGGCAACGCCGTGGAAGATGCGTTGAGATGGATAACTCAGATTCAGGTAGTTCAGAAGGCCAGTAGTGAGTGGAAACTGATGGCTCTGTTCTGTGAGATGCATCGGGAGGTGGACGACAGATGGGGACAAACTTTTCTATCTTTTGTAGCTGTTACCTCCACGCTTCTTGATCGGGTATCGATGAGGCAGCTATCAGACTCAGAAGGCTTTGTCCTGCGGGAGAGTGTGTCAGGAGAGGATGCTCTTCCTGGATAGAAAGTGGGCGAGGATGGGATCTTGCATTTCCAGGAACGTGTATGGGTGCCAGCAGACATACGCGACGATCTGATGTGGGATTTACATTCCTCTTTTTGGGCAGTTCATCCTGGCATCACCAATATGTATCAGGATTTTCATCGCCAGTACTGGTGGCCATGTATGAAGAAGGATGTTGCTGGTTTCGTCATGCGATGTTCTACTTGTCAGCAGGTGAAAGCAGAGCATCAGCAACCAGTAGGGATTTTACAGCAGTTACCCATTCCGGAGTGGATGTGTAATGATCTTGTGATGGACTTCGTGACCAGGTTTCCGAGATCGCCTCGAGGAAATGTTGATGTTTGGGTTGTCGTCGACAGGCTTACGAAGGTTTCTCACTTCTTGCCGATCAAGGAGACCTTCAGTGTCGATGAACTAGGAAGACTTCACATCACAGAGATCTTTTGTCTTCATGGAGTTCTATGCTCTATTCTTTCAGACAGAGATGTGCACTTTACCTCTCGGTTCTGGCAGGGACTTTAGAAATCCTTGGGTACATAGGTACTTTTGAGTATAGCTTACCATCCCTAGACTGATGGCCAGTCCGAGTGCACGATCCAGGTGCTTGAGGATATGCTCCGGGCTTACATCCTTGATTTTGGCGGTTCTTGGGAGAAGCATATCTCTCTGGTGGAGTTCGCCTACAATAAAAGTTTCCAGGTGAACATTCATATGGCAACATACGAGGCTTTGTATGGTAGGCCATGTAGATCACCCTTATGCTGGCTGGAGGCAGCAGAGGCATCTTTGCTGGGACCTCGTCTTTTTAAGGAGACTTCAGAGTAGATAGAGCTGATTCAGAAGAGGATGGCTACAGCGCAGTCTCGATAGAAGTCTTATGCTGATCAGCGGAGATGACCTATGGAGTTCGAGGTCGGTGATCAGGTTTTCCAACGTGTCACACCGAGGTTGGGACACAAAAGAATTCAGAGACAGGGTAAGATTTAACCGCGGTACATCGGGCCGTTTGAGGTCTTGGAGAGAGTGGGGCCAGTCGCCTATCAGTTACAGCTACCTCAGAGGTATTGGGCCATGCACGACGTCTTCCACGTCTCTCAGCTCCGACATTACTTTTTAGACCCATATCACATCTTTCAGCCTGAGGAAGTAGATCTTGAAGCGGATGCATCATTCGAGGAGCATTCTAATCGGATTGTCGATCACAGTACAAAGGTTCTACATGGGTGGTATGTTCCACTGGTATTGATGCTATTGCAGCACGGGCGAGTACAAGATGAGACCTAGGAGTGGGAGGCTGATATATGATCGCAATGGCTGGATCTGTTCGGGGTTTCTTCTTCTCCGTCTTGTTAGGGAAATTCGGGGATGAAATTCTTTAAGGGGGGAAGGTTGTAAGAACCTGGATCTTATTTTCACGTATTTTTTCCCATTTTATGGAGTTTTTAAGGAAAATAAATTTTCTGGAAATTTCAAAAGTACACAATGTGTACTTTTTGAGTACACTCCGTGTACTCTTCCCCAGCTCGAAGCTGTGTGCTGGCCATGTCCGGGCCACACACACGGTGTGTAAGGCTGAGGTAGAGGCCGATTAATTCGGAGTACGGAAAATTGAAGTACACACCGTGTACTCAAGAAGTACACGGTGTGTACTTTCTTTTTTTCATTAAATGGGCTGGGGTCACTTCTAACCCCCAGTTTCATCTCCTTCTTCAGTTTTCATCCATCTGAGAGGGACTGTACGGCCGGATCTTCGACGTGCTCCCGCATCACTGTCTGTTCCCCAATTCGAGCACGGTTGATTGTGTTGGAATCGCAGCGGTGAGTTCTTCCTTCAGCTTGATCCTTGTTTCTTGATTCCTCCTTGTTTTCAAGATATCGTGGGATGAATGTTATGTATGTTTTCTTAGATCTTCATCATTCTATGAGGAATCTATCGTCGTGGTTCATGTATATCGATCTCCTAGGATCGAGGTAGGTGGTTTGTTCCTTTCCGTAGAAAGTTGATGAATATTATGTGAAAATTCCACCAATACCCTTGAACGGGGTATTGTGTGTTTCCTGTTTTCCCTTGTTGTTTGCCGGCTTTGCTTGATTGCTTTAGTAGAGGTTATTTCTGGTGAGTAGAGTAATTTTTTTTGTGCTCAGGTTGCTTTTCCATGCTTGTTTTTCCTGTTGGGCGTTTTGCAAGTTTCCATGCCTAGTTGTAGGATAGTGGAACTGTTGGTTTATTATTACTGTTGAGCCTTCGTTGTTAGCCAAGTAGTTCTTGAGGTTTACTTGGACGATACACGCGCGCTGAGCATCTTTAGTTATACTCAAGACTGTGGGAACCTAGAGTAGTAGACCAAAGGGCGAATTGACGTAAGGGCTTCTCTAGAGTGTCTTTTAATTACGATGTGAGACTATAAGGGGAATTGATGTTGAGTGCTTCCCCAGAGAGTCTGTAGATCCACGACGCGGGCCAGAGGGGGAATGGACGTTGAGTGCTTCCCCAGAGATCATTTAGCACGATACAAGACTACAGGGGGAATTGATGGTGAGTGCTTCCTCAGAGAGTCTGCTTAATTATGTAGCTGAACCAGAGGGGTGAGACTATGTGTGCCTCCCATAGGGTTGCTAGTATTATAGGTTGAACCATAAGGGTTAGGCTGTGAGAGATACCCAGAGGGTTACCTATTATCTTCTTATTGCTAAATGCTTACTTGTGTACTTTACTTGTTAGAACTGTGGATTATAGCTTCTTGTGCTTTCCTGTTTACTACTTCATGTTTATTTACTGCCATGTATTCATTTGACTGTAAGGCACAAATATTTGGGTGATTTCCTACTGGGATTGTATCTCTCACCCTGTTTGGGCCATTCTTTTAGGCCCAAGCAGACTATGTTGCTGCAGGTATAGAGAAGGGCAAGCGCCCTTCTACTTCAGGATCTTGACTACACCAGGAGCTGGGGAGCATGGGACTGAGCCGTGGCTCGCGATGGTGAGGAGCTTACTTGTTTTTACTTTTGCACTTGGTTTCAGTTGTATTTTAGCACGTTGTTGTGTTTTCTGTTTTCCTTAGATACTTGTACCTGCTGCATCATTGTCATCATAGTTATATATCTACATTGCTTCCGTTGTTTGGTTTTTGTTGTTATGCTTGTTTTTTACTGCTTTCGCTGTGTATTGTTGTTTTCTTACCTTTTATACCTTACCGAATGAGGGCATAGTTTCCCCACCGACTCACCAAGGCCCTCACTGCTAGTTGGAAGCCTCTGGAATTCGGGGAAATGTGCTAGAGGTCATTTGGAGAACCAGGCACAAGGCACCAGTGGAGTGGCTCTGGACTCGTGTCGTTACACATTAGACTTAATCCTAATTGAGCATTTGATCTCAACCTTATTTTGTTTCTTTTCTCATGAATCCAAGAAGTGTACAATGTTTTTTTATGCATGGATTTTGTAATTTTTTCACATGTAATATGGAAATTGTGTATGTGTCTAGTCTACCAGGACTACTAAAATATTTGGTCCTTCGGTATGTGATTCCTTATATCTTATGTTAATGTAACAAAGTAAGAAACTGACTCCAAATTACTGGAATGAGGGTCATTACAGTTGCGATAAATGTTTTTCAACAATGCAAGTATATCTCATAGATGTCTTGCTTTTAGAGGATATATTATGGAATAATATTGAATAATTCCAATGTAAAAAAGGTATCCCATAAGAATAAGTTCGAACAAAAGTAGAATATGGAGCTAATAACATACTCCAAATAATAGAAGTGTAGAAAGAGAAATAATATTTAATAGGAGTCACATAGAATGAAATATGTAAGAATAACCTAGAATTGTAAAGGGATGCATATTATTATTTATAGGAGCTTCATGATAATAAAATATATTTATTTAACTATTATACTGAGTATTTTAAATTGAGGTGGTGCATCTTTTAATGACTTTGAGAAATTTAGGGGTCATCTGTATAGATCAGGAAGTAGTGGAGTTGTCCAAAAACATCAAAAGGTGGTGGAATTGGATAAACCGAATAGAATAATCTATAAATAGATTAGTGGGATATTTTTTTCTCTTTTGGTGTAATATTAAAATATTTTAAGATTCATCCATGTTTAAGAAATTTGTAGTGTTTCTCCCATAGATTAGGGCAAAGTCCAAACCATAAAATTCTTTTTTGTTCCTTATCGTGAATGAGTTATTTATCTATTATTAAACTTGTGTGAGTTGTATATAAGGTCTATAATATCAATTTGATTCAATATTATATGTTAAATAATTGTTACTTCATCCAAATGTTGGTATTGGGTGCTTCTAGTTACAAAACATTCAAACCATCATCCCCAGGTGAGGTTACAAATTTTAATTTAGAAACTTAGTGAACAAGAACAATAACAAAAAATATTATTGTTTATATATATATATATATTTATAAAGTGGGAGAGGGTAAATTACCTACCCTCTCCTCATTTTATTTGGCCACAACCCATGAAGGTCACAGTTTCATATCCTTTTTTTCATTCTCTTATTTTTTATATTTGATGTATAATGGGGGAGCGGTGGTACCCTCTCCCTACCCAAGCCTTCTGAAGATAGAAACCAATAACACATAGGTCGCGTCTCTATAAACCATTTTTAATTCATTCCCTTTATTCTTGTTTTTGTACAAATTATTTGAAACATGCGGCATCAACTGCTGCTACCGGTAACCACCTATTATTGGTATCATTGTCAGCACAAACCCACCTCCCAGCTGACCAAACTTCTCTAAATTTCACAAAATTCACTATTCTTGTTAATTTAATCTCCCTAAATCTAAAATTGATCTCTAATTTTCAAAAATTATCCATGAAGGATTAAAATTTTTTATAGAAGTATTATCATCCTGATACCTTCATTTTAGAATATTTTTTGATCTGGTCATCGAATCATCTATTTCATTACACCATTATAAAAATATAATTAAGGAATTAGATTCCATGTGCATAGAAATTTTTAAACAATAAAGGATCATTTTAGTTATAAAAAATAAATATAAATAATAATAGTGAAAAAATAAATGGGGGTTTAGGGGTTGGGTTGAAGAACCATTCCTTTATTCAAGATTCTTGGCACACTCCACCTTTTTCCACCTTATTTTTTGGTCCATTAGTCCTTAGGTGGAGATAGGGAGAGAACAAGAGATATAAATAAGGGATAGAAATTGTGGGAGGGGTTTTTTCATTTCCCTCCCCTACTCTATTATTTATTAAATACTCTTAATATGTTGGGATAACCCAATGATCACTAAAAATTCCCAAAAGATCATCTAAAATAAAACACCCCATTCTGAAGTCAATCGTGAAGTTCATTTTCAAATTTGATTCACAATTAAACATCTTTTAAAATGTTCTCAATCATAATTGGAAATGAGTTCCAATGTTGTAAAACCTTTTCAAAATTCTCATGGTACCCTAGAAAATAATCGTGGGTACAATTACAATAAATATGAGTGTCAAAAAATCCAAAGGAACCAATGTGGTCATAATACGATTGGAAGAATATGTTATTTTCTCAATTTTAAGTTTGGTTAATTCATTATAGTATATATTACTTTTTATTATATAAAAATGAATCTCTATCACTTTGTAATAACTTAATTTCACCCAAAATTTATAAAAATATTACCCTAGGGTAAATAACCCATTCCAAACTCAATGGTGTAGTTTATTTCACAATATGAAACTCTATATAGGATAAATATAATAATTTCACATTATAACCAAAATATTACTATTTTCCTTATAAATATTCCAAGGTGATTGATCCAACTATCCAAGAACCTAATTTATTTTCAAATGGGTTCTAACAGACCCAACAATACTAAAAGGAGTTATGTGTTCTGAGCACAAGAAAATTATACACCAGGAAAATATCTATATGTTACATTCTATCAACATTTAATTTTCATCCTAAAAAATAATCAACCATATACATCAATTATGATATCTTACATTAGGAATAATGGAGCCTCTAACTATAAATGAACAATGAATATGAGTGGAAAAAAAAAGAAGGTTTTAAACCCTAATTTCCACAAAACATTCAACAATCTCATGGGAATAAAATAATAAAATATTTATTTCTTCACTAGGCCAACAACTCAAGGGTTACATTGTAACACCCGAGATTTTTATGAGTAATATTTTGTTTTTTATATATCATCAAAAGAATCTTTCACTACACACTTGCTTGGCTTACTTTACACGCAATCGCGACCTTCCTCGATAGCTTGCGTCGTACGCAATACCGAGTTTCACTAAACAACGATATGCTATTAAAATATTATTAAAAGTAGCCGTTATGAATAGTAATAACCACTTTTTTGAAATTTTATAAATTTTATTTTTCAAAATGGACTTCATTTTTGGATTCGGAATACCGAAATTAGCCTAGGGTGAAATTTTGGTATTTTTCTGAAAACTTTCAATTTTTGATGAATAGTGAAACCACTAAGTGGTAGGTTAAAAACTGAATTTTGCATAAAACTTAATTTTGTCGCTTCTGTGAATGGAATTTCGAAAATTCGACAGACAAGGTTGATATCAGTAAGTAAAATGTGGTTCAATGAGATAAAAATAATTTTTTGGTGAATAGTAACTTTTTACTTTTTTTTTCCGCGGTTAATAGTAAATAGGGTAACTAAGGGTACAAATGATATTACTATTACCCTAACACATGTCCTAATTCTATTGGATAAGTTTAATTCGACCAAAAACAAACTTAGGAATACAATATGACCATTTAGGCCCACTTGGGTTAGATTAGGACATTTATTATTAATTTATTTAAAGAAGGGTTAAAATAGTTAAAATCAAAGTTTAATAAGTAAATAATTTTTAATATGGGGTTATAAATAAGATAAATTCGACTATAAATATTAATTGGAAATCTAAAACGATTTCCTACATAATTGTATTTTATTTGTAATTTTTAGACATTAAATAATTTAATTTATTTATGACACAATGATGATGCAGTAATTATCTTATTTATGAAATATTGACATAATTGATGTTATAAACACAAAAATAAATGTAATTTGAAACTTTTTATGAATTCCAATAATTTTATAGGTTACTATGATATATTAGTATTGATTTAACCAACTTGGTTCGAAAATATAATTCTGTAATGACTTTCACAAAAATCATATATCAAATAGTGTCAAAATTGACACAAAATAGTTTTTAAATCAAATATTATATTATTAATTGTTATTTTATTCCTAAAAATCTAATGTTCGGCCAAATAACTTATATAAGGATATATATATTAATAATAAACAATTTGGGATTCTTTTGGCATGTTATAGTAATTGTTTTAACCATATAGTGGAAGAAAACAAAAAGACACGGTAAAAGTTAAATTATTTAACTTAGAGTTAAATCTAATTGATAAGGTTACAATAATATCCTAAACTTGTCTAAATACTATTGGTTGATAGCCTTTCGACCCATCCCCACTTTAGCTTCAAAATAATACCCTTTGGAACCATTATAAACCGATTTTGACTTTAATATAAAATAATATTTTGAGATATTCCTAAGGTGCCCCTCTCCTCCCTTATAAAAGGGCACCTCCTCCCCCTCCTCCTCACACCAATTTGAGCACTCAAGCTCGCCCAACCCCTGCCATTGTCTCCTCTCCACTTCCCTAGAATAATCCTAGAGGTCCTGGGTTTCTCCAAAGATAAATCTTAGTTCCCTAAGTGGAGGATTCAAAGAGGCGTTCCAAAGAAGAGGTAATATCCATTACCGATCTTTTCAATTTCATTCTTCTTCAACTTCTTCTTCTTTAGTTCTTTCATGATAAAGTAATAAAATAAGTATTACTTACATACTGATATGTTATTATAAATATGAAACAACCCTAATTCACCTTCTATCCATCCTACGGAAAAATGAAATCACCGCGCGTGCGTACGTACGGAATACCGTATCCACGCCGTGGTGTAATCTATTTTCCACAATCACCTTATAAGGATGGGTATAATGGTGTAATGAGTTACTATTTATGATTATTATAAAGTAATATTGATACTGAAATAATATATTTATACTCCAATACAATTCCACGATCATAGGAACGATATCATCACTCGTGCGTACGTACGGAATACCGTCTCCACGATGTGATGCGACTCGTTCTACATGATCATCATTACATAGTAATTATATAAATGAATTTAATGAATAAATATGATATATGTTACACTAATACCATTCTGGATATAAGGTATCTATAACCTTAAAAGAAGAATAAGAATTTATTCGGCAAAACACGCATAAGAACAAAAGGCAATAAAGACCCAAGTAACAAGTAACAATGAAATATTACTAACAAGAAGCTAAAAATATGACCATATATGATATCATATCAATATGTATGATTCTGGAATAAGTCAATAACATTATTTAAACCATTATACATGAGCTTCGGACACATACAATGGAAATCGGACCTAAGGTAAGGGAAATATCACAATCTCATCTTTATCCGAGATTGTTTATACTTTGGAATTTACTAGGGTGTATTTTATCATCCACATCCATGTTTCCTCAATATGTAATATTATTTCCATCCACCTAAAATAGATTATATCCCATTTTACCCTTCGGTAAATTTTTAGTAAATGATATGAAAGGAATCTTTTGTCGTTTTTCGTACGAGGTACTTTTTTGACTTTTCCGACAAAAGTACGAGAAGAATGTTTTTTTAACTTATACGGCATGAATGGATTTTTAAAAAATTATTTCCAAGAAGCTTACTTTACATGTTTTCATGTTTATTTTTAATCAACTTCTTTAAGTTTAAAATTGTATGACATGTTAAGAAAGTAAAAGTGTTTTTGAAGTAGAAATGATATTTTCCTCAAGAATGAAGTTCAAGTGTTTTATCAAAATTATTTTCCATCTAAGATGATAAAGGGTTCTGTTTTTATCCCTATTATTACATAGATTTGATTATGTTGTGATGGAAATATTTTTATGAATTCCTTTATCTTATATGAATTGTTTTATGATGTCATGTTGTTTAAGAATTCCATTTTTATTACATGGGTTACGCTATGATGTATGGTTTATGATTATGTGGCACACATAAGAAAGGATTCATTATAAGATGGGTGGGACCTATATCTCCCTCCAATGCATTGGGTAAAGATTTTATATCTCATGAGATAGACATGGCTGGAACGGTAGGTTATAACGGTTCAGTGAAATAGGACTGGAACGAGGGTGACTCGGTTCAGAAAGGGACTTTGTCCACTAAGATAGTCTTGGCAATGAGTCATGACTAACAAGAAATGATTTTCCATGATTATGTGTGCATGCCACAAAGATTTCAAGTTTCATGTTATGATTATGGGGATCTCATTTTCACTTCTATGATTTGTTCCATGTTAAGATATTATGATCTCTTTTGCAGGTTATGATTTTCAAAAAGATATGATATGATTTTTATTTCCTTTATTTTCCCTTGCTGAGCATTTGAGCTCACCCTTTTATGTTTTCTTTTCCCCAGGTCAGGAAGATGGATATTAAGTAGAATATGCTAAAAGGGACCCTAGATATGATGAAATAAATGGGAGACACTATAGAAGATTTATGAACCTGTTGTTTATGTTTCCCAGTTTCTAAAGACACTATACCTATACGGTCCTTTGTGGTTTTGTCATATGTTGTAATAAGGGTGCTTCAATTTTGAAGTATTAACAATGTATGTAAAGTATGGGTCATTATAGTTGGTATCAGAGGAAAGGTATAGTCAACCTTTGGAAACTAGGATGTGAAAGCCTTAGTAAGAACCCTAAGGATAAGTCTAAGCATAGAACAAAATCTTAGTGTTTTAGAAATGGCCATGAATAACCTAGGATAAGACCTTAAGCATGAAAATTTTATCCTTGATTATGTGGTTTTCGTATTATAATTAGTGTTTCTCACACTATTCTTCTTGGTTTTAGTCAATGGCTGGAACCCGAAGGAACCGTGTTAATGCGGAATGCAATGGGCAATGCAATGATTGTCCCCCTGAGAAACCAAACAATATGGGAGATGGAATGCAAAATCTTTTAGCCATGCTCACACAACTTTCTCAAGCTATGAATCATGTAGGACTTCCAAACGAACAAGGGAAGGAGAAACATTCTGTTGAATCCTTCATGAGGCAGCGTCCACCTTCTTTCAGCGGGTCTACTGATCCATTAGTTGCTGAACAATGGATTAGTACTACTGAAAAGATATTTTCAGTTCCTCAATGTTCTGAACATGATAAAGTCATCCTAACAGTGTATCGTTTGGAAGGAGATGCTGATCAATGGTGGAATCTTATTAAGAATACGAGGCAAAGGGATGAAATTGAGTCTATGGAATGGGACGAGTTCAAGAACTTATTTTTCAATAAGTACTTCCCTCGTATTCTCCGAAAAAAGATGGAGAAAGAGTTTCTTGAACTGAAGCAAAGGGATGATGAATCTGTTGGTACCTATGAAGCAAATTTTACAAGAGATGCAAGGTACGCTTCTGGTATTATTATCCAACCTAAGAGTAAGATCGATCGATTCTTTAGTGTCTTAAAACCAAGTCTTCGAAGGGCGTTATCCATAAGGGACTTCAATAGCTACGAGGAAATCGTTCTATGTGCTCTCAAAGTCGAGATGGATATTGGAGTAACCCATCAGTCACATGGGTTTGATAAGAAGAGGAAGATGGAATTCAAAGGAAAATATAAAGAGCACACTGAAAAGAAGATGAACTTTCCCTTATGCTCAAATTGTGGAAAGAAACATGGAGGGAGTTGTCTTAAAGGGACAAGTAAATGTTTCAAATGTGGAAAGGAAGTTCATCGAGCATTTGAATGCCGCGATAATGGGAAGAAGATGTCTAATGATGCAAACAAAGGAAGGGATACACAGAATTAACCTACTACACTTCAATGTTTCAAGTGCAAGGAGATGGGTCATTATGCCAATCAATGCCCAAATCCAAGGGTTGATGATGATGGTCGACGTCAACAAAATCTTAAGGCTAAAGACAAAGGAAAGTCACATTCAATTTCTATCAGCGATGTGGAGTACGATAACGAAGTGGTGAAAGGTAAACTTACCATCCACTCTAAAGTAGAAAATGTTTTATTTGATTCTGGATCCACCCACTCTTTTATTTCTGAAAAATTTTCTAAGGGTATCACCGTATTACCTCAACAATTAGATGTTGAGTTAGCTGTGACAACACCTAATGGCACAACAGTCGCATCAAAAGTTTATAATTCTTCTCCGATCGAAGTTTGTGGGAAAGTGCTTCCTGCAAATCTTGTGATCCTTCCTTTAGTGGAATTTGATGTGATTCTTGCCATGGATTGGCTTTCTCTACATGGAGCTCATATCAATTTCCAAAGAAGGGAAGTCACATTTCATATTCCAGATCAATCTACGATCGTCTATCAATGCAAGGATGAACATAACCTTCCAGTGGAAATTTCTTCCATCTTATGGGTATTGATTCCACTAAATGAAGGTTATTTATCTCAAATGGTTGGTGAGAAACTCACGATTAATAATATGCCCATTGTACGGGAGTTTGATGATGTCTTTCCGGAGGAATTACCGGGTCTTCCACCAAATCGTGAAGTTGAGTTTTCAATAGAACTCGTACCGGGCGCTTTGCCAATCTCAAAGACACCTTATAGAATGGCCCCAATTGAGTTGCAGGAATTGAAGAAGCAACTCCAAGATAATCTTGATAAGGGATTCATACGCCCTAGTGCGTCACCTTGGGGAGCACCTGTGCTATTTGTTAAGTAGAAAGATGGATCAATGAGACTATGCATTGATTATCGAGAACTTAACAAGATCACTATCAAGAACAAATATCCTCTCCCACGCATTGATGACTTATTTGACCAACTACACGGAGCTCAATACTTTTCCAAGATTGATCTTCGTTCAGGGTATCATCAATTAAGGGTCAAAAGGGAGGATATACCAAAGACGGATTTCCGTACAAGGTATGGACACTAGGAATTTATAGTGATGCCATTTGGTCTTATTAATTCCCCTTCTATCTTCATGGATCTAATGAATAGAGTCTTTAGAGAATATCTTGATCAATTTGTGGTATTCTTTATAGACGATATTCTTGTCTATTCAAAGAGAAAGTAAGAGCATGAAGATCACTTGAGAATTATATTGAAGACCCTGAGAAAGGAGAAGCTTTATACCAAATTTACCAAGTGTGAATTTTGGCTTCAAAAAGTTGCATTTTTGGGTCACATAATCTCAAAAGAGGGGATATCTGTGGATCCAGAAAAAACAGAGGTTATCGAAAGATGGTCAAGACCAAAAACAGTAACTGAGATCCGAAGTTTTCTTGGTTTGGCTGGATATTATCGACGTTTTGTAAAAGATTTTTCACGATTATCTAGTCCACTCACCAAGTTGACTCGGAAAGGAGTTAAGTTTGTTTGGACAGAGGAATGTGAAGAGAATTTCAAGGAGTTGAAAAGAAGGTTATCCAGTGCACCTATGCTCACACTGCCTTGTAGTGGAGAAAGGTTTGTGATCTACAGTGATGCATCCAAGAAGGGATTGGGGTGTGTTCTTATGCAAAATGATATGGTAATAGCTTATGCCTCACGATAGTTGAAATTCCATGAGAAAAATTACCCAACACATGATTTGGAGTTGGCTTCGGTAATCTTTGCATTAATGATTTAGAGTCATTACCTTTATGGTGAAAGGTGTGATATTTATAATGATCATAAAAGTTTAAAGTATATTTTCACAAAAAAGAAGTTGAATATGCGTCTAAGAAGATGGTTGGAGCTGATTAAGGATTACGACTGCTCAATCCATTACCACCCTAGGAAAGCAAACAAGGTGGCAGATGCATTAAGTCGACAAGACCATGCTAGTTTATCCATGATGAGGATCACAAAAGATCCAATATTTATGGATTTACAAAGGATGGATCTTGGAATTATAATGGATGGGGGAAAATCTTATCTTTCTCAAATGAATGTTCAACCATCTATACATGTGAAGATTAAAGAGGTCACGGAAAGAAGATGTCGAGTTACAAAAGAAGGTGAGAAATGTTTCTGAATTCAACCTTGATTGTGATGGGATAATAAAGTTCAGGAATAAGGTTTGTGTTCCTCCCATCCCCGAATTAAATAAGGAGCTGTTGGATGAGGCTCATAGTTCTTCATTCTCTATTCATCCTGGAAGCACGAAGATGTATAGGGACCTGAAAGAGTACTTATGGTGGGATGGCATGAAAAGAGATGTTGCTGAATATGTCTCTCGATGCTTGGTTTGTCAACAAGTTAAAGCTGAGAGACAGAAGTCTAAGGGGATGTAACAACCATTACCCATACCCGAATGGAAATCGGAAAACATCACTATGGACTTTGTCACAGGACTTCCTAAAACATCCAAAGGCAATAATTCTATTTGGGTCATAGTTGATCGTCTTACAAAGTCTGCAAACTTCACTGCTATTATAGAGGATTTCTCTCTAGATCAGCTTGCTAGGATATATGTAGAGGAAGTGGTAAGATTGCATGGAGTACCACTTTCTATTATATCTGATCGGGATCTGATATTTACATCGAAGTTCTGGCAAAGTCTTCAGCATACTCTGGATACAGAGTTGAGTTTCAGTACTGCTTATCATCCTCAGACAGACGGTCAGTCTGAGAGAACAATTCAAACCCTAGAAGATATGTTGAGAGCTTGCTCTATGGATTTCAAAGGAGGTTGGGATCAACACCTACCTTTGGTGGAATTTTCTTATAATAATAGCTTTCACTCTAGTATTCAGATGGCTCATTATGAAGCTCTCTATGGAAAGAAATGCAGGACTCCAACTTGCTGGGATGAAGTTGGGGAAAGAAAGCTATTAGGACCTGATCTCGTTGATGAAATGGCAGAAAAGCTAAGATCTATTCAACAACACATAAGAGCATCTCAGTGTCGACAGAAAAGTTATGCCGACAACCGAAGAAAAGACCTAGAGTTTGAAGTGAGTGATAAAGTGTTCTTACGAATATCTCCCTGGAAGAGGGTTATGAGATTTGGAAAGAAGGGGAAGTTGAGCCCTAGATATATCGGTCCTTTCGAAATACTGGATCGTGTTGGAAAGGTAGCTTACCGATTGGCGCTTCCACCGAATCTCTCTCAAGTTCACGATGTGTTCCATGTATCTCTCCTAAGAAAGTACATACCTGATCCTTCACATGTACTCAGCTCAGAAGTTGTACCGCTGGAGCAAGATCTTTCTTATGAAGAACAACCGATAGAGATTCTCGATCGTAACGAAAAAGTCCTAAGAAACAAGACCACTCGATTGGTGAAAGTTTTATGGAGGAACCACCAACTTGAAGAAGCTACATGGGAGCTTGAGGATATGATGAGGGAGAAGTATCCTCATCTGTTTGTTACAAAGTGACGAATTCCGAGGGCGAAATTCTTTTTAAGGGGGGTAGAATGTAACACCTGAGATTTTTATGTGTAATATTTTGTTTTTTATATATCATCAAAAGAATCTCTCACTACACACTTGCTTGGCTTACTTTACACGCAATCGCGACCTTCCTCGATAGCTTGCGTCGTACGCAATACCGAGTTTCACTAAACAACGATATGCTATTACAATATTATTAAAACTAGCCGTTATGAATAGTAATAACCACTTTTTTGAAATTTTATAAATTTTATTTTTCAAAATGGACTTCATTTTTGGATTCGGAATACCGAAATTAGCCTAGGGTGAAATTTTGGTATTTTTCTGAAAACGTTCAATTTTTGATGAATACTGAAACCACTAAGTGGTAGGTTAAAAACTGAATTTTGCATAAAACTTAATTTTACCGCTTCTGTGAATGGAATTTAGAAAATCCGACAGACACGGTTGATATCAGTAAGTAAAATGTGGTTCAATGAGATAAAAATAATTTTTTGGTGAATAGTAACTTTTTACTTTTTTTTACCGCGGTTAATAGTAAATAGGGTAACTAAGGGTAAAAATGATATTACTATTACCCTAACACATGTCCTAATTCTATTGGATAAGTTTAATTCGACCAAAAACAAACTTAGGAATAAAATATGACCATTTAGGCCCACTTGGGTTAGATTAGGACATTTATTATTAATTTATTTAAAGAAGGGTTAAAATAGTTAAAATCAAAGTTTAATAAGTAAATAATTTTTAATATGGGGTTATACATAAGTTAAATTCGACTATAAATATTAATTAGAAATCTAAAAAGATTTCCTACATAATGGTATTTTATTTGTAATTTTTAGACATTAAATAATTTAATTTATTTATGACACAATGATGATACAGTAATTATCTTATTTATGAAATATTGACATAATTGATGTTATAAACACCAAAATAAATGTAATTTGAGACTTTTTATGAATTACAAAAATTTTCTAGGTTACTATGATATATTATTATTGATTTAATCAACTTGTTTCGAAAATATAATTCTGTAATGACTTTCACAAAAATCATATATCAAATAGTGTCAAAATTGACACAAAATAGTTTTTAAATAAAATAAAATATTATTAATTGTTACTTTATTCCTAAAAATCTAAGGTTAGGACAAATGACTTAGATAAGGATATATATATTAATAATAAACAATTTGGGGTTCTTTTGGCATGTTATAGTAAGTGTTTTAACCATATAGTGAAAGAAAACAAAAACACACGGTAAAAGTTAAATTATTTAACTTAGTGTTAAATCTAATTGATAAGGTTAAAATAATACCCTAAATTTGTCTAAATCCTATTGGTTGATAGGCTTTCGACCCATACCCACTTTAGATTCAAAATAATACCCTTTGGAACCATTATAAACCGATTTTGACTTTAATATAAAATAATATTTTGAGATATTCCTAAGGTGCCCCTCTCCTCCCTTATAAAAGGGAACATCCTCCCCCTCCTCCTCACACCAATTTGAGCACTCAAGCTCGGCCAACCCCTGCCATTTTCTCCTCTCCACTTCCCTAGAATAATCCTAGAGGTCCTGGTTTTCTCTAAAGATAAATCTTAGTTCCCTAAGTGGAGGATTCAAAGAGGCGTTCCAAAGAAGAGGTAATATCCATTACCGATCTTTTCAATTTCTTTCTTCTTCAACTTCTTCTTCTTTAGTTGTTTCATGATAAAGTAATAAAATAAGTATTACTTACATACTGATATGTTATTATAAATATGAAACAACCCTAATTCACCTTCTATCCATCCTACGGAAAAATGAAATCACCGCGCGTGCGTACGTACGGAATACCGTCTCCACGCCGTGGTGTAATCTATTTTCCACCATCACCTTACAAGGATGGGTATAATGGTGTAATGAGTTACTATTTATGATTATTATAAAGTAATATTGATACTGAAATAATATACATATACTCCAATACAATTCCATGATCATAGGAACGATATCATCACTCGTGCGTACGTACGGAATACCGTCTCCACGATGTGATGCGACTCGTTCTACATGATCATCATTACATAGTAATTATATAAATTAATTGAATGAATAAATATGATATATGTTACACTAATACCATTCTGGATATAAGGTATCTATAACCTTAAAAGAAGAATAAGAATTTATTCGGCAAAACACGCATAAGAACAAAAGGCAATAACGACCCAAGTAACAAGTAACAATGAAATATTACTAACAAGAAGCTAATAATATGACCATATATGATATCATATCAATATGTATGATTCTGGAATAAGTAAATAACATTATTTAAACCATTATATAGTAGCTTCGGACACATACAAAACAAATCGAACCTAAGGTAAGGGAAATATCACAATCTCATCTTTATCCGAGATTGTTTATACTTTGGAATTTACTAGGGTGTATTTTATCATCCACATCCATGTTTCCTCAATATGTAATATTATTTCCATCCACCTAAAATATATTATATCCCATTTTACCCTTCGGTAAATTTTTAGTAAAGGATATGAAAGGAATCTTTTGTCGTTTTTCGTACGAGGTAATTTTTTGACTTTTCCGACAAAAGTACAAGAAGAATGTTTTTTTAACTTATACGACATGAATGAATTTTTAAAACATTATTTCCAAGAAGCTTCCTTTACAAGTTTTCATGTTTATTTTTAATCAAATTCTTTAAGTTTAAAATTGTATGACATGTTAAGAAAGGAAAAGTGTTTTTGAAGTAGAAAGGATATTTTCCTCAAGAATGAAGTTCAAGTGTTTTATCAAAATTATTTTCCATCTAAGATGATAAAGGGTTCTATTTTTATCCCTATTATTACATGGATTTGATTATGTTGTGATGGAAATATTTTTATGAATTCCTTTATCTTATATGAATTGTTTTATGATGTCATGTTGTTTAAGAATTCCATTTTTATTACATGGGTTACGCTATGATGTATGGTTTATGATTATGTGGCACACATAAGAAAGGATTCATTATAAGATGGGTGGGACCTATATATCCCTCCAATGCATTGGGTAAAGATTTTATATCTCATGAGATAGACATGGCTGGAACGGTAGGTTATACCGGTTCAGTGAAACAGGACTGGAACGAGGGTGACTCGGTTCAGAAAGGGACTTTGTCCACTAAGATACTCTTGGCAATGAGTCATGACTAACAAGAAATGATTATCCATGATTATGTGTGCATGCCACAAAGATTTCAAGTTTCATGTTATGATTATGGGGATCTCATTTTCACTTCTATGATTTGTTCCATGTTAAGATATTATGATCTCTTTTGCAGGTTATGATTTTCAAAAAGATATGATATGATTTTTATTTCCTTTGTTTGCCCTTGCTAAGCATTTGAGATCACCCTTTTATGTTTTCTTTTCCCCAGGTCAGGAAGATGGATATTAAGTAGAATATGCTAAAAGGGACCCTAGATATGATGAAATAAATCGGAGACACTGTAGAAGATTTATGAACCAGTTGTTTATGTTTCCCAGTTTCTAAAGACACTATACCTATACGGTCCTTTGTGGTTTTGTCATATGTTGTAATAAGGTTGCTTCAATTTTGAAGTATTAACAATGTATGTAATGTATGGGTCGTTATATACATTCCATTAAAATTCAATTTTCCATGTTAATTTTTGAATTCCATGTACATAATAATAATTTTCATTACAAGGCCCTGCTATATCATATCTCTTATAAAACTGACTAAGGTAATCTACTTTCCCAATTACTCATCCATGGATATAATGATATTCCGGTTATGATCATTTGAATTTCTATGAATCACTAAAAAAATATCTCTAATATATCACCAATATCCATCATTAATAACTATAAATAGAATGAATCACCCCACCTTAGAGAAGTGATCATGGTTCTTGTCAAAATATATTTATTTGTGACTAATCATCTTATTATCCCCATCCCATGGGTTAACAATAGATGTCTAAGATCATTTATACTCTATTAATACTCACTCATTATGGCCACATAATCTCAATTACACAAGGGATCACAATTTAACCAACAACCCCACTAGGAAATAATTTCTCTGATGGCCAGGATGATCATAATCAAAACGTTATAAGATCTCAATAATATGTCAATAAGAACTCAACTTTTTTATCAAACATTACTCTAAACAGTAATTCTCAATAAAAACCAACTTAAAGGGAATCCAAGGGTCATTTAAGGGTTAAGTTGTAACCTAATACATCATTAGGGGGGTGATCAATGATATCAAAAATAAAAATTTTTCTTTTTCTTGATTGTTTTTATTTTAGGATATTATCCCCAAGTTAGTGCGAACCGGTTCAACCTGTAACTCTTGATGATGAAATTACCAAAAAACCACAAATATATAGGAAATTAAAGAATTCACATAACACAAATATTTTACATGGTTCACCACAAATGATTATGTATAAGGAGAACACATTGAAGATGTGTCAAATGAAAAAATACACTAAGATTAACTAGTTTTGGGGATACAATTATTTAACCATAGTAACTCTATAATAGATTACTAACAATGAAAGACATGTATTATAGGAGAATTTGAGTAGTTCATAGATGATTTGATATGGGGAAAAATGGGTTCAAAATCCACCCAAGGGGATGGATTCTTGAATTATGAATCCTTCCTAAAAGGTAAGGGTTTCATGAAGTATGTTAGTGAACCAAAACATTTAATATTAAGTGAATATGGTAACCTATAATGAAACATATGTATCCACCTATATGGAGCCTATAAATACCCCCTTTCCGTTCATTTAAGGGTACCATGACCTTTGGACTTCCTATAGAGGCTCCAAATTCAGGAAAGTTAATCTTTCACAAGACAAAGGAGAAGTTTATTCCTATATTTATTCATATTTAATGAGTGGTATCCTATGAACAATTGAGAACTGAAGACGATGGGAGAGGTGAAATTTGGGAAATATTATTCCGCATGCACTAGAAGAAAAATTCCTTATGCCCTATAGGGTTCCTCAAAACCTCAATCATTGGAAAAACCCACCCCATAAGGTCCAAGGAACCATCCCTAGGAAGGGAACACATATTTTTTGAAGGCATAAGGCTTATAGTAATCACTTTCACAAACCTCTTATCCTTCATGAAGCACACAACACATTACCTTATATGATGCCTTATTTCAATAGACATAGCTTCTAGAATGTTAGGTGCTTATAAGCCTTGTACCTATCCAATCCAGTTTAACTGATGCCATGATCATCCACATGAATGGTATCATTATCCCTCATGTATATAATCTTTTCTAGAAGCATGAGCTAAACAATGTTGTTGCCTTTTTCTCATAACCATAGGCACCCTAACCTTGGGACCCCATCAAGACACCCCAACAAAAATGGAATCATCAAGGGAAGACACTTTATTTTCCCTTTGAGGGAATGCGGGAACCCTATGAACCTAAAATAGTAATAGACTTCCTCATAAATAGTAACACTATATCTAATCTATAAGAATTTAAACTACATAAAACTTATTTCCTCGTCACATGAAATTAAACTAAATGAAAATCTCCTCAATATGTGATGTTAAACCATAGCCTTACTCTATTTGATAAACATAGGATGCCTCATGTGATAAGAATGAGATGATCCCTCATATTTCAAGTAGATTCCATGTGTAATCTCCACACCATACCTTTTGTTTTCACCTTTCATGACACAAGAATCCTTACTGCATAATATTAAACTACATTGACTAGTCCAACCACACAACCTTAAAAAGTGTACTCGAACTATGTGGGTTTTGGTCACTAACTCTTATTTGGGTATAAAAGATTCCTCTCAAAGGTTCAGTCATGATATCAATAATAAAATTGCATCCCCAAGAGGGGGTTAACCCTAAATTGTGACCACTCCTCTTGGTAAAACACTCAAACTCTTACCATCCAAATATGAGGTCCACATTGGACCTTTATGCCACCATGAGATGTTGATCCGCATCTGACCTATTACGTGATGAACATATATGGGAAATGTTTCCTCAAGAATTTAAACCTATGATCATGTCCTCACAAAACATTAAACCTGTGACCCCTCCTGATACATCAGAACCTCTACTTCATGTGATGAATATGATATTAATTGGGTAATGATATATGGATTCATAATTACCTTAGTGTATGTTACCCCATAGAAGACACGATATTCGCATGGTTTTATACCTAATTTTCCTCATAAATGATATTCCCTCAACTCTGAATGAGGAAGACTTTATAGATAACCAAAATGCCCAACTTCCACAGATGGCTAGACTTGTCAAACAGAACCATTATCTCTGACCATGGGCACCTACTATGTCTTGATAACATTCATCATAATTAAATAGTCTAAACTTCAAGATGGTTCTAGTAATTATATTCATTAAGATTTCTCAAGTCTATGAGAGAGACAAGAACTAGGTACCAAACTCCAAAGAGGAATCCATGGAATGAGGAACTGACATCCCATCACCTTGTTTTGATCACGGACCTGACATCCTCAACCTTGGTGGTAAAATCCACATACCTTTTGAAAGAGGTAATGTGGGGAAACTACCGCTCTGGAGGGGCTGTGACTAGTCTAAGGATTCAAACCACTCCATGAAATTAAAACAAAGCACATCATCACAAGATGTGCACCCTGGTAGAATCGGTAGAAAAAAAATAGTGAAATATATGTGAAACTAATATCCTTAAACCATGAGTAGAAGATTAATGTTAGACATCACCCAATTTAGACATCACTATATTTATAAGTTCTAGACCTCTAGATTCACCCAAAAAATGGTGCGCCCTACATGAAGATCTTCTCTTATAACTTGGGAAAAAATAAGAATGTTGTGTATCCCCTATCTAAGACATCATTTTCATGGATCCTTTCTCCACCTTGGATAGAGAATTGGGAACATTGGGAATCACTTTCATAAGACATGTACTAACGGTTGACTATTTTTATCCTACAAGACTCAATCCATGAGAAACTCCAAAAGAAACACCACAAAAAAGTGTCAGTTTAGGATAAATAATGGTATGATAATCCCACTCAACTACACTCCTTCTATAGTGGCCACCACACTCATGGATACCGATCAACCTCTCCCCAAATCCCCTTCCAAGATCATCTAAATAAGGATGATCAATTCCCTTTTTTTTCATTTTGATTAGAAAGGGATCATCCTAAACAAGGACACGGATCGATGGTATTTGGAAGCTGCAAAACTTCATTGACGCTACCACCCTTAGAGGCTACGTAGGGGACAATCCACCATGTCACAATGATGAATTGTTTTAGGAGTCTCTCCTTGGACTATTATGAAATATCACACACCTATGCTAAATTGGTAGGGGAACATGGTTCGTGCCTACCATGTACACTACCTAAGAGTTTCCAAAGATGGATCTCACCTAGCCACACTAAAAATGCTGACTAGATACATAGGTTGATCAGAATTCATGTCTTGTCCTTTCTCTTCCAACCCTATTCTAGAATAAACAACACCAATGTCAAGGGAATTTAGCCAACCATGTTCAATAGGAGGCCTCTCCAATAACTTTGGTGGCCTCTTTCATCATCATTAAACCTCCTCTTATCCTCAAAAACACTACATGGGGGAACAACTACACCTAATTGGAATATAGACTCTATCAACCAACTAGGAAGGTTGGGTTGACTCTCCCCATTATGGGAACCACAGAAAACCATTATGGATAATCCCATGGTAAATAATTACACTATGGATGTCCTCCCCATAACACTATTATATGACATGATGGTCCTCCTTATGCTGAAGACTTCCCCTATCCTGAAGATCCATTCTAGGGAAGAAGAACATACATCCTCTATGGGGGCCCTACCTGTGGTTCCAGTCATCACATACATGGATTAAATCCTCACAATACTTAGAGTATCTCTCTTGGGGAACTCTTGAACAAGTATAGGAAAGAACTAGTTAAACATCACATCACCATAAAACACTCAGAATCTAAGGAAATTGATGCCTTAATGGAAATACCTATAACCTCACCACCAAAGCTAGGGGAAGGAGCCCATTAGTTGAGGCTAACCAGCCCTAAGGATGATGTCCACAAGTTCCCTGGATCCCTCCTCAGGTGCCAAAATATATAGGACGTATTGGATTCCTTCAAGGGACTCTATTTGAAACTATATCTATCTCCATCAGTTTCCCTCCTCTCTAACTCCACCTTAGAAATAGAGGAGATGTCAATGTTTGGATTATCACCCCCAGATGATGGTAAAAATATATCCATACTACAGATCCATGATGACCATCCCAACTAGTAGGATTCCATAGAAATCCAATTCTATATACATATGGTCTTGAATTTGGACTCACCCCCAGAATAAACTCCATTTGTTTCAAGGGAGATTGGACCATGTGATTCCCCCTCGACTAGAAAATCAAAAATATATAATTATGCATCAATTACACAACCAATCTCCTAAAAATTCTGATTAGAGCCTTGGGTGATCAAGAAGAGGACTATCCTATGAATAGTGAGTAGGATGATAGATTGTGGGAGATCCTACCACCGACCTGCTATCATTTGTGTTTTGGAAAATTATTACGTCTTTCTTCACCATTATGAAATTCCATAACAAGGACCATGTGGCATGAATTTTACAAAATATATGGGAACTCTTTGACCACCTTTGTGATCACTAGTAAAACTATCCATGAATCCTTGATCTTATTGAGTTCATCAATCCCTAGTGCTAGAAGGATGACATCACCACACTCCTAGTGGCCCAATGCCCCGAATCATATGGGTACTATTTGAGTTTTATGTAGAACTACATAAGGTTATTCACCATTCTATAATGGTTATAAAAATATGTATTTATCCATGTGAAGATCATAGGATAGGGGTTGTATACTTCCTTCTATTTCATCCCGCTTCAATGGTAGTAAAATGATTATCAGGCTAGTCCGCTTGCTGATGATGAATGTTTCCCAACCACTACCACTATGAGATTCATCGTGATTAATCCTCTCAATTATTAGAGAAACCAGTCCAATGAAATAGATCTTTATGGGGGGAGAATCAAACCTAAGCGATGGAACAAAATCATGAAATTTTTTTGATAGGTTTCCATACTCATCAGTATAGGTAGACACTGGGTCGTAAGAAGTCCCCTCATTGAAGTACTACCTCCTAGGAATCAACATATCAACAAGGGTAAATGAATCACTAATACTATCAGCCCATCTGAGTCCACACTAGAAACTAAGTACAATGCTAGGCTATCCGCTTTTCTACAGGAGATTTAGGGTTAGAAGAGTATTATCATCAAACTATTGGCTGAACAGTACCCAGAGTGAGAAAATGTCTGATGGGAACCTAATAATCCCCTATATGAATATAAAATCCTTAATATCTAGACACCAAGGTTTGAGGTAGTTGTTTTCCCATACCCACCTATGGTAGAGGCTGGTGGCCCTGTCAGATTACTGAGATATGACCCACCTACCCCACTCGAGTAGTGTGACATCCCACATTGGGACCATGATCACTTCATTTATCGATCTAGAAGGCCTATAAAAGTATTTTTGACAACAAAAACTCATTAATATGACATCATTTATGCACTCATTTCTCTCCATGAGGCTTTGGAGACACAAAAAGTTTTAATCCCACCTGATGGAAATCCATATACAGTATGGGTCAAACCCTAAAATTTAGTAATCCGAGTTTCAACACATTTATTGGGATAAGTGACCCACTACGAAATCTTGACCAATTTTCCTCATTATATGGACCAATTATAGTAACTTCATAGTAGAATTAATCTACAAATATTTAGTGTTTCATCCATACCTTGGAAGGGCCAGCTTTTGTATGGTATAGTCATCTTTTCTGAGATCTATTTTCAGTTGGGAAGATCTCTGTAGGTTGTTCATCTACCAATTTATCACCACCTTGAACAAGAACAACATTTATGACATCTAAAATTTAAATAATTGGTCCTATGAGTGAGTTTTTGAGTTCATTTTCTGATGGAAGGGACCTATGTACTCCCTCGATGTGCAGCTTTCTTAGAAACAACTTGTGGGGATGTGTGTAGGGAATGTCTGAATCCCAATCCTCATCTATCTAATATATCCTAGAGTATTTTGAGAATTATATAAGAGATCACAACATTTATATGAATACTTGTATCATAACATGTAGTTATTGTACCAATTACCTATCATAGCTCTTATACAGAAGCCTATAAAGGCATAAATAGCCAGCGCTGTTCATACTCAGGCCCCGCAGCTGGTCTGCCTTCAAGAACATCTATTGAATAGTCCTTTCCAAGTACAAAATCATCATGAGAATTCTACCCAAGCCCCCTATCAAGTCTATTCATCTAGAATTACTTTATCAAAATAGAAGAAAAAATTATACTCCTTTAAGGATGCTTGGGTCCCAGAGTACTTCATTTGTGTAATGGAGAATAACAACATGTAGTTTCCTAAATCTAGGAGGCCCCACGATGATGAATTGGAAGATCATTCCAACAACTTTATGTACCAAAAGAACCTTGGACACAACATTTAAGAGTTATTTTTCTTAAAATATGAAATCCCGAACTAGGTATACGATAACCTAGTATATTTGGTTAAAGTCTAAGCACATGTGGAATTTGGCTCTATCACCCTTGATAGTGATGATGGAGACCTTGATGAATTTCAATAGGTTCCAGGATGAGGTCCATATAAGTATAACAATTGGATGGCCTGTAATATGGCCTATCATGCCCATGAAATTATCTGTTCCCATTTAATAAAACTAAATCCTCCTATGGTTTCCAAGTCCTCTTCTTCCACCCCATAGACATCAAAACCTCCAAAGTACCATAATAATAAGAGATGATAATACAAGGGCAATAAAATTCCCCAAACAGTGCCAAAACCATATTTCACTCTTAGTGAATTCATGCCCCATGAATTAGGAGGATCCCCCAGAGGCCATCCCATACTAGAATATTACGACTATGAAGAGAAAAAGTATGCCTCCGTTAATAATATCTAGTTGGTGGATTTTTTGTTATTATTCATAAATGAGGAATGAAATGTTACCCCCTAAAGAAAATCCAACAAATACCATCGAAGGAAGTGTAGGCACCATGATGATGGAAAATATTTTTGGTCCGATACTCTAGAAAGGATTGTTCATTCTACTGAAACTAGATAGTAAGCCTCTCGTAGGGTTTTGTAGGAATAGTTCTCATAAGTAGAATCATTAGGTACATCTCCATAACCAACAATATTATTTTATTTGGGATCAACCATTGTATCCTAACACCATGCTGTGGCTAGAAAAAGACCAATCTCACCAATCTAGTTCCCTGCCTCAGCCATCCAATCAATAGTAAAATATAGTAAGCACTATTCATGCCCCAATGCCTCAACCATATATGACCACTTCTCTCCCTATTAAAGAGTGATTCCTATTAGGTAGAAATATACCCATTTCCTAGAAGTATTATATGCTCAAGAACCAATCTATTATACCATATAGACTCTCAATAATTGATATACTCTGCCTATAAAAGGAAATGCCTGGGGCTCTTATCGAGGACCTAAAGATCCCTATCTAATTCAAGACTGAGGTAGTTGGTGTTGTGGCATATCATGCAGAGGAATATAAATAGGAAGATTTTCATGCCATCATCTCATTCTCAAAATAGGATGAGGTTGCCACTATTCAAGGGAACATATGCCCACGATATGTCACAAAAAGTTTAATGGCATGGAAATCCATCATTTCCTAGTGGATACTGGCTCCGGGATCAATCTCATCCCAACCTAGATGCTTCAAAAATTGGGGATCATAGAAGAAGAACTGACTCCCTCCAACCTAAAAATTTAGGTTTATAACAAGAGTGAGAAAAATCTGTGTGGAAAAATTCAACTAGAGACTCAATTCAGTGACTTTGTAGTAATAACCAAATTCATGGTCGTATCATAAGACAGTTCCTACAATGTTATATTGGGAAGGCCCTAAATCCATATACATGTAGTGGTCCCCTCTTCATACCACCAGTTCCTTAAATAATCCCCCAATGGTCAAGTAGGGGTGCTTTAGGTAGATACTTCTCCCTTAATCTCCCAGGAATCCAACTACATGGATGATGGGTAATAAAAAAGGGAGGATAAAACATTATATTGATGGGGTCTAGTGTATTAATTCCCCCTAAAATATAATGGCCACTTTAATGGATCCATGGGTTTATTTAAAAGACAACTTCATACTACCAATCCACTAGTAAAGGACATGAAACCTAGATCATGAGAGATGTTTCATAGTCCCCATGAAAAATTATGTCTCACAGATTACCTCATATTACTAGATGGAAAATACCTGGTTGAAGTTTTAAATTCATAATATTATTGATTATGGAGAGATATCTCCCATGGTTACCAACCCACGATATCATTGTACCATATGTAGAGTAGGGATGACTTGATGGAGGTTGACCCATCATCATTATTTTGAAATAAAAGGTGAATCTTTCCATTAGAAACCACATGGTATTGGCTTATAGTATTTTTTCTCCATGGTATCCATTGAAAAAAAGTATCTCATTGAGAATTCCAACCATGTTAAACCAGATGACAGTACTACTCCATGGTATCCATATTCAAGGTAATCACCACCTTCCTCATATCCTAATGTTTTATATAATGGATAGGATTTGGATGATTCCCCTCATTCATTTGAAGAGGGAGTCCCCACCACTATTTATGAATTGACCCAGGTGAATCCTGAAATTGTGGAAGATTCCAGGATAACACAGATCAACATAGTCATGTTTTGGAGGAGAAGAAAAAATATATTTCATCATTGAAGAAACACTATGATGTGTTTTCCTAAAGAAACAAAAAAATCTAGGGCTCAACCCTTAGTTTTCTTCACTACCTGGGCCTCCCAGAGGGTCCCCATGGGTTTAAATGGCCTCCTAGAAAGATTCACCCTTCCCACAGTTCCATGGTTGAGGATAAAGTTGACCATATAATTCAGGATAACTTTATTAGTTAAGTCTAATACCCAAGTGGGTGAATAACATTATCCATGTCAGGAAGAAGAACAGACAAATTAGAGTCTACATTGACTTATATAACCTCAACCACCACTACCATAAGGATGATTTCCCATATTGATGATAGAACTAATAATTAATGAAACAATTAGATTCCAATTCTAGTCTTTTATGGGTGGGTACTTACGATATAATCAAATCAATGTTGCCCCGGATGATGAAGAAGCCCCCACTTTCATGTCACCTCAAGTACTATTTTATTATCGAGTGATACAATTCAGTTTGAAGAATGTTTGGGCTACCTGCTATCATAACATGAAGCACATCTTCAAGTTTCTCCTAAAAATATTGGTGAAATGCTATATGGATGATTTAGTGTTAAAATCCTATAATTTCAGGACCATAGACAAGATCTTCAGAAACTTTTTGACTTCATATACCCCCATCACCTAATGATGATTCCCCTAAAATGTGTGTTTTGAGTCACATATGGAAAGTTCCTCAACTTCATCATTAAGTATTGAGGCATCAAAATCAATCCAGAGAATACTATGGGTATTAACCAGATGACTCCCCCATGAAACCTATGGGAGTTGCGATGCCTCTAGGGACACCTATCCTACATTCGATGATTAATTATGAATCTAGATGGATAATAAAAGACATTATCAAGGATCATAAAGAAATAAACAACTTACTAGTAGTGTTAAGATTACCATACTACATTCAAGGATGTCAATAAGTATCTACTATATATTATAATCATGTTCCCACCCATACCATGAAAGCCTATGGCCCTTCCTGTGGATTCCCCAGAACAATACCTTAGTGACCTCCTATATCGGAAGAATAATGAGGGTAGGGGAAACAATTTGTACTACCTCAACAACATGCTACTCGATATAGAGACTAGATATTCTCTTATTGAGAAGATTTGCCTCACCATGGTATCTGTAGTTTAGAAATTGGAGCATTATTGTAGTAAAATGTGATTCAATTGATAGAACATAGTGATCCATTAAATTACATCCTCAAACACCCCATGTTAACTGGGTGATTAGCATGGTGAGTAGTGATTCTATAGTTGTTTGACATTAGGTTTTTCTCCCAAAATGTTATCATGGTCCAAGAACATGAAAATTTCTTGGACACACATACGAACCCTGAGGAACTACCCCTGGATCTCAAATTCCCAGATGATTTCATACTCTACATTGAATATCCCACACTATGTTGGATGATACACTTTGACAGTGCCTCCCAAATTCCAATTGGAAGAAGGCTCAATAACCCCAAACTCAATAGGGTGGACCTAGGGATTAACTTCATCACTCCACACATGTTTTCATTTATTAATCATTCATATTTTTTGAAGTATGTACCAATAATGAGCCTAAGTATTAGGCTCTTATTACCATTATAGAGCTATCCCTCGAAATCAAAGTCTCCCATCTTCCTATGAAGGTGGAATCTGAGCTAGTCGTCATGAAGATAAACAATTATTACATTATCAGGAAGAAAGAACATATACCATTTACAAAGAATACTCATGATTTTATGGTGTAGTTCCATTACTTGATGAAGTTAACTCACATTCATAGATTTCATAATAACTAAGATGATGTTTTGGAAAGCTTATCTTCATCCCTCATAGATCATGACCAAGATGACCAAGTCATTAATGTGGCACATTGAAGGGTCATCACCCCCATCAGTTTTGATAATGGGGATAGAATGGTAAATTATATGGTCATAGAAAATTCTATAAAAGGTCCTTCAAATTCCCATACAATTAAAGATTTACCTAATTAGATAACTCTGTTCATTAAATATCTCTAACAAGGGACCCTCTTACTAGACTGAGCTAAGTGTGAGAAAATCCATTGACGTGTTGTGTAATTTACCCTATGGGAGGTATCTAAACTAGAGAGCACCCTCTATATATAGGGAATCGATGGAATACATAGCTATTTTATCCAAGGTAAGGAGGTTTCTCAGGTCATTAAAGAGGTCAATGCTGCGTCAGATGGGGGACATCAAGTAGGATTGAAGATTTCCCACCAGATATAAAGGTTAGGGTACTACTAGACCACCATAGTTTATGAATACACTAATTTCACCAATATGTTCCATGAATTCTAGTTTCATGCTAACATCATTATTCATTCACATAAGCTTCTCCATTACTCGAAAATACTCTTTCCCTTTTCTATATGGGGACTTGATGTTTTGGGTCCATATCCACAAGTGACAGCTCAACAATGTAGGTTAATTATAACTGTCACTCACTTCTTCTCAATGTGTGAGAAAGATATCCCTCTGAAAAATTATAGACCCAATATATGATTTATTTTATGAAGTACCACATCATCCATCGATTATGGATTCCTCTCACTCTTCACATATACAACATCACTAATTTTTAGGCTATCGAGCTGAAGAAGTTGTATTCCAAGTAAAATATCAAGTCCATCCAAACCTCTTATTATCATGTAAAAGAGAATATTAAAATAAAGAAATTCAAAAAACTGATATCTCAAATATCCTACAAAATATAGTGGTATATAAATAAAAGAGTTAGCCTGATAATCTCTCAAATTTACTCTGGTCCTATTAGACGATGATTCAAAACGCCATCTAAGCGACTCCACACTCCATGGTTTATTGTATAGAATTAGTTTTGCCTATATAGGATTAGATTCCATTAATTTGGATAACTATTTATGATCAACATATTCCAAATAGTATTGTTGAAGTCCATTTAGAAATGTTATAATCCCTCTAAGAAAACATTCTTCAACCACTGCATATCCTGGAAAGACATGGGGATCGTGTGGTATAGGCTTTCAACATCAATGTTCACCTACACTCCTTTATTTTTGAATATATGTTATTACCTTTAAGGATGATAATAATACATGGGAATAAGCCTCCAAATCTAGAACCCAAATGGGAAGGGCTTTGAATCATTCATAAGGTCTACTCCAATAGTGTATACTCATTGATCACCATAGATGAGGAGCATATCACAACTCCCATTAATGCTAGGTTCCTCAAGTGGAACTTCACGTGAACCACTATACTCATATCGATAAAAAATATTAAAATATGGGAAAATGTCCTTGTAAAATGATTTTAAACTATATAGAACAATGGTCAATGATTTATGACCTTAAATTGTAGAAACCACTCGTCTTTGTCGCATGATGTTAAACTTAAGCACAATGTCTTGGTTTCATGATATTAAATTGTACGACTTAACATTCAATGATCTATGACCTTAAACTTTATAAACTAATCATCATGGTCTCATGATGTTAAATTATGGGACAATATCCTACTTATATGATGTAGAATTGTTTGAGAAAAATGGTCAAAGCTCTATGGAATTAAATTTCAACAACCACTCATCTCAGTGGAATGATGTTAATCTAAGGAACAATATCCAGATCATATGAATTTAGATTGTACAACATAATGGTAAAAGATCTATGACCTTAAAATGAAACAACCACACATCTCAGGCACATGACGTTAATCTATGGGAAAATGTCCTAGTCACATGATGTTAAACTGTATGACATAATGGTCAAATCTCTAGGTCCTTAACCTGAAATAAAGACTCATATCGGTTGCATGATGTTAAATTTTGGGACAATATCTTGATCACGTGAAGTTAAATAGTATGAAAAAATGGTCAAGCCTCAGTGACCATAAACTATAGTAACCACTCATCTCGGTCACATGTTGTTAAAATATGGGATAATGTCCCGGTCACATGATGTTAAACTATATGGAATAATGGTCAAATCACTAAAACATTAAACTATATAAATTACTCATCATAGTCACATGATGTTAAACAGTGGTTCAACATTCTAGTCACATGATGTTAAACTATAAAACACAATGGTCAAATATCTACAAAATTACATTTCAAAAACCACTCATATTGATTGCACAATGTTAAACCACATGAAAAATTCATAGTCACATAACATTAAACTATTGGGACAAAGTTTAATGGATAATATTTTAGTGTAAGAAAAGTTTTTTCTCATGATTGTTTTCTTTTATAATATCATAAAGGATAAATCAATTAATTTTGTAAAATTCTTGGAAAATATGATGATGCTTTGCTGATTTATATTTCAAAAATATTATAGTATTTTCGGAGAACTTGTAATGAAAGTCCTATGAAGGAAGGGGGAGAATTTTTTTTCCAATTGTATTTAGTTTTTATTGGAAATAAATATGTTGTTGGAAGATATGTAAGTTTCAATACTTTCCTATGAAAATATAATGATGCTATAGGTGATCGATCAAAGACTATATATCACAATAGATAAGGTTCCTGATGAAAGAAGGGTGTGGTCTCCTTGTCAATTCACTACTATGATAGAGTGATAGAGTGTCCAATGAAGAATTAATCCTCCCACTGTGCTTGAGAACACACCTCATGTGCCAGGAGACATTAAAATTCATCAGACCATTATACCCTCAGTGGATCACTCACCGGTGGTGATGTTTCCCCTTAAAACCTTTGCTCTAGGTTCATCTGGTATGACTGATGGCTCTTTGTCTCCAAGGGGGTCTCTAAAACCCTTCCCAAAGGCCCGAGGCAAGGAGTGGTCCTTCAAGGATGCTCTGTGCAGCTCATCTGGCACCTCCTTGGAACCATCCTTCAAGGTGGCTTGTCCGATATCCCCTTCAGTTTCTCAGGATGGAACTCAGGTATCGATGGAGATCCATGAAAACACTTTTTATGAAACTATTTCTAGCTTGAAATGGACCCTAGTGTATTTATTTGGATATAAAAAATCATCTCTCATGGCTTTAAGTACTTTGTGGCCTCTTGGGGCCTTTTCTCTTCTGTGTGAATCTCTGTTATTCATCATAATTCATTTTTCTTGGTCTTTTCATCAAAATAATATTTTGTTAAGTCATGGTGGTTATCCCCTCAATCATGGGGTTGGAGGCCCTTTAACATATATTAGTGGTCCATGGAAGTTCATAAGGTGAAGGAGATTCCTCTTTTCACAGTTTGAATATGTCTGCCCGGTCTTCCCTTTCCAGTATAGAACCTAGCTCTTCTCCAGGCCTTGAGAGATTCTCTTGGAGGTTTCCTCTGCATGGATGAACGCATTCGTAGGGGACAAGAGACTTTGGATGCCCAGATTTACGTCGAACTGAATCTCTCTTTTCCTTTACTAGATAAGCATTCATTGAATGTTCAGGATTCATTTGAGTGGATGAAAGATGTGGTTTTCCCAATTTTTCCCAGGTATTTCTCAACCTTCCTCTTCTAGGGTAATTCCATGAAAAAATGAAGGAAAGTGCATCAGAAATTTGAGTGTGAGGAAGCACAAGCGGTCCCAGTGAGAACCCATCTTTATCCTTTGGTGGTAGGTCCAAGTTGTGCTCCCATTCAAGAGGATCATTTGGACGTTCCCTATGATTGTGTCAGTATATCTTTGGCTCCTTCTGTCCATGGGGATTCCCATCATATTCTTATGGTGATGGAGGTTCTTTTAATCAATGTGATAGTCCCATATAGTATGTAAGTTTCCTATCCAGTGCTTCATGAATGTTTGTGGAGTATATGTTTTCCTTCCCAGTGGCTTTCATATGTGGATTTTTGGAAGATTTCTTAAGGATCTTATCATCTCTCTAATCACTCCTTGTTGTTCTTTTCTCTATCCCTAATACAGCTCAAGAATGATAGCTTCTAGTTTTGAAGTTAGTGGTAAGAGAAAATGGGATACAAGGATATTGTCAGTGAGTTGTGGGAGGAACCAGTAAGAGGCCATACTTGGGTGGCCCTTCATAAAAATTTGAGGTGACTCAAACAGAGGCTACACCAGTGGTCTAGGAATACCACTCCAAAATATCTGTTTATGGAGGACATGAAGCAGGTAGTGGAGAGGTTTGAAACAAGTTTGGTGGAGAAATGGGAGGAGAATTGTTTTGCTGAGCTCCTGTATAAGAAGAATGAAATGTCTAATCATCTCCTTTCTCGAGAGAGAATGGCTAGGGAAAGCTCAAAGATGCAATGTTTAAGAGAGGTAGTAAAAAGAACCACCTATTTTAATGCATGCATAAGAGAGAAGTTGTGGACCATTATACTAAATATCGAGTCAGAGGTGGATCCTATAAAGGGTACAAGGATGTGGTAGGAGGGATGGTACATACCCTTTTCAGAGACTTGTTGGCTGGGCCTAAAACTTTAATGTCTAAAGAAACCTGATAGGGGATGAAAATATTTTTGGGGAGCCATAAAAAATTATAACTATTCAGATCAATGAATCCATGGGACATATTCCAGGGGAGGAACAAATTTACGAATCCATGATGAAGCATAATCCCGAGAGTGCTTCAAGTCTAGAAATATTTTCGTGATCTTTCTACAGGGGCTTATGGAAAACTGTAAAAGGTGATATCAAAGTTGTGATTAAAGACTTATTTTGGGGAAGAGACATCCCTCAGGTGGAATGTGATGCATCCATGGTACTCCTCCCAAATATTACAGATCCCTCCTCCATTTCCCATTGCGGACCAGTAAGCCTATGTAACTTTCCATACAAGATCATGGCTTGTATCATCAACTAGATGTTTTCTGATTTTCTCCCCTAGTGCATCTCCCTCGATAAGCATGATTTTGTGAAAGGCCAAACAATCCATGTAATGATGGATCTTACTCAAGAGATGATCAGGGATATCTCCACCATGTCTCATGGGTAAAATATTATCATCAAGGTGTAAATGTGTAAGGCGTATGACACGATGGAATGGGGTTTCATAAACAGAGTGCTGATTCACATGGGTTTCTCTGCTTGGGCATGTGATATTCTCTTTTGATGATTCAGTTCTCCATGGATTTCAGTTTCTTTCAGGGAGAGATCCTATGGGTTTTTTCAATGCTACAAGGGGAAATCTCTAAGGATATCCAATATCCAAAAGCTTATTTGTCTTAGTTCAGGATACACTAAGTCAAATGATTAATAGAGGAATTATGAATGGATACATCCTCCCCAATCGAAGAAAATAGAGTCTCCCACTGGTTTCACATCTTATGTTTATTGAGGATTCCATAATATTCCTGAATTTAGGTAGGAGATAGATCTGGAAAATCACTAGATTTCTCAATAAATACTGCTACTGGAGTGGCCAAGACATTAATAAGGACAAAAGAAAGTTTGACATCACAAATAATTTTGGGGCTAGGAACGTTGTGTATCTAAGCAGTAGGTTGGGCATGCAACGAGGTCATTTCCCTCTAGAATACCTAGACACTTATATCTCACCAAGAATAATGCACATCAGGGACTTCAATCATGTGTTGAGTAAGATCACGAGCCACATCCTCAACTAGAATAATTACCTTCTCTCTTTTGGGGGATGCATTGCTTTAGTTAATAGCTTACTGTTAACAATTCCGGTTCATGAAATGGAATCAAACAATTTTCCAATAGGGGTTATCCAAAAAATTGATAGAATAATAGATGGTTTCATTTGGGATGCTGCTTTGGAGGGGAAAAGACACTAGGTATCATGGGGACGAATGGACAAGCCCATCCATGAGGGACGTATCAATGTGAATAGAATAGCTTCCACCATTCAATGCATTCATGCAAAGTTAGTGTGGGAAATGATTGAAGGCCGCACCTTGTGGCGTGAGACTATGTCATGTAAACTAGGTGGTATTGCGAGCAACCATACTATGAATGCATATCCTCTATAGTCAACGATTGGTTCCATCATCTCGACCCTCCAATAAAATTCTCAATTGATTGTAGGTGAGTGTAACATCTAGTTATGGTTCTATAACTGGGCTAGGGATGTGATAGGGTATTCGGGTTTCCCTTCCCCTACCATATCCTTCAAGGAAATGAGCCATTACCCTGACTTAATTTTGATTTCCTTGGATGAGAAGAAGAAAGAGGCTTTCAATATTATAATCACCAACTCAAATCATGATATATGTGTATTTACTCCTTATTCCATGGGGGAATTTTAATTCCAAGTACTATCGAAGGATCCCTACACCTCGATCTCAAAGAGATAGATAATGAAAAGAGGTATGGTGCAACACGATACCTTCTAAAAACTATTTCCTTATCTGGTGGATTAGAATCCACGCCATTCCTACCGACAATAGCTTTTAAAATATGGGTCTCAATGTCATTTTCTGCTTCCACTATTATATAAATAAATGCGAGGAGGACACAAATCACATGTTCGTTGAGGGGGAATGAGCACAAGGAGTCTAGAGGTTTTACAATGAGTTTATAGTGTACTCTTCACAGGATCTTAGAAATGAACCAATCTTGAAAATATTGTTTCATAGGTTGGACAATGTGGGCACAGAAATAATGGATCATTCCATTATTCTCAACATAGGGTGTTAGTGCTTATGGAAATCTAGGAACCGGGAAATATATGAGGGTCTTCGCTCTTCAGGGTGATCCATCATCTCAAGGACTCAGAGCTTACTGGAGGATCTGGAAACCTTCCTAACAACTGGAAAAAGTGCCCTCTCTAAGGTCAGTCTGAGTTTCATCTATTGTGGCCCATTCTCCTTGTTCCAGTTTACAGTTGTTGGAATTTTGTGGCCTAAAACCAACTACTTTGTACTTTATTCATTAATAAATACCTTATCACATCTTGATTGTTCTTCTTCATGAAAATCCATGTGATAATGTCCTAAGGATATCTATTTCATTAAAGGGTCATAGCGGATCCCTACTATGATGATAACCTGAAAGTTCCATATAACTTTTCGTGAATATATGTTCAGTGGTTGGATGATGTTATTTAAGGGACATAAATAATACAGGCCATTAGGGGTGGGGAATTATAAAACTTTGAGGCATCATCTCATGGTGTGCACCCTTGGTAATATTCAAGAGGATATTATGAGAACGAGACTCGTCAGTATGAAATCTAGATTTCATAGTTTTTTTGGATGTTCCTATTTGCGGACATGGGTATTGGTCCGTAGACTTTAATATTATAAATAATGGGTATTAAAACTAGCACACTTAGATTTATTTATGAAAACTGCTATGACACATTGTTCTCAGTGAGGTAGGATATGTTGGGTGTGTCATGAGTAATACTGCATTAATTGATAATGCGAGAAAGGATTTGTCCCTTCTGTTCCGTAATGGAAGTAGATATCTCAGGACCTTTGATGGAATTTATATAGCCTAAATAAATCCATGGCCATGGTATAGAATGGGCGAGTTCAATTTTTGAAAGTCAATGAATTAATAATCAAGCACATGGGTTCATGGAACTAGCATGAAACCCACTTGATTTGAGATATCGAGACAAAATGATTGCATTACACAGTAAGCATTCATTTGATGTGACACATCATTGTGGCATTAACTTATTTCTATATGGGTGCCTTGGTGTGTTTCTAGACGCCAACCTTGGACATTAAAAAAGCTCCACCTAATTCCACTGAGAAAAAGGCATAGAGGGTCACACACTAGGTGTGTCTAAGTATCTCAATTAAATATTAATTTAACAATTTGAATAAGGATTATTCTTGATTGTGGTTAAATAATTATTCAAGGATGAATGATCTTATTTATTTCGACAATAGTTATTTGAGTGAATATATTTTGGGTGAAATAATATATTTATTAGCTAGTAATGTAGTGATATTTATTTGAGAAACAAATAGCCATTATGAAGAGTCTAATAAATATGGTGGAGGAAAAAATGAAAATGGAAAAAAAAAAGTACACGCCAAGTAATTTTTCTAGGTATTTTTGAGAAATAATATTATTTATTTAATTAAATAATATTAGGTGTAATTATCTAGGCGCATGTCAAGTAATAATAATAGTCAACTGTTATTATTAGACCTGAGGTATTACTAAGAATTAAATGAAATGAATAAATTCTTTCGAGTAATTAATTAATTTTATTATTCTATGTAATTAAAATCCCAATTATAAAATTATCATTAGCCTAGCCTTTTTTGGTGGTTGTGCACAATGGATCTAGAGAAAGTTCTCATGTCAAGAGATAATTATTTTCTTCCAAGAACACTCACAAGATATGAGAGAGATCCTCCTCCACCGGATCAAGGAGAGCACTTTCAAAGTGTCTCTAAAGACAATCAAAGGAGGAAATAAAAAGAAAAGGCTCTTCCATGTTAGCACCCAGAGATCACTTCGACAACATCCAAAGATATGTGGAGCATGTGTGGATCACTGATAGAGGAATCCTACACTTGGATTATACAACGCAATGACAGATCACATCAGATCATGACCAGAAACATCAACGGAGAGAGAATTTCATCATGTTAATTCTTTTCTTTTAGTTAAATAAATTATAACTAACATATGATGATCCTCTTTATGGTTCTGGGACTCCCTTCCTTTATTTCATTCTTTGTTCTATTCTGATGATCTGATATTTTATTATCGTGATATATCTCATATTGATCATTGTTAATGGAAATGTTAATTTTGGGTACACCCATCAATGCACTTCCGCTGCTCCTGGAACCTACAAGTGCTATCAGAGGGGTCATATTGTTGATTATGATTATTTAGTTTTTTTAGTGATTAATGAATTTAACAGTTTAGTTGTTTCAATTCAATTTAATGATTCTATAAATATAAATATCAAGATCTATTCCTCCACTTTCATTTCTCATTCACCTTACAGAATTGTTTTTTTATTTTAATTTGGATTAAAATAAAATAGAGGATCTCATATAGAGGTTCCAAAGCTTACTGTCCGTACAACACCCGAACACACAATGTTTATTCGGTATTACATGTTGTGTATTATAGGTTTCATGAATAGGGAAGGTCCACCAAACCAGTCTGTGCCATTGGATTCTATCTAAGTCTTTAAAACTCTGTGTGTTGACTAGGAATGGGTGGCACATGGTTTCTGGATTACACATCGTGTGGTCCACTGAACATGGCGTGTAGTCCCTTTGGGCTAGGGTTAGATCGTGTACCCCGTATATGGATTGCCCGGTTAGAAACTCTATAATGCAGATACTACATGGCATGTGTCCCACTGAACACACCATGTACTCCATAGATTTCTGAAGTACATCTACACGCAATGCCCCTGGGTGAGTACTTTGGATGGATGGTGAACAAAAGTACACATAGTGCAATTAGAACTACATGTCTTGTACTCTTCCAAATTTTGTAGATTTATTAAAATTTATTTTTATATTATAAAAAACCTTGAGACATGTACCATAGTGCGGGCCTAATGATGAGGCACAACACGTGATAGTTTTTTTATATATATGTGTTTAATTTAACATTTGCGTAATGTTATTTTCTAATCATTAGGTAGTTATGAATGGGAATTAAACAGGTTGCCTCCAAGTTACAGGTTACGTACAAAGATAATTTTAAATGAATTTATTTGTTTAAAATTATGATGGATGATAATCTCAAGGAAATTCAAAAAAAGGGTTTAATATATAAGGATTGATTAATTAAAGATAAGTAATTGACTCAAGCTTGATTTATCTTAAACAATAATGATTAAAAAATTGAATGCTAGTTTTATTTATTCATAAATATCATTGTATATATGGATGATCATGATATAGACCATGAACTTTTTATGTGAATGGTTTCTTTTAATTTATTTATTAAAATTAAATTTGTTGGCATGCGGGCCTTCTCCTCATTAACATGTAGGGCCTACATGCTTAAGGTTTCATTTATGTAAAACCCCATTTTACCCCTCACCCATTAGTGGGATAAAGAATATGTAATGGACAGGACTGCCATTCTAGTGGAGACTACTCAAGTTATGATCCAAGGTGAAACCAATCCCTGGAGATACAAAGGTGGATATGTGGAAAGCTGTAAACACGAAACCAAAAGGTTCAAGGTTTTTCTCCCCTAGTTATTAGGTTAGTCTATCAACCTCTAGATAAAAAAAAACAAAAAAAGCTCATGATCATAACATTTATTTTATTTCTATCAGTTTAATGGTTTATTTATTTTGGGTGTGTTGTAATAATCACACAATTAATGGATTAAAAAAACATGCATGATGGAGCTAAAATAAGACTGGCTTATGCGTAAATATTATCTTAGACATGGTTAATCACTTAAGTATATCCCACTTAATATTAACAAGCATGAAATCAAAGATATTAAAATTACTATATATATATAAGTATAAAATCCCTCAAAGAAAATATTAAGTCAGTATAGCCTTCCAAAATCTGGGTTAGAATCGATCCATAGTTCAAAGTGCTTGACCAACCCTAGTTAGGGTGATTTCAATTATCAGGGAATTCTAATTCAAGGTTTTGGGTTGAATTTACTTGGTTAACATATAGGGGTGATTTCCACAGTAGGACTTGGGGTTACCAAGAGGAAAAGGTTGAGGAAATCCAAAAAATATCATTTCAGGATTGGGGAGTCCACTCAGCGGATCAAGGAGCTACGAGTTAATATGGATGGAATTTGGAATGCCTACCTAAAACACTTCATTTGATTGACCAACCCTAGTTGGGGTAATGTTAAGGGAAATATGGATCCTTTCTATGAGAATATTCAGGTAACAAAATACTCCAAAGTCAATGGCAGGGGCTATTGGATTTCGATAAAATAGTGAGAGACTAATAAGTATTAAATTATTTATTTTTATTAGTTTTATCATGGTAAAGTAGTAAACCTTTTCTCATCTTAATTTTTAGAAATGAAAATAAAAATGACTTAAAACCTATCATTGTGATCCATACTATAGAAGGAAGACCTTATCACCAGCACCAATTTCTAGGAATGATAGAGGCGTTTATGTGTCATCCTTCACCACGAGAGGAAATTGTATGGGCTGGAGGATCCTATTCTAGTTCTTCCTAGAAAAGAGGCTATTGATGAGGAACTATATCTCTATATGAAACATATTGATGATTCCATAGATGTCCAAGGTTTCATGCTATCAGCCATGTCTAGTGAGCTCTTAAAGCAACATGAAAACATGGATGCGAATAGAATGATGTCTAACCTTAAGGATATCTTTGAAGAGAATAAGAGAAAATAGAGATATGAGATCTCCAACTATTTTTTTACAACTAATATTGGAGAGTCTACGCCAGGTGGGCCTCATGTAGTCAAGTTTATTGTTTACATTGAACAACTGGACATCATATGGATTATGTTCTCGGATGAGTTGCGTACAAATCGTATCCTATCATCACTACCCAAGACCTTATGTAGATTTATTGTCAACTACAACATGAGAAAAAATGAGAAGAGTCTATCAGAACTTTTGACCTTAATTTTCCTTGTAGATAAGGTCATGGGGCGTGACCCACCCGCGTTCCTTATGGTGAATAAGAAAAGGAAAGAAAAGGCAAAGGGTCCAAGGATTAGGAAATGGTATAAATCCCCTGATCACCGTCCCTAAAGGAAGGGGAAGAACCAGAGCTATGGAAAGGAATGGTAGGTGGTGTGTTTTATATGTGGAAAGCTTGGCCCCTGGAAGAGGAACTGCACCCATAAGTGTAGGGATGCTAAAGGTGTTTTTGTTATCGAGTGTAATGTTTCCATTTCAACACATTGGGTATTAAATAAATATTGTTGGTCTCAAATCTATATTCATCTGTAGGAACTAAGTATATTTAGAAATATTTCCCAAGGAGGGATGGATATTCAAGCTACCAATGGCATGAGGATAGCGGCATTGACCATTGGTGATTACCATCTCTCATTTCTAGATGGGTTGCTTTTGGATTAACATAACTGTTATTATTTGTCTAGTGTTACCAAAAACATAATTTCTATATCATGTTCGGGTATGGATGGATTTATTTTCATGTTTGTAAATAAGGGTTGTTTCTTTTATAAAAACAATGTATGATATAGTATGAAACATTTAAATAAATGTGTGTATGTATTAAACTACGAAAACCAAGTGTTGGAAATTGATAAAGAAACAAACTCACAGGACTCGTACATCACCCAATTGTGGCATCACCATCTCGATCATGTAAACAAGAAGCACTTGACAAAGCTCCACCAATATGGTTATTTAGATTCAATTGAGCTAAAACCACTTGATAGATGTCACGCTTATTTATAAGGTAAAATGAAAAAGCCGCCTTTTGATGGAAAAGGTGAAAGGGCCACCGATCTTCTAGGATTGGTGCACACAGATGTGTATGGAATATTTCTAATAGATGATAGAGGTGTATATTATTACTTTATTACTTTTACTAATGATTTGAGTAGATATGGACATGTCTACTTAATTAGGTACAAGTCAGAGTCCTTGGAGAAAATTAAGGAAATCAAGAATGACTTAGAGAATCATCTTGGTAAGAAGATAAAGAAACTTTGATCGGATCAAGGTGGAGAATATCTGAACCAAGAGTTCATAGATCTTCTACGAGACTCTATGATATTATCTCAACTCACTCATCCTTATACACCATAGTGGAATGGTGTTAGTGAACTGAGGAACCACACCTTGTTGGACCCAGTGAGATCGATGATGAGTCATATAGATCTTCCATTATTCTTTTGGGGATATGCAAGACAAACTATAGTATACACATTAAACTATGTACCAACTAAAGTGGAAAATAGAATTCCCTCTATGTTTTGGAATGGAAAGGATCCCATTTTGTCGCACACACGTGTATGGGGAGGTGAGGTGTTTACTAAGGCCTTTTAAGGAAACAAACTATAACCTCAGGGAACGAGGTGTATCTTTATATAATATCCCATGGAAACAAAACGATATTACCTATATAAACTTTCAAACAAGAAAGTGATTGTCACCAGACAAGTCATCATTCTTGAGAGTGAGCACATCCTCAAAATGGATAGTGGGAGAAAGATTGACTTCATTAAAGTTGATGCTCAAGATACACAAGAGTTGGTACAAGAACAAGTTCCATAGGTCCCTGTGGAAGAGGTTCCAAAAACACAAATACTACGTAAGATATCAAGAGAAGTAAGGGAACCAGGGAGATTTAGTTTCCTAGTCACCGAGAATGGTGAATCATTATTATTAGACAATGATGAACCTCTCTCCTATATGGAAGCAGTAGAAAGATCAGAAGCTTCAAGATGGATTGATGCTATGAATTCTATGATAGATTCGATGTATTAGAACCAAGTCTTGGTTTTTGTCAATGATACAATTGATGTAAAGACTTTTGGATGAAAATGGGAATTCAAGAGAAAGTTGGACATGGAAGGTCATTTTAAAACCAATAAAGTAATTCTAGTGGCTAATGGATTCAGACTGCATCAAAGAATTGACTATGATGAAACCTTCTCACCAGTTTACATGTTTAAATACATAAGAACCATACTTTCCATTGTATCTTACCAGGACTACGAGATTTGGAAGATGGATGTGAAAATAGAATTCGTTAATGGGAACCTTCAGGAAGATGTCTATATGATACAACCAAAAGGGTTTGTGACACCAGGTGATGCCAAACAGGTTTTCAAGTTTCATGAATCCATTTATGGATTAAAAAAATTATCCAGGTCATGGAAAATTCTATTTGATGAAGCCATAAATAAATTTTATTTCATTAATAAGGAATGTGATCCGTGTGTTTATAAGCGGTTTAATAGGAATTCAATAATTAACCTAGTAGTATATGTTGATGAAATATTACTTATTATAAATGATATAACAGTCTTATAGTAAGTTAAGGACTAGTTGAACAAGTGTTTCTCTATGAAGGACATAGGTGATATAGTCTAAATTCTAGGGATCAAGATCATTCCTAATAAGTCTAATAGGTTGCATGGAGTAAGTCAAGGTACATAAATTGACCAGATACTAAAGAGATTTAGTATGGAACAGTCCATGAGGGAATTGTTTCCATTGTTACATGGACTACATATTTCTATGATAATGTGTCCTTAGACACAACAGGAGAAAGATAGGATGAGTAAGATCCCATATGCTTCATCTATAAGATCCATTATGTGTGCCCTGTTATATACCAGGCTTGATATTGCGTATGCACTGAGCATGGTAGGAAGATATCAAGAAAATCCAGGAGAACAACATTGGACTATTGTTTAGACTACCCTTAAGTAACTGTGAAGAACTAAAGATATGTTCCTGGTGTATGGAAGAGACGAGGAGCTTGTCATTAGAGGGTATGGTGATGATGGTTTTTAGACAGATTAGGATGATCTGTAGTTGCAATCAGAATATGTTTTCTATCTCAATGGACGATATGTGAGTTGGAAGAGTTCAAAGTAGCTAGTTTTCATTGATTATACAACGAAGTATAAATATATAGCGGCTTCTGATGCAGCCAAGAAAGCTGTCTGGATTCAGAAATTTGTCCAGGAGCTTGATGTGGTTCCTAGCAGTAAAGATCTTATCACATTGTATTATGATAATACTGTAGTAGTGGATATTGCAAAAAAAACTAAGGTCACATGAATGGACAAAGCACATTCTCCTAATGTATCACATCTTGAGAGATTTTTATCAAAGGGGTGAAGTTACAGTGAGCAGAGTTTCAACAGAAGAGAATGTACAAGACCCCATGACTAATGGTCTATCTTAGAATAGCATGAATATCATGTGAGAGCTAGCGGTTTAGAGGTTGTTAGCAGCTGGCTCTAGTCCAAGTGAGAGTCTATTGGAATTTGGTGTCCTAGAACCAACTACTTTGTACTTTATTCATTAATAAATACCATATCACATATTTATTGTTATTCTATGTTACAATGCATATGATAATGTACTAAGGATAGTTGTTTCATTAAAGGGTCATAGAAGATCCCTACTACAATGAGAACCCAAAACTGCCTTAACACTTTTCTTGAATATATGTTCTATGGCCGGATGATGTTATTTGAGGGACACAAATAATACATTCCATTCGGGGTGAGGACACATAAAACATTGAGGCATATTCTCATGGTGTGCTCCCTTTGTATTATCCAAAAGGATATTATGAGAACGGGACCCGCCAGTAGGAAATCCACATTTCATAGTGTCATTGGATGTTCCTATATGTGGATGTGTTTATTGGTCCTTATACTATAAGATTATTATTAATGGTTATTACAACTAGTGCACATAGATTTATTGAGGAAAAATGTGACAACACACTATTTGCAGTGAGGTAGGATATGTTGGGTTCATCACGAGTAATACTGCATTAATAGATAATGCAAGAAAGGTTTGTCCCTTATGTTCCATAACAAAAGTATACATCTCAAGTCCTTTGATGGAATTGATATATCCAAAATAAATCCATGGCCATAGTAAGGAATGGGTGAGTTCAATTCTGAAAAGTCAAGAAATAATAATCAAGAACATGGGTTGATGGAACTAGCATGAACCCTGCTTGATTCAAGATATTGAGACAACGGGATTACATTACACTGTAAGCATTTTTAAGAGGTGACATGTCATTGCGATGTTGACTTCTTTCTCTATGGGTGCCTTGGAATATTGCTAGACGCTAACCTTGGAATTTAGGTTGGCTATGCCTAATGACACTAAGAAAGATTCCTAGAGGGTCACACACTAAGCGTGTCCAAGTATCTCAGTTAAAAATTAATTTAACAAGTTGAATAAATTATTATTCCTGATTGTGGTTTAATAATTATTAAAGGATGTTTGATCACATTTATTTCGACACTAGTTATTTGATAGAATATATTGTGGGTGAAATAATATATTTATTAGTGAGTAATGAATTGATATTTATTTGAGAAATAAATATCCATTATTCAAGGTCTAATAAATGTGGTGGAGGAAATAAAAAACGTCTTGTATATTAATATACATGCTATGTAATTTATCTAGGGATTTGTGGGAAATAATATTATTTATTTAATTAAATAATATTAGGTGTAATTCGTTGGGTGCATGTCAAGTAAAAATAATAGTCAACTTTTATTATTATTCATGGGGTCTTACTAAGAATTAAATGAAATAAATAAATACTTTCGGATAATTAATTCATTTTATTATTCTAAGTACTTAAAATCCCAATTATATAATTCTTATTATTCTAGTTGTTTTTGGTGGTTGTGCACAATGGATCTAGAGAAATCTCTCAAGTCAAGAGAGAATTTTTTTCTTCCAAGAATTCCATCATGCTACGAGAGAGATCCTATTCCACCAGATCAAAGAGATCCCTTTACAATCGGCTCTCAAGGTGATCGAAGGCGGACATCACAAGTGAAGGCTCTTCCATGCTAGCACCTGGAGATCCATTCGATGACATAAAGAGATGTTTGGATCTTGTGTGGATCACCGCTAGAGGAATCCTACAATTTAATTCTATGATGAAATGATGGATCAAATCGGATCATGACCGGAATCATCAATGGAGAGAGAATTCCATCAAGGTAATTCCTCTCTTTTAATTAAATTAATTATAACCAACATAGGATGATCCTCTCTATGGTTCCGAGTCTCCTTCCATTTATTTCTTTCTTTATTTTATTCTGATGATCTGGCATTTTTTCATGGTGATGGATCTAGGATTTATCATTTTTAACGGAAAAATTAAAGTTTCATACACCCACCAGCTCACTTCTGCTGCACTTGGAACCTACAATAGGGCCAGTGGGTGTGGTGGCTCCCCCGCCACCCCGATAATTGATTCAATATAAATACATATGGTTCATGAAAAGTGGGTATTTCACAATGAGGAGGGGTCTTTCGGGATCAGAGGGGGAGTGTTGTTATGGCCTTTAAGGCCCATTATGGAAATGGAACAAGTTTCCTAGTATAGGACAATGTGTTACTGACTAGGATTAACTTGAGCATTCAGAAGAATATTCCTTTATCCCGAGTGGAGATACACTCAATGATCATCCAAATCTTCTTTTATGGTAAAGGACATACCCTGTTGTTGATCTCTTATATTATTAGGAAATGCAGCACTCTTCTCAACAATGGATTTAAGGTCACTCACACCTGGAGAGAAAGAAATAAAGTAGAAGATCATCTCACCTATGAAGCTGAACAAGTCCTTGAAGTCATCATTTCTCCTAACATTTATTTCTTTAATCCTGAGGGTGTGTATTTAATCTAAGGGGATTCCCTTGGCCTGTACTATTTCAGGCCTCCTTAGGCCCTGGTTTTCTTTTTTATTTGTTCCTTTCATCCTTTAATAAAAATGGATCTGATGATGATAATGATGAAAGAAGTAGATTACTGAATAATCCAGATGATAGTGAAGCATCATGAGTGTTCTTTCTGAAGTAGATTTTTAATATTACGGTGTTTCCAAGTGTTTTCCAAATTTTGGGGCCCAAAAATTGACAAACACTAGAAAAGTTGCAACATTAAAAATATTCTTTCGAAAGAACACTCATGCAAAATCATTATCATCTAAGTTATTTGAAAATATGCTTCATTCATCATGAAACTTATCAATTATGATATATAGTCTTTGATTGATCACCTTTAGCATCGTCATATTTTTTGAGGAAAGTATTGAAACTTCCCTATCTTCCAACAACATCATTCTTTCCAATCAAAACAGAAGACGATTGGCAACACATTTTCTACTCCTTTCCTTCATAAGTATTACATCAAAAGTTCTCCAAAAAACTTATGATATTTTTGAAATAAAAATAAACAAAGATTCATAATAGTCATTAAGATATTTACAAAGTGAATTGATTTATCCTTTTTGAAAAAAAAATACAACAGTCAAGAAAATAATTTTTTCCAACTTCTAAAAGCTTCTCTATTCATCGTGGTCACAAAAATATCCCCCTTTCTATTTTTTTTCAACCAAGATTCATAAATCATTGAACATTATAACCTCAATAAATGGATTACATATTGATAATTCTAATACTACATGAGCCAAACCGTTCTAATAAACATGAATTATTGATATAAAAACCATGTTTTCCAAAAGTATTAACTATGAAACCTCTTCAGATTTCCTCCTCATCCTTCTCTAAAATATACTCATCTTTCTTCTAAGCATTCTTTCTCATCATTGTTCCTTAGATTTATCCACTTCTCTAACATTCCTAGAATACAACAATTTTTTTTCCTACTACCACTCCAACAAACTATTATAATAGTTCACTCACTTAAATTTTGGATTCATAGCTTACCCACAACCCCCCCCCCCCATTATGCATGCATTCATAAGGATGGATAAAAATTAATGAAACAATTATCCCCCTTGAGAACACTATCCAATGGTAAGATGAGGTAGGGGACAAAAATATATACCTTAACTATAATGAAGAAGAGGTTGGACACCCATGTTCAACCTCAATTTATAACACGGTTACATTGGTATAGGTTTTGTAAATATATCAGCAACTTATTCTGATGAAGGAACATATTCTATATTCAATCCATTATTATCTACATGATATTTGAGGAAGTGGTACTTTATTTCCATATTTTTTAAATGAGAATGTTGTTCCATATTCCTTGTAAGATTGATTACACTTTTATTATCACATCCCAGGAGCAATGGCAACTTTACTTCAATAAGTAAGTCTTCCAACTGAGTTTTTATCCACATAAATTGGGTAGAAGCTTGAATAGAAAAAATATACTCAGCTTTAGTCATGTTAAGAGTTACTAAATTCTATTTCTTTGTATGCCAACTATGAAAACTATTACCGAGAAAGAAAAATCCACTAGTTGTGGATCTTATATCATTAATATTTCATGCCCAATCAGCATCTGAATACCCAAACAAGTCAATAATTTCTAATCTATAATACCTGATTCTGAAATTTTTTCTGCCATTGATATATCTAAAAATTATTATTCTATCAATTAAATGTGATTCTTTAGGAGAATTCTGAAATATTGAAAATAAGGTAATAATATAAACAATGTCGGGTATTGACACAATTAGATATAAAAAACTATAAATTAGCCTATGAAACTCTTTCTGATCAACTTCCTTTCCTTCTGCATCTTTAAACAACTTGGTTTCCACTGATATCAGTGTGGAATGTTGTTTCGAATTTTCCATTCCAAACTTCTTAAGATGTTCCTTAGCATACTTTTATTGAAAAAGACAAATGTATTTCTTCTTTTGTAAAATTTTTAACCCAAGAAAGTATTTCATTTCTCCCAGAATGGAAATCTCAAACAACTTAATTATATCTTAAGAAAATCTTTCACATGATCTTTCATCATTTCCATCAAAGATAATGTTATCAACATAAACAATTACAACGAGAGAAAATTATTGACTTTACTTGATGTAAAGATTGTTGTCAACTCTTCATTTTTTGAAACTCATCTTACTTAAGCAAGTAGAAAATTTGGAATACCATGCCTTCAGAGCTGGTTTTATCCCATTCAAAGACTTCTTTAATCTGAAAACATAAATCTCATCTTTCCTAACAATAGAGAGACACAGTTGTTCAATGTAAACTTCCTCATCAAGATCACCATTAAATAATACATATTTAATGTCTATTTGAACGATCTTGTAACCTCATTGTGTATAAATAGTAAGAAAAAATATGGTTTTTCAAATATTACCACCAAAGAAAAGGTTTCATCAAAATCAATACCTTCAATTTTTTAATACCCTTTAAAAACCAATATTTCCTTGTTTCTTATCACTTCACCTTCTTTATTTAGCTTGTTTGGGAAAAACCACTTCGTACCAATGATGTTTTGTTGTCTAGATTGGGTATGAGTTCTCATGTATTATCCTTTTCAATCTAATCCAACTCTTCATTCATGTCTTTAATCCATTCTGGATACTCAAAATATTCTTTTAAATTATTCGAATCTACATCTGAATACAAATATGTATGTGTAATAAGATTTGTTGTTATTCTTGTTTAAACCTTATGATGTTGATCACCAATGATGTTCTGATATTCCACTTGTTTCTTAATCCAGGGATGAGATTATAAAGTATCTTCCTTATTAATAGAAATAGATAAGTTCGATTTTTCTTCTTGAGTAGGATTTCCACTATTAGCAGAATTTTCATAACTGTTATTAAAACACTCCTTATTCTTCTCAACTTCAATATTAGTATAAGTATTGTTTTATTTATCAAATTTTTAAATAAATATCAAATCAACTGAATAAAAAATTATTCCTATTGTATTTTTGAATTATCTATATCCTCTTCCTTCAAAATTATATCCATGAAAAATTCCATATTCAACTCTGCTCAAACCTCCCAAGGCTTCCACCTTTTTTATTTATGATGCAAGGACTTCTGAAAACATTTAAGTGTTTCAAACATGGAGTTTTTTCATAAAACATTTCCTATGGATTCATATCTGAACTTGGAATATATAAATATCAGTTTTGAATATACACAATAGTACTCATGGCTTACCTCCAATAGTAATGAGAGAGACCATGTTCAAGTAACATAGTTCGCCCCATTTCAACTATAATTTTATTATTTCTTTCGGCAATCCCATTTTATTGAGGTGTGTATGGTGAGCGGAACTCATGATGAATTCTAATCTTCTCAATATAAATTTCAAATTATTTATTCTTATATTCATTACCATTTTCATTTCTCAACTTCTTCATTGAATACTCACATTCCTTCTCATATTTCCTCCTAAAAATTTTGTATATTTTCAGAGCTTCTAACTTATGTCTCATGTATATATCACAAGTAATGCAAGTAAAGTCCTTAATTAAAGTGATGAATTACCGATCTTTATTTTTTGATTATTTTCCCATTGGCCCATAGATATCAGAATGAATAAGTTCTATGGGTCATTTTAAACAAATGTTATCTTTCTTATGCACATAATTTCTGATCTTTCCTTTTCGACATATAGCACAATACCAATCTCTACTTCTTGATATATTGAGAATATCTCATACACTCTCTCACTTTTATAAGTGTCACATGTTTCTATATCACATGTGTCCCATCCTTTTATTCCAAAATCAATTTTCTTCCACCAAAACCTTGTAATAATAATTTTGTATTTCACTAACTTGGAACAAGTTTCCTTTTGTACACTGGCCTATTTTATCTATCTTTCCATATTCTTAAATTTTTACAAAAAAACCCATCTCTTCTGAAGATAAATTTTTTACCCTTATCACAAAGTTGTGAAACAGTCATCATTTTTTGTTTTAGTCCATCAACATATAATGTTTTCTTGGGTTTAATCTTTTCTTTACCAATGATGGTTGATCTAACACCTTTGAATCTCATAGATTCATCATCTCCAAATGTCAATGTTCATTAATTGAAGTCTTTTACATTATTCCATAAATTTATGCCTACATTAAAATGATAAGAACACCCACTATCAAGAATATAAGTTTGTTCTCAATTTATAGCTTTCAAAGCAGTTTTAATAATGAGTGCCTTTTATTCTTCCTTTTATTTATTCACTTCTGGCATCTGAGAGTTGTTAACAAAATATTTGTTGTGTCGGTAACAAAACAAGACAACCCTTATAAAGATGTCTAGGTTTTTTTACATCTTTTACAAATAGTTTCTAGCGGTTGGAACCTATTATCAACTTTTACACCAACCTTCTCATATTTCTTTTGAACTTCCTTCCCATACTTATTATTTTGAGAGGATTGAATCCCCCTCAGACATTTCATTATAGAACCTATGGAATAGTAATAATTTTGTTAATTGAACCAACACAAATTTTTCATATGTTCAAATCCACCATAATACTAGCAGTATCCATATAAAGAGTATTTACCTTTGAAATATTCAGATTGATTGGTGTTGTTACAACGTTTCTCAGCAACCTTCTTAATATAACTTTTTTAACATTCAGTCATCCTATTTTCAAATATAACATTATTCTTCATATTATATTTCTTTCCAAACATATCATAACCATAAGTAATTGGAATTTTTACAGACTTAATATTTTTAGATACTTTTTATTTTTCGGCATTGTTAACTTTGGCCACATACATAAATTTTCCATCTTTATTCTTATCAGAACTAACATCACCGTTCTTCTCAACCTTTAAAGGTAAATTTTTTATCATTATTAGGTTTATCCTTAGTATAAATTTCAATAAAATCTAAGATAGTTTTTTTGAAACATATATCCCCATGATCGTCTTTAGAATGTTTTTGTTGGACGTGTTCTAACACTTCTTATTTTTTCTTCATCATAACTTCCCAATGTTCATTGGGATTCTTTAATTTCTCAAGATAAATTTTAAAATTATCAATCTCTTTTACCATCTTGAATTTCTCATCAAGAAAAACTTCTTGAATTTTAAATAAGGAATTTTAATTTATCAACTTCCAATTTTCTTTCTCAATCATTCTGATCTTTCTGATACATTATTTCAACTCTTCCTTCAGATGAGATTCAAGTTGGGTTTCTTCTTCTTCAAAACTATTACTCCCAAAATCTTCATTATTAACTATTTCAATAGTGGTATTCTTTCTAGCTTCTTTAGAAAAATATTTTTCGAATTCAACTTCACTATCTTTCTTTTCTTCATCTTTAGACAAAAAGATATTTATTTTTTATTTGAATAACCTTTTATCCTTCCCTTTGGAAAAATATTTATCTTTGTCACCCTACCTCTTCCAAGACCTTCATGTACTTATTTCATCTTCATAAATGTCTTATTATTTCATTATATGATTGAAATTAGATGGAAAGTTTCCAATGCCTCCACATTCAAAACATTTCAAGAGAAGTTTCCCTTTGTATTTACATGTACCTCTTCTCACATTTTTAGAAAATAAGTAATGAATTTCATTAAGATTTTTATATTCCTCATTTTTAGAGTTAGAGTAAGAAAAATCATCTTCCTACAGAACCTTCATAGAATTTTATTTCTTGGAATCTTTGAAAGACATTTCTTTATCAACTTTTGTTTGACTCTTCACAATCTTCTCCCTTCTCATTTCATATTATTTTTCATGAGTATTGTCTTTTGTTATCAGAAAGGATAAATCAATTCACATTATAAAAGTATTGTAAAATATTAGGATTCTTTTCTTATTTTTATTTCAAAAATATCATAACTTGTTTGGAGAACTTGTGATTCAAGCCTTATAAATTAAAGGGGGAGAAAATGTGTTTCCAATCGTATTCAGTTTTGATTGGAAAGAAATATGTTGCTTGATGATAAGGAAGTTTTAACACTTTCCTCAAAAAATATAACAATGCTATTGGTGATCAATAAAAGAATATATATTATGATAAATAAGGTTCATGATGAAAGAAAAAAAATTCAAATAATCTAGATGATAATGAAGTAGCATGAATTCTCTTATCGAAGAATATTTTTAAGGTTGCACGGTTTCCCAGTGTTTTCCAGATTTTTGGGCCTCAAAATGAGGAGTTTGGTTAATGGAAAGGAATGGAATTTTCACAATAGAGTTCACAAAGAACAGTTACCAAACTGTGAAGGACAGTTCATGGATTGCATAAGAGGTACACAAAGTGGTGAAAGAAATCCGGCAAAGGAAGGTTCCCACATTTCAATGCTATGTGGACCGCAAAGTGTGGTACACAGACCACATAAGAGAAATGGTTTTTAGGAGTATTGAATTTTGAAAAAGGATTAAAATTTTCATATAAGGATATCATTTTTATAATGAAGGTAGTGATTTTTTTAGATTGAATCATCCACCGTGAAGGAAGAAAGGTGATACACGAATCATGAAGGAAAAACAGTTTGTGGAAGGAGGGTAGTACGCAGTGAAGATTGTACCACATAAAACATTGGGGAAATTAGATTCAAGAAATTTGGATATTTGTTTTCATATATAATAGACTCTAATCCCATATTTTAGTGGGAGAAAATTTTATAAGAATATATCATCACTGTGGGATGAAATTTAGAGAAGTATTGAGTAGTTCACGAAGGAAAATTCTGTGAGGGGAAGTAGTTTACAGAGGATAGTTTCCAAGAATGGATGTAGTTCATGGATGATAGTTTCCATAAAAGAAGAAGCATTTCACATGGGATTATTTCTGGGATTGAGATTTTTCATGGGGATAATATGTGGAAGAAGTTTTTTGGGCACTATAGCCCGTAAAAGAAAAGGAGACCATGTAGGAGAGGAAGTACGTAGAGGAACTAGCCATTCATGAAGTAGTACTGGTCCATAGAAGAATACAGAATTTGCAAAGTAGGGGAGGTATGCAGAAGAGGAAGGTAGTCCATGGATAATTCACACCATGTGGTAAGATTCAGTTTGTGGAGGATACAAGTAGTTCGTAGAAGAAGCATGACAGTTTATGGAGGACTCAAGGATTTCCCACCATCTTCTGAGTATGAAAGATAAGAATTGTTTTGAAATATATAATTTGTGAAAGATGATCAAGAAGTACCAAAACATTGTTCTGCATAATTTTATTCTAGAAGAATCACACACACTATTGGGTTGTTTTCAAAGTGTTATAAAAGTGTGAGGGTATATATTACTCATTATATACCACACAAAGGGATTATTTTCTATAGGATTGTGTTGTATTGGACTATTTTCAAACCATATCAAGGAAGTAGCTACTCATGGTGAGTAATGAACCTTGTAAATTATTTTTTTCTTATGGATGTGTGATTGAATTGCATTTAAAAATGAAATACATCATTAATAGGAGGAGAAGGTTGTTTCAAATGGAATGAAACCTAAAAGAAAATGATATCACTGATTCACCCCCTCTCCCTCTAAGTGATACTTGAATACTGACTGAGAAACTTAATAATGTGTACTACACAGTGGTAAAATATCTACAAAATTAAACTCCATTAACCAATTTTCTCGATCTCACAATGTTAAACTATGGGGAAAAATCTTTGTCACATTATGTTAAACTTTATGACGCAATGGTTAAAGCTCTATAAGATTAAACCATGGAAACCACTTGTCTCAGTCACATAGTGTTAAACTATGGGACAATTTCTTGGTCACAAAACGTTAAACTACATGACACAATGGTCAAATATCTCTTACCATAAACTGTAGAAGAAATTCATCTCAATGAAATGACATTAGACTACAAAAAAATATCCTTTTCACATGAAATTAAATTATACAACAATATGGTCAATGATCTATGACCTTAAACTGCATAAACCACTCATTTTGGTCACACAATGCTAAACTTTGGGACAATTTCCTAGTTACATGGCATTAAAATGTACAATATAATGGTAAAATATCTATAACATTAAACTAAAGAAACAACTTTCCTTTGATGCACAATGTTAAAATATAAGAAAATATCTTGATCACATGGTGTTAAACTGTATGACACTATGGTCAAATCCCTACATCCTTAAACTATAGTAACCACTCATCTTAGTAAATCAATGTTAAGCTAGAGGGCAATTTCCAGGTCACACGATGTTAAACTTTATGGCATAATGGTCAAATATCTATAACCTTAAACTGAAACAACCAATCATCTCAATCATAGGACATTAAACTACGGGACAACATCCTAGTCACATGATATTAAACTATATAGAATAACGGTCAATGATCTATAACCTTAAACTATAGTAACCACTCATCTTGGTAACATGATATTAAACCATGGGACAACATTTTGGTCACATGAAATTTAATTATATAGAATAGTGGTCAAAGAACTATGAACTTAAACTGCAACCAATACTCATCTTGGTCACATGATGTTAAACTACAAAAAAACGTCCTTGTCACATGACATTAAAATGTTTGACACAAAAGTAAAATCCCTAAGAAATTAAAATATTTAAACCACTCTTCTTGGTCACACGATGTTAAACTAAGGACAATATCCTAGTCACATGATGTTAAACTATATGAAACAATGGTCAAATATATATGACCTTAAAATTCAAAAAAAAACATCATGGTTACATAACGTTAAGCTTCGAGATAATCTTCTGGTAACATGATGTTAAATTGTATGAAACAATGGTCAAATATCTATGATCTTAACCTATAAAAAACACTTGTTTGGTCACCCAATGTTAAAAAATATCACAACGTTCTTATCAAAATATGTTAAACTATGTGATGCTTCATCCTCACCGTATGGCATTAAAATACATGTCTAACTTCTTTACCATGATATGTTAAACTATGTGGTCCATTTTCTTATCATAGGGTGTGAAACTATATGATACCTTAGGCCCTCACAAGAGAGGGTTCCCCCTCCCAGTGTTCGTCATCCACCACAATGCATCCTAGAACCATGTTCATATTCATTCTCATTTAAAATGGTATATATAGAGATTTTTTAATCTCATATCACAAATCTATCCTAAATACTAACCTATTTTAGGTCTATTCCCCATGGGAAAATATTCAATTCTCACCTCTTGATATGCCTATCCAGCAAGCTTGAGTGCATAGTGTAATATCTCCTAGTGTTTTTTAACTCTTCCCCAAACATCCCAACATATTTTTTTCCACACCTCATGCCTTCCTAGGATTGGATCCTCATCACCCTCCCAATCTAGGCAGGCTCTCCTAATGGTAATGGTGTATCAACAAACGTTCTCCCCTCCACTCCTTATCTCATTCCTTGAAGGGTATCTTATGACATATGATAGTTACCATGTTTCGAACATGGTCTATGGTTAATCCTATATATTTATCGCCCTATCATTAACCTATGTGGCTATGGAGCCTATGTTTCAAACATGGTCATCTGTTGTTCCTTACCCATCACTATCCCACCATTCTTGGTCTTGATTTATGAAGTTATGATTTTCTTCCTTTATACCTCCATTTATTATGGTGGAGTCTTAAAAAACTCAATGTTATTACCACATTCATTCACACGCATTGACCAGGAAATTCAGGGTCATTGGAACCTTCCTAAGTCAACTTCTTTTTTACATATTTCACTCTACCTTATAATAAGGGGAAATCTCCACCACAATTTTATTCCCACATCAAGCATGGATTGTGTGCACCTAAGATTCATGGTAGGAGATTCCCCAACATGGTTGAGACCCATGGGAATTTTAAAATTGGATATCACCCCTTGGTCTAAGATCCATGAACTTATATTGGTAGTAATACTTGTCCAAGAATCCTGAATTAAAACTATATGAAACTTGTATTGATGATATCAAATGTGGGGCAAAGCCTCTACGACCCTCTTTTAAAATCGGGTTACTACTCTTCCATACCACATAAACTTCTTCAAGACACACCCCCTTGGTCTAATATATAAAACCTTAAACCAGAAGTAAAACCAATGGTCCTAGTATCATAAACATAAACTATGTATCTATAATCTTCTTGTATGATGTTCTAAACTATAGAATCTGACAATCATATTTTCTTTATAGGACATATCCCTCCACATTCATCATCGGTATCCTATCCCACCATATTCTAGAAATATGTATGGATTGATTCCCAGTTTCTCCTAGATACATAGTGATTCCTGGACCCCTTGTATAGATCCTAACCACAAGTTCTTTCTCCATGTGAGAAATTATTTGGTAGTGTTCGGCTTCCAAGTCCTATATGCCCATCATGTTCTTTATTACTGGATAGTTATGCCATCTCACCCACAGCTTTTGTCAAATCATCATGACCTTAAACTGTGTGAAAATTTCATTTGAGATGACATCATGTCATAAGGTATTCAGATCCCTCTTTTAATATTGGGTTGGTACTATATCCAACTTCATATAAAGTTTTCCAGAATACACAATTTTTTCCATGCTTCATGTCCCTAAATTGTGTGCATTTTGTCCCTTAAAGACCTCAATTCACATACGGTTTTCATTAACTTTGGTGTATCACAAACTAATTACCCTTTTTCATTACATCCCCACTCAAGAGGATTCCCCCTTCTGGTTTAAATCTTCTACCAAATCATCATCTAGAACTACATGCCTCTTAATTCCCTGTATTGTGGGAAACATTGTGATGCCAAGATATTCTATCTTTAGGTCAAGTGAAAATCCTCTCTTCACACACAACTTGTTTTGAAACACCTCATACCACCTTGAACATTAGTACTTTTATGTATATGAAGCTAAAATAATGTTGAGATAAAAGAGTTACAAGAAATATTACCTTAAACTATGTGTAGACTTGTGTGGTACTAGGCCTCTTTGGCCCTATTTTCATGTCAGGTCTATAATACCTTCTCGGCCACAGATGCCCCACATATAGTCCAATAATTATGAAAATAAAATGATTGTAGTAATTAACATTCATGGACCTAAGTGTGTTCCCATACAGTCCCAATATCATGACCCTATATTGTTCAAGGTAAGAGGGAAAAATGCATATTTGATTGAAAACCCATAAAGGGGAATCTTAAAATATAATCTTTTCCTACCAAGTTTCCTCTAGACTTGGGGAAAAGTAATGATGTGAAAAGAAAAGGTATATATATTGTATATCTCACCACTGAGAACTGGGAAAACCCTAGATGCGTTCGTTGGACCCACTGATTTTGAAAAAAGGGGGATCCAAACCATACCTCCCTTTTTTCCCCTTTATGAGGACCACCATGAGGTACCACCCTCTGTGTTCCCCTTTTGTGAATCCCACTACGTCAAAAATTTGGATGTTATTAAATTAGGTTCACACGTCATGGTCAATATATTATAAACAATATGATACATGTCTTGGTCACAAGACGTTAAACTATATGACACACATCCTAGTAAAAAGTTACTAAACTGTATGTCACACATCCTACTCACAAGACGTTAAACTATATAACACATTTATTTGTCACACACTGTTAAAATATATAATTAATCATCCTCATCATACAATTTTAAACAATATTTTCAAGATCCATGCTATAATAAATTAAAATATATACTTCTCTTTCTCATTTTATGACAAAAAACTGTAAAATATTTCATCCCTCGCTTAAGAGGAACTTTCCCTACCTTTGGTTCTGGTAATCTACCCCACCAACCATGTTCTCGGATTTTTACTTGAAAATAATGATAATTCTCCCCATTTAAGGTGGTTTTGACTCTCACTCAGGCCGATAGACCCACTCGATGTGCTCAGGTTCATTGTTCCATAATTCTCAGAGCATTGAAATCCATCTGAAAATTTCCTCAGTTCACCCCCAAACATCACATCCTCATGGATTTGGATCCCAAATATATTCTACATCTGAAAAGGATCCCCTAATAGTGATTATTTCTATCCAAACTAGCTCACCTACCATATTAGACACACGCCTGAAAGGACTTATAACAAAAAATTGAATAGTACCATGTTTCCAACATGATAAATGGTTGACCCTTAGTTGTTTGTCCCCACTCTTTGTAGTGAGATTGTGGAAATTTTATTTTTGAACATGACTAGAATTCTTCCTCATTCATCCAATTGATTCTATTTTTATTCCAATTCTTGGATGTCTTGATTAAATCCCACCATCATCCCATTTGTATGTAGAATCCAATTCCCTCAGTGTTACCCAAATCTTGCACTCATGCATGTTGGGAAAGTAAGTCAGTTTTATATAGTCCCACTTCCTAACCAATATCTCTATAGTTAGCATAGTCCCAGTGGTCAATGGATCATTCCTACCCCAATATTTTATTTTCTATTTGAAAATGTCATGTAACAGATCAATATTCTATTTATCAATTGTTTCTCACCCCAAGGTTGAATCATATGGGATTAGTGGTTTATAGTTGTTCATCTTATTAATGTGATCATTATGTAACAAAAAGTATTAACACAAGGAATTGAAAAAAAAAATATTTTGTATTCCCTTCAATGAGGAGGGCCATCCATAGGCTAGAGCCTCTCCATTTCTATAAAAGAATTCCCTTATGAATCGTCTTGGGAAAGGGACAACCACATATCAGCAATCACGTTCATAGTATCCTTGATCATCTTCCACCACTTGGTGATATTTTTTGAATCCTCCTCATCTATAGGAAAAACCTCATTAGTTTGGATTTGTACAAGAACCTATCTAGACCTACACTCTATTGCCAAGGATTCTACTCCCCCTTATTCTACATGAATTGATGATAACTATGTGACAAACTAGAAGATGATATCTCCTTTATCAGCTATGATAGGCTCATGTTGATGTACCTCCCCATATAGTATAGAAAGATATTGTTCATCCACCTGGAGCACTTTTTTTATTTTTATATCATTCTTTTACCAGGTGACCTCAACCTCTTGCCTCTCTATATGAACCCACTGGTCGAAGAAGTGCCAAGATAGTATGTGTAGTCCCTGAGAGTCCACCTAAAATCACGGTCGATTATCACCTATCAATCGTTAAAAGTTCTGATGATCTGCTAATTTGTATAGAAACACTCAGGTCGAATCATAAGCGATGATATTTTTTAATACTCGATTGTTTTTAGTTGATTTTATTCTGATTTGTGGGGTGTTGTTTGTAGAGAGTAATTGAAATGATTGATTGATTAAGAATGATTTAAAAATTTGATAAAAATTAGGATGAGTTCATCATTAGGTATTTATGTTTGTGATATCCTTGAGCTTTGCTTTATATTGCATTAAATTAACACTCATGTAACAAGTTGATGTTGATTGGAATTACTATGAGTTAAGGATTTAATCCAAGGCTTAAATTAACTAGGATTACAATCTCAATAAGTACTTGATTTTGGTAGTGTATTTGTGGTTCCAAAAATCACTAGAATTCATACGTTAAACAAAACAAGTCATTAATCCATGACATGTTAAGTCCAATATACACAATGTTAATTTAAAGAATATTCATCGAGCAAAAGCACTCAATCAATTAACATCCCTAAATTAAAACTCAACCAAATGGGAGATTTACTCAGCCATTAAAATGATTAGTAATCTGGTTATAATTATTATGTTGATAAATTAATAAGATAAGAAAAAGAAAGGGATAGGAAAAGAGTGGTGCGTCGAACTCACACATAAATGATGAAGGGAATTAAATACTGAATTTAGATTGAATGAGAAAGAAAAAGAGGGGAAGAGGTTTTAACTTGATTTAAACTATTTTAGGAAAATAAATATTAAATTATAGAAGGTGGATGAGAATAAGGGATATTGAAGAATAAAGTTTCATTAAAACAGAATTACAAAAAAAAGACATACACGATTACAACGATGAAGAACACAAAAGTAAATGAAAACAAAGAGAGGAGGAAGGGTCTATCAAGTGAAAAAATGAGTATGGAAGGTCCTACCAAGCCTTTGTAAAGTCTTCGGTCGTTCAAATTGATGCTCTTATCTTCTAAAATGCCAAATCTTTTGAATGGAGAGAAGGGGAAGTATTTACATCCCAAGGTGGTGGACTATTTGCATTCCAAAACTACCCCTCTAATTGGCTCGACAATTTGGACATCGAGACAGATGAATCTCGAGATATCTCTTTATTCAAAGTTGTATATAATAATGTTGGACGACTATTATAAAAATATGTAGTAATTTTTAATTATGGAACCAAAGTTATAGTGGTTTTCATAAACAATGTTAAACTATCCATTTCTATCCATTCTTTATTCGAAGGCCAAAATGAGACTAGATTTTTGAATAAGACAATTCTTTAAAATCAGAATGCTTTATTCAAAAAAGTCTGCCACAAATATATCCTCTTTCACACTAAAAAACTCAGATTTATTTGATTAATATATTACGAGACATGCCATGAAAACTGTACTCATATTAATTCTCAGCCAGAATGGTGGGCTGAGTTTAAGTGAATCTGTTGGGCCCTTTTTCTTTGGAGTTGGGCCTTGAAAGATTTATCCAAGAATCCTTACATTGTTCCCCAAAAATATTAGGAGATTAAGAGAATTTATAATTATTGAATGAGCCCAGTAATCTAATAATCACGGATGGTCCAGTTTCTTCACAGATTCTATGGGCCTTCTTGTGTGGTCCATATGACCCTTCAAATGGAAGAATTGGCCCACGATCCCTTCTAATGAAATGTTTTATATTAAAATAGGAATCCAAAAAAACAAGAACCACACAATTGGTATCCGTTGGGTGATAATTATAAATAGAATCGTAAACTGGATCAATTGGACTAATTCTAGAAATGCAGAAAAATTATATTTAGTATTAAAACATTAATATTTCACACAAATTATGCACATTACATATAAAATCAGGAAAAGAAGTATATAATAATTCATGAAAATATTAATAACATCAACTCCCCCACACTTAGTCTTGTCCATGTACTCGTGTACAAGAAATATAATAACAAAAAAAAATCATTTTTACTCACTAATAAATATTTAAATTTTGTTTTCCCCACTCATGGGAGGTTTATAGAATTTCAATCATCCATATTGAATTCCACAACATTTTTTTATAGAAAAAATGTTTAAAAAAACTAATTTTTTCATGCTCAATTTTAGAAATGGAAATTTGTGGCACACAAAACATACTCCTCTCAAGATAGTAAAATTAATTTATGGAGCTTCACTCATTCACCAACCAAAAGTGAAAATCTTAGAGTTTGTAAGAGCTTCTAGCTTCCAATCCCTATCCTAAAATGAAAAAGAATCAAGTGGTATTTTTAAGAGGTTTTTCTGTGGCTATGGGATGGTAGGAATTTAATGTCCAAGAGAGAGAAGAAGATGGGTAAAACACCATCATGGGTAAAACAATGCACATTTTTTTAAATGAATCATGGAAGGAAATGAAAACACTTATTTAAAGGGAATTATTGTGTGAATAAAGACACAAGAGAGGAATAAAATTTGAAGGGTATTAGAAGATGAAATATTTACAAAACACAAAACTTCTCCCAATGACATAAGTGTTCTTGTTTTTATTTTATTTTCTTATTTATTTTGATATTTGAACTTGAAAAATATCTCACACTCATATCCTAACCCATGATTGATCTCCTCACAACACTAATTGTAACATTTATAACAAGATCAAAGGTTGAGGATGAGTTATTTTTAACCTACCCAAGAAACAACCCAGTTTTTTGTTTTATTTTTTATTGATTTTTTTAATGTTTTTTTGATTATTTTGAACACTTTTCAATAACATTTATAAAATTACATAAATTAAAGTACATTACATTCCCCAAAACACACTGAATGAAAACCTCTCCCCCATACTGAAATGGATTCTTTCCCTCCATCATATGATAACATTGTGAAATCAACAAAGGGTACCCAAAATAAAATCTATCCCCCCCACACGTAAATTTCAAAAAAAATATGAAATGAAAATCCTTGTTGATATTGGGTGGGAAAAGGTATTGGGCTTGTAATGTGTCTATCATAGAAAAATATTTTATAGGCTCGAAGGGGATTTTAAAAGGAGGATTGATGTAAGGGAAATGGGAGGCTATTTGGCTATTGTTATTCTCATGTGGTTCATAAAATGCCACTATAGTATTAAGGCACACTAAAGTAGGAAATTCATCTCAATGGTGAAAAAACTCAAGACTTGCAAATGGGGGTGAAAACACTCATTTTGAAATGATGGCTATAGGTGGCCTTGGCATGAAAGTAAATAGTGTTCTTCATGGGTGGGGAAAATCAGATTCCAATTCAAAAATTGATCATTAATTTTTTTTGGGTTTTACACAACATTCTTTTTACAAATATATGATGAAAACACATGATTTTTGAGATGAAACCATGTCTTTTGACTCCCCAAAATGGATATAAAAAATGTAAAAACTGGATGGTTATTATGTATGACTCATTTGTTTTTTTTATTTTTCTTGTGTTTTTAAATTACACAACCAAAAAAAAGAGGAAGAGTAAATAAAAAATGTGATGAGGAAATTGGTAAAAAAATGATAATGAGGGGTTAAGATGAAGAAAGAGAGAGAGAGGAGGAGGAAGAGTTAAATGGAAAAAGGTGCCCCCAGTTTGGATTTGGTGGGTTGCTATCTCCATCCAGTGGTTGGTCAACTGCAGATGTTGGAGATAAAATGGAATTCGATGTTGTTCTATGATTGTGCGTCCTCTCATGGTGATTCTTTAACTGATGTCAATTATCAGTGAATGTCCTTTTGCAAGATGGGTCTTGGAATTTCACTGCACCAAATGGGTAAACATGAGAAACAATAAAAGGACCTTACCACCGAGAATTAAACTTACCTGGCTGAAGCCGAAATCGTGAGTTGAAAAGAAATACCTTTTCACCTTCATAGAATACCTTTCTTATGATGTGTCTATCATGGTGTAACTTAGACTTTCATTTATACAGATTGGAATTCTCATAGGATTGAAGTTGAATCTCCTCTAGTTCAGGGAATGGCAACAATATTTCTTCCCTATATTTTTCACAATCAAAATTATGGGTTTTCACAGCCCAAAAAGACTTATGTTGGATTTCAACTAGAAAATGACATGCTTTACCAAAAAATATCCTAAAAGGAGACATCCAAATGTGTGTTTTATAGGATGTTCAATAAGCCCAAAGTGCTTCACCAAGTCTTTCAGGCCAGTCTTTTTTGGTGGGTTTTACAATTCTCTCAAGAACTATTTTCACTTCTTTATTAGAAATTTTATCCATGCCATTTATTTGGGGGTGATATTTTGTTGAAGTTTTATGTACAACACCATTCATTTTCAAAAGATATTATATGATTTTATTACAAAAATGGGTTCATAAGACAAGTATCAAGGAACATGGTGAGCCAAATCGGTGGAAGATGTGTGTCTTTAGGAACTCACTAACAGTATGTGAATCATTATATCAAGTGGGTTTGGCCTCGACCCACCTAGAAACATAATCAAACGCAAGAAGAATGTATGAGAATCCATTATAATGGGGGAATGGTTCCATGAAATTTATTCCCCAGTCATCAAAGATCTCATAGAAAATTAATGGCTTTCGGAGCATTTAATTTCTCTTTGAAATTGTTCCAATCTTTTGGAAAGTGAGACATGATTGAAAGATCTCATGTGAGTCTTTGAAGAGTGAAGGCCAGAAGAATCTAGAGTCTAGGAGCTTTCGGGAGGTCCTTTGTGGTCCAAAATGGCCACCACCAGGAATTGAGTGAAAAATTTCTAAGATTGAAGAATATTCATTTTCATCAACACATCTTCTAATTACCATGTCTTCCCCAGTTTTCCAAAGATTATTTTCTTCCCAAAAATAATATTTTGAATCATTTTTCAACACAATTTTTTTTCTTTTGAAAAATTTTCAGGAAAAAAACTAGAAACCTGGTAATTTAAAATAGGGGCATACCATGGTATTTTTGGAGTGAGAGATGATAGGTGCTCAGTTATAGATTCTAGATCAATTATTTCAGAATGAGAAGAATTACAAATTCTACTCTAGTAATCATCCAAGTGTTTTCTTTTCCTATTCTATCTTTGATTTCAAGGTCAAGATCTTGGAGCAATAATATCAATCTTATTATCCTCGGTTTGGAATCAATTTTCTTAAGTAGGAATTTTATAGAAGAATGGTCTATGAAGATGATGATTTTTGGCACCTAAGAGAGAGGTCCAGAATTTATCTATGGAAAAAACCACTGCTAAAAGTTTCTTTTTAGTGACAGTGTAGTGAGATTGAGTTTTATCCAATGTTTTTGATGCATAATAGATGACATGAAGAATTGTTTCACTTATTTGACCAACAACTGCCCCAATGGCCCTATCAGAAGCATCACACATCAACTCAAAGGTTAAAGACTAATTTGGGGGTTGGATTATCGGTGAAGATATAAGAGAAGTTTTGAGTTAAACAAAGGCTATCTTGCAAACCTCGTTGAAATGGAAAGTGACATCATTTTGGGGAAACCGAATGAGTGGGAGGGAAATCCTACTAGAGTTATGGATGAATCTCCGATAGAAACCGACATGACCGAGGAAGTAATAAATGTCTCAAATAGATTTCATTTCTGTAAGTGATTGGATCACTTCAATTTTCACAGGATCGACTTCAATGCCATCTTTTGAAACTATGTTCCTTAGAACAATCCCATTTTCCACCATAAAGTTACATTTTTTAAAATTTAACACAAGGTTACACATGACACACTTTTGAAGGACTAGAGAGAGTGAATGCAAGAACAATTCAAATAACTCACCATAAATGGTAAAGTCATCCATGAAGACTTCCATGTAGTGTTCAGTGAATTCAGAAAAGATACTCATTGTGCACCTCTGGAATGTTGTAGGATCATTGGAAAGGGTAAAAGCATTCTCTTATATGCATATGTTCCAAAGGGGCATGTGAAAGTAGTTTTTTCTTGGTCCTGAGGTGCAATTGGGATTTTGATGTAACCTGTGTATCCATCCAGAAATTAATAGTGTGAATTTCCGGCTAATTATTATAGCATTTGATCAAGGAATGGAATAGTGTAGTGAACTTTTCGTGTTTCAACATTCAATTTTCGGTAATCAATACACACACGCCATTTGTTCTTCACTCGAGTTGTGACAACCTCTCCATGTTCATTTGTGACAACAGTTAACCCAACTTTCTTAGGTACAACTTGAATTGGACTAACCCATTCACTATCAGAAATTGGGTAGATAATACCATATTGAAGAATCTTGGTGATCTCTTCACTAACTAACTCATGTATGAGTAGATGGAGTCCTCTTTATGGTTGTTTAATTAGTTTGGATGATTCCTCAAGATGGATGTGATGTATGCAAAGAGAAGTGTTAATTCCTGGTATGTCATCTAGGGTCCAACATAAGTCCTTTTTGTTTTCCTATAACACCTGAACAAGTTTAGACTCCTCGATTTCAGTAAGTGAAGCAGTGACAATGACAATATAAGAGTGATCATGTAAAAGGGATGTACATTTCAGGTGTTCAGGAAGAGGTTTCAGATCAGTCTCATCTTTCATTTTTGGTCTATAAAACTCATGAACGGAGGAAGGTATTTCAGTTGCTTCAGATTAATTTTCCTTAATACTGTTCAAGGTGGAGCATTATAGATCAGAGTTGATGAGGGACTCAAGAGAGTTTTCAAGTTCCTCTAGATTGATAGAGTCTATGAATGAGAGGTTCACATCAACTTCAACATTTATAACTTAGTTAATCATGGTGCATGTTTCACAATATCCATTATCATTAGAACATGGTGAACATGATGGATTGGGGTTCAATTGACTCTTAGAAGGGTCTTCAGAAGAATGAATTGAGAAGACATAGTTATCCTTGAATGGGTATCGCATGGCTTGGATAATGTTGAACTTGACCAGTTGGTCACCAAATTTGATGGATAAGATGCCTGAATGAACATCAATCTTGGTTCTCGATGTCATCAGGAATAGTCTTCCTATAATTAGGCGATATCAAGAAGATTTCTTCTCACCATCCATGCCAAGGACATAGAAATCATCAGGGAAGATAAGATCATTGACACAAACAAGGACATCCTCAATTATTCCCTCCGGATTGGTTGTACTTCGATTGGCTAACTGAATGACAACACCCATTTGATATAATGTATCTAGACCAAGGTTAGAGAAGATGGATTTGGGCATGAAAATAATTGAGTCTCCTAGGTCTATGAGTGCATCATCAAAGATATAACATTCAATTTGGAAGGAACTGTAAAGGCCCCTGGACATTTGCACTTTATGGGAATAGACTTTTGGGTGGAAAATTTTTTGAAGGTCCTAAGTTTCCTCTTATGGGTGCACAATTCCTTAAGAAAATTGGAATACTTAGGGATTTGTTTTATGGAATCTAAGAGGGGAATGTTGACTTCAACATGTCTAAAAATGTCGAGCATTTGAGGTTCGGGTTCAAAGGACTTCTTGGGCTTAGAAATGGCTTGAGGAAAAGGAATTATATTACTAAGTTGAATGGAAGGAGGTGATAGAATGGCTTCATGTTCCTTTTAAAGTTTCTATTTCCTTTCATTTTCTAGGTCAAAATTCAAATGGGTGTTGTAAGACTTATCTAGAGTAATTGAAATTTTCTTTCTCGGTCTAAGTGAAATTTATCTTACATTAGCATTGGGGTTGGGTAATGGTTGAGCCAGGATTTAGGAAGAATTTTATGGTTGTTTTTGGCTTAGGTGGGAATAAAGTTGAACAATTTGGGCTTTAATGTTTTTGTGGCTGGAATGGGTGAAGGAGGAAAGATCTTAAACTTCACTTTCCCATTGTTTCTTGGAAGAAGAGGCTTGTCCCGAATTGGGATTACCTTGATTTTGGTTCTTGGGAAAGTGATTGTATTGGTTTGTGAATTGAAAGGATCACTAGGATAGTGGAATCCAGGAGGAGGATTGTTCCTTTGAGGTTGAGGAACAAAAAGATAAGGTTTATGGAAGTTACAACCACCTTGACCATATTGGAATTGGTTGGGTTTTGGGGAGGGAATTGAGGGATGTGGTTTCCATTACTGAAGACTTGGTTATAAGAAGAAGAGAAGAGATCAAAGTGAGGTTTGTTAGAGGTTATAATGAATAGACCTAGTAGTTGAGGGTTGGTGTTCTGCTGAGCATATTCTACATTGAGCTCCATTGGTCTAGATGAATCAAATTGTTCCTCTTGAATTTGTGGACATGTGTTAGTTGGATGAGATGGGATCTGTAGATTCCACATTTCTTGACAGGTACACGGAATAGATATTGTGGAGAAGATGAGGTTGGGGCTTTGGAAGCCATAGTTAGTTGTCGTACAAGACTTGTAAGTTCACTCATCCACTCAGTCATCTTGTTTGGTTCTATCGATTGACTATCTTGTGCTTGTTTGACTTGAGCATGTGCTCGAGTATGGAATTGTTGTGTGTTTGCAACCATGTTACTTATGAGATCTCTTGTAGCTGTAGGAGTTTTATTAATAAGAGAACCACCACTTGTGGCATCAATGAGAGTTCTCTCCATAGACAATAACCCCTCATAGAAGTATAGGATCAAGATTTGGTCAGGTATTTGGTGATGTGGGAAGGTTTCCACAAGCTTTTTCAACCTCTCCCAGTACTCATTGAGTGATTCATTTGGTAATTGACGAATACCACTTATTTCCTTTCGGATAGAAGTAGTACGAGAAGCATGAAAGAATTTCACTAAGAAGAGTCGCTTTATGTCATTCCATGTGGTTATGGAACTATTAGGAAGGTAGTAGAGACATGACATAGCTGTGTCAGCTAGGGAGAAAGGGAATGCTCGTAGTTTGATTTGTTTATCAGAAACCCCTTGAGGCTTCATGGTAGAGCACACCATTTGGAACTCTTTAAGGTGTAGATGTGGAACCTCACTGGCTATCCCATAGAAATGAGGAAGAAGATGAATCAATCCCGATTTGAGTTCGAATTCAGCTTCTATGTTTGGATATTGAATACCAAGAGGTTGATAATTCATATCAGGGGCAGCAAGTTCTTTTAGTGTTTGTTCTCTAGAATCGGCCATATCTAATTCAATTGGTTGGACAAGGACATGTTCTTGAATGGTTTGATTATCTCTTATGTTCCTCCTTAGTTGGCGAAGTATTCGCCCAATTTCAGGGTCAAACAAATCTGTGGGATTTGTTTGGGAGGCTATGGGGAATTTAGAGATATTTTGGAAGAAAGAGGAATATGGGGTTTTCTTTGTTTTTTTACAATAACCATAAACTAATTGTTATTTAATTGAACCATCCTCAGAAACGGTTCCATTTAAAAGCACGGCCAATTGTCGCCTATTGACCGGTCAAGGTTCTGGTGCTCTACTAATGTGTATAGCAGCACTCAGGTTGAATCCTCAGTGATGATATCTTTTAATAGTCGATTGTTTTTATTTGATTTTATTCTAATTGGGGGGGGTTTGTTTGTAGAGCATAATTGAAATGTCTGATTGATTAAGATTGATTTAACAATTTGATAAATATTATAATGAGTTCATCATTTTGTAGTTATGATTGTGATATCCTTGTGCTTTTCTTTATATTGCATTAAATTAACACCCATGTCACAAGTTGATGTTGATTGGAATTCCTATATTTTAAGGCTTTAATCCAAGACATGACATAAAGAGGATTCTAATATCAATCATTACTTGAATTTGGTTGTGTATATTTTGTTCTAATAATCCATGGAATCCATATGTTAAACAAAACAAGTCATTAATTCATGACATGTTAAGTCCAACATAAACAATGTTAATTTAGAGAACATTCATCGAGAAAAAACTCCATGTCACTTAACATACCTAAATTATAACTCACCCCAATGAGAGATTTACACAAAAATTGAAATGATTATAAATCTAGTTATAATGATTATGTTGATAAGTTAATAAGATAAGAAAAAGAAATGGATAATAAAAGATTGGTGCGTCGAACACACACAGAAATGATATAGGGAAATAAATACTGACTTTATATTGAATGAGAAAGAAAAATAAGGGAAGAGGTTTTAACTTGATTTAAACTATTTTAATAACATTAATATTTAACTACAAAGGTGGATGATAATAAGATATGTTGAAGAAAAAACTTTCATTAAAACATAATTACAATTAAAAGGCTTACAAGATTATAGTAATGAAGAACACAAAAGTAAATGAAAACAAAAAGAGGAGGAAGGGTTTCTCAAGTGAAAACATGAGTAAGGAAGGTCCTACGAAGACATTGTAAAGGATTTTTTCGTGCTAATTGATAATCCACTCTTCTGAATTTACAACCCTTTTGAATGGAGAGGATGGTATGTATTTATAGCCCAAGGTGGTGGACTATTTTCATTACAAAACTACCCCTCCACTTGGCTCGATGATTTGGACATCCAGAAAAATGAATATCGAGATATATCCTTCTTAATAGATGTATATAATAATTTTTTCAACTAATCTCAAAAGTTGTAGGCATTTGGAATTATGGAGCCAAAGTTTTGGTGGTTTTTATAAATAATGTTAGACTGTCCATTTCTATACGTTCTTTTTTTGATGGCCAAAGTGTGAATGGATTTATTTTTAGAAAGATTCCTTCAAATCGGAATGATTTCTTCAAGAAATTTGGCCGCCTATATCTCCTATTTCGCAATAAATAATATCATCTTTATTTAATTAATAGATCAAGAGACATGTCCGAAATACTATATTGATTTAAATTCCTGACTGGAATGGTGGGAAGAGTATAATTGAATCATTTTGGCCCCTTTTCATTGGAGTTGGGTCTTGAAAAATTTATCTAAGACTCCTTACATTCTCCCCAGAAAATTGTAAGAGAATAAAAGATTCTGGAATTCTGGATTGAGCCCAGTAATTAAATCTTCATGGATGGTCATTTTATTCATAGATTCTGTGGGACTTATTGTGTGGTTCATATGACCCTTCAAATGAATGAATTGGACCACGATTGTAACACCCCGACCCCAGTTACCTAGAGTCGGTGCATTATTACCTAACATTGGCATGATCACAAATCATCAAGTCTCGAAAGACCTATTAGTTTAGTAGCCTTGGAAACACTAGATACATTCATAAGTCTTATATTACATCATAAAGTACAAAAACTACAACAACATATTGTCTTCATATCCCCTCATACTATCCCTGCAGGTCATTCATAAAATACTTCTTCACATCCTGGGAAAAATAAAACATTGAAATGGGTGAGCTCAGATGCTCAGTAAGGATAACAATATAGCGGAAACATTCATAAATAAACATAAACATATAAGGCAATGTATAACTAAAACAAAATCCTTTTAAACTTGAACTTCAGCATAATATGGCAATAATAAAATGAAATAATGCCATTTACTTACTCACATGGATATTCTACTAGTTGAATAATCACATGAAATATCAATAACCATTTTCATAATGATGGAATACATAATGTTAGACTATCATAACCACGTAGCCAAGGCCTCTTGCCAATACTACAAATAAGATTTTGTCAAGGCCTCATGCCAAGACACTAGTTTATCTCATGATACCTACCGATGCATCGAGGAGCTATAGCGTGCTCCACCCATCACTTATTAAGTCCAATGCATTCCTTATATGAAATGGTTTAAACATATAATAAACCATAACATAATCGTATCATATAAAACATGTATAAAGGAAACATAACATTTCAACATTTCAATCACAAGATATCAATACAACACATTGATATAATAAAACCATTTTCAATACCAAATAAAAGAAAAGTAAAACATGGTATTAATTTTCATTTTAAAAAAATTTATGGCTTTTAGAGAAAGCTGAAACTCAAATAATGGTCACGGTGGTGGAGAAGTCATTGTCGCCGCATACGTACGACAAAAAAAACATTCCCTTTTGTTGTTTAGGAAAAATCTTCGTATAAAAAATATTCCTTTGGAATAAATGTAAAAGTCAATGTGGTTTATACACTGTATAAAAGAATGTTGCGTATAAGACCTAATATGCCTCAATGAAAGGAGATTGAGACGAAGTCCCTTACCTCGTGTCTTACTTGACTCGATCGTTCTTTAACCTCCTGAATAATAAACTAGAGTTAATTTCCACTTGATTAAAAACCCTTTTCAAGTTCATTATTCCTTTTATATCACTTATTACCATGTTATGAACATTATGTAAGTATTTTAGTTAACAACGGTCGTTTTTTCGATCTTTAGTATTTGAGTCAAAAATGAACTTATAATTTAAATTTGTTCATGTGGTAAAATATCAATTATATATAGAATTATATTCATTATGTAGATATCATATATATCATATATATCTAGTATATATATGCATTTATAATATTACATAACATTTAGTGGTAAGAAATGAAATGCACCGTTCATGGAGACGGTAAGTCGTACGTACGCATGAACGCTACTTTCATTTCTATTTCGTATTTAATGGAATGAAATCATAATGATATAAAGGTATATTATAATTCCAGTATAATATCATATATAATATAATTTACTCCATCCTTTATACGTCCCACATATGGCATTAACGATTCAAATCACTTTGAGGGGGCGGTAGTTCGCACTTCTTAAAATGAAGATATCGCATTTACCCATAATGGAAACCATAAAGGTATGAAAAAAATGAAAAATACAGAATAATAATGAAAACATAAACATAATATATATCATATATAAATAGAGTTACATCTTCATGGCCACCATTAGAGGTGTTAAATGAAGATTGAACAATCATCGTTTCATGAGGCAGTAATTCGCCACCCACGGAAACAATATGTTCTTTAACCATTAGACGAAGGTGTGTGTAAGTGTAAATCAAATCCATCTCATAGAAACATCCTATTATATTTAATATACATGTGTTGTTACAAAATATAAGAATAAAAATAGTTTAGGGTTTTGGAGAATAAAAATAAAACAAAAGAACACAAGTGAAGACATTACCTTTAAATCGGGTAACTATTTTTGATTTGAGCCAAAGGCTTCCTTGGGAAGACTTCTGCCCAAAGTGAGTATTATAAGAGTAAGAGAGGAATGTTGGGAGAGTATTTGGGTATAGTTTGTCTGAGCCAAATGTCTTGATGGTGTGAATAAGGTGGTATAAGTGGGGGCCTTTTATAAGAGGAGAGGAGGGGCACTCTTGGAAAGTAAAGAAATGTTACATTATTATATAATGCGTTTCAGATTTTAAAGGTCCCAAAAATATATATTTTGAGGATAAGGTGGTAAGGGTTATAAATCCACCCATACAATAGGTTTTTGACAAGTTTATGTCTTATATTTTACCTTATCTTTTGATTTTATTTAAATTGTTCATTAATGAGGTTATCGCTTCATCATCATGGTGTCATAAATAAACTTATTTTTTTAATATCTAAAAAATATAAAAAAATAACATATTGTATGAAAAACTTTTAGCTTTATAATTAATATTTATATTCAAATATATGACTTGTATAACCCCATGTAATAATTTTTTTAGTAAAACAATACATGTTTGTGACACTTTTATTTTTACTTTAAATAAAAAGTTATTAATGTCATTTTCTTACCCAAGTGGCTCCATGGGGTCCCCAAGTTGACCCATTGATTTTTGTGGTCGACCATGACTCATCCAATAAGGGTAGGACAAGTGTAAAGGTAATTTAATATTATTATAACATTATATTTACCTTAAATTACACTAATTACATTTAATCACGATTAATAAAACATAAAAGATACTATTCACAAAAAAAATTATTTTCATCCCATTGAACCAAATTTTACTTCCTAATTATAACATTGTATGTCTGATTTTTTAAATTCAATTCATAGAAGAAGTATAGTTTCATTTAAACAAAAAAATCAGTTTTTTAACTACCACTTAGTGGTTTCACTATTCATCAAAAATTGATGTTTTTCATAACAATACCCAAAATTCCCCTAAGCTATAATAGATATTCTGAATTTAAAATTGATGCCTATTTTACAAAATTCCAAACATATAAGTTTCATTAATTAATTTTATAATTAATTCCTATTGTCAAAACAAATAGCGTGTTTTTAAGAAACAATATCAATCAAAAGATTGACAATTGTTTATGTCCAATTTCAAATAGAAATTAATTATAATGACCACCATTGGATAAAATGGTAAATGTATATTATAATTATACTTTAAAACCACTCAATAGTATAATTTATCACCATAAATTATTTTTATTTAAAAAGTTTTTTTAAGTATTTTTCACTATTAATCGAAAATCAGAAGTTCTCAGAAAAATACAAAAAATTCAACATAGGATAATTATGATATTACGAATCCAAAAATGAAGTCCATTTTGAAATATAAAATTTATATAATTTCAAAAATATGGTATTACTATTCAAAATAGATACTTTGATTTGTCACGGTGTGTTAGAATCTCGAACTTTCATACAATGCAATCTATTGCATTATTGAAAGACAAGCGTACCATGGAATCTTGGGGTGTTACATTCTACCCTCCATAAATAAATTGTGTCCCAGAAATTTGAAAATTTTCTTCAAAAATAAAAATTTGAAAATAGAAAATACCATTGTGGAAAACCCACATCAGAAATAAGGTTAATAAAATTTACCCTTAAAAAGAGGGAAAGGGAAATGAAAAAGTAACCGCAAAATTATGATCTAGATTTGGAGAAAATTGGTGGAAATTAGATAAATATAATTGGAGGAAAAACGTAAATATTTGTAGGGAGTGATTGAGGTCATCAATCACAAACAAGTGTAAAATTGAGGGCCTCAAAGCCTTCAATCAATGGTGATTTAAAATATCATCAGTTCAACAAAAAATAAGGTATTAGGATAACACATTTATTTAATATCCCTTTACCAAAGTTTAAGAATTAATTTATTCATAGAATAAGAGAGGGGTATATATATACATGACAAGTAGAGTTTCAACCCTCAACTAATTTCTACCACAAACTCATCTATCACTAAAAAAGAAAATAGAAGTCAAAAATATTATATTTATCCTAATCGTATAAGGTTCCAAATATTAACACATAACATTTAGATTAGGAAAACTATTTTGTAATAACCAGGGACTTCATGTAGGCTAGTGGTAGGTATTAAAGGCATGTCACACTATGGTTGTAGTTTCTATTCCTACAGCTTTGTCTGATGCGACGGGTTATCCCCCGACCTGCAGGTTGTCCTTTTCCTAAAACTACTGTATTATAGTATTCCAAAAAAAATCTTTAGAAATGTTTTAACCATAAACAATACTATCCAAAGTTCAACTTAATCCATTTCAACCTTTATAGTTATCCGAAATACCTCTATCCAGACTTTCTCTAAAAGCTCTCTAAATTCCAAAATCAATTGTGACATCAGATTCCCCAAACTAAGTAAAGTTTCTCTTATTTTCACATACTAAAAATATAATTACCTTTATCATATTAAAACCTTAATTAAAAACAAAAAGTACTGCAGTAAAATCCTTATATATATCACATTATTCTTATAACTAGAATATAATTCTTGAGTCCAAAAAACACAAATACAATAATTATTCCACTTCAACTGTAGTAATAGCATAAGATTGCCCTTGATCCCTTGGCCTTTTCTGAGGTAATTTTCCCTGATGCATAAAACATTAATTTGCATAATGCCCCATTTCCCAACAATTGTACCATTCAATGTTGATAGCCTCTTTCTTTCCCTTGCAATCACGAGCTCGGTGACCTTTTTCTCCACATTTATAACAAATTCCCATTCCTTTTAGGAAAGTATCGAGGTGATTATTCCCAGAATTATCACATAATGGGAAATCCTTCTTTCCCTTTTTCCCTTTATCTGTCTCTTTCTCCACCATTATCTTCTTCTCTTGGTTTACTTTATTGTCATAAGATTTAGAGAATTCCTTTTCTGTCTTGATAGAACATGAGACTATATCTTCATACGTTGAGAAATATTATGACACTAAAGCTTGACGGAGAAATGGTTTTAACCCATCAAAGAAACTATAAATTTACTTCTTGGGTTACGTATATAATCTACAGCATGCCTCTCTAACCTTGTAATGTTAGACTCATACTTTGCGACATTCTCATCCTCCTTTTCCCTCAGACTCAGAAATTTCCTTTACATATCTTCTCGATGGTCACAAAGAAAGTATTTTTCTAAGAAAAGATCTTTCAACTACCCCCATTCCATATTTGATACTTCATCATCTTCCTTCATGTTTTGAATCAATAACCACCATTGATCAGCATCTCTAGTGAGGTGGTAAACTGCCATGATAACCTTTTCCCTTTAACTACTCCCCAAGGCATGGAATATTTTCTCTATGGAATTAAACCATTTCTCAACTACTAAGGGATTTTTAATCCCATTGAATGTTTGTGGTTATTGCCTCATGTAGCGATCTAACATTGATCCTCCACGTTACGGATCAGGGTTCTCCATACGAGTAAGGTTTTTATTCATAACCTGAGTGAGCTGTCCTAGTATGGTGATAAGCTGATCAGCACCTGTTGTATCACCAACTCTATTATAATTATCTTGATCATGAGTTAAATCCCTACATGGAGTGTGTGCATTGATACAGTTTCCATTCCTTCCACTTGGTGCCATTTCTAAACAATGGCATTAACTAGATTAGTTTATGAATCAAAATAAAAAATAACAAACTTGAAAAACACCTAACATAATTTGAACAGTTTATGGATATAATCCATAATCATAAAAATGTTTTCTTTGAGGAAGTATATACTCATAAACCCTTCATAATGGTTTGTAAAGAAATCTTTAATTATCCTAATCATATCCCCCGGGAGTGTCATAAACAAGAGTGCAGCAAGGCCCGTTGTCATGCACCAGTTCCCGTTCGAGTCTAGCTCAAAGAGGTGTTTTCGTGTTTTACCCCTAGGTACATATGTGCCAGAGTCACCTCTACCTACTCCTATCCAGATAGGGACATATTTCTCGGAAAACTCACAAAATCTCTATAATACCAAAATTCTAGGAAGTTCTTCTATACTAATCCTCAAAGTCTATCTTAGGGCTATATTCTCTAATCAGATTTTATCAAAATATCGCTTCCAAGGATAGTACTAAACTACCTCTGATACCACCTGTAACGCCCTAACCCCAGTTATCCATAGTCGTTGCATTATTACATAATATTTTAGTGATCACAAAAGATCAAGTCTCGAAAGACAAATTAGTTTAGTAGCCTTGGAAACACTAGATACATTCATAAGTCTTACAAAACATAATAAAGTAAAAAAACTAAAAAAAACATCTTGTATTCATATCCCCTCATACTATGCCTTTAGTTCATTCACAAAATACTTCTTCACATCCTGGGAAAAATAAAACATTGAAAGGGGTGAGCTCAGATTCTCACTAAGGATAACAATATAGCGGAAACTTTCATAAATAAACATAAACATTTAAGGCAATGTATAACTAAAACAAAAACCTTTTAAATTTTAAATTCAGAATAATATGGCAATAATAAAATTAAATAATTACATTTACTTATTCAAATGGATATTCTACTAGTCGTAAAATCACATGCAATATCAATAACCACTTTCATAATGATTGAATGCATAATGCCAGACTATCATAACCACGTAGCCAAGGCCTCGTGCTAAGACTACAAATAAGATATTGTCAATGCCTCGTGCCAAGACACTAGTTTGTCTCATGAGACATACCAGAGCATTGAGGAGCTATAGCGGGCTCCACCCACCACTTATTAAGTCCAATGAATTCCTTAAATGAAAAGGTTTAAACATCTCATAAAACATAACATAATCGTATTACATAAAACATGCATAAAGGAAACATAACATTTCCACATTTCAATCACAAGATATCAATACAACACGTTGATATAATAAAAACATTTTCAATACCAAATAAAAGAAAATTAAAATTTGGTATGTATATTTCATTTTAAAAAAGTTTATGGCTTATAGAGAAAGCCGAAACTCAAATAATGGTCACGGTGGTGGAGAAGTCGTTGTCGCCGCATACGTACGACAAAAAAACATTCCCTTTTTCTGTTTAGTAAAACACTTTTTATTAAAGGATTCCTTTTGAATAAATGTAAAAGTAAAAGGGGTTTATACATCGTATAAAAGAAAGTTGTGTATAAGACAAAATATGCCTCAATGAATGGAGATTGAGACGAAGTCCCTTACCTTGTGTCCGACTTGACTCGGTCATTCTTTAACCTCCTGAATAATAAGATAGAGTTAATTTATACTTTCTTAAGAACCATTTTCATGTTCATTATTCCTTTCATATCACTTATTACCATGTTATGAACATTATGTAATTATTTTAGTTGACAACGGTCGTTTTGTCGATCTTTGGTACTTGAGTCAAAAATAAACTTCTTATAATTACAAGTTGTTCATGTGGTAAAATATCAATTATATATATAATTATATTCATGATGTAGATATCATATATATAATATATATCCTGTATATATATGCATTTATAATATTACATAACATTTAGAGGTAAGAAATGAAATGCACCGTTCATGGAGACGGTAAGCCGTACGTACGCATGAACACTACTTTCATTTCTATTTCGTATTTAATGGAATGAAATCATAATGATATAAAGGTATATTATAATTCCAGTATAATATCATATATAATATAATTTACTCCATCCTTTATATGTCCCACATATGTCATTAACTATTCAAATCACTTTGAGGGGGCGGTAGTCCGCACTTCCTAAAATGAAGATATCGCATTTACCCATAATGGAAACCATAAAGGTATGCCATAAATAAAAAATAAAAAATAATAATGAAAACATAAACATAATATATATCATATATAAATATAGTTACATCATAATTTCCACCATGAGAGGTGTTAAAAGAATATTGAACAATCATCGTTTCATGAGACAGTAATTCGCCACCCACAGAAACAGTATGTTCTTTAACCATTAGACGAAGGTGTGTTTAAGTGTAAATCAAATACTTCTCATAACAACATCCTAGTATATTTAAGATACTGGTGTTGTTACAAAATATAGGAATAAAAAGAGTTTAGGGGGTTTCAGTAGAAAAATAAAAAAAAGAACACAAGTGAAGACATTGCATTTAAATCAGGTAACTCTTTTTGATTTGAGCCAAAGGCATCCTTGGGAAGACTTCTGCCAAAATTGAGGCTCCTAGGAGTAAGAGAGGGAAGTTGGGAGAGTATTTGGGAAGATTTTGGCCGATCCAAATGGCTTGATGGTGTGAATAAGGTGGTAGAGGTGGGGGCCTTTTATAAGAGAATAGGAGGGGCACTTTTGGAAATTCATGAAATGTTACATTATTATATAACGAGTTTCAGATTTTAAAGGTCCCAAAATTATATATTTCAAGGATAAAGTGATAATGGTTCTAAATCCATCCCTCCAATAGGTTTTTGACAAGTTTATGTCATATATTTTACCTTATCTTTTCATTTTATTTAAATCGTTCATTAATAAGGTAGTCTCTGCATCATCATGGTGTCATAAATAAATTTATTTTTTTAATGTCTAAAAATTATAAAAAACTAACATGTTGTGGGAAATATTTTTAGCATTTTAATGAATATTTATAGTCAAAAATATGACTTTTATAACCCCAAATAATAATTGTTTTAGTAAAACAATACATGTTTGTGACACTTTTATTTTTACTTTAAATAAAAAGTAGTTAATGTCATTTTCTTAGCCAAGTGGCTCCATGGGGTCCCCAAGTTGACCCATTGATTTTTTGAACGACCATGAATCATCCAATAATGGTAGGACAAGTGTAAAGGTAATTTCATATTATTATAACATTATATTTACCTTAAATTACACTAATTAACTTTAATCGTGATTAATAAAACTTAAAAGTTACTATTCACCAAAAATTATTTTCATTTCATTGAACCAAATTTTACTTCCTAATTATAACCCTCTATGTCGGATTTTTTAAATTCAATTCATAGATGTGGTAAAGTTTCATTTAAACGAAAAATCATATTTTTAACTACCACTTAGTGGTTTCACTATTCATCAAAAATTGATGTTTTTTAGAACAATACCAAAAATTCACCCTAATCTATAATTGATATTCCAAATTAAAAAATGATGCCTATTTTAAAAAATTACAAATATATAAGTTTCATTAATTAATTTTATAATTAATTCCTGTTGTCAAAACAAATAGTGTGTTTTTAAGAAATAATATCAATCAAAAGATTGACAATTGTTTATGTCCAATTTCAAAGTGAAATTAATTATAATGACCACCATTGGATAAAATGGTAAAAGGATATTATAATTATACTTTAAAACCACTCAATAGTATAATTTATGACAATAAATTATTTTTATTAAAAAAGTTGTTTTTATGTATTTTTTACTACTCATTGAAAATCGGATGTTCTCGAAAAAATACCAAAAATTCAACATAAGATAATTACAATATTCCAAATCCAAAAATGAAGTCCATTTTGAAATATAAAATTTATATAATTTCAAAATATGGGTATTACTATTCAAAACTGCTACTTTGATTTGTCGTGGTGTGTTAGAATCTCGAACTTGCGTACAATGCAAACTATTGCATTATTGAAAGAGAAGCGTACCATGGAAGCTTCAGGTGTTACAATGATCCCTTCGAATGAAATGTTGTATATTGAATGAGAAATCCTAAAAAATAAGAAACACACAATTTTGATCAGTAGGGTGATAGTTATAAATAGAATAGTAAACTGACCCAATTGTATTACTTCTAAAAACGCCCAAAAAAATATATTTAGTATTAAAACATTAATATTTCACACAAATTATGAAAATTTAAAATAAAATCAGTAAAGGGTATATATAATAATTCATGAAAATATTAATAACATCACCACCATTCAATTCCCTATACTCACAAACCAATGGTGAAGAGACCTCGTCCATATTATCTAGTTATCCCCAAGGGTGTGGGTGATGAAGTTATAGATGCTCCTATACACACTACATCGAATCACCCAATTCTCCAAAACAATTTAAAATCTATAATACTCAGGACCATTGAGTGGAATAAGATTATATTCATCGAAGTTCATAAGAATTTCGATAGTTGGATCCACCTTGGGTATCCCCTCTGATGGGATGGGTTCTGTATTGAGGGGAAGATCATCATTTCCTAACTATTCATAGGAAGTGGGATCCTTGACAGCCTCCTATGGTACATTAGGGGTATGTTCCACCATTATATCCTCCTCATCCACCCCAACTAATGCCATTACCCTGTTCATTTCCACCTTAGTTAATGGGTCCTCATAACCTAGCATCATCACTGCTGACTAGGTCCCTAACATAGGATGTAATACCATTGATATGTAAGGTTAATGAGGACCAAATCATGGTTGAAAAGAAATTATGGTGAATCAGAGGAAAAAGTATTACAACCATTGTAATGGTTGTCCAACTGATTGGAGATGTTCACTAAAGGCTCTTCTTGTGTTTGTGTCTCTACAACAATCGACGCCACAACCAATGCAAGATTATCTGAAAATGGATTCATTTAATCTTATTAAAATAAACAAACAATTCATTATAGAGTTTCAAAATAAGGACATCCAAATTTTTAAAGTAAATTAGTAAAAGTTACAATATGACCCCTAGGGCAGTTGAGTCACTGTTTCTGTCACATGTAGCAACTCGATGATGGATGGATAGCTTTCTATTATTGCTGCATCAGAGGGAGGTGTCACACCCACCCTCTTAGAATTTTTAGGATTTCTCATCCTCCATAAAATATTGATTATTATTTATACTTCCTTTTTACTAGTTTATTCCTTCATAGATCAAGTAAAATGAGTTAGAAAACCTAAAAGTATGACAAATGACTCAAACCCACAAAAATCATGAAATTTTCCTTATCAATGGTGAATTATTATTTCTCAGAGGAGTCCAAGAGGGAATAATTCCCCCATAATCAATTGATTCCTCCTCCCTAGCCACTCTTCATGTTGTTCAGACCCCTAATAGGTCACCAAGAGAGGGAATTTCCAACAACATCCTCCACCAATTAGTCATGGTCTGTGCCACACCATAGAAGTGGACTACATCCTCCGGGTCTAAAAAATATTACAGGGATTCTAACTAAAGATATGTGAATATAAAATTGATATGGACTATCCCAAGAAGGAAGATAACCTCACATTGGAGGTGTATCCACACCACATGAAGATATTTGAAATGCCAAAATATTTCCCAATACCTCCATGCATCGGGGAAGACTGTGTCTTCGGTCACCTTCATTTGATGCAGGCGATTCCCCAAATCCATGAATGATTCCCTTAGATCTTACCTTAATGGTTCAACCCACTCCCACAATTAATTTCTTAGGATCCCCTAACACTCTACTGTAACTCCCTTAAGAGATTCACCATGTTTAGGCTTGGGAACCACTAGAGATGCAGCCACTCCTCCACCGACTCCCTAGCTAATCCTCCTCGGTGTGCTCCCCTTGTTGAAATATGATCCCATATGTGTGGTTATATCCCCTACTTGGAGTCTTCATAGATGAATAAATTCTTCAACATGTCCCTGGGGTATGAACTCTCCCAACTCTATGCATATGTGTGTAAGCTCCTGAAGGGAGCATCGCCCAATGAAAGCTCAATCTGGTCCCTACTCCCTTCTTATGCAAACATGCACCATATTTGTTGTAGTATCATAGTGTGGAACTCAATACATGGTCCAATATAAACTTTTAGGGTAAGCCTATGAAGACAACATAATTTCAAATAATACAAGTATAGGTTGAATAGATCACAAATCACTTTGCATTCCACTTGCCCTACCAGTACCCCACCCCAAATGGCCAGGAGGTATGATCGCTACTCAATACTCCACTATCTATCAAGGATGATGGTTCATGTTTGGAGGGGGATAGGTGTAACATGAGATGGTATAGTATCCCAACTCTCACCAATATTTTTGGCCTACCCTAATTGGAGAGGTTGAATCCTAGTGTTGTTCAGCATTAACAGCCTAAAGTTGATAATAGGGGAGATATTGGGTTATGATACTCATAACATTCCATGTGTGTGCCACTAAATTGTACAAAAAAAGAAATGGGATAGACACGTGGAAATAGTTCATCCAAATACTAATATGCCTCTACACCTTGTACAACTTCACCAACACAAACATCATAGGGTTGATGCACTACCCCATTGCTAACACGACCACCATAACAAATGTGCTTGGGGGAACCCCCATATTTACATTACAAACATGGAGTATCCACCTAGAGATAAGAACCTGTTGGACTCCTCATGTGTTAATCATGTTTTAATGATCATAAATCTTATACATTCTGTAAAGCTTATCAATATAGTTTAATATATCTAAAATCACGTGTACAAATTATTAGTTTCTATATGCTTTAAATAAACCTATGTTTAATGATTGTGAAATATTTTGAGTTTGTGTTATAATGGATTTCTTTGATAAATGATTAAGTCTAATACAGTATATGAATATCACTGTTTATGTTTCCATAGAGATATTTGGCTAAATCTGAGAAACTGTGAATCTGGAACCGGTTATGTTTGTTTCGAAAATGACCCAGACACCGTGACCATCTAGACACTGTGACCATCCAGACATCATGATCTAGATGTAGTGACCATCCAGACAACGTGACCATCCAGACCATGTTACCATCCAGACACCGTGAACATCCAGACACTGTGACCATCATGACACTGTGACTATCCAGAAACCATGACCATCCAGTCACCGTGACCATCTAGAGACTGTGACCATCTAGTCACCATGACCAGACACTGTGATGAGACACTGCATTTTTTCTACTGGTTCCTAATCCTAAACAACTGTTCCATTAGACTATCTTATCGCTCAAAGGCAAAGAAGGAGACACTATTTCAAAAAGACATTGTTCCATGGAGACACCATTTCCAGACAGACTCTGACACCGTTTCTTAATCTGTTTTATCGTTTTTCAATTTAATCTCTAATGGTCACATTTGAAACTTTTAAATGCACTGACATAATTAATATTTATTTTTAGACAGGTCACATGACATTATGAGGTACAAGGTGCAGAATACATGTATCCTGTCAACTCTATTACATGCATTCCAAGAATAAAATGAACAACGTGGATAGAAACACAAAAAACGGGGATAGAGAAACAAGTGCGCGTGATAACAAAGAAGACCAAGCATTCTTAAAAGAAGAACTGACACATCAAACTTGACACCTCTGAATAACACACAAAGCATACTCAAATCCCTTATTCATGAACATTTTAGAACTATCAACACCATGAAGAATACCAGCTATATCAAGCTAACTTTCAATACTTTGTTTTACACAAGAGGACTCGATTCCTGCATCTACATCATCCAAGAAGTCCAGATCTACATAGACTAACACTCAGAGAACTTCTAACCTTATATCATCATTTTTTCTCTGTTGTGTATTATTTTTTTAGATCTTGATCATTGTATGTGTGTCTCTATAAAAACATGAATTGTCTCCTGCATTAAACTAAAGGATACAAGATATCCTTTCTCATACATATTTTTATACTTGTATATTCCCATGGATAAGTGTAGAAGAGGTCTCAGTGTGACCTGACAGTTCATACCCAGGAAGAACTGTGGAAGAGGTTGTGTGACCTGGATAGTACTATTGTTTACCCCGATCTAGGGTGTGGATCAAGTTTATTAATCAAAACTTCTTGGTGGTAGATGATCACCATGTGGAGTTGATTAGGTCTTGGCTTGAGACTGAACCGGTTGTTTTATATCCACTGTGTTGTTTAATTTAGATTACTCTATTTTACTATATATGTCATAAATCACTAAATATACTTTGATAGTTAATCTTGGAAAGAATTTATAATGGTTTTTCCTTAATATAATAACTTCAAAAGTAATTTTAATAACTAATATTAAGATTATTGAGAATTAATTAATCTTATGATAAGTTATTTAAGAAATAAAACTTTTATAACCGTTTTACTTTGATTGACTGGGTTGTATTTAAATTTATCAGGAAACCTTTCTAAGAATAATTTTGATGTATAATTTTTTATAGATACTCAATTACCCCCTCTTAATGCTCTACTCAGACCAAAATTTGGTATCATAGGTTGTTTTTAAGACTCTTTTTTTTTCATAGTCAACTATGATTTTATTTGTACAGTAATGATCTGTAAATTTAGGTTAATTATAAACATATAGCTCTTTCAAAGTATTTCATTATTATGGGGAATCTAGTAGAAGTTTTTGCAACAAACAGTCCACCCTTCTTTATTGGAACCAATTATGCTCAATAGAAAATAAAAATTAAAATTCATTTAGAAAGTATAATATTTGAAATATGGTTTTCAATTATATATTAATATAAGGTTCCTTCTACTGATAGAATCATGTGGGATGACCCTACGAAGACCAAAAATAATAAAAATTAAAAATCCATGAATGATTTATATTTCTCCTTATGAGATGAGGAATTTAATAGAATTTCTGCATGTAAAACTGCCCATGAAATTTGGGATACCTTGTCTATTTCACATGAAGGAACTTCTTGTGCGAATGAAATGATACTTAATACTTATACTATTAAATATGATAACTTTAAAACGAAAAATGATGATCCTAGTTCTGACATGTAACTCAGGTTCAATGAAATTTTCAACACAATGATTTCTCTAAGAAGAGAAGTCACTACTAAAGAACAGATTATGAGGATTCTTAGATGCCTACCTGACAGACAGAGAGGAACCTCTGTTTCTATTAGAGATTCATGTAACATCAGCAAGTTACATATAAAAGAACTCATTAGGAAACTGATGATATATGAAGAGGAGTTGAAAGTCAACAAGGAAGAGGAGCATGAAACCAATAGAAAATCTGTTGCATTCCAAACCACCACATCTAAACACAAATAGAAATGGAAGCTGAAAGACTTTGTAGAAATTTCCAACTGTGAACCATCATCACTTGATAGTGATGAGGATACGACTCTATTAGCCAGATAGTTTAACTGATTTTACAACAATAAGAAATTTTTCAGAAATCCTAACTTCAAGGGTAGATATGATCAAAAGGGAATCTAGAAGAAAGATTGGAAAAGAAGTGACATGTCTGATGAGATTTTTTTTATGAGTTTAAACCAAAGGGACATATAAAGTCTGACTGTCTCAATATCAAGTACAAAAAGAAGTATGTGGACAAAGATAAAAAGTATAAAAAAGAAATGAAAGCAACATGGAGTGCTTCTGAGAACAGATCATGTGACTCAGAATCTTCACATGATGAACATGCTAATAAATCCGATATTAATTTTATGACAAACACATCTGAGGAAACACTGTAATCTCATGTACACAATTCCTTTTATTCTAGAGATGAGAGTGACATTGAAAATATGGCTAATGAAGAAATTTTTGAATACTATAATATTCTTGAAGATTCATGTAATGAAATAAAAGATAAATAAAAATCATTAAAGAAAAAGAATGCTCTTACCTCAACTGTTAAAACTGAACTCACTATAGAAAGGGATAGGAATACTCAATTACTCAAATAAAACGATAAACTATAGCTATATAATGAGTAATTGAAAAAGGATATTGAAAATTTTACTAATGGTAAATATACTTTGGTATAAATTCTAGGTAAACATATTAGTCCAAAATATACTACTAGCATTGGCTATCAACCTGGTAAAAGAAATTTTGGAAGAACTAATTTTTTTTCTAAGTCTAGGACATATAGCTTTACTCCTAGTTCTGGAAAAAATTGAACTAGTTCAAGTTATTAACACTCTCGACTGTTTCAAGCTTTTCTGGACTAAATAGTATTTATTTTTCAAGTAATTTACATAATTCTTATAGGAAACCTATGATGAAAATATGGGTTCTTAAAGCACTAGTCACTAATATTACTGGTCCCAAATAGGTATTGGTACCAAAATCTGTTTTTATCTGACTATTTTGTAGGAAAGTTTCTTAAATAGCTCCTATAAAAACTTTTGGTACTTGGACAATGGGGGTTCAAGACACATTATATGGGACTATTCATGCTTCAAGAATTTAATAAAGATTGATGGTGGACATGTCACCATTGCTGAAAATGCCAAAGGAAATATTATTGTCCATGTCCAAATCGGTAACTCTAACTCAGTTTTAATTTCCAAATTACTTTTTGTTGATGGATTTAAATACAATATGCTTAGTATTTCACAACTATTTGATGATGTATTTCATGTTAAATTTGAAAATGATTCCTGCAATGTTTTTAACTCTAAAAATGAATTAGAATTTTCTGCATTAAGAAATGAAAATGTATACTACGTTAACTTAGATTATTTAGTATCTCAAAATGATTCATGTTTAAGTGTATTTCACAATGTTTCTTGGATTTGGCATACAAGACTTGGACACTATAATATTCACTCCCTTAGAAAGTTGACTAGTAAAATTTTAGTCAAAGACCAACCCAAACATGAATTTCTAAATGATAATGTGTGTAATCCTAGTCAAAAGGGAAAGCAACACAAAATTTCCATCAAATGAATGAAATAAGTGTCAATTTCTCAACCTCACAAATTGGTTAACATGTATTTTTTTGGACCATATTGAGTTTCTAGATTAAATGGGAAGCACTATGTTTATGTTCTTGTAGATATCTTTATGAGATATACTTAGACTTTCTTTTGGGATCACAAAAGTGAAGCCTGCCCCAATTTAACCAAATATTCCAAAACTGTAGAAAATATTAGTGGAATTAAAATTAAATACTTAATAATTGGTAATAGATGTGAGTTTGAAAATCAAGAGTTTGAATCCTTTTACTCACAAAATGGCTATAATCATAATTTCTCTATCCCTATAATAACTCAATAGAATGGAGTTATAGAAAGAATAAATAGATCATTGAAAGAGATTTCTACAACTACGCTTAGTGAATATGACTTACCTATTTATTGTTAGATTGAATCTTTAAATACAAAATGCTATATTATCAATAGAGTGTTAATTATAAATATTCTTAAAATAAATCCATACGAGTTATGGAATAATAAAAAACCCAAAGTAAGCTACTTCAATTTTTTTGGTTGCAAAGTCTATATCCATAAAACTAAGGAAAATCTTGAAAATTAGCATCCAAGAGTGATGGATGAATATTTTTAGGATATTAAATTTCTGGTAAATCCTATAGAGTGTTTAACAAAAGATATAAATGTGTGAAAGAATCTGTCCATGTCAAATTTGATGAAATAGATCCACATGAGCCTAAAATAACTCTAGAGATCCTGGAGGATTATGTATCAAATATGGACATTAATTAAAAAATCCTCTAACCATTCTTTTAAGGAATATATGAAGGATTGTAGTTCTGTAAATTATTTAGATTCAAGTCACAATGAACACAAACCTGTTGATGAACTTGAAACTTCTAGTCCTTATTTTTCTCGAGCTGTTATAACTCTTAAGAACCATCCTTTATATGCTGTTGTAGGAGATTTAGATAAAATAACTCAAACTAGAGATTCACTTAGAAAACAAGGTGAACATGAAGTCTTCTTATCATAAATTGAACCAAAAAACATTAATGATGATATCAATGATGAATTTTGGGTGATGGATATGCAAGAAGAACTTAATCAGGTTGAAAGGAACAAAGTTTGGAAACTTTTTGATGGACCTAAAGACACATTTACCATAGTCACTAAATGGGTGTTTAGAAATAAGGTAGAGGAAGCTAGTAATATAGTTAGAAACAAGGCTATATTGGTTGCACAAGCCTATAGTTAAGAAGAAGGAATTGGCTATGAAGAGACCTTTGCACCAGTAGCTAGACTTGAAGCCATCATAATTCTTATTGATTATGCTTAGCATCTAAATTTCCAAATATATCAAATAGATGTTAAAATTCCATTCCTAAATGGGTATATATCTGAGGATGTATTTGTTGAGAAACCCCTTGGTTTTTCAAATCCTCATTTTTCCAAATCATATTTTTAAATTATAAAAAACCTTTATATGGTTTAAAACTAGCTCCAAGAGCTTGGTATGATAGATTAAGTACTTTTCTTATTTCCAAATGTTTTACAAAAGGAATAGCGGGTCCTACCATTTTTAATAAACTAATTTCCAATGATGTTTTAGCAGTTCAAATCTATATAGATGACATTATCTTTGGATCTTAAGAAAATATTTATGTATTGAATTTTCTGAAATCATACAAAAAAAATTTGAAATGAGTTTAATGGGTGAACTAAAATTCTTTCTTGGTTTTCAAATCATTCAAAATAATGATGGTATTATTTTAAATCAAAGAAAATATACTATAGATATTCTAAAACATTTTGGTTTGGATAGTACTAAAACTAGTGACACTTCAATGAGTACTACTTGTATGTTGGATCTTGATGAAGATGGAGAATTTGTTGATCAACCCACTTATAGAGGAATGATTGGAAACTTGCTATACTTAACTACTAGCCGACCTGAAATTATGTTTAGTGTGTGTATGTGTGCTTGTTTTCAAGAACACCCTGTGTAGTCCCATTTAATTGTTTTTAAGATAATTTTCAATTACCTCAAGAATACACCAAATCTAGGATTGTTCTATCCCAGGGGAAAATCATTTGAGTTATTTAGTTATTCTGAGGCTAGCTTCGGTGGTTGAAAGTTAGATATAAAAATCACCTCTACAACATGTAACTTTTTAAGTAAGTCACTAGTATCATGGTGTTGTATGAAATAAAACACTACTTCATTGTCTACTACAGAAGTTAAAAACATTTCTGCAGGTAGCTGTTGTGCAAAATGTTTTTGGATGAAACACACATTACTTGATTATTGATATCAATTTAGGAATGTAACTATAAATTGTAAAAATACAAGTGCTATTAATGTCTCAAAAATCATATTTCACACTCTAGGACAAAACATATTGATGTAAGACATCACATTTTGAGATATCATTATCTAAAAGGTGATATCACTTTGAAATTCATTAGAACCGAATATCAGCTTGCTGATATATTCACCAAACCATTAAATTATGAAAGAATATATTACATCATACATTAATTTTGAATGATAAATATTAAGTAGCAAGTATACTATTTCATAGATTACTATTTCATAGTTTACGGTCTCATCTTGAACACCTGTTACGGTCTCACCGTGAACACCTATTATGGTCTCACCATGAATGCTTGTTATGGTATCACCATGAAATCCTATTAAGGTCTCACTATGAAAAATAGTTATAGTTTTATTTAAATATTATAACCCATATCATGGTAATTATTTATTTTACCCGTTTAATTTCCAGAGCTTTTTATCCTACATTGGTTGATGTCCCTAAAAGATCGAAACTAAAAATGTTTCAATCTTTATTCACCCAAGATCTTTTATCTCAAACCATAACCCCTCATTCAACCCTTCTCTCTATCGAACCTTCGTTGAATGTCCAGGATGAAACACCCATCATTGTCAACTCCTGAGAAGTGAAGATCAATGAAGTAGATAAAAATAGTGCCAAAGTTATCTTCCGAAGGTCCTCTGAATCCGAATCTGGTATACAGAATAGTGGTTCTCGAATAGGAAATATGCTCTAAGTGGCTTCTTTCAAATAAATATATGGCATTTAAAGTGATAAAAGAGAAATGATGATTGGATTGGTTCAAAAAGGAGGATATTCATATTTACCCGAAGCTAGTTGCACAGTTTTATTAGTATGTTCAATTCTCTTTTGATATAGAAGATGGATATGTTATGAGAAAATGGATAAATGGATAGAAATGTACATTTTCTTCGATGTTATGGGCTTCATGCATTAGGATACCTCATGAGGGTATTTTTGAGGACTACCAGAGAGGTCCTCCTCCTCCAAGTATGTTCTTTTATTTGTAATAAGCATTGGGAAACTTAACTGGAAATGAAACAAAGTGAAGATACATAGCTGTAGAGTTAGATGGTGAAACTAGACTTACATTTAAATTTTTTTAGAATCTGATTATCCCCAAAAGAGTGATTTTTCTACACTAAAATATCATGATTTATTTTTAATGCACCTTATAAATAATTTATATAATATCAACCTATAAAAATATGTTATACTCTATATGTGTGACTTGATCAAGACAACATCAAAGTAAACCTCTCTGTTTTACTCAAGATTAATATCATATATGCTTCATGCAGAAGGGTTGGTTGGACCAGATGAAAAAGATATTACGGACTATGAGTTTTTTCTCTCAAAGGTTACATTAAAGAGAATGAAAATCAGTTGGAATCCATATAGAAAAGCATGGGTGGAAGATAATGAGAGGGTTTACGAAATGTTTAATCTGGGAGAACAGTCTTCAAGACCTGAGAATATTTCTAATCATGGTTTGGAACTAGATTAAATTGTTGAGTAATATGACAAGGAAGAAGAATAAGTGGTTGTTGAACCAACTAGGGATACTGTTCTAGATGAGAAAGACAGTGAACTTGTTCTCCAAGACATAATTGAGACGGAAATACTTGTTCCTGAAGAAGTTGCTGATTTGGAAGAATAACCTACTTTCAAAGAAGAATATGTTTCTAAGGTAACTGAAAAGGATGCTGTAGAAGAGAATATAGAAAAATATATTTCTATTATGCAATAAGATTCGCTTGAGGAATATGTGGAGGAACTAACTGTTCATAATTTTATCCCATATACTGAAGAGATAATTGAGAAGGCCTTTCAGTTGGCTAGAAAGGAAATGGGTGCGGATATTAGGGATGAAATCTTATAATAAGATCGTGTTTCCAAATATATTAGTCCTGAAAAATATGCACCTGTTTAGGTGGAGAAGCACCTGAATCTAGAAGATGTTTCAGTGCATAATCTAGTTGATTCAAGATCTATGGATACATGGTATAGATTTCCTAGTTATTCTGATGTGAATGGCTATTATAAAGCCTCGGTGAAAGGTAAAGATATCTCTACTATGTTTCAATTGAAACCAGTATCTTATCTTGATGTAATAGTTGCTAAGTAACCTATGCCTATCTCTGCTCCTATTTTCGAGCCTTTATAAGAACCATCAAACTTGGTGAGTAAAGATGATTTAATAGATTTTGGAGATACCCTATTGTATGGGGTTAAAAATCTCATAAATAACCAACCAGCTCCTGTAACCAATTTAAGTGAAAGAGATGCTAGCTTGTTGTTAGAAAAGATCATATGGAAGATTTATCCAAAAATGTTTCACAAAATTCATGAAATAAGAGTTGGGAAAAAACAACTCTTTGATGAAGTAAGGACTCTCAGAGGTATGGTTGAAGAAATACAGAGAGTGATAAACTCAAGACCAGAACCTGTTTCTCATCCAGTTGAGGATATTGGTAGTCAGATTCCTCGGGAATTAGCCTCCCTGATACAACCTAATCTAACCTCCTTGGCTCACCAGGTAGCTGAAAAAAACAAGAAAATTTTTCAAGAAATGTGTGATCATGTTATTGGTATTAACAAGTTGACTGATGAATATAAGCGTTATCTCTAGAAAGTTTTAAATCAAATTAAGTCCCTTACATTGGATGTTACTACTTCTCGTACCTCGGGAAAATCATCTCACCCCTCTATGGATGGTGATTTTCTTAGAACAATTGTTAAAGAAGAACTCTAATTTGTGCACAGTGGATTTGACAAGGAATCTTTATTTGAAGTTGTCAAGAATAGTGACAGAGTTCTTGATTTGGTGATAATTCATTCCAAAATAGGACATGATGTACAATAAGAGATTACTAAGAAGGTGTACTTATACTTCAGTAGGATCTTCTCCAAGCATGACATGACCAACCACTTCAAGTACCCTGTAGAGAATATAAGAATCCCTCATGTCACTCAAGATTTCAAAACTCAAGTCCAAAAGCTCAAAGATTTCACTCCTTTGTTGGATAAGTTAATAGAGAACAATGATAAATTTGAGAAAGACATGTAGTATGGTGGTGAGATTATTGATGACTTCATTAATCTATTGTGGCTTTATCTTAATATAAAGAGTACTGCTACTATGGCTCCTTCAGTTTCACCCCTGAGATCTAGTTTGCCTACCTGTTCATCCTCTATCCTTGTCTCTACATCTATGGTTGTCTCTCAGGCTCTGAGTTAGATCAGATTTTTTATCCTTCATCAACAATTGCCTAGGTCTTCCACTACACCAACCTTATCCCCATATGTCTTTGAAGGCCTCCCATTACCTTCTCTTTCAGCTGGTCTACTCCCTTCTTCCACTTCCACATCTGCTCCTATGGATTCCTCTTCTGATGCTGCTTCCAAGGGAAAAGAGAAGTCAAGCCAGTGATGAAGAAAAGTTACTACTATCATTTGATAGGGATGATTTTTGTATTCTTTTTTACTTAGTGTTGGTAATGAAACTTTTTTATCCAATGCATTATGAACTCTTCTTATCCATACTATTATTTACTCTTTTTGATAATCCCAAAAGGGGGAGAAATATGTGAAATAAATGCACACTAAGAAAGAGGCAGATTTACTAAAAACAGACATCTCACTCACATGATTTGTGATCATCAAAAATGGGGTGATTGTGGGACTCCTCATGTGTTAATCATGTTTTAATGATCACAAATCCTATACATACTGTAAAGCTTGTTAATCCTGTTTAATCTATCTAAAATCATGTGTAATGATGATTAGTATCTTTATGCTTTAAATAAACCTACATTTAATGATGGTAAACTATTTTGAGTTTTTGTTGTATAGGATTTCCTTGATAAATGACTAATTCTAATCCATCATAGAATATCACTGTTTAAGTCTGCGTATAGATATTTGGATAAATCGGAAAAACTTTGAGTCTGCCACTAGTTATGTTTGTCTAGAAAATGACCCAGACACTGTGACCGAGACACCATGACCATCCAGACACCGTGACCATCCAGACACCATGACCATCCAGACATTGTAACCATCCAGAAATTGTGACCATCGAGACATCGTGACCATCTAGAAACTATGACCATCCAGATACCGTGACCAACCAGACACCATGACCATCCAAACACCATGACCATCCAGACACTATGACCAGACATTATGATCAAACACCATATTTATGCTACTAGTTCCTGATCCAATACAACGGTTCCATCATGACTGTCTTATCTCCCAAAGGCAAAGAAGGAGACACCATTTCAAGAAGAAAATGTTTCATAGAGACACTGTTTCCAGAAAGACTGTGATAGATTTTCTTAATATGTTTTGTCATTATTCAGTTTAATCTCTAACGGTCATATTTGAATCTTTTAAATGCACTGATATAATTAATTTTTCTTTGCAGACATGTCACTTGACAGTAAGAGGTACGAGGTTCAGAATACATGTATCTTATCAGCTCCAACACATGAATTTTAAGAATAAAAAGAACAACATGGTAAGAAACACAAAAAAAGGGGATGGAGAAGCATGTTTGCGTGATAACAAAGAAGAACAATGATTCTTAAAAAAGAACCAACATATGCAACTCGACACCTCTGAAGAACACATGAAGCAAACTCAAATCCTAGAGTCGAGAAAATTTTCTCAATATCAACTCCATGAAGAACTTGAGCCAGATCAAACTAACTTACGATACTCTATTTTCTACAGGAGGAATTGATTCCTACATCTACTTCATCCTAGAAATCCATATTTTCATAGACTATCTCTCATAGAACTTATCTCATCATTTTTTTCTCTGTTGTGTATTAATTTTTATTTTTAGAGAAGTGTGTGTGTCTGTATAAAAACATGAACTATATCTTACATTAAACTGAAGGATACAAGATATCCTTTCTCATACACCTTTTTAAACTTGTGTATTCCCATGGATAAGTGTGGAAGATATCCCTGTGTGACCTGAAAGTTCATACCCAGGAAGAACTGTGGAAGAGGTCATGTGACCTGGACATTCCTATGTACTGTTGTTTACCTCGATCCCGGGTGTAGATCAAGTTTATTAATCTAAAATTCATGGTGGTAGGTGATTACCAAATGGAGTGGATTAGGTCTTGTCTTGAGACTAAACCACTTGTTTTATATCTGATGTGTTTTTTAATTTATTTTAATATGTTTTACTATATAAGTCAGAAATCACTAAATTCAATTTGATAATTAATCTTGGAAAGAAGTTATAATGTTTTTGCTTATTAAAAGAGCTTCAAAAGTAATGTTAATAACTGATATTAAGATTACTGAGAATTAATCAATCTTTTAATAAGTTATTTAAACAGTCAAACTTTCATAACAGTATTACTTTGATTAACTGGGAAGCATTAAAATTTATTTGGGAACCTTTTTAAGAATACTTTTCAAATAGACATTTTTATAGATACTCAATTCACCCCCTTCTTGAGTACTCTAATCTGACCAACAGAAACAAAAATGAACTATTCCATATAGACCTTAGTAGTGAGGGCCTTCACATTGTACCCCCATAGATGAAACTAGGGTGCCTCAAGAAGCACCCAGTAGGAGACTTACTTCCCACACATCATGGTGATCAGGAATTATCAGGGAATCCATGACATCCTAAATTTAGGATTGTTTAAGAAGAACCTAGACCACAACTTGATTGTAATTTCCTTCTTCTCATGTTTATGCCACCTCCCTTAATATAATATGTCCATTAAATCATATTATAGGACCAAGATCTTCTCTCAGTCTCCCTATACATTCTCCATGGGGATAAATTCATCATACATATCCCATTTAATTGGGATCTCACCACTATTTTACAGGTCCCATAGGATGATGATGGCCTCTCTATGGTACAGATGGAAGGTATTGGTCCTTGGTTACCACCTGGTCAGTAGTTCGGTCATGATGTCCAGATGATAGTAAATGTGGAACTTCGAGGTCCACACCACATCTTATAGCACAATTCTTTTCAAATACCCTTCAAAATCATCATATTTTTGGCATAACCAGTATACCCAGTCCCACTCTTTGATGAAGTTTCTCCCTTGATTAAGGTCCCACTCTTCTGTCCAGCCCTAGAAGTGGCCTACTTGGCTGACCTTAAAGATTCTCTCATATTACAGAGGGGATGTTTATATAATAAGATCCTCCCTTTGGATCATCTTCACAGGGTTCCATAGAGAGTGATATATAATCAAAGCGTGTTCCTTGACATAGTGACCAAATGAATCTTTATTCCATATATGTAACCTCTTGGAATTTATGAACCAGTATGTGAGATCATCCTGGTTTTCCCTAGGGATTTCCACATAACCCCTCAATTTGTATCCATATAATAGAATCCTATATAAAATGGTTAATACTTATAGTCCTCTTTAAACATCTTTGGGAGTGTGTTGTAATATTACATAGTTTGAAATATCTTCCTGAACAAAAATGTTCGAGACCATCTCCCTTATTCAAGAATTAGTGACTTATACACCCTCAAAATCCATCACAAAGACTTTTAAAGTTTAGTTCATGAAATATTTGTTGTGAATATTTATTCTTTATGGAAGATCATATTCAAGAAAGATAACCATTTGTAAAGTGATAGTGGAATATTTTTTTGCCTAAATTTAATGTATCGTGAGTGCTAATATTTTCGATCGCAGAATGCTCATGAAGGATTTGAGTTTCACAAAAAGTGAGTAATGGAAAATATTTCATGAGAATCACATTACCCCTAGCGCCCTTCCCCTTTTTATAAGATGGGGGTTCATGAACCAAACAATCCATGACAAAGTATTTCATCATTATAGCCTTAGAATTCAATCCTCATCTCCCGTGTTGGATCCCATTCTAAGGGGGGAACTTCTTAACACCAAAAAACAATTTTTATATAGAATTGGAGGATCACATAGATGATTCTAGGAGAATTCAATATGAAATGGGATAAAAATCCACCCAAGGGGTTGGATTCCTAAAAGATGGATCCTTCAAAAAAGACAAGAATTTCATGAAGGAAGTTGGATAATCTAGAAACATCATTTTACACAATGATATTAATATTTCACACAACGTATGTCACCATCTCCATGGTGCCTATAAATACCCCCTTCACCATTAATTGAAGGGGACTACAACCTTTTAACTTTTAGAAGAAGATATAAATTCAAGAAACATCATCCTTCATGATCCAAGGGTGAAATAGATTCCTACAGGTATCTATATTTAATGAGTATAATCCCATGAGTATTTGAGAACCTAATAACATTGGGTATATTACCTTCATGAATGATTATTCCCTCAACACTAGAGTAAAATTCCTCATACCCCATAGGGTTCTATAAAACCACCATCTTTCCCAAAACCCACCCCGTAAAGAATAAAGAACCATCCTTAGGTAGGGAACCCATGTTTCATGAAGTCCCAAACCTTACAAGACTCACCTTCATAAACCACTTATCCTTCCTAAATCCTACCTAACAAGTCCCTATATGATGTTGTCTTTCAAAAAAGCTTGGTGCTCACGGGTCTTGTACCTATCCATGTAAGGTTTACTCATGTATCAATCATCCACATGACTGGTATCATCAATCATCATGTATAGACCCTTTACATAAAGCATGGGAAGGGAAATTGTGTCACCTTTTGTTCCTAATAATTGGCACCCTAACCATAGGACCCATGCATTCCACCTCAACAATAGTGGTATCATCAAGGGAATCTTTTTTTCTTTTGAAGGAATGTGGGGTCCCTTTGAACCCTACATGGGAATGGTCTCCCCCCTCTTTGAGTACAAACCAAGTTCAATTTGTAATAATTTAAACTAAATAGTTCCTACATCCTAATATCATAATGTTATACTACATGAAAATATCCTCATTACCTGAAGTTAAACTATAGCCTTATCCTTGTTGGGAATGTATTATCTTAACAATACTCTAAGAATCTTATTGATTTTTATGCTCACAAATAACCTTGTTTATTTTACTAATTAAATTACTTTAATTTTTTTTCAGGATTATATTTCTTGATATATTTATCTTATTAGTTATGGGTTAATGTATTTGTCTAACCTGTTGTAGATATGTTTTTATATAATCAGGAAGCACTATTCATACCCTTCATTTGTAAGAAGGACGTATAGTTCTTAAACTCTATGTTTGGATAGAAAATATGGATTAGATATCTTATGATATTCTAAAATAATGGATCCAAAACTATAATTTTTTTAATTAAACCTATGTTTATGAAAAAATGCTTAGTTCCTCAACCCAACATTTTGAAGTCAACCATACATTCAAATTCAACCTTAAAGTTGACATAGTTAACTATGGATCATAAATTAAAGATATTTTTTGAGATTTATAAAATGATCTTGACATATTTAATAACGCATTCCATTTTTTATTTTATTAAAAACCAACATTGAGGGTATGTGGGAACCTATAAAACTACATCCATCAATGAAAACCCAGCTAAAAACTAAATAACCTCACCCAAAAAGATTTTCTCATTTCAAATTTCAAATTTCAAATGCGGGCAACATGCCATCCCACTTCACACACCCCATAACGGCCGACCGTCATCCATCACCTCTTTTCAAAATGCAAAAGTCACAAGAAAAACCATCTCGAGCCACATGTTGCACTATGTTCGATATATCATCCATCGATCAAGACGCCATCCAATTTTCATCACCATCAACAAACTAATCCCCAAGCCCTCCAAACTCTTCTCTAGCATCTAAAAAGATGACGCCATCAGAACCAAACACCGTCATTTCCAAAACAAGCTGTCATCACTTTCAATACCTCGATGTGGCACCATTGCTCCGCCTACGCTGACATCAAAACATCTTAAGGAGCCAACATCACCCGCCACACAACATTGATAACCACCTGAGTAACAACATCACCATCTCCAATCCAACATCTCCAATCCACCATCATCACTATACATACCCACCAAAACAATAGGACCCATCTACCGAATCCACAAACACCCCGCACTAGAGAAATACTAATTCAACGGCTCATATTCAATAGATTAAATTGTTCCATTTTAAAGGAAGTTATGAATTTATTTCAATGTTTCAATTTCAAATAATCATAATTTATCATGTGATATTTTTGGATCTGTTAAACAAAAAGAAAATCATGTTTTTCTTGATAAATACCATGATTTATATACATTTACAAAAAGTGTATATTTTTTAATACAACTACTATGTTATTATAAAAATATAAACTTTAAATACATAAATTTATTGATCTTGTTTTTTGTGACTATTGACCTTTTATCAATGCTACTATTATTCTATTTATTTTCTCTTGAAGATTATTTTCAACCAAGATCCCTTTTAATCTTTTCTCTCTTGAATAATTTTATCTATTAAGAAGAAGATACGTTGTCTTTTAGTTTCTATTTCAACTGTGAGTTATTTATATTTCTTAATAAAATCAATTTCTATTGATTTTTTGAAGTATCAGATGTTCATACTGAGTCATTGGTGGAGTTTCATCTTTTCAGACTATGATTTGGATGTTTGGGTTCCTTGTAAAATAACTTGAAGGACATGTAAAAGACTTATTGTAAAGGTTTCAACTACCTACACTCTATTATGAAATTATTGGGATAAGAGGTCATGTCGAGTGAAAATCATAAAGATCATTAAGAGAGTTTTGGTGGAGTGGACTAGGGGATACTTATACCCCAAACCACTATAAAAATTATTGTGTTCTTCTTATATATTTTTACATTGCATAACCATCTTAAAGAAGAGCACGTTGCCTATCTTAATAACTCACAAAGAGGGAAAAAAATTTCAATCTATATAGATGAGTTAAAAGACAAAATTCACACCCCCTATTGTATATCTTTGTATTATTCAGACCCCATAATTGGTATTTGAGGAGTACATTTTGAAAAATTCTGATAAGCTCTAGTAAGATCAGGTAAAAGGTTTACACAAATACATATGTCAATTAATGAAATAAAATAATGTGTGTCGATGATATGTGGTACTTATTTGAAGGGGAATAATTATAAATGCAATAAATATTTCAAGATTATTTATTTGAAAAATATTGGATTCAAAGTTGACATGAATATTTTTAAATATTATGAAATTATGGAAAACCCTAAAACATGGGATCCTGCTAAATAAGTTGAGTATGATGTTAATTCAAGATCCATGAATTATAATATTTGTATAATTGATCTAGATGAATTAAATATTTTATCTCATTGTTCTACTACCTGTGATATATTAAAAACGATAATTTTTTCTTATTAGGTAACAAAAAATATCAAGAAATTAATATAAAACACTAAAATATTGAGATTCAACACTTTCAGAATGTATGATGGAGAAATAATTACCCAAATGAATATAATATTGACTTAAATATTAAATAATATTACTACCCTAGGAGTACCAATTAAATAATAAGATCAAGATTTAAAATTTCTCTGATTCTAACCCTCTAAGTGGATTGGAATATTTTCTATTATTCTTCACTCCACACTAGTTAAAAGATTAAAAATTAAAGAGATGATTGGAACTCTAATAATGTATGAAATAGAAATGAAAGTTGAAGCTGAATATTATAGGATGATAGAAACAGTGAAAACTTCCCTTAAAGTTACTACTCAAAAGTATAAAAATAAATCAAAATAGGATGCCGTATTCTCAAATGATTTACATTACTTAAACTCTAGAATTTAAATGGACCACCTAGCAATAAGATTCAAAACATTATAAAAAAATTAAAAATAATTCAAAAATTCCTTAAATAAAGATTATCAAGAACTTAAAGAAGGAAGATTTTATGAATTCAAGAAAATGGGACACATAAGGCCCGATTTAACAAAACTAAAATAAGATAAAAGAAAAATGGAAAAAAAATTAGGGAAATATCAGATGAGAACTTACTATAATCATAAAGGTAAAAAACCTATGAAGTATACTTGGAGTGTCTATGAGGTATCTACCAGTACTTCAAAATCTAATTTAGAAAAAGATCCAAACAATTTTAAAGTAAATATGTGTTTTATGGCTAGAGGAAGAGGACCTATAATTTTACTATTCTTATGCTTCTAATTCTGAAAGTTCTTCTAATATTAAATTAACTGCTTATTGTTCAATACTTGAAGAGAAATATGAATATTTTGTAAAAAATCATAAACCACTAAAAATATCCATAACTTCATTTTAAATGAAAAAAATTCCATGTTAAAACAACACATAGAATTAAAATAAAAATTTAACAAATCTACCTAAAACTATATTTTTAATGAAAAATAATTAAATAATTACACGAAAATGTAGATCCATTCAATAGTGCTTCTAGTATGTCAACTAAGGGAGAGGAATATCTAAATCAAATTCTTGGAAAAAATTATTAAAAAGAGAAATATGTAATAGTAATCAATGGAGAAAAATCAAATTTATACAGAAATTATGTTTTACCTAGTTCTAATAATAACAACATATAAAGATTCACCTACTTATATTATAGAATTAATGGTCATTATTCTAAAAACTATTTTTTGATAAATACAAAAATTAGTAGAATAAAAAAGGATTTTGTTTAAACAAATATTTCTAAAGTGAATTCAATAAATTTGGGTAAAACTTAGAAAATCTAGTTACTTAGATCTTTACATGTTGACATAGTTGGACCCATGAAAATTATGGTACCCAAACAATCTTTTATTTAAATGTGTAGTAAGAAAAATGTCAGAGAAAAAATACATAGTATGTTATATAGATAGTGGATTCTCAAGGTATATGAGTGGATACTCTTTCAATTGTCATACATTAGCAAAATTATATGGATTCTTAGTTACCTTAGGTGATAATTCAAAAGAAAAATAGTTGGAGTAGGATGAGTAAGAGATCCAAAGTCAATTTCAATCAACAATGTACTATATGTTCAATAGTTGAATTATAATCTAAAAAGTATCTAAAATTTGTGATGATGGATTTTATATTGATTTATTTAATAATTATTTCCCTGTTTATAAAAATAATCTTCTTGTGTTTAGAGAAACCAGAACTGAAAATCATAACACTTTGGGTCTTAATTCTTTATGTGAACAAAAATTGAATTGTTTAAATATTGAGAAAAATTAAACCTGGACTTGGAATTGGAGACTTGTACATTATAAATTATTTACTTTATACAAATATTCTAAGAAAAATTTATTTTATGACTTTCCTAGTATTCAATTTGATAATGATATATTTTTTAATGCATGCCAAATTGGTAACAAATGCAAGTCACTTTTAAAATAAATTAACAAAGATTCTACATCTAAATTATTAGAACTTATCCACATGTATTTTTTTGGACCATCAAGAGTAACAATATTTGGATGGGGTATCTTTTTTTTAGTTGAGGGTTTATCAATATTTACATGGGTTTATTTCCTCAAACATAAAAGTGAGGTTTTCCCTATTTTTGTAATAATTTCTAAGATTTTTCAAAATGAAAAAGATTTTAAAATAATCTCATTTATAAGTGATCATGGAAGAGAGTTTTAAAATCAAGAATTTAATTATTTTTTCATAGACCCGGGTATTAAACACACCATCTCTACACCAAGAACACCATAACAAAATGTAATTGTAAAAAGAAGAAATAGGATGATTCAAGAAATGGAGAGAAATATGTTAAATGAATATTGTATTCCTAACTATTTTGGGAAAAATATTTTAACAGAGTTTTTCATATCATGAATATAGTTTTAATAAGACCCTTTCTTAAGAAGAATCCCTATAAATTATAGAATAATAGAAAACCAAATTCTGAATGCTTTAAAGTGTTTGTATGTAAGATGTATATCTTGAATACCAAGGAAAAACGTGGTAAATTTGATCTAAAGGCAAGTCGGTGCATATTTCTAGGTAATTTTATTACCTCTAAAGCTTATACATTGCATAATAAAAGGTCAAGGATAGTTACAGAATCTATTCATGCAAATTTTGATGAAGGTGATGCTTTTGATCATAAGAAAATAAAACTGACGATGTTACATGTTCTTTAGATAGTGTGAAGCTTTAATTACTTGAAGATGATTTTAAAAAAAAACTTGAATACGAATAAAATCAGTCCGGTTTAGAAGAACATGAAACTTGTGAATCTAAAAGTGTCCTAGGAAGACAACCTAGAACCTTAAAGGATCACCCTATAGAAACAATAATTGGAAATTTTGATATATAAGTAAGGATGAAATGGAGTATAGGAAACCTATCTGAATTATATGCCTTCCTATAATTATTATAACCTAAAATCTTTAATGAATCATTAGAAGATGAAAATTGGCTAATAGTTATGTAGGAATAAATCAACCAACTTAGAAGAAACAGAGTTTGGGAATTAGTTGAGAGGCCATCCAATCATCCAGTAATAAAAACCAAATGAGTTTTTAGAAATAAGGAAGATAATCAAGGGATAAGTACTAGGAATAAAGCTACATTAGAAAAAAATATATATAATTATGATGAAAGAATATATTATGATGAAGCCTTTTCACATATAGGCACATTAGAATATTTAAAAACCTTTTATCTTATCCATCATATATGAATATTAAATTATATTAGATATATGTAAAATAAAATTTTCTAAATGGATATTTAATGGAGGTATTTTATATAGAACAATCACTAGGTTTTTAAAATACTCACATACAAAATTCAATTTTAAAACTTACTAAATATTTTTACATTCCTAAATAAGCACCAAGATCTTGGTCTGAAATATTAATTTCTTTTCTATTAAAAATTTTATTTTTTTGTAGGATTGGAATATCCTTCTCTTTTTATGAAAATTGTTTGTTCTAATATATTATTAGTACATATTTAGGCAGATGATTTAATATTTTTTTAAACCAATAAAAACCTCTGTTATTTTTTTAAAATCTTATGAAAAAGTGATTTTAAATGGTTATGATGGGAGAATTAATTTTTTTTGATTTAAAACATATAAAAAGATTATGGAATTATTTTAAATCAAAGTAACTATGTTATAGATTTATTGAAAAAATTTAGACTAGAAAGTAATAAAACATATACAACTCCCATGTGTAAAAATATAAAATTTTATTGGATAAATCTAGGAAACCTATTGGAAATAAGTTATATAGAGGTATGATTGGAAATATACTATATATTAATGCTAGTAGAACCCACATTATTTTTTATGTATTTCTCTATGATATATTTAAAAAAACCCAAAATAATCCCATATTACTGATATTAAAATAATTTTTAGATATTTGGAAGGAACTATTTTTCAATATTTACATTACCTAAAAAATTATGATTTTAATTTAATCTCACATATAGATGATGATTTGGAGGATGTATATTATATAGAAATAGTTCCACAGAATCTTATCACTTTTTAGGGAAATAATTACTTTCATGGTCAAGTAAAAGACATCATTATTTTCTCTATCAATAGATGATGCATAATATATCTATACTTTCAGTTTTTGTGAACATGTTTCGTGAATAAAACACACACTACTAGACTTTTGGACTTAATTTCAATAATATTACTATTTTATGAGACAGTAAAAGTGAAATTCATATTTAATAAAATCCAGTAAGTCACCCTAAAACAAAGTATAATGATATAAGGTTTTATTTTCTAGGATATCATGTTCTAAAAAAAGATATATCATTGGAATCTATTGATATAAAATATCAAATCACTGATATTTTCATCAAACCACTTCCCAGATTGCAATTTTTGAATTTAATATAGGGTAGTTAGGTATATTTAATTTTAAATAATATTTTATAATTCATTATTTTATTTAAATTTTTATTAATCATTTTATTAATTCTATTCATATATTATTTTTTACTAGTTATTTAATAAATTATATATTAATTAATCTATTCAAATGTGTATCTTTTCAAATTAAAAATCTATAATTATGACTCTAAGTATTTTGCTCGAGGAATTGAAATGAAATCAATTAAACTTTAAAAACTCTTTAACTCTTACCCTTAATCTCTAACCCTTTTGAATTTCAATGTTCTCAATTTCCCTTTAATACCCTAGAATATAATCCTCAAACCTTTATATTTTCTAAAATAGAGAAGAAAAAAATGATAGATGAAGGTTTTTTGACCGAAGCTTAGTTCCCACATACTTTAGAAGATAATAGATGATTCCTTTAAGTGAAAGTTATATAATCTGAATGTTTATTTTAGAATAATCTTCTACTAAATCAATAATTAGATTTTTCAAGTTCTAGAATTTATTTTCAATGGTGAAAATAATGTGTATGCATTTGATAGAGAAGTAAAATAATTTTACGAAACTAACCAGTTCAGTTTTAGTGATACAGAGGATGAAATTATTTCCAAGGTAAATGATATGATGTTTTTTGTTTCATCAATATAAATATCCAAGATTTTTGAGTGTCCCTATTAAGGGGTTTTTCACTTTAGACCACAATATATTTGTGATGAGAAGCATAAATTTAAAGATATAATGCCCATTATTTTTGGATCAACACTGGTACCCAAAATATTTTTCAAAGATCTTGAATATTTCCAAAAGGTTATGGTCAAATTAATTCAATATGAAAATGTTCCAAGGATTGATAAGTTAGAGAAAAATCTATTTTCTGATTTATATATCATGTTTTAGATGTTAAGTGAAATCAAGTTTAATTTTAGTATATATATATAATGTATATGCATTATTTCTATCAAAAAGAGACTTTAATTTATTCTTATTTGTATATAAGGATTATTTATTTGATTTTGTATAAAAATAATAAGATCTAATATATACTACTTGGCATTTGAAATCATCACAGTAATTTTCTTTCTACTAGAACTTTAAAAAAATTGGTTACTTTTGGATCACCTCAAAAGGAAATTTAATACATGTTGGTGTTGATGAACAACAAGTATCTGGTACCAATACTAAGGGGGATAAAGGAAATGATAAATTGGTTGGATCAATACATTTGCATGTTGAATAAATTGTTGAATCTACATTAGATAATGTTGCTGAGGCTACAATGAGAAGAGTCGGTTTTGATGTCTCTCTTCTGGATGATGTAATATATGTTCATCATTATTATGAAGAACCAACATAAGAAGATAACATTGAGGACCTTGTAATATATCCTAGACAAAGATAAGAATATATGGTTTAGGAACAAGAAACTAAAGTTCTTAAATTTGAGAAACTATTGTTTTTAGGTGTAACAACTACTTCTGTAGAAATACAACCTATGATGACAGATGATCCTAACGCTCATGAAAAATAATAGATTATATGGAATGCTGAAGGTAGTGAGAAAATGAAATCTCATATACTTCATACTAGTTAAATAATTCAGATTCAAATTGTTTCTATTACTAAATAATCATTGGGAAATGACGCTAATAATTCTGAAGAGAAGAAAAAATTTCATACTCCATTATCATCTTGTTCCAGTTAGGAGGATAAAGATCAGTTTCTAAGTATAGTTGAAATAATAAAACCATCAAGAATTCAAGAAGTAGAATCTCCAGAATATCTAAGTTATATGATTGAAGATTTATTTATCAAGTTTAATTTGATGAAAGAAGATAATTTATCTCTACAAGGTGAGTTGGAAGTTTGTAAAAAAATTTGGTGATTTTTAAAGCATGATTATTTCAATATAATAATTGGGATTAGTTCAAGATCATGTGTAAACTCTTCAAGAAAATTCTATTTATAGAAAATAGTTTGATTCCTTTTAAGGACAAATGGTTGATAATATTGGGATTATAAAGGTATAATTTTCTTAAAAATAATATTTTTGTTATTTAAAGAAATATTTGGGAAGTCAATCTGAATCGATAAGAAATAATCTAGTCAATCAAGAGATTCTACTTTTTATTATCCAACTTTGTCATATTTGTTAATAATATTTGATTTTATTAATGTGGTCTTCTCTTCCATAAATTAGAGGCATCATATTCTACAATGTTATTGTGTTTCACTTCATGTTTTTTTTGGATAATCAGAAAGACCTTTTTGATAAATTAACGTCTGATAAGCTGGGTTTAAAAAGTATTTTCAATCTGTTTAGTGAGATGCTGAAGCATTATTTTCGAGTATGAAGAAAATTTCCAGGAGTTTCTTAAGAGCATTTTGGTTAAAAAAATAAAAATGGGACTTGACTCAATGATTTTGATGAATTGTTGGGCTGAGATATTTAATCGCAATTTTAAAATAATTGTGGAAGAGCTTAAATGTGTTCATCACACTGTTTGAGGTTCAAAAACATCCAAAAACTCATATAAACTAGAACCTTATCATTCATCCCATCCTAACTCATTGCTCTTTCATTAAAATATTCTTTATAATCATCAAAAAATGTTTTAATATTATTTTTTTAATATTATTTTTTTTAATTTTTTATCTATCTAACTCTATTTGTTGAACATGAATCATTTTCATCTTAGATTAATAAAGCATTTACTGTTATTTTTTATGACATTAAATGTGTTATAAACCATTTTTATTAATTTATTTCTAATATCACAAAGGGGGGTGGAATTAGGATAAACAAAACATTAATCTAATTACAATAATTATAATATACTAAAAAATATTAGGATAAATTTAAAAAATTAAGTATTAATCATAAATATATTTTTTTTAAACATAACTTTGTATACTATTATTTATTTATTTAAAATTTATAAATATTTAAAAGAGAACTATAAATTAATATTATATCTATTTAAGACTCTATTTTAATTGTGTTTACATTTCCTATATTTTCAATAAGCTTTTGATTTATGGGTTTTGTAATCATAAAAATGGGGAGATAGTTGGGCATGTATTTTCTCAAAAATACTTTGTTAATATTATAGATATTGATTGTAAATAAATACCCTTGTTTGTTGTACAAATTAATTTCACTTTATTTGTTTTTCATGATTATATTTTTGGAGATATTTATCTTGTTATTTATAAATCAAGTTTTTTATCTTACGTGTCCTGAATATCATTTTAAGTTATCTGGAAACATTGTTTATACCCTACATTTGTAAGAATAAAATATGGTTCTTAAAACCTATATCAGGATAGAAGTATGGACTATATAGCCTATGTTGTTGAAAAAGTATGGATCGAGATCCATAGTTTTGTGAAGCGAACCTATGTCTGTGAAACTAATGTATGGTTCGTCAACCCATCATTTTCAAGTCATTTGTACTTTCAAAGATAACATTATGTTCGAATTGGTCAACTACAAAGTTTAAATTCAAGATATTTTATAATATTTCTAAAATGATCTTGACATAATTAAATGTATTTTTTTAATATTTTTAAATAACGATTCCAAGGTTCATATTCAATAGATTAAATCATTCCTTTTTCTAAGAGAAGTTATAACTTTATTTAAATGTTTTAAATTAAAATACTTAGGATTTATTAGGGGATATTTTTTGATCTATTCAAGAAAAATAAAATCAAGTTTCTATTGATTAATACAAATATTTATATAATTTTAAAAAAATAGTATCTTTTTGAATACAACATATCTGTCATTATAAAAATATACACTTTGAAGACATGCATGTTTTAATCATGGGTTGCATGACTATTAATATATTTTCACTATTACCATTATTATATTTATGTTTTTATTAAATATTATTTGAATCCATTAACTCATATAAGATGTTCTCTCTTGAATACTTTTATCTATGAAGAAGAAGATCCGTTATCTATTAGTTGTTTCTGAAACTATGAGATAACTATGTTTATTAATCATATAAATTACAATTGATTTTTTAGAGTATAAATTATTTTTACTCAGTCATTGGAGGTGTGTTAGATTCCTGGAATAATATGTGGATGTTTTGGTTTCTTGTAAAATAACTATAAGGCCCTATAAAATCCTTATTATAAAAGTGTCAACTACCTGCACTCTGTTGTGAAGGTCTTGTGATAAGAATACATGTTTATTGAAAATCATTATACTCACTAAGAGAGTGTTGGTGGAGTGGAATGGGAAATATTTGTGCCCTTATCCACTATAAAAAAACTATGTTCTTATTCTATAATTTTCCTCTATATCACCCACTTAAATAAGATAACACTGCATATCTTTATAACTCACGAAGAATGATAAAATTTTGAATAAGTCTAGATTAATGAAAACACACAATTCACCCCCTCTTGTGTATCTTTGAATTATTATGACCTAACAACCCTGTGTGATAAACATAAGATGCCACATGTGATAAAAATGGGATGATCCTCCATATTATAGGAATCTTCCTTGCTTAATCACTACACCATCCCTTTTTTTATCCTTTCACAGCGCAATCATCCTTATCATATGGTGTTAAATTTCATAGACCAGTCCTACCACACAACCATAAATTGTGCACTCGAACTACATGTGTTTTGATCCCTTCCTTATAATAGGAAACAAAGGAAGCCTCCTAGAGGTTTAATCCTAATAAATATCATTAATCAAATTATCCTGGAAGGTGAAAACCCTTATGTGTGACAACTCCACCCCCCCCCCCCCCCGAAGAATAAACTCAACCTATTACCATCCAAATATGAGGTCCCCAGTGAACCTCTATTTTTCCATGTAATACTAATCAATATCTAGCCCATTATGTAGTGAGCATATATGGGAAACATTTCCATGATAAATTAAACCTGTGTTGATGTCCCCATAAGACTTTAAACCTATAACCCCTCCATAAATATTAGAACCTCCACCTCATTAAAAGAACATGCATTACCTTGGGAAATGAGACTTGGATTCTTTACACCCAAATCATAAGTTTCCCCATATAAAAAATGGGATTCCATGAGTTATACACCTAATATGCCTTATGTACGTGATGCCTTCAACTCTGAATGAGGAAGACTTTATAGATTCCCAACACACCCAACTTCCAAAAATGACTAGAAATGTCAAACATCACCATCATCTTTGAATTTTGGTAGATGCTCTGTCAGGACAACATATAGCATAATTTACTAGTGTACACTTCAAGATGGTCCTAGGAACACTATTATAAGTAGTTTTTTTAACATCATTTGAAATTGGATTTAGTAGGGCTAAAAAAGTTTTGTTAATCTAAGCACTAAAAGCTATATTTTTTAGTGATAAAAGAAAGCAATGATAAAGGGGAACTTTATCACCACATTTTCAGTCCTAATAAAGTCCCCATTTATCAGTTCTAAAAAAGAAATGATAAATAATTTCTTTATCAACACCAAAAAATCTGCTGATAAATTTTTAAAAAAAATATCTTTTTGAGCACTCCCCAGGCCTATTGTGAGCACCTTTGTCCTCCTTTTTAATGATTTTTAGCCACCCAACCCACACCCTCCTAGAACCCAAACTTTCACCCCCCCCCCCCACATTAACAGTGCTCCCCCTTTTTTACTGCTTTTCCAATGCTGAGGCTCTTATTCACATGCACACATGCCTAGAATCGATCCTTAGGCCTCCCTTTTGCAATTTGAATGTCTTTACCACTACACCAAGATTATTTTATTATGTATTTCAAAATATTTCACTTCAGTTATATATATATTTACATGAATTTTTTATTCATGTATTTATATTTTTATTTTTAAATATATTTATAAAATATATGTTTCTGTGTGTTTGTGATATATATATACTCATAATTATTTAAATATATTATATATTAATATTCAGTTACATATATTAATATATAAATATAAATATATAAATATATAAATTTTTTTTTATTAATACACACACATATGCATATATAAGGAATATATATATATACATTTGCATAGGTATATATATATATTCATATAATTTTATAAATTTAAAAAGGTTAGATATTGTTTTAAATAAAACAGATAATATTTAATTCTAGATGATTTATATAATTATTTTTAAATACATTTTCAAAATATGTTTTCAAATTATATATTTAGATATAAATTTTATATATTGCATATATATTTATTTGTATATATATCTATATTTATACATATTCACATATAATTGTATATTTAGATATAAAGTTTTTATAATTTATTTATAATTATTTACTGTAAATACATTTATATATTATATTTAATGATAATGATAATTATTTATTTATAAAAATAAATTTATATATGATTTATTTACACAATACTGATACACTCACACATACATATATATTTACACACATGCATACGCATTTATATTTTTTACATACACGCAAAAATAATTACATTTATGTTTTTATTTACATATATTATAATATACACAAAAATATATTTTCTTATTTACACACACATATTTACATATAAGAACTAAAAGTATAGGTATATATATATTAAGTGATTTTATAAGGTAAATAAAATAGATTTTTTTTATTTTAAATAAAATAAAAAATCAATATTTATTTTTATATGGTTTATATATTTAAAAATACATTTTTATATAAATATGTCTAAATATGTATTTAAAAAATTAATTTTTTATAGGTAAATATACGTAAAGATGTATAGATTTAATTATAGATAAAACTACTATTTCATAAATGATAAAATTTCAAGACCTTAATATTATTATGAATATAATTCTTGGGAATAAATTCATTCTCCACTAAAAAGGGGCTAAAGAACCTCTTAAAAAAAGTTAAAATCCCATCGAATATGAAAAAATTAGGGTATCCTGACTAAAAAATTAGTTTCAAAGGCCTACATGGCCTTTTTTGACCGTGAAAGAATAGCGAGCGAGGAACCCATTATTCAACATAGAGTATATCTATTCACAAGATTCAAATTGATATGCAATAGAGCTCAAACAAACACCCATATTAAAATTTATGGTCATTTGAAGTTCAAGTCATGATTTCAACTTATCATAGATTGTTCATTAATTTATTCAATTTTTATGTAATCCAATTGTTCTTAAATGAATATTACGTGATGATAATTAGAAAGTTATTAATTATTATTATTATTTTATTTTTTTATAATCCATTTTTCACTAGATATATTATATATTAAGTGTTAATGCATATATAATCTTCTATAAATCAATTTTCATAAAATATATTATATTAATATCAATATAAATATATTTCTTTATTAATATATGATTTTTAGTGATATATAATTTTTTTTATGAAATTTGATTTTTATCATCACTAGAAAAAAGCACTGATAAAAGGTAACTTTTATGAGTACTAAAATAAAATAGCTAATAAAGGGTAGATTTTATCAGTATTGATAAAGGGTACCATTTATCATTGATAAATAAAAATCATTGATAAAGGGTGTCTTTTATATATGTTTTTTTAGCACAAATGAAAGGTACCCTTTATCAGAACTTTTTCTAACACTGATAAATGTACCCTTTATCAGCACTTTTTTGAGTGCTGATAATAGTGTCCTTTACCAGTGCTTTTATCTAGCGTTCATAAAGGCTAGTGCTGGATAAACAAAAATATGTAGTAGTGGAATGAAATTCAAAAACATGTCTTAAATCTATTAGGGAGACCCAAAATAGGTAGATAACTCCAGGGATGAATCCATGTAAAGAGGAACTGATGTCCTATCATCCGACTCTTATAGAGGAGATGACATCATCAACTTTGGTGGTAGATGTCACTTGACTTGGAAAGAAGGAATGTAGGGTAACCACTACTATAGAGGGGCCATGACCAGTCCAAGAACACGAACTACTTCAATATAGGCAAAAAAAGTTCATCATCATTCGATACATACTTCAATAGAAGTGTCATAAAACACAAACACACTGCCTTTCCAAGATAAAGGGTTATGTAACACCTCACCCAAGGTATAATCCCTATTGTTTACCTCCATAAATTATTTTAATGAATTTATAATCAAATTATATACTTAATGTTCTCTTTAAAAATTTTATAGAAATAATAAACTTGTTACATATTTAGATCCTAATAGATGCACTATGACTTATAACTATCTTATCTTCTTCTTCAATCCATATGGTCTCAACTCCTTATGAATGAGAGTTGAGTTTGTGTCTTCCCTCAAAATGTAGTAACACTTTATTCGAGATGGTGATAATTCCATGATTGTAATTGTATGCTTAAACACTTATTTTTCAAACTATTGATATAAAAATGATAAGCCTCTTGATCAAAAGCTTATTTCCTGCAATTACTTCTTATATTTTTCTAATAAAAAAACAATTAGTCTTTAATGAATGATAGATATATATTATTCTCATTATTCTCTATTCAATTAGATTTCTCAGTATGCTCCCTATCTCTCTCTTTCATTTCCTCCTCTAGAACAGATATAAAAACTTATTACTAAATATTTATCTATATATAATTATTTTCTCATAGAAATACCTTCCTTGGAATGAATAAATAATTAATTGTGAGCTTCATGTTCATATTGTAGTTCTTATGTTCAACAATAGACTTCACACAAATTCTACATAAAAATTCTTTCTACTTTTGGATATTCTTTTTCTGGATGCAATAAATGTATTAAAAGATCAATCCTGGTGTAAATGAGTACTTTTTATAGATTTTAAACTACTAACTTGTGTGATAGAATTAATTGATCATTGATCAAATGTGAAAGATATATCATGGACACTTAGTACAAAATATTTACACTACTATAGTATGTATTATCTCCTTCCTCCTCTTCTTTATGCTGCTAAAAATTAAGAAAAAACTCATACAAGTTGAACACTATTAAATGTTTTCATTATTATTGTCCCAAAATATTAAAAGAAGATAGTGTATTATCCCAACTGGATACCTCTATTTTCTCATGAAAATAATGAACTATACGTCACTTCTTCCACCCAACATTGATTTTTATTCTTTTATTAATTCACTTATAATTGATAAGGTTGTGGGTACTTAGAGAGAAAGTACACTTCCATAGTGCCACTAAAAATTGTGTTGAAGAAATTTATTACACTGAATTACATCACCTCTCTTTTTCCATATACTATGTGTTTTCAAAAATATCACCATCATCCAATCATAAATGAAACATAATTCACCCAACATGATTGAGCTTAACTCGTAGTGATTTTTTTTTTTGAAAACTCTTTGGATTCACTTTTCATGAACAAACATGTAACTTCCACTATATGGAATTCAGGTAATATGCGACATCCATGAAACTTCATGCGGTGCGAACTCCCTCATAAAGTTGAGTTCCTAGTAACATAAGGTAAGGTGTTGCAACATGAGCTCATGTATGCCTTTGAGTAGCTCGTGACCGGTTGTTTTAGGCACAATGAATGTTTGATTATTGAGGAACATGAAAAACATTACAACCAATGTAAAATATGGTTAAATATGACTTCATATCAAGCAGGAATCATGTGAATACGTGATTTTGAAATGGTTGTATAGTTAGAGTGATAAATGAGTCCTACATCAAAAATGTATTTGAATGTGCACTAGTTTATTATACTCAATGCAATATCAAACTCCCAATATGTGAATTAGATCCACCATGATTAACATGAAACTACTCTCTCCCAAATGATATATTGTGTACCTTATCAAATTTTTGATAAACTTTTTTTTTATTTTCATATACATATATGTAAATGTAAATGCTAAATAAATTTCCTTCTTTTTAGTAAACTATATTTGTACAAATATTTACCACCTAAGTTATTAATTTACATATTTTTTTAGTATAATGGAATGTTATTTATTACAAAAAATTTAGAAAAAGGAAATATCATAGGATGAGTGACAACCCATCGCATCTGGTGAGGCCATCAGGCTCAAACCCATGACCGAAGGGTGGTAAGGGTATAACACCTAGTACTAGCCTACCTATTGTCCTACTTTCATCTTCCATCCTTTTTATGTATATACATTAGTCACTTTTATTATATTATCAATTAATTTTAAATATATGGTTTTATTTGATAAATATATTCCTTTTATTAATATTTTTATTTCAACATCATCTTGGTAATAATGTCATTGTAATTTAATGATTAACAAAGCACGATGCATGTTTTCAAAATCATAAAATTATAACATATAACCATTGGAGGTATTGTAATATAAAATTTTATGTGTAACACAATATAAAATAAATGTTTCAATATAATTTATATACTAAAATAATACTTTATTATTTAAAATATGGTTCTTTTAATCTATAAATATTTTTTATCTTATTATATGTATATTTTTTATTACTTTAAGTTTTTTTCTCTTAAAAGGTTAAATAAGATGTTTCATTATAAAAAATCAAAAATGATTTATTAATTGAGATTAATAAATCATAGCTAATAAAATACCTACTATTAAAATAGGTATATAACCAGAAATAAATAAAACAACTAGTATTGGAAAATTCGAATCATTACGATCTCAAAGGACGATCACGCCAAATAATGACAGTGTAAAAAATAAGCAGAACATTATTAATCCACAATTTGTTTTTGAAAATAAGGAATATTAAACCAAGAGAATAAATTTATAAAATGATAGGTGGTATTTATAGGATGTATGAAATTAATGTGACCATTGGAATAGTAACTTGACAGTTGGAAAATATATCATGTCATAAAAACTAGTATTTTTTATAAAATAATGAATTTTCATTAAAAAGTTCATTGAAAATATTTAGAAAGTTATTTTGATTAAATGAATATTATTTTTTTATTCAAAAAAATGACTTTATCTAAGGGTTAATTTTTTGGAAAAAGATTATTTTTAGGTGAAAAGTAAAAATATCATTTTTCGAACAAACTGTAACATTTATGACCTAATAATTATATGATTAAAAATTAATATTTATAAATTATTTTTATTGAAAAAAAAAATTATATATTATTATAATTTTTTTAAAATATTAATTAATATTTATAATCCTATGTTTGATATTTTGGAACAAAAGTTGCATTTTTCTAAAAATAATTTTTATGCAATATACATGTATCATTTTACAATTAGTTTTTATAAATTTTATAAATTTAGTCATGTAAAATTTAATTCATATTTATATTGATAATTTCAAAATTAATTAATAATTTCAATTTCAGTTTTCAGCATAAAAAATTATCGAGGTAAAAAAAGTGTTACCTTGATAAAGGTAAAATATTATAAATGGTTAAAATTAAATGTTAAAGAGATAAAATAACTAAAAATAACTTTAAATGGGATTTTTATGTAATTAATGACCTTAAAGAATCTTTTAAACATTAATTTTCAATCAAATTCTTTGAAATTATTACCACCCAAAAGTGGTTATCCTTAATAAAAATAATCATTATATTTACCTTTAAACACCTTCCTTATTAAGTATAAATATCCACCTCATATTCTCATTATAACACACCATAATTCATATTTTTATCGTCATATCTCTCTCAAGGAACTTCCTAAATTTCACTCTCCTCAATCTTGGGGATTTTTTTTGGTTTGGAGGGTCATCTTTAAGCTAATAATCTCAAGAGAAGTAAGGGTACGAAATCTTCATCTTCCCTTTTCAAGTAAATTACTTTTGTTATATTATATTTTCAAATTCCTTTTTTATATAAAATCATTCTTGTAATTCCATGTTATTATATTCTATTTTTTAAAATGATATTTTATTTATTCCCTATCATTATAGCCTTTTCCAAAGATGCTTCTATGCTGAAATAAGGGTTTCTTATCACTCCTTTCCCATTACTTTTGTTGGCCTTTTTAAATTACTTTTTGAATTAGTGGGAAATATTATTATTAATTATTTTTATAATTTCCTTACTATGTTATCAATTAGTGATCACTATTACATCCCATTTTAATAAATTTTTATGACTTTATAATGATCAAAATTTGTAATATCCATTAAAACATCCTAAATTAGTTAAAGAAAAGTGTTTATAGTAACCTAAACCTTAAACACATATTATTTCATCATTTCTAACATAATTTTCTAACCAATTCCAGCTTGGTATATAGAGGTATAGTGACTTTGGAATTTTAGAAACCTAAATACATCATCTTAAATGTAAAAAAACCTCTTTATTTAAAACTTCTTATAGTCCTCCTGATTCCCATAGATCTTTTATAACTGCTTAAGGTACCCTAGGAAAAATAAATAAGGAAAAGGGTGTGCTAGAAATCCCAGTATAGGAAAAAAATTCAAATAAATCATAACTTGAGATACAATAGAAATAACATCATTTCATAAAGAGGATCATCGTAAGAATAATTAAATGATATCATAAGATCATAAACATGTTGAAAAAAATATAAAACATGATATCATAAACATAAATCAAGGGTCGCTCAAAAGATTATCATCGTAATGTATAAAAATTTCCATAGTGGATTTGGTTCAATCCCTATTCCCTTAAATAAAATATAATAATATATAAATATTTTCCCAATACATTTTAGGGATATATAATTTTGGTACCACCCATCACATAAATGAAAATCATATATATGCTTCCCACATGAGGAAGATAAACCACACATAAATCATGATCCTGATCAAACCCATGATAAGGATGTGGGTTCCATAATTCTGATTAAAGGAAAAACCAATGGATAAGTCATAAAGAATAGTAAGTATATAAATAATTTGGATTTCTTTATTTAAAAATGAAACATAGGTCTTGATCATTGACTTCCAATATAGATATTTTATGAGAAGGATCTTGGAGAAGAAAGAAAAAAATGCACCACTTGGGTGAAGATTTATGAAATAATTTAAGGATATTTTAAAAGAAGTAAAGAACTAATTATTTTACATAAAACCATAGTTGAACCAACAGGGTTGTATATGAAATAATGTGGGTTTTTAAAATCTATTCATGGTTTAAAAACATTTGATGGGGGGTGAAGCTCAATGTGACACAAGAAATCAGAAAGTTCCCTTAAATTAACATTACATAAAAGTGGAAGTTTTGAGGGGAACTAAAAACTTGTATATCTCTAGAAATGAAAAAGATATTTAACTAGGTATATATATAAGTTACCTACCTAAAAAATAGAAGAGGTACATGAGAATAATATTTCATAAAATGGAGAAAAGGAAAGAGAACACGTAACAAAAGGCAATGAGGGTGGTTTAGAAGATCCCTTTTTATATTTTTAAAAAACATTTTTAAAATTCCACATCAAAAAATAATATTAAAAATTTATTTTGAAAATAGGATAAGGTAGATATAAATTTCATAGAAATAGGGTCTACCATATGAAATTAAATACAAAACTCAAGGATAAACATTATAACTCAAGAAATAAAATTGACTAATGAAAGCTTCTTATATTATAGGGAAGACATCAATCTTTTCCCACAATAAGGAAGATCATGAATTGAATTGAATTTTCATAGTTCCAAAATAATTTATGATATTAAAAATCAAGGGGGAAGTAGTTACACCATAAAAAATAATATTTGTGCCTAATATGAAAGCATGCCTCAGTGTAGGATGATTGATAAAGATACCATTACCTCGTATCTGAAATCACTCTACACTTGCAATTAAATTCCTCAATAATGAAATTATGTTTATTAAAAACATTCATAATGACATTATACATTTATATTTATTTTTATAATGTCTATTTATCATCATGTTTCACCAATTTCTTACATTGTTTCCACTTATGTCGGTTACATGACATTCTTTGGTCAATTTCTCAGTCAATTTCTTGTCATGTTGGCCAAGGTAAAATTGTTATAAAATAGTGTCATAATATCAAAAAATTTATATTATTATGTACTTTATTATTCCATTAGAACATAATTTACATAGGTAAATAATTTTTCTATCAAAGAACTTAAACTAGAAAAGGTTCTTTGATATGCCCTTTTACCGTTTAAATTTACTATAACTATTTATTATTAATATCAATAATGGAATGTATAATGTATAATATTATAAGACCATAATATTTATGGTTTATTAAATAAATTTTTTATACACAAGATACATGTTTTATTACTCCCATGTTATTCTATATGGAAAATAAAAGAGAAACATCATCACGTGGAGGTGGAAGTACACACATACACACAAATGACACTCATTATTGAAAATTATAAATATGGTATAAAATAAAATATATTATAATTTAAAAATAATTAATATTATATCAATATAATATTATGTTAGTAAATAACCGTTTTTAATCATCCATTAAAGGTGGTGATGGAAAATTTAACACATCATTCATGGAGGCAGTAGTTTGCACACATGCATGATGGCGTTTTCATTTGTCTCAATGATTTTGGAAAAAAGTATAAAATGGATATTTAATTATCATAAAAAATATAATATTAATTATAATGGTTTTATTATAATATCATGGATAGATAGGGTTTGGGTTGGTATAAGTAGAACATAATTAAAAAGCTATGGTGGAAAATATTACCACTTTCTTTGGATGTTCTCCTTTCATCAACCCATTAAGGCACCTTAGCATGATATTTTGAATATATAAAAGGTTATATAGGATTTTTGGACAAGGTTTAGGAAATACTATAGAAGATTTTGGGTTGATCATAATGGTCTTTGGATGTCTGAAGAGGTGGAGGGGTGGTGGTGCATTTTATAATTGAGGAGAAGGGAATTTTTGGAACATATAACTCTTCAATAAAGAGAGAACATGTTTCACATGGAATGTAAATAAAAAGTTCAAAAATAATGTTTTTTCAGAAGTTTTATGTTTGATAAATCCTAAAACATACTTTTCTATACATTTTTTTAAAAAAATTACTCGTATATTTTTAATTTTACATTTTTTTTGTTTTTTCAGGGTAACTAGTTTTTATTTATGTAATTTATTTTTAATGCCTAAAAATTAAATGTCCTTTATTATATTATTTTACCTAATAATTATAAATATTAAATTAAATTTTTAAGTGTAATAAAATTTAATTTAACATTAGCGAATGTAGTGGCTAAAAACTAGTTTTTATAAAAAAGTACATTTTTATGCGTAAGATTTATATTTAGAAGAAAATTATCAAATTTATTAATTTTATTGAAATAAAAATGTATATAATTATTCAAAAAATATTTAATTAAAATTAAAATATTTAAAAAACCTAATTCCACCATGTGAAAATTTTATTAAAAGAAACGAACGAAAAGGTGTTTTTGTTAAAATGTTACCTAAATTTTCTAAAATGGTAAGAATTATTTTTAGATATCAATATAGTATTATAGAATAATTAATTTAACTATATAAAATATATTTTTATAGTAAAAATATTTTCTAAAACATTCATTGAATTATTGTATAATTATATCATAAAAGCGACAATATTAGTAAAATCAATATTTTACCATATTCACCTAAAAATCTATTATATTAGAAAAAAACTAAAAAAATTATCTTTATAAGATTTCGATATGATGAATTCAAAAATGAATATAATTTTAAAAAATAAAAACTCTAATATATATATATACATACATACATTTATATATATATATATATATAGTTTTTAAAACAAAATTCAGTATATAAAGAAAAATTACTTTGTCTAAAAAAATGACGTTTTTAAACCTTAGGTGTTTTTAATATTATTCATATAAATTTATAATTTAAAATATGTTAATATATTAGTTTATATATAATGATATTTTAAAACTGTTCAATTTAATATTTTAGGATAAAATATATAATACTTAACAAAATGGTTATTTAAAAATGAAATATTACATTTACACTAATTACAATTTATAAAATACCATTAAAATTTCATTATTTATATTATAAAATTTAATTTTTCTAATCTGTTGATATTAACATCTTTAATTTAATTTTATATATACATTATATCATATTTTAATAACAATATTAATTTTTATAAATAACATACCCACATATATTTATAGTAGTTTAATATCATATTTTATTTCATTGTGAGTTATATTATTTTTAATTTACCACTTAACAATACAAAAAATTAGTATACCTACCAAATATGTGACCAATGACCATATTTGAATTGTTCATATTTTCAATGACCATATTTTCAATGACCATATTTTCAAATACCATATTTTCAATGACTATTTTTATAGCAACAAGATTCCATTCTTGTATATATAGACTTAGTAAATAATTAGTTCATTACACTCTCACTTCACAAGGAATAGTTCTTATTTTTATTATAGATTTGTAATAAATCTTTCTCTTTTCATAGTGGTATTCCTCATTATAGGTTTTTTAGTTATTGGTGATCCTCTAAGTGGTAGATGATCTTGGGGATTTCCTAGTCATGGAGATTTTCTTAATTTTTATCCCCTATTGATTTATGAACATCTACTGGATGTAATTCATCCATAGTGAATAATAATCCATCATGTGAAATACTTAGTTTTATATTATTTTTTTAATTTAATCTTTATAAATGAATGAAGTGTATTTGGTTTTTTCCATATCTTGTAAAGCACATTTTCTAAACATTTTTCAATCCACTTGAAATAATAGAGAAACATTCTTTCAAATTATAAAAGAAGATAATAATAATTATAATAATGATAATAGATCTTAAAATGGGGGTGTTATAGTGTGTGTAGTTTTCCTATATATGAAATCTCTATCTTGATACAAATAATTGGATTCAGGCTTTGGCATAGATATACATAGGGTTAGTAACCTCAAAACGAGATGATTGAGTATTAACTCAATTATCACCTTGTAAAAAGAAAATAGATTTAACAGTACACATGGTTTGATAGTCCTAATAATCTATACGATCCATAATAAAGGATTAGAATTTATGGATTGAGACATCCTTATTCCATGAAAGTAACACACACCAGTTCTTGTTATCATTCCTTAAATTGGGGTACTACCCTTTTCATCATGAACATCCTATAGTTTCTAAAGTTTTTTGAAAATGTCACAGGAAAGAACCCTATATTAAGAATAAAAGAGAGAACGGATTTTTAAAACTAGGAAAAGTGAAAACCCATTACATGAACTAGATTAAAAACATCCTAAAAAATATTACCCTAGGATAATAAATGATCCCAAATTACAAATAAAAAATATAGCTCATAAAATGTACCATCCAAAAGTCTCACCCCCCCCCCCAATCAAACAATGCGATAGTGAAACCTGTCAAAGGTGATGTGTCACCCCCTCTACAAAGAATTATTCCATGCTAGTGACCCAATAAAGAATACCACTCCCCCATCCCTCACTATCATGTTGGATAAGGACTAGATGATAAGTTCCAACACACCTATCTCTCTCTCTCTCTTGGGACACCCACCTGATGGTCATTTCGAGGAACTTGTTGCAATGTCAACCTGATGTGTCATAAAATCTGATAAAAACACCATGAAAAACCAATGATAGAGTTCCCATCTGTCCAAAAAATGAGGATAGATTGATGAATTATGGATGACATCACACCCATCCCTCTTATGAGGTCACACACCCAATGAAACCTGCAAGAAGTATAACCTCCTTCCAATTGTAACAAGGAAAGATTTAGTTCTCATAACGACATATGCAGTCCATCTGGTATCCATTACCAAGACAAAAATACACAACCATCAATCATACAACCAAGAAATATTCTCCAGTTTCTTATTACAACATGGATGTCTCCCTTCCCAGAATCATCCTCCATCAAATTTGATTGTTATATATTCACCCAAATAAACACATTAATCCTTAAAATGGGATTCTTCCCCACCCTATTTATTATTAATGATCATGGTCTCTATCACTATCCACATTGATCATGGATTTTTACTTTCTCCTCCAGGTCTATGTCACTATGTACACATGGTATGGTAGAAATGAGATCTCTATTAAGAATGAATTATCACAACCTCTATACTTCTTTATCATCAAATATGTATAATTTTTCTTCTAATGAAGTTCTCTTGTGGATACCCATATATGTTATTATTTCTTTTTAAGGTTGTTCACCTAGATACACATGCATTTATTGATATAGGATATTATTTACTAAACCATATGAAATTTATTTTACATAGTGTAAATACATCACAATTCATTATCTTGATTGAAGGGTATTTACTAAGATGGATACTTAATTTCATTGGACACCCATTTATTTTCATAGTTTTATGTTAGAATTATTGTTGGATTTATGTATTTTTTCTATATATTTCAAAAATTAATTTAGGAAAATGAATGGTGTGCCTTGATAGCACTCTAATTAATTGGGTTAATAATTAATCTCTAGAGATGGCATGCTTATGATACCTTCGAAGAATACCTTGGTAATGTTTTATGATACCTTGGAAAAAACATTAGTAATATGTTTTACGAAACATTGGTGATAAACCATAGTGATATTATTGTTAATGGACCATGTTTATTTTGTATCCATATTTCAATGTTATGCCACATGTACTTATGATGGAATGCTTTATGTTGTTTCAACATCTCTATGATACCATGATTTTATGATGATGTTTTCTTATGACATACTTCCATGTGAGTGTGTATGATTATTACCTCATTATATTATCATGATATTCTTATTCACTCAAAGATATTGTATATCATCATGTTATACTTGATCATTTCCTTACTTGGATTTATATCTCACCATTTTCTATGTATCCCCATTTCTGGATGAATTTTAAATCAAGGAATACATATAATAGAATTATATATGTGGATAATATTTGACGAATAAATGTGTTTTGTAATATGAGTTTATATTTAAATGTACCTAGTTACCAAAGACACTAAACTTTTTTATCTTTATAGTTGGTTCTAATTGATGTGATGTATAAAAAGTAGGTATATTTGGAACCATATCTAGAAGTGCGGGTCTGGGGCATCTTAGTTGGTATTATAGAAAATTTTTTCTATTTTTGAGAATTAGGATTAAGAATATTTTGTATATATTCTTATATTAGCGACCTTTTCTCTATATAAATCAGAGAATAATAATTAGAATAATCCCATAGGAATAACATCTTATAGGTATTTATAATGTAATATTTATTTAGATAACATTTAGTTGAGAATTTGGTTTTAATAAGTGTTTATCAATGGATAAAATTGTGAGGGAATGATTTATTTAAGAGGGTAGAATATAATAACCCATATTTATAATGAATTCTTTTGTAAAATTTTCTTATATAGATATAATTATAAATGTAAAATGAATTTCATTCATTTTAGTAAACTAAATATTTATACAAATATTTAACACAATAGTTATTCATTTATATATTTTTAAAGTATAATGGAAATTTATTTATTAAAATGGATTTATAAAAAGTGAATATCATAGGCCAAGTGAAAACCTATCGCATCCAGTGGGGCCATGGAGTATAAACCTATGACCAACGGGTGACATGGTTATAATGCATTCCACTAGCCTACGAGATACCCCAATACATATTTTATACTTTTTAAATATACCATTATGTTCATTTTATTATATTATTTATTCCTTTTAAATATGTAGTTTTATTTTATAAATAAATTTATTTTATTAATAGTTTTATTTTAACAACATCTTGGTAATTTTGTCATTATAGCTTGATGGTTAAAAAAGTATGATGCATGTTTTCATAATCATAAAATTATTGCATATAACCATTATAGATACTTTATTATGATTTTTTTGTGAAACAAATGATTAAAAATAATTAAATGTAATTTATACACCAAATAATACTCTTTTATTTACAATACAGTTCATTTAATTTCTAAATGTTTTTATCTTATTCTGTGTATATGTTTAATTACTATAATATTTTCTTTTTAAAAGGATAAGTAGCTTTTTTAAGAAAAATAATTCAATAATTATTTATCAATTGAGAAAAATAAATTTATTAATCGATAATTGGAAATAAAATAACCACTATTATAATTGGAAGATAACTTGAAATAAATAAAACAACTAGTATAAGAAAATTCATATCATTGTGGTCTCCTGGGATTATCACACCCACAAATAACATTATAAAAAATGAATAAAAACATTAGTAATCCTGTAACATTTTTTAAAAATAATTAATATTAAACCATGAGATGGATTTTAGAAAATTATTAAATTAATGTGACAACTGGAAGAGTAACTTGGCTGTTGGAAAATATATTGTGCCATAAAATATATCTTTTCTAAATAAACAAGGATTTTTCATTAAAAGTAAAATTTATACCATTTATAAAATTATTTTGATAAAATTAATATTATTTTTATTATTAACACTTTTAATTTATCTTATGGTGACTTTTTGGGATATTTTTGAAAACGTTGATATTTGGGTGAAAAGTGAAAATACCATTTTTATTAAAAACTGTGACATTTATGACCTAATCATTATATGATCATAAATTAATATTTATGAATCATTTTTATTGATTTAAAATAAAATTATAAATCAATATATTACTTCAAAAATATTAAGTTACATTTATAAACTTGTGTTTGATATTTTGGAACCTAAGTTACGCCTTTTCTAAAAACAGTTTCTTTGTTTTATACATGTATCATTTTATAATTAGTTATTATAAATTTTAGAAATTTAATCAAGTAAATTGGATTTCAAATTTATAATCATATGGTCTTAATTAGTTAATAAGGTAAATTTCATTTTAGACATAATAAATGTATCGAGGTACAAAAAGAGTTACACAATAAAGGTAAAATAATGTAGAAGGATAAAATTTAAAAGGAATGGAATAAGATAACTAAAAATAAAAACCTTAAATAGGTGTCTAATATAATAACATGGTTAAAAATTTAAGATCATTTTTCTTTTTTAGGATATATTCACTCAGGTTTGGAGGGTTTTGGAGTTGTTTTGGTAATTTTATGCAGAACCTAGTACTGGGTGCTCACTACAAAGGTAACTTATGCCATAAATCTATTATTTATGATGTAAGTCCTACACATATCATAAGTAAAAAACTAGCTTATTTAGTGTCAATATTTACATAAAAAATCTCATTTTTTACATCATAAGATCATCACCTGGGGTAATTTTACTTTAGGCCAAAAAATTCAGTGCATGTTAATAATGGGAGATTTACGCTGTAAATATAGGGTTTACACCATAAATCCTTTATCCTAGTAGATTTTTATCACACCACATGTTTTATTTTTCTTATATTTGGTAGGAACACTTACTCTATTGAAACCTATCTCTTATAGAGGTGGTTTTGGGTGATTCCTCTTCCACCAGATCATTTCACTTGGTGTGATTGATCTTCGATGTAGTTGGTTGTCTTCATCTGAGTACATGCAATATTCCTCTCCCAATTACAGTTTTTTCATCTTATTTTGGTTGTTTTGTTTGTTGAACCATTTAAATCTAATAACATTAATTCAATCTTAATTTATCCTTTGTAATTTTTCATCATGCCTTGTCTTTCGAAGGTCGATCTGCTCTTTCTTGGTATCTGTTTTCAAGGTGACTTATTTTTCCTCCATTATTGAGGTATCTATCTCTATACAAATGTTCTAGAACAAGAATTTATTTCATTTATTTTAAATTTATTTTGGATATTCAATTAAATTGATTTAATTGTGAATGGTATTAATCTGTTGTAAAATATTCATGTTTTAAATGGACTTTTCTTTAAAAATGGTTTGTATACATTGTATTTTTGATAAAATTATTAAAAGGTGATTTTGGTTCAAAATGGATTTTAATGCATAGAGAAGGATTTTATTTACAATTAAAATGTTTTATAAATTGTGAGTAGGTATTTTAAATGGTTTTTAACAAACATATCACATTAGTAAACCTAAAGTGGATTGATAAATAGACTTTTCACTCTTAGTGTGTGTAATGCCATAAGAGGTTTTATGTCACTCTTAGTGTGTGTAATTCCACTAGAGGTTATACCGATTATATCCACTTTATTCATGGATTAGGTATTTCATTTACTTCCTAGTAAATGTTCCCATATTTTATATCCCAAATGGTGTGGTTTTTCATTTATGATAGGTTTATCATATGATAGTAATTTCATTTTTATTCACTCACTTTCTTATCTTATAGTATATCCATGGTTACTTTTGATTATGGTTTCATGTTATATCAAATTTAATTATCATATTCCTTGTTTTTTTGAATGTGAAAGATTTTTTATGAAAACCAAAGGATGATTTAAAAAATGTTATTATTTTATGAAAATCATTTGTAAAATTGGATTTGTTTTAAATCTAAAACTACCACATTCTAGATATTATAATTTGAAAAGATTATTTACTGAAAAACTACTGGGTTTTGTTCTCAAACCCTACTTTTTTCCTTTGGATTGTTATAGATTTTGTTTTTTTGGATTCAAGTAAATGTATGGGAATTGTGTATAATACTAGTTTCCCTTATTGTTATCATCTTTATAATGGGATGGTTTGGTAGTGACAGATGGTCACATGGATTTTTTTCGTCTTTCCTTATTTTTTTCCCTTTTTTTTGTCTTTTTTATGTCTTGTGGATATTTAATATTTTTTCCCACGTTGTAATCATTTATTATTTAGTTATACATAAGAAATGTATTTATTTTGTTCCACCTCACCATGTGGAAGACCCTCTCGAGTGACTTGTATAGTTGACCCGATTTGGTTCGTTACAAAATGAAATCTGAGCCAATAACTATCCTGAAGTGTTATAAGACTTCTTGCGTTTGGTTCAGGGTCTTTAGTATATAGAATTTTGGACCATTAATGTTCAGATAGTAAGTGTGGGAGGGTGCCTGGCCATCTCTCTTCCGTGTCTGAAACCGAGTTACCATGGGTTGTTTGGGAAATTATCCCAACTTAATACTTGGTGGATAAGTTTATTTGAATAATCCAAATATGAGGGTTTTTTAAATATACATATTCCCATCATTATTTTTTTTTCTTTCATCATAGAATTCATAAAGGCAAACCATTATATATTTTTTTAAATAATTAACATGGATTTTTTGAAGTTAGTATTATGATTTCAGAATTTTCTCTTAAGATGATTAGATTTTATCTTGTGTTTATTAGAAAATTATTCCTAGAAGATCACTTATAAATCCAAGAGACAAAGCAATAAGATAGGTTATATAGGTAAATAATTACTCCAGGGGCCAATATTAAGTGGAAGCTATAGTTTTTCCCATTCAGACTCTAGGTCAAGCAGTTGTTGAGAACCCGGAATGAGTATTGCACCATGGATCATAATTTACTATACAAAATCCTCCCATCTTCCATGGTGACAAATTTTCCTAGGAATCTAAGGAATGAATTGAGTGGATTGATCAGAACATTATCTTTCTAAATACTCCTAATGACTCTAAGGTGTGTTTGTTCACATACATTCTTGAGGGACCGGGAGGGAGACAGTGGGAATCTATTGTAAATGTAAAGTTTCATAAATATTGTACTTGTGACTCATTTAAGAAAAAGTTTACTTAGAATTTTTATTCTAAAACGTTGCATGTTGAAAATACCCAAGAATGTATGACCTTAAAGAAAGGGGATCGCACAGTTTTGTAGTATTCCACCCAATTTGTTGAGTTGGTTCATTCAGCACTAGATCTTGTTACCAATGATTACCTCAAAGCTCAATGTTTGAGATGGGACTGAGGGATGATATTTGATTGATGCTGATTCTAATGTGCCTTTAAAAAATTTTATAGGTAGTAAATAAAATGGATATGGTAGAGGCATCCATTATTGGGAAAACAGTTTGGGTGGAGATTGGGTTGGTGAGGTTGTTATCCATAGTGTGTGATATGGACAAAAAATTAAGTGAAAAGGTAACAAGTTTTCTTCAGGACTAATTTTAGGGGAGTTTTCAGGACAGTAGCAGGTTATATTACATCAGTTTTAAAGACCTATTCATACCAATCCTAACTGTATGGATATTCCCAAGAATTGTTATTATTGTGTTCAATATTTCCATTTGAGATGTTTTTTGTGCAAAGATGTCTCAGGGATGTAGGTTTGGATCTTCTATCACCAAGGGATTGCAGGAATGAGCTGATTCTTCCAAGGGAGGTGGATTTTATCATATGGATAAGGGGGTGTCTATTTTGTTAAGAAAGATCTGGGAAGAGCTGAGACTAGATAGCTTTACGCATTATTGTATGCATTGGACGAATCTATGGTAGGCCCATAAATGGTAAAAGGTACGATGATTATTTCATCCTCTATGTTAATAGATTTATTTTATATAGGTGTTAATAAATCTTTTATTTTATCAATGTTGATTGATGTTTTGGGATTAAGCTTGATGATTATGTTTTTCTTATTAGACAATTTCATTCCTTTGGGAAAGAGGTATCAACAAGGTTTCAAATGTCCCACTTATCATGTGATTATAGCCAACATTGAGGTAGTGTAGTAATTCTTTGTTCTCATTCTTAACATATATGACTTGATTGTTAGAATGGATTAGATGATTAGTGTTATAGACTAGATCAACTTTTATCGTCACTGAGTTAGGTTTTTATCTCTCTATGGGGTCTCTCATGCCTTTCACTTTCAGGGAGGGTGGGATTATGGATCGAGGGGGGGGGATGGTGCCTATTGTCCCTTATGATGGAGTGATCTCGTGCAAGTTTTTAGAGTTTTTTATTGATTCCATTGATACTTTTTTTGAGAATCCCACTTCTAGAAGTGGTGAGTCCATACACCGAGGTCTTTTTAGACAATTTATCTAGTTTTCCACCATAGATAGAGGTTAAGTTTTCTGTTGACCTAGTACATAGTACGATTCCCATTTCTATGTCGTCCTATCACATGGTTCTTACTGAGTTACAAGAATGAAAGGTTCATCTTGGGGACCATGAGGATATGTGGTTTATTCATCCTATTGTGTCACCTTGGGCTTCACCTATCCTCTTTTATAAGAAGGTAGGTGAGATCCTAATACTTTGTATCGATTATCGAAAAATAAATTATGATACCATTAATAAAAAATTCCCCTTTTCTATAATTAATGGTGTCCTCGATCAAATCAGAGTGTAGTGTTGGTTTTCAAAGATTGAACTTCAGTTGGGGTACCACTAGTTGGGATTCATAGGATATGATGTACCTAAGATATAATTTAGGAGAAAATATGGGAATTTTGAGTTTATAGTTATGAATTTTGTTCTCACTAATTCTCCTTTGGTATTTATGAAATTAATGAACAAAATATTACATTAGTTCTTGGAATATGTTTTGGTCAGGTTTATGGCTGATATTTTGGAGTACTCTAAGTCAGAGGAGGGTTACTGGGATCATTTGGGTATCATTCTTGGAACCTTGAGAGAACATCATTTGTATGGTAAGCTTTTCAAGTGTGAAATTTGGATCTAAGAGGAAAATTTTATTTGGAATATTATATTTGATATGTGATTCTTATTGGATCATAAAAATATATAGGTGGTTATGTTCTTGGATCATACCTAAAATGTATTTGAGATCCAGAGTTTCTTTGGCACAGATGTTTATTTCGAGCGCCTTGTTTGGGACTTTTCCAAGCTCTCATCTCCAATGATAGTTTTAACCTAAAAGGGTGTGAATTTTGAGTGGAATGAAAAATGTCGGAGTTCATTACAATAACTAAAAATGAGGTTGAATTCAACTCCAGTTTTGATTTTTCCATAACCAAGTTGGAGTTGTGATGCTTTCTATAATTCTTATAGTAAATGTTTGGGGTTGTTCGTAAATGCGAGGGAAACATGTGGTGACTAATGTATCTCTCTATTCACACCCTTGTAAGAATAACTACCCTACCAATGATCTTTAGTTTCCAATAGATATGAATGGACTCAAAGAATGGCATCACTATCTCTTTGGGGAATGATTTACAGCATATTATGATCACAAAATCATGAAGTATATTTTCACTCTAAGGGATTTAAACTTGTGACATAGATGTTGGGTTGAGTACATCTAGAATTTTTATTTTGAAATTTCTATACTCTCAGCAAGGTGAATGTGATCATTTATATGTTGATCCAGAAATTTCAGACACATTCTATGAAAGAATTAGTGGAGGACTGTTTACTGAGATGATCTTGCGAATGGAGGAAGCTGGTGGGAAGAACTTCTTAGATCTAGTGAAGGTTTAATCATCATTTTATGAGTTTTTTAGATCAAGGAGGTACCTAACATCGAGTTCCAATGATTTAGTTTATACTATATAGTGGGAAGACCTCAAGTGAGTGGTCTCAGTCTCATAGAAGCACATTGTGTTTCTGTAGTTGGTTGGTCATTTTAATTTCTCTAATGTATGAGTTTATGGAAAAATGGAGAAAGTATTGTAGGTATATAAAATATAGGAATTAAATGATGTAACATGATTTAAAATGTTCATATTGGTGTCTAGGGATGAGGTGGTTGATTACATATTTCATGTCACAATGTCTGTCTTGTCACAGAATTAAGTTGGAGCACCAAAGACCAGTTGGTTTGTTGCAACCTTTTCATATTCTAGTATGGAAGTGGACTGATCTTTCTAGGGGAATCATCATTTTTTTACCTCGGAATCCTAGTGGGAAGGATGAAAATTGGTTGATCTCTGATTGAATTATGAAATAATCTCACTTTCTCACTATCAATGATATGAGAAGGTAGAACAATTTGAAAACATGTATATTCATGAGGTTTTGAGACTTCATGGGGTTCCCTATGAGATTGTTTCTGATAGAGACCCAAGGTTCACATCCAGATTTTGGAAAGGTTTAAAAGAGGCGATGGGTTCCCAATTGAAATTGAGTGTTACATATCATCCATTGATGGTTTAGTAGACATAGAAGGTTATTCAGGTTCTTGAGGATATACTCTAGGAATTCATGCTTGATTTTAAGGGTTCATAGGATAATATTCTTTCTATGCTTGAATTTTTCCATAACAATTGTTATTAGGATTTGATTAAGATATAACAATTTAAGGCATTGTATAGGTAGACTTATAGATCTTCCTTTTGCTGGGTAGAGTTAGGAGAGCAGTCCTTGATTGGACTGAATCTTTTTTAGGAGATGACAGAAAATGTGTAATTGATCTAGAAGAGGTTGGCCATGAAATAGAGTTATAAAAAATCCTATGTTGGCTATTGTCATCAGCCGCTAGATTTTTATGTCTGTAATCAGGTCTTACTTTGAGTTTCACCTTCCTTGGGACATATTCAGTTGGGTAATTAGGGTAAGTTGGCTATAAGGTTCGTGTTCCCCTTTGAAATTTTTGGATGATTTGGAAGGGTGGAATATCAGTTGGACTTACCGACTCACTTGATGTTGATTCACTAATTGTTCCATGTTTCTTAGATGATGAGGTATCAACAGGATCCTTCCCATGTGATTGAACGGGAAGATGTTGATCTTGAGAAGATAACACTATGGTTGAATGACTAGTTCAGATTATGGATCATGGGGAAAAGACACTGCATGGTAACAAAATTCCCTTAGTTTGCCTACTATGGAAGTACCGACAGGATAACCATGAGAGGTGGGAATGAGAGTTATTGATGAGGGAAAAATGGTCTTCTCTCTTCACGATTCTAGGATCCTGAGGAATTTTTGGGTGATAGAAATATTTCATAGTGGGGAGAATTGTAACTCCATGGTTAGAAAGGTACACCCGTTTTATTATTTGGGAGCTAATATCTCGGGTTCAGAGGGTGTTGGAGTTGTTTTGGGGATTTTATGTAGAACCCAGTGCTGGGATATGGTTTCAAAGGTAAATTATGGTGTAAATATATTATTTATGATGTATTTCCTATACATGGCTGTTGGAACCTATTATTGTGCACTAATAATATTTCAATTGAAGATTTAAGAGATGTGAAATCCGTGAAAATACAAATTATATTTTTCATGGAGGACTTAGAAATGATATTCTTGAAAATAAGGAATGGGCTTAGGATTCACAATATAAGGGAAAATATTTTTGTCTCTCATCCTATCCATTTTACTGAGATAATTATTCTAAGTATTTATATATTCCCTTCGCCAAAAAATTTCCAACCAAGATAACAAGCTAGAAAGCTCAACTAGGGAACATGAGGGAGTCACCTCAACTATTCTTGGGAGAATGAATTTCTAGCCAACCCAATGAAAAGGCGGGGCTGGTCCCATTATGATTGCATATGGCGCATATAGTTGGTGCTTAAGAAGGTCATGAAATGGCATGGCAGGGTTGGTGAGGGTGTAGGTTCATATGTTTACCAGGTTCTGATCCTTGGTGCTATCTTAATAGGTAGATGACACACTGATTCTTATCAAGAAGAGATAGATGGTGTGGAAAATCTGCGTGGGATGTGGAATTATTGTGACATTATTACTATATTAAAATTATACATAAATGACCACAACCACTCAATAAATTAAATCTGAGATTTCAAATCATTTTTCGATATAATATTCAAACTCTACTCAACTTCCACACTTTTCAGCACCCCTGGTTACAACTTCATGAGCCACACCTGACGTCCTTCGATGTTGTTTTTGAAAACTCAATACAATTGATGTAACATCCTAATATTTTATGAAACATATTATTTCAAATTTATTTAAGTAATTTGATAAATTGAGTTACACATAATTCAAATTTTAGATTATTTTATACTCAATACCAAGGTTATCTTGCATTGCATGTAACATAGAGTTTCTTTTATAACATGTGTTACATGCAAAGCCGAATCTTACTGAACAGTAATATATTGATGATATTATTATTTAATATAGAATTTATTTCCTGGACATTATATTGATGGAATTGAATAAGACTAACTATATTATTTTTACATAAGTTTATGAAATGTTTTCAAATTTATCCAAAATTTTCGACATGTATAAGATAATAATAAATCTAGTTTTATGCTTAAAAGTGCATTTTTTTAAAATAGTTTTACCGCCTTTCAAAGGTAGAATTGTTTTAAAACTAGATTTTTATACTTTTATAAATTTTATTGGAAAAAATAAACTACCATTTTTTAAAATCAGGAAATAAAAATTACTTTGGGTGAAGTTTTGGTATTTCTCTAAGAAGCTTCATTTTTTGATGAATAGTGAAAACACTGCATTTTAATTAAAAACTATTTTTACATATAATTAATTTAAATAGTAAAATTATATTATAAATTGGTTTAAAAATATAATTAGTCCAATTATAAATAAAAAAAATAGGTTAATGGATTCAATTTCACATTGAAATTGTATATAAAAACATTTCAAATATTTGAACATTTCTCCTTAAAAACTTGTTGTCTCGTAGTGTCCGTGGGATTAATTTTAGTCACTTAATTTAATTTAATTTGGTAAAAGGGATATAATTATTTTGAATCAGTTTGAAATTTTTGGTCTAATAATATCAAATTAAGTTTTTGACAGATATGATTAGTGAAAGTAGTTTAAATTAATTACAGTGATTAATGTAAGAACAAGCTTACTTAATGATTAAACATAGAATATAAGGTGTATAAATGAACCAACACTTTTCCATAACCAATTATATAGAAATATTTCTACCCTCAACACATTATTATAAATTTATATGAGTCATTTGGATACTATTCCTTGAAAATTGCCTATATTATAAGTTTAGTAAGGAAAAGGAAAAAAAGGAACCATCCTTACCTTTAAAAATTATACAGCTTTAGAGTAGGGAAGAAGCTTTGTAGGTTTGGTTATAAATATTATTTTTTAAGATAAATGAGTTATTTTTGTTATAATAATTTATATATAGTTTTTATAGATTATATATTTATATTAAATTCTTAAGAAACGCTAACACGTGGATTATTTAGTTAATAATAAAATAAAATAAAATATATTCTATTAAATAATATAAAATTACTAAAAAAATTATATTATATAAAGTTATTTTTAAGTGTTAATAAATATAAAATATATTCCATTAATGGTCTAATTGATCTTTTATAATGAAAAAATTGTCCCATAAATAGTAAAAACTTTGATAGCGTAGTTATGGTTAAAGTATTGTTTTTGTACATTACATGTGTCTTTGTTAAAATTAATTTCCAACGCATATGAGATTTTTATTTTATAAATTATATTTAATATTTTATAATTATTGTTTCTAAATTTACTAATAATTATGAATTTAATTTATTCTTAATGGATGAAATACAAAGTTTAAAAAACTAGCTAGCTAAATGAAAAACCAAAATGAAAAAAATATGGAATCTTAAAGACTAAGGAAAAATGATAAAAATGATTTAATTTTTGTGTGGTGTGAGTGTTTCTCAAGAATAATTCCAATTTACTCCATTATTTTTATTTTTTAAGTATATTAGGTATGTGAGACCTCCCAATAGTGTTTGCCTTTTTGTATTTATAAGAATGTCACTCATCCAACACTATAAAAGGAATCCATACTTATCCTCTATTAACACATATAAATCATTTTTACTCATCCAAAAAATTAAAAAAAAAACTTAAAAAATACATAATATCATACTATAAGGCTCAATTTTTTCATAAATCCAACCAAGGAATCCCTTTGGTGCAAACCCAAATGAATTACCTGAAAAAGAGGTGACGTTCTTCAACATGAATTTCTATTTTATTTCTTTATACACCCATTAAATTACCCTCATTACATGATTATATAATAAAATAAGAATATTGAATATAATAATATGGTTTTATTATATGGTTTATACCTACACCTACACACACTTCCACCAAATGGGTAATGAAATTATCGTTCGTGTGTATGGCTGACTACCGCCTCGTGAAATGATGTCATTTGTTTTTCCATTACCACTTATCATGGTTGGGAATTATGATTTATTTTTCATATGATCTTTATAATGACTTAATAATTATTTAATTATTATATACCACATAACTTCATACATTCCATTTTTTGGGAATACGATAACATCGTTTGTGGACATGTGTAATACAGCCTCCTCAAAGCGATGTGATTCATTCACACTTCACATGGATTGTATTACGGATGATTTTCATAAAAATACATGATATAAATAACATATATATGATATTCATGACATAATTATTATTTTTAAATATAATATATAATTTTCTTTACTACTTTTCACACACTGAAATAGGGATAACGTCATTCATGGATGTGTGGACTACCGCCCCCTTGAAGTGATGTGATTCCTTTAACATCACAATAATTATATATATAAGTATATATGATTAAATAAAATGTTTTTTAAGATATAATTATCATTTTTTAATGATAAATGTTACTTATCTACTTTCTATAATTATTATTGAGAAATGGGAATATTACTCATGCATACATATGACCTACCATCTATATGATTACAACATTGATTCATTTTCCATTACCAAATTTTATGATTGGATTTAAAATTATAATAAATATATATGATAAATATTTAATTATGATTATTATTTATATGTTTAAATAATTACCTCTTTGACGTTAGTCGACCTACCAAAGTTTTTTTTTGACACATAAACCAAATATAGTCAAAACACCTAATGTAAAGATAATTGATTAAGTAGTTGTATAAAAAATTTAATTATTTAAATATAAGTAATGATAAACTTGAAAATTGTTATTAAGAATGTAAATATTTTAAAAAAGTTTATTTTTCTAGAATAAAAAGACAAACATGACAATTCGGACTCTAGGTAATGGAATTATTCACAATTTCCTTTCATTGAGACATTATTTTTGATATTATACGCACACCTTATTTTATAAGGTGTATATACAATCTCTTTTGCATATCATATCTTGAATTTATTTTTTCTCATGTAATTTAAAGTTATGTTAATTGTTATTCTTTCATGGGGATTATTATTCAAATGTATCAAAGTGGTACGAGACACGTTGAAATGTTTAAATATTATATTCCTCAAGAATATTCTTTATGATATTTTAATGGTATTTCCATTCATCAACACCAAAAAACCTTGTTGTTACTTACCCTACACTAGGGGTATTTCATATTTAGACTATCCTCATTATTTATCTGGATGGATTTGTATTGTTTCAAATATATTTTTATGGAATCAATTACATGGGTTAATCATTTTTCAAAGAGATTTACATTGAACCCATTTGTTTCCCATGGGTTTATTAGGCTATAAATGTATAATTATTATTTATATGAGACCTATGATGAAATTGTTTAATTAATGATATGTTACTTGATCATTATATGAAATATATGACTCTGCTATAGCTTATACATGGTGTGTCCCAAATAGTGTTGGGTGATCCTGTTATAGCTTATACATGGGGTGGCCTTAATGGCGCTGGGTGAGCTCATTAAATCTTATAAATAGGGTAGCCTAGATAACAGTGGGTGATACCATTATAGGTTAAAGGATAGATGGTTCTGTGATATCCCTCTTATCTATTGGGTATTGAAATTGACCGTATGATTATTCCATTTTTAAGAGTGAAATTTTTTGATGTCGGTCGTATGAATATTTGAATAAAACAGGTTTTGAAATGATTTAATGAATATGATTCTCTAAGTCACCAAAAGAGGTTTAAATTTATTTTCATGGGATTTAATTATTTTATTTGATAAATATATGTTTTTTTCATGTGATAATGTTTTATTTTATATACTCAAAGAAACTTGAATATAAAGGTAAATATTATACAAGTTTTCATGTTTTTACTACACTAATTATTTCCTTTCATTTAATATCCCTTATTTCTATTTTTTCTCATCCCATGTTTTGAATATGTTTTCATAGGTTTTAAGGATGGGTAAGGGAAAGGAATATGTAATGTTTAAAGTCATAGATATCTTCCATGAAAATAATTCATATTTTATTTTAATAGTTTTATATTATGGAAAATGGATATTGATTAGAAGTTTCCACATTGTATTTTATGGTTTTTTTATGTATGTGTTATGGAATAATTCTATAAAACACTACACATGAAAATATACTCAATGGGATATAAAGTAAAATTCTTGACTTAACTTAATATTATTTAATGATTAAGTTTGAGTCCTTAAAGTGGGTATCAAAGGAAGATTTAGACAACTTTAGAGGTTAGGATAGTGTTAAAATCATGAACTTAGAAGATTTTACTATATGTTTAAAATGATAGAGAATTTTGAGGTTTCAATGTTTCTTCAACTAAACTATTTCTGTCAATAATGGTTTTCCACATAGGAAACATGGAGTCTATAGTGGGAAGGAAGAAGTAGGAAAATATCCTTCCAAATCAACATCCCAAGATGGATGAAATTAGATTATAATAGTTTCTTACATTTATGGATCAGTTGACTAAAAAATAAATTGTGGTTGTATCCATTATAGAGAGGAAATTGATCTAACATAAAGGAAAATTTATTTTGTGGAGTATTTCATGAGGCAACATCCCCAATATTTCATTGGATCATTTGACTCAATGGTAGCCTAAGGATACATAAATGCTCTGGAGAAGATATTTTATGTCATGGGATGTTTAGAACATAAAAAGGTAACTCTTTACATTTATCATTTTTAATGTGAAGTCGATCAATAGTGGTCTTTGGTTAAGAATACCAAATAGAAAGATGATATTGATTCCATGGAATGGAAAATATTTAAGGATATTTTTCTTGAGAAAATATCTCCTAATGTAGTTAAACTCTAGATGGAAAAATATTTTCTAGAATCAAGGTAAAAAGATGAACATTTTTTAGCTACATATAAAGAAAAAATCACAAGATTGGTCATGTATGTTCTTGATTTTATTCAAGACAATGAAAGTAAAATTAATAGATTTTACTGAGGATTGAAACTAAGTCTACTAAAATATTTGACCTCATGGTAATTTAAAAGTTATGAGAAAGTGGTTCATTGTGATGATAAACTTGAAATGGAGTTTTTCCGACACTTATGTTCCATGAGATGACAAGCTTAAGAAATAGTAGAGTTGGTAGGAAATGGAGAATTAACCAACTAAGAATTTTGTAGGTAAGAATAAAACTTGTTCCTAGTGTGGTAAGATACATTTTGGTTGATGTTTGTTAGGATCTAGAAAGTGTTACCAGTGTGGTATGTAAGGTCACAGGGTTTTTGACTACAAATATAAGAGTTATAAACAATCCAAGAGTGATATAATAGTTTTCCAATTAAGGGTGATAAGTTTTAGCTACAATGAGTTGGGACATTATGTTAATGGGTATCTGAAGTTACTTACTCAGGGTGGAAATCATTAATATCATAAATAAAAAGGTATGGTAAAATATTTTTCTACTATTTCAGTTGATTTTGGTTCATCTCTTGAAGTGATGGAAGATCCAAAGAGCTCGGTATTTTTTTATGTTTAACCATAAGTTAAAGGTTTTTGACACTCCTTCTCAGGTTTTAAGTGATGTGATCATAAAGTGGTTAAGGACTTTTTTGGAGATATTTAGTAGGTTTTATGTTTATTTAAGGATTTATTTTAAGTATAAGTATACCTTTACATTTTTACATGAGTTTTAAGGTAGTTATAATATTTATGTTTTATAGGATATTTGATGATTAAGGTTATTTTTAGGTATGTTCATCATATTTCTACAAATGTTATGAGAGTAAAATAATTATTATAGAAATATATCAAGTAAGTGTATTTAATTATATTCTTAGACAATAAAATAATTCCTAAAATTTATGAATATGATCTTTTCAATAATGGTATTTTTAAATGCCCAACCATTCTTTACCAAGATAAAGTTCAAATTATGAGGACACAATTTTTTTAAGGGGGTAGGATGTAACATCCTGATATTTTATGAAATATGATCTTTAAAATTTATTTAAATTATTCGATAGATTGAGTTACACATAATTCATAGTTTATATTTCATTATACACAACACCAAGTTTAATGTGTGTTTCACTTAACATGGATTTGCTTTTATAACTTGCGTTATACGCTAGGCTAAGTCTTACCAAACAATAATATAATGTTGATATTATTATTTAATATAGAAGTTATCGTCTGATCGTTATATTTTAAGGTGTTAATAATACTAACTATATTATTTTCACATAAGTTTATAATTTTTTTGACATTCATCCAATAGAATTTATATACATAAGATAAGAATAAATCCAGTTTTATGCTTAAAACTATATTTTCCAAAAACATAGTTATACCGCCTTTTAATGTAAGGATTGTTTTAAAACTAAATTTTGACACTTCTACAAATTTTATTGGATGAAATAAACTTTTTTTTGAAATATAAATATAAAAATTTACTTTGGGTGAATTTTTAGTATTTTTCTGAGAAGTTTCATTTTTTAATGAATAGTGAAAAAACACAACATTTTAAATGAAAACTATTTTTTCATCTAATTTATTTTTTTTGTTAAATTATATGTCAAATTTTTTCAATGTATAATTATCTAAAATATACATAAATAAAACCAATTTAGATCAATGTATTCAATTTTATATTTAAATTAAATATAAAAACATTTCAAACTTTTGAAATTTTCTCCTTAAAAACCTACTGTCTCGCAGCATCTGTGATATTAATTTTAAATTAATTATATCCACTTATGTGAATTTAATTTTAAAAAGTGGGTATAAATATTTTAAATAAGTATTAAATTTTTTTCTTATGATATCAACTTAATTTTTTTGAATGAAATGGTTAATGAAAATAGTTAAAATTAATTACAATGATTAAGGTAAGAACATGCTTACTTAATTAAAAATCTTAGAATATAAGGTTTATAAATGACCCAACACATTTAAAACACCCATTTCATGTAAATATTTCATCCCTCAACACCTTAATATATATTTTTATGATACATTTAGAAAATAGTTCATGAAAGTGACTTATATAATAAGTTAAGTAAGGAAAATGACAAAAAATGAACTTTCCTTTCCTTTGACACTTATAAATATTTGGAGTAGGGAAAAAGCTATGTAGTTTTTGTTATAAATATTATTTTTAAAGATAAATGAGTTATTTTAATCAAAATAATTTATATTTAATTTTTATAGATCATATAATTACATTAAATTATTAATAAACATCAATGCATGGATTATTTAGTTAATAATTAAATAAAATAAATGATGTTTTATTAAATAATTTAAATTTACTAAAATTATTATCTTCTAACAAATAAATTTTAAGTGTTAATAAATATATAATATTTTCCATTAATGATCCAATTGAACTTTTATAATTAACATATTGACCAATAAATAGTAAAAACTTTGTTGGCAGAGTTATGGTTAAAGCAGTGTTTTTGCGTGTTACATGTGTTTCTGTTAAAATTAATTTACAAAAAATATGGGTTTTTTTTATTTTATAAACTAGATATAAAATTTTATAATAAATTTTTATAAATTTTCTAATATTCCAGTCTTTAATTTTGTCTTAATAGATGAATTACATAGGTTATAAAACTATCTGGATAAATGAAAGACCAAAATGAAAAAAATAAAAAAACTTAAAGATTAAGGAAGAAATAACAAGAAATATTTTATTTTTGTGTTATTTGAGTGTTTAACAACCAAAATTTTCTATTAATCCATTATTTTTCTTTTTTTAAGCACAGGAGGTAAGGGATACCTCTCAATAGTGTTTACCTTTTTTTGTATTTACAGGATTTCCACTCCTCTACTATAAAAGGCATTCACTCTTCTCCTCTCTTCACACATATAAATACTTTTTTACCATACATACCATACCCAAATAAAATAAAAAAATTTCTACTATCAACATATAAACCTCAATTTGGGCATAAATTTAACCAATTTATCCCTTTGGTGCAAACCAGAATGAGTTACCCAAAAAAGGGGTAACATTCTTCAAAGTGCATTTCTATTATATTTCTTTCTGCACCCATTAAATTATTATTATTAAATTATTATATAATAAAATCAGTATCCTAAATATAATTATATTTTTTATTCTAAGTTTTATACCTACAACTACACACTCTTCCATCAAATGGGTAACAAAATTACCGTTTGTGTGTACGATGAACTACCGCCTTGCGAAATGAAGTCATTCATTTTTCCTTTACCAAAAATAATGGTTGTGAATTATGATATTGAATATGTTTTTATATGATATATATTATATTTATAATGTCTTAATACTTATTTAATTATTATATAACACATACCTTCATAATTTCTAATTTGTGGGAATACGATAACATCGTCTGTGGATGTGTGGATTGTCGCCTCCTCAAAGTAATGTGATTAATTAACGCTTTAAATGGAATGTATTAGGTATGAGTTTAATAATAATATGTGATATAAATAACATATTTATAGTATTAATGACATAATTACCTTCCTGGAAATATAATATATCATTTTCTTTATTACCTTTTCACACACTGAAAAAATGATAATGTCGTTCATGGACGTGTGGACTATCACATACTCAAAGAAATGTGATCCTTTTTACCTAAAAATAATTATATATATAATTATATAGGATTAAATAATATGGTTTTTAAAATATAATTATCATTCTGTAAAGATAAATTTTACTTACCACTTTTCCATAATGATCATTGAAAGATAGGAACATTACTCATGTGTATGTACGGCCTATAGTCTCCATGATTGTAAGGTTGGTTCATTTCTCATAACCATATTTTATGATTGGTTTTAAAATTATAATTTATGTATAAATATGATAATTTTCTCATTATTACTATTTTGGATATTTATAAATAATGAACTTTTTAAACTTATTCGACTTAGCAATGTCATTTTTCATACATAAACCAAATATGGTAAAAACACCCGATGTAAACTTAATTACTTATGTATTTGTATAAAAAATTGTAATAAGTGAAATAAAATTAATTATAAAATTTAAGAATTTTTTGAATCAAGTAAATAATTATCATAATTTCTTTATCTAAAAAGATAAAGACACGTGTGACATGTCGAACTCAAGGTAAGGGACTTCATCTCAATCTCCCTTTATTGAGGCATTGTTTTTTATGTCATACACCCACCTTATTTTAGGAGTAGTATATGCATACCTATGGAAATATAATATATTTAATTTATCTATTCTCATTTTAATTAATGTTATATTAAATTTTATTCCTTCATTGGGATTAGGATCAAAATGTTTCAAAGTGGTATGAGACACTACGGAATTTTTAAATATTATCTTTCTCAATAATGTTATTAATGATATCTTAATGGTATTTAAATTCATCAAAATCAACAACGCTTTTTGTTAATTATCATACACAAGGGGTATTTCATATTTACATTATACTTATTCTTTCTATGGATGGATTAATATTGTTTCAAATATATTGTTATGGAACTCATTTCTTTTCCATGGGTTAATCATTCTTTATAGAGATTGATATTAAAACCATTTCTTTTGTATGGGTTTATCAGGTTATAAATGGATAATGATTGTTTATATGAGTTTTGTGATGAATGTTTTTTATTAATGATATGGTATTTGATAATTATATAAAATCAGTGAGACCATTATATATTATACATGGGGTGGTCCAGATAGCACTGGGTGAGCCCAATACAACTTATACACGGGGTGGACCAGATAGAGTTGAGTGATCCCATTACAGATTTTATATGGGGTGGACCGGATAACATTGGGTGATCCCACTACATATTATACATGGGGTAGACCAGATAATGTCGAGTTGTCTCATTGTATCTTAAAGGACATGTGGTTCAGTGATATCCCTCCAATGCATTTGGCATGGAAGTTGGTCATATGGTTTTTCCATTTGTAAGAGTGAAATGTTTGGAATTTTTCCATATGACTATTATGATTTATGGGTTTTTAAATGGGTTTAATGAATTTGATACTCTAAGTCACCAAAAGTGGTTTAAATTGCATTTTATGGGATTTAACGATTTTATTTGAGGAAAATCTGAGTTTTTTTAATATGATGATGTTTTATTTTATATTCTAAAAAAACATTGAAGATAATGGTAAATATTATACAATTTCTCATATTTTTACTGGATTAATAGTTTCTTTTATTTTTATATACCTTATTGAGATATGGTTCTCATCCAATGTTTTTAAAAAAATCACAAGGATTAAGGATGGGTAAGGGAAAGGAAGAAGTAAAGTTAAAGTTCATGGAGATTTTCCATGAAAATAATTCCTATTTTGTTTTAAAAATTCTATATTATGGGGAAAATAGATACTGATCATATGTGTCCACATTGTATTTTATGTTTTTTATGTATGATTTATTACCTAATTATCTAAAACTCTAAATCTGAAAGGATCCTCAATGTGAAAGAAAGTGACGTTTTTACTTAACTCAAGATTATGTCATGATTAAGGTAGGGTCATTATAATCAACTCACAACTCCAGGGTTTTTCAAACTTCTATGATGGTCAAACCAAGGCAACCATGACTTACTCAATGTTTCTAAGGCATGCGTGAAACATTATTTTATATGCATAAAATGTTTTGAATGAATGAGAAATCGCATGAAGCTAGGAATGTGATCATGATAATCCATAGAAATATGTAGAAAGGATCACACTACTATATAGATGATAGTCATCAAGTTGGTTACATGATCTCTTGAAGCATTCACAAGATATATGAAGGATCATGTGATTGTCTAGTCGGAAGACATCAAGCCATTACTAGAACATTGAGCTATCATCTTATACATTAGGCCTTAGAGGGGTTTGATTTAAATTATATTGAGACACTATGAAGTATTTTTATAAACTTAATACTACCAAGGGATGATCTGCCAATGCATCATGTTATCAAGTGAAGTTATTCATGTGAAATACATGAATCCATCATGAGAGGTTATAAAGATATCATAGTCAAAATATCATGATTTTTTGAATTTGTTTTGAAATCACATGGGTTCATATAAAATGAATGTATCTCCCCATCACAAGGATCCTCTATTATTTTTTCATGTGAATCTCTCATCTTTCTCAATCTGGTACACGCGGTTCCTTAACCATGAAAAATTGTGATATGTCTGGTTTCTTCTACATATATAAATTGATGCTCCCCTTGAATATAAATACACAATATGAGAGGGGAATAAACGGAGATTAATTCAGAAAAACAGGGTAAAGAAGGGTTGAGGAGGATAATTACCTTCAAATAATTTATCTAGGTAATTGTGAGACACTATTGTGAGAACGCATTGCAAGATCCCTTTGAGGTCATGTGATTTCATAATTAATTAAACATCTTGTGATTCCCTCATATGGATTCCCTCAGTAATTTGATCGAATAATTAATTAAGCATCATGTGATGCCCTCATATGGAGGTCCTCAGTCATTCGATCGCATGAATCCTCTTCATTCATGAGATGTGATCATGAGTCCTGAGTTATGTGACTCGGACAAGCACCTCTTTATCATTGGATACTAGCATGTATGTCCCTTGATCTTAGGAAGCCTATTCTTGGTCATGACGTGAAATACCTTGACCATGTTCGACAACCATGTGGACGTCAGCAGACATACACCCTGGTTCTTTAAATATCCATTGACATACAACCTATATATTCATTAAACCCTTAGACATATATTCTTATTTCCATGAAAACCCTAGGCCCATGGACATTAAATCCTATTTCCATGAAAATCCTAGGATGTGTATATTTGACATCGACACTCGACCTTGCACTTAATCTTCCATGAAAACTATTTTCCTTGTGGCCTTAGAATGATACCCTTGGATGTGAAACTTCTACACTTGTACATGCACACTTCGTTATGTGTGTGATCTTGGAAATTTTTTGTGAGGCCCTATCACATGACTCTCTTAAGATCACATTATTTTTGAATCCTCACTGGTCTCACGATGCCATCATGTGACACTCACTCCACAGAATCAAACCCATATGTGCAATTTAATCACAAAATAATGATGCATAAATCCTGTGATGACTCAGTCTAGCTCACAATCATGATATTATCCACTTTGGGCCTAGACCACATGGGTTTTATTTCCATGGGCTCTGGCCCTAATGCATCCCCCAAGAAAAGGCCTCATTATGGGAGGGGTATGCACACCACCTTATTAAGGTGTGTTTCATGCTCCTCCTCCTTCAATATGGGATTTCTATAATCCACCCCCTAGAAGGGAACAACATCCTCTCTAGCACATAAAATGGACACTATCTCTAATACCATTTGTGATGACCTAGTCCATCCCACGATCATGATATTGGCCACTTTCAGTCTAGCTAGCATAGTTTTGGATTCCTTGGGCTCTGGACCTCAAGAATCCCCCCAGAAAAAGAATCATGATGGGAAAGGTATCCACACCACCATATAAAGGGGTTCTTAATGATCCTCCTCATTTGATGTGGGATTTCCATAATCCACCCCCTAGAAGGGACCAACATCCTTACTATCACATCAAATGAAACCCAACTCTAATACCATTTTTGATGGCCTAGTCCATCCCATGATCATGATATTGTCGGCTTTGGTCCTAGCCCACATGGTTTTTATTTCCCTGGGATCTATCCCTCAGGCATCCCCTAATAAAAGGCCTCATGGTGGGAGAGGTATCCACACCGCCTTATAATGGGGTGCTTCATTCACCTCCTCCTTCAATGTGGGATTTCCATAATCTATTTCTAATGGATTTGTTCCTCCCACGATCATGATATTGTCCACTTTGGGCCTAATCCGCATAGTTTTGCTTTCTTGGGACTCTGGCCCTTAGGGATCCCCCAATAAAAGGCCTCGTGATGGGATAGGAATACACACCACATTATAAATAGGAGTTTCACACTCCTCCTCCTTCGATGTAAGATTGTCATAATCTACCCCCCAAAGTGGCCTGGTGTCCTCACTGGCATATCAAATGAAACTTGGCTCTGATACTATTTGTCTCGACCTAGTCCATCCCACAAACATGATATTGTCTGATTTGGGCCTTTCCCACATGATTTTTCATTCCCTTGGATCTGGTCCTCATGAATCCACAAGGAAAAGTCCTCATAATGGTAGAGGTATCCACACCACCTAATAAAGGGGTTCATCGTGCTCCTCCTATACCCACAGTTTTTCAAACACTATGGGTATAGGTGAAAATTTCCAACCTATACACAATGTTTACAAAAACCATGGGTATAGGTTCACATTCAATCCCTACATCATTGGTTTTTTCCAAAAAAATGGGTATAGGGTCAGTTTCCAATAGTGTTACCTTGTTTTTATTTGAGACAAATTATTCTAGAAGAGTTGGAAGAACGTTTTATTTTTCATGGAATATATCAGAGCTATAAATATTGGACTAAATATAAGGAAAAACTGAATATTCACACTAATTGGGATAATACTTTTATTAATGGATCATTTGATATGAATACCAGTTAAAATGATGATAAAGATCACATGGAATAAATGATAATGAAAATTGAAGATAACCTTGCGATTGTCCATAGTTTTTTGAGAAGTTAATTAGTTTTTCTAATATACCATTGTATACTAGTTGTACTGAATACACAACATTGTTAGGTGCATCGAAGTTATTTAATTTGAAAGATGACAGAGGATGGAGAAAAATAGATTTAAAGAACTAATTGTTCTCCAGATTGATATTCTTCCAGAAGAAAATAAAATTCTATATCAAACATAAAATACTAAACTAATTCTACGTTCAATGGTAATGATATCTAAAAAATACATGCTTATCCAAATGATTTTATATTGTTTCACAAGGACCATGAATCATTCATAAAATCCCCTAAGTTTGACATGGATCGATATAAGAAAAATGAATCATGTACTTCAAAAGTTTTATTATACTTTACTATCGTTTATTAGTTTATTAGACTATATGGATGTTAGGAAACCTCAAGACAATTTACATGGAATACAGATACAAGAATTAGAAATTGGAAACTAGGTCATCTAGCATATTCTCCTCAGTGGAAAAAAATTGATTACGAGTATCTTGAATTTTTAAATGATGCAATAAGATTTCATATTTAATTATCTATAGATGGAATAAATTATTTTGGTGTATAGTGTAGTGCTCATGGTACATGGCCCATCATGTTGGTAAATTATAACTTGTCTCTGTGGTTATACGTGAAGTGAAAATACATTATGTTGTCTCTTTTTATATCTATACCAAAGCATGCCAATAATGATATAGATTTATTTTGGATCCATTGATCAAAGATCTAAAATTTATGTGGGATATAGGTGTTTCAAGGTATGATGATCATAGAAGTGAAGAATTCACATTGAAGGCCATGTTGTATAGGATGATAAATGACTTTACTACTTATAGAAATTTATTTGGTTATATCATTAAAGGAATCTTGGGGTGTCCCATTTGTGAATAATACATACACTTAGTTGGGATAAAACATTACTCCAATACTATGTTTTTAGAATATCAGAAATTTTTACCTTGATGACATAAATACGGATCATGGATGAAAAAATTCGATGGGAATACTGAACAAGGTACAACACCATCTCCACTAATGGGTGATAAACTGTTTGATAAATTAAAAGTATTGACATTGTTCTCGGTAAACCATTTTCAAAAAACATTATAAAATCAGGTTGGAAGAAGAGATAAGTTTTCCTTGAATTACTATATTATAATTATTTGTATGTCATAAATTTTCTTAATGTCATGCACATAAAAAATGTATTTTATGGTGTTATTTCATGTTAATAAATGTTCCTAGAAAATAAAATATGGAATAAAGTCTAGGTTTTACATGATTATCATGGGGATAAGGGAATATTTGGAACCAGTGAAGGGTAAAGAGAAAACTTTTCCTCCTCCAACAACTTATATTCTATCCAAACAGAAAAAATTAAAATTTTAATTTTATCTTAATAGTGTAAAATTTCTAAAGGGGTATTCCTTAAATATAAAGAATTTTGTGTCAATGAATGATTTGAAGTTATAGGGCCTAAAATCACACGACTATCATGTTTTGATGAAATATTTGACATCTCCTGCTTTTTGTTGCATTATGCCTAAAATTGTATGACATACAATAACCAGACCCTTCTTCCTTTTCAGATCCATATGTAGTAAACTTGTAGACCCGAAAAAGTTTCCAATCATGAATAAAGAGGTTTCATTCATATTAGGTGAATTAGAAATGTTCTCCCCACCATAATTATTTAATATAACGGTCAACCTGATTGGTCACTTATTAGAGAGGTTCAATTATGTGGTCTCATTCATTACAGATGGATGTACCCCCATTGAGTGGAATATGATGATTCTGAATGGGTATGTCAATAATTTATGTTATCCAAAAGGTTGTATTGTAGAACGATATATTATTGAATAAGAAGTTGAATTTTATACTAATTACTTATTATATGTTGATATAATTGGTCTCCCAAAGTCTTGTCATAGCAGATGGCTTATGGGTGATGGGATTTTCGAAAGATATGTTGTTACAATTACCTTCATATAGAGGGAGAAAGTGCACATTTACATTTTACATAATAGTGAATTTGTTGATCCATAAGTTGAAGCCCACAAATAAATTCTTATAGATTTGAATCCATCAAGGGATGTAGGATTGATATCAAATATACATTATAAAAAATTTATAGGATGGTTCAAAGATTAAATTTATAAGCAGTTATCTAAAAATAAAAATTCTACTATTAAATGTAATTGATGGCTAGACATGGGACCCAATGAAAATATTATATCTTACACTAGTTTTCTAATCAATGTTTATACATTCTATACAAATGAACATGGTTACTATAGTATGATGAAAAATAACGGAGTTACGCTTGTGGCAGAAGTGATGCACATATCAAGTTCCAGGGATAGAAATATAATTTTTAAAAATATTTCATATTTTGGAATTATAGAATAGATATAAAATTTGGATTATATAACATTTCAAGTGCCCATTTTCCTTTGAAAATGGATTGACAATAGGAGTGTAGTGAAAGTTGATGAGATGGGCTTTATGAAGGTGAAATTTGTTGTGGAAGGGAAAAAATACAAGTTGTTCATAATGGAATTATGAGAAGAGAAAGTATTTTATGTATAAGATCCATAAAATAAGAATTAGTTAATTTTTCTATTGGAGACTAAAATAACTATAGGGTCAGATGAAAATGTAATCAAGGATGACAATTTCATTAAGAGATCACAATCTTTTCATGTCAGTCCCAATGAAAATAATGCCTTGTACATTATAAGGGACCAAAAAGGGAGGATTTGGATTCTCAATAGAGGATCCAAATCCCTAAAACCTTTAAAAAATAAATAGAGTTCAATGAGAAGGTTAAAGTGGTTTTTAATATAATAGTGTTTTCTTCAAAATGTTATTTATTCTATACTACATTAACATAATCTAAATTAAATATTTGACTACTCGTGAATATAATGTCTTCTACACATGATGATGTTACCAATACCATGGAAGAATACACTATAATAAAGTAAACCCTTAGGTAATATTTAAGGGTAATGTTATGATATACTTTCTATATTTTACCAAAAAATTATGTAATGAAATGTTGATTTAATTATCATTATTCGTTGCATATTTCACTTATTTTAGAAGATTTATATCTATATTTCATGTCTTTCTTCACCAAAAATTCTACAAACTTCTTCTCCCTCAAAACATTTTCACCCATACAGTGTTGACATTTATCACTTTACTTTAAGTTCCCAACACTGCCTTTGTAATAAAAGTAATATAGGTGCCTCTATAGATGTAATCATGATGTTTCATAGTCAAATAATTGTCTATATAATTAATTTATTATTTCATATTTATTTTTAATATATTTATTTTTAGTATTACTCACATAATAATTATTTTCCTATATAGGTGAATTATTTTTTTCGAGTTGGGGTGGTTTTTTCAAAGATACTCATGCTCATGAGAGATTGTACTTAGAGTCTTTAATTAAGATAAGGAAAAAAAAATGGGTCAACAATTTATACAGCCATTGTGAATATCTGAATTATTACTACTTATTTAATTAATTTTTCCATCATTTTAATCTAAAATTTGTAGGTTAATTTCCCTATCATTTTTATCTAATAATTATTTAATTTTTTTCACATATCTTTTGGGAATTCATATTTTTCTTTCCATTATCTGTAAAAATCCAAAAAATAGATAACATGCCCCTTTCAGATTGAAGATAAAACCCCATGCTTTCTATAACACGAAGTGTTTCAGAGAGAATGGGGTTTTATCTTCCTTCGGAATGGAACAAGTTATATCATTTCTATATTTTTACAAATATTTGAAAGAAAAACACATATCATATAATCAATCATCTACACCTCAATCCAATTAAAAGTGTTCTTAGTATGACTTAGACTATTTGTTTTTAGTTTATAATTTACATTTTAGTTCAAAAAGAACATCACATACTCAAAACTGATAAAACATGTTATTAGTATTTTGAAACATAAGATAAAAAATCCATAAGTCATTTATAACATGTAGGAATCATCCACACCTCAATATGATGACCAATGTTCCTATTATGACTCTAGTTGTGTCTTTTTATTTAAAATTGACATTAATTTTAGTAAAAAAGACTAGTGAGATGCTGAAAACCAAGAAAAAATGCTCATATTATCTTGAAAATTTAGTAAAATGATTCATAAGTCATTTGTGATGTATAGGATTGGTCTCACAACAAACTAATACATGATGTGATTTGTATTATTCAATGTGTGTGCTTACAATTTAAAATGATGATTTAGTAAAAAAAAGATAAGTGACGTACTCAAAACTAAACATAATTTTTTTTATTGTTCTGATACTTTATAAAAATGATCTAGAATTCATTTAAGACATTTATTAATCAACCAAACCTCAATCTGATGCATGGTGTGACTGATATGGCTCTAAGTGCATCTTTTTATTTAAACATAACATTAATTTTAGTAAAAAAGACAACTGACCTACTCAAAACTAGGAAAATTCATTTGTATTGTTTTTATACATTAAAAAATGATCAATAAGTAATTTTTTATGTGTAGGAATTTGATGTATCTCAATATGATACACGATGTATCCGATTTGACTCAAAGTGTTTGTTATTAGTTTAAAATAGACATTTTAGTTCAAAAGGAATCACTCACTAAAAACCAAGATAACATGCTCAAATTGACTTTATAATTTAGTAAAATTATTTATAAGTCATTTGTAGATTTTAGGAATTAGTCTCATGTTAAACTAACACATGATGTGACTAATATGACTCAAAGTGTGTGTTTCTAGTTTGAAAATAATTTTAGTAAAAAAGGTAAGTGACGTAATCAAAATTGAGAAAAAACATTTGTATTGTTTTTATAATTTTTAAAAATAGTCAATATTTCATTTTTTACATTTAGGAGTCAACCTCACCTCAATCTGATGGACGATGTGACCAATATGATTCCAAGTGCATCTTTTTATATAAAATTTGCATTAATTTTAGTAAAAAAGACAACTGACATAATAAAAACCAATAAAACAAATTTGTATTGTTTTTATACTTAAGGAAAATGATCCATAAGTAATTTTTGAGGTGTAAAAATCAGTCATACCTCAATTAGATACACGATGTTCCCATTATGACTCAAAGTGTCAGTTATTAATTTAAAATTAACAATTTAGTTCAAAAAGTGTCACTCCGTCAAAAACTGAGAAAATATGCCCGGATTATCATGAAAATTTATTAAAATAATTATAATTCATTTTTTAATTATATGAATTAGACTAGCATCAAATAGACACATGATGTAACTAGTATGACTCAAAGTTCATATTTTGAGTTTAAAATGACATTTAGGTAAAAAAGACAAATGATATACTCAAAACCAAGAAAACACATTAGTATTGTTTTAGTACTTTAGTAAAATGTTCCATAAGTATTTTGGGACCTATAAGAATTTTCCATGCCTCAATATGATGCATGGTGTGACTGGTATGACTTCAAGTGAGTCTTTCTATTTAAAATTGACATTAATTTCACTAAAAAAGACAACTAACATACTCAAAACCCATAAAACACATTTGGATTGTTTTGATACTTTATTAAAATGATCCATATGTCATTTTTTTAATAATAAGTTGTGCCTTAATTTGATACATGATGTGCAAGATATGACTCAATGTATTCATTATTAATTGAAAATTGACATTTTAGTTCAAAAAGTGTTTCTCATTTAAATATGAGAAAGCGTGTTCATATTATCTTCATAATTTTGGACAATGATTAATATGTCATTTTTGACATTCAAGAATCAGTCTCATATCAAACCGACATATGATGTGACCGGTATGACTCAAAGTGCATGTTTCTAGTTTAAAATGACATTTTAATAAAAAAAAGACCAGTGACGTACTCGAAACCTAGAAAACACATTCATACTATTTTGATACTTTAGGAAAATAATGAATATTTTATTTAGGATGTGTAGTAATCAGTCATACCTCAATCTAATGCACAGTTTCACTAATATGATGCAAGTTATGCCTTTTCAATATATAAGTGTAATTTTAGTTTAAAACATGCATCACATTGTCAAAACTATGCAAACAAGATTATATTTTTTTTCTTATCATTTTATCTCTTATTATATAATTAATTTTCTTTTATTTTTATCATATACCTATTTAGTTAATTTTCACAAAGATAATGTTTGGAGATGAATAAGAAATGGTGTGACGTGCAAGAATCAACCGCAACTCAATCTGATACACAATGTTCCTGGTATGACTAAAATTTTAGTTTAAAATTAATAATTTCTATTTAATTTATTTCCTTATATTATTACTAACATAAGAATTATTTTCTTCTATTGGTGTGTTATTTTTTTAAAGAAGGGGTGGTTTTTCCATCATTTCCATGATTCGGGGTCGGGGAAAAAAACAAAGGAACATTGTTGTTTTGGAATGTATGTAATAATTTTTCTTTACTAAAGTAATTGTATAAATCAATGTTTTAAATATCTATAATATAGTGATTTTTTCTTGTATTTTTGTTTTAAATAATATTTAATTTTAATTCTGTATTGGTACTTTATTTTGTTACTTTCTTATGTTGTAGTGTACTGTTACAGCACACTGCAGTATGCCCCTTTTCGGCGCTGGTAATTGCCATGGGATTTTAATCATGCTCTTCCAGTCAATTATTTTCTAGCACTGATATAGTTTGTTTTTAGTTCTATTAAATACATGTTTTATATTAGTGAATCACATATTATTTATAATTAATTTAAGCAATTAAATAACTATATTTTGAGAAATTCTTTCTTCGTTGATGGATATGACAGTGTCTCTATGTCATACCATCATTGCATTTTAGGAGTCAAAAATATCTTCACTCAATTGGTGATCCACATGTCTTACATGACCATCGAAACTTTTCCATAGGAATCTATGGGTAGTATCACGACATATCTTAACACTTTCATCATTCACCTTTGATCGCACCGATAATCGCTTCAAATAAGGGTTATCTTCAATCTTTCTAGACTTCGGAGTGGTGGGGGGGGGGGATTTATCTCCATTCTTGAAAGAGTTTTTGGAGAGGGTTCTCTCTAAGGATTTGAGAGGATTATCTCTAGATCTCGTTGAGCATAACAAAAAATAAATTGGCTCAATTAATAAAATAATATAATTGGATTTATATACCACTAGAGTTAGAAAATAATAATTCCACACACGCCCTTTATTATTTCCATAATCTTTGCAGAACCCAATATATAATAATAATAATAATAATAATAATAATAATAATAATTCTTGGCACGCACTAAACTCTTGAATTAAATTAAATATTTTTTACTCAAATAATATTTAATATATATTATTTTTCACTGGACCATTAAACTCTGTCATCATTCCTCCATAATATTTATTGGGTATTTAATAATGAATATTTATTTAATAAATAAATATCACTTCATTTTTTACCAATAAATAAATAAATATACTGTTCATTAAATAGAAAATTAATACTTTTATTAAATATTCTTCTCACATAATATTCTCTCGAATAACTGGTGATGGAATATATGTGATCAATATAACATTAATAATTATTAAACCACACACAATAATAATATTTATTCAACTTGTTAAAAAATAAATAATAATATATTATTTAACAGATTCTAGATGCACATAGTGTGTGACTCTCTTGTCCTCTTTCTTAGTGGCATTAGATGAAACAACATAAAGTTCAAGGTTAGCATCTAGCAGCACATTAAGTCACCTATTATAACATCCCAGGTATTTATAGAATAATAATTTTCTATATTTATTAATATTTATGAATTATATAGTATTTTTACCTTAAATGTACACTATTCTAGAGAGCGTACCTGATTCAAAACAAATAGTTTCTCTGAAATCTTATGTTTCACGCAATACCGAGTTATACTGAAAAAATAATATATTGTAATATTATTTTTTTAAGTAGCAGTTATCGCCTAGCCATTGTATTGGAGGGAATGAATGGTATTAATTGAATTATGAAAATATTTTTTACACATGTATATATAATTATTTCCTGGCCAATTAGATATAATTGAATGTAAAACCCTTTTTGAAATAAATGGAAATGTTTTACAGAAAAACCATTTAAATATTCATAAGTGTGTTTTATAAATAATAAAATCACTCTTTCTTTATTATATTAATGAAATATATCTGTAATATATTCAATTTGAATTTTATAATTCATCATATATGTTTTCAAGGTATGATATAAGAACAAATTCAATTTTATCCATAAAATGAGTATTTTTTCAAAAAGACATTTTTACCAACTTTTGATGGTGAACCCATTTTAAATATAGTTTTTTAAAATTTTATATGTTCTATTTGAAAAAATAAAATTTTTATTTGGAATTGGGATATCAAAATTTTCTTTGGATAAATTTTTTCTATTTTTATGATAAATTTCATATTTAAATGGATAGTGAAAAATATTGCATTTTAGTACAAAACTACATTTTTGTCTAATTTATTTAAATAGATAGATTATAATTTTAATTGGTTTTAAAGTATAATTAAATAAAATTTTTATTAATAAATCCATTTTTGGTCATTGGAGTCAATTTCATATTGAAATTGGATATAAAAACTTTGTGAACTTTGGAACGTTTTACTTCCAAAACTCATTTTCTCGATCCGTCAATGGGATTAGTGTTAAACCAAATTTAGACCCTTATGTGAATTTAATTTTCAGAATTGGAAATAAATGATTTTAATCCGTATAAAAAAATTTATCTAATAGGATAAACTTAACTTCTTTGTGAATACTAACTTTTGTATTTTATTTACCACAGTTAAGGGTAAATCGGATAATTAAAGGTAAAAATATTATTATAATAATATAAAAATACATTAAAACTTGTACTAATCATATTGTATGAGTTAGTATCGACCAATAAATTTCTTGGTCTTAAATGGTTGCCTTTGGAAGCCACTTGGGTGTGATTATGACATTATAACATTTTATTTAATGTAAAAACAAAGATGTCATAAACATGTCTCTTATTACTAAAACAACGTTAATATGTGGTTATATAAGTGATATCTTAGAATATAAATATTCTTTATAAATATAAAAATATTACCTACATAAATTTATTTTATTTATTTTCTTGGACATTAAATAATTAAATTTAATTATGACCCAATGGTGATGTTGTAATAGATTTATTAATGGAAGAATCCAATAAATGATTTTAATAATATTAAAATAAATTTTATTTGAAATATTTGATTCTATCCATGAATTTTTTGGATGTATTTGACATTTTAGTGAAAATTTAATGTAGTTTTTTGAAGGAATCAAGTTGTTATTATTTTTAAAAAAAGTGAAGTATGAATAGTGTCCGAATTGACATTATTCATAACTGAAAATATAAAATATATAATTAAATGATATAAAATTTCTAAAATTACAAAATTAGAACAACTAGTTTCGTTATTTATACTTATATCATTAATTACTCATTCATTTGTATTTTCTAATATTATGTATTTTCTTTTAACATTCAATGTATAAATTACTTGATCAAACGGTAAGAGTTAAAAGAGGTGAAAACAAAAAAGTGAGGATTAAAAACATATCCAAACTTATATATTTTTAATTGGATGAGTGTATCTAGACCCATAATAATCCTATACTATAAAAAATAAAATTTGAGAAAATTTGAAAACAAAATGAATTTAAATTAATTTAATACATTAAATAATTCCATGAGTGCCCCTACCCTCTCCTATAAAAGGGAACTCATTCCTTTCTATTACTCATACTTAAACAACCATTTGGTTCAGAAACTATCTTTCTATAAACCCTTAATATAATCCCTACCCACATTTTTGAGGTCTTATTTTAGGCATAACACCCTTCTTAGAGGTGTTAAGTTGTTAACAAAGTTGATCATCTGAAGGAAATGTAATGTTTTTATTTAAGTGTTTTTATTTTATTTCTTATTCCACTTCCTTAAAATATTCTCCAAAAATTATGTTATAATAAATACAGTATAATCAATATACTAAGACTTTATTATGTTAATATAATCACCTAAACCCATCTCCACTTCCATCAAATGGGAAAATAATTAATCGTTCATGCGTATGTGTGAAGTATCACCTCCACAAAACGATATAATTAATCTTACATAACCACCTCTCATGACTAGTTATGATTATAGAATTAAAGTTAATATATGATATTAATGACCTATTAATAATTTTAATATAATAATATATCAATTACATTCTTAATTTCCATGCACATAAAAATGATAACGTCGTTCGTGCGTATCTGTGAACTATCACCTCCATGAAGCGATGCGATTCTTTTTTATTCAATACATCACTTATATAATATATATAAGTATACTTAAATTATTAATATGATATTAATTATGTTATGATAACTCATAAAATATAAAATAATACTTATGTTCTTTCTATAACGATTAATGAAAAATGGAAAACGTTACCCAAGCGTATATATGGCTTACCGTCTCCATGATTGTAATGTTGTTAATTTTTTATATATATATTTAATGAATGTATTTAATGGTATAAATGATATAAAAAAGTGATTATTAAATAATTAATATTATTATGGAGAGTATATACTTATGACCACATGGACAATTGACATCATACCTAGTTCTTTTTTGATTTAAGTACTAAATATCAACAAAATATCTAACGTGAACTTAAATAATTAAGTAATTATTTTAACATTATAAATAAGTTATATAAAGGGAGTAATAAAATTTAAAAATATTCTCAATCAATTATAAATCAACCTAAGTTTATTATTTAGAAATATAAAGATTGTATGTGATGAGTCGGACTCAAGGTATGGGATTTCATCTCAATATCCTTTCATTGAGGCATATCTTGATGTTATAAACCATTATTATCCTCTAAGGTGTACATATGACCCTTTTGAAACATCATATCATGAATCACTATATTCTCATTATATTTAATATTTTGTTTAATTTTTTTTCTTTAATAATTTTTATTCATGTGTTTCTCAAGTGGTAAGGGACACTTTAACTAATACATCGTTTTAAATGTTTTAATGATTAATTCTTCTAAATATATATCATTAATGAACATGTTTTAAAAATGGTTTTAAGGATTTATTTATATGGAAATTAATGTTAAAAAATGTTAATTGCATTCAAAAAAATTAATGCAGTATGTGGCACTTTGATTCAAAAATATTCTTTTTAAATGTTTTAATTGTGTTTAAAACTGGATTGATTATTTCAAATACATGTAATGTTTTTTAGCATATACATCATGAACTAAATTTCTCTATTTTTTGTCTCTTTGATGTTTACTTTAAAAGTTTACACATTTATTTTCAAATAAAGTGTTTTCATTTACAATTGCACAACTTTGTAAAAATGAAATGTGATTTCAAAGTGTCAATGTTATTTTTCCTTAATACATGTTTTATGTGTTATGATTATGTTACGGTTATTGGGAATTGTTTATGTATATGGGTTTTTTCATGATAAATCGAGGGAAGGTGCTCCAGTAATAGCTATTTAATGCATTGGGTAATGAGATGGAGTTAAATGTTAGAGTTTCTCCTAAGTGATTTAGGGAATATACTACGATGGGTATTACAAAAATAACCATGAAGGTTACTCCCTATGTAGCTGTGAAAGAAACAATGTAAGTATGATATGGATTCCAAAAGTTACCTTAATGATGTATTATTTATATGAGTTTTATAGGAATTGTAACACCCAAATTTTTTTATAAAATAATTTCTTTAAATAATTTTTATTCATTAGTAGCTTTAATTGCATGAAATCATGAGTTTAAATGAATCGCAAGATTACCTTATTATAAAATTATTGTTATATCCTAGCTATGAGGTTATCAAGAATAACTATAACTAACTAATGAAAATTCATTATGAATTCATTGGGTATCAATTATATATGAAAAATATAAATCAATTAGATATTTTTATTTTGGGTGAATTAATTCTGGTAATGAAATTAATGAGATATATATGTGTTATATACTTAATAAAATATTTTTTACATTCATCCAATGGATATTTTAGTCATAGGGTAGGAATACAACCCTATTTGATGTATAAAAACCTATTTTTTAAAAAGTAAAGTTTACACCTTTGAATGGAGAACCCATTTTAAATTAATATTTGGACACATTAATAATTTTTATATGAAAACATAAACATTTTATTTTTAATAGAGATATAAAAATTTACTTTGGTTAAATTTTAGATATTTTTTTATAACTTTCATATTTTGATGAATAGTAAAAATATGCTAAATTTTAATTAAAAACAACTTTTTTCATTGAGATAATTTATATTGTTAAATTATAATATTGAATTGTTTTAAATTATAAATATAAAATATTTTTATCATTCAATATATTTTATTTCATTAGCATTAATTTTATATAGAATTCATAGGTGAAAACGTTTCAATCTTTTGTAATGTTTTAACTTTTAAAACTTGTTTTCTCATTTCAACAAAGAGATTAATTTCAAATTAATTACTTCAACTTCTGTGTTTTTAATTTTTAAAAATGGATTCCATATTTGGAATTAGTAGGTCCATATTTTGTTAATAGACTACTTTTATTTTTTGGCGTTATGAATAGTAAATTTGGTAATTATTTTTATTTCCATTGTTAAAGGTAAATCGGGTAATTAAGGGTAAAAATAATATTATATAATTTTCTTTAACACCAGTAAAAATCAGATTTTATGACTAATTTCTACCCTTATAATCTATTGTTTAAAATAGAATCACTTTATGGCCACTTACCTAGGAATATGACATGAATGTAATAAAACCTAATGAATGTGACAAAATGTCACAATCTCATTTTATATAATTATATTAATTTTAATATATGGATAACTAGGAGATAATATCGATTTTATATAGTATATTTAAAGATAAAAAAATTACTTACATCATTGAAATTTATTTATAATTTTTAGATATTAAATAATAACTATTAATGATGACACAATAGTGATATAAAAATTATTTTATTTATAGAAATATCAAATAAATGGTTTTAAAAATATTAAAATAAATATCATATGAACTAATTAACATGTTCCATGAATTTTATTGGATACTATGAAATGTTAGTAGTGTATTAAATATTTCTTTTCAAATTTATCTTCTGTGTGGATTTTTTTTCAAATAAATGAATAGTGTCAAAATTAACACTGTTGATATTTTTTAAAAATAACAATTTATTAAATTATTTAAAAATTAAAAAGTGAAAATTATAATATCTTAAGTGTCATAAAATATCAATTTATTTCCAATTAACACCATATAGGTAAATATTTATAACCATTAAATATTTTGAATGTTATTACCAAAATTAAAATTAAATAGAATGACTAAGTGTCAATTAAAAAGATATGGTTTAAATTGAAAAACTAACTTGTCCAAATTTTGTTGGTTGATGAGATTAAAAAATTATATAATCTCATGTTCTAAATTGGGATACTTTAGAGGTTTTTGGGTAGGGGTTTATTTTATTAAAAATTATTATTTATGGAGTTTCCAAAAGTGCCCCTCACCTCAATTATAAAAGGGGACCTTCTCCCTCACCACTTAACTTAATTTTGAGCATTGAATATCAATCATACCCTACACGTTTTCCTTATAAACTTCCCTATTTTATTTCTATAGGTTCAATACATCTTCAAAGACCAACTCTAGTGCTCTAAGAGGATATTTATAGGAGGCACATCGAAGAAGATGTAATATCAATTACTGATTCATTCAGACTTATTTCTTCGTATATTTCCTATTAATTAGTTGTTTCATTATAAAGAAATAACATAAACATTAATAATATACTTATATGTTATTATAAACATTAAATTATCATAGTCCACCTTCTACCCATCCTATGAAAAATGAAATCACCATGCGTGCATACGTACGACTTACCGTCTCCACGATGTGGTGTAATCCATTTTTCACCACCACATTACATGGATAGGTATAATGATGGAATTAATAAATATATATATTATTAATATAAAATTATTTTGATTTTATGATACTATAAACCATTCACTTCAATACCATTAAACAATTATGGGAATGATATCGTCGCTCGTGTGTATATACGGCTTACCGTCTCCATGATGCGATATGATTTATTCTACATAATTTTCATTAAAGAATGATTATATAAATGAATTAAATGAATAAATATGATAATATATTATACTAATACCATGGTTTAAATGATACGATTATAACCTAAAAATAGGAATAATAAATTATACGACAAAACATGCATAAGAATATAATGTAATTAATACCCGAATAACGAGAAACAATGAAATGTTACTAACAAATAGATGAAAATATGATCATAAATTTTATAATAAAACTTATTATGACTCTATAATAAATTTTTAACATTATTTAAATCATTATATAGTATTATTTGATATATACAAATCATATCGGACCTAAGGTAAGGGATAACTTTTCAAATCTTTTTTATCCAAGATTGTTTATTCGTAAGTATTTACTCATGTATAATTATCATCCACGTCCATGATTCCTAAATAAGTATTTAAAAATATTTTATATATCCTTATATAATTTTTGAGTGTAAATTTTACCCATTGGTAAATTTTTACTAAATGGTATGAATGGAATCTTTTGTCGTTTCAGTACGAGGTACTTTCTGACTATTCCGGAAAAAGAAAGAGAATAATGTTTTCTTAACTTGTATGACACAAACATATTTTTAAGATTTTATATTTTATTGTTTCCTTGAACCTTCCCCTATAATCTTACAAGTTTATTTTCACATAAAATGATTTCTTCTAAAATTTTTTGTCTTTTGAGGAAGGAAAACTTTTTTGAAGAAGAAAAGATATTTTTCTGAAGAATTAATTTTAAGTGTATTCTCAAAATTAATTTCCTTCTAAGATGACACTATTTAAAAATGGTTATATTTATATCCCTATTATTACTATGATTTTATTGTGTTTATGATGGAATGTTATTTAGAAAATCCATTTTTTATATCAATTATAATGGAATGATTTTTAAGAAACCCATTTTATTTCATGGGTTATGCTATGGTGAATGTTTTTATGTTTTTCTGGAACACGTAAGAATGTTTTAATTATGATATGGGTGGGACCTATGTCCCCTTATAATACATTGGGTAAATATTTATATCTCATGATATAGACATGAATAGATCATCAAGTAAATTTGGTTCAGTAATATAGGGCGGGAATAAGCAGTGAACTCAGTTCAGTAATGTAATTTGTCCACTATGATGGTCTTGAAAATGAGCCTTGACTAATATGAAATAATTTTCTATGCATTTTTTGTATTCCATGAGATTTAATGTCTTGTTTTATGACTATTTGGATTACATTTAACTTTTATGATTTATCCCATGACATGATATTATGACAGTTTATATGAAGGATAAGATTTTCAAATGTTATGTTCTTATGATTATGATATGAATGATATTTCCCTTATTTACCCTTGATGTGCATTTGAACTCACCCTTTCATATGTTTCATTTCCCCAAGTCATGAAGAAGGTTATTAAGTAAGATATGTCAAAAAGGAGTCTAGTTATGAATAAATAAGAGGAAGACAATGTGGATATTTTATGAACTAGTTTTTTATGTTTCCCAGTCTCTAAAGTCACTAAACATATAAGGTCTTGGAGTGGTTTTGTTATCTTATATAATAAATATTCTTCAATGTTTTAAGTAATATCATTATGTAATTTATGGGATGTTATAGTTGGTATCAGAGAAAATCTATTGTTAACCTTTGAAAAATAAGATGATAGAACCTTAGTAAGAACACTAAGGATATCTATAAGTATAGGTTACAATCCTATCCTAGTGTTTTATATATGTTCATGAATAACCTAGGATAAAACCTAATGTGTCCTAAAATGAAATTTTAATCTTGATTATGTGGTTTTACGGTTATGATTAGTGTTTCTCATGCTATGCTTCTAGGTTTTGGTCAATGGATGGAACCCGAAAAAACCACGTTAATGATGAATGTGGTAGGAAATGCAATGATTTCCACCATAAGAAACCAAATTTTAAAGGATCTAGAATTAAAAATATTATATCCATGATCACATAAATTTTTCAATCTATGAATCATACAGTAATTCCAAACGAGCAAAGGAGGAAGAAAAATTATATTTAGTCCTTCATGAGACAAATTCCACCTTCATTCAGCAGGTCTTATGATCCATTAGTGGTTGAACAATGGATCAGTACCACTAAAAATATATTTTCAGTTCTACAATGTTCTGAACATGATAAATTCATCTTATCAATCTATAATTTGGAAGGATAATCTAATCAATGGTGGAATCTTTTCCAGAATACAAGGCAAAGAGATGAAATTGAGTCTATGGAATGGGACGAGGTCGGGAACTTATTTTTCAAAAAGTAATTTTCTCATATTCTTCAAACAAAGATAGAGATGGAGTTCCTTAAAATTTATCAAAAGGATTATGAATCTGATGGTACATACGAAGAAAATTTTATGAGGCTTTCAAAGTATGATTCTAGAATTATTATCCAACCTGAGATTAAAATTGGTCAATTTTAGAGTGGCCTAAAACCAAGTCTCCAAAGGGTGTCAGCCACAAGGGACTTCAATAGCTATGGGGAAATTGACCGATGTGCTCTCAAGTTTGATATGGAGATTGGAGTAACCCATCAGTCATATGGGTTTGATAATAAGAGAAAAATGGAGTTCATAGGAAAATATAAGAACCACACTTAAAAGAAGATGAGTTTTCCCTTATGCTCAAAGTGTGTAAAGAAACATAGAGGGAATTAACTTACAGGGACTAGTAAATGATTTCAGTGTAGAAAATAAGGTCACCAAGTAGTTGAGTGTCGAATTTATTGGAAAAAGATGTCTAATGATGTGAACAAAGAAAAGGATACACAAAAGGCCCCTTCTACACTTCAATGTTATAATTGAAAGTAAATTGAGAATTATGACAATCAACTCCATAATAAAAGGGATATTGATGATGATCTATGCCAACAAACTCTTAAGCCCAATGACAAAGTAAATTCACATTCCATCACTATCGGCATCGTGGAGTATGAAAATAAAGTGGTGAAAGGAATGCTTACCATCCACTCTAAAGTAGAAAATCTTTTATTTGATTCCGGATCAACCCACTCTTTTATTTATGAAGAGTTTTCAAAGGTTATCACCATATTACCTCAACAATTTTATGTTGAGTGAATTATGACAACTCCTAATGGCACAATAGTCACATAAAAAATTCATAATTCTTCTCCAGTTGAAATTTTTGGGAAAGTGTTTCCTCAAAATATTTTGATCCTTCCTATAGTATAATTTGATGTGATTCATGGCATGGATTGGTTTTTTCTATATGTATCTTGTATCAATTTCCAAGGAAGGGAAGTCACATTTCATATTCCTGATCAATCTATGATTATCTATCGATGCTAGGATGAGTAAAATCTTCTAGTAGAACTTTATTCCATCTTATGGGTCTTGATTCCAATAAATGAAGGTTGTTTATCTAAAATAGTTGGTGAGAAACTCACAATTAAGTATACGCCCATTGTATGGGAGTTTTATGATGTCTTTCTAGAGGAATTTCTAGGTGTTCCACCAAATCGTGAAGTTGAGTTTTCAATATAACTCATACTGAGTGCTATGCCTATTTCAATGACACCTTATAGAATATCCCCAATTGAGTTTCATGAATTGAAGAAGAAACTCCAAGATAATCTAGATAAGGGATTCATACACCCTAGTGCATCACCTTGGAGAGAAGTTGTTCTATTTGTTAAGAAGAAAGATGGAACAATTAAACTTTGAATTAATTGTCAAGAACTTAACAAGATCACTATTAAGAACAAATATCTTCTTCCCTGAATTAATGACTTATTTAACAAACTACGCAGAGCTCAATAATTTTCTACAATTTATCTTCATTCAAGATATCATCAATTAAGAGTCTAAAAGGAGGATATACCAAAGACAACATTATATGTAAGTTATGGACACTATAAATTTATAGTGAGGCCTTTTGGTCTTACTAATTCCCCATCTATCTTCATCGATCTAATGAATGGAGTCTTTAGAGACCATCTTGATCAGTTTGTGATAGTCTTTATAGAAAATATTTATTTTTATTCAAAGAGAAAGGAAGAACATAAATATCACTTGAGAATTGTACTAAAGACCCTGTTAAAGGAGAATATTTATGCCCAATTTATCAAGTTTGAATTTTGAATTCAGAAAGTTTCATTTTTGGGTCACATAATCTCATGAGAGAGGATATTTGTGGATCCATCAAAAACATAGGTTATTGAAAGATGGTCTAGACCAACAATGGTAACTGAGATCCATAGATTAATTGATTTGGATGGATATTATCAACATTTTGTGAAATAGTTTTCACGATTATATAATACACTCACCAAGTTTACTCTGAAAGGAGTTATGTTTGTTTAGACTGAGGAATGTGGAGATAATTTCAACGAGTTAAAAATAAGGTTAGCTAATGCACCTATGCTCAAACTTCCTTGTAGTGGAGAATGGTTTGTGATCTATAGTGATGCATCCAAGAAGCGTTTGGGATGTGTTCTCATGAATAATGATATAGTGATAGATTATGCCTCAAATCAATTGAAAATTTATGAGAAAAATTACCCCACTCATGATTTAGAGTTAGATACAGAAATATTTGCATTAAAGATACAGTGGAAATATCTTTATTGTGAAAGGTGTGATATTTATAATAATCATAAAAGTTTAAAGTATATTTTCACACAAAAGGATCTGAATATGTGCAAAATAAGATGGTTGGAGTTGATTAAAGATTATGAATACTCAATACATTATCACCGTGGGACAGAAAATAAGGGGGAAGATGCTTTGAGTCAAAAATACCATGCTAGATTATCCATGATGAGGATAAAAAAATATCCAATATTTATATATTTGAAAAGGATGTATTTTGGAATTTTAATGGAAGGGGTGAAATCTTATCTTTCTTAAATGAATTTTCAACCATTTATACAAGTTAAGATTAAAGAGGCACAAATGGAAGATGCAGAGTTACAAAAGAATTGGAGAAATGTTCTAGAATTACAAATTGATTGTGATGAAATAATAATCTTCAGAATCCAGGTCTGTATTCCTCTCATACCATAATTAAAGAATGAGCTATTCAATTAGGATCATAGTTCTTCATTCTCTATTCAACCTAGAAGAAACAATATGTACATGGACTAGAAATAGTACTTTTGTTGGTATGACATGAAATGATATGTCGTTGAATATGTCTCAATTCTTGAATTTTCATCAAGTTAAGGCTTAGAGATAGAAGTCTAAGAGGATGTTACAACCATCACCCATATTAGAATGGAATTGGGAAAACATCACTATAGACTTTGTCATTAGACTTACAAAAAAATCTGAAGGTAATAAATCTATAAGAGTTATATTTGATCTCCTTAAGAAGTCGGCACACTTAATTGCTATTAGAGTGGATTTCTCTCTTGATCATATCTCCAGGATATATGTAGAAGAAGTGGTGAGATTGCATGGAGTACCACTTTCCATTATATCTTATCGGGATCCAAGGTTTTCTTCAAAGTTTTGGAAATGTATTCAGTATAATCTAGATACAGAGTTAAGTTTTAGAACTAATTAGCATCCTCAGATATACGGTTAGTCTAAGAGAACAATTTGAACTCTTCAAGACGTGTAGAGAACTCACTCTATGGATTTCAAAGGTGGTTGGGATCAACACCTACCATTTTTGGAATTTTTTTACAATAATATCTTTCAATCCAGTATTCATATGGATACTTATGAATACCTCTATGGATAGAAGTGTAGAACTCCAACTTTTTGTGATGAAGTTGGGGAAAGAAATCTATTAGGACCTGATCTTGTTGATGAAATTGCAGAAAAAGTCAGATCTATTCAACAACACATAATAGAAGCTCAGAGTTGAAAAAAAGTTTTGCCGAAAACTGAAGAAAATACCTAGAGTTTGAAGTGGGTGATAAAGTGTTCTTACAAATATCTCTTTGGAAGAGAGTAATGAGATTTGGAAGGAAGTGCAAGTTTAGCCCTAGGTATATCAGTCCTTTTGAAATTCTGGATTGTGTTGGGAAGGTAGCTTACCGATTAGAACTTCCACCGAATATCTCTCAATTTCATGATGTGTTCCATGTATTTCTCCTAAGAAAGTACATACCAAATCATTAACATGTTCTAAGCTCAGAAGTCGTACCACTAGAGAAAGATCTCTCTTATGAAGAACAACTGATAGAGATTCTGGATCGTAGAGAAAATGTTCTAAGAAACAAGACCACTCACTTTGTTAATGTTTTATAGAGAAAACACCAATTTGAAGAAGCTACATGGGAACTTGGGGTATAATGAGGGAGAGGTATCCTCATATTGTTTTTTTCCAAGTGACGAATTTTGATGGAAAAATTCAGTTTATGGAGGTAGAATGTAACACCCAAATGTTTTATGAAATATTTTCTTTAAATATTTTTTAATATTTAGTGTCTCGATTTGCACACAATGATGTGTTTAAAAAACATTGAGATGAACTTATTATAAAATTAACATTATAACCTTTTCTTTAGGTTAGTAGGAATAATTATAACCAACTTATCGAAATGAATTATTAATTTATTGGCTATCAATTATTTATTAAAAATATAACTCAATTGGATATTGTTATTTTGAGTGAATTAAATTTGGTAATGAAATTAATTAGATATATATGTGTTATATACTTAATTAAATATTTTTAATATTCATACAATGGATATTTTAGTCATAGGTTATGAATAAAACCCTATTTGATGTATAAAAACCTATTTTTTTAATAGGTCAATTTTACACCTTTAAATGAAGAACCCATTTCAAATTAAGATTTTGACACATTAATAATTTTTATGGCACAACATAAACTTGTTATTTGGAACATTGATATAAAAATTTACTTTGGATAATTTTCTGATATTTTTCTCATAACTTGCATGTTTTGATGAATAGTAAAAATAAGCTAAATTTTAATTAAAAACAACTTTCTTCATTGAGATAATTTATATGATTAAATTATAATATTGAATTCTTTTAAAGTATAATTAGAATATTTTTTACAATTCAATATAATTTATTCCATTAGCATTAATGTTACATTGAATTCATAAGTGAAAACATTTCAATCTTTTTCAATGTTTTAACTTTAAAAACCCATTTTCTCATTTAAAAAATGGGATTAATTTTAAATTTATTATTGAAACATTTATGTTTTTAATTCTAAAAAATGGATTCCATATTTGTAATCAGTAGGTAAAAATTATGTTAACAGGCATCTTTTATTTTTTGGCATTATGAATAGTATCTTTGGTAATTTGTTTTATTACCATGGTTAAAGGTAAATCATGCAATTAAGGGTAAAAATAATATTATAAAATTACCTTAACACCTGTAAAATCCTATTGTATGACTAAATTCTACCTTTATCATCTATTGTTTGAAATATAATCACTTTATGGCCACTTACCTATGAATATGACATGAATGTCATAAAAATTAATGAATCTAAAAAAAGGTCACAATCTTATTTTATATATGTAAATTAATTTTAATATATAGATAAATAGGAGATAATATCGACTATAGATAGTCTCTGAAAATATAAAAGAGTTACCTACATCATAGAAATTTATTTATATTTTTTAGAGATAATTTAATTACCAATAATGATGACACAATAGTGATGTAAAAATTCTTTTATTAATAGAACTATAAAACAAATAGTTTTAAAAATATTAAAATAAATATCATATGAACTAATTAATGTGCTTAGAAAAAATTTTAGCTGACTTTGATATGTTAGGAGTTTATTAAATATTTTTTTTCAAATTTATTTTATGTGTGGAGTTTTTTCAAATAAATGAATAGTGTCAAAATTGACACTATTGATATTTTATGAAAATAACATTTTATTAAATTATTTAAAAATAATAAAAATATTCCAAAATCACAAATTGATAATTATAAGATCAAAAATGTCATCAAATATCCATTTATGGTCAATTAACACCATATAACTACATATTTATAACCATTAAATATTTATAATATTATTACCACAATTAAAATTAAATAGAATAACTAAGTGTCAATTAAAACGATATGGTTTAAACTGAAAAAATAACTTGTCCAAAATTTATTTCTTGAGGATACTAAAACCCTATCTCATATTATCTAATAAATTGGTACATATTGGATTTTTTGGGTAGGGTTCGATTTTATTATATTATTATTTAGGGAGTTTCCAAAAATGTCAGCCCCATCAATTATAAAAGAGAACCTCCTCCCTCACCACTAAACTTCATTTTGAGACTTCAAGCTCAGAAATCCCCTGATTTTGTTCCTCATAAACTTCCCTATTTTCATTATTGAGGTTCTGGTCATCTTCAAAGACCAACTCTAGTGCTCTAAGAGGAGGTTTTTATGAGGCACATCGAAGAAGAGGTGATATGATTTGCCGATTATTTCAAACATCTTTCTTCTTATACTTCCTCTTCATTAGTTATTTCATTATAAAGTAATAAAATCAGTATCACTCATATACTAATATTTTATTATATACATGAAACAACCATAATTCACCTTCTTCCCATCCTATGAAAAATAAAATCACCACAGGTGCGTACATACAGCTTACCGTCTCCACGTCGCGGTGTAATCTATTTTTCACCACCACATTACATGGATTGGTATAATGATGAAATTAATAAATATATATATGATTTATATAAAATTATTTTTATTCTTATATACTATACACAATTCAATTAAATACCATTCAACAATTATGGGAACGATTTCATTGCTCATGCATACGTACGGCTTACTGTCTCCATAGTGCGATGTGATTCGTTCTACATAATATTCATTAAAGCATGATTATATAAATTAATTAAATGAATAAATATGATATATATTATACTAATTACATTCTTCAAATGATATAAATATAACCTAAAAATTAGAATAAGAACTTATCCAACAAAACATGCATAAGAATATAAAGCAGTTAATACCCGAATAATGAGTAACAATGAAATGTTGCTAACAAATGGATGAAAATATGATCATAAATGTTATCATAAAAATTATTATGATTCTATAATAAATTAGTAACATTATTTAAATCATTATATAGGAGATTAAGATACATATAAATCATATCAGACCTAAGGTAAGGGATAACTTTTCAAATATTACTTTTATCTGATATTATTTATTCATAAGTATTTTAGGGTGTATAATTATCATCCACACACATGTTTCCTAAATATTTATTTAATAATATTCATTATAACAGTATATAATTTTTAAAATTTAATTTTAACTATTGGTAAATTTTTACTAAATGTATGAATGGAATCTTTTATGGTTTTCAGTACAAGGTACTTTCTGACTTTTCTGGAAAAAGTACGAGAAGAATGTTTTTTTAACTTGTATGACATGATTAGATTTTTATGCTTTCATAATTCATTATTTACATGGAGCTTCCAATATGATATTACAAGGTTATTTTAATGTAAAATTATATCTTCTAAAATTGTGTGGCATTTTGAAGGAAAACATTTTTTAAGAAGAAAAGATATATTCCTCAAGAATTAATTTCAAGTGTTTTCTAAAAATTATTTTCCATATAAGATGATAATATTTAAAATGTGTTATTTTTATTTAACTATTATTAATATTATCTTATTTTGTTTTTTATGGAATGTTATTTTGGAAATTTATTTGTTTTATATCAATTATGATGGAATGATGTTTAAGAAACCCATTTTATTTAATGGTTTATGCTATGATGAATTTTTTTATGTTTTTGTGGCACAGATAAGAATCTTTTCATTATAAGCCATGTGTGACCTATTTCACCATCCAATTCATTGGGTATAGATTTTTATCTCATGAAATATACATGACTATAATGGAAAGTAAATCTGGTTCAGTAATACGAGGATGAAATGAGGAGTGAACTCAGTTCTGTAATGGAATTTGTCCGTTATGATGCCCTCAATAATAATCCTTCACTCATATGAAATAATTTTCTATGATTTTGTGTTTATAACACAAAATTTCATGTCTTATGTTATGACTATTGGGATGACATTTCAATTTTATGATTTATCTCATGACATGATATTATGATCTTTTATATGCAAGATAGGATTTTCAAATGTTATGTTCTTGTGATTATGATATGAATGCTATTTCCCTTTCTTACCCTTACTGACCATTTAAGATCACACATTAATATGTTTCTTTTCCCCGGGTCATGAAGAAGGTTATTAAGTGAGATATGTCAAAAAGGAGTCTAGTTATGAAGAAATAAGTCGGAGATAATGCAGATGTTATATGAACCAGCTGATTATGTTTCCCAGTTTCTAAAGATACTAAACCTAAATAGTCCTGACGTGGTTTTGTTATGTTATGTAATAAATATTCTTCAATTTTGAAGTAATATATATATGTAATGTATGGTCCATTATAGGGATCTTATGATTTAATGATGTAAACTAAAGAGTTTATAATTTATCGGTGAAAAGTATTACTTTTTGAAAATGTTTTCATGAGTTCAAAATATTTATTGACTAATGATTTCATTCATTATTTCATATTCCTTACAAAGATTTTTATGCTCATCTTAAGTTTTAAAATGTTTCTTCATAGGGTATAAGGATGGGTAAGAGAAATGAGGAAGTCAAGATAAATGATATGAATATTTTTATTAAGAAAAATAAATCATGTTTTATTTTAAAGAGTTTGATTTTGTGAAAATATGGATAGTCAGTAAAAAATTTTAATTTATAGTTTTTGAGTGGTTATGTAATAGTTATGCCCTAATTATCTAAAACTCTAAACCAAATAGGATCCTCAATGTGAATCAATGTGAATCATTGATCTAACTCAGTATTATGTAAGGTTTAAGTTCAGTTCCTTACACCTATTGAGAAAGAATATAATGTTGAAACGACATGATACCTCATACAGATGCTTACTATGTCATATAATCTTTTTATCAAAATATCCCTAATCAAACAGGTTTCATACTGGTGTCATCAAACTATGTGTTCGATGTCACTTTCTTTGAATTTCCGAAAATCGAGGTTTCCTATAAAATGTTGTGGATATGGATTTATTTTGACTATATCATTTCCATAAAATTATATGGGATATCAATTTTCATTAAATAATAGAAGAGACAAGTCCTTTCTCAGATTATTCATTAATGAAATATTACTCATGACGAAATCAACACATCATAGCTCACCGCAAACATATTCCATAAATGATTTCATTAATACATAAAATTATACTACTTATAATCCTCATTATTAATAATATCAATGTTCAAAGATTAATACATATGTTAGAAAATAGAAACAACTGATGGCACATATAAACGTGGATTTTCAACTGGTGGGTCTCGTTCTCATAATATCCTACACCAGATATTACCAAGGGTATACACCATGAGAAGATGCTTTAGTGTACTATGAGTCTCAACCCTTGAGAGCATGTAACATTTGTATCACTCAAATGATTTAATCTAGTTATGGAATATATATTTAATAATAATATCATGACACCTCTGGGTTCTCAACATAACGGCGAGCTATTACGATCTTCCAGTGCGACAACAACTCTTAGGACATTATCACACACTATGTTATTTATAAGAACAATCATGATGTGATAAAGAGTTTATTAAAATTCTAACCAATGAATACAAGTTATCATAAATTACATAAAAGTTGGTTCTATGACACTGACTATAACAAGCCTTGTAGGATACTTTTTATAAGATAATATCTAAAACTTTTATGATTTTTCATTTAGTGGAAGTTATATTAAGAAGGGTGGTGTTGGAATATGGTAAGGTCTAGATTGATGGATTTTATGGGTTATATTTTGAATTTTTCAGGATTAAAATATAATATTATCTATTTGAGAGATATCTAGAATTTTCGTTGAAGTTTTCCAAACCGAAGCAATGTCAAATAAAAAATGTGGAAAACTCGATCAAAAGACACTAATATTTTTCTGAATGATGTTGGTCCAAAACATTGATATTAATATCTAGGAGATATAAAAACCTACTAATTTAATTTCTACAGTTAATCAAATTGTTACTAATAAAGTGACTTTGTTCCGAGATTTGTAAGACTTGAAAACTGAAGGCCCCTATGCATATCAATGCCACTCAGAGCCATCTCCTCCAGCCCTTCACATAGAAACCCTTGAGAAGATAAATAAAACTACCTCCACATATCCCTTTACCTATAAAACTATAGATCAAAACTGACACCCCTAGTGAAGACTAAATATTAGGTGATATGATCAAGCCTCTCCCCTAGATTCAATCTAACCTCACCCACATGCCAGTTCAACATATAGACTCCCTTTCACCACATCTGTTCAGCTATGTAGTATCACAAGCCCTTGCATCCCCCTCAACAAAGAACTTCTATTTCCACCAAATCCAAAGAATTCACTCTTCTTGCAAACTAAAGCAGCCCCAATCCCAGCACCCAGAGTTCATCCATGTAACCTTGCACAAACCAACCCCCACTAGCACAAAATCTCCCTCACAGATCCTTTGTTTTACCTGTTGGTGGATGTTCAATCCACAGGTAGTGGTCACCCCCTTCTTCTATAAAGGGAGTCAGTCTTGTCTAATATGAGGTGGGGGGCCAACCCCCCCCCCCCCAACCCCACCAGCGGGAGGGGAGCATCAAATGGGATGTTTTCCTATAAAAGGTAGTGGGATCCCTCAGTTTGACCTTCAGTATCTCATCAGAATTAAGTACAACCCATTTTTTGTGGTATTTAATGAGGTCATTTCTCCACTACTAAAGAGTTATTTTATAAGGGTTTTATAATTATAATAGTGAGGGAGCGTGTACCCACTTTTACCCATAGTGATCCTTCTATTCTGCCTGTGGTTTTTTACCCCTTCCATTTGGGGGGTTTTCTCTATTACATCTGGTGTCATTTATTTCTTCATTTTAAACTTCATTTTATCTTGTGATTATCACTACACTAGTGGTCCAATAATTTTATAGTCCCAAATATTGGTACGAGAGGAGGTTCTGGCCTTGTTCCTTTTATGTTTTTTGGAATTAATAATTCTTGTAAATTTTAGTATGCTCTATTATTGCGTCTCCAGTTGATCGTTCACATAAAAAAATTTATTGAAATTATTAAATACACTATTTTCAAATGGAAGTGGTTCTAGAATGATAGTGTGTCCAGGTGGAGGAACAATTTGATATCAAAAAATTCAACATGAATAATTTTTCATTATGTAAAATGATGATGTCGGCAGTGATGTGGAAGGATAATTGCCTACTCGAAATTGGTGAAAATACGGTGGGTGTAATGGAGGAGAAATGGAATGACATGGATGGTAATGTTATTTCCAACATCCATTTTTCTTTGGCAGACGAGGTCATATTGAGCATTGTGGAGAAAAAGACAGCAAAGGAAATATGAGATACTCTGACAAAGCTATATGAGGCCAAGTCACTACACACACAAAAATTCCTAAAGAGAAAATTGAAAACTCTTCAGATTGAGAATTATTCATCATTGACCGACCACATCAATAACCTCAATACCCTATTCGCTCATTTCACAAAATTGGGATATAAAATTTTGGATATTGAATGTGTAGAGATTATGCTCCAGATTTTTTTAGATTCGTATGACCAACTCATCATAAACCTCGCCAATAATATCCTAATGGATATGTTTCCATTAAATGATATAGGATCAGCCATTCTTGAAGAATAACATTGATGCAAGAACAAAGAGGAAAAAATGGAACTTCACACTAGGCAGAGGCTCTGCTAATGGAGACAGGAAGGATGATGGAGAGTGGTTCCAGTGGGATCCCAAATCATGGTAGGTCCAAATAAATGAGTAAGAAGGATAATTTCACATGTTTCAATTATGTAAAGAAGGGTAATTCCAAGAAGTATTGTTGGGACAATAATAGTGAAAAGAGCTCTTAAAGGAATGTGATGAGTAATTCTGGAAAGGGTTAGATTATTATCAGTGAAGCAGTGATAACTATTGGAAGCAGACAACATCTCAACAAGTCAAAGATAATCAACTCAGGAGAAACATGGCACCTGAAGTCTCCATTAAAATGATTTGACCAATATGAAACTATACCGGAAGGACATTTATACATGGGGAATGATCACACCCTAACGATTTTTGGAGTTTGTACCATCAAATTGAAGATGCTTAACGATATTGTTCGACCCATCCAAGGAGTACACCATGTAAAGGGACAAAAGAAGAACATATTGTATTTGGGACAATTTGATGACATTGGTTGCAAGAATCACACTGAGAATAGAGTGATAAGAATTTTGAAGGGCATACTTATGGTGATGAAGGCAGAGAAGATATCAAATAATCTTTACGTGCTTATGGGTGAAATGTACGAGGAGGCAGAGATAGTTTTCGCATCAACTAACTAAATGGAAGCATTGATGATGTTATAACATTAGAAGATTGCCCATATCTCATAATGAGTCCTAATGATTCTTGTGGAGTAGAATTGGTTTCCTGGTCTTATAAATGTATCCTTAACATTTTGTGAGCATTGTGTTTTGGGAAATCAATACAGGTTAATGTTCAGGACGTCAAAAACACAAAGTAAAGAGATCTTAGAGTTGATATATTTCGATGTTTGTAAAGCACCAGTTATATTCTTGAGATGAGTAGGGTACTTTGTATCATTTATGGATTATTATTCTAGGAGATGTTGGGTTTACCCAATAAACAGGAAATCAGATGTTTTTGAAGTCTTTAAAACATTCAAATCATGGAAGGAAATTGAATTTGGAAAGAAGATCAAGTGTTTGAGGACTGAAAATGATGAAGAATATACAATCGAGGAGTTTGATAATTTTTTCAAAGTGAATAAATCAAGAGATATTTAATAGTGGCATACAATACTTAGTATAATTGAGTGGAAGATCGGATGAATAGAACCATATTGGATAAAAAACAAGGGATATTTTGAAGACTGTAGGAATTTCCAAAAAAAATTTGGGAAGAAGTAGTGAATACTGCCTCTTATGGGATCAACAGATCTTCTTAATTTTTCAAAGATCTGAATACACTAATGAAGATGTGTACTGGTAAACCCACTGCCTATTCTTGGTTAAATAATTTTGGTAGTCTTGTATATGAAATTTTTAATGACCCAGAATGATCGAAGTGGGATTTGAGATCCAAGAAATGTATCTTCTAGGGGTATACTGATGGTGTGAAGGGGTATCATTTGTGGGACCCCATTTCTCAAAAACTTATCATCAGTAGAGATGTAATTTTTTGTAAAAAACAAGGTGAAAATGAAAATTAATCGAGACACAGATGAAGAGAATACAAAAACAAAAAAAATTGAAGTAGAGGAAAATATAAGGAAAAACAGTTTCCTCTAAGACATTACCAGAGCACGATGATCAAGCACCGATTGATTATGGACCAAGATGGTCAACTCAAGAAAAAAGGAGGACCAATATGGCACTTATACTATGTCATTGAGAGAAATATTTTGTACTTCCTATTATCATAGGATGAAGATCCATCTTGTTTTGTGGATGTGTCCTGGAGTCCATATATATCCTCATGGATGGAGACAATGCAAGAGGAACTTGAAGTCCTTCATAGGAAAAAGACTTGGGATCTTGTTCCATTACCTCATGGAAGGAATGATATCAGAAACAAATGGGTCATTAAGATCAACTAGGATGGAAAAGACCAGGTGAAAAGATATCATGCAAGACTGGTAGTGAAATGATATGCTCAGAAGGAAGGTATTGATTTCAATGAAATATTTTCTCCTGTTTTTAGTCTGACGACTATTCAGATAGTTCTGGAGATTTGTGCTACATACAATTTACATCTAGAGTAGATGGATGTAAAGACTGGTTTTCTCCATGGGGATTTCGATGAAGATATCTATATGCTCCTAATAGAAGGTTTTTTAGAAGAAGGAAAAGAGAACTTGGTTTACATGTTGAACAAATATCTATACGAACTCAAGAAGGCACTGAGGTTTTGGTATGATAGATTTGATTCTTATATCATGAGCCTTGGATACAATAGACTTTATTTTGATACTTGTGAATATTTTAGGGGTTTGGATGATAAAGATTTCATCATACTTCTGTTGTATGTGGATGACATGTTTGTTACATGACCCGAAAATGATCAGATCCAAGAGATGAAGGCATAATTGGCTAGGTATTTTTATATGAAATACTTGGGACCAGAAAACAAGACTTTTGGGATGAAGATTTTCTGTAATAGAAACAGTGAGATGATTTTTCTATCATAGAATAATTACTTACGGAGTGTCTTGAAATGATTCAACATGAAAGACTATAGACTATTTTATACCCCTCATCCCATTAATTTCAATTTATCCATCATGATGAGTCCTAACGTTGAAGTAGAGAGGATGGAAATGTCTCGAGTACCATATGAATCAGCAGTGGGAAGTTTTATGTTTGCTATGGTTTTTACTATACAAGTCATTAAAAATGCAGTGGGAGTAGTTAGTTGGTACATGGAGAATCCCGAAATAGATCATTGGAGCATAGTGAAGAGGATCTTGAGATATATCAAGGACACATCAGATGATGGATTATGTTATAGAGAATTGGATTTCACTGTCATAGGATATATCAATTCAGATTTTACAGGAGATTCTAACAGAAGTAAATCCACTACTAGTTATGCGTTTACTTTTGTAGAAGGAGTTGTGAGCTAGATTTCAACTTTATAGTCGGTTGTGTCATTATCCACGACATAGGTAGAGTACATGATATCTACATAGGCTTACAAAGAAGTGATTTGGATGATAAGGTTGTTGGAAGATCTCGGGCATGGACAAGATAAGATTCAATTATTTTGTGAAAGTCAGAACGCCTTTCACATTACAAGGAATCCATATTTCTATTACATGATGAAATACATTAGGAGTGAAATATCACTTTTTCCAAGACGTGGTGGAGGAAGGAAGTGTGGATATGCAGAAAATTCACAGTAAAAATAATTCGATAGATTTCCTGGCAAAGGCGATTGAATCTGTTAAGTTCAGATGATGCAGATCCTCGAGCGGCCTTGAAGAGACTTAAACAACATGTTTGGCTGATAGAAAGGATGTGTGGATATGTTATTTGTTCTTAATCAAGTATCCAAGTTGGATATGTGTTGGTGGATGTTCATTCCACAGATTATGGCTGCCACCTTCTTCTTTCAAGGGATATGGGAGTGTCTGGTATGAGGTGGGTGGCCAACCCAACCAAACCAACCAGTAGGAGAGAAGCAAAAAAAATGGGAGGATGGACTATATAAGATAGTGGAATCCCTTGGTTTGATCATTGGTATCACCTTCAACATCTCATCATCATTAAGAAGATCCCATTTTTGGGGTATTTTATGATGTGGTTTCTCCACTATTCAAAAAATGTTTTACAAGGGTTTTCTCCTTGTAATAGTGAGGGAGTATGTGCCCACTTTTACCCATAGTGATCATTCTATTTGGAACATGGTTTTTTACCACTTCAATTTTGGGGATATTCCAAGTTATATTTGGTGTCATTTATTAATTTATTTTTCAATTCATTTTATCTCGTGATTATCACTACACCGATGGGAAATCATTTTATGGCCCCAAAATACCCCGGTCCAATATAGCACTCATCCAAACCTAATATTTTCTAGCCCTGAAATATTAATCATATTGAGTCCCTGAGAAGATATCAATCCATATCAAGCTACAACACCAAATCAACCATTGCATCACCCGAGCATGCTAAGGCACTTCACCTGTAGCAGTCCGTCACCAATAATGGCCTAGTTTTTTATCCCAATCCCCAAAAATAAATTCGAATAGCTTTACTGCAGATGAAATCTAGCCCTCACATAAAGTTTATAGAATATTTGACATCATCCCTACATAAATTGTTGATGTTTATTTTGGTTTGGGTAGATGCATCAACATTTTAGATGTCCCAAGAAACCAATCACCAATTTCAATTGAGGAAACCAACAATATGTTAGACAAAATTCATCTTTGACCAAAATAGCTTTAATCAATCCATGCTTCACTGTGTGCCAAATTCAGCACCTCAAAGCAGTCCCTCCATCACACCATAGTCAAATTAGGCCCAAATACATTAAATCAAAACCACTATCCAAGAATGCCTTCTCTAATTCTACTAATATCCAAACAAGTTAGCATGTGTAACCCATCTCCCAAACTCCTACTCATATGAGGTCTGCAGTAGAGACTCCCTTAGTCAGAAACATATTCAACCACGACACCCGCGAAGTAGAGAAACAATTCATCATCTCAAGACTATTCTCAAAGGAATACAGATCATGATTGTGGATTGGATATCTCAACTATGTATGAATTATTTTTTAATTATATTGATTGGGGACTGGATAAGTTATAAAAATGGCATGGGGAATGCGATAACTCTCCATGTATCCATTATGGTATGACCCTTGAATCATTTATTCTACTTTTTTATATCAATTATGTTTTTGTTTTATGAAGCTTTTTTATTATTAATTTCTTCTTTTTATTGTTTTTATCTTCCTTTATACTGTAAATGAAATCTCTCAACTCCATGATAAGATAGTACTATCCATATGGTGTGAATTATCGTGGGAGGTCCATAGTAACCTTAATTCTCATTCTAATTCTCAAGATTTTTTTCCATTTTTGATTGGGTATTGAGTGTTTTGGAATTGGTGTAGAAATCATCCAACTTCCCTTGAATTTTCCTTACATTATTCCAACCTGTGCTCATCATTTATCCCTCCATTATTTCAGTTCTCTTTATTTATGATGGAATGGAGGGAGATGGGGAATGAACAATTTACAATGGATTTGGGTGCAGTTGGGTGACATGTCTACTACAGTGGCATGTTCATTATATGAAACCATAGGGGATGTGATATTCGGTATACCTAAGATATTTATAAAATTACATAGGATCTTATAATCTTAGTAAAGGATGGTGATGCAAGAATTTTATTGATTGAATTATCAACTGGATTATGGAAATATAGATAGATAATGATGGTTATTACTAGTCGAACCTAGGATTGACCCTTTTCCCCATGAACACTTGTTTAGGATTGTTATCCTATTTAAATTATTTTCATACACACACAAAACATCAAAACACTCATCCATTTTTTTACATTACTAAAAAGAAACTTTACAAAATATTAATAAGTGATTGAGAATCATGAAGAACCACCACACATTCCTTGGGAAATGACACTAGTCATCCATTTTTCTGTATTCCAGAGTTCTAAAATTATGTTTGGTTGTGACCCCCAACACCTTCATGCTCATCTTAACACTATTATCAAGGATTTTGTTCTGTAACTCACCATATCTCATCACTTTGTAAATAATTTTATTACGTTTTATTTTCATTTCTTGCTTTTATTTTTTTAGCACAAGTATAAAATAGACTTCCAGGATATGTCTCCATAACAATTAACTACTTGGGAAAATATTCAAATAATGTTTAAAGATATTACAACTATTTATTACACTCATGATTTAATTTCCCATGTATAGGAGGAAGATGAGATCACCAAAAGTTAGATGTAAGAGTGGAAGGATAAACTGACTGAGATTAAAAATTCCCTCCAAGAAAAAATTAGAGAATAAAAGATCAAAATGTGGTAAAAGAAGAAAAATTTGAAGTAAATCCCTTTATTATCTCAACAGTAAAAGTGGATGACCAAATTTAAGAATCCCCCTGCAATTGAATCTCATAAAATTGACTCATGGAGTAAAAAGGTACACAGGCTGAACCACTTTGGGAAGATGACTGAACCATGGACTATTGTTTTTAACTATTCTGAAACTTACTTGAAAACACATGTATCATGGTTTGATTCAACAGATTCAATAATTATAGAGTATTCCTTTAATGAAGATGAAAATAAAAAGGAAATGAAATTCAATGAAGGGCTAGAGTGTCCACTGTTGATCGAAGATGATGGATTCCCATGAGCGTTTTTCATAAAAATGAGCTTAAAGTTGATTCAATAAAGGGATATTATCAAATTTTGTGTTCATTGGTTGATTTTACATAATCTGAATTACACGCTATTTTCCTTGGTTTTCATATTGAAAGATTAGACTCACATTTTTAATTCCTGGATGGATTTTGTGATTTTTCCACAAATAAGATTTTTAGAGATTATCAAGATGAAGAGTCAAACAACATTGAAGAGAAACTGAAGCTGGAAGTTGAATAAGTGGTTGACCAAAAAGAATAAAAGGATTTGGATGTAGTTTACTTTGATAATTTTCTAAATTATTTTGTAGTAGATGTAAATGAAGAGTTCCCAATGTCCTCTCATGATGAAACAGAAGTAGAAGTTTCCAATAATGAGGGTTATAATATAAATCTTGACTTAAATTGTTTTAATTATATTCAGTTTGAATTGTTCACTGACCCCCCTTGGTTGAATATGTCCAAACAGTATCATTGGAGCAGCCACTAGAATAAGAATCCATGAGAGATATGGTTGAGGAGAACCCATACATCATTCTTCCACCCCAACTTTAAAAGCTTTACTACATTAATAAATTGGTGGAAATGGAAGGAAGTAGATGTGGTTATTTTAATCACACAAACCACAACCTCATACAGATTAGGAATAATCACAAGGTTGTCCAGCTACAGATAAAATAAAATCCAACACCTCTCGGTGAGTTTTTACCCACGATTTATCTTATTTTTTCCTCAACATATCTTTTATTTTTAGTTCTATGTTTTATTTTTGAATAAACTATTAATTTATACTTCTTTTTATTGTAGGTAACAAGTTTTACAGTAGAAAAAACACCTCTTTTAAGATCACTTGAATTCAATTAATTATGCATCATACCTTCCTAAGTGATAGATACTATGAAGGCCAGCTAGAGAGGTTAGAAGAGAGAGGTGAGATAGGGGATATATGGAATATTTTTTGGGCCCTAAGGGAATATCCTGGGGAATATTATTAAATTTCTAGAGATGGAGGTTCAATTATAAATAAAGAGGGAAAGAGAGAGCGCATCCAAAAAGTGGGAATTGTCTGGGCTATTTTGAGCAGGTTGATTGTTAGGCTTGGGTAGGATCTCTCCTAATCTTCTTCCTCCCCCTCTCCTACATTTGTTTCCATTTATTCTTTTCTATATTGAAATTAGTTTGTTCTTGGTCTTTTTCAATTGGTTAGGCCTACCATTACTCCCTACTGCCAGAACACCCAACCATTTCATCATCTTCCACATTCGACCTCACAACACTGCATCCACTGTCATTTTTTCCCTGAATTCCACCATAATTAGGACTGACACAAACTGATTTCTTCTTCCATCTCCCATCTCGAATGACTCGGAGAAAAACTCACATTTTAGTATGTTCCACTTTTCCAAAACCGCCACTTCACTCAGTGATAGTGCATATGATTCTAATAAATCCAGAGGCCTCGAAGCCTTGTGCACTGATTCTTCTTGTTTGATGAAGATATATCCATCAGACATTTCTATCAGATGCCACCCACCAATTGTATACGTTGGCTTATTTAATTTCCAAACCCGAAGGATATACTCTCTTCCATCTCACATCTGTTGGGAAGGCGCACTGTCAGTGCCATCTGCAACAAAACAAGATTCATTCTATCACATAGGTACTTTGTTGGGAGAGGGAACCCCCTCCAGTGGTGGAATTTTCACTCACTGGGATGCATCACTGACTCACATCCATGGGGGAGGTGCACTACTGAATGCTCATTTCTCAACTCCAACTGCGTTACACACCCTTGTGTCTATCATTCGTTCAGTCCCTGTAGGCGGTCCAACTCCATCCAACCACGACAAGCACCCCCATTTCTGTATTCCGCTCACTCCACATCCACTCCCTCCTTGAGGATACATGTATCCATAAATAAATTCACAATTTTTCAGTCTTAGAGGGATGATATGGAGAATCACATGTAGGAAATATGGGATTCACTAGCTCGAGTGACAAAAAATTGGGAAAAATACATACAAGAAGAGTTTTTACCAGATTTTTTTGGCACACATCCGGAGATGTGGATATCGAGGGATGTGGATTATTTCTCATGCAATAAAATTATGGATTATATGATGGTTATAATGACATGTTTATGCATGTCAGGTATGAATGATATTTGGTTTTTACTAGCCAAAGGACCCGTGCCTACGTTCACCTGGGTGGAACCCAATGAAACGCTCCTTGAGGATTTTGGAATATCTTTTAGGGAATCCCCTACAACTACATCTAAGTTCCCATTGATGATAATGAAGCTATAAACATCACACTTTGGGGGGACTACCAAACATGGGATGCATAGCTAGAGTAAGGGGTTGCCTAAAAATTTTGATAACACTACCTCCACCCAGTTTGTGATAGACCTATCGCACAGTGAGGAGTCGAACACTTCAAAGTTCGTAATGATGGATCATGATCCGCAATAGAATTGGACAACTCAAACATGGGATCATTTTATTTCAACACAACATTCATAGGTCACATCCGTAGTTTCGATATAGGATCCATGGGTTCATAGAGAAGGTTCGTTCAGTTTCTATAACTCAGAAGTTGGGTGGTACTTGCCACACTTACAACACAGCTCACAATATCACAGAAGGGGCTTTCCCAATGGAAGGAGGGAATACATTACAAATAGAGACCATCTCCACTTAATCTTCCCAAACCTTTTACTTGAAGGATGTCGTTGAATTTGGGAGATATAATGGCATGCTTCTACGGTAAGGGAACCTTCTACAGGACCACAACAGCTCGGTCCTTCAACAGCAGTGTTTCTTAGTTCACTTCATTACATAAAAGCAGCGATTCATATTTGGAATATTTCTTGACATTCCTGCAAGATCCACTACCTTGAGGATAAGGTGTTTTTTTTGGGACAGTGATAGTGATAAATACCATACAAGCCACCTCGAGAAGTTAGAAGAGAAATGTGATATAGGAGGAATATATGGAATATGTTGTGGGCCCCAAGGGAATATGCTAGGGAAGAATATTAGTTGGATAGAGAGGGAGGTTTGGTTTTAAATAATTGAAGTGGGAAATATATAAGAAATATATAATGTCGTAATTAACTGGGATGCTTTGATCAGATCGACCGTTATCCTTGGGCGGGATCTCTCTTGATCTTCTTCCTTTTCTTCTATGTGTTTTACTTTGGAAAGAAATGCATGTTAATAGAGAAATTTAGAGGTGAGTGTCATCATTTTGGGGCATTTGAAATAGGGAAATGGGAACAAGCCACTATCATGTTTTCATTCTTTTTTTATTCATCCAATTCTCATAAAAAATTTGTACCTGAAATTGTTTTAGGAAAGATGATATTATAATGTATTTTGTTCTTATTTCTATGATTCATGACCCTATTCGAGAAAGGGGCATGAACCACCATTCATTTCACTCAATTGAAAACTAATTACCTTAATAAAATAGAAAACATGCACATTAAAAAAACATGAAAAAAAGGAGAAAAGGTATAAATCCCTTCATCAGACTCGTTTTTCCAGACTCATGGCTAGAAAATGTGGCAAGGGGAGTGTGAGAGTAATATTTTTAAGGGGAATTGAGTGATGAGGATCTTAATTTCTCAACTTAATAAATCATTCATCGTATATAAATATTCTCTTATTTATCCTTCCAACTAATGTTTTTTAAAACAGTGACTCACCAACCTTAAATCCACTGAACAAACTTTTCAAGCTCCCATGATTGATTGTATTTTCAAGATTCAAAATGTGCAAAGATGATAATTTTGACAAGCCTTCAGTTAATATCCATTTACCAAGTGTGAGTATAGCTCCGAATAAATTATTTCTCTTTAGTGAAGATCGACATACAATTCTATCTTAGGTGGGTCACAAAATGGTTTTGAATGGATATTGAAGGGTAGATTTCATGTGGATAAAATAATCTTATTCCTTTGTAATTAAATACATGTATGAAGAATGATGACATTATCAGTAAAAATAAGCAAAAATTTCCCCTCAATCTTTACATGGTAGTTAGAATTTTCTATGATTGTGTCTTTGTTTTCATTAATTGGTTTCCATAATAAATATGGTTACTCTAAAATTAGAAAAAATGTTTTGGGTAGATTTGAACTGATTCTTTGAACTGGTATTTTAAGATCATGTTGAGCTATGTCTGAATCCATAGTTGAACATTCTATGATTTATTTTGATAGGATGTATCTATGATGTGTTTTAATGAAGTGTAAATGTGTTCTTAAGTTTTAAATAGTCGTGATGTTATATGTTGAGTCTATAATAACACTTTTTTAAAGGAAGCTTCATGAAGAGCACAAGTTCATTTTCTAAAAACTGAATTACTTTTGAAAATTGATGTACAATGTAAACTGTGAGATACAGACACCTTTCTCGACTGGTTGTGAATAGTTTTCTAAAAAATATAAATTGTTGTTAAATTATGGGCTGAAATTTTAATACAAATATGAAAATTTTCATTGAGTTTGTGGTTTGTTCATTATTAATCTTGATTATATAGATACATGCCACATTATTGGTGATAGTAAATTGAAAGAATACAAGCTTGGAATTGCTTCTTATATTTTGATAATTTTATGATGAGTAGGTTGTTTTATAAAAAAATGTATATGAAATTCTCTGATATAAATATGCTAAAATAGTTATCATGTCTATTGATAAATCTTGAGCTACTAAAGTTGGAAAATTCTGATTTCTAACCTAAATTTATTTTCAAAATGCACTAACCTGATCTTTTCCTATTTGAATATTTTTTGATCTCCATTATTCATTCCACTTTGTGAAAATAGATTAAATTTTGAGATGTAACTGTGAATTGTACTTTCTAAAATATTTTGGAGCTGCAGGTCATGCCCCATGGTCTTGTATTGAACATGGTTTCATATCCAAAATTCGAAAATTTTCATTTTATTATCATGAATGTTGATGTATTTTCTTGAAAATTATGGTTGTGTGTAACTTATTCATTGATGAAAATTGAAGTGTGTAAATTCATGCATAGTTTAAAACTGATAATCTAAAATCTACATGTTGGAATGAACTAATTTCTTTGGAATTGAACATGTTTTCAATCCAATAGAGAGAATTTTCTAGGAGTGCAATATTCGAAGTATGTGGAAGTGATAAAATGTGATTTTATTGAGACTTTTATCTATAATTCACTTTTTAAACGAACTCATTTCTTGGTAGTAATAGGGTATTAATCACATTTTCTTATTTTGGTGTGTTTTGAATGAATTAAATAAATTGGGTTTAATTTGTTCTTTTTTGTGATCAAAATGAATTTTGAATATAACACGGAATTGCAAGTGTTTTGTTTTAATTTCTTATAATTAGGGATTTTCAACCTTCCAAAATGTGAATTTTAATAACAATTGTAGGCCACCACTCTTGGCACTTGCAGATTAGATCCCACACCCTGCAGTGCAGACCGAAGCTCAAGAAAGTGGGTCATGTTGTTATACAAGATCCTCTCCAACCACACCTATAGGCATGTTTCACTTGCAGACTCCCTCGCACTTTCATCTTTTCATCTAATCAGTAGTTCAAGCCTTTTCAAGTCCCTCCCCACAGATCTCCCCTTTCCTCCAAATCTAGAGCATTCACTCTTATGGAAAACCTAAGCAGCCCCAATCCCAGCACATACACTACAACCTTTGAACCTTACACATACCATCCCACACTAACACGACATATCCCTCATCGATCCTCTGTTGATGTTTAATCAAATTGAGTACCCATCTATAATCTATATGATATATCCTTAAAATCATGAATATTGTGTCTCCAAGATGATACATATCCATCTCAAGACGCAATGCCAAACACCACCATTGCAACACACAAGCATGCCAAGGCACTTCAACCACAATTTTGCGTCACCAAAGGTGATGTAGGTTCCAATCTCAAGCCCCCATAACTAATATTAGACATCATCCAACTCTCACATGAAGCTTTAAGCATCTTAGATATCATCCCAATATATTTTTTTATCTTTTCTTGTGTAGTATTCCACCATTTTAGATGTCCCAAGAATCCAATAACCAATTCAGATTGAGGCCACCTGCAAGACACTAGATAGAATTCCTCTTTGACTGAAGTAGCATCAAACGAGGTATGCTTCAATGTGTGTCAAAGAAATAATCTCAGACCAACCCCTCCATCACACACAAGTCAACCCTAATCCACTAAATCTATCCCATCATCCAAGAAAACCCATTCCAATTCCACTAAACTCTAAACTATCTTGCACATGCACCCCATTACCCCAAATCCTTCTCATGTGAAGTTTGTAGTAGTGAATCCCTCAAGTAGAAACAAATTCAACCACTGCATCCACGAAGCTATGAAACAATTCATCGGCTCACAATTCTTTTTGAAGGCATACAATGCTCGATCATGGGATAACTCTCAACTGGGCATGTCTTATTTTTCAATTATGTTTAGAGGGGTTGGGCTAAGTTATAAAAAGGGGATAAAAAATTTGTGGACTCTCTATTCCACCTTTTCATGAAAACTCTTGGATCATTTATTCTACTTTTGTATATCCATTATTTTTGTGTTTTGTTAAGTGAAAATTTGTTCTTATTTTCTACTTGTTATTATTTATGATCATTTATCACACTATTAATGTGATCTCTCAACTCCATGATAATGGAGTACTAACCTGAGGATGTAAATTTCCAGGGGAGGTCTATATTGACCTAAATCCTTATTCTGATTTTTCAATTTTTTATTCTATTATGATGGGGCAGTGGTAGTGTTTTGGGATTGTGTGGTGATCTTCCTCCTTCCTTATAATTTTAATTGCTTAATTTCAACATTTTCTTATTATTTATCCTTCCCTTTATCCAATTTTCTTTATTTATGATAGAATAGAGGGGTTTGGGTATGAACAAAAAATAATGGAGGTAGAGTGGATTTTGGTGACATGTCTAGTGTAGGGACATGTTAATCCTATGAAACCATAAAAGAGGTGAGATTATGTGTACATTGGAGATTTTCAAAAGTGAAAAAGAACATATAATCTTTTTAAAGAATAGTAATTTAGGAATGTTATCAATTTCATTATCAATGGGAAGATGACCTCATGGATGGATAATTAAGGTTATTACTAAAAATACTCAAGACTGACCTCTTCCCCCATTAACACTTGTTTATAATTTTTGTCATATTATTTTATTTTTGTGCCCATAAACAACAGAAAAACTTATCCATTTTTTTATATTAATAAAAAAGAAACATTAAAAAATATTAATTATTGATTTAGAGTCATGAAGAACCACCACACTCCTTGGAAAATCACAATGGTCGCCCATCATGCCACATTCATGAGTTTTACAACTCTATTTGACAGCATACCATGACAACAGCATGATCAGAAGGTCAGAGGAGTATCATGTTATTTAATTTAACATGATTTATAGATACATTATTTGAATGTTAAGTTTCATGGGGTATTTTCGGTGTTGATACTCCTATCATCGCTTTTAGAATCATGGTATTCAATGGTTCCCACAGTGAGAAATTATAGTGGTTTTGCAGACTTAGTGTTTGAGTATGTTCATTATTTTATTATGAATGAATAGATTTATTGGATGAAATTATAGGTAAATACCATAATTTCATTTATTATGGAAGTTAGTGGATATTCCACTCAACAGATTAGTCAAAATATGGGGAAAGAAAAGAGAGAAAAGTCTTAAGGTGTTTTGGCTAGGTATGGACCTATATAATGGAATTATAGGAACAAAGGGCATATAAAAGACCGCATGAACTAAAACATCAATTATATACGGTATTCTTCTGGAAGGTCATATAAAAATATAGTACCTAAATGTAAGAATAGTTTGGTGATTAGTGTCTCCAGTCTTCTTGAGTCATGGATTATCAACTCTGGGACTTCTTTTTTACTCTAAATATGAGAGAAGATACTTATTCAATTATGTATCTCAAATGTTTGATAAGGTTCAAATTGTGGATGATGACATTATTGAGATTGTGGGAAAGATTCATTTTTCATCCAGACTTGGAACAATTGATTGCTGGAGTTACAAGGGGTGTGACATATACTGGGGTTATAGAAGAATTGTATATCACTGGGAAAACAAGAGGATATTGGTTTTTATACAACATTTTGGAAGGATTATGTAATATCACATAGGGTTGGTGGGGGCCAAATGTGTAAAGGGTAAGTCATTTTATCTAAATAGGATTTCATAAGTAGTAATTCATGCTAGAACATCAGCTTCTAGGTCTATAAGTTATGGCATGAGATCCTTGATCACATGGATGAGAAAATAATGACTATCCAACTTATGAAAGGTATAATTAAAATTGGACATGTAGAGCATGAAACATGAGAAGAGTGTTTCCTCAGAAAACAACAGAATGTGTCCTTTAACATAGAAAGTAATATACCAAAGAATAATAATCTTGAGTTGGTATATATCGATGTATGGATATCTGAACTGGTTTGTTCTCACATAGGGTCACTATAATATTTTAATTTTATTGACAATGAATCATAGATATAATAGGTGTTTTTTCTCAAGAACAATTTTTATATTTTTACAATGTTCATCAGATGTATATCTAAGCTGAAAAAGGAGAGATAATAAAGATAACATGTTTGAGGTCTGATAATGAGGGTGGGTATGAAATAAGAGAGTTCTAGATGTCCAATTTGAGTAAAGGCATATAGTTTGAGAAGACCGTACCTATAATACTAGAATGAAATGGTTTCATAGAATGGATGAATCAGACACAAAATGGAAGGGATATAAGCATGAGGTTATATACTAGGTTCCCTAAGGAGTTTTGGGTGGAGGTAGTCAACTACGCATTCTATATTGTGAATTAGTGTTGTTCCACTCTATTGGGGTAGGATCTTTCAGAAGAAATTTGGACCATAAAAATGGTCAATGTGTCTCACATGAACTTTTTTGTAAGTGTTACCTTTTCCCATGTCAATTCCTAGGATACTAAAAAGCTAGAGGCTAATTCCCTGGTGTGTTTCTTTGTTGGTTATGGAAATGAAAGCATTGGATTTTGGCTTTGGTACAATTACTTGTGGATGGTTGTTATAAGTTGGAATGACCTCTTCAATGAGGGAATCCTATAGTAGAATTATAACTTGGTTGATTATGTTCTTGAGAACAAAGAATCAATTTGTTCCAATGTTTTTCTCGATGTAATTCCAGAATGGCCGATTTGTTCTAAGAGTACAACAATTCAGAAGATACCAGAAAATTCAACGGTTGTTTCTTATGGATGTTATATTTTACTGGTAGGTCCAAGTTTAGATAAACTAGAATTATTGAGGACTATGAATTTTCGGGATAAAGATTCAGATGGTGACTTTGTGGATAAAGTGGTTATGAAAAAATAAGAGCCTAAGGTTTAGTTGAGGAGGTCTACCTAGCTTAGGTGACTAGTGAAAAGGTTTTTAAGTGATGTGCACTACATTATTTTTATGAATAGTAGATAATATAAAAGTATGGAATAGGTAACAAGTATCAGTGACTCAATATAGTGGGAGTTCTCAATGAATGAGGAGATGGGATCCTTGCATGCCAACATAACATGGGAGCTAATGGAACTTCCTATTAGGAAAATATAACTACAAAATAAGTGGGTCTACTTGTTGAAATAAGAACAAGATGGTAGGAAATAAATCATGGATAATATTTTAGTGAAAGGCTTTGAACAAATAAAATTTATGGGTTTTATTGAAATTTTTTCTTCAATAATTAAGCATTAAAAGATTGGATGGTGCTCAAAATAGTTATTTTGGAGAGTTTACATCTTGGTCAACTATATGGTAAGATGTAATTCCTTCATGGTGATTTAGAAGAGGAGGTATTCATGGAGCAACAAGAAGGTTTCATGGAAAATAGAATGAAAGGACTGGTTTTTTGATGCTATTAGAGTTTATATATGATAAAACATGAACTTAGGAAATAAAACCAATTTTTTTGCTTCCTTTATTGTGGATAATACTTTTATTTATAGAAATGATGATCATTGATACTACCATAAGGTTTTTGATGATGAGAGATTCGTCATAATTATCTTTTTGGTGGATGATATTCCCCTAAAAGTTTTGAGGGGAGATTGGACTGAGGAACTAAAAGATAATTTATCCGGAAGGTTCCAGATGATAGATCTTAGTGCCATGAAGTGAATGTTGGTGATGTAGATTTGAAAGACTTCATGACTAGAACATTGGATCTGACTAAATCAGATTACATGTAAAAGGTCTTAAAAATATCCATAATGACTGAGTCTAAGCCATTGATGACCCCTTGTCCATAAAAATCAAATTATTCAAGGATAAGGTTCCAAGAATGGGAGCAGAGTCTACGTACATGGTGAGGGTTTCATATACATTAGAAGTGGGAATTATGATCTATTTCATGGTTTTTATGAGTATGAAAATGATGTATGTTGTGGGAGTCATCATCTAGTTCATGGAGAATATAGGAAAGGAGAACTAGGAAGTGATGAGGAGGATTTTTAGGTATCTCAAAGGTTTATTATAATTGAAATTTTGTTTTGTAATGGATATTCTAGTATAGGGGTTTGAAAATATGGGATTTGGAAGATATGTAGAATAAAAAACAAGTAATTTTGGTTTTCGGTTCAATTTTTAGAGGAATCATTGTGAGTTGGATGATCTGACTTCAACTGGTAGTTGCACTATCTAAAATGGAAGCAGAGTGCATGAAAATCATAAAAGTATGGAATTAGTTCATATTGTAATATTTTTCTTGGAGGAACTAGAAATAAAATAGGAAAATAGGATTTTGATCTATGAAAGTCATAATATGATTCATCTTGTGAAGAATCTGTATTTTCATAATATGACGAAACACATTCTGCTAAAGTATCACTCATCCAGAAGCATATGCAGGATACAGTGCTGAAGTTATAGAAGGTAGTGGTAATCAGAATATGGTGGATATGTTGATTACAGCCATAGTTTGGGAATTTTAGGGTGGCATTTCACCTTAGTGGGATTTGGATGATAGAAGGAATGGTTAGAGTACCATGGTTCAATAGTAAAAGTGGAGAAAGAAGGATGATTTAGAGAAGTGACCAAGTGGACATGGTGAAGCATTGAAAATATGATTCACATGGGAGATTGTTAGGCATTAATATGAATACAATTTTATGGACAAGTTTCTGACATTTATAAATGAGTGAATCTGGAATTAAAATACAAAAATAGATGGAGGAAAGCACAACATAACCAATAAGTCTAAAATAAAGTGGAAGTGACTAATTTATTTAGGTGTAAAAGTGTAGGAGTAGAAGGATGAGTTTTAAAAACTAAAATATTGACCAAAAGAAGAAGGTGGAGTTAGTTTGTTAGTGGGATATGGGAAGTTTCCTTGATCAATGTGATGGATATCTAAAAATATTGTAGTGGAACTATTGCAGAAATGTCGGGAGTCACAATGACATAACAGGTTAAGAAAAGGCATAAATAAATAAGAAGAATAATAACATGGAAACAAGTATTTACGTGGTTTGAGAAATTATCCCTATATCCAAGGATAGGAAGAAATATCACTAAATTGGGAGCATGGATTATAGGGAGTATCTCAGAGTTTCAAGCACAAGAAACGGTTGCCCGAAATGGGCTAATAAAGAAGATGAAGTGATGTGCCACCAACTTCAAAGAAATTATGCACTGTAACAGTGAACGACAATGGAAAGTATGCATTTTTACAGTTCCATGACCACCCCTGTCCAAGATTCTATAGTGACTGGTGGTTAGCAGTCTACGAAGCTACAATACCGCTATCTCTAAAGTTTTAGTTGTTACAATATTTGTGCCAAATTCTACACTACTACAATGCCTTATGTGTGTCGGCCGGTCATCTCTGCTACAGTTGGTCATAGTTTTTGTGGTTCCAAAAAAAGGTTCAAGGTCCATCAGCCCACGAACCCCCGAGTTAGGGGTGCGTTGCCCCCTAAAACCCCCCAAAAAGTTCACCATGAAGATTGACCCACGAAGTTATGACCTAATTCAATGTATGAGCCACAAAAATTCAACACAGATTCTTACAAAAACAGATCAGACTGCACCAATCCAACATGAACTACTAAAACTAGATGGATGTTGCAAATATCATCCTGAAAATAGATGGGAATGGGTCACTCATTCAGTAATATTTTTGATCCATTATTACCATTTGTTGTTATAGAAACAATAGCATTGGGGGAAATTCCATTTCATGGTGGTATTTTTAATTCATTCTTTTCTCTAATTCAAAGATACAACATTCCTCCTATGGAGTAAGGAAAATCAAAAATCATGCATATTCCTTATGTTTCTCTTTTAATTTTTTGTTGAGTTTTTTTTCCATGTTCATTGTGATTTTTGGAAGGTCTTTTATGATGTTCAAGATTCAATAGGGTGACTTTGGATCTTGGTTTTTTTTCTAGTTATTGAGTTAGGTTTCATTCTATTTTAGAAGTTATAGAACTTTTTCCACATTTGATATTTTAGAGGGTACTTGCAGATCATGGGATACAACACAATAGTGGTAAGTAGTCACTCCTTATGGTAGTTTTCAGATTTCAATAATCTACTCACACTATCTATCTTCTAACTATCCTTATGGGAATCAATTCATTGTCTTAATTGTTGATTATCATGATATATCATTTCTATGGAATGAATTAAAGTGGGTTACCCATTCACTATATAAATTTGAAAAACATATCTAGAATCAAGTAACTTTAATAACATCTTTTTCAAAACACCCTCTATTAGGGGTGTAAGTCTTTATTGAGGTAGAAAACTAGGCTTATTCCCTTCTTTCAATAACACTTTTTCCTTATCACCTCAATGAGTTTTTCCACTTATTCCTTCAATAAATATGAATTAATAACCACCAGTAAACTCTATTTTTTCCTCTCAATAATGTATACCTTAAGTTATTTGGATGTTTATTAAGCTCCAAATTCAATGGATTCATGATGGAAGGGATTAAATCCAAATTAGATTCCCTTGATAAGTGTGAAGGACAATAGAACACCCTGAGAGGGGAGGGTTAAATCAGAGTATCAAATTTTTCTTTTAAACTAAAGGATATTTTTCCCATGTTAGTAGGAACCTGTTAAACCCATAATATAAGAAAGTTCATAAAACAAACAATCACATTCAAATCAAAGACACACCAATTTTACTTGGTTCACTATGAAGGGCTATGTCCAAGGAGAATATGATGACAAGTTGTCTATAAGGACCCAGCCTTAAAAACATTAAATAATCATGAATTAAATGAATAATTCACATAGAGGATATTTTCAGGTTTAGAGCTTTAGATAATTAGGACATAACTATTACATCTCAAAATATTACAAAGTAGACACTTCTACTAAGTTTCCATAAAATAAAAACACTTAAAAAGAAACATGTCTAGTTCCATGTTTTAGATAGAACATCTTTCCTTGACCACATCCTTGACCCTATTCATATTTAAGTCTTGTGGAGTACATTTCAAAAACTTGGGATGAGCATAAAAATCCCATTAAAGGATACACAAAGAAGGAAAACTGTTAGTTTTTCAAAACAACAAGTAAACCATGAATACATTATCAAAGTAATACTTTTCAAATTTATGAAGTAGTAAATACTCTTCACTGAATAAAAGTTCACTATTTATTGTTTGTAACCAAAAGATTACCATAAACCCATATAATGAACACATAACATATACAGGTAACTTGGTACATAAACATACTTCAATGGAATAACCATACAGTTGACTTCCACACATATCACTAAATGGAATAGCCTTACGGCCGACTTCCATACCCAATGAATTAGAGCTTATAACGTAACCACCCATCCTGGTATTCATAGAGCCACCCGTCATATGGTTTATCATGTAACCACCCATCAAATGTCCAAGTACCATTGAAAAATCATAATACATAAAACAAATATAATGGAAAGAAAACATTTCCACATTTCAATCACAGTATATCACTTAAATATATTGACATAAAAAATCCATTATCAAAACCATTTTCAATAAAAAAATACATAAAAGAGTATATGGTATTTAATTTCTTTAAAAAAAACATTACGTCTTGTTAAGGAAGCCAAAGGTCAAATAATACTCGCGGCAGCGGAAAGGTCATTGTCACCGCGTACGTTAAAAAGTAACATACTTTTTGTCGTTTAGTAAAAAACTTCCTATAGAAAATAATCCTTTTGAATAAATGTAAAAGTCAAAGGGGTTTATACACCATACAAAATAAAGTTGTGTATAAAACAAAATATACCTCAATGAAAGGAGATTGAGATGAAGTCTCGTTCAAAGACGGTATCCTGGGATTAAGGATAAATCATTTATGTAATTATGTGTGACAAATATAAATACACCCAATATAAGTGGATATTAAGTGTAAAACAATCAGAGTTCATTCACACATATTCATATCATGACATGATCAAGAATTATAGTTTTAACCCAATGAATTTAAATTGGGTTAACAAGTTCCCTTACAAAAATTCGACAGCCTAACAGCGTCACATTAAAATTCATAAAAAGAGTTGATAAGCGAGAAAATGTTATCTCATCACTTGTACAAAAAATCTAAATCAATAAGGATATATAAAAACATCTCTGAACATAATAATATTTAAATTAAAATATATAACAAAAAGGAGTCTTTTAAAAAGTGTAGGGTGAAAGGTTCCCTTCCCGATTTGGTAACTTACAAAACATAAGCCACATGAAAGAAGGATCGTAAAATGAAGATGTAAATACCCATAAATTGAATTATATTAAATAATTAAAACACTAATGGGAATTATATACACCAGACTAAATGAAATAGTGGAAAATGTAGCATGAATCTCATGGGAATAAAAGTGAGATGAAAAATCCCTTACAAAAATTCGGCAGCCTAACGGCGCCACTTAAAACATCAAAAAATGGATTCACAAGATCTAATAGGGTATCTCATCATATGAAAATAAAATTTTAATTAAGATTAATATAAAATAACATCCCCCAACATAATAAAGATGATATTAAAATAAATGACATAAAAGATAGTACTTAAAAAGAAAGAGAGAGGTAGGATCCCTTACCTCATGTCCAACTTGTCTTGTTCGTTTCTTTATATTCCTGAATAATAAACTTTGGTCAATTTATAATTTCTTAAGTACATCCTTTAAATATTATTATTCAGTTCATATCACATATTATAATGTTATAATAATTGGTTAATAATATGAGTTCATATCAGACATTTTTGTCGATGTTCGGTACATGAGTAAAAATTGAACTTGTTGGAAAATAATTTTTCATGTAGTTATACGTACATCATCTCCAGAATATTATTAATAATTTTAATATCATATATATCCACTATATATTCATTTTATACTATTCCATAAAATTTGGAGATAAAAATAATTGAAATGCACCGTTCATGGAGACGGTAGGTCGTACGTACGCATGAACGCTACTTTTATTTCTTTGGCACATTAATGGAATTAAAACTAGATGATATATATATATATATATTATAATTACAGTATAATATATATGTTATATAGGTAACATAAGTTCATCAATTTCATTCTTTATAGATTCCATGTATTTCATGAACGAGTCACATCACTTGAGGGGGCGGTAGTCCAAACTTCCTCAAATGAAATTATCGCATTTTCATAACATGAAAATCATAAAGGTATGTATTAAATATAAAATACATAAGCATAGAGAGGAATTAAAAATAATATATATCATAAATAAATATAGTTCTATCATAAGGTCCACCATGATAGGTGGTAGGAGAAGATAGAACAATCATCGTTTCGAGAGGCACTAATTCGCCATCCACGGAAACGATATGTTTTTTAACCATTAGATGGAGGTGTGTTTAAGTGTAGATTTAATAATTATCATAAAAACATACTATTATATTGAATATACTGGTTTTGTTACAAAAGAAAGGAATAAATAAAGTTTAGGGGGTTGGAGAAGCAAAATAAAACAAAAGAACATTTGGGAAGACTTTACCTTTAAATCGGGTAACTCCCCTTGGTTTGAACCAAAAGGGTTTCTTGAAGACCTTTCTGCCTAAGAGAAGGATTTTAGGATGAAGAGAGGTATGTGAAGAGATATAATGATCAGATTTTGGTCGAGCCAAAGGCTTGAGAGGTGTGGGTAAGGGGGTAGAGGTGGGGGCCTTTTATAAGAGGGAGGAGGGGAACTCTTGGAATGTCATGAAAAGTTACTTTATTATAAAATGATTTTCGGATATTAAAGGTCCCAAAATTATATATTTCAAGGATAAGGTGATAAGGGTTAGAAATGCACCCATACAATAAGTTTTTGACAAGTGTATGTTTTATAGTTTACATTATCGTTTCATTTTATTTAAATTGTTCATTAATGAGATAATTGCTGCATCATCATGGTGTCATAAATAAATTAATTTATTTAATGTCTAAAAATTGTAAAAAAATACTATGATATAGGAAATATTTTTATATTTCCAATTAATATTTATAGTCCAAAATATTACCTTTATAACCATATGTAAAAATTGTTTTAGTAAAAAAATACATGTTTGTGACATTTTTATTTTAACTTTAAATAAAACGTTATTAATGTCCTTTTCTTACCCAAGTGGCTCAATGGGATCCCCAAGTAGACCCATGGATTGTCTTGGTCGGACATGAATCTCACAATAAGGGTAATACATGTGTCAATGTCATTTCATATTATTATAACATTTTCTTTACCTTAAATTATACTAATTACCTTTAATCGCGATTAATAAAACTTAAAAGTTACTATTCACCGAAAAATTATTTTAATCCCGTTGAACCAAATTGTATATTATAATGAAAACCATGTATGTCAAATTTTTGGAAATCAAATCACAGAAGTGGTAAAGTTTCATTTAAACGAAAAAAACAGTTTTTTAACTACCACTTAGTGGTTTCACTATTCATCAAAAATTGAAGTTTTTCAGAAAATTACCAAAAATTCATTCTAAGATATATTTGATATTATGAATTCAAAAATGAAGTCTATTTTACAAAATTCAAAACATATAAGTTTCATTAATTAATTTATTAATTAATTCCCGCTGTCAAAACAAGTAGAGTGTTTTTAAGAAACACTATCTATTAAAAGATTGACACTAGTTTAAGTCCAATTCCAATGTGAATTTAATTCAAATGACCACAATTGGATTAAATGGTAAAAATATATTATAATTGAACTTTAAAACCAATTAAAAAGATGATATAATCATATAAATAAATTATATTAAAAGTGATTTTGAATTAAAATACAACATTTTTCACTTATTCATTAAAAATGAATTTTATCGAAAAAAATAACAAAAACATACACAAAGAAAATTTTTATGTCCCAATTCTAAAGAAGGATTTTATTTGTTCCAATATAACATATGAAATTTTCAAAAAGTGGATTTAAAAAGGGTTCACCATCAAAAGGCAGTTAATCAACCTTTTAAAGAATATTAGAATATTTACGCTTAAAATTGGCTTCATTTGCATTTTAAGCCTCTATCATTTATTGGATAAAAGTAAAAATATTTTACAAACATATATAATCATTTTCTAGTTAGTTTTGTTCATTCCTGTCAATACAACAGCTTGGCATTAACTACCATTTAAAATAATATTATTTTATTATTAGAGTGCAACGTATGATTTCCAAGAAACTCATTGTTGCGTATTGGGTACGCCATCGAGCATAGCGTTCCATTTAAATTAATACTAACATTTTATACACAAATATGGATAAATATGAAAATGTAATATTCTTTATTTACCTGGGGTGTTACATCCTTCCCCCCTTTTGGGAATTGCATCCTTGCAATTTTAAAATTGGGATTGGAAACTTCATTGAAACCCCCACATCAAAAAAGGAGTCAATTAAACTGTCACTTTAAAAGAAAGAAAGGGAAGTACAAAGGTCACCCGAGTTAACCCATACTAGGATTCCATATAGGAAAACATGGACATGGAAGAGAAAAAAAGGGTCATGTTCTGATGGAGAGTGATAGAAAACATGTTTAGGAGAAAGTTAACCTCCAGAAAATCACAAACTGTTGATGGGTTAAATGGTATTTGATTCCCTAGTTGGAAAAGTTAATAGACAACATATTTGTTTTTAAGTTACTTTTCATTGAGGAATTTATTTATGAGCTTAACTAAATCGTAAGGAAACATACTTACTTGTCGTGTAGACTCTCATCTCCTACTATATTTCTTACACAAACTCCTATTTTATCCAAAAGACGAGTATTTAGGATGACTTGTTCACATTAAGAGAGCTATAATCAACTTCTATAGAATCACCTAATCCAAAAAAGAGAAATATATATTTCCCATGTATTTAGACCTTAACCAAAACCAAAATTGTTAGAACAAGATTGGATAACCCTTTATAAAAAATAAAATCTATTCTTAATCTCCCAAATTTGTCCAACAAAACCCAAAGTTCAATGAAGACCATTCGATAAACAATTTGTCCATAAAATTATTCAAAGTAAACCAAACTAAGATTGAAACCCAAATATTTTAAGGATTTAATCACATAGTCTTCCAAGGTAAAAATTAACATTTATCTCCAAATAACATCAGTTTCTCTTAAAGTATCATATTGAAAAGTAATTAACCTAATCATATATCCTCCATGATAGGTCAATATTTTCCTAGATAACCCAAAATGAACTTATTCTTGATTCATAAAATCATATAACTAAAATGAATAAGTCATACTAACCAGGGACATCACGTAGTCCAGTGGTAGGCGATGCGCCCTTATCGCCCTTCAGTTGTGGGTTTGATTCCTACAACCTTACCAGATGTGACGGGTTGTCACCCATCCTACCGGTTGTCCTTTTTATAAAACTCAAAAAATAACCCTAACATGTTTTAACCTCAATGGTTTCCTTATACTTCTAAATTTAATCCAAATTAATTACAATATCAACATCTTAATTCTTGAAGTCGTATTTCACCACCATAAGATAAAATAAAATGATTCCTAAAAATAAAGAACATCATACCTTGATCATGGTGTCCATTTGGTTTCATCGCTATCCTGTTCACGTAGGTAAAAGGTCCATGCATTGCAACAATGATTTATAGATCCTTCAAAATCATTTGCTTCCTCCATCCAAATACACCTTGTATAACATGGGTCATATGGGTGTTCACAGAAAAATAGTTTTGAAAAATAATCATGTATGAAATTTAATTTCAAGACATCTGATAAAACATGATTTCTATAAAATTTTCGGACCAATTTTGAGTTGAAAATTTCAATTAATGGTCCTTTTAAAATACCATAGGTATGTGATGAGAGACTATATTGTAAAAACAAATATAAATAGGTTGCACAAGGGTCTCCTTCTTCAGAACCTTTTTTAAAAATCATAATATGCTTCAAAATCTTGTGATAAGGTAAAATATTTGAAAATGGCTTGATAAAATTTACCTTTCTTGAAAATAAGAGAATATTGTGAAAATAGTATTTGTCTAAATACAACCCATGATCCACGATGATGACGAGGTATAGTGGAGGTGTTTGATATCTCAAACAACTACTTTCAAGTGAGTTGTATGCTAGAAAAAGAGTCATAATCATCTGAACATGACTTTGCAATAATTATTACAAGCATGTCCTCAAGAATAGATATGAATTTCATTTGAGATCCTCCTCCTTCCATTCATAAACGACTTTACTTGACCTGAAAAAAAGTTATAAAACAAATATTTAACTGAAATAATAGATATAGGGACTAACCATGTGTCTAACAAAAACTCTTAATCCCTAAAGTTGTCTAAACCGACCTCTGATACCAACTATAAGGACCTGGCCTTAAAAACATTACATAATCATGAATTAAATGAATAATTCACATAGAGGATCTTTTCAGGTTTAGATCTTTATAGAATTAGGACATAACTATTACATCTCAAAAGATTACAAAGTTGACACTTCTACTAAGTTTCCATAAAATAAAAACTCTTAAAAAGAAACATGTCTAGTTACATGTTTTAGATAGCATGTATTTCCATGATCCCATCCTTGACCCTATTCATCTTTATGTCTTGGGGAGAACATTTCAAACACTTGGGATGAGAATAAAAATCCCAGTAAAGGATACACAAAGAAGGAAAACTATTAGTTTTTCAAATTAACAAGTAAACCATGAATACATTATCAATGTAATAATTTTCACCTTTATGAAGTAGTAAATACTCTTCAATGAATAAAAGATCACTACTTATCCTTTATAACCAAAATATTACCATAAACTCATATAAAGTACACATAACATATAAAGGTAACTTGGAACATAAACATAATTAAATGGAATAACCAAACAGTTGACTTCCACACATATCACTAAATGGAATAGCCATACGGCCGACTTCCATTCCCAATTCATTGGAGGTTATAACATAACCACCCATCCTAGTATTCACAGCACCACCCGTCATATGGTTTATCACTTAACCACCCGTCAAATGTCTACGTACCATTAAAAAATCATAATACATAAAACAAATATAATGGAATGAAAACATTTCCACATTTCAATCACAATATATCACTTAAATATATTGACATAAGAAATCAATTACCAAAATAATTTTCAATACAAAAATACATAAAAGATTATATGGTATTTAATTTCTTTTAAAAACATTATGACTTGTTAAGAAGCCAAAGGTCAAATAACACTCACGGCAGCGGAAAGGTCATTGTCACTGCGTACATTAAAAAGAAACATACTTTTTTTGTTTAGTAAAACACTTTGTATAGAAATGATTCCTTTTGAATAAAAGTAAAATTCAAAGGGTTTTATACACCGTTTAAAATAAAGTTGTGTATAAAACAAAATATACCTCAATGAATGGAGATTTAGACGAAGTCCCGTTCAAAGATGGTATCCTTAGATTAAGGATAAATCAATTATGTAATTATGTGTGAAAAATATAAATACACCCAATATAAGTGGATATTAAGTGTAAAAAAATAAGAGGTCATTAACACATATTCATATCATGACATGATAAAGAATTAGAGTTTTAACCCAATGAATTGAAATTGTGTTAAGAAGTTCCCTTACAAAAATTCGACAGCCTAACGGCGTCACATTAAAATTCAGAAAAAGAGTTGATGAGAGAGAAAATGGTATCTTGTCACTTGTACAAAAAATTTACATCAATAAAGATATATAATAACATATCCCAACATAATAATATATAAATTAAAATATATAACAAAAAGGAGTCTTTTAAAAAGAGGAGGGTGAAAGGTTCCCTTACCGATTTGGTAACTTACAAAACATAAGCCACATGAAAGAATGATCATAAAATGAATATTAAAAAACCCATATATTGAAGTATATTACATAATTAATACACTCATGGGAATTATATACACCACACAAAAGGAAATAGTGGCAAATGTATCATGAATCTCACGGGAATAAAAGTGAGATGAAAAATACCTTACGAAAACTCGACAGCCTAACGGAACCACTAAAAACTTCCAAAAATGGATTGACGAGATCAAATAGGGTCTATTATAATATGAAAATAAGATTTAAAGTAAGATTAATATAAAATAACATCCCCCAACATAATAAATATGAGCTTAAAAGAAATGACATAAAAGAGAGTACTTAAAAAGAAAGAGAGAGGTAGGATCCCTTACCTCAAGTCCGACATGTCTTGTTCATTTCTTTATATTCCTGAATAATAAACGTTGGTAAATTTATAATTGCTTAATTAAATCCTTTAAAGATTATTATTCAGTTAATATCACATATTATAATGTTATAATAATTGGTTAATAATGTGAGTTCATATCAGACATTTTTGTTGATGTTCGGTACATGAGTAAAAATTGTACTTGTTGGAAAAGAATTTTCCATGTAGTTATAAGTACATAATCTCCAGAATATTATTAATGATTTAAATATCATATATATCCAGTGTATATTAATTTTATACAATTATATAACATTTGGAGATAAAAAGAAATGAAATGCACTGTTCATGGAGATGGTAGGTCGTACGTATGCATGAATGCTACTTTCATTTCATTAGCACAGTAATGGAATTAAAACTAGATGAGAAAGATATATATATTATAATTAAAGTATAATATATATGTTATATAGGTCACATAATTTCATCAATTTTATTCTTTATACATTCCATGTATTGCATGAACGAGTCACATCACTTGAGGGGGTGGTAGACCACACTTCCTCAAATGAAATTATCGTATTTGCACAACATGCAAAGCATAAAGGTATGTATTAAATATAAAATACAGAAGTATAGAGAGGAAATAAATATAATATATATAATAAATAAATATATTTCCATCATAATCTCCACCATGAGAGGTGGTAGGAGAATATAGAAAAATCATCATTTTGAGAGGCAGTAATTCTCCATCCACAGAAACAGTATGCTCTTTAACCATTAGACGGAGGTGTGTTTATGTGTAGCTAGAATCCTTATCATAACAACATCCTAGTATATAGGAGATAGTGGTGTTGTTACAAAATAAAGGAATAAAAAAATTAGGGGGTTGGAGAAGCAAAATAATACAAAAGAACATTAGGGAAGACTTTACCTTTAAATCGGGTAACTCCCCTTGGTTTGAACCAAAAGGGTTTCTTGAAGAGTTGTCTGCCTAAGGGAAGGCTTCTAGGATGAAGATAGGGATATGTAGAGATAAAAATATCAGAGTTTGGTCGAGCCAAAGGCTTGAGATGTGTGGGTAATGGGGTAGAGGTGGGGGCCTTTCATTGGAGGGAGGAGGGGCACTCTTGGAATGTCATGAGAAGTTACTTTATTATAAAATTATTTTCAAATATTAAAGGTCCCAAAATTATATATTTCTAGGATAAGGTGATAAGGGTTATAAATACACCCATAAAATAGGTTTTTGACTATTTTATGTCTTAAATTTTACATTATCTTTTCATTTTATTTAAATTGTTCATTAATGACTTAATCGCTTCATCATCATGGTGTCATAAATAAATTAATTTATTTAATGTATAAAAATTATAAAAAAAATACTATGATGTATGAAATATTTTTAGATTTCCAATGAATATTTATAGTAAAAAATATAACTTTTATAACCACATGTAAATTTTTTTTTAGTAAAACAATACATGTTTGTGACATTTTTATTTTAACTTTAAATAAAAAGGTATTAACGTCGTTTTCTTACCCAAGTGGCTCCATGGGGTCCCCATGTTGACCCATGGATAGTATTGGTCTGCAATGACTCACCCAATAATGGTAGGAAATGTGTCAAGGTCATTTCATATTATTATAACATTATCTTTACCTTAACTTACACTAACTACCTTTAATCGCGATTAATAAAACATAAAAGTTACTATTCACCAAAAAATTATTTTAATCCCATTGAACCACATTTTACATCCTAATGACAACCATGTATGTTGGATTTTTGAAAATCAAATCTAAAAATTGGTAAAGTTTCATTTAAATGAAAAAAAACAGTCTTTTAACTACCACTTAGTGGTTTCACTATTCATCAAAAATAAAAGTTTTTCAGAAAAATACCAAAAATTCACCCTAAGATGTATTTGATATTCCGAATTCAAAAATGATGTCTATTTTAAAAAATTCAAAACATATAATTTTCATTAATTAATTTAATAATTAATTCCCGCTGTCAAAACAAATAGCGTGTTTTTAAGAAACAATATCTATTAAAAGATTGACACTAGTTTATGTCCAATTCCAATGTGAAATGAATTCCAATGAACACCATTGGATTAAATGGTAAAAATATATTCTAATTTCTCTTTAAAAACAATTCAAAAGATGATCTAATCATATAAATAAATTATAGTAAAAGCAGTTTTGAATTAAAATACTACATTTTTCACCTATTCATTAAAAATGAACTTTATCGAAAAAATAACGAAAACATACTCAATGTAAATTTTGATGTACTAATTATAAATAAGGTTTTCATTTGGTCCAATATAACATATGAAATTGCCAAAAAGTGGATTTAAAAATGGTTCTCCATCAAAATGTGGTTAATCAACCTTTTAAAGAATATTAGAATATTTACGCTTAAAATTGGATTCATTCGCATTTTAAGCCTCAAATATTTATTGAATAAAAGTAAAAAAAAAATTGAAAAACATATATAATAATTTTGTAGTTAGTTCTATTCATTCCCTTCATTACATCATCTAGGCGTTAACTACTATTTAAAATAATATTATTTTATTATTAGAGCGCAACATATGATTTCCAAGAAACTCATTATTGCGTATTGGGTATGCCATCGAGCATAGCGTTCCCTTTAAATTAATATTGACATTTTATTCACAAATATAAATAAATATGAAAATGTATTATTCTTTATTTACCTGGGGTGTTACATTGTCGGTCATACCAAACTATACTAATCTTCACTAGTTGTGGAGTACAAAAGTTTAGCATAGTCACTTTGTTCCAGACACACTGCCTTTAAATGGTTTTAGGGATAGCACATTTCATCTCTACGATCACTTTCATTGAATCCCCCTTGCCCCCTGCATTGGGAAGAATCTGAACCCATTTTATCGACTTGAAGGTCGCATCAATGGATTGGAATTAAATAATGAATTCTCAACTATATATGTTTGCTATATTGATGTTCCATTTTTACCCATAGATGAAGTTCAATTTACCGCATACTGATAGTTCATGAACTGCTCCTCTACGAACTGACCTTCTTCCTCCACATATCGCACTACACCACGTACTGCGTGTTCACCATGCACCAGCTCAGTATCTTGAATTCATGAACTACCTATGTGATCCAACTTTGAATTATTCCTCTGTAAACTACCTTCTATGAACATCCCATTCTCCATGTATTGCATCCACTCTGTGAACTATCTCCACTCCGCAAACTGTCTCCACTGCAAGAACTGTCTCCACTTCCTCTCCGTGTATTGCTAAAAATATATCGACCTAGTTCTTCATCCACATATTGGGTCTCCTATGCAGACATGTCTTCCTAAAAACCGTCCTTCTTCCTCTATGTACTATCTTCTGTGAAATGTTATGGTATTCACTGAATTCCTTTTAGATTTTTAATTAGAGTCTTTGTGGTGTTTTCATACACCAAACTACTTCCAGATTTTTCTGATTTCATCTTGTATTTTTAATCTCAGATCCACTACCTAATGAAGTGATTATTCCTACTTATATAAAAAATAGATATGAATAATTTGTTAAAACAATATTTATCAATTATTCATTATAGAATGACCTTCACCACATACCACACATCTCTCGTGAACAATTTTCCTTATGTGTTCTGCATACCACCATTCTCCATACGTGGAAACAGAAATCACAACCTCATTTTTACAAATGATACCCTTCAAAGTTTATCAAAACTCTACCTTGATTTCATGAATGACACACCATCTCACAAACCGTCATACCTTTTGCGTATAGAGAGACTTACCACGAACCAAAAGTATTCACTAAAAACCTTCTTCACTCCATGAACCGTTCCTCCTATGTGGTTATCCATTCCTCATACCAAAATTCATGATCCACAAACTATTCTTGGATCATGGTTCATGGTCTGCAATTACTTTACCAAAACTCTTCCTTTTCCAAACAAAAAAAACTCCTAATTTTGAGGCCTAAAAATTTAGCAAACACTGTGAAATTGTGCAAACTTCAATACTGCTTTCAGCCTCAATCAAAAGACCTCATTCCTTGAAAACTCCTTGATCAACCCAATTTGAATTTATAATAAACACAAACAATACTCCATTTCTAGTAAAGAACATCTTTGGTTCCAACAATCTCCCTCTTTGGGTTTGTTGGAAATCTATTGATAAATACGATGAAACGCCTGTAGCAAACAAAACCTGATACGTGACAAAATCACTTGATTCTCCTTCTTATCATTCTCCTCCTTTATCTATTCTCAATTCTATATACTATTTAATTTATCTATTCTCCCCTACTGTCAATAAACCATAAGAAACAAAGTTTGAGTTATAGAGCTCAAAGAATACTCCCCCTTGAATGTATCTCCCCCATAAACCTACATCACTTTCCCAAATAGATTAAAACTATTAAAAAAAATTGGGGAGAGGGGAGTTTCAAACCTCCTCATGCACGGGGAGGTGGTTGAACACTGAGGTTCAACCGATGCTTCTCAAACAAATGTTCTGATAATTTCTTGTTCATTATGTCAGCCATTGGATCATTAGTTACAACAAGATCCATTTTAATAATTCCTTATTCCACTTTTTCCTTGATGAATTGATATCTGATTTCAATGTGTTTCATAAGATAATAATGAATAGGATTATTCATAAGACCAATCACACTCTCGTTATCATATTGAATCACCATTGGATATTTCACCTTATCATCAATATCAATTAGTTGTTCCTTCATCAAAAGAATTTGAGTGAAATCCTTTGTAATAGAGATATTTTAAGCTACAGAAATACCGAGAGAAGTTATTTCATGTTTCCTAATTAACCATAACACACATTTTATGCCAATGAAAAATGATCCACCACTTGTGGATTTTATATCCACCACATATCTATCCCATTCAGTATCATAAAGTTATGAAAGTTCATTATATTTTCTTAAAGAAAAATATAATACATAATTGTGAGTACCTTGAATATACCACATGATTCCTTTCACTACTTCCATATGTTATTATATCGCATTACTTTGAAATCGGTCTTCAAAGCATATTGAAAATTCAATTTATGGACATGTCACAATCATGTACAATAAGCTTCCAAGAATTCCCCTGTACATTGTGGGATCTAAAGATATCCCACATTCATTCTTTCCTAGTTTTTTCCCAAATGCAATCAGAGTCGACATTGACTTGGAATCATGCATATTTAATTTCTTTAGAAACTCTCTTGCATAATTTTCCTTAAAAATGAATGTATAGTCTTTCCTCTAAATCACCTGCAGCCTGAAGAAGTATGTGAGTTCTCCAATCATATACATTTCTAATTCTGATTTCAGGTGATTGAAAAATTCATCCACTGATCCCTACATGATTCCAACAAATATAATATCATCTACATACAATAGAACCATAAACTTGTATTTATGTGAATTATTCATATAGAGATTGTGATCCACTCATCCTTTTTAAAATTTGAGCTTCTTTATATAAGAATCTATCCAAGAGTACCATGCCCATGGTTCTTGTTTCAGACCATATAGATCCTTCTTTAATCTAAAAACCTTCATTTAATCATTACCAAGAAGAAATCCCACTAATTTTTCAATATTAACTTCTTCTTTATGAACACCATTTAAGAAATATTTATTGAAATCCATTTGATACACTTTGTATACTATTTGAATTTCCATGGCAAGAAATAGTCTGATTGACTCTATTCTAGCCACCAGAGAAAATGTTTCCTCAATATCAACACCTTAAATATGTAAATAGACATTACACACCATCTTTGCCTTCTTTATGATCACATTTTCATGCTTGTCAATTTTATTTTTTAAAATCTACTTTATACTAATAAAATTGTGGGTTTTGGGTCTCTTAACTAGATCCCTTTTTTGGTTATGATAAATATTATCCAACTCTTCATTTATGACTTTATCCAATGATTCATCCTTTGAAGGTTCTTCAAATGATGTTGGTTCCACAACTGATAGGAATGCAGATTGTACATTATTCCTCATTCTTCTTGTCTGTGTGGGAGTTGTCCAGTCCCCCAATGATGTTGGATTGATCATTTTCTTCTCTTTGATTTCTCCTATGAGGTTCAGATGAATTTTCTCCAGCCATGGTTTCCTTATCTAATTATTCTTATGAGTCAACATCATGATGTGATTCTGGAATATTTTTCATTCCATACTCTACATCTTTATTTGGATATATTCCATGTCTGCATTCTTCCCCATCTTCTATCACATCAGTAGATGAACTTATTGAGGCATTTGTGATTTTATCTTATATGATATTCACATCACTACATTCCAAAAAAACAAGACATTTATTGAAACACTTCTGGGATTTTCTACTCATTGAATATCCAATGAATATTACTTCATTTGTAGCATCACCATACTTTCCCTGATTTACTTCTTTGTTTTGGATAAAGCATTTACTTTTTAAAAAACAAATATACTTCAAAGTGGGATTTCATCCATGGAATAACTCATAGGGTCTCTTGGTTTCCCCCATATAAATCCCTATTTATTTTTGGATATAACCCATAGATTAAAGATCCTCTTTCTAGTAATGGAGATAGATACGAATCTCAATCAACTTTTTTTGGACATACTATTCACCTGTCAATTTCAACACTCAACAAATCCATTTTGCTATTGGTTTATCACAAGAGCCAACATATGTTTTATTCCATGCTTTTCCAGGTAATTTTTGAACTCAATGGATTTGTATTCCACTCCATTTTTAGACCAAAAAACATTTATTATCCATCGATTTTCATTCTCAACAATTCAGTGATAAGTTTTCATGCAATAAAGCACTTGATATTTCCTGAATATAACCATCACACAAGACATTCTACTATAATATTCAATGAAAAGGATACAATAAATTTCTAAATATGTTATAGAAAAATTTATCAGACCACATACATCTGTATGAATGAGATTTAGAAGATTTGAGGTTCTTTTCTTTTTTGGAAAATATTAACTGCACCCCAACTTTCCTCACATGAAATCATCACAAGTCTTATCCAATTCACACTTTAGATTTGGAATATCCATGAAAATATTAATTTCAGACATATTTTCTATATATTTTTTATTTATGTTACCTAACATATAGGTCCTTAAGTTGTTCTCTTATTCAATCATCATGTAACGGATGTTCTCTTTACTATCAACCTGATATAAGTTTCTATTTATTCTGCATCCCTTCATGATAGAATTCACTGATCTTCCTTTTATAGTGAACCCATTTTGATTGAATGTCATAATAAGTCCTAATTCATAGAGTTGGCTCACACTCAGGATATTGTGACACAACCCATCCATATAAAGAACATCAGTCTTCTTCAGCTCACCATTGTCTAGATCAGTACTTACACTACCTTTGATCTTCAAAGCACCATCATTATCAAATTTCACTGTTCCATCCAACGTTTTCTTGATATTCATTAATAGGTCTTTATTTCCTATAATATGGGATAAGAATTTACTATCAATAATCCAAGTGCTTCTATTCTTAGTAGCTTTTCGAGTTACTTCTACAAGGTTGTATTTTTCAATTTTTTCCTTTTCCTTCCATGAAATTTTAGATTGAGTGAAGGATAAAGATGGACTTTTAAATATATCTTCCGTGAAAGTAGGTTCTTTATACTCATGTTCTTTTTATTGTAGAGAAAACCAGTTTGAAAGTATAAAACCATCTTGTTGGCAAGTATTGACTTGTCTCTGAGTTCTGTATGATTTTTTGATTCCATTCCTCTACCTGCAATCAAAAGATTTATGAAAAAAATTGGAACACTGAAAATAATATCCATAAAAAAATTTCATCTATAAGAATTAGGATATGAATTCATTATTCTTTGTCGACTTCCTAGCTCTTCCCCATTCAAGTATCTATGTGCATCTTCACAGTATGACATGGTTTGGCCTAGATAGAAACATAATAGACAATTTATAAGTAGGAATATCTTTTCACTTATATTATATCTCATGTTAATTTATTTAGGAGGGTAGTTTGACTGTATATCATCTCAGGATGACTGAGAATAGTTTTTAGTTCTCCTTTTAGTTTGAGTTGATGGTTTCTTCTTTAGTAGTTTAGGTGACTTTTAAACCTGTCCAACATTTAGCTTGCCTTTATTTTGATTCATTTTATTTAAACCATTCGATGTTTCATCCTCACAACTGATTCCACAGTTACCCATTCATGCAAATCATTGTTCATTGAAAATATTTCCAACTCCATTGTAAAAACGCGTAGCTCTCTCCAGCAACTCAGAATCAAAGAATTTTCCAAACTATTTTTTCTTCTTAGTCTCTTTTGAAATTGATTCACTTTCAAGTTTACTCCTCAGAGTAACAACTTATTCCTCTAGACCATCAAAAGTCTTGGACCACTCTTACATACTAGAGGTAAGATAACTGATGACCTTTATCTATTATTCAATTCTAATTTTTAGTTCCACTACATTTTCTGCGATCTCAAGGATTGGTGACTCTACTTTCACAAATTCTTCTAGTCATTAAATTTCATCTTCAAGATTATCAACACATTTTGATGATTATTCCACAATTTTTCCCCACTTATTATATCTCTTACATTGATTATAAAGCTTACCAAAATCATTCTTAAGTTGAAACTTGGGATTGACAACAGTGGTCAAATGATTATTTCCAGAATTATCTTTTGATGGTTTTGTTTTGTCAATTGCAGCCATAATAGAAGCATGGTTTAATGACTTACATTATTCTTCTTCTTCCTCAAAGATTTCATTGTCGTCATCTTCTTATTCATGGAAAAAACACTTTCATTGTAAATTATTTCCATATTTGAAGTCTCTCATTTTGAAAAATCTTTTCTAAGACTTTTTAAAGTTTCATTTTTCACTTTCTTCATCTTCAAACTTTCTTGGGCACTAAGAGTCAATGTGTCAACCTCTTCCACAATGAAAATGAGAAATATGTAACTTGTCTTCAAATTTCCATGTTTTATTTATTGAATTTCTTGGAAATGAGGGCAAGAATATATTTTTCCTCATTATCTTTATCAATAATATCTCCTAAATTTTTTATTTTTTCCATGAATTTGAATGTCATTTTCAAGCTTACATGGTTTATTTCATCTTTAGGTTTGACTATAATTTCATAAGACACCAGGATACTCATTAGATCACCCAAAGAATGTTTAAAAAGATCCCTTTCCTCAAGGGATAAAACCTTTGCATTTTAAATAGGTGGAATTATTTTTGGGATTTTCTTTACAATATCAATGTCTTTTATTTCTTCACCAAGTTCTCATATTTCTCCCAAAACCTTCATAATTTGATAAAAAAATGCATATTCATTTTTATCTGGATGTATTTTTAGATCATCAAACCTGTTGTGAAAAAACATGGAGTTTCGGCTCCTTGACATTGTTTTCTCTTTCATATATGTTCTCTAATTTTTCCCACATAAACTTTGTTCATGCACAACTCATTAGTTTTAGATATATCTGATCAGAAAGAGATGTAGTGAGGGCATTCTGTTCTTTGACATAGGCATCAAGCATTTTCCTATTTTTATCACCCATAGACATCCCAATTCGATCAGTGAACTATATTCCTTGTGCATTGGAAAACATGACTTCAATTATAAGAGATATTAGATGATATCTCATCCTATTATTCCATATATAAGTGTTTCCTCCATCAAATAGGGGTACTCCCATGACTTTTACTGTGTTCTCCATTGTAGAAATGAAGGGTATATTTAAGACCAACAACCTTTAAGCTTTGATACCACTTGAAGAATCCTAGAACACCCTGAGAGGGGAGGGTTGAATCAGGGTGTCAAATTTCTCTTTTAAACTAGATGATATTTTTCCCATATTGGTAGTAACATTTTAAACATGTCTAATGAGAAAGTGTAGAAAATAAACAATCACATGCAAAATAAAGACTCAACAATTTTTCTTGGTTCACCATAAAGGGATACATACAAGGAGAATATTCCGACAAGTTTTTGGTCATACCAAATTATAACAATATTCACTAGTTGTGGAATACAAAATTTTATCACAGGCACTCTATGCTAGACACACTACCTTTATAAAATTTTAGGGATAACACACTGTATCCCTCGGATCACTTTTGTTGACTCTCCCTTAATCACTACATTGGGAAGAATCTAAACTTAGTTTATCAACCTGAAGGTCACATTAATGGATTGGTATTAAATCATGTATCCTAAACTATATATGGATGCTTTGTTGAAGTTTAATTTTTACCCATAGATGAAGTTCAATTTTCTTGTGTGCTGATAGTTCGTGAACTGGCCTTCTTCCTTCGCATACTGCACTACATTGTGTACTGTGTGTGCACCATGTACTAGCTTAGTATCCTACCTTTGTGAACCATCTATGTGATCCACCTTCTTATTCTGTCTCCATAAACCGCCTTCTATGAATATCCCCCTCTCCACGTACTACCTCCACTTTTCAAAATATCTTCAGTCCGCAAACCATCTCCACTCTACAGACTATCTACGCTTCATCTCCACGTACTGAAAGAAATATGTGGATTGAGTTATTCTTCCATGTAATATCTCTCATACACAGACAAGTATTCCTATAAAATAGTCTTCTTCCTCTGCATACTGTATTTTGTGAACTGTTCTGGACTTCACTGAATTCCTTTTATAATTTTAATTAAAGTCTTTGTAAGGTTTTATTCTTGTGAACTACTTCCAGATTTTTTCAACTTCCTATCAGATTTTTAATCTCAAATAAACTCCATAATGAAGGGATTAGTTGTCCTTATATATTCAAATATATCTACATAATATTCTAAACATAGATTTATCAAATCTCCATTACAACATTTCCTTCACTACATGCCACATGTCTTCCACGAACCATTTTCCTTATGTAGTATGCATACCATCATTCTCCCTCCATAGTGGCACAAATCACCACCTCATTTCCAAAAAACGACACCCTTCATGGTTTCTCAAAAACTTTCCTCTATTTCATGAATTAAACTCTATATTGTGAACTGTCATGCCTTCCACGTACAATAATATTTCCCACGAACTGCAAATCTTCACTGAGAACCTCCTTCGGTTTGTTGACCATTCCACCTATGCGGTCCGCATACCATTCCAAATTAATGGTTCACTTTTCACTATTCCATGTACCAAAATTCTTGATCCATGAACGGATCTAGGAATATGGTTCATGGTCTGTGATTCCTTTTCCAAACAAAAAAATCCTGATTTTGAGGCCAAATATTTTGGAAAACATTAGGAAACTATTCCACCTTCAATACCACTTTCATCCTCAGTCGTAAGACCAAATTCCATGAAAAACCCTTAATTATCCCAATGTTGATTGATAAAAAACACAAACCATACTCCATTTTTATCAAATAACAACCTTGGTTCCAACAAGGTGCTCTATCCATTGTATTTCTTCAACCTCTTATTCATCCTTAATTTTTTTCTCTATCATTGTTAAATTTGTATTCTAGGTGTTGAATCATATTTTTCACCTCCTATGGGTGAAAAATATTAATGTATTGGTGATCTTCAAAAGTTACAATATCATGTAAATCCCCAAATTCTACTTCACGCTTGATGAATTTTATATGATCAAATATAACTTATCAATCACTAAATCAGAATTCTAATCATCATTGATTCACATTAATCAATGCCTTACATATAACAAGAAATTGTATTCTAAGAATGATGTGAACATTTTTTTTCCTCTACATCCAATATAAAAGTCTCAAAAGGAATTTTTTTCCACTTTGACATGTACATTTTTAATAATTATTTGAGTGTATATTACCAATCGTTCGATCATATAAAGTGTAACTCACATTGGAATTGTTTTTTCCAACCCTAAATTATTTAACATACTTAATAGAATAAAATTAAATCTTCTACCCGTGTTTCAAATTTTATTCCCAAATGTGCATAATATAGTTATACATGGGATGTGTAAGTTTCTCAAATATCTAGGATATGAAGTAGCTTGTTAAAACCACCACAGAGCACTCATCAGTTATAAAATCACTATGAGATCTTCCAATTTCTTATCATTAGATATGATATAGTTTAATTATTTTTCATAAACTGGTATTTTAGTGTTTGACTTGGAAAATGGTATGCTAATATGAAGTTTCTTAAATATCTCATGCAACTTCTTAATTGGACGCTTGAACTGTCCTTCTGCAATCCCCTACAGAAACGGGTGAAGGGACTTATATGGATTTAACATCATCTATTTCTTAAGAAGGTCCCTCTTATTCTTACAATTCTAATTTTACTAATTTTTATTCCCCTTCCACCCCATCATTTTTCTCATGACGTTCCCCTTAACCTATTTTCTAGCTTCTTCCTTAGGTTTCTTTTTCTTGATTTCCTTAATATATCACCCATTGAAATGTTTCACCACCTTCACTTCCTCCTATTGATTTTTCCGTATGCAATCAATTTGTTTACTTGGTAATCAATCTAAAAATTATTTTTTGTCTTCCCCATATGATACTCAATGTTGCAGAGAGCTGAACTCCAATTCAAAAATTAATTCTCTTTATTCTTTATCCATTGATATATTTCTTTGAATATATGTAGAGAGTATATACTCAGGATAGGGCTTTCCAACTTGTTTTTATATCTCAAATTACTTTTGATAATTTTTGAATTGAGACTTTAATGGTTTAAAACCTTACTAGAAAGGTCTTGAGTCTTATAGGTGAAGGTTTTATCTAGGGGTACAATGTTGCAGAAATGTCAGGAGTTGCAACGACATAAATAGGTTTGTAGATGAAAAAAAGGTAGAAAAAAAAACAACAAAGGACACAGAGATTTATGTGGCTCAAAAAATGATCCCTATGTACATAGAGAGGCAAAAATATCACTATAAAATCTAGGAGCATAATTATAATGAGATCTCTCAAAGTTTCTCACACATAAACCCTAGCCCAAAATGGGATGATAATGAAGATAAAGCATTATTCCACCAACTGCATAAAAATTCCATTGTGCTATAGTAAAAGGTGTTTGGAAGTCCACAACACTACATTTCCATGACCACACATGTCTAAAACTCAATAGTGACTATAAGTTCATGGAGCTATAGTACTAATGTATCTAAAGTTCGACTAGCTACAGTAGTCGTGCCAAAGTCAGCACTACTACAATGTCATGTTTATGTCAGCTGATTAGCTCTACTACAGTCAATCAAAGATGTTTCAGTGCCCCAAAATTTGGGTTAGTGGCAGAATACCCATGGACCCCCAGATCACGGGCATGTTGTCCTCTACAAACCCCAACGAGCTCACCGCAGAGCTCGACGAGCGGAGTTACAACCCAGTGCATAGTAATGTCTAGAAGCATTCGGTACAATCGTCATCCAGAACAGATCAGGTTACACCAATCCAACAAACAATAATTTCAATATATTATTTTTTTCAATTCTTTATTGATTCCATCCTAAATTTGGGTTTTCTAGAATCTTATGATTATAATAATTATAAAATTATTGGGGAGGTTGGTTAAAATTAAACGAATTGAAATCCAATGATTGGATGTTCTTATATTTATCTTAAGAACCCTAAAAAACATGTTGTTGGAGTTGGTACCCTAGAACCATCTTTTTTGTACTTTATGATTACTTGTATATATTGTTTTTAAAATTAATAAACTTCTTATCACATCAGTATTTTATTTCTACGTAAAATAGAATGTTATAATTACCTAAGAGCAGCTATCACACTAAAATGAAATTGCAGTTCCCTACTATGATGAGAACCCAGAAGTGCTACGAAAATATTATGAAATATATGTTATATAGCTATAAGATATCATTTTAGGGACAAAACTGGAATAGGATATTAGGGTTGGTGACTCATAGGAATTTGAGACACCTTTTTATGGTGTAATACCTTGGTAATATCTAGAGTAGGATATTATTAGAATGAGACCCGCTGGTAGGATATCCACATTTTATATGTTTCATTGGATGTTCTTATCTACAGACATGTGTATTGATCCTTATATTTTAATTTTATTATTAACGAGTATTAAAAGTTTCGTACATTGATGTATTGACGAAAACTATGATGACATATATTCATGGCGAGGTAGGATACATTGGGTTTTTCACAAGTAATATTACATTAATCAATAATGTGAGAAAGGATTTGTCCATTCTGTTCTTTAACAAAATTTTATATCTCATTCTATTTGATGAAAATGATATATCCTTTACAAATCCATGATAGTGTTATTCTATATTCAAGTTTGATTTCGAGAAAGTCAAAGAGACATTGATCACATAGGTTTATGGCATTAGCATTCAACCTTATTGGTTAGAGATATCATGATAAAAGGATTATATTCAACAGTAAGCATTTGTATGAGGTATTATGTTACTGGGACATTAACTACTTTCTCTATGGGTGCATTGGTGTGTTGCTAGATGTTAACCTTGGACTTTAGGCTAGTTCATCTAATGTCACTAAGAAAGAGGCCTAGATAGCCACACACTAATTGTATCCATAATCTCAGTTAAATAATATATTCTTATTTATTATTTAATAAGTTGAATAAATATTATTTCCACACATGGTTTAATAATTATTCATGTTTTCTTGATTTCATATATTCCATCACCAGTTATTCTATAGAATATAATGTGAGTGGAATATTTAATAAATAAATATTTACTTATTGTAGAATAATGAAGTAATATTTATTTAAAAAATAAATAGTCATTATTTAAGGTCCGATAAATATTGGGGTGGAATGGAATATCGATTTAAACAGTCTGGAAAAAATAATATATAATTAATATTATTTGAATAGATAATATTTAATTTTAATTCTCAAGTTAAGCATATGTCGATAAATAATAATATTATTATTATTATATACATGGGGTTCCATAATGGATTAAATAAATAATAAGGGTCACTTTTTCAATTATTTATTTCTAACCCTAGCAATATATAAACCCAAATATATCATTTTCAAAGTTAGATAATTCATTTTTTGTTGTGTACATCAACAGTTGGAGAGAATCCCCTCATGTCCTAGAGAGCTCTCTCTCCAAGAATGATCCCAATAATGGTGAGTGATCTCCCTCCTCCTCACACTATTAATTCTAGATAGATCAATGATAATTACTTGGAAGTGATTCTCATGGGGATCAAAGGTGAATGACACAAGTGATATGATCTACCGCACTAGAACCCAGAAATTCCTATGACGATGTTCAAAGATTTGTAGAACACATGTGGATCACTGTTAGTGGGAATCATCACTTGATTCATAAAATGCAATGATGGTAAAAAATAGATCTATTGTTAGATCCATAACCAAAGAAAGAATTCATGCAAGGTAATTATTTAATTTATTAAATTAATTATAAATAATATGTGATGATCCTATGCTTGGTTTTGGTGTTCTATCCCTTGTATGTTTTCATTGATTCAATTCGGTTGATTATGACATTCATCGTCATGTAAAATCTCAGATTAATCATCGATTATGACAAAAATTAAAGCTAGACATGACCCATCACACAATTCCGCTACACTAAGAACCTATAAGTTGTATCATAGGGGTCACATAATTATTTATAATTATTTAAAGATCATTGATTTATTTACACATTTTTCATTTAGTTTCCAATTAAATTTCAATCGTTCTTTAAACTGAATTGTAAGATATACTTAATCCTTTTTTATTTCTCATAGGTTTAATCAAATTGATTGATTTTATGAATGATAAAAAATTGAATAACTCATCCATAGGTTCCAAGGATTCTGGTCGAATAACACAAGAGTACATAGTGTGTAACTGTAACTACATGCAATGTACTAGTGTTCAAAGCACCAAGAATTAATTTAGAATTAATTAAAAATGTTTGCATTGAATACACATGGTGAATTTAATTTTACACAGTGTGTTGACTAGGCCATCCTGGCGCATGGTTAGCCAGAGTACACACTGTGCAACCCATGTACAGGACGTATCGTGCAGTCTTAAATGGGACGTGTATCGGTTTACACAACCTACCTGATTGGAAACCATGTAACTTGAAGAACACTCACTGTGTATCCCTTGTACATTCCTTGTACTCTAATTTTTTTGAGGCACAACTTACATGCTGAGTCCATAGGTGCATACCTCAGATAGACAGTGAGAAAATTACATGCTATATATCTCATTTGTACATGTTTGTGTACTTATATAAAATTATGAAAAATAAAAATTAATTTATTATACTATGTAAACCATATAGACACATGTGTTTCCACTAGAAATGTGGATGACCTCATTGATTTAAGGTTCAAACATTCCAAGCGGTTTCTAATGGGTTTGTTTGTGGAACCGAAAACATCCAATGATTCTATATCCATTTGGACCTACTTTCCAAAGGTAGGTTCTCATTAGTTGTGAACTAATAAGACTTAAGAATTTGCATTGGTCAAGAGGATGGAAGGTCGGAATCATCACACCTTTTTCGGGAGAATTATTGTCTACTCTAGGGCTCTCTTTATAGATTTAAGTTATGTTCGTGAATCCTTATTAAATTACCAAGTATAAAATGAGAATTCCTTTAGATCTGATAATCAATGATTGATATGTATGAAATTTGGAGGATCTTTTATATGTATTCGAGGTTCTTCATCGATAGAGAATCATCTGTAGTTTTTTAGAGACTCTTAGTCAATGGTATCCTTTAATACATTATATAAAAGTCTCTTGGTCATTATTATGACCATACTAGTTTTAAAGCCACTCAGTGGGGCTCTTGAAGTTTATTTTCATTCATAAGGACATGGATTATTTCAAAGTTGGGATCATACCCGCAGATGGGCTACCTATGTATCCATTATTTTAAAAAAGGAATCAGAACCCACGTAGTTCGAGTAAGGGAGTATGATATTTATGTATGATTGATAGATCAAAGAAAGATGTCATAATTACTTTTACCCTCTAAGCTCACATGAGTCATTCTCGGTGTGAGAAACAAGAGGTATTGGTAAAACCAGACAATTGTGCCATGAAAGATGCAATCATTGAAAATGATGTCGGGATTATATATGTATGACTGCCCAAATAGATAGAGATTGGGACTTATTTCAAAGAAGAAGTCCGGGAACAGGGTACATAAAGGTATATGTACTTTATGGAGATTTGGATACTCTGACTTGGGGCTTACATCTGAGGAATGCACCCAAATTAAGAGGGACTTATGATTGGGTTTTATTCCTAAGAAGGAAGCCCAAATAAAAAGTAAATTAAGACTGGTTAAGAAAAATTATGATTGGGGATTATTCCTGAGAAGGAGTCCCAGGTTAAAGGACTTGTGACTGGGACTTACTCCTAAGGAGGAGGCCCAGGTTAAAGGGATTTGAAAACTAGGGCTTACTCCTAAGGAAGAGGCCCAGGTTAAGGGAATTTTAGAATTAAGGGACTTGTGTCTTACTCCTAAGGTGGATGCCCATATTTGTAGACTTTGATACAGGGGCTTACTCCTGAAAATGAAGGACCAAATTAAGGAATGTCCCATCTTAAAGGATGAGGTTGAATGAATGAAATCTCTAACCTTAGTGACATAAAGATGTGTAAATCACTAGGTTTTGAGAGATGTTCCACAAAATTCCTTTCAGATAAGGAAGCCAACAAAGGAACAATGCCATAAATGGCTTTGAAGAGGGGTTCGAAGGCTGAATCTTGAATAGGAGAGGTGGATAGGCATATGATAGGTGAAATGGGTAGGAAGGGCACCCAAAAAGAGAGAGGGGCGTGCAATTCCTATGTAGGCGCGCAAGTCTGGGTCGCGCAGGTGTACATGCGCGACACATGGGTACTTGCGCGATGGTCAACCCTTAAGGTAATACTTGGGTGAGAATTGGCTCAAGCTCTTAGTACTATCCCTAGAGGCTTCCATAAGGGTGGTGCAAAAGTTCTGTTGAAGGGGTAAGGCGGCGCGCAAGTGTATCCATTTTCCCTTAAGATCTGAACACTTAGGCAGGCAAGTGTTGATGAGTTTCAACACTTAGGCATTACTCCCCCTCTTTAGATCTTCTGTTATAGGTAAGAAATTGCCTTGGAAGTGTTCAGAAGCTTTGAGAAGAGACTAGGGCGCTGAGAGCTCAAATATGAGTTTCTGGATTTTTTTTGTCCCTTTAATGGGGGGCCCACTGGGGGTATTATAGGCTAGTGAAGACCCTGGGTGAAATTCAAAGAGGGCATGCAAGTCACCTACGTGACCACTAGGGCGGTGCGCAAGTATACTTGCACGACCTTGGTGGAACATGCTCGACCCAAGTGTAAATAAATCTTTGTTCATGCCTTCGTCAATTTTTGATGTTTCTTCAAAGGATGAATCACTTTGGGTTCAAGGTTTTTCCATTTTCATTTATTAGACTCTGTGACGGAAAGGAGCATCATCAAAAGTCCCCCCTCATAGTTGGATCTGAACGAAATGAGGATGTGACTCTGAGGTAAAGATGAAAACCAAGTAACATGCGGCTCGCAAGTGTTGAGCGCACAGATGTCGTCGCGCAAGTGCGAGTTGCGTAGGCGTCGGTGAAAAGGGTTGCACGCGCTGGCTTTAGGCGGACAGGATTGAGGCCTCACCTATATATATGCGGCCATTCCTCATGCAAAGAATCAAATTTCAAAATTTCAAACTCTCTCCATGCAAGTTTCCTTCGCCGCGCAAGTTTATCTGTTTTCCGTTGTTTCTTTGTTGTCGCACTGTTGTAGAGGTATTTGGACTTGCACGGTGATACCGGCGTGCCAATTTTGGTACTTGCACATCTTAATGCCTTAGCCATTTTTTCACTTTTCTTCACAAAATTTATGAAAAATAAACTTATTTAAGAGTTAATTATTCAACTTTTGTGCACATTAAATGGTTCCTAGAAGAATTGGAATAGATTATGACCTGGCTAGAAAGCGGATTGATGAAATGATTAACATTATTGGCCATGATTACTATTATATCTATAGTAGAACTCTCCCAGATTTGGATAAGTACTTGAAGAAATATCATCTTAATTTCCCAAAGATCATCTACCTGCCTTTGTATGGTCATGGTCATCTCTAAGGAGTCAATGTTCTAGATTCAAAGAACTATATTCCTGAGATGTATCTGCACTGCTACTCCTCTATTTCGGTTATGTTGTGAATTAAGAGGAAAACAATTATGTGAACTTTCATATTTTTCTTCCATTCCATTTCCTTGCAGATATGAAAATGGAAAACCCATGGGATGAAATGTTTTCCACAGCCAGTTGGTGGAGAGAAGACAAACATGGCATTAGAACAATATCTGAAAAGAGTACTCTCTCCAAATGGCTCTTTACTTCCAATGCTTCATTCTCAAATACATGTATCCATCTTCCAAGTCTCTTAGACAGAAAAAAAGTCACTGTTTGATCAGCAAAAAATTTTCTCAAACCGCACTCAAGAACATTCTTTTACAATTGTTCCAAGAAGAGCTGGTATCACTTCATATCTTATTGTATCTAGTTGAATGAATGAATTCTATGTGGATTCTAATGAAACTCATGATGTCGTAAATCAAATGAAGAGTTATGTCGAAATACTTTTGTAATTCCTGAAAAAGATAAGAGACTCCAATATGTGGACGTCCTTCTAATTCTTGTGCATCCAATGAAAAACTTTTTCACCTACAATCATTTGTGTCTGCATTGTTTTTCTACCTGTTTTAGATTTTTACCTAATCTAATGGGCCTAGTAAGCATAGTTTGATTTTTTCAAGGATTATTATAAATAATCCTACAAACTTTGAATCTTTTAATTCTTCAATATTACCTAAATCATATGAAATGTATGTTTACTGAGTTGGAACTTGACTTTTGTTCAGAGTTCCCTTATCTTTTGTGGGCAGTTTAAAGTCATTCCCATCAGTCATAAAAAGGCTAATTTTTAAGGTCAAAATAGCTTTGACCTAATATATTAAAATTGACTCAATTCTTTTAAAAATTTTCTGAAAACATATTACCACACTCAAGTATGAGGTAAAATATGTAAACGATGTCTTAAGAAATTATGACTTTGAGGAATGACACGAAAAAAGGACTAAAAGGAATTAGAAGAAGTAGTTCCCAAGAATGAAGTTACAACTATGTAACAAACCCGTTAGGGGGTTGAATTATGCAGGTCCTCCAAAGGGAATTGGATGCATAGTCAAATAATAGCATCTTTTGGCTGACAGGTCTGTTATGTAGACTACTTATGCATGGCTTCCTAAGGGCACGTGCTGCATAGTCAGGAAAAAGAACTCTCAAAAATTTACTTTTATACTGCTAAAAATCCAATGGAAGTTTATGGAGATTCAAAATTTTCAAAGCATAGAGTTTTCTGTATGGAAAGAGTTACTTGAATATGGAGAAGATATTTCCAAAAAAGATTTCCTAAGAACTGGATGAATGTCACTCCTATGAAGGTCTGACCCAAGCGTAGGGAAGAGAAATATAAACCATAGACTTGAACACTTTTAGATCATGAAACAAAACATGGGACAAATATATTAAGGATAGAAATTTTTGGGGATCCCTGCATATTATTATTGAGACCAATAAGGGAAAAAGTGGTTTTCTTCCCAAGAATTAAGTACCATTATTCAAAAAACCCATTAGGGGGGTGAATAATGTAAGGTCACCTAATGACAATGGCTTCATAGTTAAATAATAGTATCTTTTGGCTGACAGGTCTATTATGTAGACTATATATTCACGGCCACCTAAGGGCACGTGCTACATATTCAGGCAAAAGAACTCTCAGAAATTGGACATTTTGTGACCAGAAGTCAAGAAAAGGATTATGAAGATCTGAAAATATTTAAGGATAGGATTATGACACATAAAAATGGGTATTGTCCAATGTATGTAGAGATACATAGATTAATGCTAACCATAATCATGTTGTAGCTGGGTCCATAATTGAAATGTCGAATGTTCCTACATTTCTCATAAGTATGGGAATCAAGCCATACGTAGTTCTTGAAATATAGTTTAATGTCTTGTGAGATGAAAGTGTGGGAAATCTTATTTTAGGGTCATATAGCTCGGACCATAATAATGAATACACAATGTGTGTTTTCATAGGGACTTTTCATCCAAAAAACTGAAAGTGGAATTTGGGGTTAGTCCCAATGACTTGGGGATGGATTTGAGGGACACTCGAACATTCCTACGAATCCCATAAGTATGGGAATAAATCCCATGTAGTTCTAGAAATACCCTCTGTACAGATTTGGTTCATACATGTGAAGGGTGAAAGGGGACTTTAGTGCAATGATGGATTGACCCAAGATAAAAGGATTAGGCATTTCCATGTATGCACGTAGTCTTTGGAATATAACATGATTGGAGATCAATGTAAATAATGATTCCCTCTCAGGCAAGGGTATCAAAGAATATTGTAGTTTATTGTCATAGAGGACAAAAAAATTTGTACTGTTTAACGTCGTATAGAAAGGGAAAAGGTGAACCAATGTAATGATATTGATTCTGGGGGTGGTTTCATGAATCAATGTCATATGAGATGGCCATGAACTGATGTGAAGATATTAGTTTTGGGCCTGAACCATTGGAGGTTGCCTACGTACCCAGCCTAAAAGATGAGGATCAAAGTCTGCGTAGTTCAATTAAAGAATAAATTAGTGATCAAGTTGTTCTTCGGGACAACAACCTAAAAAAATGGTGTTGGGAATTACACATGGTTAGCGGCCCAGAGAGGGTGTTATGGTTGAAGTTTACTCTAAGCTCACATAAGTCATACTCGGTGTGAGAAACAATAGGTAGAAACAACCTTAATGATGCACAGTTTAACATCATGTAGGGTGTATGAAGGGACTATGCAATTTAAAGTCATGCAGTTAGGATTATTGGTACTGCACAGTTTAGTGTCATATAGCAGGGAAAAAAATACATTTTAATGTCATGTAGGGAGTATTAAGGTATTTCTGTACAGTTTAGCGTCATGTAGTTAGGACGATGGGGACAATACAGTTTAACGTCATGTTGGATGAAAGGGGGACTCTGCAGTTTAATGTCATGAATTAAGGACAAAAGAGGACAAAGTTTAACATCATGTTGGATGTATTAGGGACTTTTTCACAGTTTAACATCTTACTGGACAATAAAGGTGCTAATAGTTTAAGGTCATATGCATGGACCGTGGATGATTCAGTTTAACATCTTGCTGGAAAATAAGGGTGATAATAGTTTAAGGTCATATACAGGGACCGTGGATGATGCAGTTTAACGTCTTGTTGTACCATAAGGGTGATAATAGTTTAAGTTCATATGCATGGACTAGAAAAAGAGGGATTGTGAAATTTAATGTCAAGCAGTAAGGAAAAATGAGGACACAGTTTAACGTCATGTTGGACGTATTAGGGACTTTTTCATAGTTTAACGTCTTGCTGGACAATAAGTGTGCTAATAGTTTAAGGTCATATGCATGGACCGTGGATGATGCAGTTTAATGTCTTGCTGGACAATAAGGGTGCTAATAGTTTAAGGTCATATGCGTGGACCGTGGATGATACAGTTTAACATTTTTCTAGACAATAATGGTATTTTTGTTACACAAAATACTTCATCAAAGATATAGCATTGGTTGGAGTAGTGATGAGTTCTACATCCATTGGGATTAAAGAATAAGCTCCATTGGAGTCGACCTTATGTATTGAGTAAGGTCCTTCCCATTTTGGCTCAAGCTTGGGAGGTTTCTTTCCTGGTATCATTGGATTTCTATGAACCAATACTAATTCTCCCTGAATTAATGAATGAAGATGAACTTTTTTATTGAAAGCTCATGTTATTCGATTCTGATAGACTTCCAAGTGATGCAGGGTGCATAATATTATCTCATCTAATCATTCCAATTCATCCAATCGCTTTTGATATTGTTCATCTGTAGATGACTAATGACCAATGGCTACTCTGAGAAAATTTAATTGAACCTCAATGGGAAATATTTCTTCTGTTCCATATACCAGTGAATATGGAGTTGACCGCGTTGCAGTGCGGGTGGTGGTATGATAAGCCCATAAAGTATGAAAGAGTTTATCATGCCATGATTTTTTATCTTTATCCACCATCTTCTGCAGTATATTTAAAATATTCTTGTTAAAGGATTTTATCTGGCCATTGGCCGCTGCATGATACCGAGATGAATGATTAGATTTGATGTTGTATTCTTGATACAACTTCCTCACCTCGGATGAACAGATGTTGGTTCCATTATCCTTCAATATGGTATGAGAGACACAAAATCTGGTAATGATGATAAAATTTACGAAGCTAAAAATGCATTTAGAACTGAATTCTTTAAGAGGTATTGCCTCTGCCCAATTGGAAAAGAAGTCAGTAGCAGTAAGAATATACTTAAACTGCTTAGATGTAGCTGAAGGGTAAGGTCCCACCATATCCATTCCCCATGTGGCAAATGGTCATGAGTATTTAGTTGTATGAAGCAACTCTGGGGGCTGATGAATGAAGTTGGAATTTACTTGGAAATAATGAAACTTCTTTGTGAAATCAACACAATATTGAATCATTGAAGGCCAAAAGTATCCAAGCCTTCAAATTTGATCAGATAGTTTATGTCCAGACTGATGGGCACCACAGACTCCTGCATGCACTTCTTTCATGATTTCCATTGTCTCTTCACCATCAATGAATCTGAAGAGAACTCTATCAAAACCACACTTGTAGAGAATTTTCTCTAGGTGATCTGGGCTGTCATAAATTCTAAAATTGACCACACGTCTTCGGGCTTGTTCTTTCATGGCTCTATCAGGTGGAAGTGTTCCATTTTGAAGGTATTACCTAATAGGTGTCATCCATCCTGTAGTATGACCATATGGTTCAGGAATGGGACTAATTTCATTGATTTCCTCTATCCTGGTTTGCAAATAAGGTGAAATTTTAAGACGGTGGGCAATACTGATGGTTGTCTTGTCCTAGTTTGGATCTGCCAGAGTTGTAGCTATATTATCCAGTGCATCAGCTTGGGCATTTTGTGATCATGGGACATAAGAAAATAACGGTTCCGTAGGAAATTCCGCCATTAACTCTCTGACATAATCATACAAAGGGATTAGTTCTTCTTTTTTGATGTCACAATCCCCATTGACTTGTTTGATTAACAGGTCTGAATCACCTTTAACCTTTAAGTGATTCACTTGTGCTTGAAGCGCCAACTCCAAGCCTGCGATGAGAGCTTGGTATTCCACTTCATTATTTTTACCGCCTCCCAAGAATGAAAAGGATTACGGTAACACTGCCTTTTCTAAGGAAATGAGCACAACTCCAAACCCAACTTTGTTGAATTTATGATTTTCCATTTTCCTCTATGTTGGACTTCTGGTAGAACCATCAAAGTACATTTCCCATGTTTGAAGACTATCTTGAATAAAGAAGACTTCCTTGTTAGGAAGTTCAATATCTGAAGATGTATCTTCTACTGAAGGGTGTTCAATAAAGAAATCAGCTAGATTTTGGCCCTTTATTGCCTTTTGAGACACATACAGAATGTCAAATTGCTGCAAAATAACTACCCACCTTGCCAGACGTACTGTAAGCATTGGACAACTAAGGATGAATTTGAGTGGGTTATTGCGAGATACCAATTGGACCTCGTGATGTTGCAGGTAGTGTCTCAAATTCTAAACTGCGAAAATTAATGCAAGGAAGCACATCTCAATACTTGAATATCGGGTTTCTACTTTAAGCATAGTCTGACTGAGATAGTAGAGGCTTTTTTCATTCCCAGCATCATTCTTCTGAGCAAGAAAGGCACCCAATGATCACTCTAAAGCTGTCACATAAAGGATAAGTGGTATTCCTTCAACAGGTGGCATAAGTACTGGTGGACTCAAGAGATATTTCTTAATAATATCGAATGTTTCTTGACATTCTTCAATCCACTGGTAAGTGACTCCCTTCTTCATCAACTTGGTGAAGGGTAAATTTTTCCTGCCAAATTGGCGATGAAACGCCAAATATAGGCTAAGTGTCCTTCAAGTCATCTCAATTATTTCAAATTGTTAGGAGGTGACATACCAATAATTGACTTTTTCTTCTCAGGATCGTCTTCGATACCACGATGGTGTACAACCAAGCTGAGAAATTTTTTTGAGGTTACCCCAAAAGCACATTTTAAGGGGTTCATCTTCAAATTATGTTGCCAACGTTTTTGGAATATGACCTACTAATTAGTCAAGTAATTAGAACGTTGTTTGGATTTAACCACCAAATTGTCCACATAACATTCAACAAAATTCCATACAAAGGGTTTGAAGATATGATGCATGGCATGCTGATATTTTGTGCCTGTATTCTTTAGGCCAAAGGGAATTACCCGATTGAAAAACACACCCTGAGGGGCTCTGAAGGCTGTAGATTCTTTATCTTCTAGATCCATTCAGATTTGATTATACTCGGGATATCCATCCATGAAGGAAAGTGCTTCATAGCCAACTGTTGCATCAATTAAGAGTTCTGTGATCGGAATTGCAAAATCATCTTTAGGACAATGCCGATTAAGATCTCTAGAATCAATGAAAAATCTAATTTGTCTATTCTTTTTCTTTACAGGGACAATATTATCCAACCATTTGGGATATTAAACTTCTCTAACAAAGTTAGCTTTGATAAGCTTATCCAATTCAACTTCAATTTTGGAATCATAAGTTGGGTGTGTTCTTCTTGCAGTTTGCTTGAATCCTCGATGTTCTTCTGGCAAACCCAAACGATGAGTAACAACATCAGGATGAAGGAATGGAATCTCTGTATAGTTCCAAGCAAATATATCTCAATTTTTCTTCAAAAATGAAATATACATTTCTTGCTCTTCAAGAGTCATGGACGCACTAATTAAAGTGGGGTGTGGATCTTCTTTTGTACCCAGATTTATTTCTCTGAGTTCATCCATGGTGGTAGAGATACCCTCTTCAAATGCTGGAGGATAATACTTGAGATCTTCCTCTTCTTCTTCACCATGTGTTATTTCTTCTCTTTCTACTTTCATAGTAGATGATGAGGGAGAATTTCCATGATCAGAAAAGATGATAAAATTAGAACATCTTGAAGAAGAAGCTTCCATTTCTGACCCGAATGATCATGAAGGGCCTTCCTTGGGCAATAAAGAGGAGATGGTGGATTCAGAAATGACATCATCGTTCACCTCTAGCATCGCTATTGTAGAGACCCGAAGCTTGACGTACATAGACATTACATTACTTTTGCGGAATACTTAGTACATAACAAAGACACACACACAAGGATCGTAATAGTTTACTGTCTTTGGAAACTCGGAACGTAAACTTCTAATCGTGGTGAAAGATCTTCAATATCTCCCATAAAGATCTTCCTTTTTTTTACCTAAAACCTTTCTTTATATCCCGGGGAAAAGAAAACATAAAAGGGTGATCTCAAATGCTTAGTAAGGGTAAACAAAAGAAAAATCAATCACATCATATTCATAAGAACATAACTTTTGGAAATCTTAACCTGCAAAAGATAGCATAATTTCATAACATGGGATAAATCATAGTAGTGAAATGAAATCCCAATAAGAATAACTTAAAACATGAAACTTTGTGGCATACACACATAATCATAGAGAATCATTTCTTGTTAGTCATGACTCATTGCCAAGACTATCTTAGTGGACATAGTCCCTTTCTAAATCGAGTCACCCTCGTTTCAGTCTTGTTTCACTGAACCGGTATAACCTACCATTCCAGCCATGTCTATCTCATGCGATATTAAATCTTTAACCAATGAATTGGAGGGAGATATAGGTCCCACCCATCTCATAATGATACCATTCTTATGTGTGCCACAAATTCATAAATCATACATCATTGCATAACCCATGTAAAAAAAATGGGATTCTTAAACAACATGACCTCATAAAACAATTCATATAATATAAAGGAATTCATAAAAATAATTCCATCACAACATAGTCAAATCAATGTAATAATAGGTATAGAAACAGAACCCTTTATTATCTTAGATGGAAAATAATTTTGATAAAACACTTGAACTCCATTCTTGAGGAAAATATCCTTTCTTCTTCAAAAACATTTTTCCTTTATAAAAGAAGTTGATTAAAAAAAACTTGAAAACTTGTAAAGGAATCTTCTTGGAAATAATGTTTTAAAAATCCATTCATGCCGTATGAGTTAAAAAAACATTCTTCGTACTTTTTTCGGAAAAGTCAAAAAGTACCTCGTACGAAAAACGACAAAAGATTCCTTTCATATATTTTACAAAAAACTCACCGAAGGGTAAAATTGGATATATACTATTGTATAAGGATGGAAATAATATTACATATTGAGGTAACATGGATGTGGATGATAAAATACACCCCAGTAAATACCAAAGTAAAAACAATCTCAGATAAAAGTGAGATTGTGATATTTCTCTAACCATAGGTCCGACTTGCTTTGTAAGTGTCCGAACCTCCTGTATAATGATTTAAATCATGTTATTGACATATTCCAGAATCATATTAATTTTTATTATATCATATATGGTCCACTTATGACTTTATATAACCCGTTCTTTTGTAAATTCATGTTAAAGTATCGTTTTGGGTAAAATCGTCTCATTTGTCGTTCGTGTTTTTAACTTGTAATTATTCATATGATTACTTAGATCATGATTACTTAATTCCAGAATATAAAACATGATTTATATATATATTCAGAATATACATATATAATAAATCAGTAAATGGAAAGAAATACACCGTTCATGGAGACGGTAGTCCGTACGTACGCATGAACGATGTTTTCGTTTCCTTATTGAATTGAATGGAATTAAGTAGATGACATACATATAAATATAAATAATTCTAGTTTCATTATCAGGTCATATATTTCATTAGTACTTATTATATATACTTTCTAATCATTCATGAATGGTTAATCATTGAGAATGAATCTTATCGCGTCGTGGAGACGGTAATCCGTACGTACGCACGAGCGATGATATCGTTCCCATGGTCGTGGAATTGTGTTGAAGTGTATGTAGACTATTTCAGTATCAATATTAATTTATAATAATCATATATAGTTACTCATTACACCATTATACCCATCCTATTAAGGTGGTGGTGGAAATTAGATTACACCACGGCGTGGAGACGGTATTCCGTACGTACGCACGCGCGGTGATTTCATTTTTCTGTAGGATGGATAGAAGGTGAATTAGGGTTGTTTCATATTTATAATAACATATCAGTATATAAGAAATACTGATGTTATTACTTTATCATGAAAAAACTAAAGAAGAAGAAGTTGAAGAAGAAAGAAATTGAAAAAGATCGGTAATGGATATTACCTCTTTTTGACGCGCCTTTTCTTAGCCTCCACTTAAAGAACTAAGGATGGTCTTTAAAGAAGGCCAGGACCCCTAGGATTATACTAGGGAAGTGGAGAAGGGATTTTGGCAGGGTTTGGCCTAGCTTGAGTGCTCAAATTCGTGTGAGGAGGAGGGGGAGGAGGTGTCCCTTTTATAAGGGAGGAGAGGGGCACCTTAGGAATATCTCAAAATATTATTTTATATTAAAGTCAAAATCGGTTTATAATGGTTCCAAAGGGTCTTATTTCGAAGCTAAAGTGGCGATGGGTCGAAATACTATCAACCAATAGAATTTAGACATGTTTTGGTTATTATTTTATCCTTATCAATTAGATTTAACTTTAAGTTAAATAATTTAACTTTTACCGTGTCTTTTTGTTTTCTTACACTATATGGTTAATATACTTACTATAACATGCCAAACGAACCCCAAATTGTTTATTATTAATATATATATCCCTATCTAAGTCATTTGGCCGAGCCTTATATTTTTAGGAATAAAATAACAATTAATAATATAATATTTGATTTAAAAACTATTTTTTGTCAATTTTGACACTTTGATATATGATTTTTTTGAAAGTCATAACAGAATTATATGTTCAAAACAAGTTGATTAAATCAACACTAATATATCATAGTAACCTATAAAATTAGTGGAATTCATAAAAAGTTTTAAATTACATTTATTTTGGTATTTATAATATCCATTATGGCATTATTCATTAATAAGATAATTACTGCATCATCTTTGTGTCATACATAAATTAACTTATTTGATGTCTACAAATTAAAAATAAAATACCATTATGTAGGAAAGCTTTTTAGATTTCTAATGAATATTTACAATCTAATTTATCTTATGTATAACCCTATAATACAATTGTTTTAGTAAATAAACTTTGATTTTAACTCTTTTAACTCTTCTTTGAATTAAATAATAATAAATGTCCTAATCTAATCCAAGTGGGCCTAAATGATAATATTTTACACTTAAGGATGTTTTTGGTCGAGATACACTTGTCCAATAGGATTAGGACATGTGTTAGGTTAATATTAATATCATTTTTACCCTTAATGACCCTATTTACTTTTAACCGTGGTAAACAAAAGTAAAACGTTACTATTCACCAAAAATTATTTTCATCTCATTGAACCACATTTTACTTACGGACATCAACCGTGTCTCTCAGATTTTTGAAATTCCATTCACAAAAGCGGTAAAATTAAGTTTTATGAAAAATTCAGTTTTTTAACTACCACTTAGTAGTTTCACTATTCATCAAAAATTGATGTTTTTCAGAACAATGCCAAAATTTCATCCTAAGCTATATTTCATATTCTGAATTCAAAAATGAAGTCTATTTTACCAAATTCATAACATAGAAGTTACATTAATTAATTTTATAATTAAATCCCGCTGTTAAAACAAATAGCGTGTTTTTAAGAAACAATATCTATCAAAAGATTGACACTTGTTTATATCTGGTTTAAATGTGAAATTACATCCAATGACCAACATTGTATTAAATTGTAAAAATATATTCTAAATATACTTTAAAACCAGTCAAATTAATAATTTATCACTATTAATTATTTCGATTGAAAAAGTTGTTTTTAATTAAAATTTAGTAATTTTTCACTATTCATCAAAATATGAAAGTTACCCGAAAAGTACCAAATTTCACCCTAAGCTAATTTTGATATACTGATTCCAAAAATGAAGTCCATTTTGAAAAATAAAATTTACAAAATTTCAAAAAGTGGTTATTACTATTCATAACGGCTAGTTTTAATAATATTTTAATAGCATATCATTGTTTAGTGAAACTCGGTATTGCGTACTACACACGCTATCGAGGAAGGTCGTGATTGCGTGTAATGAAAGGCAAGTCAAGGATGTGTGTTGTGCAAGCTCCTTTTGGTGTAGCGTACAACACAATACATTAATAAAATTAAAAAGAATATTTTTCATATAATCTCGGGCTGTTACATTCTACCCCCCTTAAAATAAATTTCGCCCTCGAAATTCGTCGGGGTTATAAATGGTTTACTATTCGAAAGTTTCTTTAATAGAAACCCACATCGTAAAAAAGAATACCAAAACTTGTCTTTAAAAACTAAAGTATGAAATGTAACGATTACCCAAATAAACTAATCACTGGGTTTCCACATAGGGAAAATATGAATATGGAAGAGAAATCTAACCATCATGTTCTGATGGAGAGTGGTAGAGAACATGGCTATGGAAAAGCCAACAATCACAAATCCATAAATTTGTGATGATCTAAGGTACCATCCGATTAATTAGATATAAGAGCAGTAGGACAACATTTTTTGTTTTCAAGATCGTTTCCCTAAAGTTGAAGAATTTGAATTAGAATAAATACTTACTTTATTTTGGTACAATCTCACTGTTGTTCGTGCCATGAACAATTTCCACTTCATCTCTTAAATAAATGATGTTGAATTTGTTATTCGTGAAGTGTTAGTATGACAGGTCATTCCATCTGTCTCAAACAAAAGGTTAGCAGAAGTTATTAAATATACACAATTCATTCTTTAGTGAGATTAATCATATATGGTTCCTAAAATGGACTTATACTTCATATATCATACCGCTTAATAAAATAAAACTAGTTTCTACTAAACAGGGACTTCCTGTAGGCCAGTGGTAGGCGATAAAGGCCAGTCGCACTTCGGTTGTGGGTTCGATTCCCACGGCCTTGTCCGACGCGATGGGTTGTCGCCCGTCCTGCAGTTTGTCCTTTTTCTAAAACTATATTACTACAACATCCCATCAATAATATCGAATAACTTCTATCCTTAAACAATACTATCTTATGTCCAACATAATCCATTCCAATCTTTAGGCTTATCCATAATACTGCAGTCCACTCTCATAACATAGTGAAAACGATTACCAGAGATTTAACACCATCGTCGATCCCCATATATCATAAGATATGTTTTTTTGGTCACATTCCAAACATTCAAAGTCATTAATCGTGTATTATCTTGAATACCGTAGTGAAAACATGAATGCAGTTAAAAGTTAACACTTTCCACATACCAAAATCCTCAAAATTCTATATACTCAAACCATGATATCACTTTGTCCTTATATCAATCATGAGCTCATGAATACTGTTAAACATTTCATTTTCTCGTTTTCCCCTTATTATGCGCATATCATCTTATTTCCAAAGATATCTTAATTACTTTGAATACCACATTAGACCAATACATAAATATTCCAATACTCCATGATACAATATTATTTTGGAATCCCATTACATAAACACTTATTCATTCCACCACATTATTTTCATATTCAACATCGCCAGTAGTGATCGCATGTGACTTCCCTTTGTCCTTTTCCTTCAGTGGTTGCTCATGTTGATCATCACTAACCCTTGGATTAGGGCATTTATTAGCATAATGCCCCATTTCCTTGCACTTGAAGCATTGAAGTGTTGGTGGTGCGTTCTCTGCAGTGTTTGCTTTATTCACTTCATTAGAAACCCTTTTTCCATTACTTCGATACTCAGCTACTCGATGACCTTCTTTTCCACACTTAAAACATTTTCTTGTCCCTTTAAGACAATCACCACCATGCTTCTTTCCACACTTTGTGCATAAGGAAACATTTATCTTCTTTTCACCATTATTCTGAGATTTCTCCTTGAACTCCATCTTTCGTTTCTTGTCAAAACCATGAGATGGATATGTAACACGAACTTCCATTTCTACCTTGATAGCACAATGCACAATTTCTTCATAGCTAATGAAGTCTCTTATAGCTAATGCCCTTTGAAGACTTGGTTTTAAGCCACTGAAAAATCGATCAACTTTACTTTCAGGTTGGATGATAATGCCAGATGCATACCTTGCAAGTCTTGTAAAATTCGCTTCGTATATACCAATAGATTCATCATCCTTTTGCTTTAGTTCAAGAAACTCCTTCTCCATCTTTGTTCGAAGAATACGAGGGAAGTACTTACTGAAAAACAAGTTCTTGAACTCGTCCCATTCCATGGACTGAATTTCATCTCTTGGCCTCGTATTCTTGATAAGATTCCACCATTTATCAGCTTCACCTTCCAAACGATATACTGCTAAGATGACTTTATCATGTTCAGAACATTGAAGAACTGAAAATATCTTTTCAGTTGTACTGATCCATTGTTCAGAAACAAGGGGATCGGATGTCCCACTGAAAGAAGGTGGACGTTGCCTCATGAAGGACTCAATAGAATACTATTCCTTTCTCTGGTCATTTGGAAGTCCAGAATGATTCATAGCTTGTGTAAGGATAGCAATAAGATTTTGCACTCCATCTCCCATGACATTTGTTTGTTCAGGAGGACAATCATTGCATTTTCCATTGCATTGATCAACACGGTTCCTTCGGGTTCCAGCCATCGTCTAAAACCTAAAAAGAATAGTGTGAGAGGCAAAAATCATGCTAGGGAAAACAACATAATAAAGGGTGAGTTCCTTCAATATCTAACATCTTAGGTTTAATTCTATGATCGTTAGAGTAGTTCTAGTACTATAACCTATACGTATACTTAACCTTAGGGACATCCCTAGACATACCGTAGAAATATCTCTAGGGATCTCACTAACGTTTTCGCATCCTAGTTTCCAAATGTTGACTAAACCTTTCCTCTGATACCAACTGTAGAGACCCGAAGCTTGACGTACAGAGACATTACATTACTTTTGCGAAATACTTAGTACATAACAAAGACACACACACAAGGATCATAATAGTTTAGTGTCTTTGGAAACTCGGAACGTAAACTTCTAATCGTGGTGAAAGATCTTCAATATCTCCCATAAAGATCTTGCTTATTTTTACCTAAAACCTTTCTTTATATCCTGGGGAAAAGAAAACATAAAAGGGTGAGCTCAAATGCTCAGTAAGGGTAAACAAAAGAAAAATCAATCACATCATATTCATAAGAACATAACTTTTGGAAATCTTAACCTGCAAAAGAGAGCATAATTTCATAACATGGGATAAATCATAGTAGTGAAATGAAATCCCAATAAGCATAACTTAAAACATGAAGCTTTGTGGCATACACACATAATCATATAGAATCATTTCTTGTTAGTCATGACTCATTGCCAAGACTATCTTAGTGGACAAAGTCCCTTTCGGAATCGAGTCACCCTCATTTCAGTCCTGTTTCACTGAACCGGTATAACCTACCATTCCAGCCATGTCTATCTCATGAGATATGAAATCTTTACCCAATTCATTGGAGGGAGATATAGGTCCCACCCATCTCATAATGATACCATTCTTATGTGTGCCACAAATTCATAAATCATACATCATTGCATAACCCATGTAATAAAAATGGGATTCTTAAACAACATGACATCATAAAACAATTCATATAATATAAAGGAATTCATAAAAATAATTCCATCACAACATAGTCAAATCAATGTAATAATAGGTATAGAAACATAACCCTTTATTATCTTAGATGGAAAATAATTTTGATAAAACACTTGAACTCCATTCTTGAGGAAAATATCCTTTCTTCTTCAAAAACATTTTTACTTTCTAAAAGAAGTTTATTAAAAAAAACTTGAAAACTTGTAAAGGAATATTCTTGTAAATAATGTTTTTAAAATCCATTCATGCCGTATGAGTTAAAAAAACATTCTTCGTACTTTTTTCGGAAAAGTCAAAAAGTACCTCGTACGAAAAACGACAAAAGATTCCTTTCATATCTTTTACAAAAAAAGTCACCGACGGGTAAAATTGGATATATACTATTGTATAAGGATGGAAATAAAATTATATATTGAGGTAACATGGATGTGGATGATAAAATACACCCCAGTAAATACCAAATTAAAAACAATCTCGGATAAAAGTGAGATTGTGATATTTCCCTTACCTTAGGTCCGACTTGCTTTGTAAGTGTCTGAACCTCCTGTATAATGATTTAAATCATGTTATTGACTTATTCCAGAATCATATTCATTTTTATTATATCATATATGGTCCACTTACGACTTTATATTACCCGTTCTTTTGTAAATTCATGTTAAAGTAGCGTTTTGGGTAAAATCGTCTCATTTGTCGTTCGTGTTTTTAACATGTAATTATTCATATGATTACTTAGATCATGATTACGTAATTCCAGAATATAAAACATGATTTATATATATATATTCAGAATATACATATATAATAAATCAGTAAATGGAAAGAAATACACCGTTCATGGAGACGGTAGTCCGTACGTACGCATGAACGCTGTTTTCGTTTCCTTATTGAATTGAATGGAATTATGTAGATGACATAAATATAAATATAAATAATTCTAGTATCATTATCAGGTCATATATTTCATTAGTACTTATTATATATACTTTATAATCATTCATGAATGGTTAATCATTGAGAATGAATCTCATCGCGTCGTGGAGACGGTAGTCCGTACGTACGCACGAGCGATGATATCGTTCTCATGGTCGTGGAATTGTGTTGAAGTGTATGTAGACTATTTCAATATCAATATCAATTTATAATAATCATATATAGTTACTCATTACACCATTATACCCATCCTATTAAGGTGGTGGTGGAAAATAGATTACACCACGGCGTGGAGACGGTATTCCGTACGTACGCACGCGCGGTGATTTCATTTTTCCGTAGGATGGATAGAAGGTGAATTAGGGTTGTTTCATATTTATAATGACATATCAGTATATAATAAATACTGATGTTATTACTTTATCATGAAACAACTAAAGAAGAAGAAGTTGAAGAAGAAAGAAATTGAAAAAGATCGGTAATGGATATTACCTCTTTTTGACGCGCCTTTTCTTAGACTCCACTTAAAGAACTAAGGATGGTCTTTGAAGAAGGCCAGGACCTCTAGGATTATACTAGGGAAGTGGAGAAGGGATTTTGGCAGGGGTTGTCCTATCTTGAGTGCTCAAATTGCTGTGAGGAGGAGGGGGAGGAGGTGTCCCTTTTATAAGGGAGGAGAGGGGCACCTTAGGAATATCTCAAAATATTATTTTATATTAAAGTCAAAATCGGTTTATAATGGTTCCAAAGGGTCTTATTTCTAATCTAAAGTGGGGATGGGTCGAAATCCTATCAACCAATAGAATTTAGACATGTTTTGGTTATTATTTTATCCTTATCAATTAGATTTAACTTTAAGTTAAATAATTTAACTTTTACCGTGTCTTTTTGTTTTCTTACACTATATGGTTAATATACTTACTATAACATGCCAAACGAACCCCAAATTGTTTATTATTAATATATATATCCCTATCTAAGTCATGTCTCCCAACCTTAGATTTTTAGGAATAAAATAACAATTAATAATATAATATTTGATTTAAAAACTATTTTGTGTCAATTTTGACACTATTTGATATATGATTTTTGTGAAAGTTATAACAGAATTATATGTTCAAACCAAGTTGATTAAATCAACACTAATATATCATAGTAACCTATAAAATTAGTTTAATTCATAAAAAGTCTTAAATTATATTTATTTTGGTATTTATAATATCAATTATGTCAATATTTCATTAATAATATAATTACTGCATCATCTTTGTGTCATACATAATATAAATTATTTGACGTCTAAAAATTAAAAATAAAATACCATTATGTATTAAATCTTTTTAGCTTTCTAATAAATATTTACAATCGAATTTATCTTATGTATAACCCTATATTACAATTGTTTTAGTAAATAAACTTTGATTTTAACTCTTTTAACTCTTCTTTGAATTAAATAATAATAAATGTCCTAATCTAATCCAAGTGGGCCTAAATGATAATATTTTACACTTAAGGTTGTTTTTGGTCAAGATACACTTTTCCAATAGGATTAGGAAATGTGTTAGGTTAATATTAATATCATTTTTACCCTTAATGACCCTATTTACTTTTAACCGTGGTAAATAAAAGTAAAAAGTTACTATTCACCAAAAATTATTTTCATCTCATTGAACCACATTTTACATACTGACATCAACCGTGTCTCTCAGATTTTTGAAATTCCATTCAAAAAAGCGGTAAAATTAAGTTTTATGAAAAATTCAGTTTTTTAACTACCACTTGGTAGTTTCACTATTCATCAAAAATTGATGTTTTTCAGAACAATGCCAAAATTTCATCCTAAGCTATATTTCATATTCCGAATTCAAAAATGAAGTCTATTTTACCAAATTCATAACATAGAAGTTACATTAATTAATTTTATAATTAAATCCCGCTGTTAAATCAAATAGCGTGTTTTTAAGAAACAATATCTATCAAAAGATTGACACTTGTTTATATCTGGTTTAAATGTGAAATTACATCCAATGACCAACATTGTATTAAATTGTAAAAATATATTCTAAATATACTTTAAAACCAGTGAAATTAATAATTTATCACTATTAATTATTTCGATTGAAAAATTTGTTTTTAATTAAAATTTAGTAATTTTTCACTATTCATCAAAATATGAAAGTTACCCGAAAAGTACCAAAATTTCACCCTAAGCTAATTTTGATATTCTGATTCCAAAAATGAAGTCCATTTTGAAAAATAAAATTTAAAAAATTTCAAAAAGTGGTTATTACTATTCATAACAGCTAGTTTTAATAATATTTTAATAGCATATTGTTGTTTAGTGAAACTCGGTATTGCGTACTACACACGCTATCGAGGAAGGTCGTGATTGCGTGTAATGAAAGGAAAGTCAAGGATGTGTGTTGTGCAAGCTCCTTTTGGTGTGGCGTACAACACAAGACATTAATATAATTAAAAAGAATGTTTTTCATATAATCTCGGGCTATTACAACTATAACTTCTTCTATCCTGGTTGGTGAAGTATAGACATGATGGATTTCAGCAGATGGAATGAAGACATCCCCATTTGAGGTTTCATCATTGCTTGGTGAATCACCAATTTCTCCCATGTTTTCTGGATTTATTGTCGTAATTGTAATTATGGAGGTTTCCATAAGAGTATTTTTATTTGGGTCTATCTTGTCAATTTGACTGATAGGCAACACATAATATGTACTCATATGTGTAAATGGATTTACTGGAATCTTTTCCAAACCATATGGAGCATTAACTTTGGTAATCTCCCTTGTTGTGGATTTTTCCTTTCCCTTCATGTGATAGAATTTCACCTCAATGTATTGAGATTCACATGTCTAGAATGGGGCCTTATCACCATACAATGTCCCAAATTGACCATCGAAACAATATTTTGAGAAATTGATGATATGATGAAGGGATAGCCACATGTTTATGTATCCAAGGTCTTCCAAGAAAGATGTTGAAGGCTGAGTCTTGATCAACAACCATGAAATACGAATTAGATACAAGATCTCCAAACTGAGTTCTGAGTGTAATCTCACCCAGTGGTTCTTGTTCATTTTTATCATATCCTTGTAACATCATAGTAGAAGGAGATAAATCAGATTATGTGAGGCCCAATTGATGAAGTGTACGAATGGGGATGAGGTTGACTTCTGAACCATTATCAATGAAAGTTCTTCAAACGTCTATACCATTGACCTTTCCAAATAAGTATAAAGTTCTAATATGTCCATGAACTACATCATCTTCATCTTCATCTGTGAAAGATATCACCGCATGGCATTCTGCAGGATTATTCTCAACATGGTAGGATTCAGCCACAGAAATTTTAGTTTCAAACTCCTGAGGACTTGACAAAGCCTCGATGAGTGCCTCCCAAAGATCCTTTGATAAATTCAAGGCACCCAGAATTGATAACATGGCCAGTACTTGGGCCAAGTGATTCAATACATCATACTTTTGATCCAAAGGTCTGTGTTTCCCAACAGGAACATTTGGTTTCGCAGGTACCTTAGACGTTGATGCTTTGGAAGTAGATACATCTTGTATCGGGGTAAGAGTTGGCAATACTCCCGGATTTGGAAGATTAGAATGAATTGGTCTATTTACATGCTGAGAGGAAGAAGGTGTAACTTCTAAATGATCTTCTAGAATAACTATGCTTGGACTGCGTCTGCTATAGGTTGAAGAATTTTCTTGTTCTTTTTGAGCCCATTGAAGGGCTCTGCCACGAGTTTCTACCACACACATAGTTCTAGCAGGTATAGAATTAGAATAGTGGCATCTCAAAGATCCATGTCTTCCTATGTATCCCAGACCTCTGGAACTTCCTCTAATTCCTCTATTTGATAAAGGTAACCCAGGCTCATCAAAGTCAAAACTGCAACTGGCATATGGATCTGTTAAGTGAATCATATTAACAGAACCGAAGATTAACCCTTCATCCGATGAATACTCTTCTTGATTACCCAATTTAGGCTCTGCCATTTGGTGGGACAGTGCACGTGACTTCGAAGTAGATGGCATAAAATCTCCCAGAGTCAAAGACAACTTAGGCATTGACATGATTTCATCTTCTTCTAATTTATCTTCTTTATTTGAATTATTCCGTTTCTTTCAGGATTTTCCCTCTGATGAAGAGGATTTTGCTGTGGAATTCATGGAAGAAGACACAATTAGTTTCTTCAATTGTGTTTGAAAAATAGCATGAGTTCGGTTGATCATTTTTCTGACCATCTAATCATCATATTTTTTTGAATTTTTGTTCTTGACTTCTTGCCACTCACCTTCCTCCTCTGGATCCGTAGCAGTAACACATGCTACCTGAGCCGAAGAACCTCTCAGTTTGACTTGTCCCGAGTCGACCATTTTTTTCAGAAGTTCCATGAAGACAAAACACTCTTGGATGGGATTCCCCAACATCTAATGAAATTGGAAATAATTGGGAGGGTCTTCATCTCCTTCCTTATTTGGCCTTTTGGGACTTGGAAATAGGACTAAATTATTTTCCAAAGCCGAAATGAAGTAGCCAGGAACTTGTTCATTTCAGAAAGAGTAAACTTTTCACTTTAAATCCTAAAATTGTTTTCGTATTTGATATCTTTGATCATCTTGACGAAACGGTCTCTGTTGTTAGGGCTCATGAGGCAGATCCCTTCGAGAAGATGAAGGTTTTAAAGTAGAAGTAGGTAAAGGTGCTTTTTTAAGCATAAATGTAGTAGTCTCTGCTCTACCCATTCTTCTTCCTGGAGTAGATGGAATTACACGAGTTTTATCCTTAGTCTTCATAAGAGAATCTTCAATATATTGAGCGATTAAAGTAAGGTCTCAAAACCCTCCTGTGTATTTCACATGGATCAACGGCATGCGTAAATCATAACACAGATTTTCCATACAGATTGGCAACAATTCCTCTTGAGGGAGTGCTAAGCTTAGGGAATATGTTAATCCCTTCCAGCGACCAATGAAATCTGAAACCCTTTAATTCTCCCTTTTCTTACAGTTTGTAAGATCAAAAACTGTTTTCTTTGGAAAATATGAGTTGAATTGAAGAAGGAATCGTTGAAGGAGATCCTCCCACCCGGTAATTGATCAGGATTGCAATATTGTGTAACAGACAAAAGCAGACCCTTGTAATGACTGTACAAAACACCTGAGCTTAACTGCTTCCTGTTGCTGAGGGGTTCCCATTATAGGATCACAACGAGAAACAAAATGTGTTATGTGTTGCTCTGGGTCTCCCGAACCATTAAAGATTGGGAATGTGGTACTTGCAAAATTTTATGGGGGAGGAATTGCATCATCCCATTCAGGGTAAGCACTCTTTTCTTGTTGAATTTGAGCACGATTTCCCTCCATAGAATCCAACCAAGATGTTAATGACTCAATAGTATTTATTAAATTTTGAGAAACATCCCGTTGAGCTTGAATCTGAACAGGTGCAATGACTGGAGCTTGGACAGATGTGGTGGCAGGTACTGCAACTGATGGTAGTACCGCCGATTTTTGTTTCACCTGACCCGTAAGATTAGACCTGTGAGGGTGTACTGTTAGAGGAGGATATTCCTGATCCATCTCAATAGCTGCAACAAATTATCTTGGCTAACAGACTCCATCACGCTTAGGAGTAATACTACCCTAAAGTAGTTCTGCATTCATCCTCATCAATTCCTTTATTTCTTCCTCCTATTGTGAAAATATTTGCTCTAATGAGAGTGATTGGCCTTATCCAAAGGAAGGTATGTAACCTGATTCTTTCCCTTCCCTTTGTTGGATCCCTTTCGGAGAGTGGGAAGTGGGTTATTTGAAGGAACACCCAGATTCTAGGTAATCCTTTGATTTCGTGTACGCACACCTTTTTCATTTGTGTTTGTGTGTGAAACTTCTTGAGTAGGAATCTATTTATCGGATACCTCTGAGTGACCTTCATCTGGTGGATCAGCAACAACAACATTGATGGAATTAATTGATTCATAATGAATTGAATCTTTTCTATCAGTATTTCCATGATATTGTCTTCTTCCATGTCTCTGATGAGACATTTCCTTTTCTCGATTTGATCCCTCAGGAACTTCTTGACGAACCATAATTTGGAGGGAATCTTCTGATAATTTGTCTCTTCATTCCTCTTGTGGATTCTTCCCTAATCGAGAGAAGACTAACTTTCTCAGAGGGAGAGATTGATGATTTGAAAATGTCCCCAATCCTGTGGACTGGGGCTGTTCTTTTTGTTCCTGCTCAACTCCTTGAATCCTATTTTTTGATTCTAAGGGTTGGTTTGAAAGAGTCCCCAGTCTGGCAAGCAGGGTGGTTCTTGACATGCTATATTTGAGAATTTCTTGTAAGATCTCCTGATCTTGCGGACATTAGTCCAGAAATTGGTTGGATACATCAACCTGCATCCACTTTTATCACCCGGCTCAAAAGACCGTTGGATGATTTCTGACACTTCTGTCATTTGATGATGTGCTTGCTCCAAATGGGAGGCTTGATCAATATTCTCATTTTATTTATGCAGAAGTAATTCAAAAACTTGTTCTCTGTATACTTGATTTTGAGAAGAACTAGTTGAAGCAAGTTCTTGAGCAAGCCTTTGATTACAAACAAAGCCAATTGACTGTGGCCGGCCATGGGAAATAAAATTGCATGAGGACATTTTCGGTGGGATTTGCTGACTGGAGAGTATAGTGAAATGTAGTGCTCCATGAACACCTCATCCCCTGATATGAATACCAAATGGAGAATTTACAATTAATTGGCACAGTATTCTTAGTGCGCCAAGGCATGAACGTTGAAGGGATCTCTGCTGCTTTTCAGACTTCGGATATCGAGAAACTGAGAGATAATCCAAGTCAATTTGGCGTTTTAACCCTTCTATTATCTTGACATGATTTTCATATTCATCATAAGATAATATTTTATTTTTAAATTGACAAATATTTTTCCATATGTTGAGACGGATATCATGAATTCCATCTTCCGTCAATATCTCCGGAATGTCATACTGAGAGTCAGCCGAAGGCCAAAACATGACTGGCACTTCCCCATTAGCCAGTTTTTTTCTCATATTCAGTACTTACTCTTTATCATTAAATGAGCATTCTTCTACTTGATTAGACCAAAGCTGGTGCTTCCTTGTTTCTCCATCGGGTTCAACAATATTATTAGAGAATTCACTGATCAAACTAGAAGATGAACGACCCAGGGGTGGTTTGGAGAATGACCTACACCCCGGGCTATCTTCTAATTGAGAAATTATTTCACCTGCTAGCGGTGAAGCATAAGACATGACTGTCTTCACGTTTGCATGTGCCTCAAGATAAGAGGTCTTTCTCATCACTACATTGTCTATTGGAGCATTTTCAAGGCAATGTGCATTATAACTGTGGAGAGGACTTTCACAGCTAAATTCATCATCATGGGGAGGACCACCATGGTGGGTTACAGCAAAAGATGAAACATTTTTCTCCTTGGTCTTTTGGCCACACAGAGGGTTCCTGTGTATCTCATCTGAAGATGAAACTTTGAGATCGACCGAACTGTCATGAAGAAAGCCTTCATGAGGTAGTGTCTGATGAAGACCTTCAAGATTAAAGTTCCCACTATTGGGAAATGAGGGAGTAGAATCTTTAATTCCAACAGATAATTGTCTGAGGGATTCAGGAACTCCAGAATCGAGCAGGGCCTTATTACAAGTTGGCTCTTGATTTCTTGACTATGATGGGAGGGTCTTCTTCTTATACACCTTCTTACTCACTTTAGTAACCACTTGCTAATGAAATTAGTCATTATGGGTAGGTGTATGTGCCTACTCAGGAGACATTTTTGGGTTATTATGATTATCTCCACTCAAATCAGGTGTATGTGCCTGACTTGGTTGTCCGTATGATATGGGGGAGTATTCCCCACAAACCTCTTGGATTGGAATAGAGTTATGTGTCTATTCCAGAGAGAACTGTTGATGTGTCACTCCACTGGTAGGGATAGATTTATGTGTCTTTCCCTGAGATGCTGCTAAAGATTTTATAATATCCTGGCAGGCATCCAGAATATGAGCAAGGATTTGCTTATGCTCTTTCACCATTGACAGAATGTTCTTGGTGACTTCATCTTCCGGAATGGGGATATACGTCCATTCTGTGCTTGGAGTAGTTGTGTGTTCCTGATCCTTTCCTCCTTTTCCTGTCAGTGAATCCTGACAGTACTCATGTGTGGCGGTAGAGAGTTGATTCTGCCTCTCGTTTGTTGCCGGAGCTTTCTGACTGACTTCTCTGAATGCTACCAAATGAGACTATTAGTAGGAATGATCAATACTATTAGGTGTATGTTCCAGATGATTTCACTCCTCCAAACGTGGTTGATGAGCTTCCTTCAATACTGACAGACGAGACTGCTGGCAGGATTGATGAGTGTAAGAAGGTGTATGTGCTTGTTTACCAGTTTTCAACACATTGGGCTGGCGGGCTCCACCGTATGTCGTCAGACGAGCCTATTTACTAGCCGATGATTTATAAACAGGTGTATGTTCCTTTCTATAGTACTCTTCCGGAATTGCCTGGTGGGATTGGTGTGCTGCTGCCAGACGAGTCTGCTAGACAGCAGAATTAATACGGACGGGTGTGTGTACCCGCTCGTTGCTTGCCACCAAGTTAGGTTGGTGGACTTCTCTGGAGATGGAAGAGATGAGAACCTGATCACTATTGACCGGATTTCTCCTCTGTAGGTTCGTCTTACCTGCTCAGGTTCGAGGAACTTGAACTGAATGTCTGGATATGATACCCTCATCATGTTGAGGGTGCACTGCCGCACAATTCTGGCAACAATTGTTGATGGGAGCCCTCAGGAAGGACTCATGTCTCCTTGAATTAAGTCCCTAAGGGACCTGATCATTCACCTCCCCAGAATAGGGAAGGTAATGGTGATTATTTTCCGGGGATAACGACCCGAAACGGTTGGAGATGGTGGTTGGCACCACCTACTTCTTGATCGTTGGTCGTCGCTGTCCGGATGACCAGGGGGAATTATTGACTTGGAGGGATTTTCGAGCAGCCTCTGGATTTGGAACAGTACCATTTTGACGGTACTCTTTTACCAGCACATTTGATACCTAGAGTTGAAGACGCTGAGTAGGTGATGTTGTCCTCAGAGCAGATGACGATCCCGCAGGAGTAGCAGCAGAGGCATTCACAGCAGAAGTATTCACAGCAGAAGTATTTACTGGTGTGAACTTAAGAGAATCCATTTATGTAACACAGAAGATCTTGGAAAAGAGTGCATGTTTGATATAACAGATGTAATAAAGAAAAGTCGGGACACTACATATTTTGGATAAGCACATATGTTATTTATTGTCTAGTTGTCCCTCTCATTGACTTTAAATAGGGGCCTAACAAATAAGTAAAACATTACTTTAACTTGGTTAAGGATTCACGTAGGGTTCACCATTTTTTTGTTTCCTCTGTAAATGGGGATGACCTCGTTGATTTAAGGTTCAAACATTCCATGTGGTATCTAACAGGTTTTTTTGTAGAACCGGAAACATCCAATGATTCTATATCCATTTGGACCTACTTTCCAAAGGTAGGTACTCATTAGTTCTGAACTGATAAGACTTAAGAATTTTCATTGGTCGAGAGGATGGGAGGTCAGACTCATCACACCTTTTTTAGGGGAATTATTGTCTAATCCGGGACTCTATTTATAGATTTAAGTTATTTCATGAATCCTTATTAAATTACTAAGTATAAAATGATCTTTCCTTTAGATCTGACAATCAATGATTGATATGTAGGAAATTTAGAGGATCTTTTATGTGTATTCGAGGGTCTTCATCGATAGAGAATCATCTGTATTTGTTAGAGATTCATAATCAATGGTATCATATAATAAATTATATAAAAGTCGCTTGGTCATTATAATGACCATACTGGTTTTAAAGCCACTTGGTGGGGCACTTGAAGTTTATTTTCATTCAGAAGGACATGGATTATTTCAGAGTTGGCATCGTACCTGCAGATAGGCTACCTACATATCCATTATTTAAAAAAAGGAATCAGAACCAATGTAGTTCAAGTAAGGGAGTATGATATTTATGTATTATTGATGGCTCAAAGAAAGATGTCATAATTACTTTTACGCTCTAATCTCACGTGAGTCATGCTCGGTGTGAAAAACAAGAGGTATTGGTGAAACCATACAATTGTTCCATGAATGATGAAATCATAGAAAATGATGTGAGGCTTATGTATGTATGAGTGCCCAAATAGATAGATATTGGGACTTATTTCAAAGAAGAAGTCCGGGAACATGGTCCACAAAGGTATATGTACTTTATGGAGAATTGGATACTCTAACTTGGGGCTTACTGCTGAGGAAGATGCCCAAATTAGAGGGACTTATGATTTTGTTTTATTCCTGATAAGTAAGCCCAAATCAAAAGTAAATTAAGACTGGTTAAGAGAAATTATGGCTGGGGCTTATTCCTGAGAATGAGGCCTTAGTTAAAAGACTTGTGACTGGGACTTACTCCTAAGGAGGAGGCCCAGGTTAAAGGGATTTTAAAATTTGGGCTTACTCTTAAGGAAGAGGCCCAGGTTAAGGGAATTTTAGAATTAAGGGACTTGGGGCTTACTCATAAAGAGGATACCCATATTTGTAGACTTTGAGACTGGGGCTTACTCCTGAAAAGGAAGGCCCAAATTAAGAATTCTACCATATTAAAGGATGATGTTGAATAAATGAAATCTCTATCCTTAGTGAAATAAAGATGTGTAAATCACTAGGTTTTGAGAGATGTTCCACAAAATTCCTTTCAGATAAGGAAGCCAACAAAGGAACCATGCCATAAATGGATTTGAAGAGGGGTTTGAAGGATGAATCATGAATAGGAGAGGTCGATAGGCATAGGAGAGGTGAAATGGGAAGGAAGGGAACCCAAAAACAGAGGGGCGCGCAAGTCCTGGTTGCGCAGGTGTACCTGCGCGACACATGGGTACTAGCGCGACGGTCAACCCTCAAGGTAATACTTGGGAGAGACTTGGATAAAGCCCTTAGTACTATCCCTAGAGGCTTCCAGAAGGGTGGCATGCAAGTTCTGTTGAAGGGGTAAGGCGGCGCGTAAGTGTGGCCATTTTCCCTTAAGGGCTAGCCACTTAGGCACACAAGTGATGATGAGTTTCAACACTTAGGCCTTACTCCCCCTCTTTAGATCTTCCGTTCTAGGTAAGAAATTACCCTAGAAGTGTTCGAAAGCTTTGATAAGAGATTATGGCATCAGGATCTCAAATCTGAGTTTTTAGAATTTTTTTGTCCCTTTAATGGGGGGCCCATCGGGGGTATTTATAGGCTGGTGAAGACCCTGGGCGAAATTCAAAGAGGGTGCAAAAGTCACCTACGTGGCCACTAGGGCGGCGCACAAGTATACTTGCGCGACCTTGGTGGAATTTGCGTGACCCAAGTGAAAATGAATCGTTTTTCATGCCTTTGTCAATTTTTGATGTTTCTTCAAAGGATGAATAACTTTGGGTTTAAGGTTTTTCCCTTTTAATTCATTAGACTTTGTGACGAAAATGAGCGTCAACAACGTGCTTGCGTGTGTTCATTAAGTTGATAGGACATTCCAAGTGATGAGTTTTAATATATATATAAATGTTTAATTAATTTCTATGTAATGTTCATATCTACATATCATGTGTGACTCGTATTATAGTTATTACTCTATGTGCATTAAAGCATTACACATGAAAAAAAATCATTAAATTTGTATAATCATGAATTTGATAGTACACGTCATGAAAGTACGTGATAAGTATTGTATGCCATATGTCACAAGAGTAAATAATATATGAGTATAATATATGTTGGGTAGATTCAAATAGGTATTCACCATGTTGCATCCATGTACATAATTAATTTTTAAATAGTTTTTTTTTAATTATGATGGATGAGAACCTCCAGATAATTCAGATGAGAATTAAGATAAAATAATTTATTAGTTAAATAATATAATTAATAGATTCGAGCATGATTTATCTTGAATAAGAATTATTAATAATTTAATGCTAGTATTATTAAATGTGTAATTCATTACATGATAATGGATGATCATGTGCTTAGACCAAGATCTTTGTATGTGATTGGTTTCATTTAATTTATTATTAAATTAAATTGTTGGCATGCATGTCATCTCTCATCTCATTATGTATTGGCCTGTGTGACCATAGTTTATTTTATGTAAACCCCTTTTTTCCTCACCTTTATGTGAGTCAAAACATATGTCATGGATGGAGATACCAAGCTAGTGGAGTTGGTTCAAGTTTGGATCTGAGGCCAAATTGATCTAAGAGAGATACATAGGTGGACTGGTGGAAAGCTGCAACAAAAATATTAATTGGTTCAAGGTGTTTTCCCCTAGTTCGATGGTTAATTTTTCCTTCGCTAGATAAACTAACCATTATTAAAATATCATGATCATACCACTTTAATATTTTATTTCTATCAAGTTGAATGGTTATTTTATTATGGATGTTTTGTCACAATTAGAGGAATTAATTAATTAACATGCATCCAAGATAGAACTAAAATAAATTATATTATGTGTAAATATTATCTAAGACATGGTTAATCACTTAAGTAAATCCACTTAATATTAATAAACATGTAATAAAGAAAATAATTGGAAATCTATGCATAAAAGGATAAAATCCATCAATAATATATACTAAGTTGGTATATCCTTTCATTACTTTAGTTAAAATTGAACCATAGTTCAAATAGCTTGACTAGCTAAAGTTGAGGTGAATTCAATTATTGAGAAATCTTAACATGATGTTTTGGGTTGAATCAACTTAGTTCACATCAAGGGTTGAATTCCAATGTAGGACTTAGTGTAACTGAGTGGAAAGGGTTTAGAAAATCCAATTTAAGGATTGTTTGATTGGGGAGTCCACTCAACAGATCAAGGAACTTTGGGTTAATGACGTTTTCATTTGGAATGCCTACCTAAAACCATTCAAGTTGTTTGACTAACCAAATATAGGGTAATGAGAGAATAATATGAATCCTTGTGACTAGAATTTCCAAACAACATGTTATTTTAAATCCAATGGTGAGGACTATTGGGTTTCAATAAAATAGTGGGAGATTAATAAATATAATATTTATTTATTTTTATAAATTTATTTGATAAAGTAGTAAAATTATAATCATATTATTTGTAGAAACAACAATAGAATGAATTGAAATATATCATTATGATCCACACTTGAGAAGGATAACCTTCAAATAGGAACATATTTCTAAGATTGGCAAAGGCGCTTACGCATTATCCTTCTTCGTGAATAGAAATTGTATGTGATGAAAGAACCAATTCTTAAATCTATTGAAAATGAGGCTAGTGATGAAGATTTTTCTCTCTATGAGAAAAAATCGAATGATGCTACAAATGTTCAGTGTTTCATGCTATCATCCATGAACAATGTTCTTTTAATGCAACACGAGGACATGGATGCATATAGAATGGTGACTCACATTCAGTATCTCTATCAATAGAATTCAAGACAAGAGAGATATTGGGTATCAAATGATTTGTTTACAACTGATCATGGAGAGTTAGTGCCAACTGAGCCACATGTTGTTTAACTTATTGGGTACATTGAATGCTTAGACATCTTATGTGGCGGAAACCTCAGGAGTCTCCACGATAGAAAATGGTTTGTAGATGAAGAAAAAATAGAATTATGAAACACTCAGGACACAAAGATTTACATGCTTTGGGAAATTATCCCTACATCCACATAGGGGCAGAAGTTTCACTTTACCCAGGATCACAATTATAAGGATAAAATCTGTGATTCTAACACACTAATACTTTCACCTGAAATGTTCTAATAAGGAGTATGAAACACAATTCCATCAACTCTGTAGAAAGTTTATTGTGTTACAGAAAACGATGGCTAGAAGTATTCAAAGATACAGTGCTCTATTGGTGTGAGTTGGTCATATGTGCTACTGTGTTAGAGTTGCTACAATGCTCAAAAAATTGGGCTAGGATCCTTAGGCCCCTAGTCCCCTAGAGCAGGGTTTCATTGCCCGCTACAACCCCCAATGAGGTCACAACAGAGTTTAAAACCTGATGCACAGTACGGGCCAAAATCATTTGGACCCATCATTTCCCAGAAAGGATCAAGATACACCAATCCAACATCTTAGGGATTAAATTCTTGGATTAGTTGTGCATATATCTCATACTTTCATCAAATCCTAATATGTTCTCTAGTTTTATTATTAATTAAAATATGAGCAATAATGAGAAGATTATTTTAGGAATTCTTACTCTGCCAAGTGGATGAGGACATGGTGTGTGACAAATTTTTGGTCCTTATAGTGAATAATAAAAGGAAGAACAAGTCAACAGGGCCTAGGACTCAAAAAAGGTATAATGCTCATATGCACTATCCTTCCAAGAAGAGAAATATCTAGATACAGGGCATGAAAAAGGAGGTACTTTTTTTCATGTAGCAAGCAAGGCCACTGAAATAACTACATCCATAAGTAAGGGTAATCTAAAGGTGAATTCATTCTCAAGTGTAATCTTTCATCATCTACACATTGGGTATTAGATACATATTATGGTGCACACATATTTATCCAAATGTAGGAAACAAGTATATTTCTAAGGATTTCTAGAGGAGAGGTGGCTTTGTGAGTTGCCAAGGGTGCAAGGCTAGATGCTCCATCCATTGGGGACTACCACCTTTCATTGTCCATGAGAATGATATTGGTTTAAAAATATTGTTATTATGTACCAACTGTTACCAAGAACATAATTTTGGTATCATTATTAGATGTAGATGAGTTTATTATCATGTTTGGAAAGAAAATTTGTATCTTTTATAAAGAAATCATATGTTATGGTATGACACATTTAACTAACAGTCTTAATGTATTAAATTATTAAAACCAAGTATTGGAAATTGATAATGAATCATGTTCACATGAATCATTTAACACCCAACTATGAAATCACCGTATTTGTCATGAAAACAAGAAGTGTTTGAAAAAGATCTATCAAGACGGTTATTTAGACTTGACTGAGCTAAAACCACCAGAAAGATATGATGCTTGTTTACAAGAAAAAATGACCAAACCACCATTTGGTGGATAGGTTGAAAGGGCCATAAAGCTTCTAGGATTAGTACACATTGATGTCTGTGGACCATTTCTAGTAGAATCTAGAGGTGGGTATACTAACTTCATAACTTTTACTGATGACTTGAGTAGATATGATAATGTATACTTGATAAGGTATAAGTCTTAGTCCATTTAAAAATTCAAGTAATTCAATAATGAATTATACAATCCACTTGGAAAGAATATAAGTAAGATTTCAATAGATTGTGGTGGTGAATATCTTAACCAAGAGTTTATCGGCATTCTACGAGATTTTGGGATTCTATCTCAACTCACTCCACCTTACACACGACATTGGAATAGTTTTAGTGAAAGGTGAAATAATACCTTTTTATACATGGTAATGTCAATGATGAGTCATGCAGATCTTCCATTATCCTTTTGGGGATATGTATTACATACTACGACATACACATTTAATCGAGTACCAAATAATGAAACAAACAAAATTCCCTTCAAGTTATGGAGTGAAAATAAACCGCATTTTTCACATATGTGTGTATGGGGATGTGGGGAATTTTTTAAGTACTTATCATGTAACAAACTAGCACCTCGGTGTACAAAGTGTACCTTTATAGGGTATCCCAAGAAAACAAAGAGATATTACCTATAGAACCCCTCGCACAAGAAAGTGACTATCTCCAGAAAAGCTGTATTTCTTGAGAGGGATCACATACTCAAAAAAGAAAGTATGGGAAAAATTGACTTTGATGAAGTTGATGATTAATATACACAAGAGTTTGTACAAGAACATATTCCATAGGACCCCATGTAAGAATTAGTTCATGAAACACAAGTACTGAGTAGGAGCACATGAGTGATAAGGGAACCAGAGATATATGGTTTTATAGTAATCAATAATGATGAATCATTATTGGTTGAAAATGATGAACATATCACCTAAAAAGATGAAGTAGATAGATTGTACGATGAAAGATGGAATAAACCCATGTAATCTGAAATGGATTCCATGTATCAAACCAAAGTTTGGGTTCTGGTCGATGTGCCAGTTGATGTAAAGCCCGTTGGGTGAAAATGGGTATTCAAGAGAAAACTAGACATTGAAGTTAAAGTAAATACCTACAAATAAAGACTAGTGGGTATTGGGTTTAAACAAAATCAAGGAATTAAGTATGATGAAACCTTTCCACCAGTTTTCATGTTTAAATCCATTAAAATTCTACTTGCTATAAAATCCTACCATGACTATGAAATTTGAATGATGGATGTCAAAACTAATTTCCATAATAGTAACTTTTAGGAAGATGTATATATGACACAACTAGAAGGGTTTGTGACTAAAATTGATGCCTAAAATATTTTCAAGTTACATAGATCCATAAGTGAATTGAATCAAGCATCCAGGTCATGGAGAGTTTGATTTGATGAAGTTATAAAAGAATTTAGGTTCTTTAAGAATGAATGTGATCCATGGTTTTGAAAGAGGTTTAGAGAAAATGAAGTTGTTATCCTAGTAGTATATGTTGATGATATATTACTTATTACAAATGACACACCAATTTTACATTGTGTTAAGGACTGGTTAAACAAATGTTTCTCCCTAAAATACATAGGTGAGACAGCCTATATTCTAGGGATCAATATCATTCATGATAGATCGAAGAGGCTTCTTGGACTAAGTAAAAGTACAAACATTGAAAATATACTAAAGATATTTATTATAAAAAAATCTAAGAGGGGATTGGTTCCAGTTTCACATGGTTTATATCTTTCTATGAAAATGTATCCTTAGACACAACAGGTGAAAGAAATATTTAGTAAGATCTCATACGCTTCAGCGATAGGATGAATCATGTATTCCATGTTATGTACTAGACTTGATATTTCCTATGCATTGATCTTGGTAGGGAGATATCAAGATGATTTAGGAGAACACCATTGGTTTACTATTAATTCTATACTTAAGTATCTGAGAATAACTAAGGATATGTTTCTGGTATATGGAGGAGATGAGGAGCTGGTCATCAAAGGTTATACTGATTCTAGTTTTAAAATATATTAGAATTATTTGAAGTCATAGTCAGGATATGTTTTCTCTTCTAATGGAAGAGCTATGAGATGGAAGAGTTCAAAGCAGCCAGTTTTCATAGATTCTATAATAGATTTTGAGTATATAGAGGATTTTTATGCATCCAAGGAAACTTATGGATATGAAACTTTTTCAGGGATCTTGATGTGGTACCTAGTAGTAAATATCCTATCACATAGTATTGTGATAATACTACAGTGGTGACTTTGAAAAGAGCCATGGTCACACCAACAAATAAAGAATATTCTTTGGAAGTATCACATATTGAGGTATTTTTAACAGATGGGTGATGTTTTAGTAAGAAAAGTTCCCATATAATATAACATGGTAAACCCCTTGACTAAATACCTATGTCAAAAAAATCATGAGTGTCATGTGAGAGATAATGAACTGAAGGTTGTTAGCAGTCAGATCTAGTGCAAGTGATAGCTTGTTGGAGTTGGTGCTTTAGAACTAATTTTTTTGTACTTTATGATAACATGTATTAATAATCTTTAATATTAATAAACCACTTATCACATCATGATTTTTCTTTTTCATAACATAGTATATGATAATGTTCTAATAGTAACTGTCACACTAAAATGTCATAGCAGCTCCCCGCTATGATTAGAACACAGAAGCGCTATAAAAATATTCTTAAATATATGTTCTATAGATAGATGATATCATTTTAGGGACACAAATGATATAGGATATCAGGGGTGAAGACTCATCAGACTTTCCAGTGTAGGATATTATGATAATGAGACCCGCCAATAGGAAATACACATTTATATGTGTCATTGGATATTCCTATTTGTGGACATGTGTAATAATCCTTAGAATTTAAGATTATTATTAATGATTATTATAAGTCTCATGCTACGATGTATTGATGAAAACTATGACGACATATGTCCGCAGTGAGGTATGATTTGTTGAGTGCATCACGAGTACTATTGCATTAAGGAATAATGTGATAAATGATTTGTCCATTCTGTTATTTAACAGAAGTTGATATCTCAGGCCCTTTGAGGAAAATAATATAGTCCAAATAAATCCATGTCCAAGGTATTCTATAGGAATGTTTTATTTCTAGAAATTCAAAAAGCGACATCGAGTATATAGGTTGATGACACCAACATGAAACCTGCTTGATTAGAGATATCATGATAAAAGGATTATATTAAACAGCAAGCATACGTATGAGGTATTATGTTATTGTGACATTAACTTATTTCTCTATGAGTTCCTTAACATGTTTCTAGATGCTAACCTTGGACATTAGGGTGTTTCACCTAATTCCACTGAGAAAGAGGCCTAGAGGGTCACACACTAGGCGTATCCAAAATCTCGGTTAAATAATATATTATTATTTATTAGTTAACAAGTAGAATAAATTTTATTACCACACATGGAATAAAAATTATTCATTTTTTCTTGATCACATATATTACATCACCAGTTATTCAAGAGAATATAATGTGAGTCAAATATTTAATATATATTTATTTAATATTTAGTGAATATAATATTTATTTATTTATTGGAGAATAATATAGTAATAATTATTTAATAAATAAATAATCATTATTCAAGGTCATAAAAATTTTTGTAAAGGAATGGTGAATAGAGTTTAATGGTTTGGTGAGAAATAATATTTATTGAATATTATTGGAATAAAGATTATTTAATTTTAATTAGCAAGTTAAGCACATGTTGAGAAATAATAATATTATTATTATTATAGAATGGGGTTCCGAAAGGGATTAAATAAATAATAAGTGTCACTTGTTCAATTATTTATTTCTAACCCTAGAAACATATAAACCCAATAATATTATTGTCAATGTGAGCCAATTCATTTTGTTTCATGCACAATGACAGCCAGAGATATTCCTCTCAAGCCCTAGAGAGCTTCCTCTCCAAGAATTCTCCCAAGAAAGAAGATTGATCTCCTTCTACCTCCCACTATAGAGTCTAGATATATCAATTAGAATTATTTGGAAATGATTCTCATGGCGATCACGGACGAACGACACAAGGAATAGTATCCATTGTGCTAACACACAACGATTCCTATGGCGACGTTCAAAGATTTTTGGGACATGTGAAGATCACTTCTAGAGGGAATCTACTCTTGATTACTATGATAAATCAATGATATAACATTGATCTATTGTCAAGTCCATCAATGAAGAAATATTTCATGTAAGTTAATTCTTTAATTGATTAAATTAATTATAAATAATATGTGATGATCTTGTGATTGGTTCTAGTGTTATGTCTCTTATTTTTTTCTTTGATTCAATTTTATTGATTATATTGTTCATCATTCAGTAAAATATCAGATTAAACATCAGTCATGACAAAAATAAAAGTTGTCCATGACCCATCACACACTTCCTTTGTGCCTGAAACCTATACATGTGACTCTCCACACATCTCCAAAGATTGTAAACCAATAGTGGGATTAGGCGATATAGATGTGTCCAATTGAAAACTATTCATCTTTTTTGTAAATAATTTCAATTGGGAACACAATAGAGTAGTTTCTTTCACTTTTTAAATTCCTCTCCTCAGCGGTCCTCTCTCACTCAAAGTCTATCATTGTGAGATATTTGATCAAGGAGGTTTAATTTCACTTATAGAGTTTTTATCATCAAACATCTATCCATAGAGGCATTGATTATGGATTGGTACATCATCTATAAAAATAGTAGAACAGTTCTTTTTGAAGTAAAATATCTAATCAGTATAGTTGGAATCTTTTTAACATCTCATTGAATCTATCCCACACCTTAAAAGAGAACTTTATATATCATTAGATGAAATTTTAGATTTTATTTCACAAATTCACTCTATTTGATGGTGGGAAATAAATATTCATAAATTTTTTTTCCAACATGTTCCAAGTAGAAATAGAATTGGACAATGGATTTTCTACTAATATTGCACTCAGTATTTCTTTGAAAATTGGAATTACTTCAATCTTTTGAAATATTTTCAGTCTCTATTGTTCTTGAATGTATTGTATATCATCCTGAAATTTGATAAGTATCCATGTCAATCCTCATGTTTCATTCCACCAAATTGTTTCATGTTTTATATCATTTGGTGTATACTTGACTTAATCTAAAAATTGTCCACTTGAATGAGTTGTCAAAAAATGATCTAGGTTTCCCCATCGATGTACAATAGACCATATTCCATGATGGTTATAGAGCATGAAAATTGGTGTATTCCATATTGATGATCCCTGGTGGTGAAATTTGTATGAATATTATCATTTACACTAGGGTAGTTTTATTTTTCCATATATTCTCACTAGAGACTGCACATTTCTATCTATATATGGGTTATAAATTAAATGTTTTCTCAAATAAAAACACCTAAATAAAGTGATATATATCATGTTCATGTAACTAAGGACTTGTGAAGACTGATATAGAACACTACACTTATATAAAATATTAACTGTAAATAGAAAGTGATGAGTAAATACATGGGTTAAAAAATTATAAATTTTCACATCTTAAGTTAATCATTTCCCTCCAACAATAGTGATAAAAAAAATTAATAAAGACACTAGCTTTATTAATTCCAACATGTATCAATGTTTATAATTTATATTAATATTCCACAAAAATAAAATTATAATAATGTAGTATAGCTCAATTATAAGATCAATCCCACATGGAATATCTAGTAAACCTTAAATATGTTTTTGTTTTTCCAACTGTCAACCATAATCAACGTATTATAAAAATCACAATTAAACTACCAATATTGAATTCAAAATTGAATAAATAACTTACTTTCAATGAAATGAGAAATAATAAATAAATTTCAAAGGATGGTTTTCCATAAAAATATATAATTACATTCATTCATAAATCTATTTAATTAATTCATTGAATTATTAGATATAATGATTGGATTCAATATGATCAAATCTACCAATTCTATTTAAATTAATATAACTATTTTGATGAAATTTTTAAATAAAAATAAGTGAATTAAAATATAACCTTATTAGAAACAATGAATTGAGACTATTGTTCAAAATTTAATTCTATAAACCATCATGGATATCCTTCCTTAATAACTCCATTTCTCAAAAAATTATTAATGAATGAAATTAAAATTAAGTCTAAAGATGATTCTCGATAAAAAATATTCTTTATTAATGAGCTTGATAAAATAAATTCCGTACCTATCTATCTAATCTTAACACCTTTCTTATTAGGATACTTTCCACTCATGATTAAATGAACGTTAATAATTAATAAAATAAACATCATAGGAAAATAATCCTAATAATGAAATAATGAATAAATTTGAAAAAACTCAAACAAAAAGAATGAAAGAGAATCAAATATTACTAAAATTAAATAAAAAAAGAACCAATGAAGTCTTATTAGAAGAGAAATGCTAAATAAAAAAACTAAAAACTAAATAAAAAATCCCAAGACTCACTAAATTTAATTTATTTAAAAACTCAGTCAACCCATGGCATGGTGGACTAAACTGGAGATGGTTTCTATAGTTATGAACTAAAAATAGCTATAATTTCACCGCAACATGGAAAAAATGATGATTCAAATGACATGATGTTTATGTAATCATAGGATGGAGGCATGTATTTATGTATGTATGTATTTATGTATGTATGTACGAATATACATACATACATATAGACACACAAAGACACACACAAGTATGAGAGGTGTTACCTCTAATCAACATGTCACATATTATTATACACCCACATCCACCATTTTGTTCATGAAAAATAAACATAACAATATACCAGATGTGTATATATAAAATTATACCTTTTATAATACTAAAAGATACATATAAATCACCAGTAACAACCATATCCCCTGAATATATGTCTTACCAAGTATTGAGAACATGAAAGTTCCCACCAACACTATATCTCTAATCCACCAACTATCCGTATATGATGTTTATATACTAGATATATTATACTCTTTCATTTGAATCTACTAATATTCATGGACATAAGGCGAAAAATTAATAAGTGCACATGCATGAGTGAGTAAAAAATACCCAGTATAGTTGTCACAAGGGGTGAACTAACCCCATAAACATATAGTACATACATGCATCAATAAAAACTAAGGTGTGGGAAATCCTACATCACCCGACGCCATCGACAGACATAACCCTTATCAATAAACTTGTATCTTTATTTCTTCATTCTTTATAAATAATAAATCTTCTTTAAAAACTAAATAACAATCATATCTCACAACCTATAACATATTCTCATTCAAAAGTTCACCCTAGATACACTTATCCTAATATATTCGGGGAAATTCACATCTCTAACTATCTTGGAAGCATCAAAGGAAATTCACATCTCTATCCATATCTAAAGTGTTTAAGGAAATTCATATCTCCAACACACTATAGGAAACACACATCTATATATCTAACAATTTAGAAATGTATGGGCACTAGAGGAAAAACAAATATCTAGGGCTAAAGCTATATACTGGATTACTAGAGGAAATACATATCTTTAGGGAAGAATTAGTATATATATCATTATATAATTCTTGATTTGTGGGAAGGAGGAGAGATTTTATATAGTGCATCATCATCCACCTTGATCCTAGTTCCATTGGAGAGAAGGGTTATCACCACTTAGATGGATTAATATCTATCACATTCATATAATTGAGATGCTGAAAAAAAAACTCATCTCCACCAATCCCATCCATCATGTTCCACCATTGGGAATACTGGAAGAATTATATATCACTCTATATTACACATTGGAGATGTTGGAGGGATTACTCATCTATATCTATCTCTTAGAAATATCAGATCTATCTCATCTCAGAGATACGGGTGAGTTGAAGTTTATGATTTCATAAATCATCATCAGTATTTACATAGATCACTGGGTGATAAGGTAATAAATCTACCCTCCCACTCTATCCCTAGTTAGAGAGTGAGTTTAAAGGATATCCATAACAACCCACACTTTTCATACATAGATATCACATCTTAATAAATGAATATTTATTATATAACATAACGATCCATGACAGAATTGTATCGGTCTAGTACCTTTGGAAACTTGGATACATAGACCACTAGTTCATAGGTGTACTACATCATCTCCCACTAAGTTCTTCATAACTACAACCCTTATTATAAATATCATACATAATACCTTTCTTAATAACCTAGGTAAAGGAAAAATAAGAAAATATGAGGTCAGATACTAAGTAAGGGTAAACAAGGGAGATATCTATATAGCATGAGAATAAGGGTATGCGAACATGAGAATAATATTTGAAAACCAAAACCTACATATCATAGATCAAAAACTTTATTCATGTCATAAATCATGGTAATTCATAATACATGAATAATAATGGAATAAAAAAACATAATCCATGATTGAATAACGTTGACATAAGTCATAGATTTGTGGAATACACATAAGCATAAACAATCTTATCTCAAGGATACCCACGAAGACATTCATAACATGTTAGGATTGGGATAACCACTTTTGTACCTACTTTGGGCTTGATATAACCTCCCATGTACCCTCTTTTGGTCTTGAGATAACCTCATGTGTTCACTATTTCATGCTTGGGATAAACTCTCATGTAACATCATTTGGGATTGGGATAGCCTCTTGTGTACCCTTTGATCTCATAGAACATGAATCATTTCTCAATGCATTGGAGGGAGATATATGTCCCACCCATTATATAATCTATAAATTTTTGTTCCATAAGATCATAAAACATTCATCATATCATAACCCATGAAAATGAAATGTGTTTGATAAGCATTTCATCATAGCATAACCTGTGGGAAAGAAACAGACTTCATAAAAATTTGTCATCATAATCATAAATCATCTAGAGAAAGAATAAGGATGGTATCATTGGATCATATCCCCAGTAAATCTTATATAACAAAAAGTAAAACACTTATTTAAAATCTAAAAATTCCCCAAATATTAAAGAAAAATGTTTCTTTGAAAATAAACATGTAAACATGTAAAGGAAACTTTAAATCATTTAGTGGTCATGATGACATAAAATTCTATTCATTCCATGTACGATAAAAAAATATTTAATTCAATTTTTTGGTAAAAAGTTAAAAGTAACTTTTTGGAAAATGAAAAAAAAAGATTAATTTTATTCCATTTCTTTGTAAAAATTCAAGCATGGGTTAAAATTTCTTTAAAATCCATCTAAGAATAGTAAAATATTCTTTAAAACGGTTTTAGAAAACATGATCATGGAAGAAAGAATATGTTCGACCGAAGAGAGAAATAAAGTTTTTTTAAACATTACTTTGGTCTCTTTAATATATAAAAAGATGAAAATTAAAGGAAAAAATTATTCTATATAAATAACCAGAGTATAATAATATTCATGATGTTTCTTGAGAGGTAGAAGATAAAATTTCATTATCAGAAACTTAATCATAAATAATTCTGATAAACAATGAGATTGTAACATAAAACCTTTATCAATTTGGTAATGATTGTAGGACCCATGAAAGAGATAAAATTATATGGATATTTATATTAAATAATTTTTATGATAAAATCATAAAATAAATTTATAGTAAGTATATATACCATAAAACTAAATAAGTGGTGAATATTTCATGTGTCCCATAGAAATAAAAGTGAGATAAAAATCCCTTACCTGGAGTCTTAACTTTATTTGTACAAATTTAAACCACCTATATAATAAATATAGTATTATTATACATCTATTAAAAACCATATTAATATATTAAATAACATATATGATTTACTTATGTCATTTTATATATTTTTTATTGGCAATTTCTTTTTAAAATCACATTTTGGGTAATAATTACTTCGTTTCTCCTGTTTGTTTTGTATTTTGTATCTTCAGTCCTTTTATTTAGATCACAGTTTCATCATTTCCATAATTTTAACAATAATATATATATATATATATATAATATTTATTATACATTTATTTAGAGTAATCTATTAAATTTAGATATAGGAAATTAATTACACCATTCAGGAGACGATAAGCCGCGCGTATGCAAGAACGCTCTTTCCATTTTTCAGTGGGTGGAATGAAAGAATGGTAAATATTAATTCACATTTAAAAAATATTTTTTATATCATATATATAATATATATTCATTAAATATAACCTAATTACCATCTATGTCAAAAATAAAATGAAAAACATGTTGCATCACTTTGTGAAGGTGGTAGTCCACATGTACACACAAGGGAAGTTATCACTTTTCAATAGATCATAAGATAAGAATTTTATTGTGATATTATAACTATATAAGTCTAATTATTACATAAATATCATATAAATATTTTAAATCCATCATTATCTCCATTCTTCAAAGGTAGTGATGGAAAACGAATTACATTGGCTCGTGAGATGGTAGTCTGTTGTACACATGATTGATAGTTTCTTTTCCCATTTGATGGAAGAGGAGATGGATATAGGTTATTCCATTAAAATAATAAAATATTATTATATATAATATAATTATGTTATTATATTATCATATTTAAATAAAATTTTAAGGATTTGAAAGAATAAATAAAAAAATTGTTCGGTTACAAACGATGCCTCTTCTTTAGACAACCTCCTTAGGTTTTCTCCAAAAACCTTCTTAAGAGAGTATAATAATCAAAATAAAGCCTCTAGGACATGGGTAAGGAATTAAGGAAGCTAATTGTGTAGGTATGTTTTCAAAAATGGATTTGGGAGTATAAATAAGAGAGGAGATGGGGTTCCCTTTCATAAGTGGGGGAGAGGACGCACTTTAAATGTTTGAAAAGAAAAAGTTATAACCGTATTGTACACATTTAAAAAGGATCAAAAATTTATAATTATAAAAAACTTATATGATATAAATTATATATATAGACAAAAAATAGGATCTAGACAAATTTTTAGTTCATTTTAACCCTTATTGTTTTAGTTTAACCCCCCGATAAACTTGTTTTTAACCTTAACCACGATAATTAATTTTTCCTGTTTTTACTATTCATTATGACAAAAAATTAAGTTTAAATTATTATATAATATTAATCACACTAATTAATAATATGGAATTCATTTTTATAAATTCATTTTATAAAAGTGGTAGAATTTAATTTAAAATTAAACCCACAAACACGACAAAAATGAGTTTTCCAAGTAAAAGGTTTTCCTAAGTGTAAGAAGTTTTATATTAAAAGTGAACATAAAATTGATTATGATAACATAAATTGGATTAATAATTATATAATTTAACTAATATTACTTTAAATTACATTTTAAAGCATAATTTAACTTTGTAATAAAATTAAATGAAAAGGCAGTTTTCAATAAAAATTAGTATTTTCACTATTCATAAAAAAATTAATCTTTTCAAAAAATTATCAAAAATTATCTATAAAATAATTTAAACAAGTTGATTTCAAAAATTATTTTCATTTCTTAAAATATTTTTAAAAAAAATTGGTATAAATTAAATAAATTATTTGCTCATAAAAAACCATAAGACTATTTTTGAGGAAAAATGTATTTTTTTAAAACATACAAAGAAGTTCCTAGAAAATATATTTAATTTATCTAAATTTTTTATACATATTTGTAAAATGTGGTTATTCCTATTCATATAATCAACTTTAATATCTTGGATATAATAATCATGTTTAAATAATAATAATAGTAGTATATTGATGCTCATTAAAACTCGGTGTTGTGTGTAACGTAAGCAATCAAAAAAAATTAAATTTATTTGAAAAACATATTCCATATAATATTTGGGTTTTACATTTTAACCCTCTTAAAATTATTTTCACCCCCTAAATTATTTCACATTTAGATAAAAATTTGAGGACACTTATGCCTCATCATATACTCAGGTTCCCACCAAGCTTATTCATGTTGGTGGTTTTTTCACAAACCATTGACATAGTGAATGGTCTTGTTTAATATCAATTTCTCTCTATGATCCAAAATATCAATAGGTTTTTGTTTATAGTAAAGATCATGATCTAGAAGTATGATAACTGAGTTAATTACTTGTGAATGATCAAGTATGTACTTCCTTAGGAGAGATACATGGAACACATCATGAACTTTAAAGATGATTAGTAAAAGCACCAAGTGATAAGAAACTATCCCTACGTGATCATGAATATCAAAAGAGACAATATACCTTGGGATTATGTTTCCATTATTTATGAATCTCACAATATTCTTCCTTGGATAAATTCATAGGAAGACCTTCTCACTAAAATCAAACGCCAAATCATGCTGATGATTATTAGCATAAATTTTCTGTCGACTCTGAGATACCTTGATGTGTTGTTGAATGAATCTAACTTTATCTTATATTTCATAAATTATATCAGGTCCCAATAGATTTCTTTATTCAACATTATTTGATCATGATTGAGTTATACACTTCTTTCCCTAGAGGGAATCATTAGGAGTCATCTAAATTCTTGAGAGAAAGTAATTTTTGTAAGAAAAATCAACTATAGGAATTTGTTGATCCCAAATACATTTAAAATATATAGAAACGATCTCAAAATATCCTCTATGGTTTAAATGGTTCTCTTAGACTGATCATTTTTCTGAGGATGATAGCTAATGCTGAAACATAGCTCCCTATCCTGGGTCTATTGAAGTCTTTACAGAACATCAATGTAAACCTTGAATCATGATCATATATAATAGAATATGGTACTAAATTAAGCCGTAACAATTCTTTAATGTATATTATAATAATTTCATCTGGATAAAAATATTCTCTGATAGTGATGAAGTTTTTTGACTTTGTTTGGTGATCGACTATAACCCATATAGTATTGTTCCCTTTAGATATTTTGGGGAGTACGATGATAAGAATCCATCAGGATGTTTTTCCATTTCCTTATTGGTATGATTAATGGTTATAAAATCCTATAATACTTTTTTATCTCATCCTCAACTTACTAGAATACCAAGCACCAAGATACAAACTCTACAATACCTCTCTTAATTCCATCCCACCATAAATACTCTTTCAAATCTCCATACAAATTTATACTTCTAGGATGAATAAAGAATGAAGAACAATGATTTTACTCTAATTTATCTTTCTTTAAATATGATATAGACAGAATATATACATGGTTCATGAACCTTATCATTAAATTATAATCAAGGTTAAAGTCATGAACATTTCTAACCTTCTTCTATATCTTTACATTATCCTTCTACACCTCTTTAATATTAACTTGGATATAAGTTTGAAAACTTATTTGAGAGAGATCAGATTTATACCCTTCCTTAAATATTTCTAGATCCACATTTTATAAATCCATAAATATTAAATCTCTTATAATCCTCATCATAGATAAGCTAGAATGATTCTTTTGAATCAAATCATCATCCACCTTGTTCCCTTTCCCAGGGTGGGGATGTATTGAGTAGCCATAATCTTTAATAATATCCAACCATATTCTCTAGAATTTATTCAAATCCTTTTATGTGAATATTTACATTAACATTTTTTGATCAATATATATATTAATAACTTTATCCATAAAGATAGTGGCTCCATAAATTCAATTCAAATTTACTGTAACTAACTCTAAATCAGGAGTTGGGTAATTCTTTTCAGGAACCTGTGATTTTCTTGTTCCATAAGCTATCACCATATCATTCTATGTGATAATACATCCCAATATCTTATTTTATTCATCACAATAAATTACAAACCCTTATCTACTATAGGGTAATGTAAGCATAGGTGTACAGACTAACATTCTATTTAGTTCCTTGAAATTTTTCTCACATTCATCTATCTAAAGGGACATGGATCCCTTCTAAGTTAACTTGGTGAGTGGATTAGATAGTTGTGATAAATTATCCAAAAACCATTAATAATATCAATTAAAACTAGGAAATGTTTGGATCTCAGTCAAAGTGGTTGGTCTTGTCCAATATTCAATCACCTCTGTCTCTGATGGATCTATTGATATACCCTCACTTGAGATTATATGACAAAAAATGATTTTTTTTTGCAGTTATAATTCACACTTTGTAAATTTTTCATACAGATTATCCTTCCTTAGTGTCCTCAGTAAAATCCTCAAGTTTATATTCACGATCTTCATTTCTCTTTGAATATATAATAATATCATCTATAAAGACAACCAAAAATTGTTCAAGGAAATCTCTAATGACTCTATTCATTATATCCATAAATATAGTGAGAGAATTCATAAGGCCAAATGACGTCAATATATATTCATATTTTCCATACCGTATACAAAATGGTGTATCATGTATATAATACTTATTAAAACTCAATTGATGATATCTGTAATGAAGGATAATCTTTGAGATGTATTGACTTTCACAAAATTCATCAAAAAAGTCACCAATATGGGTTTAGTGATACTTGTTCTTTATTGTGAAGTTGTTCAGTTCTTGATAATCAATATAATGTCTCATCGATCCATCCTTATTCTTGAAAAAAAAAGAATAGGGAAACCCCAAGGTGGCACACTTGGATGAATAATTACCTTGTCAAGATTCTCTCAGAGTTTCTTATTCAATCCCTACAACTCAATCCGGGCCATTCCATAGAGAGTCTTTGAAATAGGGGTAGCACTTGGTATGAATTCTATTGAGAACTCAACTCCATGATTCAGTGGAATACTAGGAAAATCTTTCAAAAATACATCAACATAATCCCACACAATAGGCATATCATTGATTCTGAGTTTCTCCCCAACCATCTGATACAAACACCCATTTTTAAAATGAATCAAGACCCATAAAATGGATGTTATTTCCATTAAAAATTCATATTTATCATCACAATAATAGATGATCATAGGTTGGTTTAGAAAATTAAATGTGATTTACCTTACTCAAAAATTTATCTGGTATTTATATAGAGAAATCCAATCCATGCCTAATATAACATTAAAGTCAACCAAAGGTATAATTATAAGATATTTAGGAAGAACATTCCAAAAAAAATCAACCTGAGAAGAATCATAGACTTGAGATGTGATCATCATACAATTTGAGGTTTTCACTGCTAATTCAATATCTAATCATGGAGGTGGTATTGTGATACCCTCATAAAATTATTCTGATATAAAATAGTTGGTCGATCCAGAATCAAATAAGAAATTTGTAGTTCTAGATTGGTTGATAAGGGTAGATTTCACCACATCGTTTTCACACCCCTCATAAAAACTAGTTATTGAATGAGATTTGTCTTTTTCTCTCAACATAAGAGGTTACTGACATTGATCATCATCATTAGCCTTGGTATTTGATCACTAGTTATCATAATTCCTATACTCCCAGTATTTCAAACGCTGAAGTGTATGGGGTGCATTTTATATAGATTTCTCTCTATTCACAACATTAGCTAACTTCTTCCCATTAATTTAGAATTTAGATGCTCTATGACCTTCCTTTCCACAAGTAAAATATTTATTAGTCCCCTTAAGACAATTTCCTTTATTATTTCTTCCACACTTCATGTATGAAGGAAAGATCATATTCTTCTCTTCATGGTTTTTATATTTTCCTTTGAATTCCATATTTATTTTCTCATCAAAACCATGAGATTTATGGGTAAACATAATCTTCTTTTCCACCATGATATCCAATTAAACGATTTATTGATAGCTACTAAAGTCTCTTATAGATAAAACCCTTATAAGACATGGTTTCAATCCATTTAAGAATCGATCAACCTTACTTTTAGGTTGGATGATAATACCAGATGTGTACCTCGCATGTCTTGTAAAATTTGCCTCATATTTTCCAAATAAATCATCATCTTTCTACTTTCACTCAAGGAATTACTTCTACATTTTCATACAAAGAGCATGAAGAATTTACTTATTGAAAAATAATAACTTAAACTCATCCCACTCTATGGATCCAATTTCTTCTTATTTTCTCATATTCTTGATAAGATTCCACCATTAATCCTCTTTGAATTCCAAATAGTAGATAGAAAAAATGAAAATTGTATGCTCCAAACATTGGAGAACAAAAAATATCTTTTTAATGGTGCCAATACATTACTCAAAAACTGGTGGAATAGTGGAACCACTAAAACAAGGTGGAAATTGCCTTATGAAGGACTCATCTGAACATTTTCCCCCTTTGGTCATTTATAATTTCAACATGATTCATAGCTTGAGAAAGTTGTGTGATCACAATAAATAGATTTTTTATTTCAACACCCATAACATTTGATTGATCTAAAAGAAAATTATTTCATATTTCATAATATTCAACACTAACATGAATCATTTATGTTCTAGACATCAACTAAAATCAAAAATCATATTCTAAGAAACAATAATCATAGTAGTAAACCACATAATCCTGAAAAAAAATAATTATTAGATGTCTAAATCATGTCACCTTCCATTCAATATATGAATCCATAGGTTTAACGTAGGTCATTCATGGTCATTATTCAAATCATTCATGATAGTTCAAAAGTTTTTTTGAATTTCCAAAACATATCCCTTGAGTGTGTCAAACCAGGTGTGTATAAAGGTCCATTATCGAGCACCAAGTGAAGACTGAGGCAAAGAACAATGCACCCTTTTTGGATTTTTTTTCCGCTATTTAATACTATGTCAGAGCCACATCAGCTTGTAATATCTAGACATGGATGAAATTTCTTGGAAACTACTCACTCTATCCTTAACCAAAATTCCAGGACATTTTCTTATACTTAGACTTATCCTTTTGGTTCCTACTAATGTTTTCTTATACCAGTTTCCAAAGGATAACAAAACCGTGATCTTATCCCAACTATAAGAATCCTAATTTTTATACATAGATATCACATATTGATATGTCAATATTCATTACATAACATTATAATCCACATTATAATCATATAGGCCTAGTTCTGTCAAATACTTGGATACATAGACCACTTGTTAATAGGATAATTATATCATCTCCCACTAATTTCTTCATAACTATCACCCTTCTTAGACATACCATACATAATTCCGTTATTTATAACTTTGGGAAAGTAAACATAATAAAGGTTGAGATTAGATTCTCAATAAGGGTAAATAAGGTAGATATCAACATAACTAGAGCATAAGGGTATGAGAACATGAGAATAACATTTGAAAACCATAACTTGCATATCATAAATCAAAAACTTGTGTTATGTTTTAAATATTTATAGTTCATAAGATATGAATCATAAATAAATAAAAGATCATAATCCATGAGATCATAACATTGGCATAAGACATAGATTTGTGGAATACAAATAAACATATAAAATATTTATTCCACTTCTAAGGTGGTGTGTTACAGGTGATGGTGAAATGGTCTGAAAAGAATCATCACTTGTCCCTCTTTCTAGAGATGGTATCCTATCAAAATCACCTGTTATTTAGTTTCGACCCATTCTTCATCATTATCCTTTAGAAGAAGGTTGGATTAACCCCACAGGGAGTGGGAAATTCCTTCATTTCACGTTGCGAAGGAGATTCCACATTAAGTCAGTCCCAATGGGAGATTGTGTGGGGTTATATACTTGTGAAATCTATCTTCCTTGGATATAACTTCCTCGGATGGTCTCTAATGGGTTTATTTGTGGAGGCTGAAACACCCAATGACCCTGGTATCCATGATTCATGGACCTTATTTCCAAAGGAAAGTGCTCATTGATTCATGATTCAGCCAATGACACTTGAGGAATCCATTTGTTGAGAGGATGGGAAGTTAGTCTCATTAAACCCTTTAGAGGGAGGATTATTTCTTATTCTAGGACTCTCTTATAGATTTAAGTTGTGTTCATAAGTTCGTGAATCATTGGTTCATTCTAGAAGAGTGTGTCAATGGGCTACCCTTGGTTTGCAAGATCATCGTAGGCATTCATATATTTTATGCTATAGAGGTACCGCTAACTTAATCCATATAATAAGGTGCTCTAGAGTTTATCATCATCCAGGGGGGACAGATGGTGATTTGATGTTGGGATTAGACCCATAGGATGGGTTTCTTATGTATCCTCAGAAGAGGAATTAGAACCCACATTGTTTTGATTGATTGGGACTTATGCATGAACGTTGCCCATTCGAGGGGGCATGATTGGGAGGGAAACCTTTTGAGGTCGGGCCTTCAAGTAGGCATCCAAAGTATCCCGGTTTGATTAGGAATCAGAGTTCTCATAGTTCATATTTGTGTGGAAGTTATGATTGTCACCAACCTCTAAGCCCACATGAGTCATTCTCGGTTTGAGAAACAATAGGATACAAGATATCCAACCAACCACATTCTTCCTCTTCAATTGGTGGGAGAGGGAGAGCCTACAATGGAAGATGCCAGGGTGATGGTGGAGGAGGGTACAAAGTGATGAACCGTTTAATGTGAAATTACATTAAATGTCATGTGGCTTGTCCTCAGAAGATTATGGACTTATCTCAGTGGGAGGGCCCCTGAATACCATATGACCTATACTACAGTTTAAAGTCATATAGCTTGGATGTTGGAATCATAATTTAACTTCATAGAGATAAGACTATTTGGGGTCTTGTAGTTTAGGGTCATGCGATGAGGAACACTTTCTATATAAACCATGATTAACTAGATGAAAATCATGTTTGGATATTCTGACATTCCTCAAACATGAGAGGGATGAAATGTATAAACCATGAATAGGAAGGATATCAGATCAAGAGAAATGATATGAGGCATGGGATCCATTAAGGCTTATATAGGTAGGAGATTCATCTCTTGAGGACAAATATTTCTCTTCTTGATAGGCCATTTGTTTGGGCAACATATTCCGAGCCACTGGGGAATGATGTGCATATTCAAGCAAAGGTGTCCTCATGATACTGAACTTCCATTTCTGATGGACGGGGAGGATTATGAAGATCCTAAATCACCAGGTATACTACTGTTTAAATTCATATAGCTTAGACGATGGAATTATAGTTTAATGTCATCTTTCATGGACTAATACCATACAGTATAACATCATGTGGTCAGGACGATAACTCATAGTTTAAGGTCATAGAGTTTGGGACACTTATTATCGAATCCCGGATTAGTTGTACGATAATCGGGCTAGGATGTTCTGACATGCCTCAGACATGAGAGGGAAGGAAAGTTTAAAACATGACTTTAGGGATTCTATGATTAGGAGAAATGATATGGGTCATAGAATCTATTAAGGCATACAAAGGTAGGAAAGGACTCTTTTGAGGACTAATTTTCCTTTGGTTGACAGTCGGTTGGTGGGAAACATATGCAGATCCATTGGGGAATGATATGAATAGTCAAGTATTGGTTCTCTTAGAACACAGGCCTTCCTCTTATTATGGAGATAGAGGATTATGAGGATCAGAAATCACCAGAGACATAGAGTTGGAAGGATGGAAAGGATGTGTTCGAGAATTTAAGGAACATTTAGGCTGTAATTGTCCATGGATTTTTGGGTCAACCTAGCATTGGAGGATGGTGATAGGGTTTTTGGGTGGTGCATGAGTAATTTCTCTTCTCATAGAATTTAAGGGATGGATGTTTGGGCAGTGTGAGGGATAAATGGAAAATTTCACCAACCCGACCCAAAAAGCTTGCGGTGCGACTCTCCATTTTTTCATGGGGGTCAGTGACGGGAGTGAAGGGACCAGCTCAGATGGCTAGGACTACGGCCCAACACTGATGTTGAGTGGGGGTGTAGGGGATGCTCTCCATGATATAAACTGGTGGGGGGAAATGGTTTTCCACATATGGGCATCTTCATATGATGGTACGTGGAAGAGATGGCCTCTAAGAACTATCCATGTATAGGGTTCCTTATATGGGAGTCTGCGTACTGTCTTCCACATATGGGCATCCATGTACCTTTTTCTGCACATGGGCATCTGTGAACTGTCTTCTGCATATGGGCACCCATAAACCATTTTTATTATATTTTTTATTGATTCTCTAGTTGACTGTGTAGGGTCATCCTAATACAGTTCGCAGTGAGGACTTCTACGAACTTCTTTCAAATTATGGTTTGTGGGATGGATACCGCGAACTGCTTATTGTTCGTAGGTTGTAATTCACAAACTGCTTCAGATACGGTATGGAGTCCTGAAAATTGCATTTTGTGTGGGAGAAATTACTACCACACCCTCAATATTCTCATTCCTTTTTCTCCCATCCCAAAACTCTCTACCTCTATCTTCTTCCTCCATCTTCAGTTCTTATGGTTTTCCATTTATAGAGTTCTAGGTAAAATAATATCTATGGGTTTTCAGTACCATTTGAGGAGCCCAAGAATAGATATCACAATCCGCATAAGACTCGATCAACTAGGGTTTTTTGTGGTACATTACACCATCGCCTTCTCCTAATTAGTGAACCACATCGTTCGGGGGGTTGGTGCACAGGGCGTTCCTCTTTTAGATTCTTCCCTTTAAAAACAGCTCATGGTGGATTTAGTCCCTGGTTGGAAATTCACCACGGACAAGTTCGTTCATTGTCCAATGCCTCATGGGCTAGTGTGTTATAGTCCTTCTGTGTACCGGTGGTTCAAGTCTTATTTCATCCATGAACCTTTCCCAGGGATGGTATGTGGCCATGCCGTATTCCTTTGAAAATTTTGATTTCTAGAAATTATTCTCAAATTTTCAATCCAATTTTTATTTCTTTTCTTTTCCAACATGCAGGAGTATTTTCCTTCCCTTTGATGGACTTTTGAGACCCTAAAAATTCCCCCTTCAGAATGGGGTCTGATCGGAACAAAGAGAAGGATATTCTGATGGTGAAGTTGTCCCAGTTTGAATGGTAAGATGATGCCCTAATTTTTTCCTGAGCCAAGGGACTCAGTGAGCATAGTTCGACTATTGCTGAGGTTTTACGGAACACCTCACAGACTTTTATGTCTTTTTCATTATTACCCTATTTTTTCCTAATCCTTCTTGGAATAGACTTAGTGGGCATAACTTGAATTTTTATTAGGCCTCCCTTTATGGGTTTTCTACCTAACAATTTTTACGCCTTTTTGGATGGCTCAGTGTTCTTATCTAACCAATACATAAATTTTACCCAGAGGTGCCTTCTGCAAATTTTTCCTCTGACAAGTATGGCATATTTTTTTGTGGGAAGTTGATAATCCTTCCAATAGAACTTATTACTGATATTTTAGGTTGAACATCTTTGACCAATCATAACGGGGCACAACCCTAATTTTGGACCTTCAACCGATAATGTTCTAATATCCTTCATACATTGATTAGAGATTTTTTGTGACCCTGTATTTGTAAATTTTGGACATGCATGAGGCTCGAGAGTTGTTTTAGGTGTATGAAAGTAGGAAAGGACTCTACTAGGGATGCATTTTCCTTTCATTTATGGTCATTCTATCGGAAACATATACAGAGACACCAGGGCATGTTATGCATAGTCAAACAAAGGTATCTGTAGGAAACTGTCCTTCTATCTCTGATGGCCTTGGTTGGATTTGCAACACTTTGAATTTATTTTAATTTTGCGAGACAAAGTGGGTGGATGTTCTGAGTAATGGTGTCTGAAAATATTATGTACCTTCATATCATCTTTGAGTAGGAAACTATTCCCACATGGTTCTTACTTACACGAGGGAGATCTGGTGAATGGACAGTTCAGTTAGAAGTCTTTTTTATGTCACGGGAATTTAGAAACAGGAAGGTATGTAAGATGTTATCTAGAAGTTTTCCAAATATGGGGGTGTGAAAGAACATGATTTTAATCCAAGCATACATGAACTAGAAATGACTCTCCTACGAACAAATTTTCATTTGATTGACGCCCATTTTTGTGGGAAACATATACAGAACCTACTAAGTGTGATGTGCACAGTCAAAAAAAGGTGCATGCAAGAAACTGGCCTTCTATCTCTGATGGCTATGAAGGATTATAGAGATTGGGAACTTTCTGAATATGGAATGTGACCTTTGACAAGGGGTGTACCTGAACACAAAAAATGGAGTCATTTTAACTGAACTTCTTTTGAGGAAACTTGAAAATGAGTGGGGTACTCTTATTTTGTATGCGGATCAACTTCACGCAAATGGATGTGGTATCTTTAGAAACCTAAAAAGATACCATAGATGAATTAGGAACATATGTTCTGACATATAAAAGATATGTGTATAGAGGAAAATGTAAACCATGAATTTGAGGGCCCTTGAATCAAGAGGGATGGAACGTGGCTTGGAAGCCATTGGGAATACTAAGATAGGAGAGGACACTCTTGGGGACGAATTTTCCTTTGATTGACACCCATTATTTGGGAAACATATGCAGAGCCACTGGGGAATGATGTGCATAGTCAAGAAAAGGTTTCTGCATGACACTGTCCTTCCATCTCAGATGGTCCTGAATTATTATGGGGATTCAAGATCTCTTAGATAATGGTGTTTGAGGTATGGCAGAAGTGTATCCGTACATTTTTGAAACATTTGGGCAGCGATTTACTCGTGGAATTAGGTATCCCTTACGTAGATCTGGCTCACACGTAGGGTGAGGTGTTCATCCAATATTTGGGGTACCCAATCATTTAACATCACATGGCCAGTATGTGGGGTTCCTCTAAGGGAAGGGAACCATAACATGCCTTTTAGGGTCATGCTGCTAGGACCAAATTCCTAAACTATTTTGTTGTAATGTCACAGTGGATATCTCGCTAGGATCCCTAAGCTCATGTGAGATATACTCGGTGTGAGAAACAAGGGATTACGAGGCTTCCTGGTCATTTCCTAAGAATAGAATAATCTATATCAGAGGGAACTTTAGGATTAACCTATTGCTATACAATTTAACGCCACACAATAAGGATGATTTTGGCCTTTCAGTTTAATGTTGGGCAATGAGGACATGATGTTGTGAAGTTTAAGTCATGCAGTGAGGACGATTATGTTGTCATAAAGATCTTTAATAGTTTTTAGTTAATCGTAGTCAGGATGTTCTATCATTCCTTAGACATGAGTGATGATAGAAGGTGTAAACCATGGTATTGGGGGAAACGTGAATCAGGAGGAATGACATGGGGTTGGAATCCATTGGTTGTAATGAGATGGGAGAGGACTCTCCTAGGGATGAATTTTCCTTTGATTGATGGTCGTTTTTGTGGGAAATATATTCAGATCCATAGGGGCATGATGTTGATAGTCAAACAAAGGTGTTTGTAGGACATTGGTCTTCCGTCTTAGATGACCCTGAAAAATTATGGGGATCAATGTTTTCCCAAAATATGGATTTTTTCAAAAAAGAATAATGTTCCTAGTAATGTAAAGAATACTTAGACCATGAATAACCATGAACTACTAGAGCTTACACATAAATCCGACTCAAATTTATAGGGGATTCATGATCCTTTGACTTTTCGTGGGTGGGTGGCATGTGCGGGATCTCAAAACACCAAGGATTGGGCCACACAAAACTCATGAAGAATTTCATAGTTTATGGTCATGTGATTATAACCCTTCATGGACTCCCTGTACAAGTCTAACCTACACACGAGGAAAGGGGAATTTTTTTATATTGGATGGGCTATGGTGCCAAATCTGGGCATCACTACCTATCCTGCAAAGGCAGGAATCAATCCATACGTAGTTCTGAATGTTCCCTGTACCGATCTAGATCATTCCATGTTTGTGTACATGTGATGGATTTTTTTATGATGGTTGGTCTAGGATGCCAAATCTGGGCATCACTACATATCCTACAAGGGAAATAATCAATCCATGCATAGTTCTGAATGTTCCCTATACCGATCTGGGTCGGACATGGGGTGGGAATGTTTTTTTTGTCTATGGGTGCCAGGTTTAGCATATTTCTCTATAACATTTTGTGTAAGATAATACTTACCAATTATATTAAGCTCATGTGAGTTATACTTGATGTGAGAAACAAGGAGTGGACATAGGGTTTCCTTCCAAAGTTTTGGGAGGTAGATGATATGATGAAGGCATTTTTTGTAGGGGGGGGGCCAAGATCGAGGATCGAGGCGTCACTATATATCCTACAAGGGAATGAATCATGTTTTTCGTAGTTCTGTGAGATATCATGTAATTTATTATCAAGAGATTAGGATGATTTTTGCAATGTATTTTAACATCTTATAGTGAGGACATGAGTCACAGTTTAATGTCATGTTTTAGGGATGAGTTCCTTATATTTTAACGTCATGTGAAAAGGAAAATGACTCATATTTTAGGGTCTTATAGTTTGGACCATGTCGAATACCATACATTTTATCATCATATTGGTCAAGACAACAACTCATTGTTTATGGTCATAGATTTTGGACTATGGATTCACAGTATTATTACTCATAGTTTAAGGTCTTATTTTTTTTACCATGGCTTCACGGTATTATTACTCATAGTTTAAGGTCTTAGAGTTTGGACCATGTCTTCATGGTATTATTACTCATATTTCAACTTATTAGATTTTGGACCATGGCTTCATGGTGCTATTATGCGAAGTACTTCTTTAGGAACTTTGTGTTTATGGGAGTCATGATAAGATATCCATCCATTGATATTAGGGCATATGCTCCATTGGAATAAACTTAAGTATAAAATATGTTCCTTCCCACTTTTGTTCAAGCTTCGGGGGATTCTTCACAGGTATCATCGGGGTTCTAAGGACTAACATCATTTCTCCATCAAGGAAGGATTGAAGGACTACCTTTTTGTTGGAGGATTATACAATTTGGTTTTGGTATATTTCTAAATGTTGCAGAGTGTGCAGCCTTTTTTCATCTAGCTATTCCAACTCATCAAACTGTCTCTAGGATTACTCAACCATGCACATTTGATCACAAATGACCACACGAAGTGACGTAACTTGGATATCGATAGGCAATACCGCCTCTGCCCTGTATACTAGTGAGTACCGGGTTTCCTGAGTGTCGGTGTGAGTGGTGGTTCGATAAGCCCAAAAATCATGAAGGATATTTTCAGGTCACAATTTCTTATCCTTATCAACGATATTTTGAAGTATGTAGGACCTGGTTTTGTTGAATTCCTCTATCCTCCCATTGTCCACTGCATGGTAGTGGGACGAACGATTGGCTTTGATTCCATACTCATGATATAGGTTGTCCAACTCAACAAGGAATAAGTTGGTTCCATTTTCCATCATTATTGTATCAGGGACACCAAATCTGGCATTGATGTTGGCTTTCACAAAGATAATGATTTTTTTTGCCCTGAATTCTTTAAGGGGTATGGAAATAGTCCATTTCAAAAAGAAGTCGTTCACTGTGACTATGAACTTGAATTGTATGGCTGTGACAGGAGGATATAGTCCCAAAAAGTCCATCCCCCAAGCGGTGATTGTCCATGAGTACTTATCTATATGAAGTAACTCAGGGGGTTGGTGTATAAAATTGTAAAGAACATGGTAGGAATTCCACTTCTTTGTGAATACGGCACAATCTTGTATCATAGTGGGCCAGTAATATCCAAGCCTTCAGATTTGGTGAGAGGGCATCTTTACTGATTGATTCACTCCACAAGAACTAGTGTACACTTATTTCATGATGGTAGCAGTATCTTGTCCATTAATTCACCTGAGAAGGACATGGTTGAGGCCTTTTGGTATTGGACCTTTTCTTGGTTTACCCCATTGTAAAAGACAAAGTTAACTACCCATCGTCAGACATGTTCCCTTCGAGCACTATCTAGTGTGAGTTCCCCCTTCTAAAGGAAATTTTCAATGGGCATCATATAGCTGGTGGTGTGACAATAAGGTTCAGAAATAGGACTAATTTCATTGATTTCCTCTATATTGACCTAGATAAATGGCAAGACCATCCGGTAGTGGGAAATGCTAATGAATTTTTCATCTCGGTCTGGATCGGCCAAGGCTGTGGCTACATTTTCCAAAGTGTTATATTGGGTATTTTTCGACCAAGGGAGACAAGTCGATGTTGGTTCTGATGGGAATTCTACCATCAGTTCTCGAACATGGTTCATCAAGGGAACCAATACTTATTTCTTAATGGTGTAGTCACCATTGACCTATTTGATGACTAGATTTGAATCACCCTTTATTTTTACGTGTTTGGATTTCACATGAAGTTTCGGTTCCATGCCTTCAATGAGGGCCTGATATTCTGCTTCATTATTTGTACACCCTTCTAGAAACAGAAAAGAGTAAGGAAGGATGGCCTTTTGGGGGGATACGGGAATAACTCACAGCCCCAGTTTGTGGAGCTTAGGATCCTCCATCCTTTTCCCTTTTGGGATTATGGAGGCACCATAGAAGTACATATCCTATGTCTGTGGGTCCACCTAGACTGATAAAACTTCTTCATCTAGGATTTTAGCATCCAATGATGTTGTTTCCTCTGAGGGATGCTCTTCCAGGAAGTTGGATAACACATGAACTTTGATGTCTTTCTCAGGCATGTATCGTATGTCAAACTGGTGTAGGATGACCGCCCATTTTGATAGACACCCATTTAGCATGGGATGGATGGGGATATATTTGAGAGGGTTACGGCGGGAGACTAGTTGGACCTCATAGTTCTACAAGTAATTCCTTAGTTTCTGAACTGCGAAGATTAGGACTCAGCAGTTCTTTTCAATTTTTTAATATCGAGTTTCAACATAAATCATTGTGTTGTTGTGGTAATATAGGTTTTTCTTATTGTCATCATTATTTTTCTGTGCGAGGAAGGCACCTAATGACCGCTCTAGGGTGGTTACATACAAAATGAGCGGACTCCCCTCAACCGGTTGCATCAGCATAAGTGGGATTAGTAGATATCTTTTTAGATTGTCAACTGCTTCTTGGAAATCATTATTTCACTCATAAATAACTCATTTCTTCATGAGCCTGATGACAGGTAAGAATTTACCCTTGAAGTTGGATATGAAGTGGCGAATGTAGGCGAGGTGCCCCTGGAGACCTCTCAAATCAGTGAGGTTGCGAGGTGGGGACATGCCAAGGATGGAATTTGTCTTCTCGGGGTCGACATTAATATCGTGATGGCGTATTAAGAATCTAATGAATTTTCCATATGTAACTCTAAAGGTTCATTTTAGGGGATTCATATTTAAACTATCCTACCGTAATTTTTTGAAGACATTTTCAAGATCAACCAGGTGGTTTGATCGCTATCATTATTTAACCACCAAATTTTCCACATAACACTCGATGCATTTTCCCAAGAAGGCATTGAATATGAGATTCATTGCGTGATGATATGTGGTGCGGAAATTCTTTATACCAAATGGAAAAACTTTACAACAGAACACTCTCTGAGGGGCCCTAAAATCAGTAGCTTCTTCATCTCCTCGGGCTATCCAGATCTAGTTTTATCCAGAATAGTCGTCCATGAAAGAGAGAGCCTCATATCCAACTATTGCATTGATAAAACATTATGTGATCGGGATAGAGAAATCTTCATTCTGTAAATGATGATTAAGGTCCCTGAAGTCAATACAGATTCTAATCTATCCATTATTATTTTTTAAAGGGACTATATTTTCAATTGAGATTGGATATTGGACCTTATGTATGATTTTTTCTTGGATCAACTTGTCAACTTCAGCCTCTATTATGGAAGCATGCATTTATTGGGTCCTTCTAGATGCCTTATTATATCCCCAGTGGTCTTCTAGTAATCTCAGATAATGAGTGGTGACCTCAGGATCGAGGTCTAGCATTTCTGTGTAGTTCTAGTAAAATACATATCAATTCTTCTATAGGAAGGAGGTATATGTCTATTTCTCCTCGAGAGGCATATCCACACTTATCAGAGTGGGACACGGGTTGGTTTCAGTGCCAAAGTATATCTCCTTAATCTCATTGATTGTGGTGGAGACACCTTCTTCGAATGCATTAGGGGAATCTCTGGGGTCTTCCTCTTCTTCTTCCTTTTCATCATCTCCATCTTCATCTTCTTTTGATGGAGAGATTATTTTTGAGATGAAATATCCAATTTTGTGAGAGAAATCATATTTTTCCTTAGTGTGTGAGGTGGGGGTAGTTTGAGGTCCTATGGATGAGATGAGAGCATCTTTGATAGGGCTTTTCCTGACATCATGGGACTCATCCTTCTCTTCCATGTCTTTGGACATGGTGTACGTGGAAGAGATCATGTAGACAATTGAGTCTGCATCTGGAAATGCACTTGTGCATTCAACTTGGTTGATGGGTAATATGTACTCTTTCCCAAGCTACTAGGGGGGGGTGGTGGGACCCATTTTCAATCCATTTGGGGCAGTAATCCAATCAATGTCATTGGTTGAAAGATGTCTTTCTACCAAGTAATATTATAATGCGACTCACAATACTCAAGCGAGTATTTATCGGTGTACAATGTACTTTTTCCCATTAGTGCAATATTTCACACACTGATGATAAGATAATAGAATTGCAGCATGCTGATGGAGCCAAGGCCTTCCTAACAGGACGTTGAAGGTTGTACTTTTCTGTACTAACAGCAACTCAGATTCTGACATGAGGTATCTGAGACGTGTTTTAAGATTGATTCATCCCAGTATATTCTTCTCACTTTTTTCATATCCCAGCAGAGTTGTAGTGAATGGTGTCAAGCTATCTTCATCATAACCTAGAAGACAAAGCATTCACAGTGGGAGTAGGTTGAATCTAGATCCGTTTTCGATGAAAATTCTCTAGACGTTAATTCCATTTATCTTTTCGGACACATATAAGAGTTTGATTTTACCTTACATGATGTAATATTCATCCCTATCTATGAAGGACATGACAGTGTAACATTCTTCAGGATTGTTCTTTGTTCGATAAACTTCGGTTGATGATACTTCAGCCTCAAATTCATGAGGACTTAGTAAGGTTTTAATGAGTGTATCCCTAAGATCTACAGACAGACTTAACGCATCTATGATTTACAGTTTTGCTGGTACTGAAGCCAGCTACTTTAAAATATCATATTTATGCTCTCAAGGTCAATGCTTCCCAGATCAAGGTTTCTCTTTCACAGACACTTTGGTGGATTGGGCTTTGAACGTAGATGGTTCAGGTTCTTTTACTAGGACCGGTAGTGATGTTGTCTTTTCCATGTTTGGGAAAATTGGTCCCCCTCCATGCCTTGGGTGATTTGATATTTCTTCTTACCTTGATGGATATTCCAAGATAACTAGGCTTGGATTTCTTCCGATGGGGGCGGAAGAGCATTTTGGTTCTTGTTGTTTCTACCGAAGGGTCCTTCCAAGAGTTTTCGCGATGTTAATAGGTTGAGTTATGACATTGCTGGGAATTGGACTCCTGCCGAGATCATGCCTTCCAGGAAACCTTCAGCCTTTGTGGCCTCTTCCTCTGACTCTCTGGTTGGGCATGGGGAATTTTTCATTGTGGTCATAGTCTCCATCCTAAAGGGGTCCATCATGCGAATGACATTAATGGGGCCCAAGATAAGTTCTTGATCTGAAAATGTTTCTTTCTGACTATCTTCTTATGATGAGACTGTTTGGAGGTACGGTTCCCATAGTACAATTTGGTGGGGTGGTACCCATAGTACCAAGTCTGCTAGTATGAAGTCCGAAAGTGTCAACAACGACTTCGGCTTTGGTTTCATCCAATATTCATCCTCATGATTTCTTCCCTTTTGGCCCTTAGAGGATCGTAGGGCCGAGGAGGGTGTTTGTGTTGTATTAAGAGATTTTGGGGGAGTGGTTGGTTTTCCAACTATGCCTGGAGGATTCCATGGACTCAGTTGATGGTCTTCTGGGTCATCCAATTGTCAAATAATTTATCTTTACTGGAAACTGTTTTCTATTCCTCTACCTCTCTTGAGTTTGAGGTGGAACATACGCCACTTGTGCTGGTGGAAGGTCCAACTTGACTTTCCCAGAATCCACCATCTTTTGTAGGTGAACCTTGAAATCAAAGCATTCTGATATGGTATGTCTTAGTATTTGGTGGTAGGGACAATAATATAGAAGGGCGTCAAGACCCACTTCATCGACTCACATTGGCTCTGGTAGTTGGAGCAAATAGCAATTCATAGCGGCTATGAAATAGCCACTGGCCTGGTTATCTCGGAATGAGTAAACTTTATTTCTTCATTATTTGAACTGATTTATTTTAGCACCATGTCGCCCATCAGGCTGAGGTGGGGGGTGGTTTTTGGCGTCCAGGGGGTCCTACACGGTTCGATGGGGGCCTAAAAACTGGTTCTAGTGTCGGGGGTGTCTTAAGCATGAAAAAATCCACTTCATCTTTACCAGTTCTTTTCCAAGGGGCTGATGAGGACACTCCAGACTTATTATTGGTCCTTTTCAAGGAGTATTCTATTCTTTGGGAAATGAAAATGAAATATCAAAACCTACTTTTATACTTCATCGGGATGAGCGGTGTTCGTAATTCATCACGGAGGTTGTTAATGCACCTGGTGAGCATTTCATCCTGAGGAAGCAGCCAGTTCGGAGAATAACTTAGGCCTTTCCATATTTCAATTAAGTCTATGAATATTTCATTCTATCACTATTTATAGTTCATGAGATCACTGACCGTCATCTTAGGCAGCATCGAACTGAACTAGAAGAGAAACAATTGTTGGAGGTCCACCCATCTTTTGATGGAATTGGATGGTAGGTTAGTATACCCTATGAAGGTCGAGCCCTACAGGGTTCGTATGAAGAACCTAAGTTTTACTTCCTATTTATTCTCTGGAGTTCCCATCATGGGTCTCAGTAAGAGGCGTAGCGCATTAAATGATGTTCGGGGTCCCTCAAGCCATTGAATACTGTGAATACGGGGTTTTCAGAATTTTGTGGTGGTTGAACATTGCTTACCCACTTGAGAGAGGGTTTTCGCCTTGTCTATATCGAAGTGCATCACCCCTTAATTTTTTCTAGTAGAGCTGTTAGTTTCTCAATGGTATTATAGATCCCTTGATGGATATACTACTGGGATTGAGCTTAGGATAGTGCAGTAGTGGCCAATACTAGGTGTGGATGTGCTACTGGAATATAGGGTGGATACCTAACCAGGGGTATCATTTGTGGGTTTTCCTGAATATATTCTTGCTACCTTTCTAGTGGGGGAAGTCTTGATATCCTTCCAAGGCTAGGTTTAAGTTGGTTTATAGTCCTTATTCTAGATTGTATGGGACTCTGAGCTTGGATTTATTCACCTGGATTAGTGCATGTGGCAAGGGCACCCCTTCTGAGGGAACTTACTAACGTTCCACATGGTAAATACATCCAATGAGGTAGCTACCTCAACATAACTCAACATTAATTCACCTGAGTTCTTTCATTTCTTCCTCCTGCTTTGCGAACCATTCCTCAAGATTAAAGGATTCATTCCCTGGGGGAGGATCAGGTAGGTCTAGATGACATTGGATTTATTCCTCTCCTTGTTGTGGTTTCACGTGGGAGGTAATGTCATATTGACTGAGGAGAGCCTACATTTTGGACCGCTCTCTAGTTATGGGTATGCACACCATCCGGCTCGATGTGGAATTAATCTAGGAGGGAACCATATTCTTTTGTGTCCTCTCCCTCTGCATCATTTCTTATAAGATCCATGGAGTTGATATTTACCACCTTCACTGAGGCATACCACCATGGGGGTGGTGTACCTGATGCTAAATGGTAGGAAGGATTTTTGCATCCCTTGTTGTATTTTCTCCTTCCATAATGTGGTATTATTCAGGTTTCTTAGTGAATATTGACCCGAATGGAGCCTTGGTATGACCTCATAATGTGCCTTTTTCTTGGAGGGTGTGAACCATGAGAAGGGGTGGAACTGGTGACTCCTTTGTCCATCATTCTTCCTAGATGGTGGAAGATAGACGTCCGCTATGTGGGGACTTGGGGTAAAAATTCCCCCAGCCCTGGGGGCTAGGGATGTTCCCATTCATTCATTGACGCATTATGGCTTGGATTTGTCGGTGTTACGGGGGCACTTTGATTTAAAAATATCCCCAGCCCTGTGGCTTGGGGTTGTTCACAAATTACGACGGAAGATATCACTATTTCCAAATTTTCAATTTCACGTACTCCCGCATGGGTGTAAGATGTGTATGGAATTGGGACTGCATAGAGTCTATAGACTTTTAAATACATGAGAACTACTTGCTGGTAGGCTTCCCTTAGGTAGGAAGCCTTCTGGATGTTCTTAGTGGCCTGACTCAAAAGATTTTCTATGGCTTGATCTCTTCAGCCCTAATGCTTTTGAGACTTACTTCGAGTCTTTTTTTAGTATCCTATATTTCCTAAGTATGGGTTTCATTTGATCTATACCTTTGGTTGATGATGTTTCACAATTTCATTTCCAATGGAATTTTCTGGATGGGATGAGGGGTGAAGTGTAGAGCTCCATGTTCTGCCCATCCCCGAATGTGAACTCCTATTAGGGCATCACCAATGAGGTGAAAAAACTTATGCAGTGCATGGAGGAAATTTAGTTCAAGGTTTTTCTTTCTCCATTATAACTATGGATGTTTTACGGATGATAGGTATTCTAGGTTGATTAGATGACGAAGATCCCCTATTACGTTGACGTGGTCTACATACCCTTTGTAGGGTAAGTATTTTTCTTTCAGGTGATGAAGATTCATCCATATATTAAGGATAATGTCATGCGTGCATTCCACAGACAACTCTCTTGGTATGTCGAAATGATAAGTGACCATAGGCCGATACATCACTGGTATATTATCCTTATCTAGTTGTCTTCTCACAAGCAACATATCCTAATATTGTTCTTCTAGAGGCTCCTCTACTTGAAATGCCCAGCTCGACTACTTCTTAATAATTTCGTTCTAAGAAACTGGGCTGGTGGGAGCCTCATCGATATTTGAACGATGCAGGGGTGGCTCAGAAGATGAGTGTGTCCCTGGGCCATCCTCCTATTGAGAAAGAATATTAATTGTTATAGACAGAGTGCCCAATGTTTCTAACTCTATCTTTCTAAGTGTCTCAACCTAAGAAGGATTTATAATATTTTTTAGGAAAGGGTAGGACCTTCTTTCCAGTATGAATTTTGGTTGCGGGGACAACTTTCACAATTGGTGTTGTAATGGCGAGGGATAATATTTCAACTTGATGCCCCATCGTGGGAAATGTCCTTATAGCGTATACCATGGGGAGAAACTTTGGGTTGGGCTACAGTGAGGGAGGGGAGGAGCTTCTTGATGACTATTGTGATGAAGAGGACAACTATCATGGCTTGATACCTGGCTGCAAGAAGAATTTCTACAGAGCACATCTTGGGGAGGGCCTGCAAGATGTACTACAATGAGGGGAGGACCTTCTAGTAGCTTGATGTTACTATGGGGAGGGCATTCATAGAAACTACTATTTCGGGGAGGGCCTTTTCAATGACAGCCATCATGGAGAGGACTACCATCATGACTCAACATATGACTATAGGTAGAAGCATATCTACAATGTATAGTCTAGGGAGGACCATTAGGATGGACAAAAACAAGGGGAGAAACTTCTTTAGGTATGATCTTTAGGTCAAGGGGAGGGATACCTTGATGTGCATCAAGAGATAGACTCTCGTGATCGATCATTCCTAGCCCACAGAGTGAACCCCCATGGGTGCTCTGTGGAGGACCTTCCAAGTTGCTGGTAGCAACATTATTGGGAGGGCCTTCGCAACTACTACTGCCACTTCCATAACATGTTAATGGACTGATAGGGTCCTGAGAGTTAACTGATATATGTTTAAGGGAGTCACGAAACCCAACTTCCATTAGAGTAGGATCATGTATGTGCTCTTCATTTTCCAGTTTCCTTTATCACATTTTATCTTTGAGTGCTCTCATGTGGGTAACCGGGGTCATCTGCTATTGGTAATGACCTTAAAATGATGGTCCGTACCTTTTTGGGTCTTGTGACGTCATAAGGATATGTCGATGGACATCTTGAGTTTTGACAGAGATATACACTTTCCCTAGGGTGGCCACCACGTTGGACCAATGTCCCCAAGTTGGAACAGGTATTTGTCCCCGATCCGGTTATCCGTGTATCGTAGGATATTTTCGTCCACCCTCCTGGACTGAATCAGGGATGCATAACTACTCCGGAGTGACTAACGCATTTTTTCGAGTGAGCCATTTCGTTCGTGGAAATTAGGTCATGGGGATAATTTCTCACCTTTTCCACTGATGTAATAATGACTTGGAAAGTTTGGATGTTATGGTCTGGGATCGACATCTGATCTTCCATCATTTCCAGGATGTGATGAGATACACCATTAGTTAGAACGATTATGAAGGCTCATTCCAATGTCGGAATAGGAATTTGTGCCTGATCCAATCCTCCATGAGTTTCTAGTAGACATTGGTAGTTCTTCTGTTCTAGGATAGAGGAATGAGTCTGCCACTAGTTGTCTTCTCTGATTTCCACTTTATTTGACTGGTGGTCTTTATGTTCACTAGTGTGGATTTTTATCTTCTCTCTTTCCGTTGTATTTGTCTCACGAGGTTTGTATGCATTCACATGAATTTTTCTCTGCTTATATTTTCTTGCCACCCTATTTATATGGTGGTCTTGATATGTGTGAGAAGGTATTTATGCCAGCGTATAGCTGATTTCCACCCTATTTGGATTATAGGCTTCAAATGCATCAGTAGGTGTTTGTGCCTACGTATAGCTAGTTGTCGCCGTATTTGGATGGAAGACTTTTTGTGGCTCAGAAGATATCTGCTTCTTTATATATTTTGTCACTCTGTCTATACGGAGGTATGGATGATCACTACTAGGAACATACATGTGCTCGTATAGTGCCCCACTATTTATATGGTGGGATTGAGTGGAGGGGGTAGAGTTGTATGTCTTCCCGGTGAATGTCGCTTCATTACTACGATGAAGTCTTTCCTCAAGAATTGGGGTGATAGAATGTTCTAGATTATATATTTTCCACCCTTGGCGGGCATCCTGAGGGGCCTGGGTCTCACGGACTTTATCAGGTTCCCTCGACATAAGGTCTTCCTTAACGGGAGGAGGCCTTGCCATACGGTTTCGATGGAGACATTCTCTGGCAGGGGCCCATGAGTAGGACCCATGTGTAGTTGAGATGAAGTTTTCATAAATGACTTCATATGGCTCACTAAGATAAGGGAGGTACTCATTGTCATGTTTCGAGGATAGGCTCGTGAAATGATTTGAGATGACTACCAAGGCTGCCTTGTGCTAGGGTGCCGATCACGACTAAAGAGGTGGCTGGTGGACCTTTGCAGACTGGAGGGCTTGTCTTGCAACCTCCAGCATGGGGAGAGTACCAATTTAGTGGTACTCATTGATCATCTTGTTGGATACCCAACATTGAAGACACTGGGTAGGCGAGGAGATCCTTCTCTTTGTTGGGGCCCCAGCCGCCTATGGGATCGCTGATGTGCATGTCTGTATTGGTCTTCGAGATGTCGTTTGGATCGAGGGTTTCTCTGAAAGAACCTTCAATATACATATATAAAATGTAGACCACAAAACCTCATCAAAGTATAATTATTTTAAACATATGCATATCTGGTGATTCAGCATGGCCCCCTTCCCTCTATGTTAGGGGGTGAAGGGGCTTGAGTGGGGTAAGACTGCCTCCTGTGTTAAGGATTCACGGTGGGTTTACCATTTTTGTTCCGCCTCCAATGTGGCGCATTCTAGGTGACGGTGAAATGGTCTAATGATTATCCCCACATGCCCCTCTTTATCAAGATGGTTTCATGTCAAATTCACCATTTCTTTTGTTTACACCCATTCTATGTCGCTATCCTTTAGAAGAAGTTTGGATTAACCCGACGAGGACTAGGCAATTATCCCCTCTATCATTAAAAATGAAATGCCAAAGTAAGTTAGTCCCAGTGGATGATTGTGTGGGGTCAAGTACTTTTGAAATTGGTCCTACTCAGATATAAATTATTTATATGGTCTCTAATGGGTTTATTCATGGAGCTAGAAACAAAAAGAAGACCCTGGTATCCATCATTCATGGACCTACATTCCAAAGGCACATGCTCGTTGATTGATGATTCGGCTAATGACACTTGAGGACTCCATTGGTCGAGATGATGGTAAGTCAGGACCACCGCACCCTTCTAGGGGAGGATTATTACCTGTTTCGAGACTCTCTTATAGATTTAAGTCATGTTCATATGTTCTTGAATCCTTTGTTCATTCATAAAGAGTGTGTCTACAGGCTACCCTTCATTTACAAGATCGTCATATGCATTCCTATATTTAATGCTATGGAGGTACTGCTAAATCGATCTATACAACATGGTTCTCCTGAGTTTATCTTCATCTAGGGGTAAAAATGTGATTTAATGTTGGGATCGGACCCATAGGATTGGTTTATTATGTATCCTCGGAAGAGGAATCAGAACCCACATAGTTTAGATCGACTAGGACTTATGTATAAAATCTTCCCATTCAAGTGGGCATGATTGGTTGGACCCTTTATGGGAGGGAACCCTTTTGAGATCTAGTCTTCAAGTAGGCATCCTAAATATCCAGATTTGGTCAGGAATGAATGTTCTCATAGTTTATATTTCTGTGTATGTTGTGATGTTCACAAAACTCTAAGCCCGTGTGAGTCATGCTCGGTGTGAGAAACAGGAGGATGCAAGAGATCCAACCAACCACATGATTCATCTCATGTTGGTGAGGGAGGGAGAGCCTATGGTAGAAGAGGTTGGGGAAACAGTTGTCGAGGGTGTGGAGTGATGATCTATTCAATATGAAAATACATTAAATTTCATGCGGCTCAGTCTAGGATGATTGGGGAATTACCTCAGTGGGAGGGCCCCAGAATACCATATTAGGTGTACTACAGTTTAAAGTAATATAGATTAGACGATGGCATCACAGTTTAACATCCTATGGATAGGACTATTTGGGGTCTTGCAGTTTAGGGCCGTGCGTTGAGGACCACTTTCTATAGAATCCATGATCAACTGGAGAAAAGTCATGTTTGGATATTCCGGCATTCCTCGAAAATGAGAGGGACAGAATGTGTAAACCATGAATCAGGAGGATATTAAATTAAGAGAAATGATATGAGGCATGGGATCCTTTGAGGCATACAGAGTTAAGAGAGGCCTCTCCTGAGGATGAATTTTTCTCTTGTTGACATTCCATTTTTGTGGGAAACATATGTAGAGGCACCAGGGAATAATGTCCATAATCAAGAAAAGGTGTCCTCATGACACTTACCTTCCATTTATGATGGCCGAGGAGGTTTATGAATATCCAAAATCACTTGATATACTACTGTTTAAAGTCATATAGCTTGGAAAATGGAATTACAGTTTAATGGCAGGTTTCATGGAGTAATACTTTACAGTTTAACGTCATGTGGTCATAATAATAACTCATATTTTAAGGTCATTGAGTTTAGACCACTTGTTATCAAATCCATGATTAGATGTAGAATAATCAAGATGGGATTTTTTGACATGCCTGAAACATGATGGGAAGGAATGTGTTAATTGGGACTTTTGTAATTCTTTGATAAAGAGAAATGATATGCGGCATGGAAGCTGTTGAGGCATGCAGAGGTAGTAAATTACTCTTATGAGGATGAATTTTCCTTTGGTTGATGGTCGTTTTGTGGGAAACATATGCAGAGCCATTGGGGAAAGATATTCATAGTCAAGTATAGGTTCCCTTAAGACCCTGAACTTCCTCTTGTGATGGGCATGGAGGTTTATGGGGATCTGAAATCACCAGAGAAACGGAGATTAAAGGATGGAAAGGATGTCTTCGGGCATTTAAGAAATATTTAGGATGTGATTGTCCATAAATTATTGGATCAACCTGGAATAGGAGGCAGGTGATAGGGTTTTTGGGAGGTGCATGATGAATGTCTCTTCTCATGGTATTTAAGGGATGGGTGTTTGGGCGGAATAAGGGAGAAATGGAAAATGTTGTTGACCTGACCTGAAAAGATCACGTTACGACTATCCATTTTATATAGAGGTTAGTGACGATAGCTAAGGGACCCAATCGGAGGGTCGGGACCACAACCCGACACTGATCCCAAGTCGGGGTGCAGGGGATGCGTCCCCATGGTATGTACTGGTGGGACTGAACGGTTATTCGCATAAAGCTTCCCACCATGAGCTGGCCGCATAGGAGCTTCTGCATGGGAGCTCTTCGTGAACAATCTATCTACGAAGGATGTTGTTTTCAAATGAGCTGGCCACCAAGGACCATCCACATACTGGGTTCTGTATACGGGAGTATGCGTACTGTCTTCCTCGTATGGGCATCCATATAGTATTTTCCACATATGGGCATCCGCGAACCATCTTTTGTATATGGGCATCTATGAACTGTTTTTATTATATTTTTTATTGGTTAGATGGTTAGTTTTCGAGGGTCTTCCTAATACGGTTTGGAGGGAGAAATTATGTGAACGGGTTTTTGCATATGGTTTGTCATATGGATTCTATGAACTACTTATTGTCCGTAGGATGAAATCTTCAAACTACTTTGGATATGGCATGGAGTCCCGATAACTAATTTTGGTGCAGGAGAAATTTATCCTGCACCCTCTATGATCATCATCATTTTTTCACCCTTCCTAGAGCTCTCTCCCTCCTACTTCTTCCTCCTTCTTTAGTTCCTTTGGTTTTCCTTTTATAGAGTTCTAGGTAATATCATATCTATGGTCTTATGGTACCATTTGTGGAATCCCATGAAGAGATATCTTGATTCGCATAATATTCAACCAATTGAGGTTTGTGGAGGTCGGTAACGCATCATCTTCTCCTCATACACGAACCACATTGTTCACGGGGATAGTGCATAGAGTGTACCTCTGTCAAATTCTCTCCATCAAAAATAGTTTGTGACTGCTTCTGTTCGCGAGGGGAAATTCACCACGAACAGCTTTGCTCACTGGCTAACGCCTCATGGGTCAGCACGTCATAGGCCTTCTTTGTACTGGTATTTTCCATCTTATTCCTTCCAGATAACTTTTCCAGTGATGGAATACATCTAGGCCATATTCCTTCAAAAAAATTTATTTCTACAAATTCTTCTCAAATTTTCAATCCAATTTGTATTTCATTGCTTCTCCAAACACGTAGGAGTATTTTCCTTCCCTTTGCTGGGTTTTCAGGACCGTACAATCTTATGTAAAGGTGACCCTGCCTAAATGGCCTGAATTCCTTCATTTTTTATTTATTTTTTGTCACCCCCCATTTACGGTTTTAAGGGTAACCCTTGACAATATAGGACCCAAATTTCTTAAAGTAAATCATTCATTACAAACTATGATTATATGAAACTGCCCCTCCCCAACACCTACATCATGATCATCTCTCCACCTTTGCATGGTTGTATGGCTATATTTCTTGTGCAGAGGTTTACATACCTGATACCGATGGAAAAATCAATACCCTATCATTCTTCCAAATCTGTTAGCTCTGCTCTAGTGAATGCACCTTGTTCTAAATCCATTTCTGGGGATTGTCCCTTGTAGAGTATTTTTGGTAGCATCTTCACATCGAGGTTACCCACCAAGGCATTAATAACATGTTACGCTTGGAATAACTGTTCGTGTACCTATTTGGTCTTTGGATAACCTTCCATTTACCCTATTTTTTTCTTGGTATAACCTCTTTCGTACCATCTTTCGAGACTGATACATCCTCCTGTAAACCCTGTATTGGGTTTGGGATAACCTCTTGTGAACCCTTTTGAGATCATAGAACATTAATCGTAACCCAATTCATTGGATGTATATATAGGTCCTAAAAATAACATAATCTATAAATTTTGGTGCCATGAGATCATAAAACATTCATTATATCATAAGTCATGAAAAGGAAATGAGTTTCATAAGCATTTAATCATAGCACTACTCGTTGGAAAGAAACAGGTGTCATAAAGTTTTTTCATCATAATCATAAGTCGTTCTGAGAAAGAATAAGTATGGTATCATTGGATCATATCCCTTTTAAATCTTAAGTAACATAAAAGGATGTCATCCTAAATTAAAAATAATTTTTAAAGATCACTTGGATCATTTCTTGACAAAAATAACCTATCCACTTTGAAAACACTTACTTAAAAGCAGAAACTTTCCTTAATATTAAATAAAACATTTTTAAAAAAATATATTTTTAGACTTTTAAGTTATTACTTAAATCATTGAATGTTCATGAGGGCCAAAATTAATTTCATTCCATGTATGGTAAAACAAATATTCCTTTCACATTTTCAGTAAAACAAAAGTATATTCTTTTAGAAAAAAGAAGAAGATTCTTTTTAAACCATTTTGTAAAAAGTAAAATATTGGTAAAAATATCTACAAGGAATCATTATATAATAGTAAAAATTTTCTTTAAATTTTTTTTTGAAAACATGGACTTGGAAGAAAAATGATTTTTGACCAAAGAGAGAAATACAATCGTTTTTTCTTAAAAACATTATTTTTGTCTCTTTAATCCATAAAGATAGGAAAATGAAAGGAAAACATGTATCATACACAAATAACTTTATTATAATAATATTCATGAGTTTTAAGAGTGTTATATCATAATATTTCATCATTAGAAACATAATCATAAACAATCTTTATAAACATAAGATTGTAACATAAAACCTTGACTACTTTGGTAGCAATTGAATCGTAAGACACATGAAAGTAAGAATCTTTTATGGATATTTATATAAAATAATATTCATGTTAAGAATCATAAAATACATTCATGGGATGTATATAAACCACATAAAAAAATAATTGGTGAATGTTACATGTGTCCAATGAAAATAAATGTGAGATAAAAATCCCTTACCTCAAGCCTCGGATTTTTTGTACGCATTTGAACCTCGGGTATAATAAATATAGGTTTTTTATAAATATATCCCACAACCATACTGAAAAATATCATACTATATATGATTTACTTTTTCCCTTCTATTAAATGTTTATCAAAAATTCCTTGTTAAAATCATGTTTTGGGTAATAACTGCTTCTTTTTTCATGTATGTTTTGGGTTTACTATTTTTGATCCTTTTACTTTTATCATGATAAAATTATATCCATAATGTTAATAATGATATAAATTTAACATATATTTATTATAAATTTATTTATATTAATCCATTAAATTTAGAGGTAGAAAATGAATTACACCGTTCATGGAAATGGTTGGTTGTATGTATGCATGATTGTTGTTTCCATTTTCTCAACGGATGGAACAAAAGAAACGTAAATATTAATTCAAATTTTCATAATCATTTTTATATCATATTTATCATATATATTCATTAAATATACACATTTTATGATCCATGTCAAAATAAATTGAAAAATATGCCACATCTCTTCGTGGAGGCGGTAGTCCACAAGTACACACAAGCGACATTATCATTTTTCAATGGATGCGAAGGTTAGAAGGTATATGTGATATTATAATTTAAGAAGTATACTTATTTAAAAAATAATATATATATTTTTTAAATCACTCATTATATCCATCCATGAAAGGCAGTTATGGAAAATAAATTACATCGTTTCGTGAGGCGGTAGTTTTCCGTACACATGATCGACATTTTTATTTCCTATTTGAAAAAAGGGGAGATGGATATATGTTATTCCATTAACATAATAAAATATAAATATATTAGAGATAATTATGTTATTATATAATCATAGTTTAATAATATTTTATGGATTTATAAGAATACATAAAACCAAAATGATCAATTAATAACTATACCACTTCTTCGGATAACCTCCTTAGGTTTTCACCAATAGCCTTATTAGGAGAGTTTTCTAATCAAAATAAGGCCACCTTGAAATTGGTATGGAATTAAGGAAGAATTTTTTGTAGGGATTATCTGAACCAAAATAATTTTTTTTGAATATGATAGGAGAAGGGGTTCCCTTTTATAAGTGGGGGAGAGGACACACTTAGAATTTTTGAAAAGAAAAAGGCATTCCCACTTTTTAAACATACCAAAAGGATACACAATGAATCATAATTTAAATATATATCACATATGGTTTAAATATTTCAATAAAATAATTTTTGGATAATTGTTAATTCATTTTAACCATTATATTTTTAGTTTAACCCCCCAATAAACCACTTTTAACCTTAACTGCAATAATTAAATTTTATTGTTTTTACTATTCATTCTGACCACAAATTAAGTTGAAATTTTTATTTAATTTTAATCATGATAATTACAAATATAGAATCAATGTTTTCAATATTAATTTACATAATTTAAATATTTAATTTAAAATTAAACCCACAGACACGACGAAAATGCTATTTTCCATGGAAACTATTTTCAAAAGTATAAGAACTTTTATATCACCGTATCTACCATAGACGTAAAGAAAAATATTTTATAAAATATTGTGGTGCTAAAATATCCACCACTATATATCATCACCATCAATATCCTCCCATAACAGGCTACATCATATCTCATATTATACAATTACACACAATTAATCACCACCATCACAACTAAGGATCCCCTATCAGTCATGTTAGACTTAGGGAATAACAATTTAGTGCTATTGTATCTTCCCCAGTGGGTTCCAATTATGTAAATCTTATGTAATGAAAAATATTTTAATAATATTTAATTTTCATCATTGAATCATACCTCTATCCACATCAAAATACCAGAGTTATCACTCTTCCCATAGAATTCATGTTCAAGTAATCAAAATTAAATCATGGTACTTTAACAAAGTCCCCAGGTAAATAAGAAACTATCGAATTATTTATAATAGATATTCCAACACTTTATTTTATGAATACCGCATCACTATTCTATGATCTCTTCCCATCATTCATAATACATTCATTAAATACTTCCAATTTCTTTATGATCATGTCACACCATTTGAAGGAATATCCACCCTCAGTGTCATAGCATTATTCTATTCCCATTACTACTTTTTAACATTATCCTACATCATTAACTTTATAATTAAATTTCCTTATACACATTTATTATTCTAATAAATTTTATTTTATTCCTTTATATAAATGAATACATTTACATCACCTGTTCAACTCCACAAAGTTTCTTCCTCATCAACACATTTAAAAATTCACAATATCCTTTAAACACTACCTTATCATTCAAATAATTGGGTTATAAACTTATCCTCTATTTATTAATTCATGGAGAATCCACATATATAAAAAAACAACTCACCTTTAGTAAAACATCTATATCTCAATACATTTCATAAATCCATCCCCGGAAGCTCATTATTTCATAATTAACATTAAAACAATTCCATTCATTTTTAGTATATTTTATGAAGAATCATTATCAATATAAATTATATTCTTTACCTCACTACTAATAACTTTTCAAAAACACTAATTTTCCAACTATGTATAATCACCACTTCCCTTTGTTGATATAATCATCCAATTAATTAACTCAATTTATTAATCAATTTTACAACATCTCATTAAATAATAATATTATTATTATTATTATCAAAAATTATTTATATTCTACTAAGTTAACATGATAAATCTAAGAATCCTGGTCTAGAATTCGTATCACAACATGTGTCCCTAAAATGACACTATAAAATTTGTCAATCTTTATTTAGATCACTATCTCATGAAAATATCATAACATGACATCATCAACATTGCTAATTGTTGAACCAAACTCATTAAAATCCATACCAAAAATTATAAATTCATCCTTTAATCAATTTTTAGACACTAAATCATCAAGTGGAGGGAACTATTGTGTTTTACTCATGAAAATAGTCTAGGAGGTATCCTCATAAAATTAATCAAGTTAAGTAATCATCATTCCCAAAACATAATATTATATAATTACCAAAATACCTCTCAAATGAATATATAAAACCAAAAAGTCATTTCCATTTAAATACTTGTGTAAAATAATACATAATTGACTATTTATTTTCTCCATTTGAATTTCGGACAAGAAATTTTCAATCACAATAATGATGATGATGTTAATAACAATATTATTAATATTATTAATATTATTAATATGTAACTAGGGGTGTATCCTAGTGTTTGTGTCTCTATGGGGTATCGGGGAGTATCAATATTGAATGACCCAGAGTACATTGAAAGTGCTAGTAGATTTTCTTTATAGTTTGCAATTCTCCCTCCTTGAATGTTTGTGGTTAATATTATTATTGTTGGGATACTATGATAAATGTTTTTTGGAAAAGGAATTATATCATATGGAAGGATTTCTTGAGAGTCTATATTCTGAAACCAGATGGAAGCATTTCTATAGAACCAACAAAGTCTAAAAATGGAAGTAGAAGAGGAAGCATGAGCTGAAAATTGACATAATATTTTGGAAGTGTAGAAGGAGAACCAAACTTCCAAATGAGTAACTATGAATGAAATACATAAGAATTAACCAAAATTCAAACTGGATATATAATATTCTTCATAGGAGATATGTAATAATAAAATAGATATATTTCCCTTTTCAAATGGGCATCATAATTTGAGGTGGTACATTTTTTTCTGGTCTTCACCAATAAAATGATCATTTGCATAGATCGGGAAGTGGTGGAGTTTTTTGAAAATATCATAAGTTAGAAACACTAGATCTACCAAATAGAACTATATATAAATAAATGATTTAGATTATTTTTTCCCTTATAATGTAATATTGCAACCTTATAATCTCCTCTCATGTTTAATAAATCAATAGGGTTTCTCATTTGGAGTAGAAAAAACCTAAACCATAAAAATATATAGTTGTTTCATGTTGTTTGTGAGTTCTTTATTTGTTCTTCCACTTGTGTTAGTGTTCCATAAGGTCTATAAGATCTAGGTAATTTATCTTGATATTTTGGAGTATAGTTCCCTTATTTGGACATTGACATCAGGTTCTTGCAGTTTCATAACATCAAAACCTTATTTTTCAAGTGAGGTTCTATAACTTGGGTATTCAACATAACAATTGATCTCATATTTTGGTAGAATAATTTAAGAGGTTTTATTTCCCTCTGAGTTTTTTTAATTCAGTGGGTGTTTACCTATCCATAAGGAATGAACATAAAATAAGGAAAGGTTCAAATGGAAAAGTTCAATATTTTAGTCTTAATATTTTAGAGGATATAGATTTGAGATTATATATACTAGAAAGAGGTTGATCTTCCATTAAGGGGAATCAAACTGGAAGGAATGGAAAAAGTAGAATGGGAATGAATTAATTATAAATTACTTAGGGAAGTTCATATTTCATTGTCCGAGAACACAGAATTTATTAATGAAAAATGATTTGGTCAGGGTAGGGTGGTCCAATACCTCACTGGTTTGAAATCGTGTGGGATATAACCATTAAAATCCCACATGTAAAATATGTGAATTTATCTGGCCTTTATTTCCCCACAACGGATGTGGGAAATCCCCTATGAAACCCTCATTATTTATTTTTTAAATCAATTTATTATATAATAAGTCCACTAATGGGCCACCATGGGTTTTATCCACTCCACAGTTTATATATTAAGAACCAACTCACCTTCTCAATGGTGGTTGAGTTCAATGATCAGACACTCTGTTAAATCATACTGTTACTGAACAAGACATGGCCCTGGGCATAGTACTTTTCAAACATAGGTAGATATATAGTTCTTCCTCTATATCAATCTAAACATGAATGGAATCCCCATCAAGATATATATTATCCATGATGGAAACATTAGGGTCTACACCTACTGGTATGATGATCTCCCAAGATATTTGTGGTGTTGGGAGAGTTTCACTTACTTTTCTAATTACTAACTATTTGAGTACTATTTTTCGAATCATTATTATTGGGTGATGATATGTGATATTGGAATGTATGTGGTGTTATTGATGGTGAGAGGGATGTAGTGATTGACCCCAAAATGACCACCGTTGGCTACTCTTGTGTGAATTGATGAAATGGGAAACATGATGTAGAAGGCACAAAAAGGTCCTCAAGTGATTTTTTTATCTAAAATATGGAGTTATCTAGTTTCCAGTTATTTATGTTCATTGGAAAAAAGTTATTATCCATGGAAAAATGGTGGGGAGAAAAATGAACATGGATTTTTCTATTTTCTATTTTTTTAAAACTAAACTTATAAGACAACATTCATTCATGTGGGCTTCACCACATAATCTCATATCCATATAGTCTTGATCCGTATAAACCGGCATTCAAAACAATCCAATTTTTTTATCATTCTCTACCTCATATATATCCTATTCCTTAAAAATCCATAAGCTATGTGCCCATTTTTTATTACAAGTGGCCTTCAACATCCGGGAGTTGAAGAAAACTTATATGATAATGGAAACACTTAAAAATATGTATAAAATAATTATAAATATGAAAACATTATTTCTAATGTAGAGAATATTTGACAAGACTATGTTAGAAGGAAAGTCAGTGGAATACCATATCAATGACTTCAACATAATTGAGCATCAACACAAATTGATTAGAGTTAAATTCAATGATGCAATGAGAGAATTTTATTTCCTTTATTGGTTTATAGATTTTTTTATGTGATGGTTATTACTGTAAGTCATTTTAGTGATAAAAGTGTCTTCGTGTTTGAGAAAATATGATATCTAGTTTTGAATGAATAAATACAAAAGAAGAAAGTCTAGGGAGCTACCATAATAACATATAATTTGGAAGGTAGAGGATGTTTTAGTCGATAAGAAAACCAATGTCTAAATGAGGGGAAGGATGAAAGAGATAAGAACCAAGGAAAGTTGGCTTGTCTCAAACCCATATTCTTTCATTATGGAAAAAATGTAAATCTAATGAAATATTCCAGATATTGGATGGTGAATTCCAGAAGGATCACTTCTAAAATCACTTCTAAAAATATCATTATTGATATGGAAGTAACATTATTTCTAAGTGTTTCAAATCTATTAGAATCATAGATCATTGGTTTTGGGGCTTCATTTTACTCAATATTTTATGGGTATAGTATGTGGAATTATGTATATGAAAGATTCATCAAGTTACATTTCCCGTATACCAAAAATATTGAGATAGTAGAAAAGAGTGATATGAATGTTTTAATAATGAGTGGATACTTTTTGGAGATTCAAGTTTTGTTTATATTCTACTATTAAAAAATAATTTAATCTATATTGTTTATATGGATGATTCAAGATTCAATTTAATTTTTATGGAAGAATCATTGAAAATATCACATGGGTCAATGGTGGTTAAAAAATGTGTGAAGTGTGGAATTTTTTATCTTATTGGTAGTTCAGAAGATATAAAAATTATTGTAATAATAGCTTCCAGAACTATGAAGTTGTGGCATAATCATCTAGGTCGCATGGGAAAGAAGGGGAAGAAATTTATAGCTATAAAGGATATATTGAAACCTGATATTATGGATTAAAAACATAAAAATAGTGTATTCTAGAAAATTAGTGGGAGGATTCCTTCATTATAGAAGGAAATACACCATATAATCGAATAATTGATATAGTATATGAAAATTCATGTGGTTCGATTCCAAATTGGTCTCACAAGGGGTTATTATAATTTATTGCTTTCATCAATGATGTGACACAGAAGGTGTGGATATTATTTCTCAAGAAAATTTTGGAGGTTTCAAGAACCTTCATTTAATGACGATCCATGGTGGAAGGAGAGGTTTATTTATATATTAAGTGTTTAAGGTCTGATAATATTGAGGAATACAGAATCATGGAGTTCTAATGGTTTATCCAAATGACAAGAATTAATTTGGAAAAGATGGTTCCAGGAACACCAAAAAAATTAAATGGTGGATAAGATAAATTAAATGTTATATAAAAGATCCATAATCATGATAATTCACTCTTGAATTCCAATTGAGTTTTTGGTAGAAGGAGTGAATTGTGTGGTGTACTTCATAAATATAATTACTTTTACAACACTAAGATAAGAGATTATGGAAGAAAGGTATAACAGAAGAAAGGTTAATGTATCCCACCTTGACTTATTTGGATAGATTTCCTACGTACACATGGATTCTAGAAAGAAGGAAAAATTTTAAGCAAATCCTTAAGAAGGATTATTTTTGGGTTATGTAAATGAAATATTTAGATTCTAGTTATAGGATAATGAACTTCTAAAGGTCATCAGAAGACAAAATATTCACTTTAATGAAGGGACCCCATGAAATGATCAGATGTTTTTAGAAGATACAACTAATAAAAAAATATGTAGGGAAATCCAAGTTTTATATGAATAGAATTATTAAATATCTTGAAATTTTTGGAAGAACTGAAGTTTTATTAGAACCTAATAGTTTAGAAGGATGAGTTTGAGATGGAGATCGGATTCTAGAGGTTCAACCAAGTCCAGAAGTACTGTAAAGCTCATGGACTAAAGATGTTTAGTGGATAATTGTGGAAAAAAGATATATCGAAAGGATAACAACCTCAAGAGTTGAGCTGGTGTAACAAAGTAAGATAACTAGTGTAAAGGTTTGGGTATGACTTACATTATCTAACACTAATGGATGGAGTAGAACCTGAAACCCCAAAGGAGGTATCATGTCTTAGTTATGAAGAATAGAGGTAGTTTTTGCTGAAATAGGATAGGGACTCCATTAATTTTTTTAGTACATGGGGGAATTCATAAATTTCACTAGGAAATAAAGAATTATTGAATAACTGGGTTTATTAGATAAAGGAATTAAATGATGGTTTAAAGTTTTTCAAGGAAAGGTTATTTGTGAAATGATTTCAATAAAATGAAGTGGAGTTTTGTATATTTTTCTCTATAGTTATTATGAAACCAATAATACAAATGGTTCTTGAAATATTTATGGAAGAAGGTTTCCATATTGAAAAATTAGATGTGAATAAGACCTTCCGTAATGGATATTTGAAGGAAGATATTTATATGTTGATACTAGAAGGATTGAAGGAATTTAGAAGCAACCTGGTGTAAAATATGAAAAAGGGTTTGTATGGGTTGAAGAAAGAACCTATGTAGTCGAACTATATGTTTGATTCCATTATGAAATAATAAGAGTTTGTCTAGAGAAATGTGAATCACTATTTCTACTAGAATGTTTTTGATGATGTGATCTTCATCATACTTTTCTTTTAAATTCATGATATTCTCTTGAATAGCCCAAATATAAAACGAATTGAAGAGATAAAGGATAAATTATCCAAAAAGTTTAATATGAAGAATCTCAAGGAAGCCAAAAATATTAGGGGTAAGGATTTAGAGGGATTATAAGCACAAAACATTGAAGTTTTCATTGTTGGAATACATTAAAAAATAGTGTAAATATTAGTAATTTCTGGATCCAAGCCTGTATCTTCCCCATTCTCTTTAAAATTCAAATTATCCAATTATTAATCTACCATTAATAGAATATGATGTTAAGTATATTATAAAGGCTCCTCATTTATCAATGGTCAATTTTTTTATTCAATAATTTTTACATTGAAAACTTGAGATAAACATATCATTATTTTACATCATTTCCATTATTTAATCATTACATCTCATAATAATCACACATAGCTTAGAGAAAATTTTGGTTTAGTGTCTTTCTAGACCAGTTACATTGGAAACATATTTTACAATACCAGTGAATATTTCTATATAATCGAACTCTTCTAGACACCCTTCTATACTTCTCATAATTTATACTAATCTTTATAAACCAGTTAAGGGAAATATAAGAAAGGGGTGAGATCAAATGCCCAGTAAGGAAAAAATATTCAACATGTAATCAAGGTTTATATGTTAAGAATATGATAAAACAATAGTTTAGAGAAATTTATTAAGAAAAGAACTTGTAAAAATAAAAGTTTTCTCTAAATCATGAATGAAGGACATGTAATATAATAAGTAAAAACATTTACCATGACATAAGAGTGTAAGATAAGCATGAAAAATGTAATAAAGAAATGATATCATAAGATCATGGAATCATAAATATGTGGAAACATCATAAAACATGACATAAAAAGCATAAGTAAAGGCTCACTACCAAGACTATCATAGTGGAAAGAGTCCCATGTTGGACTGGGTTCACTCCCAATTACCATAAAAAGTGAAGAAGTTCCATGAGGATTGGGTTCAATCCCCATTCCCATAAACATAGCATAAAAATCCCCATGGTTGGTTGGGCTCACTCCTCATTCCCATAAACATAGTTTAAAAGGTCTAATGTTGGGTTAAGTACACTCCCGAATATCATATATAAAACAAAATGATATATAAATATTTACCTAAAAAATATATGGATATATAATTTTAGGTCCACCCATAACATAATGAAAATAAACATTCATTCCACATGATGAAAATAAATCACACATAAATCCTAAACATGATCAAACCCATGTGAAGGAAGTGGGTTTCATAATTCTGAGTTAAGTCATAAAAGATGGCTAAATCAAAATGATTTAAAATGGAAGAAGGAATTAAATTATTTTGTACTTTAAAATTAAAAAGGGGGAATATGTATTGAATATGGTACTCCAATGTAGAAAATTCATGATAAGGGTATAGAGTAAAAAAGAATTAAAATGAACTACTTGGGTGACACATTGTGAATTAAATAAATGATATTTTTAAAGAAATAATGGTATTAATAATTTTCAATAAAACAATAATTAATCCATGATGGTTATCTATAAAATTATTATTGATTTAAAAGTTATTAAATGTCTAAAAACATTTTATGGGGGTGATTCTATCCATGAGACAAGAAATAAGAAATTTCCCTTAAATTGAGTTTACTTATAAGTGGGAATTTTGAAGGGAACTAAAAACACATAAAATTCCAACAAAGAAAAGTAAATTTAAATAGGTATATATGTAAGGAATATATATATATATATATATATATTAGTTTATGTAAGTGAGATATCATAAAAATGAAGAAAAATAAAGAGAACATCTTACTCAAAGGTTGTGAGGGTGGTACAAAAGATCACTTATTATGTTTTAAAACACATTTTTTTTAAATAAAAAATAATAAAATGATAATAAATCATTATTTTGAAACCTTTATATGGTAAATATCAAATAAACATGATATAAAAACTAACTATGATTCCAATTAATAATAATATCATTGGTAGGAAAAAAAATTTCATAAAAAATGGGAAACCATTGCTTAAGAGGATGAGAATTATTTTTAACATAGTTGCATTTTCAAAAAGGAATAGAACTCCTCAATATGTAATATTTTAATAAAAACTAATATATATATATATATATATATATATATATATATATATGTGGAATACCATATCAAATTAAAGATGAAACTCAAAGAGAAACATTATAACTCAAGAAATCTGGTTGAGTTATAAAAGACCCTTATATTTTAGGGAAGAGATCAATCGTAACCCGTAGTAAGGAAGATCATGAATGTAAGTGAATTTTACAAGTTCAAAAATAATTAAGGATATTATAAGTCATATTTTCTATAGGTACACCATAAAAATGAATATTGGTGCATAATATCAAATAATTCATCAAGGAAGGGTGATTGAGATAGGAACCCTCACCTTGTTCTCGATTCATTCTCACCTTGTTCTCGATTCATTCTACGCATGTGCATGGCTTTATGAATAATGAAATTAAGTTTATTAGATACCTTGTTACTAATATTATTATTATATTTTTTATTTAATATGGGATATTTCTATTCAAATTCTATTTATTTATTTATACTATTGCTTATCTTTGCATAAAAAATGAATCAGTGTCAACTTATTTCGATAGTTTTAGCACTCGAAGATGAAATTTTAATAATATGTTAAATACATAAAATAACCATTATAGAAGAAAAAACAATCATTAATTTGTTATAATAATAATTGTATTTAAGTTCCCATATTCATCCATGAAATATTTTTATAGCATTATTCAATTAAGTGGTTAAACCAACCCAAACATGAGCACGTTATATCTAAGTGGGTGAGTATCGTAATGGAATTGTTTAATATCGTTATAACAAAAAGAATAATAATATTAATCATATTTTTTATAAAACCCATATATTTTTTGAAATATATGTTTTTAATTAATTTAATCTTTTTGATATTTTTCATTTCAGACAACACTGAATATATATTTTGTTATATAAAATCACTAAGTTTGGCTTGAATTATAAGAAACACCAAGTAAATATTGAAATACATGAAACAATTATATTAGCTTTAGATAAATGAAAAACTATGTTTGAATTTTTTTTACACATAATTTTGAGTTCCTTTGACAGCTTTCAATACACGCAAGGTTGAGTTTTAACAAAATATGATATACTATTAATATTGTTATTAAAATAATATTATAGTTACCAGCTATCCATTAGAATGTAAGTTATGAATAAGATTAAATAAATTGAGGAATGTTTATTTAAAAATGTTTATAAAATGAGTCCTTTGGTTAACAATTATATAGAAATTAAATTCAGAACTATTTGAAAATACTAAAATTCCTTTTCTGAGAAAACAATTCCTCTATGTACAAACACCATTTTATCTCAATAAATTAATCAAAAAAAGGGTTTATATTTTTAATAAAATTTATATATTACATATTCAATCAAACATTTTGACACTCATCCAATATATTTGATAGGCATAAGATAAGAATAAATCCAATTTTAAGAATAAAAATATGTATTTTCAATAAGGGAATTTAATGGACTTTTAATGGAGAACCCATTTTAAAATTAATTTTTGAAAATTTTATAATTTTTATTTGAAAAAATAATAATTTTTTAAATAGGAATATCATAATTTAATTTGGGAGAATTTTTGGTATTTTTCTGAGAAGTTTCGTTTTCTTAAGAATAGTGAATAACAATAAATTTTAATTGAAAACTTCATTTTCGTCTATTTTAATTTTATAGTTAAATTATATTTTTAATTGGTTTTAAAGTTAATTTAGTAAAATTTTAAATCAATTAAAAGAATTTAGTTCATTAAAATCAATTTAACATTTAAATTGGATATAAAAACAATTCATACTTTTGAACATTTTCATTTAAAAAATACAGTTGTTTCGTCTCTTCTCCAAGATTAATTTTAAATTAATTTATACCACATATATTATTATAATCTGGAAAAATGGATTCCATATTTTTAATCATACTAATTTATAATTTATAAAAAGTTCAATTTTGTTTTTGACCAAAAATATCAGTGAAAATAATTAAAATTAATTATAGCGATTAAGGTAAAAAGAAGATTTCTTTGTGGTTAAACATTAATTTTAGTGGAAAAATAACCTAGAAAAATGTAAAAACTCCATTGGATGGAAATATTTCAACAAATTAAACTCTTGGATATAAAATTTAAAATTATTTGTGGCATGTTATCTAAGAGATACCTCTCAAAAATGTTTACCTTTTTATATTTACAAGAATGTGACTCCTCTACTATAAAAAAGGCACTCACCCCCTCACTTCCTTACACCTATAAATCCATTTGGATCAGAAAAAACCGGATAAAATATCCTCCCAATTCCACCATGCCCACCCACTTCATATTGCAGGACTTAATTTGGGAATAAATTCAACCAAGGAATCCCTTTGGTGAAAACCAAATGGATTTTCCCAAAGAGGAGGTTACATCCTTCAACAAGATCTTGTGTTTTATTTTCATTCTCAAAACCCTTAATTATTATTATTCCATGATTATATAATATCCAAAGTATAATAAATATATTTATATATATTTATGTTATGTTTTTTACCTAAAATCACACACACTTCTATAAAATGGGATACACAATCATCATCCATGTGTATGTCGGACTACTACCTCACTAAATGATAGCGCGCGTTCTTCCATTCCCATCATTCAAGGTTGGAAATATTGATGGAATTTATGTTTTTATATGAATATATATGATTTATTTAATCTTATATAATTATTATATAAAACATACCTTCATGATTTCCATTTTTTCTAAATAAGATAACTTCGTTTGTGAACGTGTGGACTACCGCCTCCTCAACGCGATGTGATTCGTTCACACTTCGGGTGGAATATATTAAGGATAAGTTTAGTAAATTTATAAGATATATATGAAATAAAAATTACATTTTAATTATAATATATATATATATATACATATATATCATTCATTTTGTTTATTTCAATACGACAAGAAAACGGAAACAACATTCACAAGTACGTACGACCTACCGTCTACATGAATAGTGTATTCCATTTCATAATTATATATTTTATAGATATTTAAAAATATTTATATAATTAATATATATGATATTTATACCATCTATTACATTCTTTAAATAATTAAATCATGATCCAATTCAGAGGATCATGAATAAGAAGTCAGAACATATATGAAATACAAAGCAGATATTACATAGAACGTAACATTAAAATAAAATTGTTAGTAAACAAGAAATATAAATCCCTAATAAAATAATATATGGTATTATATATAATAATATGGTTATGTTTTAGATATATAAAAAACTTATATTTATTATATATAAGGTTTTAACATGTATAATGAAATTCAAGACTTAAGGTAAGGCTTCTCTCATCTCACTTTTATTTTTGTGAGATATATGCTCTATTGACCACTTATTCTTGTTTTTTGGTGTATATATTTCTCTTTGAAATGTTATATCATGGATATAATTATTTTCATGATATTATATTATTTATTTAATGTTATTATTTCATGGGGATCATGATTCAAAAGTTACTCATGTAGTAAGGGGATTTCTAGTCTCGCTTTTCTTCTACAAGACTTAGGACTAGTTCACCACTCGTTTATTTTCTATAGTGTATATACTAAACATCAAGGTTTTTAATGATTATTATACTTATATTTATAGTTATTTGGTTATAAATTTTGTTATATCTATTTCATGGCGTTTTAGGGTACAAAATTTAACAAATCAGTAAGGTAGTTTGGTCTCGATTTTTCTTATTTGAGACACATGTTTTGTTATGCACCTATATTCTTTAACAAGGTGTATATACTACCATTTGACATGTTATATCATTAATAAAATTATTTTAATGATATTTTAAGATTTATGTAATGTAATTTTCTGATGGTTATTATGATTCAAAGTTACCAAATTGGTATGAGTTTATTGCAACAATCTCATTATTTGTCAGGATTGTTTAGGATTATACTTACATTGATGAAATATTATGATCCATATATAATTAATTATCATTATTTTCATCTAATATATTTTTCATGATATCTTTATGTGTTGTTACCATTTTCCAACTCTTTAGTAGTTAAGATAACTAATAAAGTGTTCTTAAGAAAATCATACCATACTTCTATCTTCGGCCAGAAATCTGTTTTAATAAAAAACAATGTTCTAAAAAATATTTCAAATTTTTTTTTAAAAATTATATTTTATGCTCGTTTTCATGGGAAAAATAATTTTAAAAATCTTATAAATTTTCAATGTTATTTCCAAAGAAAAAGTTTTTCAAAACGTTTTCAAGATTTCTTTATAAGTTTTCAAGGATTTGTTTCAAAATGTTTTCAATGTTATTTTATAATTTTTCAATGAAAAGGGTATGAAATTTTTTTTAAGAATAATTTATTATATTTAAAATAAAATGGTTTTCAAAATTGTTTCAAGATTATTTTATAATTTTTCAATGGAAATTTTTTTCCAAATTTTTTAAAGATTATTTTATAAGTTTTAATTGTTATTTTTAAATAAAATGGTTTTAAAAATGTTTTATGTTTTATGTTTTAAGATGTGTTTTTCAAAGAATAAAGTATATTTTACTCAAGATATTATTTTAAAATATTTCTCAAAAATTATGTTCCATATAATACGACATCCATTGGTGTTACTCATGACATACTTGAGATATGATCCAAGGGTTCCATTCCTATTATTTCTCTGAATGGTTTATGTTTTGATGGAATGATGTTTATGAAACCCATTTCCCTTTCATGGGTTACATTTTTATGAAAATCATTTCTCTTTCATGGGTTATATGTTTATGAAACCCATTTCTATTTTATGGGTTATATGATTATGAAACTCTCTTATTTTAATGGGTTATGATTTGATGAAATGATTATGAAACCTATCTCTTTTCCACTGGTTATGATATGATGAAATGTTTAGGTTACCCATTTCATTTCATGGGTTATGATATGATTGTTTTTGATTTTGTGGCACATGTATGTATGATTTTATTATGATATGGTTGATAAATATATCTTTCTATAATGCATTGGGTATAGATTAATATCTCATGATTTAGACTTGGCTGGAATAGGGAGTGAACTCGATTTTGTAAAAAACATTGTCCACTAAGATAGTCTGGGGAGTGAAACTTGATTACTAACACTACTAGAAAATAAGTCTACAGCCACGGTTTTAAACCATGTCTATAGGCCCAAAAACTGTGCCTATAGGTTATAGCTATGGTTTACTCAACTGTGGCTAGTATTGGCATGGATATAGGGTAAACCCTATATCCACAATTTTAAACTATGGATATAGTCTTGTAGTCACGGTTCAAACCATGGATATAGGGTCATATCCACGATTCAAACCATGGAGAAAACCCTATATTCATGGTTTGAAAACCATGGCATAAGCTAAGATCACTCATTATCTATAGACATGGTTTAAACTATGGCTATAGGTCTTCACATTTCCTAAATAAAACCACCATTGTTCATCGGGTGGTGGCCCCTTGCACCCCGCTACATAGCCCCCCTTGCACACCCTTACACACCCATTGAACCCCTACACTCCCCCTTGTCCCCTTGCACACACCCCTTTCACCCCCCCTTGCACACACCCCCTTGCACACCTGCACACCCCTTGCACCACCCCTGTGGGACACCCCCACTACACCCCCTCTTAGACACCTCATTGGATAGACCATATTCCATAAACACCCCGCCTCCCCCCCCCCCACACACACTGTGAACCCCCCCCCCCCCCCCCCACACACACACACACTGTGAACACCCCCCCCCCCCCCCCGTACACCCCCATTTCCCCCTGCACACACCCCTTGCACCACCCCTACTAGAAACCCCCACTGCACCCCTCCCCCTCTTGGACACCCCCTGGATAGACCCCCACCCCTAGACAGACTCCCCTAGATAGAATCCCCCCCATGATAGACACCCCCCCCCCCTCTTGGACAACCCCCACCCCCTCCTGGACACCCCTAGACAGACCCCCCCCCCTCTAGACAGACATCCCCCCCTGCACACCCCCTTGCACCCCCCCCCCCCTACACGGACCCCCCTATACACCCCCTTGCACAGACCCCCCCCCCCCCTCACCCCCCAGGATATACCCCACTAGAAAACATGTCCACCCCCTAAACAGACACCCCCTACACCCCCCCCCCCCCCTACACAGCCCCCTTGAACCCAGTGTCTCCTACACACACCCCCTTGCACCACCCCTATTGGACACCCCTTACACCACCCCTGGTATATACCCCCCCCCCCCCCCCCCCGCACAACCCCCCTTTCACCCCCTTGTCCCCTTGCACACACCCTCCTGTACACCTAGACACCCCTTTCACCACCCCTATTGGACACCCCTTGACCCACCCCTACTGAACCCCCTTGCACCACCCCTGCTAGACACCCCCTTGCGAATCCCCCTTACATCCCCCATACACATCCCCCTTCCACCCCCCTTAAACATCCTTTCACCCCCCCCCCCCCCCCCCGCACACCCGTGTCCCCTTGCACACACCCCCCTGCACACCCCCTTCACCCCCCTGCACCACCCCTTCTAGACACCCCCACAGCACATCCATGTCCCCTTTCACACACCCCCTTGCACCCCCCCCCCCCCCTGCCACACCACCCCTATTGGACCCCCTTAAACCAACCCTACTAGACACCCCCACTACACACCACTGTCCCCTTGCACACACCCCCTTGCACACCTCTGCTGGACCCCCTTCCACCAACCCTACTGGACACCCCCACTGCACCCCCCCCCCCCCACTTGTATAGAACCCCTCCCCCTAGTAGATTCAATGATCTCATCCATATAGTGTTGGAGGAGAATTCAAAGTGGCATAATGGACACAATAGTTAGAGTAGTTATCTACTCACACAACAGATGAAATCAATACAAAAACAATCTATTCAAAAACGGTGTCTAGTGTGTGGTTACACTTGACTGGAAGAACACAGGTAAATTTATCAAACCAAAAAACACAGTAAATGATGAAGTTATTGATGGAATAATTAATTATTCATAGAATGCCTTAGGTTTTTTATTTCTTTTCAGAACTGAAAAATAATGGGCCTACCTAGATTCACTTCAAAGTAATGTTGAGTATGATATTTGGAGGTTTTATGGTGGAATAATTAGAGGATATGACTATGAAAAAAAATAAAACTTAATACTACTAAGGAAACTTAAACTGTGGGTTCTATAGAGAAATTAGAGCATGTACAAATGTAGTGAATAGAGTAGAAAGAGGTGTTTGAACTAACACATGATCATGTTGAACTGACAAGTCCCCAAGATCTATCTTTTTCTTCAATACTGCAGTTCGAGATGAAAATTACGGAGAAAGATTAGATTAATATAGCTACATCAATGTAATTTAATGCTATTTTTTCTTGTAATCATGTACATATTGGATTATTTCTATTTATTGTGGGGTGAAAAAGTCTTTCATTTCAAGTATGGCACTGCAACAAAAACCTGTGGAGTTTTCATTCCAATGACCAACATATGAATTCATAAAACCTATTTGGTTGAAGAGAAACCCTATGGAAAATATATATGTATATAAATATCTCAATGTGGTGGAAGTACACAGGGAGGGACGTGAATCTAAAAATGATACATTAAGGTTCCTTAAATGGTTGTGTGTTGAGAACAAAAAGTCTTGGGATCGAAGGGAATGTATAGAGGTTCAAGATCAATGCACTGAAAAGAGTTTCATCAAATTTATAAATTATTTTATATAGAATAAGGGTATTTTCATTGTACTGTAGTTTTGTAGTAGGTTCTAAAATCATTTAAATCTCTATGTAAATATGTATAAATATTTTATCTTTTGGTTCTAGTAGAATTTAGAGCCCAATTATAGATTTCTTTGGCTAATATGAATACATTGGACGTTTTGTACTCTGAAAATATAAATATAAATTTGTTTGTTTGTAGTGGTGATTTCAACAATAAATACAAGAAAGTGAGTATACTTTTTAAACATAAAGTTGTTAAGGGAAGTGATTCGGAACATGAAAGTCTAGTTTTTTAGCTTTGGGAAACCACTTTTGAAAACCACGGAGCCCGCAAGAAATCTAGGAAATTCTAAATAGAATATGCCTCATAGAGAATTCTATTTTGAAAATTAACATGGTGATTACATATTTTAAATCTCTAATAGTTTAAGAGATAACTAACTCAGAGAATAAAATAATAGAAATATTCTAGAAAGATAGCTTTAGATTCCTATAAGTTGAAAAAATTTAGAATGAATATGCAATTTTTGATGGGGAAGATGTAAAATTTAAACATGGATGTTATGGTTTCTCTAGGAATTATAGATATCATACCTCCTAATGTTTCTAATACTTTTCTCTATGTCAAATATAAAATATGATTGAATTGTTTGTTTGCTTTAGTTTTTTCTGTAAAAACACTACTAGAGGTGCATGTTTGGTTGTGCGACTGGTTTAGATGTCGAGGGTAAATTTGAAATGAAATCCAAATAGAGGATTATTGGGGCACTGGTTGATGATTTAGAAGATAGTTGAGGAAGAATTCAATTATAAGAATACGATAGATCCTCTAAAATTAGCAATTAATAACAAAACTTCCAATGTTAGGTTTCAATAGGTATGAAAAACATAATATTTCATAAAATTTAGATTCTCATTGAGTACTTTTTTCCTCTATCATGGAATGAAATGTGAATAGGAATCCCATAATGTTGAAATATTGTCAAAAAAATCAATGGAGGAGGTCAGGTTTTGTGATGTTCTAAAGTGTAATATGGAATTGTATCAAGAAATTTATAATATATGACAATGTGGTAGTTCTATTTGAATTATTTAGTCTTTACACCTTGAGTAAAAGATGAAATTTCAAGAGAGCGGTGATGATGGGAACATGGGATTGGGTTGTAGATTTATAGAATAGTATGGGGTGGTGTTGTGCTAGGGGTAGCTGAGTGTCTAATAAATGATAATAAATTATTGTAAATGGTATTTGAATGTTGTTTTCCTACTAGATGAGAGTAGGTCGGTGCTGATGATGTGTCTCTATTGGAACTGCTGACTTCCATATTCTTCAGCATCCAATAATTGAATCGGCCATATCCTACATTTATTTGACACATCTTATCTCTCAATGAACACACCAATGTTGATATAATTGTAGGTCAAAAAAAAGATTCCAAGAATCTTTTCATTTAAATTTTTACAATCATGTATTTGATTACATGATTTATGTATGTGAAATATATTCTAAAAAACTAAAATTAAATATGTTCTCAAGAAAAATACCGAGAGAGTAGAGTAGAAGAAGATAACTCTCATGGTCATATCTCAGGAGCCTTATCAATTGAAACTAGCATTGGGTGGGGGATGAGTAACACAACACTAGTACAAAGTGGTTCTGTGATGGGGTAATAAGAAACTAGTGAGAGGTGGAACCAATTAGTATTCAATAACTAGTGGTTTTGGTATAGGTTAGTACCACATGACTTCAAAAGTGGTATATGTATCATATTTAGTGATGAAATAGTGGATGTATTAACTAAAGTCTAATATAGTAAACAAAAATATAGTGTCAAAAAATAAGTGGGTGTGACCCAGGATTGAAAATGAACCTTTCCAAACCTAATTATAACACATAAAGTGATTAGTTTTATAATATGTTATACTGACACAATTTCATTTATATGCCTAAAATTTGGGAATAGCCTTTTCACACTTGTCATGCACACCCCCAACCCCTGCCCCCTCCCCTACCACCCCTTGCACACCCCCTTCCCACCCACTGCACACCCCCTGCCCACCCCATACACCCCTACACCCCTTGCACCCCCTACACACCCCCTTTCACACCCTTATAACACCCCCCCCCCCCCACCCCCATCACACCCCCTGCCCCCTACACACCCCCTACCCACCCCACACCCCCTACCCACCCCATGCACATTCCACTTCAACCACTTAATGCAAGGAAAAGCATAGGCGAACACTCAAAGACATGCCACTTAATACAAGTATAAATATTCATTTTATTCAAACAATGTCCTCTCAATTTAAACACTCAGGGAAAGGATTTCTTCAATGAAAATTCATTCCATACAAATCAGTCTATTCACCTAATGGTGACGTGGTCATTACAACACTTTCCTAATGACACTTAAAGTGTGTTTTTGTTCAAACAACTATTTTAATAAAAAGAGGGCACCCTCCCCCGACCCTTGAAAAAGAACTCAACACACCATTGAAGGACTTAGAACATAAGTGGAAGGTTTTATGAAAGTTTTTTCAAACTAGGATATCCAAAAGAGTATGAGAGAAGGTAAAATTAATTTTTCAGGATATGTATGTGTTATATATTATGATTAATAATATGAATTTAAACATGCCAAGGTAATTGATTTGTTTCATGGATCACTGTTGCAATGGGAAAAATAGTATGAAATATTATCCTTGTGGTAGGCTGATCTCACTAGTTTTAATAAAGATGGAAGTTGATTTGAATGAGGGAGAGGCATTGAGATTACATAAGAGTAATACCCTATCTGCGATTATTTTTAATACCATTGTGTACTTTTAAGATACCAAATCAAATTACTTTAATCTAGTTTGTTGCGAAAGATTGGATTAAAATTGAAATATGTATCCTTGTAGATTCAGTACCTATAGTGTGATATGTTCATAGAATTCCTTATGCAAGATTTCAAGAGAAATATTGTGGGAGAGTTCCATGATACCATAGAAGATGTAAGGAAGCTTGGTATTGGAACTAATAGATTCATAAATTTTGTAGTGGTATTTTTTTATGAATTTAAAGAGACGTTTAATGAGATCATGAATGTATCTAAGGATGATCAATATATGGTTTTTATATCCCTTGTTCTAGTATCTAGAAACTACTAAAATTTGTTACCCTCTTTGAACAAGGTCTATAAATTAGATCAAGGGTTATATTCATATTATTCCTTGACAAAGCTAGTGGTTATTAGAAAACCATTTTTAAAATAATAAATCAATTATGGAAAGAAGTTTTTAAAACAATCAGGCAATTATAGAATTCAAATTAAAGGTTTAGGTAGAGGGAACCTACCTCAACCTCAAGACGCATTGCTTTTGACGATGAAAATTTGAATCTTCTTTTTTTCTGATTGCACGCATATGAAACTTCACATATATATAAAGACACCTAGACCCTATGTACATATTGTTATCGCCAAATATGCACAAGGGGGTCCTTAGATATATGTTTATACTTACATATACCCCTTTACACTTACACATGTATGAATTTTTCATATCTATATATAATCACACCTAGCCATGATATATATATTCATACTGCCATGAGTGAATATATATAAAGGGGGAACTTATATATATATATGCCTACCTATGAATACACATGTAATCCTTCATCAATGGTGACTCGAATCTACCTCAACAAAATCCAAAACACACTAAAAAATATAAGGAACCCAAAAATCAAAAAAGCCCTAATTAAAATTAGGCCAAAGAATAAAAATGGAATAAACATTACACAAATTTGATGTTGAACGCACTGTCTTTGATGGTGGTGGATAGAACTATCCTCATCATAAGAAACTACCTATAAGATAATAGTGGGAGAAGAAATGAGATATAATGACTTCTTAAATATATGTGATCAGTGTTTCAATTGGACATGATAAATGATACAAGAATCCAAAACCAACAATGAACAAATAATATTCAGATTGATATATACATCCCAATACTAAATAACATGATCATTAATAAAGTTTTTTTTTTCAAACATCACCTTAAATTTCCAAATCAAAAATCACTAAAATATGTGAATAAAGTAAACTTCTATTAGCACTTAAAAGCAAGAAATAAGGATTAGACATTGTATAAAATACCTAACAATCTTCATGCCTTTATACTTCTAAATTTTTTAGATTGAAACCTAATTTTTTAAAATGTTCTTATTCTGTCATTCAACTTTATTATTAGTTTATATAGTTTTATCAATTTTATAAAGTAGAAAATGTTACTTCTTTTATTCTTATTCAATCATCTTGGATTTTTCAAACCATTTTTCTAATATGATTAGACAATCTTTGGGTGCAAGATCCTCCTTCTTCTTGATTATATATTCCTTATTTGTAGAAACTATTTTCAAACATTAGATAATTAGTTCTTTCCTTTTATCTTTCAACAATTATTATTATTATGGAATCTATATCATAAATTCTTAACAATTTAGACTACTTGGTTTCCCTTCCACACACACTTTCAATAGCCTTTAGAGAACCCTTTTTAGGATCCCTTTCAAACTCCACACTAGAGTTGTCAAGAACTATCCCACTACAATATCAAATATTGATACTTAACCCAACACATTGATCTAAATGACATCTTAGAAATACAGAAGATCTAAATAGACTATTTACCAATATAAACTCCTCATAATTAACTGAACACACTGACTATACCAACCACTATATGGAAATAAATAATTTTGGTGTGATCTTGGAACCAAATATGGTTTATACAACATCCATCTCCAGACACTAAATTCATCCATTTACTATCTAAGTTCATAAAATTTAGAACCTTAATAATGATCATCATCCCTTGATATGGATTTCACTCAAAAAGACGAGTATGAATCTCCCCACTATAGTATTATCAATAACATCATCAATACTACATACACATGTCTAGTGCCTCATATCACATTATGATCACTATAGATGATCCTAGCCCAATAATCTCAACAAAATTTCTTCATTTAAAAACTATTTTCTTTAAAACAAACATTATATCCAACAAAAATAATACATTAAAATATATTAGATAGAGAAATTGAAATTATAGAAAAAAATAACATTAGCAATACCTCAAAAATTATGGTACTAAAAGGCCCTTCACCTAGGATGTATTATCCCAATAGAATAATCTCTATAGAAACCTATATCTTGGCACATACATGAAACCTATTTTTCCCATCCAAATAATAAGGGAATGAATGCACATTCTTGATACATGAGAAATGGACCATGGTTCATTTATTTTTTTAATATTGAGCTGAGATATTGCTCCTTAAATTTACTCTATCACACTCATACTGAGGCTCACCAACAAACATTCATTCCAACCCACTTTCCATCATTATTCATGAACCTTTATATGGAATGGATGTATCTATATTGAAAACTCAATCTTTCTTGACTATCACCTTGTAGGTTTTCTGATAAGATGAATCTACTCATACCCATAATGAGTACATAAGAACATTTAAAAAATAGAATTACTTTATGAATAAATTTCATTTGAAGGATGGCATGAAATGAATAAACTTTTCAAATTTAGTGGCATACTCCATTAAAGATTCCCATAATGATATAGCTCCATGAATTTCCAAAACATACTCTTATTTTGTAAACCTACCACAACCTCTCATATTGGAGGGAATGAAACTCGATCCATAAAACCTCTTCATTTCTTATTTTCTGATCAAATGTATTTATCCATTATGATTTATCTCCTTTGAATTTAGAAACTTCTAGTTTCACCCATATATCCTATAGAGTTCCAATACTTTTAAATAGGAACTAAAATTTATTCAACATATTCTAAACATCCTACGATCCAATGGCACTACTTAAAATTAGATACCGCTACTCCTGGAACTCATAGATAACTTAGAAAACCATTGCTTTTCCTTTTCGAAGGCCTTGGTCAATTGATCAAAGTAATTGTAACATAATATGAGGGAAACAACCACTTGAGAATATTTCCCATGAGTACATAATTCCATCATAATTAGATGATTTTTTGATGAATTTTGACTCAAAATCATCTGATAATAACAATATTACTAATTAGAAACCCATCACTCCACAATCCTAAGCATGCATTATTACCACAAAATCATGAAACTACATTTAATCCTTACTTGAAAACAAAATATCATTTCCAAGACACCAAACCCTAATGTTTATCATAATAATATAAGGGTTACTCTTCTACAAACCAAGCATAACAACCAAACCCCACACATTCACCCCTGATAATAATAAAACATCCACCACCTTAATTGATCTAACAGACAACTTCCAAATAAAAAATACACAATCAAATCACCCATAAATTACCAAAATTCCCTATATTAAGAGTTTTACATCAAAACATAAAGAAAATCCTCAACAAGATCCACAAACTTGATAGATTACCACCAACCCAAAAACACAAAGACAAATCCAAATCATACCCAATAAATATCCAACATACTCAGAACTACTAGGAATTTAATATCCTAACAAACCAACTAAAGGTTTTAATCTACCATATAAACATGATTAAGATATCCTAAAACAAACAAAAACATGTGAAAATCACTATTTTAGATTATATTGATTAATACATCATCAATAGGTTATTTTAGAAAACACCAATTCATATATTATTAATTTTTTAATTAATAAAAACCACTTTCAATTTAATTTTCCAAAAACATTACCACAAATATTAGTTTCTCAAACCCACATTCTAAACACTTTCTTTTTTTAAAACCATTTTTCATAGACAAGTAGTCATGAACAAGTAGAAAAATCCCTCTGTTTCAAGTACAATTCATGAACTCAGATTCTGTTTCCACCCCATGCCAAGGGTCAAACAAAAAATAACAGTCTCAACCCAAAAATAATACTTGAATTAATATCTCAATGAAATTTTTTTAAATCTATAATGGAAAACCACACCCTTGGCGACTTGGGCTTCCACCGTATAGGTGTTCTTGATGGATAAAACTGGTGTACATTATAATATCCAACCAATTCAAAATTTATCTCCTAAATCCCCCAAATAGTAAAACAACCAAAACATTTTTTGATAACATTTTTTAAATCCTTGGCATGGTCTTGTCCAAACTGTGGTCATGTTCAAGATGCTATAATACCTCTGGTGTACCCCCCATGTATGGTAGAAGATTTCAAATATTGGTGAGAGTACATAATCAGCATGGTGAGACTATAATATCAGTATCATCACACATACATTGATGTATAAATAACTAAATAAACATAAAAAATTATATTAAGTTCAAGGAATTACGATTACGGAAAACCAATAATAATAAAAATACATATTTAGTTCAGAATCAACATGGGATCATATCAAAACATACAGACATACATCAAGAGGACCACAGACTAGGATGATCATGTACAAAATAGACAAAATAAAAAATAACTAGTGGATATATGTCCAAAAAAACCAAGTCCCTCCTAGGTATAGTATCCCAATACTCATCCATCACCTCCGAGCAGGTCTCTTGTATGGCATGTTACCCAAAATACAATCATAAACTCTACATCCACCCCAAGGATCCAATACAAGATATAAGAAATACATATCAGTATGGAACTTCCATTTGGGTTCCCTATATATATCATAATATATCATATGATCATGCATGAGAAATAAAAAATAGTACAAACAATATACAAGAAATCACATCTGGACATCAAGTGATAACTATGCCACCCTAACAACCAAACTCACCTGATTTGAATAACAAAAATGTCTCTAGTTTCTCATCCATAATTTGATATTGTAAACCACCTAAAATCCCACAAATATATAAATTCTAACCATTCGAGAAAATACACATGAGTGAAAGTTGAGGCATTAAAACCCTAAATACCTTTAGTGGGTAATCAGAAGGTCTGACTGGATGAAGACGATGATGATACCTAGAGGTGGGGTAGCCAAATCGGAGTCACTCTAGAGGAGGAGGTGGGGAAGCTATCTTAGGGTACCTTCAGTGGGGCGGAAGTGTTTGGCGACAGCATCGGGGGAGGACGCCGTAGAGAAGAGGCCACTGTGAAGAGCATAAGAGAGGTTGACGGTTCGGAGAGGAGGGTTGTGGTGAGAGAGATCGAAGGCTATGTGAGAGAGGGTGTTGATTGGAAGCATCAGGAGGAGGCACCAAGGTGAGAGATATAGATAGAGAGAAGATGAGGGTTGCAGATCGGGGGAGGATGAGAGGAGATCCCGACACATATCACAAAAAAAAGGAAACACATATATTTATCAACGGATGTTTAATTAAATCATAGCTGTAGAAAACATATAGCCACAGAACAATAAAATGTGGCTATAGGTTCGTGGATATAACTTAAATTTCTAGTAGTGTAGATGGTCATGGGAGTTAACTATGGCTACCAAGATGGTTTGGGTAGTGAACCAATTAGACTCATATGGCCTTGTCATTAAGAATTTAATACTATAGAAATCATTTTTATATTCTTATGTGTCTAACAAAAATTACATGTCTTATTCAAATGTTATGTTTTCAAGGATTACACTCTTGATTCCCTTATTATTCATGACTTATGAAATTACAATATTTATTCCATGATTCATGTTTATGATATTTGATATGAAGGGTATGATCTTATAATGTTATGATCATCTTATCAAACCCTTATTCTCATGTGATTATTATATATCTCCCTTGTTTACCCTTACTAAGCATATGATCTCACCCATTTCTTATGTTTACTTCCCCCAGGTTATGAAGAATGGTTTTAAGTATGAGTACTGAAGGGGATGATATTTATCGGAGATTTTTAATATCTTTCACCAAGATATAAGATTATGTTTCAATGTTTCCAAAGATAGTAAAATATTATGGTTCTAGGGAATTTAATTTTTTTTAATGTGTTGAATATTCATCTAAATTGATGTAATGTCTATGTGTGTTCAGCTGAGATCTCTATAGTTGAAACCAATGGAAAGGTTTAGTCAACTTTTCGAAACTAGGATATGAAAACTTTAGTGAGATCCCTAGGGGTATTTATAAGGATATTTCTAGGGATGTCACTAATTATAAGACTAAGGTGTCATATATTAAACAATGTTTCATAATTTGGACATCCTATAAGTGATTTTTCATGATTATGTGGTTTTTGATATGATAAGTGTTGCTCGCAATATATTTTTTTGTTTTAGTCAATGGAGGGAACAAGAAGGAACTAGATTATCATTGAATCTGATGGACAATTTGGTGACTATGAGTAGTGAAATTGGATAATGAATAGAGATAAAGATATTGTTATTATGTCGAATCATCTATCATGATATATTATTAACAATGTGATATTTGGTAATATTCCTAACACATCTAATAATAGTAAGATGCACTTTTTTAAATTTTAAAATGGTAAAGAACAAATAGGAAAGAATATTCTCCTTACAACATTTCAAGAATAAGGGAATAATAACCTTAAGTAATACCTCAAATATAGGGGAAGATGTTATCTTTGCAGGAAAAAGGGTTATAGAGTGATGAATTATCATGGAGTTCAATGTATTATCTATGGAGAACATGGGAATTACCCAACTCAATACCCTGACCTAAGAATTTATGTATAAACCAAGGAAGGACCTATTCCATGCCAATCATTGGAGGGGAAATATTGAAGTGATTATATATTTGGATTCAAGAATTATGAAATATATAAGGATTGTTCAGTTTATCTACCTTCACCAATGATTTACAAGAATATGTTGAATGGTTCCGATGGACTAGAAAACAGATTTAATGTAAAGGTGAAATTTCGAATAAGGGAAGATAACCCATCATATTTTTTGAGATAATAATGTTTGGATACAGATATGAAGAATTTGAATAAGTGATTTGGATAGTATTGATTACCCCAGAACTGATAAGGGATTTTTTGAAAAAGTAGTTTGTGCTATCATGGATGGAGTTCACAAAATATTTGGGATTTAAGGAATATATCCAATACATTATATAATAAAGAAACATCCATGGTTTTAATAATTATTTATGGTAATTAGAAGGTTTTTATAGAATACAAGATGAAGGTATTCACATGTTTCGTATGTGAAAAACAAGAGATACATTATGATATATGGGGGAATAATGATAAGCTGTTTTTGAGAAATATATTGACCTTATGTTTTTGTAATTTCATATTTCATAATGTTTATAAGGTTATCCATTAATTTAATGGTTTATGTTAAAATTTGGATGAGGTTTTAGATATTAAATTATTATCTCTCTATATGAGGAATTTTGAATATTGGATAACCTAAGATAACCTTTTGATGTGATGATAACTAAATATAGATGGAATGAATTATTATTATATATTTGGATCATATGATCCATTAATTATTTAGGCATAACAAACTCAAGTACATTTATTTGAGTAAGATATGAAGTGCAAATCAAGAAAGGCACAACCAAAGGATAGTATTGTGCATATGAAAAGGAATAAAATCAAGTAAGTATATTTTATTATGTACTTAGAAAGTAAAATAATTCCTTAAATCTTTGAAAATGACATTGAAAAATATTTATCCTAATACATCCATTTTTATTGACCCGATGGTCTTATAAATCATCATAGATTTACAGTTTGAGGACCTTAACTTTCCATTGATCATTTACATATTGGTGATCAATGATCTTTTTCACTCTCTAAAGTTATTTATGATTTTATTCGATGTAAAATCTTCAATCCCAATCAATTTTCTCCTATATGGAAACCTAGTTATGAGTTACATTGGGTAACTATTATGGCTCAAGCATTCCCTTTTTAAAGGTTGTTTTAATATTCATTTTTATGATTTAAGTTTCTGGGAATAGAACTTCCAAGTATTAAACCTTTGAAAACCTAGATGAATTTGAAGGGTGAAATTAATTTTAAGGGGGGTGTAATGTAACAACTTGAGATTTTTTGGAATATATTTATTTAATTAATTTAATATTTTTGATATTTATCATTTCACACAACGTTGAATATAGATTTTTTTATATGAAATCACTAAGTTTGGATTGCACTATATGCAAAAGAAAGATAATATTTCATAACACACAACACTTAGATTAACTTGCGGTATATGAAAAAAAAATTGGCTTGTGTTACACAAAACACCAAGTTTATTTGATAGCTTGCGTTACACAAAAGGCTTAGTTTTACCAAACTACAATATACTATTAAAAACATTATTAAAATATTATTATATTTAACACCTAGCCATTGGAATAGAAGTTACAAATAAGATTAACTAATATATGAAAATTTTATTCACACATTTATATAAAATGATTCTTTTGGTTATCAATTATTTATAAATGACATTAAAAAGTATTCGAAAATAATGAAATTCCTTTTCTATGAAAACTAATCCTCTACGTAGAAACACCATTTTATATCAATAAAATAAACAAACCAAGTTTAATAATATTTTTTAATAAAATTATATATTACATATTCAATCAAATTTTTTGACACTCATACAATAGATTTTATGGCCATATGATAAGAATAAATCAAATTTTAGGAATAAAAATGTTTTTTTTAAATGGTAATGTTTCCACATTTTAATGGAAAACCCATTTTAAATTTATTTTTTGATAGTTTTATAAGAAATTATTTTTTATATTAGAGTAAAAAATTTATCTTTGGTAAATTTTTGTTATTTTTTTGAGAAGTTTCATTTTCTGATGAATAGTGAAAAATATTGAATTTTAATTGAAAATTTTATTTTCATCTAATTTAATTATATAGTTAAATTATATTTATAATTGGTTTCAAAGTTAATTTAGATAAATTGAAAATGAATTAATCCAATTGAGGTCATTAGAATCAATTTCACATTGAAATTGGATATAAAAACAATTCAGACTTCAAAATATTTTCACTTTAAAAAAACCCCATCATATCATCATGTCTGCGGGATTAATTTTAAAATAATTTATTCCACTTATATGATTTGAATTTGGAAAAATTGATTCCATATTTTGAATAAGAAAAATTTATAATTTTTAATAGTTTCAACTTAGTTTTTGACCAATAATATTAGTGAATGTAATTAAAATTAATTACAAAGATTAAGGTAAAAACAAGATTACTTAGTGGTTAAACATTAATTTACGGGGACAAATAACCTAGACATGTGTAAAAAAGAAATTTTATATAATAAGTTCTAAAAATTACCTAATTGGATCTAAAATTGACAATTATTGGTGGCACATGATGCAAGGGAGACATCTCAATAGTGTTTACCTTTTTATTTTTACAAGAATGCCACTCCTCCTCAACTATAAAAGGGCACTCACTCATCTCACTTATTCACACCTATAAAGAAATTTGTCTCAGAAAAACCTGTAAAAATATCCGAATAAATTCACTCCCATCATACTATAGGCCTCGATTTGGGAATAAATCTAACCAAGGAATCCCTTTGGTGCAAACCAAACGGAGTTACCCAAAGAAGAGGTAACATCCTTCCACTAGATATTTTGTTTTATTTTAATTTTCCACCTCAACAATTGTTAATATTACATGATTAAATAGTAACAGAAGTGTCATAAAGAAACTTATATTTTGTTATTTTAAGTTTTATACCAATAATCATGCAGAATTCCATCAAATGGGATACACAATTATCATTGTATGACATACTACTACCTCACAAACCGATGTCGCTCATTCTTCCATTTCCACATTTCAAGGTTGTAAATAATGATGGAATTTATGTTTTTTGTGTTAATATATATTATATTTAATATATATATATCAATTATAATTTAATTATTACATAAATTATACATTCAGGGTATCCATTTTGTATAAACATGATAACTTCGTTTGTGGATGTGTGGACTACCGCCTCCTCAAAGTGATGTGATTCATTCACACTTTCAATGGAATGTATTAAGGATGTTTTTAGCAAAATTATATGAAATATATAAAATATAAATGTTTATATAATGATAATATATGTACATATATGTAATCTAATTTATTTACTTCAATACAATAAAAAAATGGAAACAATATTCATGCGTATGTACTACATATCATCTCTATGAACAGTGTATTCCATTTTATATTTATATATTTTATATATTATTATAAATATTTATATAATGAATATGTATGAAATCTATATCATGTGTTACATTCATTATATTATTAAATCATGATCTAAGTAAGATAATTAAGAATAACAAGTAAAAACATATATGAAAAACAAAGCGGATATTACCAAAAACGTAACATTAGCATGGAATTGTTAATAAATAGGTAATATAATGTAATACTAAAATAATATATGGTATTAGAAATAATAATATGGTTATTTTGTAGATTTATAATAAACTTATATTTATTATACATGAGTTTTAAATGTGTACAATGGTATTAATGACTTAAGGTTTCGGTTTTCTCATCTCACTTTTATTTTTGTGATATATATGCTATATTCACCATTTATTCTTGTTGTGTGGTGTATATATTTCCATTTGAAATTTTATATAATATATATAATTATTTTCAAGATATTTTATGCATTATTTAATGTTATTTTTTATGGGTATCATGATTCAAAAGTTACTCAATTTGTAATGGGATTTCTAGTCTCACTTTTTCTTTCTGCAAGACTTATGCCTTGTTCACCACTCATTTATTTGGTGTAGTGTATATACATACCATGAATGTATTTTATGATTATTATAATTAAATTTATGGGTATTTAAGTATCAGTTTTATGATCTATATTATATAGATTTTTATGGTTCAAAAGTTACCAAATCGTTAATGTAGTTTTATCTCGATTTTCCATCTTTGAGACACATGTTTTGTTATGAACCTATATTATTTTATGAGTCGTATATAATAAAATTTGAAATGTTATATCATGAATATAATTATTTTAATAATATTTTAAGATTCATTTAATTCCATTTTATCATGGTTATCATGATTCAAAATTACCGAAGTGGTATGAGTTTATTGCTACAATCTCATCGTTTATTAGGATTCTTTACGATTAAGCTTCCATTGATGAAATATTATAATCTATCTCTCAAAAATTATAATGATTTTAATATAATCTGTTTTTTAATGATATATTTATGTATTCATACAATTTTTACACACTTTGGTACTTAATATAATTAAGAAAGTGTTTTTAAAAAAATATGACCTTATTTCTCTCTTCGGTTGGAAATATTTTTTAATCAAAAATCATGTTTTAAAAAATGATTAAAGAGTGTTTTAAAAATTGATATTTTAATCTCATATTCATTAAAACCATTATTTAAAAAAAATTATAGTTTTCAAATATTATTTATAGGTTTCCAAAGTTATTTCCAAATAAAAATATTTTCAAATAAATTTCAATTTTATTTTATAAATATTCAAGGAAAAAGGTTTTTCTAATTTTTTTAGGATTAATTTGTATGTTTTTAATGAAAAAGTTTTTTAAAATTACTTAAAACTAATTTTATAAGTTTTAAAGTAAAAAAAATTTCAAAATATTTTCAATATTATTTTTTATGTTTTCAGTTAAAAGGTATTCAAAGTGTTTTCAATATTCCATTATAAATAATCAAATGAAATGGTTTTCAAAATTTTTTCAAGTTTCTTTCATAAGTTTAAAGTAAAAATGTTTTCAAAAAAATTTAAACATTACTTTATAATTTTCATGGTTATTTTCAAATAAAATGGTTTTTCAAATTTTTTATGTTTTAAAAAGTATTTTCTTCAAATAAGAAAGAATACTTTCCAAAAGAAATGATTTTAAAAGATTTCACAAAAATTATGTTCCATCTAAGATGAAATTATTTGGTGTTATTCATTCCCTATTGTGAATATAATCTAAGGGTTCCATTCATATTATTTTTCTTAATGGTTTATGTTTTGATGGCATGATGTTTATGAAACCCATTTCTCATTTGGGGTTATATGTTTATGAAACCCATTTTACTTTCACATGTTATATGTTTTTGAAACATCTTTATCATTCATGAGACATGTGCTTATGAAACCAGATTATTTTCATGGGTTATGATTTTATGAAATGATTTTTAAAACTGTCTCTTTCCCATAGGTTATAATATGATGAAATGTATATTATACCCATTTCATTTCATGAGTTATGATATAATTGTTTATTATCATGTGGAACAAGTATGAATTATTTCATTATGATATGGGTGTGACCTATATATTCCTACAATGAATTGGGTGAAGATTTATATCTCATGAGATAGACATGGATGGAATGGGGAGTGAACTCAATTTATTAAAGGACTTTATCCGCTAATATGGTCTTGTGAGTGAAAATTGACTACTAAGATGGACATGGGAGTAAACCATGACTACCAAGGTGGTTTTGGGAGTGAACCCATTCCACAAATATGACATTGGAATCAATCCTTGACTATTTTGGAAATAATTTTTGTATTCTTATGTGTCTGCCACAAATTCTATGTCTTATTCCTATATTATGTTTTTAAGTATTTTTCTCTTTATTACCTTATGATTAATGTCTTATGAATGTTAAATATTTATTCCATGATTCATATTTATGATCTTTTATATGTAAGGTATGGTCATATAATGTTATGATGATCTTATCATACCCTTATGCTCATTTTATGATTACATATCTCCCTTGTTTACCCTTACAGAGTATTTGATCTCACCCATATCATATGATTCCTTTATCTAGGTTTTGAAGAATATTTTTAATTAGGGGTAATAAATGATAATATCTTTAATAGAGATTTTTAATATCTTCCACCAAGATAATATATTATGTTTCCAAGTTTCCAAATACACTAAACTATTATGGTCCTTGGGTATGTACTTTTTTAATGTAATGAATATTCATCAAAATTGATGTAATATCAATGTATATTAAGATAGGTTAACTATATGTTTTTTAATTTTGGGAATAATATTTTAATTGGTTTCCATAAATAATGAAAATGAAAATGAAAAATGAAAAAAATTACTTCATAGAGGGGAAAGTCCTGACAATGCAAGATTATCGTTTTCATTTCTCATAGAATGAGAGGGAATTATGGTATAAGATATTTTTAAATTTTAGCATCATATTTATATTATAAATATCATATTTATTCATAAATCCCATAATTAAAACCAACCATGATAGGTGGTATTAAAAATGGAAGATGTTTCTTCATGGAGGTGGTAATCCATGCACACACACTAAAGACAGTTTTGTTATTCTTAGTGGATATTAAGGAATTAATAATTGTTGCTAAATTTATATAATTACATTTCAGTATAATAATGATAACTATTTCATTTTGTTGGTATGTATATAATATGTTTGGAAGAGTATTATTAAGAATAAAAGATTAAAAAGCAGGTAATACTTAGGTTGGAGACTCGATCTTGTCTTAGAGATCTCCTTGGAAATGAAGGCCTTATGATATAATATAGAGATAACGGGATTAAATATGATAAATTTACTTATATTATATTTAGTTTTGGTAGATGTTAAATAGAAATTATAATGGTAATAGTAACATTTAAAGGGTGTAAGTGACCCCTTTTATAAGTGAAGAAAAAGGTACTTTTGGGAATACCCTTTACCCATACATGATATCATTACACCATTACTTATTCAATAAAACCAAAATTTATTAATAATGGATATTTGGGTGATATTGGGTAAATAAATCCTCATCCAAAACTTTTCACAGATGTTATAAACATTTTTCAAGTCTTTTACAATAGGTTATTACATTTTATCATTTTGATTTTTTACCTTGGTAACAAATTTATATTTTATTTAAAAATATATTGTAAACCCTATTACAAAATATTGATGTTCTAAATATAAATTTACCCTCAATTTATCCTAATTAAACTTATAATTAATATAAAACTAACTTTTAAATTAAAACTTTTAATATATAGAAAAAACCTTCTTTTTAGAAAATAGATGTTTTCGTAATTAAGTGTTCCTAATCATATTTAGTATTGATTACCAAATAAATGAGTGTTAATATATTTATATAAAAGTTTTAAATTTATATTATAATTATTATTTATAAGTTATTAATTTATTTAATTAGATAAAGAACTCACAATGTTAATACAATAATTCTTTGAAAATAACAGTTTTACCAGTATCATGGTCATTAAATTTAATCATAGTAATCATACTTTTATGAATAAAATGAAAGTAAAATTATTAAATTATATGAATATTTTGATCTAAAATATTAAATCCAATTTTTTATATTTTATTTACACAATTTATTAAAACTAATTTTTAACATAGGCAAATAAAATAGTTTTTAGAGTGAAATGCTACTCAAGTTTCCAAAACGGTAAACAGGGGTTTTATAAATACAAAATATTATTTTTTTTAAATTATTTTTTACTCTATATATATATATATATATTATTTTAAAAAGTTTTTAAAAACATTTAACACATTCTTTTATTATAATATTGTCATAAATGTGACTATTTTAGCAAAAAAGGTATTTTTTCACTATTCACTTAAAAAAGCAATTATTTCTAAAAATATCTCAAAAATAATATTAAGATAGTAATTATATAATAAATAAAAAAATTAAGTTAATTTTTGTGAAATTAAAATTCTAATATCTGGGAATTTAAATTTTAAATAAAATTATAAATTATAATGAAAAAATGTTTTATAAAAAAAATTCAATGTAATTACTATTGTCATTTTAATTTTATATAAATTAATAATAAAATTATAGTTAATATATTACTCATATATAAATATATATTATTCATATCAACAATATACTTTTTCTATAATAAATTTATTTTCATAATATAAATAATATAAAAAGACATTTTTTGAAAAAACATATTTTTAACCATAAAGTGATCTTATTAGTCATAAAACTATACTAAAAGTAATGATATTTATTTCTATATATATTTCATGAAGTGGTTAACTCTATTTATACTTATTAACTTAATATCACCATTATAATGGTTATATAATGTTTCATGGATCTTTTTGGTTCTGTTTTTCTTGTAGAACAAGCTATTAGCATAATATTTATTTAATGAAAATTCTCAGTGTAATTTCAAGTTATTACATTTTCCCATTAAATAAATTATCTCCACATAATTTTTAAATTGATATGATGGGAGGAATTTCCATAGGAATCTCTTAATTAACCATACACTGGTAGTTGATCTTGGGTTTATTTAAGATATGAATTAATATTTCAGTATATGCAATTTGATATGAGCCCTTGGTAAAGAGTTCTAATACATTATTAGTAGAATCCTATTAAGTGAAGAAGAGATAAATCTATAAGTTGAAACTTTATTTAAAATTTTATGAATCTTCATATACCATGGATATATTAATTATACCACCAATTTGTTTTATTTATAGATCAATACCTAATAGGTTAAATCTTACATGACATAAGAGGTCAAAAAATATATATTGAAAAGTCAATGGTAACCTAAAAAAATATTTATATAAGATTTTCCATATTCCCATGATCTAGGACATGGTTGGTGTCAGTTTTCTTCTTTAACCATTGGATTGGTGCATTGTGTTTCATAGTACCCAAATTCCTCACATCTAAAACATTGAATCATTAGTGGATCCTTAGGAAGAACATTATCTTCCTTCATTGTATCCTTATTTTTCATTTAACATATTATTCCTCAATTCCTTCCTTTACCAAAATTAAATCATCTCCCAACCCCCTTATGGTAATTCCCTTAGTGATTCTCTCTTCATTTTTGACAAGTAGTATGTTGTATATTCTTTGTCTCATCATCTTTATCACCCATGTTCCCATGATAATCCATCCTTATCTCTTAGTGTTTCAACTATGGTTAAATTCTTAATCATGTTTAATGATAGTTTTCTTGGAATAATAACCATATTTCATAGTCCAGTTACAACTTTAATGATCATTTAAATATTCATTTCATTGTCCCTAACACATATTATTTACTCAGTTCCAGTTTTAGCCATTAATAAAACCAAAAGGGGTTAATACGATTGATGTATAATTTTCAGCATAAGATCGGTAGCTTAGAAATACAAATTTAAATTTAATCAAAAGATGTTTCAAATTAATAATACCATTCTTTTGGCCTATAATTCATTATTTTCATGTTATATCACTCTTTTTTTAACCTATATCTGTCATAGTTTAACCTATATCATTTTTAGATAAACTTATATCATCCTTTGTTCAATCAATATAAATCATGATTCATATTATTTTTCTTTAAGTTGGGTTGTCTTATAATTCTAAACATAGTCCCTCAAACTAACTAGTAAATCAACCCTTCATAGTAGCACATAAAGAGCAGATGATTAACCAAATCACATCCCCTGAAAGTGCCATGCCAAGTGTTTAGTGTTTGGCCCACTAATCATGCATCAGAGTGATGATTGAGTAATTGCTCAACCAACTCTTTTTAGGGTGATTACCTTAGGTGAATCTTTTCCACATTCGCATCCACTTCCCAATATCAAGACATTGATGTAATTACCAAGAAAACCACATTCCAAAAACATAGTTAAAATTTTAGGATGTTACACTATACATAGGATTATCCATTAGACTTATCAAAAGGGTTTTCATTAAATTTCTATAACAACCTAGGTAATGTTAACATAAATAACTTTAATTTCATAATAAAATTTATTCATTATATTTTATGGATTTATATTCATATAATAATATTAGGTAAATTTTTGGTGAAAAGGATAAAAAACTATCTCTAACCAAATTAGGTTCTCACGCATTATATAGTTTTATTTCAAATAATTTTTCCAAATTATGAAAAATTATTTTTAAAAATTATTTTTTTAATTAATATTGTCAAAATTATAATAGGATGATTTTTTTAGAATTTTTTAAAAAGATTTATTTTTCAACATATATTAAAAAATTCTGGTTTTTATTGAAAACCATATTTTCTTTTCAAGTATTTAAAAAGAAAAATTATATTTTGGATTAGTTTTAAAATTTAATTAGTTTATTTTTTTAAAAACAGTTCAATAAATTTTATTAGAATCATCATTATTCTAGAATTTGGTATAATCACATTTTTGTACATAAGGCATTTTTCTAAAAAATAGTTTTTCATCACGTTTTATGAGTTTAATTTTAAATTAAATAATTCCAATTATGTGAATATGAATTTGATGAAATAGAGTCCATATTATTAATCAGCACAATTAATATTAGGTAAAAAATTCAACTTAATTTTTTTTCATAATGAATAGTAAAAATATTAAAAATTTGTTATCACGGTTAAGGTTAAAACTAGTTTAACAGGGGTTAGACTTTATGTGTTAAAATGACCTAGAAACTTATATAAATTATATTGTATGGAAATATTTAGACCCTGTATCATACCATATTCATAAAGAGTCCATTTTGGATTTATTTTCCTTAATGAATACATTAATATATTTTAATATTTTTAAAAATTTCAAGTATGTCCTCTCCCCCACTTATAAAAGGACACCACTCTCCTATTTCCTCCACATCTCAAGAGACATTTTATTTTTCCAATTACTACCTATATAACATTATTCAATACCTCCACATATTCTATAGTCCCTTTTTTGACCATAAAACCATCTTAGGAAGGCTTTTGGTATAAACCTAAAGTGGCTATCTGAATAAGAGGTATAGTTCTTAAAAGAGTGCTTTTTTTTATTTTCATTTCTACCTCCTCCAAATATTATTCAACCATGATAAAATAATAACACCAATATATTTCATATACTTAGATGTTTTTATGTTTATTTTTTAACATATATCTATCTCCTTCTTCCATCAAATGGGAAATGAAACCATCATTCGAGTGTATGGAGGACGATCAGCTCACGAACTAAAGTAATTAATTTTCCATCACCGCCTCTCACGGATTGTTATAATGATGGATTTAATATATATATATATATATATATATTAATTTATGATATATTTATAATTCTATAAATATAATATATAATCTATTTTCATACCAGTCCATCCATTGAAAAATTACAACTTCGTTTGTGAGTACGTGTGGATTACCACCTCCACAAAGCGATACGATTCATTTTTCATTACTACATCACATGTATAGTGTATATAAGTGTATTTAAAGATATAATATTATTTTTATGAAATAATAATAATTATATAAATATAAAATAATACTTACCTTCTTTCCATTATTCTCTTTGAAAAATGAAAACATTACTCATGCGTACGGACGACCTATCGTCCCCATTATTATAACGTAATTCATTTTTTCATAACCATATTTAATGTTTGTATTTAAAATTATAATTAATGTATAGAAATTATAATTATTAAATTATTTGTATTTTTTATATGATTGAATAACTAATTGTTTGACCATATTCAACTTACCAAAGACATTTTGAACATATGAGCAGAATATCATCAAAACATATAACTTAAACATAACTGATTAAGTAACTTTATATATAACATCGTAATAAATAAAATAAAATAAATAATAAAACTGAAAAAGGTATTTTAGAAATTAAATAATTAATTTATTTTTCTTATTCAAAAATATAAATAATGTACATGATGAGACAGACTTGAGGTAACGTACACTTTACCTTAAAAACACCATTTTAAATGTTTTAAATATTTATTTATAAATATTTTTCTTCTTTGTACATATTCTTAAAAAAAATTATGAAAGTATTTATATGTATATAAATAACTCATAGAAGAAAATTTTGTGTCCCTTTTTACTTTCTTTCAAAAAAATTCAAAAGGAATCTTTTTATGCACTTTATACAGAGCATTTTGACAAAAAAGTGAAAGGAGTGTTCTATTTCAATGTATACAGTGACAATGGTTTTTACTACCACTATAACCATTATTTAATGTTTGTATTACTTTACAATATTTCATGTTTTATTCAAATAAAATCTGCATTCTCTTTGTTTTGGGTATTTCTAAAAAGAGTTTAAATTGAATAGAATTTTAATATCTGATTTTTTTTCTTAGGGGTGGAAATAATAGTCTTATGAGTATGATGTTAGAAATGAAAGATTTCATGTTTTATGATTATGTTATAGTTCTTGGAAGTTTTTTATGATTATGTGTGAGCTTTATATAGCTCATTATAATGGTTGATCCTGATATAGCTCATGATGATAGGTGAGCTCAATATAGCTCTCTAATATATTGTGTAAAGGGACAGAGTTAACCAGTTAGGTTTCCCCTAAGCGATTGTTAGAATTTATTAGGTTTGTTATTCCATTTTTATGAGTGATTGTAATAATAATATGAAGAAAATGTACCAAGTTACTTATATGATTTATCTATTATTTCTATGGGATTTCCTGGAAAACCTTATGATTTAAAAAGGTAAGCTAATGAGCATAAGTTTAAAGGAAATTTTATGTTAGATATTTTGGGTGAAATATATAAACTTTCATGAGTTTTTCATTATTAAAATGAAACCTTTATGAGTATTATTTTTTCCTTTAATATTTATTATGAAATGTTTTATGAAACTATTTGGGTATGGAAGTTGATTTCTTGGATAAGAAAATATTTATTTTTGAGATCAAATTTTATTTTGAAAAATGAATATTTTTAGGAGTATTCGTGGACTAACATGTTTATTTATTTCCTTTAATATATTCCTTACTAATATTTTTTTGCTCATCCAAAATTTTAATTGTTTTTACAGGGTTTTAAGTATTTTAAAGAAAAAGTATGCGTTTAAGTTAAAATTGTGATGATATTTCCTAAAAATAAATGTTTTTATATCTTAAAAGTTTTTCATTGTGTAAAAAATAGATAATGAGTGGAAGTTTCCACTTTGTGATGTAATATTTATTTATGTAATATTTATGACCTAATTTTTTAAAACTCTAAACCTAAAGTATAATTAATAATATTAGGAAATTATTTCTTTTATAAAGAATCAATTTTATATATTTTTAGGGTCGGGTCCTTATACATTCCTTACTCTTAATAATTAAAAATTACTAGATTAATCCCTAAAAATAACTAAACACTCCTCTGATACCAACTATGAAAACCCATTCTAAATATATCTTTATTTAACATCATTTTTATAATTTAAACATTAAATCACACAGTAATCTCAAATAGCTCAGATAACTTTTTGTTTTAATGTATTTGATGACCAGTTACATACGAAAATTATTTTATAAAACATGTGAACATTTATACATAATAAAACTATTCTAGACCCTTTATAGAATTACCATAAGTAATACAGATCTTTAAAACCTAGGAAAGTGAAACATAAGAAAGGGGTGGTCATAGACACTATGTAAGTGAAAAAGTATCAACATATCATCAAAGGTGAGATCATAATCATATGATAAACTAACAGCCTATAAAAATTTCTTATTCAAATAAATTTTTAAAATAAATTTTTTCTATAAATCATTAAGGTTGGACATGTAATATCAAAAGGAAAAACATGTAACTTGATATATGTAATGAACCAACCATGATAACCCACCTAAATGGAACCGAAATCAATCATAAAACGGCTTGAAGGGAATTCATTATCCCCATAAGCTATCGACTAGTGCTCAGGCCACTAAAAATAATCCAGAGGGAACAATTTTTCCACTAAAAAATCAAGCAGACAAAGTATTTGGTAAGAAACTATAAAAATTCGGCCTGCCAAACACTCCTCAAGATAAAAGTAATAAAAGTAGATAAATACAAGTCCCAAGATGGTATTATATTATATTTTTTCTCTTATAACAATAAAATACATCACCACAATATCTCCATGAATAAATGGATCACATACTCCATTGGTCACTGCCAATTCAAAAGGTATTGCTATTAAAGAACCCCCACTGCCTCTAAGCGATTATTTTCCCTTTTCTTAGACTTGGAATAATAAAATCTATAATTTATCCAAGGAAATTTAAAATGAGAGCACTAAAATCATAGTAGGTTCTTACTAATAATTCAATAATAAATTCATATTAAAGAAACTAAATATGATCAATTTTAAATAAAAACAATTCATGGTAATATTTTCACAATTTAATAAAAATCATCCTTTTAAAATAATTCCAAAGGTGAGTAAAAAATAGATAAAAATTTTCATTTAAATCAAAACATGCATGAATAATCATTTCCATCAAAATAGTAATGAATAATAATTTATATTAAACATTTTCATGTATAATAATTTATAATCATAGCACTATGGTTAAGAGTCTTGAGGTTAGGTTAGTATAAATATTATCACACATATCTATGAAATATGACTTGAGGTGTTACCACATCCCTAAATATAAAGCCTAGGGGTAATGCGAGAACCCCAAAATAATTAACTCCAAGCACTCATCATAGTTTAGTTAGCATTTTCACCATCAGTCTGTTTCTAGGAAGAGGTAATACATTCCTAGTGTTTTTTTTTCCAACCTAACTACCCAAGCTCCCATGTGCTTTAAGGAAAATCAATCATATAAGGGTTTATATTTCATTTTAATTAAATTTAAAATAATTTCAATGAATCATTTCAAATTGTCACAAATTCTATGTTTTAAACATGCCATTTCATTTCAAAAACCAACATCAAATGGTTTTAATAAAAATAAACACATTTCAAATCATAAATCATTCCGTACCATATTTTCTCAAGAAATGATCATTAAAGTCTTTTATCAATTCATTCATTCATTTCAAATCCATTTTCTAGAAATAGTCACTTTATTTTAAAATACATAATCAATGGGTTTAACACACACACACAATACCTTTTATAAAACATTAATAAATAAACTCAAATCAAGCTTTGTAAATTGTTAGAAATCCAATTCAAAATAAACAAGAATAAAAGGTTTCAATTAATAGGAATTACCTTATGAAACCACCAACCAAAATTCATGATATTAATGATCACCCCACATAGGATCCCTAAATAAAGAGTATAAAGATCAAGAACCAATTGAGGAAGAATCCTAGAACTATAAATATCAAAAAAGAATCTCTAATTCATCGTCTCTAAAACAATAGGGGAGAGAGAAAACTTATACCCCAATGATTACCAAATATTTCACAATAACCAATATAAATCCAAAAAATGAATCCCAAAATCATGATGGTTCTATAAGAAACCCGATTAGATAATTACAAAATCCTTATTTCTAGCATCAATAACCCTGATATAAGATTCTATTCAAGAAGAGAAGGGTGGATCTAGAATAACAAAGAAAAATGACATGAAACAAGATCACACCATTGAAAATATAGATCCACCCCCCTTAAATCAATCAATAATGATCTCTTGAAGGAAACGAATCTCCAAAATCTCTAAGAGGATTATCCTTGGTCGAGAACCTATTCCAGGGGGAGAAGAATGATGCAATTCAGGTGAGTATAGGGTCTTAAAATTAAAATTTAGAGTAATTAATAAATGTTGTGTAGTTTGGCCATATGGTTTGGAAAATTATACCCCAACCATGAAACCCCTTCTAATCTACTAGAAGAGAGGCATAGTTTGACCTCATGGATTGACAAATAGTATGCCAACCATGCATAGACCCACTATCTCAAGCCACACAGTCTCTGGGGTTGGCCACATGGTTAGTACTGACTATGCACTATCCTCCAGGGCTCAAACACAAGTTATGAAATTTCATGGGTTGACATCCACTATTTTCTTTAACAGTGATCCAACTATTCACATGCCAAGAAACCATAAAAAACAATATATGTCACCCAAAACAACTCGAGAAAATATACAAACAAAAGTTTGTCAAAACAAAGGGATTCAAGTACCTGAAAATGGGCACCGATATGTTATAAATTTACCCTCTATAAATGATTTTTACCCCCAAAAATAATATTAAGAATAATTATACATAAATAGATAATGCTACTATACTCTCATCAACACCTCACTATCCCAAGTATAGTGTGAATCAGAACCATGTTACCAAAAAACCCAAACAATAGGTATAAACTTTAAATGAAGAACCTTTATCTGAGAATCAATAATATGAACTGGCTACTCAGTCATCAACATATCTGATTCCACGTAAAGTTCCTCCTAATTCAATACATGAGATAGGTAAGAAACATATTTTCTGATCTGTGACACATGAAACACTTCATGGATTGATGTTATTTGAGGTGGAGAAACCAAATGGTAATTCAAATTAGCAATCCACTAAAAAACATAAAATGGTTCCACATATATCAATTCAAACTTCCCCTTTATACCAAAATTTCAATGGACCAACTGAGGTGAGACACTTAATAAAACCTTTTCTGCAACTGAGAACTCCAAAGGACATCGACGTGAATACACATAAGATTTATACTGACTTTTCACCATTTCCATACTTTATCTAATCAACTGAATCTTCTCCATCACCTCCTGGACTAGACTATGCCACACCAAGGAAGCTTCACCAACCTTAGACCAACAAAGTGAAGTTTTATATGGATGACCATACAAGGACTCAAATGGTTCCATCATAATGAATGACTAATAGATGTTATTTTCGCAAAAATATTATATTTCCAAATGGAAATCCCAAGCACCTACAAAGTCAAAGATATAATCATGAATCATGCCTTATGGAATATTTATAGCCCGTTATATCTAACCATTATTCCAAGTATGGTATGCTATGATCATTTTACCTGGGATCCCATCACCTCCTATTGGCCTCTCATAAACAAGGATATGAATTTGGGATCCCTATCAGAAACAACAGTAGATTGAACTATATAAATTATGATAATATATTGTACATATATATTTTCATGGTTTTTAACATTAGTATTATCACAAATGGGAATAAAGTGATCTAATTTGGTCAATTTGTCAATCACCACCCAAATTATTTTCTTTCCACGAGTTGTACATGAAAACGTGACTACAAATTGTATTGATATCTCATCCCACTTATAAGTTGGAACTAGAAGGGGATAAATAAAACCCAAAGGTTTCTGATGTTTTACAGTAACCTATTGACTGGTGTAACAATGAGAAACAAAATCAGTGATTCCCCCTTTAATACCTATCCATTATAATCGATGCCTCATATTGTAAAACATTTTCCACATTCCTGGGTGTACCACCGACTGGAAATAATGAAAATCCTATAACATATCTTTACTCATAGAATGCAAGATAAAATAAAAGTTATAGAATCAAAGGATACCCTTTAAATATAGATACCATTAATCAATAATATCCACACCATATAAAGAATCCCTAATGCCTTGGAACTCATCATCAAGTTGTTATTACTAAAGGATCATCTTGATAAGAGAGGGTGTTAAATGGCCACTTTAAAAAACAATCTCAGTGTAATCCTCTAAAATTCCCAAATGCATGTGAGCAAAGAGAGCCATCATAATCTACTCCATTAATTATTCCTTCATGGATTGGGATGAAAACTTTTTTCTAAGATAATCTCCAACAACATTTCCCTTCTTAGGGGTGTTGTTCATGTCAAAGTCAAAAGATTTTAGGTAATCCACCCATCACCTATGATGAAGATTTAGATCTTTTTAGGAGAATATTTAACTCAATATTTTTTTATTGGAGTAAAAGGTAAAACTTTATTCAAAAAGGTAATACCACCAAATATTAAGATAATTCATCACAACTGTGAGTTTGAGATCATGTATGGGATATTTATTCTCATGAGGCTAAAGATAATGAGAACTATAAGACACCATGTGATCACCCTACATGAGAACCTAACCAGAATTGATCATAATACATCACAAATAACCACATAGACCTATCTACCCTTAGAAGAGTCAACACTAGAGTAAGAGTAAAATGGAACTTTAACTCATCAAAGGAATCTAAACACTTTCAATCCTAAAAAAATTCACTCCATTCTGAGTGAGAGTAGTTAATATAGAATCTGAATTAGATAAATCTATAGCAAACTAGTAGTTATACCCAACTAAGGACAAGATTCTCTTAATATTCAAGATATTAAAGGGTTCCTCCCATGGCATAACAACTTTCACCTTCTCAGGATCAACTAAGTTACCATGTTCTAAGACTACGTGCCCCAAGAACTTTAATTCACATATCCAAAACTTTCACTTGTATAGCTTGGCATAGAGTCATTGATTCCCCAAGATATTCAAAACTACTCACAAATGATGCACATGAACTTCCTAGGTTTTATAGTAAACCCAGATGCATCCCAAAATACCACAAAGAAAGAATCAAGGTACATGTGGAAAATCCTACTCACAAATACAATAAACACAATATGATAATTGGTTAGACCAAATGGCATAAAAAGATAATCATATTGTGTATATCTACTCATAAAAGTGATCTTCATGATATCATACACCTTGATACTAAGTTTGTGATAATCATCCCATTCAAATAATAAAAAAACAATCCTTGATAAAGGGTGGTGAATACTTATTCTTGACCATAAGTTGATTGATATTTTAGTAATCAACACATAAGTGAAGGATTCCATTGAATTTCTTGAAAAAAACCATTTGTGATGCCCAAGGTGACACACCGGGTTGAATGAAGCCTTCGGATATCAAGTCATCCAACTAATCCTTTAACTCCTTCAGTTCATCTAGTGCCATAAGGTAACAAGTAATAGATATTGGTTTACTATTAGGTACCAAATCAATAGAGAAATCTGCCTCCCTCACCAATGGAAAACTAGGAATTTCAAATGGGAAAACATATGGAAACTCAACATCTAATAGAGGAATATTTCCACATGATGATTCCTACTCTATTTTAAAAACATAAATGGGTATCATCCTACCCATATTTTGAAGTGGATTTATGGATTGGATAGATCTTGGGTCCTATTATCTCTGAAAAACATGAAACTCTCAATCAGGAGTAGTAAAGGAGACATGCTGAATGTAAAATTCATTTCAAGATTTATAATTAATCATCCAATCTATCCCGATAATCATTTATAGGGAATTTATGTCAAGAATAAAAAAAATTCCCTGATGAAATGAATTTATAACAAATAGAAAATATAAGAGGGGCATCAAATACCCTTTTCTCCCTTCATCTTGAGAGGCACATCAATTTAAACTACATAAGGTATAAGCTCTATTGAGAAATTAAATAACTCTACAACACAGGTAGATACAAAATATTAAGAGGAATTAATATAAAAAAATTCATTCTCTAAAGATGAATCAATAGTAATAGTACCTCTCACTATCACATGACCGATACCATATCCCTCTAGATACTTGTCCATTATATAAAGAATCTTCATTCTGGATTCATGTGGCTGAAACCCTATAGTTCTTGAAGCATCTAACTGCAACACGTATCCTCTCAGTACTAATGAGATTGTACCCTACATGTAGTAGTTAATACATGATGGATCCTCTGAAAATGATTTTAGCATCCAAAATAGGTAAATATAATTATTTCCTCCATTAAAGAAAATTTTGAGTGACCAGCCTTTACACATTGAAAATAAGTCAATTGGCTTTTACCAAACAATATAGAAGATTTATAGGAAATATGATATCATGGACCACCATCACTATTTACACCACTAGACTCATTTCACATCCTCTTTCCTTTAAAAGGAACCAATGAAAATACCACTTGTAGTATAAGGAACTCCCATAAACCCTAACTTACTACCTAGGTCAATTTCAACCATTAAAGCAGTATCCAGAACATTAGTATATGTAATGAGATTCAGTATAACTAATTGAGATTAGATATCTGATCGAAGACCCATTTTGAAACCTTAATTCCTTCAACTTCTCATTCTATGCTACCTCATATGAAAATTAATCAATTTTAGAAAATGAATTGGCATACTTAGTCATAAACCAATCACCCTGGTAAAGGTTGAGAAACTCTATAGGCCCAGACAGTACCATTAATTCAAGACAGAACAGATCTGTAAAAATATATTTGATGTCTTTACCCTCCAATACCTCATTATTATTTTTCATAACTATAATATCCAACCACCTCCTAATAGGACATTCAATATTGAAGATGACATGTTTCACCTTTATGTAATCTAAAGTCTCCAAAACTTGAAGAGTCACTCAATCCTTGCTAACCAATCCTTTTCCTCCTAAGGATCATTAATTTCTTATAATGATGGTGGTTTAATCCTAAGAAACTCTTATTCATGATCTCTTATATTGTCCCCTCAATGTTCCACTCATGAATATTGGATAGGAATTGGTGTTACTCTCATACCAGAGCTTAGGACACACTCACTATAACCTCTATAAGGTTCTATAAATCTAGAGGTTCTTCTTTCCATGGTTCATCAAAATCTCCCTATAGAAGTCTATTAAAACATCTTATTGGGGTCATTGTACTACACAATATTAATAGAAAAAAATAAAACATCAGTCCAGAGACACAATAACATCAAATATATCATTCAAAATTCAATTGGGGAACAAATGTCTTAGATCAAAAAGAATAATATTAAAAATATCCTAAAAGACCCTTTTCCCGACTACCCATGATAGATTAAGGCTTGTTACGATTAAAGATTGATAGAAACTCTCTTGAAACATACCACTTAAGTCATGAAAATCAAATCTCACATCTTGTAGGACATCCTAAACTATATACCAATATTAAAGAAGAGACTCAACTTCCTTTGATAACAAAATTTCATGATCCAAACTAGATAACCTGCTTAAAAAGTTCTTAAATAAATATTAAAATGGCCCAAAGGGAATTACTAATACCCATGAGGTGGTGACTAGTACATGAAAATCCAAAAACAATTAAGAGAGATGATTTTTTCATAAGAAAAACTCAAAAAGACAAAGTAGTAAGAAATAAACTTTAAACAGTCAGTATGTCAGACACTCCTCCAGAGAAATGTAACACAAGTAGACAGATACAAGTCACAAAGATAGTATGTCAACCAAATGTTTCACATAAAACCATCAATGACCTCATAAAAATATCTCCATGAACAAGTGGATCACATACTCCACCATTCACCACCAAATCCCAAGATTCCTCTAATCAAGAACACCCATTGCCTCCAGGTGGTGCTTCCCATTTTTTTGGACATGTTATATGAAAATGTACAAATACCCAATAGAAAGTTTAGGGTGGGAGTAAGAGAATCCCAACAGGATATCATCAAGGATTATATAATAAATACATATACACTAATCCAAATATGCTTAATTTTAAGTAAAACATGTCACTGTAATTATTTCATAATTCAACAAAAATCATGTTTTTCAAATAATTTAAAAATGTGGGTAAGAAATAGTTATAGAAGAGAATTTTTATCAATATAAACTTGAATAAAAATCTCAATAAAATTAGGCACGAATAAGAATTTTCATCAGACATTGGAATATATAATAATTTACAATCATATCACCATGGTTAAGAGTTATGGGGTATGGTCAACATAATTATTCTCATATATCTTAGTAAAATAGGGTTCTAGTTGTCCATAAATCCCTTGATCTCAAGTCTAGGGAGAATAATAGAACACCCCGACAGAATAATTCCCTACGCTCATTATAGTTTAGTTAGCGTTTTCATTGTCAATCCATTTCCAGGTAGGCTAATACATGCCTAGAATTTTTTCTTCTCACCCAACTACAGAAGATCCCATGTGATTCAAGGAAAATCAACAATACAAGGGGATATCTTTCATATCAGTAAAATATCAAATAATTTAAATTATTAATCTCAAATTGTCCCCAAGTTAATGTTTAAAACACTTCATTTCATTTTTAAAAACAAACATCAAATGGTTTTCATCAAAACTCATACCTTTCAAATAAATGATACATTTTATTTCAAATCATAAATCATTTCATGACATCTTTTATCAAGAAATAATCATCCAAGTGTTTCATCAATTCATAAATTTATTTCAAATCCATTTTCCAGAAACCATCACCTTATTTGAAAATCCATAATCAATTGGTTCAACACACAAAGACACACACAATTCATTTTGGAAAAATTTTATCCAAAAAATAAAATGAAGATTTGAAAATCATTATAAATCTAATTCAAAAAAACAACCATCAGAGGTTTCAATTGATAGGAATTTCTATATGAAACCACCTACTGTTAGGTTAGATAGGAAAATTATTGATGGTCTAGAGGGGGTGAATATACCAATTTAAAATTCCTTAAAATAATTGATTAAATATTTAAATTATTTATAAAATTTAATTATTACAATTACTTAGCAGTGAAATAAAAGAAATAATAAAAATATGTTTTTATAGTAGTTGAGTTTAAAGTGGACTTACTCTACTCATATACCTGTCTACACAATGATAGATATATTTTGTAATATAGTTATTTTTGAAGGGGAATCATAACCCAATTATAACCTACTTTTTCAAGTGAAAGTATAACCATAAATACACCCAGATTTTGTATGGGGAATCACAACCTAATTAAAACCCAAACTTTAGATATCAAAAGTGACAACCTGAATGGACCTAACATTAGAATCCAAGAGTCAAACCCTATGTCATATTGGATTTAGATGACATTGAACGATAGACAAGCCCAAATAGCCACATGGATTCAAGTGCACCTCCCTATATGATAGAGGCTACCGACTAGCAGTGAGGGACAATAGTGTGTCTCTAGTGAGACATGTAAAAGTATCACAATAGTGAAATAGATAGATAATAAGTAGAAAAAGAAGATATAATTTAATGGAACAACATAAACAGACACTATAATAATAGAACCAGTAACCCACCATGGAGGAAACACATATAAATATCCAAGTGGTAAATAATAATCAAAAGTATTAAACAGAATCATATACAAAGGATGATGATTTCATGTCTCCAAAAAATAGGGAAAACATGTACACATGGAAGTAGTCACTCAATATAATACAAAATATACAAAAGGTTCAAAAGGCCAAAATCTGTCCAAGCATCATGAGCTCCATCCTGATCATCTGCTACCATGTTCTCATCCCAAATCACAAAAGAAGTCACACATTTATAAGAGGATGATTCCCATTATTTACACCTAGAATAAAATAGTCTATCCAGGTACCATAGGCATCTTAGAAAAGGTGTGAGATAAACTCAATAGGTCTCCTCCAAAAACATATATAAATATCCAATCAATGTATATAACATGAAAGTGTGTATATATAATAATGAATAATTGTAATAGAAACTATAAATGGGTAGGATATGGTTCCTAAAAGAAAACCAGGCTGATTGTTCCACCTCTGAGGTGGCGCGTTTCAGGTGATGTGGAAATGGTCCGATGCGAATCATCACCCATCTCTTTTTCCAGAGATTATTTATTGTCAAATTCACCATTTCATTTGTTTCGACCCATTATGAATCAATATACTTTAAAAGTGGGTTGGATTAACCCTACTGGGGCTAGGCAATTCACCCCTTTCACATTGCAAAGGAGATGCCACAATTAATCAGTCCCAGCGGGTGATTATGTGGGGTCAAGTACTTGTGAAATTGGTCCTCCTCAGATATAACTTCCTCATATAGTATCCAAAGGGTTTATTCATGGAGCCAGAAACACCCAATGACCCTAGTATCCATGATTAATGGACCTGATTTCCAATGGCAGGTGCTCATTTATTGATGATTCAGCCAACAACACTTAAGGAATCCATTGGTTGAGAGGATGAGAAGTCAGGCTCACCTCACCCTTCTGGGGGAGGATTGTTTCATGTTCTGAGACTATCTTATAGATTTAAGTCATGTTCATATGTTCTTGAATCCTTGGCTCATTCTCAAAGAGTGTGTCCACTCGTAGGAATGTATATATTTGATTCTATAGAGGTACTGCTGACTTGCGCCATACAATAATGCACTCTAGAGTTTGTCATCATCCAGGGGGTGGAAGGTGATTTGATGTTGGGATCAGACCCATAATATGGGTTTCTTATGTATCCTCATGAGATGAATCAGAACCCACATAGTTCAAATTTTTTGTATGTTTTAATTATCATAAACCTCTAAACCCACATGGTTCATACTCAATGTGAGAAATACGAATATTTGAGAGATCCAACCAACCACATGCTTCCTCTCTGGTTTTTGGGTGAGGGAGAGCCTATGGTGGAAAAGTCCAAGGTGACGGTGGGCGAGGGAACGGAGTGATGAACCTTTCAATGTGAAATGAAATTAAAGGTCATAAGGCTCAGCCTCAGAATATTAGGGACTTACCTAAGTGGGAGGGCCCAAAAATGGCATGTGAGGTATACTACAATTTAAAGTCATATAGCTTGGATGATGATTAACTAGAGGATAATCATGTTGGGATGTTCTGACATGCCTTGAGAATGATAGGGAAGAAAAGTGAAAACCATGATTCTGGAGGGTCTCAAATCAGGATAAATGATATGAGGAATGGAAGCCATTGAGGTGTACAGAGGTATAAAAGGAATCTCTTGAGGATGAATTTATCTCTTGTTGACCGGCCATTTTGTGGGAAACATATGCAGATCCACTAGAGAATTATGTTCATAATCAAGAAGAGGTGTCCTTAGGTCATTGGTCTTCCTTTTCGGATGGTTTCGGATGTTTATGAAGATCCAAAATCACCTAGTATACTACAGTTTAAAGTCATGTATCTTGGATTATGGAATCACAGTTTAATTTCATGTTTCATGGACTAATAACATGTAGTTTAATGTCTCGTGGTTAGGATGATGACATAGATTTTAGGTTCATAGAGTCTGGATCTTGTTGTAGGAACCATTATTATCTAGAGGATAATCAGGATGGGATGTTATGACATGCCTCAAACATGAGAGGGAATTAAAGTGTAAACCACGACTTTGGGGATTCATGGATAAGGAGAAATGATATGGGGAATGGAAGACATTATGTCATACATAGGTAGGAAAGGACTCTCCTGAGGATGAATTTTCTTTTGTTTGATGGATTTTTTGTAGGAAACATATGCAGAGACACCAGGTCATGATGTGAATTGCCAAAAAAATGTGTCCATAGGACACTGGACATCGGATTCTAATGGCCATGGAGGTTTATGAGGATCTAGAATAATCATAGACATAGAATTTGATGGATGGGAAGGATGTGTCTAGGCATTTAAGAAACATTCAGGCTGTGATTATCTGTGGAGTTTTGGTTCAACCCGGCGTAGGGGGCATTTGATAGGGTTTTCGAGAGGTGCATTAGTAATTTCTCTTCTCACGGTATTTAAGGGACACGTGTTTGGGTGGAATAAGGGAATAATGGAAAATGTTTTCAATGTAGTCCAAGAAATTTGCGATGTGACTCTCCATTTTTCATGGGGGTCAGTGATTGCAGCGAAGGGACCAGCCCAGATGGATGGGACCAAAACCCAACACTGATCCCGTGCTCAGGGCTAGGGGCGCATCCCCCATGGTATAGATCGATGGGCGCAAACAATTTTCCACATAGGGTTTTCCGTGTAAGAGTTGGCCACATAATGTTGGCTGCGTAAGAGCTGGCTGCATAGGATGGTATGCGGAGGAGATTTCTGCATAGGATGGTGCGCAGACTGTTTTCAACACAGGGGATTCCACATATTGTCTTCTATATAGGGAGTCTGTGTACTATCTTCTGAAAAAATTCATCTGCAAACAGTGATGTCTACATCTGAGGACCATTTTTATTATATTTTTTTACTGGTTTTCTGGTTGTTTGTAGAGGGTATTCCGATTACGATTCATTGGATGGAATCCTCCAACTATTTTCAGTGTGTGATGGCATCCGGCGAACTAATTCGGGTGTAGGAGAAATTTTTCCCACAACCTCTATGTTCATCGTCCCCTTTTCATCCATCCCAGAGATTTCTACCTCCTTCTTCTACCCTTTTTCAGTTCCCCTAGTGGTCCTTTTATAGAGTGTCGGGAATCTATATCTGTAGTTCGTGTGATACCTTCTACAGAAGAAAATGGAGAGATATCTAGATCAACATAAGACTCAATTAACTGCAATTTGTGATGGTGCAAGATGGTGTTGGCTTCTCCTCATCCGTGAACCACATCATTCGCAGTGATGGTGTGAGGGGTGTATCTCTTCCGGATTCTGTCTAGAAAAAATGGTTCATGGTGGATTTGGTTCACAGGTGGGAATTCACCTTGAACTGGTTCGTTCACTAGCCAACACCTCATGGGTCAGCACATCATAGGCCATCCACGTATCGATGGTTCAGGTTTGATGACTTCCGCAAAACTTTCTTGGTGATGGTACGCAGCCAGTCTTGGGTCCTTTTCCGAACCACATTTCTTCTCTTTTATCCTCAATTTTTCAATAGAACATGCATCCATATTCATTACCAAACATGGGGGAGTATTTTCCTACCCTTTGATGAATTTTTGGGACCCTACACAGACACTACCCGCTTTTGCTCATGCTAGAATATCTATGAACAAGTTTCAAGGTTCAAAATTCCTAGTATCACAGTAGTAAAGGTTTCCTTTCCTGATATCACAGTATAGGGATTCCATGCTCGGTATCGTAGTATAGGAATTCCACGCCCAGTATCGCTGTATAGGTGTAACACTCTAGAATGATAAAGGGTTAAATGAATAAATGATATGACTCATGTAAACAAGGTGCACCTTTTTTTGGAGCCAACCTGATTAGGGCTCAAAATTTAAGCATTCTTAGACTAGATTAGTAATCAGGATGGTGACTTCCTATGATGTTTTCCAGGGTGTGTGTGAGTGATGAAAAATCACACTAGAAAGAACATGTGTTGGCTTGTGGGGACATTCATTTTTCAGATGACATGTTCGAGCATATGGAGGGGCCCCAATAAGGGACCTAGTGTCAATGGGGAAACTGGCGGTATGTGGTGGGCTAGGAACCAACAACCATGTTAAGTCAGGGTTTTGTTCTGTCAGCAAGGATAAATATATATAAAAGGAAAGGATGGTCCCGTATGGGGAATTAACCACATGCATCTCCCACCGGGTTTTAATTCTCTACGTCTCTTCTCATCTCAATGGTGATAGATATTGATGTGGACATTAGATCCCTCACCCCTCTATGACTCCTTTACAATCCAAGAATATTTAGCACCTTCATGAGGATCATTTTGTTGATCCGATCCTGGCTATGCTCGGTGGTTGCTATTGGGGCCTCAAATGGTTGGTTTTATTGGATCTAGAACTCGGAACGATAGTATCCTTCTTCATGGGCCATTACATGATTTCAAATTAAAACCTCGAGAATGCTTAGAGCCAGAAACATCCTCTTTTAGTTCCCCTCCCTTTCCTTCCGGTTTCTTCCATGTAGTTTGGGTTTTGTTGCAGGTTTAACGATGATGCCCATCACCTTTTCAAGATAAGCACTACCACAAAACTGGTTTTCTACGGCGCCACCATTTTACAGGGCTTAAAAAAGCACTGATAAAGGGGATTCTTTTATCAGGGCCAAAAAAAGGGCTGATAAAGGCCCCCTTTATCAGCGCTTTTTTTGGCACTGTTAAAGGGGACCCCTTTATCAGCATGTTTTTTAGTAGAATTGATAAATAGTAGGATTTATCAGTGCTTTTTCCTAATGCTGAAAAAGTTTATATTTAAAAATAATAATTAAAATTAATATATTGTTATATATGTATATTTATATTGATATAAATATTATATATATATTTTAAATATGTTTTAGACAAGTATAAATAGAATATTACTTTTAATAAATAATAAATTTAGTGACAATGGATTTAAAATATTTTTAAAAATATTATTAATTAATAATTTTCAAATTATCATTGATTAAAAATCATTTAATAAAAATTTTAAGACAGAAAAAATCAAAAAAATTAATAAAATATCTAAAATAAGTTGAAATTGTAACTCAAAATTCAAACGGCTATAACTTTTGATCTGGGTGTCCGATTGAGCTCTAAAGCATATCAAATTGAATCTTGTAAAAATATATATGCACTAGTGAATTAAGGAACCTTATGTCACATTTTTCAAGACCAAAAAAGGCCCATAAGTTCTCAAAAACTGAATTTTTAGTTGGGATACCCTAATTTTTTAACATTCAAATAGGTATAACTTCTGATCCGGATGTCCACTAGTCTTGTACTGCATTTAATACCAAATATTGTTTCATTTTCTTCGATTTGACTAGTTTTTGAGTTGAAATGGACTTATAGATAACAAGTTATAGCTGTTTTAACATTCTATAGATTTTTAAATACACATATATATGTATTTATTCGTAAATGTGTGTGTCTCTCTCTCTCTCTCTCTCTTTGTGTGTGTGTGGTTGTTGTATATATATATGTATGTATTTATTTATTTATTTATAAACACACATAAAAAACATATTTATAAATGTATTTAAAACTAATCTTATAAATATATATTAATATACAAATAAATATATGAAAAAAAATTTATAACTAAAAATATATATATAAATAAGTGTAAATATAAATTAATATACGAATAAATATATATATACTAATATATGAATAAATATATATGCATTAATATAACTAAATATATTAATATAAATATAAATCTATATTAATATATGAATAAATATAACTATATATATTAATAAATATAAATATATATTAATATACGAATATATATATATATATTAATATATGAATAAATATATATGTATTAATATAACTAAATATCTTTATATTAATATGAATCTATATTAATATATCAATAAATATAACTATAAATATATAAATATATATTAATATATATTAATATAAGAATAAATATATATATATTAATAAATGAATAAATATATATGTATTAATATAACTAAAAATATTTATATTAATATGAATCTATATTAATATACGAATAAATATATCTATATATATATATATAAATAGATATATCATTAAATGGAGAAAAAGACTAAATAGCTTAGTGGTAAAGGTGCAGGCACGCAAGGGGGGAGGTCTTGGGTTCGAGTTCGGGTGGAAGCAGGGAGGGGTGTGTGGGCATGTAAGGGATGTGCGGGAAAGGGCAGCGTGCAGGAGAGTGGGAGTGGGGTCCACCTAAAGCTGATGGGGGGGGGTCAATCACTGTTATAAGCTACCCCCCACATTATATATTCTTTTTAACATTTTTTTAAATTTTTATTTGACTTTTATCAATGCTTAAAAAATGAACTCATAAAATATGTCATTTATAAGTGTTTAAAAAAAGTGCTGATAAAAGACCTTTTTATTAGTGCTTTTTTAGTGCTGATTAAAGACCCCTTTTATCAGATCTTTCTCTAGTGCTAATAAAAGGGTCCTTTATTAGTTCTTTTCTTAGTGCTAATAAAAGGGACACCCTTTCTTATACTCGATTAACAATGCTTTTTTAGCACTATTAATACCCTTTTATAGCACTTATAAAGGCCATATTTGTAGTAGTGAAGGATACAACGTGACTTATCTTCTCGGTTTCTCGTCTACACGGCTCGAATCCACCATTATATGGTTTCATCTACAATTTCACCATGTTCCCTCACACAAGACTCCATATGGTCTCGTTCAATGGATCTCTTAACGATTTGGGTGGTGCTTGTGACCTTTGTAATGGTGGTGTGGTTGGGGACCATGTGTTGTGTCTTGTTTGGTGTCAAAGATTCCGTTTGGTGTGTCAATTGTAGTTCTATAGCATACCCTGCTATGTGGATGCATAGTCTCGAGGTGTGAAAATGGTTCTATGTCCCAAGGATAGTGATGGGTTTTACTGCTAATGGGAATGATCTGTGGTAAACTATGACATGATGGGGTTTGGTTCTTTTTTCATCTAGGGGAGGATTTGTAGTGGAGGGTAGTGATGGGTGACTATAGGACATGTTTCTTTCATGGTGTTGTTTTTTGGGCAGGATGGTCCTGGACATGTTTCCTTGGCCAGCCCGTTTATGGTTGTTGTTTGGCTTCTCCTTTTGGGTAGGTCTGGTCTTGGGCGAGGTTCCTTTTCCGGCCCACTTATGTTTCCTTTTGTCTTGTGTGGTTTTCTTATTAGTTCTCACTTAGCATTAATGTGATTCTATAAAATCAGGAAAAAAATAATATTTTGGAAAGGATAAATAGATATAACTTGCATAAGAGTCATCATGACCATTTAACATAATTAACAGGGGTCAACATGCCCATTATAATTCACAATTGATTAATAGTCAAATAGTTTTTACAAAAATTGATATTTCATCCTAATAAGGTAATAACCATTGTTCCATTAAATTAGGTGATGTGGGATTACCTCTCACCACTATCCAATTCAACAAGATTTGGTAAGTGTGTTATCCATGCTTTTACGCAACAACTATCCATTACATTTATAATATCACAATTTAGAAGAAAGACCAAACACTACTATAAGTTCTTTGGATATACACACATGAAGCCAATTAGGAATGTGGGAGAGCACACACAAAGGGATATCCCACTCAAAGTTGGCTGATATCAATGAGTGTTTGGGTTATAATAAGTCATTTGGAACCAAGCTAGGCTACCAATTCAAGTAAGATATAATTTAAAGAAATACATGGTGAAACTATCATGTAGTACATCAGCACATATTAATAAACATCAAGAATTTATTTGATAAATACTAGACCATCTACCTCGACCCCATAATACTCTCCTCATCCAGTATCGACCCTTCATTTTTCATAGATTGAGAGAAACCAAAAAAGAATGAGTTCTCTAAAAATAGGCCATATGATCTCACGCTAAAATAGCACAGACGATAGAGAGAAGAATAGTGAAATGAGTCTAAGGATTAGAGATCTTACTAAGACGAATCTAATGGGGCTGATAGTGATCAAATTATACTTTAGATGGAAGGGATATCAAGAAACATGGGCTGAGTCCATGGGAGGAGCTCTCACCTAAAGGAGGAGGTATATATCCACTATAATGAGAGAAATGAATAAGGGGTTAAACATAAATGTCATTAAGTAAAAAATGGTAATTTTTCCCAAATTTTTTGGGTCGCATATTTTGGCTACATAGTTGGCCAAACTGTGTGCCAACCGATTTCCCTTCACTGCTTAAGGAAGTCACCCCGCATGGTTAGGCCACATAGTTTAAGAAACTGTGCACCAACTGTGGTGTATGGATCTTCTAAAAACTGCAGAACATATGCATGGGAATGTACCTGAGGTGGCATGGTTTTTTTAAACCGCACGACCTCCTGTATCCCACTTTCAATCCCCACACACTTAGGGGTAACCGTGTGACCTTCCCTATACAATTTCTTCTAACTGTGCGATATGCATGTTTTTACAAAAAGTAGGGATCTTGGCTCTAAAAAATCCCATGACTCCTTCAATACACCCATGATCTTATTAGTCATCCATATTTGTTCCAAAATAAATAATTAGAATGAAATTAAAAGGATCAATAACTCAAATAAATACCAAGTTTCTTATAGTCTTCCCCCTTAAAGGAAGTCATCCCTGAGTTCACCTTCCAAGGGTGGTGAAACATTATCAGAGAATAACTCTATCCACTGAGCACATACATCATCCTCCCACTCCCAAGTCTCATCCTATACCCAATCATGATAACATATCACCCATACTAAAGGGATAGACTAGCCTTAAATATCCTTCATTCTTTGATCAACAGTGTGTATACGATAATCCTAAAAAGAAGCATCATCATCGAGATCAACATCCTTAGGATCAAAAGTATGAGATGAGCTATCATGATAATGGAAAAGAAATAAAATGTGGAAGATGTCATGCATGGAATGGTACCTTTGAGGTAATAGGAATTGACAGGATACCATCCCAACTCTCTCTAACATATGAAATGGCTTGAAAAAACATGAAGATATCTTCCATTACCTCTATATCTATCTATTACCATGTTTGGGTGATACCCATAATTAAAGATGATCCCTGAACTCAAAATCTATATGTCTTCAATGTTGATCAACATAAGATTTATGTCTATATGGATCAGTATAAATCCTATTCTAGATAATTTGAACTTGATCTGAAGTCTTTTAAATGATACGAGGACCCAATAACACTACCTCTCCTACCACAAACTATCATAAGGGTGAATGATATGACCTACCGTATATGGCCTCATAGGGATACATATGAATTGTTTCCGAATAAATGTTATTATATAAGAAGTTTATGAGAGGGATATGTTTCTACCAAGAACCTCCAAAATCAAGGATTTATTCTTGGAGTATGTCCTCTAAAACCTATATAGTCTGTTCTGACTGATCATCGATCTGAGGGTGAAAGGATGTGGTCCAAAGCACCTATGTACCCATATCCTTCTGCAACACAAGAAAGAACCTTGATGTGAAATGAGAATCCCTATCTAAAATTATAGTATGATGGAACATGTGTACCCATATGATCTCTTGGACATATAGTCTTCACAACTCATCAACAGATAAATTATCTCATATAGAAAGGAATTTTGATACTTCCGTCACTCTATCCATGAATATCCAAACAACATTTATACCTCATGGTGAACCCAATAAGCCGACGACAAAATCCATAGTAACAGCCTTCCATTTCCATTCCAGAATCGGTAAAGATTTTAACAAGCCAACAGGTCACTCGTGCTCCACCTTCTCCTACTAACAGGTAGTGATAAAACCTAATATCTGACACTTAATCCCTGGACACCAATACTATCAACATATATCATGATAGATCTTGGAGATACCTAGATGAACTACCCAGTAAGAATCATGTGACTCTCGCATCCGCTCCTCTCCCATAACTATAGGAACCCAAATACAACCATGTATATGTATTATTTATTCGTCATCAATAGTGAAATCTCGATGTGAGTCCTCACCATAAATAATTTCTCATAGGACCGAGACCTCATGAACTAAAAACTACCTCATCTTCACTCTCTCTAGAAGTGAAGAGGTCACTGATAGAGATGAAAGTAAATACTATCCATGATGGTCTTGAACCTCTATGTTCATCTCACAAAATAGGTCTATAAGCTTCCATTCATTATAGGCCTCCTGAACTGCCTGTGTCTGAGTCCTCATACTCAGAGCATCAACAACAACATTTCCCTTCCCAAGAATATAAGATAACTTGAATTTAAAGGACTATAGTTATTAAAACCATCTTCACTACCTAAGATTCAATTCACTCTTTGTAAAAATATGAATGAGTCTCTTGTGGTCTATAAACACCACAAAATGCTATCCCAATAGGTAATGTCTCCAAAAATGTAAGGCATATACAATAGTGCTAACTTGATATTGTGTGTTGGGTAATTTATCTCATGAGGCCTTAACTTTTGATATCTGAACACAAAAACTCTATCATCCTGCGTCATTACCACTCCTAGTACAACTCTCGATGCATCACATAACACTATATAACCTCTTCCATGGTCTGGAAAAATCAAAATAGGTACTGGGGTAATCTTTCCTTTTATCTCATGAATGGCCTTCTCTCACACTTATAACAATAGGAAATTCAGATCATTATTTATAATACTAGTAAGAGGTGCATAAAGGTGTGATAAGTTTTGTATAAAATTCTTGTAGTAACTAGCAAGATTTAATAAACTTTGTATGTAAAATATGTTCTTGGGTTGCTCCTAGGTGACTACAAATCTCACCTTCTCTAGGTCAACTAAAATTCATGCCTCTAAGATAATGTGACCTAGGAAGTGAACCTTATTGATCCAGGAATGAAATTTTATTGAGCTTAGCATACATATGGTTCTCTCTTAGCGTATTAAAAATGATATTAAGATGAGTATCATGGTTTCTTCGAGTATGAGAATACAAAAAGATGTCATCTACAAAGACCACCATAAAATAATCTATATAGGGATGAAAAACCCTATTCATCAAAGCTATAAATATGGTAGTCGTGTTCTTAAGACAAAATTTCATCACAATATACCCATATAATCTGTACTGGCTATTGAAATCAATATGTGGAATATATGAAGGTTTGACTCAAACATAATGATAACCCGATCTTATGTCGATATTGGAGAATACATTCTCTCCTCTGAGCTAGTAAAAATGATAATCTATATGAGGTACAGGATACAGGTTTTTTACTATAACATGATTTAATTTTGGGTAATTCATGCAAAGCCTAAGGGTTTTATTCACCTTCTTAGAAAAAAGGACCAGTGGACCTAGGGAAAAATACTGGTCCATATAAAACCTTTAGCCTCTAAATCCTCTAGCTGCCTCTTGAGCTCCTGAAACTCAGTAGTAGTTATCTTTCATAGAGTAATGGATAATTATGAAACTCTAGGCACTAGAATAATATTAAAATATATCACTCTCTCAAAAATTATCCCATAAATTTCATTTTGGAAAATATCCCTGAATCGATCGACTGTAGGACGGAACTCATTCTGATGTAATTCCTAATAATCAATGTAAAGTTCAGAAATATGGGTGGTCACTGCACCTAGCCGAAGATTCTTTAGTCCAGCTCTACCGGCCTAGACATCCCACTCACCATTGTGAATATAATTTCCTTACAATGGTGATGTTAACAACACCCTCCAATGATAACAATCCACATAGGCATGATAGGTAACCAACTAGTTTATTCTGAGAATGACATCAAATCCCATCATCTCGAGGAAAAAGAGGTTATATAAGAAATGATGGTTTCCCACCACAAGAGGAAAGTCCTTACACTAGATTATACTCTCAGAACATGTACCCAAATATGTATCAAGCATCATAATGCTACAGGAGGACTCAACATGAAGTTTGAGGCTCTTCACAATAGGTATATATATAAAGGAATTCGATTCACCAGTATTGAATAATGTAAAAATATATATCAAAGGATACTATAATAGTTCCTTGAATAGTAGATATCCTAGAATCCTTCTCCTCCAATATAGGCTGCACTGAATAAATCTATCCTGATCCAAGACCCTGTTCTACATTTGACTACCTTGAGCGAGTTCACTCTGCTGAAACTATAAATTAGAATCCTGACTATCATGACCATGAACTCCTCCTCTACATGTACGAAAAGTAGTACACCATCTACCTAACTGATGAGGTTCTACTAAACCTACTCTTGAAGGTGGATCTAGTATAGATCCTTTCCCACTCAACACATATGGGAAGGTCCAGTATAAATGTTACAAATACCCAAATCCACCATAACTTCGGCATTTGATGGGGACTATAGGACACTGGGCCTTCTTATTCATAATATTCCCACAGTGGTGATATACCACATAACTATCTTTGGGTGTTATCTGCCTATCTCTACTCACACACATAGTCTCAAAGTGTCGCTTCAAACCACTAGTATAACTGCTACCCTACATAGGTTATGAACCGCCCTAGCTCACACCACCAGCTTTCCTCAGGTTCTACTCAGTGATATTGGCCTGGATCACTATATAAGATATGATATTCAACTGGAAAACATTCACCTGGGAATGAATATGATACCTTTAGAAATCATCAAATTTTCTCTCTTTCACTGGTTCATCAGCCGTATAGATGGGTGCAAAGTGATGAAGCTCTATAAAACAAACCGAATAGTCCATAACTGTCATAGAACCCTGATACAAGTCCATGAAATCGCTGGAATGATCATCCCTCATGGTCTCAGGGAATAAATAGTCAAAGAAGATCCCCTAGAAATCCCTCCAAGTCACTTACCAATACTGACCATCAGGATTTAGAATATACAACCATTGTTTAGTGGATCCTCGATGCATATAAGTACCGAGTTTCACTATCCTCATAGGAGGTGTCTCGAGATGCTCGAATATAGACATAACTATCTTGAGCCATAAATATCTAGCCTGTAGTATTCCATCCCTATAAAACATGGGTTGATGTTGTTGTTGGATCTCCCAAGTCAACTCTCCCATAGAAGGGGTAGATCGCGAAGCTCCCTATATCATCTGTATAAGTTGTTGGAAATATCCTTGAAACTATACATCATCGCCCACATTAGGAGTGGGATGAAGTTCCATAGGAGGAACTATAGGAGGTATAACTAGATAATCAGGGCCCACCACCTCCAGATCGTGGTCTTCAACACCCTCTTTGCATATAACTAGATGACATTGTTGTGGAATTTATCTAAAAAACCAAACACACACCTCAAATAAGATTCGATAATGGAATAATCCACAAATATAGAAATAGAACAGGTATAAATCATTTCTATATAGTAGTATCACCCATATGCCAACTCAAAGAGTCATGTCTGGGTGAAAGAAAAATTTACTAAGAACACCAAATATAGTACCTACTTCTCACTACTAACGATTGGGCTAGGTCAAGATCTCTATTTTACTTTATTAAATTTCATTAAATTCATATTTTTAGTTCAATTTTTTTAGATGGTTGAACTAAATATTTCATCGCTTTCGATCTATAAGGGATAATAAACCTTATTAAATGAAGTGTGGCATCCATTTAATCCATACCATAACACATTCGAGTCCATGTTAATAATGGTCAAAGACTCAATGTGTTATTGTTGACTTATTAGGGTGTCCTCTATATCTTAAGTAGGAAAACTTTATTTAGGTTTATGGAAGGAAATATAAGTAACAACTATGTTCCTAAATTTACTAAAAGAATAATTAGCCAATAACAATTAGATTTATAGTAATCAAATCACTCATGGAAGTCACAAACAATACAAATAACACAATTCTCATATATGGAATGGAATGTGCATAGCATGGCATATGCATAACATGTGAATTTCTTACATGGTTCCTAAAATTATTTATTATCAATTATTCCTTTCCCTCATCTCATTGGGACATGGTTAAAAGAATAATATCAATCATAATCATTATAACTTCACAATTCATGTTCATCATCCAATAGTGGAATCAAATCAACTATAATAAACATGATACTAAAAAATGACAATTTCCATCCCTAAAAATTTGTATTTTCTTGTACATGGGTTAGATATACCCAGTAAAAATGCATTACTAAACTCCAAATAATATCCTATTTATTTTCTCAAAATAGTAAGGAAAGAAAATAAAGATTCTATTACACTACTTTGTGACGTCCCAAACCTATAATCCACCAAATGGTGCCTAAGCCCGATTGGCCACATAGCCCCAAGCATGCCTCCTCATATGCCAGAGGCTTCCAACTAGAAGTGAGGGACTTGGTTGTTTCCATGGGGAGAATATGAACTCATGTTAGAGTAGAAAAATAGTGAAATAGATAGATAATAAATAGTTAAAGAATATGTAAACTAATGACACAATAGAAAAATTCACTATAATAACAAGACTAGTAACCCACAGTGGAAGAAACACATACAAACATCCAATTGGGAAATACTAATCCAAAGTAGTAAACTGAACTATATACAAAGGATGATGAATTCATGTCTCTACAAAATATGGAAAACATGTACAAATGGTGGCATGGAGTCAATACAGTATAAATTATATGAAAGAAATAAAATGGTAAAATCTATCCATGAATACCAAGTTCCAACCCATTCATCTGCTACAAATATCTCATCCTAATCTAGGAAATAAGTCACGCATTCATATGAGTACACTTCCCATTATATACACCTACAATCATAGAGTCTACCCGGGTACCATAGGCATCCCATATAGGGTGTGATATAAACTTAATAGGCCACCACCAAAGGTGTCTATAAATATTTAGTCTATGTATATAACATGACAGTGTGAAGATATAATAATGAAAAGAAGTAATAACAAATATAAATGGGTTAAATCTATTTCTTAAAAGGAAACCAGGCTGACACTACCTACTTTGGACCATGCAAAAATATCTCTGCACAAATGTGAAGGGTCGTAATGCCTAGTATCATAGTAGTAAGGGTTGTAATACTTGATATCATGGTATAGGGATGCCATTACTAGTATCACAGTATAGGGATTCCATGCCTAGTATCACGGTATAGGGATTCCATGCCTGGTATCATAGAATAGGGATTTCATGCCCAATATCATAGAATAGGGATTCCATGCCCAATATCATAGTAAGGGTCACCATGACTGTATATAACACAATGGTTTCCATGTCTGTGTCACATATATAAAGGGTCTCCATGCCCTTGTCAAATTTATAAGGGGTTCCTTTCCCATGTTATAAAATTAGAAAAAAAGGAACTTCATTCCATTATAATATAAAGAATAAGGGTCATCTTTCCCATATAAATACATATAACTGGCATAAGGGTCATCAAGACCACTTACCATAATTAAAAATGGTCCTCATGCCCATTATAATTTTCAACTAATTAATAGTCAAACAATATTTACAACTATTGACATTTTATTCTAACAAGGGATTAACCATTGTTCCATTAAATTATGTTATGTGGGCTTACCACTCACCAATATTCAATTCAACATGATTTGATAAGTGTGTTATCCATGCTTCCACACAAAAATTAGCCACTGCATTTATACTATCATGATTTAGAATCAAGACCAAAAAATACTATAGGTGCTTTGTCTATATACACATGAATCCAATTAGTCATGTATGATGGCATGCACAAATGGATAGCTCACTCTAAGGTGGATGATATCAATGAGTATTTGGTTCTTAGAATTCATTTGGTATTAAGAAAGGATACCAATTCAAGGAAGATACAATTTAATAAAACACATAGTGAAAACATAATACATCTCATCAAAACATATTAATAAACATAAATACTATAAGGGATAAATACTAGACCACATACCTCGAGCTTTCTGTACTCTCCTCATCCAGTATCAGCCATTAGTTTGGCCTAGATTGAGAGAGTAAGAAGAGATGAACACCCTGAAAATAGGGCATATAATATCACACAGATAAATCATAGCCTATAAAAATAATAACTTCTAAATGATCCTAAGGATTATAGATCTTACCGAAATGAATAAAATGATACTAATGGTGATCAAATCGGACTTTAGATGGTAGAAATATCAAGAAACCTACCTGGAATCCATGGTAGGATATCTCACATGAAGGAGGAGGCCTCTATCCACTGGAATGAGAGAAACAAAGAAGGGGTTTAAACTTAAATTCCATTAAAGTAAAAAATAGTAATTTTGCCCAAAATTTGTGGGCCACAAGGTTTGGGTTCACGGTTGGCTAAACTGTGCACCCTTCACTGCTTAAGGAGGGAACCTTGCATGGTTAAGTAGAATAGTTTAAGAAACTATGCACCAACCATGTTTAATGGCTCTGCTGAAAACTACAGACAATCTGCACAGTTGTGTGCCTGAGGTTTCCTGGTTTCCCAAAACTGTGTGACCTATTACACCTCACTGTCAAGACATGAACGGTTAGGGGTAACCATGAATCCTGCCCCACATTGTTTCTTCTAACTATGTGGCCGGTCTATTTTCCCAAAATGTGGGGCTCCTGGATTCAAACAAGCCCTATAAACCCTTGACACACACACACACACGATATTATTAGACTTCCATATTAGGTCCAAGTTAAATAATTAGACCAAAATTAAAAGGATCCATACCTTGAAGAAAAACTAGGGTTCTTACACAACCTAATGATAGAGAATTATTTTGTATAAAAAATCATAAATAGAAAGTGGAAGCACATTAGATATGGGAATAAGTGTTATAGACTCAAGAAACCCAAAAAATAGATAGAAGAAGAATAAAACATTGGTACTGGTTCATTTATTTGTAATTATCTAAACTTTATCTTTAAATTATTAGAATATGTCATGATTTTTTTCAACCATTGAGTGACCATACAATAGTAGTGAGAAATGTTCTACAATGGAAGAACACACAACGCTTTTGAGTATCAACACAACCAAAATATTTTCAGTTTATTACTTGAAAATTTGAAATCTATCATCAAATAAGTATTATATCAAACCCACACACAACAACAAGTCCCGAACTCCTTTTCAAAAAAACCGCAACACAACTGAGAGAGGTTAGAGAATTAAAAATTCTAATACGATAAAACTAGATTATTAGAAAGAGAGAAAGATAAATTATTGTTTCATAAAAAACTCTCAACTCACAAAAGAATTTAAAATAGTTAATATTGATTCAAAAAAAATTAAATCAAGAATATTTTAAAATATATCTATAATAATAGGTGAATTAAAGATCCAATGAAAATAGAATGTTTGAATTTTAAATATGAAATTAAAAAACATTCCATTCAAATAAGCAGTAAACATGCAATGAGATATTAAAAATTAATAAAACTAAATTAAAGATATTAAAACAAGTTTTAATGAGTTTAATATGGACTAATAATAATTTATAAACAATAAAATTGAACAAAACAACATAAAATAAGAAAAATGATTTTTTTGAGTTTCAATCTGTAAGTCTCATACAAAAAATAAATAACAATTTGATCTTTATAAAAACATGTTTAAAATAATGAAAAATAGTTTTCACAGGTTCTATATAATTGTTATTTATTTATAAATTCACTAGAACAATTTAAATACCATAAATAAATATGCAATAAATTAAAAATTATAAATGTAAAACATAGAAATTTTTCCAAATTTTAGAATAACCTCTAGAATTTCATTGAACTACATAGACAAAATCATATAGGTGAATTTCAAGTAAGTGTTTTTCTCTATATAATTTTACTGAAGAAGTAGAAAAATTGGCATAGTTGATTCATGTAAGTGATTCACGTAAGTGATTTATGTAAGAAAATTCATCACGTGGGTGACTCACGTATAAGAATTCTTGAAAACTGTAAATAGATTCACTTCTAAAATTTTAGATCTAAAACGAACATAGATAAATGAAAAATTATATTTGGGAATAGTTTAATTATATTTATAAATTTTTAATAAATTTACAAATAATTAAGAATCACCTTTATAAGATGTATTTATATATATATATATCAAGTTATAATTAAAAAATAGTAGCAAAATATTTTTTAAAACTATATAAAAATGTATGAAAAAATAAAATTACTTCTAACCTAATTTCAGAAAATATAGATATCAATTCAGAAGTAGAATTATACTAATTAAATATATAAAATATTTTTATCTTTACAGAAAAAAGAATCACTCAATTTTTAGTTTTCTACTCAAGATATGGTCGAAATACATATAGTAACTGATTCCAAAAAATCAGCTGTTTAGTGAATAGTTTATCGTCTATGAGGGAGGTTTGGATACATGAATTGACTACATGAAAAAATTGGCTACATTAATTGGATATTTTTGAATATTAAAACATCTATACAAATGACATATTAAGGTCCCAAATGATGTATTTATCCTAGAAACTCAATATAAAACTTCTAGAACATGTTACGAACAATCAAAACATGAAATATAAATATATTTTAAGCAATGAAAAATTATGATATACTATAGATTAACCATACTTTAATCAATAAAAAATTCAAAGTATTATGAAATTTAAAGGATTTGAAATAAATAAATCTTTATAATTATCAAAACATAAAGTGGTTCAAGGATTCACTGAACATTATTGAGCATAATTTTTAGTAGTTAATTGAGAAAAAAATAATGATAAATATCTTACAAACTAAGATTTTATGAAAACTGATGGTTTTAATAGTAATTTAACATCATCTTGGATGTATGATAGGTTTTAAAATAGTTATATGATAAACAAATATGTATGGAAATAAATCAATAATAATATGAAAATAGATTCTATATTTCACATATTTTTTGTAAATCTAAAATTTTAAACATATAAATACATTCAAACTCCCCCTAAAAACATGAAAACATAAATCTATTAAGATTATGAAATTATAAGGTCAAATTTAATAGTTTCAAAATAAGTAAATTATAAAGGCCTAGTAAAGATATCTTCTTTTTGATTTTTAGTAGGTATAAACTCTGAAACAATATCTCTATTATTCCCATGATCGCTAATAAAAAGAAATATGAAATCCATATTATTTTATCTATAATTATTTAAACTATTTTTAGAAATATAAATTTTATATGTATTATGACAATAAATATTCAACGAAACATGTCAAATTAAAATATTTTATAATTTTTTAATTTAAAGTGTAGTATTCTAAAACCTTGAGATTTTATGGAATATTTTTTCACATAATTCTAATGCTTTTGTAGATTTTATTATATTCACCAACAAGTCTTAACAAAACACGTCACACTACTGAAATATTATTATTTAATATGATAGTTATCGCCTAACTGTTGGAATTAAGTGTATGAATAAGATTAAATAAATTTTTAAAATATGTGTTTTACACAAGTATGTAAAATAAAATATTTGGAAACCAATTATTTATAAATTTAAATTAAAAACCAATCGAAAATAAATGAAATATTTTTTAGAAAATAAATATTTACGCACAAATATAATTTATCTCTATAAATTAAATAACTAAATTTTGGTTTTTTTTGAATTAATTTTATATATTATATATTCAATAAAATCTTTAACATTCAACTTATGTGAAATCTAGTCATGAGATAATAATAAATCCAATTTTACGTTTAATAACTATATTTTTCTAAAAAGCAGGTTTGTCACATTTTGTGTAATTATTTTGAAATTAATTTTTTCAACATTTAGCAAAATTTATTTTAAAAAATGAAATTTATTTTTTAGATTAGTATGTCCAAATTATTTGGATTTATATTTTGATATTTTTTTGAAAAGAAATTTTTTTCAGTGAACAGTGAAAATATTGGTTTTTATTATAAAAGTTGACTTCTAATTCAAAGAATTTACAAGAAACCTTTTATTATAATATGGTTTTAAAAATTAAATTAGTTAAATTATATATATATTAATACAATTTAGGTAATTTAAATAAATTTCATATTTAATTTTTATATAAAAACATTTTAAACATTTGAATATTTTCTCTTTGGGAAACTGCTTTTTCGTCGTATCTGCAGGTTTAATTTTAAATTAAACTATTCCAATTTTGTAAAATAAATTTGAAAAAATGGATTAAATATCTGAAATAATAAGAATTTATAATATATAATATGGTCAAATTAATTTTTGGTCCAAATGAATATTAAAAATAGTAAAACTTAACTACCATGATTATGGTTAAAACGGTCAACCTAGGGGTTAGACAAAAAATATATGAAGTAAATGACTTATAAACTTGTGAAAAATCCATTGTATATATATATTTAGACCTTATAACTTATAATGTTCTATAATGGACTATCATTAAGATTTTTTTCATGTAAAAATTTTGGGTACACTTTATTCTTTCCAAAAATTCCACACTTGTCCTCTTCCCCACTTATTAAAGGTCAAAACCTATCCTCTCCTCTTCACACTTCAAAAACCATTTGGTTTGACCAATATATACCCATATATATTAATATATTAAATAATCACATCCTATAATAATTATTTAGATAATTAAACCCTCCTAAGATGTCTTTACATTTAAACATAAAGAGGTTCTCAGAAGAAGAGGTATAGTCCTTAAACTTGCATTTTCATTTAATTTATTCCTCTACCTCCTTAAAATATTACTAAAATAATATTATATAATAAAAATAATGTAAAATATAAAATAATATAGTATTATTTTAATTTCATAACTTATATCCATCTCATATTCCATCATATGGGAAACAAAACTGTCGATCACGTGTATGACGGACTACCATCTCATGAACTAACGATATTCGTTTTCCATAACCAACTCTAAAAACTTGTAATAATAATGTATTTAATGTTTATATTATATATTTCTGATATTATTGAGATTTAAAATTGTAATATCACAAATACCTTCTTAACTTACAACCTATTAGAAAACAGTAATGTCACTCGTGTATACAACAGACCACCACCTAGCGAACCAATGTGACGTGTTTCTCATTTTTGTTTTACTTGTATGGTAATATGGATTTATTAAATGAATATATATGATATATTTAATATAATTATTCTTATTGAATTATTATATCACATGTACCTTCTTAATTTTCATATCATGTGGGATATGATAACATCACTCCTGTGTACGATGAACTACCACCATGTGAAGCGATGTGATTCTTTTTCACTAACTCTTTGCATAGAAGTTAATAAGGATAATGTTAATAAATATATGTGATATTTATGAAATAATTATTATTTTTTAAAGTTATATTATTATTTATATTTTTTTCATCTGCTAAAAATGGAAACAGAATTCATGTGTATGTATATCCTACCGTCTCCATAAACGGTGTATATCATTTTATATCTATAACTATTATGGATTACTATAAATAAATTTATACTGAATATATATGATATTATTTTCGTGGATAAAGGTATATATATTATGGAACTATAATCAAAGTAAAAATATCAAAAATACCAAATCAAAACATACATGAAAAGCAAAGTAGTTATTATCTAAAACTTGATTTTAACAAGGAATTGTTAATAAATGGGTATCAAAAGGTCATAAATAAATTATATATTATGTGATATATATAATTATGGTTATTTAATAAATTTATAATAAATATATATTAATTATAAAGTATTTTGGAACCTGTAATAAGGAATTCACGACTTAAGGTAAGGGATTTTTGTCTCAATTTGTCTTCTTTGGGACATACATTATGTTATACACCAATCTTCTTTTATGAGTTGTATATATAGAAAATTTGACATGTAAGATCATTTATTTATTTATTTATTATAATGATATTATTGGTTTTATTTAGTTTTATTCTTTCATGGGGATTATGATTCAAGTTACTAAAGTGGTAAGAGTTTTATGTTAAAATCTCAACGTTTATTGGGACTGTTGATGATTATGCTTCCAATGATGAAATATTTTGATGTATCTTTAAATAAACTCATTTATTTTATTATAATTTGGATATTTTTATTGAATACATGTTTTCTTTTCATTTTCCTATCTTAAAGGATTAAATATACCAAGATAGACTTTTAAGAAAAATCATAATTATTTATCCCTTCAGTCAAAATCACTTTTTATTCCATATAAATGTTTATTAAAAACATTTTAAAAAATGTTTTAACATTATAAAAAGGATTTATAAAAGACATTTTTACCCATGTTTTTTTTTTACAAAAATTTTAAATGGAATCTTGTTTTTTATTCAAAATAAGACTTATTTAGATCTTACTGAAAACGTGAAAGGAATATTTGTTTTAACATGTATGACATTTCATGCCATCATGAACACTCAATGATTTAAATATTAATTTATAAGTTTAAAGGTGATTTTAAAATAAAAATATTTTGAGAATATTTTACATTTAAAAAATTATTTTTCAACCTAGAAAGGATATTTTTCTCAATAAATGTTTAAAATGATCTTTAAAGCTTCATTTATAAATTTCCAATGTTATTTTAAAAGAAAAGGATTTTTGAAAACGTTTTATGTTTCAAAAAGTTTTTATCAATGTATAAAGGATATTTTCCCCAGTAAATGTTTAAAATGATATTTAAATCCTCCTTTACTATTTTCTATGTTTTTTTAAAAGAAAAGGATTCTGAAATTATTTTATGAATTTTTTGTTTTGAAATTTTATTTTCAAAGTGGAATGACTATTTTCCTCAATAAATGTTCCAAGTTATATTTAAAAGTAATTTTACATCTAAGATGAAATCCTTTGATGTTTTATTTTTATGATGGTAATATTTTCATGAAAATAATTTATTTTCCATGGGTTATGTAATGGTGATATTTTATATAAAACCAATTTTTTCATGGGTTATAATACGATGGATGATTTACAAAACCCATTTAATTTATTAAGGTTTGAAATGTTGAATTTTTATGATATTGTAGCACACATATGTATGATTTTCATTATTTTATGGGTTTGAGATATATCTTCATCCAATGAATTGGTTAATGATTAATGTTATATGAGCTCATATGGTACATGGGAGGTTATCCCAAGCCCAGAAAGAGGGTATACAAGAGGTTATCCCAAGCCCAAAGCCAATACATGGGTGGCTATCCCAAGACTAACATGTTATGAATTTCTTGGTGGGTATCCTTGACATAAGGTTTTATATGCTTATGTGTCTACCATAATTCTATATATTATTCCAATGTTATTCCCTCAAGGATCTTGTTCATTGATTTCCTTATGATTTATGTCTTAAGAACAACCAATATTTATGCCATGACTCAAGATTTTGATTTTTATATATGGGGTATGGTTTCCATATGTCATGATCATATTATAATACCCTTATTCTCATTTTATGTTTATATATTTTCTTTTTTTAACCTTATTGAGTATATGGGCTCACCCTTTCTTATGTTTCTTCTCCCAAGATCATGATGATTGGTATTACGTGTTATATATCTAAAAAACGTGCTATTTATGAGGAGCTAAGTGGGAGCAGATATAGAACTCTTATAAACCATTTGTTTATTTTTTGAAGTTTTGAAAGTCATTATAACTTTACAATCCTCAAGCGTATGTTTATGTAATGTAATTAATATTCATCTAAAAACAAGTTATATTTATGTGTGAAAATCTGAGGTCACTATAGTTGGTATCATAGGATGAGTTTCATTAACCTTTGGAAATAATGATGAGAAAACTTTAGTGATATCCCTAGGGATATGTGTAAGGATAATTATAAGGATGATTCTATGTATAGGAAAATATCTTGTAATATTAGTGAGGGATAGAGCGAGTGGTTTCTGAGAAATTACATCCTTGTCTGGATACTAAAGGTGGATATATTTTTAGTGCAGATGTACCTAGGGGTAATAAATCTGAAAAAGGCATGTCAGGGTTGACTCAAGTGTTACCTGGTACACAAAAATTGGCCTTAATTTGTACTTAGTTTTAAACTCCAATGGGATACATTATAGAAATTCATAAAATATTTATAAAACATCACTAATGTTTTAAATAATGATAAGGAGTGACATAGGTTAAACCTAAGGTTTCATAGAATGAAAATAATGTGTCATAACAGGATATCCTATAAGTGATTTCTTTAATTATGTGGTTTCCTATTATTATTATTGTTTTTAACACTTTGAATTTTTGTTTTATTTAATGATCAAAGCTCAAAGGAACCATGTTTATCATGAGTGATAAAGGTAATGAAATGATTTTCCCCCTAGTAACCAAATGTTATGCTATATGAAAAAAAATATTGTTTCTATGTTCACACAACTTTATCAATCTATGAATCATGATGAGATTTTGAATGAGAAAAGAAGGTAAAATCAATGTATTGAGTCCTTGATGACGCATCATCGACCTTATTTTAGTTGTTCTGTAGATCCTTTAGTTTTTGAACAACGGATCAATGCCACTAAGAATATATTCTTTGTTATCTAGGGTTTGGAGCATGAAAAATTCATTTTGTACATCTATAATTTAGAAGGTGAAGTAGATATATGGTTGAATATTATCAGGAATATGAGGAAACAAAATAAAATTTTCTCCATGGAGTGATATGAGTTTAAGATCTTATTTTTTAATAAGTACTTCCCTCGTATTCTTTATAAAAAATAGAGAAGGAATTATGTGAGCTAAAGTAGAAGGATGATGAATTTGTTGGTACCTATGTGGAAAATTATACAAGAATAGAAATATATGCTTTCGGTGTTATCATCCAACCTGAATGTAATATTTATCGATTATTTAGTGTCTTAAAACCAAGTCTTTGTAGAGAATTATCTATACGGGAATTTAGTAGCTATAAAAAATTAGTCATTGTGTTATCCAGGTGTAAATGGAGATTGAAGTAACCCATCAATCATAGGGTTTTGATAAGAAAATAAAGATAAAGTTAATGGGAAACTCTAAAAATCATAGAGAGAAGAAGATGTGTTTTCCTTCATTCCCTAAATGTGGAATGAAACATATAGGAAACTATCTTAAGGGGACTACTAAATGTTTTAAGTGTGTAACGAAAGGTCATCGGGTGGATGAATTCTAAAGTGATAGTAAGAAGTTAGCTAACAAAAAAAAATAGAGAGAAATTTCAATATAATGCACCACCCACACATCAGAGATTTAAGTATAAAGAGATTGAGAATTATGAAAATCAATGCCTCAATCGAGGGTAAAATGAGGATGAAAAGCTACAATAACCTTTTAAGATAAAGGACAAAGGGAAAGAATATGAAATAAAAATGGATGAAGTGAATCATGATAATTAGGGAAAACTTATCCTCCCCTCTTTAGTTGATAATTTCATGTTTTATTTTGTATGAAGTATCCATATGAATATCTTACTGTTCTTAACTTAGTTAAACTTGATGTGATTATGATCATTGATTAACTTCATCTATAAGGATTTTGGAGTAATAAAATCACATTTGGTATTCTATAGGTGTAGGGATGAACCCATTCTTATAATGGAAATATTTTTGTCTAAAAAAATACCATATTTAAGGAATAAAAGGTTAATTGTATTTTAAAAGGGTATATTCCTCTGTGCAATATTAAATTAAGAGTTATATGAGTTTATGAGTTTAAGGTTGATCGTAAGTTCAAAGTCTTAGACACCTATTTTGAGGTTTTATATGATATAATTTTTTCAATGTTAGGGATATTTTGGGAAACATTTATACCAACACAACCCTTTGGCTATATTTTCATGAAAAACTTATTTAAGGAATAATTCCATTAAATTTTATGGATATAATATTAAAGGTATTGAAAAAATTTAGGGTCTATATTATATTTGATATTGAGGTAATTATGGATTATTTTAATTTGGGAATTTTATAGGAATTATGTTAATATAGATTTGGAAAAAAAGAGGTAACCCACATTTTGGGTGACAACCCATTGCATCCAGAAAGGCCATAGGGCCTGAACCCACAACCAAAGGGTGAAAATGGTATAATTTCAACCATTTGTGTATGTAAAATAGTGTTTATGGTGGGAAAACATGAAGAGAAATATTAATGAGTATGTATCTAGTTTTTTGGTATGTCAATAAGTTATGTCCGAGAGATAAATTTTTAAGGGGATGCTCCAACCATTATCCATACTTGAATGGATATAAAAAAAATCACCATGGATTTTATAATTGGACTCCCAAAACATCAGAATGGAATAATTATATATCTTTTATAGTTTATCACATTACAAAGTTAGCACACTTCATCACTATAAGATAATATTTATCTTTATGTTAGATTTCCTAGATATAGATTAAGGAAGTGGTAAGGTTGTATGAATTACCACATTCAATTTTATCTGATCGGTATATGATATTTACCTCAATGTTTTAGTGAAGTCATCATAAATATATTCATAAAATGTTGAGATTAAATTATTTGTATCATCCTTAGATAGATAGTTATTCTGAGAGAATAATTCAAACCCTATAGGATATTATAAGATCTTATTATATGGATTTCAAAGGTGGTTGGTATCAACACCTTCCTCTAGTTAAGTTTTCTTAAATAAATACTTTTAATCAGTCATTCATATATCTCTTTATACAGATATTTATTGAAAAAGTGTATAACTCCAATGTGGTGGGATGAAATAGGAGAAAGAAATATATTAGGACTAGTGTTGGATAATGAAGTGAAAAACAAAGTTAGAGCCACTCAGAAACACATAAGGCCAACACAAATTCAGTAGAAATTTATTCTAATAGTCACTGACATAATATAGAATTTAAAGTTAGTGAGAAGGTAGTTATATAAATTTCTCCATGTAATAAAGAAGGGAAAACTTATACCTATTTATATCAACCTGTTTTAAATTCTTGATCATATCATAATAATATATTATCATTTCGCACTTCCACTGAACCTCTCCCAAGTCCATAATGAGTTCCATGTATCTCTCCCGAGGAAGTACATACCTAATCCATCACATATACTCAACTCAGGGGTCATACCGTTGGAACATGATCTTTCTTAACAGGAATAATTGGTATAGATTTAGTATTGTATAGAGAAATTTCTAAGAAACAAGACCACTCACCTGGTCAATGTTTTGTGGTGTAATCACCATCTTGGGGAAGTTACATGGGAACTTGAGGATGTAATGAGGTAAAAGTATCCTCAGTTTTTAGTAACAAAGTGATGAAATTTTACAGGTGAAATTCATTTTAAGGGGTTTCTAATGTAACACCTCTAGATTTATGTTTTCTTAATAAATTTTAATTCATTTATAGCTTGATATATATGAAACCTCGAGTCTTAAACAAAATATAATGCATAACTAAAATATTGTTATTTAATATGACAGTTAATTCCTAGCCATTGGAATGATGGGTATGAATATTATTGACTAAATTATGAATATATATGGTTTACACTTATAAATAAAATTAATTATTTGGTGACCAATTATTTATAAATGTAAATTAAAAACCATTTGAAAATATAGGAATTTTTTCAGAAAAACCATTTTTATGCACAATAAAATGTTTTACTTCAATAAATTCAATAAATAACTTTTATTTCATAATTTTAATAAAATTTAATTATTATATATTCAGTAAAATATTTAAACATTCATCTTATGTTTTCTCTATTCATGATATAAGAATATATCCAATTTTACGTTTAAAAATTGTATTTTTCTAAAAAATAATTTTGTCACATTTTGTGCACTTATTTTAAATTTCCTTTTTCTCAATTTTAGAAATTTTATTTTATAAAATTAAATTATTTTTTTAAATCATTATGTAAAAATTACCTTGGAGTGATTTTTTGAATAGATAAATTTTCAGTGAATAGTGAAAATACAAGTTTTTTTTAATAAAAGTGACTTTTCATTAAAAAAAATTAGAATCTAATTTTTATTTTAATATGATTTTAAAGGTTAAATTATTTTAATTTTATATCTATTAATTCAACTTAAGTTATTTTAATCAATTTCATATTGAATATTAATATAAAAACTTTTAAATTTTTGAACATTTTCTCTTTGGAAAGATGCTTTCTCATCGCGTCAGCAAGTTTAATTTTAAATTAATATTTTACACTTATATGAATGAAATTTGATAAAATGAATCTAATATTTTTAATTATCATAATTTATATTATATAATAATTTTATCTTGATTTTTTGTCAAAATGAATGGTTAAAATAGTAAAAATTAATTACCGCATTTACGGTTAAAACGAGTTTACCAGAGGATTAATCTAAAAAGATGATGGGTAGAATGACCTATAAACATTTTAAAGACCCATTTTATATCCATATGTCAATATTTTTACTAATAATCTTTCTTAATGGTCAATTTTTTAGCTTTTTTACATGTAAAAAACCTTGGTACACTTTATTCTTTTCAAAAAATACATGTGCGTCCTCTTCCCCACTTATAAAAGGTGATCCACTCTCATCTCCTATTCACACTTCCAAAACCTTTTTTTTCAAAAAATAACTGACAAGATATATTAATTAATTACCTAAATACATCTTATATTCCTTATTTTTATTATTAAGACTTCCTAATGAGGCTTAAGATATAAACCTAACGAGGTTCTCTGAAGAAGAGGTATAGTCCTTAAACTTGCATTTTCATTTTATTTATTCCTCTAAATTCTACAAATATTCCTAAAATATGATGATATAATAACAAAATTATATAACATATAATAATATTTTATTATGTTATTGTGATAACCTATATCCCTCTCCTCTTCAATCAAATTAGAAATGAAACCTTCGATCTTGTGTAAGATGAAATACCGCCTCACAAACCGATGATATTGTTTTCCATCACCACATATCATGGATGGATATAATGATGTATTTAATGTTTATATAATATATTTAATATATTATTATATTTATGGAATTATAATATAACACCTATCTTCTTACCTTCCAAACCATTAGAAAACAATAACGTCACTCATGTGTATGGCGGACTACCACCTCGTGAACCGATGTGATGTGTTTTTCATTTATATTTTACATATATGGTAATAGGGATATATTAAATCAATATATATTATATTTTTATAATAATTATATTTTTTTAGTTATCATATCACTTATACTTTCTAACTTTCCATTCTTTGGGGGGTATGATAATCTCGCTCGTTTGTACATCAGACTACCACCTCATGAAATGATGTGATTTGTTTTCACTAACACTTTGAATGGAATGTAATAAGGATAAATTTAATAAATATATGTGATATATATAAAATAATAAGTATTATATAAATTTTAGTTGTTATTTTCCTTTCTTTTTTCCCATATTTAAAAAAATGGAAATAGTTTGCATTCATACAGACGACCTACCGTCTTATTGAATTGTGTATTTCATTTCATATGTCAATCTTTAATTGATTACTGTAAATACTTATATACTGAATATATATTATATTTATATCATTTTTAACATTATATATATTTTTTAACCATTATAAATTTAAATTTATGAAAAAATATCAAATCAAAGCATACATTAAGAATAAAGAAATTATTACCCGAAACGTGATTTTAACAAGGAATTGTTAATAAATAGGTAATAAAAGAAAATAAGTAAATCATATATGGTATGATTTATATAAATATTTTTTTATAATATATTTATAATAAACTTATATTTATTATAAATTAGTTTAAAACATGTATAAAAGATGTCAAGACTTAAGGTAAGAGATTTTTTTTCTGAATTTGACTTCTTTGAGACATACGTTTTGTTATGCACTTATATTATTTTATGATGTGTATATAAAACCTATTTTAAATAGAATATAATGAATATATTTATCCTCATGATATTATAAGTTTCATTTAATGTTAATCTTTCATGGGGATTATGATTCAAAGTTACCAAAGTGGTAAGAGGTTTATGTTACAATCTCATCGTTTATCGGGATTGTTTATGATTATGATTACATTGATAAAATATTATGCTTTATCTTTATAGAAGTTATTATAATTTATTCCCATATATTTATTTCTATATAATAAATTTTTCATTTAATTTTCCTATCTTTAATTATTTCAGATACAAAAATTCAATTTTTAAGAAAAATCATCTTTATTTATCTCTTCGATCGAAAACTCATTTTCTGCCATATCCATGTTTTCTAAAAAAAATAAGTTTTTCTAAAATCTCAAAAGGAATTATTAAATAAATTTTTAAACTTGTTTTAATTTTTTATAAAATATTTATAAAGTAATATTCATTTTTTTTTTCAAAACAATTCCCATTTTTATTTTACCGAAAATGTGAAAGGAATCTTTTTTAATTTGTAAGACATTTACCTCCATCATGATCACTAAATGTTTTAAAGATTCATTATAATATGAAAGGTTATCTTTAGAGAAAATTATTTTGATATTTTTTTGTTTCGAATAGTGTTTTCAATGTGGAAAATATATTTTCCTCAAGAAATGTTTTAAATGATTTTTAAAGCTTCTTTTATAAGTTTCTAAGGTTATTTTTAAAGAAAATAATTTTTAAAATGTTTTATTTTTAAAAAAGTGATTTTAAAGTGGAAATGATATTTTCATCAATAATTTTTTAAAATATTATTTAAATATTACTTTATTAGTTTCAAAGTTTATTTTAAAATAATTTTATTTTGAGGTTTTTTTATAAATTTTTATTTTTGAAAAGTAATTTTCAAAGTTGAAAGACTATTTTACTCAAGAAATGTTCCAAGTGATGTTTCAAAATAATTTTCCATCTAAGATGAAATCCTTTGGTGTTACTTGTTATTTAATGGGGATATGATCCAAGGATTCCATTCTTATTCTTTAATTTAATGGTTTATGGTTTTGATGATAATATTTTAATGAAACCCATTTATTTTCCATGGGTTATGAAATGATGAAATTTTCTATGAATCCTAATTATTTTCATGGGTTCCGATAAGATGAATGATTTATGAAATCCATTTATTTTCAAGGGTTTTTATAATATTAAAGTTTTATGATCTTTGGAAAACATATGTATGATTTAAATTATGTGACGGGTGGGACCAATATCTCCCTCCAATGTATTTGGTAATGATTAATGTTCTATCAGATTAGTGGGTTCATGGTAGTTTATCCCAATATTGAAATAAGGGCACATGAGAGGTTATCCCACACTCAAATCTGGTTTATGGGTGGTTATCCCAAGGCTAACATGTTATACTTTTCAGGGTGGATAGACTTGATATATGGTTTTTTATGCTTTTGTGTGGGCCAAAATTCCATATCTTATGCAAATGATATGCTCTCTTAGATAATGCTCTTTTATTTTCTTAGGATTCTTGTCTTATTAACTACCAATATTTATGACATGACTTAATATTTTGATCTTTTATATACAGGTTATGATTTTTAAATGTTATTCTCATGTTCTCATACCCTCATGATTGTGTTATAGTTACACATTTGGATTTTTTACCCTTACTAGGCATCTAAGCTTACCCTTTCTTATATTTCATTTCCACGGGTTATAATGATAGGTATTACATGAAATATTTCTTACATGGGTTCTACTTATGAGGTACTAAGTGAGAGATGATGTATAACTCTTATGAGTGATCTGTTTATGTTTCTATGTTTCCAAAGGCATTATACCTTTACGATCCTTAGAAGTTTGTTTGTTTAATGTAATGAATATTCATCTAAAAATATGTAATATCTACATTTGAAATGCATGGGTACCTTTAAGGATCAACATTACCTTTCTTGAAATCATTATTCAATATAAATAAAGAAATTATTTCATACCAAGCATGAGGTACTTGTTTGATACTATACAAAGATCTAGATAATTGAAAATATTGATCAGAAAATAACCCATTTTCAAAACTAGGGGGTTGAGAAACATAAACTTATTTAGTTATAAAACCATTTAAGAAATAAAATTTAACATCCATTTTATATAAATTCAAACTTTGAAAATAAGAAAAATCTAATAATTTTCTAATAGCCTCTAACCTAACAACAGGTGAAAATGAATATTCAAAGCCTATACCTTATTCTTGAGAGTATCCTTAGGAAGATTCTATCTTTATTTTTGAAAATCAGTCCAGATTCATCCAACCTATTTCTGAAGATCCATTTAGTTCTGATTTCCTATTTCTTCCCCATAAATTCAATAAAACAAAAAACATTATTTCTAACCAATTGATTAAGCTCATTAGGAATGGCAATAATATAATTGGTATCATTTAAATATTTAACAACATTAGTAGGAAAATGATAAAAAAACAAAAGCATAGTAAACAAAAAAGTTTAAACTAGAAATTTTAGCTATCATACCAGAACTAACATTTACAATCACACTGTCAATGGGAATATCTCTATGAATATTCCAATATATAGGATTATATTTGGAATAATTTTTCTCCCCATTTATATAAACATTATCTAGAGGTTTGTTTTAACCAAAATTGAAATCCATGAAATCATCTTCAATATTTTCCAAAATAGATTTCCAAATATCACAAGATCTATCAAACTTCGTATTCATAAATTCTTCAATAGTAATGGTATGTTTTTTATAAACTCTATAAACATTAATATTAGAATAATAACTAAGAAAGATACCTTCAATACCTTTAGCACCAAACTTATCTTAATTATCTTTCATATTAAATATAAAAACATTACAACAGAAAACTTTAAAATAACCAACCTTTAGTTTTAAACCTTTAAAAAATTCATAAGGAGTTTTATTTTAAAATGTTCAATAATAAACTTGATTTAAAACATTTTAATTATAATTAACATATTCAAACCAAAACTATTTTGGTAAATTATATTCATTAATTTAGGTTCAATCCATTTCTTGAATGGTTATATTTTTTCATTTTACCACACTACTTTGTAGTGTTCGAGGAGAAAAACATTATGATTACAAACTTTTTCATTACAACTTTTTTCAAAATTATAATTGAGAACTCCACATATATTATCACTTAAAATGGAAAAGATAAAACAATATTTTTCATTTTGAACTATCCTATAAAAATCAATAGATCTAGTTGAGTTTTCATGCTTATGATTCATAAAATAAACCCTTGTAAATCAATATAAATCATAATCAATAATAAAAAATATATTTCTTTCCACATAAACTAGAAGTTTTTATTAGACAAAATAAAAAAAGATGAAAAAAATAAATAGGTATAGAAGTATAAACATGATTGATATATTTGAAATATTTCTTTTGTTGCTTACCTTTTAAGCATGAATCATAAACAAAACCTTTTTGTACCTCTAACTTGGCTAGATCTATAACATGTGAATGCTTGGATAAAATGTGTGTCATTTGAAAATGATCATTTCTAATCCTTATATGCCAATGAACATCATCTATTTCTATATAATTGAGACACTTAACATTTTTATTAGTTAGATAAGATAAATAAATAGAATATATATTATCTTTTTAATTAGAAAAAAATAAAAAAATATATTATTAAAAACTAAAAAATTATCAACATCAAATATAAAATACATACCACCATGACATGATTGTGAAATACAGATTAAGTTTCATTTCAAACCTTCAAATTATAATACTATAGAAATTAAAATAACATTATAGATACTTACTTCACCAAATACCTTAACATTTCCTTTAGAGTTCTCTATAAAAGTTACAGATAAACCATTGAATTTTTTGTAAGAGATGAAATTCGATAGGTCACCAATCATGTGATGGTAAAAACCAATGTCCATGTAATATGTGTCATTCTTGAGATATCCAGTTAATTTTTCCTCAAAAAAAATTTACTTGAAATTTTTAGAACCCGTTATATTTTGGCTCTAACTAGGTTAAACATTGAATTATTAGGTACCCAAATATATTTGAAACATTTATTATAAGGTATAACAATAGATAAATTTTTTGAAATAAATTTTTTGTATAACCAATATATTAAGGATAACTAAAAGAACTTTCATTATCATAATTTACATACATATAACATTTGAATCATGTAACCTAAGAAACATTTACAGTAGAACTTTTAACAAAAGTTGCCTTGTATAACATAGGAATCTGTGGATTATAAAAAAAATAGTTTTATATTTATTCAGTTTCATCATACATAACATATTTTCATATTTTCCCTTTCCTTGAAAAAAAATAGATAATGTTTCTTTTAAGCTTTCTAATTCCTTTATAAGATTATATTTTTCCATTAGAATATACACAAAATCTTCATAGATTTTACCTTTAAAACATGAAGTAGAGTTTATTATTTTTTTTTTCCTTAAGAACATCATTAGCCTTATTGGTTTTCTTTATTTCCATGATAATCATATTATTATCATCTTTTAATTCTTTATATAATTCATTAACACTTAAACATATTTTTTAAGTCTTTCATTCTCTTCATATAACTCATCAAATCTTTAACCATCATAGTCAAAATAATAGCTAGAATTAGAATCATTATGTACCTAATTTGTATTTATTGTCATCAAGAAGAGGTTAGATAAGTCTTTCTCACTTCTAGATACATCACTTGTATTGTATTATTTAGTGAAATTCCATCCATAATGATAATCACATATCAATTATTTCTTGTATTTTTTATCTCTCCATTATTACTTCAACTTTGGATAGTTGGGTTTGGTATGTATATTATTTCTATATTAATAATATGTTACATCTCTTCCATATGTGGTGAACTTATTTTCTCTTCAATAACTCTGTTGATTTTACTTGGTCACTTCTTGAAATTTTTATTTTGCTTCATCAAATTATAAATACCATTTCTTATATTCAGTATTTTTCTTTTTCCACTTTACTTTTCCTAAGATTTAGAAGTGTTACAGATAACATTTAAATGTTTTTTTAAATTAATACAATTTTCCTTTAATTATCTTCTTTTATAATATTCTTCAACTAAAATTTTTATTGAAGAAGTGTTCTAACAAGTTCATCCAATGTGTATTCTTTTGAAATTCATACTCTAATCGATCGAAACCTTATTTTCATTCCACTTCATGGGTAAAGATCTTATTACACTTTTAATAAGTATGAGGTTATATAAAGTTTATCTAATGGAATTAATTCTATTCATAATTCATGTGAATTAGTGGAATATTTGGTTTACACTTTCACCTTCACCCATCCTAAAATATTGTAACTCTTCTCAAAGCATTCAAAGCTTGGTTGTAATCAACTTGTTTGATTCAAGGTGAGTAACTTGAAGAATATTATAGATATCAAGATCTTTCTTAAATACATAAAATGACTAAACACACCTGTATCAATAAAATGATATAAAAATTTACAACATTTTAATTCAAAAACATATTTAGTAGAATAATTTCTTGTAAGAGGACCTAGGTCAGATTCAAGTATCTTACAAGGATTTTCCATGATTGAGAAATGTTTTATGCTTAGATGTTTAAGGTATGCCTCTATTCTTAATTTACAATAACCATAATCATTCCCATCAAAGCGAGGAAAATTATAAAGAATCCATCCATTATTTTATTTTATTAATTCTATCTTATAGATCTTGTCCTTAGACTGTGAGGTTTATTAAAATTTTAGCATAATAAAATATAAACAACATAATCTATAGAAGGATTCGATAAATTCCAAATGGAACTACCTCTGATACCAATTTTAAGCATGATGGGACAATTACAGATGGTATGGGGGCTGAATAAACCAATTTAAATTTTATTAAATGAATTGATAAAAGATTTAAATTAATTATAAAGTTAATTAATATATTTAATTAGAATAAAAATAAAATAAATAATGAATGGTTGTTCTTATAATAGTTCAGATCAAAGTTGAAAAACTCTATCCTTATACCTCTCTACCTAGTAAGAGATATTTTGTGCACTATACAATTTTTTAAAGGGGAATCATAACCCAATTATAACCTACTTTTTTAAGTGGAATTATAAATAGAAAGACACCTAACTTTTTTATGGGGAGTCAAAACCCAATTAAAGACATGAATTTAGATACCTGGATTCAAAACTCAAATGGTCATGAATATAGAATCTGGGAGTCAAAACCCAAATATGGAGAATTATTTTGTATGAGAAATCATAAATAGAAAGTGGGAGCATGTGAGATATGATAAGAAGTGTTACAAACTCAAGTAAACAAAATGAAATAGATAGAAGAAAAATGAAACACATGTATTGGTTCTTGAGTTCTTAATCATATTGAATGTATCTTTAAGGTAATATAAGAAGTCCTGGAAGTTTTTTTCAAACATTAAGAGATCATCTACCAGTAGTGTGAAATGTTCCACAAAGGAGGAATGTAAAATAATTTATTGAATCAAAAACACCACTCTCTTCACATTATATTACTTGATAATATGAAATCCATAATCAAAGAAGTGTCATATCATACCCACACATAAAAAAAGTATTGAACTAATTTTTTTTAAAAATAAACTAAACAAATATGAGAGAGGTTAGAGAATTCAAAATTCAAAAATGATAAAATTATATTATCAGAAAGAGAGAGAAAGAGAAACTATTATTTCATAAATATCGGTCAACTCATGATAAAAATTTAAAATATTGAAGAATGATTAAAATAAATTGGAAATCATTTAAATTAATAGTTTAAAATATATCTATAATATTAGGTTAATGAAATATACCATGAAAATAGAAAGTTAGAATTTGAAATATGAAATTCAAAAACATTCCATTAAAGAAAAGAAATAAACATGTAGGGAAATATATAAAATTAATTACACCATATTAAATATATTAAAAAAAGTTTAAATGAGTTTAATATAAACTAATATTAATTTATAAACAATAAAATCAAAGATAATAACATAAAATATGAAAAATGATTATTTGAGTTTCAAGTTGTTAGTTTTATTTATGAAAATAAAACACATTTTTATCTTCATAAATAAAATGTTTAAAATAATGAAAATTAGTTCCCATAGGTTATAAATACTTTATATGGATTTATAAATTCATTAGAACAATTTAAATATCAGAAACAGATATAAAACAAATTTATATATAAAACAAAACATAAAATAGATCATTTTTTTATGTTGGAATAACTTGTATAATTTCCCTGAAATACTTAGATAAATTAATGTAGGTGAATTTAATTTAAGTGTTTTTTCATATATAAGTGAATTGATGACATAGTAAAATATACATAAGAAATTCAAGTTAGTAATTTACGTAAGAGAATTAATCCCATAGGTGATTCACGTGTCTTAATTCTTGAAAACTATAAATAGATTGGCATCTCAAATTCCAAAGTAAAAATAGACATACATAAATACACAATTTTATTTGGGTCCATTTTAATTATATTTATAAAATTTCATTATATTTCCAAATAATCAAGAATCTCCTTAATAAAATCTATATATCTAAATTTATGATTAAAAAATAACAGCAAAAGAGTTTTACAAAACATTAAAAATTAGAATGAAAAAATATAGCAACTTCTAACCTAATTTCAGACAAGGTAGAGATTGATTCAAAAGTTGATTTATTCTAATTAACTTCATAAAATATTATTATATTTACAAAAAATAATAACTCAATTTGGAGTTCTTTATCTCAAGATACAGTCAAAATAGAAAGAGTAATTGATTCTGAAAAATTGACTACATGGTGAATAATAAATCGGCTATGTGAGAGATTTGGACACATGAATTGACTATGTGGGAAAATTTGATACATGAACTGGCTACATGGGAACAATAATATAACCTATACAAATTATATAATAAGGCCCCACACGATGTATTTAACCTATAATATCAATATAAAACATGTAGAACATGTTATGAACAATAAAAACATAAAATCTAAATATATTTTAAGAAAAGAAATATTATGATATAATCTAGATTAAGTATACTTTAATAAATAAGAAATTAAAATTATTAATACATTTAATGGAAATAAAATAAATAAATCTTTGTAATTATAAAATCATAAAGTAGTTTAAGGAACTACTCAACATTCTCCCATTTTTTAATAATTACGAAACCAAGTATAATTTAAAAAACATCTTCGCCAATATAAAATTATTAATAAAATATTGTTTCAATAAAATAAATTATTTATTTAGAATGAATTTAAATAATGAATATAATGTTATTAAACATTTATATTGTAGAACATATATCAAGGAGCCAATGTAAATTCATCAAGTGTCAAAATATATAAATAAATATAGTGATAAGAATCTTTAGAAGTTTTTTGAGAAACAATAATGAGAAATCTCTTAAAAATTATATTTTATGAAAAATAAAGGTTTGAATAGTAAGTTAACATCATCTAGTATGTGTGAGAGGTTTTATAATAATTATAAAATAAAAATATATATATAGAAATTAATCCGTAGTAATATGCAAAAGAGACCTCCTAAACACATAAAAACATAAAACTATTAAGATTCCAACATTTTATGCACAAATTTAGTATTTTCAAATTGAGTAAAGTTTAATTCCTAGAAAATAAATCTAAAATATAATTTTTAGTAGGGATAAACTCTAAAATTTCATCTCTGTCATTCACGTGATCTCCAATAAAATTAAATCTAACGTCGATATGTTTTTTTCTAGAATGTTGCAAAGGATTTTTTAAAATAGAAATTGAAAATGCGTTATCAAAATAAATAGGAAAATTACTATATAAATACCAATATCATATAATGTTTTCTTAATCCATAAACATTGAGTGCAATAACTATAAACAAAGATATACTCTACTTCTATATTAAATAGAACAACATATAATTTCTTCTTATAAGACTAAGAAATTAATAATTTTCCAAGAAAATAACACACCTGATGTGATTCTTCTATCATGTTAATAGCCCCCAAAATCATATTTAGAATAGGATGTTAAATAAAAACAATTATACTTATGATAAAACAATCAAGAGTTAAAAATTATTTTAATTTATCTAATTAATATTTTCATAGATTTAATATGAATCTCTTTAGGATCATCTAGAAATCTTACACATAAATAAAGAAAAAACATGATATTATGTCTAGATGAAGTTAAATAAAGAAGGATACCTATCATGAATATATAAACTTTAATATCAACTAATTTACGTGAAGCATCAATATCTAATTTATAATTAGTACCTATAAGAGTTTTCGTAGATTTATAAGAATCAATACTAAACCCTTTAACCACCTATTTAGCATACACTTATTGATTAATAAAGATCCCATATTTCCTTTGTGAAATTTTAATTCAAATAACAAAATTTAATTCGACCATTAAGTTCATGTAAAACTCAGATGACATAAAAGTAGAAAAATAACTACAAAGTAATTCACTAGAGTAACTAAAAACTATAACATCGACATAAATTCTCACAATTAAAATGTAATTATAAATTATTTTAATAAAAATACTACTACAAAATAGGCCTTTAATAGTGCTAGAATAAGCCTTTATTATTGCTAAAAAAGTTATGACAATCAGAGCACGGTTAAAAGCCTGAATATTTTATCAAAGCTAAAAAAGCGCTATTATAGGCTCCCTTTAATAGTGTTTTTTTAATGCTGATAAAGGAATCACTATTAAGGGAGTTAAAATTATATTTTTTTGAACTTCTATGAGCCTAAACCCATTATCAATGCTTCCATAACACCTTTAACAGCACTCCCCCACCTTTATCAACGCTTTTCACCCCACTACCCCTTTTATAGGCACTTTTCAAATTTCAAAACTCATGTGTGCCTTCCTATATTCGAACCGTATAACACTCCTTAGAAGATGGAATGCCTTTACCACTACACCATGTTGTTTTTTGTCTATTTAGTGATATTTCAATTTATTTATATATATATTTACACATATAATTTTTATTCATATATTTATATAATTATTTTTAAATAAATTTATACTATATATATATATATGTGTGTGTGTGTGTGTGTGATATATATATACTTATAATTATTTAAATATATTTTATATTATATTCATTTACATATACTATACTGTAATATAAATATATATATGTTTATTAATACACACATATAAGTATATAAATATATTATAAATATATTTGTATAATGTAAAAAATGGTAAGATATTGTTTTAATTACATTTTTTATATTTTTAGTTATTTTGATATATCATAATATATATTTTTACGTAAATATTTTGATATATATATTTAAATGAGTGATTTATTATAGTAAATATACAAAAACTGGAATATATTTAATTATAAATAAAATTACATTATGAAAAATGATAAAATTTCGAATCCATAATATTAGTATGAATGTAACCCAAGGGAATAAATTCAATCCCCATTGAGAAAGGAAAAAATACCCCTAAAATTAGGTTGAAAATCCATCTAATGCTAAAAAAGTATGGTACTCTGACTAAAAATTCAGTTTTAAAAGCCTTTTGGGCATTTTTTGGCCTTGAAAAATGTGATAGAGATTTAACTATGTTACTAAGGGTCTAGAACTCATTGCAGGTTTAGATTTTATATGTGGTAGATCCTAAAAAGACTCCCAGATCAAAATTTATGGTCGTTTGAAATTCGAGTTACGTTTTAAACTTATTTTAGATCTTTTATTAATGTTGTTATTTTTTTTATTCTTCAAATTGATATTAAATGACTATTATTCGATAATAATAAGAAAATTATTAATTAAAAATATTTTTTAAATTATTTTATAAGACTTTTTTACTGAATATCTTATATATTAAGTGTAAATTCCTATTTACCATATCAAAAACATATTTTGAAAAATATGTATTATATTTATATAAATATATTAATATTTATATATTAATATATTATTTTTAATGATTTTTTTGAAGTATTCCCTTAATATCACTACTAAAAAAGCCATGATAACCCCCCCTATCAGCATTTTTTACAAGTGCTAATAAAAACCCTATTTATCAGTGCTTTTTTAAAAGCACTATTAAAGACCCCCTTTCACATCACTTTTTTTAGCACTGACAAAGGGACCCTTTAACAGTGCTTTTAGCTAGTGATGTTAAATCCCTAGCGATGGATAAACCGAGTTTTGTAGTAGTGAGAGTAGGACCAACATTACCTTTCTTGAAAAAATTATTCAATAGAAACAAAGAAATCCTTTCATACCAAGCACGAGGTACTTGTTTGAGACCAAACAAAGATTTATATATTTTAAAAAATGATTGTAAAATTAATCATTTTCAAAACTATAATATAAAATTATTCAGTTATAAATCCATTTAAGAAATAACTTTTAACATCCATTTGATATAACTTAAAACCTTGAAAACAAGAAAAATCTAACAATATTAAAATATTCACTAACCTAAAAACAAGTATGAATGAATCTTAAAAGTCTATACCTTCTTCTTAAGAGTATACTTGGGTAAAAAGTTTGAAATTATTTTTTATAATCTTTCAAGATTCTTCCAGATTTTTTATAAAGATCCATTAAGTTTTAAATTCCTATTTATCCTCAAGAAATTATACTAAACACTAAAAATTATTTATAACAAATTGTTTAATCTCATCTTGTATAATAATAATGCAATTTAGATCATTTAAATCATCAACAACATTAGTAGGAACATGATCAATAACAAAAGTAGATTTAGAAAAGAATTTTAAAGTAGAACTTCTCGTTTTCATACAAGAACAAAAATTACCAATCGCATTTTCAATGAGATGATCATTATAATTCCTCCAATATCATGGATTATATTGAGAAACATTTTTATCCCCCTCAACATAAACATTATCTAGAGGTTTTTATTCACCAAAATTGAAATCCATAAAATCATCTTTAATATCTTTAAAATAGATTTATGAATATCATATGATTCATCAAACATCATATGCATAGATTCTTCAATATTCATGGTATGCTTATTATAAACACTATAAAATATACTATTATTATAATAACCAAGAAATATACCTTCAACACTTTTAGTATCAGGATTATCTAAATCATATTTCATACTCAAGATAAAAAAATTTCAACCAAAAAAATTAAAATAACCTAACTTTAGTTTTTTACCTTTAAACAATTCATAAGGATTTTTCTTTAAAAAGGGTTTATAATAAACTCTATTCAAAACATAGTAATAAATATTAACAAATTCAACCTAAAAATATTTCAGTAAACTATTTTCATTAATAATGGTTCAATGTATTTATTGCGTGGTTCTATTTTTCTGTTCTATAACACCATTTTTTTGTGGAGTTCTAGGAGCATAAAAATTATTAGTAGAACCATTTTATTTATAAAAAATTTCAAGATTCACATCAAAAAATTCACCTCCATTTTCACTTTTAATGGAAATAATTAAATATCCTTTTTCATTTTTAACTATGTTACAAAACTATATAAATCTAAATAAGGATTCATATTTATGAGTCATTAAATAAACTCATATATATCTTCTGAAATCATTAAAAATAACCGAAAAATATTTATTTCCACATAAACTAGCAGTTTTCATTATACCAAATAAATCAAGATAAAATAATTCAAGAGGTATTAAAGTAGAAATATGATTTATATATTTAAAGGATTCAATTTGATTCATACATTTTATGAATGACTCACAAAAAATCTTCTCTTACCTTTAAGTTGGGTTAATATTAAACATGTCCATGCTAGGAAAAAATGTGTATCATTAAAAAATGATCATTTCCAAGCCTTCTATTCCAAAGTGAATATCTATTTCTATATCATTTTGAAACATAAAATTTTATTATATAGATCAAATAAATTAATAAAATAGATATTATATTTTCTATTAATATAAAATACTAAGAGATTGGGTCCAACTAGATTAAAAATAGAATTATTAGGTACCAAGACATATTTTTATTATTTATTATAAGGTACTCTAGTAAATAAATATTCTGATATAAAAGTCTTTTATAACTAAGATATTGGGTATTTCATATAGAAATTTCAATATAGTAATGTTGTTGCATACAAAATTGTAAGCATATAACATAATAAACCCTTCCAGCATAAATTTTAACAAAGTTAGTATTTTATAACTAGGAATCTATGTATTATAACCAAAACCATTTCTATATTTATTTATCCTAACCATAGATAACATATATTCATATTTTTTTATTTCTTGAAAAATATTGGATAACTTTTATTTTAATCGTATTACTTCCTTTCTAAGATTATCATTTTCCTTCTGAATAAGCTCAAAATAATAATATATTTTACCTTTAGAACATGAATTAGAATTTATTATTTCTTCTTTAATATCATCATTCTTCTTATTTACTTTATTACTTTCCTTGATAAGCATATTATTTTCTACTTTTAATTATTTATATAATTTAGTAACTCTTAAAAAATATTTTTTAAGCCATTAATTTTATTCATATAGCTCATAAAATCTATAATAATCACTATTAGATAAATAGATAGAATCAAAATAATTTCATAACTCATTTTTATTTACTGTCATAAGTAGAGGTTGGATAAATATTTCTCACGTTGAGATTCGTGACTTGAATTTCATTCTTTAGTATAACCCTTCCCAGTATGATAATCATGTTTCAATTATTTATTATATTTTTTATCTATCCCTTATTGATTTAATTTTAGATAGTCGAGTTTGATATGCACCTTATTTCTATATTTATAATAGGTTACATCTATTCTATATATAGTGACCTTATTGTATCTTCAATAATTCTTTTTATCTTTACTTGGTCTCTTCTTGAACTTTATCTTTCACTTCATCAAATTATAAATACCTTTTCTTATATTCATGATTTTTCATTTTTCACTATTTTATAACTGAGATTTAGAATTCTTAGAACTAACATTTATATATGATTTTAAAGAAAAATATTTCTTCATTGAAGTATCTTCTTATGAAATATTCTTCAACTCAAGTTCATATTGAAGAAGCGTTCTGATGAGTTCATCCAATGTGTATTCAATAAAATTATTAATTTCATAGACTACAACCTCCTTTTCTTGCCACTTCTTGGGTAGAGCTCTTATGAATCTTTTGATAAGTACAGGGTTCTCAAAAGTTTCTATAATGGAATTCATTCCATTCACAATTCTTGTAAATTAGCGGTACATTTAGTTTACACTTTCATATTCACACATACTAAAATCTTGGTACTCTACTCGAAGCATTCTGAGTTTGGTTCAAATCATCTTGTCTGAGACAAGGTGAAAATACTTTTAGAGTATTGTAGATATCATGAGATTTCTTACATATATACACATAAATAAACACACTTCTCTTAATAGAAAAATATTTTTTTTTACAAATTTGTAATTTAAAACATATTTAGTATGATCGTTTCTTGTAATAGAATATGGGTCAGCTTCTAGTAGCATGTATGTTTTTTCCATGATTAACTAAAGATCAATGCTTAACTATTTGAGGTATGCCTCCATTATGGATTTCTAGAAATAATAATCATTCCCATCAAAGAGAGGTGTCTTATGAGGAATCCATCCATTATTTTAATTCATTCCTTCCATATTATAGATCTCATCCTTAAATTGTAAGGTCTTGGAAAATATTAGCATAATAAAATATAAACAAAAGCCTTTATAGAAGGATTGGATAAATTCCAAAAGGAACTAGTTCTGATACCAATTGTTAGGTCTAATTGGAGGATCAAAGATGAATCGAGGGGGGGTTGAATAGACCAATTTAAAATTTCTTAAAAGAATTGATAATAGATTTAAATTAATTATAAAATATAATTAATAGAGTTAATTAGAAGAAAAATAAAAGAAACAACACAAAAATATTTTTATATTAGTTTAGTTCAAAGTGAACCAACTCTACTCTTATACCTCTATAGAGTCCCTGTACTGGGAGCCACCTAATGGTGTCCCAAGCTGGGTTTTCCATATAAACTCAAACACATCTCCCCGAATTCCAGATGCTGCCAACTAGCAGCGAGGGACTTTTTCGTGTCTATGGGGGAGACTATTCCCTCATATGTATTAGGTATTATCACAACAGAAGTAAATAGTAATTAATAATAAATAACATAAGCATATAAAAGAATAAACTGCATCATAAGCAATATAAATAATCCAAATGAATAATAATCAACTTCAAAATCCCACAAAACAATGTCATGTTATGATGTTTTTCTAAACTAAAAGTACAGAAAATAGAAACCCAAGCATACTATCAACTAAAAATAAAGGAAGCAAAGAAACAACTTCATCACGAGAAACACTTGGTCCTCTACCCTGGTCTCTATCCTATGAATGAAGAAACAATCAAGCATCAGAGGCATCATGATTCCCTTTGTCAATACCTGCAAGCATGTAATCTACTCAAGTTCCAATGATTCTTGAGAAGGGTGTGAGATAATATCCCAGTAGGCCAGCACCTACAGTGTATAAACCGTTCCATTCTATGCAGTAATAAAATGCACTATGAAATTATATAAAAATAATAGATAATTAATTAACTGAAATAAAATAAATAACTCGGCCCAGGTTCCCAAAGGTACCCATCCCTAATAAACTACTATGGAGTAAGATGGGAGTTTGAAAGGAGTACCTATAATAAGCAGGATGCACATGTGTATATATATATAAACCTGGAAAAGAATGGTAAAATAAGGAAGAGGCACACCCCTAAGCTTGTTCCTTAACTTGGGTTCAAAATAATGTTTCACCCATGTGTGCTTTAACATACCAGAAAAATATCACAATTCCCAAGAGACTCAAAGTAGAATTAACATAAACCTTTAGTGCATCTTTATTGATTTTTAATTTAAGAGTTGGAGTCTGAGCCTGTCCTGAATTTATCATGACTAAACATCCTTCAAATTATCCAATGCCACTGAGCCCGTCAAAGGAAATTTTTTGAAAGATAAAGTGTCGCTCAAGGTATGGCTTTACCATGAGTCCATTATGATCTTTAAAAAAGGGGTCAACCATCGTCCGAGACTGGATTATCCACTTTTTCAGTGGACCTATCCTCGATGGGCCCTTTTTGAACCAGTATCACTCAAAAGTATTTAGAAAGTCTGGGGTAGTCTTAGTCTAGAAAATCCAAAGACCCCCCCCCCCCATGTATAGTGGTAACCAATCAAGAACAGAGGATACAAGTGTATCCCTTAATATGGGACCTACCTTCCCTCCCCGCCCTGAATTTAATTAAAATTTCACAGAAACAGATATGAGATAGCATGAATATATAATTGCAACTTGAAATCTAAGCAGATACACACATGCAACAAAAGGTATTAATTTAGTATTGCAGCATAGAACTAAACAAGGCAAGATACCACATCAACACAAATAGATAAATGCACTTTTAAATAAATAATTAATTAAGTACAAACAACAACTAAGAATCCAACAATTCAAGGTTTATAATTATTCTAAAATAATTATTTAAATTAAACACAACAAAAATGGGCAACACAACACATGCAGTCAAATAATTTTAATACTCTAGGTAATGGAATTCATACCGACCACGTTGCAAAAATTCCAAAAAATTTAATTTATGATAAAAAAAATTGCCAAAATTAAGCAAATCAATTAAATAGGAAATAAAAGGGTGAAATTGCACAAAGTCATTTGGCACCGATGAACGGTACTGACGGACGGCACAAGTGTGTGTTTTTATAAATCACAAGGAAATAGAGGGAAAGAGAGTATACACAATAAATTATTGTCACAGATGATTCCTTGGTTTGTGGTAGGATTTTACTTGACCTAAAATGGAAGAAAACATATGATTTTAGAAGAACCCCAAAATATGGTAAAATCATTCCATGGAGAACTACGCAAATTATACTCAACAAAACTCTATGATTCCAAATGCACATGATTATATTTACAATGAGGTTTATAGAACACCTAACTGTGAAGAAAACGGATGATGAACGGAGGTGCAACGGTGTTCTAAAGAGGGAGCAAGGTGGTGCACCACTAAGGGATAGGGGGAGGTATGACGTGAGAGGGAGGATAGGAAGAGAGGAGAGAAAAAAAGAAAAAAAAGGAAATGAAATGAAAGGGAAAAAATAAGAGGAAAATAAAAGAAAATAAAAATGGAAAATAAAATGAAAAATAAAATAGAATAAAAACAATGGAAAAGAAAAAGGATAAAAATAATAAAAAATGGAAATCTCCCATTTTAATTATTTTTACTATTTCTATAACCCCTTTATATTTTATTTCTAAATATATTTTTATCCATTCTTTCTTTATTTTAAATATCTTTAAATACCTTATTATTTCTTTTCAATCCTTAATTAATTATTTTAATCCTGAAAAACATGCTAAAACACGATATAACATTTTCCCAAAACCCTCTGCAATTATTTAAATTATTTAAATAGCTTCTCGGGACCCATAGCAGTATGGGTAGATGCATGTTCTGGGTCGCATTAAAGAATAAGAAAACAAAATTTAAAAATGGTATGTACCTGAATAAAGTCGGGACATTACAACCTCCCCTCATTAAGACAACTCTTCCCTGAGTTTCCCTTTCGAGGGTAGTGGAACGTCATCTGAGAAAAGATCTGGCCACTACGCACATATATCTATCTCTCACTCCCAAGTCTTATCCTGAATGAATCTATTTTTCAATAACATCCCAACCAAAGGGACTGACCTTCCTCGGAGGACTTTTGTTTTTCAGTTGACGATATGGATCGGATGCTCCACAAAGGATGCATCAGCCTCAAGCTCAATTTTGTCAGGTTCAAAAGAATGAGTCAGGTCTGGATGATATTTTCGGAGCTGAGATACATATAAAACATCATTCATGGCATGATACCTTTAAGGTAGAAGCAACCGATATGCTACCGGCCCAACTCTCTCCACTCTCTCAAATAGCCTGATGTATCTCAGTGATAACTTTCCCTGACTCTGGATATTCATGTGACACAACCTTAGAGAAATACACAGAAATACTCAATGTCCCACATCGAACTCCAAAGGTCTACAGGGACGATCTGTATAAGACTTATGTCTGGACTAAGCTACAGTCGTACGCTTCTGGATCAGCAAAACTTTCTCAGAAGTCTCCTGAACAATATAAGGACCCAATAGAGCTGCCTCACTTACATCAAGCCAGCATAAAAGAAAACAACATTTTCTACCATATACGACCTCATACGGATCCATTTGAATTGTCTCCTATAATATGTTATTATAGGTAAACTCCAAAAAGGAATATTATTCGCCCAGGAACCTCCTAAATCAAGGTTACATGACCGTAACCAATCCTCTAACACTCGTATTGTTCTCTCAGACTACCCATCGATCTGAGGGTGATATAAAGTACTCAAAAATACCTACGAACCCAACACCTTTTGAAACCATTTCCAAAACTATGAATTAATGTGGGCATCTCTAACCGGGAAAATAGAACGAGGTATACCATGAAGTCGTAAAATATCCTAGATATACAGCCTTCCCAATTCATCAACTATAAAGGTCTCCCGAATAGGTAATAAGTGTGAAACCTTGGTAAATCTATCAAAAATCACCCACACTGCATCGCTGACTCTAGAAGATCTTGGAAATCCTATAATGAAATTCATGGTGATGTCAAACCATTTCCATTTAAGAATAGACATAGGCTATAGGAGTCCAGCAAGTCATTGGGGCTCTTCCTTCGCCAGTTGAAAAGTGGAGCACTGAGTGATGAAACTTTCTATCTACTTTTCCATACTATGCCACCAGAACTGTCGACACATGACTCTGTATATCTTGGTCATCCCAGGTTGAACATCCCAAATAGATGTGTGAGATTCCTTCATCATCTCTTCCTGTATACCAGAAGGTACCCATACATGTCCATGGTAAAAGAGAGTTTCACTGCCATCAACAACCCAGCCAGGAGATGGTTTATCTATAGAAACTCTTTCCCTCAAAACTATCCCCTCAAGATCATTCAATTTTCGAATGCAGACTTTCTCTAGAAGAGAGTGCATCATGATAAGAGCTGCTAGAACGGGTTTCCTGTGTTGTTTTTGAACCTCCAGATACATCTCAAAACACAAATCCATCATCTTCCACTCATTGTTGGATACCTGAATGGATTGTGTATGTGTCTTGAGGCTTAAAGAATATACCACAACATTACCCTTACCAGGGGTATAAGCAATCTCAAAGTCAAACGTCTGCAAGTATTTGACCCATCTGCACTACCTTAGGTTCAAATCTCATTGAGTGAAGATATATCTTCAGCTTTTAGGATCTATTTAAACAATGAATCTCTCACCCAACAAGTCATGTATCCAAAAATGTAAAACATGAACCACAACTACCAACTCAATGTTGTGTGCATGATAGTTCCACTCATGAGGTCTCGACTGGAGGGATCCATAAGCCACAACTCAATCACCCTATATCAAAACTACACCCAGTCTGATTCCTGAAGCATCACAATAAACAACATATATTTTACCTAGTTCTAGAATAATCATGACTGGGGTGGAGTTTAGTCTTCCTTTAAACTCCTAAAATGAATTTTCACTAGATTCTGACTAGATGAACTGTATACCTTTCTTAGTAAGGGATGTAAGAGGCACTGCTAAGTGGGAGAAATATTGGATTAAATGCTTGTAATAACCAGAAAGACATAAGAAACTATGGATGTCGAAGACATTCTTGGGCTTCTCCCATTAAACTACAACACTCACCTTTTCTGCATCAACTGATACTCCTTCTTCAGATATAAAATGACCCAAGAAGTGAAGTTCCTCAATCCAGAAGTGGAATTTGATGATCTTACCATATAGATGGTGCCCTCTTAGTGTACTCAGCAAGATCTCAAGATGGTTTGCATGGCCATATCTAGAATGTGAATACAACATGATATCGTCTATAACGAATACCACAAAGGAATCCAGATACAGGTAAAAACCCCAGTTCATCCGAGCCATGAAGACTTCTGGTGTATTCATGAGGCCGAATGGCATAGCCAGATACTCGTACAAGACATACCTTATTTAGAATGCTATACATGGTATATCATATGGTCTCACATGAACCTAGTGATATCCCAACCTTAGATCAATTTTAGAGAAAATAGTTGCTCCCTAGAGATGGTCGAAGAGATGATTTATACGAATGTAATGGATATCGATTCTTTGTCGTAAGCTGGTTGATTCAATGATAATCTATGCACAACCTAAGGGTACCATCTTCCTTCTTGGAAAAAAGAATTGGTGAACCCCACAACGATGTGCTGGGTCTGATGAAACCCTTATCCCCAAGGTTTTCAAGCTACTTTTTGAGTTCTTGTAGCTCTGTTGGTGTCATCCTATAAGGAGGTATAGACACAGTTACCACGCCTGGCACGAGCTCAATAGTGAACTCCACATCTTTCAGAGGGGGTATGCTATAGAAATCATTAGGGAATATGTCCCTAAAAAGATCATCCAATGGAGGGAATTCAACTAGCTACATCCCCTGATCTCTCATGAAGAGACTTTCCAACTAAGTTGTCACTCTTCCCAGCCCTGATATTTAAGATTAGATTCATTTTCTTTCATATCTCATTCTCCTTTGTGTAGATATGTGTCACCCTCAGGGGATGTAAAGCACACTCGGTGGTGATAACAATCCACTTGAGCACGATAAGGAGCAATCCAGTTCATACCAAGAATGACTTCAATGCTAGACATGTTGAGGATATAGAAATTCCAAATGAAAAGGTACCCACCTATCTCAAGGGGGAAATCTTGGCATTAGCATATTCCCTCTACCCAGACCCCAAGTGGAGTGTCGAGATACATGACACCACAATGATACTCAATTAGAAAACCAAGACTTTCAACAACAGTAGAAAATAAAAAGGAGTGTGATGCGCTGGTATAAAAAAGAGAAAAAGACAAAGTATAGGATACTAGAATAGTACCGCTAACCATAGATGGCCCTACACTATTCTCATATGGTGTTGATTTCACAGCATATATGAGACCTAAACCATGGCCCTGATATATTTCCTGTTTAGCCCGAGCAGTTCCACTATGCTGACACTGATAATTTGGAACTTGATTTCCTCGACCACTACCTCCACCATTACCTCATCCTGGTCGATCGATGGAAAAAAGCTTACAACCTGCAGTGGAGTCATAGATCCCATACCTGACGAATATTTGGGTGTGGATCCTCTGCCATTGGATGCTGAAGGAAATTAATGGTAGAAATTCTAAAGGTGACCCATATTGCAGGAAACTCATCACTCTTTTGGGTCTATCCTACACTGTGGATTCATTTGACCTTCTCTATCGCACTGATAATATGTTATAGAGACTTATAGACATGCTGTTTGGCTAGAATTTCTCCCATGTGCACTTTCAGAATAGTGTTTCCTGCTGCCAGAAGATCCATCACCCTATCTCTGAACAGAACCGCCATAGATCATTGATTTAGCTTCTTAGATATTTCACTCTATAATTGGAGTCTGATTTACAATATCTTTGATAGTGGTCAAATGGAAGAAGTTCACCTACGAGCGGATATTATACTCAAGTTTGTCCTCAAAATGCCTCTCAGTAGTCTGCGCATCGCCATTTAGAGATGGGGAAAATGATGAAGCTCTATAAAATGAGTAGAATACTCTAACACATTTATAGAGCCATGATAAATATGTATGAACTCTCATGCATGATCATATCTTACAATCTATGGAAAACAAATCATCGTAGAAAGCTCTTGGAAGTTGGCCCAAACAATGTCATTGGTATTCTCAGCCTAAGAAACAATGTCCCACCAACTATCGGCTAATTCACGGAGCATTTGGACTCCAAGTTTGACCCTTCTCTCTAGAAGCGTCTCGAGGTGGTCGAAGATAGACCTTATGGATTCTATCCATGACTCTACAGCATGAGGGCCACTACTCCCTGAGAAGGTGGGAGGGTGCTGCTATAGAAAGTCACACGTGAGGTCTACCATAGACGGGGTAGGTCTGGGGATACTCTGAACTGACTGTGTAAACATGAGGAGACTATCCCTGAAATGAGCTTCAGGGTCCCTCAGGAGGTCGGTAGGAGGTAGCACCACAGGAGGTGCTACAAGAGGTACCACTGGTGGTTCGGGACCCACCATCTCTAGAATGTGCTCATTGTCACTCTCTTGAGGCACAACACAAAGACGTCACATCAGAATTGGTATATAACATCCAAACACACACCGTTAGATAAAAGGTAAAGAACATAGGGGAAACAACTAGGGTGAAAAAAGAGGTTAGGTATATAGCCTTCCTCTGAGCACAATGCAATAGATAACCACTTTAAGAGTTGGTTTTGTATATGGAAGAGAGAACTTAAAAGGATTACTAAACAAGGTCTACTATCCATTTCTAGTTTAAGTTAGGTTAACATCTAATAGACTATCACAAATTTATATTTTACAAACCGTCATTTCAAAAAAAATTACCACTAGGCACAACAACACTCATATGAAAATATACAAATACACTCTAAAATTAGATATGGCAAGAAAATATGCATGTCATTTTAATCCTATGGTGCCTAATATGATGCATGTAATGTATTTACCTCATATCATGAGGCTAAAATGGTAAAAACCATTATCTAAACAATACCAACTCAAATAACAACACAAAACAAGTGAGTCACCCAGTTGTGAAATCATATCAACAATAACTGGAATAAAAAATATCTGCAATCCAAACACAAGAATTTGGGTTTCCCTTATACATGGGTTAGCTATGTCCAATCACAGGGTACATTCCAAATCCCTATATCTTAGTCTCTTATATAACCCAAACAGTAAGACAAAAGTAAAAAAAAACCTTTGATACCACTTTGCAGGGTCCCCATCTCAGGAGCCACCTGAAGTGTGCCCCGAGCCGGGTTGGAAACATAACCTCAAGCACATCTCCCCAAATTCCAGAGGCTGCTGACTAGCATCAAAGGCCTTTTTCCTATCTGTGGGGTAGACTATGACCTCATAGGTATTAGGTATTATCACATAGGATGTAAAAAAATTAATAATATATAAAGGAATCACATAAATGAATAAACTACATCAAAATAAATATTAATAATCCTACTGAATAATAATCAAGTGTGAAAGATCACAAAACAATGTCATGTTATGATATCTATCTAAATTGAATGTACGGAAAACAGAAACCCAAACATACTATCAACTAAATAGAAAAGACACAGAGCAATAAATATATCATGAGAAAGGCTCAGTCCTCTTCCCCTGTCTCTATCCAAAGTAGAAAAAAACAATCAAGAATCGGAAGTAGCACGCTTCCCTTTTTCAACACCTGCAAGCATGTAATCTACTCAGGTGTCAATGATGCTCGAGCAGGGTGTGAGATAAAATCTGAGTAGGCTATAACCCATGGTTTCTAAAACATTACTTTTTTTGTAGTAATAAAATGAATTTTTCCATTATATAACAATTACAGATAATTAATTAGGTGTACTAAAATAAATGACTTAGCCTGAGTTCCCAATGGTACCCATCCCTAATCGCCTACTTCGGCCTAAGTTTAGAGTCTTAAAGGAGTACCTGTAATAAGCAGGATTCACATATGTATATATATATATAAATAAATCTAAAAAATCAAGGTAAAACAAGTAAGAGGCATACTCTCAATCTTGTGCTTTAGCTTGGGGTCTAAGTCATGTGTCAACCAAATGTGATTCAACATACCATAAAAAATATCACAATTCACAAGAGACTCAAAGTGTCATTAACATAAACCTTAAGTGCATAATTATTAATGTTTATGTTGAGAGTTGGAGTCTAAGCTTGTCACAAAGGTATCACTACATAACATCCTTCAAATTATCCAATACCACAGAGCCCATCCATGACAATCTTTCAAAAGACCAAGTGTTTCTTGAGGCATGGCTTTACCATGAGTCCGTTCTGATCTCCAAAAAAGGGGTCGAGCATCATCTGAGGCTGGCTAATCCACATTTCCAAAAGACTCGTCCTCAATGGGCCCTTTTGGAAGTTGTATCACACATTAGTATTTAGAAAGCCTAGGGAAGTCTCAGTCTCACAAAGCTAAAGACACTACCCCCAACGCGTAGTGGTAACCAGTCAGGAATGGAGGATCCAAGTGTGGCACTTGATACGGGACCCACCTTCCCTCCCCTCCCTAATTTTAATTAAAATTTCAAAGTATAATATATGACATAGCATACATATGTAATTGAAGCTTTAAATCTAAGCAGATACACCCGTGAAACACAAGGTATTTATTTAATATTGCAGTGTAACAACTTAATAAGGAAAGATATCACATCAACACAAATAGATAAATGAACTATTAAATAATTAATTAATTCATCACAAACAACAACAAATAATCCAACAATTTAATGTTCATAATTATTCTAAAATAATTATTTCAATTAAACAAAATAAAAATGGGCTATGAAACAGATGAAGTCAAATAATTTAAATACCTGGGAAAATAGAATTTATACCGACCACATTGGCACACCCAAAGGGGTGTCTGGCCACATTAAAACAAATCCAACAATTTAATTTATGATAAATAGGTTTTCAAGAATTAAGGGAATTAGTTAAATTATTAAGAAATGGTGAAATTGCACAAAGTCGGTAGGCACCAACGAACATCACAATCGTGCATTTTTATAAATCTCAATGAAATGGAGGTAAAGAGAGTATACACCCTACCTTATGGTCACAGATGATTCTATGATACACGTTAGGATTTTATTTGACCTAAAACGGATGAAATTAGATTATTTTATAAAAATCTCAAAATAAGGTAAAATCCTTCTACGACGAACTGCGTGAAGGATACTCAATGAAACTCTATGATTCCAAATGCGCATTATTAACCATACATTAAGGTTTATAGTGAACCTAATGGATAAGAAAATAGATAAAAAATGGATGCACAACATTTTTTTGAAGGGGGAGCAAGGTGGTGCACCACTTAGGGAGAGGGGGAGGCGCACCGTGAGAGGGATGAGAAGAAGAGAGGAGAGAGAAAAATGAAAGAAAGAAAAAAAACAAAAAGAAAGAAAAAAAGAGAAAAATAAAAGAAAATAAAAAGGCGAAATAAAAAGAAAAAAATATAATAAAAAGGATGGAAAAGAAAAAGGATAAAAATAAAAAATAATAAAGTATCCAATTTTAATTATTTTTACTTTTTCTATAACCCCCTTTCTATTTTATTTCTAAATTTATTTGCATCCCTTATTGTTTTCTTTTAAATTTCTTTAAATCTATTCTTATTTATTTTTAATCCTTAATTAATTATTTTAATCCCAAACACCATGCTAAGACACAATATAATATTTTTCATAAAACCACTGTAGTTAATTAAATTATTTAAATAGTGTCCTAGGACTCGCAGTTGGGTGCACAGATGCGCACCTTGGATTGGTTTAAAGAATTAAACAAAAGAAATTAAAATAGTTTGTACCTTAATAAATCTGGGATGTTACAACCTCTCTACTTGGTGAGTGAAACATTATTCACTATTCTAATTTTTGATAGGGAATCATAACCCAATTACAGTCTACTTTTTCTAGTTGAAGTATATCTATAAAGACATATGACTTTAGTATGGGTAGTCACAACCCAATTACAACCCTAACTTTAGATACCAGGAGTCATAACCAGAATGGTCTTGACTTTAGAAACCAGGTGTAACAACCCAAATATAGAGAATGATTTGTGTATAAAAATCATAAATACAAAGTGGAAGCACATGAGAGATAAGAAAAAGTGATACAAAATCAAGAAACTAGAACTAAATAGATATAAGATGACTAAAACACGGGAACTAGTTTGTGATTAATTGATCATATTGATTGTCTATTTATGTTTGTAGAGGAATTTGTAAAAGTTTTTGTTCATCCCTGGAGAGATCAACTAGTAGTAGTGAGAAAATTTTTTCATAGGTAGAATGTACAAAACTTTACAGTATCAACACCACCACACTCCTTGCACTATATTACTTAAAAATTTGAAAAATATCATTGAAGGAGTATTATATTAGACCCAAAGATTTCAGCATGTCTCAAAATCCTTTAAAAAAACTCAACATAGCTGAGAGAGGTTAAATAATTAAAAATTCAAAAATGATATTACTAGATCATCAATAAGAGAGAGAAATAGAAATTTTTGTTGCATAAATATCTCTCAACTCAAGATAAAAATTTAAAACAATGAAGACCGATTCAAACAAATTTGAAATCATTAAAATTAATAGTTTAAAATATATCTTTAATAATAGGTTAAATAAAGATCCCATTAAAATAGAATGTTTGAAATTGAAATACTAAATTCAAAAAAATTATTCAAAATAAGTAGTAAATGTGTAGAGAAATATAAAAAAGTAATAACACTACATTAAAGATATTAAAAAAAGTTTAAATATTCTTAATATCAAATCATATTAATTTAAATAAAATAAACTCAAAGGAAAAAAACATAAAATAATAGAAACAATTTTTTGGGTTTCAAGATATAAGTTTCATGCATGAAAATAAATCACACATTGATCTTCATAAAAAAATGCTTAAAATAATGTAAAACTGTTCAAAAAATCATTATAATTAATATGTATTTATAAAGAATATTATAAATTTTTAAATATCAAAAACAATTATGAAAAAATAAAAATATAAAAATACATAAAACATATCATTTTTTCTGATATTGGAATTATATGTAGAATTTCACTGAACTACGTAGCCAAATTCACTCATGTAAATTTCACATAAGCATTTTTCTCTACATAAGTTAATTGACCAAATAGGAAAATCAACATAGGTGATTCATGAAAGTGATTCACATATTTGATTTATGTAAGTGAATTCATCACGTAGGTGATACAAGTATTCGAATTCCTAAAAACTGTAAAGAGATAGACTTCTCAAAATTCATAGTGGAAACATACATAGATAAAGGCCAAATTAGATTTTCTTTTAGTTTAATTATATTTAGATAATTTCAGTTCATTTCTAAAGAATTTATAATCACCTTAACTATATATTTATATCTAAATTTATTATTAGAAAACATTAGTAAAACAATTTTGTAAAACTGAAAAAATAAGACTAAAAACTAATAGTGACTTTTAACCGAATTTCAAACAAGAAAAAGAAAAATTCAGAAGATTATTTATTATAATGAAATTTATAAAATCTCATGATCATTAAAAAAATAATCACTTGATTTGGAGTTTTTTATCTCAATATATAGTCAAAATATAGAGAGTAACCGATTTTGGAAAATCAGCTACGTGGTGAATAGTAAATCAGCTACATGGGAGATTTGGCTATGTCAATTGGAAATATTGGAAAATTGGTATGTGATAATAGTAAATAAACTATAAATTGATATATTAAGTTCCCAAATGATTTATTTATCCTAGGAACTCAATATAACACTTGTAAAACATTTTATGAACAATCGAAACATTAAATATAAAGATATTTTAAGTAAAAAAAATTATGATATAGTTTAGATTAATCATACTTTAATCAATACAAATATTAGAGTATTAATAAATTTAAATGAAATAAAACAAATAAATTTTTTAATTATAAAAACATAATGTAGTTCATGGAGCCACTCAACACTTACATCAAATCACGAGATCAATGATCAAACAACACATGATCCTTAAATAAAGATTCGAAAGCATTATGATAAATCAAGGAAGAATTTTAGAACCAAAAATCTCAAATAAGAATCTTTAATTAATCACATCTAAAACAAAATAAGATGGAGATAAAACATATAACTCAATAAATATTGAATATCACACAACAACCAACTAAAATATGGACAAAAAATCACAAAACCATGAAGTATCTATAATAATTCCAGTTAGATAATGCCAGAAACACTAGATCTAGCATCAATATCCCTAATCTAAGATTCTATTCAATAAGACAAGGGTTGATCTAGAAGAACAATTAATAATGACAAGAAAGAAAATCATGCTTTTGAAAATCTAGTTCCAACACCCTTAGATTCATTATGAATAATCACTAAGGGAAACGAATCTCTAAAATATCAAAGAGGATTCTCTTTGTTTATTAGCCTGTTCTATTAGGAGAAGAATGAGGAAATTCAAGTGAGTATCAGGTCTTAAAATTAAAATTCAAAGTAATATGTGGCGTGGTTTGGCCACATGTTTTGGAAAACTATTCACCAACTGTGCACTGCCTCTTGGGCTACTAGAAGAGCTCAACTATTTGGTTGTATAGTTTGACAAACCATGCACCAAACATGTATGAACCCACTATCATAAGATGCATAGTTTGAGTGTTAGTCTGGACAATTAGAACTAACTAAGTACCAAATCATACACCTTCCTCTTGGACTTAATGTAAGAACCCAATTTTTCACTTAGGTATATATCCTTTAATTTTTCTTATAAATCATTACTTTGGACCTAATATGGATGCATAATGAGTTATTAAATGTTATGAGGGTTTCTAGAGATTTTTTGGAGCCCAGAACACATCTTTTTGTAGAAAATTGGCTTAGTGCCCGGTTTAGAGTAAACCGTGCAGATTGTGTTTTTTTAGAAGAGCCACCTCACATGGTTAGCACATAGTTATGAAGCCTAACCATGTGAATGCCCCAATTTACCAGGTACTAATGCATGTATTGCACATGGTTTTATCAAATAGTGTGGAGAATGTTTTTTTAGACAGAGCCATCTCGCATGGTTTGTGCACGGTTTGAAAATTCATGCAAACAAACCGTGCACAGGCTAAAATTCTATGAAAAAAAATTCCAAAATGTCTTTAATGATCTATTTAGTCCACTATTTTTTCATAATCCAAGAACTAATGGGATTAAGTTTTTTTCCTCTAATTTTGGATATTTTTTAAGGCCAAATCTAGGGATCAAGAGATCTTCTTCATTCGGCATCTGATCGAGCTTTCGTTCATCACGTTGGATGAGAAATGGTAAGTAATCGATTCCCCCTTAACCATTCTTATTCTCTCTTGCTCTCAATCAAGATATCGTCATGTGATCATTTTTCACATTTTCTTAGATATAATATGATCCAATCCAAATCAAGGGCTGATACTGAAGTATAATAATCATACAACCCTAAGGTAGGTGGCCTATAAATCATCCATAAAGCTCGTTGATTTTTTAATATTTATATGGGGCCCACCGATTTCATCAGAAGTCGTTTCTTAAATTTAAATTCCATGATTATACTAGTTTGAATCGTATGGTTATGCTCTTTTCAAATATGTAATTTTTTTGTTAGCGGTTTCACCCACAACTCAATCCGCCCCAAGTCAAGGGTTATTCCATAATTAGATTTTAGTGTTTCGGCACATTTGAGCCACCATTTGGGTGTGCCATTTTTTAACATTCCTAAAGGAGATTCTTCTTATAATAAATTGCTTGTTATTAATGGGAATTTTATAATGGCATGTACCATGTATTCTCACCACTTGAACCACCTAAGGTAAGTGTTTCAAATTGATTATTAAATGTGAAATGGAAAATATACCAAGTATATAACATGGCCTTATTGAAGGATATAGAATAAAGGTTACATGTCCATAGAACCCCTTTCCATATTGATAGAAGGTAGAAGAGTGAACTTATGTAATTGAATATTCCTTAATGGTTAATTGAGACTTGATTAAATGGTTGCAATGTTGCTTAGCCTATCCACGCTAATGGAAGATAATGCTTGAACCCAATTAATAGATACATGATTTCAATATCAAATTGGATTGGACTGAGTCGAGCTCACCTTTGATTCTGATAGGAGAGTACCATGGGTCTCGAGAACCCCATTCTGATTTAAGGATGCGGTTTTCTTAGGTTGATACCCACATAGACTACAGTTCTTGTCTATTCATTATATGCCCAGTATACTACTGTAGGGTCCTTTACATTATTACAGGATACCTTGGATACACTCCTTTAATCCAAAATTGACTAGTATGTGACATGGTGAAAGCCCATAGGGCCCTGTCCCTGCTTAGCCCCATTTTACCTTAGACAATCACCTTGGACTCGGTAGGCACCTTATTGTGGAATGCCTTATATTACACTCTTACCCCTTATCTAGAATTAGATACTACTGAATTAGCCTTCGGTGAGATCTACATTACCTTTGTTATTACCATGTAACTCCCTCACCAGATATCATTTTTAGGTTGCCTTGTTATGTCTTGGGACTTTCACTACTTATATTATCATGAGGTTATTTCAGTGTTGGCTATGCCTCATGTGACCTGTTAACATTAAATGATAATTACTTAATTAATGAACTCATTATATGTTCAGACACTAGTCTATAGCTGAAGAAGGTACTTGGGTATTTATTTATATTGAACTTATTTCTTTATTTTATATATTGATTCCTTCACACTACTATATTTCATTACATGGCCCAAATGTTATAGACACCGTTGGTGGTGTCCCACTGAGACTTTCTCACACTCCCTTTGGGTGTTGTTTGGTACCCTAAGTAGATCATAAGGTTGCAGTTGTTGACAAAGGGAAGCACACTACTTCAAACACTTGATTTCTTGCTATTTGGGATAGAGCTTGATAGTAGATGACCAAGTTAGATCTCAGGATTCTTGGAGTATCCTTTGTTTTCTTTTACTTTGTGGAACATTTTATGCCTATTGTATTGGATCTATGTTTTCTAGTTTTCCTGTGACATTACATTACATCATCATTGTTCTATTTGATACATTTATTATTATTCCCATTTATGTAGTGCATCAGTTTTATTATTCTATTTATTTATATTATTTATATTTCTTCCACTATTAACTATTTGTTTATATTCCTTATACTATGATACACTCTTCTAATGAGGGAATAGTCTCCCCACAAACACACCCTAGGACATCGCTGCTAGTTGGCAGCCTCCGGTGTTCAAGGAGATGCACTTGAGGCCATGTGGCCCACTAAGCTTGGGGAACCCATTAAGTGGAATATGGGTCAAGGACATCACAAAGTTGTATCATAGGTGGTTTCTTTTCCTTCCATACTATTTGGAGACAATATATTAGAGAATAGAAATGCTTGGGACATGGACATAAGTCATTCTTGGGATTTGAAAACCCACGTTCGGGGTAAAAACCAAGTTTCCAAAATTATAAATGGTATTCTGATTTTTCCTATTATAGTTGATATTATTTCACAGTTGGGAGATGTACATGTTGTGTGGTTTTGTTGATTATTACACTGTTTGAGAATTTATTTTATCCTTAGCCTGATGATATGAGGGAAAGGAGCATTGTTACATTCATCATTATAGGCTCCTAGAATTCACATTTCATGCATATTTCTATACCATATAGGTGAATTTCACTGATTCTCATTGCCTGATATGTATGTGATTATTGAGTGATGTTATCATAGTTAGATTGTATTTGTATTAATTTGGCTATTATTGAGTGATTTTTATTCTGAATTCAAGAGGTGTATGGGCACTCATGAGTTGGGATGAGTAATATACCTATTCGATCCATTATACAATAAATAAATGGGTTTCATTACTGGTGGTAGGTGTTTGGGCACTAATTCATTGGAAATGTATATCTATTATAAAATGAACCTTGAAATCAAAAATGAATTGATTGCACATCCTTATTCTTCCTTATCATGTTTATGAAAGGTACATGAGTGAACTTTGTAATTAACTGCAAAATGACATGAAACTTATACTTGAGAACTTATTGATACCTAGCCGTCTAAGTAGGTGGTTTGGGAAGTATGCCTTTGGTAGTGAGTTTTCTTACATTCAAATTCCATAGTGATTCTATCTTATGGTTATTTATTTTTTCTAAGGTTTGTGCTTGGAATTTGTAGACCAATGCCACCACGACATCCTTATGTCATTTTCCATGAGGGTGGTGATGACCATCCCCCAGACATGGTGGGCCTAAAGCCCCCAGTATTACCTCTAGGAGTTCCACATGAGACACCGCCTATTGTACCTAATCTTAGAACTGATGATCATGTCCATGATAATTTCCTATGACTAATTCATTCCATGCATAGAGCTCTACGGGTTGCACCTACGATGGCTGATCTGACCTGTGAGTTCCAGCTACAGCATCCTCCTACTTTTTCAGGGGATGGCGGTTCTTAGGATATTGAGTCTTGGATAGAGTTCATGTGGTCTATCTTTGAGTATCCAAAAATTCCTTCAGAGCGGAGAGTCAAGATATCTACATACGTGCTTCGGGATTCGACCAAGTGTTAGTGGGGTGTGGTTACCCAGGCCGGTCTTCATCAGGGCATTTTATGGCTTTATTTCCAAATAATCTTCAATGATAAGTTCTTTCCTCCAAAACTGAGAGTTTATTAAGCCAGAGAGTTCATGCATATCGAGTAGGGTTCTATGTCAGTTATGGAATATTCAGCACGTTTCACATATTTATAGTGATTTGTACCACTTCTAACCAGTGATGAGCTTTCGCGTGCTAGACGTTTTGAGAATGGGATCCAGTATTCCATCCGAAATCAGGTGAATGTCTTTCACATTCCTACATTTTCTTTAATGGTTGATCAGGACCATCTCACTAAGTGTAACATGAGTAACAACATGAGTATCATGTTTAAAGGATTTGGGTTAGGTTAGGCCAGTAGTTCTTCTGGTGGTAGGAAATATTCCCTAAAGGTATCGCATTAGAGAAGTGGCAGTCAGAGTTTTTAGTTTTATAGCTTTATGGTGTGTTATCATTGTGGAAGACCAGGGAATAAGAAGACCCAATGTGATAGAGACCCTATTGAGTGTCAGGCTTGTGTCCGTATAGGTCTTCTTCAGTGCTTTTGCAGAACCTTTCCATCAGCTCTGAGAAGAAAATGATCAACATCATCTCCACGTTCAGAAGTGAGTTCTTTTGCACCATGTTAGGTGGGGAGTTGGAATAGCATCGGCAGGTCTGGAAAAGGAGGAGGTCATGGTTGTGGTAGTCCTCCCCCTGATTACCAGTAGATCTAGTAGAGAAATCATGATCATGGTAGTCCATCAATTTCATAGGGACCTGGATCAGGTCATTTACATGATTTACAACTAACACCTGAGGATCTGGTTGCAGGACCATCTACAGTACAAGGTACCATTCTAGTAGCCTCCAATATTTTCTCTTCTTTGTTTGATATACGTGCTTCAAAATCTTTTATTTTTGTATATATCATGGAAATTCTCTGACTAGAGATACAATACCACTATGGTATAATGATTCTTCATACACCATTATGAATATGGATGGAGGGAATACGCTGATGCAAGGACTATCCCCTTTAGTTAGGAAGTTACCCTTCTTGTGGAATCTCTTTGTTCTCGAGCTGACGAGATTCTATTTCATTATCAGGATGGGATAGTTAGTCCAATATCATGCCTTTATAGATAGCTTTCACTGTAGGGTTGCTTTTATAACACAAGAAGGTAGCAGTTATCTTTTCAAAGGTGAGTGGGATGTCCAGGCAGGGAGATCTGGACCAAAGCAACATGTGCTAGGTAAAGTGACCACTCAGATTGCAAATCTTTTCATAGAGGATCAAGGATTTCATCAAACTATTTTCCTTCCAGTAGTTTATCATTTTAGGGAAATCTTTCCCAATGACTTTTTTGTCTTACCTTCTAAGATTGAGGTAGAGTTTAAAATAGAGCTTGTTCTAGGAGCATATCTAGTGTCCATTCCTCTATATAATATGGCACTTAATAAATTCAGGAGCTCAAGCGGCAGATAGAGGACCTAGATCCCAAATTCTTTATATGGCCTAGTACAACCTCTTGGGGTTTTCCTATGCTTTTCTCTAAGATGGCAGATGGAACCTCATATCTATGAATGGATTATAGAAGGTTAAACCAGCTTACGGTCAAGAATCGGTATCCACTACCTTGAATATATGATCTCTTTGACTAGCTCTGAGAAGAAAAATTGTTCTCTAAGATTGACTTGAGATTGGGTTATCATTAGGTTCAGGTCAGACCACCAAACAAACCTCATATTTCTTTCCATAGTAGGTATGGTCTGTATGAGTATCTTGTTATGTCCTTTGGTCTTATGAACATGCCTGCTGTTTTCATGGATTTGATGAATAGGGTTTTCCACCTCTATATTTACTCTTTTGTCATGGTCTTTGTAGAAGACATCTTGGTGTATTCTCTCACTCGTAACAACCATGACAAACATCTGGATAACATTTTTAGTACACTAAGAGAGCATCGGTTTTATGCCAATCTTGCTAAGTGCGACTTCTGGATCAATAAGGTCCACTTCTTGGGTCATATTATCTCAGAATCAGGAGTTTATGTTGACCCTAAAAAGGTTATTATTGTAATTTCCTAGTATCATCCCCAGAAAGTGTTTTATATACGGAGTTTCTTAGGGATGAATGGATATTATAGTGATTTAATACAAGACTTATCACATCTTTCTTTACCTATAATTGGACCTACACAGAAGGGTGTTAAGTTCCTTTGGTCAGAAGAATGTGAGAAATCCATTCAGGAACTTAAAGGGAGGCTTGTCTCAGAACCAATTTGAATTATTCCAGAACCTGTTAAAGGTTATATCATCTTCTGAAATGCATCTGGCATTGGCCTAGGAGAATTTATGATACAAGAATAAATATTCATTGTGTGTGGATCTTGGTAGTTGAGGCCTCATGATAGAAATTACTCAACACATGATCTCGAGCTTGCAGCAATTGTCCATGCCTTACATTACTGGAGACATTATTTATTGGGTGAGCGAATTGTAGTGAAAATCGATCACAATATCCTAAATTATATCTTTTCTTATTATTAATTGAACCTCAAATAGCGGATATGGGTCGAATACCTACAATACTTTGATTTTGAGCTTGCCTATTGGCTTGGAAAGGACAATGTGGTCACTAATTCACTGAGTCAGAAAACTCAAATGCAGGCCATACAGGAATCCAGTGATGAATGGAAGATAATGAACCTCTTTTATAAACTTCATTTGGATTTTCATGACAGTAATGAGCAGTCTTACCTCTTATCCTTAACAGTTACCTCTTCCCTCCTTGAGAAGATGAATAGTAGGAAGTTTTAAAATCCTAAAGGATTGGTTCTCCGTGAGAGTATATAAGGAGATAACCCACCTAAAAATGTGGACATAGATGACATCATACGTCTACGTGGACATATCTGGGTTCATGTAGATTTGAGAGAGGAGTTAATGAAAGAGTCCCACGATTCTCAGTGGGTAGTTCATCCAAGCATCTCTAAGATGTATAGAGATATGTGATGCTAGTATTGGTGGCTTGGAATGAAACATCATATTGTAAACTTCATCACTAGTTTTTCCACCTATCACAGGTGAATTCGGAGAATCAGAGACATGTAGGATTGTTACAGCCTATTCCAATCCCAGAAAATAAATAAAAATATATTGATATGGATTTCATAGTCATCATACCTAGGTTGACAAGGGGTATTGATGCTATCTGGGTAGTCATTGACCAACTAACAAAATAATCCCACTTCATTCCTATATGGGAGACTTTAACAATTGATGAATTGGGAAGACTGTATGTCTGTGAGATTAAACGACTACATAGGGTTCCATGTACTATCATTTTAGATAGGGACTCTCATTTCAATTCAATGTTATAGAAAGGTTTTCAGAAATCTATGGGGACTCAGGGGCTTCTAATCACATATTTTCACCCTCATACCGATGGACAATCATAATTGACAATACTGGTTCTAGAGGATATGATCTAAGCATGTGCCCTTGATTTCAGCAGTTCTTTGGAGAAGCATATCCCTCTCGTTGAGTTTTCTTATAATAATAGTTTTTAGGAAATGATTCTAATGGATCCTTTTGAGGCCTTATATGGTAGAAAATTCCGATCACCCTTGTCCAAGATAGAGGCTGGTGAGGCATCCCTACTAGGTCCTTATCTTTTTCAGGAGACTTTCGAACAGGTTCAGCTGATCTGGAAGTGTATAACCACTTCTTAGTCTAGAAAAAAAACTTATGCCAATAACCATTGACAACCTCTTGAGTTCAGGTTTGGGTATCATGTCTTTCTTCAGGTATATCCCAAGCTAGGGCATACATGGTTAAAGAAGTATAGAAAATTTCCACCTTGTTAATTTCAGGTCATTCGTGATCCTATAGAGAGTTGGGTCGATAGCCAATCAGTTACTACTACCTCAGAGGTATTGTGCCATGCATGATGTCTTTTAATATCTCACAGTTTCACCAATATCATGGTAACCATTCTCATACCTTTGATCCTGAGTAATTTGAGTTAGATTTCAATGATACCTTTGAAGAATATCTAGTACGCATCATTGACCGAAGCACGAAGGCTCTCTGATTAATGTTTGTCCATCTCATATGGGTGTTTTGGCGGCATGGGAGAGTACATGATGAGACTTGGGAGAGGGAAGTCTGCATACATGCCCAATGGTCAGAGTTGTTCTTAGATGGTGTTTATTTACCCTATAAAAAGAACTCGGGGTGGGGGAGTTATTTTAAGGGGGAAGACTGCAAGAACCTAGTTTTTCACTCAGGTATGAATCCTTTAATTTTTTGTATAAATATTTACTTGGGAACTAATATGGATTCCATATGAGTTAGTATTAGTTCAGAGGGTGTATAGAGATTTTTCACTGCCCAGAACCCATCTTTTGGGGAAAATTGTATTTGTTCATGGTTTAGAGTAAATCGTGCAGGAATTCGGCATGGTTTGGAAAAATCTTCGTATTGTGTTTTTTTAGACAAATCTAGCTCACATGGTTGGTGCATGGCCGCACAACCTAACCGTGGGAACTCCCCTTTTTCCTAAGATATCATGCATGACTTGTGAATAGTTTTATCAAACCATGTGGAGTATGTTTTTTTGAGTAGAGGCATATCGCATAGTTTGCGCATGGTTTGACAAATCGTATAGACAAACTATACACAGGCTAAAATTCTGTGAAATTTTTCCAAAATTCCCTTAATGATCTATTTACTCTCATCTTCTTCACTAATCCGAGAATCAGTAGGATTAAGTCCTTTTCCTCTCATTTTGGATCATTTTGAAGGCCAAAGATAGGGATCAAGAGATCTCCTTCATCCAACATCTTATCATGCTTCTGTTCATCACTTTTGATGCACAACGGTAAGTACTTAAGTCATTTGCAGCCATTCTTCTTCTCTCTTTATCTCAACCTAGATATCATCATGTGAGAGTTTTTCACTATTTCTTATATCTACTATGATCTGATACAAATCAAGGTCTAATTCCAAAGGAGAAGGATCTTACAACCATATGGTGGGTGGACTATAACTCATCCCTAAAGTTTGTTGATTTTTAGAATATTTGTGTGGGGCCCAATGATTTCATCAGAAGCTATTTCTTAAATTTACATTACATTATTATACTTGTTTGAATTTTATGATTATTATCTTTCCAAATATGTGATTATTTGTTAGTGGTTACACCCACAACTCAATATTCCCCATGTCAAGGGTTATGCCATAATTGGTTTTTAGTGTTTCAGCACGTGTGAGCCACTATTCGGGTGTTCCCTTGATTGACCTTTCTAATGGTGAGTCTTCTTATAATAAATGGATTGTTATTAATGATAATTTTATAATGAAATGTACCATGTATTATCACCACTTTACCCACCTAAGGTATGTGTTTCAAATTTATTATTAAATGTGAAATGTAAAATGGAAAATATACCAAATATATAACTTGGCCTTATTGAATGAGATTGAATAAAGGTTATATGTCTACAGCACCCCTTTCCATATTGATGGAAGGTAGTGGAGTGAACCTCTATAATTGAATATTCCTTAATGGTTATTTGTGACTTGATTAAATGGTTGAAATGCTACATTTTCTATCCACACAAATGGAAAACAAGTCTTGAACCTAATGAATGAATACATGATCTCAATATCAAATAGAAATGGACTGAATCGAGCTCACCTTGGATTCTGAGAGGAGAGTACCATGGGTATTAGGAACCCCATTCTAATTCAAGGATGTGGTTTTCTTAGGTTGATACCCACCAAGGCTCCAATTCTTGTATATTACTCAAATGCCCAGTATACTACCATAGGGTTCTTTAAATTATTACTGGATACCTCAGATACACTCTATGGATCCATAATTGACTAGTCGGTTACATGGGAAAATCCCATAGGTCTTTATACTTACTTAGACCCACATTACCTTGGATGATCACCTTTTACTCAGTAGGTGCCTTATTGTGGAATGTCGTGGATTACGATCCTTGGATTACACTCTTACCCCTTATCTAGACTCAGATACTACTGAGTTAGTATTCTGTGAGATCTACATTACCCTTCTTATTACCCTAGAACTCCCTCACCAAATATCATTTTTAGGTTGCCTTGTTATGTATTGGGACCTTTACTGCTTATATGATCCCAATGTGATGCCAGTGCTGGCTATGCCTCACAAGACTTATTAAAATGAAATGGTAATTAATTAATGGCATGGTTACATGTTTAGAGACCAATTGAGGGCTGAAGAAGGTACTTGGGTATTTAGTTATATTTTACTACTTGATTTAATTTATATATGCATCCATGCACGCTGCTATATTCCATTACATGGGCCGAATGTTATAGACATAGTTAGTGGTGGCCAACTGAGATATATCTCACACTATCTCTGGGAGTTGTTTGGTGCCCGGAGTAGATTACATGGTTGTAGGTGTGGACAAAGGGAAGCACGCAACTTCAAACACTTTATTGCTTACTGTTTAAGATAGATCTTAATAGTAGATGACCAAGTTAGATCTCGGGATGCTCTAAGTAGACTTTGTTTTCTTTTACTTTGTGGAACATGTTATTATTGTTGTCTGGTATCCATTTTTTCTAGTTTTCTAGTTACATGACATTACATAATCATTTTTCCAGTTGATTCAGTTATTATTATTCTCATTTATCTAGTGCATTAGTTTTCTTCCACTGTTTATTTATATTATTTATATTGATTCGGATTTTCACTATTCATTTATATTCCTTCCACTGTGATACACTCTACTAATGAGTTCATAGTCTCCCCATGGACACACACTTGGCCCTTACTGCTAGTCTGCAGCCTCTGGTGTTCAGGAGGATGTGCTTGAGGCCATGAAGCCCATCGGGCTCAGGGCACCCGTTATGTGGCATTCGGTTTGGAGACATCTCGCATAAACATAAGGTGCACAATTTCCTAGGATGCCCTACACAGTTTTCTTTAATTGGGAACCAATCATTCATAGGTCCATAAACCATCAAAAAATCTAAAAGGTACCCAAAAATACTCATGAAAAGGACCAAAAAAAATTATTAAAAACAAAGGGATGAAAGTACCTGAAATAGAGAATTTGGATATTACCACATAAGAGTTTGTTATAAGCATAGATACAAGGTATAAGAAAATGATATCATAAGATCATGGAATCATAAATATGAGGAAATAATATAAAAATGACATCCTTAGCTTCAGTCAATTCTCACGGTCAAGACTATTATTGTGGATAGAGTTCCATGTTGGTTTTTGTTTAATACATATTCCCATAAACATACTAGAAAAATTCTCATGTATATTATGCTCACTCATCATTCCCAAAAAATATTTGATAAAGTCCCACAGTGTATTGGATTTAGTCTCCATTCCGGTAAATATAGTGGAAAAAGTCCCACGGTGGATTAGGTTCAACTTTTAATCCCATACAAAACATCTCATAATATATAAATCTTCACCCAATGTATTAGAGGGATATATAATCCTGATCCCATACATCACGTAATGAAAATCATATATATTCATGCCACATAAGGAATAAAAATCATATATAAATTATAATCATGATCCAACCCATAAGAAGGAAGTGGGTTTCCTAATTCTAATTCAAGGCATGACTGAAGGCAAAATCATAAGGATTACTAAGCGAATAAAGAATTAAATTGTTTTAGAAATTAATAATTGAAAAATGGACATGGGTATTGAATATGGTATTCCAATATACATAATTTATGATAAATATCTTGAGTACAATGAATAAAAATGAACTACTTGGGTGAAGATTTGTGTAATAAGTAAAGGATATTTTTAATGAAGGAAAGAGATTATTTTTCCTAAAAAATAAAATTGAAACAATAGGGTTATCCATAAAATAATAATAGTTTTTAGAATCTATTCATGGTTTAAATCATTTTATAGGGTGATTATTGGAATGAGATAAGAAATAATAAAGTTCCCTTAAATAGAGTTTAGTTAAAAATGGTAATTTTGAAGGGAACTAAAAGTATGTATAAACACAAAAATGAAAATGATATTTAAATAAATATATATGTAAGGGAGATATATAAAAAAATATAAGTAGATCATGAGAATAATATTTCACAAAAATGGAGAAAAATAAATAGAACATGTAACTCAAAGGTAATGAGGGCGGTACAGAAGATCCCTTATTATGTTTTAAAATACCTTTTTAAAATTCCACATCATAAAAAGGTTAATAAAACACTATTTTGATAATTTTAGAATTTTAATATCTAAGTCACATGTGATAAAACATAATTATAATTCCAATTAACAATAAGAACATTGGAATAAAGGGAAATTATGGACAAGTAGGGGGAACCATTGTTTAAGAGGATGTGAATTATTCTTAACAAAGTTGAATTTTAAAAGAAGGAATAGAACACATCAATAAGGATTATTTGAATCAAAATTTACCTCCCAAGATATATATATGGTATAACATATGAAATGAAAGATAAAACTCATGGAGAAACATTATAACTCAAGAAAGAAAATTGAGTAATAAAAGACCCTTATATTTTATGGAAGAAGTAAATCATAACCCAGAATAAGGATGATCATGAATGGAAGTGAATTTTATAATTAAAATAATAATTTATGATATTATAATTCAATTTTAAAGTAGTTACACCATAAAATTTAAGTTTGGTGAATAATATCAAAGCATTCCTTAATGAATATGGATTGAGATGAAAACCATTACCTCGTTCTTGATTCATTCGTTGCATGTTCCTAACATACTAAATAATCAAATTAAGTTTATTATATACATTATTAATAAAATTATTCTTAAATATTTAATTTAATATGAAATATTTATTATCTTATTTTATTTATTTGTTATATATTCTTTTCTTAAGTTTGAGTAAAAATTGAATCGGTGTCTTCTTATTTTGGTAGTTTTAGTGATCAAGGATGATATTTGAATAATAAGTTAAATAAATAATATAAAAATTCGAGATACAAAAAAAAATTAATTTATTATTATAATATCACTATTTAAGTTATAATTTTCAACTTTGATAGAGTTTAATATAATTATTCAAGTAGGTGATTAATCTAACCCCACCATGAATACGCTATATCTTGATTGGTGAATATGGTTAAGGAATTGTATAAAATCATTATAATAGAAGGAAAATGATATTATTTTTTGTTCTTAAGTTTCTGAATAATATTTTAAGTGGTTTAGATAAACTATTAAAATCATGATGAAAAATAAAAAACATTACTTTGTGGAGGCGGTAGTCCACGCAAACTACGGTTAATGTTTTCATTCCATGAATAATGAAGGGGAATCAAGGCATATTATAATTTTAATTTTTAAAATAATATTTATATTATATATATCATATTTATTCATCAATACCATAATTAAAAAAACCATTAAATGAGGTATAAAAATAGAAGATGTCACTTCATGGAGGTGGTAGTCCGCACACATGCACTAAAAACACATTTGTTTCCTTAGTGGATAGAGAGAAATAAATAATGGTTGTTATGTTTTCATAATAACATCTTAGTATAATAATTATAATAATATAATTACATTGGTATGTATATAAGAGGTTTTTAATATGAATATTTACAAAAAAATATTAAAAAAAGGTAATACTTATATTAGAGACTCGATCTTCTCTTAGAGATATTCGTAGAATTGAAGGCCATAGGTTAAATTATAGAGATAGGGTTCTTTAGTAACATAAAATTACATTTAGTATACGTATTGTTTGTATAGGTTTATCAGAAATTTGAATGGTAACATTATCATTGAAATGGTGTAAGTGATCCCCTTTTATTAGTGAAGAAAATGACACTTTTTAGAATACCCTTTACCATTCCATGACATCCTTACACTATTCCTTGGTCAATTATTCCAAAGTTTCTTAATAATATATTTTTTAGTGATATTGGTTGGAAAAAGCCTCAAGCAAGACTTTCTACACAATTTTTAAACATGTTTCATGTCTTTTACTATTTGTTTTTATATTTTAACATTTTAATTTTTTCCTTGGTAAATAATTTACATTTTATTTAAAAATATAATGAAAACCCTCTCAAAAAATATTGATGTTCTAAATCTAAATTTTATATCCATTTGAAAAAAATATTTCTAATAAATAAAAAAATTACCTTTTAAATTAAAACATATACTATATAGAAAAAAATATCTTTTTATAGAAAAAATATGTTTTCGAAATTAAGTGTTCCTAATCATATTTAGTATTGATTAATAAATGAATGAGTGTTAATATATTTATATAGAGGTTTGAAAATTATATTTTAATATTTATTTATAAATTATCAATTTATTTTATTCAATAAGAATTATGCAATGTTTATAAAACAATTCAATGAAAATAACAATTTCCCCATTATCCTGGTCATTAACATTAATCATAGTAATCATAATTTTATGACCAAAATTAAAAATAAACATATTATATAATTTTATCATATTGATATAAAATATTAAATCCATTTTTTTATTTAAATTATACAAGTGATTAAAACTAATTTTTAACATAGAAAAATAACATATTTTTATAGTGAAATATTACATAAGTTTCCAAAATGTTAAAAATGGGTTTTATAAATATAAAATAGTATTTTTAAATGACTTATTTTAATATATATATTATATAAAAAGGGTTTCAAAAATATTTAATACATTATTTTATTACAATAATATCATAAAAGTGATGGTTTTAGAAAAATCGGTATTTTTTCACTATTCACCAAAAAATCAAATATTTTTGAAAAATACCAAAAAAATAATATGAAACTAATATTGATATGATAAATCCAAAAATAAATTTATTTATTTTTAAATTAAAATTCTAAAATTAGAGAATTTGTCTTTTTAATAAAATTATAAAATATAATGAAACACTGTTTTTATATGAAAATAACTTTTCAAATTATTAACCATTACTATTTTTATTTCTTATCAATTACTAATTAAATTAGTGTTAATATATTATTTTTAAGAACTCGGATCTTCTTTTCAGGTATGTTTTCCCTTTTTCTGGAGTTTTTAAGAAAAATGTTTTTTCTGGAAATTTTCAAAGTACACGTCGTGTACTTTCTGACTACACGCCGTGTACCCTTTTCCGGATCGAAGCCATGTGCTGGTTGTGTCTGGGCCACACACATGGTGTGTAAGGCTGAGGTGGAGGCCGGTTAATTTGGAGTACGTAAAAATTGAAGTACACGTCGTGTACTTTCTTTTGTTTCATTAAACGGACCGGGGTCGCGCCTAACCCCCAAAATGATCTTCTTCTCTAGATTTTGTCCGCCCAGAAGCGACCATACGTCCGAATCTTCTCCGAGCTCCCGCCTCACCATCCATTCTCCGATTTGAGCATGGTCGATTGCGTTGAAATCACAGCGGTGAGTTCTTCCTTCTGCTTTAACCTTGTTTCTTGATTCCTCCTTGTTTCCAAGTTATCATGGGATGAACGTTTTGTGCGTTTTCTCAGATCTACGTTGTTCTAAGAGGAATCTTTCATCGTGGTTCACATATATCGATCTCCTCGGATCAAGGTAGGTGGTTTGTGCATTTCCGTATAAAGTTGATGAATATTATGTGAAAATTCCACCAATACCCTTGAACGGGGTATTGTGTGTTTCCTATTTTGCCCCTGCTGTTTTCCTGCTTTGCTTGATTGCTAGAGTAGATGTTTTGACTATGATTATGGTAGCTTTACTGTACCTTGGATGTTTGTTATGATTGTTTTTCCTATTTGGTGTTTTTCCAGTTTCCATTCCTAGTTGTAGGATAGTAGAACTATTTTTTTATTATTGCTGTTGAGCCGTAGAATTATAGCCAAGTAGTTCTTGAGGTTTACTTGGATGATATATGCGCGCTGAGCATGTTTAGTTTTACTCAGGACTGTGAGAACCTAGAGTAGTAGACCAAAGGGAGAATTGATGGAAGGGCTTCTCCAAAGTGTCTTTTATTTACAATGCAATACTATAGGGGGAATTGATATTGAGTGCTTCCCCAGAGACTCTGTAGATCCTCGATGTGGTCCACATGGGGAATTGACTTTGAGTGATTCCCCAGAAAGCCTTTAGCATGATAGGAGACTATAGGGGGAATTGACGGTGAGTGCTTCCCCAGAGAGTCTTCTTAATTATGTAGCTGAACTAGAGGGGTGAGACTGTGTGTGCCTCCCAGAGGGTTACTAGTACTATAGGTTGAACCATAGGGGTTAGGCTGTGAGAGCTACCTAGAGGGTTACTTGTTTTCTTATTGTTGCTGACAACTTACTTGTGTATCTTACTTGTTAGAACTGTGGATTGTAGCTTCTTGTGCTTTTCTGTTTACTGCTTCTTGTTTTATTACATCCATGTATTCATTGACTGTTAGGCAAAAATCTTTGGGTGATTTCCTACTAGGATTGTATCTCAAACCCTGTTTGGGCCATGCTTTTGGGACCAAGAAGATTATGTTGTTGCAGGTATAAACAAGGGCAAGCGCCCTTCTACTTCAGGATCTTGATTGCACCAGGATTTGGGGAGCATGAGATCGAGCCGTGGCTCGCGATGCTGAGGATCTTACTTTTTTTTCTTTTGCACTTGGTTTCAGTTGTATTTTATCACGTTGTTGTGTTTGTTGTTTTCCTTAGATACTTGTACCTGCTGCATCATTGTCATCATAGTTATATATCTACATTTCTTCCGCTATTTGGTTTCTGTTGTTATGCATGTTGTTTACTGCTTCCGCTGTTTATTGTTGTTTTCTTACCTTGTATACCTTACCGAATGAGGGCATAGTTTCCCCACTGACTCACCAAGGCCCTCGCTGCCAGTCGGCAGCCTCTGGCATTTGGGGAAATGCGCTTGAGGTCATGTGGTGAACCGGGTATGGGGTACCAGTGGAGGGGATCCGGACTCGGGTCGTTACAAAGTGGTATCAGAGGTGTTCTTTTCTCTTGATTTACTGTTTGGAGACCTTATCCAGGGATAGGACGGATTCGGTACTTGGTATTAAGTTGTGCTCGGGAGTAGCTAACCCGTGTACAGGGAAAATCCATACTACCTCGTTAATTGTAGTTGTTGGTCTTGGGATTTTATAGTTGATCTGATTTCACCTAGAGTGATTCACATGGCTTGTGCTATGACTGTTTTGATATTTCGGTTCTATTTCTGTCGCAACCCGATGAGATGAGGGTATGTCGTCTCATGAATCATATAGACACTTGTAGGAATCACATGTCATGCATTCTTGCCATGAAATCTAGGGTGCATTAGCGATTGCATGCAGTTGTGATAGGATTTGTGTAGATTATGTATGTTGTTGTGATAGTTGCTTGATAGATTCTCTGCTTTTATGTTAGAAAAACTATATGTTTTGTTCTTTGTTTAAACTGAATGCCAAATTTTGGTTCTTGAGGTGTTATGGGCCCTCGCGGATCATAATTTGGCACTCTTTCACCTTGTTTTTAGTTTTTCTGGAATTCTGTTCAGTTTCTGAGCTACTGCCTAGAAAAACCCAGAATACACAGCGTGTACTTTTTGGGAACACGCCGTGTAGTTTTCAGGCCGTGTCACTGACCGTGTGAGCAGAACACGGTGTCGTGAAAGTAACTTTGGGAACACGCTGTGTACGGTAGCTACACGCCGTGTAAGTTCGGAGCCGTGTACCCGGTCGTGTCACCAACAACACGGGTCGGGGAAGCTCAGGTAGAACACGTCATGTCTATAGGGAACACGCCATTTAATCCTGTCCAGGTAGCCGGCCGTGTCAAGAATAACACAGGCTGGTGTTACCTTCATTTCCACATGTCGTGTTTGTTCGAAACACGCCGTGTAGTCCTGTCCAGGTAGCTGGTCGTGTCAGGAACAACAAGGTCCAGTGTTACCTTCCTTTCCACACACTGTGTTTGTTCGGAACATGCCGTGTAGTCTTTCCTAGGTACCTGGCCATGTCACGAACAACATGGGATGGTGTCGCCTTCGCCTATACACTCTGTGTTTTCTCGGATCATGTCGTGTAAGGTCTAGCCGTGTAGAAGGCCGTGTACTCAACAACACGGACCACCGAAGTCGTGTCTAGTGCACGCCGTGTTTGTTTCGAACACGCCATGTAGTCTCAGGTTAAGTTGAACCGTGTGAGTTAGCCATGTAAATAGACTCGGGTGGGGGATAGTTTTCTTGTACATGCCATGTGTTCGGGTCAACACGTCGTGTAGTTTTAAGTACACACAACTTCTAGGGAAGGGGTACACTCCCATGTCAGTGGCTTAAAAAGACACACCGTGTAATCGTGTTTTTCAATCTTGTGTGTTTTCTTACCATGTTCCCATTTTGTACCCTTGTGTTCTATGTCCCTATTTTCCTGATCTAAGGTGTGCTTTTGATCTTTCAGAGCTATGCCTCTGAGATGCCCTCCGGTCATACGTTTGTCGTTAGGCAGTGATCAGACTCCAAATATGGCTTATCATGGACTTCATGTTGATCCCCTAGCCGAGCCAGCCTTGGAACTGGTTGTTGTACCAGTTGCGGGTGCTGATGTGCAGTTCAGGGAAGGTTTCATGAGGATGATGTAGGGCTTCCAGGGAGCACCGCCTCCTGCCTCGTCTATGGAAAACTTGACGTGGGTTTTTCAGCAGCAGCATCCTCCCACATTCTCAGGGGAGGGAGGACCTCAGGCAGTAGAGTCATGGCTGGAATCCATGCTGACTATCTTTAAGAATCTGGAGACACCTCCAGAGAGGCGGGTCAAGCTCTCCACCTACATGCTCCAAGACTCCACCAAGAGGTGGTGGGACGTGGTCTCACAGGAGGGTCAACAGCAGGCTATGACTTAGGAGGAGTTCTAGCGCGTGTTCTATGACTACTTCTACCCAAAGACCCTGAGGGCCGATAGAGCTTGGGAGTTCATGATTTTAGATAACGGGACTTATCTGTCAGGGATTATTCCTCTCGTTTCACTAAGCTGCAGCATTTTACACCCCTTCGGGATGGGAGTGGTGTGTTCTTGGAGAGGAAGTTTGAGGATGGACTCAGATGGGAGATCTGCTCGCAGGTGAACATCTTCCAGCTGACTTCCATTACTTCCATCGTCAACCAGGCACTGATTACGGAGCGCAATCTGAGAGACTCTGGAGCTGCGAGTCAGGGAGGTTCTTCTTCCAGAGCTATATTTCATCCAGATGACAGCAAGAAGCATCGTAGGGAGCCTACACGTGGTGATTCGAGGAAGCAAGATGCATTATTAGGCATCTAGGTGACGTGCTATCAATGTGGTCAGACAGGGCACATGAGGATGCAGTGCCATAGGGGCCCTGTAGAGTGCTGATCTTGTGGAAATATGGGTCACCTTCAGCATTTCTGTCAGTTTTTCTCACTAGAAACTGGTGACCGGGGTTCTTCCATCACTCCACGTTCAGGAGCAGCCCCACCAGTTTCTCACCAATCGGGAAACTAGAGTTCTTCCGGCTGTTCGGGCTGAGGTGGAGGTCGAGGTTGTGGCATTCAGCCACCAGTTCCTCAGCACCAGCAGGTAGGTTCAGCTCAAAGTGGTTAGTCATGGGTGCAGGGCCGCGGCACGGGCTAGTCTTTCACCGTGGAGAAGACTTATCATGAGCAGGATCCCGACCCTTATACTATTCGTGGTACGATTTTAGTAGCCTCAGTTTTATCTTCAGCCCTTTTTGATATTGGTGCTATGCATAGCTTTATCTCTGTTTCTGTCTTGGAGAGCCTTGGGCTCTGCATATTTTCTTCTGCCAACTCATTGACACTAGACACACCTTTGGGAACAAGGACATCTAGAGTACACCGGTGTAGAGAGTGCCCTCTCGAGGTTGCAGGGTATCACTTCTTATGGGATCTCTATGTCCTAGAGATGACAGCCTATGATTTCATTCTCGGCATGGACTGGTTGATTCCATTCCAGGCAGTCGTTGACTATTATCGTCATAGAGTCAGTTTCATCTCACTAGAGGGTGAATCTTTTCTTCATAGAGGAGAATGGGACGTTCGGGCGAGTCGGGCGGGACTCGAGCATCTTGGTCTAGGAGGGGTGACAGCCCAGATTACTAGTCTCTATCTGGATGATCAGGGGACTCCACAGTTGGAATTTCCTCCAGTAGTGGATCGCATCAGGGATGTATTTCCAGAGGACTTTTTGGGTTTTCCTTCGGAGTGTGAGGTAGACTTCTCTATTGAGCTCATGCTAGGAGTGGCATGGGTGTCCATTCCTCCCTATAGGATGGCCACACCTGACTTGCAGGAACTCAAGAAGTAGTTAGAGGAGCTACAGGATAAGGGTTTCATCTGACCCAGTACTTCTCCTTGGGGTTCGCCTGTTCTGTTTGCGAAGAAGGCAGACGATACCCTTCGGCTTTGTGTGGATTATCGGAATCTGAACCAGTTGATGTTCAAGAACCGATATCCCTTACCGCGGATTGATTAAATTTTCGATCAGCTTCGAGGATCCCGGGTGTTCTCGAAGATAAACTTGAGTTCTGGTTTTCATCAGTTGCATGTTAGACCATCAGATATACCTCTGATAGCCTTCAGAAGCTGGTATGGTCTTTACAAGTATACAGTCATGCCTTTCGGACTTACGAATGCACCTACAGTTTCCATGGCACTGATGAACAGAGTGTTCCATCCTTACTTGGATTCCTTCGTCGTGGTCTTCATGGACGATATCTTGGTGTACTCTCACAATTGACACGACCATGACACCCATCTTGAGATCGTTCTGAGTACACTAAGAGAGCATCGGCTTTATGTTAAACTCTTGAAGTTCCACTTCTGGATGGATCAGATTCACTTCTTGGGTCACGTCATCTCAGAGGCAGGAGTTTCAGTGGACCCAGATAAAGTGAGAGATGTAGTTTCCTAGGAGCACCTGAAGAACATCTTTGAGGTACGGAGCTTCCTAGGGATGGCTGGATACTACAGACGCTTCATTCAGGACTTTTCTCATCTAGTAGAACCCTTGACAGTTCTGACCAAGAAGGGGGAGAAGTTCTTATGGTCAGATTCTTGTGAATCAGCCTTTAAGGAGCTGAAAGGGATGTTTACGTCAGCACCGATACTAGTCTTTCTAGAGCCAGGAAAGAGCTACACTGTTTATTGTGATGCTTCAGGTGTCAGGCTAGGAGCGGTGCTTATGCAAGGAGATGGAGTCATTGTGTACGGGTCTCAGCAGTTGAGGCCGCCTGAGAGGAACTACCCTACGCCCGATCTGTAGTTGGCAGCTATTGTTCATGCCTTGCGTTGTTGGAGACACTATCTTCTGGGAGAGCACTTTGTAGTCTTCACTAACCACAAGAGTCTCAAATATATCTTCACTCAGCATGATCTGAATCTGAGGCAGCGTAGGTGGGTTGAGTATCTTCAGTCTTTCGACTTCGAGCTTTCCTATACGCCGGGAAAGGGCAACGTCGTGGAAGATGCGTTGAGAAAGAGAACTCAGATTCAAGCAGTTTAGGAGTCTAGTAGTGAGTGGCAGCTGATGGCTCTGTTCTCTGAGATTCATATGGAGGTGCACGACAGACGGGGACAAACTTTTCTATCTTCTGTAGCTATTACCTCCACGCTACTTGATCGGGTATGGATGAGGCAGCTATCAGACTCAGAAGGCTTAGTCCTGCAGGAGAGTGTGTCAGGAGAGGACCCTCTTCCTAGATGGAAAGTGGGTGAGGATGAGATCTAGCATTTCCAGGAACGCGTATGGGTGCCAGCAGACATACGTGAGAAGATGATGCGGGATTTCCATTCCTCTATTTGGGCAGTTCATCCTGGCGTCACCAAGATGTATCAGGATCTTCATCTCCAGTACTGGTGGCCATGTATGAAGAAGGATGTATTTTGTTCCATCATGCGATGTTCTACTTATCAGCAGGTGAAAGAAGAGCATCAGCGACCATCGGGGATTTTAAAGTAGTTACCCATTCCGAAGTGTAAGTGGAACGATGTTGCGATGGACTTCATGACTGGGTTTCCAAGATCGCCTTAGGGAAAAGATGTTGTTTGGGTTTTCGTCTACAGGATTACAAAGGTTTCTCACTTCTTTACAATCAAGGAGACCTTTAATTTCGATGATCTGGGATGAATTCACATCAGAGAGATCATTCGTCTGCATGGATTTCCGTGCTCTATTGTTTCAGACAGAGATGCTTGCTTTACCTCTCGGTTCTGGCAGGGACTTCAGAAGGCCTTGGGTACACAGGTACTTTTGAGTACAGCATACCATCCCCAGACTGATTCCCAGTCCAAGCGCATGATCCAGGTGCTTGAGGATATGCTCTGAGCTTGCATTCTAGAATTTGGAAGTTCTTGGGAGAAGCATATTCCTCTAGTGGAGTTTTCCTACAACAACAGTTTTCAGGTGACCATTTAGATGGCACCATACAATTCTTTGTACGGTAGGCCATGTCGATCAACCTTATGCTTGTTGGAGGCAGGAGAGGCAGCTTTGCTGGGACCTCGTCTTGTTCAGGAGACTTCAGAGCTGATAGAGCTGATTCGAAAGAGGATGGCTACAGCGCAATCTCGACAGAAGTCTTATGCTGATCAGCAGATATGACCTCTGGAGTTCGAGGTCGGAGATCAGGTTTTCCTACGTGTCGCACCAAGGTTGGGACCCAAAAGGATTCGAAGACAGGGTAAGCTTTCACCGTGGTACGTCAGGCCGTTTGAGGTCTTGGAGAGAGTTGGGACGGTCGCCTATCGGTTACAGCTACCTCAGAGGTATCGGACCATGCATGACGTCTTCCACGTCTCTTAGCTCTAACGTTACTTTTCAGACCTGTCTCACATCTTTCAGCCCAAGGAAGTTCATCTTGAAGCAAATGCATCGTTCGAGGAGCATCCTATACAGATTATCGATCACAGTACGAAGTTTCTCCACGGGCGGTCTATTCCTCTGGTATGGGTGTTATGGCAGCATGGGCGAGTACAGGATGAGACCTGGGAGAGGGAGGCCAATGTACGATCGCAATGACCGGAGTTGTTCAGGGATTCTTCTTCTCCGCCTCGTTAGGGAAATTCAAGGATGAATTTATTTAAGGGGGGAAGTTTTTAAGAACCCGGATCTTCTTTTCAGGTACGTTTTTCCTTTTTCTGGAGTTTTTAGGAAAAATGTTTTTTCTGGAAATTTTCAAAGTACACACCGTGTAATTTCTTGAGTACACGCCATGTACTCTTTTCCGGCTCAAATCTGTGTGTTGGCCGTGTCCAGGCCAAACACACGGTGTGTAAGGCTGAGGTGCAGGCCAGTTAATTTGGACTACAGAAAAATTGAAGTACACGTCGTGTACTCAAGAAGTACATGTTGTGTACTTTTTTTTCATTAAACGGAACAGGGTCATTCCTAACCTCCAAAATCATCTTCTTCTCCAGATTTCATCCGGCCGGAAGCAACCGTATAGCCGAATCTTCTCCGAGCTCCTGCCTTGTCGTCCGTTCTCCGATTTGAGCACGATCGATTGTGTTGGAATCGCATCGGTGAGTTCTTCCTTATACTTTATCTTTGTTTCTTGATTCCTCCTTGTTTCCAAGTTATCGTGGGATGAACTTTTTGTGTGTTTTCTCAGATCTACATTGTTCTAAGAGGAATATGTTGTTGTGGTTCACATATATCGATCTCCTCGGATCGAGGTAGGTGGTTTGTACCTTTCCATAGAAATTTGATGAACAGTATGTGCAAATTCCACCAATACACGTGAACGGGGTATTGTGTGTTTCATGTTTTTTCCCTACTGTTTTCCTGCTTTGCTTGATTTCTAGAGTAGATTTTTTGCCTGTGATTATGGTAGCTTTAATGTACATTAGATGTTTTCTATGCTTGATTTTCATGTTTGGTGTTTTGCCAGTTGCCATGCCTAGTTGTAGTATAGTGGAACTGTTGTTTTATTATTGCTGTTGAGCCATCGAATGATATCCAAGTAGTTCTTGAGGTTTACTTGAATGATATACGCACGCTGAGCTTGTTTAGTTTTACTCAGGACTGTGAGAACCTAGATTAGTAGACCAAATGGAGAATTGATAGAAGGGCTTCTCCAGAGTGTCTTTTAATTTAGATGCGAGACTATAGGGGGAATTGATGTTGAGTGCTTCCCCAGAGAGTCTATAGATCCTCAACGCGGGCCACAGGGGGAATTGACGTTGAGTGCTTCCCCAGAGAGCCTTTAGCACGATACGAGACTATAGGGGAATTGACGTTGAGTGCTTCTCCAGATAGTCTGCTTAATTACGTAGCTGAACCAGAGGGGTGAGACTGTGTGTGCCTCCCATAGGGTTGCTAGTAATATAGGTTGAACCATAGGGTTTAGGCTGTGAGAGCTACCCAGAGGGTTACATGTTTTCTTCTTGTTGCTGACTGCTTACTTGTGTGCCTTACTTGTTAGAACTGTGGGTTGTAGCTGCTTGTGCTTTTCTGTTTACTGCTTCTTGTTTTATTACTGCCATGTATTCATTGACTGTGAGGCATAAATCTTTGGGTGATTGCTTACTATGATTGTATCTCACACCCTGTTTGGGCCATGCTTTTGGGCCCAAGAAGACTATGTTTCTGCAGGTATAGACAAGGGAAAGCGCCCTTCTACTTCAAGATCTTGATTGCACCAGGAACTAGGGAGCATGGGACCGAGCCATGGCTCATGATGCTGAGGAGCTTACTTTATTTTATTTTGCACTTGGTTTCAGTTGTATTTCAGAACGTTGTTGTGTTTGCGGTTTTCCTTAGATACTTGTACCTGCTGCATCATTGTCATCATAGTTATATATCTACATTGCTTCCACTGTTTGGTTTCTATTATTATGCATGTTGTTTACTGCTTCCGCTATTTATTGTTGTTTTCTTACCTTTTATACCTTACCGAATGAGGTCATAGTTTCCCCACCGACTCACCAAGGCCCTCGCTGCTAGTCAGCAGCATCTGGCATTCGGGGAAACGTGCTTGAGGTCATGTGGCGAACCGGGTACTGGGCACCAGTGGAGGGGATCCGGACTCGGGTTGTTACATTATTCATAGAAACTATATAGTATTCATATAAATAATATAACCTTTCTATAATATATTTATTTTCTCAAAATAAATCACAGAAAAAGATAATTTTAGAAAAAATATATTTTTAACCATAATGTGATCTTATTAGTTATCTAACTACACTAAAAATAATGATATTTATTTCTATATATATTTCATAATGTGTTTAACTATATTTATACCCACTAACATAAAGGATAAATTATATTGGTTATATAATGTTATGTGGTTTTTTTTGTTTGGTGTTGCATACAGAACATGCTATTAACATAATATTTATTTAATGAAAATAATTTGTGGAATTTAGAGTCATTACATGTAAAAGGCTGGAAATTTATCAAGAACTGGTTGTAGTTGGTACTTTCATAAAAAATATAAGAAAATAGCATTGTGATATGGTATAGTAGATACTCTGGTATTATAGATATTTGGAAGCACTGGCCTTATGTTTTAAAACAGATGATCCGTTACAAGGTATATTGAATGGAATTTGTAGGAGATGTAGAAAAAAGAGAGGCACTACTATATTTGTGTTTAAATATAGAGTAACTTTCTTGAATTTTATTTCAAAAATATAGTTGGTATTTTCACTATATACTATAGAATCAAATTAAATTGTAGTAATGAAAACAAGGAAGGAGATGATATGGTTGAATACTTTATTGGAGTAAATCGAAATGAATAATGGGAAAAACTATTCTTTGATAGGTAGAGTGTAATAAATACAATGCGTAATCCTGTATTTCACTCAATAAAAATACAAAATCATCTAAAATATCACATTATCTAGAAGAGAGTGGAAGATAGAGTGTTGGAGGTATGAAAGATAAGTGGATGTCAAAATATAACTTATATTCAAACATAGGTTATTTTCTGAGAATGTATTTGGTAGTGTAATTCCTCAGTGGGACTTGGGAGACAGATAATTAATGGAAATGAATATAAATAACTATTATTATGGTATGATATAATATTTAATTTTTTTAAGTGATGTAAGGACCTGGAAGTGAAGCTGAGAAAACACTTCTTGTGTGGGAGATTGTTCGGTTGTTGCAAAAAAATGTTTTACAAAAATGAATTATATCTTCTAGATGGATTTTTTGGTTATATTCTTGAATCAAATGGAATAATTTCAATGTAACAAAAAAATTGGAAAGAAGAAGTTAGAATATAAGTAGAAGTTGGATCTGATAACTTAATTCAGATTATAGAAGTCTAGAAAGAGCATTCAACTTTAATAAGAGTTACTTGGAATGAAATATGTAAGAATAACAAAAAAGTATAAAGGGATTCATATGAATCTTTATAGTAGTTTCATAATAATAAAATAGATAGATTTTATTATTCTACTAAGTATCAGAGGTTGAGGTGGTGTATCTTTAGATGACTTTGGCCAGTTGAAGGGCCATCATTATATAGCAAGGAGTGGTGGAGTTGTCCACAATTATCTAAAGGTGGTGTAATTGGATCAACTAGATAGAATCATGTATATATGAATGAATGGGATCATTTTTTCTCTTATTATGTAATCTTTAAATATTTTAATCTTATTTCATTTTTAATAAATTTTCAGTGTTTCACTAGTAGAGTAGGACAAAGTCCAATCCATATAAATTTTTTAGTGTTCCTTTTTAAGAATGAGTTCTTTATCTATTATTCCACTTATGTGAGTGGTATAGAATATCTATGAGACTAAGTTGATTCATTTTGGGATGATAAATCACATTTTCTTTATATAAATTTTGACATTGGGTGCTTTTAGTGTCAAAACATTCAAACCATTATCCCTAGGTGAGGTTTAAAAATGGAATTCAGGAACTTAGTAATCCAACATAAAAATTATAAAAATTATTTTTTATAATATATATATATATATATATATAAAGTGGGAGAGGGGAAACACCCTCCCCCTCCTCATGTTAGCTGGTCGTAACCCATGAAGTTCACAATTTCATATCCTTTTAGTCCTTATTTCCTTTTTTATATTTGATGTATAGTGGAGGAGGGGTGGTACCTTTACCCTTCCTAAGTCCATTAGAGTCAATAACCCATGAAACATGGGTCGTATCTCCCTCAATTGTTTTAATTCATTCCATTTTTTATTGTTTTTTCTTAATTATTTAAAACATATGGATGAAGTGGTTGTCACTAGTCACCACTTACAACTAGTATCATTATTGGCACTACCCACCTCCCGATCAACCAAACTTATCTAAACGTCATGAAGTCCTCTGGTATGTCTAATCTCATCAACATAAATCTAAAATTGGTCTCTATTTTTTTTCAAAATAATCCATTAAGGATTCCGAATTTTTTTAAAGAAGCCAGCTTATCCTAATGACTTCATTCTAGAATATTTCTTGATCTGATCATCAGATCACCAATTTCATTACACCATTATAATGATCTAGTTAATACATTCCATTCCATGTGCATAGTAATTTTTAAAAAAAATGAAGGATCATTTTAGTTATAAAATCTAAATAGAAATGATAAAAATTAAAAAATAAATGGGGGTTCAGGGGTAGGTTCAAATAATGATACCTTTAATCGATATTCTTGGCACACTCTGGCTATTAAAACCTTCTTTTGTGATATGTTAAACCTTGGGTATAGAGAGAGATAGAGAGAGATAGAGATAGAGATAGAAATAGCTGATAGAAAATGTGGTAGGGGTTTTGTCACTCGCATCCCCTCCTCTTTTATTTATTAAACACTCTTAATATGTTGGGATAATAGGATGACCACTAAAAATTCCCAAAAGATCATCCAAAAGAAAACACCCCATTCTAGAGTCAATCATGACGTCCATTTTCAAATTTGATTCACTGTTTAAAATATAGTAATATTTCATCAACCAGAAGTGGGAATGAGTCCCAATGGTGTAAAACCTTTTATAACTTCTCATGGTACCCTGATAAATCATAATGGGGACCATTATAATAAATATGGGTGTCAAAAAATCCAAAGGAATCAAAGTGGTCATAATCTAATTGGATGAAATTTTCTTTTATAAATTTGAAATTTTGGAAATTCAATATAATATATATACCTTTTTATTATCTAAAAATGAATCTCCACCACTTTTTAATAACTTAACATCAGTAAAAAATTATAAAATATTACACTAAGGTAAATAACTAATTCCCACCCAATAGTGTAGTATATTTCTCAATCTGACACTCCATTTAGTATAAATTTAATATTATTCACATTATAACCAAAATATTAATATTTTAACTATAAATATTCCAAGGTTATTGATCCATACACCTAAGAACCTCATTTATATTCAAATGGATTCTAGCAGACCCAACAACACTAAAATGAGTTACATGTTTTGAGCATAGGAAAATTCCTCATTGGGAAAATGTCTATACTGTTACACCCCCATAGCCTTTAATTTTAATTCTAAAAATAATCAACCATATAAATCAATTTTCACATCTTCCATTAAGAGTAATGGAGCCTATAACTATTATTTACCTATGAATATGAGTGGAAAGAAGCATGGTAGTTAACTATAACTACCACAAACCTTTAAATTATCTCATAGGAATATAATAATAAATTATCTATTTCTTTATTAGGAAAACCCACTAAAGGGATACTTTCTAGAGAAATTCAGTTTTCCAACTGAGTTTTTTAATTCCATGTACATAATAGGATATTTCCATTACAATCCCCTACTACATCAGTACTCAAAAAAAACTGACTAAGGGAAGATGTTTACACAATTACTCAACCATAGAAATCTTGATATTCATGTTATCATCATTCTAAGGTGTAGGTATCACTGAAAAATTTATGTGATATCTCACCATTATCCATCATTAATACCTAGAATTATAATCAAGCTCTTCGTCTTAGATGAGTGCTCAAGGTTCTTATAAAAATACATCTATTTGTGACCAGTAATATTATCAACCCCATCCCATAGTTGACGAAATAAGTCTAGGATCATTGATACTCAATAAATACTCACTTTTTATAGATACATAATCTCAATGACATAAGGGTTCACAAGGAAACTAACATCCCCACATGGAAATCCTTCCTCTGATAGCCAGGATGATCATAATAAAAACTCCATAAGATCTCAATAATAGGTTAGCAATAATCCAACTAAGGTTCATGATAAAAATTCATGAAAACCCTACTTAAAGGGAATCCAAGGGTTCTATAAGGGTCATGTTTTAACCTGAGACACCATGCGAGGTGTGTAGGGGGGATGAATTAGGTTTATCCCAAATAAAACTTTTTTATTTTCCATGATTTATTTATTTTATGATCTTATTACTATGTTAGTGGAAACCATGTTCAACGTATACCTATATATAATGAAATAACAAAAATAAAAATAAAAATATTCCTGAAATTAAATCATTATCATAACATAAATATTTTACTTGGTTTACTATAAATTATTATGTCTAAGGATTACACATTCAAGATGTATCAACATGAAAAAATACACTAATATTAACTAGTTTTTTTGATATGATGATTTAGCTATAGTAACTCTATTTTATATTGTTAATGATGGAAAACAAGTATTAAATGAGGATTCTAGTAGTTAATGAACAATTTGACGTAAATTTGGGATGAAATAGGCTCAATATCCACCCATGGGGCTAGATTCATGAAATATTAATCCTTCACAAATGAAAAGGGTTTAACAAAGTATTTAGGATTCCCACAAAATTCCATCATTTGTGAAGAATGTAATATATCAAGAAATTTATGTATCCACCTCTATGGAACCTAAAAATACCCCCTTCACCCTTCATTTAAGGGGACCACAACCTTTGTACTTTTAGTAGAGGCTTTTAATTAATGAATCTTTATCCTTCATGATCCAAAAGATAAATTTATTCCAATAGTTATCCATCTTTAATTAGTAGCATCCCATGAGAAATTGAGAACCTAAGACTATGGGGGATCTAAACTTTATGAAATATTATACCATCCACACTAGAGAAAAAATCCACGTGATTTATATGGTTCTGTAAAACATCCATATTTGGTAAAATCCACCCCATAAGAAATAAGGAGCCATGCTTAGGTAAGGAACCCATGTCTTGCAAAATCCTCAGCCTTACATGCCTCATCCTTGTGATCCTCACCTTCGCATAACCCTTATCCAACATGAATTCCACCTCACATGACCTATATGATTCCTCCTTTCAACAGACATATCTTCACGAAAGTTGGGTGCTCATAATCATTGAACATATCCAAGCTGGGTTTACTCATGCCTTGATCATCCGCATGACTCGTATCATCAACCCTCGTGTTTGGAACCTTTGATCAAAGCATGGGCTGGACAATTTTTCTACCTTTTCTTCCTAAATATAATCATCCTAACCTCAGAAACCCTACATGTAGCCCCATCAATAGTGTCATCATTAATGGAATCCACTTTATTTTCCCTTTGAGGGAATGTGGGGTACCTATGAGCCCTACTTGGGAATGGTCCCTCTCATACTTGATTCTGAACCAAATCTGAGCTATAGGACTTTAAACTATATAGAACATTCTTCCTAGTCACAATACATTAAAATAAATGACAATGTCCTTATTATATGATGTTAAACTATAGACTTACCAAATGTGATAAACATAGGATGCCTCATGTGATAAGAATAAGATTATTCCCCATATTCTGGGCATCCTCCCAACATAATCCCCACACAATCTCTTATTATCGCTCCATTCACAACACAAGAGTCATTACTACATGAAATTAAACTGCATTAATCAGTCCAACCACCCAAAAATAAACTATGCTTTTAGAATATGTGTGTTTAGATCTCTATATCTAATAGGGTATGTAGGATTCCTCCCCAAGGTTCAATATCAATAACCATCATAACACTACTTCCCCTTGAAAGTGATAACATTGAAGTGTGAACACTCCCCTGGGTAACACACCCGACCTCTTACTATCCAAATATGAGGTCCTAACTGGACGTCAGCATTGCCATGTCTTTTTCATCCACATTGTAACACCCCCAACCAAGAAGACACTAAATCGGTGCCTCGATCCAGGTTACCACATGACCTCAAGAACACCTCCACATATACCAGAGATTTTCGACTAGTAGTGAGGGTATAATCGATAATGTGGGGAGACTATACCCCATTTACCATAGTAATCCACATCATTTAACATGTGAAATAAAGGAAATAATTAAACAATTTACCAGAAACATGCCTTACTAACCATTTCCAAAATTGGGCACAAACCACAACTAAATAATAATTATTCCATGTAATGATAATAGTTCCAAAGGTGATAGAAAATGAAAAATAAAGAGGATAGCTGAATCCCCAAATAGGTCCTAACTCCAAGTTTGGATCTTCATCTATGCACATCCCAAGCTCAAATCAACTCCCTAGCATTGAACCTTTTCCCTTATCCTGACCTGTAACCACGAAATCTACTCAGGTACCCAATTGGGGCCCGAGAAGGGTGTGAGTACAACTCAATAGCCCACTACCAATAGTGTCTAAAAAATTACTAGTCTATATATATAGTGCATGAAAGAACTAAATAAATTAAAAGATAAAAAAATAGGAATCTTGAGTGTCATTAGTTAACAAAAATCACTTCAACTATTTTAGTCACTTAATCCAGTTTCATCACTTGTTCCATAGGTTATAAATTTACATCATTTACACAATGGTCTCACTACTGGAAAAGAGACCTATACCCACGGTTTTGGGAAAAACCGTGGGTATAGGGGTTCCCTATACCCACGGTTTTATAAAACCGTGGGTATAAGTATAGTGTGGGAACCTATACCCACGGTTCTAGAAAACTGTGGGTATTGGTCACCTATACCCACGGTTTTCCTAAAACCGTGGGGATAGAGTGTTTCTCGAAACCCTATACCCAAGGTTTTACAAAACCGTGGGTATAGGTATTTATTTCTAGGGCTATCCCCACGGTTCTTCAAAAACCGTGGGGATAAAAAAAAATTCGAAGGCCTATCCCCACGGTTTGGTAGCACCGTGGGGATAGCCTATGGCGGAAAAAAAAATAGCGCGGGAAGACAAAAACAATTTGGCGGGGAAATTTTTACCAATGATTTGAATTCATATATTTAGGTTTATAAAAATTAATATACAGAAAAAATCGGCAGCTTGGTTGGTCAATCCGTTTAGCTCGTATGCCGGACGTCGTGGTTTCAAATCCCCTTGACCGCAAATTTTTAATATGCACCGTGTGGATAATATTAATATAAATATAAAAATGCATATTAATATAACAGTTGCGAGTTGCAGCTTAGTTGGTTCGGCGAAATTGCTCCTGCGAGCTTCCTTAGAAGAGGCGCGGGTTCGAGTCCCGCTGGAGGTTTTTTTAAAATTCAATTCGGCGTATTAATATATATACCCAGATATATGCTTATATATTAAAATATAACAATTGCCTGGTTGGTCTGATAATTTGTCCAATTCGGCTCGCCTAATGGGAGACCTGGGTTCGATACCCAGCGGCAGATATTTTTTGAGAATTAAAATCCCCACGGTTCTCAAACCGAACCGTGGGGTCAATGTGTTGCCAGCGTGGCCACGCACTTGCCACGCTGTGTGAAACCTATCCCCACGGTTTCTCCAAACCGTGGGTATAGGGTGACCCCCCTATCCCGACGCCATTCCAGCCCACGGTTCCCAAAACCGTGGGTATAGCCTATACCCACGGTTTTGGGGGCTATACCCACGGTTTTGAACCGTGGGTATAGGGAAATTTTCCAGTAGTGTCTAAGATAGTCAATTACTATGCATAAGCGAATAAGTCAAGTTCCCTATCTCACTAGGGATAATATTTCACAAACAAATACACCATTCTTACCTTGGAGCCTCAGTCCAGGTAGTCTCATCGAATGCAATTGTTAAGGGCATGGGGCCTCAGTCCCCTTACCTAACCCATTCATTATGGGGTGGGGTTTAGAGCCTTAGTTTAATATTACCCATGGGAATATATCCTCAAGTCCAATACCCCACAACAACCAAACCATGTGAACATGTTTCTTTATCCATTGACCACATATACCATATCAGAAACCATACAAAAAACAATACCCATACAATTCACATCATATAAATATTCAACATGTGAGTTAACATCAAGTCTTAACCCATTAGCACATTTACTAATTATATTACATAGCTCATTTAACCCATTTCCCTTTCTCAAGCCTTAACCTGTTAGCATAATCAAAAATTTACATACTTTTTCCCATTTAACATATTCATCAGCTTCCCATATGTTAACCCATTAAACACATCCATCAATTCATAATAATTTACCCATTTAACATGTTCATAATTCTACATCCATTATACCACTTATGTATTTCATGTACACTTCATAAGTCATTTAGAACACTCACTTGATTTCATCTAACACATTTCATATTAATCCAAACAACATGCATACCACTATTCCACTATGGAAGAGCCAGTTGGTATGCCACTGGTTCGATCCTCTCTATAATATCAAATGGACCCACTTACCTGGGCACCAACTGATTATATTTTGGAACCGGATGGTTACCCAACCATAGTGAAACCCGAAGAAACACACGATCACCAACCATAAACTCAATAGTTCGGCAACACTGATCCACATACAAATTCTTCCTACTCTATGTCTTAGCCATACATTTCTGTATAAACTGAACATGTTCTGATGTCTCTTGCATGAGAATCATCGCCAACAACTTTTATTCCCTAGCCTCCATCCAAAAAAATGGATATCTATCTGGCCTACCATAGAGCGCTTCAAACGATTTCATCTGAATAATTGAGTAGAAACTATATTTTGTAGGAAAACTCAACAAGATCCAAATGCCTTTCCCATGATCCACCAAAATATAGGACACATTCCCTCAACACGTCCTCTAGTACCAGAGTAGTGCACTCTAACTACCCATCTGTCTGTGGGTGTAAAGTCATACTCAAAAACGCCTGGGTACCAAGAACCATCGATAATACCTTCCATAATCATGATGTAAAATACCTGAATGGCCCGCAGGCCTTCATTTTTATTGATTTTTGATAACACCCATTTCAAGGGATGAGGGGGAACCCTTACAAGGCCTGTGAGATATGATAATACATGTCCTGTAGGCTTAGGAGATTACATGACCCAATGGTCATAGAGAATTCAATTAGACTATCTACAAGGAACTGCCCCTCCCCAACATCTGCATCGTGATAGTAGCTCTCCACCTTCGCATGGTCGTCTGGATAGGAAACTTGTGAAAACATAGGCTAGTCCCATTGTCATAGCCATACCATCTAATTCTGAAAAATCAATTTGGCTCTACTCTGGTGAGTGCACCTACTCTAAATCCTCTACTGGGGTTGTTCCCTGTTTTGTAGAGTCTATCTGGGGAAACTTCATGTGGCCCAAAGGCCTTGAGGTGGCCCAAAGGCCTTAAAGGTGGCCCTAAAGCCCTATTGACATGAAGTCCTAGGTGGCTTGAAATCCTTAAGGACTCCAACCCCAAACCCGTGGCACAAGGTGAATAGTTCCAGCAGCTATAGTACCGAACATTACCTTCTATAGTAACTGCTATAGTGTTTGCTACAGTACTCGCACAGTGTACAGTGATGCTACAGTGATGCTACAGTCCCTACCACAGTACCATAAAATATACCTCTACCTAGTTTGGAACTTGGGTCTCATGGATGCACTTAAGGATACCTCACCAACTGGGATTAGGCTCATATGCAATCATGATGTAAAATGAGGATCATTATGAGAAACTATTTTATGTGGTACCTAATTTAAATGCACTATCTCCCGAACATATAGTTCAACCAACTTGTCCATGGTGACAGTCTCTCAAAATGGAAAGAAATGAGCCACCTTAGTCAACTGATTCAAAACTACCCAAATCACATCATTCTTACAAGGCATCCTTAGAAGACCAAATATAAAATACATCATCATTTCATCCCATTTCCATTTCAGAATGGGTAATGGCTGTAGAAAACCACTCGATCATTGATGGTCGGCCTTCACCTATTAATAGGAATGATGTCATGCCATGAAACCCACAACCTCTTTCTTCATCCCAAGCCAGCAATACTACCTACAAAGATCATGATAAATTTTTCGTCAAACCTGGATGCACTACTCACTTTAATGAATGAAACTCATGCATAAACTCTTATCACATACACCTTGGTACAACAACACAACCATGAACATAAAAAATCCCATCGTTTCCAACAATCTAACTAGAAGGAAACTCCCCACCTTTAAGACATTCCCCCAAATCAAAATATTCCAAATCCTCATACTACCTCTCCATGATATGACTTAGAAGTGAGGAATAAACTGCTATGGATGAAAGGTTCATCTTGTCTTGTCCATCATGAAACTCCATATGGATCTCAAAAAACAATGCTATCATCATCCACTTAGATCTTGATTCCTGAACTTCTGGATTTTGAGTCTTCTGACTCAAGGCATCGACAACACTAATTACATTTCCCATCATGTAAACCAGCTCACAATCAAATGAATTCATGTAATTGACCCATATTTTCTAATTAATATTCAAATAATTCTGAGAGAAGATATACTTAAGTCTTTTATGATCAGTATATATTGTAAACCTTTTTCATAATAAATAGTTCTTCCAACACTTTGAATCATAAAACACCATGTCCAATTAAAGATCATGAGTAGGGTAATTTATTTCATGAGGACTCAACTATCATGACCAATGCATGAAAACCTGACCATCCTGAATTAATACTTCCCTAATCCTAACACTGAAACCATCACAAAACAGGGTATACTCCTTAATAAAATCAGGTAAGATAATAATTAGTGTAGTAGTTAACTGCTTATTATACTCTTTGAAAGAATAATCACATTCCTTAGACTATTCAAACTTGATTACCTTCTTGGTCAAGCCTGATAGTGGTGCTATCGAGAGGGAAAAGTCTTTAATGAACCTTTAGTAATAGGATACCAGACCTAGAAGACTCTGAATTTCATAATCATTCTTGGGATTCTCTTAAGATACAACTACCTACACTTTATCTAGATCCACAGACACAACTGCTTAATAGATGATGTGTCCCAAGAAATTAACCATGTTGATCCATAAGTGACTCTTGGATAGGTTGGTGTATATCCTATGACCTCTTAGTGTACTCAGGATGATGTCAAGATGTTTTTCATGACTGTCAATAGTCTTGGAGTACACCAAGATATCATCAAAAAATAAAAATACAAAATGATCTAGATAAGGGTGAAAGGTTCATTTTATTAGGGACATAAACACTACTAGTTCATTAGTTAACATAAAATACATCACAACAAACTCATATAACCCATACCTACACCTGAAGGTAGTCTATGGTACATCAAAAGGTCACACCTCAATTGATGATTCCTAAATATCAAATCAATCCTGAAAAACACTAAAGCACCTCTCAGCTGGTCATAGAGATCATCGATTCAAGGAAGAGGGTATCAAATCTTAACCATTATCTGATTCATCTTCCTATAATCAACACATAACCACCATGATCTATTATCCTCTTTAGTAAACAACACTGGAGATCCCCAAGGATATGTACTAGGATGAATAAACCCATTATTCTATAAATCCTCCAACTGAGTTTTATGATCCTAGAGTTCTTCTAGTGCCATTCAATATGGTGGAATGGAAACTAGTTCTTCTCCCGGTAGTAAATCTATAGTAAACTCAACATATCTCTCAGGTGGCTACCCCAAGAAGTCCTCTAGAAATATAAATTGGAACCAATCTACTATAGGAGGAAAATAAATTTGTTAAACTCCCCCATCATCAAGAATAAGACAATCCACTTGGGTTGTGAGTTCACCCAACTACTGACAAACTGACCCTGCATGGCCTACCCAGACATCAAATTCACCATGATGGACATACAGGTCTCCCTCAAGAAATGTGAACGTTACCCTATGACGGTAATTGTCAATATGTTATTGGTACAAAACTATCCAGTCAATACCCTGAATCTGATCAAACTATGACATATCAAGCACAAACAAGTCCCATAGGTAACGATACCCACCAACTTCAAGAGCACACCCCTGACATTGCCTGATATTTCTTGCTCACACACCTAATGGTGTATTTATTGATATAACCCCACACACACATTCCATAACTTGAACCAAAAAAACCATGAACTAAGTAGAAATAAAAGAATGTGAGTCACCTGTATCGAATAAAGAATTAGAAAGCCTAGAAGCTGCAAGTATTGTACCTAGAGCAGTCAATGGTCCATCCACACCACCTCCTGGTGTAGACTGAACTACATGAAGATGAACTTCCCCTATACTATAGGATCCTATCTAAAACCATGGTGTTATACTACTCTATAGATGTGGATGCTCTTGCCAGGAAGACCATGTACACCACCCCGACTCATATGTCTAATCGAGCTCTAACTGCCTACCTGGTAAGGGTTAACCGACCCCCTGCCTACACTCAGCATCTGCCTCAATCTTCCATCTATGAGAAACTATTTAGGTTCCTACAAAAACTCTGCACATGCCCCATTCTTCTACACACTCGACACTCAACTAGTGGTTGGGGACACTATTTGTGCATGTGCCTCAACCTACCACACTGATAGAAAAACACTTGTTCACCGCCCTGAGAGGATAATCCTCTCTTTTTACTACACTTCACACTTCCACCCTAATGGAGATTTCTGAAATGATGCTTCCTTCCCTCATAAGTGGCACCATTGGACAGTCCAACTAGAACCACAAAACCACTGCCTAAATCCTCTCTTATGTTACCCTATGATATAAGGGCCTAGTCCCCCACTTCTGCAAACCACTTTAAATTTAAGATTTTCACATGGGACTTAATATCATTTTTAATTCCATCCTAGAAATGTCTTTCCATAGAAACTTCATCTCTTTTCAATGTTGGAACAATGTCTTTCAAGCCTGTGAAACAAGCAGCATAATGCATCACTGACATAGATCCCTGAGTCAGCCTTATAAAATCTATAACCTGCTCCTATTACAAGGTATCTAGATAGAAATTCCACAAAAATGTTTCCCAAAATTCCTTCCAAAGCATACCACCAGTCTGCTGGGTCTGAACAAAAATATCCCACCAGAGGTTCACCAATCTCCGCAACATATAGGCCACCAAATTGACTCTCTTTTCAGGATCAGTATCCAAGTGATCTAAAATAAAATGTATGGAATCTATCCATAACTATTCATCCTCAGGTCCACCCTATCAGGAAAACATTGGAGGGTTCTCAAACTAAAATTCTCTGGTTAGATCGAACATACTTGGCACGACCTTCCTCGGGACTCATTCCATTATCTTCATAAAATGATCAAAGTTCTCATGGAACTACTCTTCTCCTAGGTTATCTGGGACCAATGGGGTTTCTTTCTCCAATACTAGTGTAACATTCTCATTGACATCCTATTTTCATCCAATTGTTACACATCATCATGGTGGAATTTCTATACAATTTCAAACATGATACTTTGAACACATAACATAAAGCTTCCGCAATTTACATAAAACAGGGCTCTCCACTAGCCATAAATAACCCATTTCACGTACACTATCCCGAACGACACCATCACATATAGAAAACTACCCTCAACCATCCCTACTGTGGGTTATGGATAACCTAGGGTAAACTAACATATTTAGTCCCAATTATTTCATTATACACATTTTTTAACCATTTTCAAATACCCAACGTAGATATTTCTCCCAAAGGCACATTTCCCATTTCACAAATCATTACAACCCACATTATTAACTCATTTTTATCTTTTTATCTATCATAATTTTTTAACCATTCTTTAATATTCCTTTAATTTACTAATTTACATCATATTTATAAGACAATTTTCTTGAAATTTTTCAAAAAAGTAAAATGCATTCTACCCTTCATGTCCCACACACCCATCATATGTGTGCATCTCATAATGTATTCCACCTATATCCATATGTGCCTATAATGATGCATGAATTCACATCCTCATTCCATATCAGACATAAGTAAAATATCATTAAATAATCACATCACACAATAAGTGCATCACCCAATGGGTAAATATCATCCAATTGTAACAACACGCATCAAGAACAACAATTCCCACCCTGGGTACTTAGGTTTTCCCTCATACATGGGTTAGATAATCGCACACACGAGCTCATTTCCATGGTTGGACAATTACTAATCTCTTTTCTACCTTCCCCAAATAGTAAGGTGTTGAAAAGAACTACTCTAATGCCCCTTTATAATGTACTTGTACCGGAATCCAATAAATTTGTGCCTTGAGTGAGGTCACCACATGACCTCAAACATGCCTCCCTATACACTAGAGGTTTCTAACTAGTAGTGAGGGTCCAACAGATAACATGGGGAAACTATAACCCCTATACCAGAGTAAGCCACAATAGTTAACATGTGAAATAAATGAAACAATTATATAATAAACCAGAAACATGCATTACTAACCATTTCCCAAACAAGGCACAAACCACAACCAAACGATAATTATTCCATGTAATGATAACAGTGCCAAAAGTGATGGAAACCACAAAATAAATACAATAACTAAATCCCCAAAATGGGCCTTGAATCTTATTTCAATTCCTCATACATGAACATCCCAAGCCCAACTCAACTCTCAAACATATAACCTTTTACCTTATCCTGACTCGTAACAATGAAATCTTCTTTGGTAACCAATGGTAGCCATAGTAGGGTATGAGTAAAACATAGTTGTCCACCACCAATGGTGTCTACAATATATCCAATCATGATATATAGTTCATGAAATAACTAAATTAATTAAAAGTTAAACAATAAAGACAACTCATGTTTTATTAGTTAATAACAATATCTTTAACCTTTTTAATAACTGAATATGATTTCATCACTTTTTCCATGGGTTAGAAATTTATATCATTTAAACTATGATCTAATCCATTAAATTACTATGCATAAGGGAATCAGTCAAGTTCCCTATCTCACTAGGGATAACATTTCACAAAAAAAAATACATCACTCTTACCTTGGATCCTTGGTCTAGGTAGTCTCATTGAATAAAACCATTAAGGGAATAGATCCTCAGTCCCCTTCCCTAACCCTTGCATTATGGGGTGGTGTTTAGAGCCTTAGTCTAAACCAACACGTGGGAATAGATCTTCAAGTCCAATACCCCACAACAACCAAGCCATGTGCACATTCTACTTTATCCATTTACCACATATACCGTATCACAAACCATACACAAAACTACACACATACCATTCACATCTCATAAATATTCAACATTTGAATTAAAATAAATTATTAAACCATTATCACAATTACCAAATACATTGTATAGCTTGTTTAAACCATTTCACTTTCTCATGCCTTAACCCATTAGCATAATCAACAATTGACATACTTTGGTCCATTTAACATATTCATCAATTTCCCATACATTAACCCATCAAAAACATTCATAAATTCACAAGCATTTTCCAATATTAGTTGTTAATAACTTTACATGCATTAAACCACTTATGTATTTCAATTACACTTCATGATTCATTTATCACGATCACATGGATTTCTCCAACCATTTTATATTAAGAAAAAAATCCCTTATTCCATTATCAAAGTCTAGACACAACTATCAAGATTCCCTTTATAACTCAACTAATATATCAACATGTTCATCATGGAATCTACTTTATAAAAAGTTAATTATATACTTAAAATTTCCATTTTATTTGTTCGAGAATGTTGGGACACCCCATGGGTGGCCCTAAATCGGTATAATCAACATCAATACATCCCATGGGGATAATGATGGGTTGAATTCATCATTTATCCAACCATTCTTTTTTCAAAAACATTTAAAGAAATAAAATTTAAAATTAGATAGAACCATTAAAACAACCACACATACACAAATAAACTTCAATAATAAGGGATATAACTTGTATACCACCTACCTTGATTCTGAAGATGAACACACACTTATCCTTGGCCTTATATCTGGATTCAAGAACCCATTGAATCTCCAACCTAACATCCAATAGAAAAAAAGGGTTTAGGGATTCAGAAGAAGAAAAACAAAAATATACGACCTAATCTAAAAAATAAATGCAGGGGGAGTGTTAGACTTACCTGGATCTTTAATCCACATCCAATGATACTCGGAATGGCCTAGAAATGAAGGAGATCAATCCTTGGGATGTATTGGTAATTTTGGCTTGTCTCTAGGGTTGTTGGATAAGAAATAGAGGAAGAAATCAGGTAAAAACTTAAAATCCCCATGAGGAATAATGTTACAAACCCATTTAATGGGGCGCATGGTTTGGCCACACATTTGGTAAAATCATGCACCAATAGTGTGCCTGCCTCAGTCCAAGAGGGCTCTAAGTCACACGGTTACCTGGGGATTACACATGGTTTGACAAACCATACACCAATCATACAAAATGAATCTATCCAAGACCACATAATTTGGCCTCCCCCTTTCATGGATTAGTAAACCATACACCCATCCTCCTAATTAGCATGGTTTGGGCGCATGGTTTGAAAAACTGTGTGCCAACCATGCAACATGAACTGGATGGCCATTTTTATCTTTCATTAATATCCCAAACCCCTGAAACACCTTAGAGATTCATCATACACCTAATAAAAATTAAATTAACAAACTTTAAGGTATTTAAATAGGTACATACCTCCATGAAGTTTGTGATCTTACACAAATACAAACTTGTATGTGATGAGAATATATGGGAAACTTCCCCACAAGACATTAAACCTATGATCATGCCCCGATAAGAATTTAAACCCATGACCCCTCCTGATACATCAGAACATATACCTCATACGATGACCATGAGATGCCTTGGGAAACGATCCTTAAATGCCTTATTCCCCTGGTGTATATTTCCTCATAGAATACATATGATTCCTTGGGTTCTACACCTATGTTTCCACATGAATGAGATGCACTAAAATGAAAAAAAGGAATAATTTATAGATTCCCAACATGGATAACATCCAAAGATGTTCAAACATGTCCAACATCACCATTATCTCTGACTGGAAGTAGCTGACCTATCATGAAAGAAGACATTATAATTATCTGACATCCACTTAAAAGTGGTGCTAGGAATAATATTCATAGACATTTATAAAATCTATGAGGGAGACTTGTACTGGGTAAAAAAATCCAAGGAGGAATCCATGGAAGGATGAACTGACACCCCATTACCCTGTTCCAATCAAAATACTGATATCATCAACCATGGGGGTAAAATACACCCACCATTGGAAAAAGGGAATGTGGAGAAACCACTACTTTGGAGGATCTATTTCTAGTAAAATGATGTTAAACACTCTAGGAGATGAAAATAAGGTGCATCATCACCTGATGTTTTCCTAAGTGGAAGCATTATAAAATGAAATTGTGAAACCAATGTGAAACTCTTCTCCTTCAACTACGAGTAGATGAGTAATGTTTGACACCACCCATTTTGTACATCAATAAATCTAGAAGTTTTTGAAATCAAGATTCTCCAAAAAAATGGAGATCCTGACATGAATATCTTATCTTGAAACAATTGGAAAATTAAATAAATTTGAGTGTCCCTAGTTTGAGACATCATCTTCATGGATCCTTTCTCCACCTTGGAGAGAATGTTGGGCATGCGGGGAATCACCTTCATCATCCATGTAATGATGGTCGAATCTGTGTATAATACATGAATCAAGCCACAGGAAACACCAAAAGACTCATCACCAATAGGAATGGGGGTAGGAAAACTTATGGTATGACAATCCCACACTACTATAATTCTTCAATGGTGGCCATCACTCCCATGGATACCGGGCTCCCTCACCTCGTATCCCCCTCTGAGATCATCCAATGGAGGATGATCAATGAACTTGTTCATTTTTATGAAAAATGGGGTTATCCTAACCAAGGTTGTGGCCAAATAGGATTTGGAATATGCCATGGTACATTGAAGCTCCCACCCTCAGGGTTTGTAAAGGTGACAATCCACCCCCCCTGTCGCAATGATGAATTGTTTTCGGAGTCCTTCCATGGAAAATTTTGACATCTCACTCCCCTAATCCAAGAATTTATGGTACATATATGTCATGCCTTCTGCGACCACTACCCTGGAGCTACTCAAGAGGGATCCCACCATGCCAAGCTAACAACGTCGATAGGATCCATAGGCTAATGAGAAGGTATATGCATCCTTTTTTCACCAACCCCAGTCCAGAATACCCAAAAATGGTGCTAAGGGAAGTTATCCAACCCTTACCAATAATATTCCTCTCTAATAGATTATGTGGCCACTGCCACCATCAACGCACCTATTCCTACCCTCAAAAACACTACGCAGGGGCACATCTTCACCCGATTGGGATAAAGAACTCATAAACCCACTAGGCAGACCAGTTTAACTCTCCCTGCCATGGGAACCATTGTAAACCATCATGGGATATACCATGGTGAATAATTTCATTGTAGAGGTCCTCCTTACAACACTATCAACTAACATAGAGGTCCTCACCATGTCAAATTATTCCCTTACCCTAAAGATCCAACATGGGGTAGGTGAATAGACAACCGCCATGGGGGCCCTATGTATGGAATCGACCATCATACATGCAGAATAAATACTCACGGTCCTCAGAGGATCTCTCTTGGGGAACTCATGTGCTGTTATAGGAAATGAAAATGAAAACATCAATTCACCATCTAATTCTTGAAATCTGAGTTGACAGACGACTCGATGGAAACATCTCCACTCTCATCACTAGAGATAGGGAAAATAGGCCATAATTTGAGACTAAATATCCCTAATACCGAGGTCCAAAAGGTCCCCAAATCCCTCCATATGTGAAATTGTTCTATCCAATATCAACTTCCCTCATATCCACCATCACCTTAGAAGTAGGGGAGATGTTAACGTCGTGATTAGCGCCCTTCAACGATGGTGAACATTATGCTGAGATAAAGAGGGATGATTACTATCCCAACCAACAGGATTACATATATACCCTATCTTATATGGATATGTTTAGAAAGTTTTCCCCACCCATGGAATACACTCCGTTGTTTTAGGGGTGATTGGCCGATGTGATGCCCCTCTACTAGAAAATCATTAGGAGAGAATGTATATGTCAATTCCACCTCCAGTATCTCTACCATCTCCAATTGGATCCTATTTTGATTAAAAATAGTATTATCCTCTAAAATTTTAATAGGATGAGATCTTATGGGAGATCCTAGCCACCGATCAGTTATCTGTCATGTTTTGGCCACCTGTTACACTGCACTTCATCATTCTAGAATTCATCACCAAGGACCATGTGGAAATACTCTGAAAAAAATACATGGGAACTATTAAACTACCTATGATATTTAAAATTTAACTACCCAAGAATACATGAGAATCTAGAGGCTATCCTTTAGCAGTGTTGAAGGGTTGACATAGCCACACTCTCGGTGGCCCAATGCCTCGAATCATATGGGTACTACCTAATTTTTATAAGGACCTGCATAAGAATAATCACCTGGATATAATGGGTTATAAAATATGAATACCCTCATGTTTTGATCATAGGATGGGGTAGTATGATGTCCTCTATTTCATACCCCTTCCATGTAAGTAACAAGATTGTCTGGATGGCCTGCCCGCTGATAATGAAAGTTTCCCCAACCACCACCACTGTGAATGTCATCACAATCAATCTTATTGATTATTAGAGAAAACAATATGATGACAGTGATAATTATGGTGATAATCCATCATGGGGGTGGCAGATTATTAGGAATATCTTTTGATAGGTACTCAAACTCATCAACTGAGAAAAATGTTGTTCTTCGGAAGTCCCCCCACTGTGGTAATTCCTTCTACGAGTTAACATCTCAACAAGTTAAAATGATTAAATGAGCTAATATTCCCATATGAGGCCATGAAATAAATTGAGTCACATTATCAGATGACCACTTTACTATAGGATCTTGAGGGTATTAATAGGTTTAAAAGTGAACTATTATCTAAACAGTGCCTAGACATAGAAAATGTCCAAGGAGACCTTATATAAGGCCCCAACCTTAAACATTACATAATATTGAGTTAAGTTGAGAATTCACATTCATTAACATTGAGAATATTTTCAAGTTTTTAGTTTTATAGAATTAGGCCATAACATCAAAAATATTAAAAAGTATAAAATTATACTCACTATTCATTTTTTATAATCTAAAACATTCTAAAATAATACATGAATTCTTTTCTTGATAAAAATATTAATAACATTCATATTTACATCCTCCTTTATCTTACCCATCCTTATACCCTGTGAAAAAAATTAAAAAACTTGGGATGATCACAAAAATATCAGTAAGGGATATATAAAATAAGGAATAAAACCATTAGTCGATGAACATTTTAAACTCATGAAAACATATTTATCGAATCATACTTTTCACCCATAAAAAATAAACCCTTTAGCATACCTCATGAAATCATAATATTCCTATAAAAATAATATAAATCATAAATCATAAAGTTGCTTGTGGCATCCAGATCATAATTACATTTTAGCTTTCACAGCTACATAGGGAGTAACATTCATGGTTATGTTTGGAATACCCATCACAATATATTCCCTAAATCTATTAGAAAAAACCTTATCATTTAACTCCATCTCATTACCTAATGAATTGGGGAGAACTCATGGGATTACTAGACCTAATTTCATTATAGAACCACCCATATACATAAATAATTCAAAATAACCATAACATAATCATAACACATAAAACATGCATAAATAAAAAATAACATTTCCACTTTGAAATCACATTTCATTTTTACAAATCTGCGCACTGATAAATGAAAACACTTTATTTGAAAATAAAAGTGTAAACTTTTAAATTAAATAAAAAAACATCAAAGAAACATAAAATTGATAAATTTGTTTTATGAATTATATGATAAAAAAATTCAAGTTATTTAAATAATCAATCCATTTTTAAAATTCAATTAAAATATTTAAAAAAATATGTTTTTGAATCAAAGTATCCCATACCACATTGAATTTTTTTAAAGAAATTAATACATTAAAATATTCATTTAAATATAAATAAATCCTTTAAAACCATTTTTAAAACATTGACATAAATAATAAATATTTAGAATAATAAATCTTCAAAACATTTAAAATGATGTTTTGGTTAAAGAGTCCCATAGCACTTGGGAAACGCATGAATAAAAATCATTAAGGAATAACATTAAAAAAAACTTTAAATATCATGATAATACACAAACTCATGATATAATGTGTCAAAATGGTTGTATATACACCTTATAGGATAATAAAGGTGCATAGCATCAAGATATGCCTCAATGAAAGGATATTGAGACGAAGTCCCTTACCTTGAGTTCAAATTGTCTCGTACGTTCTTTATATTGATGAATAATAAAATTATGTTAATTTATAATTTATTCAGAACCTTTTTATTTTATTGTTAATTTTATATCACTTGTTATAATATTATAACAATTACATAATTATTTATGTTCACAACGGATTTTTTGTCGATATTTGATACTTGAGTCGAAAATCAACTTGGTATGATATCAATAGTCCATGTCGTAATAATCCCATAATATATAGAATAATATTCATGATGTAATAAAAAAAAATATACAATAATCATAATTTTAAAATCAAACCATTAATGATGGTTATGAAAAATGAAAAACATTATAGTCATGGAGACAGTAGGTCATACGTACGCTTGAGTAACGTCTTCATTTTTCATTGATCGTTATAAAAGTAAGGTTATTATTATTTCATATTTCCATAATTATAATATCATTATTAATATCATATTAATAATTTAAATATATTTATATATTTCATACATGTTATGTAGTGAATAAAAACGAATCACATCGCTTTGTGGAGGTGATACTTCTCACGTACGCACGAACGACGTTATCTTTTTTATGTGTATGGAAAGTATGAACATAATTGATATATTATTATATTATAATGATTAATATATCATAAATTTCATATATTAACATTAATTTCATCATTATAACCCAAATTGATAGATGTAAATGAAAAGAAAACTCTATTGGTTCGCGAGGCGGTAGTCTGTCATACACCCGAATGAAATATTAATTTCCCATTTTATGAAATTGAATATAGATTCAGGTGATGATATTAACATAATACAATATTAGTATATTTAGGATAAATTATTTTTTATTTCATCATGGTTGGATGAGGCTTGAAGGATGTGGAAGAAGAAATAAAATAGAAATACTTAAAGAAAACGATACCTCTTCTTCGGTTGATCACCATTTAAGAACACCTTAACACCTCTAAGGAGGGTGTTATAAATAAAAAAAGGCATCAAGAATATGGGGAGGAATTTTAGGAACTGTTTTGGTCAAGTATTGGCTGATAAAATTTTTTTTGAAGAGTGAGTAATAGAGAATACTGGGTACATTTTTATAGGAGAGGGGAGGGGCACCGTTGGAAACTCGTAAAATATTAAATTAATATAAATTAATTTTTAACTCCAATGAATCAAACATGATTTTTGTAGATAATAATATGATTATGGTTCAAAATCCCCTCATACAATAATATTTATACATGTATTGATTTTATTTTAAACCTTATCCTTTTGGTTTACCCCTAATTAATCTATTTTAATTTTAATTGTGGTAACTACATTTTCAATATTAAGAGGAAATAAATTTTACTTATATGGGGAAAATTTACAATAATGAAAATTTTATGAACATTTAAAGTCTATAATATTCAATTTTTAATTTTATAATATTTTTATGATTTTTAAATAATTTAATAAAATATTATTTTTATAAAATATCAATAGTGTCAATTTTGACACTATTCATTTCATTTAATAAAATCCAAAAAAAGAGATAAATTTGAAAAAAACATTGAATAAACTTTTAATATTTCATATTCACATAGAAAATTCATGAACAACCCTAATTAATTAAAATTATATTTATTTTAATATTTTTCAAATCATTTGTTTGATATTTCTATTAATAAAATTATTATTATATCATTGTTGTTTCCATATTTATAGTAATTATCTAATATCCAAAAATTATAAATAAATTCCCATTATGTATATAATTTCATTAGATTTATGGATAATATTTATTATTGATGTTTTATCATGTTTATACCTATATTAAAATTATTTTACTTATAATAAATAATAGGGTAACATGTTGTCACTTTCTTTTGTTTTAATAATATTTATATCACTTTCATGAAAACAAAAGTCCACTAAATGAGTCAATTTAGATCCTTACGTGTTAAGGGTATAATTATATTTATTCAATATGATTTTTGAATGTGTTAGGGTAATTTTATTATCCTTATCATATTATTTGTTACCCAAATTTACATGATTTAACTTTAGTCGTGGTAAATAAAAATTACCAAAGTTACTATCCATAAAATCCAAAAATAAAAGGAACCTATTTTCCAAATTTGTACCCAATAATTATAAATATTGAATCCATTTTTAAAAATTTAAAACACATAAGTTTTAGTAATTAATTTAAAATTAATCCCCGTTGAAAAAACGAGAAACTGAGTTTTTTAAAAGTAAAAAACATTAAAATATTAACATGTGTTTATATAAAATTTCAATGTGAAATTAATTATAAGAACCAAAATAGGATTAAATGATAAAAAACTTAATATAATTACACTTTATAAAAAATTAAAAGGATAATCTAACAATTTAAATAAATTAGAAGAAAAAGAAGTTTGGAATTAAAATGCAGTATTTTTCATTATTCGTTAAAACATGAAAGTTATCGTAAAAATACGAAAAAAAATTCAAAACTAAATTTTTATGACTTTATTCAAAAGAAGAATTTTATTTTTTAAAAAATAGAACATATAAATGATTCAAATAATATATTTAAAATGGGTTCTCCATCAAAAGGCAGTAAAACTACATTTTAAAAATATTAGAGTATTTTATGATTAAAATTGGATTTATTCTTATTTTAAACCCATTGAGTTTGTTGGAATAAAGTAAAAATATTTAAAAAACATTTTTTAACATAATATAGTTAGTTCTATTCATTCCCACCAATACAACAGTTATTCGATAACTACCATTTAAAATAATAATATTAATAATGTACTATTTTTTTGGTATAACTCATTATTGTGTGCAATATAGGATTTTAGAGAAACCCATTGTTGTGTGTTATATATGAATTTGTAGAAAGCTTCCCCATTAAAGTAAAATTAATAAATATTAATAGATATAAAATGTCTTCTTTTATAATTACCTGGGATATTACACCTTACTCCTTTTATGGATGAAAATCCAATCCTTCTTGGCCAAACACCCAGGGTAGAGGTAGAAAATCCCACACACCCAATCAGGGTAGAGTCTAATAGACCTATCAAATTATAATATATGACCCTCCTACCCAGCCGGAGTATCATAACATCCCACATTGGGACCATGATTGCTTCACCTCTTGAGCCAGTAGGTCTATCAAAGGATTTGTGACTACTAACCCTCATCAAGATGATGTAATAGATGCTCTCACTACATATTTTTATGATTTAAAGAAACAAAATATTTGTATCCCACCTAAATGGATGTTGTACCAGACATGGGTGGACCACATTCATCCACCCCTAGAATTCAGTAATCCAAGTTTCACCCCATTTAATGAGACATGAGACCCATTGCAACAACTAACCCACATTTCTTCATGATTTTTCCTGATTGTAACACATTAATATTTCAACATAATTTTTTATACTATATATAACACGGAACACTAAGCTTAAAGAACCCAAAAAATATATTTCTTTAAACCTAATCTCTTTGATAGCCTGTAGAACACGTAACCTTGAGTCTAAATGAATCGTGATACGGATTATCATTATAACCTAGATGTTAAATTAGTGGGTATCAATAGTATTAACTAAATTATGAAAATTATGGTTATATATTGATTAGATATAAAATAAGAATCATTTAAAATAAAAAATAAATGTTTTCTAAAAAACATTATTTTTTCTAAAAGTCAGTTTAGTCGCTCTTTGTACACATAAATTAAATTTATTTTTTACCAAATTTATAAAATTTATTTTAAAAAATAAACCTCATTTTATAAATCATAATATCAAAATTATCTTAGGGTGAATTTTTGGGATTTTTTGAAATGTTTCATTTTTTGAGGAATAGTGAAAAATACTTAATTTTAATTGAAAACTACCTTTTTGTTTAAATTATTTATAATGTTAAATTACATTTTGAATTTTTTTAAATTAAAATTAGTTCAATTATATATATATTAATCCAATTTATCTCATTTTAATCATTTTCATATTGAATATTCATATAAAAACTTTGTAAACTTTTGAACATTTTCTCTTAGAAAACTTATTTTCTCATCACGTCTATGGGATTAATTTTAAATTAAAATTTTCCAATTTTATGAATGGAATTTGGAAAATATATTACATATATGGAATCATAATAATTTATATTATCTAATAAGGTCAACTTAATTTTTTTTACTAAAATGAATAGTGAAATAGTAAAAATTATTTACCGCAATTAAGGTAAAAATAGATTTATTGGGGCGTAAAAATAAAAATATAAGGGTTAAAATGATAAAAATATACCAAAATTAGAGATATTATGACCATTTTTTAGTTATATTCTCCTAAAGAAAATATTCTCCAAGCACTACATAGCCTGAAAGGAAACCAGGATCACATAGTGCATGAGTTCAACAAAAAGGTTTACCTTTACTCCTTCTTTTAGGATGATGTGGTATTGGCTCTAAGGATGCTGATGATACCTAAGAATAAGACTGTAGAGATGAAACCAAAATAGTAATAAACTTATTTCATTCATAATTCCTACTCTAATCTTGCATACTCATTAATCAACACAGATGGAGAGCATATCACACCACCCATCAATGTCAGGTTCCTCAAGTGGCACATCGCATAAACCCCCATACTCGTCTGAATCACACAATGATAAAATGTGAGACAATTTTTGTGTCACATGATTTAAAACTATAGATCACAATGGTCAAATATATTCATCCTTAAATTATATATACCACTCATCTCAAAAAAAAGATGTTAAACTTTGGGACAATGTCTTAGTCACATGATGTTAAAATTAATGAGACAATGGTCAAATCTCTATGACCATAAACTACAATAACCACTCACCATGGTCTCATGATGTAAAACTATATGATAATATATTGGTCCCATGATTTTAAATTTTATGACATAATGGTCAAATATTTACTAACATAAATTGCCCCAAACACTTGTCTTAGTCACATGATGGTAAACTACGAGACAATATCTTGGACACATGATGTTAAATTGTATGAAACAATAGTCAAATTCTTATGAAGTTAAATTGAAACAACCACTCAAATCAGATGCATGGTGTTAAATTGTGGGACAATGTCTCCGTCAAATGATGTTAAACTGTACGACACAATGGTCAAATATCTATAACTTTAAAATTAATTAACTGCTCATCTTGGCCACATAATGTTAAACCATAGTACAACATCCTTGTCATGTGGTATTAAAAATATGGGTCAGGAATCTTCCACCATAAAATGTAGCAACCACTCATCTCATTTTCATGATATTAAACTATGGGAAAACTTCCTCGTCAAAAGATGTTAAACTATATGGAATAATGGTCAAAGCTCTATGACCTTAAACTACCACAACTACTCATCTTAGTCACATGATGTTAAAATGTGGGATAACATCCTGGTCACATGATGTTAAATTTTATGATATAATGGTCAAATATTTATGGCCATAAACTATAACAACCACTCATCTTGGTCAAATGATGTTAAAATATAGGACAACATCCTTGTCACATGACATTAAACTGTACTTCGCAATATTCAAAGCTCTATGACTATAAGCTTCAGTAATCACTCATCTCAGTCCTACAGTGTTAAATTATGAGACAACATCTTGGTCACATGATGTTAGAATATATGACACAATGGTCAAAGCACTATAACCTTAAACCATAGCCTTCACTTGTCTTAATCATACATTGCTAAACTGGGGGACAATGTCTTAGTCACATGATATTAAACAGAATAATACAATGGTAAAATATCTATGGCCTTAAACTAAAGACACCACTCATCTCGTTCGCACAATGTTAAACTACAGTACAATGTCCCGGTCACATTAAATTAAACTATGTGACATAATGGTTAAAACTTTATGACCTTAAATAGAATCAATCACTCTTCTCAGTCACATGATCTTAAACTAAAATATAATGTCTTAGTCACATGACATTAAACTGTACAACATAATATTCAAAGATCTGAAACCTTAAAATATAGAAACCCCTCATCTTGGTCACATGATGTTAAATTTTGGGACAATGTCCTGATCACATGGTGTTAAAATGTATAACGCTATGGTCAAATCCCTATGACCTTAAACTACAACAACCACTTTCCTCAATCACATGATGTTAAAATATTGGAAACATCCTATTCAAAATACGTTAAACTAAATAGAAAAATGGTCAAATCTCTACAACCTTAAACTATAGTAACCACTCATCTTGGTTATACGATGTAAAACTTTAGGACAATATCTTAGTCATATGACCTTAAAATGTATGGAATAATGGTCAAAGATCTATGACCTTAAACTATATCAACCACTCATCTCAGTTTCATGATGTTAAACAATATGACAACGTCCTAGTCACAAGACATTAAACAGTAACATAACGGTCAAATCACTGTGACCTTAAATAATAGCAACTGATCATCTCTTTCCCATAATGTTAAACTATGAGACAATGTCCTAGTCACATGAAGTCAAAATGTATGACATAATGTTAAAATCTCTAAACCTTAAACTATAACAACCACTCTTCTCAGTCATATGACATTAAAATAGGGACAACATCCTTGTCAAATTGTGTTAAACTATACGACACAATGGTAAATGATCCATGACTTTAAACTACCACAACCAATCATATCGGTTACATGATGTTAAGTTATGGGATAACCTTATGGTCACATTACCTTAAACTTTATGACATAATGGTGAAAGTTCTATTAACTTAAACTACATAAACCAATCTTCTCAATTGTACAATAATAAACCACATGGAAACATCCTTGTCACAATATGTTAAATTGTGTGATTAGTTATCCTCACCATATGACATTAAACTATGTGTCCAATTTTCTTTCCACAGGATGTCAAACTTCACTGTCCATATCCTCATCGTAGGATGTGAAACTATGTGATACCTTAGGCCCTCATTAGATAGGGTTTCCCCTCCACGTGTTGTTTATTCACTGCACCGCATCCTAGAACTATGCACATCTTGATTCTCATTTCTAATGGGATATTTACAAAGTCTTGGGTCTCATATCCTAGACTTATTTTAACTATTTAAATGATTTAGGTTTATTATCCTTAGGAACATGTTTAATTCATTCTTATTGATATTACCATCCATCGCACTCAGGTGTATGGAGGAATAGATCCCAGAATGTTAAAAATCTCTCCTAAATGTCCTAACATGTTCACTTACACACCTCATGCCTCCCTCGGTTTGGATCATCATCATCGTCCTAGTTTTAATAGGCTCCAAAAATAGTTATATTGTCGAGCCAAACTAGATCCCCTCCTATACAAGGCATATTCCTTGAAGTATCTCTTGTGATATATGATATTTCTAATATTTCAAACATGTTCAATGGTCAATACTATATTTTCTCACCCTATCCTTCACTAATTTGGTTATGGAACCTATGTTTTAAACATGGAAAATATTTTTTCCCTACCCATTAATCACTTATTATTCTTATTCTAGATTTATGAATTCAAGATTTACTTCCTTTCCACATCTATTTATTTCAGTGGAGTCTTAACACTCTCAATGTTATTCCCCTATGTATTCACACACATTGACCAAGAAATGTGGTGTCATTTGAACCTTATCAAGTTGAATTATTTTTCTGCCTATTGTGCTCTCCCTTATGATAAGGGGAAATCATCACCAATCTTTGTTTCTCACACTAAGCATGGATAATGTGGTCCTAGGAGTTTTGATGGTAGAGTCCCTAATGTGGTTGAGACCCATAGGAATTCTAAAATAGAATTCCACCCCTTAGTCAAGGATTCACGACCTTATACTGGTAGCAATCCTTGTCCAAGCATCATGAATTTAAACTATGCACAACTTCCCTCAGCGATATCATATGTGGTGCAAGGCCTCTTTGAACCTCTTTTCACATTGGGTTACTATTATTTCATACCACACAAACTTTTCCAGGACACACCCCCATAGTCTAAGGTATAAGACTTTAAACTAGTAGTGAACCCCATTGTCCTAGAAACATGACCTTAAACTGAATAGTTGACATCTTCTTGTATGGTTTTTTAAATAATAGAATCATTATATCATCCTTTCCTGAGAGGATAATCCCCTCCACTTTTGGAATTTTTCTCCTATTCCACCACATTCTAGAACAGCATATGGCTTGGTTCCCAGTTTCTCTTGGGATACATAGTGATGCTTAAACCCCCTATCTCAAGCCCAACCAAAATTTCTCCATCCATGTGATACTATCTTCACTAGAATTCACCACAAAAGTCCACTATGCTCATTGGTTTTTTATTACTAGCTAGTTAATCCATCTCACCATCTCCTTTAGTCTAAGCATCATGACCCTAAACTGTGTGAAAATTTCCTTAGAGATTTCATCATGGTACAAGGCCTTCAGGGCCCTATTTTCATGTCAGATTAGTACTCTCTCCCATTTTTTAAAATTTATGTAGAATACCCTATTAGGTCCCTGCATCATGACCCTAAATTGTGTGCATATGGCCCCTTATGGCCCTAAATTCACATCTGGTTTTTATCAACTCGGATGTTTTATAGACTAATTCCCCTTTTTTTGCATCCTCATTCAAGATAATTACCCCTTTTGTGCCAATATCCTATTGTATCACCATCCAAAAACACATGTGTCTTGATTCCCCATTTATTGGTATACATTATGATGCTAAGATCTTTTATCTTGGTCCCAACCAAAAATCCTAACGTCGATCTCACCTTGTTTTGGAACCCCTCATCCCACTCCAGACTTTAGTGAATTTATGTATAAGAATTCATTATACTACATATATAAAGGTGTTCTAATAATTAGGACCTTAAACTATGTGTATAATTGTGTGGTATTATGCCTCCTTGGACCTCTTTTCACATCATATCTATAATACCTATTCTACCACACAAGCTCCCCATGAAATTTTCCAAGCATTATGACCTGAAATTGTGTAAAATCATTCACACACATGACCCTAAGTGTGTTCCCATATAGTCCAACTAGAATGACCCTATATTACTCAAGGTAAGAACTACAATTTCCTATCAAGTTGAAAACCTATAAAGGGAAATGTGAAAAAAAATTAGGCTTTTTCTCACCATGTAGGCCCTAGACTTGGGAAAATATAATGACATGAATAAAAAAGTTATAGATTCTATAGGGATCACCATGGAGAACCTGAAAAAACCTAGATGTGCTCACTCAACCTACTAATTTGGGAAAAAGTGAGATCTATACCTTACCTGCCTTTTTCACCCCTTTATAAGGACCTCCTTGAGGTACCACCCTCTGTGTTCCCCTTTCATGCATCTTTCTATGTCAATATACTTTGGTTCCCACACCATGGTCACAAGATGTTAAACTATACAACACACATCTTCGTCACACTATATTAAACTATAAAATAAACGTCATAGTCACAAGACGTTATACTATACAATATATGTCTTGGTCACGAGATGTTAAACTATATGATACACATCCTGGTCACACAATGTTAAACTATATGATGCATCATCCTCAATGTATGATGTTAAATTTTGTTTTCAATATCCCCACCATAAGATAATAAACTGAATTCTTATCTTCATCGTCATATGAAACAAAACTATAAAATATTACATCCCTCACTTGAGAGGACCTATCCCTACCTTCGTTGTCAGTCACCTACCCAACCAACTAATTTCCCTGACTATTTGACAATCAAGATGATTATCCCCTTGGAAGGTGGGTTTGACTCCTTCTCAGGCCGATACACCCACTTGATGTTCTCAGGTCCACAGTGGCATAATTCTTGAAGTATTTAACTCTATTTTAACATTTCCTCAATTCACCCTCATGCCTCATGTCCTCATCGATTTAGATCCCCACCATCTTCTATGTATGAATGGTATCCACTTAGAGTGATTGTTTCTGACCAAACTGGCTCACCTCCCATATTGGGAAAACACCTCAAAAGAATTATGACAACAAATTGATGAGTTCTATGCTTTGAACATAGTTAATGGTCAACCCTCATTTTTATATCCCCACTCTTGGTAGTGTGATTATGGAACCTCCATTAAGAATATGGATAGCAGTCATCCACATTTTTTTCCATCACTTATCTTTGTATTCCAATTACTAGACATCTAGATTCATGTCCAACATCTTCCCCTTTGTTCAGGTAGAATCCAACACCCCCGGTGTTACCCCACTCGTGCACTCATGCACATTGGGAATGAAAGTCAATTGTGCATAGTCCCTCTCCCCAACCAATATGTCCATATTCAGTGCACTCCTAGTGGTCAATGGATCATTACAAAAGAAATATTTCATTATCTATTTGAAACTCTCACATAATATAGTGATATTCTATTTATCTCTTTTTTTCTCAAACCTGGCATGACTTATGTGGGCTTAAAGGTTTATAGTTCCTCGTATTGTTAATGTGATAAAGATGAAAAAAAATATACATAGGTAATTGAAACAAATAATTTTTATTGCCTTAAATGAGGAGGGACATACTTAGGATAGCGACTCTCCTTTTCTACAAAATAATTTCCCTACAGATCGGCTTAGGAAAGGGACTACCCTAGCTCGGAAAGCCCTTGCCTAGTATCCTTGAGGTCCTAGCACCACTTGGTGAGCTACGCTACCTCCTCATTAGATACAGGGAGAACCTCATTATCACATTTTATCATCTAACCCTATTTGTACCTACACTCCACCACCAAGTATTCCACTTCCACTTCTTCTACCACAACAACTTCCAACTATTCCCCTGACTAAATGAGACCTTTCCTTTAGCAGAGTTGATAGACTTTTTCTACTTCATCTCCACCTATATCTAATAAATATATTTTTTATCCAACTAGAATGATTTAGTTCCTTATATAACATGCCTATACATGGTGAACTCAAACTCTTTCTACTTTACACGCACCTTCTTGGTGAGGAAGTCCCAAGCCAGCATGTGGAGGCTATGAGAGTCCACCCTATCAGTCCCCAACTCACTATCCAGTGGTAGAGAGAACCCATATGTATTATCTATTTAGCCCAAGGTGTATGGGTGATGAAATTCCAGATACCCCTACATGCCATGCATCAAACCACCTATCCCTCCTCATAAACATTGGAGTGGAATCTTTAAGACCATTAAGTCATGAAAGATTATATTCTGAGAAGGCAGTAAGAATGTTAGTAGCGGGATCCACTTTGGGTATCCTCTCATATGGGATGGGTTCTATGTTGAGGGGAAGATTATCCTTACCTAACTCTTATCCTATAGTGGGAGTCTCAACAATATTCTACGGCATATAATTAGTAGTATTGAAAATTACAACCTCCTCAAATACCCATGTTTAGGACATAACTCTGGTTGTCTCCACCTTAGCTACCTACTCCACATTCTCTAGCATCACCACCGTTGGTTGGGTCCCCAATGAGGGAAGTAATTCCATTTAGATTTATGATCAACGAGGAATAACTCATTGTTGAAAAAAATGATGATGGACCAAAGGGGAGCTAAATTACAAGTAGTGAAAAGGTTGGTCAGCTGATTGTAGATGTTCACTGAAGGCTCTTCCAGTAATGGGGTTTCCACATCAACCAATACCTCCACCAATAGAGGTTTCTCCGCAACTGGACACATTTAATATTCAAAAATAAATCAATAAAAAGTGTCAAAATAAGGACCTCAAAATTTTGAATGGAAAGAAGTATGATTTACCATATTCCCCTTGTGGTAGTTGAGTCTACATTTCTTATACTAGCAATGCATCGATGATAGATGGTTGGCTTCCCATGACTGCAGCATCAGAGGGAGGTACCACACATGCTTCTTATAGGTTTTAGGCTTTATCTTCATCCATCAAAGACTCATTTTGAATTTATCATTCCTATGTACTATCTGATCTTTACAAAGATTACGTAAAATAATTCAAAAATACCTTAAGATTGACAACTGGCTCAAACCCACAAAAAATAGGAAATGTATATTATCAGTGATTAAGTCTTGTTTCTCATAGGATTCTAGGATGGAATAATTCCCCTAAAAATCCTCCATGATTGATCCCTCCACAATAGTTACTCCTCCTAATAGTCAACCCCCTAAGAGGTCACCAGGAGAGGGAATGTCCAATAATATACTCATCCGGTCAGTCATGGGCCACACCACACCACAGGAGTGGATCACATCCTACAGCTCAAAAAATTAATAAATGGACTCTAACTGGAGATCTGAGAATATGAACTTGATTTGGAATAGACTATTAAGGAATATCACCTCACTTTGGAGGTGTATCCACACCACCTGGAGAGAGATAAACTGCCTAAATATCTCCCAATGCCTCTAGGAATCGAGGATGTCTACGTATTTAGGCACCTTCATTTGATGTAGGCGCTTCCCCAAATACATGAAATATGACCTCAAATATTACCTTAAAGGTTCTCCCCACTATCTTAGATGATTTATCAGGATCCCTAGGGATTACACGGCTATTCCCTTAGAAGTCTCACCCTTTGTTGGGCCATGAACTACTTGAGCTATATCCCCTGCTTCACCAACTTCCCTAGCTCTTCTTCCTCAGTGTTCCCCACAAGATACAATACAATAACTTTTATATAGATATGGACCATACTTAGAGTCCACTCAAATTAACATATTCCTCAACATGTCCCCAATATATCTGCTCTCCCAACTCTATGTATATGTTTGGAAGAGCTCAAAGGGAGAATCTCCCAATGACAACTCTATTCAGTCCCTGCTCCCTTCCCAGACAAACATGCACCATAATTGTTGTATTATCATAGGGTTCTACTCAATTCATGGTCCAAGATAAAAATTCAGGTTAAGACTTTGAATAAATTGAAATTTTTGAGAAAATTGTTATGGGGTGTGGGGATCAGAAATCACTTACATTCCATCTACCCCACCAGTACTCTATCCTGACAGGCCAGAAGTTAAGATTATTTTTATGTACTGTCCACTCTATCATGAATGATGGTCCTTTTTTGGAGTGGGAATAGGTGGAAAATGAATTGTTCCAACACCCTAACTCTCTCTAGCATGTGGGGTTTCCCTAACAAGAGAGGTTGACTCCTAAAAATTTTTAGAATTGAAAACCTAACTTTGGTATTGGGGGGGATATCGGGTTATGATACTCATACCATCCCATTTTTTCAGCCACAAAACCATAAAAAATGAAATGGGATGTACACATGGAAGGGTATCATCCACCTACGGATATTCCTCAACACCTTATAAAACATTGACAACATTGACACTATAAGGTTGATTCACTACCCCATCACCAACATGACTACCATGAAAAATGTTCTTGGGTGAAACCTGATATGAGAATCGTGAACTAGGGAAATCCACCTATAGATAAAATCCAAAATGAACCATTCCATCCAAACATTGGTGGAAAGGGACTTCATATTTTACCCCCATAGGTGGAAGAGGATTCTATTTGAAGCACCCGGTAGGATCCCCCTTCCCATGCATCATGGTGATCATGAATTGTCAGAGCCTCCCTATAATCCGAAATTTGGGCTTATGATGTATAACACGAACCATTTCATTAACACCATGTCATTCATACCATGATTATTCTTCTTCCCTCCCTACACTATGTCCAACAAAGCCTTTTCTAAGACCATCAGCTTCTCTAAGTCTCACCAGACATTCTCTTTTGGGAGAAATTCATCATACATCTCCCCATGAATCAGGATCCCACCAACATGGAAGAGGTTCCATAGGTTGATGTCAGACTCCCTATGGCCTAGATTAAAGGAATTGGTACCTAATGACCACTTGGTTAGTAGTAAAGGCATGATGTTTGGATGATGATAAATATGGAACTTGAAGGTCCACACCACCTTTTATAGCCAAACACTTTTCAGCTCCCCTTAAAACTCATCATATGTTTGGTATACCCAATATTCCCAGGATTAATCATCTATGAAGTTTATACCTTTAAATAGGGGCCACTCCTCATTCTAACCATAGAGGCGGTCTTTCGGTCCTTCTTTAGAGATGCTCTCATATTGCAGAGGGGATGTTTTGGTAGTTAACTCCTCCATTTTGACCATATTCATAGTGTTGCATATATTGTGATTTGTAATCAAATTTTTTTATTGAAAAACTGGATGGAGATTTATTCTATCTATACATCCTTAGGGAAATTTTGAACCATTAGGCAGGAGCATCCAGACTAGCACTGGGGACTACCACATACCCCCTCAATCTAAATCTATACGATGGAATACTCTAGAAAATATTCTAATTTTTCTGGTCCTCTTTCAACATCTCAGAGGGCATGTTGTGATCTGACATAGTCAAAAATATATCCCTGATCAGAATATTATTTACTATATTCCTTCTTTAGTCAATAGTGACTTCAGCGCCCCCATGATCCATCTCAAAGAATTTAAAATTTTTGGAAGTTGGTTTGTGAAATATTGGGTTTGAATATTTGTAATTCATGGAATATTTTCATCATAAAATATAACCCTTGGTAAATGGATCATAGAATATTTTTTCACATTAATGGGAAGATCCCAAGTGTTTAGGTTTCCGGTCAGAAAATTCTAATGAAGGATTTGTGTTTTGTGAAAAGAGAGGATTGACCAATCTTCTGTGAGAATCGTGTTGCCCCCCATAGGACCCCTTCCCTAATTTGTAGTCTAGGGGGATTGATTTTCAGGAACCATATTACCTATGGAATATTATTTTAGTATTCTAGCCTCATAATTCCATCCTCATATTTTGAATTGGATCCCATTATAAGGGGGGAATTTTTTGACACTGAAAAACATGTGTTATAGGAAATTCAAGGAGTGAACATATGATTCAAGGTGTATCCAAGATTAACTGGGATTAAAATCCACCCAAGGGGATAGATTCATGAAATATGAATCCTTCACAGAAGGAAAGGGTTTCACCAAGGATATTGGAGCATCAAGAAACAACATCTTATAAAAAGATGGAATCTATCACACAACATATGTCTCTACATATATGGTTCTTATAAATATCCCTACACCCTTCATTTAATAGAACCACAAAATTTGGGATTTCTAAAGAAGATCTTAATTCATAAAACTTCATCCTTCACGATCCAAAGGTGAAATGGATTCCTAAAGGTATCCATTTTTTATGAGTATAATCCCATGAGTACTTTCGAACCTAATAATATAGGAAAGATGGACTTCATGAAGTATTATTCCCTCTAAAGTAGATTAAAATTTCTCACACCTCATAGGGTTCCATGAAACCTTTATATTTTATAAAACCCACCCTATAAGCACTGTGTAACCATCCTTATGTAGGGAACCCATATTTCAGGAAGGCCTTATCCTTCTAAACCTTACCTTTATGAACCTATTATCCTTCATGAAGCCCACCTCACATTACCCTACATCGTGAAGTATTTTAGCAGACATATCTTCATAAATTTGGTTTCTCATGGGCCTCGTACATATCTTTCATGTTTATCCATGCCTCTATAATCTTCATGACTAGTATCATAAACTCTCATGTTTGAACCCTTTTCTCAAAGCACGGTCTGGACAATGTTGTGACCTTTTTCTCTTATGAATAGGCACCCTAACCTTAGGACCCCCACATTCCACCCCATAAATAATGGAATCATCAATGGTAGTATCTTTTTTTTCATTTGATGGAATGTGGGTTCCCTATGAACCCTACTTAAGAATGGTCTCCCCCGTGTGTGGTCCAAACCTTGTTCAAGATATATAAAACATTAAATTAAATAGTATCTACATCCTAATTTCATGATGTTAAACTTCATGAAATCATCCTCAATACATGAAATTAAACTATAACCTTAGCATATGTGATAAACATAGGATGACTCGTGTGATAAAAATGAGATGATCTCCTATATTCTGGGCATATCCCATGTGTTATCCCCACAACATCTATTGTTGTCACTCCTTTTGTAGCATAATCATCCTTACCATGTGATATTAAATCTCATGGACTTGTCCTATCACATAACCTTAAATTATGCACTTGAAAAACATAGGTTTTGATCCTTACCTCAGAATAGGGTATGTTGGATGCCTCCCCGAGGTTCAATCCTTATATCCATCATAAATCCACTTCACCTATAAGGTGATAACCCTGAAGCATGACAAATCCACCTCCAAGAACACACTCAACCTATTACCACCCAAATCCAAGGTCCCCACTAGATATCTACATCTCTATGTAATACTAATCCACATTTGGAACATTACATGATGTTAGTATATGGGAAACATCCCCAAAATACATTAAACTTGTGATGAAATCCCAAAAATACAATATTCCTATGATGAAGATCTCATAGGAAATTAAACCTGTGATCCATCCGGATACATCATAACCTCTACCTCATGTGATGATCATGAGATGCCTTGGGTAACGATCCTTGGATTATTTACACCCCTATTGCAAGTTTACCCATAGTGTACATGGAATACCTTAGGTTATACACCTATTATTCCTCATGCATGAAATTCACTCAACTCTAAATGAGGAAGACATTATAGATTCCCAATATTCCCAAATTCCATATATATCTAAACATGATGAACATTACCATCATCTCTGACTACATGTAGCTACTCTATCATGATAGTAGGCAGTGTAATTTACAAGTGTCCGCTTCAAGATTTTGCTGGGAATGAGATTCATAAACATGTCTCAAATATTTTAAGGAGACCCAAACTAGGTAACAAACTCCAAGGATGAATCCATGTAAGGGGGAACCAATATCCTATCATCATGTTCAGATCAAGAATTTGGAATCATCAACCTTGGTAGTATACTAAACTTTCCTTTGGAAAGTAGGAATGTAGTGAAACCACCACTCTGGAGGGTCCTTGACCAGTCCAATGAAACAGACCACTCCAAAAGAGGCAAACAAATTTAATCATTTCCCGATTCATGCTCCAGAAGAAGCATAAAATAAATAGACATGCCTTCTTTCTAATATTTAGGGTTCAGTAACTCCTCACCCAAGGGACACTCCCTATTCTTCCTCTATACACATTATTTTTATGAAGGTACATTCATTTTATAGAATTGGGTATCTATTAAATATTGTTATAGAAATCATAAACTTGTTATATCTTTAGATCCTAATAAATGTAATGTGAATTATATATTAATTGTATTCTTATTCAAGCTACTATACTTAACTCTTTGTGAATGCAAGTTGGGTTTTTGTCTTCCCTCAAAATTCAGCAACACTTTCTCTCGATTGGTGATGATTCTAATATTGAAAATGTATACTTAAAAACTTGTTTTTCTAAATCTAGATATAGTAATGATAAGAATATTTCACATAAGCCTATTTTTTAAATAACATCCTATATTTTTTTCATGAAAATCAGTTGATTATTCAATGAATGAAATCTCTATATTATTCTACTTCTTCTCGATTTAATCTAATGTCACAGTCTGTGTCCTCTTCATTCTCTTTTATTTCTTCTTTCAGAACTGATATATAAACTTATTACCGGATATTTCTCTCTCTTGTTTTTCTCATATAACTACCTTAATGAAATTAAAAAAATAATTATATATGAACCTCATGTTCATATTTTTAGTTCTTATTTACAAGCCTCAACTTCACATAAAATATTCATACTGCTTCTTTCGACTTTATGGAATCTTCTTTTTATATACACAATCAATATTTTCATAGATCAATACTGATGTAAAATCTGAAATTTTCATGACTTATAGACTATTTATAAATGGGATACATTTCATGTGTCATTGATCAACTATGAAAGACAACTCATGGTCACTTAATAAATAATCTTTATGCTGCTATGGTATGCAGTATCTAGTTTCTCTTATTCTTTATGCTACAAAATAATTATGAAAAAACTCATGAAATTCCAATACTCTACATGGTTTTCATTATGATTATCACAAAGTATTAAAATAATATATTTTATTATCCTATATAGATACCTCTAAATTCATATGAAAACAAAGTACCCCACTTTGCTTCTTCCACCCAACATTGATTTCTATCCTTTTATCAATTTCCTTTTAGATAATAAGGTTATCAGTATTTATAGAGAAATTCCACTGCCTTAGTGACCCAAAAATATTTGTTGATCCATCCGTTCCACCAACTTACCTCTCCCATATTTGGACATATACTTCACGGTCTCAAAAATAACAGCGTCATTTTATTGTAATCGAAACTTAATTCACCCAACATACATGCGCTAAAATCACGAGGATTCTTTGTTTTGATAACTCACTAGCCATTCCTTTCAAGAAAAAACTTTCGCTTCTAATATATGGAATTTAGGTAATATGATACATGAATGAAACTTTTTTTATTGTGATTTCCATCATAAATTTTTGTTCCTTGTAGTGTAAGGTGGGGTGGTGTAACAAAAACTCGTGCATATCTTTGAATAGCTCGTGGATGACTATTGTAGGTGTAATTCATTTTTTATGATCGAGATCCATAACAACCATTACAAAAAAATTAAATATGATGCAATATTCCTTCATAAAAAGTGGGTATCATGTACATATGTTGTTTTTAAATGGTTGTAACATAGGATAAAAACAATTACCAGATCAAAAATGGATTTGAATGCACACTAGTTTATTATACTAAATGTGGTACCAAACTCTCTATAAGTGACTTACATCCATCCTTCTTGACATGAAACTATTCCCCCAAATGATAGCTTATGCAGCTTACCATATTTTTAATAAACATTTTTTTAAAATTTTCTTATATAAATATAAATGTAAATGCTAAATAAGTTTTGTTATTTTTAATAAACCAAAGATTTAGACAAATCTTTATCAGCTAAGTTATTAATTTAAATATTTTTATAGTATAATTGAAATTTTTTTTTCAAAAAGGTCTTAGAAAAAGGGAATCTCATATTCTGAATGACAACCCATCGCATCTAGTGAGGCCATGAAGATTAAATACATGAAAAAATGGAGACGCAGTCATAACACATACCACTAGCCTAGATGATATCCTTATAATGGCCCTATCATTTTACACATATTATTACATGATTTTAAGAACAATTAAATATTAAATTACAAGTCAAGTATTGTAAAGTCTGGTGTCTTATAAGAATAGGTACATAATTAAACATTATGAACCCAAAATAAAAATATCTTTTAGTAAATATCTATAATGGGATCCTAACTCCATTTGAGCCCTTATATATGTATAGGATAACCTAGGGAATACATGATCAAAAGTGATGATCTAAAAAACTCAGTAAGGGAATAAACATAGGAATAAAACATATCACATGGGTTCGAAGGCATAACATAATGACATAAAGGCATGGAACATAAATAAATATAAGGAATAATAAAATGTATAACATGGGAAAATATAAACATGACATAATAGGAATGCAGATACAACATATAACATGACATAAACATGATTCAAGGCTAGCTGCCAAGACATGGTGGAAAAAGTCTCATAAAAGAATCAGATTCACTCCCTGGCCCAACATGACGTCTCATGAGACTAAACACTACCCAATGCATTAGATCACTATCTAATAACACCCATCATATAACATGTTCATGAATATGTGTTCCACATTAATAATCATACATAAGGAATCGAACATAAACATAAGTGTTTCCCATGGAAAGAATTGGGTATCATAATCATGTCAAAAGGCATAACAAAAGGGAATACCTTAATGGTGTTTGTGAAAAAATGGATTTAAATCATAAATGAAAATTCATAAGGGAAAATAGGAATATATCATGACAATTGAGGTCAAAATGGAGTTAAAATATGTAAAAATAGTGTTTAAGAAACTTTAAAAAATAAAATATTTTAGTGCGGTTTAAGGAAAATATTAAAGAACATTTAAAGGGGAAACGACATAATATTTTATATAAAACCATAATTTGACCAAGAAAGTTTTTAATGATATAATAATTGATTTTATAAAAAAATTGTGTCTTAAAATAGATTATTTAGTGCTCTTGAAAATGGGTAAGAAATCAGGAAGTACCCTTTAATCAGGCTTGCTTAGCAAGGTAGAATTGAGAAGGGAACCTTTTAAATACATGTATTTTCCTGTCATAGAAGGATGATATGATCTAGATAAATTATTTTGGAACATATAAACATAATTTATAATAATCATGTAAAAATAAAAAATAATTACATTGGGTTAAATAGAGATAAAGAGTAACCTGAAAGAAAAATAGAGGTTTGGGTAGAATCCCTTACCTTATGTCCGAAAGTGTTCTCCACTTTATCTTAATTTCATGGATAATAAAATTAAATACATTAATAAATTAATTAATAATGTTTTATACATTTATTTTATTTATAATAATTTTATTATGTTCATTTATGGCCCTTTTGATGAGCTATAATATATAATTTTATCATTTGAGAGTGTTCGTTTCCATGGTTTTCATGATCATTTACTTGTATACATGTCTGGAAAATCATGTAAAATGAGAATGGTTGTCCAGAATTTAAGTTATATGTTATTAATGAAAAACCATAATATTAAATGGTTATATAATTAATTTGGTAATTTTTAGTGGGGATGAATCATTAGATAAGACATTAATGATAATCGTTTCAATTATTTTGATGTTTTTTTATCATCACAAACTAGTTTTGTTTTATTAATTAATATCATGAAAATATAATGGTTTTAGGACATTAAATAAGATTTAATACATATATTATTATCCTTTTTATCCATAAAATTGGTTTTATGAGCATTCTTGAAGGGTGGAATGAAAATTGAAAACTTTGGTGTCCTTGAATGTTATAATATAACACATCATAGACGATGTTTTCATTTTTAGTACAAAAGGAAAGGGGAATTAATGATGATTAATTATTCTATTAGAATAATAACATTACACTATATGTAAAGTAATGGAGTTATCAAACCATTTTGATGAGGGGAGTTGATGAGATAATAAGAAAAGAAAATAACTTGAAAAGAAATTAAATGAAAAGAAAGAGGATTTTATGACTTGAATCCAAATTTTTGAGAAACACCTTAGGAAGATTGGTTTTGGTATTTTATTGAGAAAAAATGATCATGTACATGGGGGGGCTTGTGAAGATATTTGAGAAATATTTGTATAAGTTTCAAATCTTGATAGGTGTGAGGAGAAGAGGTGGCGAGGCGTGGTATTTATAGGAGATAAGAGGGGTGTTTTCTCATTAATATTAAAATAATGAATGATATTTCTATATTTTGGGATTACATAATCCAAACATCATCTATGACTCCATAATTCTCATATTTAGATTTTATCGTAAATTATCTTATTTTATTATTCACCAAAAAATCTAGTATTTTAGAAAAATCCTAAATTTCACCAAAACCATTTTTCAATGTATAGAATTCAAAAATAATCTCTATTATTTGAAAATATTTTTCTAAATATTATAAATTTAATTTCTAATTAAAATAATCATTTACTTGGAAAATACCAATTTTAAAATTATATTTAATTTTATAACACTTTGAAAAATTAATTAAGGTCTAATAAAATTATCTTATAATCATAAGTTAATAAAATATTAATTTATGAATACATTTTATGAAAAATAAATTTTATTTTAAAAAATTATATTAATTATAAATTTGAAAATAAACACTTATGTTTTATAAAAATATCAACACTTAATTAATAATTTCTAAAATATTTATTGACTTATACAATGATATAATTATATCATATTTTAATTTATAAGATGGATAAATCTTATTTATACCATCATAAGAGAGTTTACTATTCTATTGAGAAGTTTACTATTCATAAGGGTCACATTACTCTTCCAAATGTAATGTTACTATTTCATCGGTATAGGTTCCTTAACTTCAAGAAATATCTATTATTTCATTCACTATTTCTTTATAAAGTTTTTATTGTTTTATTAATGTGATTATAACATAATTATAAGAAGGTAAATTTTATAGATAAAAATTTTAGGTCATTACATTCTTCCCCCTTATGAAATTTCACCCTTGATTTTTTTTACATTCTATGTTAAAAACAGGTGTGGGTACTTCTCCTTCATCACTTACTTTGGTTCCCATGTTGCATCTTCTTACTTATGGTTCCACTATAGTACTTTGACCAAGTGAGTAGTCTTTTTGCGTATATTTTTTTCTCTACTATCCAAGATCTTCACTGGCTACTCCTCATATGAGAGATCATTTCCAACTATACCCCCTCTAAATTTATTACATATGATAGATCTTGTATGTACTTCTTTAAGAGGGGTACGTGGAATACATTGTGTACTTGAGACATGGTAGGTGTAAGTGCTAGTTGATAATCCATATCTATAACATGATCAGGAATCTCAAAGGGGGTGATGTACCTGGTACATAGATTTCATTTCTTCCCAAATCTCATGATCCTCTACCATAGAGATATTATGAGGAATACCATGTCTCCAACCTTAAACACATGTCCCACTGATGATTTTTTACATAGATATTTTGTTAACTTTGGGCTACCTTGATATGATACTGAATGGTTTTCAACTTTTTTACTATTTATTCAACCATTTCAGATCCTATAGGATTATGTTCACCGAACTCATCACACCATGACAATGTTCTACATATTTTCCCATAAATGGCTTTATATGGATCCATTTGTATGCTTGAGTGGAAACTATTCTAATAAGAGAACTCAAAGAGAGGTAGATGATGGTCCCATCCTCCATTGAATTCTATAGAAAAAACTCTCAAAATTTCTTTCGATGTCTAAATATTCCATTCAGATTGGCCATCATTTTGAGGATGATACGTTGTACTGAAGTTCACCTCAATGTTTTGAGTATGTTGTAGAATTTTCTATAACTTGGAGGTTGATCTTGAATCTCAATCGGATACAGTTAATTGTGGTACTCCATAAAGTTTTATCACTTATTTGATGTATATATGTGCTCGTTGATCCAATGATAAGTCCTCTCAAATTTCAATAAAGTGAGTTATCTTTGTGAGATGGTCCTCAAAAAACCATATAGAATTATTTCCTCTGGATTTCTTAGGAAGTCAAGTGATGAAGTCCATGGTGATGTTTTCTCATTTCCATGTTGGCATGGGGAATGGTTGAATCATCCCCTTAGATTTTTTTTACTTTGACATTCACTTGTTAACACACTAGACGCTTTGAATAGAGAAGGTTGAGCTATACATATCATTAAAAAGAACTTTATTTATCTCTGTATTGAATGATACACATATTCATGACCCAAATATCATGACTCCATCCTTATCCATTTTGAACTCTAAGGATTTTCCTTTTCTCATGGATTCCACCTTCTTTTGAATTTCTAAATCATTTCGTTATGCATCCTTTATTTTATATTAAAGGGATGGTAGAGTAATAATTTCATAAAGGATTGATGATGTTCCTTCCTTAATGATTCCCATGTCTCTACTTCACAGATATAATAAGATCAAACCCTTCTCAATTCTCATCATTGATACTGTTGTAGTATCATTCCTACCTAGAGTATCCTCCACCTTATTTGCTTTACCAAGATGGTAATGGATTGAGTAGTCATGATCCTTGATGAGATAAAACCATATTTTCTGACACATATTAAGATCCTTATATATGAATATTTATTTGAGACTCTTATGATCTGTATATATTTCAAACTTCTCCCCATAGAGATAATGCCGCCAGATTTTCAATGCAAAGATCATAGCTTCCAACTCCAGATCATGAATGAGATGGTTTTTCTCATGAATTTTCTACTACCTTTAGGTGTAGGATTTCAATTTATCATTTTTAATCATTATAAACCCTAATCCATTATTTAAATCATCATTTTACACCATAAAGAGTTCCTCACTTGTTGGTAGTGTGAGCACTGATGTAGTGATAAGTTGGATTTTCAACTATTTAAAGTAGTCTACACATTCACTGGTCCATAAAAACTTTTATCACTTCTTATTTAGCTTGTTTATTTAGTTCAAAAATCATGATAAGTTCTACAAAAAACACCAATAATACCCAGCTAGACCAAGGAAACTACGGATCTTCATTACAGATATTGGCCTGGGCCACTCTTTGATTGCCTTTTTCTTGGACGGGTTTATAAATATCTCTTTTATGGTGATTACAAGCCCTAAGTATGATACATCCTCTATAGAAAAATACAAAGTTTATGTACTTTTCATATAGTTTATCCCTTATAAATTTTTTTAGCACATTATTCAAATGCTTCTCGTGTTCCTTCTTATTCATGGAGTATATCAAAATATCATCAATAAAGACTACCAACAAAATCAAGGTAATATCTAATGACTATATTCATTTTTACATGAAATTTTCTAGATCATTAGTGTGCCCGAAGTGAATCACTATGAACTCATAGAGTCCATATGTAACACCCTGACCCTAGATACCCAGAGTCGGTGCATTATTACATAACATTGGCATGATCACAAGAAAGATCAAGTCTTGAAAGACCGATTAGTTTAGTAGCCTTGGAAAAACTAGATAAATTCATAAAGTTTACATTACATAAATAAGTGAAAAACTATAACAACATATTGTCTTCATATCCCTTCATACTATCCCTGCAAGTTATTCGTAAAATACTTCTTCACATCCTGGGAAAAATAAAACATAGAAAAAGGGGTGATCTCAAATTCCCAGTAAGGATAACAATATATTGGAAACTTTCATAAATAAGAATAAACATTTGAAGCAACGTATAACTAAAACCAAAGCCTTTTAAACTTGAACTTCAACATAGTATGGAAAAAATAAAATAAAATAATGCCATTTACTTATTCAAATGGATATTCTACTAATTGAATAATCACATGAAATATCAATAACCACTTTCATAATGATGGAATGTATAATTCCAGACTATCATAACCACTTAACCAAGGCCTCGGGCCAAGACTACAAATAAGATTTTGCCAAGGCCTTGTGCCAAGACACTAGTTTGTCTCATGAGACCTACCGATGCATCGAGGAGCTATAGTGGGATCAACTAGTCACATATTAAGTCCAATGCATTCCCATATGAAAAGGTTTAAACATAACATAAACATCCGTATTAAAACTAGCATACGAATTGTAAATACTTCATCCATAAACCATGAATGGTATAAAAATAACACATCCACAGTCAAACATATCACAAAACCTTCAATACAATATAGAAGTTTTTTATCATAATAAATCAACATCAAATAAGCGTAAAATCAATCGAAGGATGTTGACATAGATGAAATAAAAACTATTTGAGAGAAATATCTCTTTTTTGAAATCATTTAAAAGTCACACATTTATTAAGGAAGTAATTTAAAAGAGATTTTTGGATCAAAGTGTCCCATACCACTTCGAAACTTTTGAAAAGAAATATCATTTCAAAACATTCATGTCTATATAAATAAATCCTTAAAATAATTTTGAAAACATGGACATTAATTAAAAATATTTAGAAAGATAAATCTTTAAAACATTTAAAATTCTATTTTTGATAAAGAGTACCTTTGAGAAATTCTTAAAATATTCATTTTGAAATCATTTAAAAGTCACATAATTATAAAATAAAACATTTAATTTGAAAATATACTTATAATCTTGTAAGGGAAGCTTCGAAAATTTTATAACGGTGGAAAATAACCACACCCGCTGTATAAGTTAAAAAAACATTCTTACCTTAATTCTGTTGAAAAGGTTAAAAAGCACCTTGTTTGGAAAACGACAGAAAGATTCCTTTATAAACCTCTTATAAAAAGTCATATAAGGGTATAAATTAATTTATACCATAGTATTTAAAATAGTAAGAATTATTTGAAATACATTTTTAAGAAACATGGATGTGGATGATAAAGAAGTCCCAGTAGATTATTACGTACAAACAACCTCGGATAATGAAAAGATTGCGAAATAAACCCTTACCTTGTACTTTTCCTTGGTTTGGGTAGATTAAAATCCTCTATAATGGTGAAATAATTGTTATTAAATTATACAAGAATCATATATATTATTATGTTATCATATATGATCTTTTAACATTTCTTTGTTAATAATATCTTAGTATTATCGTCGTTTCGAGTGTTAACTTACTCGTTTTCTTTTATATGTTTTGTTACGTAAGTCATGTTTGTCATGGATAGGTTGTATCTTATTCATATCCAGAATTATATCAAGTCCTTAAAAATTATTTTTAAATCATAAAGTGATAATTATACTTGAATGGATACGATGGAGAATGAATCTCATCGCGTTCGTGGAGACGGTAGTCCGTACGTACGCACGAGCGACAATATCATTATTTTGATATTAAAGTAATATATCATTGTATGGTATATCATATATACAGAATCATTATCATGTTATATTTATTATTTATATGAATTAAAAATCATTATTTTACCCATCCAAATAATAATGTTTTGAATAACAATTACACCACGACGTGGAGACGGTAAGCCGTATGTACGCACGTATGGTGAAATGTCTTTCAAAGGATGGATAGAATAATGAAATATGGTTGTACCATGTTTATAATAACATAAAATTATATATAATATACTGGAGTTATTATTTTATAATGGTAATAACAAAGAAAGAATAAGTGGAAGAAGAAAGGAACTTGAAAAAGGGTGGTGAAATCATTACCTCTTCTTCAGGTTCTTCCTTTTTATTTGATCAAAAGGTCTCCTTAGTTTGGCTTTCTTACTAAAGGAAGGCCTCTAGGATTAAGTGAGGGAAGTTGAGATAGTATTTGGGTAGGGTTTGGCTGAACCAAAAGGCTTTGAAAGTGTGAATTAATGAGAAAGAGCAGTTCCCTTTTATAAGAGGGGTGAGGGGCACCTTTGGAAAAGCTAGAAATATTATTTTATAATAAATTCATATTAGGTTTATAATGGCTCCAAAGTGTATTATTTAAAGGTTAAGGTGGGGATAGGTTTAAAACCACGCAACCAATAGTATTTATACAGGTTTGGGTTACTATATTAACCTTATATTTAAGTACTAACTCTTAGTTAATTAGTTTCACTTTTACAATGTCTCTTTGTATTTTTATATTATATGGTTAATAAACATACTATATACATCCAAGAGACCCCCAAGTGGTCCATTAATGATACACCTATCATGATATAAGTCTCTTGGACGAACCATAGATTTTTAGGAATTTAATATCAATTAATAATATAATATTTTTTTTAAAAACTCTTTTATGTAAATTTTGACACTATTCAATAGTTGATTTTTGTAAAAATCATAACAGAATGATTACATCAAACAAAGTTAATTGAATCATTCCTAACACGTCATATTATCCAAGAAAATTAGTTTAATTCATAAAAAGTCTCAAATTATATTTATTTGGGTATTAATAATATCAATTATTTTAATTTTTCACTATTATGGTAATTACTACATCATCATTGTGTCATAAATAAATTAAATTATTTAACGTCTAAAAATTATAAATAAAATATCATTATGATGGAAATATTTTTATATTTATAATTAATATTTATAGTCTAAAATCCAACATATAAAACCCTATGTAAAATTTGTTTTTCTAAAAGATCTATGCTTATGTCATTTTTGTATTTATTTTAACTTAATTAAAATAATGTGTCCCTATCACCTACAACTGGATCCATGGGGTCCCAAAATCGACCCAAAGATGACCATGGTTAGAAATTTATCCACCAAAAAGGTTAGGACACATTTTAGGGTAATCTAGTATTATTATAATATTATTTTTTAACCCTTATTTACCGGATTTACCCTTTAACTATGGTAAATAAAATATTTACTGAAGTAATTATTCAAAATGTCTAAAAATAAAAGTTACCTATTTACACAATTTGGACATCCTGATTCAAAATATGGAATCCATTTTTCCAAATTCAAAACACAAAAGTGGAAGAAATTAATTTAAAATTAATTCCCGCTGTCAAAACAAAAAACGTGTTTTTAAGATATAATAACTATCAAAAGATTGATACTTGTTTATGTCTGGTTTAATTTTGAAATTATGTCCAATGACCAAAATTGTATTAAATGGTAAAAATATATTATAAATATACTTTAAAACCACTCAAATTCATAATTTATCACTATTAATTATTTTGATTAAAAAACTTGTTTTTAATTAAAATTTAGTAATTTTCACTATTCATCAAAATATTAAAGTTATCCGAAAAGTACCAAAATTTCACCTTAAGATAAATTTGATAATCCGAATCCAAAAATGAAGTCCATTTTTGGAGATAAAATTTCTAAAATTTTAAAAAGTAGGTATTACTATTCATAACGGCTAGTTTGATTGGTTGTGGTGTGTGTTAGAACTCAAAGTTGCGTACAACACAAGCTACTGTATTATTCAAAGGAAAGCGTACCGTAGAAGCTTGAGGTGTTTCATTGTAAATTTTTTGATGCCCCAATTCTAAAAAGTAAATTTATTTAGTCAAATTGAATATATAAAAGTTTAAAATATTGGATTTAAAAGGGGTTCACTATTAAAAGTTGGTAAAAGTGTAATACAGAAAATGAATTTGTTCTTACATTATGTCTAAGAAATTAATAATATGGATTCTAAAATTATAAGGATCATATAAAGTTTAAAATTTAGTTAATATTATTCATAACCTCTTTTGAACGGCTTGTTTGGTAAGTCATGGTGCGCTTGAACTCGGTGTTGCGTGTAGTGTAAGTTATTGAATTATTTTGAAGACATAACACACTATGAAATCTTGGGGTGTTACATTCTACCCTCCTTCAAAAAATTGCGTCCTCGCAATTTTGAAATTGTTCTTCAAAAATAAAAGGTTGAATATAGAAAATATCTTTGTGGGAAAACCCACATCAGAAATTGGATTAATAAAATTTAGTCTTAATAAGAGGAAAAGAGAAATGAAAGGGTCACCACCAAATTATGATCTCTATTCGGAAAACATTGGGGGAAATTAGAGACATATAATTGGAGGAAAACACAAATATTTATAGGTAGTGATTGAGGTCATCAATCACAATAAAGTGTAAAATTGAGGGCCTTAAATTCATCAATCTATGATGATTTAAAATACCATCGGTTCAGCAAAACATATGGTATTAGGATAACACATTTTTTTGTTTTAAGATCCCTTCACTAAAGTATAAGAATTAATTTCTTCATTGAATAAGAGAAGAACAAAAATATATACTTGACAAGTAGAGTCTCATCCTTTAACTAAGTTCTACCACAAACTGATCTTTCACTCTAAAAGATAATAGAACATAAAAATAATATTCTATTTATCTTATTCGTATAGAGTTAAAAAAATGAATTTATAATTCATATAGTATAACCATTAAGAAAAATGACCTTATTCAATCCAGTACATCACGTGGGTCAATGGTAGGTGATACACCCTTGTCGCCCTTTGGTTGTGGGTTCGAGTCTCGTGGCCTTGCCGGACGCGACGGGTTGCCGCCCGAACTCTGGGTTTTCCTTTTATGGCAATCCAAAATAATCCAAACTAGAACTATCCAAAATACTTCAGTCCAAAATTTATAAGGAAGGTAAACACAATGAAGATCCTTTTTTCTGCGTAATAACATGTGATCACCTTCATCATTTATTCTTTTAAAACACTGCAACATCATGAATTACCATAAAACCTTATTTATTACATTCATGATCCCTTATTCCTTAAAGAATAATAGATATACTCCTTCAATCCAAAAATGTTGTAAACCCCAACAATTATGGAATATACAAATCATTAATTAGTTTCAAGGAATTTAAAAATATCCAATATAATTTATCCAAATCAATCATGTATTATTCTAAAATCACTACCTCGGTATCAGAACCATATTATGGTTTATCTTTCTCTCAACCATATATTTTCCAAAAATATAACCTGATATTGAGTCACTTTTCTTTGTTCCACATAATCTCAAGTCCTTAATAAAATAGTACTACAATACAATCCTTATATACTCCATAATTATTATAACAAGTACATTGTTGATACAACACTCAAATGACATAATCAACATAAGAACTCTAATCATTCCTCTTCATCTGTGGTAGTATCATAACTTGATTATTATTCAATAGCATCATTTGAGGCATAGTCTGATGACTGGGACATAGGTTTGTGTAGTGTCCAAACTCCTTGAAAATGAAGCATTGTACATTTGAAACCATTTTCTTACCCTTGCATTCATGTACTTTGTGCCCTTTTCCTCCACACTTATAACAAACTCTGATTCCTTTCAGGCAAGTTCCAGGGTGTTTCTTCCCACAGTTATCACATATGAGAAAATTCTTCTTTTCCCTCTTCTCTTTGTCCATCTTTCTCTCTTCCATCCTTTTCTTCTCTTGCTTCCCTTAAAAGCCATAGGACTCAGTAAACTCTTTACTTATCTTATCAACACATGATATTATTTCTTCATATGATGATAATACATGGAGGACTATTTCTCTTATAAATTATGGCTTAAGACCATGAAATATATGATCCTTCTTTCTCTCTGGATCATGTTCATTGCTGGATTTATCATTCCTTCTATTGGGCACCATTTCTAAATAATGGCATACACTAGATTAGTTTATGAATAACAATACCTAATCCTAAACTTGTAAAACACATAACATAAATTAAATAGTTTATGGATATAATACATAATCATAAAAATGTCTCTTTTGAGGAAGTATATACTCATAAACCCTTCATAATGGTTTGTAAATAAAATGAGAATTATCCTAAGCATATACCATGGGAGTGTCGTAACCAAGAGTGTCGCAAGGCCCATTGTCATGCACCAGCTCCCATTCGAGTCTAGCTCAAAGCGTTGTTTTCGGGTTTTACCCCTAGGTACATCTGTGCTAGAGCCGCCTCTACCTTCTCATATCCAGACAGGGATGTATTGCTCGGAAAACTCACAAAATCTCTACAATACCAAAATTCTAGGAAGTTCTTCTTTACTAATCCTCAAAGTTCATCTTAGGTCTACGTGCTCTAATCAGAGTTTATCTAAATCTAGCTTCCAAGGTTTGTACTAAAATTCCTCTGATACCAACTGTAACGCCCCGACCCTAGATACCCAGAGTTGGTGCATTATTACATAACATTGGCATGATCAAAAGAAATATCAAGCCTCAAAAGACCGATTAGTTTAGTAGTCTTGGAAACACTAGAGATATTCATAAAGTTTACATTACATCAATAAGTGAAAAACTACAACAACATATTGTCTTCATATCCCTCCATACTATCCCTGCAGGTCATTCATAAAATACTTCTTCACATCCTGGGAAAAATAAAACATAGAAAAAGGAGTGAGCTCAAATTCCCAGTAAGGATAACAATATAGCAGAAACTTTCATAAATAAGAATAAACATTTGAAGCAACGTATAACTGAAACAAAAGCCTTTTAAACTTGAACTTAAACATAGTATGGAAAAAATAAAATAAAATAATGTCATTTACTTATTCACATGGATATTCTACTAATAGAATAATCACATGCAATATCAATAACCACTTTCATAATGATGGAATGCATAATGCCATACTATCATAACCACTTAGCCAAGGCCTCGTGCCAAGACTACAAATAAGATTTTGCCAAGTCCTTGTACCAAGACACTAGTTTGTCTCATGAGACCTATCGATGCATCGAGGAGCTATAGCGAGCTCCACTCGTCACATATTAAGTCTAATGCACTCCCATATGAAAAGGTTTAAACATAACATAAACATTTGTATTAAAACTAGCATACGAATTGTAAATACTTTATCCATAAACCATGAATGGTATAAAAATAACACATCCACAGTCAAACATATCACAAAACCTTCACTACAATATAGAAGTTTTGTATCATAATAAATCAACTTCAAATAAGCGTAAAATCCATCGAAGGATGTTGAAATAGATGAAATGAAAACTATTTGAGAGAAATATCTCTTTTTTGAAATCATTTAAAAGTCACACATTTATTAATGAAGTAATTTAAAAGTGATTTTTGGATCAAAGTGTCCCATACCACTTAGAAACTTTTGAAAATAAATATCATGTCAAAACATTCATGTCTATATAAATAAATCCTTAAAATCCTTTTTAAAACATGTACATTAATTAAAAATATTTAGAAAGATAAATCTTTAAAACAATTAAAATTCTGATTTTGATAAAGAGTACCTTTCATAAATTCTTAAAATATTCATTTTGAAATCATCTAAAAGTCACATAATTATAAAATAAAATATTTAATTTGAAAATATCCATATAATCTTTTAAGGGAAGCTTCAAAAATTTTATAATGGCAGAAAATAGCCGCACCGGCCGTATAAGTTAAAAAAACATTCTTACCTTAATTCTGTCAAAAAGGTTAAAAAGCACCTTGTTTGGAAAACGACGGAAAGATTCCTTTATAAACCTCTTATAAAAAGTCAAAAAAAGGGTATAAAACAATTTATACGATGGTCTTTAAAATATTAATAATGATTTGAAATACATTTTTAAGAAACATGGATGTGGATGATAAAGAAGTCCCAGTAGATTATTATGTACAAACAACCTCGGATAATGAAGAGATTGTGAAATAAACCCTTACCTTGTACTTTTCCTTGGTTTGGGTAGGTTATCCTCCTGTATAATGGTGAAATAATTGTTATTAAATTTGACAAGAATCATATATATTATTATGTTATCATATATGATCTTTTAACAATTCTTTGTTAATAATATCTTAGTATTATCGTCGTTTTGGGGTGTTAACTTACTCGTTTTCTTTTATATGTTTTGTTACACAAGCCATGTTTTTCATGGATAGGTTGTATCTTATTCATATCCAGAATTATATCAAGTCCTTAAAAATTATTTTTAAATCATCAAGTGATAATTATACTTGAATGGATATGATGGAGAATGAATTTCATCGTGTTCGTGGAGACGGTAGTCTGTACGTACGCACGAGCGACAATATAATTTTTTTGATATTAAAATAATATATAATTGGATGGTATATCATATATAAATAATCATTATCATGTTATATATATTATTTAAATGAATTAAAAATCATTATTATACCCATCCAAATAATAATGTTTTGAATAACAATTACACCACGACGTGGAGACGGTAAGTCGTACGTACGAACGTATGGTAACATGTCATTCAAAGGATGGATAGAATACTGAAATATGGTTGTACCATGTCTATAATAACATCAAATTATATATAATAAACTGTATTTATTATTTTATAATGGTAATAACAAAGAAATAAGAAGTGGAATAAGAAAGGAACTTGAAAAGGGTGGTGAAATCATTACCTCTTCTTCGGGTTCTTCCTTTTGATTTGATCAAAAGGGATCCTTAGGATGGCTTTATGACTAAAGGAAGGCCTCTAGGATTAAGTGAGGGAAGTTTAGAGAGTATTTGGGCAGGTTTTGGCCAAACCAAAAGGCTTTGAAGGTGTGAATTAATGAGAAGGAGGAGTGCCCTTTTATAAGAGGGGTGAGGGGCACCTTTGGAAAAGCTAGAAATGTTATTTTATAATAAATTCATATTCGGTTTATAATGGCTCCAAAGTGGATTATTTAAATTTTAATGTGTGTATAGGTCGAAATCACTCAACCAATAGGATTTAGACAGGTTTGGGTTACTATATTAACCTTATCTTTAAGTATTAACTCTTAGTTAATTAGTTTCACTTTTACAATGTCTCTTTGTATTTTTATATTATATGGTTAATAAACTTACTATATAAATTCAAGAGACACCCAAGTGGTCCATTAATGATAAACCTATCATGATATAAGTCTCTTGGCCGAACCTTAGATTTTTAGGAATTTAATATCAATTAATAATATAATATTTTTTTTAAAAACTCTTTTATGTCAATTTTGACACTATTCAATAGTTGATTTTTGTAAAAATTATAACAAAATGATTACATCGAAAAAAGTTAATTGAATCATTCATAACATGTCAAATTAACCTATAAAAGTATTGTAATTCATAAAAAGTCTCAAATTATATTTATTTGGGTATTTATAAAATCAATTATTTTAATTTTTCACTATTATGGTAATTACTGCATCATCATTGTGTCATAAATAAATTAAATTATTTAATGTCTAAAAATTATAAATAAACTATTATTATGTAGGAAATATTTTTATATTTCTAATTAATATTTATAGTCTAAAATACAACATATATAACTCTATGTAAAAATTGTTTTTCTAAAAGATATATGCTTATGTCATTTTTGTATTTATTTTAACTTAATTAAAATAATGTATCCCTATCACCTACAAGTGGCTCCATGGGGTCCCAAAATCTTCCCAAAGATTCCCATGGTCGGATATGTATCCACCAATAAGTTTAGGACACGTTTTATGGTAATTTAGTATTATTATAATATTATTTTTTAACCCTTATTTACCAGATTTACCCTTTAACAATGGTAAATAAAATATTTACTAAAGTAATTATTCAAAATGTCTAAAAATAAAAGTTACCATTTTATACAATTTGGACATCCTGATTCCAAATATTGAATACATTTTCCCAAATTCAAAACAAAGAAGTGGCAGAAATTAATTTAAAATTAATTCCCGTTGTCAAAACAAAAAGTCTATTTTTAAGATATAATAACTATCAAAAGATTCATACTTGTTTATGTCCAGTTTAATTGTTAAATTATGTCCAATGACCAAAATTGTATTAAATTGTAAAAATATATTCTAAATATACTTTAAAACCACTCAAATTCATAATTTATCACTATTAATTATTTTGATTAAAAAAGTTGTTTTTAATTAAAATTTAGTAATTTTCACTATTCATCAAAATATTGAAGTTGTCCGAAAAGTACCAAAATTTTACCTTAGGCTAAATTCGATACTCCAAATCCAAAAATTAAGTCCATTTTGAGAGATAAAATTTCTAAAATTTTAAAAAGTGGGTATTACTATTCATAACGGCTAGTTTGATTGGATGTGGTGTGTGTTAGAACTCGAAGTTGCGTACAACACAAACTACTGTATTATTCAAAGGAAAGCATACCGTAGAAGCTTGGGGTGTTTCATTGTAAATTTTTTGATGTCTCCATTCTAAAACTTAAATTTATTTATTCAAATTGAATATATAAAAGTTTAAAATATTGGATTTAAAAAGGATTCACTATTAAAAGTTGTTAAAAGTGTAATACTGAAAATGAATTTGTTCTTACATTATGTCTAAGAAACTCATAATATGGATTCTAAAATTATAAGGATTATATAAACTTTAAAATTTCATTAATACTATTCATAACCTCTTTTGAACGGCTTGTTTGGTAAGTCATGGTGCGCTTGAACTCAGTGTTGCGTGTAGTGCTAGTTATTGAATTATTTTTAAGACATAACACACTATGAAATCTTGGGGTGTTAAATTCTCCCCTCCTTAAATAAATTTCATCCTCCCAAATTGAAATTGTTCTTCAAAAATAAAAGGTTGAATATAGAAAATATCTTTGTGGGAAAACCCACATCAGAAATTGGGTTAATAAAATTTAGTCTTAATAAGAGGAAAATAGAAATGAAAGGGTCGCCACCAAATTATGATCTCAATTCGGAGAACATTGGTGGAAATTAGAGACATATAATTGGAGGAAAAACGTAAATATTTATAGGTAGTGATTGAGGTAATCAATCACAAGAAAGTGTAAAATTGAGGTCCTTAAATTCATCAATCTATGATGATTTAAAATACCATCGGTTCAGCAAAACATATGGTATTAGGATAACACGTTTTTTTGTTTTAAGATCCCTTCACTAAAGTATAAGAATTAATTTCTTCATTGAATAAGAGAAGAAGAAAAATATATACTTGACAAGTAGAGTCTCATTCTTTAACTAAGTTCTACCACAAACTGATCTTTCACTCTAAAAGATAATATAACTTAAAAATAATATTCTATTTATCTTATTCGTATACAGTTAAAAAATGAATTTATAATTCATCTAGTAAAACCATTAAGAAAAATGACATTATTCAATCCAGGACATCACGTGGTTCAATAGAAGGTGATACACCCTTGTCGCCCTTCAGTTGTGGGTTCGAGTCTCACGGCCTTGCCGGACGCAACGAGTTGTCGCCCGACCTCCGGGTTGTCCTTTTATAGAAATCCAAAATAATCCAAACTATAACTATCCAAAATACTTCAGTAAAAAATTTATAAGGAAGGTAAACACAATGAAGATCCTTTTTTCCACGTAATAACATGTGATCACCTTTATCATGTATTCTTGTAAAACACTGCAACATCCTGAATTACCATAAAACCTTATTGATTACATTCATGATCCCTTATTCCTTAAAGAATAAAAGATATACTCCTTCAATCCAAAAATGTTGTAAACCCCAACAATGATGGAGTATACAAATCATTAATCAGTTTCAAGGTAGTTAAGAATATCCAATATAATTTATCCAAATCAATCATGTATTATTCTAAAATCACTACCTTGGTATCAGAACCATATTATGGTTTATCTTTCTCTCAACCATATATTTTCCAAATATTTAACCTTCTATTGACTCACTTTTCTTTGTTCCACACAATCTCAAGTCCTTAATGAAATATTACTGCAGTACAATCCTTATATACTCCATAATTATTATAACAAGTACATTGTTGATACAACACTCAAATGACATAATCAAAATAAGAAATCTAATCATTCCTATTCATCTGTGGTAGTATCATAACTTAATTATTATCCAATAGCATCATTTGCGGCATAGTCTGATGACTGGGACATAGGTTCTTGTAGTGTCCAAACTCCTTGAAAATGAAGCATTGTACAATTGAAACCATTTTCTTACCCTTGAAGTCAAGTACTTTGTGCCCTTTTCCTCTACACTTATAACAAACTTCCATTCCTTTCAGGCAAGTTCCAGGGTGTTTCTTCCCACAGTTATCACATATGGGAAAATTCTTCTTTTCCCTCTTCCCTTTATCCATTTTTCTCTCTTCCATCACTTTCTTCTCTTTCTTCCCTTCAAATCCATAGGACTCAGTAAACTCTTTACTTATCTTATCAACACATTATATTATTTCTTCATAAGATTATAACACATGGGAGACTATTTATCTTATAAATTATGGAATAAGACCATGAAAGATATGATCCTTCTTTCTCTTTGGATCATGTGCATTGCTGGATTTCTCATTCCTTATACTGGGCGCCATTTCTAAACAATGGCATACACTAGATTAGTTTATGAATAACAATACCTAATCCCAAACTTGTAAAACACATAACATAAATTAAATAGTTTATGGATATAATCCATAATCATAAAAATGTCTCCTTTGAGGAAGTATATACTCATAAACCCTTCATAATGGTTTGTAAAGAAAATGAGAATTATCCTAAGCATATACCTCAGGAGTGTCGTAACCAAGAGTGCCGCAAGGCCCATTGTCATGCACCAGTTCTCATTCGAGTCTAGATCAAAGCGGTGTTTTCGAGTTTTACCCCTAGGTACATCTGTGCCAGAGCCACCTCTACCTGCTCGTATCCAGACAGGGATATATTGCTCAAAAAACTCACAAAATCTCTACAATACCAAAATTCTAGGAAGTTCTTATTTACTAATCCTCAAAGTTCATCTTAGGTATACGTGCTCTAATAAAAGTTTATCTAAATCTAGCTTCCAAAGTTTGTACTAAACTTCCTCTATTACCAACTGTAACACCCTGACCCTAGATACCCAGAGTCGGTGCATTATTATATAACATTGGCATGATAACAAGAAAGATCAAGTCTCAAAAGACCGATTATTTAATTAGTCTTGGAAACACTAGATATATTCATAAAGTTTACATTACATCAATAAGGGAAAAACTAAAACAACATATTGTCTTCATATTCCCTCATACTATCCCTGCAAGTCATTCATAAAATACTTCTTCACATCCTGGGAAAAATAAAACATAGAAAAATGGGTGATCTCAAATGCCCAGTAAGGATAACAATATAGCGTAAACTTTCATAAATAAGAATAAACATTTAAAGCAATGTATAACAGAAACAAAAGCGTTTTAAACTTTAACTTCAACATAGTATGAAAAAAATAAAAAAAAAATAATGTCATTTACTTATTCACATGGATGTTATACTAATATAATAATCACATGCAATATAAATAACCACTTTTATAATGATGGAATGCATAATTCGAGACTATCATAACCACTTATCCAAGGCCTCGTGCCAAGACTACAAATAAGATTTTTCCAAGGCCTTCTGCCAAGACACTAGTTTGTCTCATGAGACCTACCGATGCATCGAGGAGCTATAGTGGGCTCTACCCGTCACATATTAAGTCTAATGCATTCCCATATGAAAAGTTTTAAACATAACATAAACATTCGTATTAAAACTAGCATACGAATTGTAAATACTTCATCCATAAACCATGAATGGTATAAAAATAACACATCCACAGTCAAGCATATCACAAAACCTTCAATACAATATAGAAGTTTTGTATCATAATAAATCAACTTCAAATAAGCGTAAAATCCATCGAAAGATGTTGAAATAGATGAAATCAAAACTATTTGAGAGAAATATCTCTTTTTTGAAATCATTTAAAAGTCACACATTTATTAAGGAAGTAATTTAAAAGAGATTTTTGGATCAAAGTGTCCCATACCACTTCGAAACTTTTGAAAAGAAATATCATTTCAAAACATTCATGTCTATATAAATAAATCCTTAAAATCATTTTGAAAACATGGACATTAATTAAAAATATTTAGAAAGATAAATCTTTAAAACATTTAAAATTCTGATTTTGATAAAGAGTACCTTTCAGAAATTCTTAAAATATTCATTTTGAAATCATTTAAAAGTCACATATTTATAAAATAAAACATTTAATTTCAAAATATCCTTATAATCTTGTAAGGGAACCTTAGAAAATTTTATAATGGTGGAAAATAGCCGCACCCGCCGTATAAGTCAAAAAAACATTCTTACCTTAATTCTGTCGAAAAGGTTAAAAAGCACCTTATTTGGAAAACAACGGAAAGATTACTTTGTAAACCTATTATAAAAAGTCAAACAAGGGTATAAATGAATTTATACCATAGTCTTTAAAATAGTAAGAATTATTTGAAATACATTTTTAAGAAACATGGATATGGATGATAAAGAAGTCCCAATAGATTATTACGTACAAACAACCTCGGATAATGAAGAGATTGCGAAATAAACCCTTACCTTGTACTTTTCCTTGGTTGGGGTAGGTTAACCTCCTGTATAATGGTGAAATAATTGTTATTAAATTATACAAGAATCATATATATTATTATGTTATCAGATATGATATTTTAACAATTCTTTGTTAATAATATCTTAGTATTATCGTCGTTTTGGGTGTTAACTTACTCGTTCTATTTTATATGTTTTGTTACGTAAGACATGTTTGTCATGGATAGGTTGTATATTATTAATATCCATAATTATATGAAGTCCTTAAACATTATTTTCAAATCATAAAGTGATAATTATACTTGAATGGATACGATGGAGAATGAATCTCATCGCGTTCGTGGAGACGTTAGTCCGTACATACGCACGAGCGACAATATAATTCTTTTGATATTAAAATAATATAAAATTGGATGGTATATCATATATACAGAATAATTATCATGTTATATATATTATTTATATGAATTTCAAATCATTATTATACCCATCCAAATAATAATGTTTTGAATAACAATTACACCACGATGTGGAGACGGTAAGCCGTACGTACACACGTATGGTGGCATGTCATTCAAAGGATGGATAGAATACTGAAATATGGTTGTACCATGTTTATAATAACATAAAATGATATATAATATACTGTAGTTATTATTTTATAATGGTAATAACAGAGAAAGAAGAAGTGGAAAAAGAAAGGAACTTGAAAAGGGTGGTGAAATCATTACCTCTTCTTCGGGTTCTTCCTTTTGATTTGATCAAACGGGCTCCTTAGGTTTTCTTTATGACTAAATTAAGGCCTATATAATTAATTGAGGGAAGTTGAGATAGTATTTGGGTAGGGTTTGGCCGAACCAAAAGGCTTTGATGGTGTGAATTAATGAGAAGGAGAAGTTCCCTTTTATAAGAGGGGTGAGGAGCACCTTTGGAAAAACTAAAAATTTTATTTTATAATAAATTCATATTCGGTTTCTAATGGCTCAAAAGAGTATTATTTAAAGGTTAAGGTGGGGATAGGTCTAAAACACTCAACCAATAGGATTTATACAGGTTTGGGTTACTATATTAACCTTATCTTTAAGTATTAACTCTTAGTTAATTAGTTTCACTTTTACAATGTCTCTTTGTATTTTTATATTGTATGGTTAATAAACTTCCTATATACATCCAAGAGACCCCCAAGTAGTCCATTAATGATACACCTATCATGATATAAGTCTCTTGGCCAAAACTTAGATTTTTAGGAATTTAATATCAATTAATAATATAATATTGGTTTTAAAAACTCTTTTATGTCAATTTTGACCCTATTCAATAGTTGATTTTTTAAAAAATCATAACAGAATGATTACTTCTAAAAAAGTTAATTAAATCATTAATAACACGTCATATTAACCTAGGAAATTAGTTTAATTCATAAAAAGTATCAAATTATATTTATTTGGGTATTTATAATATCAATTATTTTAATTTTTCACTATTATGGTAATTACTGCATCATCATTGTGTCATAAATAAATTAACTTATTTAATGTCTAAAAATTATAAATAAAATATTATTATGTATGAAATATTTTTATATTTCTAATGAATATTTATAGTCTAAAATCCAGCATATATAACCCTATGTAAAAATTGTTTTTCTAAAAGATATATGCTTATGTCATTTTTGTATTTATTTTAACTTAATTAAAATAATGTGTCCCTATCACCTACAAGTGGCTCCATGGGGTCCCAAAATAGACCCAAAGATGCACATGGTCGGAAATGTATCCACAAATAAGGTTAGAACACGTTTTAGGGTAATTTAGTATTATTATAATATTATTTTTTAACCCTTATTTACCGGATTTACCCTTTAACCATGGTAAATAAAATATTTACTGAAGTAATTATTCAAAATGTCTAAAACTAAAAGTTACCTATTTACACAATTTGGACATCCTGATTCCAAATATTGAATCCATTTTTCTAAATTCAAAACACAGAAGTGGCAGAAATTAATTTAAAATTAATTCCCATTGTCAAAACAAAAAGCATGTTTTTAAGATAAAATAACTATCAAAAGATTGATACTTGTTTATGTCCGGTTTAATTGTGAAATTATGTCCAATGAACAACATTGTATTAAATGGTAAAAATATATTCTAAATATACTTTAAAACCACTAAAATTCATAATTTATCACTATCAATTATTTTGATTAAAAAAGTTTTTTTTAATTAAAATTTTGTAATTTTCACTATTCATCAAAATATTAAAGTTATCCAAAAAGTACCAAAATTTCACCTTAGGCTAAATTCGATACTCCGAATCCAAAAATGAAGTCCATTTTGGGAGATAAAATTTTTAAAATTTTAAAAAGTTGGTATTACTATTCATAACGGCTAGTTTGATTGGTTGTGGTGTGTGTTAGAACTCGAAGTTGCGTACAACACACGCTACTGTATTATTCAAAGGAAAGCATACCGTAGAAGCTTGGGGTGTTTAGTTGTAAATTTTTTGATGTCCCCATTCTAAAAAGTAAATTTATTTAGTCAAATTGAATATATAAAAGTTTAAAATATTGGATTTAAAAAGGGTTCACTATTAAAAGTTGGTAAAAGTGTAATACTGAAAATGAATTTGTTCTTACATTATGTCTAAGAAACTCATAATATAGATTCTAAAATTATAAGGACTATATAAAGTTTAAATTTTAGTTAATACTATTCATAACATCTTTTGAACGGCTTGTTTGGTAAGTCATGGTGCGCTTGAACTTGGTGTTGCGTGTAGTGCAAGTTATTGAATTATTTTGAAGACATAATACACTATGAAATCTTGGGGTGTTACATCATACCTTATTTGAAAGACAGTCTTGAGAATATCTCCCTCACCTTTAATTGGTGATATCTCGACCAAAGGTCCAACATAAAGAAACAACTATCCCCACATAACTGATCAAACAAGTCATCTATCTATGTTAGGGGATACTTGTTATTTATCATGATTTTTTTGAGATCACAATAATCGATGGAGAGGCGCATTGATCCATCCTTATTATTGATGAAGAGGATCGGTGAACCCTATGTTGAAGCACTCATATATATAAAACCCTTGTCCAAATTCTCCTATAACTACTTATTTTTTTCTTCCAACTCAATGATGGCCATTCTATAAGGTGTTTTTGATATAGGAAAAGAACTAGGAATAAGTTCAATCGAGAAATCAACCTCTTGATTATAAGGAGTAATAGGTAATTCTCCAGGTAATACATCAGTGTAATCCCTCATATTGGCCAGGTATTTAAGCGTGATTCTCTCCTTTTTCTCAAGAATTTGAGCTAGATATTCTTTATCATAAGGCAACAATATCCATAATTCATTCAATGTTGGATAATTTATTGATCATAAAGGGGATGGGGAAATAATTAAGTCATGGTGGATGAAATAAATGAATCCCCAAGGAATAATCCTTTACAAAAATAAACATACTCAGTGGGCAGGGATCCTAGTGTAGAATAAATAATACATGGATTACTCTAAATCCTCCATGAGGCCTTGATATCCACAGAAAAGATTCTTTCCTTCCATGTATGCTTCAGGGTAGCTTGACCAAAAAAACTTTTTACATCTTCAGGTAATATAAATAGTAGACTATGGAGGTTCAAATATCCCCTGGAGGGAGTTGAAAGTAACTGAAGAATCACTTTCAATCTCTATGAGGGAGATATTATTAAAGATACAAATCTCCAAACCATTAAGAAAATACTTCACCTCTGAAATAAGAGATTTTCCATGACCATAAAAGCTACTAAAATCACTCACCAATACACCATTAGAGTCATGAACAATGCCTCCACCTATCAGGATTCCAAGGTTGCAAGAGCCATTAGTATTAATCTTAAATCCATTACATGAGGGGGTTCCATCTAATCCATCTTCACAGCGAAGACCCATATTGAGAAAGGGATTTGGTTCGCCTGCCTTTCATGAAAATTCTCATGGATTGTGATTTTTCTTAGCCTTTTGGAAGATCCTCCAAGTCCACTGCAAGAAACCAGACCCAAGTTTGAATTTCCAGGTAGGAGGTAGAAAGACCATCCACCCAAGATTTGTTTCTAGCATTCCAGATGATCCATCAACCAGTGGAAATCAAGGAATCCCTTTCATTCCTCTCTAAGCTATTTCCTTCCATATCATGAAACCATGAGAAGAAGATGGCCTCACCATCACCAACCTAAATATCGATGCCAATAAAGTTCCCAAGGTTTCCCCGAACCGTTCTTTCCCAATATCCCTCAAAGAATAGGTGCTTGATTGATTCCTCCATAGAGATACAATAAAAAACCATTTGGATACCATACTGATCCCTTTATGCTTAATCACATCATCAATTGGAAGGGCACAGTGCCATATACATCACACCAGAAATTTGAATTTATTCAGAATTTCTTTTCACCAAAGTGGCTTACTCATTCCCACATCTTTATTACCTTATACAAAATGGGAGGATGCTTCGGGATGTGAAGATTGATCTCCCTTTCTCAAAAATTGTTGTTGGATTTATATAAATATATCCAATACATGCCCAATATAGCATCAAACTCTACCAAATAGAGTATGACAAGATTTACTTGGAGGTTTAATCCACAAAAATTAACTATGGAGGAGTTATAAACATTGGATGCAATAATTTCGCCATTTTTTGTTCTCATAGATAACTCAACCTCCAAATCTTGAGGTGGTGATTGAATAGTTTTACTAAACTTTCAAGATATAAAAGAATTCATTGAACCATAATAAAATAATATGTTTTCTACTCTTGAATGCATAACCAGTGTACATATCACCACATCATTGTTGGGTTCCACCTCATGAGTAGTGATTTAATATTACCTTCATTGATTCCTTATCGGTCTTTGTTGTTTATTGCCTACAACAAACCTTATCTTAGGTAAATGGATCAAATAATTTCCATGTTCCTTATAGTGGAAACAATGAATTATAGGTTGATTTTTGATCTAAACCTTTCTTTCTTATTTAGAATTAGTGGGATTATTCATATCCATTCAGTAGTTATTAGCAATATTACATTCTATTCCACATTTGAAGAATCTCTTAGTTAACTTTAAGTAATTTACCTGATGATTCCTCCCACACTTTTGACATTTGATAAGTTAGGTCTTCTTTCCATCATGGGATTTACCAATCAAACCACCAATATTAAACTTCATTTCCCTCTTTTTTTCACTAGGCCCATGAGACCATTGAGATTATCCAATCTTCATTTAAACCTTAAGGTTACAACTAATAGTATCCTCATAACTATCAAATTCTAAAATCACAAACACTTTTAGTAGAATCAACTTTATTCTACTAAAGAAATGATCCACCTTGTTTTTAGTGTTCAAGAAAAATTCAGATTCATATCTTGCAGGACTTGTGAAGTTTTTCATTTATGCCTCGATAGACTCATCTTCCTTCTGCTTCAGTCTAAGGAATTCCCTTTCCATCTTGATATAGAGGGTTCGGGGAAAATATTTCTTTAAAAATATTTTCTTGAATTCCTCCTAATAGATGGAATTAGTTTCCTCTTTGGAAATTTTGTTCTTGATCAGTTTCCACCACTGATCATCTTCCCTATCAAAACTATAGACCGCGAGAACAACTTTCTCTTCTTATGAGCACTATAGGACATAAAATATATTCTCAATGGAGTTAATCCATTATTATATGAGGAAGGGATCATAAGGTCTACTAAACATGGGAGGACTTTTCATCATGAAGGATTAAATGGAAAATTTATCTTTCTTAGGATAATGAGGAAATTCCAAAAGATTCAAGTTACTATTCATAACATTATCCAACTGAGAAATTACTGTCATAAAGTTTTGAGTTCCTATTCCCATCATATTTGGAATATCATTAGGGAAATCATTATATTTCTTATCACATTTATTATTGTAATAGATTATTTTATTTCCATCCATTAACTAAGAAAAGTAAAGTACAATTAGGGGTATTGAAGACTTTTTAAATAATCATATAAAAATAAAAAATTGTAAATATAATGATAAACTTGTAAATGAAAAGTATATCCTATCTTATGATTCCCTACATTTCAATCTAGGTTATCCAGAGTGATTGAATTATCCCTAAGGTTCTTAGTATGGTGAAATTGTCCTAATATCCAAAAATAACTAGACTGTTCTCTGATACCAACTATAATGGACCTATCCTTTACACAAATTATTACATGATTTTGATCATAATTAAGCATCAAACTACAATACAAGGATCAAAAAGTATAGTGTCTTGGAAGACGAGGCACATAATTAGAAATCATAAAACCAAAATAAAAACATCTTTTATTTAATATTCATAATGATATACTAACTCCATTATAGCCCTTATATATACATAGGATAACTTGGGGAATACATGAACAAAAGGGATGATCTAAAAATCCCAGTATTGGAATAAACATAGAAATAAAACATACATATGGGTTAGAAGGCATACTATGATGAAATAAAGGAATGAAACATGAATAAAAATAATGAATAGTAAAATTTATAACATGGGAACATATAACCATGACATCATAAGAATGTGAAAACAACTTATAACATCAAATAAATATGAGTTAAGGATATCTTCCAAGACATGGTGCACAAAGTCCTATAAAGGAATCAGGTTCACACCATATCCCAACATGACGTCTAATGAGACTAAAAATTATCAAATTCATTGGATAACTAAATAAGAACAACCATAATAACATGTTAATTATTATTTTTTCCACATGAAGAATCATACATGAGGAATCAAACATAAGCATAAGGGTTACCCATGGAAATAATTGGGTATCATAACCATTTCAAAAGGCATAAAAAAGGGGATATCATAATGGTGTCGAAGAAAGAATGGATTTAAATAATATATGTTTATTAATAAGGGAAAATAGGAATAGATCATCTAAATTAATGTCAAAATGTAGAGAAAAAATGTAAAAAGAGTGTTTAAGAAACTTTAGAAACAAAATATTTTAGTGTGGTTTAAGGAAAATATTAAAGAAAATTTAAAGAGGAAAATGCGTAATATTTTATATAAAACTAGGATTTAACTAAGATAGTTTTTCATGATAAACTTATTTATTTTAGGTAAATACTAGTGGCTGAATATATATTATTGAGTGTGCTTTAAAATGGATAAGAAATTTGGAAGTTTCCTTTAATCGGGCTTGCTTATCGAGACGAATTGAGAAAGGAAGATTTTTAAAACATGTATTTCCAAGTAAAAGATGGATGATATTATATAGATAAATTATTTTGGAACATATAAACATAATTTATAATAATTACATAAAAATAAATAATAATTAAATTGGGGTAACGAGAGATAAAGAGTAACCGAAGGAAAAATGGATGTTCGGGTAGAATCTCTTACCTTATGTCTGAATGTGTCCTAAACTTGATCCTAATGTTCAGGATAATAAAATTAAATCCATTAATTAATTAAGAAAATTTTATAAATTTATTTTATTTATAATAATTTAATTAATTTCATTTATTACCCTTTTTTTGACTTATAAGATACAATTTCATTGTTTGGGAGTGTTCGTTTCCTTAGTTTTCATGATCGGTTACTTGTATACATGTATGGAAAATCATGTAAAATGAGAATGGTTGTCCAGAATTCAAGTTATATTTTATTAATTTAAATCCATAAAATTAAATGGTTATATAATTTATTTGGTAATTTGGAGTGAGTTTTAATCATTATATAAGATGTCAATGATAACTGTATAGATTATTTTTGCGTTTTTTGATAACCACAAACTAGTTTTGTTTTATTAACTAATATAATGTATATATAATGGTTACAGAACATTAGATAGGATTTAATACATATATTATAATATCTTTTAACCATAAAAATGGTTTTATGACCAGTATTTAAGTGGGTAAGGGAAATTGAAAACTTTTTCATCCTTGAATGTGATAAAATAACACATCATAGATGATGCTTCCATTTTTAGTAAAAAAGGAGAGGGGAAATAAATGATGGTGGATTATTACAATAGAATAATAAAATTATATTATATTCAAGGTACTGGACTTATCATACCATTTGTATTAGGGGAGGTGGGGATATAATAATAAATGAAAAGAACTTGGAAAGAAATTAAAAGAAAAGAAATAGGATTTTACCACATAAATATTTCTTCCTGAGAACCTCATTAGATGGATTGGTTCTGGTATTTTATTGATAATAAAGAACCCTAGATTTTGGGGAGAGTATTGTAAAGGGATTTTAGTATAATTTGGATAATTCTAAAAGCTTAATAGATGTTGTGAGAAGAGGTGGTGAGGGATGACATTTATAGGGGAGGAGATGGGTGTTTTCTCGTTATTTTATTCATTAGTTTATTATTTTTTCCTCAAGACTATGAATAGTTTGAGCATTATAACTAAATATATTAAGATAATTAAGTATAGTTTTATATTTTGGTCTTAAATAATTCATATATCATATATTACTCTATAATTCATGTATTTAGCTTTTATCGTAAATTATTGTATTTTACTATTCACCAAAAATTCATGTATTTTAGAACAATATAAAAAATTCACCCAAAAATTTTTTTGATATGTATAATTAAAAAAATAACACCATTTTATGAAAATAAGTTTCTAAATATGGGATGTTTAATTTTTAATTAAAATTATCATTTACTTGGAAAAACCCAATTTTAGAATAAAACTGATTTTATAACACTTTAAAAAATTAATTAATTTCTCATAAAATTGTCTTATAATCATAAGATAAAAGAAATATTAATTTATGAATACATTTTATGGAAACAAAATTTATTTTAAAATATTATATTAAATATAAAATTGAAAATAAACACTTATGTTTTATAAAAATATCAACAATTAATTAATAATGTCTAAAACATTTGTTGACTTTTTCTATGATTTAATTATATCATATTTTCATTTATAAGATGGCCAAATTTTATTTATAACTTTATAGGTGAGGTTACTATTCTATTTTATGGTTTACTATTCATAAGTCTCACAATATTATTCCAATGATCAAGTTACTATTTCATTAGTATAGGTTCTTTAACTTCTAGAAATACATGTTATTTCATTCATTCTTCCATTATAATGTTTGTATTGTGTTCTTAATGTGATTATGATATAATTATAAGAAGGTAATTTTCATTGATAAAAATTTTGGGTCGTTAGAGTCATACTTTCATATTCCATCCTTTATATATATATATTTATGTCTCTTTTAATACATTATCAATTATTTTTAAATATATAGTTTTATTTGATAAATATATTCCTTTTATTAATTGTTTTATTTACACATCATCTGGGTAATTAATTCAATGTAATTTAATGGTCAAAAAATTTTGATGCATGTTTTCATAATCAAAAAATTATAATATATAACCATTATAGGGACTATAATATGAAATTTTATGTGAAACAGATGATAAAATAAATGTTTAAATGTAATTATATACTAAAATAATACTTTATTATTTACAGTATAGTGCATTCAATCCCTAAATATTTTTTATCTTATTATGTTTATATGTTTTATTACTCTAAAATTTCCATTTTAAAAGGTTAAGTAAGATGTTTCATACAATATTTCAATAATGCTTTATTAATTGAGAGTAATACATTTACTGATCAATCTTAGATAATAAAATACCTACTATTACAAGAATTAGATAATGAGAAAAAAATAAAAAAACTCGTATTGGAAAATTTGAATCATTACGATCTCTAAGAATTATCATGTCAAAGAGTGATGTAACTCCCAATTTTTATATTAAATATTACTCTTTAAATAATTTTATTTCTTCAATATCTTGCGTTGGACACAACATCAAGTTTAAATGAACCGCGTAACATTATTAAAATATTATGTGTCTGTTATCGCCTAACCATTACATTAAAGGGAAATAATTGTAATAACTAAATTATAAAAAACATATGATCTCTTTATTTATAAATTTAATTCATTAGTTTTCAAATGATTAGAATTTAAAATAAAATTATTTTAAAATAAAAGTGATGTTCTTTTGAAAAATTTGTTTATGCGGGAAAATGAATTATATATATATATATATATATATATATATATTAAATTATTACCTATTGGTGAATGATTTTAATGAAATATATATTATTTTATTAATAAAATTTTTTAAACATTCATAAAATATTTTTCTAATAATATAATAATTGTAAATCTAGTTTCTTGCTTAAAATGTATTTTTCCTAAAAAACGATTTCTTCACATTTTGTTCATTATTCAAAATTAATTTATTCCATTTATAAGTATTGAATTAGATAAAATTAATTATATATTTATAATTAGTAGGTTTAAATTTGGTAATTAATCCCCTTTTATTTTTGGATAATATGAATAGTAAGAAAGTTAAGATTTATTATCTCAGTAAATGGTAAATCATGTTAATCTAGATAATAAATTAGTGATAATTACATAAATTTTCATCAAAATTATTATTTTAAGAATTAAATTATACCTTTAACACATTAGGTTTTAAATTGAGTTATTTTACGGTCCACTTTTCCATGAAAATGACATAGATATTATTAAAATCAAAGAAAGTGAGAAAAATGTCACACTCTTATTTTTAATAAATATAATATTTTTAATGTGGGGTTGAACAGAATGTATCCTCAATTATAAATATTATTTTGAAATATAAAATTTTTATATTCATCATGTTAATATATTTATAATTTTTTGTAATTAAATAAAAACCCTAAATTCTTACACAATGTTGATGCAATAATTATTCAACTAAACAAAAAAAATAAAATAATTTATATTAAAAATATTAAAAGTAATATAATTTGAGGTATTTAAGGTGATATAATAATTCTATAGAATAAATTGACATGTTAGGTATATAATGAAGTATTTTTTTATAATTTTACATATTGTATTAATGTTTTTATTTTCAAATTAATGAATACTTTCAAAATTGACAATAACGATATTTTTCAAAATAATATTTTATTAAATTATTTAAAATCCATAAGAAATTAAAAAAATATAAATTATTTATGATATGTTCTAAAATGTCATAAATTTTCCATTTATGGTCCAATTTACAACATATAAGTAAAAATTACAACCTTTTAATAATGAATACTTTTTTATAGTAGTTAGAATTAAAATAGGTTAACTAAGGGTTAATCAAAATGAAATGTTTAAAATAACACCAAAACTTGTGTTAAATCTATTTTTTGAAGTAATTACAACCCTATCTTATATTATATTCGAATCCATATTCATTTTTTGTAATTTGGATAAAAATTAATTTATTATAATTTAATCATTTGAGAAATTCCAAAAGTACCCCTCACCTCAATTATAAAAGGGAACCTCCTCCCTCACTTCTTTAAACCACTTTTATCCATATAGATCAAAAATACTCAACCAATTTATCTTCTAAAATTCATTATACGCATTATATAGGTTATGGTATTCTCAAAATTCCAACCCTAGAGTCCTTTATAGGAGATCCAAAGAAGATATTTCGAAGAAGAGGTAATCACTCTAACAGATCACTTTTTTTATACTCTTCCTTACCTCATATAAATCTATGATGTTTGTAATAAAATAATTATTTAATTATATTAAATTTTATTAAATTTTAGTATTATTATGGAAACACCATATTTCTCATCAAATAAGAAGTGAAAGTGTCACTTGTGCGTACGTATAACATACTATCTCCGTGTAGTGATACAATTCATTTTTAATCACCATATTTTATATATGGATATTATTCTTGGTTTAATGAATATATATTATATATATTACATAATATTTATTCTATAAATATTAATTATTATTTACCATTTTTTTATTACATCAATCAAAAAATAAAAACAACGTTCATACGTACGTACGACCTATCGTCTCTATGAATGGTGTAATTCATTTTTTTTATCACTAATTTATAGGAATGATTATAAATATGTATATAAATATTATATATTATTTTTCATACAATGATTAACATTATTAAAATTATGATACTAAGATCTAATTATAAGTACCTAGACTACTGAACCGAAACATCCTTGGAAAACAAAGCTGTTATCACTCATAACTGTGATTTTAATAACAAATTATTAATAAAAAAGTGATAAGATAGTATAATAAATAAAAAATTATAATATATAATTAATTTTATGGAATAAATATATAATAAATACATATTTATTATATATTTTGTTTGAACACGAATGAATAAAGTCAAGACTTGAGGTAAGGGTTTATTTCACAATCTTATGAATATTTGGGATTGTTTACATTTAAGTAGATGTTGAGGGATATTTCTATTCATTATCTATGTTTTATAAAAATGTTTTCAAAAATGTTTTTATTATTCTCCTATAATATGTTGAAGTCATTTATACTCATGTGTGAATTTTTACAAAACAGTTTTAAGAAATATTTTTATCGTTCTCTAAATGAGGTACTTTGTGACTTTTCCTACAAAATACAAAAGGAATGTTTTATTTACTTATACAGAATGAGAATATTTTCTCACCTTAATGATTAATTAATTATTTTATGCTTAATATACAATTTTTCAACGTTATTTTCAAACAAAATGTTTTCCTTTTTAATTTTACATCTTAAAAAATGATTTCAAAATGGAAAAGATATTTTCCTCAAGAATTATTTCAAGTGATATTTAAAAATAATTTTCCATCTAAGAGAACATTAATTTATGTTAATTATGATTTAATAGTAATATAATCCAAATATACATTCCTTATTCTTTCTCTAGTTGTTTTATGTGTATTATTGCATGATGTTAATGAATTTGTTTTCTTTTCACGGGTTATGCTATTATGAAATGTTAATGAAACTCATTTATTTTCATGGGTTATGATATAATGAATGCTTTATGATATTTTGGTACACATGTTTATGATTTTAATTATATGATGGGTGAGACCTATATCTCCCTCCAATTCATTGGTAATGATTTATATCTCATGAGATATAAAGGACAAGAATAGGGAGTGAACCCGATTCAACAAGACATGGTTGGAATAAGGAGTGAACCCAGTTTAGTGAGGGACTTTGTCCACTATGATGGTTAGGGAAGTGAACCAATTCCAATATGATAGAATTAGTATTGATCCTTGAATATTATGGAAATAATTTCCTATTCTTATGTGTATTCCACAATTACATATCTTATAACAATGTTATTATTTCTTGGCTCATGTACTTTTATGATTCATGTCTTACAAACTACAAAGATTTATTTCATGATTGTATATTTTTATATTTGATATGCAGGGTACAATTTCCTAATTTTATTTTTATGTTCTTATACACTTATTCTCATATTATGATTATAAAATCATTAATATATCCCTTATTTACCCTTATTGGGCATCTGATTTCACATTTTCTTATGTTTCTTTTCCCCATGATATGATGAATGGTATTAAGTATAATATGCCTAAAAGTGAGTTAGTTATGAAGAAATAAGTGGGATATAATGTAGATATTTTATGAATTAGTAGTTTATTATTCCAAGTTTCCAAATACACTTGATCTATATGGTTCTGGCATGTATTTATTATTTTATGTAATGATTATTCATATAAAAAGATGTAATATATATATATGAAAATTATGGTCCCTTATAGTTGGTATCAAGGTAAGTTTTAGTTAAATTTTGGAAACTAGGATTAGAAAACCTTATTAAAGGAATAGCCTAATTATAGGTTACAATCCTATAATTTTGTTAATGATCATGAATAACCTAAAATTAAACATAAGGGTTCATATATTGAAATTTTATAATTAATTTACCTTGATTATGTGTTTTTTCAACTATGATTAGTTTTACTCACACAATTATTTTTGGTTTTAGTCAATGGATAAAACCTAAAGAAACCATGTTAATGATAAATTTGATGGTAAATGAAATGATTTTCCTCTTGATAAACTGAATTTTATGGGAGTTGGGATGAAAAATCATGTTGTTATAATCATAAAACTTTTCCATGCTATGAATTATGTTGGACTTCCAAATGAGCAATGGAGGGAACAACATTCGGTTGAGTCTTTCATGAGGTAGTGTTCACCTTATTTTAGTGGGTCTTCCAATACACTAGTGTATGAGAAATGGATCAGTGCCACTGAAAAGATATTGTATATTCTTCAATGTTTAGAAAATGAGAAAGTCATATTGGTTGTTTATCACTTAGAAGTTAAAGAAGATCAATGGAGGACTCCTATCCATAATAATAGTAAATGGGATGAAATTTAATCTATAGATAGAGATTAGTTTAATAACATATTTTTCAATAATTACTTTCCTTGAATTCTTAATATGAAAATAGAGAAGTAATTCATTGAGTTAAAGTTAAAGGATGATGAATATTTTGAAACCTATGAAGAAACTTTTACAGGACTTTCGAGGTACACTTATAGAATTATCATCCAACCAAAAATTAAGGTTGATCGATTATTCAATAGATTAAAATCAATCCTTTGAAGGGAGTTAGACATAACCGAATTTAGTAGCTATGAATAAATCTTTTAATGTTCCATCAAGGTGGAAATAGAGGTTGTATTTATGCATCAATCTCATGGGTTTGATAAGAATAGAAAGATGGAATTGAAAGGAAAATCTAAAAACCATGGAGACAATAATATGATCTTTCTTTTATGTTCAAAGTGTGGGTAGAATCACGGGGGAAATATTCTTAATGGAACTAGTAAATGTTTTAATTGTGGAATGTGAGGTAATTGAACAATTGATTGTCAAAGTTCTAGGAATAAATTAGCTAATGATGTGAATAGATAGAAGGATATATATAATTCACCACCCACACTAAAATACTTAAAGTGTAATTAAAATGGGAATTATTATAACTAGTGACCAAATCCTAGGGTTAACCACGATGATAGGCATCAAAACCCACTTAAGGTAAAATAAAAATGGAAATATCATGTGATCACTATTGGCGATGTGGATTATAACAATGAATTGGCGAAAGGAAAACTTACCATCCACTCTAAAACTACTAATGTATTATTTAATCCTAGATCCACCCACTCATTTATTTCTAAGGAATTTTATAAATATGTCACCATATCACCTCAAAAATTGTGATTCTTAATTTTTTTGAATTCTATGTGATTATTAGCATGGATTAGATTTCTCTATATTGATCTTATATATGTTGTTGAGGAAGAGAAGTCACATTTCATATTTCAAATGAACCTATGATCATCTGTCTATGCAAGGATGAATATGAACTAATAATGGAAACTACTTCCAACTTATGGATATTAATTCCTATAAATGAAGTTATCTATCTCAGATGGTTAGGGAGAAACTCAAAATTAAGGATACAATTATTTTATAGGAGTTTTTGGATGTCTTTCTAGGATAATTTCCATATGTTCTGCCCAATCATTAAGTTGAGTTTTCAATATAAATCATACCTAGTGTTATGCCTATTTAAAATACACCTTATAGAATGGCCCCAATTGAGTTGTAGGAAATGAAGAGTAAACTCCAGGATAATATCAATAAGGGATTCATATGATCTAGTGAATCACCTTGGGTGTAGCTATTATATTTGTTAATAAAAAAGACGGATTAATGATATTTTTCCTTGATTATCGAGAACATAACAAGATCACTATTATGAACAAGTATCCTACACCTCATATTTATAACTTATTTTATCAACTACAATGAGATCAATACTTTTCCAATATTTATCTTTATTCTAGATATCATTAATTGAGGGTTTAGAAGGAGGATATACCCAAGATGATATTCCTTTCAAGGTATAGACACTATGAATTTATAGTTATGCTTTTTGGACTTACTAATACCCTCGTTATCTTCATGGATTTAATTAATAGAGTCTTTAGAGACTATATTTATTAGTTTATAATTGTATTTATAGATGATATTCTTATATATTCAAACTGAAAGGTAGATCATGAAGCTCACTTCAGGATTGTGCTAAAGACCTTAAGGAATGAAAAGATTTATGAAAAATTTACCAAGTGTGAATTTTGGTTGTATAAAGTTTCATTTTTGGGTCACATAATCTCATGAGAGGGTATGTATTTGGATCCATCAAATATTGAAGTTTTTGAATGTTGGCCTAGACCAACAATAGTGACTTAAATCTGTATTTTTCTTGGTTTGGCTGGATATTATAGGCACTTTTTGGTGACTTTCACTCAAATGTCTAATCCACTCACCAAGTCAACTATGAAGGGTTCCAAGTTCTTTTGGATGGATAAAAGTGGATAAAATTTAAATGAGTTAAATAAAAGTTTAGTCTGTTCCCATGTACTTACGTTGGCCTGCAATGGAGAAAGGTATGTAATCTTTAGTGATGCATCTAATAAGGGATTGGGATGAATTATTATGAAAAATGACATGGTTATAGCTTATTCTTCATTACAACTGAAGGTTTATGAGAGAAATTACCCAACTCCAATTTGGAGTTAGTTATTTTAATCTTTTAATTAAAAATATGAAGGCATTATCTTTATGGAGAAAATTGTTATATATACACTGACCATAAAAGTTTAAAGTATATATTCACATAGAAGGAGTTGAATATCCACCAAAAAATATGGCTGGAGTTGATTAAAGATTATGACTTCTCTATGCATTACCATCCTGGTAAAGTGAACAAGGTGGAAGATGCTTTGATTCCAAAGGACCATGATAGCTTATCTATGATGAGGATCATAAAAGATCAAATATTTTTTATTTAAAAATCATGGGCCTAAAAATATTAAAGTGGTTAAGTCATATCTAGAAAAAATGAATGTTCAACCATTTATCAAAGTGAATATTAAAGAGGCATAGAAAGAAGATGTAGAGTTTCAAAGAGGGTGATACATGTTCATGAGTTTAACTTTTATTTTAATGAAATAATATGGTTTAGGAACGATGTATGTGTCCCACCAATACCATATTTAAAGGATTTATTGGATGAATATCATAGTTCATCATACTATATTCATCCTAGAATCATAAATATGTATAGGGACCTGAAAGAGTATTTCAGATGGGATGATGTGAAAATATATATTTCAAAATATGTTTCTTGGTGCATGATATTTTAGTAAGTTAAGGCTAAGAAATTGAAGTCTAGGGGGATGTTACAACCATTACCCATACCATAATGGGAATAATAAAACATCACCATGGATTTTGTCATTAGAATCCCCAAAACATCTAAAGGTCATAATACTATATGGGTTATAGTTGATCTCCTTATAAATTTAGAACAATTCATTGATATAAAATAAGAATCATCTCTTGATAAACTTTATAGAATATATATTAATGAAGTGGTAATAATTCACAGTGTACAAATTTCCATTGTATCTGTTTGGGATATGATATTTACCTCAAAATTCTAGCGAAGTTTTCAGCATGCTTTGGACATAGAGTTATGTTTCCACATTGTTTATCACCCTCGGATAGATCGTCAATCTGGGAGGAAAATTCAGACACTATAGGACATGTTGATATCTTTCTCTATGGATGTCAAATGTGGTTGGACACACTAATCAGAGTGGGTCGTGGATCCTCTTCAGTTCCCAGGTTTATTTCATCAAGTTTATCAATGGTAGAAAATACACTTTCCTAAAAAGAGGAAGGGCAATACATAAGATATTCTTCTTATTCTTCTTCCAAATCCCATGAATTATCATCTTCCTCTTCTTATGGGGAGAAAATTCTCTAGATTTGATCTTCATAATTAGTAAACAAATCACAATTTCGGTATTTTGAGGCTAAAATAGATTCTTTTGTCCTAGCTGCCTATGGGTAATTTTCTGGTGGGGATAGAGTGAGGGGTGTAGGAGCGTCTTTGCTTTCTTTTAGTAGAGAGACATACTATTATTCCTTGGTGGGAAAGGCCATAATTTTTTGGAGCTCTGAGGATAGGTTGGGGGAATTTTTGTCTAATCATTCACCATCGTCCTAAGGGCCAGTGAACTTTTAAACACTATTAGGATCAGTAGCCATGACTGAGATCATGAAGATGGTTGAATCTGTGTCCAGGTTTGGAATCATTCACTCCAACTTATTTATGGGAATTATGTATTCTTCTCCAAGCTGTCTGAGAGGGTTATGAGGGGCTATTTCCAGTTTGTTTGGGGAAGCTACCCAATCAATGTCTTCGGGTGAGGACTACTTCCCTTCCTTCTCATGGAATCCTACATCGATGTAGTGCAATATTCAATATTCAAATGGGTATTTATCAGTGTAAAAAATCCCATTTCCCATCGATTCTATATTTTATTCATTGATGTTATGATGAGGGAATTTTCATGTGTTGATGTAGCCATGGACTTCCTAGCAGGACATTGAAGGCCGTATTTTTTCGGACCACCAGAAATTCTATGTCCACCACTAGGTCGTCGAGCCAAGTTTTGAGATTGATTTGTCCCAATGTATTTTTATCACTTTTATCATACCCCAATAAGGTTGTAGTGTAGGGAATTAGACTGTATTCATTGTAGCCCAGCCAGCGAAGTTTCTGTAGTGAGATGAGATTAACTCTGAAACCATTGTCGATTAAGATGTTTCGAATATCGAAATGATTTATCTTTCCAGACAAATTAGGGAATTTATATACCCTTGTATAATGTAATATTCATCTTGATCCATGAAGGAAATGACCTTATGAAATTCTCTGCGACCATTCTCTAACTGATAGACTTCAGCAGCGGCTACATCAACTTCAAACTCTTAGGGACTCAACAAAGCTTTTGTGAGAGCTTCCCTGAGATATGATGACAGATTCAATGCTTCTGGGTTCAACAACTTGGCTATAATTGAGGATAATTTCTTTATAATATCATATTTTGATTCTAAAGGCTGGCACTTTCCTGCGTTCGGGTTATCTTTCACATGCACTTTAGGGACTTGAGCCTTGGATAAAGATGTTTTAGCCTTTTAAAAAAATTAGGTGGAGCTTCTGCACTTTGTGGACTTGGTCGAGCATGTCTTTCGGCATGTCGTAGGATTTTAGACATATGTTCCACTTATTATGGGTACTCTGGGATGATTGGTCTAGATTTTCTTCCGACAGGGGTAGGGAATCTTTCGTTTTCCCCTTTCAGTCCACGGAAGGCCTCTTCCACAACTCTATGCATCATTGATGGTTTGAGAGGGAGTGTGGCCTGGGATTTGGTTTCTGTCACGAATTTGTATTCTTGGGTAACCTCGGATTCCATGACCTCTTCCTGCGGTTCCCTGATTGGGTGGGGGAACTATAGGTTCTAATCGTAGTGGAAGCGCGAGATGGGTGGTACCCAACCTTGATTTTTCCTTAATCAATGATCATTATGGGATCAATATGATGATAAATGATTGAATCCACAGAATTAAATAAATTATGTATACAAGGATAATTTATCCTAGAACTCAGAGAGAGGATCATCATATTTTATTTATAATTAATTTAATTTAATTAATGAAATACCTCTAAGGTTTTCTGTTTTCATTGATGTGTCTGACCACAGATCTATAGTTTGCCTTCATTTCATTGTAGAGATCAATAATAGATCTCCTCTAGTGGTTATCCACATGTGATCCATGATTCTTTAGAAATTGTAGAAGGATTCTCTGGGTGCAAGCACGAAATATCCTTGTAATTGCATCATCCTCATTAGATCTCCATGAGAGCTGCTTTCAATGTGTTCTATGATCTGGTGAAGGATGGCTGCTCTCATTCTTGAGAATGTTCTAGCAGAAAAGAAATATCTCAAGGCTTGATATATTTCTTCAAAATGTTATGCACAAAAATTGCGGCTAGCATTTTATTTACCCGGGATAAATGAGAAAATAATAACATAACACAGAGTTTAATTCACTGGGTAATAATAAATAATTGGCACAAGTGTCGTTACTTATTTTATTATTCCATGTGAAACCCCCATGTAAAATAATAACAGCAATACCAATATTTTCATGACATGTGCTTAAATTTAAAGTTGTATTTAAATATTATTTAATCAAATAATATTTAATATTATTTCTTACTGGACCTTAAACTCATTCTTCCCATCCTCCTTAATATTTATCGAGCTCTGAATAAAAACTATTTATTTATTAAATAAATATAAGTGCATTATTCATTGATAAATAAATACTCCATTCGCAATATAATTTCTTAAATAACTAGTGAAGAAATAAATGTGATCAAGCATACATGAATAATTATTAAACCATAAGTGGGATTAATATTTATTCATCTTGTTAAATAATGAATTATTTAACTAAGATTTCGGATACACTTAGTATGTGACCCACTAGGCCCATTTCTCAGTGGAATTAGGAGAACCAGCCTAAAGTCCAAGGTTAACATCTAAAAACATGACAAGGAACCCCTAGAGAAAGAACATAATTCCACAATGACATGTCACTGCATATGAACGCTTACCATGTAATATAATCCCTTTATCTTGATATCTCCAATCAAGCGGGTCGCATGAAAGTTCCATCAAGCCGTGTGATCGATTTATCATTCTTTGACTTCTAAAAAATTGATCTTTACAATAGAACACCATGGAAATGGATTTATTTAGGCTATATAATTTCGATCAAAGTGCCTAAGATATCAACTTCTGTTATGGAACATAAGGGAAAAATCCTTCCTCACATTATTCATTAATGTAGTATTACTCGTAACAGACCCAACATATCCTACCTCACTCTGAACATATGTTGTCACATTTTTCACCAATACATATAAGTACATGATTCATAATACTCATTAATAATAATCTTAAAATCTAAGTAACAATACACACGTCCGTAGATAGGAACAAACAATGAAACTTATAAATGTGGATTTCTTACTAGTGGGTCTTGTTCTCATAATATCATCCTTGACATTACCAAGGGAGTACACCATGAGAAGGTGCCTCAAAGTCCTATGAGTCTCTGCCCCTAATAGCCTATATCATTTTTTGTCCCTTAAAATGATATCATCTGGCTATAGAACATATATTCAATAATAGTTTCATGGACCTTTTAGGTTCTCATCATAACAGGGATTCGCTATGACCTTTTAGTGTGATAGATACTATTAAGACATTATCACATATAATTTCATGTAGAAGAACAATTATGATGTGATAAAAAGTTTATTAATATCTATCGAGTGAATATGTTTTTATCATAAAGTAAAAAATAAGTTGGTTCTATGGAACCAATGTCAAAAATATATCACTTTCACTAGATCCAACTACTAACAACCTTAATTCTACTATCTCTCGCATGATACTTATGCTTATACTAAGATAATCCTTTAGTCAAGGGGTCCACCACGTTCTCCTCTATGGATACTCTTCTCACTGCAACTTCACCCCTTTGATAAAAATACCTTAAGAGGTGATACTTCTGGAGTATGTTATTTGTCTATTGATGTGACCTTGCCTCTTTTTCAAGATACACCACTACAGTATTATCACAATAAAATGTGATATGGACTTTACTGCTAGGTACCACATCAAGTTCCTGGACAAATTTCTAAATCCAGATGGTTTCCTTGGTTGCATCAAAATATGCTATAAATTCAGACTCCGTTGTAGAATCAGTAATAACTCTCTACTCTCAACTCTTCCATCTCACAGATCCTCCATTGAGACAGAAAACACATCCCAATTGTGACTTCAGATCATTCTGATCTGTCATAAAACCAGCATCAGCATACCCTATGATGAAAAGCTCTTTCTCTCCTCCATATACTAGGAAAATATCCTTAGTTATTCTCATATACTTAAGTATAGTCTTAACAGAAGTCCAATGTTGTTCTCCTGGATCTTCTTGATATCTACCTACCTTACTCAGTGAATAGGAAACATCAAGTATAGTACATAACACAATATACATGATTGATCCTATCACTAAAGCATATGTGATCTAATTCATTCTATCTTTCTCCTATTGTGTCTAGGGACACATTTTCTTATGAATATGTAAACCATGTGATATTGGAACCAATCCCCTCTTGAATTGTTCCATAATAAATCTCTTTAGTATCTAGTAAATATATGTATGTTGACTTAGTCCAAGTAGCCTCTTGGATCTATGAAAAATGATCTTGATCCCTAGAATATAGTTTGATTCACCTATGTCCTTTATGTAGAATCACTTTTTCAACCAGTCCTTAACAGATTGTTTTAGTAGTATTTCGTTTACAATAAGTAATGTGTCGTCAACATATGCTACTAGGATAATGATCGCATTCCCATTAAACCTGTTGTAAACACGTGGATCATATTCATTCTTAATGAACCCAAATTCTCTTATGGCTTCATTGAATCAAATATTTCATGACATGGATTCTTTATTCAATCCAAAAATGGACCTATGCAAATTTTAAACTCTTTTGGAATCACCTAGTGTCAAAAACACTTCTGGTTGTGTCATGTAGATATCTTTATAAAGGTTCCCATTAAGTAATTCAATATTGACATACATCTTCCAAATCTCATAGTCATGGTAATCTTATATGTTAAATATGATTCTGATGGATTTAAACATGGAATCTGGAGAAAAGGTTTTATCATAGTCAATTCGTTGATGTTTTTTAAACCCTTTAGACACTTTCCTTGATTTATATGTACTTACTTTACCTTATATTTATATTTTCTTATTGAATACCCATTTACATCCAATAGGATTTACATTAACTGGCTCATCGACCAAAAACCAAACTTGGTTTTGATACATAGAATCCATCTCATAATTCATAGCTTCTATCCATCTTGTAGCTTCTGAGCTCTCTAATTTCTCCTTATAAGAGATATTTTCACCATTTTCCAATAATAATGAGTCACCATACTCAGTGACAAGAAAACCATATCTCCCTGGTTCCCTTACCACTCTTACACTCCTATGAAGTACTTGTTTTTCAGGAACTACTTCTTCCATGGGGACCTAAGGAACTTGTTCTTGTACCAACTCCTATGTATATTTAGCATCAACTTCATCTAAGTAATTCTTCCTTCAACTATCGTTTTAAGTATTTTATCCATCTAAAAAAATATGTCTTTTCTAGAAACAATCACTTTCTTGTCTGAGGGGTTGTATAGGTAGTATCCCTTTGTTTCCTTAAGATACCCTATAATGATACACCTCGTGCCCCAGGGTTCTATTTTGTTTCCTGAGAAAGCCTTAACAAACACCTCTCATCCCCATACAAGTTTATGCAACAAAATGGGTTCCTTTACACTCCATAACTCGAATGGAATTCCATTTTATGCCTTATTTGGTACTTAGTTTAATGTTTATGCCATTGTTTGTAATGCATATCCCTAAAAGGATAATGTAAGATTGTCATGACTCTTCATCAACCTTACCATGTCCAACAAGGTATAGTTCTTACTTTCAAAAACACCATTCCACTATGGTGTATAAGGTATAGTGAGTTGCGATAGAATTCCAAACTCCCATAAAAATTTGATGAACTCTTGGTTAAGATATTATACACCTTGATCTGATCGAATATTTTTTATCTTCTTACCAAGCTAATTCTCTAGTTCACTCTTGCATTCATTGAATTTATCAAAGGAATCAAACTTATAACTCATCAAGTAAATATATCCATATCTACTCAAGTCATCATTAAAAGTTATGAAGTAAGAATATTCACCTCTATCTTCCACTGTAAATGGTCCACACGCATCAATGTGTACAAATATTATAAGCTCTGTAGCCCTTTCACCCTATCCAACAAATAGTGGTTTGGCCATTTTCCCTTGTAAATATGCATGACATCTATCATGTGGTTTTAGCTTGGAAGAGTCTAAATAACCATCTCAATAGAGATTTTTCAGGTGCTTCTCATTTACATGACCAAGGTGGTGATCCCACAACTGGGTGTTATATGAGTCATATGAACTTGATTCATTATTGATTGGAAACATTTGGTTTTCATAAATTAATATATACAAACCATTATTTAAATGTTCCATACCATAACACATGTTTTCCTTATAAAATAAGATAATTTTATTTTCAAATTTGAAAATAAACTCATCTGTATCTAAAAATGATATAGAAATCATGTTCTTGGTAACACTTGGTACATAATAACAGTCATGTAAAACCAAAATAATATCGGTCTGCAATGAAAGTTGGTAGTCACCAATGGAAAGAGTTGCCAGCCTCAAACTATTGGTAGCTTTCAAATCCACCACTCCTCCATCAATTTTTTGAAATTTAATTGTTTTCTTCATTTGAATGTAGATTTGATCACCACAAGCTGTATCTAATACCCAGTGTGTATAAATGGAAAGATTGTACTCGATAATGAATGAACCTTTATCTCAGTTTTGCCTCTAGGTGCAGTTCCTCTTCCAGTAGCCTGAATTTCCTCATGCAAAACACACTGCCTCCTATTCCTTATCCTACCTCTAGATCTTCTTATTCTTGTTCAGATGGTGCTCGGGGGAGTTAGACTATTTATAAATCTTATACCCCTTTTCCTTTTCCTTTATATTACTATTCACCATAAGGATTGTGGGTTTGACACACCCCATGTCCTTATGCACTTGGAGAATTAGGGTCAGAAGTTCCAATAGTCTCTTCTCATTATTTCTCATGTTATAATTCACAATAAAACTAGAGAAGTCCTTTAACAGTGAAAATAGTATGAGATCTGTATGCAACTAATCCAGTAATTTAATCCCTAAGATGCACAGATGCTCAATTTAGCCAATAGGATTGACTATATGAGGTCCAGCTGGCGTAGACTCTCCAAGCTTAGTGGTGAACAATGCATTGGAGATCTCATAACTCTCTTGTCTCACCTTCTATTGATAGAGATCTTGAAGGTGATACATCATGCTATAAGAATTCATTTCCTCATGTTTCTTAAAGATCCCATTGTTCATGGATGATAGAATGAGGAACTGAACATTTGTAGCACCATTCAGACGTTTATCATACACATAGATCTCCTCATCACTCACCTTATTTCCTCATGCAACTAGTAAAGGTTATTCTAGCACATATAGTTTCCTTTCACGGTGAAGGATAACCCAAAGGCATCTTTAAAACTCCTGTAAATTATTGATGGGGATAAAGTTTTCTCTCTCGAGTATGGATCACGATGATCTGTTTGATGTCATTTTTAATTCTATTTCTACAAATAAGATGAATAGAGTTTTAGTACTTTATTTGATTAAATTAAGGAAAATAAATAAATAAATATTCATTAGTCTCCCACTATTTTATCAAAACCCAATATCCCTCACCATTGGCTTCAGAATATCATGTTTCTTGGATATTCTAGTGGTAAAAATCCACATTCCATTCTCATCACCCCAACTTTTTCTGGTCAAGAAGCTTGGATGGTTTTAGGTAGGCATTGAAAATGACAACTACATTAACTCGTATCTCCTTGATCTTTTGAGTGGACTCCCCAATCTTGAAATCATTATTCAATATTTCCTCAAACCTTGTCTCTTAGTTATAGTAAGTCCTACATTGGAATCCAACCCTTGATTTAAACCAAGTTACGTCAACCCAAAACCTCAAATTAGAATTCCCCAATAAATTAAAACATCCAAACATTGGATGGTCAAGCACTTTTAACTATTGGTTTGATTCTAACCAAAGTAATAGAAGGATATACCGACTGAATATTTTATTGAGGGATTTTATCATTTATGCATAAATTTACTCTTATTATCTTTTCACATTCTTGTTAATATTATGTGGGATATACTTAAGTGATTAACCATGTCTTGATAATATTTACTCATAAGCTATTTTATTTTAGTTCCATCTTGCATGCATGTTAATTCATTAATGATGTGATCATGAAAATACATACATAACGAATAACCATTAAACTGATAGAAATAAAATAAAGGTTATTATCATGAGCTTTTATAATGGTTAGTTTATTTATTGGTTGATAAACTAGCCCTGAACTATGGGAGAAACACCATGAAACTTTTAAGTTTCGTGTTTACAACTTCCCACATGTCCACCTTTGTATCTCCTTGGATTGGTTTTTTCCCAAATCCTAACTTGAGCCACCTCCACTAGCTTGGGATCTCCATCGATTACATATTCTTTTAACTCAGACACAGGTGAGGGGTAAAAGGGGGTCTACATAAAAGAAACCATGGGCATGCAGGCCCTACATATTAATGAGGAGAAGGCACACATGCTAACAATTATAATTTAACTAATGAATTAAAAGGCTACCAATCACATACAAAGGTATGGTATAGTTCATGATCATCCCAGACGTGCAACAAATTACACATTTAATAAAAATAGCATTTAATTATTTAATTGTTCTTTTTTAAAATAAATCATGCTAGAATCGATTAGTTTTTATCTTTAATTAATAAATCACTTTATCTTAATCCTTTTTCTGAATTTCCTTTAGATTCTCCTCCATTATAATTTTAAACAAATTAATAAATTAATTTTAAATTAACTGTATACATAAATCATAACTTGGTGGAATCCTAGTGAATACCCTTCCAAAACTACCCAACATATATTATACTGGTATACACTTTATTCATTGTGACATGTAGGTTGCACATAGAATTATGACTATAATACAACTCATACATGATGTGAAGATATTTGAACATTACATAGATGTTAATTAAACATATATATATATATAACACCTTTCACATGTTGTGTCCAAGCCTTACACCAACATGAAGGTACATGTCTCAAGGGTTACATATTATAATAATAAATTTTAAATATGAATAATCTAGAAAAAGTACATGGCATGTAGATCCAACTGCACAACATGTACCCTCCTCACCGTCCATTCTAAGTACACAATTGGGGAAATGGAATGTGAAGTGTACTTCATAAATCTTCAGAGTACACGACATGTCTAGTGGGCCACACACCATATAGACTCTGCATTACACGATCATCAGTTGGGAAAGATGTGTATGGGATACAAAACTCGACACTAACCCTAAGGGACTACACACCATGTCCAGTGGGCCACACAGCCTGTAGTTTGGATGATCATGTTCCAGTATGTCCTGGTCAACACACAGTGTAGGAATTAACTACACCGTGTGTCATTAATGCACATAGCTTGAGTAATTGTCAAATTACTCCCGAGGCGTTGAACACAACTACATGGTGTGTAATCCATATTACACATTGTGTATGGAATATTACACAACGTGTAACTCTGAATACATGGTGTGTACTATCATGTTACCTGGACAGAATTTTCGGTGCCTCCTGATGAGATCATGGATTTGATTTTAATCATAAAATTATTCATTTCTGTTAGATCTGCGAGAAATGATAAAGGAGGAACAAATCTAAAAATTAATATTACAATAATGATTAAACATGAATTAAAAATTAAATTATTAAATCGTATAACATCAATGAATTATTTGAATAATTATAAATGAGAATATGCCTGTTATGATACCACTTGTAGGTTATGGGCACAGCAGAAGCGTGAGATGGGTGGTGCCCAACTTTGATTTTTCCATAATCAATGATCATTATGGGATAAATATGATAATAAATGCTAGTATACATGAAATTAAATCAAATATTTAGACAAATAATAATTTCTCCTAGAACATAGATAGAGAATCAACATATTTTGTTTATAATTAATTAAATTAAATTAAAGAAATACCTTTAAGGTTTTTTTTCTTTGTTGATGTATCTGACCACATATCTATGGTGCTCCTTCGTTGTGTTGTAGAGATCAAGAGTAGATCTCCTATAGTAGTGATCCAAATGTGCTCCATGAATCTTTTTATATCATTGAAGGAGTCTCCAGGTGCTAGCATGAAATATCCTTGTGCTTGAGTCATATAACTTCGATCACCTTGAGAGCCACTTCCAATGTGTTCTCTGATTTGATGGATGATGGATGCTCTCATTCTTGAGAACGTTCTTAGAGAAAATAGAGCTCTCTAGGCTTGAGATATTTCTCCAAAATGTTGTGCACAACCACTGTGGCTATAATTCTCTATCCTTAGTCTAAATGAGAAAATAATAGCATGACCACAAATTTAATTCACTAGGTAATAATAAATAATTGGCACAAGTGCCATTACTTATTTTATTATTCCATGTGAAACCCCCATGTCAAATAATAACGAAAATACCATTATTTCCATGACATGTTTTTAACTTCCAAGTTATATTTAAATATTAATTAATCAAATAATATTTAATATGTTTTCTCATTGGACCCTTAAACTCGATCCGTCCATCCTCTTTAATATTTATTGGGCCTTGAATAATGACTATTTATTTAATCAATAAATATAAATTCATTACTCACTGATAAATAAATATTCCACCTACAATATATTCTCTCAAATAACTAGTGATGAAATAAATGTGAACAGGAATACATGAGTAATTATCAATCCAAAACTGGGATTAATATTTATTCATCATGTTAAATAATAAATTATTTAACTAAGATTCTGGATACACTTAGTGTGTGACCCTCTTGGACTCTTTCTTAGTGGAATTAGGCGAATCTGCCAAAAGTACAAGGTTAAAGTCTAGGAACACACAAAGGCACACATAGAGAAACAAGTTAATGCCACAAATCTATGTCACCTCATACGAATTATTACCGTGTAATGTAATCCCTTTTTCTCGATATCTCCAATCAAACGAGTCTCATGCAAGTGCCATCAACCCATGTGCTTGATTTCTCATTTTTTGGCTTCCCAGAAAATGAAATTTCCTATAGAACACCATGGCCATGGATTTATTTAGGCTATATCATTTCCATCAAAGGGCCTGAGATATCAAATCTTATTATGGAGCAGAAGGGAAAATCCTTTCTTCCATTATTCATTAATGCAGTATTACTCGTGACACGCCCAACATATCCTACCTCGCTGCAAACATATTTCATCATTATTTTTGCCATTACATCTAAGTGTGTGAGTCATAATACCCATTAATAATAATATTGTAGTCTAATGACCAATACACACATTCAAAGATAGGAACATCCAATGACACTTATAAATTTGGATTTCCTAATGGAGGGTATTGTTCTCATAATATCCTCCTGGACATTACCAAGGTTGTATACCATAAGAAGGTGCCTCAAAGTCCTTTGAGTCTCTACCTATGAAACCCTATATCATTTGTATCCCTTCAAATGATATCATATGGCTAAAAAACATATGTTCAAGAATATTTTCATGGAACTTTCGAGTTCTCATCATAGTAGGGATCCGCTATAACCTTTTAGTGGGATAGCTACTCTTAGGACATTATCAAATACAATGTAATACAAAAGTATAATCACCATGTGATAAGGAGTTTATTAATATTCATCCAATGAATATATGTTTATCATAAAGTATAAAAGAATTTAGTTCTAGGGAACCAAATCCAATAGGAAATCAGGTTCATAACTATATTCATCATCAAAGAAGGGGTCCACTAAGTGGATGACATTGACAGAGCTGAATGTCATTTTCTCATCTGATAACAACTCTAAATGATTGAATTATCTTGATGCTGTCATTTGGTGGGGTGTTTCCCATCGCTTTAGATTAATTGACTTGAAATCTGAGAGTTTCAAAAACATCTTTGGCCTTGGTGTAGTTTCATCTTCTTACACTTGTTCCATGCCTTCTTATCCCTTAGAGGATTGTGGGGTTGATCAAGTAAATTGTGTTTTATTAGGAGCTGTTGGAGGCATAATAGGTTGCTTCAACTGATTTTGGAGTATGCCATGGGCTCGGTGGATTATCTTTCAAGTTATAGACTTATTGAACTTCTACTACTTCTTGCTAAAAATCTTTTTCCACTCCCCTCATTTTTCTAGTTATGTGGTGGAAACATTCACCACTTTTGAAGGTGGTGGTACTAGAGTAACTTGTATGGTATCTATCATTCTTTATAGGAGAACTTTGAAGACAGAAAAATCCTAGATGTTATACCTCAATATCCAGTGGAAGGGACAGTAATATGGTTGGTCATCAAGACCTAATTCATTAACCCTCTTCAGCACTGTTTGTGAAAGAATGTTTCAATTCATGGAAGCTACAAAGTAACCACAAACTTGATCGTAATGGAATGAGTGAAGTATATTTATCCATTCCTCGAATTGATTTATTTTCCCCCCTTTGATAATATTTTCAAGGCGGGGGTGGCTACTGGATTCCAGAGGTCCCTGTATGGTTTTTTAGGGGTCTTGGAGGTGAAGTTGGTGGAGAGGGTGTCTTAAGAATAATGGAAGCCACTTCATCTCTCCTTACCATTTTTTATGGGGAAGATGGGGCTTCCTAGGACTTAAGATTAGTTCATTGAAAGGAATATTCTATCCTATGAGCAATGGAAAATAAATATCGGTACCCAATTGTATATTTCACAGGAATGAGTAGTGTTTGTATCTCATATTGGAGATTATCTATGCACATGGAAAGAATCTCATCTTGGGGGAGTGGCCAATTCAAGGAGTAATTCAGAACCTTCCATCTTGCGATGAAGTCTGAAACTCTCTCATTATCATACTATTTGTAGTTCATGAGATCACAGACTATTGTATTTGGAAATGTCAACTGAACTAGAAGAGAAAAATTCACTAAAGGTCTTCAGATCCTATGATTAAATTTTCCAGTAGACTGGTATTCTATAAAAAGGATGAACCTTGCAGAGTCCACACAAATCATCCGAGTTTCACTACTTCTTATTGCTCTGTGGTTCCCATCATGGGGTCACAATAAGAGGAACAATGCATTAGATGCTGCTCTGGGTCCCCTGATCTATTATCTACTAGGAATATATGATTCCAGAAATTTGGTGGAGGCAGAATTTTGCTCACCCAGTTAGGGTATGGTTTCTATTCTAGTTGTATCACAATGTTCCACAAATCTATTTCCTCCATTTGAGTTGTCAATAACTAGATGTTATTTAAGATCCCTTTATGCATGTCCTGTTGACCCGAGAAAGATCATATGAATTAGGGGGAATGATTGGATGTGTCGTTGCTATTGGGACTTAAGGTGGATTCCCATCCAGAGAAATCCTTTTTGGATTCTCTTGAATCCATTCCATTTTCTTCCCCAATAGAGGAAAATCTTAATATCTTTATGGAGTTGGGTTCAGGTAGACAGATGGTCTCGGTGCTGCTTTTAATGATCTTTCAAGCCTTACTTCGTCCATCAGGATGAGCTCGTGAGGTAGAGGTACATCTAACGGAAGTGCGTGTTGACACTCCGCCTGAGGAACATACCCAGTATGATGGATTGCTCATGGAAACTCATCATTGATTATCCTTAAATATTTCATTTCTTCCTCCTATCGAGTGAATCTCTCCTCAAGCATGGGGGAATAATCTTCATATGGAGGAGGAGGTGGGTCATAGACCTTTATCTTATTCTTATACTTATTTGTGATTTGTGCATGAGGTGATGGAGGATTAACCTAGGGAGAACCCAAATTTATGACAACTCTTTGGTTCTGGGTGTGCACACCACCAGGCTTGTTGTGGACCATCTCCGAGAGGGAACCCTCTTCTCCTATTTCCTCATTATTTGTATCATTTTTAGTAAGGTATATGGGGATGATTTTCAAAATGATCACCAATCCATACTGAATTATGGGTGGAATACCAAGTGTTGAATTGTATGAGAGATTTTTCATCCTTTTTTGGATCTTCTTTGACCATTCTGTGATACTCTTTGAGTTTCTTGGCAAAGAGTAACTTGAAGGGAGCCATGATATGACCTTATAGAATGCCTCCATTCTAGGGGATGTGAGTCATGGGATAGAATGTAATGGGCGACCCCTCTATCAATTGTTCTATCTAGATTAGAGAAGATAGATGTCTGTTGGGCAGGAATTTGAGGTAAAGATACCACCATCCCTATGGGTTGGGGTAGCTCTCATTCCACTATTAACATGACTCAGCATGAATTTTATAATCTTATGGGGTCATTTTGTGTTAAAAATTCCCTCATCCCTATATGTTATGGCTGGTCTCGTATTGTGGCTGCTGTTGTAGCTATTGCTTCCTTCTTGATCTCACGCATTCCCATGAGGGTGTGATCCAGATATGGTGTCAGGTCTGAACATGAATTACTTGCTTCTGAGGATATGATTAGTTATCTTTGATTGGCTTTCCTTGGATGGTAGGACTACTGGATGTTTTCAGTATCCTGGTTCAGGAGCTTCTTTTTGGACTACTCTCATTGGGCCTGACATTTCTGAGACTTACATAAGTCCAGTTCTTTTCAATCATTCCACCATTCCTGAGTAGGGACTTCATTTGACTATCGTATGGGGATGATGGAATTATAGGATGTCACTTACAGTGGGTTCTGTTGGACGAGAAGTGGGGTGAAGTGTAGAGATTCATGTTCTCCCTATCCTTGGATATGAACACTAGATGGGGCATTGCTGATAAGGTAGTGAAACTTGTTTAGTGCATGGAGGCATCCCGACTCAAGGTCTTTCTTTTACCTTTATGATTATGGCCTCCATATATAAAGAAGGGATTATAGGTTGATTTGATGGTGAAGCTCTCCGAGGACATTAACATGGTTTTCATACCCATCGTAGTGAAACAAATTTACTCTTAATTGACAGAGAGTTTCCCATATATTGAGGCGAATTTTATGCATACATTCTTCTGAAAACTCTCGTGGTATGTTGAACTGAGAAGTGTTCGTGGACTAATACATCACTGGTATGTAATCCCTCTCTAATTGTCTTCTCACTAGAAACATATCTTATTTTTGTTCAAACATGGAATCTTTTTCTTGATCTTCCCGGTTTGAATGCTCCTTAATGATTTCGTTCCAAGCAGCTAGGCCGATGGGAGTCTCATTACCATACGATTGTTATGGGGGTGGATCAGAAGATGAGCATGGCCCTGATCCATCCTATGGTTTATAAAGGATATTGATTGTCATGGAGAGAGTATCTAGCGTGTCATACTCCATTTTTTCAAGCACCTAGTCATATGAGGGATTTCTCTCATTTGACCAGATGAGGGGAGGAACTTCGTATTTTGTGCTATGATGGTGAGGAATACCATATTATCTTAGTGTCCATCTATAGAGAGGAATTTTTTAGAGTATACCCTTGGGGTACATTCAGGGTGGAAATTAGTAAGGGGAGGACCTTCTTTCTTCTTGGAGTAATTGAGGGGAGGGCCTTCACAATAACTGTTATTAAGGCGAGGACAACTATCATAGATCTAGCTAAAGGGAGATTATCTATAGTGTACATTCTGGGGATGGTTTTTAGGATGTACTGAAATGAAAGGAGGACCTTCTTTTTGCTTGATTTCACTATGGGGAGGGACTTCGTAGTGATTGTCATCATGGCAAAGACTACCATCATAGCTTGATGTATGACTACACGGAGAAACATATATGTAGTGTATACCCTGGGGAGGACCATCAGGAATACGGTAGAAAGGGGAGTACCTTCTTGTTGTTCAATCTATTGGTCAAGGGTAGGGATACCCTAATGTGCGTCAGAAGATAGGATCTCATTATCAATCATTTCTGGACCATATAGTAAGCCTCTTTGGGTGATTTGGGAAGGACCTTCAGAGTTGTTGTTAGCAAAATTTCAGGGAGGGCCTTCATAGTTGTTGTTGCCACTTCCATAATTTGGTAATGGACTGATAGGATCTTGAGCCTCTATAGATAGATGTTTGATGGTGTCAAGAATTATAGTTTCCAATAGATCATAATCATGAGTATGCTCTTCATTTTATGGTTGCCTTTGGTGCATTTCATTTTTGTGCACTCTCTTGCAAGAAACTGGGGTTTCCTTATATTGGTAATGACCTTAATATATGGGTTCCTATTCGTTTGGTTCTCGTGATGCAATCGGATATGACGATGGGCATCTTGAATTCTGGTAGGGACATATATCGTCCTGGGAGTGACCACAATGTTGGATCTATGTCCCCCCGTTGGAGTAGGTATTTATTCTCAATATGTTTATTCTTTTATCATAGAATATGGATATTGAACCTCTTGGATTGGATCGGGGATGTTGGTATGCTCCTGGGTGACTATCTAATTTTGTGGATGAATCACCCCATCTGAGGTGACCATATCAGGGGCCTGACTCCTTGCTTTTTCTACCAATACAATGATTTCTTGACATGTCTTAAGGATATAGTATGGGATTTATGTCTAATCCTTCATCATGGACAATATGTATTAAGATACGTCTTTGACTAGAACGGGTATGAATTCTTATTCTAATGTCAGAGTAAGAGTTCTTTCCTGTTCTGGTTCTCTATGGGTTTCCAGTGGGTACTGATGGTTCTCTTGTTCTAGGATAGAGGAACGAGTCGACTGCTAACTATCATTTCCAATTGATAAAGTATTTGTTTAGTAGTATTTTTATACATCTTTAATAATTTGACTCTGGTCATATTTTCTTTCCACCATATTTGACTAGTGATTTTTATATGTATTAGCAGTGTTATATGAATTCCCATGGTTTGATGCCCTATTTGGATGGTGATATTGGTGTGAATCAGTAGGTTTTTGTGCATTCTTATAGTTGGGTATCGTTCTATTTAGATGATGATCTTCTTGTGCATTGGGATATATTTCCATCTACCTATAATTTTATTCTCTTTCTGGGCATCCAAACTGTCAAGCGTTGGAGGGAATTTGCACCAGCTCAGGATGTGCCACCATGTATCCATGGTGGGATTCATAATATTGAGCGGGAATATTTGTTTTCTAATAGTTTGACACCATATTTATATGGTGGGCTTGAGAATAGGGCAGATTTGTACATATTCCCATTGTATGTCATCATGTTTGTGCGGTGTATCTCTTGCTCGGGAAATAGGGTGATAAACTTCTCCTAATTGTGCATTTTCCTCTCTCTATGGGTAGCCTAAGGGGCCTATGTATATTGGACTTCATAAGGAGACATCAGCATGAGATCCTATTTATAGAGAGGATATTGGGTTGTACGTCACCGGTGGTGGAATCCTCCAGTAGGATCCCTCAAGTAGGGTTCCTATGCAGTTGGGATGAAGTCATCAACATCAACTTCATCTGACTCCCTAAGATAATGGAGGTACACAGTGCCTCACTCTAGTGATAGGATCTGAAATAGTTGGATATGACTAGTGGGGCCATCCTATGTTGGGATGTCATCGCGGCTGAAGAGGCGGCTGGTGAGCCTTCACCAATTGGAGGGCCTGCCTTATAGCCTCTACCATGGGGAGCGTACCATTTTGGTGGTACACTTTGATCAGCGTGTTTGAAACCCAATGTTGAAGACACTAGATAGGATATGGAGTCTTATCCATTAGGGATCCAATCACCTGGGCGAATGCTAATGTGTGTGTCTGATAAATTTTCTGAGATTCCTTTTGGATCGAAGAGATCTCTGTGAAATGCCTACTCTATATATATATATATATATATATATATATATGACATATACAGAAAATAAAACACCGTCAAAGTAGCATCTCATAATCAAATGTGTTATTGAAAATCTTTCTTGGCCCTCTTCCTTTTTTATTGAAAGGGGGTTGTTGTGAGATAATACTGCCACCTTGGTTAAGGATTCACGTCGGGTTCACCATTTTTGTTTTGACCCAATTCACATCATACCAGGGAAGAAAAAATGTCCTGATAGATAGTAACCACCTATCTATTATTACGAAGGGTTTCACATCGGGTAATATGTCCTCATATGGTCTCCAACTAGTTTATTCATAGATCTAGAAACACCCAATGACCCTTGTATCCATGATTCATAGACCTAATTTCCAAAGTCAGGTACTCGATGGATGATTATTTGGCCAACGTCACTTAAGAACTCCATTGGTTGAGAGGAATGGGAGTTTGGGCTCATCCCATCCTTTTGGGGGGGGAATTATTGCCTAATATAAGACTCTCTTATAGATTTAATCAATGTTCATATGTTCGTGAATCCTTGGTTCATTCCGAAGAATGTGTACATGGGTTACCCTTGGGTTGTAAGATTAACCATATATACACATGGGTTGGGAATTACTAAGACAATTCTAATTTAATCCATAAGATTAGGAATTCTGTATTTTATCATCATATAGGTGGTGAGAACTGTTTTGATGCTGGGGTTAGACCCATAATAAAGGCTTCCAACATATCCTAATGAGAGGGATCAGAGCCCACGTAGTTCGGTGCCTCTTTACTAGACTCATCACCTTTTAGGGTCGTGTGACAAAGGACCCATCCATGTAGTTTGACGTCATGCGGCAAGGAAATCTAGGAAAAATGTGCCTATTAAAGATTCAATACAGGGCTTACATTGAGGCATCCTAGGATGTACAGAATAGATACGGTCTCTTGGATGAATATGGCCCTACAGGGGGTATGGCCTGGTGAACATTTGGGTGAATTGGGCGTTAGGTTTGGACCTCAAGGAGGCTTCCAACATATCCCATTTGGTTAGGAATCAAATCTCTCATAGTTTTGTTGGGTGGGCCATATGTGTTGAAACTTCCCACTTGAGGGGATATTGTTTGGACTTACACCGTAGAGGAGGCCTTTCTGGAATATTAATATCAGGGCTTATACATTAAGAGGATGCCTTAATGAGTGAGGGGGAATTTTATTAGTACTGACTATTAAGGAGAATTTACCTTGAACATGGGCCTTAGGAAGGCATCCTGCCTATCCTGTTTTGAGAAAGAATCAGAGTTCTCATTGTTCATTCAGAGAAGGTATAAGATTTGGGCTTGTGCATGGTAGATTCCCATTTGAGCTTGAGCTTTCAGAAAGGAATCCTACGTATCCTGGTTAGAGTAGGAATCAGAGTTATCGTAGTTCATTGAGAGATGGTATGGATGTTGTGATAATCATCAACCTCTAAGCCCTCGTGATTCCTTCTTGGTGTGAGAAACAAGAGGAAGCATTAGATCTGAAAAACTACACACCTTCCCTTCTCTACTGATGGAAAAGGATGACGATAGCAGAAGGGGATGGTTGACGACTCAATGATAGAGAGAGGGGATTTTAATGTTCCAATTTCCTAACCCATGATGATAATCAGGATAGTCATGTTTGGAAATCTATCTGGACATGTCTCGGGCTGATCCTGAGAGGCGAAAGAGCACCACCTCCTAGGGAAAGTTTAGGGACTTATGTCGGGATGGGTTCCTTGAAATGATTTCTAGGAAAGGGGAGAATCATTTCTCCTCTTCAAAAGGAAAAGTATTCATGATCCATTTGACTTTTAATTTTCCCTCATTGAATGGAAAATCCAATGATTTCCCTTTATCCCTATAATGGGGGGGTTAATGTAAGTATCCCAAGGTTGGACACTAGGTTACCATGGAAATATAGACATATGAACATTCTGGGGGTCCACACCATTGCAGGAATTACATACACTACTATGCTTACCATGGGTATGTAAACTCAATCGGGCACGTTGCTGCGCCAAGTGGTTTTACCATCTGAGTCTAGTGGATTTGGAAGAGGATTTGGCCTAATTCCATTAGACTAGTTTGTGGAGGGGTCATGGAGGGTGTGACAGGTATGTAACCGTAATGTGGAACGCCCGAAAGAACCCCATTCCACATAATGTTTCTTCATGCGGGATGGGGATCCCTATGCATAGAGTTATACTATGCGGGTAAAGAGGCCATCCACATACCGAATTTGTAGGAAGGCATGGGTGTGGTCCACATACTGTATTGGTACATGGAATGGGGTTCCATCTGCATACCATGGTGGTATGTGGTGCTGGAGTCATTCTGTGAAGTACAATTCTACGTGGGGAAGGGTTTCATCTGCATAGTGATGTGCTATGCGGTACACCAGATTGGAGAAGGGTAATTGGTCCTATAGTTCATAGAAAGTTCATCTGAAAAGGAATTATGGTTCACGATTCACCAATTAGTTTCATTTTTTTCATATTATTATGCTTCCATCTTTTTTTAGTTCGTGGCGGGTTTATACCTTCTGGAAATCATTCATGGTTCCGTACTTCGTCGATATAACAACCCTTCTCTTTATTACACACTTAAACATGATTTATTATATAAAATATTCAATTGATACAACATATAATATCAATAGGTCTAGTGTCTTTGGGGCTTATGAACATTACATAATGACTTAAAACATGAAACAGAACATCTTTATTGAAAACTTCCTTTACATGACCACTACATTCCCTCGTACTTATCATTACATGGGATAACCTGAGGACATAAATAAGAAAATGGTGATATATAAAGACCATTAATGGATTAAAAAGGAATAAATTAATAATTCAAAACATGTTAGGAAATAGGCATATCAACAGAGCATAAGAGAAACATGAACATAAAGACATGATATAGCATGATTATCATAACATGGAAATGTGGAAACAACACTTAACATGGTATTATCATGATACAAGTCTCATTGCACATGTATCATGAGTAAAAAAATCATTTCACTTGAATTAGCATGAGTAAAACCTCATTTCACTTGACGTATCTCGATACTAATCTTTACCCAATGCATTGGAGTGCTATCAGGGCGCACCCTTCTTAATCATTTCATGCATAAGTGTGCCACATGGATCATATAACATAGATTCATTAAACATCATAATTTATTCCATGATAAAGGAATGTGGAATTAATACATGAAACTATATAATCAATAATTAAATGTGCATAAAGGTGAATACCCTTGATAGATAAATGGGCATGGTATTCTCTACACAATGACTTTGGATTGGAAAATCGCGCTGCAATTTCGCCAGCATAACGAGGTGACATAAGAATTCATAAAAAAGGATGATGAGATAGAAAAGGGTGTCTCATAATATTTACATTAAATGGACAGTAAGGGGGTCATATAGAAACATGTACCAATATATGTAATGTAATTTAGATTCAAAATACAAAATAATTGCTTGAATGTAAATGAGAAGAGAGAATTTTATTAGAGAATTTCGGCATGGTAAGGGGTGTACATTGGAGGAATTAATGAGAGATAAAGGGGTATATCATCATTAAAAAATAATTAGGTAAGTATGGGGGGTTATAAATCTTACCCCAACATTTTTAATTGAAAAGATAAGGGTATAACAACATAAATAAACTTAGACAAAAATGAGAGAGGAAGAAATCCCTTACAGAATCTTGGCATGGTAATGGGTGTACATGGAAGGAATTAATGAGAGAGAAATAGACCTCTCATCATTGAAACAAAAGTATATAATTATGGGGTAGGTGATAAATCATACCCTAAAATTTTTAATTTAAATTAAAAGGGTATAACCACATAATAAAATTGAGACAAAAATAAAAAGGGAAAAATCCCTTACTTGGAAGTATGATCCCAAAGGCTTGGAAGAGGCTTGAGAGAGGCTTCTTGGGAGCTTGGGGTGACTTAGAAGGATTATAAAGAGATGATGGAAGATGTTAGAAGAACCCAAAGTCTTTGATTGAAGACGAAGTGGGATCTTGGGTGGGTTTATATAGGAAATGAGGGGGAATTCTTTATTATTTAGGTTTGGGACACCACACATTAAACTAATCCAAACCACAAACCAACCCACGGTTTTTGCCCGTGGTTTTTTTCTAAAGGGGATTGTAAAACAATATTTTATAATTCCAATGGATTAAGTCCTTAAAATATTAGGTTTTCCTATGTTGGGGTAAGTCACACACTCAAGGAAATCAATTTAAAAAGTTAAAATGTTTTATAAGTCTTGGAGGGTCCACTAAAGCTTTTTAAAATAAATAAAACTAACCTAAAATCACATTATTTTAATGTTAAAACATATATTGGCCGAAAGTATCATTTATATTATTTTATTACAATACTGTTGGTTCATTATGATGTCATAAAACACATTATATAATTAAACGGTATTTAATTTTTACCCAAAAATTCGACTCTCTCAGAAAATTATGAAAAATTCACCATTAGATAATGTTGATGTCCTGATTCCAAAAATAATATTTATTTTATATAAATAATTTTCTAAATATATAAATTTTTAATTTTAAAATAAAAACCGTCTTTTATCGAAAATTCATGGGTTTTGAAAAAAATAGCTTTCAAACCCTAAAAAAATTACAATTGTATTCATAAAGATTATATGATCATCCATATTTAATAAAAATAAATTTTGTAATAATATTTTATAAAAATAATATTTAATTAAAAAATCCATTAATTTATCAAAATAAATTTCTTAATTGAATATTAACTAAAAATAATATTTGTTCTTTAAAAACTATTTACAAAGTAAAAATTGTAAAATGAATATATACTATATATTATATACAAAAATAATGTACATAATAATAGTAATAGGGTATCATTACACAACCTCTTATAACACCTACATAAGAACAAAGGGTAGGGTGTGCGATGGTGACAAACTCTTGGGGTGGCTCAGATAACATCGCTCGGGTGGTAATCTCTATCAACTTCTACTTCTCCCGTAGGCGGTTTCGTTCGATCTTAACATGTTGAAGCTCAGCTTGGGCTTGGTCAAGAGCGAAAACCAATGATGCCACCTCCTTTCCAAGCTCTCACAAATGGGCTTTTTATGTAGAAATTCTACTGGATGAAGCCATCACTTCCTTTTTCTGAGTAAATTGGATTTGTGAAAGCCCTGTATTTATACTAATCACATGATCATTGTTTAACGGCTATATTATCAATTGTCACAATTATTGATGGTATTTTAAAATCCAAAAACATAAAACCAAGTAAGTTAACATTTTATATAACCATTTTACATGATAAGATATTTAATTGGATCAAAATGGGTTTTTATTAAAGAAAGTTCGGGTCGTTACAATTTCCCCCCTCAAGAAATTTCTTTATCGAAATTTCCTTTTCCCACACTAAAACTGATGTGGGTAACTCTACGTCATCACTTCCTCTGATTCCCACATTGCTTCTTCAAACTTTTGGTTTCACCACAATACCTTGGTGAGGGAAATTTTCATATTTTGTAGAACTTTTTCCCTAAGATCTATGATCCTCACCGGCTTCTCTTCATAGGAGAGGTCATATTCCAATGGTACCACCTATGGATTGAGTACATGCGATGTGTCAGGAATGTAATTCCTCAAGAGTGATATATGGAATGCATCATGTACTTGATATTGGTTCGGTGGGAGTGATAGTCGATAGTCCACTACTCCAATACGATCAAGGATCACAAAAGGGCCAATGTACCTTGGACTAATCTTTCCCTTATTCCCAAATATCATAACTCTATTCCATGGGGATATGTAGAGGAATACCATGTCTCTGACATCAAACTCTAGGTCTCATCGACGATTATCAGCATAGCTCTTTTGTTGATTCTGAGTAGCTTTAATGTGTTGTTGGATGGTCTTAACCTTATCCATCATTTCATCGACCATCTATAGACCCAGGAGTTTTCACTCCCAAACTTCATCCCAACATGTTAGTGTTCTTCACCTCTTCCCATAAAGGGATTCATAATGATCCATTTGGATGCTTGAGTTGAAACTTTTGTTGTATGAGAACTCAACAAGAGGGAGATGTTGATCCCTTCTTCCTTTGAGTTCCATTGAGCATGCTCTCAACATGTTCTCAAGTGTTTGGATAGTCCACTCAAATTGGCCATCAGTTTGAGGATGATAACCTGTACTGCAGTTTAGCTCTGTATCTAGAGAATGGTGAATAATTTTCCAAAACTTAGAGGTTAATATTGGATCTCGACCAGATATAATAGATAGTGGTACTCCATACAGACTTACCATTTCTCTAATGTAAATCAATTCTAGTTGATCCAGTGAGAAATCCTCCCAAATTGCGATGAAGTGTGAAGTATTTGTAAGACAATATACAACAACCCAGATAGCATTGTTTCCCTTTGGATGTCTTCGGATGTCTGGTGACAAAGTCCATAGTCATGTTATCCCATTTCCATGCTGGTATGGGTAATGGATGCATCATCCCCTTATAATTCTTCCTATCAACCTTCACTTTCTAACACACCAGGAACTTTGATGTATACTTAGCAATATCCTTCTTCATTTTTTCCCACCAATAATTCTCTCGAAGATCTAAATACATCTTTTGGTTTCCTAGGTGAATGGATAAATTCGAACTATGTGCATCATCCAAAAGTTCCTTCTTTAACTATGGATTAAATGGGACCCATAGTCTTGACCCAAATCTCACAATTCTTTCTTCATTGATATTAAACTCCGAGGATTTCCATTTTCTAAGAGTTTCCACCATCTTCTAAATTTTTACATCATCCTTTTGAGAATAATTTAACCTTTCTAAAAGAGATGATTGAAAAAATAATTTATGAAAGGATTGATGATGTTCCCTTCTTTATAATTCGCATGTCTATCTTCATCAAGTCTAAGAAGATTGGATCCTTTTCAATTCTCATCAATGATAGAATTTATGGGTCCTTTCTACTTAGAGCATCTGCCACCTTTTTATCTTTCCTAGGGTGGTAATGGATTGATAAGTCATCGTCTTTGATCAGATCTAACCATCTTCGTCGGCGCATGTTTAACTCTTTCTATGTGAATATATACTTGAGGCTATTGTGGTCCGTATATATTTCACACTTCTCCCCAAAGAGATAATATCACAAAAAATTTAAAGCGAAGATCACTGAAGCCAAATCCAAATCATGTGTTGGATAGTTTTTCTCAGGAACTTTCAATTTTATTAAAGCATGTGTAATGACTTTTTCATTTTTCATCAGCACACAACCCAAGCCCTTATTCAAAGAATCACTAAATACCACAAAAATTTCTCCAATTGTGGGTAAAGTGAGCATGGGCATAGTGATAAGCCTCCCTTTCAATTCCTTGAATATCTCTTCGCATTCATCACTCCAAGAAATCTTTACTCCCTTCTGAGTTAGCTAGGTAAGAAGGTTGGAAAATTGTGAGAAATTTCTCACAAATCGGCGACAATATCCAACTAACCCAAGGAAGCAACGAATATCCATTAACAATGTTGGCCTTGCCCATCCCCCTATTCTAGCTGTCTTGGAGGGAACCATAGATATTCCATTTCTTGTGATGATATCACCCAATAATGAGACCTCCTTTGACCAGAACTCACACTTGTTTTACTTTTCATAGAGCTTATCCTTTCGCAAGGTCTCTAGTATAGTTCTTAGATGCTCCTCTTACTCCTCCTTGGTTTTGTTGTATATTATAATATCATCTATAAATACTACCACAAATTTGTTAAGGTAATATCTAAAGACTTTGTTCATCAAGTCCATGAAGATTTCTGGAGTATTAGTGAGTCCTAAAGGCATTAATATGAATTCATAGTGCTCATACCTTATACGAAAAGTAGTCTTGGGGATATCCTCCTTCTTTACCCTTGCTTGGTAATATCCCAAATGCAAATCCACCTTGGAAAAGTATTGTTCTCAATGTAGCTGATCGAACAAGTCATTAATTCAGGGAAGAGGATATTTTTTCTTTATCGTGATTTTTTTGAGCTCAAGATAATCAATGAAAAGGTGCATTGACCCATCCTTCTTATTGATGAAGAGGACTCGAGCACCCCATGGTGAATCAATTGGGTGTATAAACCCTTTATCCACATTCTCTTGTAGTTGTTTCTTCAGCTCCTCAAGATCTAAAACAGCCATTCTATATGGAGTATTTGATATTTTCAATGCACCAGGTATATGGTCAATTGAGAATTCAACATCACTTATAGGAGGAAGACCAGGAAATTCCTTAGGAAACACTTTAGAGAATTCCCTCACAATAGGAATGTCTTCAGGGATGGTTGCTTCCTTCAAATCAATCATCTGAGCTAGATAATGGTGCTCATAAGTCAGTAATATCCACGCTTGGGATGATGGTGCTAAAGAAGATTCATCTTCCTCCTTGCACTTGTATAGAATCGGGGGTCGATTCTCCATATAGAGAGAGATTTCCCTCTTATGGAAATTTATGTTGTCCCTATTTAGGGAAATCCAATCCATGCCAAGAATTGCATCAAATTCCACCATAGGGAGTATGATGAGGTTCTCTGGGAAGTTTATTCCATAAATTATGACAGGGGAGTAGTTATATTCTTGGTATGCAATGATTTCCCCATTTTCCATACTCAATGAAATATTTAATTCCATGATTTTTGGTGGTGTTGGGATTATTCTACTAAACTTTAGGGTTATAAAAGAATGCGTCGAACCAGAATCAAAAATTACATTTTCTATTCTTGAATGAATAACTAGTGTACCTTTCACCACTTCATTTTCGGGGATCACTTCGGTGGTAGTGATGGAAAAAGCTCAACCTTGCTGCCTTGGAGGTTTTTGGTTGCCTCCAAAAACTCTTGGCTTAGGGAACTGATTTGCAATGTGCCCTATTTATTTGTGGTTAAAGCAATGAACAATGTGTTGAGAGTCCAATGGAGTGTTCCTCTCCTCGGTCACAGCCACATTTTTTCTTTTTCGGAAGTTAATGGCTAGGTTCTCTTCTCTTCCACACCTAAATAATTTCCTCATCCCCTTCAGAAAATTTCTGGGGCGCCTCTTTCTACACCTTTGGTGAGTGGGGTGTTGGGTTTTCTTAGCACCATTGGATTTATCCATCGAACCACCATAATTGGAGTCCACCTTATGCTTCGTATCCCCATGATACCCCTAAGATTCGCCGATCTCCATTTCGACCTTGAGGGAACATCATACAATATCCTCATAGCTATCGAAGTCACGGATCGCTAGGGCTTTCCGTAGGCTAGGTTTTATCCCATAAAATAAGAGGAAAAACTTTTATTCAGGGGTAACGAAAAATCTATAGGCATAACGTGCAAGCCTCATGATGTTTTCCTTATACGCTATGATGGATTCATCATCTTTTTGTTTCAGTGCAAGGAAGTACCTTTCCATCTTAATTCGGAGGGTGTAAGAAAAATATTTGTCGAAAAACATTTTCCAGAAATCCTTCAATTCCAATGACTTGATCTCCTCCTTAGGCTTCATATTTTTTATCAATGTCCACCATTGATCGGCCTCACCCTCCATTCGATATGTAGCCAGAAGAAACTTCTCTTGTTCAGAACATTGAAGAATGGAGAAGATCTTTTCAATGTATTTGATCCATTGTTTGGAAATTGAGGGATCGAATGATCCATTAAAATTATGAGGCCTTTGTCTCATGAAACACTCGATTGTGACTTGTTCTTTAATATGGGGGTTGAAAGTTTCTCTTGACCCATGTTTCTATTCAAATATTGAGTTAACTGAGAGATTATCATCACAAAGTTTGTGATTCCTACTCTTATCAGATTGGTCATCTCATTAGAATAGTCATCACATTGATCTTTGCATCAGTTGGTAGCCGGAGTACTCCTATTACCAGCCATTACATGGAATAAAATGAAATTTAGGGGTAACATATAAAGGGTAATCCAAGGAAAAAAATGTATGACTTATAAAAAACTTTTATTTACTTAACTTATGAATCTATAGGCTTCAATCTATGTTATCCATGATCTACTTTATAAAATATATTATTAGGAGAATTTTTTTAATTCCATTAATAATGGTTCATACTAAGCTTGTGAATTTACCAAAGCCTATCCCCCAGGAGTGTCATAACCAAGAGTGCATCAAGGCTCGTTTTCATGTACCAGGATACCCCGGGACAATCCTGAAACTCCTTTTCAGAGTTTTCACTCCTAGGTACATCTGTAATAGATCCGCCTCTACCTGATCATATCCAGACAGGGATGCATTTTCCAGATTAACCACTTACTCAATAATTATTAAAATTTAGGTAAGTTCTTATTAAACTTAGTCTTATCCCTAAGGCTTTCACTAGGGTTTATTAATCCTAATCCCAAAAATAACTAAACATATCCTCTGATACCGACTATGACAACCCTACTCTTTATTACACGCTTAAACATGATTTATTACATAAAATATTCACTTGATACAACATAGAAGATCTAGAGTTCTAGTGTCTTTGGGGATTAGGAACATTACATAATGACTTAAAACGTGAAACACAACATCTTTATTGAAAACTTCCTTTACATTACCACTACATTCCCTCGTACTTAGCATTGAATGAGATAACCTAAGGACATGAATAAGAAAAGAGTGAGCTATAAATCCCAGTAAGGGAGTAAAAAAGGAATAAAATGAAGAATACAATACATGTTAGGCAATAGTCATATCAACCTAGCATAAAAGAAACATGAACATAAAGGCATGATATATCATGATTATCATAACATGGAAATGTGGAAACAACACTTAATATGGTATTAGCATGAGCCAAGGATCATTTCACATGGGTCATGAGTAAACCATAATTGTACTTGAATTATCATGAGTAAACCCTCATTTCACCAGATGTATCACGATACTAATCTTTACCCAATGCATTGGAACGCTATCAGGGTGCACCCTTCTTAATCATTTCATCCATAAGTGTGCCACATGGATCATATAACATGAATTCACTAAACATCATCATTTATTCCATGATAAAAAAATGTGTAATTAATAAATGTAACTCTATAATAAATAAGTAAATGTGCATAAATTTGAATACCCTTGATATAGAAATGGGCATGGTATTCACTACACAATGACTTTGGCTTGGAAAATCACGGTGCAATTTCGGCATCATAACGACGTGACATAAGAATTAATAAAAATGGTTGATGAGAGATAAAGGTGTGTCACATCATATATAAATGAAATGTACAATATGGGGTCATATAGAAACATGTCCCAACATATGTAATGGAATTTATATTCATAATACAAAAGAATTGCTCGAATGTAAATGAGAAGGGAGAAATTACTTACAGAATTTTAGCATGGTAACAGGTGTACATGGGAGGAATTAATGAGAGAGAAAGGGGTATCTAATCATTAAAACATAAGGAGGTAAGTATGATGGGGGTTAAAAATCATACCCCAACATTTTTAATTAAAAATAAAAGGTTATAGAAACATAAACAAACTTAGAAAAAAATGAGAGAGGAAGAAATCCCTTACGGAATTTCGGCATGGTAATGGGTGTACATGGAAGGAATTAATGAGAGATAAAAGGCTCTATAATCATTAAAAAATAAGGAGGTAAGTATGGGGGAGGTGAAAAAATATACCCCAACATTTTTAATTGAAATTAAAAGGTTATAAACACATAATGAAATTGAGACAAAAATGAAAAGGAAGAAATCCCTTACTTGGAAGTGTGATCCCAATGGATTGGGAGAGGCTTGAGAGAGGATTATTGAGATATTGGGGTGCCTTGGGAGGATTATAGAGATATGAGGGTAGAGGTTGGATGAACCCAAAGGATTTGAGTGAAGAATAAGTGGGATATTGGGTGGGTTTATAAAGGAAAGGAGAGAGAATTATTTATTATTTAGGTTTGGGACACCACACATTAAACTAATCCAAACCACAAACCAACCAATGGCTTTTGCCCATGGTTTTTTCCAATGTGGAGTGGAAAAAAATATTTTATAAGGCCAATTTCAAAACTTCTTATAATATTAGTTATTATTATGTGGAGGTGAGTCACACTCTCAAGGAAATAAATTTAAAAGGTTAAAATATTTTACAAGTCTTGGAGGGTCCACTAAAGCTTTGTAAGATAAATAAAACTAACCAAAAATCACATTATTTTAATGGTAAAACATATATTGGACTAACAACTCATTTATATTATTTTATTACATCACTATTTCTTCATTATGATGTCATAAAACACATTATATAGTTGAATGGTATTTAATTTTTACCCAAAAATTCAAGTGTCTCAGAAAATTATGAAAATTCCACCGTTGGATAATTTTGATGTCCTAATTCAAAAAATAATATTTATTTTATCTAAATAATTTTCTAAATATGTTATTTTTTAATTTTAAAATAAAAATTGTCATTTATCAAAAATTCATGGGTTTTGACAAAAATTGCTTTCAAACCCTAATAAAATTTACAATTGTATTCATAAAAATTATATGATCATTCATATTTAATAAAAATTAATTTACTAATAATATTTTATTAAAATATTATTTTTTTCAAAAATCAATTAATTCATCAAAATAAATTTCTTAATTTAATATTAACTAAAAGTACTATTTGGGATTTAAAAACTATTTACAAAGTAACAATAGTAAAATTAATGTATACTATTAATTCTATAAAAAAATAATGTACATAATCATAGTAATGGGGTCTCATTACATAACCCCATATAACACCCACATATGACCAAAGGGTAAGGTGTGTGATGGATACAGACACTTGGGGTGGCTCGGATAACATCGTTCAAGTGGTAATCTCTATCAGCTTACACTTCTCTCATAGGAAGTTCCGTTCGAGCTTAACATGTTGAAGCTCGGCTTGGGCTTGGTCAAGAGAGAATCCCAATGATGCCACCTCCTTTCTAATCTCCAAAAAATGGGCTTCGTATGGAGAAATTCTATTGGATGAGTTCATAGCTTCCTTTGTCCAAGTAAATTGGATTTGTTAAAGCCCAATATTTATACTAATCATGTTATCACTGTTTAACGGCTTTATTAGAAATGGTCACAATTATTGATGGTATTTTAAGATAAAAAAACATAAAACCAAGGAATTTCACATTTTATATAACCATTTAAATAATAATACGTTTAATTTAATCAAAATAAGTTTTCATTAATGAAATTTTAGGTCATTATAGTTGATCATTTGTTTTCTAAGTATTCCATTCTTAAACTCCAAGATCCCTAAAAACCTCTCTTTTAGTTCCCCTTGTGGTATCTTTTATAGGGTGTTGGGGAATCTGTATCTTTAGGTCACACTAAACCATTTGCAGAATGTCACGAAGAAATTGTCTGGGCCACAGACGACTTGTTCAATAGAGATTTATGGGGTTGCGGTTTGTGGTGGAGAAAATCACCAACTCAATCCTACAAATGAATAAATTCATGGGAAATCATTGGAGTTATCTCATATACTAACTGATTGTATTGGTATGGTGTGAGGGGGAGTACCTCTCCATCACATTTACACCAATGACATGGTTCGTAGAGCCACGGTTCACAGGTGGAAATTATCTGCCTCTATTCCACCAATGATATTGTTTGAGGTAGTTGGTTCCATCGTCTTCATTCCAGGAACCATTTGGTTTGTGGACAGATTTTCACAACTGTGGACTACCATGTTGAGCAGTGGTCCATAAACTACTTTTACGATTCACAATGCCTCTCCTTCCCTTTACCGAATTTGGCTTCTTCGATATTGTTCATCGAATATTATTTAGCATTTATATTTATACACTTTGCTGAGTTTTATGGAATTTTCTTCATCTTGATTATGGAGTTTTCGAGACCCTACAATATCATATTGATATCTCTTATATTTACCCTTACTGAGAATCTGATCTCACCCTTTCTTATGTTTCCTTCCTCAGGTTATAAAGAAAGTTTTAGGTAGGGTTTTTCTAAGAGGAGCACTATATGAGAATATCTTTATATGAGATGTTGAATATATTTTATGAAATAATAATATGGTGTTTCCAGTCTTCAAAGACACTAAAATATTATGGACATTAGGAATGTGCTTATGAGAAGTATTGAATATTCGTCTAAAAAGAAGTTATATCTATGTATAAAAATCTTGGGTCCTTATAGTTGGTATCAGATAAAAGGTTTAGCCAATATTTTATTATTAGTATTAGAAAAATATTAGTGATATACCTAGGGATAGTTCTAAGGATATGTCTAGGGATATGTCTATATATATCTATAAGGATTATTCTAAGGATAATTCTGAGTATAGGAAAATATCCTTGAATTTTAGAAAATGATAGAGAGTGGTTTTCAAGTAGTTAAATACCTGTATGGATAGTACAAGTGGATATAACTCTAAAACTGAGTCACCTAAGGGTAATAACTTCAAAAAGGGTTCATTTATTTTTACTCGATCATCACCTAGTGCAAAATAATGAGCCTTGTTTCACATCTGGTTTGACACACCTGGGGGATATGCTTTAAAAATTCAAAAACTCTTTACAAACCATCATAAAGGATTTAAATAGATGATAACCATGAATGAACTAGGTTAATCCTAAGGTGTAATATATTCAAAAAGAGGTTTCATGATTTAGACATCCTATAAATTATTTTTCATAACTATGTGGTTTCCCACTATGGTTACTGTTGCTAACCCAATAATTTTAATTTTATTCAATGATGAGAACCAAAAAAATTGGGTTAACATTGAATTTAATAGACAATGTGTTAATAAAAAACTAAATGGGATGATGACTTGGGTGAAAGACATTGTGATTATGCCTAATCAGTTATCATGATATATGATTAACAACATGCCCTTTGACCAACTCTCTGACTCACCAAATAAAAGAATTATATAGTTCGTTGAGAGTTCAGGTTGTGGATACCATGGGAGAAAGAAGATTGTGTTTCCTATATGTCAAGAATGTTAGAAGAAGTACTCTATAGAATGTATCAAAGTAACAAGAATATGTTTTATGTGGGGAGAAAAAATGGAAAAGAGTAAGATATTTCCTAGTAAAAATTAAAAGTTTAGTTAATGTAATGGATGAGAATAACAGTTTACCTATGTCATCATCAATGGTTGAATGTTTTAAATGTAGAAAGAATGGGAATTATACAAAACTATGTAGTAGGTGGAAATATAAATAAGAGGATTATTAAGGTGGTACAAATAATGGTTTTCTTTTCTATGATGAAGTGACAACACATGACATATTAAAGGAAGGAGGAATTATGGAATAAGATGGTGAATCCTAGTTAATGATTTAAGAATGAAATTGAATGATTAAAGTTTTTATGTATTATAATTATAAAATTATGTTATATGAATCATGAAATTTTTAAGTATTGTTCGCTATAATTTTTTCATTAAGGGTTTTTAAAAATATGTCGAATAATACTAATGACCTAGAAAATTTATTTAATGGTAATGTGGTATTTTAAATAAAAACACACGATTAAGGGAAGATAACTATTAATATGTCCTTGCTGTTGAGAAAATGTAGTTTAGTTTGGATAAAGATAATTTCTATATGGATATAGTAAATTGGACAGTATTTATGAACTTAGAACTGATTAATGATTTATTAACAAATTGGTTTATGTTACCATTGATGGAGTTTACAACATTTTTGTATTTATTTAATATACTCAATAATATATGGTTTTATTTATGGAATGAGGAAGCATGTATGTTTTTGTTGAGGTTTTCTGTCAATTATGGTTATTACCATGCTTTAAGAGAATATATATAACCAATGTATTCACATATTTGGAACATGACCATTAAGATCTACTTAATGATATTTGGGGGATTAATACTAAGTTTATTTTTAGAAATTTTGTAGACTTATTTATAAATTTTTAATTTTGGAAGGGTCATAAGGTTAACCATTATAGAATAATTTACTTTGAAATTTGGATGAGGTTTTATATATTAATGTATTATCTACCCATATGAATATTTATACATATTAGATAACCAGTGCTAACCATTTTTTATGATAATTAGAGATAAAATGAGTGACTTATCATTATATTATGGATATTGTGATCTGTTAGTGCTTTAGGAATAAAAAATATATCATTTTTTGGAGTAAGTGATGAAGTGTAAATTGATCAAAGAACAACCAAAGGATAAAATTTTTCTTATGATATTAATGAGAGCTAAGCCCTAGGTATATCAGTCTCTTTGAAATTATTGATCATATCATGACTATAGATTATCACTTGGAACTTCCACAAAACCAATATCAAATTCATTATGTGTTGCATTTATCTCTCCTAAGGAAGTAAACACCAAATCAATCACATTTACTAAACACAAAGGTTGTACTAGTGGATAAAGATCTTTCTTGAAAGGAATAATTTTTGTATACTTTGGATCATATAGAGAAACTTCTAAAAAACCAGACCACTCTATTCTTTAAATTTTTTTTAGAGAAACCACCATCTTGAGGAAGTTATGTGGGAACCTGAGGATGTAATGAGGCAAAATTTTCATCAATTTTTGGAAACAAAGTGAAGAATTTCAAGGGAGAAATTCATTTTAAGGGTGGTATAATGTAACACTATAAGATTTTTTGAAATATTTTGTTCAAATTAATTTAAATATTTTGATATTTTTGCATTACATGCAATGCTGAGTTTAGATTGAGTTACAAAAAAATAAGTTTATATTAAGTTAAATTAAACAAAATGTTTAGATTTCATTACATGCAACACTGATTTTAACTTTTGTTTCATGCAACATCGAATTTATCTTGTGTTGCACATGATATCGAGTTTTAACAAACTGTGATATATTATTAATATTATTATATAAATGTGACCATTAAAATCTAGACATTAAACTTATAGATATTAATAGTAATAAATATATATTAAATATTAATTATAATGTTTTTATATAAATAAAACATATTGAGAAAATATTACCTCATTTTTAGAAAAGTTATTATATATTTCAAAAATATTATTTTCTAAAAAAATGTTTTTGTTGAATTTTTTGAACAAATAATTAAAGTAATTTCAAAAATTCTAGAAAATTTATTTGAATAAATTAAATTTATTTTTGAAATCTACATATCAAATTTATCTTGGAGTAAATGTTTTAGAATTTTCTAAAGAGATAATGTTTCTTGTGAGTAGTGAAAAATACTGATTTTTATTAGGAATTTTATTTACATTTGCAACATTTAAAATATTAAAAAATATTTTAATATTATTTTAAATGTAAAATTAGTTTAATTATATACCAATTGATCCAATTTAATTTATTTTAACCAATTTCATATTCGATTTTGATATAAAAAGTTTTTAATCTTTTAAAACTTTTCTCTTTGGAAAACCAATTTTTTTCCATGATTGCGGGATTAATTTTAAGTTATAATTTTCCACTTATGTGAATGGAATTTGAAAAAATGTATTCCATATTTTTAATAAACATAATTGATATTATCTAATAAGGTAAATGTAATTTTTTACTTTAATGAATAATAAAAATAGTAAAAATTAATTATTGTGATTAATGTGAACATAGATGTACCAAAGGATTAAAATAAAAGGATAAATGGTAAATTGACCTATAAATTTTTCAAAATCCATTTTGTGTCCATATTACAACCTTATAACCACTATGTTTTGATAATGGTCTATTTTGGAGCTTTTTGGCCAGATAAAAACATGGGTACACCTTTTTCTTTTCAAATATTACTGGTATGCCACTCACCTCACTTATAAAAGGAAACCCAATATCCTTTCCTATTAACACTAATAAAACCCATAAGTTTATAAAATAACTAACCAAATTTATTCCTTAATTCCATCCTTAAATCCTAGAGGCATTGGTGTGATCATAATGGTCCATTTTGGAGTGTTTTAACTATGTGTTTTTGTTTTACTTCTTCTTATAACTCTTTAAAATAATTTCAAAATATGATAAAATAATAAAACCCATATCTAATTTATAATTATATTTTATTATCTTAATTTAATTACCTATATACATCTCCACTTCCATCAAATGATATAGGAAATCCTCATTTGTGTGTATGATGGACTACCCCCATGTGAACTGATGTTATTCATTTTCTATAACCACCTCTCGCAACTGAATATAATGATAGATTTAATGTCTAAAAATGATATTTAGAATATTATTATAATTTTATAATTATAATTCCACTTATACCTTCTTAACTCCCTACCCATTGGAAAACAATAACATCGCTCGTGTGTACGATGGACTACCACCTTGGGAACCGATGTGATGTGTTTTTAATTTCTGTTTTACTTGGATTGTAATAAGGATAGATTAAATAAATATATATTATATTTTTTAAATAATTATAATTATATATTATGATATCACATATAAATTATTACTTTCCTTTCTTTGGGGGATACAATGACGTCATTCATGTGTACGGCGGACTACCATCTCACAATGCGATGTGATTTGTTTTTCACTAACACTTTGAATAGAAGAAAATAAGGGTAAATTTAATATATATATATATATATATATATGTAATATATATAATATAAACATTATTCTTGAAATGTAATATATTATTTATGTTTCTTTGGTTTCATCCATCGGTAAAATGGGAACATCGTTCATGCGTAAGTATGACCTACCGTCTCTATGAACATTGAATTTCATTTTTTATCTCTAATTTTTTTATATTTCTCTAGATACACATATGATGAATATATGTGATATTTATATAATTTTTTAAAATTATTTATATTATTTAACCTTAATTAAATTAATATGGCCAAAAATATCAAATTAAAACATACATGAAAAACAAAACAGTTATCACCCGAAACATGAATTTAACATCGAATTATTAATAAATAGGTAATTAAAATTTATAAGTAAATCGTATATGGTATGATAAATATGATTATGGTTATTTAATAGATTTATAATAAAATTATATTTATTATACAGGAGTTTTGAACATGTGCAAAAGAAGTCAAGACTTAAGGTAATGGATTTTTGTCTTACGTTTTACTTCTGTGAGATACATGCCATATTCACAACCTATTTATTTTATATAGAGTATATAATGAGCATGAATTTATTTTATGATGATTCGCCAGAAAATTTTTTGTATTTAAATATCAATTTAAGGATATCTATTTCATGGGGATTACGATTCAAAAGTTACAAAAGCATAAAGATATTTTTGTCTCAATTTCCCTTCTTTGGGACTTAAGTTATGTTATGCACCTATCTTATCCTATGAGGAGTGTATAATTCCCACTTGAAGTTTTATATAATGAATTTAATTATTTTAATTATATTCAATTTTTCATTTGAGGTTATTCTTTAATGGGTACTATGATTCAAAAGATAACAATGTGGTAAAAGTTTGATGTTAAAATCTCATTGTTTATCGAGATTGTTTATGTTTATGATTATGATGACTGAATCATATGATACATCTCACAAGAAACTCATAAATATTTTTATCCTATAGTTATTATATTATAATATATATTTTACCTTCATTTTATTCTCTTTATATTCTTAAGTGTTTAAAATAATGTTTTTAACGAAAAATGAATTTATTTCTCTCTTTGGTATTTTTCTTCCAAAATCATGTTTTATAAAAATGTTATCAAAAAATGTTTCCAAAATTATCCAAATAATTTATTAAAGAATATTTTACCCATGTTTTAATTTTTTAAAAATGTTTTGAAGGAAGTTTTCACGTCATTTTCAATGAAATTCTCATTTGGATTTTACTAAAAATGTGAAAGGAATATTGGTTTTTACATATAAGGCATGAAATAAATTTCTTACCTAATGAATAATCAATGTTTTAAATATTAATTTATAATTTTCATTATTTATTTTCAAATAAAATTATTTCCACAAAATTTTAATTATTTTTGGTGAATTTTAAAATGTAATGGATATTTTTCTCAATAAATGTTTTAAATTAATTTTAATGTTTCCTTTATAAGTTTCCAAGGTAAATTTCAAACAAAATTATTTTGAAAATTTTTTATGTTTTAAAAATTCTTTCTCAAAGAGGAAAGGATATTTTCTTCATGAAATGTTACAAGTGAGTCAAAATAATTTTACATCCAAAGTAAAATCCTTTTATGTTACTTATGCTTTACTGGGGATAAGATTATATAATACCATCCTTATTATTTATATGGATGGTTAATGATTATATTAATGAACTATATATGAAACTCATTTACTTTTCATGGGTTATTCTATAGTGAATTGATAAAATATTTATGAAACCCATTCTCTTTACAGAGGTTATGATGTGATGATATGAATAATGTTTTATGATATTTTGTAACACAAAAGTATGGTTTCATTATGATATGGGTGGGGAATATATATCCCTCAAATGTATTGAGTAAATATTTATATCTCATGAGATAAAATGGGGAATAAGTCAATGGTCTTGATCCACTATGAGAAATAGGTGAGTCCTGATCGGCTATGGTAAATAGGTGCATCCTGATCCACAGTGGGAAATAGGTGATAGTTCTTGATCCACTATGTTGATGGTCTTGGTAGTTAACCTTGAAATATGAAATGGTTTTCTATATTTATGATATCTACACACTTCTATGACATGGTATTATGGTTCCTAATTGACTTATAATGATTTGTCACTTTTATGGCACATGTTTTTTAAAATAATAAAGTTGTATACAATGACTCATTTTTATGATCTATGACAAGTTGGTTTTGAACTTCATAAGTTATTTTCATGTTAACATACCCTTATTCTTATCTTATATATTAATATAATCATATATTAATATATCCTATGTTTTCCCTTATTGAGCATCTGAGGTCACCCTTTTTTATGTTTCCATCCATTGGTTATGAATAAAGGTTTAGGTAGGGTATTCCTAAGAGGAGTACTAAGTGAGAAGATCTTTGTGGGAGATGTTAAATATCTTTCATAAAATATAAATATTATTTTTAAATTATTCAAATACACTAGACTATTATATTTATTGGTCATGTGTTTATGAAATTCATTTAATATTCATCTAAAAAGATGTGATATTTGTGTATAAAAATCCAAGGTCTTTAAAGATTCTAGGTTCACATACAGTTTTTGGAAATTTTTGCAAGATGGGATGAGTTCCCAGTTGAAATTGATCATAAAATATCATCAAAATACAGTTGGGAAGATATAGAGGTATGTTTAGGTTCCTAAGGATATTATCTAGGCATGTGTTCTTGATTTTAGAGGTTCCTAGGAAAAGAATCTTTCCTCAGGTTGAATTTTCTTTTAACAATAGTTATCAAGATTCAATTAATATTTCACCCTTTGAGGTATTGTATAGGAAACCTTATAGATCTACCTTGTTTTTGGAAGATTTGGGAGAGCAGTCCTTGATTGGACTGAGTCTTGTTCAGGAGATGAGAGAAAAGGTGCAATTGATCCAGAAGAGATTGGTCACAACACAAAGTCATCATAAATATTATGTGGATGATATTCATCAGCCTCTAGATTTTTAGGGTGGTGGTCAGGAATTCATTTTATTTTTATCTTTATTGGGACATCATCAGTTGAGTAAATAGGGTACGTTGGCACTAAGGTTTGTATGCCCCTTTGAGATCATTGGATCAGTTACAAAGGCGGAATATTGATTGGACTTACCATCTTGCTTTACATCGATCCACTAAGTGTTCCATGTTTCCAAAAAATGATGAGGTATCTACTAAATCATCCTCATGTGATTAAATGGTAATATATTGATATTGATCCTGAAAACACCATGGTTGAACAACTAGTTCGAATTATGGATTGTTGGGAAAAGGTACTGCATGAAAAAATAATTCCCCCGGTCCATGTACAATGGTAGTGTAGATAGGATAGAGACAAGATGTGGGAATGTGATTTTTTGAAGATGAAAAAATGTCCTTATCTCTTCATGATTCAAGGATCATTAATACTTTTTTGGAATATAATGCTTTTATGGTGGGGAGAATTGTAATACCCTGGTTAAAAAGGTGCACTCTTTTTCTTATTTAGGAGCTAGTATCTCGGGTTTATAAGGTTTTGTAGTTGTTTAGTAAATTTTTTATAAAACCTAGTTATGGGTGTGGTATGTATAGGTAACTTATGATTTAAATATCTTATTTAAAATGTAAGTATTGTGTGAGGTAGAATCTAAAAAACTAAATTATTTCATGTAAATATTTATACATTTTTACATTGTAAGATCATCACCTATGGTAATTTTACCAAAGGTGATGTTTTTTTCATGTATGTGAGTTATGGAATATTTAATCCATATATACTTTGACCCAATAAGTTTTTATCACCCCACATGTCTAATGTTTCTCATATTTGGTGGTTGATCTTCCTCTCTTGAACCTTAGCTCTCATCGGGGATGTTTTGGGTAATTCATCTTACCTTGGATCATTTATCATGGTGTGATTGATTGACCGTGTGGTTGGTTGTATTCCTTTAGTTATGTGTAATATTATACTCCCTATTTTTATTTTTTGATCTCAATTTGGTATTAGTTTGTGCTACGCCTTCTAAATCTAATAACCGGGGTATAATCTTGATTGATACTTTTCAGTTTTCCTTCATGCCTTGTCTTTTAGAGGCTGGTCTACTCATTCCCAATCATTTTTTTCAAGGAAACTAGTTGTCCCTATATTCTTGAGGTAAGTGTATCTATACAAATGTTCTATCACATGAATTTATTTGAGTTATTTTAAATTCCTTTGGTGTATTTAATGAAATTGATTGAATTGTGACTGGTATGTATTTATTGGAAAATATTCATGTTTTAAATGTATTTTTCCTTAAAATTAGTTTGTACGCACTGTAAATTTTATGAAATGATTAAATTGTGTTTTTCATTTAAAAATGGGTTTTCAAGCATGGTGGTATATTTTATTTTCTATAAAAAAATTTATAAATTATGAGTAAGGATTTTAAATAGTTCTTGAAAAACTTTTCACATTGGGTAAACGTTGGTGCATCAAGAAATAAAGTTGTCACTTTTAGTGTGTGTAATGAAACTAAAGGTTTTGTGTCACTTTAGTTTTTGTAATTACACTAGAGTTTATACTAGTAAGATCCACCTTATTCATAGATTATGGATTTACTTTCATGTATAGCACTTATTCCCATAGGTTAGAGACCAAATGGTGTGCTTTTTCATTTATGATTGGTTTATCACATGATGGTATTTTCATGTTTATTCACTCACTTTCTTATCATATAATGTATCAATGGTTAGTTTTGATTATGGTTTCATGTTATATCATACGTTCTTATTATATTCCTTGTTTGTTAATGTGAAGGGATTTTTATGAAAAACAAAGGATTAGTTACAAAATGGTTTTATTTTATGAAAATTCTTTGTAAAACTGGTTTTGTATTAAAGATAGAACTAACACATTATTGATATTAGACTGTGTATAGATAATTTGGTGAAATCCTATTGGGATTTTTTCTTACATCCTAATTTTTCCATTAAGTGGTTGTAGGAGTTTTCTTTAGGATTTAGGTAAAGGGATGGTCATTTTGTAGTGTTCAAGATTGTCTTGTTGTTATCATCTTCATAAGGGGATGGTTTGGTGGTGACGGATGGTCACATGTAGGCTTGTTGGTCTTATATTGTTTTCATTTTTTTGGTTTATCCTGTTTGGTCTGGCTTTATATGTTTCATGGATATTTACTATTTTCTTTAGCGTTGTAATATTTTGTTCATTAGTTACATGTGAGACTGGACTTTATTTTATTACACCTCACCATATGGAGAACCCTCCCAAGAGACTTTTTTAGATATTCTATGTTGGTTTGTTAAATTTATGTTATTTCATGAACTTAAAAAACCATTTAGACATTAATTATCAACAAAATTATTTAAAATTAATTCCCCCCAAAATTATTTGTCCTTAATAACAAAATAGTCATTATTTTGACCCTTATACACATTTCTCCTCAAGTATAAATACCGACCCCCTATTCTCATTATCCTACACAAAAATTTAAATCTCTATCATCATATCTCTCTTAAGGTGTCTCTTATGGTTATCTCTCTTCAATCATAAAGAGTGTTATTGGTTCAAAGGTTCAAATCTTAGATAAGAATCTCAATATAAGTAAGAGTATTTAATTATCATCTTCCCTTTTCAAGTGCATTACATTATATTGTTTTTTTAAATTAATTTTTCATATACTATCATTATTATTATTCCATGGTATTATCATCCATTTTTTTGAAGGGAAGTTTATGTATTCCATCTCATTTTAGCCTTTTACCAATCTATTGTTATTCTGAAATAATGGTTTCTCACCCCTCCTTTCTCATTACTTTTATGAGAATTTTTAAATTACATTTAAATTCATTGGAAAATATTATAATGCATCATTATTATAATTTAATTACTATGTTATCAATGAGATATCACTATTACATCACATTATACTATGTTTATAAGCTGTTATAATGATCATATTTTCCCACAGCCATAAAACCATCCCAAATTCGGTAAATAAAACTGTGTGTGGTTTTCCTACTGAAAAAAACTTATTTTGATACAAAAAAGTAGATATAATATTTGAAACAATTATACCTAGTGATAAAAACCCTGAAATTTAGGATTAGGTATTAACTCACTCTTCATTTTGTGCATGAAAAAGAGGCTTAACTGTACACCTGGTTTGACAATCCTAGTGGACTTTCTTTTGATAATTCACTTACTCTTTATGATATATAATAAAGGATTGAAATATATGGGTTGATATTTAAAATCAATTGATACACCTATTCCATGAACATATCATAAACCATTTATTTTTATTATTACTTTAATTTTGATAGTAACCTTTTCATTATGAACATCCCAAAGTTTATTATGGATTTAAATATATGGATTGGGTCACTACCGTTTTCATTATTTATTTTGAAAGTTATTTATTAGCTGTTAGAATGGTGGGTATGTATAAGATTAACTAAATTATAAAAATATTTGATTTTCACATGTATATAAAATTTATTATTTGGTGACAGATTATTTAGAAATTTAAGTTAAAAACTATTTGAAAATAAAGGAAATCTCTTTATGAAAAATTAATTTTATGAATCGATACTTGTTTTATCTCAATAAATTAAATAAATCACTTTCAGTAAATAATTTATAATTAAATGTATATATTATATGTTAAATAAATTTTTTAACATTAATCTTATGTGTTTTCTATGCATGAGATAATAATAAATCCAATTTTACTCCTAAACCCCATGTTTTTCTAAAAAACAGTTTTATCACATTTTGCACACTTATTTTAAAATTAAATTTTTATACTTTTAGAAATTTTATTTGAAAAAATGAAATTATTTTTTAAAATCATCATGTAAAAATAATCTTGGAGTGATATTTTATACTTTTATGAAATGATAAATTTTTTAGTGAATAGTAAAAATAATGGTTTTTATTAAAAAGTAGCCTTTTCATTCAAAGAATTTAAAAGATATGTTTAATTTTAATATTATTTTAAAAGTAAAATTAGTTTAAGTATAAATAAATTAATCCAATTTATTTAATTTGAATCAATTTCATATTGAATTTATTTATAAAAACTTTTAAACTTTTGAACATTTTCTCTTTGGAAAACCATTTTCTCGTCACGTCTATAGGTTTAATTTTAAATTAAGATTTTCCATATATGAATGGAATTTAAAAAAAATGGATTCTATATTTTAAATCATAATAATTTATATTATATAATAATCTCAACTTAATATTTGGTCAAATTTAATAGTAAAAAAATAAAAAATAAATATCTTTTTTAAGGTTAAAACAGGCCTAGTGGGAGGCTAAACTAAAATGATAAGGGGTCAAATGACCTATAAACTTGTAAAAAACAAATTCTATTTCCATATTTAAAAAATATAACCTATAAGGTTTGATAATGTCCCATTTTTTATCATTTTGGATTGTGAAAAACATGGGAACACTTTACTCTTTTCAAAAATTCCATGTGTGACCTCTCCCAACTAATAAAAGGCCACCACCTCTCCTATTCTCTTCAGATATCCAAAACCACTTGGTTTGGACCATCACTAACCAAATATATTACTAAATTAACTCCATAAATCCTTTATAACTTATGTTTTTTATTAATCCCTCCTAATAAGGCTTTAGGTGTAAACATAAAGAGGTTCTCTAAAGAAGATGTGTAGTCCTTAAACTTGTGTTGTCATTTTATTTATTCCAATAAATCCTTAAAATATTATTCAAATATTATGATATAATAAAACAACTATGAAAAATATACTCATATGTAATTTTATTAATTTAATAAACTATATCCATCACCTCTATTATCAAATGGGAATTGAAATTGTCGATCATGTGTACGGCGAACTACTGCTTCACGAACCGATGTTATTTTTTTTTCATCACCACCTATCATGATTGGATATAATGATGGATTTAATGTTTATATAATATATTTATTAAATTATTATACATTTTAAATTATATTATCACACCTAAATTCTTAACTTCCAACCCCTTGGAAAACAATAACATCACTCATGTGTACGACAAACTACCACCTCACGAACCAATGTGATGTGTTTTCATTTCTGTTTTACATAGACTCTAATAGGGATATATTAAATAAATATATATGATATTTTTTATATAATAATACTAACAAAATTATCATATCACACATACCTTCTTACTCTCTATACCATTGGGGATACGATAATGTCACTTGTGTGTACGACGGACAACCGGCTCACGAAGCGATGTGATTCATTTTTCACTAACACTTTACATGGGAGGTAATAAGGATAAATTTAATAATTATATGAGATATATATGATATAATAAATAATACTTAAATTTTAATTATTATTAAAAAAAATTTGTTCCATCCATTAAAAAATGGAAATAGTGTTCATGCGTACATACAACCTACCATCTCCATAAATAGTGTATTTCAATTTTTTTTACAGATTACAAGAAATAATTGTATAATAAATATATATGATATTTATTTAATTTTTAAAATTATGGATATGATTTTACCATGATAAAATTAAAAGCAACACAAATACAAAATCAAAACATACATGAAAAATAATGCAGTTATTACCTGAAACGTGTTTTTAAAAAGGAATTGTAATTAAAGAGGTAATAAAAGGTCATAAGTAATTCATATATAGAATTATATATATATATATATAAATATGATTCTATAATATTTGTATAATAAACCTATATTTATTATATAGAAGGTTTAAATGTGTATGAATGAAGTCAATTCTTAAGGCAAGGGATTTCTATCTCAATTTTTCTTCTTCGGGACATATATTATATTATGAACCTATCTTCTTATATGAGGTTTATATACATCCCCTTTTAAATTTAATATAATGAATTTATTTATTATCATGGTATTCTAAGTTTCATTTAATTTTATTCTTTCATGGGTATTACGATTCAAAGTTACCAAAGTGGTAAGGGTTTTATGTTACAATCTCATCATTTATCAGGATTGTTTATGATTATGATTACAATAATAAAATAGTATGATCTATATCTCAAGAAACTCGTGTATTTTATTCTATTATTATTATTTATCAAGAATAAACATTTTTCTTTCATTTTCCTCTCTTACAGGATTAAATAGACCAAATTTGTTTTTTAATAAAAATCGTCTATATTTCTCTCTTCGATCGAAAACACTTCTTTCTTCTAAATAAATGTTTTCTAAAAATGTTTTAATTTTTATTAAATTATAAAAATTATTTATTAAAATAAATTTTATCATTGTTTTAATTTTTTATAATTTTTTAAAATTAATCTTCATGTCATTCTCAAAACATGTCCTATTTTTCTTTTATCAAAAATTTGAAAGGAATATTTGTTTTAACCTATAGGACATTTCCTTCCTTCATGACCACTCAATGTTTTAAAGATTAATTTATAAGTTTCATGGTAATTCTTAAATAAAATTATATCAAAAAAATTATGTTTTTAAAAGTTTTTTTTTAATATATAAATTATATTTTCCTTAAGAAATATTTTTAATGATATTTAAATCTTTCTCTCTAAGTTTCCAAGTTTATTTTCAAAGAAAATGATTTTGAAAATTTTTTATGTTTTTGAATGTTTTTTTCAAAGTGAAAAGTATATTTTCCTCAATAAATTTTATAAATGATATTTAAATATTCCATTATTAGTTTCCAAGGTTATTTTTATAGAAAAATATTTTGAATTTTGTTTATGGATTTTTATCTTTGAAAAGTTTTTTTCATAGTGTAATGAATATTTTCCCCAAGAAATGATCTAATTGATCTTTCAATATCATTTTCCATATAATATAAAATACTTTGTGTTAATTATTATTTAATTTATATATTATCCAAGGATACCATTCTTATTCTTTCTCTGAATGGTTTCTGTTTATCATGAGAAGATATTTATGAAATCTATTTCTTTTCCTAAGGTTATGTAATGATGAAATATTAGATGAAAACCATTTCTTTTCATGGGTTTTGATATAATGAATTATTTATGGAACCCATTTATTTTCATGGGTTCTGATAAGTTCAATTTTTTATGATCTTGTGGAACACATATGTATGATTTTCATTATGTGATAGGTGTGACCTCTCTATCCCTCCAATGCATTGGGAAATGATTAATGTTCTAGGATATCATAGGGTAAATAAAAGGTTATCTTAAGCCCAAAAAGAGGGTGCATGGGTGGTTATCCCATGCCTGAAGTAGGTACATGGGTGGTCATCCCAATACTAACTTATTATGAATGTATTGGTGTATAGCCTTGAAATAAGGTTTTCTATGCTTATGTGTACACCACAATTCCATTTCTTATTCCAATTTTATGCTCTCATGGCTCATGTTTTTTTATTTCCTTATGATTCATGTCTTATGAACTCCCAATATTAATACCATGACAAAATATTTTGTTCCTTGATATGTAGGGTATGGTTTTCATATGTTATGATTGTGTTCTCATACCCTTATTCTCATGAAATGATTATATATTTCCCTTGTTTACCCTTACTGATCTTCTAATCTCACCCTTTATTATGTTTATTTTCCCCAGGTTATGATGATAGGTATTATGTGCGATATGTCTAAGACGGGTTTTATTTATGAGAAACTAAGTGGTAAATGATGTAGAACTCTTATGAACCAGTAGTTTATCTTTCCAAGTTTCCAAAGGCACTATACCTTTATAATCCTCGGGAATGTGTTTGTGTAATATAATGATTATTCATCTAAAAATATGTAATATCTATTTATAAAAATCTTGGGTTTCTATAATTGGTATGAGATGGTTGTTTTAGTTAACCTTTGTAAAGTAGGATGATAAAACTTTACCAAGACACCTAGGGATATGTCTAAGGATATGTCTAGGGATAATTATAAGTATAGGAAAATATCTTGGAATATTGGTGAAGAATATGTTGAGTGTTTTTTGAGAAATTAAATCCCAAGATGGATACTGTAAGTGGACATGTTTTTGACACCGATACATTTTATAAATTCACAAACTCTTTATGAAACATCATGAAAGATTTTAATAATGACTATGAGTGACTTAGGTTAAACCTAAGGTGTCATATATTGAAAATAAGGAGTCATTATTTAGACATCCTATAAGTGTTTTTTATGATCATGTGGTTTTCCACAATGATTAGTATTTCTAACACTATGAATTTTGATTTTAGTAAATGGATGGAGACTAAAGGAACCATGTTAATGATGAGTGAGACATAAAATTCAATGAGTATACTCATGAGAAACCAAATTTTATGGGGTTTTGAATTAAAAATCTTATTTATATGCTCAAAAAACTTTATTGGACTATGAATCATGTTGAAATTCTGAACAAGAAAAGGAGGGAAGAAACTTATATTAAGTCATTCATGAGGAAACATCCACATTCTTTTTATGGTACTTTTGATCCACTAGTTGCTAAAAAATGGATAAATACCATTATGAAGATATTTTCCTTTATATATTGTTTAGATCATGTAAAATTCATTTTCACCATCTATCATTTGAAAGGAGAAATAGATAAATTATGGAATCGTATCAAGGATAAGAGGAAACAATATGAAATTCACTCCATGGAGTGAGATGAGTTTAAGATATTATTTTTCAATTATTACAACCCTTGTATTATTCATACAAAAATGAAGAAGGAATTACTTGAGATTAAATAGAAGGATGATGAATATATTGGTACCTGTGGAGAATGTTTACAAGACTAGTGAGATATAGTTTTGGTTTTATCATCCAACTTGAAAGTAAAGCTGATCGATTCTTCAATGGCTTAAAACCAATTTTATGAATGTAGTTATCCATAAGGGACTTTAGTATGTAGAAATTTTTAGTTTTTCTATCAAGGTGGAAATAGATATTAGAGTGACCAATGAATCGCATAATTTTGTTAAGAAAATAAAGATAGAATTCAAGAGAAATTCTAAAAATCATGGAGAGAAGAAGATGGTCTTTCCTTTATTCTTGAGGTGTGGAAGGAAACATAGAGGAAATTTCCTTAAGGGAACTAGTAAATATTTCAACTTATAAAAGGAAGGTGGTTGATCAGTTGAATATTGAAGTAATGGGATGAAGTTAGCTAATGATATAAATAGATTGAAATATCTACATAATACACCACCCACACTCTAGTGGTTTAAGTGTATGAATTTTGGTCATCATACTGATTAATTCCACAATACAAGTGATAATAAGGATGATAAGATAGAACAACCTCTAAATAAAAAGGATAAAGGGAAATCTTATGTAATAAAAATGGATGAAGTGAATCATGATAATTTGGACACACTTATCCTCCACTCCTTAGTTAGGAATTTCATGTTTGATTTTGTATGAAGGATCCCTATGAAAATATTATTTTTTATCCCTTAGTGGAACATAATGTGATTATTATGATTGATTAACTCTCTCTACATGTATTTTGAGTAAATAAATCACCAATGGTATTATATAGATGTAATGATGAACCCATGATTTTGATGGAAATTTTTTTGTCTAATATAATACCTTGTTTAAGGAATAAAGGATTAATTATTTTTTGGAAGTGTATATACCTCTATGTAAGATTAAATTAAGAGTTATGGATACTATCATGGGTTTATGAGTTTAAAGTTGATTATAATTTAAAAGTCTTAGAAACCCCTTCTGAGTTTTTACATGATTATATTTTGTCATGATTAAGGATATTTTTGGAAACATCTATGGAAATACAACCCTTTGGCTATGTTTTAGTAAAATATTTATTTGTTACAGAATGACTTTAATTTTTCCAAACATAAGATTAAAGGTATTTGAAACCTTTAGGCTTTATCTTATCTTTTATATTGAGGTAATTAAGAATTATTTAAAATTGGGAATGTTATAGGAATTATATTAATATAGTTTTTTAAAAAAGAGAGATAACCTACATATTGAGTGACAACTTGTCACGTCTGGTAATCCCTCGAGGCATGACCCCAAAACTGAAGGGTAACAAGGTTATAAATCCTACCACTGACCTATATGAAAGAGTTTTTATATATAGAAAACATGAATTGAAATATTTCTAAGGATGTATCTTAGTGTTTGGTATGTAAATAAGTTAAAGAAGAGAGAAAAATGTTTAAGGGGATTCTCTTACCATTATCCATACTAGAATATAAATGAGAGAACATCACCATGGATTTTTTTATATAACTCCCCAATACATCCAAAAGGAATAATTTTATATGCTTTATAGTTGATCACCTTTAAAATTTAGCACACCTCATCACTATCAAAGAATTTTTCTCTAGATTGAATTTATAGGATATACATTAGGGAAGTTGTAAGGTTGAATGGAGTACCACATTCAGTTATATCTCACCAAGATATGAGATTTACCTCAATGTTATTGAAAAGTATTTATAATGATCTTGATAAAGAGTTGAGTTTAGTACTTGATATTATCTTTATAAAGGTGTTAAGTCTGAGAGAACAAATTCAAACACAAGAGGATATGCTAAGATCATATTATATGTATTTTAATGGTGGTTGGGATCAACACATTACCATAGTTATGTTTTATTGAAACAATAATTTTTACTCAATCGCACTGAATGATACTTATGGAAACCCTGCTTTTTATTACAACTTAAGCATGCTTTATTACATAAAACTTCACTTGATCCAACAAAGAAGATCGAGAGGTTTAGTGTCTTTGGGGCTTAGGATCATTACATAAAAACTTTAAACTTGAAATAAAACATCTTTATTGAAAACTTCCTTTACATGACCACTACATTCCTTCGTACTTAGCATTTCATGGGATAACCTGAGGACATGCATAAGAAAATGGTGAGCTATAAAGCCCAGTAAGGGAGTAAACAATGGATAACATGAGAGGTGAAATACATGTTAGGCAATAGGCATATCAATAGAGCATAAGAGAAACATGAACATAAAGGCATGATAAAGCATGATAATCATAACATGGAAATGTGGCAACAACACTTAACATTGAATTAGCATGAGCCAAGGCTCATTGCACATGGAGCATGAGTAAACCCTCATTGCACTTGAAGCAGGAGTAAACCCTCGTTGCACTAGAATTAGCATGAGTCAACACTCATTGCACATGACGTATCATGATACTATACTTTACCCAATGCATTGGAGCGCTATAAAGGGCGCACCCTTCTTAAACAATTCATTTCATGCATAAGTGTGCCACATGGATCATAAAACATGGATTCATAAAACATAATAATTTCTTCCACGATAAAGGAATTTGGAATTCATACATGAAACTTTATAATCAATATGTAAATGTGCATAAAGGTGAATACCCTTGATGGAGAAATGGGCATGGTATTCACTGCACAAAGACATTGGCTTAGAAAATCGGTGCGATTTCGGCAGCGTAACGGCGTGACATAAGAATTCATAAAAAGAGGTTGATGAGAGAGAAAGGGGTTACTCATCATATTTAAATGTAATGGACAGTAAGGAGATCATATATATACATGTCCCAACAATAGAAATGGAATTTAGATTCATGATACAAAAGTATTTCTTGAATGTAAAAGAAGAGAGAGAAGTTCCTTTCGGAATTTCAGCATAGTAACGGGTGTACATGGGAGGCATTTAATGAGAGAGAAAGGGTTCTCCCATCATTCAAACAATAAGAGGGAAGTATGGGGGAGGTGCGAAACCATACCCCAACATTCATAATTGAAATTAAAAGGGAAATACAACTTAAAGAAAATTGACAAAAAAAAGAGAAAGGAAGAAAACCCCTTACTTGGAAGTGTGCTTCCAAAGGCTAGAGAGAGGCTTGTGAGAGGCTTCTTGGGAGCTTGGGGAACCTTGAGAGGATTCTAGAGAGAGTAGGTCAGAGGTTGGACGAACTTAAAGGGCTTTGAGTGAGGAGGAAGTGGGAGCTTGGGTGGGTTTATATAGGAAAGGTGAGAGAATTCTTTATTATTTAGGTTTGGGACCCCTTATATTAAAATAATCCAAACCACAAACCATCCCATGGTATTTGCCCATGGTTTCTGGAAAAGGAAAGAGGAAAATAATATTTTACAAGTCCAAGGTCCGAACTTATTAAAAAATTAGGTTTGCTTATGTGGAGGTGAGTCACACTCCCATGGAAATTAATTTAAAAAGGCAAAGTGTTGAATAAGTCTTGAGGGCTCCATTAATGCTTTGAAAAGTAAGTCAAACAAACCCAAAACCTCATTATTTTAATGATAAAACACATATTGGCCGAACATAAGGATTATGGTATTTTATTACATCACCATTGGGTCATTATGATGTCATAAAACACATTATATATTTAAATGGTATTTAATTTTTACCCAAAAATTTGACTGTCTCAGAAAATTATGAAAAATTCACCGTTGGATAATTTCGTCGTCCTGATTCCAAAAATAATATTTATTTTATCTAAATAATTTTCTAAATATGTGAATTTTCACTTTTAAAATAAAAACCGACATTTATAAAAAATTCACGGGTTTTGACAGAAATGGCCTTCAAACCTTAATAAAAAAAATTTAATTGCATTCATAAAATTATAAGATCATTTATATTTAATAAAAATTAATTTAATATTAATAATAATATTTTATTAAAATATTATTTAATTCAAAAATCCTTTAATTCAATAAAATATAATTCTTAATTAAATAATAACTAAAAACACCATTTGTACTTTAAAAACTAATTACAATGTATCAAAAATTATATTCATTATTATATACAAAAAATAATGTACATGAACATGGTGCTACTTATTTGTTACATAACCCCTTAAAATAGCCGCATAAGACCTAAGTGTAAGGTGCGCGATGGTGACAGACTCTTGGGGTTGCTCGGATAACATCGCTCGAGTGGTAATCTCTATCAACTTCCATTTTTCTCGTAGACGATCACGTTCGAGCTTGACTTGATGAAGCTCAGCTTGGGCTTTGTCAAGGGCAAAGCCCAAAGACGCCACCTCTTTTCCGAGCTCCGACAAATGGGCTTCGTAAGGGGCAATTATACTGGATGAGGCCATCGCTTCCTTTGTCTGAGTAGAAATGGTTTCGTTAAAGCCTTATATTTATACTACTCAGATGATCACTGTTCAACGCCTATAAAAGTAACGGTCACAAATCTTAACATAAAACTAAAGAAGTTGACATCTTATAAAAAACATTTTTTTTATAAAGAAACATTTAACTGGATCAAGAGGGATTTTCCATTAATGAAACTTTGGGTCGTTAAAACATTCCCCCCTTAAGAAATTTCGCCCTCGAAATTTTCCTTTTCCCACACTAAAACAAATGTGGGTAACTTAGCTTCATCATATCCTCCGACTCCCATGTTGCTTCTTCAAACTTGTGGTTTCTCCACAACACCTTGACGAGGGGCATTGTCTTATTTCGTAGAACGTTTTCTCTATGATCTAAGATCTTCACTGGCTGCTCCTCATAAGAAATATCGTCTTCTAATTGTACCACCTCGGAAGAGAGTACATGTGAAGGGTCTGGTATGTACTTCCTTAAGAGGGATACATGGAAGACATCATGCACCTTGTCCATAGTAGGTGGAAGTGCTAGTCGATAGGCCACAGCCCCAACACGATCAAGAATCTCGAATGGGCCGATGTACCTTGGACTTAACTTCCCTTTCTTTCCAAACCTCATGACCTTCTTCCACGGAGATATGCGTAAAAACACCATGTCTCCGACTTTAAACTCAAGGTCTCGTCGACGATTATTTGCATAACTCTTCTGTCGACTTTGGGCTGCCTTGATATGCTGCTGAATGGTTTTCACCTTCTCCACCATTTCTTCGACCATTTCTGGTCCAAGCAGCTTATGTTCACCGACCTCATCCCAACATGCCGGTGTTCTGCACCTTTTCCCATACAAGGCTTCATATAGTGCCATTTGGATGCTCGAGTGGAAACTATTATTATAAGAGAACTCAACCAGAGGGAGATGTTGATCCCATCCTCCTTTAAAGTCCATTGACCACTCTCTCAACATATCCTCAAGTGTTTGGATAGTCCGCTCGGATTGGCCATCAGTTTGAGGATGATAGGCCGTACTGAAGTTCAGTTCAGTATTCAGAGCATGTTGAAGACTCTTCCAAAACATAGAGTTAAATCTTGGATCTCGGTCAGACACAATAGATAGTGGTACTCCATGCAACCGTACCACTTCCCTGATATATATCTGTGCCAGTTGATCCAAAGAGAAATCCTCTCGAATAGCAATGAAGTGTGCAGTCTTTGTAAGACGATCCACAATAACCCAGATTGCATTGTTGCTTTCGGATGTCCTTGGAAGTCCAGTGACGAATTCCATGGTGATGTTCTCCCATTTCCATTCTGGTATGGGAAATGGTTGCATCATCCCCTTAGACTTCTGCCTCTCTGCCTTCACTTGCTGACACATCAGGCACTTTGATGTATATTTAGCGATCTCCTTCTTCATATTATCCCACCAAAAGTTTTCTCGGAGATCTCGATACATCTTTGTGCTCCCTGGGTGAATAGAGAAATTTGAACTATGTGCATCATCCAAAAGTTCCTTCTTCAGCTCCGAACTTGATGGAACACATAGTCTTTTCCCAAACCACACAATTCCTTCTTCATTAACATTAAACTCTGAGGATTTTCCCTTTTTGATAGCTTCCACTTTTTCTTGGATTCCCGCATCATCCTTTTGAGCATCCTTTAACCTTTCCAAAAGAGATGGTTGAGAAATCATTTGTGAAAGGATTGATGATGTTCCATTCTTTGTGATTCCCACGTCCATCTTCATCAAGTCTAAGAAGATTGGATCCTTATCAATTCTCATCATTGATAGAATTGCTGGATCCTTTCTACTTAGGGCATCCGCCACCTTGTTTGCCTTCCCAGGGTGGTAATGTATTGAACAGTCATAATCCTTGATGAGATCTATCCATCTTCTCTGGCGCATATTAAGCTCTTTCTATGTGAATATATATTTAAGACTCTTGTGGTTAGTATATATCTCACATTTCTCTCCATAGAGATAATGCCGCCAGATTTTCAAGGCAAAGATCACTGCCGCCAACTCCAGATCATGCGTTGGATAGTTTCGCTCATGGATTTTCAACTGCCTTGAGGCATAGGATATCACTTTATCATTCTGCATCAGCACATATCCTAAGCCCTTCTTCGAAGCATCACTTAATACCACAAAAAGCTCCCCACTTGTGGGTAAAGTGAGCACAGGTGCAGTGATAAGCCTTCTTTTCAACTCCTTGAAGCTTTCTTCGCATTCATCACTCCAAGCAAACTTTACTCCCTTTCGAGTTAGCTTGGTAAGAGGGTTGGACAATCGTGAGAAGTTTCTCACAAATCGTCGATAATATCCAGCTAACCCCAAGAAGCTACGGATATCAGTTACCGATGTTGGCCTCGGCCATCCCTCAATTGCATCTGTTTTGGAGGGGTCCACAGATATCCCATTGCTTGTGATGATATGACCCAAGAATGAGACTTCCTTCAACCAAAACTCACACTTTTTGTACTTTGCATAGATATTCTCCTTGCACAAAGTCTCTAGTACAGTTTTTAAATGCTCCTCATGGGCCTCCTTGGTTTTGGAGTATATTAGAATATCATCTATAAAGACTACCACAAATTTGTCAAGGTAATCTCTAAAGACTCTATTCATCAAGTCCATGAATATTGCTGGAGCATTGGTGAGTCCAAAAGGCATTACTATGAATTCATAGTGCCCGTACCTTGTACGAAAAGCAGTCTTGGGTACATCTTCCTTCTTCACCCTTACTTGATAATATCCCGACCGCAAGTCGACCTTGGATAAGTATTGTGCTCCACGCAGGTGATCAAACAAGTCATCGATTCTTGGGAGAGGATACTTGTTCTTTATCATGATTTTTTTAAGTTCACGATAATCGATGCAAAGCCGCATTGACCCATCCTTCTTCTTGACGAAGAGGACTGGTGCACCCCATGGTGATGCACTTGGGCGTATAAACACTTTATCCAGATTCTCCTGTAGTTGTTTCTTCAATTCTTTAAGCTCAACCACAGCCATTCTATATGGAGTCTTGGATATTGGTAGTGCCCCAGGTATAAGTTCAATTGAGAACTCAACATCTCTTCTTAGAGGAAGACCAGGAAGTTCCTCGGGAAATACTTCAGCGAATTCCCTCACAATAGGAATTTCTTCAAGGGTGGTTTCTTCCTTGGACTCAATCATCTGAGCCAGATATGCGTGCTCATAAGGCAGTAATATCCATGCTTGAGATGATGGAGCTAAAGGAGATTCATCTTCCTCCTGACACTTGTAAAGAATCGGGGGTCGATTCTCCATATGGAGTGTGATTTCCCTCTCCCGACAATTTATGTTGGCTCTATATAAGGAAAGCCAATCCATGCCAAGAATTGCATCAAATTCCACCAAAGGGAGTATGATGAGGTTCACTGGGAAATTTAATCCACATATTATAACAGGGGAGGACTTATACTCATGGGATGCAATGATTGCCCCATTTGCCGTACTCACCGACATATTTACTTCCATCATTTTTGGTGGTGCAGGGATTGTTCTACTAAACTTTTGAGATATAAAAGAATGCGTAGAACCTGAATCAAAAAGTACGTTCACTATTCTTGAATGAATAACTAGCGTACCTGTCACCACTTCGTTGTCGGGGTTCACTTCGGCAGAAGTGATGGAAAAAGATCTTCCTTGTTGTCTTGGAGGTTGTTGATTGCCTCCGATAACCCTTGGATTAGGGCACTGATTCGCAAAATGACCTGGTTCTTTGCATTTGAAGCATTGAACAACGCGTTGAGGTTCGAACGGAGCGTTCCTCTCCTCTGTCGCAGTCGCGGGTCCTTCTTGCTGACAGTTAACAGCTAGGTTCCCATCTCTTCCACACTTGAAGCATTTTCTTGTCCCCCTAAGGCAATTTCCAGGGTGCTTCTTTCCACACTTTTGGCAAGTGGGGTGCTGGAATTTCTTAGCGCCGTTGGATTTATCCATCAGACCACCAGCATTGAAGTCCACCTTACGCTTCTTGTCCCCATGATACCCCTGTGATTCTCCGATCTCCATTTCAACCTTGAGGGCACATCGGACAATTTCCTCATAGCTGTCGAAGTCACGGATCTCTAATGCTTTCCACAAGCTAGGCTTCAGCCCACCAAAGAAGCGGTCAACCTTGCATTCGGGGGTAATGAAAAAGTCGGAAGCGTATCGTGCAAGCCTTGTGAAGTTTGCCTCGTACGCTCCCACAGATTCCTCATCTTTCTGCTTGAGGGAAAGGAAGTCCCTTTCCATCTTAAGACGGAGGATGCGTGGAAAATATTTATCGAAAAACATCTTCCGGAATACCTTCCATTCCAAAGCCTCGATCTCCTCCTCAGGCTTCGTATTTTTGATCAACATCCACCATTGATCAGCTTCACCCTCCATACGATAAGCCTCCAGGAGAACCTTCTCTTTTTCAGAGCATTGGAGGATGGAGAATATCTTCTCAATGGAGTTGATCCATTGTTCAGCGATCGTGGGATCAGATGATCCACTAAAAGTAGGAGGCCTTTGTCTCATGAAGCTTTCAATAGCGACTTGTTCTTTCTTAGGGGGGGGTTGAACGTTCCTCTTGACCAGTGTTTCTATTCAAAACTTGAGTTAGCTGAGAGAGAAGCGTGACAAAGTTCGCGATTCCCGCTCCCATTGGATTGGGCATCTCATAAGTACAATCATCACACTGATCTTCACAACGGTTGTTAGCCCGAGTTCTCCTATTACCGGCCATTGGCTGGAATAAAAGGAAAGTTAGGGGTAACACATAAAGGGTAATCCAAATACAAAAGTTGATGACTTATAAATAAACTTTAATCTCTTTAACTTATGAGTCTATAGGATTCAATCCAGGCTTTTCATGATCTTCCTTCTAACATATATTCTTAGGGGCATTTGTTTCCCTTAATAAGGGTTCATACTAAGATTTTGAATTTATCAAAACATATCCCCCGGGAGTGTCGTAACCAAGAGTGCAGCAAGGCCCGTTGTCGTGCACCATTTCCCGTTCGAGTCTAGCTCAAAGCGGTGTTTTCGGGTTTTACCCCTAGGATACATCTATGCCAGAGCCGCCTCTACCTGCTCGTATCCAGACAGGGATGTATTTGTTTGATAAACCACTTACTTAGTATTTACCAAAACTTAGGGCTGTTTTTATTATGATTAGTCTTGTATTTAAGGCTTTACTAGGGTTTCCTAATCCCAAAAATAACTAAACCTATCCTCTGATACCAACTATGGCAACCCTGCTTTTTATTACAACTTAAGCTTGCTTTATTACATAAAACTTCACTTGATCCAACAAAGAAGATCGAGAGGTTTAGTGTCTTTGGGGCTTAGGATCATTACATAAAAACTTTAAACTTGAAATACAACATCTTTATTGAAAACTTCCTTTACATGACCACTACATTCCTTCGTACTTAGCATTGCATGGGATAACCTGAGGACATGCATAAGAAAAGGGTGAGCTATAAAGCCCAGTAAGGGAGTAAACAATGGATAACATGAGGAGTGAAATACATGTTAGGAAATAGGCATATCAATAGAGCATAAGAGAAACATGAACATAAAGGCATGATAAAGCATGATAATCATAACATGGAAATGTGGCAACAACACTTAACATTGAATTAGCATGAGCCAAGGCTCATTGCACATGGAGCATGAGTAAACCCTCATTGCACTTGAAGCACGAGTAAACCCTCGTTGTACTTGAATTAGAATGAGTCAACACTCATTGCACATTACATATCATGATACTATACTTTACCCAATGCATTGAAGCGCTATAAAGGGCGCACCCTTCTTAAACAATTCATTTCATGCATAAGTGTGCCACATGGATCATAAAACATGGATTCATAAAACATAATAATTTCTTCCACGATAAAGGAATGTGGAACTCATACATGAAACTTTATAATCAATATGTAAATGTGCATAAAGGTGAATACCCTTGATGGAGAAATGGGCATGGTATTCACTACACAAAGACATTGGCTTAGAAAATCGGTGCGATTTCGGCAGCGTAACGGCGTGACATAAGAATTCATAAAAAGAGGTTGATGAGAGAGAAAGGGGTTCCTCATCATATTTACATGTAATGGAAAGTAAGGAGATCATATATATACATGTCCCAACAATAGAAATGGAATTTAGATTCATTGTACAAAAGTATTGCTTGAATGTAAAAGAAGAGAGAGAAGTTCCTTTCGGAATTTCAGCATAGTAACGGGTGTACATGGGAGGCATTTAATGAGAGAGAAAGGGTTCTCCAATCATTCAAACAATAAGAGGGCAGTATGGGGGAGGTGATAAACCATACCCCAACATTCATATTTGAAATTAAAAGGGCAATACAACTTAAAGAAAATTGACAAAAAAAAGAGAAAGGAAGAAAACCCCTTACTTGGAAGTGTGCTTCCAAAGGCTAGAGAGAGGCTTGTGAGAGGCTTCTTGGGAGCTTGGGGAACCTTGAGAGGATTCTAGAGAGAGTAGGGTAGAGGTTGGACGAACTTCAAGGGCTTTGAGTGAGGAGGAAGTGGGATCTTGGGTGGGTTTATATAGGAAAGGTGAGAGAATTCTTTATTATTTAGGTTTGGGACCCCTTATATTAAAATAATCCAAACCACAAACCATCCCATGGTATTTGCCCATGGTTTCTGGAAAAGGAAATAGGAAAACAATATTTTACAAGTCCAAGGTCCGAACTTATTAAAAAATTAGGTTTGCTTATGTGGAGGTGAGTCACACTCCCATGGAAATTAATTTAAAAAGGCAAAGTGTTGAATAAGTCTTGAGGGCTCCATTAATGCTTTGAAAAGTAAGTCAAACAAACCCAAAACCTCATTATTTTAATGATAAAACACATATTGGCCGAACATAAGGATTATGGTATTTTATTACATCACCATTGGGTCATTATGATGTCATAAAACACATTATATATTTAAATGGTATTTAATTTTTACCCAAAAATTTGACTGTCTCAGAAAATTATAAAAAATTCACCGTTGGATAATTTCGTCGTCCTGATTCCAAAAATAATATTTATTTTATCTAAATAATTTTCTAAATATGTGAATTTTCACTTTTAAAATAAAAACCGACATTTATAAAAAATTCCCGGGTTTTGACAGAAATGGCCTTCAAACCTTAATAAAAAAATTTTAATTGCATTCATAAAATTATAAGATCATTTATATTTAATAAAAATTAATTTAATATTAATAATAATATTTTATTAAAATATTATTTAATTCAAAAATCCTTTAATAAAATAAAATATAATTCTTAATTAAATAATAACTAAAAACACCATTTGTACTTTAAAAACTAATTACAATGTATCAAAAATTATATTCATTATTATATACAAAAAATAATGTACATGAACATGGTGCTACTTATTTGTTACATAACCCCTTAAAATAGCCGCATAAGACCTAAGTGTAAGGTGCGCGATGGTGACAGACTCTTGGGGCTGCTCGGATAACATCACTCGAGTGGTAATCTCTATCAACTTCCATTTTTCCCGTAGACGATCACGTTCGATCTTGACTTGATGAAGCTCATCTTGGGCTTGGTCAAGGGCAAAGCCCAAAGACGCCACCTCTTTTCCGAGCTCCGACAAATGGGCTTCGTAAGGGGCAATTCTACTGGATGAGGTCATCGCTTTGTCTGAGTAGAAATGGTTTCGTTAAAGCCTTATATTTATACTACTCAGATGATCACTGTTCAACGGCTATAAAAGTAATGGTCACAAATCTTAACATAAAACTAAAGAAGTTGACATCTTATAAAAAAACATTTTTTTTATAAAGAAACATTTAACTGGATCAAGAGGTATTTTCCATTAATGAAACTTTGGGTCATTACAATAATTATAAATAACTTTAAGTAAAAAAGTGTAGAACTCCAATGAACCATGTTGAATTTGGATAAATAAAGCTAATAGGACCAGAGTTGGTTGAAGAAATGGAAGATAAGGTTAGATACATTTGATAACACAAAAGGACAACCCAAATTTGGTAGAAAAATAAGGCTGACAATTATCAATGTAATATAGAATTTTAATTTAGTGAGAAGGTATTTTTAAAAATATCTCCATTAAATAAAGAAGGGAAGACTAATCCCTAGGTATATTGTTGCTTTTGAAATTCTTGATCATATCCAGACAATATCTAATCATTTTAAGCTTTCGCCAAACCTCTCCCAAGTCCATGATGTGTTCCATGTATCTCTACTAAGGAATAACATACCTTATCCATCACATGTACTGAACTTAAAGTTCATACCACTTTAGAATGATATTTATTATGAGGAACATCTAGTAGAGATTCTGGATTGTATAGAGAAAGTTATACAAAACAAGACAACTCACTTTGTCAAAGTTTTGTGGTGAAATAACCAGCTTGAGGAAGCAACATGGGATCATGAGGATGTAATGAGACAGAATTATCCTCAGTTGTTAGTACCAAAGGGATATAATTTTGAGGGAAAATTCATTTTAAGGAAGGTGTAATATAACACCTTGAGATTTTAGGAAATATTATTTTTTGAATAAATTCAAATTCTTTTAAAGGTTACGTTATATGCAACACCGAGTCTTAACAAAATGCAACACACTACTAAAATATTATTATTTAATACGATAGTTATTTCCTAGTAATTTTATTGGTGGTTGTAAATAGTACAAACTAAATTATGAAAATATATGGTTTACACATTAATATAAAATGAATTATTTGGAGACATATTATTTATAAATGTCAATTAAAAACCATTTGAAAATAAAAGAATCATTTTCTGAAAAAATATGTTTATGCGCACATTGAATTTTATCTCAATAAATTAAATAAATAAATTTTTTAAAATTATTTTAATAAAATTTATATGTTATAAATTCAATAAAATTTATAGCATTCATATTATGTATTTTCTAGGCATGAGATAAGAATAAATCCAATTTTAGGCTTAAAAACTATATTTTTAAAAAAATCAATTTTGTCACATTTTGCATACTTATTTTAAAATTATTTTTTTCCCATGATTAAAAAATTTATTTTAAAAAATTAACTTACTTTTTTAAATAATCATGTCAAGTTCATCTTAGATTGATATTTAGAGAATTTTCTGAAAAGATAACTTTTTTATTAAATAGTGAAAAATACTTTGTTTTTTTAAAACCTGCCTGTTCATTCAAGGAATTTACAAGATAAATTTTATTTTATTATGGTTTTAGAAGTAAAATTAGTTGAATAATATATCTGTTAATTCAATTTAGTTCATTTTAATCAATTTTATATTGAATTTTGATATATAAACTTTTTAAACTTTTGAACATTCTCTCTTTGAATAACAGCTTTCCCGTCGCATTTATATGTTTAATTTTAAATTAAAATTTGATACTTATGTAAATGGAATTTAGAAAAATTGATTCCATATTTATAATTATAAAAATTTATATTATATATTAATTTCAACTTAATTTTTAGTTAAAGTTAATAGAAAATAAAATAAAAATTAACTACTGTGGTTAAGGTTAAAACAGGTTTACCGAGTTAAACTAAAATGATAAGGGGTAAAATAACCTAAAAACTTATCCAAAACAAATTTTATGGAAATATATAGAACTTATAACCTATATTTTTCTATAATGGACCATTTTCGTATGTGAAAAACATGGGTACACTTTATTTTTTTTGAAAAATTCCATATGTGTCCTCACCCCCCCTCCCATAAATAAATGGACACCCCTCTCCTCTCATCTTCGCTCTTACCAAACCATTTGTTTCAGTGAATAACTACCAAAATATATTCCTTACTTCCCAACCCACATCCCATAGTCCTTATTTTTATTAGTAATATCTCCTAAAAAGGATTTAAGTGTAAACCTATAGAGGTTCTCCTCAGAAGAGGTATAGTCCTTAAACTTGCGTTTTCGTTTTATTTCATCCTCCAACTCCTTAAAATAACTTTAAAATACGATGATATAATAAAAAATGTATATAAAATATAATAATATTTTATTATGTTGATGGAATAACCTATATCTATCTACTCTTTCATCCAATGGTAAACAAAATTGTTGATCGTGTGTACGGGGTACTACCGCCTCGCAAATTGATGATATTGTTTTCCATCACCACCTATCACAGATGGATATAATGATGGATTAAATTTTTATATAATATATTTATGATATTATAATACTTATTCAATTATAATATCACATCTAACTTCTTACCTAATAACCGGTTATAAAACAATAATGTTGGTTATGTGTATGGGGAACTACTGCCTCACGAATCGATGTGATGTGTTTTTCATTTTTTTTACTTAGATGGTAATAGGGATATATTAAAGGAATATATATTATATTTGTAAAAAATTATACTTATATGATTATCATATCATATATACCTTCTTATTTTCCATTTCTTGGGGGATATGATAACATCTCTCAAGTGTACGACAGACTACCACCTCACAAAGCGATGTGATTTGTTTTTCATTAACACTTTGAATGAAAGGTAATAAGTTAAAATTTTATAAATATATGTGATATATATTACATAATAATTATTATTTAAAGGTTAGATATAATTTACCTTTCTTTTTTTCTATCCGTTAAAAAATGGAAACAATGTGCATGTGTACGTAAGACCTACCGTCTCCATGAACGATTTATTTCATTTTATATCTATAACTTTTATAGATTACTATAAATACATATATAATGAATATATATGATATTTATATAATTTATATCATTTATATCATTTTTAACATTTTTTAGATTTTTTAATCATGGTCAAAGTAATAGGATTGAAAATACAAAATCAAAACATACATGAAAAACAAAACAGTTATTACCCGAAACGTGATTTTAACAAGGAATTGTTAATAAATGGGTAATAAAATACCATAAGTAAATCATATATGGTATGATATATATAAGTATGGTTATGTAATATATTTATAACAAACCTATATTTATTATACCTTATTTTCTAACATGTATGAAGGAAGCCCTTACTTAATGTAAGGGTTTTCTGTCTCAATTTGTCTTCTTTGGGACATATGTTACATTATACACTGATATTATTATATGAGGTGTATATATAGTTCCTTTGACATGTAATGTAATGAATTTATTTATTATAATGATATTATAAGTTTCATTTAATGTTATTATTTTATGGGACTTATGATTCAAACTAACCAAAGTAGTAAGGGTTTTATGTTACAATGTCATCGTTTTTCAGGAGTGTTTATGATTATGCTTTCTATGATGAAATATTATGATATATCTCTCAATAAACTCACGTATTTTATTCTCCTTTGGTTTTTTATGGAGAATAAATTTTTTCATTTCATTTTACTCTTATAAAATATTTAAGAGACCAAAATATTGGTTTTAAGAAAAATCATCTTTATTCCTTTCTTCGGCTGAAATCCCTTTTTCTTCCATATCCATGTTTTCTAAAAATGTTTTCAAAAATACTTTAAAATTATTCAAATGATTTATTAAAGTTATTTTTACCCTTGTTTTATTTTTTTACAAATATTTTTAAAAGTGATCATCATTTCGTTTTCAAAACAAGGCATATTTGGCTTTTACCGAAAACATGAAAGGAATCTTTGTTTTAAAGTTTACGACATTTCCCGCCATCATGACCACTCAATGTTTTAAAATTTTCTGTATAAGTTCCAATTTTAATTATAAAGAAAAGTATTTTGAAACTTTTTTATGTTTAAAATTTGTTTTCAATTTGGAAAGGATATTTTTATTAAGAAATTTTTTAAATGATCTTTAAATATTACTTTATATGTTTCCATGGTTATTTTCAAAGAAAGGGATTTTGGAAATTTTTTATGTTTTAAAATGTTTTTTTCAAAGTGGAAAATATATTTTCCTCAAGAAATGTTATAAATGATCTTTAAAGTATCCTTTATTAGTTTCCAAGTTTATTTTCAAAGAAAAGGATTTTGAAAATGTTATATCATTTTTTAGTTTTGTAAAGTTATTTTCAAAGTGAAAATACTATTTCCCTAGAGAAATGTTCCAAGTGGTATTTAAAAATCATTTCCCATATAAGATGACATACTTTTTTGTTACTTATGATTTACTGGTGATATGATCCAAGGATTCCATTCTTATTCTTTCTCTAAATGGTTAATTTTTATGATGACAAGAAGTTTATCAAAACCATTTCTTTTCCACTGGTTATGCAATGATGAAATGTTCTATTAAACCCATTTCTTTTCATGGGTTTTAATATGATAAATGATTTATGAAACCCATTTATTGTCATGCACTACAAACAAAAGTGTTTATTACGACATGTTATTTGTGACGAGGAAGGGTCCTGTCGCAAAAAGTTTGATGCGCACTGTGCACCAAACCGTGGGAATGGTATTTACAACAGGTGGTTACATCCATCACTAATACTCTTTGGTAGTTTTTTAACATTTGTGACATGATTGATCTCTCTTCGAAAATACCTTTGTCACTGGTTAGCATTTGTGATGGGTCTTGTCGCAAATATCTTTTTAATAGATACCACTAATTAATAGGGGTCATCATTTGTGGTGGGATTCCCATCACAAATAATCTAATTGCAAATAATCTAACATATATATATCCCCATTCGATTTTTTTTCATTTCACAACTCTCTCAACTCCTTTCTCCCTCTCTACACTCATATTTTTCTCTTCAATTTATTAAAAGTTTAAAATTTTACATCAGATCAATTTTCAGGCCTTGCATCCAATGAAAGATTCAATTTCAAGGTATTTATCTATTACTTTTATTTTTTAGTTAATTATTTTTATTTTATATTAGTTATAATTATTTTTAATTAGCGGTAATTAAATTAAATTATAATTATATAGTTTTATTTTTACAAATATGTTGTTTCATTAAGATTTAATTTTTTTATTTAAAAGTAAATAGTATTAATTTGTAATAATTTCGTTCAATATCATTAATTAATAATAATTATGTGTAATTAGTATTAACTAGTAGTAATTATTATTAATTATTATTAATTAGTAGTAATTAGTATTAATGATTATTAATTAGTAATAAATTGTAAAAAATAGTAATAATTCACAGTAATTAGTAAAAAATAGCGGTAATTAATGATAAATAGTAATAGATATTTATAAATAGTAATAGACACTAATAATTAGTGGTAATTAGTGGTAACTTGTAACAATTAGTGATAATTTGTAATAATTAGTGGTAATTAGTATTAATTAGCAGTAATTAGTAATAAATAGTTGCAATTAGCAAACAAATTGGAATAAATAGGAACAAATAATAATAATTAGTAATAAAGAGCAATAAAGAGTAATAAATAATAATAAATAGTGATAAATATTAATAAATAGTAATAAATAGTAATAAATATTAATAAATAGTGGTAAATAGTAATAATTAATAATAATTATTGGTGAATAGTAATAATTAGAGATAAATAATAATAATTAGCTCTAATTGGTAATAATTAGTAATTTTTGGGACCAAGTTGGTTGGTGAAGTGGATTGTTGTCTTTTGTTGTAAAAAAATGGGATAAATCAATTCACTTTGTAAAAGCCTTGAAAACCAAATGATACTTTGTTGATTTTTATTTCCAAAATATCATAAGTTTGGAGAACTTGTGATAAAAGCCTTATGAAGTAAAGGGGGAGTAAAGGTAATGTCAATCATATTCAGTTTTGATTGGAAAGAATGATGTTGTTGGAAGACAGGGAAGTTGCAGTACTTTCCATTTAAAATATGATGATGCTAAAGGTGTTCGACCAAATACTATATATCACAGTTGATATGGTTCGTGATGAATGCAATTGTTTGTTGAATATGTTAGATGACAATGGAGAAGTATTGGTGCTCTTTTCGAAGTAGAATTTTAGGTGGCGCTTCTTTCCAGTGTTTGCCAAATTTTTGGAGCTGAAAATCAGGAGATGGAGAAATTTGATTTTGGTGAAGAATGATACGCACAAGTTTAAAGATGGCATGGTATGTTGCGCGCAAGGCATGATTCAAGGTCTTATCATCGAAAAATGGAAATGGCATAAAGTGAGCAAAAGATTCAAGAAGCGAAAAAAAGATGAGGGCGGCGTGAAAGAGGCTTAACGACCAATGCGGCGTCAAATGGGGTTTTGCGCGACACGTCAGGATCTTGCGTGAAAAGTCTGGGTTTTTACACGCGGGGGTCAGCGATGTCTATAAATAAGAGGTGACCCCCTCTCATTTGGGAAGCTCGACACTTAGAGAAATTCCAATCACTGAAGCGCAGATGAATTTTAAGTAAAGGGAGGTGCGCAAAAGAAAGAGAGTTGCGCATAAGAAGGAGAAGTTGCGCACAAGATTGAAGTTGCATGCAAGAGGTATTTCGTGACAAAAGTCAAATCTTGCGCACAAGGCATAAAAGTTGCACACAATACACCTAAAGGGGAGTGCGAAAGATTAGAGTTTAGAACAAGAATTAAGTTGTGTGCAAGGTAGTTCTTATAAGCTTCTGGGTAAGAAAAAGAAGAATTGTTTGAAAAGATCAATCTATGAAAGCTGATTAAGAAGCACTGAAACTTTGTTTTTCCCTATTTGTGCTAAGAGGGTGCTCACACCCATGTAGATTGTTTTCCAAGTGCTACACGAGTGTAAGGGTATATATCACTTGTTGTATTCCATATTGAATGATTTTTTTCTAGTGGATTGTGTGGTACTGGATTGTTTTCGTACCATACCAAGGATGTAGCTACTCTTGTTTAGTAGTGAACCTTGTAAATCTTGTGTTCCTATGGATGTGTGTTTTGATTGTGTTCAGCAAGGAAAGAACTCTTTAACAGGAGGCGAATGTTGTTTCAAAAAGGAGGAAACATAAAAGAAAAAGATATCACTAATTCACTCCCTCCCCCTCTCAGTGATACATAGATCCTAACTGGGCAACTTTAGTAATAAATATTAATAAATATTAAAAAAAATTAATAAATATTAATAATTAGTAATAAATAGTAATAAATATTAATAAAAAGCAATAAATATTAATAATTAATTATAAATATGAATAATTAGTGGAAGATAGTAATAATTAACGGTAAATAGTAATAATTAGGTGTAAATAACAATAATTAACGGTAAATAGTAAAAATTAGTAATTAAACAATGAAGGCCTTTGACCCATTCACATAGTAAAATTATTAAAAATTAGCAATAAATAGTAATAACTAGTAATAATTAGTAATAAATCGTAATAATTAGTAATAATTAGTAATAATTAGTGGCAATTAGTAATAATTAGTAATAATTAGCGGTAATTAGTAATAAATAGTAATAACTAGTAATAAATACTAATAAATTGTGATTAATAGTAATAAATAGTAACAAATAGTAATAAATAGTAATAATTAGTAATAAATATTAATTATTCATAATAAATATTAATAATTACTGCGAAATATTAAATATTAATAAACACTAATAAATATTAATAATTAGTAATAATTAGTAATAATTTGCAATAAATTGTAATAATTTGTGGTAAATAGTAATAATTTGTGATAAATATTAATAATTAATAATAAATAGTAATTATTAGTTATTAGTTATTATTAGTAAATATTAGTAAAAATTAGTAATAATTAGAAATAACGAGTAAAAATTAGAAATAAATAGTAATAAATAGTATTAATTAGTGGTAATTAGTAATAATTAGTAACAATTAACGGTAATTAGTAATAATTAGTGGTAATTAGTAAAAAAAGTAATAATTAGTAATAATTAGCAATAAATAGTAACAATTAGTAATAAAGAGTAATAATCAGTTATAGTTAGTAATAAATAGTAATAAATATTAATAATTTGTAATAGTTAGCGGTAATTAGTAATAATTAGCTGTAATTAGGAATTATAAGAGGTAATTAGGAATAATTAGCAGTAATTAGGAATAATTGGGGGTAATTAGTGATAAATAGTAATAATTAGGAATAAATAGTAATAATTAGTTGTAATTAGAATTAATTAGTAATAAATAGTGGTAATTAGTAGTAATTAATAGTAATTAATAATAATTAGTAATAATTAGTACTAACTATAAATAATTAGTAATGAATATTGATAATTTGTAATAAATATTAATAATTAGTAATAAATATTAATAATTAGTAATAATTACCGGTAATTATAAATAATTAATAATAATTAGTGATAATTAGTAATAATTAGCGGTAAATTGTAATAATTAGCAGTAAATAGTAATAATTAGTAGCAATTAGTGATAATTAGCGGTAATTAGTAATAATTAAGGGTAAATAGTAATAATTAATGGTAATTAGTAATAAATAGTCGTAAATAGTAATAATTAGTGGTAAATAGTCCTAAATAGTGGTAAATGGTAATGAAATTTATCAAATATTAGTAAATAGTGGTAAATATTAATAATTAGCGGTAAATATTAATAATTAGTAATAAATAGTAATAAATATTAATAATTAGTAATAATTAGTAACAATTAGAGATAATTAGTAATAATTAATGGTAATTAGAGGTAATGAGTAATAAAAAGCAGTAATTAGAAATAATTAGTAATAAATAGTGGTAATTTCTAATAATTAGTTATAATTTGTAATAAATAGAGGTAAATAGTAATAAATAACAGTAATTAGTAATAAATAGCGGTAATTAGTAATAAATTATGGTAATTAGTAATAAATAGAAATAATTAGTAATAATTAGAAATAAATTTTAATAATTAGAAATAAATTGTAATAATTAGTAATAATTTGTAATAATTTTTAATAAATTATAATAATTATTAATAAATAGTAATAATTAGTAATAGATTCTAATAATTAGTAATAATTAGTTATAATTAGTAATAATTAGTTATAATATTATTTCTAATGAGCGGTGATTAGATATGATTAGCTGTAATTGTGAATAATTAGGGTTAATTAGAATTAATTAGCATTAATTAGAAATAATTAGCAATAATTATAAATAATTAGAAATATTTACCAATAATTGACAATAATTAGAAATAATTAACAATAATTTCCAATAATTACTAATAATTAGCAATATTTATGAATAATACTAATGACTATGAATACTTAAGAATAATTAATAATTTTTTCTTTTTTTGGATTGTGTTTTTTTATATCAAATTATTCATAAAAATTTATTTTATATTTTTTAGAGAAATATGGAACAAGGAAGTTGAAAAAAGTCATTATTAAAGGATCGCGCTTGGATAAATTAGTGAAGGAATCCAAATGGTTCTAGAATAAATCCTTTATATATTAAGGGTGTTGAAACTTTCTTATCATTTGTATCATCAAAACCAGAATTTGTCTTAGAATGGAAAATTAAGTAACCATGTAAAAAATCCGGTATGATGATGTTTAACACATTTAAAAACATTAGGGGCCATCTATTTCATTTTGGCTTTCAAGAAGATTTTTTTTGGTATCAATATAGTGAACGCAGTTCCAGAGAATATACAAATAATTTCGTTCCAGATCAATCACAGTTTCAAAATTTAGTACAAGATGTGGTTGGTCTATCTTTTCAATAAACTAGAACTCAAGATGATATTGATTTAACTCCTGAGTTGGAACCATCTCAATTTTATGAGTCACCGAGATCTATTGAGGATGCCTTATATCCTAGTTACAAGATAAGTAAACTTAAAGTGGTTTCAAAATTTATAGCTATTAAATCAGATAATGGAATTTAAAATATCTATTTTGATCAGATATTCTCTTTCGTTAAAATATTGTTATCTGAAGGAAATGTGTTGCCTACATATTTCTATGAGAGAAAAAGGTTGGTTCATATTCTTGTTCTTGGTTATCAAAAGATTCATGCATGTTCAAATGATTGTATCTTATTTTATGGTGAAAATGAGTCAATGGATAGTTGTTCTACATGTGGAAAATTGAAGTATAAATAGGATTAACTAGGGAAGTATGGATTGATTCCTGTTAAAAATTTGAGTTATTTCCCTCTTACTCCCAGATTGTAGTCTTTATTTATGTCTCAAAATACAGTGACGTATATGTCATGGCACAAACCCAATATTTCAACTGCTAAAAGATTAAATCATTCCTATGATTCTGATTCATGGAAATTTTTTGACCATGTACATTGGTCTTTTGCTTCAAAATCCCAAAACATGTGATTAAGACTTTCTGCTGATGGTTTCTGTCAATTTATTTCTTATAGTAGACAACATTCTTGTTGGACTGTCTTTATTGCCCTATAAAATTTACCTCCTTGGATATTGATGAAGGATCTATATGTCTTGTTAATGTTATTAATTCCAAGACATCTGAAAAAGAATATTGATGTTTATTTTAATCTATTGATTAATGAGTTAAATTTATTATGGAGTAATGGGTCAGTACATATTATGCTATTGCGAAACAAAAATTTCATTCTGAAAGCTGCATTGATGTGTAAAATTATCGACTTCCCATCATATGATATGTTATATGGATGGAGTACACATGGTTTTACATACTGTATGGAAGATAGCATAGTGTTTATGCTCATCAATAGAAGAAAAAATTATTTTTTCGACTGTTATCATAGATTCCTTCCAACCAATCATATTTTTTAGAGGAACATATATCATTTTAGAAAAGGCATAATTGAAAGATATGGACCTCCAAAAATGATCTCAAGTACAGAGTTAAAACCATTTTTCTCTTCATCACCTCCCTTTAATTTTGGAACTACTATAAACCAAAATAAAATTGATGGCTTTGGGATAGAACACAATTGTATAAAATAGAACATTTTTTAGGATTTTCCATGTTGGTCTAATTTTTTGGTCTACCACATGTTAGATTTCATTCATATTGAGAATAATTGTTTTGATAATTTTGATACACTAGGTAAGACCAAACATAATTTAAATGCACGATTAGATCTTTCCCAAATTTGTAGGTGACCATAACTTGAACTGTTTGAAAATGTCAGATCATAGAAGTTAATGAAGCTAAAAGTATCTTATACACTTTCCAAATAAAATCAATTATTATTTTGTTATTGGACTGCATATTTGAGACCTTTAGATGGTTTTGTTTCCAATTTGGGTAGATGTGTCAGTAAATAAACCATTTTTATTGGCTCATCAGAAACATGAAATTTATTATGCAAATTATTGTGCTTCTTCAAGAGAGTTGGGTGATTAGTGGATCATAATAAAAATGAAATCTTGGGAAAATCAATTTATTCAAAGTGAATGTGGTTCCAATGAAGTATAATGAATTGAAATTTCTTAAAAGACTACTCCAAATCCATGTTTTCTATAAAGAGACACAAATATCGATGATGGAACCCCATAATTAAGGGTCAATGGTTGTGATGATGTTATTGACGTAAAAATTGAATTTGAAATGACAAAAGATGATGAAACTAAATCTCCTATGAAAATTATTGATACTAAGGAAGAATATAATGATATTGACACCATAATATATAAAAATGTGTATGGAGATTAAGATTGACATAGTTAAATGTGGGTTATAATCATATAATATATATATATATATATATCTAATAGTTGTTTTCAACTATTTACTAAAATTAGTCATTTCATGTTTCAGATGGACTCAGATCTATTTCGTGATTTGGAGGGTAATGATCTACCTGATGACAAGAAGGATGTTGGATATTCAAACCCTCAGACTGTCGGCAGTACAAAGAGGGCTCTAAGGGGTCATGGTCTTACACAATTGATGATTCCTAACCCTATCCTAGAGTGACTCCCATGTATTGGCTTTTATCCATGCATGCATAGGTATGTTTACTTGTTTAATTTAGTTAGTTTTCATTAATTATCATTAATTTATTTATATACTAATTTTTTGATTATTTTCTATTTTTCTCATATCTTTTCACATATAGTTATTGGATATGGGAGTGATATTTTTTGAAATTATATTTCTACAGAATGAATTTCATGGGATTAGATTCCCATAGATGTTAGTAATGCATGTTCGATCATTGTATGGTACGTAAATAAATAATATTTATTTTGAAATTTATTTAATTAATAACTTGATTTTATTAGTTTTTTTAGGGTTTATTGTGGCATCCCGCCTTTTTGTCACATTAAATTTCATTACATTATACAAAACTGAGGATCTTTAAGGTTTAGTGTCTTGGAAACCAGGAACTTAATACATGAAACAAAAAAACATTCTTCTTAAACACTTGAAAGGCTTCTCCTTATATTTATCCTAGGTTCATTACTACATCTCATAACCTGGGTACATACATCAAAAGAAAGGGTGAGCAGAAGGCCCAGTAAGGGAAACATTTAACATGTAAACTTGAGATACATCAATAAAGTCATGAAAAGAACTTTAAGGCATGAGAATGAAATCATGAGGAATATCATAATAAAAATAACCTATTTCATAACTTAAAGATGTGGCTACAACATTTAACAAAGACAATCATTTCCATTTCACCAAGGTCCATCCCCAAGGTGTCAATAAAAATTACCAAGGTTATTCACCAAGGTATCAGTCTAAATGGTCATCTCTATAGATTAAGACTTTACCCAATGCATTGGAGTGCTATTAGGGCGCACCCTTAAATTTGTATTTATAATCATGTGATCCACATATATAATCATCAATCATTTCATAAACAACCCATGTAGAATAAAATAAATGGGATTCATTTCATAATCATAACGTTTTAAAAAACTACTTTAAAGACATGATCTTTATGTCACTTTAAACCCACCGAAAGGGAAAGCGGGTCTCATGTATGTAAATCCTAGAATTTAAACTAGAACATTTTGTTATATATGTGAATACCCCTTTATAAGAAATAGCTTTGAGTATTCACTAAATAAAATAAATTAATTTGAGAATAAGAAAGAGATATTTTTAGACAGAAATTCTGCAGCATAACGGCTATGTTTCGGGGTTTTAGAAAACATTGAAAAGAGAGGGGACATGGGTCAAAAAATCATAAATGAACCATAAAACAATATAGGGATAGAATATGAAGGATATATGAACATGGTAATGAAATTTTAAAGACATACCATATGAAATGAAGAACATGAAAGGAAGACAAAAATAAGATTTCTCTTATGAAAATTCAGCAGCCTAACGGCGTCACTTAAACTTCAAAAAAAATGAATTGACGAGATAAAATAGGGTATCTCATCATATGAACATAAACTATAAGTATGATATATATAGATATCATACCCCAACATAATAAAAAGAAACTTTAAATACTTGACATGAAAGTAGACCTTTAAGAAATGAGAAAGGTGAACGAATCCCTTAAAAATTCGGCAGCCTAACGGCGCCACTTAAAACTTCAAAATACTGAATTGAAGAGATCAAATAGGGTCTCTAATAATATGAATATAAAATATCAGTATGATAGATTTAGATAAGACACCCCAACATAATAAAAAATAACTTGAAAGACTTCACATGAAAGTAGAACTTTGAAAAATGAGAAAGGTGAACGAATCCCTTAAAAATTCGACAGCCTAACGGCGCCACTTAAAACTTCAAAATACTGAATTGAAGAGATAAAATAGGGTTTCTCATAATATGAACATAAAAGATAAGTATGATAGATTTAGATATCATACCCCAAAATAATAAAAAGGAACTTGAAATACTTGACATGAAAGTAGAACTTTGAAAAATGAGAAAGGTGAACGAATCCCTTAAAAATTCGACAGCCTAACGGCGCCACTTAAAAATTCAAAATACTGAATTGAAGAGATAAAATAGGGTCTATCATCATATGAAAATAAAATATCAGTATGATAGATTTAGAGATCATACCCCAAAAAAATAAAAAGGAACTTGAAATACTTGACATGAAAGTAGAACTTTGAAAAATGAGAAAGGTGAACGAATCCCTTAAAAATTCGGAAGCCTAACGGCGCCACTTAAACATTCATAAAACAAAATGATGAGAGTAAGAGAGTATCTATCATCATATGAAATTAAAAAGTAAAGTATGATGAATATAAAATAGCATCCCCAACATAAGAACATGGAGCTTAGAAGAAATGACATAAATGAGCGTACTTGAAAAGAAAGAGAGAGGTAGGATCCCTTACCTTAAAACGTAACTCTTAAAACTCAAAGGTTTAGACCTTGAGGGCTTGGGGGAACCTTGGGATGACTCCTTGGGAGTTAATGAGACCATAGAATCATTGGGGGAGAGTTGGGAGTAAAAAATAAAGGAGGAAAGGGTGGGTATTTATAGGGAATGTGATGTGATACTTTAATAATTTCAAGGGACACCTCACAAGTTGTTTTCTCAAAACCATGGGCTCTCCCATGGTATTTCCCATGGAGTTAGGCCACATGGGGCCCCCAATACAATAATTAATCACCTTTGGTTGGCCAAACCTTAAAATATCTCATGACATCATCATGACATAGTTATGATGTCATTAAACATACTCAAACCCTAAAACTGCATTTTTACTATTCACTAAAAATTCATCTTTCTTAGAAAAATCCCAAAATTTTACCTTAACCAAATATCAATCCTCTGATTACAAATATGAACTCAATTTTGTAAAAATAATTTTCTAAATATTTTTAATTTAATTTTTAAATAAAAACACTATTCACTGAGAATTCATTTTTTTCAGAAACATCCCAAAAAATTACCATAACATAATATCGATACTCTGAGTTCAAAAATAAAGCCCATTTTATAAAAATAATTTTCTAATTATTTTTAATTTAATTTTTAATTAAAAAACACTATTCACTCGAAAAAAACTAATACTTGACTAATAATTTATGAAACAGTTATTTACCTATTTTATTGAATCACATTACTTAAACAAGGTATCTAAATTATATTAAAACTTTCTTTAAGTGAGATTACTAATCCATTTGGTCACATTACTAATCCTAAGCGTAAAATCACTATTCATAATTTACTATTAATCAAAAATTAAGTTGATCTTATTAGACTCTAAATTTCATACTGAACATAATTGTAGAAGACCATTTTTTGAAAATCATTATACATTTTTAATTATTTAAGGTTTACATAAACTTTTTTTTTAAAATATCCTTTTTCTAAAATTCATCAAAAATATGCATACTATATTTATCCGGTCATTTGAAAATTCATAAACTTCATCATAAGAAGAAATCCCAATTTTTATTTAAAACAAAGGATTACACAAGGCAGTTACGGTCTCCTTACATAGCCCCTTATAACCCCAGCATAGGACCTAAGTGTAAGGTGTGCTAAGGTGAGAGAATCTGAGGGAGGCTCGGCCAACATCGCACAAGTAGTTATTTCTATCAGTTTGAACTTCTCGCAAAGGCGATTCCGTTCTAGCTTCACACGATGAAGTTCGGCTTGGGTTTGGTCCAGAGCAAAGCCCAGTGGTGCTACCTCCTTCCCAAGTTTTGTTAGATGGGCTTCGATCGGTCCAAGACTACTGGGTGAGGCCATCAAATCTTCTTTCTATATTAATTAACCAAGATCACTTGTATTTAGAGACAAATATCGAAATGTTTAGTTTCCAGCGGTCATATTGACCAATGGTCATATAACAGTCAAAACCCAATAGTCTCATTTTAATTATACTCATGTTATCCAATGAAACAGTTTTGTTGAGTATAAAAAAAATAAAATAAAACACCAAATTAGAAAACAAGATTTATTCAAAATTTTGGGTCGTTACAATCTTCCCCCCTTAAGAAATTGTGTCCTCGAAATTTTTAAAAATGGGTTCTGAAATTTCATTGAAAGTCCCACACCGGAAAAGGAGTCAGTAAAACTATTACTTTAAAAGAAAGAAAGGGAAGTAAAAAAGGTCACCCGAGTTAACCCATACTAGGATTCCATGTAGAAAAACATGGACATGGAGGAAAAAACAAAGGGTCACATTTTAAGGGAGAGTGATAGAAAACATGATTAGGAGAAAGTTAACAACAAGAAAATCACAAACTTATGATGGGTCAAATGGTATTTTATTTCCTAGTAGGAAACATTAACAGAAAATGTTTTGGTTTTACGTTCCTTTTCATAGTTTTGAGGAATTCATTTACTATATAGAACAAAAACACAAGGAAATATACCTGCCTTCAAGTAGAGTTTCATCCTTTAATAATTTTCTACCAAACCTAATCTTTTCTCCAAATGATGAGCATTCAAAAACACTTGGTATCATCAAAACACAAGAATCATCTTCTTGAGAGTCACGTAATCCACAAAATATTAACTATCAATTTATTCTATCTTTAAACATTATCCCAAAAACAGAAAGGGTAAGATAAAACAACTCTTTAAAAATAAAGAATCCCATAGGAAGGGAAACTACTCTTAAATCTTCAAAATTCCACGGTACTACCCAAAGTTCATCGTAGGCCATTCCATAAATAACTGTCCTTAAAAGTCCTCAAAATAAACAAAACTAAGATTGAAACCCAAATACAAGAAAGACTTGATAACATAGTCTTCCAAGATAAACTTTATCGTTCATCTCCAAACAACATCAACCACTCGTAACATCTTATAACAAAAGTAACTAACCTAAACATATTTTCCCCAAGATAGGTCAATCATTTCCATAAGTAACCTATAATACCATAAGTTCAACTTAAATTCATCGATTCTTCAAAATATAATTCAACATTTACTCCTCAAATAAAATACCATAGTAATCTATTTACCTCGATCAAATAGGGTTCCCAAAATAGTGAACGTCTTCCAAAATAATAATCATCTTTTAATCCCCAAATCATCTCTATCATATTAATACGAAAATCATCACATTTCCTATCACATTGGTTGTTGGGACATGTTCTTCCATTTCCCGCCATTAACTAAGGAAAGAAAGTACAATTAGGGGATTTAATACTTAGCCAATAATCATTAAAAGGAAACTTAAAGCATAGAAGGATAAACTTGTAGAAGAAAAGTATACCCTAACTTGTGATCCCCTAGGTCCCAATCTAGGTTATCCATGATAATATATTCTTATGTGAATCTTTATTTTATTTTATCTTTGTTCCTTTAATAATGGTTCATACTAAGCTTATGAATTTACCAAATCATATCCCCCGAGAGTGTCGTAACCAAGAGTGCAGCAAGTCCCGTTGTTGTGTACCAGTTCCCGTTCAAGTCTAGCTCAAAGCGGTGTTTTCGGGTTTTACCCCTATGTACATCTGTACCAGAGCCACCTCTACCTACTCGTATCCAGACAAGGATGTATTTTCTTGGCAACACCTTACTCAATACTCACCCAAATACCAGGAAGGTTTCCTATATTTAAACTTTTCGATAGAGTTCTTCATAATGTTTTCATATCCTAATTTCCACAAATAACTAAACCATCCTTTGATACCAACTGTGGAATCCCTCTTTTTTTCATATAAACTTTCATTACATTATACAAAACTGAGGATCTTTAAGGTTTAGTGTCTTGGAAACCAGGAACTTAATACATGAAACAAAAAAAAATTCTTCTTAAACACTTGAAAGGATTATCCTTATGTTAATCCTAGGTTCATTACTGCATCTCGTAACCTGGGTACATACATCAAAAGAAAGGGTGAGAAGAAGGCTCAGTAAGGGAAACAAGGGAAACATTTAACATGTGAACTTGAGATACATCAATAAAGTCATGGAAAGAACTTTAAGGCATGAGAATGAAATCATGAGGAATATCATAATAAAAATAACTTATTTTATAACTTGAATATGTGGCTACAACATTTAACAAATACAATCATTTCTGTTTCACCACGGTCTCTCCCCAAGGTGTCAATAAAAATTACCAAGGTTATTCACCAAGGTATCAGTCTAAATGGTCATCTCTAGAGATTAAGACTTTACCCAATGCATTGGAGCGCTATCAGGGCGCAACCTTAAATTTGTCTTTATCATCATGTGAGCCACATATATCATCATCAATCATTTCACAAAAAACCCATATAGCATAAAAGAAATGGGTTTCATTTCATAATCATAACGTTTTAAAAACTACTTTAAAGACATGATCTTTATGTCACTTTAAACCCCCTGAAAGGGAAAGCGGGTCTCATGTATGTAAATCCCAGAATTTAAAATAGAACATTTTTTTATATATGTGAATACCCCTTTAGAAGAAAGAGCTTTGAGTATTCACTAAATAAAATAAATTAATTTGAGAATAAGAGAGAGACATTTTGAGATGAAAATTCTGCAGCATAGCGGCTATGTTTCAGGGTTTTAGAAAACATTGAAAAGAGAGGGGACATGGGTAAAACAATCATAAATGACCCATAAAATAGTATAGGGATAGAATATGAAGGATATATGAACATGGTAATGAAATTTTAAAGATATAACATATGAAATTAAGAACATGAAAGGAAGACAAAAATAAGATTTCTCTTATGAAAATTCAGCAGCCTAACGGTGTCACTTAAACATCAAAAGAAATGAATTGACGAGATCAAATAGGGTATCTCATCATATGAACATAAAATATCATTATGATAGGTATAGAGATCATACCCCAACATAATAAAAAGGAACTTGAAAGACTTTACATGAAAGTAGAACTTTGAGAAATGAGAAAGGTGAACGAATCCCTTAAAAATTCGGCAGCCTAACGGCGCCACTTAAAACTTCAAAATACTGAATTGAAGTGATCAAATAGGGTCTCTCATAATATGAATATAAAAGACCAGTATGATAGATTTAGATATCATACCCCAACATAATAAAAAGTAACTTGAAATACTTGACATGAAAGTAGAACTTTGAAAAATGAGAAAGGTGAACGAATCCCTTAAAAATTCGGCAGCCTACCGACGCCACATAAAACTTCAAAATACTGAATTGAAGAGATAAAATAGGGTCTCTCATCATATGAACATAAAAGATCAGTATGATAGATTTATATATCATAACCCAACATAATAAAAATGATCTTGAAATACTTGACATGAAAGTAGAACTTTGAAAAATGAGAAAGGTGAACGAATCCCTTAAAAATCCGGCAGCCTAACGGCGCCACTTAAAACTTCAAAATACTGAATTGAAGAGATAAAATAGGGTCTATCATAATATGAACATAAAAGATCAGTATGATATATTTAGAGATCATACCCCAACAAAATAAAAAGGAACTTGAAATACTTGACATGAAAGTAGAACTTTGAAAAATGAGAAAGGTGAACGAATCCCTTAAAAATTCGGCAGCCTAACGGCGCCACTTAAACATTCATAGAACAAAATGATTAGAGTAAGAGAGTATCTCTCATCATATAAAATTAAAAAGGGCAGTAGTATGAATATAAAATAACATCCCCAACATAAGAACATGAAGCTTAGAAGAAATGACAGAAACGAGAGTACTTGAAAAGAAAGAGAGAGGTAGGATCCCTTACCTTAAAACGTAACTCTTAAAACTCAAAGGTTTGGACCTTGAGGGCTTGGGGGCACCTTGGGATGACTCCTTGGGAAGTAATGATACTAGATCTTTGTTGGGGGAGAGTTGGGAGTGAAAACTAAAGGAGGAAAGGGTGGGTATTTATAGGGAAGGTGAGGTGATACTTTAATAATTTCAAGGGACACCTCACAAGTGGTTTTCTCAAAACCATGGGCTCTCCCATGGTATTTCCCATAGAGTTAGGCCACATGGAGCCCCCAATACAATAATTCATCACCTTTGGTCGGCCAACCCTTAAAATATCTCATGACATCATCATGACACAGTTATGATGTCATAAAACATACTGAAACCCTAAAACTGCATTTTTACTATTCACTGAAAATTCATCTTTCTCAGAACAATCCCAAAATTTCACATTAACCAAATATCGATGCTCTGATTAAAAATATGAACTCCATTTTATAAAAATAATTTTCTCAATATTTTTAATTTAATTTTTAAATAAAAACACTATTCACCGAGAATTCATTTTTTTCCGAAAAGTCCCCAAAAATTACCATAACATAATATCGATGCTCTGAGTTCAAAAATAAAGTCCATTTTATAAAAATAATTTTATAATTATTTTAAATTTAATTTTTAATTAAAAACACTATTCACCCAAAAAATCTAATACTTGACTAATAATTTATGAAACCGTTGTTTACCCATTTTATTGAATCACATTACTTAAACAAGGTGTCTAAATTATATTAAAACTTTCTTTAAGTGAGATTACTAATCCATTTGGTCACATTACTAATCCTAAGCGTAAAATCACTATTCATAATTTACTATTAATCAAAAATTAAGTTGATCTTATTAGACTCTAAATTTCGTACTGAACATAATTGTAGAAGACCATTTTTTGAAAATCATTACACATTTTTAATTATTTAAGGTTTACATAAACATTTTTTTAAAATATCCTTTTTCTAAAATTCATCAAAAATATGCATGCTATATTTATCTGGTCATTTGAAAATTCATAAACTTCATCATAAGAAGAAATCCCAATTTTTATTTAAAACAAAGGATTACACAAGGCAGTTACGGTCTCCTTACATAGCCCCTTATAACCCCAGCATAGGACCTAAGTGTAAGGTGTGCTAAGGTGAGAGAATCTGAGGGAGGCTCGGCCAACATCGCACAAGTAGTTATTTTTATCAGTTTAAACTTCTCACAGAGGCGATTCTGTTCTAGCTTCACACGATGAACTTCGGCTTGGGTTTGGTCCAGAGCAAATCCCAGTGGTGCTACCTCCTTCCCAAGTTCTGTTAGATGGGCTTCGATCGGTCCAAGACTACTGGATGAGGCCATAAAATCTTCTTTCTATATTAATTAACCAAGATCACTTGTATTTAGAGACAAATATCGAAATGTTTAGTTTTCAGCGGTCATGTTGACCAATTGTCATATAATAGTCAAAACCCAACAGTTTCATTTTAATTATACTCATGTTATCCAATGAAACAGTTTTGTTGAGTATAAAAAAAATAAAAAAAAACACACAAAATTAGGAAACAAGATTTATTCAAAATTTTGGGTCATTAAATTTATAGTATCTCATTAATGAAATCATCCATTCCTCTATCTGACAGGAATGGAAGAGTTGTATGCGTGATAATTATCGTCAGTTTTTGAAAAATTTGAAGAGGACAACATTGAGGAAAGCATGAGTCATAAATGTTGATCAGTCTTACTATAGCCACAAACCTGATTACATTTCATATCAGGTTTGGGATAGATTATGTTTACATTGTATGGGTGGTCATTTTCAAAGGAGATCGTTAGTAGGTCGATAAAATCAAGGGAGACAAGAGGTGACACATTGAGCTGGTAGTTATAGATTTAGTAAACATAGAGAACATATGGTAAATACCTATTTTTAATTAATTTATATAACTTTAAATATAAAATATTTATTTATATTCATATATTTAGTCAAAAAATATGATATTACAGAGTTTGATGTTTATAAGAGGATGTACACCGATCATGTCACAGAAGAGGTTAGAGGTGATCGCCAACATCAGATTGTGGTCAGTATAATTTCTTTTTGAGTTTTAACATTAATTGTAAATAATATTTTAACTATTTTAATTTTAAATTTAAATTGAAGGTGTCATATGAGGCCACGAAGTCTCAGACACAAACTGAGAGTCAGGCTAGGACCGATGATCAGACCATTGCAGCAATATTTGATGAGGCAACATGGATGAAAGCGACCCAGTATGCCTTCGAGAAAGGATGAGTTGTTGGTATCGACTCTTGATTGACACCTGTGAGTTATTATGGTACCATTGTGATGTTTTCGTGCAGCTTGAGAGGAGATCATAGAGAGTCATCATCATCTACTGCACAGTATTAGGAGAATCTATGAGCTCAGGGTGAGCTTATAGAGAGTATGCGTAGGGAGTAGGAAGAGCTTTGTCGATAGTAGCAGGTTGAGGAGGATATGCATCGATGGAAGCAGCAGTATCACGAGAAAATGATGGAGTGCATGTGTTGTCTGACTCATGATTTAGGGATGGAGTTCCCTCCAACATTTCCTCCAGCTCCTCCAGCTCTTCTAGAAGACCCCCTAGTGATGTATTTACATTTTATGAAAAAAAAATTGAATATACATTTTTTTTAATTATATGTTTACATTTCTATAAAATGCATTTTTTATATTATTGTGAACATTTCGTTTTTTTTATTATTCTATTATTTTTTTATTTTTTTATTTTTTTATTACTTTATTATTTATTTAATTTTTTTATTCTTTTATTTATTTATTATTTTATTAAAATTGTTATTTTTTATTATTTTGTTATTATTATTATTTTTTATTATCATTATTTTTTTATATTTTTGTAAATATTGATGTTTTTATTATTTTATAATTTTTTATAATTTTAGTATTATTTTATTAATATTAATATTAATATTAATATTATTATTATTATATTATTAATATCATTTTATTATTATTATTATATTAATATTATTTATATTATTATATTCATTTTATTCATATTATAATTATAATTAATATTATTATTATTTTTTAATACTATTTTACTAATATTTTATTATTATTATTATTATTATTATTTTATTCAATTTTATTAATATTATTTTGTATTTATTTATTTAATATTTTTTCGATGGTCCCGTCACAAAAAGTATTTTTGAGGGGGCCGTTACAATAGGTTTTTTAAAAAACTCAGAGAAACTATTTGCGACGTCATTTTCTACAACATGCCTCATCGCAAAAGACTCGTCTCAAATAACTCATTTTCTAGTAGTGATGAGTTCTGATGTGATGAGTGCTTTATGATCTTATGAAACATTTATGTATGATTTTCATTATCTGATGGGTGAGACCTATATTTTCATCTAATGCATTGGGTAATGATTAATGTTCTATGTGCTTAGAGGGTACATGAAAGGTTATCCCAATCCAAAAGTAGGTACATAGGTGGTTAGTCCAAGCCTAACATGTTATGAATGTCTTGGTGGGTATCCATGACATAAGTCTTTCTATGCTTATGTGTATTCCAAAATTCAATGTCTTGTGATAATATTATGCTCTCATGGCTCATGTTATTTGATTTCCTTCTGATTCATGTCATATGAACTACAAATATTTATACCACTACTTAGGATTTTTATCATTGATATTTAGGGTATGGTTTTTATATGTTATGATCATATTATCATACCCATATACTCAGGTTATGTTTACATATTTCCCTTCATTACACTTATCGAGCATCTAAGTTTACTTCATATGCCTCTTTTCCCCAAGTTATGATTATAGGTATTATGTGTGATATGTCTAAGAAGGGTGCTAGTTATGAGGAACTAAGTGGGAGATGATGTATAACTCTTATGAATCGGTTGTTTATGTTTCCTTTTTTCCAAATTCACTACAACTTTATGATCCTCAAGCAAGTGTTTGTGTATTATAATGAATATTTATATAAAAAGATGTGATATCTATGTATGAAAACTCGAGTCTCTATACAAATACTTGTCACCCTGGTTATTTATTTACATATTTTCAAGTATAATGAAATGAGATTTATTAAAATTGTTTTAGTAAAAGTCCATCTCATTGGCTAACGGATAGCTCATTGCATTCAGTGAGGCCATGAGTCTTAAACCCATAACCAAAGGGAGACATGGGCATAACGACCACCACTAGCCTAAGTGCTTCCCTACTTCCATCTTCATACTTTATATATATATATATATATATATATACTTATGTCTATTTTATTATATTATTTATCCTTTTTAAATATATAGTTTTATTTTATAAACACATTCCTTTTATTAATAGTTTTATTTTCACATCATCTTGGTAATTAATCATTGTAATTTAATAGTTAATAAAGTATGATGCATGTTTTCAAAGTCCTAAAATTATAACATATAACTATTAAAGGTACTTTCATATGACATTTTATGTGTAATGAATGATAAAAAAATGTTTAAATGTAATTTATACCCTCAATAATTCTTTATTATTTACAATATAGTTCATTTAATTTTTTAAATGTTTTTATCTTGTTTTGTGTATATATTTTATTAATCTAAAATTTTCCTTTAAAAAAGTTAATTAACATGTTTCATAATAATAATTAAATAATTATTTATAAATTGAGAACAATAAATTTATTTTTTGATCATAGAAAACAAAATAACCACTATTAAAATAGGTTAACAACCAAAAATAAATAAAATAACTAGTATACAAAAACCCACATCGTTGTGATCTCCTAGGATTATCACGCCCAAGAAAAAAAATGTAAAAAAGAAACAAAAAATAGTAATACAATTTATATTTTCAAAAATAAGGAATATTTAACCGTGAGAGGAATTATAGAAAATTATTAGAGGTATTTTTTGGGTGTATGAAAATAATGTGATCGTTGGATAGTAACATGACTGTTGAAAAATATACCATTTCATAATAACTATCATTTTGAAATAAAAAAAGGATTCTTCATAAAAAATAGATTTATCACTTTTAAATTTTATTTTTATAAAATAAATATCACTTTTGGAATCATTACATTAAATTTATCATAGGGTGAATTTTTGGGATATTTTTGAAAAGTTTTTTTCAGTGAAAAGTGAAAATACCACTTTTCATACAAACCATATCATCTATGACCAAATAATTGTATAATAAATTAACATTTATAAAGACATTTTATTGATAAAAAATAAATTTATAGATCAACATAATTAATTTAAAAATATTAAATAACATTTATAAACCTATGTTTGATAATTTGGAACCTAAGTTACATATTTTCTAAAAACAATTTTTATGCATTATACATGTATCATTTTTGAATTAATTTTTATCACTTTTATAAATTTAATAAAGTAAAATGGATTTAATATTTTGAGACAAAATTTATAAATTATATAATAATATCAACTTCATTTTTAGGCACCAAAATGTTACTGAGGTAATAAACCAGTTACCGCAATAAAGGTAAAATAATGTAAAAGGTTAAAATTAAAAGGGAAAGGTATAAGATAAAAAAATAAAAAATTTAAATGGTTGTTTGGGGTATTTCATGACCTTAAAAACCCTTTTCAAAAATAATTATAAACCAAATTCATTTAAATTAATGACACCCAAAAGTGGTTATCCTAAATAACAAAATAATCATTATTTTAACCCTTAAACACCTTCCTCCTCAAGTATAAATACTCACCCCTCCTCTCATTACCCCAGACAAAAATTTGAGGTTTTATCATAATATAAATTTCAAGGAGTCTCCTCCATTTTATCTCATCAATCCTGAATATATTTTTTTTTGGTTTTAAGTGTTGGAACTAAGCTAAGAACCCCAAGAGAAGTAAGGCTCCTCAAACATCCTCTTCCCCTTTCATGTACATTACTTTTTTTATATTTTCTTATTAATTTAATTTTTTATATACTTCCATTATTTATATTACATGGTATTATATTAAAAAAAATTAATTGAGATTTTATTTGTTTCCCCTCATTATATCCTTTGCCTATGCCGTTACTATGCTGAAATAAGGGTTTCTCACACCTCCTTTCCCGTTAATTTTACAGTCCATTTTAAATCAATTTTCAAATCAATATAAAATTTTATTATTCATATTTATTATAAATTACTTACTATGTTATCAATGAGATATCACTATTAACTACCATTATACTATCTTTATAATCCATTACAATGATAAAACAATAATGTTTTCATAAAACCATCCTAAATTTTCTAATGAAAAGTGTGTATGTTTTTCCTAGTGATGACACCCTTGTCTGTATATAAACAAGTGGATGCAGGATTTGAAACAGATTTATCTAGGGGTAATAACCCTTAAAATTTATATTGTTTATTAACTCAATCCTCACCATTTTCATGAAAAATATCCCTAATTGTACACCTAGTTTGACACTATATATGGAATTTCTTTAGATAATTCACATGCTCTTTATGTGTTATAATAAAGGATTAAAATATATGTATTGAGATTTAAATTCAATTTATATCCCTATAACATGAAATTACCCACCACCTTTTCTTTTCATCGTTACTTTAATTGGGGTACCACCCATTTCATTGCGAACATACAATAGTTTCTAAAGATTATTGTTATATATTCACCCATATAACTGTATTAATCCTTTTAAGGGGATTATTTCCCACCCAATTTATAACCAATGATCATGTTCCCTATCAATCTCCATATTTATCATGGATTTTAACTTCCCCATCCATTTCCATGTTTCTATGTATACATAGTATGGTGGAAATTATATCTTTATAGAGAATGATCCATTACTACCTTTATCTTTCCTTATCATCGGCCATGGGTAACTTTTCTTCCAATGACATTATTTTATGGATACACATATATGTTGTTATTTAATTTGAAGGGTTTTCACCTAGATAACCATACATCAATTTAATGGGGAAATTATTTATTAAACCATATACCATTCATTCTATATGGTGTAAATACCACATAATTCATTATCTTTATTGAAGGGTATTTACCTATATAGATACTTAATTATATTGGACACTAGTTTATTTTCCACAGGTTCATGTTATGATTATATATGGATTTATGTATTTTTTTATCTATATAGTACACATGAATCTATAATATTGAATGGTTCACCCTGATAGTGTTCCAATGTATTGGGAAAAGAAATATTCTTTAGAGATGATGTGTTTATGAATCCTTGGAAAACAACCTTGGAAATATATTTTATAACACCTTTGTAATGGACCATGTTGAAATTCTTATGAATGTATCATGTTTATGTTGTATCCAAATTTACATATCGATATTATTATAAATGTTTCATGATTATGTTGTATCCAAATTTCCATGTTATAACATATGCACTTATGATGGCTTGTTTTATTCTGCTTCCACATCTCTGTGATAATAAGATTTTATTATGTAATTTTATCATGCCATGATTTCATGTGATTATTTATTATTCCTATATATTTATGTTATCATGATATTCCTCTTAACTCACATGTATTTTTTATCATCATGTTATTATGGATTATTCCATTACTATGATTTATAGGTCACATTTTCTTATATTCCCCACTTCCCCATGAATTGTAATCAAAGGAATACATATAAGAGAATTACATGTGTTGAGAATATTTTTGGAAGAAATGTGTAGTATACTATTATTTTAGATTTAAATTTACCTAGTTTCCTAATACACTAAACTTGTTGATCTTGGGAGTTGGTTTTAATTGATGTAACATATAAAAAATATATATATTTGGAAAAAATCTAAAAGTGTGATTCAGTGGCATCTGATCCTGCCCATAATGTTTACCTGCACCATTGCTCATGTTTGAGCTTGTTATCCACATATATATATATATATATATATATATATATTACATAGAGAATATAATTCTTTTTCCAAAATAAACTATCTTTTCAACACACAGACAATTGTTTTGAGTAAATCTCCTGAATAATACACAAAACAAAATTTTTATACTCTAATACACCTAAAATTCATGAAAATCATTATAATATATCTTCAAATAATCCAACTATTCCAATATACACATTGTAAAAAAATACAACATTACCTAATGGTTACAACAATATCTATCTTTTGATTTCGTTTACAATATCCTATAAAATATACCTTATTATGGTGTATTTATTTTATATTCTCTCTTTCCTCCCCCTTTTTCAATAAAATGCAAAGGAATATTTTATCATTATTTTGGGGTGTTAACACCATCTTTTAATGATTTATTTTCACATTCATTCCCCTTTAATTCTCTCATTACACCATGTTTTTTAAGATAAATCACCGCCTTATCATAGCTTTAAGAATACCTAATTAAGAGAATCCATGCACCCCCCCCCAATTCTTACTATAATACTCATCATATCATCAATATATTAAATCCTCTCTCAACCTTAATACATTAATACCTTAACTTATATCCCACTTTTAAATTCAATATGAATTCCTTTATCCAAAATTCAATGAGTGAATTTCATCACATATCTATAAAATTTCAACAAATCCTCTAAGTATACTAAGTCAAAACTTGGTGTAGGAAACATGATTTTTTTCAATAGTATCAATGACATCCATATTTTTCAATATTTTTCATAAAAAACAAATATAGTGTAATTTTAAACTCTCTAATAGATCCTATGATCTTAATCACACTTATAGTAAACTATTAGTGGATAATCAATAAATAAAAATATTATGTTAGGTATACCATATTCTGGATAAATTGATCCCACTTAATATATCATGATCTTTATGTATTCCTAGAGAAACATAATTTTTAGATAAGTCTTATTAGACTTTGAATGATGATTATAAACTCTTTATCAATGCCTTCAACTCTTGAAAGCATATTTCTTAATACTTTTTTAACACGGGAAACTAATTGTTGTAAATGCACTTTTATTTTAGAGTTTTATTATATTTTTCTAGTGGAAGGATACCACTTGAGAAATGGTTTTTTGTTACCTTTTTATATTCAATGTGAATTTTATACTACTAAAATGATGAAATAAGATATGAAACCTCTTTATATTCAGATTATTCATTTCATAGTTTGTTCTATTTCATTCTATTCTTCATATGAATTATTTTTTAGAACAATATTATATTTTTTTCTATCACATAAAAACCCATGGATTGTATATACCCCTTAAGCTTAAACCACTTTAAAAAAATATTAGAAACGTTTAAATGCATGGGTAGAGGAGAACCTCTGACACCCTCAAGTTGAGGAGTGTGTTTAGTCTTGGTGGACCAAACATTTCTTTATTCTTTCTTAAAATCCTTGATAGTGGTTATAATTGCAACTGTACTTTTATAGATTTAACTCAGGGTGTGAACTTTAGATTTCTCCATTATCTTTGGATTGGGTTCTATCTCAGTAGTGGGATTTAACCCACTGATAAATGTTTCCTCTAATGATGAGTTATGATTTCATCATGTATCATGACTCTTCCATATTAAGTATAATCTTCCACCAGCCTTCATCTCCTACCTTGGGGTATGGTTTTCTAAACCACTAAGGCATGCCTCATGTCTGTTTCATTTTCTTTTCATTAGAGTCGCTTTATAATTATTTATCCTTGGTGAGTATTTCATTAAATGTTCGTCTATTTTACTCACAAATAGAGAAACTTACTTCTTTATTTTAGATGAGGATTTCTATGTGTGTAACATTATTGGTGAATAGTGGACCTTTTATTTTTTCCATCGTTATCTTATTTTATTTTAGTGTAAAGTATTTTCGAATTTTTCATTGTAATGAAGGAATTCCTAAGGAAACTTAAAATTTTCTTCTTATATGGGATAAGTTTCTTCATAATAATAAGAAAATCATTTTCATTCTTTTATGATTGTTCCTAAATGTTTTGGGGCCCAGAATAATCAGTCGATCATATTCCCAATAATGGAAATTTGTCAACTTCATCCAATTTATCTTCATAAATACATGAATAAAAAATCATGAATCCACAAGGCATGATCATCACATATAATTTATAATTAATGTATGTAAATAAATCATTTCACCATGTTGAAATTATTTATTTTTAATGAATCAAATGAAATATTCATATCATACCCTCATTATGTCATAGTATTTAAGGGTATAATAACTCTATCAGTGATCCACATATACACCAAAAACTCCTAAATTTTTCTGTATAAATACTCATGTGCTAGTATAGAATATTCTAGAACTTTCTCCATTAATCATCGATGGACACATAAATCACTTTGAGGTAAATGATTCTTATTATTATCTCTAATATTGAGAGGGTGGAGTAAAATAATTTCTCTCTGTTCTTGAGAGAGTTCCAGAGGAAGATCTCTCAAGGTCTTGAGAGAATTCACTCTAATATTTCATTGTGCACAATAATGATTACGGTTTAGAATGATATAATCACATTAATATTGAGATAGGTTTAAATAATAAATAATTATATATGCACCCATATTACTCTATTAATTGATTGAGAACTCCATGTATAAATAATAATATTATTATTATTATTAACTTGACATGTGTTAAACCCAGGGGTAAATAAATATAATTTCTTGAATAAATAAATTAACATTTATTCAAATTATATGTAATATATCATTTATCACTAGACCATTAACTTAAGTAATCAAACCTCCTCAACATTTATTGAACCTTGTATAATGAATATTCATTTAAAGAATTAACATCACAACATTATTTGCCAATAAATAAATAAATATTATATTCACTAAAATAGAAAATAAATATTCATTAAATATAAAACTCAAATTTATTCTATTGAATAACTAGTGACTAAATATTTGTAGTCAACAAATCATGAATAATCACCAAACAACAGATGAGAATAATATTTATTCCACATGTTAAATTAATATAAAATTGAACTGAGATTATAAATACACTTAGTGTGTAACCCTCTATGCCCCTTTCTCAGTGGCATTATGTAGAACTACCTAAAGTAAAAGGTTAGCATCTAACAACATGCCAAGGAATCACTAGAGAAAGGCATTATTTACACAATGACATACAACCTCAAGTGAATGTACACTATGTAATATAATCCCTTTATCCTGGTCTCTATAATAACGTATGTTGTATATTGAATTCATCAACCTATGTGATCGATGTATCTTTCATTGAATTTTAAGAAATGAATATACTGGTAGAATATCATGACAATGGACTTAATCATCCAGTTCAATATCATCAAGGGGACTAATATTGTAACACCCCAGGTAAATAAAGAATATGACATCTTTATATTTATCCATATTTGTGAATAAAATATTAATATTACTTTAAAGGGGATGTTATGCTTGATGGCGTACCCAATACGCAACAACGAGTTTCTTGGGAATCTTACGTTGTACTCTAATAATAAAATAATATTATTTTAAATGGTAGTTAACGCCTAGCCATTGTAATGGCGGGAATGAATAGAACTAAATACAAAATGATTATATATGTTTTTCAAATATTTTTACTTTTTATAATAAATGTTAGAGAATTAAAAATGCGAATAAATCCAATTTTAAGCGTAAACATTCTAATATTCTTTAAAAGGTCGATTAAACGCCTTTTGATGGCGAACCACTTTTAAATCCACTTTTTGAAAATATTATGTGTTATATTTGAAAAGATAAAACTCTTCTTTAGAATCAGGACATCAAAATTTACTTTGTGTAAATTTTTGGTATTTTTCTAAAAAAGTTCAATTTTTAATGAATAGTGAAAATGTTGTATTTTAATTCAAAACCTCCTTTTAATATAATTTATTTATATGATTATATTATCTTTTGAATTGTTTTTAATGTAAAATTAGAATATATTTTTACCATTTAATACAATAGTGGTCGTTGGAATTAATTTCACTTTGAAATTGGACTTAAACTAGTGTCAATCTTTTGATACTTATTATTTCATAAAAACACGTTATTTGATCTGACAGCGGAAATTAATTATTAAATTAATTAATGCAACTAATATGTTTTTAATTCTGTAAAATAGACATCATTTTTGAATTCGGAATATCAAATATATCTTAGGGTGAAGTTTTGGTATTTTTCTGAAAAACTTCAATTTTTGATGAATAGTGAAACCACTAAGTGGTACTTATAAAAACTGATTTTCTGTTTAAATGAAATTTTGCCATCTTTGTGTTTTGAATTTCAAAAATCCGACATACATGGTTTTCATTAAGAAGTAAAATGTGGTTCAATGGGATTAAAATATTTTTTTGGTGAATAGTAACGTATTAAGTTTTTAATCGCGATTAGAGGTAATTAGTGTAATTTAAGGTAAGAATAATGTTTTAATAAACTGAAATGACCTCTAAACATGTCCTACCCTCATTGGATGTGTCATGGACAACCAATAAAATCCATGGGTCAACTTGGGGACCCCATGGAGCCACTTTGGTTGGAAAATGACATAAATACCTTTTTATTTAATGATAAAGTAAAAATGACACAAACATGAGATGTTTTACTAAAACAATTTTTACATGGGGTTATAAAAGTCATATTTTTGACTATAAATATTTATTATAAATATAAAAAGATTTAATAAATCATAGTATTTTTTTTATATTTTTTAGACATTAAATAAATTAAAATATTTATGACATCATGATGATACAGCGATGACCTCATTATTTAACGATTTAAATAAAATGGAAAGATAATGTAATATATAAGGCCTACACATGTCCAAAACCTATTGGATGGGTGTATTTTGAACCCTTATCACCTTATCCACGAATTATATCAATGTAGGACCTTTTAAATCCGAAACTCATTTTCAAATAAAGTAACATTTGCTTACTTTCCAAGAGTGCCCCTCCTCTCCTCTTATAAAATTCCCCCACCTCTACCTCCTTACCAACACTTCCAAAGCCTTTGGCTCGGCCAACCTCTGCCCATTTTGTCTCTACACATCCTTCTCTTACTCCTTGAAGCCTCACTTTGGGAATAAGTCTTCCCAAGGAAGCCTTTGAGCTCAAACCAAAGGGAGTTACCCGATTTTAAGGTAATGTCTTCACTTGAGCCCTTTTGTTTTATTTTGCTTCTCCAACCCCCTAAACTCTTTTTATTCATTTATTTTGTAACAAATACAGTATCTTAAATATACTAGGATGTTGTTATAATAATATTTAGAGCTACACTTACACACACCTACATCTAATGGTTAAAGAACATACTGTTTCCGTGGATGGCGAATTCCTGCCTCCCGAAATGATGATTGTTCAACATTCTTATAAAACCTTAAAAGGTGTCCATTAAGATGACACTATATTTATATATGATATATAATATGTTTAGGTTTTACTTAAGCTTCTGTATTTTTCATTTATGGCATACCTTTATGGTTTCCATTACGGGTAAACGCGATATCTTCATTTAAGGAAGTGCGGACTACCTCCCCCTCAAAGTGATTTGATTCGATAATACCATATGTGGTACGTATAAAGGATATATTTAATGATATTATATATTATACCGTAATGGAATACTATTATGTATCATTATGTTTTAATTCCATTAAATATGAAATATAAATGGAAGTAGCGTTCATGCGTACGTATGGCTTACCGTCTCCATGAACGGTGCATTTCATTTCTTAACTCTAAATGTTATGTAATATTATAAATGCATGAATATACTGGATATATATGATATATATGATATATACATCATGAATACAATTCTGGATATAATTAACCTTTGACCACACGAACAACATGTAATTGTAAGAAGTCCACTTTCGACTTAAGAACCAAGTATCGATAAAACAAACATTATTAACTTAAATGATTACATAATGTCTATGACATGGTAATAAGTTATATAAAAGTAATAATGAACTTGAAAAAGGTTCTTAAGGAAGTATAAATTAACTCAATTTTATTATTCAGGAGATTAAAGAACGATCGAGTCAAGTCGGACCCGAGGTAAGGGATCTCACTCCTCTCTTTCTTTTTAAGTACACTCTTTTATGTCATTCCTTCTAAAGCTCATATTTATTGTTATTGGGATGTTATTTTATATTAATATTACTGTAATTTTTATGTTCATGTGATGATAGACCCTATTCTCTCTCATCAATCCATTTTTGGAGTTTTGAGTGGCGCCGTTAGGCTGCCGAATTTCCGTAAGAGATCTAACCTCTCTCTTTCTTTTTAAGTACTCTCCTTTATGTCACTTCTTTTAAGCTCATATTTTTTATGTTGGGGGATGTTCTTTTATATTAATATTTCTATAAACTTTAATGTTAATATGATGAGATACCCTATTTTATCTTATCAATCCATTTTTTGTAAGTTTATGTGGCGTCGTTAGGCTGCCGAGTTTTCGTAAGGGATTTTTCGTCTCACTTTTATTCCCATGAGATTTATGCTAAATTTGCCACCATTTCATTTGAGTGGTGTATGTACTTCCCATTATTATAATCTTTTTGTAATATAATTTCATTTATGGGTACTTACATATTTATTGTATGACCCTTCTTCAATGGGGTGTACGTTTCAAAAGTTACCCAAGTCGGTAAGGGAACCTTTCACCCTCCTCTTTTTAAAAGACTTCTTTTGTTATGTATTTTAATTTACATCTTATTATGTTGGGATATGTTCTTCTATATCCTTATTGATGTAAATTTTATGTCCAATTTATGAGATACCATTCCCTCTCTCATCTACTAATTTTCTGAATTTTGAAGTGACGCCGTAAGGATGTCGAATTTTACCAAGGGAACTTCTTAACCCAATTCCGATTTCTTTGGGTTCAACATGTAGTTATTGAATATGTCATCCTTTGAATATGTGTGAATTACCTTTTATTGTTTTACACTTAATACCCACTTGCATTGGGTGTATTTATATTTTTCACACATAATTATGAGATTGATTTATCCTTAATTTAAGGATACCTTATTTATAATGGATTTCATCTCAATTTACATTTCCATTGAGACTTCATTGTTGTTATGCACCAATTCACTCTTATATGGTGTGTATACTGTCCTTTGACATATTATATCCTGAATACCTTTATTCTCATGATATTATAAAGTTATGATTAATTGTTATTCAGCAATTATTTGCATTCAAGAGTCTCTCATTTTGTTAAAAACTCTTTAACAAAAATATTGTTTTAAATGTTTTAAAGATTTATTATTCTAAATCTTTATCTTTAATGTACATATTTTCAAAATGTATTTTAGTATTTATTTATATGGACATTAATGTTTTAAAATTATAATTCCATTAAAAGCTTCAAAGTGGTATGGGACACTTTGATTCAAAAATCTCTTTTAGATGGTTTTTGAAAATGGATTGATTGATTCAATATCTTGGAATTACTTATTGTGATTGAAAATGAAATGTTGTTATTGAAATGTTTATATTTTCAATATTTTATGTGTAATGATGGTACTTGGACATTTTACGGGTGGTGTCGTGAATACCAGGACGGGTGGTTACGTTATAACCACCAATGCATTGGGTATGGAAGTCGGTCGTATGGCTATTCCATTAAGTATGTGTGGAAGTCGGTTGTATGGCTATTCCATTAAGTATGTGTGGAATTCGACCGTATGGTTATTCCACTTAAGTATGTTTATGTCCCAAGTTACCTTTATATGTTATGTGATCTTTATATGGGTTTTATGGTAATCTTTTGGTTACAGAAGGGTAAGTAATGAACTTTTATTTAGTGAAGAGTTTTTTACTACTTCATAAAGGTGAAAAGTATTAATTTGATAAAATATACATGGTTTACTTGTTTTTTTGATAAACTAACAGTTTTCATTATTTGTGTATCCCTTACTGAGATTTTTATGGTCATCCCAAGTTTTTTTTTAAATGTTTTTCACAGGACTTAATCTGGAATAGGGTCAAGGATGGGATAAAGGGAAAGTCATGATATCTAAAAACATGGAACTAGACATGTTTCTTTTTAAGAGTTTTTATTTTATGGAAACTTAGTAGAAGTGTCTACTTTGTAATCTTTTGAGATGTAATAGTTATGTTCTAATCCTTTAAAACTCTAAACCTGAAAATATCCTCAATGTGAATTATTCATTTAATTCAATATTAAGTAAGGTTTAAGGTCGGGGCCTTATAGTTGGTATCAGAGGTCGGTTTAGATAACTTTAGAGGTTAGGATATCCTCTAAGCATAAGTGACATTACCATAATGGTTAGGATTTTAGAAAGAGTACTAGTTTTAGATAAAGTGAATGAGTAATTATATCTTAGTGTTTATCTTCCTCATTAGTACATTATGGTTTTGTTGATATACTCACACTGACCTTTTTGGTTTTAGTAAATGGATGGATCTAGCAGGCACCAAAGTAACAATGGATGTGAAGGAAACTGTGACAGTTTTTTGAGCAAGCAACTGAATGATATGGGGGCTGCAATGAGAACTCTTGTGATTATCCTCAACCAACTATCTGGATTCATTATTGACCACCTAAACCTTGGTGATTTCTCTAAGGAATCATATATGAGAGAAACAAATCCCTACGGAACTACAGGTAACAATCATAAAGGTAAGTGTGTTCAAAAACCTATGTGTCAAAAATGTGGAAAGAAACACCTAGGAAAAAGTTTCAAAGGGACAGAAATATGTTATAGATGTGGAAATGAAGGTCATAAAGCAAGAACCTGCCATGGAAAAAGGAAGCATCCAGTTGACTCGAGGGAAGGGAAAGACATTCTTTCTGAGGGATCAATTGAATGTTTTAAATGTGGTGTGCATGGTCATTATGAAAACACATATCCTATAAAGAATTTTCGTGAATAGGATCACCAAGATCATACAAATGTTCATTTACCAATACCTAATGCCATTCCAATTGAGGATGAAGAAACTAAAAATGACCAATCAAAGGTATGGATTATTTCATAACTATTGTTTTCCTATTTTGGAATCTTAGGATATGATTCATGATTTTGTTTGTAGGAAAGAAGTATTTCAGAATAAGTTGGAAAGGAATGGTTAATGGATCATGAATAATGTTGAATGAGTAAGATGTCAACATATAAGGGCTTCAAGATTTATGGTGAAATTCTTAATAGTATTAAGTCTCTTTTGATGATGGGGTTACATTAGAAGACTTTTTATAGTATGTGTAACCCTGATGTTTAATATATGAAAATTTTATTCAAGGAATAGTTATCTGTTCTTTTGTGGACATAGTTATAAAGAACCATTTGGGTTTATATGATCCTTACTTTTGAGGTAATTATGGGTTACTATATGTTATGATGGAAGTGAAAGGCTTGAGATAAAATTGAGGTTAAATTATGTTATGGTTATTTTTGATGATTTTATCTCTTTTTGTGGAATGATTTGAGAATTATATAGTTTTGGAAAAAGGAAAACACGCAGAACGTGTGACAACCCGTCGCGTCGGACAAAGTTGCGGGAATCGAACCCACAACCAAAGTGAAACTGGTATTTATCGCCTACCACTGGACTACGTGAAGTCCCTGGTTAGTTTGACTGATTATTTTTAGTTAGATGATTTTATGAATTAAGAGTAAGTTTATTTTGGGTTATCTATGGAAATTTATTAACCTATCATGGAGGATATATGATTAGGTTAATTACTTTTCAATACGAGACATTAAGAGAAACTGATGTTGTTTGGAGATAAATGTTACGATTTAACTTGGAAGACTATGTGACTAAATCCTTCAAATATTTAGGTTTCAATCTTAGTTTGGTTTACTTTGAAGAATTTTATGGACAAATTGATTATCGAATGTTCCTCGTTGAACTTTGGGTTTTGTTGGACAAATTTTTGAGGTTAAGAATAGATTTTCTTTTTATAAATGGTTATCCTTTTCTGGATTATATGATCTTGTACTAACCTTTTTGGTTTTGGTTTTGGTTAAAGTCTAAAGACATGGGAATTATATAGTTCTCTTTTGTGGATTAGGTGATTCTCTAGAAGTTGATTATAGTACTCTTAATGTGAACAAGTCTTCCTAAATACTCGTCTTTTGGAGAAAATATGAGTTTGTGTAAGGAATCTAATAAAAGTTGAAAGTCAACATGATAAGTGATTATGTTTCCTTATGAATAAATTCCTCAATAAAAAGTAACTTAAAACAAAAAAATTTTCTATTAACTTTTCCTACTAGGGAATCGAATACCGTTTAACCCATCACAAGTTTGTGATTTTCTTATGGTTAACTTTCTCCTAAACATGTTTTCTATCACTCTCCATCAGAACATGACCCTTGGTTTTTTTCCTCCATGTCCATATTTTCATACTTGGAATCCTAGTACGGGTTAACTCGGGTGACCTTTGTACTTATCTTTCTTTATTTTAAAGTGATTGTTTTACCGACTCTTGTTCCGATGTGGGACTTTCAAGGATGTTTCCAAGCCCAATTTTAAAATTGCGAGGACGCAATTCCCAAAAGGGGGGAAGGATGTAACACCCCAGGTAAATAAAGAATATGACATCTTTATATTTATCCATATTTGTGAATAAAATAATAATATTACTTTAAAGGGGATGCTATGCTCGATGGCGTACCCAATACGCAACAACGAGTTCCTTGGGAATCATACGTTGTACTCTAATAATAAAATAATATTATTTTAAATGGTAGTTAACGCCTAGACGTTGTAATGGCGGGAATGAATAGAACTAACTGCAAAATGATTATATATGTTTGTCAAATATTTTTACTTTTTATAATAAATGTTAGAGAATTAAAAATGCGAATGAATCCAATTTTAAGCGTAAACATTCTAATATTCTTTAAAAGGTTGATTAAATGCCTTTTGATGGAGAACCTCTTTTAAATCCACTTTTTGGAAATATTATGTGTTATATTTGACAAAATAAAACTCTTCTTTAGAATCGGGACATCAAAATTTACTTTGTGTAAATTTTTTGTATTTTTCCAAAAAAGTTCAATTTTTAATGAATAGTGAAAAATGTTGTATTTTAATTCAAAACCTATTTTTAATCTAATTTATTTATATGATTATATTATCGTTTGAATTGGTTTTAAAGTTAAATTAGAATATATTTTTACCATTTAATACAATAGTGGTTGTTGGAATTAATTTCACTTTGAAATTGGACTTAAACTAGTGTCAATCTTTTGATACCTATTGTTTCATAAAAACACGATATTTTCTCTAACAGCGGGAATTAATTATTAAATTAATTAATGAAAATAATATGTTTTTAATTTTGTAAAATAGACATCATTTTTGAATTCGGAATATCAAATATAGCTTAGGGTGAAGTTTTGGTATTTTTCTGAAAAACTTCAATTTTTGATGAATAGTGAAACCACTAAGTGGTACTTATAAAAACTGATTTTCTGTTCAAATGAAATTTTTCCATCTTTGTGTTTTGAATTTAAAAAATCCGACATACATGGTTTTCATTAAGAAGTAAAATTTGGTTCAATTGGATTAAAATATTTTTTTGGTGAATAGTAACTTATTAAGTTTTTAATCGTGATTAGAGGTAATTAGTGTAGTTTAAGGTAAGAATAATGTTTTAATAAAATTAAATGACCTAGACACATGTCCTACCCTCATTGTATGTGTCATGGACGACCAATACAATCCATGGGTCAACTTGGGGACCCCATGGAGCCACTTTGGTTGGAAAATGACATAAATACCTTTTTATTTAATGATAAAGTAAAAATGACACAAACATGAGATGTTTTACTAAAACAATTTTTACATGGGGTTATAAAAGTCAGATTTTTTAATATAAATATTCATTGGAAAGATAAAAATATTTCCTACATCATAGTATTTTTTTATATTTTTTAGACATTAAATAAATTAAATTATATATGACATCATGATGATGCAGCGATGACCTCATTATTTAACGATTTAAATAAAATGGAAAGATAATGTAATATCTAAGGCCTACACATGTAAAAAACCAATTGGATGGGTGGATTTAGAACCCTTATCACCTTATACACTAATTATATCAATGTGGGACCTTTTAAATCCGAAACTCATTTTCAAATAAAGTAACATTTTCTTACTTTCCAAGAGTGCCCCTCCTCTCCTCTTATAAAAGGCCCCCACCTCTACCTCCTTACCCACACTTCCAAAGCCTTTGTATCGGCCAACCTCTGCCCATTTTGTCTCTAAAAATCCTTCTCTTACTCCTTGAATCCTCACTTTGGGCATAAGTCTTCCCAAGGAAGCCTTTGATCTCAAACCAAAGGGAGTTACTCGATTTTAAGGTAATGTCTTCACTTGAGTCCTTTTGTTTTATTTTGCTTATCCAACCCCCTAAACTCTTTTTATTAATTTATTTTGTAACAAATACAGTATCTTAAATATACTAGGATTTTCTTATAAGAAGGTTTCGAGCTACACTTACACACACCTACATCTAATGGTTAAAGAACATACTGTTTCCGTGGATGGAGAATTTCTGCCTCCCGAAACGATGATTGTTCAACATTCTTCTAACACCTTAAAAGGTGGACATTAAGAGGAAACTATATTTATATATGATATCTAATATGTTTATGTTTTACTTAAGCTTCTGTATTTTTCATTTATGGCATACCTTTATGGTTTCCATTATGGGTAAACGCGATATCTTCATTTAAGGAAGTGCGGACTACCGCCCCCTCAAAGTGATTTGATTCATTAATACCATATGTGGTACGTATAAAGGATATATTTAATGATATTATATATGATACCATACTGGAATACTATTATGTATCATTATGTTTTAATTCCATTAAATATGAAATAGAAATGGAAGTAGCATTCATGCGTACGTACGGCTTACCGTCTCCATGAACGGTGCATTTCATTTCTTAACTCTAAATGTTATGTAATATTATAAATGCATAAATATACTGGATATATATGATATATATGATATATACATCATGAATACAATTCTGGATATAATTAAACTTTGACCACACGAACAACATGTAATTGTAAGAAGTCCACTTTCGACTTAAGAACCAAGTATCGACAAAACAAACATTATTAAATTAAATGATTACATAATGTCTATGACATGGTAATAAGTGATATAAAAGGAATAATGAACTTGAAAAAGGTTCTTAAGGAAGTATAAATTAACTCAAGTTTATTATTCAGGAGATTAAAGAACGATCGAGTCAAGTCGGACCTGAGGTAAGGGATCTTACTCCTCTCTTTCTTTTTAAGTACACTCTTTTATGTCATTCCTTCTAAAGCTCATCTTTCTTGTTATTGGGATGTTCTTTTATATTAATCTTACTGTAATTTTTATGTTCATGTGATGAGAGACCCTATTCTCTCTCATAAATCCATTTTGGAAGTTTTGAGTGGCGCCGTTAGGCTGCCGAATTTTCGTAAGAGATCTAACCTCTCTCTTTCTTTTTAAGTACTCTCTTTTATGTCACTTCTTTTAAGATCCTATTTTTTATGTTGGGGGATATTCTTTTATATTCCTATTTCTATAAAATTTAATTTTAATATGATGAGATACCCTATTTGATCTCATCAATCCATTTTTTGTAAGTTTATGTGGAACCGTTAGGCTGCTGAGTTTTCGTAAGGGATTTTTCGTGTCACTTTTATTCCCGTGAGATTTATGCTACATTTGACACCATTTCCTTTGAGTGGTGTATGTACTTCCCATTATTATACTCTTTTTGTAATATAATTTCATTTATGGGTACTTACATATTCATTGTATGACCCTTCTTCAATGGGGTGTACGTTTCGAAAGTTACCAATGTCGGTAAGGGAACCTTTCACCCTCCTCTTTTTAAAAGACTTCTTTTGTTATGTCTTTTAATTTACATCTTATTATGTTGGGATATGTTATTATATATCCTTATTGATTTAAAGTTTATGTCCAATTGATGAGATACCATTCCCTCTCTCATCGACTAATTTTCAGAATTTTGAAGTGACGTCGTAAGGATGTCGAATTTTACCAAGGGAACTTCTTAACCCAATTTCGATTTCTTTGGGTTCAACATGTAGTTATTGAATATGTCATCATTTGAATATGTGTTAATTACCTTTGATTGTTTTACACTTAATAACCACTTACATTGGGTGTATTTATATTTTTCACACATAATTATGAGATTTATTTATCCTTAATTTAAGGATATCTTCTTTATAATGGATTTCATCTCAATTTACATTTCCATTGAGACTTCATTGTTGTTATGCACCAATTCACTCTTATATGGTGTGTATACTGTCCTTTGACATATTATATCATGAATCCATTTATTCTCATGATATTATAAAGTTATGATTAATTGTTATTCCGCAATTATTTGCATTCAAGAGTCTCTCATTTTGTTAAAAACTCTTTAACAAAAATATCGTTTTAAATGTTTTAAATATTTATTATTCTAAATATTTATATTTAATGTCCATGTTTTCAAAATGTTTTTTAGTATTTATTTATATGGACATTAATGTTTTAAAATTATAATTCCATTAAAAGCTTCAAAGTGGTATGGGACACTTTGATTCAAAAATCTCTTTTAAATGGTTTTTGAAAATGGATTGATTGATTCAATATCTTGGAATTACTTATTGTGATTGAAAATGAAATGTTGTTATTGAAATGTTTATATTTTCAATATTTTATGTGTAATGATGGTACTTGGACATTTTACGGGTGGTGCCCTGAATACCAGGACGGGTGGTGCCGTGAATACCAGGACGGGTGGTTACGTTATAACCTCCAATGCATTGGGTATGGAAGTCGGACGTATGGCTATTCCATTAAGTATGTGTGGAAGTCGGCTGTATGGATATCCCATTAAGTATGTGTGGAAGTCGATCGTATGGTTATTCCACTTAAGTATTTTTATGTCCCAAGTTACCTTTATATGTTATGTGATCTTTATATGGGTTTTATGGTAATCTTTTGGTTACAGAAGGGTAAGTAATGAACTTTTATTCAGTAAAGAGTTTTTTACTACTTCATAAAGGTGAAAAGTATTACTTTGATAAAGTATACATGGTTTACTTGTTGTTTTGATAAACTAACAGTTTTCATTCTTTGTGTATCCCTTACTGATCTTTTTATGGTCACCCCATGTTTTTTTTGAAATATTTTTCACAGGACTTAATGTGGAATAGGGTCAAGGATGGGATCAAGGGAAAGTCATGCTATCTAAAAACATGGAACTATACATGTTTCTTTTTAAGAGTTTTTATTTTATGGAAACTTAGTATAAGTGTCTACTTTGTAATCTTTTGAGATGTAATAGTTATGTTCTAATCCTCTAAAACTCTAAACCTGAAAATATCCTCAATGTGAATTATTCATTTAATTCAATATTAAGTAAGGTTTAAGGTAGGGGCCTTATAAATATATCAACTTTTATTAAATAACAGAAGGGAAAAATCCTTCCTTGCATTATTCGTTAATATAATTTTAGTTGTGACACACCCAACATATCCTACCTCATCATGAGAATATATTGTAATGGTTTTTATCAATACATAAAAATACCTAACTCAAGATAATTACTAATAATAATCTTAAATTTTAAATAATATTACACACCTAAATAGATAATAATATCCAATGACACCCATAAATGTGGATTTCCTATTGGTGGGTCATGTTATCATAAATCCATTATCTTGGATGTTACCAAGGATGAACTTAAAGAGAACTAGTCTCATTGTTTTATGATCCCCTATGCCTGATAACCCATATCATCTATTTCTAGTTATATTATATCATTATAACATATATTATGTTTTTATGAAAACTATCATAACAATTCTAGGTTCTCATCATATCAGAGAAATGCTATGATCTTTCAGTACAAAATATATCCTTAAAACATTATCACATACAATGGAACACATGATAATAAGCATGACATGATAATAATCATGAAATGATAAAAAATTTATTAATGTTCAAAAACCATGAACATAGGTGATCATAAATTATATCGAATTTGAGTCTAGGTCACCAACTCTAATAGACTCCCAGTTGCACTAGATCCAACAACTAACAAATTCCAATCTTTTTTCTCTCATGTGATGCAATTTTTCTAATAAGATAAAGATTTAGTATAGTATTCCACCATTTTGTTCTCCATGGAAGCCTTTCTCACTATGACCTCACTCTATTCAGAAAAATACGTAAGGAGTTTATACTTCTAAAGTATGTGCTTTATTTTTTTATGTGAACTTGTCTCATTTACAAGAGCTACCACTAAAATATTATCATAATAATTGTGATAGTTACTTTACTACCAGTCACCACATTAAGATCATAGACAAATTTTTGTATCCACACTACTTCCTTAGATGCATTAAAAGCCTCATTATAGTCAGATTCTATTATAGAATCATTGAACATTGACTTCTTTGAACCCTTACAACTAATATATCCTCTAATAATACTGAAGGAATATCTAGACTATGACTTTAAATCATTCTGATCTATTTGGAAACTAGAATATGTATATCACATGATTACTAGCTCCACATATCCTCATTATTATAAGAACATATTCTTAGTAAAACTTATATACATTAGTATAACTTTAACAACAATCCAATTTTGTTCACCCAAATTAGATTAATATCTACCTACCATGCCCAAGGTATAAGAAACATAAATCTTGGTACATAACATATCATACATGATGGAACCTATCATATAAGAATAAGGTATCCTACTCATCCTTTATATTTTTGGTTGTGTAAGAGGTAAAATTCTCTTGGAAAGATATATGCCATGTGGGACTAGAACCAATACCCGCTTGGATTATTATATAGTGAATATTTTAAGTATATAATCAATGTGTTCACCTTGACTTGGTTCAAGTATCCTCTTGGGTTTATCAAAAATTATATTAATACCAACAAAATAAATTTCTTCGCCCGACACCTTCATGGAGAAAAACTTATTTAACAAGTCCTTTGCTAACTATAAGACTGGTATACCATTTTTAATAAGTAATATGGCATAAAAATATACTACTATAAATATAAACAAACTCCCACTAAACAGCTTGTAGACACATGCATCACATTCATTATTTATGAAACTAAATTCTATTATGGCTTCATTTAACCAAATGTTCCATTACATGGATGCTTTATTTAATATATATATGGATTTTGTAACTTTTAAACTTTTTTAGTATTACCCGGAGTAAAAAACACCCTTCTATTTGTGACATATAGACATATTTATAAAGGTTACCCTTAAGGAAATATTTTTTGATATCCATATTCCAAATATATTATACAAGGAAATATTCTATGGAAAGTAGAATTATTATGGATTTAAACATGGAAACTAGAGAAAATTTTTATTTATAGTATATTCCTTGATGTTGTTTAAACCATTTATCCACTGACAATTCTTTATAGGAACTCAATCTACCTTCCATGTCACATTTTCTCTTGAATACCAATTTTCACCTAATGTGATTTAAATCATTTGATAGATCAAATAGAAACCATACTTGGTTCTAATTCATGGAATCTATCCTAGAATTCATGTATCCTTGTAATTTTGTAGCTTTTGAGGTCTATACTTCCTCCTTATAGGAAAGAGAACCATTATTGTCAACTAATAATGAGTCACCATCCTCAGGGACTATAAACCATTATATTTCAAGTTCTATAACCTATCTAATTCTCCTACAAGGTATTTGTATCTCAGGAACAACCTCTTCAATGGGGACCTATGAAATGAGTTTTTACACCAACTATTGTGTGTCTTGAGCATCAACTTCATTTAATTAAATATTTATCCCACCATATATTTTTGATATATCCTCCCTCTCATGAAATATAGTTTTTCTTACCACGATGGATTTATTGTTTAAGGGTTTGTATTGGTAATATCCCACTATTTCGTTGGGGTATTCAATAAAGATATAATTTTTTCCTTGAGGTACTATTATGTTTCTAGAATTTTCCTTAACAAACACCTTGAAAACCCATAAACGAGTATGTGAAAATATGGATTTATTTTCAAACTTTAATTTATAGGGTACACTATTTACTAACTTAGTTGGTACTCGGTTTAGGATGTATGTCGCAACCTCTAATGAATATCCTAAGATGGTTAGTTAATGATTTGTATGACTCGTCATAAACCTTACCATGTCCAGCGATGTTCATTTCCTCCTTTCACTGACACCATCCCACTGTGGTGTATAAGGAGGAGTTAGTTGAGATAGAATCCAATACTCTATTAGATTGTTGATGAATTCATGGTTAAGATACATTCTAAACCTACTATATTGAAGCTTATTTACCTTTCTATTAAGTTATTTCTCTACTCCATTCTTGAATTCCTTAAATTTCTTAGGGGATTCAGACTTATACCTCATTAAGTACACACATTCATTTATACTCAATTCATTATTAAAAGTAATGAACTATTGATACCCACATTTGGATTCAACTGGAAGGGTTCCACACACATTAGTGTGTACAAATCCATGAAGAATTATGGAACTTTCACCCATACCATGAAAAGGTGATTTGGTCATCTTTCCTTATAAACAATAGAGACACCCATCACGTTGATTTGGTTCAAAATAATCTAAATATCCATCTTTATAGAGATTTTTCAACATCTCATCATTTACATGACAAGTTAGTGATTCCAAAACTAGGTGTGATATGATTCATGTGACCTTGATTCATTATCAATTGATAATCCTTGGTTTTCATAATCTAATACATAAAAATCATTATTTAAATGTTTCATACCACACCATATACCTTATTTTTAAAATAAAAACGTTTATTTATAAAAATGAAAATAAAACCATCCATATATATGAAGGATACATAAATTATGTTTTTGGTAACACTGAGTACATAATAAAAAATTTTCAGAACCATGATCATCCCTATTGGAAATAAAAGGTTGTGGTATTTTATAGCTACAACAGTAATTTTTGCTTCATTGGGCTCTAATAGAGCCACATATCCTCTAAAAATATTCCATAATATACTTGGTTGTTTCATTTTGATACACATGTGAGTACCAAAAGATATATCTAATACCCAATAAGTATACATGTAAATAATTCACTAAATAACAAAGGAACTTTAAGATTCATCAAGCTTCTTTATTTGGGTGCAGTTCTTCTTACAATGGCCTATCTTGCCACATGAATAACATTTTGCATCTGATTCTTCACTTGTCTTTGGATATTTCTCTTCTTATAAGGATGGTGAATAGGATCCATATAATTTGATAGATTTGTAGGTCCCTTTTCCTTTTTATTACTTTTATTCACTATAAGAAGCATAGATTTCTCATGCCACATGTCCATATCAATTTAGCAAATCAAGGAAAAGAGTTTTGAAAGAGTATTATCACTATTTATCATATTATAATTCATAATGAATCTAGATAAGGTTTAAGGTAGTGAGGATAAAATGATATTTGTGCAAAATTCATCAGGGAACTTAAATCTCAATACATCTAAGAGCTCCATGTTGCCAATCATTTTGACTGCATGTTTCCTAACTAGCACTGAATTTCAAATACTTCATGTGAATGGTGCCTTGTAGATCTCATATATCTCTTTTCTCACTATCTCTTGATAAATACCATGAAGTTGAGACAAAATTCTATATACATACATTTTTCATGTTTCTTCAAGAGCTCACTAGTCATGGTTGATAGCATGGAATATTGGAAATATACCACATCATCTAGATGTTTCATATGGAGATAGTTTTCTTCATCTCTAGTCTCTTTCCTAAGTGTTTTAAATTTATGGATTTCCAACACATATAATTTCCACTCATAGAATAGTATAACAATTAAGTTCTTATATGATTCTTGTAAATTTAAGCTGGTGAGAAGGTATCCCTTCTTTAATATACACTGAAATAATAAATTTGATGTTGTATGGTTTTAATTTTCTATAATAATATCATATTTTAGTAGTTTATATGGATAAAAAATAGATAATAAATATAATTTATTTGTATTATACTATTTTATGAAAACCCAATATCCCTCACAATTTGTATTAGAATATTATATCACAAGGATATTCTTGTGTAAAAGATTCATCTTAACTTTCTCATAATATAGATAGGGTCCCGATAAGCTATTTTATGTTATTCAAGTAGGTTATTCTTGCTAATTGCATTAACATAGGACTCCTTTATCCATTAAGTGGACTCCCAAAACCTCAAATTATGGACTTGGATTTCCTCAATAGTTTCCTAATAGTTTTATTATGTCTCACAGAGGTGATAAACCCTTAATATGAACTAGGTGAAGTAAAAAAACAAATTATAATTTCCCTAATAATTGAAACCACCCCAACATAATTTGGTCAAGCACTTTGAACTATGGTTTGATTTAAACTCAAGTAGTGGATTTCTTTTTTGACTTAATATTTAATTTGGGGAATTTTTTTTATCTTTATGTGTAAATTTCCATTTTATATTCATTACATGCTTGTTAATATTAAGTATATTTTAGATAAAATTCTAACCATACATAGAAATCATTATAAATATTCCAATTTATTTTATTTCCATCTTGTATGCATGCGTGTTTATTCAATTATCAAGTGATTGTGATAAAGTATCTATAAATAATTAACCATGCAACTAACATGATAAAAATAGAAAAAAATGGATCATAAAATTTTAAAATGGTTTTTTATCTAGAAGATGATAAACCAACTCTTGACCCTAGTGAAATAAATCATTGAACCATGTTTGGTTTGAGTTTCAAAAATCCAGCTGAGTTTTTATGTACCTCCAAGGTTAGTTTCACCTCAGCTCCATAATTGGACCACCTCCTCTCACATGGGAGATCCATCCTTAACATATACTTTTAATCACATGTATTTTAAGGGAACAAATAGAATAGTTAAGTGAGTTTATAAAAAATAACAATGGATACACATGTTTTTCATAATATAGAGGAGGGTATGAGATATATGTCATCATTTTAATTTAATAATAATAAATTAAAAGAAACTAATCACATTCATAGGTTGGTTTAAGAGCATGATCAACCACACATTCCATGAATATAAAAATGTAAATGATAAATAATTCACTTAAATCCATTATTTATTATTAAGATAATAAATCTTGAATTAATTTAAGTAATTAATTATTTACTTATTTTCTCTTAACGTCCTTCTAAACACTCTTATAGATTCCCATAATTTTTGAAAACATGGAATGTAAATGGATTCACCAATATTTTTAAAATAATTACACTAAATTAATTGTGAATTTATTAATATTTAATACCATTTTACAAAGTAATCACACCAACTAAAATCCATGTAATTTGGTTTTTAATAATACAATTAATCATTTTTCATATAATTTAATTCTATTAATTACTAGGTGATTAAATGGCTTGTATTAATGAGTTACATGTCCTATTTCTCACTTGTTGTGTGTACAAGATATATCCCTAGGGACTCAATATGTACCTTGGTTGGAATACACAATGTGTTTTTTAATCAGCTACACACCATGTATATTGCTTTCCATGTTTCCACAAAACAAGCCTAAGGACTCAACGTGTGTTTTGGATGTGAAACATTTTGAGATACACACTGTGTATGACATCTACATGAGGTGTAACATACTCATTGCTTGAATATCATTCCTACACATCATGTATTAATACATGATGTGTATAGAGCCCTCTTATCCATTCTCCAGGTTTTGATGTTAAAAACACATAACATACAACATCGGCTTTGAAAAACATCTAGGATTATAATATATTTCTCACATTTTCAATCCAATGACCTTTAATTTTGGAGTTTTATAGAGTTTGAAAAAATCACTAACTAATAAAACCCAAGTCTTCTCATAAAAATGAAACTTCTTTCCCACTATATAAGAAGCTAATAAATATAAAACAAGTCTTGAACATTGCCCATAAATTCTCCTCCCAAGTTACTCCTCTTGGCTTAGCATAATTAATACTTTCTTTCATAACTTATGGAAAGGAGAATATAATAAGGGGTGAGATCAAACAATCAATAAGGGAAAACATAACATTGAATAATAAAATGAGAAACAAGAGGAATAACTTGATATCCTAATGAGGATGATCATAAGAATTAAAGCATAAAATAAAGAGATAATGTTGGGCAAAAATCCCTCAAGGTAACATTGAATCATTTTTGGGTTGATTGTGTTTGTTGACAAAGCAGGTTTCCAAGGTGAATTGTCAAGTTCCAGAGATTTTGTTGACAATCCATGCTGACAATGAACCATGACAAAGTAATGGATGATCTGGAGGTGGTATAAAAGAATAGATACAAGGTGGAACTATTTTCCAGTGTTTGCTAAATTTTTGGGGTCTAAAATTTGGAGTTTGGTGAGCATCACGAAATATGGATTTTCTTGAAAATCTCATCAAAATAAGGCAAAGGTGTGAGTTTCGCGAAGATAGGCTTCATGGATTGGATTTCGCGAACCAGAAGAATATTGATGGTGATGCTTCACGATTAAGATGAGCTCTGCGAACAATGGTGTTGAAGGGAAATGCGAGGGAGATTTGCAGTAGTGGGGCGAAGGAATTGACAGGATGCTCCGCGATTATGACGAGCTCTGTGATTGGAAAAATTCCATGGTTCTTCGCGATTTTGAAAGAATTTTGGTGGGAACTTCGGAGCTTCGTGATTTGAGATGACGTGGCATTGACTTCACACAGAAAGTTTGAGGTTCAGTGGAATCTCGTAAAAATAGGCTTCGACCCCCTCGAGAGAATCAGAGAGTTTTCAAGGAAAACATTTTGCTCTTGTCTCAGGAATGTGATTTGTAAAGGCAACATGCTTCGCGAAAGAAGAGCTTCACGGCGGCTAATCTAGCTCTGCGGAAGTTGCGAGCTCCATGTTGGCTCAGTGAGCTTCATGAGGGAAGTCTCTATGAGATTACTTGAGATTCGCGAGAGTTATTCACAAGAGTAACTAGCGAAAAGGTAGGAGCTTCGCGAAGGCTTGTTTGAGCTTCCTGAAATTGGGAGCTTCGCGAAGTAGGGTACTTTACAAAGTTACATTCCAAAAGAATTTCCCAGTGTTTAGGGGAAAATGGGTATTCATCAGTGGATGAAATTTGGACTTTAACAGAGCATCTATCAACAGTTGAGATTTCATGTATTAATGAAAATGAAGATACCTAAAGGTCTACAAACTGTGACTGGATCCCTTCCAAGTGCAGTGAGAAAAGGAAGAGGAAGAAGGTTATCCTTTCTACCAGCAGTGATCTAGAGAGAGAAAAATAGGGAGTGACCCTTGGGAAAGCAGTGAACTGACCTTAAACATTGTAAAGGCAGTGATCCTAAGCATAGAATTGATCTATCCCGAACATTATTGGCAGTGAGATTTAGTGGATTTGGTACAGTGGCACATCACCGTTGTATGCCCCTTGGAAGTAGCCCGGTGAGGGTGAACCAAGTAAAAATCCATGTGTCTGCCTACCTGCTTCCCTGCATTTTATTTAAAGCATCATAATCAGATAAAGAAGAAAATAAGTGGTCATAATAAACACACAAATGCAAATAAAGCGACCATTGTAATAAAGAGGTCAAGATCCAGTGAGGCAGGAAGAATTTAGAGAAGAATATACATACCCTGATTCACCCCCCTCTCAAGGTATATAGGCCCCTTTTGGTCCTAACAGATACTATCATATGAACATGGATTACACAATTCTCATAACATAAGGTAATTTATTCATAGTAATTTGGTGAAAACATAACATGACATCATAATCATAATTCAAGGATGCCTGTCTCATTAACATAACATAGTTTTATAGTATAAATACCCACTCCCATATTTGGTTAGGCTCACTACCCATGCACCCCTATATCTCATGAGATGGAAACATTTCCCAATGCATTATAGGGTTATATAATTTTTTCCCCACCCATCATATAATGAGAATCATATATATGTGTGAAACATAGTTTTAATCAACATATCATAAAATATTAAGGAAATAAAATGGGTTTTATATTCTTTTCAAGTGGTTCCCTAAGGAAGAATTCATGATTTCATCAATAAAAGTGAAATAATAAACCCATGGAAAATAAATGGGTATCCAATGACTATAAGAATCATTCTAGGTAAATACCACTCAACAAATATGATTACACATATGGTATTTAAACCATATAGGAAATAGATATACAATTTAGAAATTAATTTCCTGAATTAATTGATGTATTGGGAATCTAGTTGAGTAAAATTTAATCTAGTACTAGAACATATGGCATTCATAATTGGAAATAAATCATGCCTATACAAGTGGATGTATAAGAAATACAAAAGTAGTGATGGGTCATACCATAGATTTAAAATAGAATTTCATAGGAAATACAAATAAATAAGGTCTATGATATCATTTGGAGAATACCCTTGATCAATTATACAACAAATATGAAGAATTATCTTAGAATCATTAAGAAAAACTGGTATTGAATTTTATGAATCCCCTCCCATCCATGATAGAAAGAGAGCCATGAATTGTTCCATAAATTGTAAAAACTATGTAGGTGCTGGAGGAAGACCTAAAAATGATTTTACAGTAAGTAATGATATCATGTGCTATTTCTGTGGGATTGATGGTCATACATCAAGCTTCTATTCAGAGGCTCAGGAATACATTTTAGGCTGTGAAAATAGAATCATTACAAAATATGAGAATAGGAATATGTGTCATGAGAAATTATATAGAATAGTCTCTCAGAGGAAAGCATTCATTAGATGCTATTACTGTGGAAGAATGGGACACACCAGGAGTATGTGTCATGATGATAGGGAGATCAATGTCAAAGGAATAACTCAATCTACATCAACATATCGATAGAGAAATGAAAAAATGAGGTATGCCTTTGATGTAAAATGTTTTATATGTTCTGATTATGGGAATTTGGAAAGACATTGCAGCAAGAAGAAATCAAGAAAGGAAAAAAGAACACAAAAGGATATTCTCGACTCCAGTGGTGCATGATAAGAAATTATGAACTAGGAGAGAAAGTGGTAAGTTGAAGAATAGGCTTAGATCCTCAGGGGAATCACATAGAGCTGAACGAAACGTGTATCTTTCACCTCCTCTTTCACACTCACAACCACCCTCTAAGAAAGAACATGAAAAAATCTGGAAGAAAAATAGAGGAAATTCTACATTTGTGAGTAAGAAGAATGTACATTCAGTGGAGGATCTACCACCAATGAAAAATAGTGCGGTGACTCAGAAATATGATAAAAGACAAATAAACAAAGAATGCATTAAAAAAATTTCATGTCATGTGACACAACAAGAAGTGGAGGAAAGAGTAATATCCCTATAATGGATGAAAGGATCAAGGGAAGGTGAAAAGAATAGATATTTTTTCTCAGAGAAGGAATCAAGGGAAATGGAATTTTGGTGGAACATCTGAGAAGGAAATGTGTACTAGTGGGTTTAAACCCCAAATGGTGAGAAAGGCCAGGCCTGCAAAATATTCATATCAGAAAAAGACTCATCATGCAGGTGATGAATGATTAGTCATATGGCCAGAGTAGTTGAAGTTGGCTAGGAAGATAAAAGAAGCAAGGAAAGAGTGCAATCCTCTGCAAGAAATAATCAAAGGTTTAACCCATCAGGATCAATCGCAATCCTCATCTTCAGGATTCCATAAGTACCCCTCTCCCTATGTATATGAATGTTATTAATTGATGATTCAAGTGTTTCATGTTTTAGGGAGATATTATCCAAGGGGAAGTGGCATCTAAAGATGCCTAGTGGAAAAGTGATATGATTTAGAGTTCTAATTGACACAAATTAGGTACCAGAGTTGATGAAGAAAGGGAGCAATGGAGCGCAATAGGAATTTATTATGTTATTAAATTTATCTCTTGTTTCCTACACCGAGTTTCTACTCAGTAGGCTTATAGATTTTGTTAATGGTTCATGCTGAGTGGATGATAAGAATAAATGATGCAGCAGAAGAAGAATGTATATGGGTCTAACCATAGGAAGTGTTGCGTAACATAGGGGGAGATCTCTATCTCATAATCAGATGAAAGATATCAATGGGATATAAAGGATAAGTGATCTGATCAAGAATAAATGTTATGGGAGAGGAAAAAAATTCATGTATTTCATAATCATCTATTTTGGTCTTACAATATGGTATCAACTGACTATTTTCAGGATACCAAGAAGCTGCAAGAGAATGTAAAATCTGTTTCAACAAGAAGCTCAGAAAATTAGCTGAAAGAAATGATGCCAATGAAAAATGAAACAGTGATAAATTTCCTAATAAATGTGATGAGGAGGAAATAAAAAAGGGGTAGTATAAGTGGATGATGCTGATTTAGAAAAAAATCAGACATGGGAGATTATTTCGAGGCCAGCAGATAAGAATGTCATCGGGACTAAATGGGTCTATCGCAACAAGATGAATGAAGATGGCACAGTGATTCAGAACAAAGCATGACTAGTGTGGAAGGGATACTCCCAGATATAGGGAGTAGATTTTGGTGAGAAATTTTCACCAGTTGTGAGATTAGAGATAATCGGATTATTTCTAGCCATTACAGTGCAACGGGAGTTCAAAGTTTTCTAGATTGACATCAAATCTGCATTTTTGAATGGGGTTCTTGAAGAAGAGGTGTATATTGAGTAGCCATATATTTTTCTCATTCACGAGGATGAGAAAAAGGTTTGAATACTGAAGATGGCGTTGTATGGGATGAAACAAGCACCAAGAGCATGGTACTCAAGGCTTGATCAGTACTTGAAGAAGCTTGGTTTCCTATATGGGGTAGTTGATTACAATCTCTATTTCAATAAAAATAGTAATCAAAGGATGATGGTGCTGGTTTATGTCAATGAAATAATATTTGGCAGATTGGATGAAGCACAGTGCAGACAGTTTTCTGATTTCATGAAACATGAGTTCGAAATATCTATGATTAGTGAGCTGACATTTTCCTTGGTTTACAGGTGACACAAGGAAGAAATGGAACATTCATTTCTCAATCCAAATATGCCAAGAATGGTTCTGTGAATATTTGGAATGGAAAATTCCAAGGATATGACGACTCTGGTTGCAACCCAGATGAAATTATCTAAAGATGAGGCTCGTGAAGGTTATTCACAAAGGCAATGTGCTTCGCAAAAGAAGAGCTTCGCGGCTGCTAATCTAGCTCCGTGAAAGTTGTGAGCTCCATGTTGGCTCAGTGAGCTTCGTGAGGGAAGTCGCTCTGTGACGACTTGAGATTTGTGAGAGTGCTTCGCGAAAAGGTAGGAGCTTTGTGAAGGCTTGTTTGAGCTTTGAAAAATTGGGAGCTTCGCGAAGTAGGGTGTTTTGCGAAGGTACATTCCAAAGGAATTGCCCAGTGTTCAGGGGAAAAGGGGTATTCATTAGTGGATGAAATTTGGACTTTAACAGGGCATCTATCAACAGTTGAGGATGCATGTATTAATGCAAATGAAGAGACCTACAGGTCTATAAACTGTGATTGGATCCATTCCAAGTGCAGTGAGAAAAAGGAAGAGGAAGAAGGTTATCCTTTCTACCAGTAGTGAGCCAGAGAGAGAGAAATAGGAAGTGACCCTTGGGAAAGTAGTGATCTAACCCTAAACATTGTAAATGAAGTGAGCTTGGTCATAGAATTGATCTAGCCCAAACATTATTGGAAGTGATATTTAGTGGATTTGGTACAGCGGCACATCGCCATTGTATGCCCCTTGGATGTAGCCTAGTGAGGGTGAACCAAGTAAAAATCTCTATATCTGACTGCTTTCTTCCCTGAATTGAATTTAAAGCATCATCATCAGATAAAGAAGAAAAGAAGTGGTTGTAATAAATACACAAGTTCAAAAAAAGTGACTCTTGTAATAAAGAGGTCAAGATCCAGTGGGGCAGGATGAATTTAGAAAAGAATATCCATACCCTGATTCACCCCCCCCCCTCAGGGTATATAGGCCCCTTTTGGTCCTAACAGATAACATCATATGAACATGGATTACACAATTCTCATAACATAAGGTAATTTCTTCATAGGAATTTGGTGACAACATAACATGACATCATAAGCATAATTCAAGGATGTCTGTCTCATTAACATAACATAGTTTTATAGTATAAATACTCACTCCCATATTTGGCTGGGCTCACTACCCATGCACCCTTATATCTCATGAGATAGAAACATTTCCCAATGCATTATAGGTTTATATAATTTTTTCCCCATCCATCATATAATGAGAATCATATATATGTGTGAAACATGGTTTTAATCAAAATATCATGAAATATTAAGGAAATAAAATGGGTTTTATATTCTTTTCAAGTGGTTCCCTAAGGAATAATTCATTATTTCATCAATAAAAGTGAAATAATAAACCCATGGAAAATAAATGGGTATCCAATGACTTTAAGAATCATTCTAGTTAAATACCACTCAACAAATATGATTACACATATGGTATTTAAACCATATAGGAAATAGATATACAATTCAGAAATTAATTTCCTGAATTAATTGATGTATTGGGAATCTAGTTGAGTAAAATTTAATCTAGTACTGGAACATATGGCATTCATAGAGTAAAATAATTGGAAATAAATCATGCCTATACAAGTGGATGTATAATAAAGACAAAATTAGTGATGGGTCATACCATAGATGTAAAATATAATTTCACAGGAAATACAAATAAAGAAGGTGTATGATATCATTTGGAGAATACCCTTGATCAATTATACAAAAAATATGAAGAATTATCTTAGAAGCATTAGGAAAAAGTTGTTTTAAAATAATAATTTCCCTTTTCCTTTGAAAAAATATGAAAGGAAAGAATTTATTAAACCATGATAATAACTGTGTCTTTTTTTAAAACTTGATTGTGTAGAGAGGAAGTCTCTTAGAAAATGAAAAAGGTGGTGGAAATACTTGTTTACATGGAAAAGTGTAAAAGATACTCCATTTAGCCAAAATCTATTATGAACAGACCCAATGGGGATCGAGCCTCAACTACCCCAAGACTGCCTCTATATTCTAGGGGTGGAGATAAGAACCAAAAGGAATAACTAATATGGGATTCGTTTTTATATTTACCAGTATGGACACATATTACCATCTCCATGCAGAAGTGTAGAGGAATAAAAGTAAATACAATAACATCTAGAGTAACAATCATGCATGTAACAACAACTAGGGAATCCAAGAGTATGAAAATACACTCTGAAAAGTAAAAGAGAAAAATAAATTCCCAATAAGAAATATGTCCCAACCCAATAAAAAATAGAAATTTAAATGTTGAGAGAGACCAACCCTAGATCTCAAATCCCTGACCACCTGATCCGAAATGTTCCTCAGAGCGGCATGGTATCCTATCTCTCGTGGATCTAGGGTTTCTCCCCGCACTGTACTCCTTCCCCCTTCGAGCTGAGATCTGCTCGTGACAGCTGGGGATCTATCTTGGTGCGAGCGGCGGCGTCACATCTTGGTGGAGCTTTTTAGTAGGCTCGGCTTGGGTTTGACTCGGCATGGAAGTACTACTATTGCGGTGACATCGCCTCTCGGTGGAGCTTCGGCACTTGGCTCGGCTTGTGCGGTGATGTTGCCTCCCGGTGGAGCTTCGGTGGTGGCTCTACTTGGGTTTCTTTCGGTGTGGCGACACTTTTGCGGTGGAGTTGCATCTCAGTGGAGCTCAGTGGTCGACTCGGCATGGATCGCTCCCAATGTGGTTTGGATACACCGCTTCTCGGCGGAGCTTTGGCGGTTGGCCCAGTGCGGTCTTCTGCCTTTGCTGGCGCCGAGGCTTGGTGCGGCCCCAATCGGCAGGTTCTGTTTGTTCAGTGCGTCTGGTGAGAGGTTATGTTTCCAGTTTCTCTTCGGTGTGGTCCAGGTCAAGATTTTCCATGCTACAGAGGGGGGAGGTTCGTCTGGTTCAGATTCTGTGGTTTTCCTTTCATGCATTACTTTTTTAATTGTGGTGAATATGCTCTATGGTTGGATCTGGTTTTGTGCGCTGGTTTGTTGTGATGGCTCTTCTTGCTATCATCACTATGAGACTTGTCCGGAGTCTGGTGAGAGTGAATTTTTAGTTCTGATTGGATCAAATCCATTCCCAGAGTGGCGTTTTTGTTTCAGGATGATCCATATTCCCTCATTGGTGACAGTCCCTTGGCGCGGGGTTGGGCCATCCAGTCCTAGGTGACGATGGAGTGATCTCATGTTCTTTGGATTGTCTTTTGGGATTATATAGATACAGTGATGGGGTATGAGGAGGTTTTTGGGGCTGCTATAAGATGACTTCTTGTTGAAATATTTTTATTGTGTTCTCTTGAAATGGTTAAAGTCTTTGTGAGGTATGTTGGTACGACAAGGAACCCGAACTCGACTACATGGATTGGCCTCAGAGGAGGTTCCAGAGCTCACTATTCACCATTGCAGAGCTTTATGGATTTGGATGTTTGAGAGGGTATGACGTTTTTCATCGAATCGGGCATGTGCTTTGACATAGGACACTTGCTTGTCGGTTTTCCCTGCACCGTTGGAGAGAATTGTCATGTTCAATTGCTGGGGATGGGTTGCTAAACATTGTCAGTTTTGTTGGTCTTGCTTTCCCTTTTGGTCATGATTTGTTTTTAGTCAATGATGTCTTCAGGGTTTTCCCCCTTATTCCTTTAAAAGGGGGGTTTTTCTTATAATAAAAAATTGAAGGCCTTTGGGCCTTTGGATGGATGAAATCCCTGACCACCATACATGGTCTAATGTACCAAGGTATCCCTATGATCCCTTATAATTGCCACTAACTTTTCTGTAGTCTTCATAATAAATGACATGTTTCGAAAAATCCCAAATAAGGGTGAGTATATACATACCTAGTAGGACACCTCAAAAGCTAAAGGGGGAGTAGTAAGAGACATGATAAGAATAGGCACCTCTATCGATAATAAGAGAGATATAAAATCCAACAACAAGGATACAAATATATATATATATATATATATATATATATATTCTCAAAAAAATAATATTAAATGAGAGATAAATGAGATCTCCATATCATAGCCCAACCTAGGAAAGAGTGTAAATAATTCCAAGGGTCCATTAATGATTCCCAACATCTCACTCGTTTTTTCTAATAAATATCCATATCAATCCACACCTCATGATAATTCCACACAGTCAAGGGGAAAATATTCTAAATAGATGACCAATGATTTGATATAACCCAAGGGTGACACTCAAATGGTAGAGGACCCAAGCCCTGATATGATAGGAGGGTTCCACTCAAAGGGTATATGTCCAATGACTTGACTCTGTAGGAGAGTTCCACTTTGAAAGTCAATAGAGGACCCTTCCCCTTCCCAGTAGGAGGGTTCCACTCTGATGGTTGGGAACCCATGCCCTATCTTCCTAGGAGGGTTAAATTCACTGGATAGATATAGGACCCATGACTTGATATTACAATAGGGTTCCAATTTGATAGATAGAGGACCCATGCCCTACCCAGCAGGATGGTTCCACTCTTGTAGTCGGGGACCCATTTCCTAATACTGCATAAGGGTTCAACTCTAGTAGTTGACTTCCCATGCCTAGATACTGTAGGTGGGAGCCACATTGATAGATATATGACCAATTTTCTACCCAATAGGAGGGTTCCACTCTAGTCGTCAAGGAACCATGCTCAGATACTACAGGTGGGTGCTAATGTGATGGTTAATAGAGGACCCATTCCCTACCTAGAAAGAGGGTGCCTCTCTAATCTCTCTAATAATCTTTCCCAATCACTACTATCATCGAGCATCACTTAAAGAAGATTCATGATAAAAAATATCACATCGTATCTAAAGTAACACTAAAAATTACACCATTACATTCTATATAGAAAAAAACTAAAGATAGGCTACTCATGAGCCAAAATATGAGTCTAAATAAAGGGGATACGAGTGGAAGAATTTTTACTCAAAAAGAACGATACATGACATGTAAGGGGGACCACACGACGTGTGGTACCACACTTATTTTTAGCCATGTTACTAATGTAATGTGTATCACTACCCATGTATCCCTACATGACATGTAAGGTGGATATATTATGTGTCTCAGCCACCTGGGTTCATGCCCGTTCTCCTGATCGTGTCCGTGTAATCTAGTGTGTGCTTGTGCACTTTGATACACAGTGTGTCCTCCCAGATAGGGTATTGCTTGTATGATTTAGGACATGTACATGTACCCAAGTTTTTTTATAGTACACGGCATGTTATTATCCATACTTATGTCTATGTACTCCCAGAGTACACGCTGGGTCACCAGCACTGAGTTATATGGTGTGTGATATTTAACTCACCCAAAACACTAACCACCATAGCTAGGGAGATACATGTCACATGTTCTTCAAAATAAATAGTGTTTATTTTGTTTTTTAATAGAAACTCAATATCTTCTATGTTGTTATAGATCTAGATAATCTACCGAGAATCTCACCTATTGTTTGCTCGAAATCGAATGGGGGATCTGTTGTTCGTCGATTCCAGCACTCTAGTGGACAGAAATCAAATCATTGATGGTCCATCTAAAGACTGTACATTCCTTGTGCACCTCCCATGCCATCAATTTATTTTTATTCAACCCCATATCCATGAAAAAATATCCCAAATCCTAAAATTCATTCCATTTCATCCTTATATTCCAAAATTGTTCATTGCATGAAAATCCATCATGAATCTGGGGTTTTGATCAAGTTCGATACCTCCCAGAAATGTCAAAATGAGGACCCATAGGCCTATGAGAAAGAACTCAAATAATGGTAGGGGAAATCACATAAAAAGTTAAAAAATAATTTTCTAATCATTCATGTCCATCAGATACAGATTGGGATTCCCAGGGTGAAAACATTGAAAAAATTGAATAAATAATTTTATTTCGATACATGGGATCCTAAAAAGGATCATAATAAACACAGATCAAAGAAAATTAATTGATAATTATAAAATTTTTTATAATATGGGTAAAATAAAAAAATTATGAGTCCTGCCTCTTTATGGATCATTTTTTTATAAAGAACAGACTAGCCAATGAAGGAGAGAAGTCGTTGTGTTCACTTCACCTTGATTCACTTGGATCTGGAAGCTCGTTGTCATCTGATCTCGATTCTCCAAGGATAGAGAGTGGTGGAAACTCCTTTAAATGATCCTATTATTATGATAATAACCCTATAAATCCTCCATAACAACATACTTATAGAGGTAACATAATTATTTCATTTAAATTAAATAATTAAATCAATCAATTAATTTAATTTAAACACAACCGCTAACAGTTTCCCTATCTGAACACCCCATCCAACCAACTTTAGATCATTCCTAGGGTAAACCTAACATTTTAGATTAAACCATGATCTCATATTTCCAATCCAAGACCCATTTTAAGAGTTATACCATTATTTCTAAAAAATCGTGCTCACATAATATAAAATATATTTTATATTTTTATAAAATTACTTTTGGGAACACCGGACCTCAGAATCGCACACCCTATCAGTTGTTATATATGAAAATATTTTTAGATATATCACATAGTAATACAAGGTAAATAATGAGTCTCTATATTATTACTAACTTTATTATATTTATCCTCTAATGGAAAAAACTAAACAAAAATGTTGGTATATTGAGCCTATATCTAGCTCTCCTACTCCTAAGAGCTCTCCTGTATGCTCCTATGCTGCCACAACACATGAACCAAGAGAATAGTCCATCCATGAAGGGTCCCCTCCTCCCGATCCTTTATCTCCACTGGGTGATCTGCAAAACTGGTTCCATCATCATTGTCCATCTCTCCCTAGTCAATGATGTGTGTGGGGTCATGCACATATCTCCTCATTTTCATCACATGGAAGATGTTGTGCACCCACTCCAACTGTGGGGGTAAGGAGAGGTAGTAAAAAACCTTGAAAACCCTATGAAAGATCTCAAACAACCTAATGAACCTTGGGGATATCTTTCCTCCTTGATTGAATCTCTGAAATCCTCATCATGGGGAGAATCTCATAAAATCATAGTTTCCCTGATCTAACTCTAAGGGCTTATAACATCAATCTGTACAATATTTTTTCCTAGTCTGGGTTGTCCTCATCCACTTGCGGATGACCTGGACCTTTATCATTATCACCTACACCATCTCTTTCCCAAAAAGATAATCCCCATCGATCTCAGTCCAGCATAAGGGTGACCTTCAAGTTATCTCGTATAGGGCCTCGAAAGGATCAATATAGATAGTAGAGTCGTAGTTATTATTTTATGAAAACTATGTTAAAGTAAAGTGATCCTCTTAGCTCTGGAAAAATTCTAACATAAAATACCTCAACATATCCACCAAATCTTAGATAGTTCGCCTAATCTACCCATCTGTCTGGGGGTGAAAGGTTGTACTCATCCCCATCTGGGTCCTGAATTCCTTCTGTAGGCCTCTCCATAACCTTGAAATGAACCAAAAATCATAGTAGGTGACAATTGTAAATGGAACCCCATTAATTAAAATGATCTTATGTACATACAGCTGCCCAAAAATCCCCAACAAACTCTGCTCCCTGATAGAAAGTAAGTACACTGACTTCATAATTCTGTCAACTATCACTCAGATGGCACTGTGGCCTCTTGCTATCTGTGGAATCACTATAAATAATTATATTGATATGTCATCCCATTTAAACTCTTGGATATCAAGGGTCAGTGACAATCCTTTCATAACCAAGTGCTCAGACTTCACCTACTGATAGTTGAGACACCCAGATATGAAATCAGCCACACTCATTCTCATACCATCCCACGAAAACAACCAATGACGTTCTATGTACATATTCCCCACACTGAGAGGTAAATCCAAAGGATATGTGTGAAATTATCTCATCACCTCCTCCCACATCATGACTGGGACCACCATCTGTCCCTTGAAAATTATGATGTGATTCCATCCTTTAGAAAATCCATATGGCGAATCTTCTGAGGATATATGGTCATGTAAGAACTCACAGTTGATGTCTCCCAACTAAGACACTCTCACAGTTTGTAGGATTCAACACCATTGATTGAAGAAAATATGAACCATCCTCTTTAACCAAGGTCAGTGGTAGGAAATATAACTGCTCAGACGAATCCTTCATCAAACGAGCATATGAATTCTTACTAAGGTCATCTTCCAACAAGTTTCTCTTCCTAGGAGTATAGAATATCTCAAAGTCATATTCATGTAGGAAATCCCACCATAACCTCGGTCTTAGGTTCGTGAATCTCTATGTGAAGACATAACCATGACTCTAATGGTATAATTAAACAACAAATAACTCTCCCAGAAGATAGTTCCTCCAAATCCTCATAGTAAAGACTACCACTACCAACTCCAAGTTTCATATCATGTAGTTCTTCTCATGGGGTCTAAACCACCTGGATTCATATGAAATAAATTCATTTCTATTCATAAATACATAGTCTATCCCAACTCCAAAGGCATTAAAATACACTATGTGCTCTACACCCTCCTATGGTAGTCTTAAAATAGAATCACTTTTCAGCATCAGCCTCAACTCCTCGAAGGATCTCTGGAACTTCTTAGCCTAGGAAAATGGCTTCCCTTCTCAACACAGGATGATCAAAGGGGATTTAATCCTAGATAATTCTACTAAAAACCTTCTGAATCCATAACTGAATTTATGAGAGTTCCCCATGATACTGTTACTCTCATAGCACATCTAAAATCCATCCTCAAGTGTCTAATGTGCTCCCACTCAGATGCTGATGAAACAAGGGTACCGATGAATAAGACTATTACGAACTGATCTATAAAGTGTTAAAGATCCTAGTTCACAAGTCTCTCCGCAATTATTAAAATCCAACGTGCCAAAGGGTATCAACATCAACTCAACACAACCAGAAAATCTCTAAGAATCCATGCTTAATATAGTATCCTCTTGAACTAGGAGCTGGTGATAACCCTTATTGATGTTAGACTTCGAGAACAACTTCACCCCAAACCACTGGTCGAATGAGTCATCTATTCTCAACGGTGGATACTTCTACCTAACATTCACTTGGTTCGGACAACGTCAATCCACACCTCACCTTAAGATCTCATCCACCTCTCAATAGAATAAAAAAGGGATGCCCAAGTAAACACATTGGATCTTGAAAATCCCTACCTATGTAGACCCTCCAACCACACCACTATCTCTCATAACTCCATGGGGTCATCAAACATGCTAGAGAAAACATCAGTCCATACCTAGTGCAATTCTATAAAGAGGTCCATCTCTTAGTCGATAGGTAAACTTGACACTTAATTGTAACCCTCCATAATTAGAGGGAGTTGATAGCTCATAAAATCCAATAATCAAAAGGTAATACTATACCACTAATAAATCGACTATAAACTCTTGTGAATGAGCTCATCCTGCTCTATTCATTGATCACACCTCATCAAGTAGGAGAACTCCATCCCACAACCCAGAAGCACTACCAGTATCACTAGCAGCAATCATCTGAGCATGGATGGTCGAAGACCAGTCTATACTAAGGAAAACATTAGAGGGTCTCACTGTCACTACTAAAATATTTCATGTAAGGATCTCTCCCTCCAAAGATTAAGGCCACCCCATCAAAAAAATGTGTGATCACTGATCCTCTTTGCATGATCCTTCAACACAAGGGTCATGAAAAAGTGCTTTCACCAGTATTTATAGGTCTTGAATTTGGGCTACATCCTGGTAAATGAGTTTTTCGACTCTATGCTAACAATTGTAGCTGGAGTAGTGGAGACATTGATCATACCCCAAACCACACTCGAGCCTCACAGTTGGAATACCCATCTACTGGGATCTCATCCTTTCCCTTTTCTTCCTTCTCTCCTTAACTATGGCCTACTCTGATGCCACATCACACCAACCTTACCTGAGCACACAAGTCAAAGGGACTCATCTACCACACCTGGACACTATTCTCTTTAATAGATACTAACTCTCCCTCACAGTTTTAAATCGAACACCAAAATGCATCTTGGTGGGGTAAGTGTCCTTTTTACTTGCATGTCTGAAGCCATACTAAAGATCTCCATCACATGACTCTTCTGATGCCCATCATCATCTAGAAAAGTCCTCACCATGAGGAGCACCATCGAAAGGGGTCCCATATGAGTAGGATATCCAAACCAAAGGATTAGGCCTGAACATAACCACTTAATAAGGGAGTACAGATAAACATGAAACTTGGGTGATCTCTATATATGAAACTTACAATGCGCACTTATAATGGGTGCATCATCTACTGGTACCACTGGAACCAACTACTACCAAACAAAGATCACTAGTTGTGAGTGAAACCATCTGATTGGTTAGGATCCACACAAGTCTAAAAACATGGATCACCGACTCAATCCAATCATCTTCTACCTAAGGACCTGTCTCATTGTAGAACCTTAGTGTCCTATAGCACTAGAACTCATGAATTGTGATAAGATTGTGTACATCCTCTGTCTTCTATGCTGGTATAATATACTAATCGATAGGAGGGGTGCTGCTACCTGCCTTCCTGGAGGAAAGATATCATGTTATGGCCCCTAAACTCGAGCCTCAACTACCCCAACCCTCCTCCATAGGCCAGGGGTTGGAAAAAAGTTCCAAAAGGCATAACTAATATGGGATGTCTTTTTATAAGTACCTATACACGCACACAAAACCATATCCATGATGAAGTGCAGAGGAATAAAATAAAATACAGTGACATATAGAGTAAAAATAATGCATGTAACAACCTCTAGAGATTACAAGAGTATAGTAGAGTAATCTGAAAAGTAAAAGGTAAAAATAAACACCCAACCAGAAAGATTTATTAACCCGATAAAAATTGAAAAAGTAAATAATGAGAGAGCCAGGATTTAGATCTCTAAGACCCAACCACTATAGGTGGTCTAATGTTCCAGGGTATCCCTATGCTCTTTTGTAATTGCCACTGACCTGTCCATCATCTTCATAAGACATGACATGTGCGGATAAAGCCCATGCATGGGTGAATATATACATACCCATTAGGACACCTTGAAAGTTGAAGGGGGAGTAGTAAGAGTAAATATAGGAATAGAAATATATACCAATTGTAATTGAGAAATGAAATCCAAGAACAAGGATATATATATATACTCAAAAAAAGAAGCCCAAATGAGATTGTCAGAATGAGAGGGTATGGCTATGCCATCGGTACCAGCCTGTGCTTGCACGGGAAGCCTAGCCAAACGGTCATGCAAAGGTGGAGAGCTACTATCCAGATTCAAATGCTGGGTAGGGGCAGTTCCTTGTAGATAGTCTGGTTGAATTCCCTTAAGACCTTCGGGTCATGTAATCTCTTAAGCCTACGGTCCATGTAATCTCTGAGCCTACGGTCCTTGTAAGGGTTCCCTCTCATCCATTGAAAGAGGGGTTATCAAAATCAATAAAAAATGAAGGCCTTCGGGCCATTCAGGCAGGGGGTCTCCATCTCACAGCCCATCCCAGGAAAGATTACCAATAGTTCCAAGAGGTCCTTCAATAATGCCCCACATATTGTGCATCTATACGTAGAAACATCCATATCAAGATAAACCTTTACACTATGTTTCATAGTCAAGGGGAACTATCTATAGGTATAGGAACCATGCCCTGATACGATAAGAGGATTCCACTCATTTGGTAGAGGTCCCATGCTCTAACTCTATAGGAGGGTGCCACTCTGATAGTTGATGGAGGACCCATGCCCTGCCCAGCAGGAGTGTTCCACTTTGATGGTCGATGAACCATGCCGTATCTCTGTAGGAGGGTTCTACTCAGTGGATGGATAAATAAACCATTCCTTGATACAACATGAGGCTATTAATCTGATCGATACAGGACCCATGCCCTGCCTAGTAGGAGGGTTCCACTCTAGTAGTCAGGACCCATTACCTGATACTACAAGAGGGTGCCACTTTGATAGATAAAGGAACCATTCCCTCCCCAGATTAAGTGTGAAAATATAGTAGTGTAGGTCCCATTCCAGGATACCATATGAGTGTTCCACTATAATAGATATAGGACTCATTCCCTACTCAGCAGGTTAGTGCCACTCTAGTATTTGAGGAACCATGCCATGATACCATAAGAGGGTGCCACTCTAATCTCTTTGATGATCCTAATCAATCACTTCTATCCTCAAGGATCGCCTAAATAAGAGTTATCCTCAAAAAATCTCATATCGTATCTCAAATTCTACTATGAAGGATACTATCATGTTTTACATGGAAAACACCAAGGATATGCAACTCGTGGGACAAAAAACCAAGTCCAATCAAAGGAGACATTATAGGTAGAATTTTTACTTAAAAAGAATGATACAAGGAATGTAAGGGGACCCACACAGCATGTGGTCCCACCCTACTTACTAGCCACAACCTTGTTGGTACACGAATCATTACCCAGGTAGCCCTACACGACGTTTAAGGGGGATATATGACGTGTCTCAGCCACCCATGGTTAGGCTCATGCTCTTGTCAATGTCTGTGTAATCTTTCCCATGCATGTGTACTTTGATACATGACGTGTCCTCCCACATGGGGTCTTTCCCATGTCCTTCAGGTTGTGTCTGTATACCCAACTGAGTACTAGTACACAACATATGCCTGGTTATTTACTCCCAAAGTACACACCATGTCGTTAACACTAAGTCACATGATGTGTGGGGGTCCTACATGGTGTGTGATATTTAAATCACCTGGAATCCTATCTACCATGGATAGGGTGCTATATGTTGTGTGTTCATCAGACTATATAGCATGTAGTCAGATTTTTCATAGAAACTCAAGATTTTCACCATCATTCTTGATCCAACTCCATCACTGTGAATCTCACCTATTGATCACCCAAAATCGAAGGTGGGAGCCTCTGTTTGTTGATTATAGCCCTCCAGTGGCAGGAAATCAGATATGTCATGGTCTATCTGGAGCCTTCACATGCCTCACACGCATCCTATGCTATCTCATTCCTTTTCTTGGATCCTATATCCATGAAACAGTCACATTAATCCCACAATTAATCCCCTTTTATCCTTATATTTCAAAACCATCTTCCACATGCAAATCCTTGGTGAATCTGGGGGTTTGGTCGAGCTCGATCCCGCTCGGCAATGCCGAACTGTGGCCCCATATGCCTACAATGAAGAACATGAAGAATGGTAGGGTGTAAAATCACAAAAAATAAGTTACAATAATCATTTTACAAGAACTATTTTCCAAAGAATATAGATTGGTATTCCCAAGGTGAGAAACATGGCATAAATTAAATAAACAATTTTAAACCGATACATAATATCATACAAAAGCTCATAATAAACACAGATCAATTATAAGGAACTGATCATGCTCAATATTTTAATATTATGGGGTAGAATACACAAACGACGAGTCCTTACTCGATTCATATCGTTCTTTGATGAATAATGTGCTCTCTAACGAAGGAGATAAGTTGTTTCATTTGTTGCGCTTTGATTCGCCTGGAATCGAAGGGTCATTGTCATCTGATCTCGACTCACCAATAATGGAGAGTGGTAGAACCACATCTTAATGATCCTAGGGTTATATAGATAACCCTAGAGATCCACCATAATAATGTACTTATAGAGGAAAAATAATTCGGTCATTTAAATTAAATAACGAAATTAATTAATTAATTTAATTTAAATATACCCTTCAATGGTTTCCCTATCCGAACACCCCACACCGACCAATTTTAGGTTTCACCTAGGGTAAACCTCATGTTTTGGATTCAACCACAGTGTCAGATTATTAATCTAAGACTCTTTTTAACATCTATCCAATTATTTATGAAAAACTGTGAGGGAATAAAATAAAATATATTTAATATTTTTATTAAATTAATTCCAAGCACATCGAGCCTTGTAATCACATGTTGTATCAATTTCTGGCTCTGAAAATATTTATAACTATATTCTAAAGTCTCAAATGGTGAAAAAAAGGTCTCTGGAGAAACGGACCATACATAAAAATTTAAAATATTTTTTTTTAATATTTTTTTTAAGATATCCAAGTTAGTTGAAAATTCACTTTTTAAAACAAATTAGAAAGAAGTAATTTTGGAAAATTTTAAAACATTACTTTAGAAGAGATAATTTTTTAAAACTAGTCATGCATAAAATGTTTAATGTCCCTTAAACAAATTTAGTAAAACATGCATTTTAAAAATGATGTTAAAATATATCATTGATAAAAGGTGAAGATAAGTATAAAGGCTAATTTAAATATTATATAAAATAATTTTGATATGAAAAACATGGATTTGAGTGAAAGAGTTGTGTGTTTAGGCTAAGAATCATTCTTTTTAGCAACACATTTTGAAATAGAATGTTATCCACCAAGGAGAATTTTTTTATTGAAATTTATTAATTTCCTTGAAGGAAAAGGAAATAAAAATTATTTAAAAGGGAATTTTAGGATAAATGAGACATTAAATATTAACATCAAGAAGAAAATTCACAACTCACAGAAAGGGAACTTGAGTCGAGACTAGAGTAACATTCAAGAAAACAATTAAAGGAGAAATATCTTGAAAATGACCCAAGTTTAAAATGAATAAAATATATTTCATTAAAAAATAATAATTGGGAATTATATACACCTTATAAAAGTAAATTGGTTTATAAAGTAAAACATGTCTCAATGAGGGGAGTTTGAGACAAAAATACCTTACATTATTTACCTATTTAGTTGATCACACTCTATCTTACTATAAAACAATCATAAATATTTTAATAATATATTTTGGAAACTTATTAATCTCTATAACCTTTTTTATACTTCATTTATAATTATTTACTATGAATATAGTGGTTCATTGTAGCTTATTTTTAACATCGAGTGTTGACACTTTTAATTGTCTTGTACATGTTTGGTAATGTTAACTTTGATCATTGATCTTTGATAACAAGTTCATAATTCCAATATTAACTATAGTTATATAATATATATCCCATTATTATTCATAATAGTCCACTTTCATCCCATGAGAGCTAAAATTATGACTCGTGAAGATGAAGTCAGAGACAAACTTGTTTTTTATAGTTTTTAATAAATGAAGATGATATATTATTAACATGTTTAGATATTAATATTATAACTATATAAACTTTATATAATATTTAATACCTTATTATTAAATTTTATTAATAGTATATAGAATTCATTATTCATTAACTATATAAACATTACAGCATCACTCAAGTAGGCAGTAAACCGACCAAAACAAAAACGTGTTGTAATGATCTAAGAGTAAGAAAAGGGATAATAAATAAAGTTAATATAACATTTAAAAAATATTATAAGTGTAATATATATATCATATATCTCTATAAAATCTATTCTTATAACCATTAATTATGGGTGGTGTTGAAAAATGAAATTCATCGTTCTTGGAGGTGAAAATCCACACGTACACACGATTAACAAACTCATTTCTCAATGAATGGATAAAGTGAAGGTATATGAAAATTTATCCTTTAAGAATTTCAATAATGTTTTAAAATTCATATTATTTAATTAATTACACTTTTATGACTATCCATGTTATTTGTTTAAGAAAAATTATAAACATCATTCATGGAGGTGGTAGTCTGCACATATACATGATTAACAATATCATTCCTTAATGAATAGATGGAATAAAGGTAAATGTAAAAGTTGATAATTTTGAAATTTTATAAGTGAATTATTCATAAAACTCATCCTTGATACCATAACTAATAGGCGATGATGAAAATTGAACTATATCATGTTTTGAAGACAGTCGCTCGCACATATGCACTATAAATGATTTTATTTTCTTAGTGGATGCTACAAAATGAATGAATAATTAATAATAAATTATTATGATGAACTTTTAGTGTATATATGATACTAAATTCATTATATTAAAAAAATGTAACTATTTTGAAGAGGAAAATTTAAATAAATGACTAATATGTGAGTAATACTTACGTCGGGAAAAATGATTTTCCATGGAATTACCCTTGGAAATGTAGGGCTTAAGCTAAATAAAGGAGGAAAATGTCTTAGGTTCTTGGTAGAAGGTTATAGTATGAAAAAATGGGCATATTATTTTTTCAATTAAACCAAAACAATGTTTGTTCCTTGAAGGGGTGAGAATGCTCCCTTTTATAAGTGTGTAAGAGAGACTTTTTCGTGGAAAAGAATGTAAAGTAAGGGTTTAGTATTGAAGGACATAAAATTTAGGTGATTTAGGTGATGAAAGGTTGTAAAGACATGTATGTAAGACTTTAAAATCTAATCAATTATTTCTATATGGTCTAATTTTCATGTTAAATTCATAAAAATTGACCCACCTTAGATTATTCATTTAAACACTTATTACTCTTAATTAAATATTAATCATGTCAATTAATTTATTACTAAATATATAATTAGACCCTTATTAACAACTTTTTACATGATGATTATATAATTTTTATCCATTTAAAATAATCTATTTCAAAAATATTATAAAATATTATTTTAAATTAAACACACTAAATACATATTTTTTAAAATAAGAGTGTTTTTAATCTTGAAACTTATGTATAAGATACATTTTTCATTGTCACTAATTTTTATGATAGTAGTTGATTTATTATAAATAACTTAAAGTTTATTGGAAATTAGAATCAATCCATAACTAAATTTATCCAAAATATTAATTACATGAAATAAAATACATAAAACAGTTTTTGTTATTAAAGTAACGTTTTACTATAGTTCTAAAAATATTGTCCATTGGTTTTCTAAGATCAAATAATATTTTAAAATGAACAATTTTTCTTCTTTAATTTCATATTTAATCACTTTAATGGTTTCATGGTATTATAGTTCATTCTTATATATTACTAAAGTCTTGAAAATTATAATTTTCATAAAAACTTCATTTCGGATAAAAATTGATATTTTCAGAAAATGATCAAAAATTAAAACGAAGTAAATTTTGATATTATAAATTAAAAAATAATTTTAATTTAATATAATTATATTTATAATATATATATATATATATAACTTTTAATATAGAATAAAAAATATAATGATAAATTTATTTTATTTAAAAATGAGCTTCTTAAACATTAAGTGTTTCTAATATTATTTCATCACTAGTGGAAAATGGTGTATTTGTGATGGGATATTTGCAACAATATCCCATTTAAAATAACACATATTTCAAAAATGTTTCACAAAAGGTTTTTTTGTGATAGGAAGTCACAAAAATAATCTTTTATCACAGGCCACACTCCCATCACAAATAGTTCTTCACCAAAATTATTTACCCAACTATATATGAAGGGCTGTAAGACCCTTCATAAATAAGTATTCACAATGGGTTCATGAACCATCAAAAATAAGTTAAAAACCAATTAAAAATAAAAATTATAATAAAAATTATAAAAACATCAAAAAAATTTAAAAAAAGTAGACATCTGAAATAATAAAAATATTACACAAAATATTTTCATTCAAATCTTAGCATAATTAATGTGTACATAATGTATCAATAATTGTGTAGGGGTCATCTAGATGATGAGGGGTGTGAATTGTATCCCTACACCCTGATCCAACCGTCGCATATTTTTCATCATCTACTCATGCTACTGCTCCTTCCATCAATGCATCTCTTATTACTACTACTACTATCAATGAAGATCTTCCTTATCTCTATGCATGGTCTCTATAACCTCAATCAGATCTTGAATCTACTCCTAATACTATTAAACTGATGATGATGACTCTATACAAGATCCCCTCAAGCTGGAGGCCATCCACGAAACAATACAATAATAGCTACCAAGCGTCAATCGAGAACTGATACCAACAACTCAACCATTCCTAAAAGCATACTGAGTCGCCTTCATCCATTCTACATCATTAACTCCTATTGCACTGGGGGTTTATCCCTTAGTCTTATCTTGACTCTCATCCTATATTTGAGAATTCATGACCTCCTATGACTCCTTCAATTTAAATTTGAAATTAAAATAGTTAAAATATATTATTTTCAGTTTATTTTAAAACTCCAAAAAAAATATACTAACCACAATATAATGCTATTGAACACCTGTAATCTCTCTTGTGACAGGATCATTTTACATCTTCTTATAAACATAAAACTCCATAATATTGGAACGTTCAACTTTCTATATGAGTATAAAATAAACAGTTTAATTTTAATGTAATATAAATTATTAAATAAAATTTCTTACCATATGTCATCGATGAGTATTGAATGTATGACTACCAGCTCGATGCATCACCTCCTTCATCCCCTGGTTCTTCCAACCTAATGATTATATCCTCTGAAAAAAAATACCCCATCCAGTATGGACACAATCTATCCCAAACCCGATATGAGATATAATCTGGTCAGCTGGCACAATAAGACTGATGAAAAACTATAAATTCCTATTTCTTCAGGTTTTTCCACCTAATATTGTGCATAAACTGATGATAATGTTCACAAATAAAGGACTCTTAGGCCTCCCAAATAGAGTGTCACATACTATCTTTGATGGGATACCATAAAACCTACAAATTATTAATAATAACATGTTAATATTTAAATATATTTCAAAATAAATATTATTTATTTACATACCATCAAAAGATCAAACATGCAGTTCCAAATGTCAATGGGAATCTAATCTCACGTCAGCCATCCTCCAGAAAGATTATTCTATAGAATAGCACTCCTTTGTGTAATAACAATATGTAAAAAATTATGGGGAAAAGAGAAAATATTCAAAAAAATATTATATAAATAAATTAATTAAGACTATTGATAATTGAAAAAAATTAACTAAAATGCACCATTGAACATACCACTTCATGCATAGATTGAAATCAAGATATGAATGTTGCTTGAGAATGGGGTCAGGAAACGTAAATCTCAAAATATCATGACCCCTCTGAGTTATAAATTAACTTCTAGAAACCTGATGATTAGATGATGAATAATTGAGCTCATCACAAGGAAGTATAGCCTCTTCAAAGTCATGTAACATATCAGCTAAACATTCTTCATCCATTTGAAACATGAAATTAATTTTGTCAGAAAATAATTGAAAATGAGTATTATATACATATTAATTATATTTATGAACAATATGTAATTATGTCATTCTTCATCTTCATCCTCATCTTCATATATGACGGTGTCAATATCTTCATCTTCCTCCTCAGTGTCATCAATTTCAATAGTAAATTTAGCTTCATCATCTCTTGTCATTTCAAATTTATTTGTTACATCATCAACATCATCATCATCATCAACCCACAACTATGGGGTATCATCATCGGCATTCCTATCTCTTCTTAGAAAATATATATTTGGAGTTGTCTCTTAAAAAATGTTAATTCCTTGCACTTTAGCAGAACCACTTTTAGTTTTTATAAACTTATTTTCATGAGATTTATTTTTCATTATTATCCACTAATCAATTAACTCTCTTTAACCAGTATAATAATTTGCATAATAAATGTGATGTTCTTGTTGATACAAAAATGTCCATTTACCAAAAGAAGACTTTTATATTTAACATCAATGATTACATGGTGTATATGAATAAAAAATCCACTATTAATATCTAACCAATGTCAATTAAATATTGTTATACAATTCTATCCTAGATAACACAACTCAGTTATTTCATCTATCATACTATAAAGTTTAATTTCACTTTATTTATGATGAGATCCTCTCAATAAAATACCCCTATTTATTTTTTATTCACTATATAATTTTTTATGAAATCGAAAACCATTAACCACATATGAATTATAATATCTACCCTTTTTGGATGGTGGGTTACTCAATAAATACAATCGATTATCAATTTTATTAGCATGTTGTGAAACTTGAAAAAAAGAAAACAATTATCAATATAACAAATAATAAATTGATTTCATATGTTAAACTGTAAACAATTTACTTTACCAGTCTTTGAAACTAGAAGGAAAATTTATTTTTCCAACGTTTTTCAAGAGAAGCTGGTGTAATTTGTGAAAACTATTTCTTGATATGATCATCATATAATATAAAAATAAAATAATATTAATTCATGTTAAAAATATATAGAATAGGTGATAGTTGAACTCACTATACAAATGGTGTCATTTCTTTATAGTTGACAAGAACATATGTATTATCCTTTTGATTTTTATCATTTAAAAGTCATTGTTCATGAACTCCACTAAAGATAAGTTTATGATGATTAAAAACTAATAATTTATTATTCATTACATCATCAATATTTCCCTCATTATAACCCATTAATTTATGTTTTGAGGGATATTCAGATTGAAAATAATGTGATTAAAAAAAGAAATTCCCACTTGTAAAAATGTCTTCTTGTAGTTTACTAAGTGTATCATAGTCTGTTGTCTCCACACAAATGTCTCAGGAAAAATATGATATTTTTTATTAGTGCATCCCAAATCAAAGAATTCAACAAAGATCTAAATCTAATTGGTAGAATTATTTCCATTATAACATGACAGTCATAACTTTTTAATCTGGTAATATGACCATTTCAGACACATCTATCCAAAGTTGAAAAATAACTATCTTGAACCCATAAGTCTGCAATCTAATGAAAATAATAAAAAAAATCTTTGGAAACTATAAAAGTCACTTTTGGCTCTATTAAATTATATGATCTTCCATTTTCAAAATAGTTCAAGTTTTTTTCACATATAAATTTGGGAAAGATAAATTATTTCTTTATATTATCATTGGTCTTACCACATTTTTCCAAAACTGCATAAAATATATTATCAAAACTGTAACACCTCGAGTTTTTATGAATTATTATTTTTGAATAAACTAAAATTCTTTGATGGATTGCATTGCACACTACACCAAGTTAAGATTTTGTTACGCCCAATTATAAGTTTATATTTTGGTACACATAACACTAATTTTGGCTTGTGTTACACACAATACCAAATTCCTTTTGATAGCTTGTATTACACGCAAGACTGAGTTTTACAAAACAATAATATACTATTAACATTATATTTAATATATTATTATAGTTATCACCAAGTCGTTGGAATGAATGTTATGAACAAGAATAACTAAATTACGAAAACATGTTTTTAAAATGTATATAAAATTAATTCTTTGGTCATCAATTAATTAGAAATGAGAGTAATAACTATTTTAAATTAAAGAAATTCCTTTTCATAAAAACTATTTTTCTATGCATAAACACGTTTTATCTCGATAAATTAAAAAAACCACTTTTGATGAATGATTTTAATGAAATTTATAAATTATATATTCAATCAACGATTTAACATTCATCTTATGTGTTTTTTTATATAATAGATAAGGATAAATCTAATTTTATGCATGAGAATATGTATTTTTTTAAAGGTAGTTTTACCGCCTTTTAATAGAGAACTTGTTTTAAAAAGAAATTTTGAAAATTATAAATAATATTTCACAAAATAAACTTTATTTTTTAAATAATAATTTCAAAATTATCTTAGGATTAATTTTCTGTAATTTTCTGAGAAGTTTCATTTTTTGATGAATAGTGAAAAATACTAAATTTTAATTAAAAATTGACATTTCATCTAAATAATTTATAATGTTAAATTATATTTTGAATTTTTTTAAAATTTTATTTAATTAAATTAATAATATATTAATCCAATTTATATCATTTTAATAAATTTCACATTTAAATTTTATATAAAAACATTTCAAACTTTTGAACACTCTCACTTTGAAAACTTGTTTTCTTGTCCCATCTGCGAGATTAATTTTAAATTAAATTATGCATATTATATGAATGGAATTGGAAAAAAATTATTCCATATTTTTAATAATAATAATTTATAATATCTAATAATGTTAACTTAATTTTTTACTAAATATATTAGCAAAAATAGCCAATCTTAATCACAACGATTAAGGTAAAAATGAGTTTACTTAGTGGTTAATCTTAAAAGATAAGGTGTGAAAGTGACCCAACACTTGTCAAAAAACCATTGAATTTCCATATTTAGACTAAATATCCTATTTTATTTTTACTTTTTTTATTTTATGCACACGATGTAAGGGAGACCACCCAATAGTTTTAACTTTTTGGTATTTACAAGAATTCCACTCCTTCTCCACTATAAAAGGGAACTCACCCCATCACTCATTAATACCTCTAAAGACATTTTTATCATCAAAAACCTGCCCAAATAAACTTAAAAATTCACAAAAAACAACTTATAAGAATTAATTTTAACATAAATCCTACCAAGTAATTCCTTTGGTGGAAACTAAAAGAAGATACCTGAAGAAGAGGTAATGTTCATCAAGGAACTTTTTTTGTTTTATTTCTCCCTTAAACCCATTAAAATATTATTATATCATGATTATATAATAAACCAATTATCTTAAATATACTTATATGTAGTTATGTAAAGTTTATGACCCAAAACTTCACACACTTCCATCAAATGGGATACGTAATCATCATTCATGTGTACAGAGAACTACTGCCTCGCGAACTGATGTCGTTCATTCTTCCATTACCACCTTTCAAGGTTTAGAATAATTATGTATTTATAGTTTATATATGATGTTTATTGTTTTTATGATGTTATTATTATTCCATACTTATTAAATAATACATACCTTTATGCTTTCTATTTTGTGAGAATACGATAATATCGTTTGTGTGTACGACAAACTACCATCTTTCCAAGCGATATAATTCATTCATGTTTTAAAAAGAATGTATTAATGATATTTTTAACATAAATATGAGATATATATGAAATAATAATTCTAATTTAATTATAATATATATATATACATATATAATTTACTTTAATTTCTTTAAATATAAAAATAAAATAGAAATGGTGTTTATCCATACGTATGACCTACCATCTCCATGAACACTGTATTTCATTTCCTATTTATATTTATTATAGATTATTATAAATACATATATAATGAAAATATATGATATTTATATCATTTTTTACCTTATATAAATGATAAAATCATGATCTATGTAAGGGGACTGAGAATATAAAGTAAAAAAATGTATGAAAAAAGCAATTATTACTTGAAACATAACTTTATCATGGAATTGTTAATAAATGGGTAATATAATGTCATATGTAAATCATATATGGTATTATATATGTGGATATTTTTCTATTATTGATGTATAATAAACTTATATATATTATACAGGAGTTTTTAACAAGTACAACGGAAGTCAATACTTAAGGTAAGGGGATTTCTAGTCTCACTTTTATTACTACAAGACTTAGACCATATTCACCTCTCATTTATTTTTTGTTTTTTACATAATTCCCTATGACATGTTATATCATGAATTAAATTTATTTCAAGATATTTAAATTTTTAATTGAAGTTATTCTTCCACAGGTATCATGAATCTAAATGCACTCAAGCAGTAAGGGACTTTCTTCTCACTTTTATTTTCTGTGAGATAAAAGCCATGTCCACAAAATATTTCTTGAATGTGGTATGTATACTAAACATGGATGCATTTTATGATTATTATTCTGAGATTTATTTTGATTTACATATTAATTTTAGTGGTAATAGTTATTGTTACAATCTCATTGTTTATTTTAATTATTTATGATTATGATTCCATTGATGAAATATTGTGATACATATCTCAATAATTCTCATTAATTTTATTCTACTCTATTTATTCATGAAATATTCAAGTGATAGGAAAATTTTCACTCTTTGGTACATAAGATAATTAAGAAAATGTTTTTAAGAAAATTTTACTTTATTTCTCTCCTTGGTCAGAAATCAATTTTCTTTCAAAACCATGTATTCTAAAATTATTTTCAAAAGTGTTTTTAACATTTTAAAAATAATTTTTTAAATACATTTTGAACGATTTTATCCTTCTTAAAATATTTTTTTTGAAATGAATCTTCTAGTCATTTTCTGATCCATGAACTTTTCTAAACTTTATAATAGTTAAAAGACAAATTTTTGTTTAACCTGTACAAAATGTATAGATCTTCCAGACATAATGGACATAATTTATTTGAAGACTCCTTTGTGATTTTAAAAGGTTATTTTTAGATAAAATTTTTTTCCTAATATTCTAGAAATTCTTTGTTTTAAAGTGTTTTTCAAAGAAAAATGTTTTCCAAAATGTTTTATGTTTTTAAATGATTTTTTTTAAGTAGAAAATATGTTTTCCTCAAGAAATGTTTTTAATGATTTTTAAATATTACTTAATAAGTTATCTAATTATTTTTCAAAGAAAAATATTTCAAAAATGTTTTATGTCTTAAAAATGATTTTTAAAGAAAGGTTATTTTCTTTATGAAATGCTCCAAGTGATCTTTCAAAATTCATCTCTATCTCAGATTACATATTTTGATATAGTTTATTCTTTATTGGGGATATTATCCAAGGACACCATTATTATTATTTTTTGGAATGGTTTGTTTTTAATATGGAACGTTGTTTATGAAACCTGTTTCTCTTCAATGGGTTATAACATGATAAAACACCTATTAAAATCACTTCCTTTCATGGGTTATTCTATGATGAAATGATTATGAAACCTATATATTTCCTATAGTTATTGATATGATTAATTTTTTATAATACCCATTTTATTTCATGGGTTATGATATGATGTTTATGAAATCCATCTCTTTTTATGGCTCATGATATGATGCATGTTTTATTATATTGTGGAACATGTATGTATGATTGCATTATGTGATGGGTGGGACCTATATATACTTCCAATGAATTGGGTAAAGGTATATATATCATGAGATATACATGACTGGAATGAGGAGTGAACCTAATTTTGTAAAATAATTTTTCCACTAAGATGGTCTTGGGAGTGAACCTTGACTACTAGGATAGTTTAGGGAGTGAAACTGTTATACTAAAGTAGCCCTAACAGTGATCCTTGACTACTAATATGGTCTTGGTAATGAGACTTGACTACTAAAATGTTATTAATGGAACTTATTTCATGTCCATAATGTTTGAAGTGTCCAATGGATCATGTAGTCACACTGAGAGGGGATGAATCAGGTGTGACTTGTTTTAGTAAATTATTTTCTTTTATTTAACCCCCATCAAACCTTTGTAACTTGTCAGGATGAGTGGATCCAAAATGAAATGTAGAAAGTAAATGAAACACAACACACAATTTTTTTACAAGGTTATGTATTGAGACCTATGTACTTACTACAACTGTTTATAGGCCTCAATTATAGATTCTTCACTATATATAGATGGTTACAATCAGGGAAAGTCCCATTCCCTTTATCACTGAGTCCCATAGTGTTCCACTCTAGAATCTCACTATATTTCACAAGTTACCACCTACACAAGTGAATCCGGAGTCCCATAGGAGGATATTTATATAGTATCATGTTTTGTTACAAGCATCCCACTGACCTGTTCTAGAATCCCACTAGAGAGTTATTCTACTTCAAAGTCCCACTGAAGACTTCCACAATATTGAGTCACACAAGATATGATCCACTAATAGGATGATCTCTTGATCTTCCTCCATGATATTTTTAGATCACATAAGCCCATGTAAAATTGAAGAACCTTTTAACTAATTCTAGTATTTCTTAATAAATCTGATCACCTATAGATAATCAGATACCTCAGTACAACACTAATCGGGTGAATATTCTCTCTTATGATGAATATCTGACCTCACTGATCACTGAATAACCTGGATATAAAAGTATTATTATATAAATCTCTAACTTCATTCTCAAATAACTATACACTTATTATGCAACATATATTTCATGTTCACTTTTAAACCTTCATGCATGTATAAAAAATTCATAGTCTTCTCAAGTGCATTCATACAGTGAATGATACATGCAGTTTCCTCTACCTCTTTCTTCTCAATATTTTCATGCACACCTTAAATACACCACACTTTCAACTAATGTTTCTAAAATCACATACATACACATATGCGTCGAACCAATCATGTACTTATCACTGCCTTCTCAGTGTAATAGTGTACATGACCTTGTCAAAATCAACCCCTTTGAACACAAGTGTAGTGTGATATTAGTATCTTCTTGAATTTAGTGTCACACTACCTCTTTCCTCCTTTAACTCTTCTTCTTATGTAGAAAATGGTATATGAACACACAAAAAACTATCAAAACCATTGAGAAAATAGGAATAGGCATGATTTCTTAGTTCTTTTCTCAAACATGTAGATACACACGTAGAGTATCATGATACCTAATGTGGATTTTTGGAATAGGTTAGTCGCAAACCACTTTAAAGAGTGAGAAACACTTGTCAAAGGCCCAAGAAACTCTTATTCTCCTTCACATAATATTATCATGAGGGAAGGATTATCTTTCATGAACCATTAGATCATAGTTCTCGTTTTTTATTAAAATGATAGCTTCTCAAAAGATATCTATAGCCCTTACTCGACCTTGATGCATTTGATATTTATAGAACATGATCACCACCACACTTCAAGCACACCTAATTCCCTCATGGGAGTAATGCCTCAGCTCGTACATCTCGTGACTAAGAGAAATCATTGTAACTAAAAATTAATATTTTCAACAAACTATATATCCTTGATTTTATATTTATTTAAACATGAAAAATAATTTTCAAGATGTTTCAATTATGTTTGGATCTTCAAAATAACGAAATGATGCTTAGAATCATGATTTTATTTTATTTTTCTAATGGCCTGAAGTCCTTCTTTTTATTTTATTATAGATAATCCCCCTTTTAAGGGTTTAAGGGGAACCCGTACATGACCCGTAGGCCCAAGGCACAAGGCCCAACATGACCTGCAAATACATGACCCGAAGGCCCAGAGGCATACCATGCCCATTACATGACCCATAGGTCCAGCCCACTCGACCTACCCCTCCCCAGCATCTTGAATCATTGATCTCCTTAGTTCCCCACCTTGCATTGTTGATCGGCTAGCATTGCCCCGTACAAAGCTGCATGGTTCCTGGTCCCGATGGCGGCTACCATACCCTCTCATTCTTCCAATCTGGTTCACTCTACATCTAGTGGTTGCTACTCATGTTGCTCTGATCCTCTTCTGGGGCCTGTTCTATGTGAAATGGGCTACTCCATAGTCTACGTGACCCAAAGGCCCTGAGGCCCAAAATCCTTAGATGACCCGAAGTCCCTGGAGACCCGTAGGCCCAAGTTGGTGGCCCGAAGGCCCAAATCGGGAGAATAGTTCTGGCTGTTACAGTACCGAACAGTAACTGCTACAGTGACTACTACATTACTGCTACAGTGACTGCTACAGTACCGAAAATTCGCCTCCACCCGGTTTTGAACCTGGGTCTCTTGGATGCCAAGCAGGAGCCCTTATTTATCAATGGAAATCACTACATGTAAATAGTGATAAAATAAACTCCTCGTATGGATGAGGTTGAAGAAGACATAGTGGAGTTGATCAGATGACTCATATGTATTATATTAGACTGCCTCCCTTCTTTCCATATTTTTTAAAGTGGATAAACATTAACAAGAATATTTCCATTCCACATTGAAATAAAACTCATTTGGTATCTTCCTTATAATATAAGGTTTTCCTAACATCATCCATAATTGGTTACCAAACACTCATATAACAGGCTAGCACTGCCTCATTCCATATCCCTGCTCCACCTCTATGCCACCCCTGCATAGTGGATCACCACTATTCTAATGTACTTTTATAGGTGAGAACTATGCATTCTCTCTGCATCCATGTTGGACCTGTCAAAGTTTCACTTTCCCACATTAGCAATAGTTTTAGTTACCTCATCTAGATTGTGTAATAGGCTATTTTTTTTATATTAACTTCATTAAAAAACTTATCCATATTCAAGTGAAAATCCAACCCCTTCTAAAACTTTCCCAGGTAAATTATTTCATATTGAGATCAATGTGTAATTCTCAATAACAAACACATGTTTTAGAATTAAAGACCGTATCTAAAATTATCACATTTAAAAACAATTGAATTTATATCTTATTAACAAATTGGAAACAATTTTAACTTCAAAAAACCACTTGGATTCTTCAATATCTCCCTTTGGATTTATTAACAATACCCACTTCATTTTAAAAGTCAAAAATATCTCCCCCCCCCCCTTATTGTAAATAAATCCAAAGATATATAAGTATGTGAAGTAATTCTCATAAAATTTAGACTTTGATAACATTATATTCTATTATGACCATTATAATTTAATTTATTTTAGAGAAGGATGGAATCACCAATATCTTAGAAAAGATCTATAAATAATCAACTCGAAGTCTACATGAGAAATGATCTGTGTAGAAAGAAACAGTGATCAAATTTAACATAAATGTTGTTAATAAATTTCCAACATGTGATACCAACACTAAAACATTTTATTAGTAATAGTTCAAAATATTTTCAACAAATCTATTGAATACATCTCATAAAACTAATTAAAAACATTCAAGTGCAAGAATATATTTCCCCTTTCAAATTAACTTTTCCTTTTTTCATCAAGTAAAAAATATCTCCCTTTTTTGAATTGATTTTCCATCATGAAAATAGAAGAATGTAACCAAAATACCTCAATGATGAAAAGATTCAATCTTTAGAAATCTATATTTTAGCATTATCATATGCATACCTCATCAAACCTTTTGAAATTCATAATATATCAACTAAGATAGAAATATATAGAGGTTGATCTTATATGCCCCCTCAATAGATGCACTCAAAACTCTATTCATCATTGTTGTCTTTCATCAAGAATAAACTCAAAGTATCTTATGAGATTATTTGAAATGTTAAAAAAAGACAACATGATGCCAATTTTCTTTCATGATGGAAAATTTTCTAGCTATAATATGTTTAAATTTTCTATCAAATTTAGGTCTCCCATTTAATTCATGCATCACCTTAAATTACCTACATGAAAAAACAAACACAATGTGTATATGGGAATAAGGTGGCTCTTCAATGATCCTCATTGAGAGAAAAATGGTTGAGAGTTTCCTCTCAAAATAGCTATATTCTTAGATAAAATAAGCTTCTTCACATTAGCTAGTAAAGAAATTTTAGTTTTCTTTTCTTGTTCCATATTTATTTCCTCTTTCAACTATTATGGCCATATTATCAATAATTCTTTAGAAACATATTCTGTCTTCACTTTTTGTGTGTAGAATTCTTTTTCCCAACACTAGAAGTCATAAGTTCTTTAATTTTCTTCTTCAAGAAAAATAATTGTCTAGGAAATGATGTAAAAAAATTTACCTATATGTTCAGACATATTACAACTTTCACACTCAACTTCATCATTCATCAATATTCCCTTTTTAAGAAACTTTTCATATTCTTCACCAAAGATGCCTTTCACCAAATCAATCTTTTTTTTTCTCTTCTGGATTGATTTTTTGTTTTACTCTATCATGATTCCTTTAGTATCTATATTCTTATCCAATTAAAAATACTCATTTATGTGACCATTCCTACCATAATAACATCATCTTTTCTTTGGTGTGAAACTCTTTACATCATTCTTCACAAACTTCTTAGGAGTTGTTTGTTTAAAAACATTATTATTTTCTTCACATCAAAAGGTTGACTTGTTATCTTCATTTCATACATACATCAATTTTTGTTATGGTCTTATATTAACATCAACATATGATTTTTTCATGATTGGTATATACCAGCACTCATCATAATAATGGACACTTCTATTGTAATAATCATAAATTTTTTCAAATTAATCATATCTGTTCTCAATGGACTGATTATCTTTTAGTGAGTTCTGCTTGTATTGTGTATGTTTTCAATTCTCTTTAGCTTTTATCCCCATAAATATAGTAATTATATTATTTTAATACAATGAAATATTAAGACAATAATTAACATCTTGATGCCCAAACATCCAATAGCACCAACAATAGCCAACAAATTTCGATTTTTTCTTCTATGATACATACTATATGAATTTTAAATTTTTCTCCTTTTGGGTAGAACATTCCTTATTAAGTGATTTATTTGGGGAAAAAGAATTTATACAATAGTTCATATCCATAATTTATAATGTAATGGATTCTTGATAATCTTATTTTACCCATGTTTTTCTATATTTAAAAGTTGAATCTGTACAGGTCATCAAAATAGCATTAGTTCACACAGATTTATTAGGACAAAGTGTTACCTTCTTCAATGAGTCTATAGTATATTTATCATTATATAAAATCGAAATCTTATTTCTGATATATTGAGTCTTTTTAGAAATAGTACTATCATCAGATGAATCCTTGGAAATACTTCTTTTCTCAGCATCTTGAGAAGTCTCATATTGTGTCTCTTCCGTGTTTCTCAGTTTCACTTCTAATTCAAGAAATATTAAGTATAGAGTAATCTCCTCATATTCTATTAATTTAATTATTTATCCCCATTGATTATTCAACTTTTTATTATCATCTTATTGCAAATAATTTTTCTTCAATAATAAACTATCAATATCCTTGATTATTTTATGATTTTGCATTCAAGTGAGCATATTTTACATTCATAGATGTATTATATATATTTTCAAGTACATGAATAACTTTTGTAACAACCATTTCAAAACCATATTTATCACAAAATTTAAATTCCAATTATTCAATGTCTTCAATATATCATTCATTGAAAAGATATATTTTTTCTTCCTTTTCTTTAACAAGTTTTTTGAGAGTATTGGATATACCAACCTTTTTATTCAATACATCTTCCATAGCATTAACCACTTCTTCTAGCTATAATTGTTTACTGTGAGGTTCCTTGAATACTCTAATCATGAATGGGACCAATAATTTGGGATCTTTATTATAATTTTCTCTAATTTCAGAATTGATCATATCTTCATCATATCTTTAACTTGATTCATCATAATTATAATCAACTGATTTCACTAAAAAATTACATCTCTGAGTGCCTTTGATAATCAGTTGATATTCATTCCTCTTTGAATTATTTTTCATCTAATTTTCCACTATTTTCTTCCTATTTTTCTGAGTCTTGACTAAAACTTAATCATTTCTAACATCAGGGGGAGAGCTAGAATTTTACTTCTTAAGATATTCTGAATTTTCTTCAAACTCAAATATGCACTTAATATAATTTTAATATAATAAAATGGAAATGTAAAGTAGATCCAACTAGAGGTTTCCTTCACTCAGATACCAATTGAAGTGTGAAATGGATTGTACAGTCACACTGAGAGTGCAGTGAATAATGTGTGACTTGTTTTAATTATTTTTTTTTTATTTTCTTGAACCCCCTTCAAACATCTTTCATCTATTTGGTTGAGTGGATCCCATATTCAATGATGAATGTAAATGAAGTAGAGCACACAATATTTTTACAAGGTTCAGTACTAAGACCTACATCCTTCCTACAACTGGTTATACACCATGTCTATAGATTATTCATAATATGTAGATGGTTATAACTAGGTAAAGTATCATTCTTTCCAATAGTGAGTCCCATAGTGTTCCACTCTAGATTCCCACTAGAGTTCACAAGTTACCACCTAAAAAAGTGACTCATGAGTCCCACATGAGGATATTTATACTGAATCACATAGTTTTACCATAATTCCATCAGACTACTCTAAAATCCCAATGGATACTTCTCCAGATTAAGAGTCCCACTGAATACTTCCATAATCTTGAGTCACACAAAATATGATCCACTGATAGGATGATCTCTTGATCTTACTCCATGTTTTTTTTTGGATCACGTTGGATAGTGTATAATTAAATAACCTTTTCATCGATGATAGTATTTATAAATAAATCTTATCACCTATAGATAACTAGATACCTCTGAACAACACTGATCAGGAAAATATTCTTTCATCTACTGAAGACCTAGCCTCATTTATCAATGAATAACTCAAATATAAAAGTCTTCGGATATAATTATCTATATTTAGTCTCAAATCATTGTGCACTGATTATGAAATATATATTTAATGTGAACATTTCAACTTTCATGTATTTATAAACAATGCATGGTCTTCTCAAGTGCATTCATACACTGAATGATACATGCACTTTCCTTTATCCTCTTCTTATCACTATTTTCATGCACACCTTGAATACACAACACTATCCACTAATGTATATCAATTCATGTTCATGAACATATGCATCAAACCATTCATGTAATTATCACTTCCTTATCATTGTAACATTTTATTCCACCTTCTAAAACTCAATACCTTTACACACAAGTGTGGTTTGATATCACTATCTTCGCATGTAAGATCATGGACTTCTAATGAGGTATGTTCTTATTTAAGTCTGGATTTAAATACCCTAATTTTGATTAATGAATTGTTTACCTGGTTTATGAGGAGGTTTGGGGGTGTTCTTAGGGTTTGGAATACCTAATAATGGGGAAAAATCCATTCAGTGCATGTTTCATGGTTGGCGCACAGTTAGGAGTAATCGTGTGCCCAAACCATGCTAGCCTGGGGCGCATGGTTAGGTAAACCATGCTGGGGGAAGGAAAAACCATTTAGGATCAGATATATCCATTCCACATCATTGGCACATAGTTTTTTTTTAACTTTTTGGGATCCCCAAGTAACCCTGTGACCTAGCCCCTCATGGATATAGGTCAGTGCACAGTTTAGCAAACTGTGTATCTAAACCGTGTGCCTCATTAAAAAGTGGGAATTTACCTCCCCCCTTTGGGATTTAAATTTTCTAACTGATTTGCTTCCTCATCCTTCCTCCTCCCACCTTATGGGAGAACTAAAACGCCCAAGGCTTCTCAAGGACCTATATCCTTTGATTCTAAGCTCTCTGGGGTGTCATTGGGTGTAGATCGAAGCTCTAAGTGACTCTAACACTCCCCATTCTTCTCTTTTTTAGATTTTAGATTTTAGATTTTTTCTTATCCTTTAGAAACCCTAAAACATATTTTTCTAGAAGATCCTAGTTTGGGTATTTAAGGGGTGTTTGAATCCAATTCAAAGTATAAGGTTAAGCGAGTATTCGTCTTCAGAATCGAGGTAGTTGGTCTACAATTTATGTCCCATAGTGATGTGTAGTTTATGTTTATGTGGTTATGATAAGTTTCCTTCTCATTTTTAATTTTATTTTTTATTAATTTTTGGTATATTGGTTATCTAAATGATGAATTAAACCCCTCATGATCCTCATGGAATGCATTGAGATTCAGTAGACCAATTTAGGGCCACCCATGGGGTGTTCCAACATTCCCGAGCATGGAAAATTTTAATGTTGAAAATAGAGTTTACTTGAGATGAAGTAGAACCCATGATGAATGTATTAATATGTTAGTGGAATTATAAAACTCCTAAATGGTATTTGTGTTAGGTTTTTGTAAATGGAATAAGGGATTTTTTGGAATGATGTGAATATGGGATAAATAGAATAAAGTGAATATGTAAAATGACTTATGAGTTTGTAATTGAAAAGTGTAAATGGATTAATCTATTATAATTTATAAATATTATAAATGGGATAAGGCATGAAAGAGGGAAATATGTTAAATGGTATATGCAATGTAAATGATAAATGTGATAATGGGTTAAGGCTTGATGTTGATCTTTATGGTGAATAAATATGAAATGAGAATGTTATGTGTATTGAATGTGTATGGTTTGTGATATGGTATATATAGTAAATAAGAAAAGAATCTTGTGCACATGGCTTGGTAGTTGTGGGTTATTAGGCTTGAGGATCTACGCCCATGGATCAGGTTATACTGAGGCTCTATACCCCCCCCCCCCTTTAATGCATGAGTTAGGGATACGACTAAGGCTATTTTCCCCTAACGGTTTCATTTGTTGAAACTATAGGGATTTTGGCTCCAAGGTAAGTGTGTTGAATTGTTTGTAAATTTTTTCCCCTAGTGACATTGGGATATTGACTTACCCCCTTATGTATAGTAGTTGGAAAACATAGTCTGGTGTGTTTAAATGAATTTCCTAACCTATGGAGAAAATGTTGAAAATAGTTTATGTGAATAATTCTAACTAATGACACACAATTTATATATTTTTTAATCTTTTCATTATTTATTATTTCCATTTACTATATATTTAGACCAGATATTGTGTAGAAACTATTGGTGGTGGTCTACTGAGTTGTACTCACACCCTTCTCAGGCCACTATTGGGTACCCAAGCAGATTTAATTATTGTAGGTCGGGATAAGGGAAACGTTTTAGTGCTAGAGGGATGATTTTGTCTTGGGATGTGCATGGATGAGGGATCCAAACATAAATTCATAACCCATTTTGTGGATTCTCCTATTTGTCTTTATTTTGGGTGTTTCCTTACACTTGACATTGTGTTGACATTATATAGCATGTTTACTTTGGTTGTGGGCTTATACCCAGTTTTAGAAAATGTTGGTAATTCATGTTCATTTTTTATTGATTGTTTCTTCCTTTATTTTGTTTTTATCTACCGTGGATTACTCTAAAAAAGAGGGTATATTCTCCCCACATGATCTATTAGAACTTCTCTACTAGTCGACAACCTCTGGCATACGAGGAGGCATGCCAAAGGTTATGTGGTAAATAGACTCGGGGCACCGTTTAGTGGTCTCTAGGTTGGGGATATTAAAAAGTAACATAATATTAGTTCTTTTATATGGTATTACTATTTGGGGATGGTAAATAAGAGATTAAGATGTGTCAGATCTTGGAAATGTGCTCATTCTTGGGAGTAGATAACCCATGTGGGGGGGGAACCCAATTTTATAGGGTGGGAATTATTATTCTTGATGTGTGTTGTTATGGTTGAATGATATTTCATGATTGCGTGATGCACTTATTGTGTTATTTGACTAATTTATGATATTTATCTAGTGGTTTTAATGATATGAGGTTGTGCATTCATGCATCATTTTAGGCACCTGGGGAAGTAGGTGTAATGCATAATGGTAGGCACACACATGGAAGATGGGTGAGACATGAGGGATAGAATGCATTCCATTTTATTTAAAATTTGAAAGAATTAGTGTTTGGAAAAGATAATTGAAAATTATTGAATGAAAATAAAGTGAAAGAGTGGTTAAAGAATAGTTCTTAATGAAAATAAATAAATGGGTTAAAATCTGGTTGTGATGAGTCATAATGGATAGAAAATCATCTACATGAGAATATTTTTGTTGTGAAAGTATATGTGGTTAAAAAGATGTGTATAAAGAATGGGTGTGATTATGTTAGTTGGTTTACCCCATGTTGACCATGACCCATAGAAGAGATGGATTAGGGTATTAATAGATATGTAATGATACCCTTGGGGTATTGTATGTGGAATGGGTTATTAATGTCTAGTGGATAGCCCTATTTTGTGAAAACTATGGATGTTTTCTATTATGTGTTATAAGATGTGTGTTTGGTATTATAGGAAGATGCCATGATGGTGTCGTGTGCTAGTTGGGTGACAAGAGGAGGTATAAGAGAATTATCTTCTATAATTGGATAGATGAAACCCAGTGATTTAGGACAAAATAGGGGGGGAGTAGTTCCATTATAACTTTTCATGTTTTATGAAAATGATGGAATGAGACCTAGGAAAAGTTGTGTCAAGTATGTTTGAGATGACTAGGGAGTTTCAGCTGCAGCACCCACTAAATTATTCTATAAAGGGTGAACCTATGTTTCCAAGTATTGTATATAGTCCATTTAGATGATTCTAGGTCATTTAGAGACTCTTCCTTAGAAGATAGTTAAGTTGTCGGCTTACAGGTAGTGCGGTCAGGTAAATAATTGGTGGGATATTTTGTTTTAGACTCAATAGGATGATGGTATGTTATGGAAAGACTCCCAAGAAAAGTTTCTGGGACATTTCTATCTAGAGACCATGATACGTGAGAAGGTTGTAGAGTTAATGAGGTTGACCTGGGGTACTATGCCCGTGATGGATTATGATGGATTCTTCACCGACTTGCAATTCTTTGTTCCAAAATTGGTAGGGTAGAAGGATACTATGGTGAGATGCATTCAGGATGGACTTAAACCTAATATCTAGTCCCAATTAAACATCTTTCACCTAAAGAAGTTTTCTAAATTGGTGGATCAAGCCCTTATTTCAGAAGGTAACTTATGTCAGGATTCAGGTTGTGGGTATTTGGTTCTAGTTAGATGGCCCAATGGTGTGACTTCTGATGGTAAAAAGAATCATTTTGAGAGTCTTCACCAAGTTTAAGGTGTATAGGGTAGTCAGAGAATAGGATCAACCTATCAGCATGGTGACCATGTGTTTTTCTATAAGTGTGGCAGGCCAGGACATATGCATGGTCATTACCCCCGAATGTCGATTAAATTCTGAGAATGCGGTATATTGGGGAATATGTAGAGGTTATGTAGAAACCCCTGACAACTAGGAATGGATGTAGGATTAAGACTGGTATAGAGAATAGGCAAGGGGTTAGTTACCCCATATTAGGTAGGTAGTTAGAGCTTTACTGGCCATACCGATCGAGGTAGAGGATGTGGTACTCTGGGATGAGAGAATCCATATTAGTAGGGTAGTGCAGTATAAGGAACTTAGGCTAGAGCCTAGGGTGGGGGAAGGTCATCTTCATGGAATTCATCCTTCACCTGGAGGTGGCAAGGTTGGTCCATCGATAGTTTGAGGCACGATTCTTGTAGCTTCCACTATTGGTATTTCTTTATTTGATACAGGTGCCTCACATTCTTTTATGTCTTCCAAATTTATTAGTGTGTTGGTCCTATAGGTGGAATGTATATATGGGGTTATGTATTTTGATACACCATTGGGGGGTTATAGTATAATATATCCAACACTGTAAGGGGTGTTCCCTAAAGATTTTTGAGTACCATTTTCGGTGGGACTTGTTTTTTATAGATATGTCTGGGTTTGATATGATTTTGGGCATGTATTGGATGATGTTGTACCATGACCATATTGAATGTTACCACCATAGGGTAAAATTCATTTCCCTATATGGTAACACTTATTTTAACCACATGTAATGGTATATCTGAGCTGGTCGTGCAGGAGCAATCTATCAGCAGTTTGGTAAACTCATATCCAAAGTGGCTTGTCATTTTCATGATGATGGGGGAGTAGAGAAGATTTTATTTCCACCTATAGTGGATCACTTTTAGAAAATGTTTTCTAGGAAATTATTAGGGTTTACACCTAAGAGAGAGGTTGAGTTCACGATAGAGTTTCTTATGGGGGTAGAAACACTTTCCATTCCACCATATAGAATAGCAATGGAAGAACTCCAGAAACTTAAAACATAGTTAGAGGAACTAGAGAAAAGTGGGTTTATTTGTCTAATTATATCACCTTTGGGATCTCCAATTCTATTTTCTAATAAGGATGATTTATCTTTGCAGTTGTTTGTTGATTATAGGGAGTTTAATAAGAAGATATTTAAGAATCAATACCCTCTTCCTTGAATCAACTATCTTTTTGACTAGTTGAGGGGTGATTCAGTATTCTCCAAAATTGATTTGAGATCAAGGTATCACCAACTAAGGGTGAGAACTTATGATATACCTCAGACTACTTTCAAAAGTAGGTATGGGTTATATGAGTTTTTCAAGATGTCATTCGGGTTAACCAATGTGCTAGCAGTTTTTATGGACTTAATGTACAAAATCACTCACCCATTCTTAGATCATTTTTTTGTTGTATTTGTTGATGAAATCTTGTTGTACTACAAGAATCATGAAAAACATGAAAAAAATATTGAAATCATCATAATTACACTAATATATCATAGGATATATTCTAATCTATCCAAATTCCATTTATGGATTGACAAGGTACATTTCTTGGGTCACACCAACTCTGAGGAAGGTGAGTCTGTAGACCCATAGAAATTGAAATCTATTGTATCTTGGGAGTATCCCAAGAATTTTTTTTGATGTATAAAGTTTTCTGTTATTTGTAGGCTATTATTGATGGTTTATCAAGGATTTCTCCCACTTAGCATCACCACTTTTGGGTCTATCCAAGAAGGGAATTAGGTTTCATTAGTAAGAAGCATGTGATAATTATTTTTAGGAATTAAATAATTATCTAACAACTACACCAATTTTTATCCTACCTGAGCCGAGTAAAGAGTATATATATTTTTATGATTCATCTGGTGTTGGTCTCAAGTTAGTATTGATTCATAATGATTAGGTTGTTGTGTATGGTTCATGGTAGTTGAGTCATGATGAATGAAATTACCCTATGTATGATCTATAATTGGTTATGGTGGTCTATTAATCAAAGTGTTGGAAGAATTAATTTTTGGGAAAGAGGATTATTTTGTATACTAATCATAAAATCCTTAAGTGCATCTTCTCTTGGTTTTATTTGATTCTTCTGTAGTGAATATGGGTTAAGTAAATGCAGTGCTTTGACTTTGAGCTGGTCTACATTTCAGGAAAGGAAAATAGTTTTGTAGTTGCTTTGAGTTGAAAGACTCAAAATTATGCAATTCAAGAATCTAGTTCTAAGTGTAGAATGATGGAGTTGTTTGCTGATATGCATCTGGAGGTATAGGATGGGAATGGTCATATGACCCTTGTATCCTTGATAGTTGAGTCTACACTTCTATACCCAATCAAGGAGAGTAAGTATGAAGATACAAAGTGTTTGTATTTGAGGGAATGCCTTGAAGTTGGGGATTCACCTTCTTGTAGTAATGTCAGTGACAATGATATCATTTATGTTTGTGTTCATGTTTTCATGCCCACATGTATGTGGGAATAGTTTATGCGTGATTTTCATTCGTCTAAGTGAACATTTCATTCTGGTTTAACTAAAATGTATCATGATCTTCAGAGATAGTATTGGTGGTCAAGGATGAAGAAATAAGTTTCATGTTTTGTGGAATGATGTTATACATTTTAGTAGGTAAGGGCGGAACATCAGTGACCAAGTGGTTTGTTATATCCATTAACAATTCCATAATGTAAGTTGGATGATGCGACAATGGATTTTGTGGTGGGTCTTCTGATGATGCCTCAAAGGAATGATGCAATTTGGGTAGTTTTGGATCGGTTTACCAAGGTGACACATTTCTTACTAGTTCGCAAGACCTTCACAGTTGATCAGCTGGGTGAGTTATATGTTTGGTAAATAGTATGGTTTCATGAGGTTTCATAAAATATATTCTCAGATCATGATATGTGGTTTTCTTCACACTTTTGGTAGAGATTACATATAGCTCTTGGCACCCATGTGTTTTTGAAATATGAGTTTATAATTTAAAGGTGTAAATAGATTAATGTATGGTAATTTTTGAATATTCTAAATGGGATAGGGTCTGAAAGAGGTAAATGGTTTAAATGTTCTATGAATTGTAAATAGAGAATGTGATAATGGGTAAAGTATTTATGTTGATATTTATGTCGAATGAATATGAAATGAGAATGTAATGTGTATTGAATGTGTATGGTTTTTGATATGGTATATGTGGTAAATGGGTAAAGAAGAATGTGCACATGGCATGGTAGTTGTAGGGTATTGGACTTGAGGATCTACACCTATAGTTTTGGTTAGACTAAGGCTCTAAACACCACCCCCACCCCCACCCCCTTTAATGAATGGTTTAGGGAGAGGACTGAGGCTCTATGCCCCCAACGGTTGAATTTGATGAAACTACCTATACTGAGGATCCAAGGGATGTGTGATACATTATTTATAAATAGTTTCCCCTAGTGAGATAAGGAACTTGAATTTTCCCCTTATGAATAGTAGTTAGTCATCATAGACCTATGTGTTTAAAATAATTACCTAACCCATGAGACAAATGATGAAAATGGTTTAAGTGAATAATGTTAACTAATGGCGCATAGTTAATCTTTTATTTATCTTATAATTATTTAGTATTTTAATAAACTATCTATTTAGATTGGATATTTTATAGAAACTTTTGGTGGTGGTGTAATGATTTGTAATCACACCCTTCTCGAGCCACCATTGGGTACCCGAGCAGATTTAATGGTTACAGGTCGGAACATGGGAAAAGGATTGGTGCTTGAGGGATTATTTGGACTTGGGATGTGCATGGATGAGGGATACAGACTTAGAGTCATAACCCATTTTTGGGATTCTTTATTTTATCTTTATTTTGATGGTTTCCTTACAATTGAAACTATATTGTCATTACATATCTTGTTTACTTTGGTTGGGGGCTTGTACCCAGTTTTGGGAAATGTTGGTAATGCATGTTCATTGTTTATTGGTTGTTTCTTCCTTTATTTCATGTTTATCGGTTGTTTTTTACTCTGAAAAAGAGGGTATAGTATCCCTATATGATATATTAGACCCACTCTTCTAGTCATTATCCTCTAGAATATTGGGAGACATGGTTGAGGTCATGTGGTGACTAGACTCAGGTCACTAGTTAGTGGCCTCCATCTTGGGGACATTAAATCCCGCAAGTACTGTTACACGACCTATTACCTTATTGAAATATTCTTCTAACATGAACACTGGTATATGAACACACGGAACACTTTCACAACCATTTTAAAAACTATAAAAGTCATGGGTTATCAATACTTCATGAAAACCATGAAATACATGTGTTGTGTATTGCGCTACCTCACATGACTTCATGAAATAGGTTCTCCATGAAGCACTTTTGAGAGTGAGAAATTTTTTTTTGAAGGCCCATAGAACTTCTTAAGATATTCTGAATTTTCTTCAAACTCAAATATGCACTTAATATAATTTTAATATAATCGAATGGAAATGTAAAGTAGATCCAACTAGAGGTTTCCTTCACTCAGATACCAATTGAAGTGTGAAATGGATTGTACAGTCACACTGAGAGTGCAGTGAATAAGGTGTGACTTGTTTTAATTATTTTTTTTTATTTTCTTGAACCCCCTTAAAACCTCTTTCATCTATTTGGTTGAGTGGATCCCATATTCAATGATGAATGTAAATGAAGTAGAGCACACAATATTTTTACAAGGTTCAGTACTAAGACCTACATCCTTCCTACAACTGGTTATACACTGTGTCTATAGATTCTTCATAATATGTAGATGGTTATAACTAGGTAAAGTATCATTCTTTACAATAGTGAGTCCCATAGTGTTCCACTCTAGATTCCCACTAGAGTTCACAAGTTACCACCTAAAAAAGTGACTCATGAGTCCCACATGAGGATATTTATACTGAATCACATAGTTTTACCATAATTCCATCAGACTACTCTAAAATCCCAATGGATACTTCTCCAGCTTAAGAGTCCCACTGAATACTTCCATAATCTTGAGTCACACAAAATATGATCCACTGATAGGATGATCTCTTGATCTTCCTCCATGTTTTTTTTGGATCATGTTGGATAGTGTATAATTAAATAACCTTTTCATCGATGATAGTATTTATCAATAAATCTTATCACCTATAGATAACTAGATACCTCTGAACAACACTGATCAGGAAAATATTCTTTCACCTACTGAAGACCTAGCCTCATTTATCAATGAATAACTCAAATATAAAAGTCTTCTGATGTAATTATCTATATTTAGTCTCAAATCACTGTGCACTGATTATGAAATATATATTTAATGTGAACATTTCAACTTTCATGTATTTATAAACAATGCATGGTCTTCTCAAGTGCATTTATACACTGAATGATACATGCACTTTCCTTTATCCTCTTCTTATCACTATTTTCATGCACACCTTGAATACACAACACTATCCACTAATGTATATCAATTCATGTTCATGAACATATGCATCAAACCATTCATGTAATTATCACTTCCTTATCAGCGTAACATTTTATTCCACCTTCTAAAACTCAATACCTTTACACACAAGTGTGGTTTGATATCAATCTCTTCGCATGTAAGATCATGGACTTCTAATGAGGTATGTTCTTATTTAAGTCTGGATTTAAATACCCTAATTTTGATTAATGAATTGTTTACCTGGTTTATGAGGAGGTTTGGGGGTGTTCTTAGGGTTTGGAATACCTAATAATGGGGAAAAATTCCATTCAGTGCATGTTTCATGGTTGGCGCACAGTTAGGAGTAATTGTGTGCCCAAACCATGCTAGCCTTGGGCGCATGGTTAGGTAAACCATGCTGGGGGATGGAAAAACCATTTAGGATCAGATATATCCATTCCACATCATTGGCACACAGTTTTTTTAACTTTTTTGGATCCCCAAGTAACCCTGTGACCTAGCCCCTCATGGATATAGGTTAGTGAACAGTTTAGAAAACTGTGTATCTAAACCGTGTGCCTCATTAAAAAGTGGGAATTTACCTCCCCCCCTTTGGGATTTAAATTTTCTAACTGATTTGCTTCCTCATCCTTCCTCCTCCCACCTTAGGGGAGAACTAAAACGCCCAAGGCTTCTCAAGGACCTATATCCTTTGATTCTAAGCTGTCTGGAGTGTCATTGGGTGTAGATCGAAGCTCTAAGTGACTCTAACACTCCCCATTCTTCTCTTTTTCTGATTTTAGATTTTAGATTTTTTCTTATCCTTTAGAAACCCTAAAACCTATTTTTCTAGAAGATCCTAGTTTGGGTATTTAAGGGGTGTTTGAATCCAATTCAAAGTATAAGGTTAAGCGAGTGTTCGTCTTCAGAATCGAGGTAGTTGGTCTACAATTTATGTCCCATAGTCTTGATGTGTAGTTTATGTTTATGTGGTTATGATAAGTTTCCTTATCATTTTTAATTTTATTTTTTAGTAATTTTTGGTATATTGGTTATCTAAATGATGAATTAAACCCCTCATGATCCTCTTGGAATGCATTGAGATTCAGTAGACCAGTTTAGGGCCACCCATGGGGTGTTCCAACATTCCCGAACATGGAAAATTTTAATGTTGAAAATAGAGTTTACTTGAGATGAAGTAGAGCCCATGATGAATGTATTAATATGTTAGTGGAATTATAAAATTCCTAAATGGTATTTGTGTTAGGTTGTTGTAAATGGCATAAGGGATTGTTGGGAATGATGTGAATATGGGATAAATAGAATAAAGTGAATATGTAAAATGACTTATGAGTTTGTAATTGAAAAGTGTAAATGGATTAATCTATTATAATTTATAAATATGATAAATGGGATAAGTCATGAAAGAGGGAAATATGTTAAATGGTATATGCAACGTAAATGATAAATGTGATAATGGGTTAAGGCTTGATGTTGATCTTTATGGTGAATAAATATGAAATGAGAATGTTATGTGTATTGAATGTGTATGGTTTGTGATATGGTATATATGGTAAATAAGAAAAGAATCTTGTGCACATGGCTTGGTAGTTGTGGGTTATTAGGCTTGAGGATCTATGCCCATGGTTCAGGTTAGACTGAGGCTCTATACCCCCCCCCCCCCCCCTTTAATGCATGAGTTAGGGATACGACTAAGGCTATTTTCCCCTAACGGTTTCATTTGTTGAAACTATAGGGATTTTGGCTCCAAGGTAAGTGTGGTGAATTGTTTGTAAATGTTTTCCCCTAGTGACATTGGGATATTGACTTACCCCCTTATGTATAGTAGTTAGAAAACATAGTCCGGTGTGTTTAAATGAATTTCCTAACCTATGGAGAAATTGTTGAAAATAGTTTATGTGAATAACTCTAACTAATGACACACAATTTATATATTTTTTAATCTTTTCATTATTTATTATTTCCATTTACTATATATTTAGACCATATATTGTGTAGAAACTATTGGTGGTGGTCTACTGAGTTGTACTCACACCCTTCTCAGGCCACTATTGGGTACCCAAGCAGATTTAATTGTTGTAGGTCGGGATAAGGGAAACGTTTTAGTGCTAGAGGGCTGATTTTGTCTTGGGATGTGCATGGATGAGGGATCCAAACATAAATTCAGAACCCATTTTGTGGATTCTCCTATTTGTCTTTATTTTGGGTGTTTCCTTACACTTGACATTGTGTTGACATTATATAGCATGTTTACTTTGGTTGTGGGCTTATACCCAGTTTTAGAAAATGTTGGTAATTCATGTTCATTTTTTATTTATTGTTTCTTCCTTTATTTTGTTTTTATCTACCGTGGATTACTCTAAAAAAGAGGGTATATTCTCCCCACATGTTCTATTAGAACTTCTCTACTAGTCGACAACCTCTGCCATACGAGGAGGCATGCCAAAGGTTATGTGGTAAATAGACTCGGGGCACCGTTTAGTGGTCTCTAGGTTGGGGATATTACAAAGTAACATAATATAAGTTCTTTTATATGGTATTACTATTTGGGGACGGTAAATAAGAGATTAAGATGTGTCAGATCTTGGAAATGTGCTCATTCTTGGGAGTAGATAACCCATGTTAGGGGGAAACCCAATTTTATAGAGTGGGAATTATTATTCTTAATGTGTGTTGTTATGGTTGAATGATATTTCATGATTGCGTGATGCACTTATTGTGTTATTTTACTAATTTATGATATTTATCTAGTGGTTTTAATGGTATGAGGTTGTGCATTCATGCATCATTTTAGGCACCTGGGGAAGTAGGTGGAATGCATAATGGTAGGCACACACATGGAAGATGGGTGAGACATGAGGGATAGAATGCATTCCATTTTATTTAAAATTTGAAAGAATTAGTGTTTGTAAAAGATAATTGAAAATTAGTGAATGAAAATAAAGTGAAAGAGTGGTTAAAGAATAGTTCTTAATGAAAATAAATAAATGGGTTAAAATCTGGTTGTGATGAGTCATAATGGATAGAAAATCATCTAAATGAGAATATTTTTATTGTGAAAGTATATGTGGTTAAAAAGATGTGTATAAAGAATGGGTGTGATTATGTTAGTTGGTTTACCCCATGTTGACCATGACCCATAGAAGAGATGGATTAGGGTATTAATAGATATGTAATGATACCCTTGGGGTATTGTATGTGGAATGGGTTATTAATGTCTAGTGGAGAGCCCTATTTTGTGAAAACTATGGATGTTTTCTATTATGTGTTATAAGATGTGTGTTTGGTATTATAGGAAGATGCCATGATGGTGTCGTGTGCTAGTTGGGTGACAAGAGGAGGTATCTGAGAATTATCTTCTAGAATTGGATAGATGAAACCCAGTGATTTAGGACAACATAGGGGGGGAGTAGTTCCATTATAACTTTTCATGTTTTATGAAAATGATGGAATGAGACCTAGGAAAAGTTGTGTCAAGTATGTTTGAGATGACTAGGGAGTTTCAGCTGCAGCACCCACTGAATTATTCTATAAAGGGTGAACCTATGTTTCCAAGTATTGTATATAGTCCATTTAGATGATTCTAGGTCATTTAGAGACTCCTCCTTAGAAGATAGTTAAGTTGTCGGATTAGAGGTAGTGCGGTCAGGTAAATAATTGGTGGGATATTTTGTTTTAGACTCAATAGGATGATGGTATGTTATGGAAATACTCCCAAGAAAAGTTTCTGGGACATTTCTATTCAGAGACCATGATACGTGAGAAGGTTGTAGAGTTAATGAGGTTGACCTGGGGGACTATGCCCGTGATGGATTACGATGGATTCTTCACCGACTTGCAACTCTTTGTTCCAAAATTGGCAGGGTAGAAGGATACTATGGTGAGATGCATTCAGGATGGACTTAAACCTAATATCTAGTCCCAATTAAACATCTTTCACCTAAAGAGGTTTTCTAAATTGGTGGATCAAGCCCTTATTTCAGAAGGGAACTTATGTCAGGCTTCAGGTTGTGGGTATTTGGTTCTAGTTAGATGGCCCAATGGTGTGACTTCTGATGGTAAAAAGCATCATTTTGAGAGTCTTCACCAATTTTAAGGTGTATAGGGTAGTCAGAGAATAGGATCAACCTATCAGCATGGTGACCAGGTGTTTTTCTATTAGTGTGGCAGGCCAGGACATATGCATGGTCATTACCCCCGAATGTCGATTAAATTCTGAGAATGCGGTATATTGGGGAATATGTAGAGGTTATGTAGAAACCCCTGACAAATAGGAATGGATGTAGGATTAATACAGGTATAGAGAATAGGCAAGGGGTTAGTTACCCCATATTAGGCAGGTAGTTAGAGCTTTACTGGCCATACCGATCGAGGTAGAGGATGTGGTACTCCGGGATGAGAGCATCCATATTAGTAGGGTAGTGCAGTATAAGGAACTTAGTCTAGAGCCTAGGGTGGGGGAAGGTCATCTTCATGGAATTCATCCTTCACCTGGAGGTGTCAAGGTTGGTCCATCGATAGTTTGAGGCACGATTCTTGTAGCTTCCACTCTTGGTATTTCTTTATTTGATACAGGTGCCTCACATTCTTTTATGTCTTCCAAATTTATTAGTGTGTTGGTCCTATAGGTGGAATGTATATATGGGGTTATGTATTTTGATACACCATTGGGGGGTTATAATATAATATATCCAACACTGTAAGGGGTGTTCCCTCAAGATTTTTGAGTACCATTTTCGGTGGGACTTTTTTTTTATAGATATGTCTGGGTTTGATATGATTTTGGGCATGTATTGGATGATGTTGTACCATGACCATATTGAATGTTACCACCATAGGGTAAAATTCATTTCCCTAGACGGTAACACTTATTTTAACCACATGTAATGGTATATCTGAGCTGGTCGTGCAGGAGCAATCTATCAGCAGTTGGGTAAACTCATATCCAAAGTGGCTTGTCATTTTCATGATGATGGGGGAGTAGAGAAGCTTTTATTTCCACCTATAGTGGATCACTTTTAGAAAATGTTTTCCAGGAAATTATTAGGGTTTCCACCTAAGAGAGAGGTTGAGTTCACGATAGAGTTGCTTATGGGGGTAGAAACACTTACCACTCCACCATATAGAATAGCAATGGAAGAACTCCAGAAACTTAAAACATAGTTAGAGGAACTAGAGAACAGTGGGTTTATTCGTCTAATTATATCACCTTTGGGATCCCCAATTCTATTTTCTAATAAGGATGATTTATCTTTGCAGTTGTTTTTTGATTATAGGGAGTTTAATAAGAAGATATTTAAGAATCAATACCCTCTTCCTTGAATCAACTATCTTTTGGACTAGTTGAGGGGTGCTTCAGTATTCTCCAAAATTGATTTGAGATCAAGGTATCACCAACTAAGGTTGAGAACTTATGATATACCTCAGACTACTTTCAAAAGTAGGTATGGGTTATATGAGTTTTTCAAGATGTTATTCGGGTTAACCAATGTGCCAGCTGTTTTTATGGACTTAATGTACAAAATCACTCACCCATTCTTAGATCATTTTTTTGTTGTATTTGTTGATGAAATCTTGTTGTACTACAAGAATCATGAAAAACATGAAAAACATCTTGAAATCATCATGATTACACTAAGATATCATAGGCTCTTTTCTAATCTATCCAAATTCCATTTATGGATTGACAAGGTACATTTCTTGGGTCACACCAACTCCGAGGAAGGTGAGTCTGTAGACCCATAGAAATTGAAATCTATTGTATCTTGGGAGTATCCCAAGAATGTTTTTTGATGTATAAATTTTTCTGTTATTTGTAGGCTATTATTGATGGTTTATCAAGGATTTCTCCCACTTAGCATCACCACTTTTGGGTCTATCCAAGAAGGGAATCAGGTTTGATTAGTAAGAAGCATGTGATAATTATTTTTAGGAATTAAATAATTATCTAACAACTACACCAATTTTTATCCTACCTGAGCCGAGTAAAGAGTATATATTTTTTTATGATTCATCTGGTGTTGGTCTCAAGTTAGTATTGATTCATAATGATTAGGTTGTTGTGTATGGTTTATGGTAGTTGATTCATGATGAATGAAATTACCCTATGTATGATCTATAATTGGTTATGGTGGTCTATTAATCAAAGTGTTGGAAGAATTAATTTTTGGGAAAGAGGATTATTTTGTATACTAATCATAAAATCCTTAAGTGCATCTTCTCCTGGTTTTATTTGATTCTTCTGTAGTGAATATGGGTTAAGTAAATGCAGTTCTTTGACTTTGAGCTGGTCTACATTCCAGGAAAGGAAAATAGTTTTGTAGTTGCTTTGAGTTGAAAGACTCAAAATTATGCAATTCAAGAATCTAGTTCTAAGTGTATAATGATGGAGTTGTTTGCTGATATGCATCTGGAGGTATAGGATGGGAATGGTCATATGACCCTTGTATCCTTGATAGTTGAGTCTACACTTCTATACCCAATCAAGGAGAGTAAGTATGAAGATACAAAGTGTTTGTATTTGAAGGAATGCCTTGAAGTTGGGGATTCACCTTCTTGTAGTAATGTCAGTGACAATGATATCATTTATGTTTTTGTTCATGTTTTCATGCCCACATGTATGTGGGAATAGTTTATGCGTGATTTTCATTCGTTTAAGTGCGCATTTCATTCTGGTTTAACTAAAATGTATCATGATCTTCAGAGATAGTATTGGTGGTCAAGGATGAAGAAATAAGTTTCATGTTTTGTGGAATGATGTTATACATTTTAGTAGGTAAGGGCGGAACATCAGTGACCAAGTGGTTTGTTATATCCATTAACAATTCCATAATAGAAGTTGGATGATGCGAAAATGGATTTTTTTGTGGGTCTTCTGATGATGCCTCAAAGGAATGATGCAATTTGGGTAGTTTTGGATCGGTTTACCAAGGTGACACATTCCTTTCTAGTTCACGAGATCTTCACAGTTGATCAGCTGGGTGAGTTATATGTTTGGTAAATAGTATGGTTTCATGAGGTTTCACAAAATATATTCTCAGATCATGATATGTGGTTTTCTTCACACTTTTGGTAGAGATTACATATAGCTCTTGGAACCCATGTGTTTTTGACCTATGAGTTTATAATTTAAAGGTGTAAATAGATTAATGTATGGTAATTTTTGAATATTCTAAATGGGATAGGGTCTGAAAGAGGTAAATGGGTTAAATGTTCTATGAAATGTAAATAGAGAATGTGATAATGGGTAAAGTATTTATGTTGATATTTATGTCGAATGAATATGAAATGAGAATGTAATGTGTATTGAATGTGTATGGTTTTTGATATGGTATATGTGGTAAATGGGTAAAGAAGAATGTGCACATGGCATGGTAGTTGTAGGGTATTGGACTTGAGGATATACACCTATAGGTTTGGTTAGACTAAGGCTCTAAACACCACCCCCACCCCCACCCCCTTTAATGAATGGGTTAGGGAGAGGACTGAGGCTCTATGCCCCCAACGGTTGAATTTGATGAAACTACCTATACTGAGGATCCAAGGGATGTGTGATACATTATTTATAAATAGTTTCCCCTAGTGAGATAAGGAACTTGAATTTTCCCCTTATGAATAGTATTTAGTCATCATAGACCTATGTGTTTAAAATAATTACCTAACCCATGAGAAAAATGATGAAAATGGTTTAAGTGAATAATGTTAACTAATGGCGCATAGTTAATCTTTTATTTATCTTATAATTATTTAGTATTTTAATAAACTATCTATTTAGATTGGATATTTTATAGAAACTTTTGGTGGTGGTGTAATGATTTGTAATCACACCCTTCTCGAGCCACCATTGGGTACCCGAGCAGATTTAATGGTTACAGGTCGGAACATGGGAAAAGGATTGGTGCTTGAGGGATGATTTGGACTTGGGATGTGCATGGATGAGGGATACAGACTTAGAGTCATAACCCATTTTTGGGATTCTTTATTTTATCTTTATTTTGATGGTTTCCTTACAATTGAAACTATATTGTCATTACATATCTTGTTTACTTTGGTTGTGGGATTGTACCCAGTTTTGGGAAATGTTGGTAATGCATGTTCATTGTTTATTGGTTGTTTCTTCCTTTATTTCATGTTTATCGGTTCTTTTTTACTCTGAAAAAGAGGGTATAGTATCCCTATATGATCTATTAGACCCACTCTTCTAGTCATTAGCCTCTAGAATATTGGGAGACATGGTCGAGGTCATGTGGTAACTAGACTCGGGGCACTAGTTAGTGGCCTCCATCTTGGGGACGTTAAATCCCGCAAGTACAGTTACACTACCTATTACCTTATTGAAATATTCTTCTAACATGAACACTGGTATATGAACACACGGAACACTTTCACAACCATTTTAAAAACTAGAAAAGTCATGGGTTATCAATACTTCATGAAAACCATGAAATACATGTGTTGTGTATTGCGCTACCTCACATGACATCATGAAATAGGTTCTCCATGAAGCACTTTTGAGAGTGAGAAATTTTTTTTTTTTGAAGGCCCATAGAACTTCTTAAGATATTCTGAATTTTCTTCAAACTCAAATATGCACTTAATATAATTTTAATATAATCAAATGGAAATGTAAAGTAGATCCAACTAGAGTTTTCCTTCACTCAGATACCAATTGAAGTGTGAAATGGATTTTACAGTCACACTGAGAGTGCAGTGAATAAGGTGTGACTTGTTTTAATTATTTTTTTTTATTTTCTTGAACCCCCTTCAAACCTCTTTCATCTATTTGGTTAATTGGATCCCATATTCAATGATGAATGTAAATGAAGTAGAGCACGCAATATTTTTACAAGGTTCAGTACTAAGACCTACATCCTTCCTACAACTGGTTATACACCATGTCTATAGATTCTTCATAATATGTAGATGGTTATAACTAGGTAAAGTATCATTATTTACAACAGTGAGTCCCATAGTGTTCCACTCTAGATTCCCACTAGAGTTCACAAGTTACCACCTAAAAAAGTGACTCATGAGTCCCACATGAGGATATTTATACTGAATCACATAGTTTTACCATAATTCGATCAGACTACTCTAAAATCCCAATGGATACTTCTCCAGCTTAAGAGTCCCACTGAATACTTCCATAATCTTGAGTCACACAAAATATGATCCACTGATAGGATGATCTCTTGATCTTCCTCCATGTTTTTTTTGGATCACGTTGGATAGTGTATAATTAAATAACCTTTTCATCGATGATAGTATTTATCAATAAATCTTATCACCTATAGATAACTAGATACCTCTGAACAACACTGATCAGGAAAATATTCTTTCATCTACTGAAGACCTAGCCTCATTTATCAATGAATAACTCAAATATAAAATTCTTCTGATATAATTATCTATATTTAGTCTCAAATCACTGTGCACTGATTATGAAAGATATATTTAATGTGAACATTTCAACTTTCATGTATTTATAAACAATGCATGGTCTTCTCAAGTGCATTCATACACTGAATGATACATGCACTTTCCTTTATCCTCTTCTTATCACTATTTTCATGCACACCTTGAATACACAACACTGTCCACTAATGTATATCAATTCATGTTCATGAACATATGCATCAAACCATTCATGTAATTATCACTTCCTTATCAGCGTAACATTTTATTCCACCTTCTAAAACTCAATACCTTTACACACAAGTGTGGTTTGATATCACTATCTTCGCATGTAAGATCATGGACTTCTAATGAGGTATGTTCTTATTTAAGTCTGGATTTAAATACCCTAATTTTGATTAATGAATTTTTTACCTGGTTTATGAGGAGGTTTGGGGGTGTTCTTAGGGTTTGGAATACCTAATAATGGGGAAAAATTCCATTCAGTGCATGTTTCATGGTTGGCGCACAGTTAGGAGTAATCGTGTGCCCAAACCATGCTAGCCTGGGGTGCATGGTTAGGTAAACCATGCTGGGGGAAGGAAAAACCATTTAGGATCAGATATATCCATTCCACATCATTGTCACACAGTTTTTTTAACATTTTGGGATCCCCAAGTAACCCTGTGACCTAGCCCCTCATGGATATAGGTCAGTGCACAGTTTAACAAACTGTGTATCTAAACTGTGTGCCTCATTAAAAAGTGGGAATTTACCTCCCCCCATTTGGGATTTAAATTTTCTAACTGATTTGCTTCCTCATCCTTCCTCCTCCCACCTTAGGGGAGAACTAAAACGCCCAAGGCTTCTCAAGGACCTGTATCCTTTGATTCTAAGCTGTCTGGAGTGTCATTGGGTGTAGATCGAAGCTCTAAGTGACTCTAACACTCCCCATTATTCTCTTTTTCAGATTTTAGATTTTAGATTTTTTCTTATCCTTTAGAAACCCTAAAACCTATTTTTCTAGAAGATCCTAGTTTGCGTATTTAAGGGGTGTTTGAATCCAATTCAAAGTATAAGGTTAAGCGAGTGTTCGTCTTCAGAATCGAGGTAGTTGGTCTACAATTTATGTCCCATAGTCTTGATGTGTAGTTTATGTTTATGTGGTTATGATAAGTTTCCTTCTCATTTTTAATTTTATTTTTTAGTAATTTTTGGTATATTGGTTATCTAAATGATGAATTAAACCCCTCATGATCCTCTTGGAATTCATTGAGATTCAGTAGACCAGTTTAGGGCCACCCATGGGGTGTTCCAACATTCCCGAACATGGAAAATTTTAATGTTGAAAATAGAGTTTACTTGAGATGAAGTAGAGCCCATGATGAATGTATTAATATGTTAGTGGAATTATAAAATTCCTAAATGGTATTTGTGTTAGGTTGTTGTAAATGGCATAAGGGATTGTTGGGAATGATGTGAATATGGGATAAATAGAATAAAGTGAATATGTAAAATGACTTATGAGTTTGTAATTGAAAAGTGTAAATGGATTAATCTATTATAATTTATAAATATGATAAAAGGGATAAGGCATGAAAGAGGGAAATATGTTAAATGGTATATTCAATGTAAATGATAAATGTGATAATGGGTTAAGGCTTGATGTTGATCTTTATGGTGAATAAATATGAAATGAGAATGTTATGTGTATTGAATGTGTATGGTTTGTGATATGGTATATATGGTAAATAAGAAAAGAATCTTGTGCACATGGCTTGGTAGTTGTGGGTTATTAGGCTTGAGGATCTACGCCCATGGATCAGGTTAGACTGAGGCTCTATACCCCCCCCCCTTTAATGCATGAGTTAGGGATACGACTAAGGCTATTTTCCCCTAACGGTTTCATTTTTTGAAACTATAGGGATTTTGGCTCTAAGGTAAGTGTGGTGAATTGTTTGTAAATGTTTTCCCCTAGTGAAATTGGGATATTTACTTACCCCCTTATGTATAGTAGTTGTAAAACATAGTCCGGTGTGTTTAAATGAATTTCCTAACCTATGGACAAAATGTTGAAAATATTTTATGTGAATAATTCTAACTAATGACACACAATTTATATATTTTTTAATCTTTTCATTATTTATTATTTCCATTTACTATATATTTAGACCAGATATTGTGTAGAAACTATTGGTGGTGGTCTACTAAGTTGTACTCACACCCTTCTCAAGCCACTATTGGGTACCCAAGCAGATTTAATTGTTGTAGGTCGGGATAAGGGAAACGTTTTAGTGCTAGAGGGCTGATTTTGTCTTGGGATGTGCATGGATGAGGGATCCAAACATAAATTCATAACCTATTTTGTGGATTCTCCTATTTGTCTTTATTTTGGGTGTTTCCTTACACTTTACATTGTGTTGACATTATATAGCATGTTTACTTTGGTTGTGGGCTTATACCCAGTTTTAGAAAATGTTGGTAATTCATGTTCATTTTTTATTGATTGTTTCTTCCTTTATTTTTTTTTTATCTACCGTGGATTACTCTAAAAAAGAGGGTATATTCTCCCCACATGAACTATTAGAACTTCTATACTAGTCGACAACCTCTGGCATACGAGGAGGCATGCCAAAGGTTATGTGGTAAATAGACTCGGGGCACCGTTTAGTGGTCTCTAGGTTGGGGATATTACAAAGTAACATAATATTAGTTCTTTTATATGGTATTACTATTTGGGGATGGTAAATAAGAGATTAAGATGTGTCAGATCTTGGAAATGTGCTCATTCTTGGGAGTAGATAACCCATGTGGGGGGGAAACCCAATTTTATAGGGTGGGAATTATTATTCTTGATGTGTGTTGTTATGGTTGAATGATATTTCATGATTGCGTGATGCACTTATTGTGTTATTTGACTAATTTATGATATTTATCTAGTGGTTTTAATGGTATGAGGTTGTGCATTCATGCATCATTTTAGGCACCTGGGGAAGTACGTGGCATGCATAATGGTAGGCACACACATGGAAGATGGGTGAGACATGAGGGATAGAATGCATTCCATTTTATTTAAAATTTGAAAGAATTAGTTTTTGGAAAAGATAATTGAAAATTAGTGAATGAAAATAAAGTGAAAGAGTGGTTAAAGAATAGTTCTTAATGAAAATAAATAAATGGGTTAAAATCTGGTTGTGATGAGTCATAATGGATAGAAAATCATCTAAATGAGAATATTTTTGTTGTGAAAGTATATGTGGTTAAAAAGATGTGTATAAAGAATGGGTGTGATTATGTTAGTTGGTTTACCCCATGTTGACCATGACCCATAGAAGAGATGGATTAGGGTATTAATAGATATGTAATGATACCCTTGGGGTATTGTATGTGGAATGGGTTATTAATGTCTAGTGGAGAGCCCTATTTTGTGAAAAATATGGATGTTTTCTATTATGTGTTATAAGATGTGTGTTTGGTATTATAGGAAGATGCCATGATGGTGTCGTGTGCTAGTTGGGTGACAAGAGGAGGTATCCGAGAATTATCTTCTAGAATTGGATAGATGAAACCCAGTGATTTAGGACAACATAGGGGGGGAGTAGTTCTATTATAACTTTTCATGTTTTATGAAAATGATGGAATGAGACCTAGGAAAAGTTGTGTCAAGTATGTTTGAGATGACTAGGGAGTTTCAGCTGCAGCACCCACTGAATTATTCTATAAAGGGTGAACCTATGTTTCCAAGTATTGTATATAGTCCATTTAGATGATTCTAGGTCATTTAGAGACTCCTCCTTAGAAGATAGTTAAGTTTTCGGCTTATAGGTAGTGCGGTCAGGTAAATAATTGGTGGGATATTTTGTTTTAGACTTAATAGGATGATGGTATGTTATGGAAATACTCCCAAGAAAAGTTTCTGGGACATTTCTGTTCAGAGACCATGATACGTGAGAAGGCTGTAGAGTTAATGAGGTTGACCTGGGGGACTATGCCCGTGATGGATTATGATGGATTCTTCACCGACTTGCAACTCTTTGTTCCAAAATTGGCAGGGTAGAAGGATACTATGGTGAGATGCATTCAGGATGGACTTAAACCTAATATCTAGTCCCAATTAAACATCTTTCACCTAAAGAGGTTTTCTAAATTGGTGGATCAAGCCCTTATTTCAGAAGGGAACTTATGTCAGGCTTCAGGTTGTGGGTATTTGGTTCTAGTTAGATGGCACAATGGTGTGACTTCTGATGGTAAAAAGCATCATTTTGAGTGTCTTCACCAAGTTTATGGTGTATAGGGTAGTCAGAGAATAGGATCAACCTATCATCATGGTGACCAGGTGTTTTTCTATTAGTGTGGCAGGCCAGGACATATGCATGGTCATTACCCCCGAATGTCGATTAAATTCTGAGAATGCGGTATATTGGGGAATATGTAGAGGTTATGTAGAAACCCCTGACAACTAGGAATGGATGTAGGATTAAGACTAGTATATAGAATAGGCAAGGGGTTAGTTACCCCATATTAGGCAGGTAGTTAGAGCTTTACTGGCCATACCGATTGAGGTAGAGGATGTGGTACTCCGGGATGAGAGCATCCATATTAGTAGGGTAGTGCAGTATAAGGAACTTAGGCTAGATCCTAGGGTGGGGGAAGGTCATCTTCATGGAATTCATCCTTCACCTGGAGGGGGCAAGGTTGGTCCATCGATAGTTTGAGGCACGATTTTTGTAGCTTCCACTCTTGGTATTTCTTTATTTGATACAGGTGCCTCACATTCTTTTATGTCTTCCAAATTTATTAGTGTGTTGGTCCTATAGGTGGAATGTATATATGGGGTTATGTATTTTGATACACCATTTGGGGGGTTATATTATAATATATCCAACACTGTAAGGGGTGTTCCCTCTAGATTTTTGAGTACCATTTTCTGTGGGACTTGTTTTTTATAGATATGTCTGGGTTTGATATGATTTTGGGCATGTATTGGATGATGTTGTACCATGACCATATTGAATGTTACCACCATAGGGTAAAATTCATTTCCCTAGATGGTAACACTTATTTTAACCACATGTAATGGTATATCTGAGCTGGTCATGCAGGAGCAATCTATCAGCAGTTGGGTAAACTCATATCCAAAGTGGCTTGTCATTTTCATGATGATGGGGGAGTAGAGAAGCTTTTATTTCCACCTATAGTGGATCACTTTTAGAAAATGTTTTCTAGGAAATTATTAGGGTTTCCACCTAAGACAGAGGTTGAGTTCACGATAGAGTTGCTTATGGGGGTAGAAACACTTTCCATTCCACCATATAGAATAGCAATGGAAGAACTCCAGAAACTTAAAACATAGTTAGAGGAACTAGAGAACGGTGGGTTTATTCGTCTAATTATATCACCTTTGGGATATCCAATTCTATTTTCTAATAAGGATGATTTATCTTTGCAGTTGCTGTTGATTATAGGGAGTTTAATAAGAAGATATTTAAGAATCAATACCCTCTTCCTTGAATCAACTATCTTTTTGACTAGTTGATGGGTGCTTCAGTATTCTCCAAAATTGATTTGAGATCAAGGTATCACCAACTAAGGGTGAGAACTTATGATATACCTCAGACTACTTTCAAAAGTAGGTATGGGTTATATGAGTTTTTCAATATGTCATTCGGGTTAACCAATGTGCCAGCAGTTTTTATGGACTTAATGTACAAAATCACTCACCCATTCTTAGATCATTTTTTTGTTGTATTTTTTGATGAAATCTTGTTGTACTACAAGAATCATGAAAAACATGAAAAACATCTTGAAATCTTCATGATTACACTAAGATATCATAGGCTATATTCTAATCTATCCAAATTCCATTTATGGATTGACAAGGTACATTTCTTGGGTCACACCAACTCCGAGGAAGGTGAGTCTGTAGACCCATAGAAATTGAAATCTATTGTATCTTGGGAGTATCCTAAGAATTTTTTTTGATGTATAAAGTTTTCTGTTATTTGTAGGCTATTATTGATGGTTTATCAAGGATTTCTCCCACTTAGCATCACCACTTTTGGGTCTATCCAAGAAGGGAATCAGGTTTGATTAGTAAGAAGCATGTGATAATTATTTTTAGGAATTAAATAATTATCTAACAACTACACCAATTTTTATCCTACCTGAGCCAAGTAAAGAGTATATATTTTTTTATGATTCATCTGGTGTTGGTATCGAGTTAGTATTGATTCATAATGATTAGGTTGTTGTGTATGGTTCATGGTAGTTGAGTCATGATGAATGAAATTACCCTATGTATGATCTATAATTGGTTATGGTGGTACATTAATCAAAGTGTTGGAAGAATTAATTTTTGGGAAAGAGGATTATTTTGTATACTAATCATAAAATCCTTAATTGAATCTTCTCCTGGTTTTATTTGATTCTTCTGTAGTGAATATGGGTTAAGTAAATGCAGTGCTTTGACTTTGAGCTGGTCTACATTCCTGGAAAGGAAAATACTTTTGTAGTTGCTTTGAGTTGAAAGACTCAAAATTATGCAATTCAAGAATCTAGTTCTAAGTGTAGAATGATGGAGTTGTTTGCTGATATGCATCTGGAGGTATAGGATGGGAATGGTCATATGACCCTTGTATCCTTGATAGTTGAGTCTACACTTCTATACCCATTCAAGGAGATTAAGTATGAAGATACAAAGTGTTTGTATTTGAGGGAATGCCTTGAAGTTGGGGATTCACCTTCTTGTAGTAATGTCAGTGACAATGATATCATTTATGTTTGTGTTCATGTTTTCATGCCCACATGTATGTGGGAATAGTTTATGCGTGATTTTCATTCGTCTAAGTGCGCATTTCATTCTGGTTTAACTAAAATGTATCATGATCTTCAGAGATAGTATTGGTGGTCAAGGATGGAGAAATAAGTTTCATGTTTTGTGGAATGATGTTATACATTTTAGTAGGTAAGGGCGGAACATCAGTGACCAAGTGGTTTGTTATATCCATTAACAATTCCATAATGGAAGTTGGATGATGCGACAATGGATTTTGTGGTGGGTCTTCTGATGATGCCTCAAAGGAATGATGCAATTTGGGTAGTTTTGGATCGGTTTACCAAGGTGACACATTTCTTACTAGTTCGCGAGACCTTCACAGTTGATCAGCTGGGTGAGTTATATGTTTGGTAAATAGTATGGTTTCATGAGGTTTCACAAAATATATTCTCAGATCATGATATGTGGTTTTCTTCACACTTTTGGTAGAGATTACATATAGCTCTTGGCACCCATGTGTTTTTGACCTATGAGTTTATAATTTAAAGGTGTAAATAGATTAATGTATGGTAATTTTTGAATATTCTAAATGGGATAGGGTCTGAAAGAGGTAAATGGGTTAAATGTTCTATGAAATGTAAATAGAGAATGTGATAATGGGTAAAGTATTTATGTTGATATTTATGTCGAATGAATATGAAATGAGAATGTAATGTGTATTGAATGTGTATGGTTTTTGATATGGTATATGTGGTAAATGGGTAAAGAAGAATGTGCACATGGCATGGTAGTTGTAGGGTATTGGACTTGAGGATCTACACCTATAGGTTTGGTTTGACTAAGGCTCTAAACACCACCCCCACCCCCACCCCCTTTAATGAATGGGTTAGGGAGAGGACTGAGGCTCTATGCCCCCAACGGTTGAATTTGATGAAACTACCTATACTGAGGATCCAAGGGATGTGTGATACATTATTTATAAATAGTTTCCCCTAGTGAGATAAGGAACTTGAATTTTCCCCTTATGAATAGTAGTTAGTCATCATAGACCTATGTGTTTAAAATAATTACCTAACCCATGAGACAAATGATGAAAATGGTTTAAGTGAATAATGTTAACTAATGGAGCATAGTTAATCTTTTATTTATCTTATAATTATTTAGTATTTTAATAAACTATCTATTTAGATTGGATATTTTATAGAAACTTTTGGTGGTGGTGTAATGATTTGTAATCACAACCTTCTCGAGCCACCATTGGGTACCCGAGCAGATTTAATGGTTACAGGTCGGAACATGGGAAAAGGATTGGTGCTTGAGGGATGATTTGGACTTGGGATGTGCATGGATGAGGGATACAGACTTAGAGTCATAACCCATTTTTGGGATTCTTTATTTTATCTTTATTTTGATGGTTTCCTTAAAATTGAAACTATATTGTCATTACATATCTTGTTTACTTTGGTTGTGGGATTGTACCCAGTTTTGGGAAATGTTGGTAATGCATGTTCATTGTTTATTGGTTGTTTCTTCCTTTATTTCATGTTTATCGTTTGTTTTTTACTCTGAAAAAGAGGGTATAGTATCCCTATATGATCTATTAGACCCACTCTTCTAGTCATTAGCCTCTAGAATATTGGGAGACATGGTCGAGGTCATGTGGTAACTAGACTCGGGGCACTAGTTAGTGGCCTCCATCTTGGGGACGTTAAATCCCGCAAGTACTGTTACACTACCTATTACCTTATTGAAATATTCTTCTAACATGAACACTGGTATATGAACATACGGAACACTTTCACAACCATTTTAAAAACTAGAAAAGTCATGGGTTATCAATACTTCATGAAAACCATGAAATACATGTGTTGTGTATTGCGCTACCTCACATGACTTCATGAAATAGGTTCACCATGAAGCACTTTTGAGAGTGAGAAAAAAAAATTTGAAGGACCATAGAACTTCTTAATATATTCTGAATTTTCTTCAAACTCAAATATGCACTTAATATAATTTTAATATAATCAAATGGAAATGTAAAGTAGATCCAACTAGAGGTTTCCTTCACTCAGATACCAATTGAAGTGTGAAATGGATTATACAGTCACACTGAGAGTGCAGTGAATAAGGTGTGACTCGTTTTAATTATTTTTTTTTATTTTCTTGAACCCCCTTCAAACCTCTTTCATCTATTTGGTTGAGTGGATCCCATATTCAATGATGAATGTAAATGAAGTGGAGCACACAATATTTTTACAAGGTTCAGTACTAAGACCTACATCCTTCCTACAACTGGTTATACACCATGTCTATAGATTCTTCATAATATGTAGATGGTTATAACTAGGTAAAGTATCATTCTTTACAACAGTGAGTCCCATAGTGTTCCACTCTAGATTCCCACTAGAGTTCACAAGTTACCACCTAAAAAAGTGACTCATGAGTCCCACATGAGGATATTTATACTGAATCACATAGTTTTACCATAATTCCATCAGACTACTCTAAAATCCCAATGGATACTTCTCCAGCTTAAGAGTCCCACTGAATACTTCCATAATCTTGAGTCACACAAAATATGATCCACTGATAGGATGATCTCTTGATCTTCCTCCATGTTTTTTTTGGATCACGTTGGATAGTGTATAATTAAATAACCTTTTCATCGATGATAGTATTTATCAATAAATATTATCACCTATAGATAACTAGATACCTCTGAACAACACTGATCAGGAAAATATTCTTTCATCTACTGAAGACCTAGCCTCATTTATCAATGAATAACTCAAATATAAAATTCTTCTGATATAATTATCTATATTTAGTCTCAAATCACTTTGCACTGATTATGAAATATATATTTAATGTGAACATTTCAACTTTCATGTATTTATAAACAATGCATGGTCTTCTCAAGTTCATTCATACACTGAATGATACATGCACTTTCCTTTATCCTCTTCTTATCACTATTTTCATGCACACCTTGAATACACAACACTATCCACTAATGTATATCAATTCATGTTCATGAACATATGCATCAAACCATTCATGTAATTATCACTTCCTTATCAGCGTAACATTTTATTCCACCTTCTAAAACTCAATACCTTTACACACAAGTGTGGTTTGATATCACTATCTTCGCATGTAAGATCATGGACTTCTAATGAGGTATGTTCTTATTTAAGTCTGGATTTAAATACCCTAATTTTGATTAATTAATTGTTTACCTGGTTTATGAGGAGGTTTGGGGGTGTTCTTAGGGTTTGGAATACCTAATAATGGGGAAAAATTACATTCAGTGCATGTTTCATGGTTGGCGCACAGTTAGGAGTAATCGTGTGCCCAAACCATGCTAGCCTGGGGCGCATGGTTAGGTAAACCATGCTGGGGGAAGGAAAACCATTTAGGATCAGATATATCCATTACACATCATTAGCACATAGTTTTTTTAACTTTTTGGGATCCCCAAGTAACCCTGTGACCTAGCCCCTCATGGATATAGGTCAGTGCACAGTTTAGCAAACTGTGTATCTAAACCGTGTGCCTCATTAAAAAGTGGGAATTTACCTCCCCCCCTTTGGGATTTAAATTTTCTAACTTATTTGCTTCCTCATCCTTCCTCCTCCCACCTTAGGGGAGAACTAAAACGCCCAATGCTTCTCAAGGACCTATATCCTTTGATTCTAAGCTGTCTGGAGTGTCATTGGGTGTATATCAAAGCTCTAAGTGACTCTAACACTCCACATTCTTCCCTTTTTCAGATTTTAGATCTTATCCTTTAGAAACCCTAAAACCTATTTTTCTAGAAGATCCTAGTTTGGGTATTTAAGGGGTGTTTGAATCCAATTCAAAGTATAAGGTTAAGCGAGTGTTCGTCTTCAGAATCGAGCTAGTTGGTCTGCAATTTATGTCCCATAGTCTTGATGTGTAGTTTATGTTTATGTGGTTATGATAAGTTTCCTTCTCATTTTTAATTTTATTTTTTAGTAATTTTTGGTATATTGGTTATCTAAATGATGAATTAAACCCCTCATGATCCTCTTAGAATGCATTGAGAATTAGTAGACCAATTTAGGGCCACCCATGGGGTGTTCCAACATTCCCGAACATGGAAAATTTTAATGTTGAAAATAGAGTTTACTTGAGATGAAGTAGAGCCCATGATGAATGTATTAATATGTTAGTGGAATTATAAAATTCCTAAATGGTATTTGTGTTAGGTTGTTGTAAATGGCATAAGGGATTGTTGGGAATGATGTGAATATGGGATAAATAGAATAAAGTGAATATGTAAAATGACTTATGAGTTTGTAATTGAAAAGTGTAAATGGATTAATCTATTATAATTTATAAATATGATAAATGGGATAAGGCATGAAAGAGGGAAATATGTTAAATGGTATATGCAATGTAAATGATAAATGTGATAATGGGTTAAGGCTTGATGTTGATCTTTATGGTGAATAAATATGAAATGAGAATGTTATGTGTATTGAATGTGTATGGTTTGTGATATGGTATATATGGTAAATAAGAAAAGAATATTGTGCACATGGCTTGGTAGTTGTGGGTTATTAGGCTTGAGGATCTACGCCCATGGTTCAGGTTAGACTGAGGCTCTATACCCCCCCCCCCCCCCTTAATGCATGAGTTAGAGATACGACTAAGGCTATTTGCCCCTAACGGTTTCATTTGTTGAAACTATAGGGATTTTGGCTCCAATGTAAGTGTGGTGAATTGTTTGTAAATGTTTTCCCCTAGTGAAATTGGGATATTGACTTACCCCCTTATGTATAGTAGTTGGAAAACATAGTCCGGTGTGTTTAAATGAATTTCCTAACCTATGGACAAAATGTTGAAAATAGTTTATGTGAATAATTCTAACTAATGACACACAATTTATATTTTTTTTAATCTTTTCATTATTTATTATTTCCATTTACTATATATTTAGACCAGATATTGTGTAGAAACTATTGTTGGTGGTCTACTGAGTTGTACTCACACCCTTCTCAGGCCACTATTGGGTACCCAAGCAGATTTAATTGTTGTAGGTCGGGATAAGGGAAATGTTTTAGTGCTAGAGGGCTGATTTTGTCTTGGGATGTGCATGGATGAGGGATCCAAATATAAATTCATAACCCATTTTGTGGATTCTCCTATTTGTCTTTATTTTGGGTGTTTCCTTACACTTGACATTGTGTTGACATTATATAGCATGTTTACTTTGGTTGTGGGCTTATACCCAGTTTTAGAAAATGTTGGTAATTCATGTTCATTTTTTATTGATTGTTTCTTCCTTTATTTTGTTTTTATCTACCGTGGATTACTCTAGAAAAGAGGGTATATTCTCCCCACATGATCTATTAGAACTTCTCTACTAGTCGACAACCTCTGGCATACGAGGAGGCATGCCAAAGGTTATGTGGTAAATAGACTCGGGGCACCGTTTAGTGGTCTCTAGGTTGGGGATATTACAAAGTAACATAATATTAGTTCTTTTATATGGTATTACTATTTGGGGATGGTAAATAAGAGATTAAGATGTGTCAGATCTTGGAAATGTGCTCATTCTTGGGAGTAGATAACCCATGTGGGGGGGAAACCCAATTTTATAGGGTGGGAATTATTATTCTTGATGTGTGTTGTTATGGTTGAATGATATTTCATGATTGCGTGATTCACTTATTGTGTTATTTGACTAATTTATGATATTTATCTAGTGGTTTTAATGGTATGAGGTTGTGCATTCATGCATCATTTTAGGCACTTGGGGAAGTAGGTGGCATGCATAATGGTAGGCACACACATGGAAGATGGGTGAGACATGAGGGATAGAATGCATTCCATTTTATTTAAAATTTGAAAGAATTAGTGTTTGGAAAAGATAATTGAAAATTAGTGAATGAAAATAAAATGAAAGAGTGGTTAAAGAATAGTTCTTAATGAAAATAAATAAATGGGTTAAAATCTGGTTGTGATGAGTCATAATGGATAGAAAATCATCTAAATGAGAATATTTTTATTGTGAAAGTATATGTGGTTAAAAATATGTGTATAAAGAATGGGTGTGATTATGTTAGTTGGTTTACCCCATGTTGACCATGACCCATAGAAGAGATGGATTAGGGTATTAATAGATATGTAATGATACCCTTGGGGTATTGTATGTGGAATGGGTTATTAATGTCTAGTGGAGAGCCCTATTTTGTGAAAACTATGGATGTTTTCTATTATGTGTTATAAGATGTGTGTTTGGTATTATAGGAAGATGCCATGATGGTGTCGTGTGCTAGTTTGGTGACAAGAGGAGGTATCCGAGAATTATCTTCTAGAATTGGATAGATGAAACCCAGTGATTTAGGACAACATAGGGGGGGAGTAGTTCCATTATAACTTTTCATGTTTTATGAAAATGATGGAATGAGACCTAGGAAAAGTTGTGTCAAGTATGTTTGAGATGACTAGGGAGTTTCAGCTGCAGCACCCACTGAATTATTCTATAAAGGGTGAACCTATGTTTCCAAGTATTGTATATAGTCCATTTAGATGATTCTAGGTCATTTAGAGACTCCTCCTTAGAAGAGAGTTAAGTTGTCGGCTTACAGGTGGTGCGGTCAGGTAAATAATTGGTGGGATATTTTGTTTTAGACTCAATAGGATGATGGTATGTTATGGAAAGACTCCCAAGAAAAGTTTCTGGGACATTTCTATTCAGAGACCATGATACGTGAGAAGGTTGTAGAGTTAATGAGGTTGACCTGGGGGACTATGCCCGTGATGGATTATGATGGATTCTTCACCGACTTGCAACTCTTTGTTCCAAAATTGGCAGGGTAGAAGGATACTATGGTGAGATGCATTCAGGATGGACTTAAACCTAATATCTAGTCCCAATTAAAAATCTTTCACCTAAAGAGGTTTTCTAAATTGGTGGATCAAGCCCTTATTTCAGAAGGGAACTTATGTCAGGCTTCAGGTTGTGGGTATTTGGTTCTAGTTAGATGGCCCAATGGTGTGACTTCTGATGGTAAAAAGCATCATTTTGAGAGTCTTCACCAAGTTTAAGGTGTATATGGTAGTCAGAGAATAGGATCAACCTATCAACATGGTGACCAGGTGTTTTTCTATTAGTGTGGCAGGCCAGGACATATGCATGGTCATTACCCCCGAATGTCAATTAAATTCTGAGAATGCGGTATATTGGGTAATATGTAGAGGTTATGTAGAAACCCCTGACAACTAGGAATGGATGTAGGATTAAGACTGGTATAGAGAATAGGCAAGGGGTTAGTTACCCCATATTAGGCAGGTAGTTAGAGCTTTACTGGCCATACCGATCGAGGTAGAGGATGTGGTACTCCGGGATGAGAGCATCCATATTAGTAGGGTAGTGCAGTATAAGGAACTTAGGCTAGAGCCTAGAGTGGGGGAAGGTCATCTTCATGGAATTCATCCTTCACCTTGAGGTGGCAAGGTTGGTCCATCGATAGTTTGAGGCACGATTCTTGTAGCTTCCACTCTTGGTATTTCTTTATTTGATACAGGTGCCTCACATTCTTTTATGTCTTCCAAATTTATTAGTGTGTTGGTCCTATAGGTGGAATGTATATATGGGGTTATGTATTTTGATACACCATTGGGGGGTTATAGTATAATATATCCAACATTGTAAGGGGTGTTCCCTCAAGATTTTTGAGTACCATTTTCGGTGGGACTTGTTTTTTATAGATATGTCTGGGTTTGATATGATTTTGGGAATGTATTGGATGATGTTGTACCATGACCATATTGAATGTTACCACCATAGGGTAAAATTCATTTCCCTAGATGGTAACACTTATTTTAACCACATGTAATGGTATATCTGAGCTGGTCGTGCAGGAGCAATCTATCAGTAGTTGGGTAAACTCATATCCAAAGTGGCTTGTCATTTTCATGATGATGGGGGAGTAGAGAAGCTTTTATTTCCACCTATAGTGGATCACTTTTAGAAAATGTTTTCCAGGAAATTATTAGGGTTTCCACCTAAGAGAGAGGTTGAGTTCACGATAGAGTTTCTTATGGGGGTAGAAACACTTTCCATTCCACCATATAGAATAGAAATGGAAGAACTCCAGAAACTTAAAACATAGTTAGAGGAACTAGAGAACAGTGGGTCTATTCGTCTAATTATATCACCTTTGGGATCTCCAATTATATTTTCTAATAAGGATGATTTATCTTTGCAGTTGTTTGTTGATTATAGGGAGTTTAATAAGAAGATATTTTAGAATCAATACCCTCTTCCATGAATCAACTATCTTTTTGACTAGTTGAGGGGTGCTTCAGTATTCTCCAAAATTGATTTGAGATCAAGGTATCACCAACTAAGGGTGAGAACTTATGATATACCTCAGACTACTTTCAAAAGTAGGTATGGGTTATATGAGTTTTTCAAGATGTCATTCGTGTTAACCAATGTGCCAGCAGTTTTTATGGACTTAATGTACAAAATCACTCACCCATTCTTAGATCATTTTTTTGTTGTATTTGTTGATGAAATCTTGTTGTACTACAAGAATCATGAAAAACATCTTGAAATCATCATGATTACACTAAGATATCATAGGCTATATTCTAATCTATCCAAATTCCATTTATGGATTGACAAGGTACATTTCTTGGGTCACACCAACTCCGAGGAAGGTGAGTCTGTAGACCCATAGAAATTGAAATCTATTGTATCTTGGGAGTATCCCAAGAATTTTTTTTGATGTATAAAGTTTTCTGTTATTTGTAGGCTATTATTGATGGTTTATCAAGGATTTCTCCCACTTAGCATCACCACTTTTGGGTCTATCCAAGAAGGGAATCAGGTTTGATTAGTAAGAAGCATGTGATAATTATTTTTAGGAATTAAATAATTATCTTACAACTACACCAATTTTTATCCTACCTAAGCCGAGTAAAGAGTATATATTTTTTTATGATTCATCTGGTGTTGGTCTCAAGTTAGTATTGATTCATAATGATTAGGTTGTTGTGTATGGTTCATGGTAGTTGAGTCATGATGAATGAAATTACCCTATGTATGATCTATAATTGGTTATGGTGGTCTATTAATCAAAGTGTTGGAAGAATTAATTTTTGGGAAAGAGGATTATTTTGTATACTAATCATAAAATCCTTAAGTGCATCTTCTCCTGGTTTTATTTGATTCTTCTGTAGTGAATATGGGTTAAGTAAATGCAGTGCTTTGACTTTGAGCTGGTCTACATTCCAGGAAAGGAAAATAGTTTTGTAGTTGCTTTGAGTTGAAAGACTCAAAATTATGCAATTCAAGAATCTAGTTCTAAGTGTAGAATGATGGAGTTTTTTGCTGATATGCATCTGGAGGTATAGGATGGGAATGGTCATATGACCCTTGTATCCTTGATAGTTGAGTCTACACTTCTATACCCAATCAAGGAGAGTGAGTATGAAGATACAAAGTGTTTGTATTTGAGGGAATGCCTTGAAGTTAGGGATTCACCTTCTTGTAGTAATGTCAGTGACAATGATATCATTTATGTTTGTGTTCATGTTTTCATTCCCACATGTATGTGGGAATAGTTTATGCGTGATTTTCATTCGTCTAAGTGCGCATTTCATTCTGGTTTAACTAAAATGTATCATGATCTTCAGAGATAGTATTGGTGGTCAAGGATGAAGAAATAAGTTTCATGTTTTGTGGAATGATGTTATACATTTTAGTAGGTAAGGGCGGAACATCAGTGACCAAGTGGTTTGTTATATCCATTAACAATTCCATAATGGAAGTTGGATGATGCGACAATGGATTTTGTGGTGGGTCTTCTAATGATGCCTCAAAGGAATGATGCAATTTGGGTAGTTTTGGATTGGTTTACCAAGGTGACACATTTCTTACTAGTTCGCGAGACCTTCACAGTTGATCAGCTGGGTGAGTTATATGTTTGGTAAATAGTATGGTTTCATGAGGTTTCACAAAATATATTCTCAGATCATGATATGTGGTTTTCTTCACACTTTTGGTAGAGATTACATATAGCTCTTGGCACCCATGTGTTTTTGACCTATGATTTTATAATTTAAAGGTGTAAATAGATTAATGTATGGTATTTTTTGAATATTCTAAATGGGATAGGGTCTGAAAGAGGTAAATGGGTTAAATGTTCTATGAAATGTAAATAGAGAATGTGATAATGGGTAAAGTATTTATGTTGATATTTATGTCGAATGAATATGAAATGAGAAGGAGAATAGAAGTTCTATGGGCCTTCAAATATGAGAAGTCACTGTCACTAAAAAATAATGCCTCAGATCATATGTCTTTCAAATATGAGAAGTCACTAAAAAATAATATTTTTAACACGCTCTATAGCTTCAGTTTTAGCTTTGTTTAAAAATTAAAACGAATTTTCATGAGGTTTTGATAATGTTCAGATCTTTATAATAATGAAATGATTCTTTGAATATTGGTTTATAAATTATTAAATGTTTCTACTTGAAAATCTTAGCAAGTTGAACTCATTAGATGAACAAGGTTAAAGACAATACGATGGAGTTGATCGGACAGCTCAAATGTATCACATCAAAAGAACTCCCTCCGTTCTATATTTTTTAAAGTGGGGAAACACTAATAGGAATCTACCCTTTCCAAAATAGAACACTTCTCATTTGGGAAATTCCTTATAATACAAGGCTCATCTAACATCATCCAAAATTTATTGATTAATGCTCACATAACACACTATCATCGCCATGTGTTATTTCCCAACTCCACCTCCATGTCACCCCCACACAGTGGCTCACTGCTGCTCCCATGAAGCTATATATGCACACACTATGCATACTATCTGCTATAATTCAGGCTCGATCAAGGTTGTACCTGTCCACCTCGAAAGTGTCTATGGGTCCCTCGACTAGCTAGTGTAATAGGATACTTTTTTTATATTAAGTCAATAAAAAACATATCCATATTCAAGTGAAAATATTACTCCTTATAAAAAATTATCATGTAAATTATTTCTTTTTAAGATAAATGTGTCATTATCAATAACTGACACATCTATTTGAACTTAATACTAGATCTAAAATTGTCACATTTTAAACTCATTTATTTTTAATCTCCTTAAATAATTGACAATAATTTCAACATCAACAAACCACTTAGATTTTTCAGTGTTGTTTATGGACCCACTTACATGTCCATAAATTTATGTGGGAACATGATTTCATGTTCCTAACTCATGTCCTTTGATTTACTTATTATTCATGTCTTATAAACTGCTACTATTTATTCCATGACTCATGATTATGATCTTTGATACACAAGGTATGATCTTACAATGTTATTATCATGTTCCCATACCCTTATGTTCATGTTATACTTACATATCTCTTTTATATACCCTTATTGAGCATATGAGATCACCCTTTCTTGTGTTTCCTTTACCTAGGTTATGAAAAAAAGTTTTACATTGGACTACTAAATGGGAGTATATTTGTGGGAAACTTTGAAGATATTTAACCAATTTAGAATATTTTGTTCCAAGTTTCCAATGACACTAAACTATTACGGTCCCCAGTCATGTCCTTTTGTAATGTGATGGATATTCATCTAAAATGATGTAATATTTATGAATGAGAAGCCTAGGTCACTAAAGTTGGTATCAAACAAAATGTTTAGTTAACATTTGGGAACTAGGATGAGAAAACTTTAGTGATATTCCTAAGGATATTTATAAGGATATTTATAGGAATGTCTCTAAGGATGATTCAAAGTCTAGGAAAATGTACTCGAATTTTGGTAAAGGATTGAGAGAGGAGTTTCCAAGACATTACATCATTGTATGGACAATAAAAGTGTATTATTCTCTAGTAAATATGTATATAGGGGTAAAAACCACTAAAACACTATATTGAGCTAGACTTGATCGAGAACGGGTGCATGACAACGTGCATTACTGCACACCTGGTTTGACACTCATGGGGGATATGCTTTGGAAATTCACAAAATCATTATGAACCATCATGAAGGATTTAAATAAATTATTATTATGAATGAACTTGGAAAAACCTAATGTTTTATTGATTAAAAAAGAGGTGTTATTATTTAGACATCATATAAGATATTTTTCATGATTATGTAGTTTTTCATAATGATTAGTGTTTCTCACACTATTCTTTTGGTTTTATTCAATGGATGGAACTAGAAGGAATCATGTTAACATTGAATCTGATGTAAAATTCAATGATTATGAGGAACCAAATTTGATGATGACTATAAATAAATATATTTTGATTATTCCTAATCAGTTATATTGGTATATGATTAACAATGTGAACTTTAGTGAGATTCCTCACACATTGAATAAGAGGAAGATGGATTTGTATGAAAGATCATATGGTAATTAACATAGATGAAAAAAGACTCATCTTCCAACATGTCATGAATTTGGGAAGAAAATCATGAAGGAATATCTCAAATGAAAGGGAACATGTTATCTATGAGAAAGAAAAGGGTTATAGAGTGATAAATTGTTAAGGAGTTTGATGTATTATCTATGTTGAACATGGTAATTACCCAACTCAATTCCCTGACCCAATAATTTAATTTTAGACCAAGGAAGGACCTATTACATGAAAATAATTTAATTGGAATTATTAAATGTATTCGAATTCAAGAATTATGAATTTTGAAATATATAAGGATTGTTCAGTATAAGTTTTTTCGTTAAGGATTTGAAAGAATTTGTGGAATGGTACTGATGACCTTAAAAAGTGATTTAATGAAAAAGTTATATTTTATGTAAAATAAATGATTAAGGGAAATAAATCCATAATATGTTCCTGATGTTGAGAAAATGGTTTTTAGTTTGGATAAAAAGTTGTTGGATAGGAATAGAATAAATTGGATATTATCTATGAACTTAGAACTGATAATGGATTTGTTGAAAAAATGGCTTGTGTTATCATTGATTAAGTTTACAACATTTTTGGATTTAAGGAATTTATTCAATAATCATTGTTTTATATAAGAAAATAGGAAGCATGTATGATTTCAATAGGGTTTTATGGTAATTCAGGATATTACCATGTTTTTAGAGAATACATGATTAAAGTATTCACATGTTTCATATGTGACAATCAAGAGATACTTTATGATTTATGGTGGATCAATATTAATATAATTCTAAGACCTTCCTCCTAAAATTTTTTATTTTCATATTTCCAAAGTTTCAAAAGGTTAACCATTTATGAAATGATTTATGTTGAAATTTGAATGAGGTTTTAGAGATTGACATATGAATTCGCCATATAAAGATTTATTCACATTGGATATCCTATGGAAACAATTTTTTTGTGATGATAACTAAAGATAGACTGAATGACTTATCATTCTATTTATGGATCTAATGATTTGTTAGTGCTTTAGGCATAAAAAATTCACCTTCATTTTTGGAGTAAGAGATAAAGTGTTAACTGATCAAGGTATAACCAAAGGATGAGATTGTTCATATGAAATTGAGTGAAATCAAGTAAGTATATCTTCTTGTGAAAATTATTCAAATTTAGAAAAAGGATATTGAAAAAAAAAGGTTATCCTAAACCCTTTATTTTTTATGAATCAAATGGTCCCTTAGATCATCATAGATTTAAGGTTTTGTGATTTTCAAATTTCATTAGATCATCCAATATCTTTTGATCAGTGATCTCTATCACTCTCTATGATTATTTATGCTTTTCTTATATCTCCAAATCTCTAACTTCCACCTATTCTCTTCTATGTGGAAACCTAGTTATGAGTTACTTTGAGTAACAATTATGTTTCCAACTTTCCATTTTTAAAGGAAGTTTTAGAATTCATTTTTATGATGTGGGTTTCTATGAATGGAACTTTCAAGAATTAAAACATTGAATACCCAGACAAACATTGAGAGAGAAATTTATTTTTAGGGGCATAGAATGTAACACCCGGAGTTTTATGAAATATTTATTTATGAATAAATTAAAATTATTTAATGGCTTTAATTTAACGCTACACCAAGTTAATATCATGCTACATGAAACACTGAGTTTATATTTTGTTACATGTAACACTAATTTTGTCTTGTGTTACACATAATACTAAGTTCCTTCAATAACTTTCATTAGACATAAGACTATGTTTTATCTAACTACAATATACTAATAATATTATTATTAAAATATTATTATAGTTATCACCTAGTTTTTGGAATGATATATATGAATAATATTAAATAATTTTGAAAATATGGTTCAAAAATTTGTATAAAATTAATTCTTTGGCTTCTAATTAATTATAAATGAGAGCAATAACTATTAGAAAATAAAGAAATCCCTTTTTTGAAAAAAAAATATTTTTTTTATGCACAAATATATTTTATATCAATAAATTAAACAAATAAATTTTGATGAATGATTTTAATGAAATATATATATATATATATATATATATATATAATCAACTATTTAAAATTTATCTTATGAGTTTTCTATACAAGAGATAAGAATAAATCCAATTTTACGCATAAAAAGATGTATTTTTTTAAAGTAGTTTTACAGTAATGGTGCACTTATTTTAAAACTAATTTTGACACTTTTATAGATTATATTTAAAAAAAATTATTTTTGAAATAATAATTTAAAAATTATCGTTGGGTGAATTTTTGGTTTTTTTATGGGAAGTTTCATTTTTTTATAAATAGTGAAAAATACTAAAGTTTAATTGAAACATGACTTTTCATCAAAATAATTTATAATGTTAAATTATATTTTGAATTAGTTTTAAATTATATTTAGTTACATTATATATATTAATTCAATTTAGTTCATTGGAATCAATTTCAAAATAAAATTGGATATAAAAACATTTCAAACTTTTGAACATTTTCACTTTAAAAACCCACATTCTCGTCCCATATATGGGATTAGTTTTAAATTAAATTCCACCACTTATGTGAATGGAATTGGGAAAAATGTATTAAATATTTGGAATCATGATAATTTATAATATCTAATAATTTTAACATAATTTTTTTACCAAATGTATTAGTGAAAATAGTTAATGTTAATCACAGCGATCAAGGTAAAATTGAGTTTACTTAGTGGTTGATCTTAAAAGATACGGTGTGTAAGTGACCCAAAACATGTATAAACCCATTTTATGATCATATTTTGACAATATACCATGTTTTTTATAAACAATTTCATTATTGGAGTCATATTATGTAAGGGATACCTTCCAATAGTGTTTATTTTTTGGTATTTACAAGAATGCCACTCCTCCTCCACTATAAAAGGGAACTCACCCCCTCACTTATTAAAACATATAAGTCCATTTGGATCAATAAAATAATACCCAAATAAAGTCTAAAATTCCATATCCTCACTCTATAAGCCTTAATTTTACCATAAATCTTACCAAGGAAGTCCTTTGGTAAAAATTAAAAGGAGATACTCGAAGAAGAGGTAACATTCATCAACAAATGTTTTTGTTTTATTTCTTACTTAAACTCCTTAAATTATTTTTATATCATGATAATAAAATAACCTAGTTATATTAAATATACTAATATATTTTAATGTTAATGTTATTACCAAAAACTTCACACACTTTCATCAAATGGGATACGCAATCACCCTTCATGTGTATAGTGGACTACCGCCTCGTGAACCGATGTCATTCATTCTTCACTCCAATCCATTTTATTATTATTTAAAAATAACAGTTTTAGTTAAGTGGGAACCAAAAAAAATCAAACATAAACACATTAAACTACCAAAACATAGATTCAAATTTTAAATTTCTATTTTCAAAATTCAAAAAACAAACGCATCACCACCTCAGCCCACATCCCACTTCGTGTCGTGAACCCTGAAAAAAAACCCATAATCACAAAATAATACCATAAAAAAAATATACATCATAGTAATAACATTAATTTAATCAATAGGATATAGATTCAACCCGCACCATTTCTAATAAAGTCATTGTTGCTGATCACCACACCAGTCGCTGGAGAAGTTGACCGCCAGTGTCTTTCATTTCCTATTTCTATATATTATAGATTATTATAAATACATATATAATGAATATATATGATATTAATATCATGGTTTAAATTTTTTAAATTATTAAATCATGATATAATTAATATTACTAATAATAAAAAATCAAAACATGTATGAAAAACAAAGTAGTTATTACCAAAAACATAACTTTAACATGGAATTATTAATAAAAGGGTAATAGAAAGTCATAAGTAAATAATATATGGTAATATATATTTTAATAATTTTTTTGATAGTTTTATAATAAAATTATACTTATTATAAAAAAAATAATGAGTACAATGGATGTCAAGGCTTAAGGTAAGTGGATTTCTAGTCTCACTTTTATTTCTGCAAGACTTTTTCCATAATAATAACTAGTTTATTTTTGTGGTGTCTATACTACCCTATGACATGTTATATATTTATTTTTATTTATTTCATGATATTAAAAGTTTTAATTGATTTTATTATTTCATGGGGCCTGTGATTCTAAAGTCACTCAAATAGTAAAGTATTTTTGTCTCACTTTTATTTTTCGTGAGACACAAGACATGTTCACCGCCTATTTCTTATATGTTGTATGTATACTACCCATGGATAAATTTTATCATTACTCTATTGATATTTATTGATATTTAAATATCTATTTTGGGATCTCTATTGCATGGGTCTTATAGTTATCCTCACTTTTCATACATTAACATTACATCACTTTTTCATAATACATAAAACATTAAACAAATAGACGCCCAAAGACGGTATTAGTATAGTGCCTTTGGAAACCTGGAAACATTAACACTAGTATAAAAGTGAGATACATTATCTCCTAATATATTCTTCTTGAAAATAAACCATATTAGAAACATCAAACATAATACATATCTTCATTACATAGGGAAGGAAATATAAAAAGGGGTGAGCTCAGATGCTCGGTAAGGATAAAAAAGTGAAACATGTAAGAATAAACATGATCATAACATTATAAGAACATACCCTAAATATCAAAGATCATAAAAATGAATAATGGAATAAAACTTGGTAATTCATATGAAAAGAATCATAAGGAAATAAAGAAAATAATTCATGATAACATGTCATAGGAATAATACTTGAGATTTGTGGAATACTAAAAAACATATAAAATCATATGTCAAGACTACCTAAAAATACCTTAACAACATGTTAGGATTGGGATATGACTCGTGTACCTATTTGTTTTTGTTTTTGGGTTACAACACATGTACCCTATTACTTTCAGGCATGGGCTACAACCTATGCACCTTTTTATTTTTTGGATTGGGAAACAACTAGTGTACCATCTTAGTTTCAGGCTTGGGCTACAACCCATGTGCCTTATTATTTTTGGGAATGGGTAGAACCCATGTACCCTTTTACTTTTAGGATTAGGATAAAAACTATATACCTTCTTGTTTATGGGCTTAGTAAATAACCCATTTTCCCTTTGAACTCATATACAACTTATCATTACCCAATGTATTAGAGAGAGATATAGGTCCCACCAATCATATAATCAAATCATAAATGCATGTGCCACCAAATAATAAAACATTCATCATTTCCTAACCCATAAAAAGAGATTGGTTTCATAAACAATAGTCATAACCCATGAAATGAAATGGATATCATTAACATATCATTACACCATAACATATAGAAAATAGATAGGTTTTATAATCATTTCAACGAAGCATAACCGGTGAAAAGAAGCGGGTTTCAAAATAATACAACCCATGGAAGAGGAATGATTATCATAATAATTATTCTATAAAAACAAATATCATTGAAGAAAGAATATGAATGGAACCTTTGGATCATTTTCTATAAGGGCGTGAGTAACATCAACAAATGTCATCTTAGATGGAAAATAATTTTAAAATATCATTTTAAAAAAAATTGAGTAAATTATCCTTTATTATTTGAAAAAAGGTTGTTTAAAACATAAAATCCTTTTAAAACCAATTTCTTTAACATAAATTATAAAACTTATAAAGAAATATTTGAAAAAAAAATTGGAAGCCTTTTTCTTTAAAAACATATAAAGAGAGCTTGAAAATGTTTTAAAAACCATTTTCCTTGAAAATACTTTGAAAAAATTTAATGAAACCTTGAAAACCATAAAAAAAAATTAAATCCATTTTTCCTTGAAAATTATATTATAATATCATATATGAAAATAGTTTTTAAGACATGGTTCTTAAAGTTCATGGCATGTGTCTCAAAGAAGGCAAATTGAGGCAAAACAACTTTTCTAATTTGGTAACTCTTGAAACAAAAACCTCATGGAAGAGAGACCATAAAATGGATTTTTGAATACCCATAAAATTAAAAATAAAAAACATATAATATATTCATGGGAATTATAATCACCACAAAAAAGATATGAGTGGTGAATAAGACATAAATCTCACAAGAATAAAAGTGAGATTAGAAATCCCCTTACCTTGTGTCTTGACTCTCACCGTACTCATTCAAAACTATTGAATAATAAATATAAGTTTATTATAAAAAACATATTCTTAAATCTAATACCATATATGGTTTGATTATGACTTTATATTACCCACTTGTTAACAATTCTATGTTAAGGTTTCACTTCGAGTAATATCATCTTTTTTCTTCACATGTGTCTTAATTTGTTATATATTTGGTCTTCATACTTATATCATGATTTAAATAATTTAAAACATGATATAAATATAAATTATATTCATTATATGTGTTTTATAATAATACATATAAAATATAGGTATAAAACGGAATACACCATTCATGGAGACGATAGGTCGTACATACGCATGAATGTCGTTTCTGTTTTATTTTCATATTGAAGGAAAGAAAGAAAATGACATATATGTATATATGTATATATATCATTATTTAAGTAGAATTATTATATCATATATATCATATATTTTCAATAAACCCATCTGTAATACATTCCATGTAGTGTGTGAACAAATCACATCGCTTTGAGTGGGTGATAGTCCACACTTCCTCAAATGAAATTAGCGTATTTACAAAAAAATAAAAAGTATAAAGATATATGTTGTAAAAGGAATAAATAAGATTAAATAAATATTAAATATAATATATAAAATATATAAATACAGTTTCCATCATAATTTCCACCATGATAGATGGTAAAGAAAAAATGAACAATCGTCATTTCATGAGGCGATAGTTAGTCATACACGTAAACAATATTTTTGCTACCCATTAGATGGAATTGTGTGTATATGTAGGTTGAAACCTTTTCATAAAAAAAATCAGTATATTTAGAATAATGGTGTTTATTTATAATAATGGAATAAGGGGGTTTATGGGGCTAGAAAGAAAATAAAATAAAGGAGATTGAGGGAGGGTGTTTTCTATTAGTCGGGTAAATCCTTTTGGTTTTCACCAAAAGGATTCTTTGTAAGGATTTATAACCAAAGGGAGGATTTATTAATTAATATAGGGTTTTTGGTAGGTGTATTGGGAATAGATTGGCCGAAACTAAGTGCTTTTAGAGGTGTATTGAAAAGGTATAGGTGGTGGCATTTTATAGGGAAGGGAAAGGACACACTTGGCATTTTTAAAAACAAGTTAGGTGTACCCATGTTTTTACATTAAAAAAGTCATAACAAACCAAAAAAAAATAATGTAAGTTTTAGGTATGAAATATTTCCATAAAATGGGTTTGTATAAGTGTATAGGACATTTGGGCCCTTAAGTTTAAGGTTTATTCCCTTGTTAAGCTTAATTTTACCTTAGTCACTATAATCAATTTTAACTACATTCAGTAATATTTTTAGTAAAAAAAGTTAAAATTATTATAAATTATAAATTATTATTATTATTAAAAATATGGAATATATTTTTATAAATTCCAAATAAATAATTTCTAGAAATTAATTTAAATTTAATCCCAATGACGGGATGACACTACAGGTTTTTAAAGTAAAAAACATCCAAAATTTTGCTATGTTTTTATAACCAATTTCAAATTGAAATTTATTATAATGACCTAAATTGAATTAATTGAAAAAATATGATCTAATAAAAAATTTCAAATCAATTTAAAATATAATTTATCCTGATAAATAAATTAGATGAAAAGTAAAATTTGAATTAAAATTCAGTACTTTTCACGATTCATCCAAAAATGATGCTTCTCATAAAAATACAAAAACTTTCTCCTGATCTAAATTAGACATTATAAATTGTAAAATGAACTTTATTTTATAAAATTAAATTTATAAATGTGTCTAAAATTAATTTTATTGTTTTTCACATAAGGACATGAAAAGTAGTTCATTTGAGAAAATAGTTTTTTAAAATATATAAGGACTTTACCAAGAATTATATCTTTCATAATAAATATGTTTTATTTATATTAAACCTCTATAAACAATATTTTAAAATTATTTGTTACTATTTGTATTACTATGTTTAACGGCTTGGTCATAATAATCTCATTTAAATAATTATAACAAAAAAAATATTTGGATAAAACCCAGTGTTGCATGTAACATATTCCAGGATAGTGTAGAATGTAATGTATGCTAAGTCAGTGATGTGTTTAACATACGGAAATCTATTTTTTCATGTAATGTATGCCAATTCAGTTCTATGTGAAAGGAATTTTTTACTTATTTTAATGCAAGATATCAATAAAAATTTAATTTATTCAAGAAAAAAATGATTTATAAAAAACTCAGGCTCATAAATTATACCCCCACTTAAAATAAATTTTTCACTTGAAATTCATCAGTAAGCTAAAAAAATGAGGCTACTTATGATTCCTCATATCCTCAAGTTTCCACATAGATTCCTCTAACTATTGATTTCTCTGCAAAACATTGACCAGGTGAGTGGTCTTGATTCGTAGAACTTTCTCTGATCGGTCCATAATTTCAATTGGTTGTTCTTAGTAAGAAAGTTCCATATCTAGTGGTTTAAACTATAAGTTTAGTACATGTGAAGTTTTATGTGTTTACTTCCTTAAGAGATATACATGGAACACATCATAGACATGAGAGAGATTTGGAGGAAGTGCTAATCGAGAGGCTATCATCCTGATACAATCAATAATATCAAAGGGACTGATATACCTAGGTTTTAGTTTCCCTTTATTTCTAAACCTCATTACCATATTACAGAGAGAGATTTGTAGAAACACATTTTCACCAACTTCAAATTCTAGATCATGTTATCGGTTATGAGCATAAATTTTCTACCAACTTTGAGCTGCCTTGATATACTGCTGAATGGTTCTAACCTTCTCTACCATTTCTTCAGTGATCTCAAGTACCAATATATTTATTTCTCTAAACTCATCCTAACACGTTGGAGAACAAAATTTATTCCCATATTGGGATTCATAATTTCATATTTGAATTCTTGATTGGAATCTATTTTTGTACAAAAACTCAACTAGAGTAAGGTGTTGATACCAACCACCTTTGAAATCCAGAGAACAAGATATAAACATATCCTCTAGGGTTGGAATTGTTCTTTCAGACTACCCATATGTCTAAGGATGATAATCTATGATGAAACTAAATTATTTATCAATTTATTTCTAAAGAATTTTCCAAAACATAGAGGTAAACCTAGGATCACAGTCTGATACAATAGAATGTGGTGCTCCATGAAACCTTACCACTTCGTTAATATATATCCTAGAAAGATGATCTAGAGAGAAGTATTCTATGATAATGATAAAGTGTGTTGACTTTTTAAGTATATTGATTACCACCCATATAGAATTTAACCCTTTAGATATTTTGGGTAGTCCAGCGATAAAATCCATAGTTAGGTTCTTCCTTTTCCATTCTCATATGTGTAATGGATGTAATATCCCCTTTGGCTTCTTTCTTTTAGACTTAACTTATTGGCATACCAAGAACCGAGATACAAACTCTTTGATATATCTCTTCATTACATCCCACCAAAAGTATTATTTCAAGTTATATGCATCTTTTTACCTCTAGGATTAATATAGAATGCAGAACTATGAGATTCCTCTCATATATATTTCTGTAAATATAGTATTGAAGGAACACATACCTAGTTCTTGAACCTTTTCATTCCATCCTGATCAATGTTAAACTCAGGAACATTTCTAACTTTATTTTTTAGCTCAATATCTTCCTTATAAGCCTCCTTAATCTTCACTTGGATAGAGGGTTGAACATTCATTTGAGAAAGATAATATTTTTACCCTTTCATCAGGATTTCCAGCACCATTCTTTGCAAACCCAAAAATATTGGATCTTTTATGATCCTCATCATGGATAAGCTATCATGATCCTTTCAACTCAAAGCATCATCCACCTTGTTCACTTTCTCATGGTGGTAATGTATTGAGTAGTATTAATCCTGTATCAACTCTAATGCATGTTCAACTCCTTCTATGTTAATAAATATATTTTAGAATTTTATTATCATTATATATATATCACACTTTTCTTCATAAAGATAATGAATCCATATCATTAATTAAAAAATTATTGTTTCTAACTCCAAATCATGTGTTGGATAATTTTTCTCATGATTCTTCATATTTCATGAGGGCTAAGAAATAACCATGTTATTTTACCCAAAAAAACACATCATGAACCCTTATTGGATGAATTAGTATAGATTATGAACCCTTCTCCACTATAGGGTAATGTAAGCATAGGTGCACAGACTAAACTTCTTTTCAGTTCCTTGAAATTTTTCTCACATTCATCTATCCAAAGGAACTTAGAACCCTTCCGAGTTAACTTGGTCATAGGATTAGATAGTCCTGATAAATTCTCCACAAACTGTCAATTATATCTATCTAATCCAAGAAAGATATGGATCTCAGTCACCATGGTTGGTCTAGGACAATATTCAATTACCTCCATCTTTGATGGATCTATTAATATACAATCTCTTGACATTATGTGACCCAAAAATGAAACCTTTTTCGGAAAAAATCCGAACTTTTTAAATTATTCATATAGTTTCTCCTTCATTAGGGCCTTTAGTATAATTCTCAAGTGATCGTCATGCTATTCCTTAATCTTTGAATGGATAATAATATCATCTATAATGAATTCCACAAATAGGATGAGGTGATCTCAGAAGACTCTATTCATCAAATCCACAAAGATAGCAGGGGCATTAGTGAGACCAGAAGGCATCAATATATATTCATTATGTTCATACCTTGTACGAAATGTCATCTTGGGTATATCATTATTCTTGACCCTCAATTTATGATTTCCAGAACGAAGGCCAGTCTTGGAAAAGTATTGAGATCTGCGCGGTTAATAAAAGAAATCATCAATGCAAGGAAGATGATACTTGTTTTTTATTGTGATATTGTTGAACTCCCAATAATCAATGTAGATTTGCATTGATCTATATTTATTTTTCACAAAATTAACTGGTTCACCCCATGGTGGCACACGTGGCCGAATGAATCCCTTTTCATGGTTTTCTTGGAGTTTATTCTTCAATTCCTACAACTCAATTGGGGCCATTCTATAGGGAGTCTTTGAAATTGGAGTGGAACTAGGTATGAGTTATATTGTGAACTCAACTTCACATTTTGGTAGAAGGCTATGAAACTATTCCAGAAAGACATCCACAAATTACTGGACAATAGGAATATCATCGGTGTAGATTTTCACCCCAATCATTAGAGATAAATATCCTTTCTTAATGAAAATTAAGACCCACACACTGAATGTAATCTCTATAGAAAGTTCATACTTATCATAAAATTGATGGATGATCATAGGAGGGTTGGAAATGTTTAACATAACTTCCCTTCCCCTAAAATTAATGTGGGATTTATGAAGAGAAAACCAATCCATGCCTAAGATGACATCAAATTCAACCAAAGGATGAATGACAAGATTTACAGGAGACACATTCCCCCAAATTTCAACTGGAGAGGAATCATATACTTGAGATGAAATAATTATACCATTATAGTTTTATACTACTAATTCTACATCTAATAGATTCAGTGGAATCTTAATATCCTTATAAAATTCTTTAGATATGAAATAGTGGGTAGATCTAGAATTGAATAAGACATTAGCAGTTCTAGAGTGGATGGTAAGTGTACCTTTCACCACATCCTTATCACACCCCTCATTAAAAACAGTGATCGCATGATATTTCCCCTTGTCCATTGGTTTAAGAGGTTGCTGGCATCGATCATCATCACTAGACCTTGGGTTTTGGAACTGGTTAGCATAATTTTCATTCTCCTTACACTTGAATAACTATAGTGTGGGAGGTGCATTCTATGTATATTTTCCTCTATTTGCATCATTATCCAACTTCTTCCCATCAGTGAAGAAATAAATTTCTCAATGTACTTTACTTCCATACTTAAAACACTTATTATAACCCATAAGACAATTCCCACCATGCTTATTTCCACACATAGATCATAAAGGAAGAATCGTCTTGTTTTCTACACGGTTTTTAGATTTTCCTTTAAACTCGATATAACTTTTCTTATTAAAACCATGAGATTGATATGTAACTAAAAACTACATTTCAACATTAATTTTACAATGAAAAATCTCTTCATAACTACTCATGTCTCTTACGCCCAACGCCCTTATGATATTTCACTTTAATCCGTTGAAGAACCTATAAACTTTACTTTTGGGTTAGATGATAATTTCAGAATCTTACTTCATAAGTCTTGTGAAATTATCCTTATAGGTATAAATGGATTCATCATCATTTTTATTAAACTCAAGGAACTCATTTTCTATATTTGTATAAAGAATAATAGGAAAGTACACCATAAAGAATATGTTCTTGAACGCATCCCAATCCACAGATTCAATTTCATATTGATTCCTCGTAATCTTGATTAGAGTCCCCCACTGGACTGCTTCACCTTCTAACTGATAAATATCTAGAATTAATTTCTCATGATCTGAACACTAGATAATGGAGAATATATTTTTAGTGGTACTGATCTAGTGTTCATCAACAAGTGGATCAGAAGACTCACTGAAAGAAGGTGGATGTTGCTTTATGAAGTGCTCAAAAAAAATTTGTTCCCTCCTTTGCTCACTTGGAAGCTCCTCATGATTCGTATCCTGAGAATGTTTTGTGAGCATATCAATGAGGTTTTTTAATATATCTCCCACAACATTCTGTTTCTTAGGATAACAATAATTTCATTGTCTATGGAAATCACTATTAACATGGTTCCTTCGGGTTCCAACCATTGACTAAAACCAAAAATCCAAGATAAAGAAACATTTATCATAATGTGGAACCACATAATCATGAAAAACCACATATAGGATGTCTAAATTATTACACCTTACTTAATCTATGTAACCTTAGGTTTATCCTAGGCTATTCATAGCCAACTTTTATTTAAATATTTTTTTATGGTTCATGAATAGTTCATGAATTACCAAATCATTTCCCCTGTGTGTTTCAAACTAGGTGTGCAACAAGGCTCATTGTCATGTACCATATTACCCCAAGTCAAGACTGAAATATCTTTTAGGAGTTGTTACTCCTAGGTACATATATTCCAAACCCGCATCCAATTTTAATATCTAGACAAGGATATATTTCTAGGAAACCAATTACTCTATCCTTTACCAAAATTCTAGGATAATTTCCTATACTTTTCCTTATCCTTAGACTTATCCCTATACATGTCATTAGGGTTATTACTAAGGTTTTCTCATCCTAGCTTCCAAAGGTTACCTAAAAATTTTCTCTGATACCAACTATAATGAAATTATTTTTTCATATATTAACATTATTTCACTTTTATAAAATACTTAAAACATTAAACAAACTAATGCCCAAAGACCATATTATTGTAGTGACTTTGGATTCATTGAAACATAAACCCTGGTACATATGTTAGATACATTATATCCCACTAGGTTCTTCTTGACTATCACCCTTCTTAGACACATAAAACATAATACATATCTTCATAACCTAGTGAAGGAAACATAGAAATGGATGAGATCAGATGCTCAGTAAGGGTAAAAAAATGATACATGTAAGCATTAACATGAGAATAAGGGTATGAGAATGTGATAATAACATTAGAAGATCATACCTTGCATATAAAATATAATAAACCTAAATAATGGAATAAATATTAGTTGTTCCTGTGATGTGAATCATAAGAAAATAAAGAACATAAGCTATGAAATCATATCATAGGAATATGACATGGGATTTATGGAATACACCAAAACATAGAAAATAATATGTCAATGATACCTACTAAGACCTTCACAACATGTTAGGCTTGGGATACAACCTGTGTACCTATTTTGTTTTGGTCTTGGACTATAACCCATATACTCTCTTACTTTCAGGCTTGGGATGCAAACCATTAACATTCTTGTTTTTTGGGCTTGGAAAAAAACTATTGTACCCTATTACTTTCAGGCTTGGGCTAGAACCTATGTCCTTATTATTTTTATGCATGGGAAACAACTAGTGTACCCTTTTACTTTTAGTCTTGGGATAAAACCCATGTAACTTATTGTTTTTGGTCTTGGGAAATAGCTTGTATACCCTTTGATCCCATATACAACCTATCATTACCCAATGCATTGGAGGGAGATATACATCTGACCTATAAAATATTGAAATCATACATTCATGTTCCACCATATAATAAAAATTTCATCATATCATGACCCATAAAAAAGATATAGGTTTCATAAATAAAAATAATAACCCATGAAATTAAATGGGTATCATTAACATTTTATCACATCATAACCTATGGAAAAGAGATAAGATTCATAATCATTTCATCGAATCATAACCCATGAAAATAAGAAATTTTCAAAGAATATAACCCATAGAAGAGAAATGGATGTTATAAGAATCATTCCATTAAAACATAAACATTAAAGAAATAATATTAATGGATCCTTTGGATCATTTCCTAGTAGGGAATGAGTAACATCGACAGATTTCATCTTAAATGGGAAATAATTTTGAAATATCTTTAAAAACAATTCTTGAGGAAAATATCCTTTATTCATTGAAAAAGGATCTTTAAAACATATAACCCTTTTAAAACCATTTTCTTGAAAATAAACTTGAAAAATTATAAATAAATATTTGAAATATTTTTGGAAAACTTTTTCTTTGAAAACATATAAAGATATTTTGAAAATGTTTTGAGACCCATTTTCCTTGAAAATAATTTGAAAACTTTTAATGCAAGCCTGAAAACCATAATTTTTTTAATTATATTTTTCCTTTCAAATGAGATTAAAATATCATCATTAAAAACATTTTTTATGACATGGTTCTTAAAGTTCATGGCATGTGTCTCAAAGAAAGCAAATTGAGACAAAACTACTTTTCTGATTTGGTAACTCTTGAAACATAAACCCCATGAAAGAGATACCATAAAATAGATATGTAAATACCTATAAAAATAAGGATAAAAATCATAGAATATATTTATGAGTAGTATAATCCCCACACAAAAATATATGAGTGGTGAATATGGTGTAAATCTCATAGGAATAAAAGTGAGACTAGAAATCCCCATACCTTGTGTCTTGACTCCCGTCATACTCATTCAAACCTCCTATATAATAAATATAATTTTATTATACAGAAACATATTCTTATATATAATAACATATATTGTTTTATTATGACTTTACATTACCCTCTTTTTAACAATTATATGTTAAGATTTTACTTCAGGTAATATCCTCTTTGTTCTTCACATGTATCTTAATTTGTTATATATTTGGTCCTTATACTTATATAATGAATTCCAAAATTTAAAAAATTATATAAATATCAAGTATATTCAGTATATTTGTAATATAATAATCCATATAATAAATAATTATAAAATGGAATACACCATTCATGGAGATGGTAGGTCGTACATACACATGAACATTGTTTCAGTTTTATTATCACGTTGAAGGAAAGAAAGAAAATGAAAAATAAGTATATATGTATATATATCATTATTAAATTATAATTATTATATCATATATATCATATATGTTCAATAAAACCATCATTAATACATTCTATGTAGTGTGTGAATGAATCACATCGCTTTAAGGGGGCGATAGTTCACACTTTCTCAAACGAAATTATCATATTTACACCAAATGTAAAGTATAAATATATGTGTTTTAAAAGGATTAAATAAGATTAAAGGAATAAAAATATAATATATAACATATAAAAATATATTTATAATCATAATTTCTACCATGATAGGTGGTAAAGGAAAAATGAACAATCATCATTTCGTGAGGCGGTAGTTCGTCGTACACGTAAACAATATGTTTGTTACCCAATAGACGGAAGTGTGTATAAGTGTAGGTAGAAACCTTATCATAAAAACATCTAGTATATTGAGGATATTGGGTTTTTTGTAATAATGGAATAAGGTGATTTTTGGGGTGGATAGAGAAAATAAAAGTAAGGAGTTTAAGGGAGGGTGTTATCTCTTAGTCAAGTAAATCCTTTTGGTTTTCATCAAAGGGATTTCTTGAAAGTATTTATGAAAAAAGGGAGGGTTAAAGAAGGAAAGGAGGGTTTGTGATAATTTTATTGGGTAGATATTTTCTGAACCTAAGTGGTTTGAGAGATGTGGAGAAGAGGGAGATTTGATGGCCTTTTATAGGGAAGGGAAAGGACACACTTGGCATTTTTGAAAACAAGTTAGGTGTACCCAGTTTTTAACTAAAAAGGTCATAAAAACCAATAAAAATAAATAATGGAAGTTTTATGGATAAAATATGGATATAAAATGGTCATTATACAATTTTATAGGTCATATGAGCCCTTAGGTTTAAGGTTTATTCCCTTGTTAAGCATAATTTTACTTTAATCACTATATTTAATTTTAACTACATTAACAAAAAAAATTGTGAAAAACTAAGTTGACAATATTATACATTATAAATTATTTTTATTAAAAATATTTAGTCTATTTTTCCAAATTCTAAATATATAAGTGGCAGAAATTAATTTAAATTTAATCCAGCTGATAGGACGACACTGTAGGTTTTTAAAGAAAAAAAAATCCAAAAGTTTTCTATGTTTGTATACCCAATTTAAAAGTGAAATTTATTATAATGAAATAAATTAGATTAATTGATAAAAATATGATCTAATTGAAATTTTAAATAAATTTGAAATATAATTTATTTTTATAAATAAATTAGATGAAAAAGGCAGTTATGAATTAAAATTTAGTATTTTTCACTATTGTTCTGAAAATGATGTTTCTCAAAAAATCCCAAAAATTAACCCTAAGATAAATTCATCATTAAAAAATCAAAAATAAAGTTTATTTTATAAAATTAAATTTCTAAAAATGTCTAAAATTAATTTTATTTTTTTCACTGAAGGACATAAAAAGCAGTTCATATGAAAAAATCGTATTTTTAAATATATAAGGACATTAAAAAATTATATCTTTCAATATCTATATGTTTTATTTATATTAAACCATCATAAAAAATATTTGAATTTTTTTTATTATTTATATTACTATGTTTAATAGTTAGGTTATAATCATCACATTTAACTAATTATAACAAAAAATTATGTTTCATAGAAACTCAGTATTGCATGTAATGTACACCAAGTAAATGCTATGCGTAACATACACCAAGTCTGTGTTACATGTAACATACATGAATTTGATGTTGTGTGTAATGTACGCCAAGTTATTTCCATGTGAAAGGAATATTTTACTTATTTCAATGCAAGATATCAATGAAAATTAAATTTATTCGAGAAAAAAATGTCCATAAAAAACTCGGGGTGTTACAAGTTTTACGGTTCAAGAATTACCAAATCGGCAAGGGAATTTTGTATCAATTTTACTTCTTTAGTAAACATGTTTTTTATGAACCTATACTATTTTGATAGGTGTATATAATTATCCTTTTACTTTTTATATCATAAATATCCTACTTTTCATGATATTTTAAGTTTCATGTAATGTTATTATTTTATGGGGATTATGATTCAAATTTACTAAAGTGGTAAGACTTTATTGCTATAATCTCATCATTTATCATGGTTGTTTCTGATTATGATTCCATTTATGAAATAGTATTATCCATATCTCAAGAATTATCATAAATTTTCTTCATCTCTGGTTATTCATGATATCTTCAAGTGATATTACAATTTTCCCACTCTTTGGTACTTAAGATAATTAATAAACTGTTTTAAAGAAAATATAAATTTATTTTTATTTTTATCTTTGGTTAGAAATATGTTTTATTTAAAAAACATGTTTTCTAAAAATATTTTCAAATGTGTTTTTAACCTTTTCAAAATGATTTATTAGATAAAGTTTTACCCATTTTATCATTTTTAAAATAAAATTGTTTTCAAATGAATCTTATTATCATTTTCTGATAAAGTTACTTTTCTAAACATATTAATAGTCCAAAAAGGAATATTCGTTTAACCCATATGACATGTATGGATCTAACCTCTATCATGATCCTCACTTATTTGAAGCTTCATTTTAAATTTTAAAAGGTTATTTTTAAATAATTTTTTTTTGAAAATTATGGAAATTCTTTTTTTAAGTGGTTTTCAAGGAAAAAGGTTTTCAAAAAAATTATATTTTAAAAAGTTTTTTTTAAAATAGGAACATATATTTTACTCAATAAATGTTTTAAATTATTTTTAAAACTTACTTCATAAGTTCTTAAAGTGGTTTTCAAAGAAAAGGATTTTTAAAATGTTTTATGTCTTAAAAAATGTTTTTTAAAGAAATGTTATCTTCCTTAAGAAATTATCCAAGGGATCATTCAAAATACTTCTCCATCTAATATGAAATACTTTGATATAGTTTATGATTTTTTGAGGATATGATCCAAGGATACCATTCTTATTATTTCTCTTAACAGTTTATGTTTAAGATGATAAGTTGTTTATGAAACATGTTTCTCTTCAATGGGTTATACCATGATAATATTCTTATGAAACCTTTTTATTTTCGTGAGTTATTCTATGATGAAATGATTATGAAACGTGTCTATTTTCCATAGGTTATGATATAATGAATTGTTTATGATATCAATTTTATGTCATGGTTTATTATATGATGTTTATAAAACCCATCTATATCATGGGTCATGATATGATGGATGTTTTATTATCTTATGGAACATGTATATATGATTTCATTATTTTATGGGTGAGACTTGTATCTCCCTATAATACATTGGGTAAATATTTATACCTCATGATATAGACATGGCTGTAATTGGGAGTGAACCCGGTTTAATATGATGTTTATGAAACTCATCCATATCATGGGTCATGATATGATGGATGTTTTATTATCTTATGGAACACGTATATATGATTTCATTATTTGATGGGTGAGACTTGTATCTCCCTATAATACATTGGGTAAAGTTTTATACCTCATGATATAGACATGGTTGTAATTGGGAGTGAACCCGGTTTAATAAAGGACTTTTTCTACTATGATGGTCTTGGGAGTAAACCTTGATAGCTAAGATGGTTTGAGGAGTCAAATAATTCCACTAAGATATCCTTGGTAGTGACTCTTGACTACTAATATGGTCTTGGGAGTGAACCTTTACTACTAAGATGTTATGGATGAACTTTCTTTCATGTCTATAATGTTATGCATGGACCTGCTTACATGTTCATAAAGTTATGCGTGAAACTTATTTCATGTTCACAGTGTTATTAATGGACTTGGTTTCATGTACATAAGATTATACAAGGGCCTTATTTAATGTCCTTAATTTAATGAGTGAACTGATTTCCATTTAAACATGTTCACAATGTTATAAGCTTATGTTTTCCACAATTCTATATCTTATTCCAATGTTATGATCTCATGACTCATGTTCTTTGATTTTTTTTATGATTCTTTTCTTACGAACTTTCAATATTTATTCCATGACTCATGATTATGATCTTTGATATGCACGATGTGATCATCTGATGTTATTCTCAGGTTCTTAACCCTTATATTCATGTTATGCTTACGTATATTCTTTATGTATCCTTACTGAGCATCTAATCTCACCCTTTCGTACATTTCCTTTCCCTGAGTTATGAATAAATGTTTTATATAGGCATAGTAAAAGGGAAGATCATTGTGGGAAACTTTTAATATCTTTCACCAAGTTAAAAGATTTTATTCCAAGTTTCCAAAGATACTAATATATTATGGTCTTCAGGTATGTCCATTTGTAATGTTATGAATATTCATCTAAAATGATGTAATATCCATGTATGAGAATCTTAGGTCACTATAAAAACAATTTTTCTCAATATTCATGACATCTAAAATGTGAGATACCAATATGGAAGATCCTAGAAAATACTATGTTTTATCCAAGTGTTTTTTTTTCAAATCCTTCTATTTTTTATTGGTTTATAGTTTATCCAAAGGTAATGTGAGCTAATGAAGAGATAATATAATTTAAATCAATACCTAAGATCATTTTTAGAGGTCTGTCTCTTTAAATTATACCTTTTATGAAAAGATTTTTGTTCCTGTGGAAAGGATGATCAATAGGAATAAATATGTGACGACAGCCAAAAAAATAAGGTTTTCTTCCATTGATGAGAATAAATGATTTTCTTTCACTCATACAGTACCAACATGATTTTAGACCATGTTTACTTCATCCTAATAACATGACATATTCTAGAAAGTCACTAATTGTACACATTAATACAGCTCTCATTTAGAAATTTTGTTTCACAACAAAATCATATATATGGACACCATTAATCCATAGTAAATTTAACTCCTCAATCAATGGCTTCAAATAAACATAAATATTCTTTTTTGGATAACCTGGAATTAATAATGTCAAATATATATATATATATTTATATACGGATCATTCATCAACATCCAAGGAGGTAAGTTTTATGGAGTTATAAAAATGGGCCAACAAAAATATTGACTACTATAAGAACCAAATAGAAAGAAATTGTTAGTAGAAAGACCCAATTACACCTTATGGGATTCTGAAAAAAAATATGGATGTACCTCATCAAAATCTTTCCATGAATCACCATCACAAGGATGATTTAATCATTAACCAATTAAAATATTGGTTTTCTGCCATGAAATCAATGTCATTGTGTTCTGAGAAATAAATAAGCACTGTAATCTAGGTGTAAGAGGGAAATTCCTCAACTGTTTAACAGGAATCAATCCAAACTTACATTTTTACCCTCTTTTTACCTCGATTGTTCACATATAGGACAACTAACTAATGACTCATTTCCACTATAATATATATTGAAATCACTTGAAATGCATGAATATTTTGATAACTAAGACCCAAATTATGAACCATCCTCATGATCTCATAGAGATTTATAGAAAATGATTTTCCTTTAGGTAAGAGTGATTTAACCAAAGAAAATATCTGATCAAAACAACTATTTGAAATTCCATTATCTGATTTAATAGCCATAAATTTTTTAAATACTTCAAATTTTCTCTGCATGCAACCAGGATATAAGGAATCCTCAATAGACTTCAAGAAATCATAAAATCGAGATGGTTCTAACTCAGGAGTGAAATCAATATCATCCTAAGTTTCAGTTTTTTGACAAGATGGACCAAAAACATCATGTAATAAAGTTCAAAACCATGATAGATATGGAATAAAATTATTATTATCTTCTTAGGAAATTCATTCACTGTGTTGATATCAAGAAACATAATCTTTCTGAAAACAAAAATTCAATAGATGACCTCCAACATTGTCAAATGTGTCAAACCTCCTCAGATTACATTTTTTATATAAACACATAATTATCCCTTCTAAAAAAAATTCTGATTTTGATGATGAAAATAATAAAAAATCTCCAACATCCTCAATATATAAAATATTTATAGTAGAACTATTTGGATTCATGTGATGATTTATCCAATCCCAATCATGTAATAAAGATTGTTTTCTACTTCCTTGTTCCACATTTCTCTAAAAAATAGAAAATAAAAAATTATTTCTGATTAATTTGATATAAGAAAAAGATAACCCAAGAAAGAGTAGAAAATTAAAAAATTATAAATTACTTGTAAATATTATCAATTTCATATATTTACTGCTGATTTTTACTAGTTAGTGTGAATTTTTACAAATTTCCAATAATTATCGCTAATTACAGGTAATGTTTACTAATTATAGGTAATTTTTACTAATTATTAGTGATTTTAACTAATTATCATTAATTTTTACAAAATTATCTCTAATTATTAGTAATTATCACTATTTTTTAATAATTACCACTATTTTTAGTAATTACTGCTAATTACCGATATTTTTTACTAATTATCGCAAGTTTTTACTAATTACAATTAATTATGACTAATTACTGAAAATTTTTAGTAATTACTTCTAATTATTTGTAATTACTACTAATTATTACTAATTACTACTAATTTTTAATAATTACATAATGTTTTAAATGATTACAGTTAATTTTTTTTAACTACTGTTATGTAAAAATATTTTTTAGTAATTACCGCAAATATTTTCTAATTACCACTAATTACTATTTATTTTTACTAATTACAGCCAATTGTTGTTAATTTTTACTACTTATCATTACTTTTAAGCATTTACCATTAATTACCACTAATTACCATTAATTGCTGCTAATTACAGGTAATTTTTACTAATTATAATTATTTTTTACTAATTATAATTAAGTTTTACTAATTACTACCAATTTTTACAAATTACCGCTATTTTTTACTAATTACCACTTTTTTTAGTAATTACCAGTAATTATTGTTATTTTTTACTAATTAATGCTAGTTAACATTATTTTTTACTAATTAAAGCTAATGTTTACTAATTACCGCTAATTACCATTATTTTTTTTCTAATTTGCATTAATTTTTACTAAATACCATTGGTTGATGTTAATTATATCTATTTTTTACTAATTTTTACTAATCACCATTTATTTTTACTAAACACTACTGGTTACTACTAAATTTTTCTACTTAGTGCTAATCACCACTATTATTTTACTAATTAATGATAATTATCGCTATTTTTACTAGTTATAGCCAATTACTGCTAATTTTTACCAATTATCACTAGTTATTACTATTTTTTATTAATTTTTATTGACTACCACTAATAATTACTAATTACAGCTAATTTTTAGTAATTAATGCTAATTTTTAATAATTACGGCCAATTTTTAGTAATTACAGCTAATATTTTGTAATTACTGCTAATTTATATAAATTACCATTAACTACAACTCATTTTTACTAATTACAGCTAATTTTTACTAAGTATAGTTTTTTATCACAAATTTTTACTAAACACCACTAGTTTTACTAAGCACCGCTAATTTTACTAAGCACAACTAATTTTTACTAAGCACCACTAATTACTTCTAATTACTACTATTTTTTACTAATTATCACTGATTACACCTATGTTTTACTAATTGTCATTGATTACAGGTAATTTTAATTAGTTTTTACCGATTACCACTACTTTTAACTGATTTACCCGATTTTTTTACTAATTACGGCTAATTACCGCTAATTTTTATTAGTTACTACTAATTACCCATATTTTATACTAATTACCACTAATTTTAATTAATTACAGTTATTTACCTCTCATTTTTAGTAATTACTGCTAATTTTTATTAAATATAGTTAATTACTGCTATTTTTTATGACTTTATACTGAGCACCGCTAATTTTTACTAAATATAGACTGTTTTTACTAATTATCACTAATTACCACTATTTTTTACTAATTACAGTTGATTACTAATAATTTTTACTATTTATTGCTTATTACCACTACCTTTTATTAATTTGTACTGATTATCACTAATTTTTACCGACTCCTGCTAATTTTTAATAATTAGTACTAATTTTTACTACTTATCACAAATTTGTAGTAATTAATGCAATTTTTTACTAAGTATAATTAATAATCATTATTTTTTATTAATTAGCACTAATTAACACTTATTTTTTACTAAGTACTACTAATTTTTAATAATTACTGTTAGTTTTTACTAATTACCATTAATTATTACTAATTTTTACTAATTTTTACTAATTTCTTTAAAATTATTATTATAAATTGTTAATTACTAAAACTTATTGCTACTACTAATTAATTTTGATTATTTGTAATTCCAGTAAATTGTTATTAACTATTACTAACATATGTTAAATATTTCTAAGTTTTGTTAATTAATACTAAATATTTATCAATTATAAGTATATACTGCTAATTGTCACTAATTATACCTAATTGAAAATAATTACGGATATTTATAACTAATTACTACTAATTAAATCTATTTAGTAATACTAATTTTTAATATAAAAATTAAATAAATTTACAATTGAGGAAATAAAAAAACCTCAATGTTGGACCTTTATTGAAATCAAAATATTAAGCCGAATCCCACAAGGGTACTTCCCTATAAAAATTAAAATTTTAATATGAAGAAACAAGGAAGAGTATAGGGGAGCAGAGAAGAGCAGAGGAGCATAGAGTAGAGTGAAAATTTGGATGGGGGAATATTTATAGGTTGTATTATTAGTGATGAGCGTTATTGCAATGAGATTCCCATTAAAAATAGGTTTATTTACGATGGGTACCCATCGCAAAAAGGTACCCTTAATAAATGCATATGGTGGTGTTAAATAGTTATTTTTGTGACAGTAATTGTTGCAAATAAAAACTGCCAACATAATATTCACAACATTTACCGTCTCCAATATCCAGCTAAAAGGGATTATTCATGTCATTAATAAGTTATATTGGCAACATGAACCATCACCAATACCATAGGATTATTAAATATATATAACATATAAAAAACTATTTGCAATGGGGGATCAATCTCATCACAAATAATCTTCCCCCGTTTTGGTGGGCATTTGTGCTAATATTATTTGTGATGGGAGACCATTTCTCATCGTAAATAATTTTTTGCAGGAATTATTTGCGAAGGAAAATGTTTTCCCATCACAAATAATTCCATTTTATAGATTATTTGTGACGGGTGCATGACCCGTCGCAAATAACCCATCGCCAAATGTCATTTTTCCAATAGTGCATACAATTTTTCTAATTTAATGAAATTTAATATTTATTTCATATATAGTGTAAAGACCTGACCTTACGCATTATATATTCTAGTTTCTTTGAACTATAATTCACAATCATACTATCCTAATGATCTTTTTGGTTTATATTTTTAGAGAATTGGGTCATAACTCATACACAACAACTCATATATTAAAATTTTAACACTTCTAATCAATATTCATTTTTTACACAATATGAAACTTTTAAAACAAAACATGATTTCATTTCATGAAAAATCTTCATGACTTTAAACTTGGATTCTTATTTTCCTTTACCCATCCTTAAAACTTGTAGAAAACATTTTAAAACTTTGGATGTGCACAAAAATGTTTAGTAAGGGACAGAAAAATAAATAAAGAAATCATTAGTTCGTAAATACTTATAAAAATTTTCTTTTTCCAAAATAAACATTGGGCTCAAAATAAACATTTTCTTACCCAATAAATCACATTTTCTTCCCAAATATTTCTTTAAAAACATTTCCTAATAAATCTTAAAGGAAAAATAAAAAACCATATAGGTTTCTTTGAAAACATGATAAACTCGTGATTTTTTTTTCACAAATCTACACAACATATACTTTCTTTGGAACACATACTCAATAACTTACCATGTGAAAACATGTGATTTTTGAAAAATCATAGAAATCATAATAAAACATATAGGTAACTTAGAGAATAATTTTCTTATCATACTTACTTATGATGTAACCCTCACAACTACCATGAAATAACCCTCATGGTTATACTTGACATATCCCTCATGATTATACTTGGAGTAACCATCGAGTTACACTTGGAATAACCCTCATACTCAACTTCCAACATACCCAATGAATTGTAGGGCTATCATGGACCCACCCATATTTGGTTTATAATGGAACCTATATTTATCATAAATATTTCATAAAAACCATAACGTAATCATAAAACATGAAATATTTCATTATATAAAGATTTCTTGGAAAATAACTTATTTTTAAAGAATATTGTGCACATACAAAGGAAAACATTTTCTTTCAAAATAACCATGTAAGCTTATAAAGGAGGCTTCAAAACATTAAGGAATCATAAAGGCGGGAAAATATTCTCATTCTATAGGATGTATAAAAACATTCATTTTATACTTTTTTTGGAAAAGTCATGAATTACCTCATTTAGAAAATGACAAAAAATTACCTTTCAAACCATTTTTTTAAAAACTCAAACATTGTTGAAAACCACTTTAAACAATCATAGGAGAATTTAAAAACATTTCTTAAAATATTTTTATAAAACAAGTATATGGAAGAAAAATATAGTTTCAAGGGAAAATTTTAAAAGATAATTTTTAAAATAAAGCCCCTTACCTTGAGTTTGACACATCACATAAGTTATTTTTCTTCCTGAATAATAAACTTATGTTAATTTTATACTTTATTAAGAACCTTTTTCAAGTTTATTATTCATTTTATATCACTTATTAACATGTTATTTACAATTACATAATCACATAAGTTCACATCAGACATTTTGACGATTGATGCGTGCTTGTTATGGGGAGTTGAAAAATAATTTTTATTACCTAAGTATAATATAGTGGTTAACCCTATGTAGTCTCTCATATAGGAGTGCACAAAAAAAGGCTTGTCACTTTTTATTTATTTTAGGAAAATTTTATTTTGAAATTATTTTATTTTGAAAACAAACGAAAGAAACAAAATGAAAGAAATAAATTAATAAAAATATTGAAAAAAAATTGGTAACACAAGTGATTGAAAACTATTATATGATAAGGTTGGTCAAATAAGGATTGGTTTTCCAATTTCAATGTTATTCTAGTTCCAATTTATCCAATCCTCTTCTGCTAAGCTGATTAAAGTGATATTCCATGATCGCTTCCTCTCACTTACTTGGTCAAATGGTGATGGTGAGATTAAAACTTTCTTAGATATTATTTTTTTCTACTCTCTTTCCTTTTGTGAGATAGTTGTAGTAAATATCCTCAGTTGAATTAATAAATACCTTATCAGGTCTTGTCTATCCCAAACAATCAATAATATCCACTACCCCTACCACATGTACTGATGATCGTCAATTACTTCACCACTAAGACCAGGTCTATTCCATCATATGTAAACTAGAACCTAGATGAGGGAGATAATGATAATTAACTAAAGTAAAATCAATAACAGAATCAAAAACCAAATATGATCATACTTGATACAAAAATAGCTATTAGAAATTGAAATCAACTTCACAAAAGAGATAAAGAATCTTTATTCAATAAAGCACGAGAAATCAAGCATTATAAATAGAAAACCTCCCCTTATCAAATCACTCAGAGGTTTACCCCTCTATGGTAAGGGTAACCAAGAAGAATAGGGAAGAATAAGGCATTAAAAACTAATAATAATAAAAGAGAGAAAAATAAAAGAATAAAAATTTCTCCTTCAAAATATATCATCCATAATTTTTCTCCTATTATGAAAAACAGATGGTAAAATCACCAAGGGTCCTTCTTATAAGTTTTCAAAAATAGAGTTTTATATCAACCTTCAAAATTTTAATGTCTTTGGACAGGTATACAAGAAGTTATGACATAATTAACAAGTCACAAATTTTTGGGATTAGGATTTCCTAAATCTTCCATCACATTAGCATGCCCAAAGATAAAATTAATGAGAGAATATCCCCATGATATTGTATAGTCAAATGCATCCTTGAGTTTTCTTTTATATACCTTTGGAATCTCCTCAGTTGAAGTTATTTATCCGGATTTATGCTTCATTTTCTAAGGTGGGGTCCATTCTATTAGCCAAAAATATTTTTCAACTTGATTGATTTTTTGGGCCTATAGAAATTCGAATTTTCTCTTGTTCTAAAAAAATAATTTGAAGAACAAAAATTAAGGAATCTAAAAATAATAAATAATAATTATAATTAGAACAAAATTGTAAAAAAAATTGCAATACCAAAGTGATAAAAATATGTTAAAATTATAGAATTAAGAAATTTTTAAATTTTAGCCCAAAACACACAAAAAAATATAAAAAAGATGAAAATAAGCTCAAATTGATAAATTGTGATGGATTAAATAATTTAAATACATATAAAAATTGATTAAAATATTATCTCTATCAATTCCCCCACATTTAGAACTTGGACTCCTGGATAAGTATGCATTAAAATCAAATCAAGGAAAATTAAAAAAAAACATACTCATGAGATCGACCAATTTTTCAACAAGAAACAAAAGGGATCATGCCTCCTAAAAACCATTATTTAATGTTCTCTATTTAGATCATTCGATATATTTCCACTTCATTTCTCCTACCATGCACATAATACACCTACCTCACATGAATATTATCTCATCTCACAAATTCTAATTTTCAACAAAGGTTTTCTTATCTAACCCCATGAAAGAGTCAACATAGGCTTGATAAATTCCTATATCTCCACCTGATCTAAGTCAATGAAATTTTTTTATTATGAGGAATTTTTAGGACTATTCTATGGATCTTGTTTTGTAGGATTTATATGTTAATAATTTTGTGTCCAAATGAGGAGGGTTTGGCTCTTTTTGAGGAATAATTGCATGATTATAATTTTCACTCAAGTATGGTCTCCCCCTCCCTCCATATACTAGAAAATCATATCCAAAATAATATCAAATTTTTTTCATGGAAATACCTCAGATTATCTAATTCTTCATCTTTATAACTGTAATTACTTCCCAAAATTTCATTTTTTAAAAGATCTAGATTGGCACAACTTTCTTTCTCCTTTGTAAGCTCTATAAAGGCATAACTTATTATCTTTGAAATCTCTATAAAGGTACAAATTTCATTAGAATGATTTTTTTTGTAGTAAAAACATCTCTTCCATATTTGGTTTTCTACCCAATGTATCACTAAATGATGTATCATAATACAAGGTATCTTCCCCCAACACTTAAGTTTAACAAGATCGTGCCATTTTGATCAAGAGCAGGTTGGATAGAGAAAATCATCTTATAATATGGATAAACTAACAGGTGTTTCATGTATTATAAGGGATACAAGGATTAAATATACCAGGTAGGCTAGAATTAAAAGGATTATCTTGAAAATAAAGCTTTAAAACCAAGGGAATGCCTCAATAATTTAAAACACGAGTAACGCAAGCCCTCATGTTTTGATAGGAATAAATCAAATTTTTGTTAAAGTAATAATGGTTTGGTTCTCTCGATAATTGAGGTGAATGTAATGTATATGAGAAAAAGGGTTCATAAGACTTGTGGGAAAGTAATTTCAAAGATAAAGATAATAAAATGTGTCATGGGATTTAATAATCAATGTATTTTTCATGAAATTACCAAATATTTGATCTTGAAACAAATTCATTTTCAGAATTCATTTAAGTTCAATTTCATGGAATATATTACTTTCCTCATTTAAATGGGTTTCAAAATGGAAAATATAATAATTTTAGATCAAAATTTTAAAAAACACACAAAAATTTGAAAAATAAACACACAAAAATTTGAAAAACTACATTTTTATTTTTGAAAAAAGGGAAAATTGAAAATACCTAAACTACAAAGGTTTCAACCCCCCTAGTTAATCGATTTAGTGTCCTTAATGGATTCAAATTGATTTATTTAGGACTGTAGATAAATTATTAAATGACCTTATTTAATTAATTTTAAAGGAAAGAAACAACTTGGTGTGTATTCATTGCTAATTAGGTTGAAGAATCGTAATCTCTACCACTAGTACTTAAACTTCCTTCAGCTTACTCCATTTGTTTGGCCAATTACAATTGATGTGGTCAAACTACTAGGCACTCTTTATGAAAATTATCACCACTGGATTCCATTTTGGAAATTATTCCCTTTCAAAGAATAGGTAACATCTAGTTCTATCCTTTATGTGAACACCTCATCAAATTTCCCTCTTTCTTCTTTCCTTGTTCTTGACAAAGACATGTTAGACCAATCAGAATAGGATTTATGACCATGCTTACCACATCACCAGAAAATCCATTAAAATTTTGTTCTTCTAGGTTGGTTTTTGATCTTTCTAGATATTTTTGTATGTCTTGTTATAGGATGATTATTTCCTTTCACAAGGGGTTGTTGTCTTTGTGGCATATTTTTACCTTCCATTTTTTTGGAATATTTCACCTCATTTTTCTTGACCCACGTGACCTTTTTTTCATATATGAACTATTAAGTAAAAAATTTATTTTTTTAAATTGATTGAGTAGATATTTACCTTGTTCTTTTAGTCCAATATTCTCATCGGTTTTTGAGGATCCTTTACATACCTCTTAAGTGTTAATTGTGTTTTCTCTAAAAAAATTCAATTCATGTTGAATAGTGAGGTATATGGAGTGTGTCTCGTCTAGTTATTCTTCCTTCAAAGTGTGTTCCATCCAAGTATCTATGATAATCTTCTCTTGTTCATCCTATTTGAGTTTATACATCTCAATCTCAATATCATCTACTGTTTTTTATTCTTCATCCTCTTCTAACAAACTATCAAATAAGCCCAAAGTTATCTCTTCTTAAAAATTGGATTTATATTTACCAGATTTTAGGGAACATTCCCGTTCTACGGTATTGTTTATGAAAAAAATGATCTTTTTTTCTATTAATTTTTGAATCATACCCAATTTTTCAGTTATTTCTATAACTTATTTGTGGGAGATTTAATTTAGTGAATGGATGCTTGTTATATTCTTCATGGAGTCAAGTATTTTGAAATGAACTTGACTATCTCTAAACTCTATTAAAAGTGTTCTCTCATGTACATTAATAATGGTATTTATAGTCTTTAATAATGTTCTCCTTGTGATTATGGGTGAGTGTGATGAACTCCTATATTCTTCCATTTTCGTCACATAAAAGTCAGTTGGGAATATTAGATCTTTGACTTCTATAAGAACGTCTTCCAAAACTCCTTCTGGGAAAACGGTGGATCTATTTGTGAGATATAACACCACTCTTATTATCTTTAATTTTAAAATTTGTAAAGATGTTAATAAAGAGTGTGGAAATATGTTTATAAAATCACCTAAATCACATAATGCATTAGTCAAATTTAAAGATCCAATAGTACATGGGATAGATAATGTCTCTGGATCTTAACATTTTTGTGTTATCGGAAGTGTTATCAGTGCTGATAAACTTCTCCCTAGGATAATGAACTCATTTCTATCCAGTTTACATCTTTTGGTGCATATCTCCTTGAGAAAATTTTCATATTTTCTAATTTTTCGGATTGCCTCTAGAAGAGGGATATTGATATCGACTTTTAAAAAGGTCTATTGAATCTCTTTTTGAAGTTTCTCATCTTTAAGCATTGATTACTAAATTAATGAAGAAGATAATGGAGCTTGATTTTTATTCTTTTGTCTCTACTATAATTTTAAGGGTGTTTCTATCCTTTTTCTTTCTAAATTATGTTCTCTCTTTATCTTTCTTATTGTTCACTTCTAGTTGATATTCATAGTTTTGCTTTGAATTTTTAGCCTTACTTTTTTGGTGGAATTAAACCTCTTTTCAGCTTCATGTTGTAATAAAACATACATTTTCCTTGGTATTTGTAATTGTGTGCACATGTATTTTTCCTTTATTCTTTGTTATAATATAAATAAAACTTATGAATTGGTTAGATGTCTTATCAATATAATCTTCCAACTATAAAACATTAGTCCATAGATGTTTCTCTTTATCTTTGGGTGCACTTGTGGAAGGCTACTCATAAGTCTTTTGATGGAAAGGTGGTGGTTGAAAGGCTTGTTGTTACTAGAAGGGTTGCTTATAGAATGTTTGGAATGGTATGGGGTTTTGGTATTATTGTTGAATAGGTGGTATGTCCTAATTCTATTGGAATCCATATCCAGTTGGTTTTGGGGTTGACATGGATGATTTGGTTGTAATTGCCTTTAATGATAGGCTATATCATAACTTTTTGTCCCATAAACTTCTGGATTTTGTTCAGTGTAATGATAAGTAGAAGATCATAAACTACATACCTGAGTCGGGCCTTATTGTTCCTTTACTTGGTTCACAAACATTTGTCTCACTAACCCGGTGAGTTCGTGAACTTAATTTCTGATTAAATCTATTGAATCAGATGTGATCACCTCATGGATTCCCCTCATGCATGTACCTCTAGATCCAAATTGCTGTGAGTTCTAAGAAATCTTCTTAATTATACTTCTGACATCTATAGGTTACTTTTCAATTAGAGATCCTCCAGATGAGGCATCCAGTAGGTTTCAATCTTTTTTGAGCAATCATTAGTAAACGAAGATAAGGAATTGATTCCCTTCTATATCCTGATAGGTGTATCGGTGAAAATCTTTTTGAACCACTCCTATTACTCATAGAGGGTCTCTTCGATTGATTGTTGTATGATGTAAATCTCTTTTTTGATTGTCATGCTCCTAAATGTGGGGAAGAATATCTGAAGGAATCACCTTTTTAGATCTTACTAATCACTTATCTCCCATATTTGTATATTGTACAACCATTCCTTATCTTCTCCATAAAGTGATAATGGGAATGAACACCACTGAAATTGGTATTTAGGTGCTCCTCTCATTCTGAAAATTGATAATTTGAAGTTGAATTATTGAATGTACCGATTTGGGTCTTCTCCTTCCAGGCCATGAAACATTGGAAGAACTAGAATCATCTTGAAACGTAATTCAAAATAATTTAGTGTAGTTAGTGCAATGAGTTGGTTATTTTTAATAGAAAATTAAGTCATGTATAGATCTCACAAAGTTTGGTTGGGATTTCCAGCCATGATTTAAAGTTTAGAGTGAACACTAAGAGTGTCACTCGAATATGAGAGGTTTATTTCATAATATTTTCCTATTAGGATTGTTTTTATTAGTTGGGTTAATTTTTTTCAATTTTTAGATCAGATTCAATTAATGGTTCATTTTAGTTTGGGGTCATTCTATTTTAAAAATCTTTTTTAGTTGTTAAATGGCACTGCCTCCCCAGAAATGGTGAAAAATTTGATGCACACCTATTGTGTGGCATGGAAAAAATTATTATCTATGTATAGTCAAGTGATTAACCCCAAGTATTCTCCCAAATAGGAGTACACACAAATACAGTTTTTCACTTTTGGTTGATTTCAGGAAAAGTTGATTTTGAAATTCTTTGATTTTGAAAACAAATGAAAAAAAAGAAATAAATTAAGAAAAAATTGAAAACAAATAGGTAACACAAGTGATTTAGAACTCTTATATAATAATTTTTATCGGTTTGGGGTTGGTTTTCTAATTTCAATGCTATCCTATTTTCGATTTTTCCAGTCATGTTCTGCCAAGCTGATTAAAGTGAGATTCCACAATCACTTCCTCTCTCTCCCTTTCTCAAATGGTGATGGTGAGTGTAAAACTTGACAAGATATTCATTTGGTATACTAACCTTCATTGTGAAATTTATTTTTAGTTAATATCCTCAATTGACATAGGAAATACCTGATCGAGTTAGGTTTATCCAAATAACCAAGAATATCCACTAACCCTCCAACTTATACTGACGATCATTGAGTACTTCACTACTAATCCATGATCTATTCCATTGTATATAAACCAAAACCTATTAGAGGTATATAATGATCATTTAACAAATAAAAATCAATAACATAATCAAAAAAAATACGATTATTATTGATAATAAAACCCCCTATTAGAAATTGAAAGCAACTTTGCAGAAGAGAGAAATAATTTTTATTCAATAAAGCAAAAGAACTCAATTATTAAAAAATATAAAACCTACCATTCACCAATCATTAATATGTTTACACCTCCATATAAAGGGTAGCTGAGAATAATGGGTAATAATAAGTCATTTCAAAACTAATAAAAAGAAAAGAGGGAAAAAAAGAAAAGCATAACATTTCTCTTCCAAAATCTTTCTACCAGAATCTTTTTCTGGTTATACAAACTAGATGGCCAAAAAATTCCATGGGTGCATTTAATAAGTTTTTACAAATTTATCTTTCTATATAACCTCCAAATTTAAATTTCTTTTGATGTTTATATAAGAAGTTATGGAATAATTAACAATTCTCACTTTTTATGAATGAGGATTTTCTAAATCTTCCTCCAAATTATCACATCAAAAGACCACATTAATGATAGTTTATATCCATGATATTTAATGGTCAAATTAATCCTTAAGTACTCTTTAAAATACCTTTGTAATATCCACAATCAGATATCTTTATCTCGATTTATGCCTCATTTACTGAGGTGGGGTAGATTCTATCATCTAGAAAGATTATTCAACTTGATTGATTTTTTTGGGCCTATAAAAATTTTAATTTGAACCTTGTACATAAGAATAATTTTAATAACATTAATTAATTAATCCTAAAAAATAATCACTTCAATTGTATCAATATTTTATGATTTATGTCCAAAGTACCAAAGTCATAAAAATATGTTAAAATTCTAGAATTAAGAAATTTTTACATTTTAGATCAAAATGAACCAAAAATAAAAAAAAATGATGAAATAATCTCAAATTGATAAATTTGGAGGGATTATATAATTTAAACACATGCCAAAAATGAAAAAAAATTATCTCTATCACTAATATTCGGTGCTTAAGTCTAAATTGACTTTAATGTGTTGAATATGGTCAAAGTGGTCATAATTCCATCATCTATAGAATAATAATAATGACATAATTATAATTTCTATATATAATTAATACTTTTAAATCCAAAAATTAAATATGGTTTTGAAAAATTAATTGTGTTACAACATGGAGATGGTAGGTCGTACATACGCATGAGTAATGTTTCCATTTTTCAATGATCTTTATAGAAAAAGGTAAGTATCATTATATATTTCCAAAATGATCATAATTTCTTTAATATCATATAAATTAATTAAATATACCTATATGTATAATTCATGTGATGTGGTGATGAAAAAATAATCACATTGCTTTGTGGTGATGATAGTCCACACGTGCACACGAACGACCATATTATTTTTCTATGCATGGAAAGGAAATAACATAAATTATGTCATTTATTTTAAGAAAGATAAATTGGTCATGAATATAATATATAAACATTAATTATATAATTATAACTAGTCTTTAGATATGGTGATGGTAAATGAATTAAATTTGTTTGTGGGGCGTTAATCCACCGTACACACAAATGGTGAATGATTTTCTCATTTTATGGGAGTGGAGACAGATATAGATCATGGAACTAACATAATAATATATATGTATATGTAGGATACTTGAGTTATTATTTTATCTTGGTTAAAGCATATTTTATGGATGTGGAAGAAGAACAAAACTAAAACAAGTGGATAAAAACTATACCTCTTCATTAGAAAAAAAATCCTTTGATTAACACCTTAAGACCACTAAGGTTGGTGTTATTCCTAAAATAAGGCCTCTAAAATAAGGGAACGGATTATAATAATGGATTTGGTCAAATTATAGTTGAACCAAATTTGGTTTTAAGTGTTATAGATTGATAAGAATATGTTCCGTTTTATAAGATAGGGGGGGTACTCTGGGAATTTCTCAAAATATTAAATTGACATAAATTAATTTTAAATTAAAAATTGATAAAATGTTATTTATTTAAAATATAATATGATTATTGGTATAAATACTCTCATCCAAAAAAAATTTGATAATTTTTGGTCACATACTTATGCTTATCATTTGGGTTTCACCCCTATTTAACCCCATTAACTCTTACTATGACAACATTGATTTTTATTATTTGAAGGTCAATATAGGTACTATAAAATGAAAAAATATACATAAATACATAATGTTTGATATGTTAATCATTATTCTAACTAATTTTCTAAATTTAATATTTTTTGTAATTTTATATCATTTAATGAAATATTGTTTACTATAAAATATCCATAATGTCAATTTTAAGAACTATTCATTAATTTGAGTTTAGTAATATGAATATAACACATAAAATGAGATAAAATTATTTTAAAATATCCCTAAAATTTAAAATACATCTATAAAATTCTTTGAGTAAATTATTTATCCCAAATGTATTTATTATATTATTTTTAATATCATTTATTTTATTTTCCCATTAATAAACTTATTACTACATCAATGTTGTGTAAAAATTTAGATTAATTATATATTCACTAAAATTTTAAAGTAAATTACCATATTAAAGATAAATATTTATATTTAAAAATACTATTTATAGTCAAATATATCCTTTGGATAACATAATATTAAAAAAATTGTACTTATTAAAACCAATACAGCGACATGTTTGACTTTTCTTTAAATAAACTATTATAATGGTCATAATCTCAACCAAGTGGCCCAAACAGGTCATAAATTAGTTATTTATATGATTATGGTAGAGATATACTCAACCAACAAGATTTATTCAAGTTTTTTTTGTCATTTTATTGTTTTTTTCTTCTACTTGCACAAGCACTACATCAATGTTGCATAAGCATCTAAGGTACTTATTTCATATATAAAAAATAAAAATAAATTAATACCCCATAAATAAATTAATTAGGATCTACATAATCCATTAAATTAATTCATTATGTATATTTACTCATATCGATGTCAAGAAAACTTATTTAATTTGTTATTTTGACTTTTCTAGGCATGCCAAGCATTGCACAATCATTTGGATAATATTCTTATTATATAATTAAATATTTGAAATTATTCATAAAAATTATAAATTAAATATTAAAGTTAATAAAAAATATCATGAAAATACTAATTACCTTAGAATTATTAGCCATAAGACACCGAATTTTACTTTTCCAGTGTTGCATATGTGTTGTGTCAGCACTAAAAATGATTTTTATATTTATCATGAAATAAATTATAATTTACATGTTCAGAATTCATGTTATAGTATCACACATGAGTCATTATATAAGTTTAATAATTTTTTATATCATAGTTATTTCTTGATGATATCACAAAAAATACCGTATTTTTAAAAAAACCGTATTTTTTACTATTCACTAAAATTTTAACTTTTTCAGAAAATTATCAAAATTTAACCATTGACTAATTTTGATATGTTGATTTTAAAAATTAAGTGAATGTTTTCAAATATATTTTTTAAAACATCAAAAAAATAATTATAATATTCACCCATAATATGCTAGAAAACCCTTTTATGAAGGAAATATATTTATAAAGAATAAAATGAATTTACTAAAAATTATTTTATTATATTACAATAATTTACCAATAAAACATTTATATTTATTTCATAAATCATTTATTTCTATGAATACCTAGTAAATTAATGGCTAGGTTATAACAATCACATTTAAATAATAATATTTCTTTGTTCGTTTAAACTTGGTGTGGTGTATCTTGTACGCTATCGAACATAGTGTTTCCTTTTAAATATCTTGGGATGTTACATTCTCCACCCTTTTGAAAATATAATCCTCTCAATCTATAAATCAGGTTTAGTAACCAATTTTTTAACTTTATTAAAATCCCGCATCAGAAAAGGATTAATAAAACTCCCACTTAAAAACAAAGGGAAGTATGAAGGTCATCTAGAATAACACATACTAGGTTTCCATATAGGAAAACAATTACATGTAAGAGAAATTATTACTCCCAAGTACTAATAGATAGTGATAGAGAACATGTTCATTTGGAATTTAACCATCACAAAACCATAAATCTGTGATGGGTTAAAAGTCCCTTGATTTCTTGGTATGAAAAGTAAAAAAATAATGTTTAAAAAACCATTTTCTAAATTTGATGAATTATTTTACTAACTAGAATAAGAACACAAGGAAATATACTAATTTTAAATTTATATTTACATCCTTTAATTAATCTCCACCAAAAACTCATCTTTTGATCCAAATGATGAGTATTAATTTTTTCATTTCAAATGTGCTATAATCAACTTCTACGGATCACATAATCCACAAAATAATAAACATTTATTATTCCAGTATTTAGGTATTAACCAAAACCAAAATGTTTAGAACAAGTTAAGATAACTCCCCAAAAATAAAAAACCATCATATGAGGAAAACTACTTTAATCACCAAAATTCAACAGTAATAATCAAAGCTCAACATAAAAAATTCAATAAATAACTATTCTTAAAAAAATTGTAGACTAAGATTGAATAATGTTACAACATAAATTTAGAATTTATCTCCAAATCACACCAATGAATCTTAAAGTCTCATATCAAAAATATAATTTCCAAAATCACATAATTTCGAAAATATGCTAACTATTTCCACAAATAACCTGAATCAATATAAATCCACAAAAAAATAATATATGCTTCCAAAATATAATTCAAACTTTATTCCTCAAATAAAAATCTCATAGAATTATGTTTATCTTAATCATATTTGGTTCCAAACATAGTAAAGGTCTTCTAAAATAATATCAATCACTTAAATCCAAATCAATTTCCAATCCCATGGTAAAACATATATTCCCAAAATCAACTTGTTCCTAATCCATAAAATCATTTAAATAAAAATAAAATATTATATTAACTGTAACTTCATGTAGGCCATATGTAGGTGTTACACCCTTATCGCCCTTCGGTTGTGGGTTTAAGACCTGTGACCATACCGGAAGTGATGGGTTGTCCTTTTTATAAAACTATATCAATATAATCCTTAAAAAATTTCAAAAACTTGAGAAACATCCTTAAAAATAACTTTAATATATTCATAATTGAGGAAATTATTAACATCAAAGTTTATCTCATACCTTTAATTTTTCATAATAAAATATAAGAACCAATAATTAACTCAAATCTAAATGTCTCCAAAAATATCATTAGTCACCTTAAAATTTCATAACTTAAATCCTAAAAAGGGGTTTCTAAGACATTGAATTTATGATCAACATTAAAATTATAAATGATGATGTTATCCATAACTCTTAAGATAATCTCATCGGAAAACATCCTAATCTATAAAGTTATCTAAACCCTCCTCTAATACCAACTTTAAAGACCCAGCCATATACATTACATATTCTAGTGTATTCAAACTTGAATTCACATTCTTACAATCCCATGGATATTTTTAGTTTAGAGTTTTAGAGAATTAGTTTATAACTCATACATAATGACCCATATATTAAAAAGTAGACACTTCTACTCAATATCCATTTTTTTCAAAATATGAAACTTTTAAAACAAAACATTATTTAGTTTCATGAAAAATATTCATGACTTTAAACTTGAGTTATTATTTTCCTTTAACCATCCCTAAACCCTATTAAAAACATATTAAAACTTGGGATGAACACAAAAAGCTTAGTAAGGGAAATAAAATGAATGAAAGAAAATATTTGTTTGTAAATACTTATAAAAAAATTCCTTTTTCAAAATAAAAATTAGGCTCAAAATAAACATTTTATTACCTAATAAATTGTATTTTCTACCAAAATATTTCTATAAAACATTTAATAAGAAATATTAAATGCAAAATAAAAATCATATAGTTATCTTTAAAAACATGATAAACTCATCAAAACTTTTTCACAAGGCTAAGTAACATATAATTTCCTTTAAACATAAACTCAATAACTTACATTGTGAAAACATGAGATTTCTGTAAAACCATAGAAAGAATAATAAAACATATAGGTAACTTTGGGAATCATTTTATTATCATACTTAATTACAATTTAACCCTCATAGATACCATGAAATAACCCTCATGGTTATACTTGATATAACCCTCATGGTTATACTTGATATAACCCTCATGATTATACTTAGAGTAACCATCGAAGTTACACTTGGAATAATCATTATGGTCAACTTCCAAAATGACCAATGCATTGAAGGGTATCATTTACCGACACATATTTGGTTTATAATTGAACCACACATCATCATAAAAAATTCCCAAGAACCATAACATAATCATAAAACATGAAAGCTTGAATCATAAAAACATTCCTTGGAAAATAACTTATTTTAAAAGAATAATGTGCACATACAGAAAAACATTTTATTATAAAATTACCATGTAATATATTAATTTAGTATTCAAGACATTAAAGAATCATGAATTTGGGGAAATCTTCTCATGCCGTAAGATAAAAAACATTACTTTTATACTTTTTTCTAAAAGGTCACAAAGTACCTCATTTGTAAAATGAAAAACAAATTCCTTTTAAACTACTTTATAAAGAGTCAAACATGCATAAAAATGAATTTAAAAATCATATTATAATATTAAAAAAAATTGAAAACATTTTTATAAAACATGGACATGGAAGAAAAAATAGTTTTATGGGAAACTTTAAAAAGATAATTTTTAAAAGAAAGTCCCTTACCTCGATTCTGACATGTCACATAAGTTCTTTTTTATTCCTAAATAATAATTTTATATTAATTTTAAACTTTATTAAGAACATTTTTCATGTTCATTGTTCATTTTATATCACTTATTATCATGTTATATACAATTACATAATCACTAAGTTCACGTCATATGTTTTAACGATATTCGGTACATAACTCCAAAATGACTTTGGTGTGTTGATTACGGTTAAAGTGGTCATAATTAAATAAACTACTGAGTAATAACAATGAAATATTTATAATTTTTATACATAAATTATACTTTCAAATCCAACCATTAAATATGGTTAAGAAAAAGTAACTACATTATAATCATAAAGATGGTTGGTTGTATATACACATGAATAACGTTTCCATTTTTCAATGATCATTATGGATAGAAGTTAAGTATCATTATATATTCCCATAATGATAATAATATATTAAATATAGTATTAATACATTAAATATGCTTATATTTTTCGTTACTATGATGTGGTGATGAAAAACGAATCACATCGCTTCATGGATGAGGTTGTCCACATGTATACACGAACAACCATATCATTTTTCTATGCATGGGAAGTTAAAAATTTAAATGATATATTTTATTTTAAAAAAATATTTAATTAATTTTATATATAAATATTAATTCCATTATTATAATTAGTCTTGAGATACAGTGATGGAAAACTAATTACATCGATTCACGAGGCGGTAATTCGCCGTACAAACGAACGATAGATCCTTTTCCCATTTGATAGAAGTAGAGATTGATATAGGTCATGAAACTAACATAATAAAATATAATTATATAGAGTATAATGGATTTATTATTTTATCTTATTTAAATAATATTTTAAGGTGGTGGAAGAAGAAACAAAACTAAAACAAGTGGATAAAAACCATACCTCTTCATTGGAACTCATATGATTAACACCTAAAGACCACTAAGGTTAGTGTTATTCCAAACATAATGCCTCTAGAATTAGGGTATGGATTATAGTAATGTATTTGGGTAGATCTTGGATAAAACAAAATGGTTTTTATGTTTAATGTATTAGTAATAATAGGGACCCTTTTACAAGAGATGGGATAGACACTCTTAGAATTTATCAAAATATTAATTTAACATAAATTAATTTCCAATTTAATATGGATCAAAAGTAAGTTATTTAAAATATAATATGATTATTTCTATAAATCCTATAATCCAATATTTTTTTAAAAAATTTAGGTCACATTATTACCCTTGTCATTTAGGTTTAATCTTTATTTAACACTTTTAACTCTTGCCATTACAACATTGATTTTTACTTTTTGAGGGTCAATATAGTTACTATAAAATGAATATATATATATATATATATGGGACATGGTTGATATTTTAAACCTTAAAATAATCAATTCTAAAAAAATAATATTTTTAGAAATTTCATATCATTTAATAAAATATTTTTTACTATAAAATATCCATAATGCCAATTTTAAGAACTATTCATTACAATGACTTTAATAATAAAAATATAACTCTTAAAATTCTATAAAATTATTTTAAAATATCCCTAAAATTTAAAATAATTCTATAAAATTCATTTAACACATTATTTATCTCAAATTATATTTATTATAATATTTTTAATATCATTTATTTGACTTTCTCATTAAAAGAATAATTATCGTATCAACATTGTGTGAACATTTAAGTTAATTATTTCTTCAGTAAAAATTAAAAATAAATTAAAATGATTAATATATGTCATTAATTTTTAAAATATCATTTATAGTCGAATGTATCCTCTCAATAACTTAATATTAAAAATACTACACTTATTAAAAACTATATTGTGACATGTTTGACATTTCTTTAAATAAAATATTATAATGGTCATAATCACATAAAATTGGCCCAAAAAGGTTATAAATTATACCACTAGATTATTATGGTAGTTTTATACTCAACTAATAATATTTATTCAGGTATTTGGATCATTTAATCGTTCTTATCATTTTAATTAAAATTGTTTTATTTATTTTTCTTCTGCTCACAAAAGCACTACATCAGTGTTGTATAAACATTTAAGGTACATATATAATATATAAAAATTAAAAATAAATTAATATAATAAAAATATATAAATTAGTCTTCATATAATCCTTTAAATCCATTCATTATGTATATTTACTCATATCCAAGTCAAGAAAACTTATTTAATTTTTTATTTTGACTTTTCTAGCCCTTCATAAGCATTGCACAGTAATTTGAATAATATTCTTGTTATATAATTAAAAATTAAAAATTATAAGTTAAAATCCAAATTTATAGACTAAATTTAATAAAAATATCGTTCAAAGACTTGTTACCTCCCAATTATTAGCCATAAGACACATGATTTGACTCTTCTTGTACTGCACAAGCACTGTATCAGCACTGAAAATGATTTTCATATTTATAATGAAATAAATTATAATTTAAATGTTCTAAATTTATTTTATAATATCATAAATTATTCATTACATAAGATTAATAAATTTTTACAACATAATTATGTCTTGAAAGTATCACAAAAGACACTGTATTTTAAAAAAAACTAAATTTTTTTACTATTCACCAAAAAAATTTACTTTTTAATAAAATTATCAAATTTTCACCATAGAATAATTTTATATGATGATTTATAAAATTAAGTTTATTTTTTAAAATACATTATTTAAACTACTAGAAATTAATTATAATATTCACCAATAATAAACAAGAAGTCCCATTTTTGATGGAAACATATTTCTGAAGAATAAAATGACTTTACTAAAAATATGTTGTTATTTTTAATCATTTAATAATTAATTTATATTGAGTAAATACTATATATTTATTTAATAAATCATTTATTCTTATTCATACCCTCCAAATTAACGACTAAGTAATAACAATCACATTTAAATAATAATATTTTGATGTTCATTTAAGTTTGTTGTGTCATATCTTATACGCTATCTAAGATAGTGTTTTCTTTAAAAAATATTACTATGTTACATATAGATATATTATATGTTTTCATAATTATCATTTAAATATGATTATTTTAACTTACTAATATATCATGACCTTTGTTTTAGTGCATGTAAGGAAAGATATGAAACTCGGTACAATTTAAAGGAAAACATATATATACAAAAATATAATGATGTTACATTATTCATCCATTAAATAAATCAATTCCTTGAAATTTTTTTCAAATAAATTAATTCAGGATGTAATAAATATAGACATTACTCAATAAAAAATTTTAAATGAAATTTCAACATTAATATCTTAAGTAAAACTAGATGTCAAATATTCTTACTCTATTGAGTTAACTGAATGCTTCATTTTCCATTGGAAACTAGATGATTTATATTCTCCATTTCACACATAAAATATTTTCTAGTTCCTTTGATACATTACCCAAATTATTTCTTCCCACATTTTAGACATGAAGAAAATTTTATCCTTTTTCCTTCATCATCTATGTCACCCAAATTTTCTTGAGACTCCTTGATTCTCTTCTTTAGTGTTTTTTGTAATTAAACTATGTTCATATTATTAGTCATGTTTTTTGATAATTAACATAGTATAATAATAAGATTTATAACCCCAATTCTTATCCTAATTGATTGTCAGATGGGATAATCACTGCATTGTCCATTTCATCCATTGCTAGTTAGATTTTGTCTTGCTCCATTCCTTTATAAATTTTTGTGGTGTATTATAATAATCAAATTAGTAAATTTTAAAAGGGAAAACAATGAGATTAGAAAAAATAATTCATAATTAATGTTCATACTCTAACTTATGATACTTTATATTCAATCTAGGTTATCCATCATTATTTTACTTTTAGGTTTTATAATCTAGGTAATTTCCATAAAATCATATGTTCAAATTCTTTATAATGGTTTTTAAAGAGAATGTGAATTAACCCAAGCAAATACCCTAGGCATTTATGGATAAGTGCGCAATTAAGGCTCCTTCACATTGGACTATAATGATAACTAAGATATACCCGGCCAACTATTTTCAAGGTTGTTACTCCTAGATGCATCTATTCCAAAAACTGAATCCACTTGACGATATCCATACAGGGATGTAATTTATAGTAAAAACAAAAAATATATACTTTAACAAAATTTCCAGAGGTTCTCCTTTAATTATGATTATAACTAAGCTTTTCACTAATGATTTCTTATCGAAATCCCCAAAAAACATAAAATATTCAACACCTCCACCCTAAAGGTTCATCTATACCATTGAAACCCAGATCATCCTTAACTTATAAACCCTTTATTTCATTAGTAAATATTATATTATACTCATCTAATAATATCCTAACCCCTACATTAATATAAATATTGCTCTGATACAAACTATAGAGCTACCAAACCCACACTCCTAGATTCAGAGATGAATTCAAATAACTTACAACACTGGATTTAATACACATCAATGATTATAATAACTTTATCACATTTAAAATACATGTAACTTTAAGTTTAGAGTTTTAGAGATTTATTAAAAATCACTAACTAATGAAACTCAATTATTCTCATCAAAAGAACTCTTTTTTCACTATATAATGAGATAATAAATCCATAATGAGTCTTTAACATCACCCATAAATTTACTACACAAGATACTCTTCCAGGATTAGCATATTTAATACTTTCTTTCATAACTTGGGGAAATGGAAACATAAGAAAGGGTGAGATTAGATGCTCAGTAAGGGTGAACATAATAATAAAGTATAACATGGGAGAAAGGTATAACTTGATATCTTAATGATGATGATCATAAGTATGGATGCATGGAATAAAGAAACCATATCATGTGAACATAGATTAAATAATGATCATAACATAAGATAATTACATCATAGGAATGTGGAAACAACATTACATGACATAAAAAGCATAAATTATGGTTCTCTTCCTCATTAACAAAACATATTTTGCTAGGATAACTACCCACTCCCATAATCATCTAGTTTCACTACCTACCACTATGATATCTCAGGAGATGAAAACATTACCCAATGCATTAGAGAATGATATAATTTTGGGTCCACCCATCACATAATTAAATTCATACATATGTTCACAATATTTTTTCAATCATTATATCATAAAAACCCAAGGAAATAAAATGGGATTTATATTCTTTTTAAGTGGTTCCCTAATGAAGTATTCATGATTTAATAAATAAACACGACATGATAAACCCATTGAAAATAAATGGGAATCCAATGACTTTAAAAATAATTCTAGGTAAATAACACTCAACAAATATGATTATGAATATAGTATTTACACCATATAGGAAATGTATATATGGTTTAGACAAAAATTTCTCTAATCAATTGATGTATTTGGAATCTAGGTGAACATAATTCAGTCAAGCAGTGTAACATAAGGAATTCACATAGGAAAAAATTGGAATTAAATAATTCCTATACAAGTTTACGATTAAGAAATAAAAAAGTAGTGATGGATCATTCCATACATATAAAATAGAATTTCATTTGCTATCTAGATAAAGAAGGTGGATGGTATCATTTGAAGGACAACCTTGATCAAGTGTGATACATATATGAAGAACACTCTTAGAAAAATTAGAAAAATTTCCTTGAAAATGAGAATTTATATTTTCTTTTGAAAACATTTAGAAAGGAATATTTTATAAATTCATGAGAATAATATTTTCCTTTTTTGAAAACTTGAAAGCATAGAGTTGAAGTATATTATAAAACGATAATGGCAATGGAAAGATTCATTCACAAAGAAATGTGTAAAAGAGATTCCTTTGGGTAAAAAATGACCCATATTGAAACATATAAATTTTTTCTGTTTAATTTTTTTATAAAATCCAATGTATTTGAAAATACACTTTCAATATAGTTTGTAAATAATTCATTTTGGTACATTTTAAAACACTACATTAGATGATTTTTTTAAATCTTTTCGTGTGGAAAAAGTTTAAAGTTCACTAAAACCATTTAGTGCAGCCCACATTGTAAAATGGATGTTAAAATTTTTAATTGATAATAGTTTAAGATAGGTATTAATGTAACATTAAATATTATATAAAATAATTTCGATAGGTAAAACTTGGATATGGAAGAAAAAGATATTTGTGTTTAGGTTGGGAATCATTCTTTTTAGTGATGAATTTTGAAAGAGAACGAATCCCCAAAAGAGAATTTTTTTAATTAAAGGTAATAATTTACTAAAAGTAAAATTATATCAAATATACTTAAATTATAATGGTATGAGAAAGGTTACTTTTAAGATCAATTCTGATATAAAAATTAATGATCCATGGAAATAAAACTTGAGTCGAGACTTGAGTACCTTTTTAACAAAAACCTGTGAAGGAGAAAGTACTTAAAAATAAACCTCAATTACCATGAATAAAATATATTTCATTAAAACATAACAATTGGGATTCATATAAACCATATAAAAGTAAATTGGTGCATAAAGTAACATTTATCTCAACAAAGGGAGTTTCAGACAAAAATCCCTTACCTTATTTCCTTAGTTGATCACACTCTAACTTCTTGAAAACAACCATAAATATCTTAATAATTTTTTTTCAGAAACTTATTCATATTTATAAACATTTTATATACTTCATTTATAATTATTTATTAGTAATATAGTGGTTCATTATAGCGTATTTTTTACATCAGGTGTTAACACTTTTAATTATTTTGCACATGATTTGTAATGTTAATGTTGATCCTTTATATTTGATACCAAGTTCATAATTAAAATATTAAGTATGTTTATATAATATGTATCCCATTATTATTAATAATATACCACTTTTATCCCATTAGAGTTATAATTATGGCTCATGAAAATGAATCCACAGACAAACTTATTTCGGTAGTTTTTAATGAAGAAAGATAATATTTTATTAAGAAGTTTAGAAATTAATATTATAACTTTGAAAAATTTATAACATAGTTAATAACTTATTATTAAATTTTATTAATATTAAATAAAATTCCTTAAGCATTCACTATATAAGACTCACAATATCTCTCAAGTATGCAGTAAACCGACCAAAACAAAATTGTGTCGTAATGATCGAATGAGTAAGAATGTGTTATTACATAATGTTAATATAACATTTATAGATTATTATAAATGTAATGTATTTCATATATATCCATAAAATATATTCTTAGAACCATTAATCATGGGTGTTGTTGAAAAATGAAATTCTTCATTCGTGGAGGTGGTAGTCCGCACATACCCACAATTAAGGGAACCATTTCTCAATGAATGGATGGAGTGACAGTATATGGAAATTTATAATTTAAGAATTATTATAAATTTATAAACATAATATTATTTCATTAATTAAAATTTTAGGTTCATCCATGTTATAAGGTCAAGAGAAATGAAATATGTCATTCATGGAGGCGGTAGTCCACACATACACATGATTAACGATCTCATTAATTAAGGAATGGATAAAATTAAGGTAATTGTAGAAGGAGATAATTTTATAATTTTATAAGTGACATATAAGGAATAATTATTCATAAAAAACAACGTTTATACCATCCCTAGGGGTGGTGATAAAAAATGAACAACATCATGTCATGAATGCGATAATCCACACAAATGCATGATCAATGTGTTTATTTTTCTTAGAGGATCCTACAAAATGAATGAATAATTGATGTTACACTAATATAATGAAATTTAAGTATATATATGATACTTAATTAATTATATTATAAAATTTAGAGAATATTATGATGATTAAAATTAAAAATAAAGTCTAGGGGGCGAGTAATACTTATGTTGGGAACTTTGATTTTCCTTAGAATTATCCTTGGAAATGAAGGACTTAAGCTAAATAAACAATGTCAAAGGCTTATATTTGTGGGAAAGGGTTATAGGATGAAACAATTAGAAGAGTTATTTCTAGTAAACCGAAGGAAAGTGTATACCTTGAAGGGGTGTGAGTGCTCACTATTATAAGTGAGGAAGATGAACTTTTCCATGGAAAGAATGTTAATTAAGGGGTAAGAATGGAATGAAATGAAATTTAGGTGAGTTTGGTGAGGTAAAGTTTTTAAGACATGTAAGTAAGTCATTAAAACATAAAAAATTATTTCTAGATGGTATAAAGTTTATGTTGAAATAGGAAAAAACGAACCACCTGAGATTATTCATTTAAACACTTATTACTCTTAATTAAATACTAATCATGGAAATTAATTTATTACAAAAAATATAATTAGACCCTTATTAAAAAAATTATATGGTGATTCTAAATTTGGTCTCCATTTAACCTAATTCATTAGATAAATATTATAAAATATTATTTTAAATTAAACAAATGCAACACATATTTTTTTTAAATACAAGAGGTTTTTTAAACTTTAAACTTTTGTATAAGATAATTTTTTAATGGTTACTGATTTTCATGATAGAAATTTATTTATTATAAATAAAAGGAATTTTAAGTCAAATTAAAATCAATCCATAACCAAATGTAACCAAAATAGTAATTAATTTAATGAAAAGACACAAAACATTTTTCATTATTAAAGTAACATTTTACTTCAGTTATAAAATTATTGGCCATGGATTTTCTAAGATCAAATAATATTTTTAATATGAATAATTTTATTTCTTAATTTCATATCTGATCACTGAAATGGTTTTATGACATTCTAGGTCATTCTTATATATTGATAAATTCATGAAAATTTTAATTTTCTTAAAAACCACATATTTGGCTAAAAAATGATATTTTCATAAAATGATTGATATTATAAATTAAAAATTAATGTGCGTATTATCTAATTCTATTTCTAAAAATCATATATATATATATATATATAACTTTTAAAAGAAAAAAACATAAAAATAAATTTATTTTTTAAAAAAATACATTCTTAAACATTAAGTGTTTCTCATATTATTTCATATAAATCTTATAATTTAAATAATTTTAATATTTTATTTCATATATAGATATATTATATGTTATCATAATGATATTTTAAGGATTATTGTTTTAATTTACTAATGTATCACAACCTTTATTATAGTGTGTGTGAAGAAAGATATTGAACTCAATATTATTTAAAGGTAAAAATATATATACTAAAATCTCAAGATTTTACAATGTGAATTTTACCATTCAGATTCCATGAAATTCACTACCAAAATGCGTGGACTACAGGGCGTGTACACCATCTCCACATCATGTAATCTGAAAAACCCTATTCCAATCAGGCCTGATAAACACATGGTGTATTTAATAACCATTTAATACACTATGTATTATTTACCATTCAGCACATCTTGTATCCTATGACACTTCCAAGTGCAGTGAATCTTGATATACAATGTGTACTTTTCAATTACACACCATATAATTATATTTATCACCTAAGACTTTAGCACCTCCTGATGGAATATTTGATCAATATCCACTTGTTGTTAACCAATTTAGGATCATATGAAACTTGGAATAATCATGTTTAATTATTTAAACATATTAATTGACTTTTATAATAAAGAATGAGTAAATAATAAATGAAAAACTAAAAAAATGTTTATAATCAACCAACAAATAATAATTGATAATAATTTATTTTTATGATCGATTTGATACCAATTAAAGGTTCTTGGGCACATGAAAATAAGTTTTAACACCTTGAGACTTTATAGAATATATTAATTTAAATAAATACTTTATTCAATAGCTTTCTCTACACACAACAATGAACCAAAACGATCCACAACATATTAGATAATCATTATTAAGAAATTATAAGTGAATAAAGCCTCGAGTAAATAAAAAGATAGTGATGAATTTAAATTTACTATGTTTTGAGGATAAATTATTAATATGATTTACTATTAAAAATGGTTGTTCTTTCTAAAATAACCGTTTAAAGTGTTAATAACACTTAATGTTTAAAATTTTCGTTTTTCAATAAAAGCATTTTTTATATTTTGAATTTTCATTTAAAAGATAAATTTATAAATTTCAGAATTTTAATTTTACAAAATTAACATCCTTTTTGAATTCCATATATAAATATTAACCTAAGTTTAATTTTTGATATTTTTCGGAAATAATTGAATTTTAGGTGAATAGTTAAAAATACAGTATTTACTAAAATCATAGTATTTATAACTATATCAAGAAGTAAGTGTAACTTAAAAACTTATAAAACATTTTTTATGATCAAATGTGTATTATTTAGTAAAACTATAAAATTTTAAATACTATAATGAATTTATAAAACCTATCTTTAACAACTTATGTTATATTTTTCAAATAAAAGAAATTATTTCCATCTTTTCTATTAATTAAATATTATTTTTATGAAATTCGGTTTTGGATTGCTTTTAAATACACCTAAATTTTATTTGTTTTATAATAAATGAATTTATATCATTTAAATCAAATACACTGATAATTTTTACCTACACATAAATTTTAATCATGAAAATAAACTTTTTTCTAAAATGAGTTTTTATGCAATAAATGTGCTAATGTTAAGATTAATTTATCTTATGCATGTTAATTTTATCTGATAAAATTTATTTCATATTTGGAATTATTTTGTAAATATTATATAATAAGTTTCATTTTATTTTTAGGCACAAAAAATGAATTACTTAGTTAAAACATAGTTATCGTGATGAAAACCAAAAAGGGTAAAAAGGGTTAACCAAAGTAGTAAATGACATAACATGTCAAAAACATATTTCTAATTGAGTGGTTGAGGTTTTTGAAGACAAAAAATTATATCCAATCCATTATTTTCCATTTTTCATCCTTCTTGACATGTGAAACATATTCTCTCTTTATATTAAGTTAAAATATTTACAAAAATATCATTCTCACCACTTGTAAAAGGGGCCTCTCACCACCCCTTCATTCCAAATTTTGACTTCCTCTTGATAATTTACCCTATATACTTCTCCTAGGTTCATATTTTACTTCATTTAGATTTTGGTCACAATAAATTATCATAATGCCCCCGTTTCCAAGGAGTCCTCTAAGGGTAAACTCAAGTCCTAAATAGGATCCAAGTACTTTAGTGGAAGTCAGAATTAAGGTATAAGGTTCTTTGTTTGAAATTTAATTCCTTCAGACAAATTTATTTTTTACTCACAATGATATATTCAATATGATGTGATAAATAATGAATGAAAATATTTTAACATATTCATGTAATTCTTGGATTTTGAATATCCATATCATGTTCTTTCTTTAAATGGCATCTGATTCAAAAGATACCAAAGTTATAAGGTATTTTGTTAACTCAACTCCCTTCATTGAGTTTTAGTGACTATTCTTGAACTACTTTCTTCTAAGATTAGTTCCTTCCACCCTAAGATTTTATTTCATTGTACTTTTACTTCATCTCTATGGAGAATGAAATTTAATTGTGTCCCATAACTTCGTCTTTTACGAGTATGATAAAAACATTTCCTAAAAAACCCTTTTATGGTTTCTCTTACCATATGATAATTATTCTTTATGAATCATCCATTACAAGTTCAAAAATGGTTTTACAAATGATATTAAATATTGATTAAGTTAAAATGAAAAGGGAAATATTATTCAAAAGTAAAAGTTTGATTTTAAAAGGAATTATTTAATTTTAAAAAATGGGTTTTAATGACTTTTATTTTATAGAAAGAATTCTTCTGTATTTTTATGTATTTTCATGAAACGTTTTTGAAAACACATATATATTTTTTCTGAACACCTTTATGGTTTTAAAGGGTAATTTTTTAAAAAAATTATCAATCCCAATGTATTTTTATTTTAATGAAAACATTTTAACAAAATTTTTTACTATTTTGAAAAGGGATATTCTTCTTGTTTTTCAAAGTGATTTATTTGATAATAGTTTCTCTTCCATTTTCCTCTTTAACCACAAAATATCAAACTCATGTGGAGATATTTTATGAATAAAATTCTAAATTCCATTATGAAAAATTATATTTGGGTGATTGAATTTTTTGTATTAACCGATCTACTTTTTATTTTATGTTATACGATATCATTTGGAAATGATATGAAATCCCTTTTCTTTCCTTGGGTTCTTCAAGTTATGATATTATATTGATTTTGTGTTTATAAAAAATTAGTATGGATTATCATTATGATACGGTTTGGGTCCAATAAATACCTGAGATGGTTTAGTTCTGATAAATCTCTGAGATAGTTTGGGTCCAATAAATCTCTAAGACTGTTTGGGTCCAATAAATCCATAAGACAATTTTGGTTTAATAAAGATTGAAGATTGTTTGGGTTCAAAAAATCCCAAAGTTGATCTGGATATGATAATGTCTTGATACAGGTTGGGTTTGATAAATCACTAACATGGTTTAAGTCTGATAAATCCCTAAGACAGTTTGGGTTCAGTAAATCCTTGAGAGATTTTAGGTCTTTTAAAGCCCTATAATTCTTTGGGTAAAGTTTAATATCTCATGAGACAATAAAGGGGGACATACCTAGATTTTTTCACAACTTGTAGGGTGGGAAAGATTGGGTTTTCTCACAGTATGATGTTTTAATGTGATGATGTTATGTGTCTTTATTATACTTTATGGCTCATGATTGTTATCTTTTGATTTCACATTGTTATTACATGGTATATGTTTGTTTATTTGAGTTTATATGGGCTTCTATTATGCCTTACAGAAAACTCTTATTGTTCCATGTTGTTTTAATAATATATTTCTCCCCTGTTCATTTTTTTCATGATCTAATCTTTTATGAAATGTGTATCATTTTTCCTTACTGAGTATTTGTGCTCACCTCTTTCTTATGTTTACCTTACTTAGGTTATGAAGATGAGTAAAATGTATAAGAAGTGTAGAAGGGAGTATAGTGTAGCTCAATTATAGATAAATGTTAACAAGGGTTGAAAAATAAGTTTCTTATGCATCTAGTCCTCAAACACACTAAACCATCTGTTATTGGGATTTTTTGATTATTTGTGCGGTGTGATTTTTACCTTATGAGAACGTTTTAAAATAAAAATATGTTTACCATGTATTTTTATAGTTTCTATTAGAGTAGAGTTTATTTATCTTTTGTGATTAGTTTAGTTATTTTTGAGAATTAAGATAGAGATAAATTTAGTGAAAACCCTAGGGATAAGTCTAAGGGATAATTCTAAGAATAATATAACATATTAATGTTTTCGTAAATTAGAGATTGTGTGGTTCTTCTAGAAATTACATCTCTGTATGGATACTGGAAAGTTGATGATGTCGTGACACAAATTCACCTAGGGATAATCACCCGGGAGAAAGATGGTTGAGCATTAACTCAATCTTCACTCTTGTGCACAATGAGTGGGACTAAGACTTCACACTTAGAGAGACACTCTTGATGGATATGATTTGTAAAATTCACTTTCTCATTATAAACTATTATGAATTATTTAAAAATATAACTAGAATAGTTAGAAAAACTTACAATGGATAACCTAGATTGAAAACTAGATATTCATAGGTTAACATATTCATGTAATTTATGAAATCCACCTTCAAAGTTTGTAGTTTCCTTATATGTATATTCATTTTTTTTTTTTTTTTGAGAAAGATGAGTGGAGAGGCTATTAAATTGAAAATAGAAAGGAAAGTGCAACGGTCGAAAAGTGGGAAGTTTACATTTATCCTTTTGAAGAATTAGCAAGAAATCAGAGGGAAGAGAGGTGGAAGGAAGACTAGAATCCTCATGAAATCCCTTGTTTGCAAGTACGTCCGCTAGAGTGTTGGCTTCCCTTTCGAGGCTCCATCCATGTTACTCTTGATCCATCTAGCAGGGGGAGGGGTCCAGGAAATTTCAACCATGTGATGGGGAGGAGGAAAGCAGCCACTATCCTTCCGACGTCATAGAACAATAAGATCAACCATCGTATTACTGCAGTGCGCTGAATGCAGCGTGTCATCGTGGTGTATGGCCATGAGAATTTCAGACATTGCATTATTTCTGTTGAATCGGGACTGGGTATGAATCGTTTTATTGCGCGCTCTCCATATGATATGTATAATCTCTGCACAGGAAACCTGGAAAAGAGTGGCAAGCTGGCGATACATTGGTGTGTTGAGCAAAGTAGGAAGAAAAACACTGGTTTCACAGGACTGAATCGGCCGAACCTCAAAGAGTTCAAATATGGCTTTCCATAAGGATGAAGCCATTTTACAGTATAGAAATAAGTGGTTCACATCTTCACAGTGTTGATTTCATAGGACGCACATGGAGCATAAGGAGATACCCACTTTCTGGAGATTAGTCTCAACCTGAACTTTATTGAAAGAAAGCCTCCACCGCATCGTGAATCTGGAGGGAAGTGTCCATTTTTTTTTTTGAACGCTGCAATCCAGTTGTTTGGACCCTGTGTGAGGTGTTTGTAGAAGGACTTTGAGTTGAGCTGTCCATTAGCGGCTGGTTCCCAAAATGGTATGTCGCCATGTGATGAGAAGGAATAACTTGTCACTGCTTGAAGAATTGCAGGAGGAAGGTTGCTTAGGTTGTTCAATTGGTCATTGATGGTGATGACATAGTTAATATCAGAGTCAGTGCTGTCAATGCATTCAGTGAGGGGGGCTCCAGTCTAGTTGTCAGTTTTAGAACATGAGAGAGGAGCTAGCACTGACCAGCCAATGGGAGTTAATGAAGATCTTGTCAAAGACTGATCTTAGACCAAGCCAAATTGAAGAGAGCATGTAGGAATTATGACCTGCTTTGAGTTTCTGGACAAACCTACATCTAAGAGAACTTAGAGCTTATGATGTAGAGTTGAGTAGCTTCCATAGAAAATGTGCGTGTAGAGACTGGTTAAAAAGTGCAATGTTCTTGATCCTGAGTTCCCCTCTAGCATAGGGAAGACAGCATTGTTTCCATGGGACTGTAATTATCTTTCTCTCTAGGATGCTTCGGCTCCAAACGAAGTTCCTCATCAAGGAATTAATGGATTTAATGATGGGGATCAGCCATGAATAAACCATAAAGGAGTACACTAATTTTGAGATGATGACATGCTTAACTAGGCATGTTATTCCGACCATTGATAGGGATTTTCCTTTCCATTGAGCGAGAGATCTTCTAATCTGACTCAGGATGCTAATGAAGTAAGAAGCCCATGGCCGCCCTGTTGCGGAATCGTCGGGAGACACAACGACAGAAAATGAGAAAACGAAAGAAAGGAAAAACAACAATGAACACGGCGATTTACGTGGTTCGGGAAAAATCCCTACGTCCACGGGAGAGGCAGAATTTAACTAATCGGGAGCAGCAAATTACAGAGGATTTCAGTCGGAAACACTAGCCCGAAAATGGGCTACATATGAAGAAGACGGTCTACTGTTCTGAATAGTAGTCCGCGTTGCAACAGTGATCGGCGGCTCACTTTGTCAAAAGTGCTACAGTGTCTGCCGGCTGGAAGTCAAAAGCGCTACAGTACTGTTGACCCCGAAGTCCGCACCGCTACAGTGTCTGTCGGTGTCGATCGGTCAGCTCCGCTACAGTGGTCATCATTGCTACAGTGCCGAAAAATTGGGCGGGGGGCCGAAGGCCCTCGGACCCCCGGAGCAGGGGCGCGTTGCCCCCTGCAACCCCCAACGAGCTCGACCCGCGACAGTTGCGGACCACAAGCATTCGGCCCAACCGGATCGGGCAACACCAGTCCAACACGCCCCCAGAACATAGGCACTCCAAGATAGATAACGGGTAAAGATCCCTCCCTGATTCCTAGTTCATTGATCATGTCCATCTTTCGGGCGGCTGAGATACCCTTACCTAAATAGATGAAAGACTTGCCCCAACTAATTTCCTAACCTGAGATGCCTTCATAGTGGGTGAGGATCCTCTTGGTGTTCTTAATGTTCCTTATGTCACCCTAGGTGAAAATAATGATATCGTCAGCAAAAAATAGGTGGGATGGAGATGAAATACCTCGTTTTGCCCAGATGGTTTTCATGTCCCCATTGTTCACCATAGAAAGGAGGAGCCTACTGAGGTATTTTTCCGCAATGGAAAAGATAATAGCCGAGAGGGGGTCTCCTTGTCTCACCCCTCTTGAACACTTGAAGTAGCCTTTTGGGATCCATTAATGAAGATAAAGATTTGATCCAACCCAAGAAGAGTCTTGATCTAGTTGATGAATATGTCATTGAAACCAAAACTCTCAAGAATTTTACAAATAAATCCCCAATCCATTGTGTCAAAGGCTTTTTTGATGTCAAGATTGAGCACAATGTTCCCTCCCCTCATTGACTTCCCGACTAAGTTCACACATTCCGAGGTGGTAATTAGGCAGTCCTGTATATTCCTTCCATGAAAAAATCTGAATTGGTTCCAAGAAATGATCTTATTTGAGATTCTTGCAAGTCTATGAGCCAGTATTTTAGTGATATTTTGTAGATGGTGTTGATAAGTGCAACTGGTCTAAATTGACTGATTTCACAGGCATTATCAACCATTGGAATAAGGGAAATAAATTGAGAATTAAAACCCTTGGGTAAGGACCCACCTTTGAAAAAATGATTAACTTGATTGAAAACCTCAGGTTGTACCATATCCCAAAAAAGCTGAAAAAATGATGGGTAAAACCATTCAGACCATGTGAACTTTCCTTGTTCAAACTGAAGAAAGCTTCTCTAATTTCAAACTCAAGGGGGTGGAGATAAGGAACGAATTTTCAGCCTCAGTGACTAACCTCAGGATGAAGCCTTCCTTCAGATTTTCAGTCTTTGTTGGACCATTGTATAGGTTTTCATAATAAGAGACAATGTGGGCTGCAAGGGTATGCCTATCATTCAAGATCTGGTCCCCGTCTTTCAAGAGAGAGAGGTTTGTTGACCTTTCTAGCTCTTTGTAGGGCATTGAAAAAATTTGTGTTCCTATCCCCATCATTGAGCCACTTGGCCTTAAAAGTGTTAATGAGGATATTGCCTTTGAGCCTTACGAGATCTTTAAGCTTGGAGACCATTTGAGTCTCTTGAGTGATTCCATTTGAAAAGTTGTGCTACATGTGGTCTTCTTGAATGGAGTGTAGAGAAATCTCAAGTGCATCAATTTCGGCATCAAGATGACTGCTGCTCCAATCCTCCAACCGGGCTTTCAGATTTTTCTATTTGTGAATACATGCCGTTGGAGAATTCTTCCAAGCAATGTTTGTCCAGGAGAGTTGAACCAGCTCATGACATTCTGGAAGGTCAGCCCAAGAATTATCAAACTTGAAAGGTATGGTAATCTTTCTATCATCACCATGCAGGCTCGCCAGAATAGGATTGTGATCCGAGTTGTGCTTTGCAAGTGTGATGCACGAGATTAATCTCCAGTTACCCAGAAAGGCATCATTCACAAAAGCCCTGTCAATACTACTGGCCCTCATGCCATTAAGATGCCTTCTGTACCAAGTGAATTTATCCCCTGTGACGTTGACTTCCATGAGATTGAAATCCTCAATGCATGTGTTGAACTCCTTGGTGGAAAGAGAGCAAAAGGAAGGTCCCAGTTTCTCATCAGCATGAAGAATAGAGTTGAAATCACCCAGAATAATCCATGACTCCAAGATGGAGTTGGAGAGGCGCTTAATTAAGGACCGAAGTGGTATCCTGTCAAGATAGCAATAAAAAGAATAGAGAGCAGTGAAAAAAATATTCCGGTTGTTCTTGAGGAAGTAGCAGGTAACAGATTGATCATCCTCATGAATAATTGAAGAGTTGCCAATAGAGCTGTGGACAAGAATCCAAAGCCTGTCTTGAGTTGAAGAGGCCTGAGATTTTCCCAAGAGGTGATAGCCATTGCTAGGGGAAAATTTTTCCTGCTTGAGGAGATATCTTTAGGGTCATCAATACCAATGACTTTAGGTTTGTATTTTCCTGCAAGTAGACTTAAGGAACTTTTGGTGTCAAGGTTGGCTATGCTTTGACAGTTCCAAAACATGATCCTCATTTTGATCGTGTCTTGGGGGTGGCTGCCCCCTTTTCTTTCACCTCCAATTTTTTGGATCTGCTGGATTTTCTGGTATTTTTCCTTGAGCCTGGCTCAAGCATTTCATCATTATCCCCCTTGGGATCATCCTAGTTTCTATGATCATCAATTTCAGAGGAAGCTCCACCAGCTATTTATTGCACCCTTGGAGATGGGAGTGTTGGCAGCAGACCAGAGACAACAGGACCCGAACTGGTGTTCTTCATTGTCAGGGCCTGCTGCTCTTTATTTGATCCTGGCACCATCATGGTGACTGAATTTGGTGCGGCCGCATCAGTGATAAAATTCTCTTGTAGTGTAGCCTTAACTGGTGACTTCTGCTCAGAAATCAACACCTGTGCAGCTGAATACATGCTGGAAGAGAACGTGCGCAGAGTGGTTGAGTCCTGCTAACCTTTGCTAAAATCAAATTGCAACACATCGCCCATAGCTGCCTCATCTGGGTAAGCAAGTTCCTGAAGTGCGCAGCATCAATGTCCAGGGCAAGCATATTAAGCATAAGTTCTTCAGATTGGAGAGTAGAATCCATTCTGAATATGTCAGACATTAAATCATGTAATTCAGCGTCCACGTTTTTTGTTAAAAAATCATGAGTTTCATCATCTGAACGGTGGTGAAGTCTAACTAAGAATTTCATAGAAAAGGAGGAAGTAGACCCTATGGAATGGGAAAATTTTATGAAGATATTTTTCACTAAGTATTTTTCTCAGAATCCTCAAACAAAAAAGGAGTGGGAATTATTGGAATTGAATAAAAAAGAGCATAAATCAATTAGAACATATGTGGATAACTTTTCTAGACTCACATGGTATGCCTCTAGTTTTATTACTAACCACAAAAGTAAGATCGAATGATTCTTTAGAGACCTAAAACCAACTGTTTGAATGGAATTAACTAAAAGAGACTTTGGTAGATACAAGAAAGTTTTTAGATGTTATATTAAGGTGGAAATGGAAACTATAGACTCTAACTATTCTAGAGATAAGAAAAGGAAGATGAAGTTTCATTGAAACCCAAATGAATGATCTCAATGTTGAAATAAATTCCAATTGCTTGCATGTGTAAAATGTGGAGAGAATCATCAAGGAAATTTCTTGAAAAGTGGGAAATGTTTCAAGTGTGAGAGCGATGGTCATCAATCTCATAATTGTAAATCTAGGGAAAAGAGGCCAATTAAAGCAATGAAGGTTCCAACTAACGCTCCACCCACACATCAACGCTTCAAATGAAAGGCGTTTCGGAATTATACAAACCAATGACCCAACCTAAGGGCTAAAATGGATAATCGTCATTATCAAACTACTCAAATAAGGGAATATGGAAAATCTTATGTAATAACCACCGCGAAAGTGGTCGATGGTGATGAATTACTTTAAGGAAAACTTCGCCTCCACCCATGATTTGTAGATGTGTTGTTACCACTTATTTACAATAAAATATTCATAGAACCTGATGGTTAATTATAGGGGTTAAATTATGTTCAATCATTCATGTTGGGTACATCACATTTGAACGGTCTCCAACGGGTTTTGTTCATGGAGCCAAAAATGCCCAATGGCTCTCATATCCATGACGACTCATGGACCTAATTTTTAAAGGGAATTGTTCACTGGGTAACTTGACCAACAACACTTAAGAACTCACATTGGTTGAGGGTATGGGAATTCGGGCTCATAAAACACTTTTGGGGGGAAATATTTCCTATTATGGGACCCTCTTATAGATTTAAGATATGTTCACAAATCCTTTGTTCATTCCCAAGTATTTATACATGGATCACCCTGAGGTAAAGATAAATTATGAAGATGCATGGGTCTGGATACATATGTATGTATCCAAGGTTCTCCATTGATTGGGATATTTGTATGTATCTGAGATTTTTCATTAATGGGACCCTTTTATGACCGGATTAGATATTATTTAGTCGCTCATTAGGATGATGTTGGTTTTATGCCTCGTGGGGTGCTCTGGAGTTTATTGTCATCTAAGGAGTCGAAAGTTGTTTTGATGTTTGGATCGAACCCATAAGTTGGGCTTCCTATATATCCTCACGAGAGGAATTAGAACCCATGTAGTTTTGTGTCACTTAACAGGACACGTCATCTTTTAAGGTTGTGTGACAAGAACCAAACCATGCAGTTTAACGTTATACGGTAAGAAAAACCAGGAGAAAGGTGTTTGGTTAAAGTTTGGTACGGGACTTATGATTCGGCACCCCAAGGTACCTGGAAGAGATTTGGTATCCCAGGTGGATATGACCCAACCGAGAATATGGCTTGGAGATCATTAGGGTGAATTTGGGTGTTCGGTTTGGACCTCAGAGAGGATTCCTACATATCCCAGTTAGTTGGGAATCAAAGACCAGGTAGTATAGTATGTTTGGGGCTTACACCTATAGAGGAGGCCCATTTGAGGGGAAATGATTGGGGATTACACCTGCAAAGATTCCTATAAGGTGACTCTTCATTGGGAATATGGCCCTTTTTAAGGTTGAGACATGGGTTCGGGGATTACACCGTATAGGAGGCCTGATTGAGTGGATATGGTTGGGGCTTACACTTAGGGCATGCCCATTGAATGTGATTGGGGATGATGTCGTATAAGAGGTCCATGGATCATGATTGGGGATTATACTGTATAGAAGGCCCATTTGGTTTGGGATCGTGTGGATGTCATGATAACTGCTAACCTCTAAGCCTATGCGAGTCATGATCAGTGTGAGAAATAAGAGGAAACAGTAGTTATGAAGATCACACAATCCCCATTTGTCTACTAGTGGACGGATGCTGGAGCCCAAAGGGAGATAGAGAGGTATTTAGATGTGACCATCTCCTCTTTTATTTTGGTAGTCGGGATAGTTGCATCTGGTGACCCATCTGACTATATACCGGGATGAGGTGAAGAGGGGGAAGAGCACCGCCTCTACAAGAATGGCTAGGGGCTTACTCCAAGAGGGATTCCCATAATGGTACCTAGGGATGAGAGAAATATCCGGCACTTTCCCTCATTGAAGGGAAAGGCAGGCTGTTCCACTAAATCCCTAGAATGGGGTGGTTCAATTGAGCACCACCAAGGTCGAAACCCTTGTTACCATGATAATGTAGACTTAAAGACATTCTGAGGGTCCCCCTTATTGAGGAGGTTACACACGTGACTCCACTTACCATGAGTATGTAGACTTGAGAGGACATGATAATGTGCCCGATGATATGATCATACATGTCAGGTGGATTTAGAAGAGACATTGGCCTAATGCCATTTGACTAGTTCACGGAGGGTACAAAGTGGGGCTTGATGATACAATGAAAGGGAGTGATGGGTGGCAGAGAGTAGAATGCCCTAGGATGCCCCATTTTAGTATAGAAGGTTCTTATGCGGAATGGGGTTCCCTCTGCATAGAATATTGCTATGTGGGTGAGGGTACCATCCGCATAGAATTTTTCTACAGAAACCTAGGTTCTTCCAGCATAGCATGTTGCTACACGGCGCCAGGTTTCTCCTGCGTAGCATTTTTCTACGTGAGGTAGGGTTCCTCCAGCATAGTGTTTTACTATGCGGGGTGCTGGGCCGCAAAGGGGGCATCTGTTTGTGCCTCACAAAATGGCGCTCGTAAAGGGTTTTTATGTTCGCAAACTGCTGGATGATTTATTATTTAATCCTTAATGCTATGCAGTGGATTTTTACATGATGGGAATAGAAATCTCTATGTTTCGTCTCTCATCCGGGATCTCCTCCTACAATCTCTATTTTTCATTCTTTCTTGGATCCCCCTCGAGGTTATTTTATAGATGAATGGAGGGACTGGATACCATCATGGACAATCATCTGCGATGGGCTGTGAGGCTTCTTTTGCGGAGCCTAAGAAGGATGCCCCGACCCACGGATGATTTTGTTCTAGGGATAAGTCATTTGCGGTGGTAGAAATCACCTTCTGTCCACGTAAACGAATATCGTTTCATTCATAGGTGTTGGAGGTACCAACTCATCCCATGAACAATTTAGTTCACGGGGAATGGTCATTCACAGGGGCAGAAATCATCATTCGACCCTGTAAATGAATGTGGTTTCGTTCGCAGGCATCGGTGGTGCCACCTAATCCCGCAAATAATTTATTTCACAGGGAAGGTCATTAATGGGGGAGGAAATAACCTTCTGTCACCACAAACGAATGTGGTTTCATTCGTGGGTGCCACCAATCCGTCTCATCCCACGAACAATTTTATTCATGGGGTGCTTTGTGAAGCGACAAAACACCAGGCCGCTATCCGCAAAGTGATTTTCACTTCACAGGATCAACCCATCCTTTACAGTTTCACTCCCTTCGAACATTTTCTTCAACCCTTGATTAGCCTGCCCCGCCCTTGTGATCCTGACCGTCCATCTGGCTTCGCCTGTTGAGGGTTTCTTCGGCTTTTGGTTTTACGGGTTCCCGTTGTGGCTTCCCTGGATTGGGCGAGTTGTTACGCAATTACTCCGTTCGCGGGGGTTTCATCACCCTAGCTTTGGGCTGTCTCGACACAGATTCACCAGATTTCAACCTCTCGGTTCTTGTTCGTTGCTCTCGGATTCTGGTGGTTTCATCCTCGACGAAGGATTGGTTCGGTGGCCTGCTGATCTCCCTACACACCGCTGGTGCGCGGTTCCTGATGGAGTTCCTCAACATCCTTCTACAACGAAGACGTGTGGACCCCTTTCTTCGAACCAGAAGATCGCAACCACGGATCTGACGAGATCCTCCTTCAGCAAGTTCAAACAACAAGCACCGACGTCAGCATCCACAGGGGTTCGAAGTGATCAGGACGACCAGACTTTTGTCCGGCGTTGTGATTTCCTTACCCTAGCTCTCAGTCTTGATCAGTTTATGCTTCTGTTTCTTAGATCCCATTTGTATCATTTGCTTCCCTGTGAGTTGTGATTGTTGAAACTTATAATCTGGTTCGTTTATTTTCAGCATTAATAATAAAGCGTGCATAGGTTGGTGTTCTTGCCATGCAGTAAGTCCCAAAGGGGACGAAGCACGTAAATCCTTGTAGTCTTTTATTCTTTCTGTAATGCCTTATTATTTCTTGCATATTTGATCATTTGCGCACAAATCCAGTGTAGAGACACGGAAATTTTAAGGGATTTTTTTTTCATAATTTCTTTGGAATTTTACGAGTACGTAGTTTCTGGCGGCACCTGATTCTGAGGCCCGGTGTGCCCGGAATAATTTTTTGAAGTTTTGTTAAGCTTAAATTAACGCGCGTAAGCAGTTTTACTGAAAAAGTGGAATAACTCTTAAACGGTTACTCGAATCAGAAATTTGAGGGCATCGTTGCGCTCAGGATGGCGGGTTTACCCTAGGCGCGACTTAAGTTTAGTCGGCACGGGCCTCCTGTGAGAAATTCCAAAAATGACATAACCGTAAATAAAACAATTAAATAAATTATTTTATTTTTCAAATGCTTATAACTCACAAACGGTGGCTCAGATTAAAAATCCGAGACCACCGCTGAACTCGTGAGGACATGTTTTATTTAAGCAGATACTAACTTTTGCCGGCACGAGCCACCAGAAAAAGTTAGTTTTTTGCTACAAATAAAATAATTAAGTGACAATTAATTTATTGTAAAATTTATAACTTCTAAACGATACCTCGGATTGAAAATCCGAGAGTATCGATGGGTTCGTGGGGGCGTGTTTTACTTAGGCATAACCGAACCTTGACCGGCGCGGGTCGAGGGTGACTGATAATAATTTTCCGAACTTTTTTTCGGGTACGTTCAGTAAACGTACATGCGGGTTTTTCTATCTTTTAAACCGGTGCTCAGAATTGAAATCTGAGGGCACCGATGAACTCGCAGCGCCGGTAATTGCTTAAGCGGACCTTTACCGCAGTTGCGTTTTAAGCGGGTTGAATTTTTATTTTTTTGGGGATTTAGTTTAAAATAAATAAAATTGTTGAACAATTTTATTTTTATATCTTGGAAGTTAAACTCTTCAAAGTGTGGATAAATGAGAGGTGGGGCCCACACGAGCCCCAACCTCTCAACTTCCTTAACTCTCTCTAACCTCTCTTTAACACGTCTTCAATTTAATGTGACAACTCCCCTTATTATGACAACCCATCACCTCCCTAATTAATATTCCATCAAATGTTTGAATTATATGACATGTTATATTATGGAGAGCTTTTTTTATTATTATTTTGGGGTTGGCAATATTGGTGGAGGAACTCTTGAGAAGACTAAGAAGAAAGTGTTCTTCTTGGACGAAGAACACCAACCTTCAACGAAGAACGACTCCGCAACGAGAAACACGGGGGATTTCTCCAACGGTGTTTCTACTTTGGACACACCCTGATGTCAACGGAATAGACGTCCATTTTCCGCGACGCCGCATTCCTCGAATCAATGACGTGCGACGTTAATTACCGAGGTAGGGGGTTTTCGTATAAAGGGTATATGTGAATTATACCATCGTGCATGCGTATTTTAATTGCAGGGTGTTTGTATAATTTATCTTGAATAAATTAAACTCTTGTCGTTGATGAATTTTGGATTGAGCCTCTAATGCGGAGGGCACGACTAACGAACAAGCCCGGACCCTCTGCTGGTTGTTCTTTTGTGCGCGGGATGACGAGCGACGAAGAAACGGGCCGCAACGGCAATTTGAAGCCGTCGCAGTAAAGAGCAGGTCCCGTGAGAGATGCGGGCGCAAACGGTAGGCGAATCGGACCACCGGAGCGTGTCCGGTGGTCCGCGGAAAGTGCTGCCGACGCGCCACGCCGGGATGGCGGAAGTCCAAAGGCGGTATTTTTTTTTGGGGGATGAGTTTTATTTTTGAGGGTGAGAAATCGTGGATGAATGAAAGAAGATTGGAGAGAGAATAGAAAAATAAGGGAATTAAATTAAAAGGAAAATAAAAATAGAATTCAATGATGAGATGGGCGTGATTGGCTTGGAGTCAAGCAAGGGAGGCAGATTTATTTGGGTGGTGCGTGAAATTGAGTGTGAGAATTTATGGTATTAAATTAAATTAATAATAATAATAATATAATAATGTTATTATTATTTTCATTGGGAAAACCATATTTTGACTGTATCTTCTTCGTGCGACCTCGGTTTCACGAACCGTCAGTGGTAGTGCGACCCTGACTTCGAGACGGGATTTATGAGTCCAATATTGGATCTCTTTTTCAGGTTTTTGGATCGGGTACCCGAAGCGCTCGAAAAATAATAGATTTAATAATATTATTAAATCTTCGACCCGCCATAACTCATGCGTGCGACGTCCGATTGGCTTGCTGTCAGTGGCGATGTAATCCTGTCATTAATACGGTCGATTCAAGTCTAATGTTGGATACTAAATTCTGGTTCGTGGCTCGGGGCCACGAAACACCGAATAATAATATTATTATTATTATTACGGAATCTTGTATCAGACACATCTCTCTCATATGGTGTCGGAATGACGAACCGTCTGTGACGTTGCGACCCTGAAATTAAGACGGATGTTTCAAGACCAATTTTGGATATTTAAGTCGAGGTCGAGGCGCGGGCCCCACGAGGCCCGGTTCGCACGTGTTGTGGTGAAATGCAACTTTTTCACCGGCTATCTGTTTTGGACCAATGGGTAGTCCATCTCGTGTGTTTTTTCGTATGGATCGCAATGGTGTGACAGGTTTGATTAACCAGTGTCATTTGAAGTACGACCGGGTTGGTTCGAACCCGAAACCAACCGGGCCCTCGGAGCGAAAACGCTTATATCTTAGCTCCGGACGTCCGATTGACGTGTCGTTGACTTTATTGGATTCCTCTTGATGAGACGGAACTTTTGACATACTTCGCCTGTGTTTTGGTTGCAGTTGGATAGTGGCCGGGTTGGATTGTACCCGAAATCCAACCGGGCCCCTGGAACGGAAAAGCTGATAACTTTCAGACTGGACGTCCGTTTGACGAACCGTCAGCGGTGTTGGTGATCACGTTGAGAAACGGTCCCTATGAGTATACCCTATGAGAGTTCGGGGTACATTTGAGATACGGCCGGGTTGGTTCGCACACGAAACCAACCGGGCCCCTGGGACGAAAAGACTAATAACTCACAGACCGGGCGTCCGATTGACGCGCCGTCTATTGCGTTGAGACCCCTATGATGAGGCGGTCCTTTGAGATACTTCTTCGTGGGATTTTGAGATACTTGGAGTATCGACCTGTAGCTCGTGGAGCAGACCCTCCCGGAGACGAGCGTACGGAGTACGGAGACCGTGTAGCCGGCTGAGACCTGACTACTGCTTGACCGACTCGACTTGCAGTGAGTCGACTAGCCCAGTGGACGGAGCACTACTTTGTTTGGGTGCAGACCCATGGCGGACGGAGCACTACTGTGTGACAGTGCAGACCCGCGGTACTCGTCCGGAGAGTACCTCTGCAGGCTATTAGGGGGTGTGCACTACTGTGTTTGGGTGACATACCCCGGTGGGAAGCACTACTGTGTTTGGGTGGCTGACCCGTGGTACTCGACAGGAGGAGTACCTCAGCAGTCTTAGGTTAGTGAGCAGTACCTCAGAGTCGTGACAGGACCACTGTACACTCCAGAGACGAAACTCTTCAGCAGTTACGGTTTCGATAATGAAAATCCTGGTTTGAGCTGAGTCTATGATCTTGTGTTTACCTCATGATTGAGATGAGTCACTTGATAACTTAGGTATATGTATGGGCATATACCTGGGTAGTGGTTATCCGTTGATTTCATAATCTTTGTGTTTCCTCATAATTGAGATTGATTACTTGATAACTTGGGTATATGTATGGGTATATACCTATGTAGGGGTTATCTGTTGAGATCTTTCTTTGTGGTTATCCTTGTTGGATTTAGTGAGACCTTGAGGGTCTCGGGGTCCCTACTGAGTATCGTTATACTCACCCCTGCACGGGTTATGCCCACACCTTGTTGTGTTGGTTGTAGACGACGGGCAATGCTGACAGAGACCGAGTGTTTGAGGACTGGACGGTACCCGGAGGTGGATCTCACGACGAGTCAGTATCCAGAGGTGGACTTCACGACGAGACGACACTCGGAGGAGGTTGACGGGTGAGAGCGTTGTGGAGGCTATCTGTACCTACCCTTCAGGTAGGATCCGTGGTGGACGATCCAAGAGCTGTGCTATCTGTACCTACCCTTCAGGTAGGATCCGTGGTGGACGATCCAGCAGCTGCACTATCTTTACCTACCCTTCAGGTAGGATCCGAGGTGGACGGCCCAGGAGCTGTTTCTATTCTTCCAGTTGTTTGTCTTTTATGTTGTACTTCCGTTCAGTTGTAGCTGTATGATAAAACACTATTTTATTGAATATTTTATTGATAATAAATGATATAATTTCCTCATATTGTGTTAAATATGTTTAATTAGAAAGTATTTGGGATTAGATCATTCATTTGAATATTTGATGAAAATTCCATTTTTACCCTTTATAGTTTACTGTAGTATTTCGAAGCTAAATATTTTTATATTTATTATTTGAACTTGAAATTTTGTAACAGTGTTCCTGACATAATTATCTACAACTTTTATTCAGGACACTAAAGCTAAAGAGTGCATTGGGTTGTTGAAAATGGGCCATGAAGTCAAAGTTGGGCTGGACTCGCCAGAATGGAGAAGCTTCTGTATTTCGGCCATAACTCATTCATCTGGGCCTGGATTAAGCCCAAATTTTTAGAGGAGATAGAGGACCCATATCCGCACATATTATCCTTCTGGAAGGCCGACCAATTCACGCGTTTTGGTGGTCAAATGGGTGGTGCAATTTGCATTAAAATATTTGGCCGAATTTCCACATTCACACTTGAAACCACTTGTAACCTCTCCTCCCCTCCCCTCTATAAATTAGAGTTTTTCTCATTTGGAGGGGTTGGGACGTGCATTGGGAAGTTGAGGGCATAGGATAAGTGGATCCATTCCAATTCTCCAACCATTTCAATAAGGGTAGCTCTTGAAGCAAGGATCCCTTCGACGAAACCTTCTTCTTCTCCTTCATGTTGTAATTATTTTGTTTGTGTAATAAACTTCTTTGTTCTTCTTTTATTTCTTCTCTTTTCTTCTATTTTGTTTAAATTTCTTCTCTTAATATTCCTATTTGGGCTGGAATTCTTGAGTAGAAGCGTTATTGGGTTATACCCATTATAAACCTTTGCACATGCAAAACGCTTCTACGATGATTACGCCACCCATGGAAGAGTAGATCTTTTTAGTAATCGATCGACCTCTATACTTCTTCATTCATTTATTTTGAATCAATGAGCTACTGTAATTCACATATTATGATATATTAATTGAGTTTTTAATTTAAATGAAACTAAACAAGCAATTGAATAGTTAACACAAAACACACGAGGTCGAGAATTGTGTGAACTGTGAGAGCGCAACCTTAACCGGTAATTCAAAACCACACGGGATCAATTTGTAGAGTTCAAATATAATCTGTAAATTCAATTAATCCTCATTTCCAGAGTGGTTATGTGCCTTAATTTACCACTGACCATAAGCTAATTTTAGAACATCAATCAAAGCAGGGTGTTGCGATTGCATGTTTCGAAGTTAGCCTAAGGTTAAATTCACTTCAATCTTCGTGGTAAAGTTAATTCTCGTAGGGTTAGGGATTTAACAAATTAAGGGATCATAATTAAGTGAATATTAATTTAAATGATAATGATTAATAAATTATTGAAGAGGTAGAGTTAGATCGATTGCGCCTTTTAAATATTGTCTAAAAAAACATCTTTTTGTTGTGTCATTTTAATCGAACTTCATTTCAAAACTAAAAACAAAACAAAATACAATCTTCTTCCAGCAAACTTCTTCTAGATTCATAAACTATAACCAACCCCCATCCTTTCAAGTAGTGTTTTTATTATATTCTATTTTATTTGTTTTATAATACCTTTAATAAGTTGTTAAATTCACTTCCTCCTTTGAAAGACGACCTTGGTCAGCCACTCTACTGCACCTAAGAACCCCAAAATCACATTAATCATTTGAGGGAGCCCACGACAATGCTCTATCACTGTACTTTTCAGTTGGGTTTGTATTCTGGACCTTTTCCTTTTCAGCACTTCTTTTGTACTTAGTGTTTACTTCCGCTTGTACTCTGTGATATTTTGTTTACTTTTATAAAGGCAATGTCTTCCCAGTTATCGGGATTTACGCCTTTGGTGCTAGTCGCCAGCCCCTAGCCTATGGAAGGCGGGCTTGAGGTAGTCACGACACGAGCCCCGAGGACGGGTCGTGACATCCAGTGATTCGGCTTGTATGTGTGGTTGTTTTGGAATCATTCTATTACTGTCCAGCCATCACAACATGTGGTATCAGATCCACTTTGGCTCTTGTGCCTATTTCATTTACCTTTATGCGTGATCTGCCTCTGGTTCTTGCAATCTTTCATTCTGTTTTTTTGCTGTAAATTGTTTACTGCTATTTGTTAAAATATAATCTACATACTGCCAATAGGTTGATGATCTGTCTCTGTTTACATTTTAGCCGATCATCTATAAACTGTAATCATGCTGCTTCCTTTGTTCTGCCTACTCTAATTAATTACAGGCCCCTTGTATATCTGTTTCTTGCTTCCATTATCTTTGGCTTAAATTGCTGCATTAAATATAGATTGGTTTAACACTACCTTATAGATATGCTGCATTTTATTGGTAGCCCTTTGCACTATTTATAGACTTTGTTTTAATCTGGTTTTATTCTGTTTGTACCTAGTTTATTAATTTCGGGTTTCTATTTTTTTCCGCAATTTATACCTGTTTAAATTCCGCCTTTTCACAATTGTTGTTACTGTTCTATTCTTAATTGAAATCCTTGCCTTCACTGAAAGTTTTCGCTTTTCATAACCCAATATACACATTTATCCCTATTGAGATTGGTCGGTCTTTTAGGGGCATACACTTTAGTTGTCCCCAATTACTCGGCATCTAATCACTATATAAACATGTCTACAATGCGGTATGAAATTGAAAAATTCGATGGAGAAAACGACTTCAATCTTTGGCGAATAAAAATGAGGGCATTATTAGTCCAACAAGGTCTTATTGATGCCCTGTCTGGGCCTACTGAACCCAATACAACTGTTAATGAAGCTGGTCAAACCATAACCGAATACCAACCTGTCCCCCATGACACTCTAGTTAAAGCCCATAATTCGCTCTTACTATCCTTAGGAGATAAGGTTCTTAGGGAAGTGGTTTTTGAGTCTACCGCTGCAGGAATTTGGCTAAAACTTGAAAAGTTGTACATGAATGCCTCCCTAGTAGGTAGACTTTATAAGAAGCACTGTATGTTTACCTTTAGAATGAAACCTAATACTTCTATAAAATCTCATCTAGATGAATTCAACAAAGTCATGTTGGACCTGGCCAACATTGATGTTTCTATAGACGATGAGGACCAGACAATTATTCTCCTGATTTCCCTTTATCATAGTTATAGTACATTGGTCAAGACCATGATGTATGGTCGAGACTCCATGAATTTAGAAGAAGTAAAGTCTACCCTTTTATCCAAATAACTTCATTAAAAACCTAAAGTTAAAGGCAAGGCTGAGAGTTTGTTCACAAGGGGAAGACCTCAAGGTAAATGTAAGAAGAAACAATCTAACAGAGATAAAAGTAGTAGCAACAAAGAACCTAGGAAAGAACAAAAACCAAAGAATAGTGATAATAAAGATAGAAAAGTTACTTGTTTCCATTGCGGCAAGCCTGGGCACATTAAGCCTGAATGTAGAAAGCTTAAGCGTGATCAAGAACGCGCGCAACCCACTGACAAGTCTCTCCTAGTTGACTCTGGCTATGACACTGCCGAAGTATTAAATGTTTCCAGCCATACACTCAATCGTGAGTGGGTCCTTGACTCTGGTTGTTCCTTCCACATGTTTCCGCATAGAGAGTCTTTCTTTGAGCTGGTTGATAAAGTAGAGGAGGATGTCTTATTAGGAAATAACAAGAAGTGCAAGGTTGAGGGTAGAGGATCTGTCCTGATAGAGCTGGATGATCGGTCAATCATCACCTTACTTGATGTAAGGTGGGTCCCCAACCTGCAACGAAACTTGATCTCCTTAGGATTCCTAAATCAAAAGGGATACACCTTTAGATCTGAATCGAGTTCTATCAAAGTTTCCAAAGGATCTAGAACCATCATTAGAGGGTCTCTTGTAAATGAGTTGTACATCTTGAATGACAGGACCCATTTGAGACAGCTGGGTAGTGTTTACAATACAAACACTAACAACACTATGCTCTGGCATAGATAGTTGGGGCATGTAAGCTCTAAAGGTTTAGAAGAAATCAACAAGTAGGGACTGTTGAGTGACACCACACCTTTGAATCTCCCATTTTGTGAAGATTGTGTGATGGGTAAGGCTAAAAGGGTGACCTTCAATAGATCCTCCTTTAAGGCTGCTGCCCCACTTAAATATATCCATTCGGATTTATGGGGACAATCCAGGACTGCCTCTCATGGTGGAGGGTTCTATTTCATCACATTTATTGATGATTACTCCAGGAAGGTTTGGGTGAACATCCTTAAGAATAAATCCGATGTTTTCCAAACATTCAAAACCTGGAAATCTTTAGTTTAGAATCAAACTGGAATGAAAATTAAGACCATGAGGATAGACAATGGGTTTGAGTACCTGTCCACTGATTTCATTCAATATTGTGATTCTGAAGGAATTAAAAGGCATAGAATAGTTAGGGAAACTATGGCATCCCACCTTTTTATTACATAACTTTTCATTACATTTTACAGAGGATCTTTAAAGTCCAGTGTCTTGAAAATCAGGAACATAATACATGAAAACAACATAAAACATTCTTCTAAATCACTCGTAAGGCTTCATTATAGGTTCATCCTATGTACAATTACTGCATCTCATATCTTGGAGACATACATCAAAGGAAAGGGTGAGCAAAAGGCTCAGTAAGAAAAACAAGTGAAACAATTGACATGTGATCTTGAGCAATATTAATAAGAACATGATAAAAGTCATAAAGACATGAGCAATGGAAGAATAGGAATATCATGATAAAAATAACATGAATCATAACTTGAATATGTGGCTACAACATTTCATTTAGACATTCATGAACATATCACCAAGGTTTATCCCCGAGGTTTCATAAAAATTACCAAGGTTATTCACCAAGGTATCATGAAACTTGTCATCTCTAGAGATTAATTCTTTACCCAATGTATTGGAGCGCTATCAGAGAACACCCTTAATATGTATTTATTTTCATGTGATCCACATATATCATAATCAAACATTTCATAAATAACCTAAAGAGAGTAAAATAAATGGGTTTCACTTCAAAATCGTGACGTTTTAAAAGTGCTTAAAAATAAGATTGTTATGTCATTTATAACCCATGGAAAGAGAGTGAGGGTTACATGTATGTCAATTCCAGAATAAAATATATCATTTTTTTGTATCTATGAACACCCATAGAAACGAAATATTTCTGGGTATTCACATAAATAAAACAAGAGAATTCCTTGAGAAAAAGAGAGAAATTTTGAGACGAAATTTCTGCAGCATAACGGTTATATAACATGGTTTAGAAAATAATATAAAGAGAGGGGACAAGGGTATCCCATCAATAAATGAATAATTTTACAATATAGGTACAAAATAAAAAGAAATAAGATTATGGCGTGGATAATTGAATGACACACCACATGAAAAGGAATCTTGCAAGGAAAGAAAAAGCGCGATTTCTTTTACGAAAATTCGACACCCTAACGACATCACATAAAAATTCAGAAAATCAATTGATGAGAGTGGAAATGGTCTCTCATAATTTGGAAATGAAATGGACAGTAGTAAATATATATAAGAACAATCCCCCTCATAATAAAATGGAACTATAAGACACAACATAAAGGAAGTCATGACTTAAAAGAGGAGGGTGAAAGATTCCCTTACCTTGAAGAGTAACTTTGAAAGCTTGAAGGTCGGGACCTTGGGAGGCTTGAGGGAACCTTGGGAGGACTCCTTAGGAGGTAAGGAGACCAAAACTTTGTTGAGGAGGATTTTGGAATGAAATGAATGAGGAAAATGTCTTGGTATTATAGGAAAAGTGAGGGAATAAATTATTAATTTCCAAGGGACACCTCATCGGTGGTATTTGCAAAACCATGGGCTTGCCCATGGTATTTGACCATGGTATTGGCCACTTGGGACAAATCATAGCATATATCACTATTCATAAGTTGACTAGAAAGATTACATCATTATTACATCATTAATGATGTCATTAAACACCGGAAACTCAAAACTGTATTTTTACTATTCACTGAAAATTCAACAGTTTTAGAAAAATATCAAAAATTGACTCTAAACTAATATCGATGATCTGAATTCAAAAATGAGTTCCATTTTATGGAAATAATTTTCTAAATATTTTTAATTTAATTTTTAAATAAAATCATTATTTATTCCAAAAATACAACTTTAAAACTATAACTCATTTTGTAACACCTTAAAAAATTAATCAAGGTCCCATAAAATTATCGTATAACCATAATAAAATAAAGTAACAATTTATGTTTACATTTTATGAAAATATTTTTCCATTTTAAATTATTAAATTAATTATAAAATTGTAAATAAAATATTTATGACATACAAAAATTCCAAAACTTATACTATGATAGTTTTTTTCACTTTCAATATGTTTAAATTGTATTTATACATTCATGGGTGAAGTTTCTATTTTTTTGGCCAATTTAATATTCATTACTATTCATACTTGTATGTTACTATTCATACTTTACTATTCACTAAAAATCAAGTTGATCTTATTAAACTCTAAAATTCTCACTGATCCTAACTGTAGAAGACCATTTTTTTAAAATCATTTTACATTATTAATTATTTGAAGAATACAAAAATATTTTAAAATACCCCTTTTTTTCCTAAATTCATCAATAATACACATCCTATATTTATCCGGATATTTGAAATTCACAAACTTTGCCATAATAATAAATAACAATTTTATTTATATAAAAGGATTACACAAAGCTGCTAAGGTCTCGTTACATATCCCCTTATAAAACCAGCATAAGACCTAAGTGTAAGGTGTGCTATGGTGATAGAATCTTGGGGTGGCTCGGACAACATTGCCTGAGTGATTATTTCTATCAGCTCGAACTTCTCCCTTAGGTGATTCCGTTCAAGCTTCATATGTTGAAGTTCGACTTGGGCTTGGTCCAGAGCAAAGCCCAGTGATGCTACCTCCTTCCCAAGCTCTGACAGATTGGCTTCATATGGCCCAAGTCTACTGGATGAGGCCATTCAATATTCTTTATATATTAATTAACCAAGATAACTGTATTTAGAAAAACACAACGTTATGATTATAGTTTCCAATGATCATATTGACCAACCGTCATATAACAATCGAAACCCAATGGTATAATTTTAATTATACCCACTTTATTAATTAAAGGATATAGTTTTGTTGAGTATAAAATAAAATAACACACAAATTTAGGAAACAAATATAATTAAAAAGTTCAGGTCGTTACATTCTTCCCCCCTTAAGAAATTTTGTCCCCGAAATTTTATCTCATGCCCTCTGATGAGAAAAGGTGTGGTTACTTCTGTCTCATAGACTCTTCTGGTTCCCACGTGGCTTCTTCACATTTGTGGTTCCTCCACAACACCTTAACAAGGTGGGTAGTCTTGTTGCGTAGAACCTTGTCTCTATGATCCAAGATCTCCACCGACTGCTCCTCATAAGAGAGGTCATGTCCCAGTTGTACCACCTCAGGATTTAGTACATGTGAAGGGTCAGGTATATACTTCCTCAAGAGGGATACGTGGAAGAAACCATGAACTTGTGCTAGATTTAGAGGAAGTGCAAGTCGATAGACCACTGCTCACACACGATCAATGATTTCATAGGGGCTGATATACCTAGGGCTGAGCTTCCCTTTTCCCCCAAACCTCATGACTCTCTTCTAAGGTGAAATCTGAAGAAAGACTTTGTCACCAACATCAAACTCCAAGTCCCTTCGATGGTTGTCAGAATAGATCTTTTTCCGAATCTGAGTAGCCTTAATGTATTGCTGGACGGCATGGACCTTTTCTGTCATCTCTTACACAAGATCAGGCCCAAGAAGATTTCTATCACTAGCTTCATCCCAATAAGTAGGAGTTATACATCGCTTCCCATATAGAGCTTCATAGGGTGCCATTTGAATTCTTGAGTGGAAGTTGTTGTAAGAGAACTCAACTAAATGGATATGTTGATCCCATCCACCTTTAAATTCCATTGAGCATGTTCTTAGCATGTCCCATAGTGTTTGAATAGTCCTTTCAGATTGGACATCAGTTTGGGGGTGATAGGTCGTACTGAAATTCAATTCAGTGCTCAGAGCTTGTTAAAGACTTCTCCAGAATTTTGATGCGAACCTTAGATCATGATCAGATACGATAGAAAGTGGAACTCCATTCATCCTTACCACTTCCTTCACGTAAATCCTGGAAATTTGTTCAAGAGAGAAATCTTATCAGATAGAGATAAAATGGGTAGTCTTGGTGAGATGGTCCACAATAACCCATATCGCATTGTTTCCTTTAGATGTTCTTGGGAGACCAGTGACAAAGTCCATAGTGATATTGTCCCACTTCCATGCTGGTATAGGTAGTGGTTGCAATACCCCTTTAGGAATTTGTCGCTCCGCCTTCACTTGTTGGCATACCAGGCACCTTGACGTATAGTCATAAATCTCCCTTTTCATATTATCCCACCAATAATGATCACAAAGGTCCCTATATATTTTCATGCTACCAGGATGTATAGATAAAGTAGAGCTATGGGCTTCATCCATCAGCTCCTTATTTAATTCCGGAATAGATGGAACACATAATCTTGTACAAAATTTAAGTACACCTTCTTGATCAGTATTGAACTCAGGAAACTCCCCATCCTTCACAGCCTCAAACTTCTTTTGTAACAAAGGATCTTTTTTCTGAGCTTTCTTGATCTTCTCTAGTAGTGAAGATTGAGAAATTTTTTGGGTTAGGGTTGATGATTTCCCTTCCTTTATAATTCCCATGTCCAGTTTTACTTGGTCATTGATCAAAGTATCTCTTTGAATCCTCATAATGGACAGAACAATTGGGTCTTTCCTTCTTAATGCATTAGAAACTTTGTTTGCTCTTCCGAGATGATAATGAATTGAAAAATCATAGTCTTTAAGGAGTTCCAACCATCTCCTTTGTCTCATGTTCAATTCCTTTTGTGTGAAAATATACTTAAAACTTTGATGGTCTATGTATATATCACATTTCTCCCCATAAAGATAGTGCCTCCATATCTTCAGAGAAAAAACGACCGCAGCCAGCTCCAGATCATGCATAGGATAGTTCTGCTCATGAGTCTTCAACTGTCGAGATTCATAAGCAATGACCTTGTCATTTTGCATGAGGACGCACCCAATCACTTTCAAAGATGTATCACAAAAAATAACTAATCCTTCTCCACTTGAGGGCAGAGTTAACATGGGTGCAGTAACAAATCTCTTCTTCAGCTCTTGGAAACTTTCCTCACACTCCTTTGTCTAGATAAACTTGAGCCCTTTTCGAGTTAACTTGGTTAATGGATTAGAAATTCATGAAAAGTTTTTCACAAACCTCCTATAATATCCTGCTAATCCAAGGAAACTACGAATCTCAGTTATTGTTGTAGGCTGAGGCCACTCATCTACAACTTTTGTCTTTGCAGGGTCAATTGTGATTCCTTCATTGGTAACAATGTACCCCAAGAAAGAAACTTATTATAACCAAAATTCACATTTACTAAACTTTAGAAAAATCATCTCCTTCTGTAAAGTTTAAAAAATAACCCTTAGATTATCCTCATACTCCTCACAACTTTTTGAATATATCAGAATATCATCAATAAAAACTACCAAAAAGTTATCAAGGTAGTCCTTAAAGACTCTATTCATAAAATCCATAAAAATACCAGGTTCATTAGTTAGTCCAAAAGGCATAACAAGAAACTCATAATGCCCATATCTTGATCAGAAGGCAGTTTTTGGAATATCTTCTTTATTCACCCTCAATAGATGATAACCAGATTGAATATCAATCTTAGAGAAGAATTGAGCCCCACGAAGTTGATCAAATAAGTTATCAATTCTTGGAAGAGGGTATTTTTTCTTTACTGTGATCCTGTTCAGTTCTCTATAATCAATGCATAGCCGCATCGATCCATCCTTCTTCTTTACAAAGAGAATAGGTGCTCCCCAAGGAGACACACTCGGTCGGATAAACCCCTTCACCAAAAGATCTTGGAGTTGTTTCTTTAATTCCCCCCAGCTCCACATTTTCCATCCTATACGGGGTCTTTGATATTGGATGAGATCCAGGTACGAGTTAAATAGAGAACTCTATCTCTCTTTCTGGGGGAGGTCCAGGAAACTCCTCAGGAAATACATCAATATATTACTGGACGATGGGGACATTTCTATCCTCAAACTCTCATTTCCTTCTTCTTCACCGATCAATTCCATAAAGAAGGATATAGGAGGTTCTTCTAGAAAAATATCAGGTTGAGATACATCTCCTTGGAAGATAACTGTAGGTTTTCCATTCAAGACTACTGAGATTTCCTTACTTCTACATTTGATCTTAGCATTATACTTTGAGATCCAGTACATCCCTAGTATAATGTCGAATTCCAGCATGGGAATGGCTACTAGATTTGTGATAAGATTGTGCTCACCAAAGTAAATACTAGAGTTTCTAAGCACTATCGATGCTTGGATAATCCCATCAAGAGTCTTGACTGATAACTCTACTTTTAGAAAGTTAGGGGTTGATTCCAAATTCTTTGCAAACTTGGAGGAAATAAAGGAATGCGTAGAACCAGAATCAAACAAAGTACTTTCTAGCTTTGAGAGAACAATAAGAGTACCTGCGACCACATCATTTGAAGCTTCAACTTTAGCCGTCGTGATAGAAAAAGCATAACCTTGCTCCCTTGGCCTTTGCTGAGGCTGATGGTGTTTCCCCTCCACTACCCTCAAATTTGGACAGTGATTGGAAAAGTGCCCAAGTTGTCCACACTTAAAGCACTGGACATCAGGTAGGGCCTGCACCATCTTTCCCTTGTTTTTGGTGTTTGGAAGTTGAGGTTTCACCTCACTACAACAATTCCTCGCAATATGGCCATCTCTTCCACACTTAGATCATTTCTCGCTCCTGATAAGGTAGTTCCCCAAATGATTCTTCCCACATTTATTACACATGGGACGTTGCACTTGCTTGCCTCCTCTTCCCTGATCAACGGTCCTCCCTAATCTGGGTTCCATCGATCTCTTTTTTTCGTTTGATTTATGAGACCACTGCATCTCACCGAACTCCAGTTCAACTTTCATTGCACTTTGTACGATCTCCTCATAGATGTCATAGTCTCAGTTGTCTAGATTCTTCTGCAGATGAGGTACCAGTCCACCGAAGAATCTATCAACCTTACCATTACGATCCATGACAAAGATTGAGGTATAATGGGAAAGTCTTGTAAAGTTCATCTCGTAGCTTCCCACAGATCTATTCTCCTTCTGCTTCAGCTCGAGAAACTCCTTATCCATTCCTATTCTCATGGAACAAGGGAAATACTTACTAAATAAGATCCCTATGAACTCTTCCCACTCCATAACTTCAACCTCCACTCTTTTCCTCGTGTTTTTAATCAGTTCCCAACACTGATCAGCTTCTCCCTCTAAGCGATAGACAGCTAGGGTGACCTTCTCTTGCCCTGAATAGTGGAGCACAAAAAATATCTTCTCTATAAAGCTGATCCACTGTTCAGAAATCAATGGGTTGGTTGATCCACTAAAGGTTGGTGGTCATTAATGCATAAAGGACTCAACATAATGTTGTTACCTTCACGGTGAGATTGGCCTCTTAGCTTGATTCAAGTTATTTTCCATAACTTGAGTCAGTTGGTTCATCATTCACATGAATGTTTCCATTCCGGCTTCAATCAGAGGGCTGTCAGCGCATTGTCCATTGCGGTCACCATTTGCACAGTTACTCCTATTTCCCACCATTTCTAAAAGAATAAAACCTTTCTGATAAACTTATTTCATTTACAAATCTTTTATCAATAAAGGATTTTATATCTTAAAACTTCTTTAAAGAATTACATTTCTCTATAAATCCTTCATAATGATTCATAAAAAGCTTATGATTAACCAAACATATCCCCTGGAAGTGTCATAACCAAGAGTGCAGCAAGGCCTGTTATCATGTACCAGGATACCCCGAGTCAAGCCCAAAACTCATTGTCAGAGTTTTCACTCCTAGGTACCTCTATGCCAGAGCTGCTTCTACCTGCTCATATCCAGACATGAATGTATTTGCTTGATAAACCACTTACTCAATACTCACTAAAATACCAGGAAGTTTTAATATATTTAAACTTTTATATAGGATTCTTCCTAATGTTTTCATAGCCTAATTTCCATAAATAACTAAATTATCCTTTGATACCAACTATGGAATCCCACCTTTTATTACACAACTTTTCATTACATTTTACAAACAGAGGATGTTTAAAGTTTAGTGTCTTGGAAATCAAGAACATAATACATGAAAAAACATAAAACATTCTTATAAACCACTCATAAGGATTCATAATAGGTTCATCCTATATATAATTACTACATATCATATCCTGGAGACATACATCAAAGGAAAGGGTGAGCGGAAGGCTCAGTAAGGAAAACAAGTGAAACAGTTGACATGTGATCTTGAGCAATATTAATAAGAACATGATAAAAGTCATAAAGAAATGAGGAATGGAAGAATAGGAATATCATGATAAAAATAACATGAATCATAACTTGAATATGTGGCTACAAAATTTTATTTATACATTCATGAACATATCACCAAGGTTTATCCCCGAGGTGTCATAAAAATTTCCAAGGTTATTCACCAAGGTATCGTGAAAATTGTCATCTCTAGAGATTAATTATTTACCCAATGCATTGGAGCGCTATCAGGGAGCACCCTTAATATGTATTTATTTTCATGTGATCCACATAGATCCCAATCAAACATTTCATAAATAACCTAAAGAGAGTAAAATAAATGGGTTTCACTTCAAAATCATGACGTTTTAAAAGTGTTTAAAAATAAGATCGTTATGTCATTTATAACCCTTGGAAAGGGAGTGAGGGTTACATGTATGTCAATTCCAGAATAAAATATATCATTTTTTTGTATCTATGAACACCCATAGAAACAAAATAGGTCTGGGAATTCACATAAATAAAATAAGAGAATTCCTTGAGAAAAAGAGATAAATTTTGAGAAGAAATTTCTGCAGCATAACGACTATATAACATGGTTTAGAAAATAATATAAAGAGAGGGGACAAGGGTCACCCATACATAAATGAATAATTTTACAGTAGAGGTATAGAATAAAGATAAATAAGATCATGGTGTGGACAATTGAATGACACACCACATGAAAAGGAATTTTGCAAGGAAAGAGAAAGCACGATTTCTTTTATGAAAATTCTGCAGCCTAATGGCGTCACATAAAAATTCAGAAAATCAATTGATGAGAGCGGAAAGGGTCTCTAATAATTTGGAAATGAAATGGAAAATAGTAAATATATTTAAGAACAAACCCCCTCATAATAAAATGGAACTATAAGACATAACATAAAGGAAGTCATGACTTAAAAGAGGAGGGTGAAAGGTTCCCTTACCTTGAAGAGTAACTTTGAAAGATTTAAGGTCGGGACCTTGGGAGGTAAGGAGACCAAAACTTCATTGAGGAGAATTTTGGAATGAAATGAATGAGGAAAATGGCTTGGTATTTATAGGAAAAGTGAGGGAATAAATTATTAATTTCCAAGGGACACCTCATTGGTGGTATTTGCAAAACCACGGGCTTGCCCATGGTATTTGACTATGGTATTGGACAATTGGGAAACCTCATAGCATATATTACTATTCATAAGTTGACCAGAAATCTTACATCCTTATTACATCATTAATAATGTCATTAAACACTCGAAACTCAAAACTGTATTGTACTATTCACCGAAAATTCAACTGTTTCCGAAAAATCCCAAAAATTCACTCTAACCTAACATCGATGCCCTAAATTTAAAAATGAAATCCATTTTATGAAAATAATTTTATAGATATTTTTAATTTAATTTTTAAATAAAATCATTATTTATTCAAAAAATACAACTTTAAAACTATAACTCATTTTGTAACACCTTAAAACAGTAATCAAGGTCCCATAAAATCATCGTATAACCATAATAAAATAAATTAACAATTTATGATTACATTTTATGAAAATATATTTCCATTTTAAATTATTAAATTAATTATAAAATTGTAAATAAAATATTTATGACATACAAAAATACCAAAACTTATACTATGATTGTTTTTTCACTTTTAAGATGTTTAAATTGTATTTATACATTAATGGGTGAAGTTTCTATTTTTTTGGCCAATTTATTATTCATTACTATTCATACGAGTATGTTACTATTCATACTTTACTATTCACTAAAAATCAAGTTGATCTTATTAGACTCTAAAATTCTCACTGATCACAACTATAGAAGAACATTTTTTGAAAATCATTTCACATTTTTAATTATTTAAATAATACAAAAATATTTTAAAATACCCCTTTTTTCCCTAAATTCATAAATAATATGCATCCTATATTTATCCGGATATTTGAAATTCACAAACTTTTCCATAATACGAAATAAAAAATTTATTTATATAAAAGGAATACACAAAGAAGCTAAGGTCTCATTACATAGCCCCTTATAACACCAGCATAAGACTAAGTGTAAGGTGTGCTACGGTGATAAAATCTTGGGGTGGCTCGGACAACATTGCCCGAGTGGTGATTTCTATCAGCTTGAAATTCTCCCTTAGGCGATTCCATTCAAGCTTTATATGTTGAAGTTCGGCTTGGGCTTGGTCTAGAGTAAAGCCCATTGATGCTACCTCCTTCCCAAGCCCCGAAAGACGATCTTCTTATGGCCCGAGTCTACTGGATGAGGCCATTCAATATTCTTTTTGTATTAATTAACCAAGATAAATGTATTTATAAAAACACAACATTAAGATTATAGTTTCCAATGGTCATATTGATCAACAATCATATAGCAATCGAAGCCCAACAGTCTCATTTTAATCATACCCACTTTATTAATTAAAGGATATAGTTTTTTTTGAGTATAAAATAAAATAACACAAATATTTAGGAAACAAAAATAATTAAAAGGTTCGGCTCATTACAGAAACTCCCCAATAGAATGGACTTGCAGAGAGGAAGAATCAGACTATTCTTGAAAGAGTCTGTAGTATGCTTGCATACTCGAGCCTTCCCAAATCTTTTTGGGTTGAGGCCACTAGCACTGTTGTGCACCTTATTAATAGGTGTCCCTCCTCTGCGAATCAATTCAAAACTCCTGAAGAACTCTGGACCGACAATCCCCCTTCGTATTCCTACTTAAGGGTTTTCGGGTCTACAACCTATGCTCATATCAAAACTGATAAACTTGATCCCAGAGCCCTCAAGTGCATTTTTGTTGGTTATCCCGAGGGAGTTAAGGGATATAAACTCTGGGTGGATAAACCGAGATACCCAGATGCATTATTAGTAGAGATGTGGTCTTTCATGAATCATCTTCCCCTAAGACCAGGACTGCCACATCTGGAAGTAGTGAACCAGACCTTTATAAGTCTGATGAGCATGAGCCACCATCTCATGTTGAGACTAATGTACAGTCTACTCCACCTCCTCCTCTACCCAATAATGTGGCTGATTCTGAGTCTATTTCTGGTTCAGAATCTGATTCTGGACCTTCCACTATTCATCAAGATTATCAATTAACCCGAGATAGACAAAGGAGAGTCTCAAGACCTCCTTCTCGGTTCATCCAGTATGATATAGCTTCATACGCCTTTCATGTATCCCAATATCTCATCGATGATGATCCTCAATCGTATAGGCAATATTTAAAGGATAAAGATTCAAAAAATTGGATCATTACCATGAATGAAGAGATGGAATCTCTAAAGAAAAATCACACATGGACTATTGTTCACAAGACACCGAATGCTAAGGTGATTGGGTCCAAGTGGATTTATAAGAGAAAGGAAGATAACACAGAGGGAAATAAAGTTAATTTTAAGGTAAGGTTAGTCGCCAAAGGATTCCTTCAAAGAGAGGGAATTGACTATGTTGAAATCTTTTCCCCTGTTTTCAAACACTCATCCATTAGGATCTTTCTAGCTTTTGCTTCCTATATTGATCTACACATCGAGCAACTAGATGTTAAAACTGCCTTCTTACACGGGGATCTGAATGAAAAACTCTATATGAAACCTCCTGATGGTTATTTAAAGGAATTCAAACAAAACCAAGTTTTCCTTTTAAATAAGTCCTTGTATGGTTTAAAGTAAGAGTCTAGGAAATGGTATAAAAAATTTAATTCCTTTATGTTAAATAATCAATTCACCAGGAGCCAATATGATACATGTGTTTATTTCAAATCAATCAAAGGTTGTATGATTTACCATTTTCTCTATGTAGATGACATGCTAATCATATGTAAAAATATTAGTTTTTATCACTTCTATTAAATCCGAATTAAAAGTAAATTTTGAGATGAAAGACTTAGGTGCCGCTAAGCATATTTTAGGTGTTGAAATCATTAGAGATAGACCAAAAAAATTGCTATACTTATCTCAGCACGCTTACATTTTAAAGATCTTAAATAGATACATGTTTGAATCTCTCAAACCTGTTAATGTCCCTCTTAATCAACACTTTAAGTTGTCTTTAACACAAGCACCCACTGCTGATGATGATGTGAAATTTATGTCTAAAATTCTATATACTAACATTGTTGGTAGCATAATGTACTCTATGATTTGCACCAGGCCTGGCATTGCCTTTGCAATCTGTACCTTGAGAATATTTATGGCCGCACTTGGGAAGCCTCATTGGCATGCCCTTAAGTGAATTCTTAGATATCTATCATGTACATCTAATTTATCTTTGTGCTATGGTAAATATATTGATGCTTCTGATATTTTGGTAGGCTTTGTAGATGCTTATTATGTAGGTAATATTGATACCAGAAAATCATTGACTGGCTATGTGTTCACTGCCTGCAGTGGCCCTGTCTCTTGGAAGTGTAACATGCAGTCCATGGTTTACCTTTCAACTACAGAGTCTAAGTACATTGTTCTTATCAAGGTAGTAAAGGAAACCTTATGGATTAAAGTCTTTTCTTTTGAACTTAAACTTTATAATTCAGTGATTAATGTTTTTTTGATAGTCAATCTACACTTAATTTATCTAAAAATTTAGTTTTCCATGGTAAATCAAATCACATAGATATTAGATTACATTTTATTAGAGATGTTGTGGAACAAGGAACCATGTGTGTCAATAAGATACACACTGATAAAAACCCACCTGATAATTTGACTAAAGTTGTGGATTTATCTAAGTTCATTTTTTGTTTAGATAGAATGAACTTGGTTCCTATTCCATAACCTTAGGTGCAATAACATCACCAATTTTAATTTAAAATGGTGAAGATTTGTGAAATTTGTTATTATGAATTTCATTTGTTTTCATATTAAAAATTCGTATTCATTTTATCCGGTTTATTCCTTCTATCCATGCTGTTATATTTTTTCTCCTGCTCAATTGTAAATGCTAGAAATCCTCTGTTTAAACTATTTTTGACCCTTGATTAGCCTGCACCACCCTTATGATCATGACTGTCTATCTAGCTTCGAGTGTTGAGGGTTTTTTCAGATTTCAGTTTCATAGGTTCCCATTGTGGAAGCCCTATATTGGGCGAGTTTTTACGCAGTTAATCCGTTCATAGGGGATTTCATCACCCCGACTTCAGGCTGTCTCAATACAGATTCACTAGATTTCAGCCTCTCGGTTCTTGTTCATTGCTCTCAGATTTTGATGGTTTCATCATCAACAGAGGATAGGTTTGTTGGCCTCCTGATCTCCATGCACACTGCTGGTGCACGGTTCCTGGTGGAGTTCCTCAGCATCCTTCTATGGCGAAGACGTGTGGCCCCATTTCTTCGAACCATAAGATCGCAAACATGGATCTGGCGAGATCCACCTCCATGATTCCAACCAGCAAGCACCGATGTTGGCATCCATAGGGGTTCGAAGTGATTAGGACGACCAGACTTTTGTCCGTCGTTGTGAGTTCCTTCCTTACCCTAGCTCTCAGTCTTGATCAGTTTATGCTTATGCTTCTTAGATCCCATTTGTGTCATTTGATTCCTGTGAGTTACGATTATTGAAACTTGTAATCTAGTTAGTTTATTTTTGAGATTTAATAATAAAGTGTGAATAGGTTGGTGTTCTTGCCGTGCAGTAGGTCCCAAAGGGGTCGAAGCACGTAAATCCTTGTGTTACTTTATTCTTCCTGCAATGCCTTATTATTTCTTTCATATTTGATCATTTTCACACAACTCCAGTGATCCAGATTGTATGTGTGGTTGTTTTGGAATCATTATGTTACTGTCCATCCACCACAACAAAATTCTTATTCACATTTTTCTTCTCTTTTTCCAAGTTAATTGAATTATGTTATTCTTTAATGTAGAATATTTAGGACCCAGTAAATTCATCTAATCAGAATGGGTTCTGATCGGGATGAAGAGGAGGTTATTCCACTGTAGAAAGAAATATTGTTTTAAACTATTTTGTAGTATGCATGTGGACCATCAAGAGGGAACCATGCCTATAAATAGAGGTGTTGACTCAATTTTATTTTACCATATTTCTCAGAAAACTAAGTTCTCTAAGAATTGTCGATCATCCTCTACTTCTGCATAACACTTATTTTACGGATGACATTCATATGAACTTAACTTTGATTTGCACAAAAGGTATATTTTTATTTGCACGTAGAGAGGGGACACTTCGTGAATTGAGCATTCTGTGGACCATTGATTCACTGACCAATGATTCACAGACCAAGGCCTCACAGATTGGTGGTTCATGGGAAAATTCTTCACATACTATCAGTTCACAAGGCTTCGTAATTTTCTAATTTTATAAAATACTAATCCCTTTAATTTCAAATTTTGATGCATACAATAGGATGGACCATTCATAGGTTTTTTCTACTACTGTTGCTACTTTTCTCTCTACTATTGATGAAAGGATGAAAGATATGATCGATTTTGTTGACAATAATACTAAAATCATTATCAACCCACACCATCAAATCCTGGACAGAATTCATAGTGTCGGTAAAAAGGGGTATCCGGTCTCAAACAAGCTACCCCTTTAGGTATTAGATCTACCATATGATGCTTCAATTACAACACTGTGCAAAAAAATGAACATGTGGCCTAGATAATCCAAAAATAGAAATATTACCTGATCCAACATTTCAGTGAGGGGGAAATTCAACCAGGAAACCCATGTTGTTGGGTCTATTTGTAAATACACTCCTCTATTGCTGGAGTAAACCATACAGGAACTGGATGAGAAAATCCATTTCTATCGTAGAATAACATGAAAGGCCATGAAAAAAGAGCAACTAGGGTGGTCATCAAAATGGGACCTTCACCCTAGGGGCTCATTTATCTTAGAATGGGGGTGGAAATTTTGGGTCTTCCAGACTTGTGAGGAATTTAATATTGAGCTGAAGGATGAAGGTATATACAAGGTGGTCTGGGCATCATAGACCTACTTTCACTGAAACCAAAATATTATCCCATAGATACTAAGAAGGTGGATCCTGGACACCAAAACCTTCCACTTGGTGCATGGTGAGGTCAGATCAATCTCTGGGATGTTTGGTTGATTTTGGGGGCACCCATAATGGGTGACAAGTATGATGAGTTTTTGTCACCCCTTTAGCTTGGGATGACTCAGAGAGGAATGCCCCTCTTTCTAAGAAACTCATTAACAAGGTGAAGGACCTTTTGAAGAGAGACCATCTTCCAAAAAAGGACGTCCCATTTTCTGATTGGATCAATGAATTTTATACATTTAGTGGCCAAGAGCCTTATGCCAAGATACCAAGGACTTGAACAAATCTTGAGACCTGATGGTGTATGGTTTCATATTATCCCATGCTTGAGGAGAGTTGGTTGACGCACGCCTATCGCGGGGCGTAGACAAAAGCAATTATATTTTTTTCCTAGTGCAGCACAGTGGCTGACTAGGGCCGTCTCTCTTGAGGAGCCTTTCAATTTGGTTCACTTAATTTATCCTAATTTACCTAAAATACTTGTTTTTGTTGTTTTCTATTTAAATAAAATTGATGACAATATTTTTTTGTGTTTTTTTATTATTTAAAAATACGAACTATCATGCAATGCAAACAAAATGATTTGATGAAGAAAGTACCTAGTTTTGGGGTTCAATATTGGATTCAATAATTATTATCTTTTATATGTTGATTTTAGTTTGATAATCCAAACATGAAATCTCATTTTTGAATCAATACTCTTTTCCAGAATAGAAATAGTTTGAGTTTCATGTCATTGGGGGCTGTCACCCAATCGAGGACATTCACCTCACCAATGCATGATACTCAAATCTACCACAAACAATAAAACAAACATTAAAGAAAATTCATGAATATCTTGACCTCCCCCAAATAAAAGTATAAAGTTAGCCTCTCATTTCCGAGAGTATGATATTACTTGGTGGATTGGGTGTAGGAAGATAGAGAGATTTAGAGAGAGAGAGAGAAAGAAAAGAAGAAAAATGGAAGGAGAAACACAAATGCATGGATTAATAAAAATAGAATATGAATTACAATTGAAAATAAAACTCAAATAAAACTAAAATTAAAATGAAATAAAAAGAATAAATGAGGGTGGAAATAGATGAGCAGTAGTGGCCTGTGCCTTGGTGGGATCCCTCGTTGGCTTTGGGTGTCGAGCTGATGATCTTGGAAGGAGGGGAGGGCCTCCTTTTATAGGCAGCATTCTGTCCTCCGAAAGTTTGCACGTTGTTGACCCAATATATGGCCTATTCACACATGTAACCCTTATTCAATGGTGTTAATAAATGTGTTGGTAATTCACAACCAAAATATCAGAGCATTTGGACACTGGATGAAGGAGTTATGAATTTTTCATTGAAGGATTCTGTTTTTGGATGAAGCTTCGAGGAAGGTCCCTCCAAAAGTATGTCGTTCAATGGACACCTTAATGACTTCAAAACTCAAGAAAATTTGGTTTAGAGCCGTTCATCTCTGTTCTCGTTCTATACCAGGTGGAATAACCTCATTTTAATATGTGTAGGACGAGTTTGGGTTCCGTTACAGTGGTGTGGTCCACGCTGTCCACCCGAAAAAATGGAAAACTTAAATGAATTTTTAGGACGACTAGATGGCCGAATCAGGTCCTGTTTCACAAGAAAAAATTGGAGGAAATAAAATCAGAATTCTAAAAAAATTTTAATCACAAAATTTGGTCATATATTTTATGATAAATGACAAAAATACCCTTGTGGTCAAAATCTTTCCAAAATCCAGAATTATGCATTTTTCTCAATTTTGCTCATTTTCATTCTAAAATTCAAATTACCCATTATTTTAATAAAACATGTAAATACATGGGGTTTATCATTGAATAAAAGTAAAAAATACTCATTATTTGATCAAAAATATGCATGCAAATTTTCTCTATCAAATACCCCACACTTAAACTATGCTTGTCCTCAAGCATAAAATCTCAACATGGAAATAAGAGGACACCAATGTTACCAATATTCAAATTTCAATGCAATAAAATCAAACAATTTTCAATATAAAATCAAACTTTCAAAAATATTCATAAAATATCAATTTAATTTCCCATTTTTCAAAGAAACAAATAATTCACATATTTTAATTTTCCCCTTTGAAAATTGATGGAACTTATCCTTTCATTCATTCAAGCTCATTGATTAATTATAATTAAACATGCCATGTCATGATTTACCTCACATTTGATTTTTTTTCTCTCATCACTCAAGATACAATTCAAGTAGAGTTATGCTCATATCATGAGAACATGCTTCTTAACCATAGGCTTGTAAATGAACTACTTTCTCCACTTTATAAAGACAAAAGACACATAAAATCATAAAGACATGCAATAAAGGTTAAAATGACCCTGAGGCTTAAGGTTGATAGGATTTGATGCTTTAAAAATTAAGGCTTAAGGAGGAGGATAATCTCTAAAGTACAATGCATGATATTAAAAGTAAAACTGTAATAAAATTCCCCCCTTCAAAATAGAAACACCCACTTCCCAAAACTCAAAGAAAAGGTTATGATCAAGTAAGCATAATGGATGATTTGTGCACCCTCTTGATTTTTTTTATTTTGTACTTTTTTTTTCATTTTTTTGAAATTTATGATTAGATCAAACCTCACATCCATAACCTAACCACATACAATCATAATATTTTCAGTCTAGAAAATGGTGATTTTTGGTTCTCCCAAATCAAAAACCTATTTTTCTATTTTTTTTTTCTTTTTGTCATTTTTTTAATTCAAGAGGGGAAAACAATAAAGTATAATTAATGATTTCATAACCTTTTACAATTCCCAAAAAACACCCCCACACTTCTTCCTCACAATGTGTATCATCCCATCCACCATGATTCCCTTTACCCCCACACTTCAACTTTAAAATATCATGAAAATACCAAGAGTTGGGTAGGAATGGATAAAAATGGGTTGAAACATGGTTCATCCCTATAAAGGTCATTCATGGTCTCTATGGACTAAATGAAGTATTTATGTAAATGTGGTCTTGTAAGGAAATATAGATTTTCAAAGGATACCTCAATCATTTTAAATGTGTTTTTGCATAGTCATAGCTTTGACAAGTTTCAATACAAGTTCTGGTCGGTTACATGTCCCAAGATCACTCGAGAAATATGCTCAAGAATAAAGAGGAAGTACTTGGTCTATAAATCCTCTCAGGAATGAGAAATATAACATTGGACAATCAATCATGGCATGACTAATAATAATAAATCAATTCACATAAATTTCAGAAATTCAAAGCATGAAAGATGGTAGGGAAATTTCATTTACATGAATCAATTAATACCTTCAAATCACGAGTCATTATTTCAATATCCATGCTTCATATTAAAAATTCAATTCTTCATTTCAATAATTTAATCATATCAACATTGAAATCTAAAAAATGGCATCACTGGGTTCCTAAGAAACTCATGTCTCCTAGATAAGTTGAGTAAAACATTAATTCAAGTGTGGGCATGCAATTTTATCTTTAAAGCTCAAAACATGTTGTGGAATAAAATATGGAGAGTTTAAAAAGATAGACAATGAAAATGAACTCCCTTTTGAAAATAAATCTTTGATCCCTCCCCTTCACTGTATGGGGATGACTTCCACCATTATGAACCTATAAAAGAAAACAACTCAATTAAGCATAAGGATCATGTCATTTAAGCTCAAAAAGATAGAGGGAGTGGGATGCATGCTAGACTACTTCCTAATAAATGAAATTTAAATCTAAATTCCTTGAAAGCATGTAAAGATAAATCTTGGTACGATCCCCCAAGTGGGCCCTGAATTTTTACTACCTCCAGAGGGAAGTACCAGCTGTTATCCAAAGTCAGATGGTGGATGAAGCTTCTTTGATTTGAACCACCACATGTGGCTTTTCCCAGCTTGTTCTTCATCATTATGGGTGAGTAATGATCCATGGATAGAGTAAATCATATCCCCCCCTTCACAATGTGGTACAGTTTTAATGGTGGGGGTAGGATGAAATATGAATCATCCTCCATCTCAGTTTCCACTTGTGAAACCTCTTCTTCTTTGTCCAGTGGTTCCTCAAGGTATGTTGTGTCCAAAGAATAGTTAATGGGAAAGTTAGAGTGCAATTCTATTTGAATAAAATTAAAACAAGAAGTATTAAGATCAAATTCTTCCCCATAAAAGTAAGAATCTTTTTTCATGGTTTCCTTTGGAAAATCCACCAGCATATCCTCATGAACTTCCTTAAACAACTATTCAACATGTTCAGGGAGTTCTATATGTTCCTCAACAGGTGCACATCCAGGTTCTTCGTCATCCTCCAAGGTATAACTGAGATTGTATGATTCTATATAATCAAAACCACAAGGAGTGATATAGAATTAAGATTCAATAAAATTAGAAAAGATAGAGTCAAAGAATGGTTCAACTCCCTGAGTCAGTTCAGCTTCAATCTCTGCCTCAGTGGTAAGTGCCTCTTGGAGTAGAGTCTCTGAGAATGGAGGTAGGTAGTCGGACTCCTCCATCATGACTTCAAATTACACCACTTGGGTGGTGTCTTACTTCGGTGGTGCTAGCTCTTATTACTTGTATTGTATGGGGAGATCAGGTAGTTACTCACATTTAATCAAAAAATCATCCAATCCTTCTTGATCTCCCACTTGTAGCTCAGCAGGTAAGTCTTCCCCCTTTGCCACCTCAGGTTCTTGATCCTGCTCAGGTTTGGGATGCTCCATTAATGCACGAACATAGTCAAATTCTCTTTTATATTTTCTTGTCAATTGTTCAATGATTTCTCAAAGTTCTTGCACCTGATCACTTCTAAAATCTTCTTCTTGTTGTTTTTTCACCTGTGAGTAATTTTCAGTCCATGCAGAATAATAATCATTAAAATTCATCATGAAAAAAATTGTTTTTTTTATTTTATAAAAAGAAATAAAATATATCTAAGATGTGAAAATAGAAAAATTAAATGAACAATTGATTGGCTCCCCGGAAACGGTGCCAGTTTTGATGCACGCCTGTCGCGGGGTGTGGACAAAAGCAATTATATTTTTTTCCTAGTGCAGCATAGTGGCTGACCAGGGTCGTCTCTCTTGAGGAGACTTTCAATTTGGTTCACTTACTTTATCCTAATTCACCTAAACTACTTGTTTTTGTTGTTTTATATTTAAATGAAATTTATGACAATATTTTTTTGTGTTTTTTTATTATTTAAAAATACAAACTATCATGAAATGTAAACAGAATGATTTGATGAAGAAAGTACTTGGTTTTGGGGTTCAGTCTTGGAATCAATCATTATTCTCTTTTACATGTTGATTTTAGTTTGATAATCCAAACATGAAATCTCATTTTTGAATCACTACTCTTTTCCAGAATAGAAATAGTTTGAGTTTCATGTCATTGGGGGCTGTCACCCAATCGGGGACATTCACCTCACCAATGCATGATACTCAAATCTACCCCAAACAATAAAACAAACATTAAAGAAAATTCATGAATATCTTGACCTCCCCCCAATCCAAGTCTCGAGTTATCCTCTCATTTCCGAGAGTATGAGATTACTTGGTGGATTGGGTGTAGGAAGATAGATAGATTGAGAGAGAGAGAGAAAGAAAGAAAAGAAGAAAAATGGATGGCGAAACACAAATGCGTGGATTAGTAAAACTAGAATATGAATTACAATTGAAAATAAAACTCAAATAAAACTAAAATTAAAATGAAATAAAAAGAATAAATGAGGGGGTAAATAGATGATAAGTAGTGGCCCGTGCCTTGGTGGGATCCCTCCTTGGATTTGGGTGTCGAGCTGATGATCTTGGAAGGAGGGGAGGGCCTCCTTTTATAGGCAGCATTCTGTCCTCCGAACATTTGCACGTTGTTGACCCAATATATGGCCGATTCACACGTGTACCCCTTATTAAATGGTGTTCATAAATGTGTTGGTAGTTCACACCCAAAATAACAGAGAATTTGGACACTGGATGAAGGAGTTATGAATTTTTCATTGAAGGATTCTGTTTCTGGATGAAGCTTCGAGGAAGGTCCCTCCAAAAGTATGTCATTCAATGCCTTCCTTAATGACTTCAAAACACCAAAAAATTTGGTCTAGAGCCGACCATCGCTGTCCTAGTTCTATCCCAAGTATAAGAACCTAATTTGAATATGTGTATGCCGAGTTTGGGTTCTGTTACAGTGGTGTGGTCCACACTGTCTGCCCGGAAAAATGTCAAACTTAAATGAATTTTTTGGACAACTAGATGGCTGAATCAGGTCCTAGTCTAGAAGAGAAAATTGGAGTAAATAAAATCAGAATTATAAAAGAATTTTAATCACAAAATTTGGTAACATATTTTATGCGAAATGGAAAAAATACCCTTGTGGTCAAAATCTGTTCAAAATCCAGAATTATGCATTTTTCTCAATTTTGCTCATTTTCATTCTAAAATTCAAATTACCCATTATTTTAATAAAACATGTAAATACATGGGGTTTATCATTGAAAAACAGTAAAAAATACTCATTATTTGATAAAAAATATGCATGTAAATTTGCTCTGTCAAATACCCCCACACTTAAACTATGCTTGTCCTCAAGCATAAAATCTCAACATGGAAATCAGAGGACACCAATGTTACCAATATTTAAATTTCAATGCAATAGAATCAAACAATTTTCAATATAAAATCAAACTTTCAAAAATCTTCATAAAATATCAATTTAATTTCCCATTTTTCAAAGAAACAAATAATTCACATATTTTACTTTTCCCCTTTGAAAATTGATGGAACTTATCCTTTCATTCATTCAAGCTCCTTAATTAATTATTATTAAACATGCCATGTCATGATTTACCTCAAATTTTATTTTTTTTATCTCATAACTCATGATACAATTCAAGTAGAGTTATGCTCATATCATAAGAAAATGCTTATTATCCATAGGCTTGTAAATGAACTACTTTCTCCACTTTTAAAGACAAAAGACACATAAAATCACAAGGACTTGAAATAAAGGTTCAAATGACTCTGAGGTTTAAGGTTGGTAGGATTTGTGCTTTAAAAATTAAGGCTCAAGGAGGAGGATAATCTCTGAAGTACATTGCATGATATTAAAAGTAAAACTATAATGAAATTCCCCCCTTCAAAATAACAACACCCACTTCCCAAAAATCAAAGAAAAGGTTATGATCAAGTAAGCATAATGGATGATTTGTGCACCCTCTTGATTTTTTTTATTTTGTACTTTTTTTTTCATTTTTTTGAAAGTTATTATTAGATCAAACCTCACATCCATCACCTAACCACATACGATCATAATATTGTCGGTTTGGAAAATGGTGATTTTTGGTTCTCCCAAATCAAAAACCCATTTTTCTATTTTTTTTTGTCATTTTTTGTCATTTTTTTAATTCAAGAGGGGAAAAAAATAGAGTATAATGAATGATTTCATAACCTTTTACAATTCCCACAAAAACACCCCCACACTTCTTCCTCACAATGTGTATCATCCCGTCCACCATGATTCCCTTTACCCCCACACTTCAACTTTAAAATATCACGCAAATACAAGAGTTGGGTAGGAATGGATAAAAATGGTTTGAAACATGGCTCATCCCTATAAAGGCCATTCATGGTCTCTATGGTCTAAATGAAGGATTGATGTAAAGGTGGTATTTTAAGGAAATTCATCTTTTCAAAGGATGCATCAATCAATTTAAATGTGTTTTTACGCAGTCATATCTTTGACAAGTTTCAGTACAAGTTTTGGTCGGTTACATGTCCCAAGATCACTCAAGAAATATGCTGAAGAATAAAGAGGAAATACTAGGTCTAGAAATCCTCTCGGGAATGAGAAATATAACATTGGACAATCACTCATGGCATGATTAATAATAATAAATAAATTCACATAAATTTCAAAAATTCGAAGCATGAAAGATGCTAGGAAAATTTCATTTACATGAATCAATTAATACCTTAAAATCACGAGTCATTATTTCAATATCCATGCTTCATATGAAAAATTCAATTCTTCATTTCAATCATTTAATCATATAAACATTGAAATCGAAAACATGGCATCACTGGGTTCCTAAGAAACTCATGTCTTCTAGATAAGTCGAGTAAAACATTAATTCAAGTGCGGGCATGCAATTTTATCTTTAAAGCTCAAAACATGTTGTGGACTAAAATATGGAGAGTTTAAAAATATAGACAATGAAAATGAACTCCCTTTTGAAAATAAAGCTTTGGTCCTTCCCCTTCACTGTATGGGGATATCTTCCACCATTATGAACCTATAAAAGAAAACAACTCAATTATGCATAAGGATCATGTCATTTAAGCTAAAAAAGATAGAGGGAGTGGGATGCATGCTAGACTACTTCCTAATAAATGAAATTGAAATCTAAATTCCTATAAAGTATGTAAAAATAAATCTTGGTACGATCCCCCAAGTGGGCCCTGAATTTTTACTGCCTCCAGAGGGCAGTACCAGCTGTTATCCAAAGTCAGATGGTGGATGAAGCTTCTTTGATTTGAACCACCACATGTGGATTTTCCCAGCTTGTGGTTCATCATTATGGGTGATTAATGATCCATGGATAGAGTAAATCATATCCCCCCTTCACAATGAGGTACAGTTTTAATGGTGGGGGTAGGATGAAGTATGAATCATCCTCCATCTCGGTTTCTACTTGTGCAACCTCTTTTTCTTTGTCCAGTGGTTCCTCAAGGTACGCTGCATCCAAAGAATAGTTAATGGGAAAGTTAGAGTGCAATTCTATTTGAATAAAATTAAAACAAGAAGTATTAAGATCAAATTATTCCCCATCAAAGTAAGCAGATTTTTTCATGGTTTCCGTAGGAAAATCTACCAGCATCTCCTCATGAACTTCCTTAAACAAATATTCAACATGTTCAGGGATTTCTATATGTTCCTCAACAGGTGCACATCCAGGTTATTCGTCATCCTCCAAGGAATAGCTGATATTGTAGGATTCTATATAATCAAAACCACAAGGAGTGATATAGAATTAAGATTCAATGAAATTAGAAAAGATAGAGTCAAAGAATGGTTCAACTCCCTAAGTCGGTTCAACTTCAATCTCTACCTCAGTGGTAAGTGCCTCTTGGAGTATACTCTTTGAGGATGGAGGTAGGTAGTCAGACTCATCCATCTTGACTTCAAATTCCAACACTTGGATGGTGTCTTTCTTCGGTGGTGCTGGATCTTCTTCCTTGTATTGTATGGGGGGATCAGGTAGTTCCTCACATTTAATCAAAAAATCATCCAATCCTTCTTGATCTCCCACTTGTAGCTCAGCAGGTAAGTCTTCCCCCTTTGCCACCTCAGGTTCTTGATCCTGCTCAGGTTTGGGATGCTCCATTAATGCACGAACATAGTCAAATTCTCTTTTATATTTTCTTGTCAATTGTTCAATGATTTCTCAAAGTTCTTGCACCTGATCACTTCTAAAATCTTCTTCTTGTTGTTTTTTCACCTGTGAGTAATTTTCAGTCCATGCAGAATAATAATCATTAAAATTCATCATGAAAAAAAATTGTTTTTTTTATTTTATAAAAAGAAATAAAATATATCTAAGATGTGAAAATAGAAAAATTAAATGAACAATTGATTGGCTCCCCGGAAACGGTGCCAGTTTTTATGCACGCCTGTCGCGGGGTGTGGACAAAAGCAATTATATTTTTTTCTTAGTGCAGCATAGTGGCTGACCAGGGTCGTCTCTCTTGAGGAGCCTTTCAATTTGGTTCACTTACTTTATCCTAATTCACCTAAACTACTTGTTTTTGTTGTTTTATATTTAAATGAAATTTATGACAATATTTTTTTGTGTTTTTTTATTATTTAAAAATACAAACTATCATGAAATGTAAACAGAATGATTTGATGAAGAAAGTACTTGGTTTTGGGGTTCAGTCTTGGAATCAATCATTATTCTCTTTTAGATATTGATTTTAGTTTGATAATCCAAACATGAAATCTCATTTTTGAATCACTACTCTTTTACAGAATAGAAATAGTTTGAGTTTCATGTCATTGGGGGCTGTCACCCAATCGGGGACATTCACCTCACCAATGCATGATACTCAAATCTACCACAAAAAATAAAACAAACATTAAAGAAAATTCATGAATATCTTGACCTCCCCCCAATCCAAGTCTCAAGTTAGACTCTCATTTCCGAGAGTATGATATTACTTGGTGGATTGGGTGTAGTAAGATAGAGAGATTGAGAGAGAGAGAGAAAGAAAGAAAAGAAGAAAAATGGATGGAGAAACACAAATGCATGGACTAATAAAACTAGAATATGAATTAAAATTGAAAATAAAACTCAAATAAAAATAAATGTAAAATGAAATAAAAAGAATAAATGAATGGGGAAATATATGAGAAACAGTGTCATGTTCCCTGGTGGGATCCCTCCTTGGCTTTGGGTGTTGAGATGATGATCCTAGAAGGAGGGGAGGACCTCCTTTTATAGGAAGCATTTTGTCCTCCGAAGGTTTGCGCATTTTTGACCCAATAAATGGCAGATTCACGCGTGGACCCCTTCTTCAATGTTTTTAATAAATGTGTTGTCCATTAACCCCCAAAATTTCAGAGAATTTGGTCACCGGATTAAGGAGTTATGAATTTTTAATTGAAGGATTCTGTTTCTGGATGAAGCTTCGAGGAAGGTCCCTCCAAAAGTATGTTGTCCAATGGCTTCCTTAATGACTTCAAAACTCCATAAAATTTGGTTTAGAGACGGAAATATCTGTACTAGTTCTATACCAGGTGGAAGAACCTAATTTAAATTTGTGTAGGCCGATTTTGGGTTCCGTTACAGTGGTGTGGTCCATGCTGTCCTCCCGAAACAATGTCAAACTTAAATGAAATTTTAGGACCACTAGATGGCTGAATCAGATCCTGGTTCAGAATACAAAATTATAGGAAATAAAATCAGGATTCTAAAAAAAATTTAATCACAAAATTTGGTCATATATTTTACGCAAAATGACAAAAATACCCTTGTGGTCAAAATCTGTCCAAAATCCAGAATTATGCATTTTTCTCAATTTTTCTCATTTTCATTCTAAAATTAAAATTACCCATTATTTTAATAAAACATGTTAATACATGGGGTTTATCATTTAAAAACAGTAAAAAATACTCATTATTTGATCAAAAATATGCATGTAAATATGTTCTGTCAAATACCCCCACACTTAAACTATGCTTGTCCTCAAGCATAAAATCTCAACATGGAAATCAGAGGACACCAATGTTACCAATATTCAAATTTCAATGCAATAAAATCAAACAATTTTCAATATAAAATAAACCTTTCAAAAATATTCATAATATATCAATTTAATTTCCCATTTTTCAAAGAAACAAATAATTCACATATTTTACTTTCCCCCTTTGAAAATTGATGGAACTTATCCTTTCATTCATTCAAGATCCTTGATTAATTATTATTAAAAATGCCATGTCATGATTTACCTCACATTTGATTTTTTTTCTCTCATCACTCATGATACAATTCAAGTAGAGTTATTCTCATATCATGAGAACATGCTTCTTATCCATAGGCTTGTAAATGAACTACTTTCTCCACTTTATAAAGACAAAAGACACATAAAATCATAAGGACTTGCAATAAAGGTTCAAATAACTCTGAGGCTTAAGGTTAGTAGGATTTGATGCTTTAAAAATTAAGGATCAAGGAGAAGGATAATCTCTAAAGTACAATGCATGATATTAAAAGTAAAACTGTAATGAAATTCCCCACTTCAAAATAACAACACCCACTTCCAAAAACTCAAAGAAAAGGTTATGATCAAGTAAGCATAATAGATGATTTGTGCACCCTCTTGATTTTTTTATTTTATAATTTTTTTTTCATTTTTTCGAAAGTTATGATTAGATCAAACCTCACATCCATCACCTAACCACATACGATCATAAGATTGTTGGTCTGGAAATTGGTGATTTTTTGTTCTCCCAAATCAAAAACCCATTTTCTATTTTTTTTTTCTTTTTGTCATTTTTTTTCATTTTTTTAATTCAAGAGGGGAAAAAAATAGAGTATAATGAATGATTTCATAACCTTTTACAATTCCCACAAAAACACCCCCACACTTCTTCCTCACAATGTGTATCATCCTGTCCACCATGATTCCCTTTACCCCCACACTTCAACTTTAAAATATCACGCAAATACCAAGAGTTGGGTAGGAATGGATAAAAATGGTTTGAAACATGGATCATCCCTATAAAGGTATTTCATGGTCTCTATGGGATAAACGAAGGATTGATGTAAAGGTGGTATTTTAAGGAAATTTAGCTTTTCAAAGGATGCCTCAATCATTTTAAATGTGTTTTTGCGCAGTCATAGCTTTGACAAGTTTCAATAAAATTTCTGGTCGGTTACATGTCCCACGATCACTCAAGAAATATGCTTAAAAATAAAGAGGAAGTACTTGGTCTAGAAATCATCTCGAGAATGAGAAATATAACATTGGAAAATCACTCATGGAATGACTAATAATAATAAATCAATTCACATAAATTTCAAAAATTCAAAGAATGAAATATGGTAGGGAAATTTCATTTACATGAATCAATTAATACCTTCAAATCACAAGTTAGTATTTCAATATCCATGCTTCATATTAAAAATTCAATTCTTCATTTCAATCATTTAATCATATCAACATTGAAATCTAAAACATGGCATCACTGGGTCCCTAAGAAACTCATGTCTCCTAGATAATTCGATTAAAACATTAATTCAAGTGTGGGAATGAAATTTTATCTTTAAAGATAAAAACATGTTGTGGAATAAAATATGGAGAGTTTAAAAAGATAGACAATGAAAACGAACTCCCTTTTGAAAATAAAGCTTCGGTCCTTCCCCTTCACTGTATGGGGCTTCCTTCCACCATTATGAACCTATAAAAGAAAACAACTCAATTAAGCATAATGATCATGTTATTTAAGCTCAAAAAGATAGAGGGAGTGGGATGCATGCTAGACTACTTCCTAATAAATGAAATTTAAATCTAAATTCCGAGAAATATTGTAAAGATAAATCTTGGTATGATCCCCCAAGTGGGCCCTGAATTTTTACTGCCTATAGAGGGCAGTACTAGCTGTTATCCAAAGTCAGATGGTGGATAAGCTTCTTTGATTTGAACCACCACATGTGGCTTTTCCCAGCTTGTGCTTCATCATTATGGGTGAGTAATGATCCATGCATAGAGTAAATCATATCCTCCCCCTTTACAATGAGGTACAGTTTTAATGGTGGGGGTAGGATGAAGTATGAATCATCCTCCATCTCGGTTGCTAATTGTGAAACCTCTTCTTCTTTGTCCAGTGGTTCCTCAAGGTATGCTGCATCCAAAGAATAGTTAATGGGAAAGTTAGAGTGCAATTCTATTTGAATAAAATTAAAACAAGAAGTATTAATATCAAATTATTCCCCATAAAAGTAAGCATATTTTGTCATGGTTTCCTTAGGAAAATCCACTAACATCTCCTCATGTAATTCCTTCAACAAATATTCAACATGTTCAGGGAGTTCTATATGTTCCTCAATAGGTGTACATCCAGGTTCTTCTTCATCCTCCAAGGCATAGCTGATATTCTCTGATTATATATAATCAAAACCACAAAAAGTGATGTAGAATTCAGATTCAATTAAATTAGAAAATATAGAGTCAAAGAATGGTTCAACTCCCTGAGTCGGTTCAGCTTCAATCTCTGCCTCAGTGGTAAGTTCCTATTGGAGTAGACTCTATAAGGACGGAGGTAGGTAGTCGGACTCCTCCATCTTGACTTCAAATTCCACCACTTGGGTGGTGTCTTACTTCAGTGGTGCTGGATCTTATTCCTTGTGTTGTATGGGGAGATCAGGTAGTTCCTCACATTTAATCAAAAAATCATCCAATCCTTCTTGATCTCCCACTTATAGCTCAGCAAGTAAGTCTTCCCCCTTTTCCACCTTAGGTTCTTGATCCTGCTCAAGGTTGGGATGCTCCATTAATGCACGAACATAGTCAAATGATCTTTCAGGTTTTCTTGTCAATTGTTCAATGATTTTTCTAAGTTCTTGCACCTGATCACTTCTAAAATACTCTTCTTCTTGTTGTTGCACATGTGAGTAATTTTCAGTCCTTGCAGAATAATAATCATTAAAATTCATCATGGAAAAAAATTGTTTTTTTTATAAAAAGAAATAAAATCTATCTAAGATGTGAAATATAAAAAGTAAATGAAAAATTTATTGGCTCCTCGGCAACGACGCCAGTTTTGACGCACGCCTGTCATGGGGTGTGGCCAAAAGCAATTATATTTTTTTCCTAGTGCAACATAGTGGCTGACCAGGGTCGTCTCTCTTGAGGAGCCTTTCAATTTGGTTCACTTACTTTATCCTAATTCACCTAAAATAATTGTTTTTGTGGTTTTCTATTTAAATTAAATTGATGAAAATATTTTTTTTGTGTTTTATTATTATTTAAAAATACGAACTATCATGCAATGCAAACAGAATGATTTGATGAAGAAAGTACTTGGTTTTGGGGTTCAGTCTTGGATTAAATCATTATTATCTTTTATATTTTGATTTTAGTTTGATAATACAAACATGAAATCTCATTTTTGAATCACTACTCTTTTCCAGAATAGAAATAGTTTGAGTTTCATGTCATTGGGGGCTGTCACCCAATTGGGGACATTCGCCTCACCAACGCATGATACTCAAATCTACCACAAACAATAAAAAAAACATTAAAGAAAATTCATGAATATCTTGACCTCCCCCCAATCCAAGTCTCAAGTTAGACTCTAATTTCTGAGAGTATTAGATTACTTGGTGGATTGGGTGTAGGAAGATAGAGAGATTGAGAGAGAGAGAGAGAAAGAAAAGAAGAAAAATGGATGGAGAAACACAAATGCTTGGATTAATAAAACTAGAATATAAATTAAAGTTGAAAATAAAACTCAAATAAAACTAAAATTAAAATGAAATAAAAAGAATAAATGAGGGGGAAATAGATGAGAAGAAGAGGCCCGTTCCCTGATGGGATCCCTCCTTGGCTTTGGGTGTCGAGCTGATGATCTTGGAAGGAGGGGAGGGCCTCCTTTTATAGGCAGCATTCTATCCTCCGAAGGTTTGCATGTTGTTGACCCAATAAATGGAAGATTAACACGTGGATCACTTCTTAAATGTTGTTAATAAATGTGTTGGACATTCACCCCAAAAATTTCAGAGAATTTGGTCACTGGATGAAGGAGTTATGAATTTTTCATTGAAGGATTCTGTTTCTGGACGAAGCTTCCAGGAAGGTCCTTCCAAAAGTATGTCATTCAATGGTCTCCTTAATAACTTCAAAAATCCACAAAATTTGGTGTAGATCTGTCCATCTCTTTCATAGTTCTATCACAGGTGGAAGAACCTCATTTGAATATGTTTAGGCCAAGTTTGGGTTCCGTTACAGTGGTGTGGTCCACGCTATCCGCCTGAAAAAATGTCAAATTTAAATGATTTTTTAGGACCACTAGATGGCCGAATCAGCTTCTGGTCCAGAAGAAAAAATTGGAGGAATAAAATTGGGATTCTAAAAAAATTTTAATAACAAAACTTGGTCATATAGTTTATGCTAAATGAAAAAAATACCCTTGTGGTCAAAATCTGTCCAAAATCCAGAATTATGCATTTTTCTCAAATTTTATCATTTTCATTCTAAAATTCAAATTACCCATTATTTTAATAAAACATGTAAATACATGGGGTTTATCATTGAAAAAAAGTAAAAAAATACTCATTATTTGATAAAAAATATGCACGTAAATTTGCTCAGTCATTGGTTTAACGAGTGGGGTTGAAAATTCATCCCCAACATTGAACAACTATTTCTACTAAAGGCCTTTCATTCCATGTTTCTCAGTGGCTAGTTAATACTACTGTGTGACATTATTAATAGGTTTAGAGTCACTAATTTCATAATTTAAGAACAATTGTCCACAAATAGGTTTATTAACCTTTTTATCCATATGCTGGTGAAGATATTCCATTTTTTGGGGGAAAATCGGTAAGGGGAGGCCACCATACCAGTTAGTGGGTCCCTTTCAAGTTATCAAGTGCTGGGTGGGAGCCCAAATGGCAGGCTATAGATATATCAACCCCCAAAAGATAGGAATGACTAATTTATGATCATATCTTCAAAGGATAAGTGGGGAGAACCCATCAAACTAGAGTGAAAATGAAACAATGGAGCAACTAAATTATCATGATCATTTCACCTATGCTCTGTATGACCCTCCCATTAGTAATTTGGTAAATTATGCCTCTAGGGATCATGAACAATGAGGGTATATTATTTCTTTGAGAGAAGTCATTTTAGTTTCCAAGATTTATGGGGAAATTATATGCGAGGGGTATGCACCCTGAAGATTTTCACATCAGTTAAACTACATTCATTTGAGGTGTCCTACCAGCAACAATAGTGCACACTAGGAGAAACACTTAATGATTTCTCAAAAAATATGTTTGATGTTCAATCATGAGGACACATGATGAAGGATTGGGCTTCTGCCTTCATTGGGTTTCAAGAATACACTTACCATATCTTATGCTGAAGTTTGGAATTGATCATACCCTTAATATCAATCGAAAAACCCAGTTCTTGTTGTCCATGACAAAAAATTATTGGAGGCTGGAGGGAATCAAAGGAAAATAATCAGGCATTCTATATTCAAGAAGTAGCCAATAAAATCCCTAGTTTCTGATCCTCTGAGGAAAATGTTGAAGGATTGGGGTTTAACTTCGCATTCTATTGGTATTGATTATCAAGCTAAAGAATCCATACCTTGTGATTCCACTTTTCTGATAGTTTGTAGACAATGGGATTCTTTGAAGAGTTCCCATATGGCTCATGATCTGTGGAAAATTTTCTAGGAGAAGGAAGTTTCATTGACTGGATATGGATATGTGTCAATTCCTGACACTATATCTTTTTCCAACAACCCTGAGATGGCAGAAGCATATTTTTTGTGATCTCAAAGCCTTAGTTAATTCACTACTGAACCATTATAGATATACCAAGAGAGTGTTCTCAATGGTGAGACATGAGGCCAGTGAGAGTGAATGGGATAATATTTTCACTTTTGAGGGGGTGATGAAGACAACCCTTGTGCTGTGACTGGTGCTGGGGAAATTCCTCATTCTTGTCTGGGGTCTCGCAAGTGCTCAACCCTAAAGGGTTCCACGGTGGATGAGGCACCTAGAAAGTAGTTTCAACCATCATAACCTACCTCACTTCTTAGTACAGATGTTCCCACATTAACCATTCACATCACCACAACCTTACCAGAGTCTTGAAAAGTATGGGATACTCCAAGATCAAGCGCATATGATGAAGAAATATAGGAAACACTTCTAATAGAGCCCCTTGAGATTTCGTGATTTGGATGTATCATTGCTACAATGTAGATACCAGAGTGAAGAGTTCCTCATGAAGTGGGTATATATATGGAAGAAATGGACACCTGTATCTACTCATACAGGGGGAAACCTTACTGGTCTAAATAAGTAGAGGATCTGGCAGTGATCATGATGAGGTAATATGACACCCACAAAGAGGTAATATAATTGTTTATACCAACTCTTCTTATTCTTACATTTATGAACATGAACCCCTAGTCTTGGTCTTGTAGGATCCTGGGGAGATTCAGAAAATGATCGCTTCCCTAGAGTACACCCTAAGGAGAACCATTGCTGGGGAGAACATCCCTTTAGATGTGGGGGTCTCCGAAGAGGGATCTCCTGGGGAAAATGGATTATATGTAGGCAGTTCTTGTATATCCCACTAAAGAATTTTTACTCCTGGCCCTGTATGTTGCTCTCTTTGGGGGGTCATCTTTGTGGAACACCACGAAGTGTTGGGAGGCATCACAACTAATGATATGCCTAAATTTTGGGATAATAATTGATCGTTTTATATCCTTATTTAGTTTTCATGTTATGTGTATTTATCTACTGACTAATTATCTTGCACATTAATTGGCGCAAGTCCGGTGAGTAATCAGGAAGAAATCACCTAGAGGCCTGTAGACCCTATTTCTTTAGAGATACAGGTGATACCGCATGTAGTTGTTCCTAAACCAGATAGAGAACCTAGGGAAATTTAGTTCATTAAGGAGATCCCAAGCCCCATAGGGTCGAACCTTCCTGATCAAATGGATTCTTCCAACATAGAGGGGGTTTCTTCATGGGTTTATGTTCCTGATGAGCATATTTATCTTACCCCTATGGGGAGCACAACCATAGAAGAGGGAGAAATTTAGGCTCAAGGATAATTGGAATTAGTTGTTGCCCCTAGTTTTGTGATGATTATTCCTACAAGCATAGTTTCTGTGAGTGATATTTTGGAGACTACTGACCATAACAAGCATGATATTATACCCTAGATATCTCTAAAATAACATGAAGTAAAGATGAAGGCGGAGGATGTAGCATCCATTTTTAAGGTGAAAATAAAACAATGGTGGTTAGGGATGTCGATGTCCTGGAAAGTGGAGGTGATCTCTATGAACTTGTAACCATTCCTTTTTATTTTGAGGTTTAAGTGTTAACTATTTTAATCATCTAATTCCAAAATTACAACAACAGGTTTCTATAGTTGCAGTTGATGCTTCAATATCTCAACTTGTTGATATCACAAGAGAGTCAACTGATGCAGAATAAATCCATGAAAAGGTTGTTGAGTCAAGACCATATCTAGTGGAACTTATTCCTAAATATAATAGACCATTCAAGAGTGATTTTGAGGTAGACCATGAGTCTCCAGATGACCATTGTGTCACCCATACAAAAATATAGAAGGATATCTGGAAGATGATTTCTTAGATCCCCTTACAAACATGCCGACAAAACTACCCAAATTACATTGATTGTTTTCATCTCTTGTGTATTGGGGGTATGATTATCATTCCACTAATTATATATTGAAACAAGTGATTGATTCCTAGGAGATAAATATTATTCTCCACTCTCACCTTCCAAATTCAGAGTCTATGACCCACCTTGCCACAACCAGAAATATCCTTCTTAATGAAGCTATTGAGAATGCTAGTATAGTTGTGAGGTGATAGGGTGAAGTTGCATAGTAGATGAAATTAGTAGAGAGGCTTCGTCAAGAGGAGTAGAAACATATTCAGGAACTAGAGAAGCTCAATAAATAACTGTCTAGCATTGAAGAAACTATTTACAAGGGGAAACAATTGGCGAAGGAGGAGGTAAATTCAGGATTAGATACAGATGATAGGGAAGAGGCACTACAGGATAGTGCTAATGCTGAGATTGAAACCTTATCTAAGCTCCACCAATACATAGAGTACTTAGACTAAGCACTACTTCAACTTTGTGAATATGATAAGAAGGATCTATAATCACAATTTCTGACTCACATGGAGAGACTTCAGGCTGCGGATTCTCCTCAATTCTCATTCAGTAAATAAATGAGAACTTGTTCCCTCTTTAATTCCAATGTTTTATATTATCCTTCCATGCCAATTAATATAAAATGGTCATATTTTGAAAGATAATATCCATTGGATATTAATTTCAATTACAACCTGGGATAAGAAAATTGACATGATCATGTAAATCTATAAATTTTTCCTGAGTCGAGGGACTCAATGAGCATAGTTTTGATGGTTGATAGGGTTACATGGAAAACCCTAAAAACATTGTGTATTTTCTGTTACCAACCTAATTTTTTCCTAATTCCACTTTAGTGTAGGCTTAGTAGGAATAATTTGAATTTTTCTTAGGCCACCCTTTTCATGGTTTTGACCTAACCAGTTTTGTGTCTCTTTTTTTATTACTTTATTGTTTTCTAAACCATATAAATCATAGGTCTATCGAGATGGTTCTCAAATTTTACCTAGGTTTACTTTGTGTGTTTTCAACCTAGATAGTACCATTTCTCCTTTCATGGAGAGTTTAAAGTATTTCAATCTTAAATAATGTAATTGATTTTTAAGGCCGGATAGCTTTGAGAATAAATTATTGGTTGAGGAACCCAATAGGGATTACTAGCCAAGAATGTACCAACATTCTTCAGACATGAATGTGGAATTTTTTTACCCTGGTTTTTTTATTTCTAAATCCAAGACCTGATATGGGGAAAGTACATGAAGAGTGACCATGAGAACAGTTTCCAACATGATGTTTTCGTTGTGTACGGAGGTAGATGAGGCCTCTCCTGGGGATAAAATTTCCTTTGGATGACATGACATTTTTTGTGGGTGAGATATGCATATCCAACTGAGGTATATTTTTCATAGAAAAATAAATGTTTCCTTAACACTGACCCTCCATTTATGATGGCCATGTAATTTGAGAAAATTTGGATTTCTCAAGACCACGAAGGGTGTCGTTTCGAGGGAATGAAGTCTAAAAAATAAAGAGGGTATCTATATCGGCATTGGACATGAATGAGGAACCAATCCTACTTGAATTTGGATTGTGTGAAGGAGGGATGTAGTATGGTAAATTTTAATGTCATGAAACTTGGATGAAGATCATGTAGTTTCATGTATTATGGTGAGGATGTTTTAGGACTAGAGTTTAAGGTCACTTAGCATTGATTGAGGGATAAACTATTTCCCCTTTTTATGGTAACCCATACAAGAATAATCCATCATCCTTAAGCATGTAGGGGGAAGGTTGTAATCTTTAATTTGATGGTTTCTGAATCTAAGGGGTGATATGGGAAGAAAATTTCATTGGGCATACGAAGATAGGAAAATGATCTCCTAATGATGAACTTGTCTTTGGTTGACATGCCTTTTTTGTGGGAAAATTATGCATAGATAACTGGGGAATATTGTCATAGTAAAAAAAGGTGTCCTTATCACACTAAATCTATATTTCTGATGGAAAAGGAGGTTTATAGAGACTCAGACTTCCCCAAACATAGAGTTTGGTTTGTGAAAGGAAAGTTCTTGAATATAAAAGGAGCATTTCATGTTGAAATTTCTTATAAATGGGTAGAAACACTTCCCTTACACAAGTTTCAACCACACATATGAAGGAATTTTTCATTACAGTTGGGATTGATATCTAAGGTATTATCATCACTACATATATTATTGAAATGATAATCAAGAAATATGTAGTTCTAAGAAGGTTCCTTGAGTAGGTCAGACCCATGAACAAGGAAGGGACATTTTTACCTTTTTTTGTTGTTGGACCTAGTATTGGAGATCCAAGCATCACTATGTATTCTATGATGGAAGGAGTAATGCCATACATAGTTTTAGGAAGGTTTCCCCATGCATCGGTAAAACTCTTACATGGGGAAGGGGAATTTTATTTTGAATACGAGATCACAAGTGAAGTGAGACATGTATGGGATCCTCCTATACAGATCTAAATCATGTATAAGGGAGCAAGAGATTTTTTGTGTGAATAGAACAAGATATAATATCTGGGTGTCTCTACGTACCCCTTTAAAGAGAGAATCAGGGCATACATATTTCTTTTTCTAGAAGACTCTCATGAAGGTATGAACCATACATAGGAAATGAGAAAAAAAATTATGTCATGGATTCACACATCCTTGAATATCTAGGCGCCACTATGTATCATGTGATAACTAGAATCAAGCCAGACGTAGCTCTCATAAATCGTGTATTTTAGTGTCATGAAACTAGGACATCATCCATGCAGTTTAACATCATGCGGTAAGGATGACATGGGGTCTTACGGTTTTAGGTCATATGTTTAGGACCATTTTTCATGGAAATGATGAGTAACATGAGGATCATCTGATCAAGATGTTCTGACATGCCTTGGATGTGAGGGGAAAGAAAGTGTAAACCATAGTTCCATGGATTCTTGGATCATGAAAAAAGATATGAGAATAAATGGAACTGGGGATTACAGAGATATAAGAAGCCTCTCTTGAGGATGAATTTTCCTTTGGCTGATAGTCCTTTTTTGTGGGAAACTTATATAGTGACAACTGAGGAATATTGTGCATAGTCAAACAAAGGTGTCCCCAAGACATTGAACCCCCATTTCCAATAGACGGGTGAATATTGTGAAGATATAAAATTTACTAGGTCATTAAGTATGATGAATGGAAGGAATGTAGCTAGGTACATAAGAAAAATTTAGACAATGATTATCCATGAAGTTTGAAATTCCCTATATAGATCTGACTCATATATAGGGGTTCATTTTTGTTTCCTTGATAGATCCCTAAATGAGGAATCCAAACTTGATATCTTCTATAAAGATCTTTGTTCCTATATAAGAGTTTGGGACATTTTTTTATTTTACCCATGGCTGAGACTAGGACACAAGGTTTAGAAACCACTATGTATCTCTTCAAAATGAGAATCAAGTCACACATAGTTCTTGAGGTGCCATATAGTTTAATTTTGTTCAGTAAGGATATTCTTACTATAGTTTAACATCATGCGGTAAGGACATAGGTTCCTCAACATGAAGAGGAATTATTGTGGCTAGACCCAATACTATAGACCTGGGTGTCACTACGTATCGTGCAATAGCAGGAATCAAGCCCCATGTAGTTCTTAAACTAGATTTGACTGCACAATTTAACATCATGTGGTAAGGATTTCTATTGTGTGGTTTTACGGTATTGCTACTAGGACCATGGAATCCCTAATGTGAATTGATACACCCTAATCATCCAGGGAATCCTCTACCAAAACTCCTAAGCCCACGTGAGATGTTCTTGGTTGAGAAACATGGGGTGGTAAAGGTTTATTCAACCACAAGGGGGTGATAAATTGAAGGATATAGGAATTTTGAATTTTTGGGAGCTAGAACAGGGTGTAAAATCTAGTCACAACTACATATATCATTATATTGAGAATCAATCCATAGGTAGTTAAGGACCCCGTGTAGTTTAACGTCATGTGGTAATGAAGAAGGTGAATCGACTTGTAGGAGGGGGAATATTGTGGCAGGATCTATAATTAGAGGTTCGAGCATCACTATGTATCCTGTGTGGTTAGGAATCAAGGCACACATAGTTCTGAATGGGAACTTTCTATGTAGGTATGAGCCATATGTAGGGGGAATTTTCCCATTATTTCATGACTGGGTCCAGGATATAGGGTTTAGACATCACTATATATCCCATTTGAATGAGAATCTAGCCAAATATAGTTCTTGATGTTCTTCCCTACACATATATGACTCATGTACAGGTAGAGGTCACTTCTCTTAAAATGGAACTTTAAATAGGACCTACTTTGGAGTCCCATGCATTGATTTACTTTGTATGAAGAGGAGGGAACATTTCCTATATTTTTCAGTAGGGCCTAGGACATGAGGTATAGGCATCACTATATATCACATTGAATGAGAATAAAGCCACACATAGTTTTAATGAACAATGAAATTTAATGTCTTGTAGTAAGGATGGGGTTCACCTGACGTGAAATAAGTATCATCGCATTTGGGCCCATGATTAGAGATCCATGCATCACTACATATCTTTTAAAGATAGAAATCAAGCCACATGTAGTTCTTGATGGAAAGCTCCCTGTGTAGGTCTGGTCTATATGTATGGAGTGTGAATTATTAACTTTTGGGGTGGATGGACCAGGATGTAAAATCCAAGCATCGCTATGTATCCTGTGTGGATAGGAATCAAGGAATGCATAGTTCTTGAATATGAAATGGTATATGAACGATGTCGGGAAAAATGTCTTCTTAGGTGAGAAAATTATGGTGTTTTGTAGTTTCATGTGATACCATGAGGAAATTGGTTTCATACAATTTATTGTCTTGCGACATGGATGATGTACCAGGAAGTTTAACATCATGCGATTAGGATGATTGTGTCTTGTGATCATGGGAAAGATGATTTTGTAGAATAGTGAGAAATATAATTCTAAAATGAAAAGAGGCCTCGAGGCCAAAGGTTGGTAGGAAAATCATCTTATGGATGGAGGGAAAATTGTGTATAGGCCTAACACAATAGGTCTAGGCATCAATATGTATCCTAGGATAGTAGGAATCGAGCCATACATAGTTCTTGATAAATATACCTCCTATGTGGGTTTAACTCTCACATGAAGATATGGGTATTTCATCTTTCTCTCACACTGAACTTTCTTATGCGTAGTGGATCATCGATTGAAATAACGATTCTTATGTAGTTTAATGTCTTGTTATGAGGATTTTGATGTCATTCAATTTATTGTTATACGACATAGACAATGATGGCATGCTTTTTAAGGTCATGTGATAAAGACTGAATATATAGTTCAGCATCATGTATCTGGGACAATTTACCATCCAATTTAACATCATATGATCAGGATGATGTACCATGTAGTTTAACATCATGCGACCAGGATGATGTACCATGTAGTTTGACATCAAGCGATCAGGATGATGTACCGTGCAGTTTAACATCATGTGATCAGCACAATTGTGTCTTGTGATTATATAAAATACTTCTTCAAAAACCTTGAGTTGGTGGGAGCCTTGGTGAGCTGTTTGTCCATCGAAATCAGAGAATAAGCTCCATTGATGTAGGCCTTATGTATGGAATAAGGTCCCTCCCATTTTGGTTGTAACTTTAGATGTTTCTTTCATAGTATCATTGAAGTCCTAAGGACTAAAACCATCTCTCATTCAAGAAAATATTGGAGGCGAACCTTTTTGTTAAAGTATCTTGTGATCCATTTTTGGTGGAATTTCAAATGATGCATGGTATGAAATATTTTCACATCCAGTCACTCCAATTCATCCAAACATTTTCGGTATTGCTCATCTATGAATAGCTGGTCACAGATGGTGACACGAAGCAAGGGAAATTAAACTTCAATGGGATGTACCTCCTCTGTCCCATATACTAATGAGTATGGGGTTGCATATGTGGTTGTGTAGGTCGTGGTCCGGTAATCCCACAAGACATGAAAGAGCTTGTCCAACCAAGAATTTTTATCCTTATCTACCATCTTATGGATTATATTTTATGGGGTCTTGTTGAAGTCCTCTATCTATCTATTAGCCACTATGTGGTAGTGGGATGAATGGTAGGAATTGATGTAATACTCTTGATATAGACTCTCAAATTCAACATAATATAAATTGGTTCCATTTTTTATTAGTATTGTATGAGGGACACCAAATCTAGTGATGATGTTGGATTTCACAAAGCTGAAAATGTTTCTTACCTTGACTTCTTTGAGGGGTATATCTTCAACTCACTTAGAGGAGAAGTCGGTTCTAGTAAGAATGTACTTCAACTGTTTGGTCGTGGTAGGAGGATATGGTCCCACAATGTCGATTCCCCATATGAAAAATAGCCAAGAGTATTTGGATGTGTGAAGAAACTCTAGGGTTTGGTGAATGAACTAGGCATGAACCTGGCATGAATGAAACTTTTTGGTGAATTTAGTGCAGTCCTGCATTAGAGTGGGCCAGTAGTACCCAATCCATCAAATTTGGTGAGAAATATTGAGTCCTGACTAGTGAGGGCCCCAAGATCTGGGGTGCACTTCCTTTATGATAACAACAGTCTCTTCTCCATCAATTCACCTAAGAAGGACCCCATCAAGGGTCCTCTTATAAAGGACCTTTTGATGACTCATGTCATCATATAGAACAAAGATAATTGCTCGTATTCAGATTTTATCTCTCACGGATCTGTCTAGTGGGAGCTCTCACTTTTGAAGGTAGTCCACAATGGGAATCATCCCGTTGATGGTATGAACTTATGGTTTAGGGATGGGACTAATCTCATATATCTCCTCAGTGTTGGCTTGAATGAAAGGTGAGACCATTCGGCGATGCACAATGTTGATAATTATTTCATCCCGCTCTGGATCATCTAGAGTTGTGGCTATATTTTCCAGTGCATCGGCTTGGGAATTTTATGACTATTGGATGTGAGTCAATATTGGATCCATAGGAAATTCCACCATTATTCCCTAGATATGGTTTAGCAGGGGGATTAACTACTCCTTTTTGATAGCATAATCTCCATTAACCTGCTAATGACAAATTCAGAATCTCCCTTTATCTTCAAGTGATTGACTTGTACCTAAAGTTCCATCTCTATCCTTGAAATGAGAGCATGATATTATACTTCATTGTTCATGCACCCTTAAAATAGAAGGAATGAGTAAGGTAGGACAATATTTTCTGAAGATATGAGTATGACTCTTGGCCCCACTTTTTTGATCCTAGTGTCTTCCATCATCTTTCTTGTTGGGATTTTGAATGCACCATCAAAATATATCTTCAATATCTGGGGTACCCTTAAACAAAGAAAAACTATTCATCATGTAATTAAACATACAATAAAGTAATTTTTGAGGGGTTATCCACTATAAAATATGCTAACACATGGCCTTTGATCAATTTTTGAGGCACGAACTAAATGACAAACAACTACCATATGACCACCCACTGTGACAGACATCTGGTCAACATCAGATGGCTGAGAATATATTTGAGCCGGTTTTTAGGAGAGGCCAGACAGACCTTGTGATGTTGCCGGTAGTGACTATGTTACTGGAATATAAATATAAATGCTAAACATCTCTTCTTGATATCCGAATAATGATTCTCAACATCAATCATTGTTCGACTAAGATAATAAAGGTTGTTTTCGCTGTCAGAATCATTCTTTTGTGTGAGGAATGTAACAACCCAAATTTTATAAATGGAAACTATATTATTATAATTATTCCATATATTATAAATTACATAAAATTACATATATAACACAATACAAACTTTATAAATGATGAATGAATGAAATAAGAGGTATTTCTAGAAGTTAAGGAACCAATATCGATGAAATAGTAAACTGGACCTTAGAATACTAACATGACCCTTAGGAATAGTAATCCAGCCTAGAATAGTAACCTCACCTATGAAATTATATATAAAATTTAGGCATATTACAAATTAAAAAATGATATAATTATGTCATAGTATAAGTAAATAAATGTTATTCAAATGATAGATTAAGTGTTGGTATTTTTATAAAAAATAAAAGTTTATTTATAATTTTACGATTAATATAATTGTTTAAAATTAAATTTATTTTCATAAAATAGATTCATAAATTAAATTTATTTTTATTATGATTATAGGATAATTTTATGAGACCTTAATTAATTGTTCAAAGTGTCATAAAATAAGCTATAATTTTAAAATTGATATTTTTCGAATAAATGTTTATTTTAATTAAAAAATAAATTTATCATATTTAGAAAATTATTTTCACAAAATGGAGTTTATTTTTGAAATATTATTATTTTTAAATGGTTAGGGTTAATTTTTGGTATTTTTCTAAAATATTTGAATTTTTCGTTAATAGTAAAGTACGAAAATTTATGATAAAAGCTAAATACATGAATTTTTTATTCATTATTGATGCAAGTATGATGTAATACAAAAATATTAAACTATATTTAGTTATTTTAATATATTTAGTGATAAGTTTGAAATTATTGATATTATTGAGCCAAAATAATAAAATAATGAGAAAAAACCCCTCTCCTCCCCTATAAATACCACCCTCATCACCTCTTCTCCTCACACCTTCCAAGCATTGAATATTATCCAAGTTCTACCCAATACTCTTACCAAGATCCTCACCCACATCTATTATCCCTTGGTCTCATAAAAAAACCCTTTTCCATAAGGAGGTTCTCCAGGAGGAGAAATTCTGGAGGTAAAATCCTCTTTCTTTTTTCCTTTACATTATTTTCAATTTCATTTCTTTTATTATCCTCTCCTCACCTCCACTTATACAAGTGTAATGATAAATCCATTATCTTTTATGTACTATAATTTTATTATGTTAATGTAATAATTTAACATCAAATCACTTTCCTTTTATTTTATTCTAAAAATGAAAATATCGTCTGTGGTGTGTCGATTTACCGCCATCGTGGACGATGCATTTTTATTTTTCACTACTACCTTCAAGGATGGTCATAAAACCATTATTATGGTTAAATAATATTTTATTATACATATTATAAGTTATATAATGTTCTAGAACCTATATATATTTAAACATGATTATATAAGCTCATAATGGTCATAAAAACCACCAAAATAAATTAAATCATTTTCATTAACATTCTATCTAATTAATCATATTCATAAAATATAAATAAATGACATATAAGACCAATAAAACTTTATTATGTTCATTAATAACATATAATTTTAATTTATAAGAGTTATTATCATTGTACATGAACTACCATACTTATAAACAAGAAAACCGATCATGAAAACCAAGAATACGAACACTCCCAAACGACTGAATTGAACTCTATAACTCATAAAAAAGGCCATAAATGAATTTAATAAATCAATAATAAATTAAATAAATGTATAATAGGTTCTATATTTGTTAATTAATGAATTTAATTTTATTATCCATGATATTAAAGTGATTAAATCACTCAGACATAAGGTAAGGGGATTCTCAAACCCAACTCCATTTCCTTAGGTTTTCCCTATTTCACTCCATTTTCAATAAGTATGTTCCTTTAAGTTTCCTTAAATACCATTTATTTATCCTTATCTTATATTTTTTTTGATATACATGTTTCTATTCCGATTTTATGACAAATACAAATATTTTCCAAAATAACTCTTAATCCCAAAAAATAAATACTTTACTTCTCATGAGATTTTTTCTTCTTCACTCAAGATTGATGATCCTTATACCAAGTATGTTATTCCCTATTCCTTTTAGAAAACCCAAAGTTTATCTTTGAATGAATTCTTTATGAAATTTAATCCATTCCTTTCTATGGGTTATTTTTATGTCCAAGATTGATATACGTTCTATGTGGCATGCCTGATTATGTAAATTATATGATGTAACGGGTGAACATAGAATTATATAGCGCATGTAAATGTTATGATGTGATTGGTGTGCTCAGAATTATATAGTGCTCCTTTTCATTGGGTAATGTTATGTATCTCATGAGATAAAGTGAAATATACATGAATATGATGCTAAATCTGTCCACAACTATGTGTAGTATTTGACCACTAAGACATGATGTTTCATTTTTATACATTTCCACATTCCAGGAATTTATCTGGTGATTACTCTAAGGATCATGATGATGATAGTTTTCTTCTGTTATGACGATAATGATTATGCTCACCCATGTTTCATGTCTCTTATTCATTCTCTTACTAGGATTTTAGCTCACCCCTTCTTTTGATGTATATCATCAGGTGAATACTTGTACTAAGGAGAATACATGGGATGATAGGACTCTAGATAAAAAATAATTAAATAAATGTTTATGTTTTATTATGTAAAAGTTATGCATGGTCATAATCTTCTAAGGACACTAAAACTTTGGATCCTGGTTTTTTAGAACTGTTATGTTGTTTATCTTTAAAATTATGTAATAGTCATGTAAGAAAAATTGGGGTCACTATAGTTGGTATCATAGTATGGTTTAGTTAATTTGGGAATTAGGATTAGAGAACCTTAGTGAAAACTCTTATTAGGAGACTAAGTATATAGAGGCACCCAAGAATAATTTTTTAAGAAAAAACTAAACATATGGATCCCACAAGATATGCCTTTAAAGTTAATTTCACAAAGGAATAAATTATTTATTCATGAATTTTAGACATATGTTTTGTTAAAACATTTTATATTTAAGAAAATGGTGGGAACTAGGAGAAACCATGCCAATAATCTATGTGAGGGATAGTGCAGTGAATGCCCGAATGACATCCCCAATTCCTTGGGAGGTGGAGTTAAAAATTTCATCGAAATGCTTACCTAGTTGTCTCAGGATATGAACAATAACATGAATAATGTGTAACTTCCTCCTTCATCAAAGAGGGAAAAACTGTCTATCATGTATTTTATGTGGAAAAAACCACTAAAATTTATTGGATCTTTCAATCGACTAGTCGTGGAACAATGGGTCAACTTAATAGAGAATATTTTTTCTATGATTCACTATTCTAAGATGGATAAGGTTAATATATCCATTTATTATTTAGATGGAGAGGTTGACCAATTGTGGGTGTTGATTAAGAATACCAAGCAGAAGGATGAAATTGAAGAGATGGAGTGGGAAGACTTTATGAAAATATTTCTTAATAAGTATTTACCTTGAATTCTTCATAAAAATATAGAGGTAGAATTTATTGAGATGAAACAAAAGGAAGGTGAATCTATCAAGGATTAAAAAGAAAATTTAACAAGGATTTAAAGGTATGACACAATTTTTTTTATCAATAATGATATCAAAATAGATAGATTCTTTAATGGTTTAAAACCACACCTTCAAAAGGCTCTAGCAATTTGAGACTTTGAAATTTATGAAGAAGTTTTTCGATGTGATCTAAAAGTAGAGATATATTTTGGATAATGGTCCCATGGATATGGAGATAAGAAATTAAAGACAGAGTTTCAAGATAGAGGATCTAATGAAAATGGTGGAATGAAAACTCAACCACTCACATGTCAAAAATGTTGGAAAAAGCATCTTGGGAATTGCCTAAAGGGATGGGGAAATGCTTCAAGTGTGGGAGAGAATACCATCAAAATCATGAATGTTGAAGAGATATGACGAATCTAGAAAATGTGGTGGAAGAAAGGAGAGAAACACCTATGGTTAAATGCTTCAATTGTAGGGGGAAAGGGTACTATTCAAGCCAGTGCACTAAACCTCGAGTTCTCGAGGGTAATTAGTGCCAGAAACCACCAAAACCAAAAAGGAAAGGGAAATATTATGCCATCACAACTTCTAAGGTGTATCCTAACAATGATGTGGTGACAGGTACACCGGTTTTTTATTCAAGAATAAAAAAAATACTATTTTATTCTGGTTCTATGCATTCTTTCACATATTGCAATTTTAGTAGAACTATTCAAACACCCCCTACCTGGTTAATTTTTGTTAAAAGAAACTCCCAGAAAATTTTGTATTACTTCCTTTCGTGTATTTTGATGCTATTTTGAGAATGTATTGGCTATCATTTTACAAATACAAAATCAACTATCGGGAAAGGGAGATCACTCTTCACATCCCAAGGCATCCTCCAATTTTTTACAAGTGTAATTAGGAGGATGAATCTTCTTCAGAGTCATCATAATAATTGTGGATATTATTTTATTATGATCCAGTATATCTAGATCAAATTATTGAGACATAGGAGATAATCATGATTAAATAAATGCACATTGTAAGGGACTACATTTATGTGTTCCTTGAAGAATTATTTTGTATTCATCCTGAACAATAGAATGAGTTATCAATTTATCTTATTCCTGGATCTATGCCTATATCAAATACACCATATAGAATGGCCATGATTGAGTTGGAGGAACTGAAGAAGTAGTTTCAAGAGAATATAGATAAGGGTTTTATATGGATGAGTACTTCACCATGGGGTGAACCAGTCCTCTTCATTAAGAATAAGGATGGAACAATGTTCCTCAATATTGATTATTTTGAGATCAAAAAATTTGTGATAAAGAACAAGTATCCCCTTTGATGGATAGATGACTTGTTCGATAAACTGCATGGGCCAATTATTCCTATAAGGTGGGTCTTTGGTCAGGATATCACTAATTAAAGGTGAGAAAGGATGATATTCCCAAGACTGCCTTTAGAATGAGGTATGGACACTATTAATTCATATTTATTCCCTTCATACTCACAAATGCTCTAGAAATATTCATTGCCTTAATGAATAAAGTCTTTATAGATTACCTCAACAAATTTGTGGTAGTATTTATTGAAGATAATATGATATACTCCAAGAGAAAGGGGGAACATGATGCACATTTGAATACTATGCTAAAGACTTTGATAAGGGAGAATATTCATGTAAAGTACAGTAAATGTGGGTTCTAGATGGAGGAAGTTTCATTCTTGGGGTATGATATCCCTAGTAAAGGAATATTTGTGGTGCCTTCTAAGATAAAGAAAATCAAAGAGTGGCATATGCCAACATTTATAATAGAGATCCATAGTTTCCTTGGTCTTTATAGGTATTACCTATGATTTGTGAAGAACTTATCATGATTGAAAAACCCACTAACCAAGATGACTCGAAAGGGAGAAATTTTTTTTCTGGACCAATTAATGTGAAAACTACTTCAAAGAGTTAAAACGGAGTCTTATCATCACACTAATACTCATGCTTCCGAAAAGTGGGGAACTATTTGTGGTATAAAACTATGATTCAAATAAGGTATTAGGATATGTACCAATGAAAAATTATAAAGTGATAGCCTATGCCTCAAGTCAATTGAGAATTCGTGAGAAAAACTATCCCACACATGATCTGGAGTTGGTAGCTACGATCTTTCAGTTGAAAATATAGCGACATTATCTATATGTGGATAAGTGTGTAATATATAATGATCATAAGAGACTTAAATATATATTCACACAGAAGGAGATTAATATTCTCTAGCGAAGGTTGTTAGAGCTCATCATGGATTATGACTGCTCAATACACTACCATCCAAGAAAAGTGTTATAGTGGAAGATACTCTAAGTAGAAAGGATCCTGAAACATTATCAATGATGAGAATTGAGAAAGATCCAATATTATAATATTTTAAAAGGATGGACATGGGAATCATTAAGTAAGGGTCATCATTGATCCTTTCTCAAATGATTTATTAACCACCCCTCGTGGAGAAAATAAAGGATGCTCAAAGAAAAGATGTAGAAATTTAGAAGAAGGTGGATTCTATGAGAAAGGGGAAATCCTCAGTGTTTAAAATCAATGAGTAAGGAGTGGTAATATTTGGGTCATGGATATGTGTACCATCTAATACAGAGATAATGAAAGAGCTTTTGAATGAATCCCATAACTAAATCTTCTCTATTCACCCAAGGAGAACAAAGATGTATCACGATCTACGAGAGCACTATTGGTGGGAAAATATGAAGAAAGAGATCATAGAATATATATCAAGGTTCTTCATATGTTATAAAGTGATGGATGAAATAAAAAAGTCAAAGGGGATGATGCAACCATTACCCATACCAACATAGAAATGGAAAAACATCACCATGGATTTTTTCACTGAAATTATGAAAACATCCAGAGGAAACAATGTGATATGGGTTATTATGGATCATATTATAATGAAAAATAAATATATCGTAATCTGAGAGGAATTCTCATTGGATCAATTTTTATGGATATACATCATAGAAGTGGTAAGATTTCATGGAGTACCACTATCAATTGTATTCGATCGAGATCTGTGATTCACCTCCAAGTTATGAAAAAGTATCCAATATGCTCTAAACACTAAGAAAAACTTTAGTACAGATTATCATCCTTAAATTGATGGCCAATCTAAGCAAACTATTCAGACACATGAAAACATGTTGAGGGAATATTCTATGGAGTTCAAAGGAGGATGGGACAAACATCTACCTATGCTTGAGTTCTTTCACAATAACAATTTCCAATTGAGCATCCAAATGGCTCCATATAAATCCATTTATGGGAAAATATGAAAAACACAAGTGTGATGGGATGAAGTTGGTGAATATAAGCTTGTAGGACCTAAAATGGTCGAAGAAATGGTGGAAAAGGTGAAAACTATTCATCAACACGTCAAGGAAGCCCAAATTCGACAAAATAGATATAAAGATAATCATTTATAGGACCTAGTGTTTAAGACTAGAGACATTTATTCCTCCAAATATCTCCATGGAAGAGGATTATGAGATTTGGGAAGAAAGGAAAGATGAGGCCCAAGTATATTGGCCCCTTTGAGATTATTGATCGTGTTGGATTTGTATCATATCGACTGGTACTTCCACATAACATGTCTCAAGTACACGATGTATTCCATGTATCCATCTTAAGGAAGTACATACCAGATCCCTCACATATACTGAATCCATAGGTGGTATAGTTGGAAAATTATCTCTCTTACAAGGAGCAGTTAGTGAAGATCTTGGACCGTAGAGATACAGTTCTACATAACAAGACTACTCAACTGGTTAAATTACAATGGTGTAACCATAAGTATAAATAGCAAACATGGGAACTCGAGGAAGTGATAAATTAGAAGCACCCTCACTTGTTTTCACCATAGTATGTAAAATAAAATTTCAATGGAGAAATTTCATAATGAGGAAGAATGAAATAACCCAGAATTTATCAATGGAACTCCCTTCTTATAATTATTCCATATAGTATAAATTATATAAAATCACATATAGAACATAATAAAAACTTTATAAATGTTCAATGAATGAAATAAGAGGTTTTTATAGAAGTTAAGAAACCAATATTGTTGAAATAATAACTTGACCCTTGGAATAGTAACATGAACCTTATGAATAATAATCTATCCAATAGAATAGTAACCTCAACTATGAAATTATAAATAAAATCTAGGCATGTTATAAATTAAAATATGATATAATTATATCATATTATATGTAAATAAATGTTTTTAAAATGAAAGATTAAGTGTTTCTATTTTTATAAAACATAAATGTTTATTTATAAATTTATAATTAATATAATTATTTAATAGTAAATTTATTTTCAGAAAATAGATTCATAAATTAATTTTTTTGTCTTATGATTATAATATAATTTTATGAGACCTTAATTATTTTTTCAAAGTGTCATAAAATCAGTTATGATTTTAAAATCAGTATTTTTTGAATAAATGATAATTTTAATTAGAAATTAAATTTATCATATTTAAAAAATTAATTTTAGAAAATGGAGTTCATTTTTTAATTATATATGTCAAAAGAATATTAGAGTGAATTTTTTCTATTTTTCTAAAATACTTGAAAATTTGGTGAATAGAAAAAGACGATAATTTACAATAAAAGATAAATACATGAATGTTTGAGTCATTGTTGATTTAAGGCTGATGTAATCCCCAAATAATGAACTCTCCTTCATTGTTTTAATATATTTAGTGATATGGTTCAAACTATTGATATTCTTGAGCTAAAATAATAAAACAATGAGAAAACGCCGCTCTCCTCCCTATAAATACCACCCCTCACCACCTATTATCCTCATAAATTCCCAGCCTTAAAGATTTTCCATATTCTAAACAATAATCTTCCCAATACCCTCACCCACTTCCAATATTCCTTGGTCTCAAAAAAATACCAAACCCATTTCCCCAAGGAGGTTCTCAAGGAGGAAAAATTCAAGAGGTAAAATACTCTTTTGTTTTCTTTTAATTCCATTTCAATTTCATTTATTTTATTATCCTATACTTATATACACTTATCCAAGTATCATTATAACTCTAGTATCTTTTTATATACTATAATTTTATTATGTTAATGGATTAATTACTTTTCAAATCTCTTCCCTTTTCCTTTTATTCTAAAAATGAAAATATCATATATGGTGTGTTGATTTACCATCACTGTGGATAATGCATTTTTATTTTTCACTACCTCCTTAAAGGATGGTTAAAAAACATTATTACGGTTAAATAAGATTTTATTATATGTATTATATTTTATATAATGTTCTATGACCTATATAAATAAACATTATGATATAAGCTCATAATGGTCGTAAAAACTACCAAAATAAATTAAATCATTTTCATGAACATTCTATCTAATAAATCATCCTTATAACATATAGATAAATGACATATAAGAACAATTACACTTCTTTATGTTCATTAATACCATATAATTTCAATTATATATAATCATTTTCATTGTAAATCAACTAACATATTTATAAACAAGTGAACCGATCATGAAAACCAAGAAAACGAACACTCCCGAATGAAGGAATTGAACTTTATAACTCATTAAAAGGGCTATAAATGAACTTCATAAAACAATAATAAATAAAATAAATTTAAAATATGTTATATATTTTTTAATCAATTAATTTAATTTTATTATATAGGATATTAAAGTGAATAAATCACTCATACATAAGGTAAATGGATTCTCGAACCCGACTCCATTTCCTTGGGTTTCCCCCTTTTCACTCATTTTTCAGTATGAATGTTCCTTAAAAATTATTTAAATACCATTTATTTATCCTTAACTTATCTTTTATGGGATATAAATGTTTCCAATCATATTTTATGACAAATGAAAACAATTTCCAAAATAAATCTTCTTTCCAAAAAATACACACTTTACTTCTTGTGAGATTTTTTCTTCTTCACTCAAGATTGATGATTCTTATACCAAGTATGTTATTCCATCTTTCTTTTGGGAACCCCAAAGTTTATTCATGAATTTATTATTTATTAAATTAAACCCATTCCTTTCCATGGGTTATTTATATATCCAATATTGATATATGATCTATGTGGCATTCATGATTATGTAAATGTTATGATGTGATGGGTGCACCCGAAATTATATAGCGTATGTAAATGTTATGAGGAAACGGGTGCACTCGAAATTATATAGATCTATAATGAATTGTGAAATGTGATGCATATTATGATATAAAGTGAAATATACATGAACATGATTCTATATTTGTTCACAACTATGTGTGATATTTGACCACTCAGACATGATGTTTTATTTTTATGCATTTACACATTACATGAATTTATCTTGTGCTTCCTCTCATGCTTATAATGATGGTCCTTTTATTATGTTATGATGATGATGATTATGATCACCCATGTTTCATTTCTATTATTCATCATATTAATGGGATTTTAGATCACCCCTTATTTTGATGTATAACATCAGGTGAATACTTATACTAAAGAGAACATGAGGTCCAATAAGAAGCTAGAGAAAAAGTAATTAAATAAAGTTTTATGTTTTATTATGTACAAATTATGTATGGTCTTGATTTGACCAAGAAACTAAACCTTTGTATCCAGGTTTTGTAGAACTATTATGTTTTTTATCTTTAAAATGATTTAATAGTCATCTAAGAAAAGGTGGGGTTGCTATAAGGAAGGAACCTAGTGATTGTTCTAAGGCTATCACATACAAAGTAAGCGGCCTTCCTTCAACTGGAAGCATCAACACTGGAGGGATTAAGATATATTTATTAAGACTATTAGATGCTTCTTAACCACCATCACCCCACTGATATGTATCCCCTTTTTCATAAACCAGGTGACATAGATACATTTTCCCTCAAGGTTGGCTATGAAGAATCAGATGTAGGCCAAGTGTCCTTGAAGTCCTCTCAACTCTATGAGGTTGTGAGGAGGTGACATTATAAGGATAGAATTTGTCTTCTTGGGGTATAATTTGATAAAATGATAGCATATGATGAATCCAATTAATTTCCCTGAGGTAACTCCAAATGCACACTTCAAAGGGTTCATTTTTAGGCTATGCTTCTGAAATTTATCGAAGACAGTATCAAGATCACCTAGGTGGTCAGCGCGTTATCAAGATTTAACCACCATAACATCAATTTAACATTTGAAAAACTTCCCCAAGAAGGGATTAAAGATTAACTACATGTAATATTGGTATGTAGCACTGACATTCTTCAAAATAAAGGGCATTACCCGATATAAAACTACTCTCTGAGAGGCCTTGATGGTGGTCTATTATTCATCTTCTCAGGCCATTAGGGTTTGATTTTACCCTGAACAACCATCTATGAAGGAAAGGTATTGATGTCTAGTTATTTCATCAATCAGTAGTTCTATGATCGGGACTAGTAAGTCATCCTTCGGGCAGTGTTGGTTGAGATCCCCGAAATCGATGTAGACTCTGATTTTCCCACTATTCTTCTTGATGGGAACTATATAATCTACCCATTTATGATATTGGAATTTATGAATGAAGTTTTATTTGATGATATTGTCAACTTTACCCTCAATATCGACTCCATGTGTCAGGTGTGTCCTTCTGGTTGCTTGTTTATAGACCCGGTGGTCCTTTGGTAAGCCCAAGTGGTGAGTGGCTACCTGGGATCAAGGCTCAACATTTCTATGTAATTACAGGTGAATACATCCTTATGCTACTTTTCTAAGGAGGTATATACCTAATGACCCTTGGAATACATGGACACACTGATCAAGGTGGGTCGCGAGTCTTCTTATATACTATTTCTCTGAGTTCATTGATGGTGGTTGATGCACCCTCTTCAAATGTTTGAGGGGCGTCCCTAAGGTCCTACTCCTCCTATTCTTCATCCTCTTAATCTTCTTTATATTGTTCTATTGGGGAATCAAGTCTTGGGATAAGTTCTCAAAATTCAAGAGAGAAGTCAATGTCTTGATATTCGAAAGATGAAGCAACTTCCTCTGACCTAGCTGTCTGCATGGGATTTACTTGAAACTCAAGAGAGGATGGAATGAGGGATGGATAAGGAGCATCTCTATCCTTTTTAGTAACGTTACAACCTCTTTTTCCTCAAATTATGAGCTAGGTATTTCCTAGATCTCTAAGTATAGAATTAAGTAATGTTCATCCAAGTTCACCACTTTCTGGGGAGTCCACAAGATTTTCAACACTACTGGACTCATTATTCATGGTTGAAATCATGAAGACCACTAAATATGCGTCTAAACATGGAATCATATGCTCTATATGATTTAAGGATAACACATATTCTTCATTGATCTATTTGAAGGGGTTGGTCGAGATCATTTATAGATCATTCGGGGAAGTGACCTAAGAAACTCCATCAACTAGGGGTTATTTTCCTTTCCACTGATATAATCCTGCATTGATATAATGAGACTTATAGGATTCGAATGGGGACTTATCAGCGTACAACATTACAATTTTTCTATTAATTTAGTATTTGATTCATTGATGGTATGATGAGGGGGTTTCCACATATTTATGAAACCAGTGCCTTCCTAGTAAGAAATTGAAGGCTGTGTTCTAATGAAACACCAGAAATTATGAGTCAGTCGAGAGGTATCTAAATTGGGACCTGATCTTGATTTGGATCGGTGGATTTTTATCACTTTTTTTATAGCCATGTAGTGTTATGGTGGAAGGCACTAGGTTATCCTCATTGCATCCCATCCAGTGAAGTGTTTGTATGGTAATGAGGTTAACTCCATATCCATTTTCAATGAAAACATTTTAGACATCCAATTCATTCATCCTACCAAACACATACAAGGTTCTGATGTATCCCTGTATAATGACATATTCATCTTGATATGTGAAATAGATAACTACATGAAATTATTTATTATTACTCACTTTTTATATCCAAAGTGTTTTAGAATGTTTTTTAGAAAACATAAATCTTTTACCCTACTTATAATAAGTTCTAAATTACTCATTAATATAAATTAACATTCTTAATTATGATTATCAAAATGATAATGTGCCTAATAAACATCGGACTCACCCTTATTATAATGGATATAAGACTTTCTATCTTATATCTCATACTAAAATATTCTTAAACATCTAACTAATACTAGTATCGATGAACATAGAACTTACAAATCATAAATATTATCATATTTATATTTATAAGGAAGTCCATGAAACTGTATTAGTTTAAATTATGAATACGAGAGTCTTATTTCTAATGTAATGAATACTTTTTACACTATGATGGTGTAAAAAAATATGGAGTCGAAAAATCAGTTACAATGGAGTCTTTGATGCTCCAAGTGTCCAAGTTATTGCAACAAACTCAGAGAAATATGAACATTGTGAAATAAATATGACCATTGGAGGGTTTCCTATAAATACACAGTCATTTGAAGATTTTGAAGGTGGTTGATTACATTTATCTCTATATGTTTCTATATCTTGCATATCATGAACAACTTGTTCCTAGTATTTTTTAATTCTTTAGAGAGAGTCATTCTAAGGAAACCTTATTAGGTTTTCTTATTAAGAACATATTTGTAATTTCTATTGCATTTGATCTGTGATTATGATCGAGGGATTCTAGTGATAGAAACATAGATAACCATATCATTATGATCAAGGGATCATTGAGATAGTGTGTTAGGACCAATATGGTCCTATATACCCTGAGAGGGGGGGAAGGGTGAATCAAGGTATGGATATTCTTTTCTAAATTATTCCCGCCCCATTGGATCTTGAACTCTTTATTACAAGGGTCACTTTGCTTGAACTTGTGTGTTTATTATGATCACTTATTTTCTTCTTTATCTGATGATGATGCTTTGAATGAAATGTAGCGAAGCAAGCAGGCAGACACAAAGATTTTTACTTGGTTCACCCTCACTGGGCTACGTCCAAGGAGCATAAAACGACGATGTGCCGCTGTAACAAATCCACTAATGTTTACTACCAATAATGTTTGGGCTAGATCACATCTATACTCAAGCGCAATGCCTTTATAATGTTTAGGGTTAGCTCACTGCTTCCCAATGGTCACTCCCTATTTCTCTCTCACTGGCTCACTGCCTGTAGAAAAGATAACCTTATTCCTCTTCCTCTGCTCACTACACTTGGAAGGGATCCACTCACAGTTTATAGACTTATAGGTCTCTTCATTATCACTAATGAATACATACTCCATTGTATGTAGATGCTCTGTTGAAGTCCAAATTTCATCCACTGATGAATACCGCTTTACCAAAAATGTTCTAGAAAATTTCCAACATTCACGCAACCCTAGGGCGACTTGTGTGCCCCTTTAACTAGTGCACATCCTCTGCCTTTGTTTCAGAAAAACCAACTTGCATTCCACACTAGCGCACCAAACTTGCACGCCACACATCTTGAGTGACACACTTGCACGGTTGGGCGGTACACTTGTGTGGCACACTTGCATGACACACTTGCGTGTTACACTTGCGCGGGACACTTGCGCGGTACACTTGCATGGCACACTTTCCCCGCACACTTGCGTGCCCACTGAACTTTGCGCGACACTCCCACTTGCATGATCATAGCTCAAATTTTCTCTAAGTGTTGAGCTCGTAAATAAATGATGAGGGTAGCCATCTATTTATAGGAATTTTGAAGACTTGCACGCCACACTTGCGTGCCACACTTGCACGCCATACTTGCACACCGTTTTCTTTACTTTGTCATATTTTGATATGATGATCTTGAAATATGACTTGCACGCCACAATTGCACGCTAGACTTGCGCGCCACTTTAGGACTTGCGCGCTACACTTGCGTGCCACTTTTGGACTTGCACACCACACTTGCACGCCACTTTTGGACTTGCGCGCCACACTTGTGTGCCCCTTTTGGACTTGTGTGCCACTTTTCCTTTGCCAATTTTTTGATGTTATGAATTCAAAAAATTCCTGGCATACAACATTAGAAACCTTCTTAACACAAGAGAAAAACTCCCTTTTCCAAAAACACTTTCCCACATTCTCCAGGAAAACCCCCTTTGTCAATAGTTTAAGTCATTGAGACTCACTTTGTCAACAAACACAACATGGAGTCTTGCATTGTCAACAAATACAATCATCTCAAAAATGATTCAATGATACCTTGAGTTATTTTTCCCAACAATCTCCCCCTTTGGGTTTTTTGAAAACTCTTATTAAAACAATTCTCCATTCTTTGATACCTCATTAAGGCTTTATTCATCTTCAGCCACCATTCGCCTCTTGCGATATAGATAGCGATCAAAGATTTACTCAATACATACTCTAAGACCACATGAGCGATGCTCGGTGTGAGAAATAAGAGTATCATGAAAAGTTCATCTATGAGTCACTTCGTTTCTGACACCACTGTTGATACCAACCTGATACCAATTGAAAATTCTACTTTTATCATGATCCTCAGCTGTCATGATATCTATTCTTTGATCGATCATGTCTATCATCGTCTGATTTAAAACTCTCCCCTATCTCATTTCTCTCCCCTATCTCGCTGCTCCACCTGTCAGCTGCTCCCCGTGTCTTTGATAAAGACATTTTCTTCCTTCATTATCCAGAGTTTCTCCCCATTTAGGAGTCACTATTTCTCCCCCTTTGTCAATGAACCCAAAGTTCATTCCTTTGTGGTCTGAAACATTGGAAAGAATATAGATTAGCACAGTAGAGAAAAACACACCATACCTCGGGGAGAAGGGGTTCCACATCCACACTCTTTTAAGTGTGGGGAGTCGACTGAACTCCCAGAGCTAGTCGATGCCTTTAAAACACTTCCTTGGGTAAGGCCTTTGTCAGAATGTCTACAACCTATAGTTCTGTAGGCACATACTCCAACTTCATAATTCCTTTCTCCACTTTATCCTTGATGAAATGATATTTTATCTCAATGTGATTTGTCCTTGAGTGCTGAACTAGATTTTTGCTAAGATTGATAGCACTTGAGTTATCACACTGGATTCCAATCGGAGACTTAACTTCAACTCCCATATCTTCAAGCTGCTGCTTTATCCACAATAATTGTGTGCATTCTTGAGTGGCCGAAATATAATCATCCTCTTCAGTGCTCAAAGAAATGCAATCTTGCTTCTTGCTTAGCCAAGAAATACACAATTTACCAAGATAGAATTCACCTCATGACATTGATTTTCTGTCGTCTGCTGATCCAGCCCAATCTGCATCTGTATATCCCAATAACTCTGGATGAGATTTATCATTATACATTATACTGAAATCCACGGTTCCTTTGATATACCGAAGTATTCTTTTTTACTACGAGCATGTGTCTTTACTTTGGATTTCTTTGGTAACGTGATACTTGGAATGTGGTGAAAACAATATCAGGTCTTGTTGCTATTAGGTATAGTAAATTGCCGATAATCTGCCTATATTCAGTGATATTAGCTGTCTTTCCATCCTCATCTTTGGATAATTTCATCTGGGTAGCAATCAGAGTCTTCATCTCCTTGGAATTTTCCATTCCAAATCTTCTCAAAACCTTCTTTTAATATTTCTGAAAACCACCTTCACTATGCTTCATTAGAAACTTAGATTCTTCAAATATTGATCCAACATTCAATACCATGCTCTTATAGTTGCTCAATATTCAATTCTTCTTCCAAAACCCCATTAAAAAATTTGGATGTGACATGCATCTGGAACACTCTGAATTTCCGTTGCACTATAATGGCTAGAAATAATCTGATTGTCTCAATCCCTACAATCAGTACAAATGACTTGTCAACATCTATTCCCTATATCTGGGAATATCTCTTTCACACTAGTTGTGATTTGTTTCGAATCACTATTCCATCTTCATTCATCTTGTTGCCTCGATGAAATTTTTATCTAATGGCCTCGAAACAATCTCCCACGTCTAATTACCAATTATATCTTTCATTTTCAGTTGTATCTCAAATCTTCAACTTTCATGCTGATATAGATTTTAATTCCTCAGGTTCATTATTAGTAGATGGTTCTTAATTATCATATTCCACTTCTACTCCCCCTTAGTCTCTCACCACTTCATTACTTTAAATAGACAACTAGCCATTGTGTCATTTTTCAGTGGCATCATTTCTTTCAACTACTATTCTGAGCTTCTTGTTGGAACTTGTTGATACTTTCTCACAGCTTCTTGGTATCCTGAAAATAGTCAGCTGATACCACATTGTTAGAGCAAAATAAATAAGCATGGAATGCTAGATTATTACTGCTTCTCATGAAATATGTCTTCCCTCGATAGACAACACCTGAGCTGAGTCATCCAATTATTGGATTGATGGATCTTGCATCTGATTATGTCATTGAATTATCCCCTATATTATGAAACACTTCCTGGGGTTAGGCCCATTATTTAGACTCATAACCATTCTTCTTCACCTACATCATTTATACCAATTTGGCACATGACATTGAGCCACTAACAAAATCTCTAAGCCAACTGAGTTGGAACTCGGTGTAGGAAACAATAGATAAAGTTAATAACACAATCACTTCCTATTGTTCTCTATTTCACCCTTTCTTCTTCAACTTTGATACCTAATTTGAGTCAATTAAAACTCTGAAGCATATCACTTCTCCACTTTTCATATTTAGATTCCACTTCCCCTTGGATCGTATCTCCCTAAAACCTGAAACACATAAATCATCAGTTAATAACATTTATATACACAGGGAGAGGGGTTCTTCTGGAATCCTCTGGATGAGGATTGCGGTTGATCCTGATGGGTCAACCCTTTGATTATTTCTTACAGAGCATCATACTCTTTCCTTGCTTCTTCTAACTACCTATCCAATTTTAACTGCTCTATCCATATGACTAAGCATTATTTACCCACATTCTGAGTATTTTTATGATATGTTGACTTTGCAGGCTTAGCCATTCTCATAGTTTTGGTTTTAATCCAACTAGTACACATTTCCTTCCTTGATTTTCCACCAAAATTCCATTTCCATTGATTCCTTCTCTGGGTAGGAATCTTTCTACTTGTCACCTTCCCTTTCTTCTTCCACCATTGCAGAGGTCTTTATCTTTCCTCCACTTCTTGCTGTGGAACACTACATGTGAATTTTTAAATGAATTATTTGTTCATATTTCTTTTATCAGATATCTGAGTCACCACACTATTTTTCATTGGTGGTAGGTCCTCCACTGAACGTACATTCTTCTTACTCACAACTGTAGCATTTCCTCCCTTTTTCATATAGATTTTTTCATGTTCTTTCTTAGAGAGCGGTTGTGAGTGTGACAGAGGAGGTGATTGATACACCTTTCATTTAGCTCCAAGTGATTCCCTTGAGGCTCTAAGCCTATTTTCCAATTTACCACTTTGTCTTCCAGTGTACGATTTCTCATTATACACTACTGGAGTCGTGAATCTCCTTTCAAATTCCTTTCCCTTTCCTACTTTCTTCTTGTTGCAATGTCTTGCCAAATTCCCATAATCAGAACATATAAAACATTTTCCATCAAAGTCATACCTCATTTCATTATTTATCTTTCGAGATGTTGATTCATCTTGAGTTCTTCCTCTGACATTTATCTCTTGATCTTCCTGACACATACTCATGGTGTGTCCCATTCTTCCACAGTAATAGCATCTAATAAATGCTTTCCTCTGAGAGACTCTTCTTTCAGATTTCTCATAACACTTCTTCTTATTACCAGATTTATTAATGTATCTATTTTCACATCCTAAATTGTATTCCTGAGCCTTTGAACAAATGCTTGATGTGTGGCCATGAATCCCATAGAAATAGTACATATCATCACTACTTCTTGTAACTATCCTCTTAGGCCTATCTCCAGCACCTATAAGATTTTTTCCACATCTGGAAATGTTCAAAACTCTCTTTCTATCATGAATGGGAGGTGATTCATCAAATCCAATACTAGTTTTTCCCAAACTGTATGGTCTTTGAGCTGAGAAAATTTGTTCTTGCCTCTTTTCAGAAATAGAAAATTTTCTTTTCATTTCATCATCACCTGCCAAAGGATAATCAAATAGTAAGTGCAAGGCAACCTTTATTTTAGGCTTTCCTTGAGCATTGGATTTCTCCACTTCTTTCTTTAATGATTCTAGCTCTTCTTCAAACTTTTGAATCATCATATCACTTGATTCAAGTTGGGCATTGAGTTATCTTCTGAGATTATTTCCACAACTCATCTCATCTTCCAGTTCTTGTGTGAGCTTTTCTACCATATCACTTTTCTCCTTTACTTTCAATTTTTCTTGAGAAAAATATTTAGAGATAGATACATTCTCCAGTTGTAGCCTTTGATTCTTCTGAACTAGTTCATATAGCTATGTAGCAAGATCATAATTTTTAGATTTCAAATTTTGAATCTCATCTATGTTCAGATTCTTCCCCTTGACACCATCTTTTGATTTTTCTACCTTTGCAGATCTCTTTCATAATTCTTCATCTTGAGAATAATTTTTCTCCCTCAGATCAGTAGCTACATAAATAAGCCTTTGATTCAAAACTCTTAGCTTATTGATCTCAGTTTCCAGTGCTTGGATCCGAATATCTTTAGATTTAATTTCATCATCAAATTTCTGATCCAATTCCTTCTCTTTGTGGAAAACTTCCACTTTTCAACTTATGGGAGTTTCTTCATCATCAGTAGTTCCAACATCACTTGGAATGTCAGGTTCTTCACTCATTCCTTCAGCATCATTGAATGAGTAAGTATTTTAACCATATGATTCATCAAACCCATTCTTTTGTTCACTACATGATTCTTTTAACTGAATCACACTCTTTCCATTGACACTTCCACACTGAAAGATATCACCTGACTTCTGATTCTTCTTTGTTGTTTTTATCTTTTCCATGGCACACCGAGATAAGAGCATACTGATTTTACCACACAAATTGACTAAACCAAGCCGGAGAAAACAAATCTGATAAAAGAAACCTTCCCTCCGATACCAATTGTTAGGACCAATATAGTCCTATATACCCTGAGAGGGGGTCAATCAGGGTATGGATATTCTTTTCTAAATTCTTCCTTCCCCAATGGATCTTGACCTCTTTATTACAAGGGTCAATTTGTTTTCACTTGTGTGTTTATTATGATCACTTATTTTCTTCTTTATCTGATGATGATGCTTTGAATGCAATGCAGGGAAGAAAGTAGGCAGAAACAAAGATTTTTACTTGGTTCACCCTCACTGGGCTACGTTTAAAGAGCATACAACGACGATGTGCCACTATACCAAATACACTAAATCTTACTGACAATAATGTTAGGGCTAGATCACATATATGCCCAGGCACAATGCCTTTACAATTTTTAGGGTTAGCTCACTACTTTCCAAGGGTCACTCCCTATTTCTCTCTCACTAGATCACTGCCTGTAGAAAAGATAACCTTCTTCCTCTTCCTCTACTCACTGCACTTGGAAGGGATCCACTCACAGTTTATAGACCTGTAGGTCTCTTCATTATCACTAATGAATGCATCATCCACTGTATGTAGATGCTCTGTTGAAGTCCAGATTTCATCCACTAATGAATACCGCTTTACCACAGATGTTCTGGGAAATTTCTAACTTTCACGCAACCCTAGGGTGACTTGTGTGTCCCTTTAACTTATCCACAACCTCTTCCTTCTTTGCGTAAAAACCAACTTGCGGGCCACACTTGCGCGCCAAACTTGCATGCCACACAGCTTTCACGTAACACTCGCGTGGTTGCGTGGTACACTTGCGCGGTTGCGTGGTACACTTGCGTGGATCACTTGTGTGACACAATTTCACGGTACACTTGCGCGGTACACTTGCACGGTACACTTGCATGGCACACTTGACCCACACAATTGCGTGCCCCACTTGTGTTCCCACTGAACTTTGCGCGGCACTCCCACTTGCGCGATCAGAGCTCGTATTTTCTCTAAGTGTTGAGCTCGTTAATAAATGAGGAGGGTATCCATCTATTTATAGGAATTTTGAGGACTTGCGCACCACACTTGTGCGCCATACTTGCGCACCATAATTGCGCACTGCTTTATTTCCTTTGTCATATTTTGATATGATGATCTTGAAATATGAATTGTGCACCACACTTGCATGCCAGACTTGTGCGCCACTTTAGGACTTGCATGCCACACTTGCGCTCCACACTTGTGTTCCCCTTTTGGACTTGTGCGCCACTTTTCCTTTTCCATAATTTTGATGTTCTGAATTCGAAAAATTCTTGGCGTACAAAATTAGAAACCTTCTTAACACAACAGAACAACCCCCTTTTCCAAAAACACTTTTCCAAATTCTCTAGGAAAACCCCCTTTTTCAACAGTTTGAGTCATTAAGACTCGCTTTATCAACAAACAAAACATGGAGTCTTGCATTGTAAACAAACACAATCATCTAAAAAATGATTCAATGATACCTTGAGGGATTTTTTCCCAACATAGTGAGATAGAGAATCTAATCCATCATATCAAGGGCTTCAGTGGCTAGGAAGGCAGATCCAATATTTTCATCAAGTTCTTTCCTTATTGAGAAATGAATTTTTTTTGTAAGTATAAAAAAGGGAAACCTTTAGTTAGGGTTAGTGACTACCCTACTCTTAAGGTTAAAAGAGATTATTATTTTAATGTTTGTAATTAATTTTTACTTTATTATGGATATTGTATTAATTTTTTCTTATAATTTTTATATTATGATCTACTTAATAGTAAAGTTTATCATTGTATTCAACTCACTATATTCTGATTGTTTTATTTATATTAATCTGATTATGATAATAGTAATACATTTGAATTAATTGTATACATCTTGATTAAGATTCCTATACTTTGATTAATTGGATTCACAGTAATTTCAATATTTTCTTATACTCTGATTTAATCATATTTTTTAATATAAATTCTATAACTCTGATATATTGAAATAAATATTTATTACGATAAATTGTTAATAAGAATGATGGATGAGTTTAAATCCGATAAAAATACTTAAAGAGCTTTCTTTATTGTATACTTTAATTATTTTAAACTAAGTTATTTAAAACTACAATTAACCCCCTCTTGTAAGTATAGTTTCACAAGCTATAGAACTCATATAATATGATCCAACGTGATAGACCTTAGTAGCGGCCACTTCACCTTCATACTCATAGAGGATTAGAAAAGCATATATGACTGCTTCCTTGAGGTCTTCTGATAAGATTAGGGAATCCAAGATTGATAACTTGGTTGGTAATGAGGCTAACTATTTTAGGATTTCATACTTCTAGTCTAAAGGTATGTACTTCCCAAGTTGGGGATTCTCTTTCATAGGTACTTTAGGGGCATGATTATTTGATGTAGATGGATCAGCTATTGAAAAAGGAGTTGGAGGTGATCCTATCCTTGGTGGGTTGGGTTGGGCATGTTTTCATGCTCATAGAGGGTGATAAGACACCTATTCTTATTCATATTGATACTCCAGAGTGATAGGTTAAGTATTTTGGTTGATTTAGGAGAATTTTCCTATTCTAGGTGAACTCACTAAAGAGATCTTCCATGAGTTTCTATAACATTTAAAGTCTGAGAAGGGGTGTGACTAGAAGTTTTGATTTTGTCGTGGATGTGCCTTCCCTGGTATCCTCATCTCTTGTAGCCTCTTCCTCTGATTCTCCAATCAGATGTGGGGAACTCATGCTTATATTCATACTCATCATAGGAGACAGGATCCATTAAATGGATGAAATTTATGGAATCAAATATTAACTCCTCATCTGATGATAAATTTTCCCAACTGACCATCTCTGGTGGTTCTATTTAGTGGGTCGATTCCCATTGTTTCAGAGATGGGGGCATAAAATTTGAGAGTGTTAAATTCAACTTTAGATTTGATGCAGGTTCATCCTCATGAACCCCCTCCTTGTATTTCTATCCATGCTACTTTTTTAAAATCCAGTTTCTAGAGGTTTGTAGGGATGATGACATCGACTATGTTGCAGTGGAGTGGCTAGGGGCATAGTTGGTTGTTTTAAATGTGATTGGAGAATACCATGAGTTCAGTTGATTCTATTCTAAGTCATTCAACTATCAAACTTCTATTCCTTTATGTTAAAAAATTCTTTCCACTCACCTCCTTCCTCAGGGATCTTGGTTGAAACATTTGTTACCTATGCCGATGGCCTTCCCAATTTTACATGTCTGGAATCTACCATTTTCTACAGAATTTCTTTAAAGACGAATCATTATTAAATTACAAGTCCCAGTATCTGATGAAAGGAGAAATAATCTGGTTAGTCATTGAGACCTACCTGGTCAGGCCTCTTGGGATCTAGAAGGCAAAGTAAATCATTTTACACCATGGATATTAAATAGCCACAAATTTGATCATCTAGGAACTAGTGAAATTTATTCCTTTTTTTTTTCAAATTTATTCCACCTAGGTCCTCTTTGCTCATCCCATCGAGGTGGGGGTTTCTATTGATTCCAAGGGGGTTCTTCATGATACAATGTGGGTTTTGGAGCTGGAGAAAAGTGTTAAGGATGGTTTAAGTGTAATTGATGCCACCTCCACCTTTCCTTCTCTTTTCCTCAGGATTGGTGGATTTATCTGGTAATTAAGCTCGGTTCTCTATATGGTGTATTATTTTTTAGGAAATAGAGGATAAATAATAAAACCCAACTATATATTTCATTAGGATGAGCAGCGTTCGTGGATCTTTGTGGAGGTTATCAATGAAGAGATCAAGCATATCCTCCTAGGGAAGCAATCTGTTTATGGATTGGGTCATCCCTTTCATATAGAAATAAAATCTGATACTCTGTCATTTTCTTATTATTTTTAATTAGATAGGTTACTTATTATTGTATTATGTAGTGTTTAGTTGAACTGAAAGAAAAATTACTGACAAAAATCCTACCATCTCATTGTCGACCGAGATGGAAAACTGGTATATCATACGAAGTCTGGACCTTGCAGGTTTTTCATGAACCATATGAGTTTCACTTCTTCTTATTACTCAGGAGTTACCATCATGAGATTAGAATGGGATGAATAGTACTTCAAATGTCGTTACGGTTCACCCGATCCATTGAATATTGGAAAAGTGGGACTCCCAAAGTTTGGAGGTGGTGGGGTGTCACTCACCCAATCAGGGTAAGGCTTTCATTACAGTTGTACTGGTGCACAATTATCCTATAAGGCTTCCAATCGGGATGTTAATGACTCGATGTTGTCCATAATCCCTTGATGAGTATTTGAATGAATAGGATCTTTGAAAGGTGTAGTAATTGGTAGGGTTTGACACACTAATTTTTCCATTATATGAGGCAGATATATGACTAGGGACATCTTTTGAGGTTTTTCTTGAACCCAATTTGGTTGTCTCCTTAATGGAGGGAAATCTTTATATCCATCCATAATTGAGTCCAGATAAACTGATGGTCCAAGAACTAAGTTAGGTATATTTCCTAACCTTGCTTCAATTTTGGGTGTGAATCCTTATCACTGAGGTAGACCTGATGTAAGTATACATTGAGGCTCTCCATAGGGATCATATTCAATAGGGATGTCACCTCAGAGTAACTCAACATTGATTTGCCTCAACTCTTTTATTTCTTCCTCATACTGGACAAATATTTCTTCGATCATAGGGAACTTGTTATCATTCAAAGAAGGAGGAGGGTTGTATGTGACCTTGCTTTTACTCTTCTCTTTAGTAGAGATTCACTAAGGAGGGTGCAAGACTTATTGAGAGAACACCCAAATTTAGGGTGATTCTCTAGTTTTGGGTATGCACACATTCATTCCCATTATATACCAGATTTCTAATGGAACCATCCTCTCCTTTCTCTTCTACATTCACATCATTTCTAATTCCATCTACAAGATTGATTTACATAATGTTTACCAATTAATAATGCATTGTAGCCATCACACTGGCTGATGAATGATAGGAGGGTTATTTTCTCCTGTTGTTGGACCTCTCCCTTCCTTTTCGAGATCCTCCACAAGTTTCTTGACGAAGAGTGACTCAGAGGAAGCATCTATGTAGCCTGGTCATATGCCTCTATTCTGGGGGAAATGGGTCATGATATGGGACATAATGGGTGACCTATCTGCTTTTCATCCTCCCAAAATGGTATTAGAATGATTTTTGTTGAGGGGGTGGTTGAGGTAAACCCCCCCATCCCTTATTGTTGTGATTTAATCTGGGTTTTTTAGTCTTATGGGGAAATTTTGTGTTAAAAATTTCCCTATCCCTATAGGCTAGGGGTGATCTTGTATTATGGAAACTACAGATATTGTCGCCACTCTCTTGATCTTGCACATCCATGTTTGAGTGTCAGATGTATAGAATGTCAGGTCTATACACAAGATGATTTTCTCTTGAGGACATTAGTAATGTTTTATGATTGGGTTACCTTAGGCGAGAATACTTTTGAATGTTCTTGGTTACCTGGTTTAGGGTTTTTTTTGATGGATTACCCTTGTCAGGTCTAAAGATTTTTAGATTTTTTCAATTTCGATTCTTTTTCAGTCTGTCATATTTTTCAAGCATGGGTTTTACTTAATATCCTCCTTAGAATAATGAAATTATATGATGTCATTTCTAGTGGGTTATTCTTAATGGGGCATTAGGTGAAATAAAAAGATCCATGTTCCCCCCACCCCCGAATATTAACTGTGACGCCCCAGGTTTTATGAACTAGTTCAAGTAAGAAATGTTATGCCTTTAATGATGTCTCTTATTTTATGTGTTGTGTTAATAAGGGATTAGAAATAAAATAAAACATGGAGAATAAGGTAAACTGATATATATTAACATATTACATTGCAATAATACCCAACTAGTTGAAAATACCATGAACAAGACCTAACACAGCCACAACAAGACTACTAAGAACCACAACTCGAGTAATCGGATAATCCTCATCTTCAGAGTCCATCAGCGTGAAAAATATAACAGCTAGGTCCACGACACACATGCTCAACGCCAATGGTATGATGAGAGTCATCCTTTCTGGTTCAAGTGTTTTGTTCTTGCAAAATACCCCTGCTTTTATAATGGTCCTGTGAATATTGACCATTGGAAAATAGCCGTTGGATTTTCAAAATAACCTTTGGGTTACCGTTGATAAAGTTTATCTTTATTAAAACTTGTTTTTAACGCTCTTATAATTTTATAATAATATGTCTAAAGTATGTTTCACAAAAAGAATCATAGTTTTAAAATTTAAAGAGTGTTCTCGGGAATAAATCCTCTTGTGTTCAAAATTACGATGGATACTTATATTGAAAACTAGGTATTCTTTTTATAAAAGATATGTTTTGAGGGTATCAATAATGATATCTTTTGAGCTCTAAAAACATGAATTTTTGAATTTACTTGTGGTCTTTTAGAATTTCATTAAATATCCGAATAATTATAATGGTTTTTTATGAAAAGTATACCTCTTAAAAGATTTATATATAAATTGGTAAAGGGATTTAAATTTTAAAACTACTTTATTGTTATAGTATGTTGACTCATTTTGTGAAAGTATTTATATTTTGAACTAAGCATACTTAAACTTGTCATTTCAAAAGTCTAAATAAATTTTCTTTTTATAAATAAATTATGTTAATATGAAATATATTACATAAACTAGTAAAAGGAATTTAGATTTTAAATTAATACTAATTGTCTTTATTGAATGAACCCTATTTTTATAAATATTTATACTACACTTCATTTTGAAAATAAGTATAGTTATACTGATTGTTTTATAAATTTCAAATGAGTTTTTAATAAAAAAAATAGGTTGGGGCCCGGCCAAGCCGAGGGCATCCCTTAAGGGACAAGCCCTCTAGGCCAAGACCAAGCCCCAAGGGACCCGAGGTGCCGACCATCGGGGTCCCCAGGCGTTCAGTGGGTGTCCAACCGTGTCCCGCCGTGCATACGTCTCTCAAGTCGCGCACAGGCCGTGTGTAAGGCCGCGGTGCGCGGTGCGTAGAGGTGGGCCGAATCCCGCATGGGGCCCATGTATAAGGCCCAGGAGTGTGTGTTCGTGTTATTGAGCCGAAGCCAACGCGCTTTGGTTTATAAGCCGCGCCTCAAACGCGTTCCGTTTCGATGTGGGACGCGCTCCGCACGACCGAGACTGTCCGATCGACTCCAGTGTAGATCTCGACCGTCCGTCCTTTTTTTAGCCACGCGATCGCCCCGCATTTTACCACGACCGTCCGATCTTCCCCGAGATCAAATCCCGGCCATCCCTTCCTTTACCATGTCGACTCCCCGTCGTCTTCTTCCTCGAAGCGGCACCCGACCAGTAGGCCTGCAACCGAGGACGCCTCAAACTCTCCTCCCCCACACTGCTCCTCTTGACCTCTGAACACCCCCCTACTAGCTCACTATTCCTTCGTCTTTCCCACGTCGATCTAACCTCTTGGGTCGAGTCACCAACGAGGCACCGAGGCCTTTATAAACCCCCCTGCTTCGTTGAAGCCCCGAGCAGCCCCTTCTCCTTCGGACCTCCTTCCGAATCCTCCAACAAGGCGAACGAACTCCCTGTTGATCCGAGCATCCTCCCTAATATATGTAAGGGTCCTTTCATGCATGATTTCTTTTGAAACCTCAGTTTTATACACTCGTTATGTATACATCTTATTATATATACTTAATATAAAACCTTCGGTTTTGTATAGCCTTCAAGGAGTTTGACCCTCATGTTTCCAGCGGGGTGCATATGTAAGGGTCCCTGCATGATTGTCTTCCTTTAAAGAAACATTTGGTATATACACATCTTATATGTATATATATATACTTGATATATATACACCTCAAATGGTATCTCCTTCAAGGAATCGGCCTTCGTGTTTCCAGTAGGGTGCAGGTGTAAGCATGGTTCCTTGTTTTGTTTTCCTTTGAAGAAACCCATATCTTATTACTCTCAGTATATATATATATAGTTTTTATATATGCATACTTGAATATAAACCCCTCAGGTGGTGATGTTTTCAAAAAGGATTTCTTTCCTAAAGTTTAATACAATGGTTACAAAGGGAAAAGAGTTATCTCACCCCGTTTTAAACCAACCCTTAAGGATATGTTTTGTATGTATATATACGGGTTACCTATTTTATATATATATATATATACACGTGGATGGTATTTTTCTTTTTTGGGTTGACCTAGGTTGGACAGGGCATTTGGGTGTTAAATTCTAATTGTTCTCTTTCAGTTTTAGTTCATAAAACCTATACAGATACAAATATACAATTTTTTTTCTTTTTATATGTATATAAAGATAATTATAACCCAAACTCTATCTAATTTCGGATTTTCAAAATGATCCAGCACGTTATGCTATGCATTAATGAGGGTTGTTTGAAACTATTTTACCATGAAAACCCCTCGTTATAAACTTGGTATCTATATATATCGATGTACTCATAAACATGTAGACCAATACAAATCAAATTTATGATTTCAAGTAGTGGGTACAAACCTTTAAGTAAATCCTTATTTTATGCGAACTATGTTTTATTAAAGAAGCATGATAGGCATCGCTCATGATGCGTTTTACCATAAAGGGTGTATTTTGGTTTGATTTAAGATGTATTGGAGGGTTTAAGATTTAATGGATCATGATATCATGTTGTGTTCATGTATTATCTTAAGGCATAATGAACCTACTTTGGTGAGTGTATTAATTAATCAAGTTATGGTTTAATTCATTTACAAGATCAAGGGCCTATTTATCACCGTAAATGATTTCATGTTTTTTACTTAAGCATTCCTTTTTCCATGGATTTTATAATAACAAAGATTCATCATTTAGTATATCATTATCTTATATGTTTTTTGTGAAAAGGATGTTTTACTAAGATATGCATGCCTTTGATTAATTACTGACACATTTTGCATGTTAACCATCATACCTTGTATTAGCACGATTTGTGGTGGTTCATTATTTATTGTTGTACATAATTCATGCTTATGAGATATCACTAAATGCACTAAGAAATTGGATTACCCAAAGTGGTATGGGACACCTTGGGTAAAATGAAAATGAATGAGATATTCTAGGTGGTATGGGACATCTTGAATATACATAACCATTTAAGTAAAGCATGAACGATGTGGCTCACATGATGATAAATACAAATTTAAGGGTGCGCCCTGATAGCGCTCCAATGCATTGGGTAAAGACTTAATCTCTAGAGATGACTTTTTAGACTGATACCTTGGTGAATAACCTTGGTAATTTTTAATGACACCTTGGGGATGGACCTTGGTGATATGTTCATGATTGTCTAAGTTAAATGTTGATGCCACATAATTCAAGTTATGTAACAAGTTCTTTCCAGGATAAAGTTCTTTCACGAATGATGCCTTTAAAGTTTTCATAAAGTTCTTATTTCACTGGTATAAGCTTGAAGCATGATTGGTGATTATTACTTAATAGAATAGTAACCAGCATGTGAAAATTTAGTTTTTTCCTTATCTGCAACTCTGATTATGTATTACTTTTAACTGTTTAATTTATGCTTAAGTAAGACACATGTCGTACTTACTTATGATAACCATTGTTATTCCTTCAAGAATTAACATCACTGTTCCATGTTCTTATTGAAAACCTTGATTGAGCATTGTTATGTTATGTGTTACAATCTTTCTTAGTGAATGTTCAAATTCTTTTAAAAGAATGTTTTTAAATGTTACAGTGATTTAATTTTCTTTAAAACCCCCTTACTGAGTATTTCAATGCTCACCCTATGTTTTGGTTTAAAATTTTCAGGTATCACCTTTTAAAAGATGAATTGTTTCAGAAGTTTCTGGTTTCCTAGAACCCGAACCGCACACGATCCTCTGTATGGGACATGATGTGTTGTTAACAAAGTGTATTCTATTTTAAGATAACACATCATGTTCATAAGGAACCGACTCCTGGGTTTCCGGGGTCGGGGTCTCTACAGTTGGTATCAGAGGTTCGGTTTGGATAACTCTGGAAAGCCAAAAACTGAAACAAAAATATATATATATGTATATGTATTTCAGTTTTATTAAAAATTGGGTTTTCTTAAATTTCAGATGGAAAATGAAGGCACAAATCTCTTATCTCTCCCCACAGAGGCCCTAGAGACCATTGTGTCTTTAGCTAGCCGTGAGGACTTTCTAAACTATGCCCATATCCGCATGACATGAAAACACCTTTATGACGTATCCAACTCACCACAGGTGCTTCAGCTACACCAATGGGTAGGAATAGATTACCTCCTTATGATAATAACCCAGTTTCCCTCCTATGTACGTCGAGGAAGGTACTATGAGGGACTTTTCCGGATTTTCACGGCGGGTGAGAGCTTTGGCACTATACTTGATAACCCTTTTCAAGAAGCTGCTGCTGATGGAGATCTCCGAGCGGGCTACCTTTGTCAGATTTTAAACTATGGCTTCTGGGGTCAGTTGTTGGACTTCAGAAGGTTAGAATACAAGTCCACCCGACTGTCTTGCCGACAACAAGTGTATGAAGATGTCTCTCAACTTCATACCCCTCATGCTAGACTCATAAGACGTCATAGGTTCCCTCATGAGTTTTCCCCTGAATGCTCGGCCTGTGTTTGGTTTGAGGAGTTAGGGAGTTTTTCTTCTCTGTGTGGAGTTCGTTTAGTCAATGGATAAGGGAAACTCAAGCACTAATAATAATAAACATATGTTTACTGAAATGTTGTCTTTCCCCTTTCCTTGTCCTTTGTTTTTGTCCTTGAATGATTTTCAATTGTTTAAATTTCCATCTTAAAAAATTTCAGATGGAAGGACAAACCCACCTGTTATCTCTTCCCACTGAGATTTTGGAAATCATTTCAATCAAAATGTGTGAGGATGAGTATGACCCCTTCGCAAATTTGAGGAGGACGTGCAAGCAGTGGTTTGAGGTAATAAACGGTCCATAGATTCTCCGCACCTGCCAGGGGAATTCCTCCATCTATTACCGCATTGGCTCTGCACAGCTAGCCGGACGTGAACGACGAGGAAGTTACCACGAAGGGATCTTTCTATGTTTCACCCTAGGACGAAACTACACGGCCAGAGTGAAATTTTAGGAGGCTGCGTTAGAGGGAAATCTTTATGCGGCTTATATGCTCCAACTTCTCAGCTTTAGCCTGTTTGACCGTATCTATGGCTTCGATATCCTCGACCGAGACATAATTCGGCAAGTCCTTCGTACTTTGCTCTACAAAGACATTGCAAAACTTTGTACTGTTCGATCTTCCCTCTGGAGTCCTGAAGGCCCGGAACATAAGTGCAACCCCTCCTGTCTTAGGTGTCTTTGGATTAGGGAGCTGGAGGAGTTGAGCATCGCTACGGGGATTCCTCTAAATGCACCTGTTGACCCTATACGTTGGTGGAGGTGGTGAGAACGTTGAAGAACCTTGTAGTGTTGTGAAATAAATTGCGAGGACGCAATTTTCTAAAGGGGGGAATAATGTGACGCCCCAGGTTTTATGAACTAGTTCAAGTAAGAAATGTTATGCCTTTAATGATGTCTCTTGTTTTATGTGTTGTGTTAATAAGGGATTAGAAATAAAATAAAACATGGAGAATAAGGTAAACTGATATATATTAACATATTAAATTGCAACAAGACCCAACTAGTTGAAAATACCATGCACAAGACCTAACACAGACACAACAAGACTACTAAGAACCACAACTCGAGTAATCGGATAATCCTCATCTTCAGAGTCCATCAGTGTGAAAAATATAACAGCCAGGGCCACGACACACATGCTCAACGCCAATGGTATGATGAGAGTCATCCTTTCTATTTTAAGTGTTTTGTTCTTGCAAAATACCCCTGCTTTTATAATGGTCCTGTGAATATTGACCATTGGAAAATAGCCGTTGGATTTTCAAAATAACCTTTGGGTTCCCGTTGATAAAGTTTATCTTTATTAAAACTTGATTTTAACGCTCTTATAATTTTATAATAATATGTCTAAAGTATGTTTCACAAAAAGAATCATAGTTTTAAAATTTAAAGAGTGTTCTCGGGAATAAATCCTCTTGTGTTCAAAATTCCGATGGATACTTATATTAAAAACTAGGTATTCTTTTTATAAAAGATATGTTTTGAGGGTATCAATAATGATATCTTTTGAGCTCTAAAAACATGAATTTTTGAATTTACTTGTGGTCTTTTAGAATTTCTTTAAAGATCCGAATAATTATAATGGTTTTGTATGAAAAGTATACCTATTAAAAGATTTATATATAAATTGGTAAAGGGATTTAAATTTTAAAACTACTTTGTTGTTATAGTATGTTGACTCATTTTGTGCAAGTATTTATATTTTGAACTAAGCATACTTAAACTTGTCATTTCAAAAGTCTAAATAAATTTTCTTTTTATAAATAAAATATGTTAATATGAAATATATTACATAAACTAGTAAAAGGAATTTAGATTTTAAATTAAAACTAATTGTCTTTATTGAATGAATCCTCTTTTTATAAATATTTATACTACACTTCATTTTGAAAATAAGTATACTTATATTGATTGTTTTATAAATTTCAAATGAGTTTTTAATAAAAAAATAGGTTGGGTCCCGGCCAAGACGAGGGCATCCCTTAAGTGACAAGACCTCTAGGCCGAGACCAAGCCCCAAGGGACCCGAGGTGCCGACCATCGGGGTCCCCAGGCGTTCAGTGGGTGTCCAACCGTGTACCGCCATGCATAGGTCTCTCAAGTCGCGCACAAGCCGTGTGTAAGGCCGCGGTGCGCGATGCATAGAGGTGGGCCGAAGCCCGCATGGGGCCCGTGTATAAGGCCCCGGAGTGTGTGTTCGTGTTATTGAGCCGAAGCCAGCGCGCTTTGGTTTATAAGCCGCGCCTCAAACATGTTCCATTTCGATGTGGGACGCGCTCCGCGCGACCGGGACCATCTGATAGACTCTAGTGTAGATCTCGACCGTCTGTCCTTTTTTTAGCCACACGATCACCCCGTGTTTTACCACGATCGTCCGATCTTCCCCAAGATCAAATCCCGGCCATCCCTTCCTTTACCACGTCGACTCCCCGTCGTCTTCTTCCTCGAAGCGGCACCCGACCAGTAGGCCTGCAACCGAGGATGCCTCGACCTCTCCTCCCCCCACACTACTCCTCTTGACCTCCGAACACCCCCCTACTAGCTCACTATTCCTTTGTCTTTCCCACGCCGATCTAACCTCTTGGGTCGAGTCACCAATGAGGCACCGAGGCCTTTATAAACCCCCCTGCTTCGTTGAAGCCCCGGGCAACCCCTTCTCCTTCGGACCTCCTTCCGAATCCTCCAACAAGGTGAACGAACTCCCTGTTGATCCGAGCATCCTCCCTAATATATGTAAGGGTCCTTTCATGCATGCTTTCTTTTTAAAACCTCCGTTTTATACACTCGGTATATATACAGCTTATTATATATACTTAATATAAAACCTTCGGTTTTGTATAGCCTTCAAGGAGTTTGACCTTCATGTTTCCAACTGGGTGCATATGTAAGGGTCCCTGCATGCTTGTCTTCCTTTAAAGAAACCTTCGTTATATACACAACTTATATGTATATATATATACTTGATATATATACACCTCAGATGGTATCTCCTTCAAGGAATCAGCCTTCGTGTTTCCACTAGGGCGCAGGTGTAAGCATGGTTCCTTTTTTTGTTTTCCTTTGAAGAAACCCATATCTTATTACTCTCGGTATATATATATATAGTTTTTATATATGCATACTTGAATATAAACCCCTCGGGTGGTGATGTTTTCAAAAAGGATTTCTTTCCTAAAGTTTAATACAATGGTTACAAAGGGAAAAGAGTTATCTCACCCCGTTTTAAACCAACCCTTAAGGATATGTTTTGTATGTATATATACGGGTTACCTATTTTATATATATATATACACATGGATGGTATTTTTCTTTTTTGGGTTGACCTAGGTTAGACAGGGCATTTGGGTGTTAAATTCTAATTGTTCTCTTTCGGTTTTAGTTCATAAAACCTATACAGATACAAATATACATTTTTTTTTCTTTTTATATGTATATAAAGATAATTATAACCCAAACTCTATCTAATTTTGGATTTTCAAAATGATCCAGCACGTTATGGTATGCATTAATGAGGGTTGTTTGAAACTGTTTTACCATGAAAACCCCTCGTTATAAACTTGGTATCTATATATATCGATGTACTCATAAACTTGTAGACCAATACAAATCAAATTTATGATTTCAAGGAGTGGTTACCAACCTTTAAGTGAATCCTTATTTTATGCGAACTATGTTTTATTAAAGAAGCATGATGGACATCGCTCATGATGCGTTTTACCATAAAGGGTGTATTTTGGTTTGATTTAAGATGTATTGGAGGGTTTAAGATTTAATGGGTCATGATATCATGTTGTGTTCATGTATTATCTTAAGGCATAATGAACCTACTTTGGTGAGTGTATTAATTAATCAAGTTATGGTTTAATTCATTTACAAGATCAAGGGCCTATTTATCACCGTAACTGATTTCAAGTGTTTTACTTAAGCATTCATTTTTCCATGGATTTTATAATAACAAATATTCATCATTTAGTATATCATTATCTTATATGTTTTTTGTGAAAAGGATGTTTTACTAAGATATGCATGCCTTTGATTAGTTACTGACACATTTTGCAAGTTAACCATCATACCTTGTATTAGAACGATTTGTGGTGGTTCATTATTTATTGTTGTACATAATGCATGCTTATGACATATCACTAAATGAACTAAGAAATTGGATTACCCAAAGTGGTATGGGACACCTTGGGTAAAATGAAAATGAATGAGATATTCAAGGTGGTATGGGACATCTTGAATATACATAACCATTTAAGTAAAGCATAAACGATGTGGCTCACATGATGATAAAGAAAAATTTAAGGGTGCGCCCTGATAGCGCTCCAATGCATTGGGTAAAGACTTAATCTCTAGAGATGACTTTTTAGACTGATACCTTGGTGAATAACCTTGGTAATATTTAATGACACCTTGGGGATGGACCTTGGTGATATGTTCATGATTGTCTAAGTTAAATTTTTATGCCACATAATTCAAGTTATGTAACAAGTTCTTTCCAGGATAAAGTTCTTTCACGAATGATGCCTTTAAAGTTTTCATAAAGTTCTTATTTTACTGGTATAAGCTTGAAGCATGATTGGTGATTATTACTTAATAGAATAGTAACCAGCATGTGAAAATTTAGTTGTTTCCTTATGCAAAACTCTGATTATGTATTACTTTTAACTGTTTAATTTATGCTTAAGTAAGACACATGTCGTACTTGCTTATGATAACCATTGTTATTCCTTCAAGAATTAACATCACTGTTCCATGTTCTTATTGAAAACCTTGATTGAGCATTGTTATGTTATGTGTTACAATCTTTCTTAGTGAATGTTAAAATTCTTTTAAAAGAATGTTTTCAAATGTTACAGTGATTTAATTTACTTTAAAACCCCCTTACTGAGTATTTCAATGCTCACCCTATGTTTTGGTTTAAAATTTTCAGGTATCAGATTTTAAAAGATGAATTATTTCAGAAGTTTCCAGTTTCCCAGAACCCGAACCGCACACGATCCTCTGTATGGGACATGATGTGTTGTTAACAAAGTGTATTCTATTTTAAGATAACACATCATGTTCAGAAGGCACCGACTCCTGGGTTTCCGGGGTCGGGGTCTCTACATGAACACTAGGCGGGGCATCAACTATTAGATGATGCAACTTATGTAATACATTGAGGCATTCTAATTTAAGATTGTTCCGCTGCTTCTCTGATCGTGGTCATCATACAGACAGAAGGGCTTCCAAGTCAATTTGTCTACTAATATCTCCCTATATTTTAAATGTTATGCATACACTTTATAAGGTAATAATTTTTCTTTTAGGTGGCTGAGAGTTTTCCAGAGATTTAGACAGATGTTGTGTATGTATTCTTCTGAAAATGTCTATGTAATGCCAAAATGAGAAGTGGTTGAGGGCCAAAACATGATGTGTATGTCATTTATAGACAATTTTCTTCTCACGAGAAACATATGATTTTTTTCTTCTAAAAGAGACTCACCTACTTGATCATCCCAGTATGTGATATTCTTGATGATTATATCACAAGTAGTGGGTTTGGTGGAGGTCTTGTTGGTATGGGAATGGTTTGAGGGTGTCTCAGAGGATGGTCATTTACTCAAGACATCTTATGTTTGAGAAAGGATGCCTCTTATCATTAATAGGTTTTCTAGAATGTCTAGTCCCATATTTCTATGTGCCTCAAAATATGAGGGCTTTCTCATATTTGACTTATTTAGGGGAGGACCTTCTTGTTGACATGAAATGTTACTTCAGGTAGGACCTTCACAGTGGGTGCTATCATGGAGAGGACTACCATCATAGATCTATGTCCAATTGCATGGATAATTTCTCTAACGTATATCCTAGGAAGGACCTTCAGAGAGAAAGACAACAAGGAGAGGAACTTATTGGTATCTTATGTCCATGAGAAGGGAAACCATGAAACTCATCATGAGATAAGCTGTCATGATTGATTGGTTTGTGCCCACTAAGTAATCCTTCATGGAATATGCTCTTAGGAGGAACTCTAGAGCTACTTGTAACAATGATACAGATAGGACCTTCACAACTGATATTGACACTCCCATAATTTGGTAATGAATCAGCCACATCTTGATCAACCATTGATAGTTTTTTGATTGCCTCAAGAACTCCAGCTTCCCATAGAGCAAGGTTATGAGTCTTATCTTCATTTTCTAATTTCATTTGTCATGATTTCTTTTTTAGGTTCTCCCTTATGGGTGACTAGGGACACTTTCTACAAGTGAAAACCTTTATATATGGGTGATAGTTCAAGTGGATCCCATAATGTTTTTGGGATATTCCGATAAGCCTTAAGAATTATGGAAGGGATATAAGCCTACCCTAGAGCGGACACCAAAGTGGTCCAATGTCCCCTAGTTGGAATGGATATTTATTATCGATCCTGTTGTCCATTTATCATGGAATATTTCCAATGACCCTCCTAGATGGGAGCAGGGATGCATGTATACTCCAGAGTGATCACCCAATTTTGTGGATAAGTCACCCCACTTGAGGAGGTGGGGTTGTGGTCCTGACTCCTTGATATTGCCGTAGACATGATTATATCTTTTCAAGTCCGTATGATATGGTAAGGGATTGATGTCTAACCCTCTATAATTTCTAAGACATTATGATAGACATACTTGGAGGGAATTAGAATATATTCCCATTTCGGTGTTAGAGAAGGAATATGTACCTGCTCTAATCCTCAATTTCCTTTGAGTAATTATTGATAGTCCTCCTATGTGGGGGAAAAGGTACATGTCTTTCCCTATTTCACAATCAAGATAATTTAGATTCTTTCTCCAATTGTCACCATATTTTCATGGTAGGGTTGATATGAACGAGTATGAATTTTCATCTTCTCATTCGTTGCCAATGTATTTGATTGATGGGATTTATATTCATCCACAAGAATTTTCATATGTTTTTATTTGTTTGCTGCTATATTTTCATGGATGGATTGATACAGACGAGCAATAATTTGAATCTTCTCATAGATTAACACTATATTTTCTTGGAGGGATTCATGTGAATGAGAAAGAATTTGGATCTTCTATAATTTTACACCATATTTAATTGGAGATCTTTATATGAATGAGTAGGAATATATGTTTTCTCATAGGTTTCCTCCATATTTAATTGGAAATCTTAATGTGAATTGTAAGGGATATATTCTTACCTGTAATTTTCTATTGTATTTTCATGTAAGGATTCATTTCAATGAATAGGAATTTACATCTTCTCATGGTTTTCCATTGTATTTGACTAGTGGAATTTGTGATAATGAGGAGGAATATATGTCTTCTCATATATTGTCACTGCATTTACATGGTGGAATTCTTCAGCAATAATAAGGATGATGGCATGTTCCTGATTGTTTGAACATTTCCCTTTGCAAGTTGTCCTGGGGACCCGGGTCTGTATAACTTCAGCTGGGGTCCATGAGACAATATCCTCTACATGGTAAGGAACTGAGCCACATAATATTGATGATGATGATTACCGATAGAGGACCTTGGGTGGGACCCCTGTACTGTAGGGATAAAGTTATTAGTGAAAACATCATCATACTTTATTAGGTAAGGGAGGAACTCATTATCACATTCTAGGGATAGGCTTCCAAAATGGTTTGAGATGATTATTGGGGTTATCTAGTTCTGGACCGCTGAGCGTCGTTGGGCAGACAACTAGTGGGGCTTCATGGAATAGAGGTACTATCAAGCCACCTTTAGGGATGGGAGAGTACCATTATTTTGGTACTATCAAACCAATGAATTTGAAACCCTGTGTTGAAGATGCTGGGTGGGAGATGGAATCCTCTATTTGGTCAAGGACCTGACCTGTGTAGTGGCTGATTCACATGTTTTATAGAAATGGTTAGATGTCATTGGATTTAAGAAAGTTCTGATGAATATTTCCTACAATATTTGTGACAAATACAGATAAAAAAATATCTACAAAGTAGAATCTCATGACCACATGTGTAATTTATGGTCTTGTTCAACCCTACTCTATTTTTGATTCGAAAGTGGCATGACATAGGGTAACACCTCAATCTTGGTTAAGGATTCACATCAGGTTTACCATTTTTTTTCTGATGAAATATTTGTGGCGCCTGATGATTTATTGCGGGGAGTTAAATTATGTGAAAACATTCACGTTGGGTATATCACTTCTGAATGGTCTCCAATGCATTTTGTTCATGGAGACATAAATTCCTAATGACTCTCATATCCATGATTCCTCATGGACGTACTTTCCAAAGGTAGGAATTTTCTGGGTAACTTGGCCTATGACACTTAAAAACTCACATTGGTGGAGAGGATGGTAATTCAATCTCATCACACCCTTTTGGGGGGAACTATTCCCTATTTCAGTACTCTCTTATAGATTTAAGACAAGTTCGTGAATCCTTTGTTCATTCCCAAGTATGTATACATGGATCGCCCTGAGGTAACAATCAATTACAAACATGAATGGGTCTAGAATCATCTATATGTATATGAGTCTCTCCATTTATAAGGATATTTGAATGTATCCAAGTTTTTCCATCAATGGTACCATTTTATGCATGGATTAGATATTCTTTTGTCGCTTATTAGGATGATGCTCTTTTTAATTTATGTGGGGTGCTTTGGAGTTTATTTTCATCATGGGAGATGAAAGTTGTTTTTATGTCGGGATCGAACCCATAAGCTGGGCTTCCTATATATCCCCATAAGAGGAATCATAACCCTTGTAGTTTGGTGTCACTTAACATGACACATAACCTTTTAAGGTCGTGTGACAAGGACCAAACCATGAAATTTAACATCATGTGAAATGGAAATCTAGGTGAAAGGTACCTAATAACATTTTGGTGTGGGACTTATGCTGAGGTAGTTTTAGGTACTAGGAAGAGATGTGGTCTTACATGTGGACATGAACCTACTAGAAATGTACCCTAGAGATCATTAGGGTGAATTTGGGTGTTGGGTTTGGACCTCAGGGAGGATTCCTATGTATCCTAGTTAGTTTCAAATCAAATCCAACATAGTTTAGTAGGTTAGGGGATTACACATAATGAAGATTCCCATTTGAGGGAACATTATTGGGGATTACACCTATGAGGATGCCTGTAAGGCGACACTTCATTGGTAATATGGACCTTTGAAGGTTGAGGCATGAGTTCACAACTTATATCGTATAGTAGTCCTGATTGAGTGGGTATGGATGGGATTTACACTCAAGGGATTCCCATTGAACGTGATTGGGGCTTATTCCATATAGGAGGAAAATGAAGCATTATTGGCGGCCTATATTGTTTGGGATCATGTATATGTTATGATTTATGTTAACCTCTAAGACCAAGTGAGTCATGATCGACATGATAAACAAGAGAAAGCAGTAGATCTAAAGATCACACAATCCCCTTTTGTTCACTAGTGGATGGATGATGGAGTTTAAATAGATAGAGAGGGGGGGATTTGGATGTGCATGTATCATCTTTTATTTTAGTAGCTAGGATAGTCACATATGGTGACCCATTCGGCTACGTCTCGGGCTGAGGTGAAGAGTAGCAATAATGCCACCTCCCATAAGAATGGCCAGGGGATTACTCTAGGAGCAATTCCCATATGGGTCTCTATGGAAGAGAGGAATGTCTAGAACCATTCATCATCAAAGGTAAAGGCCAGTGGTTCCTCTCAATCCCTAGAATGTAGTGGTTCATGTGAGAACCTCCAAGTTCAGAACCGTCATTGCCACGAGAATGTAGACTTGAATATATTCTGAGGGTTTCCCTTGTTGAGGAGGTTTCACATGTGACTCCTCTTACAATAGGTATATATACTCGATAGGGCACGTTGATGTGCCCAATGATTTAAACAAACATTTTAGGTGTCTTTGAAAGAGGCCTTGGCCTGATGCTATTAGACTGGTTCATGGAGGGTCCAAAGTGGGGCCCAATTATATGATGTAAGGGAGTGATGTGAGGAGGAGAGTAGAATGACCTAGTATTCCCCCATTCCATGTAATAGGTTCTTAAGAGGAATTGGGTCCCCTAAGAGTAACATGTTGCAATGCGGGTGAAGGTACCATCCACGTAGAATTTTTCTACATAGACTCAAGTTCTACCCATGTAGCATTTTTCCACATGGGGCTAGGTTTCATCAATATAGTGTGTTGCTACGTAGGGTCTGGGTTCCTCCCACATAGCATTTTTCTACATGGGGATGAGTTACTCTTGTGTAGCGTTTTGCTACGCGGGGTAAGATTCTGCTCACATAGTGTTTTTCTATGTGGGGTTCTATCCCACAATGGGTCCATCCATTTTTGACTCATATAATGGTGTCCATAAAGGGGTTTTATTTTCATGGGATCCTATATGAATTATTATTTCACCCTTAATGTTATTCGGTGGATTTTTAAATACTGGGAATAGAAAGCTACGTGTTTTGGTTCTTGTCTGAGATTTCCTCCTATGAACTCCATTTTTACATCCTTTTTTTAGTTCCCCTTTGGGTTTTTTTAGATTAATGAAGGGACCAGATACTAGCATGGATAGTCATGCGTGGTGGGCCGTGGGTATTCCTTTGTGAGAACCCAAGGAGGATTCCTTGGCCCATGAATGATTTCATTTTCGGGGGTAGTCGGTTGTGGGGGAAGAAATCACCATCTATCCCCACAAATAAATGTAGGTTTGTTTATAGGGGATGATAATTCATGGGGGTGTGAATCAGTTTTTTTCTCTACAAATGAATGTGGTTTCATTCATGGGTGCTAACGGTACCGCCTCATCCCGTGAACAATTTCATTCACGGGGGGGGGGGGGGGGGTGGTCATTCACGGGATTGGAAATCACCGTCTGACCCTGAAAATGAATGTGGTTTCATTCTTGGATGATCTAAATATCTCTAGTCTCATAGGCTATTTCATTCATGGGGTATTTTGTGAAGTGATGGAATTCCATGAAGAGTAGTGGTCCGCGAAGTGATTTTCACTTTGCGGGATCAACCCATCCTTCAGAACTTCTCCCCCTTGGAACATTTTCTTCAAATTATTCATCATATTTTTTCTTATCCTTTTCCAATTTAATATAATTCTCTTCTTCTTGCATGTGAAATTTTTAGGACCCAACACCACCGTAGTAGGCCTAGAATGTTTTCTAAGAGCGTCAAATAAACACCTCAATGATTTGATATTATTGAGGGAAAACTTCAATCATTATTGTATGCTATGTTTAGGTTTATGGAATTTGATTCATGAAAGTCTTATTAACCCCCCTTTAAAATAATTAGATGTGATTTTCTTGATTTATTGGCTATATCCACATAAAATCCATAATAGTCAAAAAAATGGGTAAATAACATTTCATATTTCTAACCAACATATGATCATCTATTAGTGAAAGGATGACTATGATATCTCTCAAAAAAATAATTCTATTATAGGAGTTATGATACCTAATTATGATGTGTGTATAACTCAAATTATTATTAAAAAACTCAATATTAGGACTGACCTATTTTGAGGGAAAATAATGTATTTCCTAATTTTATTGATAGCACTATATAAATTATATCAAGAATCATGTCTATATCTTATACACCCTTATTCAAATATGTATTAAATAATAAAACTATACATCAAAAAAAAACTTTTTTTTATTTTAAAAACCTATGTTTAACAACATAAGTAATATTTTCCAATAAAAGATATTGTTTTGTCTGTTCTTTTAATTAAATATTTTTTTATATAATTTATTTTTTTCTTGATTTTAAAGCCACATAAATTTTATTTATTTTATAATAAACAAATTTATATCATGAAAAAAAATAATGATAATTTTATCCTACAAATAAATTTTATTCTTAAAAAACATTTTTTTTAAAATGGGGTTTTATTCATTACAAGCGGTAATGTTAAAATAATTTTTTTACACATATAAATTTTATCTGATAACATGGATATTATATTTGTAATTAGTAGGTACAAATTGTGTAATGAGGTCTATTTTATTTTTTAGCATAAAAATGAATTAATTAGTTAGAAACTAGTTACCATGGTAAAATCCAAAAGGGGTAAAAAGGGTTAACCAAAGGACTAAAAGACCTAATATGTTAAAAAATGTTTAAAATTAAGTGTTTTAGGTGTTCCTAGACCAAAACTTATCTCCACTCCATTATTTTTCATTTTATAGTTTTATTAACATGTGAAAAAAAATTTCTTTACATTAAGTCAAAATATTTACAAAAAATGCTATTCCCACCAATTATAAAATGGGCCTCTCACCACACCTTCAAGGACACTCCCAAATATCAACTTCCTCTTAAAAATATTCCCTCTTTACTTCCCCTATAATCCTATTTCACTTAATTTGTATTTTTTCATAGTAATTTATCCTATTCCCTCAATTTCCATGGAGTCTTCTAAGCGAAAACTCATGTACTTGATGAGATTAAAGTGCTTTAGTAGAAGTCAGGAATTAATGTAAGGTTTTATTTGTCTCAAAATTATTTCCTTGAGACATATTTTTTATTATGCACCATTATATCTTTGATATGGTTTTATTAATTCCTAATTATTTTTATTTAACATATTTATGTAATTCTTGAAGTTTGAAGAGCCATATCATGTTCTTTCTTTAAATGGACTTTAATTAAAAATATAACAAAGTTATAAGGGTTTTTGTTAACTCATCTCCCTTCATTTAGTTATAGTGATTATTCTTCAACTTCTTTATCCCGAAATTGGTTTCATTCACTATTAGATTTTATTTCATGGTAATTTAACTTCCTCTCCATGTAAAATGGATTTTGAATATGACCCCTAACATTATCTTTTTGGAGTATGGTAAAAACACATCCTAAAACCCCTTTTATGGTTTCTATCACTGTATGAGCATTCTTCTTTGAAAATATTACATTCAATGTTTTAAAATGGTTTTAAAAATTATTTAAACTATTGATTATTTATAAAATAAAATGAAATTTTATTCAAAAGTAAAAGTTTTATTTTAAAAGAAATTATTCAATTTTTAAAAAATATTTTTAAAGGATTTTATTTTTAAGAAATAATTCTTTAGTATTTTTATATATTTTTAAGGAAAGTTTGGAAAATTTATTTATTTTGTAATTTTTTTTCTAAAAAAATTTTGGGTTTTAAAGCATAATTTTGAAAAAAATATATCAAGAACAAATTTTTTTATTTTAAAGAAAACACTTTTAAGGAGTTTTTATGAATTTTGAAAAGGGATATTTCTTCTTGATTTTCAATGTGATTTATTTGATAATAATTATGCTTTAATTTTACTCTTATACCAAAAAATTATATAACTCATATGGATTTATATTTTATGAATAATCATCTAAATTCCATTACAAAAATCTCATTTTGAGTGATTGAATTTTCGGTATCAATTGATTTAATTTTTATATCATGTTATGAAATAAAATTTAGAAATGATAAAAAATCAATTTTATTTCCATGTATTCTTTAAAATATGATATTTGATTTATTTTGTGTATAGAAATCATGTTTATGGATTATAATTATGAAAATTTATAGGTTTGATAAATCCCTAAGATAGTTTGTGTCCAATAAACCCCTAAGACAGTTTGTGTCTAATAAATCCCTAAGATGGTTTATGTATGAGAAATACCCAAGATAGTTTGGGTATAATAAATACCTAAGAAAGTATGATTCTAATAAATCTATGAGATAGTTTCATTATGATAAATCCCTTGTTGGTTTCCATAAATCCCTGGGGTAGTTTAGGTCTGATAAAGCCCTAAGAATGTTTGAGTATGTTAAATCCCTCTAATGCATTGGTTAAAGTTTTATATATCATGAGGTAATGAATAGGGGAAAAAATTGTATTTTTTTAAAAATTACATTGTGGGAATGATTATGGTTTATCACCATGTGATGTTTTAATGTGATTATGTTATATGCCTTTCTTATACTTCATGTCCCATGATTATTGTCTCTTGATTTCAAAATAACATGACATTGTATATATTTGTTATTTTGAGTTTATATGACCTTCTATTATGACTAATAGATAACTATTTTTGTTCCATGTTCTTTTAATAAGATATTTATCCCCAAATCATGGTTTCTCAGGATCTAACCCTTGTTGACATGTGAAAAAGTTTGACCCTACTGAGCATTTGAGATCAAGCCTTCCTTATGGTTCCCTTCAACAGGTTATGAATATTAGTATAACTTATAATAATAATATAAGGGATAATAGTGTGGCTCAATTATAGATAAATGTTCAAAAATATTTTAAAATAAGTTTCTTAGGTAGCTAGTCCTCAAACAAGCTAAAGCTTATGTTCTTGGGATTGTGTGATTGTTTGGGTGATTTAATGAATAAATTATGGAAATGTTGAAAAATAAATATATGTTTTGATTGAGTTGATACACCAGTTTATCCCATTCCCAATAATATAAAATTTTCAACTTCTTTATATTTTTCCTTAGAACTAGATGAATAAAGACTCTAAAATCAATGAGATAGCCTTATCACAAATAATTTAAATTAAATTATGTAAATAAAGAGTTATATCACATTGAAATTATTTATTTATTAAAAAATAAAATGATAGATTCAGGTCATATCATTATTTAATTAGAGGATTCAAGGGTAGAATCTCTCTAGCAGTGATCCGCACATGAAACATGAACCTCTAAACATCAATGTAGAAATACTTGGGCTCTATCATGGAATATTATAACACTTGCGTCATTCATTATTAATTTCCACAACAATCACGTTGAGAAAGATGGGTTATTCTTTTTTATATCAATTTTTGAGAGAGTGAAGGAGGATAATCACTCGTTTTTGTTTAGATCATTCTAGAGGAAGATATCCTAGGGCTTGAGAAAATTCAATCTACTATTTCATTTTTCCCAATGATGATTAGGATTGAGAATTATATAATCTGATTAATATAGAAGTATTATTAGAGAATAAATAATTGAACATGCATCTATATTATTCTCTTAATTTCTAAAGAAACCCATGTTGAAATAATAATAATAATAATAATAATAATAATAATAATTTCTTGAAATTTGATAATCCAGAGGATAAATAGATATTATTTCATGAATAAATAACTCAAAAATTATTAAAATATTTTTTTAATATATAATTTCTAACCGTACCATTAACTTGAATAGTCATACCTCCTCAACATTTATCAAACCTTGAATAATAACTCTTTATTTAAAAAAATAAATATCAATACATTATTCACAGATAAATAAATAAATATTATATTCTTTGAAATAAAAAATAAATATTTATTAAATATATAATTCATATTTATTATCTCAAATAACTAGTGATCGAATATTTGCGATCGACTAATAAGAATAATTATTAAACCATGTGTAAGAATATTTTTTTTTTCAACATGTTAATTTCATATAGAATTTAATTAATGTTCAGGATATACTTAGTTTGTGATCCTATAGGCCCCTTTCTTAGTGGCATTAGGTAGAACCACCTAAAGTCCAAGGTTAGCATCTAACAACACACCAAGGCACCCGTATAGAAATAAATTATTTAAAAAAAAACATAAAACCACATATGAACACACACTGTGTAATACAATCCCTTTATCTTGATATATGTAATCAAGTAAGTTTCATATTGATGTCATAAACATACGTTCTCAATGTATATTCCTTTCAATTTCTAGAAATAAAATAGCTGAAAAAATGTCTTATCCATGGAATTATTCAAGAATTTTCATTCCTATAAAAGGGATGAATACATCAACTTATATTAAAGAACATAAGATACAAATCATTACTCACATTATTCATTTATGTAAGAATAATAATGACACATCCAATGTGTCCTACCTCACCAAGAGAATATGCCATCACAGTTTTCATTAATACATAAAAGTTTGAAACTCATGATATATACTAATAATAATCTTAAAGTTTAATGACCCTTATACATGTTCAAAAATACGAACATCCAATGACACATATAAATATGGATTTCCTCCCTGAAGATCATGTTTTCATAACCTCTTTTTGTTGGAGATTTCCAAGGATGAACTTTATGATAATAAGTATTAATGTCTTATGATCCCCCTAACCTTAATAAATTGTATCATCTATATCCCACAAGATGATATAATCCATATATAGAACATGTATATAAGAATACTATCATGGAAATTTTATGTTCTCATCATAGTGGAGAACTTATATGACATTTCAATGTGAAAACACCATTTAGAAATTATCATATACAATTTCATGAAGGAGAAAAAAAAATTACGATAAAAAATTTACTAATATTTAGAAACCATGAATATATGTAATCATAAAGTACATTGAAGTAGTTTCTAGGGCACCAACTCTAAAAATTACATCTTCCTAGCTAATTACAAGTGATCTAGACATATGGTTAAACATTATTTAGGCATATAATCAATCATATTTTTGTGTGTGTAATCCTTCTTCACAGTATCATTTTCAACACATGAAGTTATATATTCATTACCTTTATTTTTCAATAATTTATATTTTACATATAACTAAGTCATATAATTTTTAATTGTATTCCTATACATTTTTCACCTTCCAAAAAAATATTTAATAGTATTTGGGTTATCTTTTTTAGATAACCTCTCATGAAATTTAAATTTTTATTCTTTGATGTATTTTACTAAACAAATTCTGTTATTATTTCTTTCTCTTTGAACTTATCACTTTAGAAATGAATTTCAAAAAAAAAAAGTTTACAATGGTTTATGATGTGGCCTTTATTTATATAGTAGAAACATATTCTCTTAGTTGGCATGAAATTTTAGCAACATTACTCTTGTATGTACTTTTCTTATCCATTTTCTTCTAAATTTTTACCAATAAATACTTATTTTAATTTATGTTTTTATCTTTATATTGTTTTAGTATTATAATATCAATAGTATATGAGTTGTGATTGATTGGTAAATTCCATAAATCCTAACTATATTTTTTTTGGAATAATAATATAATATTTCAAGACATTTATAGTCATTCATGGTAGATAGATTTCCTCTTTTCCATGAACATTTCGTGAACACAATAGTATTTATATTTTCTTTATATTTGATCCCTCTAAATAAAATACTTTTTTATTTTTCATACATTTACATATTATAATCACATTATATATCCTTGTGTGCACATATCCAATATCACCAATATTATCTAATATATTTTCTTCTTTTTCTTGTAGATAGAGTCTAGCTAGAATTTATTCCTTATTTTTGTTTGAAAATAATTTACTTCTGAAATTTTTTTGAGTAGATTATCTTCTTGGATATACCTTTATCCACTTTTGATAACATGGTAAGTTATTTTTTTTATCAATTTTACCCTCCTATATTTATCTATATTATTACTTATTTCCTATACTAATAGATGAAAATTAATTAGTACAAACATATTTATCCATCCAATGAGTTACCATTTTATATGAGCTTATAGTAGATAGATTAGTAGATGATCTAAACCTATTTTTTCACTATCATGATTATTATTATTATCAAGAATCTTTTAAAATGTTTTCTTGTTTGTATATATCTTCTCAAACATTTTAGAACTCTTGTCTTGTGTAGATTACATATTTTTTTTTGATCTCTAATTCAAAAAACATTATGTTGAGAGTATTTTTCTCAAGCCCAACTAATCTAAATCTTTCATTCCATTCATTATTTATCTTTTGAATAAAATCATCATGCACCTAATTTACCTATAGTAAGTAGTTTTATTTCTCTTTTATCCTTTTTTATGTTATCATATAAAAAATTATCCTTCATTTACATGCTTGAATTCAAATATTCTTCTACTGATTTAGGAAGATATATTAAATACCCATCTTTATCAATGAGATATCTAAATATCCTTGTTATATTATTACCATATTATATTAGTATTTTTTATTTATATTTAACATTCTTCTAAGACTCCTCCTCACCACCCATCATTGAAACTTTGTCCAACTCTTCTTCATCTGAACTTTCTTTATAATCATGTGGATCAACTTTACAACTAAAGTCTCTAGAAATTTTACATTTAGATTAATAATCTTCCAAGGGAACCTTAATATACCTTATTTTATAAATTTACTACTAAAGATACTCAATATTCTTATTTTTTTGTCAAAATATAAATATAAATTTTCAATAACTTTGTGTTGCTCTTCAGTCTTCAGTTTGAATTCCACTGCTTCTTTTGAGTTCACTTAACTAGATGATTGATATGTTCATTCCTTTTCAAGTCAGTCAATATCATCTCCAATATCATATATGAATTTAATATATTCTTTCAATAATAAACCCATATTATGATTCTTTAATCTTCAGATAAATAATTCTTTAATAGAACCTTTAAGCTCTACTTGAAGGTCAAAAAATACTTCTAGTTCATTCTTCTCTTTAATATTTCCTTAAACAAGATAGTATATTGAAAAATAAGTTAGAAAATTTTATCTTTGATACCTCTTTATGTTACCCAAGAAGCCAAGAGAGGGGGTGGGGGTGGGGGTGGGGGTAAGTCAAGGTGTAGTACAAATAAAACTATTTATTTTACTTGATTGATTTTTTTATAAGAACTTCCTACCAAGTTAGCAGGAATTGTGTTCAAACTGTAAATCTTGTCATTTCAGTCATTGAAACAAATATAAATATGTAAGAATTTAAATCATGCATAAAAAACAAATATTTTACTTGGTTGACAAAAATGTTCAATATCTAAGTAGCACACACCTATGATAGATTGTTGTTCCAAAATAAACTATTTTTTACCAGTTCTATAGATTAAACATTTAATCTATGGTCACTTTGTGCTAGATGAACCACATATATAATATTTAGGGTTTGGTCACTCCTCACTCGAGATACACTCCATCTTCTTCACCTCTGTGCATTACTTTGATGAAGGTAGAATATTTTTATAGACTTGAGGGTCTCTTTAAGATTTTCATAGAAATCATGAATTAGTTTCATTTTTGGTTCTTGATAGATCCATTATGAATTTCAATTTTTTTTCATTATTCTTCAAGAAAAATAGACTTAACTCCTTATTAATGGGATTTGAGTTAGTATATTACCTCAAACTACATTGAAAATTTCTATTGTATGATGATAATTACAATATTGGAATTATCTTCTTAAGCACTTATTATTATTACTATAGATATAGAAATGATATAACACTTTATAAAAAGCCTTCTACCGTCACACACTTCTCATATTTTTTTATTGAAAATCTGCTGAGTCTTCAATGCATGCTAGCTCTCTACTATTATCCTTCTCAATTCAATAAGATATTTTAGTACACTCCCTCTTATTTCTCATTTATTTATTCTTCCAAAAATAATATATCAAATTAACACATAATTTACCTCTATATTTTATTTACATTCATCATATAGCCTCCTTCAGGAAAATGAATGGGGTATTCTACAGGAACCATAAATTTATACCGTAGTTCTCATGCACATGTATTAACTTCACACAAACTCTTCACATTGTTTCTTTATTCTTCTCAAAATATTATTTTTATATGGATAATAAATATTGTAGGATCGAAATAATGATGTAGATTCTCAATATACAAGAGGGGGGGGGGGTGAATTGTATACTTTAAAAATTTCCTTTGGAACCTTTAAAATTGGTTACGGATAACTAAGTTTTCCTTAGATAAGGAAAGAGATAAGTTTAACAAATTTAAACTAAGAAAATTCACAACACCTCTAACACCAATTGAAAACTTGGAATCGGGAAAGAAGTTAAAAACTTTAAGTCCTATGTACTTTCTTAAAACTGGAAAGAGATTCTGAAAGTAGGTTCCGAAAATATGGTTCCAGAAATAAAAACTTAACTAAAGATTACAATATGAGATTCTACCTTAAAGCATATAGAATCTAAATGAATCAGAGTACAAGTAGGGAAGTATAAGAAATTTATACTTTCCTTACAATACAAAATGCAGAAAAAACAAACAAGTAGTAAAACTACAAGGAACAAGATATAAGTATTTTAACCCAAAGAGAAGGGTATCCAACAACCTTGTATAAAGGTCCCTTGATTTATACTTTCAAGAAAGTCTGTCTTACCTACACCAGGGTAAGCCCTCAATACGAAGATCGGAGTCTCTGTCTTGCTATCCCCGCAAGCCCTCAACTTGTAGGTAGTTGGCAAACTCTATCTTCCTCAGCAAGGAATCCCTCAAACTTCAAGGTAGTCGGCACCTCTGTCTTCCTATCCCCAGAAGTCCTCAAATGTAATCACCAACATTCGGAGTCGCACGAAGCAAAAACTGAACGAGCGGTTCAGTACACACAAGGCATGAAAAGATTTCTCTCTCTAGAAATCACCTTAGCAGCATGTGGTCTCTAGATTGATCAACTTCTATGTTCTTTTTGAGCTCTTTCAAATGAGCTCCTATTTATAGGCAAGGTCGGCCTCCTTTCCAACGATCATATTTTCCTTAAAAATCGGAGGGACCTGTACATGTGTCACTTAGCCAACGGTTAGTTTATAATGAAATAGATGACATCGTTTTATAACAAAACAAGTGTAACAGAATGTACGACATCGTTTTAAGTCTAACATAAAAGTTCAGAGTGAAGGTTCGGAGTGTAAACAAAATGTCAAAGAGTAGACAAATTATAAAAGTGTAAGCAACATGAAAGTTTAGAGTCTAAGCAAAAATAATATTCGGAGTCTAAATAAATTCGGAGTGTATAAAGCAAAGATAATCAGATTCTATTTAATAGGTGAATTCGGAATGAGAATTCGGAATGAGAATTCATCATCAGAATTCGTAATAAGAATTTGTAATCAGGATTCGTCATTAGATTTTGATGTCAAACTTCATGAGAGTTCGTATCTAGAATTCGGAGTGGAACTTCATTACAGTTCTCATCTAGAATTCAGAACCTAAAACAGAATGCTTCATATCAAAGTTTTAAATGATTCTGAGAATATAGAAATGAATTCGATTCTTATACTTTGAAAATCTATGAATATAGATAATTAAAATATGGTAAGAATAATTTTCCTTATAAAATTGATTTTCCTTATAAAAGAGATTTTCCTTAAAAAATCAATTTTCCTTAAAGAAGCGATTTTCCTTATAAAAGCGATTTTCCTTATAAAAGCGATTTTCCTTATAAAAGTGATTTTCCTTATAAAAGCAATTTTCCTTAAAGATAAGGTGTTTATGATTTTCAAAACAGGAAGGAATGGAAAAGTCATAAGGAAAACCTTATTGACTCAACAAATATATGTGTGGATTAATCCTTATGAAACATAAGTACTTTTCATGAATTTTATACTACATGTAGATGAGATACATTGTACAAATTGCTGATCAACTATGCAAGATAGATCGTGGTCACTCATTACATAATATTAATTCTACTAGGAGTATATAGTATCTCTTTCCTCTTATTCATCTCATGGTTAAACATGTGAGAAAAAAATTCATTAATGTTAAATTATTTTCATGGTTTTCATTATTGTTCATAAAATATATTAAATCAAAGAGTGTATCATCCCAACTAGATACATGTTTGTTCATGTGAAAAAAGAACTATACTTAAATTATTCCTCCCAGTCTTGGTTTCTATACTTCTATAGATTCCTATATGAAATATAAGGCCATGTGTATTTGTATATATTTTAGACTACCTCATTACCTTAAAAAATCATGGTGATAAATTTAATCCACTAGATTACCACACCCTACTTTGACCTTGTACTTTATGGTCTCAAAAAATTCCAGTTCCATCCATTATAAAATGGAACTTAATTCACCCCACATGCATAATATTAGCTCTTTGTACTTATTTTTTTTCAAAAATCACTAGATTATCCTTCCAATATCACAAATTGTGATTACACTATGTGATATTCAGACAATACATGACATACATGGAACTTCATATGGTGAGAGCTCCCTCATGTGGTAAAATTACTTGTAGCACAAGGATAAATGATGTTGTAATAGCTTGTTCATGCCTTTGAGATACTAATGGAAAGATATTGAAAAGTAAATTCATGTTTGATTATCATGATGCATGAAATACCTCATAACCAAGGTAAAATATGATGAAATACATTGTCATATTGATTAGGAATCACATATATCCATGTTTTTTAAATGGATGAGTAGTATGCATAATAAGAGCATCCCACATCAGAAATAAAATTTAATTCATGCTATTTAATTATACCAAATTCAGTATGAAACTCTTGATAAGTCACTTAAATCTTTCCCGTTCGATGTGAAATTATTACCCTTTGATGGTATCCTTCCCCTATCACCGACCCACACCTTCACTTATGTACTCTATACTTCAAGACCTAATACTTCTATTGATATTTCTTAATATGTGTGATTTTTTATTACTTAGAACATATAATTATTTTTTAAAAATAGTCCATAGTCTCTCTCTCTCTATATATTCAATTAATTCTTATAAATAATACATTAAGTCAACTTCTAATACTCCAATAAACCTATAATTCATGAAAATCCTTCAACTATATTCTAAACTTATCCAATCATTCCAAAATAAATATTATCAAAAAAATTATATATAACATCATTATTACAATAGGTCAACTCAATAAGAAAACAAGGATACATCTAATGCACCAAAATTAACCTAACGACCCAAGGACAAGGAAAATCATGAAACAGTTCAATTATAGATGGTGATGATTTACAATATAATCACAAATAGTCACTTTTTCATTTCATCATTAACACTTTACTTTAAGTAAATAAATCACTATAACATGGATTACCACTTAATCCAGTGAAAAAAAATCAAGTTCATAATGAGTTTACATCACTTAGCATAGAGAAAATATTCATTTCAACTACTCATTTCCATACACCCACCATGAAATATGATCTTAAAATATCACCAAATTTCCATCCAGAAGTACGCTAACCACTTTTTTTCTTCACTACAATCACACTAATATTTGACGACCATGTTCTACCTATCACATCACTCATTATAACTTCCTATGAAATTTTTTCATTATTGATTTATGATAGTCCGTATTTCCTTAATAGATATAGAATATGTTTGGTTATAATTTCATCACTTAATGAAGGGAGTTTATATCAAGAAGGTCTCAACTCCCTATATTGTTTTTTCTAACTATATAATATTTTAGTTTATATTTTTAGGGTCTAGATCACCACATCAAAGATGGTAGTCCTATAATTGAACAAATAACCCCAAATGATTTGGTATAAGTTCCATTATAACACTTAACCAGAGTAAAGAGACCATGATGATACTATTAGAATACTCGACATTTATCTCCTTATTATCCATGAACTACTCATCATAATGAATTAATAATACATATATAACTCAATACATAGTTAGTTTTGACCTAAATGAGAAAAATAAAAGTAGATTCCCATGTGGTGTTACCTTATATGGAAAATGTAAATGAATATACCATTAACTTCCCCTAAAATAATTTAAATTAATATTAACTATGATAAATTCTATTATGAAAGTAATTTATCACAAGATAATATATCACTACTAAGGAACTCCTAGATACACTTATTATTTTATGAAAATTTATATCAAGGTCCCAACATGTCAAAATCACCCATAAGGGGCACACTAATTAGTGAAAACTTAGTGGTATACATCATGACTTCATGTAGAATCCAATAGAGTCCCAAACATACCAAAAAAAGAAGGATCTCAAAATTTTTAATAAGCTCATAGTACAAAGGAGATAAATTTAGAAAATATCGATGAATTTCTTTATCATCTTGCAAGGGATTGACACTGAATTCTAGTAAGAGTATTATTTATGTCTACTTAGGTCATCTAAAATACCACATTCGAAGGATCGTAACAAAATATAATATTCTATCACTATCTCAGATCATCATCACAACCACTAATTCACAACACAACATCCTAATCATATAAAATCCATACCCACTATCTCCTAGAAAACATATTGACCCTAAAATCATAGAAAATAATCATGATGTTGATAGATATCTCATCAATTTAGACTATGAACTCTATTTACAGGTTTAATAAATCTAACCATGTAACCAAAAAATCATGACCTAAATCTATATGATGGATGATTCCCCTTTATGATTTTAGTTTACAAACTAAGGTCTTAGTAATGTTTTATCAATAAGAGTATTTCTTAGAAATACATCAAACACTGCATCCTTTACAAAGTCATATATTATGATCACATGCACAAGATATCATTAAAAAGGCTCAATCTAAATTATTCCAACCAATACTCACACATACCTAACTCAATGATCCATCCTATTACTCTGATATAAATTTTTATTATCTTGAATCATCAGTAAATGAACTCTCTAATCCTACCTACACTTGGCTAGGGGTTAGTAAATATCACTGATTTATCCACATATGCATGAGAGGGAATTACATCTAATAAACCTATCACCTATAATCATACATTCACATCCTCTATACTGTGCATGAAACAAAAACAAAATAGTATAAAATATGTTTATATAAAAAAACATCCACAATATAATGTGAAATGATACATACACATCACCAAGTACTACTATTGATTCCTGAATAAATGCCATCCCAATTACTAATGACACAAAAGTGGACTCCATCATGAGATTTCCACTCCACCAGTTATCCATATATACCATCCATATCCTAGATCTATTATCATCTAACATCTTTATATATTGATCTATATGGGTACATGGGTAACAACATATAGGTGCACATGTATGAGTGAGTACAACAATGACCAGTATGGTCATCCCAAGCAGTTAGCTGGCCCTATAAACATATAGTTTCCATATGCATAAAAAAGTATGGTGTAGGAAATCTAATTTCATCAATAAGAATAACCCTAATCAATCTACCTATATCTAACTTTCGTCATGCTCAGTAAATAAAAATTCCACTTTCACAAGAAAATATCAATCATATCTTATAATACATCAATGGTTCATATCTAATAATTCACATTAAATGAATATGAGATACTAGAAGAAATACACATATCAATATATCTTAGATATACTGGAGGAAATACAAATCATCTTCTATACTGAAAGTATTGGAGGAAATACATATCTCCAACACACTGGTGAAAATAAAAACCTCTAGAGATAACATCATATACATGTCTAGATTCTATATGAAATACATATATTTAGTGAGAAATATATACACTAGAATATTAGAGAAAATACACCTATACAAGGATTAAATTGTATAACTAATCCACATAAATTCTAGAGCTATGGCTGGGGAGAGATAATATATAATGCATCATCTTCTACCTTGATCTGTGTGCTATAGGGGATAAGGGGTGTTTCCACTAGGGTGAATTACCATCTATCACATTAATGTAACTAAGATACAAGAGAAGGTACTCATATTAAGGTATTATATCCATTATGTTCTTAAATCAATGATACTAGAGAAATTAACCATCTCCACTTATCGCACACTGGAAATGTTAGCAGTATTATTCATCTACAACTATCTCCTAGAAATATTTGATATATCTCAACTAAGATCTGTGAGTGAGTAGAACTAGAATCATGGATAAATAGACATCGTTCTCTACCTGAATTAGTGGGTGAGAAGGAAATTCATCTATTAACCCAATCTATCCTTATTCAGAGAGTGAGTGTAATGGATATCCACTACCGTATCTCATATCCATTGATATCCACCCATAAAAAGCTGTATAATATCACAAATAAGTTGAGTACACACAAAAAATCTCCACTATCACAATGAATGATCCCCTATTTTTCTTGAAAAAACTTATCATTTAGAAATATAAAGATGTTATATCATCCTCATAGAGTTACCATTCCAAAAATCTTGGGTAGTGAAAAATAATTTAGTAGTAAATAAATGTTTTTATTGAATCATATTACTAGATACATCATAGTACATGAGATATAACTATCCTTATAGAAGTTTTTTTCAAGTCATTGGATGCAAATCAAGGTACATATACTATGTCCCTCATTAAAGTAAAAAATGAAAAAATATTTATTGAAAATATTCCATAACATTATTATTTAATTTTTTCACCAAAGTTCCTTGATATCTTCAAATAATTCATTGTACATTCACTAAAAAATTTAATTTATTCATGATCATGTTTAACCATCTGAGGGAATACCCATCCTCAGTTCCATATCATTGTTCCCTCACCATTTCTAGCTCACTACATTAACCACCATCATTACCTTAGTAATTATATTTCCTCATCCATTTTTATTATTCTAATAAATTTAATTCAATGAATTGATTTAAATGACTAAATTTATATCCCTCAATAAATTCAATAGAGTTCCTTTATTATCAATCTACTTAAGAATTAATGAAATCCTTTAAACACTACTTTATCATTTAATTAGTCGGTCTAGAAATTTATTTATGCATTATTAATTTTGTATCAATTATCATTCATAAACCAATCATCTAACTTTTAGTTCATCATCTATATCTTAGTCCCTTTTATAAATCTATCATCTAATCCTCCTCATGTCAAAATTAACTTTACATCATTTATGTCCATTATAAACATATTTTTTGAAGAATCATTATCAAGACCAATGACCTTATTTACCTCACTAATGATAACTTTTCACACACACTAAGTTAACTACTAAGGACAATAACTACTTTTTGTGCTGAATATACTCATGTAATTGATTAATTTAATTTCTCATTCATATTATAAACATATCACTAAATATTATTATTATTATTATCTAACAATAATAATGTACTCCTTAGTCATCTCGAGAAATCTAGGAATACATATATAGTATCATTATCACAAAATGTGTCCCTGAAAGGACACTATCAATATCATATATGTTTTAGTGGGTCACTATCTAACAATGATGTCATAAAATAAAATCTTCAAAATCATTATTTATCAAACTGAAATAAGTATCACCCATGATTAAAATAATAATTTCATATTTATATTAACCTTGGGACTCTAAATTATTAAATAGATGGAACTATCACATTTTACTCATGAAAATGGTCTAGGTGGTATCCTTATAATATTTCCCAAGTTGAGTTATCATCATTCCCAACACTAAACATTTTATAATGCCCAGAATTCTCCACAGACTAACCCATAAACCCTTGAAACCATCTCAATTATAATCCTTGTGAAAAATAAAGAAAAATTGACTACTCATTTTACCTATTTATATTTAAGACCAAGAATCCACATTTCCAATGTTGATATTAATGATATTATTAATTTTATTAATGTTAATATTAGTAATATTATTATTTATATATAAAAATATATAAATTAAATGGAGGAGGGGAATCAACCTCTCCCATCATTGTTTCAGATGGAAATAACTTGTGTGGTCTATGTTTTGTTTCCTTTTTTATATTTGATGTATAGTGGGGTGGAGGGCGGGGTGATTCCCTATCCCTTCCAAATTTAAATGGGGATAGTGAACTTTGACATATAGGTCACATATCCCCTATCTTTTTTTTAATTCAATGGAGGTGTATTATGATATTTTATAATCGATTGATGTTTTAAATATTTGAGTTTATTTTACTTTTATTTTTTTAATGTAGCTTAGAGTTTTATTTAAATATTTTTTTTTTCATGCGGATTAATTTTTATTGATAATTTGTATGATATTACATGAATATTATTTTTTTATGATGATTCATGTTAATCAAAGTTATTCCATTGTTTATATTATGGTTTTAACTTTTAATTTATTTCAAGGATTATATTAATGTAAATACCTTCTATTTTGAGAGTTTATACCCTTGATTTTGGTTATCAGCTCCTGGCCTATTATAGGTAGGTTTGGGATTTCATACTAAGTATTACTTCTAGAATAAGAAGATTCTCATAAAATTTGGTTCATAACAAATAAATGTCAGAGATAGTTTATAGACGGTGTTTAGAGTAGTAAAAAATGGGGATTTTATTGATATATTGAGGAAATAATATCCTTAAACCAATAAATGAGAAACAAACTAGGAAAATCAATTAAGGATGTGGTAGCCAACACATTATAAAGAAATTAATTTAATTATATATGGATCATTTAATTATAAATATATATTTTCTATAGAGTATTATTATAGGAATAAGATTATGATTCATGTAGCTAAATTCAAGATATTTTTATTAGTGATATTGATGGTAGGAAATGGTACAATTGGGGGTAGACCATATGTTAATATTATATATGTTTCCTTACACATACATATCCATGATTTGTAGTCAAAGGTTTTAAGTGTTTGAAAGGTTAAAATGATTGATCTTTTGGAGGTAAAATATATTATTATGAAATTTCATAAAGATAATGATGTGTGGTATGAAGTATTCTATTATTTTTAGTAAGAAAATTTTGTTATAAAATTGAAGAGGATGCTTCAAATGGGAATGTTGGATGAAGGTAGGGTAATACTATCCATATGATTATTTTTTGACCCCATAAATTCCATGTTTTATTTTTTTAATATCCTATTGAGATCCTAGCTTAATGTTTTTGGTTAAAGAAGAAGAATAATTTCTTATGATTATTTGAGAAAGAAGTAAATGGATTAATAAAGTCTACGATATTAATTGATCAACAAAGAATCATGATATGTTCATGAATTGGATAACCATGAGAGAAAAATATATAATAGTGTATAAAAATTTATGTGAAAATCAATGAGATACTTTAAAGAACTGTACAAGTCCTCACACACCTAGGAATGGAGATTCCAAAAAAAATGGCACAGAATTTAGTGATGTTGTGATGAGAGGCTTTTATTAGAAGTAATCCATTGATTCCTCTTGTTGAAAAAGAAAAAAGTATGCCTAATTAAAATATCATCATGGTAAATACATTACACATTATTAAATATCATTTACATGAAATGTAATTCAATATTGGTACATCATGATATTTAATGAAGAAACACATTTTTAGAAGATGATTTGAGGTCTAGTTAAGAATAATTTTACTTATCTTTGAAGGATTTTTGGTTTTCATATCCAAAATTTGGTTATGCGATCATAAAAGGATATGACATAGTGTGTCACTATAGTAAAAGGTGCGTGAGTATGATAGAATACCATGGATATTAAATGTTTATATTTTGAGAATGCACATTCTTTTTAAAGATGAATAGTTCACATGAGTTTAAATTATATTCATTTAGATCTTATTAAAGAATACCATGGAATATTTGGAATGTTAAATAATAATAGATTCTATAAATGAGGGTGATCTATACTCTATGGAATATCTTAAATAATGAATCTTGATGATAATGTATTAGATAAAGGAGAGAGTGTTGACACATGATATTCACTTGGAGTTACAATTTCACTATGAGTAAGTGAATAGAATTTTAAAATTTATAATATGGTACATAAAATTACTAAGGATGTTATACATGATATGAAGAATCATTGGTTTACCATATTTTATTTTCATGATATGGAATAAATGATGGAACACATGTCACGATAATTCCATGTGAGCATGAATTTTGAAAGAAGTAAAATGGAAGAATTAAACTTCTTATTTATTATAATAGAGTTTCAATAACTTAATTCAATTAGTGTATATGAATTGGAATATGGAGGAAGTCAATGGATAAAGTTATTATCATTACAAGGTGATAGTGGAGGTGTCATAGGCTCTTATTATAAAGAATATGATTTTTAATAATATTCATAGATGAAGATTTAAATAAAGAATTTTAGGATTAAAAATTATAATATAGGTATATAAGGTTCAACATAAAACTTTTTATGTGGATTGAATCCCAAATGAAAGATAATTTTTCAGGAATGCATGTAATCTGTATCAGAAATTTTTCTTATAATGGAAATATTGAATTCATAGAGAACTATGGAAACTGATATATATTTTACTTATACCTATAGATATAAATAACTTTAATTAAAGTTTATAATACAAGTTCAATCATATAAATTTTATATACGAGTCAAAATATATAAATCTATCACGTTATTCATTCGAAATAGTTCAATATGCAAAGGAAAAAACACAAAAGATATATTTAGTTTGACTGAAACCTATATTTACTTGATGTAACATTGAAAATAAAAATCTTTAATATATTATAATGTATAAAAAATATTTTTCCCATTTTTTAGCACAATTATAGGAATTTTTTCAAATGTTATGACTAATATAATTAGTGGTTCTAAAAAAATTATAGTAAAGGGGCTCATAAATCATCACATATCATCAGTAGAAATTTTGGACCTCCAAATAGAAGAATAAGATAAACTTATTATATAATGTTTTTTATTCCATGTCATGATTCACATTTTAGGGTTTTAATCACACAATATTGAGGGTAGTATCAAAAATTTTGGCTAAATAAAGTTGTTGTGCAGTTGTAGTGAAAGAATAGTGTACAAAATTTGTATTCTGATTTAAGAAGTTTTTTTGTCCATGATGATTGATAATTAATCTTTTTAATATAACTAATGGAAGTGAATAATTTTTTTTATATTATTAAATAATTTTGAATCATCTCCATCCAATCTATATTGTGAAATATTTAGCTGAATTATAGTATAAATCCTTGAGCTACAACAATAGGGAAACACATCACCAACGAGTAATATTTTAATATGGATTCATTATTATACTAAAAAATCATTATTATACTACCCACTTTTGCTTGAATGGTTGAAATTATGGATAAATTATTTTCTTTCCATTCCATAGTCACCTATTAAAGATTAAATAATGTGAAAAAGATAGTTATCCAAGACTTTAATACCAGATAAAATATTCTATACACATGTTAGATTATGTTTCCTCTTGATTCTCTCATCACTCTTTCTATGAATTTAGCTAGAGTAGATGAAGAAAAATGGTTACAAATATTGAGAGAAAATTTTAGAGTTTATAAAGGTGTTTAAGGTATTTTTAAATATTCATCCACACCAAAAAAAGAATAAGAAGGATCCTTTTTATGTATTTTTGTAATCGTATGGGTTTTTTTATTTGAGAATGATTTTTTCTATACTAGGAATTTGATATTATTTTTCCAAAAAAAAAAGAAATAAACCATATGGGGGGTCTGAATTAGGGTATGGTAAATTATAATTTTATTTACCAATGATCTTTTTTAGTAGCTACAATAATCCCTATTCTCTCTATAATAATTAATATAGATGAAATAAAACAAGAAATACATACATAATATATTTTACTTGGTTCACCCACACTGGGATACATCAAATTATCATACACTCAATGATGTACCAGTGTATGAAAATTCACTATAAGGGTACTAATTATTCATATATTTTTAGAGTAAACTCACTATACTTCTTGTTTTACAACCCCCACAATGTTTTGAGTACTCACTACTCTCTTCACTCAGAAATCTCACTGCTCCTCCAAGTGAAATCCTGTGATCATCCTCAAACCAATAATTTGAGATTACACCATGAATAATGTAGCAATATGCTCCTCCTTTATCCACTTGAATAACTCTATGGTCTTATTAAAATATTAACTATCATAATGTTATCTTTTATTTCTAGTAATATTCTGTAATTCTATATATCTCTATGAATGATGTAATCTCTCCAATCTTATTATTCCTTTTGTATAGGGAGATATCTCTCTATCACACAATAATATAATATCCAATTTTCCCTTAAAAAATTCATTATATTATTCATCAATTTAATATGAAAATCCATCCATTCATCCTCTTTAAAAATTGAACTAAACACTCCCAATTTAGATTAAATAAGATTCTCTAAAATATAGGATATTTTAAACTAATGAAAACTATATGATCTTCATAATTATGCTGTGACTATAAGCATGATGATGCAAATCTATCATGCTTTGAAATTAATTATTCCAGCTACTTAAATATATTAATTTCATGACATAAACTTATTTTAAAAACATAATCACATTAATAATGTTATAGAAATATGAAATATCACTAGAGAAATGTACCAAAATCAAATAAACTCAAACATTTCATAGGGTCTCCTATTAGGATGTAAACCAAAACTTAACATCAAAACCATCCATATTATATCATGATAAATTACTCAAAAACCAAGAATTTAATCTTACAAAACTCATTATGATGTGGTATTATATCATCACGATACACCCTTTTATCTATCACAAATAGAGATGCACCGAAATATATTTGTGTTTTACTTATGGTGGGACACCACTCTTTATAACATAGTCTACATGACGTTGGTGTGATTTTTCTTATTCATTACAAAAATACTCCAAAAATCCTCTGGGATTCTATAGAATCCATGAAACCAATCTATAATGATTCCATGAGACTTTATAGGTTTTAACCTCTATTTGTTATCAAACCCAACCAAAAAAACATAAGAAATTTTTTACAAACAATATCCCCCTTCAGGTTTTCTAAGATCACTTTATCTAAAAAATTTATCTTCAGATACCATCTTAGAGTTTCAACCTATATCTTTATCTAGTGTATTCAATAATTCATCAATCATCAACTCTAATCTCTAATTATTCTTTCTCAATAAGTTAAACTAGAGTTTTATGAAAACTATACTAATGAAACACTTTATTGATTCCATGATTTGATATCACATATCAATAATAATAACAAAACTACTCAAGAAACCACTAAGTATTTAAAACAATATCTAAAACCCACTTAGCACTAGTATCATACAGAAAGTAACCTCATTATTCGACTTGTTACCAAAATATTCTAATACAAATTCAAAGTCCCTCTAAAAAAGCATCTATGAACTCTCCCATAAAACTTCTTAAGAAATTTTTGCACCTTTATCAACTTGGGATAGATCCCAATTCTTTAATTGGAAGGAAAACATATCTTACTTTTTTTGAGTATATACCCCCTATGAAAAAAACAGAGTATTTCTCCATATTTAGCATTGGACTCAAAGATCACTTTCTTATATATTAAAAAAAAACTAATATAAAAAAATAATGAGGGATGACATAACATACCATTAAACACATAAAGAAACCCACTTGTTGAGCGTATAAATAGATCTCCAAAATTTTCACAATAATCACCTTAGGAGAGTAGGTTCCCTTCTCCAAACTATTTATGCTTATGGATATGGGTAAACTCCAAGATCCAACTGATGATTCTCAAATACTTACATCAACAAAATTTCCACAATTTCACTTTGAGTAGATACATAACCCTATTTCACTAGACCCTTTTTAACTTTCTCCTTGATGAAGTGATATTTGATCTTGATATTGTTTTCCATGAATTGTAAACATAATGTTTGAAAATATTAATATCAATTGAATTACCACACTTGATTTAAATTATATACTTAAATTCAACTTTAACATCCTCAAGATTATACTTTATCCATAATATTTGTGTACATTCTTTTATATACAATGTGTATTCAGATTCCACAATGCAAAATGTAATATAATATTTCTTATTTCTTATCTAAGAAATACACAAATATCTAAGATAAAATGCACTTCTTGATGTCGAATTCCTATCAACTTCTAAACATGTCCAATATGTATCCATATAACCTAATAAATCATACTATGATGTTCATTATAAAACAAAATGAAATCTTTCAAGCCTTTGATATACTCTAGTATCTATTTTTATTTCTATTATATGGATTTTATAGGAAATAATTTGATTCATTATGGCTTACCAAGTATTAAAAATAATGTTAGGTATTGTTGAAATTATATAAAATATACTCCTAATGATTTTCATATACTCTATCACATCGACCAATTTTTCGTTATCATCCCTTAACAACTTCATACAGATAGAGAGTGGTGTTTTTAGAGCCTTTTAATTCTTTATTTAAAATATTTTCAAAAATTACTTGGAATATTTGTATTTAGAAATAAATTTCCCAAGGATTTTATCACCTGTAAACCAAGGAAAAATTCTAAATAACTAATCATTGTCATTTTTACTCCCTTTTTGTGAATTTAGTACACTACTTTCATTAAGTCTCATTCAATCATCCAATTTTTTTTTCCATCAATATATATGAGAACCATCAACCTTTGATCATTATTATTTTTAGAAAAGATATTATGATCAATTCCTCTATATCGAAAACCAAAATTCCTAAAATATTGATCAAGAATTAATTATGATGATCTTGGTGAGTGATTTAGCCAATAAATCACATTCCTCAATCGATACAATTTTTTCTCATCCAAATGAACAAGATAACAATCTGACTATTCAATGTAGATTTCTTATTAAAGAAATCCATTATGTAATACAAATTTAATTTCCATTTGGAAAACCTCAAACTTCATTTTCACCACTATGAATAACAAAAAATAAATTATTTATAAGTTATCTATTAGAGAAAAAATCTCATACATATAAATCCCTTCAATTAAGGTGTATCATTTGCATATAATTCATTTCTTATTTCAAATCATCTTCCCTTCATCATTGAATTTATCTGGGAAACCCCAATTGGTATTAAAAAAATCATTATCCTCTATACATAGAATAATATATAAAGTTTTATTTTTCTCAATTCTGTAAATCTCCTCATTCATATCCTTGATCCAACACCCATATTTTGTAGCCTCCTTAAAACACTTAGTCTCCACTTGTGATAAATTGTAGATTTTTATCGATAATTCATTCAATTTTATACTATATAATCATGGCCACCAATACTGATTTTATTATAAATTTAGACTTATTAAATTTCATATAGTAGAACAACCTATTTTCTCCTCCTAATTTCCAATGTCTTAATATGAATCAATACTAGGACCTTATGCTCCACACGTTCCACTTAATTTTTCCACTATTCCCCCCTTACATTTTATAATGTTTTACTAAGAAATATACTAATCTTTAACTAAAGTGACATCTTAGATACCAATAAAATTTCCAATCATCTTGTAAAAAATTTTTATATGCCTCTATCTTTGATGCTTATCTAAGAAAAATCTCTCTATATCCATGGGATTCAAACCTCTTATGGTTTTTATCCTTATTGGGAATAAAACATTTACTTATTAAGATTTGAAAGAACTTTAAATTTTTTCTTATTCTCATATAAAATCTCATATGGAGTATTTTTTCCTCAGACATAACTAGTCTATATCTGTATTACATACTTCAATCAATATATGCTCATTCTAAAATTTTTTCAGTTGGTAATTATCAATTAACTTTTATTTATACATGTTATTTATTTTATAGTTACTTATCTTAATTAAATCATTTTTTGAGGATTCCTTATAACTAAAACTTTATGCCTCATCCCCACTTCTTGAGATATTCCTTAACTTAGCTATTACTAAATTCCATACCATTTTTGGCATAAGATTTTATATTTTTTAGTATGAGTATTTTATTAAAAAAGATATGATAATATGTTATGTAATTAAACTCATCATATGTAGTGACACATATATTTTTGTGTCGACATACTAAAAGGATGGACTATTTTGTCATTATTTAGCGGATGAGAGATTTTTTATGATTTTTGATCTAGGAATGGAAGTATGGATCATTTTTAAAGTAAATTATGGGATATTTTTTGGGATGAAATTTTGTATAAAAATACCCAGATAAGGATCTTGAGTGTTGTTGGAGGAGAAATAGAGATGGGTTGATAACACTAGCTATTGGATACCTAATTAAATTTCACTTGGCACCTAATGTTGTAGGTAGAGGGGTTGCTGCTCCGCCTTGAACACTAGGTGGATGTTGTCCTACATCGAGTACCTGATGGAGTCAAAAGTTTCAAATGAGTGCAAACTGAGTACCCATTGGGGTTTTCCCCAAGTTTTAAGTAGGGGAATAACCATTATTTAACAGTAGTTTCCCATTTTTCTTATACATTATAGGGGCTTTGGGGAGGCTGATTTTCATAGGTCAAACCCTCTCCTCTCTAACTTGTTTTACCCTTTTATTCCTCCTTTGACCTAGGTTTTTTTGGGATGATTCTATAAAAATCCAGGTAATGATAGAGTAAATTATTTTCCATATTTATTCAAAAAAAATTTATAGTTATATTTTTTATAAAAGTATTAATTGATTTTTAATCAAGACAGAATTATTTTAATTAAACTCTTTTTTATATTATTTTACTTAAAACCTTAATTTATAAATTTTAGAATTTAAATTTGATATAATTAATATAAATTTTGAAATTAGTATATTGACATTTACTTTGGGTGAAATTTTAGGATTTTTTCAGAAAATGTTTTTTTCCAGTGAATAGTGAAAACACCAATTTTTATAAAAGGTCTTTTATTTTTAAGAAATTAAGTAATTTAATATTAATAATATGTTTTGAATACTATTTCAAGTATATTAAGTATTATTTAGTTATAGTTAATCCACTTAATTAATTTTTAATCATCTTTATATTGGTTTTTAGTATAAGTTAGTTTTTGGGTTTTGAAAATTGGTTTTTCTAAAGACAATTTAAAAATAATAATGTTTTTCCTTTTTAATTAATTAAAATAATACCTAATGGGGAATGTTTTAGATTAAATTCATATAAAATATATCCATAAATATTATTTTAGTTTTATAAATAAATAATTATTAGTCATACAGTTAATATAAACTCATATTTTTCAAAAAAATATCTTTTTAACTGCACATTACTTGGAATCTCACTAGAAAATAGATTATATGTATAGAAATGCTTTAATTTTTTTTACTTTTCATCTTTCATTTTTTAGAGAAGATAATTATCTCATGGATGGTCGGACAAACAAGGGTGTTGATAGTGATGGTATTATTTTGGCTGACCACTTACCTGATGAGATCATTCCCCTTTTTCAAGTGGATTACTGTAAAATACCATATTTTTTCTGTTATAAATTTATTTTTCAATAGTTTAAGAAACTTTCCATTCTATGGTGATCTCTCATCATTTATTCAAAAACTTGTTGTCTTGCTGAATCTGCAGTATTAAGACTAAATTAAAGTTTATCACTTTTGTCAATTGAATTGGGTAAAATTGATTCTATATTTGTAATTATCATGATTTATAATTTCTAATAAGGCCATATTAATTTTTTGACAAAGTTATTAGTGAAAATAAATTAAATTAATTATAGTGATTAAGGTAAAAATAAGTTTTCTTAGTGGTTAAACTTTAAACTTAAGGAGAAAATAACCTAGAAACTTGTCTAACACCAATTGGATGGCCGTATTTATACCATAAAAATTATAGGATATAGTTTGGTCTATTATTTTAGCCACTTTAAAAGGATAAAAGTTGGGTGGAATTATCTATTTTCAAAAATTACAAGTGTGCCACTCATCTCACTTATAAAAGGCCACCTCCTCTCCTCCACTCTTAAAACCTTCAAAACCAATTTTATCAGACAATACCTGACTAAATAACTTCTCCGCCACACTAAAATCATCTTAAAATCTTTAATTTTCTTCATAAATCCAACCAAATAATGACTTTGGTGCAACCCAAAAGGAGATACCCAAAGAAGTGGTAACATTCATCAACGCGTGTTTTTATTTTATTTCTTCCTATACCCCCTTAAATTATTTTTATAAAATGATTATATAATAACATAAATATATTCAATATATTTATATGTTTTTATGTTAATGGTATGGCATAAACCCACACAAACATCTATAAAATTGCATATGAATTCATCATTCATATGTACGACAGACTACCTCCTTGTGAAACATTGTCATTCATTTTTCCATTACCACCTCTCACGGTTGGGTATAATGATGGATATAAAGTTTATATTTGATATTTATAACATAATTATACCTTGGAGTCATTATATCATATATAACATTTTTATATTCCAATAATTTAGGGATACAATAATGTTGCTTGTGTGTATGGTGAATTACGACCTCATGAAGCGATATGATTCATTTTTCATGAATGTGTTACATGGAAGGTAATTAGGGTAAAGATAGTAAATATATGTGATATAAATGAAATATTTATGATATTCGTGAAATATTTATCATTATATAAATATAATATTTAATTTTATTTTTACCTTTTCACTCACTAAAAAATATAATGTTATTCGTGGATGTTTGGACTACCTCCTCCTCGAAGCAATGTGATTATTATTTTCCAACACCACATCACAATAATTATATATATGAGTATGAATAATTAAATAATATTTTATTTATTAAATATTTATTATTATGAAAAGATAAAATATTACTTACTTCTTTCCATAATTATCATTGAAAATGGAAATGTTACCCATGCGTACGCACAGACTACCGTCTCCATAATCATAAAGTTAGTTCATTTTTCATAACCATATTTCATGATTGGTTTTAAAATTATAATTTATTTATAAATATGACAATTATTTATTTATTATTATTTTTGATATATTTAAATAATGACCTCTTTGACCATATTCAACCTACCAAAGTCGTTTTTGACACATCAACCGAATATGGTCAAAACAAATGACATAAAATTAATCAATTAAGTAATTATATAAAAATTTATAATAAGGAAAATAAAATAAATAATAGACTTGAAAAATGGTCTCATGAAACTATATAATTAACAAAAGTTTATTATTCAGGAAGATAAAGACAGACGTGATGAATCAGACTCAAGGTAAGGGACTTCATCTTAATCCAATTTCATTGAGGCATATCTTGATTTTATACACCTATATTATTTTATATGGTGTATATACAACTCATTTTACATGTTATATCATGATTTTATATATTATAATGATATTTAAGGTTTTTATAATTTTATTATTTAATGGGGATTTCCATTCAAGTGTTTCCCAAGCGATAAGGGACTCTTCTTTGAAAAAAATTATCATTTAATATTTTCTTTTAAAATATTTCTTTTCCATGTACATATATTTAAAATTATTTTAAGAAAGTTTTTATATGAATGTAAAAGATTAATAAATTAAATTTTATGCCTCTTTTAATTTATTTCAATGGTTTTAAAAAAATGAATCTTTTTACATGTTTTCTATAGAATATTTTGAAAAACAACAAAATAAATGTTATATTATTAACGTACATAGTGATAATGACATTTCCACCATTTTTAACATTATTTGATTAATAGAACGATTTCATGTTTTCCTCCAATGAAAAACCATTTTTTTTGTATTTCTATATTTCTTTTTTTTTCAAAATAAAATATTATTCTGGTATTGAAAATGGGTTATTAAAAGGAAAGGGTATTTTTAAATCCAAAAGTTATTTTTTATGATTTTAAAAGAGTTTTTAAAAAGTGTAATTATAAAGAAAAATTTTATTCATGATATATTACTTGAGAATATTTATGATGGGGAAGCCTAGATAGCACCAGGTGAGCCCATTACAGCTTATGATATGGAGCGTCCCTGATTGAATTAGGTGAGTCTGTTGTAGCTTATACAATGGGGTGGACCAGATAGCACAGGGTGATCCCGTTATAGCTTATATAATTGAGTAGACTAAATAGTTTTGGTTGATCCCATTATAGATTAATCAATTGGTGTGCCCAAATAGCACTCTAATTCATTGGGTAATGATTATATTGGAAGTTGGATGTATAGTTATTCCAATTAAAAGGGTTTTTAAAGGGTTTTATGAATATGATTATCTAAGTCACCAAAATGGGTTTTGATTACCTTCTATGGGTTTTCATAATTTTTTTTAGAAAAAAGAGTGCACGTTTTCAAGATAATTTTTTTTATTTCATATGCTCAACAAATATTCAAGATAAAGGTAAATGGTATATGATTTTTAATGTTTTCACTGGACTAATAGTTTCCTTTATTTTTATATCCCTTATTGTGTTTTTTGTGCTCATCCCACATGTTTAAGTTTTTTTGAATGATGTATAAGGTAAAGGATGAATTCAAGTTGAAATTCATGAAGAGTTTTTAGGAAATAAATCAAGATTTATTTTAAAAGTTTTATATTATGGGAAAAATATATACTAATCAGAAGTATCCAATTTTTATAAGATGGTTTTGTAATATAGGAGTTATGAACTAATTATATAAAACCCTAAACCTAAAAAGATCCTAAAGTGTAAGAGAAGTAATTCTTGATATAGAACTTAAGATTATGTAATTTTTATGGATGGTTACATATAGTTGGTATCAGAGAAAATGTTTAGATAAATTTAGAGGTTATGATAATGTTAATAACTTCCAAATTACATATTTTACCTTATAGTTAAGTTAAAATGTTATATAATTGAAATATCACAATGTTGTTTCATCTAAAATACTTTTTTTCAGAATGTTTTTCCACATAGGAAATAGGGAATCTATTTTTGGAAGGCACCAAGAAGAAAATATCCTTCCAAATCAGCATCATGAGATGGTTGAAATTATAATAGGGAAGTTTCTTTTAGTGTTAGATTAGTTGAATTAGGCTATAAATGGCGGTGGTATAGATTCTAGAGAGGAACCCAATATACCAAGAATGAACAAGTATTATGTGTATCAATTCATTAGAAAAAATCCCCCATAATTCAGTGGTTTGTCTATCCCTATAACAGCTAAAGGATGGATCAATGCTCTGTAAAATTTATTTGATGTCATGGGATGTTTAGAATATTAAAAGGAAACTCTTTCCATTTATTTTTTTGAAGTTTAAGATGATCTATGGTGGTATTTGGTTAATAATACCAGATAGAAAGATGATCTTGATTCCATGGAATGAGAAATATTTAAGGATAGTTTTATGGAGAAATATTTCCCTAAGGTTGTTCGACTCTTAATAGAAACAATTCCTATAATTAAGGTAAAAATATGATGATTTTATAGCTGCATATAAAGAAAAATTCACAAGATTTTATAGGTATGTGATGGATTATATTTGAGACCCTGATAGAGAAATTAATAGGTTATTCTAGATTGAAACCAAACATATAAAGATCTTCGGCCACAAAAGAATTTAAAATCTATGATAAAGTTATTCGTTGTGGTGATAAGGTTGAGATGGAGTTTTCTGAATCTTATGTGTATCATGATGATGTATTCAGGTTGACGAGTGATGGAGAAACATACAACAAAGAAATATAGAGGTAAGAAAATGAAGTTCCTATATTGTGGTAAGTGTGGTAAAAAGCACCCAGGAGAATGTCTTATGAATTAATGGAAGTGTTACTAATATGGAATGTTTAGCCATATGGAACATGAATGTAAGGAAATTAATCCGAAATAATAAAGGAATCAGGTAACTGATAAACATCCAATGGTAATATGTTTTAGTTTCAATGAGTTGGGTTATTAAGTTAATGTGTGTATGAAGTTAGTTTTCAAGATGGAAATCTTTAAGATCAGAGAAAAAAAGGTGCAACGAGGTCATTTTATACCACTATAGTTGATTTTGGGACATTAAATGAAGATTTAACGGGTATGTTACTTGTGTATTTGAATCATGCCAATACCCTATTTGACTTTAGATCATTGCATTACTTTATTCTTAATAAATTTGCATATAAATTGGGAATATCACCTCATGAATGTAAGATATAATTTTTTTAAAAACACTTGGTGGAAGTATTAAAGAAAAAAATATTTATAGGAATATTTATATTGTTATAAGTGGGTTGGTCTTTCCTAAAAATATTATTGAACTAGCCATAGTAGATTTCAATATCATTCTTGGTATGGATTTGATTTTAGTTTATCATGTTAATATGGATTCCAGAGCTAAGAAATTTGTGTTAAATGATTTCATGCCTTTGATAACTTACCAAGAAGATAAGAAATTGATTACAAATGGCAGTGCAAGTTACCTAACTCATATTGTTGAAAAGAACGAATCTATTCAAATTACTGATGTTCCTATAGTAAATGAATACAAATATGTTTTTCTTGATGATTTTCCTGGTGTAATTATTGATCGATAAGTTGGTTTTACTTTTGAAATAGTACTTGATGCTAAGATTATTTCTAAATACACTTATTTAATAGATTAAGTGAAGCTTTTAGAATTGAAAAAGAAATTATAGGAGTTGTTAGAAAAAGGTTTCATCTAAACTAGCACATCACAATGGGGTGCTCTTATATTTTTGGTTAAAAATAAAAATGGTTCAATGCAACTTTTCATTTATTATAGAGCCTTGAATAACATCATTGATAAGAATAAGTATAATTTTCATCATATCAATGATTTTTTGATCAATTCTAGGGAGCATAGTTTTTTTTTCAAAGTTTGAACTGAGGTCAGGGTACCATTAGTTGAATGTGAATAAAGTAGACATTCCATAGACTTCATTTTAGACCTGATATGTGCACTATGATTTTGTAGTTATACCATTTGGGTTATCTAATGCCTCAACTGTATTTATGGACCTTCTGAACATATTTTATCATGAGTTTTTAGACAAGTTTATGGTTATGTTTATTGATGAAATTTTGGTATATTCTAAAATTCAAGAGGAACATGAAAGACACCTAAGGATTATTTTGAAAACCTTAAAAGAAATTAAACTATATGGGAAATTTAGAAAGTGTGAATTTTGTTTGCAATAATTTTCATTCCATGGTCATATTTTTTCTAAATATGGAATAACTATTGACCCTGTTAGAACAAAAGTTGTAGAAGAATGGGAAAGATGAAAAAATATCACATAGTTTCAGAGTTTTCTTAAATTAGCAAGTTTTTACTATAAATTTGTTAAAAACATTGATTGTTTGTCTAGACCATTATCCATTAGCTCGAAAAGGAGTTAAGTTCATATGGACAAAAGAATGTGATGATTATTTTTAGGAACTGAAATTAAGATTGGTGAATTTTATAGATTTGGACCTACCTTCCAGAAATGTTTATTTTTTCATCTATAGAGATAATTAATTAAAAGGAATTGGTTTTTTACTAATGAAGAATGATCAGGAAATTTCTTTTGCTTCACATCATTTGAAACCTCATGAGATAAATTACCCTATACATGATTTGAAATTATTTACTGTAGTTTTTCCTTTAAAAATCCAGAGGCATCATTTTCATAGTGTAAATTATGTAATATATATTGATCAAAATTTTTTTTAGTATATATTCATTTAGAAAGAATTGAAGATGAGATAGAGAAGATGGATGGAACTAATCAAGGATTATGATTTCATGACTCATTATAATCCCGAAAAAGCAAACAAAGTGGCTAATGATTTGAGTAAAAAAAAGCGACATTAACCATGTTATGTTTGGAATATGACCATTTGATCAACGATTTGATGAATTTTGTCCTATAAGTTGTGGTTTTGTGGAAAACCACTTTTTTGTTTCAAGTTTTATTATAGTTGGATTTGTTAGAAAGAATTAAGAGAGATCAAAAGGAGGATCAATATTTATAGGAAAAGGTAGAATTTGTTAATAAAGGTAAGTTACCTGATTTTAATATTGATGAAGAATGTTTTTTTATAATTTTTAAAAATAATATGTATTCCTTGTGATTCCTATTTGATAGAAGAGTTTCTGACAGAAACTCATAGTTTTCTATTTTCCATTCATTCAAGAATCACTAAGATATATAGAGACCTTTGGGAGTATTACTGGTGGGATGAAATGTAAATATATAGTTTTGAAATTACCATGAAGTGTTTTAATTTTCATCATGTTTAAGAAGAACAATAATTATTGAAGGGGATGCGTCAAAATTTTACAATGTTGGAGTGGAAATGGGAGAATATGTTAATGGATTTCATGTTAGGATTTCTAAGTACATCAGGAGGTAATAATGTGATTTGGGTTATTGTTGGATGATTAAATAAATCTGTACATTTACTTCCTATTCAAGATATAATGTATTTATATCATATTTATCAATTGTATCTAAAGAATATTGTTAGGTTATAAGGATTTACTCTCTCCATTGTATCAAACCATGATCCCAGGTTCACATTTAATTTTTGGAAAGTACTTCAGAAGTTGATGGGTACTAAATTCAATTTAAGTATATCTATTCATCCTCAATATGATGGAAATTTTGAGAAGAAAATTCATAATATGGAAGATATGATTCATTCATGTTCAATGGATTACTAGGTAAGTTGAAATCAACATCTTTCTTTGGTTTATTTTTTTTAAAATAATAGTTTTCATTCTAGTATAAAGATGGCACCATTTAAGGCATTATATAAAAGTGGTTTTAGAAACCATATTTTTGGGATAAAGTAGGAGAAAATAAGTTGATGGGACCAAATTTGGTAGAGGAAATGGCTGAGAAGGTGTAGTTGATTTATAAATATATGATGATGGCTCATAGTAGGTAGAAAATTTGTGCAAATAACTAGAGGAAAGATCTTTCATTCGAGGTAGGTGATCATGTATTTATCAAAGTTTTTACATGGAAAAGTGTTCTATATTTTGGTAAAAAGGGAAATATAAGGTCAAGGTTCATTGGACCATATAAAATCATAGATAAAGTTGGACCAGTTTTCTAAAAAGTGGTTTTTCTCCCAAATTAATCTCAGGTACACAACATATTTCATGTTTCAATGTTAAGGAAATAATTTCCGGATTCATCACATTTTTTGAGTCTAGAAGAAGTTTAGTTAGAATAGAACATTTCTTATGAGGATTTTCTTTAGATTATTGACCATAGAGATAGTGTTGCAGAATAAGGTTATTCATCAGGTTAAGGTTTTATGGAAAAACTATATTGTTGAAGAGGCAACATGAGAATCTAAAAATGCTATGAGGGAAATATATCCTTACTTGTTTAAGGAGTGAATAAAATTAAAAGGGCACAATTTATAAAAGGTACAAAGGATTTAACAACCAAGGTAATGATATATAAAATATTTTTCCATATTTATTAAAATAAATTAGATAGTTATATTAGTTATAAAAATATAAAGTGTTTTTAATCAAAAGGGAATTGTTTTAATTAAACTATTTTTTATAAGGTTTTATATAAAATATTAATTTATAAATTTTAGAATTTTAATTTAATGAAAATTAATATAATTTTTTATCCACATTTACTTTGGGTGAAATTTTGGGATTTTTCAGAAAAATATTGTTTTTTCAGTGAATAGTAAAAATACCAATTTTTATAAAAAGACTTTTATTTTTAACAAATTAATTATTTTAAGAGTTAAAATATGTTTTGAATATAATTTAGAGTATCCTAAGTATTATATAGTTATATTTAATTGACTTAATTAATTTTTAATAAACATTATAATGGTTTTTATTATATGTTTTTTTGGTTTGAAAACAATTTTTTCTAAAAACTATTTTGAAATGCATAATGGTTTTTATTTTTAATTAATTAAAATAATACATAATAGATAAATTTTTAAATTAAATATATATAATATATATCATTAAATATTATTTGAGTTTCATATGATAATTATTATTATTCATACACTTAATAGAGAATCGTCTTTTTCTAAAAAGTACTCATATGAAAAACCCGTTGTATTGTCGAATATGTGGGATTAATATTAAATTAAAATTTGTCTATTCTATGAATTGAATTTAAGAAAATGGATTATTTATTTTTAATCATAATAATTTATAATTTTTAATACGAAAACATAGATTTTTTACTTAAGTGATTAGTGAAGGAAATTGAAATTAATTATAGTGATTACGATAAGGACGAGTTTACATAGTGGTTAGACTATACACTTAAGGGGAAAATGACTTGTAATATTGTAAAAAATAAATTTTATATCAATATTTAGACTTTATATCTTATATTATCTAGTTTTTTATCCATCATTGGATCCACTTGAAATGGAAAAAACATGGGTGGAATTCTCCCTTTTAAAAAATTACAAGTGTGTTACTAACCTCACTTATAAAAGGCAACCTACTCTCCTCATATATTAACAACATAAAAACTAATCCATTCAGCCAATACCTACCCAAATAACTTCTATACTTACATAATACTATTCTATAATTCTTACCTTGGTCATAAATACAACCAAGGAAGACCTTTAGTGCAAACCAGAAGGGGATACCTGAAGAAGAGGGAATGTTCATCAACGAGCATTTTTGTTTTGTTTCTTCATCCACCCCATTAAATTATTATTTTATAATGATTATATAATAACCCTAGTATATTAAATATACTGAGATATTTTTATGTTATGGTTATGACCTACACCCACACATACTTCCATAAAATGAGTTACAAAATCATCATTCTTGTGTACAACAGACTACCACCTCACAAAATGATGTCATTCATTTTTTCCATTACCACCTCTCAAAATTGAGTATAATGATGGATGTAAAGTTCATATATGATATTTATAAAATAATTATAATTATAGAGATATTATATCATATATAACCTTTTTATATTCCAATATTTAAAGGATATGATAACATCGTTTATGTGTACGACGGACTACCGCATCGCGAAGCAATGTGATTCGTTTTTCCCTAACGTGTTACATGGAAGGTAATAAGGGAAAATATAATAAATATATGTGATATAAATTAAATATATAAGATATTAATGACATATTTATCATTATAGAAATATAATATATCATTTTTATTTTACCTTTTCACTCACTGAAAAAAATGATAACGTTGTTTGTGGATGTGTGGACTACTGTCACCTCAAAGCGTTATGATTACCTTTTTCACCACCACATCACAAGAATGATATATATAAGTATTTATAAATAAATAATACTTTATTCATTATATAATGATATTTTTGTAAATATATAATATTACTTACCCATTTCCATAATGATCATTGAAAAATAGAAATGTTACTCATGCATACGTATGACCTACAATCTCCATGATCGTAACATTAATTCATTTTTCATAACAAAATTTAATTATTTGTTTTAAAACGTTAATTTATGTATAAATATGATAATTATTTCATGATTAATATTCTGTATATGTATAAATAATGAATTCTTTGACCATAGTTGACCTCCCAAATCTATTTTTGACACATATACCAAATATGGTCAAAACATCCAATAGAAACTTAATTTATTAAGTAATTGTATAAAAAATTGTAATAAATGAAATAAAATTAATAATATACTTGAAATTTTTTCTCAATAAATTAAATAATTAACATAATTTTATTATTTATCAAGATAAAGACATAAGTGATTAATCAAACTCAAGGTAAAGGACTTCATCTCAATATTCTTTCATTGAGGGATACCTTGATTTTATACGCCTATATTATTTTATGAGGTGTATATACAACCAATTTTACATGTTATATAATTAATTCCTTCATTATAATGATATTTAAAGTTTTTTAATGTTATTATTTAATGGGGTTCATGACTAATGTTTTTCCAAAGTGACAAGGTACTTTTCTTTGAAAAAAATTCTTTTTAAATGTTTTTTTACAACTATTAATTTTCCTTTTCCATGTACTTAAAATTATTTTATTAATGTTTTTGTATGTATTTAAAAGATTTATAAAGTTCATTTTATTTCCATTTCACTTTATTTCTATTTTTTTCAAAAAAGGAATCTTTTTACATGTTTATATAGAACATTTTGAAAAACTAAAAAGGAAATGTTTTATTCTTAACATACACAGGGATAACAAATTTTCCACTACCAAGAAAATTATTTGAATTATGGATTCCTTTTGCATTATTTCATTTTTTCTTCCAATTAAAACTCCATTTTCCTTTTACTTGAGTATTTTTTGTATTGAAAATGGGATTTCAAAAGAAAAGGCTATTTTGGTATTGAAAATGGGATTTTAAAAGGAAAGTGTATTTTGATATCAAAAATTGATTTGTTTATGAGTTTAAAAGTTTTTATCAAAAGTGAAAACATAAAAAATGTTATAATATGGTTGTTAAGAATTTTTATGATGAAGTATCTCAGAAAGTACCAATTGAGCCTATTATAGGTTATATAATGGGGCGACTCAGATAGTATCGGGTGAGCCTAATATAGTTAATATGATGAGGCGGCCCAGATAGAACTAGGTAACTCTACTATAACTTATATAATGGGGTGGACTAGACAGTTATAGGTGAGGCCATTATATATTAATTTATGGTTTCTCCTAAATAATTCTCTAATTCATTGGGTAATGATTCTAATGGATATCATCCATATGGTTATTCCAATTAAACGGGTTTTAAAGGGTTTAATAAATATGATTCTCTAAGTCACTAAAAATGGGTTTTAATTACTTTTTATGGGTTTTAGTGATTTTGTTTGAGACAAAAGTGTGTGTTTTCAAGTGAAAATGGTTTATTTCATATGCTCAAAGAACATTGAAGATAAAGGAAAATGGTATATGAGTTTTCATATTTTCACTAGAGTAACAGTTTACTTTTTTTATATCCATTATTAATATTTTTGTGCTCAACCCATGTTTTTAAATATTTTTCAAAGGATGGTTAATGGAAAGGATGAAGTCAAGTTGAATGTCATGAAGATTTTTCATGAAATAAATCATTATTTATTTTAAAAGTTTTACATTATTGAAAAAATGGATACTTATCGAAAGTGTCTACTTTGTATCCTATGGTTTTTTAATGCATGATTTGCGACCAAATTCTCTAAAACTATGAACCTGAAAAGATCCTCAAGTGTAATAGAATGAATTCTTGACTTAAAACTAATGATTATGTAATGTTTAAGGATAAGTCCTTATAGTTGATATCAGAGGAATGTTTTAGAAAACTTTAGAGGTTATTATAATATTAATAACTTCCCATTAAAATATTTTACATTATGGTTAAGTTAAAATGATATAGAATTTAATTATTACCATGTTTCTTTATCTAAACTACTTCTGTTCATAATGTTTTTCCACAGAGGAAATGGGGAAGTTGTTGTGAGAAGGCACTGAGAGGAAAAATCCTTCCAAATCAGTATCCCAAGATGATTATAATTGGAACATAGTATTTTTTTAGTGATGGCTCAGTTGAATATGGCTATAAATGGTGGGAGTATCCATGAAAGAGAGGAACCTAATATACCATGAAGTAACATGCCTTTTTTTGATCATTTCATGAGGAAACACACCCCATAATCCAGTGGATCATCTAACCCTGTGCTAGCTGAAGGATGGATAAATGATCTAGAAAAGATATTTGATGTTATGGGATGTTAAGAACATAAAAAGGTAACTATTTTCATTTAATTTTTTGAAATTAAAGCTAATATATGGTGGTATTCATTTAAGAATACCGAAGGGAAAGATAATCATGATGCCATGGAGTATAAAAATTTTAAGGTTCTTTTTTCTTGAGAAATATTTTCCTATGGTTTTTCAATCATTAATAGAAAAAAATTCTTAGAATTGAGGAAAAAATGAAGATTCTATAGCTACATATGAAGAATACATCGCAAGATTTTCTAGGTATGTGCTAGATTTTATTTGAGACCACATAGAAAAATTAATAGGTTTTACTCCAGATTGAAACCAAGACTAAAAAGAGATTTGTATATATGAGAATTTAAAATAAATGAGAATTTTTTTCATTATGTTGAAAAGGTTGAGATAGAGTTTTCTTACTCTTATGTGGTTCATAATAATAAAAGTAATAATCTGTTAGGATGGGAAGTGAGGGGAAATATACAAAAAATAAATATGGGGGTAATAAAATGGATTTACCTTATTATGGCCATTGTGGTAAAAATAACCCTATAGAATGACTTATAAATTCAAGGAAATGTTATATATTTAGAAAGTTTGGCCACATGACATGTGAATAGAAGGAAAATAACCACGAAGAATCAAATAATGGGGTAACCAATAGCTATCCAATAGTAAGATGTTTTAGTTTTAATGAGCTGGGTCATTATTCAAATGCTAGTCCAAATTTAGTTTCACATGATGGAAATCATCAAGATTAGAAATAAAAAGGTGTAGGGAGTCCATTTTCTACTAATATAGTTGATTTTGGGCCATCAAATGAAGTGGTAACATGTATGTTACTTGTGTATTCAAATTATACGAATACCTTATTTGAATCTGGATTTTTGCATTCCTTAATTTATGAGAAATTTTCAAGTAAATTGGGAATATCACCTAATGTAAGTAATATAGATATTTTATTGAAAACTCTAGGTGGAAGTATTAAAGAAACCAAGATTCATAAGAATCATCCTATTGTTATTAGTGGGATGGTTTTTCATACAAATCTTGTTGATCTGGCCATAATAGAGTTTGATAACATTCTTGGTATGGATTATATTTTAGTTTATCATGCTAAGATATATTATATAGCTAAGAAAGTTGTGTTCAATGATTTCATTCCTTTGGTAACTTACCAAGAATATGAGAAATTGATTATAGATGGAATTGAAAGTTAACTTTCTCATGTTTTTGAAAATAATGAATTTGTTCAAATTACTGATGTGTCTATGGTAAATGAATACATGGATGTTTTCCAAATGATTTTTCTGGTGTTATTCCTATTCAAGAGTTTGATTTTAATATTTAATTAGTACCTAATTTTAATCTTATTTCTAAATCCCCTTATCATGTGGCTCAAGTGGAACTTTTAGAATTGAAAAATAAAATTTTAGGAGTTATTAGATAAAGGTATCGTTTTACCTAGCACTTCACCATAGGGTGATCCTATCTTGTTTGTTAAAAAGAAAGATGGGTTTGAAATGGTTTTATGAATATGATTATCTATGTCACCAAGGTAAATGGTATATGAGTTTTCATGTTTTCAGTAGACAAACAATTTCTTTTATTTTTTTATTACTCACTAAGATTTTTGTTCTTATCCCACATTTTTTAATGTTTTTCACAGGATGGTTAAAAGAAAGGATGAAGTCAAGTTGAAAGTCATAAAGAGTTTTCATGAAATAAATCATGATTTATTTTAATAGTTTTAAATTTTGAGAAAAATGGATACGAATTGGAAGTGTCCACTTTGTGTAATATTTTTTTAATGTATGAGTTATTATATAAATATCTAAAACTCTAAACTTGAAAATATACTCAAGTGTAAGAGAATTAATTCTTGACTTAAACGCAATATTATGCAATCTTTGAGGTTGAATATTTATAGATTCATCATGTAGACTTGAGGTATGTCTTCTATTTTTTATCACTTTTATCTTCTTCCATGTTCTACTCTAATATTTTTTATATCCCAACCTAGGATTTGGAGGATGTTTCAACCAGAGTATTGTGGAATCATCCTGATTCATGGTGATTTTATGTGTGATGCACAATAGAGGCTCCTATTATAAATGTTACATATCATTCCTGTTGAGGTATGTTTATTTGTTTAATTAATCATTGATTTTAATGAAATTACCCATTTTATTGGTGCATGAAATTGGGTATTTTGTGTTGATTAGTCTCAATTGTGTGTTTGAACTGAACTACACCCCTTAGATTATGGTTTTGGTACTATAATTCTACCCGATGAGTTAGACATTGGTTATTCAATCGTGATATTTTGGTTTTATGTGTTTTGATTATTCATTTAATGGTGTTTTTGGTTGAGATAAGATCCCTTTAGATCATGGAGGGTGGTAAAATATTGGGATCAATTTATAGACTATCGGTTGAGGTAGGTGGCCCTTAAATTATTGTGTCAATTTCTCACCTAGTTATATTATATTAGTGTGTTATCATGGTTTATATTTTTTACATGTTGCATGTATTGAGTGATATTCCTCCACAAAAATGGGATGATATTTGGATAACATAATAATAAACAATGGTATATAGTATTCTCAATAATTTATTGATAGTTCCTTGGTCAAATGGGTGATGGTTGACCATTTTATATATTTCTTAGAGTTGTGAGTTTTTTTTTTAAAAATTAAATGGATTTACCATTTTAAATTTTATTTTAAAATTGGTTTAGTTTAGTGATGAATTTTAAAGGAAAGGTGATGAATTGAGGAAATGGTATTGAAACAATATTTTAAAAAAATGAGGGGTTTCCCATGGAATATTTTCTTTTAAATTTTTTATAAGGGACTATATATAGTATATAAGAAATGCTATTAATTTTCTAAATGATTTATAAATATTATTTTGACCTGTTTTTTAAGTAAAAGTTGGAAGGGCCTTGTTTGTAACATGTTTTGGTCCATTTGACCTTGTATAGGCGACACACTATTTTATAAAACTTATATCCTTATTTATGATCCTTTATTATGGATTCATGGTATCTTATCCATTATTTCATTATAACACATGGAGATATTAATTTATTATCACCTTTAAATAAGTCAATGTGTCTAATAGGATGATCCACATACAATATATTTAGGTAAAATATAAATATTTAAGTATGACCATTAAAATGTAGTTATTAAAATAGTGGGAATGAATAAGAGTAAATAATTCATAAAATATATGTATAAAAAAATATAAAACTTTTAATTTGAATGAAATTCAATTACTTTACCTAAAATGACTAATAAGATCATTTATTTCTAAGAAAAGAGTTTTTATAAAAAATTACATTTTTTTGAAATATGAATTTCTATTTCAAGAAAAATATGATTAATTATGAAAAATTATATTTTATATTAATAAATTTTCAACACTAATTTATTTGGTAAATGAAAAAAATAATAATAATAACAGTTAATGTTTTACTATGTAATTTTTGAAAAAACATGTTTTCAATATATTTTAGGAATTTATTCAAAAATTTAATTAATAAATATTAGAAGTTTATTTTAAAAATATGGAAATATTTTTTTTATTTAGAATAAAAATATTATATTTATATGAAAAATCTATTTTTTTTTTCCAAAAAAATTGATTTTTAGTCGAGAAAATCTGCTTTCATGAAAATTATATTTTTTTTGATTTTATCATTATTTAAGTGTATACTGGAAGTTTAAAGAACATATTTAGTGAAATAATAAGAATTAAATGAATGAAATTATTAATTTTAAAATATTATTTTAGCTTATAAATCCAATGTTCAATATTTTTAGAACTAATTAAAATGTCACTTTAATAAAATAACTATTTTAAGTATTTTCTTTGAACCAAGTATTTTCAAGGTTTATTCAATTCTGTCTTGAATTGAAAGATTCATACCCATTATTCATATTATAATAAATAAATTTATGTAATTAAAATTACTATCCAAGATATTTTTTTATTATATAAAAATTTAATGCTTAAAAACATTACTTTTCTAAAAACTATTTTTAAAAAATTAAGTGTGTTTATTTTAAAGTTAATTTTTCACACCTTTAGAAATTTTATTTGATAAAATGATTTATAATTTTGAAATTAGAACTATAACATTATTTAAAATGAAAAGTCTTAATACTTTTCATTAAAATTTATTATCAAGGTTAGAAATTGATCACAAAGGTAAAAGTAAACTACAGTAAAAGTTAAAATGTTAAAATAAAATGCACTAAAACACTCAAATATGTCTCAAAAAGGAGTGTTTGAGGTGATTTTATACCCAAAATCATTTTACACTCTTCTTTTATCCATTTTTTTCCTTGGACACTTGAATATTTTCCTACATTATTGAAAATGTAAGGGTTACTCCCAAAACCACCCATCTCCTCACTTATAAAAGAGTAACATCTTCACCACTTATAAAACTCCTAAAAATTTATAATCATAATACTCCCTCCCACATTTAAAATCTTCTGATCACAATAATTTATCATAAGGTCTTCATTTTCAAGGATACTTCCATGGAAAATTCAAGTCCCTAACGTGAGTATTATCAACTACTTATATTTTCTTCCAGACTATCTTCATTCAAATTTATTCTATACACACTCATATAAAGATATTAGACTCATTTATGTACTATAATGTAACTATATTAAGGGTATTATTATTTTTGATTCATCTATCCCCTCCATGAAGAAAAAAATCATCGTTCATGAGTAAGTGAAGACTACCTCCACCACATAGCAACAATTTGTTTTCAACAACACCCATAATTGACGGTTTATATAGTAGTTTAATGATGAAATATAATTTTTATGATATCACTAATGTTCTGGTATAATAAATTGAAGATCCTATTAATTATATGATCAATAAATTATGACAATTAATTTAATCATTTAAAGTAAGTGTTCTAAGAGGAAAATATATTATTCAAAATATGTATTTTTTTATATCCATTACTTCTTCTTCTATATCCTTTTTAATTATGATATATCAAAATAATGAACACTAAATAAGATCATTATTCTTCTTGTATAATGATATTTCAACAAAAAAACTCATAATCATTCCCTAAACAAGGGTATATTCATGTTTGGTTCTGTCTAACCACCTACTTAAACAATACTATAAATTTATATTATTAATGAATATGGGAACATAATTATCGAGATAATATAATATAAATTTGTAAATAATGATTTTTTTGACTTTCAATATGTTATATTAATATCAATAAAACACCATTCAATTTTTAAGAATCATCGAAACATGCATGTTATCAATTTCATCTTCACGGATAAAGACTAAAGAACTCATTAAAGGATTTTTTAACATCTTAAATAATTATAAAACATACACAGAAGTAACCTTAATGAACTAGTAATGATGAAATTTGGTATAAAAATGAATATGTACATTGTTATTGTGAAATTAGTATAAAAAATCAAGACTATTAACATCCGATGTGTAAAATCATAATAATTCATATAGAGAATACCTATTTATGAGAAGCTTGTATGAAAAGAGATATGAGTAAGTTTCTATGGTTTTTAGACTAAAATTCATATATTTTAAAAATGTTTGGTATTATTCACCTAATTCAATTTATGTGGTTTATGTATTACCTGTTTGAGATATAATATCCCAAATTATCTTTTAATCATTGTATTTAAAGTTCAATTATAATACCACCATTTCACAATGTTTTGATTCAAATGTTTTTAAAGTCATAAGGGTTTCCTTGTTCTCAATTTGAATTCTTTGAGAAATAATAGATTTTGTGCACCATGTATTATTTGAATGGTTTATTCACTTCCCAGGGATATTTTTTTTTCATACTCTGAGTATTTAATGGGATTTTCTAGCCAAATTCTCTTCCCTTATTCAAGTGGCTATTGAATTAGTTATTTACCAAGTAGTAAGGATTTTTGGTAACTCAAATTTTGTTCATTTATTTATAATCATTCTCTTGAACTTATAAGTTTGTAAAATTATCCCCTTTTATTTTATTATGTAGTACCCTCTCATTTTGTTTTCTGGGAATATACATTCTTACCATATAAAATCTTTAACAAATATTTATAACTTATTGTGATATGCTTCTCGCAAGGGATATTGGTAACTCAAATAACCTTCCTTGAGTTATAATGTTTTAACTTGAATATTTTTATTCTAGTATTGGGTTCCCCTAACCTAATATTTTATTTTATTTTATAATCCTCTTTGGGAAAAATAATATTTAATATAAGAATGTTTTATTACACTTTTTACAACATGGGTTTTCAAAAAAGGTAATTTCAAGTAATAAAATGTAAATTTCATAATCAAATGTATTATCATTTAGATATTTTAATTAGAAAAAATTATTTCATTTTTAGGGATAAATTAGTGAAGATTATTTTTAAATGTAAAATTCTTCAATGAGTTTTCAATTCACCTTTTAAAAAAGACTTTTGGAAGGAACTCTTAACACCATCTTTTATGATAATGTTAAAAATTCTTTCTAAAATATATTTTATGTTTTCAATTCCATTTCCCTTTTCATTTTAAAAATTATTTGACCTAATAGGGTTTATTATTATCAATTTATACTCTAATATAAATATTCAAAATATTGGGGAATTAACTCACGATACCAAACTATACAATTCCTGATCCCTTCTTGGGTGGTATCTTTCAAGCATTATTTTGTGAGGATGTTTTCATCTATGTCAACATCCTTCTAGGTTTCATTTCTCATACTGGGGATGTGTTATTTTAAAACCATTAAAATTCATTCTCTAGATTGATTATGATAAGGTCACTTCATTATTGACATATTTTTATACTCATTTCTTTATATGGTGTGAAAATCACATTTTACAGAATTTAGATTGGATGATGTTTGCTAAGATAAAATGTTACTCTATTAGAATGGAAAAATGTATTGTTGTTCCATATGTTTTCATTATAATAAGTATGATTATTTTCGAGGTGAATATATATTTTTTAACCACCACATTCTTATTTTAGATGAGTTATGATCATGTTATCACTTTTATTGACACGAAAAATGTATTGGCATTCTATATATTATTATTCTAATACAGAAGATTATTGGAAATTTGAACATTTATTTTTTTACTCTCTACCTTATTTATAATTAATGAGTTATGTTCATGTTATCCCTTTCATTGAAATGGGGAAAATTATTGACACTCTTAATAATTATTAACTGCTAACATAGGTTTATTATGTATTGAAAATATATATTTTATATATGGATGGCCATGTTTTTATTCAGACAGAGGTTCCTTAGGGAATGGTATGAAATGTCTTATTGACTCTTATAGTGAATGCATTGGAATTAAAAACGTGATAGGTGGGGACCAACATTATATATTCCCCTGACTCATCGATGAGTCTTACAAGACAAAACATGTTGGGTTTCAGTGTATACCATTACCCATAATAAGATAAGTTCCTTATAATAAGGCCTTGATAATAGGTTTTTGATGTCCAATATTATGAATTCTATCAGCATGAGAATAGTATTATTGATATAGATGTTTTCATTTGTTTTCTTGTAAATAGAATGCTCTCAGTTTAAAGTTGATTATGACTTCATGTTGTTTACTTATTCCAACCATAATATTTATTCCTTATTTTCCTCAGTTGTATCTTTTCCCTTTCTAAGTATTTGAGCTCAACCCTTATTATGTTTTCCACTAGATTATGAGAAAAATTAGTACATGTGACATTCTTAGAAGGATAACACATGTTAATGAATTTATGGGATATTTTTAAGACTTGTTATGATATAATGAAAAATATATATATTCGATAAAATGAATATGGACTTTTCTAGTGATTTTTTTGTCTTAATTATCTAAAACTATAAAACGAAAAATATATTTTAGATATAAGATATGTAATAATAGTTATTTATTTTTTAATTAAGGATGTTTATATCCAAGATTTTGTAGCTGGTTTCAAATTTAACTTGTAACGTACATGTTTATGGCACTAGATTTGGGAGTGCAGGTTTGTGACATCACAAATGGTTTTAAAGAAAAGGTTAAGATAACTTTGAAGATTAGGATATTTGTTGAAGATAATTTAAGGAATGATAAGTTAAGGTTGATCATAATATATAAAACTTTGGGATATTATATGATTTAATGTTAGGGAAATAATTCACATTTTATTTATGGTTTAGGATGAGAGAACATTAGTGAAAAGAACAAGAATAAATCTAAGTATTAGATAACATCCCAATGTTTTGTTGAAATAGATATTAGGAAGTTTTTCCAAGCAATACATCCCTGTCTAGATACTATAAAGTGGATATGGATGTGGCACAGATGCATGTAGGAGTAATCACCTTAAAAAGGTTAGTTGAGCATTCAGTCAATCATATCAATGATACACGATGAATGGGTCTAACACCATACACTTAGAAAAAATCTTTTGAGGGATATGACTTGGGTAATCACATTATATTTATGAAACATTATGAAGGATTTAAGAATGATGTTAACAGATTAGGGTAGAGAACCTAATAGAAAAATGACCATGGAATCCAAATATTGAATAAGGAGAGTCACAGGTTGATCTGAAAGTATCATATGTTAAAAACAAAGGTTTTATAAGGGATGAAATATTTGGATTCTTTATTTCATATTAATATTTTTCATATTATCATAACCATTTTGTTTTTAGTATTTAGTTGAAATAGGATCATAAATATGAGGTTGATAAAGGTATATATCTATAAACCACTGTGTCTTATAATTGAATAAGGAATCATATTTAAAGGGATAAGAATTTTATTATAAGTGTATTATGATTGAAAATTTGAGTTTCCTAGTCTTAGCTATGGTAGTGAGGTTGATATTATAATATAAATTAATTCATTAAAATCTTATCTATTGTAACAAATCTGATTTAAGTTTTTTTATCCTTTTAAATATATATATATATATATATATCTAGATTTTTACTTGGAGATGGAATTGTGTTTTGGGTGTCATAGGACCCTAGAATTAACATATTAAAAATATTAATATATATTAAATAACACACATAAATATTATTATAATAAATGTTTTTCCCTTTTACTGGTACCTCAAATAAGAAATCCAATACCATGGTTGTTTCTGAGACACATGGTTTACCCTAGGCGTGACATAAGGTTGGTCGACATTGGGAGTTTGGTTGAAGGCAACCATTGGTAGATGAATTAAGTTAATGAAATAGTTTTTAAGGGTTTAGCCTCATTATACTCTATAAATAAATCATATGATTAATCTATAGGATATCCAAATAACCCTAGAATATTAAAGGAGTAAGTAAGATCTTCATTGGCATTGATGACATGGGAACGTTGATCAATGATAATAATAGAGGAGAATCATGAGATGAATGATGAAAAAACATGATCTCTACCTTTATTTTTATAAGACATGTTCTTCACCAGTGATAAATCAATTATTTATGTAAGGCTTTTTATTTTTTTATTTCTTCACTTCTATTTAAATTTTAAAGTGTGGATCTTCATATCATCTTACTTTCTGGTGGTTTCCATTCTTCTCATGAGACCAATTTTAAATAACATCCTTGAACCTATTTGATTATATCTTATGTACATATGAATTAACCATTTTCTTATGTAATTTATGGTCATTTTCTAGTATCACATCGACCAATAACGATCTTACCTTTTTCTTTATTTTCCCACCACTGTTCTTCATGTTCTTTGTTGTTGGCCCATGGCATCGACAATTCGACATTGTCGGGAAGGATTTAAACATGATCGAACCTCTGAATTCATGAAGGATGTGTGAAAAACCATGTAATTAGTGTTTTAAATATGGATCAAGTATATTATGGTTTTTGGGTTATGTATTCAAGTATCAGAACCCTGAACATTGGTATTCAACACAATAGATTACTGATTGAATAATCAGTGTTTCGATTTTCAGCCACTAGAGGCTGAGAATTGATGATCAAAGTCATTACCATTTGATTTATATAAATTTTGGGTGGTAAAATGGTAGGAAGGTAGTGTATTTTTTTTTATTCTAGAATCTATGGGAATAAAGTCTTATTTGTCTATGAAAAATCTAAATATAGGTTATGTGTCGCAAAGGAACAAATGCCATGTGGTCCAGTTTCTCCCGACGACTAGGATTTTGGCCCAAGTTAAATATCGCATGCCATGTGAATGTGACAAAAAACGTGTGATCCTATCTGGGAAGTAGATCCATGTGCCAAAGGCACACACCTAGGAACCTGTGTGGATAGTCATGTTGTATTCTCTTAGGAATATGACATGAAAAGTTATATGGCCATCTGAGCTCTGTACCATGAGTATAAACCTAGAACCCTAGGAAAACATACACTATGTGTGTCCCCAATTACATGCTATGTAGTTCCCCTTATATTTCAAATACATTTTTAGTAAGAAAAAACCAATGTTTCAAGGATGATCTACACACTATGTGACCCTATGTACATATTGTATAATTTTTTCCAAAATATTCTACCTTACGTATCTTCTTCTCTGGAAGTCGGATATAGGCCTTTGAATAGTCTATCCTAAGTAGTTTTTCACATGGGATATGATGGTGTAATTCATTTTGAAATCATAGTTATGAAATAATGTGATGTAAGTAGGATGTTTCATTCAATGACACTTAGTCGGTGGCAGTGTTCAAGTGTGATCATCAGAGTGTTATCGAGGCTAGTACTCCCCTATCTCTCCAGTGTGAGGGTCCCCTGATGAGTGTTGTTACAAAATATATTCAAATATTTGTGATTTTTATAAGTATATAATAATGGATGACCTATTTCATCTATGTTGAGGAGCGATTGAATTTAAAAACCACTAAAAAGTAAAAAGCAACAAATAAAAGAGATGAAAAATTGGTATAAAAGAGGGGGATTTGGTTGTGATATTTCTGAACAAAATGAAATAAATAAGAAAAATATAACTTTTAAAACACAAAAATTAATGATTATAGTTGATGTAACCTACCCATTCATTAATCATTATCCAATAAGATGAAATTCATTCAATTATGTTTCCCTTATTTTTTAACCTTGAACCCTATAGAAGAATACATGACCAAAATCCGTAAGATAACTTTGATACTTTCAATCATGGAACCCTAGTTTTATTGTGGTTGAAAGGATAACTTATGATAAGTGAAAAATTAGGATATAAAAAAACTCTAGAAATGAGAATGTCATGAGTTTGGGTATTTGATTTTAACACTACAAATCAATCCCATGTTGATTATATTTGACAATAAAATTTCCTCTCTAATGATTCACACAATCACAACCCCATAGTCATTGTGTCAATCATTTGAGTGATATTAACATTACAAATTAATTTCATTAATAATAATTGTATGAATTAATGTTTGTAAATGGATTCAGAACAACTAATTAAGTAGGAAAGAATAACATCTACCACAAAAAGAACTACTCTCCCATGGATTGAATTGTAATTGTAGAGATGATTTGAATAATCAATGGTTTGAAAGGAAAACACTCAATATCATCTCCACTCTTATATTATATAACCAGTAGAAAATTAAAATGTGGTAAATAGAATAATAAATAAGTTTTATTGGATATTCAAAGTCTTTACAAGTATAAAATAAAATTAACATAAAGTAAAGGTAGGAGAAGAATGCTTTCTTAGAAGTGACACTTTCAAAAATAATTCCTTGTTCAAAATGGTTATAGAGTGAAATTGAACTACAAATCTTTTTAAAACATTCCCAAAGGCTTAATAAACCCTCCAAATGAGTGAAAATATCATTTAAATATAATGTAGGAGGGTTATAGTTTGAAATTCCAAAAATGGTACATATATCATTCTGCCACCAAATATTACTCCATATTGATCCACATTTTTTACCACACTCCCATGAAAATCAGGTATCACTACAGTTTAATAAAATTTTCTATATCATGTCCTTTAACACCTCCAATAGTTTCATCCAAATCCATGTAGTAATGAATAAGTTATTGGGGAATTAGTGAGGTGGTATCCATTTAGAATAATTTAGTCTAGTCCTTCATTAATATCCATTTTCATACCTCTAAATTTTTGATCTAGATTTAATTATATAAATAAAAATGTATAAAAATTGGTTTATAAGGCGGTTATAAAAATTTAAATCAAAATTTGAATCAAATTAAATTTTATGACAACATTACTAAGGTGAAAATAAATAGGAAAAATAAATTTCAAGCACAAAACACATTTTTCCATTAAATCTTTAAATAAATATCAATGTGAGGAAATTATATAAATTATTATAAATAAATATTCAACAAAAACATGTATTATCGAATCCCCTATATATACCCTATTTCACTCCTGGGAAAAACTCTATGTCATGTAATCCATAAAATGATGCATGTTAAAATTTCTCAATCCATGATGACAACATGAGTATAAAAACAATCACAAAAAAGTCCATATAAACAAATCAAGAATTAAATGTCTTTTAAATTATATCAAAAAGAAAAAAAATCAGTGATATCAATGACAATAATATGGTGGAAACAACTTATGAGTCATCCATGCCACAAATTCCCCATGTATGTGTGTGAAAATAATATCAAGATTGTCTCTCCACAATTTATACACTATATTCAGGTTATGTAAATTTTTTCTTCTTACCTATTTGGATTCCACCAAAAAATTTGTATTTCCTTTACAATAATATTCCAAAACTCACTCATTTAAGAATTATCAAAAGTAAAACCTTGATCTCTTGACCTAGATATCCCCCACATGTTTTATATTTCATCACACCCAATTTATTGTTTTTATTTTTATTTTTTTAATGGCATACAACAGTTAGATATCAAGTACACATGAATACGTAAACCTAGTATTGTAATGGAAAAAATCATAAGAAAAAAAATGTTTGGAAGAACCGTGTTATAAGCTGAAAAATATTACTTAAATTTTCTATACCTTGAATTGGGTAGGTGAAACATTCAAGTCATGATTGTGTATGAAGTGTGTGGAGAGAATAAATAAACCATTTTTTCTAAAAAATTACCACCATGGATGATATGAAAATCTCAAAAGTATTCATAAAGACACAATAAAAAAAGTCATTGAACAAATTCTATTTTCCATACAACCAACCAAAAATGATGAAAAATTTCCCAATATTAACATGCTTCCCTTGAGGTTAGAAAAATCGTACATGCATTCTCAATCAGTTCCATGGAATTAATAACCGTGTAACATTTTTTTTTTGTTTTTTCATTTTTTTTATTTTTGAAAACTAAAACAACTGAAAGAAGAAACAAAAAAATTAATAATCCTAAAGAATGTACCCAAAATGTCATCCCAACACACTTTAATGAAACCACCCATATGAATTAGATAATAAGAAACAAGTTTAGGACATGAAGAAAATAAGGAGAGATGCAACCTTTTTTTGTTTTTTTCTTTTAGTTTTTTTGAGTGAAGCATCTAATTATCACCTTATATAACCTACAAAATTAAATAACTAAATCAATGAAAATTAAAGAAATATGTAAATGTAAAAAGTAAATATAAACTTATGTTATCCACCAAGAGGTGTTGTGTTTATATTGATTACATCTAGATAGTCACAGTTGGTTATCCCCAATCTGAAGGCAGATTATGTTTTAGTAGAAGGAACCACCAGATGTTATTTATCCTAATATCCATACATGGATATAAAGCGTGAATACCCCTAATAAAAGAGAAAAATGATCCCACTATTAGAGTAGAAAAACAAAATAAGTTATCAGTAGGGGAAGGAGAAGAAATAAGGGGTATTCCCAATCCACTTTAATGATGTCACCCTCTAGCATATGTTCATGCTGATGTAGGGGAGGAAATTGTATCACTATGAGATTCATGATCTATTATTATTGTTCTTAAACCACCACCTCTTGTGTGATTTTCAGGAAAACATCCAAGGTTGGTTTCAAGAGTTTCAATTCTATATAAAATTCACAAGGAAAATAATTTAACAATTTCATTTTATAAATATTAAAATAAGAGGAATCCAAATATATATAATCTACCACATTTTTATTTAATTTCATGTTATCTTGCACAACCCCTAGAATTTATTCATCATCCAATTCCAACACCATATTTTCTTTGATGGTGGTCACTCCATATTCATCATTATCACTTACCAAGGAAAGAATGTGAGTTAATTCTGCTAAAGAAAAATATGGGAAGTGAATTGGATTTGATAATAATGTAAAATAAAAAACAATTGAAACCAAATTTTAGTCCACTCCCTTTAGTTGATCAATATCATGTGCATGTTCTTCATAGAGGGCCATTGGGAGGATTTCTGAGAGTTGTGGGAGAGAATGATTTTTCAATATAGTAGTCACTTCATTAATGTCTTCATCAAAACTAGAAAAGATAAGTTATTTATAATCCTTGGTCTCATGTTAATGGAATTTATAGTAACCCTAATTTTTCATATAGGAATTACATAATTCTAAAGATAAACAACATAATAGTTATATATTCAAGGATCAAAAGGTTTGATATATTTGGAAAATTAAGATCATACATCACTTATAAATAATAAAACATAAACATTATTAAAATACTTATTCTTTATAAACTTAAAATCTCTCACATTATCCTTAGTACATGTAGTCCCTAAGGATATACATCAATGAAAGGGGTGATCTAAAATCCTAGTAAGGGGAAGTATAACATAGTAGAAACAAGAGATATGAATCAACAGTACATGGGTGAACATAATAATCATAATCATGTTATAATAATGGTATTATCATCATTAGAATGAGGAATACATTTCAAAAATTAATGTAATGCGATGATGCATGAAAATGAAACATTATTTCCTAGTGTTAAAATACCATACATAGTTGTAAACAAAGCTAACATCATGTTTACACATATCATATGTGCATTTATTATAAAATAATCATTGTGAACAAAGATAGAATCCTGTCAATATGTAATACACATAATATCATGAGATACATGACATTAACCAATTAATTGGAGGGATATATAATTTTAGGTCCACCCATCAGATCATAATATCCACATAATCATGCATGCCACATATAACATATAACAATTGTAGCCATGAAATAACCCATGGAAAGGAATTAGTTTTATAATTATTTCACAAAGAATAATTTCATGAATAAACTTTGAGGTTCCCAAATGAATAAGGTGAAACATATTTTGTATAAACACCACCATTCTTGTGTGAAAAAGAAACAACTAAAGAGGATTCAAAGATGTGTTTTGGAAAGAAAAATATTTTCTGAAAATATTTGCATTTGGATTAAAAATTAGGGTGGAAACATGTATATACCCAAAAATAGAAGTTAATAATAGTGAAATTATATTTAAATAACATTATAAGAATATGCATACCAAATATGTCATGAAAAAGGGATAAACAAAAGAAAAGGAGTTGGGTTCGAGAATCCCCTTACCTTAAATCCTGCTTTATTTCGTCACTTATCTGCCACCTGAATAATAAAAATAGGTTTATTAAAAAATTGAAAAAGAATTCAACTATTTTAATTGATGTGAATATTTATTAATTATAAAATTTTATTATATTTATTAATTTACATTTTTTGATTTTAAATCATTTTGATATCATTCATTCCTTAAAAAATCCAAATTTCCTTCGATTTTTCTATTTTGTTCAAGGTTATTTATACATAAGTAGTTTCAATTCCAAAATCTTAAAATAAATATATTTATAAATTTATATATCATAAATAATTTATTATAACCAACTATAGGGTTGGTGATAATAAAAGAATTGGCAATGTTCTCATTGGTGGTTAACCGACTGTTGACGCGACATTGTCAAAAGAGAGGGAATAGAAGTATTGAAATTTAATATATCATAAATATAATGCTTCCAGTAGTCTAACATAATTAATATAATTTTAAATATTTAATTATCCTTATAATATTTGGGTTTGAATGGTTTGAATAAAATAGAATGAGTAGAGAAGAATGAGGGGAATAATTAGTGAGAGCTTACCCTCTTCTCAATGTTGCTTCTTCGCTACAACTCTCTACTCCTTTGATGCTTGGATTTGGATGGATCTAGAGCATACCTAGGTATTATAATAAGCTTAATAGAGAATATTTGGGTAGATATTTGGATTAGGAAATTTATAAAGGAGTGATTTTCCAGTGGGAGGGAGAGGGATTATTTATACTTGAGGAGAGGTGTATTTACAGAATAAAATATTAAATAAAATACTATATCAAAGGTAAAACTTTTAATAGTGATTTTTTTACAATATAAATCATTTATAAATATAATATCTTAGTTTTATGACTTTAAAATAATTTTTAATTTTAATTCACTAGTTTATTAAAATAGGAAGCAGAAAAAAGGAAAAATTGTTATTTTAATGGATTACTTTTTTTTACATTAGGCTTTAGAATTTTTTTTAGTTTTGGAAATTAATTTTATTTTCATTTAATTAATAATTTGTGAAATTAAATATTTTTTGTTGATTATCAAGTTATATAAATTATTAGGTCATTATTACACCATGAATGATGTAATTCAAGATACACCAGTTATAAAAAAACTATATTATTACTATTCATCATAAAATTGTAGTATTTCAAAAAATTAACAAAAAATCCCCATTGGAAAATTTTAACATGATTATTTCAAAAATTAAATTCATTTTATCAAAATAATTTTCTAAATTAGGTTATTTTAAATTTTAATATAAAAATTATGATTATTTTATGAAATACCTTAAAATACAATTTATTAAAAATGTGCTTATGTTTTCTTTGAGTTTTTAATATTTTATATTTATTTTAATACATTAAAATATTTATATTTTCTTTATTTTTTCATGATAAATATTATTTACACTATTTTTTATTATTTTTAGTTTAGATTACTATTCCAATAGTCAGGTTACTATTCCAACTATCACATTACTATTCCAATAGTCAGACTACTATTCCAATAGTCATATTAATTCCTATAAATACCTCGTCATTATTTCATTCAAAATTAAATACAATTTATCTCAAATTTCTATATTTTCAATTTTTTAATTTTTTGTTGTTTTACTAACATTGTTTTATTTTCTAATATTGTTCGCGATAGGGATGATTTTAGTCGATTTGGGTAATCCAGATTTTCCTATTGTTGTATTTTTATTTTATATTTTTCCCTTGTAATATCTATAATTTTAATTCATTTATCTAGTGACTAATTTGACCATTTTCATTAATTAATTAGAGTGTTTTTGGTTTCCCTATGTGTTTCTTATGTGTAATACAATGTATTATAATACATATTTATTTGATGAAACATATATCATTTATAAACTCTGGATTTCTACATTATTCCACCTATATAAATTTGATACTAATAATTTCAAATCATATTCTCGGTTTAGAATAGATGATTTTACTTCTATTTCATTTTTTCCTCTCGTTCCCATGTCACCTCTTCATACTTATGGTTCTAAGACAACATTTTGAAAAGGTGTGTGGTCTTGTTGTGTAGAACTTTATCTCAATAGTCCATGATTTCCACTAGATTCTCCTTATATTAGAGGTCATATTCCAATTGTACCACCTTTGGATTCAATACATATGAGGGTCCGGGTTTGTACTTCCTTAGGAGTGATACGTGGAACACATCACAAACTTGGTCCATGTTTGGTGGAAGTTCTAGCCGATAGGCCACTGAACCTATATGATCAAGGATATCAAATGGGATAATGTACCTAGGGATGAGCTTCCCTTTCATTCCAAACCACAATACTCTATTCCATGGTGATATTCGATGGATTTTTTAACTAAATTCAAACTACAAATCTCTTCAACAGTTATTAGTGTATCTTTTTTGTCGACTTTGAGTAGCTTTTATAAGTTATTTGATTACTTCAACCTTATATATCATATCTTACACAAGATCGGGTCCAAGAATCTTCCTTTCTCCAACTACATTCCAACAAGTAAGAGTTCATCATTAATTTCTATACATAGATTAATATGGAGCCATTTGAATACTTGAGTGGAGGTTGTTTTTGTATGAGAAATAAAATAATGTGAGATGTTGATACCATCATCCTATAAATTCCATTGTGGAATATCTCAACATATCCTCAATATTTAAAATAGTTCTTTTATATTGGATATCAGTTTAGGGGTGATAATCCATACTAAAATTCAATTCAGTACTCAAATCATGTAGAATACTTCTCCAAAATTTTGATGTGAACCTTGGATAATGATCATAGATGATTGAAAGTGGTACCCCATACAACTTCACAACATCCTTTAAATATAGTTTGCAGAGTTTTTCAAGAAATAAATCATCATGAATAATGATGAAGTGGACAATCTTGGTGTGTTGATCACATTTTTTCCTTTTAATATCTTCAAGAGACCAATGAAAAATTCCTTGGTTATGTTCTCCCATTTCCATGTGGGTATAGGCAATGGTTTCATCATACCATTGGACTTATGTCACTCTATCTTAACTTGCTAGCATTCCCAACATCACGAGTTATGCTCAACAATCTCCTTCTTCATGTTGTCCCACAAGAATTTTTCTCAAAGAAAATGGTACATCTTGGTACTTCCAAGGTAATATCCTAGACCCGGATGCCACCTAATGGTGCCCCGAGCCCAGTTTTCAACATGGAATCAAGAGCATCTCCTCAAAATGACAGAGTCTACCAACTAGCAGTGAGGGCCTATGTGATTCATTGGGGAGACTATTCCCTCATTACTAGAGTATCACAGTGGAAGTCAAATAGAACAAATAGCGGAAGTGAAATAAACAGTAGTCAAATGAGGTAAAAAGAACAAGAAAGACAAGAATGCGTATCAATAATCAGAAGTGTCTCATATAAAAAATGGTATAGATGATACATGTATCTAGAAAAAAAATCCAAATTAGGTACATGGAAATATAATACAAACCAAGTATCCAAAATGATGAAAAGACCAAAAAGTCCCTGAAGCATCGAAAACCTCATCTTGGTCATATGCTTTCCAGATCCAAATTAACAGTGAACAATCTATACTAGAGTTCTTTCCCCTATCATCACCTACAACCATATAATCTGTTTGGGTCCTCAAGGAGGCCCAAATAGTGTGTGAGATAAATATCCCAGTAGGTAACCACCCAATATCTATACATTTCTAAAAGAAATAAACAAGTGCTATAGAGTTTAAAAAAGTAGTAAAGTAAGTGTGTATGCCCATAGAATAAGTATACTTCCATCTATAAAACCAAACAGCCCTCAAGGATCCATACAAAAAATGTTAGCTCCTAACAAGGTACCTATAAAAAATGTAAACAAGTCACATGACCATGTTGTACATCCATCCATATTAAGTAACCCACATACACTTCGTATAAAGAAATGTATCACTAACCAACATCCATGTATTATAAAGAAGTGTAGACCATTAAGGTATGAATCCAAGGTGCAGTAGACTAAGGCATCCACATCAAGTCCCATTTGCATCATAGTGGAAACTCGCTATAGGCACTAGTTGGAGTCCTAGGAGCATGTGTATTGATGTATCCTACGTGAGTCCAAGCAAGCCAGATCCACGGGGTAGCAAGGCCCAAGAAATACCATAGAATCAAGTCCCAAGGGGAAGAGCCAACCTAAGTCATCCACTATTGCATTTCAGGTCCATGGAGAGTAGTCCATGGAATCTATCAAAATTTTCATTCAATTCATTCAATTTAAAAAATTCAAATCCATGTGAGTATACCCACTCACATAACCAAGTACAATACATGAGTATACCCACTCATGCATTCCATTTATCACTCACAAAACATATGGGCCTACCCTTCCATATTAATCATCTAACATGACAATAATAATTTCATATAGGTATACCCACCTATAAAATTCATTTAACAATATCATTCAATAAAAATAAGCATGGTATAATATATATCACTAATAAAAGAGGCAGTACATCTCCTAGGAAAGTTATTCAAGACTATAAAGGCATTAATGAGCTTTCTATAACTAAGAAATCATAATCAAACACCCCTATGGTGGTTTTAATAGGAATAAACATGTTATTTATTTAAGGTGCACCCCATGGGTGAACTTGAAATGAGAAATGGGTGTCAAGACACCTTAACGGAACCTACAGGTATCCTCACTAGGTCCGACTAAGCCTACTACAAGTAGATTTCTCCAAAACAGTGCTACTTTAGAATGTACGGTGGGCAGCATATCGGTCGAACACCTGAAAAGCACCAGAAAATATGAAGGAAATCATAGACCACCTACCTTAGCTCTGCAGCAGAGTGCTCATCTAGTATCAAGTCTTGATTCATCCTGGTTTAGGAGAAATATGAAGAACATACAAAGAACAAAAAATTAGGGCATATGAACAAAAAATCAAATAGCGCAATAAATCACTAAAAGAATTGAATATGGATAAAAAGGAATATAGCTCTTACCGATATGGATCTAATGAGACAATCCTTGATTGAAACATAGATTGGACTGGAAAATCAGATCGAAAACTAGCTTAGGTTTGAAAAGGGAGAGATCTGTGGTGAGGGTTGTTGTTTGATTGAAGGAAAACCCAAAATGGTTTTAGATGGAAATTTTAATTTTAATTAAAATTTAAAAAAACACCCAACATGCTCACATGATTTACCAAAACAGTTTCCCAAACTGTGTGGAAACTGTGCACAAGTCACTATCTCCATGGGGCACATCGCATAGTTACTCTACATAGTTTGACTAACCATATGATAACTATGTATTATCTCTCTGTCAAAAGTATGCAACATTTCAGACTTACCACATGGATGTGCTGCCTCTACCGCACAGTTTTCAAAACTGTGTGGATGCTACTTCCTCCCTTGCACGGTTACTCTAACCGTGCATCTTACCTTTTATGATTTATCCTAATCAAGAGTTAGGCCTTAAACACCACTAAAACTGGGCTCTGAACTCTCAATGGGCCCCAAACACATCCAAAACACCAGCGATAAAAATGGGTACACACATAAGTCCATAACAATGCATTTAAACTGACAATAAAAGGATATTCACCTCATATTAAAACTCGGGTTCTTACAATCTTCCCCCCTTATAGAAATTCGTCCCCAAATTTCTCTCCGAAGGGTGGTCAAGATTCGTCTGAGAACAAATCTAAACACCAAGCATGTACATTGGCCTCCTACTCCGAAGTATCATCTTGTAAATGGTCGTGATGCTATAACACCTATACTAGAGGAACTAACCAGCCTCTAAGAACCTTCATGCTCCTAAAAATGATACGAATCAGATGCTACTAAAAGGATGCATCAACCTTAAGCTCAACCTCCTAAGGCTGAAAAATGTAAGATAGATCCAAATGATAATGGTATAGTTGAGATACATGGAAGATGTTGTGCATGGATTGGTACCTCTAAGGTAACTGAATCCGATAGGTAACTGAATCAACTCTCCCCAGAATCTCTAAATTCCTGACATATCATGCTAAAATTTTACCCTGTTTCCTGATCCGCATGTGTCCCAGCCTTGATAAAACACACAAGAAAACATGATCCCCAACCGCGATCACTAGTGGTCTTCTTTGACAATCATCATAAGATTTATGACCAGACTGTGTTGTAGCCATCAGATTCTAAATCAAATGGACCTATTCAGAAGTCTCCTTCATGTGACATAGTCTTAGTGAAGCTGAATCACCTACCTCTAACCAACATATGGGTGAATAGCATGGCCTACCTTATAATTCCTCATAAGGTTCCATCTGCATCATTTCCTGATAACTGTTATTGTAGTCTAACTCAACTAGGGTAATATTAATCTCCCAAGAGCCCCCAAAATCTTGGATGCATGCTCCAATAATGTCCTCTAACACAAGTATTGTATGATCTGACTGCCATTAGTCTGAGGGTGGTATGTTGTGCTCGTAATCACCTGTGTACCTAGTTCCCTTTGAAAACTCTTCTAGAAACGGGATATAAAGCAGGTGTCCCTATCCAAGACGATTGAACGAGGGACCCCATGTAGTCATACCACCTATCTGATATAAAAATTTCCAAGATCATCAACACTAAAGGTCTCCTTTATTAGAAATAAATGAGTGACCTTCGTAAGCCTGTGAACAAAAACCCACACAATATCATTACCTCGAGGTGACCTCAACAAACCAGTCATGAAATCCATCGCGACATCATCCCATTTCCACTTTGGAATAGGTAACTGTTGTAAAATTATGACTAGCCTCTGATATTCTACCTTCACCTACTGAAAGGTGGAACACATTATATCAAAACTAGATACATCTCACTTCATGTCTGGCCACCAGTACTGACAATGTATGTCACGATACATCTTGGTGACTCTGGGGTGCACTCTGCCCAAGTTGAATAATGAAACTCCCACATCAACACCTCACATATATCCACAGGAACCCAAACACATCCATGGATATGAAATATAGCATCCTCACCTACCATCTTACTAGGAGGAGGGTCCTCACCTTCCACACTCTCCCATAGAACCGGCCCCACTGAATCTGACAACTTCCTCATTCTAACTTTATCCATTAAGGTAGAGGTCACAGATAAGTATAATAGAAAGTTATACCCCTATCTATTGTGAACATATAGATGCATATTAGAGAACAAATCCATATGTTTCCACTTTCTATTGGTCTGTTGCACTACCTATATCTAATTCCTCATGCTCAGTGCATCGACCACTGCATTTGCATTACCAGGCATGTAGGCAAACTCGAAGTCAAAGGACTGTAGGTGCTCCTCCTACCTCCACTACCTCAGATTCAGATCATGCTATATAAAGATATACTTGAGGCTTTTAGGATCCATTTACACCAAAAAACACTCTCCTAGTAAATAGTGTCTCCAAAAGTTCAAAACATGAACAACTATAGCTAACTCCAGATCGTGCATTGGGAAATTATTCTTGTGAGGCCCCATATGCCAATACCTATATGCCATGACTCTGTCACACTGCATCAATAATTCCCAAACCCAATACCTGAAGCATCATAGTAAATTGTGTAACTCTTTCCCTACTCTGGTAGTATCGGGACTAGTGTTGATTCTAACCTCCATTTCAGCTCCCGAAAGGAAATATTGAAAGGATCTAACCATAAAAATTCCACACCTTTCTTAGTTAAGCCTGTCAATGATGCTTCTAAGTGTAAAAATTCATGTATGAAACATTTTTAGTAACCATATATCCCCATGAAAATCTATATCTCAAAAACATTTTTGGGCTTCTCCCAAGAAACTATAGTTCTCATCTTCTCTAGGTCCATTGATACTCCCGTCTCTAAGATTTTGTGACATAAGAAGTGAATATGATCCATCCAAAAGTGGAACTTTGTGATATTAGAATATAACTAATGTTATCTTAGTGTATTCAAAAGTATTTCAAAATTATTGTCATGGTCTCGTTGATTGTGAGAATGCACCAAGATATCATCCATGAAAACCACCACAAAAGAATTCAAGTAAGGATGGAGCACCCAGTTCATCGGCACCATGAAAACTGCTGGCATGTTCGTGAGACTGAACAAAATAACCATATATTCATATAAACCATAAATAATATGAAAGGATCTAAAAGGTATGTCTATAGGGAGAACACACACATGGTGATATCTTGGCCTCAATTTGATCTTTCAGAACACTCGAGCTCCTCAAAGCTGATCGAACAGATCATCTATCTATGGAAAGGGACATCAGTTTTTAACTATCAGTTGGTTCAATTTCTTATATTCCAAACATATCCTTTGGGTATCATCCAGCTTTTTCAAAAAAAGGACTAAAAACCCCCATGGAGAAGTACTCGGTCTGATAAACTCCTTCGCCTCCAAATCCTCTAGTTGCCTCTCAAGCTCCTATAAATTCATCATATCCATCTTATAAGGAGGAATGGATACCTATGTAGCTCCAAGAACTAGAATGATGGAGAAATCCACCTATCTCTTAGGAGTTAACCCAAAAACGTCATTACGAAACACATCCATAAAGCACTCAACCACTAGAGGAAATTCCTCATGACTCACTCCTTGATCATTTAGAAACAAACTAGAGATATCAGTTTTCATCCCACCCAACCCATGATGCCTGGGTCTATCTCGGATCACCTAGACATCTCATTCTACCTTTTAAGTAAACACTTCACACTCTAGTGATATCAGTCAACATACTCTCAATAAGCTACTAGCCCTTCCATCCCGATAGTGACATCAATCCCTGTCATCTCGAGGACATACAAACTCCTAAATAAGTGAAACCCACCAACCTCAAGGGGACCTCCATACACTAGCGCACATCACCCATTTTGACTCCCAAAGGTGTATCTAGTATCATAAATCCCTTATAAATCAAAGCAACAAGCCCAAGTCTCTTCACAACCGATGAAGATATAAAACTATGCAATTCCCCTATATCAAAGAGTGAAGATTAAATAGTAGAAGCTACTAAGATCGTACCTCTCACCATAGACAGTCTGGGATCCTACACCTATTGGGTCTATTCCATAGCATAAGTCTATCATGTACCACCACCCTATGACATTTCTTATCTACCCTAAGCTGAACCACCCTATTTTCTCTGAGAAACTACTATATGTCTACCACAACCACGACCACCACTGCCTTGGCAGAACTGACTTGCATTTATCCAGCTCCTAGCTTGATTCAAAGATGAAGAGACTTCTCCAGAACCTGACATCAGAGATGACCCCCTACCACTCATAGTTGGAGGAAAGGTCCTATAAAACTACTTCATGTGCCCCATCCTTCTGTAATATCGACAATCGACTAGGTCACAGTCTCCCCAATTATTCATGTGGCCTCACCTACCACACCGATGGTAATACACCAAGATACCAATACTTATATTCTAACTAGAACTAACATCATGGGAAGCCTCGAAATGGTGCTTCCTACATAAAGATGTAGATCCACTGGGTTGAGAAACAAAACTCCCCTTTTTTGTATCCCCAACTTCCATTAGGTTCCACTCTATTATCATCTCCTGATTCAAAATCTCAATGATAAAAGTCAACCTGAACACATTGACCTGATATTTAATATCATTTATGAGACATTTCTTGAAGCGCATCTCCCTCTACATATCATAAATAAGATATATCGGTGCGAAACACTACAGTTATGAAAAGTATGCTGAGTATTCCATAACCATCATAGCGCCTTGCTCCAGATGCATGAACTCACTAGCTCGCTCTGTTCATAAAGGTGCGGGGTAACAGTAGTCATAGAAGAAGGTTTGGAATTCAGCCCAACTCATATTTTGTAGCCCATCATCCTGGTTCAAAACATCACACCATTACTTTGCCACTCTATATAGCATGTAATTCACGATCTTGAACCTCCACTCTAGAGGCATCTCTAGATGTTCAAAAATATCTAATGAGGTCTCAAGCCATATATTTTTCTCCTATAGACCTCTATCCCCTGAAAACTTGGGAGGATGCTGCTGTTGGAACACCCGCATCAACTCATCCATAGTCAAGGCAGGCTGCGGTGCTCCCTAGAAAATATTCAAATATCAAAGAATCCCCTCGCGAAACTGTGCCTCAACACCCATGTTTGGAATAGCCTCTAGTACCACAACTGGCACTAAAGGAGGATCAAATGGTAGCCTATGTCCCACCATATTTGATGTATGTCCATCTCTTCCCTTGTGGCATTCCACTGGAGGTTTTCATGGTGGAATGTCTCTAAAATACCAAACACACACCTCAAAAAAGAAAAACATCAAAGAACACAACTTAAAAGCATAGGATAGGTCAAAATCCTCTTAAAAACCAAGTCAACCCATAGAATACTTTTAAATAAAGGGTTGTATAAGGATCATCCAATGAACCACTAGAAACTATGCCTATTTCCCACTCAAAATCCAAGTTTAGGTCAAGTATTTATACATCGTTTCATGTTTCCATTCCATTTCCACAATCAGTTATCCAGGAAATTTCACTAAGGGTTTACCAATTCTGAATACATGAGGGCCCATAACACCTCATGAACCCAAAACATGGTTCCTATTCAAACACAGAGATATATCAAGTTAATTTTAGCATTATCATTTATTTTGTGTGTCATTTCCCAATCCAAAAGGACCCATACCCCTTGTGAATTGAAAGATGACGTCACTCCTCTATCCACTTCACCAAAACTATCACAACAGTAGGCATAACTCTCACAAAAACTATCACAACAACATGCAATAAGTAATGCATCCTATATGGCATGGCATAATGAATGGAATGTGATTTCTAACAAGTGACTATATGGTGCATGAAATGGAACACCCTCATCTCATTAGGTTGCAATGGAAATATAACCCACAATTTCATCAACGAAAACAATATAAATCATGTGCATCACCCAACGGTGAAATTAGAGAAACTATAATAGTCAAAACCAGAAGATAACAAGTCCATTCGAGGCAATTTGTATTTTCCATGTACACAAGATTGCTACTCTCAGGCACAACTTATTACCAAAATCTATTTTCTTCTTATCCATATCTATTTTCCCCAAATAGTACAAAAAACTAGAAAAAAACTCCTTTGAAACCACTTTGTAACATCTCGGAACTAGATGCCACCCAACGTTGCCCTGATCCTGGTTTTCCACATGGAATCAAGTGCATCTCCTTAAATGATAGAGGTTTCCGACTAGTAGTGAGGGCCTAAGTGAGTTAGTAGGGAGACTATGACCTCATTACCAAAGTATCACAGTGGAAGTCAAATAGAACAAATAGAGGAAGTGAAATAAAAAGCAGTGAAATGAGGTAAATAGAACAAGAAAGACATGAATGAATATCAATAACTAGAGGTGTCTCATATATATAATATTACATATGATATGTGTATCTAGAAAATATCCAAAATAGGTACATGTAAATACAATACAACATAAGAATCCAAAATTAAAAAAGACTAAATATTCCTTATAGAATCGTAAGCCTCATCTTGGTCCTATGCTCCCCTAAACCAAAGAAAAAGTCAACAACCTATACTAAGGCACTTGACTCTATCATCATCTACAACCATATAATCAGTTTGTGTTCCTAAGGAACCCCAAATAGGTTGTGAGATAAACATCCTAGTAGGTAACCACCTAGGTTTTATACAGTTCTAACAACAATTAACAAGTGCTAGAAAGTGTAATCAAATAATTAATGTAAGTGCTTATAACCAGGGAATAAGTCCAATGCCATATGTAAAACAAAAAATCCTTCAAGGCTCCCACAAAAAAACATTATCTCCTTACAAGGTATCTATAAGAAAAGTAAACAAGTCACACGACCATGTCATACATCCATCCATATCCAGTAACCCACGACCACACAATATAAATAAATTTATCACTAACCCATAACCACACCATATAAAGAAGTGTAGACCATGAAGGGTTGGATACAAGTTGAAACAAACCAAGGCATCCACATCAAGTCCCATGAGCATACAAGTGAAAACTTGGTATAGGCACTGGTTGGACTCCTAGGAAAATGTGTTCCAAAATCTCCTACATGAGTCCAAGCAAGCAAAATCCACAGGGTAGTAAGGTCCGAGACAGCCCATGGAATCAAGACCCAAGGGGAAGAGTTAAACCAAGGAATCCACTACCACATTCTAGATCCATGGAGAGTAGTCTATGGCCTCTATCAAACAATTCATCTAATTCAAACAATTTAAACAACTCAAATCCATGTGTGTATATCCACTCACATAACCAAGTACAAGACATGATTATACCCACTCTTTCATTCCATTATCATTCACAAAATATATGGGCCTACACTCCCATATTAATCATTTAACATGCCATTAGTCATTTCATATAGGTATACCCACTGATAACATCCATTTAACAATACCATTCAATAAAAATAAGCATGGTATAACAAGATATAACTAAGAAAGTAGGTAGTACATCTCCTTAGAAAGTTATTCAAGACTATAAAGGATTTAAATAGCTTCCTATAATTATAAAAGAATAATCACACATGACTCAGGTGGTTTTAACATGTATAAATAGGTTATTTACTTAATTTTCAGCCCATGGGTAACCTTGAAATGAGAAACGGGTGTCAACACACTTAAACAAAACCTACAAGCATCCTCAATTGGTCTAACTAAGCTTACTATAAGTAGCTCACTCAAAAACGGGGTCATACTAGAATGTTCGATGGGAGGTATATCGGAAAAATGCCCAAAAAGAACTATAAAAGATGAATAAAACCATAGACCACCTACCTTAGCTCTATAGTAGAGTGCTCGCCCAGTATCAAGTCCCGATTCATCCTGGTTTAGGATAAATCTGAAGAATGTATGATGAATGGAAAATTAGGGAATATGATACTAAAATCAAATAGTGCAATCAATCACCATAAGAATTGAATATGAATAAAAAAGAATATAGGACTTACCGATACAGATATGATGAGACAATCCATGGTCAAAACAGAGACCGTACGACGAAATATGATCGAAGCCTTGCTTAAGCACCAAAAGGGAGAGCTTCGTGGTGAGGGATTCTATTCGATTGAAGGAAAAACCAAAATGGGTTTAAAATGATATTTTAATTTTAATTATAATTAAAAAAATCACCCAGTAGGCTCACACAGTTTACCCTCATGGTTTCCCAAACCATGCAGAAACCATGCACAACTCACTATCTCCAAGGGGCACATCGCACGGTTACTTCGCATGGTATTAATAACTGTGTGGTAACCATGTAGTATCTCTCTATTAAAAGTATGCAACATTTTAGACTTACCACACGACCGTGAGACCTCTACTTTATAGTTTCCAAAACTATGTGGAAGCTACTGCCTCCCCTCACACGGTTAGTCTAACTATGCATCCAACCCCACACAGTTTCTCCTAATCGTGTGCTAGGCCTGAAACACCCCAAAAACTCAGCTCCAAACTTCAAACAAATTCTAAACACCTTCAAAACACCCATGATAAAAATGAGTGCATATTTAAGGCTGTAAGAATTCATTTAAACTAAAAATAAAAGGATCTATACCTCATAAAAAAACTTAGGTTCTTACATCCAGGATGGATGGGGAAAGATGAAATTTTCACGTTATCCAATAGATCATTATTTATCTTAGGTGATTTAGGTACACAATGTCTAATTCCAAATAAAATAAAACCATCCTTATCAATTTGGAACTCATGTAGCTTCCCTTCCTTTACTACTTTCACATTATTTTGAAACTCTAGATCATACCTTTGTGCCACCTTGATCTTATCTTAGATATATAGTTAGGAAATCATTTTGAAAAGGTAATATATATTCCTTACAGTTATGATTTACTGATCCATACTTTGCATATCCATGAAGATATGGTCATTCTCAATCCACGTCATGGATAGAGTAGTGGGTTCATTTCTTCTAAGAGCATTAGCTACCTTTTTCTCTTTTTTTGGATGGTATTGAATAGAGTAATCATAGTTCTGATTAGCTCTAACCATCATCTTTGATGAATGTTGAGCTCCTTTATTATGATTATATACTTTAGACTATTGTGATCACTATATATCTCACACTTCTCACTATATAGGTAGTACTATAAAATCTTCAAGGTGAAGATCACAACTGCTAACTCCAAATCATATATTTAGTAGTTATGCTCATGTATCTTTAGTTTTCATGAGTTTTAGGCTATTATATGGTCATTTTTCATGAGTACACAACCAAATCCTTTCTTTGAAGTATCAATTTATATAAAAGAACATTATCCACTTAATGGTAGTGTGAGTAAAAGCACAATATTAGCCTCTTATTAAGCTCTTTAAATCCCTCCTTACATTCTTCTGTCCAAACATACTTTACCCCTTTGTATGTTAACTAAGTTAGTGGGGTATAAATTCATGAGAAATTTCTCACAAATCATTGGTAGTACCTTGTTATGCTAAGAAAAATATGTAATTCTGTTACACTAGTGGGTCTGGACCATTCCTCAATTTCCCATGTCTTTGAAGGGTCTATTAAAACTCACTCACTTGTGATCATGTGCCCCATGAATGTGACTTGCTGCATCCAAAAGTCACACTTTCTGAACTTAGAATATTTTTTATCTATCCTTAATATCACCAGGACAATCCTTAGATGATCTCCATGTTCCTCCTTACTCTTGGAGTAAATGATAATATCATTGATAAACATAACAAATTTTTTGTTGAGGTAGTATATAAAGGCTATATTCATCAAATAAATAGAGATTTTAGGGGCATTAGTATGTCTTAAGGGCATCATTATGAACTCATATTTTCCATACCTTATATGGAATTCTATCTTCTGAATATCATCCTACTTCACCGAAAGAAGATGATATCTAGAATGAATATCTACCTTTGAAAATTTCTGAACTCTTCAAAGTTGATCCAAAGAGTTATGATTCCTTTAAATAGGATGATTTTTCTTTGTGGTGATCTAGTTGTGATCTTAGTAATCTATATACAGTTGTATTGATCCATAATTTTTCTTGACAAAGAGCACCGATACACCCCAAGGTGATGCAATCGGTCGTATGAAACCTTTTTCCAAATGCTATTATAGCGGCTTCTTTAACTCCTCTAGTTTTATTGGGGCCATTATATATGAGGATTTGGAGGTAGGAATAGCTCCAATTATAAATTCTTTTGAGAAATGTACCTCGCGATCTAGGTGAATTATGGATAAATCTTTGGGAAATACATTAGTCTATTCTCTAATAATGGGAATGTACTTAAGATTGATTCTCTCCTCAGACTTAACCATTTGGTTAAGGTATTCTTCTTCACAGGGTATGAAAACTGACATAGTTAAGGGATTTTACAAAGGATATTCATGGCCCTCCTTTAATTTATATAGGAGCATGGTAATTTTTGGAATATGAAAAAAGATTTCTTTTTCTCGATAGTTGATGTGTCCTCAATAAAAAAAGAGACAATCCATGCCTATTATAGTGTCAAATTTCAGCAAGGTAAGGATTATGAGATTCACTAAGAGAATATTCCCACATATTTTAATAAGAAAAGAGTATAATACTTTTCTTTCAATGATATAACCACTATGTGATTATATATATATCTTTACTTTATGTTTTTGGGGAATCTATTCAGAATTTTTAGCAATCATGCCAGATATAAAGGAATGCATATAACTAGAATCAAATAAAACCTTTTACATTCTTAAGTGAATATGAAGTGCACATTTTATGACTTAATTATTATTCTCAACATTAGTAGTAGTGATGGAATAATATTTCTCTTAATATTTTGGATTTGGTGGTTATTGACAATGATTACCCCCAAGGACTTATAGTTTAGTTCATTAGATTACATAGTTCCCTTTCTCCCTACAGTTTAAGCATTGAACCATGGGTGGTGCATTAGGAGGATATTTCCTTTCCTCCATAATGTTTTTCAACTTCTTCATGTATCTTTATCATTCACGTGAATGGTGGACTTCTCCCCCACACTTTAAGAATTTCCCCATCCCTTTGAAGCAATTCCTATGACGATTCTTCCCAATTTTTTTTCATGTGGGTGTTTTAATCATCTTTACTCCATTATCATTTGACCCACTACCTTGAATCTCCATGCATATATTATTATCTCTATAACCATGGTTCCATTCTCCAAACCTCATCTATAAGTTTAGAGAACATTAAACTACCTCTTTGTAACTCCCAAATCATTGGATAGCTAGATCCTTTCATATATGTGGTTTTAAAACCAATAAATAATCTATCTATTTTCTATCAATACTGATAAAAAATATCGAGGAATATCTTACAAGCCTTGTGATGTTTTTCTCATAATCCATGACTGATTCACATCCATTTTGTTTAATCCATAGAAATTTTCTCTTCATCTTTGTTTGGAGAGTTTAAGGGAAATACTTATTAAGAAATATTTTCTTAAAATCTTCCCACACTATCACTTCCATTTCATCCTTTGGCTTGGTGTTCCTTATCAATTCTCACAATTGATAGGATTATACATCTAAATGATAGATGGGTAAAGTTACCTTCTCCTTCTTAGAAAATTATAGCACAAAAAACATCTTCTCCATTGAGTTAACTCATTGTTCCGTGAAAAGTGGATAAGAAGATCCACTAAATGTTGGTGGTTGATACTGCATAAAGCACTCAATAGCTAGTTGTTAATTCTTGGGTGATGGTGGATGTTCCTTGTGGTTTAGGTTATTTTTTATATCCGGATCCATTTGTGTAAGAATTCTTATAATGTTTTTTACTCTGCATCCCATGGAATTGGGGATGTTATTTAGACAATCATTGCATTATCCCTCACACGTGTTGTTGGCCTTGTTTCTCTTGGTTCCCACAATTTTATAAAATATAAAAGGTTTGGAAAAAAATAAGTCAACAAATCATGAATAAATAATTTATTTCTTTGTTAAAATAAATTATAAAATCATATCTTATGGGATCTATTTGTTTATAATTATTTTAGAACAAATATTTTTGGATTTGTACCGATAATTAGACTTATCCTAAGGGTTTTCACTAATGTTCTATAATACTAATTCCCAAATTAACTAAACCATGCCTCTGATACCAAATATAGAGACCCTATTCTTTCTTATATAACTATTATATCATTTTAAATTTAAACGACATAATATTTATACATTCAATATAAAAAGGTTTAGTATCTTGGGAAAATTGTAATTGTACATCACTTATACATAATACAAAAAAAATATATTAAAATTATTATTCTTTATCAACTTAAAAGGTCTCATGTTATCCTTAGTATATGTAGTCACATGAGGATATACACAAATGAAATGGGTGAGCTAAAAGCCTAGTAAGGGGAATGATAACATAGCAGAAATAAGATAAATGAATCAATAGTACATAGTTGAGCATAATCTTCAGAATCATGTCATAAGTATAGGATTATCATCGTAATAATGAGGAAGAAAATTTAAAAAGTAATGGAATTTGGTGATGCATACAAATGAAACATCATGTCTTAGTGGTCAAATAACACAAATATTTTTGAACAAATCTAGTATCATATTTTTGCACAACTTATGTACATAAGTCATAACATCATCATTGTGATCAAATATAGAATAATTATAAAAAATAATACACATAATCTCATGAGATACATCACATTAAACAATTCATTATAGGGATATATCATTTGAGTCCTACCCATCACATCATAATATTCACATTATCATGCATTCCACATAGAACGTATAACAATTATTTTCATTAAATAACCCATGGAAAGGAATGAGTTTCATTAGGATTTCAGAAAGAATAATTTCATGAATAAAATTTTGTATTAAAAAATTAATAAGGGAAGACAGATTTGGTATAAACATCATCATTCTTAAGTAAAAAAGAAATAACTCAAGAGGATTAAAAGATGTGTTTTGGAAATAAAAGTCATTTTAGAAAATCTTTATATTTGGGTTAAAAATCAAGGTAGAAAATTAAATATACTAGAAAAGAAAAGGTAATAATAATTAAATGATATTTTTTTAAAATTATTGTAATATATATACCAAATATTTTATCAAAGTGGTATAACTCTAAGAAAAGGAGTTGGGTTCAAGAATCCCCTTAACTTAAATCCCACTTTATTTCATCGCTTTTCCATCTCTTGAATAATAAAAATTGGTTTATTAAAACTTAAAAAAAATTAATTATGTTAATTTGTGTGAATATTTATTATTTTTAACAATTTTATTATATTTTTATTTTTTTTGTTGATGTTGAATTATTTTGATATCATGATTTCCTTAACAATTTCCCGTTTTACTTCGATTTTTCTATTATGTTCAAGGCTATTTGTAGATAAGTATAATTAATAATAAATTATAAAAATCAATTTATTTAAGAATTTATATATCATATATAAATTATTATAATGATACATAATTATGGTGATAAGAAAATAATTGGAAATTTCCTCATTAGCGGTTAACCGACCATTATTGGGACGTTGTCAAAAGAGCGAGAATGAGAATTATGACAATTTAATATGTTAAAAATATAATACTTACAGTATGTTAGAATAATTAATATAATTTTAAAATAATACTTAATTATCCTTATACATTTTATTTTCAAATGGGTTGTGAAAAATAGAAAGAGGAGAGGAGAATGAGAGGAAGAATTCGTGAGAGCTTACCCTCTTCGCATGGTTGCTTCTTCTGTAAAACTCTATACTCTTTTGATGTTTGGAGTTGGATGGCTCTAAAACATCCCTTGGTATATAAATAGGACTAATAGATATTATTTGGGTATATATTTTGATTTTTAAAGTGAGGGAGGAGTGGGTTTTAAAGGGGATAGATAGGGGTTATTTATACTTGAGGGGGGGGGGGGGTATTTTTAAAATAAAATATTAAATAAAATACTATATCAAAAATAAAACTTGTAATAGTGAATTTTTGATAATATAAATCATATATGAATATAATATATTGGTTTTAATAATTTAAAACTGTTTATAATTTGAATTCACAAGTTTATTAAAAAGGAAAGTGGAATAAAGGAAAAATTGTTATTTTAAGGGATTACTTTTAACATTAGGTTTTGGAAAATTGATTTTAGCTTTGGAAATTAATTTTATTGTATTTTAATGAATAATTTATGAAATTAAATATTTTTTGGTTAAGAATAAAGTTATATAAATTATTAAGTTATTATTATATCATAAATGATGTAATTCAAGATACACTAGATACGAAAAAACTGTATTTTTACTATTCACCAGAAAATTAAAGTATTTTAGAAAATTACCAAAAATAACCCATAGATAATTAAAAAAGTTTTATTTCAAAAATGAAATTAATTTTATCAAAATAATTTTCTAAATTAGCTTATTTTTATTTTTAATATAATAATAATTATTTTTTAAGAAATACCTTAAAATACAGTTTATTAAAAATGTGCTTATATTTTATTTGAGTTTATAATTTTGATATTTATTTTATGGATTTATAATATTTATATTTTCTTAAATTATTCACGATAAATATGATTTAAATTATATTTTATTATTTCTAGCTCAAATTACTTTTTCCACGGCTAGGTTACTATTCCAATGATCACATTATTATTTCAATAGTAACATTGCTATTTCAATAGTCATATTACCTCCTATAAACACCTCTTCAAGATTTAATTCATCATTCAATGAAATTTTTCTAAAGGTTATATATTTTCATTTTCTAAAATGTCTATTGGTTTACTAATATTTTGTTTCTTTTCCACAGTGTTGTTTGTGGGAGGGTTGATTTAATTGATCGGGGTGATCCAAATTTTCCTATTGTAGCATTTAAATTTTATATTTTTTATATCCTTTAAGTATTTTTAATTTTAATTGGTTTATTCATTGAATAATGTAATTATTTTCATTAATGAATTATTGGGGTTTTGGTTTCTCTATGTGTTGTATGTGTATAATATTATGTAATATAATACGCATTTATTTTATAAAACAAATATCATTTATAAACTCTGGGTTGTTATAGAATTATATAAATTATTGTGAAAACTTAGTGATTTCATTGTCCAAGTATTAAATATATTGGTACTCAAGATATCCTTTGATACTTCTTATGAAATCATTAAACACGTTTTCCTTACAACTATACTTGTAAAACCTTCTAAATTGCTTTGATAAAATTTAAAATATTTCACTCAAGAAAGGTTCATCAATAATGAATTCCATTTTTTAATAAATTTTAAATAAAAATACTTGGTAAATATCATACTAAAAGGGTTTGAAGAAAACACTTTCTTTCTTGAAAACAACACCAATTTTATGATCGTTGTCGTACACGCTCTCAAAATATTTGTGAATTTATGAAGTGTAGCATAGTGTCTAACCTAGGTCATTTATCATGAGGAGGAAGTACAATAAGCATTCCCTAAAAGGTGTAAAAAAGAAAATATATGAATAATTATTACAAAATAGGGGGTTTTGTTGTGTGATTTATAAATAAAATTAAACAAATAAGAAAATAATAACTTTGAAAAAAAATTACAGTTGATATAACCTACCCATCATTAATCACTAATAATTATCCCTTAAGATTAAATTCATTCAATTATATTTACCTAATTTTTTATCCCTAATCCTTATAGAAGAAAACAAAATCACAAACCCTAAGATAACTTAGAGACTTACAATCATAACACCCTAATTTGAATGTGGTCCAAAGAATAAAATATGATCAGCATAAAATGAGGTCAATACATCCACTATTTAAATTTGAATTTCATGAGTTAGGATATTATATATGAACCCTAAGAATCGATCCCAAGTTGACTATATTTGATAATAAAATTGTTAATCCAGATATTCACACAATCTCAGCCCCACAATCAATGTGTTAATATTTTTCGTCATATTAACTTTCCAAATCATTTCAATAATCATTATTTTAAGAATTATAGTTTTTAAATGTATTCAAAATAACTAATTAATGAAGTAGGAATAATATTGACCATAAAAATAACTACTCTCCCATGGGTGAAATTATCATTGTGGAGATAATTTGCATAAGAAATGGTTTAAAAGGGAAACACCTACTATCATATCCAATATTATATTACAACACTAAGAAAAAAAATAAAATGAGGAAAAGAGAAGAAGAAATAAGTTTCATTGGAGACTCAAAGAGTTTACAAGCATAAAATAAAACTAAAAAAAGTAGTGGTGGGATAAGAATGCCTTATTGAAGAGATCCTTGCACAAAGGTTTCATTCTTAAAAATGGTTATATAGTGAAATATAACCACCCTTTTTCCAAATATTTCTAAATCCTTAGTAAACCCTTCCAAAGAGAGAGCATATCATTTAAATATAGTGTGTGATGGTTAGGGTTTGAAATAATAAAAATGTTACATGTGCCATTCAACAATGAAAAAATAATCCATATTGAGAAGAATTTTGACCACCCTCCCATGCTAACCAAGTGCCACTCTAGTAAAATAATTTTTTTTAAATTGAGTATTTTAACACCTCAAAATATTTCATCCAAATCCATGTAGTAATGAAGAAATTATGTTGGAGTAATTGAGGTGGGTCCATTCTATAGAATTTAGTCCATCAATTCATTACTGTACATTTTTTGACCTCCCAATACGTGATCTATCTTTAATGATATCAACGAAAAATGTATAAAAATTTGTTTAAAATATGTTTATAAAATTTTAAATACAAATTCAATACAAATAAAATGTTATGACAATATTACTAACATAAAAAATGGGGGAAAATACAAATTTCAAGGAAATTTCAATTTCAAGTTCAAAAAAAATTTCCATTTAATATTAAAATAATGATCAATGTTGGTAAATTATACCAAGTATTATAAAAAATATATTCCCAAAAATAGTTATTATAATCCTCTATATAGATAGAGATATAAATCCCCCATATTATAAAGGGTTTGAGTCCTCTATTTGCGGAGTGGAACTCCCCATCATTGAGATTTACCGATTTGCATGTCCACCATTGTAGTAGTGATCCCTCAGCTGTTCTATGAAATATCTAGGTGTGGGTCCTCCATACTAATTCTTGATAGGTTACGTTAGATTCATGTTAAGGAGAGAGTGATCCCTCAGCTATGAAACATAGTAGTGAGGAGCGGTCCCTCCACCACAATTCTCACAAGGTTGCATGCGATGATTAACTTAGAGATGGGAAATTTGGATATATGTGAATACTCTTTATTCTTATATATTTTTGCAGATGGATATACAATTTTTAATTTTCTTGGTTTTCTTTAGATTATTTCTTAGGTTGGGTTTCTTTACCCTCTTGCCTCATGGTTTGAGCTGAAAGTTTCTATTTCTATTGATTCGCTCTTGGTTTTAGGGGTGTTCTACTGGGTATGTATATACTCACCCCATCACAGGCTTCACCCACATGTGTTTTGTATTATACAGATTACATAAAGATTAATGGTGACCTTGTGGGTCCCAATATTAGAGGATAATAGTTGTACTTGGAGGTGTCAACCATGTTTTGTGGTTAGATTTTTAGATTTTGAGCAGGGTTCTCTTGTTTTCACCTTCCCTAGTAGTTGTCAGGTTGGGACATATTTTTTGGATGGGTATGTATTTTCCCATTTATATATTTTTTATTACACTTCATTACATTAATTTATTTTCCTAGAGGTTGCTGCATTCATTTTTCACTATAGATGTTTTAGTATTTTATTATATCTCTACACAGTTTCATGGAGTTGGTTTCATGTGTTCGTACAGGTGCTTTAGGATAAGGCCTACCATTTTATTTATACACCTACACGATACTTGTTGCCAACACCTGACCTATTAAAAGTGGGATTGGGGTGTCAAACTCGGCTTACTGTTAGCCCAAAAAGTGTCCTAGTGGGTTGGGTTGTACAAGAGTGGTATTAAAGGTGGTTTGTCCCTGAGTCAGTGTTTAGAGTTGGATATATCATGAGGTTTGGTTTGGGAACTTAGGGAAATTATGTTGGAGTGTATCAAGTTTATCTATAAGACTAGGAAACCTAGTGATAGGGTGGAGACCGACATATCCATGAACCAAGACTCTAAAAACATACTTGTCGACTTGACATTCCAAGACATCAGTTAACAGGAACCAATAGTATATGCATTATATAGGATTTGATCTTTTGACTTTTATGTCCTTCTTGAGTCAGATCCCGAGATATTCTCATCTAACCATGTAATATCCTATTAACTTTCAGGATTTATCTATAATGATACCCCTCTAGGATACCAATAAAATGTCATGCAGATGACCATTTGTGTGAGGAATCCCTAGTATAGGATCATCGTGATCGCTAGATCAATATCGAGGTTACATTTGATGATCTAGTTCATGATGTGGTTTCTAAGGATGGGTAGTGAGAATCATTTCTACCCATTGAGCAATGATAGGACCCACCCTCAGTGGGTCAATTTTATGTTTCACATCAAATGAAATATCCTTTCATTCAAAATATTCAGGATGATTATGTGCATAGACTAATAATTCTTTTTTAGTTCCAGGATCAAGGGACACCAAGATTATGGGGTTATTAGAACCCTTAGATGGTAGAGTATTGGATAAAGTTTTTTGTTAGAGTTTTATATTTTATATGAACACAAACCAAAGTGATGGTCATGTTTCCAACTATCCACTTTCATGGGGTAGTTGGAAGATTGTGGGGTTTGGTTATCTAGGATTTTGATGAGGTGAAAATTTGTTGGGAGAAGTTTAAAATCTTATTCTACAATGAGTTTTATCCCGATAAAAAACCCAAAACTCCAGAAAAAGTGATTCTTAAGTAGGATTAAGATATTGAGAGCTTATTGGGAAGGTATATTTGGGGAACTTGAGTTGGTAGAGGAAATAATGGATCTGGGTCATCTAGATAGTAGGCATTATTCGTCAAGGTTGCAATGTAGGAGACATACTCATGATAAAACTTAGATGTGAGGATCCGTAGTGTAGAAATCACATGTTAGAATCAGCCTATATAAAGGTCTTTTAAATTGTAATCCTTTTAGAATACTAATACATCACAAGCTTTGGAGGTGATATTCCTGTGATAAGTAAGGTCATATTACTTAAGACTTCCTGAACCATCATTCCATAGGATGAGGAAGGAATTCAAAGGCTTCCAATATAGGGGCTCCAAACATGGTACAAGGTATCGTTTATGGCCCCCATTTTTCTTTAGTTATTTTTCTTTAGTATCACTTCCTTTTTTATGTTTTTACCCTGGAGTTTGATCATATGTTTTTGGTGGAGTCTTTCTTCATACCTCTCTTTTGGCCAAAAATGTGAGATCTCTCTTATTAGAGAGAGTTTTTTAAGGGACCTATTGAGTATGAACCCTTGGGTTTGATGGTGGTATGTATAGATATAAAACTTTTGGGAAATACATGAAATTTAAGGATACCTATGTTACTAATTTGTTTTTTGGATTCGAACATGAATGTAAGAGGTATGATTTCCCCTCTAAGATTCATTATCTACGACATCATATAAAGTCATAATTATGAGTATGTTCCACCCAAAGATGATAGTGGAAAGGTTTTTTGAATGATTTCCTTTGATTTGTATCTTTGAGATTGTTTTGGTTGTGATAAAGTGTTAGTGAAAACCTTGGTTATGGGTAACTGATGGGAAAGTGGAAGGGTGACTTCAGGTAATGGAAGCTTATGACTCGGAGTTACCATAGTGATACGAGGTATAACCTATGACTTCTTTACTTTATATGAATATTTTGTAGACATAGGTGTCATTCATTACATTAACTACATATCCCTTATACTAGAGATCGAGATTCTATTTGAGTCTTTTTCCCATCATATATAGATATAGATTCCTACATGGAATGATTTTTCTATATCACACATCTGTGGGTAGTGAAAGTTGGTAGCTTTGGATTTATTCATTAAAAATATGGATGATATCTTGATGTTTTTTATTTTGTATCATAACATGAACAAAAAAATATCAAAAATAAATACCCCTTATTGAGGAATGAAGTTATTTTTGACCAATTGAAAGGTGTGAGTTGGATTATAAATATCTATATCGGGTCTCTCTATGACCATTTGAGGGTTTATGAGGATGATAATCCAAAAATGACATTATAATGTCACTATAAGAAATATGGGTTCCTAGTGATTCCTTTTTTTTGTGTAACTAATTGTCCTACTTTATTCATCGATCTTATGAAATGGATATTCTAGGAATACATGTACTGATTCATATTTTTCTTTATCAAAGAAATTCTCATATACTCTAAATCACTATAGGAACACACAGATAGTTGATGATGGTCCTAAACTTACTTCAGGAGCACTAGTTTTATGGTAATCTCTCAAAGTGTCAGTTCTGGAATAGAGAGGTTTACTTTATAGGTAATGTTAAATATGGTATTGGTTTATCAATGGAACCATAAAAGGTTGATTTAATGATTACTTGTTAGAAAACCAAGATTATAGTAGATATGTAGAGTCTCCTCATGCTGGTAGGGTACTACCAGAGCATGGCGTCGTGTACGTGGTGTTTTTCAATGCATCTGGAGCTGGGATCAGATGCAGTAGAAAAATATGATGATAGTGAATTCTTATGGATTGAGGCAGTTGAGACCCTATGAGAAAGGCTTTGTGACCCATGGATTTTCCTTGGAAACAACAATATTCACCTTAAAGATGTTGAGATGTTATCTTCGGGTGATCAGTTTATTGTTTTCTTAGACTACTAGAGTTTTAGGTACTTATCTACTCAAAGATAACCCAAACCGAGATAGAGGCATTTGTTGGAATTATTGTAGGGCTATGACTTTGAGATAGTCTATATTATGGGGAAGGGAAATGGGCCAGTATATTCCCTTAATAGGAAATTATCCTTTCATTTGGTGGAGGAATTGGAGTATTTGGCCTCATTATAGCTAACCCTAGTGAAGGAGAGAGATACATCTTACCTTAAGTTGATGATGGTGATTCCTAAAATTATTTATTGTGTGAGAGAATATCAGTTAGTAAATGTTAAATGTGGGGTTTTATATGACTATATATCCACATGAGATGCACCCAATGTATTTTCTGAAGAAGGGATCACATCAACCCTTTCTAGGGATGGATGGTAAATCTGATCACATTGTGTGAGGATGGGTTGAAGGATTTTCATACCTATCCCTTGTATGTGAGTCTTGGTGTGTAAAATATGTACATGGACCTTTAATAATAGTTTTGGGAGGATGAAATGAGGTAAGGTTTTGTTGAATTTTATTCTTGATACCTCACATGTCATTAGGTAAAAATTGAACATTAGGTTTTGCTGGGTCTAACTATACCTAATGAGTTTTAAGGATGGTTATGGGATGGAATATAAATATTTTTTTTATGATTATTCTAAGTTTATAGTGGGTCCTTATAACTATTTGGATGATTGTTTACCAACTTACCAAATTTGACACATTCTATTTCTTTCTGAGGCCAGAACTTAGTTGAGTGTTTGGGGAGTTTGTACATGTAAGAGATCATCCGACTTCTTGGGAACCCATGATTTTTTTCCAACAATTTTGATCGATATAAATTAGGGTTTTTAGGGAAAAAAGGGTTTTGTGACTCAGTTATGGATAAACACAATGTTCCACCCCCAGGTGGATGGTAAGTGTAAGTGAACCATATAGGGTTTGGAAAAAGTGTTACAAGCCAGCATGTTGGTTTTCAGATAGAGCTATGTGGATCAGTTACCATTGGTGAAGATTTCTCATAACATCATATATCACCCCACTTCTATCATGACACCATGCAAGGCATTATATGAAAGTACCTATAGGATTTACTTATAATAGAATGAGTTTGGAAGGAAATCCATTTCTTGGCTAGAAATTGTGTAGGAAACATTGAAGAAGCATTTAAGTGATCCATGAGTGTTTGAGGATAGCTCAGTGTTGATATAATTCTTATTTAGACCAATTTTGTAGACCTTTGGAGTTCAAGTAGGGAGGCCATGTATTCCTGAGTCTCATCATGGAATGTATTTCAGAGTTTTTGTCATGGATTAGTATTTTACCTGAGGTTCTTCGGGCTTTATGAGTTTTGTGAGGGGTTGGTGAGGTTACATACCACTTTTCCTTACACCTGAAGTGGAGCTAAGTGCACGATGTCTTCCATATGTTGTAGCTAAGTTGATAAATGATCGACCCATAACACGTTATCGAATATGGAGAGATGGACATTGAGAATGGATTTATATTATCAGAGTACAAAATGAAGATTGAAGACTAATAGAAGAGGATCTTGTGTGGATGGACCATTCCTCTAGTTCTAGTTATTTGGAGGCACAAGATAATAAATGAGAGATACTGGAATTTTTAGAGTGAAATGTGGGCTCAATACCCCCTCCTTTTCATATATCTTTTTATTTTTAGAGTGAATTACTTAAAGGAGGGGAGAATATAATAACTCTGGTTTAGAAGTTTGATCCTTTGAATATTTATATTTATATCCCAAGATTATTCCTCATAGTTGGCGCTCTATTTTGGGTGTCACGGGACCCAAAAATTAACATATTAAAAATATTAATATATATTAAAGCATGGACATGCACCTTTTTAGAATAAATGGTTTTCCCAGTGATTGGGATCTTAGATGGGAAATCTAAGATCATGGTTGATTTTAGGATGCATGGTTTAACCTAGTCATGTCATAAAGTTGGATAACATCAAGTGTTCAGTTAAAGATAGAATTTTTTAGGTGTGTTTAGTAAATAAAATAATTTATAAATTTATTTTATTTAATGGAAAAACCTAATTATCCTCTATAAATACATTATTCTAATGAATCACCAGAATTATCTACATAAACCTAGGAGATTGGATGAGTAAGTGATATCTTCCTTGGTGTTGGTGACCTAAGAACGTGGATCGATGAAAATGATTGAGGAGAATCATCATACAAATGACGAACACAATGGGATCTTCACATGTATCATTAGAAGAAACGTTCTTCACTAGAGATCAATCTATTCTTGATGTAGGGCTCATTATTTTGTGATTTCCACCATTTGAATTAAATTCTCACATATGGATTTCAATATCTGCTTAATTTTTGGCATTTTCTATACTTCACATGATTCTAGTTTTAAATAGAGTTCTTGAACCTATTGGATCATATCTTCTATAGACATGAATTCACCCTCATCTTCCACAATTTATGGTTTTTCCCATATCACATTGGATAATGATGATTTTACCTTGTTCTTATTCTTTTCCCACCATTGTTCTTTATGTTCTTCATCATTGGCCCAAGGGTTTGGTGATTCGACATTTCTAGGCTAGATTTGAGCATGATAAAATCCCTAGATTCATGGGGGATGTGTGAAAATCCTTGGAAGTGTTTTTTTTTCGTATGGATTGAGGTATATTACGAGTTGTGATTGATGTATTTGAGTATTAGAACCCCAAATGGTGGTGGATGGTGTGATGGATTACCAATCATGTAGTCAAAGTTCTAATTTCTTACCACTGGAGGCTAGAAATCGATGATCATATGATTTTAAATTAAGTTTTGGTGGATTTTGGTTGGTAATGTGGTGATGAAGTTAGTGTATTTAGTAGATCTAGAATCCTCATGAATAAAGGATTCATTGTCTATGAAAAATCTAACCACACACCATGTATCCTGAAGGAATATATGTTGTGTGGTCTAGTTTCTCATGACAACTAGGGTTTCAACTGAAGTTATATACCACACGCCACATGGTTAGGACCACATTCCATATAATCCTACCTGGTAATCCAATAAATGTGCCAAAGGCACACGCCCATGACCCCGTGTGGATAAACACACTATGTTACACTAGGGTCACTCCATGTAAAATTACATAGAAAACTGAGTTGTGTAACATGAGTAAACATCCAAGATGTTAAGTAAACATACATTCCATGTAACCCATATACAAGTCATGAAGTGTGATATGGATATCCAAGAAATTTATAGGTTAGGACATGCCCAAGTGTCCAGGAATAGTCACACACCATGTGACCCTATATAAACATCGCGTAATTTTTCCTAAATATTATACCTTGCATATCTTCTCCTCTAGAACCTATATTTGAGCCCATGAATATCTTATCATGAGTAGTTTTCTACATGGTCTATGTTTTCGGATTTCATTTTGACTTCAATGGTATGAAATAGGGTGTTGTATGTGGGATTCTTCTTTCAACAATGCTTATCCAGTGGTGGTGTTTGGGTGTGATCATTAAAATGTTACTAATGTCATAACTCCCCCATATCCCCAATGTGTAGGTCCCCCATATTTAATGTATATAAATAGATTTAACTCCCCCACATTATAGAGGGTGGGGGTCCTCTATTTGTGAAGCATAACTCCCCATCATTGAGCTCTGCAATTGTGTGGGTCCTCCATTGGAGTAGTTATCCTTCAACTATTCTATGCAGTGGTGAGGTGTGGGTCATCTATACTCATTCTTGAGAGGTTACATGAGATTCATGGTTAAGAGATAGTACTCCCTTAGCTTTGAAACATAGTAGTGACAAGTTTTCCCTACACCCTGATTCTCAATAGATTTCCTGTGATGCTTGGAAATTAGATGGGAAATTTAGAGCTTTAGGGAGACTCTTCATTCTCATATGGTTGTGAAGATGGAGATCTACTTTCTCTCTTCACTTGGTTTTCTTTATGAACATATCTAATGTTGGGTTTTTTTATCATATTTCCTTATGGGTTGAGATAAATATTGTTATTTATATTTATTAACTATTGTTTTTTGGGGTGTCATACTAGGTATGTATATACTCACCCTTGCATGGGATTCTCCCGTACATGTTGTGTCTTATGTAGAAAGTACAAAAACCGGTAGTGACATTAGTGGTCTTAGTATTGGAGTGGAAAAATAGTACTTGGATGTCCTGACCATGGTTGATGGTTAGCCTTGGATATTTTGAACTACACACTGTTCAATTTTCCCTTTTACCAGTAGTTTCTAGGTTGGTACCTCATTTCTAGTTGGGCATATATTTCTTACCTTTATATATTTTGTATTACACTACTGTAATTTTATGTATTTTCCTAGAGGTTTTTTATACATTGTTCACACTAGATGTTTCAGTCTTTTATTATATCACTTCATAGTTTCATGGAGATGGTTTTGTGTGTGCATATAGGTACTTTAGGATAAGGCCTCCCATACCAGTTATATGCCTACTCTGAACCTGTCTCCAACCTTTGGACTATTTGAGGTGTCCTTGGGGTTCCACAATTGTCTTTTTACTAGTCCATGTGAATTCCCGGTGGGCATGGTCATGATAGCTATTCTCATTAGTGAGTGATATTTATCAATGAAATTATCGCATCTCCTCAAAGTAATAAGGGTTATATGAAAAAAACTAAGGATATATATTTAATAGTTCTACTTTAATGGTTTTGAAATATAGATTAAATGGTACCAATAACATTGAAAAATTATTTTATGGAATGTTTATATTTTTGGAGATAACTATTGAAGAAAACATGCTTGGGGATGGATAAGTTTTAGGTTTAGTAAATTTTTTAAAGTTGAGATAATAAAGGGTTGGGTGAATTTAAAAATATAAGTTTTTTGTATAAGTAACCTTGGGTTTGATAATTTATTTATGATATTTTTTATTAAGTTCATCACATTTTTGGGATTATGATATATATTGACTAGTTTATGATTATATGAACTAGTGGTTAATACCATTTTGGGGTTAGATAGAGTTAATTTATAGAAGTGATATATAAATTCAATGTCCTTTATTTACTTGGAGGTTTAAATGGTTTTGGGAAAGGTATGTTATAGAGAATATATGATTAGGTTGTATACATACATGAGAATATGATTGTATAAATGAATAAAGTTTTTTGAATAAAGATAAGTAACTTGATATATCCTAAGAGAGTATGGTAGATTTCATATTAGGGGTTATACCCTGAATGATGAATATGTTACGAATACCCTCCCCCACATTCTTCAATGAGTAATAATTAAAATTGAAAGGATGAAATTTATTTAAGTTGTGGTGGGGGGAAGTAACACTCTTAGATCTTAATATATGATTACCTTTAAATAATTCCACGTGTCTGATATATTTCTCCACACATAATACCGAATTTAAATGAAACAATGATATATTTAGAGAAAATATAATTTTTTAAGTATGAATATTAAAACATATACATTGAATTAGCAGGAATGAATAGGAATAAAAACTTTATTAATTATATATATAAATGAAATAAATACTACCTTTAATATTAATTAAATTGAATTAGTTTACCTAAAATCAAAAATATGATCAATTATTATTTTGAAAAGTATTTTTATAAAAAATTACCTTTTATGTGATACAAATTTCTATTTCAAGAAACATATGATTTATAATGATAAATTATTTTTCATATTAATAATTGGTTAACATCAATTTATTTGTTAAATGATTCCAAATAATATTAATTATAGTAAATATTTTAAAATTTTATTTTTCAATAAAATTAGTTTTTACTTATATTTTATGATTCTATTCAAAAATATAATATTAAATATTATAATTTTAATTTGAAAATATGGAAATAATTTTTTTAATTTGGATAAAAATATTATCTTAAGATGAAATTTTGGGTTTTTTTCCAAAGAGATTTGTTTTTAGTCGAAAAATATGGTTTTGGTGAAAATTATAATTTTTATGAGTTTATCATTATGTAAGCTTATCCCATAAGTTTATAAAAATGATTAAGTAATAAAATATATATATTTAAATAATAAAATTATGAATTTAAAAAAAAAATTTAACTTATAAATCCAACATCCAAGATTTTTAGAACTAATTAAAATGTTACTTTAATTAAAAAACAATTTAAGTATTTTTGTTAAATCAAGTATTTTCAAGGGATATTCGGTTATAGGTATACTTTAAAGCCTATTTAACTTTATTTGTTTTATAATAAATCAATTTATATCATTCAAACTCATATCAAAGATAATTTTATCTTATATATAAATTTAAATCTTAAAAATGTTATTTTTCTAAAAAATGTTTTTAGGTGATTGGGTGTGTTTATTTTAAAATAAAAATTTCACAATGTTAGAAATTTTATTTGATAAAAAAGTTTACAAATTTTAAATTAAAAGTATCAAATTAAGTAAAATTATCAATATTAATCTTTTTATTAAAAATCAATTACTAAGGCTAGAAATTGATCACCAAGGTAAAAGTAAACTGGGGTAAAAGTTAAAAAATTTAAAGAAAAAGCCCTAAAAAGCATAAAGTTTTATAAAAAATGAGTGTATGGGGTAATTTTATACCAACAAACATTTTAATATTCAATTTTTTCAATTTTTTTCCTTTGAAACTTGAATAGAAACCTTACATTTTTGAAAATGCATGGGTTAGTCCCAAAACTACCCTTCTCTGCACTTTTAAAAGAGTAAAATCTCCACCACTTTGAGTCTAACCTTCCCTTTGAAATTATCCCTAAAAATATACCAAATTTATTCTCTTAAAACTATATATAATTTTTAAAATCTTCTGGTTTCCATTAGTTAGCATAAATCCTTCATTTCTAAGGATACTTATAAGGAAAATTCAAGTTCCCAATGTGAGTATTATCAACTACTTTAATTTTATTCTTGATTATCTTAATTAACATTTATTATATCCACACTAATATAATGATATTATAATCATTTATGTACTATAATATAACTATATAATGTTATTATCATTGTCTAATCATATATTTCATCCATTAATAAAAATGAATTTGTCATTCATGTGTACGTGTAAACTACAACAACCATGAGTAAAAAAAATAAATTTTTCATCACTACCCATAATTTATGGTTAATGGATTAGTTAAATGAAGAAATATGATTCTTATTATATCATTAATGTTATGGTATGAAAAATTGGATAACCTATGAAAGATATGATCAATAAAAAAACATCATTAATTCAATTGTTTAAAGTGTGCTAAGAGGAAAATATTTTAGTAAAATTATGTAATATTTTCATATCCATTACATATTATTATACTTAATTTTTAATTATGATATATTACAATACTAAAAACAAAATAATATAATTATGTTTCTAGTATAATGATACTACAATAAAACCACCTTCTAATCATTCATTAAATAAAGAAATGTTCGTGTTTTGGTAGGTTTAATCACCTAATTGAACAATACTTTGAATTTATATCATTAATGACCATAGAAAAATAATAAATATTATAATATAATATAAAAGTGAAAATAATTATTTGTTTCATTAATTCAGAATATGTTATATTAATATCAAGAAAACACGTTTGATTGTTAAAAATCATCATAACAAGACTATTATCAATTTCATCTTCAAGGATAAAGACTAAAACACTCAAGAAAAGATTTTTAAACATCATAAATTGTCATAAAAAATCCATAGTATTAACCTTAATTACTTAGTAATGATGAAATTTTCAAGAATAATTAATGTAAACACTAATATTATGAAACTAGTACAAACAATGAAAACTATAAACACCAAATGTGGGAAATAATAAGAATTCATATAGAGAATAACTATTTATGAAGATTATAAATGAAAATTTATATTATTAAGGTTCATAATTAAGTTATTGAGATAGATATGTTTGTGATACAATAGGTTGAAGAGCATTCGTGGAAGTTAGGACAAGAGGTAAGGGTTTTGATCTCAAATTATTCTCTTTGAGATACATTTGGTATTATGCACCTAAATTCATTTATGAGGTGTATATACTACCTATTTTAGGTATCATATCCTGAACTATATTTTATTCATAGTATTTTAATTTCACTAATAATCCCTATCTTTCATGAGGTCTTGACTTGAATGTTTCAAATATATAAGTGTTTTTTTTCAATTTTTATTCATTGATACATAATATATTTTGTGCACCATGTATTTATTTAATGGTGTATTGAATGAACATGGATATATTTGTATCATACACCTAGTATTTCATGGGATTTAATATCCAAATAATTTTCCTTTATTCAAGTAGCTATTGATTCAGTTGTTTTCCTAGTAGTAAGAATTTTTGGTAAGTCAGTTTTCATTAATTGATTTATGATAATTCTCTTAAACTCATATGTTTAGAAAATTATTCCCTTTGATTATTTTATATAGTATTTTATCATTTTCTTCTAGGGATATACATTCTTACCACATAAAACCTTTGAAAAATATTTCTCACTTCTTGAGATATTTTTCCCGTAAAGGATATTGGTAACTCAAATCTCTCTCTTTGAGTTATAATGTTTTATCATGAACATTATTATTCTATTATTGGGTTCTCCCACCCTAATATTTTATGGTATTTTATATCCTATTTAGTAAAATTAGGTTTTAATATAAAAAGGATTTATTACTCTTTTTACAATTTGAGTTTTCAATAAAGGTAAATTTATATATTAAAATTTACTTTTCATAATCAAATGTTTTATCTTTTGGATATTTAATATAGAAAACTTTATTTAATTTTTAATGATATATTATTGGATTTTTTAAAGTAAAATTTTTCAATGAATTTTTAATTCACCTTTTGAAAAATACTTTTAGAAGGGATCCATAATATCATCTTTTACATTAATGTTAATTTTTTTTAAAATATCTTTAATGTTTTCAAATCCATTTCATTTTTCATTTTTAAAAGGATTTACCCTAATAGGTTTTAGTATTCACTATTTATACTCTTATATATATACAAACATATATATATATATATATATATATCATTTGGGGGAATGAAATCACATTACCAAATAATCCAATTCACGATCCCATCTTAGTTGGTGTCCTTCAGGAATTATTTTTCAAGGATTTTTTCATCTATATAAATATTCTTCTAGGTTTTCTTTGTTACACTAGGGATGTGATATTTTGAAACCATTCACATTATTTCTCTTGATTTCTTATGATCGTGTTATTTTATTATTGACTTAGTTGTATACTCATTTATCAATATAGTGTGAACATTAAATTTTACACAATTTAGATTGGATGATATTTTTGTTAGAAAGAATTATATTCTATTAAATTTGGGAAATTTATTAGTGTTCCATATGTTTTCATTAAAATACAGATGATTAATGGAAATTTTACTATGTACTGTTTAACCATCCAGCTTCTTCCTTTATAAGGGTTAGGATTATGTTATCCCTTTTATTCAAAAGCATAAAAGTATTGTAAATCCATATGTTTTTATTCTAATACAGATGATTATTATAAATTTGACCATGTATTTTTTGAAAATACACCTTTTTTCTCTAGGTGATTTATGACCATATTATTCCTTTTTATTGACATCAATAAAAGTATTGAAATTATTAATGATTGTTGAATACCAATGAAGGTTGATTAATTAATAACATTTCATATTTTTATATGGACATCATTGTTTTTATTTAGCTAGAGGTTCCTTAGTTAATGGTGTTAAATGTATTGTTTATGATTTTAGTGATTGAGTTCGACTTAAATATGTGATGGGTGGGGCTTGAAATTATATATCCCATCGATGCATTTAGAGGTATCATGAGAAAATCATGGTGGGTTTTATTGTATATCTCTCCCTATAAAAGGATAAGTGTCCTGGTATAAGGCCATGATAATAGGTTTTTTGAAGTACGACAATATACATTCCATATGTATGGGATCGATATCATTGATATCCATGATTTAATTTATTTTCAGGGATATATCATTCTATCAGTTTCAATTTGATTATATCTTCATGTTGTTTACTTATTCATTCCCTAACATATATACCATGTTTATGTTAGGATTTCCTCAATTGTATGTTTTCCCTTATTGATCTTTCGAGATCACCCCTTATTATGTTTCTATTTCCTTAAGATTTTAAGAATATTAGTACATGTGAAATGTTTATAAGGATAACACATGTGAAAGAATTTATGGGATATGTTGAAGACTCATTATGGATTAAGTAGTTTAATATAAAATGAGAAAAATGACTATTTGATACAAGGAACATGAGATTTTTTAGTTACTATTTTTTCCAAATTATCTAAATATATAAAATTGAAAAGATACATTGGATTTAAGAGATTAAATTATCATTATTAATTTTGTAATGAATAATGTTCATATACAGGATCTTATAGCTGATATCAATGATAATATTTAAAGTATGTGTTTATGGAACCTGATCCAGGAGTGTGGGTTTAGAGCGTCACATTCATGGGGATGCATGATACCATATGAGCCATGGAAGATACCATTTAATTGGATGATGGATTAGTTAGATTGGATTGATCCTCTTATCTGTTTTCCATTCAGACTAGGTCCATTTTAACTTAGGGATACCTTGGGGGTGTGTGTGAGCCCTTGATATATAATGAGTGATATGAGAGATGTTCAATTTTTATACGTGATATGTTTTTGACTTTTTGGTTATTCCATCCTACATCCTCATTTCCTTAGAGGGGATCCTTAAGATTGACCATAATTGTAGAAGTGGGAGTTGGTTCTAGTGTTAATGATTAATAGTGTAGACTGAGTTCATGAGAGGTGGACCTTATGGTATAGTGAACCTTTGCATGGACCCAAATATGGGATATGAGATGAGTGAAACCAATTTATGTTGTTTAGAGGAGGATGGTGAGTTTATATTAGGATCACATAATGATGTATCTAACACTGAAAATAGGTGAATTAGTATTGGTATAAATTTATTCTAATTTTACTTTTATCCCTCTATCGCCTCTTCACTTATTCAGTGAGAAGATATCTCTTTTTCTTTACCCCCTTTGGTTGGTATGTAGATATATAAATGAAAAAAACACAAGTTTTGACACTATATTTTTTATAGGTAGATGAGAAGTTTAAAAGAAAAATATATCAAGTAATAGAGAATAAAAATACATCAAGGATTGCATGTGTTTTCCCAAGTATTCTTGTGAAAGGCCCAACCAGTGCACCTGGCATCATCACGTAGTTCCATACTACTCACCCAAAATATGTGCACATGCCTAGCCTATGTGGCTCGACCTGAGCAAGAAACCCCTTGCACAAGTCACACCTTTTCCAAGATCTGCACAAACTACCTCATTCACTCATATTCCTGAGTTTTCCTATAAATAGGATCCCTTGGATCCTCATTTAAACAACTAAAATATAAAGAAACCATTGGAATCTCCCTCCACACAAGTCCTTTTCCCAAGTGTTCAAAACCCCCCAGGTAGCTCTCTTAATCCTTAAAAGAAGATAGAATTAATGATATTATGAGGACTAGATTCCTTCCAAGGCATAACAAACCAAGGAACTATGTGAGGATTCACTTCAACCTAGTCCAAAAGTAATAGGGATAAGCCCCCTTTCCAAGATCAAACATGCATGAGACCCTTCCAAAATCACAAAAGGAGATCCTTGGAGGTCTGAGAAAGATATCACCGAGGTTTGGTTTCCCAATTTTCCCTTCACCCAAGTTCACCCAAGTTATCCTAGGTAAAACCTAAGCAAGGAACCCTCTAGTCCACCTAGGAAGTATCTAGGAGAGGTTCTACATAGCCTCCCATGTAGCACTTGGGCGAGGCACCCTCCATCTTGGCTAGGTACCACCATATCTAGGTACCCACCAAGCCCTTTTCATACCACCAATGGTATGATGTATCTTTCTGTGGGGCCTCCATCCAATGGGGACTAAACCAAGGCCTCCCCCAAAGCCATAAAATATGTGTGATCATAGAACAGGGAACACTAGTGTGTTCTCTCAATTATTCATTATCATGGTAATGGAAGCTCAACATTTATTCTACCTAATAGGTATGGTTCTCAAAGTGTTCTCAATTATAAATTCTCATGGTAATGAGTATACCATCCTTAGGGATAATGATGGGTCTCTAAGGCTTGAAAAAATATAGGATATTTTCACATCTAAGCCTCATATATCTCCATGACTTCCCCACTATCACATCCTCCTCATCTATCAGAAGTTGAAGAGAGAATTCATCCTTAGGGAATCCCTCTTGGAGTAAGCCCCTAGTATTTATTATGTGGAATTCCTCTGCCTTCCATATCCCTATCCTTATCTACTAGAAGACTAAGGGGATTGTGTAAATTTATCAATCTTTTTCTTCCTCTTGTTTCTCACACCGGTCATGACTCACATGGCCTTATAGATTTGTGGTGATCATGAAATCATCATGATCAATCAATCAAATGGTCCTTCTATCCGATATCAGCCCCAAAAAATCACTTAAATGATTCTTCTATTTGGTATAATACCTAACCATATTATAACCAACTTAAAGGGCCATATTACCAATGGGGAAATCCATTGAGCCTCTTCTATAGTTGTAATCCCCAACCTTTCAAACTATGTGGGATTTTATTCCTATCCAAACAAGATATATATGAATCCTACCTGATGTTCAAACCCAACACCCCAAATTTACCCTAATATTATCTAGGCCATATTAAAAGTAGGTATATATCCAAAATAGGTGGATATATCCATTATAGGTTCTTAGGGATGCTTTGGCATAAATTTCACATCATCCTTGGCTAGGTACCTTTCACTTAGGCATCCTTGACACATGACGCTAAATTCCATGGTCCAGTCCTTGTCACGTGACCTTAAAATGTATGATGTGTCACATTATGTGGCACTGAACTATGTGGTTTTTAATTCATTTCACAAGGATATGTAGGAATCTATTCTCATGGGACAAATCTCATCATCAAAACAACTCCCATCTTCCTGGATAATGATAAATCCAAGAGGAACCTACTGCATGGCTTAAAAATAGAACCATTATAAATGACATAAGAATATATAGTACGTATACAAATAGTACCATAAATGGGGAACCTTAGATGCATATAGATGATTCTAAAGTAAATAAATGATAACAATTTATTGCTAATATAAGGGTGAACCATTCTATATTTGGTATTGAATAAATGATTCAAGAATATGTATTAAATTTATAAGATTGTCTTGAAGTAGGCAATAATTCTGCCCAAAAAGGTGAATTGATCCAGAAATCCGTTCCTATCGATTAATGTGAGTCCCTAGGTTTTTTGGAACCATTTACCAATGACCAAATGGATTTTTAAATAGGTTTTTGAAACATCATGAATAAGGGAATATTTAGGTGTTTCAGATTCCATGAATAAACCACATTGGAAACCGTTTGGAAATGAAATAGATACCTTTCCAAATGAAACAAAAATGGTGAACCCAACATGAATCCTTAACCAAATTGACTTTTTCGACCACATGTTAGGAACCTTTCAATCTTATAAAAAATTAAAGTGTGCTAAACATGGATATAAAGCAATCTATTATGCATGTGTTTGTTTATTAAAATGCTGATTTCATGGGGTTTCCTTGTTTTTGTTTTTTGTATATCCCATGAAATTTAAACAAAGAACTCCCTTTAATCCAATCAAGTCTTTACAGCTGAAAAAATGTTAAAATAAACTATTTCACAATTTGGGTCCTATTTTAACTCGAGGACACCATCACCAACCCAATATTTTCAATTCTAGGTTTCAAATGCACTAGTTTGAAAGTACCACTTGAGCAACACCTTGATTTTTATGGACCTTTTTTTCACAATTGAATTAAATTTACAATGATATATTGCATTTCAATAAGTAAAACATTCATTTCACACAACACCAGATTATCATATGTTACACGCAACACTGACTTGGCGTACGTTTCATGCAACATTGATTTTCTATGAAATATCATTTTATTATTATAATTATTTAAAAAAGATAATTATAACCTAGCTATTAAACATAGTAATATGAATAGTAATAAATAATTTTAAAATATTTTTATCATGGTTTTATATAAAAAAAATATATTGTTAACAATATATATAATTTTTGGAAAATTCCTTATATGTTTAAAAATACTATTTTCTCAAATGAACTGCTTTTAATTTCCTTCTATGAAAAATAATAAAATTAGTTTCAGAAATATTTGAAATTTAATATGGTAAAATAAACTTTATTTTTTAATTTATAATTTCAAAATTATCTTAGGGTGAATTTTTGGGATTTTTCTGAGAAACATCATTTTTGGATGAATAATGAAAAATACTGAATTTTAATTCAAAACTACCCTTTTCCATCTAATTTTTATAAGGTTAAATTATATTTTAATTTTTTTTAAAGTTTAATTATATGATATTTTTATCATTTAATTTAATTTAGGTCATTATAATCAATTTCACTTTGAAATTGGGTATACAAACTTATATAACTTTTGGATGTTTTTACTTTAAAAACCCGCAGTGTCGTCCCGTCAGCAGGATTAAATTTAAATTAATTTCTACCATGTTTGTGATTGAAATTTGAAAAAATAGATTCTATATTTGGAATAAAAATAATCTATCACATAAAATAATTTCAACTTAGTTTTTGACAAAAGATATTAGTGAATGTAATTAAAATTAATTACAATGATTAAGGTAAAATTACGCTTAATAAGGGACTAAACATTAATCTTAAGGGATCAAATGACCCGAAAACTTTTCCAACATACATTTTATAGAAATATATAAACCCTATAATTAATTTTATATAATTTTTTTCATTATAATATCCACTTGACATGTGAAAAATGTGGGTGGAATTCCTTTTCCCAAAATTTACAAGAGTGTCACTCCTCCTCCAATATAAAAGGGCCTCCTATCCTCCCACTTCCTCACACCTCTCAATCCAAATTTTATCTACCAATATCAACTCAAATATCTCTTCAAAATCCCTCCCCTCATCCTAGAGTCATTCCCCTGGGATGAAATAAATCTAAGTAATCCCTTTGGTGCAAACCAAAAGGAGTTACCCGCATAAGAGGTAACATTCTTCATCAAGTTCTTTTATTTTATTTCAATTATCAACCCCATAAAAACTTCTTATTACATGATTGTATAAAAATAAAATTATCCTAAATATAATAGGATTTTTATTCTTTGTTTTATACCTAAATTTAGAAACACTTCCATGTAATGGCTAACAAACACAATGTTTACGTGTACGGTGAACTACCGCCTCACGAAACGATGATCGTTCATTTTTCCTTTACAACATGTCATGGTTAAAATTATGATGGAAACTCTATTTATATATGTTATATATTATTTTTATTATTTATTTACTCTTATTTAATCCTTTTACAACAAATATATTTATAATTTCTATTTAGTGTAATTATAATAATTTCATTTGATGAAGTGTGGACTACCACCCCCTCAAAGCGATGCGATTCGTTCTCACAATAGATTGAATGTATTAATCATTAATTTAGTAAAATTATATGATATATATGAAATAATAATTCTAATTTAATTATAATATATATAAATATTTATGTAATTTTCTTTCTTTCATTCAATACAAAAAAAAAGGAAACAACATTCAAGCGTATGTACAACTTACCGTCTCCATGAACGGTGTATTCCATTTCAGACTTCTATATTATATAGATTATTATAATAAAAATATAATTGATATGAATTATATTTATATCAAGGTATACATTATTTAAATCCTGATATAAGTATAGGGACCAAAGATATAACAAATTAATACACACGCAAATAACAAAGAAAATATTACTCTAAGTGAATCCTTAACATAGGATTGTTAACAAGCATGTAATATATAGTCATAATAAAACTATATATGGTATTAGATATAAGAATATGATTATTTAAAGTATGTATAATAAACTTAAATTTATTATACATGAATATTGTATGAGTATGAGCAGATTCTAGACACAAGACAGTGGGATTTCATCTCACTTTTTATTTATGTGAGATACATGATTTATTCACCAACCATTCATTTTGTGTTGTGTGTATAATTACCATGGATGAATTTTAAAAATATTATACATAAATTTATGGGTATTTATGTATCCATTTTAGGATCTTTCTTTCATGGGTTTTAAGTTTCAAAAGTTACCAAATTGGTAAAATAGTTTTGTCTTAGTTTTCTTTCTTTGAGACTTATGTGTTGTTATGCACCAAAATTATTTTTCAAAATGAATATAATTACATTTTACATTTCATGTCATTAATATATTTATTTACATGATATTTTAAACTTCATTTAATTTCATTTTCTTACATGGAGATTATAATCCCAAGTTACCATGTGATAAGATTTTATTGGAACAATCTCATCGCTTTTCAAGATGGTTTATGTTTATGCTTCCTTTAATAAAATATTATGATCAATAGATCAAGAAAACTCATAAATTTCCTTATAATATGTTTATTTTAGGTATCTAAATGTATTAGTATCATTTTATAATCTTTGATACTTAAGATAATTAATAAAATGTTTTTATGAAAAATCTTATTGTATTTCTCTCTTCAGTCAGAAATCTATTTTATTTCAAAAACTATGTTTTTAGAAATGTTTTATAATTTTTTTTCAAATGATCCTTGAAAATAATTTTCAAGGAAAAATGAATTGAATTTTTTTAATAGTTTTTAAAGCTTTCTTTATAAGTTTTCAAATCGATTTTCAAAGAAAAATGTTTTCAAAAAGGTTTTATATTTTAAAATTCCTTTTTAAATATAAAAAGGATGTTTTATTCAAGAAATGTTTTTAAAAGATCATTCAAAATATAAGATAACATCCTATTGTGTTAATAATTCCTTTCTAGAAAAATTATTCAATTTTTCCATTCATATTATTTCTCTAAATGTATTATATTTTAATGGCATGATGTTTATGAAACCAATTTCTCTTTCACGGGTTATATGCTTTTAAAACCCAATTTTTTTACAGGTTATATTTATTATGAAATGATTATGAAACCTGTCTTTTTCAAAAGGTTAGGATATGATTACATGATTATGATACCCATTTCATTTCATGGGTTATGATATGATTATTTACAATTTTGTGGCACATGTATGTATGATTTCATTATGAGATGGGTGGACTTATATCTCCCTCCAATGAATTTGGTAAATATTTATATCTCATGAGATAGATATGGATGGAATAAGAAAAGAACATGGTTCAATATTATAGGTCCAAAACAATAAATGAAATCAGTTCAGTATTACAGGGCTGGAATAAGGAGCAAACTTGCTTCAATAATATAGGGCTAGAACGAGGAGTGAACATGGTTTAGTAAAGGACTTTGTCTACTAATATGGCCTCAGAAGAAATGCCTTTACTACTATGGAAATAATTATATTTGCTTATGTGTCTAAAAAATTCCATGTTTTATTCCCATGTTATGATTTCTTGTCTTATGTTCTTTATTTCATTGTTATTCATGTGTTATGAACTACCAGAATTTATTCCATGATTCATGTTTATGATCTTTGATGTGCAGGGTATGATATTCAATTTTCATGATCAGGTTCTCATACCCTTATTCTCATGATTATGATTACGTATTTCCCTTATTTACCCTTATTGAGCATATGAGATCACCCCTTTTAATGTTTCCTTCCCCTAGGATATAAAAATATGTATTATGTTTGATATGTCTAAGAAGTGTGATAGTAAAGAAGAACCTAAAAGGGGATGACTTAGCTCATTTATGTGTCAATGTTTATGTTTCCATGTTTCCAAAGGCACTAGACTGGTATGGTCTTTGGACGTCTGTTTGTATAATGTTTTTAGTATTATGAAAAAGTTATGTAATGTTAATGTATGAAAATTGAGGTTTTCTATAGTTGGTATTAGAGCAATGTTTTAGTTAACCTTTGGAAGCTAGGATGTGAAAACCTTAGTGATTACTCTAAGGACATGTCTAAATATAAGTCTATAGATAAGGAAAAGTATAGGAATCTGTCCTAAAATTTTGGTAAAGGATAGAGTGATTGGTTTCCTAGAAATACATCCATGTATGGATACTACAAGTGGATGTGGCTCTAGCACATATGTACTTAGGTTTAAGAACTCTGACATGATGTTCTGGGCCTGACTCGGGGTAATTTGTTGCATGATAATGGGCCTTTCTACACACCTGGTTTAACGCTCCTAGGGGACATGCTTTTAGAATTCACAAACTCTTCACAAGCCATCATAAATAATTTAAATATAATTTGGATATGAATAAACTAGAATAAATCTAATGCATCATATATTAAGGAAAATTTCATAATTTAGACATCCTATAAGTTACTTTTCATGATTTTGTGGTTGCGTAATATGATAACTATTTCTTACTCTATGATTTTGGTTTTAGTCAATGGATGGAACCCGAAGGAACCGTGTTAATGGTGATTATGATGGAAAATTAAATGATTGTCCTCCTAAGAAACCACATTCTATGGACTTTATAATGAAAAACTTAATTTTTTATGCTCAAAAATATTTCTCAATCTATGAATCATGGTGGAATTCCAAATGAACAATGGAGGGAAAACATTCTATTGAGTCTTTTATGAGGAAACATGAACCTTATTTCATAGGGTCTTGTGATGCACTTTTTTGTGAATAATGGATCAGTACTAATGAAAAGATATTATCTGTTCTCCAGTGTTTAGAGCATGAGAAAATTATTATGGATGTTTATCGTTTAGAAGGTTAAGCGGACCAGCGGTGGACTCTAATCAAGAATATGTGGTAGAAATACGAGATTGAATCTATGGATTGAGATAAGTTCAATAACTTATTTTTCAATAATTACTTTCCATAGATTCTTCATATCAATATGTATAAAGAGTTCTTTGATTTTAAGAAAATGGATAATTAATCTGTTAGCGCCTATGAGGTTAATTTCACAAGACACGTGAGGTACACTTTAGGAATTATCATCCAACCCGAAAGTAAATTTTATTGGTTATTCAGTAGTTTAAATCCAAGTCTTATAAGGGCTTTTACCATAGGATACTTTAGTATCTACAAGAAGATTTTTCATTGTGTAATCAAGGTTGAACTGGAGGTTGGATTCATGTATCAACCTCATGAGTTTGACAAGAAAAGGAATATGGTGTTCAAATAAAACTCTAAAAATCATGGAGAAAAGAATATTATTTTTCATGTATGCTCAAAATGTGGGAACAAGAATGGAGGAATTTTCCTTAAGGTATATAGTAAATGTTTTAAGTGTGTAAAGGAAGGTCATTAGGAAATTTATTGTCAAAATGATGGAAAGAAGTTAGATCAAATGCTAATGGAGATAAATAACCAAAGAATTCACCTCCCCCACTACAATTCTATAAGTGTATGGATAATGGGAATTATGCTAACTAGTGCCCAAACCTAGGGTCTAGTGATGATGATCAATGTCAGGAACCTCTTAATCCAAGGGACAAGGGGAAATATCATGCAATCTCTATTTCTAACGAGGGGTGCGATAATGACGTGATGAAAGGTACACTTACCATCCACTCTAGAAATTCTAATGTCATGCTTGATTTGGGATCAACCAAATCTTTTATATCTAAATAATTTGATAAGGGTGTTTAGATTCCACCAAAACAATTAGATATGGAATCATAAGTGAAAAAACCTAATGGAATGATGATTACATCCCAATTCTACGATTCATCTCCGATTAAAGTTTGTGGGAATGTGCTTCTTGTAAATATTTTCATTCTTCCTTTGGTTGAATTTGATGTCATCTTAGGGATGTATTTAATTTATCTGCATAAAGACCACATCAATTGTCAGGGAAGGGAAGTTACATTTGATATTTTAAACCTTCCTATCATCCATCAATGTGATGATAAGAATGATCTTCTTGTGGATATTATATCCAATGTATGGGTATTAATTCCCATTTAAAAGGGCAGTTTATCTCAAATGGTTGGGGAGAAAATCAACATATATGATATTTATATTGTTTGAGAATTTTTGGATGTATTTCTGGAAGAGATGCCTATCAATCCACCAAAACACAAAGTTTAATTCTCAATAGAACTCATACAAAGTTTCACACCAATTTCTAAGACTTCTTTTAGAATATCCTTGATTGAGTTGCAGGAATTTTGAGAAGAAAATCTAAGATAACCTTCATAAGGGATTCATTAAACCAAGTGTGTCACATTGGGGTGAACCTATTCTCTTTGTGAAAAATAAAGATGGATCAATGAGACTATGCATTGATTATTGAGAGTTAAACAAGATCACAATTAAGAAAAAGTATCATTTTCCCTATATTGATGACTTATTTGATCAAATTATTGGAGCTCAATACTTTTCCAAGATTGACCTTCCTTTAGGATATCATCAATTGAGGGTCAAGAAGGAGGATATACCCAAGAAAAAATTCCATAAAAGGTATAGATACTATGAATATATAGTGATTCATTTTGGTCTTAATAATTCCCATAATATCTTCATGGATTTAAGGAATATAGTATTTAGATATTACCTCAATCAGTTTGTTGTAGTCTTTATAGATGATATTATTATCTATTAAAATATCAAGTAATAGCATGAAGATCATTTGATAATTGTACTAAAGACCCTAAAGAAAGGGAGACTATATAAAAAATTAACAAAGTGTGAATTTTTGCAGTAAAAGGTTTCATTTTTGGGTCACATAATCTCAAGAGATGGTATAGAAGTAGATCCATACAAAATAGTGGTTATTGAATGTTGTCCTAGACCAACTATAGTGACCGAGATTTGTAGCTTTCTTGGTTTGACTAGATATTATCAGCGGTTTGTGGATAATTTCTCATGAATATATAATCCTATGACCAAGTCAAATTGGAAGGGAGTTAAGTTTCTATGGATAGATGAATGTGAGGAAACTTTCAAGGAAATGAAGAGAAGGTTAGTTAGTCCACCTATGATTACATTACCATCTAGTGGAGAAGGGTTTGTAATCTATAGTGATGCATCCAATAATGGACTGTGAGGTGTTCTTATCTATAATAACATGGTTATCTATTATGCCTTGTGGCGTTGAATATTCATGATAAAAATTACCCAACTCATGATTTGGAGTTAGTAATTTCAATTTCTTCATTAAAGATATGGATGGATTATCTTTATGGAGAAAAGTGTGATATATATTCTGATCATAAAAGTCTGAAATATATATTCACAAAGAAGGAGTTGGACATGCATTAGAGAACATGGTTAGAGTTGATAAAGGATGATGACTTCTCAATACATTACCACCATGGGAAAGCGAACAAGGTGGATGATGCTTTTAGTCAGAAGGATCATGATAGCATATCCATGATGAGGATCAAAGAATATCCAACATTTCTAGATTTGAAAAGGATGGATCTAGAAATCCTGAAGGAAGGGGAAAAATATTATATTTATCAAATGAATGTTCAACCCTCTGTCCAAGTGAAGATTAAGGAGGTGCATAAGGAAGATGTAGAGCTGAAAAATAAAGTTAGAAATGTTCCTAAAATTAACCTTGATCTAGATGGAATGATAAGGTTTAGGAACCATGTATGTGTTCCTTCCATACCATATTTGAAGAAGGAGCTATTAGAGGAAGCTCATATTTCTTCATTATCAATTCATCCTAAAAGTATGAATATTTATAGTGATTTGAAATAATACTTCTAGTGGGATGGTATTAAGAGAGATATCACAGAGTTTGTATCATAGTGTTTGGTATGACAAAAAGTTATGATTGAAAGACAAAAGTCAAAGGGGATGTGACATCTATTTCCCTTAAAAGAATGGAAATTGGATAACATCACTATGGATTTTTTCATTAGAATACCATAAACCTATAAAGTTTTCAATTCTATATGGGTGGTAGTTAATCACTTTACTAAGTCAGCACACTTCATTGCTATCAGTGAATAATTCTATCTAGATGATATTTCCAGGATAAACATTAAATATGTGGTAAGGTTGTATGGAGTACCACATTATATTGTATCATATCAGGATCTGAGGTTTACCTAAAAGTTATAGCGATGTATTCAGTAAGAAATTAATACAGAATTAAGTTTCATCATTGCTTATCATCCTCAGATAGATGGTCAGTCAAAAAGAACAATTCAAACCCCAAAGGATATGTTGAGATCTTATTATCTTTATTTCAATGGTGGTTAGGACCAACACCTTCCCCCTTTTTAGTTTTATTACAACAATATCTTTCACTCAAAAATTCAGATGGAACCATATAAAGCCATCTATGGGGAAAATGTAGAGATATAATTTGTTAGGATGAATTTGGAAAAAAGAAAACTATTGGGACTTGAGATCACTGAAGAAATGGTAGAGAAGGTTAGAGATATTCATCAGTATATCTAGGTAACTCAAAGCCAGTAGAAAAGTACTGATTATAATTGATTAAATGATCTAGAATTTGAAGTTGGTGAAAAGGTGTTTCTATGAATCTCACCCTAGAAGAAAATTATGAGATTTATGAGGAAAGTAAAACTAAGCCCTAGGTATAAAGTCCCTTTATAATTATTAGTCATATAAAGATGGTAGAATACCTCATGGAACTTAATCCAAATCTCTCTCAAGTCCATGATGTGTTCCATGTCCCTCTCATAAGGAAGTACATACCTGACCCTTGACATGTACTGAACTTAGAGGCCATACTGTTGTAGAAGGATCTTTCTTGCGAGGAACAACAAGTTGAAATTCTTTATCGTATAGAGAAAGTTCTATAAAACAATACGAATCACCTAGATAAAGTTTTTTGGAGATATCACTAGTTAGAGAAATCTACATGGGAACTTTAGGATATTATGAGGTAGAAGTATCCTCATTTTTTTACTTGAATGATGAATTTTGAGGGTGAAATTTATTTCAAGGAGGTAGAATATAACACCCTGAGTTTTTATGGACCTTTTTTACAATGAATTAAATTTTCATTGATATATTTCATTTCTCTAAGTCAAAAATTCCTTTTATATGACACTATCTTGGTGTATGTTACACACAACACTGACTTGACATACGTCACATAAAACACTGAGTTTCTAAGAAACATAATTTTATTGTTATAATTATTTAAATGAGATAATTATAACCTAGATATTAAACTTAGTAATATTAATAGTAATAACTAATTTCCAAATATTTTTTATAATGTTTTTATATAAATAAAACATATTGGTAATGAAAGATATTTTTTTTGTAAAGTCCTTATATGTTTAAAAATACTATTTTCTCAAATGAACTGCTTTTAATGTCCTTATGTGAAAAACAATAAAAATAATTTTAGACACATTTATGAAATTAATTTGATAAAATAAAATTCATTTTTGAATTTATAATTTCAAAATTATCTTAGGGTGAAGTTTTTAGATTTTTCTAAGAAACTTTATTTTTGGTTGAATAGTGACACAACTAGAAAATTGGCCTATTGTCATGGACCTATAGCTACAGTTTTACTAAAATTGTTTCCATAGGTGTGTTCTAGAGACATGGTTTTCAAAATCATGGGTATATACCATTTTTTCAAGGGATATAGCCACATTTTTCAAAACTGTGGCTATAGGTATCCCACCCTTGCACGGGAGAACAATATTCCTGCGGAAAAAAGAGAAGGAAGCTCTATTTATATGGTTTTAATGCTACCTCTATGGTTTTTAATAATATATATTTAACATAATATATATATATATATATATACTAGAAGATCTCCGTGGTGTAGTGGTTAGGCAAATGAATCCTATAGGTGAGGTACAAAAATTAAATCCGGTCGATGAAATATTATTTTTGGGTTATAGCCATGCTTTTACAAGGCTATAACCATAGTGAAAAATGACAAGATCTATTGCCACAGTTTTCAAAACCATTGAAATAACCCACATATTTACTTGGTTTAAACTGTGTAAATAGGTTAGAACCTATTGTGATGGCCATAGTGGCCACATTTTAGGAAAACCATAGACATGGTTTATGGCCGTAGTTTTGGGCCCTATTGCCACATTTTTCAAACATGGCAATATGCCAATTTTCTAGTTGTGTGAAAATAATGAATTTTAATTCAAAACTTTTTTTCATCTAATTTATTTATATGGTTAAATTAAATTGTAAATTGGTTTGAAAGTTTAATTAGATCATATTTTTTATTATTTAATCCAATGTAGGTCATTAGAATCAATTTCAATTTGAAATTGGTTATATAAACATATAAACTTTTGGATATTTTTACTTTAAAAACCCACTATGTCATCCCATCAGCGAGATTAAATATAAATTAATTTATGACACTTATGTTATTAGAATTTATAAAAATGGATTCCATATTTGGAATCATACTAATTTATAATTTCTAATAATGTAAAATTAGTTTTTGAAAAAAAATATTAGTGAAAATAATTAAAATTAATTACAATGATTAAGGTAAAATTAATATTAATAAGGGAATTAACATTAATCTTAAGGGGCCAGATGAAATATAAAATTGTAAAAGAGTGATTTTATGTCCATATTTTGATCCTATCCTCCCTTGAATCTAATTTGGTCCATTATTGTATCCAATTGAAATAGTAAAAACATGGGTTGAATTCCTTTTCCCAAAATTTATAAGAGTGCCACTCCTCCTCCACTATAAAAGGCCTAATCTCCTCCCACTTCCTCACACCACTCAAGAAATATTGGCTCGACAAATATCCAACAAAATATATCCTTAACATCCCTCCAATAATCCTATAATCATCCCCTTAGGTAGAAATCAATCTAATGAATCCCTTTGGTGCAAACCAAAAGAAGTTACCTGAATAAGAGGTAACATTCTTCCTCATGTTCTTTTAATTTATTTCAATTATCCACCGCCTAAAAAATTATAATTCCCTTATTATATAACAAAAAAATTATCCTAAATATAGTAGGATGTTTTTATGATAATTGTTCATCCTAAAATTACATACACTTCTATATGATGGGTAACAAAAATACTATTTACGTGTATGGTGACCTACCACCCCACGAAACGATGATTATTCATTTTTTCCTTTACCACCTATCATGGTGAAAATTATAATAAAATATATATATTTGTGTGTGTTATATATTATATTTATTATTTATTTAAACTTAATTAATTTTTTTACAATAAGTATCTTTATACTTTCCATTTGGTGTAAATACGATGATTTCATTTGAGGAAGTGTTGACTACCACCCCCTCAAAGTGATGTGATTCATTCACACACTACGTGGAATGTATTAAAGTGGTGTTTACCAAAATTATATGATATATATAAAATAATAATTATACTTTAATTATAATATATATATATAAATATATATGTAAACATATATTTTCTATTCTTTCTTTTTTTCAATGCGACAATAAAAACAGAAACATCATTCATGCGTACGTATGACTTACCGTCTCTACGAACAATGCATTACATTTCATACTTATATATTCTATAGATTATTATAATAAAAATATAATGGATATAAATGATATTTATACCATGTTTTACATTCTGGAAATCATGATATAAGTATAAGGACCAAACATATTACAAATTAAGACACATATGAAGAACAAAGTGAATATTACCCAAAGTGAAAACTTAACATAGTATTGTTAACACATCAGTAATATAAGGTCATAATAAAAGAATATATGGTATTAGATATAATAATATGATTCTATAAATTATTTTTAATAAACATAAATTTATTATATAGGAATCTTGTATGAGTATGAAGAGAGTCAATACACAAGATAAGATGATTTCATCTCAATTTTTATTAATGTGAGATACATGCTTTATTCACCGCACATTCTCTTTTTTGGTGTGTATAATTCCCATGGATGAATTATATGTTTCTTATAATTAAATTTATTCACATTTAAATATCCATTTTATGATATTTTAATCATGGGGTTTAAGTTTTAAAAGTTACCAAATTGGTAAAATAATTTTGTCTCAATTTTCCTTCTTTGAGACTCATGTTTTGTTATACACCTAAATTATTTTTTGAGGTGTATATAATTCCATTTTACATTTTATATCATGAATCTAATTATTTTTATTAAATTTTAAGTCTCATGTTATTTCTTTTTCTTACATTTGGAGTATGATACCAAGTTACCAAATTATAAGATTTTATTGAAACAGTCTCATCGATTTTCAAGTTGTCTATATTTTTTATTAATTTAATGAAATATTATGATCCATATCACAAGAACACTCATGAGTTTCATTATCCTATATTTATTAAAATAATATCCATGTATTTTTTACATTTTACACTCTTGTGTACTTAATATAATTAATAAAATGTTTTTAAGAAAAATATGACCATATTTCTCTCTTTGGTGAGAAATTTATTTTATTTCAAAAACCATGTTTTCAAAAATGTTTTAATTTTTTTTCAAGTAATAACATAAGATCATTTTCAAGGAAAAAATAATTTTAAAAATGTTTTATGGTTTTCAAATCTTTCTTTATAAGTTTTAAAATCTATTTTCAAATAAAATGGGTTTCCAAAATGTTTTATGTTTTCAAAATATTTTTTCAATATAGAAAGGATATTTTATAAAAGAATTTTTTTAAAAGAAATTTAAAAATTATTTCCCATATAGGATAACATCCTTTGGTGTTTATTAAGACTTTATGTGGAAATTATTCAATGTTTACATTCATATTATTTATCTGAATGGATTATGTTTTGATGGCGTGATGTTTATGAAACTCGTTTCTCTTTCACAGGTTATATAATTTTGAAATCTGATTATTTTCACAGGTTATGTTTATGATGAAATGATTATGAAACATGTATTATTTTCCACAGGTTATGATAGGATTACATGTCTATAATACCCATTTTATTTCATGGGTTATTATATGATTATTTATGATCTTGTGGCTTATGTATATATGATTTCATTATAAGATGTGTGAGACCTATATATCCCTCTAATGAATTGGGTAAAGATTTATATCTCATGAGATAGACATGGATGGTAGGATAAATAAACTCAACTTAGTATTATAGGGATGGAATGATAAATGAACTCGACTTGGTATTACATGGCTAGAATGAGGAGTGAACTCAGTTCAATAATATAGGGCTAGAAACGGGGAATGAACCTGGTTCAGTAAAAAACTTTTTTCACTAAGATGGTCTTGGAAGCAATGCCTTGACTACTATGGAAATAATTATATATGCTTATGTGTATTCCAAAATTCTATTTTTTATTCCTATGTTATGATTTCATGGATTTTGTTTTTTTTATGATTCATGTCTTATGAACTTCCAAGATTTATTCCATGATTCATGTTTATGATCTTTGATATATAGGGTATGATATTATATTTTCATGATTATGTTCTTATTCTATTATTCTCATGATCATTCTTATGAATTTTTATTGTTTACCCTTAATGATCATCGGATCTCAAACCTTTTTATGTTTCCATCCCCTGGGTTATGAAGATATATATTATGTTTGATGTTTCTAAGAAGGGTTCGAGTAAAGAAAAAAATAGTGGGAACGATATACCTTATTTATGTATTAGTATTTATTATTCCATGTTTCCAAAGGTACTAGACTAGTACAGTCTTTGGGAATCTATTTGTATAATGTTTTAAGTATTTTAAAAAAGTTTTTTAATATTAATGTTTGAGAAATGAGGGTTACTATAAATTGAATGGTAATATCCCAACCTTGGAGGTTTCTCAACAATCCCTCCAACACAGAAACCCCACCAACCATACACTCAAGGATGGATGGTGGACCAGGAGTTGACAGTGCAGATTATCTTCTTAAACTATTTCAGGAGCCTTTCCCTTGAATATAGAAGCAATTTATCCCTTACCATATTGAATCATACATATAATCCATCAATAGCTTCATCTCAATGACATAGGATTCCTCACAAAGTGGTTCTTCCAGCAACTACCAATGTAAATGACATGAAACGTCAAGTCCTCATTATAATGAGGATGTCCCCATACGGGCTTTGGCTCAGGTCACCCAAACCCAAGAATCCATGACAACCTTCCATGGGTGGAGATCAAACAACTAGGAACATTATTGAATTCTTATTCCTACTGAAGAAGAATACCAACAAGATACATCAAAAACCTATGAGAATAACTATATACCTAATCATTCACATAAATTCCACCAATACAATTTGGTAGAAATTAGAGAAACTTTTTGGCACCCCCCAATAGTGAAAATGGGGAACACCCCAATTTCTACCCCTACACTAGATGATTGTCAGTACATACTAATAGGAAATGGAGGACATGAGTAGGCCTAAACCCCTACTCCAACAATGGAATGAGCATATATACTCATTCCATCTGTTGAATCCACCTAAAATATCTTAAAAATGATGAGAGGGAAGACAAAAATCCCTACCCACATCCTACAAACCTACCAAGATATAATGATGGAAGTGACCATGGGTAAAGTGAAGGCACACAAACCCACCCACACAATTGGGGTGACTCATTGACATAATGTGATGATCACTCCGAAGAATATGCATATACCTACTCCCATCCTAGAGGTTATAGGGGAATATCCCATTATAAATAGATAATTGGATCAGGAACACATCCTCATTCCAACTTGGGGTTATCGGTCAAATTCAACAACCATTCTAGGGTATGCATATATCCCTTTTAAACCCATAGAGTCTTGTCAACATACTATGATAGCAACATGGGAGTCTCTCAAACCTAATCCCATATATGGAAATTTTTATCCATAGAATGTGATTGCAACTACCTGAGGGAGATCATAAAAGAAGAAATCCCACCCAATACAGTTCAAAATTCTAAAAAAGGCTCACAACCCTGTTCTTATAAAGGATGGTGTTATCGAGACCATCCGACATCTATCAATGGTGTCCTAATATCCTACTAATTTTTTACTAAATTATAGAAGTACCAGTCATAGTTATAGAGGTCTTACCCACAAATTTACTACTAGAAACTCTAAATTTCCTCTCTATAATGTTTACCATGGAGGCCATAAGGTGATTGATCTTGATAGATCATCACTTGGTAAAATATATGGTGGCCCTCCTCATGTCCAAAAATTCAAATAGAAAGAAGGTACTCCCCTCACTATCATTTTCCCTAAAGGCCCTCCCTAGGTTAATGTTTTTTTAACAAGGAGTTACTCACCTTACTGTATCATTTATGAGAAATCCCTCATATTTAGAGGTGCTTGGGAAGATAGGTACAATCATGATTGAGGCCATATCACTGAAAAGAGACATCATTTTTCAACCAAAGGAAATTCTGAGATAATGATCATCCTCTAAACCACCTATGGGTCATTTTCATTCCATCAAGGTAAACGAGATCCCTATTGGCCCCATTTTCTACAAAAAGCATCCAGAAAACACCCACTTTGGAAATATAACTATCATGTTTTATCCCTAAAAAACATATAAATTTGACATTCTAGAGGTACTATTAGAAGAATGCATGAAAAAAATCCATTTGAACCTTTGGAAAAAATATTCACCACCTGAAAATGAAATTATTTCCTTACAAGGGATATGTAGAACATTTTAATGTAATAGAAGAACTTAATTCCCAAATTGACTTGTAGGCCCTTCCAATGGTATGATGCACAAAATTAGAAAAAAGTAGAGGCATATTCAACATTCATTCCTCAATGAATTACATGAATTATATTGGGTGATCATCAACACCCATCTTAATGTCAATATATGGGGATCAGTAGAACATTGATATTTTCATTACACCTCACTCTCTAACTAAAAAAATCCACTATAAATGGAATTTTGTAATGTTATTTATCTGATTTGGCTCTCGGATACAAGAACTGCCTATAAATGATGGTTCCCTCGAAAAGAATTGACCCAAAATGAGTCTTAGAAGGACCAATCCCAATGAGAGTGATCTATTGAAATACTCCCATACTAGGCATATGAGAACATTAAACAAGGTTCTCACTTAAGGGAATCCAATCATCGGATACCACTAATGCCTTATGAAGAAAGTGGCTCATGTGAGGACCATATATGGAACCTAGATCATGCTCAAATGATAATTCACAAGATCAAGAGAGTAATTGTAGTCACTGCATCCATGATAATATAGGATCTATCCAAGCCCATAGGGCTGGGGTAATTTTTAACAGAACCTTCAAGGATGAAAAAATAAGCTCGAAAGGTTTTGAAAAAGGAATAGAAACAACCCAATACCTAAGGGTTGGGGGATTGTTTACCTCTACCTTATCTTCAATATAAGTCATTCCTTTCCTAAAATAGAGGTGTGTTGTAAAATGAATCCCCCCAGTTCATCCAATCTCATGACTCGATTCCCTCATCAAGATCACATACAATGAAGTTGTGTGGTGATTCTCTTTGAGTCACATTTTCCAAGAAAATCTAATGGAGTCCCGCAATGTAGGGAAGAGGCTCGGCAATAATCCCATAAAAATGTGACTTATTAGAGTTAAATATTTTCCAAAAGATCATAGTACCTTCATTAGATGTCATGGGGTCAATAATCCCTCCTATCATTCTACTATCGATACGACACCTACAATGAATTATGCATTAGTGAATGTTATCGACACTAATATTGAAGATGCCACAGAAGATGGCGCTGATGTAGAGGAGTGAGAAGAGGATGTTTCCATTTGGAAAATGATACACATGGAGATAAATTAAGAAGCTTTTTGTTCCATAAATAAAAATCTTGCTTAAAACTTGGGGGTTTATATGACTATTCCACCACCACCCCCTTGATGAGATTCTGCCAAGGAAAATAGTAAGGTAAAAACTACTCTCCATTATCTTCTAGATAGAGTTGAATCACTCACAATAGAAGAGGGAGTCACATAATATGAGATGGAACTATAGGACATGAGGAAGTTAAATGAAAACATGCTCAGGGGAAATATTCGCATTGGGTACGTTCTTCAAGTAGAGCCTCATATCACCATCCTAGATAATACCACTTAATAAGAAGGGATCATCATATCAATGAGAGAAGGCCTAGAGAACCCACTCAACCCTATGACCAAAAAACCCATTTATTTAGACCCAATAACCATAGGGTATTAGGAATTACCTTCATTAAGGAAACAAAAAAAACTGAACTAGGAAAACCATTAAAGGTTAACCCATACTAGGTTTCAACCATAGGTATTGGTAGAGACGGAACATCAATACATACTTGTTATTTCCCCTATTAAAACTTATATTCAGCCAAGAATCCCCCAGGGACTTATCAATACAATTAATTCATTGGTAGAATGATTGTAAGATTTGGAGGAAAAAAATATACCATAAAAACTATAAACGAAGCCTTAACCTAAATGGGTGGATATAACCCTTCTCCTAAAAAACTTGAGGATACCTAAATTCCTAATATTTAATGGCTTAGGGGGGAATGGAGTATCATCTTATGCATTTCATTTCCCATTATCATCCCATGATGGGAACCCCTATGCAATAAGAAGTGGTTAAACTTGGGTTCTTCATACAACTATTTTAAGGTCCATCCTTCGTATAGTATATCCATTGTTGGGCTCAATAAATCATAGGGTGGGAAGATCATTATCGATATTTACTCTTCTAATTCATATCAAAGTTGTAGAATAGAAAAATATATGGAATCTAAAAAAGTAAATAGTTAGATAATGAGTGGGGATCATATTTCATTACTAGGTTGAAGGGGTTGACTTATTACCCAAACCTAAAACTTCCCAAAGAATATTTGTTGTCCCAATATATAGAAAATATTTATAGAGAATTGAGAACATTGATCATACCTATAAAAAATAAAGACAAGTTTCAAGATCTTACCATAGTTACTTAGAAATTGGAAGATTTCATCTTTCAAACTAAGGCCAAGTCCCGACTAATTCCATCATCTCTAGGGAATAGAATAGGGAAAGTAGAGGCTAAAACCATCTTTCTTAAGCCCTCCCCTATGCTAGATATCTCCCAAAATATCATACTATATCATGTAGCACCATATCCTGAGTATCAAAAACAAAACCCTCATCATCAAGATGATAAAAAGTGGTAGATTAAAATTCAGTTTGAGGAGATAGGGAATAGAATTTATTCATTCCTAGATGATAAATTCCAGGTCTACTTCATAAAGGATTTGGAGAATAAATTACTCAACTTACCAAATCCCAAGAGGCCCGATCAGGTTGGCCTCGATGATCTCCCATTAAATAATTATTTGTTTTTAGATACACCTTTCAAAAAATGGTGGTCTCTGGGCAAGTGAAGTTTGGAAAACCACCAAGAAAAGTGGCATATTCTTTCGCTGCTTCCCAGGAGGAAGAAAGTGAGTGGTAAGAAGATTATAGAGTAGGTTAAAAAAGTAAAATGATTATAAGAACAAGAATAAAATCAATCAAACTCATGTTGTACTCAAGTAACAGTTGAGTCAACCAACTGCACCCCTAGTTTATCCTTCTAAAAAATGACCAACCTCTTTGGTGTTGCAATCCTCCAAGAAGCATTGCAATCAGATTAGTAAAAGTAAAGTGCATGAAGATGAGCCTGTACAGATGTCAAAACCATACCTGACTATCTTATACTTTATTCCACCATCCAAGAGGATATTATCCCCTTCCCACCAAATAGTACCATAATAGTTATCCTACTAAATGGAATCCTTATCAAACAAAGAATTATTCTTTGGTTTCATTAATTTCATTTAATTAATAGATCACTTATCCTATGATGAGTATGTACATGAATCCAATTTCCCTACACCCAATTAGGGAACTAGAGGTAGAGGTAGTAGGTGTTGAGGGTACAAGGGAATATATCATGGTAGAACTCAATACTCTATCCATATCCTTTCTAGGACTGTTTATGAAACTAAAAATCATGGGAGATCCCTTCAGTGGGCTTAGAAAGAGCAGGGTAGTTACCCCACATTTTTCAATGATCACCCCAAAATAGTTGTTCTTGAATATTTACTAGAGGGGGAACAATTATCAGATCCATATTGAAAAATAGGAAGACTGTTTTAGCCAAACCCACCAAGGACATGAGCAATTTCATCTTCAGTTCCAAGGGAAGATCTTCCTTCATCAAGTACTTTAACTCCTAATGTGCCTTTAAAAGAGTAGCCTTATGATGGGAATCATATAACTTTATCTCAAAAGAATGAAATTTTAAAGCAGTTGGCCCTACTATTGGATAGGTTTTTGATACTATCCACTCTAATCTTATCAAAAACCTCTAGGAAGAACTCATAGTGACTTTGATGAGCCCTTAGAAGACTGAATCTATGGTTTCTTCTACTTAATTATATTATATAGAGATTGATCTTACAGAATTCCACATTATTATCGCATTTATAGAGAAAGAAAAATATGTTGTAATACAAGGACACATTAAACCCTTGTACATGTCTATAAGGATAGATGATATTAATATCTGACATGATTTCATTGATAATGGTTTTAAAGTCAACCTCATTCTAGTCTAAACACTTCATCGACTAGGATACAAAAATACCAACTTATCCTCTTCTATTTTAACACTTAAGGGTTATAAAAAATGTGAGAAAAATATCCTTGGCACGATCAAGCTCAAATATTAGTTTGGGGACCTCATATCCGACTCAAAATTTATTATTCTTTTGCATGATATGACCTTCAATGTTCTTCTGGGAATGAATTGGCTACATAAATACATGGTAGTACCCTCACCATACCACCAATGTCTCAAGTATTTCATTAATGTAAAAATTGGGACGTTTCATTGTAATAAATCCTCATTTAAATATTTTGAATTTCAATATATTGATAAAGGATTCTACTAGAGGGAAGGGAAGAAAACCATTATTGATGGTGTAGCTTGGGTAACTACCATGAATGGTATTAAAATGACCTCGACCAACCCCTTCAAACATATCAATGAATAATATGTTCTTCCTATAAATAAAATCAAAGATATAAGTATCTATTCAATAAACATCATGCTATCAATAATAAGGACTGAGCTTGTACATTCTGAAAAGGTCATCGACCCTCTAAATAGTAGTAAAATATCAGGTGAAAAATGCCCTCATTCCATCTCTTAAGAATCAACAGATCACTAATTCATAATATGAATTAGAAAAGGCTTCAATGACACCAGGAGGGAGTGTAAAGACTCCTCTTTTATCCCTCATCTCACCTCCATATCTTTAAAGAAACCCCACATTGTCAGTCGAGTCATAGAAAGCTACATCATCTTCCGAATATCTAAATTATGAAACCTATCGTAAATATAAAAAAATTCTTTCCTCACTTACTTCCCCTAAGAATGAGGTGTAAGAGGAAGAGGAAGAGGAATAGTGAGTGTAAGAGGAAGAGGAAGAGTAAGAGGAGGATGACCTTAGAAATTATCATCTATAATTCAAGTTAGGTGTCTCTACCACTATTGATAAACTCATAATAATAAACATGGGTTTAGAGGAGGACATATGACCAACTTTGATTAGAAAAACCATGTATTACAAAGAACAATAGGTATATACCTACTTTATAAAACAACATCAATATGTGTTTTCATGGAATTACATAGAAATTACAGACCTTGATCTTGAGGTGGCCACTCACCACCTGGTATTTCCAAAAAACAACAGGGGTTACAAATAGGTTTCCAGAAGGAAAAACCTGAATCACACCACCAAAATTGAGGTTTAATTTGATGATATCCTCTAGGAAAATTTTATTCAGGAAGTCGCGAATCTAAAATGGTTATCTAATATATTATTGGTAAAGAATAATAATGGTAAAATAAGGGTTTTCATCAACTTTAGAGATCTCAACTGGCATTTTTTGAAAGATAATTTTTCCAGTTCCAATTATAGAACTAATGATTTATGTTATGGCCAAATATCAGTCTCTTTACTTCATGAAATACCATCCAATGTACAAAAAAATACAGATAACCCCATGAGTACTAGGAATCCATCACTTTTAAATCACCCCAATGGGGTGTATTTATATTGGGTAATTCCCTTATGTTTGATGAAAGTTGGCACTATATACTAATGTTTCATGCATCACATATTATAACCCTTTTTGGAAAAGTCTATCGAGTGTTATGTCAATGATCAAGTGGATAAATATAAAAAATGTTCTAATAACCTTACTGATCTTGATACCATCTTCAATAAACTGTGACAACATAACATGAAAATAAACCCCTTGAAATTTGATTTCAAAGTTACCTAGAGAAGGTTTATTGGCTTCATAGTATGCAATCATGGAATCAAATTCGATCCCAAGAAGATAAAGGATATCCTTGACATGTCACCTCCTTGGAACCTCAAATAGTTCAAGGGATTATAAGGACACCTTAGTTATATTCAGCACATTATATAAAACCTCATAGTAAATTTTTTCCCTTCACCAAGTTTATGAAAAAATTGGTCACATATCAATGTATTGATGACTACCAAAAAGGCTTAGATAGTATCATGAAATATCTTTTGAGTCCTCCAGTGCTGAAGTCGCCTATGGAGGGAAAAATGCTCATTTTGTATGTGAAAATCCAAAAATTATCACTGGGTGATTTAATCACATAATAGAATGATTTTGGGAATTAAAATACCCTTTATTATCTCATTGAAACAATTCTTGATATTGATACTCATTATTAAATATTGAGAAGAGAAAACTGGTGTTAATCTTTGCTATTAAGAAACTGAGACACTACCTATAACACCACAAGGTATATTTGGTTTCTCATAACAACTGATCAAATACATATTTTATTGTATTATGTTGAATGGACATTTTTCATGATGGTTGGTTCTATTGTAGCAGTCTGAAATTCATTTATTTCCTTAGAAGTTGGTTAAATGTTAGGCATTAGAAGACCTCCTTATAAGAAACCCCTCTACAGAAATAACGTCGTTGAATAAAAAATTTTCTAATGAAGATATCTTCTATATTCAAGATATCCCCAAGGCATAAGATATGTATTTTTATGAAGCATCTGGGATACCAATATTTAATAGATTAGAAGACCCCAAGATCAATAAATCAAGGCTAGGAGTGATGCTCATTTCCCCAGCAAAGGCAGACTTCCCTTATTCTTTCTAGTTGTCAGAAGGTTACATAAAAAATGAGGCAGACTATCAGACCCTTATTATAGGGAATGCACTAGTACTTCAAATAAAAATGGACCAATTTAAGGTAAAGGTGTTTTAGAATTGGTAATCAATAATATTAACAGTGGTTATTCCATTAGAAAGGATGAGTTAATATCCCCACATGACTATGTATGAGGAATAATGGAGGAATTCCCCTCGGAGCTGATATTGAATCTCATCCTAGGATCAAAAAATACCCGAGAAAATGAATTGGAAAATGTGGATTTAGATTTAGCGGATCGAGACTAGGATGAAATGGTCATTAGCATTGTACACCACCAAAATGAGTCACCTTTTGTTCATGTCAAAATGTAAGAAATAAATGAGGTTTATTCCATTACAAAACCACATGGTCCTGCAACCATATGAATGATTCCCATTGTAGACTACCTTTAAAATAGAATAACCCCATCAAAAAAAGCTATAAAGTGAAAACCTGATGATGTGAAATTATCTTTACTCTTTATGATAGTTCAAATAAACAAAAATTCCTCTATAAATGGGGCTTTAATGGAGTCCTTATCAGGTGAATTTATGGAGAAGCGATTGATTCTATCAAAAAAGAAGTATATATAAGGTCATGTGGTGACCACCAGTTAGGGATAAATATTTTCCATCAAATCAAAATGATTAGATACTTTTGGCCTTCAATGGAACAAGATTGCACAAAATTCACCAGAAAGTTCAATTCCTACTAAGTGAATGACAACTTTATCCATCAACCCCCATATTTTCTACACACTTCCAAATACTCCTGGCCATTTTCTATGTGTGGAATAGATGTTTGAGAGTAATATCATCTCACTACAACCAAGTATTTCAAGTATATTCTCAGTTACACTGAATTTTCTTCCAGTGGGATGAGGATACACCTCTCAAAGAAGTCAAGGAAAATAATATTGTTAGATTTTTGAAAGCTAATATCATTAGTAGATTTTTTGACCCTCATATGATACTTAGGGACAATGTCACCAATTTCCATTCTTAAAATTTGGAAAGGTTGTATCAGGAGTGTAGTATCAAATATAACCATTCATCTCGTTATCATGTGGTGGATAATGGGAAGATAGAAGCTTTCAAAAACACCTTATCAAACATACTCCAAAATATGGAAGATAAAGATAAAAAGTATTGAATTGATAATATTTTTCATGCCTTGTGGTCTTATAAGACTATAACACACACCAATACATAGGAGACCCGATACTCAGTGGTATATGAGACAGAATCAATCATTCTCATTGAAGTCCAATTTACCTCACTTCACATTTCCATATATGATCATCTATCTACAGAAAAGAAATCCCAAAAGTGGCTGGATGAATTAGAGAAACTTGGTGAGAAAAAATTGCATGCCTTTCATTACTTAGAAATCCACCAAAATCATATAGAATTATATTTTAATAATAAATTTCACCTCTGATCATTCCTCAAAGGAGAACTAGAACTGATCCTTAGGACCACGATGATACTAGGGAAGAAACGTCCAAATCTTGAGACAAAGTGGGAGGGGCCTTATATATTACACAAGGATCACTCTAACAGAGCTTATTCCTTGATCTTGATCGATTTATACACTATTATGTCCTCTTCCAATGTAATATTTCTCAATAAATACTTCATGTAATAATGATTAATGGTTTTCATTGAATGTCCTTAAAAGAAAAAACTTATGGTCCTAGTCGTAAGACCTTAAACTATAAGAAACCATTTATCCTTATCATATAATGCTAAAATGAATTGAGTATTCCTTGTTGTACGAATTTAAAAGTAACAACCCTTATCATACTAGTCACAAGTCATTAAATTTTATGACAACTTATTCATCACATGACATTCAAATTTAGTCTTACCCTATGTACCAAGCATAGGATGCCTTGGGAATCTAGCTCAGGAAGCCTCATGTCACAAACACAGGATGCCTCTCATGAGATATTTTACCTAATTCTGTGACAATGTTTATGGGAATTAATTTTTTCTTTTTCATTTCAAGTAACATTAATCCTTACCACATGAAGTTAAACTACATGGTTGATGTCTATCTCATTTGATGTTAAGATTATCCTAGAACTACGTACGGATTGATTCTCACCCCTATAATATTTGTAGTGATTCCTAGATTCTACTTGCTAGTACAACCACTATATAATAAAAATTCCCACATCTATTATTTTTATTGCCTCTATGTTGTGAAAGATATATTTTTCATTCCTTGTTTCTCACATGGATCATAGATCATGTGGGATTAGGAATTATGGTAAGGGTTTCCCCGCATGATCGAGATGTATCAGTTCACATCACGGTTAGCATGGTCCTAGTTGAAAGAACTTAAAAGGAATAATGAACTTCTTTACAAAATGATATTAGAATGCATGGTTGATGTCTCTTTTATGATGTAAAATTGTGCATTTCTATAGCCCACACCCAGGAGTACCACTATCCTTGGTGTTGGTCTCTCACCACACCTATATTCAAGAATTGCACATGGCTTGATTCTTATCCTATTATGATACATAGTGATTATCAGATTATATATCCTAACCTAATTGAAATTTAAACAAAAAATCTCCCTTCCCACACAATAATTTGATCAGTGTGGGGAATATATCCTATAAATATGTGTTGCTTGATTCTCACTTTGACAAGATATGTAACGACACCCAGATTCAATGTCCTAGGCTAGAAATAATTTATATGATAAACCCCCCTCCCTGTGTATGGGTCAAACCTACATAAGGAACATTTTCACCATTCTTGGCTGATATCAATATAAAATGATCCTTACATACTTATGAACCTTCCTTATGTAAATCAAACTCAATTTATTGGGAAATTAGGATCTCTATAATCCTTCCCTAGACATTAGTAATAGAATTTATGATACCAGATGATACCTTTGTTTAAATATTCATAATGCACCTTAGTTTGGCTTTGCATATGTTTCTCCTAATAGGGCATGTCAACTAGAAGAACCTTCATCCTATGGAGAAACCTCTTATAACTCCCTACACCTCAAAAACCTCATGATAAAAACTTCTTTAAAGAAATTCTCCATATATTTTTCATACATAATTTTTCCATATCACTTTTTAGATCTGTAAGCCCCCAGATTATGGATAACAACTTTCCCTATTCATTCTTGAAAAATAATAGAACGCTCTTGGTTAGATCAACTGAAATAGAAAATCAATAATCTTTTGATCTAAGATAAACGAACTTAAATTGAAGCCCTCAAAATCCTTTCCATAAGATGTTAAATTTCATGGTCCACATCCGGTCACATGACATAAATATACATGATGCTTTGACCTTCTTCTGGGAAGAGATTTACCTTCAAGTGTTAGTCATCTACCACATCACCCCAAATAACTATGTGCGAATTGATTCTCATTTCATCAAGACACATATAGACATCCATATATTCTATTATAATCATAATCATTTGTATTGAAAAAAAAGTGAACCGGTCACAGTTACATCACGAAATCGACAAGGCAGGCAATGAACGCATATCCATTTTGAGACCACCAAGTTAAGATCACATTTTACAAAAGGAATGAAGCAATATAAAAGAAAATATAATTCTTAAGATTAACAGGTCATCCATTCCTATGATTCATCTTGCACATTATTCCGAGTAAAATCACGGTTCACGATGCTTTATCATTCAAGAAAAATTTGGAAGGCACGCATACCCGGACGAGGGAAACCTCTCAGATGTTTTCTCAGAGGAACTGGCGGGGGCAGTGAAAACAAGCTATTTGCAGCCTCCATTGACAAATCCTATGTGCATGGAAAAGAGCTCCCTCTTTCTTTGTGCTCGCCTTCCTCCTCTATTTCATTAATTTCTTAACATTGTGGTGTATAGGTTGTTTGTCACTTGTATCTGAAGGTAAAGAAGTGAAGATAAAGAGGAGAGAACAGGGGTAAGGAGGATTCACCACACCGAAGGGTCTAGTGCAAGTCATCAAGTGAAGAGGATAAATCCGGTCTCTGGAAAGACAGGTCCAACTTCATTGATGAACTCGACAGAGGAAGAAAACCATGCCTGGGGCTAGAGCTATTAATGGAAAGATCTTCTATTATAGTCCCATCTACTTTAACAAATAAATATCTGTGTTCCTCCATTCACATAAAAAAATTCAACATGGGAAGAAAGTTCTAAATTTATACAAGAAACCTCCTTTTCAAGATCATGGATGAAATTTAATGCCCCTTTTTTAAATTAAAATCAAATTTATGAAAGGGGTTTATCATCCATGGGCATTGCTGGCCTATATGTTTCCTTCATTGTCAGATTCATTCCTTTTACAAACCACCCTCCATGGTCTTGAGAAATGTGGATCCTCATAAACCACCCTTAGACATCATTGATATATACATACAAATCAAAAGGACACCATTGTTTTGACTATTCATAATACACCATATCAATCTTTGTTTAAGTTTCCCTTTGTAGTGTCTGTCAACTAGAGGAACCTTTATCTGTAAGAAATGATCCTTAAATCTTCATACGCTCTAAAAAACATGCTAGAAACCACTTTGAAAACATGATCCATGGTCATTTAATGTGTACTTGTCCATATCATTTATTCATATCTATAAATAACAGGGCAAATAATTAAGACATCCATCAGCATACTTGAAGAATGTCGTAAAATTATCATAAAAAAAACATGTTGGGGTCATTACTCATATAAATCATGGTCAACGTTTTTATACCTAAAACACCATTCACATTATTCTAGCTTGAAAGACCACAAACTGAAAATGGAAAGAGATGTAATGCTCACAAGGATGAAAAACCACAAAGGGAACCCTAGATCAAAGTCCAGTTCGAGCTCACAAGACATGCACTGCGTATGATTTAGTCAAAATTGGGAAATGTAAAATGAAAATAGATTCATAAAACTTGTTAGGATGAAAAATTGTAAAGGGTGACCTAATAGAAATCCAAGTCTCACTCACTAAGTATTATTCATATCTGAATTATAAAATAATTTGGGTGATGATGCAAAAGAGACAAAGTTCGTAGTATCTTTCATCTGGAATTAGCAACAGTCAGACTATGATTACAGTGTCCCTAGAGCATGGAAAAACATAGATCATATTTCTGTTCCTATAATTATAATTATAACACATTGGCATAAGGATGTTCAGTTAAAAGAGACATGTTTAGTGTTATATTATTATTGAAGGGAAAATAGTGAAAAATACATAGACAGTTGAGGAAGAATTTATTTTCACTCAGGGAAGTTATAGAAGAATAAAAAAATTAGAGTCTCTCTTTCATGTTTTACAAAATACCATCAATATAATTTTTTAATTAGCGATTGTCCTCTCGGGCCTTATCAAGATCCTATTAAATCCTGAATTTTTGGGTAGTCTCATCCTCCTCAACGTCTACCATGGACACAACAATAGTCTTCCCTTCATCCTGGGCCTATTACAATGAATGGTGATTTTGTATGAGCTCCCCTATGGCAGTATCCATCTCATGTTGGAGGCAAAATATTTGAAGGGATTTATCATCAACCTATTTTTTACACTCCTACGACTTCCTTGAATGATTGAACTTCCCTAGGGATAATGCATATTAAATATCATTAGTTTTGGTGAGAATTATTTCTTTTATAAGGAGTTGTTGTGACTCATTCTATTTATCCCGTCGATTAATGATCTCCCTTGCAATAAAGTATACCATGAAATAATAGAATCCACCATACCACAACATGTTGAACATGCTCTAGGGCTGATGGATTTGTCAAGTAATATCCTCCATAGGTTTCCTTAAGACTAAATCCCATATTTCCATCCATATTAATCAATGATATATCCAGAGAGCATCCTGAACTACCTATCTTACCATGGAGAACTTAATAATAGGATAAGTGTACTCCAGAATTAGTTCTCTTATGGAAGAGACTTGTATTTTCCTTCTTAGAACGACATCATCATCACCTTGTTCCATCAGTTAAGTTGAGACAAAGGCTTCCCATTCAGGTTCAACTATTTAACCTGATGGAACTAAAAGAAGAAAAAAATTGTCCATTGATATTGAAAGGAAATTAAATGGAGGATGAAAGGGAGTCTAAAAATTATTTATGATACTCAGTCATTGGAAAATCAACTACTGGAATTGATTCCTCCCTAGCATCCCTGGTCTTGATGGTTTGAATGAGGATCCGCTAATGAGGAGTATCGTTCTAAGTTTACTCAGAACCCAGGATGTATGGATCAAGAGAATCTCTAACTTCAAGACCCTCGGATATTGTTCCCTTAACAAAGGGAGTAGGATGAACCTTGGCTCCCTGGATATGGATTGCCTTGGTGATCTTTTCTATGAAAAAATATGCACAAGTCAAGATATTTGATTTAAGGCATTAGACATAAGGAGGTTCATCGTGTTTGAAAACATAAAAGGGGAAATTCACATATATCTAATTCCTTATTAAATTCATCAAACTCCTTTAAGGAGTCACGAAAATAAAAATATTTGAAAATTTCTTCCATTGTCACTATTAAATTATACGATGCTCCATGTATCACAACATCCTTACCAATAGGGATATCCAAGATAAAGGAAGTAGGACCCAAATTAGATCGACCATTAGTACCACCTGTTATATTTTTAGTAGGTATAATACTTTCTGGTCCCACTAAGATAGGATTAAAACCAACACCTTTATCAAAAGCTCCAATATCCTTGGTATCCCATCCCAGGAAAATGGGAGGGTTAGTAGTGGTTGTCTCATGATTCTCCAATATATTTAGTGGATTGAAAATATCACAAGGAGAAAAGGTCTTGGGTTTCTACATAATTCCCTATGAGAAATATTTGAAATTACCAGGACTCCCCCATTTTACCGCCTCAACAGTAATTGACATAGACTCATCCCTTGACACTTCTCCTGTCAGAGGGATGGACTCACCAATGTTTGTCTGTGCCTCATCTAGAATATGCCCTCAGTCTTTGAAGGATCAATTCTAGATCCCTTATGATATGAAATTGAAGTAGATCCTACAATCCACAAGAATGGTAAGTTACACATATATATCAAACAGATCAAGGGATAAGGTTTTTGAGAAGATGAGGATGATGTTCTTGGATGGTGTCTTCAGTCTCCACTATTTATTCACCTCATACTGGGGACGTCCTACACTTTCTAGTTTGAACACTAGCACTGGGCAAGGAAATTGGAAACGTTCTATAGACATTTCCTCTTCCATGAGACTATGACCTCACTATAGTTCCCCTGATTTAGGATTTTATCCCTCAGTCTCGAAAGGGGTTCCTTTTTGGGAATATATTTTTGACCAGACTATGAGTGATTATACCTCTCTTTACTATAAATAATGGTTACAATTTTATCTATAATGATGTTTTTAAACAAAATGAGGAGATTGGATAGGAAACAACTTACATACTTAGGGTCGATAAATCCATACCATTCATCAATAGACTAATCATCCACCCCTTCAGTGATGCCCCAGTCCATCATGTAAGTTACCCACTTTGTATTGGGAATTCATTCTTCCGTGGAATATATGAGCATCTTCAGATCTTGGATGCACATCCCCACCTAGAAAAGGTTGGTTTCATAGTCAAAAATCAGTAGTTTCCTAGATATATATAAGTCATCGAACATGCAATCCAATTAGAATAAGTATCCAAAGTATTATGGCTTCGATAGGCATATCCAACCAGAATATAACCACATCAGGCCTCATATAATCTAATGCTTCCCCAGTTGATTTAAAATAAGACCCAAAGATTCTTAATTTCACTGGCTTCCCATATCTCTATATTTTAGTTGAAGGATAGGTAATTGGAGACTGAGTTTCCACATGGTGATAGTGACTAGACTGTCTAATATTGACCTCAACTTACACAACCTTTTAATCCTTGTTGGATAACTAGGCCATGAACATGGTCAATTTGATGAGCTTGGGTCATCACCACTATCACCCTCTTGATTCAGATGGGCATTACAACTACTTTTACCTTGACCATTTGTATTAACAGCTTCAACTTAATGGATTCTCTTATTCAACACCCCCTGTTGATATGAAGAAATTTAGGCTTCAATGTACCTAGATCTAAACCCCATAGATACGACTAATAGGGAAGATCGATTAACATTTGAGATACCTCTTCATAAATAAGAAATCAAATATTTTGAACCATCATTTTATTATTATCCTATAGGAAATGTGTAGGAGGAGACATGATTAATTACTGAAGGCATCTAAATTGATGTGAAAATCTATAGGGAATGTAATCTTTGCAGATAACCTCATAATCTATCTGTGTCTCCATTACAGTCTCTGAAGGCTATCATATACAATTCGAGATCATAATCACTAAGTCCATTTTCACTAACTATCTCTGTAGGAGGATCCCCATATAGAAAAAGGTTTAATTCCTCAACATGGTTCAAAATCTTCAGATCCACCTCATGCTTCAAGGACTGAGGTTGGATGACTAAGATAGCTTGAAAGAATGGTTAGAATCAACTTTCAAGGATGCTAACCTCACTCAACATGACATAGGAAACAAAATGTTCTATAATTCATCCCAACAGTACTTAGAATGGCCTTGAAATTCTATAGGCATCTTTCTCCATAGTAATGTGCACCAGTCATTAGTGGATTTTCATTAAGATAGTGGATTCCAACCCCATGGGTTCCCTCTCTACTAATTTGGCTACCATGATGAATTTCACATGCCTCACACCCTCCTTAGAGTCATGGAATGAAAGGATATAGACACCCAATTACATCACTAATAATTTGATGAGGTGGGTCTTGGAAGACATGTCAGACATAATTGTATACCCCATTGGTCATAATGGACTTTCCACAATATGGGCCAAAACTTACTGGGAATGCCCTAATTTTCCAATGAAGGATACCCTATTAGATTATGGCATTTGGTTCCCTGCCCTTGTGTTTCAAGAAAATGTTCATCCATGATTCAGGATGCACATCACCCCTTGGGTGGGGGTCTTTTCTCATAATCATCTAGGTTATCTTCAACAACTTACGATCTAAGGTGGGTGTTTGTTCATAATTCTTCCATGTTTCCTTTAATGAGATGAAATCATCTTACATATCGCAAATAATGGGTTCTCTTAAAACCTTGTAAACATCCCATAAAATAATACCAACTTCACCATGAATTAAATGGAAGGTATTAATTTGAAGAATCCTTCAACTGAGTAGCTTTGGTATGATGTTGCTATTTTTATATACACAAGTCCATGCATCCCATGAAGATTTATAAATACCAATAGTATTCAGATCATCTCCAAACTCTGCACATTTCATACACACCCAATATTCCCACTTCCATTCTGGTTTGACTCCCCCTCCAATGTGGAAGCCCCAATCCCCTTTCTATCCCTTTGATTGATCTGTTATAGAATCCCAAAATATAGAGGAATAATAGTGAGAATTCATCTCTAGGGTGTGGGGATCTAAGTCTGGGCCACATGCACTGTGATTCATGATACACATGGAGGGATCTATTTCTTCATTAATGAATGACCCCTTTTAAGAGATGTTGGAATTAGAATGATTCATGTGCTCCTTGATCCATGATTGTGGCATGAAATTCTTCACCCCCTAAATAAGTACATCTTTTATCTACCTATGGTCATAATGAGACAATTTCTCAATATCAGAATACTCATTTTGGTACTAATTTAGATATTTTAAAATACCTGGGAGGCGAGAATCATGAATTTAGTAGTATTTGGTCCTAACAATGTTGAGTATTTTTTTAAAATATGTGGTATATTTTTCATTATTGATCCTCTGAGTCTCCATGGTAAATCTACAATAAAACATCCAAATTTTTTATTAAACACAAGGGTTTTTATTTCAGATATTTTGAAAGGGGGTTCAAAAAATGGAGAGACCTCATGTAGGTCACTTTCCCAAGTGATATCATGTTGTTCACTCACCTAAGTGATCTTACAAAGTTCACTCGCCCAAGTGACCTCTCCTAGGTTACTCGACCAAGTGACCTTGCGCAACTCACTTGACCAAGCGACCTCACGCAGGTCACTCGAGCAAGTGACCTCGAATAGGTAGTGTAGGAGTATATAGATCCTTTGGGTAGTGTGGAAGACTAATACGATGAGAGAAATGTAACATTTAGAGAAATATGAAGAACCAATAGGAATTAGATGCTATTTATAGACGCATGGATGGCTATATAGTCAACATGAACAGAACAATTATGTGATCTACCTATGCAATATACCTGGAAAGACCTTACCTTCACTTCTACCTTTCAAAATACACAGGAATTAAGAAAATACCAAGAATTAATGAACATGGATATATGGGGGATAGTGAATGAATGATCTGTCAATGTCCATATTTCTCTCTACCTCAAAACTAAACCCTTTTCTTCCAATGAGATCCAATCCTAGGGGGGGGGGATTTTTTGAAACTCTATATTTTTCATAAAGATGAGAAGTTTAAAAGGAAAATACCTCAAGTAATAGAGATTTTAATGACATAAATGATCACATTAATTCTCCCAATTATTCCCACACATGGCCCAACCTATGCAGCAGGCATCATCATGCAAGTCCAGACTACATGCCTAGAAGATGCATGTAAGCCCATCCTGCATAGCCTGAATTGCACATACAACTCCTCCCATAGGCCTCACCTACACCAAGACCTATGTGAGTGACCAGTGAAAACCAAATCCTTCACCCATGGTCCTATGTTTTCCTATAAATAGGATGATTTTTCACATCATTTGAAAAACTGGAAGATGAAGAATCTACTGGAAGATCCCATTAAGATAGTCCTTCACCCAAGGCTTCAAAAAACCTAATGTAGCACTCCAAGTCCTAAAATAAGATGGAATTAATGATATTTTAAGGACTAGAGTCCCTCCAAGGCCTAAAACACCAAGGACCTATGTGAGGAGTCACTTCCCCCTAGTCCAAAAGTAAAAGGGTGAAGCCCCCTTTCCAAGCTCAAACATGCATGAGACCCTTCCAAAATAACCTGAGGAGACCCTTAGAGGTTCGAGCAAGATCTCACCCAATTTTGATTTACATGGTTTCCCTTATCTGATTTTTAACATAGTTTTCCCATTTAACACCTCAGTGAGGCCCTCTCTAGTCTGCCCAAGTAATATCTGGGCATGGATTTACTAAGCTTCCCAGGTAGCACCAGGTAGATGCACTCTCTACCTCTCCCAAGTATCACCTGTGTGAGGTACCCACCAAAACCTTTTCTTACCACAAATATTAAGTCATCTCTTTCCATGGGGCCTCTATTCGAGGGGGACCAAACCAATAACTCCCCCAAAAGCCTTCAAATATGTATGATTAGAGCACAAGGGACACCAGTGTGTCCTCTCAGTTATATATTTCCATAGTAATGGAAGGTGAACATTTATTATACCTAATATTTAGGGTCCTAGGAGTGTTCTCAATTATAAATTCCTATGGTAATGAGGATCTCAACCTTATGGATAATGAAAATTCTTCATGTTTTGAAAACATGACAAGAGATAGGCACATATAAGGTCCATCTATCTCACTGACTGCCCCACCATCACTCCCTCCTCATATACTTGTAGACAATTATTGATCCATATTTAGGGAATCCCTCCTAGAGTAATATCTTACTATTTCTTTCATGGAATTCTCATGAATTCTATGTACCTACCCTCTTCCACTATCAGATGAAGGATATTGTTTGAATTAAAAATTCTTAGGATTCCACTTATTTCTCACACTGACATGAATCATGTGGGCTCAGAGGATTGTGTAGATCATGTCATCATCATGTTCAAATAGTCAAATGGGACTCCTATTCAGTATAATCCCCAACCACTCACCCAAAATGGGCCTCTTATTCAGTATAATCCCCAACCATGTTATCACTATCTCAAAGGGATATATTCCAAATGAGGCAATCCATCGAGCCTCCTCAATAGGTGTAATCCCCAACCTTTCAAACAATGTGGGATTTTATTTATATCCAAATGGGATACGTAGGAAGCCTCCCTATGATTCAAACCCTACACAAAAAATTCACCCTAATCCTCTCTAGTCCATATTCTTAGTAGTGTCACATCCAACCTGGGTTGCTATGTACCTTCCAGGCCCCCAAGGATGCTTCGGCGTAAGTCTCAAACCATCTTTGGCTAGTAACCTTTCACTTAGATGTCCTTTCCACATGATGTAAACTACATGGTCTAGTCCTTGTAAAATAATCTTAAATGGATTGATGTGTCCCATTAAGTGGAACTAAACAACATGGGTTGTGATTCCTTTTATAAGGATACATAGGAATCATTTCTCATGGGATTGATATTGACAAAAAATATCTCGTCTTATTAGATTATGATAAATCCCAAAGTTTCCCACTTCATGGATAAGAACTAGAATCATTATAAATTAGATAATAATCTCTAGTCCTTATAAAAATTGTAGCATCAATGGCAATCCTCAGACACATATAGTTTATTGTATGGTCAATAAATTATAATAATTGATTGTTAATATAAGGGTGACCTATTATATATTTGGGATTTAATAAAGGATTCAAAAATATATATTGAATCTATAATATAGATTTGAAGTCTGAAATAATTCCCCCCCAAAAAAATTCTATGAGCCTGAACTCCCATGCTCTCGACAAATATGAGTCCCTAAGTGTTGTTGGAATAATTTAATAATGACCACCTTCCTTTGGAAATTAGGTTTGTGAAACATCATGAATAAGGTAACTATTGGGTGTTTCTAGTTCCATGAATAAACCCCATTGGAAACCACTCAAAAACCAAATAGATACCTTTTCAAACAAAAAACAATAGAAAAAAGGGTCTGTTAACATGGTTCGCCTCCCTATGGAGGGATACATCCCCGGTACATCATGGTTATTATCCCACATGAACAACTTCTATATTGTTATTAAATAAATATTTGGAAAGGGTGTGACATTAAAATTTAAATCCTAGGACTGATCAAGTACAATGAAATTGAGGGATCATTATCCCTTTTTATAAGAGAATAGGATTTCAATTCGTTGAATCATGATCACCTGTGTTGGATCGAGTCCCTCCTAGATTGTATTTATTGATATTTTTACTCTCTTATAGAAATAAAGTTATCTCCCTCAAGATTCCTTAGAATTATAAAATAGATGAATATAGGTTGTATCTCTTATATTCTTAGACTAAATATAATATCTAATATATGTATTCTATACTCTTACACTTATTCTTCTAATTTAGTAGGCAAGAAATGAATCCTTCTTTCCACACAAGAACCTCACATTCCTTTAACTTCACTGGATGAGAAGGTGTATGAAAATAATGGATTTCTCTTCTATTTCTAGTTTGACTTGTTGAATATTGAGTGCACACAAAATTCAAGACATCCTTTACTTTTTTCTTAAACCTACACATGATATTTATTCAGTTTGCAGTGTTGGTTCTTTTTTGACATGAAAATTTATCTCTTTAGAATAAAAGTTTTAATTCTCTCACCCATTTATTTCATAAAACATCACAATATATATATATATATATATATATAATTTTTGTAGTTTCAGGTCTTCCTAATATTCAAACTCCCTCAAACATTGAACTTCCAATTATAGAATAATATACATTCTTTTAATTTTAATTTCCCTAGTAATTTAGATTTAGGCTCAACATTGAGTTTTATTTCAATATTAAAATTATTTTATTCATCATTTAATACTTCTATGAAATCAATATATGAACATTACACATGTACATGAGATATACATCTTCATCATACACTTATAGTTTGAAAACCTCATGATATTTGGAAACTCATTGTTCTGTGGTTCTTAGATTCTCTATAGACCATTTTTACTCTTATCTATCTTAAATCATGGAACCCACCTCCTAATATTTGGAAACCCATGTTTTTAAATGTTTTAGTTAAAAGTGGGAATTTATAATGGAAGGAATTAAAATGGTTTTAGGAGAGTAAAAGAAAGGTGATTTTGTATTTGGAATTTATATATGAAATTTTGATGAACATGTAGATTTTGTTTTGAATTTTTTGTAACTCTTTTTCAGGTGTTTATCAAAATAATTAGGCTAATATCAAACAAGCCCATAAACATAGACATCCTACCATTTATCCATACCATAAAATGTATCCAACTAGGCCAACCTAGGAGGTCCTACTCGATCCAGTGGAGGCACAATTGATGAAGCCTCATGCAGGTGGATCGGGGTGGTGAACCACATGTGGAGTAGAAATACACTGAATCGCACATGGGTCGCATGTGTCGTGGCACGATAAGTGTGCATGTGGAATAAGGTATATTATCCCCATAGTATGTGATCGAGACCAATATCCCATGATTAACCTTATAAAGGATTTCTAGATTTTCCACCATTACGATGTGGGATCAAAGATCCACTATGCTCCACTGCTTTCTGTCGTGCTCCACCATGCTCTGTTTCTCCTCTTTCGCTCTCTGCATGTAGCTGCCACAACTATACTGACCAACATCACCCACCACTCCTAGAACCCAAGTAAGACATTACATCCATCGCATGAGACCAGATCAAGTTCTGTTCTCCACTAATGAAGTACAAAACCACCATAGACCACCTTAGCACCCTCGGACGACTCCCCTTCAGCCACTTCGAAGGACAAATGAAGGAAGGAATGCCACTTCAACCCCCCGAACCCCTATTTCCACCCTATGAAGAGCTCGACCCGAGATTTGCTTCTATTTTCGCACCTTCAAATCCCCTATGGATCCTCTCAAATGTTGTGTAAAGACACCATGAAGGAGAGTTAGACCCATCCAGACACTCTAATGGTTGGATGGGTGTCAATGGTATTTTATGTCGCTACTATGCACCAAAATTGCCACTTCTTATGGTGCCTAAGCCACTACCACTACCATGATCCCATGCACGCCTTAAGCCAGGATAACCTGTGTGGAACTCAATCCACACATAAAATCTAAACACCCTCCCCCTTCTAGTGTTTCATATTTCACATCCGAAGGTCTCGAGGTTGTGATTTCAAACAGAGAGATCCTTCTAGGTATTAGGGAGCTTTAAAGGAGGATAAAGTCAATACCCACTCTTCCTCGTCCTATAAAATGAGGAATCACCCTCACATACAAATAAATCGACACCCATGGAGGGATCCCACCATAGAAGGAGGCTGAAACTGAATTTCCTTGTTTTTCTTTCCTTTTTATTTTATTTTATTTTATCTTCTTTTGTTTTAGTTTTCATTTTAATTATAATTTAAATTATATTTTAATTGATATTAATTAAAGCATTTTTATTTTCTTAAAGTGTTCCACCATGAATTTCTTTTCTTATTCTCAATTTCATCATTTCTTATTATTATTTCTTTTAATTAAAAATAATAATATTATTAATATAATTATTATTCTTTTAATATTCTTAATTTTATTTTATTTTCATTTGTTATTATTTTATTTTCTATTTTATTTACCTCTCTCTTCCTCTTCTATTTGTATTCACTCATTCCTATTCTTTATTTATTCTATTTTTATTATTTTATTTCTTTTTCTCTTCTTCCTATCCACCAAAGTGATCTCTTACTCTCAACAATGATAAGTTGACCTGAGGCTTGGCCTTGGGGAGTTCAAGGTTCTCTTTAATTTTTCTTAAAGTTTATTTTATATTTGTATTATATTTGAGTATCATTCATGGGTAAGAAAAATGTCCCTAGTGTGGTGACTATCTCTCCATGACATATATCTCAATATATTTCTATTATTTTGTTTAATCTCTTTTCCCTCTCTTCATTGGATTTCTCTTCACTCAATCGGAGTTGAGTGAATCAATGGATGAAATGACATTGATAGAGTTAGGTCCTGGAATATGGCACACCCTTGACTGAGGTGTGTCATCAACCTTGATTATAGGAGGAGGTGGAATTGATATTTCTTAGGCTTTCAAAGATTCCACAATTTATAAATAAAAATAACAGTGATTGAACATGATATTTCATGTTTGGATTATCAAACTAAAATCAATAAAATAAAGGAGAATAATTATTGAATCCAAAACCAAACCCAAAACCAAGTTTTTTCTTCCTTAACTCATTATTTCTATAATTTCATTTTATTTTACGGTATAATTTCCATATTTAATATAATTTACATATATTATAAAGTAAAAAAAATCATTTATCATTTATTTCATAAATAAAAAAAAGGAATACTTTAGGTGATTTATAATAAGTGAGTGAAAAAAATGAGAAGCTCCTCAAGTGAGATGACCTTGGTCAACCACTGTGCTACACTCAGAAAATAATTTTTCTTTTTTACATTTCCTATGATAAGAGTTCATTAAAATTGGTTCCATTACCAGATATCCAATCATCATTTTATTATTATTTTTATTTTTCACATTGTTGAGATATTATCATCATTTGTTTTCTAAAAAAACACAAACAAAATTATTTTCCCACGATATATTCAAATTCAGATTATTATGAATGGATTGATTACTCAATGGTGTTGTAACAACAAAAAGAAGAAGTTGATTACAGTGATCTTAATGATTGGGTGAAAAGGATGAGAAATAAACTAGATTATCTGTAATGAAAAATGGATTCGTTAACTAAGAAATTCAATATCTCCCTCAAGCAACTTGAAACTGAACCAGACGGTGAGCCACTTGTGTTTCTCAATTTTTATGAGAAAATATGAGAATTTGAGGCCAAGATTTAGGAGTATCCACAACCCAAATAAATTAAGAACCATATTAAATATAACCATAATAAGATATGTTGGATTCATAATGAGGAAGACTTTCCTTATGAGCTATTTATGGTCGAACAAGAAGATCCGAATGAATGAGTATGATATAAAACATGATATCCATGATCCTTATAAAGTATAATATCCAGTACCAGTTCATATCACTCTAGCCATGGAAGACTAGGACACCACCCATGTGGTGGAATTTAAAGAAAGTATAGAAAATTCCAAAAACCTACTTTCATCCACTGAGACTGAATTTCAAGAGGCATTTATCATTGAAGAAGTCATTGAATCAAAACCTACTCATGGAGATGATCCTTTCTTAAACCATATCATTTATTATTTAATTCATTCTGATTTATGTATCACTTATTATAGTTTTTAATTATTATATTTCTTAAATCATTTCTTTTCCTTTGAGGAAGAGGAATAAACTGAATATGAACTTATCGAGGAACACATGGTGACCCCTGATTTCAATGAACATGCATTTGAGGAAACCCATGACAATGTCCAAGTTACTGATCTGGAGGAAACTGATATAGATGATAATCATAATTAAAGGGATAATTTTGATATACATTCTTCATATTTAAATTCAGTTGAATTAAAAATACATTATAACCCTACTTTTGAAATTATAATTCATGCAGTCCATGTTGAGCCAGCACTGGAAGAGAAAGAGAAGGTTGCATAAGTAGCAACCAAGGAAGAGGATGACCCATACTTCACCCTTCCCCTCCATGCAAGTTGTACTTAATTTTGAAAGGTATGTATTTTTATACTCTATCCATGGATCATTCCTCACTAAGAAGAAAAAAACACAAGCTAGAAAGAACCACATGTGCTGGTTCACATTAAAGAAGCTTCATCCACTATCAGACTTTGGATAACATCTGGTACCACCCTATGGAGGTAGTAAAAATTCAGGGCCCACTTAGAGAGTTATACCAAGACTTATACATTTTCATGATTTCTAGTAATTTATATTTTAATTTTATTCTTATAATTATCCAGCATGCATCTCACTCCCTCTTTTCTTTTTGGGCTTAAATGTCATGATCCATGTTCATAATTGAGTAATTTTCTTCTTTAGGACCCTAATGGATGAAGGAAACCCCAAATAGTAGAAGAAGAGGACTGAAACTTCATTTTAAAAGGTATTTCACTTTTATTATTTCTGTTCAAACTCTCTACATTTTTCCCCATCATGTTTTGATATTTAAACTAGAATCTCATGTTTATACATGAATTATGCTTTACTTGACTTATATAGGAGACCTGACTTTCTTAGTAATCCTATGATTCCATGTTTTTATTTCAATGTTAATTAAATTTAATGAATAAATTGGAGAATTAAATTATTAATGTGAAGCATGGATTTTAAAACGAGGACTCATGATTTGAGGGAATTATTTGATCCATGTAAATGAAGTTTCCCAATAATTTGTAATGATTTGATTTTTTTTAAATTCATTTGAATTGGTTAGTTATTATTAGTAATTCCTTGAGTGATTTTCCCAAATAATATGTCTCATTACCAAGAGTATTTCTAGAAAAATCACTTCATATTTATCTTGATCATATTTCTTGAGTGATCATGAGACATGCCACCCAATAGAACATTCATTGGAACTTTTCAAATCTATGAATGAAAAAAAAAACACATTTAAAATGATTTAGGAATCTTTTGAAAAGCCCTTATCATTAAAATATCTCCTTTATATAAATCATTTTTAGACTATAGAGACCATGAATGACCTTGTTTGGAATGAGCCACATCTCAATCCATTTTTATCCATTCCTACCCAAATATTAGTATTTTCATGATATTTTAAAGTTGACATTTGGGGGTGAATGGAGTCATGGTGGAAGGGATGAAATACATTAAAAGTATGAAGTGTGGGGGTGCTACTATGAGTAATAAGAGAGGTAATTTGACTCATACATTTCACTTTCACTTGTTCACCCTTCTTGAAAGAAATGAAAAAATAGGAATGAGTTATAACTTTAAAGAATAAAAAATAAACATTAACAGAACTATGATTTTTATCATGTGTGGTTAAGTGGTGGATGTGAGGTTTATTCTAATAATAAATTTCAAAACAGAAAAAAAATTAAAAAGTTATTTGAAAAAAATAGTATAAAAATCAAGAGGGTGCACAAAACATTCATTATTTTTTATTTTGATAATTACATTATTTGAGTTTTGGGGAAAGTTAGAGTTGATAATATAAATGGGATAATGTCATTATATTTTCAATTTTTTATATCATTCATTGTACTTAAGTGATAAACATAATCCTTGAGCATTAATTTTTAAAACATTTTATCCTACCAACCTTAAGCCTCAGAGTCATTTGAACCTTTATTATAAGCCCTCGTGATTTTATGTGTCTTTTTTATTTACAAAGTGTAGAAAGTAGGTCCTTTAAAATCATATGGATAATGGTCATGTACTCGTGATATGAGAATAAATTCACCAGAATTGTATCATGATAGATGAGTGAAAATACTCTAAAGTGAGGTAAATCATGATTTGGGATGTTTAATAATAATTAATTAAGAAACATGTATGAATGAGAAGAGAAGCTCCATCAATTTCAAATAGGAAAAAGTAAAATTCTCGATTTTATTTTTTCTTTTAAAATTGAGAAATTGAATTGATATTTTATATGAATTTCAAAAATTTAATTAGACATTTATAATTATTTGATTTTATTACTTTGAGATTTGAATATTGATAAAATTAGTGACCTCTGATCTTTTATGTTTAAATATTATTCTTGAGTACAATAACGGTTTAAGTGTGGGGGTATTTGACATACTCATTTTATGTGCATATGTTTTTATAAAATGTCAATGTTTTTTTATTGTTTTCCAATTATGAAACCCATGTTTTTTACAATTATAGTTAAAAGTGGAAATTTATAATCGAAGGAAAAAAAATGGTTTTAAGAGTGTAAAAGAAATGTGATTTTGTATTTGGAATTTATATATGAAATTTTTATTAACATATTGATTATGATTTGAATTGTTTGTAACTATTTTTCAGTTGTTTATATAAAAAATTAGGCTAAGAAAAAACAAGACCATAAATTGAGCCAACCATCCATTTAGCTAGCCGATAAGAGGAATCCATCCAGGCCTATCTAGGAGGGCCTGCTTGAGATAGTGGAGGCATAGGTGATGAAGCCCTGTGTAGGTGGCCCATGGGCGGTGAACCCCTTGGCGAGTAGTGGTAGGTCAAAGCCCACATGGGCTGTGTGTATCACAACTAGGTGTGTGTGCATGTGGAATGTGATAGCCTACCCCCATAGCAGGCAATAGGGATTAATCTCCCTCACATAACCTTATAAATGGCCGCCATATTTTCCTCTGTTTTGATGTGGGATCAAAGCTCTGTCGTGCTCTGCCGCTCTGCTTTCTCTCTCCACCTTGTGTCACCACGACTCTATCACCCAATATCTCCTACCACTCCTATCACCTTAGAACACCATTTAATCCACTGCATGATCTTATATTTATCACCCCTCTCCATTACTAAAGGCCAAAACTATCATGGACCACATCAACACCCTTTTACGACTCCCCTCTGGCCACTTAGAAGGTCAGATGAAGGGAGGAGTGCCACTACAACCACCAGAACCACTATTTTGTCCCTATAAAGAGCTCATCCCGAGAGCCACCACTATTTTCACACCTCCAAATCACTATGGATCTCTTAGAATCTATGGATGAACACCATAAATGGGAGTTTGACCCATACGACCACTGTGAAGGCCATATGGGTGTCGATGGTGTTTTATGCCACTTCCATTCACCAACACCACCACTTCCCATGCCACCTAAGAAACTATCCCTACCATGAGCCCATGCATGCACTCAATCTAGGAATCCCCATGTGGAACTCATTCCACACACATAATCTAAACACCTTCCATCTTCAATTGTTTCATATTTCACACCTGTAGGTATCACAAGTGTGATTAGAAATAGAGAAATCCTCCTGGGTCTCAGTGATCTTTGAAGGAGGAGGAATCCAAGAACCACTCTTCCTTGATCAATAAAAGGAGGTATCACCCTCACTTCCAAATTCATTGACACCCACAGGGGGATCCCATTGCTGGAGGAGGCTGAACCGCCATGTCCTTGTTTTTCTTTCCTTTTTATTGTTTTATATTTTTTTTTGTTTTTTAGAAGTTATTTTAATGGTAATCTAAATTATATTTTAATTAATATTAATTAATTCATTTTTATTTTCTTAATCTATTACACCATCAATTTCACTTCTTCTCCAATTCCTATTTTATTCTTTTTCTTTCTTTTAATTATTAATATTATTAATATTATTAATAATATTAATAATAATATTATTTTAACATTATTTTTTTTATTTAATTTAAATTTCTTATTCTTTTATTTTCTATTTTATCCCTCTCTTTATATATCTTATTCTTCTATTTGTATTATCTAGTTCTTATTCTTTCTTTATTCTATTTTTATTATTTTATTTCTTCTTATCTTATTCTTATCCACAACTTGATCTCTTACTCTAAAAAATGATATGTTGACTTGAGGATTGTCCTGAGGGAGGTTAAGGTCTTCTTGAATTTTTAATAAAAGTTATTTTATTTTTGTGGTATATTTTAGTAGCATGCATGGGTGTGATGAATGTACCTAGTGTGGTAATTATCCCCCATAACATGAAACTCCATTTATTTATATTATTTTATTTAAACTCTTTTCCCTTTCCTTATTGGCTTTCTATTCACATGATAGGATTTGAGTGAATCAGTGGATGAAACAGAATTGATAGAGATGGGTCCTGTAATATGGAACACCCTTAACCAAGGAGTATCATCAAACTTTATTATAATAAGTGGTGGAATTAATATTTCTTAGGCTTTTAAAGATTCTAAAATTTATAAATAAAAAATAATAGTGATTCAACATGAGATTTCATGTTTAGATTATGAAACTAAAATAAAAAATAAAGGATAATAATGATTGAACACAAAATTGAACCCAAAACTAAATTCTTTCTTCATTAACTCATTCTATCTAGAATTTCATGCTAGTTCAAGCTAGAATTTCCATATTGATTTTCAGATTTAATTATAGGGAAAATGGGTTGTTTTTTTAAATTATTTTGTTTTGAAAAAAACAAAAGAAAAAAAAACAAAAGAAATCAATTAAGAAAAATATTGAAAACAATTTGTAATGAATATGATTGAAAATTATTATATGAGAATGGTGTTCAGGTCGGGGTCAGGTTTCCAATTTCAATTCTATCATAATTACATTTTATCCAATTATCTTATGCTAAGTCAATTAAAGTGAGATTCCACAATTGCTTCCTCTCACTCCCTTAGTCACAAGGTGATGGTGATAGAAAAATGTGCCAAGATATTAGTTTGTTCTACTCTCCTTCCTTATACGATATAATTTTAGAGAATATCCTCAATTCACTTAGACAATACCCGATCAGGTTTTGTTTATCCCAAAGAATCAAGAATATCAATTACCCTTCCAACACATATTTATGATCATCGAGTACTTCAATAATAAGACTTGGTTTATTCCATTGTATATAAACCAAAACCTTGTTGAGGGAGATAATGATTATTTACCAAAGAAAAAAAATAAATAATAGAACCAAAAGACAAATATGATTGTACATGATAATACAAACTTCAATATAAAATTTTAAGAAACTTAACATAAGCAAGAAAGAATTTTTATTCAATAAAGTACAAGAACTCAAGCATTAAAAAATTGAAAACATCCCCTTCCCCAATAAATTAGAATTTTACCCCCCTATTTTAAGTGTAACCAATAATAATGGGGAATAAAAAGGCATTACAAAATATAAATGAATAAAAGAGCTAAAAATAAAAGATAAAATTTCTCCTCCAAATTCAATTCTATAAATACTTTCTCATGTTTCATCCACTATATGGCCTAATATCCTCAAGGGTATTTATGATAAGATGATATAAATTTAATTTAATATCGGTCCTCAAAATTCCAAATACATTGGACATGTATAGAGGAAGTTATGACACAAGTAATTAGTTACTATATTTATGGATGAATGTTTCCTAAATATTACTCCAATTTAGAGCATCAAATTGCCTCATTTATGAGGGAATATCTCCAATGAGAATCACCTCAATTGGAGGTTTTTATCGTAAGTTAATTGGCATTTACTGAGGTGGGGTCCACTCTATCATCCAAAACAAATTTTGAACATGATTTATTTTTTTAGGTTTGTAGATGTTAGAATAAGATCCTAGTCTAGAATGAGTTGAATCCTAGAAATCAAGGAATCCAAAAAAAATCACTCCAATCAGATCAAAATTTTAAAATTTATTCTCAAAATTCAAAAGTGATAAAAATCTGTTAAAATTCCAAAATTAAGAAATTTTTACATTTTAGCCCAAAACACACCAAAAACAAAAAAATGATGAAAATAAAATAAAATTGATAAAATGGGAGGGTTAAATAGTTTAAATACATATAAAAAATAATAAAAGTATTATCTCTATCAACCCCCCACACTTATCACTTGGACTCCTCAACAAGTAAACATCAAAATCAAATAAAAGAAAATTCAAAACACATACCCATGAGAATGATCAATTTTTTTATAAAAGATATCATTCCTACTAAAAATTATTTCAATTTCTTCATTCATACCATTCAATACATTTCTACTTTATTTCTCATCCCATGTACACAATAAACACCTACCTTGCATTAATTTTTCTCATCTCACAAATTTCAAATTTTTAACAATGCTTTTCTCATCCAAACCCACACAAGGGTCACCATAGGCTTGATAAATTACTATATCTATACTTTATTTGAGTCAACAACATATGATAATCATGAGGAATTTTCAGGGTTGTTCTGTGGCTTTTAGTTGGTAGGATTTAGATGTCAAAATTTTTTAGGCCAAATGAGGAGGGCATGGGTTTATTTTAAGAAAAATTACATGATTCTATTTTTAACTCAAGTATGGTAAAATCCTAACTCCCCATACAATAAAATCAGCTCCAAAATAATATCAAAATTTCTTTTATGGACATCCAATGCATTATCAAATTCTTTATCTTCATCACAACAACTGCTTCTCAAAATTTTAGGTATTTTTTTAATGCTCTAGATAGACACAACATTCTTTCTCCTTTGGAAACTCAAGAAAGGCAAAAAAAATTATAGAATGAATTTATCAGCAGTAAAATCACCTCTTAAAGATTTTATTTTCTATAAAAATTATCTCCAAATGAGTTATAAAAACACAAGACAACTCCCCCACACATAAATTCAACTAGATCTTGAAATTTTACCTCAAGAATAGGTTGGATAAGTAAAATTGGCTTGTAATGTGGTGAATATAATATATTATTCATGTATTATGAGGGATATAAATATTAAATGTATATTTAAGTCTATAAAAAAAGGATTCTCTTGAAAATGGTTCTTTAATACCAAAGAAATTACTCAATCATTTAAAACACAATTACCTCAATCTCTCATGTTTTGACAGAAATAAATCAAATTATGGTTAAAGAAAGCTTGGATTGGTTCTCTCAAGAAGTGAGGTGAATGTAAAGAATATAAAAAATGGTTTAGAAGCCTAAAAAAATGTGATATCAAATATAATAAAAGTGAACTATGGCATGGGATAAAAAAATCAGAAGAATTTTCATGAAATTCCCCAAATATTTTTACTTGAAAAAAGTAATTTTCAGCATTTATTTAAGCTCAGTTCCATGGAATAAATTATTTCACTCATAGACATGGGTTACAAAAAAAAATCCAATTATAATTATTTTAGCTCACATGTTTCAATAAAAACAATAATTGACAAAATAAACACAAAAAAAATTAAAAAACAAACTTTTAAAAAATAGAAAATAAAAAAAAAAATAAAATAAAAAGTTTCCCTCCCCCACACATAAATTATATAGTGTCCTCAATAAAATAAATTAGATTTTAACATGTAAATATATTTTTAATTGATTCAAAATAAGAATGAATGGGTTAAGGAGAGGTTTGACCTGATGGATTTTATTGATAAATGGGTTAGAGGAGTGTAATCTCCTCCACTGGTTCGTGCCTCTTTCCTGAAAAAGACATGTTATAATAGAAATAGTATTATTTTTTTCCATGCTTACCACAACGCCAATAAAACCCTTGAAATTTTGTTCCTTCAGGATGGTTTTTAATCCATCCAGATATTTATTTCTTCCTTATTGAAATATAAACCTCACTCTTCTTAAGGGGTTGTGGTGTCCTTGTAAAACTCTTATGTTCTCTTAAGGTGAGAGATTGACCCTCAATTTTCTTGACCCATATGAACTTGGTTTTTTTATTGCCTTTTGACATATAAATAAAAATGTTGTATTTTGAAATTTATTGAGTACAAATTTACCTTTTTCTTATGATCCACTCTTCTCATCAATTTGATTATATCCTATACTTACCTCTTCAGTGTTAATGGTGTTTTCTATAGCCTTATTCAACTCATGTTTCATAGTAAGTCATATGAAATTATTCTTAGATAGTTTTTCTTCCTTCACAGAAAGTTCCTTTCGGAGAATTGTGATAATCTTCTCATGTTCATTCTTTTTGAGTTTATAATTCTCAATCTCAACATATTCTTATAATTTTGATTCTTTATCCTCTTCTAAAAACTATCCAAGAAGTTTGAGGTTTCCTCTTCTAAATTTTTAGTTGGTTATATACCTTTTTATGTGATATTTCCTTTAGTGAATCATCTCTTGATAATTTCTTCATGGAGTCAGGTATATTAAAATCTACTCGACTAACTCTGAGCTCCATTGAAAGTGTTCCCTCATGCACATCGATGATGGTATTTGATGTACTTAAGAATAGTCTCCCCTGGATGATGGGTGAGTGTGATGAAATCCTATATTCTTCTATTTTCCACACATAAAGGTTAGTTGGGAATAGTAGATCTTTCACTTTCACATGAACATCCTCCAAAACACCTGTTGGGAAAATGATGGATCTATTTGCAAGCTGGACCACCACTCTAGTAGGATTCAATTTTACAATTTAAAAAGATGTAAATATAGAGTGAGGCAATAATTTTATCTAATAACTCATATCACACAAATAATTAGTAAAATTAAATGATAAAATATTGAAGGTGATGGATATTTTCCCTGGATCTTGATATTTTTGTGGAATCAGTGGTGTGATAAGTGTCAATACGCTTCTCCCTTGGCGGATTCACTGATTTCCTTCCAATATCCTTCTTTTAGTGCATATTTCATTGAGAGAATTTTCATTTCTTGGGATTTTTTGGATTTCCTCTAACAAAATAATATTGATCTCGACTTTTTGAAAGATATCTCAAATTATTTTTGAATTCAATCTTATTACACTTTCTTTGACATGAAAAATTCATATGGGAATAGTGCATGATTTTTATTCTTCTTGAACTACTGTAATTATAAGGGTGTTTCTATAATTTTTTTTCCTGAACCTCATTCTAGTTATTTCAATTTTCTGGTCATCATCTTTTGGATGGATTCATGAAGATTCAGAAGGCTGATCTGCATCATTAGCCTTAATTTGTTTTGGTTTCAGAAGCTCTTTTCCACTTATTTTTTTAATTGAAATAACATTCTTCTTGGGATTTGGGACTATTTAAGTATGTAATTGCCCAGTTTTTTTCATAAATCCATAAAACTTCTTAATTGATATATTATCTTATCAATCTTATCTTATTGTCCTGAAACATTAACCTGCAAAAACTGGTCTTCAGTTAATGATGCTCTGGTAGAAGATTTCTCATAAGTGTTATGTTGGAATGGTGGTTGTTGAAAAGGTTATTGTTGGAAATGTGTACGATTGGGGTAATGGTTAGGATATAAATATCTATCCTAGGTTTTTTTTGTTTCTATATCCTTGTTGGGCTTAGGTTTTACATGTCTGATTCTGTTAGAACTGTCTTTTCAGGATGGCTAGAGTGCATCTTTCTCTCCCTTGAATATTAGGACACTGGTCAGTATAATAATAAGAAGATAAGCATAGAAAAAATACCTGAGTCATGGATTGTTGTCCAATTGTTTTCATAACAACCATTTGTCTTAGTACACTATTCATTTCCTTGAGTGTGGATTCTATTAAAGGTGATGAAGAATCATTAGTCCTTACCTCATGAATGTATCTGGTACCCATGCCTATAGTGCCGAATTGCTATGTATTTTGATAAATCATTTTAATTAAACCTTTGGATTCTTTAATTTATTTCTTGTTCATGGCCCCTCCATATGAGGCATTGAGTAATTTGTGATCATTTTTGAGCAAGACATTATAGAAGAATGTAGGAACCTGTGTTTTTAAACTAGATGAAATTCTGAAGGAATTTGAATATTTGGTAATTAATAGATGGGTCATTTTTAAAATGGAACTTCAAAATATAATTATAAGAGTTTGGATGTTTAAAAATCATCTTTTTGGATTTGGGTGAAGTCCTAATAACATTACCAGGAAGCTTGATGAGATTCAGGAGCGTCGGACTGGGAAGGTTGGGTTTTCAAGGACCTGCATAGGGCGCACGGTTGGCACACGGTCTGTTAAACCTTGAAAACCACTACAGGAAACCATGTGGCTTATTTCTAGAGTATATAGGCTTTCATATGTTATGCGCACAGTTAGGATAACTGTGTGGGACAAACTGTGTGATGGGAGTCTCTAAAGTAGGGGGTGACGCACAGTCGGTGCACAGTTTGGCTAACCGTGCAACCCAAACAATGCGCGACACCCAGTTTTTAAAATTTGAATTATTTTAATTAAATGAAATTAAATTAAAAAAATAAAACACACCTCACATCCCTACTCCCTCACTCACACGACACACCATGTAGGGGTCTCCCCCTTGAGCGCACAACGCCTCCTCCAGATACCCTCTCCAGCTCTGATTTCTCTTGGTTTTCCACCAGATCTTGGTCTGATCCTTCAAGTTAAGGCTTTATGATCCATTATATACCTATTTATAGTTGTTTATCATCCTATCTATCATCATAGACCACTTATATGAAACCCTAGCTTTGGTTTGATGTGTTTTTCTGGTGTTCTTCAATTTTTGGGTTGTGCAAAGGGCCTCTCGGGTTATGTTGATTTGTTTTCCGGCAACTGCCACCAAAGGTTGAGGTATTTTAGGATGATTATCTCCACTGTTTTCATTTTGGGGTAACATCCAAAACCCGTTTTTGGTTTCAAAACCTCTAAATTTGGGCCTTATGATGTTTAAGGGCCCCGATTGTTATGTGTAGTGAATTTTGGTGCCTTTGGAAGACTCGCATGCATATACGTAGGTATTTATATATATATATATATATATATTTGTATATCCTCCATGTGTGTATTCTCACATGGAATATTGAATATAGGAATGGGGTTAAGGTTATATATATATATATATATATATATATATATTGAAGTATGCACACGCGAATGGATGGATGTTTAAGTTAGAAAGTACCGAATACCAAGCGTTGGCTTGGTCTACATGTGGTAGGGTCCCTATCTGTGACTCTTTATTTAATAATACTATAGTCACATCTTTAAATAAGTTTTTCTTATGAGTTTCCTGGTTTAATAGAACTTCATAGCTTGAATTAATTGCTTAATGATAAGAAATGACTTGTTTTTTGATTAAGTAATGTTTTTATAATAAAACCCCACCAATGGAGGTTCATTGCCTTCAAACCAAAAAAGTGGTGAAATTTTTATATCATGCTTGCTTTTGGTTTGTTTTTTCCATATTTTCTTCATGTTTTTTATGAAATATGGAATGTTGATTCATGACCCCTTTGGTATCATTAGATTTTGTTTCCCACATGAGATAAATAAGGACTCATGCATGTAGTTGCTGTTAAGCATGTAATTCCTATTATATTTCTTGTTTCCCATGTGAGTTATGTTTAAATATATGCCATGAGATAAATTGTTATGTTTGAATCACCCCTTTGGGTTTGCTTGTAAAATTTAACATAGATGGCATTTGGCCTTGGACGCATTTTGGTGTTCCTTTTTATCCCATGTCATGGGATGTTAAATATGTAATTAATTCATATATCAAGTCTTTAATTAAATGAATTTATTGGGAAGGGATGAGTGACTACGAACATTAGACCATAATATTCCATTTCTTGAATAACCATGTTTTTTCTTGTAAGGATATTCCCCATAAGTTAGATACTACCACATCGAGTAGTATGATGTTAAGCTTGAGAATATTGGTATAAAGGATTTCTATGGGAGTTGTTTTATGTAAATTCCATGTAATGGAATTTGAAATCATGACTTAGGTTGTATACCTAGAATAAGAGCCACCCCATGGGTGAGTGACTTTATTGACCCGTTATGCCTGTTTGGCCTTGGATGCCTATGAGGCATGCCTTGTTTCCCATTTTTGGGTTATTTAAAAAGAATTTGATTACTAAATGTTGTGACATGTTGTTATATGGATTCAAAAAATTTTTAGGGTATGAGATTTTTGACTTTCCATAAACCCTTGTATTTCTATTCTTGTTTAATCATGTTGAATTTTTTTTCTCCAATTGTTAATCTAACCACATGAGATGAATAACGTTTAATCCATGTAATAGTTTAATTTACATGCATTTCTTGTTGTATGAATTATTCTCTTGTGAATAAATGAAAGGCCAAGCCTTATGAGGTTGGTCCTTGCTTGAGACACCCTTTTGTGGTGATTTATATTAGATGTTTTTTGTTTTGACCATGTCATTCTTATTGAAGTTCTTGATTGATGAAATGGTAATTAGCCTTGGGTGAATCATGGATTCAGTTTAGAATTCTATGGACATGATCATATGGATATTATACCTTGTCCCTTGAGTGAACCTTGGATTTTATTATAATTCCATGGATGGGATCAAAGGGTTTATTATGTTTACTACATCGAGTGAACCTTGGATTATATTGGAATTCCTTGGATGGGATCAAATGGTGAAATATTTTTAAGCTATGAGTGAACCATGGATCCCTATAGGACTATCATGCAAGGGCTTGTAGAGACTGTACTTATATGCCAAGTGAATCATCTATCCAATTAATATTTACATGGATAGGATAAATAATCATTGATTATATTTCATGAGTGATACTTGGGGATTCCCAATAGGACCGCCAAGTATGGGCTTAGTTGACATGGACTTATGCCACACATAGAGTGATACTAGGTTCCTGAGAGGATCATTGAGATAGGCTTGTAGGGTGTTGGTGGAATTTTACCTGGAGTGATACTTGAATTCTAACATAGGAATGTCAAAAACGAGCTCAGGTTAGTATGGAATATCAAATGAAATGGTTTATGATGCGTTTTCCAATCCAAAGCACAATCTTTGATTCGGTTGAGGATTAATTTGTTTAGATGGCTTTATGAGGAATTTTTTGTGCTACCAGTTAGATGGGGGATGCCTGTCCTGATCTAGATCTCAAGACTTATAAATTCAATGAATTGAGATGTTTACATTTTGATTAAATGAAATGGATATTTAATGAGTGCCTGCATATGAAGGATTTTTACTTTTGGGTACTTTCTTACTTTTTATATAACTGCTTGCATTATTACATTTTCTAAACACATGTTGGATTGGGCTAGACACTATGGGTGCCAACCTACTGATATTTACATCTCACACCTAGCTTAGGTACCATTGGTTCCCCAGTATACCTACTTGTTTATATGTATTAGGACCTTTCTTGTATCTAGAAGTTGGGGGCGAAGGACCAAGCTGGAGCTTGGGATGCTCGTGGTGATTGCCTTAGGGATTAACTATCTTTTATTTTATTTTTACTGAAATGTAAATCATGTTTTATTTTTTACTTATTTCTGATATGTATCTTCATATATCCTACTTGTATTGTAAAACTATCATTTTCCATTTTCTATATTCATTTATTATTGCAATTGTACTCCACTTATTTGATTATCGCTTTATACTACTTCTGTTGTTATCTAAGTTTTACTATATATTACCAATGTTCACTCTAAATATGAGGGTATAATCTCTCCAATGACTTCCTTTACACCCTCGATTCTAATCGGTAGCCTATGGCATATGGGGAGACGTTCTTGAGGTTATGTGGAGATCAGTCGGGCTACCAGTTTAGTGGTAAGTTGGGTCGGGATGTTACAAAGTGGTATCAGAGGTTTTTTTCCTTTGTATTACCATTTGGCCTGGTATATATAGGAGACTAGGAATGTGTCGACACTTGGTAGATAGTGTTTTCTGGGACTGATCACCCCACGTATGGGAAATGACCAAGTGACCAGGGATGGGAATTGATGTTTATACTATTTTATGTTACAGTTGTTGTGATTTCACCTAGGGTGAATGGTGTGTTTTCCTTAGCTTACAGATTTATGGAATTTATGGTATTTTTCCCTTGGCTGGAATGACAAGGAAGTGACATGACATGCATCATTATAGGCAATTATAAATTCACATTCCATATATACGCCATTCCATGTAGCTTCATTAATGGGTTGCCTATTAAGTATGATTGTGTGCCTTGAGTGATTCCATGGTTTGTTTTATACCTAATGAGGTGATCAGTTAGATTACTTATTTATTTAACCTACCCTGATTATGGTGTAACATTCTTATATGATATATTCCATGTTTTTTTCTTATTGTATCATGCTTTTTGATACAAAAATTGGTTGTATGTGCTGGAAATTGTTCGCTACGGTTTAGGAGGGAGCCAATTTTCAATCGTAGGGTGTATGAGAACCTTATGATTTGGAAAAGGGTAACCCATATACTCAAACCTACTCTATATATTCTTAAAAGTTTATAAAAGTTTTTAAACTAAAAAGGGATGCTAATATTAAATGTTAAAAGTGAATGTTTTCAATTAATGGGATCCAAATGGCAACAGTAAGGTGTACGGGTGCCCTATGGATGGGTATATGGATACCCATGTGACTGAGCCTTTTTAGAACCATGGTATTTTTTTGAATGGTTATAAGTGTGAAATCTTTTGAGAGTTGATTTTATATGGTTGTTAGCTCTTAAAATGCTTAAATGGACCCAAGTAGGTCAGTTGGATCATGTTTTATTAGATAAACCATTATGGTGTTTATGCTCTTTATGGTTAAACAACTATCAATGGGATTATTTTTCAAGAACCTAGGTTGGTTTAATGGGATCCTTGGAGGTCACCTAATTAGTTAAAAAGGAATTTATATGATAACTTTTCTATTTTTTATTTGACCTGTTAGCTAAAGTGTGTGCCAAGTGCCTTGTTTTGTAGAATGGTGTTTGTGGTTTTTCTTAAACTTCATTCAAATGTTTAATATTGAAATGAATTAATGTAATGGATTTAAATTTTAACGTATAATTTTGTCCTTTTATTATACCATCGTGTAAGGGTAGTTAATTTTTTTTAGTGATATGCCTTGGAATGGAGACATGAGTGATCAGCCATAGGCTATTTCTTTTTAGCTTTGGATTAAATTAAAGAAGACTCTTAAGCATTGTGAAAAATAAATTTTTCATGACCAAGAGATAGGTTCATCGTGTATTCTTTTTAAGGGCTATCCCGTGGTATGTATCACCCTTAGAGCTTGATGTCTTGCTTCCCACTGTGAGATTTCTAACATTGGTGCCTCTTAGGTGTCGTTGTCCCCAGTAGGACATTTTGTTTTTTACAAGACACCCTTGTTTGGATGGGTGGTCAATGTATCTTTACCCTTTATATGTGAGTGAGAATCGAGGAATGCTCAGTTTAACAGGTTATACATTCCTCATACATGGTCAACTGCTTAGGTGGTCATGTGAACCTATCTATTCTTTGGTGATGGACGAATCGATAAATCATCATCCAAGTTAATGTATGTATTTGATATTGTGATTTTGAGATAGTTTCTATGTGGGCCATCTGGTACTTGATTTCATTGGGCGTATAACCTATGGAAGGTACTCAGGATGTGTCATTTTCTTTTGTAAATTCAGGGTAGTATGTGTTGATGTGCGTGGTACCCGTTGAGCGTTAATGTTAAGAAGAACCATTTGAGTTTAGTTAAATCATGAGCTTTGAGATGTTGGGTATGATTTCAGATCATATCTGGAGTATAGTGAACTGAGTGTTTGAAAAATCAAGTTCATACTACTTATCGGGAGGACTTTTGGGACTCAGGTGTTTTAACATGCCGGTCGTTCTGATCTTGACTTTTATGATCGAAGGCTTTAACATATGTGATCGTGGCTTGGAGAGCATCTTGTTGGTACATGGTAACTTATCGGTATTTTCTTAGAAGTAAGACATTAATGAGGTTTGTGGTGTGTGGAAACCTTTAGAAACTTTATTAATTTTGGAAGGGTTTCAGTAGAAAAGTTTGAAAGAACCCCGAATGCCTCAGGTGGTATAGGAATCGTGGTTCGGTTGGAGATGCGTCAGTAGGTGAAGCTAAGATTTTGGTAAATATCCGATGAGCATTGGTTCAAATAATCTTCTTAGTAGCCTTTGGTTTACTCTTATCATACTCTTCTAAATGAGACAAGCATGTCCCCTATCATGTCGTCATCTATGATGCACTAAGAGAGCGTCAGTTATATGCCACACTAAAGTTTGGAAGCTGTTGGACTGGATCATAATCTCTTCAGGTTGAACTTTGGATAAGTGGGTTTCTACTGAATCTTGGTTGGTCCTCATTGATACTTGGGTTCCCGTGTAGGGATTCCTTGGGAAGACATTGGACACATTTTGCTTCTTTTTACTTGACCGTTAGGTGAATTCTGCATTAGGATCAGTCAGTGTTCTTATGTGGACGTTTTGGATTTGTACCAATGTCTCACTTGTGGCATGGGGAATGGGATACCTAGGGATAGTTCCATGGAATCCAATGGGTTAGCTCTAGGGTTATCCCTGACTTTTTATCGGGCTTGGATGTGATGCTTTGAGGGTAGAGTTTCCAGTGGACCGGAACCAGTCTACACCTTCTTTTGTGCGAAGGCACAATAGTTTTAATTGGCAAAGTGTTGGTTGGTTATGAAAAGTCATTGGAACACATGGGTGATCATTGATGGACTTTTTGGTTGTATAATTATTAGGGGCATGTTTGTAAGGAAATTCCAGCTGTGGGGAGAAATCCAATATTGGGAATTGGCCTCTTTTAAATAATAAATCCTAAGGTGGGGAGTACCATTGGATAGTTTCTTAAAAAAATGATGAAATGGTCATATCTTTGGTTAAGAGGGATCAGTTAAGATTTGATTTGATGTTTTAGTTTTAAATCGAGCAGTAACTTGAGTTTTGGTGGTGTGTGTGTCATGTTCCTAAGAGTTACTTGAGGTGTGTTGGGAGTTTGAGAATGTGACGTGGCTGTTTGAATGAAGTTTCATAACCCTTGTAGGTTAGGTGAGGTCTTTGTTTTTTTCCCCAGGGCTTTTTAGGGATGAAAAGTTCTAAGTTGTGGAGTTTCTAAGAACCCATGTTTTGAAACCATATCAAATACCAAGGGAATTTGAATTTTCAATAACTACTAGATAGCGAATTTTTAAAATGGAACTTTTGAATGTAATTATGAGAGTTTGGATGTTTAAAAGTGATGTTTTTGGATTTGGGTGAAGGCCCGAGAACTTTCCCAGGTAGCTCAAAGAGATTTGGGAGTGCTGGACTAGGAAGGAAAGGTTTTTAAGGACCTATAGAGGGCGCATGGTTGGTAAACGATATGTTAAACCATGTAGCCTGCTACAAGAATCCGTGTGGCATATTTCTAGGAGACAGAGGATTTTATATGGTCTACTAATGGTTAGGCTTACCGTGAAGGAAAAACTATGCAAGGGGTGTCTATAAATTAGGGGTGATGCAAGTTTGGCACATGGTTTGGCAAACAGTGTGACCCAAACCATGCGCGACAGATAGATTTTAAAATTTTAATTAATTTAATTTAATTTAAGTAAATAAAAAACTTAAAAAATACATCACATACCTCCTCCCTCACTCGAACGATGCACCTGGAAGGGGGTCTCCCCCTTGAGCATGTGACGCCTCTGCTGGATACCCTCTTCGGCTCTGATTTCTCTTGGTTTTAAACTAGATCTTGGTCTGATCCTTCAAGGTAAGGTTTTCTTCTCCCTTATCTTTCTATTTCAAACCGTTTTTCAGCCTATATGTCACCCTAGGACAATCAACTGAAACCCTATCTTAGGGTTGATGTTTTTCTGTGTTCCTCAATTTTAGGGTTGTGCAAATGGCCTCTCAGGTTGCGTTGATCTGTGTTCCGACAACCGCTACTGAAGGCATGACAGTTTAGGTCAATTCTCTTTTCCACCATCATTTTGGGGTAAGATCCTAAACCTATTGTTGGTTTCAAACCCTCTAAATTAGGTCCTTATGATGTTTAAGGGTCCCAATTGTTATGTGTAGTGAATTATGGTGCCTTTGGAAGACTCGTGGTCATATAAAAAGGTGTATATATATGTATGTATGTATGTATATCCTACATGTGTGTATTCCCTCATGGAATGCGGAATATGGGCATAAGGTTAAGGTTATAAATAAGAATATATGGAAGTATGTGTGTGCGAATGGATGGATTCTAGAGTTAGAAAGCACTGAATGCCGAGCATTGGCTTGGTCTGCTTGAGGTAGGGTCCCTATCTATAACTCTTTATTTAATAATTCCTCATTCACTTATTTAAATAATTTTTTCTTTTGAGTTTCCTGGTTTAATGTAACTGAATATCTTGAATTAATTGATTAAATATAAGAAATGATTTTTTTTGATTAAGTCATGTTTTTATAATAAAACCCCTCCAATGGTGGTGCACTACCTTCAAACCAAAAAGTAGTGATAGTGTTATATCATGCTTTCCTATGGTTTGAGTTTTCAATACTATCTTCCTATTTTTATGAAATATGGTATGTTAATGCATGAACCATTTGGTATTATTGGATGTTGTTTCCCACATGAGATAAATAAGGACTCAACCATGTAGTTTCTTTTAAGCGTGTAATGCCTATTATATTGCATGTTTCCCACATGAGTTATGTTTAAATCTATTCCATGAGATTGATTGTTATAGTTGAAGAACCCCTTTGGGTTTTCATGTTAAATGAAACTTAGATGGCATTTGGCCTTGGAAACCTTTAGGTGTTCCTTTTTATCCCATGTCATGTGATGTAAAATATTTCATTGATTTATATATCATTTTTATAATTAAATGGGTTAATTGGGAAGGGATGAGTGACTACAAACCTTGGCCCATAATATTCCATTTCTTGAATAAGAATGTTTTTCCTTGTAAGGCTATTCCCCATAAGTTAGATACTACCATGTCGAGTAGTAGGATGTTAAGCTTGAGAAGCTTGGTATAAATTTTTTCAATGTGGGTTGTTTTATGTAAATTCCATGTAATGGCATGTGAATTCATGACTTAGGTTGTATACCTAGAATAAGGGCCACCCCATGGGTGAGTTCCTTGATTGACCATTTATGGATTATTGGACTTGGATGCCTATGAGGCATACTTCGTTTCCCATTTGTGGGATGTTTAAAATTAATTTGATTACTAAATGTTATGCCATGTTGTTAGATGGATTCAGATTTATTTTAGGGTATGGATGTTTGACTTTCCCTCAACCCTTGTATGTATATGCTTGTTTAATCATGTTGGAATGTTTTTTTCCAACTGTAAATCTTCCCATATGAGATGAATAATGTTTAATCCAAGTAATAGTTTAATATATATGTGTTTCTTTTTGTACAAATTACGCCCATGTGAGTAAATTAAATTCTAAGACTTATGAGGTTGGTACTTTCTTAAGTCACCCTTTAGTGGTGAGTTATATTATATTATATTGGTTTTGACCATATCATGCTTATTTAAGTGCTTAAATGATGAAATAGTAATTAGTATTGGGTGAATCATGGATTTGGTTTGGAATGTTATGGATGGGGTCATATGGCTATTGTACCTTGTCCCTTAAGTGAACCTTGGATTCAGTTAGAATGCCTTGGATGAGATCAAAGGTTTTGTTATGTCTAATACATCAAGTAATCCTTGGATTCTATTTAAATTCCTTGGATGGGCTCAAATGCTGAAATATTTTTAAGTAGTGAGTGAACTATGGATCCCCATATGACTGCCTTGGATAGGCTCATAGAGGTTGTACTTATATGTTGAGTGAATCATGGATCCCTATAGGATTTTCATGGATGGGCTCAAGAGGAATTTATTATATGTCATGAGTGATACTTGGGGCTTCCTTATGGGACTTCCAAGGACAATCTCAGTTGAAATGGATTTATGCCACACCTAGAGTGATAACGGGTTCCTGAGAGGATCGCTGGGATGGGCTTGTAGGGTGTTGGGGAAATTTCACATTGAGTGATACATTAATTTTAACTTAGGAATTTCATGGATGGGATCAGGTCATATTGGAATATTGAATGAAATGGTTTAGGATGTGTTTTCCAATCTAGAACACAAGCTTGGATTTGTTCAAGGTTAGTTTTGTTTAGACGTCCTTCTGATGCATTTGGTGTGCTACCAGTTAGATAGGGGATAGACACTATGGGTTCTAGCCTACTGAGATTTACATCTCACACCCTAATCGGGTACCATTGGTTACCAAGTAGACCTACTTTTTTGTAGGGGTTAGTACCTTTCTTGTATATAGAAGTTGGGGGAAAAGGACCGAGCTGGTGCTCAGGATGCTCATGTTGATTGCCTTAGGGCTTAGCTATCTTTTATTTATTCTTGTACAGAAATTTAAAGCATATTGTAATATTTACTACTTTCTGATATGTATCTTCATATAGCTTGCATGCATTGTAAAAACTATCATTGGACATTTTATATATTCAGTTGTTATTTCAACTGTCTTTTGCTGCTTTGATTATCACCTTATACTGCTTCCATTGTTATCCGAGTTTTACTATCTATTACTATTGTGCACTCTGAATATGAGGGTATTTTCTCTCCACTAACTACCTTTACACTCTCGCGGCTAGTCAACATATTTTTTCATATGGGGAGTCATAATTGATGTTATGTAGAGATCATTCTGGCTATAGGTTTAGTGGTAAGTGAGGTTGGTACATTACAAAGAATATGAGTAATTAATGTTTTTCCATGGATTGACATGAACAACTTGCACAAAGCATCTTAAACCTCTCCTAGTATTCATAAAGATCCTCTCTAGTTGACTATCATATATTCTAGATCTCTTTTTTGATTATTTTTATTCGTAAAGTGGGGAAAACTTTCTTCATGAATCACCTCTTGAGTTCTTCCTAGTAATTGACCTCTCCTGGTTGTATATTGGACAACCATTCCTTAGCTACCCCATTAAGTGAGAAAGGGAATTCCATCCACTGGAATTGGTCTTCAGGTTCTCCTCTTGGCATGAAGCTTGATCATACACATGTGAACTCTTGAATATATCTGTTTTGGTCTTCTCTAGAAAGACCAAGGAATTTAGGTTGAATTTGAGTAAGGTTAATTCGCAACTCAAAATCATTCTCTAAAGAAGGTAAAATGAATTGGTTATAGTGATTAGTGAATTGAGTAGCATAGATGTCTCTAGTAGTTTGGTTTGGATTTCCAACCATTATATCAGGTTCAAAATCAACTAATTTTTCATGAGAACTATGTGACATGCAATATTAATTTTTGTTGTTTTTAAGAGGCACTAACTCCCAAAAAATGGTGCCAAGTTTGACGCACTCCTGTCAGGAGGCATAGAAAAACAATTTTTTATATTACCTAAGTATAGTCTAGTGATTAACCCTAGGTAGTCTCCCAAATAGGAGTGCACCCAAAATAGCTTTTCACTTTTAATTAGAAAAAAATGATGTATTTTTAAATTGATTGGTTTTGAAAACAAATGAAATAAATGAAAAAAAAAATTAATTAAGGGAAATATTGAATAAAAATTTAAAACACAATTAATTGAAAAGTATTATATGAGAAGGTTGATCAGGTTGGGGTTTGTTTTACAATTTCAATGTTATCTTAGTTCTATTTTATCCAACCCTCTTCGGGTAAGTCAATTAAAGTTGGATTCTATGATCGCTTCCTCTCAATACCTTGGTCAAATGGTGATAGTGAGAGGAAAACATGCTAAGATATTTGTTTGGTCTACTATCTTTCCTTATGTGAGATATTTTTAGTGAATATATTCAATTGATATAGGAAATACCAGATCCAGTTTTATTTATCCCAAACAACCAAGAATATCCACTACCCCTACCAAATGTACTGATGATCGTCAAGTATTTCACCACTAATTCCTAGTTTATTCCATCATATATAAACTAAAAAATAGTAGGGAAGATAATGATAATTGAACAAAGAAAAAATCAATAACAAAATCAAGAACTAAATACGATCATACATGATAATAAAACTGCTATATGCAATTGGAAGCAACTTCCCAGAAGAGAGAATGAATTTTTATTTAATAATGTGCAAGAAATTGAGAATTAAAAAAGTATAAAAGCTCACCTTCCTCAATAAATCAAATTTTTACCCCACTATGGTAAGGGAAACCAAGTATAATGGTGAATAATAAGTAATTAAAAAATAGAAAAGAAGAAAATATCTAAAAAGAAAATCATAAAATTTCTCCTCCAAAATCTCTTCTCCAAAATATTTCTCTTATTTTATCCACCACATTTCCAAATATCCTAAATGTTATTTTATTATAAGATTAAATGAATTTAAGTTTCTATAATCCCTAAAAATTTAAAATACATTGGACCAGTTTAGAAGAAGTTATTACATAATTAATTAGTCACTCTCTATCTAGCCAAATGTTTCATAAATATTTATACAATTTAGAGCATCCAATGACCGTATTTATGAGGTAATATCTCCATGATAATTAATCTCCAAATGAGTATTCTAATTATATTTAAATTACATCTTGAATCTCATCAATTGGAGGTTTTTAGCTCGATTTATAACTCATTTACTAAGGTAGATTCCACTCTATCATTTAGAATAATTATTCAACTTGATTAATTTTTTTTCGGGCCTATGGATATTCGAATTAGATATTATTTTAAAAGAAGAAGTTGAATCCTAGAAATAAATGAATACTAGAAGAAATATTCACCCCAATTGGATCCATATTTTAAAATTTATGCTCTAAATACCAAAGCAATAAATATTTGTTAAAAATCTTAAATTAAGAAATTTTCACATTTTATCCTAAAACACACCAAAAAACAAAAAATGATAAAAATAAAATCAAATCGATAAATTATGAGGGTTTAAATAATATATATACATGTAAAAAATGATGAAAACATTATCTCAATCAATTTCTTTATGAATCAACACTTTAATCATCACATTGATTTCTAACTTCATCCAAGTATATTTTCATAAGGATGAAACTCTTATTTTCACCAAATATACTTGAACAAGATATACATGTAAAATTATAAGTATCAACATCTTAAAAAAAGATTTTCCTTAAAGTGAATAATTATTTTGTAATCCAATGTATGTAACTCCAAATCACTATTTCCATCTACGAATACTTATCTAGAAAACTTCAATGGAATTACTTCCATTGTCATATAAACATGACAGTAGCTCAAAATTCCTATGAGCTATTCACCTTATCCAATTCCATTGTTCATAGTTCAACAAATACAAACATATATACTTGGTAAATATTCTTCTTTACCATGTGAACCATATAATAAACCAACATGAAAGCTTCAAGCATATCTTGAAATTCTCATGTAATAATTACACCTCACTAAAAAACTGATTTCTTGATTTGGAAATCAACTCATATCACTATTAATCTTGGATTCTTTAACATAATTTTAGTCTCTTTTATCCTTTACATATTGACACACACTTATAAAAAAATACAATACAAAAAAGTGGGATCAATAACCTTCCATTGTATTTTTTATCAATACCAACCATAAAATGTTATGTCAATATGTTTGACCCTTTGGATATATGATTTTTGTTCCCTACCCCATGATTATTCATGTTTTTATTTTTATATCTCTCCCTTATTGATAAAAAATATAGATAATTCCAAATATAGGATGATATTTCTTCATTCATAAGCAATGTTCCATCAATCATTCCACTCCAAGTCCACATAATCCAAGCCTGGTATGGAAAACAAGAAGGTTTTATTTAGACAACAAGGATGTCCATAATTAATAGAATATAATAACAAATGTTTCCTTTTTCAATTCTCTTCCTTAGGGTCTGATCACATTTATCAATACTGATACTATTTATTGATATTAATTTTTGAAAATATTCTCATACATTTTCAACCTAAATTTCTGGCATTCACTCAACTCACAGGTTAAGAAAATTCAAGTAAAATGAGTAGGTTTTTATTTCAAATAGCCCAAGAACACTTCACATTTTATAAAAATCGTTTCATAATTTATAATAAATTTTCCCCCTTAATATCAACGAAAAATCTATAAGAAACAAGGATGATATAATAGTCATTTTTTCCTTTTCAATGACTATTTATCAATCACCTTTTGGAAATTCTAGATATATATCCGTGTGTGTGTGTTATAAACTCAGTAATCTTATCAATATACAGCCCCCCTTGAGGGATTATTTACATATAAACTTCACTAAGAGTGATCTCATCATCAAATAAACTTTACGATTCCACTTTTTGAGATAATACCAAGATAGAAACATTTATTATCTCTTCATCAGGGTAGTTTCACTTATTCAAATAATCTTCAAGTTGTAATGTATTTAATTTCTAATAGTATCAATACCTTTATTAACTTGATTTATAATTTTAATAGCCCATTAACCTTCATCACAGTTAGTTTTTTCTCTATATTTTATTTAAAATATCATTTTAAAAATTAGGAAATATGGTGTCATTTTCAAATCTGTAATAGTTATTCCAGCTTACTTATCTTATTTAGTTCTCGATTTGAGAACTAGAACCATATTAAATTACCTATAAGATTGAAACATAAATATATATAAAAAATAAGGGACTAGGGTGTAACCTCCTTGCTCAATAATGTAAGCATCGGGGTTGAGAATTCCTTCTTAACAAATTTGACCTTTTCAATTTATCTCTATGTCTGGATGGACACTTCAAGCTTGCACAACTATTCTTCACAAATGAGTTTACTTTGGGAAGTATGGATACTTTTCTTCTTCCATTTATGAGATCTTCTTTTTAAAATAATCCATCAAGTAATATGAATCACCTAGTTCTTTCTTCTTATTTTTTTAAGATTTCTTCTTGGGATGGAATATTTTTTACACTAGCATTTGAGTTGTGTCTAGATTTACTAAACCTCTCACACAACTCCTCATGAGATTTTAGGTTATCCCATTTTGAAAAAATATCAATAAATTTTATTTCTCCTTTATATGGGACCATCTATTTCCTTTTGAATATTGTCTTTTCTCAGGCATCCAATTATATTGCTTTCTTTAAGTTATTTAGACATATTTCCAAAAACACATTAAGAATGTTTTCAGACTTTTTGGTTTTTCCAATTGGCCAATTAGTAATTCCTTTAAAAAACTTATATATTTTATTTTTTCATGGAATATTCTCCTATTATTATATTTTTTACTTCTAATAACACATACACTCATGGATTGTCTAAAAAAGTCCATGGTGTGTCCTCTTTTTCCATAAAAAATTAGTTTGTTCTTATTATTGGTGGCATATTATTCTTAGAATCATTGGGTTTATTGTGAAAAAAATTCCTCATCGTTTTATCTTCCAAATATAACTCTCAAACTTTACTTATAAATTTATTATAAATGGTATTATCAACAACTTTCTCACTTTTTTTAATGGTTAGATTATCTCTATTATTTAGTTTATATGGTCTTATCTTCTCATTTATTTTAGTTACATGCTTGAAGGATTTATATTTTAATGCCTATTCACTATGGTTATAACATCATAAATTTTAAGGTATTCCTAATTTTAAGTTTTGATTCCCCTTAAAGTGTGTAAATAAATGAATTGAGATATGTTAGGGGTGCTTGGAGAAGGAGTTGACTCAAAAGATGGAAAACTAGCTACATGAGTTGGTTCATGTTGTGAATATATATTCACAATATTAATGGATTCTAGGAATAATCCATTAATATATATTCAGTTTGTGAAACTCATACACAACATGATACTTTATTAATAGAGTGAACTAGGGTTTCATGTTTTTAAACTAAGGCGGTGTTTTTTCGATGTATCAGCCACTCAAAAAGTTCACAAGGTGAATTCATAATTCATGCTGTGAATGTAGTTCCTTCCAAAAGTTTAAATTTTTCATCACTTAAATCCTTCCTCATTCACCTTCCTCCTCCCTTCCTTTAACCCTAGGTCTTCTATTTGGGTTTTATGGTGAATCCATGTTTCAAATACTCCTTCACTTGATGATTTGATACAATATCAATTGGTTATCTTTGGGTCAAAAATTTTGATAAAATATCACATATTCCTTATTAATATTTTGGTTTGATAGTGGTTATAGGCTATGATTCTAGGATGGATTTATCACATGATGAATCTTCTATAACCTCTTATAGATACTTTTTGTATTGTCTTTTGGAGGCTGATTCTCTAATCGGTTTTGGTGCGATGTATGATTCTTGAGTTATTTGTTGATATATCTTCTCCCCTAAACCTTTTTATTATGGAAAAATTATTCTAATTTATGGTAATTGTTTTTTAGGGAATACTATTACTATATCTTGAATTCATTTTTCTTCTGGTGTGTGTATCTCTTTGTGGGAGGTGTGAGAATTAAACTTGAGGTATATGGTTCCCTCACAAGGCTATGTTATTTGAATATAAAATTATATTGGTTTTATAAATTATTTTATAAATAAATTTACATTATCCATGATTTTTTTATTCATGTGTAAAAAGGGGGTTTGAGAAAAGGTGATTTTCCCCTCAATTTCATAGAAGAATAGAGTTTTTCAAAGCATTGTGAAAGTGATTGTGACATTGGTTTTATAAATGTTTTTGATAAGAAGGGTTGTTTGTAATTATTGCGAAATGTGATAATACCATTGGAATTTATTTGATATATACCACACATGAGAGCCTTGGGTAGCTATATAGAGGGTTTCATATGGGGCCATGTCTATTTAAATTGTAAGGGGGTTCACTTTTTCGAATATTCTTTCATTCCTAAATCAAAGATACATTGGATCTACAAAATTGATCTTGTCATCATAGGGGGTTTACTTTTTTAGGGTATTCCTCCATCCATATATTATGGATTCAGTGACTCTAGGTACTTGAGTGTGCATTAGTCATTGTTTTTCATTGAGGTACGAGTGACCTAGAAATCCTAACCATTATTATCCTAGGGGTTCTTATCTTTGTGATTTGTCTTCGTACTATTTTGGATTTGATATTATACATACTATGATCAATAAAAAGGGGTTATGGAAATTATTTTTTGAAATTTTAATACTTGAATTTTCTTTTGGAACTATGGAAAGGGGAACTATTTACTATTCTTTTGATAAAAAATTTTGTAACTGCTTTTCATTCTATGTTTTCTTTTAAACTGAAAATATTGGGATTAATATATAGAGACTCAATATGGGACACCTGATTGGCATCCTACTAATCCTATTTATCTCACACCCTACACACTCCATTAGGGGTGTATAGACCTTGTTTTATCTGATGCAAGAAAGGGAAAGTTTCTATAGTGAGGTGGTGTGGGCTTGGTTAGTCAGTCATGGGTAGTAGTGGATTGTTTGGGTGTCCTTTATTTTAGTTATTTTTAAGACATGTACTTTGGGTTTATTTTCTACTATTTATTTTTTATCTATCATTATCACTCTTTTGTTTATGGAATATTTCTTTTATTTTTTTCATTATATATTGGGCTGTCCTTAGATTCCCAGATGCTAGTCACTAACCTGTTGGAATTTTTAATGCCCTTCAGGTCTTTTCATGGTTCATTTAGGAGCCTATTTGGATAGATTTTCTAGGATAGGAAATGAAAATTTGGTATTAGATCATGGTTATGCCCAGTCCTGGGATGTTGGTAAACATTAGATAGGATTGTCTAGACTTAAGATACAGGTTTTGGTGAGTTCCTAGTTATCTCTTTATATGAAAAGCCTTAAGTTACCACAGAATGCTAGTTTGTGTGTCTCTTATGTTAGGTTTTGACTATGATCTCATTTTATTCTCATGTTTTTCCGATTTAAGATGATATTTTTTTTGTTTTCTAATTATTTCATTATGATTTTAGTTCCTAGTAACATTCCTTCAAGACATATTTCAAGGGATTCATAAGAGTGTGTAGTGGTAGATTCTCCTCAAGGGTACCCTACTATGGATCAAAATAAATTAGTGGTTATCATATTATAAATTCATACAGTGGACCATGATTTACCAAGAGTTCATAACCAAGTTTTTGAGGTGAAACCCAGAGTTGGAGGAGACATGTATTGAGTAGGAGAGTTCCTATATGAGATTCTCCGATATTTTAAGGGTAATAATTAACCCAATATGTGGAGGAATTGATTAAAAATATTTGATAGGTCTTTGAATTCATATATAATCCTTAGTCTATCAAGGTGAAATGTACAATGTTCAAGCTCAAGGGTCACAACAAGTGGTAGAGGGATTCCATGGTTCATAAAAACCGACATATGGCTTAGAGTGGAAGGTCTTAAAGACCCTTTTATTTATGAAATTATACATAGAATATTTGATGATAGAAAAGTACTTGGAGTTTCTATATATTTAGTTGGGAGTGAGATCAATGTTAGAGTATAACAACCATTTTGTGGAGATGGTTTGTTTTACACTAGAGGTGGTGATGAATGATCAGCTTAGGGCTCGAAAATACCTGTAGGACTTGTGACCTAACATATAATCATAGGTATATATTCTGAATATCCCCACTTATGTTAAGACAATTGATAAATATATGATGGGAAATAATTGATGTGGATGGTAAGATTGTATTCTTTGACTCTTCTCTTCCACCCAGTGGCAATTTTAGTGGTGTATAAGGAAAGAAGAGGAAGTGGAACGATAATCGTAAGGGTGTTGGAGGTGGTTCTCAACAGAGGTCTTCCTCTGAAAAATATGTTTTCCCCTAAATTTAAATAATTGTGGCAAGGTGGGGTACACCTGATGGTTTTTTGGCCATTGAGTCCATCTAAAGAGGTTCTTCCAGGCTTTGTCTATGCTTTATTACTTCCAGGGATCTTTATATCCAAAGGAAACTATGATGTAGTCAAAATATTCATTAACTACGAGGATCTAACTATAGGGATTATGAGTTAAGTACCTTTACATATTGGATAAATTTCATATAGTGGTTAATGTGGGACTAACTACTGTGAGGGGTATCATCTTTGTTTCATCTTCTATATAAACTGGTCTTTTTGATATAGGTACATCAAACTATTTTTTATCTACCTGTTTTGTTGATGTGATAAAATATATGATAGAGAACATGTCCATTATCACGGATTTGGTAATTCCACTTGGAAAGAGGAACAATTATTGATTTCATTTTTTATCTTTCTCTCTTTCGATAGTTGATATAGAGTTGTTTTGTGATTTATTCATTCTCAATTTGGATCCTTTCAATTTCATCATTTGGATGAATTGGTTGTTCATTACCTGAGCTAATATTCATTTATTTAATCATTACTTCACATTATTTTCTTCCAATGGGAGTTCTGGGGTGTTCTAAGGAGAGTGGGATCTGTGGTCTAGTCATGTAGGAACTTCTCTACAAGATCTCCGGAGTCTGTTATTTACCATTGCAGTTGATACTGATGAAGTTTCCTCTCATATTGATCTTCCTTTGGTTGTTTGTGAACTTCTATAGGTCTTCCTTGATTAATTATCTGATCATCCTTTAGAGACATGGCTATAGTTTTTGATTGATCTAGTGTTGTGTACTCATTATATCTTAATACCCTCTTATCTAATGGAATCTTCTAAGCTAAAAGAGCTTAATATTATCTTGTATGATCTAATTGGGAATAAATTTCTTACATACATTGTTTCACTATGGGTGGACCCATGCTCTTTTCGAAGAAAGATGATGGTTTATTGCATCCCTATATATACTATCAGAAGTTGAATTGGGTAACTATTAATAATATGTACCCTTTACCCAATGTGGATAACTTGTTTGATTATTTAAATAGGGAGAAGTGTTTTTAAAAATATTTTTACAGTCAGGGTATCACCAGCTTAGAGTTTAGGAGTTAGATATTTTAAATACCACTTTCAATAGTAGGTACAACCATTATGAATATTTTTAACACCTTTTGAACCAACTAAATATCTTGCAGTGTTTGTGGATTTTATGAACTAGATATACCACCAACATCTCGATACCTTTTTTGTGGTATTATTGGATAATATACTATTTTATTCGATATCTAATGTGAGCATGATCACCATATGATTTTTTTTTCTATAAATATTGAGAATTCATTTCCTTTATGGGTTGCTTTCAAAATTTAATTTTTTGGATCCAATAAATGAAGTTCTTAGGTCATGTGATTTCAATAATATGGTCTCTCAATTGATCCTGAGAAGGTGAAGGTTGAATTTTCATGGGGAAACCCGCTATATAAATTTGATATTTAGATATTCTTAGGTATGTATGGATATTATCAGCAATTATTCAATTATCTCATAGAGATAATATAACCATTGACTACTTTTACCAATAAAGAGGTGAAATTTTCTTGGATTAATAAATGTCAGGCTTCTTTTGATGATTTTAAATAATGACTAACATCATCTTATATTTTGATATTTCTATAACCTTGTATGTGATATGTGTTATATTGTGAAGTTGTTTTGTTGGTTAGGATTTTGTGATTATTTACGATGATCATATGGTGGCATACAGGTCTCCTCAACTATGAACACATGATAAGAATTACACCACTTGTGATTTGGAGCTCTCTGTTATTATGAACATGCTTAATTGTTGGTGAGCCTACCTTTTTAGGGAAAGGTTTGTGGTCTTTTATAATCACAAGATCCTGAGTTACATATTTTCTCAGAAGGATTTGAACCTCAGATATAGAAAGTGGTAGGAATACTACTAGAAATTTTACTTTGACACCACTTACACCTCAAGGAAGGGGAATTTCAACACAAAAAACTCTCAGTAAAAAAGTTACCATCTCAGACTATCTTAGAATCAAAGGAGGAGTGAAACTTTATGGGGATTTTTCACATAATTACATCTGGACATGTATGAGAATGATTCTGGTGCGGTTCTAACCAGTGTTCAGTTATCATTATCTCTTATTAAGACTATTCTACCAAACTAGCACTAGTATGTAATGTTTAGAGAAGTAAAAAAATCTCTATATGGTGGGGAGACTATTCTCGATTGGTCTGTCGCCTCTAATAGGATTCTTCACTTCAAAAATAAATTTTCATCCCATCATCTATAAAGAACTCAGCTTTCATGATTTTCATAGTTCTTCATGGGCCATTAACCCTAGCATTATAAAGATGTATTATGACATGAAACAATATTTTTAGTTATAGGGTATAAAACAAGACATTTATAATTATGTCTCCCACTATTATAATAACTAGTAAATATAGATAGAGCACCTGAGGCCTTATGTTTTTCTCCATCCACTTCTGTTTCTAGTTTGTAAATTACATGAGGTGTCCATGGACTTCATTGTTGGATTATCATGGACTCCTGGAGGAAATAATTCCATATATGTGATGATTGATATATTGATGAAATCAACTAATTTTATTCTGATCAAGGACACTAATAAGATTAAATATTAAGGAAATATGTACATGCACGAGATTATAAGGTTTCATGGGGTCCCCTTTTTCATTTTTTATTATAGGGATCTTGGGTTAACTTCCAAATTATAGAAGAGACTTCAAGAGGTTATGGGGAATCAATTCAGATTTATCACAACTTTCCATCCACTAATGGATGGTCAGACAAAGTAAACTACACAATTTCTTGATAATATGCTCTGTGACTACATATTTGATTTTTACAGATCATGGGATAACCATCTGGTACTAGTTGAGTTTGATTATAATAAAAAATACTAGTTGTTGATCAGAATGTCACCATTCAATTATTTGTACAGTCGCTCATACAGATCACCTCTTTGTTGGTCGGAGGTAGGTGAGGACTCTCTTTTGGAATGAGTCTCATCCAAGAGATTTCAATGAGGATTCATGATATACATTAGCACTTGGTCACATCTCAGAGTTAGCAGAAATCATATTTGGATCATCAACACCATCCTTTGGTGTTTTCTATTAGTGACTAGGTTATCTTGAAAGATTCTCCTCACTTGGGTCACTATCAGCTTAGAAAATAGTGGAAGTTGTCTCTGAGATTTTTTAGAAAAATTGAGATTACTGAGCTTCTTATTCAGGTTACTTATTGATCATAATTACCAACTCGTTTGACTAGTATTCATGATTATTTCCACATATCATAGCTCAAGAAATACGATCTCAAACATTCCCATGTTCTGAGTTTGGAGGAGGTTTATTTAAATCCAAAAATTTATATTTTAGTAGATCTTGTGAAGATCATTGATTCTATAATGAAATTATTTCATGGGATGTATCTTCTACTGTTCAATGTGTTATAGTAGCACGAATCAGACTCTCATGAGACTTAGGAGCATGCATTGTCAATGAGGGAGTAGTGAAATCACCTATTTTTGGAGCATCCTTCTTCCACATGACTTCCCAGGGATAGAAATTCTTATGATAGGAGGAATTATAACATCCTCAATTTTAAGGTATTCTATATTTTAAGTTTTAACTCGTTGTGAAGGGTTTTATTAAATAAATTGGGGTATATTAGTGGTTTTTTAGAAGGATTTGACTCAAAATCTAGAAAACTGTATATAGGAGCTTGTCCATGCTGTGAACTTATATTCATAGCATGATTTTCTTCTAGGAAGAAGCCATGAATTTTTATTGAGGATGTGAAATTCATTAACAATTTGAAACTTTATTCATGGTGTGAACTAGACTTCCATGTTTTTAAACAACGGAGGCATGTTTTTGGGCATATTGACCATTCCCAAAGTTTACAACATGTATTCATAATTCACACAATAAATATTTTCCATTAAATTATATTAACTTCTTTGAGTGCCCAACTCCTTTATCATTCTACTTATTCCTCCCCTCTTCATACCCTAGGTATTCTCTAGGTTATTTTGGGTGAATCCATCTCTTCTAAACACCTTATCTTGATGTTTTTATCCTACATCAATCGATTGTCATCAGATCATTATGTTTGATCAAATTTATCCCATTGCTTCTTAATCTATTGGTTTAGAAGTAGTTATAGGCCATGTTTCTAAGATCTATTGATCTTGTGATGAATCTTCTCCAACCTCTTTTAGATCCCTTTTGTGATTTTCATCTGGATACCAGTTCTCTCATCAGTTGTGGTATGATATATGGTTATTTAGGTTTGTATTGGTCTATATTCTCCACTGATCATTTTCATCATGAAAAAACAATTTAATGTTTTGGAATTCATTTTTTTAGGCACACCTTTTTCTTTCCATTAAGTTCCCTTTACTTCCGGTGTGTGTATCCCATTATGGGTGTTTTGCGACCTGAACATGAGGCAGATGGTTCCGTCTCTAGCCCATTTTCTATTAACCATGAATGGCATTGGTTTTATAAATTTTTTTCTAAATGAATTATAATTATCTGTAATTTTTTTGGTATGTGTGTAAAAAGGGTTTTTGATAAAAGATTTGTTTCCCCATTATTTTGGTAAAATAATGGTGTTTTTAAAGAATTTTGAAATGGATTTTGAAATTGGTTTTCAAATCATGTTATTGATGAAAAAGGTGTTTGGAGATTTTTTTGAAATTTTAAAATCCATTTAAAATTGATTTGGTGTATTTTACATATGGAAGCCTTGGGTACCTAGGTGGGTGGTTTAGTATTGGGCCTTTTCTATTAAAATTTTAAGGGGGTTCACTTTATGGGGTGTTCTTTCATTCCAATATTAGAGATATATTGGATTTAGAAACATGATATTAACATTTTAAGGGGTTTAATTTCTAGGTTGCTCCTCCATCATTATTTTATAGATGTATTGACTCTAGGGACTTGATTGCACACTAGTCATTGTTTATGATTGAGGTAAAAGTGACCTAGCTTTCTTGACCTTTGTTATCCTTGGGGGGTTTAATATTGTTCTTTAACATTTTACTATTTTGGCTTCGATATGATACATTCTTTAATCAATGTAAATGGTTTATGGAAATTATATTTTGAAATTGTATTACCCGAATTTTGTTTTGGACTGGTGGAAAGGGGAACTATTTACCATTATTTTGATATAAAACTATATTACTTCCTATCAATACATGTTTTATTTTAAATTAAATATATTTGGATTATTTTATAGTGACTTGATATAGAACACCTGGGTGGGATCATATTGATCCTATTTAGCTCAAACCTTGCACACTCCCTTAGGGGTGTGTATATATTGTTTTATATGATTCAGGAGAGGGAAAGTCATTATAATTATGTGGTGAGGTCTTAGTCAGCCGAGTATGGGCAGTAGTGGATAGTTTATATATCCTTTATTTTGGTTGTTTTGATGACATGTACTCTAGGTTTTATTTGCTTGCTTTGGTAGTTTCCCAACTATTTTCACTTATTTGTTTACAGAATATTTTTTATGGTTATATATTAATATTAATATATATATATATATATATATATATATATATGATGTGTCTTATTTTAGGTTGGAAAAATCCTTCCCTCTTTTTGTCGTTGGATGATTAGGTGTTGTTCGCCAGCCAATGGGGATCTGTAATTCTATTCTGGTATTTCCACGGTCTGGTTTAGAGCTTGTCTAGATAGGTTTTCTAGGACAGGATGTGACAATGGCCACTTACATTTATAAAATCATAAAGTTCTATAATAATTTAAAATATATTTATTATATATACATATTCTTCTTCATAGACCATGGATGTTATAACTCCTCATGATTTCCCTCTCACTAAAGGCCTTCATCTTATTTTAGTTTTTGAAAAATTTCCCAGGATTCTATATCCATATTCTTAATATTTTTACCACACCAACAATAACCCACAAACCATGTTCTTTTTCTCTAAGAGAAAATCTATCCAAAATCTCATGCATATCATTTTTTGTGTTTTATCATTCACTAAATGGGATTATTTTGGGAGCCAAATCCTCATACACATTCTTCCAACCACTTTGTATATTGTGGTAGGATCTATATCATTTTTCTTCAACTAATTTTATATAGATTTAGGTTTTAAACCCACACTTCACATTAAAATAGATTTATCACAAAAATTGTTTTAATAAGTGGATGGTACCTTATCCTTTATGGATACTATATATTGATAAATTAATTATATTGGGAGGTTTTTTAAACCGGTTGGAGGTCTTTTATCATAAGATTACTCCTTTATATTTTGTTTGGAAACAACTTTCCCTTTAACTTATTAAGAAGAATTGGATTGAATAGATTCTTGATTCTTTAATTTCATTTCAAGCTCCAAGTATTTCATATTGAATATGTTTCTCTCACCCACCACTAATTTTAGTTTGTCTTCACAGACCTTTATCATTTCTTCAACTTTATCTTCAAGTATTTTGTTAATTTTTTATATTAGATGGATGAAATTTTTAATCCTCTTATATTTGAACTTAAGTTGAGCACTTTTAAGTGTTATTAGTTTCTCATATTCATGTTTCCTTTCTACAATATTTTTCTTAGATTATTCTCTATCTTAAATTATAGTGATCCATTCATTCTGAAAACTAGATTATTTTTATTCAAGTTCTTCATTCATTATTTTTAAGTCTACTAACTTGGAGATATTTAAAGACCTCAAAACACTTTATTCTAAACCATTATCCAAACATTTATAATCATCTTCAAGTTGCATGATCTCCTCCAACATGTTTTGATGGAGCCAAAAATAAAAGTGATTAATTCACTATGAATGTTCTTTATGGATTTAATAAAATAAGTATACGAATCATAATAATCTCTATCACATTATTTTATAGTTATGTGATCTTCCTCTCTTGTTCACGGTTCTTCTTATTCCATGCCAAAATTTCCTTCATTTGAATTGTTTTGAGAGGAGATTAATATTTATTCCTCTTACTTACAGGGGATAAATTTTCATTACTAATTAATTTAAGTGATATATTATAAATTAATGTATTATAGTGAACTATAAATTTAGTTCCTTAAATTATTATAGATTCATTATTATATTCTTTATTATATGTGGCATTTCTCAACTTCTTTCTTATCTTTTATTCTTGTTATTTAGTGTCTTAGTAGACATCTCTTCCATGGTTTCTTTGATAGGTAGATCATTGGATTATTTAAATTTTCTCATCACATGGCCTTAGAAAAATAAATTAAAATATCCAAATAAACATTCAAATATTAAAATCCAATAGTATATTGACCTATTTTGATACCAATTGTTAGGATCACATTGAAATGTGTCCAATATCAGGGGGGGGGGGGGTGAATTAGTATTGGAATATTTTTATTCCCATTTTAATTTTTTACTATTATCTTATATTTACATATTTAGTGATTAGATCTCACTTTCTCTTATATCCTTTGGTTAGTATATCATTATAAAAACATAAAGGAGTACAAGAGAACAACAAGTTTTGTTAACTAGGTTCAGTTCCTTATGGATGACTACATCAGTAGTACATAATGGTTATAATAAAATGTGTGTAGATTCCTTCTTATTTTCAAAGAACTCACAATAAAGTGTATAACCAAAAACTCATAATCCTGGCACTAACCATGAACAATGAAAGTGAGGGATTACTATACATTTGTACAAGATAATGGACACGTTCTTACTTAAAGAAAGATAACCTGTGTTGGATCGAGTCTCATGGACTCTATGAATTGATATTATTATTCCTTAGTAATCAAGTTAGATAACTCAAGATTACATAGACTTCTACAGTATGTGATTTTAGACCGGAACACTCATTTTCATGTATTGAATATAGAATCTAAGGTATGTATACCACACTCTTTCTCTTCTTCTTCTTATTTAGTATGAAAGAAAGTAATCAGTTATGTATTAATATAAAATCAAATTCTTCCAAATTTAATAGGTGAAAAGGTTTATAAAAATCCATATTTATATTCTATTTCTACTTTGACATTATAAATATTGATTGCACACCAAAAAAGAGATCTCCTCTACTTTGTTCTTCGACATGCACAAGATATCTATGTGGTTTTCAACATTGATTATTTCTTTATACATGATTTTTTCTCTTCAGAATACTATATCAATTCTATAACACATATATTTCTATAAATTTCATAATATATATATATATATATATAAATTAAATAATTATAGTAGTGTTGAGTCTTTCTCATATTCAAACCCCCTCAAATCCCAACCATTAATTTATAGAATATTTGGTATTCTTTTCATTTTAATTACATTATAATTAGGATGTAGAATCAAACTATAATTATATTGTGATATTATAATTACCTCATTCCTCATTTACTAGTTCCTTGAAATCCATATATACACATTCCATGTGTGTAAGGGATCTGTTTCTACATCACATGCTTACAATGTGGAAATCACATAATATTTTGGATACTAATTTCATCATGTTTCATAGATTATCTATGGATTATATTCCATTTTCATAAATATGAATCATAAAAAAACCTCATTATTATTTGAATTTTTAATTTGTGTCTTAGCCTAGTGATATTCTAACTTTTACCACCACTGCATGCTCATCTACGATGTAGAATAGTCTTTCTTGTAATTACACCCGCCACAAACAACACTATGATTTGGTGACTCAAAGATAATAATATTTACTTTTAATTAAAATATATTCCTGCAAATCATTTTTTTTCATAAAACCCACTTGGAAAAGTGGGAACCACGTTACACCATACAAAACCAGAAATCAAAAGCTAGGTTGAAATTCAAAATTCAAAACAGATAAGGCACCACCGCGGGGACTAAATCCTACAAATCATGCACTGCCGGTAAACTCACTGACACTGTCATTATCACAACACAATATACATCATCACATAATCACCATCCCTTCCAAATGGCGATCCATTTTCATGCCATCCTCTCAATACCGTCATCACAGTCACTCCCAAAACCTCTGAGAAGCCACTGCTCTAGATCCGACCAGGAGAGGAGCCGAGGGACTTGAAGTCAGAGCAGAGGTTTGAATGGCAGAGGGCTCCAAACGAAGACATCCCGAAGAGCCTAAAACAAGAGCCAAAGAGGAGAACAAGCCAATGTAAAAGCACGACTGAAAACTGTTGACCTCCAAACCAAAAATTCCAAAACCAAATCCGACCTGGATAGGTGCGGTGGAACACAATATCAGAGCTGGTTGGAGTGGCCTGAGGCTTCCACAGCAAACCACCTTCGACATAAACACCGTGAAAGATGAATAAACCTCAACGGGATGAAAACATGGTTCGAAGGAGAGGAGAGAAATCAGGGAAGATAAAATGAAACGGAGAAAGAAATGGGCCGCAAGGAGCAGCACCGTTGTGAGGAAACCCAAGGGGAAAGAAATTTGGGGAAAATGGAGAAAGAGACGGGTCGGATGGAGCCACACCGTCGCGAGGAAACCCTAGGGGGAAGAATAATGCGCTCTAGGGAATGCTCCGGGGGAGAACGAGGCCATCCTTTTTTGAGGTTTGATTATTTAAAATATATTATAATTGAAATGACATCAATAAATCACTATGGTTTTCAAAATTCTCAAAAATATCTCACCATGGTATAATATTCAATTTTCACCAAGCAGAATCCCTAAAAAATTTCTCTTATCCTTGGATCGATCATGCCTCTCAAGATTAATCATATAAAGTGACCATTATTTTCAACCATATATATAGTTTCAATTAACTACATTTTCAACCTATTAACCATGGATTTATTTCTATGTAGATCATGTTGTATTTTTACACAGGTGGAATTCATACATAAATAGTATGATATAATGTTTATGCATATGCACTCTTCTGTGTGTTCATATTTACACAGCATTGTTTAGTCATAAATCTAACATATATTATATTTACATTGATCAATTTAATGTATCAACCACATAAAAAATTATTTAATCAACCATTTAGTAGATAAGTGACCATATTGATTGACCACAAGTATAGATCCAATCGACCATGCAATAGTTGAACAACTGTATGGATCAACCACATGTAAAACCTATATACCATCCCTTTCATAATTTTCCATATGGTATTAAAGATACTATATGAAGATAAATAGGGTCAAACACAAGTACTAATCTTCTAAAAGTATTGAAACTAGACAACTTCAAAATAATTTCCATTTTTTTTAGACAACATATCTACATCAACTAACACTTGTATTTGATTTCCTTGAGAGTCTACACATCATTCATCACATTTAATTCAAATCTATGCAATTATATTTTCACAACCATCAAACAATTATTTTTATAAAATATACTTGAATTAGATATAAATGTGAAATACTAAGTAATGATATTATTAGAAAAGATATTCCATCAAGTGAATGATTCTTTAATAATCAAATTATAGAAATTCCAAAAAACCATTTTCATCCATGAATATATCTCTAATAAAATTCAATGAAACTACTTCCATTATCATATAAATATAAAAACATATCATGATTCATCTAATATATGCATCTCTAATCCATATCCATTGTTTACAATTCAACACATAGAATCATCTAGGTTTGGTAACTCTTCTTATTTACCATGTGAACCATGAGAGAATCCAAATTACAAGATTCAAGTTTTTCCATCCATTATCAAGTAATATTTATAACTCACTATAGATCATGGTTCCTTTTAGGGGAACTCCACTCATATCACTATTAATATTTGGGTATTAAACTTCCTTTGAATCTCTTATCTACTTTATATATTGACACACATTCAAAATAAATACAACACAACATATAGTGGTCTCAACAGTTTCCATTAGTTTACGTGGTGTAATAATCAATGGGGGGTTCACAAGTCGTGGATATATCTAGATATATGTGTGGCCAACATGCATGTAGTTTTAGAGTATGATAACACCCGGGTGGTGCATCTATAACGTGGAATATCAGACCACTCCCCTCTTCTGATTACTTTATCTTCTGGGCAAGACCAACAAACCCTCTTTCGATTCTTTCAGCACTGGTCTCTCAATGTTGGGTATAATGATGTGGTGCATGAATCCTATAATTTCCCTTCTAAGGAGTCCTTGTGGTCCGAATTGCATAATAAACTTAGAAGGCTTAAGCCTCATCTATCGCTTTGGGAAAATGATTTTCTATGACTGATAAAGTACAAGAGGGTGTTATTAAAGATGTCAATAAGATCAAACAGAGACTAGAAGAGAATTGGGATGAAAACTTATTTGAGGAGATCTTTAGTCGGAAAGAGATTCTATTGGACATGCTCATGAGACAAGAGTGGAAGGCTAGGGAAAAAGTAAGAATCCAATGGCTTAAGGAAGGAGATAGGAACACGACATTATTTCATGCATGTTTACATAAGAGGAGAAGATGGGCTAAACCGAACAATAAATTGGAGGATGGTTCCTGTACTGATGAGAGGGAGGTGGTTGGGGAGATGGCTTGCACCTATTTTCATGAGTTTCTTGCTGGCTAAAATGCTCAGTATCCAAGTGGGTATCCAGGAGATGATGCTGGGTTTTTTAGAGTTATCCAGTCTATTTGTTTTGTGCAGGATAATAAGGCCATGGGCACCATCCCTCAAGAGAATGAAATCTATAAGGCCATGTTAAGTTTGAATCCTGATAGCATAGTTGGACTAGATGGGTTCCCATGATCTTTCTACATATCCTCTTGGGAGAGGGTTAAGGATGATGTTATCAGATCTATCTAAGACTTTTTCCGGCGGGGGACTGAAACCTCGTGTTTCTTGCACTACAAAGGTTGTGCTTATTCCCAAGATCAAGACTCCGACCTATAGTGAGCATTTTCGCCCGATTAGCATGTGAAATGTAATGTATAAGATCCTTTCTAGTGTTATTAACGCGTAGATATCTATCCATCTCCTCAACTAGATATCCCTGAAACAACAAGGCTTTGTGAGGGGGCGATCCATCCAGGGGAAATCGTTTTGGCTCAGGATATTACCAGAGATATTAACTTCAAAACTCAAGGATCTAATATGGAGATCAATCTTGATATGAGAAAGGCTTATGGGCGAGTGGAGTGGAGCTTCATCATTCAAGTTCTGGCAAGTTTGGGGATGTCTTCATGGAAAATAGATATCCTGTTTCAATGATTTAGTTCTTCCTGGAGATCGATCACGTTCATGGGTAAATCCTTTGGATTCATTAAAGCAACATGAGGTATTTGACAAGGAGATCCTATATCCCCAAGAATTTTTATAATTTCACAGTATATGCTTATTTGTCTCCTTTATAGGAGATTCAGTAGTGGTTTGATAATTCCATATCATATAAGGATGTGACTTACTTCGGTTTCTCACCTCATGTTCGCGGATGATTCCATTATTTTCAATAATGCTTTATGCATGTCTATTTGGGGGATGAATAAAATCATGGAGGACTACAAATACTAGAGAATATAGGTTATTAACAAGGCAAAGAGCAGCTTCTTTATTTCTAACAGATGCTCTGCCAGCCATGCCTTCATGGTGAGTTAGTCTTTGGGTATGCGGAGAGGCGATTTTACCATGGTTTATCTGGGAGCCACTCTTTCATCGAAAAGGTTGTGTATCCACGATCTTGATCCTCTTTTTTGAAAACTTTTTGAGAGGATCCTCAACTGGAAGAACCGGTATCTGCCATTTGGGGGGAGGATAGTGCTCATCAACAATGTGATCTTGGCCACTCCTGTCCACATTCTTTCTACTATCAAGATCCCTAAAGGTGTTATCCATAACATGGATAGAATTATTGCAGGTTTTATATGGGACCTGATGTACGAGGGTAGAAGACATTGGGAATCTTAGCATTATATGGCGAGGCCTATCAGTGAAGGAAATATCAATGTGCGGAGTCTTAGTGATACCATTGCATGCATGCATGAAAAAATGGCATTGGAGGTGCTGGAACAACGATCTTTATGAGGAAAGACTTTTCGTGCTTGTTATGTAGGGAAATGGGATTCTCAGGATGGCCATGACTCTCCACTATAGAGTGAGATAGGTCCCATTGTTTCCTCCCTCAAACCTCACTCGCGATGGATCATTGGGACTGGAGGTGTATCATTTTGGCATGAAAACTGGTGTGGGGAGATTATTGGGATTACTGGATGCCCTGCTACCAATATATTTTTTAGGGAGGCCAGCCATTAGATGCTGTTCATTTTGTCTATGTTGGATAGGGGCCAATTGGAAATGTTTTGGCTCATTGAGATGATCCTAGAACCGGATAAACATGTGTTTTCCCCATCTTCTTCTGATACTTTCACAACTAAGGATTATCGATGAGTATATTTCACACAGGTTGGTGGGGATGAGTGGAATGAGTTTCCTTGGTGTAGGAGTATCCCCACAAAATTTAATTTTCTTACTTGGTGGATAAGGCATAGAGAAGTTCCCACAGATGAGAGTATTAAACAGTGCGGGGTGTGTATAGTGTCTAGGTGCATATGTTGTAGGGGTATAAGGAGGAAAGCTCAAATAATATGTTCTTTTAGGGGGATTGGGTGAAGGAGGTGTGGAAGTTCATTGGTGAATTCACAGAATTATTCATTCCTGGTATGGCCAAGCTACCTTTCGTTGTTCACTGGTTCCATGGCACAAGAAAGAAGGGTCCCGAACGTAGGGCGCACACCTTAGTGTTGCAGTCAGGCTGTTGGTGCTTGTGACATGTGCAGAACAAGTGGCGGCATGAAGGGGTGGTGTTGACTGGTCGGTCAATCATCAACAGAACAAAAAATCTACTGCTTAATATGGTGAGGACTCTCACTTCGTGGTGGGATGCCCCCATTCTATATTAGCTTAGCCAGGCCATCCAAGGTACTTCGTCTGGAATGAATACATCCATTGGTAACTGGGTCCGTTGAAATCCTCTCGCTCGGGGCATTAAATTGAACACCGATGGTTCATGTGCCAATGGTGTTATGAGAGGGGGGGATAGTGTGGGATAACCATGGCTCAATAATCATGTATTTCTCTATCCGGATGGGCCAGGGCATGTTGCTGCTGGCGGAGGCGATGTCTATGATGACAGGTCTTACCACTTGTAAACAGAGGATGTTGGATCTTATGGAACTAGAAACAGACTCAAATCTAGTTTAGAATTCTATCCAAGGGATTGGTGTCACTCCATGGTATATCAAATACATTATTCTTAAATGTGGCGGCTACATGGACAACTTCACCAAAGTGTCTCATACGTGGTGGGAGGGGAATGGGGAAAAGGATTACCAAGCCTCTCTTGACAATCCAGGCCCAAAGAGCCCATTTTTTTACACCCTTTAAACTTTTAAGCTGACTGGTATTAATATCATTAAATGGGAAGCTCTCGGTCTCCACCATTTTAGACCCCCGTACTTGTGTTTTTTCTACCTTTTCAGGACCTACGTGTAATTTCACTCTCTCTTGAATAAAAATTTATATGATGATGATTATGAACTTGAGTGTGAAGGTGGTATGTGATGTTATATGGGATGTGGTATGTGAACCCACCCTGAGTGAGTGTATGGTGGTTTTTGATATGATATTGAATATGGTGTGATAGCTCACCCTATGTGAGAGTTTAGCTATATGTGGCATGATATGTGAAGTGTTATGAGACCACACCCTAAGTGATAAGGTGGGGGTATTTGACATTCTATTTGATGTGGTATGAGACCATATCCTAAGTGAAAGGATATAGGTATGTCACATTTAATGTGATGTGGTATGAGGCTTCAATATAAGTGAGATGGTAGAGGTATGCAACTTTTAATGTGACGTAGTGTGATACCACACCCTGAGTGAGAGGGTGTAGGCACATGATGTGATTTGATATCGATATTGGGCATGATACCCTTCTATGAGTGAGAGGGAAGTGGTTGAAATTTAATTATAGGTCATTTTCCAATGATATGGGGAATGAGGTTGGATGTTGTTGCAATATGGATTCCCATTTTGAATTTAGCCAAAGAAGGTGGGATCACATGTATTGGTGTCATAGTTATCATATAATATCAAAACACGATTTCTTGTATGTGTATTTTTTGATATTTTTTCTGGTGGATGAGTTTCAATGATCACCATATACTCTCTCTTGAGACTTTAATGCACATCCACTTGATCACATCAATAATTAGTGTGTTAAGGAGAGTATGAGAATCCTACTTGGTTGTTTGAATCACCCCTATGTATTTACACAACATGGGTTTTTATGTATGTGGTTTGAACCTCATGGTTTATTTCAGGCACATATATCACTTAGAGATAGGCTTGGATCTAGAAATATGGTTTAGGTATATCAGGCTATGAAGCTTGGGGATTTGGTAGGGATGATCATGTGAGTTAGGCCATAGGCTTTTGATTATTTACATTTTTATTATTATACAATATTTTTATTGACCTATGTGACATCATATTAATTTATATTAATAATTCCTATCATTTAAATGATATAGATACTACTATATTATGATTTATTCATCATATATAATTTTACTTCTTTTTTATTATGCATAGTAGGAGAACTCCTTTCTTCCTGTTTTTTGACTCTGGATTTTGGGTTTTTCTACTTCATGAATGGGTTATACTGAATTTATGATATCAATGGACAAGACCCTTATGTTTTACATTCAATGATTTTTTTTTGTGACTATATTTGGACTTTGTCAGTAGTCAGTGTCCTCCAGAATATAGGGAGGAACACCAAATGTATAGGAGAACCCTTACATTGTCACAATTCATGATGGTCAGGATGGGGTGTTTCAAAGTTGTATCTGGTCATGTGTTTGATTGGGGATAGGGACAATTTTAGGTAGAGATAGGATGTTATTACATTAGAGATAAATGGAGGGCATTTATTTTGATCATATCTTTGAATGAAACCTAAGTAACTATGGGATATTCAGTATTAGGATTAGTTACCCTGGGTTGAGTGAGGTGTTGGACTAAGAAATAAAATATGGGCTAGAGAGACTTGGGATATTTCATAGGGATCATCAGGAGATAATGGTTTGTTCATGTATCATGATAGTGTCATGCATAGGGAAAGATACATGCACCTATATTAGGTATTTTTTAACATGTTACCTCATTATGGTCCTTTAATAATTATATCAACTTAAAATATATTCAGTAATTTATCAATTAAGTTATAAGGGGTTATTAGCTTAATATTTATTTGAGGGGATTGTTTGATTTATTGTTCATTATGTTTGTTTATCCACCCAATAGAAGTGATTTTTGGGGTGTTTGGTGTATGATAAAAATACTATTTTTTAAATAAATGTCATTTAATTTCATGATATGTGATTAGAATGTTTTTGGTTTTTTGGGTTTTGAGTAAAATCTATAGTAATGGTTTTTGAAATTGTGTTTCAAAATATTTTTTAAAAACAATATCATTTTTAGGGGAAAATAATTGCAGGGGAAAGTATTTTTAGATTTTATTTTTATTGAAACAAACTTGGATATTAGGTAGAATTTAAAACCTTGGGTGTGTTTTTTGTGAGTGAAATTATTAGAGATGATTTTTAAATAAGTATATAGTACTTGTGTAAACTAGGATTTATTGGTTTTTAGTTTTTTAACTAGGAGTAAATTGGGTGTTTTGAATTATGTGATTTATGATTGTGTTATGATAATTAGGAAAGATACATGTATGATGATTTTTTTGGGATCAATTTTTGGTTTTGTGATAGAGTATATAGTTATGTTTTTTAATAGTCTTATGGTTTGGACTACTTGGGATTCATTTTCAGTAGGAGATCACCATGGTGGGTAGAACCATTAGTGGGGTCCATCCATTGGTAGTTGTTCTATATAATGTAGAGATCCATAAGGTATGTGATGGATATATTTATGTCATGTAAATGTTTTTGTATTAATGGGTGAATTTGTGCACTATTTAAGTGTTTTCATTATGGTTTCAAGTAGAGTGTTTAGGGGATTGGTTTTAGAAACTGAGATAATTTATAGTTATATTGGAGTAAAATCACATCAATGATGTGATACAGGTCATGTATAGAGCCTTGTGTAGCTCTATGAGTGGTTAAATCAACTTGTTGAATAGTGATTTGGTGTTTGGAGTTGTGAAGTGAAATAATGTTGGTGTTTTGCAATAAAACATTATGAGTTAGTTGTGAATTAATGAGCATTTAAGGTTGATTCAGTGACTCACCACGAATTCTTGAGTATGGGAAGTGTTATGGTGGATTTTTTTAATGATTTTTAGATTTTAATATTGGTGTATTGAGATGTGGGTCATTTTTCCTCTCATTTGATAGATGGGGAAATTTTATTTTATTATTTTAGATACGTGAAAGGATTTTGAATCATTTTTAAATAGAATTATACGATTTTTGGGGTATGATATTAGTTAAAAAACACATGGGGTGGGATAACAAATGATGCTGGAGGAGAAAAGGGAGAGGGGCGATTTGAAGAAACCACCAGGTGCTTGGTTTAATTTAACTAGGAAACTGACATGTTAGGTAGATGGGTTATTTTCTCTCTTCCTAGGACATCAGGTGGCTAGTGGCTGACACTAGGTACCTAGTGGAGTCACATGCTACCCTGTGAGGGAAGAGAAGTTATCTAGTAGAGGTTTTACCTTATTAGTTTTATGGGGGGGATAATCATTTAAAATTCATTCCCATTTTTCATATACATAAAAGTGTATTGAGGGTGGATATTTTTATTTATCCTAACCCCTTAGTCCCCTTGTTTGTATCATTGAATTCCTTCTTCAATCTGGGATGTTTTTCATATGGATTGGTTGTAAGACTTCCCTTTTTCATTTTTATATCCTCTTCCATTTTATCCTGTAATGTTTTTGTAGTGTGACTTGGTATTTAGAGTATGGTTTCACCAGAGACATTGGAATTATCCTACTTCCTGGGGATCTCAGGTTCAATGCATATTAGAGTCTCGAGAGGCTCATATTATGACCATTGCTCACTGTTCATTTTGAGGTATTTTTCCTTGTGAAATTAGCATTTTTTATAAAATTGAATGAAATTATCTATTAGATCAACATTTAAAACTCATTATTTTTTGTGGATTAGGATTAAGTTTATGTTGGGATTGGACCATGACCATTAGTTTGTGGTTCTAATGCCATTGGTTTACATGGTGAGTTTTATATCTATTATTCCATCATGGGATTTGGTTTTTAAATGTTTTAATTATTAATTTACTACTATTTTTACTTGAGATAAATTATTGTAGTCACATAGTGGGTGATATGATATTGGGTTCATTTTATAGATTGTCAGTTGAGGCAGGTGGACTTTACATGACTATGTATCTTACTTATTTTATTATTTTATGTTCATGTGTTATCATTATGGATATTGTTGGAATGTTTTATAGATTTTGTGACCCTCCTCTATAAAAATGGTATGAACTTGGGTAAGCTTAACAATCAACAATGTTTTATAGCTTGATAAATATTACATTGCTGGTGCCTTGGTCGAATGAGTGTAAGTGGAACATTTTATGGTTTTACAAGAACTATGAGTTATTTTTTTGAAAAATAAGTTAGTTTTCCATTTTAAACTTTATTTTAGAACGTTTTTGGTTTAAAGTGCAATTTTAAAGGAAAATTGGGGATTTAAGAAAATAATGTTATAAATATATTTCAAAACAAATGAGGGATTTCAAAAGTAATTATTTATTCTATATTTATGATATGATCTTAATATGAGTAGATTTAGTATATGATTATATTACTAAATTATTTTTAAAGAGTATCGTGCCTTGTTTTTATGGGAAATTTTGAAATTCTTGGTTAGAGAGATAATTTTTTTGTTTGCCCTTCTGTGGGTGATACATTTTTTTTCTAAAGATTGTATGACTATTTATGCTCCTTGATTATGTTTTCTTGGTATATTATTCATCATTATATAATGATATTTGTTACCATATAAAACATAAGAGATAAATTTACCATGGATGATGGTGTGGTTAGATAAGATTTATCTTCTCGTCATGTTTACTTTTGGCATAGGTCCATAAGAACCTAGGGATACCTTGGGTGTGGGTGTGAGCCCTTTACATTGATCGAAAGATGGGTTATATGTTAACCACTATATTTTGGTTTGTTATTGAAATTTTGGTGATGTTGTTCTACCTGATCAGTTCCTTGGAGTATATCCTCAAGATTGACCTTCGTGGTTGAGGTGGGAGTGAATCTTAGTTTTCTTGATTTCTAGTGGAGACCAAGTCCATGATATGAAGACCTTATGGTATAGTAATCCACATAATAGATCTAGATAATGGATAAGAGACCAGTGAAACCTCGTTATATTGTTTAGAGGAGGATGGTGAGTTTCCATCCTAGTTGATGTGACTTGTATCCTTTTTGAGATGGTGTAACTGGGTATGTAGCCTCATGGGTAATGTGGTTGTGTGACTAATTTCTAGATTGAGTGCCAATACTTATAGAAGGTGATGACTCATTTGAAATTTAGTTCTGATGTTTATATTGAGGAGATTTTTTATTTTTGTGATGACTGAGCATGGTGATATTTCTTATGGTAGTTTTTTAGGCCATTGGTGCACTTCCCTCTAGCAAAGGTTAATGTGGGGACTAGTTTATAGCTCATATATAGGTATGGGATATTCCTAATTTTTTTTACACCATGTCATAATATCAAGATACTGATGAGGCATCACCCTAAGTGAGAGGGTAGTGGTATTTGATGTGATATGGGATGTGGTATGTGGCCCCAACCTACATGAGATGGTGGTGATATGTGATATGATAAGGAATGTGATTTGAGAAATCTTTTTGAGTGAGAGGTTAGAGGTATGTGAAATGCTATGTGATCTTGTCTGATACATCACATTGAGTGAAAAGTTTAAGGAATGTGACATTTTATGAGATGTTTCACCCTAAGAGATATGGTTAAGGTAGGTTATGTGTTATGTGTTGTGGTATAAGACCTATCCTTGAGTAAGAGGGAGGAGGTTTGGGTTATAAAATGTGATGTAATTTGAGACCTCACAATAATTCAGAGGGTGGTGATAAGAGATGGGATATGAGATCAAGGCTTGGAAATAGACATTTACCTTAGTGAGAGGGAATTGGTGGAGGCTTAGTTGTAGGTCCTTACCCTAAGAGATAGGGATGGGACTAGGTGGTTTTGTGAGATGAATTATCCTTTTGGTATTGGATGAAGTAGGTGGGATCAGGTTTCATCATGGACTTGTTAGAAGACAATGACCTGATGTGATTACTTTTATGATCATTTTACAATATATTTTTGTGTGGGTGAGTTTCACTAAGAATTACTTACATTATCTTAAGGATTTCATAAACATATAATTGATCACAACACCACTCAATGTTTTAAGGAGATTAGGGGAATCTGACTTTGTCATTGGACTCACCCCTTACCCATGTACACAGTATGATTTTTAATGTCCATGTTTAGATCTCCAAGGTTTATTTAAGTAGTAGGTATTTCTTAGAGATGGACATGTGGTTGGGGTAAAACAGTTTGTGGTGTCTAAGTATTTGGTAGGGATTTCCATGTGAGACGAGCTTGAGGACATTGGTTATTTACTTTTCAATTATTGTACAACATCTATATCAGTCATTATTCCAACATGTTCATTTATATTGTGTGTTTCTATCATGTTTATGATTATTATAATTCCATTTTATGGTTTATTCATCATATAAAATTTTACTTCTTTTGTATTCTAGTTTGTAGGATGGAAAAAATATCTAAATACCCTTTATTATAAAGGAATTTATATTTCGGGTTTTAGAGGTCCTCTTATATTTTTGTTTATTATCTTGAGGTTTTGGGTTTTTATGTCACATAGTTGGTTCATGAAAAATGTTTGATATAAATTGTCTTGAAAATTATGTTTTTTTATTTGAGTCTATAGTCTCCCTATGATTATATTAGGCCCTCTCTATTAGTTGGAAGCATCTGGTATATGGGACAACCTGTTTGGGGTGTGGGAGCACCCCCTTCTCTATCTCCATTCAGGAAGGATATACTTGGGTGTTATATCAGACATATGAGTAATCACTATTAACCATTCCATAACACTATAATCATACATGAATAAAATATAATACCTCTTTCCATAAGTGGATGTTTTTGACATTATCCCAAAAACATCAACATACACTAATTCTAAAAACCAAATCAACTTCTTGACCTTTAGCTTTTAATTATTTTTAATTATCTATACCTTTTAAAAAATGTTACACATATAATTATGATCATGTGCAATAATAGGTATACCATGTTATCCATAATGTTTCCCCAACTATTCCAAGTTTTTTTGTCTTATGTGTCCAAGATGTTTATGAAAAAACCTATTATCCTACTCCTTGTATATAGATAACTTAACTTCTTCTCCACTAATGAGGTAGATATTTCCATTTGTGTGGTTTCCTTGCATCACTATTTCACTATTTCTTAACCTAACCAAACAAATTTTGTTAGTGAAATTTATTTTAGTCCTTGAGTCACACAATTTCTTAACACTAAGAATGTTGTGAACAATGAATTCAATAACCAAGAAATATATATTACTCATTTCCTTTCCACTAATTATTTATTTCATAGTTCCAATGATCTTTAAGACCTCTTAACTTATAAACCTAATGACACATTACATTTCATATTTAATCCCTATAAAAAATACTTGTTTTCACTCAATTAATTTAAATGAATTCTCTAAAATAATGACCTTCCAAGAACTTTTCTTCTTAAAAAAATCTTATTTCTTCACGTATGGTAGTGATTGGTATGCAAGTTCCTCCTTTAGATGTAAAATATACTCACTATATCGTAAAACTGGAAACATATTTTTGGTTTTTAAATTTCTTAATGACTACTTGATCTACCATTTTTGAAAAATTTGTGTCTCTTTTGGAACAATACTTTATATCTTTGGTGAGTAATACATGGATTGTATACATATATTTAACATAAAAAAGACTATTAAAAAAAATACTAATAATATTGAAATATGATCATCTGTCTTCATTGATCTTAGGCCTTGAAGTATCTATCAGAAATAAAAAACACATTTTTTATAGGCCCCATTTTCCATATTAATAACAACTAATTTTTGGTTCATTATTATCTATACTCACTTCAACTCTAGTAAGTTTTGGGGTTTTCCAAGTTAATATTTTTTCAAGGAGTGGGTACTTATGGATTAACCTACACCATGATTGATTTTGTCTTATGATAAATCTCCAAACCTGATATATCCTTTTGAGGTATCTTTTTTTTTCATCAAATATTTCTATAAATATTTTTTTGGATCACTATGACTTTCCTTCATTTTCTCCACAACTCATATAATCTAACTTCCTGATGTCATTAAAGGATTCATGGATCTTCCTTGATCCTTGGATTTTCACATAATTTGGAATTATTATCCTTTAAGATACTTAATCCATTTTTCACTTATTTCACCATGTTGTTCAAGCCATCAATAACCTAGGCATGCACTTACACTTTGTGCCTAAGAGGAATGACATTATTTTCATTTTCTAGATTTTCATATTTGAGATTTGGAATCTCAATTTTAAACTAATATTTCTTCTCTTCTTATTTATATATATATATTTGGTAACCACATACCACTCCATTTTCCTCATCATATTATCTATGGAAGTTTTTATATATTTTAGTGTATCCTCCAGCTCTTCTTTGAGGTCTACCACACCCTCAACTTCAAAAACATCACCATCTCTTTGATCTTTAGTTTTGTTGACACTCCTTTCCGTCACAGAGTCCAACGAATGGCAAAGGGGAATACCTTAAGCACAAAGAGGGTCACCCTTTGAAGAACATCAAAAAGATTGACGAAGCCATGGACTAGGATCCCATTTCAAGTGAGGCACATAAGTAACTTGCGCGCTGCGCAAGTCACTTGCACACCACCTATGGGCTGTGTAGCTCACTTGTGCGCCCTATTTGGTTTTTTGCCCAAGGTGAAAGGTGGCCTATAAATAGACCCTATGGGCCCCCATTTCAGGGACGGATTTTCCAAAAGTCAAATTCAAGCTCGGGTCTCCCAAGTCTTCAACTCAACTCTTCCAAAAGATTCTAACGTAACTTTTTACCTAGAATAGAAGACCTGAAGGAGTAGAATAAGGCCTAAGTGTTTAGAATTTATCAAAACTTGTGCGCCTAAGTTTCCAGACCTCCTAAAAATGGAAACACTTGTGTTCCACTCTACCCTTTCGATGAAACTGGAACACCACCCTTTTGGAAACATGTTAGGATAATACTAAAGGCTTGAATTAGGTCTCTCCCATGTATTAACCTACAGATTCTTCATCGACCAGGTGAACCCATGCGGTGCAAGTACACTTGCGCATCCAGGACTTGCGCGCCAACTTCATTTCTGTGCCTCTCTCCCGTTCACCTCTCCTCTTCAAGATATTATCCCTCGAACCCCTTTTCAAAGCTATTTATGGCATATTTCCTTTGTTGGATTCCTTGTCTGAAATGAATTCTATGAAAACCGCTCCCAAAACCTCATGACTTATAATATTTATGTCAATAAGGTAAGAGGTTTCTTCCATATATCCTCATCCTTTAAGATTAGAAGATATTTTGATTTAGGGAATCCTCCTCAGGAGTAAGTCCCAAGTTCCCTTGGTTCGGGCCTCCTTCTCAGGAATAAGCCCCAATCATAATTCCTTTAATTTGGGCCTCCTTCTTAGGAGTAAGCCCCAAGTTATAAGTACCCTTTAATTTGGGAATCCTCTTTAGGAGTAAGACCTGGGTTAAAATTCCAAATCTCCATAAAGTACAAATACCTTTATGGAACCTGCTCCTGGGTTTCTTTCCTAAAGCAAGTCCTGGTCTTCATCTACTTGGGCAGTTATACATACATAATCCCTACATCATTTCTTGTGATTGCATCTTTCATGGAACAATCGTCAAGTTTACTGATACCTCTTGTTTCTCACACCGATCATGAATCACATGAGCTTAGAGTGTAAAAGTAATCACAACATCTCTTTTTGGGTCGTTAAACATGCATAAGACCCATATTTATTCACCCGAACTACGTTGACTTTGATATCTGCCTTAAAAGTAGAGTAATTAGGAAGCCTTTATAAGGTTAAATCCCATCATTCATTAATTTTTTCCATGTCCCATATGACGTTAAACTATATCCTTCTTATCGAACAATGTGGGTTCTAATTCCCTTTTAACGAGGATACATAGGTAGCCCATCTGCGGGTACGATCCCAACTCTAAAATAATCCCTGTCTTTCTAAATGATAATAAACTTCAAGTGCCCCACTGAGTGGATTTAAAACCAGTATGGTCATCATAATGACCAAGATATTTCTATATAATGTATTGAAAGATACCATTGACTAAGAATCTCTAATACATACGGATGATTCTCCATCGATGAAGAAACTCAAATACATATAAAAGATTCTATAAATACCAAACATATCAATCATTGATTGCCAAATCTAAAGGAAAACTCATTTTAATGCGTGGTGAATTAATAAGGATTCATGAACATAACTTAAATCTGTAAGAGAGTCATAGAGTAGACAATAATTTCCCCCCAAAAGGTGTGATGAGCCTGAACTCCCATCCTCTCGACCAATGAAAAGTCTTAAGCCTCATCGGTCAAAAACTAATGAGAACATACCTTTGGAAAGTATGTCCAAATGGATATAGAATCATTGGGTGTTTTCAGTTCTACAAATAAACCTGTTAGAAACTGATTGGAAAGTTTGAACCTTAAACAAACAAGGTCATCCCCATTTTCAGACGAAACAAAAAAATGGTGAACCCAATGTGAATCCTTAACCAAGTTAAATGATGTTTTACTTATTTGTTAGGCCCCTATTAAACTCAATATGATGGACAAAAAAGAAATAAATAACATATGTGCTCATCCAAAAGATGTAGTCTGGCCAAACATATCTTGATTATGTATGCTATATTAAATAGGAACTCTTTTCCAAGATCTATCCGCAACACAAAATGGCTTCTTTAAGGTTCACACATGTGAATGCCTCGGCTGCTACTCCTACTGGATCCTCATCTTCTCTGAGGAAGACATCACCTACTCAGCATCTTCAACGCTAGGTCTCAAATTCATTGGTGGGGGAATACCATCAACACGGTACCATCCTGACTCTGGAGGCCACTTGACAAGCCCTCCAAGTTAACAACTCACCCTAGTTGTCTGGACAGTGACGACCAGTGGTCAAGAAGTAGGTGGTTCCAACCACCGTCTCCAACCGTTTCAGGTCTTTATCCCCAGAACGCAACAACCAGTCCCTCCCATATTACAAGGAGGTGAATCCAGAGGTCACTCAAGCCCTCAGTTCAAGAATTCAGGAGTCCTGCCTGAGGAATCCCACCAACAATCGCTACCAGACTTGTGCGGTAGTGCACCCTCATCATGATGGGGGTATCGCCTCTCGGCATTTGGCTCAGGTTCCTCAGACCCGAGCATACAAGACGAACCGTCAGAGGCGAAATTCGACCAACAGGGAGCAGGTTCTTACCACTTCCGCCTCCGGATAAGTCCATCAACCTAACTTGATAGAAAACAATGAGAAGGCATATACACCCGTCCATCCTAATTTCACTGACCAGCAGAATCTTCTGGAAGTAACACACCAATCCTGCCAGGAAATTCCGGCGGAGTACTATAGGTAGGCACATACACCTGTTTATAAATCATCAGCCAGTCAGTAGGCTCGTTTGAATGCATCCAAAGAATATCGCCAACCAAATGTGGTGACCACCTGTAAATATGCACATACACCTGCTTACATTTATCAATTCTACCAGCAGTCTTGTCTTCCAGTATTGAAGGAAGTTCATCAATCATATTCGGTGGAGAAAAATCAGCAGGCACATACACCTGGAATTCATCAAGCTAACCAACAGTCTCGTTTGGTAGCACCCGGAGATGTCAATTGGAAAGATCCAATGAAAAACATGAGGCATACACAACTTTCTGCCCCCACACATGAGTACTATTAGAATTCACTAACAGGAAAAGTAGGAAAAGAGCAGGAACACACACCTACTTCAAACATAGAATAGATGTATATTCCCGTTCCGGCAGCTGAAGTCACCAAGAACATTCTGAAAATGGTGAAAGAGCAGAAGCAAATCCCTGCCCATATTCTGGATACATGTCAGAATATTATAACAACTTCAGCAACATCACGGGGGAAAGAAACATAAATCTATCCCTATCAGTGGAGTGACTCATCAACATGTCACCCCGATGCAGATACACACCTCTGTTCCAGTCTAGCAGGGTCATGGGGCGTACTCCCCCATGTCATACATACAATCAAGTCGGGCACATACACCCGATTTAAATGGAGATAGTCAGCCTAACCTGACCATTTCTCCTGAGAAGGAACATACACCTACCCATAATAACCACTTCCCCCAACATGTGGTTTCCAAAGTGAGTAAGAAGATGTCCAAATAAAATACCCATCCAACACAATTAAAAAATCAAGAGCCAATCTATAATAAGGCCTTGCTCAATGTTGGAGTTTTTGAAGACCTCAGACAATTATCTGTTACAACTCAAGATTGTACTCTATCATTTCCAAATTCTGGAAATAACAACAATAATTCAGAAGGTCTTTATCAGACACTTCCTCATGAAGGCTTACTTCATGACAATTCGGTCAATCTCGAAGCATCATCTTTAGATGAGAGCCATGATAACCCTCTACGTGGCCATAAGACCAAGGAGAAAAAGGTTTCATCTTTTGTTGTAACCCACCATGGTGGTCCTCCCCATGATGATGAATTTAGTTGTGAAAGTCCTCTCCGCAGTTGTAATTCGTATTTCCCAAAAAATTCTTCAATGGACAATGCAGTAACGATAAATCCCTCTTATCTTGAGGCACTTGCAAATGCGAAGCCAGTCATGTCTGATGCCTTACCTCTAACAGGTGAAATACTTTCTCAATCAGAAGATAGCTCGGGGTGTAGGTCATTCTTTGAACCACCCCTGGTACATTCATCTTCTAATTTGAAAAATGAATTCTCTACCAATCTTATTGAATCTGATGAAGCAATAAAGAAGCACCAACTTTGGTCCAATCAGGTAGAAGAATCTTCATCAAATGACAAATAGGAAGTGCTGAATATGAGAAAACAATTGGTGAAAGGTGAAATACCAGTCATGTTTTGGATTTTAGCTAACTCTCAGTATGATATTCCAGAAACATTGATAGAATATTGTATTCATGATATTCGTCTCAACATATGGAAAACTCTTTTTCACTTAAAAGAGAAAATATTACCTTATGATGAATATCAAAATCATTTTAAGGTAATAGAAGGGTTGCAATGCCAAATTGACTTGGCATCTCTCTTAGTTTCCTGACATCCAAAGGTTGAAAAATAGCAGAGATCCCTTCAGCGTACATGCCTTGGCATATTAAAAAGGTTGTGCCAGTTAATTAACAATGCCCCATCTGGTATTAATATCAGGGGATGGGGTGTTCATGGAGAATTGCATTTCATTGTTTTCTCTAGTCAACAAAGCCCGCCAAAAGTGGTCTCATGGAATGTTATTTCCCATGGATGGCCATAGCTAACTGGTTTTGTGTGTAATCAAAGGCTTACTCAAGAACATGACTCAAGTAGTTCTTCCCAAAGTCAGGCATATAAAGAACAAGTTGTCGAATTACTCTTGGATTAAGAAAATGAGAATATCAAACATGCTTCTCATTTAGACCATGCACATCATCAGGGGATAGAGGTGTCAGAAATAATCCAACAGTCATCTGAGACAGATGATTTGAGTGGATGTTGGATGATGCATCCAGCCAATTTGTGGACTAAAATCTGCAAAATCAGGAGATCTTTTAAGAAAGTTTTAGATGTAGAAACTGAAGAACCACCTCATCTTGCTAGGATAGGGACTCTTTTAATCCAAACCTCGGGATGAAAAGACATGATTCGAGGATTTGAGTAGGAAAAACATGAACATCCCCAGTCCACCGGACTCGGGACTTTTTCAAATTCTCAATCTCTTCCTCAGAAAAAGTCAGTCTTCTCTCGATTAGGGAAGAAGCCACAGGAGGAACATAGAGCCGAATTATCAGGAAATTACCTCCAAATTATGGTTCATCATGAAGTTCCTGAGGGATCAACCAAACAAAAGGAAATGTCTCATAAAGTACATGGAAAAGACAGTATCGCAGAAATACTGACAGAAGGGCTGCAATGCATTATGCATCGATAAATGCCATCAATGCCATTGTAACTGATCCCCTAGAACATGAGGCTCACTCAAAGGAATCAAATGAATAAGTTCCTGTTCAAGAGGCTGTATACACAGAAACAAATGAAGGAGGTGTGCGTACCAAAATCTAGAGGGTTTCCTAGAGGTAAGACATTCCTTCAGGTAATACCCTTCCATACTCCAGAAAGGCACATGCCAAGGAAAAGGGTAAAAGTCAGGTTAAATCCCTCCCTACCTCTGGAAAAGGCCAATCACTCTCATTAGAAGAAAGGTTTGCACAAAAAGAAGATTAAATGAAGGAGTTAAGAAGGTTAAATGCAGAAATACTTCAAGGTAGTCTTCCTACTAAGCATGCTGGAGTTAATCAATCAAGGGAATTTGTTGCAGCTATTGGGATAGATCAAGAATATATCTCTTTTATAAGTACACCCTCATAGGTCCAATCCTATGGGTCATACGTGACAATAACCGGCAATATTACCATCAGTGGAAGTACTGGTCGCCACACCTATCCAAACTCCAGTTATTGCACCGGCTCAAGTCCAAGCTCAACCAGATGTTTCTCAAGCATTAATGACTAACATTGAGTCATTAACAGCTCGGTTGGAAGCTATGGGAGGATGATGTGCACCAGTGCAACCACAGAAGAAGGTTTACCCTAAATGGGTAGATCCAATTCCTCCTCCAAATTTTTCAAATGTCACCTTCCCCATTTTTAATGGTTCAGGAGATCCAGAGCAGCATTTGACACATTTTGTCTTTCACTGCGATCTTATGATGGGAACTCCTCAACAACAAGAATCAGTAAAACTCAGGTGTTTTGTGCAATCATTGCAAGGAACATACTTTTTCTGGTACACAAGTTTTCAATCCTGATCAATTATTGGATGGGAAGATCTTCGTCAAAAATTCCTTTTTTAGTTTAGCTCAATGCTGCAGAAAACAACAATTTTTGATCTCAAAAATTGAAAACAAAGGGAGAATGAAAGAGTTTCAGACTTTATTGCTCGATGGAAAGGATTAAAATATTCCTTGAATCTACTGCTCCCTCAAGAGGAGTTGCTACCCATTTTCATGGAAAATCTCCTCGATGAATTGCGTGCACCATTGATCCCTATGAAATACAAAGGAGAGTTTTGGGAACTTGATTCTAATTGCGCAACAAGTGGAAAATTCCATTTCAGAAACAAGAGCTAAGTCTCGTGTAATTCCATCAGCTCTGGGAAGGAGAATAGGGAAAGTAGAGACTGCTACAGTTACACTTAAACAAGCACCTGGACCTACTTACACTTAAAAACCTTCATCATATCGAAGGGATCCACCTCCTGAGTGTCAAAAACAATAATCTCATTATCAAGATGATCAAAGAGATCAACGACAGAAACAATTTGAGTATTTAAAGAATACATTTTATTATTTCTAGAATGAACAAGTTCTTGGTTAGTTCATCTCGGCTCTGGAAAACAATCTGGTTTAGTTGCCAAGGCCCAAAAGTCCGAACAAGGAAGGAGATGAAGACCTCCCCAACTATTTCCCATTTCATCAGATGTTAGGCCACCCCATTCAGAAGTGTTTTGTCTTAAAAGGACTCCTACAAAAGATGGTGGACTCTGGACAAGGAAAATTGAAAGGTTCTTTAGCCCAGGTAGCACGTGTTACTGCTACTGATCCATAGGAAGAAAGCGAGTGGAACAAAGTAAAAAGTAAAAATGTGTAGAATTATGATGATTGGATGGTCAGGAAAATGGTCAACCGAACTCATGCCATTTTACAAACACAATTGAATCAACCAATTGTGTCTTCTGCTATTTCTGCCACAGCAAAACCCCCTTCATCAGAAGGAAAATCCTCAAAGAAGTGGTGTAATTTGAAGAAAGAAGAGCAGTCAGAAGAATATGAGCTCATGTAAAATCCTAAGTTGTATTTGACTCTATTATATTTTATGAAATCTACTTCAAAAGCACAGTAACTTCCCCACCAAACGGCACAGCCTGTACTGATTGATTAGGTAGAATCTTCATCAGATAAAGAATTGATCTTTGGTTCTGTTAACATGATTAATTTAACGGATCCCTATGCCAATGACAGTTTTGATCATTATGAGCCTAACTTCCTTGTATCTAATAGAGGAATTAGTGGAAGAGATAGAGGTCTAGGATATAGAGGAAGAAGTGGATATTCCATAAGCCACTATTTCAATCCTACCCCTACTAGAATTGTATATGCAGCAGAAACTCATGGTAAATCTCTTCAGCGAGCTCAACAAGAACAAGAATTTTCTTCCACACATGGTAGATTCAGTCCTGACATAGTTATTTTGGAGGACCGGTTAGAGGTTACACCTTCTTCATCTCAGCAAATAGATAGACATAGTCGGTCTAATCTACCGAAGCCAGGAGTGTTTCCAATTCCTGCCTCGATACGGGATGCATCTAATGCCAAAGCACCAACTTCCAAGGCACCTTAAAAACCACATTTTCAAGCTATAAAACATAGAACTTTAGACCAAAAGTATGATTTATTGAAACATTTGGCCCAAGTACTGGCCAAGTTATCAATTTTCGTTTCCTTGAATCTATCAAAATATCTTCGGGAGGCGCTTATTGAGGCTTTGTCAAGTACTCAAGAATTTGAAACTGAAATTATTGCGGCTGAGGTCTACCATATAGATAATGATCCTACAGAATGCCATGTAGTGATATCTTTTATAGATGAAGATGAAGATGATGTTGTACATGGTCATATCAGACCTTTGTATCTATCTGGAAAAGTCAATGACATAGACATCCGATGAGCTTTCATTGATAATGGCCCAGGATTCAACCTCATTCCTATTCATACACTTCATAAATTTGGCCTCACCGAATCTGATTTATCTCATTCTACTTTGATGTTGCAAGTATAAAATAAGAACGAACAAGAACCTCTGGGCAAAATTACACTCAGAATTTAGTTTGGAGACCTTGTGTCTAATTCAGATTTCAGGGTTGTTCGTCAGGACACAACCTTAAACATTTTTCTTGGAAGACCTTTGGTACATAAACATGAAGCCATACCTTCATCATACCATCAATGTCTCAAATATCTTTTAAATGGTCAAATTGGGACATTTTATGGTGACAAGGCCCCATTAAAAACGTGTGAATCTCAATACATTGAGGCAGAATTTTATCACATGGAGGGAAAGGAAAAATCCACAGAAAAGGAGGTCACCAAAATTAATGCTCCAAATGGTTTGGAAAAGATTCCAGTAAACCCATTCATACATGTGAGTATAGATTATGTGTTGCCTATCAGTCAAATTGATAGGATTGACCTAAATCCAAACACTCTTATGGAAACTTCCATAATGTCAATTATGGAAACCGAGCCAGACAGTATTAGAGAAATTATTGATTCACCAAGAAGTGATGAAAGCTTAAATGGAGATGTCTTCATTTTATCCACTGAAATCCAGCAATTCTGTACTTCATCAACCAGGCCAGAAGAAGTTATAGAAATACCATAGGAAAACAATGATGTCAATTCTTAATCCATCATCTCCTCTCTATCACCCTAGGAAGACCCTTCATCATCAATAGGGTTAGAAATGGCAGCCTCTTCTTCAAGTTGTTCAAATTTTAACTTCTCCCCTGACCATAGAAATTATGCTTCATCATCTATTATGCAAGTAGAAACAGAAGAAGTAACACATATTTAAGAAGAAGAGGAAGATCTCAGGGATGCTCTTCCAATATTTGAATAGGGTATCTCTACCACTGTGGATAAACTCAGAGAAATAAATCTGGGTACAAAAGAAGATCCACTCCTCACTTTAATTAGTGTATTGATGTCTCCTGAAGATAAAAAAATGTATACTTCATTTCTAAATAAAAATCAAGATGTATTTTCTTGGAATTATACAAAAATTATAGGTCTTAATCCTGATGTTTCCACTCATCATTTGGGTTTTCCAAAAGAACATCGAGGATTCAAGAAGGCAGCAAGAAGAACACACCCAACTTATGTCTCCAAAATTGAAGCTGAAGTTGATAAGATTATCAAGGATAACTTTGTCAGAGAAGTTCAATATCCCAAATGGATGGATAATATTGTCCCTGTGAAAAAGAAGAATATAAAAATTAGAGTTTTCATTGACTTCAGAGATCTTAATCAACATTGTCCCAAGGATGATTTTCCAGCTCCGATCACAGAAATCTTAATTGATGCAAAAACTGGATACAAAGATCTTTCCTTGATGGATGGTTACAATGGGTACAATCAAATACAAATGGCTCCAGAAGACGAGGAGTATACATCCTTCAAAGCTCCTCAAGGTGTGTTTTGCTATCGGGTAATGCCCTTTGGCCTGAAGAATGCAGGTGCAACGTATCAACGTGCCATGCACCATATCTTCAAACCCTTTTTTGGGAAATTTTTTTAATGTTATGTGGATGATTTGGTGGTTAAATTCAGAAAATGTTCTGATCACTTGGCCGATCTGGAAATCATATTCAACAAACTTCAACAACCCAATTTGAAGATAAACCCCTTGAAATGTGCTTTCAGGGTAACCTCAGGAAAATTTCTCGGCTTTGTTGTATACCATCGTGGTATCGAAGTTGATACTGAGAAGAAAAAATAAATCCTTGACATGTAACCTCCTAGAAATTTGAATGAATTAAGAGGACTTCAATGAAACTTGGCCTATATTCGGTGTTTCATTACCAATTTGGCAGGAAAGTGTTTACCCTTCACCAGATTAATGAAGAATGGATTCACCTACCAGTGGAATGAAGAATGTCAAGAAGCATTTTATATCCTCAAAAAATATCTCTTGAGTCCACCGTTATTAGTGCCACCTATTGAAGGAAGACCACTTATTCTCTATGTGACATCTTTAGAGCGATCATTGGGTGCCTCCCTTTCCCAAAAAATGATGCTGGAAAAAAAAGCCTTTACTATCTTAGTCGGACTATGCTTGAGGAAGGAAATCAATATTCAAGCATTGAAAAGTGCTTCCTAGGATTAATCTTTTTAGTTCATAAATTGAGACACTACCTGCAACATCATGAGGTCCAATTGGTATCTCACAATAACCCACTCAAATTTACCCTTTGTTTTCCAATGCTTACATGACGTTTGGAAAGGTGGGCAGTTATTTTCCAATAGTTTAATATCCAGTATGTGTCTCAAAAGTCAATAAAGGGCCATGATCTGGCCAATTTCCTTACTGAACACCCATATATAGAAGATATATCTTTAAATATCGAACTTCCTGATGAGGAAGTCTTCTCTATTCAAGATAATACTCAAACATGGGAAATGTAATTTGATGGTGCCTCTAGAAGTCCAACATGGAAGAAAATGGAAGATCCTAAATTCAAAAAAGTTGAGTTAGGAATCATTCTTATTTCCCTAGAAAAGGAAGTGATACCCTATTCTTTCTTATTGTCAAAAGGTGGTACAAACAATGAAGCAGAATATCAATCTCTCATCGCAGGCTTGGAATTATCATTTCAGGCACAGGTGAATCACTTGAAGGTAAAAGGTGATTCAAATTTGGTAATCAAACAAATAAATGGGGATTATTCCATTAGAAAGGAAGAGTTAATCCCTTTGTGGGATTACATTAGAGAGTTAATGTTGGAATTTCCCTCGGAACTAACATTTTCTTATGTCCAGCGATCACAAAATTCCCAAGATGATGCACTGGAAAATGTAGCCACAACCCTAGAAGATCCAAATCAGGATGAAACAATCATCAGTATTTCCCACCATCATATAATTTCACCTTTTTTTCAAATCAGAATAGAGGAAATCAGTGAAATCAGTCCCATTTCTTAACCATATGGTCATACTATAGGATGAATGGCACCTATCAGGGAATACCTTTAAAATGGAACACTCACACCTGATAGAGCCGGGAAAGAACAAGTCCGGCGACGTGTGGTCAATTTTACTCTTTATGATAACCCAGATCACCAAAAAATTCTCTACAAGAGAGGTTTTGATGGAATTCTCTTCAGATGTATTGATGGTGAAGAGAAAATGGTTGTCATGAATGAAGTACATGTAGGAGTTTGTGGTGCCCACCCGTCTGGACATAGACTTTCTGGTCAAATTCGAAGGCTTGGATACTTTTGGCCTGCAATGATGCAAGATTGGGTTGATTTAACTAAGAAGTCTCGTTATTACCATGTATGTGCCAACTTAATTCATCAACCCTCAGAGTTTCTTCATACGGCTAAATACTCCGGACCGTTTGCTACATGTGGAATTGATGTAGTAAGACCTTATCCTCTGGCTATAGATAAGCAGTTTAAGTATATTCTTACTGCTACTAGCTTCTTTTCCAAATGGGCAGAGGTAATACCTCTCAAAGAAGTCACTGCTAAAAGCATTTTTAGATATGTCAAGTCCAACATCATTACCAAATTTGGTGTTCCTCATACCATATTGACAGATAATGGCACCAACTTTTGTTCATCTGAGGTAAGAAAATTGTATCAAGAATACAATATCAGATCCAACCATTCATCTTGATATCATGAAGTGGCCAATGGTCAAGTAGAGAATTTCAATAAGACTCCATAAAACAAACTTCAAAAGATAGTGGATAAAGATAAGAAGTCATGGCCTCATAAACTTTTTCATGCACTATGGGATTATCAGACTACCACCCGCCCTGATACACGATCAACTCCATATTCATTGGTATATGGAACTGAAGCAGTCTTGACTATTGAAGTCCAATTACCTTCACTTAGAGTAGCCATTTTTAATTAGTTATCTATAGATGAACAATCTCAAAAGCGATTGGATGAATTGGAACGACTAGATGAAAAAAGATTGTGCACACTGCACCATTTAGAAGTCTATCAGAATTGAATAGCACAAGCTTTCAATAAAAAAGTTCATATTCGTTCATTTATTCAAGGAGAATTGGTATTGGTCCTCAAAACCCCAATGATACTGGGAAATAAGCCTCCAAAGCTTGAGCCAAATTGGGAAGGACCTTACTCAATACATAAGGTCTATTCCGATGGAGCTTATTCTTTAATCTCAATGGATGGAGAACTCATTGCAACTCCAACCAATGCAAGATTCTTGAAGAAGTATTTTGTGTAACACAAATACACCCATTGTCCTTTCTGCAGGACATTAAACTGCATATCTCCCTCTATTATCCAACATGACATTAAAATCTGCATCATTAGAGCTGCAGGATGTTAAAATGCCAAGCACCCCATGTCTCTGACACATGACATTAAACTGTGATCGCCACATGTGCAATTTTATTTTAAACTATGTTTCCATGCATGAACCGGGTAGCTAACCATGCATAAGCCTCAAACCATCCTTTGTGGTCACATATTTCATGACACGATTGTCAGTTCTGTTGCTGCCTCTTGTTTCTCACACCGAGCATGACTCACATGAGCTTAGAGTAAGCTTTGACCATGAAATCTTCTCTGGGCTGCTAACCACGCTTAAGTCCCAACATCAACTTCGAGTCGTTGTCCTCAAGTACACCCTGATCGTGGAATCCCTCTCAATTGAACTACGCAGACTTTGATCCTTGCCTCCTAGGCTGGGTACGTAGGCAACCTCCTGAGGTTCAAGCCCGAAACCACTTTCTTCACATCGATTCACCTATATCCCATAAGATGCTGATCCATGAAGCCCCTGTCAACCGTCTTATTCATATAGTTTCACCTTCGTCCTACAAGACGTTAGACTGGGTACGTCCCATCGTCCTAACTATATGACATTAATAATATAGTCCCCCATTGTCATTGCTGCAAGACATTAAACTACATAACACTGGTCTATGCATATGAACTTAAAATATTTGCACTTTTTTCCTGTATGACAATAAACTGAAACAATCCCAAATACCCTCAATTGAGAGGAATCATCATTGACATGGTCTCCAACCATGTCATATTTCAAGAACTATGTATGACTTGATTCTCATCCTTATGAGATACATAGTGACACCCAATTCTTTAATCTTGGGTCCAACCATAATTGCAATAAAGTCCTCTTTAACCCTCATATGTATGAACCAAATCTGTACAAATGGTATTTCAAGAACTACATGCAGCTTAATTCCCATCCTAATGGGATACGTAGGAATGCTCGAGAATTCCTCGAGTCTAGCCCCGAGCCTTTGGGCCAAACCCCAAACTTCACTTTTGGTCCCTTGGCTGAAAAGTCCCCCTAGGAGCACATGATGTGATATGGAACACCCTAGTCTTTATTCACATTAGGTTTATAACAAATTCACGACGTGTCTCCCTCACTATGGTCCAAGCTCTATGACCCTAAACTATGATCTTCCATGCTCTCATCCTGCATGACGTTAAACTGTATTTCAAGAACTACGTGTGGCTTGATTCTCATCCTAATGAGATACATAGTGACATCCAGAATCTCAATTTAGGACCCTGCCACAATATTATACAAATAATATTCATGGTCTTCATAACCCTTTTCTTGACTTTTGGTCACAAAATGTTTGATACTTGAGAGTTCTTTTTCCTGACCATGTAGCACGTGCCCTTAGGTGGCCTTGCATATGTTGTCTACATAATGGAACTGTCAGCCAAAAGATGCTACTATTTTATTATGCAGCTTATGCCCCAGTTGGCCCTGCGTAATTCAACCTCCATAATGGGTTTTTCAAGTAATGGTAACTTCATTATTAGGAGAAGCCTCTTTTATCCATATTGGTCTTAACGACAATATATAGGGATCTGCAAAAAAACTACCATCCTTAACATATTTGTTCCATACTATTTTTCAGGATCTGAAAGTATTCATGTCTACAGTTGAAATTTTACTCTATCTCCATATGTTCAGAGCAATATGAAATAACCTTGAACCACTTGACCATATGTCATATAATGTTTCTATCTCTGGTTTTAGTCATATAATTTAAAACCAGAGATACCTTTTTTCCTACATTTAGGCCAGACCTTCGTAGAAGTCACATTACTCCAATTATTTAACAATTCTGATTGGAAATATCCTCTCAATATTCAAGTACCTTTCTCTATAATGCAGACTCTATGCTTTGGAAAATTTGAATCTCCATAAAACATTATTCGTCTTTTAGAAACAAAAAGTCAAATTTCTGAGAGTTGTTTTTCCCAAATATGCAGCACGTGCCCTTAGGTGGCCTTGCATAAGTTGTCAACATAATGAACCTGTCAGCCAAAAGATAATACTATTTGAATATGTAGCATATACCCTAGTTGGCACTGCATAATTCATCCCCCATAACGGGTTTGTCAAGTAGTGGTAACTTAATTCTTAAAAAAGGCTTCCTCTAATGACTTTTATCTCTTTTCCCATGTCATTACTCAGATTCAAAATTTCTCAAGTTACAGTTTAAAATTTTCCACCTCCATACTTGAATATGGTAATATGTTTGCAAGCAAATGATCAAGAATTGAGTCAATATCATCCATTCGTTCAAAGCTATTCGACCTTAAATATTATCCTTTTTATAGTCTAACATGCATTACTTTAAACTGCCAATAAAAAAAGACATGGTACTCATTAAGTTGGGAACCTATAAAGGGTACTCTGAACAAAAGTTGAGTCCCAGCTCGCTAAACATACATTTTGTATGATTTAGGAAAAAAAATTCAATTAAAAGATGCAAAGTTTGTGGGGTTTTTTATATAACCCCAGTAAAAAAACTATGTATACTAGGCCCATTATCTTAGGTAAAAAATAAGAGCAATTATCAAGAAAATGAAGTTACAGATGATTGAAGATGAACTGTTTTTCATTGATGAACAAGATTAGAAGAACATCCACAGACTGGAGTCTCTTCTCTTTTTTCATAAATTACAGAAGACTTTCAACATGATTTTTCATCTATTTCACAGCTTCCGGAGTTTTATCAACAATCACTTGAAGTTCATTTACTCGACCAACTTTACTCTCTTCATCTCGACGAAGTGATTCTTTGGAATCTGTGATGGATTTTATACCATCTGCTTGGACTTCTTCCAACAAATTATGAAGCTAGTCAAGCTCCCCAGTAACAACATCTAGCTCTTACTAAAGGTGAAACTGTAGGACAATATTCTCCTTGATCTTCTGCTTCAGTTCTTTTTGATTTGCAGCATGAACAGCCTCAGCTTAGGACACTGTAGCCTAAAATTCACTGATATTGGTCAGAAATCTAGCTCTAATCAGGTCTTGATGACACCTTTTCTCTTTCTCCCTCCTTTGAATGACTTGTTTCACTATGACATGGATTTCTTGATATCCGAAACTGAAAAGTCCCAGAATGATGAACAGGGATGAAAGTATTGAAATTTTGAAAGGAATCTCTTCAAGAGTCTCCTCATATACTATCTTCCATATATTTTTCCATGCCTTACGACAAGAGAATTGGAGCTCCTTTTTCAGCTCTAGGTCTGATTCGACATCTCTATCACAGGGAGAAACATAGTCTGGGATTAATGCACTTAAGGAAGTGCCCTGTTCTGCTCCTTCCCTGACCTTGGTTGCTTCACCTTATACTACTATTTGGGCTGAGGCTGAGGCTTCACCTCCAGATCTAGCCATTGAAGTTGAAATCCATATTTGGTCAATTGAAAGTATGGTTAGTTTCAAAGGATAGTAAAAGTTGATGGATTGTCTTACAGGTTAAGTAACTAACAAGTATCATCATCTTTTACCTAACAGTAGATCAACAACTTGTGAAGAATTCTCCCCATGTTTCGTATCTTCAATAGGATTTTCAGGATGGGTTTTAGGAGGGTCTTCCGTGCTAAGTTCCACCTGAGCAAGTGTTTCTGCAACAACAGGGTTGACATCAGTGTCTACACCCCTTTCAAGAGTTGTTGGTTCATTATTTTCTTCAGATGGAACTTCACATTTTTTAACCAAACATGGTTAGAAGTGTAATCATGAGAATATTAACAGGACAAATGATGAAACTCACGTTCAGTTGATTCTATAAATAGATCTCCAAAATATTCTAAATCAAGTGGTAAATTAACATGTTCTAAAATTTCTTCAAAGGGAATGCCAAGATTCATCATTTCATACAATGATTCCCCAGATCCCATGTTAGTCTCACCAGTGGGAGCACTCAGAATGTCTTCTTCTTGACTTTCATCTTGCAATCTCTGACCCCGGATAGATTCTTTAAAAATAGTTGTGGGGTCAGCTTTGGTGGTTGATAAATGTTCTGGTGCATGTGTGGAACCTAAAACATCACAGAATGGAAGTCAATTGTTATCTCATTTAAGGTTATATGAAGTATTTTTAATTTACCATAAGTCTCTTCTCTCCTGGAATCAGAAACAGGAGCGGTGCTGGGAACAGACGCCAGCTCATCTTCTCTCATTATTTCTTCAAGAACAGCCATTTCAGTAGGAACTTTCAGCCATTATACAGCACCCTCCTTTGTACTCTGAGAATGGTCAGTCCTTTCCCTTAAAGGGGAAACTGAAGAAGCCCCTGAAATCCCAAGAAGTTTGATCAATTTTTCATGAGTTAAGATTCATGACTACCAGAAAGATTTACCACTACTGATAAAGCTTTTGACTGTGGTCTTCTTTTTTATATGCCTTTGATTCTTGGACTTTTTGGGTGGACTAACTTTATCATCTCTGAAAACAGGTATCAGAGACAATAACGCCCTTTCTAACTCCTCATCCATGACTTGCTGGAATGGAGATACTTCGCCCGGCTCACGAGGAGATTCAGTGGATCCAAGAGCGGTGCCACCGGGGCTATACCGTGGAAAAGGGATAACAGTGGTTCTCTCCTTTACAAGATACAAGATGAATAATATTATTTCCTTGAATAACAAATCTTTGACTAAATTCAAATTTCAAAGAAAATAGAAATATGAAAAAAACTTACATCTTCAGGAGCCACGTAATCACGCCACTCTTCGTCTAATGAAGGGCCAATCCTATCAGTGATACCACGGTCCATCATTTCCTTCACCCGATTGGTGATAGGAACTGACTCATCAGTGGAATATATGAGTATTTATAGCTCTTTGATGTAAGCCCTCACTTCATTGGGGTTGTCCTCAAAATATATGTCAGTGGAATCCCAGAGATTCCCCACTCTAGGGATATGCAGCCCTTCGCATAAGCTCATCCAGGCGGTTTCAACATCACAATATAAACTTCGCCATGTTCGGACAGCCTCTGGTCATAAATATTCAGAATGTGCATGAGAAGGCCACGAGGAGGGTCATATAATCTAGGATTTCAACTTATTCCCAGCTCCTACAATCACATATAAAGGATAAGAAAATGAAACTTGTTTCTCTTTAAAATAACGACGACTAAATTTCCTCAATGATGTAACTCACCAGGAGTCGATGGAGTAGGTATCTTGACTCTGTCAGGTAGATTATATCTGGCATAAGGCTGCTTTGACGCATTTTGAGCCTCCTTATCCCCATCCTGGGAATCTGGGGAATCTTCTCTGGGTGAGGAAGAGTCACCTTCCAAATGAATAGATTCTTCTCTAATGGTTCTCTTCTTTATCCCCACCCGAGGGACCAACTGATTCAGTACCCCTTCAGGGTATGATGCTACCCTGATCTCGACATACCATGTAGTCAATCGACTTTCCGCTTCAACAACTGGTAGATCAAATACCACCCTAGTCTTCTCCATAGATGTTAGCAACCATAGTTGACAAGCAACCTTCAGATGCTGCTCTAACTTGACATGAACCAGATGGGATACAGTAATTTGCTGCAGACATTTGAATTGACGTGCAAATCTGTATGGAGCATAAGCCTCACATATAATTTCTCCATCAATCCTCGTGGCCAGTGTACCTTCTCTACATGCCATCATATATGCCCTTAACTCCTGGCTGGCTGTTCCATCATCAACAAATCTACCTATTGGCGGATTTCCATAAGGAAAGAATTGAAACTCCTTGAACATGCTCAGCCTTATTTTTTTTATCATAAGCATTGAGGGATAAGGGAGAAATTCCAGAAAAGGTATGAACAGACGGCCGAAAAGAACTTTCAGGAACATGTACCCCACTTTTTACACCATATGTCCGGATGTGGGTGGCGATCCATCCCCATAAAACTTGGAATGGTCCCACTATTCTTAGAGGAGACCTACCCATATAAACATGAAGTAAGTTCCTATGAATCTTTTCTAAAACTCGGGTGGCCAACCCAACCATCTTCCTTTCATCTAGCTTGGTTGCAATGAAAAAGGTCCCCGACCTCACACCTACTTTCGAATACCGAACTGGTAAAAGGTAAACACTGAGCCACAAGCCCAAAAATCCTGCCAGATGGGTCTTCGCTGAAATTTTATGGTTCACTTGATACCCCCACCTATCAAACTCTCATGCTTCCAGAGCTGGCCAAAATGTTCCCGAAGCACCCCTCTTTGCTACTCTAGGGCATCTAGTAGGACGAGTACAAGAAGGTCCCTCCTCTCTCTTCTTAATCAGAAACATGTCCATCCACTCCTCTGGATGGATATATTTTCTGGAGTGGGTTTTCGTGGTGGTGGTATTACTAATCTTGTAGAAATTTTTCATTAGTTCTTGAGCCAAAGCCGAAGTCTTATCCAAATCATTCCAGGTCACCTTGGGGGGATGAATTCATCATACATATCTCCCAAAATTGGAGCCCCTGAAATCTTGTAGACATATCACAAAATGATGACTACTTCTCCATGAGTCAGATGGAAAGAATTCGTTTCCGGGCTCCAACGGCTGATTAACTATGGCACAAAATTGTCATTCCTGTAGACATATGTCTGCCCAGCCTAGACAGCTTCATATATTGTAAATCCCCTCATATCATCGACAAAATTTGCACAGGTTTGTCGCACCTAATATGCCCACATCCAAGTCAGCTTTACACCTCCTCCAAGACGAAAATCCAAACTATTCTTCCATCCCTTAGATTGGTCCATCTGAGAATTTCGGAAAATAGAGGGATAGTAATGTAGCTGCAGCTCAGGCGTGTGAGGCTTCAGATATGGAGCACATGGGATATGATGCATTATGTATGCCTTCTAAACTGTCCCATCATTGAAAAATGATCCTGTAACTGAGAAATTTTCCCAAGAGAAGTTGGTGTAGGTCTGAAACTAGGAATGAGGGATATAATTTTTTTCCTATGGAAATTTGACTCCTTGCAGATGACCATGGCCATACAAAGGAAAGTAGATTCTCTGTGGGAAATTGGCATGATATTTCTTCAAGTACTTATCCAAATCCGGGAGAGTTCTGTCATAGATAATATAATAGTCATGGCCGATGACATTCATAATGTCATCTATTCTCTTGCTAGCCAACTCATCACCTGATCTAATTCTTCTAGGATCCATTGAATCTGCACAAACATCAAACAATCAACTTTTAAGTAAGTTTTTTTTTGTGAAATTTTGATGATGGAAATAAAAAAAGGAAAAGTCATTAAGGCACGCAAGTCCCAACATGGCGCTCAAGTCAAACTAGCCATGCAAGTTTTACCACCTTAGTGATGGCACGCAAGTCAAATACCTTCTACAGAAGTTCACCAAAATCCAGAAGGGTGATTCGCCGAAGACAGAAGCACCTGTTCAATGAGAGCTTAAGTTGCTGGAATTCGAATGACTTTGCGCGAGAGTGAGCCTGTATATATAGGCGATCCAGACCACCTTCGCACCATACCTGTGCGCACCATACCTATGCGCCCCAACATCTGTGCGTCGAGCTTGTGCACCATAGACCCTTGATTTCTCTAGATTTACCTCAGAGCCGGATCCTCTTTCCTTTTCGGATCCAACTCTGAGGGGAGAGTTTTATTGATGCTCCTTTCTATCACAGAGTCCAATGAATGGAAAAGGGGAATACCTGAAGCACAAATACGGTCACCCTTTGAAGAACATCAAAAAGATTGACGAAGGCATGAACTAGGAGCCCATTTGGAGTGAGGCTTGAAAGTTACTTGTGTACCGTGAAAGTCACTTGCGCACCACCTGTGGGTCACGAAGCTCAATTTCATGCCCTATTTGGTTGTTCTAAAAAGGTGCAAGGTGTTCTATAAATAGCCCTTGTGGTCCCCCATTTCAGGGACAGATTTTCCAAAAGTCAAATTCAAGCTCCGGTCACCCTAGTCTTCAACTCAACTCTTCCTAAAGCCTCTAAGGTAACTTTTTACCTAGAATGGAAGACCTAAAGGTGTAGAATAAGGCCTTAGTGTTTAGAATTCATCAACACTTGCGTGCCTAAGTGTCCAGACCTCCTTAAAAATGGAAACACTTGCGTGCCTCCCTACCCTTTCGATGAAACTTGTGTGCCGCCCTTTTGGAAACATCTTAGGACAATACTAAAGCCTTGAGTTAAGTCTCACCCAAGTATTACCCTATAGATTATTCATCACCCAGGTGAACCCAAGACACACAAGTAAACTTGTGTGGCCAAGACTTGTGCACAAACTTCATTAGTGTTCCTCTCTCTTGTTCACCTCTTCCCTTCAAGATATTAGTCCTCGAACCCCTTTTCAAAGCCATTTATGGCATGGTTCCTTTATTGGATTCCTTATCTGAAATGAATTCTATGAGAACCGCTCCCAAAACCTCATGACTTAGAAGATTTATATCACTAAAATTAGAGGTTTCCTCCATATAACCTCATCCTTTAATATGAGAAGATCTTTTTATTTAGGGCATCTTCCTCAGGAGTAAGTCCCAAGTTTCCTTTGGTTCGGTCCTCCTTCTCAAGAATAAGCCCCAATCAGAATTCCTTTAATTTGGGCCTCCTTCTTAAGAATAAGCCCCAAGTTATAAGTCCCCTTTAATTTGGGCATCATCTTTAGGAGTAAGCCCTAAGTTAAAACTACAAATTTATATAAAGTACAAATACATTTATGGACCCTGATCCTGGGTTTCTTTCATGAAGTAAGCCCTGGTTTTCATATACTTGGGTACTCATACATACGTAAGTCCCACATCATTTCTTGTGACTGCATATTTTGTGGAACAATAGTCATGTTTACTGATACCTCTTGTTTCTCACACCGATCATGACTCACCTAATCTTAGAGTGTAAAAGTAATCACGACATATCTTTTTGGTCCGTTAACCATGCATAAGCCCCATATTTCTTCACTCGAACTACGTGGACTTTGATCTCTGCCTTAAAATTAGAGTACATAGGAATCCTTTCTATGGTTCAAGCCCATCATTCATTAATTCTTTTCCCGTCCCATATGATGTTAAACTATATCCTTCTTATCGAACTACGTGGGTTCTGATTCCTTTTTAATGAGGATCCGTAGGGAGCCCATCTGCGGGTACAATCCCAACTCTGAAATAATCCCTATCTTTATGAATGAAAATAAACATCAATTGCCTCACTGAGTGGCTTTCAAACCAGTATGGTCATCATAATGACTAAGAGATTTCTATATAATGTATTGAAAGATACCATTGACTAATAATCTCTAATACATACCGATGATTCTCCATCGATGAAGAACCTCAAATACATATAAAAGATTCTCTAAATCCCATACATATCAATAATCAAATGCCTAATCTAAAGGAAAACTCATTTTCATGCTTGGTGAATTAATAAGGATTCGTGAACATAACTTAAATCTATAAGAGAGTCCCAGAGTAGGAAATAATTCCCCCCAAAAAGGTGTGATGAGCTTGACCTCCCATCCTCTCGACCAATGCAAATTCTTAGGAATCGTCGGTCCACAACTAATGATCACATACCTTTGGAAAGTAGGTCCAAATGGATATAGAATCATTGGGTGTTTCCGATTCTACGAATAAACCCGTTAGAAACCGATTGGAAAGTTTGAACCTTAAACAAATAAGGTTATCCACATTTCCGGATGAAACAAGTTTTTGGTTTATTTATGACAACACAATAAAACAATTAATGTTATTTTAATCCTCGATATTCTCTTTACTAATTTACTCTTAGCTATTTTCCTCTTATGAAATATTGTTTCTCTTCTTGATAAAACTCTTCTTAGTACTCCTTTTTCCCTTCACCTCACTAAAATATTTCTTTATGGGTGAATCTTCATCTTCACCATCTTCTAATTTCTGAGTACACTTAGTAGTGATGTTCTAAACCTTTCTATATAGAAATATTGGGAGTAAAAGTCCCACCCTTAAATTTTCCTTTTAACCTTTTCATATTTTAGGAAATAAAATATAAGACTTTTCCAAGATCTTTTTCTTTTAAATAATCATCCACCAAGATATTTTTTATTTCCTTAAATTCTACTTTATGAGATTTTTCCTATTCCACTACATCATTATCATCATCTATAATATCCTATGAAATGAAATTGTTTGAAAAAATATCTAATGTAAATTACTTTGGATCCTTATACTCCAGAAAAAAACCTTGAAATATAAATGAGGTGGAAATATTCATAGAATATGATTCAAAATATTGACATCATTGAGTGTTTCGTTGTGTCTGTGCATGTCCTCAAAAATCATGTACATGTGACCAATGAATGAATTACTGGATTAATTTAGGTTCATTATTAAATAATAATACCTATTCCAAATAACCTTTAATTAGTATCCATACACCTTTTAGTAACTTTCAAAAATATTAATAAACATTTTCCACATTGTATGTGAGGATTTACATGATATCTCCTTTATGTAGACTATGTTGGAAAAATATCCCCCTAATGCATTAATTACTTTAGTGTTGATATATAATTATTTATGATATCATTAAAATATGGATCAACTATCTATATTTACCATAATTACATGTATCATAGCTGCATACACATAAATTTCAAGGGTTCAAATGTAGTTTTGTATATGGTTCTTCTAAATATGAAATTTATTACCATCGAAGATCAAAATATCTTTTTGGTTTTGATGAGTGTTAGAGCACATACTCTTAAAAGATTTGTGATTTTTACTAAGTCCATACCATGGGATGATGTAGTTTTTTCTATCGATGATGAAGTGAATTAAAAAAACCCTAATAAGTTTGGTGAAACTATGAAAATAAATAGAAGGGGGGAAAATATGGGGGTTTTATTAATCAATTTCATAAAAAAAACAAATAAGAAAATAATTTATTTGAAAACATATAAATAAAAATATAAAATTCATATAATATAACCATTCATTATTCATTCATCATTATCTCTAATATTTAAATAAATCTAATTATTATCCCCTAAATTGTCAACCCTCGAACCCTATGTAAATTTATATTACCACAAAGATCATGAGAAATGAACTATAGGTTAACATAAGGACTTCCGATCATGGAACTCTAATTTGATTATGGTCTAGAAGCCATATTATGGTGATTAGAAAATTATGGAAGCATATACACCTTTTCAATTAGAATTATTTGAGTCTGGGGACTATATTTTACCCCAATAATAATTTCCCTAGATGATTAGATTTAGAAACTAATGTTTATCTCCCACAATTGACACAAGACCAGCCTCACAAACTGAGTTCTTATCAATCAAGTAACATAGAAATTCATACACAATTAACTAATATAAATTTATAAATTATATAGTGTTCATGGATTTAAAATAAATCATTTAAGTGAGTAGGAATTTTATTGACTATGAATGGGAACTACACCTTCATGACCAGAGTTTTCATTATAGAGGTGATTAGAATAAGTACATGTTTGAATGGTTAAATACCAATATCATCCCCAATATTAGATTCCAACCCAAATAATAAAAGGAAAAATTTTATGGAGAAGAAAAATTAAATGTTATTGATGATAAATTTAGATTATAAGCACAAAATAAAATAATCATGAAGTAAAAGAAGACGATAGTATCCTTCTTATAAGAAATATCAGACACAAGCCTTTATTATTCCAAATTCTTGGAGAGGTGTAAAGGAACCAGTATACTATAAAATAAACCTCAAAAAGACTCTAAAAAAATTTAAAATTGCGAAAAACTAGAAAACTTTAGTTGATGATGGAGAGATTTTGAAATGTCTACAAGGGTACATGTAAAAATTCTTCCATCAAGTATTACTCCACCTTAACCCACATTTTCTAGAAACTTCCCATGTGAAAGTGATATCATTATAGTTAATATAAATTATCTAAATGGATTCTTTTAATATATTTTAAAAGTTCATTACATCCCAAGGACATATGAAAATGTTATATCCAAAATGGAAAGGTGAGGTTTATTCTATCATGTTCAGACAAATTTTGATTTCATGGAAATTTTTCAACTTCACGCATAGTATCAAACTATAATTTTATAAATAAAAAATATATCCATATCAGTGAGGATTTCATCCATAAAATTTCAAATGGGATTTACCATGTATTTTCTATATATGTGATTATGGTTTTGGATTATATATAATTTTTATTTTGAAAACACATGGGATAACTAGGGTGAGTTGGTAATGCAGAAGGATGCAACCCATAGTTTAGATTGTATGCTGACTAGGGTTAGTTGAAGAGTAAGATTGAGTGCACTGAAAAGATGAATTGGTACCCCAATAAGAAAATTATACTTTTAGGTATGGATGAATAGGTTGTTCTATGTCGGCTAGTGTACATAGTTCTGGTACTAGTTTTAATAGATCCATTGGTCGAGCCCATGGTATTTTTGTTGTGTAGTTTATCACCCATTGCATGATTTCTCTTATGGTATATTAAATTAAATGTTTCCATCATTTTATTCATGTTTTAATTCTTTATAGTGTTTGAGAACTTGGATTACTTTTAAAATTAACAAAAATATTTTAAGAAACTATTTAAAATGGATTTTTTTTCAAATAATTGGTTTTAAAATTGGACTAATAATTTTCATGGATAAATTCATTATATATATTAATGTTTTTATCATATAGTTCTTCTATTATCACACCCTTCATATGAATTTGGGTGTATGTAGACTTGGTTTTATAGGATTCAGGTAATGGTAATAATGACATGTAGTTTGGTGGCTCTTCCTGATTCTTATCACCCTTCAACGACATAGTGGTGGTGGTGACCATTGGTGATGAGGATTTGGGCTCATGTGGAGAATCTTTGGGATCCTAAATGATGCTTGTGTTATTTTTTATTAACCATAATTACCTTGACTACATTTTTACTTGTGTTTTATATGTATGTTGTTTCCCATATTGATTAAAATCATGTTGTAATATTTTTGAGTTGTTGGGTTATTATTGCACCTTATTATACTACATTTCTCTACTTTTAAATTTTGGAAGAAGTTTATTTTATGGAGTGGGAATACAATTTATATATGGATAATAATGAATTTATAAGAGGTATACATGTGTTTTTATTTGGATTTAGAAGTTGAAACCATTCTTAAATGGTTAAATTTTGATACCATAGTTCTTGTCATAGGTCCATAGTGATTCAGAAAATTCATCAGACCTTGTGGAAAAGAAGTTTAGGTAACATGTCGATTCGACTAGGGTTGGTTCATTACATTTCATGTATAAGTTACATGAACTCTTCCATGTAAATTTTTATAATCATATGAAATTAATAATATCCACCTGTGTTATATTGAAACCACATATATCAAACCCCCACTTTTCTAGTCATGTCAAAAACCTCCAGTACAATGGGATGCTTGACCCAAAGTCCTTCTACTCAAGGATAATTTAATCAAGATATATATCAATGTCATCAATACTTAGAAACCCAAAATGTATAAACTATATTGAACCTATAAATTCAAGTTAATAAGTGTAATTACAAAAAGAAGACAATATATATGAAAACTAAATTTTATGTAGTCATACCTAGCACCGAATAGAAACTTATAAGAAGAAATTTATCACATAAATATATGCATGCATAATATTCAAATTATATAAACATTTTATAAATATGAATATTTAAAGGAATAAATAAATACATATAAATTTTATATATTTCATAAACATGAGATAAACAACTTTAGATAATCAAATTTAGGAAAACCACCAGTGATGGTTTTTGTGAATTTTAACCAAAAAATATTTGTCTTTAAAATTCATTTCAAAAGGGATTATCTATAAAATGGTGTTACCACTATAAAACTCTTGTAATAGGAACAATCGTGTACATTTTGAAAAAATTTAGTACATTTTGGATAAGACTTCATAAGTCCCAAAATGTATTGGTGAGACTCACGTCAATGTGGTCAATCATGTAGTGACCATGAAAATGACAAAAACCTAATAATTATGGCGTAGAGCATCATAAAATGATGCTATGTTTTATGTGTTTTTTAAGAAATTTCTAAAATGGTCTTATTAATATGGAAAATGACATAGCCTCGTAATTGTTTTTGAGAAAAGGAACATTTCTAGGAGAACCATGCCATGGTATTTTGAAATCATGAAGAATAATGATCATTTAGATCAGAAGATTCCATAGTGCATGTGTAGATACTAATTCAATAATATATTATGGATATTTATCCTATAAATTCATCATTGGTAATTTATCTAATTCCATTGGTTTTTTGGGTCATCTTTATTCCCATTAGTAGTGGAAGGAAACAAAAAATCTACATCGAAGATCACATCACAAAAAATGATAGAATAAATTATAAAACATTAATCCATGTTCAACTCACTTTACAAGATTTATATCTTCATCGGTAATGATGTTGATTGAGTTCCCTAAGTAATAAATTATATTTTTTTCCTCTAATAGTATCCACTAGCCTTTGGAATCACAAGATACATTAGTAGTACCTCATTTCTCCAATGATGTTCTAACACCTCCTCTTTAATAAAAATGGAGAAACAATAGTTTGATAGAGATTTTTCTAGGTTTCCAACCAATGGGTTTATCTCAATAAAGTACTATAACTATATTTTATAAGAAAAACACATCAAATCCATATGATTGTTGGAATAAAAAAACATTTCAAACATTATAAAATGACCAAACTCTTTGTATCCCATCACTGATGATTATAAAGATTGAAAATAATTAATTTTTTGGTTATAGTTTATAAATCATGACATGATGTGTTATCATCTGAAGTTGATTGATAATCACTCTAAAAGAATCATCTGAATGGTATCTCATAACATTCTTACATGCACTTTGAAATAGTGCAGAATACCATGACCCATAATCCACTATGGTCTAGTGACCATCACAACATCATGGTATATTATTTAGTGAATATTATCAACCAAAACATTCTAATGTGACAATTGGAATCATAGTGTAAAGAAATCAGGCTTCAAAATTCATGATGTTAACTACTTCGATCTCATATTTTTTGATGTAATCTACTTTTCAAAATATAATAAAATAAACTATGACATAGTAAAATAAAATCTTTATAGTGAAATATCAATAAATGAAAAAAATATTCAAGGGTTCACTTATTATAATTCAAATAAACACTTCATTTAATAACCATCCGTATTGAGATAGGATACATTGATCACAGTCCAAGAATTTAATATTATGAAACTTATTGTAGAATGGTCTTTTATCCTTATATTGTAACCCTTTACCTGCCTCAAGTAGAGATACATAAAAATATATTAGGGTCCTATTTTTAGCATTGAATCACTCCTTATAACACATTTAATACCATCATGTCTTGATTTTGATTCTATATTCCAAAACTATTGCAAACATCCGTAATAATTTTCTAAACTCAATTACTCAAATATAAAATGGTTCCATGTGTATTTTATAAGATTTCAAAATTAATTTGTTCATAAAGACAAACTAAAAAATCATAGGAGGGTTTTTTTATAACATTCCATCATTTTAGTTTCATTGAATTTATTAGCACTTATTTTAATTAAATGAGGTTTTTACTGGATTAGTTAAATTCCATGGGATGTTTTAAAATGGAAAGAATATTTTTCAGTTAAAAGGTTAAAATAGTATTTTCCTACTTAATGGAGTACTAGGTCAAAAATGGGATTCTTCATTGAGTCCAAAAATGATTTGCTTCCATTAGAATTATTCTTTTTAATTTTCTATTGATATTTTAATTTATATTGTCAGTGATAAAATTTTTAAAAATAAATATTTTTTATTAAAAATATTATTTAACCTAAACCACCACTATATATTTATCCTGTAGATGAACTAAATGGAGGATTGGGTTTTGTAATTTTATCTAAATGGAGGCCAATAAGAAGGGATGTGAATAACTAGACAATGAAGAATCATCCTGGAAAATGTATGGTTATTTGATTCTGATTATACCTTATAATAATTTATAGAACCTTCAAGTATTTTTTCATGTTATATATTTTAAGGATTGATACATGGCATCAAATTGATGTATGTTATTTTAAATTTTAAATTTATGAGGCATTTTATATATATGTTAATCCTTGTTTCATTAATTTTCTAAAGATATAACATTTTTATAAATCCAAATTTTATTTTTAGTGATAATCCAGAGAGAATATTTGAGAGTTTTTTTGATAATTTGGTGATTTAATTATAACCTTGGAAAATATCATTATAAACAAGTTATTTTTTAACAATTTATAAAATAAATAATTCAATTATAACCATAACATAATTATCCAACTTATAAATTAAAATTCATTGAATAGAGAAACTTATATAATTTTCACATTATCTCTGGATTTTAGTTGTCTTAATGTTTGATTTTCAAATCAAAAGATATATTTTTGTAATATTATTTATTATATGAACATTTTTGTAATTTTTTTGAAGAAATACATAACTTTATATCTCTTTGTTTTATCCATGAATGTAAGATACAATTATTTATTCATTGGCTCACTTTACTTGTTTTGAAAACCATGATGAAATTAATTTAATATTTGATAAAAGTTAACTTTTTTATTTTATATTTGATGATTTTTCTATATAAAATTAATAAATGAATTATCAGTAACATGAGTTTTAATAAAATAATTATGGTACTAATTTATGAAAATTAGATAACCTAATTAATTTTGTAATACCGAAAGTTTAAGGTTTTCATGAAAAACAGGTAACCTGAATAAAAAATCTAGATTACTTACACCAGTTTTACATTGAACTATAGTCGTTATAAATCAAATCATTAATAGGAATGGAATAACCATGGGTCCATCAAAATATGAATAGTAATCTATTATCAATTTTATTTCAACTGACCCCATGATTTGTGGAATCCGAAAATTAGAGGATTGTCTATAAATCAAGCTTTGCCTTATGGATCAGAAGAGAATGAAAGTAATATAACAAAACTTTGAGAAATATTATCAGTTAAAGTCTTCAAACTCTTGTTGATTAGTTTACTTCTGATTATTTTTCATTTTGAGTGTTTTTATAGCTTATGTTTGAGTGGTTTTCATTGAAATGGATTCTATAATTTTTTATAATCATTTTAATCAAGGTTACAATTAAAGTATTAGGTAAATTGATCTACTAGTTAAAGTAGTAGGGTATAAAAAGCTATTCGTTATTGTAGCATAAGTACTAAGATACCTATCAAAGTAGTGGGTAAACTAATCTTTATGTTGTTGAAGTGGGAAAGACTAAGCAGGTAGAATGAGGGATTTTAGGATAAGGAAGATATATCCAAGCTTTAGGATTTAAGAAGTGGATACCTTTAAATGGGTTTACATTCAAGGATACCTTAGATTAGGATTATAGATCTACCTTTCAACTAGGTTTAAAATTTATTTTTTTTAATAATATTTTTTAAAGAAGTATTTATTTTTCTAACCAATAATCTACATTTAGTTTTTAAACTTATGTTGTATTCTTTGCTAAATTATTATTGAGATAATTCTTGTTGTAGTCATTGAAATTATATTAGTTTAAATTTACACTATGTTAACTACTATATTGACATTTTATGGTAATACCAAGAGTTTTTATATTTTTGTATTTCATATTAATTTCATCATTAATTGTGAAATAATAATACTTTAATAATGTTATTTTTATTTTATTTTTATATTTTTGTGGGTCTATTTGTTCTTCATAGTACTGATACATATATCATTGGAGGAGGATATAAAATTGTTATTTTTCTTTAAACTACAATTCAACCCCTCTTGTAGTGTAATTTTAATTCCTAGTAAGATCCTATATTTGATATTAGAGGTGTTTTATACATTTGAAACTAAATTTTATATTTTATATTACTTGATTAGAATTTGATATTTTAATTTACTTGAACATAATAGTGTGTCAATAATTTTTTTAGTACGATAGGTATACAAGTATGATGATAAGATAATATAAATCAAAACAGGCCACCAATATATGATGGTGATAATTATGAATTTTGGAGAGATAAAATGGAATAATTTTTTATTAATAATGGAGTTTATAACTATATTATGATTGTTGGTGACTAAAAAATACTATAGAAATAAATTTTTATTATTTCAAGAGAAAAAATAATTTATTTCAACTAAACATAATATTTATAAATATATTTATATGTTCCATTCATAAAAATATATATAGTTAATTTTATTCATGAAGAATAGATTGCGGTATATGAAAAAAAAATGATGTTACTCATTTCAAAAACTTCAAAGGTCCTAAAACCAAAAAATATTTTCACCAAGAATAACATCAGGACTTTAATTTTATACCTAGAGAATCAATATCTCAAATTCATCATATATTAAAGACTATTATAAACAGATTATAGTCCCTTAGATAAAAATATTTAACTAATAGTCAACATGTTGAGAATGTTATATACATTTTACCTAAATAATGTGAATAAAAACAACAATGATCGATGGCACAATGAATATTACTAGACTATGTCTAGATTTTTTAATTGGAACACTCATATATTATAAAAGTATTTTAAAAATGTATTCAGAAAAGGAATTAAAAAAAAGTGGAGTTTCATTTTCTTCTACATCTCAATGATGTATTTCCAAAAGAATATCTAAGAAATCCTCATAAGGCAGTGGATGAGAACTTACCAAAGGATAAATTTATAACCAAATTAGAAGTTTGTTCAAGAGTCATAATTTTAAATGAGATTATTTTAGAGATGCAATTTAAAGAAAGGATAATTTTGATAAGAAATATTCTTCTGTTCAAACGTGATATTAATTTAGAAAACATGGCCATATTCGACTAAATTTTCTTCATTTTAAAAAGAAAGATAACAAATGTTGTAGAAAGTATTCCAAAAATAAAGGGAAGAAATGTATGAATGTTATTGGATACTTGGAGTGATATTTGGGGTGATACTACTTCAAATAGTTCGTATGAAGATAGTGAGTAAATCTGAACAATCACATGATTTTATGCTAAAAATAAAAATTTCACATGGGAAAAAATAAATATAAAGCCCTTTAAAATTTGACTCTAGATTATAAATGATTATATTATTCGAAAAGTAAATTATATAGTGATAATATAAGTTAATAATATTCTGATAATGATGAAAAACGTCTAGGAACATACAATGAGATGAAGTCATATGTAACTAAATGTGAAGATATGTGTTAGAAACATTATAAGTATACTGATCTAAAAAAAGAAAATTGCATAAAGAAAAGAGTGTTTTGTCAAGATTGAAGAAAAAATTATTGAAGTTATAATGGAAAATTAAAAAATAGATTTTGGGTTAGATAAGTCCAAAGAAATAATTATGAACTTGACTAATGACATGAAAGGAAAAAAATGAAATGTCAATTCATCAGAAGTTAATCCAAATTTAGATACCAAAAAGTAGGAATATTACGAGAAGAAAATGAATAATGTATCTTTTTAATCTAATGATAATGAGGTTATCAATTTTAAATTAGATATTGTATGTCTTGAGAAATTGTTAACCCATTTTACAATCAGAAGAAAATAATTTGAGAATATTTATAGTCGGTTGAAAACGAAAAGAACTTTTTCTAGATTAGGTAATAAAACTAATTGAAGTTCAGTCTACTAAGATTTTTTTTAAAACATGAACCCTTTAACACTATGTGTTATAGGGGAGGTCATTTTATGAAAAATTTAATACTGAATAAACATCAATCATTCAGAAGACATAGTGTATTTATATCAAAATACTTTTGTGCTTTTAAATATAAAAATGAAAATAAAGCATGGGTTCTATAGATATGTCTTACTGATTCTCTATACCTAAGGATATTTATCTACCAAAAATATAAATCATAAGAAATAAATCATTATGAATAAATAGATATATACAAATCATCTTTGCCTCTGGTATTTATTATTTACATTCTTTTAAATATATTACTTTAGGTTTTCTTACTACATTGAATTTATTCCATTTATTTGGGGAGAATATTTTTTTAATTATTTCTATATAACTTTTAAATATTTTTTAATTTCCCAAAAAACATAATCATTAAGTAAAATAATTTATGGAACCATATTTTAAATAATAATATAAATCCATTCTTAAATGGAATAAAACTTCTAACTTGTTGAGACAATATTTTCCATTCATCAAATTTTTAGGAACTACTCTTTATTTACTGATTTTTTTATAAAATGTTTATTTACTTATATTTTATTATTATCTAAATTTCAATTTTTTATACATTTATCTATATTTCATTTATCTAAATTTTACAATATTGAAGTTTATTTACCTGAATTCTAAAATTTTATTCTAATTCATAATGCATCATAAATTTAAAAATTAAATAATACATTTAAAAATAAATATAAAATCATGTGTTTTGAAAGGATGAAATCAGATCCATTAGATTAAGAAAATATACATCTAATCTTTGCATTCCAAAGATACCTTTATAAAATAGTCATACCGATAATTATTTGGATGCATTCATTTATATCAAAAGTGAAGCTCTTATAATTTTTTAAGAAATTTTTTACTCATATTCTAATATGATCATAATATCATCTAACGAACTAGCTACCAAATATATAGTTATAGACATATTTATTGATTAATATATATTTAAAAATTCTGAGTTTATGTTGAAGGATATAATTACTTTTCAAGGATAGATAAGGCTAGTTTCCATAACAGAAAAAAAAGACTATATTACCCACTACTGAATTGTGAGTTTTATGGATCTTCTAAATTTTCTGGAGAATGATTCAAGAAGGAAACATTTTTACTCTTTGTTCATAAGTTTACCTTGACCCTAGATAAATTTATAGAGTTTATTGAAGTTTTTTTTAAAATTGAATATCTATTTTTATCTTATAAAATACTGAAAGTTTATATAGTGTTTTTCAAGTATAAAGATGGAAAGAATAATTTTGTAATTATTGTGAAAGTTCATAAAACAAGACATCTATTACCTAAAGTAAGAATCATGTTTCATTGGATTATTTAATTTCTTATACCAAGGAAGGGAGATTAAGAGATAATTATGATACATGTTGTTTATTTTTTAGACCACCTTACAATGTTCAAAAATCGTAATAATGATATGTTCATCTGGTCTTGTATATATGTTATTCATAATGGTATAGTTAACGTGAATATATTACTGTATGAAGGATTTCTAAAAAGCCTCTAATAAAGTTTCTGAAGTAAGGTAATATTGATAATAAACCACATTCTAAGATGGAAAAAGAGAATCATATTAACATTGAGAGAATATCAATTATGATATTTATGTATGATGATAAAGAAAACATGTTTATTAAAAAATCATCTGTATTTTACACTACTAATATTCAAAAAAATAAAAAGATATCATGAAGTTTAGTTACCTATAAAAACAAAAGCTTCTATAGATCCTATTTCAGATAGACCCCTAAAGAAAAAGTAACTAAAAAAATTGAGGAAGTCGAATATGTAAATGTAGTTATATCATTGAAAGAGAAGGAAAAAAGAAAAAATTGTTGAACCTAATGTATGATTAATAGAAAGTTCATTAAATAGAAAATATATTTCTTTAGATGTGTGAATCAAGAAGTTTATAGAATCTCAAAATCATTTTTTGAATGAAAAATTATGAAAAAGATAAAAATAATAAAGAATAAAGAGTTACAAAAAAACCATTATTTGGTTTATATAAGGATGAAACAGATGTTTTAAGAGAATAAAATGACCAAAAGTTAACATAAGAGAAGAATAAAAATAATTATTCTCTTAAGATAAAGAAATCACAAACTTGTAAATCTATTATTCCTAGAGTAACAACAAAGGAATATATTTCTAAATAAGTGATTGAGAGAAAGTTAAATTTTGAAGGAAAAAATAAGTTTCTTTAAAAGTGAAAAAACAATTATTATTATCTTCACCCCCATAAAATTTATTGAAGTCCAGCTAAGAAACTAATATATGTTCAACCATTTGAGGTTTAGTTAGCTGATGTCTAGTCAGCTGTAGTTTAACCTAATAATCTTCCTCCTCCTCCATCTACTTAAACCTGTATAATCTTTGTAAAAATAGGATTTTGAGAATATATTTTAGAAGAAATAGGAATTTGGAGTTTTATCTCCACTTGAATATTTGTTTCATAACTCTTTTATAGTTACATTTTTAACCTCTATAATGGATCTTCCAAAATCAAATTATTATAATAAATTTTAAGTTCTTGTTACTCATTATTAGATTCCTTTGAGAGAAATTTTGGTGAAAGAAATGAAGTCAGTAATGATCCTATTGATGTTGAAGATTATTCTCCTAATAAAGTTGATGTTTCTAAAGATCAAACTGTTGTTTCTAAAGGAAAATATCAGAAGAAGAAAAAGGATAGCTCACTTAAATCTACAACTTCAGTTATATCACAATATTTTGATTGAAATATTGATTTAGGTCTAATCATGCAAAGAATAATAAAAAAAACTATTAATATAATCCTTGTTCTAAGTGTAATATTGTGACATATTATAAATTAGATGATTCATGATCAGAATACTTAATTGAAAAATTATTTAATAAATTTTACTAAAAAATTTAAGGTTGATTTGAATGAATTTAGATAAGGAATGAGTCTTCATGAATAGAAGTTGAAGAAATTCACCAGGTGATTTAAATCTCATTTTAGAGAAGTAAAATATATTTTTGATCACACAATTTACCTTCATTATAAATATGATATTATATGTGAGAAATCAATTGTTCTTAATGATGTTGCAAAAGACCTTTAAAGAAAAGGTTTTAGGAATTTTATTATCTATTGAAGATTTGAAGAATTCACTAATAATTCTAAATCAGTAGATAGTGGATCAAAATCTATAGTCTTATGAATATAAAATTAAATCTTAAGAGAAAACCCAAAATATCACTTCATTAAAAGAAAATAATGCTGACCAAAACTAGTTTTTCAAAACTCGTGAAGATAGATTTCTTGTGAAAGTAGGTAAAGTTTAACCAAAATATCAAATTTCAAGATAAAATGTTTTACGAACAAATAAAAAACATTAATAAGCTGAAGAATATGATAACAAATTCAATTAATACCATAAAGGGGAGAAACCAAATTTTCATAACGTTTTCATAGAAAAATTTCATTTCAAAACTTTTTTATGAAAACCATGAAGTGGGGAATTTAATTATATAAAAATATAAAATATTTCCTTAAGGTGGAAGGGATTTTTTTAAAGGGGGAGAAATTTATTTAAATAATCAAATGGGAAAATAATTTAAAACCATCTTTACTATTATCAACTTTTTTTTTCAAAATTTGAAAACTTTCTAAAGAAGGAAATACAAATATTTTTATATGAAGATATACAAAAATTATTTTCTTTTCATTTTAACTTTTAATTGCGTGTTTTTTTTCTCAAAAAGGGGGATATTGTTAAATCATTGAGTCACTTTACATTATTGATTTTAAAAAACATGTAAAACATCATTTAATAATTTAACAATATTAAGTTTTTTGTTTTATTATTGATGATCTCAGTATATAAAACTGATAGAGGCATTATAGATAACAAGAGGTTGAAAAAAATTAAAATGGTACTAATTTATGAAAATTAGATAACCTAAGGAATTCTATATTACTAAAATTTTATGGTTTTCCTAAAAAAATAATAACCGGAATAATAAAATCTAGATTACTTTCAATGGATTTAAAACCCACTCTATCAATGTTAAATCAACTCAACTTTTGATATGGAGTGACATAGAGTCTATCCTAAGATGAATAATAATCGAATATTGATTCCATTGAAACTGACCCTGTGATATGCAGATGCTGTTTATTGGAGGATTGTCTATAATTAGAGGTAAAACTCAAGAATATAAATAAAAAAAGTAATGCAAGAATAATCTAAGAGATGTAATCACTTGAAGTCTTCATCATCTTATTTATAAGAATAATTTCAATTATTTTTATTTTTAAGTGTTTTTATAGAGCATAAACTTGAGAGGTTTTCATTGTATAAGATTATAGAATTTTTGTTGCAATAATTTTTTAAAATATATTTGTTAAATTAGTTGGAAAACTAACCAAACATTTAAAGTACCAAACCATACAAGCTATCAGTTTTTGTAGTAGAAGTACTAAGTTACCTATCAAAGTAGAGAGTAAACCTAGATTCAGTTTATTAAAGAAAGAAATATTGACCCTACTGATCAAGAGATTATTTAATAATGATTATAGATCTAATATTTAATCTTTAATAAGTTGATACCTTTCAATGGATTAACAGTCAATAATAACTCAGACCGGGTCTATAGATCTACCCTGATCTTTGGTTTAAAAGGGAGGTTTTAAATAATATCCTTTAATATAGTATTTAGTTATCCAACCAATACTCCATATTCAGTTTTTAAACATACACTATATTCTTTCTTGAATCACTATTGATTTAATTATTTCTTTATTTGTTAAAGTACAGTTAGTTTAAATTTTTTATGAGTTAACCATTTTATCGACATTTTATTACAATACCAATAGTTCTTATATTTCCACTATGCACATTATGTTCATTAGTGATTGTGAAATAGTAATACTTAAATACTATTACTCTAATTTTACTTTGATATTGTTGTGGGTTTATCAGTTGTTCATAGTATTGATATATATATATATATATATATAGAGGATGAAAAATTGGAAATTTTATTTAAACTACTATTCACACACCTCTTGTAGTGTAATTTCTATACCTATTACAGTCCTACAATAGTGTGGTGGTAGGGTTTTTTAGGGGGAAAAAATTAGTTTGATCAATGATCATACAACTCATATTAGGACACATCACCCTCACATCACATTACATGTTCATTTGATGGGGAATGTATTATCTAATTGATTTTATGACTGAATGAGGACCATAATATATGTGAGACATCTCCCTTAAAATTCAATGGGGGTCATCGATCCATCGAGATTGATGAGAAGCGACTCAGCTGATCCAATCTATGAGAAGGATGACCACCCAATCATTTAATATCATAGTTGGGATAATCTAGGATGAGGGTGTGTTCGTAGAGCTAAGAATTTGCTCAGGGAGTCATGTGAGGGTGCCACACGGTACCCTCTATAGGTTGAAACTTTAGGTGTCCCATGGGACCTTAGGTTTGGATACAAGAAGCTTTCTTAGACTCATATCAACATATCAAAACTAATGGAACTCAATTTGGGAAATTTAGGTGAATTGTAGTGATATATATTAATGAAGAATTTAGAAATTTAAGTAAATCATTATTATCAAATTAATAATAATAATTTAAATGTGATGTTTTGAATAAATTGAATGAAATGAATTTCCCTAATATGTAATGTATTTTATTAAATCTGTAACTTATTGATAAATATAAAATAGGCCAAGAGGATTTTTGGTCAATTATTATTGATTTTTATGAACGTAAAAATAAATAACTAAGTGATTATTATTAAACAAGCAATGAGTTAATTATTTTTGAATGAGATAAAATAAATGATATTTATTTCATATTAGTAGAATATTACAGTTTGACCTTAAAGATCAAAATTTTAATGATTAATGGAAATAAAAATGATAATTATCATAAAACTCATGATAATCAATGTAAGAAAAGGGGTATAATTTCTTAAGTATTGGTGATTATTTAAAAATACATACATAAATTTAATTTTTTGTTAAAGGGAATATCTATAGAGTTGATTATGTAATATATATATATATATATAATTATGTAATTTTTTTAAAAAAATAAATTTGTATTAAGAGGATGAATTATGGAAAGTTGAAGAAAATGAAATAACGATCTTATTAAATAATAAAAGGACCATCCTAAAAATAATAAAAATCTCTTGATAGAGTTCTAGTTATTAGAAAATTGACTTGTAATTCATGGAAAGATTGTAAATACACTAAATTTATAAATTAAATTAGTGCATTCCATTAGATGGAGGATCAAATTAAAGGAAGGAATGGTGAGAATATTATGTTGATACTATGAAAATATTTTGATAAAGTTAATGATATAATGAGATAAAAATCTAATATTTTTCATTTAATAGTTATTTTTTTTCCAAAAATACAAGAGTTTATATATTCATAAAAATGATATAAATACATCATTGATTGTTATGTGGAATTTTTTTGTTGACTGATAGTATGATCACTAATACGAGTGAATTGATTTATTTATATATTCTTACTTTTGGAATGAGTTTTCATCTAGTAGCTATAAGATATAAATATTTTTGATGTACTACCCTAATTTCCTTTACACTCACCCCAAATTTTGGTTATAGTGGTATAATGACATTTACCCGTCCCACATACTATCCTAGGTCGAGACTGTAGATAATTTATATGTGTATTTATTTCCCATTCACCCGTAGTGTTGCATTATGGGTATTGATAATACACAATATTGTGGTAGATGATGATTCATCATAGTTTTTTTGACTATTTATTACCCAAAAATTTGGGATATAGGTGGAAAACCATGATCGGTATTAATATAGTTTACCACTTATAGGTCTAGGATTGAGGCAGAGCAGATATTTACCCTTATTTTATCACCTACAACTCTAGGTTGAGGAATACTAAATATTCTCCTATAACTATAACATGGGATAGGTATGAGGGTATTACTCCAACATCTCATGATAGTGTATTTAAGGTGAATCATCATATTGGAAACACTTATAAAGTGATTTGAGATGATATTATATTTTAAAATATTTTATTTCTTTACAGAAATAGTGTCTATATTTATAGTGGACAAGATCCAACATCTTATGAATGAGGTTTTAGGTAATTATTAGTGTGTATGGAGTGTTAAAACAATTAATCCTCTCTAGAGGAATGGATTACAACATAGTTGGGCATAGTGATTGGGTATCATTACTCATATCAAGGATCCCAAGGTCTATATCATAGAATATTCAGTATATAATCTTTGGTATCTGGTAACCTTTTGTATGATGTAGTAAATATGGTCCATTATTTTTATGATATTATATAAATATAAAGACTAATTGTGTGTATAAATATAAATTTTGTTATTTGGAGAGAATGATGAAAGTAATATATGAGTATCTTTATAAGAATTTATCATGAGTATTATTGTGATCGTGGATGATGTGTTGAGGTATTGGTTATGTCTATACTATATTAATTAATAATGGACATAGAAACTAGATGTTTATAGGGTGTATCACTACTTGGGATAACTATATTGAATATTATTTCACACCTATGCAAGTGAAATATTGTGTTTTTCACTCTTATGTCTATGATGATTAGTAGATATAAACAGTGTATGATATCATAGGATAGAGATAGATGGTAGATATTGTAGTTGATGAAATGGAATTTTCATTATGATGACCCCACTTATGTCATCAGTATTCAAGATTAAATTTATTTTGAATATGTTATTTGTTTTTAATGATTATTTTAATTTCATACAGTATATTATGAAGACATATATATATATACTATTACATGGTCAATGATTTATTTATATGTTGGTGATAATGTTTCAATATAGTTGGTGATAATATGAATGTAGAGGTAATGCCACCCATATTTTGAGTGGATACAAAATCACTAGTCACTATCCCCTAGCCAATTGGAGGTGGGAATGGGAAGTTAACTTACTAGTATACTATGATGTCAAATATTTGTATCAAAGTGTTAGGTTAAAGTTTTTATTTTGGAACATGTAATAATTGGTTGGGAAAGTTAGAAACAATTTTACAATGTAACTTAGCTTATATAGTTACAATAGAATTTTGAGATAGATTTTCTTGAAGTTTTGGTAAAATGTATAAATTAAACAGGTGGAAGATCCGTCAATATCTACATCATGTGAAATAAGATCAATACCAAGATGTTGTAACAGAGAAAATTGATAGTTTTTTCCATGATTGGGATATTTCTTTCTAGATAAATGGTTGTGATAGTGAACTAGTGTAAAGACAACAGGTTATATATTGTGTCATGACTCTAGATAAAGAATTCCAAAATACCAAAGAAAATGTAGATAACATTCTTTCTACATGGAGGTATCAATTTCTTACAAAATTATAGATAAATTCATTAATTTATTCTAAATTTATCACTTTTTTGCTCTGATTTGATTGGAATTTTGAATTCATTCTTATTTAATATTTGAAAATTTTATGTAATTTTGCATGAAGTGAGAGATTGTACTCCTATGTTTACACTGATTAGAGTTCCACCAGTGGTACATTATAAAAATAATAAATCATTTCTTATTAAGATAATTTAGAAGTAGAAAGGTAGAATTTTTTATGAGTATAATTTGATGATATGTGATAAAATTAGTTGTATTACTTTCTCATAATGATATTACACTTAGTTAACTAATATATGAAATTCTTTGAAAGGGAAGTAAAAAGTATACTAATTATCATTTTATAGATGAGGTAAATCCAAATCTGGTATGTTGTAATGCTTCTAATTTAGGTTGGGACTATTATTGATTTCGGATTAGGATGTTATTGAGAAATGAAATAAGAATATTTATAAAAATATTATTAAACAATATGAGTGATGAGTCATTTAATTTCGTTGTTAGTATCAATATACTCTAGTTTGGGTTATTTTGGGATTTAGATAGGACCAATTGAGATCATCGGTATATATAAAAGACGTCATGATTCAGATATAGAGATATAGATCATGATAAACTACTAACCATTTTATAAAATAGTTAAATAAGTCACGATAAATATGGAAGAAATCTTTTTCAGTAGATCATAATTTTGAGTGATCATATGTTGAATGAATATTTTCCTATAAATTAAGGACATTATAACTAACCAATGTAAATGGTAATTTAATTATACAGATAATCATATTATATTATGTGGTGGTGATATCATTGAACATCAATTGTTATCATGATGAAAGTGAAAAAAGTATTTGGTATTCTCTTCAGTGAAGTTTTTAAAGATGTTTATACAATAATTTAGACTATTGAGTGAATTTTTATAAGAAGTTAATATTTCTCCATGTAATGAAATTTTATGAATAACCTAGAGTCATTATCAAAGAAAGAAAGTTATTTCTAGGGTGGTTCACTAAAAATGTTATGATTTTTTTAGTTTAGTTGGGAAATAAATGATTGTTATGAGAATGATTTAGGTAGATTTTATTTTTGGACAAAGTGTTAATCCTTGTAATAAGTGGTCCTTTACATAGAGAAAACTTTTAGTGATGAAATAATTTTAGTGATGTTCTATGATAATTTTTATAATCATTTTAATTCATAATTGAATTAGAATACAATTTTTTCATATAATATCAGTAAAACGTAATGATTTACTTATCAACCAATTTAGCAGTATCCATTAGTTCTATTTCAAAGGCATTTGAAATATTTTGTTTATTTAAAGAGATGGATTCTAAAGTGGGAACATAAAAATTAATTGAGGGTTTTAAGTGGTTCTCTAAAGGAAATCAGATGTGATGTTGACCCATTGTTGATATCTTAAGGAATTTTAAATTAGTGCTCAATTTAGTCATGTGTAAGGATGAATTTTGTTATATGGGATTTTTATATTGGAATGATGAGTTTTTTTGTGGCTAATAATGTGAGGCTATGTTGAGTTTGGCTTTATTTATTATTGAAAATCATTTTGTTGGGTTCTATTAGGAAATTTTTAGAGAGGATATTTTTTACAATCTAATGTGTTTCTAGTAAAACTTAGTATTTCTCTTTAAATATAGAGATTTTGACATAATTATTAATGGATATTCTATTTTTTCATAATATTTCCTTATAATTCACATGTATTTATGCTCACAAAATTTCCATATTTTACAAAAAAAAAATTATTTCAATTGAATAAATTATTTTATTAAGTGTCATTTCATTTATAATACTTTTAGTTTAATTCTATGTTATTCAATTTCGAAGAAATTTTCCTAAGGGATTTATCCTACATGTCCTAAGAAATATCCTACAGGAAGTCTCAAAAGTTATGCGTTGAAAATTTTGAATTTGGGTGAAGTAAATTAACTTATGGATATTTTGAAATTTCTTAAACCATAAGAGAAATATCCTATATTGTATAAGAATTATCTTATGATGATAAATATCCTATATGAGGAAGTTTCAGTATATAAATCTATTATGAGTTAAAAAAAATTCCTACATGATAAATATTTAAAAATGTCAAATATCCTATAAATTTTATAAATATCTTATGTGTACTCAAAATATCATACACACACTAAAATTTCCTACACATGCATGAAATATCATTTTTTTAAATATCCTACACCATGGGAGATTTCCCTGTGGGAAAAGTGTTTCTAGAAAATATCTATATAAATTATTCTATGAGAAGTTAAAATATCATACGAAGTATAATTTCCATCAAAGAAAAATGTAAAATATGGAATTGAAGTCTTAGGACACCCAGAAATGACTTATGAAGCTGAATATGTCTATAAGGGAGAAAATTTCATATGATCAAAAGTCTTGGGAATTGTTCTAAGGATCAAAACGTAATCTTTTTTAACTCACAAATCATACCATTTTTATGTTTATGATAATATATGTTCTTCATTGGTATAGAATAACATTTTTGATATGTTTAAGTTAGGATCTCAGTAAGAGAAATCCCAGTTGATCTTATTTTTGATTTATTATTATTTTTTATGGCACTTAATTACTATTTTTTCTTCTAAGAAAGGTGCATTCCTATATATTTTTTATCAATAGTTGATTAATTTAAATGAGGAAAGACCGAATTATCATTTTCCATGAAATTATATAGTTCCAAGGGTGATTGTAGTTGCATTTATATTCTACCTCTATTTTAAAATATTTTGAGGATAAGGTCACATGTAAGAAAACATATCTTGATTTTATAAATTACATATATTTAATCTCAAAAGTTTTAATTAAAGAAGAGGTGTTAAAATACAAAAAGAAGAATATATGTTGTCAGGAAATCAAAAATGAGTACTCTATTTTTCAAGATCATTCATCTTATGTTACTATAAAATAAAAATTAATTTTTCTATGTAATTTCGATAAATATCTACTAAAAAGAAATTTTATTTAGATATTATTTAAATTTTAATCATTTATTGAAGAATTTTTATCATCTACTGTTATTTACTTCATGAAACTGTGTTTTCAATATTCTATCTTTTCTATATATTTATCAAATTTTACATTTTTTGTAATGAGTGTAGTGAAGGCCATGAATATATCCTGTAGTGGGATATCCTAGTTAAAATCTATTTAACCTTTGTACCAAGTGGAAACTACTTCAAATTAGCTAGGAATACCCTAGGAAAAGTACTGGTTGAGTTAAAATAAACATACTCAAATTCAGTGTTGGTGAATTGGATTAAGGGATGTTCTCTTCCCATGGGCCACTATAAATTTTAAATATCATTTTCTTTAATTTATTTTTTATTTTATGTTTCATATATAATTAATTTTTAAGGATAGATTCAAATTATTTTTTAATTAGGGATTCATTTTTTGGGGTAAAAATTTAAGGACACAATTCACCTATGTATTGAGTCATTGTAAAAATCCAATTGGGAAAACAATTGGTATAAGAGAAGTGAATTTTGAGTTCTCAATATATAGCTAGTTGAAGTCTAAATATATCTCTTGTTGGTATAATAAATGATTCCAACAAAATAATTTCTATTATTAGAGCACCTTACTTCAATGGAGAAATGTATTCTATTATTAGAGCACCTTCCTTCAATGGAGAAATCTATGGGTGTTGGAAATCTAAGATGATTATCTACCTAAAAACACATGGCTTGAAATTATACCTCAAATCATTAAATCCTTATGAAATTCCCAAAGGAAAACCTAAAATTTGGGATACTGCTCATGAATTTGAATATGACCTGAATTCTAAAGCAATGAATTCTATTATCTGTGGATTAGGTCCTTTTGAGTTAAACTGATTTTCCCAATGTATTACAACTCATGATATGTGTACTACTATTTTTATTTCTTTTGAAGGGATGATTAATCTAATATTATATAGATTCAACACTAATAAGTTGAGGTTCGGCACAATCATGATGGCATAAGGTGAAATAATCAGTCAATTAAATGGAATATTAATAAAAAAAGTAATGAAGTAAGAACCTTGGGTACTCCAATTATAGAATCATACCAAGAATTGAATGTTCTCAGAGTTTTACCATCTAAGTGAATTTTAATTTAAACAAAATTAAGAAAATTTCTCCATTTAAGGTTATATAGATAAAGGACTTGATAGGATCTTCTATAATACATGAGGTAGAAAATTCTGATGAATTTAAAGATAATATATTATTTGAAATGGAAAATGATCCCTTGAATGTTTCTACTTCTAAAGATGAGAAATCAGAAAAAGAAAAAATTTAATATAACTCATTTAATAAATAGTAATAACGCTGTTTAGATTTTAATAATTAACCATCATAGTTTACAAGAAAGTTTAAAAAAATTATATTCTAATAGAATATAATTTAAGAAATTATTTATCAAGTAATTGAATTTTGAATGAAATTAAAAATAAGTGAGATGTTATGAATGAAATAAATTAGGAAAAATTAAACCTACCTATACTCTACTTCAGATAAAAATAATTAAAATAATATTTTTAAAGGTAATTTAGATTTCAAAAATATAAGAAAAAGCGATGTGAAGGACACATGGAGTGATTCTAAAGACTCTAGTGATGATTCATCTTCTGACACAGATTCTAAAAATTCTAATAAAAAATAAAATATATTCTTTATGGATCAAACGCAAGAGGTGAAATCTGTTTACTCTTCTAAATCTGAATTTGAAATCAAAAACTGCACCTGTATAGATTTAAATCAGTATTTTTCAATATTAGAATCCAAATATAAATCTTGAATAAAAAAGGCCCTTAAAATCACATGATCTTGTTATTATTTAAAAATGAGTCTTGACTAATCCAATTGTTTATTTTAATTCAAAATTAGATAAATATTTATTTTCTTGTACTAAATGTGACAACAAGATTAAGAGTTTTTTAGATTATGTTAAATCTATAAAATTTGTTGCAATTGTTTATACTAGTGGGGAAAATTATCTCAATCAATTCCTTGGTAAGAGAAAGTAAAATAATGATAATTCTTAAATAATATGCAATTGATAAAGTCATATTCTATATATAAGTTTCATTATGCCTAGTTATAAAGGAAAAATCTTGTATACTATCACATGTCTTTACTGTGGAGTTAATGGAAATTATGAAAATGATTTCTTCCTGATAAAACTTGAATTATATTATGTTAAACATTAATTTTTCTAAATAAATTATCTAAAACCGGGGCTATAATTATTGAACAATGTAAATATATTTGGATCCCCATATCTTTGGTTTCTAACATAGTTGGACCCAGGAGCATAAGGGTAACAAAAAATCATTTTATTTAATTTATTTTTTACGGGAAGATCCATATGTATAGTAAATTTAATTAGTACATGGATAGTGTATGTTTGATGAAAATGACTAGAGAGTTCGAAAACTTCCACCCACTCAAAAATTTTGATCGAGGTTATGTCACCTTTAGTGATATTCTAAAGAGAAATCATTGGATTTGGTTTGATTATGGATCGATATTCAATGATTATAAACAAATGTATTTAGGTTTAAGGCATGAAACATACCTTGATAAGTATCTATCAAAATTTTGATGATGGTTCTTCCATTTATTTTTCAAATAAATAATGTTCTATTTTAGAAATAAATTACTTAAAGTTACAAAACCTTGAACTTGAAATGTTTACATTATAGATCTAAGTTAATAATGTAAAAACATATAATGTTTTTTAATGTTGAATTTTAGGAATCTTGGATTTGGCATTGGATACTAGACATTTTAATATTTTCCCCTTGATATAATTTTATAAAAGAGCATTAATTCTTATTTTCATCAACTTAAATTGGATTAAAAACAGCATGATACATTCCAATGTTTAAATCCACATAAATCATCTTTCAAACCAATCAATGTGGTTTCAACATCTCTTTCACTAGAAATCATCAACTTGTATTTTTTAGACCATCTAGAACTATAATCCTTAGTGGAAAATATTTATTTATATATTAGTCGATGATTGTTATAAATTTACTTGTGTTTAATTTTTGAGTATTAATAGAGAAACATATTCTTTAAAAAAAAAATAAGCTAGTAAAAAATGAAAAAGATGTTAACATTGTGTCATTAAGAAGTGACCATGGGGGAGAGTTTTAGAATCATGAATTTCATTCATTTTTCTTAAAGCATGAATTAAACATACCTTATCTTCCTCTAGGTAACCTCAACATAATGGTTTTATCAAATGGATCAATAATACATTTGATGAAATTTCTAGAAAAATGTTATGTTAATTTGGTAAGATGACTCATTTTTTTAGGATAAATCTGTTAACATGTCATGATATGTTATAAATCGAGTTCTTATAAGTTATATCATGAAGAAAAACCCTATGATCCATGGAATAATAGATATCCAAAATTTGGATACTTTAATTTTTTTGGATATAAATTTTACATTTTTAACACCAAGTATAATCTTGGTAAGTTTGATTAAAAGGAAAATGAAGGCATATTCCTTGGATATTCGACCACTTATAACCCCTATGAGTTCTCAAAAAAGATATTCAAGTATAGATAAAGAATCTAATAATGTAAAATTTCATTAAAGTGATCCCTTTGATCATAATAAAATTATAGTTAATGACCTTAGTGATTCTTTTGAAAACTTGAGTTACTTAATCCTCTCTTTGACATAAAAGGGATTATAATATGGAAATTAATCATGTAAAATCTATTCCATAAATAATAAAATATGAATAACCTAAAAGTGTGTTAACTAGATATCTTAGAACCTTAAAACCCCATATTTTTTAAACTATCATTGGAAGAATAGATAAAGGAGTTGGTACTAGAATAAGTGTAAGAAAAATAGATGCGTTTTATTACCTTTTTATCCCATCTTAAACCTAAAACCATAGAATAAATCTTAAGCGATGATAGTTGGTCATTAGTTGTGTAATAGGAATTAAACCAGTTTAAAAGGAATAATATTTGTGAATTAGTTGATATAACCCCTGATTATAAAATTATTGCCACTAAATGGGTATTTAGAGATAAGCAGAATGATAATGGAATAATCACTGTAAGTAAGGATATATTAGTAGCTAAATGTTATAATCAATAAGAATCAATAGATTATGGGGAATCATTTTCTGCTACATCTAAACTAGAATCACTTAGGGTAATTTTATCTTATGCATCTCATATGAACTTATTTTCTAGATAGATATTAAATCCATATTTTTAAATGGGGTTTTATGAAAAAATACAATATAGAACAACTTATAGCCTTTGAAAATCCCTATTTTACAAATTCTATTTCTAAACTTATTAAAGTTATTTATGGTCTTAAACATGCACTAAGATTTTAGTATTAAAGGATATGTCCCTTATTTATTTAAAATGGTTTTTTATTAGTTTTTTAAAAATTATATTTGTCAAAGAAAACTTAATAATATAATATTTCACTTGTATAAATTTATGTTTATGATGTGATTTCAGGTTTAATAAATCAGAAGTTGTGTACTAATTTTTTAAAACTCATCCAAAAATAATTTTAAATAAAATTTTTTATTGAGTTAAATTTTATTCAAGGACTTAAAACATATCAAAAATATTTTGGGAATATTTTGAATCAAATTAAATACATATATGGTTTAAATAAAATGTTTCAACTTGAAAATAGTTTTATTTATGTTACTCATGTGAGTTCTAATAATAAAATTGATTTGGATAAAGTTGGAATTAATATTTACAATAATTTATATAGAGTAATCATTAGAAGTTTTTATATATATCCACTAGTAGGCTAAACATTATATTTTTTGTATGTTTATATTCTAGATTTAAATAAAATCACAAAGAATATAAATTGATTTATACTAAGATAATTTTAAGTTATTTTATGGGAACTATTTATTGATCTTTAAGTGTTTTTAAAAACATATGATTTTAATTAATTTTCATATTGTGATGTTAAATTTTTAGGTTGTAGGTTAGATAAGAAAGGCTCTTTTGAAACCTACTATTTCTTAGAAAAATACTTTGTTTCTTAGACAAGTAAGAAGAAACATTGTGTTGTATAATCAATTATCAAAGATGAATCTATTATAGTTGATAGTTTTCATGATCATGTGTTATGAATGAAACACACCTTAATTTAATTCATATTTATTTTTTATCATGTTCTAGTTTAATGTTTATATCACAAGTACTATCAACATTTCAAAAAAAATCAATAATCTATTCAAGAATGAAATGTATTTATTTAAGGAATAAATTATTTAGAGATTACACCCAAAAGGTTGATATTTCTATTGAGTTTAATAATACTTAAAATCAAAAAACTGATATATTTTCAAAGCCTTTATCTGATGAATTATTTGATTTTATCCAAAATGAATTATGGTTATTTTAATTTAAATGATTTTCAATTGATTTTTAATTAATCATTCGATATATTATTAATAAGTATTCTATTGTTACTATTTTAATTTCTTATTTTTTATGAAAATAATTTATCATGGAACTAAGTGACACACAACTTTAATTGTTTTAATTATTTATTTATTTCTTTTATCTCGTCACTCTTTAATTGACTCTTTTTTTTCTTATAAAATATTTTATCAATATATTTACTCAAAACACTCCTTCGTTTAAAAACCTTAGAGTTTCTTATCTTAAATTTAAAACCTTCCCACCCTAAACATTTACGGTATAAACATCAATTATTTTCTTCTTAAATATCAAGGGAAATTTGAATAAAGTATAAAATACCCTTTTAAGAAGCTCAAGGAGAGCCAAAATTCTATACAAGGTGTTATGTGGAAATGTTATCAATATAGGTTGGTGGTATCCCATAGAATTATTACTGAAGAATGTGATGGACTTCCAAGGATGGAGTTTTTTATGAAAGGGGGACCAAGTTTTTATATGAGAAGGAAGTTGGAGACCTTTACAGTAATTCGGAGGTTGTTTTTGGTAAGAATGATGACATGGTTTTCTGAAAGGTAAATAAAAAAGGAGGTTACAATTTCTTCTGTAGATATGGATTCATTGTTTAATTATCCTAATAAGGGAAACTATTAGTTCAATTCATCTATGGTAAGTGTAGCATAAAAAATTCATAATGAAATTATGTATTCTCTATTTATATCTTAGAATATTAAGAATAAATCAATTAATAATCTCAAATATGTGCTAAATATTCTATTTAAGTTCATTTAGACCGATATTACCTTGCATAATGAAAAATTTGAGGAAACATTTTTAGGATATTTACCTACTTTATCAATAAATCAATTATAAGAAGGTATATTTGAAATGGTATACATTAAGATATATGCATACCATCAAAAAAAATACTTTGAATTTTTATCTATTTGTAACGATACTAACTTTGGTGTTTGAAATAAAATAAGTGGATCTAAGAGAGCTTATGGAATCAAAATTACATAGTTTAAATAATATGGCATATAGTTTGTTAGAGAAATTTATTTTCTACTAGAGATACTCTTTAAAGAAGTATGTTCCCTATGGGGATGAATAATAATTTTAGAATGACCCTACTAATGTTGACAGGTATCCATCTATACAAGATGTTAATGAGGATTCTCTACGTGAAGGAAAGGTAGATTGGCAAAATTTTTCAAGAATTGATTCTAGGGAAGTTGTTCCTTGAGTAACAAATCCCACGGGGTAACCTTACATTGAAGTTGAAAAGTTTAAAGATAAATCTACTAATCAAGTGAGAAATACTATTGAAGATTCTCTAAAGAGATATGCATCTCCTCCGTTAATAAGAAGTAGAAAATATGTTTCTGGGGAGATTCCTTCTCCTATTGGTGATTCCATATGTTGGGAATGAAACAAAGTTGATCATGGAGAGAAATATATTTCTAATTAGGATAAGTCATAAGTGATAATTAGGGATGTGGCTACACATCATAGACATGATGAAGCAGTTGACGCAGCTATTGATGATAAAAAATCACTCATTAAATTATCTTGGAGATACTCTTAGGAGTGAAGTAGTTGTTCAGGATAATGATAATACAACCCTAATTTTCCTAGATAGTGATTTTGATGATGTTGATATACCTAGAGTGAGTATATTTGTTGATATTCTATTCAGGCCAAGTGAAGAATTTTTCATTAGTTATACCTCTGAGAAAGTAAAAGTTGAAAGAGTTTTTTATAGAAGAAATGATATTTTTATATCATAATAGTAAGTGACTAAATAAGATACTTAGGCTTTGAAAAACAAAAGAATAATAGTATATATTCACCCTCTCTTGATATAGAATAATGGGAAGAAGCATATTTATAATTTAAAGAGGATGTAATCTCTGAATCAAGTGAAAATTTCTACAATTTTCCTAAGAAAACCTTCTTTGAGTTCAACTTGCATAAAGAATGAATGTTTAGTCTAAAGGTGTAACTCCCCAAAATTTTGAAAATAAATATTGAATTCATTTTATAATCTAGCCATTAAACAAAACTTTGCCTCTATTGTGTTTGGAATTTCGAGAAACGGTCATCTAGAGTTGTGATCAGTAAGTCATTTGCAGTCTGATAGAACAAACTTGGGTTTTTGGTGAATAGTAACATTCCCTTATGAATAGTAAATTGAATAGTAATATTAATAGTAATATGACCCTTATGAATAAAAAATAATTATTTTATTTTATTTTCTTAAGGAAATAAGGTAATGAGATCTTAATTAATGTTTCAATGTGATATAAAACTAATTGCACTTTTAAAATTGTTATTTTTTCAAATTAACTATGAATTTATTTAAAAATTAAATTAATAATATTTAGAAACTTAATTCTGAAAAATGGATTTCAATTTTTAATTCTACATGTCGAAAAATTTTAGTGGATATTTTTTGGGATTTTTCTAAAATACATGAATTTTTCGTGAATAGTGAAAAATACAGTTTTGAGTATTCAGTAGTTTAATGACATCATAATGACATAATAATTAAAATAAAAGGCTGGTAGACTTGTGTATTGTATCATATGACATGAAGTGTCCCAAGTGGCTAAAACCATGGGAATGTACCATGGGAAATCCCATGGTTTGGCAAAAACCACTAATGAGGTGTCCCTTTGAAATTATTAAAAAACTCCCTCTCTTTTTCTATAAATACCCACTCATCCATTTGTTTTCTTTCATTCCAAATCCCTCATCCTCGAAGATCTGGTAATTTTACCTCTCTAATAGTTTTACCAAGGTGTCCTTAATCCCCCAAAGTCCCAATCTTAAATTTCTAGGAGTTACTCTACAAGGTAAGGGAATCCTTCACCCTCCTCTTTTAGTTGACACTTATTTTATGTTATCTATTTGAATTTCCATTATAATATGTTGGGGTTTGATTTTATTTATTATTATTACTGTAATTTTAATTTAAATATGATGAGGTACCCTTTTTCTCTCATCATTCCATTTTATGAAATATTAAGCGATGTCATTAGGCTGCCGAATTTTCATAAGGGATCCCCCAACTTTTGTCTTATTTTCAAGATCATCTCTTTTATTTTTCTCTCCTCACATCCTCTTTATAAATGACCATGATAAACTCCAGTATCATCTATATACTGTAATAATATCATGTTAATGTAATATCCATCATGAATATTCTTACTCCCTTCCTTTTATTTTTATAAACGAAATCAACATCCATGAGGTTCCAATTTATAACCTTCATGGACGACGAAGTTTCGTTCTTCAATTTCTATTTCATTAATTGTCATGAAACCATTTTACTTGTTGAACCAGACTATAATACCTGTATAAAAACATAAATAATATTCATGAACTAGTATATATATATATATATATTATTAAATCATATGACAAAACTAGTTCATAATAATCCAAATACCGCCAAATAATCAAAGTGGTTGCCATCTAATGATTCATCCTTATTACAAGTAAAAAAATGATGGAAATGACCATTAACAATTATTGATGTTAATAAATAATATTTAAATTCAATTCTAGAGATTTACAACCATTCCACATTAACTTCATTACTTAAAAACAAGTGAACTGATTATGAAAATCAAGAAAACAAACACTCTGGAATGACGAAATTCAATATAATAACTTATAAATAATAACATAAATGAACTAAACAGAATTATGATAAACTAAAAACATGTATATTAGTTTCTGAAATAAGTTATTGATATGTATAATTTCATATTACAGGACCTTAAGTTCAATAGGGGAACACATTCAGATTTAAGGTAAGGGTTTTTCAACCCGAAATTCCATTTCCATTCGGGTTATTTTCATTGTCTAAATTACCTCAATGAAATTATTATGTATTATTATATACTTATCATAAATTCTGTGTGAGTTTTCTATATATGTACACAAACCAGAATCCTTCTTTATTTTATGGTTAGTTACATTCTTTAAAAGGATCTTTCAAATTGTTTCCGAAATACAAGCCCGATTCAAGGGAATATCTCAATTTCTTACCTATTTTCAAGGGAAATCTCTAATATATCTTTTTAAAACCATTATATCTATAAAATAACTCATTTTTTTATGAAAATAATATCTCACTTCATTTCTGGGGTTATACAAAGATTTTTCCAAAAGAACTCTTCTTTTCAAAGTAAAAGAGTTTTTATTTCAAGAATTACTCGAAGATTTTATAAGAGTATCTTACTCTATTTCAACACACTTATTGATTATTATGTATTATTGTAATTAGTATTCCACATTATAATATACCATATTCAATTTAATTTTTTTATGATTATTTTGCCTATTTATTTTCTATCTTTAAAGCATTCATCATTTTACTTAAAATGGTTTGTGTTTTGGATTAATGTTCAGGGAAAGTTATTAAATTTAATATATTAATGTGTATGTTGTTTATGTTTATACCAGTTCATATGAGGAATGCATTGGACATAGTAAGTATTGGGTGGGGCCCGCTATAGCCGCTCGGTGCATCGGTAGGTCTCATGAGACAAACTACGGTCTTGGCACAAGGCCTTGACAAAATGATTATTTATGGTCTTGGCACGAGGCCTTAACGGTAGAGATATGTTGTCCCACATTATTCATTCCCTCATTATAAATGTAGTATTGATGGTTCATGTGGTTATTCTACTAGTAGAATACCCATTATTATGTTATGTTATGGAAATATTTACTTAGCTCATATTTCTACCATATTATGTTCAAGTTTATTTCTAAAGGCATGTGTTTTCAATTATTCACCATGTCTAATGTTTATGTTATCTTCCACTGTATTTCTTACCCTTACTGAGAATTTGAGCTCACCCCTTTATTATGTTTCATTTCTATAGGGAAAGAATAATTATATTATGAATGACATGCTGAAATAACCTAGGAGTTATGGAATTTTTCTAAGGAGTTTCTATGTTGTTTTTCATTTCAAGTTGAAATGATGAAGTTATGTATATATCTTGTTTCCAATAATACTAAACTACTCAGTACTTTGGGATGCCTATTCCTTATTTATTTCCAATTTAACCAATAATGTACTGGCTCCAGGTATGTATGGTCGGGTCCTTACAAAAGGATGGTCTTAAATATCCCAGAGGAGAAGCAAAAGCATTGAAAGAAAGATTAATTTCTAAAACTAGTTTTGAGAATATTTCAATTGATTTGATACATAAAATAGATTTTAATTTGATGAAGAAAACTATGAAATCTTATTTTAAGTATATAAAAAAACTTCCATCTATAGCCACATTCATATCAGCTCCTATTAAGAAGTAAATTGATGTTATTATCAAATAGTTAAGAAAATTTTCATCAGATATTCATATGTTATAAGTCAAAATTCAGAAATTAAAGTGTGATTCAGTTTCTATATACATCATTCATCATTTTAATTGGGATGTATTTTTCTAAATTAAGGATTCCCATGAAGAATATAGATATAAGATTCAATGTCTTGGAAAATAAATATCGGACCTTAACAATTTTGTTGAATAATTTCATGCCTCTCTCAAATAGAATTCTCTAAATACTATCACCCCTTTTGAAATCACTAATCAATTTCCAAAATATTGGGATCCTACCATTAATTCCAACATTGAATTCATGTCTAAAAGGATATAAGATATTCATAGAGAAGTTGGAAATGGTTCTACTTCTGATTCTGAGTTATCTTATGAGAATGTTGTTGAGTAAAAAGAAATAGTTCATAGTGAGTCTTCTAAAGGGAATGCTGTTTTTATTTAAGGATAATATTAGATTCTTTCTATTATTTAGATAAATCCATTTATTTATTAAGGAAAATCAGTAATGAAAATATAAGTTCTAAATATTTTTATTTCCCATTGTGATCATAAGTATGATATTCAAGATTCTATGATAGTTTATGGAAATAAATTATATTAAGGGTATACTTTTATACTTGATTTCAATGGAAAAATTATAATTAATAGGATTGAAATATTTGTAGATGAACTTCTTTAGATTATAATAATGTGACCTCTAGTTCCATCCCCATATGGTAGATATTTAACTACTCCGCAAAAGTTAAATGAAAACTTTGATTCCAAACCTATGGATCCTACACTTTCATCTTAAACAAAACTAATTCCAAAATTAAAAATAAAAGATTGAAGCATTTTTATCTTGTTTTAGTTAATATAACTTTATTATAAAAACTATTTTAATCTCAATTAACTTCTATGAAGACTTATTATCTATATATTTAGTGTTTTTATATTCTTTTACATTGACCATTTTACTGTGATTATTTGATTATATAATTCAATGAATTAATGATTTTTGAATTTTTAATATTGATTATCTAAATTAATTGCCAAATATTTATTCATCTCAATAATCTATATTGTCTCAATTTATTCATTCAGTGTTCTATAGTAATTTTTTATCTTTCTACCTTATATTACTTTTTGATATCCCAAAAAGTTGGTAATATATGAGTAAAAAAATTACTCCTAAATTAAAACCTAAATAACTAAAATCCTATTTAGAGAAAGGGGGAGAAGATAGAGGGAGAGAATATAAATGTATATCATATTTGATGTTCAATATTTTTTAAATCAAAATTTTACTTATTGTTATAGATTATTTATACTCTTCTATGATATAAATATTCTTGCTAAATCTGTAAATTTCTTAGTTAACATGTTATTGGTTGTGTGGTCATCAAAATGTGGGAGATTATTGGACATAATAATGTTTTTAAACATATCCCAAGTATTTACGTGTTCTAATGCTCAATAATTCATAAATTTTTTACTAATATGTTTATATTATGTGATTTAAGGTGAAGAAATTATTTTCCTCAGTGTTTATTTCATTTGGAATTCTTCTAATTCAATTTTTTGTCATTCAAGTTTAAAGACAATTTCTCTTGGACTTTAACATATGAACTTAAAGAAACACCCTCTCAGAAGTATCAAAAGTTATATGATGGGAATTCTATATTTTAGAAAAGTAAATTATCTTATAAGCATTTAGAAATTTCCAAAATTATAATAAAAATATATTATGATGTATAAGAATTATCTTACAAAAATAAATATCCTACTCAAAGAATCTCCATTCGAGAACTTCCTTATGAGTTCAAAAATTTATCTACGATGGATATTTGGAAAATTCAAATATCAGACGAAGTCTAGAAATATACTATGCATACTCAAGATATATTATTCTCACTCAAATATAAAAAAATATACAAAATATTTGATTGGATCTTGAAATATCCTATGCAATAGGAACTTTTCCTACAAGAACAATGTTTTCAGATTATCTCTTTCTAAATTATTATACATGGAGATAAAATTTCCTATGTTGTATAATTTACTATGGTGGAAATATCAGACATAGAATATAATCCTTACAAGACTCATAAATGTCTTAAGATTCCAAAATTTTCTTATGAGGCAGAAAAATTCGTACAATTGTAAGTCTTGTAAATTAATCTAACTATAACTTCATCTTTTTTAATTCATTAATCCAACCATTTCTATGTTTATGAGAAAAATGGTTTCTTCCCTAATATTGAAGAACCGTTTTGAATTTTTTAAGTTTTATATTGATTCAGAGGAAGAAAAATGTCTCTTATATTTTATTTCTTATTTTTTTCAAGGCTCTTTATTTGTATTGTAGGTTTTTAAGAAAGTTATCTCCTAATTTAGTTTTATCAAAAGTGGAGTTGTCTAAATGATGAAAGACCAAATTTATGCATAATTAAAGTTATAATAAATTATATATTTATAAAGGATATTTTATTTGAGATATTTTAATACCTCTGTTTTATTATATTTAGAGGATAATTTCACATGAAAAAAGGATGGAGCTAAATTTTAGGAGGAATATATATTTACTCTCGATTGATTGAGTATAAAGAGAGGAGTTCAAATAAAAAAAAGAATAAGTGTTGTTATTAAGAATGGAGAATTGGATTTTTTTCAATATCATTCCTTATGTGTTCATATGAAAATAAAAACTAATGTTGTTATGTGATTTTAATATAAATATATAAAAATGATATTTCTTTCTAGATTCTTCAAAGTTTACTTGTTCTCTAATGATGTTTTATTATCTACTACTAGTTGTTTCTTTCAGCTATATTCTGAATCTGATATATTTTCTATATTTAATTATTTTTAAATTATTAAAATCCTTGTACTGAATGTATTTTAGGTTGTGGATAAGTATTTTAATGGGTGATATTGAATGAGTTCTCTTAGACATTTGTTCTAAGTTATAACTACTTTCACTCAACTGGAGAGCCCATAAGAAAAATTATGGTTGAGTAAAAATAAACATACTCTCATATATGGTTTGTGGAGAAGATTATGGGAAATTATTCTTTCCAATAACCACTATAAATTCTATATGTCCTTCAATATCATTTCTATTTTATTTTCTGCTGTATTTTCTTTAATAGTCAATGATAGATTCAAATTTTCTTTATAAGAGGGATGTTTTTTGGGGAAAAAATTTAAGGAAAAAATTTATCCCCCTATTGAGTAAATGTATAACTCCAACTGGGACATCACTTATTTTGTAACCAAGAACACATTGAGATGGGGTGAATTAGGGTTTTGGTCGAATTAAACTTTTCTTTATGTCATTTAATTCACTTTTAAGATCTTATTCCCACATTTGTAGTAACAATTTTAAACATGAATTACTTGATCTAACCTTTATTACAAACTCATATATTGATAAAAAAATATCAAGGAATGTAAATAATCCTTAAGACACATGTATTTTTACCCGGTTCACCAAAAGGGGATAGTATAAGGAGAATACACTAACATTGTGTCTGTCATACCAGAATCCACTAAGATTCATTAGTTTGGTGGAAAAAATGTTTCAACTATAGCACTTTCATGCCAAGTTTACTACCTTTATAATATTTAGGGTGTGTTCACTCCTCACCCAGGGCACACTACCAATTCCTCACTCCCATGCATTGCTTTGATGAAGGAACTTTTATAGATTATAGAATTGCTAGTCTCTTAAATAGATTGAAAACATAATGATATATCCCTAATTATAATGATAGTATTTTTGAATAATAATCCTAATTTAATTATATTTTAATTCATTGTTCACTTAAAATTAATGTTCAATACCTTCTATTCTCATAAAATTCACTTTTACGAAACTCTTTACTTTTTTTTCAACTATCACTTAGTAAAAGTTGCATTCTTATAAGTGTGTCCTTATAATTAATTTATACTTGAGCCTTTTATGAATACATAATTCACAAGAATATTAACCTTTATAAAAAATAATGGTTCTCAAAAATGTTATATTAATGTAAATAAGTGATTCATGGATATTTAATCATGGAACTAGATGTTTCATGTAACTCCTTAACACCACTTCAGACCCTGGAGAATTTGGAGAATTTATCTCTCAATAATATTCCTTAACCAAGTGTCTCTCTCTACTCCTCTATCTTAAACATCATGGGTCAGATATTTATAGACCATTTATAAATGATCATAAAACATTATATGTCTATAAAAAATGTTTTCTTCATCGAAATTTTAACACAAATCTCACCATCTTCATGGAACTTATCACCTATATTTCCTAGATTATCAATTCTCTATAATTTCATTGAACTTACCTTTCTCATGGATCCTTAATTTAACAAATGAAAACATATTCATGAAACTCTATATTTTTAGAGTCTTGTAAATTTTATAATATTTATTCTTCTTTATTCATGGAAATTTTTTTTGTGAAACTACCACACTACCATGAAACCCAACCATTGAGACAAATCCAATTCTCTGTCTTTGAGAACATGGATTTAATGAAACTCTTCCATTTCTCTCGAAACATTCTATAATAATCCCAATTATTTAACTATGTTCCTAATAGATTTTTATGAAATAAAAATTGTTTAAAACTAATAAAATTATCCAATTACTATGATGAATCCTTTTGCAAGAATTGGATCAGTTTCAAATATCGTTAATGCTCAACTCCATTCACATCACTTCTAATATAATACTAATTCCCTCACCAGTCTTATTGAATATCTTTTTAACAACCAGATATATGATTTTCAATCTTTCTACCTTCCAATATTCTCTTCATCTCAGATAATACAACATCCATACAGTTGTCAGTTATCGATAATCTATTCCTCCTGAAGAACTACTAGATATTCTAGTGGATTCCATAAAATTATCTAACCTACTAGGATGTTTCATGTGCAATTATCATTACCAAGAATTAAATGTATTGAAATACTCTTTCCATAATTCTTGATACTAATATTAATAATAAATCTAACACAAAATATAGGTTTGAGTCCAAAAAAATCTAGTGATGAATGACATTACTTATCAAGATATAAAAGAAAGTGGTGAAAATATCTCATCCTTTTGAGTGGAAGTGTTTCAACTATTAAAATATGAATTTAAAAAATTGGTTATTCTATTTTTTGAGATTTTTAATTTTTTGATAAGGGTATAATTGATCATATGATTCTTTAGGTTAGTTATATTAGGTACCAATGGGGTTAATATTCTATTGGGTATATATTATCTTATGTGCATTAATTATATAGATATGATTATTTGCCTCTATATAATATTTGATAGGTATAATTTTTATCAAGTGAGATAATTTTGGGGATTAGATTAGTATAGAACTATAATTTATAATTTATTACATAGGATTATGGAAAGTTTTATGGTTGATTTTAAAAACATATTCACTTTTATTTATGATTTCCATTCATTGGATAATAGGTGTATGAAAGTTTTTTTCACATAGAAATGAAACTTTAGAAGAATGTATGTATTGACTGGGCTTCCAATGGTATATTTTTATTTTTAGAATGAAAATTTTTGAGGAGGGGATAATGTAAAAGTATAAGTTTTCATCCAAGAAGAAAATCTATAGTTGGAATATGACCCTCATTTCGATTTTATTAAATTTTTTAACACTGTTTTTTATAAAATGAGTTCTTTTAGTGGTTTAGATGAATTACATGGGACATTTTAAGAAGGAAATATTTTTTTAATTTAAAAATTAAAATAATAATTTCATCCTTAACTTAGTATCATATATGAAAAAATTCTTTATCATTGAGTTTGAAATGAGGTTGTTCGATAGTGATGAAGTTTTTGTAAATTTCTTTTGAAATTTGAAATACACGACATCAATGGTGATAATTTTAAAATAAATAATATTATTTGAAATGTTAATTTACCTAAACTAACTCTTTATATTCATCCTTTAGCATAATTTTAATGGAGGTTAGAGTTTTGGAATTCTAATGACAAAGAGTCTACTGCTAAAGGGAGAGGCGTCTTCAGAGAACATAGAATTGATAAGGCTATGGTGTGGTTTTTTTATTCCATTTATCCATTTTGATAATTTATAAATATTATTAATATGTATTCACATTTTATCCTTAATGATCAAATATTTTCATTAAATTTATATATGTTTTTCAAAGATTCATAAATAAGATAATAGAACTATATTGGTCAAAATCTTACCTAAAACTTTTGATCTAACCTAGAGGAAAGTATAAACTATCAAAATTTATCATGAAATTTTAAAGTCATATAAATAAAATTCTTGAGTAATGAATTATATATTTTAACCTTATTACATTATTTTTTAAAAACATTTATTTTATTAAAATATGAATTTCATTTTTAGAGATATTTTGGAGTTAATACTTGAACCTTATTTTGATAATTTTTATATTTACATAGAATCATGATGAATATCATTGAAAATAAGATATTCTAACAATGTTTTTAAAATAATTAATTAAAGGATACTAAAAATATGATGATCCAACATATATATCAAAAGTTATTAAAGATTTGTTTATTTTTTACGTTAAGTATAACTTTAGTTGTTCTTAAAATTTGATTTAGGAATATAAAATTACATTTTTGAATCCTCATGATAACAAATCATTATGTTAAAAATTGGAAGAAATAGGAAACTTTATATCATTGGGATGCCTCCATGAATGATGGCAGATAGTGGTAATAACATGAGGTTTGATGGTTGGGGTCTGGAGAGGAACAAAAACTATCTGAACGGCATGAGGTGCGATGGATGGGTTTAAGGGGGTTGTATGATAAAATTTATCAGATGAATAATCTATGTCTATATGAGTGCATAATATACATCCACTATGATTCAATGATGGCATTAGATCCCTCTAGCTCAATAACCATGTTGGAAGTGGCTCACCTAATCCCAACCCTAAGATGAATGACTATTTGATCTTTCTATCACATGATTTCTATGGTACATGGAATTTGCACATATTGGGGTCTATATGGTAGCTCTGCGAGGTGTGTGGAGGTACCACATGGCACCCCATATAGGTTAAAACATAATGTGATGTGTGGGGAATCATAAGACATTATATTTGGATTCCAAAAGTCATATTAGAAACATATCAACACCATGGGACCAATTGAAGACTTTTTGGAAATTTCAGTAAATTTTAGTGGTCTGTATTAATGAATTTTAGAGAAAATTATGTAAATTAATATCATTAAATTAATTATAATTAAAGTTGAGATGTTGAATATATTAAAAGGAATGAGTTTCACTAAGTTGTTGTGAATTATATTTGAGATTTATCTTAATGATAAATGTGAAATCATCAAAGAGGAATGTTGGCTAATTATTTTTTACATTTTTAAATGTTAGGATAAAAAATAAGCAATCATTATTATTAAACTAATAATAATTAAACTTTATGATATATTTTTATATTGTAAAATAATATTAAATATTAGAATAATAGTGGATATTTATTTTAGGAAAATAAAATACATTATATATATGAGTTTACTAAAGAAATGAATAATAAAATAATGTCGATAATAATAAATTTATTATTTATAGTGTTTTATATATACAAATGAAGAGGAAAACAATCATCAAAATATTAACGAATTCTTTTATGGAATTTTACTAATATTAAAAGTACATTTTGAATTAATTATGATGAAATGAGTTAAAAGTGATGTTTTCTCATTCATGGAAGTAGAAGATCATGGGCTAACATTAAATATGACATGTTTAATGATCAATATAAATAAATAGGGAACTATCCTAAGATTCATTAAAATTAATTTAAGGAATATGGTTTAATTTTTTAAGCATCGATGATTATTTAAAAATAGTTAGTGATATTCAGTGAGTTATTGAGGACGAATCCTAGTGTATTTAACATTTTAATATATATATGTGTGTGTTTATATATATATATATATATAATTATGAAATATATTAAAACAACAAACGTGGATTAAGAGGGTGAATTATGGAATTATGGTGAAGATTACTAATTTCGTGATCCATTAAGATAAATAAAATATTAAGCTTATTAAATGATAAAATAGCATACTCCCGATAACAAAGAATATTCTTGATGAAGTTATGAATATTTAAAAGTTTACATGTAATTCATGTAAATATAATGGTATCATAAACTTAAATTTATGTAGTGAAATCATTTAGAAAAAGGATAATGTTAAAGGTGGGAATGAAAAAAATGGTGGGACAATACTATAGAAATCTCATAATATGGTGGATATTGTGATTATCTGAATAATATAATAACTATCATTAAATTTTTATTTGATTCCAAATATATATGAGTATGGATATTAATAGAGAATAGTACAATGAAATCATGGATTGTTAAGTGGAAAGTCTCAAGAAATTAATAGTAGGATCATTGATTTGAGTGATGTGATATCTTTATCTACTCATCTTCTTCGAAAGTGCTACAGTCTAGGGGAATGTATGTATTACTAGTGATAATTTATTATCATGATTTCTTTTACACCCAACCATTAATTGGGATAGAGTGAAATGTTGACATTTAACCTTCTTGTCAACTATCTTAGTTAGAGACTAACAATGATCTATATATGTATTTATTTCCTAATTATATTTCATATAGTTCTGAGTTAGTGGTATTAATGATTTATTAAATTGTGAAAGATGGTGATTGAAATGAGTGTTTAAATCCTTTCTCACCCATAGATATTAGGTATAGGTTTGTGAAGATATATAATATCACAATAGTTTTAAACCACACGTCTTTAAGTCATACTAAATATTTTGCAAAAATTCCTCACCCACATCTAAGAGAAATTGAAAATTTAGTTATGAATCTAGTTCAAGATATTCATGGGGGTAATACTCCATGAGTCTACCCAAGCATAACATACAAAAATATTACATTATTTTAGATTAATATCCAATATATATCAAAACTATACACATCTGACGACCATAATGGTTTATTGTATTTAAAGACAAGACACCTAATAAACTTATCACTTAAAAGATCCTTAATATATCCCTTATTGTTATTCGTACTAGTACGCTTCTAGACATATAATAATTTCAACCTTCTGTCAAAACATGTTGAAATAAAACATAAGAAAGGGTGAGCTCAAATGATCGGTCATGTAAACATGATAGATATCAATCATAAGAGAGTGTAAGATGATCATAAGGGTATGATAACATAATCAAGTGCACGTTCTCAACATAAAATATTCATAATAAAAAAACCTTAGATCACAAGCTCCAAAATCAGTTTATATGTAGAAACATGACTAATAAGGGATTGAAAGAATAAATCATCATTCAAGAGTTATAACATAGGAATGTGGAATAATAAGAATAAGAAATCATAATCTTGTGACCATATATATTTGAAAAAATGTATATGAATAATATTTTTATAATAAATAGAAGAAATCATGATCACACATAAAAATTTGAACATAGATATTTTCAATCATGTCCACACATATTCTTGTCATCATTTCTTAAGTAAATCATACTCACACATGAAAATGTGAACATAGTTATACATAATCATGTCCATTCTTATCAAAATAATCTCATTATATATCTATATAACATTTCCCCATGTATTTTAGGGATATAATGGAACCTACCATCATATAATCATAATCTATTCATATATATTCCGTAAGTCAATGAAAACATTTATCATTTCATCATAGTTTAACTCAAGGAAAAGAAAATGGGTTTTATCAAGATTTCATCATCATAATAAATAATCATATAGATAAATAATAAAGATGGTATAATTGGATCATATCCTTAGTGAATCATAAGTAACATCAATAGCTACTATCAATGGTGAAGAAACTATTAAAAGATCACTGGCATATTTCTTGCGGAAAATACCCTTTTAATTTTAAAATCACTTATATAAAAAATAAAAAATACAAAAACATTATGAAAAACATTGGTTTTAAAAGAAACATTAATAATTTTAATGTAATATTCATTTCATATATATGTCTTTAAAGTAGTAAAATCTGTTTTTATGGTATACCTTAAAAAAATATTTTATTCACACCTTTAGTAAAAAGCACACCATTTAGAGAATGACAAGAGGATTCTTTTTAAAACAATTATAAAAAGTAAAATATGGGTAAAAATTAATTTAATAAATCATTTTATAATATTAAAAACATTATTTAAAACATTTTAAAGAAAATATAGACTTATAATAAAAATATTCCCGGCTAAAGAAGAAATAAAGTTGACTTTTCTTAAAAACGTTTTATCAATAGTTTTATATACCAAAGAGAGGAGAATAGAATGAAAAAATAAAAACCCCATAAATAAATATTTAAAAATAAAATAAATTGGTTTCAATTTATGAGTATCATATAATTTCCCTTAATGAAAATTTAAAATAAACAATCCTAAAAATAAATGAGATTGTAACATAAATCACTTACCCCTTTGGTAACTTTTGAAGCATAATGACCATGAAAGAAATACCTTCAAGTGAAACATTAAATTCCATTAATAAAAATATATTCATGATATAAAATATAAAATTATCATTATTTACACAACATGAAATAAAAAAGTGGTGAATATGACATATGTCTCACAAAAACGAAAGTGTGATGAGAAACCCTTAACTAAAGTCCCATATTTATTCATACATGTTAAAAAATACTATATAATAAATATATATTTATTATAAATATATTATAGAATCATATTTTAACAAATATTACTATTTACCATTCCTTCAAAATATTCAATTTTCCTTTTATAATCAATTTCATCATTAAAATGAACATTCAGGTCCATTTTCCATGCATGTTTCGACTTCATGGTTCTGGTACTTGTGACATGTTCATGTTTTATTCATCAGAATAATTATAATCATGAAATGAGTATCATAGTGATTTATTATATACAATTTTATAACCATTCATATAAATTAGTGGAGAAAAATGAATTACATCACTTCATGGAGACTGTAGTCTGTACGTACACATGAGTGTGTTTCCACTTTTCAATGGATGAAACAAAATAAAGCTAAATAATAAATCAAATTTATAGAATCATTATAATATCATAAATATCAAATATATTCATCAAATATATTCTTACTAATAACCATATAAATCTGAAATGAAAAATGAATCACATCCCTTCATAGAGGGGTAATCCACACGTACACGCGAGCTACGTTATCGTTTTCCAATAGATGAGAAGGTAAGATGATACATAATATCTTATAATATTATAATAATAATAATTTAATAAATATAATATATAAACTTTAAATCCATCATAATAACCAACCATGAAAAGTGATGATGGAAAATGAATCATATCGCTATGTGGAGGTGGTAGTCCACACGTACACACAAGAGATATGTTCATTCAACATTTTACAGAAATAATATGGAAAATGGTTGACCCTTATTCATGATAACAACTAAGTATATATATATAATATTAGATTAATTATGTTATATTTATAAAAAATATTTATAGGAAGTATAATAAGAAATAAACTTTGAAAGATTCAAGTAATATGATTACCACTTATTTGAGAGACTTCTTATGGCTTACACCGTAATCCTTCATACAATGGTATTAGGGTAATAATAGGATCTCAAGAATGAAGGTTAGGAAGATAAAAATTATTTTTTGTAGGTATTTTCTGAGGTATAAGGCACACATTGTGTGAAAAATGGAGGAAAATAGGTTCCCTTTTTTAAGTGAGGGAAGGGACACATATTGGATTACTTAAGTGATTTAAATAAAATATGGTCAATTTATTATGCAAGTGGAAGAAAATGGATAGGAAATAAATTTTATGAAAATATAAGGTCATAAAATATTTGAAAAATAATATTTATAAAATTTTAGGAAGCATTTTCATCTTTATCTCTTAGTTTAATCCCTTAGTAAACCCGTTTTAACTGTAACCATGATAATAAATTTTTACTATTTTTAATATTAATTATAACAAAAAATTATGTTTAACTTATTAAATTATATTATTTATTATAATTACAATGATGAAATAAATTTGATACGATTATATTTCTATATGTTAAAGTAATTCATTTTAAAATAATTTCCCAAAACTCAACAAAACTATTTTTAGAAAAATGCATCTTAAAGCATAAAACATAATTTATTCATATTCCAAGAATAGTAAAAACAATTAGATGTATGTTAAAATATATTATTAAAAATTATTAAAATAATTTATCAATATAGATTAATTTTATTTATTACTAAAAAGACATTTTGCGTGCATAAAATGCATGTTTTAACCTTGAAATGATTTTATTTTAATTTATAACCAATTTAAAACCAATAAATTCATTTTATAAATATAAAAAAAATCATTCATAATTTCTTTATTCTTATTCATTCCCTATAATACAATGGTTAAGTGATAAATACCATATTAAATAATAATATTTTAATATTATACCATGGTTTATCTAAACTCGATGTTGTGTGTAAGGAAAACTATCAAACAAATAATATTTCTTTAAGGAGAAAAAAATATCATAAATTATCAAGGTAAAATATTCTTCCCAAGTATAAGAATTTCCCCCAAAAAATTATGTCACTCTAATACAAAAAACTAAGGATACTCATGCCTTCTCACATCCTTAGGTTCCTACATAGCTTTCTCAAATTTATGGTTTCTCCACAAAACTTTGACCAGATAAGTGGTATTATTCCACAAAACTTTTTATATTTGATTTAGAATATCCACCAATTGTTCCTCATAAGAGAGATCATGCTCTAATGGTAGGAAATCTGAGTTCTATATATATTTGAAGGATCATGTATATACTTCCTCATGGGAGATACATGAAACACATTGTGAACTTGAGAGAGATTTAGTGGAAGAATTGAGTGATAAGAAATCATCTCGATATGGTCAATAATTTTTAAGGGGATGATATATATAGGGATAAACATTAACTTATTTAAAAATATCATAACCTTATTCCAGGGTTATATTCATAATAATACCTTATCACCAATATCAGAATCTAGATCTCATCAACAATTATCATCATAACTTTTCTACTCAATCTAAGTATCCCTGATGTGATGCTGAATTTATGTAACCTTATCTACCATTTCCTCAAATATTTCAGTTCTCAATAGATTTATTTCTCCAAATTTATCCCTACATGTTGTAGTTATTCAATTCCTACCATATAGGTCTTCATACAGAGTCATATGAATGCTCGATTGAATGCTATTATTGTAGGAAAATTTCTCCAAAGGAAGGTATTGATACCAATCATTATTGAAATCCGTAGAACAAGATTTCATGATATCCTTTAGTATTTGATTGGTTTTCTCAAACTGAAAATCTATCTGAAGATGATATGAAGTACTAAAACTCAACCTTGTATCTAGATATTACTGAATAATTCATCAAAACTTATAGATAAACCTCATATATCAATCATATACAATATAATGTGGTACTTCATGAAGTATTATGACTTTACTAATGTATATCCTAGAAATTTGATCAAGATAGAAATATTCTCTTATGTCAATCAAATGCACTGATTTCAAAAGACAATCAACTATAAAAAAAATATAATTCTTTAATTATGATGTTTTTGGGGAGTCTGATGATGAAATTCATGGTGATGTTTTACAATTTTCATTCTTTTATGGGTAATGGTTGAAACATCTCCTTAGACCTTTTTATCTCAACCTTAATTTACTGACATACCAACCACTGAGATTCATAGTCTATAATACACCTATTCATGTTATCCCACTATAAATACTATTTCTTATCTCTATAAATCTTCATAATTAAAGAATTAATAGAAAATGATGAACTATGAGCTTCATCCAACATCTCCTTCTTTGAGTTTAGTGTTGATAAAACATTTACACAGTTCCTAAACCTTATAATTCCCTCACAATCATATATGAACTAAAGAAAATTTCACACCTTCTTCTATAGTTATACATTCTCCATATACACAAATTTAATCCTAATATTGATGGATTATTGAACATTCATATGAGAAAAATATGACTTTTCCCTTTCCCCATGATTTCAAGATCCATTGATCGATTCACTATTTTATTTCACCCTCACACCACTGTATTAAACTGATTTTTTATTGTGAATTACAAATATAATAACAAATTTAAATTCTTGATTGATTAAATTATTTAATTTTTATCACTATTAAAAAGGTATATTTCACTTTTTTTGATGATATCATTGTAGGTGGAGGTGATTGGAAGGGCCTAGAAAAAGTTAAAGAAAAATGGTCCAAAATACGTAGGAATCCAAGAACACATGTGGACTCAACCGCACAATTCAGATAATTAGTGCATCCAATTGGGATTAAATTTTGTTTTTATATACAACATTCAGTGGGATATAACTCTTAATTAGACACCCAATCCCAATTCATCCATTAAGTATCCCAAATAAATCGACATTTCTAAGAAAAATAATCTTCATGAAGTCAAAATTTTGGCTCTGTATTTTTTGAAATATATACCATTTCATACATTAAATGGACTCTAAAATATACATGGAGATATTTAAGAGGTGGGGTAAAAACATTTTAGTTTTTTAAAAATTGATATAAGGTTTTCTACCCACTGAAAACAATGGGAAAAGTGTTTTCTCAAAATATGCATTCCCAAAACCACCTTCTACATTACTTATAATTTGGAACCTTAGGAACCTCTTTTGAAAGATTAAATTGGGATAAAATATCTTCCATTTTGGAAATATAAAGGATTACCCTCCTCATTTGGGAATTTCTAGAGGCCCCTATCCTTATAGGGGGGTCCATAATTAAGATAATGATCCACCCAAGCCCCCTCCTCCTCTAGCTGGCGAGCTAAATGTTAGATGATCATTTTGAGGGAGCTACACGCACATGGAAGGGAGTTTCAACACTTTTTATTCTATTGGTTTTGGGTAATTTTTGTGTGAAACATTTCATTGAAATTTTATATTAATGTGATTTAGATTTTAATTATTTTTTAGGGTTTAATCAAGCAAAACACTTTTATCTCATCACCAATTGGGTTGAGATTTCAAGTGGGAATCTTTGGTTGTTTTGATTGAACAACACAAGAATACTTGTCTCATTAATACATGAGATATTATGTTAGGTCCACTAGGTTAGATACCCTGAGAGGGGGGGTGAATCAGGGTATGACAGATTAAAACAACTGCCCCTATTGATCTTGTCTCGCTGTAAAGAAAGTATTTATTCTCTCTCTTTCCTACAGAAAAGTATAAATAGAAACTAAATCATGCACATGACACAACGATTTTTACTACATTTTCCCTCACCGGGCTATATCCAATGAGAATACACCAGCGATGTGCCGATGTACCAATTCACTAAAAGCGCACAACTTTTTACAAGGTTTGGGATAAATCACTTCTATTCCCAGGCTCATTGCCTTTACAAAGTTTAGGGTCAGCTCACTGCTTCCCCAAGGGTCACTCCCTGTTTCTCTTTCACTAGGTCACTGCCAGTAGAAAGGATCACCTTCTTCCTCTTCCTTTGCTAACTGCACTTGGAAGGGATCCACTCACAGTTTATAGACTAGTAGGCCTCTTCATTTGCATTAATACATCCATCCTCAAATATTGATAGATGCTTTGTTAAAGTCCAACTTTCATCCGCTGATGAATACCCCTTTGCCTCTAAACACTATGCAATAACCTTTGGAAACACCTTCGCAAAGCACCCTACATCAGGAGGCTCCAAATTTCACGAAGCTCAAACAATCCTTCACGAAGCTCCTTCCTTTTCACGAAGCACTCTCGCAAAGCTCAAGCCTTCGCAATGCTTAGGTCATCACAGATCTCCTGCCTCTTCGCAAAGCACACTCCTCAGAGCACATGGCCTCGCAAAGCACACTTCCTTTCATGGAGCTAGATTATCCGCTATGAAGCACCTCTCTTTCGCGAAAAACACTACCTTCGCGAAATACCTTTGCGGACCGAGAGAAAAATATTTTCTTCAAAAACTCTCTAATTCTCTCGAGGGGGTCGACCTCTATTTATAGCCGATTCCATCGACCCTCAATCCTTCCCTGAAAAGTCAACTCCACGTTATCACAAATCGCGAAGCTCCAATGTTTCTGCAGAAATTATCTCAATCTTGAAAAGCACCACGGAAATTTTCCGATCGCAGAGCTTGACGTAATCATAGATCATCACCGTCAATCCCTTCAAGCCTTCACCGTGAGGCTCCCTCACAAAGCCCTTCACCGCTGCGATGCACTTCAACATCTGTCGTTCGCGAAGCTTGACGTAATCGTGAAGAACACCGTCAATATTCTTTTTTTCTTCGTAAAATTCAATTAATGAAGCCTATATTCATGAAACTCATTCCTTTTCCATATTTAAATATGATCTTCAAGGATGTCCACTTTTCACGATGCTCACCAACCTCCAAATTTTGGACCCCAAAAATTTGGCAAACACTGAGAAATGGATCCACCTTGTACTGCTCTTTTGTACTGCCTCAAGATCGTCTATTCCTTTTTCATCATTCTTTGTCAAGGTGGATTGTCAACAAATTCTATAGAACTCAAAAATTCTCCATGGAAACCTGCCTTGTCAAAAAACAAAATCAACCCAAAAATACAACAATGTTACATTGAAGGATTTTTCCCAACAATCTCCCTTTTTGGGTTTATTGACAACTCTTCTCAGAATGATTTTATGCACTTTGATACCTCTCTAAAGCTCCTTCCAGCCACTACCACCATTCGCCTCTTGCAATTCCGATAGCGTTCAAGGAATCACTTAACATGTACTCTAAGCCCACATGATCAATTATCCGCTTGAGAAACAAGAGTAGTATGATAAGTTAATCAATGAATCAATTCATGTCACACACCAATTGTCGATTCCAAACTGATACCAATTGCTAAATTGATACTAATTTTTGAACCAAACTAATACCAATTGGTGATAGCTGGAAACCTTTGCACACCATTCCAACATCTCTATTCGGCTTTTATCACAATCCTCAGCTGTCGTGATATCTATTCTTTGATCGATCACTTCTAGAATCGTCAGATTTAAAACACTCCCCCTATCTCATTGCACTCCCCCTATCTCGATGCTCCACCTGTCAGCTTCTCCCCATATCAATCATGATTTATCAAATTGCCACACTGTCTCCCCCTTGAACAATCACTATTTACTCCCCCTTTGTCAACGAACCCAAAGGTCACTCCTTTTCCGTCTGTAATAGAGTAGAGAACACATATCAGCACATTAGGGAAAACACATCATACCTCAAGGAGAAGGGGGGTTCCACATCCACACTCATTCAAGTGCGGGGAGGCGGCTAGACTCCCAGATCTAGTCAATGCCTCTCAAAATCTTCCTTGGGTAAGGCCTTTGTCAGAATTTCTGCAACCTATAGCTTTGTAGGCACATACTCCAACTTCATGATTCCCTACTCAACCTTCTCCTTGATAAAATGATACTTTATCTCAATGTGATTTGTCCTTGAGTTATGGACTATATTTTTGCTAAGATTGATAGCACTTGATTTATCACACTGGATTCTGATTGGAGACTTCACTTCTACTCCCATATCCTCAAGCTACTGCTTCATCCACAATAATTGTGTGCATGCTTGAGTGGCCGCAATATACTCAGCTTATACGGTGCTCAATGAAATGAAATCTTGCTTCTTACATAGCCAAGAAACACACAAGTAACCTAGATAGAATGCACCTCTAGACATTGATATCCTATCATCCGTTGAACCAGCCAAATCTGCATTAGTATATCCCAATAATTCTGACTGAGATTTGTCACTATATATCACTTTGCCCTTGATATACCGAAGTATTATTTTTTACTAAAAGCATGTGGATTTCCTTGGGATTACTCTGATATATTTCTGCTTGGCATGTTGAGAATACAATGTCAGGCCTTGTTGCATTCAAGTATAGCAAACTTCCAATAATTTTCCTATATTTTGTGATATTAACAGCCTTTCCATCATCATTTTTCGATAATTTCATCCGGGTTGCAACCAGAGACTTCATCTCCTTGTAATTTTCCATTACAAATCTTATCAAAACCTCCTTGGAATATTTTGATTGAGAAATGAATATTTCATTCCTTCCTTGTGTCACCTATTGACCAAGGAAAAATGTTAGCTCTCCAATCCTTGACATTTCAAAATCAGTTCTCATGAAATCGGAAAACTGTCTGCACTGAGCTTCATCTGATCCACCGAATATTATGTCGTTGACATAAAACAACACCATCATTATTTGATTACTATTTTTTGACGTAAATATTGTAATCAAATCCACCACATTGAAAGCCAAGCTTTTTCAAATACTGATCCAGCCTTGAGTGCCATTCTCTTGGTGCTTGCTTCAACCCATATAGTGCTTTCTTTAATCGAAAAACTTTATTCTCATCCTCATGATTGAGAAAACTATATGGCTGATCAATGTACACCTCTTCTTCTAGAACCCCATTAAAAAATGAAGATTTGACGTCCATTTGGAACACTTTGAACTTTCTTTGCACTGCTATGGCTAAAAATAATCTGATTGTCTCCAGCCTTGAAACTGGTGAAAATGTCTCATCAACATCAATGACCTCTATTTGGGAGTATACTTTAGACACCAGTCATGCTTTGTTTCAAATCACTACGCCATATTCATTCATATTGTTGAGAAAAACCCATTTAGTCCCGATGAAATTCTTATCTGCTGGCCTTGAAACAATCTACCACGTATGATTCTTCTCAATCTGGTCTAATTCTTCATTTAGAGCCTGAACCCAGTACTCATCTTCAGATGCATCAGAATTTTTTTTGGATCTACTGGAGATAAAAACAATGTTTTCTGAAATGATTTCATTCTTTGAGTTTGAAATGGAGCTGATCGATCTCCAATGATATTTTCCCTGTCAATTTCAGCTCGACTCCTTGGCTTCTGCGCAGAAGATGATTTTTATCCTTCATGCTCATCATCAGTATCTTCTTCTGAATCAGCATCAACCACTTTTTCTCCTCCTGCATTTCTTACCTCCTCGTCACATTCATCCAGAAACTGTTCACTGAGTCATTGAGTATTCTGTTCATATTCTACTATAGTGACTTCATTTCTCTCAACAATTTTTTCCAGTCTTTTGTTGAAGCATTTATATGCTTTTCTTTTACCTGAGTAGAAAAGGAATATCCCCTCATCTCTTTGTGACTCAAACTTCCTATGATTTTCTTTGTTGAGAATGAAACACTTACTTCCAAAGATTTGAAAATATTTTAATGTTGGCTTCTTTCTATACCACATTTCATATGGAGTCTTTCCTTCCTTTGGACACAACAACGCCCTGTTCAAAATATAGATCGATGTCAAAATTGCTTCCTTCCAAAATTTCTCTGGTAGGTCCTTTTCAATAAGCATCGTTCTAGCCATGTTGTTAATGATCTGATTTCTCCTTTAAACTAATCCATTTTGTTGGGGAGTTCTCACTGATGAAACTTGATGTCTTATCCCGTGTTTCTCAAGATAGTCTTCTACTTGAATGTTTGCGAATTATGTACAATTATCAGTACAAAACTTCATAATTTTCTGCTCAAGCATCCTTTCAGATTCCCTTCGATACTACTTTATACAACTAAACACATCTGACTTATGAGAAATGAAAAATACCCATGCCATTCTGCTAAAATCATCAATGAAAAGGACATAGTACCTTTTCCCATTTATGGATCGTGGTGAGATAGGTCCACATACATCATCATGCACCAATTCGAGCACTCTGGTTTATTTTTGTTCCTTTATCTTGTATGTCTTTATGACGATCTTCCCTTGTTGGAAAGCATCGCATGTATGAGTACGATCATGTGACAGTTTAGGAAGGTCTCTAGCAGCATCACACTTTACCAGATCTTCCATAGATGGTTGGCATAGATGACCAAGTCGCTTATTCCATAGCTTGTTTTCTTCCTCTCTAGATAAAAGGCACATATCTTCTTCCCCACTTACAAGGTAAAGATTTCCCTTTGTCCTTTTCCCCTGTAGAACAACTGCTCCATCTTTTCCTTTCACAACACATATCTTCTTGGAAAATCGGATAGAGTGTCTAGAGTCACATACTTGACTGACACTGGGTAAGTTATGACTGAGACCCTCTAATACCAAGACATTAGCACGTCTCATCTCTTCTCCCCCCAATTTAGCCTTTTCGAAACCAATAATCTTTAGCCCTTCATCATTCCCAAACTTGACAACACATTCTTTGTCATATTTAATGCCTGTAATGAGATCCTTGTTACCTGTCATATGGGATGTGCAACCACTATCAAGGATCCATACTACTTAATGATCTGAAGCTTTAAGGGAAATTTCCGCAACTACTGCCTTATCATCCTTTTGATTTTTGATCCATGTCTTCGACTTCACACTCGGTGTGGTTTTAAGAAGTTGATCTTCCTTAGAGTGTGATGGACCAGCTTCATCCTGTAGAGCTGTAAATTGATTTTTCATTTTTAGCTCACTTGACGATTCCCTAACTTGCTGCTTACGACTACTCGAGTTTTTCTTTGGAACATTCCTTTGTATGATTGATGTGAAATATCTAGCCTAGTTCCCAAATCCTCTACACCAAAAACAATGACCTTCAAAGGATGTTATATAATAATGAGATTTTTTTGGATACCACTGTTGTTCTTGTGCCCTTTGGTATCTCTTGGCTATAGAACACACATTTTGTGAGTGTCCCATATTTCCATAGCAATAACACCTAATGTAAAGAGTATTCCTATGTGTAACTTCTGTACTAATGGTTTTACCTTGGGATCTACTAATATTTTGTTTCGTACCCAAATCTATCTTCACTCTTAGAATGGGTGCTTTCGTTCTGACATCAATATTTACAGTTTTTTGTATTTGATAAAGCCCCAATTCAGCCTTAGCATCTGAGCTCGATTGCTGCTTCTTTCCCGCTGAACTACCAGCCTCCTATATCATCTTTTCTATCCTCTAAATGACTTTCTTTCTTGATATCATATTGAGAGTCAAGAGTTTTTCTTGATCCTTCATTTTTCATCGCATCCTGACCACTTCTTCTTTAAGTTCTTCAATACACTTGACTTGATATTTCACTTTTATATTCAAGCCATCGATCTCTCTTTTCTGTTCTTCAATCTTGTGTTTATACTCACTAACTAATTCTGAGTTTTCTGGTGTTGATAACTTGAGTTTCTCAATTTCTTCCATCAACTCAGACTTCTCTTCTTCCTGCTGCTACATATAGAGTTTGGAATCACGAACAACTTTGTTAGCTTTCTTTGTTTTGGCTCTCCAAACATCTATCTCCTAAAGAGCAGCCTCTAACTCAGCGTGCATATCAACTCTTCCCTCAACATCTTCTTCTTCTTCATCAGCTTAAAATTCTTTCTTATTCTGAGAACTACCAACAACTGCCACCATAGCATTTTCTCTACGATATTTGTAATTTTCAATCTCCTCTACATCTTCAACATCAAACTCTTCTGAATTGTTTATTTCTTGTGAAAGAAGATTCTTATTCTTCTTGAAGAAATTTTTCTTGAACTTCTTCTTCCCTTTCACATAGGCTGAAGATCTATTCTTGGGAATTTCAACTTCATCTTCATCATTTTCTTCTTGAAACTTTTTGGGGCACCTTGCGGAAAGATGAACAACTTTTCCACATCTAAAGAAAGCAAGTGGAAGTTTCCCTTTGAATTTTCCTTTTCCACTTTGAAGATTTGAGGAGAGGAATGACATTACCTAATCTGTCTCTTCTTCCTCCTAATAATCTTCAATGGTGAGCTTCTTCATGGCCTTAAATGCCACCTCTTTGGATTTCCCGTTTTCCACAGCATCGTTATCATGATTTCTCATTTCATATGCAATAAGGGTGTTGTGCAGGTTATCCAATGTCAGCTCTTTCAGGTCTTTATCTTCCAAAACATAAACTTTCGGATTGAACCGAGGTGGAAGTTTTCTCAAGATGCGATTCAAAATTTTTATGTCTTCAATAACTTCACCAAGACCTCACATGTTTTCTACTATGACATTTACCCTGTCAAAGAATGCATCTACAAACTCATTCGGGTTCATTCTCAGATCTTAATACTTGTTCCACAACACTTGCAGCTTTTCCTCTCTAACCTTTGTATCCCTTTTATATATATTCAATTGCTTTTCCCACATGGAATGTGACGTTTTTCATGACATTACCATTGTATAGACAGGATTAGATAGGGCTCCCCCTAAAGCATTAATTCTTTTGGCATCTGCATCCAACTCTTTACGTTCAGCCTCTGATAATGCACCACTATTGATATAAGTTATTATGCCATGTAATGCTGCTGTGAAAACATTCATTCCTAGTGATCAGAAGTAGTTTTGCATCTGATTCTTCCATAGCTGGAAATTGTTCCCGTCGAAGATCGGAATCCCTTTATTATTGGTGACCTCCATTTGTGATAGAACCATTGATATTAACCTTTCGCTCTGATAGCAATTTTTAGGTCCACTAGCTTAGACACCCGGAGAGGGGGGTGAATCAGGGTATGACAGATTAAAACAACTGCCCCTATTGATCTTGTCTCACTGTTAAGAAAGACATTCTTCTCCCTCTTTCCTATAGAAAAGTATAAACAGAAACTAAAACATGCACAAGACATAATGATTTTTACTTGGTTCACCCTCACTGGGCTATGTCCAAGGATCATACACGGGTGATGTGTCAATGTACCAATTCACTAAAAGCGTACTGTTTTTTACAAGGTTTGGGATAGATCACTTCTATTCCCAGGCTCATTGCCTTTACAAAGTTTAGGGTCAGCTCACTGCTTTCCCAAGGGTCACTCCCTGTTTCTCTTTCACAGGCTCACTACCGATAGAAAGGATTACCTTTTTCCTCTTCTTTTTATCACTGCACTTGGAAGGGATCCACTCACAGTTTATATACCTATAGGTCTCTTCATTTACATTAATACATGCATCCTCAACTATTGATAGATGCTCTATTAAAGTCCAACTTTCATCCACTGATAAATACCCCTTTGCCTCTGAACACTAGGCAAAAACCTTTGGAAACACCTTCGCAAAGCACCCTACCTCAGGAGGCTCCCAATTTCACGAATCTCAAACAAGCCTTCACGAAGCTCCTACCTTTTCATGAATCACTCTCACGAAGCTCAAGCCTTCACAATGCTTAGGCCGTCGTGGAGCTCCTACCTCTTCGCGAAGCACACTCCTTAGAGAACACGACCTCGTGAAGTGCACTTCCTTTTGCGAAGCCAGATTAGCCGCTGCGAAGCACCTCTCTTTCGCGAAGAACACTACCTTATTGAACTACCTTCACGAACCGAGAGAAAAATATTGTCTTCAAAAACTCTCTACTTCTCTCGAGGGGTCGACCTCTATTTATAGGAGATTACACTGAACCTCAATCCTTCCACGCGAAGTCAACGCCATGCCATCACAAATCGCGAAGCTCTGATGTTTCTACCAAAATTCTCTCAATCTCACGAAGCACCATGGAAATTTTCCGATCATGGAGCTTGACGTAATCGCGGAGAATCACCTTCAATCCCTTCATGCCTTCGCTACAAGGCTCCCTCGCAAATCCCTTCACTGCCGTGATGCGCTTCAACATCTACCGTTCGCGAAGCTTGACGTAATCACAAAGAAAACCATAAACATTTTTCTTGTCTTCGATAAATTTAATCCATGAAGACTATCTTCGCAAAACTCATGCCTTTTCCATATTTAAATAAGATATTCAAGGATATCCACTTTTCACGATGCTCACCAACCTCCAAATTTTGGACCCCAAAAACTTAGCAAACACTGGGAACTGATGCCACCTTGTACTTCTCTTTTGTACCGCCTCCAGATCATCTGTTACTTTGTCATCATTTTTTGTCAACGTGGATTGTCAGAAACTTCTCTGGAACTCGACAATTCTTCATGGAAACTTGCTTTGTCAACCAACACAATCAACCCAAAAATGTTGCAATGTTACCTTGAGGGATTTTTTCATAACATATTGGTATGATTTGGAATCCCTCACTCAATTCTTGAGGTAAAAACCATGAAAACATGATAGTTGTGTCAAGGGGTGGATCTTTATGCATTTTTTTAAGAGGTAAGAGGGGAAGTGAGATCTTGACAACCCTCAACCAAAGGATTCCATTAAACCATGTGTATTTCTCCTAATAATGAACTGACTAATATATGTAATGAAATTTAAATGAACTTCTACTCTCAGAATTATAAAAATACCATATTTATTTATCAACTATTAAACTCTTTAATTAAGTCATTTTATTTTTAAAACTATTTTCAAAACCACCCCCTCATTTAGTAATTTGTATTAAAAATACACACTTTAAACATCCAAAACTCCTTCAGAGATAACCTTGGGTCTGTCCATTTCTATAAAACCCATTTAAAATCATAATCATTTTGATATGTCATGAAAATTCTATCATATATCTTCTAAAAATAAAAAATATATATGATATCATTCAATCCTTATCATGAAAAAACAAGGATGGTCATTATAACTCAGATCATTAGCCACCTTATTCACCTTCTCGTTGTGGTAGTGTATTGCGAAGTTATAATACTTAATCAACACTAATCATCTCCTTTGTTTCTTATTAATATCATTCTATATGAATATATTATTCATGATTTTATGATTAGTCTTTATATCACACCTTTCATGATAAAGATAATTCTTCTATATTTTCAATGCAAGAATTACCATTTCCAACTCCAAATCATGACTCCAATAATTTTGGTGATGAATTTTCAATTCACATGAAGCATAAGCTGTCACTATGTAATTATGAATGAGAACACATCCTAGAACCTTCTTATATGAATCACTATAGATCACAAACTCTTCACCACTACACAGTAGTTTTTCTATATTTGTATTGACAAACCTTATATTTAGTTCCTTGAAATTTTCATCACATTCATCATTATATAAAAACTCATCTCCATTATGTATCAACTTGGTTAGTGGATTAGATATCCATCAGAAATAATTCTCATAGAATCTATAGTATTTGGACAACTAAATAAAAGTAACTATCATGGTTACCATAGTTGTTCTAGGCCAATGATTAATAACTTCCATGTATAAAGGTTCCACTGATATCCCCTTGCATAATATTATATGACCTGATAATGAAACCTTATATAGACAAAATTCATACATGGTAAATTTGGAATACATATTCTCATTATTTAAGACCTTAAATACAATATTTAAGATATCTTCATTCTCTTCTTTTCTCTTTTAATTTATAAAAATATCATCTATAAATACTACTACAAACATATCAAGGTAATCCATAAAAACACTATTCATTGTATCCATGAATATAGTGGGGGAATTGGTAATTAGAAATGGTATTAATATAAATTCAAAATGAATATACTCTGTATATAAGGATGCATTGTGTATATTCTCCTTCTTAACCCTTTGTTGATGCTATCCATATTGAAGATCAATCATCATAAAAATATTGGGCTCCTTGTAATTCATCAAATATATCATCGATATAGGGTAGATGATAATTATTCTTAATAATGATTTTGTTAAGTTTTTGTTAATCAATGTAAAGACACATTAACCTTTATTTATTATTAAAAAAAATAATAGGTGTACCACTTGGTGAAGAACATGGTTGAATGAATCCCTTATCTATATTCTCCTAGATTTTCTTAATAAATTCATACAACTCGGTTGGGTTCATTCTATATGGAGTATTTGAAATAGGTGTAGCACGAGGTATGAGTTTCTATTGAAAACATAGCTTTAAAATTAAGGAGAAGTCTAGGAAAACCCATAAGAAATACATCACCATATTCTTAAACAATAGGAAAATTTTCAATGTTTAATTTCACCTCGATAATATGAGAGATATATAATTCATGAATATGTAGTAAAACCCATATATTAGAAGTAGTTTCCATTGGAATTTAATTTTGATCCTCACATAGAAATATGATCATAGGTTGATTTAGAATATCAAATGTGACTTTAATTAGTTGAAAATTGATATGGGATCTATATAAAGAATGGAAATCCATGAAAAAAATAAAATCAAATTAAACTAGAGGGGGAATCATAAGCTTTTTAGGATTCATATTCCCATAAACTTCTGGCAGAGGCCTAGTGTGAGTATCAAACATCAGTAATTAGAGTAAACAGTGATATAATTATGAAAATAATTCTTATGATTCCTAAATTATGACACATTCTTTCAACCCATGAAACTTTAAGTTAATCTCATTTAATTTTGGCTTATCATTGGTTATCAAAGGTTATTTCTTATGACTACAAATCCCTTTTTTTATATTTTTAAATAAACTCACTTTTTTGGGATAAGTGGGAACCCTACAAGCTACAAAGTTCCAACCCTTAATCAGTACAGACATGAAATAAAACAAGAAAAATTTCAAATTTCACAACAATAGAGAGAAGATGGAACAATCGGACCACCGAGTGTGGAGATCGAGGATTTTGGGGAATGCCTTGAGCCAAGTTCCCATATGATGAATGAGGTTGTGACCACTCCTTGTAATCATCATAACTATAATATCCAAAAACTTCCTCCACCAAAAAGACTAGGTTCATTACCAGAATCATCATCAAAACAAAACCATCTCAAATAACAATGTCAAACAACAGCACACATTTACTGAACAAACCATATAAACAAATGATATTTTCTCAACCATTCAGCGAAGAGCATACAATCGCATCAAGACTCCACAAATCCATCACACCCAACATATCACCTCTAACGCTCATAATACATAGCAGGTAGCCCCCTTCGTCTTTCACTCCACTAGAATACACCAATCACATCATAAGAGCACATGGAGAGGGGACATATTAGAGTAAGAAGCATCAATCTAGTAGAAGGGTAAACTACAAAATATTAAAATTAGAATATCATATCAGAAGATATAAACCCAAACCACTTGACACAGAACAACTAAGAGAAAATGATACACAAAAACTCACACCCCCACTCCACTATCATCATGTCTGAGCTCACCAAAGAAATCGATTTCCAACTGGTAAATGGGGACAATCCAATACCACTCTGGGCTGGAAGGAATTCCACCATACCTAAAGGAACCACCGGGGATGAAACATGAAAATACCATGCACTAAGGCCACCATTGAGTGTAATCCTTTAGACTAAAAGAATATCGAACATGGTCAACCAAAAAAGGATGATCCATAGTGCCATGATTGAAGCAGATGGGGAATAAGACAAATAGGGAAACAAATTCCTTGGGGAAGTATGACCATTCTAAAGCAAAGAAAAAAACATACAACAGAATCTCAAGTGAGTGAGAGGACCAACAAAATCCGGTAGAGGATCACAATATTTCAAAGGGATGAAACCCTATCATTAAGAGGATACAACTTGACAGAGAATGTCAAGATAAAATAGATCCATCCACCAGAAAACTAAATATTGAAAATTTGAATTAACCCAAAACATATCCCTTAAGATTTTATATCCATGTGTGTAGTATTAGTCCCAATAATCATTCACTAGTGAATATTTAGTTAATACCCAACCCACCCCTTTCAAATTAGTTACCTCTAGGTGCATCTATGCCACAACTGCAACCATTTTCCAATATCTAGATAGAGATGTATTTTCTAGGAAGACCATACTTCTATATTTATCATAACTTTAGATATTATCCTATACCTAGGCTTATTCAAAGTCTTATCACTAATTTTTTCTCATCCTCATCTATAAGAATTACTAAATTTTACACTGATACCAATTTATGTGACCCAATCATAACATACATAAATATTAAATCATTTTATATGAATATTCAATAAATTTCACAATTATACATGCCTGATTACTATATCGGTTTACTATATTTGGAGATTAGATACATAATCAACTTATTTATTAAATTATATTCAACATATCCCACAAAATTCTTCAAACTAGTACCATTTTATACATATAATTCTTATAACCTTCCATTAAAAATGGGTAAGTAAAACATAAGAATGGGTGATTTGAGATTCTATGCAATGGTAGACATGGGAGATATCAATCATAAGAGATCATAAGTGTATAAAAACATAATAAAGTTCATGTTCTAAATGTAAAAGATCCAAACCCAAAAAAACATAGGTCATAAACTCCAAAAATCAAATCATGTCTAGAAGCATGATTAATAAGGGCATTAAAGTAGAAATCATTATTCAAGTGTCATAACACTTGCATGTTAAATCATATGCATAAGAAATATTAATCTTGTGAAGATAGTTATTTTAAATCATTTACATGAATAATATTGTAAGAATAGATATAAAAAATCATAATCATATAATAAAATTTGAACATATCTATTCACAATCATGTCCAGGTATATTCTTGTGAGCATAACTACAAGAAATCATACTCATGCATCAAAATGTGAACATAGATATTTGAAATCATGTCCATGATTATCATAATCATGTTCATGATTATCATAATCATATCATTATATATCTATATCACATTTACCAATGCATTTTAGGTATGTGATAGACTCAACCATCACATAATCATAATCCATTTATATGTATGCCACAAATTCATTAAAACATTTATAATTTCACCATAGATTAACTCGTGGAAAGAAAAATGGGTTTCATCAAGATTTCATAATCACAATAAATAAATATCCATAGAAAGAATAATAATTTTATCATTAGATCATATCATTAGTGAATCATAAGTAACATCTATGGCTATTTTCATAGATAAAGATACTAATAAAATATTTCTAGAATATTTCATGAGAAAAATACACTTTTCATTTTAAAATCACCTATTTAAAAACTAAAAAATCTCATAATATTATAATTTTTTTATTTGAAATTAATCATGGAAACTTATAAAATTATAATCAAATAAAATATTAATCATGATGGTGGTAAAAGTCACTCATTTGGTGTACATTAAAACATACATTTCGTTCACACCATTGTTATAAATTACTTCTTTCAGAAAATAAAAAAGAAGATTAATTTTTATCCATTTAATTGAAACTAAAATATGGGTAAAATTAATTTAATAAATAATTTCAAAACACTGAAAACATTCTAGAAAACATTTTAAACAAAATATAGACATGGAAGGAAAAATTCCCAACCAATGAGAAAATAAATTTGAATTTACTTAAAAACATTTTCTCAGTCGTATTATATAACAAAGAGAGTAGAATGAAAGGAAAACATGAAAACCACAAAAATAACTAGAGGATAAGAAAATATATGGGTTTTAAGGATAAATATCATATAATTTCCATCAATATAAATTTGACCTAAATAATCCTAAAAATAAATGAGATCATAACATAAATATTTTACTACTTTGGTATCTTTTGAATCATAACCCTCATAAAAGAAATAAATTAAAATGAAACAATTAGAGATTTGTGATATAACATATCAAAGGGGAAGTATATATAACACATGTATGAAACAAATAGATAATATGACATGTGTCTCATAGAAACAAAAATGAGATGAGAAGCCCTTACCTCAAGTCATGCCTTTATTATTATGCATTATAACCTCTTATAAATAAATAAAAATTTATTATAAATATATTACAGAACCATAATAATACATAAAAAACCATTTATAATTTATTTATAATTTAAAATCATCCTTTTATTAGCAATTTCTTCATTACAACGTACATTTGGGTGAAAAATGATCATTTTCCATGCATGTTTCAGTTCGATGGTTTTGGTACTTGTGGCTTAGTCCTGGTTTTATAAACTATATAATCTTAATCATGGATTAAGTATATTTTTTATTCATGATATACAATTTTATATCCATTCATATAAATTTGAAATGAAAAATGAATTATATCACTTCGTGGAGATGATAGTCTGTACGTACGCATGAGTGGTGTTTCCTCTAGAGACCCATACTTTTCATAAATAAATATTATATATTTTTTATGAATATTAAATATGTTTCACAGATACACACTCGAGGACAATAAAAGTTTAGTTTACTTGGAGACTAAATACACATTCTTTTAATTTCATGAACGATCATTAACCTCTCCCATAAATATCTTCATACAAAGTACTCTTCATAGAAATACCCTACTTAAACTTTTCTTGATATCCTTGGAAATGAACACATAATAAAGGGTGATCTCAAAATTATTAGCAAGGGTAAAAGAGGGATATATCAATTGATGATCATATAAAATAATAAGATAAGTATAAGGTTATGAGATCATGAACATAACATAGAAATTTTATACCCAATTTATCATGGATCAAAAACATGAGTCATGGAATAAACTTTTATCATTTCAAAAGACATGAATCCTAATAATTAGAAATAATAATAAATTAATCATGAATAATACGTTCATGTTTTAAAATTTTGGCACCATTATTGGTATATAATCTATTTCATATGTCACTGTTAACTACTGAGACCATTAAGTCATAATGGATCAAACATCAACACTTATTTCTCATATCAGAAAGAATCAGTCATTATTACTTATTTCCTATAATTGATCAAGAATAATTCCTTTTTCCAATAGTGGATCAAGAACATCATATTTTTTCCCATAGTGGATCAACCACATTGACTTGTTTCCTATAGTGGATCAATCACATTGACTTTTTTTCCTGAGTTATATCATGATATATAAAATATTACCCAATGCATTAGAGGGTTATATAATTCTGAAACCATGGATCACATAATAAAAACCATACATATGTTTTTCACAAGATCATAAAACATTCGTCTTTTCATAATATCATAACTCATGCAAATAATGTGGGTTTCATAAACATTTCATAAATTCATCATAGCATAACCTATGGGAAATAAAAAGGTTTAATAAACATGTCATCATCATAATCATAAACCTTCCTAGAACGAATAAGGATGGTATTATTGGATCATATCCCTAGTATATCCTAATTAACCTCAAATGATATTATCATAGATGAAAGTTACTTTAAAAGAATCACTGGGATATTTCTTGAGGAAAATGCCCTCGCCATCTTAAAATCACTTATTAAAAAATCAATAAATTTACAAAATATTGTTGAAAATTTTTTTCTTTGAAAATAAGCATGGAAAATTATAAATTAATCTTAAAATCACTGAGCATTCATGATGGTGGTATATTATTTTCATGTCATATAATTTGAAAGAAAACTTTCCTTTCACACTTTTATAAAACGTTGAAAAATACCTCATTTGAAAAATGATATGAAGATTACTTTGAAATATTTTTATAGAATGTAAAACCTGTATAATAATGACTTTAAGAAATCATATGAGAAGATTAAAACACTTTTGAAAAAATATTATAGAAAACATAGATGTGGAAGAAAATGAATTTTTGATCAAATATAAAAACATAATTAGTTTTCCTTAGAAAACATTATTTTGATCCCTTGAGTAATAAAAGTAGGGAAAATGAAAGGAAACATGTATTTTATATAATTAACTATATAATAATAAAATTAAACAGTTTTATTGGATAATTATCATATAATTTTAATAATATAAATTCAATCATAGATAATCCTAATTAAAATAGGATTGAAACATAAATCCATTACCTCAAGTATCATCTTTCTTTGTATGCATTCGAACGTCCTATATAATAAATATATATTTATTATAAATTTATTGAATATCCACAATAATATATTTCATAACATTTATGATTTACTAATGAAACCTTATCACTTGTTTTTTTAATAATTTGTTATTAAAATCACCGTTCTTTGTGATAACTGCTTCTTTTTTCATGTATATTTCAGTTCGACAGTCCCAGTCCTTGTACTTTGATCATTGTTACATCACCTTTATAATTTTAATCATGAAATATATATATTATATATATATATTATTTAAATATATATTTAATATTCATCCATATAATTTAGAGATAGAAAAATGAATTACATTGTTCCTAGAGATGGTAAGTCGTATTTACGCATAAACATTGTTTCTATTTTTCAACGGATAAAGAAAAAGAAAGGTAAATAATAATTCACATTGAAAAAAATATTATATAATATATATTATATATATCCATTAAATATATATTTATTAAAATCTATGTCAAGATAAAATGAAAAACAAATCGCATCGCTTCGTGGACGTGGATGTGGTAGTCTACACATACACACGAGCGACGATATTATTTTCCGGCATATGGAAAAGGAAGAAAGTAGAAAAGATATTATTATTAAATAATAATAATTTCATAAATATCACATATAAATATTAAATCCATAATCATATCCATCCATGAAATATGGTGATGAAAAACAAATTACACTACATTGTGGAGACGGTAATCCGTACATAAGCATGAGCAATGTTTTCATTTTCCTTAGGAATGAAAAGTGGTGGAAACGGGTTTTAACATAATAATAATAATATATTAGTATATTTATGATACTTTGGTCTTTAATTAATAATGTATTTCATATATTTAGTGGATGTAGAAGAGGAAATAAAATTTAAAATTTTTGGTTAAGAGTTATATTCATTGAGAAACATCTTTTGGATTGCAACTTAAGTGTTGAAGGGATGATCTTATGGAAAGGCCAGAAGATATAAGATGATTTTAAGGAATATAGGATGATATTAGAGTATTTAATGGTGGATATATATGGATAAAATCAGTGTAAAGAAAAGAGGGAGGGGGCTTCCTTTTTAAGGGGGGGGGGGAGGACACACATCGAATTTAAAAAAAGATAAAAATATAATTAATTCATTATAAAACCAAATGCTTTTAAATGGAAATTTATTCATATAAAATAAGGATAATGTAAAAATATCATCTTCAAGTAAAACTTATATAGGTTTTGGTATCATTTTAAAACTTATATTTTAGTTTAACCCCTTGATTAACCAATTTTAATCTTAATCGTGGTAGTGACTTTTTTAATATCAAAGGGTTCTAATTTTACTTATAATTTAATAATTGACTCATAAATGACTAAGAGACCCTATTTTAGACCCTTTACAATAAAAATTATCCTATTTTACTATTTTATTATTATTAAATATTTCTATAAAATATTTTTATCGTAAAATACAATTAATATCATTTTAATAACTATTCACATAATTTGACTATGAAAACAGCATGAGAGAAATGGAATTAAAATATAAACCCTTAAGACATTATAATATTTTATATTAATCTATAATTTTTTTGTAACATAATTATTCACCAAAATTTTAATACATTTAAAATCTATAAAATTCATTTATTTTATTTTTTCTATTAATTGAATAAATACTGTGTTAGCATTACATAAGAATTTAAGGTAATTATTCAATCAAAAAATATAAAAAATAGATTACTATGATAAAAAAATTAATTTATATTTGAAATTAAACTTTAAAACCAAACTTATCCTCTTTTTATCCTTATGTAAATTTTAGAGATTTTAATGTTAAGAGGGTGACATTTTTTATTTATTCTTTTCATAAATTAATATAAAATTCATAATCAAAGAAAAATGGCACCAAGTTTCCATATATTCAAGGATTGGAGGTACATTAAAAAAACCCATCTATAAAATAGGATAAAGGTAAGTGTAGTAGTAATTTTAAAGTATTATCCCAATGTTTTAACATTATTTTACCCGTTTTACCGTTACTGAGGTGATAAAAAATGACTATGGTTACTATTCACATTGACAAAAAAGGGACCTATTTATAATATTTTATATTCCTAATTCCAAATATGGAATCATTTTTTCAAGATCAAATTTATATAGGTGGAAGAAACTAAATTTAAAATAAGTTCTCAAAAGGCGACAAAAACGTTCTTTAGAAAAATATATCTTTAAGAATTAAATTATATATATATATATATTCTTATCTCATGACATGAGAAAATATTAGATGAATATTAAATTTTATTATTGAATATATAATATATAAATTACATTGAAATAATTCACCAATAGATGTAAATTTAATTTATTAAGATAAAAACACATTGCATGTATAAAAATAGTTTTTCAGAAAAACATCTCTTTTATATTTGAATGATTTTAATTTTCATTTCTAATCAATTGATAACCAATGAATTCATTTTATACATGTGTAAAACATGTTTTTTTATAATTTAGTTAGTATTATTCATACCCACCAATCCAACCACTAAGCGATAGCTGTTTACTTCATTATAGTTCATTTAGATTCAGAGTTGTGTGTATTGAAAACTATCAAAGAAATTAAATTTATTTAAATAGAAATATATAATAAAATCTCATGGTGTTACATTATACCTCCCCTTAAAATGAATTTATACCTAAAAATTTGATCACTTTGACGAAAAAAATTGAGGATATCTTCATTTCATCACATCCTCAGGTTCCCAAGTAGCTTTCTCTAATTATGGTTTTTCTACAAAACTTTTACCATATGAGTGGCCATGTTTCATAGATCCTTTTCTCTATGATCTAGAATCTCCAATAATTATTCCTCATAAGAGATATCTTTCACCTACAGCATGACATCTGATTTCATTACACATAAAGGATCGGGTATGTACTTCCTTAGAAAAGATACATTGAACAGATCATGAAATTGAGAGAGAATTAGTGGAAGTTCCCAATTATAAGCTACCATCCTAATATGATCAAGAATTTGAAAGGGGGTAATATACCTAGGTAATTTTTTTTCCTTATTTAAAAATATCATAACCGTATTCCATGGAGAAATTTGCAGTAATACCATTTCACCAACTTGGAACTCCTAATATCACTAATGACTGTCAGTGTAATTTTTTTGACCATCAGTTACTTTTATGTTCTTATGAATATATATCACTTTATCTATAATTTCATCAGATATATTAGGTCCCAATATATTTATTTCTCTAGCTTCATTCAGGTATATAAGATTTATACACTTTATACCATAGAGGGATTCCTAAGGAGTCATATGAATTCTCAAGTGAAAGCTATTATCGTAAGAAAACCGGACTAGAGGAAGGTATTGATCCCACCACATTTTAATTATAGAGAAAATGATCTCAATATATCCTCTAAGGTTTGAATGGATATATTAGACTAACAATATATCCAAGTATGTTAAATAGTGATGAAACATAACTCTATATCTATTTACTATGAAGGACATTTCTAGAACTTCAAGGTAAACCTCATATCTCTTTCAGATACAATTGAATGTGGTATTCCATGCAATCTCACAACTTCCTTAATATATAACCCGGAAAGCTGATCAAGAGTGAAATATTCTCCAATGGAATTCAAGTGTTATGACTTCATAAGTAAATATACTACAACCCTAATAGAATTGTGTCCTTTCCATGTTTTGGTGAGTTCGACAATGAAATCCGGGGTAATGTTTTCTCATTTCCATTTATGTATAGGTAATGGTTATAAAACCCCCTAAGACTACTATATCATAGCATTAAATTGATAACATACTATGTATATAGATATATACTCTTCAATATCTATTTTTATGTTGTTCCGCCATGAATATTCTTTCATATCTCTATACATCTTTGCACTCACAAAATGTATTGAAAATGTTGAACTATGAGATTTATTTAACAGTTCATTATTCAATTATGGTATTAATGGGACACATACTCTATTACTAAATCTAATCATTCCATAACTATCATGGTTGAACTTAGGAACACTTATTTCTTCTTTATTTCTATATCTTACCTTTGTGGTTCTTTAATCCTCACAGGATAGATGGTTGAACTTTCATATGAGAATGATATGATCTATCATCCTTCCTCAGGATTTCAGGTTCTATCTTATTAAAAACCATATGTATTGGATCTATTTAAATTATAATCATAGATATAATTCCATGATCTTTTTTGCTCAGAGAATCAGCCGCCTAGTTTTCTTTCCTAGGGTGGTAATGTTTGAGTAGTCATAATATTTAATCAACTCCAACCATCTTCTCTAGTACATATTAAGACCACTCTATGTGAAGATAAAATTCATTCCTTTATGATATGTATTTATGTCACAAATTTTACCATAAATATAATTCCTATATATCTTCAACACAAAAAGTACCATTTACAACTCCAAATCATGAGTTCGGTAATTTTTCTTATTTATTTTCAATCAACATGAGGCATATCCTATCATTGTATCATTTTTCCCGAGGACACATCCTAGTCCCTACTTTTATGAATCACTATAGATCACATAACTCTATCCGCTATATGGTAGTCTGAGAATAGGTACACTAACCAACATTATCATTAGTTTCATGAAATTATCTTCACATTAAGCTATCCAGAGTAACTTGACCCCCTTTTGAGTCAACTTTGGGAGTGGATTAGGCAGCCCATGAGAAATCTATCAAAAAGCATTGGTAGTGTCCATCCATCCTAGGAAAACTATAGATTTTGGATACCATGGTTGGTCTATTACATTGATCAATAACTTCTATATTTTAAGGATCCACCAATATACCACTACTTGAGATTATATAACCCAATAATTAAACTTTTTGAAGCCAAAATCTATACTTGATAAAATTTTCATACAAATTATCCTTCCTCGGGGACATCAAAAAAATCCCAAAAGATATAGACTACCAAAAATTGATCAAGGTAATATTTAAATAATTTATTAATTAAATCTATAAATATAGGAGGGGAATTATTAAGTACAAATAGATTCACTATAAATTCATAATTTCCATACCTCATATGAAAGACTATCTTGGGTATATACTCTTTCTCAACCCTCAATTGATGATATCCAGAACGTAGGTCAATCATAGAAAAGTATTTAGGTCCTCGTAATTGATCAAAAAAATCATTGATATGGGGTATTGGATACTAGTTCCTGATAGTGATCTTGTTAAGTTATTGATAATCAATTAAAAGATGCATTGAACCATCTTTCTTCTCAAGAAAATAGGTACACCCCATAGTGATGCACTAAAAAATATGAATCCATTATCAATATTTTCCTAGTATTTATTCTCCAATTATTTCAACTAGATTAGGGAAATTATATAAGGAGTATTATAAATAGATATATCACATGGTATGAGTTCTATTAAAAAATCAACTTCATGATACAGAGGATGACTGGACAATTGTTTTGGAAAGACATCAAGAAAATCCCATTGAATAGGTGAATCTTCAATATTGAATTTCTCCCCAACCATATGAAATAGATACCCTTGTGAATATAAATTAAGACCCATAAGATATATGTAATTTCTATTAGAAGTTCATATTCATCCTTACACTGATAATTGATCAAAGGTTCATTTGGAATTTAAAATGAAACTTTCTTTCCTTGGAAATTGATATTAGATCCATATAAAAAAAACCAATCCATGCCTAGAATAAAATAAAATTCAACTAAATGGAGAATCACATGATTTTTAGGAATAACTTTACAAAAAAAAATCAATCAGAAAGGAAGTGTAGACTTAAGATGCAGCCATTATACCATTAAGAGTTTTCATCACTAACACAACATCTAATCAGTGAGTAGGTTTTTCAATACCCTTTGAAAATTCAATAGATATAAAAGAATGGGTAGATCCAAAATCAAATTATTCATTATCTATTATAGAATGGATGATAAGTGTACCTTTTACTATGTTATTCTCATAACCCACTTTGGTAGTCGTGATCGAATGAGATTTCCATTTATCATTGAGTTTAAGAGTTTTTTGATGAAGATCATCACTATAAACCTTTAGATTCATACACTGGTTGGCATAATAACCATAATCCTTGTATTTAAAGCATTGGAGTATGGGTGGTGAATTATTTGGAAACTTATTTTCCACCATTTTATTAATCAGACTATTCATTGCCCTTCAATATTCACAGGCTTTGTGACCTAAATTTATACATTTTAAATCACCTCCCATTTGCATTCAATAAATTCACATTGATGTTTCTTCCCACATTTCTGGCATGTAAATGGTTGGAATTTCTTTCCACCATGTGATTTAATCAATTTTTCATGAGAATTTATCTTTTTTTCTTATCAAAACCATAGGAATGGTGGGAATCTAAAATTTCCATTTCTACCTTGAGTGCACATCAAATGACTTCTTTGTAGCTAAAAATGTCTCTTATAGCTAACACCTTTTAGAGACTTGGTTCTAAGGCACCAAAGAATGAATCAATTTATTTTTCATTGATGATGATTAAACCATAAGAATTCCTTGAAAGTATTATAAAAGTTTCTCATAAATACCAATGGATTCATTATCCTTCTACTTTAGCTCAATGAATTCCCTCTCCTTTTTTGTAAGTAAAATTTGAGGGAAGTATTTATTGAAAAATATCCTCTTAAACTCATCCCATTCCAGGGATCCAATTTCTTTCTCAAGTCTTGGATTCTTAATAAGGTTCCACCATTGATATGTTTTTCCTTCCAAATGATAAATGAATAAGAAAACATTTTAATGTTCCAAACACTGGAGAGCAGAATATATTTTCATAATGGTGATGAACCATTGATTATCCACTAGTGGATTATAAAATTCACTAAAATAAAGTGGATGTTTCCTCATGAAAGAATCAACTGTATGATGTTCAATCCTTTATTCATTCAGAAGCTCATCATGAATCATGGTTTGAGAATGTTATCCGAGAATAGAAACAACATTATGAATTCTAGTTCTCATATCATTTGGTTTCGTAGGTGGTCAATCATTACAATTTCCAGGACATGAATCATTTAAATGATGTCCTATACTTCTATCCATTGACTAAAACCAAAAAACAATGTGTTAGCATCAAACTATAGTAATAAAAGTGAGATATCAAATAATCATGAAATATAATTCATAGGATTTCTAAATCATGACACATTCTTCTCAATATACAATACCTTAGTTTTAACCGACGTTATCCATGGACATTAAAAAAACATTAGGATGTTGTCTAATAATTAGTATAGTGGCCCGAGATTTTCATATATAGATATTTCATATTTTTAAATGAATATTCATTACATTACACAAATACACACCTATGAATTTATAGTCTCTTTAGAAACCTGGAAATATAAACAACTGATTCATAAATTAACTACATCATCTCCCACTAATTTCTTAATAATTAGCACCCTCCGTAGACATATTATACATAATAAATTTATTCCTAATCTAGGGAAAGGAAACACAAGAAATTATGATTTCAAATTATCATTAAGGGAAAACAAGGGGAAAACATAAACATAACATTAGTTTAAAGGTTTAATAACATGAGAATAACATTTAAAAACCATACCCTACATATCAAAGATCACAATCTTGAGTCCTGGCATAATGATTGGTAGTTCATAAAACATGAATCATAATAGAATAAAAAAGCATGAGCTATGAGTGTATAACATTGGAATAAGACATGGAATTGTGGAAGACACATAAACATAGAGAATCATTTCCTTAGTAGTAAAGGTTCACTCCCAAAACTATTATAGTGCAGTGGGTTAACTCCAAAAACCATCATAGTAGTCACAGTTCACTCCAATGACTATCATAGTTGACAAAGTTCATTGTTGAACTGGTTTCACTACCCATTCCAATCCTGTTTATCTCATGGGATATTAATCTTTACCCAATGCATCAGAGGGAGATATAGGCCCCACCATTTATATAATTAAAATCAAACATATACGTGCCACCTGATCATAAAACATTCATTATATCAAAACCCATAAAAATAAATGGGTGTTATAATCATTTAATCATATTATAACCCATGGAAAATAAATAGGTTTCATAAACATTTCATCATAGCATAACCTATATAAAGAAAATTGGTTTCATAAAAATCTCATCAATTCATCATAGAAAAACCCGTGAAAAAAATGGGTTTCACAAAAATCTCTTCATTGTAATCATAAAAAATCTAGATAAAGAGAAAGGATGATACAATTGGATCATATCCCTAGAAAATATTTGGTAACATCAATGAATTTAATCTTAGATGGAAACTAATTTTGAAAGATAACTTTGAACATTTCTTGAGGAAAATAACCATTCTTGGAAAATCAAATTTTAAAACTAAAAATTCATAAAATACTCTCTAAATAATTTCATTTAAAAATAAACTTGAAAACTAATAAGAAATATTTAAAATATGGAGTCTTTGGGATGACATGAAATTAAGTTAATGACATACATGTAAAAACAAGGATTTCTTTTATATTTTCAGTAAAAGGAAAACGAGCCTTGTTTGGAAAGTGATGTGAAGATTCATTTTAAAACAATATTTAAAAAGTCAAAAAATGGTTAAAATGGCCTTAAACAATAATATGGGAACATTAAAGGATTCTTGAAAACAATTTTAGAAAAAATGGATATAGAAGAAAAAGGGTTCTCAACCAAAGATAGAAATAAATTCATTTTTATTTAAAAACATTATTATGGAATCTTGAGTACATAAAGAGAGGAAAATAAAAGGGGAAAAAATGCAATTTGAAGAAATAACCATAGGATAAGAAAATTCATGAAGTTATTGAGAAATATATAATAACACTACTGGAAAATTGAATATTTGTGAAGGGATATTTGTGATGGGTATTGGGTTCCCGTCGCAAAGGTTTGGCATGGGTTGCACACCCAACTGCGGGAAGGGTATTTACAACGGGTATAAAAGCTCATCGCAAATACCTGGCGGTGTTTTTTAGTATTTTTGACGAGGTTTATCTCTCGTCGTAAATAGTATGTCGACAGGTGGGTATTTGCGACAGGACCCGTTGCAAATACCCTATTAACATCCATCCCTAATTAATAGAGGGGTAGGTATATGCGATGAATATTGTCGAAAATAATACTATTTGTGTCGGGAGTCCCATCGCAAAAACTCTAACCTATATATACTCTCACCTAATTTTTCTCATTCTACTCATTTCTCTACCCTCTCCGGCTCTCTACTCACATTTCCCCTCTCAAAAATTTCCAAAGTTTAAGATTCAACATCGGATCAATACTCAAGACTTACATCCTACAAAAGCATTAGTTTTAAGGTATTTATTTTTTCTTTTATTTTTTAGTTAATTAATTTTATTTTTTATTAGTTGTAGTTATTGTTAATTAGCTATAATTAAACTACATTAGAATTAGATCGTTTTAATTTTGCATTATTTATTATTGAAAATAATTAAGTGTGATTAGTACTAATTACTATTAATTAATAGTTATTATATTAATTATTATTAATTAGTAGTCATTATTATTAATTAGAAAATTATTAACAATTATTAATAATTTGTTATAATTAGTAATAATTAGTTATAATCAATAATAATTTGGAATAATCAGTAATATTTAGTAATAATTAGCGGTAACTATTATAAATTAGTAATAATTAGTAATAACTAGCAGGAATAAGTTATAATTTGCAGTAATTAGTAATAATTAGTAATAATTAGTAATAATTAGTAATAATTAGCAATAAATAGTAATAAATAACAATAAGTAGGAATAGTTAGTAATAAATAGTAATAATTAGTAATAATTAGTAATAATTGATAACAAATAGAAATAATTAGTAATAAATACAAATAATTAGTAATAATTAGTAATAATTAGTAATAAATAGTAATAATTAGAAATAAATTGTAATAAATAGTAATAAATAGTATTAATAAGTAGTAATTAGTAATAAATAGTAATAATTAATAATAATTAGTAATAATTAGTAATAATTAGTAATAATTAGTAACAATTAGTAATAATTAGTAATAAATAATAATAAATAGTAATAAATAGTAATAATTTGTAATAATTGGTAATAATTAGTAATAATTAGTAATAAATACGAATAAGTAGTTACATTTACTAATAATTAGTAATAAAAAGTCATAAATATGAATAATTAGAAATAATTAGTAATAGTTAGTACTAATTAGTAATAAATATTAATAATTAGTGATAATTACTAATAATTATTAATAAATCTGAATAATTAATAATACTTAGTAATAATTAGTAATAAATATGAATAATTCGTAATAATTAGAAATAATAGGAATAATTAGTAATAATTAGTGATAATTAGTAATAATTAGTGATAATTAGTAATAATTAGTGATAATTAGTAATAATTAGTGATAATTAGTAATAATTAGTGATAATTAGTCATAATTAGAAATAGTTAGTAATTGTTAGTAATAGTTAGTAATAAATAGTAACAAATAGTAGCAAATAGTAATAAAGAGTAACAAATTTGAATAATTTGTAATAAATACGAAAAATTAGTAATAAATAAGAATAATTAAGAATAATTATGAATAATTATGAATAATTAGTAATAATTAGTAATATTATTAATAAATAGAAATAATTATTAATAATTAGTAATAATTAGTAATAATTAATAATAATTAGTGATAATTAGTAATAATTAGTAATAATTAGTAATAATTAGTAATAATTTTTAATAATTAGTAAGAATTTGTAATAATTAGAAGTAAATATGAATAATTAATAATAACTAGTAATAAATACGAATACTTAGTAATAATTAGTAATAAATTTGAATAATTAGTAATAGTTAGTAATAAATATGAATAATTAGTAATAATTTGAAATAATTTGAAATAATTAGAAATAATTTGTAATAATTTGTAATAACTAGAAATAAGTAGTAATAATTTGTAATAATTAGTAATAAATAGTAATAATTATTAATAATTAGTAATAATTATTGATAAATAGTCATAAATCATAATAAATAGTAATAATTAGTTATAATTAGTTATAATTAGTAATAATTAGTAATAATTAGTAATAATTAGTAATAATTAGTAGTAATTAGTAATAATTACTAATAATTGGTAATAAATACGAATAATTAGTAATACTTAGTAATTCATAGTAATAATTAGTAATAAATATGAATAATCAGTAACACTTAATAATAATTAGTAATAAATATGAAGTAGTAGTAATAATTAGTTATAGTTAGTAATAATTAGTATTAATTATTAATAATTAGTAATAGTTAGTAATAGTTAGTAATAATAATTAATAAATAGTAAAAATAGTAAAAATAGTAAAAAAGAGTAATAATTAGTAATAATTTGTAAAAAATATGAATAATTAGTAATAATTAGTAATAAATATAAATAATTAGTAATAATTAGCAATAAATATGAATAATTAGTAATAATTGGTAAGAAATACGAATAATCAGTAACAAATATGAATAATTAGCAATAACTAGTAATAATTAGAAATAATTAGTAATAATCAGTAATAATTAAAAATAATTAGTAGTAATTAGTAACAATTAGATATAATTTGTAATAATTAGTAATAATTATAAATAATTAGTAATAAATAGTAATAAAGAGTAATAATTAGTAATAAGTATTAATAATTAGTAATGATTATTAATAAGTAGTTATAATTAGTAATGATTAGTAATAGTTAGTAATAAATATGAATAATTAATAATAATTAGTAATAAATACGAATAATTCATAAAAATTATTAATAAATATGAATAATTAGTAATAAATACAAATAATTGGTAACAAATAAAAATAATTAGTAGTAATTAGTAATAATTAGTAATAATTAGTAATAAATAGTAATAATTAGAAATAATTAGTAATAATTAGTAATAATTAGAAATAATTAGTAGTAATTATTAATATTTAGTAATAATTAGTAATAATTTGTAAGAATTAGTAATAATTAGTAATAAATACGAATAATTACTATTAATTAGTAATAAATATGACTAATTAGTTGTAATTAGTAATAAATATGAATAATTAGAAATAATTAGTAATAAATATGAATAATTAGTAATAAATATGAATAATTAGTAATAATTAATAATAATTATTAATAATTTGTAATAATTTGTAATAATCAGAAATAATTAGTAATAATTAGTTATAATTAGAAATAATTAGTAATAATTAGTAATAATTAGTAATAATTAGTAATAATTAGTAATAATTGTAATAATTAGTAATAATTAGTATTAATTAATAATAATTAGTAATTAATAGTTTTAATTAGTAATAATTAATAATAATTAGTAATAATTAGTAATAACTAGTAATAATTAGTAATATCTAGTATTAATTAGTTATAATTAGTAAATTTTTTAAAAAATTAGTAAAAATTGGTAAAAATTAGTAAAAATTAGTTATAATTAGAATGAATTGGTAAAAAATTGTAACAATTAGCAATAAATTGACACAATTTCCTACGAAGTAATAATTAATAATAAATTGGCATAATTTCCAGTGGATTGGTAGTATCTATATTGCTCAACGACTAATCTCCTTGAAAATTTATCGCACTGAAATCACCATGAAAAATATACTCCCACGTATGGATATCCATTTTCTTATGCATGAGAATGGACCTGTGTACATCGGATGTCACGACCCGTCCTAGTGGGGCCCACATCGTGACTACCCCTATCCCACCTCTGATTGGTCAAGGGAAAGAGACTAGTGATGAGTAGGAAAATCTTACAAATGGAAGGTATTTCCCTAAGTACCTATATGCACACACACATCTCTAATACCATAGATGTTGAAATGTAAAAACGCTAAGTCAATCTTACATGAAAGACAATAGATATAAACCAAAACCAGGGTGAAATAGTAAAGTACAAGGAGGTGAACCAGACTGGAATACAAGCCTACCTAAAGAAAGACTAAAAACAAGTGAAAGCACAAGCTCCTGAAACTCATCTGTAGGTAACCCTACCTGAAGGGTAGGTGAACTGAAGATACCTGAAGCTGTAGGAGTATTCCTCATCTGTCTTATCTCACTAGGCACCACTTGGTTCTAGTCCACCCTGAACTCCGTCAAAGCATTGATCGTCTACATAAGACGCAACATGTGCGGGGAAATCCATTGTAGGGCTAAGTAAAAAATACTTAGTAAGACACCCCGAGTCCATAAAGGAAATCATAGTCATCTCTACACTAGTATATTCCTATAACAAAAATACCAATAATACCTAGATATATTTTTAACCAGTCACAAGTTAGAGGGGGTAAGTCACAACTAATCATCAATCATAGGATTCTGCTCAAGTCATGCTCATTCTGGGATAACTCACACCATGATCCTTGATATCATTAGAGACTCTTACAAATAGGTCCTGCTAATTTGGGCCATGCCCAAAGAGAAAACACAAGTCAAGGTCATGATATACAGATAGGGGATCCTTCCCAGAGGATACCGATAACCCAATCTATATTAGGCCATAATGTAGGGGATTCTTATTAGAGGATACCGAAGGCCCTATCGATGAAGATTATAACGTAGGGGATCCTTCTTAGAGGATACCAAAAAAACTTAATGATACAACCCACAATATGGAGGATTAATGCCCTGCACTCAAAGATCACATCAATTCCCATAAAACTCCATCAGATGTGATATAGGGTTACTCTAGTTCTAAGGAGGGATGCCACAACTCTATCTAGGACTCATCCTCTTTAGGGGAATTACTATCTAGTGATTTGGGCGTAAAGTCGTACTGAACTCTCAAGGGAAGAACCAATGGAATCTCTACACCTATAATGGTTCATAATAAAGAATCAATAAACCATCTGAAAAGGATCGCCTCATCGTAAGGGTCCCAACGCCGTATACAGCTCATCAAACGAACAATCAGTTTGAAAGATATGACCCTTTTTTGTAAAAAAGGCTTTGTTGGGTCCAGGTCCAACCTGATCCAACCTAGTTCGGCCAACCCGATCTAACCCGATCGGTCTGGGCTGGTTTAAACTGGGCTATTGGGATAGCTATAACATGGCCCATTGGACAGTGTGGTCCAGTCCAACCTGTGTGTGCGGGATGACTTCTTCCCCCGGGCATGACACGCCCTGGCTACACCCTGTTCGGGCGATGCGGTCACTGACCGCGTCCCCACCCAATCACCCAAGGTCACGCAGTGCTGGTCTACATCCACACAGCCAACCCACCTTTTATCACATGGTATGAGATTGCATACTTCCACCTAGCTGATGTGGCTCCCAGTCACCACCTGCAGCTGTGCCGCTACGGGCTCCTATGTTGCCTAGTGTCATGCCAGCGGTCCATACCCCTACTAGCAGTCCATCTTCCACTGGTTTCCATCATCTCCCTAATGCTCCGTTTTTTAAGACGGGGGCACCGTTGTGATCCTGAGGTTGCAACATTCACTTATTTGGCCTTTGATCCTTCTTTCTGTCACTCCGGGGGTCCATCCATGTTTGGAACCTCCCAGAAAAATGTTTCATGACCACAAAGGTACACTGGAAAAGAACACAAGGACCAGGTTAATATAATTCACCAAGAACACCTGAAGAATTAACATTAGCCTAATTCATTTCGGTCTTCCCTTGTCCCATTAGAAAATAGGGGAACAAAATAAAATTATTGACATAGATTATTCTTTATTTAAAACCCCGCAGTAGAATACCCATCCTGAAAGAACGATTAACCCATGGATCATCCTGTTTGTGGGTTGGTCCACATTCGTTGTTGGAAAGTAATAATGGGAAATAAAACACACAAAATTAACCCCCCAACATAGATTTTGGATCGATCGGTGAAGAAAGATCGTCATCATCACTAATCCATCCACGATCAATCTCAATCCATTGTCTTTTCATCATTCACCAATGAGAGATTTTTCCAATTATTTTATTCTCCATATCTTTCAAGGAATTTCTCTAGGATTTTGAATCTAATCTCATATCCCTACCAAGTTGTTAAATGAAGAAACATTGTTTTAGCATTGCTACATTGTTTTGTTCTAGTGTCGTACCATTATTTCTTTTATGAAAGAATATTGGATACCCCGTCGTGGTGTTGTAGCGATGTTGAGATTATATGAAACATCAAAATAAATAAAATAAACTTTTTAATTTATTTTTATTCACCTTTAAAATATCTAGAAATTATATTTCATAGTCGACCCACTCTAGTCGATGTCAGACCCTGCCTAAGGTAAATTCATTATTTTGAATGCAAAAGTATCCACTAATTTATCATATGGGCACCTATTTAGAAGTTATTTTAGTTCAAAGTTAAACTAATTTCATGTTTTAATTAAAACTGAACTTTATTCAGGGATTTGTTCTGGGAACACCAGGCTTCGGAATCTCATGTCATCTTAGTGCTTGGTCTTAGAATTTTTCCAATTAATTTATAAAAATAAAACCAGTGAAAATTAGAGTCATTACATTCTCCCCACCATAGGGATTTACATCCCTAAAAGATAAAACAAGGGTTTCTCTAAAAAAATATGGGGGTACTGAGCACAAATCCGAGCATCCCGATATCAAGTGCTCTCATAGAGATCCTAATACTGCCACTAAACTTGAACTAGAGGAATCAAACACCCAAGAAGGATTCACTCTTGTCGATCCTTGATCTCCACTGGGTACTCCACAAAAGTTGCTACAACATCAATTTACAGCTTTCCCTAGTCAATGACGTGTGATAGATCATGAATGGAACACCTTATCTATGACACATGAAAGTCATCATGCACCCAATACATCTTCAGGGGTAGATATAGGTGGTATTCCACCTCACCAACTCTTCCCAGAATCTAAAAAAGGTTGATGTATCTCAGATATAACTTGGCACCCCAGCAAAATATCTACAATCCTCATCAAGGTGAGCCCTAAAAGAACACATGGTATCCCTCCTAAAACTATAGAGGATTTTGTCTCCTTTAATCATATGATTTATGTCTACTCTATGTAGTCCTTATCTACTCCTAGATGATTTTCACCTTCTTGGTGGTATTCCACACCAACTCTGGGCCCTTGAGTGTTGACTCCACTGGGTCTATCCAACATAGTAGTGACCTACATGGTTTCTCATATGTGGACTCGAATGGTGTCGTACCAATGGTGTAGTGGTAACTATTGTTATATGAAAAATGCACCAACGGTAGGTGATCCTCTAAACTACAACCAAAGTCTAGGATGCAAGAACGTAGCTTGTCCTCTAGAACCTAGATGGTTATCTCTGTATGTCCATCTGTTTGGGGATGATATGTCATGCTCAAATGAAACTGAGTCTGTAGTGCCTCTTGTAGTCCCTTCTACATCCGATATGTGAAATGAACATCATTTCCAAAAATGATCATCGAGGGTACCCTGTGAAGTCGAACTATCTCATGAACATAAAGTCATCCCAATCCCTCTACCGAGCTCTATTCCCGGATAGGTAGGCAGTGGTCTGACTTGGTGAGTTGGTCAAATATAACCCAGATGGTACCATGTCCCATGGGTGTGTGTGGTAAACCTGTCATGAAGTCCATCGATATCACATCCCACTTCCACTTCGACACCTTGAGTGGCTAAGTCAAGCCTATTGGAACCTGATTCTCTAACTTCACTTATTGATAATTGATGAACTGAGAAACGAACTCTACCACCAACTTACTCACCCCAGCCACCAGAACCGACAGTGGAGATCCTGTTACATGTTTACCACACTCAGATGTACTAGAAAAGGGGTTGTGTGAAACTCCCTCATAATCTGCTCTCTCAACGCCACTAGCACAAATATTCTCTCTCTAATGAGAATAATGCACTCCCCACCTATCTAATATCCATCATAGACCTACCCTATGGAAAATTGAGCATGTTGGGTCTCACAGTAGATGTCCCCAAGTTGTGCCTCCTAGACTCACTACAATAGTGGAGGAGTGAAAACCATCAAATGAAGGTAAGATGCTCCATCACTATCCACAAAGAATATCTATATTGTGGCCAACTGCTCTAATGCCTCACGTAGAAACTACTAGTTGGATATACTACTGAGTGCGTCCTCCACCATGTTCCCCTTCTTAGGAGTATAGACAATTTTGAATCCATAGTCCTGGAGGAACTCTAGCCACCACCTTTGTCTAAAGATCAGATACCTCTAAGAAAAGATATACTTGAGGATCTTGTGGTCAGAGTAAATTACAAACCACTCCCCCATAATGTAATGTCACCACATCTTCAATGGAAATACCACTACTACTAGCTCAAGATCATGGTCCGCGTAGTTCTGCTCATGCTATCCCAACTGTCACAAATCGTAGGTGATCACCACTTTCCCCTACCTTAGGACATAACCCAGTCTGATCCTTGGTGCATCTCATAACACTACATACCTAACGCCCTCCTCCGGTAGTCTCAAGATGGTAGCACTCATCAACCTCTACCTCAGCTTCTGAAAACTCAGTTGGCACTTATCTATCCATAAGAAGACATTTTACTTCCATGTCAAAGACTTCAAGGGTGATACTACCCTTGAAAAGTTGGGTAAAAACCTCTGATAGTACCTATCCAAACCCAAGAAACTCCTCACCTCGATCACACTTCTAGGTGGATCCTAATCAAGCACCACCTCAATAATCTCCGGATCCACTGCAACTCCAACCTCTGAAATGATGTGTCCCAAAAAGTGGACCTCCTAAATCTAGAACTAACACTTCTAAATCTTCACATAAATTAGGTGCTCTCCAAGTGTGTCTAGGACCATTCTCAAGTGTATCTCATGCTCTTCCTTGGACACTGAGTGCACCATAATGTCATCAATAAAGACCAAAAGGAACCCATCTTTTTAGGGATGGAAGATCTTTTTCATTAATCCCATGAACACTACTAGGGTGCTGCTCATGCTAAATGACATCACAAAGTACTCATATTGGACGTAATAAAATATAAAGGAGGTCTTTGTTACATCCACATCCCATAAATGAAGCTGATGATAGCTAGATATGAGGTATATCTTCGAGAACCATCTCGCTCCATTCTGCTGGTCGAAGAGGTTATCAATCCTCAATAGTGGATATTTATTCTTCATAATCACCTAATTTAGGCACCATAAGTCCAAATATAGCCTCATTCTCCCATATTTCTTCTTATAAATGAAACTGGGGCCGCCCAGGGTGAAACACTAGGTCTCACGAAGCCCTTACTCTGCAAGTCCTCCAGTTGTACCCTCAACTCATGATGATCTGCGAGAGCCATCTGATATATGGGTGTAGATATCAGTGTCGTCTGAAGATATAGGTCAATGAAAAAGTTAACCTCCTTATGATGAGGTAATCCTAGAACATCCTCAAGAAAGACTTCCTTGTAATCGTCCACCACTAAAGGAAACTGAGGCTTCCTCTCCTCTACCGCACTGAGGGTGAAGCTAGCTAACTAGTGAGTAATTGGTTGTACCCTCATCTAAGTAAGTCCATACTCTACTGCATGAGTTCCCTTTTCACTAAAAAAGGAAAACCTAGTCCCATATATGTGGACACACCACACTCTTCACCTAAAATTGTCAATATGACCGTGGATTGTAGGTAACTATTCCATACCAAGAATGATGTCGTAAGGACTTAACACTGTTACTAGGAGATCCTAGCCGAATCTCTTGCCTCCAAGTGTAATATCACACTTTTGTAACTAGTGTGTGATCATAAAATACCCTCCTGGTTGTGTCTCTAATTTTAATGGTCGTGCCAACAGCTCCACTGGAATCTCCAATCCCCGAACAAGGTCCATGAAAAGAAAAGAGTGACTGGAACATGTATATATCAAAACTGAATCTAGGGTGAAAAAGACATAGATCGTACCACTAATAATCTCTAGATAACTGGGGTCGTAATCCTACATCACCTAAAGTTGTCCTCGTCATTGTCCACAAGCTCCCTAAGCCCATGGTGGACCATGTTAGGGTGGTGGTGGTAGTAGTACCTCAAACCTCTACCCACCGGCTGCTGCTCTACCTACTCCCATGCCACATTCGTTTCCCTATTAACTACACTACTCAAACCTATTCCTCTGTCATGTCATTCCCTCAGCCATCCACCAATCATCTATACATCGGGTTAGGAAATCCTACTCTAGATAACACTGGTTGTTGCATGCATAACACCATCTGCCTCTGGGATAACATGAGCCACCCTAGGATCCATGCACCGCTGAACCTGTATTCTGGGGTTGCCTCCTAAAGTGTCTGGCCAGCTGGGGCCCCTACTACTATCACCGTCTACCTACTTACAAAGACTCATCTATCTGTTGCCTACTGGTATCTCCCATAGTTGGTGTCTTCTCTTCTATAAATCTCTCTACTAGTATATCTCGCTCTAATTCACCAGCATAAGTCAGAATGATAAAAGAAATCATTGATGCCATGATCTCCCAAAATAGCCCTTTCTCAAAGGTCTGAGACTTAAAAATGGGTCCCTCACCATATCTATGGAGTAAAGAGATAGGTCAGTGAACCACGTCGAGTACTCTACTATTATCTATATACCCTACTGTAGATGTAGGAGATCTTGGATGTGCACTGACCGTAACGTAGCTATAAAGAACTCTAACTTGAGAGATTCTCAAAGTTCTCCCAAGGGAGAGTTGCCTCTTCATGTGTCTAGGTCACTAAGATCAACCATCACACCACTGATCCATTTAGAAGGCTCGTGGCTAGGACCGCCATCTGGTCTAGAGGAATCCTCAATAGGCGGAAGACACAAGTGACTACCTCCAACCAATCCTCAGATACTTGGGTGGTCTATCTCACCCCTAAACCTGGGAGTTCACTGCCTCTGGAACTCATGAAACACACTCATCCTCCATGCATCCCCTACCAGTAGTATTGGTAGTAACTATTACTCGACGGGTGGGGGTATCATTGGTGCACCACCCGGAGGTGCTATCTTTGGTGAAAGGAGTGTCTATTGTATATATACCTATTTTGATGCATCATCACTAGGTGTACCATCCTCATAATCACAAAATGGAATCCTGGATGGTTGTCTTCATGGAGGCATCCTAAAACATATCAAGATGAATCATGGTCAATAGAGTATATCTAGAGAGCTTACTCAAGAAGGACATGAAAACACAACCCATTATTATATGATGTATGTGCCATTCATTTCCCTACAACCATTAATCTCATGTCCCAAGTCGAAAATAAGGTTCCCAGAGTCCTGGTTTATGGATATGTCTGCTGCTGCACTGACATTGGATTCCCTGGACGGAAAGCCAAACTCAAAACACTTAACACTATTTCCCCTAACCAATATCACAAACTCTCAATCCCAATGTAAAACTGAAATGCTATGATACCACTCTGTCACAAAATTTCCTAGTGGGGATCACTCCATGACTACCCTAAGACCACCTATGATAGGATAGGGGCTGAAGACTAGTGCTGAGTAGGCATATCCCACAAATGTGAGGCATTTTCCTAAGTACATGTATGCACACACACATCATCAAGCCCATAGATGCTGAAATGTAAAATGTTAAGTAAACCATGCATGAAAACCAATAGATATAAACCCCAACCAGAGTGAAACAAGAAAGTAAAGTACAAGGAGGTGAACCAATCCAGAATACAAACCCATCAAAAAAATACTAAAAACAACTGAAAGAAAAATCTCCTGAAACTCATCTGCAGGAAACCCTACCTGAAGGGTAGGTGAAGGGAAGCCGCCTGAAGCTATAGGAGTATGCCTCGTCTGTCTAATCTCACTGGGTACCACCTAGTCTTGGTCTACCCCAAACTGCATCAAATCATTGATCGTCTACACAAGACATAATACATGTAGATAAGTCCCATATAGGGGTGAGAAAAATAATACTCAGTAGGACACCCTGAAACCATGAAGGGAAGCACAGTCATCTCTACATAGGTATATTACTATAAAAAAAATACCATGAATATCCAGATATACTCTTAACTAGTCACAAGGTAAATGGGGTAAGTCACAAACAATCATCAACCACAAGATTCTTCTTGAGGCACACTCGTTCCTGGAGAACTCACTCCTCGAGCCATGATATCATCGAAGACTCTTACAAATAGATCATCCTAATTTGGTCCCATCCTAAAGAGAAAATATTGGTCAAGGTCATGTTATACAGAGAGGGTATCCTTTTTAGAGGATACCAACAACTTAATCTGTATTATCCCATAATGTAGGGGATCCTTCTCAGAGGATACCAATGACCCTGCCAATGTGGCTCGTAATGCAGGGGATCCTTCTCAGAGGATATCGAAAACCATACTAATACGACCCATAATGTTGTGGATCCTTCTAATAGGATACCGAAAACCTTACCGATACACCCCACTGGATGGCGTATTAACGCCTTGTGCTCGGAGGTCATGTCAATTCCCATAAAATTCCATCATAGGTGATAGAAGATCACTGGAGTCCCAAGGAAGGATTCCAAAACTCTATCCAAGACTCAACCTCTATTGGGGGATTACTATCTAGTGATGGGGATGAAAATTCATACTAAACCCTTAAGGAAAGAACCAAGAAAAAATATACACCTACACTAGTCCATACTAAAGACTCACCAAGACATCTGAAAAAGTACCATCTTGTCACAAGGGTCCCAATTCCATAAAAATCTCGTCAAACAGACACCCAATTTGAAAGGTATCACCCTTTTATAAAAAAGGCCTGGTTAGGTACGGGTCTGAACAGAACCTATTTAGCTAACCCGATTTGATGCGGTTGGTCTGGGCCAGTCCGAACCGGCCCATTGGGACTACTGGACTGTGACTCGGTTCATCTAACCTATCCCACACAAGCACTGCAAATTCTTCCCATCGGGCATGGCCCACCATGGTCACACCCCGTCCGGCCGATGCGGTCACCAAACACATCATCGCCCGGTCACCCAGTGTCATGCGGTGCCAGTCTGCATCCACACTAACGACTTACCTCCTCACACTTAGTCCCAGACCGCATGCTTCCACATAGCCAATGCGGCGCCTAACACGTCTCCAACTCGCTACCGCCGCGGGTCCCGATCGCCACCCACAGCCCTGACGCTACGGGCTCCTCCACCGCATGGTTTCACAATGGTGGTTTCCTACTACTGGTTGGTCTTGTTTCCACACACCACTACTGGAGGCCCATATTCCACGAGTTTCCACTATCGCCTTTCTGCTCTGTTTTTCGAGATGGGGGCACCATTTTGATCTTCAGGTCACAACCTTCACTGATTTGGCCTTTGATCCTTATCACCATCACTCTGGGGGTTTTACCACAATTAGAACCTCCTAAAAAAATGTGTCATGACCACAAAGTTTCACATATGAAGAATTAAAGGATGGGGATAAAATAATTCACCAAGAACGCCTGAAAAACGAATGTTGGACTTGTTCGTTTCAGCCTTCTCTCATCCTATTAGAAAATTGGGGAATAAAACCAATTTATGTACATATATTTTTCTAACTTTAAAACCCCATAGTAGAATACCCATCCTGCAAGAATGATCAACCTACAAATCAAACTGTTTGTGGGTTGGTCCGCGTTCGTTATTGGAAAGTAAGAACGGGAAAGAAATCACACAGAATTAACCCC